>CM057456.1:600080000-605492500 GCA_016271365.2 Neoceratodus forsteri | reverse complement strand
TTTGGCACCAATGAGAATACAGAGCTTACTTTGCTGGACTGAGAATATTTTCCATATCCCACTCCTGCCCATCATGTATCATACTGTGTTATGTGGGTGTGTATATATATATATATATATATATATATATAGATATATATCTATATCTATATCTATATATATATATATATATATATGTAATAGATAACCCACTCTAGGTTTTGTGGTCGCACTCTGATATACGGATGCCTTGGTGTGTGTGCAGCATGCGTTCAACCACCTAAGGCATGCCTATATCAGAGCACGACCACACACCCCAGAGTGGGTTATCTATCTTAAAAATGGCCACAAAGTTTTTTTGGGTGAGGGTGGAAAAAGTAGTTCCTGTCTCTGGCTGCTAAATAATATGTTGGCAGAGGTTTAAGATGAGGTTGTGTTGGAAAAATAAATAGTTTACTTTATTTCTGTAAAAGAAGGTGCTGTTTGTAGGGAGAGGACAGGGAGCATGACTGGGGATCACATTCACTTTACTTGTCAAAATGTAGCAGTTGCTAAATAATATGGTGGTAGAGGGTTAAGATAAGTTTTTCTGTGTACAAAATAATGAGAAGTTAGATGTTTTGAGCTTATTTCATTTCTGTAAAAGAAAGTTCGCTCCATTTGCAGGGAGAGGGGAGAGACTGTGGAGCACTTTCACTTTCATGGCTGAAATGTTCAGTGACCGAGTGATGTCTAAAGCAGAAAGTCACAACCTGCTAGAAGTTCAGAGTAAGCCCCTCTCTGTTTAGAAACAAACAAAAGTGTGTCCCTCATGTTATCTTTTCTTACATTTCAGTAACAGAATGAAGCCGCCAACTGTAGGCAGAAGAGAGCGAGCACAGTCTGAGTGAGTCGGCAGCTTTACAACAGTAGACAGAACCCAGAGCGAGGGTTACTGTAGCAACCCTCGCTCTGGGTTCCGCCTGTCTTTCTAAAGCTGCCGGCTCACTGGGTCTGTGCTCACTCTCTTCTGGATAGAGTCGACGGCTCATTCTGTTACTGAAATTTAAGAAAAGATAACATGAGGGACAAACTATTCTTTGTTTTTAAGCAGAGAGGGGCTTACTCTGAGCTTTCAGCAGGTTGTGACTTTCTGCTATAGACACCGCTCGGTCACGGAACATTTTGGGCATGGAAATGAAAGTGCTGCATGGTTGTTCCCCTCTCCCTGAAAAGGGAGGGAGCTTTATTTTACTGAAGTGAAGTAAGCTCAAAAAATCTAAGTTATTTTACTTTTTGTACACAAGGAGGTTTATGGACATCTGCCACCATATTATTTAATGATATTAAGACTGTTCGGTCACGCTACTTTACATTATAAAAGTGAAAGTGCTTCTGCTAAGAGACTGTGAAAATGGCAGGCAGGATTGCATTTTTACATGATGTTTCTTTTAAAAAAAAATGAATGGCAGGATCAAGCACAACTGTGGGTACAGTGTAGAACTAGTATATTTACTAATGCCTGTTGGTGGCAGCTTGAGTGTGCCAGTGGCAGCAATTGTATGTGTATGTGATGCCTATCTGTTTCAGATGTGGCGTGATCTCACTGCTGGTGAGAAGGTTTTGAGGGCTGGAAAGAAGCTCAGGCCTGGGGTCATACTGGGAGGCATGCGGTCGTTGTGGAATAATGCATGGTCATGTGACATGTTTCAGCCAATAAGGATATTGGATTTTCACTGATTTTCCCTACCCATTTTATAAATATTTATATAATATGAATGCATATCAAAGGTCAAAATCATAGATAAAACTCGGCTACAGGCAGGAAAACTCAGAAATTGTATTAAACTAAGACTGAGGGGATAATTCTGAGGCAGACTGACTGAGTAGTATTGGCTGAACTCACTGACTGAGAATGAGTAGGAGCAGCTGACTTTCAGGAAGCCAGATTAAATTAATGGGGTAGAATGCAGCGGAAATGCTCTTTTCATCTTTGAGGAGTATAAGTCTAGGCCCAGTGCCAATGCATTGGTTTACTGATTATCTCTCAGGACGGCTCCAGCAGATCAAGGCTGAGGGTGAGTTGTCCTCACTCAAACCTCTTCAAAGGGGAGTGCCACAAGGGTCAATACTTGGCCCCTTATGTTTGCTGTCTATATTAATAAAATTGATGCTAGCTCAAATAAGGCCAATATACACCTGTTTGCAGATGACACTGTTCTTTACCTTAGTTGTTTGACTCCTGAAGTCACCTGCACAGATCTCCAGGAGGAATTTAACCGGCTGCAGAATCAGCTTCTTTTTTAAAAAACTCCTCCTAAATGCAAAAAAAACAAAAGCGATGCTTTTCTCACCTCATAGTCGTGTAGTGAACCCGGCCAGTACTGGAGCATTACCTCTGATCACCACAGTCCTCGGAGAGAATCTGGAGTATGTACTGTATCTAAGCTTAAATACTTAGAAGTGTAGCTGGATCAAAATCTCTCATTCATTGAGCATGCTGAGGACTTGCTAAGGCAGAAACTGGGCCTTTTCTTTAGGATAACCAGTTTCTTACTACAGAGGCTAAAAAGCACCTGGTCCAAACAACTTTTCTCTCCTTGGTCAATTATGCAGACTTCTTATGTAGTCAGTGCCCTAAAGCTTCTCTCGCTAAATTGGATACACTTTACCACAGAGCTATTAGATGTATAACTGGCCTTCCCCTTTTCACCTCCTGTTGTGCCTTGCATGCAGTCATACAGTGGACCTTCCTTATGTTTAGGCATAATAGAAATGCAGCACTTCGGACCTTGAGATCGGTCATGAAAAAGCTTCCTCATTATATCATTGACTGTCTACCGCTAAGCATGTCAGGAATATATGCCTTACGAAGTGCCTCCTTTATCACATTGTGTATTCTCAGGGTCTCTTCCCTATTTAGTAGAGCAGCAATTAGCTTTGTGTTGCCATCCTTGTGGAATAAACTGCAAAAGTTGTTGAAATTGAGCATTCCCATCAGTTTGGAATCCTTCAAGACACTATATGCTCGGATGGTGAGGGAACCCTGTAATTGCTTCCCTCATCCCTACCTTACCCTGAATCATAGGCTCGCAGCTTCAGCTCCTAGCAGAACATACTATAGTATCTGCTGGCTCCATGTGTACCCCATTTACCCTGGATTCACCAAGACCATATATTATCAATCTGTGAGGGAATTCTACAATTGCTTCTGTCCCCCAGGCTGCCTATCCACCCTTTTCCATGCATACCCACTCACAGCCACTGGTCTCCTTCCCCCCTTACTTGATTCGTCCACCACGTGCTCCCACCCCATACCACCACTGCACCTCCCCCTCTCTGTTCCTCTGCCTCAGTTATGTGGGAACTCCATACATCCCCTCAGTCTAGCTGTTCATCCCTGGCCAGGACTAGGTACTGTATTTGCTACATTCCTCACCAGTCTCTTATCTGGTTGCACCCTTGTCATTTCTCCAAAGCTATCTAGGCTACTCAAATTTTACATATATGCCATAGTCATCCACTGTGTTGTTGTATGCCTACCTTTGGATTATTCTATTGCAGTGTGCATCTACTTTGTACTTATTTGTTGTTATGATGATGTCATTGTCACTGCTGAGTGTAATAAAAATGTTTGTCATGTTTTTTGACCCGGTAATAACTGGGTCCATCTTTCAAATGAGCTTGCTCAATGATGTTCACCTGGATAAATAAAGATTTGATTTTTATTTGATTTGGAACTGAGAGGAGGTTTGCAAGTGGCTTGGTTTGGACAGCAGGTAGAACAGACTAAAATAATGCATGCAGAATACAGCAGAATGACATAAACCATGAAGGACATAGAAACTAGTAAGCACACTAAAACCAGAAACTGAATAAGTTAGCAAAAGAGTTACATGAAAATATGAGTACAACTTTTAATGGCTGACCTAGAGAAAAGAAGGAAGCACAATGCTATAGTTGGGGCGGGCAGAAAGAAAATACTAACCTAGGAAAACAATGGAGAAAGAAACCAAACAGATAGCCCCAAAAATATCAGTGAGGATAAGCAGCAGCAAGCACATGGGGGGGTTGGATGCGCCAGACCCCCATCAAAGCCCCTGGTTGCTGCAAAGAAACAACATTCCTGAATGAGGCTGGAGGAGGCTGGATTAAATACTCAGGAAAGGAGGGATGTAACTGGTAGCTCCAGCCCATGGAATTTTAGGCATATCCTTTAAATTGTGATAAACATTGCCATGTGATAACTTTTGACAATCTTTTCAAGGTAAAAAAGTGTGCTTAGATGTCCTTTATGTATGTGAATGTACCTGTGTCCTCACTGGGAGATCCTGCTCATGCAGGCTCAATGTTATTAAGTAGGCTGATAGACTGATACCATATACGTTTCTTAGTGGCCACTGTACTATAGGAGATGCCAGGGTCAAAATGCGGATGTGGTTTGATAATAGAACAGTAATAAAAGTGACTTACATTTGTGTAGTTTGTATTTGAGTGACTAATTACTTGTAATGTAGTGGGTGAGATGATCATCCTTTCTGCAGTAGAAACCCTGCAGGATAGTCTGTTTAGAGAACAGAACCTGAAGTATCTTTATATGAATTGACTCTGACCTGTGGATAGAATCCTTCAGTTTCCAGTGCTATCATGGCTTGTCTTTTACAATATGAACATTTAATTGATCACCAAACTTTCTTTTAAATCTACAAATTAGCATATTACAGTGATGGGAAAAAAGACCAAAGGTCCATCTAGTCTGTCAGGAATTTTCTGTCTGACCCAGGACCTATTGTTCATATGAGGTTTTATTCTTCCAGGTCCAACCCCCTTGCGCCCCTCCTTCCCTCTACCAACTTGAGCAACCACCACACCCTTCGCTCTGTCCCTGCCATGCTTGAAACCATTTACAGTCTTGGAACCCACCACTCCCACTAGCAGACTGTTCCATGACTCCACTACCCTTTCTGTAACATAGAACTTCCTCATGCCCCTCTTTAACCTCTGACCCCACCCCACCCCCATTTCCACTCATGACCTTGGGTGCTTAACTTTACTCTTGCTACAGTAAATAGTCCCTTGCAGTTCACCTTGTTTATTCCCTTAAGGAACTTGAATGTGTCTATCATATCCCCTCTCTCTTGTCTGGTCTCCACTGGGTACATGTTCTGTGCCTTGAGACAATCTTCATAAGATCTGCCCTGTTGGTCCTGAATCATCATGGTCACTCTGCATTGCACCATCACCAGCCTGTCTTTCCCTTCCTTAGATGAGGACTGCAGAACTGAGTACAGTATTTCAGGTGCAGTCTCACCAGTGACCTATATAGAAGCAGTAGTACTTCCTTTTTACTGCTGTCAACACCCTTTCTGATACACCATTGCATCCTGTAAGCCTTACTATAACCCTTGTTATATTGGATTGATTGTTTGAGGTAGTTACTTTTGATGAACCCCAGATCCTGTTCCTCTGCTGTAGTGCTCAGCTTAACCTCTCCCATCCAGTACTCTGTCCAAGTTTTTGTATTGTTCCTTAGGTGCATAACCTTGCATATTTTATACTATTATACATTTAGCTAACTCACAATATTTGCAGTTTCTGATTCATAGCTGCCTCTCATGAAGTTACAGTAGATCTGCAGTAGAACACATTTAATTTTATATGGTGAAGTTATTGTCTTACTAGTAATTGTCTAACAGAGTTTCATGTAAAATTATTATAATCATATGATAGTATATTAAACATTTAGTGCAACCAGTCAGTCAATTCCCTCTCAGCTATTTCTCCTTACCGAGTCAAAGTCATCCCCATACATAAATATACAGTACATTTTTTTGTTTAATGGAAGTGCCTCAGGGGAGCCACCTGTGACACTGATTGAAAGTGAAAACAAACTTCCAATTTAAAGATTTGAATCTTTAATGCAGAGTTAAAGGAGAGTAATTTAGGCATTCATGAATATGCTTGTGAATGAAATGCACTACATTTTCGGTAGTCGAGAATGAAGGAAAGCTAGCTGTAGGCTATATTGAACTACTCTACGATGTTGTATATCATTTTTGGACTTATTTGAGTTTTTCAAACTTCTTAGCAGATTTATAATGCCATAAAACACACTGGAACTGAACTCTGAAGAGGATGTTGGCAAACACCACCACTTGACTCAAAGGTCTTATCCTAACGTATTTTATTTCATTTGTTTTGTTAAGAAAAACTCCATTAAGCACAGCTCATTTGCAAGAAAGTCCAGGTTAGGACAGTACATTACAGAAAAAACACATTGATGATAAGTATACATGGTGAGGAAGAGAATAAATTACAAGCGATATGTATTGCCTAATAAGTCCAATAAAATACAGAACAAAAACAAACCTTATGATATAAAAGCATAAAATGATAAGAGAGCAGGTTTGTTACAGTTGGGACAACATTAAAACAGCACTCAATATGCGATCAATAGCAATAGCAAATTCTAGGAGCAGGTACAACTGTCAGTGCAATAGGTATCAATCAGCATTTTGAAGGTATGAAGGCTCATGATCAAGTTCAGTTTAAGGGAAGCCTGAAGTTAGTCTGTCTCACTGCAAATGTGCAGGGCCCGCTGGGCCGAGTGCCAAGTGAAGAATCCATTTGGCTCAGAATGCACAGGGTCCTTTGGGCTATGAGCCAAGAAAATGGCAACAAAATTCAAAAGTTCCTTTAAAAAACATGTAAGCAAAAATAACTCTCAAAAACATTTCATATGTCATGAAAACAATTTAACAAAACCATAAAATTATTTTTGCTTTTGTATGTCATGGCTTGGCAAAGGTCATATTTGCCAGAACAAAACCTAAAGAATCCCCTAAACACCTTAACCTGTCAAACACACAATTTAGGGCTGGCAAATCCACATTATGTTGTAACTGTTTGTACACAATAATTTTCCACCATTTGAAACCATTAAGAACATAAAAATAACATATAAAACCATAAATAGGAGAGCCGAAAGCATAATGATGGACCTTTAAAATATTTATGCTTTAGTTGGTCATGGTTTTGAAAAAAAGAAAGGTGGTAGCCATGTTAGTCCAGTCAAAAATGCAGAGAAAGAAAAAAAATATGTTGCAGGAGATATCTTTTACTGGACTAACAAAATTATTTCTGAGACTAGCTTTGGAGAGATAATACTCTCTTCTTCAGGTCAGGTCAGTGAAAACAGGGCTGGATAGCATGACACATATACAGGTTGAATGTGGATTCAAGACATGGAATAGCAGTTTACACAAAGCATTAAAGTCAATTCACATTCCTAACAAAAAGCCAGGAAGAATCCTATTGTCAATGGACTGTGTCTGTTGAGAAGCTCACTTTATAAGATTAAAGGGCAGTTACATTTTATTCCCTCATGATTTTGAATAAATTTAGTTGTTAAAAACACATGACCCGATTCTAGAAAAGTTACGCCTGGTGTAGCAGCACTTGTGCCAAGTAGAATGGCACATGTAGCAACTTACCCCAGCAGTTGCGACATGCGCGATTCTACAATGTGGCCTGTGACATGTCGCAGGCCACTTGCACTGAACAGCTGTTACGCCAACAGTTGCACCATAAACCCCCTGCGACATGGTGCTAGGGGGTTTATGGCAGCAGTTGCGCCCATTCCAGAAGGGCAGCAATAAAGTCCCCAAAGTCAGGATTCTACAAGAACCCCTGGAGGAGAACTAGCAACATAAGTTACACCAGCATTTAGCAGGTGTAACTTACAGATGCCCTCGGGGGTCCTGTAGACCCACCTGCAGTCATGCCACCTTTGTCCTCCCCCCCATGCCAAGCATACCCCAGGGGGTGCCCCACAGGGCTACCCACACCAACTGCCCCAGATGTACATGAAATGTCCCACAGGGCTACCCACAGCAACTGCCCCAGGTGTACCAGTACTGCATCACAGGGCTACCCAGAACCTCAGCCTCCCAAAACCCCCATTGTGCATTGCCCTGCAGGGTTGCACTGTCATCCCTCCACCTGTGCCCCGACCCCTTAGTAGCCGACCACAAATACAGCAATTACCCTTCCCTAGTGGTCTAATAGGCCCCCACCCAGCCGTACCAGCCCATCCAACACCCCCCACCTATTCCCAGCCAGCGACTGGCACAGCCCGCCTCTCACCACCATGGCCAACCACCAACTGAGTTCAGAATGAGCACGTACTGTAAAGACATGCTCAGAAATTAATTTCTGAGTGCATCTTTTCATGTATGCGCCATACTGCACTCAGTCGTGGCTGGGCCATGGTGGTGAGGTGGGCTGTGCCAGCTGGCTGGGAATGGGTGGGGACGCTAGGCTAGCATGGCTGGGGAGCCACTAGACTGCTAGGGAAGGGTAAATGCCACATTAGGGCCGGGCGACTATGGTCGGGCATGGGTAGGGGATGACAATGCCGTCCTGCAGGTCATGTATCTAAGGGGATTTGAGGGGGCTAGGGGTATGGGACACCCTGCAGGGCTCTACATGGCACATTGGGGGACTGGGGGTATGGGAAGCCCTGCAGGCTCTGCATGGCACTTTAGGGGGCTGTGGGAATGGGATGCCCTGCGGGGCCGTTAATGTAGATTTTAGGGGCAGGGGGTGGGCAGCCCTGTGGGGTGCCACCTGTGGCTAGCTGGACACAGGGGCAGTTTTGGACTGCATTGCAGCTTGCATCATGCTCGCCAGGTGCACCTGCAGTTCAGCGTACCTGGCCACATGTCGCAAGTCACAGGACTTAGCTGCGGAGACCCTGCTCCTTCTAGAATAGCGCACAGGGTCAATGTCACAGTTGCGGGTGGCGCAAGTTGCATTCAACAGCAACTTGCACCACCTTTCTAGAATGGGGCCCACAATATTCATGGATAAAAAGTTCCAAAGCACATTCCTGTCAGAGTACTGTGTATTAATCACACAAAGCACAGATGACTCTTTCAGTTAATTTTCCTGATTTCAGCATGAAAAGATTGTATCTTATTTTAGCATTCATATGGCTAACTCGTATGAATGCTAAAATGGGAGTGGTGAATGCATAATCACAGACACATAAAATATTTATGAGTTCGTCGTTCATGATTTTTGACAAATTACATTTTCTTTTAACAAAACAGGGCTGGATTTTCAAAGGGCGGAGAAGGTTGAAAGCCCCGAGTGTTGTGAAAATATGGTGCACAGGGCTTGTGGCATTCTCCTGGCCGGCAATTGGGATTTTCAATCCCATGCGCCAATTGCCACAAATTAGACCATGTTTTTCCGGTCTAGCTAGTGACAATCCCAGGTACACTTTTAACAGAGCCTGCACCAAATATTTGTTGCTAGCTGCTATACATCAGGTCAGGTGGCACATGACCTAATAAAATCTTGTGAAGTTTGTGTCAAAGGTGTTGGTGCAGCTGTGCCAACATGATGGTTTGACATAGGGCTTGATTCAAGTTTTGCATCACCCTTTGAAAATCTGGCCCACAATATTTGGAGATAAAAACTATCAAATCACAGTCCTGTCATAGTAATAGGTTGACCACTCAATGCACAGATTACCACTCCCAGCAAATTTTATTGTTGTTTAGCATGCAAAGATTTTACCTTTTTTTAAGTGTTTGTATGGGTAACTCATACAAATGCTAAACTATTTACCAAACAAACACATTTCCACCATACAAACACGTACATTTATGCTTTCACAGAAGTACAGTTATTCTTAGAATGTTCACTTTTGGTACTGAAAATGTGTGAAAAAATAAACCGTTTGTTACAAATATCTCAAAAACAGCATTAGGTAGAAAATAAAAATTACAAAAGCCTATACCTTGGGCCAAACTCTATCAAACTTGAAAGTTTTAGATTTCAAAGCCAATCTTATTTTTTAGGTTATTAGTGAACAACAAAAAGTCTTAATTTAGGTGAATGTATGTGTTTTCAACCTTCAATAACTTTGCCCCTGGTAAATCAGTTGCTATGAAATTGACAGGACCAAGAGATTCTGACTCCATGCATGCCAATTTTTATTCAGTGGTCAATTGACAGATGGGCTATTAAGGTTCATAAACTGGAGTTTAGCATAAATATACATACTGCGCACCAACATACAGACACTAACATACCTGTGTATGATATATTGCAACAAACTTCATGAATGCATCTGTAAAGATTAAGGAGCACAAAGTAGGGAAATAAAAAGTTAGCGGGAAAATTTTCTGGGACCCTTGGTGAAACTGTGATACTGTATGGTGTTCTTCAGGGTTTAAATGAACACGTGATGCAGCATTGGCATTACACTAATGTCCGCACCCTCTAGCCAAACATTGCTGTTTCTGTAGGGAGTGAGGGAGACTCAGATATCAAAATTTAAAATTTTGTTATTGATTCACACTGCAGTTTCATTCTGTCTGTTATTTCTGTATCTCCATTACCAGTCTGCTTACTTATCCAAGTAGTCTTGTCAGTCAATTACCCTCATGAGTCCAGCAGCAGTTTGTTCTCTCTGCAGTTTTGTTCCTGCTGTCTCGTACTTTTATACTCTTTTTGAGTGCACTCATATTGCTGCTGTGTATTTCCATCATTTATTATTATTATTATTATCATGAATTGTCATTGAGTGCTTCTCATGCCATTTGTCAATCCTTAGCACTGTTCTTGCACTGGTTTATACCCAGCCATTATATTGTGCATCCATATTGCATAGCACTCTTCTAACCATTTCAGCCATCTCATTTATAGTCACCACTTAGCTATTGTCATTTTAAGTCAACATTCACTGTTTAGACCTATTACTAGGTGGAAGTTTTTAAGTTTTCGTTTCTTTTACAAGGGCTTGACCATGAACTGTCTGATCAGTTTACTGCATTGCATTGCTTAGTAGTTGGCTGTTGCACCTAGCGTCATTCTTACAATGTATATTGCCCTTGTTTTCCCTCATTCCACTCCCTCTGCCCCCATTACCAGCATCTCCTCCTCCCACTGTCTTACTAATCTTTCCCCCATCCCCCCCATGCCCACCTTTCCCTCAGTCTTCCCCCTTAACCTCTCCCCTCTTATCTACCCTGGCCTCCTATCTTCTGTCTCCTTTAACCTTGAGTTTCTCCATTGTATTTTCCCCTCTCTTCCCCACCCCTCTACTTCCTTCTCTCCCCCTGCTCTCAAGGCCAGAACTTCTGTTTCATCCTGTTTACTCAGTTTACTTAGTTTTATTAAGGCAGGAGAAGGCACTTGGCACATCAGGACTGCCTCCCCCACACACTGTGGGGGAGATTTAATTCATGTTCCCAACAGGTACCTATCGAGTTCTATTTTGAACTTTTTTAAAGTTGTTAACATTAATTAGCTGTTGTGGTAAAGAATTCCACAGTTTGCATGCTCTAATTGTGAAATAATACTTTTGCTTGTCTGTTCTGGACCTTGGGATATATAGCTGCATGTCATGGCAATGTAACTTACTAGGCTTGTGGGCTTTGGTTATATTGCATTCCTTAGTTAGATACTTGTCATGTAATATATTAAAAAGCATTAGCAAGTCACCCCTGTTTCTTTGAAGTTGTAAATCATATAGGTTCAGTCTTTTCAGCTTATCCTAATAGGATAACATCCTTATTCTTGATATTATTTTTATTGTTCTTCTTTGGGTATTGTCTAATATAACCTTATCCTTGCTAAATAAGACACCCAGAATGAGACTGCATAATTTAGATGTGGTCTTATAAAGGATTTGTACAGTAATATAATACACAATTCACTCCTTATAACAAAAAATATTTTAGTCACCGTCAACAACCTGTTTGCCACTAAGGACACCTTTATGCATTGGTCCCCAGGTGATAAAATATCATTCACAATGATACATAATTCTTTTTCAGAGGTTCCAAATTTAATTGTAATACCATTTAGTGTACGGTCTGTCATTGGATTATTAAATCCCAAATGTATCACAGAAGATTTTTTCACATTGAAAGCCATGTTGTTTCTCCATGCCCACAGTTCAATGTGTTACAAATCTTTAGTTAAGATATTTATTTTGTTAATACAGTATGAGCAGCTTGTAACAGACTAGCTTGTCCTTGTGCATTTCGTCCATTACATGCGGCATCCATTAATCATTTTAAAAAAAAAATTGTAATTCGCAAAGGTGGAAAGCACAAGAAAGCAGCAAACAAATGGACAAACAAACCAACCAACAAACCAGCATCTAACATTAAGCAGTTGACAGTCATTACTGTCAAGAGAATTACAGATCTTTTGTGAATCTTTTACTTTTAGCAAGAAACAGATTTCAAACTTTACTTAATTCTTAAAACTCAAGATTAAACCAACCAAACAAACAAAAAAAAGTGCTATGTGCATTATGTGCAATGTGCTGTACTGTAAACTTCTTACTGCTCTTGCTCCAGTTGCATTAGGTACTCTACCATGAGGGTCTGTTTTTTCAGTGTGGTGGTGTATCGCCACCAGTACAGATAATGATATACCACCAAACATTGCTAGATAGTTTCCAAGGGCACTTTGTGCCATGCCTGTTGGATGAGGCGAACCAAGTCAAGGCAACTTATTTGCCTCACACAAATGGACACCATAATTTCTGCATCACCATCCAAGATATCTAACAGGCGGTCCCTCATAAGAGACACATAATGTCTCTTAAAACTGTAGATGATCCCCAGATCGAAGGGTTGCATTAGGCAGATAGTGTTTGGGGGCAGGTACACTAACTTAATGTTCCACAAGTCATTCACTGGTGAGTGAGAGTTGCAGTTGTCTAGCTGCAGTGCTATCTTCGGGGATCATAAATTACGATCCCAATCACGCAACCATGAAGTGAAAATGTTGGCCATCATCCAGGCCATTTTATTGTTACGATAGATCATGGGAAGATTGCGGACACCCCTAAAACACCATGGTTGAGCACTTTTCCTAATGACAATGGGTGTTTTTTTTCAGTCCCTGACATATTGCAGGTAAGCTGAACCATAATGTGCTCCTTCACTTTTTTAAGACCCAAAGATGTTTCTGCCCAAAAAGCTAGTGTGCCATAACCCATACACCTAAAAAAAAGACATGTCTTATCTGTGTTGAAGATGTTATCGGGCATGTAACCCAAGAGTAGATCTGGCAGAACATCTCTCAACCAGACCTTCGCAGCAGTAGTGTCAGTGTTAAGCTTCTCTCCATGAATTTTCTTAAAGCAGATGTTATGCCTCACTTTAAAACAACTTAACCAGCCATCTGTTGCTTTAAAATCTGATTTTCCCAGAGCCGTGCTAGCTGCTCTGCCTTTTTCAGCAACAGAGGATCAGAGATCAATGCCTCCCTCTTTCAGGTGCTAGTAAACCTTCCTGTATGTCACTGTCTTTCTCCTCCAGTTTTTGCTTTCTGTCGGGGGTCTGGTTGCCGTGCCAGTTGGCTAACAGAATTTCTTTATTTTTAATCAGGTCAGACATTGTTGATTTGGGAATGGAGAAATGCGAGCTTAAATCTATTATGCTAAGTTTAGGAATTTTCTCCATAGCTTTTAAAATCTCTATTTTTTAGGCTAGCGTTTAACAACTGCACTTACCAGGAAAAACCATGTCAAGTATGCAGTAAGGACAGCACAGCACTACAGCAAAACAGCGCAGCGTGATAGCATGGACAAAATGAGTTAAAAAAATGAATGTGCAACAATGCTGTGCTTAAGTAGTCTAAACAGTCTTAATAGACAGTCAGTTACAGCATACTTAAACTACTACTGAGAACTGATGACTGGGAGACCATTTAATTGCTAGCAGTTAGCACATTCTTAGGTGTGAAGTTCTAACAAAGTGCTGTGAAATATCACCCTGGCGGCTGCTACAAGCAGAGTTACAGGTATGGCTAAACAGTAAATAAATGCATTCTATATATATAGTTTGGCAAATGGCAATTAGAAGTGGACATCTGGTTTAAACATGTCCGTTACATTTGGCGCATACTGTAGTGTTTACTTCAAAGCTGATTTTTGTGTCATCAGCAAATTTGGTCAACTGACTGTTGACATTGTTATGCAAGTCATTAATAAATATCCCAAAGAGGGGTGGTGTCAGAACCAGTCCCTGTGGGACACCACTTGTGATGGGTATCTCATTTGATGTTGTGTTGCAAATTCTTGCAATTTGTGTCCTGTCAGATAGCCATTCTTCGACCCATCTAATAAAATAGGTGTTTATTCCCATACATTTCATCTTCTCTATCAGATTTTTGTGTGAGACTAAACTGAACGCTTTTTTAAAACCAAGGAACACTATGTCATCCAGAATACGTCTATTGATACTAATAATGCTTTCATAAAAGCTGAGGAGATTGGTTTCACATGCTTGCTCAGCTTTAAAATCATGTTGTCTTTGACCTAATAAATCTTTGTCCATTATTTCCTTGTCTAACCTTGCTTTAAGTATCCTTTCCATAGTTTTGTATGCCACTGTAGTCAAGCTAATGGGTCGATAGTTTCCTGTCATTTCTACTACCCTTTTTATGAATTGGTACCACAGTAGCCTTTTTCCAGTCATCTGGTAGTCTCCCTTCCTGATAGGATTTGTTAAAATTAATCTGTAATGGGATTTTTATTTGATTAATGGTTTCCTTTAAAAGCATGAATTCTCATCATCTGGTCCTGACTCTGATCAGGACCAGATGATGTGAATTCATGCTTTTTGAAGGAAACCTCTTCCTTATCCTGCCTGGTGATGTGGAGCTCAAGCCACCTTCCAACCTTCTCTGCTTTCCCAGCCATCAAAGGCTTGAGTATTTTTCGTCTTAATGCTCACAGCCTTCTTCCAAACTCGATCTGCTTTCTACATGGGTATTACACTACTCTCCTGAGACGCTATGTATCTGGGGATCATGGCTATCTGCCAGCATCCCAGATTGTACTCTGACACTCCCTGATTATCATCTTTTGAGACAGGACAGGGGTAAACATGGGGGTGGGGTTGCTATTTATACCCATCGGAGCCTCTCCTGCATCATGACTGCCAGAGAAGGTATATCCTCTTCCCATGAGTTTATCCTTATTAGACAATCATTCCCCCTCCTCTGTTCCCATTTTCATTGGTGTACTGTATGCTCAATCAAAATATCATCCACCTCCCTGATTTAATCTATCTCTACAATCACTTCCTATTCCTCTGCTGGTGAACTCATTCTTCAAGGGGATTTTGTCAATTGGCTCTCCCCAACCTCCAGGCCAATCACACACGAGGTTGAGTCCCTCAGTCTTATGTACAGTATCTCTGATCCTACTTGGCTCAACCCACACTCTCAAAGCCACATCCTTTTGGATTGGGTTCTCTCCTCCCATCTCCACCATATTGCTTCAGCTGGTATTTGGGCTGACACTTTCAGTAACTACTGCACGACATTCTGCATCAGGAAGATCAGATGCACTTCCTCTTCTTCAAAATAAATCTAGAGCAGGTCCCTCAGATAACTTAACACTCAGGCCCTCCTGACTGACCTTGCTGCATCAGATCGGTCAACTTTCCATACCACATCTGATACTGACCTTGCCCTCTCCATGTTACATTCCAAATTCTACTCAATCTGGAACAAACACGCTATACTCAAAAAATCAAGGGTCAAATCTCACCATCACCCCTGGCTTACCCTATAAATTACTGATCATTTCAAGTTCCATGTCCTTGCCTGGTCACCCAATAAATTATGTCATTCCCTTTCTGATCTCCTCAGGTACAGGCCTAGCAGAAACTTCTGCATAAAGGCTGTTAGGACTGTGAAATCTCATTACTTCAAGGCCAGCCTTCAGAATAACCTTAAAAACCCTTCAATGTTCTGGGAGGTAAGTCACTCCCTTTCTGACCCTCCCACCCAGTCCAGCTTCTCAGTTCTTCTGATTAATGGTTCACTTGCATCCAGCCCTCCTCTGTTGCTTCCCATTTTAATAAGTTTTGCACAACTTGTGCTCTCCCATCCTCTGTCCCGCATGTTACAACTCCATTATACAACATTCCTTCTTCTCCCCCCTCTCAGGGATTCCACTTCTCCACTGTTATCACCCAGGAAACCCTGACTGCCAATTACTCCCTGAATTTAAGTAAGCCTAGCCCTGATGAATTTGATCCCAGACTTCTTCACATCTCTTCTCCTGCCATTGCATTTCTTTTGACTCACTATTTCAACCTCTCCTTCTCCCTCAATTTAGTCCCACAGTCCTGGAAGTTAGCCAAAGTTATACCACTCCACAAAGGGGGAGGGGGACCTTTCCTCCACTGGTAACTGTTGGTCTATCTCCCTCCTCCCTTTTCTTGCTAAGTTGCAAAAGAAGCTTGTCTACAATAGACTCTCCAGCTTCCTTTCCTCGGATTTTCTCTCCCTCTTCCAGTCTGGTTTCAGCAAGGATCACTCCACTACAGTATGTCCTTCCTGCTCCGTGTAACGGATTAGGTATGCCATTGTTACAGCGATGTTGTAACAGCGACTCAATTACAGTGATACAGATTTGGTGATGGCAGTTGAAGCGAGGTGGTGTTTTCGCTGACAGGTTGCTCAGTTCGATGGTGTTGTTGCCAACAGGTGTTTTAGGTGGCAGGGTTAATTAGTGTTGGTAGGTGTGTTGTGTTCTGGAGCTGAGAAGCTGGGGTAGGTTCAGATGGGTTGGGGTGTGGGAGCATTTTGGTGTTTGGCAGTGTGGCATGTCACTGTATTTGTGGCAGTATATATTGCACCAGGTGACTGTGGTGGTGGTGTGGGATAACAGATGTTGCTGTATCACATCCATGTCTGACCAAGTCCCATAATAAAAGACACTTGAGCATGACTGCTGTCTCCCACTCTACTGAGGGTAGGGGTGGTTGCACAGCCAGGGGAAGTGTCTGCCTTGTAGTCCACTGTGTGCATGCTGTGGAGTTTGTTATATTAAAATAGGGGGGTTGGAGCCAAGCCCCCCCACATTTACACTTTGAATCACCTTTATGTGTGTTTTCCCTTTTGTTTGCACTGATTTTCACTGTGCCTTACTGCTGGTTGCTCAGGTGTTACTGTAGAGGCTGTTGTCACTCTGTTGTTGATTTAACGGCCGTCGCTGCTTTTTCTATCACACCGGCATGGTGATTATATCCTCTCAGTGATGGATCAGGGTTACATCGCAGCAGCCATCTTCATCAATCTGGCTAAGACCTTTGACTCAGTACCCCTCACCCTATCCTCCTGTATAAGCTGGGTTCTGTTTGCCTCTCAGCTGCTGCAGTTGACTGGTTCTGTTCTTAGCTGATGGGCATGTCTAAAATAAATTCAGGTTGATAGAGCTCTGTCACCTCATCTTCACATCCAAGTGGGGGTCACATAGGGCTCCATCCTGGGATTCAAACTGTACTCCCTCTTTCTCAATGACCTCCCGTCTGCCTGTGTCACCTCACATATTCACATGTATACAGATGACGCGGTCATCTACACTTTTGGTCCATCCACCTCTGACATGGAAGGTCTGAAACATGATTTCTAAAATGTCCTATGTTGGTTCCAGACAAACCAGATTCAGGTCAACACTACAAAAATCGTGTTCATGACCTTTGACAATTGTAAGGAGAAGGTGGCTACCTGAAGATAACCTAGAGCCACAACGTATATAAGCACAGAAATGAAAACAAAAGGAGTCAGGCTTCCCAGTATCCGACCTCACAAAAGGACCCCAAATGCCTGGTCCAGTTAAAAAGTATACATTTTATTAAATTAAATAGCGGACAACATCAAAGAACCTCTTTCGTGTTGTTGTATGCTATTTAATATAATAAAATATATACATTTTAACTTGACCCAGTGTTTGGGATCCTTTTGTGAAACTGGATTCTGGGAAGCCTGACTCCTTTTGTTTTCATCCATGACCTTTGACAGTGGCCAAAAACTAGACAAACTCCCATCATTGCCCACTTTCTCCACCATGGATGATTCCCCACTTGAAGTGGTTCCTTCCTTCAGGAAACCTTGGTCTGTGGCTTGGCAGCAAGTTTGACTTTGGTGCCCACACTAATGACATCCATACTAAGCTTCAACCTATACTTGATGCCTTGTACCATAATAAAGATTGTCTTTCCCTTAAGGTTCTCCAAGAGCTTGTTACCAAAATTGTACTCCCAATTAGGGCCTATCGGATGTGGTCTATGGTTCTGCCCCCCCAAATTCCAAGGTCAGAGTGGGTACACTCTGTAACTCTTTCTGTCACTTTGCAACCAACTCACCCTCTCAAACCCATCACTGCTCTATTTACACATCACTATCCATTCTTTCTATGCCATCATGTTGCCAGATACACTGTGCCTCCTTTATATCTAAATTCTGGATTGGGTCTCTTCCCCTCTACTTATCATCACTCCTTTCCATTGTGCCATCTACTTCCTACTCCCCTCACTCCAGGGATCATCGCACCTTTGATTTGCCATGTCCCCATACCTTGGCTGGCCAACCAGCGTTTGTCTATCATCTCCCCTCATTTTGGAACCTTCTCCCCTCTTCCCTCTGTTTCACTACCTCCCCTACCTCACTCAGATATCAGCTGAGATTCCTTCCTTACCCCCTTACCCCGTTTCCCAATTAACAGTCCCTCATACATTTGCTGTAATGTTCTACTGCCTGATCATGACTTGTTTGCTCATTGTGCACTTTCCATTGTGTTTGTGTGCTCTGTCTTTGCACTTTTTTTATAACATACTAACATACTATATTGCTAGTAGAATAGTCCTAACGGTCATTCATGCCTGCTCATTTGGTCAGCCCCCACCCTGGGAGCTGACCTTGCTGCCCTCTCGCCTTCTCTGGCTTCTCTCTTCCCAGTCCTGGATATTCTCGCTGCACTGGATTTTGCTTCCAGAACCCTTCCCCTGTACCTATTCCACCCCCTCTTGAACCCCTCCACCATCTCTGCCTCCACCAGCCCCCTGGGCAGCACATTCCATGGCTCCACCACCCTCTCAGTGAAGTAGCACCTCTTTCTTTCTCCCCTGGATCTCCCCCCTCCAGCTTCTACCCATGCCCTCTAGTTGCCCCCCTCCTTTCTTCAAAGCACCCTAACTGCTCTTCCCCTATTTACCCTCTTCATGTACCTGAAGACCTCTATCATATCCCCCCAATCCCTTCTCTCTTCCAATGTGTACATATTTAGCTCTTAGAGCATCTCCCTATAGGTCCTGTTCCCCAAGCCCCAAATCATTTTGGTTGCCCTCCTCTGGACCCTCTCCAGGAGTTCAGTGTCCCTCCTTAAGTGTGGCCTCCAAAACTGCACGCAGTACTCAAGGTGCGGCCTCACCAAGTAGTTATACAGAGTGAGTATCACTTCCCTCCTTCTGGAGATGATCCCCCTAGCAATGCATCCCAGGATCCTGTTGGCCTTGGCCACTGCCCTCCTACAAGTCTCCAAGTTGTTCATCTTGACATTCACAACAACCCCCAGGTCCCTCTCGGCTATCGAGACTTGTAGCATTTCCCCCCCAAGGCTGTACACCTGGCCCATGTTTCTGGCTCCCAGGTGCAGTACCTTGCATTTCCCTGCTTTGAACCTCAGCTTCCACTTTCTAGACCACCTTTCCAGAGCCTCCAGGTCCCCCTGTAGGGTCACCTCCTTTCTCCATCCACCACTGCCCCCAGTTTTGAGTCACCCTCAAAGAGACTCATCTCACTCCTGATACCCATCCTTATGTCAGAGACATAGACATTGAACAAGAGGGGCCCAAGGACCGATCCCTGCAAGACTCCACTTATGACCCTCCTTGGGGATAAGACTATCCCACCAACCATCCGGTCCTGGAGCCAATTGCCTATCCATCTGGTCATCTAGTTCCCCAACCCCATTTCTCCCAGCTTATCCAACAGGCCCCCATGAAGAACAGAGTCAAAACGCTATGCTGAAGTCAAGAAAGAGGATGTTCACCGGTCTACCCAGGTCCAAGGCACTCGTCACCCAGTCATAGAACTCCACAAGGTTTATCTGACATGATATTCCTGGGACAAATCCATGCTGTCTATCGTCCAGGCACCCCAACTTTTCCAGGTCCTTCCTAGCCTCTCCTTGACAATGCCCGCATCACCTTGCCCACTACCGATGTCAGACTGATGGGCCTGTGTCACAAACCCACTCAGCAGGTCAGGCCCTCTAATCCCAAAGTGCCAACCACTGAGCGCAACCTTGTGAACAGTTTAACAGAACAAGGTAACCCTCTTGTCTGTTTTGTGAGTTCGTATCAACCTTTGGTCTCAAGTCTTGGAGGGATTCAAACTTTTAACCTCTTGTTAGCGTACCCAATGTACAGGCTCAGATATTTCTGTCTTCCGGAGACCAGATATCTTTGCCTACGGGCACCTAGCCAGGTATACAGAGATGAACCCTTGAAAACTTTAATGAAGATCTCAGATTTAAAACGCTTCTCTTTCCAGTTTGGTACCACCATTCAAGCTCATGTCTATTGTCTGCTTTAATCATATATACTTTTCTTACAACTAAAAGAAATTCAAAGACAGACCAAATATGTTCTAAAAAGTGTTTTACTAAAAATAAATAAAAATATGTAAAACACCAAAATACAGAACTGTTATATCACAAGACATACAAATCTTCTAAAAGAACAAGGCTTAAACAGTGCAAATTCCTACTTACAGTACTTAGATTTGACTCTGTTTCTAAATACTTGTTTACAAGTGCTCACAGATCTTTCCTTGTCAGAGTCTAGATAGAAAGTCTCTAAGTAAAACAGAATTATTCCTTAAAGTAAACTGTATTTGCCAACCCCTTTTGTGTGATGTCATCTAGCTCCTCCTCTGTCAGATTATATATAAAAATATATCTAATAAAAAAACAGGATGTCTTTTCAAAGTATTAATTTTGCAATCCTCAGCATGACTCATATGTTCTTCAAATGACATCTCTTTGATCTCATGATAAGCTTCCTCCTTTCAGGACATGAAAGCATCTTTATGATTTCACACTCCTGTGTCATAAACTGGGTTATTCCTCCAATGTCATAAAATGGATATGATCTTCCATCTTATCCCCTTGTGGATAGGCACTATATGTGCCACCTTCCAGTCCTGGGGCACCCACCCTGTCCTCAGAGAGATGCTGAAAAGCTCCACCAGGGGTTTCGTCAGGACATCCGTAAGTTCCTTCAGCACTCTGGGATGTAATTTATCCGGCCTTGGTGCTTTCTCCATCGTAAGGGACCTGAGGGCTTCCCTCACTCTCTCTGCCATGATTTCT
Source organism: Neoceratodus forsteri (assembly GCA_016271365.2). Classification (NCBI taxonomy): domain Eukaryota; kingdom Metazoa; phylum Chordata; order Ceratodontiformes; family Ceratodontidae; genus Neoceratodus; species Neoceratodus forsteri. The sequence continues at coordinate 605,471,337 of CM057456.1, read as the reverse complement.
ACCTCCGCTACCTCATCCCCCTGCTTAGCCTCCCCCCCACCAGTGATGCCCCCCTCCCCAGACCTGCCGATCAGTAAGTGTCTCTCCTCCTCAGTTTCACCATCTCCTCCCATGTATGGTGCAGGCCCCCCCCCAATTTTCTTGGTGAAAACTGAGTTGAAGTACTCATTGAGTACCTCAGCCTGCTCCCCCAGGTCTTCTGCCCATCTCTCCCCTGTTTTAATCCAGCTAGTATGCCCCATCACCCTTCATTTTTCCCCAATGCATCTAAAGAACCCCTTGTTCCCTCTTCTAATTTCCCTGACCAGGTTCTGCTCCTTCCTTGCCTTATCTACCCTCACCACCCTAGTGTCCCTTCTGGCCATCAGCTCGTATTCCCTGTGATCCTTTTCACTCCTTCAGCACTTGAATTGTCTGTAGGCCACCTTCTTTCCCCTACCACCTCCTGAACCTCCCTGGTCCACCAGCAGGGTTTTCGGGCTATATCACATTTTTGTCTTACTCTTGCACAGGTGCTGGTAGCCTCCTGCACCCCCCCTCCTGATGATTTCCCACCTACTGTCAGCATCCATTTCTGGCCCAATCCCATCCAAATGCTCCTTAAGGATCCTTCCCATTTCCTTGAAATCTGCCCCCCTGAAGTCAGTTACCTCCATCTTTGTGCAGCCTTCTACCTCTCCTAGGTCCAGGCAGAACCAGACCGTGGCACAGTTGCTCCCCGCCAATGGGTCCCTTACCTCCAGGCCCCCAACATAACACTGAATTTGTCTCTGCTATGTATCATTTTATCCTTTACTCCTGTCCCCTGAGTCACACCTGAAAATGAGCCTCAGCTTAGTGCGCCTTTCCTGGTCACCCATTTTCAATTAAACAAATAAATACATAAACAGGTGGTATTTTGTTGACCTGCCAATTAGTTCTATATGCCACCAAAGTAATGTGCCAACATTTTGTGCCCTAATAGTCACTTCTTCCTAGACTAGGGGGATCTCAGTCAGTTCTTTTCATATGCTCACAATGCTATTACAAGTATTTCATTCTTAGTTTCAGTCTCAGCTTTCCTGTTTGATTTTTTAAATTCTTTTGGTAACCTGGTAAGGCCCCACTGGGCCACAATTCCCATTTATAGGGGTCACACAGGAGTTCTGTGGCAGTAAAGTGACTTGCTCAGAGTCACAAAGTATGCAAGTAGAGGTTAAGGGTATCAAACCCAGGTCTGCTGGATATACCAAGCTTGCTCACAACTCATAACTCTAACCTCTAGGCTATACTACCATCCCACAATGCTTGGCTTACAATGTTTCCTTGGGTCCCAACATGGACAGTCTGCTGCCCGTTTAGTGCTTTTTAGCATGTTACCAGTTGCCTGCTCTGCTGCTGCAGACAGTCTGACAGGTCAATTACTTTGGTAGCATTTATAATGAATTTTCAATTTAATAAACTAACAATCAATTTAGGGGTCTGAGTCTCCATCACTGCCTTACACTAGTTGTTCTAGTGCCACAGAGGAAGACTTCTCTGATGTAAGCACTTACCACAATATTAAAGGGTACAGGACATCCAGGCTACAGCTCCCTAACCGCATCCACATTTTGCTTTGTCTGACAAGACAGTGCCAAAGTTAGGGTAATGCCAATACTGCACTGAGTGATTTTTGAAACCCTGAGGAACACAACACCACTAATTTACCAAGGATCCAGTTCATTTTTCCCCCTAACTAGTAATTTAGCTACTTTGTGCACTTCAACCTTAACAGATGCAGTTATGAAGATGTTTGCAATTTATTTCTTTACTTTTGAAAAGATATATAACAACTGACACCTTTAGCTTTCTTTGTGCAAGGCCTGCAGGGCCCCGTGCAAAGTAACAGACCCATCAGCCAAAGAGCTGGATGTAAAGCAGCAGAACTGTTGGGTACAGCACAGAATTTGTTTGGACCCTGTGAAAAGAAAAACAGACCTGTAAGGCAGGGGCATGGACCTGTATGTTGCTTCATGTAGGTTTCTGCTGCTTCTAAGTGAAGCAACAGACCTGTTGAGCACAGGGATATATACGTAGCTTACTTTGTGTAGGGTCCTGGAGGCCTTACATGAGTAGCTGACCTGTTGGGTATTGTGCTGGACATATTGGATTCTTAGTGCAAATTATTGCAGCCCTAGACAAAGCAGCAGCCCATAGGGAACTATGCTGAATCATTTTTGTATCTTTGTGCAGGGCCCTACAGAAAGAGAAAGGGCCATTGGGTAGGTCAGAATATTGCTGCTTGAGTGGTTGTGAAGGGGAAGTAAGTAGCCCATTCCTACAATTTGGTCTTTAAATGTTAACAAAATATGAAACTTATAGGTGACAATAAAGAACGGCAATAAAATAAAGTCTTTGTGCATGCACAGTGCATGTTTTCAGGATTTTGAAGGACTTTTGTAAATTTTTTCCCTAAATTTAAGAGTCTGAGTGCCTAATACCCTACTGCATGACTACATATGTTTGGGATTGAATTTGGCCCCAAAATACGTTTTCAGGGAAACACAATTCAGTCCTTTTACCCCCCCAAAAAAACCTAAGACTCTGCACATGAGCAGTAGTTTTTTTTTTCCAACTTACAGTGGGTTATTTTTGCCATTATTTTCCATTTTGATTGCTGATAGGTGGTAGATATTGGATGACAGACAGTGGAGTAGAAGACATTGAGCAGACAACTTGGAAAGAGGGATGTGTCAGTTACCCACCATGGGAAAAATCATTTAAGTAGAGTATGTTTCATTGTGGCTGCAGAGATATGAGAGTGGCATGGGTGCCAGGGGGTGGGTGAGAGTGGGGTGGTTATCATGCTGGAGAGAGTGTGAGTGAGCCAGCAGGGTTGTGTATCTGGCGGCCACAAAACTTTAAATGAGTGTTTTTATAAATAACATGCACCTGCCACCTGGCTTATTCATGCAGTATCAGGCGGGGGAAGTGGGGGATTCTCCAACACTGGAATTGAGCACCTGGTGATGCATAAAAAGTAGGTACATGTGAGGGTTTATTTTTTCATGACTCACTTAGAAGTCAATCAAAAAAGGAAAATGATGTGTCTATGTTCCTGGCAGTGTTTCAGCTGCAGGCAAGGGGAAAAACAAAATTTTTTTTGGTTTTTCATACTTGATTGACTGGAATGTCAATCACAAATGCAACTAACAATGGCCAATGGCAAAGTTCACTTGCTTGTATTTGCTATGTGGTTGTTAGGCATACAGTAGAGAGCACAGCAGTTAACATTCATGAATTAATAACACAAGTTATTAATAGTGGGATTGTCACAATTGGGAAATGAAGAGCTTCATATATAAAACTGTTGTTTTCTTAGATTGTGATCCTGAATTTTCAAGGTAGTATTTTTATTATCCATGAAATGGTTAGAATATATCTCTACTACTAAAATACAAAATAAAAACCTCTGGGAGGGATCTGTTCCACATGTAGCAACCATTAAATACAGGAATGGAATAATGGACCCACATACCAGAGAAGTGTGTCAACACTTCATTCATTAAATTAGAACAATCTCAATAAAGTCAGTGTTTCACGACATCACTTGCCACTTCATCAGGGTGACTTAATAACATAAAAGATAAAATATAAAAATCCAGTGATTATTTATATTCCATACTTATTAAGAGGGAAATATACATACAGTATACAGTGTACAATGATCCCGTATATCTATTTATAATAACCATCCATCAATGTTTACCATCAAGAGGGAGAGTTATTTGCCATAATAACAAGACTATTATTATGGTTAACACACACTGACACCAAAAGCAACTGCACTCAAAACCTATGGTCTGTCTATCTCAAGTACAGTTCTAACAAAAAGGGTGGCAGTTTTTTTTTTTACAGAGAAATGGCATGTGCACATCTCAGTCACAAGGCAGCAGAACAAATTCACAAAACATAACACAGCACCATGCAAAAATACAAAATTCGCCCTGCCACACCAGAAAAAAATATCACTAAATTTATTTTTGTGCACAAATTAGCTGTGCTTGAGACCTGTGGTGTGTCTTTATCTTGAGTGCAGCAGTGCCTTACAAAAGGCATTCTCCCTCCCAGTATATAACCTCTGATTCGCATTGGATCTGTCCGTTAATAAATAAGATTTAAACAAACCTGAAAACAAACATAAAATCCTCACTGACAGTACCAAAAGGTAATCCTATCAATCACAGAATGTGTTTGAGAAGTGATAGTGGCTTTTTGGGGGGAACTGGTGGCCAGTGATTACATGAAATAAATCATGGTATGGTGCTCACTATTTTAATTTAATGCACTCCCTTGGTGTGTAATGCTTGAATAAATTCCTTGAGCTTTGCTTTTGGGGTTTATGTAGCATCACACACCTTGAGCATCACACCAACATTTCTGCCATTCCCTGAGAAACAAAGTAATAATGGTACTAGCACATATGTGGAATGAAAAGCAGGGAAAGTTTTCAAGCAGGAATTAGGAGTGCATGAGAAACCCCACTTCCACCTTGCATTTAACAGCCTTGAGATTGGGTAAGGATCTCAAAGGGAAAAGGAGGAGAAAGGTAGATATGGTGGGAAAAATGAAGGAGGAGATTTAGTATTCTGATGCTGTTCTAAATAGAGGAGGGACACCCCCCCAAACCATCAAAAACAGCACAGTGTGATACCAGTACATTCATATGCTTTGCAAGCACACATCAAACTGTTATATTCTTTTCCATATTTTTTCTGCCGTTTTTGTTGTTTGCACTTATGCAGTCTCTGGAGGTTTTTAAACACTTATAATCTATAATTTAGCTTTTTATCACAAAAGAAAAGAAATGAAAGGTCCTATTATGGGCCAATATCTAATGAACCAGAATGTTTTAAATCTGTAAATATTGTTATCTGAATGCAAAAAAGTTTCTTTATTTGGGGGCATTTTAAATAATTAGTACACTTTACAGTCCCAAAATTAAAGGACCAATTGTTTTGAAAAAATTGGCATGCTTGTACTGCAGTCTCTAAGACTAAGAGGGTGCATGTTAATTTTCCAATCAAATCCCTAAGTCTTAAGACAGCTGAGTTATGAGTTGTCAAAAATAAGGTTTTGACACAAGCAATAACTTAACTCTAACCAATTGGCACTACCATGCCAGTATAAAATATATACAGAGCGAGGACATCTGATGGGTAAATGTGAGGTATGAGGAAATGTCACTAACAAGGGGTTAAACAAGCCATAAAACTATGAGCCCAATGGGCGAGTGGCATTTATGAGTTTGTTTGACCCCAAGATTGAGATATTTCATGCATATCTGTGGCTTACCTGTCAAATGTTTTCTATATTACAATAAGATGGTCTGTTGTGCTTTAAGATATTTGTGCTAGTTTTGTGCTTAAGTAGGTTTGCGTGTTTCTGTAGTGTTGTGTTTTCTCTGTAGTATAGTTTTATCCCTCCATAGTGGGCCCTTGTTGTTTTTTTAGGACTACAGTCGGCAGAGACCTGCAGACCTATTACTTTCAAAAAAGACTCCATATTCTTTGCATTCTTTGTGACTGAACAACCTGATGAGGTGTCAAACAGTCGCCTCCACGTCTGTGGAGCACTTTGGTTGCACTGCACTATAAAATTTGGGCTGTCCTGATTGGGACACTGGAGGATTAGGCACCCCAGTGTCACTGTTATGTTTCTGAGGGGGTGCTGAGGCGGAGGGGAGGGTTGGGTGGAGAGCATATTCCTAATTTTAAGGAAAGAAAATGGCAGTAATGGTGGAACATGAAACACTCAACACTCTGCCATGCCAGCATATCTGCTGCATACCACTGTGCATGCGCCAGTATTTACACATGATCAGTAAACTGCGGTGGCCATGTTGGGCATAGCGCATTGTGTCATGTCTGCCAATTTATTTTTCCTTTCAAATTATAGATATTCCCCCCACCCGATCCTCCCTCTCAGCACCCACCCCACCCCCAGAAACATAAGAGTGACAATGGGGAGTGCCCTATCACCCAGTGCCAAAATCTGCTGTCTTCTTTTTTTGTTTCCCCTACCCCACCCTCCTTTTAGTACCTACATCCTACCCCCCAGAAACATAAGAGTGACACTGGGGGGGTACCCAATCTCCCAATGCCAAAATCCTTGGTCTGTGACACTGGGGGTGCGCAATCCCCCAGTGCCAAAATCCTCAGTCTTTTGTTTTGTACCTGTAAAAAGGAAACCATCCATCAATGTCTTTTGTGGCCAAAATTACCCCCATCCGACCCTCTCATTCAGCACCCACCCACGTCCTTACTTACTGATTGGAGGTCCAACGCTGTAATCCTCTCTGAAATGCAGACACATTTTCTCTCTTTAAAGCCTGACCAAACTGAGGAAATAAGGTATGCACTTCAGTGTATTTTGATGGGGTTTTGAATTTAGTGGCATAACTTGGGCATTTTTGTGGCCCAGATTTTCAACATGTTTTTTTTAATTTTTATTTATTTTTATTTTTAGTTATTTAACCAGAAGTAGTACACTAAGCTGAAAGCTTTTTTACAGGAGTGACCTCGGAGCACAGGGAAATAAAGTGACTTGCTCAGGGTCACCCAGTATGCAAGTGGAAGCTGTGAGATTCAAACCCAGGTCTTGCCTGCTGGATGTCACCAGATTTGCAGCTCAGAGCCTTAAACCACTGCGCTATATTGCCTCCCTTTTTTGGGGCACAACCTCATGAACAACGCAAATGACGTTAGGTAAATCTGTTCTGAAAAGTGACTTTGCAATCACTGTGCAAAATCACCTTTCAGACAGGAGCTGAAAAATTTCTCCACTGTTGTTCATGAGGTGGGGTCATAAAATGGCTATGTTTAAAATTTAGTGTAAAAATATTTAAAAAAAAAACAACAAAGTTATGACCCTATGTAGAATTTTGTGAATTCAGGCTCATAACTTTGGTAATTTTGAATATTTGTACACCAAATTTACAACATAGTCATATCTTTACAGCACCTCATGAATGCGACAGCTATCATTGTTCAAATCCTGGCCAAAAATGTTTTTTTTTTTTTTTCACATCCCAAAAGGTGATTTCACATTCCCCACATGAAATCACCTTTTGGGCAGGAGTTGAACATTTTCTCTGCCATTGTTCATGAGATGGGGTCATAAGAAGGCTGTGTTCTAAATTTGGTGTAAAAAATATAAAAAAAATAAATTTATAAGCTACATTGAATTTTGCAAATGCAGGCTCATAAATTCATTAATTTTCAATATTAGTACCCCAAATTTACACTATAGACATATCTTTACATCATCTCATGACTGTGACAGCTATCATTTTTCAAATTGTGGCCAAAATGTAGTGCTTTTTTTACATCCCGAATGGTGATTTTGTGGTCCCTGTGCAAAATCACCTTTCCGACAGGAGTTGAAAAAGATTGTCAGCCATTGTTCATGAGGTGAGGTCATAAGAAGGCTTTGTTCTAAATTTGGTGTAAAAATATTTAAAAACATAAAAAATGTGAGGCTATGTTGAATTTTGCAAATGCAGGCCCATAAGTCTGGTAATATTCAATATTTTAACCCAAAATTTCAACATAGCCATTTCTTTACAGCACCTCATGACTGTGACAGCTGTCATTTTTCAACTCCTGCCTAAAATTTGTATTTGCATCCCGAATGTTGATTTCACAGTACTTACGTAAAATCACCTTTCAGGCAGGATTTGAACATTTGCTCTGCCCTTCTTTATGAGGCAGGGTCATAACAAGGCTATGCTGAACATTCGGTGTACTAATGTTGCAAAATAACAAATTTAAGAACCTATGTTACATTTTGCTAACAAAGGCTCTTAACTTTGGTCATTTTAAATAATTGTACACCAAATTCCTCACCTGCAGTCCTATCGGCTCTGGGCAGAGTTTGTCTGTAGTGTAGTGTAGTGGCATTTTTAAGGCTTGTCTTTACTTGGCCCTTCAGGTTTCCATAGTAGAGTGGCTTCCTATAAAAGGAGCTGTGCTTTTGACATACCTTCCCTTAGGCTCATTCAGTATGGTATGAGTGGAAGTCTACTCAGCAAATTGCAAACTGGAGTGGTTGTCTGACATCTTTCCTGTGGTCAGGAGTGGTTGTTTCAATTTTTGGTTGGAAATAGCATATAAGAGCTGCCTATGTGGGCAGGGGAGGAAGATGGAGTGGCTCTGAGGAATGGTGCCATGGGGAGGAGCATCATGGACATGAGAGACATATAGAGCATGGGTATGTGGAGGCATCAGCAGCACAACTGATGAGACATGGCTGTTTGTTAACTGATACTTAGGCTAATGTGTATTTATTTACTTATTGTGATCTCAGATTAACACCTTAGAGAACAAGATCATGACAATCGGTTCCATGTCAGGGAAAACAATACCAGTGACAACAGTTGCTTTCACAGGTAAACAGGTAATTCAAAGATTAGCCATAGAATGCTATACATTATAGAACTACATACCAATAGAAAGAATAACAACAATGCAGGCAATGTACAATATATGCCAATATTTCAAGGAATTGACAGGGTGAAATGTAAGGGGTATGTGTGCACGGTGAGAGATATTTCAGCACAGGGTCTCATCAATAGAGGGTCAGGGGAGTGAACAGGTATGTGTGCAGGGTGTAGAGATACTATGGCTCAAGGAGCCTCATCAATAGAGGGTCAGGGGAGTGAACAGGTATGTGTGCAGGGTGAAGAGATACTATGGCTCAAAGAGCCTCATCAATAGAGGGTCAGGGGAGTGAACAGGTATGTGTGCAGGGTGAAGAGATACTATGGCTCAAGGAGCCTCATCAATAGAGGGTCAGGGGAGTGAACAGGTATGTGCAGGGTGAAGAGATACTATGGCTCAAGGAGCCTCATCAATAGAGGGTCAGGGGAGTGAACAGGTATGTGTGCAGGGTGTAGAGATACTATGGCTCAAGGAGCCTCATCAATAGAGGGTCAGGGGAGTGAACAGGTATGTGTTCAGGGTGTAGAGATACTATGGCTCAAGGAGCCTCATCAATAGAGGGTCAGGGGAGTGAACAGGTATGTGTGCAGGGTGAAGAGATACTATGGCTCAAGGAGCCTCATCAATAGAGGGTCGGGGGAGTGAACAGGTATGTGTGCAGGGTGAAGAGATACTATGGCTCAAGGAGCCTCATCAATAGAGGGTCAGGGGAGTGAACAGGTATGTGTGCAGGGTGTAGAGATACTATGGCTCAAGGAGCCTCATCAATAGAGGGTCAGGGGAGTGAACAGGTATGTGTGCAGGGTGTAGAGATACTATGGCTCAAGGAGCCTCATCGATAGAGGGTCAGGGGAGTGAAACTATCTGAGAAATTGTCACAGTGACTGTCAAGTAGGGCAGGAAGTTAGGAGGGTGTGGTAAGGGGTGGACTAGTGAGGAAAGAGGGGGTTGGGGAGAAATAGCATGATTGTGGAGGAACAGGTGGGGGGTAAGTTGGAGGAGGTGAAGGATTCTAAGGGAGCCACATATTGTGCCACTTAGGTAAGGGACGCTTTCTTTTTACAGATCTGTTGTTTCTTTTTTGCAAGTGCTGTAGCTGGGAGGGCTGTTAGGGCTGTTAGGGCTGTAATGTGGGTGTTTTATATGGTTTGTAGGTTGTATGTGTTATTCAAGTGTTTTTTACATATGTTAACAGTGTTGTAATAAGGTGTATATTTTGTATTTCTACTTGTAAAAATGTGTGAATATGTTGTTTATTATATTGTAATAAGCTGTGTAGTTTCTTCAGTAATGTATATACTAGTTAATTACTATCAGATATGGGGAAATGTATGATGGTTTTTCCTATTGGAAAAAGTCCCAACCATGTAAAAAAATATACATAGATATATATTTGATTAATATTTTCACTTAATATATACAAACATGGTAGGTGAAACTACCTCATGCACATTCAGGAAGACTTAGATGATTTCCCTGGTGGAAGATCAAAATAATACAATAAAAATACCCAAATGAAATATCAGCAGGACTATTCTGCTTAACTTTCTTACACAGGCCCATAAAAATATTTCACCTATTGGTATTACCTAGCTACCACAAAAGTACAATAAAGGTGGCAAACATAGATTGAAACTAATCTACTTCTGAGAAATCAAGCTACCCACTTATAGTAAGGTATTACTTAATAGACTAAGGGCCAGATATTCAAAGCTTAGTGCAGGGCGCAAATCCGTTGCACTGGACTAACGCCAAATTTGCACCCAACTGCTATATTTAAAAGGACATTTAGCACCAGCGCTAGGTGTTAGTGCTGATGCTAAATCATAATGTACACCAGGGAGGGACTGAGGGGAGGGGCCCTGAATGCTGGTGCACCAGCATATTCAAAGGTAGAGCAACATGCTACAGGCATTAGCGCAACCTGTAGGGTGGCGCTGAATACGCTGAGAAAAAAGCCGGCGGTAATATGCCGGCAGTAATGTGGTGGCAGTGCCCCCACCCCCAAAAGCACGATTTCCATCCCCGGTGCACACATTCAATATACATTTTCCCTGGTAGTCTAGTGGCCTCCCCCCAAAAGCACGATTCCTGATCTCCGGTACACACATTCAATATACATTTTCCCTGGTAGTTTAGTGATCCCCCCAAAGCGCGATTCCCACTCCTCAGTACACACATTCAATATACATTTTCTCTGGTAGTCTAGTGGCCCCCCCCAACTACGATTCCCGGATTCTCAGTGCACATTCATGTAGCTCCTGGTAGTCTAGTGGTCCCCCACCCCACATATGTATCTGAGCCCCCGTGCACATGCTTAAATAACATTTCTCTGGTAGTCTATTAGCCCACCCACCCCCATGCACGTATCCCATCCCAGTACACATATTGAAAATAACATCTTACTCTGGTTTATGAGCCCACCTCAGACATGTATCCCAACCCCATACAAATACATTATATATCCTTTCCTGGTGGTCCAGTGGTTCTCCAGTGGTGACACCCTGCTCATCCAAAGAATTCGAGAACAGAGCCAGTGACCAGCTCAGCCTCCCTCTCACCACCACAGCCAGCCACTACTAAGGTAGGAAGGAGGGCCCTCCCACCTGAGTCGGTGGCTGGGTCGTGGTGGTGAGAGGAGGGTTGAGCCGTCACCGACTCTGTTCCTGGATATTCTTTGTATGAGCCGGGTGTCACTGCTGGGGGCCTCTAGACTACCAGGAAAGGATATGTAATGTATTTGCACTGGGGTCAGAGACATGCGTGGGGGGTGGGGGGCACTTAGACCACCAGAGAAGATGTTATTTTAAATATGTGCACCAGGATTGGGATACTTATGGGGGTGGGGGTACCACTAGACTACCTAGGGAAAATGTTATTTTAAATATGCAGGAGGTCTTGATATGTGTGTGGGTGGGGACCACTAGACTACCAAGGAAAATGTATATTGAATGTGTGCACTGGGGATCAGGAATCGTGCTTTGGGGGGGCCACTAGACTACCAGGGAAAACGTTATATCGAATGTGTGCAACACTGGCTTGCTACAGAGTCTAATGAGCTGCAGTTGCAGTTTGCACTTCCCTGTTGCTATATTCAGTGCTGTCTTATTCCCGGGCTATGTTTGTCCTGCACTCCGAGACCAGTTTGCCCAGCTTCCTCAGACTGCTATATTCAGCAGGATTAGCACCAGGCTATTTCCCTTTGAATATAGCTTGCTTTGTGCTCCAGGCTAAGTTTGCCCACCAGGCAGTGCTAATTTAGCCCCGGGGCAAAGTTTTGAATATCTGGCCCTAAGTCATTTTAATTGCATCAACTAATGACAAAATGTGTTCTCATATATGATCTATACAATTTATATCTATCCTTCCAATCTGTTGTATCTATATTATCATAAAAATGAAATTAACACATTCAGGATAGTCTAAAACAAATACAATCATTTATTAGTAATATCATTTATACCTCAGATATAATTTTCAGTTTCCACAACTAATTCAGACATCTCCTTATCAGAAAGAGTAGGCGAGTCCATCTCATCTTCTTTTACTGTGCTCTTAGAAAAGGAGATACAGTGTAACCCACTTATAACAGACACACTTATAGTGGACACTCTGTTATAATGGACAGATCTGCCTTGTTAAAAGCCAAAAGCTATGGCAGTAATGTTAAAAATACATTTTTTTTAATTTCTTTATGACTTTGTTAACCAGGTAGGTGCACTGATCTCAGGGACCATTTTCAGGCATGACCCAGGCCATGTAAGGTGGCACAGAGTAGAAACATCAAAATAACAAGAACATAACAAGAGCAGGTAATACATAGTGAGAGGTTATTGTTGTTACATTTGGCAATACATGGTAGCAGTAGTTGATGGACAACAAATAACAAAGCAAAGTAAGGCTTATGGTGGTACAGTTTCAGTAAATAAGAGAACCTATTTGGCCCCACTCCTGGAACCTATGAAGGGGGGGCTAGTCCTTAAAGCAGTGGCAGGTGAATGCCAACAGGAGCCAGCCTTTGAGGTGAGTCTTGAACTGACGGTGAGTGTTTATGGCATGCAGTTCAGTGAGCAGCTTGTTCCATAGTGTGGGGACTGCTACAGACAGGGCTGTAGCACCCATGTTCTTGGCTACACTGGGGATTTTCAGGGAAGGGATACTGAAGGAGTGTAGGCAGCGGTATGAGGTTTGGATGGTGAGAAGGGGAGCAAGAGGGGATTTCTGGCCAATACAGATGGCAGAATCAATAAAACTGTACAGTGCAAGGTCAAAGCAGGCTTGTAGTGGGAGTCACCCCAGTGTAGTGTAGCGTGTACAGTGGTGCATGGAGAAAGGGGAAATTTGTACAATACTCTGCAACACCTGTATAGCAGACACTGTGAGCTCCTCTGTGCCCCTGTTACGTGCTGCAAACTGCTTTCTGATTGTCACCTGATTATTCAGCTGGTTTGTCTGACACTATCAAGACATCATGCACCTCACTTGATGCTTGTTACCTGACATCTTACTCCAGGGTATTACTCCTATACCCTCCTGATCACCCAACCAGCACAGATTCTATACAGCAAGATCTTGCAAATCGTGTTTACTGCTCATTCCCTGATTCCAATGAGCACAGGTACTGTACAGCAAAATTGTTCCAGTCTTGTTTACTGCTCAGTTCCCAATCAACTGCAAATAGCAGTTCCTCGTATGTTTCATTGGCAGAGGAGGGGGCATGTTCTAATTTTAACTACTGTGTGTCAGCTGTGGTAGAGGAAATTCATATTTTAAGACTTTAGGACATAGCAGACACCCCTTACAGTGGGCAAAACCTGCTTGCACAAATGTGTCCATTATAAGAAGGTTCCACAGTATTTGGTTGGTTTTGAAAAACACTGTGTATAATGCTGTCCTTTATGGATTACGTTTGCTTTAGCTGGAGCAGGTAACTAAAACTGAATTCTAAACTCAAGAATTTCTTGATGGTATGAAGAAAAACAATGGCAACATTGCTGAGTAGCAAATGAAAAGTCTGGATAATTGTAGCATCAGTATCCGTGGTATGCTAATTGTCTCTTGATTCTTGCCAGTTTCATGACTAAGTCTCCATTGGGCTGAAATGCAAAGCAGATTTGAAATGGTTGCTTTCGTCTCTTTAGCGGTAGAAGTAGAAGCAGAAACAGGTACAGATGTATTAGAGGATATTGGCTTTGGTTTTCTCTGCACTCTGAATGTCTTTGTTAAATGGGTTATCTTCAAGTAGATCAAAAACTTTATAAACACATCTTTAATTACATCTCTTGAGGTCTGAAACCCTGCATCTAAGGCTAAAGGCAGTCTCATTATCCTTAAGTTTTTATAGTAAATCTTGTTCTCCAAATTTTCAAGTTTTCTATCTATAGCATAGTTTTCTTCTATAATACCTGCTGTCAGTGCTTCCACTCCCTAGCAACAATACTATGTAAATGCATCAGTTGTGGTACCAGGAACATCAAAAGTAATATCCAATCCAATGTTTGGGATTCTTTAAACCCTAACTCCACCTACCCCATGCATTACTTCCCTGAATACCACCAAACTGAATGCCAAAGCACAGTCAAGATCCTGACACCAAAGGGCCCTGCATGATCCAAGTTAATATCCATGTTTTTTGAAATATTAGAGTTGTAAATTGCTGTACATATGGCCATTTCGCTTCTGTGCAAAGAAGAAAATGCACTGGGCTATTTGAATCCTGTGCTAAACAGGACCTGACTCCTAAGTTTTCACATTTCAGGCCAGTGTGAAACAGGACCCGACTCCAAATTTACTTTGTGCAGGGCCTTTTTGGACTGATGAAAAGTAAGAGCAGAGTCCTAAGTTACCTCAGACAGGACTCTTTGGGCACTGTGCAAAGCAGGATTCACACAGCTCCAAGGTCTGAGTCTTAACTTGCACCATGCAGCTCCTGTAAAGAAGAACATGGAATGGATGTTGGGCTTTGTGCAAAACAGGACCTGAATTCTAACTTGTTTCATGGCCCCTCCTTAACGCAGAACCCAAGTCTTAACTTACATTGGACAGGGACCTTCAAGACCAGGTTCTTGACTGTGCTCTGTCATTAAATTCAGTGGAGTTCACGGGGATTGTGCATGAAGGAGTTAGGGTTTAAAACATCCCCAACATCAGATTCCCTTACTTTAATGTTTCAAGAACCTTAACTGCTGCATTTATGTAGTTTTTGCCATGAATTTCCTTTCTTTCTGAGATGGTTATAATATCTTGATGGATGCATTGCACAGAGTCCTGTGTGCCCAGCATGAGGGAGCTTGGTGCAAATCCACAAAAGAGGAAATAGGTCTTAATTTGCTTCATCAAGGGTCCCTTCAGCTGTGTGAGAATCAAGACATACAGTATAGGGCCCTTTAGGCGCTGCAAAAATCAGGAGATAACTCCTAATCTGCATGGTTCAGGGCCCTTTAGGTTCTGTTCAAATCATGAGGTAAGTCTTACTTGCTTTGTGCTATGCCCTTTGGGTCCTGCACAAAGACATACAAATAAGGAGGTAAGTTATAACTTGCTTTGTACAAGGCAGTTTGGGTGCTGCATGAGACGAGACACAAAGGGCCCTTTGAGACCTTTGCAAATCATAAGGTAAGTCTTAACTTGCTTTGGGCAGGGCCCTTTGGGCCCCACAAGAAGCAAAATGTGCATATCCTTTCTGACTGTATTCAAATAAAAAGTAAGTGCTAACTTCGCCATGCATTAAGCAGGATTCACAGGGCCCATTAGGCCTTATAAAGATAATGAGGTATTTCTTAACTTGCTTAATGCAGAGCCCTTTGGACCCTTTTAAAAGCAAGATAAAAAGGTCATTTTGAACCCTGTAGAAATAATGAAGTAAGTCTTAACTTGCTTCATGCAGTACCCTTTCAGACCTGCATGGAACATTAACTGTACCCTAACTTTGTATGCCCTAATTTTGTATCTCTTAACTTAATTTTTCTATAGCCAGCCCAGTGTCACTGAGGGTTGAGGTGCTGGATGCCACACCTTGTGCCATGCTGGCAACCCAGGTTTGAGATCAAGCTCAGACCACCAGGGGTCGACAGGGGCAGGGGAGGATTGAGCATCCAGAGGACTGCTCTTCTCTCCTGGGGATGGGTGGGTGTGTCTGCTACATTTCCAGCAGCTATTGGTTGTGGCCAGGGGCTGCGTGACTAGCGGCAGCTTTTCAGGGGATGGGGGTGATGGCTGACACCTTATGCATGGGTGCAGGAGCATGCCCATTGTGTGAAGGGCATCCTTGCATGTCCACACCCCTGAGGGGAAACCGAACATAGAAAAAACTCTGGTACCTGGACAGGCGAAGGCGGGGCCAAGGATGTCTACCAATTCCAAAGTTGGATCCTGCCTGACCAGCCACTGTGTGTCTCCTCCTTTCCCTGGCCACCCTTCTAAATTGTAGCTAGAGCACCAGAGGAGTATGGTGGTCCTGCCCCGGGGGGCTCAGAGCCAGGGGGTGGGGTGGTCATTGGAGCTGGAGGAGAGCTCCCAGGAGTAATGAGTTGGTTCAAGAGGATCTCAGATGGGGTGGGAAACAGGCACCTCACCCCCACTGGAGAGAGGTCTACGGGGCCAGTGAAGGAGGTAAAAAGAATTTTAAAAAAAGTTATGTTTTTATGGTATTTTATTTATTTATTTGCTTTTGGTAACTGGGTAGGTGCACTAGACAAGACCTGCTTATTTTCAGGCATGACCCAGGAGAGTACATGACAAAGTATAGAGGTCAGGTAGATCACAAGAAAATCAGATTTAAATGACATAACAATAGGTGGATACATTGAAGTCACAGGAACAATCAAACAGATACAGTGCTAGTCAAGAAACCAACACCACTGACAAGCAGTGGGATACAGCATAATGGAACAATGGCAGGTATAGGCAGTATTCGAACAATAACAGCAGCAGAGAATACAACTGCATTTCCACCTGCCTGGTAGTAGAAGGGGGGAGCAAGTAGGGGAGAGAGGAAACAAGTGCTTAGGGGTGACTAGCTGTAGTACAATAAGGCTGCTAACAGATACATGTGTCATGATTAGTGAGGTGATTAAACAGGGCACACTTGAAGGAGGCATGCAATTTGGAGCATCTAAGGTGTAGAAGAAGGAGAGTTCCAGAACTTGGGTGCATAGTGGGCAAAGGATTGGTCACTCATTTTAGTGAGGCATGGGTGCATGGAGAGAAGAGCTGAGATAGCAGACCAAAGCTGATGATGGTGAGCAACTGAGGTAAGCAGGCAAGCTAGGGAGGTGGCTGGGAGGAGCGAATGATGTCATCTAGGCAACCAAGGGCAAATAAGCTCTTGGAGGAAGGGGGTAGCCATCAAAGGTCAGCATATAGGGATCAGCAGTGGGTAAGATGAGGGGCAGACAAAGCAAATCTACAGATATTATTGTAAGTGACATTCCACTTTTGAAGGATTCCTACTTGGCTCTCTGCAAAGATATATAAAGCATAGCAGAGACCTGGGAGCAAAAGACCTTGGGCAACAGAGATCCTTGCTGCAGGGGTGAGGGCCTGTTAGACATGGTAGGCAAGGCCCAATTTAGCATTGGCCTAATGACCCCAATGCACAGCCTGACACCTGTTGGTGTGTGGAGTGTGGGGGGGGTGAGGGGTGGTAAGGTTGGTAACCCTAATGTCAAATTTCAACACTTTTGTCAGTGTGGAATCAACCCTAACTGATGAATTAACATAGTTTTTTGCAATGAATTTCCCTTCTTTTTAAGAAAGTGAAATGTTACTCATATGGAATTCATAGGTGGGAGCACAGGCCATCCAGGCCCTGCACTCCCATGCATCCATTACAGTGTACTCAGGTTAGCAAAATGGAATCCATAGGTGGGAGTGTGGGCCCTCTTGGCCCTGTGCTTCCACCCAACCATAAGTATGTCCTCAGGTTTGCAAAATGGTATCCATACATGGGAGCGTGGGCCCTCCAGGCCCTGCGCTCCCAACCACCCATAACTATGTCATCAGGTTTTCAAAATGGTATCCATAGAGGGGATCATGGGCTCTCTGGGCCCTGCGCTCCTACCCACCCATAACTATGTCATCAGGTTTGCAAAATGGTATTCATACAAGGGAGCGCTCGCCCTTTGGGCCCTGCGCTCCTTCCACCCTTGAGTGTAGAGGCATAGCGTAGGAGAGCCCAGTGCCCCAGCTTAGCATAAATAGTATGCATAGGTGGGAGTGTGGACCCTCTGGGTCCTGCGCTCCCATCTACACATAAGTATAGATACATAGCGCAAGCCTAGAGGCATTCCAGGCAACCCTCTTAGAGTTTATTTGGCAATATCTCAGTAACCATAGCAACTGTGAAAAAAAATATTTTGCAGTTGTATTCATGACCTAGCCACCTACAGGCATGCTTAGTATACCTAAAGGACACTTACCAAAAAATCCATATCTTGAACCATTTTCGAGATATAGATGCCAAAAGGCGCTGCGGCTGCCACAATGTAATCCTATGGGAATATTTGCAACTTCGGAGTATTGTAACTGCAACTGGTGTAATTTTTTTCACCAAACCAGAAAAAGGTACATCTGTGGTGCAAGGCTTGCCACCCTGAAAATTGCAGCCCAAAATTCCAAACTGCGTAGTGGCAGTGAGGTGGCAAAGAAACCGTGCTTTTGTTGGATGCCATAATGTTAACCAATGGAAAAATTCACAACTTCGGAGTGCTGTAACTATGGAACCGATGGAATTTTTTTCACCAAACCATGAAAAGGCACATCAGTGATGCAAGGGCTTGCCACTCTGCAGATTTCAGCCCAAAAGTCCAAACCATGTGGTGGCAGTCAGGTGGCAAAGAAATGGTAATTTTTGTGGCAGTAGTATTGCAAATTGCTACAGTTTCGGCAGATTTGCAACAGTACAAGCATGAAACATTTGCAAATTTGTAAAAGTTTCACACTGGTACTGTTGCAAATTGTGACAGTGTGAATGGCCTGATCAAAATAAACATATTTCTGAGTACTATTTTAAAATTCTGATGCATGGATGCTGTTCCTAGGACCCTATTAAGGTAAACACAACAGTTGGTGTTTACCTAGGGGCAGTAGTTTTTAAACTATAATGTTTTTTCACCACCACTAACTGAAAACAAGATGGTCACCACACAACAGTACTGAAGGCATTTGAGACAGAAAAAGATGCTTTCATGAAAGAATCTGTCACTGCCACAAGGAACATATTTTTTTTCATAGGATATAATGAGAAACTTTAAACTTTAATAACTTTTGAACTGATTAATATTTTTTCACCAAATCTTCAAAAGATACATCCTTTACTCAATCTCCATATACCCTGAAGACTTCAGACCAGATAGACAAAGCATTTGGGCTGTGGAGACGAGCAAAGAATTTGCAAAAGTTCAGGATTTTTCACACTTTTCAATGCTCTGCAGCTCCACAACCAAAAATCCGACCAGAATGAAAATTTCCAGATTCAGAGATCTAGGGTATGACAATAGTATACCAAATTGCAGGCAAATTGGACAAACAGTGTCAAAGTTATTAAAGTTCAAAATTTGCGGTTTAACGTAGAAATGGCCATGCAACCTCTAGTGGGCAGGTATAATTATAAGGTTGTGATAGCGCCCTTATAGTTGGGGTTGGTACAACCTTTTAATGTTAAATCTCAATTTTTGCACCTTAATAACTTTGTCATTTTACAACCAAATAACCCAAAACATGGTATGTGCTATAATGTCAGTGTCGCAGGATGTGGAAAGTTTCATGAGGGCAGCTTTTACAGTTCTGGAGATATAAAGTGGTTAAAAACGCAAAAAAGAAAATGTTTTCCCCATAGGATAACATGGGAATTTTTTCTGTCTTGTACAGCACACACATAATTAAGTTTGCTTCTGATGTTTTCAGGGATGATGGTGTGTGTGTGTGTCAAGGGTGTGTCTTTGGATGGTTTGGTGAAAAAATGTATTACTATTTTTGAATTATAAGGATTTTTGTGATAGATGCAGGACAGGCAGTGCAAACTGTATTTTGTAAATACAGTGCGAACAGTAATAAAAAAAAAATTCAAAAAATATTCAAACTGTGTTTTGCAAATACAGTTTGAATGGTATTTTTAATCACCTCTCAGCTTAAAAATGTTCTCCTGCTCTACATAAGGCTTGTAATTAGTAGTGTAGACATGTGGCAACTGTGGGAAGTGCTGTGATAGATGCAGGCAGGCAGTGCAAACTGTATTTTGAAAATACAATGTGAACAGTAATTAGAAAAACCATTCGAACTGTATTTTCAAAATAGCGTGCAATTGTTTTTTCTAATTACCATTCGCACTGTATTTACAAAATACATTTTGCACTGCCTGTCCTGCATCTATCACAAAACTTTCTTTGTCACCTCACTGCCACTACACTGTTTGGACTTTTGGGCTGAAATTTGCAGGGTGGCAAGCCCTTGCACCACAAATGTGCCTTTTTGCTGGTTTACTGAAAAAATGTACACTGGTTCCAGAGTTACAGCACTCCAAAGCATACCTCTCAACTGTACCACATTACGAGGAACGTTCCTCATTTTACTTCACAAAAGCTCCCTGTTCCACATTGTGAGGACTTATTCCACATTCAAAGCCAACATTTTAAAGCAAAAATCCATAGTAAATGATGCAAAAAATATATTATTCAATTAGTAACACACTTTCTGAATATGAATGCAACATTTTAACAGTGTTTTGAGCTTCTTAGGTAAACATTTGATTAAGTGTTCAACATTTTGCCCATTTGTTCCACATTTTCACAGGCAATGTTCCACATTTGGGGGACAAAAGGTTGAGAGGTATGCTCCAAAGTTGCAGATTTTCTCATAGGATAACATTGTGGCAGTCGCGGTGCCTTTCGGTGCCTATATCTTGAAAATGGTTTCAGATACGGATTTTTTGGTAAAAGCAACTTAGCACATGTAGAGGTGGCTAGGTCATGAATACAACTCCAAAATATTTTTTTCTGCACTTGCTACAGTTACTGAGATATAGGCAAATAAACATTGCAGGTTGCTTGGAATGCCTCTAGACCTCTGCTGTGTGTCTGCACTTATGTGTAGGTGGGAGCGCAGGGCCCAGAGGGCCCACACTCCCACCTATGCATACAATTTATGCTAAACTGGGAGATCTACATTCATGGGTGTGTAGGAGCACAGGGCCAGAAGGGCCTGCGCTCCCATCTATGGAGACCATTTAGCAAACCTGAGGACATACTTATGGGTGGGTGGAAGTGCAGGGCCTGGAGGGCCACGATCCCACCTATGGATTCCATTTTGCAGACCTGAGGAGACAGTTATGGATGGGTGGCTCCTACATCCAAGGAGACACTGGATATCTCTGCAGTCACGTTGTCTGGTGGATTAAGTCAAGTCCCGAGAAAAGGAGAGACAGCAAGTTTCTATGAATAAAATTAAGAGATAAAAAGAAAGAGATGGAATAATCTTACAGGATGTGAGATGAAGGAATATAGTTTTAGTAGACAGATCAACACTGTTGTATGCACCTGAAGAAGTGGTGGAAGTCACAAAACTGTTGCCCCATTTTATAAGTGTGTTTAATACAAAAAAATCAGTTATTGTTTGTTAATTATCATGTGACTTGCAGTGGAGTTCATCCTTGTTTTCGGTTATCTGGGAGCACAGGGTACAGAGGGCCTGTGCTCCCACCTATGCATTTCATATAACTAACATTTCACTTTCTCAAAAAGAAGGAAAATTCATTGTAAAACTCCATTAATCGCATTGAGGTTGATTTCCACATTAACAAAAGTGTGGAAATTTGACGTTAGATTTTCAACCCTACTACCCCACCCCACCCAACCCTCCACACCAACAGGGGTTGGGGTGTGTTGAAGTCATCAGGTCTAACTCTCATCCCATTCTCCTATACTGTGCCAGATCAGCTTGTTTACAGAGGAATGGGGTGAGAGTTGAGTTCGATGACTCCAACACACATCCCGATGCCTGTTGGTGTGTGAAGGGAGGGATGGGGAGGAGTATGGGGTTAGAAGCCCTAATGTCAAATTTCCACACTTTTGGTGGTGTGGAAATCAACCCTAACTGATGCATTAACAGAGTTTTTTTGCAATGAATATACATATATATATATATATACACACATATACGTATACATATACATATACACACATATGTATATACATACTATATATATATTCATTGCAGAAAAACTCAGTTAATGTATCAGTTAGGGTTAAAGTGACAAAGGTGGGGAAATGAGATGTTAGGGTTGAGCCCCTAATCTCCCCCACCATCCCACCCCCCATCCTCCACAGACCAACAGACGTCAGGGTGTGCCATGGGGTTGTTAGGCCCAACCCTCACCCCATTCCATGTGTAAACAGGTTTACATGCTACAGTAAAGGAGAATGGGGTGAGATTTAGGCCTCAGGACCCCATGGCACACCCCGGCATCTGTCGGTCTGTGGAGGATAAAGGTGGGGTGTTGGGGGGTTTAGGTTCTCAACCCTAACATCTAATTTCCCCACTTTTGTTACTTTAACCCTAACTGATGCATTAACAGAGTTTTTATGCAATGAATTTCCCTTCTTTTTGAGAAAGTGTAATGCAACTGGTAACTGGTATGTGCTAGTGGGATAGCTGGGCCTCTGGGCCCTGAGCTCCCTTCACATTGCCCATTTTTTGTGTAATGGTATGCATATGTACACTTAACTACAGAGCCTTACAGCAGCCCTATAGGGCAAGGAACACGTGTAATAGTAATTTTCCAATATCTCAGCAACCGTAGCAGCTATGAAAAAAATTCAAGTGCTGTTGTAATCATGACAGCGTAACCTCCACACGAGAAAAGTCAAAGAAATCTGTATTACATTGTTTACAAGATACGGGCACTGAAAAGCACTGAAAAGGCACCCTTGGAACCCTTGAAACACGTTTTTGCCAATATCTCTGTAACCATAGCAAGTAGGAAACAAATTCCACTGCTGGTGTAATCTACGATTTCCAAACTTGTTTTTGCAGCTTAGCTAACCTAAAGGTGATCTTTATTTATTTATTTATTGATTGAAATGTTTCATCAGGAGGACACGCTGAACAACAAGTTGCTCGTCTCATGGTGCAACCTGGGGGGAGAGGTTACATAGGGTTATGAATGATGAGTAGTTACAATAGTATGCAGGTAGTACAAACAATACAACATTGTAAGATTGTGCAACAGTTGGAACACAAGGTATTGTACAATAAACAGTAGTGGAACATTGGGTAAATTACATGTCCAAAATCATACAAAGGAACATATGAATGTACAAAACAGTAATAATGTGATAGAACCATTTATAGTGCATGAGTATACCAGGAGCAGGCTCGAGGTAGTATGCAAGTGCTGTTGGAGTAAAAAGGATGGGGTTAGGCTGTGCACACTGGTGTCCCAGAAGGGCAGGAGGAGAATGGGGGGGAGAGGCAAGAACTGAATATGAGGAGAAGGGGTAGCCATTTCCTGATTTTCCTCTTCAGGATGTTGAGACCCCTGCCGTGGGGGTCATGGTAGGAAGGCAGAAACTGGGGATAGGTATTAAGGTGGGTTAAAGCAGGAACAGCTGAGGGAAAGGTAATTGTGTAGGGCAGAGGTAAGGGTGTAGTTGTAGGAGGCGTGACGTATTTCAGGGGGGAAGGAATTCCAGATTTTAGGGAAACGATGGGCAAAACCAGTCTGACCGATGATGGTGGAGTGGCGAGGGACCGTCAAGGTGTGGGCATCATTTGATCTGAGAGAGTGGATGGGAGAAGGTGGAGTGTAGAAAGAGGATGAGAGACAGGAAGGGAACCCCCCGAGCCAGAATTTGGAGGTTAGTTTGGCACTGTGAGAGATGAGTCTGTGAGATAGTGGAAGGAAGGTTAGAGAGCGATAGAGTTCACAGTGGTGGGAGTGGGAAGGGGAGTTGATAACAAAGCAGCAAAATGAGTTAAAGAGAGTGTCCAACTTGGTCAGGGAAGATTTGGGAGCAGCACCATAGACTACATCACAGTAGTCAAAGATGAGGAGTATCATCTCCTGGACAATTTCGCGCCTCACAGTCAGCAGGATGCAACTATGATTCCTGTACAGAGCACCAAGCTTGGGGCACAGTTTCTTCAGCATAGCATCGATATGCACAGAGAAGTTGAGGGGCTGGTCCAGCCAAACTCCCAGATATCGAAATGAGGAGGTGTCCTCCAAGATGGTCCCATCAAGGGTGTGGAAGGTGGGTAGGGCCGGGAGCCTAGAGAGTCTCTGTCTGGTACCAAAGGTCATTGAGATTGTCTTCTTGGTGTTTAGAAAAAGCTGGTGAGAAGTAAACCAGAGCCAAACTTGGGTAAAGTCGTGCTGTAAGCTGGTTTGTACAGCAGCAGGGTTTTTTTGCCAGAACTGTACAAAACAGTATCGTCAGTGTACATGTGGATAGAAGAGGATGAGCAGGCTGTGGGAAGATCATTAAGGAAAATGGAGAAAAGTAGAGGACCAAGCACTGAGCCCTGAGGGACACCAGTGTTTATGGGGAGTGGAGGGGAGATAGAATCAAGGATTCTCACCGACTGGGTCCTGCCAATGAGGTAGGATTTAAACCAGTTGGTGGTTGACAGAGCAAGGCCAACTGAGAAGAGTGAATCAAGAAGCAGGGGATGTGAAACAGTGTCGAAAGCTTTGGCTAGGTCGACAAAGATGGCTGAGGTGATCAGGTCATCATCCATTCCGAAAAGGATGGAGTCAGTAAGCCCGAGGAGGGAAGGGGTTGTTGAGTGGTTCTTCCAAAAACCAGATTGGAAGGGGGGTGAAGAAGGAGGAATCAGAGAGGAAGGGTGATAGTTGAGAGAGAACTAAATGTTCTTGAAGTTTGGCAAGGGTAGGAAGGTGGGAAATGGGGTGATAGCTGCCAGGAGTGGAAGTGTCTCCACCCTTGGGGAGAGGAAGGACTACAGCGTGTTTCCAGGATGAGGGTACTTGGGTAGAAATAAAGGACAGGTTAAAGATTAGGGAGATAGGATAAGCAATTGCAGGAGCAGAAAAGTGGAGAAGTTTAGGATCAAGTTCATCTGGTGAGGAGCCTTTCGAAGGGTCGAGGGATAGGCGAGCATTAAGAGCTTCATCAGGGAGACAGTAGAAAAGGAAAAGGAAAATGAGGGGGGTAGGCACTGGCTGAGGCGAAGGGCTGAAGTTAGTAGGTGGCAAAGAGGGAATTTAGAAGAGACATGGCTCATGAAGTGTAGTAGGCATCGAATTCATTGGCCATGGAGCCAGGGTCAGAAAGTAGGGAGTTATTTATTTTGAGAACTGGAGGGGGAGGGGAAGGGGGGAAGAATAGAGTATGAACTACCCTCCAGAATTTAGATGGAGAGTTGGTGTTAATCAGGAATGAGGAGTTGAAATAGTCAGACTTAGCCAGTCTAGTAGCTTTAGTACATGAATTGCATAGCATTCTGTACTTGGCATAGTCATTTGGATGTTTAGTAGATCTGTGTTTTCTCCCAGGCCTGATCATGCTCCCTGAAGCAGGCCACGAGTTCGGGGGTGATCCAGGGGAGGTGAAGCCCATGGACTCTGGTCCATCTGAAAGGAGCAAAGGCATTCCCAGTGGCAATGAATTTGTCCTTAAAATAGTCAAGTGCTTGATCAACAGAAATGGTAGTGGAGGGGGGGCCCAGTAGGTGGAAGTGAGTGCAGAGCGAACTGGGGTAAGGTCTAAGGATTTAAAGGACCGGAGCTGTATGATTTTAGGGGGATGTTTGGGGTGTTGAACCTTACGAAGAATGAAAATGGGGTTGTGGTCACTAAGGGCATCGGGGAGGAGACCAGATTTAATGACGCGGTGCGGGTGGGTTGTGAGTGCCCAGTCAAGCAGGGTGTGGTTTTGTGTTTTGGGATTAGGGCGTGTGGGCTCAAGTATAAGTTGAGTGAGGTTTAGAGCAGTGGCATCATTGTGCAGCTTGTTTAACTTAGGAGACAACCAATTTAGATCCACGTCACCCATTATGAAAAGTTCACCAGATTGCGAGAGGGAGGTGATATTGGCAAAGAGTTCAGTCGTGACCGAGGGTTGAATGCTTGGGTGGCAATAGATGTCAGCCACAAAGATTGGGATTGAGAAAGGAAGGGTATTGCAGGTGACAAGGGCTTCATAGGTAGCTGGGATGGATGTAAATAGGGTGGTAGTAAACCTGCAGAGAGGACAGGATATACATGGCCACTCCCCCTCCACGACCCGATCGATCTTGTCTGGAGATGGAATACCCAGGGATAGCAATGGCACTGTCAGGGGTGCTTTTTTTGAGCCATGTCTCAGTAATAATTAGGATATCAGGGGTGTGTGAAATCATAAGAGTTTGTAGGAGGTCGATTTTAGGTAGCAGACTGCAGATGTTCAGATGGAGGAGCTTCAACCCGTTAGGGAGGGTTGTAGTGGGAGTGGGGTTTGTAGACATGTTATTTGGGTAAGGAGCCTGGGTAGGAGAAGAAATAGGGCCAGGGTTGGGGTGGATATACCCCGATGAAAGAAGGAGGAGGTCAAGGATGAAACAGTGAAGTTTAGGACTTTTGTAATTAAAGTAGGAAATACATGAGGGAGGAGAAGAGGGAAGTAGGGGTGGAAAGAAGGAGATAAGGAAATGAAGAAAGGCAAAGTGACTAGGAAGGGAAACAGAGATGCTGGAGGGTAGTAGGGAAAGTGGGGTCTGCTTACATGGGGGGCTGTAGGGGTGATTGACAGAATGAAGGAGGTATCTGGAAGGGAAGTGGGGAGAGAGAAATGGAAATAGGTGTAGAGGGGGAGACTGGGATAAGGGTAAGAACCAGGAAGGGTGTGAATAGGAGGCAGATGAAAAACCATTCTGGGTATGGTAGTAGAGGCTTTGTACAGGCTTACAGATTTAGATCACACCACTGAATGTTAAGAGGTTGATTATTTACCTTAGGTATGAATGACCCAGGACTAGAAGTGTTAAGGGAGAGTAGTGGGTAGAGGATTTCAACCTACATGTGTTGTTGCCCTCTAGTGGCTTTACAGTATAATTTGCAAATGGAAAAAAAAAATCAACAAATCACTAACAGGCTAGTGCAGGTTATGCAAATGCTGCTCTGCAATGAACTCCTCACAGAAGTGTGCAACTGAGTGAATTGGCAAGCAGAAAGATCAGGACTTCTCTACACAGCTGCTAAAAGGAAGAAACATCAAAGGTCGGTGTTTCTCAGCAGTCGTATGTCCTAGTCCAATGATTTCAGCACTGGCTTCAGCATTGGGCAGGAAACCAATGTCAGCACTCCTGGCCATCTGGAACCTTTCAGTTCCCACTGGGAGGAAGGCTCAAAAATCCTCTTTCCCTTGTTCGGGGTCCAGAACCAGATGTTACCTTATAGGTCATGGAGGAGCGTGGGCAGCAGGTGCCTTCTCGGCCTGTGCTGGGCAGGCAGGTTGCTTGTGGAGGGGATCGCGTCAGCGGTATCAGTCCAGTGGGCTCCGATCAGCCTTATGGGCCAAGGAGGAGCGTGGGAAGCAGACGCCTTCTCGGCCTGTCCTAGGCAGGTGGGTTGCTTGTGGAGGCGACCAATTCAGCGGTACCAGTCTAGTGTGCTCTGATCAGCCTGAGAGTCTGATCTAAGCTGTGGGTAGCGAAAAAATCTGTATCTCGCTTCATTTTCAAGATACAGGTGCTGAAAGGCATCATGGGCACTGCAATATTATTCTATGGGAAATCTGTCAACTTTGGAATACTGTAACTTTGGGTCCATTTAATGTTTTGGTACCAAACCACCTAAAGGCACATCTGTGGGACCAGGGCTTGTCACTCTGCAAATTTCAGCCCAAATGCCTCAACCATTTTGTTGCTGGGGTGGCAATGTTTTGCAGTTTTTGGACAAAGTACTTTCGCAGATTGCAACAGTTTCACAAAAACAGCACAACACTTGTGATTTGCGAAAGTGTCGCTTATGTTTCTTTTGCAATTTGTGAAAGTACTGGGGTGCCAATTTTAAAAATGACATTTGTGGGGGGTTTTACCCACCTCAAAAAAGATAGGGCTGGCATCCTCAGGACCCAACTAGGTAAACACAACAATCAGTGTTTACCTAGGGGGTCCCAAATTTAAACACCAGACATTTTTCTTTCTCATTAACTGAAAACAAGATGGCCACTGCATGAAAGTGAAAGGGCTATTTGTGAATATAAAATGTACTGGCGGCAGCTTTTGAGAGACACATATATTTGTTTTCCAATGACTATAATGGGAAATTGTTTTTTGAATAACTTTAGAACGATTTAATATTTTTTCACCAAATCTTCGAAAGACACATCAGTGACCCAGACTGCACCTTCCCTGAAGTGTTCAGACCAAACTGACAAATCTTACTGGCTCTAGGCGTGAGCAAAGAAACGTGCAAAAAGTCTATTTTTTTGCTTTTTTGGCATTCTGCAGCTCCCCATCCACTCATTTGACCATAACACAATTTGCCAGATCTAGAGATCTATGATACCAGACTGCGCATGCAAAATTTCAGGCAAATCTGTCGTACGGTGACAAAGTTATTAAAGTGCAAAATTTGGGGTTTAACATTAAACTGCTTACTCAACCCTAACTATACTGATGCTACCGCGCCAGTATAATTCATTGCAAAAAACTCTGTTAATGCATCATTTAGGGTTTCTATTGCAGCTACAAAAGTCTTAAAATTTGATGTTAGGTTTACCAACCCTTCCACCCTGGCCCCCCAACTTCCACACACCAACAGCCATCAGGGTGTGCCTTGGGGTTACTGGGCCTAACTCCCACCCCATTCCATGTTTAAGGAAGCTCAGATGGTACAGTTCAGGAGAATGGGATGAGAGTTAGACCCGATGACCCCAAGGCACACCCCAATGCCTGTTGTTGTGTGGAGGTTGGGGGGACAGGGGTGGTAGGATTGGTAACCTTAACACTGAATTTCTAGACTTTTGCAGCTGTAACAGAAACCCTAACTAATGCATTAACAGAGGTTTTTTTACAATGAATTTCCCTTCTTTATGAAAAAGTGTTATCTTACCCATATGTAGTTGTGGGAGCATTCCCATGACACCACAATCTATCCATAATGGTATCCATTTGTGGGAGCGCAGGGCCCTACGGGTAAGTGTAGACACATTGCAATTAATCATCATGTCCCTGTGAAAGTGCAGGGCCCTCCAAGCCCTGCATTCCAATCACACTGCCATCACTCCATAGTGGTATCTATTTGTGGGAGCACAGGGCCCTACGGGTAAGTATGCATACACTGCAATTAACTCTCATCTCCCTTTGGGCCATGTGCTCCCAGTACTGCATAATGGAGGGCCCTGAGCTCACATTATTGCATAATGGGATCCATATGTGGGAGTGCAGGGCCCTCTGGACCCACTGCTTCCATCTACCCATAAGTGTGGAGACACTACACAGGCCTAGAGAACTTCCAAGCAACCCTTGCGATGCAAATGGTGCAATATCTCAGTAACCATAGGAAAGCTGGAAAAAAATCCACTGCAGTTGTAATCATGACCTGGCAACCTGCATGCATGAAAGGTATGCTAAGCTGCGCTTAGGGAAAAATCTTTATTTCGAACGCTTTTCGAGATATAGAGGCCAAAAAGTGCTGCAGTCGCCACAATGTTTTCCTATGGGAAATTTCTCAACTTTGGAATGGCATAACTATGGAACCAATGTAAATTTTATTACCAAACCAGCAAAAGGCACATCTGTGGGGCAAACCCTTTCTGCCCTGCAAATTTCAGCCCAAAAGTCCAAACCATTTAGTTGCAGTGAAGTGGCAAAGAAATAGTTTTTTTTTTGCCCAATAATGTTGCAAATTACAACACTTTTGCAAATTTTGCAAAAGGCAGTCACAATTTGTGACAGTACAGTGCGACGCTTTTGCAAAATTTGTGAAAGTGTCACACCATACTGTTGCAAATTTCAACAGTACCAATGGAAAAAAGTTTAAAAACATGTTTCTGGCCAAACCTTTACAAATCTAAAGTCAGGATCATGTTCAGAGGGCTCCGATTAGGTAAACAAAACTGTTGGTGTTTACCAAAGGGCATTATTTTTTGAATTGCAACATTTTTTCTCCATCAATAAGTGAAAACAAGATGGTAGCCACACGACAGTACTGAGGGCATTTGCAACAGAAAAAGGTGCTTTTGCGAAAGTAAAATGTGCTTTCGCATGACACACATATATTTTTTCCCATAGTCTATAATGGGAAACTGAATTCTTTAATAGCTTTTTTTGGTCAATTTTTTTTGCTGCTCCGGTTGGCCAGGGCATCTCTCGGAGGTGTTCACTCAACCTAGCCTCTACTTCCTGCCTGAGACCTGTCCTTCCCCCCCCAGCATCCCTCACCCAGGACCATCCAGACCCCTGGATCACCCCCCTCGGGGAGGGGCCCACACACCCACCTACCTGGCGGCCTTTCTGTAATTAGATGGTCGATTCTGGTTGGCACCAGGGCAAGCCCCAGAGGAGAGATGGTCCAGTGCTTTGGCTGTGGGATTGGTCCCTGGAGTCCTCTTTGACTTCCTGGTGCACCAGTGATTTTTCTTTGTTGGTTTCCCCATTGGAGCGTGGAATGACGTCAATGGCACTGATGCACCAACATCTGCCAACTCTCCATCCCTGCATCTGTTTGCACAGCATGTTCCTGGCACTGCCCCCGGCCACCACCAGGAGCTGCCCAGGAGCAGCACTACCCCCGGATCCCTCCCTGGGAAGGGAGAGCAGTCCTCTGAATGCTTAATCCCTTCTCTCCTCTGCCAAACCCCGGCAGCTTGAGTCCATTCCTGAACCCAGGTCACAGGAGTGGCCCGAGGTGTGGTGTCCAGCACCTCAACCCTCAGCACCACCAGGCTAGCCTCTTCAATAACTTTTGAATGGATTAATATTTTTTCATCAAACCTTCAAAAGGCACATCAGTGACCCAGACTCCATATTCCCTGACAATTTCAGACCAGGCGGCCAAACTATTTGGGCTGTAGCCCCAAGCAAAGAAATTGCCCAAAAAGTGCTATTTTTCACATTTTTTGGCACTCCACAGCTCTACACATCTGACCAGAGCAAAACTTGCCAGATCCAGAGATCTATGGTACCAGACCATGCAGAATTTCAGGCAAATCAGTCAAACGGTTGCAAAGTTATTAAAGTGCAAAATTTGGGAGTTGACATAGAAGTGGCTGGGCAACCATCACTATACTATACTGGCACTATCATGTCAGTATACTATATATGTGTGTATATATATATATATATATATATATATATTCATTAAACAACTCTGTTAATGCATAAGTTAGGGATGATTTCCACACCAACAAAAGTGTGCAAATTCGATGTCCAGGGTTTCCATACCCCTATCTCTCTCCTCATCTCTCCACACACCAACAGGCATTGGGGTGTATGTTGGTTGTTGGCCTAACTCTTACCCCATTCCATCTGTAAACAAGCTGAGCTGGTACAGTATAGGAGAATGGGGTGAGAATTAGGCAAGATGACCACAACACACACCCCACTGCCTGTTGGTGAGTGGAGGGTGGGGGGTGGGGCATGGGGTAGTAGGATTGGAAACCCTAATGTCAAATTTCCACATTTTTGTTGGTGTGGAAATCAACCCTAACTGATGCATTAACAGAGTTTTTTGTAATTCATTTCCCTTCTTTTTGAGAAAGTGAAATGTTAGTCATATGGAATGCATAGGTTGGAGCACGGGCCCTCCAGGCCCTGCACACCCACCCATTCCTAACTGTCTCCTCAGGTTTGTAAAATGGAATCCATAGGTGGGGGCACAGGCCCTCCAGGCCCTGTGCTCACACTCACCCATAAGTATGCCCTCAGGTTTTCAAAATGGTATCCATAGTGGAATGGACTTCAAAGTAGTATCCAAACATCGGCCTGCATAAGGGTTTTCAAGAACGGGCTCAAATCTCATCTATTGAAATCTAACCAGTGTTGCTGTTGCAAGTAAAAATGGTTAAAATTAGCATACTAGGCCCCAACCTGTGAACACATTACCTTCTATGAATTATAGCTTACAAATTGCTCTGTAAATTGTGTCCCTTGACATGTTAAGTAATATGTGGACTAATAATGCCATGCACCTCTGCATGATGAATTTATTTTTGCTACCTAACTGTATAATGGATGTGTTACTGCTCTATGTTTCTCTGCAATGAATCCTGGGTCACTCCTGAAAAAGGGACCACCTGGTCTCAGTGGGCCTACCTGGTTACCAAAATTAAATAAATAACTAGATTGGAGCACAGGGTAGATGGGAGCACGGCCCCTCCAGGCCCTGCGCTAACATCCACCCATAAGTGTAGTGCTCCCAGTTTAGCATAAATAGTATGCATAGGTGGGAGTGTGGGACCTCCGGACCCTGTGCTCCCACCTACACATAAGTCCAGACACATAGCAGAGTCCTAGAGGCATTCCAAGCAACCCTCATAATGCTCATTTGCCAATATCTCAGTAACTGTAGGAAGTGTGGACAAAAATTATTTTGCAGTTGTATTCATGACCTAGCCACCACCATGCATGCTTAGAACACCCAAAGGGGTACCAAGCTGCGTTTAGCAAAAAATCCGGATCTCGAACTGTTTTTGAGGTATAGGTGCCGAAAGGTGCCGTGACCACCACAGTGCAATTCTATGGAAAAATTCACAACTTCAAGAGTGCTGTAACTCTGGAACTGGTGTAATATTTTCATCAAGCCAGCAAAAGGCACATCTATGGTGCAAGGGCTTGCCACCCTGCAAATTTCAGCTCCAAAGGCCAAACTGTGTAATGGCAGGGAGGTGACAAAGAACCCATGATTTTGGGGAGAGTACTGTCGAAATTGCTAAAGTTTAGCAAAATTTGCAAAAGTACCGTTTGACACTTTCGCAATTTGTGAAAGTGTCATGCTCCCATTTGCAACAGTGCAAATGGCAGCATCAAAATACACATATTTCTGGTTCTTTTTGAAAAAAACTAAAGCATGGGTGCTGTTCCTAGGACCCCATTTAGGTAAACACAACAATTGGTGTTTCCCTAGGGGCACTATTTTTTTAACGATTATGTTTTTTCTCCACCACTAATGGAAAACAAGATGGCAGTGGCACAGCACTGCTGAGAGCATTTGTCACAGAAAAAGGTTATTTCATGACACTACAACTTGCTTTCATGCAGAACATATATTTTTTTCCCCTTATGATATAATGAGAAACTTTAATAATTTTTGAATTGATTAATATTTTTCACCAAACCTTCAAACAGCACTTTTCTGACCAAATCCCCCTTATAAAATATCAGTGTAAAATCATGTAATCTGATTGGCTCTTATTTATGTGTAAAATACAGTTTACACATGGGTAAAAAAAGGGACTGCTCAGCAGTGAAGAGTCTGCAACACAAATCAATGGGCATCTGGAACATAGGCATTTCATTTAGCCCTCTATTGCCAGAGCTGATCTTCCACCACAAACATGGCTACTACCTTTACACTGCAAAAAAACTTAAACTGGGCCCTAAAAATAAAACTACCTTAAATAAAAATAAAACAAATTAACTAAATGCTGTTTCCCTGATTATCACGCTCTCCTTACATACATAAACAATTTAGAAACAATAAATATTGTTTATAGTTTTCACTACAACTGTTTCTTTGCTGACAGTCAAAAAAAACCCTTCTATCTTTAACTGCTTATCAGGGAACTTTCTTCTTCTTGCCCTGACAATGAGATAGCTGAGTTTCTGGCTGTAACAAAGGCCTTTGTTGCCTGTATGTACAGTGTGTTGGGAGAGAAACATTCTGCCAGTGGAACTGAGCAGAATTTTGAATCCATGTATTCCTTGGTAAACATTCCATGATAAACATTCCATATCTAGAATGTGGGGAACAACAGAGAAAAAAAACAGGAAGGAGAAAGTAGGCAATAATACAATGACATCATCAATGACATCACTTGCAGTGGGTGGAAGGATTATTTTATCACAAATGCACAAAGTAAAACTATTTTTCAACATATAAACATGCTTTTCCCAATAGTCAAAAGTAAAAAAAAGGAGTCAATTTTATAAGCGCAATAAGGCACTCAGGGATGTGTAAACCATATTTTACAGCATGGCCAGCAGCTGAAGTCACTCGGCCGTTGGCCTCGTGCCTTACTATGCCCCTGGCCGTGCTGTAAAATATGGTTTACACACACCCCTTTGTGCCTTATTACTTACATATACCCCAAACATTTTGGACCAAATGGTCAAACCGTTCGGGCTATAGAGACGAGCAAAGAATTCACAAAAGTTGAGGATTTTTCACATTTTTCGATATTCCGCAGCTCTGTAACTGAAAATTTTACTGGAATAAAAACTTCCAGATCCAGAGATCTGTGGTACAACAATGTGCATACCATATTTCAGGTGAATTGGACAAATGGTTGCAAAATTATTAAAGTTCACAATTTTGGGTTTAACATAGAAGTGGATATGCAACCCTAACTGTACCTATATATATGTATGTGTGTGCATGTGTGTGTATATATATATATATATATATATATATATATATACAAACACAATATATATATATATATATATATATATATATATATACACACACACACTGTATGTATA
Source organism: Neoceratodus forsteri (assembly GCA_016271365.2). Taxonomy (NCBI): domain Eukaryota; kingdom Metazoa; phylum Chordata; order Ceratodontiformes; family Ceratodontidae; genus Neoceratodus; species Neoceratodus forsteri. The sequence continues at coordinate 605,437,231 of CM057456.1, read as the reverse complement.
TTTAGCTATAGAGATATACTGTATACATATATATTATAGTGGTGCAGTAGCACCACTATAGTAAGGGTTGAGCTGGGGTTTCTATGTTAAAACTCAAATTTTGCACTTCAATAACTTTGCAACCGTTAAATGGATTTGCACAAAAATATATATGTGCAGTCTTGTGGGGGTAGTTCTCTTGATATACCAAGTTTTGTTTCAGTTAGATTTGCAGATTCTGAGCTGCATATAGTGTTAAAACATTAAAAATCGCTGTTTGTTTACACTTTTTTGTCATCACACTGCACCCAGATGGTGTGGAATTTTTGTCTGACATTTTCAGGGTGGGCAGGACTTGCTTCACAGAAGTGCCTTTTGATAGTTTGGTAAAAAAATATTAATCTGTTCCAAAGAAATTTAATTTTAAACTTTTGGATTCTGAGCATGCTCAGTACAGTCTTCTGGATAGCTTCCTAGAACAAAAAAAGAATTTGGTCTTACAAAAAAGGGTTCTTTTTCATAAGGTCCCAATCCTTTTTTCATGAGGGAAAATTCCTTGTTCATGAGTCGACTTCTTGTTTTTCATTTTGTCAAACTCTCCAAAATGGTGCCTAGCAGAGACACCAAAACATGTACCTTGCTCATCAGTATTTCAATTTGTGGTTTCTTTACCTATTTGCTCCCAATATGTCCCTGTAATTTTTTTTAATGTTATTTAAATCCTTTTCTGTGACTCACTAAGATCCTTTAACGTGAATCATTTTTCGTTCTCATGAAAAAGGATTATGCCTTGTGAAAAAGGATTTAAAAACAAAAGTCTGAAATCCTTTTTCATGACACAGGATCATTTTTCATTAAAAACAAAGAAGGATTCAAGAAAAAGGATCCTATCTTGCAAACAAGGATTAAAAAAAATAAGTCTAACATCCTTTTTTGCGAGCCTGGATCCTTTTTCTTCTGAATGAAAAATGATTCACAAGGAAGGATCCTCACTCGCAAAAAGGGATAAAAAAATAACGAAGTCCAAAACCATTTTGCATGACAATAGATCCTTTTTCGCGTGAATGAAAAAAGATGGTGAAAATGGGTTTACTGGCATGTAAAATGATTTTTACCACTCTTTACAGTGCCATATCTTGCATTTTCTTTGGTGTCCAGTGGTACCCCCCCTCACCCTCCAGTTTTCCCCATTCACTGTGATCACACAGTCTATATCCCTGGTGTCTAGTGGCACCCCCATGCTTCAATCCCCATACTAGTTTTATTTCATATTCCCATTGGTGGCCAGTGGCATCCCCTCTTCCGTGTCCATGTCAAGCTGCAAATAAGAAAGTAGCCTCTAGATGCCTTTTTTCCCAACCTGTAAAGAAAATCCACCATTGATCTGATCTACCCAACCTCGCACTGTGCACCTACCACTTTGCACCCCCTCTTGACACCCCCCACACACTCTCACTCACCTGAACTGGCCCCACAGTGAAGATCTGCTCTCCAATTGAAGACATGTCTTGCTGCTGGAACCAGTGACTGCTATATGAGAAATAGGCTAACTGTGGTTTAATGTATTTTCAAACAGCTGTTACCTTACTTGGCAGCAAGATGCATCTTGGATTGAGAGTAGATCTTCACTGTGGGAACACTTCAGGTGAGTGAGGGTGTCTTGGGGGTCAAGGGGGGTGTGCGGTGGTGGGTGTGGGGAGATTGAGTGGATGGTAGGTCTGATTAATGGTGGATGTTGTATTTTTTTGACAGGTTGCAAAAAAAAAATAATGACATTGAGGGACTGTTTTCTTAGGGGGTGTTAAATAAATCACAGAGCACTATGGCCACACAGAAATGCAACAGTCAATCACATTCCTAAATCTGCCAAAAGCAGCTTTTTTCCTCGCTCCTACAGTATTGTCACTGCTGTTTATTACCCCTGTACTTCAAGTGCTCTGGAGAGAGATAATAAAAATCAATAGGCAAAAACAATGTTTTTCCAAATAACTGTATGCACATTTTATTGTATTTTAGTTTTTGGTGAAGTGGTTTGGAGGTACTATGATGCAGCCTTATAGCAACTCATTCTAAAACCATACTCCCAATATAATTTATGATGATCACACAAATGGGAGGAAGTGTTCAAGAACCAAATAATATTTGACTCTGATCATATTCTAAAAGGCAATGTTCTGGGAAAACATTTGTCAAGCCCATAAAAAGTACACACTTATTTTGACAATTTGCATCTCCACTAGATTAGAGCCACAGTGAATACTTTCACATAAGTAATATTTAGTGCAACCTGATTGGTATCATGTGAAGACGGCGACTAAATAAAAGTGAACATCAGAAGGGTGAATGGATAATGCCAAATGGGAAATTCGGCAAAATCTCTGTACCCCCTTCTCAAGGTCCACTCCCCCAGTGTTAGTATATTTAGTGGGGGGGGGTGCGTGGGGCTAAAAAGAGACATTGCTGAATTTCCCATTTGGCATTATCCATGTGGCCTTTTGATGGTCAACATTTTTCAGTCGCCATCTTGACATGGAATCCTTCTGATTTATTTTCTTCGTCAAATGTGCAGCAAAATAGTTTTTTACAATCAAAATGCCTTGAAATAAATGTTTTTTTCTAAAGTTCAGTGAATACCCTCTGTATTGTAGTTCCTACATATGTTTTGTTTTCTTATTTGCAGCTTGACACTGACATGGAAGGGTGACAAGTGCCACTGACCACTAATCAGGATACAAAATACAATTAATATGGGGATTGGAGGGTGGGGGGTGCCACTAGACACCAGGGATATAGATTGTGGGATCATAGTGAACTGGGAAAATTAGAGTGGGGGGTACCACTGTACACCAATAAATATATGAAAAAAATACATAGAACTGAGATGGTGGGGGGTGCCACTAGACACAAGGGCTATTAACTATAAATAAATGGGGACTGGGGCACAGTTGGAGGGTGGGGGGTTACACACTGAACACCAATGAAAATATAACAAAACATATATTGAAATTGGAGGGTGAGGGGGTGCCAATAGACACCAGGGCTATTAACTTAAAATTAATGTTGACCAGGCACAAATGTAGGGTTGGGGGGTGCAGTGAACACCAGGGAACAGACAAATTTCAGTTAGAAAAATAAAATCTAACAAAATCATGTATGCGTGGGAGTGCAGGGCATAAGGATGTGATTATACTGTCTCAAAAAGTAAGGAAATAAATTGCAAAAACTTCATTAATGCACCAGTTAGGGTTAAAGTGACAAAAGTCGGAAAAAGTGGCATTAGGGTTTACAACCCTAACACCCCCCTTCCGTCCAGCACATGATATCAGGTGTGGAGTGTGCCTTGGGGTACTCAAGTCTAATGCTCACCCCATTCCATCTGTAAATAAGGTCAGATGTGTATAGTGTAAGAGAATAGGGTGAGCGTAGGCTTGAGTACCACAAGGCACACACCACGCCTGATGTGCTGTCAGGGGATGGGGGTGTTACGGTTGTAAACCTTAATGCCACGTTTCCCAACTTTTGTTGCTTTGACCCTAACTGATGCATTAATAAAGTTTTTTTTACTATATATATATATTTATTTGTTTTTGATAACCGGGTAAGTGCATTAGACAATGACCTGCCTATTTTCAGGCACAACCTGGGGCAGTACATTACAGGCAAACAAGAACATTACAGTACCCAGAGTTACAGAATATATAACTTTAGTACAATGTGGGGAAATTACAGAGGTAAGGATTAGAGGTAGCAGGGGTAAAGCAGTAGTGCAGCAACAACATTATGATCAATAGGTTAACAAATGTATGACTGCTTCATTACAGTCAGATACAGTATATATATATATATATATACATATATATGTGTGTATGTATATACAGTATATACACACACAGGTGTACACACCACCAGTGATCCCACAAACAGACTCTGCCCTGCATCATTCACCTAATGTATCATATCGATCCACAATGCTTTGCCAGAGGTGACAACTCTAGAGAAGCAATGTGGATAGATATGAAACATTAATTGAAACATTTGGTGGGAGTCTGCTTATAAAATCACTGCTGTAGCTCAATTTGTGCACAATAAATGTTTTATTTTGCACATTTCCTACTCAGCCTTTTAGGTGAGAGTGTGCTTTTACTTTTTTACATTTTCAGTGTCATTCATAGTAAATCAGTAAACCTGCTTATCACTTAAGTCAATGTTAGCTATGTGTTACTTTGTCTTTGCTTTTGCATAGTTTTGATGCAAAAAAATTGGGTGTAATACCTTTTATTTTACTAAAATACTTATTTCATGAGCTTTTGAATAAACAATATTACAACCAACATTTGTGTGACTTCTACTTTCTCACTAACATGGCAGTACAACTCTGTACCTTTGCAAATGAAAATGTAAACCACTGTTCATTTTCCCAATTTGTCAAGTTTCCAACTAGAGGGCTTTGGAAACAATGCAAATGTCCTGCATTTTCACATAAGTAACTCAAAGTCAAAAATCAGAAAGAGAAACACAGATTTTTTATTGTTTTACAGCACCTTCTTCCAAATTTTGGTTATATAGTGTAATAACCAACATGCTTCTTTTTTCACAACTACATCTCAGACACCGAACACTACACACTCAGATTTCCAAATTGCAATGCTTTTGCACAAGTTATACTATTAGTAACATACAAAAAGGGAAGTAAAATGGTTTAGTTGTTGAGTTGCTAGACTATGAAACAAAATATCTGCTTCAAATCCAACCACTGCCACTGGTTTGGTCTTTGATCTACTGTAGACCAAGTCATCTGACATATAACATGGTAGATGGTGTAACCCACTGAATATGAGATGTTGCATGTTACTTGGGGGTATCTTTTATAAACAGTTATAAAAGCAGCAATGATGAAAATAACCAATGTATTGTTCTGGATTTTGTTTCCACAGAACATAGACAAGTGGTCCTTTAATGTATTTGCACTAAATGAATCAAGTGGGGATCATGCACTGAAATTCATTTTCTATGAACTTCTCACCAGATACGATCTGATCAACCGGTTCAAGGTCAGTATAGAACATCACTTTCCTCCATGAATATCATGCATTAGGAGTAATCAAGGCTATTTTAGTTTTTGATTCATTCATCGGTGCCTCTAACTTGATCAATGATACTAAATTTAGCATTTTATATTGGCCTTTCTTTCTGTCTCAGTTAAGCTGTACTGTAGAGCAACCAAACAGTGTATCTTCACTCTGAATATAGATCTGCCAGGCCCTTCTGGAGATAACCTCTTATATATCTGTTATAAATGCAGAATATTCCAGGGCCACCAAAAGTCTTAATACTTACTGAACAGGTTTGGTAGCATTACGTAGTAAATGGTTATATAGGACTGGTGAGTTGAGATGGAGTACGGCTATTCATTCCATAATACTGTCTCCCAGTTTTCCTAACACTAGTTGCCTGATACAGTATATTGCCCCCTCACCTAAGAAAGTTTACCCAGTCTGAACTGAAAGCTGTGCCAGCTGTTTATACACAGTGCATCTCTTGGCAGCATCTCACAAAAAATGTTTCTTCACATACATTTTGAACCCCTCCTTCAACTTTAAAGAGCAATTCCTTCCTCTTAGTAATACAGTAAGACAGAGTTTGTTTTTTATATAGCACCTTTTATATACATTCTATCTATAAACACTTTACTAAGCAATGGGTTAGGGCTGCGCATGCACTGCATTCAGACCACATGCAGCAGCCATTAAGCACACTAATACTATGTAAACTGACACAGTATTGCATTATAACTACGTTTACTGAGTGTGGCAATGTTAACTAGGATATCAGTCAGAGAAATCTCCCTTACTCCTAGAAAAAGTAATGTAGAGTCTTTAAATTTAACTTAGGCAGCTACCAGAAATGGACACATTAAATCACATTTTTAACATTTCATTCCGAGGACAGCACCTCTAGCAGTGCAAGTGCAGTACCAACTTAGCATAGCAATCCAGTGTGTTGTTCTGGGCATTAGCCCAATTGCCTGTTTAAAACTTTAACACACGACCAATATGCCTTCTTGATCCAGAGACATGAATGCCACCATCTGAGCCCCTAACACTGCTATTATGTCAGTGAAATGATGATTAAGAACACCTGTGGTATTAAAATGCAGTTACAGTAATCACCTTCACTAGTTTATGTTGCTAGATTAACAACAGCATTCTCAGGCACTGCAGAAGCAGGATTACTAGTCAACATGGGCCTGCATGGGAGGCTTGGAACTGAAGCCACAGGCGAGGGTGTTTAGCATTTCCCAACAGGATTTCTCAGAAGACTGAAATGCACTATAAAGGGAGTATTATGATTATGAACTATTTGTAACTGCTAGAAACTTCTTCAAAAAAACACATTAAAAACCAACAACTTTCAAACACCCAAGAAATCAAAAAGCAGCATGCATCAACATGAGACAAGTCCCACTAATAGTACACTCCAATTGGTTAAATTAAGCAATAAGATCTATAATTAAGCAGTAAGTCCCATTCCAAAGGACACTGTCTTGAATTAATGCCTGTTAGAAGATAAAGAGCCAAACAGCAGCTTCGAGGTCTTCATCACATGTAAGGTTTTGTTTTAACATAGTTGCAAACTGGATAGGATTTTTTTGATTGTGCAAACTGGGGGAAGGAGGTTGTAACAAAACTGCATCAGTTATGGACCTCAAAGCAGTTGTTGTGTAAGCATTTCCCAGTATTTTTTAAACAAGCGGGCTTTGTAGTCCTACATAGCATCTCAGTGCAGGTTATAGACAAAGTCTACACACACTCATACTCCTACTCTCATTTCCTAGATCCCCTTTCTTTTTAATTGGTATTTTATCCTCCTTGATCTTTCTGACCAGCCCCAATCTGGACTGGTTCCCCCTACCAACTCCATCACCAGACTTCTCTGGGGCTTACCTGTCTCCAGAGTGTCCTCTGCCACATGACTTACCAGAGAAGACTAATCATTGGTGTAGGGCTTGCAAGGACCAGACCATCACCATGCTGTGGTCTGAGGTTTTTCCCTCCATTTTCACCTTTGGGGCCCATGTGCATGCAATGACACATGTGCCAGTTCTGCCTCCATGGAGGTAGCCCCAGCATCCAGGTATGGAGTCCACCTGCCTTCTTTACTGTGACACAGTGCTACCACCCAGATTCCTCCAGGTGGCAACTGGCCTGCAGGACATGCATTCACCCCTCCCAGAGGGAGAAGAGCTGTCCTTGGGGCACTCACTCCTCCCTCCCCCAGGTCAGCCGTTGAGCAAGCTGCCTCTGTTTTCAAACCCAGGCTGACTGTGTGGCAAGAAGTGAGGCAGCCAGTGCTTCAGCCTACCATGCCACTGGAACAACTCCATATCCCTTTAAGGGCATGTACCATAATGAACAAAATCTATATTTCTTAAGTGTAACCTACAATATTTTAAAGTTGATATTCATCACTTTATGTCACTATATAAGATGATTACATTACATTTTACTGTACACTACCAGGAGGAGTTTTGGCATCATGGCTAGTCTGTCATACAGAGGGGTCAGGGTGAGGGAAAAAGAACAGTTTCCCCATGTAAAGCTACAGTATTCTGCTTAGTAATAGAAACATGTGTGTCATTTTTATTATTATTGCTTTCTAATATACCTCCTTCTTGTTTTTTTACCATTGATGTATAACTTCTATTACTGTACTTATTTTCCCAGTGTTGTTGCTGCTTTGTACTTGCTGTATTGTTCTAACTATATTGCGGAGCCATCTTTATGGCCAGGTCATGCCTGAAAACAGTCCTTGGACCAGTGCACCTACCCAGTTAACAAATAAATATTAAATAAATGAACAAATAGGGTAATTCCAACAAGATAATAAGGCATCTATTTTTTTTTTTATGATTCTCTTTATCTCTCCCAGCTCTGGAACTCTCTCAGGCCTCGACTCATCCCCTCACTCTACCACCCGCTGTGACCACTACCTACCTCAAAGTCATTGCTTCTTCCTGCAGGGCCCCTCGGCTCAAGCCCCGTTAGGAGGTAGTGGGGGGTGGAGGTGGCAGTCCAGCATTGGGTGTGTGGTGAGCGACACTGAGGGCCATCACCTATCCAGGCTGGAGGGGTATTTTCTTCCCCTTATCTGGAGAGCTCCCCCCTCCCCCCCATTGTGGTACAACCTGACGTCATGGCGCACAGCAGCCCTGCCAACGTCAGCCACGCAACTGTGCTGTTCATGTTCTGCAGTGTCCCAATCTCTACCTGGGGCCGCTGGAATGCCAGTTAAGCCCCAACCCTCCCCTCAGGAGAGGAGAGCAGTCCAGCAGGTGCTCGATCCTTGCCCTCTCCTGCCGACCCCTGGTGCTTGAGCTCGCTCCTGAACTTGGGTAGCTGGCATGGCGTGAGGTGTGGCATCCAGCGCCTCAACCCTCAATGCCACTGAGCCGGCTCAATAAGGCATTTATTAACATGCTGAAAGAGCTGCTGATTCCACAGGGAAAACTTTGGAAAATGTGATATTTAGATACAATTAAGTTTGTATTTCACATATCATCTATAGTATTTCCCTCCCAATTATTTATTATTGAGGAAATATACATGGAAACAGGATCCTAATCCCTCTGAGTTCATCTGCACTTACAGCTGATTCCTCACTTGAACACATAATCCTCTGTTGTGATGTCACAGTCTGTTGCTACAGTATGACAATAAATGTGCTGTAACAAACAGAGTACTATGACGTCATGTGGGGAATAAGCAAGTACAGCAGATGATCTCTCAAGGGAAAAAATCTAATTTCATATGCATGGCCTCAGCAATAGATATCAGGAAGGAGAAATACAGAGCCAATGTGAAATATACTGCATGCCGAATAGTGTCTAAATATTTTGTAAGTTCTTCTGGAGGTGGCTGCTCTTTAAAGAGCCAGTAGCACCAACAATTGCAGTCAGAAAATGTTACTAATTTTTAAAGTAATTGGTTGTTACATGTTAGTTCTGTAGTTGGTTTGCTTTTTCCATTTGCTATTGACACATTGCTCTGCATTGTAAGGTTTTCTGCCAGATAGTATTTGGTGTGATGTAAAGAGCAATACTTTACCTGGAGGCTGATAGTTCTGCTGTAGTTCTCATCCTCCTCGTACCTCTTCAGCACTGTGATCTCATACACTGGGACCTTACAAGTGACAAGTCTTGGAGTAGGCAATTGTCTCTTCTTGATCAGTTGTGATGTCACAGACAGTGAGGTCATAAGGCTGCTGATGTACAGTATGAGGAAGAACAGATCTACCTGTAGCTATGTTAGCCTCCAGGTGAAGTATTGTTCCACATATCATAGCATGTATTGTCATGTAAAACATTTAGCAAAATGGGGAAAAAAATAGTTAACTACTTTTGAAAGGTAACTTGAATTTCAGGCAGCACGCAAGCTTTTTAAAGGACACAGGGCATTATTAAGAATGTGCAGCTGCTTGTACTGTTTCTTTTTTCCTTTTTAGTGATTATTTACACTCCTTCCCCAACAGCCCTCACAATCTGGGGGAGCGTCAGCCTCTTCACCCTGGTGTCCACTAGTCAGCACAGTAGTGGCCCCAGGGCTTACCCCCTGGTGGGGTTGGAGGAGGGCCTTCCCCTACAAGACCAGATCATGTGTTCCTGTGATGTGGCTGGCCAGGTGTGTGGCCTGTGAGCTCCCCTTTCATTCTCTGTGGGCATTTTTCCTGGTGTTCCTTGTTGCCGGGGCATCACATGCAATGACATCAAATGTCTGCACTGCTCTCAACTCCCCCATCTTGTGGCATCAGTGTGCCTGCCCCCAGCAGCTGCTAGGGGCCAGACTAGCACCAACTACCAAATCCCTCCCTTCCCGGAGAAGGAGAGCTGTTCTCCGGATGATCAATCCTTCTCCTCCCTGATGACCCCCAGTGGCCCATGCTCATTACCGAATGTGGGTTGCCGGCGTGGCGCAAGGTGTAGTATCCAGTACCTCAACCCTCAGCACCACCGGGCTGGTGTACTGTTTCCTTTTTAACTTAAAATCTATTGTATTTTCAATCAAATAACATTGACATCAGGTTACTCTTGGCATACTACTTTAAACGAATTGTTATCAGATGCATTTCATTAAATAAATCTATACCATGCCAATAAACAATAGTACAGTTGAAGTCCTGTAGAGGGTGAGGGAGCAAATCTAAAAAGGCTATAACAAGAAAATATTCTGTACTGTAACTATACTTCAGTGACTGGCAATTAATTGTTGCATAGGCCAGAAACTACAATATTAATCTGAAATGTGCTTACCAGCCATTTATCCAGAAAGATATAAGTAATAATTATAAGACCAAGTAAAAAGCTAACAATTCATCTAAAGTGGCAATATAAATGTCAGTGTTTAAAGAAAAGAGAAAGAAGAGAATGCCCAACTAGACCAGCCCTCCCTGAAAAGGTCTCACAAATTAAAAAAAATTATATAAGGCATAAGAATGCTATTACATTGCTAGATTACTAGTTAAAATGCACATATATCGTATGTTTGAGTGGCCTATATTAACAGCCACAAGTGAAATAAAATACTATCGCTAGAAACTAAAGTATCAAAAATACATGATGACCTAAATAAAAAAGAAATTAATCTAATGGTGGCACTCTGCACCTAAATGATTAATAGTTGACATTGCAGAACAATAATTACCAGTATAAGGAGAATAAAAATCCCAACATTTAGGTTTTCCTCATTGCAATTTTTCTATTTTTGTAAATTATATTCATACCACAGAAGACCCATATTTAACTGTGCCTGAACACAAGTTGAAATTGTGAACTGTATTTTGTATTGTTTCATTGTATGGAAAACATTCTGTTGCATTCCTTTCATGAAATTAGGAATTTGAAGTTTTGGCTATGTTACTGCATGAATTCAAAACTCTTGAGTACAAGCTGATGACCTATCAGAAATATACTGCAAGTTCTGAATTCATGCAGTGACAGTAAGAACTCAAAATTCTTGGTTCCATAAAATGAGCCATATTGAATGGTGTCCATACAAAAAGAACAGTACAAAACACAATTTATGATTTTTTAAACTTTTATTTCAGATAAATTAAATATAAATCCCTTGGGGTATGAATATAATTCATGAAATAGAAATATTACAAGCAGCTGCACATCAAAAGCAAATTTCTTGTAGTGTAAAACATTTCATTTGTCTTCCTGGACAAGATTATAGATGACTTAAACAAGTGATAGTTTTTATCCAAGCCACAGACTTTGAAATGTCCTAGAAATGAAGTAACTCAACTAATAATAATTTCAAAATCAATATTGCTAAAATACTACCTATATTAGTGGCTTGAGTTCACGTTAGGTGTAAATACTACCTACAAGAGTGGCCAGTATTCATATTTATTTATTTAGCTTTTGTTTACCAGGTAAGCACGCTAGACCGTCAAGTGCCTATTTTCAGGTGCGACCCAGGAGAATTACTAAGGTACGGGCAATAATATGTTAGGTGTTCAGCTGGACTATCTATTTAGATTGCCATCTAATGTTAACAATTGCTCTTTCAGATTCCTATATCTGCCCTTGTTTCATTTATTGAAGCCCTAGAAGTTGGATATAGTAAGCATAAGAATCCATATCACAATCTAATGCATGCGGCTGATGTTACACAGACTGTCCATTACCTCTTACTGAAGACTGGGGTGGTGGTAAGTACATTTATTATAATCTGCCTTCTTCAGTTAAACAATTTTATTTGTTTTAAAACCATGAAAATGATGCCTTTTGAAATGGTCGTAATGGAAGCTATATTTCTTCAAACCCAGCAATGTTTATTTAATTCAAATATGGCAATTTGGCAATGTTTTGAATTGAAAGTATATATATTCATTGCAAAAAAATACATTAATGCAAATTAGGGTTGCTACCTCACACAACTCAAGCCCTCAAAGTTTAGCAGTATGCTAGTATGTTTTTTAGCTCAATACCTACAAAGTTTAGAAATGTGCTGTTAGGGTTGTAAGGCCTAACTCCCACCCCCCTCCCTTCCCCTTTTTAGCCAAGACCAAGTTACGGGTGGGGGCTATGTATCAATGGTATGACATCTCATATAGGACCAATACATTAAAAATTGTAAATAACAATCTTAATTCCTACCTAGTCCCCGACCTTCATGACCCAAGCTGCAGATTCGGCTCCTTGCTATAAGGCTGTGCTGGTTCATGTGAGCCTCTTCTGGGCCAGTGCTAAGTTACAGTTACTACACAATTTTATGTTGACTGTGTATGGCCTTGTGAACCCTGTGTATAGTATAACATACATTTAGCAGCAACATTTTGTTTCACATATTGCCCAGCAGGATATATATCATCCACTTGTACTGTGTTTCATATATAGTAGTTTCAAGAAGACACTAGATAAAGTACTATGTATGCTCCAGACATGTAACATGCTTTGAGTAGTTCCTAGTATGCTTCCTAAAGAAAGAAAGAAAGTTGTAAGTGTGCAATATGTATAGCACCATACTTACAAATTTGTAACAAGTCTGCTTTTTTTTTTTGCAAAGGGTCCACAGTATTGAGATCAAAACAGCCACCTCATAAATGGATGTAAAACTCCTTAGCTGTACACCAAAAGTATTCTAATTACAGACCTAAAATGAGTCAGATGTGTATCAAACACCAGACCTTTATGGCATTACTCCAGATCTATAGCTTGGCCTTGGGGCTTGAGGGTAGGGGATGGGGTGGGGATTAAGGTTGTGATTGACACATTTTGAATATACTGACCTGTGTGAGGTACCACACCATTGATGTATGGCCCCATAACTGTAGCTTGGTCTTGGGTAAAAAGAGGAAGGGACTGGGGGGGTGGGAGTTAGGCTTGACAACTACAATAACACACTTCCAAACTTTGTGGGCATTTGGATGAAAACCATAATAGCACATTCCCAAACTTTAAGGGTTTCAGTTTTGTGTGGTAGCAGTCCTAATCTATATCAAATATTTCTTTTTGCAACAAATTTCCTTAGTTTTTCAGGCAGTAGAGTGATAAGTTGCTTTGTTTAGGGCCCTTGAGGCCCTGTGCAAAGAAGGAGGTGACTCCTAACTTTTGTTGTGCTTCCTAACTTTCTTTGCACAATGCAAGATGTACAGAACACTTTGGTTCCTGTGCATGAGTCTTAACTTTCCTTGTGCAGGGCCCTGCAGTCTGTGAGAACAGCAATGTCATCTGGTAGCCTCTGGTAGCCTCCAAGGATACACACCAGGGCAAGAAAGATGACTAGTAACTTGGAGTCTGAAAGTCATTTAGTGAAGATCACCATTAATTCTGATAGGGGTATAAGGGATCTCTTGGAGGAAGTGACGATCCTAAGGGATTACCCTCAAGGGACTTTCCTGGTGACCTTGTGATGCGCAGAAGATTTCAGCAAAGTGGGTATTTTCACTTTGGAGGGAAATTTTGGTCCTGTCTGTGACCAAAAGATGCTACCTAATGGGCTGAAGATGATGAGATATTTGTTGGCAAAGACTGAGCTGCTGAAACATGTAGGAGATGGACCTAATATTTGTATGGGGAATTCCAACCTGGTATGGATATTGGTGATGTTACCTCTGTCAGCAGGCATTGTGACATCACCAGCCAATGCCTGAGGGCAGGCTGAGGTGGACACTGGTGCACTGGTGCCCAGCACACTGTCTGGTAAAAGCAAAGACTTGGCTAATGTGAGGTGCACAGAGCCAGGCTGGATGTTGGCCATGAGTGCCAGAGTGAATGACATGACAGCGATGCTGCGTCCTGCATGTTAGCTAAACTGATATGCAGTGGCATAGTAGTAAATGAAAAATGAGTGAACCCAAAATGTGTAACAAGGTGGGTGCTCTGGTAAATTCAGGAGGCAGCATAGGAAAGGCTCTATTATGAGGAAAAACCTCTCCCATTGATAAATTGCAAGAAATAAGCAGAGTCATGGGGCTCCTGTAAGATATGTGTCATGGGTAAAACATTTTTAAAGGTGCCCTAAGGATTTGAATTATGTCCAGTGTCCAAATAGAGCCTGTCTTGCTGCGTTAACAAGGATAGTAATTTTTGGGGCCATGTTCCCATGTGTGTAACTGTAAATATGTTAGTAAACATGACACTAACTCATCATGCAGCAAAGTGATTTATTTCTGACATGACAGAAGAGGCACTGAGCAAAGCTTACAAAGGAAAGAATGGAAAGGAAAGGAATTGTAAATAGCTAAAGGCTGAGTGTATTTGATTGACACTGATGAGCAGTTATAATCTAGCCTAGACATGGAGGGTACCCCTTGAGGTATGCACACCCCTAGTCTCTACCTGATGGCAACAGAATATTATCATATTGTATCAGCCCCCAACTGAAAGAACAGGGAAATCAGCCAGAGCTGGATGAAATTCTTGGACTGCATGCCAACAAGTAAGGGAAGTGAGGGGACGAGAGGGACAGCCAGAGTTAAAAAGGGGGATATACATACATTTTGAAATGTCTTGCAGCACGTAGATTTTGCAAACTGCTGCACAGAATGTACTGCTGATTTTCAAAACCTTAATAAAGGAGTTAGGTTTTAACATTTTGTGAATACCCTCATGCAATACACAGATTTCTAAAACTATTCTGCAGCATGCAGATTTTGAAAAATGTCCTACAGAATGAAGAGTTTGAAAACAATAATATAGATGTTAAAAATATTCATGCAGCATGTAGATTTTTATAAAATGTGTGACATATTCCTGTTCATGTGTTTTTATTTTTAATTAGAGATAACTAATTACTATTTAAAAAACACACATCAGCCTTCAGATTAGGTCACAGTCATTTATGCTGCATCAGCCCAGTGCTGCATTGAAAAGCACTTGGCTGCCAGGGAGCAGTATTCAGATGGAAAGCATGCCGTGTCCATTCTTCTATGCTTGTCTCAATGTTGGGCAAATATAGCAAGCAAGCACATTTTATTTGAAATAGCTTCCCATTCCAAAGGCTTAAAGCTCTGTACATGTAATTTCAGTTAATCAACTAAAAACATTTGAAATATTTATAAAATAAAATAAGCAGAGTGGAATTACTGTCATTCATATTTAAAATGAGTCTTCAAATGCCAGGGAAACAAGATGGGTGTTAAGAGCCCTTTTAAAAACCTCAACACAGGAGATCTGACAAAGCTGATCTAGTGAGGCATTCCACGTGAGTAATATGGCCACAGAAAAACCCTTTTACCAAGGATTTCCAAATGACAGAGAAACCACCAGCAGATTTTCCCGTTGAGCAAAGCAGCCAAACTGGAGTGTATGGGAGCAGAAGGATTTTTATGTAACCAGGACCCAACTACTAAAAGAACCATGCATGCTGCATATGTTCATCATTACCACAGCCCCTGCTGGCAACAGGCTCCCAGGAGCAAAAGGAGATAGCCTGTTTGAAATGCCATAGTGCCATCACTTCTGAGAGCTATATTCAGCGGGCAGCATGCTAAAACCCTCATATGTATGGCATGCACAGTGCTAAGGGGACATTTGCATATCATTATGTTGCCATTACCAGCTCAGCATAATGCATCCATACACAAATGCAGGAGGCATTGTACAGAGCCTCGACCACTCCACATGGAAGCCCTACCCACCAATGCCATGGCTGGCAGCCTAGCAGAACCCACTCTCTCATGCATTTCCTGTTGGAATTATGGAACTGTACTAAAGCTCTCCTCTGAACATCTAGTGGTCCCCCCACCTCACACAATCCCTGTTGCTATCATGGAACTGTACTAAATCCATTTCCTGGCAGTCTAGAGAACTCCCTTTCCTCACCTAATTTGGTGCTGTGGAAATGTACTGATGCCTATCCCTGGCACTTTAGCGCTACCCTCCAACCAATCACTGTCAAAGCCCCCCTTCCCAGCCCACTCACTAAGCAACCATCAGCTCCACCCAGTGTCAGAACCTAACTCACCCATTCATCCATATGTGAGCTGCCATCAGGTGCCTAAACACTGACCAGCACAGACTCCCCCCCCCACTCACCACCTCAGCCATCTGCTATCTGACTGATAGGTAGCATACATGCGCAAACTGTAGAAACAGTTCTTTCTACAGTATGCATGCAGTCACTCCTTGTCAATCACACAGTGGCCTTCGGAGGTGGTGAGAAGAGAGTCTGTGTCAGTTGTCATCTAAGGACCAAATGGCAGGTCACCTATGGACAGTTGGGTGAGTAGGGATCCAACAGTGGGTGTGAGTGGTGGGTGTACAGTGGGTGAGCTGGGGGGGGGCTTTGATGGTGATCTGTCAGGGGATACCACCCTACTGCCAAGGATGGGCTTCAGTACATTTCCATAATACTGGATTGGATGAAAGAGGGAAGTCCACTAGACTGCCAAGGAAAGGCTTTTATACAGTTACAAATTACTGACAGGGATCCAGTGAGGAAAGGGGATGCACTAGGTTGTAAGGGAAGGACCTTAATACAGTTCCACAAAACTGACAGGGTTTAATCATGGGAGGGAGTTCCTCTAGACTGCCTGTAAATAGCTTTAGTACAGTTCCACAGTACTGAGGTTCATATTAATGTTGTGTGGGAGCAATTAAGGCATTAGCCCATTTATGCGCCTTCTTAATTGTAGCACATCAGTTCTCCTCCATTTGGATATATTTGGCTAATTTGTTTTTGAATTCTTGTTTTAATTTACTGATAATAACTTCAAGCAGCAATTGATTCAATGGGTTTATGATCATTCGTGAAAAATAAAATGTTCTTTTTATTGCATTCAATTTTTCCTGTAATTTGTAGTTGCCCTCTTGTGTCAGTGTGAATTTGTTTTAATTCTAGGTTTAGTTCACTGAACAGGCATGAATCATTTATATCACAAGTGCCTCATTTTATATCTCTGGTCTTGTAACCATGACCTATCTTCTGTTGTGAAATTGTTTCATTTCCTTTGTTTACCCTGTCCCTGGGTCACACCTGGAAACGAGCCTCGGCTCAGTGTGCCTTTACCGGTTACAAATGTTAAATAAATAAATAAAATATCATACATCATTAACAAATCCCCCTCTTATGTGTCATGTTTCCAGAAATACTAGATTTAAGTCTGAGAATCTTTCCTGATATGTTTTATTTTTGCATCCTAGATACTGATTTAGTAATTTTTCTTTGGATTTTTTCAATTTGTCCAATATCTTTTTCTTGTATGGACCTAAGAAAGGAACAGTGTTGTCTAGATGTGAACAAACATAAACCCTATGGAGTGAGAACATGGGGTCAGATTCTCAAAACAGTTTGGGACTAAGTCCCACACTGCAACTCCAGTTGCAGACCGAAATCTCCACAGCTGTAGAGATTGGTATTCTCAGTCTGCCACAGCTGCGGGAAATGTTATGCCTGGTCTCACCAGCTGTAACATTTTTCCACAGTGGGGGGGGGGAGGGGCACCCACAAGCTGCCATAACTCATGGAGCCAGTCATAAACTAGCTCCACTTTTGAGAATACCATAGCTGTGGTAGAAACTGCAGTTCCTCAAGTGGCAACCTACTTGTGCTGAGTTTTTCCTGCAGCTGCGGGATTTTAACCCGCTTTGAGAATCCAGCCCATGATTTTTTTTCTGCATGACCTCATGTTTCTTTTGATACATCATGTAATTTTTTTGCTCTGCAAATGGCTTTGTTGCTTTGTCTAGCACTTTCCAGGTCTTTTGTCACCCTCACCCCCAAATGTATTTCATCTGTTGTTGTTAAAAAGGTTATACTACAAGGTTTATATTCCAATTGGGGGGTATTTTTTCAATAGGAAAAAATATAGTAGGCAGTATAGCCTAGAGGTTAGAGTAACGAGCTGTGAATTAGCTTGGTTCAGCAGACCTGGGTTTGACTCCCCCAACCTCCACTTACATTCTATATGACTCTGAGCAAGTCACTTCACCAGCCTAAAGCTCTCAGGTCACCCCTAAAAACAGGCAGTTGTGCCTAGTGGGCCTTACCTGGTTCACAAAAGAATAAAAAAAATGCATTTCTTTAGATTTTTTGATGTTAAATTTCATCTTTCACTTTTTTTCTAATCTGTTATGCGATCCAGGTCACTGAATTGTTTTTTGCATTGTTCAGCAGTGGTGCAGTGACCTCCCAGTTTTGAGTCATCCACATACTTTACTGACCATAACGTTAGCTGTGAAGTAAGATCGGATATGAAAATTTGAAATACTAAGAGTCCCAATTGTGAGCATTGTGGAATACCACTCTTAACTTTACCACTGTCTGACGTATACCCATTTATGACAATCATTTGGGTTCTGTTAGATAACCCATTTGCAGAAAATGTCTTTAGTCTGTAGTCTATGTTTTCATTTCTTTTTTTGATAATTGCTCAGTGGGGCACTAAATTAAAAGCCCTAGTGAAATCGAAAATAAAAATGTTGCACGGAGTTCTGCTGTCTAATGATTTACTGATGTTTTCACAAAAGCAAAGTAAATTAGTGGTACAGTACTGTACATAATCTTCCAACTGTGAATCCATGTCGGCTGTGGTCTGTGTTTGTAACTGAGTGGTGATTTTATTCTTTATTATTGATTCAAGTATTTTCCCAGATACTGAATTGAGAATTATTGGTCTATAATTACTTGGTGAGTTTTGTTGCCTTTTTTAAAGATTGAAACAACTTCCACTGTTTTCCGGTCACTGGGAATGGTGCTGTTGCTGATGGAGAATTCAAAAACGTGTTGCAGTGGCTCAGCTATTTTGTGAGGGATTAGGTAAGGGAGGGGTGGCCATTAGACTGCCAGGGTTCAGATCTTTAATACTACACAGTACTGACAGCAACTAGTGTGGGGAACCACTAGACTGCCAGTGTTGAGATCTGCAGTATAGCTCTGTAGTAAGAGGGATACGGTAGGTGGAAGCAGGGGTCACTAGCACCGGGGCTGCTGAGGCAGGGGTCACACTCCACTGTGGGGATTTATAAAAGCCAGGTTTCATAAGCCTTAATTAGGGCTGCCTTGACTGCTTCTTATCACATACAAAATCCTTTGAATATACAATTGCATCCTGAAAGCAAGACGGCACCCTCAGTTGCAAGGTTGCAATGATGTAGTCTGTGTGTCCATGCCATCCACTTTGCACAGGGCCAAGTACCCTTTGGATATGGTCCCCACTCCATTTAGATGCACTGAGTCTGGTTAGCTTGGTAGCATGCTTGTTAATTCTGCACTAATCTTCATAATATACGGGTTATTGTGTGTTTTATTCTACATCTCCCTCACAAACACTAAAGTATCAACCCTAACATTTAAGTATTTAATAAGTTATCTTACCTTAAAATTGTTAGTCTTGTTAAACTTAAACACTAACTAAAAACTTTCACTGAGACAGTAGATTTTAAAAACTGCTGTGCAGTTTGTAGATTTTAAAAACTGTCGCACAGAATATTTTCAAAACCTTCATGCAGGATTTCTGTTTGGTGAAAACCATTGTGCAGCATGTAGATTTTGAAACCATGCTGCAGCATGAATATTTAGAAAACCATTGTGTAGCTATTCAATTATGTGCAGCAAGTGGATTGTCAAAAAAGTTTGTGAGGGATTTCTGTGCAAACATTTTGTTGATTAATTATAGGCCATCCCAGTGTCAAGGTGGTAGAGCTCCTGCCCTCAGCGCTGGCAACCCAGGACTGGGAATGACCTCAGATTGCTGGGGGTCAGCCAGGGCAAAGGACTGAGTGTCTGACAGATTGTTCTCCTCTCCCGGGGGGGGGGGGGAGGTGTTTGTTGGATCTGCTGCAAGACTGCCACCAGGTAGAGACATGGTGGTAGGGTGGGTCTGCAGTGGCATGAGGAGGGAGCTGCAGGACTCACACACACACGCACATGCACACGCACACATGCACACACATATACACACGCATACACACACATACACACACACACTCATATACATACACACACACATACACATACACACACACACACGCACACACAAATGCACGTGCACACACGTGAAAATGCATGCTTCAGCTACATGGAATGGAGAAAATAGTGGAGGAAAATGAACAGTGGGGCAGGCATACAGGATGCTCTGTACACTGCCCCTTACCACGCCCCTGCCAGGATCCCTGTCAGCAGCAATTGGATGAGAGTCTCCAGGAGGGAGGCTAGTCAGCCCCCTTCTGGCTCCACCACAGAGGGAAGTCTGTGGGGGAACATGGCTGACAGGTGAGTTCTGGAGAGGAGGTTGCCGGGGGGGGGGGTGGCAGGACCAGAGCTGAAGGGAGCCAGTTTGCCCCAGCCGAGGAGAATAAACACCATTATAAAAAAGAGATATCCAAAACTACCTTGTGTAGCTTTTATTAAAATTGAATATTTTTACCTGTGGCTTATATTAAAGTGTCGCTTATATTCACAGGCGTCTTATTTTGCAAAATCAAATGGGCTAAAAATGAAATATTTCACATCATCGATTTGACCAAGTTTATTGTTATTGGTTTACTTTGTATCACAATAAGCGAAAGAAACATCAACTAAGGTAATCAGTTTAAAAAACTGCAATAATGATAATATTTAGAGGTAAAAATCAAATTCCCACCCACAGTGTTTAATCTGACATGACTTCAATCATGACTGCAACCTGCTGCTTGTATTTGGGGGTGGCTTTTATTAAAAGTATTTATTTTGACCTATAGCTTGTTTTTGTGGGTGGCTTCTATTCAATGAAATATTGTATTTAGTTATTTTGCTTTAAGTAAACTGAGCATGTGCGAGCAACAAATCATTAACAACTTCAAAATGAAATAACATGTTTTTCACCAGACAGACCTATATAAAGGATAATGTATCATCATCAATGGTTAACAGGTTTGTTAACCATTAAGAGGCTGCCAGTGTGACCATGTAAACCTCGAGAACAAAGCTCAAGAGGTTTACATCGCTATGGCAACCTTGAGATGGCTTAAAAAACTGGTTAACCATCGATGTACCATACATTATATTTTATAGTGTGTGGTACCAATAAAATTTAAAAAAATAGCAAAACAGGTCCTTACTGAAGGTCTTTCAGTCACAACCACACTGCTCTGGGTCATGCCCTCACCGCCGTGGCCGTTTCAAGGCCATCGGATCAAGTTGCATGCATGCGCAGACTGTTCCCGGTTGTTAAATCATCAATGTGACATACCATCAATAGGTTAACAACATTGTGATGTTACATTGATGGCAAAACGTTGTTATAAAAGGTCGATTTCTGCATATAATAACGTTCTACCGTACATTATAGCACCATAACATCTAACAAACCTGTAAGTTTCAAAATGTAACTCTTTGTAGATTTTCTTTCAAGCTATTGTTTTGGCAAACTGAGCATGTGTGAACAAATATCATTAATAACTACAAAACAAGTTAACATTTAAAACACATTTTACCAGGTTAGAAAACAAGAGTTGAAGAAAGTTGCAGCCTGATATGATTGTCTGTCTGCACTAAGGGGGTGGGGTGGTCATGACTGCTTTTTTTTTTTCCAGGGTTATGTGCAACTAGAGGAAGCTCTGTTCCTTATCACCTGCACCATGGTGTGCGCCAAACCAAACTGCACAGATTTGGCAATTAATTTAGCTTGGGTGCACAGCACTATGGGTCACACCAACAAACTGTTAGACACAAGCTCAGTATATTGTGAAAACTAATATTTCACCTGTTTAAAGTAATTTTTTTTTTTTACTTGGCATCTCAGATTATTATACATTTCTATTTTGAAGTCTTGATTAATGTGAGATACTGCCTTGCCTATGCTGGACATCACCTTTCCATGTGTGATGCAGGGATTGAGAGATGAAACTCTTGATGTAGGACAGCTGAGAGATATATAAAAGGCCCACTTTATCACTTGCCATTCTAATTCAGAGGTGTCAGGAATGAGCCAGCCTGAGCACCTCACATTTGAATCTTTCCATCTGGCTTTTTCTTCAAGCCTCTGGAAGCTGCTCTCAATTTGGAGTACAAACAAGCACAGCATGATCTCCCAACCTCAATGCAAACTGTGGTTTCACATTGAACTTAATCTTGACAATGCTAAATAGCCATTCAGAACAACTGTCCCTCAAACAAACATGTCACAGAAGTCTCACTACACTGTATTCATAGATACCATATAGAAAATAGTGCCTGTCAAGGTGTGTGTTATGAGGATTTTTCATACATCTAAGGTGTGTGATAATGCATAAACCTCGAGAGCAAAGCTGGAGGGGTTTATGAGATTAGTACACACTGAGGGTGTGTGAAAAATCCTTATAAAATAAACTTTGCACAGGTATTATGTTTTTATAATGACTGGTGCAAGGCTTCAGAGAAAAACTGTAAGCTGTATTTGTGTGAGTGAGTGTGTCCTTCAGTGGCCGCTGTACTCATACAAATACAGTGTGCTTTCCTTCGGGCTTCAGTGAAGTGAGAGGGTGAGGAGGAAAACACTGTAATAACCAGCTGTCGAATTATTATGGAATTCTGTGAGTTATTACGGTGTTTTATCATGACTGATTATTAGTCATTATAGCAGGTCACCGGTTATTATACTCTTACATTTTTTATTTTTATACCTGTGCTTGGCAACTTAATGAGGCATTATAAAATAGGTAAATGAAATCAAGAAATGTCATGCCTTATTGCTTATATTTAACCTTGTTAGCTGGGCCACCCAGTGCCCCATCAGGCAATGTTGCACTTTCATGCAGACTACCTGAGTTAGGGAGCATGTCTTGGATGCTGGTAATTGATCACCTCGGGCCCGATTCTCAAAGCCCCGAGAGTGACGCAAGGTGCCTGCGCCACACTTGACTGGTGCAAGTGGCACCTTGCATCCAAAAATACCCCTTGAGCTATTCTCAAAGGCAGCCTGCATCAACCATAGGCTGCCTGCCCCGAACAGGGCTTGCATCACCCGTGCGCCCACAAAAGGGCTGCAGCATGGCACAAGGGGGCATGTGGCAGACATAAGCTGCCACAGCCACCTACCAGGGATTCTCATAACTCTCCCAGCGGAAGAACTTCTAAATACCCTTAGACCAGCCAGGGCTGGCCTAAGGGTACTTAGACGAATCCCCCTGGGAGAGTTGACTGGTGTGCTGTATGGCAGCAACATCCCTGGCAGTGCTGTACTAGTGCACCCCATTGTCCCCATAGGTCAGTTCATTACAAAACCCCCTTCCCAAACCCTGATGTCCTGGTATTCCCGTAGTATTGGCATCCCCTTCCCCAATCTCCAATGCACCCACTGTACAGCCACTGTCCATGTTCCCTGGTGATCTAGTGGCCCCCCACTCCACCCCAGTAGGTAGTGCCCACCCCCAACCCCCATCCCAAATGGAACTGGGTACCGGCACAGTGCTCCTTTCACTTCAGCCACCGGCTGCCGTATGAACTGTTGGTGAGCTCCCACTGCACCAGTAGCAGCTCACTGACAGTACATTTGGCAGCAAGGCAGTTGCAGTGAGGGAAGCGATGTGCCAGTCGCTGGTTCTGTATGGGATGTGGGGTGGGGGTGGGTACTACCTACTGGGGTGGGAGTGGGGGGCCACTAGATCACCAGGGGATATGGACCGTGGCTGTACACTGGGTGCAGCAGGGATTGGGGAAGGGGTAGATGTTTCTATAGGTTTAACAGGATATCGGGGTTCTGGAAGTGGGTCAGGGACTTTGGTTCTGGTGACATTGGGTACCGGTGGGGGTCTGCTAGCCAACAGGGCCTGGCTAGAGTGACACATAGCCACCCCCCCAGCTTGTGGCACACTCTCAGGATGCGCCTTCTGTTTGGCGCATGGCCTGGGTCACCACAAGCAGTGGGACTTTGCCACTGGGACCTTGACCAATAGAGAATTGGGTGCAGTGTCCCTGATGCACCAGGCAGTGATGCAAGATGTCTTTGGGAGCAGCTTGCATCAGTCTAGGGGCTCTTTGAAAATCAACCCCCTCATCGTGAGGAGTGCCATCCATGGTAACACATCCTCAACTAGAACGGGAGGCATTGCACTTCCACTGCCACGGTGACTCCAGATGTAGGGCCCTAGAAGGTTCGCCCTTCAGCTGCATGAGAGCTACATGTTGGTGAGGCCATGAATGGCCCCATGCATGCCACCACTGAATATGGAATGGAGGCGGTAGCAGTGGAAAGCACTACAGTGGAAAAGGACATGGGAGTAATAAATTCAAGAAAGTGTGGTGGCATCAGCACAATGTTATAAGGGCAGTGGGTATGATGCTGGGATGCACAGTGAAGGGAATCAACAGCAGGAGAAAAAGGTACTGATACTACTGTATGGGACACTGGCTCATCCTCACCTGGAGTACATTGTACAGTGTACAGTGTATAGTTTTGGAGTCTGCATGTAAAGAAGAATAGGGACAGAGTGGAGTCAATACAGGGGAAGGTTCTCAAGAAGATCCAGGGACATCAGGAAAGGACATATGAGGAGAGGTGGGCAGATATGAACATGTACATGCTTCAGGCCAGAAGGGACAGAGTGAACATAATCGAAACATGCAAATACTTCTACAGGCAAATAAAGTGGGTAGCGGGGGATTGTTTGCACCGAGTTTGAACACAAACATCATGGACAACTCCATGATGATGGTTTGGGAGAAGTGTAAGAGAGATACAAGGAAGTACTTTTTTATATTGAGGTTGGTGGAGTGGTGGAATAGGCTGCCAGAGGAGTAGGTCTGTGCTAAATCAGTGGAGGCATTCATAGAAACATAGAATCCAATGAGGGTGGGAAAGATACAAGAGTTTGGTAAAGACCACACCAGAAAGGAGGTGATGGGGAGAGTGATGACGATGACCCTCTAGGGCTCTTATTCATCATTAATTAGGTAGGAATGGGCAGACAGTATGGGCCAATGGGCCTTTTTCTTCCAACAGATTCTATGTTTCTGTGCTATGGGTGGTGGATGGTGGGAGGCAGGGAACTAAATGTGGAGAACAAAAATTCCATCCACCATCTGAATGAGGTTCAGCGTCAACTCCATGAAACCTAATGCAGTGCGATAGAAAACAATGTGTACAAAACTGTTGAAGTCAAAACGGCACCTGCTGTCAATAACAGCAAAGCACAAAACAGTGTATTATCAATATTATCACTGGAGCAGTGAGCCATGGTGGTGTGGTATTGTAATAGTGTAATAGTACATCTCCATGCAAGCCAAACATTTACTGGAGTGGTGATCCATGCTGGCATGATGTACTAATAGTAAACCTATCTTCACTGTTTTGTGCTTCATTGCTATTGACAGGTGCAGTTTTGACTTCAGCGGTTTTGTACACACTGTTTTCTACCATGCTGCATTAGGTTTTGTGGAGTTGACATCTAACCTCTGCATGATTGTCCTTGGAATACCATGGCCCCACACTATGGAGCCTGCTACCTTCAGCAGCAGTTCAGGTTAGTGTAGGATCGTTCCCTTGACAAAGTGTCATGTCTATGATGCGAAGCGCTGAGGTATTCCTGCTTGTGTCTTTCATGGATTGATTAAACACACCAGATGGCTTCCTTACCATTACTACTAAGTAAGTGATTTTCTTCCTGATGCAAAAGACTACTACTGTTTGTGTTTCTTGTCCTAGAGTATGATGGGGCAGGATAGTGGCCAAGACCTGAAGGAGACTGACCTGCAGACCAGAGGTCGAAAAAGCTATATAGAAAGAAATATTTAACCAACATATAATATGGCTGTAATAACCATTACAGCTAAGTTAATGCAGCAGTGTTTGTTAACAGTGAAAGTTCTAACTTATACTTTGTTATTTTATCTCCTGTTTTGTTTGATACCCCTTTCTCCCCCATTTTGAGACAACTTTTGTAATGTCTTACGTTTGAAATAATGAAAGGAGTACTTCTTTTAATATGGCTTGGTCTAGGTTGTCATTAGTAGTCTCTGTTGTTTCTGAACACCCACAGTATAATATCATTATTCCTGTGACTATAATAAACTAGCATGCAGCAGACATCAGAGAGTGCTTCCTGAGCTTACGGGACAATAAGTGTACTAAAACAGCTGAGCTTACTGATAAAAACCTGGTTTGGGCAATGTTAAAAAGGAGTTCTTTCATTTAACTCTTATCTTTCAAATGATTGCTGTTTCTGTGTTACTTGTCCTGACTTGAGTCACACTTGAAAATTTATGTTACTTATGTAGAGGAAGGCCCTTGAGCAACAAGTGTCCATTTTCAAGTGCGACCCAAGTCAGGACAAGTAGCACAGAAACAACAATCATTTGAAATATGTTTTAGGTAGACACTGTGCTGCCACTGTTCCTCCGTGCACTTGACTTAAATGTGACTGTGTTCACTTTCTGCAGTTTTTTTGTACAATACTGCTACTTTTGTATAGTTATACCCATTGTGACTTGCTTGCACTATGTTCACTTTATGCACCATCTTGCAAAAAGCTGCTTCATTGCATAGTATTACCTTACATGTTCACCTGTGTACTGTAACTACTTGCATTTACCTTATCTATTTCTTTCTACCAGTTCATTTGTACCATATAACTGTTCCATCTTTATGGCCCGTGTTGTGCCTGAAAATGGTCCTTTGGATCAGAGCACCCTACCTGGTTAACAAACAAACAAATAAATAAATAAATTATTTATTTAGTTGTTCATTTATGTTACTCATATAGAGGAAGGCTCTTGAGTAACAAGTGCCCATTTTCAAGTGTGAACTAAGTCAGGACAAGTAGCACAGAAACGACGATCATTTGAAAGATGTATAATACCGCAGAGGTGTGTAACACCATCTGCAGGATGTTATAGAACAAAGATAACATTTGAGGATCTGCCAGTGTCTTTTATTATCTAAAATGTAAAAATAAAAGTGTAATGCAGACTCAAAATTAGAAAAAAATGGTACAATACAAGACAGGAAGTAAGGGTGCTATCTAAAATGGAATTGAAAAATGATGGTCATAATTCTCATTGCAACACGTACTGTTGGTTTAAACTCAAAAGCTATCAGCTCAGACTCTTAAGGCAGTATAATCACAGTCACATTGCACTGGGATATGCCTGGTCTAGAAGTTTTCATTACTTGGATAAGCAGTAAAGCACTTGTTTTCTGTTTCTAAAATAAGAACAAAATAGATTTGTTTATTTAGTTCAGTGGGCATTCAAGATCCAGTGATTAAATACCACAAAAGTAATGACTACAGGTTCTCAAATCTAATGTGGCAATGAGCAGGTTTTATTGTATATTAGCAGTATGGCAGATGAAACAGAAAACAGAATGTTTTACCAAATATCTATATTCCAGACTGACTTCTACCCTATTATGTGGAAGAAGATTAATTATTTATGACTGTGATTGTTTATTACCACAATTGAATATGCTAAAACACTATGGTTATGCTACTTGCAAACTTTATTTTATGACCAGGATTCAGTTTCCAGCAGCATTTATTTAAAATTTCAAGGCAATGCAAAGGACAGCTGTAGGAACAAAACTCTGCAGTCAAAAAGATGTTAGAAAAGAGATTCTTTCATATTATGTTCTAGTGTGGGTTGTCCCAATATTCAATTGCTGCTAAATTTTGTTCAGCAGAAACCCCTTAAGTTTTCAAGACAAAATTGCACCACAAATTTCGGAATACTTGTGATTGTTTTCAGTAACTGCGGTCTGTGCCTATCATTTGATACTGTGTGCTGCTTTGTAATTATTAATATTCTAATGTTTGTAATTGTAACTGATGAGCTCCCCAGGATGACTTTCTTAATAGATTTGCCCTAACAGCAACACTTTATAAAAATAACATTTTACTTACATCTTTACTTATGTAACCCTCACTCACAAGGTGAATATAAACTGGTGATTAAAATGTAAAGCTTAATCTTTCTTAACTTGGAGCAAATGGCCCCAGGGCATGTTGCTGTCTTTGATTTTTTTCCAGTGTGGTCCTTCCACCTTGTGGGCTCCTCTATGCTCAAGGGAGTACTGCATGCAGGTGCTGTCCCCCAGCAAAAAAAAAAAAAAAAAGAAAACTATCATAAAACAACAGGACACAGCACCCTAAATAACTAAAACTAGACTGTACATGCAATAAACAATTCCACATGTCAGCACAGGTAGTAATATAAACAATATCAGGAAATTTCACAATACTCTACCTCCCTGGTATAGCCATATCCCCACCTTTTAATACATATATTATATATATATATATATATATATATAGATATACACATACATATAATGTGTGTGTATCAGAAAAAAACTAGAGAGGCCAAGAGGACAGTCTAAGAACAGCGTATTGTGCAGGGAGTCGAGGAAGGGGAAAACCGCTTTTTAGATATATAAGGGAAAAATTTAAGACAGGAGAGGGAATTGCCAGGCTAAAGGAGGGGGCAGGGTAATAGAGGAAGATGGGCAGAAAGCAGCCATGCTAAATTACTACTTCTGTTTGGTATCCACTGGGTAGAACAGCAGGCCCTTGCCAGAGAGTACGATAAAGGAGGTTGATAGGGGGATCCCAGACATGTGGCTGCAGAAATATACTAGCAAAAGAATCAGAAAAGGGTTAGCAACCCTCAAGGTAAACAAGGCTCCAGGGCTAGATGGGCAGCATCTGAGGGTATTAAGGCACTTGACATCAGTGTTAGCCAGATCCCTGGTGGGGATATTCAATAGCTCTTTACAGTAAGGGGTGGTTCCCATGGAGTGGAGAATGACAGACATACAGTAGTTCTGCTGTACAAAGGAGGGTATAAGGTACAGCAGGAAACTATAGACCCATCAGCCTTAACTGTGTGATAAGGAAAATGATGGAGACACTAGTTAAAGAGGATCTAGTTAAATACCCCAAGAAAATGGGATTCAGGATAGTAAGCAGCATAAGTTCATGACATTGAGGTCTGGTCAGACCTACCTGCTAGCATTTTTTGACTGGGTACCAGGAAAGTTGACAAGAGACTCATAGTAGACTTATTCTACTTTGACTTCAGGAAGGCATTTGACTTGGTGCTACACAGAAGACTGCTGAAGAAGATGAGGGATCTGGGAACAGCTAAGGAAATAATAAGGAGGTAGGGAGTTGGTTGGAGGGAAGGCAGCAGAGAGTTGTAGTGAATGGGGTCAGATTAGTGGAAAGAGATGTCACCAGCAGAGTACCACAGAGATGTGGCCACAGCCTAGTCCTCTTCAATATGTTACTCAGTGACATGTGAAAGGGAATCTAGTGCAGGTTGTATCTATTTACAGATGATACTAAACTTTGTGAAAGAGTCACCAATGTGGAGGGGATAAGGGAATTTCAGAGAGATCTGCAAAGACCGTAACAACTGATCCAAAGTACGGCAAATGATATTCAGTGCCAAGAAGTGCAAAGTGATGAACATAGGGAACAAAAACCCCAGAACAGAGTATTGGATGGGAAGGGTTCAACTGGACACAACATCAGAGGAATGATATCTAGAGTCATCATCAGTAAGTCTCTTAAACAAACTTGGCAATGTAGCAAAGCCTTCAGCAAGGCTAACAGGATGCTAGAGTGTATTTTGGAGGAGGGTTAACAGTAAGAAACAGGAGGTTCTGTTACCTCTAGTCACTGGTGAGGCCACACCCAGAGTGCTCTGCCCAATACTGGAGTCCACACTTGAAAAAGTACAGTACAGGATAAAGATGGTATAATGCAGGGTGATCAAGATGCTTCAGGGCCAGGAGGGCAGATCCCATGAGGACTGGCTAAAGGTGTTGAACATGTATTGACTCAAAACCAGATGAGCAAGGGGGAACAAGATAGAGATTGTCAAGTTCCTGAAAGGTAAACTGTAAAGTGCTGTTTACCAGAACAGAGAAGCTAGGACATGGGGTCACGAGTGGAGATAAATGGGGGAAGGTTTAAAAAGGATAAAAGGAAGTACAGTATTATTTTACAAAAAGAGTGGTTGAGCCATTGAATGATCTACCGGCACAGGCAGTGAGTGCCAAAACTATAAATGACTTTAAATACAGCTGGGATTGAGCCAAAGGTATAGTAGCTACTCTCAGGGAAGAGGGAGCTGGAAACACAGCGAACCATAGTGAGAACAGAGTAAGCAAAGACCTCACAGGCACAACAGATCTCAGGTATGATAGGATAACATGGGCAGACTAGATGGACCAATCGTCTTTTCTGCCATCATCGTCTATGTTTCTATATTTCTATGTTTCAGATGCCATGAGTCCTTTATGGAATGGTAGCTAGCTCTAGGGTTGGGTACAACTTTTCAGCCCTGACTGAAATCCAGTAGGGAAGGAATCTCAAAACAAACCAATCTAAAAGAAAAAGGATGGCAATGTCTTCAGCTGTACCTGGTGTTGGGATATTGTCCAATCTGGGGCATAACAATCCCTACCTTAACTAATTACTGTATGCTATATGGTTGCAGGGTCAGGCCCCGGATTTTACTCACAGTTTAGGTGCCAACTGGAACACATCTGTGCTCTCCACTGGATCTTAGATCCCTAGAACTTAGGTATCCTATCAGCAGATGCTTACTATACAGTTTGGTTTCAGGTCCCAATGGTGGCACTCTTGTGGGCATTGAGGTATGCCTCTGTGTCCACAACAAGGAACAGAGTGTTTTCTTCACTGGCTTTTCAATTAGGGATGCTTTGGGCCTTTTTTGTGGGCTATGGAATCCTCGATTTTGCTGTCAAAGGGGATAATGGCCTGGGGTGTGTGGGTCTGAGGCAGCCCAGTGGAGTGGGGGGCAGTTGTGTGTTTCCCTGTCTGCCTTCATGTGACAGATTTGTTTTTGCCTGGCTGGACAGTGAGCTCAGCAGTTTCTCTTGTAGCTCCACCCCCCCCCCCCAAGTTTGCCTTATCAGTTTTCCCAACATGGACCCAGGCTTGTGTGGGATTTAATAAAATACCCCCAGAGCTAGCATGCCTGTGTTTCACCTTTTCAAGAAAAATAGATGCCTACTGGTGCATGGTTGCAGTTCCATTCTATGTTCTGTCTAGGTTGTTTTAAATTTTTTAACATTATAATGTCAAAAATAAAACGGAATATTGAAAATACATGTTAACTGCCTACAAAAACAAAATTATAGAACTACTAGTAATATATATACCCTTCTTGAAAATTTTGCTCAGGTCCAGCACTTTTCAGGTTTCACAGTAAATCAGTGCATTTAATCTGCTTGTCACAACATATTTAAATAACTTTTCTAAGTTTTCTAAATTGAATCTGACACTTGGATAGTGCGAAGGGCCTAGGCAAGAGGGACACTAAAACCGCATGCTTCAATATATGACTCCTTACTATTGTATCATATTACCACAGCATACAGCAAATGAGAAAGGTCTTCAGGCCCTCCTCTTTCCCAAACCTGAGTTTCTCAAACATGTAATAACTGAGCTGCTGTCACATGTTTTCATAGCATATCCTCCCCAGGCTCCGACCCAGGTCTTTTTTTTCCAGTGCTCCACATTATCCTCTTCATGCAAAGGATATTGTGGTTTCTCCTGCTTGGGTTCTGTGTTTGTCAGGGTCAGGATGTCATCCTGCACCCCTGCATATGTGATTGCGTGTGTGTGTGTGTGTGTGTGTTTGTGTGTGTTTCCCCTTGGCTCTGTTTAATACATCCTTTTACTATATGGCTTATGTTCATTTATGTTTCTTCAGTGCAGACAGGATTGCACCAAAAAGCATATGGGGGTAGCCCATGGATACATGATGAATGTCAGTTGGCCAAGGTATTAGAGCTGTACACCTAGATTTCTATAAGCTGTTCTTGGTGTCATTTTTTAAAATAATGATTAGCGGCTTTAAATATATGCAGAACATGCTGTCATAGTTTAAGATGTTTTACAAATGAATTACGTTTCAATTGACAAGGGTTTATTCATGTTTCTTTGACAAGTACAGTATTGTTTGCACTTGAGCACGTTTGGGGTTTTATGGACTTGAGGTGCACCCTTTGGTGACTTTACACCTCTAATTAATGGATATGAAAGGTGGTTTGTATCATGAAAGGCGTATATTTGATAAAGCATGTTAAAAGTTTAAAATATCTGTGGTACAATGTGTGAAGAAGTCTGGAAGTTAGAGGGGGGGTGCCCTGGGGTCTGTCTTTCCTTTCCTTTATGAATCACTTTTTTGCTGCTGGTTTGGAAGCTGTTTGTCTTTGCACTAAATAAAGAGTTGCACAGTAAGAAGGTAAATCCATTGGTTTGTAATTTGGTGTGCTTCTAACTAATGCTCCATCTCATTCAGTCGGTGTCACTCTTTCCATTTGTTTGTTGGTTATCCTCTTCACCATCATACAAGTCAGTGCTAACTGTGGCAATTGGCAGCCCTACTCTCGTGATCCCACTCACACCTAGAGTTGGCCGAAGAGGTGACCTTGGGGGGAGTTAACATTACAGAGTTTATGAATGCACGTTGCTTCAGGATTCAGGGCAACATTCCTACCTCAAGGCAGCCTTGATTCTAATTTATATCTGTCCCCGTCATCAAGGTATGCCCTGATGTAGCTGGTAACATAAGGATTTCCCTCACCACAGAAACATGCAGTTAATGGTATCATCGTCCCAACCCCCCACCCCAAAACAAACTGACCCACTGGTCAAAGCTGGTGATGATTTCTTCCACCTCATCCACTGGCCTCTCCCCTTCCACTCTGAGCACACTTGTTTTCTTTCCACACATTTGATGACATGGTGGTAGCCCAGGGCTCAGCACCCCTTTACCCTTCCAATCACCTCTCCCACAAACTCTTCCAGATGGCACTGCTCTTGGTTGCTACTTGAATGGCTTTCTGAACACAGGGCCATAATGACTGAGAACCCAGGCTGAAACCAAGATCCTGCGCTACACACTGACCTCGAATCAGACCAGACCATAAATCAGGCATGAAAATAAGGTAATCTGGAAAGGTACCAGCATGAGTAATGGGAAAAGGTAACAAATTAGCTGAGGGTAGCCAATTAATCTGGGCACAGGCTCAGCAGGGGCTCAGGCTGCAAGCACCAGTGACCCGGGCAAGTGAGTGAGTGAGCAGTGAGTGAGAGAGGAGCTTTCTGCAGCAAAAAGCTTCTTTGGGAACTATGATAAGATGTTGCAATGCTGGGCTGTAATCTGGTGCTTCAGTCTTGGAGGCAATCAGCTGGGTAACTGTCATACATCCTGGATCATCTAAGAGAAACTACTGGGCTCTCTCTCAACTGTCAGCAGCTCTCTGTGCACCTTGGCTTCATGCTTGGGCTTTATGTAGATATTTGTATCTGTGTCACTGTTGGTGCTCCTCAGCCTAAGCCCCCCAGCCATCACCTGGAAGCAGGTGCTGCAGCATACTGTTGGTATGTAGGAGTTCATCAGTCCTCTATATCAGACACCACAGCAGTACTTGCACGAAAACAACATCGTCTTCCCCATACAACTCCACTAGACCCCCAGGAGTACCTGCACAAAAGCTGAAATACCCATTATGGTGGGTCCCCTGCAGGAGAACTGGGAAAGGGAGGCTGAATGTCAGGAAACCACAGAACCAACTAATTCTGTAA
Source organism: Neoceratodus forsteri (assembly GCA_016271365.2). Lineage (NCBI taxonomy): Eukaryota > Metazoa > Chordata > Ceratodontiformes > Ceratodontidae > Neoceratodus > Neoceratodus forsteri. Next base: position 605,403,726 of record CM057456.1, on the reverse strand, counting down.
ATGTAGGCAGAGACTGGGGCAGAGACACTGCTTTGAAAAGCTGCAGTTTTCAACTGCAGTTTCCCCATCAGTCCAGCAGCATAATTGTTGCATTAGGAATTTAACATCCTAGAATGAAAGTGGTTGGCCTGGGACTGGGGTTGAGACTATAAAAAAGTGCTGACTAGCTTTTTATACTGTATGGCACTTAATTTGGAGGTTCAGCTCTACAGATACTCATTTAAAACAATAGTGTGTTGGTGCCATTCACACAAGACCATACATTTTACCTTTATGGACATACTTGATTTTGCTAGCATTATCAGTTGTCAAAACAAAATTAATCAAATACTGCTGGAAGTTAAACACAAGGAACAAATGAAAGAAAAGAGCTGCACAGGATGCTGCCACAGACCATGGTGCTAATTGGCTCAAGAACACTGCTCAGGGCTAGTCATTGTAATCCTTACCCATGGGAGGAGACACCAGAGAGAAACAAGTCTGGAATCAAGTGAATTGCTGCAGTGACATAGCACAGCAACCATGACTGGGGACTGTTGCTGGGCCATGAGGCAGAAGAATGGCAGTCCAACGTTGAGACTCATGGAAGGACTGCTGCTGTGAGGTAATCCTGGGGGGAGGGGAGTAGGGGCATAAACGTCAATTCGTCCTGGGCTCTTTGTCTCATGCACTCCATCACATTAGCTTTGGCTTCAATTGGTCCCTAATACAGTTTATCCCCAGACAGTTCACTCCCACTAGATGTTCTACTATACTGCAAAAAAATTACAGTATGAGTTCCCCTACTTCTACCCTGGAGCACATTGTCTCATGTGATGGGTGAATTGTGCCCACTTGGAGTTTGTTTTATATTATTTAAGTGGATTGCAAATTGTCCAGGGATAAATTGCCTTACAGACTGATTGACACCATAGCTAATGTGATGGAGCACATTGTCACGCAATGAACTGCCCAGGACAAATTGACGTGTAGCTGTGGTGGTGGGGAGAAGTGATGTATTTTCTCATAGAATTCATCTATGATTTGTGAAATGAAAAAGCAGTAAAAGAATGATCCTGCAATGATATTCTGTCATATGCAGCACACATCCAAAATATTTTAGACACAACCACAAAATAATAGAATTTGCTTCCTGAATAGGGATCTGCCCTAGTTATGGACCACAACAGGGTTTCCAGTACCTTGAAGCATTGTGACAAAAGATTATGTTCATCTGTGGAAAGCCAACAATCTGGTTAATCACTTTTCTGCTGAAAAGGAGAGGCAACGTAAGTGTCTCCTTGTTTTTGTATTGAATGCGGCAGGGAGAAATGTTAGTACAAGAACAAGGAAAGGGATTTTTTCTGAAAAGTTTAGATGAGCAAGGGTATCACTTTTCATACAGAATGCAACTATCGGGTATCAAGCCTAAGCTCTCCAAACAAAGAGTGGAAATCTCTTGGCCAAAACCCTAGATAAGCATAAAAAACATAGAATCATAGAAGCTATCAGCAGATAAGGACCTCTTGGCCCACCTTGTCTACTCTAAAGTCCCTACATACTATGCTACCATAAACCCTAATTGATCTCTGGCCTTAGCCCCCCCCCCACCCTGTTACTAAGGTCCCCCTGTGTCTATCCCATGCATGTTTGAAACCTGTTATCATTTCAGTACCCATCACCTCTGCTGGGAGGCGGTTCCAGGCATCCACCACTCTTTCTGTGAAGGATTCACCCACATCAGTGTGCAAACAACCTGTGCTCTGTAAAAAAGGGCATGGGTAAAAGGGCGACATGAAGGTGCGTGACATGCAATTGGTTGCCCCCCCCAGCCAGACCATACACAGTCTCAAATACTGCTCACAAGGCAGCAGTTTCAGCAAGGACTGGGTGCTGGTAAACTTGATACTGGAAACATGAAGAAAACAGCAGCACTCCCGTGTATCAGAAACTCAGTTTGCTGTGCAGTCTTGTCAGAAATTTACAGAGATCATATGATGCCTAAAATGTGCAAATCCAAACAAACTGAAACCCAATCAGCCCCAGTGCTTCAAGGCATAAACCTCTTCCTCAGGGGGCATGATTGCATACGGTGTCTGCATAACCCTCTTTTTAGTGTAACTCAGTTCTAGCCCTGGATGGATCAGTTCTCATACAAGTTTAAATCCTTTCAGAATGTAGAGGTCCTTCTTGAGCAAAGCCTGTCATTTGACACACGTACAGATTATGTATATAAGCAAGTAACATCAAAAGCTTCAGTAGGAGCCTTGTACCAGATACAAACAAGCATTTGTCAATGCCGAATGTTGTCTCGCTGGCATTGGCATTGGTAGTGCTGGAGTTAGAGATGCATAATAGGAATGGCAGTGAAGTATTGAACTGACGCCAACCCCACCCCCACCCTGCAGAGACTGACAGGCATTGGGGTGTGCCTTTGGGTCATCAGCTATAATGCTCAAGCCATTGTACCTCACCCTACCCTGTAGACAGTGACAGGTGTCATGCTGTGCTTTGGGGTCTTTGGGCATTAAACTTACCCCATTCCATAAGGAAATATGCTGAGGTGGGTGCAGTATAGGAGAATGGGGTGAACTTTGTTGGTGAACAGTGCAAGGCACACCACGATGCCTGTCACTGGCTGCGGGGTGGGGGTGGGGGTGGAATGGCATGAGCATTACAGCCGATGATCCCAAGTCACAGCCCTGACGCCTGTCCGTGTCTACAGGGTGGGGTGTTACAGTTGGAAACCCTAACACCGTAGGCATGTGTTGGTATTTTCACTCCAAATTTTCAACATGGGCTGTTTGTGAGCCCACCTCATGAAAAGCGGCACTATCAGTTTGATAGCTGAAAGGTGGTTTTCCACAGCGGCTATGCCATTTGGCGACACAGGGACAAAAACACATGTTGGGCAGGATGTGGAAAATGACATATGTATTATTTGTGAGGAGGCGTAAAAAAATGGCAATGTTGAAAATCTGGAGTGAAAATATGGAAAATTGGTGAAGTCATGAGCTTGCATAGAAAATGTGCAACACACATCCGTAACCCAATTATTTTTGGGAGTTTTTTAGCCACATTTTCAACATAGGCATTTTGGAACCTCCCCTCATGAACAGTGGTGCTGTGATTTTGTTAATCAGTCCCAAAAGTTGATTTCCCACAACGACCACACCATTGTGAGCCACAGGTGTGGAAACACATTTTGGGCAGGCTGTGAAAAATGACAGCTGTACTGTTGATAAGGAGGTGTGAAAAAATGCCAGTGCTGAAAATCTGGCATGAAAATATTGCAAATTCACGAGGTTACAAAAGTGTGTGGAAACTGCACAACGCACGCTTGTAACACAGTCATTTTATGGATTTTCGGCACCAAATTTTCAACATAGGCATTTTAGGACCTCTGCTCATAAACAGTGTCACCATCATTTTCTCAAACTGTCCTGAAAACTGATTTTGTACAGCTACCGCGCTATTCTTTGCCGGACATAAGAGAACACTTTTCAGCCAGGATATATAAAATGACAGCTGTACTGTTCCTAAGGAGGTGTGGAAAAATGTCAATTTTGAAAATCTGGAGTGAAAATATTACAAATTTACGAAGTTACAAGCGTGCGTGGAAACAGCACAATGCACGCTTGTAAAACAGACATTTTTTTTAATTTTTCACCAAATTTGCTACATAATCTTTTTGAGAGACCCCTACATGAACAGTGGCACTATCGTTTCATTACTCAGTCCCGAAAGGTGATTCCATGCAGTGACCACGAAATCACCTTTCTGGACCAAATAACACCATGACAGTGACTGAATTCATGAGGAGGGTTCCCAATGACCCCATGTTGAAAATGTGGTACACAAATTCCAAAAAATGGCCGAGATATGCAATAAAGTTGAAAAAACCCTATTTATGCAATTATACAGCTTACTGGCATTTCTTCAGTTCACGGTCGGCTTTGAAGAGTGCAGACGTGTTCCCGGCCCACCAAAGATCATCGCGCCGGACTCCGGAGGTAAGTATGGAGTGAGGGTGTGTGTGGGGAGGCAGGGTGCACAGAGGGAGGGTTGTAGGAGGGGGGTAGGGAGATCAGAGAGACTGTTTTCTTCTTTCACAGGGTAAAAACAAAACAAAAACATTGCAGGACGGTTTTTCTTTTTCAGGGATTTGGCACATTGGGATGGGCTCCCAGCATGCCACCTAAGTGTTTTTGGGGGTGCTGTAGCCGTGATGGGGATTAACACCTCATCAGCACATAACAAATATGCATGCTGCTGATGGGGAGTGGGCCTCGTCAGCACATACATTGTATCAGAGCATGCCAACAGGGAATTGGTCACCCCCAAAGTCGGCATTATGGTAGGCAGTGTGCCGCCATGTTCAATTTTTTTTTCACCAGGGAAAGCACATTGGGAGTTGCCACTGCGTATGATGAGCTTTGCTCACATTGCAATGGACCTTTCATTAGATGTGCTCACCACATGATGTATTCATGGTGTGGCGCTGGCATGCAGGCTTATTGGGGAATGAGGGATGCACCTACTGTTGCGTGCCCTGCATTCGCCCAACAGTAACTGCGCCTCCAAATCTGCTACTAATGCAATATGTTTGATGCGCATGCGTGAGCCAACATAACAACTGTATGACAAGGCAAGCAAAAATCATTATTGCCAGGTCAGTTCTGTTCCCCAGACTACACTATGAATCCTAATCTGAGAAAAAGTTTCAAGCCAAAACACTGCACCAGAAAACTGTTCTATACAATGCAATCTGTAAATTTTCTGTCAGCAGGAGCCAGGGAACACCACTGCCACCTTTACCTTCAACTCTACTGTTTAGCACCTGAAGATTGATATACCCTAAAGACTTGCACCTTTGTCCACAAGACCCTTTTTCAAGCACCTACCAACCACTGACCCACTCTCTACTCTTGCATGATTCTAATCCTGGCCCACTGTCAGCTAACTCAAACCAGGCCAGGAGCTTTGGTTTACTGTGCAGAAAAGATACAAAATGAGTCTGCATCTGTTTAAAACAAATGTCCTGTAACCCATTAAAAAAAAAATTGAGAGGTTACTTAAGTTTTAACATTATGTGTGCTTTTTATATTGCTAATGAATTGTCTCTTAATGCTATATCTGAACCTTGCTAGCATGTTATAATTCCTGTATAATCACAGTTTGAATCCTACCTGCCCAAGGAATGTGTAATAAATATAATCAATTTCTCCTGTAAACAGGGATTGTAATCTCTAGTGAGTTTTCCCAGTCAACAAATAAATAAACACTGGTGATATGGTGGTATCTGTAGCTTTCAACTGGTGACTATGGGTGCTAACCATGGTGGCTCCCCTTCACCTTGACTGAAGGCTTTTATCTACTTGGTGTGCCCTCTAGAGAAGTTTTCCTCTGTAGCAAATCTCATGGTTCTGGCAAACTGCTTCAGGCTTAGCTGGGTTCTTCTTCATCCTGCTGGATGAGTAGGCTCCTAACACCCTTTTCTGGTTTGAGAAGACTTTTAGGACCTCTATGCCTGGAGTCCTGATTGGGAACTCCACAGCCTTTTGAGGTCTGGCTTATTTGACTTTGGGATGCCTTTACAGCTTGGAATAGTCTTTCTCCCCTCAGGGCTCAGACTGGATAACACAGTAGTTGTGGTTGACTTAGAGGCTCTGGCCACCTCTGATTGCTCTAATGTTACTGGCTTTTCACTGCACTTTTTTCCACTCCTGTCTGCTGTACATTTGATAACTTATGTGCTCTTTTCTCATTTGTACAGGCATTCCTAGAATTTCTTCTGCTTCTCTTTGACTCCAAGTAGACAGCTATGGAACAGAGGGCAAACAGTTTGCAGTCCTGTGCCAGTTCATTTGCAGTCATAGCTACAAATTTAAGGTCTCCTCTCATGGTGCCAATCCCCTAGCCTCTTCAGTCCACTTCCCACTGGCTGCTGGCACTGGAAGGATATCTCCCCAATGCAGTGAGTGCTATGTCGTCTGTGCAACAAGAGTTTCCTGTTTATTGGGCACAGCTGCAATGAAGAAATATGTGGTGCCCCATTCATGCAGCTCCAGTATAGTATTTCCCAGTCTGTGTGAACAGGGGGAAATGCTAAAGGTATTCATGCCACTCCTGGAACTGCACCAGTGAGAGTGGGTGATTGGTTGCAAGGGAATGCAATTATTGCAAAGGGACTAAGATAAACCCCCATGGAGAAAAGGGGTTACAGTTAATATAATGGTATTTATAATGCTGCACTGCAATGTCATTTCTGAATGAGGGTGCAGTACAAAGTACTTATGTTACTCATCTGCAGGAATGCTCAGGTCAGGGATAGACAAAACTGGGTCAAATACTTGCTTTTGTGATCCTAGATTGTAGCAGTTCAGCTAGCAGTTTAATGTACAAATTTGTTTAGCCTAGCACTCCCTACATAATGTGACTTCTCATAGACAAACAGACAAGGTGTTTCAGTTGCACTCAGATCCAGCCTCAGTCTCCTTGCATCCCAGCATCTGGGGCTGTGCTATGGAAAAGCTTCTGGAGCTGTCTTCATTGTAAATGGTATGTTCTACTACAGATAGGCATCAGTAACCTAACTGAACTCTGCCCAGCTGATGTCAGTAGCAGGCTGACCTTCTACTTGTATCTTAAGTGACAGATGTTTTCATAAATCAGTGGGTACATTTATCACTGTTGATAGAGTCCAGTGGAATCAATCATAAATATCCACCTCTGACCCCATAGCCAATAATTAATAGTGGTTGTTAAGATTACAACTGACAATTTCATCCAGCTCAATGACAAGGGTACCAAAAGGATATCATTTGAGAAGATTCATTATTCTGACCTATCACCTCTAGCCTGAAAATTGGACCTATCTCAAAAACCAAATTGATGGCAAATCCCTCTAAAGCCTTACACGAGAAAACTTGCATGCAGCTTACCTGATCTGTACAGGCTGTGTTGTTGAACTTCAAAAGTAAGCAGTTACTAATAAACAGCCATTGTTTTCAACAGCAGTGTTACCAGCCAGTTGTCCTTGAGATAAACCACAGGGGACCTGGAGGCATCAGCAGACAAATTAGTCTTTAAGTATTTCACCCTCAAAATTTATGTTTGATCCTATTTGTGGACTGAATAGGGAATCACATTTTAGGAAACAAAATGACAGCCTTCATCTTCGACTTCCAAAATATAGGGCAGTTATGTAACTCTCCACTCACAGTCTGGTAGTTTGTGAAATTTCTTGACATTTTGCCAATATTTTCAGTTGGTTATAATGCAGTTATCATTATGTTAGATACAAGACAACTGGCATACCATCCCATGGACTAATTTTCTAAGTCCCTGACATATTTCCAGACATTTGGGTGTGTGTAGGCTCCCAACAGTGCCATTAAGAATGTTCAGATTCCAAGAGAAATGGAATTCCACAGAATACTTTCAGTAGCAGAAGTTTGACAGTGTGAAAGTTAAATGTTTTTTTTGCAGATTAATAATCCACCATTTGTATAAACTGCTGATTCTTTTTCCACACTACACAGGAAATTATTCCGCAGTTTATGTGATCCGTGGAAAATTATTCCACAGTTTACATAGAAATGCTTTTTGGAATTCTTTGGAATTTAAAAATAAATTCTGTAAAGCATTTCAGAAGCAGAATTGCCACTCCGCACATACCTCTCAACTGTCCCACATTATAAGAAACAGTTTCTCATTTCACCCCAGAAAAGCCATCTACTCCACACTGAGTGGGTCCTGTCCCACATGTTATGCTCAAATATTAAACACAGAAATCCAAACAATGAATGTGAAAAATATTTTGTTCAGTAAACAAAAACTTTGTGCACATGAAAACACACATTCACAGTTTTCTGAGCTTCTGTTTTTGTGATTCGATGTGGTGTTCCACATTTTGCCAATTTTTCTCCACATTTTGAAGTACAATGTTCCACATTTGGGGATTGAAAGGTATGAGTTTCTGCACAAATTCTGCTAGCAGAATTCCATATTCTGCAAAGGCCTAGCACCCAATCTGGTACTTCATTTCTTCGTAACATTTTGTGAAAATGTCTTGCTTTGCTGCTTATAACTTATCCACATTTGGAGCAAGATACCTGACAATTTGCACAAGTAATGTTATTGGAAGGAAACTGCAAACTGCTAAATATGACATTTGGTTGGGTTCCTTTTTTAAAGTTTGAGGGACTCAGAATGCTTCAGTTTACATCCTGAAGTTTTGTAAAGAAGGTGCTTATGACTCCGCTGTCCTTAAAGGTATAGAACTAATATTTGGCATGCATACCCAGTTTTGGTGGTTGCTAAACATTTCACATTTAGAGAGATTCAGTTGAGTAGTTTTAAAGCTATAGGGAAAATACCACAGATTTCTTAAACAGAACATAGGAACATAGAATTTGTCAGCAGAAAAGGTCCACTTGGCCCACCCAATCTGCCCAAGTGTTCCCTGTCTACTCAGTCTCCACAGATCCTATCTGGTCTCTAGAGCCCCCTCGCCCCACCCTGTGTCTGCTCTAATATACCCTTGTGTTTGTCCCATGCATGCATGCATAAAACCACCAATCATTTTAGCCACTCCATCTTTGGTTGACAGTCTGTTCCAGGTGTCTACCACCCTCTCAGTGAATAAATAGTTCCTCCTCGCATCTCTCCTGAACTTCTCCGCCTCCAGATTCATCAAATTTTCAAGTTTTATTTATATTTTAACAGGATAAGGCACTAGGCAAGACCTGTTTTCAGAGCTGTCCTGTGTTACTGCACATACATGATAGTGACATACAAGACAAATTACATACAATCACAATAGATGGTATTGCAGTTAATAACATTCACATACAAAAGGATACAATTCTGAGAAGGAAATTTTAATACTTTTATAAGTAGGTATATTGTGTATTTCTGGGGGGAGGGAATTCCAGTTGGTTGTTGTGATGTAGTCGAAACACATATGTCCATATTTCGGTTTTATTCTGGGTGCTTTCACTCCCCTACCCTTAGTTTCTCTCAATGAAACACATGCCCTTGGTTCTGGTGCTAATTTTCATATGGAAGAGACTCCCCTCCCACAATTTATTCACCCCTGTGAGGTACTGTACTTGTAGGTTTCAATAATGTCTCCTCTCTCTCTCTCTCTCTCTCTCTCTCTCCCTCCCCTCTCTTCCAGGGTGTACATGTTGAGATCCCTCAGTCTCTCCTCATAGGGCTTTCCTTATAAGCCTTGCACCATTTTAGTTGCCCTCCTCTTGACTGTCTCCATCCTGTCTGTCCTTTCTGTGGTACGGCTTCCAAAACTGGACACTGTACTCCAGATGGGGGATACCAGGAAGAGATACACTGGCACCACCACCTCCTCCCTCCTGCTGGAGATACCCCTCCCTATGCACCCCAGCATCCCACAAGCCTTGCCCACTGCCTTACCACACTGTGCTGCCACCTTGGAGTCCTCTGACATAATAACCCAGGGATCCCTTTCCTGTCTAGTCACTGTTGGTAACCCCCCCCCCATCCAATACTCAGCACTGGGATTCCTATGACCTAGGTGCATAATTTTGCACTTTTTGGTATTGAACACCAACTGCCATGTCTTTGACCACTTTTCAAGATTTCTTGGATCCCTGCACATTCTCTCCACCCCCTCCTGAGTGTCCACCCTATTGCAGATGTTGGTATCATCTGCAAAAAAGGCTTACCTTCCTCACCAGCTCTTCCCAATGTCCCCCAAGAAGACACTGAAAAGGACCAATCCTAGAACTGAACCCTGTGGTACAACGCAGGTCCCTCTCCCATCTTTTGAGTGAGTGACATTAATCACCATTATCTGTCTCCCACCTGTTAACTACTTTTGAACCCAATTTACCAATTTGCCCCTCTCCCTCCCAGTCTGGTCAATTTCCTAATCAGCAGCATGTGTGGCAAAGAGTCAAAGGTCTTGCTGAAGTTAAGATAGGCTATGTCCACTGCCCTTCCCAGGTCTATTACCCTGGTCACTTAGTCAGAGAAATCTTACTTGCAAAATGTCATGAGCATTTTCAAATCTTGTCAAATGTTCCTGGAATATGTAATCACATCACAATTCCACAGCTGAAACTGTAATTTTGCAAAGCACTAATCCCCACAACATCCAATGTGGCTGCTCTCTGAATTTCTCCAATCAGCTGGGTATCAAGCTCTGCTGGGCTATTAGGAGATCTATAGCACACCCCTGGAGTGATTCCTTTGCTACTCCCTTTTCACATAGCTATACCCAAATAAATCTCTTGACAGCCACCCACTCCCTTTCCTGTCCAACTTATCCCTTCAGAGTAGTCTGAACATCTCCTTCTTTGAGTTAGAGTCATTTTCTTCCCCCATCAGGTCTCTGTGAGTGCCACCTAGTCATGGCATTCCATTTGCATCAGGCTCTCCATCTTGTCTTTTTTGCTGGGTGTAATTCTAATACTGACCTGTATTCAAGTGAAAATACTGTAGCTGTTCATCTGTGCTTCCTTGCTCCCCCTGAGGATCTCCTCTTCTGGTGCTGCCCAGCTTTGTTCTATTTCCATTGGTGACCCCCTGCATCTTACTCCTGCCCTTAGTGAAAACCTTGATTTACCCTCCCCTATCCCTTTGTAGCACTCAAAATCCCACCCTCCTCCCCTACTGAGACCCTTCCATTATGATAAACTGCTCCCAAGCAAGAACCTTGGCATGTTGGAGCAATTTCTCTTCAAGCAAAGTAACTTTAAGTAATCTCATTTATTTTATCAGTCTTAAAACATGAGTAAATGGCAGCCAGCATTATATACGGCTAAATTCTAGTCCATAGTACTTTCAAAAGCTCATAATGCTAGAAAGTGTACAGGGTTTGGTGGCAGTCACAAAAACACTGATTTAATGGCAGTCACAAAAACATTGATTTAAAGTGACATATTGAAATTATTGAACACTGTGATCCAGTGAAGCCAATTGATTCATTCAGCAGAAATTTTACACCTTCTGCAATTTTTTGTACATATTTTCAGAAATATCAGTGCATGTATTAATTTATACATAACAGATACTGTAAAAAAGGGAACTTTTTATGTTGGCTTGCCCATGCACAAGCAACATCTTGCGGTAGTAGCACTTTCAGAGGTGTGTCAGTGTTGTGGTCAATGCAGGGGGCACTTTAGTGGGTGCATCCCTCAGCCGCCAATCAGTGAGCATGCTGACAATGACAGCAATTTCAAAGAGAGCCATGGAGTTGAAAGAAATCTGCCGCTCCAATGAGTTACAGTTTCCTCACTGGAGCATCAGATGACAAGGCTCCATTACGTGCCTTTCCTGGTGAAACAATGCAATAGATATGGCGGCTCCTGCACCTGCCACATGATCCCCACAAAGCCAACACTGAGTATGCCTAGTCCCCATGTCAGCATGCCCCCCCATTCAATTTGTTTTCCGACAGGGGAGCCCAGTCCCTGTTGGCATCATGTCCTCCCCCCCCACACACACACACACTTTATTTGCAGACAGGGGTGCCCAATCCCTGTCGGCATCATGTCCCCCCCTAAAACTCATGGCACATTGGGAGCCCACTCCAGTATGCCCCAAATCATTTGTTTTACCTGTAAATAAAGAAAACCTTCCCCTGAAGTCCGTTTTTTTACCTGTTAAAAATTAAACATCCCTCGTCGTCCCCTGCTCCCCTCCCAACCGCACCCACCCTCTGCGCACCCCACCTCCCTTCCCCATCACCCCATACTTACCTCTGGAGGGCCAGCACTGTGATCTTCTGTGGAGCGGGAACACATCTGAACTCTTCAAAAGTCAACCAGGTACTGAACAAAATGTGGTAAGCTTTATAATGTCAGGCAATGGGGGGTTTCAACTTAGGTGGATAGCTCAGCCATTTTGGAAAATTTTGGTACCAGATTTTCAACATGGGGTTCTTGGGACCCCTCCTCATGAACACACGCACTGTCATCTTGCTATTCGGTCCCAAAGGGTGATTTTGCAGTCACTGTGCAGAATCACCTTTGGGGATTGATTAATGAAATGACAGTGCCCCTGCTCATGAGGTGGGACCATAAACAGCCCATGTTGCAAATTTGGTGAAACAATCCCAATAAATGACTGTGTTATGAGCATGCATTGAGCAGTTTCCACGCACATTTGTAACTTGGACAATTTTTAATATTTTCACTCCAGATTTTCAACATTGCCATTTTTACACACCTCCTAAATAAAGCCTTTATATCAAGGAATAGTGAGTGTTTACTCAAATTATATAAGACCTATGTACTCCCAAATAATCTTGACTATGGTTCTCCCATATGGAGTCCATATTTAAAAAGAGACATATTTAGAGTTGAAAAGATCCAAAAACGTTTAACCAAGTCAATAAAAGGCCTGCAGAATGTGGAATATGTGGATAGATAATCTAAATTAAATTTGTACCCCTTGAAACTAAGACGCATTAGGGGTGATTTGTTATTTTTATATAGTATCCTGGGGAATAATACCCTGATGTCTCAATGTAGCATAATATGGAATCCTAAAAATGTAAACTCAAGATCGCATGATAAACAAATTTTCATAAACAGAGCAAGATCAAACAGGCATTTAAATTTTTTTAATATACGAGCTCCAGTAATCTGGAATAGCTTACCAAAGAAAGTAGTTGAACATACCACTTTTAATACATTTAAATTGGAATTAGACAAATTTCTGCTTACAAATATCAAGAAATATACTAATATATAAGCCCACTATGAGTGGGAGACAATTAAATGGGCCTCGGCCTACTTTGTCTAAACTTACCAAGTTACCAAGTTACTCCTTGTGAACAGTATAGCTGTCATTTTTCATATCAAGCCTGAAATGTGTTTTTGCACCTGTGCACAATGGCATGGTCGCTGTGGGAAATCAACTTTTGGGACAGATTAACAAAATCACAGTGCCACTGTTCATGAGGGGAGGTCCCAAAATGCCTATGTTGAAAATGTGGTTAAAAAATCCCAAAAATAATGGCATTGGATATGTTGCGCAGTTTCTATGCACGCTAGTGACTGCACCAATTTTTCATATTTTCACTCCAGATTTTCAACACTGCAATTTTTTTACACCTCCTCATGAACAGTACAGTTGTCATTTTTCACATCCTGTGTGAAATGTGTTTTTGCACCTGTGATGCCAAATGGCACAGTCGTTGTGCAAAATCACCTTTTGGCTAACAAACTGATAGTGCCAGTGTTTATGAGGTGGGGTCACAAAAAGCCTATGTTGAAAATTTGGAGTGAAAATACCAACAAACACCTGGGGCATTATGGTTTCCAACCATAACATCCCACCCTGTAGAGATTGACAGATGTCAGGGTGTGACTTGGGATCATTGATTGTAATGCTCATGCTATTCCACCCCCCAACCCCACCCTGCCACCAGTGACAGGCATCGAGGTGTGCCTTGGAGTCTTTGGCCCCAAAGTTCACCCCATTCTCCTATACTGCACCCCAGTGTCATTCCTTATGAAATGGGATGAGAGTAAGGCCCAAAGACCCCAAGGCACACCGCAACACTTGTCAGTGTCTGTAGGGTAGGGTGAGGTGACATGGTGTGAGCATTATGGCCGATGATCCAAAGGCACACCACATCACCTGTCAGTCTCTGGGGTGGGGTTGGCATCAGTTCAATATTTCACAGCCATCCCTATTATGCATCTCTCTAACTCCTACACTACCAATGCCAATGCCAGCAAGACAACATTTGGCATTGACAAATGCTTGTTCTAATCACTGTTAATATGCTATTCATCAACATAGGCACATAAATAGATAAAGCAATCATTTATGACTGGAGGTAAGAGAAAAGACAAAATGATTGAATACTATTAGAATCATATTAGTCAATATTCTTTACATTGACAGTTTTTTTCCCAGGCTTTATATCAGTGCTGTGTTCAAGGGCCACTATTGTTGTCTGGCACCTTCAAAATAGAACCGTCAGGGAATAAACTATCTTCTGTTAGTGTAAGCCCCCCCCCACCATGTCTGGGGCTTAAATTGCTGCCTCCTCCAGTACCAGTGATCTTGTCTTTGCTCTCTGGCCCCCAGGACTGTTGATGGTAGAGGCCGACAGGGCCAGCAAATTTATAGCCAGGAACCCCATGGGACTTTTACCAATGTTCCACACCAAGGGTTTTGTGACTATTGTTGCACATCTCCTCTGTCCTTGGGTTTACCAGTGTTCCCTGGGGCTGAGGCAGGGAGCAGTAAAGAGGACACCAGCAGTTGTGGAGAGTTCCTTGAGAACAGGAGCTACAGTGGGATGGGGAGTGGAGCAAGAGGAGCACGGCAGCCATGACCAGGCTGCTGCACATGCACTGATGCACATAATAGAGCCAGAGCTCAGTTTCAACAGTTGGGCCATGAGCCTGTTTCCTGCTAGACTCCTAACCCCAGGGTAGGTAGTGGAGCCAGGCGTCGCACAGAACCATGTCATCAGGTGCCCTGCAGGAGTTTTCTCAGTCCCAGGGTAGGTAGTGGAGCTAGGTGTGGCACAGAACCATGTCATCAGGTGCCCTGCAGGAGTTTTTTCAGCCCCAGGGTAGGTAATGGAGCCAGGTGTGGCACAGAACCATGTCATCAGGTGACCTGCAGGAGTTTTCTCAGCCCTAGGACAGTCAGTGGAACCAAGAAGAGAAAAGAGTGAGTGTGCATGCACATCTTAGTGGGAGAGCTGTGCGGATGGCAGCCTCTCACAAAACAGCATCTGACTCTAAAATGAGCTCTGTGCTCCAACAAATGACCACATCCTTGGCCCCAGGATGGTAAACAGACCAGGGCAATTACAAATTCTTATGTTGGGACATTATACAACATGGCAGTGAACTGCCAAAGTTTGAACACTGAGAGGTAAACAAAGATGGTGGCCCCATGACTCCAGATACTGCAGAGCACCATGGGAAGGGGTTGTAGGTTGGATCAACTTTGCCCTTGAATTTTGGCCAATCAAGAGCCAGCTCATGCCAGAGATAGTTTGCTTGGGCATGAGGTCGACCAATGAAGCATCGGGTTTCATCCCTGATAAAAGGGGCTGTTTTCAAAGATTGTGGTAGTTCACTCAGACGGCCCAGAGAGTGACTATGTGTCAAGGTGTGGACCAGTGTGCCATTGTCTGTCCAGGCACTGCAGACTGAAACTGTTTGGGATCTCAAGTAAAGCGTTTGTGTGAAGATAAGAAGATGTTTTCAATAAAACTACAGTTTTAAAGGCAATTTGGAGCTTGGGTTTTCCTGCCCCCCCGACTTTTCTACTCTTAGGGATGAGCTCCTACAGCATCTCCAGTTCAGTACAGTACCTGCCTTGTTCCAGGTCCCGAGCCTCAGTGAGATAGCCTGAGAGAGAGAGACAGACAGACAGACAGACAGACAGACAGACAGAGAGAGAGAGATATGAAGTGAAGTGAAGTGAAGTGAAGTGAAGTGAAGTGGAGAGAAGCCACCAACAAGCCTTAGGAAGCCTGTGTCCCAGCCAGGAGCAACCGCATCCAGTTAGTGTGTCCTAGCAACCTGAACTAGAGGTATCATTTGAGGCATCAAAATCATGATTAAAACCCAGGGTTCAACCCTGCAACTAGGAGACAGTTTTTCAGCCAGGATATGAGGGAGAAGTTATGGGCAGGACTGTGCCAGTGTGAGAGGCCCAGGCAGAAGACTTGTGGAGGCCACCCAGTCACATATCCCAGTAGATTACAAACAGGGGCCCCTGTTCAACTTGATGTACCAGTTTATAGTTCAGGTTCTGCATCAGCTGTGCTGTAAAAAGTATTTTACCTGCACACTACTGAGCTCCACCCTGCTAGCAACATTAGCATCCCCAGTGGGGCACCGACTGCAACATAATAGAGAACTCTCACCCATGGCCTTTGGGGGGAGTTTGGGGCGGCAGAGATTGTGGGGCAAAGTATTAAAACTGTTTATTGCCTAAAGTATTTGCAAGTTTAGAGTTACTGCTTCCCCCATTTAGCCCACTTTACCTTGCTGCTCCCTTGTTCTTTCCCTGCTCTCCCTTTTAAATAAGTTATTTATTGAGTTTCATTGTATGGTTTGCAGATCATCATTGCTTACTGTGTCACTTGGTTTGGGGACAGGACTGTGTGGACAGTTTATGCATTATTTCCTGGGGGTGGTGATAGCCTAGTGTTTCAACATCCAGGTACTCCATATTGCCATGCCAGGTGGAGACAATCAGCTATGTTAGGCCAGTGTAGCACATCTTCAGGTAACCCAGGCTGGCCAGGGTGAACAAGTGAACATCAAGGTCCCCAGTATGGCAGCTGCTACATTAGATAATGACTTTGGAAACCCTGGGTATAAACAAAACTGTGAGAGATTATAAGATGAGTGCACAATTAATAGTTTTGTTTAAGCCATTCAGAGCCAGCATATGCAAATTTGATATCCATTCCCATTCTCACTTTTCAAAATATGATCCCAATTACCACCGCTTGGGTGGACAGGAATGTGGTTGACTACAAAACCTGAAAGAGCTCAGATCGTCATTATGCACTATGTTAAAGTGGTAGCCAACCAAGCTGTCACATTTTTATGCATTGCAACTCTCAAATGTTACTGGATTTGTGCTTTTGCCATCCTAATGGTTTTATCGACATGTATGAGTTTACATTTGCGTGATATGACATAGATTATGGAACTGCTTCTAGAGATAAGAAAATGTTTAACCCCAAATGCTTTATTAGATATCTCATTACAACAAAGTTTCCCGGAGAGTGCATACATACACACTGAACAGTTCCTGTATCGATGAAATCACTTAGATGGTCGTATACTACTAGATGAAAAGATTGGAGCTGGTTTATTTTTTCAGAATGAATGACTATTACAAGATTGTAAAGAACTCCATTCTCCACCAACTCATCAATATCCTCATGATCCCTCCCTCATCCACCAATCCATCAAGATTCACACTGTCCTTGATCCCCCTCCCCAGCCTACCCACTCAGCAACCACCCACCCCCTTTGCCCTACTCCCACAAAAAACACATCCCTACCCCCACCTACCAAACACCCTCCACTCTCCATGCCACACTAGCACCCAACCCCAACAATAAGGATACAAGAAGTCTAGAAGTCGGCTGAGAGAATGGCAACATGCACAGATCCTCTTCTCATCACCCTGGCCAACTGCTGTCTGAAAGAATGGAATCACACAATTTATTTTGAGCGTGCACTACCATTCATTTAGATGGCATCTGACAGATGTGAGTAGAGGAGGGTCTGTGTCGGCTGCTGTCCCCCTTTGCTAATTCTAGACTTCTTTACTCTTGCTGTTGGGTCAGGTGAAAGTGTGACATGGTGGAAGGTGGAGGGGTGCTGTCTGGGTGGGCCGGAGGGGAGGGCAGGGACAGTGCTAATCTTTGAATGGAGCAGGAGGGAGGCGAGATGGAGCATATGGGTACTGCTGTAATACAAAACGTATTTGGCAGATGTAATAGCTGAAGGGGGACTGGTACACCTGCATGGTTTTCTAAGACTTTACTGTGCTGTAGAAATGTTGTTATCATGTTACTTTACCTACAACTGATGAATGGACATGCTGTGAGTGACTCTGCACTGCTGGTTTGCACAATTCAGTAAAGTGCTTCACTGCAAGATAATGTTCATTTTAAGTCTCTTTATTTATGCTGAGTTCCGAATACCTTAGCTGGTTCTGGGTACTTTCTCCTACATGGGTGACCCAGGCTGAAGTTTTAGTCTCCCCTTTTTCTGCGAGTGTTATTCTGTGCCTGGAAAGACAGTGCTTAAGTTAGCCTGTGCTGCATCACAGGATCATTCACAGCCTGAGATATATGAGGCCACAGATTCACCAACACTCAGATGAACTTGTTTTTACCAAAGTATCACATGCATTCATTTATTTATCTATTTATTTAGTTCCTTTTAACCAGGTATGTGCACTAGATGTACAGTGCCTAGTTTTAGAGTACTGACTATAGCAAACACAGGATTGTAAAATGCAGGAAATACAGCACAGCATGTACAATAATGATAATTACAGAAAATAAAAGATACAGCAGCTATTGATAAAGGCAATGCATATTCCTTCCAAAAAGCATGAATTATACAAGCATGTGCAAATGTAGGCATTTAATGTGTGTAGCTATTTTCTTAGTTCACACCTGAAGTGTAAGTGAGAAGTGACATTACGCAGCCCAAGAAGTACTTTTTTTGTTATTTATTATTTATTAAATTCTTGGATTCAATGCCTTGTAGCTGGAAGCTCATTTACAAAGGTTCTGCATCACAGATATACAGTGGAACATGCTTTTCTGATATTAACTTAATGGAACAATATACATATAAGGCAGCCATTCACATTTTGGCCAGTGTACACTTGAACAATTATTTCAATATGGAAGACAAGCAATTCAGATGAGTAGACAAGTAAGTTTAGTAGACATAGTAGATGTCTCAGGGTGGTCCAAAACTGACCTTGTCAGGAAGTAGTAGATGGGGAGGTAGGATAGGAAGGTGGGCTAGTGGTGTGAGGGGGGGCAAAGAAGAGGGTGGAACAGAGGTACATGGGCCAGGGGAGAGGATAGGCAGGGGCAGTAACTGCTGTTAGTGCATGGGGGGTAGGAAGAGATTGCTGAGAATGACCGGTGGGACCCTGTTTAGGGCTAACAGTCGCAGCTACTAAGTGTGGTGAGATAATGATGTAACTTACTCTTGAAAGGATGCAGCTTGGGTTCATTCAAGATGTCCCAGGAATGGGCATTTGTCAAATAGGGGGCGCAGAACGCAAAGGACTGTTGTCCTTGCATTGTCCAACAGAAAGGGACCTGGTAGAACTATTTAGTTGTGATACGAGTCTGGTGTGGGTTAGTAGTTGGGTTGGGGAGATCCTGGATGACTGGAGGGATTAGACCAAGGCAAGTTTTCTTGGCTAGCATACAGGTTTGATATTTCATTCTGCCCTCCAAGTTCAGCCAGTTTGTCATGAAGTACAAGTCACACGTATGGATCAGTTAGTGGGCTCCAGTTATTAGTCTGCAGGCTTTATTCAGTGCTGTCCTTAACCTGTTTAGTGTAGTATCAGATGCAGCACTGTACACTGTTAGTCCGTAATCTATAACAGAGAGAATAGAACTGTTTACTGCAAGTCAGAGTGCCTTGGAGTTCATGCAGTGCCTGTGCCTGTTGGGGAGGTCAAATCTAGTATTTACTGCCTTTGTGGCTAGATGTATATGGCTGGCACATGATAGGGTGCTGTCGAGGGTTACCCCTAGGTATTTAAAGGTGGGCACCAATTCAAGTGCAGTGTTCTGGCTATTCTGGGTAGTCAATTGAAGAGACTTGTGTTTGTTCCATGTGTTTGCAAACATCATTATTTTCATCTTTTTTGTATTTCATGATTAATTTGTGTTCCAAGAAACAGGCCTCAATGTTAGAAAATTCTGGCTGGAGTTGGAACTCGAGACGGTGTGAGTCAGGGTTGCTGGTGAAAATAACAGCATTGACCATGTAGAGAAGAATTCTTTCTGAACGTTTATAGGGGAGGTGGTTTAGAAAGAGTCTGAAGAGTAAGGAGCCCAGAATCAAGCTTTGGGGGATGCCTGAGAGTGCTTGTCAGCTGTCAGATAGGACTCCATTTATCTTGACCTGCTGTGACCTGCTCCCTAGATAACTTTTAAACCACCCCACTGCGTCGGCTGAGAGCCCGGTAGTGGAGAGTTCGTTAAGCAGTATGGTGTGGTTGACCTTGTCAGAAGCTTTGGTGAGGTCAATATAGGTCAACCCCACCAGCTGACCATGGTCAAGAGCACCGTGGACATAGCCAGTGTACTCTAGCAATGCTGTTGTTGTGCTGTGAGCCTTGCAAAAGCCATACTGCTGTGGACATTGTATCTGATACTTTGCAAGGTAGACAACTAGTTGATCAGATACAATGTGCTCAAGTACTTTGGAGAGGGGGGCTAAGATTGATATGGGACGATAGTATGTATGCAGGGCCTGATCTCCGCTTTTGTGAACAGGCATTTTTACTGCAACTTTCCATATCTGGGGGAATTGAGCATGACTTAAGGAGATATTCCGTATTTTGGCTCCAATAAATGACAGCAAAAGAGGAGAAATCCTGTAGCCCCATATCAGTATAACACTTTGAAACAAGTAGCACTGACTTGGGCAACTCTGAAGCCTAAACGTCATTTTTTTGCAATGAATTTCATTGCTTTTCAAAAAGAAAATTAGATAACAGATTCACACTCAGGCTGGCAGCATTGTCAATATTTTTAATTACAAGCAATACCCACCACAGTGTCCCTCCCCACCCTGTTCTAAATAGCCCAGTAGTACAATGGCATGCCCATATTCATCCCACTGCTGTACCATGCAGTCATTGATGTTTACTGATACTTGTCGCTCACCCCATCCCTGTACCAAGCGGTCCCTGGTATTTAGGTGGCACTCCCTCCCACATCCTGCACTATGTCTAAGTATCCCTTGTATCCGGTGGTTCTACTCTTCCACACTGTGTCCCATGTCATAGCATCCCTGGTGCCCAGTTCCATCCCCTCCCACACCCAATGCCATATCCAAGAATCCCTGGCATTGAGTGGTTCCCCCCACCCTCACCAACACTCACTCCTTTCCATATCCAGTGCTCAGTTCAGTTGTCAGATAAATGCAATACTGTAAATAAATTCAATGTGAAAAAAAGTAATTTTCTCTCCCCCGACCCACAGGCACTCATCACATCCTCTTCCCCACCGCACACCTCAGTATTATCCCACTTTCCCTCAGCTTACCAGCACCCCATTCTAATCCTGCTCCACCCATACTTAAAAAAAGATAGTGACTGGCATAGCCCTCCTGTCACCTCCTTGGCCAGATGCTGTCTGAATGAATGAATGAAGCCATAATCAAGAATAGATCATTATGCTTTCATCCATACATATGGTGGCCAGCTGAGGAGGATAGAGAGGCCCCAAGGCTGTACTGGTAGCTGTCTCTTGAGAAGGGGGATAAGAATGTGGTGCTAGTAGACTGAGGGAAGGAGTGTTGTATGAATTAGTGGTGGTGAGGGGGGAGAGGGTGGTAATGGGTCTCATGGGTCGGGGAAAGGAAATGACTTTTTTATATATTTTTAGTTACTGGTTATATCTGACTCTAGGATGGGGCAGCTAGTATCAGAAGGGGGGAGTCTTTCATGGCCTGGGGGTTGGGCTCCTGGTGGTCGCAATTCTTTTTTTTTCTGTAAAACATTTCAGCATCAGGGTTGGTTGGGCACCTAGTATGATAATGAGGGGCCTTCAGCAACAGTGGGGTTGGACTCCTGATGTCAGCAAAGTTATTTTTCTTAAATCTTCCTAACACTTGGGTTGTGCACCCGGTTTCAAAAATGGGGTGGGGGGGGTGGCACATCTTCTGCTGCTCCAGGAGTGGGCTTCCAATGGCTGAATGTTGTTGTTTTTTTTATGGAATTTTCCCAGCACTGGGATTGGGTATCTGGTGTTGGAATGGGGTAAACATTTTGAGCAGCACAGAGGTTAGGGTCGCAGCCACTGCAAATTTCTTTCTTTTACATGTATCCCTTGTGGTCGCAGGCCATTTCAAAATGCTTCTTTTATGTGTGAAAACCTGTGGTAAAGGAAGAAAAGAGTGATGCATGAATTAGCCTTATTAGTGCCAATTTGGATATTTCCATGTTTTTTGCATTTTTTATTCCAAAAACCCTCTAAACTAAATGTCTCCAATACTGGCTGGTCAGATACACAAACCTGCGACAATAAGGAAAGAGTGATGCATGAATTAGTCTAAATGTATCAGAGCTATTTTGGATTTTTCCGTGTTTTTGCCACTTTCTAGTAAAAAAATCTGTAAGCAAAATGTCACCAGTACTGGCAGATCATGAATTCTTGTCTCAGAATCAAAATACATGTTTTAAAAGGTTTTGTGAAATTTCTTTAAGAAACAGCTAAGATGTATGCAGATGAAAATCATACTTTAAAGGAAAGCGGTCATAATATTAGATACCCCACCCCTGAAAGGCTTACTCCCCGATTAGCGGTTTCACAAATAAAACACCTTATTCCAGGTGTTTGAACTTACTTGTTTTTATTTTGAAGAAGTCCAGGACTCCACAAAATAGCACATGCTGCACGCTTTCATTTCAGAGCTAAGTGCAGAGCCACACCGCTCAGTTCCCATAGAAGTGTATGGAAGCTGAGCGATGCGGCACTGCACGTAGCTTTGAAATGGAAGTGCACAGCATGCGCCATTTTGCAGAGCCCCAGACTTCTTCAAAATAAAAACAAAATAAGTTCAAACACCTGGAAAAAAGTGTTTTATTTGTGAAACCACTAATCGGGGGTAAGCCTTTCAAGGGTGGGGTATCTAACATTATGACCGCTTTCCTTTAATATCAAAGTGCCTACCAACCCTAACTATACTTGGCGCTATAACACCATAATGAAATAGAATTATGTATCTTTATTACATATTTATATATTCATATTAACATATGCATTGCTGGCTGTAGACAGCAGGTGCAGTAGCCTTCAAGATAGACCATCTGTGGTTCCAAAAATTATGTTTAAAAATTATGTGCTAATGATGATCTTTCTCTGTGTGGATAGGAACAACTTTGCAATGCCTTGTTGGCTTGCTTATCATAGAATGGCATTTGCTGTTCCAGCACCCTGTCTCTCACTTAAATAAGTGGAATTCCACCACCTTGTGGCCAAAATGCTTCTGGATATCAGAGGAGCCAGGACTTTCTTTGGGTTGGCCACCTTTTAGGTCACTCAGGAAGAATTGGGGGCTTCTGGGCTGGGTAGTGGGGACAATGGGCTGGAGATGGAAGAAATGTAGTAGCCTTAATGGGCGCTAAGTTTTTACATTGAATGAGATGTGATTGCTTGCCAAGTCCTGCCTATTGCCAGTCTGCTGCAGGATCAGGGAGCCAGGTCCTCTCTATGGGTACTACAGAGGGGACTACTACTAGTAAGCTAGATAGGAGGACTTTGCCTGTCTAGAATGGGGTCTCAGCAAAGTCTGAATGGGGGGGCTGGAGGACCAGATTATAGGGGAGGAGTACTTGGATGTTTGCTGGGAAGGGGGTAATTTTAATTTTGGAAAACTAAACAGGACAATTATTGAAGTCACTATAGTGGATCCTAGCCACCTCCACTTACAGCTGCCTGAGTCTTCCATCAATAAAGACAGCCAGGAGACCTCAGCAGTAGCAGATGCCAAAGGTAAGGGTAGGGAGGCAAGGTTAAATGATGGGATAAGATTTTTTTCTGGTCCACTAAGGGTACCTAAAAAAGCACTGTACTGGTTTGGGGAGGTTTGGTGACTATGGATGTGGAATCAGGTGCAGAACTGGTACTTGTGATTCATTCTACGATGCCACTCCAATATCTTAATCGGAGTTAGAATGGAATCAGACTCAGAATTGCCATTTCTGAGATTCTGACTGGGTGCAGATGGGACTGATTCCAGGGAATCCTAGCACCCTTAGTCTCATCTGTATATGAGGAGCTGAGGCCAAGGAAGAGGCAGAGGAAGTGTGGTCTAGTGGTAAAAGCACTGAGTTGGGAACTGGGAGACCACAGGTTCAAACCTCACTAGAGTCAAATAAGCATTGCGTGACTGTGGGCAATTAAGTTAACCTCTCACTTTTCCAGTTCACCCAGAAGTAAAAATGGGTAGAATGAGGACCCCACTGGAAACAAAATGTTCCTTCTCAGCTGGGCTATCCCTTATAAATCAATTAAAAAAATGTATATATATATATGATATTTTTTATTTTATATCTCCATGGGTTGTTCTTCAAAATTATTATTTTTTTCCCTGCCCAGTGGTACTAGGTCAGCACTTTGCACTGATATGTGGGAGACTTTGGTCTGAATTGTTAGTCTGACTTCATCCCCAAGCCAGAGAAGTCTGGACAGCGCTGAGAAGGTACTGTACCACCTCCACACTCTGACTCTGTGTGGGAGTTTGTAGCCACCCTACTATCTGAGTGTCTACTGCAGCTGGCTGTGTAGTAGAACCAGAAGAAAAGGGTAATAACAGCATGCCTTTGTTAGGGTGCCATGATTAGGGTGCCATAATGTGGGCGCTGCAATCTTACCATGTTGGGAGTTGCCACAGTTCTTCTGCCCTTTACTGCATGCCCGCCCAGAGGATGTTATATTTAGTTTAGGGGGTGCGGGGGCAAAACCATCCACATTGGGTGGGGATGAAGCCACCAGCAAAATGTAATTTTTTTTACTGGATGGTCCTTGGGCTCTGTAAATTTCAAGTGGCACAATGTCACTACGATTATGATGGGCGACATTTTGCTTGCACCCTAATGTACCTCGCCCACATCTCCCATGAACCGTCATGTGTGAACTGGTAATAACACATTGGCCTGCTCTCACTGCCAGCCTAGGGACACTTTAGGCAGGGCTGGAGCATATAGTGCCTGAAGAGTGGGAATAATAATAGAGGTTACAATGGCGAGACTTGGAAGGATGATAGCTGGTAGATTTCCCACTAACCAGTGGCCTGCCCTGTTGCTATATCTGCTCTCATCTAATCCTTTGGAGCAAGAGAGGAGCCCTGTATTGGGTGGACCTGTTCCACAGAAAGGTGGACCTCTAACCAAGAGTGTCTGAGTAAATCCAGACTCACTAACAGCTATTTACTTTCAGTATGTGCTCATACACAGACCCACTTAGTGCACAAATTTTACAGCCAGATGGCATAGTAGCAGCAATAGATAGCAGCCAGTGCACAGAAGTACAAACAAAAAGGTGCACAGCCGGGGTCATTTCACATCTAAGTGCCCAGTATATATAAAGTGCGGTGAGGCACCTCACCATTGCTCTGGCACTTCAATTCTACTTTCAGTCAGCGGTCCATGGCTGAAAGTAAACAGCCGCTGGTGAGTCTGGATTTATTTAAACACTTTGGGTTAAAGCTCCACATTCCTTTGGAAATGGAATTGACAAGGATTTGTCACCCGTAGTGAGATCTCCCCCTACAGTATAGAGCACAGTAATTGATGGTGGTTTGCTGACCTACACTGAGGGGAACCTGAGGAGACATGTAGGAATGGCACCTAAAGGGTAGCAGAGTGATGTCAGTGTTGAGCAATCGTTCAGTAGACCAGATAGCAGAATGAAGGTGAGTCCCAGTGAGAAAAATAGTTAACCAAAATACATTAAATGAAAAAAAAAAGAAATTATAGAAAAATTAGTTGTGTACAAGGTCTGTATGAGACAAAAAGAAATAAAACATTTTAGATTGCATCATTGTGTCATTCGGTAGAAATCACCAGATTCTTAGGAAGTGTTATGCTTTAAAGCAACATAGTAACTATAGTGTATGGTAGAATGCTGTTCTGCATAGAAATCCATGCTTTGAACAGCGTTGTTGTGCTGCACTGAGTGGATCACGATGTTGTTGTGCTGTACTGAGTTTGTCAGTATTGCAGCACAACAACATCGAATGTCCTTGCGCACGCGCGATGAAGCGGCTGTGACGGTGAGAAAGTGAGCAGCACTGGAATGAACCGCTGCAGCTGCGCCAAAGTTAGACATTTATTTTCACCATAGGACCTGTTTTGGGGCCAAGGAGTGCACTTTGATTGCCCATACACTATAAAAGATTGTGTATGAGCAACCATACACATACAAGGCTATTTTAACAACTAAAGCATTATCAACTGATAACACCCGTTCCACTACTGCACTTCAAAGGAAAATGAAAACCTTCAAAAACACTGAAATATAAAAAGTTACAAGTTATTGGACTATCGAATGTTTCAGATTCCAACATTGAATCTGTGTGGGCACTGCTACAATCTATGTTTGAAGAGTTGCTTATGCAGCCAGAGGACAATTTGTCTTTCACAGCAAGGGCATGTTTGTTTCCTTGATGAAAAAAAGTTACACTGTTGCAATCACAGCCAGACTTCAACAGTCGGCCATCTGTTTCTAATTCCTCCGGTCCTTACTCTATAACCATATTCTTATTAGTTTTGGATGCAGATCGTGATCTGATTCTTTTTGCAGCCCAGAATAGAAAAGGTTCACTGCAGTTTTCTGAACACAGGGTTTGGATTTATCCTGATGTAGCTGTTGCCACTCAAGAAAGATAAACATTTTTTTTTCTCTTACCAAGAAGACCTTCAAGATCTTGGTATTGCCCCTCAGTTTCCACTCCATGCCAAATGTTTCCTTACTAAATTACAATTCACGTTTCCTGATGTAGCTTTTCAGTTTCTAAGTCTGTTGTAATCCTGTTGTACTGCACTGAATATTCCTGCGGTTAGATTTTATTTTATTTAGTTTTTGTTTACCAGGTAAGTGCGCTACCCATAGAGATGACAATTTTCAGGCACGACCCGGGTGAATTACAGAGCAATTACAGGGAAGTAACAGACAGTGGCAAGTACAGAAAATGGTTCAAAACAGACAAGGTAAATTACATCTGGGTTTCATCATGATATAAGGTACTGTGTTTAGAATAAGTTACAGAAACAAGGTTACATTGGTTTGCACAATAGGTTCATACAGACCTAGTAATTTATAACTGGTTACAGTATTAATTTAATTAATTTTGGTTTTGTTTACCAGGTAAGTGCCATGGCCAAAACATGACTATTGCCAGGCACGATCTGAGAGGTTACAGTGAGGCGGGGTGAAACAGGGAGTACATATTGTGTACTGAGAGAAAAGCAAATAGAGAGATAAACAAGAGTTCACTGGTACATGGGTAAATTACAGGATAGTTAAGAGTACATAAGCAATACAAAGTTGAAATACAACACATTAAGCAAACAACAATTTGGTTTCAGAGCATAAAGCATAGCCATTTGAAACTTAAGTGCCTGGAAAGTGGAGATCAATTTACAGCAGGGGGAGTGTGACATCAGAGCAGCAGAAGCAAGGTGTCATGTTCAGGAGGGTTTGAAGCAGGTACAGGAGATCTGGCTAAAGAGGAAGGAGCGATATTTGTCTTTGAATTGGCCATGACTGGGAGCTAGATGGACCTCAAGAGGTAGGGAGTTCCAGAGTTTGGCCGCCGAATGCGAGAAAGCTAAGGTTCCTTTGTTAAATTTACATCTAGGCATAAGCAGCAGGGATTTATCAGATGATCGAAGACCACGCGAGGAAGGCAATGGAGTAAACAGGGAGGCAAGTGAGACAGGGATACCTGCTCTGAGAATATTGTCAGTTAAAGATTCCTCCATTGGATTGTACTTCTCTGTAATGAATGCTGTATTTGCACAAGCACTTTGTATCCCAAGTCTTATTTTCTGTACCAGCTTTGTATTTTTATTTCCAAACTGTATTACCTGTGTGGCATCTTTATTTATTTTATTTATTTATTTATTTTTGGTAACCAGGTAAGTGCACTGGGCAAACACCTGCCTATTTTCAGGCACGACCTGGGAGAGTACAAGTCAGATACAGTGATACATGTAGAGACACAGGAATTAACACATACTTGGCATATCAGATGATTGCCATAAAGTTTCAGGGAGCAATGGATGGATACATAGGTAGTAGAAATAAGATACACAGTTGACATAAAGTAAGTAAACACCAACATTTCCTGATTGATATAAGGTAGGATACGGTAAGCTTTGGATTAGCACTAGGCATGGGGCACAATCAATTAAACTTGAGTGGAATAAGTACGTGCTGTACAGCTCGGCCTGGGTTGTGCCTGAAAATGGTTTCTGGAATCAGTGAACTTACAAATACATAAATAAATAAATTATCCAGGGAAAATGTAAGACAACTTATTACCTTACAGCAGATGGAGCTGCAATGGAATCAACAGCAGACCACAAAAGAGTCTGATTTAATGGAAGTCTCACAGGCAATTCAGATGAACCTATACCACTGGAATTATAAACCAAATTGGTTTATTCTTTATTCTAACCTCTCCATAACCAAGAGACTTCATATATTTTCTTCATTTTTATTTGGGGGGGGGGTTAAATATATTTTTAATTGATATTAAATAAGGAGGACCTTTACTTTTATTAGACATGTTGTAACTAGTTACTGCATGCTACTGACTTTATATTAATGTATTTGATTTTTTTCTCCTTAGGTAATAATAACTAACAGTACTTTTTTCTATCTTTCCCCCTCACCAATTGATGTCTTTAATTTGTATTGCTTCATATTAATCTAAGAACCTATTTAGATCATAATAAATATAATTTATTATGAAGGAATACTATACAAAAGCTATATATCTTTGCTTTGAAAATAGTTGTAAACTATTTGTTATTATGTTTTTCTTTGAAAAATGACATTAATTAATACAAGCAAAAATATGAAAACAAAACAAAAAAACCCTGTATGATGATACTATGAAAATATTACTCGGTATTACTCAGTTTGTTTAAGGCAGCAGTAGGCACTAGGCCCATCGTGCCTGCCCTTCCCACACCATATGGGGGACTTTAGTTACCATTACCTAAGAGGTTCTTATCAAGTTTGTTTCCGAACTTCTTAAAAATGTATGATATAAGCTATATATTGTGGGAGTGAATTCCAAAGTGTACCTGATCTGATGGTATAATAAAGTTTACGTTTGTTAGTTGTTGCCATAGGAATACACAGTTGTTTACTGTGACGCCTAAGATTGGTTGGTTTAGGGGCTAAAGTGATATTACATTCTTTCATTAGATCATTATGTTGTCATATGTTATAGAATAATAATAGGTCACCCCTGTCCCTTCTTACCTGTAAATCATAAAGTTTTAATGATTTTACCCTGTCATGGTATGGTAGCGTCCTAACCTTGGGTATTAATTTAGTTGTTGTTCTTTGACTACTATGAATTATATTTTTATCCTTGGTTAGGTAGGGGGCACAGAATGAGGATGCACACTCAATATGTGGCCTAACGAAGGATTTATATAGTGGGACAAGACATGTTTCACTTCTTGTTATGAAAGCTCTCTTGATTGCTGCCAAAGATCTATTTGCAATTAGTGCTACTTTTCTGCATTGGTCTCCAGGTGTTAATAAGTTATCACAATGCCCTTTTTCAGTAGTCAATACTGTATATAGTATAACAAAGTTTATAGCATTGGTATGAATGTAGCACATATAATACAAGTATTACAGTTTGTGCTAAAAGTATTACTTTTGAAACATATCATGTATAATGTCTGACATGGTCTCCAGTTGCCAGATAGAATGCAGGTACACCAGTCTTGTAGCAAGAAATAGGCTAATGGCATGTGAGGCAGGTAAGACAGCCTCTGGTTAAATAGATGCAGCACTCTAGCAGCACTAAATACTGTATGTACTGTATATAAACCATCACTACATAGTAATTACTCAAACAATGTTTATCCATCAGAAGTCCAATGTCAAAAGGTTATTATCAGCAAACATAATATAAAGCTTTTCATTCAGGCATTTCATGTCTCAAATTTACTATCAGTAGTTCATGTCCCCAGGTGCTGCTGGCACAGTGTTTATTAAATGTGGTTTATCCATGCTCATCAGCAGCAGTGGTAATGATACCTCCTTTCATTCCCCTGAAGCCAGAGGTATCTTTGAGGACAGGCATACAGAATGTGTGCTCAAGCTGATGCTTTGAAGTAAAGAAGGTATTCTGAAGATTAAAATTCAGGCTTTCTTGATTTCCATGGTTTCTCAATGCCCAATGTGTCCATTATACAAGTGCAGACACAAATGTTAATTGTCCCTTTTCACTCCTTTGGGCATTCTAATCATTTGGACATTGTATTCCTCAATTTTGTTTTCTAGAGACTCTAGTCTGTTTCTCAAGTAATTGTTCTTGGTTGTTAGTTGAGCAACCATCGCTGTGATCTTTTGGGAATATTCATTTGCCTCTGTAACAGAGAATACAGCTTGTTAAATTTTTTTGCATCTTTGGTGACCATCTGTTCAAAAACCTGCTCTGTCTTATTCTCTCGCTCCCTCCCTGCAGCTAATATTGACTTTTATGGAGGTGCTGCGCAGCCCCTGCCACCTATGGTTTACTAGCTCCAGAGCTCCCAGAGACAGCAGAAGGAGCTTGCAGCTACTTCTGAGTTCCACCGATTATGTTCTGGTTTGGGTGGACCATGATCCACCAAACAGTTACTGAAATAGTCAACAGATCTATGTAAACTCGAATACTTATACCAAGCTTGTAATCCTGAAGTTTCAGTAAATAGCTTAATTTTGGTTAAGTTTGTGTGGGCAGAGCCAAAGCATAACATGGCTACAAATGAATGTGACTTTCTAGTGCTCCTGGGATGCATTTGGCTTGACAAAAATGAATAAATTATGCAGACATAGTCTACAATGCTCACCCGGAAAGTACACTTTGACCTGCATACCAATGACACTGGCTACTGTGTCCAGTGGTAACTGTAGGCTGGATATTATGGACAGAATGAAATGCAGTGGTTTTCATCAGCAACTTTCATGCATTAAAAATCTGCAAAACTGTTTTACAAAACATTGAGCTGCTGTAGATATCGCTAATGCAGGGACTATATACACAACAACGGAGTAGTATTGAAAACATCTGCAATATTTCCACATTTTTCATAAGTTGCAAAGTTGTTTTGGGGAATAAAAAAAAGTCAGCAACTTGTGGGAGAAACACTCCACATGTGACCAGGTGAAATGAGCTTTTCCAGTAAGTCACCCTGTTTAACATAGAAACATAGACTTTGATGGAAGAACAGGGACCGCTTGGCCCACCTAGTCTGCTTATTTCCCTACCTACAGGATAAGCTGCAGCTCCTAGTTAACCAACAGCCTATTTCTTCCTACCCCCACAAGAATTGCCTTATGTCTGTCCCATGCATTCTTGAATTCTCCCACAGTTTTAGACCCCACAACCTCCTCAGGAAGGCTGTTCCATGCGTCCACCACCCTCTCTGTGAAAAAATACTTCCTCACATTGCCCCTGAGCTGTCCCCTCTCTATGTTCAAATTGTGTCCCCTTTTTCCTGCACATCTCTTTTTCTGAAAGATGCTACCCTCTTGGACTTTGTTGATTCCACTGAGGTACTTAAAAGTTTCTATCATGTCCCCCCGTCCCCTCCTTTCCTCAAGGGTATACATATTAAGCTCTTTTAGTCTCTCCTCGTATGACTTCTTTTGCAGACCCTGCACCATTTTAGTTGCCCTCCTCTAGACTGCCTCCATCCTGTCTATGTCCTTGTGGAGATGGGGTCTCCAGAACTGGACACAGTACTCCAAATAGGGTCTTACCAACTGTCTGTACAGAGGGATAACAACTTCTTGTTTTCTGCTGGTGATGCCTCTCCCTATACATCCCAGTATCCCCCAGCCCTCCCTACTGCCTTCTCACATTGCTTGCTAACCTTAAGGTCATCTGATATGATTACCCCCAGGTCCCTTTCCATTTTTGTTGTTGTTACTACCCCCCCCCCATTGTGTAATCTTCCCCTGGGTTTTTGTTTCCCAGGTGCATTATTTTGCATTTCTTTGTATTGAATCCAATCTGCCAAACTTCTGACCATTCGTCCAATCTTGCCAAGTCCCGTCTCATCCTTTCCATGCCTCCTTGTGTATCAACCCTGTTGCAGATCTTTGTGTCATCTGCAAAGATGCATACTTTTCCTTCCAGTCCCTCTGCAATGTCACTTATAAAGACATTAAAAAGGACTGGACCCAGTACTGAACCCTACGGTACCCCACTAGTAACCCCTCTTTCTTCAGAGTGGACTCCATTTACAATTGCTTTCTGTGTCCTGTTGTCCAGCTAATGTTTTACTCAGGCTACCACAGTGGAACCCACTCCCAGGCTGCTTGCTTGCATATGTATGTGTGTGTGTGTGTGTGTGTGTGTGTGTATACATGTATCTGTAGTTGGGAAGGGGGTAATGAAAATATTAGCAGTACCAGTGCCCCACCCAAAGTTACTTAAAAGCCTGCTAGTCATTCAAATCGATTTAATTTCCTTACTTGGTTTTCATGCAATCATTTTAACATTTAGAGAAGTTCTTGGTCTCATAATGCACCTGAATCATGATCAGCCTGACCCTGATGGCAAGGTGACCCACTATTTGGTCAGGAAACAACACTTTAAATTTTAACATGCCAATATGAGCTGAAGCCCCCCTGCTTTATCTGTTTCTTATGGGAAAACCACTCTCTGGCTTCATTTCTTATATAGTGGTTCTGTCCCACGAGAAGCTCAGAGGTGATCATTGGGGAGTCACCAGTTTGAAGAAGGCCACACGTCTCCAGTTAGCAATGAAATGTTAAAGGTTTAGCAAGCTCTACCTTGGCTGATATACCAATATTTTATTACAATTCATATACATCTTTCTGACTTTTTTTTGTACTATTTACAGAGGTGCACCTGGTGTGTGGGCAAAAACAAATAGTAATAGTACCAGTGCTTCCCCCAAAGGGCTTAATGCAAACCACATGGTCTTTGGTTTACAGAATTCAGTCATCTGAGTGCTCAGTTCTTCCATGGATAAACCGTTATAAGCATAACAAGAAACATAGAATTTGCTAGCAGATAAGGACTGTTTGGCCCACCAAGTCTGCCCATTTTCCTTGCCTATAGTATCACTATTTATTTTTGGTTGTTTAAAAATGAAATTTTTTTCATACCATAATTAAAGTTTTAAAATCTGCAAAATGGTGCAAAAAATATGCAAGTACATGAAAATCCCATTGATAGCGCCACAGATTTCCTGACTTGCATGATGTTCCACTTGTCAAATCATGTGACTGGCCAGCAAATGGACTTAAATTTGAACTCACAAACATCTTCCTGTTTCTGCAGCAACTAGTCATATTGAGACAAGGTACTTCTCTGTATCCCTGGTTTCTCACAGGGCAGACACGCAGTGTGCTTTGACAGCTGCCAACCTTGTAAGTGTTACATACCATGGCACCAAAAACGTGGTGATTGTCATCTCTTAATCTTCTGTAACCATCCAGTCCCTGGGGTTACTAGAATCCTATAAGTATTATTGTTAGGAAGGTAGTAGGCAGCTGGTAGGGAGCTCATTAGGGGCTCCTTACCTAATGACATAATTGTTTACTCAGCTAGCCTGAGGGAGGAATGATTACGTCATCTTAGAACTCTTGGAGCAGCAGCATAAGCCACACAGTGTGGATGGCTGCTCTGGGGAGCTTAGAATTCTGAAAGTTTTGTAGAGTGTGAGCTTGAGTGAGGAGGTAAGAGTGGCAGAAGGCTGCCAGTGGGCTCTGACAGAGTGCCAAGGATTTCTCACCCTAGTCGTGTGACATTTCCAGCTTCCAGTGAAGTGGTGCAGACAATACTACAGCAGGTGTTCCTGATTTTCTACTCCCAGTGAAGGGGAAGGATCTGCTTGTGAGCTCAAGGGGCAATCCCCTGAATGTTCTGAGGTGTTTTCAGCTGCCTTGATATAGGATCTGATATAGACTGTGTGGACCAGCTACCCAGAAGAGTACCTTTCTTTTTTCCTTTTGGTTGTTCCATGCCCAGTGGTTCGAACAAGTTCTGTGAGTACTGAAAGGGAGACTAGATCTCCAAATGTTCTTAGGGGAGTGGATAGTCTGGGGGTGTGTGTGCCCATAGATAAGGCTGGATCGCACCTGTCAGTGCCCCTAGTCTCACCAGTGTGAGTGAAGAAAGTTAAACTGTGGACCCCAGTGAGTGCAGTTTATTTTCTCTGTGTCACCCAGTGTTGTGACAAGTAATGTATGGGACCGCTGGCATTTCAGTGGGAAATGGGGGTTTCAATGGTGTAACCCTGAAGAATGGCAGAGTCTGTTGGTTGGGGCTAAGGGTGGGAGGAATGCCATCTAAGCATTTTATTTATTTATTTTTTTATTTATTAATTATTCTGAAATAACCTTTGAGCAGGAGTTCTTTTACAAAGGTTCCACGTCAGACACAGACACAGTTTACACAAATAATAATAAAGAATAATATGTACATAAAACAACAGACACTGTTTACAGTATTTACAATCAGCTTAGTCAATGTTGTAAGATAGCATTTGTCAGAGGCGATTTATGTAGGGTAGTGAGTACGGGGCGGCACTGCTATCAGGTGGATGGAGGAGGAGGAGGAGGCAGAGGAGGGAGGATAATATAGCAGTCTAGGAGAGGACCTTGTTGAAATGGATAGCGGTGAGGAGTGCAACATGGGGAGAGGAGGGTGGAACTGAGTAAGGGCAGAGGGTAGTTGGGTGGAGACAGGGCATGGTTAAGAGTGAAAGAGGTTACTACTAGAGTCTTACAGGATAAGTTACCAAAAATGAATCTACCTGCATAAATCCACTTTTCCCATGCCAGACCTTATGAGTCATGCACCTTCCCACTATCTGGGTGGGGTCAAGGGTTTGGACCCCAGGTAAAGTAGGTAAGGGGCAAGGTGTGGAAGGAATGAGAGGAGGGTGGAGAGGAAGGTAGGTAGGTAGGTAGGGAAAGAGGTGGGGAAAGACCCATAATAGGCAAGTGGGTGGGGGGACAGCGGTGAGGGGGGATAGCGATAAAGAATAAATGGGGGCTAAGGTGAGGAGCAGGTCAGCTAAGAGGTGGGTCCATGCAGTGGATATTAAGTGCCCCCACAGGCAACCACAGTTGTTCCTGGAGAGGAGACTTTGAGTTCAGACTTGAAAGCTGGTAGGCTTGTAGTTCTGTGTGTGATTTCCAGACATTCATTTAGCCACAGGGGGGCTCTATACACGAAGGCTCGTTGACCAAGTGCAGTTCTGCGGAATGGGATTGTGAATTAACCTGATACTTGACCTCTAGTTCCATAGTTTGAGCCAGCTCGGAGGATAAGTTTGGTGATGGGGGGCAGTGCCCAGAAGTGCCTTTTTGCTGAGAAGACAGGTTTGGAATTTTATTCTGTGTTCCAGGGTCAGCCAGTTTGTCTGAGTGTATAGAGCGCAGGTGTGAGTGAAATGGTCTGCATCAGTGGCTAGCCTACATGCCTTGTTAAGGGTAGTTTCAACCCACTTTAGTGCAGTATCTATAGCAGAGTCATAGTCCACTACACCGTAGTCTATGATGGATGATGGATAGGATCAAGCTTGAGATAAAGAGATGGAGGGCATCAGGTGTAAGGTTTTTACGGTGTTTATATAGGACTCCCAACTTGGAATTTACAGCCTTGACCACCAAATCAATATGCTGTGCATAAGAGAGGGTGTCGTCGATGGTGACACCCAGATACCTAAACAAAGGCACCTGTTCCAGGATGAATAGGACAGAGAATCTCCTTTTGAGTTGTGGGCCGGATAGTAGCATGGTCTTGGTTTTTCTATAACTGTGCAGAAGCTTATATGCACTAAGCCAGTCCTCAAGCTTATGGAAGGAGGTTTGTAGTTCTTGTTCCAGATGTTCAATGCAGTGATTACTGCTGAGGAGAACTGCATCATTAGCATACACAATGATTTTACTATCACATACCTGAGGAAGATCGTTCAAAGAGAGGCTAAATAGCAGTGGCCCCAGACTTGACCTTTGGGGAACGCCTAGAGCCACTGCTTTAGCATCAGACACGACTTTGCCAATTTTAACTTTCTGTGATCTAAGAGACAGGTAGTCTTGGAACCAGGATATTGCATTTGAGGCCACTCCCAAGTTTTTAAGTTGAGTTAGGAGGAGGCTGTGGTTTACTGTGTCGAAGGGCTTTGTTAAATCTACAAAGACTGGCCCAGTTAATTAGCCTTCATCAAGGGTATGGTGTACAGAGTCAGAATATTCGACCTGGGCAGTAGCAGTGCTATGGTTCTTATGAAAACCATGCTGCTGGGGGCACTGGAGTTGATACTTATGAAGGTAATCAGTTATTTGGTCCACGACAATCCTTTCCAGAGCTTTGGATAGCAGGGAGAGAATTGAAATGGGCCTATAGTTAGCAATGTTGGCCCTATACAAACTCTTAAACACTGGTATTACCAGAGCTTGTTTCCAGGCTGTGGGGAATTTGCCAAGGAAGAGGGATTTGTTAAGAAGTTTGGATATAGGTACGATAAGCTCATCAAGAACAAGGGCTACCAGCTTCATATTGACCCCATCACTTCCCATCCTGGTTTTGCGGAGGGCATTCCTAACATAGGACCTTGTCTCCTTGGTGGTCACTCACTTGAAACAGAAATTAGGGTGGCTTCTCATTTTTGGTTTGGTACTAGGTTGATCGTACTCTGTCTTCAGATAGTCTGGAGGAAGGACAGAGCTAAGATCAATGAATGAGGCATTGAATGCCTCAGCTGTGGTCTTGGGGTCGGCAATGGACAATCTGTTTATGTTGAGTAACTGGGGGTGCACTTTCTCCTCCTTTCCAATGAGATTTTTTATATTCTCCCAGAACCTCTTGCCATCTCCCTAGCTCTTGTGCAGCTGTTCCTTATGGTAATTTGCCTTTGCTTGCCTAATGAGATGTGTGCATCTGTTTCTGGAGGCCCTGTAGGTCTGGTAGTCATTTTTATTCCTGGAGGACCTTGCCTTTGTCCAAAGGCTATCCCTCTCCTTCATGTGAGCAAGAAGCTCACTGGTGATCCAAACGTTGTTATATCCAGGTACTTTCCTTTTCCTGAGTGGGGCAAATTTGTTGCAGATAGTGTTAAAGCTGTTAATAAAGAAATTTAGAGCTGGGTCAAGATCGGGCATTGTATCTATGGGTGACCAATCAAAATATGCCAGAAACATAGAAACACAGACTTTAATGGCAGATAAGGACCGCTTGGCCCACCTAGTCTGCTCATTTCCCTACCTACAGGATAAACTGCAGATCCTAGTTAACCAACAGCCTATTTCTTCCTGCCCCCCACAAAAATTTCCTTATGTATGTCCCATGCATTCTTGAATTCTCCCACAGTTTTAGATCCCACAGCCTACTCAAGAAGGCTGTTCCATGGGTCCACCACCCTCTCTGTGAAAAAATACTTCCTCACAATGCCCCTGAACCGCCTTCCCTCTATCTTTAAATTGTGTCCCCTTGTTCTTGAACATCTCTTTCGCTGAAAGATGCTGCCCTCTTGGACTTTTTTGATTCCACTGAGGTTCTTAAAAGTTTCTATCATTTCCCCCCTCTCTCTCCTTTCCCCAAGGTGTACATGTTAAGTTCCTTTAGTCTCTCCTCATATGGCTTCTCTTGCAGACCCTGCACCATTTTAGTTGCCCTCCTCTGGACTGCCTCTATCCT
Organism: Neoceratodus forsteri; assembly: GCA_016271365.2. Classification (NCBI taxonomy): domain Eukaryota; kingdom Metazoa; phylum Chordata; order Ceratodontiformes; family Ceratodontidae; genus Neoceratodus; species Neoceratodus forsteri. Next base: position 605,366,563 of record CM057456.1, on the reverse strand, counting down.
GTCTATGACCTTGAGGAGATAGGGTCTCCAGAACTGGACGCAGTACTCCAGATGGGGTCTCATCAACCGTCTGTACAGAAGGATAACAACTTCCTGTTTTCTGCTGGTGATGCCTCTCCCTATACATCCCAGTTTCCCCAGCCCTCCCTACTGCCTTCTCACATTGCTTGCTATCCTTAAGGTCATCTGATATGATTAACCCCAGGTCCCTTTCCATTTTTGTTGTTACTACCTCCCCCCCCCATTGTGTAATCTTCCCCTGGGTTTTTGTTTCCCAGGAGCATTATTTTGCACTTCTTTGCATTGAATCCAAGCTGCCATACTTCTGACCATTCCTCCAACCTTGCCAAGTTCCTTCTCATCCTTTCCACAGCTCCTTGTGTATCAAGCCTGTTGCAGATCTTTGTGTATCTGCAAAGAGGCATACTTTTCTTTCCAGTCCCTCTGCAATGTCACTTATAAAGACACTAAAAAGGACTGGACCCAGTGCTGAACCCTGCGGTACCCCACTAGTAACCCCTCTTTCTTCAGAGTGGACTCCATTTACAATTACCTTCTGTGTCCTGTTGTCCAGCCAATGTTTTACCCAGGCTACCACCCTGAGACCCACTCCCAGGCTGGTTAATCTGACTATTAATCTTTTGTGTGGGACTGTGTCGAATGCCTTGCTAAAGTCTAGGTAGGCCATGTCCACAGCCCCTCCCTTTGCTTGACATTTAGAAGGTTAATATTCACATTTGAAGCAATACAAATTATATCAGCATCTTCAGATTGTGGGTTGGATACATCATCATTATTCTTTATAGTAAATACACTATGATCATTATTTTTGTTAATTTTTACACAATTCTGCTGTTTTGGCATGTTTAAATCTGATAAGTGCAATTCAGGTCCTGTGATGTCAATTACATTTCTTGATTGTCTCCTAGAGGGACCAGCCCTAACATTTTCCTCTAAAATTCTAATTTCTTCCAGCAATGGATGCATGGAGTAGATACTCCACTGACTATTCTCATTTGATTTAGCTGGGGAAGAGGTCACTTTGGGGTTAAAATTCTTTACGATTTTTTTATTTCCCCTTAATTCAATTTGGTTCAAGTTAGGATGTAAGAATTGTGTTATCTTTCCTATTGCAAGGTCATCCAAGTCCTTCATGTCAGCTTTTACAGTTTTTTAACAACCCTCCGGCTATAAGTTCTTATTTTTTTTAAGAGGAACTGTGTTAGACATATTTATTAGCTCAAATCAATACATCACAGTGTAACTTAGATTTAAGACAAATGTACCAGTATGGGGCCTTAACCTTAGAAAATAGGTCAACTTAAATCAGCTTAATCAGCAAATTAGCTAATTGGCTAGACAAATACTCCGTAATGACAGTGCAAATATCAAAAATAATTATATAATTATTTTTTTACTTTTATACCAAAAGTACATTTGTATGTTTAGGTTTACTATGCTTATAAAGCAATAAAATTAAACTGAGTAAAACCAGTTAAGAAGTAAGACTGTATAAAAAAGCCTCTATGCAGCCAACAGACACTTTTTCAAGAGTCAACCAAAACATTCAAAAGGTTAAAACAACATTAGATAAAGCTCTAAGGAAAAGCAAGTTTGAAAAGAGTCTTGCAGGGCAAAAGCCAAAGCCAAAGAACTGAATACCAGAGTGACCATTGTAATCTAGCAAAATCCCCTGCAAACCTAAAACCCAGCTATTGGGTCATCCAGCAGGTTGATACTCCAGCTCTGCCCTCTTTGTGATTTGACCCAAAATACACAGCAAAAATTAAATCAGAAGGCTTCACAATTCTCTTTCTGTAGCCTCTATATCCACAATGGTCTTTCTGGCTGTCAGCCCATCTGACCCGTAGTTTCCCCACTGAAGGCCATAAGGGAACCCTAAAGACGAAAAATAAATAGCTCACTTAATATCAGTAGTATAATACGAAATATAAAAAAGAAAATAACAGCAGAGCCACTGACACACCTAGCACAGAGCACAAACTAAACAAAAACAGTGCCACTAGATCTACAGTAGTGGGTGAATATAACTTACTGAAACATCTCCAAGTGTTTGTGTATCAGAATAGGAATAAGGGTAAAACGTCAAGCCTTCCAGATGCTCCTGATACTCCAGATAGCTAATTGCCGCCTTTCCGACCCACCAGCGCAGCTCACTACACCAAGCTCAATAGGGAAATGGCACTCTGAGCTTTGCAGCACATGCACTTTTATATCCCTAACTCACGTGACTCTGGCTTGCCAATTACAAGCAGCCCCTTACTGGTGGCATGAAAAATTAAAAGGTAAAAAAATAAAATAATAATTTTTGTTAATTTATTTATTTTATCCTAAACACTTTAAATACAGGCATGGGATAGGCATAAGGGAGCAATACAAATGACTATGAATAGATAGGCCACTGACAGAGCAAAGGCCGATGGCACATTTATAAGGTAGAAAAAGAAATGGGCAGACTGGATGGGCCTTGCGGTCCTTATCTGCCGTCAACTTCTATGTTTCTATGTTTCTATGTTTCTAAATACCTAGATGTAAACACATTTAAAATAAAAATCAGGATGTCTCTAGGGTTGATTATGGGATCTTACAAAGGCTTAACAAACGATAGTCTGTATATATAAAAAAACTCTTTTGTATATATTTACACCCCAGCCAATCTTACAAATCTTACAAATGTTAAAAATTTTTAAAATGCACAGTCGAAATATAACATTGCTCTCCAATTATTCGTAAATAGAGAGTTACAGTCTTCACTAGCAGTTCTTTTCCTTTTTTTCTCCATTCTCCGTTCACTGTTCTCTAATCTCCGATTACTCCTGGTTACTCCTTGCAGCCACCCAGACTCCAGGTCCTGGTCTCAAATCCAATCCGCCATCCTCCAGCAAGGCATCTGGTCAGTGTGCACAGCTCCTGCAGTTCCCAAGCTCCTAGGGTATAGCTTGAAGTTTTCCAAAATGTGACCTACTTCACACAGCCAAGTTCTTGCCAAGATTTACTTAAGTTGTATTAATCACCGGATCGCTCGTCGGGTCACTTTTCAGGTTCAGGTCTTCCCAAAGGACCTCTTCACTCCTGTACTCCAGCCTCCACTGAACAGGCTTTCCTCCTGCGAAAACAAAAAACACCTGAGAGCAACACGCCGGCAAGGGAGAAGCACAAGATAGACTGGTAAGTCCCGCTAACTCAAACAAACAGTGGCATACCTTTTAAAAACAAAACAAGAGCATTTAGCAGGTCCTGCTCTCAGAATTTTCTCCACAGTGGTGCAGCGTGCAACTTCTCTGACCTGCTGTGTCCAGGCTTACCTGCTGCAACTCAACAGTGAAGGAGCTTTTCGGTGTGGACTTCAGTTTACCAACTATCAAAAATAACTCATCAATCACTAATTAGAGAAGTCAGAAAGATCTCATTTAAAAATGTAGTCATATTGCAGTGCTTCATACTCAGGTTGGATGCATAATTCTTAGAAAGTTTGAGCATTGCCAATAATTTCAGCAACTTATTGTGTCCGCCATTTTCAGAGCCAGCCAGGTGCACAGCACAGACAGGAGCGCTATGTGGCAAATAGTGTATGGCCAGCTCGGGGTACAATGTTCAGATGGTTAGCATTCTGGCAGGAATACACTGTGCTAACATAGCCACAGATTGAATATGGCCCACAGTAGGGTCCAGTGGAGATAGTGCATCCTAAACAGGATAGTGCCAGGGCTCCTGAGGGCTTTATTCAGCCCTAACATGCTAATTGCTTATCCCTTATGTTGCTTTATGTAGAGGGATACTGCTTCCATATTTTTCCCTCCTGACTTGATGTTTAATTGTATAACAAAGATTCTGTTATGATATACTAACTAGGCACGATGTGTTACTTTCAGTTACTGTTTTGCCTTACGTGTATCCTGCCTATTGTACAGCTGTATTCAAATGTATGTGCTTCACCTTGTATGGCATCTGTCAAGTAATTCTCCTGGGTTGTGCCTGAAAATAGGCACTGTTTGCCTACTGCACCTACCTGGTTAACACAAACTAAATAAATAAATGAGCCCATTGAGTATGCAAGCATGCCTGTCAACCTCTCAGCATTAAAATGCACAGAACTGGCCTTTCAAAATTCACAGCAAATTGCCAGATTGCATAGCACTTTCTTATTTTAGAGAATAATCTGTCACAGAATAGTGGGCCCCATATGTTCAGTATTAAGGAATGTTTCTATCTAGCTACTTCAGTGTTTTAATAGTTTGTGTATCCAGATTAGCTCTAAAATTATGAGGAACTTGAGTAAACCTTTGCCGAGCAAGGGTATGTTTGAGTGTAAAAATCGTAGCACTATGGGAGATTCACAGCAGTTGACAGCCATGCACACAAGGAACTATGGGCCATTTGCATGCCCATTATGGGCTCATTTGTATTTATGTGCAGCCCCTCCAAGTGCCCATCTTGGGCTGTGACTTACATTACCTGGTGTTCTAGTAGACTTCCCACCCCCTGAATGTGCCATGACCTCCATCCCAACCTGCCTGCTCAGGATACACCTCCCTGCAACCCCATCCCAGTTGCTGAAGCTGTAATATGGCATCTGTGACAGTGACTGGCACAGCCCTTCACTCACCCCCTTAGTTTCCACTATCTGAATGTCAGTGAGAGATCACCCACTGACAGTCAGACCGTGGCCAACTAAAATGGTGAGCAGAGGGCTGTGCTAGTCACCGTCACTGATGTTATATTATGGCGTTAATGGCCAGGGCAGGGTGAGTGTGGGTAGGGTGGGTCCAGAGTTTATTTGGGGGGGGTCAGTGGCACATTGGGCTGGTGGGGGTCCATTAGAACACCAAGGCCTTGCAACTGTGCCTGGGCAGGATTTTCAGGGAGTCCACTAGACCACCAGGTAATATGAAAAGCAGACCAGGACAGGTTATGTGGAGGTAGAGGTCCACTAGACCTCCAGATAATGTCCAGATGGGATAACACCAGGCTTCTGTGAGACAGATTGAGCCCTAACATATTAATAAGCCCACTGGATATGCAGGGAGATACAGGCCATTTGTATGCCCATTATGGGCTTATTAGGATGTGTACGCAGCCCCACCACCTCCGGAGTGCCTATTCTGGGCTGTCACTTACATTACCTGGTGGTCCAGAGACTCTCCCACTCCACTGATTGTCCATCCTGGTCACATTTGTAAGGACCTAGTGATTTAATGGACCCCCACCCCCTCAAATATGCCACTGAACCCCATTCGACCCATCTGCGCCCACCTCCTTGCACCCACTGCCCAGGTCTCTGAAGCTGTAATATGGCAGCTGTGACAGTGGCTGGCACAGCCCCCCATGCACCAACTTAGCCAGCCACCATCTGTCTGTCAAAGAGCGATTGTAAGCTCTGTAGAAAGCATTTTTACAGTACTCGCAGTTGCTCACTGACAGTCAGATGATCGTCAGCTGAGATGGTGAGTGGGGGGATATGCTGGTCCCCATCACTGATGCCATATTACAGTGTTAGTTACTGGGGCGGGGGGGTGAGGAAGTGGCTCCAGAGTGGTGAGTCAGAAGGGAGGTCAGTGACACATTGGGTAGGTGAGTTATCCAGTAGACCACAAGGCCCCTGAAACTGTGACCTGGGGGGCGATTCAGAGAGGAGTGGGGGTCCACTAGACCACCAGATAATGTGAATAGCAGGCCAGAACAAGAGATGAGGGGGTGGGTGTTCCACTATATCACCAGATAATGTGACTGGCAAGCCAGGACAGGTGATGGGGGGGCTGGGCCTCTACTACACCACTAGGTAATGTGAATGGCAGATCAGAACAGAAGATTGGCAGGTGAAGGTCTACTGGACTACCAAGTAATATGAATGGCAGACCAGGAGGGGCAATGGGGAGGTGAGTTTTCTGCTAGACACCCCCTGAGGAAGGCCTGATCACAGAAGCACTGGGGTCTCCAAGGTGTAACTCTGGCTTGCCAAATAAATCACTGCATTTGACCCTTACTAAGACTTGTGGCATTATTTCTATGTGAGTGCTTTTTTTTTGGAGTTGTCACATATGTTGGGCTGGCCCCCCAATAACAGCACTGACCTCCTCTGGAGCTGTGCAGCAGATTTTAGGACCTGTGGTTTGTCCGCTAGACAACCAGGTAATGTGAATGACAGACCAGGACAGGCACTCTGAGGGTGGTAGGGCCACTACACCACCAGGTAATGTGAATGACAGACCAGGACAGACAATCTGAGGGTGGTAGGGCCACTACACCACCAGGTAATGTGAATGGCACACGAGGACGGGCCATCAGGAGTGGGGAGTCTAATAGAATACCAGGTAATGCGAATGGCAGCCTAGGATATGTGATCAGGATGGGGGACATCACTGTTACACTGGGTTAACGGCAAGGTTTCAGCAGCATTCAGCAGTACTGCAACAAAAAGCTGTTTAGTGCTGCCCAAACCACTAAATATACAGCTGCACCCTGTATGTATGGGTGAGCCTTCATTTACATGGGCTCAGCAGTAAATTCTGGGCAGTAACATTGTTGGGTCAGCACGGCACACTGGGCCTTTTGACTATGGCCCCTGCCTCATCGGGTAGCACTATTCACAGTTAGCACGGTACTGACCAGGTTAGTGCCATGCTAACCATTTGAATGTATGATCCTAGTCCCATTCTCACAACTGTAGGAATGGCAACAGGTGTAGCACTTACACCACAGAGAGCTCTCATACTTCCTTTTAATGCTGCTGTATTACCCGAGCACGGAGTACTCCTGTATTATTTCTTCTCCTGGTCACCAGTTTCCAAATAAATAAGAAAATTACATACTGTATCACCCCCATTGTTTCATGTTTTAGGCGTTTTTTTAACTCTATGTGACATTGCACCCCTAGGACTCCTAGTGTGTAGTTGGGGTATACTGTTGTATGACTGTGGTTACCTTACTGGCTCTGGAGCTGTTGGACCAAGCTATCCATGGGGGCTGCTGCTTGAGACCTTTGACTTCTGAGGCAACCAATCTTTGATATTCCTAGGCCTGTGAACTATTGCTAAGGCTGAACCAGGCAAGCAATAGAAACTGGCAGCAATTAAGAAACTTCCATGTGGCTAAGTGGTCAAGGAGCAAGTGGTGTAACCAATGGGAACTACAGGCCAGACCCCTGTAAAAAAGCAGGGGATGGCCAGGAAAAATCAAATCTGTTGGGGATACCAAAGTGAAAAGACATGGTGTGTTTGCGTATGAGTTTAAGGGCATTATTCCTAAGCCCTAGACTTAAGCAAATGATGTTTGAGTTGTAGAAGGGTGCCCAAGATGACAGCAGAAGATTCTTTATGTAGCTCTGTGGGAGGATTTCTGCCCTGGACATTGATGCCATATGAGTTGCTGCATTGGTAGAATTGAACTGTTTGGCTCAGCTGGCAAAGCCTGGTCCAGAATGTCTTGGGGTAACGGTGAGTAAAAGAGGAGGACATTAAAAGAGCATTGCTTGATAGTGATAAAAATCTGGGCCTATACTTTTTGTTTGCTTGCACGCAAAGAAAAGTGCTGCTTCAATCAGGGATGGTTATGAGCTGATGCTTTATGGGGCTCATCCCTCAGGCACCAATGAATCGGTGAGCTGTCTATGACAGCAGTTTGAGAGAGAGGACCGCACTTGAAAGAAATCTGCCACTGCAATGAGGGACAGTTTCGTCATTGCAGTGGAACCTTCCCCCTCCCTCGCAACCAGGCACACAGACATACTTTCTCTCTGTTGGCAACAGCTGATAAGATTCCAGTCATGTGCATTACAGTGCACAGTAATGTGCATGGCCAGATTTACAGTTCTTGTTGGCTCCTGCCACTGAGCACTCTGTTCCCTAGCTCCACGAGCAACTTGTTTGTTCGGTGTGCCTTTCCTGGTGAACCATTTCAATAAATAAATAAATGAGCCATGGCACGGCTTTCCACATTGGCTGCTGCCTGCTACACACTCCCTGGAAAGCTAACATCAGGGTGCTCAATCCCTGTGTTGGCATGTATCCCCCTTCCCCCATTAATGTGACACACTGGGAGCCCACCCCAGTGTGCCAAAATAATTTTTTATGTTTCTGACACCGGGATGCCCACTCCTGGTGTCAGATGCCCCCCAACCCGCCCAAATGTTTTAAGTGCCGACATCGGGGTCCCCAATCCATGTGTCAGCATGCCCCCCACCCACTTACACACACACACACTATTGTGGCACACTGGGAGCCCACCCCAGTGTGCCTAAATGTATTTAATTTTTGGTAACCTGTGAAATAAAGAAAACCATCTCCGAAGTCTTTTTTTTTCCCCTGTAAAAAAAAAAGGTGCCTCGTCATCTCCCTATTCCCCCTCCCCACCCCACCCTCCCTCTGCGGACCCATCTACCCACAGCCCCTTATCCCATACTTACCTCCGGAGGTCGGGAGCAGTGATCTTCTATGGACCGAGACACATCTGCACTATTCAAAGTCGACTGGCAAAGTGAAGAAATGACGGTAAGCTGTATAATAGGAGTCAATGGGGGTTTCAACTTAGGTTGATATCTCAGCCATTTTTGGGAATTTTGGCCCCAAATTTTCAACATGGGGTTCTTGGGACACCACCTCATAAACACTGTCACTGTCATTTGGTTACTCTGTCCCAAAAGGTGATTTCACAGTTGCTAGGCGGAATCACCTTTCGGGACCGATTAATGAAACAACAGTGCCACTGTTCATAAGGTGGGGTCCCAAAAGAACCCATGTTGCAAATTTGGTGAAAAAATTCCAAAAAATGACTGCATTATGAGAGTGCATTGCACACTTTCTACGTATGCTTGTAACTTTGCCAATTTTTAATATTTTCACTCCAGATTTTCAACATTGCCATTTTTTCACATCTCCTTATGAACAGTATAGCTTTCATTTTTCATATCCTGGCCCAAATGTGTTTTCGCACCTGTGACACAGAATGGCATGGTTGCTGTGGGAAATAAACTTTCGGGACAGACTAACAAAATTACAGTAGCACTGTCCATGAGGTGAGGTCCCAAAATGCCCATGTTTAACATTTGGTGAAAAAATTCCAAAAAATGATTATGTTACAGGAGTGCATTGCACAGTTTCTACGCATGCTCGTAACTTCACCAATTTTTCATATTTTCACTGCAGATTTTCAACATTTCCATTTTTTTACACCTCCTCATAAACAATACAGCTGTCATTTTTCACATCCTGCCCAAAATGTGTTTTCGCACCCGTGGTGCCAAATGGCGCAGCCGCTGTCCATAATCACCTTTCAGGATTGAGTAATGAAATGCTAGTGCCACTGTTCATGAGGTGGGTCCCAAAAATTCCATATTAAAAATTTGGAGTGAAAATACCAACAAACGCTGTGGGCATTAGGGTTTCCAACTGTAATGCCCCACCCTGTAGACACTAACAAGCATCGGGGGTGTGAATTGAGGTCATTGGCCATCATGCTCATGCCATGCCACCCCCACCCTGTAGTCAGTGACAGGCATTGAGGTATGCCTTAGGATCCTTAGCCCTAATGTTTACCCCATTCTCCTCTTCTGCACTCATCTCAGCTTATTTCCTTATGGAATGGGGTGAGTGCAAGGGCCATAGATCCCAAGGCACACCGCAACACCTATCAGTGTCTGCAGGGTGGAGTGAGGTGGAATGGCATGAGCGTTATGGCTGATGATGACCCAAAGGCACACCCCCAAATGCCTGTCAGTCTTTGCAGGATAGGGGTGGGGGTTAGAATTAGTGTAATACTTCACTGCCATTCCTATTATGCATCTCTCTAACTCCTGCACTACCAATGCCAATACCAGCAAATAAACATTCGAACATTGACAAATGCTTGTTTATTCTATTTCAGATTGCCTGTTATCTCCTGACTTGTATGGTACCCTTCTTTCCTCCATTTTGAGTCTGCTGTAGCACCTTTTTTCACATTTTGAATTAATAAAAGTTGTACTCCTTTTAATAGCACTCAAACCAGGTTTTCATCAGTATTCTCAGCTGTTGTTGTGCACCTGTTGTCCCATAAGGTCAGTGTTCAGTGTTTTGATGTAAGCTGGTTAATTATTGTCACATGAAAAATTATCTTAAACAGTGGGTGTTCAAAAATAACAGAGAATAAGGATGAAAACCTGGTCTGAGCAATATTTAAAAGGAATGCACCTTTTATTACTTCAACTGCAAAAAAAACAACAAAAAAAAACTAATGCAGACTAAAAATAAGGGAAAAATTATATAATACACGTCAGGAGATAAGGGGCATTCTAAGCAAGCAAAAATGGCTAACAGGGTGAGTGGTATTGGGTAATATCAGACTACCCGGGGTGTAAGTGTAACTGTGACCCTTGCTGACTAATGTTTTATGTCTATATATCCCTGTGTAACCCTGTCCCAGGGTCACACCTGGAAACAAACTTTGGCTCAGTGGTGCCTTTTCTGGTTATTAGCTTTTAAATAAATAAATAATGAGGCCGACGCCTCAGGCAGATAGAATAAGCAATAATAGATCTAAATGTTCACTGCTATCATGCACTGCTGCTTTTAAGGCTTTTGTTTCTCATTTGGATTACAGTTTGGGATTTAAACATTTGGAATACAAATATTTCTTGTTGCTCAGGTGGTTGGCCATTTAAGCAATAGCATGACCTGCTGAGACTGTGTAGCAGCAACCAAACTTTTATTGATCAAATACATGCACCAATGCCGACCAACCCATGGCAACTCCTACACTACCTTACCTGTTGTAACCTGCGGCACTGTCAATGGGCCGGCAACGATTCATGTTATTTATTGATTGATTGATGGTAATTTTGGAGAGTGTCTTTGAGTGCAAGTGCTCATTTACAATGGTTCCACATCAGTGACAGAGCTACAAAGGGACCACTACATTCAGCACTGGGTACCCAGGGACTATCCTGTGGAATCCCTAGACTGGGTCATACAGTCTGGTGCCAGAGGCATTGTGCAGGTGGGTTCTTTTGCAAGGGTCTGTACTGACATCTTGCATGAAGTTTGACTAAATAGTAATGTGTATTTTGATGGGGTAAAAAAGAACAAAAAATCTGCTCACATGTTACTGTAAAGGAAGGCACAGGAACTGTAACTTTATGAGAATTACTAAGAGTTTGTTTGCTCCAAACTGTTAAGGATACACTTGCCCCAGCAGTTTTGAACAAATAAACTCTTAGTTATTCTCATAAAGTTATGGTTCCTGTACCTTCATTCACGGTAACCTGTGTGCAGATTGTTTTTTCCCCTGGCCTATATTTCAGGTGAGCCGCCCATGTCTGCATTGCACCCCAGTCTTGTATCCTAATAAGCACTACTTCTGTTGGTTTTCCATATTTTGGTGGGGTGACTGCTGTTTACTGCTCCACTATGGCCTGCAGAGTTGTCTATTAATAGAGTTGTGTTATTTGTTAAACTGGCCTGGTTTGTGCAACGTCCCAAAGGGTTGTGCTCAGGTCTGTGCTGACCCACCACATGCTTACCTCTGACTGGAGGCACCATTTACTTCTAATCCATACTTATTAAGCCCAGTTGGGAGGCAGTATAGCGCAGTGATTTAAGGCTTTGAGCTGCAAATCTGGATACCTGGGTTTGAATCCCACAGCCCCCACTTGCATACTGTGTGGCTCTGAGAAAGTCACTTAACTTCCCTGTGCTCCCAGGTTGCACCTGTAAACAAGCTTTCAGCTTAATGTGTCTCACCTGGTTAAACAATTGCAATTGCAGGTGACCACAGAACCAGGAGAAGGTGTAGGTGGTGGGGTAAGGTTGGGTGGCGTGTGCAAAACCCCCTTAAATACATGAAAAATAAAATTAGACTAGGATGCTCTCATACAGTGATTGAAACAGCTGCCTAAGGTGGAGTTACATACTAGCTATCAGATTTAAAAGTGCTCCCTCCCTTTGAAGCCTAGATGGAGCAGTAGATAAGAGAACCAGGAAACCTGGAAGAAAGGGGAACTGGATAAGAAAATAGCTAGTATGTGTTGGGAATAGTAGAGTTAGAAAAGTATACTACTGTGTGTTAGAACTTGGAAATGTTGAAAAGGGGTGGGAGCAACCTGAAAAATAGAAACAAACACTGAGTCATGGTGAATGCAGTGATATTATTCAGCACAGACTCAAGTATTATTAATTCTTAATCCATTTAATAGTGTTATTACGTAAAAACAAAATGTGAACATTTGTTTCTTACTATTACCAATACATAGAATGATGCATGGGGAGGTGTAACAAGGATTTATTATGCACCCGAGTGTGGAATACCTCATTTTTATTTTTTTTTTTTATTTAAAAATGTTTCTCCAGGAGGGCACACTGAGGGCACGGTGAGCCAAGGCTTGTTTCCAGGTGCAACCAGGGGGAAAGGGAAAGGGAAAGGGGGAAATAGCCCATAATTGCAAAGTTTGAGTGGCTTATCAAGGCATCCCATACCATGGGTGTGTAAAAAATCTGATTTAACCAACCTCCCTATGGATTATTTTATGTAATAACTGGTAGGAAAGGAGTTTACAGAGAAGGGGCTGTGGTGCATTGTGTTCTCTGTGAGACTAGAGGAGCAGGAAGGCAGCGGCTTTCAAGGCAGCATAAGGCAGTTAAAAAATGCAGGAGTGCTTGAGAACTGTAAATTCTACTGTTCATCTGTTTGTGACTGACAATTTTGAGTCATGGGAAATCTGTTATACACCTCCCTTTATGCACTAGTATATATAATGGAGTTTGACAGCCACAGATTTCACACATAATCGAGGGTCACCAGGACTTGTAAATGGATTAAGAATCGATAACTACAGAGTACAGTATATGTACCTGGGCAATTTCATTGCATTCTGACTGGAATGGCAATGATCACACACCATTGCATACCTGAAAGGAATAGCAGCTATGAGAGATTACCTCTCAAATATGAGGCATGGTTATGTTAATTTTGTGAATTACAATATTGAAGTCTTAAACAAGGAAAGATTAAGATGCTGTCTACTGATGATAATAATGTCACTTAATATTAGCAGACAGGATGGTCACAGTTTAGCAGTTATATAAATCTTATCGATTGAAAGCATATTGCTGGGGCTGTGATAAAACAAGATGACTAAAAGGTATCGACATTTAACAAGAAAAAAAAAATCCCTGAGAGAAATGATGGTATGGGGAACAGGTACAGCATGTCTGTAATGGAAAAAATTAAAAGAATGAAAAACCTTAGTCATATGCGGAGCAAGGATACTACAGGCCAGTAATCCACATCATCTCAATAATGTATAACCCTACCCAGTGTGTGTGTGTTGGGGGGGGCTTTGTTCTGTGGCATTTTCCAATTAACATTGCCATGATTAACAAGGATGTATTTTTTTATTTCAATATTTCCATGGTTTTGAAGGTATGATTTACAATATCTCCCCATCTTTTATTTATGGCATTTATTGCGGACGGGGTTGGGGAAATTCATCACTATGCTGACCTTCATTGGGTTTTGGGTAATGTAGCACACAGCGTTAGGCATCACATGTCAAGGTCTTTAACATATTAGTTATCTACATTGATAAAATGGGCCTTGAATACGCAGTAACCTCATTACAGTATTAGAAAAAGCCACACAACTGTTTATTATTTTATGCTAACAGCACACATCACTTGAACTGCATATTTTTTTAACAAATGAAAGCCCATTTTATAAGCAGAATAACATACTCCAAAGTGAGTAGTCATAAGAGAATAATGCACTTCTCAGGTGGCTGCAGCACTCAGCTACACCTCAAAGTCTGTAGCACGTACTCGCCAACTGAGACAAACTATGGGCTCATGCCAGACACACCAAATCCATGCATGACTGGCAGATCTTCAGAGCTGCCAGGAATGCCCGAGTCAAACTCATACGAACTGCAAAATCAAACTTCTACATCACTACCCTTGAGCAGACAAATGGAAATTCAGCCAGAATCTGGCCAACATTAAATTCAGTAGAAGGCCACAAATCTGCCTTCCCCATTCCCATCAATATTCTCAATAATGGTGTGGTTGTGGAGGATCGTAATCAGATCCTTCAGGAACTTAATACACATTTTGCCATCCCTGGGTTGGCTTTTGACTCCTCTCCATATGCCAGCTTAGTCAATACTGCCCAAGTTAGTAACCCCCCTGTCAGTCCCTGCGTCACCCCACTCCTTCCAGCTTCAGCATGTTTCCTTCAAAGAAGTTGAGGATCTCTTCCTTATTTTTTTTTTAACTTTCTGTTTATCCCCTACTACCTGCCCTCGGTGCCCAATCCTTCGGGCCGTTCATCCCATGCCAGCCTCCTCTGCTCAGTATCTGCCCCTAGAGTGCCTTCTCCTTCTGCCCCCACCTACACAGCAGGGTCTGTCCCAGAATTGGTGGCTTGGATGGCTTGGAATGGTCATCATCTATGACCACCGAGGGTTTTGTTTTTTTTCCTGTTTTTCTGTTGTCCCTTGCCCCTAACCCTCTGAGACGCCAGCGTGAGGACGTACGTCCAGAGAGGCGATGTGCTGACGCACGTTTCTCCCAAGTGCTCGACAGCGTCTTCCCTCCCTGACTCCGACGAATGAAGCTGCCAACCCCTCGCGAGCCCGCATTTCCACTGGCTCTCTTAAGGCATCAGGTGCATACAGCACCCCTGGTATCCCACCCCAGAGGAAGGAGAGCATCCTTTGGGATGCTCAATCCTCCCTCACCCAGCCGACCCCCACCGACCAGAGTCCATTCCCGAACCCGGGTCGCCGGCATAGCGTGAGGTGTGGCGTCCAGCACCTCAACCCTCGGCTCCACCAGGCCAGCTCAAGGATCTCCTCCTTAAGCTAGATAACAGGAAGGCTGGTGGTGAGGACAGGCTTGATCCTGCCCTTCTCAAACTAGGTCACAACTACCTTACAGCCTCCATACTACACTTATTTAACCTTTCCATAGATGCCACATCAGTACCCACCTGCTGGAAAGCCACGCAAGTAATCCCTCTTTTCAAATCAGGTGACCTGCGCAACCTAAATAACTACAGGCCAATCTCTAGCTTGCCTACACTCTCCAAAATCTTTGAGAAACTAGTCTACAACCAACTTAAGCACCACCTCGAAAGTTACTCCCTCCTCATCACCACACAGTCAGGATTCAGTGCAAATCATAGCACCATATCTGCCATTGCAAAAGTTACCAATGACTGGATTATGGCCCAAGATACAAAAGGATTCACAGGCGCCATCTTCCTCGACCTCTGCAAGGCGTTCAACATTGTCGATCACAACCTTGTCATTCAAAGCCTCCACAACATAGGTGCCACCTCCTCTACCGCACTGTGGTTTACCAGCTACCTGTGAGGTCGAGTTCAGAAAATTAAAGTGGACAGTGTCTTCTCAGCCCCTCTTCCCATAGCCAGAGGTGTCCCCCAGGGCTCCATTTTAGGCCTGATTCTTTTTTCCATCTATATCAACAACCTTGGCTCTAACATCAGTGATGCCAAACTACATTTTTTTCAGATGACACAGTTCTATATTCATTAAAACCAACCATGTCTGAAGTTAGAGAAGAGATGCAGGCAGCCTTCTCATGCCTTGAGCAGGACCTCATCAATCAGAAGCCTCTCCTCAATTAAAAAAAAACAAGGCCATGTTCTTTACCCCAGCAAGTTCAAATCCCTAGGCATATGGCTCGATTGCAAGCTCTCCTTTAGCACTCATATTGACACACTCACCAGCAGGCTAAAATCTAGATTAGGTTTCTTCTGTAGACATAGATCACTCTTCCCACAGGAGACTAGAGTTAGGCTCATCCAGGTCACCTTCTTACCCCTTCTTGATTATGGTGATCTAATATACAAATCCGACATGGTTACCAGTCTACACAAACTGGACATCCTCTATCACTGAGCCTTACATTTCATCACTAATGCCCCATATAGAACTCACCATTGCGACCTATATGCTTCTGTTAGTTGGACCTCCCTCACTACCAAGTGCTTATTACAATCGGGCATCTGGGTGCTAAAAATTGTCTTAAAAAAGCTCCCAGGCTACCTATTGTCCCTTGCCCACATCTCCCACAGTACTTAATCTCTCAGGAAGTCTGGCTTTGTATAGCTAGATGTCCCAAGGACTCGTACTTCCTTTAGCAAAAAATGCCATCTCCTATACTCTACCAACCGACTGTAACAACTTGCAGTCTATTTTTAAGCTTACCAGCCTCATATCTGTTAATGCCTTTAAAACCTTAATGTTAAGATTAGTGAAAGAAATATGCAACTGTCATTGACTGTAAACCTGGTGTTTGCTAATGGTTCACTCGTCTTTGTGTAGCCCTATCTCGCCCCTCCCCAGGGCTACCAGGACATACCCTCCCTACCCTCCCATCCCCCTCGACCTCCCCCATAGCCTTCTTTCCTTTCACCCCTTTCTTTCCTTTCTTGCCCTCTCTGCTACTGCCCCCCTCTTGTCTAGTCTCCCCTTCCCCATCTACCTCATCTTTTTCTCCAGCTTTGCATCACCAGTACACTAAGACTCTATGACTGTGCTTTTGGCTGTCTGTATATGCAGCTGTATCCAACTTAAGGCCTTGCACTTTACTTATTGTTTTAGTTCAGTCACTTATATTTACATGCCTCATTTCCATTTGTACTCTTGTTGTGCTTTTGCACATTTGTTACCATTTTTATTTACTGTAGACCATGTCTGTATAAACTCTACCTTGATACTCTTGTATATACTCTTATATATACTCTTATTGGGCCCGATGCACTGAAGGATGGGTAATACGTGCCTAAAGCACATACCCCACCTCGTTATTACCTATACGAGGCCCAGATGAGGCGCCAAGGTAAGTGATATACTATCAGCTAGTACCCATGAGGGCACCTATCTATGGTCATGCCCTCATGGCACGATGGTTGCTGGCTGGGTGTCAGGCAGAGCCACGGACCTAGGCGGGCATCCAATTGGACACACTTATGCACCCTTGGTAAATGCCACCAGGGGTCCACAGGACCCCCACTGCATGACATTCACCCATGAGGATTTATTTATTTAACTTTTGTTTATCAGGTAAACATATGGGCCTGAGGCCCTTTTTCATATGCGACCTGAGACTGTTTCTTTTATAGTCAAGATAGTAAATATGCACATTTAAGTTCAAACATGTTACCAAATGTTATAAAAGTTCAGAATGGATTGACAGACATGTTACAATACAAATAAAACACAGCATAGCAATGTATAAACATATACCAATTACGATAACAAGAACATTGTAATTGATTAAAAAGATGGCATTTCAAATTAGTTTTGATCAGATCATGACTTATACCTGTTTTTAAGTCAGAAGGAAGAACATTCCACTGTTTGGGAGCCTGGATGGAAAATGCTCGGTCACCCATCTTAGTCTTTGTTTTGTTTATTATTAAGCCATCAGTTGATCTTAAGTCTCGGTTTATTGTTCTAATTTTTAGCAGTGGAAAAAGTGGTGATTTTTCATTTTACCATAAAATATTATCAGTTAAACTACACAGAAAGTAAATACTACTCAGATTTGGAGGGAGCCATCGAGTTCTTTATAAAGTTTACAGTGATGAGTACTGTAGGATAATTTATATGTAAATCTGCAGATACTGTGAAAAGTTGTTGTTAGGTTTAACATTGCTTGCTTTGATATTGTTGTAAACAAGAAGGAATTATAGTTTAATTGAGACAGTAATATACCTTGAGCAGTTGCTTTTCTGACTTGTAGGGTCAAAGAATTCTGTGATTTGAATAACACCCCCAGTTTTTGATTTATTTTAATAGTTGATGTTCCTATGTGATATGAAAATGTCAGTTGAGTGTCCAGATATATTCCCAAATATTTGATTTGTTCCACTTGTTCCAAATCTGTACCCTTACTGTCACTCACTATAAGTTTCCCAGACTTTTCTGATCTTTGTTTTGACCTGAATAACATGTTTTTTGTTTTAGTACTGTTTAATGCTAATTTAGACAAACAGTTTTCTAAGTTTATAAAATCACTATTTAATTTTTGAGCAATGTTATCAACTAAGCTAGAACTTGTGTGTAAGATGATATTGTTTGCATATAGTAGTTAGTGGGTGTTTGTCAAAATTTGAGGGATATTAACAATATAAATTGAAAAAAGAAGGGGCCCCAATATCGGCCCCTTCGGGACTCCTTGTGTTAATATCATAGTATCAGACATAGTACCACTATAGTACACCTGCAGATCTTTGTCAGATGAAAAATTTTTAACCCAGTCCAGGGGGAGAATGGATAAACCCCTTTCTGCAAGGCCTCCGAGCAGCAAATGGTGATTTACCAGGTTGAATGCCTCGGACAGGCCCACGCAAACAGCCCCAATAAGTTCTTCATTATCCATTTGCCTACACGCCTTGGATACGCGACACATAGGCAACATTTGTGTTTGATCATAGGGCCCATTATGCATATTTTTGCACATTGTTTCATGTATGTATGTACACTATGTTGCCACCATGATTATGTATGTATTTATGTATACTATGCTGCTACTGTGTTTGTGCTCCTGTTATATATCTCAGGACCTCCTTGTGAATGAGCTTGCTCAATGGAGTTATTCCTGCAATAAACTTGAACTTGAACGCAGCAACTGTACACCTCGTGCCTAAGAACCACCCGAGGTGTGAATTATTCATGTATAACAGCACACCCTGTCATGTGTTATCCCTTACTTCCATAACACAATGGCTGAAATAATGGCTTCCAGTTAGCACAAGAAATTGCAGGATAGTGATCTTCCTGCTTGGTGGTGCGGAGATTGATTATAACTGGCACTATAAAAGTGATTGTTGAACAGTTACAGCATTTAAATATGCCAGTAGCAACAAATTTTTAAAACATGGTAAAGCTGAGAGCATTCTACTATCATCCTTCCACACCATGAAGACTCAGTCAAAAAGTAACAACACCAAAAAAAGAATTCAATGTTAATTATAGGCTAGAAACTGGTATGTTGGCTTCAATACAGTGGCACAGTACTATAGTTTATTATGAGCTGAAGGAAAGTGGAAAGCTTTTGTAAAGCTTAAAGAAGATTAAATCCACTACCAGGGCTTAAAAATGAAACAGCTGTTACAGAGCTGGCAGGAGAGCAGTGCTACTTTGGTCAGGTGCATTCACATATGATGAACGCAGTGACATTGGTGTTTGAAAAGTGGGCTCTAGGGACAATTTGTCAAAACCACAGAGCCTTCTGTAACCTAATCAAACTGTCTGCCACAGCTAGCCAGTCCCCACTAGTAATGTTCTTTTTTTAAATATTTTTCTCCCTTCCAAGTCTGGGCAGTTCTGTACCAGCCACCCCAGGCCCATCACCCTGTCATTCCTCCAGAATCTACCTTTGTGTGGAAGCAATGTAGCTTGGGTGCTTGTCAGGTGCAGGGCCTGCTGGTGGCTAGGATTCCACTAGCCGCTCAAATCTGTTTCACATTTCTCCTTCCCCAGAGAGGAGTGGGCAGGCAATGCCACTCCAGGCCCATCACCCTGACATACCCCCAGAACTTACCCTCGTGTGGAAGTAGTGTAGCTTGGGTGCTTGTCAGGTGCAGGATCTGCTGGTGGCTGGGATTTCACTAGCTGCTCAGAACTGTCTCACATTCTTCCTGCCCCAGGGAGGAGTGGGCAGACAATGCCACCCAAGACAGCCCCATGCACACTCCCACGCATAGGATGTCAACGGCCGTCACTCTGCCCCTTACCTGACAGACACTCTCTGGCTGGCATGTCCCCAGCTAATGCTAGGGACCAGGCTAGCAGCAGGCACCATAACCCACCATCCCTGGGATAGGAGATCAGTCCTTTGGCTGACCTATCCTCTCCCTCCTCAGCCAATCCCTTGCAGCCTATGTCCACTTATGAACCTGGGTTGCCAGCATGGTGGCAGGGGAGGTGGCCAGTGCTTGTGCCCTCCACACCTCTGGACTGGCTCAGACAAGTAGTGTTCTGATGGAAAGAGTGCCTGACAATGATAACTGTAGGTAAGAGGCTTGGGTACTTCACTAAGAATTAGAGTTTAGGGAAAAAAAACACATGTCAGATATTCAGTAATGGCCATGATTTATAGCTGCTGTGAGACATTTGAAAGGGGAAGGGTCAAATAGGATGCTGACATCTTATTCCCAATCACAAAAAGACTGTTTTTTTTTAAAGAATAGGGCTGTCAAGGGGGGTGGGGTGTCTTGCATAGTGCGTTCCAGATTTAAAAGTACATATTTCCAATCAGATTTAAAAATGTTTTTGACTAATACCACTTCTTTGTAGAAACTCAGATGTGATCTGTTGCATGGATTGACATTTGGGGAAATAGTGGGCATATACTCCAATTAGATTTGAAAGACTATTTTGGGTGAATGGGGTATGGAAGAAGCATTTTTTTTAAAGTATGATCTGTTGGTCACTAGATACTCCAAACAATAACTTGTTTGTCAGACGTGATCCTATGGTTAAGTTTGCATTGCATGCTACTCCTTTCTACCACTGCCTGTTTCCCACGTGCAGCAGATAATCCAACCAGATAATCACAGCCCTAGATAATGGCTGTCTGACCTAAATGGAGTGGATGTGGAACAGGTCATTTTACCAAGTAATCTTTTTCTTTAACTAAGTAGTGATTATTTTGCCTTAACAGTATTGCTATAGGGAGGATAATGTGACTGGATAGTTTGAGTGAAATCGTAGGTATCTGATATGAAATAGAGGGCAAGACACAGAAGTAATTTCATGGACTACAAAATGGGACATAAAAAATCACCATGAAACTGCTATGTAAAGAATAATGGATTTGTGCTGGGATCTAGTCTCCCTGGGCAAATTGTTCAATGCAAATTAGGCATTACAGTTATTACTATGTGCAAACAGAATACAATACTACATAGAAACATAGAATTTGATGGCAGATAAGGACTGCTTGGCCCACCTAGTCTGCCCATTTCCCTACCTAATGGATAAGCTGCAGATTCTAGTTAACCAACAACCTACTTCCTCTTACCCCCCCCCACTAGAGTTGCCTTATGTCTGTCCCATGCATTCTTGAATTCCCCCACTGTTTTTGACTCCATGACCTCCTCAGGAAGGTTGTTCCATGCATCCACAACCCTCTCTGTGAAAAAGTACTTCATCACTTTACCTCTGAGCCATCTCCCCCTCTATCTTCAAATTGTGCCCCCTTGTTCTTGCACATCTCTTTTTCTGAAAGATGCTACCGTCTTGGACTTTGTTGATTCCATTTACTTGAAAGTTTCTATCATGTTCCCCCTCTTCCTCCTTTCCTCAAGGGTATACATATTAAGCTCCTTTAGGCTTTCTTCATATGTCTTCTGGTGCAGACCATGCACCATTTTGGTTGCCCTCCTCTGGACAGCCCCACCCTGTCTATGTCTTTGCAGAGATGGGGGCTCCAGAATTGCACGCAGTACTCCAGATGGGGTCTCACCAACCAGGGGCGTCATTTCAGAAAAACCATAGGGGTTGCAAGGCAAACTGTAGGCTGGGGGGCTGGGGGGTCTCCTAGGCTCCCATAAAAAATTGTTAAATTCAGTGCATTTTGGAGGTCATTTGAAACAAATTTTGCTACCTTGTTACCTCCTCCTCATGCCCAGTAATTTGCACCCTTGTCCCTCCCCAGAGTCACAACAGTCCAGAATATTATCCGCGCCACCCTCTCTACAGCATTTCACCAAAACCATAAGGGTTCCAAGACTAGTCAATGGCGATGCCCATTCTTACATAAAGTACTTAAGTCCCTGGATATTTCTTTTTTTCAACATTAATGCTCAGCTCACTGGACACCCCCCCCCATTAAGTTGGGTTTACCTTTCTTACTCTTAGAAATATTTACTAGTGACATGTCTTACCTTGCTTGGGTCTTGCAAACTAGCCTGGAAGCTGAGTAGAGATACTGCCTGCAAACTGGACTGGCAGCTGACTAAAGACACTGCCTGCAAACTGGATTTGCAGCTGATTGAAGACACTGCCTGCAAACAGGACTGGTAGCTGATTGAAGATACTGCCTGCAAACTGGACTGAAAGCTGACTGGAGACACTGCCTGCAAACTGGACTGGAAGCTGCAAGCTGACTGGTGACACTGCTGGCAAACTGGACAAGTCGGTGACTGGAAACACTGCTGGAAAACTGGACTGGTAGCTAGCAAGCTGACTGGAAACACTGCTGGAAAACTTGACTGGTAACTAGCCACCGGGCTGTAGACTGCTGGCAAACTGGACTGGTAGCTGATTGCAGACACTACTGGCAAGCTGACTGGAGACACTGCTGGCAAACTGGACTGGTAGCTGACCTGACTGGACACACTGCTAGCAAGCTTGACTGGTAGCTGACTGGAGACACTGCAGGCAAGCTGGACTGGTAGCTGGCTGGAAACATTGCTGGCAAGCTGGACTGGTAACTGACTTGAGAAACTGCTGGCAAGCTGGACTGGAGGCTGGCTCGAGACACTGCTGGCAAGCTGGACTGGTAGCTGACTGGAGACACTGCAGGCAAGCTGGACTGTAACTGACTAGAGACACTGCTGGCAAACTAGACTGGTAGCTGACTGAAGAGACTGGTGGCAAATTGGACTGGTAGCTAGCAACCTGGTTGTAGTCACTGCTGGAAAACTGAACTGATAGCCGACTGCAAACACTGCTGGCAAGTTGGACTGGTTTCTGACTGCAGACACTGCTGGAAAGCCACACTGGTAGCTGCCTGTTGACACTGCTGACAAGCTGGACTGGTGGCTGACTGGAGACACTGCTGGCAGACTAGACTTGGTAGCTAGCAACCTAACTGGAGACAATGCTGTCAAGCTGGGCTAGCAGCTGACTGGAGACTGCTGGCAAACTGGATTGGTAGCTGACCTGACTGGAGACACTGCTGACAAGCTGGACTAGTATCTGACTGGAGACATTGCTGGCAAGCTGGACTGGTAGCTCACTGGAGACACTGCTGAGAAGCTAAATTGGTAGCTGACTGTAGATCCTGCTGGCAAACTGAACTGGTAGCTGATTGTAGATGCTACTGGCACACTGGACTAGTAGCTGACTGGAGAAACTGTTGGCAAACTGGATTGGTGGTTGACCTGACTAGAGACACTGCTGGCAAGCTGGACTGGTATCTGAGTGGAGACACTGCTGGCAAGATGGACTGGTAGCTGACTGGAGAGATTGGTGGCATATTGGACTGGTAGCTAGCAAACCTGGCTGTAGACATTACAGGCAAACTGGACTGATAGCTGACTGCAGACACTGCTAGCAAACTAGATTGGTAGCTGACCTGACTGGAGACACTGCTGACAAGCTGGACTGGTATCTGACTGGCGAGTGTTAGCAGTGCATTTCAGGTGTCACCTGTGGCTGTGAAGAATTTTCTTTCTTGGCGTAAGCACTTGATTAAATACAACATGCTCAAAGCAAACCCATCACCTTACTAAACTGCCAATCAAATGTGGAATAAATGTGCCCCTGACCACTGAATCATTGGCAGGCTATTTTAAATACAAACCAATATATTTCTACAGTTGCAGACTTCTGGGTATGTTGGTATTCACCGATACACCACTTGAGGAAACTCATTAAAGGAACATGTTCTGCTCCATGGAAGTACATAGAACAGGCGAGGTTTGTGGCTGAAAAGTGAAAGGTTCTGAGCATAACCATGTTACAGGCCTCAAGCCTTTCCTCATAACTGTTCTCTTCAATACATTCATAGGGGACATAAGGGTGAAGCATGAAGGAATAAAACCCAGAGGGTTGTACTAAATAGGGAAGTCTTGGGGGAGATGGGGGTCAAGAGTCAGTACTTTGCCCTGTTCTCTTCAATACATTCATAAGGGACACAAGGGTGAAGCATGAAGGAATAGTCTATCTATTTGCAGATGACACCAAGATCTGCAATAGTGTGGACATAATGAAGGGAATAGAGGCCATGAGGAGGGACCTGGAAAGACTAGAAGAGTGGTCCAGAATTTCACAGCTGGGATTCAATGCCAAAAACGTGCAGTCATGCCCATCAGACACAAAAAAACCCGAGCTGAGTACAAAATGGGAGGAGAGCTCATGGCATATACCTCGTAGGAAAGGGACCTCAGGGTTATCAATCAGGATGATCTGAAAGTAGCGGCCCAATTTTCAATGGCGGTGGGAAAGCAAAAGGATGATGGACTGCATAGGGAGGGGGATAGCAAGCAGAAGGAGGTAGGTTATACTCAGTAGCATTATTTCAGTAGAATCATAGGGGTTGCAAAGTCCCATTTCAGCAAAATCATAGGGGTTGTAAAACTCCCCCAACCACCACATCTATATAAATAAATGTTAGGGAAACCTTGTTTTAGGGTTCTTAGGGGTTGCAGTGGGCATCATAGGGGTTGCAAAAAAATCATAGGGGTCTCAACCGCAACCCCTGGCTACCCCTAAATGACGCCCCTGTCACCAACTGTCTGTACAGAGGGATAACAACTTCTTGTTTTCTACTGGTGATGCCTCTCCCTGGGCATCCCAGTATTCCCCCAGCCCTCCTTACTGCCTTCTCACATTGCTTGCTCACCTTTAGGTCATCTCATGTAACTACCCCAAGGCCCCTTTCCATTTTTGTTGTTGTCAGTATCTCATCCCTCATTGTGCACTCTTCCCCTGGGGTTTTGTTTCCCAGGTGCATTACTTTGCACTTCTTTGCATTGAATCTAAGCTGTCATACATTTGAACATTCCTCCAGCCTTGCCAAGTCCCTTCTCATCCTTTCCACCCCACCTTGTGTAGCAACCCTGTTGCAGATCTTTGTGTCGTCTGCAAAGAGAAGTACTTTTTCTTCCAGTCCCTCTGCAATGTCACTTATAAAGACATTAAAAAGTACAGGACCCAGTACTGAACCCTGAGGTACCTCACTAGTAACCCCGCTTTCTTCGCTGTGGACTCTGTTTACTATTACCCTCTGCATCCTGTTGTCTAGTCAATGTTTTACCCAGGCTACCACCTGGGACCCACTCCCAGGCTGGTTAATTTGTTTATTAATCTTTTGTATGGGACTGTGTCAAATGCCTTGCTAAAGTCTAGGTAGGCCTTTTCAACAGCGCCTCCCTGGTCTATGACTTTGGTCACCCAGTCAAAAAAATAAATTAGATTCATCTGACATGACCTTCCTGCTGTGAATCCATGCTGCCTTGGGTCCTGTGCCCCACTGACCTCTAGGTACTTAACAATTCTTTCCTTCAGAAGTGATTCCATCATTTTCCCTACCACTGAGGTCAAACTGACAGGTCTGCAGTCTTCTGCCTCTGTCTTGCTCCAATTTTTGTGAAGGGGAATCACATCTGCCCTCCTCCAGTCCTCAGGTACCACACCATCCTCCTATGATTTGTTAAAAAGGGTAGTCAAAGGTGTTACTAGTTCTCCGCTCAGTTGTTTTAGAATTCTGGGGTGAATCCCATCAGGCCCCATTGCTTTGTTCACCTTCAGTTTTAGGAGTTCTTTCAGAACCCTTTCTTCTGTGAAAGGACTAATATCGAACCCCCATATCCAGAGTGCTTCTATTGACTGGATTAGGTAACCCCTCCTTCTTCGTTTGTGAATACTGAGCAGAAGTATTCATTCAGTATCACTGCTTTTTCACTGTCCCTCTCAGCCCACCCACCCTCCTCTTTATTCAGCCTCAGTATCCCTCCCTTTGTCTTTCTTCACTCCCTGATGAACCTATAAAAGGTTTTATCCCCCTTCTTAACCAGGTTGGCTATCTTTTCCTCAGTTTTTGGGCCTTTGCTATTTTGATTGTCTTCCCCACCTCCTTCTGCTTTAACTGGTACAGTTCTCTGTCCTGCTTCTTCTGTGTTTCCTTATACTTCCTGAATGCTATCTTTTTCTCCCCAACCTTCCCTGTCACCTCTTTTGAGAACCATAGTGTTTTTTTCTTTCATTTTAATTTTGTTTATTTGCTTCACAAAAAGGCTTGTTGCCTCTGTGATGGCAGTTTTGATGTTTCACCATTGTTGCTCCACCCCTCCTTCTTGCCCATTTGCTAGTGCTTTTCTGAGGCACTCTCCCATTTTGACAAAATCGGCCCTCCTGAAGTCCAGTACCTTCACTTTTGTATGACTTAACTCTACAACTGAGTTTATTGTGAACCACACTGTTTGGTGGTCACTTGTTCCCAGAGGGTTACCCAGTTCTAGATCTGAGATCCTCTCTCCATCCCCATTTGTGAGTACCAGATCTAAGATTGCGCCCTGCCGAGTGGGTTCCAACACTAGCTGTCTGAGGCATGCCCCCTGTAGGGCATCGAGAATGGCCCTGCTCTTGGATGTGGCTGCAGCAAAGGTGCTCCAGTTAACATCTGGCATATTCAGGTCCCCCATCAGTAATATCTCCCCTTTCTCTGCCATCATAAGGATGCCTTCTATCATTTCCTTTTCCATTTCCTCCCCCTGAGACAGGGGTCTGAATACAACCCCTGTGCAGATTGTGGTGCCATTTCCAGTCTCCAGAGTGACCCACAGTGCCTCCTCTCCTCCCTGTTTACCCTTTAGGTCTGTTGCTTTGATCCCTTTCATAGAGAGCTACTCCTCCTCCTCTTCTACCCTCCCTGTCCCTCCTGTAGATTGTGTACCCTGGTATGTTGACATCCCAGTCATGGTTCTCTGTGTACCATGTTTCTGTGACTGACACGATATCCAGGCATCCCTCTTCCATCAAGGATACCAGTTCAGGGAGCTTGTTACCTAGACTACAGGCATTGGTTCTCATTACCCTCCATTTTTTGATGGCCTTACCCCTTTTTGCCCCTTCCCTGTCCTTCTGCCTTTGTCTTTTTCTCCATTTACCCCTGCCCTTCTCCCTATCGACTTCTCTATCTTGGTGTTTACCTCACTAACTACCCTGATTTTTTTTTTGGGGGCTAGGATTTCCCTTTTCCTTTTCAGTGCCTTCCCCTTGGCTAGTTTAAATGCTTGCCAATGAAGCATTTAAACCTATTGCCTAGGATTCTGGTTCCCCTCCTGGACAGATGCAGATCATCATGCCAGTATAGGCCTGCATCCCTCCAAGTGAACTCCCAGTCCCCAAATGAAGCCAAACCCCTGAGCTCTGCACCAGTTTTTCAACCACTGATTGAATCCCTTGGTACGGAGCACCCTACGCTCACCCATACCATAGACAGGCAGCACCACCAAGAAGGTTACCATGCGTGCTACTTGTCTAAGGTCCCTCCCCAACTCCACAAACTCCTCCTGCACTGCTCTGATCCCTTTCCCAGCCAGGTAATTTGTCCCTAGGTGGACAGTGACATCTAGTTCCCTCCCCCGTGCAGCTGCTCCCTGTCCCTCCAAGCCATGGCACCAGGCAGGCACTTTATATCCCTCTCCCCTTCCCTTCCCTCCCCCAGTTCTACCTTCTAACAATGGAGTCCGCCACCAGGAGTTGTTTCCTTCCCCTATGGGGTCCCATGCCACCCTCCTATGGGTCTCCTTTGTGGAGGTTCCCAGCATCCTCCTTGGTATCCACTGTGGGTGCCTCCATAGAGGAACCACACTACCACAACAGCATATGAACTGTGGAGAGGCACAACTGGAGGGATGTCCCCCTTTTTTCCCACAACTCTCACTCTCCCTGAGCCCACTGTGGTCCAACTGCTCCTGTTTCTTGGCAACCTCTGAGGCAATGACCGTGGCCCTGGTGGTCCCTGGGTGGGAAAGGAGATCCCCCCGAATCCTGGCCAACTCAGCCTGGAGATGAGCAACCTCCTCCCTCAGCCCAGAGAGGTGCCTGCGGATGGGACAACACTGCATCCTCCAGAACGTCTCCCAGAAGACTGCTGCTCCAGAGCCACTGTACTGCACCACTCCTATCATGTCTTATTTGTGGCCTCTTAACTGTTGTTTTGTATACTTACTCTTTCCTCTATCTCTTTATTTTATTTTTTTTTTATATATATAATTTTTTTTCTTTTTTCTCCCTACTTTTCTACAGCCTCTGTGCCCTTAAAGCTCCTGATCTTCCTGTTCTGGGACAGTAAGTTCCTATATTCCTCAGTAGTCTCCTTCTTACTTGCTTAGAGTCAGACCTTCATCAGCTAGGGGGAGATGGAGAGCTATTCTTTTCCTTCTAGGAGAGCTACTCTTTTCCTTCTAGGATGGTGAGTCTTCTGTGCCTCTGTGATCACTCCCTTTCTGCTCCTAAACAGGAAGATCCTGTTGTCAGTCAAATCCTGTGCCTATAAAAGTAGAACCGGCTAAGAGTGAGGGGGTGGAGGGGAGGGATGGAGGGCAATAAAGACCCAGTAAAGTTCTAAAAGCAGTTCCTTCCTCTTGCTGTTCTCTCCCACAAGCTATCTAGGTCAGTTTTTAAATGTGAACACCTGGCTTCCTTCTCTCTAAGCCACTCACCCTAATTCACAGTTTCTTTTTCACCTAGCTAACTGCACAGATAACAATTCCTTTACCAAACTCAGACAAACACACTCTTTTTTTTTTTTGCCTTTACCCTAAATTGACATTCCCAGTAGTAGAGTTCTAGTTCTTTAGTCCAGTAGAGTAGTAAAGTTCTAAAAGTAGCTCCTTCCTCTTGCTGTACTCTGCCACAAGATATCTAGGTCAGTTTTTAAAATCCACATGCATGGATGTGTAAGCCCTCCTCAATTTGGGTGTTTACCTTTGGGCTCACATGCCTCCAATTGCCTCCTCCAGCCACCATCCTAGAGAGTCTTCAACCACCCCTCCTCCCCCGGGTTCATGTGGTACTGTAGCTGTGGGACTGGGCAGGCACATCCAGCAGTCAAGAGCCAAGAGTGGGAGTCAAGCCATGTCTCTATTGAAACTTTGTGGCTGCTATACTTCCTGTATGTCTGGCCCCAGGACATTGCTGCAGGGCTGGGACTAGGAGATGGAGGTTGTCTTCAGGCACAGGATAATTGCTGCTGACCTCAGGACAAGCAGCAGGGCTGGGAGTGAAGACAGTTGCTGTTATCAGAGTGCCATTACATACATATGTGCTTGCTGCAAGCATGAGTGAAGCCCAAACTCAATTTTTTTTAAATCAGACAGCATGCCCACATCTTCCTTGGATCCCAGGATCTAGTGCAGGCAGTGGAACCGGGACAGAATATCAAAGGCAATGTGGAGTATAAAAACTATGGGTTTCATGGTGCCAGGGCAGGCAGTAGGATCTGAAAAGAGAAAAACATGGCACTGAATACCAGAATGCAAGTTGCTCACATGAGACTACCCAGTAATGGAGCGAGAATTCCATTGACCAGTCTGGTGGTGCAACCACCAAACCAGCCCCAGTCACAGCCTGAGTGTAGCCAGCAGGGTAAGAACATGTTTAGATGAGTCCTCTGGGGCTACATACTAAGCAGCAGGAGGGTGCATAAACAAGGACAGTATAATTTTGAAAAAATGGAAATAGACATTGCTGGCTCCATGTAGCCAGCAGCCCTCTATTTCAGCAAAGACTGCTTAAATGGAGTCAGTGGCACCAAAGACATCATTAGGAAGCTACAGTCACTGGTTCAATGATAACAGGATCCTGGCTGGAGATAGCAGTGGACAGCTGAGGGAAAAGTACCAGAAAGAATAGAAAACAGTGTCCATCCAACAAGGAACAGCGGTCCCCCAGAGATTTCCTATGTACCGTATCCACTAAGTATAATGTACAGTAGTAGGTGTTTAGCAGAAGTAAACCTGATAAATAGAAATATTTAAATCCATCGAAGAAACTATTTATTGTTAATAACACAAACTTAGAGCCTGATCCACATTGCCCTACACAGTTCTATATGGGGGTGTAGAGCAGCCTCAGACATCCAGAGGCCTCTATGTATCATGGATCCCTCCACTCACCTGCAGAAGGTTGCTCCTGTCCTGATCACATGACGTAAGCAGTCTGTTAGGGTTCACAAGGGGGCTGCACTCTATAGAAATCCAGGGGGCACATGACAGCCTGTATACATTTCTAGAAGGGCGTTGAGAGTGCATAAAGTGGGAGGCCCTGACTAAAGTCCTCTGTGACCTTCTGCAACAACTTGGACAATGTTCAGGGCCCTGAATGGACCCCCAGAAGTTGCCTTTAGCCCTCCAAAACAGCATGGAGGGCTGGTGGAGACATGCAGTCTTTGGCAGTTGCTGCCACAAGTTTCTGGAACTCTCAGCCAGTTGCAGGATAGCAGCAACCAGTAGCTGAGCATTTTCCATTTACTCAAAAGACCCACCAGTTTGAACTTGCTTTTTCAGAATGTTAATTATATTTTTGTACTGTTTAGTTTGTTATTTTGTTGTTTTACTTTGGAATATTTATTTTACTGTCCTGGCTTTAAAAGTTAAATATCCTGAACCCTGTGGACAGGGTGCTATATTAAAGAAAACTGGTGTTGCCATGCCTTTTTTAATCTACATTCTCAAGGTGTACTGCTGTATTTGGGAAGGCTAGAAGAGCCGATAGGCCTTTATCTGTTGATATTTTCTATAGTTCTATGCATCACACAATCCCTTTCTCGTGACTAGCAGGGTATCCACTAGGCAGCTGACCCAGGCTTCCTATTGGAGGCTCAGTGTCTGGCCCAGCTCTGTCCCCAGACTAGACCCTGTTCCTGCTTGCAGCTCCGCATTTGCAAACATGGATGACTGGGACTAAACTTACCCCCTGGCTCAGGGTTTCAATGTGAGCCCATCATCCCAAACTGGAACTGGCTGCCAACTGTAGGCGGGGGGGGGGATGGAGGAGAGGTACACGTTTCTTAGAGCAGGAACTCAGCCCACCCTGCATTAGCACCCTAATGGCTGGCCAAGGAGTGGAACTGGCATCGACTATGAAGCCAGCTGCTCACTCCCCCTCTCAGCTGCAGGTAGGGTACTGCTGTGATGACCTCAACAGCTGTGGAAAGCAAAGAGGGGAAAGAGAATAATAAATGTTTGATGATGGACTTTGTAAGTGCTCTGCAACAGCAGGTCTTGCTTATAAAGTACTTTGTAGTAGTGGTTCTTCTCGAAGCCCAGATGGTTGTGTAAACAGTTTCTGTGTCTCTGTGTGGCTACAGTATATACTGTGTCTATAACCAGTGTGCTTTGTACACGTTTTACAGTGTTTTGTGTAAGTTTTCACTTGTACTGTACTTTGCTTTTATTGTTCATGCACACGCATTCGTTGTTGTCACTTTATTTGTTATTGCTGTTTCACTCCTTGCTGTATCCCCTCCATAGGGTCGCACCCTAAATGAGCCTCAGTTCAGTGTGACCCTCCCATTCACCAAATTTTAAATACTGTAAGCAAACAAACAAAACCTATGTAGCCAACATTGTCTCTGTTACTATAAAGTCCTCCGAGGACAGTAAAGGAATGTTTAGGCAGCCAGCTTTACCTTTTTACCTTTCACTTTATGGCAGTAATGAGAACAGACCACTTCTTCACAACAGTTGCATTTGCTGCTGTGCCGTACTTGATCAAAAGACCGTAGGTTCAAATCCTGGCAGGAGCTCTTATATTTATATCTTTAGCAAGAGATGTGCTTCTGCTCCTTGCAGGAACTTTATACATTTTTTTTAAATGTTTTCCTGTTAGAATTTCACTTGCCTGTGCATCCATTGCAGTGTGCAGTTACAACAGTAAACATACTTACAAAAGGGGACTTAGTTATGACAAAGAATCACTGCAGCAGAGGTCACTAGGTCAAGCTGGTTGCCAAAAGATTCCCCCTTGAAAACTAGGTGACACACCTAAATGTGGCTATCCCTGTGTGCAAAAACACTAAATAATTCAAATACAAATACAGCAAACCATTCTGTCACATCATAGGAAACCTACAACCCTATGTGGAGATCTTTTGCTAAACATACAGTGACATGTGAAGTTCAGAATAGTTCTACCGAGTGAAAAAAAGGCTCTTATATTGGCCCCAATTTGTACTGAGGTCGAACATATAGTATATATTCACTCCCATGGATGCCTGAATGCTTCATGCTACTCTAATGTCCTTCGTGCAAGTGAACATTATTTTTTGTTGCCAGCAGTATACAGTATGTAGCAGTAGACCAATATTGATTCTGACAGTGTGCAGAAAAGCACAATGAGACTGTAGCTGATTCATAGCTTTCCTTATGAGAGAACGTACAAGCACATGCAAGTGTGGAAGCCTAGTGGAAAAGATGTTGACTTGTACGTGTTTTGTGCCATCTGATGGACAGTTAGATACATTGCATCTGGTAAGCAGAGTGAGAAAACGGTAGGAAATGTATCAGTTTCAGAATGTAATGTGTTAGTTTATTTTTCCTATAAAATTACAGTATTCGGCACTTTCTGTCTTCTGTCTGTTTTCCAATTGCAAGAGGAAAACAATGACACAGCTGTAGACATTTTCAGAGAAAAGTCTGCATTAAAAGCAATTGATGTGCTCATGAAGCATGTTTTACAGTAAATGAAAAAAAGACTCAGTCCTTGAATACTTGCAAGGAGCATACATAATGTCAACTAATCCATAATTTACTCAGACACCGCCGTTTGCATTCTTCAGGCTAGGCACTCACACTTGATGGGGCCTAAAGCTAGATCTGGCATGTAATATTCATATGAAAAGGGAGCACAAATGACCTCAAAAAGCGATGTGCCACTGATCATGGGAGGATGATGGGGATGGTAGGTACCACTGATATTTGCATCTAGTTCCATTCTTTAGGAGCAGATGGATGGAGCTATTTGCATAATGTATTCTTGCAGTCCCGCTAGTCATACTGCCTTCTGTCCCTACTGTAGCTACATATTGCTGCTTCCCCACTCTGCATTTTCTCCTTGCCCTGGGCTGAGAGAGTCTTCAGCTCCAGCTGGCTGGTCTCATTCGGCAAGATCTCCTTCAAGTCCTGCAGGTTGTGTTTGCACTTTAGTAGCAGGCTAACTCCAGGCTTCTACTGTAACACTAACCTTGCGGTCAAAGCATTTTATTTTTAAAAGAGGTTTTCTAATTTCTGGCAAAAACAAAATTAAACAAAAACAAAAAACAACACACAGTTGGCATCAGCAGAACTCAATTACACCACACTACCCCAAAATCATGAATTTCAGGACCTTCCATTTATTACTACTAAAGGCATTTTCATGAAAACTCAATAATTTTACCTTAGACTTCATCTGTACACATTGTTTATCCCTGCCATGAAGACTCACAGCCCATTTCCACAGAAGTGGTTAAGATATTACAAGCACGGCCCACACATGGAGCTTCAGGATGGCGTCAGGGGTGAGAGGTTTTTGGGAAGCACAAGGGATGGGGAATTGGTTTGGTGGGGTAAAGGGCAGTTATAAAAATAAATTGCAGCCTTGCCCGTTTCCAGTGCAGAAACTTTAACAACAGCACCGCTCATTTTGAGTAAGGGGCACAAAAGAAATCATATGACCATGGCCTTCATCTGAGCTGGTACTAAAACTGACATTCAAATGTATTTTATTTGTACTGAGAATATATTAATTATAGCCGAACAGGGCAGCTGTAGGCCTACTGCTTATGATGCCAGCGACCCTGGTTGGTTCCACCCATTAAGAGAGCCGGCGTTAGTGCGCCTGGTCATCAGGGCACCAAGTCATGATTTGCTGACCTGTGTTTTTGGTGGGGGCGGCATCTCCTGTGCCCTCCCTTTCTTCAGATTCTAACTCTGAGGGGGGGCGTACGTCAGGGGAGGGGGCGCAATCCCAAAATTGGAGCCCTGATGTGCTGGTGCACAAATGCCAGCGCTCTAATGGCTGGAAGGGACCCTGGTTTGGAAGTGAATCTGGAATGTTTAGGGCTGGCCTGAAGGAGGATGACTGAGCATCTCCCAGGATCCCTTCCTCCTCCAGGGAGTTAGTGAAGCCAGTTCCACTGTGATAATGCAGCTTGAGATACCAGAATTGGTAGTGCAGTCAGGAGTGGCTTTGAGAGAAAGAAGGGGACTGGCTGGTACCTTGCCATGCACACTTGTATACACGTAGATATGCACCCTCACTGCTGGCATCCCATGGGTCTGGGGACTAGAAAACAAACCCTCACTGCTGGTGTCCTATGGGTCTGAGGAATAGGGAAAAAAAACATCACTGCTAGCATCCTGTGGGTCTGGGGACTAGAAAAACAGAAATAATTTGACTAGAGAGGAAGAAAAATCTGGCCTCCAGCAGGCCCCACACTGGTAACCTTGGTGCCTCCTCTGACTGGATCTGGACCATGGCGGGCAGTGGGGAGCTCTGTTGCCCCCATTATGAAGGTAAGTCATGTCAGAAAGGAGAAGCAAGGTAAATGGCAGGGGAGGCTAGAGAGAAAAGGGCATGATCAGTGTCGAGAGTAAAATAAAAATAACCACAAAAAAGAATGTGTTAATTAAGCAATAAGACATAACAGGAGGTGTGTTGTGTTGGGATAACAGCACACCTTATGTAGGTTGAAACACAAGGCCCAGCCAAGTGTTTCCACCATCTGGGAAACTCCATTATCCGCCACAATGCACCCCCTGAAAGTGTCTTATTGTGACAATAAAATGAGCCACTTAAGAATTAATATATATATTTTTTTTTTAAGGAAAACATTTAGTATCAGTTAAATTAGTAAAAATGGACTAACAACTGTAAAGGTGGGAATTGTTTTTCAGAAGAAAATGTGCTCGAGAACAAGGGGACATGCAATGAAGTTGCAGGGGGGTAAATTCAGGAGAGATGTGAGGAAGCACTTCTTCACAGCAAGCGTGGTGGAATCCTGGAACAGCCTTTCAGTGGAGGTGATGGGGCAAAAACAGTTGTGGAGTTCAAGAATGCATAGGATAGACATAAGGGGAATTATAGCGGAAAGTAAGGGGGGAGGGAGAAAAAGCTGTAGATTGGGCATGGTCTGTAGTAATAGTGTAGGTAGGAAGAAATGGGCAGACTGGATGGGTCAAGAAGTCCTTATCTACCATCAAATTCTATGTTCTATGTATGTTTCTAACCCTGGCACCATTATACCAAGGGCTACTACCCCTGCCTGCTTCCCTCACTGCAGATTGAGGGGCCTGGGTTCTGAATTAATGGGTACTGTGGATTGACTACCAACAGTAGAACTAAAATATTGGTGCCTCCACCCAGAGTAATGGTTAAGTGGGTAAATTGCAGAACTAGCACAGCCCTCTGGGAAGCTATACCTACCCACAACCCCAGCTAATGGCCCAACACAGCACGTTTTACAACTGCCGGATATAGCATTCAACATACAATTCTTTGAGAGCACTAATGATATGCTCATGGACTCCACACTTACTGACAGGGTCTAGACCTCTAGCATATACCCTGTACCCACTGAAATGAAACCATGTCAGCAACAGCAATGCACTTTCTCAGCGCTTCTCAAATAGCTCAGTAATGGAAAACCAGATAATAATATGCTCACAGCCCAGGATTAACATTATACAAGAAATCTGGTTTATTAGGGGGAAGTTAACAAGGGAAGGGCTTGAATTTAGAGTAATTATTGTGATACTGTATTTGAACAGATAATATTGATTGTTCCCCAAGTTAGTCTTGGAATTGGTCAGTTTAACAAGCTGCTGGGTACCCAGATCATTAAATTTTCAGGGCTGAAGCATTGCTGCAAGCAGGCTGGCATTGCAGCTGGTTGGGACCCTTGATGGAGAGAAGGCTGATTACTGAAATGATGAAACACTTGCAAATGATTAAATAATTGTAATTCCTGGCTGGAGGGCCTACAGTCACAGTTAGAACCAAACAAAACTTATTGGACAAATCAAATGACAAAAGCATTTATTTGGTGGTTGCAGGTGGCTACCCTGGTTGTACTCACTGCACTCAGACAGACTAATTAATGGCTGGCAATACCATGGACCATCTGGCCTTCCAGGATTCTGGTGGTGACCGGGGCTGGCACAACTCACCTCCACATCATGGCCTTTCCTTGTAGGTGACTGCAACCTGCGATTGGATTCTCTGCAGGGGCTGACTCCCCAAGGCTGGTCTCTTGTCAGGTAGTTGTTGAAGCTGGTACTGGAACAGTCTTTTGGGGCTGATGCTGGCATTGGCTCAACACTGAAAATTTAACTTGGTAAACAGTTCGACTTTTTGGTGGCTGACGTCTTTACTGCAGAAGTAGAGGAAAACCCACTGTGGTCTTTCCCTCTTGGCGCTTGACAAGAGACATCTCTCACAGTAGCAGGCTTCACTTTCTTCAGGAGTCCCTGGAGTGGTTTCTTTACAGCAGTCAGTCCCACTCGGGGATGGTTTAGTTACAAAAACTTTTCTTCTGGTAGAGAACAGGTTGTCCAAATCAGCATTCATGGCTGAAAATTACACCAACACTCTCCCTGCTCTGAGGCAGTTTCTGAATCAGACTATCCCTTGTGAGCGGCAGCTGTGCACACTCGCTCCCTTCGGCTTGAGAGCTCGAGCTGGACTGACTTTGTGCTGCTTTCAGGCAGTCCACAAACTTTAAGAGAGGCAAGACAGGCCTTTTCCCTGCGTTTCTGTCAGCCCACACAAGGCTGCTTCCTTCTCGGTGGCTCGAGCTGAACTGACATCTCTTCAAACACACTTTCAACCGAAGACTGGGATCTCTATTCCGGTTGGCTGCCTTTGCTGTCCATCACAGTGTGAGAGCTCTCATTGGTTAATTTAGGCGCCAACAAGGAAAGTTCACAGTTTCACCCAGAATTCACTATAATTAGGACCCCTTGAGGACCCCTGGGTTCTGACTGGTCCAAATAGCAAAGTCCCGGACTAAACATGGCAGCTTTCCATGCCGAGGAAATAAACAGTCCACATTTAAGTTCATTTTTACAAGCAACAGTACTTTTAGCAATAAATATTTACAGGTTGTGAAAGTGCTCCCTCCGCTTCATTACTGACTGCAGAATGGAGACTGTCAGGGTTTTGCCTGGCTGGTCACGGGCTTTGTTTCACTTGGACCCAGCCCAGGCTATGGTACACTATACACAGACTGGAACTCTTAAAAGGATAGTGCGGCGACATGGCTCTGCACACTCATGCAGGACGACATCAGAACATTACTGTACATGGATTTGCTTTTTCTTTCTGGACATCAGCCAGGCAGTGGGTGTCAACAGAGCCCAGGGAGATACTCAAGGTAAGCCCCCCAATTTGGGGTGCAGCTACATGTTGTATGTAAATAAAAAAGTGCAAAGAAAAAGTAGCACTATTTCTACACTGCAGTGTGGTCCCTTGACCAGTAGGGGGTCACAACAGTGCATTACATAGAAACATAGAAACAGCCTTTGATGGCAGATAAGGACTGCTTGGCCCACCTAGTCTGCCCATTTCCCTACCTACTGGGTAAGCTGTAGATCCTAGTTATCCAACAGCCTATTTCTTCCACCCCCACAAGAATTGCCTTATCTCTGTCCTATGCATTCTTGAATTCCCCCACTGTTTTTTAACAGTGCATTGTTAAACTGATCAATTTCGAGACTAACTTGGAGAACAATCAATATTATCTGTTCAAATACAGTATCACAATAAATATGCTAGATTCACGCCCCTCCCTTGTTAACTTCCCCCTAATAAACCAGATTTCTTGTATAATATTACTCCTGGGCTGTGAGCATATTATCTGGTTTTCCATTACTGAATTATCTGAGAAGTGCATGTCATGTCTGCATTGGCACTGATTAATGCAGTGGTGTCACCCATGGTCTTGGATTCAGGACATATCAGTGCTATGGTGTCAGTTCTGTGTGGCACTCACTTGCCAGCACCGGGGAATTCAACTTGCATGATGTAGTAAGCATCATAAGGGTAGCTGGTGTTGCTCAAGACCCACAAGACAAGTCCTTTTAGAGGCATACTGTAGAATGCTCAGTGGATGATAGTAACTTACGATTCGCTGTCAAATAAGACTTTGAATGGTTGTCCTTCAATGAGGATAGGAATGCCAACTCTGGGGCCCAGTAGCCTTGAAGGCAACTTGCTCCCTTGATGGATTTCAGGATCACTCCATTTCATGGAACATTGTTCTGCCAGAGACCCAGGTCACTCCTTCACTGGGCTCTACTGTCCTTTCCCTGCTGCAGTGGTGATGGCCTTTTCTACTTCTAGTTCACAAGCTGTTGGTTGCTTAGTTGGTAGCCCATGACATGGGTGTTGGCGATTGAGCACTTGCAATGATGGTGACTCAGTCCTGGCACATGTCGATGTGGCTACTGCTGAGGATAGGTGACTGGATGGGGAAAGTGGGCGCATGTAACGACAAGACGTCGCTATATGTATACATGCGTGGAGGGGGAGAATGTGTGATGGAAGGGAGGGAAGGTTGGCCTGGCATGGTTGGTGTTGGGCTGCTGAGCTGGCCCCATAGCATGATGGGAGGGTGGCAGCCTATTGCCCTCATGAACAATTAAAATCAAAGTCCCTGGTGCCGTTTTCTTGTGCGCTGTGGATGTACATCACCGAAATTGATTTTCGGCGATGTATGCTCACCCTACCGCCATTCGCAATAGGACTTTCGCCCTTATCACATAAATCCGCTTAGTCCAGCCTCAGTCTGCCTGTCCATCTTGCCCACATCTGTAGCAAAATACATTGTTCCTAATTTGAGGTGGGGCTTGAGGCCCATTCCAAGAGGCAGCAGAAAATCTGGGTGCATTGCCACTACCTGGAGGCATTGGCTCGACTCTTGGCCACTGCTTGTGTGTAGTGGTGAATACATTCACTTGCTCCTCCAGATACTTTATTTTCTTCTCGAGCCCAGTAGCATCCATCTGAGGTCCTTCAGTAGTAACTTTTGTCATGACGGGGGTGGTTTTCCTCTCCAACCCTTTCAGTGACTCCTTCCATTCTGCCTGTAACTCTTCCTCTCGCACCTCTTCCAGAAGCTGTTTTAGGTTGTGGGGTGATGATGCTTGGTTCTTAAGCCAAAGGAAGAATATGGTCATCTGTGAGTGTCTGGCTTCTTTCAGCATTTGCTCTAGTCTGGTTCTATTAGCCTGATCTGGTGTGATCCTGCCAGCCTTTATTTTTCATAGGATGACTGTCTCCAATCGGGTCAGGCAATCAGACATTCTCTCCCTCTTTCTTCATGGTGATGCTGAGCTGGAAAAGCAGGCCAGTGCCATTCTTGATAGGTCCATAAGTACTCTAACATTTCTAGATGGCTGTGCAGGGTAAAATTTGGCTGATTTGTACATAACGACCAGATAATGTCCAAAGCATATTCCTGTAGGCTTTCTTTTACTCTTTTCCTTTCTTCATCTTCAGAGCACTTCCATTCTTGAAGCATCTGAGTTGCATGACTCATCCAACTGTAGTAGTCATCTTCCCCCCTTGGGGTGGTGACAGTACCTGAGAATATGCATAATCTCCAGTAGAAGCTGGTATCATAATGGGGCACATGAATGGCTGCACATTCATGTACCACTGGTGCTGGACTGGCAGAAGGCAGCAGTGGCATCACCCCTTCTTTCTGTAACAGGTCATTCACATCCTTGGCAGTCTTCCTGGCTGCATTGAGAAAACAACTGGAATTGTACTTCAAACTTTGTAGGGACCATAGGGCCCTTTGGTGAAGGATTAGGGGGCACCGAGGTTTGAAACTCTTGCACTCTTTTTCCCTCACTGGCCAATAACAATTTGACTTTTTCCACCAAGTCCACGGGCTGCACTGGTGAGGGAAGGGGAATGGAAAGCAGACTACTCTCCCTGCAACAGGTGCTATACCCCTTCAGAACTTTCAGATTTGAATGTGGCGGGCAGTTTTCTGACATCAGTTTCTGAATCACTGTCAGTCAATGTAGTTGTACTTTGGCTGGCATGGTCATACTTGACAACATATAATATAAATTGCCATAACACTGCAGAGCATCTAATGGCTTCAAAATGGTGGCCTTATCAGTACCTTTGGGGAACCCCATGACCAGGACTGCCTTTCAAGTCTAGGAAGTCCCCTTTACACCAGTCTTCCAACTCCTGAAATGCCATGACAACTTTAACAAATTTTGTGGGGGTGCTAAAATTTTTCCTGAATGTTTATGGGTCCAGTTGGAGAGCTATTATGGATGTGAGTGCCCACTCATGTGTTCTTAAGAGCAGAGCACTGTGAACTGAAGGTGAGCAGCTCTATGATCCCAAGAACTCAAGAGCCAACACTCTTAGATCCATAAGAGGCCCTCCAAAGAGACCCATAAAATTATTATAGATCACTAACTGAATTAAAAAAAAAAAAATCCTTTTTTTTTATTTAAACTGCTGACAGCATGAGCAGTCAGTGAGAAGCCAGTTGCAGTGGCTCAGGGCATGAGGTACTTTTCTGATAATGAGTACCTCACACACCACTGAAGGAAAGGCTGTGATTGGTCGGGGAAGTTCCCGTGATCAATATTTACAAGTTACAGTTTGGAAGGGACACACGTGTGGTGCAGATATCCCAGTGGTGCCTTCATTGTAGAGGGACTGTCCTGGGCCCTTGGCATTTACCTCTCCACATCTCCCTAAGGGGCCAGCTGGGTTGCCTGAAGATGTGCCATACAGCGTACACTGGCCTAACGAAGTGCAATGCCTCAAACTGGTGTGGCCATATGGGGTACCTGGATGCTGAAACACAAGACTACTACCCCCCAGGAAACAATGTATAAGCTTCCCACACAATCCCACCTCCAAAATAATTGGCACAGTAAGCAATGATGAACCCCAAACCATAAAATGCAATTCAAACAAATAATTTATTTAAAAGAAAAGGTATGGAAAGAACAAGGGGCAGCAAGGTAAAATGGGACCAGTGGGGTAGTAGTAGTAGTAGTAACCTCTATTCTCTGAGCAAAATACTGTCACTGTATGCAGGCAATAATATGATCAACACTTTGGCTTGGAGAATCTGCACACCCCATGACAATTCTCAAACCCCAGTGCAGCTGTACTTGGCTTAATACCCCCCCCCAAAGATAACAGGTGAGAGCTCTCTTTTATGTTGCAGTGGGTACCACACCGATGATACTGATGCTGTTAGCAGGGTGGAGTTCAGTGGCACACTTTAAAAGGTAGACAAAACACGCTTTGAACATGAGGTTGGCTGAGTATAAACAGAATTTGTTTAAATTGACTGGAAACAAGTTTCAAAAGTGGCTCCTGTCTGTAATCCACTGGGATGTGGGGCTGACTGGCTTTCACAGGTCTTCTGCCAAGGTGTCTCACACTGGCGCAGTTCTGCCCAGTACTTCTGGGATGGGATTGTAGGTTATAGGGGTCCTAGCACAATAAACATCCTTCCCAAATGCAAGGTCAAACATTGGAGTTTACTCAGAGTTTTGATGCCTCAAGTCATATCTCTAGTTCAGGTTGCCAGAACAGGCTGTATGGATGCAGTTGCTCCCCACTGGGATGCAGGCTTCCCTAGGCTTGCTGGTGGCTTCTCTCCACTCTGCTTCTCTCTCTTACATGATGTCTAATTGAGGCTCAGGACATTGAACAAGGCAGGGGCCTTATTCAGCTGGACATGTGATAGAAGCTCATCCACCAGAGGAGAAATGTCTGTGAGGGGGCAGGAAACCCCAGCTCCAACTTGCATATAAAACTGTAGTTTTAGTCACAGCTTCTTCTTTTCTTCACAGAAACACTTTAACTGGGATCCCAAATACTTTCTGTCTGTTAGGCCTGGAGTGTCTGGACAGACAAAGGCACACTGGCCCACTCCTTGACACATAGTCACTAACGTGGCTATCTGGTTGAACTGGCCATGATCATGCAGAACAGTCCTTTTAGCTGGGCCGAATCTCGACATCTGATTGGTCAGGCTTGTTTCCTGGTAAACAGTCACTGGCACAAGCTGGCTCCTGATTGGCAGAAATTCATGGGAAAAGTTGGTCCCAACCTACCACCCCTTCCCATGGTGCTCTGCAGTCTGTGCAACCATGGTGCCACCATCTTTGTTTACACTTAGAGTTCATCATTGTCAGCTTGCTGCTGATTCATTTTATATCCTCCTATGTTGTGTTATTACTGCCCTGGCCCTCTTATTGTCCTGGGGCCAGGGATGTGCTTATATGATGGGGCACTCAGACCCTTTTTCTGTTGGGAGCTCTGTTGTGTGGGAGGCAGTCGTTGGTGCTGCTTTCCCAGTTGGTGCACATGCATACCTACTCTTTTCCCTTCTCTGCCCCACTGATTGTTCTGGAGCCAAGATACATCTTGCTGGGTGACCAATGACATGATGCACTGTGGCCCTGACTCTGCTTTCTGCCCTGGAGCTGGGATCTTAGTTGGTAGTAGGCATACTGCCAGAATTAGGGGTCAGATCTCCTGCTCCGAATTGTGCTCTTCTGCACATGTGTAGCAGCCCGACATGCTGCCATGCTCCTCCCAGTTCTGTTCCCTGGCTTGCCTGCAGCTCCAGGGTTCGGGGAACCAAAGAATGCTGCTGCTGCTTCTGTCTGCCCCCACCTCAGCTCCAGGTGATACTCAAGGGGCCAGAGGACAGAGAGTTACTTGTGGCAGTGGCCCCGGATTTAGCAGGTGGAGCCCTGGTTTGAATTCCATCAGGGCTCCTGGCTACTGGCACAAGTGCCCTGCCAGACCCCAGCTCAGCAAACCTGAGGGGACCAGAGGTTGAACACAGATTCACAACGAAGTAAGTCCCAGAAATGGGGGAGCTTACATAATAATAATATAGACTCTGGTAGTCTACTGTTGTAGTACGCTTTTCTGCACTGATACATATGTAAAATTAATCCAGTCATGCTAGCCTAGTGGT
Source organism: Neoceratodus forsteri (assembly GCA_016271365.2). Taxonomy (NCBI): domain Eukaryota; kingdom Metazoa; phylum Chordata; order Ceratodontiformes; family Ceratodontidae; genus Neoceratodus; species Neoceratodus forsteri. The sequence continues at coordinate 605,323,844 of CM057456.1, read as the reverse complement.
GCTGCCTCCATATCCAGTGCCAATGTAATAATAAAATAGACTCTGGTTGCCTAGTGGTACCTCCTCTGCCCACATATAAAATTAATCCTACCCAGTTAGTCTAGTGGTTACCCGTCCTGCCCTGATCCCAAGTGTAATACAGTTCTGCTCTCCCCAGACAACCCACTCAGCACCCACCCCCTATAAAGCACCAATTTCACCTGAATACATCCTTTCTTGTCAGCAGCCAGAGCTGTGGATGGCAACCCGGGATAGACCCTCCTCTCATCACTTTACCCAACTGCTGTCTAAATGACAGGAACTGAGTGCATTCATGCATATTGTAGAAACAGCTGTTTCTACACTATGCTCATACTCGGTCCCTGTCATTCAGATGGTGGGCAGCCAAGATGGGAAGAAGAGGGTCTGTGCCAGTCACTGTCTACTACTTTGCCTTCAATCAACAACAGGTGTATTCGGGGGGGGGGGGTTAGGTGCTGGATAACAGAGTAGGTGGTGGTGGCTGTTGAGTGGGTTGGCCAGGGGGATGTTGTGTTACATCGGGGATAGGGGCAGGAGAAGATTACCACTAGACTACCAGGATTTGTTTTATTATAAAATAAGGGATCAAGTGGGATGGAGTATTGCTAGACTGCCAAGGTATGTCTTACTATAACATCAGGGATTGGGGTGGGAGTGGTGTGTGTTTCTTATCATTGCATGGCAATACTGCTGGGGATGTTGATAAGAGTAGAGTTTTGAAAGCAGTAAATAGTGCTGCCTCAGCAGCCTTCTTATGCATGGAGTTTCCTTCATTTGCATGGGCATAGTTCTGCATTTAGCATAACTGCAGTGAAAACTGGGTCTGGAGGGCCCTTTGAATAATGCTCCCACCCAGTTTTAACGTGCCATGCCCATTATTCTTATGCACCTCACTAATCTTCTGAATATCGAGGCCCATTAGTCTTATTTTCAGATCTGATTTGTAAACAAAATGATTATGATGTACAGGTAGCCTTACTGTATCAGCAATTTCCCATTATTTATTTATTCAGTGGGCTTACGCAACTTAGTGTGGAGTTATGCTTGTGCAACTTTGTTGATTGTCTGATGTATTTGAATGAGTTGTAGATTGTTGTAGGTGAATACTCTGGCCATTTGCACTCTCCGTTCTATGAGGAATTACCGCCCTGTCAGGGTACCATGAAAGCAAGAAACCTATAAGGAGGGTTCCTCCCCTAGAGATGCTGTGGGAATGATTCCTTTATGCTAGGGAGCCCTCAAGGAGAGAGGTGTGCCACTGGAGGAGGAGGGGAGTATTGTGGGGCAAAGAAACAGTGCTTCTGAGAGAGGCTGGAAGGAGCTGACTTAAATAGCTCAGACAGGGGTCATCGCTGGCTGCTCCCACCCATTGAATTGCAGGCATAGCCTTTGAATTCAATGGGCTTATGCAACTTAGTGTGGAATTTTGCCTGTGCAACTTTGTTGACAGTCTGAGGTATTTGAATGAGTTGTAGATTATCATAGGTAAATACTTTGGCCATTCACAGTCTGTTCCATGGGGAACTATCACCCTGTAGGGGTATCGTGATGGCAAGGAACCCTCTAGGAGGGCTTAACCTCTAGAGGTGACATGGGAATGATTCCTTTAGGCTAAAGGTACCTTAGGAAGGAAGGAGATCCCAAAAAGTACTGAACAGCAAGTAGTGAGACAGAACCTGAGTGAGGACAGATTGACAGCAAACAGTAATGACTGGAAACAGATATGGACTGAGATGAGCACTGACTGACAGAGATCAGAACTGATAGCAGAGGGGCATGACTTTTGTAAGGAGAGAGGGAATGGCAAAGAAAGGAGGGCCACCATTAAATCCCATCCAACAGAAAAAACCTACCTATGAAAACGGCAGACTACTCTAAATGGACTACAGTATGGACCACCTGTTGCCGTGACTACCTACATTTTATGACCTTCTGCATGGAGGAGAGGAAAAAAACCCTATGAGGAGGAAACCTCTGGGGATCCAAGGCCTTGGTCGCCCTCCCTCCAAGCTTGGGAAATTTAGTGACAGCTTGGCTACTGCTATTTAGATACCCAATTCAGGGAAAATATTTTAGAGGAAGGTCTCTCACTCTATCCCTGTAATGGGAAAGCTGTGAGGGGGCCGCAAGTGATCTCTGTGGCTAAGGGAGGGTACAGACAAGGAGGCCCACACCCCAAGGCAGGAGAAGGAGAGCAACAATTGCTGAAAGGCACTCACCTGGCCTCCACTAGGGAGGTCTAGAGGGGAAGCCGAACCCTTGAGAGGTAAGGCAAGGAGATGAGCCCTTGAGGTGATGGGACTTGGAGTTAAACAATTTTCACTCTTGAGTGGCAGAGGAAGGGAAGGGGGTAGAAACCAAGTGAACTTTAGGTGGCTGTAGATAGAATAGCTTTTGGGTTGCTGCTGACATGGTCTGCATAGCTAAAGGAGCCCCCTTGGACTTATGAACCCCACCCTCCTGCAGCTGAAGTCTTAAATGCTGCATCAAGAGGTGCCGCTGAGTTTATCTGCATGGCTAAAGCTTCCCCTGGAGCACAGGACAGTCTGCCCAAAAGGCAGAAGAGAAGGACCCTGTCCAGTCATGGGACCCACCCTCAAGTTGCAGACTTCAAGAGGTAGAGTTAGACTGTTAACTTCCCTGTGCTCCCAGGTTGCACCTGGAAACAAGCTTTGGCTTAATGTGCCTGGTTAAAACTTTACCTTTCCTCCTTAAAGAGCAGAGCCTTAGAAGTCATGCTATGGTTGTGGCTGGCATGCATCCAAACATAGGAGTCATAGGAGGCCAAGATGAAGCCTGAAACACAGGTAAGGCTGAACGAACAAGAGAGAAATAAAATGGAGATGAGAGTAGTGAATGAGACTTGCAGGAGTCATGGAAGGCCATGGCATAGCCTGATGGCTACAAGCACATGGGAGGAGACTGAATGAAATGAGCTTGAACTGAGTGAGGAATGCATGCCAACCAGTTCCATTGGGGAGGTTAGTATTAGGTGCTGATGCATTGCAAGTCTGGTAGGGTGAGGCAGTAAAAGCAACAATTAAACTGCTAGGAAAGGCAAGCAAATGGAAACTGAAAAGTTTGGAGCAGTGACTGCTGAATTGAACAACAAAAGCCAAAAGGGAGTGGCAGCCTGCTAGGTACCAGGTGTAAGCAATTAAGGATGGATGTGCACAGGGAAATTGCTACAGGCAGGGAAAACAGCAAAATGGGAGCTTGATAGCCCAAGTTAAAAGCAAATGAGAAAGGAAGAATGCTGGGAAAACTAGAAGGCCCAAAAAGATACAAAACAGAAGAAACACAAGGCACAGGAGAACAGGAGTGCAGCAGAAATAAGAGACAGACAGAAGCACAAACCACAGCTAGAAGGTAGAAAGCAAAACATTAATCTAGAAAGCCAATGAGGCACAAACCAGGCAGAAAGTCCAAAGCACAAACTGAGGTGGGAGACAAACACTGAAAGAAAAGGGGAGGGGGAAGAGCCCCAGCAGAGTCTCTGGCTGCAGAAAAGTAACAGTGCTTCTGAGAGAGGCTGGAAGGAGCTGACTCAAATAGCACAGGCAGGGGGCATGGCTGGATGCTCCAATCCATTGAATTGCAGGCATAGCCTTTAAATTAAGGTATATCATCTGCAGTTGCTTACAAATTCATATGTATGGAAAAAAGTAACAAGGTCCAGAGACAAACTTAAAGGACCATGGAGTCTCAAAAAAACAGAGAAGTGCACATACCCCAGGAGTTGAAACAGGAAAACTCAGGAAAATAAATAATGGGGTCAGCAACTCAAAGGCTGTTATCACTGATGACTTTATTGCAAAAATATGTAAAAAACACATCAAGTTCTCTCAAATGCAAGCATGCTTGCATTTCAGAGAACTTGATGTGTTTTTTACATATTTTTGGAATAAAGTCATCAGTGATAACAGCCTTTGAGTTGCTGACCCCATTATTTAATTTCCCGAAATTCATATGTATCTTAGTACTGCTTATTGAGTATAGGATATGATGCTTATTCTGATGGGGAATATATTCATCTTTTCTTTATGTCATATATAAATAAATGCTCAGTTACTATTTATATTACTTCAAAAGAAAACCCCTTTAGTTAAGGGTTAGTTCATATATTAGATTTTTGTTTGTTCAGTTACTTTCCATAAATAAATTACCTATTTACATTCAAAGGATCATTAGGCTCATGTGAAAATCTGCTTAGGACTGCGTTGGAGTATTGAGTCATAGTGTGTGATGCTTGTGCAACTGTTGTACATTGGCCTATGCTGTCTCTGTCCCTCTACTGTCCTGGTGCAAAAAATCAAAAACAAAAAACAAAAACAAAAAAAAGAAAAAAGGAACCCCTATTGAAGGGGTCCAGCTCCTTGAGGTGTTATAGAGATGAGGTCCCCAAGACTAAAGGTACCTTAGCCTGGAACTCGACTGGAGCTCTGGAACTCAAGGAGGACATTGGTGATCAGCTCCAGCTCTCTAGGCCTGAAATATCTGGCTCAGATAAACCCTATGAGGATGTCTACCTCACTCCTATACCTTCACCTACCTATCCTGTTAATTCTGGTGCACCAAACTGGATTACTTGAGGTAGTGCAACAGCCCCAAGGTCATCCTGTATTCTCAGGGTATGTGCGCACTATGCCACTGGCACATCAGCTTCAAACTCTATTAATGGAAAAATGGTTTCAGTAACTAGTCTAAGTACACCACTGCTACCCCCTGGTAGATTAACACCTAGCTTCCAACATCATCGCTCATACCTGTTTACTTTCTCTAACTTCACAGCAACAACTGATACATTTAACAGTACCTCCTCCTGTAGAAGACAACGAAAACAATACTTTAAACAACTAAAGGCATACCTACTGAAACTAATTCTACTGCTTCTGCTTCTGTCTGGATATGTGCACCCTAACCCCAACCCCACAAGGGCAGTGGACCATTGCAGCACAAAAATGTCCTGTACGCTCTCCCTCGTGTCTATCAATATATGTAGTCTTCTATGTAAGTTAGACAATCTCAAGGTATGAATTACACAACACAACTCTGATATTCTTTCTGTTGTAGAAACTTGGTTGTCATCCAAACTCCCTGATTCTGCTATCACCATACCTGGCTACTCTACTTTTAGGCAGGATAGGCTCACTAAAAGAGGTGGTGGCTGTGTTATTTACTTAAAAGGAACTCTAATGGGTCCCGCCCTTGAATTGGCCTGCATAGGAAACTCCTCTCAGGCACTGGCCATCAAGGTACTCCTAGGGGCCCAAAAGAAAACATTAACTGTGCTGTTTACATACCACCCAAAGAATCTGCCTCTGGCATTCATAACTTCACAGAATATATTCAGAGTGTGCCTCAGAACACTGAAACCATAATACTGGGAGATTTCAATGTAAACTGGCTCTCATCTGACATTGGACATATTAAGGATGCCATCTCCGCCTTGCACCTTACCCAGCTAATTAACACCCCGACCGGAATTAAGTATAGAACTGGATCAAGTACCTTACTGGATTGGATTCTGTTTAGTCACCCTGAACAAATCACAAATGTCTCTGTACTGCCTGACACCCTAAGTGACCACTCCCCTATACTTTGTAGTTGATCCGACAAGTGCAGCAAATCTCCACCTAAGGTTATTCTCAGTAGGGTCCTAACTCAAGGACACCTAGAACCACTCAGATCACACCTTCGAACTCAGGATTGGTCACCAATGGACTCTACCAATGACATTGATGACGCACTTGATTTCTTCATTGACCGCTTTAATGCTGCATGTGATATCCATGCCCCCCTTAAAAAGCAGAAAGTTAAGGATGTGTGCAACCTTTGGATAACACCTGAACTACTGGGACTTATGAAGACTAGGGACCACCTCTGGCACCAGGCCAAAGCCACAGGCAAGCAAGTAGATATTCAGGCTTATAAAAAATCCAGAAATGTTTGTACCAGAGCCATCCATTTTGCAAAAGATCAATACTTTAGGGAGGCACTTTCCAACTTGTGAGGTGACAGTAAACATTTCTGGAGCAACATTAAGGAAGTCACTGGCAAAGACCTCAAGAGAGCACCCACCATGCTTAACATTGATGGAAGCCCAACTCTTGACCCAATGGCCATAGCCAATATTTTTAACGATGCCTTTACAGACCTCAGCAGTGGCCTCCCCCCCCTGATTTTTTTACAGTCTCTGCCCCTGCCACCTCCTCAGTCTGTGATGCTCAGCAGCAGGCTCCCCCACTTTTTACTTCAAAGAGGTTACTAAGCATGAGGCTAGAAAGTACATATGCGAAGTACACGGTAAAGCAAGATTCAGTGGGGACAATCTAGATGTCAAATGTCTTGCCCTCATCCTCGAGGAAACCCTTACACCTCTTACCAAGATTCTGAACCTTTCCCTAAGGCTTGGGCAATTCCCCCAAAAATGGAAGCAGGCCCTAGTAACCCCAGTGCACAAAGGTGGAGATAGGGCAGAGTACCTAGAGGTCAGTGGAGCACAGGACCCAAGGCAGCATGGATTCACAGCGGGGAAGGTCATGTCAGACAAATCTAATAGATTTCTTTGACTGGGTGACCAAAGTAGTAGACCAGGGAGGGGCTGTGGACATGGCCTACCTAGACTTTAGCAAGGCATTTGACACAGTCCCACACAAAGATTATTAGCCAAATTAACCAGCCTGGGAGTGGGTCCCAGGGTGGTAGCCTGGTAAAACATTGGCTGCAAACAGGACACAGAAGGTAATTGTAAATGGAGTCCACTCTGAAGAAAGAGAGGTTACTAGTGAGGTACCTCAGGGTTCAGTATTGGGTCCAGTCCTTTTTAATGTCTTCATCTGTGACATTGCAGAGGGACTGGAAGGAAAAGTATGCCTTTTTGCAGATGACACAAAGATCTGCAACAGGGTTGATACACAAGGAGGCGTGGAAAGGATGAAAGGGACTTGGCAAGGTTGGAGGAATGGTCAGAAGTATGGCAGCTAGGATTCAATGCAAAGAAGTGCAAATAACGCACCTGGGAAACAAGAACCCAGGGGAAGAATACACAATGGGTGGGAGGTAGTAACAACAACAAAAAAGGAAAGGGACCTGGGGGTAATCATATCAGATGACCTTAAGGTTAGCAAGCAATGTGAGAAGGCAGTAGGGAGGGCTGGGGTATACTGGGATGTATAGGGAGCGGCATCAGCAGCAGAAAACAGGAAGTTGTTATCCCTATGTACAGACAGTAGGTGAGACCCTATCTGGAGTACTGTGTCCAGTTCTGGAGACCCCATCTCCGCAAGGACATAGACAGGATAGAGGTAGTCCAGAGGAGGGCAACTAAAATGGTGCAGGGTCTGCAGGAGAAGCCGTATGAGGAGAGACTAGGGGAGCTTAATATGTATACCCTTGAGGAAAGAAGGGAGAGGGGGGACATGATAGAAACTTTTAAGTACCTCAGTGGAATCAACAAAGTCCAAGAGGGTAGCATCTTTCAGAAAAAGAGACTTGCAAGAACAAGGGGACACAATTTAAAGATAGAGGGAGGGCGGTTCGGGGCAATGTTAGGAAGTATTATTTCACAGAAAGGGTAGTGGATGCATGGAACAGCCTTCCTGAGGAGGTTGTGGGGTCTAAAACTGTGGGAGAATTCAAGAATGCATGGGACACATATAAGGCAATTCTTGTGGGGGGTAGGAAGAAATAGGCTGTTGGTTAACTAGGATCTACGGCCTATCCTGTAGGTAGGAAAATGGGCAGACTAGATGGGCCAAGCGGTCCTTATCTGCCGTCAAAGTCTATGTTTCTATGTTTCTGTGTTAGGGCACAGCACACAAACTACAGGCCAATCTCCATTCTACCTCCTCTATCAAAAGCACTAGAGGGTATAATTGCAGATCAGCTTGTGGAATACCTGGACAAATACAATATCCAATATCCCCAGCAGCATGGCTTTCGTAAAGGTCATAGTACTACCACTGCACTGTTAGAATTCACTGGTTTCATACATAACACACTCGACTAAGGCCATCTGGTTGGGGCTGCCTTTATCGACCTGACGAAGGCCTCTGATACTGTGAACCACTCACTGCTTTTCGGGCCATTATCGCTCGCAGGAGTGTCGAATGATGCTGTCAGCTGGTTCAAAAGTTACTTAAAAGACCATTCACAGCAGGTCAAGATAACCAATGTCCTCTCCGAAAGGAAGCCAGTCCATTCTGGAGTGCCTCAAGGATCTATACCGGGGTCCCTTCTCTTCAGTAGCTACTTGAATAACCTCCCATGAGCATGTCATGAACAGATTCTGCTTTACGCGGATGATGCCGTGATCTACTCTAGTAACTCTGACCCTAACAACCTCCAAGATAACCTTCAACACAGTTTCTCAGAAGTGGAAAAGTGGTTCAGCACTCAAAAACTGGTGCTAAACTATAAAAAGACCAAAGTGATGCTTTTCAACAATGTCCATAAGAAGCACAAGTCCAAACCCTTGTTCATCACGAACTGCACTGGCACCGCACTTGAACAGATCCACTCCTTCAAATATCTAGGGGTCACTGTTGATAGCTCACTCACCAACTAGCAACATATTGATAGCGTAACTCAAGCTATCAACATAAGGATTGGCCTACTCCACAGGCACAAGCATAGCCTCACTCCCAAGACACTAAGAATAGCAATTTTCAGCTCTGTCATTACCATCATTGATTATGGGATGGTTGTTTATGGCTCTGCCTCTGCTACATCCCTTCACAGGGTCACTGTTGCTCTTAACAAAGCATGTAGACTCCTTACTGGGGCTGCACACCTCACACACACGTGTGACCTATACGCTCAGACTGGCTGGCTTCAATTATTCAGCCGGATCCAATATCAAACCTGCTTACTTGCCAAGAAGGCACACCTTGATTTGTTACCCCCTGGGGTCCAATAGCTCCTTAGCCCTTGTCACAGTACCCAACATACTCACAGCTTGGCAACTCAAGTCTTTACTGTCCCCAGATGCCGCACCACCTTAGGTCAGAGGTCTTTTGCTTACAGAGCCCCCCTCTGGCTCAACTCCCTGGGTATGGACATCTCTGCTGAGTCAAAACTCAGCCCTTTCAAACACAATATCCAACAACATCTATTAGCAAACAGTATATTTGACTGCCGCCCTTAGCTGCTTTCTGCTTATTTTATCAGTGTACTTATACCTTTCGGCACTTTTAACTCTTGGCACTTCATTTCGATCCTACTCTCAAGCCTTTTCCCCTCCACCCATCACCCCTGCTTCTTCTCTGCTCACGCATCTTTAAGTTCTTCCCTTGTTCCTCCTCATCTTCCCTCTACCACTCTCAACCCGTTTTCTTATCTCATGCCACCTCTTTTGCAACTTCTTCCCCTCCTTCTCCCTGCATTTCTCTCTCTTACCTCTCTCCCACCCATATTACTCTCTCCCTTGGGTTTTCGACAAGGCCTGCTAAGCTACCCCCTCTCCTGACCAAACACCACCTCTTCTCCTTATACTATTAATTTGTCTTCCTCCCCCTCACTTCACCAGGACTCCCCTCTTTTCTCTGCACTCATCCCATTTCCCTCCTTCCATCTCCCCATCCTCTCATCTCTCTATACCCATTACCTCCTTTGCAACTCTGTTCCTTCCCTCTCCACCTCCTGTGTAACTCATCTCCTTCTCCCTCTTGTTTCTCCCATCCCCCACCTTACATTCCATTACTTTCTAGCCTAGATTTTGACAAGGTCTCACAGGCTGCCCTCTCTTCTATCCCACTCTACTGTTATATTGAGCTACATTCAGTGCTATTTTGATTGCTTTTGATGTATTAATTTTTTTAAGTATATTCTTGATATCTGCTCTTTACTTATCTATTGTTTACCTTGTTTTGTTTTTGTACTATTGATGTGGAAGCTTTGTAAATGAGTTGTGTTGCTCAAAGGTGTTGTAATCTAAGACTCAATAAAAAAAAAAAACTCCCAGCAAAAATTTACCATTATGACTTTTGGCATGGACTGGAGGTTCTTCCGTGGAATAATCCTTTGGGAAACCTGGGCCTAGGTTCCCATTAGGGGTGGTATAAGTGATGGCTCAGCTGCTGCAATCTATACACCCAATACAGTGAAAAACTTTGGGGAACATGTTTACAGTCTGTCACTCTAACAGAAGAATGCCTTAAGAGTGCCCTGAACCTATCTTTGCAGCTAAAGGATGTTCCCTGCAAAGGAGGCAATGCTCCCAACTCACAAGACAAGTGGACAAATGACACTGATAGTTTAGCACTTGACATCTGGAACTGGAGAAGGCCTGAAGAGGTAGGAAACAAAACACTTGAGGGGAAAGGCTATATAACACATTGGAGCTCAGCCTATAAGGGCCAAGACAGTAATGAAGTATAGAACTTCACACTTGGGAAAATGAAGGGAAAGGAAAACACAGGAGATCAGGTGGACCTAAGGCAAACATAGGGAGAATAGCTTTCAGCAGTGGTGTTGATGTGGTCTGCACAGCTAGTGGAACCTTCAAAGGCTTAGAGGTGCCACCCTCTGGCAGCTAAAGTCTTAAACACTACTACTAATAATAATAATAACTTTATTTACTTAAGCGCCTTTCAAAATACCAAGGCACTGTACAAAAATTAAAACCACTATAACAAAATCAACAAGAACAATAATAAATAAAATAACGGGTCCCAACAATGTGCCACTGATTTGATCTGGAATGCTAAAGTTATTCCTGAACCACATGATATTCTTACCTGAAGAGCAGAATGATGAGGACCCCATCCAAGTCAGGGGCCCACCCTCAAGATATGGACTTCAAAGGGCAGAGTCAGACTATTGGCCTACTGGGCAGGTGAGCCCTGGAAACATGGGATATGGTCAGGCTTGGAATGCATCTTAGTCCAGTTAGGTAGAATATACAGGATGTCAGTAAGAGGATGATGGTAAAGCCCGATAGCTGATGAAGGCAAAAGCAGGGTCAATATGAGCTAATTGCTATGCCTAACAGCTGATTGTAAGGAACTATATGGTATGCCACATGGAAGAAAAAATAAAGTCTGATGGAGGTTTATAGCCATACAGAAGAGGCATGAAATAGAGTGCTTAAAGTGAAATGGAAGCCCTCCAAACAATCCGTTGTGGAGTTGCCATGAAGGCATGAGTGGGCTGGCAGAATAGCCTAGAGGTTAGAGTAATGAGCTGTGAATGAGGAGCTTGGTACATCCAGCAGACCAGACCCGGGTTTGATTCTCACAATCTCCACTTGCATGCTGTGTGACTCTGAGCAAGTCACTTAACCGCCCAGTGCTCCCAGGTTGCCCCTGAAAACAGGCACTTGTGCCTAGTGGGCAGTACCCGGTTACCAAAGACTAAAAAAAAAAAAAAAAATGGTAAAAGGCTGTAAGTGAAACTATGCATAAATAAGCTGAACAATATATAGAATGCTGGTCTGGAAGGCAGGAGTACAGACATGAACAGACACTGAGCCATGGAGGCTGAAAGCAACACTGGCATAAATCAAGCATAGTGAGACCCAAGTTACTTATGAAGCAGCTAAAAGGGTGCCATGAAGCCTGAAAGTGAGGCAGAAACCCAGAAAGTTAGCTAAGCATAGTTTAGGAGCCATGAAGGTTGACTGAAAAGGAAAACATTGGGAAAACTGCTGGGAGGTCAGCAAGCCATGGCAGATGTACTGTAGAAGAACCCAAAAGCAATGAGGGAAATTAGACGGAATCCAGCAGACAGAGACTTCCTCCAAGCAGCAGGGACCTGGCCAGGACCAGTAAAGGAGAGACAGATGAGAAGGAGAATGGGCCACAGCTTCAGAGCAGAAAAATCAAAGGAGTAGCCTGCCACACACTACCGGAGGTAGAAGAGCACTGCACACCCACACAAGAGTGAGTGAAGGAAGGCAGAGTGGCTGGCCATGCTGCTTGCACAAAAGGAGGGAACCAGGAGGGAGCACAGGCAGTGGTGGCCACACAGCACAAGGCAAGGGACACTAGGAGAGTGAGAGAAAGGGACCATGCAAACACCAGCTCACAAAAAAAAATCCAAGCATCCGAGGGAGTCTTGAGCAAACGTACCATGTATACCATTTGTAGGGGGGGATGGTGATTATCGTTCATGGCCCATCCAAATTTCAGGCTGAAGTCTCGAAATGATAAATTATGTATGTTAGTGTTATTGTGGTCACAATCCTAATCTGCTTTACCACAGAAAAGCTGACAACATTAAGGTACTGCATTACAGCAGTCCCACTTATGGCAATAATTAAGGTAGTACATTAGCCAAAGTGTTACCTTACTGTGCTGACCTTGAATGTGGTTCATTGTTTTGGTGAATTGCATATGAATTCAGTAGTGCTTGTGTAACATAGTTTACTTTTTGGCTTTACTCTATTCCCACCCTTGGTAGGAAAACTGAGTAGTGAGTAGGGAATAGAAAGCCTGATACCAAGGGTGAGCAGAGTGCTGGAGAAGGAGGAGGCAGGGGTGGATGGTGGGTGTTGCACATCGCACTAAGCAGGGGACTGCTGTGGGAGGTTGGCCTTTAAGGGGAATATGGGAGGAGCTGTTCCCCCACATTGAACCTCGGGCTTTAGCACTCTCATTCAATGTTTTGGTGAATAGCATATGAAGTCAGTAGTGCTTGTGTAATGTAGTTCACTTTTTGGCTTTACTCTGTTCCCACCCTTGGTAGGGAAACTGGCTGGTGTGTAGGGAATAGAAAGACCAAAAAGAATTACCAATGAATGTCCGAAAGAGTATGATTACCTCCTCCAACTCACAGAGAGTATGACCAGTAGCAGACAGGAGCAGAAAAAACCCAGGTGGAGGAAACCTCTGAGGACCCATGGCTACTGAACAGCCCGTCCTCCGGGCAAACTAAGAGGAGATGAACCTAGGTTCTAGCAACCATATTCTAATATCCGAAGAAGGTGATCTGCTTGGAGAGATGATGGTCAATTTTGAAAGTCCTTTGGATGATGCATTCTAGAAGTACAATTCTGAGGTTGAAGAGGTAGGCCTATTCTGAAGGGGCATCCAGATCCTGACGTGGAGTAGGTCCAGTTGACAAAGGGGGAATGCAGTCCAGGTTTCCAAGGTGATGATGGATGGTATCCAATGGGATTACAGAGACAAAGTGAGCATGAAGAGCATGATTTGATAAATTTACTGCCAGACTTTGAATGGTGGAAAGTATGATGGTTTATGAAGTCATAAGATAAACAATCTGTCTTTATAGAAGGTTTGACATTCGTGTTACAGTCTGAAAGTCTGGAGTTAAGCGGTAAGCAGTAAGTTGTAATGTAGGCATCTATGAAGAAGATAAAGGAGTCGGACAGAATCTTTAGGTACCTGGTAGGAGGGGTGACTTTGAAGATTTCAGAACAATGAAGGAAGGTTGGTGTATGCAGTAGAGATGGTACCTGAATGTATATGGAAATAATTGGAAGTTCAGTACGATGAATTCAAGAGTTGATTTGGGTATTGATGCCATATGATACTTGCATAGGCTCCTGCTGGTGAGAAAAGGAGATATTGGTATTGCTGTGGCGTAATTGCTGGTGGCATGAGCTGAGGTGGCCATGGCTGTTTTGGCTTACAGGTTGATCCACTGTCTGAATGCTGTAGGAAGCCTGCAAATGGGTCTTTGAAGGAGTCTATAGACTGATGTGGCAATGGGAAGTTGAAAGCAGTGTAAAATGCCAGGGGTGCCTAGCATTTAAGGCAGATATAGGCCTGTTGAGAGGCATGACTGGGATAGTGAGATAGCCAGGTCGGTTGTGGACATGCAGGTTGAGGAATCAATGGAAGCCTACTCTCTGTGAAAGTCTTCACTAGAAGGAATATGAGAGGCAAATCATGAGGGATGAGCTAGAGGACTGCTGGATGGGCAGCTGATCTGATTGATGTTACATGATGAAGGAATGTAGATGATTGTATGAAGTACAGTGACATCCTGGAGCTAGAGAACAGTGGCTCGGATAGAGTAACTTTAGTAAGGCAGCAAGGTACCAGATATCCAATGACAGGAGTTCTGGGAAGGTAGCTGGCAAGGACTTAGGACATCCAATGGCTATTGAGGAAGTAGGAGCTGAATAACTTGATAAAACAGAGTCAGTGCTCATAGGAGAAGCGATAAAAAGTTAAAACGGATGATGCCACCTATGAGGTATCTTGTGGTTCCTGTCATCCGAAACAGCGATGATGATTATGAAGCTAGTGCATCTCAGAAGGAATGAAGCCACTTTTCCAGGTAAATGATAGGAGTGGAGAAGACTCCACTAAATCTTAGATCCTATGAGACATGGGAGATAGGGTTGCCATATTGCTTGAATTAACAGGATGCATAGGGGGCATCCTGTAGAGTCGGTTGAGGAATGAGATCTTTCTATATTCCAGTCAAATGGGATTCTGGAACTGGTCCTGGGGAGATGATTGGGAAGTATTGATAACTCTATGGTGACGTAAGAGTCTAGAAGGCATATTGTCCAAGGGATGTTGCTAGAAGAAGTTTTCCACAGGTGAAATGAACAAGTGCTCCATAGAGCAGTGGATGGGAGCTGTTAGGATGGCCAGGTAGATGTATGAAATAGATGAACAGGAAGAGTAGCTGACTGGGTAGGAATACTGGCCCGGTGATAGGTATAAAATGCCCCCCCACCCCAAAAAAAAAGCAACAGCACGTGAGAAGGACCCCCATGTCGTCAGGGTGGTGAGGAGAGGCAGCCGTCCAAGGATGGAGGAAAAGTCCAAAGTGGACGTTCGTGGACTGGAGAAAGGAGTCCTAGAAGAAGACAGCATAGGCCAAGCTGTACTGATATTGCAGGTGCAGGAAGGAACAGGACTGGGGTCAGCACCACAGTAAACTGAATCAGAAGGCAGGAAGGCTGCTGCAGGCCATGAAAGGTGGATCCATGGAAGACCAAGAAACAAATCCAGGTACCAAGTGCTATGAAAGTTGAAGTACAAGAGTCCCACTTCCTAAGAAGATGGTGAATAACAAGAGCAGAGAACAGAAAGTGCTGCAACGATGAAGCACAAAGTTACCACCTCTGAAGGAGAAGGCAAACCCGCATCACTGTCAGGAAGGGGCGACCAGCAGCAAGGAAGTCCAGGAGGCAGTTGAGCTGAATGGAGGTAGAGAAGAAATGAGCTGGTGGAGCCCAAATCCAGAGCGAGAGGAGGCCAAGGCAGGGACGAGTATGAAGTGTCCATGAAAATGCAGGATGTAGATTGGAGAGGAAGGATGTGAAAGGCAAATGGGGTACAGGTTCCTGAAGGGAAGCGGCAACTGCTGGGTATCAGGTAGAGAATGCATAAGGTTGAAACAGTCAACTGCAGACACAGGCTCCCAGCCCTGGCATTGGAGGTGAGATGATCTTCATTCGATGCTGCCAGGCAAAGGTAGGATGGTGAAGACAAATAGGGTAAACTGGTCTCGTTCTTGAAGGGAAGTAGCAACTGGGTATTCAGGAAGAGAATGCATAAGGTTGAAACAGTGGATTGCAGATTCGGGCTTCCATCCCAGGTAGTCGGTGCTAGACGACCTTCATTCGATGCCACCAGGCAGAAGTAAAATGTTAAATGCAAATGGCGTATAGTGGTCCTGTTCCCAAAGGGAAGCGGCAACTGGGTATTGGGTAGAAAATGCGCATAAGTCTGAAACAGTTGAATGTAGACTCAGGCTCCTGTCACTGGTAATCGAGGCGAGATAACCTTGACTGAAGGCCACCAGGCATAGGTAGGATGTTGAGGCACATGGGGTGAAGAAGTCCCATTCCTGACGGGAAACACAACTGGTATCAGGTAAAGAATGTGGGAGTATGACATGGTAGATTGCAGAAATGACTCCCATCCCTGTTAGTCGGGGTGAGCTAACCTTCACTTGATGCCGCCAGGCAGAGTTAGGGATGGAGGATGTCAGGTTTGTAAGTAGTAGGTAGTAGTGAGTGTAACAGAATCCCATCCCTGGTAGACAGGACATGCCTACCTTCGCTCAGTACCTCAGAAGGTAATTTGGAGACAGAGTCCAGACAAACTGCTGGTATGGGCTGAGCAAGGAAAAGGCAGCTGGCTGCATAGTCTTAGGTAGGTAAACTGTGGGGCAGTATACATGGGAATGAAGCAAGTCAGAGTAGGAGAACATGAGGAGGAGTCATCAGGAATGCCAGTAAGGGGGAGTTTAGAGTAATCCAGGAAGGAGCATACTGTTAGCGATGGAATGCAACAAATGATGGAAGCCATGAGGACAGCCAATGATGTGGGCCTAGGGGGCGCCACAAGGGGCGTGGAAGAGGGAGCAGGTATGAGCATTGTAGGTGACCAGCAAACTGAAAGGGGAGGAGCACCAAGGGTAGAACAAGGGAACAGAAATCTTGATGCTGAGTAGGGCATAGGTGCCGGGAGCAAATGGTAAGGGGAGCAAATGCCAGACTAGGGTTAGAGGTAGCATGGGTCAAGATGGAAAAGGGGTGTAATGGAGATGGAATGCTGGTGTGGGGAGTGAAAGGCCCAAAAGGAAAACCAGGGAAGCATGGGACAAGGGCAGGAATGGGGAATGGGGGGGGGTCAGCTGGGAATAGAGATGTAATCAGCAGGATTCATGGTCAATGGGACAACTGCCATAAAGGGTGTGAGACAAGACTGCCTAGGAGAAGAAACAGACAAAGCAGTAGGTGCATCAAGATGGACAGCAGCCAAATAATCACGTGCTGACACCTGGGGGGGGGGGAGTGGCCACCTGAGCAGAGAACTGGTTATGGTGAGAAATTTGGGGCAAGGAAGCAGCAGAGCAGAGCGGTATACAAATGCAGAACTGTGTACTGGCAGATGGAGCTAGGCAAGTTTGGTGAGGTGCAGCACATGTCCATCCAAAAGGTAAAGCACCAGAAATAGAACACAGATAAAAGCAAATAGGGGGGCAGAAGGAACTAGTTCAATGATGCTGCAGGTAGGTGGTCCAGGAGCCTGCCCTACAGAATGGAGGTACAGAAAAATTTAACTGCTGTTTTTGTTGTGAAGAAAGAATTACTGGAGAATGCTGGAATAGAGCCTCTCAGACATTGGGATAGAGGGCAGGAATGCAATGGAAGGGATCTGTTCTCTGGTGAGGGAGGGCTTCAGGGTCTCACAGATACAAAGGCCTATAGGATCATGGAGATCACCAACGCCTACCTTTGTGACCCAGCTCAGGAGCCACTATGCCATGCTACTGCTATGGGGAAGGGGACACAGAGACAGACAAAAAGGAAACAATGGGGCATTGTTGCAACACAAGAAGCAATACCACAAACAGGAAATAGGCAGTAGGAGTTAGCACAGTAATGGAAAGATAGGGAGCAGCTGCGGGGATCAGAAAGGCAAATAGAGGCACATACAAAACAATTCAGAGTCTGGCTATGCAGGAAGATGAGCTCTAGTTTCTCACCTAGATGTCCAAGTGAGGCAGAATGGGAGATGAGGACATCATATCCCGCAGCAGTGAGCCAGGAGTTGTGCACAGCAGGGTAATGGTGGGTGCACGGGTATGATGACGCACTGGAAAAGGAGGCAAGGATGGAACGACAGCGCAAATGGGAACAGCCCAGAACATAGGGGTAGCCCAAGGGAGCTGGCAAGAAAGAAGAGGAGCTGAAAACCAGGTACGGGGCAGAGAGGAGGGAAGTAGAGGCAACAGAGGAAATGGACACCAGACGGGAGGAGGGAGAAGGGAGAACGAGGGGGTAGATGGATGGAATGAGGAGCAGACTAGCATTCACATCCCAGAGTTGTCAGGTCACAGTAGAGCAGGACAGGGGCAGAGTGTAGGAGTACAAGGAGATGGCAAGTTGCAAGTGAAGGAGCAAAGCAGTGTGCGGTTTTGCAGGGAGATGATAGGTGACGAAAAGCAGAGTTAAGGAAGCCTGCATCACAGTAGGAAACTGCTGCATGTAAGAGTACATCGGGAGGCAGCAAAAAAAAAACAGAAAAACACAAACAAAAGGAGCATAGGAGGGAGCACAGGGGAACAACCAAGAAACAAGGAGCAGGAAGGGAAGGAAGTTCCACCCACGAGCTACACAGGGGCCCAGGCTTTGCTGCTGCACAACTCACTAAGCAGGGGACTACTGTAGGAGGCTGGCCTTTAAGGGGAATGTTTGAGGAGCTATTCCCCCACATTGAATCTTGGGCTTTAGCCCTCCTATTACATGGTAATGTATCTTGAATGATCTGTGGTAACGCAGAAGATTAGGATGGCTAGCAATGTACTCTGGGAGAGAAAATGGTTTTCTTGTTATAAGTATCTTTTTCCTGATTTCTAATTTTAAATATCCTTTGTCTCGTTTTAAGGTTTTAGCAAGTACTATCTTTTAATGTTGAGAAATTAACTACAATACTGGAAATAAGTTTCTTGCTAAAATAAAACTTCTACTCACGGGAAATCACTTTTTTCCATCTTGTGTTTATCCTCCCGGCAGGAGGCAGCTTGTGTCAGCCATCCAACACCGGACTTCCACAGTCGTTCAGGGCACCTCCTCCTTTTTACCCCAATGGAACCACCGGAGCATTGAGGAGGGCTTTATTTAGCTGTGGCCCCTGAGATTTCCACTTTTTCTCCCCATGTTTCCCAGAGTCCCCAGACAAGGTCTGCATGCACATGGAGGTGTGCACGTACGTCTTGGCCCAGACCAACTCCACTCTGCTCACTCCTGGCCTAGTGCCCGGCACTGTGCCCTGCCTGCACCAACATCAGGCCTCCACGTGGTAGCAGTCAAAGGCTAGGAGAACCAACATCCCCTAACCGTGAGAGGATAGCTGCCAGCAGCTTGCTCGATCCTCACCCAGCACCCCCTCCCCGGTCAACCCCTGGCATCCCTTGCTCATTCCTGAACACAGATCACCAGCATCACAAGAGGTATGGCGTCCAGTGTCTCAGACCTCTGTGCCACTGGGCTGACCATTACTCACTGGAAATTGTAAGACAATTTTAAGACAAAAAAATATACTGCATGCTTCATTATAGTCTGGACATGTCTGTGATATGTAATGGAGCCCTCTTCATTCCTGGAACATGGACGCTCAGTAGGTGAATTAATTTAATTCTTCACCGACATTGAACAATCAAAAATGTAGGGTGGATTCATTATAATGAGGAGCAGAAATCATAGGATAGTATACAATTTGAGAAAAATGCAAGCAGCAAAGTGTATTATAGACTGAGGAACCACTCCCAAACAATCAGAGTGTTCCTTTCCTCTGTGCATGAGACACTGTTAGTCTGTGAAGAGTACCTCATGCACAGATGCCCTGGAAATGGGCACGTTCCGAGGCAGTTTAAACAAAAATAATATACTATTCATCTAACTCAATAAGAAATATATTAATATGTCCCTCATCACTACTTGTTGCTCTATAAGAGTGGTTTCACTTGCATTCAGCTTGAGCCAGAACAGCTCAACTTTGCTTCTCTGTTCTCACTCCAGCCAAACGTGCATGAAACAACCCTTATTCAGCAATGGGGGGCTCCGGGGGACATATTAACATATAACTAGCACTGGCCAATGCCAAATGTCCACTTGATTTTATTTGCTGGATAGTTGTTGGGCATACAGTAGACAGAACAGCAGTTAACACTAACAAATTAATAACACAAGTTCTCATAGCTGAAATTGTCATGACTGGGAAATGAAAAGGTTCACACATAGAGTAACACTGTTGCTTTCCTAGATTGCTACCCATGTCAACGTTTGTTCAGAATTTCATTGTTTTTTTTGAAATTTTGATCCCAAATTTTCAACATACAGTAGTCTTTTTTTATGACACTGCCTTATGAACATGACACATGTCATTTATGAAATCCTGGTCAAAATATCATTTTGTGGCATGAGTGTAAAAAGATGTTTGGGGCAGGATTTGAAAAACAATGACACCTGTCATGTTCATGATGCAATATAAAAATGGCTATGTTGAACATTTGGAGTCAAAATGTTGAAAATGTGCAAATTTGTGAGTAAACAATTGAGCGCCTGCCACCATTTTTTGTTAAAGGATGGTGGGTGTTGACACCGCGGCAACAGACAGGAAAAAGCTGTTGCCATTGTGCAACATCTCTGGCATTCTCTTAGAAACAGGGAGCTGGATTTTCAAAACATGGTGCAGAGCTTGCATCCAGCCCTGCACCATGACACTTTGGTTTTGGCAGTGCACCAAACCCTTCACAGCAGCTTAGAAAAATAGAATCTGATGGCAGATAAGGACCATACGGCCCACCTGGTCTGCCCAGTTCCCTATTCAGTGTTGACACTGACCAATATTTGGCACAAGCTCCATAAAACAGACAGATGGCCACAAGTCAGACCAGAAAAAGTTGGTCTAACTTGCCGCAATTGCCACATGGGATAGAAAATCCTGTTAGATCACTGCAAGCCCCATGCGCCGTATTGTCTTTGCACTGGGACTTGCGTTGATCTAGGACATTTGAAAATCCACCCCACAGTACTAAACATAAGCACATATGAAAGTAGAAAACAGTAGCGCCTGTGTGGACCAAAAAGCAGAAAAAAGGTATAAAGCAGGAATTAGGAGTGCCACAAGAAAACTCACTTCTACCTTGTATTTTCCAGCCCTGTGAGTGGGAGAGTGGGCAGAATTAAGAAGGAGATTCAATATTCTGGAGAAGTGATAGATACAAAGGCAGCCCAAAGCCCTCTCACAGCCAAGGCCAATACCAGTTTGTTCAGATGCTTTGTAGCGAACATAATCAGCACGACTCCTAAGACATGGTAAACTGGGGCACATGTAGTGAGCCTTGTTAATTTATGTTGTAATGACCAAATGCTTTACTTTCAGTATTCCAAATACAGGTAAGCAGAGTAACACAGTTCCTTGTCTGACCTGATCAGTAAGTGGAGGAACATGTTAGAACATATGCTTTACTTGCTTCTTATCATGGTAGGGAAATATAGTAATTCCATCGGTATGCAGATGATGTGTGTTGAGCATTTTCTCTACCATTTTCTAAGAAACAAAGTATTAAACAGTAGCTCATATATGGAAAAAAGAAGGGGTGAGATCTTAGGTAGGAATTAGGAGTTGCACAAGAAAACTCAATTCCACCTTAGGATTTTTCAGGTCTGCGATTGGGCAAGGACGTGAAAGGGAAAAAAAGGAGAAAGGCGAAGGGTGGAAAGAATTAAGGGGGCAGTTCAATATTCTGAGGCTGAGTTAGGTAAAGGAAGGCACATCCCAAATGCCCTGTCACAGTTCAGTGGTAAACTGGGGTATATATAGTGAGCCTTGTTAATTTATGTTGCAATGACCAAATGCTTTACTTTCAGTATTACAAATACATGTAAGCAGAGTAACACAGTCCCTTGCCTGAACTGATCAGTAAATCGAGGAACATGTTAGAACATCTACTTTACTTGCTTCTTATCATGGTAGGGAAATACAGTAATTCCATCGATATGCAAATGATGTGGGTTGAGCACTTTCTCTACCATTTTCTAAGAAACAAAGTACTAAACAGTAGCACATACTGCTTAGTATATGGAACAAAAAGAAGGAGTGAGATCCTAGGTAGGCATTAGGAGTTGCACAAGAAAACCCACTTCCACCTTAAGATTTTTCAGGCTTGTGATTGGGCATGGGCATCAAAGGGAAAAGGAGGAGAAAGGTGGAGGGTGGAAAGAATTAAGGGGGCAGTTCAATATTCTGAGGCTGTTAGGTGAAGGAGTGCACACCCCAAATGCCCTGTCACAGTTCAGATTGATATGTCTTTATATATTCACATGCTTTGCAAATAACATAATCAGCTTGATTAGGATAGGCTAACCTGGGGATATGTGCTCAGTCTTGTTTATGCTGTAATGACTAAAATGCTTTAACTTAGTATTCAAAACATAGGCAAGTAGAGTAACACAGCTCTTTACTTAAAGTGATGAATGAGTGTAGAAGCATGTTAGAACTCTGTTTTACTTACTTTTTAGCACAGTATGAGAATACCTTAATTCCATGAGTTGCCAGCACAACCTCATTAGTATACAAATTATATGGGTTGTGCAGCATCTCTGTAATTCCCTGAGAAACAAAACACCTGCCACTGGTTTTGTTGAAGGGTTGGTGGATGATGACATGACGGTCACAGACAGAAGAAAGCTGGGGCCATTGTGTAACATTTTTGTCATTCACTAGGAAACAAAGTACTAAACGGTAGTACATATGAAAGCAGTAAACAGTAGTATATGTGGAATGGAAAGCAGGGGTAAGATTTCAAGCAGGAATTAGGAGCTGCATAAGACAAATGTCCAACTTGCATTTTCCAGTTTTGTGATGGGGCAGGAATGTCAAAGGGAAAAGTAGAAGAAAGGAGGAGATTGGGTAGAATTAGGGAGGAGATTCAGTATTCTGAAGCTGTGATAGGTGGAGGAAGAGTGTGCCCCCAAAAGCCCTCTCATAGCTTAGACTGATACCAATGTGTCTGCATGCTTTGCAAGCAAACCTAAAAATTCAGAAATACAGTATAATAGTCTATACAATGAAAAACATAAAATATGATGTGTGGTATTCTTTGTCATTTGGACAAAAGATTAGACTAGCAATGAAAAACTGGGGGCCCATACTCCATCACAATTTTGTGCCACTTGTGACACATAACTGTAATGCACCCCTTTGTGCTGTACACAAAGGGGTTGCAAAACTTTAAGACCTGTACACCGTAGGCTTCTTATACTGTTGTAAGGAATTTAAAATGGTTTAAGAAATGCTAACACAGGTTGTGTTCACATTGCAAGGTGAGTTATACTGTTTTTCAAAACCGTGCTAAAACCTACTAGGTACCTAGTCTTTAGCCCAGTTTTAAGAACAGTTTAACATAAACAGGGTTTCACTTAACAGTGTGTCCTTGCTGCAGTGTTACCTCTGGACTTACTCTGACTGATTGACTTCACCAGTAATCCAGCTCCTATGATCCCTAGCGCCCAGTACACCAGGAGGTCAGCTGCACAGTGTGACAGGCACAGTGAATTTAAATCCCCTGGCTGTCAAAAAGGCTCACTTGCTGCAGATAACCATCAGCCTGTTTCTTACAACTGCTTTAGCTGCTGTTCAGATAAAAAGCATGTCTTACAGGACCATTAGTTGTTCCAAGGAAGTAATAAAGCTGCTTATAGACGTTTGGTCCATGGAGAAAGTGCAGGATGAGTAAACAACTTGTGCAAGACTAGCAAACTATATGAACAGACATTTGTTCATTTAATACAGTAGCTAATGGGCACGGATGTGTGGCAAAGCAGTGTTATAAAAAAAAAAGCTATTAAAAGTTTGATACCATAACGCTAAAGAGAAGAACAAGAAATCAGGCAAGGGAAGAGTTACCTGTCCTTTTTCTGAAGACCTTGACAGGATTATTTGTAGAAGACCAACCTCTGAACCCCAGAACGTGATCCAAAGTGGACAGATACCAGAGCATGATGAGATTTTTGCCCAAGATGTGGCAGTTGAAGATTTATCAGCTAATGAAGGTAGGGCATTATTTTAAACTAATGTTAACCATTTTGCGATTGTAAAATGCACCAAACCCCACATGTATAGTATTAAAACATGATCACCCATTTGGGAAAATGTATTTACAGTCATCAGAACTCCCTAGTTCGGCACTATTTGTTCGATGTGGTGTGTAAGTCAGCTAGGCACTGTATGTGATTGTCAGCTGTATGCAGTATCCTCAAATGCAGCAGTACGGTACGTGATCAGTCTCTGGAGCATGAAAGAACCATGCAGCTACCTCCTTGAGGTGTGCTCTGCT
This sequence comes from Neoceratodus forsteri, assembly GCA_016271365.2. Classification (NCBI taxonomy): domain Eukaryota; kingdom Metazoa; phylum Chordata; order Ceratodontiformes; family Ceratodontidae; genus Neoceratodus; species Neoceratodus forsteri. The sequence continues at coordinate 605,300,045 of CM057456.1, read as the reverse complement.
ATGCTGCATGCATTTTCTTGTGCGCTATTTCAGAAGTGACATGTGTGTTTATGTCTGCAGTTTGCCATCTGCCCTGCAAATCATCCATATAACTGAATTTTCTTGCTGGCAGCAGAATTTGTTCGATGTCTGTAGTGACTGTGTTTCTGAGCTGTTCAGTACACCACTGCTTGTGTTTATTTGTGAATAATGAGCTTTGCATGTCACTGCAGATGCTTATGCTCTCTGTTTAATATTATAGATCTAGAGACATCCACTGAAAGTGTAGCAAATGGTCCGCGGCACCAGCAGGAACAGTAGCAACAGCAACAGCAATAGCAACAGCAGCCGCAACACTCAGCATCCAAAGATGCCAATGATGCAGATGAGATGAGCTGTCACAAAATGAGCAGCCATCACCATCATCATCATCAACATCTGGCTCACAACAGAACAAATGTACAGCGAAGGAGACCCTGAGAAATCTCAGGAAAAAAAGATTCAAGAATACAGGAACTGATGGAGCCTATACTTGACCCAACTAGGAAAATGATAGTGGAGCAACATAATAAAATGTTTGTGCTTAAAAGGGAAAAAGCTTTTGCCGAGCAGGAGATGGAGAAGAGGCTACAGAAGAAGGAAGCTTAGCAAACTGCTAATGTTTTTAAAAACCTTAATTCAAATATTGACACCAATAAATGTTCAAGTTAAGCAGCCTGTTTCTCCATGCCACTCTTACCCTGTGATGGTTGCTCAGCAGTACCACATTAATATCCAGCGAGTGTTCCCCGCAGTCTCAGCAAAATATTATCATGTGGATAGCTCAAACATCAATGGCTGAAGCAACCCACAGTGTGTGCCAGCATGCTACATGCATGCCATCAGTGCCTAGCAAGACCAAGGAGCCTATGCCTGAGAGTATGACCTGGACAGTTATAAGCAGTACCAAAAACTGCATATGAAAGATTTATTCATTTTAAGATGTTTTAAAATGTCATGTCATGTTTGACCTGTCAAGTTCATTGTTAAACAGTTTACAGATCACATGCTGAAAAGCAACTGAAAATGTAGAAGCTAATCCCACTAATGAACACATCTTTTTTTCATACACATTATTAATCTCCATCATACTGTACTGTAAAATGACTGAGAATGGGTCATAACAACCACATTACAACTCAAATGATGCTTTTCATTCTTAATTGTCTGTTTCTTACATCATATTATTTATAGATATGTGGGTAATGTGGCATTCTGGTGTTGTTCTGCCACTAGGACCCTTACCTTTTCTTCAGGTTTGCCATGCCCATCCCTCTCTGCTCTGGCAGACACCATCTTTCTGGACCATGTGCATAACTGAGTCAGTTGCATAAAATAAAAGTATTTATTCATCACAGGAGACTTCTGCACACCATGAGGCTATGCCTCAAACTGAGGGGTTTCCCAGACTGTTCCTGGAAACAAGGCATTTTCAGGCAGCACAACAGTTGTCAACGTGTGTTCTAAGTGCTCTTAAAGGTGATAGGAAATGGTTTTACACCTCTAGATGCCCTCCAGTTGTTCTTTTATTAGATACCCAGTATTCTGATATACTTTTGACCTTTTTTAGTAAATTAATAATCTAATTGTGTTGCTTTAGTAACTACCCTGAATCCCTCTCTGCTCAGCAGTTGCTGCTGTCTCTTTTCATACTGCCTGAACATTCTATGACATCACAAACTCCTTTCCAGGCCATTCAGATGAATGTTATGGAATAAGAATCTGTGATATCATGGAATGTCTTAGAGATATGAAAATCAAGAGCAGTAGCTGGTGAGGAGAGTGGAACTCTATGTAGATCTGAGGGCACCCCAAAGCTACATAATTTATTTATAAAAAAAAACATCAAAGCATATCAGAATACATAACTAGCATGGACAGGTAGATGAAAAGGCAGTTAAATATGCAAAAGTAATTTCCTAACTCATTTAAAGGGGCAGCAACCTAAACATTAAGCCCCATGCTTAATTGTGTATGTCACATTACCCCTGGCTTCGTGAAAGTGAGTACCACTCAAACAAGCACAAATATAACATTATAAACATCAAAACAGTTGAGAAATATCAAGCATGACATGACACAACCTGCCCATAGGAGTACTCTACTGCTGGAGTAGGGGTCAGGAAGGATATGGACTACAGTGGTGACCAGTCAGAGCAGTACCAGGGGATGGGGAACACCATAATGAACTGAAGCTTGGTCAGAGCAACAAGTGCCATAGTGCAGGGAAGGGAGAGGAAAGAGAGGGGGGAAGGAGTAGCAGCTGTAAGTTACCCAGAACTAGGATGTGCAAAACTTCAATAAAGTGTTGCAGAACATGAAAACTGTACATAGACCTGTCATTTTGGAACAAGCCATTCCTGTAGAGAAAAAAAAGTTAATGCAGTTGTAGTACAATTAGCAAAATACATTTATGCATAGAAGCATGTACATCAGGACATATACTGAAAAACAATTAACCACAGACAGTGAGGAATACCCTATGCAGCAGAACAAGTAGTCCCAAGAGCACTGAGTCCAATTATGCAAAAAACGAAGACTTGTGTCAACTTTTCCAGTTAGTTGGAATGGTATGATGAGTTGCTTGAACTATTTCTTGACAAGATGGGGTAAGGTCCGCAAAAGTAACCCAAGAATTATGTGAACTGTTAAAAATCACACCGTTTTACTCTGCAAGTTCAGGATCCATTGACAATCTTCTTGCAAAGAATCTTCTTGATCTGGTACACAGGGGTGTGTACAAGAGAGCTCTAAGAAGAAGATGGCTGAGAAGTTCCAGGAAGTTTATCTGAGAGAAGTTCAGGTACAACACAATCTAGCTGGAGAGAGTTAGAAGTGTGAAGATCTGAATGAACCATTTACAGGTTATTAGGAGGAATTTCTGATTCTGAAAGAATGGCCAGGCTCACGTGCAGCTTCATTACTGGGATGACTGGTATTATCTGGGATGGTGTTGCTCATGTTACCATGCTTCAGACGATTGATGTAGACTTTGTTGAGCACAAGCTTTCCATCTGACCTGCATCACAGACAGACGTGAGCTAGAGAAAGCTTTTGCACAGTGTAAAAAGGATCAGCCCAAGGGCGGGGCAGTTTCTTTGTGTTGCCCAGAACTAAGACAGGCTAATACAAGTAGACAGGGTCCCCCACAAAAAACAAAGGTTCATGTGACTTGGCTGCTGAAATTTCTGCATGGCAGATTTTCACTGTCCCAATATGGTTATTGCAACATGTGTGGTGAGTTCAAGGTGTTCCAGTACAGGGATAATGTATGAGGAAGCTGTTTTTGGAACTTTTAGTAGTGAAAGATCCAGTGGAGTTCTTGTACTGTGCTTGGACCAAGAAGAATTGAATGTACTCTGTACTGTCAGCACAAGGGCTTGTATTGTAGGAAACCGAACAAAAGGAACAAAGCAGTCACAAGCGTTGTGAGTTTCATCTTAGTACTTGGAGAGTGTGTTTATAATGTAGACATCATTCTTTCACTTTGTCCATTGCACTGTGGGTGATAGCTTGTTCTGTGAGTCTTTCTTATGATGAGGAGTTGGCAAGTTTCTCAAATAATGGTTTAAATATAGTGCTTCTGTCTTAATACAGGTACATGGGGCTACTGTGATGGCAAATAACTGTGATGAGGAAGATGTTTGTCACAGTAGCAGCGTTGATATCTTTTAGTGGGATTAGCTCTAAGTATTTTGTAAGGTAGTACACAGAAACAAGAATGTAGGTGTTGCCAGAGTCAGCACATGTTAAAGGTCCAAGAATGACTGTGCTGACTTGTTAAAATAGTTTTGTGGATACAGGCATTGGAATGTGGTGTGCCTTTGTCAATTTGGCAGGAGGCTTTCTTTGAGAACAGGGCTGGCAGAACTTAACCAAATAGAACAACATCCATGTTCATGAGAGGTCATAAAAAATAGGGCTTTGTCTTTTTGAGAGTTCTGTGGATTTCCATATGACATCAGGAAAGTGGAGAGAAGAACTTCATTGATTAAAAAAGCAGGCACGTCTAGCTGCACATGAGTTCTGTCTGTGCGATGGTCCTTTCTTTCCACGGTCCAGATTTGAAAAAGCACACTGTCATTGAGGAAGTATTGTGAAGATAGGAAAAGAACATCCTGATGATGTTGCTTCTGTTGTAGAAGATTTCCAGATGCTAAGTAAGTGACTATATCTGAGAAATGAGGACCTGCTCTATGTTGAGTTTTGGCAGTTGCCAGGGAAAGTGCAGATGCAGAGGAGGTGAGAAGCTATTCAGCAAATTGTAGTAACTGAAGATTGGTGCTGCTTTCTGAAGAAGCATTTGGAAGCAGCAAAGCAACTTGAGGTGCTGTAGGTGTGTCCACAGGAAATATGTCTGTGGTATAGAAGTGAAGAGCTTCTAAGTAAGCAATAATAGCCAACAGGGTGGGTCCAGTATAGCCCAACACCGCCCACCCTGGAGGGTATTATTGTGCTTAGAAAATGGGCCAGGAGTAACACTTTTACTGATTTTAAACAAAAGATTCAAAACAATTCTAATAAAGGAAAAAAAAAGTATGAAAATAAAGGTTCTTGTAAAGTAGTCCCTCTACTACTGCATTAATGATGTACTTGTTAGCAGAGGGCGCTGCGGTTTAGTTTTGTGACACTGACCCCTGTCTTAGCCCTGAAATGTTTTTTGTTATTTTTTTAAAAATCGGAAGCTGAAGCATTTCACAGCAGAGCATACTTTTATTACATAACATGTTTCTTTTTTTTTTTTACGTGTCCGTGTCTCTGTCTTTTAATTACTGTGGCCAGGAGCAGTTGTGGATGAGATCGGGACAGAGGAGAAGAAAGCACAGTCAGTAATTATGTTCTGGTATGGGAGAAGAGCGTGGTACATTTGGGCTGCAGGTGAGACTGAAAAGTAACGCTGTGAGTGTGGTTCCGCTCTGCCCACCACCACTTACTTGAAGCTGATTGGTCTAACGGCTTTGTTTTTTTTATTGCTTTGTTCGTGTTTTTTTTTTTTAATGTGTGGTACAGCTATTGCTTTACAGTTCAGCTTGGCAAGTCTTGGGCACCGATGTCCCTCTCTCCACCACACTCCCAGTCTGACACAATGTTTTTACTTGACGAGAAGTTGTGTGCTGCTGGGGGGTTATAACACTCAAACACTCATCCATTCGCTCAAGTGATGAGCACTTTAATTTAATTTCACTACTGTATGCAGTTCACTGTTGGGAGAATCAAACACAGCAGGACGTATGCTGAAAACTGGAAACATGGACCAAGGGAAGCGTGGGAGTGGTAATATCGGGCGGTGACAGAAAAAGCAGGCACAGGAGTGGTAGCTGAATCGGAATGTAAGCTATGTTTGGGGAAGCTGTGAATGGTATCGGGCGGCAACAGAAAAAGCAGTCACAGGAGTGTCAACTTGATTTGTATAGAAAACAAGTTTTTTTTTTGGTTTTGTGAGTTACTGACTTTATGGCTTGGAGCAGTTTGACTACAGTTCTGGAGACACACACGTTGGGGTTTTGAAATGCGATGAGGTGAAGCTAATCAGCGTGATGGCTTGCTTTTCATTTCTTTAATATGTTTTTTCATTCATTTGGTGTGATTTATTAATGTAGCCAGACTTGAGCACCGGGGAGGTGGGGTGCGGGTTCATGTGGCAGCTGGCATTAGAATTGGGCGATGGGAGGGTGCAGGATCTCTCGCTAAAAGCGAAGAAAAATAATAGCAATTTGAATTTCTGGTGTGATTCTAGCCAATTGAAGCATAGTGGGCACAGGAATATTAGAATTGGTGAAGGGGCACTGTAGGCTGGCACTTTTTATTTCCTGGGCATCTATTGAAAGTTAATGTACCCCCCTAGCAAGGGTACTAGCCAGTCAGATGCCAGGAGATAAAAAGCCCATTTTCTAAGCAGGATTCTTTGTCTATTGAGGATGATACAGAGCTATACCATCTGCTATGCCATCTGCGTTCGAGTAAACTCAACCTGGTCTGTATTGAACTTTGAAGTTGTAGGATTGGAGCACGACAATCTGTTGGGCAAACTTTCCTACTGCTTCCTTCATTTCAAACAACCATCATAGGGCAGAGTGATTAATGATAGCTGTGAATGAGGTGAAGAAAAGATAGCAGTTAAGTTTCTTTACAGCAAATACCATGGCTAGACATTCTTCTGTGATGCCACAGTTGTGCTCAGCTGAGGAAAGAGAGCATCTAGCATAGGATACAACTTGTTCTGTTCTGTCTTAAACTTGACATAACACAGTGCCCACTGCAAGATAACTAGTTTCTGTATAGAGCTTAAAGGGTTGTTCAAGCCTTAACTCATTGTCTCCTAGCAGACGCCTGTAGTAAAATACACTGGTGTGTCCTGAGGATGTCTGCAGAAGTCGGCTACTGACTCCCAGTGTGCCCTTGCAATGTCTGGAGAAGTCACTTATATATTTTAATATATAGTGTAACAGAATCTAATATATATTTTACTGCATAGCACTATTGGAAAGGTAATTTTATGCTGAACAACTTTGTCACTGTTATTTTGTGCATATCATGTATACTTTAGGAGTTATTTGCATTTGTTTATGGTATGGTGTGTATGGCTTATGTTGCCTGTTTTAGTGAAAAAAATATTTTTTTTTGCTGTTTCAACCAGCTTAAAAAAGACAAAATTACATATTATTATTTGCATACCACCATTGGGAAGGTAATTTTGTGCTGAACAATTTTGCCACTGATATTTTGTGTATATCATGTATACTTTAGGAGTTATTCACATTTGTTTATGGTATGGTGTGTATGGCTGACATGTTTTCTATCAAGATTCACCTAAGCAGCTTGAATAAAATTCACTTTTGTGGCGCTTCAGCAGGTATAAAATTAAAACCGTATTGATTACAGCTGGCTGCATAGCACCATTGGAAAGGCATTTTTGTGCTCATCAACTTTCATGCTGACACTTTGTGTGTATCATGTATACTTTTGGAGTTATACGCCATTTGTTATGATATGGTGTGTGTGGCTGAGATTTATCCCTCAAAGCTCACCAAAGCACCTTGACTAAAATGAGGAAAAATTACAATTTATAGTAAAAATATATCTTTTTTTTTAACAAACATAGTATTAAAACACAATCTAATGTCTGTATGCTTAATTTGGTGTTGATATTTTACATATTTTCCAAGAAAAAATGGCTTATGTTGCATTTTAGTGAAAAAAATATTTAGTTTGCTCTTTCGACCAACATAGAAAAAAAAACAAAATTACTTACTATTACATGCATGCCACCATTGGAAAGGCAATTTTGTGCTGAATAACTCTGCCACTCATACTTTGTGTGTAGCATGTACAGTTATTGAGCTATTAGCATTTGTTAGCGACATGCTGACTATGGCTTGATTTTGCTTAGAAAGGCCCAGGATTCACTGTTAAAAGTATACAGGAGATTCAGGAGGCAAGTGGTGTAATCTCAGAGTGAGCCTGTGGAGGCAATGAGTTAAGTAGGCCAATACTGGAGCAGGGATCAGTTTGTCTTATAAGGTATCAAAAGCTTCTATGCAACTGGAAGTCCTTGTATATTCACATCCCTTCTTTCTTTGACTGCTGAGAGCTTGTCTGGGTCTGAAGAGATGCCCTGAGAACTAACATGTCCCAGGTAATGCATTTTGATGCTGTGTGAAACAGCACCTGTCTGGACAAAACTAAAGGTTGGTTTGTCGGAGGCATTCAAACACTTCTTTGAGCTGTTGGAGATGTTCTGGAAATGTTCTGCTGAAGACATTGACATTGCACTGTTGGACTAGGCAAGATTTCTAAGACAACCTGCAGTATGTAATATGGCTTCACTGACATGCTGGAAAGTGTCTGGACTATTCTGAAGTCCCATAAGCAGTTGTTTAAATCAGAAAAGTCCCAAGTGACAGCACCAAGCTGTGAATGGATGAGAAGCTAGATCAACAGAGACTTTGTAGAACCCCCTTTGAAGATCCATGGTGGTGATATGGGCTAGATTGACCACGCTAAGACTCTCTAAGGCATCCCCTGTCATGGGTAAAGGATGGGCATCCAGCACCGTGCAGGCATTGAACTTTCTGTAGTCCAGCACAAAGTTATATCCTTTTTCTTTACCACCAGCAGACATGATGCACATCAAAGACTTCAGAGATATCTTGTTCAAGTATGTCCTGGATCATGTCTTCTAGGACTTGTTTCTGCTTGTGTCCCACTTTGTGGGTTTGTTGGTGGATGGGTTTCTTACTGGGCTGCACCTCAATGGTGTGTTGCAGGATATCACAACATCCAAGCTTGTTGTCTGTACCAAAAGAAATGTCTGAGTAGTCCTCCAGGAGATCCAAAAACTGTTGTTTCTCTTTTGGAGGTCCTAGAATCTTGGGAGAAGAAGATAGTTGCCTACTGAGGGATAACATCGGTGAAGCTGGAGTGATGGTAGTAGTGCTGACAAGTGTAAAAATGGTGGAACCAGGCTGAGGTTCTTGCATGAGATGGAGCTGGTCCCTAGTAGACAGGCAAACAAACTTTATGACATTGACACCAGTGGAGATTACAACTGACTCATCTGTAAAGCTGCAGCATTTTTAGAATACTGTGCTGTCGTACACAGCAGACAAGATGTTTCCTGGGAGAAGACCTGAAGCATGCAGAGTGGGGGAACCCATGGCATTGCCAACAACATCTTGTGGGAGTAGCTCACCTCCAGTCTTGGCAATCAAAACCCTCTCTGTCTTAGGAGGAACAGTGACTGAGTCTATAGCTGCAAGTTGTCTCTGGGGGTCCAGTCATAAGGGTGGATGTGGCTGGATGAAGTGATCTTTAAAAGTTGCATAAAAGGTGATAATAGTTCCCTTAACTTGTTCTGGAAGTGTTTTGAACCAAGAAATGATGGCCCTTCTCAGAAGGAAGCATAAGGCATTGGAGATATGCATAAGATTGGTCTGAGCACTGAAAGCAATCCACACTTCGAATTGCTCAAGACAGTCAGCAGCATCCTCATGAGGCAAGGCTGAGAAGAATGGTGGTTGTAGGCTGGTATGCACCATGGAGTATAGTGGGATAATTTTAATGTAGGCAAGGTAATTTTGGATAGCAAAAATGATGTTCCATGTGAAGAGATTGTGGACTGGATGTCTTTCAGTAGGGTTTCTATTTTGTAGCCCCACACATTTGAGGTGTGTGCAGGTAGGCTTCCAGATACTCCTGTATCCATATTTCTTTCTTCATTGTACATGGTCATTGTGGGAGATCTTAACGTGACAGAAAGGAGGCTGTAAGGATGAGAAGGAGCTGCCATCATGCAAAGGATGGGATGTCATGGATTAGATGGAATGCCACTAGGAAAATGTTGTTGTAGACAAAAATACAGTTATTTGTGAGTAGAGTCCATCGTGAGATGTCTTAAATAAACAAGTCCAAACCAAATACTTGTTGTTCTGTTATTTAAATAAAGATTTCTTTGCAAATTCAGCTTTTTGTGTTAGTGTCCTTTCATTTCAATAAAGTTTGCCTTGTTTAAAGATGGTTGGCATTAATTCCTATGGAGCAAAGCCATTTGGAAGAAAGTTGGTGCCCTTAACAAGGATGGTTGCCTAAACTTTGACATACAGCTAGCAGTTTCCTGTTTGATACGCCTACATTCTCTGTCACGTGTGGTGTTTTGGTGTTGGTCTGCCACTAGGACCCTTATGTTCTCTTCAGGACTGCCATGCCCATCTCTCACTGCTCCTGTGGCCGCCGTCTTTCTGGACCATGTGAGTCACTGAATCAAACACATATAATATAAGAGTAGAAAAGTCTTTATTCATCACAGATGACGTCTACACACTATGAGGCTATGCCTCACGCTGAGCGGTTTCCCAGACTGTCCCTGGAAAACATGGCACTGCCAGGTATTGCAACAATTGCCAACATGCATATTCCAAGTGATGTTAAAGGGGCAGCTGCCTAAATGTTAAGCCACAAGCTTAATTGTGAACTTCACAGTAATTGAGGTAGTACAAAGTTAGAATCATGAACGAAAAGCAGATTATCTGTATTTAACATTTTTGCACAGAGATCAGATTTTCATGAAAATATCATCTGTAGTATAGAATGAGAGAAAAAATGGTGTGAATTGTGTGAGTGCTCTTTAGTAATTTCACTGAGGCATCAGGGTGCAGAATAAAGGAAACAGGGCACATTTCTTTTTAATTTTCTGTACATTTCTGTATAGTATATAAGTTCAGTAAGTTTAAAATGAAACTAAACTTTACACCAAGACATTTACTTTGCACTACTGTTGATTTGATTTATTTCTTGCTGAGGCGTAAGACCTAAATTCAGAAATATAAGACAAATTTTTCTTTAATGATGATGGCTTTAAAACTGGTTAAATGTAATCAATACCCCAGAATGAATGCAATGCCTGCTTTCTCATCTGAAGGGAGTTTGTTCACACCAGACTGAGACTCTTTTCTATTTTGAACTGTAGGTTTTTCTCATAGATGGCTTTCTGGTTATTTTGAGGACCTCTATAAGGACCCCTATGACCAGATCTGAAAAAATGAAGTTAGAAAACTCTATCCCATTAGGAACCATGCTTTCAAGTGACAAAACTGCAGGTTGGGGTGGTTCAGTTGGTCTTTTAAGATTGTCAGAAGATCTCTACACAGGGGCAGAGTACAGGGAGTCTTCTGGGACATCTGCATTAACAGAGAGTTCCCTGGCTTGGCCGGTGCTGTCAGGATCCTGGTGCCAGGATCCACCCTCACTCTCAGTAGTACTTTTACATGGGAAAGGGTGGAAAAGTATAAAGAAATCTAGTGCCCCAGTATATGTTGAAATCATTTTCTGAGATTGTTCCCTGTCTCCCTGCTGCAGAGCACTAGTTGTATTTTGTTCTCCCATAATGCAAAAGGTTCCATCTCAGGAACACCCCATGTCCTGAAAACTGAATTAGACACTGTTTGAGAGACCACCTGTGTGACATATGACCTATCCTGCTGAGTGACATTGCCAGTGCATTTTCCTTCCCTGCAACATGGATGGCAGAGATTTGTACTGTACTCTAAAAGGGTAGGCGTGGTCCCAAATCCTGTTTTTTGCACAGCTTAAAGGATCTTGTATCACTTTGTTGGTTTATGTAATACATTTTTGGGGCTGTTATCTGTCCTTATCTGCAAAACGTGGATTCTGACTACTGCTTCAAAGAACTGTAGGAAAAGATACACAGCTATGAGCTCCAGCAGACTTGATGTGTCTTTATTGCATTTGCTTGACTCCAGATCCCTTTCACTGTGTATTCTGAAATATGGCCTCCCCAGCCTAGGAAGGGAGGTACTGTATCTGTGTTGAGCACTAATGTGCATCAGGGATGATGCCTATGTACTGGAGAACAGCACATGTAGTGCCCCTTCAGAAGGGCAGACTCAGGGATGACCTGGACAACTACAGACAACTCAGTCTGGCCTCAGTCCTATGCAAGTTCATGGAGGCCATACTTAAGGAGTGGCTAGTAGGATAACTGGAAAGAGAATGGCCTCCAGGAAGAATGGTAACATGGATTCATGGAATGGAGATCATGCCAGACAAACTTGATCTGCTTCTTTGATTGGCCCAGTAAAACAGTAAACAAAGGTCAAGCAGTGAATATCCTCAACTTGGACTTCAGCAAGGCCTCTGATTCTGTGCTACACAAGGGACTGCCCCAAAAGCTGGAGGATCTGGGATTAGGAGAGAAAATGACTAGGCAGAGAGCTAGCTGGCTGAAATGCAAGACCCAGAAGGTGGGTGGGGGGTGCTTCCAGGTGCTATGGATGTCACCAACAGTGTCCCACAGGGTTCAGTGCTTGGCCCGGTGCTTATTAATATCTTCATCAATTACATTAAGAGAAGGCATAAAGGGCAAGATTTGCTTATTCATTGGTGCTACCAAGCTCTGTGGAAGACTGGATACAGTGGAGGGGATATGGGACCTAAAAGAAGACCTGACAAAGCCTGAGAAGTGGTCCAGAATTTGGCAACTTGGCTGTGATGCAAAAAAAAAAAATGCAAGGTTATGCACATTGGAGCCAATAAACCAAAGATGGAGTATAGGCAGTGTGGGGTCCTGATAACCAAGTCCAAGAGGAAACGGACCTGCGGTCACTAGCGACCTGAAGCATTCCACACAATGCTGGAAGGTAGCAGCAAATGCCAATAGAATGTTGGGCTGCATTGCAAGAGGGATCAGCAGCAGGCAGGAGGACATAATACTGCCATTGTGTACAGGTTGCTGATATGACTATATCTGGAGTACAGTGTGCAGTACTGGTGTCCCTACCTAAAGAAAGACATAAACCTGCTGGTGGTGGTCCAAAGAAGGCTAAAAAAGATGGTTAATGGTCAGCAGGGCAGGACACAGGTGGATAGGCTTGAGGCTCCGAATAAGTACTCCTTGGAGGAGAGGAGGGAGAGGGTGACTATGATTGAAACCTTCAAGTATTTGAAAGGTATAAACAGGGTGGACAAATATAAACATGAGAGGGTATTGCCTTGAGTTTCATTTTTATTTATTTATTTTTATTTTATTCTTTACTAACCAGGTAAGGCCCACCTGGCACAGGTGTCTGTTTTCAGGGGCAAACAGGAAGCACCGGGGAGGTTAAGTGACTTGCTCAGTCACACAGTATGCAAGTGGAGGTTGTGGAAATCAAACCCAGGTCTGTCTACTGGATATACCAAGCTCATTCACAGCTCACTACTCTAACCTCTAGGCTATACTGCCAGCCCCAGAGTTGGAGGGGAGAGGTTCAGGAGGGACACCAGGAGGCAGCTCTTGAAGGAGAGGGTGGTGTTGGGATGGAATGGGCACCTTAAACAAGTGGTATCACTTGAAACAGTGGATGACTTCAAAAGGGGTTGGGACTGGGTAAAAGGGAAAGACAGGGTCAAAACAGGGTAGCCAAAAAGGAGGGAGTACTGGTTGGGTAAACGGAGGGGTCCTTATCTGTCATTGGGGATTCTGCATCATAAGAAGACTCAAAAGACTATAAGGCTTTATTTCAGTTTTATTATTTACACTGGAGAGCAAGATAAGCTATATAGCTGTTATTCATAAGCTACCAGTTGTACAGAAATGCACTGGATACAGAGTAGAGAACATCACAATAAACACTTGGTCGATTAATAAAATTAATAAGTGGCTAAAAGGTACGGTTTTAGGACATTACACAAGAAGGTTATAACCTAAACCTAAGGGTACAGGACAGACATCATCACAATAAAAACAGGGTACAATAAAAGAAAAAATAACAAGTAGATAAGGTGCAGTTTTAGGACATAGAGAAACAGTTGCAGTGTGAATTGTCTGCAAATGTTGGCAAAGCCTGGAGCTGAAGAAATGAATGCTACCAATATCAGTGAGGTGGTTGGACAAGTGGCTATAAGGACCAATGACTCTGTAGATCAACACCCTTGTCTGGCTAGTGTTTTCTCTGAATGGGAGTGTGAAGGTAAATCTGGATTGGGAACGAGCCCCCTGTGGGTTGGACAAGCACTGGAAGAGCTCAGAAATCCATGATGGGAATTTTCTGAGTGCCACCGTCTGGAGGAATACAGCTGACCTATGGGCCAGGTGATCCTTCAGGGAAGAGCAGGAGGCAATGAAATACAGATGGCAGTGATGGGTGCAAAATGGCTGACCTATAACAAAGTAGCATACATTGTTGTAGAGAGTGCAAACCCTGGAGAAGCCCTGGCATGGGCGACCATATATACCAGGGAGCCATAGTCAATTAGAAGGAATTGGAGGCTATGGACAAGCATCCTGTTAGTTTCTGAGACTAGGAATCTTTTTATTCGATAGAGAGAACCAAGTTTTATGTGAACACATTTTACCAGGTGGTTCACATGGGAGTCAAAATTTTGGGACCAGGCCACCTTCAAACTCAGATATTTAAACTGAGTGACATGCCCCACCTCAGTAGAGGAGGCAGTATAGTGCAGTGGTTATGGGCACTGTGCTGCAAACCTGAAGACCTGGGTTTAAATCCCATCAGCCCCCACTTACATACTGTGTGACCCTAAGCGAGTTACAGTACTTAACTTCCTTTTGCTCCCAGGTCGCACCTGGAAACAAGCTCTGGCGTAGTGTTCCTTTCCTAGTTAAATACTTTCCCCCTTTCCCCGAGTACTGTACAGGTCAAAAAGCTAGAGAGGGGCACTAGTCTTTTTTTTTTTTTTTGTGAACCCTAGAGAAAGCCATAGATTTTCTTTTGTTTGGTGTTACAAACTAGCCTATGTTTTACAAACCAGTCATGGAGTAGGTCAGTGTCCAGCTGAATGGCATTTTTCAAGGATTCCAGCTCCATGCCCATACTGAAGATGACATCTTCACCAGCATAAAGTATGGTTTCCATTAATAGGCAGGCATTAGGCAACGTGCTCAGAAACATGGGAAAAGTAGAGGGTCAAGAATAGAGAGAAAGTAACAAATAAAACTTTCAAGTTAGTTGATTTAGCCATCTGGTCTATTTCAGGTTAACAAATAAGGCCAGTAGACACACACACAGGGAAGAGGGGTGGACACCTGTCCATTCACGGAAGAGAGAGTCCTAAAGGAACTCTTGAAACTGAAAGTGAACAAGGCTATGGGGCAGAATGGGATACTTCCCAGAATACTAAAAGAACTCATAGAGGTGCTATTGATACCACACTCACAGCCCTATCCAACAAATCATCGGAGGCGAGAGTAGTACCAGAGGACTGGAGGAGGGCGAACATGATACCCCTTCACAAAAGTGGGAGCAAGATATAAGCAGGAAACTATAGGCCAGTCAATTTGACCACAATGGTAGGAAAGATAATGGAATCACTGTTAAAGGAAATGATTGTTGAGTATCAAGAGGCCAGTGGGGCACAAGACCCAAGGCCACATGGATCCACAGCAGGAAGGCCTTGTCAAATGAATATGCTAGATTTTTATTTTTTTTTATTTTTTATGAAAAGGTGCAGAGGACATCCAATGTATAACTACATAGTCATAACATAAACTGACATGCATTAGGTAAGAGAATTGATTGCGGTCCATCAAAATTATTCCTCATTCCAAGGTGATTACCCTTAACAACAATATACTAGTATTAATAAATTAGTATTGTAGATGGGCTAATAAGAACAATTCCAACATACAGTGTGACAACAAAAAAACCCTAATTGAACAACCCGGTCAATCCCAGAACCCTCAGATGCACCACCCCTGTCTCCACCCCCACTGAAGCTGCACCAGATTCCTGGTGAGTAAAATATCGTGGGATAAATGTGTCATCTTCTTGAGATCCATAAAATACCCAAGATCTCCAGTGTAACTCAATATGGGCAGTTTGTCCCCTACTATGAGCAATTAATTATTCTAAATAATAGACTTCATTCATAATCTCATGCCACTAGGTAATCGTAGGGAGGGACAGAGTTATGCCATAAATTGGTGATGGCTTTCTTAGCAGCCATCAAATATATATACAACATGCTGCGGGCAGGGGATGGAGACCCATCCAAGGTAATGTACAAAGGTATCAATTCTGGGGTTAACCTCAGCTCTGGTCTGATTAAGTCTGACAGCCGGGACTTCACCTCCCTCCAGAAAGAGCTATGTACTGGACAGAGCCAAAAGATGTGTACAGAATTCGCCAGATTCTCCCCACAAACCCTCCAACAAGCCCCATATGAAAGTGGAAAATACTTTGCAAGTTTGTCTGGAGTATTAAAAAAATGACTGCGACATTTCCAAATAAACTCCCACCAATATGGGGCAGGGGGGATTTTCGTGGAAGGTAGGATGGACTCCAGCCACTCCTCATAAGTTACATTTCTAGCAAGTTCCATGTTCCAGACCCTCAATATGGATTGTGTAGTCTCACGCCAGTGTTCCTTGACTGCCATATATGTTAAGCCAATTAAATAGGGATATGTCTGGCTTCCTAATGAGTCAAACATTAACTTCAAAAATTGGGTAGGAAGTGAACATCACAGAAGGGCCTTGTGTGGCAAAAAAGTCTGAAGTTGTAAGTAGCAGAAATGGTCTCGACTGGCTAGCTAATACGAAGTCTGTAGGTGAGCAAATGGGACCACCCCATGGGTATCCAGGAATTGGAATATGCATGATAATCCCTACTGATGCCATCTAAGGAAAGTTTGATTCAGGCATGCTGGCAGAAAGTCTACCTCAGCCGATAGTAAATGTACATAATAAAAGATAGGTGCCAGCACAGGGTGTGCCCAGATATTATACCATCCCCACAGTGTGCCCCGTGTTCCAAATATGAAATTGCTAAAGTCCGTAGGGGAAGTTAGTGGGGCAAATATTATTGTACCAACATCATGTAAATCATTTAGCACAAACTTAATGTGTTTCCATGGAGCTACATAGGAGGGGGTTAAGCCATTGAAAGATGATTTTGACCAGGACCACATTGTAATATTCCTTAAAACTGGGGAGGTTTAGACCTCCTTTGTCAGCTGGCAACTGAAGCAATGACCATCAGACTGGGGGCCCGTGACCAGCTCACACAAATTCCGATAGGGTTCTGTTCCAGGATATGAAGAAGTAAGCAGAAGGAGTCACTAGGAGAGTTTGGAAAAGGTAAAGAAATCTAGGCAAAATCATTATATGGATGGTGTCTAATCTAGAAAGAAGCGATAATTGTAGGTGGGCCCATTTGCTCAAGTCCCTCTCCATTGCCTGTGTCAAAGACTCGTAATTTATCAGTTCTAAATGTATTAGGCTCTGTGGTAACTGTATCTCCAAGTATTATAGTTTACAATATCTCCAGTGAGATGGGAATAACTGTTTTAATGCTTAAGACGGGGAGAAGTTGAGAGCCAACACCTCCGTCTTTTGTATGTTCACCACATATCCTGAGATCTCAGCGTATGCCTGTAGGACCAGTAAAAGTTCAGAAACAGATTTCTCAGGATCTAAAACTGTTAACAGTACGTCATCTGCATAAAGCAAAATTTTAAAAATCTGCCCTCTGAGCAGTGTCCCCTCCACCCTCCATGGTCCTTGATAATTAAACATAGAAACATAGAATTTGACGGCAGATAAGGACCGTTTGGCCCACCCAGTCTGCCCATTTCTCTACCTACTGGATAAGCTGCAGATCCTAGTTAACCAGCAGCCTACTTCTTCCTACCCCCATCCCCCAGAACTGCCTTATGACTATCCCATGCATGCTTGAATTCCACCACTGATTTTGACTCCACAACCTCCTTCGGAAGGCCGTTCCATGCTGCCAAGGGTTCAATATAAAGAGTGAAAAGCAATGGGGAGAGGTGACAACCCTGGCAAGTCCCTGGTGTCATAGGAAATGAAGCAGAGATGTGTCCATTGACCTGAAGGAGTGCCCTGGTTGTGGCATAAATATTCAGAAGCCACATTATAAAGTCTTCTGGGAAACCAAATTGATTAAGGGTGTTCCATAAAAAATGCCAGGAGACTCCATCAGAGGCCTTGTCAGCATCTAGGCTGATCAAGGCCACCGGAATCAATCTCTGATTAGTATAATCCATCAAATGAAAAGCTGTATGAATATTATCAGAGGTCTGGCCTGCCCAAATGAAACCCAACTGATCAGGATGTATTATAGAAGGAGTTTCACCTCAACCCGATATGCCCAAACTAACATAAACAGTTTATAATCCATATTCAGTATGGAAATTGGCCTGTATGGTGACACCAATTTGGGGTCCCACCCTGGTTTCAGGATAGGCGACAAGGTAGCACAGGCCCATGAGGGGGGAGGCATCCCTCCATTCTGAACCTCTCTAAATACAGCCATCAAGGAAGGGGCTAAGACTTTGAAAAAGGTTTTATACCACTCAGATGGTAACCCTTCTGGCCTAGGACATTTCAGTGTTTTGGCTCCCGAGAGTGCTGCCTTTAACTCCGCCATATAAATCATAGCTAGCAACATATCTTGCTGCTGTTATGAAACAGTAGGAAGAGAAAGGTGGGAGAAGAAACTATGAATTTGGGCTTCATCAGGGGGAGAAGGTGCCATGTATAATTGCGAATAATAATTGCGAAAAACATCTGAAATTTCAGCAGTGGTTAAAGCAAGCTTACTCTGCTTCAGTAATTGAAGCTGGGTAACACAGGAGGAAATCCTATGCCTCCGCAGCCACCTCACCAGGTGCCTAGCTCCTTTTGGACTGCATTTGTAGCGATACTTCTTGAGAAATAACAATGCCATTTGCACCCTCTCATCTAGAATCTTTTGCAATGCAGCTTTCAAATCACGTGTCTGCTTTTGGTCATCAGGTGTTTGGGCCTCCAGGCTATGCTGCATCTGTAACAATTGACGATTCAGCCTCCAATTTACTGTATGTGGCCTCCCTTTGTTTCCACCTTTGGGAAGTATAGGCAATAATTTCCACCCAAAGAACAGCTTTCAAACTGTCCCAAACTATACTTGGAGAAATCTCCAGGGTAGAATTTTAAGTTAATATCTGGGGGACCCTGGATATTATCAGCTTTTTAAATTCCTCATCCTTAAGAAATTATAGATTCAAATGCCAATTAGATATTTTCTGGGGTGTACCCAAGTACAATTTCAGTAACAAGGGAGAGTGGTCTGAAAGAATAGTGGACAGATGATTAAATCATGGAGCCAATCAGTGTGTTCCCGCAATATAAAAAAATAATCTAGGTGAGAGAATGCATGGAAACATGCCGAGTAGAAAGTGAATGCCCAAGTCATAGAAAAAAAAAAACCTCCAAATATCTGTCAGCCTGAGGATTTCCTGATGGGTGTGAAAGAATTTTTGGGAGGCCGATAGCCAGTGCCCTGCCAGGGCAGAGGTATCGAGTTGTGGGGACAATGTTAAATTTAAGTCACCTCCAATTATTAAGCACCCATGTAGCACGTCCTACAATTTATTGAAAAAAGAACGGAATTTAGCAGGGGCGGCCAGCGGGGAAAAATAGACACTAAGGTTACACCTTTCCCATTCAGCTGGCCAGTCAGGATTACATAGCAACCAGAAGGATCAACATATTTCTCTTTAACCAAAAAAGTGGAGGATACACGTATCAAAATGGCTGTCCCCCTTCGCTTACCCTTAGGGTAAGAAGATGCATAAATATGGAAACATTCACCCCCCACACCCAAGAAGGCTTTAAATGTTCTCCATGTATCAAATGTGTCTCTTGTAAATATATAATATCCGGGTTCTGTTGACAGATTTATTAAAACATTCTAGACCTTTTGACCAGGTTGTTCAACCCATTGATATTAAAAGATAAAATCTTTGTTAAAGAGAGAGCCATTCCTCCAACCAACAGGATAACCTGTCAGGTCAAAAACCTTAGAAATATTAGGTAAATTGGGGTATGTGGATGATAACAAGAGGGTAAAAGAGAAAGGAATAAGTTACATATTCTATAACAGGTCCTAGAGTAATTGCCATACCTGCTGCTAGTACAGCTACAGGAAAAAATTCCCTCAACCCTGGTAGACCGAAAAGTGTAAAGATATATCTGCAGGTATGTCCTGCAGATATTCCTTTCTACACCTGGGTTTACCATCTTAAATACAGAAACCAAAACAGAACTTCTAGATAATGGGTTTAAAAGGCCAAATAGAGTCAACGGGGCTACCAAAAAAGAAGTGGGGCTAAAATCAACCTAATACACCCCACTTCCAAAACTATGTACAGAATGGGTTGCACCCTGTTGCCCTAATGGACATCTTCCAGAGCACCTGCAGTGTTGTTTACACAAAAGGGGAGGTGCAATGAAAAAGACTTCCAAAGGTAGGGGAGATCCCGGGGGTCTTCCTGCGAGCACGTCCTGTGAAGCATGGATGAGCTTTGGAGGCTGGCCAGGGCTGTAACCAACATGGGCTTCTCGGAGGCACAACGCACCTCCGGTAACAGGTAGAGGGAAGGGAAAAAAGGAAAAAAATTCAATGAAAATAAAAAGAAGATAAGGATACAGCGTCCAGCAATAGGGGGTGTTTCCAGACCCCCAACTAATTTGAAAATGGATAAATGAACATGAGCTCCCAACTAATTGTTAGGGATGCATAATTAAGACCAAAAAGAAACACAGCCACTTGTTTCCCCTCCTAGAGTGGTAAAATGAAAAATGGGCTTACAGATAAAACCAACAGTGGTCTCAGAGTAGTCTGAAAGCTATATCAGCAGAAATAGTTAATTGCATTACGACAAAAAAACACTGTCTTTTTGTCTAAGAAAAATAAAAAAATACACAAGCAAAGCTGGGGAAGGGGGGTTGGGGAGCCTCCTGATCTTTTCTCCCTTTGAACTAATTAAGAGTTTTCAAAAGAAAAAAAAAACAGCAAAAAGTCTCTTGCCCATCGTACACTTCTGCTATATAAATCAAATATAAAGGCCAAACCAGTGTTGTAAATACACACTGAACTCTTAAATTCATAATGTGGTTTAAATCTGGAAGAAGTCCTTTTTCAGTCTCCCACAGAAGTAACCAGCTTCGTGCCAGTAAGGAACTCTGTTGAGCAACCTGTTGCAGGACACCAATCTTGCGATTCACACAATTAAAAGTCTGGTATAGCTCTATCCAGGCATAACTGCGAGTTCTACTACAGTTTATAGATAAAAAGTCTGATGATGTTCCCTTTTCTGTTTTGTTTTTATTTGTATGTTTTAATATGAGGGGGCAGCCAGATTACTTTACTAAGGGACCAAAGCAAAACAAATCAATTAAAGAATACCCGTCAGCAGGACTATTGCACATCTATTTGGAAATGAATATACGCAGTTCTGAAAATAAAAACCAAAGCCAGTCTGATATAATGCCAAAAAGCAATTTACAATCCATTCAGCCACCATCTATATCGTGAAAATGTCCCTCTAAGGCATAGCCCCTTTGAAACTGTCAGCAAGTCAATGAAGTTCAGTAAGAAGCAATTTCACAGTATGGAATATAGAACAGTTTGGTTGTATCCCAGTACATTGGAACTGCATGCAGGGAGCCAACTAAGGCATATTTCAAATCTTTAAACTTTTGTTGCCCTTAAAAGCTGCTGATGAGTCCCAGCCTACCTGTACAGATCAAGCCCGAGAGTGCGATCCAGCTAGTGGCAATCACCAGGCACCTTGAGTAATGGAGCTCTAGTAACTCAGTTTGTGGTAGTGTACAGTGTTGTCAGAACATGAACGTTTCCATGTACTGGCTCTGAGTAACTTTAGACCACCACGACAGGGATCCCCCTCCTAGGTCTGACCATGAGCTGCTCATCAGAAAGCTGAAAGGTGGGTCAAATCTGGGAGCTGAGTTTCTTTATAGAGGCAGATGCCTTCTTATGATCTGGGACTGTTTGTCATTGTGGAGGCAACTGCTTTCCTGCTGTGGGTCGAATAGTGTGAGCTGGAAACTGCAGTCCTAACTTAGCCAACTCCTCTCTGGCCACATCTGCAGATGCATACTCCTTTCAGACATCAGGCAAGTGAATCACCAGGTGGGCTGGATAAGGAGTCTGAAACTAGTAGCCCTTCTTTTTCAAGACTGACAATATGTCAGAGTATGCCCATCAATTCCTTATGGTTGTCAGAGCATAATCGTTGTCCAGAAAAATATGATCTTGGCCATAAACGACCTTCTGCCTCCTCCATGCTGTAGGACTTTTTCCTTTATTGCATAGCTGAGAAAGCGAGTGATTATGAAATGGGAACAGGCTCCCAGGTCTGTTGGCTTAGGCCTAAAGTACAATGAACATGCTCCATATCGAGGGGGAGGTTGGCTGGGTGTTCCAATGCAGTCCCAATGAGAGTAGTGATAAAGTTTGTAATGCCCTGCCCCTCCGACCCCTCCAGTATCCCATACAGGTGGATATTTTTACGATGTGCCCGATTCTTAGCATCCCTTTGGCGGGCAAGCATTTGTGCCTGGTGGTCTTGGAGCTCCTTAACGGCCTCCTTGAGATTGTCCACTCTGTTTTCCATTGCCATCAGTTGCCATCCAGAATCATCAGCCCATTGCTCCAAGGCAGCTACATTCCAGCGAAGATCTATATGGAGTTGTTTCACTTCAGAATGAAAAGGCTAAAAGTTCCTGATAAATAGTCTGTAGCTTGATTTTCTTAGGCTTATTTTGCCTGGAGTGTGGTGTTTTAGGGTGGTCTAATTGGGCGCCCACTTCCATGGAGGCCTGGGACAATTCTGAGTCTGAAGCTTCAGCTAAAGATGTGCGGTCATCCTTTAATGTCTGCGAGATCTTACTGCTGCTTTAGGAGCTCTGATCTTCGGTCCCCTTCAGCATTGTTGTTTTGTAAGATGGAATATAATGTTCAGTATTTTAGGTACTTTTCAGTTAGAGGGTCAGAACGCTGTAAAAACTAGGCTGCCATCTTGCTGTAAATGCTACAGGAACCTGATAGATTTCTTTGACTGGGTGACAAGGTTAATAGATCAAGGAGGGGTGGTGAACATGGCCTACCTAGATTTTAGCAAGACATTTGACACAGTCCCACACAGGAGGTTGGTAAACATGTTGGGCAATCTAGGAGTGGGTCCCAAGGTGGTAAACTGGGTCAAAAATGGGCTTAGCAATAGGACACAGAGGGTGGTAGTAAATGGAGTTCAATCTGAAGAAAGGGGGATAACCAGCGGTGTGCCAAAGAGTTCAGTGCTGGGACCAGTCCTCTTTAATGTCTTTATAAGTGACATTGCAGAGGGATTTGAAGGAAAGGTATGCTTCTTTGCAGATGACACTAAGATCTGCAATAGGGTTGACACTCTGGTGGGGGGATGAGAAGAGATTAGGCAAGTTGGAGGAGTGGTCAAGATTGTGGCATCTCGGATTCAATGCCAAAAAGTGCAAAATCATGTACTTAGAACATAAAAAAAGCATTGGCAGATGGGGACCGTGCGATCCATCTAGTCAGCCCTAGTTAGCCCTAGCCCTCCCTATGCAGCCTTCATACTAACTTGTCCTTTATGTCTGTCCCATGAGAGGTTGAACTCCCTGATTGTCTTTGATGCTACCACCTCCTGGGGCAGACTGTGCCATGGGTCTATCACTCTCTCTCTCTGTGAAGAAGTATTTCCTGAGGTTGCTTTTGAACCTTCCTCCTACCAGTCTCATATCAGGCCCTCTCGTGCATGCTGCCGTATTCTGTAGAAATAGATTGCCTCTCTGAGCTGCGTTAAATCCCCTCATGTACTTAAATGTTTCAATCATGTCCCCTCTGTTTCTTCTCTGCTCAAGGGAGTATAGGTTCAGCTCCCTGAGACTTGCTTCATATGATCTGTGATGCAGCCCATGCACCATCTTAGTGGCCCTTCTCTGCACCATTTCCAAATGGTCAATGTCCTTCTTGAGGTGAGATCTCCAGAACTGAATGCAGTCCTTCAAGTGTGGCCGCACCATGGACCTGTAGAGGGGCATGATAACCTCTCTCTTTCTACTAGAAATACCTCTACTTATACATCTGAGAATGCCACCCACTTTCTGTGCTGCTTTCTCACACTGTTTTCCTAATTTTAATTCATCAGTGATGATTATGCCGAGAAATCACTACGTTTGTGTCTCCTCAAGTTGATGTTCTCCCAGTGTGTACTTTTTTCCAGGGTTCCTCTTTCTCAAGGGCATTATTACACTTTTTGGCATTAAATTGTAATTGCCAGTCCCTGGACCAATCCTATGGTCTTCTAAGGTCAGCTTCCATGTTGTCTGCTCCTTCCCTTGTGTCCACCCTGTTGCAGAGTTTTGTATGGTCTGTGAACAGGCAAACCTTCACTGTTAGTCCATCTGCTATGTCTGCTATAAATATGTTAAACAGGATCGGTCCCAATACTGATCCCTGTGAGACACCACTGATCTCCCTACCCTTCCTTGACAATGATCCATTGACTAGCACTGGTTGGGTCCTATCATTCAGCCAGTTACTGATCCAGCTGACCATTTTCTGGCCAACTCCCATATGTTCCAGGTTGTTGGTTAGTATTCTGTGAGGGATGGTGTTGAGAGGTCTAAACCTCACTTTCAGGTTCTTGACGATATTGGGAATGCAAGTAATCACAGACACATTGCATTAAAGTAATAAACAAGTTTATTACTATCAAGGGATAAATCACAGTTGCCCTAAGCAGTTCTTACCAATACGAACCAGGAGCCAGTGCTAAGCATTCCCTACACCTCGAGGTTTCTCTGTTGTCTCTTGGGGTCTCTCGGGTCTCCGAGGTGTAAAGCTTGTGCATTACATTATATATCTATGATAATTACTATGGTTACCAAAAGATAGAAACATTTCTAGTTACAGAGACGAGCCCAATTGGCTAAATTAGAGGTAGCTCCACGATCCAAGATAGCATTATACAATTCTGTAAAGTCATCAGTTTGAGAACAAAAGAGTTCTTATACAGAGTCTTACATAACTCAGTGTAGTAGTACAAATCACCAAAAGATGGCAATGCTGTCTTACATATTATAATTACTTCAAGGACACATGTGTCTTGGCATCTGACTAGTACACAGAAAATACATGGCAGAATATATGTGTATTAACAAGCAAAGTGTATTACAATAATATGCATTCATATCCTGACATCTGCTCTTATACGGTAGATGCCCTTAGCCCTAAATATTAGTATAACCTATACCTAAGTGTTAGCTGTCTATGGTGTACCTCTGAGGGTACCAATTAGGGTGCAGAGACCTCATGTAACATTCCCCCCCTTTTTGCCTCCAAGGGCAACACAGCAAATGTCTAGGGAAAGGACAGGAGCAGTGGTCGCTTACAATCCTGATGCCGAGCCTTGTAAAGGAACCGAGCTGCTCACGGTGTTGGTGAGTGTACGGCCGTAGGCACAGGTATACAATAATCAAAATGAAAATTAAAAATGCTTGTATAATAACAAAACCTTTAAAAGTAATCTCTAACCAGGTGTTAGTTAATGCGTTATTCATATTTCCATCATTAATCAAGGCAAGAACAGCTTCATTGGCTTTGGTCATATTATTGCTGATGTGGATGAGGTGTGTGTCTTTCCTGTCTAAAAGTGATTTCAGTGTAAGTGTGAGTGGGTCTATGTGTACATTAAAGTATGGTAAGTATTCTGACAGTGTGAGCAGATAATCTGGGTTACCATCAATAATGTCTGCATAGAGAAGGGGGACGGGGGTTATAACAGTATGTCCAATAACAGTCTTCTGGTGGGGGACAAAACAGAAATTGGGGTAATCAATAGCACAAGTAACAGAACCATATGTGTAGGTTTTATAGTTTGTAACTACACAATATTCGTCATCAGAATTATACTGTGAGCGCACAGTAGGCAGTCTCCACTTTTGCAACTGGACAGGGCAGGTGTAGGTCGTCTTCGATATCCGTGTTGACAGGCAATGAACCTCCTCATGTCAGGATTGGTAGAGCTCATCTGGAGCCAAAGTTGAGTCGAAAGAGTTGGTGCCATTCGCAGTGATGTCATCATCCATTGTGAAAGTCCAATCAATGCTGTCCGGAGAGTAGCCACAAACAGGCTGTATAACATCAAACACATCACATTGGCACAGGTAAATATATTGCTTTTTCGCACAGCAGTCCGTGAGCGGAGCCACCCAGGCATCCAAGAAAGAATGGTAGATCAGTAGAGGTGGTAGATCCAGGCGTTCTCTGTAGATGTCTTCATCCAAATGCCCAATGGAATGAACCAGTGCAAGCTTGTCGAACAAAGCTGTAGAGGGATCAAAGTGTGGTAAGGAGACAGTGAAAGAAACAAACATGGTATCTGTTACGGAACATTTCTTAGCAGTAAAACAAGGACCAGTATTAGGGTGCCTGGTCACAAACCCCAAATTCCTAGCTGTGGAGAGAGGAATAGTCAAAGTCTGTTGCATACACATGGAAACACAGCTAGTGGTTTTACACCTTGGACGATACCATTTGGAAATGCATCTGTCATGTATAATGTCAGGAATTCTTCCAGATTCTACATCACAGAAGAGGTTATTGATGGTAGTGATAATGTAGGAGCCATAAGCAGAACAGAGTATCTCTCTAGCAATGTATTGTTTATCTGCTTCCTTATTGTTCTGTTGTGAGTGCGTTGATCTTATCTTTAGAATCAGTGAATGCCTTAGCAATGTTGTGCATGTTGTATACAGTGTATCTTTCTTCCTAAGGCCATCCACACCATGCAATAATGGAGGTAAAATGTTATTGACCAAGCCAGTGGAGAACTTGGCAGAATGGCTTTTGATAACAGCAATGTCTGCTTTATTCCAGATAGACATAGCCGTACCAAAAAGACCTGTGACAGTACCTGTGGCACCTGTAACATCAGAACTGTCAACTTCACGTTTGTTATGTTTATGATTTAGATTGTCAGGAGAGGGCTTCCTCCTGAAGTTGCCTCTATGTTCAGTAGAATGGACCCCAGCAATTGGGTCTTGCGTACGAATCTGAAATGCAGCTAAACTATCAAGCAATAATATACTATAAAATGCTGATGTATTAGTGTTGTGACACATACCAAATTCTTTGATATTCCAGTAAGATTAAACAAAACAGGTATATGCATAAACTGTAAGTTATTAATCAAAGAACCTGGGAGGGCAGTGGCTGTGAGACCACTACAGGGACCAGGGGTATGCTTCGGGCATTCCAAATGCTGCTTATCAGTGGGTGGTAACACAGAGAGGTACATGGCTGCAGAAGCCATGTGGTGTATAGCACAAAATCTATGAGCAGAACTCTTTGGACAAAGAATTACAGTAAGAAGGATCTATTAAGACAGTTATGTTATACAAACCAGAATGTCTTAATGCAGTTTGTAACAAGGACAGGGAACCATTTGGGAATAATTTAGCATTGGGCCAACCCTGGAAAGTTCCTTTGGAGAGTTTGGCCACAGGGAGAATTTGTCCTTGTGATGTGGTTTGCCACTCAATTTGAAGGGTGGATTTGTCACGAGCAACAACCAAGGCAGTGAGGTAAGCATTGGAACCTTCCTGGACAGTGATCATACTATCTGGTATATCGATGGATACTCCCTCTGGAGGAGGTGCTGGAGGATCGAGGTGTCGTAGGAGGTCCGGTACCGTGCCTTGGATGCAGGGGATAACTCCTGAGAGGAGGAAATAATAGAACAAGATAGCCATCTTGTCAATGTATCTGAAAAGGAAGATCAAAGATTAGTATGTTAGTACAACTCCACCCAGTGGGGTGAGGAAAAGTAATTTAAGCTCCTTTATACAGCTTCAGCTAGTTTGCATGTAACCATTTGTCAGTCAACTTGTTGTGGAGCAGTCTAACTTGATAGACTGCCGGACTGAGCTTGTTGACAATAGGGTATGGGCCTTCCCACTTGTTGGAGAAGGAGTGGGTGGGATGTGCAAATCGAAGCACCATTACCCGATCTCCAACTTGCCAATCCGCTTCTTGTGTGTGTTTGTCAAACTGTATTTTGGATTGTTGCTGGGCTTTGCCCATGCAGTTGGTGGCACACAAGTGTGTGTGCATGAGGTTTTTCCTGAGTTCTTCCACATACTGGTCCACAGACACACGGTCTGCAGTGGGGGTGTGCAGGTCAAACAACAGGTGTTCAGGTAATCTCATCTGTCTACCAGTCATCACCTCAAAGGGTGTGAGCTGGGTGGTGGCTGAGGGTGTGCCCCTGATTGCCATAAGGAAGAAAGGCAATAGGGAAGCCCAGGTTTTGGGATTGTCCTCAATGAATTTGGAAACCATTTGCTTAATCCGTCTGTTGGCTTTTTCTATTTGACCTGAGGATTGAGGGTGGTAAGGTATGTGGAACTTCTGCTGAACTCCGAGGAGTTCAAGGGATTCTTTCATCAACTCACCAGTAAAACTGGTTCCTTTGTCAGAATCTACCTTAAGAGGTAGACCCCACCTGGAGAAAATCTGTTCCACCAGGATTTTGGCAGTAGTTTTCGCTGTACATGTCTTAGTGGGGAAAGCTTCTACCCACTTTGAGAAGAGGTCGGTTACCACAAGAACATACTTATTATTTCTGCTGGTGTTGGTCAGAGGGCCAATGAAATCAATTTGAATGGCATGCCAAGGGCCAGAATGTCTTTGTGGTAAAAGTTTGGCATTTCGTTTGGTAGGGATGGGATTGTTTTGCGCACAAACGAGACAATTGTCTATGTATTGTTTAACATCTTTGATGATACCAGGCCACCAGGCGGTGGTCTTGAGTCATTGGAAGGTATTCTCTGCTCCCTGGTGTCAACCAGTAGGAGTGTCATGCACTTGGTGCAAGAATTTGGATCTTAGGTGTCTGGGGACTACCCACAACTTGGTAGAGTCATCTGGTTGGAACCAAATGAGCTTGTCATCTGGTGACAAGCGTAACTTACCTTCATGCCTCCGATAGGGGTTATGCATGGGAAGTTTCTCTTCAGTACCTCTGTCAAGGAATCTGAACACCTCTTTGAGTTCAGTGTCTGGCTGCTGGGCTGCAGAGAGGTCCAAGGGGGAAAAAGGTTCAGATTTCTTTTTGAGTGCTGCAATGTGTACAGCTGCATTAACCTCTGGGTGG
Organism: Neoceratodus forsteri; assembly: GCA_016271365.2. Lineage (NCBI taxonomy): Eukaryota > Metazoa > Chordata > Ceratodontiformes > Ceratodontidae > Neoceratodus > Neoceratodus forsteri. Next base: position 605,271,527 of record CM057456.1, on the reverse strand, counting down.
TCCATCATCCAGACATCCCCCCCTCGGGCCCCTTCCTTAGCAAGGGTGTCTGCTGTGTCATTGAAGGCATGATAGGGGTCATGGAGAGAGTGGGCTTTAACTTTGTGTACATAGAGTTTGTGTGCAAATTTCTGTGCCAGTGAGTGCATGTATATTACCAATTCTTTGTACTTCACCGGGCTGCCATCAGAAGAGAGGAAGGAATTTTTCTGCCAGAAGGGAAGAAATTCTGTAAGGGAACAACAAACCCAGTTAGAGTCTGTAAAGATGATGGTATCCTCAGTTCCATGTTGTATGAACTCGAGGGCACAGGCCACCGCTGCCATCTCGGCATACTGTGATGATGCTACACTACAGCGCTTAGATATCTTGACAGTGTTCCCATAAGGGTAAATCACCAAAATGCCCATCCCTGCAATTTGTTCTCCCTGATAGTAGGATGCTGAACCATCAGTAAAGATATGGCACAAAGAGGTACTCTCGAGTATTTGTGGCGTGGCAGGGAGGAAAGGACCTGGATCAGGAAGATCAGGTGACTGTAGTGTACAGTCATGGGTTATCCCTGAAAAGAGGCCATGAGCTAACATAGATGGAACTTTAGTTGGTTGTACCTGTATATCTCTGTCCTGGAGAAAGTGACCAGTGCGCCAGCCTGGTGTTAGAGACAGCCCATCCTTCACTCTGTCTGAGAGCAGGAAGGTGGTTGGGGTGTGGTTGGTGTTAATAATCAGTGGCGAGTACCCAATGATATACAGGAAGTGCTTGACAGCCCAGTAGGTAGCCAGAAGGTTCCTTTCACAAAGGCCGTACTTCTGTTCCACTGGGGTCAAGAGCTGTGAGGCATATGCAATGGGTCTCAAGGTTCCATGCACCTTCTGGGCCAGCACTGCTGGCATAGCAATGTCAGAGGTGGCACACTCCAGATGGAATGGTAATGCTGGATTGGGGCTCACCAGTGCTGGGGCAGAGGCCAAGGCCTGCTTCAGTGACGTCACAGCCTGGGTGTGAATAGGGCCCCAAGTCCATGGTACATCCTTTTTGAGTAATTCATACAGAGGAGCAGCTTTCTGAGCAAAATCACAAATGAAATCTCTCGAATAGTTTACCATACCTAGAAACCTTCGAAGAGTTGCCATACTGGTAGGTAACGGCAAGTCTTGTAATCCCTGTACCTTCTTCCAGGTAGGGCTTCAACCTTGATCAGTTATTTTTAGACCCAGAAAGAGTACTTCTTTCTGACACAACTGTGCTTTTGCTGGGTTACATTTCAAGCCTGCTTTCTGAATGAGAGTCAATAGTTCATCCAAGAGATCCAAATGTTGTTCCTGCATGGCTGTGGCCAGCAGCAGGTCATCCACATATTGTAAGAGACATTGGGGGGAAGAGAAATTCTCGTGGGCATCCATCATGTGGAGATGGAAGAGAGATGGACTGTTATGGAATCCTTCTGGCAAGCAAGTCCATGTGTACTGTCTTCCTTTAAAGGTGAAGGCAAACTTATATTGACTCTTAACGGCCAATGGCAATGACCAAAAACCATTGGAAATGTCCAGGGCACTGAACCACTTCAAGTCAGGGGTCAGAAGTCGTAGCACATCTGTTGCTGATGCCATGGTTGGGGAACAACTGGGGGTGACCTGATTCAGTTTCCTGTAGTCAATAGTAAGTCTCCAGGTGCCTGTGGGTTTCTTCATGGGCCATACTGGGGAGTTGGCAGTGGAAACACAAGTTCTGATTACTCCTTGCTTAAGGAGTGACTTGATCTTTTCTCTAAGGGAAGGCAAGGCCTCAGTTGGGAAAGGATATTGCCTTTGCCTCTCATGTGTCAATGACGGTGTGCATTCTACCACAGTCATGCTTGTTAACTGCAAACGCTTCCAAATGTCGTTGCAGAATAGGTAGGAGTTTTGGAAAAAGTTCATGATTCTTGAACAAATCTATGATGTCATACTCTTTGTCATTGGCAGATACCATTGCCACAACGTGTGACTCAGGAATCAAAATGGTATGATATTGACCCTGAATCTGTATCAATAGTATGTTAGCTAGGTCCACCACACAGCCGTGTGGCGCAAGGAAGTCGATCCCTATAATACTAGGATGATCATGCAGTACCATTAGTTGGAAAGTATGTGAGGCCATTAAGTGGCCTAACTCTACTGGTAGGGTAGAGAACGGTATGCAGGTAGCCTAGTACTGTCGACTCTGACATGTTGGTCCTCCGTCCGGTGGACCAAGGGGACGTGTCTGGGTGTTCATCATAGCACAGATACAGCTGCACCTGTATCTAGCAAAACTACTAGTAGGCGGCCCCCAACCTCGGCCTCAGTGCAGGGCCTTCCGTTTGTATCCAAGACTAGCTTGTTTACAATACGGACAGGGGCCTATAATTGTCAATCCGTACTGTTGGAAGCATGCAGAGGTTGGGCCTGGCTCATGTGGATGACTTCACCATGCTGTATTGATGCTATATAGGGAGGAGCTTCTAGGTTCAGACTTGTGTGGGCCTGAGGGCCTGTACCTCCGGTGTCCCCATGGCTGGTTGGGGCCTGGGCTGCCAGTTGTAGTGCTGCAAGGGCCTGTGCGGGAACAGCGTCCGCTACAGAGTGCACTTGTCCCAGGAGCTCTTGAAATTTCCAATTCTCTTCGGCTATCTCCCTATACGAGGGACACGTTCTCTGTTGTGGTTTACCTCTACCCTTATGCTTCCTGTTCTTATGCCAATTCTGGTTCCAACCCCATTTCTGTTGTTGATACGGTTGTTGTTGATGGGTCTGTTGGGGGTGTTGATTATCAGCTGGAGGGGCTGGCTGATGTTGGGCCTGTTGGCGTTGAGCCTGCCCTTTCACTGTATAGTGTGTCGTGGCCTCTGAGACGGGTTCCACGGCAGCTACCTTTTTGGAACCAGAGCCCAAATCACGGATATATAGTTGATACACTCTCTCGGTTTTCAAAGGATATCGGCAAACCTATCCGTATTTGGGTAAGTGGTTGGATCTACCTTTTCTCTTACTGCTGGAATCATGTTGCTAAGGAACAGGGTCTTATATTCAATAAGATCTACATCCGCAGCTTCTTGTGCCAGGTGCTTTCCTGCTCGGTAGGCCATCCAGAGTCTCTGGTGGTAAGTCGCTGGACTTTCTTTTGCATTCTGTTTCACAGGGTATGCAAGCATCACTCCTACTACACCTGGGCTGTGAGCAGAAATGAGCTCAGCTGCAACCTCATCAAAGGTAGCATTCCCATCCTGGCGAACAGCTTCGGGGAGTTTGGCCCATAAACCAGGATCGATGTTCTGGCATAGTATTTGGACCTGATATCCTGCAGCGAGGCTAAGCATCTTGCATTTAGAGCATACCTTTTCCAAGTGACAGCTGAGGTTGTCAGATGGATTCATCCGACCAATGCTGTCTGCAATCTGCTGAACAGAGTGGGCCATTTATAGGGGATTACTGGGCTGATCAGGCAAAGGTAGATTGTCTCTAGCACCATCCAAGGCTACGTGAGCTGCAGCTTCAGCCACAGTGTGAACAATACCCTCCTGAGTGCCAGCTTCTTGGAAAAGCTGTCTAATCTGGGTTTTAATAGCCCTTTTACTCCTCTCAGGAAGAAGGATATTGCCTATCACAGTTTCAATTATGGTTTCTATCTCTTGCTTGTCTTCCACATTAATAAAGGCTACCGGAGGTGCCGTCGGGACCAGGCTTGGGCCTGCTCCCACCCCATCATGGGGGCCACCATGTTGGCATCTCCCATGATGAGCATCATGACGTCGCCGACGTGTGACATGGGGAGTTGGGGGTGGGGACCCGCCATGCTGTGGATGGCTGGGTGTGGAGTCTAGGCCATAGTAGGGGTGTGACTGGGCATTGTATTGTGAAACATCATCATCAGATAACTCCCCTTCTGATGACTGAATAAAGGCAGGGGTTACGCCTCCCATTGCCTTAACATGTCCAGCCAGAACCTCTCGCAGATGGCGCAATGTCACCATCTTAGTTCTACATTCATCGTGATTCACACTTGCAACATCCATATCAACCTGAACTTGTTTTTGCTTTTGCAAAACCCTGTATGCAGCACTCAATTCGTGATTGTCCCTGTAAGCTACTTCTAAATCATTACGTATCTGGTTAATCTCTTCCTGCAGCTGACCCATTTCTTCACTCAACTGAACATTTGCAGCACTCAGCAAATCATTCATTTGCACAGCCTGACTCTTATCCTGTCTCAAACTTTCACACTCCTGCTTCAACATACATATTTCCTGTTCGCCAGCCTGGGCTGAATGATGCAATAGTGAATCCTTTTAATTCCGCAGAGTCTTGAGTTCAGATTCCAAGTTCTGCTGCAGTCTAATACATTCTGTTTCCTGCAAACCTATCTGTTGCTTAAGAGATGAAATCTGCAGATCAAGGGTTCGAAACCTCGCTTCGGAGGCTTCTAGAGCAGCGTAGAGAGCCACGACCATCAACCCTTTAGCATGATGCTTATTGGTTGATTGTCTCATCTTTGCATACTGGGTTGAAATCCCCAGTATATGGTTGTTGGATTGACTTGCATCCCGCGCGAAGTCAGCCCATCCTCCATGGGAGGCAAGGAAGTTCGAGACATCGAATCTCAGTTCTGGGCAGATTATCAGATACTGTGGCCATTGTGCGGGAGGGAACGAAAATTCAAACTGTGAAAAAGACAGCGTGCTGCATATCGATCCACAGCACGAGTACTTTAAACACATCCGGGCTACTGTATTAGTTGCAGGCTTGCAATTCAAAACTGCTATGGAGTGGGTCAAGATGGCATCGACCACACTTGAAAAGTCAGCCAGACTTTGCAAGTGACTACAAACTAGTTTTGAAATGGGAGAGGTGATACAGGAAAGTACATCTACTGTCCCTGTGGAAAAGGGAAAAAGTTTAAGCAACAAGTGAAAACTTACAAACACCAAATATCGCCTGCACACGGTCGCCAATTTGTTGAGAGGTCTAAACCTCATTTTCAGGTTCTTGACGACATTGGGAATGCAAGTAATCACAGACATGTTGCATTAAAGTAATAAACAAGTTTATTACTATCAAGGGATAAATCACAGTTGTTCTAAGCAGTTCTTACCAATACGAACTGGGAGCCAGTGCTAAGCGTTCCCTACACCTTGAGGTTTCTCTGTTGTCTCTTGGGGTCTCTCGGGTCTCCGAGGTGTAAAGCTTGTGCATTACATTATATATCTATGATAATTACTATGGTTACCAAAAGATAGAAACATTTCTAGTTACAGAGATGAGTCCTATTGGCTAAATTAGAGGTGGCTCCACGGTCCAAGATAACATGATACAATTCTGTAAAGTCATCAGTTTGAGAACAAAAGGGTTCTTATACAGAGTCTTACATAACTCAGTGTAGTAGTACAAATCACCAAAAGATGGCAATGCCATCTTACATATCATAATTACTTCAAGGACACAGGTGTCTTGGCATCTGACTAGTAAGAAATACACAGAAAATACATGGCAGAATATATGTGTATTAGCAAGCAAAGTGTATTACAACAATATGCATTCATATCCTGACATCTACTGTTATACAGTAGATGCCCTTAGCCCTAAATATTAGGACAACCTATACCTAAGTGTTAGCTGTCTACGGTGTACCTCTGAGGGTACCAATTAGGGTGCAGGGACCTCGTGTAACAACAGTGTGAAAGGCCTTGCTGAAATCTAGGTATACAATGTCCACCACCCCTCCCTAATAGAATGTTGTGGTGACCCAGTCGAAGAAGTCGATCAAGTTGGTTTGAAAGAGTGTCCTGCTGTGAAGCCATGTTGCTTTGGGTCCATTATTCCAATATCTGTTAGGTATGCCACTATCCTCTCTTTTAGTAGTGACTCCATCATTTTCCCCTTAACTGAAGTCAAACTGACAGGTGGTAATTTCCTGCCTTTTCCTTGTTTCTGCTCTTGTGTAAGGGCATGGTTGTCTGTTTCCAGTCCTGAGGTATTTTCCCACTGTCTAGTGACTTGTTGAAGAGCTCAGCCAATGGTGCAGCCAGTTCCTCTCAGGGCTCCTTCAATATCCTAGGGTGTATGCCATCTGGTCCCCTGGTTTTTTCCACTTTTAGTTTATTAAGCTCTTTTAGGACCCTCTCCATTGTGAAGGGGCTAGTATCTGCTCCCTGGGTATCTTCCTTTGTCCTGCTCAGTGTGGGACCTTTGCCACTGTCTTCTAAGGTGAAGACAGAGCAAAAGAACTTGTTTAGCACTTCTGCCTTGTCCTCATCACTCTCTAACATCTTTCCTTCTTTGGTTGCTAGTCAGACTATTCCTTCCTTAGTTTTTCCCTTTTTTTTATCGTATAATATTTTATTGAGGGATTTTGAGTGTTTTTATACAGTAGAAAGTAAGCAGTACAGCCAACCGATTACTGAGTATGGTACATTTCCAGAAGGCACAATGGTAATAGAAGTTATCCTTCATTAGACAAATTGTCTCACTACAAGCCATAAATGACAGAATATCCAAATTCTCCATATTGCAATTATCTTAAGGATGTAGTACTTTCTAGGAGAAAAATGCAAAGGAAGTAAGTAAGCCCTAAATGAAGGCAAATGCTTATATCTTATGACAAGTGCATAGTTTCTCATGACATAATCTATAAAGTAAATAAAGGATTGCAAGCAGCCCATTAAATAGGAGGGTTGAAGGATGGCTCCGAGATTTTACAGAAAGGGGAGCAGAGATATGGTTCCCATTTCTGATAGTAATGGTGAAGATTACCCCTCTGAAGGTGAGAAAGCCTTTCGAAAAGAGAGAGCTTGGCCAAAGCTGCATGCCAGGCGTTGTGAGTAGGGATAACTGGCTGGTGCCAATAGTTAAAGAGAAGGCATTTGGCCTACAAGACACTACCAAGGTCCAGTCCTTAAGGGGTTTAGGTAATTGGCTCAAGGCGGTAGTGTCCTCCAAACATAGTTTAACATCGGCCAGAACAATTGGTTGCTTAAGTGCTAAGGAAATATCTGAATCAACCATCTTCCAATAAGCTAACAAATTAGGACAGGACCATAAAATATGAAGAATGTGTGCCTCTGCCTGGGAGCAGCACCAGCATTTGTTATGGCTAAGCAAGCCACGGGAGTGGAGAATCAGTGGTGTACAGTGCCACAACAATAGAATTTTTAGCTGTAAAAAGCGACTATTGGTGTCGCTGTATGTATGATATATACGCTTAAGGTAGGAGGTCCACTGGTTGTCGGAGATGGAGGAGCCAGTATATAATTCCCATTTCATTTTATAGAACAAGGTTGCACTGGATTGTGATTCTCTCCAGGAACTATAAAAGTAACCCATAACCCCTTTGGTGGAGGAAAGATGGTGCAAGCCCGCTAACCATGTCCATTATGTGACCTCCTGGGATTGAGAAGAAGAGGGTGTAAGGCACTGTGAATTTGTAAATATCTCCAAAAGTCTTTGTGTGGTAGGGAAAATTGCCTTTGTAACTGATCAAAAGGGAGCAGGGGGTACATGCCTGAAGGAGAGAGGTCCTGTATGACCTGAATTCCTGCTTTGTGCCAGGAAAGCCAGTATATTGATGCTCCATCAATTTGGATAAGGTTATTGCACCATAAAGGAGCATACTGTATAGGAGGGTTCCAGGACTGTCTACGCAGATGAGATTTGGCCTTGAGGCACTTCCAAGAGCGGGCTGTGCATAACACTGTGGGCAGTAGAAAGTGAGGCAAGCGCACCTGTGAGGTGAGAAGCATATATAGGGGTATTGCGCCTGCCAGGTCAGTTTCTAATTGGACCAATATCGAGGGGTCCATAGCATTAGGCACAAACCACCTAGTTGCCTGTGCAGCTATACATGATAGATGATAGCCAAAGTACCAGGGGACATTAAGGCCTCCATGGGACCAGTATGTCCTCAGTTTATGCTTATTCCATTGAGGTGGCTTAGAGTCCCATAAGAAGTTGGTTGTTAGTTTCTCTAAAGAGGTGAAAAGCTTGGGTGATAGAGGGATGGGGAGATTATTTAAAAAGTACATAACACGAGGGAGCAAGAGCATACGAATAGCTGCTATCCTACCTGGTAAGAAGAGTTGCAACTTATGCCACCTCTCAACTTCTACAGTTAATTGAGCTAACAATGGAGAAAAATTGACAGATTCAAGCACCTGCCAGGCTGTTGGTATACAAACACCAAGGTAATTGAACCCAGTACTCGCCCAGGACAGATTAATTCCTTGAATGCAGGCCTTGGTAAGTGATTATTTAGGGGGGCCATTAATACAGAAGCCGGAGATTACTCCAAATTCATTTAAAATCTGAAGTACCTTTGGTAAAGTTTGTTGAGGGTTAGAAAGGGTTAGCAGGAGGTAATCCGCATAGCTGCTACCAGATTAGGTTGGTTGGCAACAACAATGCCCTGTATTTGAGGAGAGGCAATGAGTGTCCTAATCAAAGGGTTTAGGGCCACCAGAAATAATAAGGGGGATAGGGGACACCCTTGTCTGGTGCCCCAGTGAAGCACAACGGGGGGGAGATCTCACTGTTAGTAAGAATATGGGCCATGGGGGAGCAATAAAGGGTATGTATCCACTGCATAAACGAAGTACCAAAGCCATACCTGAGAAGGACTTCATAGAGATATTGCCATTCAGTAGAATCAAACGCCTTAGAAAAATCAATCGCTAAGGCTGCTAGGGGAAGGGAGGATTTGTAGGCAAACCATTTAAGATTTAGAAGAAGTCTGGTATTATCCATCCCTGATTTTCCCCACATGAAACCGGTTTGAGAGGGGTGTATATTCATGGGAAGAATAGTCGTCAGCCTAGACGCCAATGCTTTGGCCAGTATTTTTGTGTCTACTGACAGAAGGGATATTAGACAGAAATTGGTGCAGTCTAGAGGATCAGATGATTTTTTCTGTAGAAGGGAGATTATTGCCTCCTTCATAGTAAGGGGAGAGATCCAGAGGTATGGGCAAAGTGTAAATCACACTGCAATGGCTGGCTAATGTCTGGTCCAAGGGCCTGGTAGAGCTCCACAGACATTCTGTCTGGGCCTGAGGCCTTCCCCCATGCCATCTGAGATAGTGTCAATTGAAGCTCTGCACAAGGGACAGGTGATTCCAGATGAGTCACTTGTTCAGGGGCAACGGGGTTTGTTGACAAAATTTGGCAAAATGTTCCTATAACTCTTGAGTGGTATTAGAGGACCGAGACTGATGCAGAGATTGGTAAAATTGCTGCTTATTAATGTTAATTTATTTGGAACTGGTCGCTATGGAGCCTGCAGAGGTGCAGAGGGCATGTATTTGTGTAGCTGCCTGCTGTTTTCGTTGACGAAAGGCAAGGAGCTTCCCTGCACGTTCACCCCCAGCCCAAAATGCCTGCTTCAATGTTAAGAGATACCATTCTGCTTTTTGATGCAAAATTGTATTAATTTGGTATTTAACACTGACTATTTGTCGGTATAGGGCATTATCTGGGGTAGCTCGCAGAATAGACTTAAAGCGATACTCATCCCGTCTTTCGGATGAGACGTTAAACCGAGATCCCATCTGCCTGGATTGGTGGTAGTTCAGGTGGATGTTAAAGATCCCATGGCACTTATCGAAAAGAGTAGGGGAATTTCCCCGGTGTCCTGGCCAAATTTCCCTCATTCACTCAAAATACCACCAACAGCTTAATCTGGTTCAAGGTCAGTTGGCATTCATCTCTATCCCCTTCCCCCGTGTCGTGCCTGAAAATAGGCAGGATTTGTCTAGTGCACTTACCCGGTCAACAAAAACTAAATAAATAAATAAATAAAAGTGGCTAGGTCTGCCTGAAACTGTCAGAGCTTCCTTACATTTGCGATCCCGAGCCTCTGAAAAGGCAATGATGTGACCCCTTAACACAGCTTTGAATGCTTCCCAGGCAGTACTCGGGGAAATCCCACAATCAGCAATCAGGGAAAAATAATATTTTGTGGCCTGCATGAGGTGTGGGTGAAAATCCGGGTCCTGAAATAACAGTGGATTGCAATGCCAACGAGTTCCAGAGGTGCGATGTTCCAGGGGAGTAAACCTCAATGAGATGGGGGCATGATATGATATTAAAATCGAGCCAATGTTGGAATCAGAGAGGCATCTGGTTGCTAATTCAGTAGCAAGCCAGAAGTCTATACAACTATGGGATTTATGGGGTACAGAGTAGAATGAGAAGTCCATGCCAGTAGGATGGTCCCTACGCCAGATGTCTGTGAGGGCCCATTCCTCTATCATGCATTGAAGAGATTGTCTGGCTTTTGGGTTAGCATATGGGGTTGGGTAGGACTTGCCCAAGAATATATCCCCTACCATATTAAAATCCCCACCCAGGATTACAGGGAATGGTGATCCCTCTGGCTGTAGATCTGACAGGACCTGGCTGATCGCAGGAAAAAAATTGGAGTGTTCAACATTGGGAGCATACACATTGCCCAGCAGGATAGTGCCAGTAGGGGAAAATAGCTTCGCCACTAACCAATGACCATGAGCATCTTTTTTGACCTCTTTCACCACCCAGGGGGAAGCATGATGAATGAGAATGGCTACCCCCTTGGATTTAGTGGTGGAGGAGCTGGCCAGTACTTCTCCCACCCAGAATTTCTTTTTACCATTTGGTACATTTAGATAATAGGTGGATTTCTTGAAGGAGGGCAATGTCTGCCCGCAGGGATTTCAAGTGTTGTAAAACTTTTGTATGTTTAATGGGATGGTTTAATCCTTTCACATTCCAGGATATCCAACGATATCCCTGATAGGCACCAGGACTAGTAGGCATATTCTCACACAATAGACAAGAGGAGGTACTTACAGAACTTCCAGTTGAGTGAAGAACAGGAAGACTGCCAAATTGCCGGGCCACCAAATAATTGAGGGAGAATAGGGTTATCAATACGTGCACCAGCACTGGAAAGGATGTAAGCATCTCCTGTAACATCTGAACTGTGTATTCTAAGTTATAGATAAGGGTGTAGCTGCAAATCTAGAAATAACGAGCAGAAAGCCAGTTAGTATTTGAACAGAGTAGATCAATATCAAAACGGGCAACTAGCCCAATACTAAACACAGAAGTGCCAAAGAGAGACACAACAACAACAGTGGTATGAGACTGGGGGTCAACGCAAATGAGGGTAATATATGTATATACCCTGCAGCTATGCTATCCCCAATACTCTCAGGAGGGTCTGGTGTGGATGATACAGAGAACCGACTCATCCTAGACCCGCCCTAACCTTTGGTCGGATGACCCGAACCACGAGGGGGAGTATGGGGAAGGGAGGAGGAGGGAGGGAGGTGGCATACCCACCTGCTGATAGCTAGACTGAGTGAGAACCACCCTAGAGAGGGTGGAGTGCACCAGGCCTAGGAGACAGAGCACAAGAACCTAACTGCTGAGCATACAAGAAATGGGGGCTAATTTCACCCAGGTGCTCATCATCTAATATTACTAGATTGACGAAGAAGGCTGTATCTTAGCACCTGTCTAAACAGCCTTAGTCATTCCATTCAGTGGTGGGGGGGACAATAGGTGCACTGATAAACTTCAGATTAAAACATCATACATTATATCGTAGCCACACCGATTCCATGGCATAAAGGGGAGGGTGTCCTAGTGGGGGGGATAGGGAGTAATTAAACTCACCCCCATCACACAACAGATTATGGATACAAGATTAAATAGTCAAGTTCCAGGAGATCCAGTAGGTTGGTCTTTGACCATCTTGGGGGTCCCCGAGAGGGTGCATCCAGGATCTAGGGGTGTCTTTGCCACGGCAGCCACATAGCTGATGAGACCCGGTCAGACTGGTGAAAGAGTGTCTACCAATTCCACTAGCGATGTTTCAGGAAGGTCAGCCCAGTCTGTCAGTTGCTCAGTGTCCATATCTTGGGTTCCAATAGCAGTCTGACTCAATATAGGGGAGAGTTCATCTCTAGAGATCTTCGCAGGCGGAGCTGCGGTGGATTTGAAAGGCAGGTATTGTGGGCCACTTCGAGGTCTCTGCCTTGGCTTGGGTGATGAGTTTAATCCCCATTGAGGGAGGGAGGGAGGGCTGCAAATTAGACACCTGTAAAGCCAGTGACAGTGTGTTGGCATTAGAACAAGCAGCTTGAGAGACAGTCTTCGCTGGGGGGCCATTTTGGCATGGAACCTGTCCAGTTTGTAAATGGGATGCAGGGGAACCATATGTAGAAACAAAGGTTCCTACCAAGAGGTGGCACTGGAAGGGGCTCCCAAAGCTTCCTGGGATTTGTAGTAGGGCACTGAAGACCTGGCCACAATCGAGCAATCTACTGTTCAATGTCCCCTGGATGATCAGCGATGAGCTCATGACCTTCCTTGGCAACATATAGTCTAGTAAGGTTCCTGAATTTAAATTTGAAGTCATGTTGATAAAGAAATCTTTTAATGGTCCCAAATATTCTCCACTTTGAAGCCATTTCCTGAGCGAAGTCCCTGTATCTGGCTATTGTGGCTCCCTGCCAACAAAGTTCCCCTAAATCTCTTGCTGCCCGAAGGATTTTCTCTTTGGTAGTGTATCTTAACAGGTAGGCTACAATTGGCCTAGGTGTGTTTGGATGTTTGCTTGTACAGGCAGAGACCCTGTGAGCCCTCTCAATTTCAGTTGGGCGTCTCCATCGGTCCCCAAGTATGCAAGGAAGATTTTCATTAAAAATTGCTTCAATGACTACCTTTCCGCCCCCTCCCAGAGTCCAACAATCCGCAAATTGTTGCGGCGGCTGCAGTTTTCATGATCCTCGGCCCTCTCCCAAAGCGCTGCAAGCGACTCTTCATGCTGCTGGAGATGCTGCCAAATCTGGGCATGCTGGGCTTCACGTGCTTCAGCCCTTTGCTCTGCCACATTCATTCTGTCCTGTAGATGTTGGATATCCTTAGCAGTTCCAGTCAGAGTTAAACGTATATCATCAACTCTAGTAATTAGTTTTTCCAGGAGTTTAGTAATATGTTGCAGGGATTCCCCAACCGCTTCTGATTGATCCATTTTCAGGTGGTGACCATCCGATGCCTGGGACGACATGAGAAATCTAGATTATGGCCAGCAGAGTAGAAGGAGGCACTTGATCTTGTAACAACCTCTGGGGGGGGGGGGATAGAGGCGAAAACGGCCTGCAGGTTGATAAGCCTGTGGTGCAAGGATGTAGGGCCTGTGCGGCCTAGGCCTAGGCGAGCTGGAGTGGGTTCAAGTCACAGCGCCACCAAAATCATGTATTTGTTCCTAAGTCTGCTGAAAAAGACGCACCACCCAGCAAGTATGGTATTACCCATGCATTATGCCGCTGATTAAAATAGGAGACTCCACGGGATCACGGCTTCTGAGCATGGATGGTCTAAGGTCTAGTGAGAGCTTCAGAGCCATGCTACCATCTTCCGTGGTGGCTAGATCACGCACCACTTAGTTTTTTCTTTTTCTCTTATGTATCTATAGAATGTTTTGTCTCCCTCCTTAAGACCCTGTGCTATTTTCTCTTCCATCTGTGCTTTTGCCCTTCTAATAGCTTTCCCTGCCTCCTATAATTTGTTCTTATATTCTTCCATGTCTGCTTCATGTTTCTTTGCTTGAATTTTGTAAAAGCCTTTTTTTTCTCCTTCATTTTGGATGCTACTTCGTGAGGGAACCAGAGAGGTCTTTTCCTTCTTTTGGACTTGCTGATCTGCTTAGTGCATACAGTTGTTACTGTATGCAGAGCAGCCGTCTGAGTATTCCAGCGGTCCTCTACATCTCCTGTGATTCCTCCTTCTAGCATGGATGTGACCATGGTTCTCATTTTGGGGAAGCTGGCTTTTCTGAAATCTAGTACCTTGATTTCGGTGTGACTATTTTCCTCCATATTGTTCACAGTAAACCAGACTGAACTGTGATCACTGGTCCCTAGATTGGCTCCCACCTCTGCTTCTGGGATCCTTGTGCTGTTTGTCAGCACTAGATCCAATATTGCTTTGTCTCTGGTGGGTGAGTTCACCCGTTGACGCAAACCTGCTCCCCTTAGTGCAAAAAGGAACTCTTGCACTTTCTTTGCACTTGGGGAACAAAAACCCAGGGGAGGAATTCACAATGGGGGCCGGGGTTACTAACAACTACCAAACAGGAAGGATGATCTAAAGGTAGCCAAACAATGTGAGAAGGCAGTGAGGAAAGCCGGTGGGATGCTGTGGTGCTTAAGGAGAGGTATCACCAGTAGAAAACAGGAGATGGTAATGCCACTGTACAGGCAGTTGGTGAGACCTCATCTAGAGTACTGTGTGCAGTTCTGGAGACCTCATCTCCGTAAGGACATAGACAGGGTGGAGGCAGTCCAGACAAGGGCAATGAAAATGGTGCAGGGACTACACCTGAAACCATATGAGGAGAGATTGAAAGAACTCAATACGTATACGCTGGAGGAAAGGAGGGAGAGGGAGAGGGAGGAAGTACCTCAAGGGGATTAACAGCGTTCAAGAGAGCAGCATCTTTCAGAAAAGGAGATGTGCAAGAACAAGGAGTCACAATATGAGGCTAGAGGGGGGTAGATTCAGGGGCATCGTGACAAAGTATTTTTTTTTCACAGAAAGGGTGGTGGATGCATGGAGCAGCCTCCCTGAGGAGGTTGTAGGGGCCAAAACAGTAGGCAAATTCAAGAATGCATGGGACAGGCAGAAGGCAATACTTGTGGTAGGAAGGAGAATGTAAGACTGCAGATCAAATAGGATCTGGAGTTTATATAGTAGGTTTGGAAATGGGCAGACAAAGGGCCCAATATTCAAAACTTAGCCCTGGGGCAAAATTAGCACTGCCCAGCTTGCAAGAATAGCCCAGAACCATCAGCAGGCTATATTCAAAGGAATAGCCCAGGGGCTAAATCAGTTGAATATAGCATGCAAACAATGGCGTGCAAACAGGGCTTTAAATGTGGTGCAAAAATAGCCCAGCAAATAAGACAGCTCTGAATATAGCAACTGGGCAGTGAAAACAACAACAGCAGCCCAGTGCACACAGATGTGGAGTAAGGCAGAGGTGAACTACGAGGCCAATGTATATGCTAGCAAAGTCGTGGAGTCACAAAAACTGCAAACAACAGTGCAGGCCAAATACTGCACAACTGTGCTATGATTCTGATAGGTTTGAGCAGGGCAAACTCATTTGCCAGACACTAACACGTTTGCCAGGGGCAAAATTTTGCTATATTCAAAAGTGATATGTAAATTAGCCTACTTAGGCAGTCCATGGGTAGAGGTGGGTGAAGTGGCTGAAATTCGCAACACGGAGTGATTCGCGGAGTAACGCGGAATCCGCGAAGTGCTACGCAATGTGAAGCGGAGAACTTTGTATCATAATGGGAAACGTGAAGTTCATTGAAACCAATGACTTTGTGTTATTCCACCTTCCTCAAACCACTTCTCCACCACTTTTAAGGTGAAGTACATTGACATCAATGTACTTCTCATCTCTTCGCCTTGTTATTGAGCTCCAAGGCGAATTTGCAGTGCTTCATGGGATTGCAGGTCACATGGGCTCTAGATTGTTCTGCAAAGCCTCAGTTCTGTGTAGTGGAAGATGGAGACAGTTTCCTCTCAGAGCTCTACAATTCAAATCCTCTAAAAGCTGTTAAAAAAGCCTTTTTAGGCTGGCCCAGTGGTGTAGATGGTTGAGGCGTGGCGCCTTACCTGGACCCATGTTGGCAACCTGGGTTCAGGAACGGACTCGGGATGCCAGGAGCTGGCTGGGGCAAGAGAGGATTTAGCATCCATTGAGACTGCTTTCCTCTCTCGGGGGTGGGCTAGGGAAGACATCGGTCGGCAGTGGCCTCTGGTGGAGACCAGGATTACTGCACGACGGTGTAGGAACGCCAACCAGAAAAACTTGAAAATGCTCCATGTCAAGCCGGATGATGGCTGCCTAGCTCCCCGAGCCCGTTGATGCCCTTGAAGCCTTCTGCCTCAGCAGCACTCTCCAGGCCAAGAAGTTGCTCTGGTCTCCAGGCCCCTGGCTGGTGCCTTCCCTCTCGGAGGAGGGGGACCCACCCGGAGAAGGGATACACCAGGTTACCCGGGGGGATCGGCTACCATCTGAGAGCGGAGGACTCGGGGGACAGAATGAGTAAGAGGCATCATTGGCTTGCCTGAAGGAGAGGCTGGCATGGCTGCAAAAGTCTGGGGTGGAAAAAAAGAAAGCATTATTGAGCCATTTCTTTGCTCAAAATTTAGTGCATCGATTGTAGGAAACCCTCCTGTGCTCATATCATCGAGTGTTTATTGTTTGTGTGTGGATTTCGAATGTTAATTTAGAACAGTCAATCTGTGCACTGTGTACTGTGAAGTGTGCTTTGGGGGAAGGGCATATCTGTGATGTAGGTAGATTAACTGGGAGAAAAAGGCAGTCTTTCTGGTTTGATTATATTTTTCTTGTATAACTGTGTTAATGTACACACAGTAATATTTTCAGCAATTCTTGACATTTTTTTGTTGATTGTAGTGGTGCAGCAGTGTATAATTTCAGTCTGTTTAAAACATTTGGTTATATTGCTAAAGGTTTTCAATTTGCTACACAATACTTGTAGTGTGTGTGCGAGTGTGTATGAGATGCGTACCATTAAATCAGACATCTTTTATTGTGCCAGAGTAATTGCAGCAGTGTGAACCTACTATCCACCGCACCTACATGAATTTGTTATACTGCTTTGTGGTATCTTTACTGGTAGTGGACTGTTAACTGCCGTGCACTACCCCCCCACAAACACACACACACGGCAAAAGGTACTCTTTTCCAGATTTGGATTTGTGACTTGTAGGCACTGGTTAGGTGGTGTTGTGCCTTTGCATCTGACTGTGCCTCTCTTGAGTGCGCAGCGCAATCTTAATCTGTCTGTGCATTTGCAGTACACCGTTAATTCTGGGAGACTTTGCATTTCTTGTAACGCTCTCATTTCACTTCGCCAGCACTGGGGAATTTTCTCGACACAAGACAGTAGCATTTGGGTTTCCACATTAATTCTGGTGTCTGTGTGTGATGTTACCATGTCCACTGTGTGCATGATTGAGTGTGCCATTAATTCTGGGAGACTTTTGTGGTCGCAGATTTTCTTTACTGTCTATACTTTACCTTAATTTCTATGTACTCAATAACCACACCCAATGGTTATTCCAATAAACTCAGTTTATTGTCTGTACACACATGTGTGGGAGCCTCGGCTAAAGGCAAGAGCTCCTCGATTATTGTTCACAGAGGCTTATATACCTTTTTTAGTTTCACAGTCTAACAGTGATCTCATGCTTAACAACAGCTCCTTTATCTTTAGCAAAAACCTTAGATTCAGCACTTTCCATAAGGAGTTGTTTTTTATACTTACTATGTGTCTCCCTTTATCTTAGTTACAACCAGCTGTATTTCACTTTATTTAATTTTTCAAGGTTTTCTTATCTTAGTCAAACAACCTCCTTTGTTTTAGTTAGCACAGAACTGCACATTCATTATGGCTGTTTTACAAAGCAGATAGTTTTAAAGCATATGAAAGGCAACATGGCTATATGGCTATAACAAAACAGATAGTTTTAGAGCATATGAGAAGCAACATATCTATATGGCTATAATCACATATAACAGTTATAAGCTCTGGTACAATAAGCTTTAGAACATAAAGGTATTATACTTTAGGATATATAAATTCCACCACACTCCCTTTTGATACTCTGTATCAACTAACCACCCCTTTTATTTATATGATTTAAAACTGGTTTTAGCATACAGATAGTTAAGGCATGGAGTTACAGATGGAACACAGTGGTGAGTTTATAAAACATAATACAGAATTGAAGGATGTCAACACCACAATTGAAATGTGTGAGAAAAAATGCTAACACGTGACACCACATATAACATAACAATTTTGTTGATGAAAAGAGTTTATGGAATTCACTTTGAGAGTGAATAAGGTAGATGCTACCTTGTGTTGAGGTGTGGGCCACCTTGGAGCTTGATTGAAGAATCTATTGATAATGTCTCTTGACAGATAAGTCCTTATAAAACATAACAGTCCATGAAATTAACAGTTCATAAGTTCATATAAGTATCCACAGGTTGATGTAGTTATAGTACAGATGAAATGTCATTTGCAGAATGGTGGTAACCCCACAAGGCATATGGGGCAATGCAGACAGTAATTTAAAAACAAAACACCAGCATAGTAGAAAAGTCAGTGTTCATTTTGTGGCTAGCTGCTGGATGGCTGAGTGGTAGACACACTGGCCAGGGGTGCATTGAGTCCTTAATGGGATAGCCACACACACACACACACACACTGGCATGGCATTTGTTTTGTCGTAGTTGATTACACCCCAGCATAAAGATTAACAGTCCATAAAAGGTAACAATTGACAATAAACCATTAAGAACACAGTCCATATTAGAGCAATAGGGTTGTAGAAAGTACCAGCCATGTCTGGAACGAGCGGCAGTGAAGAAAATGGATGTATTGCTTGAAGGTCAATTGAAGCAGAATCTTCTCGCTGGAGTTAGGGGATGCCCTTCCCAGACTTAACTTCATAGTAAGCAGAAACAATAAGCTTGATTGCAGAGTCTGAACTGACTGGACCTTTTTCAGTTGATTTAAAGTTTACAAATAGGTGTAATTTTGCTGAAAACATTACACTTGCAGAGGTAGTAATAACTGGATTCACGCAATAGTCCTTATAAGAAACTAGTCAGGCACAAAGATGGTGATAACATCAAAACTGTGGCAGTTGTTTTTCTTTTTTTATGGAAAAAGATGAAGGTCTTGGCAACTTAGATGAAAGTATTACTGCTGTTGAACGTGGAGATCTTATGTGTGCCACACCTTGGAAACCTGCAAACTTGCAAAGTGTGTTAGACACTGAGTTAAAAACACATAAATAACAATCTTTTAAACCATTTACTTTTTGTTTTGTAAAGAGTGGTGTGACAGAGCCTAAATTCTGGCAATTAGAAAGAGAAAAAATAAAAAATGGGACATTAGCCGCACACCTGGGGGTGCAGGCCGGTTCAGTTATACCATTTGACTATCTGTAAATTATGACAATGTTATGGTTACCTCCTGCTTTTAAATCACAGAAGCAGTTATGACAGTGATGAACATTATTTCCTGTCTGTTGCAAGCAGGCCTGAGTTATAAAATCTTGTAATGTTACAATACATAGATACATAAACAGTGTCGGCAGATAAGGGCCTATGGTCCACTCAGTCTACCCATTTGAGCTTGTAAGTTTAGTTTGTTTTTCTACAAGTCTGTTTTCCCTTACCCTGACCTCTAGAATTCTTTATGTCTATCCCATGCATTCTTAAATCCTGTGATTGTTTTAACCCCCACCACTTCCTCTGGCAGGGTGTTCCACTTGTCCACCACCTGTTCTGTGAAGAAATTCTTTCTCATGTTTTCTCTGAATCGTCCTCCTCCAACTTTATTTCATGCCTCTAGTCCTGGAACATTTTTTTCGCTTAAAATAGTGTTTTTCTGCACTCTGTTTCTCCCTGTAAGATACTTGTATGTCTCTTATGATATTTTCTCTCTCCCTCCTCTCCTCCAGGGAGTACATGTTTAGTTTCTTTAACTTGTCTTTATAGGACTTGTGATGCATTTCATTTCTGCACCATTTTCACCCCTTGTACTCCCTTTAGACCCATTACCCCCCTCTTTCTCAGTAAAGACTGAGCAGAAACACCTGTTCAACATGTCAGCTCCACTGTTGTCATCCTCCACGCGACTCCCATTCTCCCCCTTCAGTCTCACTGTCCTTTTCTTTGTCTTTTTTGCTACCTCTTTGGAAACCATAATGGTCTCCTCTTTCTTTTTCTCTTGCTAACCTGCTTAATGCAGTTACACGCTTTAAACATATTGTTCATAACAATATGCCTTTTACACAATGCAATCAGTGGGACAAATACATATGTGGTTGGTCTATGCCAATTTAATAACAGTGCCTATTGCACCTGTGACACGTGAAAAGGTCTACTTCTTTTTTTTTTTACCCTGTATAGTGACATACTTTAAAGTACTGAGTGAGATAAGGCTTGAAGCATAGCTTTGGAGTACAATGTAAATTGTGCATATTATAATTGTTAAAATTTAAAATGACAAAACCTGCATAGAGTGCACTTATTTTTTTAGGGGTACCTGTGAGTAATAAGACAAACGGAGCATTAATTTTACTTTTGGTTTTGCTTTGGAACATATTGTAGGGTGGGTCAGCAATGCTGGTCCCAGTATTTAGGTTTGGTTATGAGCATTAAAACATTATACATGTGGAGCACTTTTTGAACACACACATGATACAGTGTAGCAAGATGTATATCAAAACATTATAACATAAACATGAAACATAAGCATGTTTGTAATAGAACAATTTTAGTATTGAGCATAATGCATAATGCATAAAATACATTTTAAACAACACATATAGACTGTAAACTTAGCTTAAAATCCAGAAATGTTAGAGTACTGTGAATTTACTGGTTGAAAAAAAAAATGCATTCATTGCTGTAAGGCAATGACAAAAGTTGCTTTGCATTTGTTTTAACAGGATAAGAATGCTGAAAAGACAATCAAAAGAATGAATATGTGTGGACATACATACACAACTCTACTCTCCAGCGTAACTGATTATTTGCTGAGGGCAGAAACCCTTGTACCAATAATAGGTGTGAGATTTAACTGTTTGCACTAGAAAAAACAGAAGGGCTTGGGCTGGGTTATGCTGTTAAAATACCTTGGGTCTTTTTTAAAACCTGTAAATAAGAAACAATTATTGGCAAATACACATTTTCCTTATTTACCCCTCTAGGGGAACAGTGATGTACCTTGCAACCTTTGTGGGTATTACACTGGAAGGGATAGAGGAAGGGTAGCTTACCCCCTCCCCCCAAGCTCCTACTGGTGGAAGAGACAGCTTGAATACTGTAGTAATAAAAAGGTTAGCTGTGGATGGTGACATGATTTCCACCTACTACACTTTAAATTATAACAAGATAATATTACAATTAGTTTAGTAGGTTTTATACCTTACTATAAAGATGGGGAACTTCTTTTTCTCTAGAAGAAAGAGAAGAAACACAGACAAACAACAAGAACAAACACACACCAGTTTAAAAATAAAACAAGATTATTTTCATAGGATAAAAGAAGCCAAGCGTCCCTGGGTTCCCTTATCCTAAGCATGACAAAATGTCAGCTGAGTTTATAAAAAATCCAGATTGATGGTAATACCGTACGTACATATCTTTTAGAATGCATTTCAAAAAGACAAAAAAAAAAAATGATTACACCATGGTCACACATAAAAACCAAAACCATTGTTTTTTAACTGTAGATGGTAGACTCTCAAAAACAGCTGTAATAGTCTTTTTTTCAAAAGCGTACTATATATATATATAATAAAAATATAGGAGATGATGAATAATTCTCCTTCCAGCTGGAGTATTGCCTGTGTTGGCTGCAAGTCAGAAGCCATGAGAGGAGAAGAAAAGTTTGTTCCTCTTTACTTAGAATACTAGTTTTGCAATAAAAGTCAAATTACATGGTTCACTCTTGGTGTGCTTTCATGAAAACATACATTTTGTGTGAAAAGTTGTGCTTTAGGCATGGAATACACATCAAGTTTGAACTGGTAGTAACATAAAATGTTGAAACACAAGAAGGTCAAATAACATGCAAAAGGTCACAGTGTGCATGCAAGGGTCGTTCAAACCCAGTTATTTTTGTAGTGTCCTTGAACACTACTGATATTAAATATTTTTACAATAAAACTGCTGGCCAAGACAGTACACACACATACACATACACAAAAAGAAATACTTAACACAAAATAAGACTGACATTGTTTCACACCAATTTGCTGAGGTAATGCCCATAGCTTTATTAGAAAACTGTACGTGTTTTAGATATATGTGCTACCTCCCCCTGTCTTGTAACACTGACAATTTTTAAACCAACACATTTATACATATCGCCATGCCAAATCTTTCCAGAACAAAACACTTTTTAAACACATTTTAATAACTCCTTTTAACACCTTTAAAACACAGCACAACATACTATCTGTAAGTGAACACATCTAGTATAACATGGTTACACCTTCTGGCGCATAGCCAAAATATGGCACTCTGCCATTTTGCAAAAGTTTCTGGTTTTAACTAGAAGTATGATAAAGCCATTTATAGCTGTTAACACATTACATTTTTACTAGCAGTGGCTAGCACGCTGCTTGCAAACTACAACTCTTTCTGCACATTGCAATTTATGACGTCATATCTCTTTACCTTTAACACCACCTGCTTTAACCAGCAACTACATACAAAAGTTCTTTAATGACCCTGTCTAGGCAGCACAAATGTTTAATTAAAAATAAAGCCAATTAAAACAGTCAGCTATGAGGCAAGGAAGCTTCTTTTCATTTTTTTTTACTGTAACATGTTTTGCACTGAAGGCAGTCAATCCTATCTCGCAACCTTGACAACAGAACATAATTACAGAACACAGATATAAGCTACAAAATATGTACAAGAAAGACTGAGCATTACCTTGTTTAGTATACGTATTACAGAAATAAAACAGACAGACATAAAACAACTTTGAATAAAAAATTCAGACTTACCCGATGCCAAGGTATTTTTTTTTTCTTCTTTTCAGATACACAAGTCTGAGTAAGAAAACTGACTGCAGGACCTTCATGATAATTTCCAAACACTGCAGCTATTAACTCTTTCAAATGTTTTTTTGGCCATTTTAGTAACCTGCCAAACCAAGTCTTTTTCCAGAGCTCTGGGTTGCAGTTTAAAACAAAACAAAAAAAATCTCTTAACAGTACTAGCTTGAGATCCATCTGGTGGAGGTCCCCATATTTCCCATTTTGGTCCCGTTTACTGGCCTTATCTCTTATGCGAAGTGCCCACCTAACACTTCTCTTATTTGGACGCCCCTGACGCTAAGTGCCAACTTAGCACTTTCGGTGCCACCCTAGCACCTAAGACAGCAATGATGGCTGTCACCAATCCCTAGAAGGCCACACAAGTGAGGGACTAAAACACAGGGCACCTTCCTGTGCCCGGACTAGGTGGTCCGACCACGCAACACGGAGAGGCGGCCATCCTGCCGACTACGCCAAAAACTGTGGTCGCAGATTTTCTTTACTGTCTATACTTTACCTTAATTTCTATGTACTCAATAACCACACCAATGGTTATTCCAATAAACTCAGTTTATTGTCTGTACACACATGTGTGGGAGCCCGCTAAAGCAAGAGCTCCTCGATTATTGTTCACAGAGGCTTATATACCTTTTTAGTTTCACAGTCTAACAGTGATCTCATGCTTAACAACAGCTTTCCTTATCTTTAGCAAAACCTTAGATTCAGCACTTTCCGTATAAGGAGTTGTTTTTTATACTTACTATGTGTCTCCCTTATCTTAGTTACAACCAGCTGTATTTCACTTTATTTAATTTTTCAAGGTTTTCTTATCTTAGTCAAACAACCTCCTTTGTTTTAGTTAGCACAGAACTGCACATTCATTATGGCTGTTTTACAAAGCAGATAGTTTTAAAGCATATGAAAGGCAACATGGCTATATGGCTATAACAAAACAGATAGTTTTAGAGCATATGAGAAGCAACATATCTATATGGCTATAATCACATATAACAGTTATAAGCTCTGGTACAATAAGCTTTAGAACATAAAGGTATTATACTTTAGGATATATAAAAATTCCACCACACTTTGTATTTCTTTGTTTTGCTCTAATTTCACTTCATCAGCACTGGGGAATTTTCTGGACACAAGACAGTAGCATTTTGGGATGCACATTAATTTTGGTGACTGTGTGTGTGGGGGCACTGAAGGCTGCTAATATTGTTGCCACTCCACCTTACTTCACGTTAAGGTGGAGTGACAACGCGAAGTACCACTTCACAGTCACTTCGCCAGTGGAATTTAATTTTGCTGCATCTCTATCCATGGGCAAACAACCACATTAGTATGTCATTATGGCCTGATTTGCATGTATTACCATGTGGATTGCCTGGCACTATTGCAGGGTGCACAAAGCTCTTCCTGTAGGTCAGACAGAAACTACAGGTCGGTAGCTGCAGGCTTGGTCTGCCCACAGCACCACCTGTATGTTGGACTAGATCAAAATTTTGGTAGCTGCAGGCTACCTTTTTACACAGCAGCAGATGCTATTGTGCCCCAGGGGACTAGCACCACAGGCATGGGTGGTGGTGCTGCATGCCATGGACATATTGTAGTCCCTGCTACAGTGCGTAGCAGACATTACAGTAATATAATGGTCGGTATTTTGAGGGACACAGCAATGCCTACTGTGTGTCAGACATCAATGGCTGCTGCTCTGCACACAGTGACAGGCCCAGCTGACAGGTGTGTTCTGACAATGGACACCACTGTCATTCTGTCCCATGACTCACATATACTGCACCACTGGCATGCAATACTCACAGTAACATACACATTGCTGGCCATGTATGCTGTGGTGTCTGTACAGATGAGCAGTATGTGCCCGGGGGAGACACATACCATCAGACAGGCACACTGGTGTCAGGGTATTCCCAACACTGGAACATGTGCACTGTGTGGATGGCCCCAGCCTTGTGGCAGCACGTACAACGTGGTGCAGCCTGCCCACCTGTGCACCCTTCCCTCCACACCCTCCATTCCCCAGTGCTGCATGTGTGTGCTGGATTGCGTTGGTGTACCCCAATGGGGACACTGGAGGTGTGTGCTGTATGGACACACTGCCATGGTGTCCACTGGCAGCTGGGACACCCACTAATGCCTGGCAGGGTTGGGACTGGTGCCAGATGATGGCAACATGGGTGGTGCTGTCTGTGTGCAGCATGTCTCTTCCATTTATTTTTATTTCTGTTTGCATTTATCACATTGTTGACCGGGTATGCACACAGAGCCAAAACCTCTTTTCAGGAATGACCCAGAGTCACTACATGTGTGCCTGAGATGATACAGTGTACAATAAATACCTACATACAATGCACAACAACACACAATTCACAAATAACAACTTAGTAGCACACTAACAACAATTACAACTGGTTTGTTGCTGCCAGTGGAGTTTTATCTCAGTTTTATAATTCACATAACAGTTAGCTTCTAAGCAATGTTGAGGCATTTTATTCCACAGTGTCGGTGCCTGTGCATATGGAGTGGCCCAGGGTGGCCGTCTGCCCTCACTGCCTCTTCATTGGCTGCATACAGTCTTGTTTCCTGTTGCTGCTATGTCCATGCCTCCCCATCCTTGGTTTGCCCGGAGTTAAGACTACCTTTTCATAGGCGGTAATTTGTGCCATGCTACATGTCGCTCTAACATACATTACACAGTGCTATAGTTTTGAATATATCACTATGCCTGTATGCATGACCCCGCTCCTCACTTTGCACCGCATGTACGTTATCTTTTATTGTTGGAGCTAATATGTTGCACCGGCACTATTTGGCCTTTTGAATAGAGCAGTTCTGTGCAAATGAGGCACAATCACGACGCAATCGGTTTGCACCCAGTGCCAAGTTTTGAATATTTGGCCCAAGGTGGGCCAAACAGTCCTTATCAGCCTTCATATTCTATGTTTCTATGAGGCACAACATGAATACCTTGGCACTTCACATCATACATGTGGTGCTTCATCAAGGGGCAGGGCTACAGAAATTTGATCGGTAATTTATTCACTGAACGTAAAGATGCAGGTTGCACAATACAGTAAAAATGAACCCCAAACTGTAGCACGTCAGGATAGGCACTTAAAATCAGTATGCTCCCAGTAAAATTACAAGAAATATGGAGTTTGTCAAGCAATGCTGAGGGATTTTTATCCTTGCAAAAAAAAGCTGCATCATCAGCATAAAGAATAAGCTCTGTGTTTTCAATCTCTGAGAGTGCAAATAATAAGGGGCTTAGGATAGAGCCTTGTGGGGCTCCATATTTAATATAGCAAACATCTTAGTAGAAACTTTCAATCATTGTTCTATAGGGCCTATCATTCAAGTAATTCTGATCCAGTTTAGTGTATCTCCAGAGAAGATCATAAGAGATAATGTACTGAGAAGTACATCATGGTCCACTAGATCAAAGGCCTTGGTTAGGTCCACAGACAAGGAGCCAGTGTAGAGCCTTTCATCATTAGCCTTATAAAGAGCATTAGTGTACCTCACCATGGAAGTCTCCGTATTATGGCAAGCCCTGAACCCATGCTGTAATTCTGTTAAAATGTTTTATTGTCTAGAAAATGCATTGTCTGATCCAGAACTATTTTATTTCTAAAATTTTAGAAAGTGGGATTGGTTTGAAATTTCAAAGCTCATTCTTGGAACCAGATTTGTAAAGGGCTTTTATGATGGCACTTTTCCACTGACTGGGGTGTCATGAGTGATAAAGGTGTTCATTGGCAAACAAAAGGACAAGTTACACCCAAGTTGAAATGTCAAACTTTGGGTTGGTTTATTTATTTATTTTACTGTATTGTCCTTAAAAACATTATGAACAAAGTTAGATAAGACCATTCCAAAGATAATTTCTTTGGAACCATTAGGGCTAAGAGTTGCTATATATTTTAAAAAATAAAAATGGATGAAAACATTTTTAAAATCTTGTTATTTTTAACAGCATATATTTACATATGTAGTCAGAGATGTTGCAAATTTTTATTTCACCTGTGAAATTGCCTCAAAATCATCAATTTTGCCTTGGGAGATATTTTGCAAAATTGAGGCGAAATTGCGAAATTTTGCCTGCAATTTCACCCACAAATGCATGTTGTTATTTTGTTATTTATACCCCTCCCTGGTGTCTAGCAGTCCCCCCATGGCCGGTCACTGGCTGAATTGAAGAACCTTCCCCCCATTACCCACAGAGTTATTTCCCCTCTCCAGCCAAGACTTCGGGCCCCAATCTTTAAAAAAAAAAATACCCATCCCTGTTCCTGGTATCTAGTGGACTTCCCACTCCCCACCCTGTCTTCAGTCAGCTAGTGCCCACCCCACTCCCCAGCAGTACCCTGATCGGGCCACCAGCACAGCCCTCCACTCATCTCCACGGCCGGCAGCCCGACTGAGCACTTCAATGAATGAGCACATGCTTGTACTCAGGACCTGAGTACTGACTACTGCAGCACAACAACATTGAACATCATCGCACAGCCACCTGACTCAAACCACAGCTCTGATTGCTGCTGCAAAACAGCACTGGTGATTATGAAAGCTGATTTTTTTTTTGGCAGTCATACGACCAGCGGCTGCAGTGATGAGAATGACACATCCAGGTGGGTTCCCATACACTATAAAAGACTGTGTATGGTCACCCATACACAGACAAGCCTGTGTATGACTCTTAAGGTTACCTTGGCAACCAGTGGATGTCTCGAGCTGCGTTCTCGAGCTCTCTGGTTGCCATGGCACCTCTTGAATAATACACAGGCTTGTTGTGTGTGTGACCATACACAATCCTCTATATACTTGATACTGATTTCAGAAAATGAAAGCTACACCTTTAAACATGTTTGTGTGAATTTGCTGCTATGCCAGTAGCTGTTAGGCTCGAAGTAGGGCTGTTCAGAATATTGAAATCCCAATGGAATGGAATTCTGCAGAATTTCAGAAAACTCCACAGAATTCTGTTGGTAGCAAAATTCTGCCATTCCACATGTGGAATAATATTTTGTGGATAAATAATCTGCAGTGTATATAAACCACAGATTATTTTTCTGCAGTCCGGGGACAATTATTCTGCAGTGTATGGGATCCATGGAAAATGTTCCCACGATTTATACAGAACTGCTTTTCAGAATTCCACAGAACTGAAAAAAGACATTCAGAAAAACATTTCAGAAGCAGAAGTGCCCTTCCACACCAGTTCTGATGGTGGTATGCTACATTTTGCACAGCCCTAGCTTGAAGTCAGATGATGATGTGCAGTTTGTATTGTCAGCAGGAGAATCAGAATTTAAAAGGCAACAAGCTCAAAGCTTGAGAAACTGACAGACTGACTGCTGTGTATTCTGTTTTTCAGCACTGGCTTACAGAATTGGAGATCTTTGCAATGCTTTTTGCAGCTGCCATCCATGACTATGAGCACACAGGAACCACAAACAACTTCCACATCCAGACACGGTGAGCCTTTAGAACTAGCATTGTCGATTGCCGGCGTTGAAATTCAGGGTATTGGTTTATTAGACAGTTTACAGCTTTTGTTACTGTTTTCGGTGAAATGTATTAGAACTGCTACACAAAAAGTATACTGTATATTCTAATGTTTCATCTCATGTTTTATGTTAGTAAAGTGCATGTTAGAATGTCGTTCTAACCAGAAATCCGTTGGTGTCAAAATGTGGTTCTGCTGCAGCAGTGACATCCATACTGCAGCAGAATGACATTTCATTCTGCTTCAGTACAGACATCGCACTGTGTTGCCCATGAGCACTACAGTATCCCTGGTTACTAGCCACAACATACTCCCCAACCACCCTCCGCTCAACTCAAACAGAATCTTAGTAACGGTTTGTCAGACTCGCACAGGACAAGAATTGGCATCAGAGTACCAAAGAGGGTTTACTCTTGCATCGCCTTCATGTGTGGTTCTCTCTTTTTTTTTTTTGAGGTGTATTCAGTACTGCATTTGTCCATACACTATAAAGAAAAGTGCATGGCTTTACCATTCACAGTAAGGCTAATCTTTACACTCGTGGTTACTATGCCAAATGCAGGACTTCTCAAGCTGCGCTCTCGAGGCCAGCAGTTGTCATAGTAACCACTCGTATAAAGAGTAGCCTTGTTGTGAATGGTAAGCCATACACTATCCTATATTTGCTTTGCTCACTTTTTACTGTTTATAAAATTGCAGTCAATGTATGCTGTTTGACTACAGCAGTGTAACTTTTCATATTTTATACATTGTTAAGAGGCACTTGTGAAAAAGCTATGACTCGGTTTGCTTTCCTTAATAAATCCTTCATAAATTGAAATCCACAACAGGCTTGTTCTCCAGTCAGCTTGGTTTAAAAGGCTGCTTTTATTTGGAGTTATGTTACTCAGATGGAAGTAGCCACTGTCTGTCAACTTAGTGACACTTTTGGGCGATCTTTATGCAGGGTTTTGGGGAGAGAGTCACCTCTTTCCTCCCCAGGGAGATTTGTCTTACATCAATTCATCAAGTTTGATGTCTATTTCAATGTTTCTCTGCCATTTCTGGTCATTCCACTGATGTTACCTACACTGGTCATGTGGCTTCCAGACCTCTTGGACCCAATCCCACCCAATATGAGGCTTGACTCCCCTGACTTGGATGCAGAGCGAGATTGGAACCTCCCAGAGTGGCAGGTCTGCCATTGAAAGAGGGCAGTTAGAGGTCAGTATGCCTGGTCCACACCCACCCAACTTTTTTCTCCTGTGTTTGTTTATCACCTGTTTAGTGTAGGGCTGCTCTGCCATGTCTGGCCTGCAACAAACCAAAAGAGCTGCTCAGATATCAGGGCAAGCAGTGTCCTCCCTCTGGAGTTTGAGTGCACTTATAGCGGACTTGGTTTCCTCTGTCGATCTGGCTTGCATTACTGAGACCTGGGTGGGTGAGGATGCAGACTCGGTTTTAGAGGCTGCTGTCCCCCCGGATACTTGGTGGTGCACTGCCCCAGAGTGGAATGTAGAGGTGGGGGAGTGGCCATCTGTTTTTAATCTCAGCTTGGATTCACTGTGCACCAAGTGGGAAGACCAGATTCTTTTGAATGTGTGGCCATATGTGGGGTCCAAGCGCAGGTTGCAGGATTCTCCTGGTTTACTGCCCCACAGGGGCAGTGGGGGAATTACTGCAGGAGGTAGCCGACTTCGACGTCGGTTAGACATTGGAATCTCCCAGATGTTTAGTTCTGGGGGATTTCAATGTCAGGGCTGATGGCGAATCTTCCAGGCTAGGTTACAACCTTCTCCAGATGATGTCATCTCTGGGCCTGTCGCAAGAAGCTTCTTCCATGACCCACCAGGGTAGCCACAAGCTCAAGGCGATGAAGATTTTAGGTCAGAGGTTAGAGTGCTGACAATGGAAGTCTGGACTGAAGGTGGACAAACTGGCCCTGTGCTCTCATTATGTTGATTATCAGGGGGTAATCACTCGTAAGAAGGCAGAGTTCCTGTCCAGGGAGATTGCTACCAGAAAGAATCAACCAACAGTGCTATTTCGGACTGTGGACAGGCTGTTAAATCCAGCCTGTCTACAGCCGAAAAAAGATTTCCCTGATGCATTATGCAAAGAGTTTGCTTGGTTCTTTTTGGACAGGGTGTCTACCATCCAGCAGGGTGTTCTGCCAGTGTGCCACACTAAGGCCTACAGTGATCGCCTTGGATGTTCCGAGAGCACTCCGCCTGGTTGGGAGGAGTTCAAACCAGTAGAGGTGGTCGAGGTCACTGAGGTTGCCCTCGAGCTAAAGCATACATAATGTGAACTGGACCCAGTGCCGACGCATTTCTTGATGGGATGTGTCAACACTGTTGGCCTGGTGTTCGACTTGATTGTCTGGTGTTCTATCTTAGAGGGGGTCTTCCCAGATGCCTTGAAGGAGGCACTAGCTAGGCCTCTTCTGAAGAAACCATCATTAGATTCTAACATCTAGTAGTCAAATTACTGTCCAATCTCCAACCTCCCATTTTTAGGCAAGGTTATTGAGAAAGTTGTGGTGCAGCAGCTTGAGGAGCAGCTTGTGACCTTTGACCTGTATGAACCCCCTCCATTCGGGGTTTCAGGTGAGGCATAGAATGAAAACTGCATTAGTGCGGGTACACAATGACCTTCTTAGGGCTCGAGATCGAGGAGAAGGGACAGTTCTTGTTCTCCTCGACCTCTCTTAAGCATTTGACACGGTAGACCATTGGGTGTTACTCGACCACCTCAGTGAATTTTGTGGACTCACCAGCACTGTCATCTGTTGGTTTGAGTCCTATCTCATGAACAGGCGGCAACGGGTAGTGATGGGGAATTTCTCCTCCTCCCCTAGCCTCCTGTTGTGTGGAGTACCTCAGGGTTCAGTCTTGTCACCAATGTTGTTTGCCATGTATATGCTACCCCTTGGAGAGCTCATCAGGAAATACAGTTTGGGTTTTCATTGCTGTGCTGATAATACCCAACTGTATCTTTCCTTTGCCCTTGGAACATCCAGTGTGGTGGAAGTTCTGAACAGCTGCCTTGCCAAGATCAACAACAGGATGGCCTGCAGCTGGTTGCGACTGAACCCCGGTAAGATGGAGGTACTGGTGGTGGAGTAGAACAGAAGGCATGATAGGATGGCCTCTGTGCAGAAACAGGGTTATTCCTTGGAACTGTGCCATTAAAGGCCTCCTCTAGGGTGCGCGATCCTGGTGTGACCTTTGACAGCGGATTGACATTTGAAGCTCAGGTGTCATCCATTGTCTGGACCGCTTTTATCATCTTAGGAATATTACCAGGATCAAGACCCTAGTTCCGCCTATGGACCTCCCCACCTTGGTACATGCCTTCATAACATCCAGGCTTGATTACTGTAACATGCTCTATTTCGGGGTCTCAGGAGCTACCCTCTGCAGGCTGCAGATAATGCAGAACTCAGCTGCCAGATTGTTAACAAGGCAGTCTAAATACTGCCACATCACCCCGGTGCTGTGTGAACTGCACTGGCTGCCAGTCAGGTGGCGGGTCCTCTTCAAGGTGGGCTTGCTCACCTTTAAGGCCCTACACGGGTTGGGCCCCTGGATATTTGTCAGACCTTCTGATGCCTGCTGCCTCAGTCCATTCACTCCACTCTTCCTCTAGGGGCCTCCTTGCAATTCCCAGGACAAGGCTTAAAACCACCAGCAACAGAGCATTTAGTGTCACTGGCCCCATCCTGTAGAATTTGCTGCCTCTATCTGTAAGGGAGGCCGCTTCAGTTGACGTATTGAAGGCCCATCTGAAGACCCTCTTGTTTAGTCAGGCCTTCTCTGACACTGTTTAGTATATTTCTGCAGGTTAGCCTTATTAATGATTGCTGCTATTTTTAACTGTATTTTAGATAGTTTGGTTATTTATCAATCAATCAATCAATCAATCAAAATCTTTATTTAACCAGGCGAACATCATTGAGCAAAGCTCATTTGCGAGATGGACCTGGACAGGATACAAAAAAAATACACATCACATTGAACACAATAAAATCACACAATATTTAAATAACTAACTAACATAGTCAGGGCTAAATATAATATATAGGGTGATGACAGTGGTAGTGCATGAGTACTATATACACACACGAGCAGCTAAATACAGGTTATAGCCAAGATTGGACACTATGTTGTGGTGAAGGCTGAAGAACAAACATGATTGAGAGGGGCAACAAGGGAAGTTAGGAGGCTGATAAGAAAAGGAAATGAGTTGTGAAGGTTAAAAGGGGGTAGGCAGGAAACCCGTAAGTGTCATAGCAACAAATAGTGATACCAGGGCCATGGGTAAGGACAGACTCCAGCTAAGGGGAGTGAGGAGAGGCAGAAGGTAAGGTGAGTGCCCCAGCGTCAGGGAGGTAGGGGGCATGTGAACAAGAGGTATGCTAGTTTAAGACAACTGAAACCTACACAAGGGAGCAGGCTACAAAAGGAAAAGCAAAAAAGGAATGCTATGAAAAGGTTAAAGTGGGAAGGGAAGGGGTCAATAAGACAGGGTAATAAATGTACTGTAATATTTTATCAGACAGGTGATCAGCAAGTCACTGAGGCAGGGAAGGGGAGATCAGGAGAAACAGTTGCAGGTTTCTTTAAACGAACGAACATAGCGAGTTTTAAATGCTGATGCTGTGGGCCAATTTCAAGTTTTTTTGCAGTGTGTTCCAGCACACAGGTAATATATGGCTCATGGAAGCCCTACCAAAGTGTGATTTGACCTTTGGCACTGCCAGGTAGATGTAGGAGGCACTTCTCAGCGTATAAGTGCCTAACACGCTTAGGGGTAAACAATCCAAAATATATTGAGGCAGCTTCTTGGCAATAGCTCTGAAGGTCCAGAGGGAGACATTTTTCTGTCTTCTCTAAGTGAGAGATGTCCATCCCACGGCATTGTATAGAGAGCAGTGGTGAGTATTGTATGGAAAATCGGTGATAAATCTTAGAGATCTATGATAGAGCGTGTCCAGTTTCGAGAGCACAACAGCTGGGCCCTGGCTGTACAGAAAGTCTGTGTAATCCAGGAGGGACAGGAAGGTGGTTTGGGCCAGTCTTTACTTGGCATCTCTTGTAAGAATATGTTTTGTCCTATAAAACAGGCTCAACCTCTGTCTCAGTTTTTTTGACAGTTCTTTGATGTGGTCGAGAAAAAAGAGTCTGTGGTCATTCCATACTCCCAGGTACTTAAACTTGGATACATACTCCAGAGGTTCACCAAGAAGGGTGGTGATCGGAGGCAGTGTTCCAAGCAAGGATGGATATCTTGAAGGCGCAAGGGGTGGAAGAACATTGCCTTAGTTTTTTTGGCATTTAGAAGTAGCTTTTGGTTAAGAAGCTGATGTTGCAGAAGATTGAAATCCTGTTGAAGGTGACTGCAAGCAGCCTCAAGGGTAGGTCTACTGGTGTAAAGAACCGTGTCATCTGCAAAAAGGTGTATATTGGCATTTTTGATGCAGGTATCTATACTGTTAATATATATTGCGAAAAGCAAGGGGCTTAGTATCGATCCCTGCTGTACGCCTCTCAGGAGGGGCTTAAGTGGAGAGAGTTCCCCTTCCGCTTTGACCGTTGGAACTGATCTACTAGATAATTAGAGAACCATCTCAAGGAAAGGTGGTCCAGTCCAATGTTCCTGAGGAATTTATTAGTGTTTTATTTGTGTATATGTTTTATTTAAATGAATAGTTTGTATTTTATGTACGGCACCCAGAGCCTCCGGGATTGGGTGCCTGAAAAATAAAACTTGCCTTGCCTTGCCACTGCGTCCTCTGAGCACCTGAGACTTTTCTGGCCTGGTGCAATGGGGACTGGCTGTAAGCTCAGGTGGCCCAATTGGTAGTACAGTGCCCTCCCTCTCAAGACTGAGTGTACTGTATCCTCAATATACCTTAGACTCATCTGAGCTGCTGTAGTGGGGGTCAATTTATAAGCCCCGGTAGCCTGTTTGGTAGTGCTAAGCCCTCCCTCTGAAGTCTAACTGTATTACACCCTCAGGGCAACCAAGAATCATCTGGCCTGGTGTAGTGGAGGTTGGGTGTAAGCCCAGGTGACCCATTTGGTAGCACAGTGCCTTCCTTCTGGAGTCTGAATACACTGTATGCACAATTCACCTTTGACTCTTCTGACCTATTATCTGCTCTGGCATGCCTCAGGGCTCAATCCTAGGGCCACTCCTATTCAGCATCTTCCTTAATAACTTACCTCATTTCTGCCACCAAAGGATGCTCCTCTATGCAGATGATGCGGTCATCTACTCCAGCAGCCATGACCCCAAGCAACTGGAACTTCACCTTCAGAGTGGGTTTGTGGAAGTGGAGGGCTGGTTCTCTAAACATAAACTGATCCTTGACCGCAAGAAAACCAAAGTAATGATGTTCAGCAGCACCTGAAACAAGCACAAATCCCATACACTTACCATCAGAAACTGTCTTGGAGTCCCTCTTGAACAAATACCACATTTCAAATACCTAGGGGTCACCTTAGACAGCTGTCTATCCTATGCTAAACATATAGATAATGGAGCCAGGGCTGTCAACGTCAAGATTGGTCTCATACATAGACATAAATACTGCCTTACTCCAGAAGTAGCAAATGTAGACAAAACAGTCCAAGGGACTGGCACCATGCCAAGGCTAATGAGCAATATGTTCTGATTCTCCCCAAAATGTTGTAAGCTCAGGAACTCTCACCAGTCTGTAGATAAGTGGAAAAATCCTTTATTGGTACAAATCGCAAGTTGCAATAAAAATCCAGTGCAAATTCAGCATACAAACGGACAGTGTCTTGTGCAAGTCACAATAAAAATCCAGTGCAAATTCAGCATTCAAATGAACAACATCTTGTGCATCCAAAATTACAAATCTTCCTGCTCCATCTACTCCTTTGTGACATCAGCACATCAATCACCTGACATGTTTCGCTCTCTCAAGCTTTCTCAAAGGTATGAGAGCAGAATACAAAATACCCTATAAGTACAGCCCCTTTAAAGTGCTAGTGCATTAAAACAACAGTTAAAAATATCATTATTATATTATCTATATACCTTCTCCATAGATCAATTTGTTTTCTGAAGGGCTCTGAGCTGGCTCTGATTATCTCCTCTTCCCATTTCGCCATGTATACATTTGCAAAATTGGGGGTGAAACTGGCCCTCATTGCTGTCCCTTTTTTGCAACTAGAAATGTTTCTTGTAAAAAAAAGTATTACAAGTTAGCACAAAAGATGCCAACTTTGTAAGTACTTCTGTACAGGGTAACTTATCTTCTCTGGAATCTAAATAATATTTTAGGGCATCGAGGCCTTCTCCATGGGTTATGTTCTCATAGAGCGCGGTCACATCTAATGTGACCAAAACGCTTTCATCAGATATCTCGACATCACTGATAATGCGCAATATCTCTCCAGTGTCCTTCAAATATGATGGAGTCTCTCTAGCCAAGATACCGATTTGAGAGTCAACAAGTTTGGCTAGTGACTCAGTCAGAAAATTATTACTGGAGACAATTGGTCTCCCTTGGGGATCTACCAAGTTCTTATGAATTTTTGGTAGACAACAGAAACTCACCCTTACAGGGAAAGGTACAGGCAAAAAAATTTATCACTTCCCTGGTGGAAGCTCATTGGTTTTAACAAAGTCCAGATAACTATCTTTGTCACTTTTGAATTGTTTTGTGGGGTCATTATTCAGACAGGTGTACAATTCGACATCAGTCAACTGCCTTAATACTTCACATTCATACTTATCACTATCCAAAATGACAATTGCCCCTCCCTTATAGACTGGCTTAATTGTAATTTTCTAATTTTTTTCTAAATTTAGTAAAGTATCAGCTTCCACCTTGCTAAGGTTGTGAAAAAAATTGTATCTTGATACAATTTCTCTATATTTGTTTCACAACACTTTGCAAAAGTTTGTAAGTCAGGAGTCATGGGGGGCCAAAAGTTGATTGCGGTCTGAATTTATGCATTGTCCCACCATCATTCTCTGGTACCACATCTCTAGATTCTAAATCTGTACCTTCCTTTCTTTTTTAAAGAAGGACTTTAAACTCAAATTTCTACTTATCTTATTTATATCAATAATTGTTTAAAGGCATTGAATCTTTTCATACTGTAGGTACAAATGATAAACCCCTACTTAACACTTTCATTTCCACGACTTATAAAGTATAATCTGATAGATTGATTACATTTAGAGTCCTCCCTGCTCTGTGGTGTCCTCTCCACTGTTTCCCTCTGTTTCCACCTTGATTTCCACCCACTCTTTGTACCCCCTCTCCTTGTCCTCTTCCTGCTGGATTGCAGCGTTTCTGGCGCTGACTGTGCTAGGGCACAAAGGGTGGTGGTGGTGGCTGAGGAGTTGGGATAGCACATATGGGCTCCTCTTCTTCTTCCCCTTAAAAAGGTCCATACTTATGTTTTCAATATGGTCTTGTGTAACAGTGGGAATTTCATTTTGTCCACAAAGTCCCTCTTCCTGTATTGGGACTGAGTTTGGTGTTATCCAATCTTAAATCCTTCCTTCTTTATAGTCTTTTTTGTCTCTTTCAAATGTTGTTTTCTTGATATTTTTAATTAATTCGTCATACTTTTTTTAATTGTCTGTGAAACTCTCTGAAAGTTGGTCAAACTGAGGTGTTTTGGAGAATGTTTGTAACACTTCCTCCTTTTTGTTAAGTTCCCCTTCCACCTGTTTCTGGATCACATAATTTTCTTCCAGGATAAGGTCAATTTATTCTTTTCCTGCTCTAGCAGTTATGGCATTCCACTTATCCTGGAAACCTTCTCTGTTGGTCCCACAGTTTATTTTTTATAACACACAAAAACCATGGGGTACCCTTTCCACCTCGAGGTAGTCCTTCACCCACTTATTCCAGAAGTCCTCTGATTTGCTATATATAGTTCTGTTTTATCCATTGTAGACTATAGTCTTGTAATCTACGGAGCAGCCCCCCTGTCTTTGTTGTGCAGGATATCCATTGTTCTGAACAAGGCATGCAGACTACTCAGGGGGTCCACATACAGTATTTCACCCACACCTGTAATCTTTATGCTGAGGCTGGTTGGCTACAGCTCTCCTGGAGGATCCAATACCAAACCTGTCCTTTAGCCAAAAAAGCACTTCTTGGCCTCCTTTCACCAGGCACCACAAACCTGCTAAGCCCCCACTGTAGTTCACAGCATACGTGAAGCTCAAACAGCCATCATCTCCATGTTCCTAGATGTCGGACAGCCCAGGGGCAATGCTCATTTGCCTACAGAGCACCTCACTGGTTTAATACTCTTCATAGTGCTATAATTACCCTACCTAAATTGGGACCATTCAAACTGAAGTTACGCAAACATCTCACAGCCAATGGTTCTTGTGACTGCTTCACCTGACACTCCCATCTACTAGCATTCAATCTTCTCCTCACAACTGGGTAACCCTGTATCACTGCTGTTACCTCTATAATTCTGAGGCTACTCCCTTTTTTGCATTTTGACAAGGCCCCTGGCTACCCCGTCCACCTCCCCCCCACCTGCTCCTTCCCCTCCCACACCAGCTTGACAAGAACTATGGCTACCACTTCCTACCTTTCTTTCTTTTCTTTCTTTCTTTCTTTCTTTCTCCCATCTTTATCCTTCCCCCCAATCTACACTTTCCTCCTATTAGAACAATAAAACTGCATATCGATACATATATATTTGCTCACTTTATTTTACTGTTTTGGAAACATGTGTACTTTTACCCCTTTGTATGTTTTGTCTCCCCTCCCCACTGACATGGAACCTTTGTAAATGAGCTATCTGTGCTCAGAGATATTGTAATCCAAGAATGAATGAATGGATAAATAAATAAATAAATAAATAAATAAATAATGGGAGTTTGGATGTAAGCCTAGGTTGCCTGTTCTGTAGTGCAATGCCCTCCCTCTAACGCCATTGAGCTGGATCTCCATATAGTTTTTCGCTGACATTTCCATTTTATCAAACTATTTGCAAATCCAAACTAACTCAACCATTCTGTTCAGTGCTAAAGCCTGTAGCAGGGCCATCTTTTACCAACACACTTAACAATCTGTAGTTCTGTTTCATAAGATGTAGAAGCAACTTGTGCCTAGTATTTCAGCTGCCACCATCATTATAAGTAAAGGTTGTGTAAACTACTTGGGCTCTTTACTGTTTTACAATATCCAAGCTGAGCCTCAGACCCCCTACCAAAAAAAAAACACTCTGCATGCCTATTAGATACTATAAGTTTTCAAATGAAAAACACAAGAGTTCCATGGTTAAAATGCAGGCAGCAAGAAGTTCTCATATGCTTT
This sequence comes from Neoceratodus forsteri, assembly GCA_016271365.2. Classification (NCBI taxonomy): domain Eukaryota; kingdom Metazoa; phylum Chordata; order Ceratodontiformes; family Ceratodontidae; genus Neoceratodus; species Neoceratodus forsteri. Next base: position 605,233,004 of record CM057456.1, on the reverse strand, counting down.
GCCAGGGAGAAGGCATGGCTTACTGGTTGGAGTGCCCGACTGAAGCCTGGAGACTTAGGTCTGACTCTCACAATTGCTACTTGCTCGCTTCATGACTCCAAACAAGTCACTCAACCTCACTTCAACTGACCTCTCTGAAGTCTCTTGCTTGCATCTACCTGTGTGCTGTTTGAATCTCTTTTGGGTCTAAAGGCAGCAGCATTATTTCCCTCCCTCTCCAGGATTATAACATGCTTTGGTATGCAGTTTGCATGTAAGATAGACAGTACTGTATATAAAACCAGGGGCCCATACACAGTCCCAATTTACTGGGGCAAACAGGCAACAATGACCACTTTTTGCCAGTTTGCTATTTTGTGATCCATGTTATGCTTGCACAGTGGATTGCAAGCTGTTTGCTACATGGTTGCTACATGTGTTGCAACTGTGTGGGGAAAAGGGCAGGGACAAAGGGTAGGGGCAGCCATGGTAATGCAGAAGCCAGTATGCAGATTATATACATTCAGTCATTCTCTAGCTCCATTAAACCTCTTTGGCCTCCCAGAGTTCCTGGATTTCGAGCCTTCTCACCACACAAATCATGCATCACATGGGCATCTAATAAATAGAGATGTACAAAGTTGTTAGACTTTGCACCACAAAATAATTTAAGAAATTTGCCACATTCACAAAGTCAGAAGCGCTGATTTCACAAAGTTTTTGCGAGGAGAAATGGCACTTTTTCAGACAAAGTCCGATGAAGTTAACGCAATGTTCAGGCAAAGTTAAGGTGAAGTTGCAAACTTTGACTCAATGTCACCTGAAAATGTGCCATTTCCCCAGTAAAACTCAATGCAAAGTGGCAAAGGGGTGAAGTGGGCAATTCACAAAGCTATTCGAGGAGGTGAATTTTGCAACTTTGCCAAAGCGTTGCCGTTGAAGTAAAAACTTTGCAACATTTCTACTAATAAAGTGCAAGGGCTATTGTAGTGAGTCATCATAGTTTGTCTTTGGTGGCCACCAGCTGCTGCATCATAGTAGAGTCATCTGTCATGTCACGTAGAAAAGCTGAAGAAATATGTTTGGTCTCTGTACCTCAGTTGGGTTGTACTGATGAGAGGGTATGTCAGTGTGGTGTGGCTGGGTAGTCTCACTCTCACTCTTTTTCTATTCCCAACTCCTCCTTCCCAAGTCACACCTAAATTCCCTTCCCTCTTGCTTCATATGTCATGCATCACATGGGCATCTGAAATCTTTGAAGACTACTGTGTAGTGAGCCATCATAGTTTATGATTTTTGATTATTCTACCCAACTGTTTGCTGTAGCTTCTATACCCCTAATAGCCTCCTGTTATGGCATAATAGTGTATGATGCAACATTGTTCTATATTGATTTTCATCTCAGCTGAAAGATTATTCTACCACAGTTCAAAGGGTATGGAACATGATTCTACCCCTCTGTGGTAGAACAGCATTCCTGCTGATTTGAAAACTGCACAAGCCACACTAAGTAAACAGAAACCACAGGATCAACCACATAACATGAAGCAGCACCAGAATGATCAGACACACTCAAAAATCCCGCAGATGCATGATTAACCAGATACTGCATAAAATGTAGGATCAACCAGATCACTGCATGCATATAAAAAATGCAAAGCAGGATCAGCCAAATATTTAAAATTACGTACTAAGCAATTTGTTCCTCATACCTCCAAGTGAGAACTACAGCTGCCATTTTTTAATTTTTGAAAACCCCTTCCACACCCAATTATCAACCAGTTGGAGGCTGCACTACAAATGTAAGGACATCGGGTCCCTAGCAACCACACATCTCATATTGGTAACCTGCTCTAACTCCCGGAGTAAGACATAGCCACGAACAATATATTTTTTTATTTAAAAAATTAAAAAGTACTCAAGCTCCACTTTGCTGAATTGGTTTCATAAAGCAAGTGTGATTGAGCATTTTTTTTTCTTTGGAGTGCAGTTTTTCTTGATTTTACAATCCATGTATTTTCTTGTGCACCTCAATTTATCAGCAGCACTAATCCTATGTTGCTCCCATCCATGGCAGGAGGAAGGTGAAGCAGGGAATTGGGCCCCTGAAAACAGAGGAAGGGGGTCATGCAAGAGAGCCGGGGCAATGTTTGAGATGCAGAATGGATACTTAGTTGCACTGTCCACCTAGAGGCCCCTGGTGGCATGTTTGCACATTGGCAGGGTCAATGGCATTAGAGATAGCCATAGTGCAGGTGGCAGACATCATACTCATTGAGGCAGCTCACTGCCTGGCAAAGACAATGCTGGGTAAATCCCAATAGACAGATGAGATACACCTCAGGAATATTGTGAAGCTAAGGGGACAATTAACAAGGCCACTTGCTGAAGTCTTTAAGATGTTTGTCTGGCAAGTGTGGTACCAGGAGACTGAAAAGAGGTTAATGTGGTCCCCATATTCAAGAAGGGGACAGCGTTGGGCCCAGGTAACTTCAGGCCAGTTAGACTGACATCAGAGCTGAGCAAGGTTCAGGAAGCCATTATGAGGGATAGAATGTGCTTGAGGCCAGGGTTCTTGACCCCTATTATCAAGGCTTTATGAGGGATGGATCATTCTAAAACAACCTGATTACCTTTTTCAACAGGTGGGTAGAGGAAGTGTTAGGGGTGTAATCTCTCTGAACCTCAGAAAGGCCGTTATGAAAATTTTGGATAACACCTTTGAGCAAACAGTGCTCTTTTAGAAAGGTTCCACGTCATGGACAGTGGATAAGTATAGACAAGAACAGGCAGGTGGATAACAGTTAATACAATTACAGTACATGAGCTGCCAGTGGCTTTGTCCAGATAAGACAAGACAATAGAATTAATAACAGGTAAAACATTACAGATTGTATGAGCTGCCAAAGGCTTTGTCAGGATCAACATGGATGGAAGCAATGGTGCAATATCACCAGACATCATACAAAGAGAGCCTGGGATGGTTACAATTGAAATAGTGATCTGACAAGTGCATGAGAGGGCCAGAGGTACAGTAGTTTGTGAGAGGAAAAGGTAGTAGGAGACAGGCAAGAACCAAGGGGTTAGGGATTGGAGAGATAAGGTAGGGGGTGAAGCAGAGGAGTAGGTGGTGACGGAGGGGAGGGGAGAAGGGTTGGGAGATATAAGGGGGTAATAGGATGGGTGGGGGAAGGAGAGAAGAGTTAGGATGGGCAAGGAGGAGAAAGGAGAGAGAAATGAGGACTAGAAGGGAGTTAAGGAGGGCTAGGGGAGAAAGGAGAGAGAGAGAGAGAGAGAGAGAATATGAGAGCTAGGAGGTGCAGGAGGTAATAGGTGAGGGGAGGGACAAAGATGTGAGAGGGAATGGAGAGAGGGAGGAGTGAAATCTGGGGGGCAAGGGAGGAGGTTGAGGTGGCAAAGATCTGTGCAAAGTACAACAGTGTGGTATACAAGAGACATAGTCAAGGCAGACTGCCACCTGGCTCAGGGGCAGGAAACAGAGGGTGGTGGTGGATGGGTACTAGTCCAGGTGGAAAGCTGTACTCTATGGCATCTTTCATGGACTGGTGGTGAGGACACTGTTGTTTAACAATTTCATTAATGATCTAGAAACTGGGGTCTGATAAGAGTAAGATGGCCTGGGCAGTGGACTCCCATAAGGATGGGAACAATCCTCTAGAGTAACAGAAGAAGCCTGGTGATTGATAAAGACTTATAGAGCCTTTAATTCCATGTAGCCAAATGTAAGGTGCTCAACCTGAAGATGAAAAACAGTGGAAGACCTATGTACTGTCTGGGCCCCATCTTGCTGCAAAAGTAGAGAAAAAGGATCTGGGGGTCATAATAGACAAAGGACTAAAGGATGACAAGCAGTATATGGTTATTGTCAAGATGGCCAGCATAATGCTGGGGTGCATCAATAGGGTGAAGACCAGAAGAGCTGGGGAAGTAATCCCGACACTTTACAAGGCCCTGGTCAGTCCCTGCCTGGAGTACTACATTCATTTCTGGACTGCTCAGTAAAGGGGTGTGGAGTTATAGATGGAAACAGCCTCGTTTGGGTGTGTACAGATGCAAATTGGCATACTGGAATCATTAACATCCACCTGAACAACCACCAGAACAAGCAGATAGGACCTCAGTTTAATGTCTCATCCAAAAGATACACAGAAACATAGAAACATAGAAGTTGATGGCAGATAAGGACCGCAAGGCCCATCCAGTCTGCCCATTTCTTTTTCTACCTTATAAATGTGCCATCGGTCTTTGCTCTGTCAATGGCCTATCTATTCATACTCATCTGTATTGCTCCCTTATGCCTATCCCGTGCCTGTTTGAAGCCCTGCACTGTGTTCATATCCACCACTTCCTGAGGTAGGCAGTTCCATGCATCTACCACCCTTTCTGTGAAAAAGAACTTCCTCACATTACACCTTAATTGGCCTCCCTCTCATCTCATGCTGAGTCCTCTTGTCCTGCTATTTTTCTTATATTGAAACATGTTAGACTCTTTCACCTTGTTAATGACCTTAAGGTGTTTGAACTTTTCGATCATATCACCTCTCTCCCTCCTTTGGTCTAGGGTATACATATTGAGCTCCATTAATCTGTCTTCATATGTTTTCTGATGCAGTCCCTGCACCATTTTGGTTTCCCTTCTCTGGACTGCCTCAATTTGGTTAATGTCCTTGTGAAGGTGTGGCCTCCACTACTGCACGCAGTACTGCAGATGGGGCCTAACCGGTGTCTTGTAAAGAGGGATTATTACCTCCCTTTTCTGACTTGATAATTCCACTAATACATCTAACATCCCCTAGCCATACCTACTGCTTTAGTAGTCTGCTTGGATGATTTCAGGTCATCGGTGATGATGATGCCCAAATCTCTTTCTTCCCTTGTGACTGCCAGCAACTCCCCTCCCAGCCTATAGGTGGCTTCAGGGTTTCTCTTCCTTATGTGCATGATCTTGCACTTCTTTGCATTAAACCCCAGTTGCCACTCTTCCGACCATTTTGCTAGTTTATCCAGATTTCTTCTCATTCTGCCCACCCCATCTGGATCATCTACTCTGTTGCACCTGTGGAGCAAAGCATCCCCCTCATGCTACACTACTTTGTCAGTATTGTTTTTTTCTCCCAAGTTCCTGGTGTGGGGCTATAATCCACAACCTTCTGATCTCCTAGCCTCAGAGGTGAATGTACAATATACTGAGCCAGTGACACTGCAGTCCATAGGATCATTATACTGTATAGCAGCCATAAGAAGCTAATATGCCCAGTGTTAATGTCCACCACTTAACAGCAGATGTAGCCTGTGATACCCACTCATAATATGCATTCAGGCCACTCTTAAAACTCTGTATGGTGTTACTTTGTACTACACTGGATGGAAGTTTTTTCCAGGCTGTGACAACTCACTTGCTTAACCATTGCCTCCTTTTCTCAATTTTAAGCTTTTCTCTACTTAGTTGAAATTGATGTGCAGTGGTTAGGAAAGTGCTGCTCTTAAATTTAAGCCACATACATGATCTGAGGTCTTGATTGTGTAGCATCCTGTAGACCATGAACAGGTTTCCATGCATTATCCTGTACTCCAGATAAAACTTCAGTTTGTACAACCTTTGATCACAGGAGAATTTATGAAACCCCTTGCTTGACTTAATAAATCTACACTGAATAGATTCTAGTCTGTTGCTATTACTGATGTTCAGTGTTGCCCAGAACTTAACATAATACTCCATGTGGGGCCACACCAGGGACCCATACAATTGCAACATAACTTCCGTGACTCTACTGACAATGTTACTCTCAATGCAATTTATAATTTTATAACACTTTACAATTTCATGCTCTCATTGAGCTATCTGCTTGAGGTCATTGTATATAATAACCACTAGATTCCTTTCACAGCTTGAGACTCTTGATTGTACGCCATTTAATGTGCAAGCTGCTTTCTTATTATTTAGCCCTAAATATACTATTATTCGTTTGTCTGAATTGAAGCACATCTTTGCCTTTCTTGCCCACTCTGAAATCCCATTTAGTTATTCTAGCAACAATGAACTCTTGCTAACAGTATTCACTGTCATTCCAAACTTGGCATGGTTTTCAAATTTTGCTAGCCACCCAGGTTTAATTTGTATAATAGTGGAATATATATTATACAGGGTAGGCTGTAACATCAGTCTTTGAGGAACCCTATTGGTCACCCAATCCCTACATGATAGGAAGCCATTTATTCTGATCCTATGTTTCTGTTTAATTAGACATGTTGAGATCCATCTGGCATTGTGGGTGTGTATTCCTGTTTTTCTTATCACCTCAACTAGTTCTTTGTGTGGTATGGTGTCAAACGGTTTGCTGTAATCAAGGTAAACTACATCCACAGACTGCCCTGGATCCAGTGCCCTGTTTATCGGTTTAAAAAAAAGCAGACTGGTCAGACATGATCTGCCTCTCCTAAAGTCATGTGAGCTGTCGCATTAGTCATTTGTTTCAAAATGATTCTCAGTTAGTTCCATGATGATGTTCTCTAAGATTTTATCTATGACTGACATGGGACTTATGGGTCTGTAATTGGTTTTATTGCTTTTATCCCCTTTCTTTTGTATTGGTACCACAGTCGCCTCTCTCCAGACCTCTGGGATTATACCATACATAAGAGATTTACTGAAAATACATGAGAAAGGTGCTGATATTTTGTTCTATTCTCTGAGGACCCCCTGATGCAGATTATCTGGTCCTGGCGATTGAGTGTGATTAACATTTAAATATTGTGTCTTACACTGTCCTCATGGATTATGATTTTCTGCTTCTGATTATTGAAGGTTTCGTCATTACTAAGATTCAATTCATGGTAGACTTAGCAAAAATATCTATTAATGGTGTTAGCCATTTCTTGTTCTTTTGCTGTCTTCTGAACACTCTCAAAAAGAGGACCAACTGTGTTTGTATTTGTCTCTTCATTTAGTGGCTATGCCAAATTCCATACTGCTTTTTGTTTTCTTTAGGTCAGATTTGTATTTCTTCAATAACTTATTGTACTTATCCCAGTCCTCAGCTTCACCCACTATATTTGCCACATTATAAGCTGCCTTTTTCCTTTTGGATTGTTTCTTAATTTTACTTGTTTGCCATGGTGGAATTTTTCGCTTGCAGTTACATTTTCAAAATGATTGAATAAGTTTGTTACCAAGCTCCCTAATTTTCTTCTTGACAGTTTCTCACATCAAATCTATACTGTTCCCCTCAAATTTGCAATGCCAATCCCATTGTGACATTTTCTTTCTGCAGCCATTGAAATTTGCTCACCTGAAACATTTAAATGTAGTTGTACCCATATCTCTCTGTCTAACTGTACTAAGCATGAATTGTACCATTTTGTGATGACTGTTACTTAAGGGTTCTTAACTTCTCAGGGTGCTACAATTTCTTTCACATAACTAAGCATTAAGTTCAAGAAGGCTCCAGATCTAGTCCCTTCCTGGAAATATTGCTCCTGACTGCAGCTCACCTGGATCTGCAAAGATAATCTTTCCACCCTGAAACTTCCCTAACCAAATTGCCAGTTGATGCATGGGAAATTCCTGGGAAGTCCCCAATGCCTCGTAGACCCATCTGTATCCCCACTAAGTTACTCATCTCTGCTAAGCTTCTGTTGATAGCAGGTGATATAGAGCACAACCCTGGTCCTGCTTACTCCTCCCCCCTCCTGCCTTCCCAAAGGCTTGAGACTGGCCCACCTCAACATCAGGAGCCTCCTTCCCAAGATTGACCATCTCCAACCTCTTATGACTAACCTCCAACTGCATGTTTTCATCCTCCCAGAGCTCTCACCAAGATCCCTGATAATGGCATCAGCTTCTGTGGCTACTCACTCATCCATCAGGATCACAGCAGCAGGGGATGTGGGGTGGCCATTTATCTCTCCTCCTCAATCCAGTTCACTCCTATACTCTCCATCTCCTACTCTCCTGCGTATGAACTTCTGCTTCTAAAATTCTCCCTCCCTTTCTCCCTCCCCATCTTTGTGGGCAGCATCTACTGCTGCCTGGGCCTCTCCCCCTCCTCGATCACAGTCCTTACCTCTACTCTCACTACCCATTCTGCTTCTGGAGAACTCCTCATCCTTGGGGACTTTAATCTAAATTGGCTCTCCCCTGCCCACTCCAAACTGTGCCATGACATCTCATCCCTTAACCATGCTCAATTGATCTCTGAACCAACCCACCTAAACAACAAATCCCTCAAGCATACCCTTCTGGACTGAGCTTTTGTCTCCCACCCTCACCGTATAATTGGTGCTGGCATCCTCCCAGACACACTCAGTGACTACCACATGGCCTACTGTGTATTTAAAATCCACCACCCCAAAGTACCTCCAAAACTCCTCCAGATCTGGTCATTCAGGTCCTTGGACATGTCCTCCCTCCCAGAGGAATTAGAAAAAATTGACTGGTCACCCATCTCCTCTGCCACCTCCACTGATTCTTCCCCTAGATATTTTAAGACTAAGTGCTTGCCAATCTGGGATCAGCATGCTCCCCTCAGGAAAAAAGGGTCTGAGGATCCAACCTCTCTGGGTTTCAGCTGAACTACTGGCCTGTCTGTGTGCTCTTGACCTTACTTGGAAGGTGCATAAGGCCTCAGGCTCCCCTAGAGATTTTCTCAAGTACCGCACCCTTCGAACCACCTGCATCAAGGCCATCAGAGTGGCCAAATCTGGTTACGTTTTCACCACCTCTCAGAACAACATTAATCACCCCTCCAAGTTTTGGAAGGTCATACACACCCTCTTCTCCCCCCATCCCAGTCCACTACCCAGTCCTCAAGGTGAGATATTTCACTATTTCTGACCCCCTCTCGGTAGCTTCTGAATTCAATGCTTTCTTCACCACCTGTGCCTCCTCCCTTCTCTCCTCTCTCCCTCCTCCCCTCCAAACACCCCTGTGCACTACCCCATCCTTCTCCTTCTCTCCCATCTCACTTGCTGACACCCTTAAAGCTCTCCTAGCACTCAACTGTCAACAGAGCAAGATCCCTGATGGATTCGACCCAAAACTCCTCCATCTCTGCTCCTGCCGTTGCCTTCCCTCTCACCTCCTTGCTAAACCTCTCTCCCTTGCCTCTGTCCTTGATGCCTGGAAACACTCCACTGTCATTCCTCTCCCCAAAGGTGGAAATTTCTCCAACCCAGGCAACTACCGCCCTACCTTCCTGCTCCCAATCCTTGCAAAGCTTCAAAAGCACCTCATTCTGTCTCAACTTTCCCCTTTCCTTGACCCTTCCTCCTTTTTCACCTCTTACCAGTCTGGCATTCATAAGTCCCACTCCACCTCAACCTCCCTCCTCCAGCTTAGCGATTCCATTCTCTAGCAAGGATCAGGACCACATCATATCTGCCATTTTTGTCGATTTTACCAAAGCCTTTGACATAGTAGCTACACGCTTCTCATAGATAAGCTTGCTGCAGCAGGTCTATCTGACTCCACCACTAACTGGTTTGATTCCTATCTTGTGGGTAAGATTCAGATAGTTAGAATAGGTGACTACCTATTCCCCCATCCCAATATGCACTGGCATCCCTCAAGGTTCGTTTCTTGGACCATTAGTCTTCTCAGTCTTCCTGAATGACCTCCCCACTGCCTGCTCTACTGCATCCATACATATGTAAGCAGACGACATGGTTATCTTTGTCTCTGGCTCCTCATCCACTGATGTGACAAACAGACTCCATCTAGACTTTGACAAAGTTTAGCTCTGATCCTGCTCAAATCAGCTGTCCCTCAATGCCAAGAAGATGGTTTCCATGACCTTCGGCACCACAGAAAGACTCTCCAGACTTCTGCCCCTCCATCTTTCCACAGCCTCAATGGGTTCCAGATTGAGGATGTCAACTCCTTAAAGTACCTCAGATTCTGGCTTGATCAGCACCTTGACTTCTCTGGACATAAGGATGTTATCCACAAAAAACTGCATCCCAAGCTAGGTGTGTTGTACAGAACCATGGCTGCATATCCTAACTGGTCCATCAGAAAATAGTCTGGAAAATTATTCTGCCAATATTTGACTATGGAGACATAGTTTACAGTGCTGCCCCTCCCCACAGTCCACCCTAGCCAGACTGGATACCCTATTTCACTTTTTCTGCCATTTTGCTCTAGACTGTCTGCCCTGTACCCATCACTATGACCTCTATACTTCTCTTTCCTTTTCCCCTCTTGAAGCCAGACACCTCGCGCACTGCTCCTCCTTTGTCAGGAAATACTGGTTGGGCTCTCTCCCCTCCTACCTCACCTCTATTCTCTCCACCCCCTCAGTTATGTGTTTCACAACTCTGGTTTCCAATCCCTTGCTCTCCCTTCCAGGTCAACCTCTGCTGGTCAGGCCACTTACTCCTACCATTTCCCTTAGCTCTGGAACTCCCTTTCCCTTCCTATCCACTCTGCTCCCTCCATTCTCTATCTTTTCTTCTTCTATTCTTCTCAATTTCATCTCCCCTTCCGTCAACTGCACTTGAACCCCCTGCAATGGCACCTATTCCCCCTCTTGACTACTCCTGTACTCAGTTCCATGCTTCCCTCAGCTTCTTCCTTCATTTTGTTTCCTCACCTTAACTCATCCACTTTCCTCCTTTCCTCTTCTACAACAAGCCCCCCCCTGCTTCCCCCCTTACATCTAGCACACCTGCCACCTTGGATGTACCCCCCCTACTATCGTTCTTTCATCTCACTTCTCTTCTCTTCGCTCCGGCCTTGTAGAACTCTGCTAAATCACCCCTCCAGTCCAGATCAAATTTAATCCATGAAGCACCTTACTTTATTGAATCTTATACTGCTTTCTTTCTGTTTTGGATTTCCACTGCTGTTGCATGAAGTAAATGTGTGTGAGGTAACTGTCAACATATTGTATTATATTGTGCTTGTGCCTAATTGTTATCTGTTACTGTGATCTGATCATACCTGTTATATCATATTTTGTATATTTTTGCTGGTCCTCCTTTTCCCCCTTCCCCCAGGATGTATCTGGAAACAAGCTGCTGCCCAGCTCAGTATGTCTTTCCTGGTGACTATTTTGAAATAAATAATACATTAAAATCCCCCATCTGTAATACTGTCTCCTTGCTGCTAACCTTCCAAGTGCTCAAAAAAAGAGCATATCTAGACCTTCTGCTTGATCCGATGGTTTGTTCCATACATATACAGTATATAAGTACTGCAGACAGCTATTTTCTCCTTGTTATCCTTAACCATAGTCTCTTGGCCAGACACCTATAGAGTAGTTTGCTTGTCAACTGAGATTTCATCCTTAATGCATATAGTGGCTCTTCCATGTCATCTCTCAACCCTGTCTCTCTTAAAGAGCTCATTGCCCATGATCCCCTTACTCCAGATATCCTCATTTGTCCACCAGGTCACAGTAATTGCACAGATGTCAAAACTTTCAGTAAATAACAAGACTTCCAGTTCTCCCCTTTTGCATCCTTGTATTTATTCAAGCCCATTTATATTTATTGTCCCTGCTCTTTTTTGTGGTGCTAAGAGGTCACATACTTGTCCCTGAATATTATACTCATTATTTATTCAAGTTAAAGGCACCATCGTAACAGAGGGTGCTTTCACTGTTTTGCTGTTTTTGTCCACTCTCCCATACACCTTGGAGTTTTAGTTTAAATGCCTCATTACAGTATGAGCCAGCTTACTTTTTAATCAATGATTCTGGCATCACTTTTGTTTAAGTGTAGACTATCATTTCTGTATATCAGTTCCTCAGTGTCTGTTCAGATGTAGCTTGGTTTCAGACAGAGAGTCTGTGTCTCAAACTCTGCAAATTTATTGACCACAACAAAAGTTGTAAAATCTTCATGAAACTCATGTAAAACATATATTATTTTCATGGAGTCTGTTTTCTTTTTAATTCTGTTTCTTGAGTGGTTGAATTGTTGAATTTTGAGTGTGAGAGTCTGCTGAAGTGTGACTGTTGGGCTGGACTTACAGTGCAGCAGGCTTCTACTTTACATAGTGCATTTTGTCAATTATTTTAAATAGTTTTACTTTATCCCAATTTGTTCTGATGAGGGTTTGTCTATGCTGGTGAGCTTTTGTATATCTAAGGGTGACTCTAAAGAAATTGTTCTTCTTGGAGATATGAATGTCAACTGGATGGACAAAGATAATGTGAAATAAAGGGACAAATTGGAGGGGAATGGGTCTGTCTCAAGTAATCTAAGAGGCTTCTACAGGACTGTGTCTGATAATTTCATTGATTGGATTCTGACTTCCAGAGTTGATCATATTCTTCAAGCTTGTAAGATTTATGATGAACTGAGTGACCACAGTCCTGTTGTTTGCACTTGGTCTGCTAGAAGGCCCCGCCTCCACCAATTTTTATTTTTTCAGGGTCTATGAGGAATTTTGATGTTGGTATATTTCATAATTTAGTTTCTTGTATTGATTGGTCTTTTCTTTTTTGTATTCCAGAAATCAATTTTATGTTTGATTACATATCTTCTGAATTTATTGCAGTTTGTGACAAAGTAGCCCCAACTAGAAAGTTAAGGGTGAAGGATAGGGACCAGAGCTGTATCACTTCTGAATTAATTCTGTTATTGCATAACAGAGATAAAGCTTTGAAAACAGTAAGATGGGGTGAAATTTAAATTCTGCCAGCAAAATTCTCATGAACTGCAGAATGTGTTTCTGCAGAATTTGACAAAAAAAGGAGGAAAAATTTGCAAACTTCTGTCTAAATTGCAGAATTTTGTCATGTTTGGTGGAATAATGTGGTGAATTGCAGAAAATATTTCCATGGAACTGACTGCTTTTTTCTTTTATTTAGTGAGTACAAACTGGTATAACTGGGACCATAACTGGGAAGTGGAGATACTGGCATAACTGTGTGGAGAAACTAAATAAATGTGAAGTAACACTGATGCAGCTGATATTGGTGTAATTGGAAGTAGACACTGGTGTAATTAGGATGAGACACTGACATAACAAGCTATGGTGAAACACGTGTAATTGTGACTACAGTGGGATGCACTGACACAACTGGGAGGAGACACCATTACAACTGGGAGAAGGCACTGCCAGGGTGCAGAATTCCATTAGGTGCTCCAGAGCATGCACTTTTGTCTAAAGACACCTACAATTCTTCAGTGCCTTTCCACTGGGGTAACTAAGGCATTAGTTTTACTGTATTTTTATTTTTTTCTCCTCTCCTCCTCCTCTTCCATTCTTCTTTTTCCATCCCTGTTGGCTGCCCCCTCCCCAAGTGCCTCTGCTACATACGCTGGTGCAGTGCCAGGGTCATGCAACTATGTTCATGAGAGCACTTACGCTTAGGTGGAGCAAAGTAGCCAGGACCAGGAAGGAGCAGTATGGCAGAGAGGTTGTTATATAACCACAAAGTCTGTGTTCTGAGAATCATGCTGACTCAGTTACACAGCTGGTGTTGTATGACAGGGGCTCTCACTAGGCATTAAATTGCATTGTAATGTGGAGACATTGATTTTCTGCTGCTGGCCACTTATTCATCCCATATGAAGTGCTGCTGGTAAGAACTGTTCAACCTGTCATAATACATTGTGGTGGGGAGCTGAATCAGCTGTCCAAGCAGCAGACAACACACAGAGAAAAGTCAATTTTGGGGATTGAAATCAGAACTCATAGACAATCTTTTTAAGGGCTATTGATATAGAGTTTTAGGTACCTTCACAAATGTGACATAATACAGTATATAAAGTTAAAAGCACTTTTAAGGGTTTGGAAGATAAATAATTATAAGGACCTGCTGTATCCAGTCAGGCAGGCATCAAATTAATTTTAAAAAGTCTATTTCAGGGCTTGGGGACTAGCGAGAGTTCTTTTAAGGACTGGGGCATGCAGGCAGGCAGGAGAAAAATCATTAAAAAAGGAAAAAAACAGTTTGATGGCTTAGGGGTTAAAGCTTGATTAGAGAATGCAGGCTGGTATTAAAGCCATTTTTCAGGGCTTGGGATCTCATGAATCCTTTAAAGGAATGAGAGCATGCAGGCAGGCAGGAGAAAAATTATTATGAAAAAAACAAAAAGCCGTTTTCAGGACTTGGGGGAGAAGGCTTTATTGGGAATGTAAGAAGGCAATGAATCCGTTTTCAGGGCTTGATGGCTAACAAGGCCTTTTAAGGTCTGAGGGCATGCTGGCAGGCAGGCAGGCAGGAGAAAATCAATTTAAAAACACAAAAGCTGTTTTAAGGGCTTGAAGATAAATAAATCCATCTAAGGAATTTTGGGACAAGCAGAAATGAGACAGTTTAAAAAAAAAAGCTCTTTTGAGGCAAATAATTATTTAAAAAATGCTGCTTTACCAGACTGCCTGCTCTCCATGGAAGATGACAAGCATAGGTAGGAGTACAGAGGATTGGTTGTGCCTTGGAAGCTCCTGAAGGAGGCAGGTGCAGGATACAAGATGGGAATATAAAGAGAAAAGAAAAAAAAAAGCAGACCTTAGAATATCCTGCAAACTATGGAGTCCACTTTCATTGTTCCAGTAATAACTCATATTTTAGTCACGACTGCTGCTTCAATTGAGTTTGCCTCCATGAGCACCCAACATCTCTGTGTCCAACATTTGTGCTGACACATTTATCACAGGTTTGCTTGAATTACATTAATCCTTGGCACAGACATTGCTATATTTTGGTTTAGAGTTAAATCTTGTCCCACGAAAAAAAAAGCAATACTAATGCTGCCCTAGCTGCTTGAGCCCCCCCAACCATGGGAACATTTTACACTAAGCGGATGGTGTGCCATCACCACCTCCATGCCTATCACTACTGCTTGACAATGAACACATTTTGGTCCCCACTTTTCCACAGCCATAAAGTCCATTTTCACTCTAGTCTCCCATCAGCGTGCAACCAAATAAGTGTCTCACAACAACTAAAATAAAAAAAACTAACAATAATATTGCAGAAAAACTGAAAAACTCAGCAGGTGCTTAACAAAAAAAAAACTTACACAAATAAGAAATGCCATAACGTACTTTGAAATACTGCTTTTTGATTTACAAAAGTAAGTCACAAAGAGCTGCAGATCTTTCTTCTTTGACACCCACTGTAAAACTGTAAAGCAGAGTAGGAGGAGCAGTCACTTGAGAGAGTGACAGGAACAGAGAGAGAATGGGGTTTGCTACAGCAACCCACACTTTGACCCTTCCAGTCCCACCTAGCAGAGGACTATCACGTGACCACGTTGCATGTGAAATAATTTTTGAGTGTTCTGTGGAATTTAACAGTGAACAGCAGAATTGTTTGATGAACTGTGGAATTTAAAAAATATGTAAATATATTTATATCACTTTGCTATGAGTCATGTTTAGTAAAACAGTCAGTCTTACTAGAGAAAGAGAAGGTTTCTATAGCAATTAACTATTTGACCCTTTAATTTCCACCTTACTGAAGACTGTCACATGACTGCAATGCTCATGGAGTATGTTACTGCAGATTTCTACTGTAAACTGCAGAATTTTAGTATGAACCGAGGAATGGTTTTATAGAAAATATTTCCACAGTTAATTAAAGAAGTTCTGTTCTTCATGTGATTATTCCATCAAACAAAGCTGAAGTCCACAGTACTCTGGGAATTTTACCCATGGTGAATAGTAGGGGAATTCCACAAAAATTGCAGAATTTCATGAAATTTTCATGGATGCAGAATCCACAAATTTGGCCCAGCCCTAGAAAACATATAAAAAGGAAAACAGCTACTAATTTGATAAAGCATGAAGGACTATGAAACATGTGTAAAGGACAGGTGCAGAAGGTTAAATCAGATTTTTATTTAACTAGGGAAATAGTAGTAAGAAGGATACTTGGAAAGCCTTGAATGAGTTACTTAGAATATCTACAATCACTTCATTACAAACTGCTAATGGGATT
Organism: Neoceratodus forsteri; assembly: GCA_016271365.2. Taxonomy (NCBI): domain Eukaryota; kingdom Metazoa; phylum Chordata; order Ceratodontiformes; family Ceratodontidae; genus Neoceratodus; species Neoceratodus forsteri. The sequence continues at coordinate 605,217,108 of CM057456.1, read as the reverse complement.
TTTTTTTTAAAAGAGAGTGCAGCTGGGTTGAATTTGAGTTTTTGTTGTGCTATTAATTTAGCCCCTTCAAGACTTAAAATTCTTTACTTTGAACAATAAAGAATCTAAACATTGAAACAGTAAATTCGTATTTAAGATAATAGTCAAGGAAATGTTTGATTATTTAAATAAAATGAACCTAAAGACATGGAATGGTGATGATGGTATTGACCTTAAGCTATGTTCCAAGTTATGAATTTGATTGCTTTACCTTTATGTACTTTGCTTAATTTTTCTTTGCAGAAAGGCATGGTCCTTGAGATTTGAAGCAGGTGACTTCAATCAAAATCTTTGTTTAACCAGGCTAACATCATTGAGCAATGCTTCTTTGCGAGATGGACCTGGACAGTTCCATTAAACATTTGAACATACAGTAAAACAACAAAACAACAATGCCATTACAATGAATAAAGAGAGATCCAGGGGCAAGGTACAATATATAAGGTCACTAACAGTTACAGGCTAAAATAACAATTTTTACAACATATATGAGTAAATACAGGATTAGACAAAGAAGCCAGAAAAGTATCAGGAAGCATATGGGAGAGCATCAAGGGTTAGATTAGGGAGCTGGAGGGAGGATACCGGTGGGGGCAAGGCAGGAAAGGATAATGCAGAAAAGGGAGTAGGACCTGAAGGTGTAAACGTGCCTGAATCTGGAGTCTTCTCCTGGACGGGGGAATGGCAAAGAGGAAAAGAAACAGGGGGGATACAGAGGAGAGGGATAAGGTCAAAAGATAATGGGGCCATAGATAAGGAATTCAAAGGCAGGGGACAGGCCAGCAACAGATGAGATTGCTCTATCAATAGGAAAAGTAGGACAAAGATCAGGAGAAGCAATTGCATGTTTCCTTGAAGGAATGAGCATAGAGCATTTTAAATGCAGTTAAGTTGATGGGAATTGTCCATTTCAAGCATTTTTGTAGCTTGTTCCAGTCCGAGGATAACACGTGACTTAAGGATGCAATACCAAAATGCGAGTCGACCTTAGGCACAGACAGGAGGATGTAGGATGCACTTCTCAGCCTATACTTACCTAGCGCACTTAGGGGTAGAATATCCAGGCAATATTGTGGCAGTTTCTTAGTGATAGCTCTGATTGTCCAGAGGGTGGCATTTCTCTGTCTTCTATAATGGGGGGATGTCCATCCCACTGCCTTATATAAGGAACAGTGATGCGTAGTGTATGGAAGATCAGTGATAAACCTTAATGCTCTATGGTAGAGCATATCAAATTTGTAGAGCACAGTAGAGGAGCCCCGACTGTATAGGAAGTCAACATAGTCTAAAAGGGAAAGAAAGGTGGTTTGAACCAGTCTTTTCTTGGCAACGCTTGTGAGCAGATACTTAATCCTATAGAAGAGTCCAAGCTTCTGTCTCAGCTTTTTAGTCAGTTCTTGTATATGGTTGGTAAAAGAAAGTCTGTGGTCTGTCCATACCCCCAGGTATTTAAACTTGGATACATAATCCAGCGGTTCACCTAGCAGAGTAGTGATCAGTGGAAGCATTCCTAGGGATGCTGTGTTACTTGCGTACACATGAGGAGAGAAGAATATAGCCTTAGTTTTTTTTTGGCATTTAAGAGTAGTTTCTGGTTTAAAAGCTGTAGTTGTAGTTGGTTGAATTCCTGTTGAAGGTGACTATAAGCTGCTTCTGTTGTGGGTCTACTGATATAAAGTTCTGTATCATCTGTAAACAGATGTATGTTGGCATTTTTGATGTAGAAATCAATTCTGTTAATGTAAATTGTGAAGAGCAGAGGACCCAGGATGGAGTCCTGCGGAACACCTCTCAGTAGGGGTTTTAGTGGAGAGAGTTCTCCTTCAACTTTAACCTGCTGGACCCGACCTACAAGATAGTTAGAAAACTATCTCAGGGAGAGGTGGTCCAGGCCAGTATTTTGGAGGGAGGAAAGGAGCAGGTCATGGTCAACAGTATCAAATGCCTTGCTTCGATCTAAAAATACTGTGCAAACAAAATTCTTGGCGTTTAGTTCACGTTGCCAATTGTTGGTAAACTCAGTGAGTGCTGAAGTGTTGCTGTGCCATGGTCTGAAGCCAGATTGCAGTGGATTGAGCAGATTAGAGGACTCCAAGTAATTCCTTAGTTGAATGCTCATGATTTTCTCCAGCAATTTGGACAAGATAGAGAGTAGGGAGATGGGTTTATAATTGTTTAGGTCACTGGGGTCTCTGGATTTGAAAAGGGGAATTATGTGGGTGGCTTTCCAAATGGGAGAGAGATCACTCTGTGAAAGACATAGGTTAAAAAGGTGGGTAATAGGCACTGCCAGGGCATGGTATCCAATTTTCAGGAAAAAACAGTCAAGGAGCTCTGCTCCTGCACTTTTCCTAGTATCCAGCTGCAGCAGCAGGTTTTCAACCTCTTTTAAAGATGCCAGCTGAAGGGAGAATGAAGAGCTCGTGACAGGGACATCTTGGTCTTGAATGCCAATTTGTGACTGGAGGGTACTGGCGGGGCAGGAATCGAATGCTAGGCCAGCCTTAACAAAATGGTTGTTAAGATACTCAGAATTGTTGGCCTGTCAGAGATTGTGTTGTTTCCAAGGGTGATTTTTGCAGGCAAGGAATTTCCAGCTGTGTGACCTTCTAGTTCCCTTAGAGTTTTCCAGAATTTGAATGAGCACTTCTCCAGAGCGTCCAGTTCTGCATGGTAAAAATTTGCTTTTGCCTCTCTAACCACCTTGGTGCAAAGGTTCCTAGCCCTCCTAAATGAGGTCCAGTCAGTTGAGAGCTTAGTTCTCCTGATCTTCTTCTTCCAGAGCGAGTCTCTATCAAGCAGGGTGGCCTTTGATTGTGCCATGAACCATTGGCATGTTTTTTTCTTGGTACGGACTTTGACTATATGAGCATGTTTGTCCAGTGCCCCCACCACAATTTCATAGAAGATATTGAAGACCATGTTCACTGACTTTGCTAAGTAGAAGTCCTGCCAGCGCAGGGAAGTACGTAGATCTGAGATGAAGGCACTGGGGTCAAAGTTCTGTTGACACCTCTTAAGGGTAAAATTAGATGCGGGCACTAATTTAGTGATAGATCTTACACAGACTATAAAACAGTGGTCACTGATATCAGTGAAGAAGACACCTATTTGGGAGAATAAGTGTGGTTTGCTTATGATGATAAGATCCAGTAAGGTGCTGTTACCTAGGTACTTCTTATTGGGACGCATGGCTTTGGTAATTAGTTGCAACAAACCAAGGGAGTCACAGATAGTTTTGAGAGGTGTTGAGGCATTAGACAACCAGCCCAGGTTAAAATCTCCTAAAATGGTAAACTCTGTTGGCAGGGATCCCAGCGAGTTATGTAAGTGGTCCAGGAGTTGCAATCCTGCTGATGTGGGCCTATAGCATCCTATAACACATAATGAGACAGTGGAGGATATTTCAACTTTGAGAGACAGACTCTTGAACTCTTTTTAAATTGAGGTGGAGTCAATGACTGAGGAGTGAATTTATCTTTAATATAGATCACAACTCCCCCTCCTCCAGACTGCCTGTCTGTTCTAAATTGGGAGTAGGAGGGGATATTTACATCTCGGTCCACAATTTCGGGTCTGAGCCAAGTCTAGTTGACCACCAGAATGTCAGGCATAGTATGACAGATCCAGGCCTGAATGGATATAAGTTTTTTAAAAAGACTGCACGCATTGACATGAATGAAGTTTAGCCCTTTGAGGCTAGGTAGGTCAGCCAGGGATGAAACATTAACTGGAGGACCAAGGTTAAGTTCAACATTGCCCAAGAAGAATAACAGGAGGAAGAGAAGTTTCCGAATAGCCCCTCTAATTGACATATGAGCTTTAGTCCGTTCTTGTTTGCGATGACTATTGGAAGGAATGGGGGGATCCCCAGGCCTAATGCCTAACGGACCTAATGCCACATATATTAATACCCTGACCATGTACAGCAGGGGGTGTTTAAGTAAGATAGTCAAGGAAGATAAAGTGATAATCTCTTTTGCTAGAATAGTAAGAGTTTCTGCCCTCCAAGGAAGGTGTATGACCTGTTCCAGATCAGGGAACTTGAAGGTGCATATGCACCAATCAGGGTAATTATGAAGTTTAGCCCTTTGAGGCTAGGTAGGTCAGCCGAGGATGAAATATTAACTGGAGGACCAGGGTTAAGTTCAACATTGCCCAAGCACAACAATAGGAGGAAGAGAAGTTTCCTAATTGCCCCTCTAATTGACGTATGAGCCTTGGTCCGTTCTTGTTTGTGATGACTATTGGAAGGAACGGGGGGGGGTCCCCAGGCCTAATGCCTAATGGACCTAACATCACATATATTAATACTCTGACCATGTACAGCAGGGGGTGTTTAAGTAAGATAGTCGAGGAAGATAAAATGATAATCTCTTTTGCCAGAATAATAAGAGTTTCTGCCCTCCAAGGAAGGTGTATGACCTGTTCCAGATCAGGGAACTTGAAGGTGCATATGCACAAATCAGGGTAATCAAGGAAACCTTGACAATCCACAGAGGTATTATATTCAAATGGGCCATTGGGATGTGTCTGTGCAATCAAGAGAGGGTCTATGTGGCACAGTATGAGTAAGGACAGATAGGAGAGCAAAACATCTATCCTCATTTTGAGGCCTGGTCACAACTCATGTTTTTTGCTTGATATGCCCTTAGTCTGAGTGTAAGTACACAGACCGGCTGTGGTAGCTCTAGATTACTACCAATACGAGATATTCCTCTTCGTCAGCTAAACTCTGCACTATGATAGTGTACAGAAGACAGGCCACAGCGGTGCTCAGTCCGAGTTATAGTTCGATGACTGGAGATGTGGCATGTGGGAGTGTCCCCTTAGCCAATGAAATAAAATCATCAGTGAGATGGTCAACCAATGATAGATTTATGCAGGGGCATAGGCGGGGTTAATGTGTATTTAAGTAGGCTTGAGGAGGGGGGGTAGGCCAAAAAATTGCTAACGTGTCCCTGGGGCTCCTCTGAGGCTCACGGCAAAAAGTCAAACAGAAACCATACAGAGCAGCTCAGGACTGTCAGAAAGAAGGACAACCAATCATGCCCCAGCCAAGTTCGGAAACAGCCAATCGGCTTTTCCCTCCACAGTCTCTTATCCAATCTCTTCCCTGACTTGCGATCCAAGGGCAGAATGCCGAAATTGCCGTACATGAGCATTCCTACAGGGGAGTCCTTAAGAAGCTGACCCGGCTGGTGGCAACCTTCCACCTGTCATGGTTTCACTGAATGTCCAGTGGGGCAGCACCTGCAAAACAGGGAGGGGGGGAGTCACTAATATAGTTTGAGGACAAAAGACCATCGGGGCAATTAACAACAGGGCAGAGATTACAGAATAATAGCTGTGAATGGTACAGGTTTAGCACAGGAGCAGTCAGAAAGGGACAAGGAGGAGGGGTACAATGATGGAGGCCTTGCTTGGCACCTGGATGCAAAAGCCAGACATCAGGGCAGTCTACAAACAAAAGGCAAGATGAATACACAAGCAGCAGACAGGGGGAGGGGGTCTGCCCAGTTGCGCAATGGATGGCCGTTGGTTTTGGTGCCTAAATTCAAAAAGGAAGAGATTTAATTCACCGAATGTTGTGTATGTCGGCTAAGATTTAAGGGCTAAGATAAGTTATTCCATGGGGAACATAAAACTCCCTAGGAGGTGAAACAGGCTGAGGTAGAATAAGGAGATAGCTTAGAAGAGTGATGGGAGATAAGGAGAAATCAGTGCTGTGGAGAGGTGCAGACTAGGCTGGCACAGGGGAAGACCTGAGCAGGCTCAAGCAGCCATGAGTATGTGGAACAGAGAGGGAGAGGGAGGGAAAGAAAGCAAGAACAGTGTGCCCAGTAAAATCAATTACAGTGCAATTTCAGAATTGGCATCAGTGCAGTGCTTGATTAAATCCCAGCAAAAATAAAGAAATGTATTCCCCAACAAGCAGTTCAATGCAGTAGACAGTAAACCCACATTAAATACCAACATGCAAATATTTCCAACACGCAGAGGTGAAAAAATGTGTGGAAAAATTGCTAACGTGTCCCTGGTGCTCCTCTGAGGCTCACAGCAAAAAGGCGAACAGAAACCGTGCAGAGCAGGTCAGGACTGCCAGAAAAAAGGACAACCAATCGTGTCCCAACCAAGTTTGGAAACAGCCAATCGGCTTTTCCCTCCATATTCTCTTGTCCAATTTCTTTCCCGACTTGCGATCCAAGGGTGGAATGCTGAAATTGCCTTACCTGAGTGTTCCTACTGGGGAGTCCTTAGGGAGCTGACCCAGCTGGCGGCAGCCTTCCACTGGTCATGGTTTCACTGAATGCCCGGTGGGGCAGCACCTGAGAGTTCCTACAGGGGAGTCCTTAGGGAGTTGACCTGGCTGGCTGCGACCTTCTGCCGGTTGCAGTTTCATTGAAGGCTGGTGGAGCAGTGCCTGCTTGGTGCCAGTCTTTAAATCTGACCAAAGAACTTCAGTAAAAAAACTATTGGACAATCTCACTTCTCTCACCACTGTTCAAGGTCCTTGAGAGGGTGGTCTTTGACCAGACCAAGGCATACTTGGAGAAAAATAACATCCTATCTTATTGTCAATGTGGTTTTTGTAAGGAGCACAGTACGCTTACTGCTCTGCTCAAACTGACCACCTGTCTTCGTGATGCCTTGTACTGTGGAGTTACGGCAACTGCAATTTTTCTTGATGTATCAAAGGCATTTGATCTGGCCCGCCATCTACTACAGTTGCCTGCTTGCCAAACTTAGGGACTTGAGAGGTTCTGAAACTGTTTAAGTTGGCTTGAGAATGATTTGTTTTATGGAACACAAAAAGTTTTAGTTCATAGGTTCATAGAAGTGTACGAGCAATGAAGGCATATGTAAGGATGCCCATTGTATGCTCGCCACCCATATGTCCTATGGGTGGAAATCAAATTTTTTGTTTCCCATATGTTTATCCAATCTTTGCTTAAAGGTATTTAAATTATCACTATTAACGACACTTACAGGTAAGTTATTCCACAAACCCACAACTCTCTGTGTGAAAAATAGACTCCTTCTAGTGGATATACATTTTTCTCCAATGAGTTTATAACCATGACTCCTAGTTGATTTGACGTTGGAGGTAGTAGTAAGTCCAATTGTGGTTCTTAAATAATCATTTTTTAAGGTTTGATATACCAATATTAAGTCACCCCTTATTTGTCTGTATTTTACAGAAAATAGGTTAAGTTTTTTTAATCTATCTTCGTAACTATTACTATGTAAAGATGATACTTTTTTAGTGAATTTACGCTGAACACCCTCAGCGAGTTTTAAACCCCTTATAGAAGTTAGTGCACAAACTTGAGAGCAGTATTCCAAGTGGGGACATACCAGACTGGTGTAGAGTGGCATAATAACCTTGGAGTCTCTACTTTTGATATTTCTTAAAATAGAGCCAATTATTTTATTACATTTTTTAACTTTAATTATATTATTTTTTTCGAAAGTTAAATTATCTGAGATTATGAAACCCAAATCCTTTTCTTCCAAAATACTTTTAGATAAACATTGTTTAAGGAATAATTGAAGGGGATATTATTTTTGCCCAAATGTAAGACTTTACATTTGTCAACATTAAAAAACATACCATAAGCCTTTGCCCAGTTTGATAGGTTGTTTAAATGATTTTGTATGGAGCATTTATCATGAAAGGTGCTTACCAAACTACCCATTTTACAGTCATCAGCATATTTTGTGACCCATATCTTATCAGTAGTAGGCAGTGTAGAGACCATAATATTAAACAGTATCGGACCCAAGACAGAGCCCTGGGGAACACCACTAGCCACCACACCTGTCGCAGACAGGTGACCCTTGACTGATACCTGTTGAGTTCTGTTTTCCAACCATGACTGTATCCAGTTTATAATATTAGGTTGCAACTTAATTTTGACCAATTCTTGTAGTAAGACTTTATGTGATACTTTATCAAAAGCTTTGGAAAAATCCAAAAATATTACATCTACCGGAGTACCCAAGTCCAAGGCAGTGCTTACTGGTTCAAAAAAATGTAGTAGGTTGGTCAAAACTGATCTTTCAGTCACAAAACCATGTTGAAAGATATCTACTATTATATTTCTTTCTAAATGATCTATAATATGGGCTTTAAGCAATCTTTCCATAATTTTGCCTATGATGGAAGTCAGGCTTATGGGCCGATAATTGTTAGGGTCATGTCTGGATCCACCCTTATATATGGGTGTAACTATAGCCTCCCTCAAGCCTGAACAACTTTACCTTCTCTGATTGATGAATTAAATAACACGGCTAGAGGACCAGAAATTGAATAACTAATTTTTGTAAAAATCTGGGTGGAATACCATCAGGACCAGGAGAGCTGTTTGATTTGAAGATTTAATTTGTTTTGACAACCTCCATTTTGTAAAAACAGGAAAACTAGAATTATTTACTAGAAGAGGCGTAATTGCAGCTTCCTTAGTTTCAAAAACTTTTAGAAATGTCTCATTTAGAATTGTAGCAGTAGTTGTTTCATCTAAAATAGGTATATCATCAATGTTAAAGGGTCCAATTGTATGATTTCCTTCTTTCATGGAACCAATATAATTATAAAATTGTTTTTTGTTGTCTTTAACTTTAGTAACTAAGTTGAATTCAATTTTAGATTTAGATGATTTAATCATGTGTTTTAATTTTTTGGCTGCAATTTTGTATTTTTCCAGGAGACTGTTGGAATTAACTTTTTTATATTTTCTATACAGTTTTCTTTTTTTTGTAATTGTTTCTTAATTTTTGAGGACCACCAAAGAGGGACACATTTATTGTTGCAGTACTTCATTCTATAAGGAACCCAATTTGAGAGACAAATATTGATTTTGTTATTAATTAAATCCCAAATTTGTAACACATTTAGGTTATTTAGTTCCATCTCCCATTCCATTTAGATAAAAATAATTTATTTTTTATAGTTTGCTTTATTAAAGTTTTTGATTTTAGTAATGCCATTTGTGCTTGGAAAGTCTGCTATGTATTCATAATTGACCATGCAATGATCACTATCACCCGAGGAGGAAGTATTTTGATGTTATCAATTTTCTCATTAACATTGGTGAGTACAATGTCAAGGCTATTGTTACCACAGGTAGGTTTATTAACTATTTGTTCTCGGTTAGATTCAAGAAAAGTATCCATAAACATATTTTCAATATTTGAAGCTGATGTATAATTGTCCCAGTTGACAGTTGGAAGATTGAAATCACCCATCAGTATATAGGGAGTATCAATGTGTACCTCAGATATTTCTTCTATTAAACTTTGATTTTCATCATTAGTTAAACTAGGAGATCTATATATTAGCCCAATTACTAGTGGACTATGGGGGAGAAAAATGTTGACCCATAAGCTCTCATTATTACTTGTTTTAGTTTTAATTGTGTTTGCTTTCAATTGTTCATCAATGTATAATACAACACCTCCTCCCTTTTTATTTTCATTTCAGTTTTTGTAAAACTTATTATATCCCTTTATGTCAGTGTTCCAGTCTTCATCCTTATACCAAGTTTCAGTAACTCCACAAATTGATATTTTTTGTGCTTGAAGGATGTAAGTAAGTTCTTCTTTTTTGTTGCATAGACTTCTGGCATTAGTTAATATAATATTTATATTTGGTTTAGAAATGACACCAGTAGTGTTCGTTTGGGGGAATTTACGGTTGATTATGGATGCAGGGTTTGAAGAATAGTTGAAAAATTGAAGTTCAAGAGTTGTATCTAGAACATATAACTCCCCCCTTGCTGGAAGTTTAAACAACTATTGATAGAATGCACTATGCTTTCGCCCAATAGCCTACTACCCCTCCTGCTGAGATGGAGTCCATCCCAACAATAGAGGTTTGATTTACCATAAAAGTCCTCCCAGTGAGTTACACATTGTATATCTTGTTTAAGACACCAACATCTCAACCAATTATTTATTTCTCTCATTTTACATTGTTGGGAAAGATTTGCTCTTGGAATAGGCAAGATTTCAGATAGGACTACCTCACATCCTAAATCCAATAATTTGTTTGTTAATGCAACATAATCTTCTTTTAGTTTTTGAGAAGAATCCTTTAGAACATTGTTGGCTCCTATGTGAACTATTACCAAAGGTTTAAAACCTGAGTTTTGTAATATGTTGCTGGACATCTCTGAGATGTCAGTAATGCCAGCACCCCTGAAGCTTGAAAGAGTTCTATTTGTGTTGTCAGGATTGCAAATGATTCTATCAATATGTTTGATGATAGAGTCTCCTAGCACTATAACCTGTCTTTTTTTGCAAACATCATCTTGATTTAGGTCCAAGTTGTCACAATTTTCTAGTGAACTCAAGGGATTTACATTAACTTGGTCATGTTTTTTGGCCTCTCTGGTGCCAGTAACATTTTGTAGATTGCTGGGAAAAAGAGGTGAAGAATTAAACTCTGCATCTGAAAGATTCATATTTGTTATAGTAAATATTGGGTTTTCTATATTTTCAAAATTTTCAGAAATGGGAACACTTATTGTTTCTGGATCATGGCCTGTATCCGAGATGTATGTTAAGGGATCAAAGAAATTGAAAGTAGAAACCGTAAATTGGTCTGCTCTTCTGCCCTTTTTTGGATTTTTTTGAATTTGTAAAGTGTACCAATCTTCATCTGCATTATCAGATGGATCTTCTTCCATTGTTCTCTTAACACTAACTTTTTTCTTTTCTTTTTGTGCAGGGGGTATTCCAATAGGTTCTTGACAAGTGGTGATAATTTCGTTTGCCTTCTGGCATTTTGATAATGGTCTAAATTTTTTTCCCTGACGTTTGGGCTTTTTGCCTACCACATGTACTTTGGTGGGTTGGGAAATATCACTAATTTGGTTTTTAAATCTACTAGACATTTCCTGTTGGCTGGTCTCTAAAAAGCTTAACCTATTGTTAAACAATTCCAACTCGGCAGTTAAATCCTGGTTAACTTTACATTTAACACAGGTAAAGGGCAAGGTGCAGTTGTTTATCTCAGATATTAAGTACATATTACAGGATTGACATCCAACCAAAGCACTCTTTGTTTATTTGGATAATATCTTCCATATTTTTACGTAGTAAGTTTAACTCCAAGATGGTATATTACAGTTTATGAAGGTATTTGACTTCTCAAGCTGTCTGTTGAACAAAATACAGTAAAGCTTAAAACAAGCTACAATAGAGTATAGGAATAGTATTGATTGTCTGGAAAACACAAAGTCACTTTCCACCTTCTTCTGCCTACGGACGCTGACAGGCGCCGCTGGCCTCTGCCCGCGTCGCCTCCGCTCCGCGCTCGACTCCGCTCGCTAGAGCTGACAGTTATGTAGCGCTATCGCGCTGACGTCACCAGTTGCTATGGTGATCAAAGGAGACAACAAAGCAAAACAGTGGGGCTGGGCAATGTATATAGTGCGCCTTTATAAAGGCGAGTTAGCCAACACCAAAAGCAGCTGCAAAGGGCTGCCTTTTGAGCACTGAGGAGCAATGCCTGCCCAGTTTTCCAAGCCCTCTAAAAGGGGTTTAAAAACACCTCTACACTGATTTCCCTGTCAAAAAAGTCCTTGAATTTAAACAGTAGGCAGTACCTGTTAGCAATGCAGAGAGACTAGGAGATGAGCTAAAAAGCTTTCTGGAGCCCTCAGTTTTATAGCCCTATCGCGCTGACATCACCAGTTGCTATGATGATCAAAGGAGACAACAAAGCAAAACAGTGGGGCCGGGCAATGGATATAGCTCGCCTTTATAAAGGCGAGTTAGCCAACACCAAAAGCAGCTGCAAAGGGCTGCCTTTTGAGCACTGAGGAGCAATGCCTGCCCAGTTTTCCAAGCCTCTAAAGGGGGTTTAAAACACGCTCTACACTGATTTCCTGTCAAAACAGTCGTTGAATTTAAACAGTAGGCAGTACCTGTTAGCAATGCAGAGAGACTAGGAGATGAGCTAAAAGCTCTCTGGAGCCCACAGTTTTATAGCCCTATTGCGCTGACATCACCAGTTGCTATGGTGATCAAAGGAGACAACAAAGCAAAACAGTGGGCGGGCATGATATAGCTCGCCTTTTATAAAGGCGAGTTAGCTAACACCAAAAGCAGCTGCAAAGGGCTGCCTTTTGAGCACTGAGGAGCAATGCCTGCCCAGTTTTCCAAGCCCTCTAAAAGGGGGTTTAAAAAACACCTCTACACTGATTTCCCTGTTAAAACAGTCCTTGAATTTAAACAGTAGGCAGTACCTGTTAGCAATGCAGAGAAAGAGAGCTCTCTGGAGCCCACAGTTTTATAGCCCTATCGCGCTGACATCACCAGTTGCTATGGTGATCAAAGGAGACAACAAAGCAAAACAGTGGGGCTGGGCAATGTATATAGTTCGCCTTTATAAAGGCGAGTTAGCTAACACCAAAAGCAGCTGCAAAGGGCTGCCTTTTGAGCACTGAGGAGCAATGCCTGCCCAGTTTTCCAAGCCCTCTAAAGGGGGTTTAAAAAACACCTCTACACTGATTTCCCTGTCAAAACAGTCCTTGAATTTAAACAGTAGGCAGTACCTGTTAGCAATGCAGAGAGAGAGAGCTCTCTGGAGCCCACAGTTTTATAGCCCTATCATGCTGACATCACCAGTTGCTATGGTGATCAAAGGAGACAACAAAGCAAAACAGTGGGGCCGGGCAATCTATATAGCTCGCCTTTATAAAGGCGAGTTAGCCCACACCAAAAGCAGCTGCAAAGGGCTGCCTTTTGAGCACTGAGGAGCAATGCCTGCCCAGTTTTCCAAGCCCTCTAAAAGGGGGTTTAAAAAACACCTCTACACTGATTTCCCTGTCAAAACAGTCCTTGAATTTAAACAGTAGGCAGTACCTGTTAGCAATGCAGAGAGAGAGAGCTCTCTGGAGCCCACAGTTTTATAGCCCTATCATGCTGACGTCACCAGTTGCTATGGTGATCAAAGGAGACAACAAAGCAAAACAGTGGGGCCGGGCAATGTATATAGCTCGCCTTTATAAAGGCGAGTTAGCCCACACCAAAAGCAGCTGCAAAGGGCTGCCTTTTGAGCACTGGGGAGCAATGCCTGCCCAGTTTTCCAAGCCCTCTAAAAGGGGGTTTAAAAAATGCCTCTACGCTGATTTCCCTGTCAAAACAGTCCTTGAATTTAAACAGTAGGCAGTACCTGTTAGCAATGCAGAGAGACTAGGAGATGAGCTGTTTCAGTCTCCAACACACCACCTCCTGATAATGATTCAAAATCACACAGGAGTGTGAGTAGCTTCAGTTCTTCAGCACTTGGAAGCCTTTGGACAAGTTTTTTTCACCTTCAGCCAGAATTGTTAGTAAAGTGCCACATGGCTCAATTCTTGGCCCTTTCTTGTTTATTTTTTTTTTTAAATGACTTATCATTTGGGATTTTAAGTCATGCATTTTATTTTATGCTGATGGAATTATTTATATTTTTTAAGGGAAAATAAATAGAACCTTTGATTTATAAGTTACAATCAGATATTATTTTGGTTCTAAAAATAGCTGCAAAGAAAAGGTTTGTTACATAATTTTTCTAAGAACACATCCATTGTGTTTGGTAGTAAACCAAAGATTTTGCCTATTCCTTTCAATTTTTGAAAGAAATGAACAATAATCAGGTTGAAATGGTGCATTTATTTAGATATCTGTGTTTTTATTTGGATCAATGTTTTTCTTACAGTGTTCATATTGATTTTCTGATAAAAATTGTAAATAGTAGACTTGGTCAACTATATAGAATATGTAATTGTCTTTCCTTTAATTCTAAAAAGCTTTTGGTTCAGTCACTTACAGTTTTGGTTATTGATTATGATTAGCTGGTATACTCCTCTGTTACTGAACTGGCTTTGAACAAAGTCATTATTTCATATCAGATTTCATATGACAGTGCTTACAGATGTCTGCTGAACTGCTCCAGGTATACACATCATTCTAATTTGTATTCTGTGATGAATTTTTTATTTTGATTTGATGCCTTCTGCTGTTCATGATTTTTACGTGTCTCAGTATTCTTTTCTTTTAAGGATTTTCTACAATGTAATGGGACTTCTCATGTTACATGTTCATCCACGGCATCAAAACTGATACTTCCTTTTTATGTTTGCTTGCACATGTGCAAGAAACATTTCGGCACAGCTTAGGAGAGAAGCAGGGTTTTGGAGGTGCTGCACTGTGGGGACCAATGGCCCCCGTGCCTTTTGAGGCTTGGCTCACTTCCCTCAATGCGGTGGCATGCTGCTGCTGACACTAGTTCAGCTAGCATGCCACCACCTTGAAACTTTTTCATTGCTGCAATCAGGGGCCACCTCATCATTCCAGCGCCATACATTCCGCTGCAATGAGGGAGCAACCCGTCATTGCAAGGCAGTACCTTGCCCTCTGCATGCCCCCAACCCAGTTCATTTGCTGACAGGGAGCCCAGTTCCTGTTGGCATAATGTTCCCACCCCCAAGTTTGTGTGGTATGCTGAGGGAGTGCACAATCCCCCTCGGCATCATGCACCCCCCCGACAGTCTTTCTTTGCTGACGGGGTGCCCAATCCCTGTCGGCTGCAGTCCCTCCTTCCCAGTTCAATTTGCCAATGGGGGAGCCCATTTCACATTGGCATGTGCCCCATTTTTTGTCTGCCAGGGGTTTAATCCTATGGCTCTTACCTCCCAGTCAGTATGTGCTGCCAGGGTGCCCAATCCCCGTCAGCTACAGCCCCAACAAAAAACTCAGGTGGCATGCTGGGCCCAACCCAGTGTGCCAATGTCCCTTAAAAAACAGTCCCGCAATGTTTTTTTTTGTAAACCATGTAACACAGAAAACTGTCCCTCGTTAAGTCCATGGCCCCTCCTCCAATCCGCTCCCACCCTCTGCGTACCTCACCTCCCCACACACCCCAACCCCATACTTACCTCTGAAGCCCAGCAGGACGATCTTCGGTGGAACGGGAACACATCTGCACTGTTCAAAGCCAACCGCGAACTGAAGAAATGCCGGTAAGCTGTATAATGGCATAAATAGGGTTTTATTCAACTTTGGTGCACATCTCAAGCATTTTGGGGAATTTTGGCACCAAATTTTCAACATGGGGTTATTGGGACCCCTCCTCATGAATTCAGTCACTGTCATGGCATTATTCAGTCCCAAAAGGTGATTTCATGGTCACTGCGCAGAATCACCTTTCGGGACCAATTAATGAAACAATAGTGCCAGTGTTCATAAGTTGGGCTCTTAAAGCCTATGTTGCAAATTGAAATGAAAAAATCCAAAAATGACTGTTTCTGTTGAGAGTCGTTGGGCAGTTTCGCGCACACTAATAACATCGTGAATTTGTAATATTTTCACTCCAGATTTTCAACACTGGCATTTTTCCACACCTACTTATGAACAGTACAGCTGTCGTTTTACATATCCTGGCAAAAATGTGTTTTCACACTTCCGGCGCAGAATAGCGCGGTCACTATGAGAAATCAGTTTTCGGGATAGATTGAGAAAATGACAGTGACACTGTTCATGAGCAGAGGTCCTAAAATGCCTATGTTGAAAATCTGGTGATGAAAGTCCATAAAATGACTGTGTTACAAGTGTGTGTTGCACAGTTTCCACGCACCCTTTTAACTTTTTAAATTTGTAATATTTTCACACCAGATTTTCAACACTAGGATTTTTTCACACCTCCTTATGAACAGTACAGCTGTCATTTTTCACATCCCGGCTGAAATGTGTTTTTGCACTTCCGGGGCAGAATAGCACGGTCGCTGTGGGAAATCAGTGTTTGGGACAGATTAAGATCGCGCGAGTGAGAGGGAGGAGTGAGCGAGCTCAACTGAGCTTTGTCGGGACTGCTGAGGATTTCTTTGTGGGCAGAAAAAGGTGCCAGCGCAGGCAGGAGCCCAGTACAAAAGGGCAGCCTGCAGCACTGGGAGAAGCAGAATGAGCAAGTGAGAGAGGGGGAGTGAGCGAGCTCAACAGAGCTCTGTCGGGACTGCTGCAGATTTCTTTGTGGTCAGAAAAAGGCATCAAGGCAGGGGCCCAGTACAAAAGGGCAGCCTGCAGTGCTGGGAGAAACAGAATGAGCGAGTAAGAGAGGGGGAGTGAGCAAGCTCAGCAGAGCTTTGTCAGGACAGCTGTGAACTTCTTTGTGGGCAGAAAAAGGTGCCAATGCAGGCAGGAGCCCAGTGCAAAAGGGTAGCTTGCAGTGCTGGGAGAAACAGAACAAGCAAGTGAGAGGGGGGGAATGAGTGAGCTCAACGGAGCTCTGTTGGAACTGCTGCAGATTTCTTTGTGGGCAGAAAAAGGCATCAAGGCAGAGGCCCAGTACAAAAGGGCAGCCTGCAGTGCTGGGAGAAACAGAATGAGTGAGTAAGAGAGGGGGAGTGAGCAAGCTCAATGGAGCTCTGTCAGGACAGCTGTGAACTTCTTTGTGGGCAGAAAAAGGTGCCAATGCAGGCAGGAGCCCAGTACAAAAGGGTAGCTTGCAGCGCTGGGAGAAACAGAACAAGCAAGTGGGGGGGGTGATGAGTAAGCTCAACGGAGCTCTGTCGGGACTGATGCGGAGATCTTTGTGGGCAGAAAAAGGCACCAACACAGGCAGGAGGCCAGTACAAAAGGCAGCCTGCAGTGCCAGGAGAAACAGAATGAGCGACTGAGAAAGGGGGAGTGAGCGAGCTCAACGGAGCTCTGCCGGGACTTTGAGTTGCCCACCCTCCCGCCCAGGTCCTCTGTGGTCCTATATTAAAGCAGGGTCTCTGGGGTGGAGACAAAGCAACGATTGGATACTTTTAGGATTGCTGTAATAATACAGATTTAGTTGTTCTGTTTATTTGTCTAACTGACCTAAGTACTGAGCTATACTGTTAACACTGCTGTAACAATACATATTTATTTGTTCTGTTTATTTCTCTAACTGAGCTGAGTAATACTTGGAGTGCAATAGGATTTCTAACTGGGCTAAGTGAAACTATATGAGAGCTGAGAACAAAAAGTATGGTAGCTGAGGGGTGAAAAATGGACAAGGAGGCTTTAGGATTGCTACAGTAATGCAGTATCTAACGGATGAGATTTGAGACCGAATTAACCCGATCGGCAAGGGGGCAGTAGGGGAAATACTGGAATAGTGGGGGGGGGACAGGAATTTGAGCAAGTAGGGGCCTAACAGTTGTAGTAGGTTACAGAACCTGGGAGTAAGAGCCCGTAACATAAGATGTGGCCAAAATGGGGCAGGTGCCACATGTCAATAAGGCGGGCATCTTTGGAAGGGTGGTGGGGTGTACAGGGTGTGGATCTGCATTGATTCTGGACTGGGCTTGGAGGATGGGGGGTGTATGGTCTGTAGATGACTGGCTAGTTTGAGGGAGGAACTGTGGAGGTTAGGGAGGAGTCTAAGTGGCAGGGCAGATGAGTATGGTAGGCATCCTGGCTGGGGTGGGATAGGGGATGGCAAGGGGGGATGGAAGAAGAACAACTAGGGACTGAAACTGACCCCAGTATCAGAGGCACTAGCAGAAAAGAGAGGAGAAGTGATGGGGTGCCAGAGGTGAAGGGGGGGCCTCCTGATGGGGGAGGAAGAGACTACGAGCAGTATCAGGGGAGAGAGCAGATGGCTGCAGGTAGGGAGGGACCAGGGGTGGGACCAGGGGTGGCATGGAGGGGAACATGTAGGAGGAGGGAACTGACAGGGGAAGAGATGTAGGAGGGGTGTTGACTAGGAACAGATGCGAGCCTCTGCTATGGGAGAGAGTGGGAGCAGGAACATACTGAAGGGGGCAGGACAAGCAGAGCATGAGAGGGATGGCAACAAGTAGGGAAGAGATAGAGAGGACAAAAGGGTAAAAAGGGGGCAAGTAAGGAAGAAGGGGGTGGTGACTGGAGGAAAGAAGGCTATGGGAAGGGGGAAGGATGGGAGGGGCATCACTATCAGGGTTGAAGGGAATGGGGTCTCTAAATCGACAACAGCGGGGATAGGAGAGGGGTTGGAAATCAGCAGGGGAGGATGGGAGGTTGACATGGGAAGCCCAGTAGGAAGTAGTCAGGTTGGGAAGGGGTTCAAGGGGGATGAGAGGAATAAGGCAGAGAAAAGGGGTAAGGCAGAAGTAAGGGATACAGATACAGAAGTCACAGAGGGTGTAGGTGGCGGGAGTAAGGGGTAGGAAGAACAAATACTGGGGTGGTGGAAGGGGCATTAGAAGGTAGGGGTAAGAGATGGGGTACTCATCCTGGGAATTCTATACTGAAAGGGGTGAGATGGGGTGGAAGGGAAGGCACAACCATACTTGGGTTGAAGTTGTCCCAGGTTGACTGCAGGAGGGGCAGGGTAGGCACTGCTCAAGTGTGCAGCGAGGGAGAAGAAACCTCATTTAGTGTTGCATGTGGGTACAAACGACTTGGGGGGGACACTGTGGAAGTAGTGAGGGGGGTTTGAGTACTTGGGCAGGCAGTGTGAGGGGGTGGGGAAGTCGGTGGCATTCTTGGAGGTACTGCCGGTACCATGTGTAAGCATGGTGAGGAAGGGTAGGCTTGAGGAGTTCAAGTGGCTGAGGGATTGGTGCCACACAAAACATTATGGGTTAGTGACTAACTGGGGTAGGGTCTGGGGGGAACAGTGACTTGTACACGGGGGACAGGGTATGCTGGAGCAGGAAGGGGAGGGGAGTATTAAAGGCAGCATTGCTGCTGGGCCACTGGCGTTGAAGGTTGAGGCGCTGGATGCCACACCTCGCACCACACTGGCGACCTGGGTTCGGATGAAAGCACAGGCCGCCAGGGGTTGGCAAGGGAGGAATAGGATTAAGCATCTGGAGGACTGCTCTCCTGTCCCGGGGTGGGATCCAGGGACCCACTGCTCTATAGCGGCCCCTGGTGATGGCCGTGGGCACTACTACAGCTGTGTAGTAAAGGGTGGCAGAGTTTGGCAGATGTTGGCATGCTGTGCCTAAGCGTCATTGCAAACCTGTACTCTGCAAAGGGGAGAAAAGTGGAAAATAGGCTATGGTCAGGCAGCATGAGCTTCCGACCTGCCCTGCCCGCCCCCTAATGGAGCCTCCTCAACCGGATCCTGCTCCGGTGGGGCGACCTGGGAAGCTCCTCAACACCCCACTATGGGGATAATCTGTGGAGGTGAGCAGCTCGGCCTGATGTCAGGGGCAGGGCTACGGGGGTCGGTCGGGATGACCAAGCCGACCATAGGCCAGTAAGAAAATATGTAAAGGGGGTATGTCTCTACTAAGGTGGATTTAAACAAGTGAGGAGGGTGGCCAAATAACTGAGGTTGGTAGAAAGGTCTGGACAGGGGAGCCTGATGAGGTCACCGCCCTAGATATAGGTAAAGGTGGAGGTGTAGTAACCCTGGAAGGGGGCAGGCAGAGTGGTCTGAGTGTAATACAGAAGGCACTATTACCCAATAAAAATAAGTGGAGAAAGGGTGCGGACTACCGGGAGGAGGGACACAGGCCAAGGAGGAGAAGAGTGAGGAGAAGGAGTGGTACGGGTGGAAAGTGGTCTGACTAAATGGATAGAGAGCTGGTTACAGGGGAGGGTGCAGAGGGTGGTGGAGGGGGAGCTCTCAGCACCCAAAGCAGTGACAAGCGGGGTGCTGCAGGGGTCAGTGCTGGGCCTGATGCTATTTGGGCTCTTTATCTCCGATATAACACATGGAGTGGGGAGCAGGGTTAGTATGTTCGCACATTATACCAAATTGGGTGCGGTGGTGGAAGAAGAGGATGGATGGGAAAAACTGCAAGGGTCCTAACCAAACAAGAGACATGGTCAGTGGAGTGGCAGCTAGGATTCAATGCAAAGAAGTGCAAGGTGATGCACTTCAGGGCTAAGAACCAGAAGAGGGACTATTGGTTGGGGCTCACAGAGGAGGAGGAGAAGGACCTAGGGGTGTTGGTAACTGGGAGCATGAACAACTCGGTCCTGTGCAGGAGAGCAGCAGCGAAGGCAAACAGGATGCTGGGGTGCATCTCAAGGAGGTTCTCATCCAGACACAGGGATGTGATCCTACGTCTCTACAGATCATTGGTCACACCACACCTAGAGTACTGTGTGCAATACTGGAGGCCATACCTGAGGAGAGATATAAAGTTACTGGAGGGGGTGCAAAGGAGGGCAACGAAAATGTTAAAGGGGATGGAAGGAAAGGAATATGAAGTTAGGCTGAAGGAGCTGAACATGTACACACTGGAGTAGAGGGGGGATAAGGGGGATATGATTGAAGCGTTTAAATACCTGAGCAGGTGAATAAACCTAGCACCAAGGGGGTGTTTAAACTGAGGAGTGGAAGAGAGACGAGGGGGCATGGACTAAGGTTGGAAGGGGGATGTTTCAAGAGGGAAATGAGGAGGCACTACTTCTCTGAGAGTGTGGTGTCTAGTTGGAATGCGATGCAAGAGGGGGTGGTAACATGTAGGACAGTCAATAGCTTTAAGGAGGAGTAAGATAAAGCAAGAGGAAGAGTTGTGGGGGCCGGGGCTGGGACAAGCGGGGGAGAAACTGAGGGGGAGGAGGCTGGGGCAGCTGCAATCTAGAGTGCTAGCTGCACACTCGGGCAGACTTACTTAGACCGATTGGTCTGTTCTGCTGGCAGATTCGTATGTTCATATGTTCGTATGTAAAATCACAGTGACTCTGTTCATGAGCAGAGGTCCTAAAATGCCTATGTGGAAAATTTGGTGACAAATGTCCATAAAATGACTGTGTTACAAGCGTGCATTGTGCAGTTTCCACGCACCCTCGTAACTCCGTAAATTTGTAATATTTTCTCTCCAGATTTTCAACATTGGCGTTTTTTCAGACCTCCTTATGAACAATACAGCTGTCATTTTTCACATCCTGCCCGAAATATGCAATTACACGTCTGCACAGAATACCGCGGTTGCTGTGGGAAATCAATGTTCAGGACAGATTAAGAAAATCATACTGACAGTGTTAATGAGAAGAGGTCACAAAATGCCTGTGTTGAAAATTTGGTGAAATAATTCCACTAAATAACTGTGTTACGCACATGCGTTGTGCAGTTTCCATGCACGCTCAGAAGTTTGAGCATTTTTAATATTTTTACTACAGATTTTCAACATTGCCATCTCTTCACACCACCCTGTGAATGATAGAGCTGTCATTCTTCACATCCTGCTTGATCTGTGTTTTCGTACATGTGGCGCACAATGGCACAGTCGCTGTGGAAACTCAAATTTTGGGACACATTGACAAAATCACAGTGCCACTGTTCATGAGAAGAGGTCCCAAGTGCTTTCATGAGGTGGGGGCCACAAAATGGCCATGTTGAAAATTTGTACTGCAAATACCAACAAATGCCCGGGGCATTACGGTTCCTAACCATGATGTCCCACCCTTTACAGACTGACAGGCATCAGGGGTGCCTTTGGATTGCCGACTGTAATGCTCATGCCATTCCAACACTGACTATAATGCTCATGCCATTCCAACCCCCCCTCCAACCTGCAGCCACTGACAGGCATCAAGCTGCGCCTTAGACTCTTCGGCCCCAGAGTTCACCCCATTCTATATTGCAACTATTTCAGCGTATGTCCTTATGGAGTGGGGTGACTGTAAAGCCGAACACCCCAAGGCACACCTCAACACTGGTCAGTGTGTGCAGGATAGGGTGAGGTGAAATGGCATGAACGTTATGGGCAACAGCCCAAACGCATACCCCAATGCCTGTCCTTCTCTGCAGGGTGGAAGTGGGGTTGGCGTGACGTTCAGTACTTCACTGCCATTTCTACTCTGCATCTGTCTAACTCCTGCATTTCCAATGCTAATACCAGCAAGCAAACATTCGGCATTGACAAATGCTTGTTATAAAACTGTTTTGGCTCAATGTTCATTTCTCTGTAAGGCCATCAGAGACTGGAACTTGTTACCTGCTGACTTTCATGTGCCTACAACTTACAGATCACTCAAAAACAAAATGAAACAATATTGCATAGATAACTCAATTTGTGAATGTTTTCATTGATTACTGTACTGTGATCATGTTTGTATTTTTTTGTTATGTTCCTGTTATGACTTCCAGGCCCCCCATAAAAATGGGCATTTGATGCCCTTGGATTAACAAACTTGAAATAAAAACAAAAACAAAAAAAACAACATAATTTTGTTTTTGCAAAAAAATGTTAACTTATTGTTACACACAGTTTTTTTATGATTGCACTTGTGTATGGTGTACAGTGTACTGTGCTTCTGTCATGCTTTGTTTGTGCATGTACCCAATGATTAGGCACACAGGCATAGTAGACAAGCACAGCATGGCAGTGCACACATACAGTAGTGTATGTGTATCCCATATCCTGAACTGCAGCACTTATCATGACAGCCATTGCCATTCAGCACTTCAGCATAGAGAGAATCCCTGTACTTGTTTAAATCCCAGATTTAAGTTTATCTTAAAATTTTCTGACTTTTCATCTAGGTGTTTTGCATTTTGTCCTGTCTCAGCAGCATAGAGGGGATCTGTGCACTTGGATAAATACCAGATTAAAGTCTCCCAAAGCATTCTGACTCCCTAAACAAATGTATTGATCTGTTGAGCATTTATAGATGCTGATTAGTTTTGCAGCCAGTAGCATAAAGGGAATCCCTGCACCTGTTTAAATGCCAGGTCTACATCTCCAAAAATGTTCAGACTCCATATGTGGATGTTTTGCCCTGTCCATCCCAGAAGCATAGAAGGAATCTCTGTACCTGTTTAAATACCAGATATAAATCTGCTAATATTTTCTGACTCAACATATGGGCATTTGTCCTTCACCCAGCAGCTCAGAGGGAATCTGTGTACTTGTTTAAAAAATAGATTTAAAGGGGCAGTCTCCCATAGTTTCATGGCCATATTTTCCCAGCTCCTTATGAGTAACTGTTGTCTGCCTCCTCCAGTTGCCAGCAGTCCTATTGCTGTCAAAATCTAGATTATAAATTAAAAGATACAGCCCCCAGAAGTTATCAATGTGTTTGTCCTCCATTTTACCATCAGTGCTGCTGGAGGCTGATGTCATCAGAGCAACAGATAATGGTGCTGCACTAAATGCTGTTCCACCAGTAAACAGAACCTGCAATGTTTGGTTCCCCACTTGAGTAATGGGGAACCCTTTAATTGTTGCGCACATCCTGAAGTGCAGGTCTAATAGGAACTAGGACAATATGAGTGTGATGCAGCACTGATTTGACATGTATATACAGTATGCCTATAAGGAAGTGCCTGTATGTGTTGTGTTAATGTTTCTGTTAGCTAAAACAGTTTACCCAATAAATGACTCTGGGTACAACAACAGTCTTAAGTGATATTATATCGCTGTTGTATTATGTTCTGTGTGTGTTAGCATTCTCTGTTTTGATTGACACCAGCAGTGAGACACAGTCTTGCAAAAATGCTCCTTTCCGTTTGTAACTAGGCAGTCCATGATTGGATTGCTGATATAAGGCATTAAAGAGTTCAGCTATATCAAGGAATAGGTTACTAGGACATCAGCTGCAGCATATGGAAGAAGGGTAATCTAATGGTTAAAGCACAAGCACAACAACTGAGAAACTCTGGTTCACATCCTACTAAAGTCCCTTACTCTCTGTGAAATTTTAAACAATACACTTTATAAAGCAAGTGATCTAGCTCTCCACTTTCAGGCTGCTGAAAGGGGGGGTGTATAATTTGTGCAAAGGAGGAATTCAGTCGTGTGTGATCCTTTGGGGAAACTGCTCAGGCCTACCTTGTAAACAAATCTTCTCAAGGGTGTTCACCTGGTGCAATACTGATTGACTCATTGACTGCTAGATTGACTGTTTGATTGTCTGATTGATTCTTTCTGTTGCTTTCCACAACATGTTGCAACTGTCTCACAGAGAAATGAGCAGTACAAAGAAATTCTGTTTCCTGTGAATGAAATACTATTAGATATATTATTTGCTTTGCACTTGCAGTATTAAGGCTACAAGTACCACTCCCTGTGTGAGTTACATGACAGAACTGTCTTAAGCCATTGCAAACTTAAACTAAAATCAGGATAGACAGCATTGATACCCTTATGTGTACTTCGGCACTGTTGCTGCAGTGACATCAGGGAATGGGAGGGGCTGTATTACAAGTGACCCATTTGCATGTAAATGGAGGCTTGCTTGACATTTTACTACCTTGTGTCAGAGCCTCAGACTCTAGATATATGTTGCAACAGCAGAAATGACTGATCTCTTATTGACGTATGTACAGTAACTGATATAATGTATAATAAATACATCAGACATATCCAAATCAGAAATATACAGTAGTCTTCTTTAAGTCTCCAAAAGCTTTTTGACTCCACACATGGGTGCATTGTCCTGATGGACATATATGCTGTTGCTTTTGACAAGTTTTGCAGGCAACAGCCAGGGGGAATCCCTGCACCTATTTAAATACCAGGTTTAAGTCTCCCATATGCAGCTAAGATGGGAGTGAAGCAGGGAGCAGATGCAGACATCTACCACATTCTGAACACAATAACTCTAGTGCAGAGTGCCAGCAGAGGAAGTGGAAACAGTGTCTGTGACATTTTAGCCATCTGGGCCTGATCAGATTCCCTTCACTAGTCCCACCACCCTATGCTCCATTATGGTGGGCTAAATGCATCACCTGCACCAGCTGGAGTGGTTTTGTCAAAGTCACAGATTCCGGTATGGATATGAAGAGAACCACTGGAAGATCAGAATGGGCATCCTTGAATGCCTGTGACATCAACCAGCTCTGCCCCCACCACCCACTGCTCCTATGTACAGCTCTGTACATACGAACATATGCACTTGTCATGAGAAAAAGGCCTTATGGCCTATCAAGTCTGATCGAGTGTGCAGCAGCCAGTTTAGTAAACTGCTGCTGCCCCTCCCCCTTCCCGCTTCACCCTGACCTTCCCCTTGACTCTGTCCCAGCTACTCTTGAAGCTACCCACTGTCCTTAATGCTACCAGTTCCTCAGGCAGTGCATTCTACCCTGTCACCACTCTTTCCATGAAATAGTGCCCTCTCATTTCCGTCCTGAATCTTCCACCCTCCAGCTTCAGGCTGTGTCCCCTGGTTTCTTTTCCACTTTTCAGCCTAAACAAACCCTCAGTGCTAACCATGTCAATGCCTTTTAAATACTTGAAGGTCTCAATCATGTCTCCTCTCTCTCTTCTATCTTCCAAGAAAATAAATGTTGCACACCCTCAGTCTCTCCTCATAAGGCATCTCTCGCAGCCCCTGAATAATTTTCGTTGTTCTTCTCTGAACCCCCTCAAGCAGCTTGGTGTCCCTTTTCAAATAGGATCTCCAGTACTGCACACAGTACTCCAGGTGCAGTCTCACCAGGGAGCAGTACAAGGGCAAAATGACCTCCTCCCATCTGGATGTGATACCCCTAGCAATGCACCCAAGCATTTTGTTCACCTTTGCTAATGCCCTCCTGCACTGTGCAGAGTGGTTAATTTCCCCAGTTACCAGTACACCCATATCCCCCTCCTCCATAGTAGGCGATAGCTTCACCCCACCTAACCAGGGTTTCTAGCTCCCAGGTGCATAACCTTGCACTTTTTTGTGCTGAATCCTAGCTGCCATCTGTCTGACCATCTCTCTAGTGTAGCCAAGTTCTCTTTGAGAATCTTGCCATGCATCTCACTGTTTACTTCCACATAGATTTTCATGTCATCAGCAAAGAGGCTGATCTTACTTTTTTTTTATCCCGACCAATATGTCTGCAATGAAGATGTTAAACAGTATCGGTCCTAGAACTGAGCCTTGTGGGACCCCACTGGTTATGGCCCTGGGTTCTGAAAGTTCTCCGCCAACTACCACCCTTTGCTGTCTATCCTGTAACCATGACTCGACCCATCTCATCAGCTTCTCCCCTGCTCCTAGGTCCCTCAACTTACTGATCAGCCTTCTGTGAGGTACTGAGTCAAAGGCCTTGCTGAAATCCAGGTAGAGGACATCTACTGCATGGCCCTTATCCAGTGACCTTGTTACCCCATCAAGAAAGTCGACTAGATTTGTTGGAGGGATCTTTCATGTACAAATCCGTGCTGCCTGCTCTCCTGGAGTCTGTTGTCCTCAAGAATTTTCACAATCCTCTCTTGAAGGATAGATTCCATAATCTTATACACTGTCGCAGTGAGGCTTACCAGCCTGTAGTTACCTGGGTCATCCTTAGGACCACTGTTATAGAGGAGCACCACATGTGCCATCCTCCAGTCCCTTGGCATGCACCCAGAGGCCAGTGAGATGTTGAACAAGTCCATCAGTGGACCTGCCAGGACCCTGCGTGCAAATACGAATAATACAACTTCTAGTGCTCGCTTTGTAATGGCAGATAGTTGCAACCTTTTTAAATAACACAAGGGACAGGGGCAATATGATTCCATGTGCTTTTCCTGAAAAAATCATATTTCGTGACTGTGCTTGTGGCAGACATGTGGTCCCGGCCTAGATGTGCTTCCGGTTTGTGGGGACTTAACGTGAAGATGACTGAAACTACATTTATGTAAACAGCGGGGAAAGCAGGTAAAATCCTGATCTTTTAACTGTCTTGGAGTGTTCCGAGTACAATACTGAGTGTTGTGTGAGCAATAGGAACACTGCTTGCTTTTGCCAAAAAACGAAGGGGCAAAGCTGGCAGTGCCCCTTTAAGAGACTGTAACACATGGGCACATTTGTTCAATAGGAATACCATTGTAATCAACAGTCGAAATAATACTGCTATGAGGATTCTAAATCATAACACTATCAATCTGATGTCAGATCAATGGTATTATGACTTAGTATCCTTCTGAAAGGGTACATGGTATTCAAAAATGGCATTCATAATCTCCCATCAGCCAGGTCTGAAATATTAAAAAAAATCCCTGCTTCACCTAATTTTCTTCCCCACCACCTCCATGTAAGGCTGTTCCAGGAATCCACCACTCTTTCTGGAAAGAGATATTTCCTGACAGCTCTACTAAATAGAATCCCCCCAGCTTCATAACATTTCCCTTTGTTCTTGAGCACCTTTTCTTCTGAGAAATACTTCCCTTCTGTACCTTATTTACTCCTGTGAGTGTTTACAGGTCTGTATCATATCCCACATTGCCCTCCTCTCTTCCAGGTTGTACATATTTAGTTCCTTTAATTTTTTCTCATACAGCTTCTGATGCAGACCCTGCATCATTTTAGTTCCCTACTCTGAACCGCTTCCACTCTATGTCCTTCTGGAGATGGGGTCTCCAGAACAGGACACAATACTCTAGGTGTTGTCTTACCAGTGATCTATATAGAAGCAACACTACTTCCCGCTTTCTGCTTGTGATACCCTTCCCTATGCACCCAAGCATCCCACTAGCCCTCCCAACTGCCTTGTCACATTGCCTGCCCACCTTTTGGTCATTAGATATGATCACCCACAGGTCTGTTTCCTGCTTGGTGGTTGTTAATACCACTCCACTTATTTTGTACTCCGCCACTGGGTTTCTGTGCCCTAAGTGAATTAGTTTGAATGGTTTCACATTGAAACCCACCTGCCATACCCCTGATGACTCCTTGAGTTTTCTCAGATCTCTGCTCATTCTTTCCACCCCCCAAGAGTGTCCACCCTGTTGCAGATTTTGGTGCCATCCACAAAGAGGCAGACCTTTCCCTTCAGCTCCTCTGCAATGTCACTTATAAAGAAATCAAAGATGACCAGTCCCAGCATTAATTCCTCAGGCACCCCACTGGTCTCCATTTTTTCCTTGAAGTGAACCCTGTCTACCAACAGCCTCTGCTATGTATCCTATAACCAATTTCTTACCCATTTAACACCTTTGGACTCATTCCTAGGCTACCCAGCTTGTTTACTAGTCTTCCATGTGGAACCATATCAAAAGCCTTACTGAAATCTAGGTAGACTACGTCCACCACTCCACTCTGATCTAGTTCCTTGGTCACCCAGTCAAAGAAATATATCCAATTCACTTGACGTGACCCCTTCCCCATGAATCCATGCTGCATTGGGTCCTGAAACCCATTGAATTCAAGATATTCCACAATTCTTTCCTTCAGCAATGATTCCATTTACTTTCCCACCACCGATGTCAGGCTGACTGGTCTATTATTGTCAGCCTCCTCTCTGCTACCACTTTTGTGAAGTGGGACTACATTTGCCCTCCTCCAGTCCTCAGGAATCACTCCTGTTTCCAATCACCTGTTAAATAGGACTTTCAGAGGTGCAACCAGTACCTCCCTGAGCTCCCTTAATACCCTTGGATGCACCCCATCTGGCCTCATTACTATGTCCACTTTCAGATTAGTGAGTCCCTTCAGGGCTCTGTCCTCCAAAAACTGACAAGTGTCCACCTTCCTTACTCCAGTGCTCCTCTTACTTTTATGTGGCCCTTCCCCTTCTCCTTCTGCTGAGAACACTGAACAAATGTATTTGTTCAGGATGTGTGCCTTTTCCTGGTCCCACTATGTACAGTCCCCTCTTACCTTTTTAATCTTACAATCCTTCCCCGGTCTTCTTCTTTTCTCTTAGATACCTAAAAAATGTCTTGTCCCCTTTCATTATCACCTGGGCTATTCTTTCTTCAGTTTGCACTTTTGCACTGTTTACTGTTCTGCCTGCTTCCTTCTGTTTCCACTGACACACCTCCCTATCTATTCAGTTTCATTTGAAAGCACTCATGTATATGTCAGTGAAAAAAATAATTGTTTATACATATTACTAATACAAGTCTTTTGAGATGCTTATTTATTCTTCACATTACATTAGTCATTGCAAACTAGCTGTGAGAATGTATATTTTGCATTATTACAGTGGGCAGTGAGACTGACTATGGTTTAACCAAGGCCCCGTCACATACATTCTTGGAAAATCAAATCCCTCCCCCTTCCACTACCTCCCAAAACATAAAACAGCCTGACTTTCCTATCGCACAATCTCTCTAAATAGCAGGTTTGGCATTTTAGAAACATGATATGATGGGATTTGACATTTCTATCAGAAAGGTCTAATGTGGGCCAAACTGGCCTGGATAGTTCCAGGTTTCTGGCATGAGTCATTGATGACTTTTCATTTAAATTAAAATGAGAAAGAATACATTACAAAAAAGAGTCTAGCAGGAATGGTGGAACAGTGTGCTTGTGAGTACAAGCTGAGTTCTAACCCTTTCCATTGTGACTGCTAAGGATTCTTGGCATTAGCCTGACGTCATTGTTGAAAGTTATGAGGTTACAGATCTCAGTTATATTGTGTGTGTGTGGGGGGGGTCCTTTTACATTAGCCTAGAGTGGTAATTACCTTTTTTGTTGGCTGAAACAACTTGAAATGTTGCATGGTGACCCCTCCTGATGATAAGGATATGAAAGGATACCACACACAGTAGCTGTGGCTGTAAAGTGAGTCTACAATGTCAGTGACCAAAATCTTATGGCAGAAGTCACTGCACTCACTGGCTGCTTTTAAGGAGAACAGACAAATACACAGTAGAGACTTTAATAGCTGTAAGTTTATTGGTTTTGAAAGTCAGACTCCAAAACTTGAATTTCACAGTTGCATGAAACTTTATTTCCAAAATCCCAAACAGTAAATCCAGTACGAATAAAACATATATTACCTGTAAAGTGGGGTGACCCTTCATAAGTTTAAATACTCATTGGTACCTTAACAAGATCTCCCAATCTTTTCCAAAACTTTAATCAAAACATGTGAGAGTTGATAATTAGAAAAACTAGGTGGAGGTGGAGGCGGAGGTGAACAAGCAGCGGACATCAGGAGGTGATCCTCCCACTGTGCAGGTCTTTAGTGAGACCACATCTGGAGTATGGACAAGGCACTGGAGGCTACATCTGAGGAGAGACTGTGACAAAATGGAAGCAGTACAGCACAGTACAACAAGATGGTCCATGGACTGGGTGGCAAGTCATATGAGGAGAGGCTGCAGTACTTGAACATGTACACCCACGAGAAGAGAAGGGAAAGGGGAGGCATGATTGCAACATACAAGTACCTGCTCAGGATAAACAGGGTGGACACCAAATAAATATTTCCCTTGGAATCAAATGCAAAAATGAGGAAGTACTCACTTAATCTTGCAGAAGGTAGACGCAGGAGGGATGACCGCAAGCACTTTTTCATGTGAAGAGTGGTGGACAACTGAGGAAAGCTGTGGAGACAGTGGTACAGGCCAAATCAGTGAGCAGATTCAAGCAGGGATAGGACAATTATGTGGGACTAGTTAAGAAATAAAGGGGTGGGATGGCCATTAGGACCAATGTTGAGTAGTTAGATAGGATGGGTAGACTGGATGGGTCAATTAAGTTTTTTTTCTGTCATCAGTGTCTCTGTATCTACTGTATGTATCTATACATTTACTTTGATGTAGTATCTTCACATTCATAATAATGTAAAGTACTGTAAGAAGCAAATATATTTTGAATCTTACATGGTAATTTCTTATGCTAAAGTATAGTTAGCTTCATTTACCCTAAAAATGAGGCTGTGTTTGTGTCAGCTGCCGAATCTCTTGCTCAAAGGCTGGCCAAATTATAAGCAGCCAGACTCAAATTAAAGTTGAATCTTATGAGCTTCTATGAAAATTGTGGAATTTTGTGATAATTTTGTCAAAGCCATACCCATACATTCTGTGAAGCCATACACTTTGAGCTGCCATTGTGAAGGAAGGAAAATGGGTAGAGTGACAATAAGACAGCATACATAGGCAGCTCCATAGTAAGAAGACAGTGGTGTCAAATGTCAGGACAATATCTTGAGTGAAGAACCATGAAGAATAGTTATGGACATCATCGTGCATTAGCCTGTCTTTTTTCAACATGCCAGCTAACCACTAGAGCTTTCCGACTAAATGACTTATGGAAGCACATGCATGCACAGCATTGTTTCCGTACAATGCCACCTGCTGACTCTTCAACAATCCTGTAGGTAACAATGTATATTTTTAGCAATTCAAAACTAGCTTCCAATGATGCCAAGCATTGCAAATAGTTATGACTGATCACACTGTGACAGACGTATCTGTATATCTTTAGTCATGATGGAGCATGGAGTGTTGGAGGGGTACTGCAGGGCCATGATGCTAGTACAGGTAAGGTGATTCATGATGGAACATGATGCTGGGCATCACTGTCACAGGAGTGTTGGAGGGGCATGGCAGGGCCATGATGCTAGTACAGGTAAGGTGATTCATAATGGAACATGATGCTGGGCATCACTGTCACAGGAGAGTTGGAGGGGCATGGCAGGGCCATGATGCTAGTACAGGTAAGGTGATTCATGATGGAGCATGGTGCTGGGCATCACTGTCACAGGAGTGTTGGAGGGGCATAGCAGGGCCATGATGTTAGTGCAGGTAAGGTAATTTTCTTGCCTCCACTACAAGTCAAACAACTGTGATCAATAACCAACCCAAGATGGACTGACATTCTGCAAAGAGGGCATGTGGTCATGTCAATGGAAAGGGACATTAAGGGGATTTGAACTAAAGGATAAGGGAGTTAGCCAGGACATGGATCACCAGTGGCAGGAGTTAGATGCATGGCTTAACCAAGAGAAATGCAGATGGGCTAAGTAGTAAAAGAATAGTAGACCGCCATTTGATGCAATAAATCATACAGGGACAATTCTCATTTGAAAGCAGGACACATGATGATCACATAAACTGACTTGTCTGAGCACCAGATACACTTGGAAGTCCAGAACTTAGAGAAACTCATAGAGATATGGTGGGAGAAGAAAATTGCTGGGGAACCAAGAAGAAGAAATTCTGGATATCACAATGGGGTGGGTCCTACAGGAAAAGGAGCTGGTGACTCTCTTTTAAAGAGAGCTTATCTGTGAAAAACAATGAAGAAATCAGTGTAACAAGCAGATTAACAGTTTAAGCAGGTTAACAGTTTATCTGATCAAGCTCAGAGAAAAAAGAAGGTGGGGGGAGTAGTCACTCAAAAAGCACAGGAATGCAAACAGGTCAGCAGTGCTAAAAGGATTCAGTGGTAATGACGGCTTTGTGAAGTTTAATTCCACAGATGACATTCTATTAGCATTACCTATTATGCATCCATGAATTTTTGAGCAAATTTTGCCAATTAATAATCTCTGAAATTTCCACAGTAAATTTTAACTTACTAAAACACATTCATCCAGACTTATTAGATTAGATGGCCTACTTAGCTTGGGTATGAATGCCAAATTTGGGGAGTATGCCTGCAATAGCAGCAGAGCTACAAAATCCAAATATTTTAAAAATGTTCTCACTTTTTTATCTCCCTTCCCCCACCAACCTGCTTCTGCCCAGTAAATCCCAGCTCCATCACTCACTGAACCCAGGACTTGCACCATCATCTGCTTCTTCCCACAGTGGGTGAGTGGGTACCTCGGGAGGTGGTGTGGACCTGCAGAGTTGCCAGCATCATCCTATCATGACAGTGTTTTTTTTCTCTTTTTCTCCCCGAACCAGGCTGGAACATGTGCTACAGTACAATATGCATATCCTGCATTAAGATGCAGCACGACACTGCACTTACTCCCAGGAAACTAGTCATGTGATTGCTGCTGTGCCACCTAGACTCCACAAAATGGTGACCAAACAGCGGTGTGTGTAGTCCCCCATCCCTGAAGGAGGAGTGCTGTCAATGTAAGCTCAGTCCTCCTTTCCCCAGCCTGCCCCCAAGAGACCTATGTCTGTTCCCAAGCCTGGGCTGCTGGCATGGTAGGAGGTAAAGTGTCAAGTGCCTCAGCCTTCTTTACCACCGGGCTGGTGCAGTTTTCACACAGTGTCACAAACAATTAAATCATGAAATTATGAATTCCTGTAAGTTATAACTTACTTCATCTACTACCTGAATATTTAACAGTTTCTAAGATGCTTCCAAGAACATATGCATATACCTTTTCAATTAACTAGCTCTGATGGTGGCTAAGTTGTAATCAAAGAAATATTTTCAGACATGTTCACAAAAATAACAAGCATTTGTCAATGCCGAATGCTGTCTTGCTGGCATTGGCATTGGTAGTGCAGGAGGTAGAGAGATGCATAATAGGAATGATAGTAAAGTATGGAACCAACTTCAACCCCATCCCACCCTGCAGAGACTGACAGGCATTGAGGTGTGCCTTCGGGTAGTCGGCCATAACGCTCATGCCATTTCACCTCACCCTACCCCGCAGACTCTGACAAGTGTTGTGTTGTGCCTTGGAGTCATCGAGCCTTGTGCTCACCTCATTCCATAAGAAAGTATGTTGAGATGGGTGCAGTATAGGAGAATGGGGTGAACTTTGGAGCCGAAGAGTGCAAGGCACACCTTGACGCCTGTCAGTGGCTGCAGGGCAGGGTGCAATGGTGTGAGCACTAGAGCCCACAATCCAAAGGCATACCCTCAATGCCTGTCTGTACAGGGTGGGATGCTATGGTTAGAAACCTTAATACCCCAGGCATTTGTTGGTATTTGCACTCCAAAATTTCAACATGGCCTTTTGTGACCCTACCTCATGAATGCATTTGGGACCTCTGCTCATGAACAGTGGTGCTGTGATTTTGTTAATCTGTCCCGAACATTGATTTCCCACAGTGACCGCGCCACTTAGCGCCACATGTGTGAAAACACAGTTCAGGCAGGATGTGTAAAATGACAGCTGCACCATTCATAAGTAGGTGTGAAGAGATGGCAATATTGAAAATCTGGAGTGAAAATGTTAAAAATTCTCAAAGTTATGAGCGTGCATGAAAACTGCACAATGAACACTCGTAACACAGTCATTTTTTGGAATTCTTTCACCAAATGTTTAACATAGGCATTTTGGGACCTCTGCTCATGAACAGTGGCACTATGATTTTCTTAATCTGTCCTAAACATTGATTTCCCACAGCAACCACGCCATTGTGTGCAAGATGTGCGAAACCACATTTCGGGCAGGGTGTGAAAAATGATAATTGTACAGTTTATAAGTAGGTGTGCAAAAATGGTAATGTTGAAAATCTGGAGTGAAAATATTAAAAATTCTCAGAGTTATGACTGTGCGTGGAAACTGCGCATCGCTCACTCGTAACATAGTCATTTTGTGGAATTTTGTCACCAAATTTTCAACACAGACATTTTGGGACCTCTGCTCATGAACAGTGTTACTGTGATTTTCTTACTCTGTCCTGAATATTGTTTTCCTACAGTGACTGCGCCATTGTGTGCCAGATGTGCGAAAACACATTTCGGGAAGGATGCGGAAAATGAGAGCTGTACTGTTCATAAGGAGGTGTGAAAAATGGCAATGTTGAAAATCTAGAGTCATTTTTTGGAATTTTTCACCAAATTTGCAACATAGGCTTTTTGGGAGTCCACCTCATGAACATTGACACTGTCATTTCGTAACTCAGTCCTGAAAGGTGATTCTGTGCAGTGACTGCAAAATCACCTTTCGGGACCAAATAACGAGATGACAGTGACTGAATTCATGGGGTGGGGTCCCAAGAACCCCATGTTATGCCATTATGCAGCTTACTGACAGTTCTTCAATTCGCAGTCAGCTTTGAAGAGTGCAGACATGTTCCCGGACCACTGAAGATTGTTGCGCCAGGCTCAGGAGGTAAGTATGGGGTGAGGGGGGTGTGGGGAGGTATGGTATGCAGAGAGTGGGCGCAGAATGGGGGAGGGGCACTGGACACGTCGAGGGACCGTTTTCTCATTTTTCAGGGGGTAAAAAAAAAAACAAAGACAATGTGGGTCAGTTTTCTTGTTTTGCAGGTGTGTTTTGGCACACTGGGGTGGGCTGCCAGTGTGCCACCTGTCTTTTTGGGGAAGAGGGCAGAAGCCAATGGGTATTGGGCCCCCCCGTCAGCACACAAGCGTGTCTCTGTTGGGGGGGCAAATTATGCCGAGGGGGATTGGGCACCTTCTCGGCACACATATTAAATATTAGGGGCCATTATGCCGATGGGGATTGGGCTTCCCATTGGCAAATTGAACTGGGGAAGGGGCATGCCGACAAGAGGATTAGGCACCCCCGATGTTGGCTTGTTGGGGAGTGTGAGAGGTGAACGGTGACAGCCACTGCAATGTTTCACTGAAATGTTGCACCAGGGAAGACACGCCCTACAATGAGGGGGAGCTCCCTCATTACAGCGGCGAAATCATTATAAGTTGGTGGCATGCTTTTGCACTGCTGCCATAGACAGCATGCACTGTAATTCATGCCACAAAGCCCAGCCAAAAAAACAGTGGCACCACTGGCCACAACACGACCTCACCTCCAAAACCTGCTATTCCAAGCTACCACAATATGTTGCTTGCGCCTGCGCAAGACAGCATAATAAATTTGACAGACATGTAGTTATTTATTTATTTAATTTGCAGTGTCAGTGGCTCAGTAGGTAGCACACTCACCTCTGAGGCCAGGAGATCAGAAGGCTGTGGGTTCAGTTCCCACATCTGGCACTTAGGTTAATATCCCAATACTGACACTGTAGTGCAGCATGAGGGGAGTGCTGCACTTCTGAGGTGCTGTCTTTTGGAGTAGATGTTAAAACCAAGGTCCCATCTACCTGGATTGGTGGTAGTTCAGGTGGATGCTAAAGATCCATGGCACTTATCGAAAAAGAGTAGGGGAAAATTTTATTGAAAGAAAACTGAACAATACATCTCAAAAGTACACAATACAAAACCAGAATGGAAAACAATAGGAGTA
This sequence comes from Neoceratodus forsteri, assembly GCA_016271365.2. Lineage (NCBI taxonomy): Eukaryota > Metazoa > Chordata > Ceratodontiformes > Ceratodontidae > Neoceratodus > Neoceratodus forsteri. The sequence goes on along the minus strand of CM057456.1, from coordinate 605,181,389 downwards.
AAAAAATAACAGAAAAAAGAATCATCCAATTTTATCTTTAAGAAATGGTACCTCTGTCCAGCGAAGGACCGAAACTGCAGATGATATATACTGTTTTTTGAACATACATTGTTTAAATAGTTCACTTTCAACAATAGTGACAATCTTCTCAGGTTCTTGATAAATTTGTTGTAGGGCAAACTTACATCTTGTTTGCCACAATACAAACTTTATAAATGCTAGGATCAAACGTGTCATTCCTTTTTGCAACCCTAATTCCTGTAACCAACCCCCCCACTATTTCTGCATATGTTAAACACTTCCAATATGGGTTATGCCAAAGATTAGCTATAGTGTCCCACATATGTTTCACAAATGGACAGTCAATAAGAAAGTGTGACATGGATTCTTCCTGGGCTAAACAAGTCATCCTAGGGCACATCCGCTTTTCAATGTTTTTATGTTTTGCATTCCCTTTAACAAATAGACACCCATGTACACATAACCAACTAATATCCCAAATCCATGGTGGAATACAAGGATCTCTAAGTGAGTCAAGTAGAACACCACAAAAGCTAGGATCTACATCCTTAAAGGAAGCTGCCTTCGGACTAATAGTGGCATGAATCAGTTCATAAAGAACTTTAGTGGAGGGCAGGGACAAATTAATAGAATGTAATTTCCAGGTTTTCGATTTCCCAAGTGCTGGTCTAAAAAAAATACATTGTGGGCCGGATATTCAAAAGGGTTGCGCCATGCACAATAGGGTTGTGCCTGCGCAAGTCCGAACTTGCTCCATTCTGCGATATTCAGCAGGCGGCAGTTGCGCCACTGAAAACAGGCTGAACAACAGTGCAGTGCAAATGAATGCATGCTGAACTGGTGGGGGAGATACCATGCATAAACTGCACAGCCCGATATTCAGCCGGGCTGTGCAGAATTGTGCAGGCGCAACCCTAACCTGCGCCTGCACAACTTTGAGCAAAAAAAAGGCTTAAGTCGAGGCCACCCACAGGTGAGCTGCTGCATTGCAGAGGCGCCCAACACAGCAGTTGCCAATTGTGGCTGGCCCCAACCCTCCCTGTGCCCCCGCAGCCGATCGCGGGCAGCTGACTAAATCCCCACCACTACCCCCAGTGGCGATCGCGGGCATAGTGTACCTCCCCACCAGCCCGATCGTGGACAGTAATGTGGCCCCGAGCGTATCCCTGGTGGTCAGTGGACCAATGCCCGATCGCGGGCAGTGTATAATAAACCCCCCCTCCTCCCGCAGTCATCCCTGGTGGTCCAGTGGACCGAAATGCCTGATCGTGGGCAGTAAGTTTAATTAAACCCCCCCCGCAGTCATCCCTGGTGGTCCAGTGGACCAAAATGCCCGATCGCGGGCAGTGTATAATAAACCTCCCCCTCCTCCCGCAGTCATCCCTGGTGGTCCAGTGGACTGAAATGCTTGATCGCGGGCAGTGTATAATAACCCCCTCCTCCCACAGTCATCCCTGGTGGTCCAGTTGACGAAATGCCCAATCACGGGCAGTAAGTTTAATAAACCCCTCCTCCCCAGTCATCCCTGGTGGTCCAGTGGACTGAAATGCCCGATCACGGGCAGTAAGTTTAATAAATAAAAACCCTCCAAACATAGCCCTGGTGGCTAGCGTCCCCCACCCACCCACCCACCCACGAAGCCCCACCACCGCTCCCCCCAGCAGCGGCGGGCAGCAGCATCCCACCCACCTGCCACCCCTGCCTTTGACTGACTGCCGGTAGAACCTCTGCCGCCCATGGTGCAGAGCAAGAGCCAATGGGCGTGCAGCCACATACTCTAATATGACAGTTCAGATTTGAGAATGATTCTATTCACAAATCTGACTATCATGGGGAGGATAGCTGCTGCCCATTGGCTCTTGCTCTGCACATAGCATGTCTGACAATCAATCAGCGAGCGATGTGTCGGCAGCAGGTGGGATACTGCTCGCTGGCTGCGGGGGAGCGGGGTGGTGGGGCTTCGTGGGTGGGTGGAGTGGGGGGCGCTAGCCACGGGCTATGTTCAGAGTGGGGTTTATTAAACTTACTGCCCACGATCGGGCATTTCGGTCCACTGGACCACCAGGATGACGCGGAGGAGGGGGTTTATAAACTTACTGCCCGCAATCGGGCATTTCGTCCACTGGACTACCAGGGATGACTGCAGGAGGAGGGGTTTATTATACACTGCTCCGCTGATAGGGCATTTCGTCCACTGGACCACCAGGATACGTTGGGGGGCCACATTGCTGCCCGAGCTCGGGCTGGTGGGGAGTACACTATGCCCGCAATCGGGCCACTGGGGGGTGGTTGGGTGGATTCTACACTGTTTTGCCTGTGATCGGGCTGCAGGGGGCGTTGGTCCCCGACGGCTGCTGCCTGGCAGGGCACCAGGCGCAAGTTCTCGGGGATCAGCGCACCTACATGCTAATGGCATGCAAATGGGGCCATAATCAGATGCAAATGGCTCCCCCTGTGCCTTGCATGAATTATGGCCCCATTTGCATGTCAGCTTTTGAATATGGGGAATTTGAGCATGGCGAATGGTACTGGCGCCACCGCAGTTGAATGCTCCACTTGACAACTTGTGGTGGCGGTTCCACTGCGCCATGCACAGTGGTTGTGGTTGGGTGATATTCAGCGAGTTTCAATAGCGCAACTCCTTTGAATATCGCCCCGGACACACCCCTGCACAACTATTTTGCGCAGCGCAAGGGCTTGCGCCTAAGAACAGCGCAGTTTGAATATCCAGCCCTTAGTCTTCACCTGGGCTTTCAAAACCCCCTGGGTCTCCCAGGTCTGATAAAGGGGTCTTAACCAATCACTAGCAAAAATAGTCCACAGGGCTAAACTCAGTTTTGACAAATCAATCAGATTCGTATGAAAAAAATGACTGTAAAAAAAAATCACTGGGTTAATGAGATTCAGGCCTCCTTTTTCCACTGGTAAATATATAATTTCTCATTTGATAGGATTTAAATGACAACCCCACAATACTTGAAATACTAAACCCAAAAAGAGAGGCTTCCAAAGTCTGGGATAGAGGATAAACTGTACTAAGAAATAAAAATCTTGGACGCAGAAATGTTTTAATTACGGCAACCTTTTTCTTTTTTGACTGATTCCATGTTTTCCACATAGCCACTTAAGTCTCTGCAAAGTCTAATTTAAGTTTCCAAATAAACACACTATTATCCCCCCCCCGCCAAACCAAATACCCAAATACTGAAAAGGGTCAGTAGACACCCTAATTCCCTTCCAAGAGGCAAAAGAAATGGTCTTATCATTTAAAGGGTATACAATGCTTTTCTGTTTATTAGGCAGGCACCTGTTAGTGTAGAAAATGTGTCAATGCGGTCAAGAGCCTGTATACCAGATGTAAAATCTGCTACAGGGACACAAATATCATCTGCATATGCTGTCACCCTAACCTCCATAGTACCCCCCCAGTGGTTTGATACCTACAATACAGGAGTCTTGCTGTAGGATTCTGAGTAAAGTGTCCCAACAGAATATGTACAGCAAGGGGCTAAGCGGACACCCTTGTCGGACTCTGCTGGATATGTCAATAAAAGTACCTAAATGCCCATTGACCAAAGGTAGTGCCCGAGCATTCTTGTATAACAGTGAAATCCAGCTCACAAAATGAACAGGCATACCATCATGTGACAATATAAGAGAAATAAAATGATGTGGTACTTGGTCAAAAACCTTTTCCTGATCTAAGGACATAACAAAACCATGCAAACTACCATCCTTACCCTGTTCTATAATTTCTTGAAGCAATAACAAATTATATGTAATAGAACGTTCCGGGACTATACAAGTTTGGGCTGATGTAATAAGCACTGAAGCAATACTCGGTAAATGGTTATGTAAGATTTTCAATTAAATTGTGTAGTCAGTATTTAACAGGCTCAAAGATCTCCAATTATCGAGAACTGCTCTATCAGCCTTTTTACATATTAAAATATGAATTGCTATACAAAAGTGCATATCCACCTGCAAGCCATCCAAGACTTTATTAAACACAGTCATTAATATGGTTTGTAAAATGTCAGTAAAAGCAGCATACAGTAGAATTCAGATGGGAGACCATCGATACCACAGGCCATAGATTTTTTAAGATGGTCTATAACTAAAACCTATTTCTGCCCTCATTATAGGTCTAGTAAGGTCCCTTAGAAGGTCACAAGGTATACTAGGGACAGCAATTGAAGTCAAAAAGTCAGACACAAGTGTCTCATTAATAGGGGTCACCTCGTACATAGTAGATAAATAATGTGACACTGCATGTAAAATTGCTGGCCCATCAGATACTGGAACACCATCCTCTCCTATGACTGATGCCATGAACCTCTCTGATGCTCTTTGTGAGCAGTCTTTAAAGGCATCTCCAAAACCAGTTTTCGCTGGAGAGCAGATTCTATGCTCATTTAACATAGCTGTAGCCCTGGAATATTGTAAATTTATATTGCTTTTTTAAGGTTCAACACTTGTGATGTTAAACAAATATGCTGTACATTAATAACTGAATAGAGTTTACTTTGTTGCAGTCGAAGTTTAAGATATTCCCTGTACTGACTCAGCTTGGCTTTCATGGAGTAAGCTTGAAACAGAAATTTCAAACCTCTCTTTGTTGCTTCTCACCAAGTGCTTATGTTCCCTGTCAGAAACGCCACTGACACTCTTGCTTTAAGACACTCAGTGACATTTATTCCCACTTTATGCTCTGTCAGGAGTGCCGTATTCAATTTCCAGTATCCGTGACCATAATGTGGCCCACTCTCACCCCCTATAACAACATGTAAAACAGCATGGTCGGAGGTTTCAGGCGGAATGGAATCTACTTGTATAATACTAACAGTTTTTTTTGTAAATAAGAAATCATTTCTGGTGGATAGTGCTCCCCTTAAATAAGTATGACCCCCTTCCCTATGCAGGGTTCTAAAAGAATCTTGCAGACCACTCTGGTCAACAATGCTATTAAGATAGTTGGAAACACAATACATTTTCCTAGCAGTTGCACCTCTATCTCTTCTATCTACTACACAATTAAAATCCCCTCTCCATAAAACAGTTTTCGTGGTAAGTAAATAAGGACTAATATCCTGATAAAGATTAATCCATTCCTTTTTTGTGAGAGGGGCATAAATATTTATTAATCTCCACCCTATACCCTTAAACGTAAAATCCAATAATAATGCCCTTCCTACAGATATTTCTATGAACCATGATACTCTAAAGCCATCACCCTTAAACAAAACACCAACTCCATCACAAACCTCAGTACCAAAGGAAAACAAAGAGGGGCCCCAACACCACAATTTTTGGGCAGATCGAACTAAAGAAACCACGTTCAATCGAATATCTTGTAATAAGCAAATATCACAATTCAAATTTTTCAAAGTTGTCAATGTAAGTAATCTTCTTTTTGCATTCTTAATATTGTGAACATTAATGGTTGCTACACCCAACCGGGGGAAGGCCTGCGATGAAGGATGAGACAGAATTTAAGGTGGTTTCCTTAATCTAGAACTTCTTCTCACCCTGGTTCATACCCTAGAAGTCTTCTCCTCTTCAGTTCCCTCCTCCAGTCATTCTCTTTCAGACTCAGAGGAGTGAGGAGCCAGAGATGATGCCTCTGAGTACCCTCCTTGTTCTGAGTCTAACATGGAGGATGCCAGAACATTAAATTTATTTGTCAATAAAATTCCTTCTTCCCCTGGTGCACATGCCTTAGCTACCTTAGACCGCGGCCTGGTTTGTTTCATGCACCTTTTTTTTGCTGTGCTTTTAACCATCTTGGGGGGCCATTTCAACTACTACTGCCACTGGCTCGAAGGCCGGTATGACAGCTGAAGAAGGAGTCTCAGGGTTAATAGGCTGAGGGGGTATTATGGGTGATGCTGGGGTCACATCAATACTAACAATCTGTACATCAGGCTGAGGGGGGCAGGCGGAGGTGGGGTATTCGTACATTCCAGGGGAGCTCTACCAGCTGTTTGTTTTCTTTTTAACATTTCTTTTTTCTGTGCTTCCTGAATTATCAGATCTTGATTAGTATGGTCCCTTCAATTATGGGTAGCCCAAGGACAAGACCTATAAGCATGCCCAGTATCATCACACACATTACAACGCACCTCCTCCTTACAGTCAGAACTATGATGGCCAAAGGCCAAACAGAGATTGCATTTCATTCTATCACAGGCAGAGACAAAATGAGTATAGGCCCCACGTTTAAAGCAGGCCCTCGGCTGTCCTGGATAGAAGCAATGCCCTCTTTCATTGCCAAAAAACAAACTATTGGGAAGGTGTACAGGGCCTAAGCTGTTATTCCTTAAATGAACTTGCAAAATCCAACCCCCATTCCAAATACATTCCTCATCAAATATCGGCCTAGGGCTACCTGGCACATCACATTTCTTCTGTAACCAATAAATATCATGCATAGAAACTGATTCATTTCAAAATAAAACTGTGACATACCTAATAGAGGGCTTTGTCAAAGGTATAGCCTTAAAAGGCAACCACAATTCAGTGTATTTTAAAGTATCATATTTGGTCTAAAAATGGTCCAGTCCCTGTGGAGAAGTAAAACTAATATTATACAGTACTGATCCAGAAACATGAATCAGGGCATGAATTTTGGTAGAAAAAAAACCTAGAGAACCTTTCAGTAAATCATGTCCTACATAGAGACGATCAGGGGCCACATCCAACCCCCCCCCCCGAGGTATTCCAACCGAACTGCATTACGTCTTTGCGGGAGGGGGGGCATCCTGAAAAGAGATCCTTCTTCCGAAAGGACCCCGAAGCAGTTTTGGAACATTCTTGAAAAGTGAAAAGTTGGATTTCCTCAAGTCAAACCATGTTCATCTTCCTCAGAATCTCCCCACCTAACAGGTTGTACTGCATCACCCTCTGAATCTGAGGCCAACGATCCCGTACACCGCTGTGGACCTGTAGCAAGAGGTGTTGCTGGTATGCTGGTAACAGGAAAGTGATCTGGCTCAAAGGCCTGATTTGTGTCAGTAGGGGTTTTATCCTCTGGTATGTCGGTGATAGGTGATGAAGAGCATCCTGGAATTGGGCTGTGAGCTGGGTCTGGAATCCAAATCCCTGCTTCTCCCTGTTTCCAGCCCACAGTGAGCAAAGAACATTCCAGAGACATCGGGGAGGTCCCACAGTTTGGAGGGGCAGCGGAATCAACATCCCTTCCCTTCCGTTCCGTAGCCCAAGCAAACGAGCAGAAACAACTGGCACTCGATCAATAGAAAGTTTCTCAGTACTCACAGAAGTCATAGAACTCAAATGTGCAGGCAAAGTAGTAATCAATGTCAGAGGCCTCAGTTGTGCTGTCAATATCTTCTCCACCGAAACTGACTCAGGCCTCAGGAATTCTTCTGATGAACTGGCATCACTGGGATGAGTCACCCAGTTCTGTGCTGTAACTACGGCTGTTGCTTCTTGCTCGAGAATAGTTTTCATAGTTTTAGCAGCTTCTTGCAATACTGCAGTACCAATTGAATCAGACTGAGTAGTAGGATATGTTATGGTTTCATTAACTGCATTGTCCATTTTAACAAAGTTTGTAGCTTCATATCACAACGATTTGTTTTGTTGCAATAAATTATCAAGTCAACCTTCATCAGAAGAAAAAATCCCATGCGGAACGTGCACCATTTCCTGAAACTCAGCAGCCTGCACTGTCATAACATTTACTTGGTCCAAAATTACAACTTTTTCAGACGTGGTCTCCTGAGCTGGACCTGTGGGCTGGGAGACCTTCTCACCCACAGGTACACCAGCACAGTGAATCTCCAACACTCCTTCCTCCACAGCAGCAGCACCCCTACTGTCAGAGTAGGGGACATTTTTATTCAGTATTCAAAAGTATAACATAAGTGAAAACAACAAATAATTACACAAAAAACATTCTACAATTCACACAACCCACCACCAATCTCATAACCATATAATATTTTAAACACAGTGCGCAGAAAACAGACATCTCATACTACATCCAATGAGTAACAATACAATAGTCTTATCCCCAAAACGTATGCCTTCATCTAAAATATAGAATCTTAACAGCATAATTTTATTAAAGAAAAAATGAAAACATAATCATGAAAACTTTTAACCTACCCACCCAATATTCTTCCATAACTTTGATCCCACAACGTGTCCTAGAGTTCGAAATTCATACTCATGAATTTTATCTAACTCTCCCTGGATGTGAAAAAAAGCTTCTTGTTGGGAGACTTCCATTTTTGAAGAACTCTTTGACATCTCGCTTGCCATATAGACCACTTAAGGCACGCTAAAATCACATATATTGTACTCTTCTTCCATTTTAACCATGATTCAGGAATTTGTCCCAATACCAAGATCTCATAATTCATATTTTGAAAGAGTTTTTCTCCCCACCATCTAGCTAATTGCTTCCAAAAATCTTGAATCTTCACACAATCAAAGAATAAATGATGCATAGTCTCCATTTGGTCAGAACAGAGAGTTTCCCACAACCTCTTTCCTTGACTCGTTTGTGCTTTTGATTTCCTTTCACATTCACTCTCTGGTGACCACATAACCATATCAAATCATGCATTTTACGTGGAATTCTATGTTCCACAATACTTTCCAATAACCAGTCTGTATTGATTCCCTCTGCTACCTGGAATAAAGGTTCTTCTGTGTACCATTTATCTAGCACAGCTTTGTAAAAATGTTTTTTCTCATGCCCCAAAAACCAAGTAAGCTCAACTTTCCAAGTTCTGATATATTTTAAAGTAATCTGTACATATTCTGGAAGGGCCTCTTCAGATGGGTGCCATTTACCCCTTCCCCACGCCATTAGAAAAGATGGTCCCCATAACTTCATACACAAAATCCCTGTACCCTTGGATTCTATAACAACAGGATGAATTGAACTAAAAAAGAAGTTTGCAAAAATAAATATTACTGGCTGAATCATATTTAACCCTCCTGCTTTACATGGCCTATACGTATGAATCTGTTTAACAGGATTTAACCTGCTTCCCCATAAAAACAGGAAAAAAAGGCCCATGATCTTGGTATGCATGCAAAAAGGAAGTGGAAAATGTGAGAAACATATAAAAGAATAGGAAGTATATATGCTCTTAACAAATAAACTCTGTTTATCCGAGTCATTTTCCAGGAAAGCCATGCTTTAACTTTTCTATCTGCTTGATCATAAAGTATATTCCAATTTTTTTTCTCTGATTCCCTAGAACCAAAAAACAAACTTAGTATCTTGATCTCTTCTTTAGTCATAGTAATAGGAAACTCCTCAACAACTTGTGCTTTACCCAAAACTAAGATTTGACTTTTACCTACATTAATTTTGATACCTGAAGTGTCATGGAATTCCTCTATTATTTTTAAAATCTTCTTACCAGATTCCAGATCAGCTACAGTGAAAACACAATCATCAGTGTATGCAGTGGCTTTGTTAAAAACTATCCCCTGCTTATTTTTAACGGCTTTAATGTCTGTAGCAGATTCAGTCCTCCTTAATATAGGGTCCAGTCTAAACACATACAGTAAAGGACTCAGTGGACAACCCTGCCTGACACCATTTTTTAAATATATTAGAATGCCTAAAAAAATCCATTCACCATGGTAGTAACTTGGGCTTCAGAATACAAATTACGTAATAATGATATAAAAGATTCCAGAATACCATAAAGTTGTAATATAGACCAAATATACTCGTGTTGTACAGAATCAAATGCAGTTTCCTGGTCTGAAGTTAGCAAATAATCATCTATATTCATACTTAGACTTTGTTCTACTATTTCCCTAATGAAGGTCAAATTTTGAATAACATTCTTATCTGGAATAGCAGACTTCTGAGTTGGACTAATAATCAGCTGAGCAATTTTAGCTAGACGATTTGTCAAAACCTTAGTCAGAATTTTGTAGTCTGAATTGAGTAAACTCAGCGGCCTCCAATTTTCTATCGCTTGTGGATCCCCTTTTTTATATAAGAAAGTCATTATCCCATCTTTCATACTTGCTACCAATCGATTTTCTCTCCAAATGGCTTCAAAAACAATCTGTAACCATAGGACCAATATGTCACAAAAACACTTACAGAAATCATTTGCTATTCCATCACTCCCTGGAGTAGGTCTAGGTGTTAGTTTAAGAACAGCTGCCCTAATTTCTATATCAGTAATAGGAACTATTAAGGCTTGAACCTCTATATCTCTTAATTGTGGAATATCTAATCCAGTCAAAAAAGAATCTGAACACTCTCCACTATTCTTCTGGAAAATCGCCTTAATATGCTCCTGCACTACTAGCATTAATCCTCTATTGTCTGTCACCATAGCTCCTTTCTTATCCTTTAAAGCAGCAATTACTAGTCTTTGTGATGCATTTAAACCAGTATCAAATGGATTTACCTGCTCTTTTGTCCCCTTAGTCTGATATTTTTGTTGACTTGCTGCTCTATCCTCTGTATCCTTCAGATATTTATACATTTTGTCCTTAATTGCCTGTAGCTGTGTTTTTGTATCACAAGATCTAACGCTTGTGTTATTAATTTCATATACACAGCTCTGAGTCCCAAATACTGTATACATTTATTTTTAGCTCTATCTTTTGTTATATTTATATAAAATAATTTTAGGTCTCTCTTTGTGTCTTCCCACCACGCTATGGGACTGTCATATAAGAAGGCAATATCAGTCCTTAACCTTAAGTAGCCTGTCAAAGATTTCTGTATTGAAGTTTCTTGTAATATGGCAACATTCATCTTCCAACATCCTCTTCCTATAGAAATTTTCTGTAGTAACCCTAAATCTAATTTAATAGCAACATGATCTGAAGTTTCTAATGGAACAATTTATACTCCCTGACAAGTAATTCGCTGAGATACAAACCAAAAGTCAATCCTTGTGGATAACTTTCCCTTGTGATAAGTATGCATTGGGGTAATCTTTAAGATATCATAAACATCACTTAAATTATGCATTTCTAGAATTTTAAGTAAAGCATTCGTATCACTATATATCTTAGTTGTAACCCTCCCCCAATCTGCCTGTGATAATCCGCAGTTAAAATCACCCCCCCATAACACTAATTTTGAGGTGTGTAAATAGGGCCCTACTCTTCTAAAGAGCGAAGATCTATCAGCTTTTGACTGAGGAGCATATATATTTATAATTCTGTATGCCACTCTGTCCAAAACCACATCCATTATCATAACCCTTCTAGGTAGAACTCCAAAAATCTGCAATACCTGTACAGTAATACCTAAAAATAAAAACTCCAACCCTGAACAAGTTTCCTCACCCAAAGACCAGTGCGAGACACCCCATCTCCAATCTCTCTGAGCTTCTCTCATCTCCATCAATGAATGCAATCTAGTATCCTGTAAAAGAAAGACATTTCCTTTCCCTTCCTTAAGGCTTGCAAATGTGACCTGCCTTTTACCCAAAGATTTTATACTATTCACATTGATAGTGACAAAAGATAATGTAGCATTCATAAGGAAAAAAAGGAAAGAGAAAGAGCATATTCCCAAAACAAAAGTAATACTATGTCATGTTCACTTCTTTTTTTTCCTGTTTCCTAGGTTTGGGCTTTACTACTGGCCCCCCTTCTGCAGTATTATCTGCCTGTGACGATGTAATAGAAGATAAGTCCGAATCAAGGCTTTCATCTTCACCTCCTTGCTCAAACAACATAGCATAGGAATTGTATACTGGGATACTATCCACATCCTTAGACCCAGCTGGGGTGTCTTTAGGGTGTTTTCCTGTCTTTGATCTGGTAACTCTTTGGAAAATATCCTCTCGGTGAGCATCGGGGGGGGGGCATTGAGATTTCTCCTTCTGCCATCTCCATATTTTGCCCCACATCTGCTGAAAGATCATCTTGGTTATTAGGCATAGATTTACTGAACTCTAGGGGGTCACCATTATGAGTTACAGACTATAAAGCTACTGCAGGTTCTACCATATTAGACACAGTATCCAAATCAGCAGATGAAATGTTTGGGACCTCTTTCTCGTGGACTACAACCTCAATGGGAGCCTCCTTTTCAGGCCGAGGCCCTCTGGGTGGTGTGGGATCCCTATTTGAGGCCGACTTCAGTAACTCAAGCATACATAATTTTTCTTTTTGAGCTGTAGTTACATAAGCATCCTGCTCCACTCTGATGGCCAAGTCTCTACTGTTATGTGAAGCCCATCAACAGTTCTGAAAAGTGTGGCCTTTTTCTTCACACAGATTACATCTTAGAGGCTGCTGACATTGTGCCCCAAAATGCCCCACTTCACCACATAGGCCACACTTTTGTTTGTCGCAAATGTTACTCAGATATCCCACATCCCCACATTTAAAGCAAGCCCTGGGTTGACCAGGGTAAAATATTACCCCACGATCTCTCCCCAGAAAAAAACAATTAGGCAGATGCTTTGTCAATCCTTGTTCCATGTTTAATACAACCTGATATTTCCAACCTCCGGTCCAAAGTTGCTCATCATCCAGGATAGGCTCTGGATATCCTTTTATGGTGCAGCACTGTTGTAACCAATAGGTAATGCCTGCAACATTCACCCCTTCATTTCTAAATAATACGGTTATCTTCTTAGTTAATGGTTTAGTCAGGGGAATTGCTAGTAAAGGCCTCCATAAAGGAGAGAGCTTCAATAGCTGATATTGTTTCCAAAATCTCTCCAGACCTGCTGGATGTTTAAAACTGACATCAAACACTGAGTCTCCCGGCACATGTATCAGGGCGTATATCTCGTAGGCATAATATTTCATGCTATCTTTAAGTAGAGCTCTTCCCACAAAATGCCTAACAGGGACCTCAGTTATGTGACCCCTATACTTTAACTGTACTGCATTCCTTCTTGTAGCAGGTTCTGATAATATCCTTGTGTCAGAAGGAAAAAGATGATCTTTAACTCTATCATGCCATATATTTCTAGGAGTTGATAAGGAAGGTGCAGGGTCTGCAGGTGCCTTTGGTGTGTTTTCCTGACTCAAGGGATCAGCCTCAGCCAAAATCTCCCCCTTGGTTTCCAGAAGAGATCTAATACCTGGGGTACAGAATCTTCACCTTCTAAATTTCTAATACAATCTAATAACACATTAGAGGGATCAGACTGCATGTGTACATCATGCTCTGAAGGAGTATTCTTCCCTGGAGCCAAATCAGAATCATTACTTGTCACAGTAGTAGGAATGGGAGTGTTTATATGTATTTGAGAGGCAAAATCTAAATTTTCATCAATATTTGCTTTCCATCCAGCACCCGTATCATGTTTAACCCACCCCACTGCCGTTAAAGCCGACGCTACCCAATCCTCAGAGCTAGGGGATGAATCTGCTAAAGTATTCAGTGGGACATTTGCTGTACTAATAGGGGGTTTGCTGCTTGAATCAGGGGACTGAGATTTTAACCTATGGCTTTTCGTGACCCCGTCTCTACTCCCAGATTTCTTCCTGCCTCCTGAGGAGTTCCCGATAGAGAAAACAATAGGGGCTAAAGGGCTAGATTCCCTGTCACTTACAGATACCCACCGTGAAACTTTATTTTGCTGTAACGTCTGTCCAGTACTTGTAGAGTGAAAAGCAATCTCCATGGTCTGCATATCTCTCCGTGTATTCTCCTCTGAAACCGACATCATACCATCCTCCATGACCCATATTTCCGTATCACTCGTAGGGACATCGGCTTTAGGAACTGAAGACTGATCCTCCACCACTTCCACACTCTCCACACTTACTTTGGTATGAGTTGTACTTACTGGGTTCACCAATTCTGGGTTCTCAATTTCATTTTTTCTCTCTTGTAGTCACAACTCCTCCTGTAGCAATTTCTTTGTTTCCTCAAAGTTTTTCTCTGCCAACTCCATCCGCTGACGAATATCAGCTGTCCTGTCCTCCAAGACAGCCCTCTGTTCGGCAGACAGAGCTCTGGTTCCTGACTCAGACGTACTCCTAGAATCAGAATTCAAACCATCCAGCCATTCAGTGGCTAAAACATAAGCATCCTCCATAACAATTTCCATCTCCATGTTAGTCTCCAAAAACAGGCCAAGCCAAGGAGGAGACCAGCTCCTCTGCCACCCTCACGTCCTGCTTCTTCAAAAACTCACACACTCTGATCACTTCCTCGCAGCAACCCAGCACCCTCTAGCAAAAAGAGTAAGGGGATTTCCCCAGTGTCCTGGCCAAATTTTTGCCATTTACTAAAAATACCATCAACAGCTTAATCTGGTTAAATTTCAGTTGCTTACCATCTGTATCCCCCCTCCCTTCAGTCACCCCTGAAAAAGGGACTTCTAGGCCCAGTGGGCTTACCGGGTCAACAAAATTCAATAAGTACACTGGTCTCAAGGACTGTTTTCAGGCATGACCCAGGCCATTAAGATGGCGTATACTATCATGAATACACCACAATAACAAGGAGAGAGACATAATACAAAAAAAGCATGGCAATTTAAGACAGGTGATAAAGGTTTACACAGAATACCGAGCACCCAGGCTTAGCTTTACAAAGGAGAAATAAGGTGAACAAAAAAAAACATGTCTATGTCAACCATGAAATAAACATTACATTGTGGTCCTGTTACAGTCATAACACCTCATGACTAAGCCTGTCCCTAAGAAAAATAAGTACTGGCAAGCTGCTAGGTGGTTGAGTCTGCTTTAGTACACTAGCCTTGTATTCTGAAGATACAGTAATGGGGAAGGAAACAAGGGTCACCTGCATCTGGGACACTGACAAGGGTTTGCTGGATGGGTGCCTAACAATCATGCATTAAAAAGAGAGGCCATGTTGAGGGGATGAAGCCGGGATTAAAAAGCATTCTAGAGTCTGGGGGCAGCTATGGAAAAGGCCCTTTTTCCCATACATGTTGCCACCTGCAGGTACACGAGGAGAAGGTGGGAGGGGGACCGGAGGTTATGAGTGCCAATCTTAGGATGAAGGAGTGCTGATAGAAGGGTGTGCCATTGTTAGGGTGCCGTGATTAGGGTGTTGTGATGAGGGCATCGTAACAAGGTCATGAGTGACAGGGGCAATCTAGATTTTAGAGCATCCCACGCTCACATCGTGTTGGGCATCGCCACAAGTCTTCTGCCCTTCATGGCCTGCTCAACCCAAATGATGTTATATATAGTTTAGGGTGGTGTGGGGTGCAAAGCCCGCTGCAAACCATAAGTTTTTTACTGGCCATTCTTTGAGCACTATAAGTTGCTGGCTGCACAATGTCAACCCATGATTGTGATGGGTGACATTTTACTTGCACCCTAATGTACATTGCCCGCATCTCCCGTGCACCGGCATGGGTGAACCTGATAGAGGGGAGTTTGCCCTTCCATCAGAGACTTATCAACAAGGTGTCCCAAAAGGTAGTTTTGGCATGACTGTGGGGAGCGCTCACCCAGTCTCTTCTATAGAGAGCAGCGGTAAGTGTTTTGAAAGGGTCCAGAAGGGCAAATCTACAGATGTTGTTCTAGGTGGAGTTGAGCCTGGAGAGATTGTGACTGGAGATTTGGAAGAACATGGATGAGCAATATTCCAGAAGGGGGAGGAAAGTACCTTTGGCAGTGGCTGGTCATATTTCCAGGTTCGTGAAGTTTCTTAACCCGTAGCAGGCCCCAAGTTTTTGATTTAAGCACATCACTGTTATACCTGTATGGTCAGAGAAGTCAGTGAGTGTTCCATTGCAATCCCCAGGTATTTAATAGTGGTGACCAGCTCCAAGGGGGACCCTTACTATGTTAAAATGTTCAAGAAATTCAGAGTACTGGGGCATGCACCCCAGGGTTTAGACCTGAAGACCATTGCCTTTGTTTGTTTGTTTTTTTTCACATCCACAAGCAATCTGTCAGAAGTGAACCACCTCTGGGTGGCATTGTACTCCCTGGAGAGGGAGGTGGATAGTTCAGCCTGGTTTCCTGTGCTATGGTAGATGATCAGATCATCTGCATACATAAGCATGTATCAGCCTTTGTTTCCTCTGCTGAGGTGGCTCACAAAGAGGGATAACAGAATGGGTCAGAGAACGGAACCCTGGGGAACTCCACTGCCAATCTCCTGGGAGTTTAATATGCCCCCTCCCCATGCAAACCACCTGGGACCTCGCAGAAAGTAGTTCCTAACCCAGGCTGTGGTTCCATCAGAGAAATCATAGTGTTGCAAATTGTCAAGGAGAATATCTTGGTCCACAAGGTCAAAGGCCTTTGATAAATCCATTAAAATGGCCCTGGTTAGTTTCCCATCATCCATTTTCTTAAGGACATGGTCAGTGAAACAAGCCGAGGCAGTGGTTGTGCTGTGGCCTTTTCTAAAACCATGCTGTTGGGGTAAGCAAGTTGTGATCTGACACATTAAGTAATTTGCTGAAATATGATGTTCCCCAGTATTTTGCTGAGTTGGGAGAGGATGGACACTGGGCAGTAGTTGTCCATAGAGTTTGGGTCCCTTGATTTGAACATGGATATAATTCTGTCCTGTTTCCATAGTAATGGGTTGACTGAGGAGCACAAAGACACATTAGAAAAGGTGGCTAAGGGTCTGATAATATGGTAGGCTGTTAGTTTGAGGGATTGTGGGCAGAGACCATCACTACTAGCACTCCCATGATTGGAGAGGGTGATGAGAAGACAGTGTATCTCTTTAGGAGATGTAGCACTGAAATGAAAGTAAGGAAGTATTGGGCCATCTGGTATTTGGTTGTTTTGTGGCATAGCAGATTCCTTAGGTGGGACTCAGTTTGTGAACTTATCATTTAGGGCTTGTGCCACCTGGTGGGGATCAGTTATAATCCCTACAGCAGTGCGCAAATTGATTGAACTTTGCTTGTTCCCTGGTATTATTTAAGCATTTGCTAATGCTCAGAAAATTTTTGGTTCACCCAAGTTAATGGTCTGTAGGTTTTTTAGGTAGGCTGCCTTGTGTGATTTAATTTCTTGCTTACATTGGTTGCAGAACCTCCTGTAATTATTCCAAGCAGTAGAGGATGGGAAAGATTTATGAGCCTCCCAAAAAACATCTCTCTGCTTCATTTTGTTAAGAAGATCCTTGGTCAGTCGCCTTGAGTTCCCACCTCTAACTCTCCGGATGGTGGCAGGGAAATGCATGTTCTGGATGGAGAACAGTGGAACTACAAGAAATCACAGAGTAGAGTTTGTGTCAGGTAAGGTGTGGAGTACTGATAAAGCCACACCCCTGACATCTGAATATAGTTGTACATGGTCAAATTTTAAGATGTCCCTGAAGGAGATGGTTTTGGGGAATGCTTACAGGACCAGATGTAGAAGGTTGGGGAGTGATCGCTGATGGAATCAGCTAGGACATCAGTCTATAGTACCATATCCTCATGGTTTGTGAGAATCCAATACAGGAGGGAGTGGTTGGAGGAATTAGAGTTGATTGGGAAGGGGAAAAAATTAGTTGAGTTAGGTTTGTCTGCTTCAATAAGTCAAGACACTCTAACTGGGGACTGTCCAACCAATTGATGTTGAAATCCCTAATAAGATGATCTTCCTTATGGGGAAACAAGCCCCTATAAGTTCTATGCCCCTCATCTAAATGCCATGAAACTTGACATTCTCTTAAGTGCCATTCCAAGAAATAAAAATGCTGAATTTCAGGTACCTAGCTGTAAGAATGACTCAATTATAACTAAAGAGTTTCAAAAAAATTCACAAACATTTACAAAATTTATTAAAAATTCTGTAGAAGCAGAATTTGCTAGTTTCACCTAGCTGTAGTATTTATTTATTTATTTGCCAATGACCAGTAATGGTAGTTTTTCTGTCCCCGTGCTATTAGCACAAACCATCACAGATAACTGTTCCTTTGCTTGTTTTTGACCATAAATCAGTTCCTTTCTAAATGATAGTGTCCCGTCTGGTGTCGCATGAAAGAACAGTGCTGTTTCATCAGCATTAAAAAACATCTTGTGCGGCAAAATCAGAAGTTATTGCAGGCACCACCTCCCTTAGCCACCTCTCAGATGTTTTAGCATCGTTCTCTGCCTTTTCACCATGGACTCACTTATAACCAATGTTATTGCGCTCCTTCCAGTGAGATAGCCATCCTGAAGACAGCTCAAATTCGATGCCCATGTTTGTGGCTAGACTTTTTGCATTCTCATGCAGTATCTGACCGGACAATGGCACTCCGTGGGCACAGGCAGCAGTAAACCACTGTAAAAGGGCATCTTCCACATGGACATCTTTGCCTTCTCGCTTTCTTTTACGGGTTTTGTTACCCCCAGCACTCCATTCCAGCAATATTGTTTCCCTGTTTTTACAAATTCGCCCAACACAAGACACATCAACTAAAAACTCAGATGCAGGCTCCTTTCTTGTAACACTGGGCACAAGCACCTTTTCGAGCAGCAAAAC
Source organism: Neoceratodus forsteri (assembly GCA_016271365.2). NCBI lineage: Eukaryota > Metazoa > Chordata > Ceratodontiformes > Ceratodontidae > Neoceratodus > Neoceratodus forsteri. Next base: position 605,162,978 of record CM057456.1, on the reverse strand, counting down.
TTTTTGTTCGAGAGTTAAAACCGTTCGTATGATCTTATCCATTGTGACTTCTAATACCGAATGGTTTGTTGGCTGAATTTAATGTAGCAGCTGATTAATCTTGATTAAGCTGCTTGATTAGGCTGCTGTTTAACACCTGTGTGACTGACTGACGGGAATAACAATACGAGTGAATAAATTAGGCTTACAAGGATGTCAAGTAGCTGACAAGTAGCTGCCAATTAATGACAATTATATCAGAAATGCTACTGAAATACAAATTTACAACCTGAAATGTGTGCACACAACTGAAAAACAATGTGCACAGAACAGAATTCTTTAACAGGAAAATGAATAGAAAATGAAATGGGACAGCGTGATTATATGCGCTTAAACGGAATGTGCACATATCCAAATGGCACACAAATGGAATTGACTGTATTTATTTATTTTCTTGGAATAATACCTTTGAACTGGAAGCTTGTTTACAAAGGTTCCACATCAAGTCGAACAAAAAACATTATAAGTAGCAATGGAACAACTTAAGTGCAGGGTATCAAAGTTTACAAAATGGGCAAAAAGAATTTTAGATGCTGATTGGCTGGAAGGCTTTCCAGCTGTGTCTTTATCAACAGATAATGCTTCAATGGGCACTACTTATGCCAACCAAGATGCAGCACATCATGAAATCAATGTGCGTGCCACCTCTCTCCAGCTGCAGCTTCCCGGTCCTCGAGTGGCATCTGTCAGAACAATAGCTGCAGCGGGAGAGCGGTGGTACCATCAGACAGTCCACAAAAATCTGAATAAATATATACAAGGTTCCCCTTCCTGGCAAACCCCTAAACTTTTAATATATGTAATGTAAAATGTAATTGTATTAAACTCACTGCTGGCTGTCTTCCGCTGCTCACCATTTCTAGACTCCTGCGTGCCATTTCCAGACCCCCACGACACATATCCCCTACTCATGTAAGCCACAACACAAGTTTCAATACAACCCATTACTCCATTATGGTCACCCCTCCCCTCAGAGAACAAATAAAATATGTTTATTCCTGCACTATTAACATTTTAAAACCACGAACCAACCATGAAACTGGAAACAGGTATGTATGGCTATGGCACCTGCTGAGAGAGGCGCTTGTTGGCAGCTGCTCACTAACACACTTGATCCTACTCAAGCCTGAGCAAACCAACAAAATTATTTATCTAGCAACTCAAGGCATATTTTAAAAATGTAACTAAAAACACCAAACCAATCCTTTCTGTATGTGGGCCGGGGGGCAAAACATACTGTTGGCCAAAACATACTATTTTAATAAATACCCATGTAAGACAAGGTCGCTCCCTACAAACCCAGCGGCATGCAAGCAATGACAGAGGATGCTGTCACTGTTTCTAAAAACACAAAATGCGGTATAAATGTAATGAAAAAGAAAGTAATACAAAATAAAATAGCCTAGCTCTGTTGGTGCTGAGGACTGAAAGGGGGGTCTGAAGTACTTATCAAATGGGACTATTTTTTTAGTATTTCACCTAATAAACTCTTTTTCATGTATATATTAAAAAAGTTTTCTTCTTTTTTTTCTTACAATAATTACCTAGGGGCCTATTTTATAAGTGCAATAACACACTCTAAGGTGTGGGTTATCTCCTGATAAGAGCACGCCCAGGTGACTTGTGCCTTAAAATGCCAGCAATAAGACATGACGAGGTGTGGGTTATGGCCTGATAAGAGCATACCCCAGATGTGTTATAAGGCATGAGGCACTTGTGCTGAGTGCCTTTAGCACCTGGGAAGTGCTATTATCAGGCCATAACCCACACCTCGGAGAGTCTTAGTGCACTTATAAAATGGGCTCCTTGTAAAGAAGTTAATTAAAAATATGCATAGAAAGTGTACATAAAACAGTAAAAGAAATATGTTCATATTAGTAGAAAAAAGAAAAAGTAGTCTTTGCCATTGGCTTGGAATGCAGCTGTTTAACAGTCAGCATAGGGGTTGGTGTCCGTCTGTGTGCCCATTCCCCACAACTCAGCTAAATACACCAACACACAAAATGTTGAAGAATATGTTTATTTTCATTTTTTTCTCCCTTTACATTTTTAGATTTCTGTACAACTGCCCACACAGTCTCACTTACAGGGAATGGGAGCGAGCAGCATGGGCTGCTGTCAGATGTTTCTTGTCCCCCTCCCGACGCCAAGATTCAGAAATTATTTTTTTGGCTTTTTTTTTTAATGTTTTCTCTTTTGTATTATTCTGTTTACTTTCAGAGCTCTGCTTGAGTCTGAGCGAATGTGTCTATTTGTGACCACTGTAGACAATCATTTTCTCATTTGCAGTTCTGAAGTTGGTGCTGGGCCTTCGATGGCGAGGGACGGGACAGGGGGAAACTGTGGAGATCAAAGATAGCAAGTGATACAACCTGATTGGATGACAGATATGGTTAGTGTTTTCCTTATATGTTAAATGACGTAAGCAGGAGTGGGCGTATGATTTGAAAGCCACGCGTGGTGGCAGGGGAATCAATTGTTTCCTCATGGTCCGGTTTCTGCAACTGATTTACTGCCACTTTGTGAGTGTTCGATCTTTGCTGAAAGTAATTTGGGCAGTGCGGGCTCACTGATTTATGTGTGTGGCACAGCTATTGGCAGACATTTAGTGCAGGTTGCCAGAATAGCAGTCTATAAGGACACGGCTCTGGCAACTTGTGCACCAATAGGAGCACTAGAAATGTTTTCACCATTTTATAACAAGAGATAACCCACACCTCGTCATGTGTCATTGCTTGCATAATTAACATACAGGGAAATACATATTTAACAAACACACAATGAGGCAATCAGAAGTTGAACTTTGTCAGGGGTGGTAGAAGGAGGGGGAGGGGTGAATAGGTGAGAAGGAGGGGGCAATAGGGGTGAGAGGGGTTGGGGTGAATAGGTGGGAAACAAATTGACTTAAAAAAATTCTTGTAAACCTTTTTAACATTTTTTTTATTTGTGGTTCATGTACATTTCAAATAAGTAGTGATGCATATATTTGGGCATGATAAAGTATGATAAATTATTTCCAAAGTACTCATCACATTAAATAAAATCTCGATTTTACTTGAGTAATCTTTACTCTTCCTTTGCTTTCACAGTCTATTCTAGGCTTGAAAGATAATTATCCAGAGTCTGTTAGCTATGGCCAAATGTGACTCGCCACATATCAGTGGAATGTTATAGTAACTGCACTACCCAGATAATCATCTAATGCTCTCCTAAAACTACCCAATAGTTTCACTAGAGATGTTAGTTGGAAGTGAATTCCAGGTGGTGATTACTCTCTGGTTGATCCAATCACTTCTTTTCTTCGTTTTTACATTTGCTCCTCTGAGTTGTGTTATGGAGAATGGAACTCCTTTCTGTCAACATATCCTTTTCTTGTAAACCAACAGATTCCCAAAGTTCATGCTCAGTGAAAGCCTTGTATATTAAACAAAGATCCCCCCATACATGTACATACTGTATTCTAAGGAGTACAGTCCTACTGTTTCAAGTCATTTACCATAAGTCATATTTTAAGATTATAGATATTTCTGGTGACTTTTCTCTGTACCCTTTCTATCTGTTCAGTACTGGTTTTGTTTTGAGCTGGCCAAAATAGACTGCAGAATTCAAGATGAGGCTTGGCCATGGCTGTGCAAAGTGGCATAATAACACTTGGATCTCTGCTTTTAATATGTTTGAAAATACAGCCTATTATTTTATTCGCTTTTTTGACTGTTTCTCTTACGTGACAATCAAAAGTAAGTTTATTAGTCACAAGAATTCCCAAATTTCTTTCTGTGTCAGTGACCAATAAATTGGAAGTTGTTACGGAGATGACCACCTGCACCCCCTAGCTAGCAGTAAAGGTGCAACTGTGGCAGTCCTGTTTAGTTGGCTAGGGATTGTGAATAGGGACAAAAAAAAAAACAAGTAAGAGAATAATTTATCCCACAGAAACGTGCTACGTAATGCTATATAAAGTAATATTTTACCTGTCTCACAACCTTTTATATCACCAAAGGGATATCATGTGTAAGTTAGAAGACTTCCATCTGCTAAGCAATTGTAATATAGGGATACGCATAATAATAATAATACGAAAAAAACATATGCTTTTTTTGCCATAATACCACCAATGTAATCCATCAATAGTATTATGAGATCACACAATACTATCCTTCCATTTTCATCAATAGTATTATGAGATCCAGTAATACTATCAATGCATCTCCCAACACGGCAGCACAAGAAAGTTACTTCAACAAGCTCTGCACACACTTTCAGCAGTTGTCCATGAGCTGGCATTTATACACACAACAGTTCTCCACCTCCCAATTTTAAACCACTGTAGCTGCCATGTCCCCAGATAATAACCCCACCTTACAAATCACTGTTTTTTAAGCCTGTTTTGAAATACTCTCCGCAATCTCACCTGGAGCCACATGTAGTAAGTGACAAAGTTCTAACGATCCTTCTCCTGCTCACTGCAGTTCCTGCCTGCCTGATGACCTGACCGCTCACTCTCTCAGTAGCACACCAATAATGGTGCAACACTTGCCCCGCAGAAACAGAAGGAATTATTTTTTTTGCTAAGTTCAATGAAAAGAACTAAGCCACAGCACTAAAAGAGGCACATAGCTCCTCCTTGACTGCTCACATAGACACCATTTTCCAAAGATAATTATTCAAAGGACACACAATCCACCAATAGAAATACATGCTGGGTGCTTCAGAGGCATCTGGACGTTCTGGAGTCCATAGCAACTGTCTGGCACGCAGCAAAAAGGAAAGCAGCTCAACTTGCAGAAACTTGCAGGGACACTTCACCACCCTGACTTACAGATTTGCATCACATTTTTGGTGTATGCTGTAAACTCCATAAGTACATATATTACAAAAAAATAACAGATAGAGGATTGCCAATTTAATGGCCCTGAGCAAATTACTGGAAAAAGAATTGTCTCCACTCAACTAACTACTTACCTCAATATATAAAACTTACTCTGCTGAGCACAACATGGTTTCCAGAAATGTCTCTAGATAAGGGTGAATACACCGGTGCTGTGTTTATTGACCTGAAAAACACTTTTGACATGGTCAGGTCAACCATCAGTTATTACTCCAAAAGCTAAGCTCCCTTGGAATCTCCATGCATGCTCTCCCTTGGTTTGTCAGTTTTCTAGCTGACAGAATACAGAGAGTTAAGACAGGCAACTCATACTCTGACAATCTCCCCACCTCCCTGGGTGTCCCCCAAGGATCAATTCTTGGTCCACTGTTATTCTTTCTGCACATTAATTCCATATATCATTGTTTCAACAACAGCACCCCTCTCCTTTATGCTGATGATCTAGTCTTCATTAGCCACGCCTCTGACATAAACAGCATCAATAATACACTTTCCACTGATCTCCACGTAGTCCAATCTTGGATGTCTGAGAATAAACTCCTAATGAACCTATCCAAGACTCAAGCAATGCTCTTTGGCTCACCTTCCCAGTTACGAACCAATAACACCCCCCTGCAAATATCCTGTGTAAATGACTCCCTCCTAGAAACAGTCATTTCCTTTAAGTACTTAGGGATCACCCTAGATCAATCTCTGGACGTCACCTTGAATATCTTGTCTGTATGTAAGGCCACAAACTCTAGCCTTGGTCTCGTATACAGAACCAGCAAAAACCTTTCTCCTGCAGTTAGGCACACCACAGCATGTACCCTACTGCTACCAAGGCTAACATCTGGCCTTCCAGTCTTCGCTAATGCCTCCAACTCTAATATGCGTAAATGGGTTGTGGGATATAAAAACATTTGTCGCTTCGCTCTCAGCTGTCACCGACTCACCCACTACTGCCTTCTGTATGAAAAATTAGGCTGGTCCTGCCCCTTCTGTTCTAATGGACCAAATGCTGGGAAAACTTGTCTACAGTGTACTAAACCACCAACAAACCCCTCTCCCTTGCCTCATGCCTTGTGACTAGCACAAGCTATTACACTCTTAGATCATCAGACATTGCTAAACTAACTATCTCATGGTCCCATAGCTGTTTTGGTGAGATGTCCTTCTCATCTATGGCCCCCAAACTCTGGAATAGCTTCCCCCATAGTCGGCTGAATCTGCAGCCTCCTTCAACTGCCAACAACGTGCTTAGCTTATTCAGTGCCACAAATGCTCTTGCTCCTATCACTGAACTTGTACCACTCCTTCCTAGGTACTCACTCTGTTTTCCTCTTCATAACTAGTCCTCCACAATCAAGTGACTAGGGAGTCTAGTTTAAACTGCATTATATCTGTCTGCCTGTAGTAGGGATTTATTTTGGTGTAGTTATAAATTATTGTATTTTGCCTTTTAGATATTGTACCCTTATCTGAACCTTGTACTATGACTTGTATGACTCTCACATATTTGTTACCCTTACCGAGCCTTATTCACTGTGTTCCTTCAATTGTATGTTACTTGTCTTTATGATATCCTGTCTGAAACTGCCTTGTAAACTGTGTATTTTGTACTATGTCTTCTCTGTTCCTACATTGTAACCTCCTGGGTCGTGTCTAAAAATAGGCAATCATCTGCCTAGTGCACCCTACCTGGTTACCAAAAACGAAATAAAAATGAATAAATCTTTTATGGTAACCACTCCCAGATTGTAGCCACCTCACCTGTCACTTGCTCTCCGCCCCAATCCTGCTGTCTCTCCTGTCCTCTCCCATTCTTTCTCTCATGGTACAGTCCAGCTCTGTCTTCCATCACTTACAAACAAACCCCCTCTCACTCCGGTCCTTTCCTATTCTGTCTCTCTGCTCCAGTCACTCTCTCCCTCCACTCCTTTCATAGTCTATCTCTCTTGGGCACAGTCCCATTCTGTGGAAACTTTCTCAGGCAGCTTTTACTGTCATGGCACTCACCACGATCCAGTATGGAAGCCAATTGCACCACCAAGTCTTCCTCTATCTTTATCTCTCTCTCTCTCTCTCTCTCTCCGATCCTAACAAACAATAAGCCTTTTCGCATGCTGTAACATACACGGTCATTAAAAAAGTATGTTATCACACTGTAGTTCCCTCTGCTGCCATTTATGTTTAAAAGAAAAAAAAAAACAACTGAACGCAATCGGTGTCTCCCTACCAACACACAACTCAGGACATCTCCCTAGCAACACAGGACTATTTTATCTGGCACAGTAATAAATAAAAAAAAATAAAATAAATTAAAATGCAAAAAATTATTTTTCTTTGTTTTTTTTTGTGTTATGAAGAAAAAATCAAAGGGATATTATATAGTCACAGTATACCACTCCAGGGTGTGAGCAATGGTAGGATTTACCCACTTCTGGTGTGTTTTACTCACACGGCCTGTGGCCTCATGACTGAACCACACCAGGCATAGGTAAATCCCAATATAACCCACACCCTGTCATGGTATAATGCTTAATTTTACATACACCCTTGGTGTTGGATGCATAGATAAGCCCCGACAAGCTTCGCTCTTGGGGTTTATGTATTATTCAACATCTCAGGTGTGAGTGAAATTCTCATTACACAGACACCACCCCATGTATTATTCTATATATTATGAAATTGCTTTGCAAGGAAATATTACTTGGCCTATTACTTCAAACGCAGATCCTAAAACAACACTTTTTAAAGTTTTTTGATACTTTACTGTTTGCTGCATATTGTGTCCGCAGCATTGCTAAAGCTGCTTGCTTGGCTTTCTGTTAGATAACTAACTTTTGCAAAATATGAAAGTCTGACAATGTTTAAACACCTGCACTTAATAACTGCTCTTGTTCTTCTTTTCCCCCTTTAGGTCAGATTCAGCTATTTTGTACAATGACCGAGCAGTGTTGGAAAATCACCATGTCAGTGCAGCATATCGACTCCTACAGGAAGACGAGGAGATGAACATTTTGTATAACCTCTCCAAAGATGACTGGAGGTAAGAACAAAGAGAGGCATCTTAGTTCTGAGATGCCCCTAAGGCTAACGGTGAGGAGATTGGAAGTGTGCTACTACTAATGTGAAACTGAAGCACTCCCTGGGTTTTCTTCCTCTCGTAAATTTTTCTATTTGATGTAGCAATAAAATAAATTAAACTGCACAAAAAACATGTAGCCAATCAGAATACAGAACTTCTGTGTCATTATTCAGTCATAACCTGACAGTAGACTGGACAATGGGATTGTAAGGTAATGACAGCATTCTGACTGGTCACCATTTACAAAAACTACTGCTAACCATCAACATTCTAGCGCTCACCTTCACTAAAAAAAATGGCAAGAGAATCCTCTCATTTACAAAGCCCCATAGAAAAAGATAATTGCACTTTTACTGCTCTACTTACTAACTGAATTCATTACTTGAAATTCACATACTTCCATTAAAATTCTATAACATTTTGCCAAAATTAAGACTTTAGTTATTTGTATGATTTTAAAATTGTGCATCCAAATGTTACCAGTGTTGGCAGGCATGTGAGTACGTAATCATGGGCTTGGTTTTCCAAGGACCCTTAGATCAGCAAAAGCTGTGGCAAATGGCAGCTTGAATCAAAACCCAGTGTGCCAGGGACCCTGCACCAGATTTTGGTACAGGAGGGGTCCTGGTGCAAAACACCCCACAGTTGCCATAAGTGCTCCTAGTGTCAAATAAATGGAGCATGGATGGGGATTGCCAAAAGCTCTGGAGCGGTCATGCAGCATTGCCACCAGTGCCAGAGACCCAGCAGCTGCATGCCCAGGTGGTGTGCAGTGGCCATGAAGGACAAGAAGAAGTGGGTGGGTAGGGGGTGTATTGAACAGACACAGGACAGGGACTGCAATTAGACAGTGACAGACAGACCCATGAGGGGTGTGCAGCACTATGCCTGGAGGGGGGGAATTGGCAGACAACACTGTCCCAACTTCCACTAGAGCACGCATAGAGTCAGCAGGGGTGGGATGCACACAGGAGTCACCATCTACACAGCTCAGTGCCCTGGTGCCAGAGAGTATCATGCATGCCATCTGTGAGTCACCCTTAGCATGGCCATCTCAGCATGCTGTAGTGTTGGTGCTAGCTGCCAGGCAACATCCAGGTGGCAGAGTGGCACTGGTGCAGGAAACACACTGGGTGCAGACCTCCCCAGTACATAAGACACATTGTCCCAGGTGCACTGCACATGCTACCAGTAGAACTGTGGCACAGACTGTGTTGCACCAGACACATAACCTCATGCGTGACTAAGGGATAGACCACGGTCAACATGCACGTCCAGCAGGTAAGCATTCCGTTGAAGACAAAAGTCCCTCTAGCATCCACAAACACTGTCTGCCATGCTACCCAGTCTGTGGTGCAGGTACTGAGCTGCTATGTGCCTGTGCCATGGCTAGCATCATGGACCACCTCATGGCTCCCCATACTGTTGCATGGTTCTGTGCAGCTTGCAGCACATGTCTGCAGTGTGCTTGTCTTCCACAAGCTGACTGGTCATATCTGCTGCCAGTGTTCTCACTGCCAGCCACTCAGCCCTGGCTGCCCTGTCCCATGTGTGTCTTGTTGCCAGTGGTGGCGCAGGGGGCCATTAGACCAGCTCTGGCTGGTCTAACCTCGGTTGGGGCTTGCAGCTGGTGCAGGACTTTAAAAATTCCACAATCAGGGATGGTTTAGCACAGTTGTATTGCAAGCCCCCTTAGCTCCATGACACAGCCTGTGGATCACCACAAGGCCAGTACATGGCCATCTGGTGCAGGGGGTCCCACCAGTGCTGCACGTAACGTCTGAGACTCAAGAATGATGCAAGGTGCACCGCAGTGTGCCCCTTGCATCATGTCTGTTTGATGCAAGTATCTTGCATCATTCCCACCCCTTTGAATATCGAACCCCATATGTCTAAGTGTTCCAAGTTTCAGATTCCTTGCTTTAAGGGAAGCTGAGTTATAGGAGAACAAACATATTGCCAAACTTTTCATTTCAGTTATTTCCATCTTATATTAAATCAACTTATCCAAATTTCCCCAGATTTTAGATCTTTTGCTGCTTCAAGGTATTCTTCACTATCCTCCCCGCTTTGACTTCCCTTATATATTTTATGAATGCCTTCCTCTTTGCTTTTACTACATTTTTAAGGCTACAGTGGGTGGAGCCCTGCAGATCTCTTGCTATCAAAAAAGGACTCCCACATTCCTTCCAACCGAACAACATGTTAAAGTTGCACCACAGTCGCCTCCACATCCATGGAGCACTTCACTCACACTGCACTGTTTTTTAGTTTAAAAAAGTCAGCAGTGTTGTGATCATGACACTTTGGGATTGGGCACCCCCCATTGTCACTCTTATGTTTCTGGGGGTGGGGGTGCTGAGAGGAAGGGTCGGGGGGTGGGTGATTTAAAAAAATAACCACACATTTAGAAACATAGAAACAGATAAGGACCGCCTGGCCCATCTAGTCTGCCCATAAGCCCTTGTACTGGATTACTGCTTCCAACCCACCTACTGCTGTACCTCTATGGTTCCCCTATGCCTGTCCCAAGCATGCTTTAATCCATCCACAGTGCTCACTCCCACCACCTCCTGAGGCAGACCATTCCATGTGTCCACCACCCTCTCTGTGAAGAAGAACTTACTCACATTCCCTCTTAACCTCCCACCATTCAATTTCATGTCATGCCCCTTCGTTCTTGTGCTCCTAATGTATTGGAAAATGTCTCCCCCCTGCACCGTATTTATACCCTTGAGCTACTTGAATGTTGCTATCATGTCCCCTCTTTCCCCTCCTCTCTTCCAGCAAGTACATATTGAGGTCCCTTAATCTCTCGTCATATGTCTTGTGTTACAAGCCCTGTACCATCTTAATCGCCCTTCTTTGGACCATCTCCAACCTGTTAATATCCTTACGAAGGTGCAGCCTCCAAAACTGCACACAGTACTCCATGTGAGGCCTGCCATGTTATAATGGTATAACTATAGTACCTCCCTCCTTCTGCTGGTGATACTCCTGCCTATGCACTCCAGCATGCCACTGGCCCTCCCAGCTGCTTTTGCATTCTGCTTTGACATTTTCAGGTTGTCTGAAATAATAACCCCCAGATCCCTTTCCTCCTTTGTGACAGTCAGCAACTCCACCCATCCGGTAGCTTTCCCCAACATTTCTGTGTCCTAGGTGCATCATTTTGCACTTTTTTGAACTAAACTTCAGTTGCCAGTCCTCAGACCATTTTTCAAGCTTCCTCAGTCTCTCCTCATTTTCTCCACCCGCTCTGGGGTATCCAATCTGTTACAGACCTTGGTGTCATCTGCAAACAGGCTGACCTTTCCCATCAGCCTTCTGCAATGTTGCTAATGAAGACATTGCACAGAACTGGCCCCAGAACTGATCCCTGAGGCACCCCACTGGTCACCCCCCCTTCCCAGACTGCACCCTATTTACCACCACACTCTGCCTCCTGTCCGTTAGCCAGTTTCTAACCCAGTTTACAACCCTGTCCCCCATGCCCAGCCTACCCAGCTTGTTTATCAGCCCCCTATGTGGGACAGTGTCAAAAGCTTTACTGAAATCAAGGTAAGCAACATCCACTGCCCCACCCTGATTTACTTCCTTTGTCACCCAGTCGAACAAATCAACCAGATTTATCTGACATGACCTCCCCACTGTGAATCCATGTTGCCTATGGTCCTGGGCTCTGACGACTTCTAGATGCCTCACTATCCTTTCTTTAAGCAATGTCTCCATGATCTTCCACACTACTGAGATGAGATTGACTGGCCTATAGTTCCCCGCCTCCTCCCTGCTGCAGGATTTGTGTAGAGGAACCACATGTGCCCTCCTCCAATACTCTGGTACCACCCCTAGGTTGAATGACTTGGCGAACATGGCTGCCAGATGTTCTGCTATCTCCCTTCGCAGTTCTCTTAATATCCTTGGGTGTATGCCATCTGGTTCCTTCGCTTTGTCCACCTTCAGTTTAGTGAGCTCCCGAAAGGTGATTTTGTGGCCCTGTGTGAAATCACCTTTCAGGCAGGAGTTTAAAATTTTCTCTGCCCATGTTTATGAGGTTCAGTCATAAGAAGGCTATGTTGAACATTTGGTGTAAAAATATTAAAAAACAACCAAGTTATAAGCCTATGTTGACTTTTGTGAATGCAGCCTCATAACTTTGGTAATTTTTAATATTTTTCCCCACATTCACAACATAGCCATATCTTTACAGCACCTCATGAATGTGACAGCTGTTATTTTTCAGATCCTGGCCAAAATGTTTTTTTTTTACATCCCGAAAGGTGATTTTACAGTCCCTGCACAAAATCAGCTTTCGAACAGGAATTGAAAATGTTCTCTGCCCTTGTTCATGAGGCAGTGTCATAAGAAGGCTATGTTCTAAATTTGGTGTAAAAATACTCAAAAAGAAAAAAAACAAAGTTACTGTATGAGGCTATGCTGAATTTCACAAATGCAGGCTCATAAGTTTGGTAATATACAATATTTTAACCTCAAATTTTCAACATAGCAATTTTTTATAGCACCTCATGAATGTGCTATACAGCACCTCATGAATTTACTCTGGAACTAGGGATAACATCCTGGGTTACCTTCATGCACTTGGACAAAAGAACTGCTGGTAAAACATGTCTTGCTTGGTCTTCCACTTCATTTATCAGTTGTTGTATCCTAAGTCTGTACCCTCTGTATAGCTGAGCTGTGTACTGCCTTGTTGTAATCTCTAAAACTTTGTGACTGTTATTCTTATGCTTATTGTTCAGACATGAAACCTCTGTAAATGAGTCTCTGACTCAAACATAATTCCGAAAACAAATAAATAAATAAATAAAATGTGACAGCTGTCATTTTTCAACTTCTGTCCAAAATGTGTTTTTGTGTCCCGAAAGTTGATTTTGCAGTCCCTGCGCGAAATCACCTTTAGGACAGGAGATGAACATTTTCTCTGCCCTTCTTCATGAGGCAGGGTGATAATCAAATCAAATTTTGTTTAATACAGCACACTTTCTCTTTATGAATCAAGGCGCTTTACAAGTGACACAGAAACAATGAAAACAACATGTCAACAATAAAACACCAATAAAACAGGAATAAAACTATTCTGGTGATTCATATAGTGCAGCTAGCTCTAGTCAGACTGAAAAGCTTGCCTAAATAAAAATGTTTTCAGCTCCTTCTTGAAGGCTTCTACAGTAGCAAGTTCTCATATCGCACTAGGAAGAGCATTCCAGAGGGTTGTTGCCATGTACTGTAGGAAAAGGCACAAGCACTAGATGTTTTCCAGATGCACCCTTAGAACTGCTAACAATCCCTCATCAACTGAGCATAAGGGACAAATGGGGCGGTAAGGCCAAAGCAGGTTTTGCAGATGGCACTGGGTCCAAATAACACCAGTCACAATAGCGCGGTCAAGCAGTACGCTGTAAGAATAATGCTAATTTTGTTTTTGCGGAGACTGTGCCCTACGCACCCCCCTACTTAAGAATTCTCACTCCAAGGGGGAGCAGATCTTGGGGAAGGTTAAAATTCATGGGGCAGTGTGATACTGTTTCCACGGCCCCATGTAAAAACACACTAAGTCCCAACATGTGCAAAAAGCTTGCTGCTGCTGGCTAAGCTGCTTTATGAACCAGCCCTCCACGCCATGGGAGCAACTCGGCAAGCCCCCTGGATTCTGGTGCTCTTGTTTCCTGTGAGCACCATGGACAGTGACCAGGGGAGCACTTCCTGAAAGTGCTGTATATCCCCTCTCGCTGTCCATGTTAGCGCTACATGAACTAGCACTCTGTAGACTGGTGCTATTCATGTAGTGCTAATCTAATTAGGTACCCTTGCAGATAGCTGGGCCCCTGACCATGTAGGGCTTTATAGGCCAGCTGACCAATCCTGAAGGTGATCCACCACCTAACATGCAGCCAGTGCAGAGTGCAGCACAGGTGTAATGTGACATGATCTCAACAGACTGGGCAACAACCTGGCTGCGGCATTCTGCACAAGCTGAAGGTAGTGAAGTTCAACCCCGATAGCCTCAGGTAAAGGGCATTGCAGTAGTCGAGCCGTGATGTGATGAAAGCATGAACCAATGACGGCAGATTGCCAGGGTGTTAGAGGTGTCTAATCCTGGCAATGTTCCTCAGATGATAAAAGGTGCTCCAAACCACAGCTGACACCTGAGACTTAAGTGTCAAACCGCAGTCCAGAACCATGCCAGGATTTCTCACCCCAGCTGAAATGAGCAACTGGGAATCCCCAAGCCTAAGCCTGGAGACTTGACCAGATTGCCCACTCACCCCTAGATGACCAGCTTCCACCACTAGCAGTTCAGTCTTATCTGGGTTCAACCTCAGCCAATTGACCCTCATCCAGTCCAGGATCTCAGTGAAGCACTGATTAAACACCAAGACCACCCCCTGCTGCTTGGGTGCAAAAGACAGGCATAGCTGAGTATTATCTTCATAACAGTGAAAACTCAGCCCATACCATCGTATAATGTCCTGTAGTGGTAGCATATACACTGCAAACAACAACATGGGGGAAAGAATGGAGCCCTGCAGGACTCTACATGGGAGGGGCAAGGATGCTGAGGAAAAAAATCCCAAACACAACCCACTGCACCCTCAGAGTAAGGAAAGATTGAAACCAGTTGAGAACTGTACTAGCCAGTCCACAACAGACCTGCAGGTGCCCCAACAACACCCCATGGTCCACGATGTCAAATGCTGCCGAGAGATCGAGAAGGATAAGGATGTAACTCCTTCCTTTATCCCTCGCCACCAAGAGATTAAAGACCCACACCAGGGCAGTCTCAGTGCTATGCCTCTTCCTGAAACCTGACTGGAGAGGGTCATAGATGTCATGAGCTGACAAATGGGTGTCTAGATGAAGGGTAACCACTTTTTCAATAGCTTTCCCCATGAAGGGAAGGTTAGAGACCGGCCTGTAGTTGGCCAGGCAGTCCAGGTCCAGTGATGGTTTCTTTAGGAGTGGTCTTGCAATCACCTCCTTCAGGGGCCCAGGAAAGACCCCTGTCACTAGGGAACACCGGACTATCCTGGCTAAGACTGGGCTGATGACCTAAACACAGCCCACTAAAAGGCACGTTGGCCCCTGGTCTAAACTACAGCAGGTTGTCCTCAACCCCTGGATGATCCTCACAACATCCACGACCGCCACTTGGTCGAAGTCATACCAGACGGACCAAAGGTCCGTGACCTATGGCCTGTCACCGCATGCCTCACTAGTGGCAGCCGACTGGATTTCTATCCTGATGAAGGCGACCTTATCAGCAAAGAACAGAGCAAATTTAACACACCTTTCTTGTGAAAGAACTCTCCCAGACTGAAGACAGGCAGGATTACAAAGCCTGTCGACAGTCTGGAAGAGTTGAACTGGTCTGTTAGTTGCTACAGCAATCTCCTTGGACAGGCACTCTACCTTCTTACGGGAGATTGCTGATTGATAATCCCTATAATGAGACATAAGTATACGCTCATCCTACCCAGATCGGGATCTTCATCAGCACCACTCCAACCTTTGACCCCTCATAACAAGGCTATGTTGAAAATTTGATGTAAAAATATTACAAAACAACAAATTCATGACCCTGTGTTACATTTTGCGAACGTAGGCTCATAATTTTGGTAATTTTCAAACATAACAGTGACACTGGGGGTGCCCAGTCCCCCAGTGTCACGATCACCAATCCATTTTTATTTGGGTGACCCCCTCCACTACCACACCGACCCTCCCTCCATCTCAGAACCCCCCACCCCACTCCTCCCACCAAGAAACATAGCAGTGACACTAGGGGGTGCCCAATCCCCCAGTCTAAGACTCTTTAGTCTTTATTTTTTTATACCTGTAAAAAGAAAACCATCCATTGATGTCTTTTGTGGCAATTAGTCTCCTCCCATCTGACCCTCCTACTCAGCATCCACCACCCCACACCCCCCCTAAGCCCTTACTTACTGAACTGGGTACAACACCATAATCCTTTCTGGACCACAGACATGTCTTCTAAGATGGACAGTGAACTGAGAAAACAGGTATGGTGTTCAATGTATTTCAATGGGTTTTGAACTTAGTGCCATAACTTGGCCATTTTTGCATATTTTTGTTCCACATTTTCAACATGCCTTCTTTTGGAACACACCTCATAAACAATGGCACTATCATTATGCAGATCTGTCCTGAAAGGTTATTTTGTAATCCCTGCACAAAATCACCTTTAAGGCAGCAGTTGAAAACTTTCTCTGCACTTGTTCATGAAGTGGGGCCATAAGAAGGCTATGTTGAAAATTTGGTGTAAAAATATTAAAAAAGCCTACACTGAATTTTGTGAATGCAGGCTCATAACTTTTAATTTTCAATATTTTTTTCCCCAAATTCACAACATAGCCATATCTTTACAGCACCTCATGAGTGTGACAGCTGCCATTTTTCAAATCCTGTCCAAACTGTTTTTTATATCCCGGACGGTGATTTTGTGGCCCTGTGTGAAATCACCATTCAGGCAGAAATTGAACATTTTTTCTGCCCTTGTTCATGAGGTGGGGTCATAAGAAGGCTATGTTGAAAATGTGGTGTAAAAATATTTAAAAACAACTAAGTTATGAACCCATGTTGACTTTTGTGAACGCAGCCTCATAACTTTGGGAATTTTTAATATTTTCCCCCAAATTCATAACATAGCCATATCTTTACAGCACCTCATGAGTGTGACAGCTGTCATTTTTCAGATCCTGGCCAAAATGTTTTTTTACATCCCGAAAGGTAATTTTACGGTCCCTGCACGAGAACACCTTTCAGGCAGGACTTAAACATTTTCTCTGCCCTTGTTCATGAGGTGGGTTCATAAGAGTGCTATGTTGAAAATTTGGTGTAAAAATATTAAAAAACAACCAAGTTATGAGCCTATGTTGACTTTTGCAAATGCAGGCTCATAACTTTGGTAAGTTTCAATATTTTTACCTCAAATTTACAACATAGCCATATCTTTACAGCACCTCATAAATGTGACAGCTGTCATTTTTCAGCTCCTGCCCAAAATATGTTTTTGTATCCCAAAAGTTGATTTCGCAGTCCCTGCTTGAAATCACCTTTAGGCCAAGAGTTGAACATTTTCTCTTTCCTTCTTCATGAGGGAGTGTCATAACAAGGCCATGTTGAACATTTGGTGTAAAAATATTACAAAGCAACACATTTATGACCCTATGTTACATTTTGTGAATGCAGGCTTATAACTTTAGTAATTTGAAATATTTTTACCCCAAATTCCTCAGCTGCAGCCCTATCGGCTCTGGCCAGAATTTGTTTACTTAAACCGTGAACCAAATTGAGCATTTTGATGTTCTTTCCCTTTGATACCCATCCAACTGAGCTTTGTGTGGCCTCTAGGATTCCTTTATAAGATGTTTACTGAAAAAATAAAAGTCCCATGGGTAATCACACTGTCACTCTAGAAATCTTGGTGGAGCTTCCCTTGATGGACAGTCACAGTATCCAGAACAAGGTAGAGCCACCCAGAGCTCAGAAACAGGCCACAACATGACAAAATTCTGAATAACAAGCACTCCATTACCACAATTCACACCAATGCCTTGCCCACCATGTGCCCCCCGATTCCAAAAAGACCACAAAATTCTCACTAAGTACATCCAAAACAGGACTAAAAACAAACAAAATCACTCCACTATATCAACACAAAAAGAAAAATTCCCAACCATTTTCTATTTCAAACAATCCCTAACCACAGCCACCTGCACACCACCACATTACTACTCTATGTCATAAGAAAATGTACAAACTGCCATAACCAGAAAAAAATATGATTGTCTTACTATACCATCTCTTAATTATGTATGATATCAATTGTAAGGCACCTCCTCGGCAGGCTATGTCATCATCACCAGGAATTTTTTTCTGAAGCATCCCCAACTCTTTGGGAGGCCCTAGAACTACCAAATTAATTTATTTGCTGACTTAGTCTTTAACTCTTAACAGACATGCCACCACCACAGAATGGGTTATTTCCTGTTTTGACTTAGCAGATCTGCTGGTGCCAGTGAATGTAGGGGTTTCCAAATCTAGCCTCTACACATTGGTAGGCCTGCCAACACCATTAAATGGACCATGCAAAGGTATTCCCCCCTCTGCACCTGCCTGCATGTATCCTGGTGCTAGAAAATGTGGTACATCTCCACTCAGTCCTCGTACTGCTCAGCATTGCTTTTCTTCATTTGGGCTACCACTGTTTAGAAGGCCACAAGTATCATCAAATGTGGGATTCATTGCTTGATTTTTTTGCCACTCAGCAGGCCACCAGGTAAAACTCAGTGTCTGTATTTTTTTTTATTTGGAGCTCACACAGCTGTTGGAAGTACTGTGGTGTGGTTATCCTGCCACTGTCCCTGAGCACAGCATTTTATTTGTGGACTCAGGAAGTCCCTTGCCATTACCAAACATGTGTTTTCATCATTTGAGTCTCCTGCCACTAAGAAGGTACCGTGGTGCCACTGAACATGGCTCTTTGAGATCTAGTTCACCAGCTGCTTGGGAGGCCCCTAGTGTAATGAAATGTTCCTTTACTCTGTCAGGCCCCCTGCCACCTGAGAGCCACTCGATTCACCAGAATATGACTTTTCATACAAAAGCAGCATGTAGAAGGTTTAGTTCCAAATTCTGTTGTGCAGCACAGCCCAACACTGCTACTGCAGCAGCAGCAGCCCATTAGCAAAAATAGTATCCCAACAATGGTGTATACTGTTTGCATAATGTTATTCTAATGGCTCAGTGTTACAACTTGATGGATTCTGCTGCTCCCTACTGTGCAGCAGAATGAAAAATACCTCATTTGGAGACTGTAATTCCATTGTAGTCACTGGTGAACCCTATAATGACTGGCTATCCAGTCTTCATAAAACACCATAATAACCTGCTGTGTTCCATAACTCAACAGAGGGTTATTACAAAATTTTCCTCCTTATGCTGTCACCTCACTGAAGTGCTAAAGAGAGCGCACTGTATTTGTGCGAGTACAGTGACAGCTGAGGGACATGTTTGCTTGCACAACCATAGTTTACAGTTTTTCTCTCTGAAATCTTGCACCAATTATTATAAAAATAATACCTGTGCAAAGTTTGTTTTTAACTTAGCTTAAAGTGGAATTTAGCTTAAAGGTTTTTTAAATACTGAAATACCACTGAGGGCTGGGTTTGAAGGCTGTGAGGGAGGAGCTTGGGGAGCTGCAAACTGACCTGATCCCTCAGAACAGGCCATTAAGGAGGAAACAAGGAACAGCCATATAAGCTAATTCTTAAAAGACATGTAAATATATAAAATGTATGAGTAGATCTATAGTCCTTATGAGTAGGACTGTGGTTTCCAGTTAGTACTGTAGTTGGTTGTCTCATGCTGCATACAAGATCATTTAGGATAACAATTTCTGTTAGAGGCTGGGCTAGGATTAGTTTATTCTACCTGCTGTAGGGAGAGTGGTGTGGAGAGGCTGTATAGGTAGTGTGGACCATGGGTAGGATTGTAGGGTGCAATGGTTGTGGGGCAGCAATGCAGATGAACATACTGTGGAGGCTGGGAGGGTGCCCAATATGCCATAGGCTAAGGAGGCTTGAGGAAGAGGTTCAGTGGCTTGGCACAGAGATGGGGAGGTTGAGGGATGAGGGGAGGATTGCGTCAGTAGGAGGGTGACATCTGAGAGTATTGTGGGGGCACCACAAAGAAGGAACAGTGGGGCAAGGGAGGGGTCAGCAGGAGGGGGCACAGTAGACAGGAAGCCAGCTGATGAAGGGTGGACTCTAGTAGGACCTAGAAAAAGAGGAGCAGCAGTAGGCAGGAGGGAGGAGGAAATACACAGTAAGGCAAAGGAGGGAGGGAACATGTTTGCTGTACTAGCAACACATGGGAAAGTGGACGCAGAAGGAGATTGAACAAGGGTTAGTACTCACAAAGAGAAGGGAGAGAGGGGCATTACTAGTGGAGAGATTCAGCATGGCATGGCAGGGGAAGGGGATTATATTAGGAGAGGTGAGGAGGGAGAGGAAGGATGGCAGTCAAACAGGAGGAGGGGGAGGAGTCTCAATTGAGAATGGCAGGGGGAAGACACTGGGACACATTGTAAAAGCAGCATCTTGAGTGGCACCAGAAATGAGAACCTGGGTGGGGGGGGTGGTGACAGGCACAAGGAAAGAGGAGGGAGGTGTACTGGTGTTGGGGGACTCAATTTTCAAGGGGATCAGATGGGGCAGCAAGGGGAAGAGGCACAGTCGGACATGGGTGGAGTCCATACCAGGATGAAAGGCAGACAAGGCAGGACAGGCAATCCTAAGGTGCGTAAGGAGGGGTAGGAGGAAACCACACATTGTGGTACATGTGGGGACAAATGACCTAGCGGGGGAAATGGTGGAGGTAACAAAGGAGAGGGCTGAGGAATTTGGGAAAGTTGTGCAAGGAGATTGGAGAGTCTGTGGCATTCTCCGAGGTGCTCCCAGTACCCTGTGCAAGCACAGTGAGAAAGGAGAGGTTTAGGGAGTTGAACACATGGTTGGTACAATGGTGTCAAACTAAGGCATATGGAGTTGTGGGTGGCCGGGGCAGTACCTCGGATAATAATCTGTTTGCAAGGGATAGGCTGCACCTGAGTGGGGAAGGGAAGGTAGTATTAAAGCAAAGACTGGGAGGTATATTGTGACAAAGGTGGATTTAAACTAGATTGGGAGTGGCAAGTGGACAGCAGGTATGCAGGGATCCGAAAGAGTGGAGTCACAGCCCACCCCCCCAGGCTAACAGGCAATATTTGTCGCACTGCAGGGTAGGGTGAGCTGAAATGTCATGAACGTTATGGCCAATGCCCAAAGGCACACCTCAGTGCCTGTCAGTCTCTGTTGGGTGATGTGGGGTTGACGTCACGTTCATACTTCACTGCCATTCCTGTTATGCATATGTTCAACTCCTGTGCTACCAATGCCAATGTCAGCAAGACATCATTCAGCATTGACAAATGCTTGTTAGTTTTAAGTGACCACTTCCTCAGGGTGTGCAGGTACTAGAGTTTCCTTATATGAAACTGTCTGGCAGAAAAGTTTCAGTTCCTTAAGAAAGATACCACATAAGAGATCTTTCAGTGTAACTTGGCTCTGAACAAAAGTACCTTAGTGTATATATAGTATGACCCTTTCTGATCAGATAATGACCTTGGCTCTGCAACGTTCCTGCCTACAAATCTAATACATCATCATTACTTGATTAGCCACACACCCTGAGGGAGCAGTCACTCAGTACCATGAGGTATTGGTATTGCAGGGAGGACTACAATTGTTCCCTGATTTATGCTAAATAAACATATTTTAAAAAGCTTTTCAGTGTGTTGAGTACAGCTTTCAAACATTTTGTTATAATTTTCTGTAGATTGTATTGGAAAAGACTCCTTGGTTCTTTTTCTGTGTTCAAAAGTGTCTGGAGGCTACACTTGGTCCATAGGTACTGGATCTGATTTTTCACAGTACCAAATATTAATTTTCTGATTGTTTTAATTCAGTTGAAAGGCACTTTAGCCAAGTGGTTAGAGCCCAGTACTGTTAACCTGTGTACAAACATAGAAACATAGAAACATAGAATTTGACGTCAGATAAGGACCGCTTGGCCCACCCAGTCTGCCCATTTCCCTACCTACTGGATAAGCTGTAGATTCTAGTTAACCAGCAGCCTACTTCTTCCTACCCCCACCCCCTAGAATTACCTTATGACTGTCCCATGCATGTTTGAATTCCACCACTGTTTTTGACTCCACAAGGTTGAATCCCACCAGTGACACTTACTGTATGACCTTGAGCAAGACACTTAAAGAGCCACTGTTGTCCAACACAGCAGATAAAAAATGTAATTAATTTTCACAAGTACCCAATAGTTACCTTTTACTTCAGAAGCATTGTTTTGTTATTCCTTTTATCAGTTAAGATATTCTCAAATTGTACAGGTATGATGTCTAGAACAGCTTGTAACTGGACACTGAAATGTCTGCATCTGCCCCCTTCATCCCTCATCAGTTTTGTGATCTCAATCATGATGGCAACAAGTAACCAACCTGGCAGAAGAGGCGTGGCTCTGCTTGGTCAGTCATGATGTCATAATCAGTGAGGTCCCAATGCTTATGAAGTATGAAGGGGACTAAAACTAGATACAGTATGTCAGTCTCCTGGTAAGGTGTGGCTGCACTCAACACACCCAGAAGTGACAGGTCTAGCATCTTCTAATTAGCAAAAGTAAAAATTAAAAAAATAAAACATGCTTCAGATATAAAAAGCAGCAGCTGGATACTTTGGAAAATCAGTAGCATTTTTAGTGGGTGTTTTACCTTTGTAGCTTCCACATGGTTAACGTCTCACTGTTTCATGCTCTACTTTTCTTTCAGTCAAGTTTTTTTTTTCATATCCCTGCCAGCATCATGTCCACCTTGTTTGAGGACCAGTGGCCACCCATTTTCATCTGATACTAACCTGCAGCTGCCTATCCCCTATGGCTTGCCACCTGTGGCAGGGCTCCTGGGGGAGGTCTGTCTCCCCCCCTCCAAAAAAGCAAGCATCTGAATCCAGTGAAAGTCTAGCAGCAAGCTCCATATGATGGAGCCTAAACCTACTGGCCCTGTAATTATGATATCTGGGTTTTCTCCCAGGTTTACATCCTACCTACCACCCCAATGTAGGGCATCAGCTCAACATTTGCCTCACCAGACACAGTGCAATGTGTGCATGCACAACCCCCTGGGAGAAAGCAGGATGTCTAGCACTGCCTGCAGGAGCACATCCCATCCCAAACTGCACCCAATCCCACCTCCACAAGTCTGCTTCTGAGCTCTGGTTGCCAGCACATACATATAACATGCTTCTTCTGGGCCATACAGCATCTCTCTCTCTCTCTCTCTCTCTCTCTTTCGTAGCTCTCTCTCTCTCTCTCTCTCTCCCCCATCCTCCCTCCCTCCTCAATGCCTAACCTTCCTCAGCTTTTCATATTCTCTCCCTTTCACTCTTGGCCTTCCAGTGCTTGCCAAGTTGTTGAAGCAGACATTTATAACCTGTAAAGTGTGTCGGAGTATGGAGTGTATAAAAAGTGATACATACAACTAAATCTCATTGGAAGTATTGTGCTCAATTCTGAAGCCCACATCTGAGAAAGGACATGGGTATGCTGAAGACAGTGCAGTGGAGGTAGACCAAAATGATTCAGGATTAGCAGCGTAAAACGTACAAGGAAAATTTGGCAGACCTGAACATGTACTTGCTGGAGGCCAGGATGAAGAGGTGATATGAATGAGACTTATAGGTTCCTGAGGGAGATAAACAAAGTTGGCAGCGAGGAACTGTTCACCAGGAATGGAAATATGGAGACAAGAGGTCATGGGTGGAGACTAGTCAGGGGGAAAATGTATAGGGAAGTTGAGAAATTCTTCTTCACCCCTGGGGTAGTAGAAAAATGGAATTGATTACTGAAATATGTGGTGGAGGTGGTGGCTATAAATGAGTTCAAGGACAAGTGGGACAGATTCAGAGGAGGTGTGGTGCCATGGGAAAAGGAGGGGGGGAGTAGGTAGAGGGACGGGGTCAGCTGGGAGAACTGAGAAACTGTTGTTGCATGGGTAAACCCTATTTTGACAATAGGTTAGTGGAAATAGGTTGGAAAACTGGAGAGACTGGATAGATTTTGAATCTTTTACTGCCATCATTGGCTATGTTTCTACGTTTCCTTACTTTCCTAATGAAACTGTAACTACCAAATGGCTAGCCATTACTCACCTGACTAATGATTTTACTGAAGTAGCTCAGTTGTTGTCATCTTTATTCATCTAATTCCACATGCTGCTCACTTGGTAAAAGATTGCATCAGCCTCACAGAAGCACTGACTAAGCATCAGGAATAGACCAGGTGATGGCACTACACATAGTATTGTACACACTCTCATAGTGCTACTAACATGAAATCAGTTGCTGTATTCTAAAGCAGAATCTTATTAGGGTTTAACTAAGCAATAACCCACAACAAAGGGGTTATTACAGAATCAGCTCCCAAACCCTGAAGTGTAATTCAGTTAACAAAATTGGTAATTTAGGAAATAAAGGCAAACTGAAAAAAGTGCTAGTGTGTGGGTTGTTATGGAATAAACCATGATCATGTGATCAGATTCTATCAATCACAATATAGGACTTTCCCATTCCACTTTATAATGCACCTGCGCATGCAATACATACTTCAGATTAGCCATGAACTTGTGTGTATTGCATTGTTTTTGAGAAAGTTCTGTCCTGCAATTATCGACACGAGGGGCAGGATTTTCAAACAAACCCTTGCAAGAACCTAACTCTTAGTCACGTCTGTGCCATGAACTGCACTGGTGTGTCTGGATTTGCTAACAAAAGCTACTGTCAAATGTTGCCAATATTTTTTCAGCATTTCAAGCTCATTTCTGTTAGTTTACACACAACTTTGGATACAAACAATTTAAGTTATATGTATAATAATTGTTAGACCGGGTTAAAGTTAAGTGGCATTTACATCAAACAAAACTACAGATATAGAATTAGATGAGCTATGTAAAGTGGGCATAATTAAATCAGTTTAGAAAATTGGACATAACTATATCCTAGCTTTGAAAGCTGCACATACTGTAAAATATTCACTCTTATGCCCAGATTTGTACATAAATGAAAAAAAAATCTAGATATGGTCTTTGCCCCCCTCATTATCTTTCAATTACTGTAAATAATGGTATAGGACATCCCTCCTTGGTATAGGACATTTTTAATCTCCTTTAATCTGAGCAAGTTTCTCCCATACCTCAGTTTTAAAGTGCAAATTATACAATTATAGTACAGTGTTGAGACATAATAGTTCCCATTCTGACACACTATGGCAGCTATTAACATCTATCAAATCATGTCCCAGTGCCATAGTGCCTATTGGTTGGATAATGGGCTGATGCAGCAGTAGTAATGGACATTGCCATACCATGGATCAATATTTACTACTGTGAGTTGCAGCTGTAATGCTACTGTTTGAGTGTCTGTCTAAATGCAGCAGAATGCTGCCTGTCTACATGCCAAAGTCGAATCTACTGAATATTTTATATTTTAACAAAATACCTGAATACCTCCTTTTTTGCTGTAGTGCAGCATGAGAGGGGTGCTGCACTCCTGAGGTGCCATCTTTCGGATGAGACATTAAACCGAGGTCCCATCTGCCTGTTCTGGTGGTAGTTCAGGTAGATGTTAAAGATCCCATGGCACTTCTCGAAAAGAGCAAGGGAATTTCCCCCAGTGTAATGGCCAAATTTCCTCCATTCACAAAAAATACCACCAACAGCTTAATCTGGTTCAAGGTCAGTTGGCATTCATCTGTATCCCCCTCCCCCGGGTCATGCCTGAAAATAGGGAGGATTTGTCTAGTGCACTTAACTGGTCAACAAAAACTAAAATAAAAATAAAAAAAATCCCCCAGACTCATACCTAGTGCTTGCTGTCTTTATGCACTTTGTCTTCTTATTTCTGGGAACTGTCTAGTGGAAATCAATTGCAGGACATTTGGTGTAACTGGAAAGAGGTGGTCCTATTAGATTCATCAGACACCTATATTGTCCTTTTAGCCAGAGTTCATCTTCTGACTAATTAACTCACTTCAGGCTTGTATTTGTGAGAAAGTCTTTGACTGACCTTGCTTAACCTGGTTAGATTGGTGACGTACATGATGGAGACTGAAATGTCAGATGAAATTAGTACTCTGTACAAAAACAGACAACAAATACAGTATCTCTGTTTCTCCCTGTCTTATCTATGTCTTACTGAAGGGAACTGAGGGCCTTGGTGATTGAGATGGTCTTGGCAACTGATATGTCCTGTCACTTTCAACAAATCAAGGCAATGAAGAACTCCTTACAGCAACCAGAAGGGTGAGTTAATGTGTGGTAGATGGGCGGATGGGGGGACCATTTATGTGACATTATAATATATATAGTCAAATAAAATTGATATCCATAGTCAAGGACTGAGAACTGTTTTGTTTTCCTTTTTTTTAACCAAATGGTTTGGGTTAGCTTCCTCTATTGCCACTGTTTAATCCTAGTTCGATTCAAGCCTCAGAGCAGTGCAATAAGCTTGTTCCTTCATGCATTAAGAACAACAGACAACAGGACAAATGCCCTGCTGCTTATGCTGGGATCTGACAACAATGGTAGAATAGCTATCATACATACATAGAATGTGAGAATGAGGGATGTGATAAATATTCTACCAAGTTCACTGAAAGCTAGACAAAGCTACTGTATATATTTAACCATTGTCGAAACTAAATTGTGTTTAAAATAGCCATGTGATAAAATACGAGGGAAACAAAAGTCAACTTGCACTCTTTTATATACTGTAAGCCATTCTGGCATCTTCCAGCTCAGTAACAAATATGACCTAGGTACCATGTTTCTTACAACATTTTGAAATAAGTCTGGCTCTGCAGCATGCTTGCATGTGGTTTTCTTTCCTGCTGCCCTCTCCAAGCAGGTTGACATCAGTTTTCATCTACTTGGTATTTCCTTTCTGTCATTTCTATGACTTCTGACTTCCAATGAGTTCTGCACTGGCTCAGATGACTCAGACGCGTCATGGTAGATGTGCAAAGATGAGAAACGTCACTTTGCAAAATACGTTGCAAAGTTTCCCCGACTCTGTGAAGTGCAACTTCGTGTAGTTCTTCAGGTAGCAAAGTTCCTACTTCACTCAGTGAAAACTGTGCATATTAGCATTATGCCAGCAACAAAGTGACACTTTGTGTGGTCTTCTTCTGAGTGAAGATGCACTTTGCTTGTCAGAAAGTACATTTGTTTAAAACAAAAAAAAGAAGTTTGTTAAAAATGAAGCATCCCCCCCAACCACTGTGCCATCTGCAAATTGCCCCTTTTCACCTGCAGACCCTTTATTTTGTAGATACCAACACCCTACAGCCTTCTGCATTAAAACACCCACCCTACTCCCCCACCTTCCATTGGCATTGATTGCCCACCAATAAACAGTAGTTGATTATAAATAGTGTAAGCCAGTCACTGTGGCTGTTGCAGTTACTACCCCTGCCTTGTAGACTCGGACAAGGTTGAGGGGCCTGAGTTCTGATTTTCCTGATTGGGGGGGGGTAATTTCCAGGTCTTTTAAGTTTAGCATGGAGCCTTCACTCAAGAGTAAAATTTAAGTGGGCCTGGTGTCAAAGCAGTACTATCTTTTGGGATGCAGCACCTCCCCACCTCTCCACAGTGCCCCTCTACCTATACAAGATCACAGTAAAACCTTAAATTCAACAAAACTGTAATTAGTGACTTACACTAATAATATGCTCATGAGACAAAATGTATATTTATTTATTGAATTGTTTCACCAGGAAAGATACACTGAGCTACTTGATGCTCATCTCACGGTATGTCCTGGGGGAAGGGGGAAGGGGAAGTACAGTAGTAGCAATGACAAATCATACAGCAATACAGAGGTGTGATTAAATGCAGCAATGCAGCAATAAAGAGGTACAATAAAATAAAATACAATACATACATTCAAGCATGGTCAAGGAATATGGAACATAGTAAAAAGTACATCCATGTGCGAGGCATCCATTTACAATACATGAGGAACATAGATGATGCAGGTATACGATACATAATACATACAAATAATTAAGAACAATGCTGAGACATGGGCCTAGGTGGAGTGCAACAGTAATATGTGGGTGGTACACTGCAGCAGTCGCAGTAGCCTTCCACATAGGTGAGCATGTCTCGAGGTTAAGCACTAGACCATGAGGGGTAGGGTAAGTGCATGAGGTAAGGGGGCAGGAAAGAACGTGAGAAAGGAGTTAGGTAAGGAGGGGGTCAGAAGCAGGTGCAGGAAGAGGAGATAGCTGTGTAGTGTAGGGGTAAGAGAAAAAAGGGAGGAGGAGAAGTGGATTTGAGGAGGCAGAGAATTCCACAGTTTAGGCAGGTAATATGAGAAGGCTTTCTGGCCAGAGGATGTGGTTCTGCCAGGGATAGAAAGGGTGCGAGTGTCAGCATGGGATCTCAGGGAATAGAGGGAGGGGGAAGGGGTACCAAGAGAGGAGGAGATGTATGAGGGGAGCGAACCAAGCCAGAATTTAGAGATGAACTTAGCACCGTGTAAAGCTCACCGACTGTGGAGGGGAAGGAAGTTGAGGGAGCAGTAAAGATCACAATGATGGGTTAGGAGGGGGGCGTCAAGAGCGAAATGACAGAAGGAGTTGTAGAGAAAGTCCAGTCTGGATAGATGGGACTGTGGGGCAGCACCATAGATTATGTCGCAGTAGTTGAAAATGGGCAAGATCATCTTCTGTACCAGCTCACCCCTGGTGGCAAGAGGGATGCAGCTGCAGTTTCTGTAGAGGGTGTGACTCTTGGACAGCTGGTTCTGATCACTGTATCATTTTTTGTAATATAAAAATGGGTTATGGACTGTCTCGCTTGAGAAATGCTGAAACAGCATGTGAGTATGACACACACACACACACACACACACACACACACACACACACACACAGGTTTTAGATACAAGTGTTACCTGCAAGGCCCGAAGCTAATTACAGACTTTAACTAAGTTAATTATAGCTGTAGTTGCTAAGAGGGAAAATCATAAACTTTGATAACGCTTAGAGGAAGAAGAGCAGGTTGTGACATTTTAGTGTGAAGTTGTAAAAGATGCTTTCATGTCCTGGAAGGAGAAAGCTTATCATAAGATCAAAGAGAGTCATTTGAAGAACATGGGTTATGCTGAGGTTGCAGAATTTAATACTTGGAAAATACATCCTGTTTTTATATAGATATATTTTCTTATATATTCTGACAGGGAGGAGCTAGGTGACCTCATGCAAATAGGTGGGGAAAAACAGCTTTTAAACATTATTCTGTTTTCCTTCAGAGACACTTCTATCTAGACTCTGACAAAGAAACATCTGTGAGCACTTTAAGCAGGTATTGAGAGAGAGAGACAAATCTTAAGTACTGTAGTAGGAATTGCACTGTTAAAACCTGTTTTGTTTAAGAGATTTGTGTGTCTGTGTTATAATAGTCCTGTATTTTATGTGTTACATATTTTTATCTATTGTAGTAAAACTCTATTTTTAGAGCTTACTTGGTCTGTCTTTGATTTCTTTCCTTTACAAGTAGAGTATATATGGTTAAAGCAGACACTGTACATAAGCTTGAATGGTGATTGAAAACTGGAAAAAGGTAAGTGTTTTAAACCTGAGGTCTTTTATTACAGTTTTTAAGGGTTCATTTCTGTACACTTGGTTAGGTGCCCATAGGCAAAGATATCTGGCCCTCCAAAGACAGAATTATCTGAGCTTGTACATTGGGTACGCTAACAAGAGGTTCACAGTTTGAATCCCTCCAAGACTCGAGACCAAAGATTGATTCAAATCCACAAAAACAGACAAGAGGGTTACCTTGTTCTGTTAACTGTTCACAAGACTGCACGCGGAGGTTGGCACTTTCGGAGTAGAGGGCTGACCTGCTGAGTGGGTTTGTGACAGAGGGCACCGAGCTTGGGCCTTAATTTTTTCAGAACGGCATCTATATGTACAGAGAAAATGTAAAATATCAGCAAGATATTTACTGATGGATATTCACAAGCAAGGGAGAATGCAAAGCAAAACTGGTTTTAAAAGAATCTCATAAAAAGGATGTGCAGGACCGAAATAAAGTGCCAGACTAGGCTCGGCCAGTGAACACATGAAAACAGTAACAGTGCCCTCCCCCCACCAGGCAAGACAATTCAGTAGTCGATAAGACTGTAACCCTTTTGAAATAGCAGCCCAACTGTACTGGTGTACTACCCATTGGTACTAGTTTGAACTCTTAGGCCTTAAAGGGAGCTCTCGGTGCTTCACTGGGTACTCACCCATAGGAATGTTGCAGGCCCAGTGACACTGCAGCTGGTTGGCCTGCAGTGGAATACTTTAAAACAAGCAGAATAAACACTTTCCAAATCCAAACCCCGCAGACCATGCAATTGCTTAAATGGCACAACCTCCAAATGAGGTATTTGTAACTCCTGGCCCATTGGCCAACTCTGTAGATTTGGTGGCAACTTTGTATAAACTTTCCCAGTTGCAGGCAAGTCCTGAGAGTACTCATGGTTTTGGTATACCAACTTCCCTGTCAGCTGGGTTCCTTCTCCTCCACCTCTGCAGGTGCAGTTCCTCTCAGGTTGATGGTTCAGTTGCTGCATTTGGGGGGGGGGACATCTCAAAGATGCTTCAGGTTGTAGGTGCCTTTGGATGTAGTTCAGACTGTCTGTGTCTGCAGCCTTTTGGACTTCTCAGGTTCTTTTCTCTCCCTCCACTGCTGCACAGACCGGTCTAATGAGCAGGGGGCCACATGCATTACACCCACACTCAGGCTTCAGAACCCTAGTGTGGAGCATTAGCAAGAATTTGGCATTAGCACTAGCCAGCCATCTCTCACACTGTCTGCTGGATCGATGCAGGTTCCTTTTCTCGCTGCAGGATTTTTCACACAGTCTGTGATACCCACAGGCTGGCTGCTGTGGCACATATGTACCTCATCTTCTCTCAAAGCAGGTCACAGTCTTTCTCAAGAAAATGTCGACCTGACACTTTCAGTGTCCACAGTCCGCAGTCCGCAGTCCGCAGTCCGCAGTCCACAGAACCATACCTTAAAACTGCCCTTAGCCATGCCTCCTCTAGCTCCAACTCCCTTGATTTGAAACTTCTTTGGCTCACCTTTAATGAGGTCCTTGTTCCTCTCACCCACATTTTAAACCTCTCCCTATGCCTAGGTAAATTCCCCTCCAAGTGGAAATCCGCATCTATCACACCCATATTTAAAGGTGGGGACTGCTCCTTTGCTAACAATTACCACCCTATCTCCATACTTCCTCCCCTCCTCTCCAAGGCCTTAGAGAGGATTGTTTCTGATCAGCTCACTGAGTACCTCAATAATTATAACCTTCTCTGCAAACAACAACATGGTTTCCGCAAAGGGCACAGCATGACTACTGCCCTGCTTGAACTTACCACACACATCCATGCTGCACTTGACAAAGGCCACATCACAGGCGTGATCTTCATAGACCTCACAAAGACTTTTGACACTGTCCACCATTCTCTTCTCCTAACCTCCTTGACCAAACTGGGTCTCTCTCAGGAAGCCGTGGGATGGTTCTCTGACTACATCTCGAACCGGACTCTACAGGTCAAAATTGGTAATGCCCTATCCATCAAATCTTCTGTCCTCTCAGGTGTCCTACAAGGGTCCATTTTGGGACCTCTTCTATTCACCCTCTTCCTAAACTCCCTCCCATAATCCTGCCCCTCCAACCTATTACTATATGTGGATGATGCTGTCATCTTCTCCTCCAGCACAGACCCCCTTCAACTTCACCAGTCCCTCCAGTCCTCCTTCAACACCGCTGAAAACTGATTCTCCTCACAACGCCTTATTATTAACTATAAAAAAAACAAAGTTATGCTATTCGCACATCCGCAGAATATCAGGAAGGGGCTTTTCCCTCAAATACTAACAGCAACCCAGACTCCCTTGGAACTAGTGGATTCCTTTAAATACCTGGGCATCACCTTGGACACAGGTCTTACCTATCACGAGCATATTCACCACCTATCTAAGGCCCTCAATTGTAGGCTTGGGCTTCTGCATCGCTTCAAACATTGCCTTACCCCTGATGCCCTTAGGTTTGCAGTCTCCTCCTCGGTACTCTCTTTGCTTATAGATACATATATACATAGACAGTGTCAGCAGATAAGGGCCTATGGCCCACCCAGTCTGCCCATTTGAGCTTGTAAGTTTACTTTACGTTTTCCTAGAAGTCTGTTGCCCCTTAACCCTGACCTCCAGAATTCCTTTATGTCTATCCCATGCATTCTTAAATCCCATGATTGTTTCAGCCCCCACCACTTCCTCTGGCAGGATGTTCCACTTGTCCACCACCCGTTCTGTGAAGAAATTCTTAGTCACGTTTCCTCTGAATCAACCTCCCTGCAACTTCATCCCATGCCCTCTAGTCCTGGAACATCTTTTTTGCATAAAAATAGTGTCTTCCTGCATCCTGTTCCTCCCTGTAAGATACTTGTATGTCTCTATCATATCCCCTCTCTCCCTCCTCTCCTCCAGGGAGCACATGTTCAGTTCCTTCAACCTGTCCTCATAGGACTTGTGATGCAATCCATGCACCATCTTTGTTGCCCTCCTCTTAATCTTTTCTACCCTATGTCCTTACGTAAGTAAGGTCTCCAGAACTGTACACCATACTCCAGGTGGAGCCTCACTAGTGTCTTGTATAGCGGAATTATGACCTCCCTTTTCCTGCTGGTGATGCCCCTGCCTATGCATCCCAGCATCCTATTTGCTTTACCTGCTGCCTTGTCACACTGTTTCCCTACCTTGAGGTCATCAGAGATGATAACCCCAAGATCCCTTTCCTGCTTGGCGCATGCTATATCCTCACCCCCCAACTATGGCTTACTGATTTTTGGAGGGGCAAGCACCTCAGCCCTGATTAGACTTCGACTTGTCCTAAACAAGGCCTCTTGTCTTGTATTGGGTTGTGATCTACTCAGCCATACTTGTTCACTATATAATGACACCAACTGGCTTAACCTTGACAACAGAATCAGATTCCAAACCTGCATTCTGGCAAAAAAAATCATCTTAGGCCTCTCCCCCTCTGTCCTTGCCCCTTTAATCCTCCCGGACTTCAAGGTTAAACACACCCGTAGCTCAGACAACCATCTCTTCTCGATTCCTTCCTGTCGTACCACTCAATTCCAAAGATCCTTCAGCTATAGGGCCCCCTTGTGGATGAACAACCTACCCTCCTCCTTGGTTTATGAACAAAGAATTGGACAATTTAAAACCCACCTTAGGGCCCACCTCCTGTCCACAAGTGCCTGTGATTGTAACTGAACCTGGCCCTTTCCCTTCCTCTTACCACTGACAATGCCTCTGGCCCACCTCCTACTCATTAATTCTCAAACTTAATCTCCCTGGGGTTGTTATGCATCCTGTCTTTAACTGTCTTAAACTGCTCTAGCACTTGAATGTTAGCCTGACTGTTCCTTGTAACAATCTGAACTTTATACTCTGTAACAATCATTGTAATGCTTGTCTGTACCTAATCTATGTGACGTGGAACCTTTGTAAAGGAGTCTTCAACTCAAAGGTATCTTTCCAAAACCCAAAATAAATAAATAAAAAAATAAAGTACACACAGAGTTTAGTTTCTGCATGCACTGACTTTATAAACCTTTGAAGTCACTCACTGATGGTTGGCAGTGGAAGGCCAAGCAGGCTTCCCTGGATGGATCTGGCTAGTGGGACACTAGCCACCCTCTCTATCCGAGAGGTTACTGCTGACTCCTCACTTCTGGAACTGCCCCTCTACATTTTCTGGGTAAAGGCAACTTCTGACTGGTGTAGGAGGCTGTCAATCCACTGAATTATTATTCAGAATATTCACTTGACACCCTATTGGTTGGCAGAAAGGGTGCCAAGCATATAGCACAGTCATTCTTCCAGACGTCTTTTGGGACCCTGTGCCAAGATCCCTGACCTCTGACTGGTTGCTGAGAGGTCAGAGGTCAGCAATATGGTGACTGTTTCTCAGGAAGAATAGTTGCTTCACTTGAAGGTTTCTTTAGTAGCGCTTCTACCATGCTTTTAATTTCACTGCCCCCTTGTCTTGTAGCATACACTGTGCTTTGTTGTCTGGTTGCCCATTTGTGTAGCTTAGGTTTTTCTCTAGCCTGACAGGAGATCCATTGTCTGCTCTCCCCATGCAAAGCAGTCTCTGTTCCCTGTGTTGCTGGCAGCTGTGCTGACTTAATGGCATAGAGCCGCCAAACATATTTTTTTTTTTTCAGTTGTTTAACCAGGAGTAGTATACTAAGCTGAAAGCTTTTTTACAGGTGCGACCTGGGAGCACAGGGAAGTTAAGTGACTTGCTCAGGGTCACACAGTATGTAAGTGGAAGCTGTGGGATTCAAACCCAGGTCTGGTCTGCTGGATGTCACCAAATTTGCAGCTCAGAGCCTTAAACCACTGCGCTATACTGCCTCCCTAATGGTCTTTCTCTCTCTCTCTCTCTCTCTCTCTCATTCTCTCTATCTCTCTTCCTCTCTCTCTCTCTCTCCCCACCTCCCTCCCTCCCTCCTCCCTGCTAGTGTCTCTGTGCCCGATGGCTGCTGGTGTCCTTGGGCCCAGAGCCCACTAGAGGAGTGGTGTGGAGATGTGTGGGCCATGACAGTCAAGCTTTGGTGGCTGTGCTCCAATTCAGCAGAGTTCAAATTAACATGGCACCCTGCATCTTAAAGCAGATGGCTGCCTGAACATGCACACATCCTGTGTAAGTGTTCAGGATCCATCAAAGAGACAATAGAAAGATGATCTGCTCCTCTGGTCCCCCACCAGGCTGCAGTCCCAGAGGCCGAGAAAGCACTGAAATTGGTGGCAGGCAGACCTTGGTGTACTAGAGTCCAGGTAAGCCCCCACCATTTGGGGGGTTACAGCAGTGATTCTCTTCCACCTACCAATGCAACAAAAAACTACTCAGTCTGTTTCACTTCACTTCACTCAACCAAACCTTGATCGTAAATGAGAATCCCCCCACACAGCCAGTTTCTGGCCCCCACCTCCCTCCCCTCCTTAAGCAACCCAAAAACAGTTTTGCTGTACCTGAAAAATTAAAATAAACACCCCCTGGTGCATAGCATCTGCTTTCTTCAGTATAAATATGTAATCAAAAAAGGCTGCTCTCTCACCCACTTGGAAGAGACACCAACATCAGATATATGGCAATAAAAAGATTAATTACTCACAAAAATGTAGTTATACAGATGCAACTCCTAGGTGGCGCTATCCCAAGGGCTACTACCCCTGCCGGCCTGGCTAGTAGCAGGTTAAGGGACCTGAGTTCTGAAACAGGTGTCTCCACCC
Organism: Neoceratodus forsteri; assembly: GCA_016271365.2. NCBI lineage: Eukaryota > Metazoa > Chordata > Ceratodontiformes > Ceratodontidae > Neoceratodus > Neoceratodus forsteri. The sequence goes on along the minus strand of CM057456.1, from coordinate 605,127,965 downwards.
GGAGGTCAGGCTTGGTAGTGGTCGTTAACCTGGGCACAGCCCTCCAGGACACTGTAACCCCCCCTCTTTCCTTACTAGTGGCCAGAACAATACACAATAATCACTTTCACAATACCTCTGATATACCACACAAGTACCCACACTGTTTGCACTTACCACCAGGGCTTTCCTCTGGCTTGGCCCTGGGGAACCCCTGTAAAACAAGGTTATACACAGCAAATAACATGGAACCACAGTCAGGGTAAATGCAAAAAAAAATTAGATCTGATTTATTTAAGGGACTTGAACAAGGGAGGGGTGTAATCAGGTTAATTTGCTTAAAGGCTGTATCAGTCAAACAGTTTATGCATGCACTTCAGGGTCCATAAACAGTCACACACCTTGGGTACCCAGATGGAGAACGGTGGGCTAGCCAGGAATGTTGCAGCTGGTTGGGGCCCTGTGATGGAAGAAAAACAACATGCACAACACACACTATTTGTAATCTGGAACTGGAGGGTTTAGTTCGTGAAAAGAAAACAACAAGACAATCAGATGACACTTTTACATTAGGCTGTTGTTGCAGGGAGCTACCCTGATGATTACTCACAATAACCAAGACTGGACACAGGCTGGATGAAAATCGATACAGCAGGTGGTTAATCTGGAGTGCCAGGAGAAGCAGGGCTCACACGAATCGCCGTGGAGTCATTCCTGTTTAAGTGTGGAGCAGGGGGCTGATCCCCATGCAGGTCTGTCATCGGTGGCTTTCTCTGTGCAGTGGGGAAGCCTGGGAGGGTCTGCATGGCAAGGCCCAGGCCAAAATGGAGATGAATGCAGATTCAGTCCGATTAGGCTGGATAAAGCTTCCAGCAAGCAGAACACAGTTCACACAGTGGGTACCAAATCACGACCCACTTCCAATACGTAGCACATTTAAGCAAAAGGATTCTAAATTTTAAACAAGCAGAACACAGTTCACACAGTGAGGAACCAAATCACGACCACTTTCAATACACAGGACATTTCATGTGTAAGGACATTCTACTGTACCAGGCAAACCGGCTCTCTCGGTCACGATCTGAAAGTCTCTGCACAAACCGGGATTCAAAAGCAGCTGGAAATCCTGACAGGCCGATTGCATTCAGCAAAATCTTCGGTTTTCTTCAGGTATGAGCCTGGTAAAAAATCAGTGGCTTACTTCGTTCTCACAAACTTGGATTTAGTCCGAAATAATTCTCTTCTCTCCCTCTCAAGGGCGGCAGGCAGACATGCAGGCTGCAACTCAGGCCTTTCCATAGTTCTCCCACGCGAAGCTACTCAGACAACTGCTTGACTATCTCAAGCTGTTGCTTCTTCAGCTGCCAACTTAGAACTGACTCAACTGTCAGCAAGCCTGGGACTTTCCCCAGAATCCAAAAGGTTTGGTTGGCTGATCTGTCTGTCAGCCACAACAAAGGCTCCCCCTTCAGGTGCAAAAAGGCGCCAAAAGCCCAAAACTACAATTCCTACAGATTTTGACTCCAGACAGCTCCTGTAGTCCTGATCCATTTTAGGTCCCACCAGTACTGATTGGTCCAATTTGGCAGTGCAGGACCAAGATAGTGGAGATAAACAAAACAGTCCTTGCTGCAAAGAAGGCAGGTTAGACAAACTACATTATCATTATCACTCTAAATGATTTTCAGCAAATAGTTACATCTTTCAACAGAGCTCCCGCTCAGATTACTTATGACTGCAATCCAGGCAGCTCTTAAAGAGACAGTGCACAGAGGCTATACAGGCACTCTCTGGCAATCACATTTAAACTGCTAAAATGCAGGACACCAGCCTGGCAGTGATCATTTAGGCAAGCTCAAGGAAGACTTTTCAGGAACCCCATTTGTAGGGGAGTTACACTTATATCTAGCATATAGCCCAAATTGGTTCTCCCACAGCCTCAGGAACCTCTCAGCAGGTAAGTGAAAGTATCCATAAGGGCATGAATGAGGCGTGACATCTTTGCATATAGTAAAACATGACTGGCCAAGCTTCAGGTCAAGGGATAGGATTGATAACACAATTGAACGTATGGAGCAAGATAGGAAGCACATGCAGTACAAATACAAATTTAACAGACAATGTTTTGTCTATTTTGTAACTGGCAATGAGTATTTTTTTTTTTAATTTATTATACTTTAGTCCCCCACCGCCAGCTGCCCGGTACCTCTGCCCAGTCACGGACCTCTGACTTCCACTTCCAGATTGGCCGTGACCCTCTGATACCCCCAGACTTACCCCCCAAGGAGGGGTTGCAACATCATACCTCCGCAGTGCCACAGACAACGGGATAGGTCGGAGGGCCAGCCTGGAAGCTAATTGAAGGTGAGGCGGGCTTCAGCTAGGGCAGCCGGCAGCAGCAATTTTCTCCAGTGTACAAGGACGGGGATGTGCAATGACATCCAGCACCTGCCCCGCCGCTCCTCAGCTAATAGGTGTCGGCGCAATTGGTACACCCAGCCTCAGCTAGGTGTCCATATTGTGCCAATCACTCTATCCCCTTCCCCCCTGGAGAAGGAGAGCAGTCATTAAACATTCAATCCTTCTCCCCAGCTGGCCCTCCGACTGCCTGGGTCCATTCCCAAACCCTGGTCACCGGTGTTGCAGGTAGGCTCCGTGCCCCTGTGCCAGTGGGCCGGCACTGGCAATGAGTATTTAAAAACAAAAACAAATCATTGCAGTGTTGCTTTGATATATCATGTTACAAAACAGGATAAAACACATTTGTAGTAGTAGTTTAAAGTTAGCATATGCCTGTTTTGTAACATATACTTTGACTTCTGCAAGATAAAAATCAGTCATTATGGGCACATTTTGCAAGCTTACTATACTGTTACAGACATATAAACATATGAAATTGCCAGCAGATAAAGGCCTTATGGTCTATCAAGTCTGCTCGATTGTGCAGCTAGCAGCCCTTATACTGCAGCTGCCCCTCCCTCCCCTCCCTCCCTCCAGTGACCTTTCCCCTTACCCTTTCCCATCCCCTATTGAGGCAGCCTACTGTTCTACAGGATGCCACTTCCTCTGGCAATACAGTCCACCCAGACACCACCCTCACCGTAAAAAAGTGTCTCCTCATTTCCCTCCTGAACCTTCCCCTTCCAATTTCAGATCGTGCCCTCGAGTGTCCCTCCCCCTCCTTAATTTGAAAAGCCCCTCCGTGCCTCTCTTATTTATTCCCTTCAGTCAGGTCCCCTCTGTCCCTCCTCTCCTCCAGGGAGTACATGTTCAACTCCCTCAGCCTGCTCTCATAGGGTAAGTACCCTAGCCCCTGGATCATTTTTGTTGCCCTGCGCTGCACCCCCTCCAGTAACCTAATGTCCTTCTTCAGGTATGGTCACCAGAACTGCACACAGTACTCCAGGTGTGGTCTAACCAGTGACCTGTATAGTGGCAGGATCACCTCCTCCCCTGGAGGATATGTCTCTGGCAATAGAACCCAGCAAACTGTTGGCCTTTGTAGCTGCTTTTCTACACTGTGCTGAGTTGTTCATTGTTCCCATTATGATCACCCTCAGATCCTTCTCTTCTGTTTTGGCTAGTTGAATTCCCCAGCTGGTAGCTCCTCTTTGGGTTTTTGAGCTGAAATGTAGCACCTTGCATTTCTTGGCATTGAACCCCAGCTGCCAAGTGTCCGACCAAGCCTCCAATTTTGCCAGATCATCTTGCAACACCTGCTGCCCTTCTAAGTCATCCGCTACTGCTCCCATCTTTTTTTTTAACTCTATTTCCCTCCAATCGTGGCTCGTGAGAACTCTGTCAGGCATTCTACCCTTATTTCTGCCTGCCTGTGGATCTCTCAATCTGTGCCTCCTCTCCCCCCGCCGCCCCACAGCCAGCACCCTCAGTTTCACCTGCCTGGGGAGGGTAGCCCATCACCTCTCTTGGGCTCACTTGTAAGTCAGACTCTGGCTGCAGGTGGGGCCTGGGTGGAGGAACTGGAAGGCCAGCTGAGGAGAACCCGGCGGAGGGCATGGGGGATAGGTGCCGTCACCTATCTCACTGAGCCAGTATTTTTCCTTGTTCTGCACTCGTAGGACCCCCCCGGCGCATGGGCATTCCCCGATGCTCTGGTGCACGGCAACCCTGCCTGCGTCAGCCACGCTGCTCTCATGCTGCCCGGCTTGCTGCACTGACCCCTGATCTCCACCGGGGGTTGCTGGCACACCGGGACATCCCATCCTCTGCTCCCGGGGAGGAGAGCACTACAAGAGCACTTCTTCCTCAACCCGCCCCTGCTGACCCACCGGTGCCCGGGTTCGCTTCCAAACCCGGGTCGCCAGTGTAGCGCGAAGTGTGGCATCCAGCGCCTCTGCCCTCAGTGCCACCTGGTGCTGCTTACTGCTCCCATCTCGGTATCATCTGCAAACAGACAGATCTTGCTCTTGATGCCTATTGAGATGTCTGCTATGAAGATCCCAAACAACACTGGCCCAAGTACAGAGCCCTATGGCACCCCGCTTATCACTGCCCTGTGAGATGAGAGCTTCCCTCCCTCCACCACCCTCTGCTGTATCCTTTCATCCAGTTCACTACCCATCCCACCATATTCGCCCCTGCCCCTGTGCCTTCCAGCTTACTTCCTAGCCTCCCATGCAGCACTGAATCAAATGCCTTACTGAAGTCCAGGTACAGGACATCCACTGTTTGGCCCCTGTCTACTTGCCTGGTTACCCAGTCATAGCACTTCAGCAGGTTGGTCTAACAGGATCTGCCTGAAACAAACCCATGCTGTCTGCTGTCCTGCAGCTCATTAGCCTCTAGGAGGGAAACCAGCCTCTCTTTCAGGATTGTCTCCATCAGCTTTCCCACGATGGATGTGAGGCTTACTGGTCTGTAGTTCCTTGGCTCATCCTTGGGGCTGCTCTTGTGGAGGGGTACCACGTGCACTGTCCTCCAGTCCTGAGGTACACTTTCTGAGTTCAGGGAGGCATTGAACAGGTCTGCCAAGGGTTCTTCCAGGACTTCTGTCAGCTCCTTCAGCACCCTGGGGTGTATGCCATCTGGCCTTGGTGCCTTGTCCATCCTCAATGCCCTCAAGCCCTCCAGTACTCTGCCCACTGGAATTTCCTGTCTGTCATCTCCCCCCATGCCCCCTCACCCTTTCTCTTTAGTAAATACTGAGCAGAAGCACCCATTTAACACTTCTGCCTGTTCTGCCCCTGTTTCCACCCAACCCCCATCCATCTTTATCCTTACTATTTGGTCTTTACAACTCCTTTTCTCACTGTTGTACCTCAAGAAGTCCTTCTCCCCCCCTTTGATGCTATGTGCTAGCCTAAGTTCCCTGGATGCCTTGGCTGACCTGATTACCCTTGTCACCTCCCTCAACTCCATTAGGTATTCCTCTCTGTCCTCCCCTCTCCCTGTTTTTTGTACCTTCTAAAGGCAGCTCTTTTCTCCCTTACTTTTTCCATGCCCCCGCTCACCCAGCTAGGTTTCTTCACATTGCATGTGAAATATAAAGCTTGAGTTTAATGAGAGAATGGGGAGGTATTGATTATTACACACTATTCTTTCTAGTTCAGCTTTGTTGTTATCTGAACCACCATCAAGTAAAGTGGTGTCTAACTCTGTCACTCTTCAGTCCCTCACCTTAGTTGCCTGGTGTAAGGCAAGGATCAGGAATGTTCATTTAGAGGGCATAGTTACTAAATATTTATTACCCCATCCCCCGATTCCCTCAATATTATTTTAAAACAGGGTAAAGAAGGACCTTTTGTTACATTTTTCAATAGCTGTCCCACTCCCCCAACCCCAAAAATTCTCACTGGCAGAACAAGTTAGTCTTGAGCAAGTGCTTCATTCTATTAAGGCAGGATGCATGTACGACTAAGTGATTATTGTAATATGGTTTTCAGCCTATCAAAAGAGGAGGCAGCATAGTGCAGTGGTTTAAGGCTCTGAGCTGCAAACCTGGAAACCTGGGTTTGAATCCCACAACCCCCCCCCCCCCGCATACTGTGTGACCCTGAACAAGTCACTTAACTTCCTTGTGCTCCCAGGTCACACTTGTAAACAAGCTTCAACTTAGTGTGACTCTCCTGGTAAAAAAAAAAGACTGGATTTCTATAGTAGATTCTGTTTTCTAATAACTATTGTGTGTGTTGGGATGCTGTGATGTTATATGAGTCATAGCTTCCTTTATGTTTATTAGTGCCACAGCGTATTAAATGCAATGAACTGTCATTCAACCAACAACAGTATTAAAGCAGTAGTGCAGTGAAATAGTACTGATGACTTGACATGGGTTAGGCTTGAGAAAATAAAAGAAAACTATATAGATCACGGCACTGAAGGAAGTTAACAAAGCAGATTTAACAGACAAAAGCCTAAGGCTGACTTATTAGCATAATTTTCTAGAAAATGTAGGAACTGGAGAAATTTATATTTTTGCACAGCTAGTACCCAGTACACAATCCCAAAGTGTGGCTATATAAAATGGTACAGATCAACTGCCTTGCTGCACCATCATATTTTGGGACTCTACACAAAAGTGAGTCTTATTGTGGGGGAGGGGGCCCCTTCTCACAAAGTAATGATAAGTAAGGCTGTAATTAATTCACGGTATGCACGAAATTCACGGATACTGTGAAAATCGGCAGGTTCTGTGAATTTCGACAAAACTGGTATAACTGTCTTCCTTTCATCTCCTGATTACCTTGCAATTGTTAATCATCTAAACATCTCCTAAACACTTAATATGACAGCATTGGAATCATTCAGTCATTTCCCAATTGCTTAATCTATGCAGGACATCATGAAAGCAGGGATTTCTTAAGCGCTTAACAGCTTAATTGTTTAATTGTGTGACTGGTTTCTTGATCTCAAGCTGTTTTAAATTGTTAGAAAGTAGCCCAGTTTTCCAGTATGCTGCACAATGTCTCTGCCACAAAAGCCTACCTCTGTTTCTAAACTCGGTAAAGTGTATGCCAAACATAGGTGCGCCCAGTATGATAGAGGCACCTTTCATGTTTGGTGATATTTTATTTTGCTCAACCTGCAATATACCCGTAGACCATAAATGAAAAGCCTCTTGCGATGAATCACCTCAAGCCTCTTCTCATGTTGCCAAGAAAAGGAAACTCGATGTAAGCAAAAGCGCTGTAGCTGAGAAGCAGGTAACGAGTACAAGAGCTGTTTCATACCAAAGCTGAACATCAGAAAAGCAGGAAAATTGCACTATTCAATCTAGCTGAAGCATTTACTTCTGCTAATGGTCCTTTGAATGCTCTAGATAACCACAGCCTACACTGTTATCTTGAAACCAATTTAAAATCAGTTGGACTGATACCTACATTGCAGTGACTGCGTTCAGAATATTTGCCAAAAGTGTATTCATTTCATGTGGCTGAGGTAAAAAAAACGTGTTGGAGGCAGAAACAATTTCAGTTATATGCGATGAGGCTACTGATGCACAGGATCGATACATACTGAACATTGTGGCTATACCTTCAATTAGTGCACTACGCTTGCAAACAAGTAATCCCTCTGTAACCAAATTAGAACCAATACTACTAGACTGTACCATTCTGGAAGCTACAAATTTTAAAACAGTTTCTGAAGCTGTCCTGAATCGTTTGCAAAAATATGAAGTCCTATACATCAAAGTTGCAGCATACATCACAGACAACGCTATGTACATGAATAAGTGTTGGCTACAGAGTCTAAAGCATGTACTTTTAAATGGGGTCCATGTTACATGTTCTGCCCATCTATTAAATCTTCTGGGAGATGAAACTTTGTGATGACTGAAGAGGCAATTTGTGACAGCATTCCTCTGTTTGATGAAAATATAAAGGCAAGATCCGAGCTAAGATCCTACATTCAAGAGGTACAAGGCAGCATTTTCATATATTGTAACATAGATATTGTTGGGTTCTGGCAGGACTGTAAAGAACGATTCCCAAACTTGTCAAGCATTGCTCTTAGCTGTTTGAGTGTACCTGTTGATACCGCCGGTGTTGAGAGATCATTTTCTCATTACGGTTCTATGTTGACTGATATTCGACGTAGTATAAAGCCTGGAAATCTAAAGATGCATTCAGTGCTGCAGCAAAATAATTAATGTATGTTTAGTGGCACAAATGCACTTTTTTTACCCGATTTTAAATGTTTGTAATGATTGTAATCGATTTTAACTGCTGTTTGTTTTAGTTGTGCAACTTGTTATTTTATATTTATTGAAGTAAAAACCAAATTTGAAATTAGTGATGTATCCGTAAAATTATTTAGATTTGATGAGTTGATATTGAATATGTATTCAGAGAATGGATGAAACTTGTATTCATAACCTTAAGTTTGGCGGTGTCAGTCATCTGGGCCACTTCAGAAATACTTTGACCTTCAGGCAGTTAATTAACAAAAACACATCAGTCTTTCCCAGGTAGGTGATGCATGCAACATCCCCAGAGGTTGGGGAGACAAACCAGAAAAAAGGCATGGCCCAGCACGTCCATGATGAAGGCCCCAGTATATCCAGGTCCCCGCCTCCCCAATGTACTGGCATCACCTGATGAAATCTGCAGTAGCCCAGGGGTACATCCCCTACCTTGCCTGGGGGGGTGTCCAAGGCTCTGTTGAGGTAGGTGGCCATGGCTGGGGGAGGCTGGGGGATTGGGAGGTGCCTGGAGGTTCTGAAAAATGAACAGGCTGGAGTGAAGGGGACATAAAGAGAAACGAAAAAAAGATTGGGTCACAATTAGAACTTGATGATTGGGACTGATTACTCCCCACCCTCACCCTTTTCTCATTTGCATATGATTGCAAGCTCTGGGTTTATGTATTTATTTATTTAGTTTGTATTTACTAGGTTCGTGCACTAGACAAAACACTTGCCACGACCTTGGAGATTATAACACAGGAGATCATCACAGCAATATACAAATAACAAGAAAACAGGGAGCAATCCATATAACAGGCAGTAGTACAGATAAATAAATAGAGAAAGGGAAGCAATACACAAGATGCAATATATGAAAGGCATTGTGCAAAATACAGTACCTACTGTGCACATACAAGCAAAATAGAGGGGTAGGTAACATTCATTAGTATGGTGTTCAGACATGTTTAGGCAGGTGATTCAATTCCAAGCAGCCTAAGGGTGGGTACATATAAAGACCTGGTTAAGAAGAGTGCGGTACTCTCTTTTGAAGGCTAGGCTGGAGGGACACTGACAGACCTTGATCGGTTCGGAGTTCCGAAGTGTGGGAGCAGAGTTGGAGAAGGAAATCTCCCCAAGTTTTGTCCTGGTTTTGGATGTGTTTAAGGGACCACAGACATTAGACCATAGTGGATAGGACTGGCTATCAGGTGTGAGTAGTGCTGAAAGGGACATGGGGGATCACTTTGTCAGAAAAGTATGTATCACATCTTCTATGGCAAATGTGTGCAAAGTTTGTGGAGGAAGACTTATTTGTTGTAAAGATCACAATGATGAGTGTATCTGTTTGTGGCCAAGGCAAACCTGCAAATGCTGTTATAGGCCATGTCCCATTTTTGTAGAAAAGATTTGGAGGCTGAGTAGTAGACTGTCATCCTGTAGGTCAGTTTGGGGAGCAGGATGCCCCAGGCAATGGCAATATAGGCTTTGGTGTAAGGTTTTCTTTAATCTTGTAGGAGAGCACCAGTCTGGTGTTCACAGTCTTAAAAGCAGCAGAGATATGAGCTGAGAAGTCCAATGAGGTGTCAAGTGTAACTCTCAGGTAGTTGTGTTTTAGGGTCAGTTGCCCTACCTAAGTATCCAAGGGACTCAATTCTTGCTCCACCAAGAAGCCTGTTTCAACAGCCCCTTTTTCTGCCCTGTTCTGTCCTTTAACCCCATTGTTCTGCTTGGATGGCCACCTACAGAACCTCTCTCTCCCTCTGCTATTACCTCCTTTTTTAAGTCCCTCTGTGATATGCCCTTGTAAATGGCATCAAGTAGCAGTATACTGTAAATGAGTAGGGGCTAGCTAGCACAAAAGTCAGTGTCCCTAAATAAAGACAACAAAAAGCTAGCTAGTATGGTGGGTGAAAATGGAGTTTTCCGCCATGGCAGAACTTCTGCGAAAATCAGGTAACTTTCGTAGAAGTTTCAGAACTTCCACCTGTGGCAGAGTGGAAAACTTCTGTGAATGTTAAGGGTAAAATTTCACCTGGTTACATTATTAAAAGCCCTGGTGGCTAGTGGTCCCTCCCCCTTACCTGCCCCACAAGTACATAAACTACCCTGATTGCTAGCAGTCCCTCAGCCACTGGATCACCCGTCACCTGACCTAAAAAAAAATACCCCACCCCGGTGGTTGCAGTCCCTCCCCCCACCCCATCCCTGCCCCACAAATGCCGGTGGCTAGTGGTCCCTCCCCTCCACCTCACCCAAAGTGTCCAGTAGTAACCCCCATCCCCACCTTTGTCCGTAAAAAAAATCCCTGGTAGTCTAGTGGTTTAAGTTAATTCAAGTGAGACAACCCCCTCCCCATCCCGATCTGACCCCAGTCCCTGAATAAAATTATTTCCCTGGTGGTCTAGTGCCCCCATCCCCCACCCCAACAGGTGTCCCACCCGCTCCCACCCCATCCCAAGCCTCAGTGGGCAAGCTGACACAGCCCTCCTCTCTCTCACCACAGCTGGCCTGCCCACTGAGCTGTCAATGAATGAAACGCGTCGTGAGGTGATCCGGTGGGGAGAGGGACAGAAGGTGGGGAGATGGACAGCTAGCCACCAGGGATAGCTTATGTGCTTGTGGGATGGGTGGGGGGAGGGACCACTAGCCACTAGAGCTTTGAGACAACTGGGTGGGTGGTGATCGTGGGCAGAATTTCCGCAGAAGTTTGGAAATGGATTTCTGAACTTCCGCAGCTTGAATTCTGCGGAATTTGTTGTTTGCACATGGCTAGTACCTAGCCCAGTGTCCTTTTGTTTATCACTATATGTAAGGGCAGCTGCCCATGATTAAAGATGTGCACATTTACAGAGCCCCTCTATGCTGCACCGCTGTGTGAATACACCACTGTGTTGAATACTTCAGTTCGAGAAAGCCCAAACATGGGGACCATAAGTGAAAGTACTCCCAAAATGAGAAATGCTGGCGGGATATACATGATAAGCCGCTTCCCTCCAGCCTAAAGTGTAAAAAGGGTGTTCCTTTCTCTGATTAGGGAGGACATGTATAAATCCTGATATTGATTGCTTTATTTATGGGGGGGTATTGCCCAGAGTGAGCTGTCAACTCTTATGATCAAAAACATGCTCCCAAAAGCAGAGCGTCCTGTAGAGCCGCACGTTGTTGTTGTTTTTTAATTCTGTCCTCTTCCCTGTGGGACAAGCAGTTGCTCCATCCCTGAGCTATTCAACAAACAAATATGTGTTGCCAAAGACAATTACATCACTCTACCAAACTGAGTTACAATCCTGAAAGCGGAACACTGTTAGTGCAGTATCTGTTTGGGTTTTCATTTATTTATTTTTTTTATTAAGTGAGGTAGCCGCTCCATTTCAGAGCTTACTGGTGGGGATGACTGTCAGCCTGTTCACCTGCATTTGTTGGGATGGAAAGACATAAAGCCCTTAAACCCTAAAGTCCTAGGATAGAGTGTTGGGGAAACAAAGTTGTTGCCATCCCTCTAGCTACACACTGTAGTGGGCTGAACAAACTGAATGGGAAACTCCTCTCTTAAAGCGCTGAAAGTAAAAAAGCACTCGCTCCCTCCCTCTCTCCCTCTCAATCCCTCTCTCTCTCTCTCTCCCCCCCCCCCACAGTCCATGGCACTGTTCCAAAATAGGACGTGTGTCACAGGTCCGAATTGATCTGTGGTGCAGTGCCTAAAGCCAAAAGTGTGATGCAAGGGATATTTAAAAAAATATAAGTCCCCTTGCTAATTCTAGCTGTACAGAGCCTGGGATCCTGTATGCTGACTGGAGCACAAGAGCAGAGAAGGACAAGCAGTATTCTTGTCCTCACAGCAACTGAACTTAAACTAAGGGCTCTGAGTGTCAAATCTTTATCAAAACAGAGTAAGGATTTATTATTTTCTTTTATTTATTTTTATTTTATTGCTGTAATTTTGTTGGTCTTGCCTGCTCACGTGAAAGCTGTTTTTCATTGGAACTTATAAAGAATAAAGCCACACAACAAGTGTGTTGTACAGCTAGCCTGGTGGTGCTGTGGATTGAGGTGCTGGATGCCACACCTCGCACCACACTGGCGACCCGAGGTCGGGAACGAGCTTGGTCTTCCGGGAGTTGGCCGGGGGAGAGAGGATTGGGCGTAGAGGAGGACTGCTCTCCTCTCTCGGGGAGGGTGAGCTGTGGCATCCCTGCTACTAGCGACTCCTAATGGAGACTGAGGGAGCAACAGCAGGGTCCACCATGCAAGGGGCAGAGGTGACGGTGGACATGCGTGGGACTGGTGCGGGAGTGTGCCCGCCTTGCGCTAGATGTCATTGCATCCATGCCTCCAGGGAAGGAATCAAAGATACAGGAAATACTCCACCTCCTGGGAGGTAGACTCACCTGCCACTATGTCCAGCACTGGATCCTGCCCTCCAGAAACCTGCACATCCCCTGACCTTCACCCCCACCTGAGGGGCTTCAATTGCAAGGTAAGGTGCTGTGGTACTGAAGGTGACCCCGCCCCGGGGGGTTACAACCTGGGGTTCCCCGACGGTGTGCCGCAGTTGGGTTGGAGGAGCAGGCCCCTTGATAGGGAGGATCTTGGTGGATAGGATCATGCAGGACAACTGAAGGGGCCCCAGGCAGAGGTGACCAGAATGAAAAAGAGTTGACAAAAATTGAAACAAGTGTGTTGTACCTTACTGGGACTGAGCTGTTTATTTGTTAAACCCACACCCTAGGACAAGTTAAAATAGGAGACTGTGGTAAGGCAGGATACATCAATACATGCTACTGCTATTGAGGTATGGCACATTTTTATCCTAGGGGCTGAGTCAGAAAACATGGCTTGGGTCTTAGTAGCATTCATAAGGAGCCCATTTGAGTGGAGTCATGCTTGTACCGACTGAAGGTCACAAGATAGCTAACAATTTATATCCAGGATGTTGCAAAGACTTGTGAAGAGAACAAGGTCATCAGCATATAGGATTGGATTGCAGTGCCTAAGACTAATCTGGATTGTGTTTGTATAAAAAGACGAGGAGGGATCCCAGTATGGAGTCTTGAAGGACCACAACTGTGGCAACAGCTGTGTCAGACAGGTTGTGACCAAATTTAACTGGCTGATGCCTATTACTGAGGTAGCTTTTGAACCACAGAGCAGTGGAAGAGATACCCAAAGCACTTAATTTCTCATGAGTAGAGTGTGGTTGACCAAATCAAAGGTCAGTGAAGACCGCACCAGTGAGCTCACCCCTATCCATGGCAGTGGAGATGGAGGAAGACAGTGACAGGAGAGCAGTAATAGTTCTGTGGCCTTTCCTAAAGCCATGCTGTGAAGAAGACAGGCCGTTATGACTGGTGAGTTAGTCAGTTGGGAGGCAACCAGTTTTTTGAGAATTTTTGAGTACTAGTAGTATTGTGATTTGCCTGTAATTGCCAATGTTTGTATAGTCACCTTTTTTGTAAACCCGAACAACGTGAGATTTTCCAGATAGCAGGGATCATATGTGTTATAAGGGACAGGTTAAAGAGTCTTGTGACAGGAAGGGCAAGTTCTGTGGCAGCAATATTCAATGTTTTAGGATGTAGTTCATCAGAGGCAGCAGACTTTTATATTGGAATTTGTGTAAAGAGTCTGTAAACCTCACCACAAGTGACCAATTTGAGGTGGGGGGGGGGCGTGGTGACAGGGGCAGACATCAGTGATTGAGTTTATAAATGAACCTCTAGGATTACCTCAGCAAACTAGACATGAGCCCAGATTCATTGAGATCTTCAAGTGTACTTTCCTTTGTCAAAACCTCAAAACTCATTCAGGCTGTTTTATTCATAGCAGTTACTTTTTGTAATTATGAAGGAATTTTCACCTGTATGTGTTGGCCTAACAAATCCTTTTTATAGCACTAAAAACGTCTGTAATCCCATAAGCAGTTAAAGAGTAAAAGAAGTTCTATTTCTTAGCCACATTAAGGGCCAAAAATTGTCAGATCTGCCGTGCCAAATCATATGCACTATAATGCACATAAACTGGAAGACTCCAAGATGGGAGTTTTTTCTCTTGTTCTGTGATAGGGTGTTTGAAAGCTTCCATTAAAGAGCACCTTTCTTGGTGCAGAGCAAAATGGTCAGGAGGCTCCCTCACCTGAATGGGAGTTCTTTCGTAGTGGTTGTAAAATTTTCTCGTTAGCCCCATGAGGAAGGGAAGGGAATGTATTTTGCCCCTGAGGGGGATAGCCGCACAGTCCCTTAGACTTCCTGATCTCCGACGCCATCCGCATGTTTCCATGTTTTATGATGTCACTATATGGCTAGCGCGGGGATGTGTTCCATGTAAGCCCATGAAGCATGGTTTTAAAAGTTAATTTTACGATGTTAACTTGACCTTTGGTACAAATCGAAGCCAGTATTCAAGTAACAAGAGGCTCGGGGGCAAAATACAATCCCTTCCCTTCCTTATGGGGCTAACAAGAAAATTTTACAACGACTACAGAGGAACTCCCATTCAAGTAAGGGAGCCTCCTGGCTATTTTGCAGGCAGAGAAAAAAATGCATGAAAGGTGCGCTTTGACTGTCAGTGATAGCCAAATCTGAAATGAATGATCTGGCTATCTGGAATTGAATCCACCTCAAGTACTGCAGGGGCCCCTGGTGAGCTGCTGTCTCATCCCTTTCCAAATGCTGCCCCCAGGGAAATGCTTGTACTTAGGGCATACAGAAATACATAATCAGTCACCCACCAACATCAGTTCTTAACAGACCATAAAACAGTGTGTAATATCAATAAAAAGAACTGTAAACAAAGGAACGTGGATCTGTGGTTTTAGTTTGATGAGGTTAAACCTCTTCCCCATGTTTAGTTTTTTACATCTTTTGCAGTAGTGGAAGGATATAGCTTGGGTGTCAGGTTCAGTTCATTTCCTGAAGAACTTAGAAGCTCAGCCTCTTTCAACTGATAAGGACCCTCCTATACAAACAATTGAAAGGTCCATGGGATATTAGGTTTTCCCTGGAATTGTCTTTTGAGGAATGGACCCCATATTTCTTGAAACTTAGATAGTCTCTGCCCAGTACAATATGTTAGATGTTCCATAACTTGCTAACCTGAGCGTGCCATCTTCATATTCTGCGAATGTTGGAATCTTATCCAACCTCCACCTCCGAATCAGTAGACTCTTAGGTTCCATGCATGCTGCCATGAATCAAGTTGCCAAGGGTATTCTATGTGCCCATATTCACCTTGTGTAACCCAGCAACATCAATGGCTCATCTATAGGTAGGGGCTGACCCATAACAGGTCCCATGGCATCTAAAATACTGTTCAACCATGTGGTCAGTTTAAGGCAGGACCACAATACATGCAATAGGCCCCCCTCCCTTTTCCACAGTAACAACATTTTGGTGAACCAAAGGGATTCATGTGTTTTTTGCACCATAGGCATTCTATAACACAGATGTAGGTTTTTAGTTGCCTCGTTCTACAGGTTATGTCCCTGCTTTTACCATACACGTTAGCCCAACATGTTTCCCATTAGTGTTGCTCAGATAATGCTTTTGTGGACCTTACAACTATCTGTTAGATAGTGCTGGTATCCTGACTTGGATCCTACCAGATATCCTGCCAAAGACAGATGCAGGATCCAGGGTTAGATAGTGATGGATCCTGGTTAGGATCCAGGTATCCTAGTTAGGATCCATGGATCCTAGGGCAGATAGTTAGGATCCAGGGCCAGATAGTGATGGATCCTGGTTAGGATCCAGATATTCTAGTTGGTAGGATCCATGGTCAGATAGCACTATTATCCTATCACAGCAACTATCTGGCAAAATTGGAGGTATCTGTTGGTATCCTTATTTCTTGGATACTATCTAAGCAACACTATTTTCCATTCCTCCTCTGTTTGACTGTATCCTAGTATCCTCTCCCATCTACTTTGCACCACCTTTTACCCTGGTGAGTGCTTATCCAGGAGTGCCTTGTATATGCTACCCACTCTTGTTCCTCCCCCTTTGTGCATACTGCTTCCTCCTGCTGCCCCTACCAAATCCTCTCATATACCCTCACTAGTAGTCTGAGGTGTTGTCCCATGAGCTGCTGTAAGAACTCTCATTTGAAAGCACTGTACTTCCATTCAGGGATAGTCCTTCCATCTGCTTTAGTTCTCAGTGCTTGTAAGTCTAGTAACCTCCCTGTTTTCTTATCACATATGTCCCAGAATGTTAGGCACCCAACAGTCCAGCATTCTTTTCATTGGAGTGTATTGCCCCCAATTTTTAGTTGAGGATTTCTCCATAAGGCCCACCAGTCCACAGGTAAATTCAATTTGCTTTTGAGTCTTTTCTTAGTTTCTCGCCAAATGTCCCACAGATATACTAGGATGGGGTATTGTTCTATGTCTTTTCTCAGTACCTATAGAACTGACTATGAGGGTTTCTCTCCCAACAATTTATCCTCTAGTGGAAGCCATATTAGCAATTAGTTCAAGGTTCTTCCTTGGAAAGATTTCCATAGCAGTCTGAGCCTAAAGGGGTATAGTATTCCTGAAACCATGGGGTCCTGAAGCTGTCTTTCACCCAGAGGGTCCCCTAGTCTCATAGGGAAAACCTCATTTCACCCACCCCAGAGGAACTGGTTACAGACCCCCCCAGCTGTTTCTAAAGGCCTGCTGGGATTGTGAGAGGAAGATGCTATAGAATAAAGAAAACTCTTGGGAGCACTATCATATTCAATGTCTGAACTTTTCCCCATAGGGATAGTGTCATCATTTTCCATCTCACACATTTTTTTTTTCAATTGTTTAACCAGGTGAGACACACTGAGCTGAAAGCTTGTTTACAGGTGCAACCTGGGAGCACAGGGAACTTAAGTGACTTGCTCAGGGTCACACAGTATGCAAGTGGGGGCTGTGGAATTCAAACCCAGGTCTCCAGATTTGCAGCTCAGAGCCTTAAAATGCTGCGCTATACTGCCTCCCCAAATATCTTGTTTCAGTGAGCATATTAGAGGCACCACATTGTTCTGCATCTATGACTTCCAATTTGCTGAGATGCTAATCTCTAAATGTTTGAAACCACCCTTAGTTCATTTTAATCTGCCTGTAGTTTGGGGCACAGGTCCACAATGGCTATTTAGGGGTTAAAACTCTGTCTTGCACCAGTTATTCTTTAGACCAAGCAGCCATGCAGACTCCTCTATGAGATCTATTTGTGCGGGGAGAGCGAGGACTCTACTGTCATTATAGTCATCAGGATGTTATCCGCAAACAACATGGTTTTGAATTCCACCCCCTCTCCTGCACCCCACCCCCCAATATCCTTACTGTCCATCAATCTCTGTGCCAATGGCTCAATAGCCAGAACAAATAGACCTGGGGAGAAGGGACATCCCTGCCACATTTCCTCTCCCAGCTAAAAGGAGGGGAAGAGTCTTCCATTTTGAGCACTGCTGCCTGAGCTTTGAGTAAATGACCTTTCCCCATTTCAGGGGATCCACGACAAGAGTCTGACAGAAATTCTGTCTAACACCCCCGTCAGCGACACCGGCAGGTCAACTGCATTCAGCAGTCGTCTGCTGGTTCGCTATTGCATTCTTTGTTTTCTTGAGGCTTTGCCCAGACCCCCATGAGGGCTGCACCCCTGCCACCCACTTAAGGATTCTCAACTCCAGTCAGAGTTGATTGGGGGAGTGCAGGACCCCTGACAGACAGCGCTGGGTTCCAGCGGGTCTCCCATCGCGGCTAGGTGTTGTAGTCACTGTGGGGGACCTCGCTGGTGACATGTCGCTGTGAGGGGGGTTAACGATTTCAGGAGCCCCTCCCCAAAGCCAAAGGCCTCCACAACCTTAAGTATGTAGGGTCATTTATTAACAGAGTCAAATGCCTTCTCTGTATCCATTGCAATAGCTACAGCAGAGTCTGTTATGGACTACACTGTCCCTATGAGACTGACCAGTTGCCTAATGTGGTCCACCTTATCTCTCCCACCACAAACCCAGCTTGCTCCGGGTGGACTAGCTGTCACAACACTTTGTTAAGCTGATTCACTAAAACCTTGCCTAGAATTTTGTAGACCAGGTTTTAAAAAGGAGATGGGTTGATAGCCAGAGCACTCAAAGTGGTCCTTCCCCTTTTAGTCAACACTGTTATAGTGACTTGTTGCATTATCTGAGGGAGTGGCCTCCTCTCCCAGGCTTCCTGTAGTGTGTCCTCTAAGAGTGGGTTGATGAGATCCCCTATCGCTTGGAAAATTTCTACCAGGAACCCATCAGGGCCCAGGCCCCCCCACACACACACACACATGTCTCCCTAGCTGCTTTGATCTCCTCTTCTTCCTCCTGTTGAGGCTATCTGGAAGCTCCATGTCTTTCACTTTAGTTTGAGCAAATATTCCTTATCCAAACAACTTTGGATTCTCTCATGGAGGACCTCTTCCCCTCATTCCACCTTAAGGAGTATAACTCCCTGCAGTAGTTCTAGAATTCCAGATTCATTTCCATTGTGCTAGTCACCCCCCCCCACCCCAGTTTGCTAACACCTGGGATCTATGCATCTGCTGCCATTTTTTTAACCTGTGGGCCAACAGGTAGCCTGCTTTCACCCTTCCCTCTCAATATGCTTGTCTGGTCCTGTATAGTCCAAGCTCTGCTTGCTGTGTAGCAAGGGTATTTATGCTACTGCATATTTGACTGTCCTTATCTCTTTTAGTAACCTTTATGATCTGTCTCCCTGCTTGTGTTTTTTTCTCCAATTCTCCTAATGATTTCAGCAACTCCTCTAGTTTGGCATCTCTGACTTTTTCCCAGTAAGAGAATAGGCTATTATTTTACCCCATATACTGTATATGCCTTGAGTCCCTCTAAATCCATCCAGTGGCCTTTCCCTCTGTTCTATTAGCCACAAATTAGTTCTTGGTATCTTTCCTCAACCAGAGTTTAAAGACAGCATCTCCCAGCAGTAAAACATTGCACCTCCACCATTTCTGGTCTGTGGGCTGGTCTCCCATTTGGGTGACATATATCACTAGGGCGTGATAAAATATTGTTAGTGGGTGTGTCATGATCTCCAGAGACTCCATGACCATGACTTAAGAGGTCAGAATTATGTCCAGTCTGCTGTGTGGGCCATGGACCTGTGAAAAGAATGTGTAGTCTCTGGAGTCTGGATTGCCTAGCTTCTATGCATTTCACAGGGCTTCTTCCTTCATTAGGTTTTTAAGTACTTTAGACCTTTTGGTGTCATGGTATCCCCCATTTCACCCCGAGGTATCTAATAGTCTAATAAAACATTAGTATCACCTCCCAACAGGACCTCTCCCTCCTCCAAATCCTGGAGAACCTGAGCCAAAGCATGGTAGAAATCTGGTTCATCTTCATTTGGCCCATAGATGCTCCCCAGGATGAGGGATTTACCCTCCATTCTCCCTTTCACTAGGACCCACCTTCCAACCTTATATCTGCAAACTGTTCCAGGGACTCAGTTAAGTGTTTTTTTGCACATTATTACTAACCCTCTCTTCTTAGTGTTGTGATAGTGCTCATAAACTGGCCCTCCCCACATTCTGTGAAGCTTTTCTGCCTTCCCCATAGAAGAGGAGTATCTTGGAGGAAGATGATATTGCTACCAAGTTTCTTTAAATGATTAACTCATTCACTCTATAGGAGCTCTTTGACAATTCCACCCTTGTGTCCTGTATACTCTTAGCACTACATCCTGGGCATTTCAAAGCAAAATCAAACCATAATCAGCATGCCACAAACAAATGCGAAAACCTCATGAAGCGTAAATACTACACACAAAGTATGAGCGGCAAAGTTGTTCAGCACAACATTACCTTTCCAATGGTGCTATGCAATTAATTTTAAGCAATTTCTTTTTTTTTTCTATATTAGTCGAAATAGCAAAAAAAGTGTTTTTTTGCAATAAAAAGTCAAAGTAAACCATTTTTGGTAGGAAGCAATTTGTAACATATGAACAATAAATTAAGCATCCATACATTAGATGTAGGTACAAACGTAATTTTGTACTAACAAGCAATTTTTCTAATATAAAACATGTATTTTTTTCCCATTGTATTCAAGATGATTAGGTGAGGCTTGAGGGACAAATGTCAGCCACACACACCATCCCATAAACAAATGTGAAATAACTCCTAAAGTATACGTGATACATACAAAGCATCAGTGGCAAAGTTGTTCAGCACATGCAGTAATTACCTTTCTAATGGTGCTATGCAATCAGTTCTAATCCATTTGGTTTGCAAGTAACACAGAGAAATAGTGCTGACGACCTGAGAAGTGTCCAGGGCACACAGGAAGTCGTTTGTCTGCTGACAGAAGTAATTGTGAGAGACAAAGGGGATGATTTGGTTCGCACCTACAGGCGTTTTATAGGAGGTAATGAATTTAGCACATGCTTACATTTGGTGGGGTCATTCAACCCTTGCACATTCCAGGTGGTCACACTTAATGTTGTTATAGTCCTTTATACATATTCCCCTCTCCCCACTCCTTCCACCACTTCCTACCTCCCCCCAGAACCACACACTGCCAACAGGGCAAACAAATAAACATCATTAGGAAATGGAACATTAAAAACATAAACTTTTACCTGTATTTTTCCTGTCTCTCAGCTTCTGCTATTGTGACTGACATCAAGACTACTGAATGTAGCAGTATTCTCACCACTGCTCCAGATCAAGTGTCTGTCTCCGTCTAAGATTTATGAACCAATTGACACGCTACTCCCCTCCCTTTGTTCATCCAGTCTGCTGATTGAAACCTTTTAGTGAAATATTTGCCATCACCCCTGAGAGTTGTTAGGTGTAACCCTGTTATATTTTTTAGTCTATCACTCTTCCCCATTATTTCCCACTTTCTCCTATTTAACAGGCATTCCAGAGGCTCCCTCGCTTCTCTGTTTACACCATGGGGTACACTGCTGACTGTGCTTGTATGGCTATTCCCCAGGTGCTTCCCCCATCATTTCCAGTCTTTTTGCTCCCCCATTTGTGCCTTTCTTTATGTTGTATCTCTCCCATTGAAAACCTAGGGAGCTCTTACTGCTGCAATGTTATGACTACTGTGCACCCCACTGCCTTCTTACAAATGCCTGTTTGGAGCAATGTCGCTATATGAAAGAAAGTGGAACCTTGAACAAGGGGAGGATATCTTATTTTCATAAAATTTGTGACACCCTGTTCTCACCCCTTCACTCTGGATCCCCTAGCATGACAGTGAGCGATATTCCTCACATTACCCCAGTGCAGCAGTACAAAGCCTGTCACTATGCACACTCTATCAGCCTAGAGCATTTTTTCCTTCCATTCATAGATACATAGATACATAGACAGTGTCAGCAGATAAGGGCCTATGGCCCACCTAGTCTGCCCATTTGAGTTTGTAACTTCAGTTTATGTTTTCCTAGAACTCTGTTGCCCCTTACCCCTGACCTCCAGAATTCCTTTATGTCTATCCCATGCATTCTTAAATCCCATGATTGTTTCAGCCCCCACCACTTCCTCTGGCAGGATGTTCCACTTGTCCACCACCCGTTCTGTGAAGAAATTCTTAGTCACGTTTCCTCTGAATCGTCCTCGCTGCAACTTCATCCCATGCCCTCTAGTCCTGGAACATCTTTTTCGCTTAAAAATAGTGTATTCTTACACCCTGTTCCTCCCTGTAAGATACTTGTATGTCTCTATCATGTCCCCTCTCTCCCTCCTCTCCTCCAGGGAGTACATATTCAGTTCCTTCAATCTGTCCTCATAGGACTTGTGATGCAATCCATGTACCATCTTTGTTGCCCTCCTCTGAACCTTCTCTACCCTGTCTATGTCCTTATGTAGGTAAGGTCTCCAGAACACTACACTGTACTCCAGGTGGGGCCTCACTAGTGTCTTGTATAGTGGAATCATGACCTCCCTTTTCCTGCTGGTGATGCCCCTGCCTATGCATCCCAGCATCCTATTTGCTTTACCTGCTGCCTTGTCACACTGTTTTCCTACCTTGAGGTCATCAGATATGATAGCCCCAAGATCCCTTTCCTGCTTGGTGCATGCTATATCCTCACCCCCCAACTGATATATTGTGCCTGGGTTTTTGTGCCCCATATGCATTATCTTGCACTTCTTTGCATTGAATTTCAACTGCCAAACCCTGACCATTCTTCAAGTTTCTGCAGGTCCCTTCTCATTCTGTCTACACCCTCTGGTGTGTCTACTCTGTTACAGAGCTTTGTATCATCAGCGAACAGTGGAATTCTGCCTTCTAGGTCCTGCGCAATGTCACTAATGAAGATGTTGAATAGGACTGGTCCCAGCATTGATCCCTGTGGTACCCCACTGGTCACTTTTCCCTCTGTGGAGTGACAGCCATTTACCACCACCCTCTGTGTCCTGCCACACAGCCAGTTACCTACCCACCACACTACTGTCCTGTCCACACCCATATTCCCTAGTTTGTGTAATAGTCTTCTATGTGGCACAGTGTCAAAGGCCTTGCTGAAGTCCAGATAGGCCATGTCCACTGCCCTCCCCCTGATCCACCTCCCTAGTCACCCAGTCAAAAAATTCAATGAGGTTGGTGTGACATGACCTGCCCCTGGTGAAACCATGCTGCCTTGGATCCTGCAGTCCATTGACAACCAGATGTTCCACCAATCTCTCCTTCAGTAGTGCTTCCATGATCTTCCCCCACTACTGAGGTGAGGCTGACTGGTCTGTAGTTGCCCACCTCCTCTTTGTTCCCACTTTTGTATAAGGGGACTACATCTGCTGTCCTCCAGTCTTTGAGTACCTCCCCTGTTTCCAGTGATCAGCTAAACAGGATAGCCAGAGGTTCAGCCACCACCTCTCTGAGTTCTTTAAGGACCCTGGGGTGCACCCCATCTGGCCCCATTGCTTTATCAACTCTTAATACTTCCAGTTCCTTCAGGATCCTTTCGCGTGTAAAGGGACTTGTGTCCATTTCTGCACCATTCTCACCCCTTGTACTCCCTTCAGACCCATTACGCTCCTCTTCCTCAATAAAGACTGAGCAGAAATACCTGTTCAGTATGTCAGCTTTACTGTTGTCATCCTCCACATGGCCCCCATCCTCCCCCTTCAGTCTCACTATCCCTCCCTTTGCTTTTCTTTTTTCACTTATGTACCTGTAAAAGGTTTTGTCCCCTCTACCCACTGATTTTGCAATGTGCTTTTCTGTCTGAGCTTTGGCTTCTCTTACTGACCTCCCTGCCTCCTTTGCTTCTCCTGGTACTTCTCCCTATCCCCTTCTGCCTGTGTCTTTTTGTATTGCCTGAATGTAATCTTTTGGCTTTCACTTTCTTTGCTACCTCTTTGGAAAACCATAATGGCCTCCTCTTCCTTTTCGCTTGCTAACCTGCTTAATGCATAATTCTGTTGCTCTTGTAATCCCGCTTTAAATACTGCCCACTGTTCCTCAACCCCTGATTCCTGCCCCATTCCTTAATGCCTCTTTCAAGTATCTCCCATTTTCCCAAAGTCTTCCCCTAAAATCAGGATCGTGTTTTTGTGTAGTTTGGTTCTGCTCCTTCTGTGATTTCAAACCACAATGACTGGTGGTCACTGTTCCCCAGGTGCTCCCACTGTTACCCCATCACACTGTCGCTGTTTGTGAGCACAAGGTCCAGTATTGCCTTCTGCTGAGTTGGTTCCATGACCAGTTGTTTGAGAAAGGCACCCTGAAGGGAGTCCAGGATAAATCTGCGCCGAGTTGATGCTGCTACTGGGATGCTCCAGTCCACATCTGGAATATTGAAGTCTCCAACCAGTACTACCTCACCCTTGTCTGCCATCCTTTGGATGGCTAGAATCAGCTCCCTATCTGTTTCTTCCTCCTGGTCTGGTGGTCTATAGACCACACCTGTGTGGATGGCTGGCTCCATTTTCCTTTCCAGCTTAACCCACAATATCTCTCCCCCATTTTGCTCCTCCTGGATCTCTGTGGCCATTATGTCATTTTTCACATACAGTGCCACTCCTCCTCCCTTCCTACCTGCCCAGTCTCTTCTGAATATGTTGTAGCCAGGAATGGCCATCTCCCAGTCATGGTTATCATTACACCAGGTTTCTGTGATGACCACAATGTCCAGGTCTGACTGCACCATGACAGCCTCCAGATCTTCCATCTTGTTGCTAAGGCTCCTGGCATTGGCACACATGGCTTTCCATGATTTGACCTCCCTAGACTGTTTAGCTGTTCTTCCCAAGCCCTTCCCTGGTTGTCCTTTATCCCTGGTTCTCCTTGCTGTCTGCCCTTCTGCTGATTTTTGCCCCTTTTCTGCCTATCCACCTCTTGGGCACTAATCTCCATCTTTTGCACACTGCTTTGTTGAGATATCCACTCCTCCAGTTCACTGGTTCCACTGCTAGCTGTGGGGCGTGAGCAAGTAGGTACCCTCCTTGCTGGCCTGCTACCTCCCTTGGCTAGTTTAAATGCTTGTCAATGTAGCATTTAAACTTATCATTGAGTGCTTGGATTCCCCTCCAGGATGGCTGCAGGCTGTCAGACTTGAACAAACCTCCATCCCTCCAGGTGGGTCCCCAGTCACCAATGAATCCAGACCCTTCCTCACAGCACCAGTTCTTCAACCATGAGTTAAAGTTCCTGGTGCATGCACCCCTATGCTGTCCCATGCCCCTCACAGGTAGTACTTCTGAGAAGGTGACAGAAGTAGCTACTTGCTTGAAACCCCTCCCCAATTTCCTAAACTCTTTCTGAACTTCCTTTGGCTCCCCATTTGCCAGGTCATTAGTACCTAGGTGGATAATGACATCCAGCTCACCCTTCCGTCTTGCCTTCTCAGTGATCCCCAGGATCTTCCTTCCATCCCTCCGTGCCATGGCGCCTGGTAGGCAGCTCACCTCCCGGTCCTCCCTCTCCCCCTCCTGTGTTCCTAGCTGGATCCCTCTTATGATGGAGTCCCCATCAGGATTTGCTTCCTCCTCCTCTGGGGTCCACTGCTCTCCCCGCTGAGGTCACCTCCTTTGCTAATCTCCACATCCTTTCCTTCCACTTCTCTGGGTGCCTCTATTTGGTTGCCCCCATTTGCCAGTGTGGCATATGAGTTCTTGAGTGGAACAGGATCTGGGATGTGCCTCTGCCTGACCGTCTTAACCCACCCTGAGCCCACTGTCATCCAAGTGCTCCTTGTTCTCGGCATCCTTTGAGGCAGCGGCATTGGACTGGGTGGTCTCTGGATAGGGGTGATGGTACTCCTGACCCAGTTTACTTCTGCTCTGAGTCTGGCTACTTCATCCCACAGTCCAGAGAGATGCATGCAGATAGGACAGCACCTCAGTGTCCAGAAGGTCTGCCTGAATATGGCTGCCCCGCAGCTACTGCATTGCACCACTCCCCACATTATACTGCAATTATACTGCTATTCCACTACTTGTCTGTTACTGAAGCTGTCCTAGTTCCCTTTTTATTAATTTACTGTCCTAAAAATCCTGCCACTGATCCTCAGATACTTTTCTTTTAAAAAAGAAAATAAATAAATAAATAAATAAATAAATGAGTCAAAACACTTGTAGTGCTGAGGGTGGGCTTCTTCAACTTATGCCCCTCCTACTCCACACATCCTACTATCCCCTGTGTTTATCTCCTGTCAGTCAGACTTAACAGGGCATATAATTAAGAGTTGGGGAAGGGGGGGGCGAAAATTTGCAGCAATTAAAGACAACAAAGAAATACACCACCACTACGTTTTAAATTTTCAACAGCCCAAAAACAATTCTAAGTAAAGACAGCAAAGAAATTACAGTGTCACTAAAAGACCACAATCTAAGTTTAATAACAAAAATAGCAATTACCAGTTACTGTAAAGCACTGATATGAATATGCTTCCTTCCCCTTCTGGCTTTTTCTGCTAAAACAAAAATCACTTGCTACCTCAACTCTGACTAAGCCTCACCTCCAGTTATCACTGGATATAAACTGTGAACAAGAACTGAAAGGCCCTTTGTCTACTTGATTCTCTCCCCCTTCAACCTTGTGCAGTTGTGCCAATGTCTAGTACCCAACTAAAGGCATCCTGCAGTGGCTCACCTCACACAACTCTCTTCCCCTTCAGGGTATGCCTTTTAGCAACACCCCCCGTGCCACTCTTGTCTTGACCTTATACTTTCAATGGTTTCTGGGGAGAAAATGGAGCACACTGCTAGTTTCTCCTCCTTCCCAAAGCTGCACACTCCTTCCCGCATTAGGCTTCTAATGGCAGCTGCATTGCTTGGGTCCCTTCTCTCCCTACTGCACCCCCCCGGTAGTTCAAGTTCCCCCGATTCCCAACATTATTGCAGCACTTGGTATAATTCAAAAACAATTAACTCAGTACACTGTTAAAAACTAGAGGATAAACTTGCTTAGTGCCTCCTCTCTTGTACATTAACCTAGGAAGTCAGTAACACCAGCAACATATCCCCCTAACATAAGTCCTTTAACATCAGTCTGATAGTAGAAAATGTCATTAGATGTGATTGCAGTGTAAAGCCTTCTGGTGTTACCTGTCTTCTGCTTAAAGTTCTAAGGATTTGAGTCTTACTGGGCAATAATAAGGAACTTGAAGACAGTCCATACCAGCCCGGAGATTTCCTCAGTACACAAAATTTCATTGTGTGAAGTAAATCATTTGCACATGAGTGTTGCTTCAGCCCAGTGGGCCTTTGGTCTTCTCCCTCTCTCCCTCTGATTGATGGCTCTGTTTACATCTCTGCCTCTCCTTGAAGTCTCTCTCTCTGGCTCCTCTTCAGTTGGGACCATGAAGCCTCTGGCTTTGTTGTTTTGGTGGGCCTTAAGACCTCTGTGGGGTTCCTTCTCTAAAGTGCTTCACCATCTTGGCCTGCAGTACAAACTCTTGGGCCTTTCTCAGGCAAACAAAACTGTTTTGTACCCCTTCAATGGCAAGCCATAAGACTGCCTGAGTACCTAGGGAGCACCTCAGTTGTTGTTAATGAATCAGATCCTTGATCCAGTCAAAGGCCTTTCTTCTCCCAGTCACATTTCTAGGGAAACCTGTCTTGAATGCTATCTGAGCCCCATCCCATGAAATGTCCTTGAGAGGCAGGGCATTGTTTAGAATGAGTTCTTGATCTTGGTACCTCAGTAAGCACATGATAAGAGGTCATGGCTTGGCTGACTTATATGCTGGGTTCAGTGTGTAGGGGGAATCCAGTGGTCTCTGTTAATTTCAACCAGACTGCCCTAATAATAGTGCAATGCTTTAGGGAGCATCCTTTAGAAAATGCAGCCTAAAATCCGTACATTATTTCTCCAGTTTCTCACCTTTTGATCTTCCAGTTCCTCACACAACGCCTGAATCTACATTTCAACTTCCCCTAGCAGCCACTTAGTCAGGCCTGACCAGTCCTGGGGGTGTACTGGTGCTGGAGGACTCCATACTCAAGAGGATCAGGTGGGGCAGCAAGGGGGAGAGGCACAGTTGGATATGGGTGGAGTCCATACTGGGATTAAAGGCAGACAAGGCAGGACAGGCAATCCTAAGGTGCACAAGGAGGGGTAGGAGGAAACCGAATATTGTGGTACATGTGGGGACAAATAACCTAGTGGGGGAAACTGTGGAGGTAACAAGGGAGAGGCTTGAGGAAGTGGGAAGGTTGTGTGAGGAGACTGAGGAGTCTGTGACCTTCTCGGAGGTGCTTCCAGTACCCTGCACAAGCACAGTGAGAAAGGAGAGGATTGGGGAGTTGAACACATGGTTGGTAGAATGGTAGAATGCTGTCGAACTAAGGAGTACGGGATTGTGGGTGGCTGGGGCAGTACCTGGGATAGTAACAATCTTGAACACATGGTTGGTAGAATGGTAGAATGGTGTTGAACTAAGGGGTACGGGATTGTGGGTGGCTGGGGCAGTACCTGGGATAGTAACAATCTTGAACACATGGTTGGTAGAATGGTAGAATGGTGTTGAACTAAGAGGTATGGGATTGTGGGTGGCTGGGGCAGTACCTGGGATAGTAACAATCTTGAACACATGGTTGGTAGAATGGTAGAATGGTGTTGAACTAAGGGGTATGGGGTTGTGTGTGGCTGGGACAGTACCTGGGATAATAACAATCTGTTTGCAAGGGATAGGCTGTACCTGAGTAGGGATGGGAAGGAGGTATTAAAGCAAAGACTGGGGCGGTATATTGTGACAAGGGTGGATTTAAACTAGATGGGGGGTGGCAAGTGGACAGCAGGTAGGCAGGGATCCAATAGAGTGGAGTCACAGCCTACCCCCCAGGCTAGCAGGGAAGGACTCAGGGCAGCCGAAAAGGGAGGGAGTAGAAGGGAAGAGATGGAGGGAGATAAAGGGAAGGGGGCAGGATGGAGGGTGGTTACACTGAATGTGAGAAGCTTAGGCAACAAATCAGCTGAGCTACAGGCACTCTTGGCAGTGTGGAGGGTAGATATTGCAGCTGTCAAGGAAATGTGGGCAACCTAGCACCGAGACTGGGATCTGGCAATCCCAGGGTACAAATTATACAGGAAGGACCATAAGGAGGAGAGGGGGGTTGGGTGGAAGTCTATGTGAGGGATGGGATCAAATGCACAAGGGGCAAGGGGGAGGAATGGAGAACAGAGGCAATCTGGCTGCAGCTCCTAGATGCAAGGGGTAGAAAACTGAGGTTCGGGGTGGTATACAGGCTGCCATCCCAGTCTGAGGAGCTTGACAAGGAATTAGCAGGACAAATCAGAATGGTATGTAGAAAAGGGAAGGTGGTCATTGTGGGGGATTTGAACTTGCCGGGGGTTGACTGGAGCATTCCGGTCACCTCCACTGCTAGGGAGCAAGTGCTTCTGGATGCAATCCAGATGGGTCTCCTGATGAAGTTGATCAGTGTACCTACTAGGTTAAAGAACACTTTAGATCTGGTATTGTTGAATGGGGAAGCATTAAGGGAAATAAGGGTGGAGGACCTACTAGCCGACAGTGATCATCAAATGGTGTGGATTAATATCACGATGTGCAGGGAGCCAGAGAAATCAATAACCCGGGTGGTAAATTTCAGGGGGGCAGACTTTGGGAGGATGCAGGAAGTACTGAAAGGGAAACTGGAGGGCATAAAGCAGGAGATGGAAACGGAGCAGAAATGGGATATTATTAAATGTGGGATTACAGAGGCACTAGAAGCCTGCACCAAGACACAGACTAAGAGGAGCAGAACAAGGAAACCATGCTGGTTGAACAGCGAGGTAGTGGAGGTGGTGAGGGCAAAATGAGAGGTACACCAGAGATATAGGAGGACAGAGAAGGAAGGGGACAGGGAGGAGTATGCAAGATGGTCCAGGGAGGTGACCAGAAAAGTAAGGGAAGCCAAGGCTCAGAGGGAGCTGAGATTAGCACAGCAAATTAACGGGGGGGGGGAGGGGGAGAAAGACTTTTTCAGATACATCAGGGAGAAAGGGAAGTACAAGGAGCCAATAGTGAGGATAAAAAAGGGTGGGGAGTGGGCAGAAAAAGGGGAGGAACAAGTGGAAGCACTGAATGAATACTTTTGCTCAGTGTTCATCGAAGAAAAGGGGGGGAACCACCGCTACCACCATGGGCAGGGAGTGTGGGGATGGGGGGAAGAAGAGGTGACAGATGGAAGAATTGAGGGAGGTAGAGTCCTAAAGAGACTGAGGGTACTGATGGTAGACAAGACACCAGGGCTGGATGGTATCCACCCCAGGGTGCTGAGGAAGATGGTGGAGGTGTTGGCGGAGCCGCTGGCAGATCTGGACAGCACCTCACTGGAGTTGGGATGAGTGCCACTGGACTGGAGGATGGCACATGTAGTGCCGTTTACACAAGAGCAGACCAAGGGATGAATGGGGTAATTATTGACCGGTAAGTCTCACCTCCATAGTGTGCAAACTCATGGAAATGATACTAAAGGAAAGACTGGTGTCGTACCTGGAGGACAGTGGCCTCCAGGATGTGAGGCAGCATGGGTTTGTTTCCGGGAAGTCTTGCCAAACCAACCTGATACAATATTATAACTGGGTAACAGGTGAGCTGGATAAGGGTCATCCGGTGGATGTTCTTTACTTGGACTTCAGCAAGGCCTTCAGTTCAGTTCCTCATGGATGGCTTGGGGGGAAGCTGACTTGTGTAGGGGTAGGGGCAAAAATGACGAACTGGATTACAAGCTGGTTGAGTGGGAGGCTGCAACAGGTGGTGGTGGGAGGGAAGCTCTCAACTCCGAAGCCGGTGACAAGCAGGGTGCCACAGGGCTCTGTGCTGGGACCAGTATTATTTGGGCTCTTCATGTCAGACATTGCACACGAGGTGGTGAGCAAGGTAAGTCTGTTCACAGACGACACCAAAATGAGAGCAGTGGTGGATGGAGGGGAAGGATGGAAGCAGCTGCAGGGGGATGTAAGCAAGCTAGAGTAGTGGTCAGAGAGGTGGCAGCTGGAGTTCAATGTAAAGAAGTGTAAGGTTATGCACTTCAGGGCGAAGAACCCAAGGAGAGAATACTGTCTGGGGGGAGGGGGGTTAAGCTGGAGATCACTGAGGAAGAGCAGGACCTAGGGGTAATGGTAACAGGGACCATGAACAACACTGCCCAGTGCAGGAGAGCAGCTGCAAAAATGATCAAAATG
The DNA here is from genome assembly GCA_016271365.2 of Neoceratodus forsteri. Classification (NCBI taxonomy): domain Eukaryota; kingdom Metazoa; phylum Chordata; order Ceratodontiformes; family Ceratodontidae; genus Neoceratodus; species Neoceratodus forsteri. The sequence goes on along the minus strand of CM057456.1, from coordinate 605,097,244 downwards.
CTGGGGTGCATAGCGAAGGGGTTTTCATCGAGGTGAAGAGAGTTGATCTTGCCCCTCTACAGGTCGCTGGTAAGGACGCACTGGGAGTATTGTGTGCAGTTTTGGAGGCCATACCTGAAGCGTGATATCAGGCTACTGGAGGGGGTGCAGAGGAGGGCAATGGAGATGATATGTGGAATGAAGGGGAAAGACTATGAGAGCAGGCTGGGAGACCTGAATATGTATACCCTGGAGGATAGAAGGGAGAGGGGGGACATGATAGAGACATTCAAGTATCTGAGGGGAATCAATAAGGATGGGGCAGACAGGGTCTTTAAGCTAAGGAGGGGGAGTGACACCAGGGGGCATGGGCTAAGAATAGAGGGGAAGATTTGGGAGGAAATGAGGAGATACTATTTCATGGAGATGGTGGTAGCAAAATGGAATGCACTACCAGAATGGGTGGTTTCATGTAAATCTGTGAACAGCTTTAAAGGACATGGGACATGGAACAGGGGAGAGTGAGGGTGGGGAAGGTGGGGGTGGCAGTGGGATGACAAAGGGGAGGGGGGGGCAGCTGCAAACTAGGGGTGCTAGCTGCACACTTGAGCAGACTTAGACCAGGTGATTTGTTTCTGCTGGCACAGTCATATGTTTATATGTACGTATGTTCATATGTTCCTCCAAATGTCTGACTTAATCCTCTGACTCAGTTACTTGTGGGTGGCCCCAAGTCCTGCACTTTGGCTTTTGTGGATTTAAAGGCATCCCCAAGCCTGGTGAGCTCTGACATTATACCATCCATGAAACTTGTGATTACAAGTAGGTCATGAAGGATTCTTCCCACTCTCCAGCTTCAGACAGGCCCCTGCCGTCTTGTTTCCAGCCTCACCTCACTAGCAGGAGAAAACTGCAATTTGTGCTTTTTGGGGATCGTGGTGTCATTCAGAGTCTCTGGATCCATCCCATCTCATTTCAGTTGCTTCGTTTTGTGCATTTTTAAAATTCTACTGGACAACTCAGGTAGGGAGGATGAAGCTAAATATTGACAGTCTCAGACAGAGCTTGACATCTGAGCTTTTAACTTGGCCACATCACGTGACCCCTGCCCCCAGTACTGCATTCTTCAATTGGTTTGTTCTAATGCAAACGTGAAAAAGAAAAAAGGCATCACACCATAGTAATGATAAGGAGACAAGTGTATAAAAACATGGAATTAAGTAGAGAACTGCTGCAAGCAGGTAAAAGGCAACCTCCAAGTGACCAGATCACCAAACCCCGGTGCAGAAACAGATATATTTTGGGAACCACTGAGAAGGTACTCCATCTCGTGCTGGGGTACTATGGCAGAGCCCTGGCCCAGTAATAGTCTATGGCTTGATTAGTAGAATATCCTTTGTGAACCTGTGTTCTAGCAGTGTACCAGACAAGTCTAAATCGTGTCCTGTGCTCTGTGTTCCCCATTCTCACAGGATTAGGCCAGTGGAAGGAGGGGAACTTTGTGAACAGTATGCATATGGTATCACCAGGCTCAGGGTATTGCAGTGCTGTGGAGCTTTGAGGAGAGCCATCAGGTGGGGGTCTGAGCCTGACCAGTGTGTGTGTAGAGGGGAGGTGATGCAGGTCACTGGGAATGATGTCTCCTTTGATGCTAAACTGGTTTCAGAGAACATGCAATGCAGGGCCCCATATGGAATCCATGACTAGTTCAAGGCTGCCCCAGATGTCAGGCACTTTAGGGGAAATGAACTGTAACATACTTCCCATGTACTTTGTCTGTGGCCCCAACTGCTTAACCATTCCAAAACAGCTGAGCAGCAAACTGGTTCCAGGACCAGAAAGGAATATTAAAAAAGGTTATGTACTTACAGCCTTCAGTACATTGAGTATGTTGGTCCACTTGGGAGGGAGTGGTCAAGGTTCCCGTGCAGGGTAGTGGGATGGAAGGGGCATCACCATGGGTTCTGACATTTAATAGTGAGAGGTAGCAGACAGTAATGTTCTAGTGTTCGAGGGGGCATAATTTATGTGGGGGAGTTACCCAGTGGAACTTAAGGCAGGGAGTACTGAGAGATTAACCCTTACTAATAAAATGGGTTCTTCCACTATCAATTTAAGCCTAATCATAGGGAGAGCAGTCAGTCTCCTGGGTTGCCCACCGGCAACGCTGGGAAGTCAGATGACAATGAATAAGTCCTCCATGCAGCAGGGGACAAAGGTGGTCTTTTCAAATTGTAACCATCATTGGCCTTAAGGTTTCTTTCCAGATGCAAAAGTGCTGAAAACAACATAGAGGTGGGCAAGCCAGAGCAGGCTCGAGCATAGCTCGAGCTTGGTGCCTGACTTGGCTTGGCTAGACCCCTAAAAGCAATTGAGAGCCAAGAGCAAACCAAGCCAGTTATGGTAAAAAAATAAGCATTTTTGTCAGCCTGAGCAGTTAGTGTAGTGTCTGAAACATTCAACTGCTATGTAGAGAACAGACTGCAGTAGCCAATGCTTGGCTCGTGTTTTGACTTGCAGAGTCACGCCAGACCTGGCTCGGCTCTGGTTTGGCTCTAGGTGAAAACTTCCTGGCTTGTCCACCTCTAAAAAAACATTGTCACTGGCATTTTATTACCCAAAGATAGCCAAGCTATGCTCAGTCAGAGTGTCTTTCTGGGGCATTGGAAGAGACTTCTCTGAAACTATAAATGCTGTTCCATTTAAGGGTAGGTGCTCCATCAGTGAGTTAAAAGTTCAAGGAAGAGGTAAGGGAGATACAGAACTGGAAGGGGAGCCTCAGCTGCTTGAACAGTTATGCTGGGGGCCAGGTAAGGATGCCACATCTGTGACAGTCTTTATTTGTTTTTTGGCAACATGAACCCCAACAAAAAAGCCTTACAACTCACGCCCAAGGTCACAAATGCCAAGAACTCAAAGTATGTGAAAAGTTATAATTTATTAATTCTATACCCACACACCAAATCAATACAAAAAACAACAATCAGGTGCCAGCCCTGCAGTCCAGTCCATCACTAAAACCGGGTGAACGCTCTACTGAAAAAAACTGTTGAACCAGTACTTTCCAATTCAGATTCATTAGTGGCAACTCTACATGATTGCTCTGGCTGAGCCAGTTGGTGACTCCCCTCTTTGGTTTTCTTTTAGACAACATGAACTGGCTTGATGTTGGAGCCACTTGTCAGATTGAGGGGAATTTATAGAAGAAGCTGGGGATATAAACTCAGTGTGCCTTCTAACTGATGTGGCTGGCAGGATATCAGCTACCTTTTGGCACCTTTTGTGTCTCTTAACTACTGTGAATATGTGGATAAAGTCCACAGCTTTTCTCATGGTTGAGAGGTCATAAAATACCCTGTTCCTTTCAGTTTTCAATGTTTCTGGGAACTCAGTCCTTTATTTAACATCAGTAGGTTGCAGGGGTTGCTTTACTGAAGCAAACACAATGTGCGGGTCTACTGCCCATTTATAAAAAATCCTGAAACATTGAGATTTTGTGCCCATGCCATATAAGGCAGCCAAGGGAGGTGGAGTAGTTGGTCCTTTACAGTATAGCAAAAGAAGTAGGCAAGGGTTGTCTGGGGAACTCCCCTGGCTTTGTCCACAGAACACTAGCCCTATGGGCTTGCTTGGTCTTCAGTCTATCTCTAACATACTGTAGTCCAGTAGTTTAAGTGTTTCTGACTAGGTCTAGCCAGACTCCAAAAATTGTACCACAGACAAGATGACATTGTCTAGAATAGACAGTGTTAGTTCACTGGATTCTTTCCTTAGAAAGGCCAGGGAGATGAAAAGAAATCCATGAGTTTTCTTTCTATTAAGAACCAGTTTGTTTTGATATAGGACATGGTACATTTTGAGAAAGTCATATTGTAGTGGAAATAAACCATGGGCAGATCTTTTTTTAATTTATTTTAGTTTTTATTGACCAGATAAGTGCACTAGACAAATTCTGCCTATTTTCAGGCATGACCTGGGGGAAGGGGCTACAGATGAATGCCAACTGACCTTGAACCAGATTAAACTGTTGGTGGTATTTTTAGTGAATGGAGGAAATTTGGCCAGGACACCATGGAAACTTCCCCTACTCTTTTCGATAAGTGCCATTGGATCTTTAACATCTACTTGAACTACCACCAGAACAGGCAGATGGGACCTCGGTTTAACGTCTCATCCAAAAGACGGCACCTCAGGAGTGCAGCACCCCCCTCATGCTGCACTACAGTGTCAATATTGGGAATTAACCCAAGTGCCTGGTGTGGGGATAGAACTCACAGCCTTCTGATCTCCTGGTCTCATCAAAGTGTAAGTCTGTTTTTAAATGAGAGTTGTTGGGTTAGATCATTGATGTGCACTCAAATAATAGACACCAACATCCTGAGTTCTAGGGATGACAATGGAAATATGAGAGGCTAGATTTGGTCACATGATAGCTTCAAATTGTTGATGGCTACTTATATAGCTTTGGAACCATTGCACAGTGGAAAAAGCAAACCCATCATTACACACTTTGTTTATCATAACTTATGGTTCACAGTGCCAAAGGCTTGTTAAGTCAAGAAAGATTGCCCCAGTCATAAAACCTTGAACCATAGCCACTAATAAGTTTTTGGTGACAGACAAAATAGCTGATAAGGTGCTATGTCTGTGACAGACACCAAAATGGTTAGGGCTGAGAAGACTAGTACACTGTCTAGTAAAAATGTAATCATTTACTTAGATATCAGCTTCTCCAACAATTTTAAGCTAGCAGGTAGAAGAGAAATACAAATATGCTTATACAGTAACTTAAGCTAATAGACTTAAGGTCCCATCTTTATATATAGGAATGATCTGGGCAATATTCCAACTAGGAGAAAATATACTGGAAGCCAGAGAAAGAATGAACAAATACTGTATGTCAGAGGGAGATAAATGAGCAGGGTACCATAGAAAGACAGTTCATTATATATCCCATCACAGCTACCTGCCTTGTTAACTTTTAAGGACAATAATCCTTTGAGTTGTCCTTGTGGACTGAAAATAAAGAGTGCCGGCCCAGTGGCGAGGAGGGCTGAGGCATTATGTCTTACCTCTTGCCACGCTGGCAACCCGTGTTCACGGTGCAAGTTGGTCACCAGGGGGTTGGCCTGGGAGGGAGAGGATCAAGCACCCAAGAGACAGCTCTCCTCTCCCAGGGAGGGTGGGGACCATGGACCAGCATTTGCCTGACCCCTGGTGGTGGCTGGGGGTCAGCATGCCGTGTACAAGATGTTGGGGTGGAGGAGGAGCAGCTGCCCGATGTGCAGCATGCAGATGCATGCACTGCATGTCATTGGCAGCATTACATGCTCCTCACTCTGAAAGTAAAATGGAAAAGGTTCCCGACCATGGAGCATGAAGATGGTCCCCCGCAGCGCCAACCTGAGAGGACTCCTCCCCAGCTGGATCCATTTTGCGGTGGGTGAGTCACTCCCACCACCCCTGCCATGAATAGTAAGTTGTGGGGGCATAGGAGAGGAGGTCTATGTTCCAGGTGAGGACGCAGGGGGGGCAGCTGAGGGCTTGGCCGGGACCTTGGGAGAAAAAGAATAACTGGAAAAAAAACGAAAACAGAGAGTGACAATTTACTTAGTCTAGTGAACAAGAAAGACTGAATATCAGTAGCACTAATGTACTCTGCAGAGTCCAAAGGCTTAAAAAATATTACAGACCTCAGAAAAAATATTAACTGAAAGTCTGAACAGTGTGACCCAGACCATCAGTATGATGGCCCTTGACCAAAAAGGAATTGGGTAGATCAAATGTATGGTTTTGATTGCAGTCTTTTAATAGTTTCCAAAAGGAGCCTTAGTTGGCATTATGGAAACTTGCCTTGAAAAAGAAAGGTTTTGAAGATCTGACATAACTGAAAAACATAATATGAAGGTGTCCATAGTTCTGCTGATTACTTTCTGAAATTGTTATTTTGACCTTCCTCCAAGCTCCATCTCTGACTCTGAGATTTGCATAAATAGGAAGAATACCAAGGCCCATTATGGAGCTTAATTTGTTTAGTGTGAAGTGGGGCATGCCTGCTAAAGATAATTAGTCATTCGGATTTAAAGAATTCCCAAACCTGTACGATATTTGAAATTAACTCTAGCCCATCCCATTTAACATTTTTCAGTTCTGTCAAATAGGAAGTACAAGAAAGCATTTAAAGGTGATACAGCAGATATACCCGAATTCAGTGGGTAACCTGATGGTCACTAAATTTATCAGCTAAGACTCCATAGTTATTAAACACCTCACGCTTGTTTGTAAAGGTCAATTTGAGCCCTGAGGAGTTGGCTAATATTTTATGGTTCAGATGCGTAGGGCTATTAATAAAATGTATGAGGCCCAAATCTAAAACAATTTCCTTTAAGTTAGTTTATGATGGGTATAGTTCCAGTCCACATTTAAGTCTTCCATAGTATGGAGAACATGAGAGTCCCTCATTGGGAGAAGATAACTGACAAAGGTTGGGAGAAGATAACTGACAAAGGTTGTTTACAGTTGCTACATCAGCCTTTGGTGGGCACTAACAGGCAATTAATAAAAGTGGCTTGGTATTAGCAATGACAATTTCAAGAGAAATCACTTTTAGGAATGCTGGAAAGACAGTTAAACTGTTTAACATTATATTTAGAGGTGACCTGCAAAGAACCAGAGCAGCTGCTTCCATCCCCACATACTTTCGAGTACTGCTGCAGGAGTCCAGGGCTGCAATCATCTTTATTTTTAATGCCAGGGTTAAATTCTACTAAAAAGCCGAAACTGATGGCAGAACACAGAAGTGCAGAGCGGGTCCTGATCAAGCAGGTGCAAGTGCTTATGGGTATTACACCCATTTAGTGACGTGTCAAACACCACTACTCTTGTAGCAGCAGTGGAGGTAGTTTATTATACTTATTTTATGGCTTCCACTGGGGTCTTAATACCTGAAATATTGCTTACAGCAACAGGCTGTTACTGTAAGTAATATTTCAGGTATCAAGACCCTTATTGAGTTTATAAAATAAGTATAATAAACTACCACCACTGCTGCTACAAAAAGAGCAGTGGTGTTTGAAACATCACTAAATGGATGTAATACCAATAAGCACTTCGCCCGTTCAGTCAGGACCCATGCTACGTTCCAGCGTTCAGCCATAAGTTTCGGCTTTTTGGTAAAATTTAACCCTGGCATTCAAAATAAAGATGATTGCAGCCCTAGGCTCCCACAACAGCACTAGAAGGTATATGGGGATGGGAGCTGGCTGCTCTGGTTCTTTGCAGATCACCTTTAAGGGCACTATAAATAATCACACCACCTCTTCATATTCTACAATTGCTCCTGCATAACTAGTACCCTCTAAGGTAAGGGCAGAGTAAGGTAGTCTGTTATTTAACCATGTTGCAGTTATAATAATGAAATCCAAGGAGTATGAAAAAATCTTCTGATGTGCAGGTAGTAAAGGGGACAGGAAATGTTTACTGCTTTGTTACTGTTTATGATGTTTTCATCTACAGAGATGAAACTCATATCTCCACCAGTTCCATAGGTAACTGCAGCTGAATAAACACCAATATGAAAAATTGTGTTTTGCATTTCTTTTGGTTTTATGGAGAACATTCTATGAAGTTCATTTCATGAAATCAGAAATGTGGAGAGCTTACTACAGTATATCACTGCTCATATACAGAATGCAAGCATGAACTGATGACCTATATGAACAGAGTTTAGAGTTCTGTACACAAATTGTGTCATAGCCAAAGCTCCAAATTACTTGTTTCATTGAAGGAACTGTAAAGAATGTTGCTTGTCAAAGCAAAACAATACAAAATACAGTTCTCCACATACATTCTATTCAGACACAGACAACATAAGGGATCGATTAGGGGCATGAGTATCATTTTTGAACCTAAGACCATTACACACAGCTGTCGTCTTTAAGCTGCTGGTGTAAGCTGAGCAAAAGACAGACCTCTCTTTTTAAAAACACCTGCAGTAATTAAGAGGGGAGAGGTTATGCCAGGTTTTGCACAGATGACCCTGCAAAATAGAAGAAGTAGGCAAACAAATAATTTACTGACCCCTGCTGAGTTAATGATGCAGTCTAGCAGCACTCATTCCCTTCCCACTTAAAAAAAAGTCAGAACACAGTTCAAGTTCTTACCCAACTGCGTTTATGCTGGAACAAATCACCCATTTCACAGTGCCAACATTAGTACCCATTCTTGCACAATGTTTTCCAATCAGCAGATCTTTGAAGTGGCTAAATTGCCTATGTTCATCTATCAAGCTTAGTGGGTGTAGGCTGTTGAATCACCACGCAGATTTTAGAATTGACAGTGTTTCCTGCCAGCTGCTGACTCCCCAAGTGTATGCCCTTTTACTCTCACCATTGCACTTCAGACTGTTGTGCCATGGGCTACTTGGTCATAAAAACAATATAAAGGGCAGGAGTGGGTGGTGTCCCAGAACACACAGCCTGATTGGTTGTAGACTAATCATGTGATCCTCTCACCAAAGGACGAAATGTTCAGTAAGGTCACCGGTGGTCAAGTGGGATTCTTTTGACTGCCCCACCCTTCAGATGGCCCCATCTGTTCTGTGGCAGCAGGTTCAGACTCCAATGAACCTTTTAAAAACCAGTTGTGGGAAAAAGTGGGTGATGCCCCAGATCTTGATGCCCAATTGGCTGCTGGCCAGGGACACTGGTTTACCATTGATTGATACAGGGCAAATTCTGGTTTGCAGATGGGAAAAAACAGTATTGTCACCAATGTCTGCAATGCCAAAATCAGTTTCTACCAGTGTTCTATCCTTGTTCCCTTTTGGTATGTGTATAAATATTTAGAATGAAAGAAGGCTAAGTGTACAGTACATCAAATTAAATAAAGCAAAATGAAAATAATACAGGAAAGAATTTATAGAAAAATACAATTTCCGAAGATTCACTGATTTGGTAAAAAAATGGCAAATTCCAAAGAAATGCTTTGTTTTTACAATATAAAAGGTATAGAAAGATCAGATTCTGGAATTTTACCGGATTTTTGGGTAAAAGATGAAAAGCAATGTCCTTGCTGCTGGCCAGTCCTGTGGCTCCTCAATATCTGGGGTTTAAATAAAATGGTCCCTTTTTTTGAGTTTTTGGAAAATGGGCCCAAACGAGCCCAGGAAGAATTCTAAGCAATGCAGAGACTGAACCCTAAACTAGGGGGTGCTATATAAAGGGCAAGAATGACAGAAAGCAGAAGAGAGAGAAGGAAGAATAAACTGTGGAGAAAAGACTGTGTGCAGGGAATATAAATCCTGACAGAGGGATACAGTATAAGGTGGAAATAAATCTGGCATAAAGGAGTGGATGAACCAGAAAGGGAGTTACAGAAGTTGGTCTGGGGCTGCCTGTGCAACTGAATCCAAAAGGTTGTAGCTGGACTGCTGTGCACTCTTGCAGGTGGCTGCATATTACTAATTTTATTAGGCAGCAGCTGCCAGGAGGTGGATAGTCTATGTATCGGCCTGGCTGAAGCAGAATGAGAGGACTTAGAGACTACAAATAGGGTTCCTGGGCCCAAAGCTTGGAGAATGAAACTATAAATCAGAGGAAGAAGGGAAAGTATGGGTACCATGTAACAACAGTAGGACCAGCTAGCCTATAAGGCCAATATGTGCTACAGTGGGAACCACCCATATACCTAGGCCACAGCTCCAAGTTCAAAGATAAATAAATCCAGGACTCCCACAGGGAAACCAAACACACAGTCCTGCCCTCAAGGTTATACATTGAAAGAGTGGACTTTCTAGTCATGGAAAACTCAGATTGGTGATAGACTGTGTGCCCTGGTGGAGGAGTCTGGGATCCCAGGATCGATTTCATGGGTGGAAGGAGAGAGCAGTGCCACCACTGTAGCTGTAGATGTGAGCTCCAAGGTTAACAGGATGCATCTGGATGAGAATCCTAGCATACTGACTGATTGTCGTTCTCCATGTGGTCATAAAGTCTCCATGTGCCGGGGAGGCACCTTGTTCTGGAATGGGAGTGCAATCTCTGGGTCCCCTCCAGGTCCCGAATTGAAGATGGGACAAAAAGGAGTCATGCCTGTAGTGAGGGTGGGAAGACAAAGCCCCTCAGGCACCCCTTAAAAGAGGGTCAGACCTTGTAGGTCCATCCAGTGCTTTTCTCTCTAGTGCCAGGGCATATGCTAGCTAACGCACAGGGGGTGTGAGTTTCAAGTCAAGAGACAGAGAGTATTGTTCAGATTATGGAGGTAAGCAAGCTAATATTTGAAACCTGAAACTAATTTGAAAAGGGTCTACTGTGGGTTGTCAGTTAGGAAAAGGAAGGAATATTTTGCTGTACCTGTACTGCTCCTGCAAGGGATGTAGAAGTGCTATACTATCTGAACTAATACACTCAAAGCTGCTTGACTTCAGTGACAGTTGTAGACAATGGGCCTGATTTTAAATTGGCCGAGAATGCCACACGCCCTGGTGCACCGATCATATGACGCACTGGGCTTGCAGCATTTTCCTGGTGGGCGATTGGGATTTTCTATCCCATGTGCCAATTGTGTGAATTAGACCAGCTTTTTCTGGTCTAACTTGTGGCAAGCCCAGGTACCTGTTTTCCGGGGCTGGCACCACATATTTGGCATAAGCTGCCATAAATCAGCTAAAGTGTCCCAAATTCTCCAAAAGTACCAGAATTTGGTGCAGTTGCAGCAAAGGTGTTTGGCACAATTGCACCTAAAAAGGGTTTCATGCAGGGCTTGTCAGAAGCTGTGCATCACCCATTGAAAACTGGGCACGATGTCTGTAGTTGGTTTGAAATTCATGGTCGTAACCTGAAGACATGTAAATGCTAACAAACTTTTGCTTATTTTGGCCCCACAGTTTAGAATGTTATACCTTTGGTGCTAAGAGCTGTTTCTAGCCATGTAGTTACCCTCAGCCACATCCTCCATTCATTTAAAGCTCAAGCTACTGTCATCCAGCATTGTTGCAAAATGCAGTTGGTACAACCTGATTCCTGTTTTATCATTTGTTGTCTTAAAAATTGTGTTGTATTCTATGGTATTTATATGTGTGCAACTGTTGTTATTATTTTCCATACAGGACACTATTGGAAATTAACTTCAGGTCAAATGGCCTGTACTCCATCTTATTTTAAATAAAAAAATAATTGAATGTATATTTTAAAGTGTAGAATGTCTGCCAGATGTCCCATCACCCATCGCATTGCCCTGTTCTCCCACCTAACAGGCTAAACCCTGGCTGGCATCATCACATTGCTAAGGGCCCCACAGTGACTGTAGATCTGTGGCCAGGTGCAGTAGAGGTTTGTTCAACCTTGTGGCAAACAACATCAGGTCTGCAATGACTGCAGTACTCTTTGGCACACTCCCAGGTGTGTTTGCATTTGCAACCCAGAACTACGACCATGACTGTGACTTCATCATAATAATACTGTACACATGGTATGGGGTAATCCATTGGACTATAAATGTGAGAGATAAGGAGCTTTGTATTATGTTGTATCTAGAGGGTTTGTCCTAATATAACAATCATACTGTATCAGGAATGGTATGTATTTCAGTAACTTAGCTCAGCAAATAAGCTCTGCATGTATTCAAGTCACTGTTTAAGGAGCAACACAAAATTCCACACTCATATGGTAAAAAAAGGGGTTCTTAATATAGGAGCCTATACGCTGATTTTTGTGGTGATCTTCTCCCAAATGTATTTCCATTTTCAATTGTAACTTACACATATAAAATCTGAGGTATGAATGTTGCCTGAATAAGCAGAATCTGAATTCTTCCTGCTACCAGTTCTTTCAGAAAATCATCAAAATGCTTTATGAATTATAATGTCGTCATCAGTTCAGTTGATGGATACCTCTCAAAAACAAGAACTGGAAATAAGACTGAATGCCATAGCTGTATTTATATTGGGGCTATCATTCACAAACTTGCATATGGTTGGCCAATTAAACTCTGCACAGTGATACCATGTAGTGTGCCTTGCACGCCGGTAAAGGGCACTGGTCAGAATGGTGGAGCAATTCTGAGCATCTGATTTTCAACAGGAAGGCTAATCTAGCTGCAAAATGGATGCCCTGCAGTGCACCTTTAGGGGATTATGAGATACATTAGTCTGCAGAAAGGAATGTTATCTCCCTATGGGGAACTAAAGCATGATATTAAAATAAAGTGTACAGTACGGATCACTGACCTCATGTACCCAATGCTGCATGGCAAGGAAGAGAGATGATCACAGGCTGGCATTTGTTGTGTGTGAGCTACCAACCTCCAAAGAGCTAATGGGTTATCTACATGGCAGAAAGCAGCGTACCTGCTTCAATAAAGTCCTCTCTGAGCCCCTACCGGTGACCTCCAGAGTGCCTCAAGGCCCGGTACTGGGTCCCCTCGTCTTTTCCCTCTTCATCAATCAACTACCCATGGTTACTACCAGCTGTAGCACCACCGTGTATGCAGATGATCTGGTAATCCTGGCTCACTCCCAGAATGCCACTACCCTAAACCAGAACTTGACCGATGACTTTAACAGGGTATTGTCATGGGTTACTAGTCACAAGCTGGTCCTGAACCTGAAAAAGACACAGGCTATGCTCTTTGGTTCAATGGCTAAAATCAAAGCCTCATCAGCCTGCTTACATGTCACCAGCACAGATGGATCCTCACTACCCATCGTGAGCTCCATCAAATATCTGGGGGTAACACTTGATCCCCAACTTGACATGGGTAATCATATCCTTAACATCTGCAGGGCGGCAAACTGCAAACTGGGTCTGGCCTATAGGGCCAAGTATAACTGTACACCGGCAGCCAGGCTTGCCCTAGTGAAGGGTGTGCTCCTTCCCTCCCTCAGCTATGGGCTGCACCTATTTGCTCGCTCTCCAAAGACACATCTCACCCGGTGGTACACTGCTTACAATAACATTTGTCATTTTGCCTTGGCTGCCCCCCGACTCACCCACCATTGTGAGCTATATGAGAAACTCTGTTGGCTCTCACCAGCTAGATACCTTGATTTTGGTTTGGGATGCCTCTCTGGGAAAGTGATCAGAACTAGCACCCCCCAGGGGCTGGCCTGGCTTCTGCCTAAACTGAATCCCACCACCTACCAATTTAGGTCTCTCACATCAGGGATGCTCAAAGTCCCTCCTACCCGGACCCTCATGGGGGATCGGGACTTTGCCATAAGTGTGCCCAGACTCTGGAATTCGCTGCCTGTGGATATCCGAGCTGCCCCCTCCTATCTGAGTTTTCAAAATTCCCTGTGGGGTTTCCTAAAACTAGCATGAGAGTGTGACTGCCCAAAACCTCCCTAGAGTAAAGTGTCAAATTGTTTTGTCTGAACCTCCTCAGGGTGTCTCCATTGAATTCCTGGAGATATTTTCCCCACTGTATCAATGACTTCTGACTACTCCTGCCTAAAAATCCTTGGGCATTTTTATGTTGCTTGCACGCATGTGCAAGAAACATAGTGCCATCATCGGAGATTTCGGAAGTGTGTCACCTCCTCCTCCAATTCAGTCAGTGTGCTGGCAGGCGTGCCCCTGTAAGCCAATGCATTTTGGAGCTGTCTGACATGCTCCAAAATGCAGTAACGCCTGATTGAAAGAGGGAGCTACGCTTCAGTGAGCACCGATAAGATATTAGCTGCTCACGTCAGCTCCCCCACACAGACACAGCAGGCGTGCACGTGCCCCGCATGCACTGTACAGCCAACGGGGGTGCCCCAGGCTTCCGGCGGGCGCAGGCTCGTCCCAGTAGTCGGTCTCACAGCTGGGGCCCACCCCAGCGTGGCAAGCACCTCCTTTGGCCGACGGGGTGCCCAATCCCCCATTGGCTGAGCACGACCCCTCCGCGTCCTTAAGCACTCCTTTGGCCGACAGGGTGCCCAATCCCCGTCGGCTGAACAACCCCCAACATCCTTGTGCCGACAGCTGAGAGCCCACCCCAGTGTGCAAGCGTCCCTGACGTCTTTTTTTTTTTAACCTGTAAAACAAAACGGTCCAGGCGCATCTCCCAACCCCCTCCCAAAACCCGCACCCACCCACTGCGCACTCCAGCCTCCCACACCCCTCACCCCATACACCTCCGGACTCCGGCGCGACGATCTTCAGTGGACCGGGAACACGTCTGCACTCTTCAAAGCCGACCGCGAACTGAGGAAATGCCGGTAAGCTGTATAATGGGCTAGATAGGGGTTTCAACTTTGTTGCATATCTCAGGCATTTTTGGGAATTTTTGCACCAAATTTTCAACATGGGGTTTTTGGGACCCCTTCTCATGAATGATGTCACTGTCATGGCGTTATTCAGGTCCGAAGGGTGATTTCGTGCAGTGACTGCGAAATCACCCTTTGGGCCTGAATACCACCATGACAGTGACATCATTTCATGAGAAGGGTCCCAAAACCCCATGTTGAAAATTTGGTGCCAAAATTCAAAAATGACTGTTTTGCAGTGTCGTTGCAGTTCCTATGCAGGCTCGTAAGTTCGCGAAATTTCAATATTTTCACTCCAGATTTTCAACATTGCCATTTTACCACACTTTCTTATGAGTAGTACAGCTGTCATTTTTCACATCTCTCCTCAAAATGTGTTTCAGCCATGTAGCTGCAGAATGGCTAGCCTGTGTACAAATCAATGTACGGGACAAATTAAGAAAATCACAGTGACACTGTTCATGAGCAGAGGTCTTAAATGGCTATGTTGAAAATTTGGTAAAAATTCTAAAATTGACTGTTTTGATGCGTGCTATGCAGTTCCTACGCACGTCGTAAGGTCATAATTTTCAATATTTTCACTCCAGATTTCCAACATTGCCATTTTATCACACCTTCTTATGAGTAGTACGGCTGCCATTTTTCACATCTCACCCAAAACGTGTTTCTGCCCATGTAGCACACAATGGCGCAGTCGGTGTGTGAGATCGATGTTCGGGACAACTTAAGAAAATCACAGTGACACTGTTCATGAGCTCAGGTGTTAAAATGGCTATGTTGAAAATTTGGTGAAAAAATTCCAAAAAATGACTGTTTTACGAGCGTGCGTTGTACAGTTCCTATGCACGCTCGTAAGTTCGCAAATTTTCAATATTTTCACTCCAGATTTCCAACATTGCCATTTTGCTGCACCTTCTTATAAATAGTACAGCTGTCATTTTTCACATCTCACCCAAAATGTGTTTCCGCCCATGTAGCACACAATGGTGCATTCGGTGTGCGAAATCAATGTACGGGACAAATTAAGAAAATCACAGTGACACTGTTCATGAGCAGAGGTCTTAAAATGGCTATGTTGAAAATTTGGTGAAAAAATTCCCTTCAGATGTTCTGCAATATTACTAATGAAGACATTGAACAGAACTGGCCCCAGGACCGATCCCCGAGCACCCACTAGTCGCCCCTCTCCCTAGACTGCATACCATTTACCACCACTCTCTGCCTCCTGTCTGTTAGCCAGTTTCTAACCCAGTTTACCACCCTTTCCCCCATGTCCAGCCTACCCAGCTAGTTTATCAGCCTCCTATATGGGATGGTGTCAAAGGCTTTGCTGAAATCAAGGTATGTGTTGTCCGCTGCCCCACCCTGATTCACTTCCTTTGTCACCCAGTCAAATAAATCAACCAGATTTATCTGACATGATGTCCCCACTGTGAATCCATGTTGTCTAAGGTCCTGGGTTCCGATGGCATCTAGATGCTCCACTATCCTTTCTTTAAGCAATGTCTCCATGATCTTCCCCACTACTGAGATGAGGCTGAATGGCCTATTGTTCCTTGCCTCCTCCCTGCTGCCAGACTTGTGTAGAGGGACCACATGTGCCCTCCTCCAATTCACTCATGTTAAATGACTCAGTGAACATGGCTGCCAGAGGTACTGCTATCTCCCTTCGCAGTTCTGTTAATATCCTTGGGCGTATGCCATCTGGTTCCATTGCTTTGTCTACCTTCAATTTAGTGAGCTCCTGCAGGACTCTTTTGTCCACCTCTTCACCCCCTTGGCAACTGCTGTACTGCTGTGGCCCTTGCCCCTCCCACTCTTCTGTGAATACTGAATGGAAAGACACAGTGGATGTCTTGGGAGGAAGGCATGAAACTGTCACTTCCAAATACCTAAACAGCACATACAAGCAAGCAACATTCGGCATTGACAAATGCTTGTTACACCCATTATTGCTCCACGGTCATAGGCTAACTATGACATATTGCACCTTGGTCACTTGGTAGAAACTTGTACTACCAAGTGTTTCTGTTTCTGTCTAACATGTGCATATTTAGAAAAATGTGATGAGCTGTATATACCTGTCCATGATCCAACTAGCCTAGGAGGTGTATACGACAATGTTATAAGTTATATTATGACCAATCCAGTCCTTGAGCCATGCTCCACTCCTATGTATGATGACTGTATATATCTGTCAGTTGAACTAGCTCAGGGGTTCTCAAATGGTGAGGCCAGCCTCCCTGTGGAGGCTCCAACCTGTTCCAGGGGAGGCTCAAGCAAGTCTGAAAAAGTGCTGTATTTAAATTTTGGGTTTTATATATTTTGTGTGATAAGATGAAGCAAACTGAAAGAGGATAATAATAGTAGGTGAATTTTATGTATTTATTTACTAATAGGTGACAAGGGAAGGTGAATGAGCCAAGGCTCATTTCAGGTGTACTCGGGGAAGGGTAGGGAGTGAATACATTTCAAAGGTAACTGCAAAACAGTCAAGAAATATACAATGAGCGATAGTGCAAATACATATGAATAAATTAATAATGAGTGGTGGTAATTGATCAATTTGTAAACTGATGGCAGAACAGCCCAAATACAAGAGTTGAGCATAGAAGTGCTAAGAGCAATAGCAGGAAGGAGCAAAGTAATCCACGAGATGTTGCTTAGGAGCAGAGAAGGAGGGGGAGAGGCAAAGTGTGCAGGAAGGTTATTTAATGTAGAGAGGAAACAGAGGAAGTAGTCTGACCCATGAAGGTACTGCAACAAGGGGTAACAATGGTTCAAGAATGAAAATAGCAGAGCAAGTAGGTTGGCCTGGGAGGGGGGTTACAATAAGCTGAATAATAATATTTGTTTATTTTATTTATTATATATTATTTTATTATTTGTTATTCAGATAACACCTTTGAGCACAGGAGCTCTTTTTCAAAAGTTCCAAGTCAGTATAAGAGAAAGAACTGAATGTAAACCAAGTACTCAAAGGGGTTTGAATTTATTCATGGTGTACTGCGCAAAGTACAGCATGTTATTTTTCTTTGGGGAGGCCCAAGATTATTTCAATTTTTGGGTGAGGCTCAAAATCTTTTCCATGGATTTGGCGAGGCTCACTGTGACAAAGTCTGAGAACTATTGAACTAGCTAGTCTAGAATGTATAATCTGAAATGTGCTTACTACTATATGTTTCCCCAGCGTCAAATGATGTATTTCCCACATGTTTGTTTACTGTGACAAAAAACTGTACTCTCTTTGCCATGTCTCCTTGACTGTTGTTCCTCATGTTGTATTCTCCCGGGTCATTCCTGAAAATAGGCATAATACTGGTCTAGTGTATTTATCCGGTAAACAAAAGCTAAATAAATAAATAAATAAAAGAGCACCATATTATGGTTGCTTTCTATGCAGGGTCCACCCTTATCATAACATTCTGTAAGCCTCACCAGGCTGCTAAAAGTCATCTAAAAGTGGCTTCATGCATTAAACAAATCTTGGCTGTGCCCCACACACACACACACACACACACACACACACACACTGACTCAGCCGCCCATATTATTCCACATAATGGCTAGGATTGGGTGGGGGTAGTCATTGAGGGTGTCAGTAAATGTCACGGGACCTCACTGGCAAGGACAAAAGAAGTGAGCCATTGGCAAATTTGATTCAGCTTTGAGTAGGACCCCCGTCTTTTGTTCTGCTCAAACACTTTGACCACAGAAACAGACACTTCGGGTCCATGATATGAAGAGTCTGTCAGGCTTACAAGTCTCCCTTACCTCTCTTCCCCTGTCACTTCCAACTCTTTCTGTCCCTCTCCCTATTCCCCGAGACATTTTGTTACTATTGAAGAAAATTCTGGCTACTGGGACTGTGCCTGGAGCATACATTATCTCTTCAGAAACCCTACCCAACCCAACCCATCCCTGTCCCCAAATCCATTTTCATTAGAAGGTGCCCCCCCTTCTGCAACATAATTTTTAATTTCGGTGGGGGGGGGGGTCTAGTAAACCATGAACCAGGCTATCTGAATTCCCTCCTTCTATAGTACACATTACATCTTAATGCTCGTTGTGAATTGAGCAAGTAGGCACGTGATTGGAGGGAATGGGCAGAGCAATTTTGTCAGTAGCGACACTAGGCAGATTAACTTAATACTAGGGCAGTTCTGGTTTTACTGGGAAAATAATGATAATCTGGTTCAAAAAACCCAGGGTCCCACTTATCAGATTAGGATACCATTATTTCCTCCTAAACCCCAGCCATCCTACCATTGTCACTGTTTTAAATTGTGTGTTAATATACCAAGAGCTGTATTTATTTATTCATTTAGAAATTGTTGAGTGAGAATAGTACACTGAGCTGAGGCATAGGTGTGATCTGTGGGAAGGGTACAAGGTGCAATAATACAGACAAGCAGAAAACAATACAGGCATCAGCACAGTACATATTAAGAGGAAAAAGAACAGGTAGCAAAAAATGCAAACAACATACGTATAGTACAACGTAGCATTATTCAGATTTATGAGAAGCACTGTTTGTGCAAAGGATGTGCAAATTTACACAAGATTTAAATTAAATGCAAGCAAACATGGTGCTCAAACTTGAAAAGGTTTTTATGGTACTGTAAGAAAATTTTCACTTTTGCTGTATATGATGTTACACTATGTACATACATACTGTAGACAACTGGGATAAATACAAAACCACATTATGCCTTAATGGCAAGAACTTCTTATTGAGATGTAGAATAACCTTTGCAACTCTAAAATTAGAAAATTTCCAATATAAGAGCAAAAACCAAAGACATGTAAAGGAGAAGTAACACTATACCAACTGCTCTTTGTGAGACTTTTATATGACTGTGTTACAAGTAAAAGGTTGAAGTCACAGAAGTTAGAAGATTAATCTCTCACAGCTGTCAGGTTTTATGAACACATAAATCAATATATAACTATCCCAGTCAAAGGTTATAATGGCCTCATTTCCTCGGTTGGATTATTTGTTTTCTTACCCCATCTCTATATGGGTGCCAGCCATTAACTTGTTCTATCACTCTGATTTACAGGATCGACAAGCCTAAAGCCTTATCTCTGTTGTTGCACACGGCTGATATCAGCCACCCAGCCAAGGCCTGGGACCTCCATCATCGCTGGACCATGTCGCTGCTGGAGGAATTCTTCAGACAGGTAACTGGGAAATCCATTAAATCTCTTTATAACAATACTGAATAGAGAAAGTGATGCTTTACCTTTTCAAAGGCTACACTTTTTGCTGATAGATGGTATTACAATCGCATATAAAATAACCGGTCTGAGTTAACAACTAATTCAAACGTTTGATTTGTTTGGTAGATACCATTTGGCAGTATACTGTATTGTACTTAGTATGTCTATAGAGGTTTAAAGCAGCAGTATTTGTTAACAAAAAAAAAAAATTCATCATACAGTTTTGTTTTTTTTAGCAAACATGAATTTCTGATACCATTAGATTTATTCTCTGTGTGTTTTTAATTTCCTGTTAAATGCACATATTAGGTTCATACTGTGGCTGTATTAGGATGCTGTTACCACACGCTTCTGATGGTAAACAGCACATCAGTGTACCAAGCTATTTAATTTTTTGATGAGGGGCATGGAACGGGAGCAGGAACATTTAACATTTGAAAGTCCTGTATTTTAGTTCAGGAATGAAAGAAAATGAAAAGAACAATTGCTATGTTGATGTGTTTGACAGAAAAACATTATTGCAGTAAAAAATTACATAGTGACTAAGAATTACATTAAAGGAAAACCATGTTGAACCTATACAGTAAGTCACTTTTTCCTGTAGAAACAGTTTTTAAAATATTGTAGCAAGGGTTTGAGAAATAAAGCTTTCTAAATGGCTGTAAGCCTTCTATCATCCCTATTTTAATCTTTTGTTAGCATATATATATATATCGAGAAAGAGAGAGAGCACCTAATCACATGCTGAACAGGGTATTATACAACACTATTTCATAAACAAATATTTTTATTGTAGTAGCAATAAGGCATTCCTTGTGGTTAAGGGTGACTTACTCTCCCTCCAAGGGTATGCAGCTCTTGGCTATACCTTGTACCATATTCCACCACCAGAGAGTGATTAACAGACCATTAACATAGTCCCTGACCATGCCTCATTGCTTAAATACTTCCCATTCTGTTATTGTGCTATCTTCATGGGCCTTTTAGTTACCACAATGTCTGTTTCTGATTCATACACTGGTGGTCAGTACCATTTTAGAAGTGTATGATGTAGTTTATGTCCTTGAGTCACACAGTTCTAAAGGAGAAACACAAATGCAATGTGACACTAATGTAAGAGCTTAACAAGGATATGAACTGCAACATAACAGTTCCAAAACAGCCCTTAAAAACAGTGTGCAAATGTAAAACACACACTGAATTTACTATAATGCCCTTAAAGATGGGTTAATAACAGAATTTGAACCACTACTGGGAAAACAGCTTTTACAGAAAAAAATAGGCTTGCAGGTTAAATACAGTTCTTCTTTCTGCATAGTACCTAGTGGCACAAAATAATTATTTTTATGAACCTAATCTGTCCCATGAAAGTAGACAGAAGCTGCAAAATTATAATGACTCTGTATGTCAATGCAGGGGCAGCAGCACCCAAGGACTGTGGTATAATTACATGCATACTATATTATAATTTGAAATTTGCCACAAGATGATGACAAGCTGGCCCTATGTGATACAATATTAATATCATGTTAAGGAGGCAGTATAGCACAGTGGTTTAAGGCTCTGAGTTGCAAACCTGGAAACCTGGGTTTGAATCCCACCTCCCCCACTTGCATACTGTGTGACCCTGAGCAAGTCACTTAACTTCCTTGTGCTCCCAGGTTGCACCTGAAAACAAGATTTCAGCTTATTCTGTCTATCCTGGTAAAATAAATGAATACAAAATATCATTTTCATAGGTGTCCCATGGTACAGCAGGGTACAAAGGTACTTTGTTTATAATGCAGCACAAGGATACACAATGGCCAGAGTTGTAAAAGTAGACTGAGGGGCTTGCCAAAGGAAAATATGACATGACAGAGGTGCTGAAGTACTGAGATTCCTAATCTAGCCTCTAAAAATGGGCTTTGAAATGCAGAGCATAGGACAGAAAATCAATGCTATTAGAAATAACTGATAGACATAGGACAGGATACTCAAATATCCTGGTTTTCACATACAGAAAAGTTCATTCTGGGAGGAAATTAGTACTTGGAGCAAACTACATGTACTTGTATATTGGGACCCTTTAGCGGGTGGCATAAAGTATGCCAGTGCACTTATGCCAATAGCCTGACTGTGCTTACATCTATAAAGCTAGCTAAGCACCAGATCATCCTGCCTCCCCACTCAGCACTGATTTGGCTCTCACTGCTATTCACAAATATATTGCTGCTCCATCTACGTGAGAAACTACAAAGATTCTTCAATGCTTTTTAGAAAGTATAGTGTGCAGTCTCCTGAATAACTATTGGCATGGAGTGCCCAAGTGTTTTGGAAAGTGGATTTGTGTGTCTGAACTTGGCATAAGCACCCCTCATTTTGAGTGCATATGGGTTCCCTGACTTTGGGAAATGGTTGTGTGGCCAGTGCTAGTGCCATAGTCACCCCTCCCTTGTCATCTTTTTCACTCCGCTCTTCTCCCAAACTCAGATTTTATTTTTAAGTGTCATTCTGCTGACATTGTGCCATGAACCAACAACAAGATTTGATTCCGTCCCCCTCTCCAGCCTTCACCCCAAAGGACTATTATAAAGAGTAAGCACTCCAGACCTCCAGTCTATGATTTGAGAGTCCAATAGAAGTGCAAGTTCCTGCTGGCCAAGTTGGGCCCTTCTCCCTAACATATAAAACAGCGTTTTCTTAGTTTGAAACAGTCATCTGACTGTAGGAGCAGCTTGCACACCTGTGAGGGATGACATAGGAAGAGCAGTCCATTTTATTGATGGTGCCAGGCCAATCAGTCTTCCTAAAATCATTTATGACGTAGACCAATCCATCCTTCCTCCCTCCCTCCCTCCTGGGCATGCGTGCTGGTACTACTGTCAGATGACTGGGCCTAACTAAGGCAAAAGACTGATGCAGCAAGTTTGGGAGGGCAGATCAACTGTGTTAACTCGGAACTGACAATTATTGGTCCCCCAACTCATACGTCAGGAGCCTACTTACTACAAATGGCCTTTTGGGACTTTGAGCGGGTGGGGGGGTGATTAGAAATGGATGATTGAATCAAATCATGTTGTTGACTTCTGAAACAGTGCCAACAGATTTACATTTTTTTTAAGAATTAGTGTTTTGGAGAATGGTGGAGAAGGGTGGAGGGCAGGAGATAACGGATGGGGAGGCTGTAGTCACGGCACTAGTTCGGGCCACCTGGGGAGCACTAGAGGGTTTTCTTTAATTATTTTTGTGTTTTTCCTTCACTATAAAGCAAATATGCCCCCCAAGTGCAAACTGCAATCCAGGTAGCACCAGTGCAAACCACATTAGTACTAACACTAATGTTTCAATACCTAGTCCCAGGAATCTTTTAGTTTTATTTGGTGGTAAAATTTCCTCTTTTCACCAAAATTGGATCATTTTATAAATGTTTTAATTTAGTGTTTTTCTCAAGAAAAAAGATGGCTGTCATATTTGGCTTAGAAATAGCAAAATCACCACACTTTACTTCAGAATTTAAAATTCCTGTTCCTCACCAAGTCTATCTGCCACCTCAGTATGTATAAAATACTGTGCTGGTGTCACATTTCAAGAAAAGAATTAACTCCAAACCCAACTACCAGGCTGCCAAGGTCCCTATACCTTTCAATTTTATTAAACCAGAAATATCTAATGGCCCAGTGGTGTGGAGGGCTAAGGTGCTGAGCGTCTTACCTTCTGCCACGATGGCAACCGTGTTTGCGAATAAGCATGGGTTGCTGGGGGTTGGTTGGGGGGTGCTGGGAGTGGATTGAGTGGCTACTAGGCAGCTCTTCTGTCCATGATCAGGGAGGCTGGCCACACCGGCTCTTGACTGCCACCAGGTGTAGGCCTCATGGTAGCCCACAAGAGTGCCAGGAGGTAGATGGAAGTCAGATGCGGGTGGGGGGTGCTGCCGTGTTGGGACACATGCATGCCTCCACCCACATGCGTTACCTGAGTATGTCGTGGCTTGGAAGTGGAGAGTGGAAAATCCAGGAGGAAAATGGAAGGCATAGCAGGGGCATATGACACCCACCCAGTATGTCACCAGGACAACCTGCAGCAATGACTGGATTTCAAGCATCGGGGGCTGATGGCCCGGCCCCTCTTGATTCCACCACAAGGACAGTCCGTGGGGTACTGAGCCAACAGGTAAGCCCTGGGGAGATTGTGGAAGGTGGTGGGGAGGCAGTGAGGACCGGTAGAAGGGAGCCTCCCCTGTCATGGGCCAGCAGGATAAATACAGTATTGAAAGAAAAAAGAAGAAATATCTCTGTTAACCTCAGTTCACCTCTCTGCATCCTCCTTTCTGTACGTGCAAAAATATTTGCTCAAGAAAATACTCTAATCCTTCTTCAGTAAATGCAACGTGCATCATGAAGGTAACAGGGATGGGAAAATGCTGCAGTGCATGGTGCTGAGCTTATAAGAGTGCTCCGCTACAACAGAGGTATGTAACTATAAACCATCCTTGCAGTGTCATTGAGTAAGGATACTGATTAAAGCTGGAGTGTCAGGAGAGTTCTGTATTGTTGTATCCTTTGCAGTGCTCAGTAGTGATATGGGGGGGGGGTGCCCAAATGTTGCCCCTAAACAAATGGTACCACTTTATTAGATCTATTCTTTGTTTCTACAGGGTGACAAAGAAGCAGAACTAGGGCTTCCTTTCTCTCCTCTCTGTGATCGAAACTCTACACTGGTAGCTCAGTCTCAGATAGGTAAGATCTTCTGTTCTGTGATGATGATTGGGAACCTAAGAACTAGTAACACATTTGGATAACTTCAATACTGCTTCATTTTGTGTTTTCATCATCCCCTACATGATTTTTTTTGAATTTTTGGAATCACTGCAGAGGACAGTAGGTCAGACTAGCACAGCAGTTTTTTTTTGTTTTGAGCACATGCCTCTTCAGTTAAGGGCAGAAACGTATCCATCAAGTAAAGTAAGGTATGTACCGATCAGTACAATTTTACAAAGTATACAAGCATACAGACAATATACATATAATATTGACAACAGGAATATTATTATTACTATAGTGGTACAGCAGTGCCATGATGTTTAGGCTTGGCTAAGCACATTCGGGCAAAATTACACCTTTTGATCACTTTCATCTCACTTGGCTGCTTTTTAGTCTAGGGATCTGAAAATTGTCACACACACCATTGCTGGCTGGATCTCAAAAGTCAGACCTTATGGAAACATTTGGTCTGGTACAAAGGTGCCTGGTACCATGTCCCATGTTCCATCGTGACTGAAGATATCCAGATTTGACTGTTACAATGTCCTCAGTTGTAAGGAACTAGTTGTAATGCTTGCTGTCACAGTTTTTTTTTTTAAATGCTGTAAATGTACAGTACATTTGCAGGGTTTTAAACAGTTAATTTTTGCACACGTGTGCACCTCCACAAGCTTTTAGCCTGCGGTTTTAGTAGTCAGCTGGCAAACAGGAAAATGACAGGCAGGTGAAAACTGAAGGCCTTGAACAATCTCGGCTGTTTTTCTCTCAGTATACAGCTTGTCCCAAAGAAATCTGAGAATGGGCACCACTGTAGTTGTACATTTAGAGGGGAGTGGGGGCAAAATAGCAAGCTTTTTAGGGATGAAAGGAAAACATAAGGGTAGAGATTTGCAACTTGAAATTAAAGCTGCAGATGAAGGAAAATGTGTAATTCTAGTAACACTTCTGAATTTGGTGATGTGTAGTGGATGAAGGTTTTGAACAGTTTTTCATAGTAGTGTTAGCGTTACCCTAATTGTGGCACCTATCTCAAAGCAAAACAAAAAGATTTCTCAGTGTGTGAATACATTTTTGTTCCCTTAACAGAAAGCATTGAATTTAGGGTAAAACCAACACTACTTTGAGCAGTCGTTCATCAAACCTTGAAAACACGCAGCACATACATTGACTAGGATTCTGGAGAACTGTTACCCCAACACCACATTCCTCTTACTTTTGCGGTTCTGTGATGCAACCCTAACACATTCTAAAATATACATACATATTTTTTGCAATTAATAATAAGTTACAACAACTCAAGATATTTATCACATTTGGGGAGATCTGGAAACCTACCATTCTACTGTACCACTTTAAATAGCATGCCCAACCTTCTGTTTTCTACAAAGAACCAGCCGCCACACCCTGAGAATAGATCACTGCAGTCAGTTGGCGTCCACTTAGAAAGTATGTAGAAACATAAGAAATGACCAAGGGACCATCATGTTTGTCTTTCACCATCAGGTCAGCTGTGGTGTTAGAAATGTACAAAGTTGGCAAACTTTGCACTTTGAAATAATTCATAAAGTTTGCTGTATCTGTGAAGTGCGAAGAGCCGAATTCATGAAGTTTTTGGCAGACGAAGTAGCATTTTTTTCAGGTGAAGTTAAGCTGAAGTTGCAGCTTTGCCATAACTTCACCTTAACGTCACCTAACTTCACCTCAAAAGGCATTGTTTCCCAAGGAAAACTCAATGGGATGTGGCAAAGCAGGCAATTTGCAAAGTTATGTGCGAAGGCGAATTTTGCAACTTCACCAGAACTTTGCTGGTGAAGTAAAACTTTGGAACATCTCTATGTGGCATTCAATACTAGATTAAACAATTTCTGGAAAGCATCCCCTACCTGATGAATTAAATGATATATCCAATAATGCTATTTTCCAGGAGAAAATGCTCCTACTTGTGTTTCAAAGATTGAAAACCCTACTTGCACTGCATGCCTTGGAAGATTGTTTGTTTGTTTGGTTTACCACTCTTTTGGGGAA
The DNA here is from genome assembly GCA_016271365.2 of Neoceratodus forsteri. Classification (NCBI taxonomy): domain Eukaryota; kingdom Metazoa; phylum Chordata; order Ceratodontiformes; family Ceratodontidae; genus Neoceratodus; species Neoceratodus forsteri. The sequence goes on along the minus strand of CM057456.1, from coordinate 605,071,027 downwards.
AAACAATTATTTCTCAAAATACCCACTATCCCTTCTTAAACAATTAGTTCACCCTCTAGTTATACTGCCCTGAACAAGCTGACAGTGTCTTATCTAAATCCAACACCTTTAAAATGTTATAACCTAAAATCATCTCTCCTCTTAGCCTTCTGTTTTTTTTTTTGTTCGATTTTTGTATTTTGGGGGAAACATGCTTAGCCTGCCTAAATGTTCCCCTCAATGTAAAGAGCAGCTGGCACAATCAGGGCAGGTATGTCCCACAAGGGTACCATTTGCCTCATGGTCTGATACGCAGTCAATCAGATATTACTACTAAAATATATGTCACTCACCATTCATGTAGATCACAGCAAAGAAAAAGGAAGATCTTGTTCCAGTGTGTGTGTGGGGGGGGCATTCTTTTTTATAGGTACCAGTCTTCTTTCATCACAGCTGCTACTAGAATTTGAGATCTTTGGGGGAAGCGAGGTTTATTCACAACAGTGTGATGATGGATAGGGGATTTATAATTCATGATTTGACAGGACAGAGTGGAGGAGGTTGGCGAAACTAGATTTTGTTAGTGAGGAAGGACATTTTTACATTACAGAGACTTCCACAGGATTCTGAGTGGGGGAAGATGGGGCCTAACAAGGGGCAGGTAGAGGAATATACTTTAAAACTATGTCACATGGTAGGAGAGTGGAATGTCTATGTCTATAGCACAAACAGTAGGTGTGGGAATTGTATTTTTTTTTGTAATAAAAACAATTACCATTAAGGTTGATGTGAGGTTGGTGAACTCTGTGAAACTTTACAAAGTATGATGGTCATGACTTCACACCAGTTTTGCTGGTGAATGATAAATACACAACATCTCTAGTGGTTTGCTGTAATACAATACAACCTTACACATTAAGGTAATATAAAGTCTCTAGCAGGCTACAGCAATGTAGACTGTGTTGGGTGATCTGAGCTCTCTCCCCCCAACTCTTACACACACACACACACACACACACTTTGTCACTCATTCTGCAACTCCAATAACCTGTCCCTACAGACAGAGCCTGATGGAAAAGACTGCAGCTGACCTGGCCAAGCTGTTGTTGCTAAATTATGTATGCACTGTGAGACTAGTCCCACGTATTCTGTGTCTTGTCCTCTTTGATAATATGGCCTTGCTGAGTTGTTTAAAGTAAGCCTGGTAGTGAGGAATATACTGTATAACCAAAAAGGATAGAAAACTAGAGAATGAGAGAAATAAGGGAAAGAACCCTTGCTTCTTTACCTAAATAATTCTGAATTGCTCTTAACTGGAATTTTTTGCATAGTTCTTGTTCAGTTAGTATATAAGAAGGGTAATATATGTGTAACACCCCCCACCATGGGTGAGGCATACCTTGTTTTGCCTCCTGGCCATTTGGTCCTTCCAGTCCCAGTCCATGGTGTCCCCTTTTTGTTGCTCCTGCCAGCCCCTGTGTGCCTGATTTGCTTTTGGGGACCAGAGGAGCATGGTATTAAATGTAAAACTGCCTGTTGGGTGGTACAGTGTAATTAGCATTGTGCAAGCTGGTAAAGCGCTGTGCAGCTCAGTGTGCACACGTTCGAGCTAGCTCCTGCTTGAACATGTGAGCTGCAGCAGTCTGCTCACAAAGCCTGTCAGTGCTACAGTGCTCAGTGTTAAAGCAACCCTGGCGGCTCAAGACTGGTGTCTCCTTGGTGTGCTCTGACCCCATGGGACTCCAAGGATACAAGTGGGGGAGAAATAAATTAAACTCTGTAAAAGTGATTTTAGGCACTATAGCTTTATGGGCAGCTGTGGCTGCACTGAGAATGAATTTTCTGCTTGTCACCTGGGTACCCAGTGTTTCGGCACTAGCAACAGGCAGGGGGAGACCTTGCCATGCACCACTCTGCCACCGGGTAATAGGCAGCCCCACACCTAAAATCAGCACTTTGTTGACATGCAGTAGGGAACAGGGCTGTAGGCATTCTATGTAGTTACTAAAAGGATTGGGGGAGGGGGGCTGTCTAAATGTATTAAGATTATATTTGGTGTCAGTTGTACATGTATGGGGCTATTATACCATACATATTATATCCCCATACAGGTAGAACTGCCACCAAAGATAATCATAATCAAGACCATAGATTTACGGTGACTAAAACAATGAAATTCCATTTTCAAGACTTATAATTCTAGAAATTGCACTGGTGATTGTTACTCTAATTTTTTTTTAATTTTACCAGTATTCTGCTGTCATTCTTTTAGCAAGTGTATAAATAAGCAGAATAAAAGAAGGCTTAATTTATAGAGCATTAAATAAAGCCAACTGAAAATTGTAAGAAAAATGCAAGTTTTTGTAAATTTACTGATCTGGTATAAAATGCCAAATTCCATGAAATCTTTGTTTTTACTGATTTTCAGGCAGCCCAATTTCTAGAATTTTACCGGGTTTTCCGGTAAAAACCGAAAATCAGTGGTCTTGATCATAATGCATTCGGAGAGCCCCCTCCATCCTATTAGTAACTACATAGAGTGCCTACAGATCCATTCCCTACTGCATGGCACCAAACTGCTGTGTTTTAGGTGTGGAGCTGCAGCACTTGGCAACCACTCGACTCATACACAGATGTTGTGAGCTGGGCAAATTCAGGTAAAATTAAATTGTTTTATCTGCCTAAAAAAATTTAAAGCCTAGCTAATTTAGCTCATCCGGTAGACAACTCCCTGGCATGAGTTGCCTGCCTGAACCATGTCAGCTGCTCTTTAAAAGAAGTTTGCATTGAGGGTACCGACTCTTCAGCAGATACAAGAGTGGCAAGCCACCTGAATCCCCTGAGTGTACTGATGGAAGAGCAAAACCCCATCGGCAAAATCCCCCAAAGCGACGCTGGCAAGAGTTTCAAAATAACTGTGGGGATCGGCCAGCTTAAATTTTGCACTATCGCAGACTTTCACCCCCTTTTGAGTTAACTCCGGCTCAGAATTAACAATCCATAGAAGGAGGGGCACGGGGAGGGTGCAGCCTTCCGACAGAAATACGGACCGATGTCGCTATGCTGAACTTCGACAACATTGTTGTCGCGTTGGCATAGGTAAACCATCCCCTGCCATATATAGGAACTTTATAATCCAAGGAGGAACAAGCACCTGAGGTGCACATGCATATGACCATGGTGGGGTCCACCGCGGATGAAGTGCATCAGTGCAAAAACTGAGAACAGCTGAGCAGGACTGAAGACTTTGCCAACTGAAGTTTGAACTCGCCTAGGTTCCTCCTTGGGCTCTGCTGTTTTGACCTTGGATAAATTTCTTGATACTTTAGATTAATTATAGCATTTATTCATAGATGAATTTATATAAATTGCTAGAGGTATTTTTAACTGCAGGAGATACTGAAGGTGTGTATGTAAATATCTAAGGGAGCCTATGTTAAACAAGCATTTGTCAATGACAGATGTTCACCACTTGCATTGCTGTTGTAACGGGTCTTTCTTGTACACATTTGTTACTATATATTTACTCAGAATAGACCAGATGAGATGCAGTATCTCATTTTCAGTGATGTCCAGCTTTTACAAATTTTAAAACTGTATTTATCCAGGACAGGCCAGCTGAAAGGCAATATCTAATTTTCAGTGGGCTCCCACATTTTGATTCCAGATTTCCATCAGTCTTTTTATGACCTGGCATTATAATCAAGACAGGTGGAATTAATCCCATCCAAAAGGTGATTTTGCGGTACAACTGTGAAAACAAGTTTCAGAAGGGATTTGAAAAATGACACCTGTCATGTTCAAGAGGTGGGGTAACACAAGTGATATGTTGAACATTAGGGGACAAAATCTGCAAAAATAAAGTTATGAGTAAATGCTGGAACAATTCAATGTTTCTTCATAACTTAGTTGTTTTTTCACATTTTGACCCCAAATTATATACACTAATAATGATGTTAATTTTTTAATATTTTAACCCCAAATTTTCCACATAGCCTTCTAATGACCCCTCCTTATGAACAAGGGTGAAGACAATTTTCAAATCATGCCAAAAGGTGATTTCATGCTACAAGTGGTGATGAGAAAGATGGCTGTGTTGAAAATGTGGGTTCAAAATATTGAAAATTGCCAAACTTATGAGCATGCATTGAAAAATGTCAAGATATACTCATAACTTTGTGTTTTTTTAATATTTGTATCCCAGATTTTCAACGTAGCCTTCTTTTAACCTCACCTCATGAACAAGGGTGGGGAAAATGTTCAAATCCTGCTGAAAAGGTGATTTCACACAGTAACCATAAAATCACCTTTTGGGTTGGATTTGCATAATTTCACCACCCTTGTTCTTGTATTTATTTATTTATTGAATTCTCGGATTACAACCTTTGAGCTAAAAGCTCATTTACAGAGGTTCTACATTATTAACAGAATCATTTGGAAACAATAACAGGCGATAACATGCAGAGATAATAGGATGTCCCCAGGAAGAAACATTATTGTAAATACAGCATTGAAGCTTGGCACAGACAGTAACACATACATGAATATACAAATACAGATAGTAAAAGCAAGAGCTTTCTAGTGGACTGACTAAACTCAGAGAAAGGAGGGATTAGGATATTCGATGCAGGAAACCGGCTGGGACAATTTGCTTTGTTAAGGGGAGTGGGTGGAAGGAAAAAGGACATAGTAGGAAAGTGTAGAGTAGTGGGGGAGGTAGTGTGAGTGGAGAGTGGGATGGGAATAATACAAAAAGTGGAATGGGGTAAAGGGAAAAAATGGGTAAGTAGCTATTCTGGGGTGTCAAAGTGCTATGACTGTAGGTTAGATCAGGGCTCAGGATCTATTCAGAGAAAACATTTGCACTCCATATGGTCTGAGAGATAAGTATGGAGTTTTGTTTCAAAAGAACCAATTTTGGGTTTGGCAATTTGGTCAGCAGGTAGAGAGTTTGGCCAGAGAGGGGCCTGGTAACCAAAGAATATCTGGTCTTGTGAGGTACGGTGATATAGGACCTTGTAAGAATTGGACTTGGTTGCCCTGGTTAGTCTTACTGTAGCTGCTGGGCAGATCATTGCCTGAACACTGTTGGGTACCAGACCAAGGGTGGCCTTTTTGGCAGTGAGACATGTCTGGTAGTGAATCCTGTTTTTTAGGTCAAGCCAGCCCAACTGCACGTACAGGTCGCAGGTGTGAGTTTGGGATGGAGTGCCAAGGAGTAATCTACAGGCTTTGTTCATCATGATGGAAATCCTATTGAGTGTGGTGTCTGAGGTCATGCTGTAAATGACAAGGCCGTAGTCTGTGATGGAGAAGACTGAGCTAGTTATGGCTAGCTTGAATGCAGTTTCATTAAGGCAGTGCTTGTGTCTGTAGAGCTGGCATAGGTGTCTGTTTGCAGCCTTGGCAACCTGGTAAACATGCTGCAAGTAGGTAAGGGAACTATTTAGGGTGACACCAAGATATTTAAATTGCAGGACCATCTTAAGGGGCTCATTTTGCTTGTTTCTTATTGTGAGAGTGGATAATTTGTGTTTACTGTGATTTTTTTTTTTCGTAGTTTAGCAGTAACTTAGAATTTATGAATCAGTATTCAACATTGTTGAAGTTAGCCTGCAAGTGTTGTTCCAGGGTTAAGGGGTCAGGTTGGCTTGTGAACAACACTGCGTCATCCACATAAAGTAGGATTTTGTCATTGCATGCAATGGGGAGTCAATTTAGAAAAAGAATAAAACAGCAAGGGGCCTAGGATTGACCCCTGGGAGACTCCAGTGCTCACTCGCTGGCTATCGGAGAGCATGCCACCAATTTTTACTTTTTGTACCCTACCTGATAGCTCCTGAACCAGCATAATGAGTTTGGAGATATGCCTGTAATGCTTAGTTGGGTTAACATGAGTTCATGATTGACCATGTCCAAGGCCTTGGTGATATCAATAAAGGTAGCTCCCACCAAGTGCCCTCGATCAAAGGCATCATGAATATAACCTATGAACTCGAGCAGAGCGGATATAGTGCTGTGCCCAGTTCTAAATCCATGTTGCTGCAGATATAACAATTGGTACTTATCAAGATAGTCTATGAGCTGATTGTAGACTACCCTCTCCAAAGCTTTGCAGATTGGGGGAAGACTAGAGATTGGTCTGTAGTTTGAGTAGAGTGACATTTCTCCACTTTTGAAGACCTGGGTTACAACCGCTTCTTTCCATAGTTTGGGGAATTTACTGGGTATGAGGGAGAGGTTGAGAATTTGTGTCAGTGGTGCTAAGACTTCATTGAGGGTTAGGGAGATTAGTTTCAAGTAAAGACTGTCTCCACTGTGCCTTGATTTTCCAAGTGCATGCTGAAGGTACCTTTTAGCTTCTGTTTTAGAAATTACCCTAAGGTAAAAAGATGGAGTTTGATTAGTGGGTTGGATGATAGATAGGAGTATCATGTGAGTCAACATTTACAGGACATAGGTATTCAGGGGGCAGCACATTGCTTAGATCCATGAAAGCTTTAGTGAAAACATTTTCAATGGTCTTAGTGTCTTGAGTGATGGTCCCATTCAGGTTAAGCAAGGATGGTGCCATTTTATCTGGTTCACCAGTGAAAGCGTTGGTATTTTTCCCAAATTTACAGCTGTCACCCCAAGAATTCTCCAATTCAGTCCAAAAATGGGATGCTTTTGCCTGGCGGAAGGCCTGGGTGAATTATTCCCAGCCGTCTTATAGTTCTGGATGTTGATTTGTGCGCCCGTACTGTTAGCCCTATGCCATAGGTTATCCCTGGCCTGGAGTTGCTGTAAGAGCTGTGGGATGATCCAGGACTTATGGGTACCTTTGACCTTCCTCTTAGTTTTGGGAGCATAAATATCACAGGCATTATTAATGGTTTTAATAAAATATTCCAGGGCATCATCGACGTCAACAGCTGCAAAGAGATTAGCTCAATTCTGCTTCTTAAGATGTTGTTTTAATTGACCCAGCTGTCCCTTTCTTAAAGTCTGAGATATAGACACATTTGCTGGGAGTTTGGGTGAGCTATTAGGCCACTCGCAGAGGATAGAAGAGTGGTCACTTAAAGAATCTGAGACCACAACTGTGTGAGTGACGTGTGAGGGTGGTTATTTAGTAACCAATCAATTAAGATACTGATCCCTCTGTGGTAATTAGAGTGGATGGGCGGGTTAACTAATTGTTCTAGGTTAAGTGCAGAGATGGCGTCTCTGTAGGGGGCAGCGTCCGGAGACAGCCAATTAATGTTAAAGTCCCCTAACATTAGTACTTCAGATTTTGGGGGCTGGTCAGAGAGGTATTCATGAAGCATCTTGAAACCTTTCACTTGCTTCTTGGGAGGGATGTAAACTGAGACCAGGGTTAAACCTTTACCATGCACACCAAGAATTACTTTTAATGATAGCATCTGCACGATCTTACCAGTTTTAGCATGCGGCAGTATCCTACCCTGAAGGTGGTTCTTAATGTAAATGATGCACCCATCTCCTCTTTTCCCCTTTCTATCAAGCCTGAAAGAGTTATAGCCCAAGAGTTGTGTTTCATTATCTGAGGTTCAGGGGTGAGCCAGGTCTCAACCAATAAGAGTACATCAGGGTTATGTTGTACTACCTATGCTTGTAAGGAATCGAATTTGGATTGAAGGCTACATATATTCATGGAGGCTATTGAGATATTGCCCGGCTTTGTGATAGTATTAGTCTCCATTGATCTAGGACCTGGGTTGGGGTGGATGTTGCCCGGAAGTAGTAGCAGCAACCAAATCAGTTGATGTGCCTGCAGCTTGAGTTGTTAAGGGCATGGGAGCGGTGGCTATGAGGGATTGTCCATTTTAATTGTTTGTCCAACAGTGGGAACGTTAAGGTGAGTGGGGAAGGGGATGGGGTTGCTGGTGCCTGGGTGAGATGCTAACACTACACATTTGCTCCTGCTAAAGATAAGACTTGAGACAGCAGGGGCAGAAGTCGAGTTGAGGTAACTGTCTCTATAGGTTGGAGTTATGTCATTTTTGGTTTTTATAGAGGTAGAGAAAGGGGTGGGATGGAGCAATATCATAGAAAATGCTGCAGCAAATAACCAACAAGCCTGGGGCTCCATTATTTAAACTTCCTTTAAATGAAAGAACAAAGTCCGTCTAGTGGCCGATCTTTATAATCTGCTAGTGGGAAACTGGACACACACACACACACACACACACACACACAAACAAAATTGACAAACAGCTATCAAGTGACTCACAGCAGATATATATGTAATGTGCAGGGTAGGGGGGGAGCCTGGATCTGAGGGAGTCTTTGCTGGCCGAAGAGCATGGGTGGCAGCTTTAGCAGAGCCAGCCACACTGCAGAGGAGAAGAGAGTGAGGGGTCAGGCTGTGGAGGGAGCACCTGGTCAGGGGATCTCCGCTGAGGAAGGAGAAGGAGGACACAAGTTAATATAGGCTGAAATCAGTAGGCGGGGGTCCAGACAAGTAGAGGAGACACAAGAGCAGTGGGGGGGGGGGCAGTGTAGGCAGGACAGAGAGATTTAGGAGAAATTAGCAAGAGAAAGGAAAAGCACAGACACAGTGTCTGGCTAGGCAGTTTTTTACACTGTACACACTTAGGCAGTATTAGCAATGCAGAATAGCTCTAAACAATAACTAATAGTGGCAATATTTGCTAAAATAGCTCTATGCAGTAATTAACCACTTAGCTAGGAAGTAAAAGAATAATATATTTCTTTTTAACCTAGAGAAAAGGAAAGCAAAATGTGGTCTATAACCGCCAGTAGCTGCAGTTTCCAGTGAGGCCAATAGGACAGAGGTAGCAGGGAGAAGCATCCAGTTAGGAGCAGGCAGTGTTGGGTGCTGAAGTTCAATCGGCCACTCAGAATGGTCGTACCTTGCCTAGATCTCAGGAGTCTTTGCTGGTGGAAGAGCATGGGTAACGCTTTTGTAGGCTAGCCCGCTGCAGAAGGAGAAGAGAGAAGAGAGAGCGGTCAGGCTGTGGAGGGGTGCCCGGTCAGGGCCCTCTGCTGAGGAAGGAGAAGGAAGGCACAAGTTAAAATAGACTGAAATCAGTGGCGGTGGTCCAGACAAGTAGAGAAGACACAAGAGCAGTGGGGGGGGGCGGTGTAGGCAGGACAGAGAGAGATTAAGGAGAAATTAACAAGAGAAAGGAAAAGCACAGACACAGTGTCTGGCTAGGCAGTTTTTTACACACTACACACTTAGGCAGTATTAGCAATGCAGAATAGCTCTAACAGTAACTAATAGTGGCAATATTTGCTAAAATAGCTCTATGCAGTAATTAACCACTTAGCTAGGAAGTAAAAGAATAATATATTTATTTTTAACCTAGAGGAAAGGAAAGCAAAATGTTCATGAGATGGAGTCCCAAGAAGGCCATGTTGAAAATTTGGGGAACAAATAGTCCAAAATGACCAGGTTATGAGGACAAGTTCAAAACCCGTTGAAATACATTGAACCGCACACCTGATTTCCTCAGTTGACAGCCTGTCACTTAAGAATGAAGACCAGTCTCCAGTAAAGGAAAGGATTACAGCGTTGAACCCCCTGGTAGGTAAGTGAGGGGAGGGAGGATGTGGGGTGGTGGGTGCTGAGTGGGAGAGTCTGGTGGGAGCAGGATAATGTAAGCGGTGGACCAGTGGCAGCAACAGACATCAATGGATGGTTTTCTTTTTTACAGGGTGTATAAAAATTAAAATAAGACTACAAGGAATGGTTTTCTTTATTTCAGGTACTGGCACTGGGGACTGGGCACCTCAGTGTCAGTTTAAACTCTAGGGGCTCAGCACAGCACAGGTATGGAGAGTGATGGGGAGGTGGGTAGGTTACTTGGCAAAAGGTGGGATTAGAGGAAAAAATAATCAAACTAGGAGGGATGTTTTTCTTTATTTCAGGTACGGACACTGAGGGATTGAGCACTCCAGTGTCGGTGTTATGTTTGGTGGTATCGGGGATGAGTTCCCCAGTGTCACACAGTGTAAATGGGTGGGGTGGGGGGTACTAGCTGGCACCGGGGATTGGGCACCCCCTTGTCTGAAAATTAAGAAGGAAGGGGAAGCAATGGGAAGTGAGAGGGATACTTGGCAGAGGATTGGAGGGATTGTCTTTACGTTGGGTAGGAAGGACCCAAGCAAGCTGCTCATGATTATAACCAACTGTGTTTGCTGGGCAGTGTTATGTTATGCAGATCAAAGGAAAGAGGCACCCTATGATTGTGGCAGCTCTTTTCTTTGAACTACATGAAGTTTCCACCCAGCAAGATGAGAAGAGTGTCATGACCAGTCTGGCTGATGATTAGTCTGACACTGCCAGCCCCTGGAAGACTGCCCTGCATTGGACTGACAGTGACATACAGTACCTCTCAAAATCCACTATCATACCAATATGTTCACTTTGTGCAAGTGCAAGGGTAAACATACAAACAACCCTGGGCATAGTAGAGTAAAAATGTGAAAAAAAGTGAATTAAGAAAAAGATAAATAGTAGAATGGGGGGTCCAAATTTAAGGTATGTTATGTGCTACAACTGGAATATTATAAGAAGCATGGGGGTGGGCTGATGAGTGTAACAAGAGATTTAAGTCTTTGGGATGTAAAGAAAACTAGATACTGGATATTCTGCATAGGTTACCATGATCAAGTGGAAAAGTGTTAAAAGAGACACCACTGGTGGGGAGTGAAGGGGTTAAAAGTGGGTAGGAGGGAGGAGAAACAGAGGTGGAAGGGGCAGAAGAGGGGGTGAGCAAAGGGAGGATGGGGGAAGAAAGGCTGGGGAGGGGGGAACCAAGGGTATGTAGGTAGGTAAGGGTCAAAAACTTAACGGAACCATGGCTTAGAAAAGTGGAGCTGTACATCACACATAGGGTTTCTTGGATTCAGTGTAATCCATTCTGTGATGCACCCTTTTGAATATCAGGATTTGAGATGCTGATGCTGATTCTGGTCTGATACCAGTAGAGACATAGGAATCAGACTTGGGATTGGCATCAGATGTTCTGGCTCTGCATCTTATTACAGTAAAACCTCCCCCTACCTGGAAACAGGACCCCTTGCTGCAAAGGGGAAAATCTTCCACTTCCCAACCCTTGATTCTCCTTTCCCTTACATTCATGATGCTGCTGCACTGCACGGATAGTCTCTGAAGGGTAGCAGAGCAGGAGGATCCACAGATTCTGGCTTCTTCCAAAAGAGACAGGTGATGTCCATCCACAAAGCATCCAGCACTGCCAGTAGTCCAAAATAAACTTGTGACCCCCTCTCCCTAGTAACAGAATCCACCAGTGCACATTGTCCACTGACCACACAATCAATAATACCCCACCAGAGTAATGTTACCCCACCACAATAAATTACCCCCTGCCCCAAGAATCCCAGTGCCTCCAGACTGAGTTGAGACCCATTATACTCAACCTGACCACTGATAGCTTTTCTGGCTTGAAGTTTAAAGTTTATATTATTTATTTATTTATTTAGTTAGTTAGTTATTTAAAAGTTTCACTAGGAAGAAATACTGAGCAAAAATTTATCATTTCCGGATGTAGCCTGGGGAAGGGAGTATGGAAAGGTATGGAGGATGCGGAACAACATGGTAAACATAGCAAAGGATTACAATGAGTACAGAGTAGTAAGTGCTAGGCATTACATCATGTATAGGATTAATACACAGTAACATTAGGTATAGAGTAGATAAGCATGAGAATTACACCAGTAATACAGCAATTGAAGGAATTGAAGACATAAATTCAACCAGTGATATAGCAATAGCAAGGACCTGTACACATAGAATCAACAAGTGGATGTGATAAGTGATAGACGTGACCACGTTAGGTCATTGGTCAACGTGGGGGAGCCAGGCAAGATTAAGAACAGTTGCATTTGGGGGCAGTGAAAGAGTGCATGAGAGAGGCCAGAGCATGGGACAAGGAGGCATTTTGAATGTTTGTAGGGAGCGAGTTACGGAGTTTGGGAAATCAGTAGGAGAAGGATGCCTGACCAGCTGATGAAGATCTTTATGGGATGGCAAGAATGTGAACGTCATGACTCTTGAGAGAGCGGGTAGAGGGTGGGGAGGGGGTGAGAGTGAAGACAAGAGTTAGGAGGGTAGCACACTGAACCAGAACTTGCCAGTGAAAGGAGGTGCAGTGCAGCGAGCGACAGTCCATGAGGGAGGGGAGAGCAAGGGATTGGTAGAGTGAGCTGTGAGGAGTACGGTGTGGGCAGTTGAGTGCAAAGCGACAGGAGGAGTGGAAGAGTGTGTCCAGTCTGGATAGGGTCTTTTTTGGGACAGCACTGTAGACTACACCTCCATAGTCAAAAGCTGGAAGGTCAGTGTTTTAAAGCCCTAAGACCCAGGTGACTGAGAGTCTGACTTCTGGAGTATCAGCAAATAACAAGTATTTGTCAATTCTGAATGTTTGCTTGCAGGTATGTGCTGTGCAGGTGTTTGGTACTTACAGGCAGTACACACAAGGTTGTTAAACAACATAGATAGATAGATATATATATATATATATATATATATATATATATATATATATTAGAAGCAAAAACTCTGTTTAATGCATCAGTTAAGGTTGTTCCACAGCAACAAAGGCGAGAAATCGGTGTTAGGGTTGAGCCCCTTGGACCCCCAGCCCACCCCTCAACCTGCATCGGGTGTGTGTTGGGGTCATCAACAACTCTCACCACATCACATGTGTAAATAAGCAGAGGTATGGGAGAATGGGTGAGGTTGGGACTGATACTTGCAGCGCCCGATGCGGGTTGCAGGAGACAAGGCAGGGGCTCGACTCAAACTGAATTTCTCCGTTTTCACTGTGGATCAACCCTAACTGATGCATTAAATGGAGTTTTTTGCCTCTAATTTCCCTTTTTTTTGAGAATGATGACAAGAAATAGTGAATGTAATGCAACAGTGGGAGCACGGGGCCCGCTCCTGCCACGTGATGTCTTGTGACATAGTAATAGGAACAGCAATGCAAACAGAAGTGCCAACGTTAATAGAAATGCAAGCGCAAAGTGACGCCGAAGCAAACAGTGACGCAAACGGATATTGAAGCTCATACGAAAACGCAACTGGTAACGCGAATAGTGATGGCAGTGGTATTTCAAATGGAAATGTTAAGTGTCACAGCAAAAAGAACGCGAAAGGGAACAGAAACGGAAATGCGAACACACGCGCACATGTAAACGCAAACCGTAACACGCACAGGCACGGTACCGCAATTGTAAATGCAAATGGTAAACATGCGGCCAGGGTCCCCGATGTGCCTTTCTAAGATTTCATGAAAATATTAAACGGTTCAAAAGTTATTCAAAAAAAGTTCCCATTATAAGTCAATGGAAAAGTTAACAAAAGTTCGACAGTGTCGCAAATGCACTTTTAGTGTCACAAATGGCCCTAGTAGTGTTGCAAATCCACCATTTTGTTTTCAGTTAGTGATCAGAAAAATGCTTGCCATTTAAATTTGGGACCCTCTAGCAACACAATTATTTTTGTGTTCACCTGGTCAGACCCTGAGGATGCTAGCCATGTCTTTATTTTGGGGTGAAACACCCACAAATATGTTTTCAAATTTCTGGAAAAAGTAGTGTCACAAGTGATGTCACACTCATGACACTTTCGCAAATGCTTGTGAAAGCTGTCGCAAATCACGACATTACTTTTTCAGACTATGGCCAAAATGACAGCAGTTTTTTGCCACCCTGCTGCAAAAGAACTGTTTGGTCTTTTTAGCTGAAATTTGGAGAGAACGCAGCCAACATCTCACAGATGTGCCTTTTGGTGGTTTGCTGAAAAAATATTGCATGGCTACATAGGTGGCTAACCAAATAAACACCCGAGGCTACAGACAATGCTAAGCACTGTACTTGTAAGGTGTCTGGTGTAGTAACTCAGGGTGTTTATCAGATTGTCCACTAAGTATGCCAGGTTACACAGGGTGGCCATAATGACTGGGTTGGGAGTGGTTGTTGTTTGCTGATGCACCTGGAGTCAGATTCTCAGACACTTAGAACTCAGGAATTTAAAACGTTTAACATTAGACTCAGATGTTGGACTCAGCTAGAAAAGTTTAAAGGAAAGGGAACATTGTTTAACCAGGAGTTGAACACTAAGCCGAAGCTTGTTTCCAGATGCGACCTGGAAGCAAAGGGAGTTAAGTGACTTGCTCAGGATCACACAGTATGCACCTTGGCGGCTGTGGGATTCAAACCCATGTCTCCAGATCTGCAGCTCAAAGCCTTAACCCACTACACTATACTATGTTAATCAGGTCGGTTGTGATTGGTTGACTTAGTCAGGAGGGGACGGTCTTGCTGGGGGAGGGAGTAATTTACTGTGGTGGGGTAAGGTTACTGTGGCTGGGTATTACTGACCATTTAGTCAGTGGGCATTGGTGGGTTCTGCTGCTGGGGGTCTCAATTTTATATTGAACTACTGGCAGTGCTAGTTTGGAAGGATGCCTTGGGCAGATGGGCCTCCCCTGTCTCTTGGCAGAAGCTAGAAACGATGGATCCTCCTACTCCACTGTCCTTAGGTGACAATGTGTGCAGTGTAGCAATATCATAAAGGTAAGAGAGGGGAGAAACAGGGGTGTGGGAAGTGGGAAGATGGGAAGTCTTTGTTTTCAGCTGGTAGTCCAGTTTTCAGCTGAGGGTAGTGTTGTGTGAAATTAAGAAATTTCATTAAGCGAAATATTTTGGAAATTCATGCATTTCACTAAATATTTTGTGAGTGTGAAATTTCGCACAAAAATTGCAAAATTTCTCCTGAAAATGGCAAAAGTCTGTTGCAAAATGCAAAATTTCACAATTTGCAGGCAAAATTTCACATTTAACACCTACAAAATATTTCATGAAATGCACAAATTTCACGAAATATTTTATGTGGTAAAACTACCGATTTTGCGGCAATTTCGCTGCTGAAATTTTATTTCGCAACATCTCTAGCTGAGGTGAGATTTAATAAGAACTGAAATGAAGAATTGTAATCATATTCCAGTTCCCTATCCAGCCCTTTTTTCAGAATTAGGATTTGTGTCTTTCAATATTGAGAATTCAAATTCAAAAAAAAAAATCCCATGAATCCAGTTCTGTGAATTTGATTCTGAGCAACCCTAACCTCACATCAATAATTCATACTGAAAACTGATGTTACAGACAAGAGAACAGATATCAAGTCCAAAATCCAGTCCAGTCTATTTCTCTGTTGTTACCCCTTGTTCCTGTAACGTTCTCAAGAAGTGTATCTACATTATTTCTTTTCAAGCAGCTCCTTTTCCCAACTGCTGCCCCTGGAAGGTTTGCATACCAGCTCAATACTTCAAAATCTGAGGGCTGATGCAACGTGTCCAGCATTTTTGAAATACATGGCTACAGTACCGTTAGCATCGTTCCTAGAAATGCAGCTTTTACTCTTCAACATCTGACTCTTGAAAAGGTGTGAGGTTCATCCCACATACAGTAGAACATAACACAGAGGCAGGTGATCGCATATATATGGCATGCTGTTACATGTTATATGGTCTTTGGTCTTGTATTCTTGATCCATGTGTCGCGTCAACTCCCCGCCCACCCCCTATCTCACCCACCCTGGTCCGGCCTCTAATTTATGGGAGGGGCAAGTCATGCCCAAGGTACGTGACTGCATGCATAGTTGTATTTCTAAGTCCCTTTTTCCTCATTTGCAAGTTATACTGTCTGACCACAGGGTGGTGCGAAAGAGTCAGTAACTGCTGAATCCTTACAAGTATCAAGGGACTAACCCTGCCAATAGGAGATGCTGCTGAGCCCTAGTCCTGGATATATCTGTCCTAGTTTTCCGTACCCTAACCCATGTTGCCATGCCTGGTTAATCAGCTAACCCGGCAGTATCTAGGTGTCTTACCTAATCTTTGCGAGGAACACCCTGGACAGGAATTGAACCATCGATCCTTGGCATTAAAGGCGGGGACGCTAGCCACTAGGCCATCTAGTCACCCCTGTTGGGGTCAGTGCTTTCTGGCACCTTAAGGTTCTAATTGGGACACTGCAGAAGAAGGGGATTCACCTCCCACAAAACAAGACATGAGAGGGTAGTATACGTGGTACAGGGAAGGAGGGTTCTGTATGCCAGGGGGCATTGCATGGGAGAGGAAGGACCATGACAGGGGCGGTTCAGGGATGGGGCTAGCAGGCCTTAATGGGCCTATAGAATGGGATGAGGGCCACACACTACCAGGATGGGAGACATATTTGGTAGACTTGTAGGGTGCACTGGGTGTGGGTCGGCCATGTTATTGGATATAGCATGGAGGATGGGGGGTTGTATGGTGTGCAGGAAACTGGAGCAGCTGAGGGGGAAGTATGGGAAATGCTGAAGATGTGGGCAGGGACAGCTCGGGGGGCTGGTTCGGGGGAAGAATGGAGATTCTCTGGGATATGGGGCAGGGGGAATGGGGCTCTGTAGGGGCGAGCCAGAAGGGGCAATAGGGGTGGCTATTCTGACCCCACAGGGGGCAATAGCAGAGAGGAAAAAGCTAGGAAGGGACAGCTTGGGGCTAAAAGGGGAGGGGTGAAGAAATAGGGGGAGGAGCTACAGGGACATCATGAGGAAACCTGGGACAGAGTGAGAAGCCTGGGGATTGATGAAAGGTTGGAAATAGGACCGGAAAGGGTCACGGAACTTAGAAACAGGTTCGCTCCACTTGTAACTCTGGTAGTCAAGGAGGTGGAAGAGTTAGAAGATGGAGAAGGAAGGGGATTGGGAGCAGAGGGTAGGAGTAAACCAAAGGCCATTGGGGAGGCTTCCCACCATGAGCAGGAGCCCAAGGACCAAGGGTGTGGGAAAAACAGTGTGTGGGGGGGTACACAAAGGAATTAAAGACTGAGATGGGAGGGCAGAACCACTCAGGGTAGAACAGACCTTCAAAAGTGAGAGAACAGCTGTCAAAGTGTTGGGGGGAACAAAGCACGAGGAGGAGGGGAAGCTTGAGGCTACAGTATCCTCAAAAGACAGGAACGAGGGGGATATGGAGGAAAGGGGAAGGGTGCAAAAGGCAAGGAGTTGAAGGGGGACAAAGAAACACTCCAGGTTGGTCATATCTTAGAAAGAAAACAGCTGTCAAGGTGACGGAGGGACCTGAGCAGATGGAGGAAGGGAAGCTTGTAGTTATAGGATCCCCAAAGGACAAGAGTAATGTGGGCAGGGAGGTAGGGGGAATAGTGCAAAAAGGAAAGGGGTTGAGGGATATAGGAAAGGGGGATGCAATGGTGAAAGACAGAGGACAAGGCAAGGGTGGGGGGCATACCTCTGGAGGGGAGGAATGCTCGGGGGTACAAAATTGAGGAAAACAATGATGAAGAAAGCTGGTCAAGGAGGAGTGAGGAGGGAAGGCAAAGGTGAGGGATAACACAGCAGAAGGCTGTTGAGGAGAAGGTAGTAATAGTGTGGGACTCAATAATAAAGGGCACGAGATGGGGAAGGAAAGTAAACAAGAACAGGGGTACCTGGGTTGAATGCTTACCAGGGATGATGGCAGGGGATGTTATTCACTACATTCCACCCAGGGGGAAAACCCAGGATAAGAAGACGCACCTGTTGTTCCACCTAGGGACAAACGACCTAGCAGGAAACAGTGTAATGGAGGTGTAGGCTAGGTTTGGGGCACGGGCCAGTTTCTGTAGTGGGTTGAGATTTAAGTCGCTAACATTTTCGGAGGTGTTGCCAGTTCCGAGATTGAGTTCTGACAGAAAGCAACGAATAGAGGAGTTTAACGGTTGGCTAAAAGGCTGGTGTGCTGAGAGAGGGTTGACATTCCTGGGGGACTAGGGTGCTACATGGAGGGATGAAAGTCTCTTTGCTCCTGATAGACTTCACTTGAATCTAGAGGGAGCATCTGTGCTTAGATGCAAGATGGTGGCATTCCTGGAGCAAAAGCTACATTTAAACTAGTGTAACCCCCAAGGGGCGCTACCCTTAAGGCTACTACCCCTGCCTGCCCCAACAGAGACAGGGTAAGGGGCCCAGATCCGTTGGCGGGTGCCTCCATCCAGAGGTCGGGGTAAATATGGCCGAGATTGCCTCGGTTATAGCCCTCTGGGGTACTGCAACCCCCCGTTCGTCCCACTAGTGGCTTACATGGGGTACAAATAACATTTTTCACCAATACACTCACCCCCTGGTGAACATCTCTCCACTCCCTCAGGAGACCCCCTGTAAAATAAGGCATGGTTATATTGCAGTCACCAGGTAGCAGTCCACCAGTAATATACACAATAGCCAGGGTGTAGTTGCACAAAAACAATCTGATTTATTCAGGGGGAAACTAACAAGGACAGGGGGAATCAAGTTGATTAGCTTATCATTATACTTATCTACCTAGGGCTCTGTGCACAGGCCTAAACCTAGTCTTTACCATCCCTGGGTACCCAAGCCCTAATGGCTAGTTTAACGTGGCAGCTGGTCGGGGCCCTTGACACAGATAACAGTTACGATCCTGAGAAATCAGAATAGGCAGGGGGGCTAGTTTTTTTTGCAGTTGGAGATGGATTCACACCATTGAAAAACACTGTTGCACACTTGGCAGGAAGCCACCCTGATTCAGTACTCACTGCTCCAATAAATAACGATTTAGTCACCCTGACAGGACCGAGCCTGCATTTCACCAGCCTCCTCACACACTTATATGGTAAATAAAAGAGGGGTACCATACCAGGCAGCTGCTTTCAGACTTATACCAACTTGTAGAAAACTCAGGCAGCAGACTGCAGCTTCAAACTCACGGATGGACTGAGCGCACTTCAGCAATCCTCTCCAGTCCTCTCAGGTCGAGCCTGGTAGGTAGCTGGGCTGGAACCAGCCTCCTCCGACCGCCCGCCGATGGATTTAGTCCGATTTGAAGTCGCTGAACAAACGGCCGCCTTTGGCCTTAACGCGCTTCCCACGCGAGCACTCTCCAGCGCAGAAGCACAGAGCTCCTCACTCCTCACCAGCCACAACGCATCTCTCCCCCAACAGCAAGGGGCTCTTCCTTCAGTTCTGGCGCTACCCACTTTCATTGGCTGGCTGCACATGCCAGTCATTTTCTCTTGCCTTCAGTGGTGCGAAAAAGCACCATAGCCCATAATGCCTTTTCCCAAAATACAAGCAGTCCCTCTATTGGTCAGTCAGCCCTGTAAGGTCCCAAGGCACCGATTGGTCCCATTTAGCAGTTCTGGTCCAACATGGAGGAGGCAGTCGACACAGTCTTTTGCTGCAAAGGAAGGCAGGTTAGAACAGCAGCATTATTATTATTACCCTACGTTATATTCAGCAAGCAATTACAGCTTCCAGCAGAACTCCCCCTGCACCACTAACGATGGCTGAAAGGAGTCATTCTTTCAGTGTCCCGGGCTGGACTCAGGCATACAACCACGCAGCCCCCTCCATTTCAATCACTTACAGCTGCAACAGGCAGCCCATAAAGAGACAACTTACGGAGGCTTTAAAAGCGCTCACTGGCTACCCATTTATACGGCTTTATGCCGATCACCAACCAGGCATGGAGCAGGGAAACGAGCTCCGAGAAAACTGTCAGGAACCCCCATTTGCAAGGGGGTTACACCCTCCCTGGCCTGGAAAGCTTGGCGTCCACGTCAAGTAGTTACCCTTGAATTACTTTCAGGCAAATATCTTAGTCAACACTATATCACACTTTACATTACATACATGAATATTACATTCACAATGTACTATGATTTATACAACATTATACACACAAACTCTTGTTCCTTTTTTAAATCAGGTCATTAGTTCCTGCTCATGACACCGGTGCCAGGGAAACCCGTCCCTTTCAGCTACTGGCAGGTTACCTAAAGCAGGGGCACCACACTCAAAGGGTAATACTAAGTCTGGAGTTATCCCCCAAGGCTAACTTAGGCAAGGAACTCGGGGACACATACACTCCTTTGTGGACCACATTTAAGGGCAGGTCCACCGGCTGACCCAGAGACTCATAACTCAACTTTATTACTGGCCGTATTTCTCGGCCGGATCGCCTAGGGGTCTCGGGGGACCTTGAAACAGGCCCTGATTCCACTTCAGTCTCCTTGACATTAGTAACGGGAATCTCTACGGGGGAAAAGGGCTCGGCACTCGTAGTACTACTGGGGGCCTGACCTTCTATCCCCGGACCCACCTCACTGGGCTCAGCTGGAGGCTGTCTAGGTACAGGTGAGGAACCATCAGGGCATTCAAAATATTCTTCCGGTTCGGGCATATCACTTGCTTGTTTCCCAGTCTCACTCTCTTCCTCTGAAAAGTCAGACAATTCAGCCAGGCCAGACAGTTCAGCCATGCTCAAGGATCCCACCTCCTGGGCATTATGGCCGCCCTATTCAAGGTCTGGAAGCATGGGTCCTGGAGACAAAGCTGGGGGCTCAGACAGTCCAGAAGGCCCAACCTCATCTCCAGAGTTAACAAGGGGATTGCCCCAAAATAACTGGCTCAATTCATGAGAGGGATAGTATTCAATATCATCTTCGTCATCTTCTGACACCACTGGTTGCTCACTTCCCTTTGCAGCCCTTGGGTGAAGCCCTTTTGATTGGCCTGCTGAAGAATCAATGGGTTTGATGCCTTTCCTGGTGGCAGATCTAGTCATAGGCCTGGAGGGGGGAGCATTTGGAGATTCAGCTTCAATCAGGACTTGTCCGATTGGCAGCAGATGATTTCTGTGCATAGTTTTCACATCTTTAGAATTGTTTTCAGGCGCACTTTATATACAGGCAGATCTGTCAATTTTCCCACAACAATGTGAGGGAGGTGATGCCATCTGCCAGCAATTTTATGTTTCCCATGTAGTCCCAGATTCCTCAATAACACTCGTCCCTTCTTTAACTCCATTGCTTTTACTTTCTTATCGTGGATTCTTTGTTGGCCAGGTTTGGTTTAGCCAATAGTCTGGGCCAGTTGGTGAGCATGGTTTAATTGGGCCTTTAACTTCTGTACATATTGTAGATGGTTCTCTGCTTGCACTCCATCAGGGGAAACCCCAAAACACACATCAACTGGCAGTCTAGCCTCTCTCCCAAACATCAGTCGGTACGGGGAAAATCCTGTGGCATCACTTTTTGTACAATTATAAGCGTAAACTAAGGTGCTAATCTGCTGGCTCCATCTGGGTTTATCCTTTGGTTGCAATGTGCCCAACATGTCAAGCAAGGTGCGGTTAAACCTTTCAGGCTGAGGATCTCCCTGTGGATGATAGGGGGTGGTTTGTGACTTTCGTACCCCCCACAAGGATAGCATCTCTTTAATCAAACAACTCTCAAAGTCCCTTCCCTGGTCAGAATGGATCCGCTGCGGGGCCCCATAGTGGACGAAAAGTTCTCAACAAGTATCTTAGCCACCTGTGGTTGCTTTCTGATCCTTGGTCGGGAAAGCCTGTGCGTACCGGGTAAAATGAACAGTGACCACCAGTATGTTGCTGACACTTTTCAGATCGGGCTCTAAACTCAAGAAATCAATACAGACCAGTTCCATAGGGGCACTAGTGGTAATGTTGACCAGGGGAGCAGCTCTCTGGGGTAAAGCTTTTCTTTGCAAACAGCGACTACAGGTCTTGACATATTGCTCTACATCCGTACTCATTTTCGGCCAGTAAAATCGAGCCTGTACTAGATCAAGGGTCCGGTCTATGCCGAGATGCCCCATTTGATTATGCAAGGACCCTAAGACCAATTCTCTAAAAGCTGAGGGCAGCACCAGTTGTTGTTTGTCTACTCAGCCTTCCTTATTCACAGTCTCTCTGTATAGTAGTTGGTTAATCAGCTTCAATTTGGGCCCTTCTTTATACAACAAGGCAGTCCTTAGATCAGTGGAACGTAATTTGGACATGTCTTTCCCTGCACCGAGGGCTTCTAAAGCTGATTTGATCATGGGATCGAGGGATTGAGCCTGTTGGAGACTATCATTGTTAAACTGTGGCAATGAGCCAGTGTCTAGTGCAGAGAAGTGACAATAGGCAGTCGGTATGCAATTTTCGGACGGTCCCAAACAATCCACCATGCAGTCCACCCCGTCAGGAGACACCTGTTCCTCTTTGTCAAATTTCTGGCAAAGAGCTCTTATGTCAGGTTCAGATAACCTGACCCAATCAGTTCGTGGCATAGGCCTCCGAGAGAGAGAGAGCATCCACATCTATATGGTTTAGGCCCGGCCTGTATTCAATAGCATAGTCATAGGTGGCCAAGGCGGAGAGCCACCTATGGCCTGTGGCATCCAACTTGGCAGAGGTCTGCACATACGTCAGAGGATTGTTATCAGTCTTTACCAATATCTTGGCACCATACAAATAGTCATGAAACTGATCAACAATGGCCCACTTCAGAGCCAGGAACTCTAGTTTGTGCACTGGATAATTTTTTTCTGAAGGAGTCAGGCTTCTGCTGGCAAATGCTACAGGTCTCAGACCATTCAGGTGCTCCTGGTATAACACAGTCCCCAATCCCTGTAGACTGGCATCAGTATGAAGAATGTATGGCTTGGCCAGATCAGCGTAGGCCAACACTGGGGCATGAGTAAGTTGATATATGATGTCATAAAAGGCTTCCTCACACTTAGCAGTCCAACGATCCCCAAACATATAATTCGGCCGGAAATACTTCTTGTCTGTCTCTGAGCGCACAGCCTTATTATTCTTTTTGTGTGTAGGCGGGTACCCCTGAGTGAGGTTGAGGAGGGGGCGAATCACTCAAGAATAGTCCTTAACAAACCGCCTATAGTATCCACAAAACCCCAGGAATCGATGCAGCTCTTTCAAATTTCTGGGCTGAGGCCAAGTGGCCAAAGCCTCCACTTTGCTAGGGTCAGTCTCTATGCCCTCAGTGGACACTATGTGGCCCACGCATTTTACAGAAGTTTGGAAGAATTGACACTTGTCAATAGACAGCTTGAGGCGAAATCCTCCAACCGATTCAAGACCTTGAATAATCGTTGCTCGTGCTCTTCCAACGATCAGCCAAACACTATGACGTCATCCAAATAGACCAGACATTCGAGTAGATTCATGTCCCCCACAGCCCGTTCCATCAGGCACTGAAAAGTGGCTGGGGCACCCGAGATCCCTTGAGGCATCCGGACAAACTCATAGAAACCCAGGGGGCAAATGAAAGCAGTCTTCTCCCGGTCATCTGGGGCCATCGGGATCTGGTAGTATCCACTGCGAAGATCCAACACAGAGAACCACTTGCTACCATTTAAACAATCCAATGCATCCTGTCGTGTAGCATGAGTATACTGATCCGAATGGTCCGCCGATTCAAAGTGTGATAGTCTACACACATCCGAACTGCCCATTCTTTCCTTACTACTACTATGGGGAGGCATAGGGGCTCCTGGACTCTTGTATTACACCAGCAGCCAACATTTCTTGTAGATGCCGCCTTACATCATCTATATCAGCGGGGGCCAGGCGGCGGGATCTCTCTCTCGGAAAGGCCTTTCATCATGCAGCTGAATGTGATGCTCAGCCCCTTGTACACATCCCACATCCCACTCTTTCAGGGAGAAAACCTGGTCTCTATTGGCAAGCCTCTCACTGACCCTTTGTTTCCACTCAACTGGCAGTGGGGAGTCACCGAAGCCAAACAAATCAGGAGTAACTCTATCCTCTGTCCTGGAACCCTTTCTGTTTGGCAGTACTGCAGTATCCGCACAATGTACGCTTGCCAAGGTGCACCCTCTTCTTATTTGAACCTCCCTGTCGGACACATTATGCACTTGAACCATCACCTCTTAACATAAGCATGAGCTTAGCCAGCAAGATGCTGGTTTGACCAACAGTCCTCAGGTAATCTTCCCTCCACAGGTGCATCCAACATCAATATTATTCTTAACATTGGTTTTCAGTCGTACTTCTCCATGCAGGACACATTGGGCATTGGGCAAGTATCACCGGGGCGGATCCTTTTTCCACCACACACCACGGGTCTTCAGGTTCCTCTGGACTAACCTTCTTCTGAGTGGCACTTGCCCGTTGAATCATAGCAGGTATGCTTAAAGCTCGCCCGGTCTGGAATGCTTGTTTTTCTGAACACAATTTGGCCAATCATCTGAACATATGCGCATTCATCCCAATCAACAAAGGCACCCCATCATACAGTCCAGTGGGTGGGCAAACTAAAACTAGGGTTTCCACCTGCTCATCCATTCCAGCCACAGTTGCAGAAAAAGATAACCAGACTCGGATGTATCCCAAATACGGATAGGCCTTGTCACTCAACCCCCACACATGTAGACCATTCAAAGGTTGCAGGGGCACCTCAGGTAAGTGTGCCTGGTACCAGTCCTGAAACATGATGGTTACCTGAGAGCCACTGTCTAATACCGCTCAGCAGGAATTCCATTTACCCGCACGGGTCTCCATTGAAGCCCGACCACATCAGACCAGTTGGGGGCCACAGCATTGATAGTCACCTGGGCATGGGCCTGAGTCACAAAACTTTTCCTGGGAGCCTGAGACTGGGCCTGGCCATGTCGGGTGATCAGTCTGTTGTTAACTTTCCTTAAATTCTCGGGCCTCTGGCACTCGGGTTGGAAATGCCCATCTTCCCCGCAACAGTAACAGAACTTGGGGTCCCGGGGGTCACTATTCTGTGGGGGGCACCTTATCTGTGGGGGCTCTGAGAGGGGTGAGAGAGCTCTCTTTGGCCAGGGCTCAGGCTTCTACCAGACTCGGGGCCCCAGTCCTACTAGGGTACATGGTAGATTGCTTCAAGTCCCTCACCAGTTCCCGTAAATTCCTGACCTCGGCCCTCAACTCACTCTCTATGTGGAGGTTGGAGGAAATAACTTGCATTCTCACAGTACCTGGAAAATCTGGGGATCCCTCAGACCCTCCGGACAGACCAGTCTCCTCGGGGGTGTAAGGCACAGGGGTCCCACTAGGGTGTACCGCCCCCACACATGGCTCCCACCCCTCTTTATCAGTCTCCACTTCCCTAATTTCCCTCATTAATTGACAATATTCAGGCGCGGTGGCCCGTCGATCCTGTAGCTTAAGTTTCAGCAGTATCACACTAGAAAATCTGGCAGACTTTAGAACATGTTCTAACCGGAACTGATTCAGGGCTGCGGCAGTGAGTCCCCCTTTTTTATAGGCCTTCTGCAGGGGCCCGCTCCACTCTAGTGACAAAAGCGGACAGTTTCTCATTTCTCCACTGCTTAGCAGACCTGAATTTGCCATAATAAGTCTTCACCAGTCTCGGTACTCCCAAAAATCCCTTCTAAAGCGGAGAGATACTCTGTAGTGGTGGCTTCGGATGGGTGGCCAGAAGAATCTAATAGCTTCAAAGCAGGGCCTCTCAAGCTCTCCATCAGCCTCTTCCTTTCTCCCCTCAGAACATTGCCATTCCTGGACTAAAGGGGTGGCATAGTCCATCAAGCCTCCAGGTCATCCTCCCTGGAGGCACCGGCACGGTGCCAGAGAAAAGTTTTAACTTACAGTAAGAATCGAGCTGTATGGGTGGGACCACCAGGGGCAGGGAAGCCAGCACAGAACTCTTAGGTGGGCACGGGGAAGTACCAGGGGAGCCCTGAGGGGTAGCATCACTGGATAAATCTAAGGCTTGTAGCAACTCCTGGGTAGTTCTCCCCTCCACGGCCAACATTTTAAGCAGTTTGTCTTTAAAACTGTTCATTTGAGGAGACCCCCCAGGAGTGACTGACCCACTTCGAATATGAATTAGCCTCCATCCCTGTGAAGCACCCTCCGGATAAATCACTGGAGGTACCTTCTCAGTGTCGATGGCCACACTGCATAGAAGTAACACCTGCAGCGTCTGGTCAAGCAAATCAGCCATATGCAATTTTACCTCCACTTTGCCCAAACATTTTACTCGCTCTGCAGCAGAAATGATGTCAACAGTTGGGCTTTCCAAAGGCACATCTAACAATAACACAATCTTCTGGGAGTCTAGCTCTTCGGCTTCACCCCACCCCATCAGTCTGTGTACCATGGTCTTGATGGGTCCCAGTTTAATTTTTCCCAGCATATCCCCTTCCATTTTTTCCATTTCTTGTGTGCTTCCCCACTTGGCCACTAGGGGATGCTGATCCCAGCAGTGCCTCCAATTTGTAACCCCCAAGGGGTGCTACCCTTAAGGCTACTACCGCTGCCTACCCCTACAGAGACAGGGTAAGGGGCCCAGATCCGTTGGCGGGTGCCTCTACCCAGAGGTCGGGGTAAATATGGCCAAGATTGCCTCGGTTACAGCCCTCTGGGGTACTGCAACCCCCCGTTCAACCCACTAGTGGCTTACACGGGGTACAAATAACACTTTTCACCAATACACTCACCCCCTGGTGAACATCTCTCCACTCCCTCAGGAGACCCCCTATAAAATAAGGCACAGTTATATTGCAGTCACCAGGTAGCAGTCCACCAGTAATATACACAGTAGCCAGGGTGTAGTTGCACAAAAACAATCTGATTTATTCAGGGGAAACTAACAAGGACAGGGGGAATCAAGTTGATTAGCTTATCACTATACTTATCTACCTAGGGCTCTGTGCACAGGCCTAAACCTAGTCTTTACCGTCCCTGGGTACCCAAGCCCTAACGGCTAGTTCACTGTTGCAGCTGGTCGGGGCCCTTGACACAGATAACAGTTACGATCCTGAGAAATCAGAATAGGCAGGGGGGTTAGTTTTTTTTGCAGTTGGAGATGGATTCACACCATTGAAAAACACTGTTGCACACTTGGCAGGGAGCCACCCTGATTCAGTACTCACTGCTCCAACAGATAATGATTTCGTCACCCTGACAGGACCGAGCCTGCATTTCACCAGCCTCCTCACACACTTATATGGTAAATAACAGAGGGGTACCATACCAGGCAGCTGCTTTCAGACTTATACCAACTTGTAGAAAACTCAGGCAGCAGTCTGCAACTTCAAACTCACGGATGGACCGAGCGCACTTCAGCAATCCTCTCCAGTCCTCTCAGGTCAAGCCTGGTAGGTAGCTGGGCTGGAACCAGCCTCTTCCGACCGCCCGTCGATGGATTTAGTCCGATTTGAAGTCACTGAACAAATGGACGCCTTCAGCCTTCATGTGCTTCCCGCGCGAGCACTCTCCAGCGCAGAAGCACAGAGCCCCTCACTCCTCATCAGCCACAATGCATCTCTCCCCCAACAGCAAGGGTCTCTTCCTTCAGTTCGGGCGCTACCCGCTTTCATTGGCTGGCTGCACATGCCAGTCATTTCCTCTTGCCTTCAGTGGTGCGAAAAAGTGCCATAGCCCATAATGCCTTTTCCCAAAATACAAGCAGTCCCTCTATTGGTCAGCCAGCCCTGTAAGGTCCCAAGGCACCGATTGGTCCCATTTAGCAGTTCTGGTCCAACATGGAGGAGGCAGTCGACACAGTCTTTTGCTGCAAAGGAAGGCAGGTTAGAACAGCTGCATTATTATTATTACCCTATGTTATATTCAGCAAGCAATTACAGCTTCCAGCAGAACTCCCCCTGCACCACTAGCGATGACCGAAAGGAGTCATTCTTTCAGTGTCCCAGGCGGGACTCGGGCATACAACCACGCAGCCCCCTCCATTTCAATCACTTACAGCTGCAACAGGCAGCCCATAAAGAGACAACTTACGGAGGCTTTAAAAGCGCTCACTGGCTACCCATTTACACGGCTTTATGCCAATCACCAACCAGGCATGGAGCAGGGAAACAAGCTCAGAGAAAACTGTCAGGAACCCCTATTTGCAAGGGGGTTACACTAGCTTGGGGGGGCAGGATTTTGCAAGCCTCTGAGAGAGGTTCAGGGGGCAGACAACCCCCCCAAAGCATAAACCGAAACCAATATAGACACAAGAAAAGAATAAACACACTGGGGGGGTGGGAGACGGAAGGTGGGATCAAGGAAATACTGGGTTGGGGGAGTGGTGAGTACTGTGCTCAAATGCAAGGAGTCTAGGCAATAAAGTTCCAGACCTGGCAGCAGTCATGGCTGAGGCAAGCATGGATCTGATGGGGATAACAGAAACATGGTGTCATGGGGACCTGGAATGAGACATGGAAATACCCGGGTACACGTTGTTCCGAAGGGACAGGGAGGATAGCAGAGGAGGATAGCACTGTATGTGAGGGAGAGCATCAAGGCAGTGGAATTAGAGTAGGACGGGAGGCACAGAGTCCATTTGGGTAGCTTTTCCCATTGGGAAGGGGGAGGTAGTGTGTATCAGAGTGATCTACAGGCCACCCTCACAACTGGACTAGGAGGACGAGGTAATGATGGAGGAGATAATGAAAATGGCTAATAAAGGTGAGGTACTGTTGATGGGGGATCTAAATCTACACAACATGAGATGGGAAACCTCATCAGCAAAATCAGGGAGAAGCAAGGCTATACTGGATTATCTGCAGGCAGCCTTCCTCAGGCAGCTGGTTAGGGAACCCACCAGGGAGAGGGCATTGCTGGACTTAGTCCTGACAAATGGTGACAGGGTGGGTGAAGTCGCAGTGGGGAAACACCTTGGTTCAATTGACCACAGTACTGTCTGGTTCACGTTACAGACATCATCTGAGGTTATTCGAACCAAGGCAAAAATACTAGACTTCAGAAGGGTATATTTTAACAAAATGGGGGCCTATGTGTGGGAGGCAATAAGTGGGGTGGAAAGCAGAAAGGGGGTGGAGGACATCTGGGATTGCTTAAAAGGAGCCATAATTGGAGCAACAGATCTCTATGTCAGGAGGGTTAATAAGACCAGGTGGAAGAGGAAGCCTCTTTGGTCCAGCAAGGAGGTGGCAGATAGGGTTAGGGAGAAGAGGAGGGTGTTCAGGAGGTTCAAGACAATGCAAAGAGGGGAGGACTTGGAAACATACCAGAAGAGGCAAAAGGAGGTAAGCAGAGCGTGCGGAGGGCAAAGGCCAGGGCAGAAGAATAAATTGCCAAATCAGTCAAGACCGGGGACAAAGCTTTTTTTTGGTATGTCAGTGGGAGGAGGAAAACTGGAGGAGGGATAACCAGACTTAAAAACAATGAGGGTGTTTTGCTGAAAGAGGATGGAAAGAAGGTGCAGTTATTAAATGACTATTTTTGCTCAGTATTCATGGTTGGGGGGGGAGTTAAGGGACATCAGTACTGAGAATGTGGCAGGGATAGAGGTTGATATGAGCCCATTTGTGGAGAGTGCAGTCTTGAGAGATCTGGAGCAATTGAGGGTGGATAAGGCCATAGGACCAGATGGGGTGCACCCTAGGGTGTTGAGGGAACTTAGGGATATTCTGGCAGCTCCCTTGGCAGCACTATTTAGTAGGTCCCTGGAGATGGGAGGTTCCAGAGGATTGAAAGAGGGCGGATGTGGTCCATCTCCACAAAATGGGGGTAGGGAGGAGGTGGGCAACTATAGGCCTGTGAGCTTAACCTCCATAGTAGGTAACATTATGGAGAAGTTACTAAAACGCAGGATTCTGCACTACTTAGAAGAAAATGACCTTCTGAACAAGCATCAGCATGGATTCACCAAGGGGAGGCCTTGTCAAACAAACTTAATAGAGTTCTTTGACTGGGTCACTAGGGAGGTGGATCAGGGGGGCTCAGTGGATATTGTATATCTTGATTTCCGAAAGGCATTTGATTCCATACCGCATGGGGGGACTACTTTATAAATTGGGTGGTCTGGGCCTGGGGGAGAGGGTGGTAGGGTGGGTGTGGAACTGACTAAAGGGTAGAAGACAGAGGGATATAGTAAATGGGGTCACCTCAGGGAAGGGAATGGTCACCAGCGGAGTTCCCCAGGGGTCGGTGCTGAGACCACTGCTCTTTAACATATTTGTGGCAAATATAGTGGAGGGACTGAGGGGAAGGGTGTGCCTCTTCGCATATGCTGCGAAGGTCTGTAATAGGGTGGATAGCCCAGAGGGGGTGGAGAATGTGCACAGGGAACTGAGGCTGTTAGAGGTTTGGTCTAGTGAATGGAAATTGGCCTTTAACATAAAAAAATTCAAAATCATGCACCTAATGAGGCAAAACTGGAGAGAAACTTATTGTCTGGGTGGTCAGGCCCTGCAAGTAATTGAGGAGGAGAGGGATCTGGGAATTATTGTTTCGGGGGACCTCAAGGTAACTAAACAGTGTTAGAGGGTGGTGGCCATGGCTAGCAGGATGTTGGGCTGCATTGGGAGGGGATTCACTAGCAGGAGGAGAGAGGTCATTGTCCCACTATACAAGCAGCTGGTTAGGCCACATTTGGAGTATGGGGTGCAGTTCTGGAGGCCGTTCCAAAGAAGAGACGTGAACAGGCTGGGCGTGTCCAAAGGAGAGCAACCAAGATGGTAACAGGGCTTAGTCACTTGCCATATGAAGATAGATTGAGTGACCTGGGCGTGTACTCCATTGAGAAGTGGAGGGATAGGGGAGATATGATTAAGACCTTTAAATATGTTAAGGGCATCAACAGAGAGCTGACAGAGAAACTTTTTAACTCACGGGGCAGAAGAAGACCAGGGTGCATGCACTACAGGTAGAGGGAGACAGGTTCCAAGGGAACATCAGAAAGAACTTTTTCACAGAAATGGTGGTGGAGAAATGGAATAGGCTTCCAGAGGTGGTGGTAGGGGAAGCCACCGTAGGGGGTCTTAAGAGAGCATGGGACGGTCACATGGGTCTAGTATTGGTGGGGGGAATGGGAGCCGGATAAAGCCCTAACCATCAGCTAGGCACCTTGGGCAGGCTGGGTGGGCCAGGCAGTCCTTTTTTGCCATCATGTTTCTATGTTTTTATGTGTGGGTCTTTGAACTTGGTCATACCAACCACATGGGAAATTTGGGTTCCATGTGATAACAGCGATCACAGAAAAGGCGATCACACTGTGCGCCGGGGACTTTTCAGTTTATGTGGGGGGCTGATATATTCATGGACCCCTCATCTGGTTGCCCACCCTGTCCGGTAGCCCTGTGGACAGGTGCCACAATTGAGTCACCCTTTTTGAAAGCGCTCAATCGCGGTCACCATTGTCATGGGCTACCAGAAATTTCCCGCCCATTATGGTCCAAGAAGGAAACCACTACTTTGTTAAGTGTCTAGGATCTCGAGTGCAGCATATCTAGCTGTCCTTAAGGTTCTTGTTTTTCTTGGATGCTATCAATGGTTTGTTTGTAAATCTTTTATAGTCTATGGTAGGGTGTTAGTGTGTATGGAGATCCATACACCTGAAAAAGTCATTCTGCTGCAGAAGGGACGTAGCTACTACAGCAGAATTACTTTTCATTCTGCTGTAGTAGCTATGTCACAATACAAGTGTCCCATGCAGTGCTGTTCATAGGACAGTTGGCTGTTGAAGTGTTCTGCATGTCAGCTGGCTGGCAGGTGGATAGCGGTGAAGCTCGGGTGGTGGACCGCAGACGGCAGAGACTGACTGCTTCCACAACAAAAAGCTAGCGATTGTGGTTTGTTTGAACCATACACTATATCAAATAGTGTATGAGAGCCCAAATACACAACATTGCTATTCTTAAATCTTGTGGTTTCTATGATGACAGAGGGACCTCTCAAACTTTGCTCTCGAGGTTGCTCGTCATCATGGTAAATCACTCGTTATAAGAATACCATTGTTTTGTATGGGCTCTCATACATTATTCTAAATGTTCTGTGTGACCCCTGCCTATAGTATGTGGCAGTTGTTTTGGGTAATATTTGTAGTTCAGGTACTTTTCTGTCAGGAGTAGAACTCTCAGGCTTCTTTCATGGGCCCAGAATTGTACAGATCTCTGGATGGGGAGTGAAAAGGGCTTGCAGTGAGGTAGGATACCTTCCCCAGCCCTGCTAGTCAGCCATCTCTTAATCCATTCCAGCATTTTGCCACCCTTCTTGGCAGTGGCCACACACTGCTCGTAATTCTTCATACATTGGTCTATTATGACCCCCAGGTCCTTTCCTCCTCTATTGCAGCAAAAGGAGCCCCACACAGTGTGTGGGTCCTACCTCTGTTTCACTTTTCCATGTGCATCACCTTGTATTTGGCTTTAGTGAATCAGAGTCCAGGAGTATGACCAAACACCCATCTTGTTTGCACTCTCCTGAACCTGCCCCCATCCTCAAGGAAGTCAACCATCCTTGCCAGCTTAGTGTCATCAGTAAACTTAAACAGCCTGTTAGAGACCGTTTCCAGATCATTGATAAAATGGTTGAACATTAATGGCCAAAGCACCAATCCCTGAGGGACACCACTGAGTACTTCCTGCCCAGAAGCCAATTTGCACTCCACCTCACATATACAACACTGGTGTACTTTGCCCAGAACATTGTCATGAACCACCGTGTCAAAGGCCTTGCTGAAGTCCAAATAGACCATGTCTATGCTACGGCCCTGTCCCTGTCAACCACCCTGGTCACCTCCTGGAGGAAGGGGATTAAGTTGGTTTGGCATCATCAGCCCTTCATAAAGCCATGCTGAGAGAGGGCCAAAATGTGGCCTCGACCAGGTGCCCAGTATTTGGTTCCAGGTAATGTCTTCCAAGGCCTTGTCAACACTGAAGTCAGGCTGATCAGCCTATAATTGCCAGGATCAGATCCAGGACCGGTTTTGGATCTAATACTGGTCCAAGCAGATACACTCTTGATTCCTACTTCACCACACCGACCCACCCACCCTCTTCTTCTTCTGTCCCAGTCTACATTCAAAAGTGGTAGAAATGATCTGAACACAAGGGTAACAGCCACAATTTAGAGTAGGTTTTTATATTAACGTTTTTTGCATTTAAAGCTTATAGTATCTCTGCTTATACTTTCTACTGTAGTGATTTTTATTTTATTTATTTATTGAAGTGTTTCACCAGGAAAGGCATTCTGAACATTTGAGTTGCTCATCTCCCGGTGCATCCTGGGGGAGAGGGTAAGGGAATTACCTAGACAAGATACAATAGATAATGACCATGATAAATCAACACAAACATAGTACATAGGCACAAGTACAAGTCATATAAGTCCATTTCAACAAGGTGAAGTGCATACAGAGAGTAGCATACGTTAGTGATTTGTAGACAGACAGTGACTACTTGGCAATTAGTGGTTACAGAGATAATGATTTACAAAGCATATTAGGTGCTAACTTCAACATCAGGGTAGTAGAGATTTGAGAGAGAGAAAACTAGGAGGTAAGCTCCTAGGTACGAGAGAAAATAAAGCTATTTGATAAAAGGGTCATCAGCTGTAGAGTAGGATGCAATCTAAATGGATTATCCCATGACAGAGCATGGGTTTACTGAGCATTAATCCTCACCTGGGTGGGGGTGGGGGGTTGTGAGGCATGAGACCACAGTCCGAGTGAATTCAACCACCCTGGCATGGATTAATGCTCAGTAAACCCATGCTCTCGCATGGGTTAATCCACTTATAAAATGGGCAATTTTATTTTAGAGGTTTACTAAAATAAATATTTTTTAAAAAACACTGTTTACATGCATTTGTAATAAAATAGTTCTTCGGCCTAGTGGGTTTGCCCTTCTTGAGATGTTGTAGTTGTAGTTCTCCAGTAGGTGGATTTGTCCTAATGAGGATGCTGTAATTGTAGTTTTTTCATGTTTCCTTGGTGGAGTGATCTGAAAAGGTCACTTGACATTGCTGTCACTCAGGACTTTGTAGTGCGGCAAAGGAACTGTGGGTTTACAGGGGATTAATCCATGACCAGGTGACATGTTTTGACAAATCAGAATACAGGATTTTTGACACCCATTTTATAATGGATTTTTACCTACAACCCTCTAGGTGAAGAATGTACTATTTCAGTTTTCCAATGGTTTGACCAAAAAGTTGCATAATTTTACTGTTTTGAAGATGAACCATCATCTGTAACCCAAAGACAATACGGGTTTACCTTTTTATTTTATTTGAAAATTGGTAATCAGGAAAGGCACACTGAGCTGAGGCTCATTTCCAGGTGTGATCTTTTACATCAGATGAAAATATTAAATCATGTCACCATTACTATTTCTTTCCCACTGCAACCAGTCCAGTGCCTTTCACACATTCTGAATCTTGAAGTTTAGTTTACATACCGTAGAAATGTGTTAGATCAGCTGGGGATGGACTTCCATAAATATCAGTTCTTCTAAGCAAAGGGAGACTTAGCAGAACTTAAGTCTGTGCCAAACATTAAGTGCTACAATAGGACTCGAGGGCAGACTGATGCTGCCATATTGCGAGAGGAGGTCGTGTCTGCCACTAGTGTCTGCATCTGTGCTTCACGATCCTGCACAGATCAGTAATGGCAGGATCTCAGTCTTTTTGTCTGAATGCTAATTGCAAATGGATGCACATCATCATACATGTAAGTTGCAGTGTCCATTACTGAAAAGACAGAAAAAAGTAATTGTGACAACCCGTCTCTCCCTCTGTGCTGAAACAGCTTTTAGAGAGGTGTCTGTCCCCGGGTATTCGTTGCCACCAGCTGGATTCATCCAGTGCCAACCTTCAAGTTCACAAACTTGAATAATCAAATGTGCCATTGCACAAGTTAAAGTCTGGTAATGTGTCTCTTTCCGGTGGCGGATGCTACACAGAGTTTACCTCAGCCAGCAGAAACCAAATATTACCTTAGAAAAATGACATCACAGTCACAACTGTTGAGCAAATAAATAGCTTTTTACTTAACAGAAAGTGCATTGAGCATGTACAGGATATACATTTACAGCACAAGAGAACAACACTCATACAGGAAAAGTAAACAAATGTTTTTAAATAACAGATGGCAAAAGAAGAAGGTTATTACTGAAATATGTTATCACTAAACTTACCCTTCCCTGTCCTTATAAGAAACACTGGACCCTGTTCTAACTGCCAGCTCCCACGGACATAGCTACAAAAGGTAGGCTACAAACTTATGTTTCCTCTTCCAGCTTCCCCAAAGCAAGAGAGAGCCTTCTCTGTCTTTCAGAAGGTTATATATTCTCTGGAGAATAGGGCATTCCTATTCCCCCTTTCAGTGCACCAACCAACTAACATGTATTTAATTGTCCCAATCAGAGTGAACACCTATCAGTGACCAATTATATTCCCTTTTCACCTTAAGTTTATATTTGAATGATCAATCCATTCAAACTGCCCTGTGTACGTGTCTGCAGGTCTGTGTGTGTATGGAGATGTTCACTCGAGATTTATGACCCGGCTCTTATCTAGCAGCTAGGAATTCTACAAGCTGGATGCAGATGGACAGAGGATTTTAGCCTGAGTGTATTTTTTTTTCAAACTGCTAAAAAAATAAGGCACCTACAGAATCCAAACCATTAACTCTTGTCCTCCCATTTCTGTCACATCTCACCCCCCCCAGGTAATGAAGGCGTGTCCCTTGGGCCACCCCATGTGACACAGCCGTTCATGCAATTACTAGAAAGTGCCCAAAAGTATCCAGCCAGGCCATTAGCCCTGTCTAGATAGCCCATCTGCATTTGCATTTTGTTTGCCACTGCGATGCTGGATGGTCATGTTGTATGCCTGCAGTACCAAACTCCAATGTAGTAGTTTTCCATTTTGCCCACTTGACCTATGAAGCCAAATCAGGGGATTATGATCTGTGACCACAGTAAATTCTCTCCCATATAGGTAAGGCTGCAGCTTCTGAAGGGCCCACACTATTCCTAAGCATTCCTTCTCAGTTGTGGTGTATGCCTCCTCTCTGGGCAAAAGCCTCCGACTGAGGTACACAACTGGGTGCTCCTCCCCCTGCTGGGTAACTTGGTTCAGCACAGCCCCCAGCCCATGATCTGAGGCATCCACATGGACCATAAACTTTAAACTATAGTTAGGGCTAGCTAATACAGCTGGGCTGCTTAAGGCCTTTTTTAGCTCCTGAAAAGTGACCTCACAGCCTTCTGGCCACTTCACTGTATCTGGCTTTCTCTTCTTGGTTAAGTCTGTCAGGGGCTTAGCCAGATCGCTATAGCGAGGAACAAACCTTCAGTAGTACCCCACTGTCCCTAGAAATGCTCTGACCTGTTTCTTTGTGGTAGGAGTAGGCCAGGCCAGGATGGCATCAACCTTAGCAGGCTCCGGACGGATGTGTCCACTGCCCACCCGGTGCCCAAGGTAGAACACTTCTGCCATACCTATCTGGCACTTCTCTGCCTTAACTGTCAGACCTGCATTCTTTAACCTGTGGAAAACATCCTGCACATTCTTGATCTGCTCATCCCAGGTCTGGCTGTATATGGCTATATCATCCATATAAGCCAATGCAAACTCACCTACCCCAGACAGAATGTGATCTATAAGCCATTGAAAGGTTGCTGGTGCATTCATCATTCCAAATGGCATAACCTTAAATTCGTATAAACCAAATGGAGTAACAAAGGCTGATCTTTCCCTTGCCACAGGGGTCAGAGGTACCTGCCAATAGCCCTTTGTTAGGTCTATTGTAGTCAAATACTTGGCTCCCCCCAGTCGCTCCAGGGTCTCATCTGTTCTGGGCATGGGATAGGCGTCAGACTCCGTGCAGCTATTAAGCTTCCGGTAGTCCATGCAGAATCATGTGGTGCCATCCCTTTTGGGGATCAGTACCACGGGTGATGCCCAGGGGCTACTAGATTCCTGGATTACCCCCAGTTCCAGCATCTCTTTGAGCTCCTCTTTCACAGTCTGCTTAACGTGCTCAGGTACCCTGTATGGGGACTGTTTCAGGGGAACCTGGGTCCTTGTATCCACATGGTGTTCTGCCGTTGTGGTGTACCCTGGTTTCCCTGTGAACATGTCCTCAAATTCTCTCAGCACACCCCTAATTTCTTGCACCTGGGCTGGCGTCAGCTGTTCAGAGAGGGTAAGGTTGTCCACAGAGGATGCAACCCGGGCCTCCCCAAGCAGGTTCACCAGTGGATCTATCTCAGTTTCTTCCTCTGGGGCACTGCATATAGTGAGGACCATTTCCCCCCTGTCATGGTAGGGCTTCAGCATGTTAACATGATACATCTTTTGTTTGCATCTCCTGTCTGGTAGCTCTGTCATGTAATTGACATCACTAACCTTTTGGAAAATGGAGAATGGCCCCTCCCATGCTGCCTGTAATTTATTCTGTCGGACAGGGATGAGTGCCATCACTCGCTGTCCCACCTCATATTCTCTGGCTCAGGCCCCACCGTCATACCAGACTTTCTGCCACTGTTGTGCAGTGGCCAGGTGCTCCTGAGCAAACCCCATGAGCTCCCTAAGGTGGGTCCTGAAGTTCAGGACATACTCCACAACAGACTCCCCTTGGGAGGCACGGTCACCCTCCCATTCATCCCGAATCAAATCTAGGGGCCCCTCACCCTATGACCAAACAGGAGCTCAAAAGGTGAGAACCCTGTGGAGTCCTGTGGGACTTCCCTGTATGCAAATAGGAGATGAGGCAAATATTTCTCCCAGTCCCTCTTATGCTGGTCAGCAAAGTCCTTAGCATGGTCCTAAGGGTTGAATTAAATTGCTCCACCAGACCATTAGCTTGGGGATGGTATGGGGAGGTTATGAGCTGCTTTACCTCACACTCCTCCCACAAACTACTCATTAATCCTGACATAAATTTGGCACCCCGGTCCGACAGTATCTCCTGGGGAAAGCCCACCCGGCTAAATATTCCCAACAGTGCATCTGCCAGTGGTTCTGCCTCAGAGGATGTTAGGGCCACTGCCTCTGGGTATCTGGTGGCATAGTCTACAACTACCAGGATATACCACTTGCCAGTGTAACTTGGGGTGCTCAATGGCCCCACTATGTCCACAGCTACCCTCTTGAAGGGCTCATCAATAATGGACAGGGGCACCAAAGCTGCCTTGGCATTGTCCCCCATTTTCCCCACCCGCTGGCACTGTGGACAAGTCCTGCAATAATTTGCCACATCCTTTCCAATACCAGGCCAGAAGAAATTGTTGGTCAGATGCTTTTTTGTGCGCCTCACCCCCAAGTGCCCTGAAAAAGGGATATCAGGGGCAAAGGCCAAAAGCTGCTGATGGTGAACCTTAGGGACTACCAGCTGCTAGAGTACCTCACCATCTAGCCCTTCCTCTGTTGTACATTCTCTGTACAACAGCCCATTGTTCCAGTAAATGGACTCTTTATCCCCCTTTGAACGCTCAGCCCTATGAGCTATTTCCCTCAGTTTTTCCAGGGTAGGGTCAGTTCGCTGTGCAGCACTCAGCTGCCCTCTTCTGATACTTACCAGTGCCCCTTCCGAAGGAAGTCCTGTGGGTTCCTCTATTTGTGACTGGGATTCTGGACTGCTGCTTCTAGCCTGCCCCTCCCCTGTACTAGACACTTCCTCAGCTGCTGAGGGTGTGGCTGGACCACCCAGAGTCACCCCCTCTTCACCCTCAGAAGCTTTCCCTTGTGCCTGACTACAAGTTACAACATGCACCAGTTTTTTACTGGGGTCCAAATCCTTCCCCACAATCATATTTACAGGTAGGTCCTCTACAACTCCCACCTCCTTTTCTCCATGGCCCCCTTCCCAGCTCAGGAAGACTCTAGCCATTGGTAATTGGACTGGTGGCCCTGTGAATGCCCGGGCCTTGGAGTATTTCCCAGTCACCATCTGCTCTGCCCGAATGAGATCCTGCCTTACCAGGCAGATGTCAGCGCCTGTGTCCCACATTCCCTGTGTTAGTATTCCATTAACTGTAATGGGATGCAGATTCTCACAAGAGGAGAGTGGTTCTTCAGACTGGACACACCCTACAAACACACTAGTGCTCTTTTGATCACCCACTCCCCCATACCTCTGCCCCTTAACCAGTTTCTGAGGGCAGTTATATCTCAAGTGTCCCACTTGATTGCAAATATGACATTTCTTGGGTCCTATTTCTTGAGTCCCCTTGGAACCAGAGGGCTCTACTTTGGGCTCAGGTGCAGGTTGGTTTCCTTTGGGCTGCCCCCCATGGGATCCCTTATAGCCATGTGCTGCCCCCCACCATAAGACTTACGCTGTTTCTATGGCAGACTAGACAGATACGCATCAGCGCTTCCTGCCACCTCTGTGGAAGAGGTGCATACCCTGTCTATGAGCCATACACGCATGTCCTCAGGTACAATTTTAAGGAATTGTTCTCTCACCAATACCTCTTTAATCAGTTCCACAGTGGTTGATTTAGCCCCCTCTATCCACCTATCAAGGTAAGTACACAGTTGAACCTGCAGTTCTGCATAACTGTCTTCTGGACTTTTCTTTAACTCCCTAAATTTCCTTCTATATGCCTCAGGAGTTAATGCAAAACATTTCAACAACACTGTTTTCTCTTTATCATACTCAGCATAGTCTTCATTACTCATTTTAGCAAATGCTTGCAAAGCTCTACCCATCAGTAAGGGTGTGAGATAAGTTGACCATGAAGTCTTAATCAATTTAATTAGTTGGCAGTTCTCTCAAATGACCTTAAAAATAAGTCAAGGTCATCTCCCTCTCTAAGCTGAGGGAACAATTTAGAATTAATTTTGGCTTCATGAGGCAAACTCACTCCACCATTACTCACAGTTTGCTGGCTGCGCAGGGTAATCATCTCCTTCTCGTGCTGTCGTTCTTTTTCTCTTTCTCTTTCTTCACGTTCCTTCTCTCTGTCTGCCAGTCTCTTTTCTTCAAGTTATTTTTCTACTTCCAATCTTTTTTCTTCCAGTTCTTTTTCTGCTTCCTGTCTTCTTGTCTCTGCTTCCCATCTTTTTGTTTTGTCTTCCAGTCTTTTCGTTTCTACATCCAACCTTCTTGTTTCTGCTTCAGCATCCAGTCTTTTCCCCTCCAACACCCTTTCTTGCAGCAACAGCTGCAGTCGCAGTGTCTCAAGCTGGTTTGGAGGGTCTGCTGCCTCAGTTCCTGATTCACCCCCAGTGACTGTCTGCTTCAGATCATGTGCCAAGAGAGTAGCTATGAGATCTGCCTTTTTCTTCTGCTTTAGACCTTCAGGCTGAATCCCCTTTTCCTGGCACCTTTCAAAAAGCTGTGGCACAGTAAGTGAGTCATACTCCATGGAGCTCATTCTCTACTCCTACACTTTACTGTGCTAACTAGAAACAAATAAAACTGTTGTATAAATGAATTCTCTTATATATCCTGTTTTGCAATGCTAAGGTAACTGTTCCACTGGCAAACTCTGTATCTCAGGGTGCTACGCAGTCCACTATCATCATCCCACCACTGCCACTAATATGTGACAACCCACCTCTCCCTCTGTGCTGAAACAGCTTTTAGAGAGGTGTCTGTCCTCGGGTATTCGCTGCCACCAACTGGATTCGTCCAGCGCCAACCTTCAAGTTCACAAACTTGAATAATCAAACGTGCAATTGCACAAGTTAAAGTCTGGTAGTGTGTCTCTCTCGGGTGGTGGATGCTACACAGAGTTTACCTCAGCCAGTAGAAACCAAATATTACCTTAGAAAAATGACATCACAGTCACAACTGTTGAGCAAATAAATAGCTTTTTACTTAACAGAAAGTGCATTGAGCATGTACAGGATATATATTTACAACACAAGAGAATAACACTCATACAGGAAAAGTAAACAAATGTTATTAAATAACAGATGGCAAAGGAAGAAGGCTATTACTGACATATGCTATCACTAAACTTACCCTTCCCTGTCCTTACAAGAGACACTGGACCCTTTTCTAACTGCCAGCTCCCACGGACATAGCTACAAGGTAGGCTCCAAATTTATGTTTCCCCTTCCAGCTTCCCCAAAGCAAGAGAGTGCCTCCTCTGTCTTTCAGAAGGTTATATATTCTCTGGAGAATAAGTCATTCCTATTCCCCCTTTGAATGCACCAACCAACTAACATGTATGTATTTAATTGTCCCAATCAGAGTGAACACCTATCAGTGACCAATTATATTTCCTTTTCAACTTAAGTTTATATTTGAATGATCCAATCCATTCAAACTGCCCTGTGTATGTGTCTGCAGGTCTGTGTGTGTATGGAGATGTCCACTCGAGATTTATGACCCGGCCCTTATCTAGCAGCTAGGAATTCCACAAGCTGGATGCAGCTGGACAGAGGATTTTAGCCTGAGTGTATTTTTTTTCAAACTGCTAAAAAAATAAGGCATCTACAGAATCCAAACCATTAACTCTTTCCTTCCCATTTCTGTCACAGTAATTAATGCCCCATGCACTCATGCCCCACAGTACGTGTTGCACATCCAGCAGTTCCTCAGACATGAGAGGATAGTTAGATTGTAATACTTGCAAGATGTCAGTGATACTGCATGGTGAAACCACTGGACTTCTGGCAATGACTGCTCCTGCAAGATGGCAAACACACATCTTCACCTGGGCCAACTGAATGACAGCGTACGTCTGCCCTCTAGTCCTATTGTAGAACTCAGTGGTACCAAAGTTTGAAGACTGTGTGGCATTTTCAAATGGTAAACCTTTTGTTTTGATCCAGATGTGTCTGTTCGTGTTCAGCCTAGTCCCATGAACATTTTACAAATGTCCATGAACTGGTCAAACTTGTAGTAAATGTAATGAATTGTTTGAAAGTCAGGCTTTAGTATATTCAGAGGTAGCATACTGAAGATGAATTTTGCAGAAAAAGCAGTAAGTCAGAATCAATAAAATCACGTTAGGAGAGAAGAAATATCCAATCTGGTTTGTCTGTATCTCTTCAAGCCACATACAGACATTCTAAAGTCTAATACCCTGTGCAAAGCATTATGGGTATGCAAATATTTCTGTGGGGTAAACTGACAGGGCTTCATCCAAAACAGAAATTGCCTTCTAGAGAGGCTTTTACATCTGATCCCGTACAGGCTGTGAACTACAAACTATAGGCATGTGGGTGGTATTCTATTGTGCCATATTTTCATAGCTGTGTCAAAACCAACATGTCATGGCAAAAGATAAATACAGAAACATTGAAACATAGAATTTGCTGACAGAAGAGGACTGTTTGGATTACCTGTTCTGCCCATTTTCCCCTGCCTATAGTATCCTACTTGATCTCCTGCCCATTCACCCCCTTCTCTTTGCCTAAGATTCCCTTATGCCTGTCTCATGCATTCTTGAACACACTGCTGTTTTCATCCCACCACCTCTGCTGGAAGACTGTTCCAGGAATTCACCACTCTTTCTGTAAAGAAGTAGTTCCTCACATCTCTTCTGAATCTAACCCCCCCCCAGCTTCTTATCATGGCCCCTTGTCCATGAGCACCTTTATTTTCTGAAACATACTCCTGTACCTTGTTTACATCTGTGAGGTATTTAAAGGTCTCTGTCATATTCCCCCCGTCTCTCCTCTCTTCCAGGGTGTACATATTTAGATCTCTTAATATCTCCTAATAGGGCTTCTTTTGTAGAGTGTGACTATATCTGCCCTCGTCCAGTCCTCCAGAATCACTCCTCTTTCTAATGAGCTATTAAATAAGGCTGTCAGAGATGCAGCCAGTACCTCTCTGAGCTCCCTCAATACTCTTGAGTGGACCCTGTCTGGTCCCATTGCTTTGTCCACTTTCAAATTAATGAGCTCCTTCAGGACTTTCTGCTTTGAATATAGACTAGAGTCCACCTCCCCCACCCCCCCCCCGATGCTCCAGTTACATTTTTGTGGCCTGTCCCATC
The DNA here is from genome assembly GCA_016271365.2 of Neoceratodus forsteri. Classification (NCBI taxonomy): domain Eukaryota; kingdom Metazoa; phylum Chordata; order Ceratodontiformes; family Ceratodontidae; genus Neoceratodus; species Neoceratodus forsteri. The sequence continues at coordinate 605,028,507 of CM057456.1, read as the reverse complement.
TCTTGCCTACGTAAACACTGAGCAAAAGTATTTGTTCAGGATGTCTGCCTTTTCCTGTTCCACCTCCTCACATCCCCTTTCTTTCTTTCTAAACCTTACAGTCCTACCCCTGGTCTTCCTATTTTCACTTATGTACCTAAAAGATACCTTGTCCCATTTTGTTACTGCCTGGGCTATTCTCTCTCTTCCGTTTGCACCTTTATGCTCCTTACTGCTCTCCCTACTTCCCTCTGTTTCCTCTGATACACTTCCCTATCCTTCATCAATCTGTGTCTCCTTGCTGTGGCCCACTGCACAGCAACACCACAACAGCGAAACCCACAAAAAGACTTTTACAGTGAAAGACGCTGTAATGGTCCGGGTATCACTGATGCGGCATCTCCCGGTGTTCTGCTCCTTCCCTGAAACAACTCCAACCTGGAGTTGATAATATATAATTGTGGGGTGTGCAGGGGGCAGAGCCCCTTGCATGGGAGTTGCGGGGGGTGCTGACCCCCTCAAAAAACACTTAGTTTCTGAATAACACACTACCATGTGTTGGCATTGTGCCATTGCTGTAGGAGATGTCGGCGGATTTGCTTTTGACGAACAGTGGTGCTTCTGTCTTTTTGTACCTTCTGAATGCTACGCTCTTAGCTTTTCCCTTTCCGTCACCTTTTTCAGAAACCATAGTGGTCTCTTTTTCCTATTTCTTTTAATCCCTTGCTTGATGAAGACATGTGTTGCTTTCACTATGGCCCTTTTAAATTTCCCCCACTGTTCTTCCACGCCACCCAGTTCATCCTGCCTCCAGGTCATCCATGAGGCATTCATCCATCTTTTAAAAGGTTTGCCATTTACACAGAGATGGCAGTACCATGGAGACCATTACAGCGACAAAATCTGCAGTTCACTGTAACAGTCCGTGATATTGCCGACACTGCTGTCTGCCATGATTTTGCCCCCTTCCCACAACAACTCTGACTCGGAGTTGATAATCTAAAATGTAGGGGGTGTGGGGGGGGGATAGAAAAAAACACCTTCTGCTCCTGATGGCACAATGCTGACTATCAGCATTGTGCTGTCGTTATAATGCCGATCGACAAATTTCATGTCAATTTGGCATGGTGGAACCCTTTTTAAAATCTGCCCTGCTGAAGTCCAGGGCCCTTGCCTTTGTGTGGTTTGATTCTGCAGCTGTCCTTATATTGAACCACACTGTATGGTGTTCACTCGTCTCCAGGTGCCCCCCCCCACACCAGGATGCCTGAAACTCTATCCTTGTTGGTGGGTACCAGATCCAGTATTGCCCCATCATGGGTGTGTTTACTGACTAGTTGCTTGAGGAATGGCCCCTGCAGGGAGTCCAAGATTTCCCAGCTCCTAGCTGAAGCTGCAGCTGAGAGGTTCCAATGAACATCTCGCAGATTGAAGTCCCCCACCAACAGCACCTCCCCCTTTTCTACCATCTTGCCAATGGCTTCCATCAGTACCTTATCTAACTTCATCCCTTGTGTTGGAGGTCTGTAGATCTCACCAGTTTGAATGTAGGCTCTGTTCCCCATCTCTTGGAGTGAACCACAGCACCTCTGCCCCCCAATCTCATCTCCTTTGCTTTAATGCCCTTCCTTACATAAGGTACCACATCCCCTCCTTTCCTTCCTACCCTGTCCTTCCTGAACAGAGTATATTCTAGCATGGCCATGTCCCAGTCATGGTTTTCAGTGCACCATGACTCAATAATGGCCACAATATCCAGGTCAGCCTCTGCCATTGTGACCTCTAGGTATGGAATCTTATTTCCTAGACTTCTAACATTCACACACATGGCATTCCAGGTTTTGTTACCGCTCCATTTGTTAAACCCTTTTTTCCTTTTTGCTTTCCCTCCTTCAACCCTCTCTTTTTAACTCACCCACTCCCATCCCTTTTCATTTCTTCCACCCTGCTTTCTGTATTAATTGGCATTCTGAAGGATTCCACTCCTCTCAGGTTCTCCCTACTCCAGTCTGGGGGGGGGGCAGTTTCTGCATCCCCGAGCTCTTCCGCCATCCCCCTTGGGTAGCTTAAATGTGCAACAAAGTAACATTTAAATCATCCACTGAGGACTGGGGTTCATCTCTTGGATGGATGCAGGCCATCACTCTTGTATAGGCCCTTATCCTCTCAGGTGGGTCCTAGTCCCCAATGCAGCCAAACCCCTCCTCTCTGCATCATTCCTTCAGCTATGAGTTGAAGCTCCCAGTGCAGAGATTCTTCTCCTCCCCCCTCATGTAGACAGGCAGCACCTCAACAAAAGCCACTGAGTGTGATACCTGTCCAAAATCCCTCCTCAGCTCCCTAAACTCCCCCTGCAGTATCCCAGCCCCATTCCTAACCAGGTCATTAGTCCTCAGATGGACAATGGCATCCAGGCCTGCCTCTTGTTCTGCTGCCACAGCAATCCTTACCATCCCCTTTCCATCCCTCCAGGCCATGGCACTGCGTAGACACCTAACCTCCCTCTCTCCTTCCTTTCCTATTCCCAGATCTATCCCCTCACAATTGAGTCCCCCAACAGAAGTTGCTTCTTCCTCCTCTGGGGTCCTTTTCCACCCTCTTTGGGATCTCAGCTATGGAGGACACCCACATCCTCCCTGGTCTGTACCATGGGTGCCTCTTTCTGGCAGTCTTGCCTTGCCAGTGTAGTGAAGGAACTGCATAGAGGTACCGGTTGAGGAATGTGCCTTTGACCCATGACCCCCATCTTGCCCAAGCCAATCACAGGCCAGTTGTTCTTCCTTTCTGGCAATCCTCTAAGGCAACAGTGACAGATGTGGTGGCCTCTAGGCGGGGGAAGAAGTCACCTGAACCCCAACCAACTCGGTCAGGAGGCTAGCAACCTCCTCCCTCAAACCAGAGAGAAGCGTACAGATGGGGCAGCATTGCAGTCTCCAGAAGGTCTCTCTGAAAACTGCCATCCCACAGCCACTGCACTGCGCTACTCCCAGCATTCCCAACTTTTGTTGTCCGTGTTACCTAGAAATATTTTTGTACCCTTACCCCTGATAGGGTGTTTCTTGTTTTCCGCTTTTGTTTGTTTGTTTCCATTCATGTCTCCCCCCCCCACGCCTTGTTTAAATCTCTTTATACTCCTACCCTAGATAGGGCATTGCTCCACTTCCCAGTTTTGGCCTACCTTTGACCTTCTACCCTTCCCAACAGTGACTGTTACACAGCAGTGAACAGATGACCTACCTTAGTCAACCAGCAGAGTACCCTGCTTTCCTGCTGCCTTCTGCTGACATCTGCCAATGCCTAAGATGCCAGTCACCTGTTCCACCCATTCACTGGGGCACAAACTTGCTGGACATGTTAGAGTGGAAGTACTTTTACAATGTTTTTTTAAGATGGCAGTAAGTATCTTTCAGCTCCCCCCCCCCCCCCAATTACACACCTGATTCACAGGGCTTCCAAAATCTACTCACCCCAAGATTAATCTTCTGAGCTGGTTTCCCCCCACACCACCCGTTACAATTTAAAAGCCAAGTTTCAAACTGCCCCAAACACTGCCTACAAAGTTTCAAAGTGTCCCAGACACTGCCTACAGATTATTCATTTCTCCCCAATTACACTGCTACTTTCAGTATGAAGAGAAGTATAACTAAATATCAATACAGCTTTAAGGTAAAGCTAGGTGCTTTCACTACTCTCAGTCTGCAAAGTCTGGTCACCATAATTGAGGCGTATTTGTGGTGTAAATGCAGGCTGCATCATAGATGCATCATTTTTGCCTCACAATCTGGACACAAGCGCTAACACAGCAGATTGTGACACAGCCATCTTCTCATGGTAGCACAACCTTCTGATGCAGACACAACTGCAACTTGCAGCACAAAAGTGACACAGTGTGCTGTTGCACACATTGCAACTCTTTGAAAATACAGGCCATTATATCTGGTTGGGGCTCCTCAGTGCAATGCGGTCACGAACTTGGCCAGCTACCAAGTCAGCCCCCAAGGAAATCAGGCATATAGTATGCTTGAGGAAGCTTAAAAGAGGGGAATTTTGCAACAAAACTAACACAAAATGCTCTAAAACAAAATGCATGGACTTTAGACGAGCAGACTTCACAAAAATGAAGCAAAGTCTTAAGCTGAGTCTAGCTAATATTACGCAGGGATAGATGTTGAAGACTACTGGATATAGCTCAAAAGGGCTCTACTAAATACTGCAAACTATTACATAAGAAGGGTGAGTAAAGCTAAAAAGAAAAGAAAACCACTCTGGTTTTCTAAAGAAGTAGCCACTAAGGTCAGGGAGAAAAGAATGGCTTTCAGGAAATACAAACAAACCGGATCTGACAAGGACAGAGAAGAATACAAGGAGACACACAGAAGGAAGCAAACAAAGTGATCAGGACAGCAAAGACAGAAACTGAGGAGAGGATAGCCAAGGAGGTCAAAAAGGGTGACGACATTCTATAGATATGTTAGTGAGAAGAGAAAGACATCAGGAGGTATTGTTAGACTCACAAGGGTGGATGGGGAGATCACAGAAAATGACAAGGACAAGGCTGAATTCCTCAACAGTTACTTCTGCTCTGTATTCACCAAGGAGGAGGAAGGATGTGGACCCAGCAATGCAACACACAACAAGGAAGGAGTCAGAATACACTTAGGTCCCTTTACAAAAGAAAGGGTCCTAACAGAACTAGAGAAACTCAATACAAACAAGGCCATGGGACCAGATGAAATTCACTCGGGATTACTAAGAGAACTAAGGGATGAGCTGTCAGCACCCTGGCTGATCTTTTCAACCTATCATTCAAGCTGGGGGAGGTCCCCCAAGAGTGGAAGAAGGCAACAGTTATTCCTCTGCACAAAAGTGGAAGCAGGGAAAGTACAAACAACTACAGACCAGTAATCCTAACCTTAATTATGGGCAAAATTAGGCAAACCCTGCTCAAGGAGAGGATTATATCCTTTCTAGAAGAAATCAAAAAATTAGACACAAAACAGCATGGCTTTACAACAGGAAGGTCATGCCAAACCAATCTGATAGACTTCTTTAACTGGGTGACTAAAATAATAGACCAGGGAAGAGCAGTGGACGTAGTATACCTGGACTTCAGCAAAGCCTTCAACTCAGTCCCACACAGAAGGCTACTCAACAAACTGGACAGAATGGGAGCAGGACAGCAAGTAGTGAAATGGGTAAGGAACTGGCTTACTGGAAGGACACAGAGGGTACTTGTAAATGGCTCACTTTCAGAAGAAACAGGAGTAGATAGTGGAGTGCTACAAGGATCAGTACTCGGTCCGATCCTATTCAATAATTTTATTAGTGACATAACTGAGGGACTAGAGGGGAAGGTGAGCTTATTTGCAGATGACACAAAAATAAGCAATAGGGTAGACACTCCAGGTGGGGTAAAAAAGATGAAGGCCAACCTTAAGGATCTAGAAAAATGGTCAGAAACATGGCAACTAAAGTGTAACGCAAAAAAATGCAAGGTCATGCACCTAGGAAGGGCCAGCCCAGGAGAGGACTACTACTTGGGAGGAGTACAACTGGAATCTTCCAAGCAGGGAAGGAATCTGGGAGTAATTATAACGGATGACCTAAAGATGTCCAAACAGTGTGAAAAAGTGGCACTACGGGCGAATGGTATATTGGGCTGCATAGGCAGGGGGATCACCAACAGAAAAAAGGGAGGTCATCCTGCCACTCTATAGATCTCTGGTGAGGCCAAACCTGGAGTACAGCATACAGTTCTGGAGACCACACCTAAAAAAGGATATCAACAGACTGGAAACAGTGCAAAGGAGAGCTACAAAAATGATACACGGCCTATAGAACAAAAACTATGAAGGGCATCTGCAAAACCTGAACATGTACTCCCTGGAGCAACGGAGGGAGAGGGGAGACATGATTGAGACCTGCAAGTTCCTAAATGGAATAAACAAGGTGCAGGTTCAGGAACTGTTCCAAGTCAGAAAGCACATAAGAGCTAGGGGGCACAACATGAAGCTGGGGGGGGGGAGGAATTCAGAGGTAAAACACTCAAGTTTTTCTTTACCAAGAAGGTGGTGGATACATGGAACAGCCTTCCTCGGGTAGTGGTGGGGGCAAAAACACTGGTAGGTTTCAAGAACGCTTGGGATAGGTACAAAGGCACCACCACACTGACTAGCAGTTAAGGGAGGTGGGTAGGCATATGGGCAGACTAAATGGACAGTATGGTCTTCTGCTGCCGTCACTTTCCGTGTTTCTATGTTTCTATATAGGATCACAAAAAGGATGCTAGGAGACAAAAAATATTAGATTTGTCTGTTTTTGTTTATCTGTTTGAAACAAACAAAAAACAAACAAATGTATATTTTTGCATAGTGCCTGTCATGTAGGCATCTCAAAGTGTTTTGCAGTTAAACCACAAAGTCAGATACATGTGGAAGAAAAACTATCAACATGCAGCTGAGAGTTTTAAGTCTGTAAGTGGCTCTTACAAATTTAACACTAGCAGTGACAAAATAGATTCTTAATGCTCTCCAGAGCTCAAGGTGCTTATACAAAGGACACAATAACACAAAATTACAAAACAAACACATCCCAACTCATTGTAAAATAATCCATGCAATCATATAAAATTCTTTAAATTAACTTTCAGAAAATAGTAATTTTTTTATCATGTATAAACCTTAAAATCAATCCCTCAAAAAAGTTGTGTTAGGAAAAGCTTTACGTGGGATTTTAAGACATGTTAGAGAAGGAGCGTGATGAATGGATGATGGGTGGGTATTCCAAAGCATGTAGGATGAAGTTGCAGATCAGTCCCTGGCAGATCGTAGTCTTGAAGATGGAATTCTAAGACACCACTGGGTGACTGTATGGAGGACTCTTCTGCCCACAGCATTTTCCTTGTAGTAGCTAGTTTTTTTTTTCTGTAGTACTTCTTCTCCTCTGGGTCCTGTCTGGGCCCCTTCAGCCATCACTCACTCCTTGTGGGACAGTCACATATCCACCACCTCAAGTCACTCATGGCTTGCCTCCCATGACAGGGCCAGGAGGGAGGGCTGTCACCCCTCGCTGGTGTCTAGATCCAGTTCTGCAGCAGCAGGAGTTCCAGGGCGATGGTGCAGGCCAGAGCAACAAGAAGAACTTCATGGCAGAAGGCTCAGCAGTTTTCTCCCATTTTTCTCTCATTGGCTGGTAGCATGCTGATGCAGGCGTGCTTACATGTGGAGGCACACAGGCACTACATGCCGACTGCCAGCCAGACCAAGTGTTTGGCGTTATCCACTGGCCTGCCACAATACCTCCACATAGTGGCAGTATCTGAGTGGGATGGTGGGCTCCCCTCCTTGGAAGAGGAGAGCAGTTTGTGGTCTCTCAATCCTCTGTCACCCTGGATGACCCCAGCAGCCCCAGTTCATCACCATACCTATTCTGCTGCTGGGGTGCCGACAAGTGAGGTGCAAGCATGTCAGCCTTCAGCACCATGGGGCTGATGGCTGGTAATTTTTTATTGTAGGGTGGGCTCAGTCCATTCAGGGCTTTAAAAGCCAAAAGCAAGTTCTTAAACTCAGCGTCACATCATATTGTGAGCCAGTGCAGCTTGGGGAATGCAGAAGTAACATGTACTGTACTTAGTTTGGCATGAGAGTCCCTAACCTTGCTGCCATATTCTGCACTTGCTGGAGGCAGTGAAATCAATTCATAGGCAGGCCCTAAGAGAGAGTGTTGCTGTAGCCAAGTCATGAGGTGACAAACATCTTAACTAGCATCATCATGTTGCCTTGGCTAAGGTAGGAGCAAAACATGTCAGTGGTTTTAGATGATAAAAAACACTCTGGATCACTGTCATCACCTGAGGAACAAGTGTCACTTCACCACCAAAACCACACATAGGCTTAAGTGACTATGTCCAATAGGCTATTGTTTTGCAATAAAATATGTTTGGAGTGATAGGGGTGAAGACACTCACATGTATTCCTGAGTCATTACCCTAATATACAGAGATGCTTGGATGATCCAAGGTCTCTTTAGGAGATCCAGGATAATGGTAATAGTAGGTTCAGATTTATTTTGTCTGGAGCAGATAAAGAGTTATCTGGACCATGATCCTAAAAAATACTTGGATTATCCTGGAATATCCAGACAAAGTCTCCATTATTCAGGTCTATCCACATAGATAGATAGATAGATAGATAGATAGATAGATAGATAGGTTGACACACAGACAGACAGACGGACAGACGGACAGACGGACAGACAGACAGACAGACAGACAGACAGACAGACAGACAGACAGATAGATATACTTGAGCTGTCAGCCAGTAGTTATCCAACAATCTCTACTTACCGTATAATGATTGAAACTAGTTCTAGTCTTGTTTATCCCACAGAGCGGAATGGGTGACAGTAGAATCAAGACTTGACTAGCTTTGTAATTTTGTCAGAATCAGAGAAACATAGGCAGAAATGGCAAGAAAAGGCTCCAAGTCCATTCAGTCTGCCCACAATTCCCAGCTGTTATCTCATGACTACTGCTGAATAGGGTTTAATTCTTTGACCTAAGTCTGAATCCAAGTTCCTGAATAATTGTCACAATTGATACACGATACACAGTATATTAGTCCCAGGTTTGCCCAGTGATGCTAGAGATGTACTGTACTGTGTATGTGTTCATTTCAGTTATCATTTGTGTCTTCTGGGATTTGGTCCCATTTTCACTCATGTCTCTCTCTCGCTCCTTCAGAGATGTTTGGGAGATCCTGCTGTAGAATCTATTGTCACCATCAATGTGCACCCCTTTGCACTTACAGATACTGTTTATTTACCCAGAATAGCCCAAATAAAATGTGACATCTCATTATTGCTGAAGGTCCTGCCCCCACGCAATTTTACTACAGGGTGGGACTGAAGCATGAGGAGGGCAAGTAACTGGTTCAAGGTGACAAAGAGCAAGTGGTTCTGGTAGAATTTGAACTAGGGTCTCCTCGTTTCAAATCCTGTGCTCTAACCACTATATCACACTGCCTCAGCTGAAGTGTAAGACACAGTATGCAAGTTCTGCAGCTTGACAGATTGTTTACATTATTATTTACTTACTTTTAACATGAAGCCAATAATTATAAGGAACAGGTCGACATTTTGCATTATGAATTTTTTTTTATATGAAGAGTTGCCAAATTTTCAGTTATGAAAACCAGGCCAGGTGTAACTACAGTCCACCACCTTTCATGTCCATGGAGAATGGGGATAGTGCATGGTGGCATACTAGAACATTCCCTGTTTTTTATAATTGAAATCAAGTAATCTGGTAAGGTCTTCCTTTCCAGCTGGATACCTTTGACACTTGCCTTCAGTCGTCAGGGCTTTCTGGCTCCTATTCTGGCCTGTCCTGAGACTGGCACTCACCATGTGCTGCTTCTTTTTATAATGGGGATTGAGGTGGGAGTAGCTAAGGTATTGGTGCAACAGAAAATAGGGGCACACATGGCCGTGCACCCTGAAAATGTGGTCCAATTCTATATATAAAGCAGTGAAACAAATATAAATAGCAACACTTTGTAAATTATTCTTTATTTAACATTCTACAGTCACCACACTCAATGTAAGACACATTTGCACCACTCCCAATATAGCAGGTCCTATTTTAATCCCCCCTATGAGAACAAATAATTCTCCCCCACTCCACACTGTCTCCACACACTATTCTCTTACCTCTCATCTATCCCCCTCTTCCCCTCACCCACACACCCTCCTACTTGCCTTTTTCTGTCTGCCTTTGTATTATTCTCTCTCCCTGATGCACTTTTCTGCCCACTGATGGCACTTGATTGTAAATATAATCTTTGTGTACTTGAATTGTATTTTTATACCGTCTCTATTAGTGGTTAAGCCTTTCCTATGCACTGTATCTTGGCTCCTCAATCTATGTTTTGCAGTCATGTCATTTTGTATCATTGTATTGCTGTAACTACATTATTACCCTGTGTATACCTTTGCAACGTCCTGTATTCTACATATGATGTAGAACCTCTGTAAAAGAGCCTCTGGCTCAGAGATATATCTGATATTTCAAATAAAATAAAATAAAAAAATACTTCCTGTCCTAGAAAGGTCTTATGCTTAGGACAGGAAATGTACACTCAAGGGGGAAACATGCAATATATGGTATGTGGGGGCTGCTATCCTTAGGGATAGTAAAGATGTCTTCATTTTGTTTTTATTTAGGTTTCATTGACTTCATTGTGGAGCCCACATTTACTGTGTTGTCTGACATGACAGAGAAGATTGTATCCCCCCTTGTTGATGAAGCAGCTCGGTCAGGTATTACTGGCTTCCGACGTTCCAGGTTAGTACATTCTAAAAGCAAGATTACAGGCAATTCTGAATATTGGTAAGAGTGCTACATCTCTGGGCTTGGAAAATTATATGTATAGTTTAAAAAAAACATGCCATGAATAAGCTTGAGGATATTTAGTCTGGCAGAAATTCACTCTTCCTGTCCAGGAATACAAAGCAGTTTATGTTTGACTTGTTTGTTTATTCAGTATGTTTATGTAGAACATGCCCCTTAGGAGCTGAATGCAAATGCTTAGTAACAGGCCAGCAGGACAAATCAGAGAAAACAGTTTCTAGTTCCTGGGGTTACATTTATATTAAACTTCACGTGGCAATGCATCACTTTTTGGTAACATTTGCTCACTGTGTAATCTACAATTCAATCAAAACCTGATTTCTGCTAAAATCCAAATCTAATGTCTTGCAGCTTTCAGTCAAACTTGGATTCTTCCTTAGTCTTTGTAAATTTATAGATGGTTTTGCTTTTATTTATCTCAGCTTGAATAGTATTTCACCATTGGAGGTGAAAAGATCAAGTGTGAAGAGCACGGGGTCAGAAGGAAGTGCCTCACTCAACTGTTCCTTACTCACTGTGGACTTTAAAAGCTTTAAAGCCAGCTGGAATGAAATTGTGCAGCAGAACAGAGAGAAGTGGAAGACACAGGCAGCCAAAGGTAACAAAATAGGACACCACCCACATTACAGATAACATGTTCATTTGAGAAAGGAGGGGCAGCTGTACTGGAGCAAAGGGCAGATGATTCATACAAGATTCATTTTAAATATATGTTGAACATGAAGACTCCAGAAATTGCTGGATCAGGGTTTTAAGGATTCAGTCGATTAAGTGTCTTGGAAGACCAGGGAACGGTGAAAGGAATAATGTTAATTACATTCTTGTGTAATGCCACCATTTACTATAATGTTTTACCCTCCAATCAGATGATGAAGAAGATGCAGGAATGTCTGCAATCCTGTGTTGTGTTGTGTTTGGCTGAGCCAAGATAAGTAATTGATAATTATGCAATATTTAATAAGGTGCTAGGTGAGTTAATCACACACAATGAAGCCAAGAAGAGAGCTGTGCAAACCCCAGCAAATGAAAATAACTGTGAATATTGTGAGCCAGACAATGTTCAAAATTGTCACAAATATTTATCTGTATAATTCTGGATGTGTAACCCTTTCCATTTACACATTTTTTGTAGAATCTGTAAGTGACTAGGGCAACCAAGTTGGCCTCTTTCCCCTTCAGAGTGCTCCATATATGATTATCACCACCCGCTACTTTGACAATGGAACCCTGCTCCCCCGACTCATATGGGCACTTTTCCCAACTATTTCCCTTCTCCCACAACTCAGTTGCTAACCCATGTACCCTGCAGGCCAACCCATTGCTTCACACCCCATATGTCCCAACCACTTGCCTCCCAGTTTCTGGCACCCAATTGCATTCATCAAAATAATTGTGTAATTGAAGCTCTAGTGTTCTCCAAGTTGTTGCCTAGTGGTACAGTTTGCTGTCACTTGTCGAGTATATGGCAAATCAAGGTTGTTCCAACTTATGTTCCCTGCCATCAGTTGTTGGTTTGTTATGATAAATCATAACATCATTCTTAGCCAATCAGGATTGTTTATTTCTAAACATTCCAGGTACTCTTATAACCATTATAAAGCAGTCAAACTTGTTCCACCAATCAGCATTAAGAACTGCTGTACCTCTTATGCAGCATACAAATGCTGCCTTGCGCTGACCATTCATCTGATTTCAGCTGTGCCAACTCCTGCTGTTATCTTGGAAGCTGTAACTTGCAATGACATGGCTCTGCTTGCCTGACTTAACCTCGACTCCTCAGTTGACCAGTAAAGGTCACATAAAAAAATGCCTAAAACTGGTCAAAAAATTAATTTGCTTCTTCAACTGCTGGAATTTGGTGCATAGTCACATCTGCAAATCTGTGGACTGTACCATCATGCAAGGTAATCAGAGGGGGAGCAGACAAAAATCTTAAAATCTTAATTTTAACATAAAAATTTTTTTATTGAATTTTATCTTTTCAATAGAGCCAGGATAACAGCAACAGGTGACATAAGCACAAATATCCAACAATTGGTGCAACAATTGACATGTGGCAATTATCATGGTACCATGTCCAAATAACAGAAAAAGTACAAACATACATTGCTCAGTAAAGTTCAGCTAGTGGCCACTTAACTGCAGCTAGGGATTTCATGTAGAAAAAGACTTAGAGGATCAAAGTGACAACAAAGTAGATACTAGGGTGTGACAGACCTATATCCATCAGGGCTCCCCCTATTTCTCCATTGGTCATCAAACTGGTTCATGAAGCGTGGACTAGAGGGGTCAAAGAGGAAAACGAGGACAGAGAAGAGAGATACTCATATGAATGGTGAAAACTTCACAGCTTGCATAGGTAACTGGAGGGGGTCAACCTACTGGGGGATTACCAGAAGATGGAGGTGGTATGCATCCCATTTCTTGTGGTATCTGGGGAGTTGTCCCCTCCCTGTTGCTGTGAGCTTCTCAAAGATGGCTAATCTAGCCATAGCCACTCGCCAAAAGAGAGTCGGGGGGGGGGCTTGCCTCCATCTCATCAAGATAGCCCTCTTAGCTTTCACAACCGTGGCAAGGACCCACATTTTGTGCAATATGGGTAAGGGGTCTAATGTTAACACATCCTCCAATAGAAGAAAATAATGAGAATGCAAGATTCTCTTGTCCACAATCTTAGAACAATCATCTAGCACAGTGTGCCAGAATTTGCAAAGAGTGGGGCATGTCCAGAGGATATGAAGTAGATGCACTTGGGAGGCTTGGCACCTCCAACACCTGTCATGGCCCAGTGCCTTGAGTGCAAAGAGCATAGCTGGCATCCTGTACCATCTAAGAAGAATCTTCAGCTGTATCAGCTGGCTCTTAGCATCTTCATATACTCTGTGTACTGCCCTTAAACAGGCGGACCACTGCTCCTGAGGGAGAGGACCCTGGAGCTCAGCCTCCCATGCCAACCAGCATTTGGAGGTGGAATCTGACTGTGAGTCTCTCAGCACCTTGTAAATAACTCCCACGAGTCCCTGATCCTGTCTTGGTTTGTGGAGTGTGGCAAGACAGCCCCAACCACCCTCTTCAGTGTGCCCAGACAGAAGGGGGCTGACCGTGTTCCTTATCTGAAGATATCTCCAGAACTCCTGAGCCTTCAAATCAAAGCACTCCTGTTGCTGTTCAAAGGACATTAAGGTTTTATTATCGGGGAGGAGAAGATCCCCCACAATACGAATCCCTTTTGCTGCCCACTGGGACCAAGAGAGGGGTTTGTGGTCTACCGTTACTAGCATGTTGTTTCAGGGGGGAGTGTACAGTATTGGGGGGCAGCAGGCAGTATTTGGGGTGCCGGTGATGGCCATAGTTCATCGCCATGCTCTACAAGTCTCAGCCATGATTGGGATGAGCTGGTTCCCAGGGGACTTTTACCAGCTAGCGGAGAGAAGAGAGAGTTGTCTGGCATGAGGGCAGATTCCAGGACAACCCATTGCAGGGGGGAGGAGAGGCCAGGGGTGAACCAAGCAGTGGCCAAATGGTAACCTGCCAACCAAGGGAGCCCTAGCCCTCCTCTAGACCAGTGCGCCCTTAATTTCAAATGCCCCCAGTGGGCTGCTTTACCTTCCCACAAGAAAGTGGATATAAGCTTGTCCAGGGAGGAAAACAGCTTATGGGACAGGGGGAACGGAAGATTATTCAGAAGGTAGGAGACTCTTGGAGGTACAAACATGCAAACTGCCTCCACTTTACCCTTCAGGGACAACTGAAGCTTACGCCAATGCTGAACCTCAGCTGTCAGAGCTGAGAGAAGAGGGGAGAAATTGGTCTTTTCAAGATCCTTCCATGCCGAGGAAATGAAAATACCTAGGTATGAGAAACCCTGAGGGGCCCAGGTAATGTCCGTGCCTGCTAGACAGTTCCTGCTACACCTTGGGTTCAGCAGGGAAAGGATTGTTTTCTTCTGATTAACCAACAAGCCAGAGAGAGAGAAGCAAACTCCTGTAATACCGGTAGCACAATAGGTAGGGAGAGATCTAGGTTGGACAGCGTGAGCAGCATATCATCTGCATAGACGTTGACCATGAAACTCCGACCTTTGACGGGGATACCAGCAATGCCAGGGTTATCCAGAAGGGGGTCTAGGGCTATGAGAAACAGGAGAGGAGAGAGGGGGCATCCTTGCCTGGTGTCCTTCTGCAGAGAAAAAGGGGAGGAGATATCCCGATTGGTGAGTATCTTGGCTGTTGGTAGGTGGTATAGGGTGGAGACCCAGGAACGGAAGTGGGTACCAAAGCCATAGAGCCTGAGAACACTGTGAAGATAGTCCCACTCCAAGGAATCGAAGGCCTTAGAGAAATCAATTGCAAGGGCTGCCATGGGGGTCAAGGAGTGAAGTGCCAGCCATTTTATGTTGAGAACTAGGCGCAGACTGTCTGCCCCGGACTTGCCCTTTGAGAAGCCAGACTGCGAGGCATGGATTAATGTAGGGAGAACCTGGGTTAACCTGTTCACCAGAACCTTGGCCACCAACTTAGTGTCCACCGAAAGCAGTGAAATGGGGCAGAAATTGGCACAGTCCAGTGCATCAGAGGACTTCTTGGGGATTAACATTATGAGCACTTCCCGCATGGTAGGTGGGAGTGAACTCTTGCTGTGAGCCTCCTCCAAGGCCCTTAGCAAAGGAGTTGTAATGTCAGTTTTGAGGAGTTGATAGAGCTCCACAGTCATGCTGTCCAGTCTTGGGACTTTGCCCTTTGCCATTTGTGAAAGAGCAGTCTGAAGTTCCCCCTTGGTGATGGAGGCATCCAGGCTACTACAGGTCGCTTGTGGAAGTTTGGGGAGACAGACTCCATGGCAAAACTCTGATAGGCACTCAGAAAACCCCTCCGGTGAGTCCTTGGAGTGGGTCCAGTAAAAAGCCTGATAGAAAAGGCGCATCGTCTCATTGATGTCTTTGGGCGCAGAGATCACCTTTCTCTCCTTATTCCTAAGCACAAGGATTCTAGATGAGGCTTGCTGCTTATGTAAGTGGTAAGCTAGCAGCCTGCCCCCTTTTATCCCCCCCCATCCCACAATTTGTGTTTGGAGCAGAGGAGCTGCCACTCTGCCTTCCTACTTAACAAGGAATTTATCCGATATTTCAGGCCTAAAATAGCAGGGAGAAGGGAGGAGTTGACTGATTGCTGTGGAGAGGCTTTGAATTGCCCCTCCAGGGTTGTAAGTTCTGCTTGGAGCCGGCGCCCTGTCTCCACCCTGGCCTTGTTCTTAGCTGCCGAGTAGGCGATATTCTCCCTCTGATGACAGCTTTGAAGGCCTCCCAGATCGTGGATGCCGAAACTTCATCCGAAGTGTTGAGAAAGAAGTAGGTATGAACCTCTTCCTTTATAAAGGTCTGAAACTCTTGATTTTGTAGCAGCAAGGGATTGGCCCCCTGACCTGAAAGGCAGAATAAGATAGACACGGGGTGTGATCAGATATAATAATGCTCCCAATTGAGGCTTCTGAGACCCCCGGCGTGGCCACATAGTTGGCCAACTGAAAGTCTAACCTACTATGAGTGTGGTGGACTGCTGAGCTGAAGAAGTAATCCCGCCCCTGCAGATTATCCCTCTTCCAAGGGTCACATAGGCCCCATTCTGCCATAAGTTCAGTGAGGCCAGCCAGATCCTTGGGGTGGGTCTGAGGGGGTGGGCAGGGATTTGTCAAGGAAGATGTCCAGGACCAGGTTATAGTCACCCCCCATCAGTATCAGGATGTCTGAGGACCCGTCCATCAGGTTGGCAAAGGCTTGGCTGATATCTGGGTAGAACTCCCCTGAATCACTGTTATGGCCATATATGCTGGCCTTCTCCCTGGATAGGAAAGTCTGACCACAACCCACCTCCCCTGGGAGTCTATGCACTTGTCTTCCACCACCCAGGGTGAGGCTTTGCACAGCAGTATGGCCACCCCACTGGATTTGCTCAAGGCACAGCTAGCAATTATGGATCCTACCCACAATGCTTTGAGCCATTGAACAGTCCTAGTGGTTAGGTGCATCTCCTGTAGCAGGGCTATATGAGCTCCCAGAGAGTTCAAGAACTGTAGCACCTTAGTGTGTTTAGCCAGATGATTAAGCCCTTTGACATTCCAGGAGACGCACTTCCAATTATAAGCCACAGGGGGCTTGCTGGCCATGGTTACCCACTCAGTGAGAGACAAAAAAGAGGAGTACTCACCAGTGAGGAGAAAAAATGACTGAGAGCAGGAGGGAAAGAAAGTCACCTGGTCACTGGCTCAGAAGGGAGGGTCCCAAAACTTAGAGGAGATGGAGAGGAGGAGCGAAGATGGAACACAGATCGTTGAGAGCTGCAGCAGTTGACACTGAATAGAAACCTGGCCAGATAACAAGAACAGTTATACTATACGTTATTTCAGAAGAGAAAACAATGCACACAATAAAATAACTATAGCAACAGCAACACACACAAACTGTACCAATTCTAATGGCGCTGAAGTGAATGTACGATGGAGCCTCACAGGGCTCCTGGCCACACTGATTCAGACACCAATAATGGGGGAAGATCTCCACAAGCATGGGTGACCTGCCCCAACCTGGCCTCAGAATCCAACAGGAACAGTGGTCTGGAGGATCCAGGTAACCCTGACAGTGTATAGCCGTTAGGCGTGTGTAAACTAGTAACAGCTGGTGGGAAGGGGTGGGAGAGGGTGGGGGAAGGGAGAGCCCTCCCTATGACAAAGGAGGGGGGGCCTTCTCTATGCCGCTTAGTGGAACCAAGTAAGGATACGAAAGGGGGGGTGATGAGTGCCGGGGTATCTAAGGTGCCCTGCCCTGATACCCACCCCATGCCAAGGAGACACCCCCAGGTAAACAACAGGCGCTTCAGTGTGAGTGGGGAAAATGGGGTGGGGGCAGGTATAATTAGTTGAAATCCCCTGCTGAGGGGTCCCTTGGTAAAGCTGTGAGCCATCTCAGTTGGGGGGGGTAACCCCCCCATCTTGACTCAGTATGCATCCCTTGTCCCTAAGGTCCTGAAAAGAAGAGGACGGGGGAGGGTGCCAGGGTGAGTGGACGTCCAACTGAGGATCAGTGGGGCACACGGAAAGAAATTGGCTATGAGAGGGGCACAACAGCTGGAATAGCCCATCCAGTGTGCTACCCATTACAAGCTGAGAACACTCAGAACAGGGAGAGAACAATTTAAAAGTCATAACAATAGAGCAGAAATCTTAGCCATGGATTAAAAGTTCAGCAAGTCATCCATTCTTACCAGGTGCACCAGGGCCTTCTGGATGGTTTCCTTCAGTCCTGCAGGGCCACAGGGGAGCAGCCAGAGGTTCTGCAAATGACTTGGCCCCAGGCTTGAGTAGGTCAGCCGCCGATGCCAGTTCCTCTTCGGGCTCTTCCACCATAGCGGCCCAGTCCAGCAAGGTGACATCGTCCATGGGCTTACATTGTTCAGCCTCCTGTGGATAGCAGTTTTCAAACTCTACTGGCATGGTTACTTCTGCCTGGGGGAGCTTAGTGGGAGGGGAGGCTGAAAGTTTGCTGGTGGTTAAGGGGCCAGGGCTTCTGGAGTGGTGGTGGTGTTGGTTGGGAGGGGAATGCTTAGAGCGGTCCTGTCTCTCTGCTGTCTCCAGAGCTGCTGTGGGCTGTTTAGCAGTGGGTAAGGGGTTATCAGTGGGCTGACCTTCTGAGTCCCTGGGTTTCCTGAGATCTTGTGAGGAGGGCCTGGGGGACATCTTAGCAGCAGGTCCAGTCCGACTGTGTTTATTGTCCTCTGGGAACCGCTTTTCAAGCCTTTCAGTTCTCTTGCCTACGCTATCCCCCGGGACCCAGAGGCATCTGGGAGAAGTAGTCTGGGATAGGAGGCCTGGCCAGTGGTTGTTAATCCATGCTTCAGTGTTTCATGGATATTCCGCCAGAAAGGCCTTTCCATCTTTGAAGATATGTAATGCAGTAAGTCTTTTGAACCGATATTAAAACGAATTTGCCAGCAAGATTTTCGGGGCCTGAAAGCTCTCCTTCTAGCAGCTACCTCCTTCGAGAAGTCATGATAAAGAGATAGTAGCTCCCCTCCATGTAAACTCTCCAATGTCCCTAGCCGCACGAAGCAGCCTCTCCTTCACTGAATACAGCAACAGGTATACTATGATGGTTCTGGGGGCGTTAGAGCCCTCCGGCTTGCCGGCTACCCTCTGGGCTCATTCCATGCCGATTGGCTCCCTCCATCTCTCCCCCAGCAACTGGGGTAACCACTCATTTAGAAAACATTCCACATTGGAACCTTCAGCCCCTTCCAGGACCCCCAGCATCCTTATGTTGTTCCTCCTGCTCCTGTTCTCCTGGTCTTCAGCCCTATGCCAGAGTTTGGAGAGCTTTGCCTCATGCTCCCTGAGGTGCTGCCATACCATGATGTGCTGCCTCTCAAGCTCCTCAGTTCTCTGCTCTAACTCATTTTTTTTGTCTTCCAGGCAGCATACATCTGCCATGTTCCCCGCCAGGGATGCCCCAATGCCGTCTACCCTTGTTAGCAGGGCCTCCAGCATTTTAGCGATGTGGGAAAGAGCATCCCCCAGCTGAACCTGGTGGGGGTGGTTGGATGCTGCTCGAACTAGGCCCTTGTGTACTGGTTGCAGAGGCAGCCATCACCCCACCTGTGCAGCACCAATTTGTAGACACTATAGGGAAGTAGTCGGTAATCCACTGAGAGGTACCCACGGCCAATGGAGATAGCGACCCGACAGCTTGCACTCAGGCACAAAGGAATCGGCAGATGTCTCGATGGGCGAACTGTTACTCCAACACTTAGGCATGTGAGGCCTACCCTGGCTACACGGCTCTAAATTGCTGGCACTGTAAATCACGTAAAGGGTGCCGGTCACCCAACAGAAGGCATCAGGATGGTAGCGGCAGAGGTGGGAAGGGATTTTATAGCTGTTACAGAGATGTTTCAGTCCGGCATTACTGAGGATTGTAGATGATTAGGCACCAGGTAGGGGCAGAGCAAAAGTCCTAAGCTGCCATTGCCATCGGGTCCAAGCCATGCCCCCCTTAAAATCTTAATTAAGAAAAATTTACATTGCTTTTCAAAGTGTGTTTCATTTACAAAAACGTTTGACTGCTTCATAATATATTAAAAATGTATAGTTGGGGGTGTTTCTTGCAGTATGAGAATGTTATCTTGTGCTGTTTGGACTGACAGAACTGTTCAGCTTTGCTTTGCTTTCCTCTTGCCCAAACAGCACAGGATTTATTTATTTAGTTTTTGTTTACCAGGTAAGTACACTAGACAAGTTTTATGCCTATTTTCAGGAACGACCCGGGAAAGCATTCTTATGCTGTAAGAAACACCCTCAGCTATACAGATTAACATATATTTAATATATGGATCTTCAATTTAATAGGTCTGTAAAGCATACAAAAAAATTCTGGTAATAGCCTGAAAGTTTCAGTGATAATAGTATTGTCAATCACTGGTAATAGTATTGTCAATCACTGGTAATACTATCCTTTGGAGCTGATAATAGCATGTTTCCAAGCTTCCGAAAAGAAACCTCCTGCCCCCATGTCTGAAGCATGCCTCCTGATTGGGCAGTTTTCCTGTGTAGGTGGGCAGAACAGTTGAAAAAAGATGTCGGCGGTTGTCTCGCTTAGCGAGAGCGAACTCGGTCGTCGCACTTCTCATTTTAATTTTATGGGTTTCCCTCAGGAAATAAAAATATCTGGTGGATCCTGCCGTTGTGGTCCTGAATAGCAGGTAGGATGTAAAAAATGTTAAAAAAATGGACAGGGTGCGGGAACCATCACGAGCGACTACTCATCTGAATCCACAGCGTAGGACACTGCGGCGGTCGACCAGTAGAATATCAGTTCAGTCAAACGGTTGACCGCCCATTTGAAACAAACATCGTATCCATATATTAAATAAAATAGCCGATAGGTTTGTTTGTCTATTACCAGGGAGTATTAGCATCTCGAGGTTCTGGACACATTGGAACCTCTCGAGCTTCGCTCTCGAGGTTCATGTGTCCAGAACCTCTCGATGCTATTACTCCCTGGTAATAGACACAAACCTATTGGCTATTCTCTATGTAACCAGGTCTTTGTGTAACTTTCAGTTACTATCCCTGCCTTGCGGGCTCAACAAGGTTAAGGGGCCTGGGATGGAAATGGGGAGGTGTTCTTTCCCAGATGTAGAGTAAGTATTGCAGTGCTTCCACTCAGAGTAAATTTTAGTTGGCCAATTGTTTGTGGGCTACTGTATCTACCCACCTCTCCTTGCAGTCATCCCACATACAAAATACCACTTTAAGCTGTGACTCTTTTAAACACATGCAAATAAAGGCAATCACTAATAATATAGTCACAGACACTACTGAACAACAACAGTGAAGATTTTATTACATAGGGAGGGGAAGAAAGGAGATGCAGAAATAAATGACAGCTTGGCAGACTTGATGCAATAGGTAAAACAACAACAGTGGTAATGACCATGCCTCCCCCCCAACACACAACAGTTAGCCCACCTCCCCACTGGTACCAGTGTCCCCCTAAAGTCTCTCTTGGTACCCAGGAAGGGATGTTGCAGGCCTGGATGTTGCAGCTGGGAGGACGACATTGGTGCGCTTATTAAGGTAGGAAATGACTTGGAATAAACATTTTTTTAAACTCCCAGGTCGGAGCAGGCCCTGTGTTTACTCACACTTCTGAAGCACAGTCTCACAGGGTCTGGATCACAGTAGCAGGTTCGGTCAGTCAAGCTGGGGGTCTTGAGCTGTGAAACAGGTTGGCAGCTTACTTGACTAGAGCAGGATTCTGGCAGCTTGCCACCTTCAGAGCTGTTGGCAGAGTCTGGCAGCTTGTCACTTTCTAGGCCACTTCTTCAAGGATGCTGGATCAGTCCAATCCTGGGGAACAGGGCCACATGCCTACCCCACATGTCCAGGCATCTAACTCCCCAGGGCAGACAATGGATAATGTCTGGCTGTGGCACTATCTGCAGCTAGTAGACTTTAATGCCTCTGGAAACAAACCCAGCTCACCCCTTAGGTCTAGGGGTAGCAAACAGCCTCTCAGGTGATTCCCACACTGCAGGCTCAAACCACAGACATCTTCTTTTGCTTCAGCTGAATTCCCCAGGCAATGGGAATTTTCTGGAGTGTCTCTGTACTCTGGCTGTTTGAGACAGGCGGCACTTCATATGTTTGGCAGAATACAATGCAACCCTCCTCAGAGGCTGAGGGCTTCTCTCAGACACTGCAGAGTGTTAGCTACAAACAACTCTTAAAGCATTCACTCCAGCTTTCCAACTGATGGAAAGATTTAGGCAAGTCTCCTGGAATTTGGCTGTGGAAGCCTTAGGCCGACTTCCAACTTTTTTCTTGGCTCACTCCAGCACGCGTTTAACTAGACTGAGAACTGGTTCATAGCCCAAAGACTTGTAGTTAACGTGAAAAAGACAAAGGCCATGCTCTTTGCCCACCATCAGAATAAGACCAAGAATATGCAGCTATCAAGTCTCTCCCACTCTCTCTCCTTCCACTAGAGCAGGTACACACTTATAAATACCTGAGTGCAATATTTGACTCCTGCCTCTCTTTCCACTCACACATTAACAACCTGCCCTCAGCCATAAACGCACACATAGGGCTACTGTATAGGCACAAAAATTGCTTACCCCTGGAAGCCCTCAACCTGGCCGTCACTGCCTCAGACCTCTCTCTTGTCGATTATAAGCTTACCGTCTACTCAGCTGCTGATCACAGGGCACTTAATAAAATCCATCTGGCTATAAACAAAGTGTGCAGGCTCCTATCAGGGGCAGATAAACGTACCCATACCTGCACCCTGTATTCCCTGAAAAACCTCCTAACCCTGGATGAGAGAATACGTTATCAAACATGTCTCCAAACTAAAAAAATACACCTGGGGTTCTCCCCCCTGGGGGTATCTGCCTCACTCCAATCCTCCCACACCTTGGTGAACACCCGCACCACCAGCAAACAGGTGTGGTCGATACCAAGGGTCAGAACCTCACTAGTCCAAGGGTGCTTCTCCTACAGGGCACCAGCATGGTATAATGAACTCCCCTCTGATATCTCCTCCATCTCCAATTATGTCCCTTCAAAGTAGCACTCAAAGAACAAATCCTTGCCTCTTGGTGCTGTCAATGTACCATCTAGTTAGGCTCTACCTTGCTCGCTACTTCTATAGCAACCTCTTGACAATGCCTCTATTTGCTGCTTGTGCATGTTACCTGCGCCAGCTCTCCACTTCACTGTATATTCAAAGTAGTAAGCATCTTAGCAAGCCAGAGCTAAATGTATTAAAATAAACCAGTGCTAAATGTATTACAGTAACTGCTGAATCTTGTTTAGCTATACAAACTGTATACTGTAATATACCTGTATATAACTGTAATATTGTATTCCTGTTGAAACTGTAATTTGTGTCTGTTACCTTGTAATTCCACTATGCTGTTACTATGTATACTATATGAACATACGAAATTTGCCAGCAGATAAAGGCCTAGAGGTCTATCAAGTCTGCTCGAATGTGCAGTTGCACCTCTTATTCTATTATATGTCTGTTCCCGTACTCTGACGCGGAGCCTTTGTAAATGAGTCGCTGACTCAAAGGTTGTAATTCCTAAAGAATGCTAAATAAATAAAAATAAATAAATAAATACACTTGCTAATACTTTGCAAAATGAAAGGGACACTGTCAACCCCCTTAGGTCTCAAAGTGTCCCTAGTTTAAATAAGCATTTGTAAATGCCGAATGTTGTCTTGCTGGCATTGGCATTGGTAGTGCAGGAGTTAGACATGCATAATAGGAATGGCAGTGAAGTATTGAACTGACGCCAACCCCACCCCACCCTGCAGAGTCTGACAGGTGTTGGGGTGTGCCTTTGGGTCATCAGCTATAACGCTCATGCCATTTTACCTCACCCTACCCTGTAGACACTGACAAGTGTTGTGGTGTGCTTTGGGGTCTTTGGGCCTTATACTTACCCCATTCCATAAAGAAATACAATGAGACGGGTGCAGTATAGGAGAATGGGGTGAACTTTAGAGCCAAACACTCCAAGGCACACCTCGATGCCTATCACCGGCTGCAGGGTGGGGGTGGGAGTGGAATGGCATGAGCATTACTATCTGCCAATCTCTACAGGGTGAGGTGTTTCAGTTGGAATCCCTAACGTTGTAGGTGTTTGTTGGTATTTTCACTCCAAATTTTCAACATAGGCTTTTTGTGACCCCACCTCATGAAGAGCGGCACAATCAGTTTGTTAGCTGAAATGTGCTTTTGCACAGCAGCTATGCCATTTGGCGACACAGGGATGAAAACACATTTTGGACAGGATGTGAAAAATGACAACTGTATTGTTCATGAGGAGGTGTAAAAAAATGGCAACGTTGAAATCTGGAGTGAAAATATGAAAAATTGGTGAAGTCCATGAGCATACATAGAAACTCCGCAACACACGTCCGTAACCCAATTATTTTTGGGATTTTTTTAGCTACATTTTCAACATAGGCATTTTGGGACCTCCCCTCATGAACAGTGGTGCTGTGATTTTGTTAATCTGTCCCAAAAGTTGATTCCCCACAGCGACCACGCCATTGTGTGCCACAGGTGCAGAAACACATTTTGGGTAGTCTGTGAAAAATGACAGCTGTACTGTTCATAAGGAGGTGTGAAAAATGCCAGTGTTGAAATTCTGGCATGAAAATATTGCAAATTTGTGAAGTTAAAGGGGTGCATGGAAACTGCGCAATGCACTCTTGTAACACAGTCAGTTTATGGACTTTCATCACCAGATTTTCAACATAGGCATTTCAGGACCTCTGCTCATGAACAGTGTCACCGTCATTTTCTCAAACTGTTCCGATAACTGATTTTGCACAGTGACTGCTCTATTCTGTGCCAGACGTGTGAAAACACATTTCAGTCAGGCTATGTAAAATGACAGCTGCACTGTTCATAAGGAGGTGTGGAAAATGCCAATTTTGAAAATCTGGAGTGAAAATATTACAAATTCACAAAGTTACAAGCATGTGTGGAAACTGCACAACGCACGCTTGTAAAACAGCCATTGTCTGAAATTTTTTCACCAAATTTGCAATATAAGCTTTTTGAGAGCCCCTCTCGTGAACAGTGGCACTGTCATTTCGTTAATCGGTCCCAAAAGATGATTCCATGCAGTGACTGCAAAATCACCTTTCGGGACCGAATAATGCCATGACAGTGATTGAATTCATGAGGAGGTGTCCCAATAACCCCATGTTGAAAATTTGGTTCCAAAATTCCCAAAAATGCCTGAGATATGCACCAAAGTTGAAAAAACCCTATTTATGCCATTATACAGCTTACAGGCATTTCTTCAGTTCACGGCCAGCTTTGAAGAGTGCAGACATGTTCCTGGCTCACCAAAGATCATAGCACCATGCTCTGGAGGTAAGTATAGGGTAAGGGGGGGTGTGGGGAGGCAGGGTGCGCAGAGGGTGGGCATGGGTTGGGGGAGGGCCACCAGACTCAACGAGGGACCGTTTTCTGGTTGGCAGGTTGTAAAAAAACAAATAAAAAATTGCGGGACCGTTTTAATTTTACAGGGGCATTTGGCATGCTGGGGTCGGCTCCAAGCATGCCACCTGAGTGATTTTTTTGGGGGAGTTCTATAGCCAACAGGGGATTGGGCACCCCCATTGGCACATGACAAATGGGGGGCATTATGCTGATAGAGTGTGCTCCCATTGGCAAATTAAACTGCTGAAGGGGACATGATGCCATAGGGGACTGGGCACCCTCGTACACACTTTAAATGGGGGGGCGCATTATGCCAGTGGGGAATGGACTCCCCTGTCGGCAAATGAAGTGGGTTGGGGCATGCCTACAGGGGGATTGGACACCCCTGAATTCAACTCTCCATGCAGCGGCGGTCAGTGACATCATGTTTATTGAAGGGCTTCACCAGGAAAGGCACGTAGGGAGGGCGTGTTTTGTGCTACTGCATGACGAGCTTGGCTCTCATTGCAGCTGACCTTTTCTTAGATGTGCTCGCCACATTATGTATACCTGGTGTGGTACCTGCATGCTGTCTTATTGGGGAATGAGGGATGCACCTACTAATGTGTGCCCTGCATTCGCCCAACAGTGACTGCGCCTCCAAATCTGCTACTAATGCAATATGTTGGCTGGCGTGCAAGCGTGAGCTAACATAAAAACACATTTTATGATTGCCAACATTCTGTAAAGATTGTTGATGTAGGTGGTAGTTTGATTCTGACTCTTTTTTTTTTTCTTTACAAAAAAAAAAGTGAAAAACAGACTGCCCACCATACTAGTCTTACCATACAAACACAGGTTTGTTTACATAAACTGCATCTTTCCTGGACTTGGGAACACCCACAACACAGTCTAACCCCTCATGATGTAATGGGAGTTTAGGAGCTACTGTCTCACGAGTGACTGCACTGTTTGGTTGTGTTTCTAATGCTCAGGAAGTATGCAGTAAGAACAGATCCAGGACTGTAAACAAAACAAGGTTGTTTATAAATATATATTAGCATGCATTTCAGTTCAACTAAACAAGGAGACAGACAAAACAAACAGCAACATCAATGAATTTTAGAGAAGGTAAGCAATCATAAAATGTAGGTTTTTAATTAGAAATAATATGATGAAAAACAGGTTGACAGTGTCCTTTTAAATATTGGGATTTTTAATATTTTTATTTTTTTAGAACAAATGTGTTGAACATGTTTTTTAATATGTTTATCTGTACAGTTCCTGTGCCTCTTATGGTTATAAGAGTTTCTTCTCAAGTTCTTTGTGTATCAGAACTATTCAGCTTCACTTCGCTGTTCTCTCACCCAAAGAACTCGAGAATGCCCTCTTCTAATGATAAGAGACAAGGAACGGTGCATATAAACATATACAAGAAGTACAAGTAAATCCAAATGTTAACACGTAACTCCTGATTAGATCTGAACCCGCGCAGCAGGATTGAAATGTTTGAAGGACAGAAACTCTACAAGTAGGCCAAAAGGGCTTCCCTAGCTTAGTTGAATGCCATCAGTTTCATTAAACATTGCTTTTTAAGTGGTTTGCATGGGTAATTAATTCTGCTTATCGGGATTTCACACTCAGACAGCTGCATCAGTCATGCAGAAAGCATTGGAAAAGACTGACAGCAGTAAACTCTAGCACATGAGCACTTGGCCCTCAATATGCAAAGCCTTGGGACTGTTGCAAATACATCTACTAAGGCTGATTTAGCTGGGTGTCAGCAAGTGGTTTGGGAAGGGATGGGGACATGAGGAGACAGTTAAAGTACAAAGTAACTGACTGGTCTAGGGTGGAGATTGGTGGTTCAGCAAGTTGAATCTTCTGAATGGGGGTGGGGGGGTGTCTAAAATCGAGCCTGCCAGCTTGCCCGGTGACTCAAGAGACTCAAATTCAGCAATTAACATTTCCCTCCCTTTTTGTGCCAGAACAGGGCAGATACTGTATGCCACAGAGATAATATATCATTCGGTGGGTGGAAAACTGGAATACGTCACTCTCTGTACCCTTTGTGGGCATGTTACAAGCATGACCTTGGAGGAGACCACTGCCTGTGCCTTTTATAGACAAAACTGGGAGTTACAACACTGCTATAATTTACAGGAGTAATTTACAGGAGAACTAAGAATTTAAGAAGAAAACTGGGGAAGATTAAAATGGAGCTTACCAAGAAGGGTCAAACTAGAAATGCTGAAATAAATTTAGCTATTTTCATGGATCCAGTTTCAATGTTTATTTATGTTGACAAAGAACTGAAGCACCAAAATGTGAGAGTTTTATGAGATACAGTGGTGGCCAGTTGCATGTCTCTTCTGCTGTATGCCATCTTGAGGAATTTCCTAGCATTTCTTGGCAGCCTATATGCTGAATAACAGCACACGTGTCACATCTGTGCGGGGGGTACTCTTGTCCTGTTCTGTACCAGTAGGTGTCTCTTGTCATTTGCTTGTAGCCTGCCTTGGTGGTGCTCATGCACTGTCCATTGTGAGAATTTCAGCTGTTAATGCAGGTATGCAGGGCACTGCTGTAAATGGGTATGTGACTATAACTGTATGCTTCTAATTGGATAGACTTTCCTAGATGTGTCTTGCACCATATATACTACTGGGTGTAGGGTTCTGTATGCAAGGGAAGGGGACTGTCTTGGTCAAGAATGAGAACTGAAAGCACCTTCAGAAACAACTTCATGTGATGTAAAAGCAGTTTGATCTGAGTGGCTCTCTCCCTGGAAGAACTACTGTATATATATTCACTATATACAGTACATTATAAGGTACATATTTGTGTTTCTATAGTACATTTGCAACAAACATGGTATGGTACATGATGTACAGAACATATTTCCCACTACAGTGTATGCTGGTAGTGTAACAGACACCAGAGCAGAACATAACCTCACATCCTGTGGCATCCCACAATTACAGTGCTGTGGAATATGGTGACTACAGGCAAGTGTGAGAAGCCAGACAACTTCAGCCTCCAGTTTTGGTGGCCCAATGATTGGGTGTATGAAGGCAATACCCCGATCTACTGGAGGGTTATGTTTTGCACTATACTGTGAGTACTATACATCATGTCCAACGTTTTTCATTATTTTAATGTGAACCGCATTTTTCAAAGCTTTTTTCACATACACCACTCTCTGTTATTGCAGGATGGAGAAGGTGGTCTCTGGTTATTCTCCATGAGATGCACACAGACGCCGTCCTTGGGGGGCATTGGCCATTCGTACAATATGATACCAGGCTGTCACCATTTCAGCAGTGGTGCCTAAAGCATGGCATTTACAGCGCCATCTGTGTTCAGGTTTAGATAGTTGTTAACCAGCAGGTGAGTGAGGGTGAAGTTTCTCATCAAAAACAGTACTGCAGTTTATTGTGAAGTATCCCCAGGACAAGAGGTACAATTTTAAAACCTGTCTTGTCTGCTTGTGTCTGATAGACTGATAACAACAAAAAGAAATCTGGACCCTGAGGGCCTTGCAGCCCCAAGATTCTGCTGATGCTGCTGAACTTTGTATATTTCTGTTTATTTTAGCAATGCTGTTTATGTCACTCTGTGTGATATACTCAGAATTAAATGGTTAAAATGGTAGCTGCTGACTCTGAGGGCCTTCTGGACACCTATGTATGTGGATGTCTGTTCATTGTGGCCTACTCATATTTAGGTGTTTAAGAGACACAACCTCCTCTCAGCATACCAAGCCACATACTGCATATAAATTTATGGGATTCAACACACATTTCATTTGTAGACTTAGGATTTCCGCTGACTTTAGCCACTAAATCATGACCCAATGCACTTTGAAGTTATACAGAACAGTGATTGAAAATGGCTGCTGTAGGTGATGTACCCACTGTGCCTATGTGCTGTGAGCGTCAGTACTACTGTGAGGGGATTTGACAGTTGTCTGACCCCCCCAAGGGCAATACTGGCATGTGATGTTCACTCAGGTGATTTTTTTACTGTGCAGCATCTGGGCCTGACGGGATACTGCAGAGCAAACTTTTAAGTAGTGTTCTGTATATACACTGTGCAGCACGTTCTGCCCCAAACTGAGGAAGTATTGACATCTTAACACCTATTCCATTTATGCCTTCCAGATCGAAAACAATTGGCAGCAGAATTGCAGCCTGGTTTTACACCTCCTAATCCTCCACAGAGCATGTTGTATTTTACAGTACCTGAATGTAATTTTTGTGCAGATTCTTGAATATATTTTTTTCATTTTGTAAGTAAGATAAAGATACCTATTTATACATATATCGTGTTGACTGGGCATCACTTTTTTGGCATACATTTGAATCAGTTGTATTTGTAGTGAGCATATGTAAGCACTTTGATTTTCAATAGATTTCTTAATTGTTTAGTTATATAGACCCTCATGTTACTTATGGTTACAGTCTGAATTTCAAAAGGTACGCACAACACCTGCATTACCACCACCCACATGTTTGGTGAGACTGCCCTTTTCCCTTTCAACCATCACAATTGTCCACACGAGATAATGGTCTGGTGGTGTGATGGCCATATAGTCTGGCCTACCAGCAGCCAGGTTAACCACTTCAAGTTCTTTGGCATTGCTCAATGGCAAATGTTCAAGATATGGCAGATTCCCAATTTCAGTGTCCAGGTCGGGGTGGGACTTTGTGTCTTGCTGGCAATAGGGGATGGGTTCTGATGAGGCCATAGTGGAGTTCAGTGACTGCTGGGAATCTCAACAGTATTCTGTGTGGCATCTCAAGCTCAGGAAAGTCAATACTGGCCTCAAACAGCATCTTCGTGTAACTAAATCTACTTGCTGTTTGAGCCAGTGGTGCATTATAGGACCTGACCAGCTCCAGGGACTCTCATTTCTGCTCATCCAGACCATATATATTTCATGTAAAATGTTAATCCATGTCATTAATCTCCTGAAAGAGGCATCTCACATCCCTGCACAGAGCTGACATCTTACCTTTGTGAATTCACTGGAACCTAGCTGTGCACATCGGGTACCTTCATGAATGCTGGAGTGGCATCTCAGCACAGTGTGGTGAGGGCTATCTGATAACAGAGGTAGTAGACTCCTGTGCCTCCATTTCCTCCACCTCCTCCTCTTCCTCCTCCAGATATAACACATTGATGACTAGCATTTGGCACTAAAAAGAAAATAATAAATATCAATATTTAGTAAGCATTTTGCCCATTCTCAGGTTCTCTGCTTCCACCCCCTTTCCAATAAGCTCACAATGATAACTGTACTGTAAATTTAATTTGGGTACTCTTGGTTTCTTCATTTCAGAAAGACTGGCCACAAGTGACTGAAGCTGGCTTTAGACAGCTGGGGCTCAATTTTCCTTCCCAGTGGTTGAAAAAGTTCTCATGCCAGGAGTTTTCTGTGGCACAGTGGAAGACAGCATATTTTAACACCCGAGGTTCACAGGGCTCATTGGCTGCCATAAAACATAACCCTGCTCATGTCAATCAGATGTAAGGTTTAAGCAAAGCAGTAAAGAATATTATAGTCTATCAATAATCTAAGGTTGAAAATCATAACTTACTGACAGATACTAAGGACGGGTCAAAGGTGATGTACAGTACAAGTCACATTAAACTGCTCCTCCAATGAGTTGTTCTAGCATCTCTGAATGAGTTGCATAAGTGTTGCTGGATCCGGTACAAAGCCCTGTACAAACTGTTTCTTAAGAATTAAAGCTCAGTTTTGCATTGCATTGTGACTGGATTGCTGAAGCATTCCAAATACGTTGCAAAAACATTTTACAAACATTGCTCTTGAGCAGGCTAAGCACTGAAAAACAATACAAGCTGGCAATGCATTGCCAACTGTAAAAAACAATACTAAACCAAGTCATTGGTGGAACAGTTTGATGCAACTTGTACCGTAAGTGTGAATGATGCACAGCTAAGGAGAGTGTGGTCATCTGACTGGCCAGGTACAGCAGTGCTGTTTTACACTTTCCAGTGCACAAATAATTACAGTGTTCTGATGCCAGAAATCAACTGAATCTGCACACGTTCTTACCAGATAGAGTGGCACGATGTATGTTTAACAGGTCAAGTACTGTACTGCATTATTCAATAATTGTGAAACTGCCTTTATTATTGTCTTTCCTGTATATTTAATCATGTCTGCTTTTGCTATTAAAAATAGCACAAAGATAATCAAGGAGATGACCATGGCAATAAGAAGAATGAAGCAAGCTGGTGCAATTGCTTGAGAGCTGCAGTGAAGCCCACCAGGAAAAAACGCAGTGTACAGTTTCCAGAATGACTAAAAGGATTAACACCCATTGAAACTGACTTGACTCCTGCAGTAAATGTACCATAGAGTTCTGCAGAATTGGATTTCATCCTGGCGGGCTTCAGTGTACATATAATTTTGGCTATCAGTGGGTAACCATGTTCATCAATGGTGTCCATAAACACTTAAAAGGCAAGGCCACTTTGAGTCTACTGGGAGGGCAACTGTTTGCACAAAGTACTGTGCTATAGAACATACAATACAGTAGTGTTTCATCCTGTAGTTTAGCATGGTGAAACTGCACAGTGGTACCCATCACCATCAGTAGTGATAGTGATCACTATAACACACTGCAATGTGATAGCAAACACTATCACTGCTTTGTAACCTAATGCTTTACAAGCAATAGCATCCACTATCTCTACAGCGGTAGTGAACACCATGTTGCACTATCGCTATGAATGGTGATGGCTGCCACAGTACTTACGTATGACTACTTATTATTTGTTTGTGTTTTTGTTCACAGAAGACACAGTCTTCTGGTGGATGAGATCCTCAACCAGGATGTTGAATATAGTGCCAGAGAGGTGTGTGAGTTTCTAAGCAGGAGACATGCAGTGACAGATTCTTTACCTCAGTAGAAACAGTGTTAGAGCATCAGCTGGACATATGGAAGACCATTGTGGGTTCAGTGATTTTTCTGTACTGTATTTAAACCTTGGTCTTTATTGCTCTGTGCTGTTACAGAATGTGGCTTTAATTACAGTAAATATTTTATTTTTTCCCCACACATTGCCCGATGATGCACAGTGTGAACAAAGTGATGTACCTGCAACAAATCCAGGACTGGTCTGATACACAGAAAAGGTTTTATGATGTAATTTTTACAACAAAACAGATGTATCACTGGAACAGTTTGCTTCTGCGGCATTTGGAAGAAGAGAAAGGATTCCATGAAACCAAAGTTAAAACACCTTCTATAGAGTCAGGTCAGGGCAATTTCAAAGTGGGGTCACAGCCTGGCCTGTATTTTTGAAGGTAAAAAATTGGAGAATGTGTGAATAACACATTGTTAGGGGTTATAAAATACCTAATATTACAGTATCAACTTTTTTTTTACTGTAGGAACCATGGATGTCTGTTTCTTCAGAGACAAGGTAATAAAGAAGACTGCAATGAAGTTAGTGCAAACAAATGTTCAAGATGGCTACCACTTCTGTGAAGACAATGGCCCTAAGCAGACTGCCTCTACAGCATTTATTGCTGATAAAGTAATTAAAAGGATCAAAACACCACCAGAGTAAGCAGTGCAACTGCACAATGCTCATTTACGGCATTGTTTTCATGCACACACTGTACATTGTTTTGCATTTGCCATGAACACATTTTCTCATTTCCCTCATTTTGTCCTCAGATATGAATCTAGGAGAGATGATTTGGCATGCAATGAAGACACATCTGCCAAAAGGTGACACCATGAACCAAACAAGAACTGATAGTAGGAATCACAAAATTATGGAGGACATTAACAAGACAGCATTTCAGATGATATATTGAACATTTAGACTAAGCATTGCATGTTTTGCTTCCGAGGAAGATCATGCAATGGGAATGCAACTGGGATAATGTTCTATACTTTGTATATCAAGTGCATGAAAAGTGTACATTGTATTATATTTTATAAAGTACTGTACTAAAATCAATAATGTTTAACTCTACACCCTGCGCTGGCTCCCAAGTGCCACTCACAAGTTAATGTACATCAGCAGTATAGGACATAAAAGTAAGCCACACCTGGGAGGAACATGTATATCCAAAGCCGTGGATTCCCAGAAGTTTCTGAAAAATGATATTTTTTCCTCTTCTTTGTTCCTGGATATTAATCACCTATAATACACCCCCAACCAAAACCCACATTAAATTCAGAGAAAACTCACTACCAGTAAATTTCCAGGCACTGTAAGGCATGCCCCACCCATCAAAGCCCTCACTAAATTCATAGAAAATTCACTGCCAGTACAGGGCCTGTGCTAAGTAAGGCCAAACATCCTACAGTATATTGTGTGTATGATTTGAGCACATTAGCCACCCATCAAAGCCACACCAAATTCATAGAAAACTAATAGTGAATCATAATCTCTGGTTATGGGTTCCTCAAAATACCAGTACACGTTGTTATGGTAGAAATGTGCCCTATGAGTTTCTATTCTGTTTTTTCATTTCCCCATATTTTATTTCTTGTGTAATAATGATTATTTTTTTCTCATTGCTTAATATAAATGTTTGTTTAATGTTTACCAAAAGAGCAGAATACTCAACAAGAAAAAGCAGAGTACTCAGCAAAAAGAAACAGGGGTAACTTGCCAGACAGGAACTTGTTATTGCGTTGCTGTTTTAAATCCAAGGCTGATAATAATGTATGACCAAACTGATACATGTCTAATCTTTTCAAGTATTCATTTTAGAAATTACTATACTACTGAAACATAAGGAAACTTGCACAAAACAGACACGCTCAAAATGAATGGTCAGCTGCACCATCAAAATGAGAGACTTAATAGAAAACCACAAAAGAATTATGTGCAAAAAAAGAGTTTAGCAGGTAAATGCAGTTGCAGTCATTTATTGCAGCAGAGGAGACAGAGCAATAGGTACCCTTGTATTTTGAACCACTGTGGGTTCTTCACTAGAATCTTGGGGACCCAATTGAGCATGACTCTTAAATACTGTGGTATTTAAATTAACAGGAGCAAAGCAGTAATACATACATTCAATGTGTGTGCTAAATTTTAAGGTTATAATACCTTTAAATACAGTATACAGATGCTGTAAACTCATTTGGATGCCCCAGTGTACCTATTATGTGTCAAAACATGTGCAGTGTCAAAACATTTACAAATTAAAAGCTACTCCCAAAATAAAGTGAATAAAATATACATTTCTTCAAAAACAATTATTTTGAAAAAAATGCATATATATATATATATATATATATATATATATATATATATATATATATATATACTATATATATATATAGAGAGAGAGAGACAGAGACAGAATCATGCAGTCAAACACAGTCTCATACTAAAGAAAATATAGAGGATAGTGTATGAGCAATTATACACAACAAGGCTGTTTTTCAGTCAAGAGAGGTTTCCATGGTAACAGGAGAACTCAAGAGCACAGCTCGAGAGGTCTCACTACCATGGAAACCTTGAAATTAAAAACAGCCCTGTGTATGATTGCTCATACACTGTCTTTTATAGTGTATGAGCAATCATAAATTGAAGACTATGTCCTTATTTTTGTATTTGTTTTTTCAGCGCCGCTCTCTTCCGGGGCCAGTCTCACTGCCGAGGCCTTATCAACAAGAGCGGAGGTTACCAGAACTCATATGTATGATGATGTTGGAAGTTGTTGTGCTACAGTATACATATCTAGTGCAGCACAACAAACAAAATGATGTAGCTACTTAAGCACAACAATGTTGTTCTAGGACTGGACTTCTACCTAGAACAATGTTCTACCATACAATGTAAAGCGTCCAATAATTCAAAAAGCAAATAATAAATGCTTAAATACAAAAAAGGTTTTAGTTTTAGAAAAAAGGTCAATCCTAGGGGATTCAGATAATTTATAACAGTTTGAATACATGAAATTCAAATGAGCTACCGTTGCAGCAATTGATGTGGTCAGATATTTCCAGATATTCTGTAATATTTCTAAAGAGATTCTCTCAGGTGTCCCTACAGTGGTACTGCAGGTAGGAAGGGAAATTGCTCTACAGATACAATAGAAATGTCAGGAAATATCTGTCCATGTCTGTTGCTGCAACTGTAGAGTAAGTACGCATTAAGCCATGACGAAGGTGACATCTAATGCTGGATTAATGCATGGTCGGGAGGGTTGTGGCCCGAGGCCAGAGGCCGAGGGCGAACAACAGCCCAACCATGCATTAATCGCATTAGATGCCACCGTCGGAGTGGCTTAATGCACTTGTAACATTGGCCACCTGAGTACAGAGTTACAAGGAAAGTATTTGCTATCGGTACAACAACATAACATAGGGAGTCGGTGTGTTTCGAAAAGGTTTTTACTGCACTTCCACAATGCGTTACAGAACAGCATTAATATGCTGATGTGGTGAAAACATTGACTAGTACTACTGAAACACAACAGTGTGCCTCACATGCTAGCACAAATTATTTAGCAGTCTACGCGGGGTATTAGTCTCATATCAGTCGTTGGAGGTCTGCGGTGGACTGCTGCCTCGCCTTGGTGTGCGGGTCACTGAGAAATTTGTATCTTGCCTCGGTCACTTCTCCTTGCTGCCGTGAGATAGCTCCTATGTCGCCCACCCCATGTGCTGCTGTACCTGGTGCTACTGCCTGAGTCTCCTATCTATTGGTATTGTGCGTGGTTGCTTGTTCTCCCCCTCCCGTTTCTGACTCTGTCTAGCTTGTTGCCGGCTCCCTGCCCAAGACTGGTGTCTCTCTCACAGTGGATCCTCACCTTTGCCCGGTACTGCTTAGCTAGCTGTCTGGATGCTGCTGGTACTTCACTTTTGAACACGGCGGGTATGCTGGATTAATCCCCGCTCCGACTTTGCCCGTGTGCTCCACTTCAGCCAATCGCACATCCTGATTTCACCATTCGGTTTATTGCCATGTTACAAATGTTATTGGTATCAGAAAGTAGACAAGTGTGCTAGGGGTAGGGGCATTGAGATTAGAGGGTAGATTAGGTGGGGGCTGGAGGGTGATGTTTAGGGAAGGTGAGGGAGAGGGAAGAGAAAGGAGGTGGGGAAGGGGTTGATGGTCGGTAGAGGTCAGGAGGAAGTTTGTAAATGTGTAAATTTCACAAAAAGTGCCTCAAATTATCTACCTATACAACAGGCTTGACAATCCTTAATGTGATTGCAGATTGCATATATCAGTGAAACCTCTTGGGGACATGAGGTATGGCAATTAATAAATTGCTGTATTTCAAAATTTACTGAGACCAAAAGAGAGTACTGTGGGAGAAAGTCATGCCTTGAATTTTGCAATGGATTAAAACTCTGTTACACTCATTGTGGGAGGCATGGCTAAACATATCTGACACATTTTAAAAACCAGTGAGAACATTTTTGAGGTGTCAAAAAACAGCCACTAATTGTCTACAGAAGAGATATGAGCATATGTGACACCCTGGCCCATAGCCATTTTAAGCTGCTTTGTAAACTGCCCCCACCAGGATAAATCTGCTTTCTCAGTTCCACCCCAACTGGATTTTTTAGATGTGATTTGTGCAATATTAGCACTTATGACTCAAAAGGCAATTTACTAGCCCATCTAATTTTGGAAATTTATGAATAAGACAATGTATTATTTGCCATACCTTGTTCTTGAGGTATGTGCTCTGGTATGATTGTTCTGCTGTTTATGTTAGCAGGACAGCACACCCCTTGAAAACAAGGATTAAAGAACACACCAGGTTTACAGTCAGTATGAGATGTTACCCTCCTAAAGGGCAACTTTGGATGGCTAAATCTCAAGTTACCCTTCAATGTTTCTATTTCCTGGGTTTGCAGCATATTTCCATAAACAGCAGAGGAGGGGACAGAGTCAAAACCCTACTGCAGGAGGAGGGCAAACTCATATACACATACGGTTCATTGTCCCTAACAGGATTAAATGAAATATGGAATCTGAAACCATGTTTATGATTGATCAAAGCATTTGTGCATATGGATACTGTAACTTGATGCAGTTTTTGTGAATTTACAGATTTACAGACCTCCTCCTAACCCTCATCCACCACTGAACACCCTCCCCCTCTCTTTCACCTTCCCAAATCTCACTTTCCCTAACCACTGATCATCCAACCCCCACACCCAATCCCATCTCTCCTCTTAATCCCTCCACCCCCACACTCCCCCACTTTCTAATACCAATAACTTTATATTCTAGCTCTTTTGAAATTTGTTGATCCTGAATGTATTATTATTTTGATTAATTTAACCAACTCTGTGATGCCGGTTTGAC
The DNA here is from genome assembly GCA_016271365.2 of Neoceratodus forsteri. Classification (NCBI taxonomy): domain Eukaryota; kingdom Metazoa; phylum Chordata; order Ceratodontiformes; family Ceratodontidae; genus Neoceratodus; species Neoceratodus forsteri. The sequence continues at coordinate 604,991,290 of CM057456.1, read as the reverse complement.
AGATATTTTATTGATCCACGTTACAGTGATGAATTTATGTCAACCGTAATTGTAGTCGGCATAAATCTGTCTTCCATCTCAGAACACTGTGTTTTCTTCGGGGTGCTCTGCCCCTGCACCCCCCATAGTTCAGATAATCAACTCCAAGTTAGAGTTGATTTGGGGAGGGGGTGCAAGACCCTGTGAAGCAGTGCCAGGGTCCCACGGTGACAGTACAGCGACCCATCACTGTGTCTCTGTACTGTCGTTTGTGGTAGAGGTGTCAATATTTGATCAGTATATGAATTTATCCAAACTGTTGCAAGTGACCTGAATCATCCTGCTTTGACTTTTTTCTTAAACTGAAAACCTTTTTGAATTGAGAGTTTTATTAAAAGATTTTTGGGATTTATGAGACACTTATTTTCTATAGTATGAGGCAGTGTTCACTTTTACATTTCTCTTGCGATGTGCACTTCTTTAAACAATTGTCCTTTAAGAAATGTATATTTTATTAATTTTTTGGTGGTGGTGGGTAGCTATTTTAATGTGCACATATTTTTTTTACACTGCACATGTTTTGACATATAATAGGTTCACTGGGGCATCAAAGTGAGTTTACAGCATCTGTATAGTTATAAGTATTATAGCTTTACAATATCACATGCACATTAAATGTATGCATTACTGCTTGGACTTCTGTCATTTCAAATACCACAGCATTTAAGATTCATACTCACCTGGGCCCCTCACCCACTAGTGTAGAACCACAGTGGTTCAAAAAGCAGGGGTATCTACAGTGCCTTCAGAAAGTATTCACCCCCCCTTGGATTTTGTCACATTTTGTGATGTTGCAAACTCAAATTAAAATACATTTATATGGGATTTTTTTGTCACGTATCTACACAAATTACTCTATAATGCCAAAGCAGAATGAAACTTCTGGAATTTTTTGTACATGTAATTTAAAATAAAAACCTGAAATGTCTTGATTTGATAAGTATTCACCCCCTTTGCTATGACACTCCAAACTGATCTCAGGTGCATCCAATTTCCTTGTGAGATCACTCTAAAACTTGAATGGAGTCCACCTGTGGTCAGTTCAAATGGTTGACATGATTTCAGAGAAAATACACCTGTCTATATAAGGTCCCACTGTTGACAGTGCATGTCAGAGCAGAAACTCTACCATGAAGACCAAGGAGCTGTCCATAGATCTCTGTGATAGAATTGTGAGGAGGCATGGATCTGGGGAGGGGTATAAAAACATTTCTAGGGTGTTGAAAGTTCCCAGGAGCACAGTCAAGTCCATCATTAGGAAATGGAAAGATTACGGAACCACCCAGACTCTTCCTAGAGCAGGCCGTCCTCCCAAACTGAGCAACCGGGCAAAGAAGGACCTTGGTCAGGGAAGTTACCAAGAACCCAATGACCACCCTGACAGAACTACAGAGTTCCATGGCTGAGATGGGAGAACCTCTTCAGAGGACAACAATCTCTGCAGCACTTCACAGATGTAGCCTCTATGGGAGAGTGGCTAGATGGAAGCCACTCCTGAGAAAAGGCCACATAATAGCATGCCTGGGAGTTTTCAAGAAGGCACTTGGCAGACTCTGAGACCATGTGGCAAAAGATTCTCTGGTCTTATGAAACAAAAATTGAACTCTTTGGCCTGAATGCAAAGAGCTATGCCTGGTGCAAACCGATCACAGCTCATCACCCGTGTAACACCATCCCTACCATGAAGCATGGTGGTGGCAGCATCATGTTATGGGGATGCTTTTCAGCGGCAGGGACTGGGGCACTTGCCAGGATAGAGGGAACAATGAATGGAGTCAAATACAGGCACATCCTTGAGGAGAACCTGCATCAGTCTGCAATAGACCTTGGACTGGGGCGAAGATTTACGTTCCAACAGCACAACGACCCCAAGCATACAGCCAAAGCAACACTGGAGTGGCTTCAGAACAAGAAGGTGAATGTCCTTGAGTGGCCCAGCCAAAACCCAGACTTAAATCCCATTGAGAATCTGTGGAAAGACTTAAAGATTGCAGTTCACTGATGCTCCCCATCCAACTTGACAGAGCTTGAGCAAATCTGCAAGAAAGAATGGGCAAAAATCTCCAAATCCAGATGTGCAAAGCTGATACAGCCATACCCAAGAAGACTCAAAGCTGTAATTGCTGCCAAAGGTGCTTCTACAAAGTATTGACTCAGGGGGGTGAATACTTAAGTAAACAAGATATTTCTGTTTTTAATGTTTCATTAATTTTTGTTACACAATAAAACTATTTTTGCCCCTTTAAATTGTTGAGTATGCTGTGTGAATCAAGGGGGGAAAATCATTTCAATGCATTAAAAATTCTGGTAGTAACACAACTAAATGTGACAAAATCCAAGGGGGGTGAATACTTTCTGAAGGCACTGTAGTGTTATCAGTGCTGTAATAATGACTACAGTTGCATTCATCTAGCATTTAGCATTTTTTTTCACACCATTCTTTTGTACTTTTTCACCGCAGAGATATAGCTTGAGACATGCCAGTCAGGTTTAAAGAAAAATTAAAAATTAATAATACAGAAGGAGATTCAGGGAAAATTTAATTCTGGGTTCTGAAGATGAGTGGCACTATGTCACCCCAGGCTGGACAAAGAAAAGGGAAAGGGGAACTTGTTTAAGCAGGAAGGGCACATTAAGCCAAAGCTTATTTCCAAGTGTGACCTGGGAGCACAAAAAAATTAAGTGACTTGCTCAGGGTCACACACAGTACACGTGTTGGGGAAGTGGGATTCAAACCCAGGTCTCCAGTTTTGAAAATCAGAGCCCTAAACCACAGCATTATACTGCCTCTGTAAGGAACAACACTATATGGCTGCAGCTGGCCATTTTCAAAACATAACTGGAAGGTGTGTAAAGTACAGTAAGTAAACTGAGCAGTGATACCAGCATAGCAGCACTACACAGAAACTAGTGAGTCAGAGACACATGTATGGTACCTGATCTCTAGTGATATCCGACACTCAGCCCAGACTGTCAACATTCTCCCATTCGAGAGAGAGAGCAGTATTGTGGCAGCATATCACTGTCCACCCACAAAAGTGAGGCAAAGCGGAAGAATTCCAGCCTGCTTGGCAGCCATCCCTGAGGAGCACCTGCAGCACAGCATTGATCCTCTAAGCAATAACACATAGTTAGTGTGACGTAACAGTCCTATTCAGTATGTCAATGAATGGATATGAGTGCATTTTGAGTGCCGAAGTACAAAGTGCTACACAGTGTGCCTTTTCAAAAACAACCCTCCAGTTAAGGGGTAAGTTACCAGTGCAGATCTACTGCCACCTAATTCCAAGGAAGGCCATTGTGAGGCTTTGGGGTAGGACAGTTAGCTGTGCTGTGTTCATCATTCCATGCACACAGAAACACTGTACGTGTCGGGGGGGGGGGGCAGAGTCGGTGTATGATGTCCTAGCAACCATGTTAAGGGGGCATATCCTGAAGATGGTGCTGAAATGAACAGTAATGTTTACAGTAACAATGCAGGTAGCCATACTTGCATCACCACTGCTGGGAGGGAGGACTGTTTTTTTCTGAAATCAAACTTACTTCCATCAACTTCTCTTGGCCTAGAAAGGACAGTGCACTGCAAATAAAATTGCACTGGAATGCAGTCAAAACACCATTAAACCAACAGACTGAGTGATACTGTATGCTGTACTGTACAGTAGTCATATCCTGTCAATGCTTTACCTCAAATACTGCTACAGTGGAACAACAAGAAGAGCAAATGCCAAAGCAGCACATGCGTACCAAAAGCAGCTCAGAGCACCATCTGGTGGAATCAGGGTCAAATTACATGCTAAGAAAATGGAAATTAATTTAAAATGACACAGGCTAAAGTGATGCACCATTGGAAAATGTGTTGCAACAGGGATTTTAGAATCTGCTGTGCCAGAATAAGGAATAAGGAAGAAGGGGCACAGTGCTTGCCATCACTGTATTTAGTCCAATTCTAATTAAAGGTTTTGAATGCTACAGATAGCCATTAGGGGTGATAAAGGACCAACACAGAAATCATTATTTCTATTGCATACAAAATTAACAACTATTTTAAATAGCATAAAGCAGTTTTCAAATGTAACTAATAAAATCACTGAAGTGCATGCAACGATGCTCTTTATGAACAGCTGTTTCTACAGTAGATGCTCACTTCCTCTAATTCAGATGGTGGCCAGCCAAGGCTGTGAGAGGTAGGCTGTTCCAGTAGCTGTCTCTGTGATGGGGAACATGGCTACTGAGGTATACAGGGGGCCATGGGTGGAACGGGGTGGAGGGTCATCAATATCATGAAGGGAGGGACTACTAGCCACAGGAACTTTCATCTCAGGCAGGCTATCAGGGAGTTGGAGGACACTAAAACACCAGAAAATTAAGCTATTCATCTCATTTGGGTGACTGGGGGGCACTAGACCATCAGGAGCCTACATTATCGATGTGGGCTGAGTGATTGGGGGTGGGGGCACTAGGAAACAAAGAAATTAAAGTACTCATTGGGCAGGTGATCTGAGCATTGGGGGGGCTATCACTAGACCACCAAGGAATTAGGCTACGCATCTGGGATGGTCGATCACAGGGGGCAGGGGCAGTAGAACACCAGGGGTTTTTCTTCAGTCATCTCAGGAGGTAGGGGAGGTGCACACTCAGAAGTCCTGGTTTGGAGAGGCAGTAAATCGTGAGGAACTAATGGCTGTTTACTACCTCTCCAAATCTTCCAGTATGCCAGTGTTCCTGTGTGCAAGTGAAGTCAGCTGCTTTGTATAGGCAAACTGGCATCAGTAATTGCTACTCACAAAGGGGTTAGCATCTTGTTAACTGTGCATTCAAATATGGCACATCATAGGTGTCACAGATATTGTAGGTAATTTTAAGCTAGCAGACTTATGTCCATGTTTGCTTGCAATATGCCAGAATTTTAAAATTGAGTAATTATCTTACTAAAGTGTCGGTCAAAGTTGGCTTTAAAGCTATTCATACTAGGACTCTCCACAACCACTGATGGAAGTTCATTCCAGGGTACCATTACCCTTTTAGTGAGGCTCCTGCATTTGGAGAGCTAAGCACAGTTTGTTAGGTATTAATCTATTTCGTGAGCACAAACTGTCTTCCAATATCCCAGCCAATATGGTTTAGATACATTCAATATAGTAACATAGAAACAGAATTTGTCATGAGAAAAGGACTAGTAGGCCCACCCAATCTGCACCATTTTTCCCTGCCTAGTCTGACACCCTGGACTCTATTTGGTCACTGGTGTTCCCCCACCTCCCTTTCCTCTACTTATGTCCATGTGCTTATCCCATGCATGCTTGATGCTCCCCGCTGTTTTTGCCCCCATCACTTCTTCTGTCAGACTGCTTCAGGTTTCCACCACTCTTTATGTACAGAAGTATTTCTTCACATCCCTCTTACTCCCCCAGCTTCATTGCATGTCCTTGTATTCTGACGCTTTTCTTGCTCTAAAAGAGACTCCTGACCTGCACCTTGTTCACCCCAGTGAAGTACATATGGATCTCAATCATGTCCCCTGTCGGTCTTCTCTTCTTCAGGGAGTACAAGTTGAGATATCGCAGCTTCTTCTTGTATGGCTTCTTATAACCCCCTGCACCATTCTAGTAACCCTCCTCTGGACCACTTCCACCCTGTCAATGTCCTTCTGAAGATGTGACTTCCAGAACTGAACACAGTACTCTAGGTGGGGTTTTGCTAGTGAGCAATACAGTGGCAACACCACCTCTCTTCCCCTGCTAGGGATCCCCCTCCCTATGCACCCCAGCATCCCACTAGTCTTGCATACTGCCTTGTCACACTGACCTGTCACCTTGAGATAATCAGATATGATTACCCTGAGGCCCTTTTCTTGCATGGTGAATATAAGTACCTCCTCCCCCAATCTTATTCACAGTTCTCAGGTTTCCCAACCCCAGGTGCATGACTTTGCACTTTTTGGCATTACACCCAGCTGCCAAAGCCTAGACCACTCCTCTAGTTTCCCCAGATGCCTTTGTATTCTCTCCTCCCCTTCCTAAGTGTCCACCCTGTTGCAGATTTGACTGTCATCTGCAGACACGCACCTTCTCCTGCTGTTCCTCAGCAATGTCTCTTATGAACACATTGAAGAGAACTCATCCTAGTACTGATCCCTCTGCCCCCCCTTACTCACTCTCCTGTCCCCAGAAAGTCTGCCATTTACTACCATCCTCTGTCTCCTATCCTTCATCCACTTTGATATCTAGCTTATCACGTTCTCCTCAACTCCCAGGATTATTAGTTTCATAACTAGCCTCCTGTGTGGCACAATGCTGAAGGCCTTACTGAAGTTCAGACAGACCACATCCACTGTCCTCCCCAATCCACCTCCCTAGTCATCCAATTAAAGAAATCTGTGAGATTTGTTTGGCATGACCCCCCCCCCCACCGAGAAACCATTCTGCCACTGGTCCTGCAGCCCATGTGCCTCCAGGTACTCAATCAGTCTCTCCTTCAGCAGGGTCTCCATTAATTTTCCCACCACTGATGTGAGACTGACTGGTCTGTAGTTGCTAGTCTCCTCCCTGCTGCTGTTCTTGTGCAGAGAGACCACATCAGCCCTCCTCCAGTCCTGTGGTATTACCCCCATCTCCAGTTAGATGCTGAACAGTGTTGCTAGAGGGGTGGCTAGCACCTTACTCAGTTCTTTTAGAACCCTTGAGTGAATCCTGTCCGGTCCCATCACCTTGTTCTCCTTTAGGTCTTCCAGTCCCTTTTGGACTCTCTCCTCCAAAACTGGACTTGTGTTCACTCCCCTTTCCCTCTGTGCCTGTTGATGCATGTTGATCTATCCCCCAGCCCCTCTACTGTGAAGAGCAAGTAGAAGTACCCATTTAAAATTGTAGCTTTCTCCTGATCTTCTTCTGCACTGTCTCCCCCACCCCCCGATTCTCACTATTGCACTGCTTCCTTTCCTCTGTTTCCTCAGATCCCTGAAGAAAGTGTTATCCCATATTTTGACCTTCTTCAAAGTCCTTTCCCCTGTTTGTGCCTTAGCTGCCCTCGTCCTCCTGTCTCCCTTTGCTTTTCCAGATATGCCCCTTTCTGTCTCCATCTGGGTCTCCTTATACTTCCTAAATGTTGTTTTTTTTCTCCTTCACCACCTTAGCCATCTCTTTTTGGAACCATAGCAGCCTCTTCCTGCTCCTTCCCTTGCTCATATCCTTCAAACAGCATGCTGTTGACTTAGCTATTCCTTCTTTATCTTTTATCATTGGGACTCCACTCCCCGGCCATCTTTCTGTGCAGGAGAAACCACATTTACATGTTATCAAATCCCTGCTGAAGTGTCTTTTATATTGATGAAATACTGTGACCACTGGAAAAAAAATCACTGCATCTTTAGAATTCAGAAGTACAATGATGTTCTTGCATGCTGAGGATAAAGTATTTAAAATAAATTAAAGAGAAGGTGACATAGAATGGAGCCTTGTGGTACTCCAATGATCAAAGAGGACAGTAAGAATGCTCAGTCTTTGTACACTTGGATCTGCCAGGCAAGTAGTTATTATAGGGTTTACCTCAGTGGACAGGTCCATGGAGCATGAAGATGACAGTAATCGTTTATGTTTAACCAAATTGAAAGCTTTGGTGAGGTTTACAAAAACAGCAGAAAGACAGTGATCAGAGTCTATTGCTCTGTGGCTGTCTTCATATTCAGACATTCAAACAATAAATAAAAATGTTTTCAGCCTCTGTTTAAAAATTCCATATGACTGTGCTGCTCTAATATTCAAGGGCTGCATATTTCAAATGGAAGGGCCAAGATGCATGCACTTCTGCTGTATTACTCTACGAGAACCAGTACTTGGAACTGAAAGGAAGTGGCCATCAACAGAGTGCAAAACACATGTTAAAGTGTAAATTAAACCTAAATCATACAGATAAGAGAAAGTCAAAACCTGCAATTCCTAAAAGACTAAGTCCAATAAGTTAAAAACTGACATTACCAATTCTGAGTGAACGTAAATCATAAAAGAAATGGGTGACATCAACATGCCTAGGTTGATCAAAAATTAGCCTCTTGGCCCAGTTTTGAATCAGTTAAAGTGGGCTAATAGTAGACATTGGAAGACCTGCATATGGGTATGTTCATGAAAATGGTGTACCAGTGTGACATGAAAATTCAGTTTTCAGATCAACAGCATATCGGTCTTGAGCATTTCAAGATGCCATGACCCAGCAATGAAAAGAGGACCATGTTGTGAGATAACTCACTCTGAAATGCCTGAGAAAAAGAACCTTCAAAGTTGTTATTGTAATGATGGACACCAAACATGAGTAGCGAATGTAACAGTGGACACCAACCTTGAGTTGATAATAGAAACAAGGAAACATAAAATTCATCAGCATAAAAGGGCTGCTTGGTGGTCTACACAGTCTGCTCAGATGTTTCCAGCCTAATCTTTGAATCCCACAGCTTCCACTTGCATACTGTGTGATTCTGAGCAAGTGACTTAACCTCCTTGTGCTCCCAGGTCGCTCCTGTAAAAAAGCTTTCAGCTTAGTGTGCTATACCTGGTTAAACAACTAAATAAAAAAAATAAAAAAATCTATCTCTGCAGACTCTAACTGGTTTCCAGTGGCCCTCCCTCCTGCCTGCTTATTCCCTGATAGGGAGCTCCACCTCACCGAAGATGGCGTGGATCTCTAGCTTCCCGCCACTGCCGATGCTTCCATCCCTCCCCAACTACTAGAACCCTCTCCACGGCCTGCAAGGTAAGCAAGCATTGAGCCCTTCTACAGCCTCACAGCAGGTGCACTGATTGCCTAAGGGTGCTGGTGCTCAGCCAATCCATACATTCTGGCTGCCTTTTCGAAGCCTGCGCACCTTTTCCAAATGCAGCTCGATTGGGACTTAATCTGGGCAGATTAAACCACTGCCACAGGACCAAGCTGCTTACTCTTGTTCTGCCCACCCCCGACACTAATTAAATACTCTTCCTGCCCCTCTCAGGTCCCTATCTCTGCCCTCTACCAGCTCTACTACTATCACTCCTCTTAAAGTGACAGCAACTCCTCTTTTACTTAACTCCTTCAGGGCTCCATACTCCCTAAATAACACTGCATGCTTTTCTTTTCTCTTCTAAACATTCAACCTCTGGCACCTACCCCAAGCAACATGAATTACTGCTTGCTCCTTCTCTCACTTGGATCCCTGTATGGATTGCTCTGTGCAACGGATGCCTGTGCCACCCTACTAGCTGCAGATAACTGCATCTCCACAATTACACCGTGTCTCACACAATCCCATACCCCCCACCCTTTACTTTCAGACTTGAGTTGCCTGAGCTACCTTCTATGACCTATGCCTCGCTGGCCCTACTATCAAACCTTGAGTGCCAGCTGATTGGCATGTTTGTCCTCTCCCTCACCCTCCAGTCACCCCACTGGCCCCAACACTATGTTACATAGAAACATAGAAAACACTGTGTTACATAGAAACACAGAATTTGACGGCAGATAAGGACCGCTTGGCCCACCTAGTCTGCCCATTTTCCTACCTAACAGATAAGCTGCAGATCCTAGTTAACCAACAGCTTACTTCCTCCTACCCCCCACTAAGAATGCCTTATGCCTGTCCCATGCATTCTTGAAGTCTCCCACTGTTCTTGACTCCACAACCTCCACAGGGAGGCTGTTCCATGCATCCACAACCCTCTCTGTGAAAAAATACTTCCTCACATTACCTCTGAGCTGTCCCCCCTCTATCTTCAAATTGTGTCCCCTTGTTCTTGCACATCTCTTTTTCTGGAAGATGCTATCCTCTTGGACTTTGTTAATTCCCTTGAGGTACTTGAAAGTTTCTATCTTGTCCCCTCTCTCCCTTCTTTCCTCAAGGGTATACATATTAAACTCCTTTAGTCTTTCTTCGTATGTCTTCTGGTGCAGACCCTGCACCATTTTGGTTGCCCTCCTCTTGACAGCCTCCACTCTGTCTGTGTCTTTGCGGAGATGGGGTCTCCAGAACTGCACACAGTACTCCAGATGGGGTCTCACCAACTGTCTGTACAGAGGGATAACAACTTCCTGTTTTCTACTGTTGATGCCTTTTCCTATGCATCCCAGTATCCCCCCAGCCTTCCTTACTGCCTTCTCACATTGCTTGCCCACCTTTAGGTCATCTGATATAATTACCTCCAGGTCCCTTTCTATTTTTACTGTTGTCAGTATCTCACCCCCCATTGTGTACGCTTCCCCTGGGTTTTTGTTTCCCATGTGAATTACCTTGCACTTCTTTGCATTGAATCTGAGCTGCCATACATTTGACCATTCCTCCAACCTTGCCAAGTCCCTTCTCATCCTTTCCACTCCATCTTGTGTATCAACCCTGTTGCAGATATTGTGTCATCTGCAAAGAGACATACTTTTCCTTCCAGTTCCTCTGCAATGTCACTATAAAGACATTAAAAGGACTGGTCCCAGTACTGAACCCTCGGTGTCCCGCTAGTAACCCTCCTTTCTTCACTGTGTACTCCATTTACTACTACCCTTTGCGTCCTGTTGTCTAGCCAATTTTTATCCAGGCTACCACCTTGGGACCTCCAAGGCTGGCTATCTTGTGTATTAATCTTTTGTGTGGGACTGTTCAGATGCCTCGCTTAAATCTAGGTAGGCCATGTCCACAGCCCTCCCTGGTCTACTACTTTGGTCACCCAGTCAAAGAAATCTATTAGATTCGTCTGACATGACCTTCCCATCGTGAATCCATTCTGCCTTGGGTCCTGTGCCCCACTGGCCTCTAGGTACTCAACAATTCTTTTCTTCAGAAGTGATTCCATCATTTTCCCTACCACTGAGGTCAAACTAACTGGTCTGTAGTTTCCTGCCTCTGTCCTGCTCCCACTTTTGTGAAGAGGAATCACATCTGCCCTCCTCCAGTCCTCGGGCACCACCCCATCCTCCCATGATTTGTTAAAGAGAGTAGTCAGCAGTGTCACTAGTTCTACCCTTAGTTCTTTTAAAATTCTTGGGTGAATCCCATCAGGCCCCATTGCTTTGTCCACCTTCAATTTTATTAGTTCTTTCAGAACCCTTTCTTCTGTAAATGGACTGGTATCGACCCCTGTCTTCAGAGTGTTTCTCTTGTTTGGTTTAGGTAACTCCTCCTTCTCTTCCTTTGTGAATACTGAGCAGAAATATTCGTTCAGTATCCCTGCTTTTTCACTGTCACCCTCTACCCACATTCCCTCCCCTTTATTAAGCTTCAGTATCCCTCCTTTGGTCTTTCTTCGCTCCCTAATGTACCTATAAAAGGTCTTATCCCCTTCTTAACAGAATTGGCTATCTTTTCCTCGGTTTGAGCCTTTGCTAGTCTGACTGCCTTCCCAGCCTCTTTCTGCTTTAACTGATAAAGTTCTCTGTCCTGCTCCTTCTGTGGTTCCTTTATATTTCCTGAATGCTGTCTTTTTCTCCTTAACCTTCCCTGCCACTCTTTTGAGAACCATAACGTTTTGCTTTGTTGTGTTTTATTGATTTGCTTTACACAAAGGCTTGTTGCCTCTGTGATGGCTGTTTTGATCACTCCCCATTGTTCCTCCACCCCTCCTTCTTGCCTGTTTGCTAGTGCTTTTCTGAGGCACTCTCTCATTTTCCCAAAGTGAGCCCTCCTAAAGTACAGTACTCTTGCTTTTGTATGGCTTGATTGTATGGCTGTGTTTATCGTGAACCACACCGTTTGGTGGTCGCTTGTTCCCAGATGGCTACCCACTTCTAAATTTAGATTCTTTCTCCATTCCCCCATTTGAGAGTACCAGGTCTAAGATTGCTCCCTCCAGTGGGTTCCAATACTAGCTGTCTGGGGCATGCCCCTGTAGGGCATCAAGAATGACCCTGCTCTTGAATGTGCCTGCAGCAAAGGTGCTCCAGTTAACATCTGACATATTCAGGTCCCCCATCAACAATATCTCCCCTTTTTCTGCCATTCTAAGAAAGCCTTCTATCATTTCCTTGTTCATTCCCTCCCCCTGAGATGGCGGTCTGTATACAACCCCCATGCAGATTGTGGTGCCATTTCCTGTCTCCAGGGTGACCCAAAGTGCCTCATCTGCTCCCTGTTTACTCTTTAGTTCTGTTGCTTTGATCACTTCCTTTACATAGAGAGCTACTCCTCCTTCTCTTTTAACCTCCCTGTCCCTCCTGTAGATTGTGTATCCTGGTATGTTGACATCCCAGTCATGGTTCTCTGTGTACCATGTTTCTGTGACTGCCACAATATCCATGCAACCCTCTTCCATCAAGGCCATTAGTTCAGGGAGCTTGTTACACAGACTGCAGGCACTGGTACTCATCACCCTCCACTTTTTGATAGACTTACCCCTTTTAGCCCCATTTCTGTCCTTACTGCCTTTGCCTTTTTTTTACATTTAAATCTGTTCTGCTCCCTAATAACTTCTGTACCTTGGTGTTTACCTCACTAATCACCATGTTTTGTGGGAGGAGGCTCAGATTTCCACGCTCCTTTTCAGTGTCTCCCCCCTTGGCTAGTTTAAATGCTTGCCAATGAAGCATTTAAACCTCTCACCTAGGATCCTGGATCCCCCCCTAGACAGAAGCAGACCATCGCACCAGTATAGGTCTGCATCCCTCCAGGTGGCTCTCCCAGTCCCCAATGAAGCCAAAACCCTGAGCGCCACACCAGTTTTTCAACTACTCATTGAATTCCCTGGTGAGAAGTGCCCTAGCATCTCCCTTGCCATAGATAGGCAGCACCTCCGAGAAGGTTACCGTATGCGCTACTTGTCTAAGACCCCTTCCCAGCTCTACAAACTCCTCTTGCACTGCTCTGATCCCATTCCTAGCTAGGTCATTTGTCCCTAGGTGGACAATGACATCCAGCTCCCTCCCTCATGCAGCTCCTCCCATGATCCTGAGGATTCGCTTCCTGTCCTTCCAATCTCTCCTTCTCATTGCTGGTGATGTGGAGAGCAACCCAGGACTGCCAAACACACATATTGATTCCTCAAATGTTACCTGGTCAGGACATAATGGCCTTCGTGTTGCACACCTAAATGTATGCAGCCTATCATCCAAATTCTCTGCGCTCCAGGCATGGGTGTCCTTATATAAACCTCTCATCCTAGGCCTATCTGAAACATGGCTGAAACCATGCACAGAAATGCTTCTTGCCTACTCCCCCTGCTACTCCTTACTATGTCATGACAGGCCAGGGAGAAAGAGTGGTGGAGGCGTTGTGCTGTACATGCTCAACCACATCACAGTCACTGCCATCTCCCGCTCTACCCCCACCTTGGGTAGTGAGTGGATTATTGCTAAAATTATCCTAGGAGCCACAAAAAAGCTTTCCATAGGCTGTTGTTATAACCCCCCATGGGTGGGGTCCAAGGCCTATCAAACTTCCTAGATGGTCACACGTGCATCTCCCCCACAAGGGACACTGTTCTACTTGGGGATTTCAACCTCAGTTGGACTGAATCCACAGCACCTGACCATGTGCATGTCCTAAAATAATACCACCTAGAACAAGTTATCTCCTCTCACCTAGATTTAACACCCGCACTCACAACCATTCCACTCTTGACTGGATTCTCACCAACCGGTCAGACCTGGTCCTTCAGGTGGGTACAATATCCGACTGTATCAGCAACCATTCCCTGACCTACATCATCCTCTGCTCCAAATTTCTCCACCCCCCCCACCCAAGCTTCTCTCCTTCAGAAAATTCAACTTCTAGGACCCTACACCCTTCCTTGAGGATGCCTGCAACTTAAACTGGTCAGACCTTTTCTCTTGCACAGACATCTCCACTGCAGTCACCCTCTTTACCGATATCCTTCTCACATTCCAGGACAAACACTTTATTTCCTGTCACCACAAGAAGGATCAGAGGCGGCAGTATCTGCTACTGACCCACATGAAACTCTGGAACAAGGCATGGAAAGCCTATAAGGCATCCCCATCTAACCAGCTATGGAATACTTATAGGCATTTGTGTAACTCATGCAAGCAAGCCATAAAGTCACATAAGTGCAAATACTACATTAACCTTCAATCAGACTTGCTTGGCAACCAAAACACTTTCTGGTCCTCCCTAGCATCCCTCCTAAAGCCAAAGTCCAACAAGCAGATAATTGGGCTCAACTCCCCCACTGGCCCCATCACCAACCAAAGCAATATCGTGGACACCTTCAACAAAATGTTCATAGATCTCTCTCCATACACTAGCAAACTCCCTACTGAGCCTCCCTCAGGCCAGAACAGCCTATCTCATGGCTCCCTGCAGTCCCCCAATGCAACCTCGCCCCCCCCCCTTTTTACTTCAGGGCAGTTGGGCTAAATGTCACCACAAAACTGATGAAGACTCTACCAGCAAGGGATAGCCCAGGCAGTGATGGACTTTATCCTGCCTTTCTGAGACTGCTCTCCCCAGCCATTGTTCAACCCCTAACCTATATCGTCAACCTTGCTCTTTCAACATCAGCGGTTCCTAACTCCTGGAAGCACGCCAATGCTGTACCCATTCATAAGGCTGATGACCCCCACTCCCTGGAGAACTACAGACCCATCTCTTTTCTCTCTCACTTGAGTAAACTACTTGAGAAAATAGTTCACTATCAGTTATCCAATCACCTAGAAATATACCACCTCCTCAACCCTCACCATCACGGCTTTCATAAACTCCACAGTACTTCCTCTGCCCTTGCCCTTTTCACCAATCACATCCTTAGAAACACGGACATGGCAATGCCATAGGCACAGTGTTTGTGGACCTATCAAAGGCCTTCGACCACGTCGATCACCGCCTCCTCTACTCAACCCTATTAAACTTTGGCTGCGCATCAGATACTGTTACATGGTTCTGCAGCTACCTCTCTAACCAGTCCCAGTCTGTACTGATAGGTAATTACTCCTCCGCTGCCTTGCCCATCTGCACAGGAGTACCACAGGGCTCAATACTTGGGCCACTGCTATTTTCTATGTTTATAAATGACCTCCCTGCAGATAGCATAAACTGCAAGGCACTCCTCTATGCTGATGACCTCATCATCTGTCATAGTGACAAATCCCTGATGTCACTATCTGCCTCCCTCTTAACTAACTATGGAGCCACCAGAGTTGGTTCCTCTCAAAGAATCTTCTCGTAAATGAGAAAAAAAAAACTAAAGCTATGCTCTTTGGTTTCAAGCCAGTCTTAGCTAAAGTCTCCCCTTGAAACAGTACCTACGTTTAAATATCTGGGTGTGAAGCTTGACCCATCTCTTACCTTCAGTGAGCACACCACCACCACCATTGTGAAGAAAATCCACCAAAAACTGGGAGCAGCTTATTGCCTCAGTCAATACCTGACCACTAATGCCCACCTTGCCATTGCTAGAGGAAATCTGCTGCCTCTACTCGACTATTGCTCACCCGTCTATGCCTCCATGTCCTCGTCATTATTCACTCGTCAAGTCCCCACTTACAATGCCATCTGTTGCTTTGTCCTCCTAGCCCCTGTCTCCACTCACCACTGCTCACTGTATCAGTCCCTAGGCTGGCTCCCTCTCCAAGATCGCTTTGACCTTGCCATGGGTAATTTAGTTGACTGCTCACTAAGGAACTCTCATAGGTCACCCTACCCCACCCACCTGGCTCATAGGGTGGTTCCCAGATGCCTTAGGGACTCCTCCATCCCCCAACTAGAAAGTCCCCATACAGCTACAGCCATGGGCAGCAAAGCCTTCTGTGTCTCTGCCCCTACTCTCTAGAACTGTCTCCCTCCATCAGTCAGGCTATCCCCCTCTCACCTGTCCTTTAAATCCAACCTCTGAGCCTAACTCCTGTCTGAGGCCACATGCAACTGCAACTGATCCTCAACAATTAGCCGGGGCATTAACCCACTGCCTGGCTCACCTCTTGCCCCCCTTGCACCACACCCACCACATCATCCTACAGACTAAATCTACGGTATTGTACATGCATCATCGACTGTATATTTATACACTTGTTCATTTTGTTTGATTGTACAGAGCATTATACACTTGTATATTGTTGTTTGTAAGATTGTCATCAACTGCATATTTTTATAAACTTGTATGTCTTTTTTGTTTTTCCACACCACCTCATGCTTGGGGTATGTATTCCATGAATCTTTACTGTATGTATAGTCTTGTCTGTTTGTTTTCCTGTTGCTGCCATCTTGTGGCCCAGGTCATGCCTGAAAATGGTCCTTTGGATCAATTGGATCAGCGCACTTACCCAGTTACCAAAGACATACATACATACATACATACATACTTACACACATAAATAAATAAATAATATACCCCATGTGTATCCGATGCATGCATGAAGCCCCCACTGTTTTCACTTCCGCCATTTCTGCTGGCAGTCTGTGCTAGGTGTCTACCACCCTTTCAATGAAGTAGTACATTCTCACATCCCTTTAGACTCCCCCCTTCAGCTTCATCGCATGCCTCCCGGTCCAGATGCTCTTTCTCATTTGAAATAGACTCCCCTTCTGCACCCTGTTCATCCCCATGAGGTATGTGTAGGTCTCTATCATATGCTCTCTCACTCACCTCTCTTCCATGATGTACATATTGAGATCCTTCAGTCCCTCCTTGTAGGGTTTTTCGTGAAATGTCTGCACCATTTTAGTTGCCCTCCTCTAGACTGTCTCCACCCTCTCTATATTCTTTCTGAGGTGCAGCCTCCAGAACTGGACATAGTACTCTAGGTGGTATCTCACTAGTGAGTGATTCTGTGGTAAGACCACCTCCCTCCTCCTCCTCCTGCTGGCAATACTCCTCCCTATGTGCCGCAGCATTCCAGTAGCCCTACCCACTACTTTGTCACACTACCCTCTTACTTTGAGGTTATCAGTTATGATATCCCCACAATCTGTTTCCTGTTTAGTGACTGTTAGTACCCCCTCCCAATCCTATACAAAACTTCTGGGTTCCTATGCCCTCAGCACATGATTTTGCACTTTTTGGCATTGTTCCCCAACTGCCATGTTCTTGACCACTCCTCTAGTTTTCCAAGATCACTGTGCATTCTCGCCATCACTTCCTGAGTGTTCAATCTATTACAGATTGTGGTATCGTCTGGAAAAAGGAACACCTTCCATTCCAGTTCCTCAGCAATGTCACGTATGAAGACATTGAAGTGTACCTATCCCAGTACTGTGCCCTGTAGCATCCCCCTCCTCACTGCCCCATCATTAGAGTGAGTGCCTTTTACCACCATGGTCTGTCGGCTGTCAGCTAATCATTTTCTAACCCAGTTCACCCATTTAAATGCTACTCCTAGGCTGCTCAATTCCTCTATTAGTTTTCTGTGCAGCACTGTGTTGAAGGCCTTGCTAAAGTCCAGATAAGCCACATCCACTGTCCTCCTCTGATCTATTTCCTTGATCACCCAGTCAAAGAAATCCGGTACATCTAGCATGACCCCCCCGTGAATCCATGCTGCATGTGGTTTTGCAGCTCACTGGATTCAAGATACTCTACCACCCTTTCCTTTAGCAGGGTTTCCATTAATTTCCCCACCACTGAAATGAGACTAACTGGCCTATAGCTGCTAGCCTCCTCACTGCTGCCGCTCTTATATAGAGGGACTATGCCTGCTCTTCTCCAGTCCCCTGAAACCATGCCCCTTTCCAGTGAACTATTGAGCAATGCGATCAGGGGGCAGTTAGCACTTCCCTACGTTCCTTGAATACTCTTGAATCTATCACATTTGGTCCCATAGCCTTGTCCACCTTCAGAACTGTCAGTCTCTTCAGTACATTTTCCTCTGAAATTAGACTTGGGTCCACCCCCCTGATCTTGTTTCTACTACTCCCTGGCAGCCCATTCCCCCTTCCTTCCAGTGTGAAGAGTGAGCAGAAGTTTCTTGATCAGGATAGTAGATTTTTTCTTGGTTGTCTTCTGCACAGTGTCCCCCTGCCACCTTTCTAATCTTCACTATCCTTCCTTTTGCTTCCCGCTTCTCATTTATGTATCTAAAGACATTCTTTATTTTGTATTTATTTATTTATTGTTTCTTGGATTACAGTACCTTTGAGCTAGAAGCTCATTTACAGAGGTACCCCATCATTAGAATACAAGAAATTTAGAAGACATACAATTGTTTACAAAACATAACTTCATTAGAATACAAGATTTAGAAGTCAGACAATAGTTTACAAGCATAACATACAAATATTTGGTTAGGGTTGTAAATCGTAAAATAATACCGAGGGAACAGGCATATAACTGTGAGAAGGTGGGGACATAGAAAGAGAGAATGAGGGGTAAGACTATGTAGAATATCCACTGCTCGGTCTCTGTCCTAGGCAAGCGGGATAGAGGAGAAGTATAGGGAGGATGATGGGGAGATATACAATATGGGAAAATAGGAAGGGATGAGGAGGAGGGTACAGTAGTGGAGAGAAGAGTGGGAGTGCTGGGTTGTATTAGCTACTAGTGACACCGTGGGACCCTTTAAGAATTGCAATCATCACCACTAAGTGCTAAAAGAAAACAGTGTAGCTTTGCTTTGAAAGGGGCTAGCTTTGTTTTATCCAGAATGTCATCCTGGAGGAAGTAAGCCAGTTTGGTGCCCTGTACCCGAAGGACCTCTGACCTTGTGAGGTGCGGTGAAAGGGGACTTTAAACTGATTGTAACTTGATCCTCTTGTTAGACGAGTGCTAGTACTTGGGCACAGGAGGCTCTGGACCCCTGGGGTGTAAGTCCCAAGGTAGTCTTTTTGGTTAGCAGGCACGCCTGGTATTGCCTGATTTGAGTATACAGGTCGCAGGTGTGCATGGGATGATGTGCCCCAGTGATAAGCCTACGGGCTTTATTAGGGGCTATTTTGACCCTCTGTAGTGCAGAGTCCATTGCTGCACCATATACTATTAGCCCATAATCAATTACTGATAAGACTGAGCTGGTTACTGCAAGCCTTATTTTATGATCTGTCAGACAGTGTTTGTGTTTATAGAGCTGGTCTATTTTGAAATTGGACAGCTTAGCTGCTTGATCGATGTGGAGTGAGAAGGTAAGGGAGCTGTCAAGTGTGACCCCCAGGTATTTGAAGCATTGTACCATTTCTAGGTCTGTATTACGGCTGTTTAGGATGTTTAGCTGGTGGGACATGTGCCTATTGTGGGAGGACGCAAACAGCATTGTCTTGGTTTTCTTGTAGTTTAGAAGTAACTTAACATTTTGGAATGAGGATTCACCATCAGTAAAGTTAAGCTGCATTTGATTTTCAAGGAGTATTGGGTCAGAGTTCTTATCCCCTTTAGCTACCCCTTTGGCTGTCCTTTCCTCAGTCTGCACCTTTGCTCCCCTCACCACCTTTTCTGCTTCCCTCTATGTTACTTGGTTTAACTCCCTGTCTCTTTCTGCATTTTCTTATACCTCCTAAAGCCACAGTTTTTTTTTCCTTCATTACTTGCTTCCTTAAAGAACCATAGCAGTCTTGTTTTCCTTCCATTTTTATTTCCTTCCTTCCTTCCTTCATGCAGAAGCTGAATGCCTTAATTATGCCCTCCCTTATTTTCCCAGATGTGCCTCTACCACTCCCTGGCAGTCCCCCCATGAGACAGTTTCTGAGGCAGTCTTCCATTTTTTTTAAATCCTCCCTACTAAAGTCCAGGATCCTTATCCTCATGTGGTTTGCCTCTACTCCTGCCTTTATGTTAAATCACACTGCATGGTGGTCACTGGGACTGTTCACTGTGATGTCTACAGTGCTGTTCCTGTTTGTAAAGACCAGTACCAGAGGGGCTATGTTGAGCACTCCACTGATTAGACATAGCTTCCATAAGCTCTGTTGAAGAATATAATTATCTGCAATTTTTCTACAATTTATTGAAGTTTTGGACCTAAGATTTTAATACCAGTAGCTTTGGGAGTGTATTTTCTATACAGCGATACCAAATATTGATATAGGGAAGACACAGTGAGGAGTTCCCGGTGGCTCAAAGTCCCAACTGTCAGCAGATCACCAGGCTGCAACCTTTGTGCTGACTGACAATGCGGAGCCTCCATTGAAGACTCTGCAAACTTCCATGATGGCTACAGATATGAAGATCGAGGTGTTGCTCCAGAGGTTTGGGGAGCAAGACACAAAGATTGAGAATGCCATGAAAACAGCTAATACGGCAGAAAGCTCTGCAACAAAAGACCTGATTGTAACCACAAAGCTGATTTAGGAAAATAGTCAGCTTTGCTATCAGTTAGAATCCCTGGAGAATGCTAATTGGGCCCCAAACATGCGAGTGGTTGGATTACCAGAGCGGATCGAGGAGCTGAACTTGTTAACATTTTTGAAGAAATGGCTGCCCGAGGCTCTACATTTGGATCTGGAGGTGGGGTCCTGGTTTGTAAAGGTGTATAGGATTTCCCCTTAATCACAGAGGTACTTACTGAGGATGGTCCTGCTGATCACAGATGGAGGTGCCACTAAAGAACTGATAATGATGGCTGCACGAACCACAGAACATCTGACCCATAAGGGCATACACTGCATATTTTCCCAGACCTTGCTTATGCTACCTGGTTCTGAAGCAAGAAATCTGATGGTGTCAGGGCGAAGCTGCGAAGCCTGGATGTGTCGCACTCCCTTCTCATGCTGGCCCACCTCCGGATATGCTACGGGTGGGGGGGCACTTTTCAGTTCAATGGACTCTACCAAAGCAGGGAAGAGAATCGAAGATTCAGGCAGAATTTGAGGCTACCCAGGCTATGGCATGGCCTGAGTCTAATTTGGGAGAGGCAACAGACACCTGAAGGAATCTATAGGACTCAGGGTACTTTGTGTATTGCTGTACAGCTTGCCTTGGTTGGGGTCTTTTAATACAACTGTATCAGAGGGTAAACTTTTATTTGGGGACTCTTTATAAATACATAATCTCACTGCTGTTAACAATTGTTATGGGAATAATATTTGGTTAAAAGTTTCTACTTTGCCATCATTTTTTTTTCTTCTTGGGCCTTAAAGGATTATATACTGTTAAACGTAAAATATCCATGTTGCTTATATTCCGCGCGACGGTAATACCACCACACTTTAGCATAATCTAATATTTGCGTAATTACGGTACCCGGAAGTCTACAAAATGAACACATCAGAAGCAACTGTATTACAAGTCTATTCATTCATTTGCTGATCGACTACTAACTTCTAAGATGTCGCTGTTATCCTGGATTCACAAAAAACCTGCTGTCAAGCGAGACTTGTCTGGTGAACGCTTGAGTGCCGAAGGTCTTAGTTTAATAAAATGAGAAGCATAGCATAAGCACACAGTCTCCCCTTCCCACATGAGCAACATGAATTCACTTTTTGCGAGCCAGTTTTTTTACTTCAATAAAGTTTAATAAAATGATAAGCATAGCATAAGCACACAGTCTGCTCACATGAACAACATGAATTCACTAGCTGTGATTGCCCACTCGCTGTACTCTTTTTTTTGTCATGCCCATGTCCAGAGACAACGCTTAAGCACACGCGCCCCCCCGCACGCTGTTCGATCAACCACACATCCACATGAACTCACAACAAAGCACACAATCTCCCCACATGAGCAACATGAACTCACTTTTTTGTGTGCTCAGTGTATTCTTTACTCCATTCCCTACATACCACAAATGGAGATTGTAAATGGAACAGATAGCACGTAGA
Organism: Neoceratodus forsteri; assembly: GCA_016271365.2. Taxonomy (NCBI): domain Eukaryota; kingdom Metazoa; phylum Chordata; order Ceratodontiformes; family Ceratodontidae; genus Neoceratodus; species Neoceratodus forsteri. Next base: position 604,969,608 of record CM057456.1, on the reverse strand, counting down.
ATCACGTGAACTACTATAGTATCACGTGATTCGATGTGGCTAACAAATGATCACTAGCAGTGCCGACACAGTTTCACCATAATGCAACACAAGGCGAGTGCTAACAGTAAGTAAGTATGAAAGTTATGCAGTATAAACGCTGTTTTTTTTTTATTTCTGTTGATACCTAATATACGCTGATTCTTAATATTCGCGCATTCTATATGCCAAGCGAATAGCGCAGAAATAAATTTACAGAGTAATAAAGGGGTTATACAGTAATTCTTAAGAGAGAAAGAATGTTATATTACAGAGCTCTAGAGGGGGCTATTAGCATTATAGGACTCATGATGTTTGGAAAAGGGGTCTAATCAGCACAGGTTGTTGAGTCTAACATGTTTGGTAATTCAATTTATTATAGACTGACCACCATCTCTTGTGGAGTATAGCTATCTTTAATAGTTTATATGGGAAGTGTTATCTATGATTGCTTATCCCCCATATCCATAATCTGATTGCCTAGATTGTGAAATCCTGCAACATTGGATGGTTCCTTTATGTAAATTAAGTTGAAGTCTGGCCCATATAAATGTATCTCTATGTTTATTTGAATTTCAATAAACAGAAAGTACAAAAAAAAAACCTAAAAAACAAAGACCAGTACCAGCATTGCCGTGGATCTAGTGGGTTCTTTGACTAGCTGCCTGAGAAAAACCTCTAGTGGGGAGTCAGAGATGTCCCTGCTCCTTGCCAAAACCACAATTGGAAAGCTCCACTCCATGTCTAGCAGACTGAAGTCACCATCTAGCAGCACCTCCCCTTGCTTGCCACTCTGATGATGGTTTCCTCAAATGCCTTATCCACTTACTCTCCCTGTGCTGGAGGTCTGTACACTACTCCCCAGTATGGATAGCAGTCTTGTCCCCAGGATAACCCATAGCTCTCTAGCCTTTCCTTTTCCTCTGGGTGCCCCTGAACCTCCATGGTCTTGATTCCCTCCTTCACATATAGTACATCCATTCTCCTCATCTTCCTGCCCTGTCCCTCCTGAACAGAGAGAAGCCAAGTACATCCCACTCACGGTGCTCAGTGCACACATCTCTGTTATAGCCACCATATCCAGACTAGCCTCTGCCATGATTTCTTCTAGGTCCAGAATTTTATTTTCCAGACTCCTTACATTAGTGCACATGAACCTCCATACCTTCCTTCTCTCTGCAGGTTTTCAGCACTGGGTCATAATGTCGTGGACAAAACCATGTGGCAGTAAATGCTGCGACCAAAACAACATGTGCCAAAATAAGGTTGGATAAAACACCAACCTTACATCTAGGGCACATACCCCATTCATTGTAATGGGACTTTATCTTTTTTGAAGGGGGCCCTGTCCCCCGCAGCCCCGACGTGGGGGGCTTCATCCGACATACCTGCTGGACTTTAAATAACTAACTTGGAGGGTGGACTTTGGGGTGGGGTTAAAGTTGGGAGGGGTCATTTTTTTTGAAAAATTAGGTCCAATACCAGGAGACCTAGGGGGAACCGAACTATAGTCCCAGGCTTCCTTCGCTGCGGGGTGCTGGTGCCCTAGCCACTCCACCATCAGAGCAGCTCAGCCAGGCACTGCAGCACAGGCTTCTTCAGCCCTTCTTCTATTTCGTGGACAAAGACAGGGATTGAAGTAATTCCCTACAACTGTTATACCCTCATTGCTGTAAATGTTTCCATGCTTCACACAGTGTAGTTTTTGTAGTGCTCTTTTTGTAGTGCTATATTGACTTGATACCCCGGTTTCCTCCCTTTCTGCCTGTGCTGCTCCCTGAAGCTTCCCCTGACCCTCTGCTTCCCTTTTTACCTTCTCTATTTCCTGCCTCCTTTACTCCATTATTCTTACTTACATAATGTATCCCCTTTTTTCCTCTACCTCGTCCCACCCCTTTCTTGCACCTCTGTCCTAGGAGAGTAACTCCCTTCGTGCCCTCCCTGTCTAATGCTCCATTATCTGGGAATGGCAATGATTGCAACCTTGGTTTTCCAGGCTCCTCCCCTGGCTAGTTTAAAAGCTCATGCACGTAGCAGTTAATCCTTCCACTAAGGACTGTGGTCCCCCTTCTGGAAAGATGCAGGCCATCTCCCCTATAGAGGCCCATATCCTTCCAGGTTGGGCCCCAGACCCCAGTGTACCTGAGCTCACCTCCTTGCACAATGCGTCCAACCAATTGCTAAATGCCCTGGTGCAGAGTAGTATTCATTTCTCTCCCTTGCCATACATAAGTAACATCTTGACAAAAGCCACCATGCATGCCACCAACTTGAGACCCCTCCCCAGATCCTGAAAATATCCTGCAGTACCCCTACCCTATCCCTTGCCTGGTCATTTGTCTCCAGGTGGACAGTGATGCCTAGATCCCTCTGAACTCCTGCTTTAATAGCAATCCTCTGGATATGCTCCTCAAGCCAAAGCACCTCTCAGGCACTTCACCTCCCTCTCCCCTCCTGTCACCACTCCTAAATCTATCCCCCTAACATTAGAGTCCACCATCAGCAGCTGCTTTCTCCTAAGTGGGGGCCTCTTCCTCCCTCCCTCCTTGGGGCCTTTGTGTCTGAGGACACCCACTTCCTCCCTTCCCACTGCTATGGATGCCTCCTCTCATTTGCCCCATCCCGCTAGTACAGCAGAGGAATTTTTCAGTGTTTGTGGATGAGGACCGTGTACCCTTCCTGTCACCCCCAGCCTGAAATAGTGGAGGGATTTATCACCAAGGTCCAACTGCACTGCCTCTGCCTAAGCATCCTCTGGGGGAGCAGTGACAGATGTGTTGGCCCCTGAGTGGGGCAGAAAGTTCTCTGCCCCTTGACAATTTGGCCTGGAGTCTAGCAACCTCTGCCCTTGACCCAGAAAAGTCAGTACAAATGGGGCAGCACTTCAGTCTCCAGAATCTTTCCTAAAAGACTGCAGCCTCACATGTTTTGCACTGCAGCACTCCCATGATATTTCTTCCTTTACTTAGTGTCCATTGAAACTTCTCTGTACTGTACTGCCTCCATTCTGCTCCTGTTGTATTCCTCCCTCTCCCTTTTGCCTGCCTGAAACTTACTTGTTACCTACCCTAGGTAGGGTGTCTCTTACTTTTCCTTCCCTAACCCACCTACCTGTACTTAACTTACCCTGGACACCTGTTACTTCTTACTTACTTACCTGAAGCTTGCCTGAAACTTATTTTTTACCCTACCCTAGATAGGAAGTCTCTTAATATACCTTTTCTAAGTTTTCTACCTGTACTTGCCTTTCTTTGGGTGTCTACTGCTACTTTACTACTTGTGGTTTGTCTACAGCCTGTAGCAACTTTCCTTTTTGCTATTTGCCCCAGTAAACTGTAAATAGTAATGTGTTTTCTCCTATCTTGGTCTAATGTCCACCATTCAGAGTCTCCTGCAAACTGCTATCTGCGGACATACTGCAGATGTTCTTAAGGCAGATTCCCCACTCCTCCACCGTACCACTCACATGCTGGTACATGATTATTCTAAACACTCTGGATCAGCTGTCTTAAATAGCCAAGACCAAACTTCCTGCTTGCTCTCGGTTGGCCCTTATAGTCATGTGACCCAACCTTCCACCCCTGAGCTGCCATTGGCTGCCGCTCCTGTTGAAGTAACTATAACACAAAAAAAGAAATGGTTAATCAAGTAAAATTACAGTTTGCAGCACACAGCATCCTCTTATGGCCTTCTTTAAACTCGAAGCAGATTTCATGTACGTAATGTAACAGAGGTTGCCAAACAATTGCTTAAATTCCCAAAAGTTTACTAATTGTGATCGACAGTACTGTATGTGGTAAAGTACAACAAAAATACTATAGCAAATGAAGAAAAAGTAATAAATATAGGCAAAAGTGTTCATTTATGTCAACATGTGTTATTATCCAACAGTAAAAGGAGTTCAGTGAGTGCCTAGTCTAATATGGACACCAAATTACATGTGCAATGACAGAACATGAATACTAAGGTTGCCCCAAAATGTCCTTTTTAATTAAATAATTCTGTTTAACAAAAAGTATTGGATTTCAGTGCTTTTGGAGATTTTCATATAAGTGATCATTTACAGTACATTTGGTGCAATTTCAAAAATCCAGCTGCAAAAGAGTGAGGTAACCCCATGGGTACCGTCCCAGTATTACAGCAGCTGTTCAATATAGTGAAATGGTTGGGGGCTGGAGTGGACTCAAACTTGTGAGGAAATATGCAGAAAACTAGCTAACTCCAAAGCAAATATCGTTGATTTTCTTTTATTTCATTGAATATTGCAGCTAGATCACCATGTCCTGGACAAAGACTCACAATATTTCATCCTTTCTAGGGGCTTCTTCAGGCTGACATGATGTGTAAAGTAGTTTTCATTTATCAAAAATGCAATTCTGATGCATTTCTTATATCAGCAGTTTGTCTTCTTTCATTTTTTTGTTTCTTTTCTTTTGCATTTCTCTAATGATTTCCTTTCTGCCTTTAATTCATAAATAGTCAGCATGTCTGCTCTGTGATCTTTCCTTGGGAAATGTATATAAGAAACACATCAGAATTACAGTTTTGATAAATGAAAATACTTTGCACACCATGTCAATGTGCTATGCGCAACAGTCAATTAAATAAAAGAAAATCAAAGATGCTTGCTTTCTGAGTTGGCTAGTTTTCTGCATGCTTCCCTGATATTTCAAGAATGCCTTGTCCAGACAGATTTACTGACCCCATGAAAAAGTATTTGTTACCTGATCACATTAATATCCTGGGGTGTGGTCATTAAAAGCTCCTTCTGAATGTTGATGTTGCAATTTGACACTAAAAGCATGTTCATTGAATTAAATCACTTATCCCACTGTATGTAAAATGTGTTTGAGTAGTACACAGCTTAGAACTTATCTACTTCTATCTTGTCAGGGTTTAACCCTTTGTGTCAGTTGCTAGAGCTACTGTATGTACATTAGGTTTAACAGACAGTGGATGGATCTGTCAAGGAAGTGCCAAAAGCAGCAGAGGGGTCTGTCACAGGAGTGCCAGGAGCAGCAGAGGGGTCCATCACAGGAGGGCTGGGAGTAGCAGAGATGTCCATAACAGCAGTGCCAAGGGAGGCAGAGAGGTCTATCACAGGAGTGCCAGAAGTAGCAGACGGGTCCATCGCAGGAGTGCCTGGAATAGTAGAGGAGTCTATCACAGGCATGTCTGGAGCAATGGAAGGGGTCCATCATAGGAGTGCAGTATCTAAAGCAGTGGAGGGGTCCATCACAGCAGTGCCAGGGGTAGTGGGGAAGTCTGCCTCAGGAGTGCCAGAAGCAATGTCAGAGTTTGTTCCAGGAGCAGCATTTGTATTGCTGTTGTATTCAGAACAGAAGATACTGCAGAGACAACAGGCACATAAATTTGATTAGCAGTCCATCATGTACCTTGCATGTAGCCCTGTGAAATCATGAGTCTCTTCACTATCCATGCTTCCACGTACTCAGGTTTCATGTATATACCATCACCTTTTTTTGCAAGGTGTGTAGAAGCAAGTAAAATATCTGGTGGTAACCACATCAACCACCACACACCTCACACTTTGGATATGGTGGGTCCCAGGAACAGTTTTAATATCAGGTCATTTGGGCCTTTGTATTTATTTGTTGGGTAGCCAGAAAAATATTTGTTGGAAGTTGCTGCACCCCTCACTTGGAGGCTGTCTTGTAAGATTATCTAGGCAGTACATGAAAAGGTCTTCAGCTATGGAAATGACTGCAGAACAGGGCTGCATGGCACTCACTGCCGCTGATTTTACAACAGCATTCTCTTGAGAGGCCATTCCCATGTTGTGATTCAAAGTAGGCTGATTCAACTGGAAATCCAAATTCTGTCAGCACCAATGAAATTGCATGGAATGCCAACTTGAATTTATATTGGCTTCCACAGCCATCTGTTAAATTTACCTCCTTCTGTATGTTTAGGTGTGGGGGGTGGGAGCTTCCTGAGGTGTACACTGGCCATGCTCAAAAATGCTGAACAGCATGGTGATCATGTGTAAAGTCCTTTAAAATAAATACTTTCAAGCCTTAATAACAGACTGAAAAGTTACAAAAGAATATGGGACCCCTTACATACTTTGTACTTTGGTATTTCTTGATGCCTTTATTTCAGTCTGGGTGCCTAAGCTTTATCTGACTGTGCTGGGAGGAGGGGGAGGACAATTTGGGAGGGAGGGGTAGTGGGAGGAGGGGGCAGTGGGGGGGACAGGTCCATTGCATTATTACATGATTGATTCTTGTACTGTTTTTCTTTGTATGGATCTGTTCCTTGTATCGGAAAAACTTGTAATAAACTTTGAATTGAAAAAAAAAATACTTTCAAAACTGGCACAGCTATAGTATGTCACTCTTGGGCAGGGGCGTCACCAGAGGTATAAAGTTGGGGGGTAGGTTAATGCCCCGCAGTTAAAACCTTAACCAAGCTAAATTGAGGGCATGGTTCCCTGGAAAATTTTGAAATTGTTACCTTCAAATAGTGGCTTTTCCTGCATTTTAATAAGAACATTAGAACATAAGAATGGTGTCGGCAGATGGGGACCATTTCATCCAGCTAGTCTGCCCAAGATGTCAACCCCCCTCCCCTTTAATTGTTCCAGCCAGGCTGTCCACACTGTCTGTCCCACGCTAGTTTAAATTCTTTTGCTGTCTTAGCTGCCACGACCTGTGCTGTCAGGTTGTTCCATGGGTCTATCACCCTCTCCGTGAAGAAATAATTTCTAGAGTTACTCCTGAATGTGCCTCCCACCAGACACAGGTTGCATCCCTTTGTCTGAGTTCCCCTGTTTTTGTGGAAGAAGTTCTCCATCTTGTTTATTCCCTTGACGTATTTGAAGGTTTCTATCATGTCTCCTTTATTTCTTTCTGTTCTAGTGAGTACAACTTCAATTCCTTGAACCTAGTTTCAAGTTGCCTAATTAATGGTGAAAGAAGTGTTTGAAAGCCTGGTTATCATCACCTGTATTTCTTACATGTGGAAGGATTTCATCACTGGACCACTGAGAACAATGGACAGAGAGACATAATTTTCCCAGCAGATCTGCTGGGAGTGTTACAGGAACTCAGATGAAAAACAGACAGACACCATTATTTATTTATTTAAGTTTCGGATTAACACTTTTAAGCCAGTGGATCTTTTACAAAGGTTCCACATCAAGACAAGCACAGGCAATATACAGTCCAGGTAAACAACAAGTCAGAGTAACGTAAATACAGCACAAAAGGCACGGGAGGGCAAAAAAAAGTGACTAAGGCAACAATATTGTACCTACAAAATGTATGGAGGCTAAGCAACAAGTCCATGTTTTATGTGAGAAATTGAAAATTGCACAAGAATACACCCTGAGGTGCAGCCAGAAGGCCTTGTCAACAGATGCAGGGGACAGGAACAAGGGGCAAGAATGCCTCAAGCCCTGTTTCATGGCTGAGGCAAGGTAGGAAGGCAGGAAAGGGAGCTCAGCCAAGTAGGCTGTTGTCAGGATAGCGGGGGGGGGTTGGGTAAGTTGAGTTTAACAGGTTAGTAGGGTAGTTGGGGCAGGAGGGTAGAGAGGAAGCTTAAGCCGAGATGGGATTAGCGTGGTTAGCAGGGGAAGTAGGGGAAATCGGGGGGTTTCAGGGTAGCAGGGGTTAGATGGGTAGGTAGGAGGATAGAAAAGGAGGGGGAGATTGGAGGTGTGTGTGGGGTAGGTGATGGGCAGGGGAGAGAAAGGGGAAGTTATTTGAAGGACAGTACAGAGGTTGGGGAGGGGTCATAGGATTATGCAAATCAGTCACAGGAGGCACGAGCAACAAGGTAGCCATGGAGCATTTGTTTAAATGGGCCAAGGGTGGCTGCATCAGTAACCTCACTGGGCAGAGAATTAAACCATTTTGGGGCTCTGAATGTGAAAAACCGCTGTCCTTGTGATGTACAACAATGAGGAACTAGTAGGGTGGAGTAATCAGGACTTCTGGTGTGGCGGATATTACAGGATGGGCTGAGGAGATTCTGCACTCCGTGGGGCAGCAGACCAAGGGAGGCCTTCTTTATTGCAAGGCTGGTATGACAGAAAATTCAGCTCCGCAATTGTAACCAATCAGTCTGCTCATAGAGATCACAAGTGTGTTTCCATGGAGCAACCCCTAAAAGAAGTTAGCAGGCCTTATTCAAAGCCATTGATAAGCGCCTCAGTGCAGAATCCATAGCAGCTCCATAAATCACCAGCCCATAGTCTATTAAAGAGACAACTGAGCTTAGGATAGTTAGCTTAAGAGCTTGATCAGTTAAGCAGTGTTTATGCATGTAGAGGAGACCTATCCAGATAGTCACGGTTTTGGCAACAAGTTCAATATGGTTAGTGAAGGATAGGGTAGAATCCAGAGTAACACCAAGGTACTTGAATGTTTGCATCTGTTTCAAGGCAGAGCCAGAGCGGTTCCTGACTATCAGTTGTTTGGCTTTATGCTTGCTGTGTGAGCAGTGGAAAAGCATAGATTTTGTTTTTTATAATTGAGCACAAGCTTCATCCTGATAAACCAGTCTTCAGCTTCTGTGAAACTTTCCTGTAGTTGCCTCTCCAGCTGAGAGCAGTCAGAGTTCTTTGTGAAAATTACCACATCATCTGCGTAAAGCAGAACTTGTTCAAATCAGCAGGCTGGGAGCTTCTTGAGAAAAATGCTGAAGAGAGACGGCCCCAGGATTGATCCTTGAGGCACACTGGAGCAGACTGGAAGCTTAGATGACAGGGTGTTGCCTATTCTCACCTGCTGTGTGCTGTAAGAGAGGTAGCTGCAGAACCACCCTAGGGTGCTAGTGAATAGGCCTAGTTCAGCTAGCTGTTGCTGCACAAGAGGGTGACTGACTGTGTCAAATGCCTTGGAGAGGTCAATATAGGTGGCCCTGATGAGTTGACCCAGGTCCATGGCCTGCTGGATGTAGCCTGTGAATTCCAGCAGAGCGGAGGTAGTGCTATGCCCTTTCCTAAAACCATGCTGGTGGGAATATTGAAGATTATACTTCTCCATATACTCCACCGGCTGATAAGCGACAATTCTTATCCCAGCAGATCTGCTGGGAAGGTTACAGAAACCCAGATGAAAAACAGACAGACACAATTATCCCAGGAGATGTGCTGGAAGGTAACAGGACCCCAGAGGAAAACAGAGAGACACTATTATCCCAGCAGATCTGTTAGGATGGGAAGCTTGCAGGACCCCAGAGAACAGACAGAAAGACACCATTATCTCAGCAGATATGTTGGGAAGGTTATAGGACCACAGAGGAAAACAGACAGACACCATTATCCTAGCAGATCTGCTAGGAAGATTACAGAACCCTAGAGGAAAACAGACAATCAGACACCATTAAAATGGTAAGAAACACTAGAGACAAAAAAAAAAAAAAAAAAAAAACTACAACACTTAATCTTAATTCTGATTATTTAGAAAAAACAAGTCTGTTGCATTGGTCGAGGTTACATATTGTCCTGTGAAACATCATGTTTCAGTAAGAAATGTCCCGCTTTGGGGTTCTTAAAAGGTGGTAACCCTAGTTACAGGATCTCAGAGGAAAAAAAAAACACCATTATCCCAGCAGAGGTGGCAAGTACCGAGTACTTTAACGGAAAAATGCTTTTTTATCAGGCAAACAGAGTGTGGCATGCTGAGCTGAAACTGTGCCAACTACTGAGTATGTTATAGGAAAAATTAAATTTTATCAGGCAAACTGGGTCTGACACGTAGGGCAGAAACTGTGCCAAGTACTGAGTACGTTACAGAAAAATGCTCTTTTATCAGGCAAATTAAGTCTAACATGCAGGGCTGAAACTGTGCCAAGTATTGAGTACATTATAGGAAAAATTCAATTTTATCAGGCAAACAGAGTCTGGCACAGAGGACTGAAACTGTGCCAGCTACTGAGTATGTTATAAGAAATTTCAATTTTATCAGGCAAATTAGGTGTGACATGCAGGGCTACAACTGTGCTAAGTACTGGGAACGTCATAACAAAAATTATCTTTCATCAGACAATCAGGGTCTGGCACCTAAGGATGAAACTGTGCCAAGTACTGAGTACATTAAAAGAAAAATGCTCTTTTATCAGACAAACTGAGCCTAACATGCAGGGACAGGAATAGGGGAACCATAGAAGTACAGCAGCGGGTGGGTCAGAAGCAGTAATCTAGTACAAGAACTTATGGGTAGACAAGATGGGCCAGGCGGTCCTTATCTGCCAGCAATTTCTGTGTTTCTGTGGCTGTAACTGTGCCAAGTACTGAGTACGTTACAAGAAAAATGCGTTTTTATCAGTTAAACTAGGTCTGACATGCAGAGCTCAAACTGCGCCAACTACAGAGTACGTTATAGGAAAAATGCTCTTTTGTTAGGCAAGCAGGGTCTGACATGCTGGGCTGAAACTGTGCCAACTACAGAGTATATTATGGGAAAAAAATTATTTTATCAGGCAAATTGGGTCTGATATACAGCGCTGAAACTGTGCTAAGTACTGAGAATACTTTTGGAAAAAATTATTTTTAATAAACTGGGCCTGTCATGCAGGGCAGAGATGATTCCAACAAAGTAGCCCATGATGATACCTCCTATAAATGAGTGACTGTAGAAACAGCCACTCATTTATAGCGTGATCATGATCCGCTACCCTGCAAGGGTAGTGAAGGAATAGCGTACAGAGCAACTGGAAGGAGAGGGATGGGGAATTGTGTGGGAGGGATAGGAGGGAGGGTTAAGGAGGATAGCTGAGCCTGCTGCAACTGAGCCAGCCCTGTGGTGTGGTGGTGAGGGGGGCTGGCTACGGTGCAGTAGACACTTGGTTTGGGACTCGCTGGGGGTAGTAGTTTTGCCACTGCTTGCGGCTGTGTGTGTTTTTTTTTTAATTTAACGAATTTCACCCCCTCCTCGTGTTGCACCCACCTGGAGTTGAGAATCCTTAGTAAAAGGTGTGCGGGGGGTGAAGCTCCCCATGAGATGGGGTGGGGGGCACAGCCCCCTCAAAAAAATACTTTAATGCACCGGAAGTTCATTCACTGAGAAATGTATATCGCCAAAATGCTTTCCGGCAATATACATTCGCCATGATAGTGATCACTGTTTTTAGATCACTATCATCACATGAAGCCCTCCAACAACTGAGTACATTAATAGAAAAATTACCTTTTAACAGCCAGACATGGCCTCTTACACAGGGCTGGAAATGTGCTAACTACTGACAGCATTAGGGGAAAATCAAAGGCCCTTTTTATGTTTGCTTGCACGCATGTGCAAGAAACAGTGCCATCATCCAAGTTTTCGTAGGTGTGGCACCCGCCTTCCAATGCAGTCAGTGTGTTTGCAGGCGCTGCCACAGTTCGCCAATGAATGCTGTAGCTGTCTATGACAGCAGTTGAAAATGCAGTGCCGTACAGTTCAAAGGCAGAGCTATGCTTCAGTGAGCAGCGAGAAGCTACTGTGTGAGCATGCGCTCCCCCCACACACACACAAACGCATGCATATTGCATGCTAATGTGCCCCACATGCACACACTGTATGGCCGACGGGGTGCTCAATCCCCGCTGGCTCTGCTGTGCTCCCCCAACAGAGTTTCGCACATGCTGGGAGCCCACCCCAGCATGGCAACAGTCCAAATGGCACCTCAGCGCTCCACTGCCCCCAAACAGCCTTCCAGCTGCCACACTGGGAGCCCACCCCAGCATGGCACAAGTCCCATGTCATCCAAGAAAAACAAAAAACAAACCTGCAAGAAAAAAACTACCCTCGCTGACTGTCCTGACCCCCGCTCCTCCCACCCACGGCCACCCTCTGCGCATCCACCTCCCCCCAACCCCACCTCACCCCTTACTTACCTCTGGAGCTCGGCGCGATGATCTTTGGTGGACTGGGAACATGTCTGCACTCTTCAAAGCTGACCGCGAACTGAGGAAATGCTGGTAAGCTGTAAGATGTAATAAATAGGGTTTTTTTCAACTTTGAAGCATATCTCAGGCATTTTTGGGAATTTTTTCACCATATTTTCAACATGGGGTTTTTGGGACCCCACCTCATGAATTCTGTCACTGTCGTTTTGTTAATCAGCCCTGAAAGGTGATTTCACGGTCACTGCGCGGAACCACCTTCCGGGACTGATTTACAAGATGACAGTGTCACAGTTCATGAGGTAAGCCCCCAAAAACCCTATGTTGAAAATATGGTGAAAAAATTCCCAAAAATGACTGTTTTAGGAGCATGCGTTGCGCTGTTCCTACACACATTCATAAGTTCATGAATTTTCAATATTTTCACTCCAGATTTTCAACATTGCCATTTTACCACACCTACTTCTGAGCAGTACAGCTGTCATTTTTCACATTTTGCCCAAAATGTGTTTTCCTGCATGTAGCGCACAATGGCGCAGTTGGTGTGCGAAATCAATGTTTGGGACAGATTAAGAAAATCACAGTGACACTGTTCATGAGCAGAGGTGTTACAATGGCTATGTTAAAAATTTGGTGAAAAAAGCCCATAAAATGACTGTGTTACAAATGACCATTGCGCAGTTTCCACGCACCCTCGTAAGTTCATGGATTTCTAATATTTTCAGTCCAGATTTTCAGTACTGGCATTTTTCCACACTTCCTTATGAACAGTACAGCTGTCATTTTTCACACCATGGCCAAAATGTGTTTTCACACTTCCAGTGCAGAAATGCGTGATCACTGTGGGAAATCACTGTTTGGGACAGATTAAGAAAATCACAGTGACACTGTTCATGACTGGAGGTTCCAAAATGCCTTTGTTGACAATCTGCTGTAAAAAATCCCCAAACTAATTGCATTATGGGTGTGCGTTGCACAGTTTCTACGCAAGTTCGTGACTTCACCAGTTTTTTTAATATTTTCACTGCAGATTTTCAACATTGCCATTTTTTGCACCTCCCCATGAACAGTACAGCTGTCATTTTTCACATCCTGTTCGAAATGTGTTTTTGCACCAGTGGTGCCAAATGCAGTATTCACTGTGCAAAATCAGCTTTCCGCTAACGAACTGATATTGCCACTGTTCATGAGGTGGGGGTCACAAAAAATCCATGTTTAAAATTTGGAGTGAAAATGCCAACAAATGCCTGGGATGTTAGGGTTTCCGACCATAATGCCTCACCCTGTAGAGGCTGACAGGCATGAGGGGTGTGACTTGGGATTGTCGCCTGTAATACTCCTCCCATTCCATCCCCACCCACACCCTGCAGCCAGTGACAGACCTTGAGGGGGACTATTTGGCCCCAAAGTTCACCCATTCTCCTACACTGCACCCATCTCACCATATTTCTTATGGAATGGGGTGAGCATAAGGCCCAAAGACTCCAAGGCACACTGTGATACTTGTCGGTGTCTGCAGGGTAGGGTGTGGAGAAATGGCATGGCTGTTATGCCTGATGACCCAAAGGCACACCTCAGTGCCTGTCAGTCTCTGCAGGGTGGTGGTGGGGTTGGCTTCAGTTCAATACTTCACCGCCATTCCTATTATGCATCTCTCTAACTCCTACACTACCAATGCCAATGCCAGCAAGCAAACATTCGGCATTGACAAATGCTTGTTTTAATTTAGTTCTTTGTTGAAAAGTTCAGACTGTCAGCACATACAACACAGACAATGAGAACAAATGTGAAGGGTGCCACCCCTTACAGGAGAACAATTAATAGAGTACAGTGTTTAACTCATTGCTGTCATATTCGTCTTGCCATCCAACAAAAAATAATTTAATAGTTCTGAAAATAAATAAGTCAGTGCAGTTGTGATGACACTAATATAGCAAATAGTACATTATGGAATAAAGTTGGATTTTTTGTTCATAATATATACCACCCATCCACGCCATCAAATTTCAAATGATGGATATAAGTTATGAGAATAAGCAGTGATCTTCTCCATTTGATAAATATCACAGACTAGAGTATGTCAGACATCTATAGAGGGGTCTGAGGAGTTAACCAGCATTTAGTAATTGATTTCAGCACAGCAACTATTAGTATGTCAAGCAACATACGTGTATCCAGGATTCAATAACCTGCGGGGGTATCCAAAAATAAAAAACAATTGGGGCATCAAGCTTCAGATTTGGGTCCCAGATCTCTTAGATGTTTTGCACAAATGGGGTCAAAACAGGACAGGACCACATAATATGGCCCAAATAATTTTTTCCAAAAGTACTCTCAGGCCCCCTGCCTTTGGCAAAATGGGAGAGTGCCTTAGAAAAGTACTAGCAAACAGGCTAGAAGGAGGGGTAGAGCAACAATGGGGAAACATCAAAACTGCCATCACAGAAGCAACAAGCCTTTGTGTGAAGCAAATAAACAAATCAAAATGAAAGAAAATGCCACTATGGTTCTCGAAAGAGGTGGTGGTGAAGGTTAGGGAGAAAAAGGTAGCATTTAGGAAGTATAAGGAAACACAGAAGGAGCAGGACAGAGAACTGAACCAGTTAAGCAGAATGAAGCAGGGAGGGTAGTCAGAATAGCAAAGGCCCAAACTGAGGAAAAGATAGCCAACTCAGTTAAGAAGGGAGATAAAACCTTTTATAGCTATTTCAGGTAGCGTAGAAAGACAAAGGGAGGGATAGTGAGGCTGAATAGAATGGACGGTGGGTGGGCAGAGAGGGACAGTGAAAAAGCAGGGATCCTGAATGAACACTTCTGCTTAGTATTCACAAAAAAGGAGGTGGAGGGGGAGGTGCCTAATCCAATTAACAGAAGCACTCTGGATAGGGGGGTCGATCCCAGCCCTTTCACAGAAGAAAGGGTTTTGAAAGAACTCCTAAAATTGAAGGTGGACAAAGCAATGGGGCCTGATGGAATTCACCCCAGAATTCTAAAAGAATTAAGGAGAGAACTAGTGACACCACTGACTACCCTTTTTAACAAATCATGGGAGGATGGTGTGGTACCTGAGGACTGGAGGAAGGTGGATGTGATTCCCCTTCACAAAAGTGGGAGCAAGACAGAGGCAGGAAACTACAAACCCTTCAGTTTGACCTCTGTGGTAGGAAAAGTGATGGAATCACTTCTGAAGGAAAGAATTATTGAGTACCTAGAGGCCAGTGGGGCACAGGACCCAAGGCAGCATGGGTTCGCAGTGGAAAGGTCATGTCAGACAAATCTAATTGCTTTCTTTGACTGGGTGACCAAAGTAGTAGACCAGGGAGGGGATGTGGATGTGACCTAGCTAGATTTTAGCAAGGCATTTGACACAGTCCCATACAAAAGATTAATAGATTAACCAGCCTGGGGGTGGGTCCCAGTGTGGTGGACTGGGTAAAACATTGGCGGGACAACAGGACACAGAAGGTGATTGCAAATGGAGTCCACTCTGAAGAAAGAGGGGTTACTAGTGGGGTACTGCAGGGTTCAGTACTGGGTCCAGTCCTTTTTAATGTCTTTATAAGTGACATTGCAGAGGGACTGGAAGGAAAAGTATGTCTCTTTGCAGATGACCCAAAGATCTGCAACAGGGTTGATATACAAGGAGGTGTGGAAAGGATGAGAAGGGACTTGGCAAGGTTGAAGGAATGGTCAAACTTATGGCAGCTTAGATTCAACACAAAGAAGTGCAAAGTAATGCACCTGGGAAACAAAAACCCAGGGGAAGATTACACAATGGGAAGGGGTAGTAACATGAAAAGGGACCTGGGGCAATCATATTGGATGACCTTAAAGTGAGCAAGCAATGTGAGAAACATAGAAACATATAATTTGATGGCAGATAAGGACCGCTTGGCCCACCCAGTCTGCCCATTTCCCTACCTAATGGATAAGCTGCAGATCCTAGTTAACCAGCAGCCTACTTCTTTTACCCCCAACCCCTAGAATTGCCTTATGGCTGTCCCATGCATGCTTGAATTCAATCACTGTTTTTGCCTCCACAACCTCCTCCGAAGGCCGCTCCATGCATCCACAACCTCTGTGAAAAATACTTCCTTACATTACTCTTGAGCCACCCCCATCCCTCTATCTTCAAATTGTGCCCCTTGTTCTTGCACACCTCTTTTTGAAAGATGCTACCCTCTTGGACTTTGTTGATTCCCTTGAGGTACTTGAACATTTCTATCATGTCCCCCTCTCCCTCCTTTCCTTGAGGCTATACATATTAAGCTCCTTTAGTCTCTCTTCATATGTCTCCAGTGCAGACCCTGCACCATTTTAGTTGCCCTCCTCTGGACAGCTTCCATCTTGTCTATGTCCTTGCGGAGATTGGGTCTCCAGAACTGCACACAGTACTCCAGATGGGGTCTCACCAGCTGTCTGTACAGAGGGATAACAACTTCCTGTTTTCTACTGGTGGTGCCTCTTCCTATGCATCCCAGTATCCCCCAGCCCTCCTTACTGCCCTCTCACATTGCTTGCCTATCTTTAAGTCATCTGATATGACTACCCCCAGGTCCCTTTCCATTTTTGTTGTTGTTAGTATCTCACCCCCATTGTGTACTCTTCCCCTGGGTTTTTGTTTCCCATGTGCATTACCTTGCACTTCTTAGCTGTAAACAAGGTAGTTAGGAGGGCAGAGTGGATACTGGGATATATAGGGAGAGGCATCACCAGCAGAAAACAGGAAGTTGTTACCCCTCTGTACAGACAGTTGGTGAGACCCCATCTGGAGTACTGTGCCCAGTTCTGGAGACCCCATCTCCACAAGGACATAGACTGGATGGAGGCAGTGCAGAGGAGGGCAACTAAAATGGTGCAGGGTCTGCAAGAGAAGCCATACGAGGAGAGACTAAAGGAGCTTAATATGTATACCCTTGAGGAAAGGAGGGAGAGGGGGGACATGATAGAAACTTTTAAGTACCTCAGTGGAATCAACAAAGTCCAAGAGGGCAGCATCTTTCAGAAAAAGAGATGTGCAAGAACAAGGGGACACAATTTGAAGATAGAGGGGACGGCTCAGGGGCAATGTGAGGAAGTATTTTTTCAAAGAGAGGGTGGTGGACACATGGAACAGCCTTCCTGAGGAGGTTGTGGGGTCTAAAACTGTGGGAGAATTCAAGAATGCATGGAACAGACATAAGGCAATTTTTGTGAAGGGTAGGAGGAAATAGGCTCTTGGTTAAATAGGATCTGCATCTTATCCTGTAGGTAGGGAAATGGGCAGACTAGGTGGGCCAAGCAGTCCTTATCTGCCGTCAAAGTCTGTGTTTTTATTTTTCTATGTCAAGGTGGCAGGCAAGGAGCCATACTTGCTTCAGCAGGCCGCACCTCTATCAGGCAAATATTTGACTTGCTTGGCTGTGGTAATAAAATATCTGATTAATGTTTTCCATGTAAACTCATGCCAAAGGATTATATGTGACAAGGGTGACTCAATGTCAGCGACTGGTCATAAGGGCAGACAACCACAAGGGCGACTGAAAAACAGTATGTTATTTAATGCCCCCAGCACCCCACCTCATGGGGGCTTTGCCCCCACACCCCCCTTAATTAGGATTCCTACTCTGGCGGGCCGTTACTCACGGAAAGAGGTGAAATCCAAAGTAGCCCACATTGTCAGCATCATTGTGCAGTCACCCTTATGACCAGTCACCGACATTCAGTCGCCCACATCACAGGCTACCATGCCGGGAATATTAGGAAGTCACCTTGTTGGTAGAACATAGGCTAGACTGCCGTTGTGGATCTGTGATACTGATGTTAAGATCTTTCCCCCAAACCAATTTAACATGGTCAATGGAATGCATCTGGAAGGCCTGTGGAGCTTGGTACAGTTGGGAAATCAGATGTTTGGTAAGATTCTTCCTGAACAATGTACATACTATTAAAGACACTAAAATAGGAGTTTCTCTTAGAGGCGGTTCAGGTTGCATATGGGAGTTCAGATAGTATTGGGCTTGCTAATGATGAAAAAAAAGTGTGGAGGGCAAGTGGTAACTATTCACTAAGTCTGCAAAGGGTCTACTAGTTGAGCTCTGAAGTAAATGACACCAGTATCAAAGACCTAGATTAGACCAAATTTGGAAAGTAAGGTCCATATAAGAAGTTGTAAGATCAGAGGTTCCAATAACTGAGAAAAAAACGATATTTATATGGCTGCAGATCCTTTGTATGTAACAGCTGGAACCAGATACAAAATAGATTTGCTGTATAGGGGTTATCATTTGGGTTATAGGTGGGGGGAAGAGGTTATCATTAACAGGGATTTTGCAGGGCAGATAAGGTCTATTTCCACAAGTTCCAGGGTTTTCCAGTGAGCTTTGTAGTCTTCTGTTGGCCAGTATAGCACTTTACGTGGTTGTGATGCCTCATGGTAGAGTGGTAAATCAGGAAGGGCCAAGGCCCCCCCCCCCCGTTTAGGCAGTTGTAAAAGTATGATGAACTCATGTTTTTTTTACCCTACCAGATATATCTGGCAATGTATTTGTTTCATGTATGAAGATATGTTGAGGGAGGCATAACAGGTAATGTTTGGACTAGATAGCGTGACCTGGGTAAGGTAATCATACAGACACTGTCTATTTGCTGAATAAATGAGAGAGGCAAATGGGACCAGCTGCCAAGGTCCTTACGCAGGGTCTGAGTGAAGGTATCCACAATTAAGTGTAAAACCGGCTAAGCATCTACAAATAAAAGAATCCCTAAATGTTGTAAAGAAGAGAGAGTCCATTTAAATTGAAATTGTTGCTGTATTTCCTTGGAGGAGACATAGTGGATGGCCAAGACTTCTGTTTTCATCATGTTAAGATTATAACCGGCTTGCTTTCCAAATTGCAAAAGGGAATTCCACCGGTGAGGGAATCAAAGGGCTTCTTAACAGCTTGGTAGCCTTGCTGGGCTTCTCTCAGAGCCCCCTTCCCCAACTCTCTAGAAATGTATCTGTAATCACATTTTTCTCCACTGGCTTTTACATTTTAACTGCCTATTGTGGACTAATAATTTAATATTCACTGCCTTGTTCCCTTCCGCTAACTGAGCTGAGATAAAAGGTGATGTGATGAAACTAAATATGAATGCTGTCTCCTTTAGTGCTGACACTTACAAAAATAATGTTCTATTAATTTTTTATTTAATTTTCCCCTTTAACATTGATCAAAAGCATTCAGCTCACACAGCACACTACTCTCTACACTCAACGATGGACAACTGAGTGAAACAGGGTGTACACATGACCAAACAAACTCGATCACCCATCCCTCCATTAGTCTTATCCAATCACTGCTTTCTCCTCCATGACAGACAGGAGTGCGCTCCAACTCCCCGCGCTGTGGCATTGAGTGACATGTCTGAGGGAGTGGAGCTTACTCACATTGGGCTGACACAGGAAGAGAGCAACAGCCAAGCACAGACATCATGTGATTCTCAAATCCTGAGTTAACCAGCATCACATGATGCATGCTCACTGTACACACTGCCCCACAATTACTTAAATGTATTAAGTTAGCAGCTGAGCAAGGCAAGTGCTTGAGGCAGACTGAGAGCTCTTAGCTCTGTTTGTTTTTAATCCATTCCATTACAGTCATCAATCACTCCCTGAACTACTGACACAGTACTTTGCTACTCCCTCTAAGGTCATTTCAACTTGTGATTAGCCAATTACATTACTCTAAAAAAAGAGAATTCTTTAGAGCTGTGTTTTTAACATAAGCTTGCAGGCTAAGGGAAGAAGTGGCATGCAGCAGAGCAGACTGTGAGCTCTGTTTGTTTACTCCTTCCCTTCTGTTCACTGGAGGACAAAGAAGACAGACATCAGGCAAGTATAAGAACCACCCCCTAGCAGGCAGCAGTAAGCTCAGCATCTGACATCAGTTCTGAATGAATGATCTGTTTAATCCCTTCTCACCTGAATGAAATAGAAGTCAATGGAAAAAGAGCCACAAATGTGGATCTTTGGAGTGTGAAGGGTGTGACACTTGGACAGCTAGTTCTGATCACTGTATCATTTTTTTGTAATATAAAAATGCGTTATGACGGTCTCTCATGAGAAATGCTGAAACAGCATGTGAGATCACACACATACACACACACACACACACACACACACACACACACATATATACACACGCAGGTTTTAGATACAAGGTGTTATCTGGAAGGCCAGAAGCTAATTAGAGGCTAGAAGATACCTAACTGCCAAGATAGCTCATAAAATTTTATAAAGCTTAGAGGAAAAAGAGCAGGTTGTGATGTTTTAGAGCGAACTCATAAAAGATGCTTTGATGTCCTGGAGAGGGGGGAAGCTGATCATAAGATCGAAGAAATGTCATTTGAAAAATAAAATGAGTTGTGCTGAGGATTACAGAATTTAATACTTTGAAAAGACATCCTGTTTTTGTATAGATATCTTTTTTTATATATTCTGACAGAGGAGGAGCTAGTTGACCTCACACAAAGGGGTTGGCCAAAACAGTTTTTTTAAAACAATATTCTGTTTTCCTTCAGGGACACGTCTATCTACACTCTGACAAAGAAACATCTTTGAGCACTTTAAGCAGGTCTTTAGAGAGAGAGACAAAATCTAAGTACTGTAGTAGGAACTGTACTGTTAAAACCTTGTTCTTGTAAAAGATTACATAGTTCTTGTGATATAATAGTTCTGTATTTTATGTTTTACATTTTTTTATCTATTTTAATAAAACTCTATTTTTAAAGCCTACTTGGTCTGTCTTTGAATTTCTTTCCTTTACAAGTGAAGTATATATGGTTAAAGCAGACACTGTACATAAGCTTGAATGGTGATGCCAAACTGGAAAAAGGTAAGTGTTTTAATCTGAGGTCTTTATTAAAGTTTTTAAGGGTAATTTCTGTACACCTGGTTAAGTGTCCATAGGCAAAGATATCTGGCCCCCCCCGAAGACAGAATTATCTGAGCCTGTGCATTGGGTACACTAGGAAGAGGTTCACAGTTTGTATCCCTCCAGAACTGAGACCAAAGGTTGATCTGAACCCACAAAACAGACAGGAGGGATATCCTGTTTCTGTTAACTGTTCACAAGACTGCGCTCAGCGGTTGGCACTTTGGGAGTAGAGGGCTGACCTGCTGAGTGGGTTTGTGACAGATTGGTTGGCAGCGGTGGCACAATTTTTGGTATTACAAGCATGTATTGTTCAGCGTGTCAGCTTGAGACCATCAGCTCACTTGCAAAGAAAGAAAAAGGCAGAGTTTTATTTTAAAAGGAGACAGAACTATATCACTTGGAGTACGGTCAAGTTCCTACCCGTTTTATTTTTTTTCCTAAAGTGCAAGTCAGAGTAGCAGTAGTTAGGGAAGATGACTTCCAACTACAGCAGGCACACTGTAGACTACTTAAGGCAGTTGTGCGGGGACAGAGGAGTCCTGTTTGAAGTGAAAGCCATCAAGCAGAACCTTATAGATGCCCTCATGGTAGCAGATACCCAGAGCAGCGAGTCACGGACCATGACTGAAAAGGGCCAGACCTCGAGTGTGGCAGGGCTAGTGGCCAGTGCAGTGTCCAGATCTGATGAAGAGGGCAACAGGGCCACTGTCAGTGAAGGGCCACAGCAGCAAGGGAAGGTCACCAGTATCCTGGATCCAGAAGCACTCAGGCTGCAAATTGAGTTGCACAGGATGGAGCTGGAGTTCCAGAGATAGAGGAACCGTGAACAAAGGGAGGCAGAGCGAGAACACTGTGAGGCAGAGCAAGAACAGAGGGACACAGACCGTGAGGAACATGAGCACCAGTGAGCTGCAGAGAAGAGGAAGCGAGAAAACCGAGATGCAGACCGTGAGGAGCAGGAGCACCAGAGCCAACACGAACTGGAGAAGCTATGACTCCAACCAGCAGCACCAGAGCAGGTAAGTGGCTTGGGTTTAACTGGGACTACAGACTGGGTTACAAATTGAATTCCAAATTAATAGCCGAATTTAAAGAGGGGGAGGATATGGACGCCTTTTTAAATTCTTTTGAAAAAGTTTGTATTCATGCTAAAATTCCTAGAGAGTCTTGTAGCATCCAGCTATCCCTGCTACTTACCAGGAAAGCTTGGGATGCATTAGGTCAAATGGACAATGAGGACAGTGATGATTACAGCAAACTTAAAACTGCACTGTTAAAGAAATTTGAATTAACTGCTGAATCATACAGAGCTAAATTCCGTAAGCTCAGGAGAAGCCTGACATAAGCTATGAGGAGCTGGCCATGAAACAACATCAGTTTTTAAAATGTTGGTGGGAAGAAATTGAGGCAAACTCTGTTAATAAAATTGAAAATGTGATTCTGTTAGAACAGTTTTTCTGGGCGTGCCCAGCAGAGCTGAAAACTTGGCTGGAGGACCGAGATCCCAAAACAGTGCAAGAGGCTGCTGAACTCTCGGACCGCTATGCCAAGAGCAGACCTGCTCTGACAGTGAATGGGGTGGGCGTAGCAGTGCAGAAAGGGAAAAGCATGCCTTCAGGGCAGCTAAAACCCTCACTGCCTCCACTGAAGGCAGTTAGCCCCAGGTTTCAGAGAAAAGATTTCTCTGAGAGAAGAAATGAATGTTCATTGAGTAAAGAAACCAGGCATATTGTCGGACAGTGTCCCAAAAAGGCAAGCAATAATACACAACCGGGTGCTAGAAAAGAAGTGGGTTGTTTGTGTGTCCCTGGAAGCATGCCACTGAATATGAGGGGACACATGCACCCAGTCATGGTGAATGGTGTACAGATGCAGGGGTTAAGGGATAAAGGGGCATCCCTGACCTTGGTAAAGGGGGATCTGGTACAGCCTGGTCAGCTTATACCCAATAAATATGTCACTGTACAGGACTTTGCGGGTGGGGAGAAAACATTGCCCCTCGCTAGTGTTCTCCTAGACTGGGGTGAAACAGGGGGAACTGTGCAACAGGTGGCTGTAGCAAAAGCATTAGCAGTGGATGTGATCCTGGGCAACAATCTCAAACAAGGGATGGTATGTGCAGTTACCCGTAGCCATGCGGCAAGAGAAAATTGTAGTTCCCTGAACCCCACAGAAGCCATTGTGGAAACCACTGAGAGGCTGGTTCCCCAGCCTGTGTCTCCAGATGGAGAGACTAATGAAAAGGAGGTAGAAATTTCCCCAGTAGCAAGTAACCACACAGCTACAGAGGGTTACTCCGAAGAGGGAGGGGTGACTCATTGTCAGAGGGTTGGAATTGACAGTGATCCTGAGTGCTCTGACGCTAGTGCTAGGGACCCTAGTTTAGCAACTGAAGGGGACCTGTCACATGCCTTGGGAATGTGTGAACGGTTCGCAGCTGCTCAGAGAAGTGACCCTAGTTTAGTGAAGTTGAGGGCTTGGGCAGACTCGGGCAGCACACACAGAGGTGACTGCAGACATAAGGTTTATTGGGAAAATGGACTTATGTATACTCAGGCAGTGCAGACAGAGGGAGGGATGATAGGCAGGCAGCTTGTCGTTCCCCAGGGGTATTGTGAGCAGTTGCTCTAGATTGCACATGATATTCCCTTGTCTGGTCATCTGGGAATTGCGTGCACAATGCAGCGGTTGGCCCAGAATTTCTACTGGCCTAACTTCACTCAGCAGGTGAAGGAGTATTGCAGGTCTTGTCACCGGTGCCAAGAAATAGAGAAAGCAGGCAAGAAAACTCAAGCCGCCCTGATTCCATTGCCCATAGTGGAGGAGCCATTCCAGAGGGTGGGAATGGATTTTGTGGGGTCTTTAAATACCCCCAACTTCTCAGGGAAGAGATTCATCCTGACTGTGGTGGATTATGCCACCCGGTACCCAGAGGCAGTTGCCCTATCCTCACTGAGGACAGACAAAGTGGCAGATGCCTTACTTGGGATTTTCTCCCATGTTGGATTTCCACAGGAGGTTATCACTGATTGAGGGGGTTCCTTCATGTCAGACCTGATGAAATGTTTATGGGAGAAGTGTGGGGTGTTGCAGAGATGCACAACACCGTATCACCCACAAGCCAATGAGCTTGTGGAAAGATTCAATGGTGCCCTAAAGTCAATGCTCTGGGTGTTTGCTGAACAGCATGGGAAGGACTGGGAGAAATACCTTCTCCAACTGTTGTTTGCATACAGGGAGGTGCCCCAAGAGTCAACAGGATTTTCCCCCTTTGAACTCTTATATGGATGCCAGGTATGTGGGCCCCTAGACTTGATCCGGGAGGACTGGGAAGGCAAGCACACCACCCAGGGAACTCCCATAGTGGATTACATCCTTAGGTTTAGGGAAAGGCTGAAGGAGCTTATGGAGACAGCCCAGAGCAACCTAGCAGCTGCTCAACAGAAATGAAAAGTGTGGCACAACCGCAGAGCCAGAGCTCACTTGTACACGGTGGGTCAGGAAGTCATGGTCCTTATTCCAGTCCGGAAAGACAAGCTGCAGGCTGAGTGAGTAGGACCATACAAAGTGGTTAGGAAGGTAAATGACGTGAACTACATTGTGGAGTTACCTGACTGAAGACAGACAGAAGGGATGTACCATGTCAACATGATGAAGCCATATCCAAATAGGGCTGACATGGTGTTTGCTGTGTGTAGTCATGGGGAAGGAACAGACAAAGGAGACCCCCTTCTGGACTTGCTGGAAGAAAGTAGGCAGGAGTCCCCTGTGGAGGCAGTAAAATTGTCTCCCCAGCTGGCCATGGACCATGGACCAGATCCAGAAAGTAAGGGAGATTTTAGCAGACTTTGCCCCATTGTTTAGCACCAAGCATGGACTAATCCCCTTAGCAACACATGATGTGGAGACAGGGACACAGACTCCCATACGGCAGACAGCATATCGGGTGTCAGAGGCTATCCAAAAGGACATTAGGAGGAAAGTGGAAGAGATGCTGGATTTAGGGGTAATCCAGAGATCCCACAGACCCTTGGCCTCATCCATAGTCCTTGTGCCTAAGCCATATGGCTCTACTCATTTCTGTGTGGACTATCATGGACTGAATGCAGTCACAAAGTCAGATGCCCACCCGATGCCCCGGATGGATGAACTCCTGGACAAGTTGGGAGGGGTGACCTACCTTATGACCATTGACCTGACAAAGGGGTATTGATAGGTGGAGTTGATAGACAGAGCTAGGAAGAGGTCGGCCTTCATTACTCCGATAGGCTTGAGTTCAACGTAATGCTTTTCAGAATGAAGAATGCCCCGGCCACTTTCCAAAGGTTGGTGAACCAGGTGTTAAATGGTGCTGAGGAGTATGCCGTGGCATACCTGGATGACATTGCCATCTTTAGTACCAGCTAGGAGGAACACCTATCCCACCTTAGGGAAGTGCTGGGCAGGATACAGAGGTCTGGGCTCACTGCCAAATCTAGGAAGTGCCAGGTGGCCATGGGAGAAGTGGCATACCTCGGGCATGTAGTAGGCAGGGGACAGCTCTGTCCTAACCAAATAAAAATAGAGGTAATCCAGGCATGGCCCAGACCAGAAACACAGAAGCAGGTCAGGAGTTTTCTAGGGACAGCAGGGTACTACAGAAAATTTGTACACAATTACAGTGCCCTGGCTGCTCCCCTATCTGACCTGACAAAGAAAAAGATGACCAAGAAATTTACCTGGGGCCCAGCCTGTGAGGAAGCCTTTTCCAAACTAAAGGAGGCACTGTGCAGTGCTCCTGTTTTGACAAGTCCTGACTATAGCAAAACCTTTACAGTTCAGACTGATGCCTCAGACATGGGTATTGGGGCAGTACTGAGTCAGACATCCAGCCAAGGGAGGGATCACCCAATAGCCTATCAGAGTAAAAAGTTACTTCCCAGGGAGCAGGCATATCCCACGGTGGAAAAGGAGTGTCTTGCCATAGTGTGGGCCCTAAAGAAATTAGATCCATACTTATATGGGCAGCATTTTGTGGTGCAGACTGACCACAACCCCCTGGTTTGGCTGACTCAGATGGATAAGAACAATGGTAGATTGCTAAGATGGAGTCTTGCTTTGCAAGGGTATGATATGACAATTGTACATAGAGCTGGAGCCAAAAATCAGAACTCCGATGGGCTGTCTAGGGTCTATGAGAAGTGAACTGATTTGGGAAGCTCATCCCATGCAGGGGATAGAGCCCCCAAATTCAGTCTAGGTGGGGAGGAATTGTGACACTTGGATAGCTGGTTCTGATCATTCTATCATTTTTTGTAATATAAAAATGCATTATGGACTGTCTCTCACGAGAAATGCTGAAACAGCATGTGAGATCACACACACACACACACACACACACACACACACAGGTTTTAGATACAAGGTGTTGCCTGGAAGACCAGAAGCTAATTACAGGCTAGAAAATACCTAACTTCCAAGACAGATAAACTTTTATAATGCTTAGAGGAAAAAGAGCAGATTGTGACATTTTAGTGCAAAGTCATAAAAGATGCTTTGATGTCCTAGACAGGGGGAAGCTGATCATAAGATCAAAGAAATGTCATTTGAAAAAGAAAATGAGTTGTGCTGAGGATTACAGAATTTAATACTTTGAAAAGACATCCTGTTTTTGTATAGATATATATTTTTTTATATATTCTGACAGAGGAGGAGCTAGGTGACCTCACACAAAGGGGTTGGCCAAGACAGTTTTTTTTAAAACAATATTCTGTTTTCCTTCAGGGACACTTCTATCTACACTCTGACAAAGAAACATCTTTGAGCACTTTAAGCAGGTATTTAGAGACAGAGAGAGAGAGAGAGAGAGAGAAAGAGAGAGAGACAAAATCTAAGTACTGAAGTAGGAATTGCACTGTTAAAACCTTGTTCTTTTAAAGGATTGTATGGTTCATGTGATATAATAGTTCTGCATTTTATGTTTTACATATTTTTTTATCTATTTTAGTAAAACTCTATTTTTAGAGCCTACTTGGTCTGTCTTTGAATTTCTTTCCTTTACAAGTGAAGTAAATATAGTTAAAGCAGACACTGTACATAAGCTTGAATGGTGATACCAAACTGGAAAAAGGTAAGCATTTTAATCTGAGGTCTTTATTAAAGTTTTTAAGGGTTCATTTCTGTACACCTGGTTAGGTGCCTGTAGGCAAAGATATCTGGCCCCCAAGACAGAATTATCTGAGCCTGTGCATTGGGTACGCTAGCAAGAGGTTCACAGTTTGAATCCCTCCAGAACTGAGACCAAGGGTTGATCCGAACCCACAAAACAGACAGGAGGGTTATCCTGTTTCTGTTAACTGTTCACAAGACTGCACTCAGAGGTAAGCACTTTGGGAGCAGAAGGCTGACCTGCTAAGTGGGTTTGTGACAAAGTGGTTAAAGAATCACAGGGTTCTTTTTGCATGTTCGTTCTGCACTCACTCAGCATGAGAAGCATAGACAGAAGTTTGTTCTATTTTTCTCATCCTGAGTGACTGTAGAATGAACATGTAAGGAAGGGAGAGGGGGTTTTCAGGGCAGGCAGATTATCATACTTTTCTGATGGGGAAAATGATTTACCTTACATTAGGGGGGGCTATAGCCTCTCCAAAAGCAGCACAATGATGCCACTGCTATTGGGTGCACTGCAGGCTCATGTGATGCTAACGGCAAGATTGGATCTCATCCTGGTACTTGCAGGCATAGTTTTCCACAAAAGTCAACACCATGAGGACCCATCCCTTCAGTACGTTCTCTTTTAGTTTGCTAGATGGATGCTGTTGCCATACCACCACAAGCAGGTGGTGACCCAGAAATTGGAGAGCTGCCTTTAGCATTACCATGCATTGTTCTAAGGTTGTCTGCTTGCTGTTTAGCACTTTTCTACATTGTTTTGTTTTGGTGGCATCTATAATTTTCATAACAGTGATGCTTTCCCACTGGTACCACCACACTGTTTCCACCCCATGTTGCCTCAATATTTCCTATACCTTCTTCTCTTTTACATTGACTGTGAAATTGTCACACACCTTCTCCACACAGTCTTTTCTGAAGAATGTTTCAACCTTTGTCTTTTGACACATTGTCAGCTCCTCTGTTTTAAAGGAATGACCACATAAATGACTTCACAACAGATAAAACGATGGAAAAAAGGAGCACACATAAATTGTTCTCAACAGATGATATGACAGAATAGAGGAGAATGCACACCAATTGCTGCATAACAGAGGGTATGACATAATAAAGGAGAATGTCTATAACAGAATGAAGAAGAGTAGTGCACAGCAACATTCTTCCCAAAAAGTTTAACTACAATGCACCCTCTATTATTCACTGCTCTTTTATCCGCCACCCTACTCGTATGCCAGCCTGCCCTCCTGTACCATTTTCTATCTATGGAAATTCCCTCTGTTATCTGCCATCTTCTCTATCTGCCATCTGCCAGAACTCTGTAGTGTACAGGCCATATCTTTCTTATGTTCTTCTCCCTCTATTATCTGCCACATCTGTGGAACTGATGCAATGCATTATGGTCCTGATATTTGGTTGCTATAAATGTCTTAATCTATCTTTTACATGCCCAGAAAAGAGTGTAAAATGACCTGGACTAGTGCAGCTAACACTCTACAAGTCCATCTTGACTAGGGCAGGTCTTTTGTGGCAGTCAATGAAGTTAAACAGTCCCTACTCTAGCAGACTCTAGTCCTCACTCTAATCTCCCTCATTGTTTCAGATGGACACATATGATTAACAACTCTTTAATAGCTGCAATTACTTGGCATCTGGCAGTGCAAGGTGGCGATCCCACAAAAGACTCAATGTCCTTCCCATCCTATACCCATTCTCTTCCCTGGTCTTTTCACCCCTAGCGATCACTATTCCCTTCATTCTATCCTATGCCTGCTTAATCCCCTGACTATGTTTGCACCCACCACCTAGGCTGACAGACTGTTCCAAGGTTCCACCACCCTATCCATAAAAAAGTACTTCCTCACATCCCTCCTGAACCTCCCTTTTGTTGTGTGTATTTATGTCACATTTTGGCTACTAGAAACAGGTAACCTAAGATGGAGGACATATATAAAAAGGGCATGTGTATCTGAGAACTGAAATCTTAGATTATGTTTCTGTGCACAGTTTCAAAATACTCTTCTTATTATTGCTGTCAATGCTTTTGGCTGTCTAGGATTTAAGTATTTCAGTTTGAAAGCTATTAGTAACCTATTTTCATTAATGCACCCATTTAATGAATTACAATAATCCAGTCTGGATGTCACAGCTGCACTCACAAAGGTTTTACTGGCAAACTGTGCCAAGAACCTTGAAATATGAAAGATGTTAAGGATCTGATTCTGGCAAGTTTTTACAACAGAACTGATGTGATTAGTGAAAGATAACTGATATTTAACTAAGAACCCCACATGTTTTACATCAGCAGGGAGAACTACATAGTCCTTTATCAAGACATATAAATCTTTCATATCTTCCATTTGCCTCTTGTTATCCAGACAAAGAATGTCAGTTTTAGTCACATTAAGTTTTAAAGAATTTGCTGATGTCCAATAAGAGATAAAAGACAGATAGTGAGAAATAGCATCAACAATAGGAACAAAGAAACATAGAAATGTTACAAGCAAAGGGGGCTAAAGCCCATCTAGAAAGCCTGGAGAGTCATACCCACATATACCAAGTCACCTGTTTTTTCATGTGATTGTCCAAATTATTTATTTATTTATTTTTTGATAACCAGGTAGGTGCGCTAGACACGAAAGTGACTATTTTCAGGCACGACCCGGGAGGTCAACAACCAAGGGAGATGACAGATTACAAAGATTACAATGTCAGGAGCTGCATAAAACATTTCAGGCAAACCTGGGGTAAGAACAACATAGAGAGATGACATTTACAGGGTCAGAAGCCATACAATACAAAGCAAGCATAAGGTGAGGTAAGTAGTCATATCCCTGTGATCCACAACTTCTGCAGGCAGTCTGTCCCAGCCTGAAACTATGTTATGTTAGCAATAACCCACGACAGGGTGTGTGGTTATAGGCATTTAATCCACACCTGGGGTGCATTGTGAGGCACAAGGCCGCAGGCTGAGTGTCCTCACAGTGCCCCAGGCATGAATTAAATGCATATAATCCCACACTCCAGAAGGGTTATTGCACTTATAACATGGGTTGCATGAAGGACACAAATAATGCTCAGAAAGGGTGATCTTAAGGCTGGAAAAGACATTTTTTATGGTGTATCCTTCCATCTGAAAAAATAGTTCCACACGTAGATTGAGGATCAACATTTTATGGTTCAATTAGACCTTTCTGTAAAGTACAAAAGCATTTCAGACACATTAATACTAATGATCACATGTTAAGTGTGTACTAGCAAGCTTGCTATGGGCTGCACAATTCTGTGGAAATTTGTTCTATTTTTAATCAATAGCAGAATAACTGTGTATAACACTTTTTCTAACATATTAACTTGCTTCCTGAACTATATATGCAGAGTGTTGTTTATTTATATTTTAATGACCTACATACTTTAATATGGTTCTATGTAATAATGGCGGCGAGTGCCAAATGGCGACTCGCATTATTGCAATGTCAGGGTGGTGAAAAAACAGTTTTTCCACCCTGACATCCTTAGCACAGGGAAGAATGTCACCAGGGACTGAAAATACATGCCTTCTGTAGAGGAGGCCTGTGCCCCCCCACACACCCCACATGGGGTGCTTCACTCCCTGCACCCCCCTACTTAAGTATTCTCAACTCCAGGGGTGTGCATGTTGGGGGGGTGCGAAAGCAAAAAAAAAGACAAGTTTCAGGCCGGGCACAAGAAAAGCACAGTAGCCTGGAACCAGACCCGAACCCAGAACCCCAGCAATGCAAGCAGAGGCCAACCCCCAACACTGCAGTGCAGTTTGGCAGATGACCGCAGCACCACCCCCTATATCCCCTCCACCCTCTCCCAGGTCACACTCGCTGCCCCCCCCCTTGTGCATGTAGCGACATCCTGTCACTAGGGTCGCCCACCCCATCACATCCAGTCACCCTCTCTGCCCCCTCACCTTTCGGGCTTTCGCCCATATCCCGTTGCCGTTTCGGATGGCACCATGATTCAGTCACCCACCTCACATGTTACCCTTTAATAATTATTTTGTTGTGTTCCGCAAAGTAACACAGCTCCTTTCCTAAAGTACTCAATAAAAACATGTTACAACATCTGTTTTATTTGCTTTTTACCATATCTGAGAATACATTACTTCCATAAGTTGCAAGTACTGCATTATGGGTATGTAAATAATATGTATTATGCAGTAGCTCTGTCATTCTCTGAGAAATACACTTCTGAACAGTTGATCCTGACAGTAAGTTAGGAAAAAAAGTACTATGTTAGTAAATGTAAAGCTAATATGTATAGAATTACTTAATGTTTCTGTGAAGTAAAAAAAAATGTAGACATTACTGCTGATGATCACATCTAAACTGAGTGAAACACAACATATGGAAAGTACAACTGAGCATTGGCAAGCTTGATGTGGACTGCACAGTTCTGTAGGAATTTGTTCTATTCTTAATCAGCAACAAAATACCTTCGTAGCACTTTTCCTTACATAGTCATTTGCTTTCTTGACTATATGAGTAGACTGTTGTTTATTTATATTGAAATGACATAAATACTTTAATACTTCTTTTTAGTGTTCAAAACACAGGAGAGCAAAGTAACACAGGTCCTTTCCAATAGTAATCAATACAACATGTTAGAACATCTGTTTTACTTGCTTTGTACCATGTATGAAAATACAAAATCACACATACCCCCGTAATGCAAAGCATCATG
Source organism: Neoceratodus forsteri (assembly GCA_016271365.2). Taxonomy (NCBI): domain Eukaryota; kingdom Metazoa; phylum Chordata; order Ceratodontiformes; family Ceratodontidae; genus Neoceratodus; species Neoceratodus forsteri. The sequence goes on along the minus strand of CM057456.1, from coordinate 604,937,976 downwards.
GGCTATATATGCAGCTCACCACAGAATATTATGCGGGTTCAGCTTTAAGTAGAAATGTATGGTGCCAATTACTTCCATGAGTTGCAAGCACTGCATTATGGGTATGCAAACAGCCTTGCCAGTAGAGAGTTTCTGACTTCATAATACAAGGATTCAATTGGATTCGTTTGAACTAGCAGTTGGCAAAATACAAGGTAAGTAAAAAAAACATTGTAGACACATTACTGCTAATAATCACATGTAAATATGTCTAGAATTGCTGAAAATCTTTCCATTTCTACTCACAATATTGCAGTTATCAGCAACATTTTTTGTGTCACCACTATACTGCATCTGTGGGTAGGGATTTGATTTTGGTGGGATAATCACATCACTTGCTTTGAGGGAAGACGTGCAAGTCACTCAAGTGTGGATTACAAAAGAAATTTAACCCACGGTCAGCTGATGCTGTTTGACCAATTGGCTGCTCTCCTTCATGCAACCCATGTTATAATTCCTTTTAAACACAAATCATTAAATAAATGTTTATCTCTGGAGACCTGATGCATGAGTACTATTTCTCCTCTTATTCTATATCTTTCAAAAGAAAATCAATTCATTTCTGATAATCTTTTCTCATAGGTCATATCCTCTGTTTTAGTTATGATTTTTGTGTATGAACCTGTTTTGAATTGCCTCGATCAGTGTTATAGGCCTCCTTAGGTATGGGCATCAAAACTGTACTGTGCATTCAAGGTGAAGTCTCACCGGTGATCTAAATACTGGAATCATCACTTCTCTACTTCTGCTTCTTATGTTTCTCTTTCTACTTGCTATAACTTGGTTGCATTATTTTGTTGCTGCCTCTTATTGATTATCCTGTTTAAACTTGTTTGTTACAAATATAGTATTTCAGGGTCCTTTTTACATGCTGAACTTCTTATGTTTTCTCCATGTAGCTTTTATTGATATTGTGGGGTTTTTTTTGTCCTTGGGTGGAGAACCACACATTTTCCATTATTAAACTTCATCTTGGAAGTTAACGCCCATGCCCCCAGTGTATCAAGGTCATTTTGCATGATGTTGCAATATGAGTTGTTGGATATGGTGTTGCGGAGTTTGGCATCATCAGCAAACTGAAAAGGAGAACTATATTCAGAATCTGCAAATACATATGTTGTGCAGAGTGTTTTGATTTGTGTGGTTAATCTTGGTATATCCTTCCCTTTGTTTGCTATTGGGAGTTTTTTTTCTAAATATGCCTACTAGTTATATGGCCTCTGGGGATCTCAATGTTCGCACAATGTATTGCTCTTCTTTGTCTTACAATGCCTCCTCTCTCATATGACAGTGATGCATCCAGGACCACTGATTCAGTGAGAGGAAATTACTGTAGCAGTAATCTTAAAATAGGAGCCTGGTGTTGTGACTGCAACTGAATAGCTCTAATTCAATGTTTTTGTTTTCTATACTTTTGTCTAGATCTAGCCAGCAGGAGTACATGTTCTGCTTTTAAATTCATCAAACTACACCCGGCTATAAAAAGCACACAAATCATCCTAGGTCATCAATGTTATGATTAGTAAAACTCTAGCTTTTTTCTTACAGCATGCCCACTCAATTAGATTTCAAATGATTGCTAGGCTGCAAATCTAGCCAATAAGGAAAGTGACTTAAAATCACAGCTGTACTGCTGTAAAATTGACCGTAAACCAGTATTTTCTGAATCCATGGTCCCATATGTATCACTGTCACATGGGACAGGATGAAGTGTGGGAAGAAAAAGAGCAATAACCCATGGTAATATGGAGATTCTCAGGGGCCATAAAACTAGTAGGTAAACTGAGAAAAAACTCATAGCAAACAAAGGGAAGGACACAGCAGGACTAAACACACAAATCAAAACACTCTGCACAACATACGTGTTTACAAATTTTGACTGAAATACTCCTTTAATCTGCAATACAGCCCACTATGCATGTCACTTACAAAACAACTGAAGAGGAATGGGCCCAGGTCTGACCCCTTTGGTACACCTCTCATAACATGACCCCAATCTGATACTTGGCCATTTATTCTAACCCGCTGCCTTCTATCAGTCAATCAATTACTCACCCAGTTGATTATAATATTTGGGACTCCTCTAACCTGCATATTATTGAATAATTCTTTGTGAGGCAAAATGTCAAAAGCCTTACTGAAATCAAAAAATATTATATCCACGGTTTCCCCATGTCCATGGCTTTACTTACTGATCCAAAGAAATGTATTGAATTAGTAAGGCAGAATCTTCCCTTAGTGAACACGTGTTATGTATTGCCTGTTAGGTTAAACTTATGTATCCTTGAATCCAAGTAATTCCCTAACTCTACTCTCCATTATTTTACTCAAGACTCATGCTAAGTTTACAGTCCTAGAGTGCTAAACAGAAGTAGCTTGGCTCATGTAGATTTGTCTTTCTGTTGGTAACTTTCTGGACGTTTTTGAGCTACCCTCAGCTAGGATCACATTCCAGGTACTTGTGTTACATTCTTGTGTGTTCTTTCTTCTGGCAGTAGTTCCTGAATTTGTTTAATACAGTTGTTTTTGTGATTTTTATTGTGAGTTTGGGATTTATATTTCAACAGGCATTGTTAGCAACCTTCTGGAAGCTTCTCTGTTTCCCCCTCAACTAGGATCTATTTACAGCTAATTGTGTTTAAATACCAGTGTGTTATCTCACATAGCAGCAGTGCTAAACAGAAGTAGCTTGGCTCAGATAGACTTGTCTTTCTGTTGGTAACTTCCTGGAGGTGTTTGAGCTACACTCACCTAGGATCATGTACTGTTCAAAAGAGACTAAGGTGCAAAAGGGGGTGGAGTGGCCCTTTATGTTAATGAAAATATCAAAGCTACAGAAATTCAGAATACACATAAGGAGCCAGAAGAACTGTGGGTCACCCTGGAAACAGTAAATGGGACAGCCATATGAACTGGGGTTGTGTACAGACCTCCAGACCAGGGGGAGGACATAGATACTTTACTGTTAGAAGATATACAAAACATGACAGCTAAAGGTGAGGTTCTGATAATGGGAGATTTCAACATGGCAGATACAGATTGGTCAATACCAGCAGAGATATCTTCCAGAACTAGACACAAGGTGGATTCCCTGCAGGGGGAGGGCCTCAAACAACTGGTACAACAACCCACAAGAAACAGGGCTATCCTAGATCTAGTACTGACTAACAGGGAAAGGATCACAGATCTTCAGGTAGAAGGTCACCTGGGTGCCAGTGACCATCACATGGTATGGTTCAATTTGGCCCTAGAACAAAATCATCCCATTCCAAGGCAAAAATATGGGACTTCAGAGGAGCTGACTTTGATGCGATGGCCAAGAGAGTTAAGCTAGCCCTGGCAAAAAGAAATACAGGTGAGAAGGTACAGGCAAAGTGGGCAAGCATTAAAGATGCAATCCTTGAAGCAACATCCCATTGTGTTAGTGAGAAAAGGAAGTGCAAAAGAAGAAGGAAACCACTTTGGTTTTCAAACACAGTAGCAGAAAAGGTCAGAGCCAAAAGGTTGGCCTTCAGGAAATATAAGGGAATGCAGCGGGATGAAGATAGGGAAGCATACCAAACTTCCCTAAGGGAAGCAGGGAAGGCAGTAAGGCAGGCAAAGTCCCAAACCGAGGAAACACTAGCACGAACAGTAAAAGAAGGTGACAAGACTTTCTACAGATACATTAGTGAAAGGAGAAAGTCCAGAGGGGGTATTGCTAAGATCAAAGGGGAAAAAGTGGCATGTGAGGAGGAGGAGGACCATGTAAAAGCATCTATCCTAAATAGATACTTCTGCTCAGTATTTACTAAAGAGAAGGTAGGGCAGGGCCCACAGCTCAGCACCATGGACACAGGGGGGAGGGAGGTGTACACTAGTTCCTTCACAAAAGAAAGTGTCCTACAAGAGCGCGATAAGCTCAGGGTGGACACGGCAATGGGACCTGATGGCATACATTCCAGGGTACTAAAGGAGCTAAGGGTGGAACTAGCAGAGCCATTATCAGAACTGTTTAGTGAGTCTCTGAGCACAGGAGAGGTCCCAGAAGACTGGAGAAGGGCTCATGTGATTCCGCTCCACAAGAGTGGTAACAAGGAGGAGGCAGGGAACTACAGACCAGTCAGTCTTACCTCAGAAGCGGGCAAGATTATGGAGATACTCCTTAAGGAAAGGATAGCACAACTCCTGGAATCCATAGGAGCACAGGATCCAAGACAGCATGGGTTTACAAAAGGAAGGTCTTGTCAAACTAATCTCATAGATTTCTTTGACTGGGTAACCAGAGTGGTGGACCAAGGGGGAGCACTTGATGTTGCCTACCTTGACTTCAGCAAAGCTTTCGATACTGTGCCACATAGAAGATTGATTAATAAGCTGGGTAGGCTCAGGGTGGATCACATTGGTCACCTGGGTGGCAAACTAGTTGACAGGGAGAAAACAGAGAGTGGTGGTAAATGGTATCTTTCTTTCTTTATCTTTATTTTTATTTTTAGAAGGCGCTTTTCTTAAAATCAAAGCGCCTGTACAAATTCACAAAACAATAAATACAATAAAATTAAAAACTAATATGAATCCTTAAAAGCTATGCTAAAAAGGTGGGTTTTCAAAGCTCCCTTAAAACTAAGGACGGTCGGGCAATCTCGCACCTGACGAGGTAGAGAATTCCACAGGGTTGGTGCCATAAAACTAAACGATCTAGCACCTGATGTTTTCAAACGAACCCTGGGAATCTCTAGCAATCCCTCGTCAGTGGATCGGAGGTAGCTGGAGGGATTGTAGGAGCAAAGCAGCTCTTTCAGGTAGGTAGGTCCCAGATCATGTAGGGCTTTATAGGTCAGTAAACCGACCTTGAAGGTGATTCACCAAAACACTGGCAGCCAGTGCAGTCTGCAAAGCACAGGCATTATATGGCTGGATCTAGAAGATCCAGTCAACAACCTGGCTGCCGCATTCTGCACTAGCTGCAGATGGCGAAGTTCAACCCCCGATAGCCCTAGGTATAAGGAATTACAGTAGTCAAGATGGGAGGTAACGAAGGCATGGATCAATGTTGGAAGGTCCTCTGGAGGAACCAGGTGCTTCACCCTGGCAATATTCCTCAGATGAAAAAAGGAAGTTTTGACGACTGCTGACACCTGAAATTTAAGTGTCAGGCGGTCGTCAATTATTACGCCAAGATTCTGCACCTGATCTGAGGTTGTATACAGTCAGAAGAGATGCAAGTCACAAGTGGGGTACCTCAGGGAAAAGTCCTGGGGCCAGTCCTCTTCAATATCTTCATCAGTGACATTGCAGATGGACTGGAGGGTAAGGTTTGTCTGTTTGCTGACGACACCAAGATCTGCAACAGAGTAGATGATCCAGATGGGGTGGGCAGAATGAGAAGAGATCTGGATAAACTAGCAAAATGGTTGGAAGAGTGGCAACTGGGGTTTAATGCAAAGAAGTGCAAGATCATGCACATAGGGAAGAGAAACGCTAAAGCCACCTATAGGCTGGGAGGGGAGTTGCTGGAAGTCACAAGGGAAGAAAGAGACTTGGGCGTCATCATCACCGATGACCTGAAATCATCTAAGCAGACCACTAAAGCAGTAGGTAAGACTAGAGGGATGTTGCGGTGTATTTGTAGGGGTATCACAAGTCAGAAGAGGGAGGTAATAATCCCTCTTTACAAGACACTGGTTAGGCCCCATCTGGAGTATTGCATGCAGTACTGGAGGCCACACCTTCACAAGGACGTTAACCAAATTGAGGCAGTCCAGAGAAGGGCAACCAAAAAGGTGCAGGGACTGCATCAGAAAACATATGAGGACAGATTAACGGAGATCAATATGTATACCCTAGAGCAAAGGAGGGAGAGAGGTGATATGATTGAAACATTCAAACACCTTAAGCACTGAAGTCTTTTTTATGGAATAAGGCATATGGGGATGGTGCCGACATGTATTGATATTTGTTTTAGTGATTTTATCATGATGTTTTATTGTGGTACTGCTGACTTTATCATGATGTTTTATTGTCAATTTATTTTAAATATGTACTGTGCCTTGATTTTTGAAAGGCGTACTATAAATAAAGATTATTATTATTATTATAATTATTATTATTATTATTATTAAGGGCATTAACAAGGTGAAAGAGCCTAACATGTTTCTATGTAAGAAAAATACCAGGACAAGAGGACACAGCATGAGATTAGAGGGAGGCCAATTAAGGGGTAATGTGAGGAAGTTCTTTTTCACAGAAAGGGTGGTGGATGCATGGAATGGCCTACCTCAGGAAGTGGTGGATATGAATACAGTGCAGGGCTTCAAGTGGGCATGGGATAGGCATACGGGAGCAATACAGGTGAGTGTGAATAGATAGACCATTGACAGGGCAAAGGCCAATGGCAAATTCATAAGGTAGAAAAATAAATTGGCAGACTGGGTGGGCCTTGCGGTCCTTATCTGCCATCAACTTCTATGTTTCTATGATCGCATTCCAGGTACCTGATTGTTTTTGTACAGCAGTCGGGCAGGAAAGGAGACACACCCCATCCACCCCTATTCCCACCCTCCCACGGGTAATCTGCCTTTATAGACATCAACAGAAACACACCTACTTAAAGGCACAGGGAACATTTGGCAGCACCCTGCAAGACAGGGGCAATCTGACAATACAGGCAGTAAGACAAGGGAAGAGCAGTCAACTAGGTTAGCAAAGTCACTTGAAGCAGAAAACAGAGGAGTAATTTAGCTGGAAAGGGGAGAAAGGGAAGAGAAAAAATTAACTGAGAAGGAGGGGTGGTTGTAGAAAGCAGGTTCAGGATGATGCAGGGAGTGGTGCAGTGCTCTGGGTGTGGTGCAGCAGTTTTCAGATGAACATTTTGGGTACTGCGGTGCTGCCCCATATGCAAGCACCTCTCTGGGCTGAAGGTAGAGGTCACCAGTCTCCAGGCCAAGCTGGCAGGAGTACTGGAGACCCTCACCCCCACCCAGAGGCCACCATGTCCCCAGCCTATGCCACAATGGCTGCCCAGGCAAATGGCAAGGTGGACTATGGTGGGCTAAGGGAGATTCAAGGGAGGGGGCAGGGACATATCCACCATCCAGTCCAGCCCAAAAAAACCTTCACTGTTTGGAGGAGTGGGAAAGTCCTGCAAAGGAACCCGAGGCTGAAACCAGGGAGGATGTGAGGGTCCTCCAGTAGGGAAACCCAGTGATGGGAGGAAGAGAACCTTAAAGGAGGAATAAGTTACTCCTAGTGGGAGACTTGATTGTCTGGGGAATGGATCTGGGCACAGATAAGAGGGAGGAAAGGGAGGTCAAGTGCCTTCCAGAAGGCACAGCTTGGAGAGAGGGGAGAAGATCAAGAGGATCATTGAAGCAGTGGCGGGGGGAAGGGGCTGGATGTCATTGTCCATCTGGGAACAAATGATCTATCCAAGGACAGAGCTAGCTTGGGACAGGCAAAACAGGACTTCATATGGTTGGGGGGAGCCTTGGGAAAGTAGCAAGCTCCATGACATTTTCATAGGTGCTGCCAGTCTATGACAGAGAGGGGGATAGGAATCTTCTCATTAGTAACTACAACTCATGGTTGAAGGCCTGGTGCAGCGAGAAGGGGTATGGCTTCATTGGGGACTGGTGTCCTACCTGGACTGATATGGCCTGTACAGTGAGGGTGGGCTGCATCTGTCCAGAAAGAGGAAAGCAGCCCTCAATGAATGGTTCAAATGTTTCACTGATGAGCGTCTAAACTAGCTGGGGAGGGGGGCCAACAAGAACCGGCTAACTCTAGCAGCCCACCCTGACATGGTAGAGACACCAGAATGATGTTGCCAAGGTCACCTGGACCAGACAGAAGGGGAGAAACAAAGAAATCGGGAACACATGTTAAAGTTAACAGGGAGGGGAGAAAACTGCAGGGGGCCAAAACCAGGAGTGGAGGGAGGACTGGCAGTAATACTTGGAAGGCCATGGTGACAAATGCCCACAGCCTGGGAAATAAAATCCCAGACATGGAGGCTGTGGTAGTTGAGGCAGACCTGGACACAGTAGCAATAATTGAAATCTGGTACACTGCGAATCATGGGTGAGAAGTAAATATACCAGGTCATACTCTGTTTAGGTGGGATGGGGAGGCAAAAAAGGGGGAGGAGTTGCCCTGTATGTCAAAGAGGGTATAATGGCAACACAGATACAGGGTAGGCAGGGGTAGGCCAAGGCACCGTTGGTCATCTTTGAACCAGGAAATGGCACAGCAATATGCATGGAGGTGACATACAGGCCTCCAGGTCAGGGGGAAGAAGTGGACAGGGACCATGAGGATGAAATACGTGAAATGACAATGAAAGGTGAGATTCTGCTGATGGAGGATTTCAATATGCCAGACGTGGATTGGATCACCCAGGCAGCTGCTTCAGCCAGAAGCAGAGGCATCCTGGATTCCCTACAAGGGGCAGGACTCAGGCAGCTGGTGCTTGATCCCACCAGAGACAGGGCGATTCTTGATCTAGTAATGACCAACGGGGAAAGAATCACTAATGTCCGGGTGGAGGGGTAACTAGGATCCAATGATCACCACATAGTGTGGTTCAGCATACAGACAGGTATTCAGTCAGGTCACACTAGGGCGAAGGTTTTCAATTTCAAAAAGGCAGACTTCGCTGAAATGGGGAGAGTTATCAAAAGTGCCCTGGAGAATAGTGAGACAGGAGGGTGGTGGGTGGAAGAGCAGTGGGAGAACCTAAAATGAGCCATAATGGAAGTATCAAACAAATGCATCAGATTGGTATCAAAAGGCAAGAGAAGGAAAAGGCCACTATGGTTCTCAAAAGAGGTAGCAGAAAAGGTAAGGGCTAAAAGGGCATGGTTAAAGAAATATAAGGAGACCCAAAGGGAGGAGGACAGAGAGGTGTACCAAGAGTGTCTAAAGGAAGCAGGGAGGGCAGTGAGGAGAGCAAAGGCACAGACCGAGGAAAGTTTAGCGTAGACAGTAAAGAAAGGGGACAAGACATTCTACAAGTTCATCAGCGAAAGGAGGAAAACCGGGGGAAAATTGTAAGACTTAAAGGGGAGGAAGGGGAGTGTAAGGACAGAGACATGGATAAGGCAGAAATACTGAATAAATACTTCTGTTCAGTATTCACAGAAGGGGGGGGACAGGGACTACAGCCGAGCATCAGATGCCAAGGTGGGAAAGAGGTGGACAACAGTCCATTCACGGAGGAGATAGTCCTGCAGGAACTCACTAAATGGAAGGTGGACAAAGCAATGGGACCAGACGGTATACACCAAAGAATAATACCGAAGCTGCAAAGAGAGCTATCAGAACCTCTGGCAGCATTGTTTATTGAGTTACTTAACACAGGAGTGCTGCCAGAGGATTGGAGGAGGGCACATGTCATCCCTCTACACAAATCAGTCAGTAGGGAGGAGGTGGTCAACTATAGGCCAGTCAGCCTCACCTCGGTAGTGGGGAAGACCATGGAGGCACTACTTAAGGAAAGGATAGTGGGACATCTAGAAGCTATCGGTGCCCAGGACCCTAGGCAACATGGGTTCACAGTGGGTAGGTCGTGTCACAGGGTGGATACTCCTGAAGGGGTGGGGAAAATGATGAGGGACCTGGGGAAGCTTGAGAAATGGTCTGCAAAGTGGCAACTGAGGTTTAATTCAAAAACGTACAAAATTATGCACCTGGGATACAGTAACCCTGGGGGGAGCTACAGGACTCAGGAGAGTTGCTGACAGTCACCAAAGAGGAAAGAGACCAGAGGGTTACTATTTCAGATGATCTGAAAATGATAAGGCAGAGCACAAAGACAGCAGGGAGGGACAGTGGCATGCTGTGGTGCATAGCAAGGGGTATCACCAGCAAAAGGCATGAGGTAGGGATGCCATTATATAAAACCCTGGTCAGACCTCACATGCAGTACTGTGTGCAGTTCTGGAGGCTGCACCTTCAAAAGGACATTAACAGGCCAGAGGCGGCCCAGAGTAGGGCAACTAAGATGGTACAGGGCTTGCACCACAAGATTTACGAGGAGAGATTAAGGGACCTCAATAGGTACTTGCTGGAGGAGAGGAGGTAGAGAGGGGACATGATAGAAACATTCAAGTACCTCAGAGGCATAAACAGGGTGTGGGGGGGATCTTCCAATACAGGAGGAGTACAAGAACTAGGGGGCATGACATGAAACTGGAAGATGGCAGGTTAAAAGGGAATGTGAGGAAGTTTTTCTTCACGGAGAGGGTGGTGGACGCATGGAATGGTCTGTCACAGGAGGTGGTGGGTGCGAGCACTGTGGTTGGATTTAAACATGCATGGGACAGGTATAGGGGAACCACAGAGGTTAACTAGAGGGAGGGTCGAAAGCTGTACTCAAGTACAGGACTTACAGGCAGACTGGATGGGCCTAGCAGTCCTTATCTGCTGACAATTTCTATCTTTCTATAGTTGTTTACATCATTTTGTTTCCCTTTCTTGCATATTGAGGTCACCACAGTTTCCTCCATACATCGGGGATAAGTCCTTCGTTGATAGATTTGTTGGAAATTTCTTTTATGATCCCTGCTAACTCTTCTGCAGACTCCTTTAACGTTCTAGGAAGCATGACATCTGGTCCATGGGGTTTGTCTTGAGGTTATTTTTCAGGTCACAGCTCCTACCTTCAGAAACCATCAGAAATAGTTAGAAAGGAGAAACAGGTTTGTTTGTCATCCACATGAATATGCTAACCAATGCAACCCAAAAGACTCAGTATTTATTTATTTAACATTTGGTAACCGTGAAAGGCACACTGAGCCAAAGCTCGTTTCCAGGTGTGACCCGGGAGAGAGGGTAATAAGATTTACAATGTTGATAGCATAGATACAATCAGGATTGAGCACAGTATAACAAAATATAAATTACTGTAAAAAATACGTACTGTATAAGGTACACAATTGAGGTAGCATAGTTTCACTGTGCATAGTGGATGTGGTAGTATAATATAGCAAACAACTATACAAAGGCAAAAAAATATATAAACATATTTACAAGCATCTGCACAGAGTGAGCGCTTGCACAAAGGGAAGACTTAGCAGAAAATTAGGGGTATGAGGGTAGAGAGCTCGCAGAGAAGATGCTCGGGAGTAGAGATAATAAAGAGTGAATATTAACACCTGGAGGTTGACTATGGAGTGAAAAAAACAAAGTAATGGACCTAGAACAAAACCCTAGGGAACACACACTAACAAAGGAAGACAACTTGAGATGTGTTGGTTGGTCTGGTCCCAAGAAACCTTAAAATAACAATCAAGGGGTCAAAAAAAAAACCAAGGGCCAAAAAACAAACAAACAGAAAAAGAGCAAAAAAGAGTTCCTTGAAATTCAAAAGTGGTCTGAAGCCGCTCAACAAGAACAATGTGATCAACAATATCAAAAGCAGGAGAAAAAGCAAGCAGAATAAACACAGGCATCTAATCCTTAGCCTTTGCAGCACAAAGATCATTTGAAACTTTCAACCAGCAGTTTCAGTTAAATTACATTTTTAAAAGTCAGACTGTAGGCAATCCATGAGACATTACAGTCAAGATAAGCAAAGCACTGATCATATACCGTGCTCCCCAATAGCTTATTCAAAAGAAGCAAATGTGACATAGGTCTATAGTTACATAATCAGCTCAGGTTATGATTCAATTTTTTTGACTTTAGAATCACAGCACAAATTGTAATAAATATGAAACATGACCAATTTCTAATGAGGTATTAAATAATAGTCAAATTGAGCTTTTGCATGACAGATCAATCTTCTCTGATACTTTGATCTTGTCAATACCCTTGACCGAGTGAAAGACTGAGATCATGTCCCTTCACAGCCTCCTTTTCTCCAGGGTGAACGCGTTATACGAACATATGAACATACGAAATTTGCCAGCAGATAAAGTCCTAGAGGTCTATCAAGTCTGCTCGAATGTGCAGCTAGCACCCCTTATTCTACAGCTGCTCCTCCCTTCCACCCTACCCCTTCATTAAGCCTCCCTCTTGTCCTGTCCCATCCCCATTTGAAGCAGTCCACTGTTCTACTGCATACCACTTCTGCAGGTAACGATTACACCCAGCCAACACCTCTCTGTAAAAAAGTGTCTCATCTCCTCCTGAACCTTCCTCGCCTCCAGTCTCATTATGCCCTGGTGGCCCCTCCCTCCTTACTTTGAACAGCCCCTCTGTACCGGGTCTTGCTTTTATTCCTTTCATGTATTTAAAGGTTTCAATCATGTCACCTCTGTCTCTCCTCTCCTCCAGTGAGTACATGTTCAACTCCTTCAACCTCCTCTCGTATGATAAGTCCCCAGACCCTTGATCATCTTTGTCGCCTCGCTGCACCCCTCCAGTAACTTAATGTCCTCTTCAGATACGGACACCAGTACTGCACACAGTACTCCAGGTGTGGTCTAACTAATGACCTATACAGTGGCAGAATCACCTCCTCCCTCCTCAAGGATATACCCCTTGCAATACAACCCAGCATTTTGTTGGCCTTTGTAGCTGCCTTCCTACACTGTGCCGTGTTGTTCATTGACCCTGTAATGAGCACACCCAGATCCTTCTCCTCCTCTGTCTGGGCTAGCTGCACTCCCCAGCTGGTAAGTCCTCCTTGGGTTCTTCATCCCAAAATGCAGCACCTTGCACTTTTGGCATTAAAGCCCAGTTGCCAGGTGTCTGACCAGGTTTCAAGCTTTGCCAGATCATCCTGCAACCCCTGCTATCCCCTAGGTCATCCACCACCGCCAACCTTGGTATCATCAGCAAACAGACTGATCTTGCTCTTGATGTCCCATGATATGTCTGCAATGAATATCCCAAACAACACTGGTCCCAACACCGAGCCCTGTGGGACACCGCTCATCACTGCCCTTGGGTGTGAGAGCTCCCACCCACCACCACCCTCTGTTGCCTTCCCTGCAGCCAGTTTCCTACCCATCTCACCAGCATTGCACCCGCCCCTGTGCCTACTAACTTCCTTCCCAGCCTTCCATGTGGCACCGAGTCGAATGCCTTACTGAAGTCCAGATACAGGACATCCACTGCATGGCCCCTGTCCAGTTGCCTAGTTACCCTGTCATAGAACTCGACCAGGTTGGTTTGGCAGGATCTGCCACGTATGAAGCTATACTGTCTGCTGTCCTGTAGTCCGCTGGCCTCTAGGAGGCCACCAGCCTCCTTCCAGGATAGTCTCCATTAGCTACCTACCATGGATGTGAGGCTCACTGGTCTGTAGTTTCCTGGTTCATCCTTGGTGCCACTCTTGTGGAGGGCACCACATGAGCCATCCTCCAGTCCTGAGGTACACACCCCTGAATGTAGTGAGGCATTAAATAGGTTCGCCAAAGGTCCTGCAAGGACCTCTGCCAGCTCCTTCAGTACCCTCGGGTGGATGCCATCTGGGTCTGGCGCCTTTGTCCACCCTCAGTGCCTTCAAACCCTCTTGAACTCTGCCCTCCATGATTTCCCCATCTGTCACCACTTCCCTGCTTCTGCCATTTCTCCCACCTTGGGTGTCACCCCTCTTCTCTTTAGAATACTGAGCAGAAGTACTTATTTAGTGCTTCTGCCTTATCATACCCTGCTTCCACCCAACCCCCTCCTTCCAATCCTTACTATGTGGTCCTTATAGCTCCTTTTCTCCCTGATGTACTTAAAGAAGTCCTTCCCCCTTCTAATGCCTTGTGCCAGCCTGAGTTCCGTAGGGATGCTTTGCTCCCCATACTGCCCCTTTGTCACCTCCTTCTATTCTGTCAAGTACTCCTCCCTGTCCTCCCCCTCCTGTTTTCTTGTACTTCCTAAAGGCAGCTCTTTTCCTCCTTACCTTTCCATGACCTCCTTGCTCAACCAGCTCGGTTTCTTAGCCCTAGCCTTCTTGCTCTGGGATTTGCAGCAGGTTTTGGTTGCCTCCACTATCCCCAGCTTTATGAGTTCCCATCTCTGGTTAGTATCCATACTAGATTGAATTCTGACCAGGTACCCTTTTACCACTTCCCCCATCCTCCCAAAGTCGGCCCTTCTGAAGTCCAGCACTCTTGTGCCAGATTCCACTCCTTCCTTGCCCATATCCAATGTGAGCCATACTGAGTGGTGGTCACTCCCTGACAGCGGTTCCTCCACTGTAAGTTCTCTTACAAAGTCCCCATTTGCCAGCACAAGGTCAAGGGTATGTTATGGGCCTCATTCCATGAACTTCCCTCATAGCATTTGTCATCCATACCTCTGATCATTTTGGTGGCTCTCTGTTGCATCATCTTGTCTGCCTCAATGCCCTTTTGTAGTGAGGGGACCAATCTACATGCTATATTCCAGGTGATGCCTGATCAAGGCCTTGTAAAGTAATAGACTTACTTATTTATTGCTGATCATTTCCCTTTCTTAGCCCCCCATCATTTTGCTGACCATATTGACACTGGCCATTCACTGCTTGTCCAACTTCAGCCCCTTGTCTTATGACCCCAGGTATTTTTTCCTGATTCTTGGTAACTCTGCTTCTTCTCCATCACTGTATTCAGTCCCTCCAGTTCCATTACTACCTTTCAGGTTTGCAGGACGATAAGTATGTTACTTGTCATTGAGCATGGTGGTGCCAGCAGAGCGCATTGCACTCCCATGTGAAAGACCAAGCTTTGCACTGCACCTTGACATGCACATCCTGGACTGGTGGAACCTTGGTCATGATGGGAGGTAGCTTGCTTAGGCTCCAAGAAAAAGTGTTGAGTATCTCATTCCTGTTGCAACACTTGTGGATAGAAGGGTGGCTTTTACATCATGGGTGACCATGCAGTGCACCCCCATATGCTAGTGCTGTCAGGTGGACTGATGCAGTTGTATCAAGGTGGAAGGGTAGGACATAATGAGAAGCAGACTCTCTCAGCTAGAGAATGATGTCTGGCCTTCACCCACTCCTTCTTTGAGCCCCGTGCTGCCTCCAAATTCACCACTCCCTGCACTGAACATAATGATTTCTGGGCTACACTAGGGGCCAGTGGCCCAAGCCCTGCCACAGGGGAAAAGTGTTGCTTGTGGGGTGTTCAGTGGGTGACAGTGTTGAGGTTTGGCAGTCAGGAGGTGAGGGCCAGTGCTCCAGTTAAAATTGGATGGAGCAGAAGCAGCCTGATAGCAACAAAAGAGATGCAGCTGAGGTAGAGGATATAAAGGGTGAATTTATAAAGTGTGTCTAGTCTGTATCTGTACTCTGTAATTCTCTGACGTGGAGCCTCTGTAAAGGAGTCTCTGACTCAAAGGTTGTAAATTCCAGTATGTTTCAATAAATAAATAAATAAATAAATCAAAGTAAACAGATGTTGCTGGTCACTATTATATCACCTTCCATTTGTCTCCTCCATGTTCCTCTGCATTTTCTTCCTGTGATGATGGGCTCCCATCAATGAACTGGAACATCTGGCATGCTATACAGTGCGCTGCATGCAGGGTGCTTCATACTTTACTAGTTCTGCCAATTATTATTTGGTCTACTGTGCAGAAAAACACAACATGACCCTTCACTACTCCCTAGTTCCAGTCTTTGGCATTCATAGTTTCAACATCACCCTCTTTTACTCTGCTCATTTACTTTAGGTATTGAGATGCCCTGTGAGCCTTATCCTGTTCAGCAGTACCTGTTGGCTCCCTAGAGTTCCTCACCAAGGCAGAGTACCTTAAGAAGATTCCCAGTCCTTTCACCCTATCCAAGTCCCTGCCACAGCTTGTCTCTAATCACAGTGTGTGGGACCTTTTACACTGTTACCCCAGTGACTACTTCTGCACTTCCTGTTTCAGCACCTCTGAAACTGGAAGTGGCATCAGCATTGTTTCAAAACTTGGTTCTGCATATTTTTTGTATTAGCATTTCCAGCTCTTCTCCTGTTTGTTTGCAGATATATGTTTCACTGCTGATTTGGCTCACACTTATTGTTTTACCAACTAGGAGTGGTATCAGCAATATCCCCAAACACTTCAAACTGCACAAATACACTCTATAGCTCTGAGTAAAACTGGTTGGCTTTTGAAAATTTATTACAGACCCTGAAACCCTGCTTGCACCCCTTTGAATAAAAATAAATAAATTATGGTAGCTCTTGGGTATGCTAAATAGTATCACTTCTGGATTTGGGCATCTCAAGTGACCGTAGCTGTAGGCACTGAACAGTCAGCCTCTAAGGCCCCCCCTCACAACTAGGATCTAATGCACCCTAAGTGACTGTAGCTGTGGGCACTGGACAGCCAGTCTCTAATGCTCTCTCCTTTATCAATGATCTTATTTAATCAGCAGTCTGCACCACTGGCTTCCAAAAGGGGGATTGCAACTTCTGGTTTCAAGAGTACATTAATTGGAATCTATGTTGACATAGAGTTTGTTGTTTTTGCAGCAGATTTGGCTTCAGAGAAAAAAAAAATTATCCATTTGGCTAAACCTTGGATTAAGTTTTTAGCAACACTTTACTTATTTAAGCCATGCTGTTTTTCAAATGGTTGCCTGTTAGCAGAGCTAGGGGTAGGTTCCACCATGCCCTATCAACAGAAAATTTGTCGAAGTCTATTACAGTGATGGCATAATGCCGACAATCTGCATTGTGCCGTCAGAAGAACAATGTGTTTTTTTGCTGGGGGGTTGTTTCCCCACGCATTCCCTGCATTTTAATATAATCAACTCCAGGTTGCACTTGTTTCAGGGAGGGGGTACAACACTGGGAGAAGTGGTGTCAATGAACTGCAAGACCATTACAGCAAACTGCTGATTTTGTCGCTGTAATGGTCTTTAGCAGTTTTAGTGTCGCTGTTCTGTGTGCCACTGCTGGGGGTATAGGTGTGTGCACAAGCTCTTAGATTTGGATTCTGCTCTGTATGTTGGGGAAGAAACTTGCTGCTGTTTGGTGCAGTGGGAGATGTGAACAGCACAGAGCTTGGTTAAAGAGAGACTAAGCACAAGAAGGTTAAGTGACCTGCTCAGGGTTACACTTTGAGTAAGTGATGGTGGGGCAGTTATTGCTGCTTATATTATTAATGTTTTAGTTTGGATTTATGAAGCACCCTGAGCATTAGAAAAATAATCATTTAAATAATCTATCTTCCTCTCTGTCTTTCTCTCCCCTGACCTCTTTTTTTTTTTTTTGGTCTTCTCCATACCTCTCAACCTCTCAGCATTAAAAATCATAGCACTGGCCTTCAAAAATCATAGCAAAGGCCAGAATGTGTAGCACTTTCTTATACTAAACAATAATATGTCTACAGATAGTGGCCCCCAAATAGTTAGTACTAAGGAATGTTTCTATCAACTTAGTTCAATGATTTAATAGTTTGTGTGTCTGGAAATAGCTCTAACATTATGAGAAACATCAGTAAACCCATGCGGAACAAGGGTACATTTGAGTGTGAAAATCATAGTGCTATGCGAAATTCATAGCAGTTGAGAGGTATGGTCTCCTCTATCAACATGCCCTCTTGCTCTCCCCCTATATTGTGCACACTGCTGCAGTTGTCCATAGGATCTCTATGCTGCCCCCACCGCCAAACACACACTTGTGCTGGTAGCAGCCCCTCACGCACCTTCCTCTCCCACTTCCCTCCCTTGTACAGCAGAGATCAAACAGGTTCCTCTATGACCCTGCCTGACTTTTGTCCCCTTCCACGAACATAACAGCAGTATTCTCCCCCTCCTTTTCCTGGATTAACTCATTCTCTCCCGGTGGCCATTTTGGGTCAGGTCCAGCAATGGATGGTTTCGATGCCATATGGCGTCTATGGGAACAAATGAGTTAATAAAAATACTGTGGTATACACTGTTGGTCCTTGTCCACCCCTACCTAATGTCAACAGCAGAATTATCTCCTCCTTCTTCTCTATTGCATTTCAGTGCCCAGTGATGTTCATTGTTGTTCCCTTCCTTAGCACACTTTCCTCCCACATAAAATAAAATCCTCACCCACCCCCACTGATCTCAGCCCCATCATCACCTCCCCTCCCAGTCCTCATTGGCCCCAAACTCATGCAGTTTAGTGAAATTAAAGTATGTAAACATACCCAATGCAGCACAAAGATCCCCGTTCTCTGTGTACACTGCAGGGCCTGAATGTCAATAATCTCATACAAAGCGCTACTAAGAAAGTTTAATGGCATTTTGACCCCACAGTGAGACAAAGAAGATGTTATTTTTCTGCTGCAATAAACATTTGTAAAAATATTAATTTCACTGAATGGATTGGCTCTGGGCCCATTAGGGCTGGTCGCAGAGGGTAGAGAAGCTGAGTTGTTGGTGGAGGGGGGAGTGTTAATGAAAGTGCTGGCCAGTAAGGAGAGAAATTACTTGCACTCCAGTCCATTGCTGCCACATAGAAAATAACCCTCCTGGCTGCACTTCACATCACCAGCCATGCCACACTCTGCAGGGCCCCAGTACCACTGATAAGGCATATACAAAAGAACTCATCAATGGTGGAAATGCTAATTTGTTTCAGCAAACCAATTTTTGCAAGCCAGATAGCAAACTGGCAGATATCGTACTTAACACGGACACTTCTTCCTGATCCAAAGATCAGATTACAAAAATATATTACAGTTGTTTCCTTTTACACTTTTTCTTTGCCTTTTTTATAGTGCTTCTCCATTGAGTGCAAAGGTTATGGTCCTTGTTGGCTCACATTTGCAGGCTTCGGTGGTGCACCTTCCTTATTCTCTTAGCCTCCTAGGAATTACTACTCTTGAGTTCCTAAACTGTTTTGTCTCACTTACCGAAGTAGATCTCCACACACACCTCACCTTTCACACAGAACCTGCCACACAGCTCTCCACACCACTCGGCACTACACAGCAAGTAAAGTGCAAGCAAGATATGTGGGATAGCTGCCTAAGGGGGACAGCCCTTTGGGAACCATTTTTCTTTAATTAATGTCTATGGGCAGTTCTTTTGGTTTAGTGAGACAGTGATAATTTGGACTGTACTTTAGAGGGATGATTGAGGGCTGATGGGGTAGAGATCAGCTGGTAATTTGCACCTCATCAAGCAGGGGATTTCAATGGAACAGCAGTGAATAGCATTTCAGTTGCTTTTTGCTTGCTTAGCAGGAGACAAACTAGTTGTTAACGAGGCTCTTCCTAGATACATGGAGTGCCATGACAAAAACACTTTCAGAGAGAGACTTGAGCTGCTTTTACATTACAATTACCTGGAGTGTTGTTGTCTTGAATCGGATTGCTCGGCTTGGACCGCTAGTCTTTTCTTTTACAGGCTGCAGCTGTGCAGCATTCCTGATGGCTTTCATATGCTTTGGGGGCATTTCCAGTGGAGGGGTTAGTGAATAGGTGTGTACCAGTACAGGTAAAGCAGCATTTTTGCATGCTTGCAAAAATGCCTGCACTAGTGCACTCTGCTCTGCATTCCCAACAAACCATAACGGAGCAGCTTGCAACGCTCTGGGAGCTCTTTATACTGCCTGATCTGCACTGCTGGTACCAGTGCAGATCTGGTAGTGTAAAAGCCCCTTTAGAGGAAAAACAAACAATTATATTAGTTCCTGGCAGTCTCTCCTGACTCTGGCTACCACAGTAGTTTTCAGCACTGAAGTCAAATGTTGTGCCAGCATTCTCTGAACTGCCCATACCCCCTGACTCTGACACTTAACACTCAGAAGGTAAAAATAATCTTTATTCTAAAATAATTTTTATTTTACTGCACTTCCTGGCAGTCTCTTCCTACACTACCTCCCACAATAATTTTCGGAAAGAACTTAGGCAAGACAAGGCAACTTTTATTTATATGGCACCCATTACTAGAGGCTCTGGATGCCTATCAATAAAACAAATCAGAGATAATACAGGAATTAAAATTAGGTAACAGTTCAAAAATAAGATTAAATTCAAAATTTCAGCTTTATAATAAATAACATCAGATAGCTGAAATGGTTGGGTTGGAGTAATTAATCCATAAAGGCCAGGCAGAAGAGGTGAGCCTTCAGCCTCAGTTTGAATACCCCAATCAAGGAAGCCTCCTGGACCGCAGATGGTAGCGAGTTCCACAGAGTTGGCCTGGCAACACTAAAGGCATGGTCGCCTGTTTTGAGCTGAACCCTGGGAATGTCCAGGAGGCCCCTCATGGAGGAGCTGAGGGAGCAGACAGAGGTCGCAGGTGTCAGGAGCTCAGACAAGTAGCCTGGGCCCAGCCCATATAGGTCCTTAAAGGTGAGCAAGCCCACCTTAAAAAGGACCCTCCACTTGACAGCCAGCCAGTGCAGGGCATGCAGGACTGGGGTCACATGACAGGACCTGGACAGGCCCGTCAGCAACTGGGCCACCATGTTCTCCACCTGCTGCAGCCTGTGAAGGGCTCCTTCCATGACCCTGAAGTATAGAGAGTTGCAGCAGTCAAGCCTAGCGGTAACAAAGGCATGTATCTGAATCTGCAGATCTTCAGGTGGAACAAGGGGCTTGATCCTGGCAATATTCTGCAAGTAGTAAAAATCACTTTTGACTTCAGACAATACCTGATCTTCAAAGGTCAGTCTGCTGTCCGGGATTTTAGCCAGGCTGGTGTTAAGCATGTCTGCAGCATCGGATGTTCCAGGTACAAATGACAATTACAGCTGGGTGTCATCTGCTTATCAGTGAAACTCCACGCTGTACTGCTGATTGATCTCACCCAGGGGCAGCATGTACACTGAGAACAGCATCAGTGATAAGATCAAACCCCATGGTACTCCACATTACAGGAGCATTGGGGAGGAGGAGAAATTCTCCATCACCACCTGCTGCACCCGATCAGATAGGTAGGATTCAATTTGATCACCACACCGGCGAGTCCACAAAACCTCACAGAGCTGATTGAGAAGCTCAAAGTGACCCACAGTGTCAAAGGCAGAAGAAAGATCAAGGAGCAAAATAATTGACTTGTCTCCTCTATTTCTAGCTCTGAGCAGATCATTATGCATCCTCACCAATGCTGTTTCCATGCTGTGTCTGTCCTGAAAATCCAACTGAAATAGCTCATAGATGTCAGAGGACATGAAGCGATCCTTGAGCTGTTGTGCCACCAATTTCTCAAAAACCTTGCTCAAAAATGGCAGGTTGGAGATCAAATGATAATTCGCCAAGATGTCTGGGTTGAAGGATAGTTTCTTATGGAGGGACCTCACCAGTGCTTCTTTCAGAGCCACTGAGAACACCCCCTCTATCATTGAACACCTGGCAATCCTGGTGAACACCAGGTCAACAGCCTTGATGCATCCTATTGAGAAACATGTCGGGGCTGGGTCCAGTTCACAATACGTGTGGTTCAGCTCTAAGATCACCCCAGTGACCTCAGCCACCTCCACTGGCCTAAACTCTTCCCAGATTGGCAGAGTGCCTCTGCTCCTCCCAGTCCAGCCACTGCGAGGCAATAACTTACCTGCAGTCCTCACTCTGCATTGTAAGAATCATTGAAGGGCATAGAAAAGCAGCCTGCCTTAAACACACAATGAAGAATTCAATCTTTTGATAACTGGGATGGCTGTTTAATCAGGATTTAAGGGCTGCCACCAAGCCATCCTGAATAACTGGCTTCTACTGTACACAGTTTGGATCAGCGATTCAAATGCTCAGCCTCAGTCAGACTCGTAAACCCTCGGACACGTTACTTTCAACACAGACAGTAGACAGCCGAAGAATTATTGACGTTTTATGAAGAGCCTGGTTCCTGTTTATGACATGTCTAATTACACATGGCATGCTATTTTTATTTAGCACCTTATCAAGAGGCCTAGGACTTTTGTGGAAGATAATCTAAATGAAATCTCTCTGAAGTATCTTCAAATCAACTGCACTTTGTGTGTGGTTCTTTGGCTGACTTTGAAGCTGTCAATGCTGGGCAACAAGACTGGTCAACAGAAACTGAGAGTTAAAATGGTTCTATCCATGTAGGCATCCAGGTGGATCTAGGATTTATTTATGGGGTAGGAAGTAAACTGCTATGGTGAATGGCCATACAGTAGTTGGCAAATAATTTGTACTCTCTGGAGTACAGGTGGGAAAGTGGTGTGCTAGAAACCTACAAATACAAGTAGGGACATAATATGGCGCGGCCTCCACTGAGTTATTTAAGCTGAGGTACAACACAGCCACCTGGGGGTAATACCTTAAACTAGGGAGGAGACAATTCAAGAAAGATGTCAGGAAACAGTTATTCACTGAAAGAGTGAATAATAGGTGGAACAATCTACTAGGCAGTGTTAGTAATACTAGGACTGTCACAGAATTCAAACCCAATTGAATAGTTCCAATGAGATCATTAGAAACAAAAGGGATACAGGGCGGGGGAATGCTCTGTAAGGACTGATGAAGCTATATACGAACAACAGGGCAGATGTGAAGAGCTATTCGTTTTTTTTGTTATATACTAGCTATGTAAATAATATATATGTTTATATATAAAGTTCTTGCATCTCTTTTTCTAACTGTATTTTTATTATGTCATCTGCATTAAAAATACAGTGCATTTAGCCCATAGGTAGGCACTTAGTAAGATCATACTAATATAGCAAACAGGTGACAGTGGAGGGTGCTGAGCCATTCTGTGCTTTTCAGAAATTCAAGCAGTATTACGACGCTGCTATGCAGCGCGCAGGTTGCATCCAGCGTCATTTCATTTCAAGCAAGAAGATCACAGTAATGCAAAATCACAATAAACAATGCCTTAAATGCTTTTATTTACACTACTAATTACACACAAATAAACAACAATTATTGCACTGGGGTGTGTGTGTGGGGGGGGGGCGGTGCCCCGCAATGAAAGCAAGCACTACTAAAAAATAAACATTTCGGCGATCAATACTCAAAAATAAATGACACACAAATGATATTTACATCACAAACTGCTGATTATTGCACAGGGGGTGTGGGAGGGCAGAGCCCCCAATGAAAGTAAGCACCACTAAAAAATAAAGCAAAGTTCATTTCAAAGGCTAAGTTCAATTTGATCAATCGTGGCAGAAAGCAAAGTCAGTCCTGGCGAGGTGGTTCATTTTCATCATTTGCCTGGAGTTTTTTTCCACTCTTAGTACTCCACAATATGCACCAGAATGTTAGTGAAGGCATCTGCTGGTGTTTTGCCATACCATTCGCACCACATAAATTGGTCCAGGTAGGAGGGGACCGTACTGGACTGAGTTCCAATCATGTTTTTGAAGATTTTTTTGGCTTGGGACCAGTAGCTCTCAACCCCGTTGGTATGGGCACCTGTCAATGGGTCCACACAATTCTTGCTATGGTTGACAGTTTTATGGACATAGTTCTTTCCTGGTATTCCGGTTATTCCACGATATGCCATCCACTCGTCTGAGTGTATCTCAGTGCCTGGATGTACATGTCAGGCAATGATTGGCAACAAAGTAGCAGCATCTCTTCACTCTACAAATGTAATAAACCCCAGCCTGGTTTCCACATCGTAAATTCCAAACACCCAGTGATCTTTGATCTGTGTTCCTTCCATGGTTGTAATTTGCTCTCACCATGACTGACTTGTCTGTCTGGATTTTTTTCTCCTCCCCTCCCAGCATTATGGGATCTTGTAAAACTTTCCAGGTGCAGATGTTCCTCATGAACTGAAATCAGTCGATGGTGGTTTTGTTATCACTTTGGCCTGCTGTGTTGACACTGAGATGTGTTTTGCATGCCCAGTGGTATACCATCATAACGACTTCTGCACTGGAGCTTTGGAATTCCAAAAGTAGGTGTCTGTCAGTATACTTTTTTTAGCTCAGCATGCTGATCTTCCTGGAATAAGTCTCCATCACTCAGTCATACTAGTGTAATAGCGCCGGAGGCACTAGGACCAAGCGGGAGTCAACATTTTTCAGAAGGGTCAGTGCTGAGACAGAACCACGCATGCGCAGCACCATGAGACTAGCTCACACCTGTGTAGGCTATCTCGGCGTTGACCCTCCAACCGCCTCAGTTCCTATTCTCCCACCGTCGAGTGCGCTTGGATGTCGATGTCACTCACCTACCAGAGTCAAAGTTTTTGTCTATACGACAGCAGCTTTTAGCATTTAATTTAACATTTTAGTAGAAATTTCTTATTTTACAAACAAGAAAAGAAGATTATGAAGAAGAAGAAATTCTCACCTGCCATCAATGGAGTCATCCTTAGATGGTAGCGGTGATGGTAGGAAGACTTTGTTTGAAAGTTCTTATAGCAGAGAGGCTGTGTCTGGTCCACCGCCCTTTGATAAATGGCTGGGGAGGTCCAACTATGGACGGTCCTGTGCTCGGGGTCGGGGGGGACAGTACACCGAAGCATGAATCTAGTGGTTTTAGGGATCCGGCTCTGCTTAACCTTGAGCTCTTCTTCCTCATTGTGGGAAGAAGAATTGTTGCCACTCAAGGTTGTCCTTTGGTACGTCTGCATGAGAATTATTCTTCGGGAGGGGCGATATGCCTGAACCGACTTTGATGGGTTCCCTTTGGCCCCGCTCCTAACGGCCGCATTCTTCGACTCCAGACTCCATCTCTGTCCTTGATGGAGCTCCGGTGAGCAGTTTCACCTCTGGACAGCTCCTATGGAACAGGGGGTTCGACTTCTGTCCAGTTTTCCTGGCCAGTGTTCCTGATTTCAGGGCCTCCGAGCCTCTGAGTCACTGGGCCGGAGCAGGGTCGATTGGATCAGGATGAGCATGGTGTTCCCTTGATGCCTTCACCATTGTGCTGACCCCGCGTGCCTAATCCCCCTCTCTCTTTCCATGCAGGGGCTGACACGGGCACCACCTTTTCCTTCTTCCCTTCTCCTCAGGATTCTCCAGTGGCATTTTCCATGGTGGTGTTTGTCCTGGCACCCTGCCTGATGCCATGGGTGACACCACAGGTCTGGTGCTGTGAACTGGCACCATGACAGCCACTGGATTTGATGTCGGTGCTGTAGGTAGCACCACTGGTGTTTGGATTGGTGCTGGGAGTCAGCACCGTGGCTCAGCGCCATCACTCTGTGCAGCGCCGCGGGTGCTGTTGTTGGTGCTGTTGGTTGCCAGTGCCACTGGCAGTGTTGTGAGTGTCTCACAACACCATGGACCCCCCTGGGTGCCTTCAGGTGGTGCCGAGCACCCACAGGTGGTGCCAAGCACCTGTGGGGGCCGCAAGCAGTGCTGAGCACCAGCGGGTGCCATGGGCAGTGCTGCAGGCACTCGTGGGTGCCGTGGGTGATGCCATGGGCACCAATGGGTGCCATGAGTACCATGGGTGCCATGAGTATCATGGGTGCTATGAGTGCCATGGGTGCCATTGCTGCCATGGGTGACATGGTACCATGGGTGCCATGGGTGTTGGGGGTGTCCTTGGGTGCCATTGCTGCCATAGGTGCCAGGTGCCTGCGGGTACCACCTCGGGTGCTCTCAGGTGTCACCCAGGTTGGCATAGACACTGCTTGGTGCCCTCCTGTGCCACAAGTGATGCTGGTGCCATGGGGGTGCCAGTTGGTGCTGACCAGCAGAACTAGTGATTGATTTTCCTTCTGCAGACCTCTTCTTCCATGGAACTTGTAGCAAGATGTTTTCCGCAGAATGAAGTTCTGTTCTGTGGATTATTTTTCCACACATCTTAGTGAGTGGCAGTCTGCGTGGGATCTTGTGACATCCAATGGTTTTACGCTGATGGAACTCTTCTGTACTGTTCTGCCAGCGGAATCTCTCATTCTGTTCAGCACTTTCTCAGCTCCCTACATGGTGCCGAGCTCCTCGACATCCTCCCTGGTAGCGGAGTCTCTAGTGGCTCTGACCTAGACCTCCCTTAGGGGTCCTTCTGTGGTAGAAGTGCATCTAGATGAGTCTCTCCCTGTCCTTCTGGTCAGTGATACAGTGCATGACTAATTTTATATACTGAAGGGCATTACCCCTCTATCATCAGAGTCCGTGATGGAAGATCTTTTCAGTTGTTCCTCAGTGATGGGGTCCATGATAGTATTTCAAATTGCATCCGTGGACCATACACTTCTGCGTCTAGAATTTCAGTTGTAGAGACAATTACACTCTGTGGAACATTCTAATTCAATTATTGGGAGCTGCACAGGCTCTTCCACTCCTTTGATAGGGGGATATAGCCCCCTTGTGATACTGCCCCTTTGGTGGCTTCATCGGCACATATGGTTAACATCTCTTCAGCTGCAATTATTGGTCCGGTCACAATTTCAGTTATGGACACTCAGGCTCCTCCTGCCCCTCAGATGGATGACATCTTCGTAATTTTTGTATCAGGCAATCCTTGCAAAATAGCAGCCTGAAAGCCTTGTCAGGCTCGGACTAATTGTAAAAAAAGAAAGAAAAAGAAAAATTATCACAGCACAGGGCCTAGCCAAAATTACCCGATACCACCTTTTGGATCTGGTCAGGTTCTGCCTCAGCCCCTTAGGCGGTCATCTCTAAACTACGGTAAAGAGTACCTGACTTCCAGGGGCGTCATTTCAGAAAAACCATAGGGGTTGCAAGGCAAACTGTAGGCTGGGGGGCTGGGGGGTCTCCTAGGCTCCCGTAAAAAATTGTTAAATTCAGTGCATTTTGGAGGTCATTTGAAACAAATTTTGCTACCTTGTTACCTCCTCCTCATGCCCAGTAATTTGCACCCTTGTCCCTCCCCAGAGTCACAACAGTCCAGAATATTATCCGCGCCACCCTCTCTACAGCATTTCACCAAAACCATAAGGGTTCCAAGACTAGTCAATGGCGATGCCCATTCTTACATAAAGTACTTAAGTCCCTGGATATTTCTTTTTTTCAACATTAATGCTCAGCTCACTGGACACCCCCCATTAAGTTGGGTTTACCTTTATTACTCTTAGAAATATTTACTAGTGACATGTCTTACCTTGCTTGGGTCTTGCAAACTAGCCTGGAAGCTGAGTAGAGATACTGCCTGCAAACTGGACTGGCAGCTGACTAAAGACACTGCCTGCAAACTGGATTTGCAGCTGATTGAAGACACTGCCTGCAAACAGGACTGGTAGCTGACTGAAGATACTGCCTGCAAACTGGACTGAAAGCTGACTGAAGACGCTGCCTGCAAACTGGACTGGAAGCTGCAAGCTGACTGGTGACACTGCTGGCAAACTGGACACGTCGGTGACTGGAAACACTGCTGGAAAGCTGGACTGATAGCTAGCAAGCTGACTGGAAACACTGCTGGAAAACAGGACAAGTAGCTGACTGGAGACACTACTGGAAAACTTGACTGGTAACTAGCCACCGGGCTGTAGACTGCTGGCAAACTGGACTGGTAGCTGATTGCAGACACTACTGGCAAGCTGACTGGAGACACTGCTGGCAAACTGGACTGGTAGCTGACCTGACTGGACACACTGCTAGCAAGCTTGACTGGTAGCTGACTGGAGACACTGCAGGCAAGCTGGACTGGTAGCTGGCTGGAAACATTGCTGGCAAGCTGGACTGGTAACTGACTGGAGAAACTGCTGGCAAGCTGGACTGGAGGCTGGCTCGAGACACTGCTGGCAAGCTGGACTGGTAGCTGACTGGAGACACTGCAGGCAAGCTGGACTGTAACTGACTGGAGACACTGCTGATAAACTAGACTGGTAGCTGACTGAAGAGACTGGTGGCAAATTGGACTGGTAGCTAGCAACCTGGTTGTAGTCACTGCTGGAAAACTGAACTGATAGCTGACTGCAAACACTGCTGGCAAGTTGGACTGGTTTCTGACTGCAGACACTGCTGGAAAGCCACACTGGTAGCTGCCTGTTGACACTGCTGACAAGCTGGACTGGTGGCTGACTGGAGACACTGCTGGCAAACCAGACTTGGTAGCTAGCAACCTAACTGGAGACAATGCTGTCAAGCTGGACTGGCAGCTGACTGGAGACTGCTGGCAAACTGGATTGGTAGCTGACCTGACTGGAGACACTGCTGACAAGCTGGACTAGTATCTGACTGGAGACATTGCTGGCAAGCTGGACTGGTAGCTCACTGGAGACACTGCTGAGAAGCTAGATTGGTAGCTGACTGTAGATCCTGCTGGCAAACTGAACTGGTAGCTGATTGTAGATGCTACTGGGCACACTGGACTAGTAGCTGACTGGAGAAACTGTTGGCAAACTGATTGGTGGTTGACCTGACTAGAGACACTGCTGGCAAGCTGGACTGGTATCTGAGTGGAGACACTGCTGGCAAGATGGACTGGTAGCTGACTGGAGAGATTGGTGGCATATTGGACTGGTAGCTAGCAAACCTGGCTGTAGACATTGCAGGCAAACTGGACTGATAGCTGACTGCAGACACTACTAGCAAACTAGATTGGTAGCTGACCTGACTGGAGACACTGCTGACAAGCTGGACTGGTATCTGACTGGTGAGTGTTAGCAGTGCATTTCAGGTGTCACCTGTGGCTGTGAAGAATTTTCTTTCTTGAGTAAGCACTTGATTAAATACAACATGCTCAAAGCAAACCCATCACCTTACTAAACTGCCAATCAAATGTGGAATAAATGTGCCCCTGACCACTGAATCATTGGCAGGCTATTTTAAATACAGACCAATATATTTCTACAGTTGCAGACTTCTGGGTATGATGGTATTCACCGATACACCACTTGAGGAAACTCATTAAAGGAACATGTTCTGCTCCATGGAAGTACATAGAACAGGCGAGGTTTGTGGCTGAAAAGTGAAAGGTTCTGAGCATAACCATGTTACAGGCCTCAAGCCTTTCCTCATAACTGTTCTCTTCAATACATTCATAGGGGACATAAGGGTGAAGCATGAAGGAATAAAACCCAGATGGTTGTACTAAATAGGGAAGTCTCGGAGGAGATGGGGGTCAAGAGTCAGTACTTTGCCCTGTTCTCTTCAATACATTCATTAGGGACACAAGGGTGAAGCATGAAGGAATAGTCTATCTATTTGCAGATGACACCAAGATCTGCAATAGTGTGGACATAATGAAGGGAATAGAGGCCATGAGGAGGGACCTGGAAAGACTAGAAGAGTGGTCCAGAATTTCACAGCTGGGATTCAATGCCAAAACGGCAAAAGTCATGCCCATCAGACACAAAAAAACCCGAGCTGAGTACAAAACGGGAGGAGAGCTCATGGCATATACCTCGTAGGAAAGGGACCTCAGGGTTATCAATCAGGATGATCTGAAAGTAGCGGCCCAATTTTCAACGGTGGTGGGAAAGCAAAAGGATGATGGACTGCATTGGGAGGGGGATAGCAAGCAGAAGGAGGTAGGTTATACTCAGTAGCATTATTTCAGTAGAATCATAGGGGTTGCAAAGTCCCATTTCAGCAAAATCATAGGGGTTGTAAAACTCCCCCAACCACCACATCTATATAAATAAATGTTAGAGAAACCTTGTTTTAGGGTTCTTAGGGGTTGCAGTGGGCATCATAGGGGTTGCAAAAAAATCATAGGGGTCTCAACCGCAACCCCTGGCTACCCCTAAATGACGCCCCTGCTGACTTCTTCTACCCCTAGGAGGAGTCCGGTCCAATGGAGGTATGGGTCATCTCTTTCTCCAAGAGAGATATTTCTTATTCAGAGATATTTCCTAGACCTAGGCGACTGCCCCGTCTGTTGGTCCCATTTTTTGAAATCAGGCTTTCTTCTCTTGATCAGAGCCTCGCAGCAACAGAAGTGACTCTCCAGCGAGTCAGAACTCAGGTTTCTACTTCCTTGCTTGCTTCAGCTTAACAGACGACATGTTCCTTTCTTGACCATAGGTCAGGTAGGTCTTTTTTCTGAGATGGCTTCTCAAATATTTGCACCTTCATTTTCTGCACACTGATTCCGTGCCAGTCGCTCATGAAGTTATTCTCTCTGAACGTGTGACGGAGCTGTGATGTTTGTTTTTGAGCAAGCAAACTAGGGTCCTTTCCTACTCCCTTTAGGGAGGTCAGAGTGAGTTATGCCTCACCGCATTGAGTCACTTCTGCCACTATTCAGTCACTTTCAGTGAATGGGTTTTCCCTAACTTGGTCCTGCTGCGTCCCTCCTTGATGCACATCTGCCTCTATTTGCCTTAGAAATCCAGCCCGTTTTTTTCTGTCAGAATGTTTTTCTGCAGTGGACATGTCCTTCTGTACACTTTTCCTCTCTTCCCTGAGTTCAGAGACTACTACTTCAGTTGTACACACAGGGGCAGGATGATTCCTTTTTGGAATATGAAGTGGGTAGGATCTGGTTCTACTAGACCACCACAAGAAGCTTCTAAGTCGTGCTTTGACCTTCCATCAGGAAGGTTTCAGTGACTAAGTGAAAACCGTTCTCCTTGATAGGCTAACCTCACCTGGACCTTCT
Source organism: Neoceratodus forsteri (assembly GCA_016271365.2). NCBI lineage: Eukaryota > Metazoa > Chordata > Ceratodontiformes > Ceratodontidae > Neoceratodus > Neoceratodus forsteri. The sequence continues at coordinate 604,907,679 of CM057456.1, read as the reverse complement.
TTTGCTCACCAAGTAAGGGGTTCAAGTGCTCCTGGACCTGTTGTTCGCAGGTTAGCCATATTTGGTAGTGGGGATTTCCATCTGCGGTTTTCACTCTACCTTGAACCAGTAGACTTTACCTCTGGCTCTTTCAGTTCCTGAGGTCCTTTTACATTAGATTAGTACATGTCTTTGACACTATTAATTTTGGTCCTAGACCAAATGGTGAGGCCGGGTTCTCACCACTCTCCTAGAGTGGTTGCGGCTTCCTGGCAGAGCTCATTTTGTGTCCATTGCAATCATCTGCAAAGTGGTGATTTACAACTCAAGCGCCTATCTTGTAAACACTATGTTCTAGATGATCTTTCCAAGACAGCTCTTTTTATTAGCAGGACAGTCCTTGGCTGTCCTTTCTGAGTGAACTCTATCTCCTGCCACCCTTCTCATAGTTGTTGGTTTTAGCTCGGTACTCTCCCACTAGTGTGAATGAGTGATGGAGACTTAGTCCAGGAAGATATGGAAATTACGTACTTAACATAACTGTTGATCTTCTTGGACAGTCTCCATCACTCATTCACATGCCCACCCACCATCCCCTGGGTTCACTCATTTTCTTTCCTGGTCTTCATGGTCCTATGGTTCAGGCTGTGAAGACCTTGTTCTTTGACCCTTCTTGCAAGGGCCATCTGGGCCCTTTCAGGCCCAGAAAGTCAGGATAAGTTATTTTCATTAGTTATGCTGCATCTCCTCAGTCGAAAAGGCACTGAGGCGGTTGGAGGGTCGACGCTGAGATATCCTACACAGGCGCGAGCTAGTCCCGTGGTGCCACGCATGCGTGGTCCTGTCTCGGCGCCGACCCTTCTGAAAAATGTTGGCTCCCGCTTGGTCCTGGTGCCTCTGGCACTATCCCACTAGTTTGAATGAGTGATGGAGACTGTCCGAGAAGATTAACAATTACGGTAAGTATGTAATTTCCATTTTTTCTGCATCTCCAGTTGACTCCATTGCGTCCTGCACACGAATCCAATATGAGAGACATGGGTGTCTCACATTTGTAGCACTCTCTCTCCATTGGTATCACTCCCTTTTCTTGTAGAAATTGCAGTGCAGCTGAGACTGTAGTGCATATAGCACCAACAGTATAGGCAGTGACAGCATCCATGCTCAGTTTTTCTTGTAAAGCTGATTTTCTCATAATGGTGAAACCCTGTAGCGGGACCTATCTTTATGCTGGACATATTAAATACCCCCTAATTGTTCCCTACTTAATCTTGTTAAAAACGTGACTAAAACATTAACGTTTGTAATGTTGCACAGTTAAAAATAGACACCTTTCATTGTTACTAGATCATGCACATTACCAGGCTTAAACTGGCAGCTTCACACATATTCAGTGTTGCGTGCATTTTCAGTAATCAGTTGGCCCCGTAATCTTCCCCCACCCCATGCCCCTCCCCAACCACCAAGACTGTTCATTTCTTTATTCCATGATTTATGAATATATTTATTCCAGATGTAGTTTAATGTAGAAAGGGGCTCTCCCACACCCCCTGGAAAAGTTTATATTATGCCATCATCCCACAAAAAAAATATAGAATGTCATCAGTACATTTTATGCTTTTTGTGTAAATCATCTTGATATCATGGACTAGTGCTGTCTTCTCTTCCAGTGATATTACAGAAAGGCGCACATCGGGACAGGCACAACGCACCACCGTAAATTTAGTAGTAGCAGTGCATGGTCCCTCACGCCCCACTATCACCTAGCAAACATCATTGTTACAGTAAGGATTAAACATGCCCCTATACATTGGTACAACACTGGGGGGTTTACTTCAATTATTACTAAATGTAGGCATATCAAATGGCTGCTACTGCCAGGAGCAGGGATTACCGGCATAGGAGTAAAATAACAGATCGTACACCCTCTAAAACGGGTTTAACATCCCTGAAACCAACACAGGGAGGTAACATTCATAAGATCGCAGTGTATGTTCTGCACAGAGAGTGGAACTATGTAATCAACAAAAGCAGTGCTTCACATTAGGCATTAACTTTTACCCCTTGCTGTCCTGCGGACTGATTTAACAGTCTAGATTTGCAATATGTTGTAATTCTGCCAGCAGCCTAAGGGTTAAGTTTACACTGGTGAGCAATAGTAGATTGGAGCATCAACTAAAATATTGTTTTTAAAAATGTAACTTTGTTTAACCATAAGAAGAGAAAAGTAGATTCAATAACGAGAATGAAATGTCATACTCGGATGGCAATCATTTTATCTGATTGAGTCCAAAACATTAAGGTGTGCATGTTCCAGTACTGAAGGCTCCAAAGGCAGCCAGCTCGAGGAAGAAGGAAAGCGCCATAACTAACCAACAAATGCATCAACAAAGGAAACCATTTTGGCCAGTCTCCTCTCAATTCCCCTCCTTCCCAAAGCCATATCCAGACCATGAATATCTACTAATTATATATTTGAAAAACTTGCAATGGCTAAGAGTTGGGGGAAGTCGGGGATGTTGATCACAGCACAATTTTTAGTTCTGACACCAACATGTTCCAAGTCAAATTACTCACTGTCCCCTGAATTGGAAGCTTCTCCTTTGACCCTAAATTCCTTTTCCATGCGGTCTACCATCTTGGCAGCCTCTTCAGCATCAGCATACTAGTAGGCCTTTTCCCCCATGCACAATATATAAGTTGGCGGCACCAAGAGAATGTGATGTACCCCCAGCTGCTGCAGTCGGGCTCTCACTCCATCAAAACTCTTCTGATGTTGCCTGGTCACATAGCTCAGGTCAGGGGAAATGTATACTTTATTGTCCTACTATCCTAGAGGGCCACGCTGTTTGGCATGAGCTAAAATGATGTCTCTGCCCACTGAGTTGCCCAGCATCACCAGGAAAGTGCATGATGGAAGTTTGTTTGCAGCTGTAAGACCTTTCCCCCTCGTGGGCTGATTCTATACCATTTTACCACAGTTCTTCCACTTGCAGGGCTTCTCTCAAAAAATTAGATATGAACGCTCTGGGATTTTCTCCTTCAGCTCCTTCAGGGAGCCCTAATACCCAGCCATGGGCTGCTCTTGATGCATTTTCCAAGTTTTCCAATCTATGGCGGACCACCACATTTTCCTTTGTTAATCTGGTCGTAACTGTATTGGCCGTCTCAGCCAACTTAGATTCCACTTTCGTTTCTCTTTCTAGCAGCCCAATCTTTGTATCTAAAACATTGCTTTGGGAGGTACAATCCTCCACTTTCTGTTTCAGTCTCTGAACAGCCTTTAATAATGCTGCATTTGTGGGTGGTTTCAGCCTCCGTATCCTGGGTTAATTTCTTACTTGTGCCTGGCTTTGGATCTTTAGCTCAGACTCCTTCTCCACCACCTTCTGGTCTATGTCCTCTACCCATAACTCTGGTCCAATAACTCTGAGAATTGACAGAAAGAGATCAATTAGCTCTTCAAAACTTCATATTGCCAGTAAACCAAACAGGTATTGGGAAAAGTGATTTTTTTAAACACCAAAATTCAGCCTTAGTTGCAATAATGTCCAGAGCTCTGCAGAAACGCTGCTTCAGGCTTGGCAGTCGGCTATCCCCCACCCCCAGTTCTTGCATCTCTTATGGACCTCCAGTTCTTGCATCTCTGACTCTTATGGTTATGAGTACCTTCTCGTGTTCTTTGGGTGCAAGAACTGCTAAGCTAAGTTAAGGAGTTCTGGCACATAAAGGACTAAAGAAGGCATATAGACATATTATATAATGTAGATCATGTTAACAACTTCTGTTTTTAAGAAAAATAACTTGAATTTAGAATAAAAATATTTTACTTTGTAGAAAATAAGAGAACCCCCCTGTAGGAAATAGACTATGCCAACTGAAATTAGAACTCCCTAATTTTAGAACTGTTTGCATGAGGGTTATGACAGCATCTGGAATATTTAGAAATAAATAATGTTGACTGGTTAAAATGATATCATGATTTGTAAGGGGGACAAGCGGATGCCTTGCACAAAGTGTTAGCTGTCACTTCTCCTGCTTGATCCACTCCTCCTGGACAGTTAACCATTTAATAGAATAATCTGGTAAATTAAACTCTTGTCTAAGCAGCTGTTCTGTCTCCGTCGACACTTTAACATCTGTCTGAAGAAAACACCAGAACACAAGAAACACTATGTTGTAATGGCCTTCTACTACATTTGATTTCCCCTTCCTTGCCCGCATAGGTATCTGCAGGCAGCTTATCACACATTGCTATTAAGTTTATTTTTTTTTGTAAGATGAGAAATATGTTTTGTGCATGTGAAGGGCATAGTCATTAATTCAAACTTCACATCTATACTTTAGATTCACAGCAAACATGCAGTCTTTAATCACAGCTGTAGCAGAAATATGAACTGGTGAGGCAAGGCATCACTCCTAGCATCTCAAAGCAGAGTGTCAGATCCGATGGCTGTTAATGTCACAGATAATTCAGAAACAGAATTACCATGGGAATGATTGATAACGCAAGGATCCTCACGTCCAATTCAGTTATAATGTCATTTGAAGCATAATTTGCTTAATTCCAAAATTGATGACCTTTGTCAGTAGCTATTGGCCAGAAAGTAGAGATGTGTGCCTAGCACTGAAATTGCTATCTTGTGATGCACTGTGCATTTAATGGACTTGCAAGTAAATGTGGGGTTCCATCAAATGAAAATTATGTTGATTGGAAGCAGATTTATTTCTAAATGTTAAATTACCAAAACATAATTATTCCAATTAGAATGAAAACAAATTAGTATTCCAGGCATTTGCTTCTGTTAATGACTCACAACCCTCCTCCTCCAGCAGTTTTACCTTGGCTTCCTCTTATAGTTTCCCTTTTTTTTTGGTGTACAGTATACAGTACATGGAACTATATTGGAAACCAGTGGCTTCACCTTACTGCTTCCAGTGGTGACATAAGTTATATTACTTTTGTTAAGGGCGGGGCCAGTAATGACAGTTGTGTTATTGGGAGTTGTCACTTCTGGGTACTAATGCTTCCCAAGGCAAGGCTGGTCATTAGTTACTAGAAGCCACTGTAAGTTCTCACACAACAAATTGTAATGACTGGACACATAATATTACCTCTTTCTATCTTTAACAATATGAATACAGGACTCTTGGTCAGACACTTTTGAATCAGTAAGAACTGGTTCTATTCTTTATTTGTCCACTTTGATACTTTAAAAGGTCATATTGAAGACTGCTGACCTTTTTCAAAATGTTTAAAAGTATATTTTGTAAATTCCCACTGCACTACCTGAGAATCTTAACAGTCAGGAACTGTGGAACTGTCAGTTGCCAGCCCCAGGTGATGAAGTTGTGTCCTTTAGGCCACCCCAAGTGACACAGCCATTCATGCAACTGCTGAGAAGTGCCCAAAGTATCCAGCCATGCTATTAGACCTGCCTAGGTAGCCCATCCACATTGGCATTTTGTTTACCACTGTGGTGCTGGATGGTCATGTTGCATGCCTGCAATACCAGGATCCAGAGTAGTTGTTTTCCATTTTGCCCACTTGATCTATGAAGCCAGATCAGGGGTAAATTCTCTCCCATAGAGGTAAGGCTGCAGCTTCTGAAGGGCCCACACTATTCCCATGCACTCCTTCTCAATTGTGGCATAGGCCTCCTCCCTGGGCAGAAGCCTCCGGCTGAGGTACATGACCGGGTGGTCCTTCCCCTGCTAGGTAACCTAGCTCAGCATGGTGCCCAGCCCATGATCTGAGGAGTCCACAAGGACAATGAACTTTAGACTGTAAATGGAGCTGGCCAAAACAGCTGGCCTGCTTAAGGCTTTCTTTAGCTTCTGAAAAGCAACCTCACAGCCCTCTGTCCACTGCACCCTATCTGGCTTTCCCTTCTTGGTTAAGTCTGTCAGAGGTTTAGACAGATCACTATAGCGAGGAACACACCTCCGGTAGTACCCCACTGTCCCCAGAAATGCCTTTACCTGCTTCCTGTTGGTAGGAGTGGGCCAGGCCAGGATGGCATTGATCTTGGCAGGCTCCGGGCTGATGCATCTGCTACCCACCTGGTGCCCAAAGTAGGACACTTCTGCCTTACCTGTCTAGCACTTTTCCACCTTGACTGTCAGACCTACATTCTTGAGCCTGTGGAACATGTTCTGGATATTCTTGATGTGCTCCTCCCATGTCTGGCTGTATATGGCTATATTATCCATATACGCCAATGCAAACTCACCTGCCCCAGACAGAATGTGATCCACAAGCCATTGAAAGGTTGCAGGCACATTCTTCATTCCAAATGGCTTTACCCTGAATTTGTATAAGCCAAATGGAGTGAAAAAGCTGATCTCTCCCTGGCTGCAGGGGTTAGAGGTACCTGCCAGTAGCCCTTTGTTAGGTCTATTGTGGTCAGATACTTGGCTCCCCCAGTCACTCCAGGGTCTCATCTGTTCTGAGCATGGGATAGGCATCAGACTCCATGCAGCTATTAAGCCTCCGGTAGTCAATGCAGAATCATGTGGTACCGTCCTTCTTGGGGATCAATACCATGGGTGAGGCCCAGGGGCTACTAGGTTCCTGGATTACTCCAAGTTTCAGCATCATCTTGAGCTCCTCTTTCATGGTCTGCTTAACCTGCCTGGGTACCCTCTAAGGAGAGTGTTTCAGGGGCACCTGGGTCCCAGTATCCACATGGTGCTCTGTCAGTGTGGTGTACCCTGGTTTCCCTGTGAACATGTCCTCAAATTCTCTCAGCACACCCTGAATCTCCTGCACCTGGGCTGGTGTCAGCTGCTCGTAGAGGGTAAGGTTGTCCACGGAGGATGTGACCCAGGCCTCCCCGAGCAGGTCCACCAGTAGATCCGTCTCAGTTTCCTCTTCTGGGGTGCTACACACAGCAAGAACCAATTCCTCCCTGTCATAGTAGGGCTTCAGCATGTTAACATGATACACCTTTCGCGTGCATCTCCTGCCGGTAGCTCTAGCATATAATTGACATCACTAACCTATTGGACAATGGAGAATGGCCCCTCCTATACTGCCTGTAGTTTGTTCTGTCAGACAGGGATGAGTGCCATCACTCGGTGTCCCACATCATATTCTCTGGGTCTTGCCCTGTGGTCATACCAGACTTTCTGGCGCTGTTGCACAGTGGCCAAGTGCTCTTCAGCAAGCCCCATGAGCTCCTTAAGGTGGGTCCTGAAATTCATGACATGCTCCACAATAGACTCCCTGAGAGGCATGGTCACCCTCCCATTCATCCTGAATCAAATCTAGGGGCCCCCTCACCCTATGACAAAACAGGAGCTCAAAAGGTGAGAATCCTGTGGACTTCTGAGGGACTTCCCTGTATGCAAATAGAAGATGAAGCAAATATTTGTCCCAATCCCTCTTGTGCTGGTCAGCAAAAGTCCTTAACATGGTCTTAGGGTTGAATTAAATTGTTCCACCAGACCGTTAGTTTGGGGGATGGTATGGGGAGGTTTTGAGCTGCTTTATCCCACTCTTCTCCCCAAACTACTCATTAACCCCAACACGAAATTGGAGCCCTGATTAGTCAGTATCTCTTGGGGAAAGCACACCTGGCTAAATATTCCCAATAGTGCATCAGCCACAGGTTCCACCTCAGAGGATGATAAGGCCACTGCCTCTGGGAATCTTGTGGCATAGTCGACTACCACCAGGATATACCACTTGCTGGTGCAACTTGGGGTGCTTAGTGGCCCCGCTACTTTCACAGCTACCCTCTTGAAGGGTTCATCAATAATGGGCAGGGGCACCAAAGCTGCCTTGGCCTTGTCCTCCATTTTCCCCTCCCTCTGGCACTGTGGACAAGTCCTACAGTAATTTTCCACATCCTTGCCAATACCAGACCAGAAGAAATTGTTGGTCAGCCTCTTTTTCATGTGCCTCACACCCAAGTGGCCTGAAAAAGGGATATCATGGGCAAGGGCAAAAAGCTGCTGGCAGTGAACCTTAGGGACTGCCAGCTGCTGAAGCACCTCACCATCTAGCCCTTCCTCTGCTGTACATTCTCTGTATAGCAGTCCATTGTCCCAGTAAACTGACTCTTTACCCCCCAATGACCCTCAGCCCTATTAGCTATTTCCCTCAGTTTTTGCAAGGTAGAAGTCTGCTGTGCAGCGCTCAACTCCCCTCATCTGACCCTTTCCAGCACCCCTTCAGAAGGAAGTCCTGTAGGCTCCTCCATTTGTGACTGAGGTTCAGGACTGCTGCTTCTAGCCAGACCCTCCCCCCAGCTAGCCACTTCCTCAGCTGCTGAGCGAGGGGCTGGACCACATTGAGTAACCCCTCTTCACCCTCAGAAGCTTGCCTTTTTGCCTGACTATGGGTTGCAACACACATCATAGATTCTATGTGGTCAAAATTATTCCTCATGATCACATTTAAAGGGAGGTCCTCTATGACCCCCGCCTCCTTTTCTCCATCACCCTCCTCCCAGCTCAGGAAGACTCGAGCCATTGGTGTTTGGACTGCTGGTCCTGTGACATTCTCTGGATCTTGGAGTATTTCCCTGGCAATTTCTGCTCTTCCTAGATTAGATCCTGCCTCACCAGGGAGATGTAAGCACCTGTGTCACTCAGTCTCTGGGTTGCTGTCCCATTAACTACAATGGGGTGCATATTCACATTGGAGGAAAGTGGTTCTTCAGGCTGCACACACCCCACCAACAGACCAGTGCTATTTTGATCACTCCCTTCCTCCCCAGACCTTTTCCACTTAACCATTTTCTGAGGGCAGTTAAATCTCAAGTGTCCCACTTGATTGCAAATATGACATTTCCTGGGTCCTGTCTCTTGGGTCCTTTTAGAACCAGGGGGTTTTGCTTTGGGCTCAGGTGCAGGTTTCCTTTGGACTGCCTCTCATGGGATCCCTTAGAAACATGTGCTGCCCACCACCGTGAGACTTACACTGTGTGTATGGCCTAGCTATATACACGTCAGCGCTTGCTGCCACCTCCTTTGAGGAGCTGTGTGCCCTGTCTAGGAGCCACACATGCAGATCCTCAGGTACAATTTTAAGAAATTGTTCCCTCACAAGCAAATTTTTGATTAGCTCCACAGTGTCTGCTTTTGCCCCATCCACCCACCTGTCAAGGTAAGTACACAAGTGAACCTGAAATTCCACATAACTGTCTTCTGGGCTTTTCTTTAACTCCCTAAATTTCCTTCTGTAAGCCTCAGGAGTTAATTCAAAATGATTTAACAATATTGTTTTAACTTTATCGTAATCAACATAGTCATCATCATTCATTTTAGGAAATGCCTGCAAAGCCCTCCCCATAATTAAGGGTGTGAGATAAGTTGACCACGAAGACTTTGGCAATTAAAATTGCTCACATACTCTCAAATGACATTAAAAATAGATCAAGATCATCTCCGTCTCTAAACTTGAGGAAACAATTTAGAATGAATTTTCAGTCTTTTTTCCTCCAGTTCTTTCTCTGCTTCCCATCTCCTTGTCTCTGCTTCTGCTTCTAATCTCCTTGTCTTAAAGTCCAGCTTCTTTGCCTCTAGCTCCTTGTCTCACAGCAACAGCTGCAGTCACAGGGCACCTATCGGTGTCCAATTATATTCATTTTTAACCGCCTTCCTGGAGAGGTTGTGGGGTCTAAAACAGTGGGGGAATTCAAACATGCATGGGACAGACATAAGGCAATTATAGTGGGGGGGGTTGCAGGAAGTAGGTTGTTGGTTAACTAGAATCTGCAGCTTATCCAATAGGTAGGGAAATGGGCTGACTGGGTGGGCCAAGTGGTCCTTTTCAGCCGTCAAAGTCTATGTTTCTATCAAGCTGATTGGGGGGTCTGCTACACCAGCTCCTGACTCACCCCCAGGGACCGTCTGCTTCTGGTCATGTGCCACCAGGGTGGCTATGAGGTCTGCCTTTTTCTTCTGTTTTAGACCTTAAAGCGGAATCCCCTTTTCCTGGCACTTGTAAGAAGCTGTTGTGCAGTAAGTGAGTCATACTCCATGGAGCTCATTCTCTCAACCTACACTAAACTGTGCTAACTAGAAACAAAAAAGAAAAACAGTTGCACAAATGTACTCTTTTACTTATCCTGTTTTGTAACTGCTAAGGTAAAAGTTCCATTGGCAAACTTTGTATCTCAGTATGCTAGAAAGTCCGCTGTCACCTCACCACTGCTAACCAATTTGTGACAATTCCCCTCTCTCTCTCTCTTTGGGCTGTAACAGCTTTCAGAGAGGTGTTTCTCTTTGGGTATTCACTGCCGCCAGCTGGGTTCACCCAGCACCAAACTCCCATTTGCACAGAACTGGGAGGTGAAACCTGCGATTGCACAGATCAAAACCTGGTAGTGTGTCTCTCGGGTGGTGGATGCTAAACAGAGTTTTGCCTCAGCCAGTGGAAACCATTAAAATACCTTATAAATAATTTAAGTCACAGCCACAACTGTTGAGTAAATAAATAGCTCTTTACTTATCAGAAGGTCAAAAGTAGCATTACAGGATACATATATATGCTTAACACAAGAGAATAACACTGTTACAGGAAAGTAAACAAATGTTTTTAAATAACGATAACAAAAGAAAAAGGCTATTACTGAGATACACTATTAATCTCTTAGCCTTCCCTATCCATAAAGGGAAACTGGACCCTATGCTATCTGCCAGCTCCCACGGTCATAGCTAGAAGGGTAGGCCCCAAGCTTGGCCTCTCGGATGTAACTTCCCCAGCAACTCCAAGAGCAACAACAACCCTTTAACTGTCCTTCAGCATCTTATATTCTCTCTTGAGAACAGGTGATTCTTGTTCCCCCTTTGAATGCACCAGCCATTTACCATGTATGTATATAATTGTCCCAATTAGATTGAACACCTATCGGTGTTCACTTATATTCATTTTTAACCTTAAGTTTATATTTGAGTGATCCAATCCCTTTAAACTGTTGAGTCTGTGTACATATGTCCACTCTCCTTCTTGGTCACTGTGTCGGAGATTTATTATTCAGCCCTTATCTAGATGCTGGTGGACAGTGAATCCTGGTGTGTGTGTTTTTTTTCCAGACTGCTAAAAAAAATACCAGCCTAAAATCCAAGCCATTGACTCCTTCCTTCCCATTTCTGTCACACATCTACTGATTTTTTTAAAACGTAAAAAAAGAATTGATATCTGATCAAAAAACTTTTAGAATGGACACAGTCAGCCAAGCTAGAAAAATGGGCAGCTTTACAAAGATGTGCTATTTAGAAGACCAACATTTCAACATTATAGAATTGTCTAATCTGCTCACTGTATACGGAATTTAGTATTGTCTGAATTAAAATTAATTGTACTTTATTAAGGTTAGTTCAGAAGTAGAACTAAAAAGTTGATTGAGTAGTTTAGTTGTCTAAACTACCTGGGACTCCCTCTGAATCAGAACTGCAAAACTGAGGGACCCCCAACATAGGGTTTGGCCCAGAAGGGGCACAGAAAGTGTGTAGGGCTGTATGAGGGTCTGCTTCCAAAAGACAGCAGCAGATACTGGGTCTATTTCCACAAGACAGCCGCAGACACCGGGTCTGTTTCCAAAAGAAAGCTGCAGACATTAGGCTTGCTTCAGATTCTGGTCCTTTTCAAAAAAAGGTCTGGTAGGAACATAAGGATAAGGAGGGGGGATAAGTAAGATAGGGAGTATTCTTTCTTTCTTTTAAGACTTAGGTGATCAAATGGATGGACAGCAAAATTAGATGGGTAGCCTGAAAAGGGTTCAGGCAAGTCTTGAGTATGGTCTCCAGGCCACTAGGGTATTGGGCAACTTTGAGAGGGTGGTAGGGTGCAATGGGACAGCCATGGCAGCTTGGAGGCTGCATGGTGTGTAGACAGCTTACACAGCTAAGGGAGGAGGTGGGGTGGTTGATGTGGGCACAAAGCAGGGTGAGGGAGAGAGAGGAAGGGAGAGGATTGGAGGAGATCCAAAGGGGACACCAGCTGGATGAGGGGAGGAAGCAAGAACATAGGTGGGGCTGCAGGGTTATTAGGAACAGGTATAGTAAAAGACAGGAGAAAAAGGAGAGAGGACTGGAGGAGGTCCAAAGGATGCACCAGCTAGGTGAGAGAAGAAAGGAAGAACATACAGGGGTTGAAGTGGACTTCTTAACAGGTGAAGAAGAAAGGCACGGGGTCAAAATGTTGCACGGCAGAATGCCATGCGACATAATCACATTGCGCAATTTCTTTACATCTTTTGTTCTGTGGGGGGCTCTGCCTCACACCCCCACATTATGGGGGCTCCACCATCGGACACCACCCACTTAGGATTCTAATTTGGGGGGGTCCTAAAATGGAGAGACAGGTCCAGGGTTCACGATAATGCCATACACTATTAAGCGTACAATATTATGACCCGGTACGAAGAAGAAGATGAGAGGGTTCAGGAGAGTGGCAGGTGCTATGATTAAAAAGAGCAAAGCAAGCACAGAGAGTGAAGGGGCAGAAAATAGGAGGGGCACATCAGACAGTAGGCTGCAAAACAAGGGTACAGAGCAGGAAAACAGATTTGCATCCTGGGGGATGCATGAAGAGGATGAGAGAAAGGAGAGCGGCAGTGAGGAGGCCATAGGGGAAGGAGGTGGGGCTAAGGTAAAAGAATGTGCTGGAGGAAGGGGAATGGGGGAAGCACCTTTGGAAGGGAACCTAGAGGGAAGTAGCCAAATGGGGGAAGGGGTTGGGGTGAAAACACTCTTAAGGGGGACACACCCCACAGAAGAGACTACAATAAGTTCAGGATGGGAGTGGATCAACAAAGGGGGAAGGAGGAGAGTACCCACTCACAGAGGGAATCAGACAGTAAAGAGGCAGTACAAGTGCAAAGGAAGGGGTCAGTGCTTGTGAAATGTGAGGTAAGGGTGAGTGGACTGGTGGTGGCACCAGAAGGGTGAAAAAGGGGATATAGTCCAGGAGAGAGCAGAACTCAGGGGAACAAGATGGATAAGAGGGAAAATGAGAACTGGGAGGTAAATGGGATGCCAGGAATGGTGTGTAAGCTAGAAAACCAAAAATACAGGCAGAAGGAAAGGAGTAGCAGGGTCTTGCTCATAGGGGACTCAGTAATAAAGGGACTTAGATGGGGGTAAGGGAGGCAGGAGCAGTGCAATTTGGGTTGAGTGCATGCTGGGAATGATGGCAGTAGAGGTGAGACACAATATACCCTCATGGGGCAAACGGCAAGATGGGAGGCCACACTTGGTGATCCATCTGGGCACCAATGATCTGGAGGGGAATAGTCTAAAGCAGGTTCAGGCAAGATTCAGGGAGCTTGCTAGGTTGTGTAGTAGTAAGGGGTTCTATTCTATTGCTTTCTCAGAGGTACTGCCTGTGCCAACAGCAAGCAGATCAAGGTAGCAGAGGACTGCAGAATTCAATCAATGGCTGTCGGGTTGGTGCAAGCAGATGGGGTTTGGGTTAGTGGGGGACAAGGGACTAACTTGGGAGGACGAGAGCCTATTTGCCCCAGACAGACTGCCCCTGAACAAGAAGGGATCAGCAGTACTAAAGAGTAAGTTAGGGGAGTTTATCAAAAGAATGTATAATTGAAACTGAGTACGGGACAGGGTAAGAAAAAGACCACTCAGATATGCAGGAGAGATGGGAAGCTACCAGCCTCCCCACCCCAGGATGGAGATAAAATGCTGGAAAAAGCATGAACAAGGGAAGGTTGGAAGGGGAGGGCAGCGGTGGGGGGGGGGGAGGTACATGGTGGAAGGGATTATCGCCAACGCCAGGAGTTTGGGGAACAAAATGGTGGACTTGGAGGCCATCATGGGGATGAGGGTCTGGACATAGTAGTGGTAAGTGAGACCTGATAGACAGAGCATCATACCTGGGAGACAGTTATCCCAGGCTACAGACTGTTAAGGGGGACAGGGCTGAAAAGAAGGGGGGTGGCATTATACATCAAGGACAACATTAGGGCAATGGAAGGGCAGGAGGAGGAAGGGGAGACAGAGCTCCTGTGGCTCACACTGGCTAAATGGACTGGAGAATCATTTAGGCTGGGGGTGGTATACAGACCTCCTAATCTGGAGGAGGAAGGGGACAGACAGCTGATGCAGGCAGTTACACAGATGGCTCTCAAGGGGGATCTTCTGCTACTGGGGGACCTAAACCTCCCTGATGTGGACCTGGAGATCCCAGCTGCAGTATCAGCTAGGAGCAGGGGAATTCTAGAGGCACTACAGGGTGTATTCCTGCAACAGCTGGTTAGGGAGCCCACTAGGGAAAATAACCTGCTGGACGTGGTCCTCACAAATGAGGAAAGTTTGGAAGAGGTGTTGGAGAGTGACAGCCTAGGTACAAGTGATCACAGGACTGTAAGGTTCAGAGTAAAGATAGGGATGGAGTCAAATCGGACCAGCAAGAGGGTTATGGACTTCAGGAAGATGGACTTTAACAGAATGAGGAGGATATTCAGTGAACAAATGGCAGGGAAGGGGAATATAGGGGATATGGAGGAGTTATGGGAAACTATCAAAGGGGGGTACTGAAAGCAACTGAAATTTGCATAAAGAAGGTGAGGAAGAACAAGAAAAGGAGGAGACCACTCTGGTTTACAAGGGATGTGGCAGGGGCGGTCAGGAAAAGGAAAGAGCATTCAGAAAATATAAGATGACACAAAGGAAGGAGGACAGGGAGGTTTATAGGGAGAAGCGGAGGATAGCAGGGCTGAAGACAAGGAGGGCTAAAGTTGACACTGACAAGAAAATAGCAAGGCAGGCCGAAAGAGGAGATAAAATTTTTTTTTGGGGGGGCATGTGGGAGAAAGAAGGAATCCAAGGAAGCGGATAGTATGGTTGAAGGGGGAGGGAAGAATGCAACTGGAGGGGGACTTTGAGAAAGCAAAGGTGCTGAATAGGTACTTCTGCTCAGTCTTCAAGGAGGATGGGGAGGGTAGGGAACCTGAGCTGAGTGGGAGGGGTAGGGAAGACAAAAAGGTGGATTCTAGCCTGTTCAGGATAGGCAGGGTTAGGGAGGAACTAGGCAGGTTAAAGGTGGACAAGGCAATGAGGCCGGATGGCTTGCACCTGAGGGTACTCCAGAAACTGAGAGAAGAGCTGGCTGCCCTACTGATGAGGCTGTTTAACTTGTCCCTGGATATGGGATGGGTGCCAAGGGACTGGAGGAGGGCAGATGTAGTACCACTGCACAAGGGGGGGCAATATGGAGGCAGTGAAGAATTATCATCTGTCAGCGACACCTCAACAATGGTAAGATGATGGAGGCACTAATAAAGGAAAGGGTGGTGAACTACCTGGTGGACAGCAGGCTACAGGATGATAGGCAGCATGGCTTCATGAATGGGAGGTCATGTCAGATGAACCTGATAGCATTCTTCAATTGGGTGATGCAGGTGGTTGACCAGAGAGGGGCGGTGGACGTAGCCTATCTGGACTTCAGTAAGGCTTTTGACACCATCCTTCACAGAAGGGTAGTAAATAAGTTTGAAAGCTTAGGGGCAGGAAATAACTAGGTGGGTGGAAAACTGGTTGGCAGGCAGAAGCCTGAGAGTGGTGGTAAATGGGGTGCACTCCAGAGTGAGGGGGGTTATGAGTCAGGTGCCTCAGTAGTTATTAAAAAGCAGGGGTCCCAGTACTATCTACATCAGTGATATAGCAGATGCACTGGAGGGAAGGGTGTGCCTATTTGCAGATGATATGAAAATCTTCAAAAAGGTGGATACCCCGGGGGGATGGAGGCCATGAGGCAGGATCTGATGATTCTGGAGGGGGTGGTTGGAAACTTGGTAACTGTAATTTAATGCCAAAATGTGTGCTGTAATGCACTTAGGGCATACAAACCCACGAGCCGCTCACACTCTGGGGGGGGGGAATAAAAAAAAAAAGAGCAGGAGAGGGATCTGGGGATTACAATATCAAGCAACCTTAAGGCAGGTAGCCAGTGCAGCAAAGTGGCGGGGAAGGCAAATGGAATGTTGGCATGCATTGGGAGGGGCATAAGTAACAGAAGGAGGGAGGTACTAATGCCTCTTTACAAAGCCATGGTGAGGCCACACCTGGAGTACAGGGTCCATCCAGTTCTGGAGACCGCATCTACCCAAGGACATAGATGGGATAGAGGATTCAGAGAAGGGCAAGCAAGATGGTACATGATATGCAGGGGAAGTCATATGAACAGAGGTGGAGGGAATTGGATCTGTACCCATTGGAGGCTAGAAGGGAGAGGGGTCACATGACTGATACTTTTAAATACACGAAGGGGATCATTAAGGTATAGGAGGAGGAGCAGAGCTTATTTAAAAGGAAAGAGGCAAAAACTAGAGGGGATAGCCTAAGATTGGAAGGAGGAAGGTATAGAGGCAACGTGAGGAGGCGATTTTTCATGGAGGGGGTGGTGGAGGCCTGCAATAAACTACAAGAAGAGGTGGTGAGGGCTGAAATGGTGGCGGGATTCAAGAGGGCATGGGACAGACATATGGGTTGGTAAGTGGGGGGAAGGAGAGGGCCTGTGGAAAAGGAGATGAGTGGGGGAGGAAGGGGCAGACTCGATGGGCCACCGGGGTCCTTTCCTGCTGCCAGTTTTCTATGATTCTATGATTCTATGAAGAGCTGATCCATCAGTGCAGCATTAGCGCTACCACTCACTAGTGACCTGGGTTAGGGAACAAACCTGGGTAGTCAGAGGGCTGTCCAGGGGAGAATGGTGGAGCATCCCATGGATGCTTGCCTCCTCAGGGGACAGAGGGCTACTATTCTCATGTGTGCTACTGCCACCTGGTGTCACAAGGTAATGGCTAAAAACAGGGACACTGGAAGAAGGAGGGAGATGTTGTCACACCTCAGCATCTGCACATGCCCTACATGTGCACTCTAGGCAAGGGTCTCTGCCAACATCTGGTGATGGGAGAAAAATGGAGGAAAAAATGCTAAATGAGAAAAATGCTGTTCCATCAGTCAAATAGAGAAATCCACCACCACAGTTGCAGTGCCTGTAGTACACTCAGATCAGCAGTGAAACAAAGAAAATGTAGCACTCACTCACTTCAAAGAAAGATCCCAGCTAGGCACAAGTAGATGCTATGTCCAAATGTTTATTCAATATTCCACATCAGCATGATAATAAAAAGCAAGCATAGAAGAACACCTCAACATTTCGCACTTGTGTGTTTTTCAAGAGGTTGTTGTGGCCACAAGATTTAGTCTCCTTATATATAGGAAATTTCTTAAAGTGACAGCTACATAAAAAAAAAACAGCCACATGTAATGAATTTGCCAGTGCTCAAACTAATACGAACAAATATAGACAAATAAAGCATACAACACCTAAAAGTACACAAAGTTAAAAACATAAGATGCACAACCAAGAATCAGCCTAAATACATACTGTATGTTGTAAAAGGTTGAAATCAAACTTCCTGGTTACAGATATCAGAAAATACAGTTCATTAGAGGAATGGTAACAATTGTATTCTAGCATTCGAGCAGGGAGGGCTTGTAGCATAAAGTTTAAAGTTGAGAAAGCTTCTCTTCTCGCAAGTGTTAAATCCATATCCCCTCAGAACCCCCCACTCTGATTTTTTCAATCTCTGGAAAGGACCAGCAATGATGTGTTACATCAGTCAAATTAATGATGTGAGCTGCTGTAACATATTCCAGATTTTTATTCACTATGGCCTGCATATGATTGCCTACTCTCTCTTTACATTTTGTATGGCCAGTATAATAGGCACCAAACTGATGCATGCCTAGATAAATCACATATGTAGAGTCACATTTCACAAATCTGTTAATGCTGTCAAACAATATATTGTGCTCAAATAGGGTAATTAACAGTCAGGAAAGAGTTTTACTTCATTATTAATTATGCCTGCCTCATAAGCAATCTGTAAATACTGGTCAATTTCCCTTTTGCAGGTGGCAGTGGGATAACTCAAAAGAGCTCTACAAAAATATGATTGCTGAGTTAACATTTTGCTTCAGCTACATAATCCACAGAATTCATTACCACCACACTGCCACCTTTATCCACCTTCTTAATGGTAGTGGGGGAATTTTTCCCCAAATTGGCAAGTGCTTTAAATGCACTAGAGGACATGCTAACAAAAGATATATGATGTCTATTCTCAGCAAGCTCCTGTAAATCCAATTCACATGCCTTTAAAAAAACGTTAACATTGGTATTCAGTGGGGAAAAAATGTATACTTAGGGCAAAAGTTGTCACAATTAACACCACCATCAGGAGACATATTATCCGCTGTTACATCATTCATGATTGAGGTAATAGATTCATCAATATCTGCATTATTCTCATTCATTTCCTTTGGTTCATTTATCACATCCATTGATAGCATTTTTCTCCCCACATCAACCCAATCCCCCATATCAGTGTGAGGTGTGGGTTTGTAAGGAGGATGCTGTTTCACAGTTGTAAATAATTAGAAGCAAAAATTTTATTGAAGTTGGACAATTACTGCGAACTTCAGACAAAAAAAATAAATAACATAATAACTTCTTCAAAATAACCATAAGTTACCAAGCAGCATCTCAGACACTAGAAGGAGCTAGTGAACATCATAGTGGGGGTCAGAGTACGTCTGTACCCCACCAGGCTATCTACAGAACTGAATAAAAGCCAAGGCTTATATACCAAAAGGAGAACATGTGTCTTGTTTAACTCCTCCCTATGTTTTTCAAAATTATCTTTAAACAGCAAAATAAATCTATTTTCATTTCTGAGCTCCGAATAACATTTCCTTTTAAGTAGCAATGTTGTCAACATCACTTTATAGAAACAACAACTGGTTAATAAAATTTTAGTTTCAAACACTGCAGGAGTAACTCCACCTCCTAGTACTGTGCCTTTAAGTATGGGAGTTGACCAGCCGGCCAGCTCTATAGTACAGAATAGGAACTGAGACTCCACACAGAGAAGCAGGTAACTTTTTATGAGGGAAACATTTGTTTGTTTTATAAATTATTCCAGTAGAATGAATTAAAGGCATTCAATCCACTTTTTAGAAGCATTTTAACTAAAGTAAAAAAACCAAAAGAAACACTTTTATCTAACCTTTGTTTAAGGGGGGGGGGCTTAAGGCCAAACAAACCACAGTGTTGTATAACTTGTTTTTACAGGCCTTCTTTTGTTTTTGTATCTTGCTTAAGTCGTGAATTAGTTGTTTTGTAGTTTCTACTGAATGAATTCCTTTTTCTATGCTGCAAATTGTGTAAAATGCAGGCTGCTTATTTATTTACTCAATAGGAAGTGCTTTGTGTGTTACTGCTGCCATTTAGAATGAGTTTCAAACCAGAAAGACCCATTTTCTACAGCAAACAGGCTGAAAGGCACTTTAAAGGGGTTTTATATGCAAACATTTTGGGGCTGCATTTACATTATTTCCACAGAACAACTAGCCTGTAAAGCAGCTCTAGCTTACTCCATATATTTACAAGGAGGGGACAAGGGGAGGGGGGGTTCCTAACGCTAAATGGGATGCAAACCAAGACCATATGAGGGTTTGCATACATAAAGAGGTCATTACAAGACCCACACCATTGATATAAATAAGTGCTTATAATTCCCGTATCCAAATGAAATGAAGTACTCATTTTAAACAACTATTGTGTTTCTGCATACCTCACATTAGAAAGGTTCTGAAACGGGGGGAAGTGGGGCCCAACCAAAGAAAGAGCTGTGCAGAACTTCATATACCAGGGCAAGAATATATAAGGGATAGAAATAACGTTATATAGGTGGCCTGCCTATATAACATGGAAAGAAGGATGAAGAGTTACAGCAAGAAAGGAGGAGAGTAAAAAGGGCTGTTGCAACAGACTTAAAAAAAAAAAGATTAGATTTGCCTGGTATATGGAGGTATCAGTCACAATCAGAAAAAAAAAAATTCAAATTTATAGTCCTTGCAAACTTATGAAGATCAATGTAGGTATCAAACCAATTAAAATGATGTGCTGGCACAAATTTCAAACCTCTATTTAGAACTGACCTTTCAGTATCTGACAGTTCATAATCGGACAAATTAATTACATTGTCATCAGTTACCAAGGAATGTAATAAATGAACCAAATGAAGTGAATGAGAATAATGATGATGTTAATGAATCTATTGTCTCTAGCATGAATGATGCAACAGCTGATAATATGTCCCCTGATGGTGATATTAATAGTGATAACTTTCGCCCTAAGTCTAAAGTTTTGCCCCCAATGAATTCCGTTATTAATGTTTTTTAAAAGTATGTGAATTGGATTTATAGGAGCTTGTTGAGAACAGACCGCATTTATCTTTTGTTAACATGTCCTCTAGTGAATTTAAAGCACTTGCCAATTTGGGGAAAATTCCACCATTACCATTAAGAAGGCAGATAAAGGTGGCAGTGTAGTGGTAATGAAGTCTGTGGATTATGTAGCTGAAGTAAAATGGCAACTAAGCAATTGTATTTTTTATAGACCTCTTTTGAGTGATCCCACTGCCTCCTTTAAATGGGAAATGAATCAATATTTACAGACTGATTTTGAGGCAGGTATAATTAATAACCAAGTAAAATCTTTTCTGACTGTTGATCACCCTATCCACCCCATGATATAGTATTTGCTTTGGTCTATAAAAGTTTAATTAATCCACCAGGCCAGCCAGTTATTGTTGGGATAGGGTCCATTAGGGAGCCCCTGTCTCAGTATGTTGATTCATTTTTAAAGCCTTTTGTTGTAAATCTTAGATCCTATGTAAAGGGTACTACCTAGGCCCTTTCCATCTTGACTGATATTCTGGTGGAACCTGATGATTTGCTTGTTACATTGGACATGAAAAATCTTTATACAAATATACCCCACAAAGGAGGTTTGCAGACTTTGGAATACTACTTTAATAACGTCCAATGCATAGCACGCCACCAACAGAATTTCCGTTAGAGTTAGTTAGATTTGCACTGGAGAAAAATGCTAATACCTACAGTATTTGGGCTACTAGTATTTACAAATTAGTGCACGGCTATGGGTGCTACTTTTGCACCAAGTTTTGTTAATCTCTGTTTAGGAAGGTGGGAAGAGTTGGTTTTATATGAGGAATGTACTAATCCATTTCTCAGTAAAATTTCATTGTGAAAGTACTATATAGATGATTGCTTTATGATCTGGTGGGGGGGAGGCTCTGGAAGAATTGACATCCTTTGTGAAGTATCTTGAGATGTCAAACCCTTGCTTCAAATTTACTGTCAATGCTAATAAGACAAATATCTCATTTTTGGATATACAGTATGTATCATCAAGGGGGTAAATAACTATATTGAGATGGATCTGTATCGCAAGTCAACAGACCATAACACGGTCATGCTGGCAAGTTCTTGTCACCCCCACCATTTAATTAGAGGTATCCCAACAGGACAATTTATTAGAGTTCAGTGCAATTGTAGTACTGAGAATGTTTTTGTACGTAATGCTAAATTATTGAGCAAAAGATTTGAAGCAAAGGGCTACAGTCTTGTGACTATCACTAGGCCAGAGGGCAGCGGACGCACATAGGGAGGCTTTATTGGGGGACAATGAACATCGGGCTACTGTACTGACACAAATAGGTTGCGCTTTGTTACTACCAATAGTGTCCAGGCAAATGCCATCAAGGATATTATTAAAAAGAACTGGAATATATTACGTGCAGAGCCCAAGTTGGGAAATGTTACATCTGAATTTCCCTATATGGTGTACCATAGCTCTCAGAATTAAGCATGACAGGCTAATGCATAGTACACAGCAGAAACCTTCAACATCCATGTGGTTACCTACTTTACCCCCAGGTTGTTAAAAATGCCAAAGAAACATAGAAATATGGAAAAACTGACAGCAGAAAGAGACCAAGGCTCCATCAAGTCTGCCCATATAGTTTCTGAGACCTCCTCAGATCATCCCAGGACCTAGTCCCTTTCTAATCCCTACTCAGTCCAGTTTCCTCAGATTTTATTCGAGCATTCACTTTATCCCAGCCCAGTTATAAAGCATTCACCATCTTGGTTCCCACTACCTCAATGGGCAGACTATTCCAAGGCTCAATGACCCTTTCCGAGAAATGTTTCTTTGAGCTCCCTCTTGAAGCTCCCTCCCCACAGCTTCCAATCATGCCCTGTAGTATTTGAGCTGGAAACCTTGTTGAACAATTCAGAGCAGGGTACCTTACTTATTCCTTTCAAGAACTTGAAAGTTTCTATTATGTCCCCCCTTTCCCTTTTAGTTTCTAGTGAGTACATATTCAATGCCTCCAAGCGCCCCTCATATGAAATCCCCTGCATGCCCTGTATCATTTTTGTTGCCCTTCTCTGCACAGTCTCTAGTCTGTATTTGTCCTTCTTGAGGTATGGTCTCCAAAACTGGGCACAGTACTTCAAGTGGGGCCTTACAAGGAACCTGTAGAGTGGCAGTATCACCTCCCTGTTCCTGCTGTCGAATACTCTCCCAGTACACCCCAGCATTTTGTTGGCCTTGCTGTAAGCTGTGTTGCATTGGCTTGTCTGCTTCAGAGTGTCACAGATGATAATGCCTAGGTCTCTTTCCTCCTGTGAAGTGTTGAGTCTGACCCCATTAAGCCAATATTCTGCCTTCGGGTTCTTTTTGCCTAGATGCATCACCTTACATTTCTTGGCATTGAACTTCATCTGCCAAGCACCAGACCATTTATCCAACCTTTGCAGACCTTTTTTAAGATTCTTAACCACTTCCTGACTGTCCACCTCACCACCTAGTTTAGTGTCATCTGCAAAGAGGGCAGTCTTGCCCTGTATATCTACCCCAGTGTCACTGATGAACGCATTAAACAGGACTGGACCCAAGACTGAGCCCTGCAGTACACCACTAGTGACCTCTCCCTCCTCTGACCTCTCCCCATTGACAACTACTCTCTGCTTTCTGTCCTTAAGCCAGTTACCTACCCATCTAACAATACTCTTTGTGGTGCCCATGTCCTCCAACTTTTTCAGCAGGCAATTACCTGGTACCGAGTCAAAGGTCTTGAGGAAGTCAAAGTAAAGGTGATCTACTGGATGGCCCCTGTCCACATCCCTAGTTACCTAGTCGAAGAACATAATCAGGTTTGTCTGACATGATCTACTTGCTATGAATCTGTGCTGCCTGTTATCCTAAAGGCTGTTCTTGCCCAGATACTTTACTAGGTCCTGTTTAATAACGGCTTCCATTAGTTTCCCCACTACCAATGTGAGGCTAACTAGTCTGTAGTTACCAGCCTCCTCTCTGCTCCCATCCTTGTGCAGAGGCACCACATCAGCTCTTCTCCAGTCCCTTGGCATGACTCCCATCTGAAGTGAATGGTTAAACAAATGTGCCAAGGAATCTGCTAATTCTCCAATCAACTCCTTCAGCACCCTTAGGTGACTTACATCTGGCCCTGGTGATTTGTCCTGCTTTTTTCACTTGAGCGCCTCTTTAACCCTGCTGGTAGTAAATGTTGGCATTTCCATTTGCGGGTCCCCCCCATCAACTGCTTTAATACCACTGTCAGGCATTGGGCCGTTCTGCTCCTTGGTGAACACTGAACAGAAGAAGTTGTTCAGAACAGCAGCGTTCTGTCTATCATCTTCTACTATTCTGTCACCATCTTGAAGTTTAACTACCCCTCCACCTTTCTTCCTTTTCTCTTGTATATACTGGAATAAGTGCTTATTCCCTGCTTTGATCCTCTCTGCTATCTGAAGTTCAGCTGCTTTTTGCTTGTCTAACCATCCTCTTAGCTTCCTTATTCTTCTGAATGTAATCTTCCCATTCGCTGTCACTCGGTTTCCTTTTAAAGTTGAAGAACGCCACTCTTTTTATCCTAATCGCTGTTTTGACTTCTTGGTTAGTGAACCATACAGGTCTTTTCTGTGTATTCTTTTTGGTCACTGTCTTTATGCACAACTGTGTAGCCTCTAAGATGATTAATTTAATGAACCCCCATATGTCCTCTACTTCCCCATTATTCATGGATCCTCGTTAATTTTCTCCTGGCTACTTCCCTAATTTTTTTGAAGCTAGCTCCTCTAAAGTTTAGGATGTCTACCCTGAATTGAGATTTTATATCTTAATCCAGGGTAGACAAGACAGCAAGAAATGCCTGCACCTGGGAGACTTGCCTGACCGAAACTACTTACTTTAAAGAATCCCTTGCATCCTCCTGACGCAATGGGAGGAAGTTTTGGGATAATATTGAAGATCTCACTGGTAAACCCAACAAGTCTCCCCCTTTCAGTGTTAAGTGTTAATGGTGTAACCATCCAAGACCCACAGCTCATTGCTGATACTTTTTAACACTGCCTTTACAGATCTGAGCGGCGTCCTCCCCCCCTGATTTTTTCACTAACCCCCCCACATTGGATGGTCCTCTAAGGTCTGTGGACTCCCCATACACCCCCTTTCTGTTTCAGGACTGTCACTCCTAGTGAAGCTAAACGACCTACAGCGTCTGCTGGGAAAATCCAGATTCAGCAGCAACACTCTGGACCTGAAACTACTGCACCTTGCTTTTGATGCAGTCATATCCCACCCTCACCAAGATACTAAATCTGTCACTATGTCTTAGACAATTCCCCCAACAGTGGAAAGCACTGGTGGTGACTTCTGTCCACAAGAGTGACGCTAGAGCCTCCCAAGGGAATTACCGTCCAATATCCATCCTTCCTCTCCTGTCAAAAGCCCTGGAGCAGACCATTTTGGATCAATTATCTGAATAACTCTCCAAATACAACTTACTATGCTACCAGCAACATGGGTTCAGGAAGGGGCACAGTACCATCTCTGCCCTTCTTGAGTTCACTGACTTCACCCACAAAGCACAAGACCATGGTCACCTAGTAGGTTCAATCTATATTGATCTTACAAAGGCATTCGACACAGTCAATCATACCCTCCTTATCACTGCTCACCCTGCCATTGGTACATCTCATGAAGCCACGTCCTGGTTCTCTAATTACCTTGGGGGTAGATCACAGCAAGTAAAAATCAGAGAAACACTCTCCACCAGCGTACCCGTACACTCAGGGGTACCTCAAGGCTCAATTCACAGCCCCCTCCTTTTTAGCCTCATCCTCAATGCCCTCCCACTAGCCTGTACTGGCAATCTGTTCTTCTATGCAGATGATGTGGTTATTTTTACAAGTCATTTGGACACCCTTCCCCTTAACAGAAACCTTCAATGTAGCTTCACAGAAATGGAGTCTTGGTTTGCACACCACAAGCTTATAATCAACTACAAAAAAAACAAGGTGATGTTGTTCACAAATCCTCACAATAAACACAAAGTGATAAACTGAACATCCTCAATAGTCATCAGTTACCACTGGACCAAGTTAATAATTGTAAATACCTTTGCATAACCCTTGATAGTGCCTTATCCTATCATGAACACATCAACCTGATTTGTAAGGTGGTGAATTCCAGAGTTGGGCTCCTCTACAGGCATAGGCACTGTATGACCCCTATGGCTCTCCGACTTGCAGTGGCAAGCTTGGTCCCATCCATTGTTGATTATGGGATCGTTATTTATGGGTCTGCGACTGACTCTGCCCTCAACAGAATTAAGCTCACTCTTAACAAAGCCTGCCGTCTGGTTGTGGGGGCCCATAGGCTCACTCACACTTGCGACTTGTGTGACGAAACAAATTGGTTAAATCTCAAGGGCAGGACTTCCTACCTGTCCTGCCTGTTGGCAAAAAATATCAGCCCGGGGCTTTCCCCACCCTCTGCACAGAAACTCTTCACAAGGGCTCCTAACTCTTGTGGAATGAGGAATGCAACTAAGGTCTCCTACCAAGTCTTGTTCTGTCATACAGCACAAGCCTAGCAGGCATTTATATAAGGGGCACCTACTTGGCTAAATGGCCTCCCCACTGACGTCCTGGCCTAACACAAGCTAGGTCCATTCAAATCTAAACTTCAACAACACCTACTAGAACTCAACAGCTGTGACTGCTCAGAGCATTGCTGTTCTCTTCCCTCCTCCTGCCTGTAGCACTCTCGTCCCTTATTCCTCCCTTCTCACCTACCCTCTTCTACACCTCCCCCTCTTCTTCCTGTCCCCTCTTATCCTGTCCTATAATAGTCCTGCTTTTCCCCTCCAACTTTCCCTTCCTACTTCCACATTTCCCACCCTTCTTATCTACCTCCCCCCTCCTGCTCTCGTCCTTAGTGATTAAATATGACAAAGTCAACTTCTGACTGCTGTTTAGAGATGCAGCGAATTTAAATTCCGCCAGTGAAGTGAACGCAAAGTGGGCACTTCACATTGCCACTCTGCTACATGGAGTGGGCAATGCAAAGTGCTCACTCTGCCTTGTCATTATCACTTCGCGTTAAGGTGGAATGGCAATGCGAAGTAAGGCAAAGTCATTGTTTTTAATGGACTTCGGGTTCCTCATTATGATTCTAAGTGATCCACTTGGTGTTTCAGATTGGCAGCCCCCCCCAACACATCACATGGCTTACAGTACTGTAAGTCACATGCTGTTTAGCTAGGCAGGAAGGAAGTGAGTCATACAAGCAGACACTTTTACTTTCTCCTGTGCAGACGGAGAGAGAGGAGTGTGTTTTGTGACTGCTGATACTTTGATGTCAGAGCGAGGAGGAGATTTAAACTTTGATTTAGACCCAACAGCTTTTTTAAAAGCTACATTTTTTTGTCTTTTCTGTACTCTTTTTTACTTAATTTGTTCTTTCTGTACATTTTATTTTTCTTACCTTTATAAGTAGTTAGTTGTTTGTCCCTCCCCCCCCGGAAGCAGGACCTGCACCGCCTCCTGTCCTGACTCTGAGGCAGCTGAACCACCACCACGACCACCAAGTCCAGCACCAGGTCCTCTGGAGCAGGATGTGCCTGTTCCCCCAGGCCCGGGTGTGGATCCCATCCCTGTTCAGCACCGTGACCAGTTGACTGCCAGTTCATCTGGCCCTCCC
The DNA here is from genome assembly GCA_016271365.2 of Neoceratodus forsteri. Classification (NCBI taxonomy): domain Eukaryota; kingdom Metazoa; phylum Chordata; order Ceratodontiformes; family Ceratodontidae; genus Neoceratodus; species Neoceratodus forsteri. Next base: position 604,880,780 of record CM057456.1, on the reverse strand, counting down.
CTGCCTGTGCGTGGTTCTCCCCGCACCTCCATTGGTTGGCAGTTTTTTGACTGTGTCAGGGGGGACAGCAGTGTGGTCAGGTGCTGCCTATGTGAGGTGGAGGTGCACCGTGGCCCCCGGGGGACTCACCTGGGGACTGGGGGCCAGTACACCCATATGCTCAATCACCACCAGTTGGAGTGGTAGGCTGCCACAGAATGGACCATGCCTGCACCTGCTGGCCATTCTGTGGCAGAGGGTGCAGCTGTGCATGGCGGCATCCCAAAAGAAGAGGAGGGCCACAGCAGTACATGCTGCTCCACCAGGATCGCATAGAGGGACATCAATTGCAAATTATGTCAATGCTGGAGCTGCTGCTGGATCACCATGGGATCCCTCATTAGTTTTTTTTTCCTCACACCATGTGTCCCCCAACACCTTCCTTGCTGTGTTATAAAATGTATTCCTCCACCATCCCCGACCCTTGTATGTAATTATGCCCTTTTTTGTTGTCTTCCGTATGCGTGACATTTTATATTCTGAACAGTGCAAGTATACTGTGCTAAACTGCATGTGTGCAGTCAGTCTTCTTTCCAGTCTGTGTATGCACTGCAGACACTGTTCAAATCCCTGACTTAAAAACACTTATTAATGAGTACAATGGTGGAATAGTGAAGCCTTGAGAGATACTACAAAACAGGCTTACAATACATCCAAGTAACTAGTAAAAAAATTAATGTGATTTGTGACATAATTGTAAATCGTGATTTGAGACTGCATTTGTGACCGTGATGATGAAGAAACGGGAACGCCTATGGCTGTACTTCTCTGGGCCCCAATGAGGTGCAGCACAAAACACTCTGTCTTAAAAACACTCATTAATGAGTACAATGGTGGGATGGTGAAGCCTGGAGAGATACTACAAAACAGGTTTAAAATACATCCAAGTAACTATTAAAAAAAATTAATGTTGTGATTCCTGATGTGATCGTAAATCATGATCTGTGACTGCATTTGTGACCGTGATGATGAAGAAATGCGAATGCCTATGGCTGTACTTCCCAGGGCCCCGATGAGGTGTGGCACAAAACTCCCCGACTTAAAAATACTCATTAATGAGTACAATGGTGGGGTGGTGAAGCATGGAGAGATACTACAAAACAGGCTTACAATACATCCAAGTAACTATTAAAAAAGATTAATGTGATTCGTGACGTGATCATAATTAGTGATTTGTGACTGCATTTGTGACCGTGACGATGAAGAACGTGATTTGTATCACGAGTGACTCATGATGATGGTCCTGACATAAAAACATATATTAATGAGTACAATGTTCATGCAGAACTATGCACCACACCTGTCCTGTACTCTGAAGGAAAGCCAAAGAAACAACTGTGACTTAAGTTAGAGATAGAGATTGGGCCCTAAAGAGATGCAAATGCACAGACAGATTAAGATTGCGCTGCACACTGAAGAGATGCAGATGCAAAGGCACAACACCTAACCAGCGTTCACCATCAGAAATTCAAATCTGGAAAAGAATTCCTTTGCCAGTTGGAGCAGGTCACAGTGGGGGCAGTGTACTGCACTGCTGCAGTAACAGTCACTAGTACTAGTTAAGATACCACAAAGAAGTACAAAAATTACACAGCTGCAGTGGATAGCAGGTTCATATTGCTGAAATTATGTGGCACAATAAAAGGTGTCTGATTTGCTGACACGCGTTACACTCATACTCACGCACACACTAAGTAATGCGTAGCAAATTGAAAACTTCTGTAATATAACCACATATTTTAAACAAATTAAATTATGAACTGCTGCACCACAACAATCAGCAAAAAAATGGCAAGAATTATTGAAAATATCACTGTGTGTACATTGACACAATTATACAAGAAAAATATCACCAGTACAGAAAGCACTATCTTTTTCTCCAAGTTAATCTACCTACACCACAGATTTGCCCCTTCCCCAAAGCACACTTCCACTGTCTCTCAGTACACAGACTGAATATTGTACATTATCATTCAAAATCCACACACAAACAATAAATGCTCGATGATATGAGCACATGAGCGTTTCCTATAATCGATGAACTAAAGTTTCAGCAAAACAAATGACCCCAAAAGGCTTTTTTAACAGCTTTTAGAAGGTTTGAATAGCAGAGCTCTCAGAGCAGATTGTCTCCTACAGCTTCATACACACACTGCCCCAAACTGAAGCTGTGCAGAGCAATCTAGAGCCCATGTGACCTGAAATCCCATGAATCACTGCAAAATTCGCCTTTGGAGCTTAAAAATAAGGCGAAGTGAGGCGGAGTACATTGTTTTCAATGTACTTCGCCTTAAGAATTGGTGAAGTAGTGGTTTGGTAAGGTGGAGTAACACAAAGTCATTTTTTAAATGGACTTTGCGCTACCCATTAATAATGCAAAGTACTCCGCTTCGCGTTGCGAGCACTCCGCAAATTCGCCTTCACTCTGTGGATCACTTCACGGAGCGAATTGCGGCCACTTCACCTACCACTACTGCTGTTGCTCAATTTCTTTTCTCTATAACCCCCTTGCTACTGCTGTATATTCATCCAAATTATATCCTCTGTAATTTAACTGGGACTTAGTGACCCCAGCTTCCCAGGAGAGGCCGCTCTCAATTTATCCCATAGTCTGTTTTGACAATGTCACCTTCTAACAGCACCCTCATCTCATTCCCCTTACACCAATTGTAACCCACCACTTACCAGGAAGTTTAGCATCCTTGTGCTGCAATGTAACTTTGTTCACTGAACGTAACTCTTGTTCACTTTTTGCTTGCTGTTATGTATTGTACTGTATTGTATTGCTTGTTGTTATATCCCTTGGCGTGGAACCTTTGTAAAACAGTCTCTGGCTCAAAGGTATTGTAATTCTGAGACTTAATTAAATAAATAAATAAAATAAAAAAAACAAGCCCTAGGGATAACTCAAACCAGACAGAGTTGTGGTTGCTGTTTGCTAGTGGTTCACCAACCCTAACAGCACTAACTCCAGGTTAGTGAGTACCACATCCAGGATGGTGTCCAGCCTAGTCGGCTCACTTACCAGTTGTGTGAGAATGCAATCTTGTAAGGCTTCTACCACAGATTGATTTCTTGATGATCTAGTCATTTGGATGTCCCACTCAACATCAGGTATGTTCATGTCTCCAACCACTACTGTGCCCCCTTTTTGTGTTACACCTCTGATTTCTTCCACTAGCTGCTTGCCTCTGTCCCCTGGCTGACCTGGAGGACTGTATACAACCCTGATGTAGACCTTCTTTAACAATGTTGAGCTTAGCTGTACCCACAGGGATTCTACTCTCTCCTTTCTGCTGACATCTAGAGTTGTGGCCACTAGCCTATCCGTAACATAAAGTGCCACCCCTCCCTCTTCTGGCTCCTTTTCTATCCTGTCCAAAGAGCAAGTACTCCAGTACAGAGAGATCCCAGTCATTGTTTTCTGAGGCCCAATTCTCTGTGACAGCCACCAGGTCCCTGGGACTCTGCCATTGACACCTGTAGGTCACTGGCTTTATTGTCCAAGTTTCTGGCATTAAGGCACACCCCCTTCCAAAAACCAGGAGCCTTAGTATTTTTCCTGCATTTTGGATTCTTCTCCTGGTTTCTGTTGTCATGGCTCCCTTTCTGGTCCCTTGTAGTCCCTTCCTGCTTCCTACGAGTGTACCAAGATTGTGGTAGAGAGTCCTCTGCTTGTGGGTGAGTGATGGCTAAGTTCCCATCATTAGCGAAGTAACTGATAGGTTTCTTAGTGTCAGACTCCCCCTTACTTATCTTAAACACCCAAGGTGGATGTCAAATTTCTGTTCCAGTGCTCTCACCCCTTCTTTGGTTACGTGAAGGCCATCAAACTTGAAAAGCCTTCTCTCCCAGAAGTTCCCCCAGGCACTGATGATGTGAAATCCTTTTTCCTGACACCATTCATGCAGTCAGGTTTTGAATTCTTCGATATCCATGTTCCTGATCCTGTACATGCAATCCCCTTTGTCCCATACTGGTAGGACCTCTGAGAATGCCAGGGTAGTCATTCGAGCTGCCTGCTGCTTCTCCAACTTAATGAAATTGTGCTTGGTCTCTTCCACTGTCTGATTCACCAGGTCATTGGTTCTGAGATGAAGCAGTACCTTGACTCCCTTTTCCACCTTGTCAATGATGCTGCCAATGCATTCAGTGTCATGCACAGCCAATGTACAGGGGAGGCATTTTACTGTCACCATGGGTTATGTATATTTACTCAAGTGGGACTCAACTCCCCTTATCATTGAGTCCCCTAAAACAAGTGTTTTCATACATTTATTTTTCTTCCTTTTTCCTTTTCTACCACTGGATGCCATTCTTCTGTTCTGCCTTGCCCCCTCAGATGACACAAGTTCTCCCTCTCAGAGTCAGGGTCCTGTACCCTATCCAGGGGTGCAAACTGGTTGGCGGTTGAGATGATACTGGACTGAGCAGGTTTCACATAGTTCATCCTTGCAAATCCCCCCCATCCTATCACCATCCCCCCAGGCCAATGGGCCACTGGGGGAGAGGACACGGAGGGAGTGAGATGTAAATACTGTTCACTGATTGTAAATACAGCAACCTTTCACAATTCCCACAATGGTGAGAGATACAGCATTAACAGATTTGTGAGTTGTGACTCTGCGTATGTGATTTATTTAAGCACATGTCAGTGTGATGCCTATTATGTTGGCTGTACAAAACCTACACTTAAAGAGATGATAGGCGATCAAATGCAGGCCATAGTGAACAAAAATCTGGACTATGTTACAGCATAGAATGTGACGGCAGATAAGGACCGCTTGGCCCACCCAGTCTGCCCATTTTCCTGCCTACTGGATAAGCTGCAGATCCTAGTTAACCAGCAGCCTACTTCTTCCTAACCCCATCCCCTAGAATTGCCTTATGACTGTCCCATGCATGCTTGAATTCCACCACTGTTTTTGACTCCGACCTCCTCCGAAGGCCGTTCCATGCATCCCAACCCTCTCAGAAAAAGTACTTCCTTAAATTACCTCTGAGCCGCCCTCTCATCTTCAAATTGTAGCCCCTTGTTCTTGCACACTCTTTTTTTGAAAGATGCTACCCTCTTGGACTTTGTTGATTCCTTGAGGTACTTGAAAGTTTCTATCATGTCCCCCTCTCCTCCTTTCCTTGAGGCTATCACATATAAGCTCCCTAAGTCTCACTTCATATGTCCTCCGTGCAGACCCTGCACCATTTGAGTGCCCTCCTCTGGACAGCTTCCATCCTGTCTATGTCTTTGTGAAGACTGGGTCTCCAGAGCTGCACACAGTACTCCAGATGGGGTCTGACCAGCTGTCTGTACAGAGGGATAACAACTTCCTGTTTTCTACTGGTGATGCCTCCCTATGCATCCCAATATCCCCAGCCCTCATTGCTGCCTCTCACATTGCTTGCCCACCTTTAGGTCATCTGATATGACTACCCCCAGGTCCCTTTCCATTTTGTTGTTGTTAGTATCTCACCCCCATTGTGTACTCTTCCCTGGGTTTTGTTTTCCAGGTGCATTACCTTGCACTTCTTAGCATTGAATCTAAGCTGCCATACATTTGACCATTCCTCTAACCTTGCCAAGTCCCTTCTCATCCTTTCCACCCCACCTTGTGCATCAACTCTGTTGCAGATCTTGTGTCATCTGCAAAGAGACATACTTTTCCTTCAGTCCTCTGCAATGTCACTTATAAAGACATTGAAGGGACTGATCCTATACTGAACCTCCGCGGTACCCCACTAGTAACCCCTTTCATCAGAGTGGACTCCATTTACTATTACTCTCTGTGTCCTATTTCCCAGCCAATTTTTACCCAGGCTGTCATCTTGGGACCCCTCCCAGGCTAGCTAACTTGTATATTAATCTTTGTGTGGGACTGTGTCAAATGCCTTGCTAAAGTCTAGGTAGGCCATGTCCACAGCCCCTCCCTGATCTACTACTTTGGTCACCCAGTCAAAGAAATCTATCAGATTTGTCTGGCATGACCTTCCTGCTGTGAATCCATGCTGTCTTGGGTCCTGTGCCCCTCTGGCCTATAGATACTCGACAGTTCTTTCCTTCAGAAGTGATTCCATCATTTTCCCTACCACTGAGGTTAAACTAACAGGTCTGTAGTTTCCTGCTTCTGCCTTGCTCCTGCTTTTGTGAAGGGGAATCACATCTGCCCTCCTCCAGTCCTCGGGTACCACCCCATCCTCCCATGATTTGTTAAACAGGGTAGTCAGTGGTGTCACTAGTTCTACCCTTAGTTCTTTTAGAATTCTGGGATGAACTCATCAGGCCCCATTGCTTTGTCCACCTTCAGTTTTAAGAGTTCTTTCAGAACCCTTTCTTCTGTAAATGGGCTGGTATCAACTTCTGTATCCAGTGTGTTTCTACTGTTTGTTCTAGGTACCTCTTCCTTTGTAAATACTGAGCAAAAATATTTGTTTAGTATCTCTGCCTTTTCACAGTCTCCCTCTGCCCACCCTCCCCTTTATTAAGCCTCACTATCCTCCCTTGGTCTTCCTTCGCCCCTGATGTACCTATAAAAGGTTTTATCCCCTTCTTAACTGAGTTGGCTATCTTTTCCTCGGTTTGGGCCTTTGCTGTTCTGACTACCTTCCAGCTTCCTTTTGCTTTAACTGATACAGTTCTCTGTCCTGCTCCTTCTGTGATTGCTTGTACTTCCTGGCTTTCTTTTCTCTTGAACCTTCACTGCCACTTCCTTTGAGAACCATAGTGGTTTCTTACATCATTTAGTTTTGTTTATTTGCTTCACACAAAGGCTTGTTGCCTCTGTGATGGCAGTTTTTATTATTCCCCATTGTTCTTCCAAGCCTCCTTCCTGCCCATTTGCTAGTGCATTCCTTAGGCACTTACCCATTTTGGCAAAGTCAGCCCTCCTAAAATCCAGTACCTTTGCCTTTGTATGGCTTGACTCTATTGCAGTGTTTATTGTGAACCATACTGTTCGATGGTCGCTAGTTCCCAGATGGCTACCCACTTCTACATCTGTGATCCTCTTCATCTCCATTTGAGAACCAGGTCTAAGATTGCTCCCTCGAGTGGGCTCCAATACTAGTTGTCTAAGGCATGCCCTCTGTAGGGCAACTAGAACAACCCCACTCTTCGAAGTGGCTGCGGCAACTGCACTCCAGTTAACATCTGGCATATTCAGATCACCCATCAGCAATATCTCCCCTTTTCTGGCCATACTAAGTATACTTTCTATCATTTCCTTGTCCATTTCCTCCCCCTGAGAAGGGGGTCTGTATACAACCCCTGTGCGGATTGTGGTGCCATTGCCGGTCTCCAAATTTACCCACAGTGCTTCTTCTCCTCCCTGTTTTCTCTTTTGTTCTGTTACTTTGATTCCTTCCCTTATGTAAAGAGCTACTACTCCTCCTCCTCTTTTACCCTCTCTGTCCCTCCTGTAGATAGTGTATCCTGGTATGTTTACGTCCCAGTCATGGTTTTGTGTGAACCATGTTTCTGTGACTGCCACGATATCCAGATGTTCCTCCTCCATCAAGGCCACTAATTCAGGAAGCTTGTTACTCAGACTACATGCATTGGTACTCATTGCTTTCCATTTTTTGATGGCTTTACTTTCTGTTGCAGCATCCCCCACTGACCTTTCTACCTCGGTCTTTTTCCCATTTAGTACCCTGTTTTGTAGGAGAGGCTGGGATTTTCCTGCTTATCAGTGCCTCCCCTTGACTAGTTTAAAGCTTGCCAATGAGCATTTAAACCGACTGCTCAAAAGACTTGTTCCCTTCCTGGACAGATGCAGACCATCCTGCCAGTATAGGCTGGTGTCCCTCCAGGTGGAACCCCAGTCCCCAATGAAGCCAAACCCCTGTGCTCACACCATTTTTCAACCACTCATTAAACTGCATGGTGCAAGTACCCTTGCCTCACTCATGCCATTTACAGGCAGCACCTCTGAGAAGGATACTGTGTGCTACTTGTCTTAGGCCCTCCCAGTTCTACAAAGTCCTTCTGCACTGCTCTAATCTCATGTTGAGCCAAGTCATTTGTCCCTAGGTGGACAATGACATCCAGCTCAGACTCCTGTGCAGCTGTTCTCGTGATCCTGAGGATGCACTTCCTGTCCCTACAAGCCATGGCACCAGGCAGGCACTTTACTTCAGTTTTCCCTGCTCCTCCCAGTTCTATCCACCTAATAATTGAGTCCCCCACCAGGAGCTTCTTCCTTTCCTTGTGGCATCCTCTGCCTCCTTCCTGTGGGCCTCCCTTGTGACAGGTGTCCTCAGCCTCCTTAATCTCCTCTGTGGGTGCATCCATGGGGAGCTGTGCTCCCAAATTGTGTATGGATTGTGAGTGGAACAACTGACTGGGTGTGCCTCTGTTCCACCCTCCCTCCCCCTGAGCCCACTGTGGTCCAACTGCTGTGCTTTCTTTGCAACCTCTGAGGTAGTGGTGGTGGCTCTGGTGCTCCCTGGATGGGGGTTCCCTTCCTACCATCTAGTCTGGCCTGGGGGAAAGTTCTCTTACTGCTGTCCAGTGTGGCCTGAAGATGGGCAACTTCCTCCCTCAGGGCAGAGAGTTGTCTGCAAATAGGGCAGCATCTCAGCCTCCAGAAAGACTCCCGGAAGACTGCTGCCCCACAGCCATTACATTGCACTACTCCCCACATGACTATGTCCTTTTTTTTGTGTGTGTGTGTGCTTGTGTGTGTGATTGGTTTATTATATAGAAATATATATATATTATACAATGTGTATGTGTATATTTTCAGTGCTGTGTGCTAGAGAGATATGACATTGATATGCACCTTGCACTCTTGAGGAATGATGTCAAGACCCCAGGTATAAAGGAACTATTTCCTGGGGTGAGGGCAGGAAGAGGTTGGCCTAAACTGTGCCCTCACAAAACAATCAGCTAAGAGCTCTGACCCACCGCTCACGATGAGTGCCTTCCTGTCTCGCAAGATACTATACACAACAATTTGACAGAGAAATCCCTGCTAATCAAACAGAGAAAAATCCAGACATCCAAGTCAGACACAGGTAAACCTCCCAAGCCCCAAAAACAGCCTGGTGGTTTGTGCTGTGAAAGCAGTCAGCCCCAAAATAAGTCAGCTGTGCTTTGAACTCTTCCTGCACTGAAAATGTTAAGAATTGTAACAAGACTGTCTTTTCCTGATAATTGTAAATTCCTTATTTCACCTTTCAGTTAGAAGCAGCCTCCACCTGCAGTATATCTGCTACAAACCAAGACAATTGAAAGGTTCCTCTCCCTCTGTTGTGAGCACAACTCGCTTTCTTGCAAATCCTATGTTCAGTATTGCAGCTCCCAACAAGAGATAGTTTGACTAGGAAAAATATTAGCTGTTCTGATGAGTTTGCTATAAACACTTGCTTATAATACTATTGTTCTCAGGTCTGTTACCCAAGCTATTGGCTGATTAAGTTTCTGTGATGTAATCACTTCCTGAGAAAGTTTGGAATTGCCTTTTAAGGCAAACAAAGTTAAACACAGAAAACAGTTTACTGTCTGGGTCAAATACACAACCTGTACCTGCACTTATTTCAGGATTTGTGACAAATGTTTTGCCCAGACTGATGCAACACAGCATAGCTGGTCCTTTGTGCGGATTGAAAAAATCAGAGTCGGGGCTCATGGGGATATGGATGTGATTCTTGCAAGAAGAGAGACTTTCCGGATTTTTAAACTTTATGCTACAAGCCCTCCCCATTTGAATGATGGAATAGAATTGTTTCCATTCCTCCAATGAACTGTCTTTTTGGATATCTATAACCAGGAAGTTTGATTTCAACCTTTTACAACATATATATTTAGGCTGATTTTTGGTTGTGCATCTTATGTTTTTAAGTTTGTGTACTTTTAGGTGTTGTATGCTTTATTTGTCTATATGTGTTCTTATTAGTTTGAACACTGACAAATTCATTACTTGTGGCTGTTTTTATGACTGTGGGCAGAGCCTACAGGAGTATTGCATGTATAAAAGGAGTGATGTCATGTTTTCTGTCTGTGGAACTGACTGAAGGTGTAAATAGTCTCCACCGCCTTACCCTCCTCCAAGAAATGTTTTCCGCCCTCAAATAAATACGCTTTCATGTTAGTCAATGGTTGCAGGGTACTATTTTCTTTCTTAAATGGGTGGTACAAGAACTGGAACCTGAGTAGTGGGATGCAGCATTGTTTTTTGGGGGGAAGTAAGGTCCACCCCACCTCCACCCAAGAAGCTCCAAAAGGTCCATCCCACCTTTTTTTTATTCATGTGGGAGGGGCATGAGGTGGATCTATCATCCTTAAAGAAGACTCACATGTTTGGGATGTGGACCAAGAAACAGAACAATTCTGTGGAGCTCCCTGCATTTTGTTAAGGACTAGAACAGAAGATACTTAAAATGCCTTCAAACTGACTTAAAAACCCTTGGAACAAATGATTATCAGAGTCACCTGGTGTCTCAAAAGGAAAGACTAAGGTTCTGTCCACACTACACCACTCACAGTCTATAACGGTTCCAAACTGTTACAGACCGGAACCGTTACAGTGTGTCCACACTGCCGGCAACAGTCTCGATAACAGTTTGGAACCGTTACAGCCCGTCCACATTTGTGGGTGCTCTGTAATGTTACAGCTGCACCCTATCCCACAATGCAGTTCGTGCTGCACTGGGGGAATACTGGAGCTACATGCTCACGCGTCCACACTGCAGGCTGTAATGTTACAGATCTGTAAACGTTACCATAACCGTTGTAGAAACCACATACAAACAGGTTTCTATAACGGTTTTGAAACCTTCTGTAATGTTACAGATGTAAACGCAAACCAATACGGTAACGGTTTGAGCCCTCTGTAACGTTACAGAGGCATAGTGTAGACAGGGCCTAAGAAGTGCCTAAAAACTAAGGAAAATAGACAGCTTTCAGGTATTTCTTAAACATTTATATACTAAAAACAAAGTTCAGCTTTTGGGATTAACAATATTTGTTTACCATATTCTATTTATTTATATATATACAGTAGTTTGTCTTTTTAGTAGTTTCAAAATCTTGCATTGGTGTTTCTAATGGATTTAGAAATACATTTTTTAATTGTCTTTACAGATAACCTTGAAAGCATTGCTGTTACTAATGCATTTAGAAATACATTTTTTTAATTGTCTTTATAGACGAATCATGCATGTTCATGTGAGGGCACATTTTTGGGGGGATAGGGTTCAAATTATTTTAATCATGGGCACAGTACTTTGTAAACACAGTCTGTGATGAAGCGAATTTTTCTTTTTAAGTTTGAGAAAGCTATTAGAAGTAGAATGAGTTAAACACTTCCTGGAACTTCCCACATAACAAGTTCCCCGTAGCATCTCACAGCATTTGACATCAACATCCTAAGAGCAGTCAGTGTGCTACTTTACAGGACACTGCATAACAAGAGACCTAGCCTTCCCTTTTTACAAATAATATACCAACTTCATTCTCAGGCATGCAGTTCTACACTACTGTTTATATTCTACTGAATCTTCTTAAAGGAAAGCTGCATGTTAAAATCAGGAATATATGTATTACTACCATTTTTGAGTTCTCACTTCAGTCCAGTATTTTGTTTCTGCCTAGGCTCTTAGAGGAGCTTTTCTAATTTTCCCTGGGTGTTTTATGATGTCTGGGGACTATCATTCAAGTTTGTTTTTATTGCATCTTCTCCAAGTTAGTCTTCACAGCGTACCCTTTGGTTTGATGTCTAATAGCCCCTACAGCAGGCCAGTGTCTTGTTACAGTGTTTTGCTTAGCCTCAGCAGAGAAAAAAAAAACACTGCAGCCAGGATTCACAGTGCTATACAATATACTATAGAAAGTTGCATGTTTAAACACATACAGTGCCTTCAGAAAGTATTCTCCCCCCCCCCTTGGATTTTGTCACATTTTGTGATGTTGCAAACTCAAATTAAAATACATTTATGTGGGATATTTTTGTCACATATCTACACAAATTACTCGATAATGTCAAAGTGGAATGAAACTTCTGGAATTTTTTGTACATGTAATTTAAAATAAGAACCTGAAATGTCTTGATTTGATAAGTATTCACCTCCTTTGCTATTACACTCAAATTGAGCTCAGGTGCATCCAATTTCCTTGTGAGATCACTCTAAAACTTGAATGGAGTCCACCTGTGGTCAGTTCAAATGGTTGACATGATTTCAGAGGAAATACACCTGTCTATATAAGGCCCCACTGTTGACAGTGCATGTCAGATCAGAAACTCTACCATGAAGACCAAGGAGCTGTCCGTAGAACTCCGTGATAGAATTGTGAGGAGGCATAGATCTGGGGAAGGGTATAAAAACATTTCTAGGGTGTTGAAAGTTCCTAGGAGCACAATCAAGCCCATCATTAGGAAATGGAAAGATTATGGAACCACCCAGACTCTTCCTAGAGCAGGCCGTCCTCCCAAACTGAGCAACCAAGCAAGAAGGACCTTGGCCAGGGAAGTGACCAAGAACCCAATGACCACCCTGACAGAACTACAGAGTTCCATGGCTGAGATGGGAGAACCTGTCCAGAGGACAACAATCTCTGCAGCACTTCACAGATGTAGCCTCTATGGAAGAGTGGCTAGACGGAAGCCACTCCTGAGAAAAGGACACATAGTAGCATGCCAGGAGTTTGCAAGACGGCACGTGGCAGACTCTGAGACCATGTGGCAAAAGATTATCTGGTATGATGAAGCAAAAATTGAACTCTTTGGCCTGAATGCAAAGCGCTATGCCTGGCGCAAACTGAATACAGCTCATCAGCCATGTAACACCATCCCTACCATGAAGCATGGTGGTGGCAGCATCATGTTATGGGGATGCTTTTCAGTGGCAGGGACTGGGGCACTTGTCAGGATAGAGGGAACAATGAATGGAGCCAAATACAAGCACATCCTTGAGGAGAACCTGCCTCAGTCTGCAATAGACCTTGGACTGGGGTGAAGATTTATATTCCAATAGGACAACGACCCGAAGCATACAGCCAAAGCAACACTGGAGTGGCTTCAGAACAAGAAGGTGAATGTCCTTGAGTGGCCCAGCCAAAGCCCAGACTTGAATCCCATTGTGAATCTGTAGAAAGACTTAAAGATTGCGGTTCACTGACGCTCCTCATCTAACTTGATAGAGCTTGAGCAAATCTGCAAGGAAGAATGGGTGAAAATCCCAAAATCCGTATGTGCAAAGCTGATACAGACATACCCAAGAAGACTCAATGCTGTAATTGCTGCCAAAGGCACTTCTACAAAGTATTGACTCAGGGGGGTGAATACTTAAGTAAACAAGATATTTCAGTTTTTAATGTTTCCTAAATTTTGTTACATACTATAAATATTTTGCCCCTTTAAATTGTTGAGTATGTTGTGTGAATCAAGGGGGAGAAAATAATTTCAATGCATTAAAAATTCTGGTAGTAACACAACAAAATGTGACAAAATCCAAGGGGGGTGAATACTTTCAGAATACACTGTACACACACACACATGCACACACCCCAAGCAGAACACAGCTGGATAAGGTATCAGTATTTAGGAAACTTGTCATACTTACCCAGAGTCTAGCAATGTGAATCCTGGCTGTGACTATAGGTGTTTACAACTGAATAATAACCACATTTGCTTGACATGCAGATACGTAGGCATTTGTGTCTAATTTCTGTTTGACTTACTGTAGATTACACATAGAATTTGATCCAGAAGCAAATGATTTGATACCCTTTAATGAACTAACATAGATGTAACAACAAGAACAAAGTGCTCTAGCTTTTGGACCAACCAGTCCTTCTTCAGAAGCCTAATGGCTGCTGTTTAGAAAAAAACAATACTTTAACACCTAGATCATGCAGAAAAAACAGAAAAAATTCCCATTGGTTTAAAATACTCATTTAAGAAATACAGATGATGATGTCAGAGAAGTTTAACAGTACCATATTACCTTCAGCCAGGAGGTTCCCAGGGTCAAAGGTTCTTGGTGCAAAACACATACAAAGAATCCTACTGCATATAAATTTAATTGACATGAGATAACACTGCTGGAATAGATGACTCTTAAAATCAAGCTATGAGTGTTACAATGTGTATAAAGATGTGATTACTGAAAAGCAACCCCCACCCAGATTAAAGACATACTAAGGATGTCTTAGGACTCCAAGAAGTTTCAATGCATGCATTATAGACAAGAAATTACCAGTAAAGTTGGCTTAAAAACATCAGTGCATACTGTATGATGTGTAAAACTAAGCAGGCCGTATCAGCCAGCTGTATTCTCCAGCTAGATATCATGCCCCATAATTTCAAAAACCTCTAGTATAGTGACAGGACTTTATAAATGATCATTTAAATATAAATTGACAGTATTAGTGTCAAACAAAAAACTCTCATTGAGGGCCACCAAGGAATTAAGACCATGTAGCCTGATATGTACTGATGTCAATATACACTGAGAATTGAACAACCTGGTGTACCAGAAGTGTCTAAGGAATCTGAAAAAGGGATCAAAATTAAATTTCTCTCCTCGTCTTCACACAAACAATACACCCTACCCCACCCCACATCCCCATAATGTGGGGGGGGGATGACTAGCTTTAAGGAGATTCTCTCTCTCTCTCTCACACACACACACACACACACACACAAACACACACACACACACTCTTCTAATGAACCTTTATTCACATCAGTCACTGTAAGTGTTCCCTAAAGGAATTCAACTTGTCATGAAATCCTAAGTAAAGGGGCTTATGTATCCTAATACCTACAGAGCAAAAATGTGACCCTATTTAACTGTGTTCCTATCTGCGTAGTAACACTTCCATGGATTCTGGATAGAACTACAGTGAAATAAATCTGCCACCCTCCCCAGGTTAAGGTAAGTAGAAGTAAATATAAAGTATGTGTGTAAGATGAGTGGTCAAACATACCTACATTTCCACAAATTACTACAATATTATCCTAATGTAAAAATATCTGTCCAGGACCCCCATGCAAATGAGATATACCCCAATATGTACAGAGTTAAAAAAATATGTGACAGTCTATGATAACACTCCTGTATGTACAGTAACAGGGTAGATAATCTGAATATGGTGCCACTGAATCAACCCCACTCCAGGGCAAAGATAAAAAGTAAGGAGGAATTAATATCCATTATGTCTGTGAAGTAAGAGTAGTAACACACTGTAACTTCATGTATCTAAATAGAGGCCTACCTCAATGTGACAGCAAGCCCCACACCAGTTATATCACTTACCTCACAACACATACCCACACACATACATACTCACACGCACCCACATCTCACACATGCTAAAGTCCTATAATACGCCAGTCTGAAGAAGAAGAAGTCTGTGGATGTCAGTTTCTGTAATGTCCCATGAAACTCAGATCAACGTTCATCCCATCTGCTACCATATTAAGATGTAAAATGAGTTTAATCTCAAAAGCTTGTCTCTGTTGTGTGTTTTTGAGATTTTCTTTTAAGACCATTACTGACATATCCGAAATTGAGTGGTCAGGCTGGGAGAAATGGTGCCCCACTGGTTTTTCAGTCTTCTTTGTTCTAATAGTATGTCTGTGCGAGTACATCCTAGTGTGGAGCTGTTGGCTTGTTTCTCCAACATAACCTGTTTGTGGACATCTTTTGCACTGAATGAAATAAACAACATGTCTTGATGTGCATATATAACTCCCATGCACCTTGAATTGTCTGTTTTGTGATGTAACCACACAGTCCGAGGTGGAAATGAGCTCACAAGTCTTACAGGTGCATTGACTGCAGGGTCATGTGCCATTGTGTGACATGGTATTCTGTTCTGGTGAAAGCTTTCTCCTAATAATACTATGCAGATAGGAGTACAGTTAAATTGTGTCACATTTTTACTATGTAGGTATTAGGATACATGAGCCCTTTTACTTAGGATTTCATTACAAGTTCAATTCCTTTGGAGAACAATTGCAGTGACTGATGTGAATAAAGGTTCATTAGGGGAGATAGTGTGTGTGTGTGTTTGTGCATGTGTGTGTGTGTGTGTGTGTGTGTGTCTGCGTGTGAGAGAAAGAGAGTATCTTCTGAGAGCTAGTTATCCCTCCCCCCCCCACATTATGGGGATGTGGGGTGGGGTAGGGTGTATTGTTTGTGTGAAGAGGAGGAGAGAAATTACATTTTTATCACTTTTTCAGATTCCTTAGACACTTCTGGTACACCAAGTTGTTAAATTCTCAGTTTATATTGACTTCAGTACATATCAGACTACATGGTTTTAATTCCTTGGTGGTCCTCAACTACAATTTTTTGTTTGACACTAATACTGTCAATTTATATTTAAATTATCATTTATAAAGTCCTGTCACTATACTAGAGGTTTTTGAAATTATGGGGCATAATATCTAGCTGGAGAGTACAGCTGGGTGATAGGTCCAACTAAGTTTTACACATCATACAGTGTGCACTGATGTTTTTAAGACAACTTTACAGGTAATTTCTTGTCTATAATTCATTCTTGGAGTCCAAAGACATTTTTAGTATGTCTTTAATCTGGGTGGGGTTTGCTTTTCAGTAATCACATCCTTATACACACTGTAACACTCATAGCTTGATTTAAGAGTCATCTGCTCCAGCAGTGTTATCTTATGTCAATTACATTTATATGCAGTAGGATCCTTTGTATGTGTTTTGCACCAAGCACCAAAGGCTCTGACCCTGGGAACCTCCTGGCTGAAGGTAATATGATACTGTTAAACTTCTCTGACATCATCATCTGTATTTTTTAAGTGAGTATTTTAAACCAATGGAGATTTTTTTCTGTTTTTTTCTGCATGATCTAGCTGTTAAAAGTATTGTTTTTTACTAAACAACGGCCATTAGGCTTCTGAAGAAGGACTGGTTGGTCCAAAAGCTAGAGCACTTTGTTCTTGTTGTTACATCTATGTTGGTCCATTAAAAGGTATCAAATCATTTGCTTCTGGATCTGTTCTTGCAAGGACCAATACGGCAAATATTAAATCTAGATTTTAACATAGAATCTGAAAAATTCATAACATGATGTATTGTGATTCAATTAACTGATAAATGGGGATTTTGGTTTCTTTTATAAATTCATTTTTCCTGACCATGGATATACTAAAACAAAAATGTCTCAACAAAATGTTTTTAAATAAAGAGTTTAACTCACAGCGGCAGAAGAAGCATGTTGGCATTAAAAGCTTAGTGGTGTGGATGTAGAGGCACCAGTATTTAAGCATGACTTTGGTAGAGGATTAATTGTGACTGGGGGTGAGAGCGGGAGTGAGTCTTGATATTTATAGCATGATGGTTTTCTGAAACTTCAGCCTTCAATAGGTTAGACTCTGCAGCCATCTGTACAGTATATCACTAAGCCATATGCAACATGGTATGGGTAAAACCCAGAACACCAGACCAGGACCAGTGCTGTAAAATCTGCACTGGGCACAGCTTGTGCAAATATTGCTGATCCAGTGGATCAAATAAATACGTGCAAATAAATACTCGCCTTCACCTTGTGCTTCAACTCACCCCAGGAGTGACATTATTTCATGATAACACACACCCTGTCGTGCCTTATTGCTTAAATATGTCCTTTCTCAATGTACTATACTTTGATTCAGTTAATGTATGCAACAGCCTTCATGTGAACACTCTGGGCTTCTCTTTGACTCCTGATGTCTATTTGCTTTAGCTATCGTATATTGTTTGAACTGCTTTGGTCTTCTTGATGTGGTGTCTGTGTGCCAAAACTATGTCATCTGTTTATCTACTGCTAACCATGTATCTCCAGTGAATGATTGTTATAACTGTCTGCTCTCCAAGCCATTTTTTGTACTTGTTAACTGTGCTGTCTTTGTATTAGTTTCGACGAGGTGCCTTTGTAAATGAGTCTCTGACTCAAAGGTTTGTAAATCTGATATTTTTTAAATAAATAAATGTTTATGTTTAAGCCCATGAAACACCATTATCTAGTTAATGCATTCACAGTCGTAGTGGCTCTGCCAGAGTTTGTTTATGTTGCTGTTACTTTAAGAAATTTCCTGCATGTAAGGGGACTAAATCTTGTGGCCACAAGAACCTCTTGAAAAATGCACAAGCATGAAATGTTGAGGTGTTCTTCTGGGCTTGCTTTTTATCATCCTGCTGGTGTGGAATATTGAGTAAAGGTTTGGACACGGTATCTACTTGTGCCTAGCTGGGACCTTTTCTCAACATGAGTGAGTGCCTTTTTTTTTTGTTTGTTTCTTCAATAGTGCGGTCCTGTCACTCCTTGCAGGCCCTGCTCACTGTTGCAAGACCAACCATTAATGCCACTGGAAGAACTGGAGTCCCCTCCAGCAGCCCCACCCTGGGGGGGTGCAATCTGGGGAGGAGCATGGTGATTCCAGGGTTGATGCGTGACAAGACTTGGGGAGTGATGTTGGACCAATGTAGGGGCCAGCTGGAGGAGGAGAATAAACCAACAAAAAACAGCCCTGTTAGAGAAATAGAAAGTCATCTACTGTAAATGTACAATATCTTAACAGGAAGATGGAAAGCATTTGCATTGGTAGAAGCTTGGAAAGCATATCAAAATGTGCTTTTTGAAAATTCAGTCACTGTTCATTTGTTTCCCATTAGTTCTTTACATTTACACGTTGGTGGGCCAGCTAGTCAATAGTTGTATCTTGTTTAGTATGGCCAATTATTTTTTTCATTTGGAATGTGAATGTTTTCTAGAACCACATGGAACTTTCTTTAGCCATTCTCACATGCATGCAGAAAACAACTGACAATGACTTTAGGTTTGCAATAGAGGCAGGCTTTCATGAGCTGTCTGAGCTTTCTGTATTGCAAGTACTTTCTATATTCTGTTTAATGCATTACACACTTAGATGCATATCCACTCATCTAATGTGTCTCTTTTTCTCTTTTAGTCATTATAGCTTTGTACAACTGACCTTTTTTCTCACTTTTCAGTTTTGGGACAATATAGATTAATGGATGGTATTTATTTATTTGCAACATTTTGCCAGATAATGAGCCAGAGTATGGTTGGGTTCATTTTCAGAAGTGAACAGGGGAAGCAGAGCAGGAGACACTCGGGTTGTAAATCATAGTTATACATGATATAAAGAAATTTACATTAACAAATACAAGATCATGTTTTTTTTTTTTATCAGATAAGAACTACACTGTACC
This sequence comes from Neoceratodus forsteri, assembly GCA_016271365.2. NCBI lineage: Eukaryota > Metazoa > Chordata > Ceratodontiformes > Ceratodontidae > Neoceratodus > Neoceratodus forsteri. The sequence goes on along the minus strand of CM057456.1, from coordinate 604,861,550 downwards.
CTATACCATACCATACATAGGCTGCAATTAATCAATAAGATATGACAGGGTGAGCATTTTTGTGGGATTTCAGAATGCCTTGGGTGCATCGTAAGGTACAATGCATCCCAAGTGCCTTTAGCCACCCAAGAAGTGCAGTTATTATAAAACAACACACCTCCTGGAGTGTCTGACTGAAAATATAAAATGGGTCCAAATTTAATAATAAGTCAAAGACATGTTTTGGGCTAAAAAATGTTATTGTCATTTTAAAATGTATCCATGCACTGCAGAGAAAATAGCCCTTCTAGCATTCCATTAGGCAGGCTATTTCTGTTATCAGAATTTTCAGCCTTTCCCCTACACACACATATATAAAACCATAGAAACATAGACAAAGTCAGCAGCAAAAGACCACTGGTCCATGCAGGCTGTACAGTTTTAGCCTACTCTATCTCACGACCTATTGTTTAGACAGGGTTTTTGCTTTCCTCCTCCCTGCCCCCCCCCGCTTTGCTGAAACCCCCCTGAGTAACTATTAAGCCCTTTACTTTCTTCCAGCCATGCTTGAACCCATCAATGTTATTTTTGTCCACCACCTCTGCCGGTAGTTTGTTCCATGGCTCAACTACAGTACTCGCTCCATAAAATAAAGCTTTTTTGCATCCCTCCTGAATCCCCTCCCTCCCCTTCCCGACACCAACATACTTTCATGCCTTAGACATGCAATAGAAGGTCTCATATGGAGACATGACCTTAATTTGACCTGTGTCAGTTTAAGAAGCAGAGATACCCTTGGCAAGCTGGTATGCATAGGGCAGGGAGTTTTCATAGTCACCAAAGGATACCAAAAATTAAAGCTGTGAATAGTAAGTAATTCATATTTTTATACTGTGTATATGAAAGGTGGGCTTATGAGAATAAATAACAATTATGTGTTCCTTTTTTTTTATTTAAGGGAGTTTTACATTTTTGGGCCTTGTTGAAGGTGTTCAGTGAATAAAGGTGGCAGCCAGGTTTGCAATGGCAATCACGACTGACTTAACGGCTCATTCATTTTGTATGTGATTTGCCCAAATTCCAAATCCCACAGCCTGAATTTGTTTCAGCCCATACATTTGTGGGGGTTTACCATACTGCATGGTTCTCAGAACTTATTTAGCCATTAAGGAAGCTGGAAATTTTTTACCCATTTTACAATTTTATCTTAAGGTTCTGGTGACACTATCAGCCATGAGCATGAAGCAATTTTTTTAATCATTATGCCACAGTCCAAGTATAGAATGTCAGTCTTACCGATGTAAAATATGAGTTGGGTGTGTAAGAGTTGTATGAGTAACAAATATAATTTCTTATGTACCATAAATAAATGGATATTCATTATTCAGTATAAAATATTGAATGCTTTCCACTATTTAGAGGTACTCTGTTCTGGAAATATTAAAACAAAACAAAAAAATAGAAAACAAAACCTTTAGCCCACCCAAGGTAGCCTGGGCTAATTTCAAGGTCACTAATCTCCCACCCTCCCTCAGCTATCTCCTGTCATCCAGACCATTTACCATCCTATTCCATACATTATAGTAGCCATATAGATGTACAAAGTGTAGCTGACACAGTGCCAGCTCCTGTATACATCTTTTCATGTGTTCCTTCTACACAGTTAAGCACTCTAGTCCCAACGGTCCATATCCTGTAAAGTATTCCTCATCCTGACCCCAAATATATGATTGGGGTATAAAAGGCAGAATCCTGGCTAGTCAATGTTGTAGTCCCCAGAACCCTAACTTGTAGTGTGCTGCTGTCTGAGTTAATCTGCTTTCAGCAGATAGCCTGCCTGCAGCATGCCTGAGGGAGCAGTGTTCACATCAGCCCACTACTCTATGCAGTCTACAGTATAAGTCTGCCTTGCATCTTATCTGACTGTAAACCACATTTGCACAATAGAGAGACAAAATGGCAGGTACTGAATCAAACAGCATAGAAATAAACACAGTCTGGTTGTCATGTCAGTAGCAGAGTTCTGTAATCAAAGCAATGCTGCAGGTGAAGTCACAGTAAAAAGTTACTGTACAGGCAGGCATGAGACCAAAACAGCTCTTTCATTTTGGTTCCATCTCCCTCTCAGGTAGAGAAGTGGTGACAGACAGAAAAGTACACATAGCAACATAACTTAAATTCAGATTGGACTCTTGGACCATCAGGACTTATATCAGCTCAACAGCCAAAGGTTTTTTATATCCCCAGTGAGACAGCTTTGATTTATACATTTCCTAGTTTAGGCACTGGGCACCAGTTTTACTTCTCTGCAGATCTGAAGCCAGGATATATATTTGTTTTAACCAGGAGAGACACACTAAGCTGAAGCTTGTTTACAGGTGTGACCTGGGAGCACAAGGAAGTTAAGTGACTTACTTAGGATCACACAGTATGCAAGTGGGGGCTGTAGGATTCAAACCCAGGTCTGCAACTTAGAGCCTTAAACCACCTCACTATACTGCCTCCATGCTTGCATTTCTTAGTTGTAACAACAAATAACTTCATGCGTTGACCTGAAACTGTCTAGACACAGTCTGTTAACCAGGATTATGAGTCAGCAAATGTGCAGGAAGTCTGAGAAGAAATTCAAATTTTAGTTGCTTCTAGGGAAGGAAAGAAAGAAAGGAAGGTCGGAAGGAAGGAGGGAAGGAAGGATCTGTCTGATGTCTTATTGGTTAGCACTGTTGCCTTCTACTTGAGGATCCAAGTTTGACTCTAAAAGCAGAAACATAGTCAGGCCAGCAGGAGGCAGAGTGCAATCCCTAACAGACATACATTGTAAAGCTTTGGACAGAGGTTGTGGCATCTGATGTATATCTGCATTCTGGTTGCCCAGAGAGGTGAATTATGCAGCCAGAACACCCCTTGTAAGCAGTCACCTCACCTGCTTAACAACAACCTGGCACTCAACACAGGCTGCAGTGGCAGTAGGTGTCCTGCTTCAAGCTGGCTTCACAGTCATGAAATGGCACTGGTTGGTTCTTGCTCTTACCACCACTTGTAGCCAGCCTTTAGTTTATTATCTTTCCATCAAGGTACCTGCTACCTGTTAGTCCCACCACCAGATGAATTCAGTGGAATTGTCCCTGTGGTGGAGGAGAAAGGCCTGGACACTCCTGTTCCAGATTTAAGGTCCAGAGTTATGGAAAGGCCACTAGAGGAGTAGAGGAATAAATGTGAAAATGCAGCTGTAGATAATAATAAAAGAACGATTCTGAAAGATGATCTATGATCTATGTGAAGGAGACCTTAAGCATATTTAACATCTGTACACCCTTGCCACGTATGCCATGATGATGTGGTTGCCAGCTTTGAGGGATAATAGCAGTTAGTTTTGAGCTCAGAGAGTTTGGTTAAGAAAAAGTAATTCATTTTAATTTTAAAGTTTGTTTTCCTGGGATAGCACAATTAAGATACAACATGGCATTTGAAGTAGGTTACTGTGGAGAGGGCAGATACAAGGGGGTTTAGGTGACAATTTGCTGCATGGAATTGATTGTTATTAGTCTCATAGTTTATTCATTTATATGTGCAGTGCATGTTGAATTCTTTTGTATGTTAATTTTGAAACTCTACTAGGTTATACTCTCTTGCTGTTTGCAACAGTGTTCACCAGACCCCCTGGCTACTACTGTACCTTAACTGTATATATCATTGTTAATACACATGTGATCTCTCGGTTCGTACCTGTTAATAGGAATGTACTTGCCTAGTGAACCCTGCCTGGTAAACTTAATAAATATACAAATAACTGAAGAAAACTTGCTAATCTAAACACTCAGTTATGCGTGCTAAACATGGCACAGAGAATAAAAAAAATAAAAAATGTAACAATATATAAAAAGTGTTGCAAATGACTTCTCAAAATACATGGGGCCCGATTCTGAAAAAGCCCTTAGATCACCACAAGGTGCAGCGATCAAGGACTGCAGCAAACCTGAGGGTGCCTATGCCCGATTCTCAATTCAGTAGGGTCCCAGCGCAATGTTCCATGGCTTGCGGCAACCATAGCTGTGTGCCGAACAGAGGGCGTACCTGGACTGGGTGCCGCAAACCATGGGAGGCCATGAGGCAAAGTCCCCAGACAATCCCTAGTGGTCTATCGGTCCCCCCTTCCCGATATACTCATGAAAATGGGTGTAGTATACATCCCTGTTGGTCTAGTTGACCCCGATCCCCAAATACCCCCATATACAAATATATTACCAGAGCCCCCCTCCCTGGTGGACTAGTGGACCCCCCTCCCAGATGTCTCCATGCAGTACAGTACGTATTAATCACAGGGCCCTGGTGGTCTAGTGGATCCCCCTCCCAGATGTCCCCATGATGACTTACCATGTACAAAATCCCATGTAATCTAGTTCCCCCACCCCCCAAAAAAGCCTGGCTAGTCACTTCCTTTATAGGAAGTGGGGATAACATGACTTGTCCTAACATCCTAAGCTCCCTGTACCTTTCTACCACTAGGGGGGCGCTGTCATGTCCTGTTTATCTCTTTCATAGAAACATAGAATTTGATGGCAGATAAGGACCGCTTGGCCCACCCAGTCTGCCCATTTCCCTGCCTACTGGATAAGCTGCTGATCCTAGTTAACCAGCAGCCTACTTCTTTCTACCCCCACCCCCTAGAATTGCCTTATGACTGTCCCATGCATGCTTGAATTCCACCACTGTTTTTGACTCCACAACCTCCTCCGGAAGGCCGTTCCATGCATCCACAACCCTCTCTGTGAAAAAATACTTCCTTAAATTACCTCTGAGCCGCCCCCCCCCTCTATCTTCAAATTGTGCCCCTTGTTCTTGCACACCTCTTTTTTTGAAAGATGCTACCCTCTTGGACTTTGTTGATTCCCTTGAGGTACTTGAAAGTTTCTATCATGTCCCCCCTCTCCCTCCTTTCCTCGAGGCTATACATATTAAGCTCCTTAAGTCTCTCTTCATATGTCTTCCGGTGCAGACCCTGCACCATTTTAGTTGCCCTCCTCTGGACAGCTTCCATCCTGTCTATGTCTTTGCGAAGACTGGGTCTCCAGAACTGCACACAGTACTCCAGATGGGGTCTGACCAGCTGTCTGTACAGAGGATAATAACTTCCTGTTTTCTACTGGTGATGCCTCTCCCTATGCATCCCAGTATCCCCCAACCCTCCTTGCTGCCCTCTCACATTGCTTGCCCACCTTTAGGTCATCTGATATGACTACCCCCAGGTCCCTTTCCATTTTGTTGTTGTTAGTATCTCACCCCCATTGTGTACTCTTCCCCTGGGTTTTTGTTTCCCAGGTGCATTACCTTGCACTTCTTAGCATTGAATCTAAGCTGCCATACATTTGACCATTCCTCTAACCTTGCCAAGTCCCTTTTTATCCTTTCCACCCCACCTTGTGCATCAACTCTGTTGCAGATCTTTGTGTCATCTGCAAAGAGACATACTTTTCCTTCCAGTCTCTCTGCAATGTTTATCTGCATCTGCAAAAATGACCTTGCTCGGTGCTCTCAATCTGTAAAAGTAGCTGGAGTTCTCTCAGACTCAAAACCGGTTCACTCAGGAGTTCCCCAGGGATCCATCCTGGGCCCCCTCCTTTTCAGCCTTTTCCTAAACTCCCTCCCCAAATCCTGCCCTGAACAAATAATCCTCTATGCCGATGATGCCGTGATTCTTGCCACTCATAAAGATCCGACCTCTAATGCCTCAACCTTCAGCATGCTTTTCCAAAGTTGAGATGTGGTTCCTTGAACATAAGCTGGTTCTAAACCACAAAAAACTAAATCCATGCTCTTCTAACCCATAAAACAAGAAACGGCAAGTCCCACTCACCATTAATACATACCTGGGAAATACCCTTGAACAAGTGCCAATTTTCAAATATCTTGAATCAACTTTGATCAAGGCCTAACCTTTGCAAGTCACATTGATAGTACAGCAAAACTATTAATCAGCGAATTGGTATTCTGTATCGGAACCGACAGCTCCTTACCCATTCTGCACTGAGGATTGCCATCCAATCCTCTATCATCGCAGTCGTTGACTATGACTTAGTTATTTACGGATCTGCCACTACTACAGCACTTAGTCGCATTACAACATCCCTAAATAAGGCCTGTCGGGCTGCTCACTGGTGCACATCGACATACCCACACATGTGAACTCTATGCTGACTCAGGTTGGTTGCAACTCTCAAACCGGATAAAGTACCTTACCTGCCTGATGGCGAAAAAATCCACTCTGGGCCTCACTCCAAACTGTATCCATGACCTGTTATGCCTGAGCGCTAGCACCCATTTTACCAGAAGATCAGAACACCAGCCTCTCCAAGTCCCCTGATGCCGGACTTCTCAGGGACAAAGATCATTTGCCTATCGTGCCCCCAGCTGGCTAAATGCCCTCAGCAGTCATATTACTGCCTCCACCTCTCTAGGTATTTTCAAATCAAGGCTGTTCTCTCACCTTGCCACCTCCAGCTCCTGTGACTGCCATGATTAAACCTCCAATTTTCTCACTACCCACCCTGTTCTGTTATTTGACAAAGACATGTTTGGGAAACCTTTTCTTCTGCTATTGTCTGCTCCCCACACCTTTCACTTACCCTCTCTGTTCTGGACGTTTTCCCTATTTGTTTCTCCTAATCTGGCGTGACCTCTTTCTTGTAATAATAATGTGATTATTGATATCTCATGTCCTTTTGCACAAATGATTTGATATGTATTTGTATATGTTTTCTTGCTCTTGACACAACACAAATTGTTGTGTTATCTATGTAACCTTTTGTACTGTACGTAATTGACGTGGAACCTTTGTAAAAGAGCCTCTGGCTCAAAGGTAGTAATTCCTAGAACAATAAACTAAACTAAAAATGTCACTTATAAAGACATTGAAGAGGACCGGTCCTAATACTGAACCCTGTGGTACCCCACTAGTAACCCCCCTTTCTTCAGAGTGGACTCCATTTACTATTACTCTCTGTGTCCTATTCTCCAGCCAATTTTTTACCCAGGCTGTCATCTTGGGACCCACTCCCAGGCCAGATAACTTGTATATTAATCTTTTGTGTGGGACTGTGTCAAATGCCTTGCTAAAGTCTAGGTAGGCCATGTCCACAGCCCCTCCCTGATCTACTACTTTGGTCACCCAGTCAAAGAAATCTATCAGATTTGTCTGGCATGACCTTCCCTCTGTGAATCCATGCTGCCTTGGGTCCTGTGCCCCTCTGGCCTCTAGATACTCGACAATTCTTTCCTTCAGAAGTGATTCCATCATTTTCCCTACCACTGAGGTTAAACTAACAGGTCTGTAGTTTCCTGCTTCTGCCTTGCTCCCACTTTTGTGAAGGGGAATCACATCTGCCCTCCTCCAGTCCTCAGGTATCACTCCATCCTCCCATGATTTGGTAAACAGGGTAGTCAGTGGTGTCACTAATTCCACCCTTAGTTCTTTTAGAATTCTGGGATGAATCCCATCAGGCCCCATTGCTTTGTCCACCTTCAGTTTTAAGAGTTCTTTCAGAACTCTTTCTTCTGTAAATGGGCTGGTATCAACTTCTGTATCCAGAGTGTTTCTACTGTTTGTTTTAGGTACCTCCCCTCTTCCTTTGTAAATACAGAGCAAAATATTTGTTTAGTATCTCTGCCTTTTCACAGTCACCCTCTGCCCACCCTCCCCCTTTATTAAGCCTCACTATCCCTCCCTTGGTCTTCCTTCGCTCCCTGATGTACCTATAAAAGGTTTTATCCCCCTTCTTAACTGAGTTGGCTATCTTTTCCTCAGTTTGGGCCTTTGCTGTTCTGACTGCCTTCCCAGCTTCCTTTTGCTTTAACTGATACAGTTCTCTGTCCTGCTCCTTCTGTGATTCCTTGTACTTCCTGAAAGCTTTATTTTTCTCTTGAACCTTCACTGCCACTTCCTTTGAGAACCACAGTGGTTTCTTACATTGTTTTGTTTTGTTTATTTGCTTCACACAAAGGCTAGTTACCTCTGTGATGGCAGTTTTTATTATTCCCCATTGTTCTTCCACCCCTCCTTCCTGCCCATTTGCTAGTGCATTCCTTAGGCACTCACCTATTTTGGCAAAGTCAGCCCTCCTAAAGTCCAGTACCTTTGCCTTTGTATGGCTTGACTCTATTGCTGTGTTTATTGTGAACCATACTGTTCGATGGTCGCTAGTTCCCAGATGGCTACCCACTTCTACCTCTGTGATCCTCTCTTCATCTCCATTTGAGAGAACCAGGTCTAAGATTTCTCCCTCTCGAGTGGGCTCCAATACTAGTTGTCTAAGGCATGCCCCCTGTAGGGCATCTAGAATAACCCCACTCTTCGAAGTGGCTGCTGCAACTGCACTCCAGTTAACATCTGGCACATTCAGATCGCCCATCGGCAATATCTCCCCTTTTTCTGCCTTACTAAGTATACTTTCTATCATTTCGTTGTCCATTTCCTCCCCCTGAGAAGGGGGTCTGTATACAACCCCTGTGTGGATTGTGGTGCCATTGCCGGTCTCCAAATTTACCCACAGTGCTTCTTCTCCCTGTTTTCCCTTTTGTTCTGCTGCTTTGATTCCTTCCCTTATGTAAAGAGCTACTCCTCCTCCTTTATTAACCTCTCTGTCCCTCCTGTAGAGAGTGTATCCTGGTATGTTTACATCCCAGTCATGGTTTTGTGTGAACCATGTTTCTGTGACTGCCATGATATCCAGATGTTCCTCCTCCATCAAGGCCACTAATTCAGGAAGCTTGTTACTCAGACTACGGGCATTGGTACTCATTGCTTTCCATTTTTTGATGGCTTTACCTTCAGTTGCAGCATCCCCCACTGACCTTTTTACCTTGGTCTTTTTCTCATTTAGTACCCTGTTTTGTAGGGAGAGGCTGGGATTTTCCTGCTGCCTATCAGTGCCTCCCCCCTTGACTAGTTTAAAAGCTTGCCAATGAAGCATTTAATCCGATTGCTCAAAAGACTTCTTCCCTTCCTGGACAGATGCAGACCATCCTGCCAGTATAGGCTGGTGTCCCTCCAGGTGGAACCCCAGTCGCCAGTGAAGCCAAACCCCTGTGCTCCACACCATTTTTTCAACCATTCATTAAACTGCATGGTGCAAAGTACCCATGCCTCACTCATGCCATTGACAGGCAGCACCTCTGAGAAGGATACTGTGTGTGCTACTTGTCTTAGGCCCCTCCCCAGCTCTACAAAGTCCTTCTGCACTGCTCTAATCTCATGTTGAGCCAAGTCATTTGTCCCTAGGTGGACAATGATGTCCAGCTTAGACTCCTGTGCAGCTGTTCTCGTGATCCTGAGGATGCGCTTCCTGTCCCTCCAAGCCATGGCACTAGGCAGGCACCTTACTTCAGTTTTCCCTGCTCCCCCCAGTTCTATCCCCCTAATAATTGAGTCCCCCACCAGGAGCTTCTTCCTTTCCTTGTGGTGTCCTCTGCCTCCTTCCTGTGGGCCTCCCTTGTGACAGGTGTCCTCAGCCTCCTTAATCCCCTCTGTGTGTGCATCCATAGGGGAGCTGTGCTCCCCCAGAATGGTGTATGGATTGTGGAGTGGAACAACTGACTGGGTGTGCTTTTGTTACACCATCCTCACCCTCCCTGAGCCCACTGTGGTCCAACTGCTGTGCTTTCTTTGAAACCTCTGAGGGAGTGGAGGTGGCTCTGGTGCTCCCTGGATGGGGGAGGTTCCCTTCTTACCATCCAGTCTGGCCTGGGGGAAGGTTCCCTTACTGCTGTCCAGTGTGGCCTGAAGACGGGCAAATTCCTCTCTCAGGGCAGAGAGTTGTCTGCAAATAGGGCAGCATCTCAGCCTCCAGAAAGTCTCCCGGAAGACTGCTGCCCCACAGCCATTACATTGCACTACTCCCCACATGATTATGTACTTTTTTTTTGTGTGTGTGTGTGATTGGTTTGTTGTATAGCAATATATATATTATACAATGTGTATGCTTATATTTTCAGTGCTGTGTGCTAGAGAGGATATGACATTGATATACCTTGCACTCTTGAGGAAATGATGTCAGAACTCCAGGTATAAAGGAACTATTTCCAGGGGTGGGTGTGGTGAGGGGTGGGAAGGAGTTGGGCCTAAACTGTGCCCTCACAAAACAATCAGCTAAGAGCTCTGACCCACCGCTGCGATGAGTGCCTTCCTGTCAGCAAGATACCATACACAACAATTTGACAGAGCAAATCCCCTGCTAGTCAAACAGAGAAAAATCCAGACATCCAAGTCAGACACAGGTAAACCTCCCAAGCCCCAAAACAGCCTGGTGGTTTGTGCTTCTGAAAGCAGTCAGCCCCAAAATAAGTCAGCTGTGCTTTAAACTCTTCCTGCACTGAAAATCTTAAGAATTGTAACAAGACTGTCTTTTCTGATTAAGTTCCTTATTTCACCTTTCAGTTAGAAGTAGCATCCACCTGTAGAATATCTGCTACAAACCAAAGACAATTGCAAGGTTCACCTCCCTCTGTTGTGAGCACAACTTGCTTTCTTGCAAATCCTATGTTCAGTATTGTAGCTCCCAGCAAGAGGTAGCTTGCCTTAAAAAATATTAGCTGTTCTGATGAGTTTGCTATAAAACACTTGCTTATAATACTATTGTTCTCAGGTCTGTTACCAAAGCTATTGGCTGATTAGGTAGCTTATGGTGTAATCACTTCCTGTGAAAGTCTGGAATTTCCTTTTAAGGCACACAAAAGATAAACCCAAAAACAGTTTACTGTCTGGGTCAAATACACAACCTGTACCTGCACTTTTTTCAGGATTTGTGACAAATGTTTAGCCCAGGGTTTAAACTCTTCCTGCACTGAAAATCTTAAGAATTGTAACAAGACTGTCTTTTCCTGATTAAGTTCCTTATTTCACCTTTCAGTTAGAAGTAGCATCCACCTGTAGAATATCTGCTACAAACCAAAGACAATTGCCAGGTTCACCTCCCTCTGTTGTGAGCACAACTCGCTTTCTTGCAAATCCTATGTTCAGTATTGTAGCTCCCTGTAAGAGGTAGCTTGCCTTAAAAAGTATTCACTGTTCTGATGAGTTTGCTATAAAACACTTGCTTATAATACTATTGTTCTCAGGTCTGTTAAAAAAGCTATTGGCTGATTTAGTAGCTTATGATGTAATCACTTCCTGAGAAAGTCTGGAATTTCCTTTTAAGGCACACAAATGATAAACCCAAAAAACAGTTTACTGTCTGGGTCAAATACACAACCTGTACCTGCACTTTTTTCAGGATCTGTGACAAATGTTTAGCCCAGGGTTTAAACTCTTCCTGCACTGAAAATCTTAAGAATTGTAACAAGACTGTCTTTTCCTGATTAAGTTCTTTATTTCACCTTTCAGTTAGAAGTGTCATCCACCTGTAGAATATCTGCTACAAACCAAAGACAATTGCAAGGTTCACCTCCCTCTGTTGTGAGCACAACTCGCTTTCCCTTCTCTAAATAGAATGCACCATCACCTGTTCCAATCACCCTGAATTGACTGTTCCCTACTGTTTCTGTGCTAACTTTACCTCTGTCCTTATCCTCCCCTTACAGCTGCTCCTTGTTCGGCTTGAGATACAGCCCTTGACTTGGCTTTTCTCTGCTGTTTCTGTCAGAAAACTACATTTGCCCTAATCCCATCTCTTTTACAGCTGGTCATTGCCCTCCCTTGGATTTGAACCTTGAATCTGTTAGCACCTCTTATCCCATAGTGTGTATTCCTGACCATCTGGCTACTCTGCATCCTAATATTTTCTTTCCCAAATTTGTCTTTCTTATTCTCATGCTTCCCTTCTGTGATTTTTAAATATAATCTTCTAACCTAAATTTAAATTCTCTAACTAAAGAGTCACTTTTTTTTGGTAAGCTCTCCCTGAGTGGGATTTGAATTCTCAGCTCCGGTGTATTCATTTTCCAGAGTCTGCGACACCTTCCACTAGGCTAATCAGCTCACCTGTTTCCCTTGCACCTAACTTAACCTTATCCTCTCCTTCTATGGTGCTTCTCTGACTATTTCCCCTCTTCTCCCATAGCTATTCCTCATAGCTCTCCACTAAAGGTCATTATCCCCCGTCTGTTCACATGGCTACACACCATAGCCTTGTTGCCAGTTCCTCCCACAACACACTGTGCATGTCTTTACCTCTGTCATCTAATTCTCTCCCCCACCAACTTGTGAAGCTATCTGCCCCCTTTTCTTGTCGATCTTAGTCCGCACAGTCCCCCATCTGTGGCCCCCTGGTTTTTATCACTTCCTTAGGCCTTGTCTTTTCCTATTACATTATATGTCCCTAACCTTCCTACTTCTCACTGGGGATGTTGAAACCAATCCCAGTTCCGCTTGCTCCCCTTTTGCCCTGATTGCCCCTGCATGGAGTAACACAAAAGGCCTGAAAATTGCACAAATTAACATCCTAAGCCTTAGGCCCAAGCTCTAGACCTTAAGGTTTGGGTCCTCCATTATACCTCTAATGTGCTTGCCATCTCCAAGACCTGGCTGAAACCAAATATCCCTTCCCATGAGATAAGTATCCCTGGCTATTCCATCTTTCAAAATGTTCAGCCCTTGAAACATGGTGGTGGTGTGCTCATTTATGCCCAATCTTTCTTGTCTGTGACTGAATTCTCCCCCCCACCAAGTGATGATTCTGCTGTGGAATCCATCTTCATCTCCATAGTACTTGGGCAAGTGAAAAAACTGCTTATTGAGTGTATCTATATCCCTCCTAGTTCTCCCTTCTCTTCCCTCACCACCGTCATCTCAAATTCAAATTGTTCCCTTACTACTAGTTGTTCTCATCTATTTAGATTCACACCTGTGCTACTCCCCATCTCCCCCCACTAACACTTAATTTGCGATCTGTTAATTTGCCTACTGTTTTATTCTCTGTAGGTAACTGCTGCCTCTTATACCTAGAATGTGTAATTAATTGCCTACTGCTTTTCTTACTGTATGTACTCTGTTGTCTCAAGTACCTTGAATGTAACTGTTTAGCCACTCTGTACCCCCGTCCCCCCAGGTCAAACCGGGAGATGAGCAACTTGTTGTTCAGTGTGCTTTCCTGGTGAAACATTTCAATAAATAAATAAATCTCCTTCTGGGCCTGTCTCACGCCCACAGATTTGGTTTCACATGGCGACTTTAATAGCAATTGGCTTGGCCCTGGGTTGAAATCTGTCCATAATGCCCTAATTGACCTACATCTTTCTCAGCTCATTAGCAAACCTACCAGGCACACCAATAAATCCAGTCACTATGCTCTCCTCGACTGGGTTTTCACTAACAACCCCCTTCACATTAAAGCCTCTGACTTACAATACTGCCTGATGCCTTAAGCGATCACTCCCCCACCTGTTGTGTCCAGAAGAATAATGACCCCAATCCACCCCCCAAAATTGTATTATCCAGTGATATGATCTTGTTTTGTCCCAAGACTTCTTAGGCTTCCTCTTCCAAGCTGACTGGTTCCTGGTCAACGGTCTACCTGATGTTGATTTGGCCTTAGAATATTTTATGAACACCTTCAATTCCATAGTCAACCTCCATGCCCCTTGGATAAGTGGAGATCCAAGGAAGCTTATGCCCCATTGCTCTCCAAGGAACTCAGAGGCCTCATGGCTTCACGTGGGTATCCAGTGATAAGGGCGAAGCAAACTAAGCAACTCAAAATAAGCGACTCAATTTGCATGCCTGCAAACAGAACGAGTATGGAAGGATAGCAAGGGTACCTGGATAGCAAGGTAGGGAGGACAGAATAGCGATGGTTGAGGGGGTTAGTGAGTGTAAAGGTAGGAGGTTAGGTAGTGGGAGTGAGTAGGCTGCTGCCAAGCTGGCCACCTGTTGTGGCTGTTACGCACACTGCCCCTAGTGTGCATGGTCCTGGGTTTGGGACTGCATGCAGGTGCAACATATTTTTACTGTTTGGTGTTGAATTTTGTTTTTCACATACCTCCTGTTCCCCCCAGGCCGGTCCCACCACCTGCCGGTTGTCCATCCTGTAACGGTCGTCCCCTCCCATGTTTTCTTTCCTCCACCAGTGTCCACCCACCCTGGAGTTAAGAATCAAATGTTTGGGGGGCGTGGGAAGGCAGGTCATTGTTGCTGCCAGTATTGTATTCAGTGTAGTGTTGTTTGGTGTTTCATACTCGCCCTTATGTGACTCACTGTTAAAGAGTTACTCATATCACATGGAACCCTTCACATGATGCTGCCTGGATGTTATAAGAGCTTGGGTCTCCCTGCTGACTAACAGGCTTACAGACACCTTCATAACCAATGTAAGTCCCAGATCCACTTGGATAAATGTGCATTCCTGCCTTCCCTTCAAACTAATAACCTCTCTAACCCTAAAGAATTCTGGGGACAGATAAACTCCTTACTTAAGGGCAAATCCTCTTCCTTACCCAACACCATGCACATCAATAGCACCAAGATCACCACCCCATTTCTATAGCTACTGAATTTAAGCAGTCCTTCTTGGACTTATCAAAACTTAAAACCACCCTACTGGCGCACGATCCACCTCCTCCCTTCCCCTATTCCACCAGTAATGTTTGGTCCTTCCACCTTAAATTGGCCACCCGGGAAGAGGTTCTACGTTATCTTAGGAACATTAAGGACACTTCCTCTCCTGGGTTTTACTCACTAGACCCTTGTTTCTTAAAACTGGGTGCCCTTTCCATAGCCTGTCCTGTGTGTGACTTGATCAACAAGTCCTTCTGCTGAAGCAGCATGCTCAGCAATTGGAAAGCCACAATAGTTGTCCTTATCCACACTAGCGGCCCAAACGCCATGTTTGAGAACTACTGTCCCATCTCAATCCTGTGCCTCTTGCTAAAATTCAGGAAAAAATTATTCACGCCCAACTTCAATCTTATCTTGAGTTGAACAGCTCTCGCTCCATGTACCAGCATGGCTTCCGAAAATCGCATAGTACCCACACTGCCCTCATCACAGTAACATCAGACATCCTTAGTTGTATAGACAAAGGCCTTGTTACTGGCGCAATATTTGTTGACCTTACCAAGGCTTTTGACATTGTTAATCGTAATCTCTTGTTGCATACCTTACTCATCTTTGGTCTCGACACTCTATCTCTAAACTGATTCATGAGCTATCTCACAGGCCTCACTCAATGTGTCAAATGGGCCGGCCACACTTCTCTTTTTAGTGCCACAAAGGATGGGGTCCCTCAGGGATCTATTCTTGGCCCTCTCCTGTTCTCTTTATTTATTAATGCACTCCCACAACACTGCAGAGGTGCATCAGTCCAGATGTATGCTGATGATGCCATCCTATAATGGTTCTCCCCTGACATCACCACGTTAACCCTCCTACTGCAACAGGACTTCCTGAACCTCAAGACATGGGTTCTTAATAATCTCCTGGTGCTTAATACTAAGAAGAGGAAATCTATGTTCTTCTACCACTAGACATCCAAGCCTACCACCCTGCCCTCAGTGTTGCTCCACTACTCCCAGGGTGACCCTCTAGAAATGGTTAAGTCCTTTAAATACCTGGGTATGACCTTGGACTCCCACCTCACTTATGACACCCATGTTTTATCAGTGGTCAAAACCCTCCATCAGAGGCTTGGAATGTTGTATCACCTCAAGCCCTACCTAACACCTCCCTCCTGCCTTGCCATTGCTTCCCCTTCCCTTCTCCCACTTATCTCCTATGGTGCTCCTATCCTCCACTCCACTCAGGTATCCCTCCTTGCCAAGTTCAAACAAACTTACCACAGGATAGCTTGCATTGTCCTTGGCACTAATGTCAGGGATCACCACTGCTCTGTCCTTGGCTCACTGGGCTGGCCTTCCTTTGAAGCTAGGCTGCAATTCTCCATCCTTTGGTTGACTTTCAAACTTGTACATACATTCACTCCTCCCTGCCTCTTGCCCATCATCCAATGAAAAACAATGACTAGACCTTCAAGGTCCACTGGCTTACCATTGCTCATTATCCCTAAACCCCATCTATCAGTGGGAAGGGGTGCCTTCACCTTTTCTGGACCCTCTCTCTGTAACTCTCTTCCTTCCTTCCTCTGTACTGACCTGCACTATTATACATATATTCAAGCGTTCTCTCAAATTCTACCTTGCCTCCTCTCAGTTGTGTACCTGCTTCTGAGCCTTGCACCCTTCGCCTCTTGCTCATCCTCCCCCTCTTCAACCCTTTCCTGGGTACACTATTTGTAACTCGCTTAACCGACCCTTCATATTTTGCTGTGATTTGGTGCTATGCATGTCTCACTGTGATTATCTTGTTGAACTCAGTTGCAAATAAACCCTCTGTGGCTGTATACACTGTATTCATTAGTACCCAATGGAACATGGGCCTTGTTTATGTATAGTTTGTTGTTGTTTTCCTTCTGCAATTTGTATTTAATTTGGAGCTGTAACTTATTGCTGCCAGTGCTGTTTGCTTTATTTATTTTTTATTTTATTTATTTGTGTCTAGGATTACAAATACCTTTGAGCTAAGAGCACTTTTACAAAGGTTCCATGTCAGCAGATAAACAATATAAACAGGACAATTAAGTAAAAAAGCGAAGATACATGGTAATCAGCAGTCAGTTACAAGAACATGATAATGCATACAGTTAGGTCAATATCAGTCATTGGCATTGTCAGTACACCATGAGTATAGAAGGGGGAGGAGAGGAGATGGGTGGAGAAGAAGAACATGGGAGGGGAGGGAGTAAGGGAGGGAAGAGGGAGGAGGGGGATGGGGAAGGAAGTGGGAGGTAGGGAAAGGGTTAATAATGAAAGTGCTAAGTTGTTAGGAATTATGAAAAAAGAGTAGGTCCTGGTAGGGAGATCGGATCAAGGGAGACAATTGCAGGAGCTTGAGGCTGAGAGTAGCAGACGGAGCTTGGATTTCAAGGGACCAAGCTTGCTTTTCTTATGTATAATCTCTTGTAAAAGTGTCTGTGTACACTTACCATTTGCTGTTATTTATTGTATCTCTGCATTTCCCTATGTACCCTCAAAAAGGGACATTTTGTCTCAATGGGCTTACCCAGTTACCAAAATTCAAATAAATAAATAAGCCCTGTTATGCTGTAGTATGTAATGATTGGTGGTATTGTGGCCCCAACCCTGGTAGGCAGTGTCCCCCCCCCACTCCCATCCCAAAACGGGCCAGTAACTGGCATAGCCCACTGTTCACCACCATGGCTAGTCACTGATTGAGCTCTGAAGGAGCACGTACTGTATACGGTAGGTGCTCAGTGACTGACAGCTGTCACTGAGCACATACTGTATACAGTATGCACCCCTTCAGAGCTCAGTTGGTGGCTGGCTGTGGTGGTGAGCGGTGGACTGTGCCAGACGCTGGCCCATTCTGGGTATGCGGGGGAAGTGGGGTGGGGGAACACTGCTTACAAGGGTGGGGGCCACTATACCACCAACCATTACATACAGTACTATGGCATAATGGGGTATCTAAGCTTTGGGGGGTTGTTAGAGCACCAGGGATTTTGTATATGATAAGTCATCATAGGGACATCAGGGATTGGGGAGAGGGGTCCACTAGACCACCAGGGTCTTGTGATTAATACATATTGCATGAGGATATCGGGGGGTTTGCTAGTCCTCCAGGGAGGGGGTTCTGGTAATATTCCTGTATATGGGGGTACTTGGGGCTCAAAAGGTTCACTAGACCACCAGAGATGTATACTAAACCCTTATTCTTGGAACATTAGGGAGGGAGACCACTGCACATTTTAACTACTAGGTCAACTCACCAGGTTGTGACATTTCTAAGTACCCTTAGACCAGCCTTGGCTGATCTATCTGTACTTAGAAATTTCACTGCTGGGGGAGTTTTGTAAATCCCAATTCTGAAGATTTGGCAGTCTGTGGTGCAAGGGTGGCACAATCCCCATTAGGTGCAGGTTGCATGTGGTAGGCACAGGCTGCCTTTGTGAATCATTCCTGGGACATGGTTTGGCGCAAGAGGCACTTTGCGCCAATCATTGAGATGCAATCCCCTTGCACCACCCTGGGAGCTTTGAGAATTGGGCCCATGACCTACAAGCCAGTTTTTGCAATTTCCATGGTTTATTTCATTTTTTTTTTTTTTTTAGTTTTTGTTGACCTGGAAAGGAGAGCCGAGGAATTCTGCTTATTTTCAGCCTCATTGTTGGGGTGGTGGGGGATACAGATTGAAACCAACTGAAATTGAACCAGATTAAGCTGTTAGTGGTATTTTTAGTGAGCCAATTAATTTTAATTATTCCACATCTCTATTCCTCT
Organism: Neoceratodus forsteri; assembly: GCA_016271365.2. Classification (NCBI taxonomy): domain Eukaryota; kingdom Metazoa; phylum Chordata; order Ceratodontiformes; family Ceratodontidae; genus Neoceratodus; species Neoceratodus forsteri. The sequence continues at coordinate 604,843,292 of CM057456.1, read as the reverse complement.
TTACACAGATGCAGAAGAAAAAGCCAGACGAGAAGCTGAGGAAAAAGCTCATCAGGAGTTAGAAAAGAAGGAAGAACAGGAAAAGAAAGAAAAAGAAAAAGCAGAGGCAGAAACCAAGGATGAAGTTAACAAAGAACAAAAGTCTGAGGAAAAAGAGGAAAGTGATCCAAAGAAGACTAGTGTCAATGGGACTCAGTCAAGTGGCACAGAGAACTCCTTGGCATCTCAAGAAGACACCAATCAGACTGCAAAGGACAAAAAAGATCCTAGTCGGGTGTCAGAAGAAGGCAGACAAAATGTACAAAATGGTAGGTCTCATGCACTATCACAGTTGCACAAATAACTGCTTTGAACTTAAAAACTTCACTTTTTTAATTTCTTTAACAATCGTTTCCTAACGCCTGTTTTAATTCTACAGTATATTGAAAAACCCTCAATTTAAATATGGTACAAAATAAAGCAATATCAGGCATCCCACAATTTATTTACATTTCATTTACTCAGGACAGTCCAATTGAGATCATTCAGTTTCTGCATGCATAAGAATGTACACTGAAATGTTGTTCATAGAGAAAACATTCAATTTTCAGTGGGGTCCTGCTTCTACCAGGTTTGCAGCATGAGAGGACAGAAACACAAGGATGTTAAGTGGCTTGATCACAGTTGTATGGTCAGTAAATGACTGATGAAATTTGAACTGAGAGCTCCTGTTTCACAGTGAGCTGATCAGTCTACTGTACGTGCTAGTAATGATCTTTTGCCTCATTACAACTTCTAAACAGTGGGGGCATGAAACATGGAAATATACAATTTGACGTCAGATAAGAGCCACTTGGCCCATCAGCCTGCCTATTTTTTCCCCTGCCTATACTGTCACCACAAACCCTACTTATCTCCGAATCTATCCCCCACCCCACTTTCCACTAAGATTCTCTTATGCTTATCTTATACATTCTTGAATCCCACCACTGTTTTAGCCCCGCCACTTCCACTGGAAGACTGTTCCAGGCATCCACCACTCTTTCAGTGAAAAAGTACTTTCTCGCACCTCTCTTGAATTTACTCCCTTTCAGTTTCACTGCATGCCATCTTTTTAGCATGCATCTTTCCCTCTGAAAAAATACTCCCTTCCTGCACCTTATTTACCCTCATGAGGTATTTATAGGTCTCTATCATAGTCCCACCTCTTCCAGAGTGTGTGTATTGAGGTCCCTTAATCTTTCTCCATACTGCTTATTATAAATACCATGCACCATTTTAGTTGCCCTCCTCCGAACAGCCTCCACTCTGTCTATGTCATTCCTGAGGTGTGATCTCTAGAACTGGATACAGTAGTCCAGGTGGGGTCTCACCAGTGATCTATACAGTGGCATCACTACCTCCCCTTGCTAGTGACACCCTCCTTATGCACCCCAACATCTTGCTGGCCCTACCCACTGCCTTGCCTTCTTGAGGCCATCGGATAGGATTACTCCCAGATTCTTTTCCTGTTTGGTGACTGTCAATACCTCTTCTCCCATTTTGTACTCCACCTCTGAGTTTCTGTGCCCTAAGTGCAGAATTTTGCACTTTTTCACGTTGAAACCCAACTGCCATGCACTTGGCCACTCCTTGAGCTTTCTAAGGCCCCTGCACATTATTTCCACCCCCCTCTAGAGTGTACTCCTTATTTTAGATTTTAGTGTCATCCACAAGGAGACACATCTGAAGTGTCACTTATAAAGACATTGGGCCAGATATTCAAACTGCGCTATTTTGTGGAGCAAGCCCTTGCGCTGCACAAAATAGTTGTGCAGGGGTGTGGCCAGAGCGATATTCAAAGGAGTTGCGCCCTTGAGCAACTCCTTTGAATATCACCCCCCGGCCACAGCCACTGTGCATGGCGCAGTGGAACTTGCGCCACCGCAAGTGGTCAGAGTGGAGCATTCAACTTGCGGTGGCGCAAGTACCATTGTGCCATGTGCAAAATCCTGATATTCAAAAGGTGACATGCAAATGGGGCCATAATTCATGCAAGGCGCAGGGGGTGCCATTTGCTTCTGATTATGGCCCCATTTGCATGCCATTAGCATGCAGGTGCGCCGATCCCTGAGGACTTGCGCCTGGCACCCTGCCAGGCAGCAGCTGTCGGGGACCGACTCCCCCTGCAACCCAATCACGGGCAAAACAGTATAAAATCCCCACCACCACCCCCCACTGGCCCGATCGTGGGCATAGTTTAATTCCCCACCAGCCCGATCGCGGGCATAGTTTAATCCCCACTGGCCCGATCACTGACCGACAGTAATCCCGAACACATCCTGGTGGTCAGTGGACCGTAAATCGATCGCGGGATGGAATGTCACCCCCGAACCATCCCTGGTGGTCAGTGGACCATAAATCCCGATACGGGATGGAAATAATAAACCCCGAACACATCCCTGGTGCCTAGTGTCCCCACCCCACCCACCCATGAAGCCTCACCGCCCGCTCCCCCCAGCGGCTGGCGGGCGGCAGTATCCCACCGCCTGCCGCCTCGCCGCCGCGCCGACTGACTGCCGGTGGGGCTCATGCCATTGGTGCGAGCAGAGCCAATGGGCGTGCAGCCCATACTGTCTAATACAGTTCAGATTTGTGAATGAATACATTCTTGTCATTCTGTACATGTCTTGTACATTCATTCACAAAACTGGACTGTCTTGTACAGTATGGGCTGCAGGCCCATTGGCTCTTCTCTTTACCAATGGGCATGCAGCCCTACCCAGGCTGTCAATGGCAGGCGGCGGCAGGCGGCAGGCGGGTGGGATGCTGCCGGGGGGAGCGGGTAGTGAGGCTTCATGGGGTGAGTGGTGGGGGACACTAGGCACCAGGGATGTGTTCGGGGGTGTTTTATTACTTCCATCCCGCGATCGGGATTTACGGTCCACTGGACCACCAGGGATGTGTTCGGGTGGGTTTATTACTTCCATCCCACAATCGGATTTACGTCCACTGACCGCCAGGGATGTGTTCGAGGGGGGGATACATTGCTGCCCGCGATTGGGCTGGTGGGGGAGGAATTAAACTATGCCAGCGATCGGGCCAGTGGGGGTGGGGGATTTACACTCTTTTGCCCATGATCGGGCTGTGGGGGGCACAGGGTGTGGGATGAGGCGCAGCCACAGGTGGCAGCTGCTGTGTTGAGCCCTACAATGCAGCAGCTACCTGTGGGTGGCCCTCAACTTGAGCCTTATTTTTGGCTCAAAGTTGTGCAGGCTCAGGTTGGGGGTTGCGCCTGCACAACTCTGCACAGCCCGGCTGAATATCGGGCTGTGCAGTTTATGCATGGCTCCTCCCTCTCCAGTTCAGCATGCATTCATTTGCATTGCGCTGTTGCTCAGCATGTTTTCTGTGGCGCAACTGCCTCCTGCTGAATATCGCAGTATGGAGCAAGTTTGGACTTGCGCAGGCATAACCCTTTTGAATATCTGGCCCATTATATAGTATTGTCCTAGTACTGCTCCCTGAGGCACTCCGCTGGGCACCCCCAGTTCTCTAGAGTGAACTCCATTTACCTCCACCCTCTATCACCTATCCCTTAACCAATTTTTCAACCAGTCTACCACCTTTGGGCCCACCCCTAAGCTGCCCAGTTTCCATATGAGTCTCCTATATAGAACTGTGTTGAAAGCCTTACTGAAATCTAAGTAGGCCACATCAACTGCCTCACTGTGATCTATCTCCTTGGTCACCCAGTCAAAGAAGTCTATCAGATATTTCTGACATGACCTCCCATCCCCCTCCCCCAGTGAATCCTTGCTGCCTCTGGTCTTTCAATCCGCTTGATTCAAGATACTCCACAAACTTTTCCTTCAGCAGTGTTTCCATTTACTTCCCCACCACCAGTGTCAAGTTGACTGGCCTATAGTTGCCAGCCTCCTCCCTGCTACCACTTTTGTGAAGCATGACTATACTTGCCCTCTTCCAGAATGCAGCTGTGTGGTGTAAATAGTTTGCTTTTTGCTGAAAATAGGACACTCTGCAGTACCCCAGGATGAAGAGTTTTAAAATTTTACTCACCTGACCCTGTTCTTGATCATTCAACAAATTGTCACTATATGCCCTCTACCAGTACTGTGGAAGACATGTGGAGTTGGAGGGGAAGCAGCGGGTCAGAACATGGCCAGGTATACTGTAAGTTGTCCAGCACAAAGTGGTTTCCTAACATGGTTAATGTTCCTTTTATGACACATGACAAGCAAATTGCAAAATCACTTTTTCAACAGTTGTTAAACTTATTTCTTTATCCACTAATCCAGCGGGCAATTTAGGTAGAATGAATGCAAGGCATGATATTTGGTGCTATTCTAATTGGAGTGAGTATGCAATTTTGAGTCAGCCATTTGCTTCCCCATGTCCCCATTACAGGGACTACCACCCTTCTGAGATATCATAAAGACAAAGGAATCCTCTTGAGTAGGGTTTCATCCTTACAGGAGGCACCAAGACAAGGTTCCCATAGACTAAAGGTACTGTAGCTCAGGGAAGATGCCCACAACTCCCATAATGAAAAAGAGAAGCTGCTGGTAGAGAAATGGAGGATGCTGGGAAAATAAAAATTAGCATCCAGAGGATGCTTGTGCATGTTGATGGGTGAAATGGTATAAATTGCCCACTGCCCCACTGAACCATAATATCACCTGTTGATTCGCTGGTTCAGGAAGCAACTGAAAATGGTATGCTTGTGAAATTTAGTTAGAATGAATAAATGGTCTGTTCAGAGAAGGACAACACCCATCTGCCATATATTGCATAGTCTTTGTGCCAAAATTAAAACTTTTTTTTTTGTGGTCTTCTTTACCATAAAGCAGATGACTTGGGGATTTGCATAGTCTTGCAATGATTAACCTTTGCTGGTGCAATATGTTATACTTTGTGAAGTGTGTGCCAAAGAGCAGGTCACGTGCATCACTTCCTTTCCAAAATGATGTTCCCTTGGTATGCTGCCCTGTAAAATATTCCCCCAAAGGGCCCTTGTTTGTGTAGCTGGAGAGTGAGACCAGAAAAAAAATTAGAAGTGCCTCACTGATAGCTATTCAAAATCAGTCAGATTAGATTTAAGAATTCATACTTGCTGCTAAATTATTTGTTGAATTGCAGTGCTGAAACTTAGTAGAAGGGATTTGAAAAAGTTATGGTTTGAACAAAAATGTATTTAGGACATATTTTAAGAGGTTTTCATCTGTTTATTTGGAATTCATCTGAGTACATCTGAACCAAATTCAGTGGGGGAGGAGAGTGTCAGGACTCAGTTTTAGTTTTGTTTGACTAAATGTTTGAAACTTTTAATGTTTTTTTGTTTTATGGTCTGTATTGATTACCACTGACTGTGAGTTGTCACTGGCCACCTTATCTGTGATTTTGAAAGTGAGCTGATGTTTTTTAAAGAGAAATAAAAAAAATCTTTTGGAGCTGTGCAAGACAACAGTCAAAGTTATCAAGAATCCATGCCAGAGGCACGTAGTCCTGTTATGCAGGACACAAAGAGAGGTTCACAAAACTGAAGCAGTTAGGCACTTTTTTCTCAACATTCAGCTTCACACACGTATTAACCAAAATCAGCTGCAATATAGCCACTGTTACGCCACTATGTTGTCATCATTGTGAAGTATTATTTCATCAGTAGGTTTGCAGTTTGAGGGATGAAGTCAGAACAGCGAGTGGCATCCCCAAATCATCCAAATACAGGGCTTCATACCTGCATGTCAGTGGTCATTTTAAACTTTATATTTTTAAAGCTGGTTGCCTCAAACCTTTTTTTTTTTTCTTTTTTAACACATTATTTTTTTTTCCTTTTGTCTTCAGGCATGTTTTACAAGTCCCTACAGCTTTGGACTCTTGCCAGCATGCTAATTCACTGCCAGGTGTGTCAAATGACGCATGCATGCTGATGTTTTCATTTAAGGGTCTTCTTAGATAAAGTTCAAGTCCAGCAGCTTAAACTGGAATTAGCATGCCAATAGCAGGACTACATGCCTCTGGCACAGACTGTTGATACTTTGGAAGCCTTGAATGGTGTATCAGGTTCATTGCAGCACAGTGCAACTCTCCCAGTTCATTATTAGTCAAAGTTATTTGTGTGTGTCTGTAAAGGAACAGTCTGGAGCACCTCAGTACTTAAGCAGAGTACCTTTTTGTGTGTTTCCAAAGTTTAAATTTATGTAAAAAAGTAATTTTAGGTTATGCTAGCAAACAATAGAATTTATTTGTGTCGGTCTGTGAAGCAGCAGTCCCAAGAATCTCAGTGCTAATGCTGAGCACATTTTTGTTTTTAAAGTATAATTATTACAGTATATAAAAGCTCTTTTGGGACTGTGCCAAACAATAATCTAAATAAATTTATGAAGGACCGTGAAGCAACATGATATATAGTGGTATATGATGAGGGGGCTTTGAGGAAAGGCTGGAGGTAGGAAAGGACAGGGCATTGGGCTTGGTGCCAGCATGGGGAGAAGGAATCACAAAGCTCAGCACTACCTGATGTGCTAGTTCCAGCACTCACAATTTGGTATCATGATGCAGAGGCAGGATGATGGCAGCTGACTTGGCTACCATGATTCTAGAGCAAGATGGCAAGAAGACTGAACTCCAGCCTATTCTCGCAGAGGGCCCAACATCTAAGGAGGGGAGGCAGCTGAAGAAAATATTGTTAGGCAAAAAGGTGCCATCCCCAGGAGATAAGTGGAAAAGCAGTAGAGGAGAGTGAGGGTAATGATGATAGCGATGAAGTAACAGACACTCCCTAGAAACCTTTATCTGGGCCAGTCCACAAGCATCTGATCATTTAATCCCATTACAAGGTATCATTGTTATGCAAATCATTGTGCAGTGTAGGCCGGCAAGCCTTCACTAGAATAGACATTGCCCTTTAGACAGACTTGCACGCTTGATCCAGCACAGGCTTAGAGTAACAACATATAGATGTGTATTACTTCCTACTGAGATTCCTCAGTATACTGCAGTCATTGTCTCAAGCAGTTATCAAGTCAGACCCCAAGGCACCAGGTATTTGGAACACTCAGAATGAGCATGCTGAAAGGGCAGTTTTCAAGAAGACTAGTACATGGGCTCCTTTAAAGAATGCTAGGAGACAAAGAATACTGAAAGTAGACATTAGTTCAGGCTTACCTTTACAGGATGTACTGTCTTCGTGTCTACCATCTCCATCAGTTCAACTCTCTCTGGGAGAAGAAGTGTCTCCTAAAAGTATACTGTAAAGTTCCACTCCTGAGCTTCAGGGCATGACCTCAAGTCCTGCCACAAGTCACTGGATAAACATATCTGACTGTTCAATCTTGTTAATCCCCAAATTATGTGAAGAACTGAAATCATGTTCCCTGCAAGGACTTTTTTTTTCTCTCCAAAGTGAACACTTTATGAGCATCCATCCTCTTCTCATAGCCTTAGCCCTCCATACTGCTAATCACTATGGTAGTGCTGGGTTGCACCCTCTTGACTGCTTCAGTCTCCTTTTTGTATTCAGGAAGCCAAAACTACATGCAGTACTCCAGCTGGAGGCTGAGCAGGGCCGTAAAAAGTGGCAGGATTACTTCCCCTGCTCTGCTGATCAACTCCTACTAATACACCACAGCATTCTGCTGGCCCTCTTGACAGCAGCTGTGCACTTCTTGTCCTGCTTCATTGCCTGTCATGATCCCTGGTCCTGTTCCTACTTCTACAATAGATTCCTGTTTACACACAAAGGAACTGTATCCAAAGTAAGTACCACAGATGAAAAAGGTCTAGATAGTTCACACTTTAATTCATAAACTTGAAAAAAAGACAATCACACTTGGAAGTAGGCTTGTGCTGCTGACCACACTCGCCCTGGTGCTTTGAGTCCACCAAGTCTTCCTGAGAGGGCGTAGTCATCAGACAGAATGTCACAATTTAAATGTGTTAGTTAATACATATTCATGCATGCATATCATGCCTAAATACAAATGTAAGTGTTCACAATAGAAAACACATAAAAATTTGCAATTGGCTAAAAGAGCGTTTAGGCTATTTAGGATATACACACAAAAAACTTCCTTGGACCTTGTCTCAGCTGTGGATATTAACACTGAGAGCTTCCTTATATGGATCACTGGTCTCTTGAAAAATGAGCTAGTCCATTACTGCATATTTCTAAATGACTACTTTGATATGGCAAAACCTAGGTTTAGAAGACAAAGATAGAAATTATGTCACAAAATTCCAAGTGATCACCTAATACCCTCACAACTTTAGTGGTCAATACCATAGGGCTAAGCCAAATCTTCCAGAGGGAGGTGTGGTGGGGAACAGGGGGCACACAGGAAAGGGCATAAAAAATCAGGGAAGGATGATGGATGAAAAGGGGATAATGGGGGGTGATCGGGGGAGGTTTCCAGAACAGAATGCTGATCAGCTGTAGGTCTGGCTTCATCAAAAAGAACAGGAGAGCAGACAGAGATGACCTGAAAAAATAAGAGGAAAAAAAACAATATTAGTACAATCACTATAATGCTACTGAAGCTAAGTTGCATATACTAGAAAATGGTAATTGGTGATTTAAGACTGTACATAGCTAACTATAAACAATGTAGAATTACACATGGAATGCAGAGACTGAAAACATCTATATATCGCATTACTTATGGTTCAAGATGTCCATCATAGGTTTTAAGTCCCACTGATCATTCAGTCCATAAGGTTTTACACTTTTCATTTTATAGTTCCAGAAGCTTTCTTTTCTAAGAAGCAAATTCATTCTGTCACAGCCATTCCTTGGATGGGGTACACGTTCAGTCCCAATGAATTTCAAGTCCTCTGGGTTTGAAGAGTGTTTTTTAACAAAGTGAACACCAAACAGGTGTTTTCCTACTTGTCTGCAGACAGGGGAGCCCCACACAGTGTGTAGGTCCTGCAACAGAGTTTCTTCCCAAGTTTAGCACCTTGAATATGACTACATTTAATCTAAGGCTCCATGAGTGAGTCCAGTTTTCCAGCTTATTTAGGCCCTCTCAGAGTTTTTCCCCCATCCAAAAAGGAGTCCACCAGCCTCCCTAACTTATTGTCATCTGAAAAGTTAAGCAACCATCTTCCAGATCATTGAAGAAGATGTTGAAGAGCAGTGGCCCCTGCATCAATCCCTGAGGGACACTCCTAGGTACTCCTCTCCACTCATGGAATCGCCTATCAGCCACTACCCTCCACACTGTATATTTCTCATGCATGCCACACTGGCTTACTTTGCCCAGAAGTTTGTCATTTATCACAGTACCTAAAGGCTTGCTGAAAAACAGATATAGACTATGTCCATGGCTCTGTCCCATTCCACCTCCCTCGTCTTACCCAAAGAGAAAAGCATTAAGCTGGCTTGGCATGGTTGCCCCTCTTAAAGCCATGCTGAGAGGGGGCAAGAACTTTGGTCACAATCAAATGCTCCCTTATTCTGTCCTTGAGATTGACATCCAGAGCCATTGCCCAGCACTGATGTTGTGCTGATGAACAAGTGATTATCTGGGTCCAACCTTGCCCCCTTCTGGAAGATGGGGACCATGCTGTTCACTTTCCAGTCTTCTAGAGAAGAAAGAGGAGGAAAAGGAAAATGGAGACACAATACACACACACACATAGCTGCAGGGTGGGATGCTGACTAAAAGAAAGACATGAGCAAAAACACAAAAGGTTGCACTCATGTTCTTCGAATAGAAGATATCACGGCAAAATCTAGGTCTCACCAGGAGATGAGCAACTTGTTATTCAGTGTGCTTTCCTGGTGAAACATTTCAATAAATAAAATCTGCAGATGAATTGCTGTAAAAAAACATTGGATTTGTCACAAAGAATTGGTTCTAGTGCTATGCCCTCATAATTGTATGTGACAAAATATTTTTGCAGCAATTAATCTCTGGATTTCGTCATGTTTTGCATCAGTTCAAAGTACCTGAGTGTGGCCTCCTGTGTTTCTGCTCGTGGAAAAGGAGGGTGTCAGCCAAAAGTCTGCAGAACATATAGTAGTGGCATACCTGACTGAATCAAAGAACTTGAACATTGGTAAGGAACCACTTTTGCACTTGGCAGCAAAGATTCAGGAGTGGTTGCCATTGTCTTCTGTGGAAATACTGTTTGTGAGCTGCCCACCATCCACTGTCAGTTCCCAAAGAGAATTCTGTTCATGAGTGGCCATCGTTACTGACAAATATAATATTCTGTGCACACAACAGCACGGTTTTAGAAAAGGGCATAGTACCATCACTACCCTGATTGAATTTACCGCTGCTGTGCATAGTTCCCTTGATAAAGGACTTCTTACAGGGGCTGTCTTCATCAACCTCTTGAAGGCTTTTGACACGGTCCATCATCGGCTGCTGTATGACCAACTACTCCTTGCTGGCCTCGCACCAGACTCAGCCCGCTGGTTCAGAAGCTACCTTGACAACCGCTGTCAAAGAGTAAAAATTGCCAATGCTATCTTGGACACCTTGCCTGTCCGCTCCAGAGTACCTCAGGGGTCCATACTGGGCCCTCTCCTTTTCAACCTCTTTTTAAACTCCCTACCACAATCCTGCTCAGAACAAATCATCCTGTATGGGATGATGCTGTTGTCTTTTCTTTTTTGGTTTTTTTATGCTCCCCCTCTCCTCGCAGCTCTCCACCACTTTGGGAGACACCTATGGCCTTTTTTAGCCCTCGCTCACCCACCAAGTAACTGGAACAGTCTATCCCCCATGGAGCCGTGGCTGTACCCCCCAGGTGGGTATGGGGCGGGGGCTTCACACCCCGAAACATCTATATTCGTCGGGATGCTGTCTCCGGGCCTGGTGGGGGCATTGAGGGTCGGGGCCTGGTGTGCCATTTACCAGGAGGCTACGAGGCATTTTTCCTGTTTTTTTCTCTGATCGTGCCATGTCCCTCGACGTCAAGGCGGAAAGGCACCGACGTTTGGCACGTCGCCCCTCCTGTTCGGCATCGGACTTGCTGTACCTCGGGTCTCCACCCGAAGCCAGACAAGAGCCGAGCTCTGGCACCCCCCTCCCTCCGGAGAGGATGAGCAGTCCCTAGGATGCTCAAGTCCTCTCCCCCGGCCAGCCCTCCAGCTCCTCGGGCTCGTTCCTGAACCCGGGTCGCTGGGCTGTTGTCTTTTCTACGCACAAGGACCTTTCACCACGACAAAACAGCCTCCAACTTGGATTCAGTGCCGTTGAAACATGGTTCTCCAATCACAAACTAGTCCTCAATCACAAGAACACCAAGTCCTTGCTATTCTGCAGTTCACATAACCATTACAAGCAACACCCCCTTGCCATCTCCACCAAGCAGGGGACTGTCCAAGAACAAGTTTACTCTTTCAGATACCTAGGGATTCTGCTTGACCCCAATCTCTCCTCTATGGCTCACATTGATAGCATGGCTAAAGCTGCCAGCACATGCCTTGGATTACTCTACAAGCACAGGCAGCACCTCACCCCAGAGTCCCTAAAGATTGCCATCCAGAGCTCTGTGGTGTCAATTATTGATTATGGCCTGATTATCTACGGCTCCGCCATGACGTCCGCTCTCCGACGTATAACAACTGCTCTTAACAAAGCATGCCAACTCGCAACTGGTGCCCACCGCCTCACCCACACCTGTGCCCTTTATGAACAATCCAGATGGCTCCAGCTCTCCAACCGTATAAAGTATCTCACATGTGCTATGGTGGGAAAAATCAACCTTGGCCTCACACCCCATGGTGTTACTGCCTTGTTATATCAAAACACCAACCGACAGAACACCAGGAGCTCGACAATCCAGATTCTACAAGTTCCTCGCTGTGTGGAACTACTTGGAGACCAATACTCCTTCGCTTGTATAGGGGCTCCTCTATGGATGAATGGTCTCAGCCACACCATCTCTCTGCCTCAACACTAGGTCTGTTCAAAACCAGACTCTGGGCCAATCTCATTGCCTCTAGCTCCTGTGACTGCCTTTCTAGATGATGACCTACACGGCTTAAATCCTAACTTATATACTGCTTTACCCCAGGCCCCAGTCCCCACCCCAGCTCCTGAGGCGCCACTTCAAAGCTCAGGTCTTCATACCACCCTCCATTAGTCTCTCCTTGCCCCATTACAGCACTTATCCCCACCCTGTCCCCTTTTCTCTTCTATCACTCCTTCCCATTTCTTTTTGACAAATGCCTCTGGCTGCATCTTCATCCTCCCTCTCTCCTCTCATCCCTGTTTCTCTGCCCCCGGGTGCTTGACCCTACCCATTCCTTGTGGGCATATGCATCCTAGCTGTGTTCACCATCTTACTATAGCTGCCTCTGTTAACTACCTACACTTCTCCTCATCCTCTACCCCTTACTCTTCCTATAATTGACCCCTTTCAATAGCACTGTTGTACATGAATTGTTTACTGTTATTTCACTATTGCTTCCTTGTTGTTTGTTATTTCTGATGTGGAACCTTTGTAAAAGAGCCTTGGCTCAAAGTTACTTGTAATCCTAGAATAAATAAATAAAAAATAAAAATTAAACGCACCAGCCTGTCACCCCAAAACATTGAGAGACTCACATTCATAAAAATAGATTACTATACCAAACAACGGCATCACATTTTTGTGGTCATAGACTATAGAAGAGTCTACCTCAGAAACCCTAACTGAATTCCTGGCTGGTTCCAGTTTAGATACTGAGGATGATGAGGGGGACTCAGATATGATGGGCCAGGCAATAATAAAGATAATTTTCAGGATGATATTCTCATTGGTGAGTTAGTACATTGGCTCAGCCATCTCAAAAATATTTAAAACAGCACTGCAAGGCACGTCCTTTCTCCTCTAGGGCCTATTCCATTGATCCTAGTTTTAATCACTGAGAGCCACCACATTACATGTCAGCCAGTCATAGCTGTTTGAAACACTTGTGGCCTGCCAAACAAGCTTCTGCACCTGTTTTTTTGCAAGCAAAAATAGATAAATATTCCACGCAGGCACATTTTTTTTTAAAAAGTGGTAGTCTATATCTAGGAGCTACTGCATGTACCTACAGTATATCATCCTGATACCAAAATTATGAGCCCCCACAACCCTAACTCACTTTCACTTCACTTACAATCATAGCTACAAGCATTAAGAGTGCAGTCAGTGTTTGTATATACACTGTTGTATATACGCTGTATTTGTGCTTAAAAAAAACAAACTTTTTTTTAAAACCTGCTTCATTTCTAAGCACAGCCTGGAGCAACTAAGATTAAACACAGTATAACTGCACAAAAAACTGTGGTACAAAAGGCTTTTAGGGGGTATGATGTGAGACTACGGGGGGGGTATGGGCCAGGGGCAACATGAGGGAAGTACTTTTGACAGAATACCTCCCCGAACATCGAGCATCACAGAATGTGCCAGCAGAAACAGACCACCTGTGTCTATCTAGTCTGCTCGAGTGTGCAGCTAGCACCCCTAGTTTGCAGCTGCCCCACCCCTCCCATTTGTCATCCCACTGCCACACCCCACCTCCCCACCCCTCACTCTCCCTGTTCCCTTTCCCATGTCCTTTTGAAACTGTTCAGAGATTTACATGATACCACCCATTCTAGTAGGGGTTCCATTTTGCTACCACCCTCTCTGTGAAATAGTGTCTCCTCATTTTCTTCCTAAATCATCCCCCCTCTATTCATAGTGCATGCCCCTGGTGACCCTCCCCTCCTTAACTTAAAGACCCCATCTGCCCCATCCTTATTGATTCCCTCAGCTACTTGAATGTCTCTATCATGTCCCCCCGCTCCCTTCTATCCTTCAGGGTGTACATATTCAGGTCTCTCAGCCTGCTGTCATAGTCTGTCCCTTCCAGTCCACATATCATCTTTGTTGCCTTCCTCTGCACCCCCTCCAGTAGCCTGATATCACACTTTAGGTATAGACTCCAAAACTGCGCACAATACTCTAAGTGTGGCCTTATCAGCGACATGTAGAGGGCCAAGATCACCTCTCTTCGCCTGGATGAAAACCCCCTCACTATGCACCCCAGCATTTTGTTTGCTTTTGCAGCCACTCTCCTGCACTGAGCAGTGCTGTCCATGGTCCCTGTTATCTTTTCCCCTAGGTCCTTCCCTTTCTCAGTGATCCCCAGCTTAACCCCTCCCAGCCAGTATTCTCTCCTTGGGTTCTTCACCCTAAAGTGCATAACCTTACACTTTGCAATGAACCCCAGCTGCCACCTCTCTGACCACTCCTCTAGCTTGCCTAGGTCCCCCTGCAGCTGCTTCCATCCCTCCTGTCCATTCACCACTGCTTCAATTTTGGTGTTGTCAGTGAACAGACTTATCTTGCTCACCACCCCATGTGCAATGTCTGAAATGAAGAGATCGAACAATATTAGCCCCAGCACACAGCCCTGTGGCACCCCGCTCATCACCAACCTTGGAGTTGAGAGCTCCCCTCTCACCACCAGCCTGTTGCAGCCTCCCACTCAGCCAGCTTGTAATCCAGTTCCTCATTTTTGCCCCTACCCCTATACCAGTTAGTTTCCTCCCAAGCTGCCCATGAGGCACCAAATCCAAGGCCTTGCTGAAGTCCAAGTAAAGAACATCCACTGCTTGACCCTTATCCAGCTCACCTGTCACCCAGTCATAATATTATGATATATAATAGAAAGAGCAGAAGATACTTGGAACAGACTCCCTGTGGAGGGGATGGGGGAAACAACAGTTGGGGAGTTAAAGAATGCATGGGATAGACAAAAGAGTACTCTCACAATAAGGAAGAGAGGGTAAGCTGCAGATAACCTAGGGTCTGCGGTATTGCATTAGGTAGGGAAAAGGAGCAGACTAGGTGGGCCAAATGGTTCTTATCTGCCATCACCTTCTATGTTTCTATGTTTAAAAAAAAAAATTTAACCTCCATCTAACCTACTGTCACACCTAACAGCATACAAAATAAATAAACAAATCTAAAAATTGCTGCAGTAAATTCAGATTTTCTTTCATCACAGCATAGTAGAGACACATCCTACATCTTCCCCTAATAGGCTAAGACTGTACATTCTCTCATGCTACATTCCTCCACTTCCTGCAGCAGTGAAACCATGTGAAGAAAAGAATGGTAGGGCTTACACACTTTGTGGAGCTCCTCTTGCTGTAGTAGAAGAGCAAAGGGACTGGCAGGTCATAATCAACAAGGGTCTAAAGCAAGACAAGCAGCGCAAGGCAGCTGTCATGAGGGTCAAGATGTTGTGCATTAAAAAAGGGCAAACAGCAGAGCAGGGGTAGGTGTTCCACCACTTTACAAGGCCCTGGCCAGGCCTCACTGGAAGTGCTGTACTGTTCTGGACCCCTAAATAGAAAAGGGACATTGTGGCAGTGGAGAGGGTGCAATAAAGGGTTACCAAAATGGTCAGCAGTATGGGCAACAAAATCTATGCAGACAGGCTAGCAGTCCATAACATGTTTACCCTGTAGAAAAGAAGAATAAGTGGGGATATGATCTAAGTCTTTTGCATACATAAGGCAACTGACAGGACTGAATAGTCAGAGATGTTTGATCATATGTCCTTTAGCAGGACGCAAGAACATACCCTGAGGCTCAGCAGTGGTAATTTCAGGGATAATGTTAGGAGGCACTTTTCTCCCAGAGGGTGGTGAATTTATGGAACAACCTACAAGCTTAAGCAGCGGACACAAAGACAGTGCAGGCCCTTTTTTTTTCAAATGAAGGTTTGTTAACCTTTTTCAGTAAAACACAATAAAAACAGTAAACAACTTTGCACACCTTAGGTGCAACAGTAAACAGCACACTTTACAAAAAGACAAACATTAACTAAGTATCAAAATCCAGAGGTATCTAATCCAATTTTCTGCAATGAATGAATTTATCACTCCCCCTTGGAGAAAAATAAATATACAAATACCCACATAACTCAGACTAGGACAATAAAAAAAAATATATAAGTACGCTACAGTATGTACAGAGCAATCTGTTCATGACATTAATGCTATCTGAAGCTTACTGGTAGTAACACAAAACAGCACTATGGCCATAGCAAGTTTATGGTAAGTTTGTGATCTGCTCTAAAGTTGGAGTACCTTTCCTAGTTTCAATGTAGTTTAAGAAGGATAGCCAACGTGACTTCCATTTATCAGTTGACAGGTTGTTAACCATTCCATAGTGAGAATTTCCTTGCAGTTTGCTAGCCAGGATTCTAACTGAGGGGGCATTGCTTCGAGCCGTCTCTGAATGATGACTTTCGAGGCAGCTACTATCAAGATGCTATACAGTTAAGCTTTCCTTCTGGATTGCCTACCTGGTGGTTTGAGGCCCCAGATGAGATGCTTAAGGTGGTTGGGAGGGGGATGTTAAAACCCTGGCCCAAGGCTTGGGCCATCCCAGCCCAGAAGGTATGCGATAATGGACAAGTCCAAAATATGTGTTCATGTGTCCCTTTTAGGAAGTACTGTCTCCAACCCTTATTAAGCAATAAGATATGACCAGGGGTTAGATCAAAAGTCTGTTAATCACCCCTTTGGGGTATAATATGGCACAAGGTGCAGTGCAGCTGAGTGCCATATTGTCCAAAGGGGTGATTGACTCTTAATCTAACCCCTGGTCATACCTTATTGTTAGCATTATAACTAGCTTTTTTTTAAATAATTGTGCCATCTTCTGAATAGAAATGTGTGTGTGTTTTTTTTTTTTTTTTTTAGCAAAATAGTCCTTTCGTAACTGTTTTTCGCAGAGCTTGGACTGCAGAGCCATCATTTCAAAGCATGCTACAGAATTGTAGAGTGGTTTCCATGGTGACATTGTCTTACCTTTAGAATGGTCTCATGTGCTACAGAGGCAATGGTGGGAATCATGAGCTAGCAAACTGCAGAGCTGGCCAATTCAGATTTCGTATCGGGATGTGGATTACTGCTTTTGAAACCGTATCATTGACCGTACCAATGTATGCAATTATAATGGCAGAAGAAGTAGCATAATTGTATTATTGTAATGTCTAAAAAGTCAAAACTTTGCTTCTAAGCATGTACAGTGCTACTGTCCGAGATGATGTAATGCTCCAAAGCAAAGTTTCAGCTTTTTATAAAAGCTGGTTTAGTAGGCACAAGCTGGTCCTAAACCATAAAAATAACAAGGTCATGCTTTTCAACAGCCATCACAACCAGCACAGGCATCACCCTCTCAACATCACAACTAGCCTCAGAAACACCCTTGAGCAAGTTCAGTCATTTAAATATCTCAGGATATCTCTGGACCCAAACTTATCGTATGGCTCCCACATTGACTGTGTTGCCAAAGCTGCTAATACTCGACTAGGCTTGCTATACTGCCACAGAAGTCATCTTACACCGGAAGCCTTGAGGATCGCTGTCCAGAGCTCGGTGGTCTCCATTATAGATTATGGCCTAATCATCTACGGTTCTGCATCAGCCACTGCGCTCAGACGAATATCAACATCTCTTAACAAGGCTTGTGGCTCATCTCTGGTGCCCACTGTCTGACACATACTTGTGACCTTTATGTGCAAACCGGATGGCTACAACTCTCTAACTGCATAAGGTATCTAACCTGCACTATAGCTAAGAAAGTTACTATGGACCTCGCACCTCCCGGTGTCCAAGCACTACTGCGGCCAAGCCTGAATACTCGCAACAATAGGCGAACTCAAACTCAACTCCTCCAGGTTCCCCGTTGCCGCACCTCCCAGGGCCAAAGATCCTTTCCCTACAGGGGGCATAGCTGGCTAAACGAACTCAGTCCTGACATTGCCTCTACTACTAAACTCGGCCTTTTCAAAGCCAAACTTCACCTTCATCTCATTGCTGCCAGATCACATGACTGCTACATATAACCAGCACCCTAATCTTCTACAAATCAGCACCATGCACTTATCCCACTGGCGACTCCTATAATAACCTGCCCTACCTATGATCACCCTCCTCTACTCCAAGGAATATTCCCTACCCCCCTTTTCTCCCATCACCTTTTCCCCCATCCTTTCTTCCCCCCTTCCCCTACCCCACTCTAACACTTCCCCCTACTCTGTTCCTTATATGTCACCCTCTACTGCCCATCTGTATGTTTGACAACTGCCTTTGGCTGCTCTCTCCTTCCACGGTATTCACCCTTCCCAATGTCTCCCCTTCCACTTTCCACTTTGTTTCCCCTATGTGATCTCACTATTGTACAGCTTATCCTAATCTCAGCATTGTATCTCTCCAAGTTGTATTTGTGTGTACTGTAACTGACGTGGACCCTTTGTAAAAGAGCCTTGGCTCAAAGGTACTTGTAATCCTAGACTTAATAAATAAATTATACATAAAAATAATGCAGTTTTACTATTTCTTATGCAAATCTAGGTATATACATTTGGTATTAGAAATGATTTAGTTTCATAAGTTATAATGAATTCTGAACGAGTTATGAAATCGGCATTTGTCCCCCCTCCCCCCGCGCTCCAGCTCATCAGCAGCACTCGAACAGGAAACTTTTTCTCCTCCCTGCTGTCAAAACTGTCAAAAATAAAACAATCTGCTGTGTTGTGAGAAAACTATACAAGTGAATCCCTAAATGACACTTCTACGTATTTACTTAGGTACTGTATGTAGAGGAGGGTGTATTCTGTAATGGGAGGGCTTTAAGCCCGTGGTTTGATGGTCAGAGCAACAATGTCAGTCCCCCATTGAGTTTAAAAGGTCACAAACATCATGGACCTCACCAGGATTCTTTTTCACTGTTGCAACCAGAGGCGCTGCTCTCCTCCACCTCTCTGGACTTCTGCTGTGTTTTCCCATGTCTCTGCTGCTGCCTCCGGCTGCCTCTTCGTTCCTGTCTGCCTGCCTTGCTCATTTCCCCTGGCCTGCTATCACTCCCTCAGCTACTGCCACTTCATTCCACTCTGCCCCTTCTCTGTCGGTGCTTTCGGGTGCTCATCTCCGGCTGCTTACCCAACACCCACCTCCCACTGTCTTTTACCCTCTCCTGCTGCCGCTTGTCGGCTTCGTTCCTGTTCTGTCCCCCTCCTCATCTCCCTTGCTCCTCGACCCCCCCACCTTGCTTCTCCCGGCTTTCTTTCAGCTGCCTTGTTTTGGTTGTTACTGTGAGTCGCTATGGAAATCATGTGGTCTGCTCCGGCTGGCTTGCTGCCGGCTGGTGTTTTGTGCATTGCCATCAGTCTTCTATTCCGACCTTCTCCATTCTGTCCGAAGTTGGACTTCAGCTTCTACTTTATCGCTCTCTTTCTGCTGTCAGAGCTTCTACTACATTTCTCAATGTCCGTCTGCAGCTTTGGTCCCCTCGGCAGCTGGCACAGCTTTCCCCAGCATTCTGTCTTGGATCAGTTTCTGCAGTGCTGGGTTGTGGTGCTCCTGTAGTTTTGCTTCTGGTGTGACCTGGGTTTATGGTGACTGCCTTCCTCGGCCATCGCTGGCTGCTTTGGCTTTCTGTCTGTCGTGCTTCAGTGTGAGCCTGCATCGTAGCGTCTTCATCTGCCAGTTTCCAGAGGGGTCATTGCCATCATTCCTGGATGCCTGCTACCAGCTCCTCTCTTCATGATAGCTGCGAACCCTGTTGGAATTCTACCTTTGGCATCTCTCCAATTTTCCGTATTAGGTAATCGTTCTTCTGCCAGGGCTCTGAATGTTCATCTGTTACAATCCATGTTTTTCTGGCTCATTGTGCTAAGCAGCGTCTCTGTCACAATTACTTTCCTTAGGAGCTTCCCATTCATCAGACTTTTCATAGAGCTTGTGCATGCGTTAGGCATCTTTCTTTCCCAAATTAAAAAAATAAATAAATAAAAAATAAATAAAGTATATCATGGTTAAGGATTATTTGGCTGATTTCCATGGCTTGCTGCTCTGTGCCTTTTCAGATTTTCTCAGCCTCATATTTGCCCGACATGCTGCATTATTTATTATCTGCTCTATTTTTCCCTCTCATCGAATCTGCCTCACTTGCCTGTTGCTTCTCTTGATGTTCCTTGGCTGCACGATTGCACATCTCTTCCACATTTGTAGTCCTGTGCTTCATTGACAGTATAAGATCTCATCCGCTTATCGTGTGTGTTTAT
The DNA here is from genome assembly GCA_016271365.2 of Neoceratodus forsteri. Lineage (NCBI taxonomy): Eukaryota > Metazoa > Chordata > Ceratodontiformes > Ceratodontidae > Neoceratodus > Neoceratodus forsteri. The sequence continues at coordinate 604,823,254 of CM057456.1, read as the reverse complement.
ACTGTGCTGTAAGCCCATGGCTGGTATCCCTAGCTTATTCGACTCGGACATCCAATAATGTGCTCATGATTCTCCTAATCACTTGGTGCCTTTGCCACCCAGTTTTGGCCCTCGGGGATCTGCTTCCTGGCATGTATACTCCTTCCATCACCCCCTATTATGGCTATCACGCTGCCTTGTCTGACTCAATCTCTGGCCAATGCTTCATTTTGGGCACACCTATCATTACTCATATGCCCATCTTGTCAATTTTCTTTTGGGCGCCCCTCCCGACGGCCCCCATCATCTCTGCTCCCTCTCCTGTATCCCTTGTCCTCCCATCATACTGTGGAATTCCTGCTGCATCTATTCTGATTCATGTCTACCGTCTTCTCCCCCGTTCTCCCGGTTCCTTCCATTTTGGGCCTGCCATCGATACTTGCACATTCTGATCTTCATGGCCTCTCTCCATCATCATCCATTGTCCGCTTTGCTTCCTTAATTTGCTTGAGCCGTGTTTTCCATTCTCCATGCTTGTTGTTAGGTCCTCTCCTTGCCTGCTTGCTACACCATCACCTCAATTGGCCATCTCTGGCTACCTCCCTCTGTCCTTTGCCCATGTCTGGCCAGCTATTACTGTTTCTTTGGACTTACCTGCTAAGATTCCTTTGCTCTGGTTCCTGACTTTGATCATCGTTCACTGTGCCTTATCTCACATCAACTGTCCAGGATTCTCTCCAATCGCAGCTTCCGGCCATTGTCGGCCACCATGGATTCCCTCCCATCATGGCTTCTACCTCTCATCATGTCTTTCATTGCAAAACTTCACTTCTGTGGCATTCATCATCATCAGCCATTCTGTTCTAGCCATCGAAGATTTACTCCTCTGGATGCCTACCTCCTTCAAGGAGTCTACTTCCTCCATGTCATTCATCATCGTTCCCTTCTTCGGAATTCCTTCGACTCCATAGCCCCTCCATTCCATGATACCTCGCCTTGACCTGCTCATCTCATTCCATTGCTCTCTCATTATGCCTTGGCGTGGTTTGCTGCCAAGTCTGCACTTTTCGCTTGCTCCATCTGGCCCACCTAATCCAACTTCCCCCCTTGATGTTCTCATCCCGTACAGGCTGGGTCCTATGCTGCCCTGTTGACCTCCCTATCATCCTTTGTCCTTTCCTGCCTAGCTTTCCAGTGCCTGCCTTATTGGTGTCAGTCCCTCATTGTACCTCATTCGTTCCTGTTACCTTTCTTGGCCTCCTACTTCTTCTCGTCCTACCCGTTGTGCACTCTTTCCACTCATGGCTTCCCTCCTCATCTTCTATCATCCAATTTGCCTCCCTTGCTCACCGTCCTGAGTTTACCCTTTGATTCCTGACTCGCCTTCTTGGCATCGGAGTCTGCCTCCTTTCCAGGAGCATCATTGTTCACATTGTTCTATAGAGCATGCTCCCTTCGTTCGAGTTCATTGAAGTTCATTCCGGTCTCCTCTTCTTCTGTTTCTGTACCGGCTCTTCAGGATTCACGCCACTCATGGCCTGCTATCGATATTTCTTTTAGGGCATACCTAACATAACTCATTTGCTGCCTATCAACTGCGGCCGTCCTGCTGATTGTATAGAGTTCATGACTCCAGTCCTATCGACTTCATAAATCCAGTCATCGTTCCCTCAGTATTACCTCAATGTTTCTCTCCTTTAGATCGCATAATCAAGCATGCCTCTTCATCCTCAGTGTCTGGTCACTCGCATCGCTCAATCCAGTGCATCACGCAATCAAGCCAGTCTGCATTATCATCTGTCTCCTCATCAGCGTATCTGAAATCTCCTAATCATTCCCACAGCATTCCCTCAAAGATTTCTCTATTTTCTTCGCTTACTCAAACATTCCTATAGTTGATTTCCATCCTACCTCATCGCTTACAACTTCAGGGTCTAATCATTCAGGGTCTTCTTTTTCTCGTCACGTAATCAAGCATGCCTCTTCCACCTCAATGTCTGCTCACTTGCATCGCTCAATCAAGCACACCGCTACATCAAGCTGGTCTGCGTTATGATCGATCTCCTCATCAGCACTTCTGGATTCACCTCGTGAGCACATCTGGATACCCCTTATTCCTCTGGCTGCTACATGGATCTCCTCCCTTCCATCCTTGCTCCTCTTATCTACTATCTCTCATCACCTCTTCGAGCATGCCCTCCTTGGGTCCCTGCTACCTCCCGATCCTTCTTTAATCTGTCCTTTTTTGGAGTTTTTTCCCTCTCCCATCATCCTACCACTACATGGGTATTCTCCTTCGCATTGCCTGCTTGATCTGTGCCCTTTCCTTCACCTCCTCAGCTATGCCTGTGCATTTCTTTTGGGGTTCCCCTATCCTACCATGCCTTGGCTGACTCAGCCTGGTCTGCTTGCCAGCCTTCATAGCATTACACTCTGGTGACTCTGTCTGACCTCCTCCAACTCGCCCTATTGCAGTTTTCTTCCTACCGGCAGGGTCCTTTGCTAACCCATTGCATCCTTACTGTCCTTCGGCCTTTCATACTTCGCTTTCCTGCTCCAACCTCCATGGCTTCAATCCATCTTCATACCTCATCCATTCCTATTTTACTTTCCTCAGCATAGCGAGTTCCAAGCATGCCTTTTCTAGTGCCAGTCATCAGGGGATTCACTCCACTCATGGCCTCATTCCTCATCCATAACTGTTACCTTGATTTGACTCTACCTCCACTCAAGAGCCATGCCTTCCTATCCATCGCACTTTGGTAAGGGCTGGCTCGAGGCTCTCCACCATCATTCAAATTCCTTTCATATTCCTTTCCAAATCTACCTCCTTTTGAGGAACCTACTTATTCACATCACTCTATTCATTCCGAATCTACCTCCTTTCAAGGAGTCTACTTAGTCACATTGCTGTATCAAGCATATCACCCCTCTAGTTCACATACTATCTGGTTCCAGATATGCCTTCTTGGCCTCAGAGTATGTCTCCTTTTGAGGAGTCTCATTACTGCATCAGTCTATTGAATCCTATGATATTCATATCGCCCATAACATTAGAGTCTTAATTGTTCACATCGCATGTTCATGCCTTATCAGCCTCTGTGTCTACATCCTCACCTTGCTCAATCAGGCATTTCTCTCATTCGATCTTATGCTGCCTAATCATCCTGCCACCCTCTTGTGGCAATCATTATCATCAGTATTCATTCTTGCCTCCGTTCCTTCGATCCATGCACAGTCTTATGTTCCATATTTAATTGTGCTTTCTTTCAGGGAGTTTCCCTGTTTCATCATCATCCTCCCTACTCATGTCTATTTCATTACTCTTCACTACTTAGATCCCTTATTTATGAACCATTCTCTTTACTGACTTACGTCCTCAAATCAAACGTCATCAGCCTGGAGGGAAGGCGACCAAGACCTTGGATTCTCCAGAGGTTTCCTCCTCAAAGGGGTGTTTTCCTCTCCTCCATGCCAATGGTGATAACATTAGTTAGCGTTAGTGCTTTCTTCACGTTAGTTAGCTAGGTTCCACTGTTGGATGGAGGCGGATGGTGGCCCTGACTTTCTCCTCTCTCCTTAGGAAGTTAGCCCTTCTCTTTACAGAATTCATTCATCATCCTTGCCTCTTCGGAGCTTGACATCTTGGGTATTCTTTTTGGGCTTCTTCCTAACCTACCTTTGGCCGATGCATTCATTCTCGGCACCTGTAGGGGGAGAACCCTCCTCCAGGGTTCCTTGCGTAGTACCCCTACAAGGTGGTATATCCCACGGATAGAGAGGCGGAAAGCCACAAAGCAAATCATGTTACACAAGCATCATCTCATATTATCTCATCCAGTTGCGTAAGCACATCGAATAGGAGGGCTTTAAGCCCGTGGTTCGATGGGCAGAGCAACAGCGTCACTCCCCCATTGAGTTTAAAAGGTCACAAATATCCTGGGCCTCACCAGGATTCTTTTTCGTTGCCCACCATCCACCCCTCTCCTCCAGCAGCTCGTCTCTCTGTTCCTTGTGGGCTTCTTCCTAACCTACCTTTAGCCAATGCATTCATTTCCGGCACCTGTAGGGGGAACCCTCCTCTAGGGTTCCTTGTGTAGTACCCCTACAATGTGATATATCCCATGGATAGAGAGGCGGAAAGCCACAAAGCAAATCAAGTTACACAAGCATCATCTCATATTATCTCATCCAGTTGTGTAAGCACATCGAACTACCTAGCTATTCTATTATTGGTTAACAAGGGTTAAGTCACTTTTAGCTAGAGGAGGGTGTATTCTGTAACTACCTAAACAGCTGAATGATTATTTCTGTTGTCAATGGATTATGGCAATATTTACCTAGAAAGTGGCATTATTCTATTAATTGTTGGCAAGGGTTAAATCAATTTTAGCTAAAGGGGGGTGTTATTCTGTTAACTACCTAAACTAACCAGTAATGCTCGTGGGAAGTAGGGGTCATGCTCAAATGGTAACTGCTACAGATTGATTTGTACCAGTTGATGCAAGCTTTTTAAGCATAACTGGTATAGCTTTAAGAGGGGCTGATTGCATGTTTACAAAGCAGTATAGTTTAAAGTGGGAACATTATATGCATGTGCCAAGTAGAACTGGACTTGGGAACCTGGAAATTGTGATTTTGTACTGGATGTGGGAATTTGGGAATTGTACAAAAAGATAACTGATACAGATTGCTTTGGTCCAGTTGATACATGCTTTGAAACCATGGCAGGTATAGTGTAAGTTTGAAGAGGGGTTGACTGCACTCCACAGTTATTGCACTGATTTGCTGGCTTAAACTAGGGTATCCTGGGAATGGGGGACAGTGCTGAAACAAATACAGTTTTGACACTGGGTGCATAAGGGGGCTTTAGGAGATAGCAGGGGGAGTTAAGAGTAGGGGCTGATAGAAGGAGTGCAAGTAAAGGCAAGACATACATTCAGGGATGGGTTATCCTGGCAGTAGGGGGTAGGGCAGGGGCAGGGTGCGCTCGTGAAGAGGAGAGAAGAGGACCTAGGAGAATAGTGAGGTGCAACAGATGCAGAGCAGCTGTATTTATGGACATGCTGTGAAGAATCAGGAGTTGCTCAGTATGCATAAGAATGGGGCACTTGGAAACAGAAATAATTAGGCTGAGGAGGGAGGTGGTGAGGCAGGGTATGGTGGGAGTTGGGGGGTGAGGATACAAATAGCTGGGGCAGGGATGGCAGTGAGAATGTGAGGAATGCAGGGGGGGAGTATAAGGGCTGGAGACAGACAGGGCAACTGGGGGACCAGAGGGTGGCAGGTGAGTGGGTAGGAGGAGGAGTGGCATGGTGTAACTGCACAAGGAGCAAAGAGAAACGGAAATTACATGGCACACTTGGGAAACAAGGTTTTTACCGGAGGTAGAGTTAGCATGTCAAATAGGCACACACTATTAGAATCTAGGCAGGACATGTGAAATCAAGAGTGGGCAGGGGCCAAGGAGAGCAGGTATATTGGGGGAGAAGGAGTTGGATGAAGAGGGGATCCGGGAGGAAGAAAATGCAAAAGGTGATAATGGAGGAACAAGAGTGAGGAAAAGGGGTCCATTAGGGGATATTGGAGATAGCTGTCAGAGGGTGGGGGGAAGAGGGGAAGGAGAGGGATGGGGTGGTAATAAAAGGAAGGGCAGGGGGGTGTCAGGGGAGCGAGAAAAGGTGGGGTGGGAGAGGTGGGACTGGGAAAGGGAAATGGGGAAACATTGGAAATGGCAACCAGGGGGAGATGCAAAATATTTCTGCAAAGAGGACTGATGATGTCCCAGCGGAGAGAGCAGGGCATGAGGAACCAGAGAAGGTGGGGGACAAGGCCAGGGGATGGAGTTGGATAAGGGGATGACTAAAAGAGGGCCAGCAAGGAGATGGTAGCAGAGTTATCATACTGGGGGATTCCATACTTAAGGGTATCAAATGGGGGGGAAGATGAGCTCAGTCTGGGTAGAATGCATGCCAGGCATGACAGCGCACAGAGCAAAACACATAGTTCCCTCAACCATGAAGAGTCAGGGGGAGAACCCCCACATAGTTGTGTACCTCTGCATTAATGTTTTGGAAGGAAATAGTGTGTAGGAGGTACTGGCTAGATTTAGGGAAATGGCAGAATATGTAAAATTGAAGGGAAAACAGTTGCTTTCTTTGAGGTTCTGCTGGTGCTGAGGGCAAGCACAGACAGAAAAGAGAGGATAAGGGATTTTAATGAGTGGTTGAGAGAATGGTGTAAAACTATGGGGTTTGGACTGGTGGGGGGTGAGGAACAACATGGGAAAATAGGGATCTATATGCCAGGGATAGGCTTCTTCTGAGCAGGGAGGGATCAGGTGTTTTACAGAGGAAACTGGGGGAGTTTATTGATAACACGTGTGATTTAAACTAGATGGGGGGACTTAGACTTGCAGAGCAGGCAGGGATGCAAAGCTTGGGAGGCATAATGCCTCTCTACCCAACTGGAAATTTGGCGGAAGTAAGTAACTCACAGAGAGGTAAAAGTGGAGGTCAAGGGATGAATAAGAAGGATGGGGGGCAGGTTGGAGGGTGGTCTCCATAAATGTGAGGAGCCAAGGTAACAAGTTACCTGAGCTCCAGCACTTATGTTGGAAGGGGGGTGGATGTAGTTGCCATCACAGAGACATGGGCCACCCAGTACCACAACTGGGTCTTAATAGTACCAGGGTACAGACTGTATAGGAGGGACAGAAAAACTGAAAAGGGAGGAAGGGTGGCTTTATACGTAAGGGAGATGATAGAGTGCAGTAGGGAGGAAGGAGAGGAGGGAAATGTGGAGATGTCGTGGGTTACCACACAGGATCCAAAGGGCAGGAGGGTCAAACTGGGAGTGGTCTGCAGACCACCATCCCAGGCAGAGGCACGTGACAGGGAACTGGTGGTTAACCTAATGAATCACTGAGGTAGGGGCAGGACGGTGGTGGTAGGTGACTTCAACCTGCCAGGGGTGGACTGGAGTACTATGACATCAGCTAGTGCTAGGGAACAACAGATACTGGACGCATTCCAGGATGTATTCTTGACACAACAGGTGGTAGAGCCAACCAGAGAGGGGAGCATTTTGGACCCAGTATTGGCAGATAGGGACTGGGTTAGAGATGTGGTGGTAGAGGACATGCTGGCGGGAAGTGACCACTGTATGGTGTGATTCTCCCTTGACCTGGGGATGGAGGGAAATCAAACCAAAATGAGGGTAGTGGACTTCAGGGGTGCGGACTTTGATAGGCTGGCAGCCATACTGGAAGGGCACATAGCATCAATCAGCCCAGACATGGATACAGAAAGCAAATGGGCCATCTTGAAGTTGGGCCTGTTAGAGGCATCAAAAGCTGGCACAAAGACCTGCAGTAAGAAAGCAAGGTCCAGAAAAACCAGCTGGTGGACCAGTGAGGTGCAGGAGAGGGTAAGGGAGAAAAGGTTATCCTTCAGAAATTACAAGAGAACCTGTAGGGGGGAAGACAGGGTGGAATACATTGAGAGATCAAGGAAGGTGAGCAGACTGGTAAAGGTAGCCAAGGCATCAAAAGAGCTAAGGTTGGCACAGGGGATTAGGGATGGTGAGAGGGAATTTTTTAAGTATATCAGACAGCGGAGACATTTTAAGGGCCAGATCACCAGGATAAAGAGGGAAGGTGGGTGGGCAGAGGAGGGGGCTGAACAGGCAGAAGTACTAAATGAGTACTTCTGATCAGTCTTCACAAGGGAAAAGGAAGAGCAAATTCCATAGGTGAATGGTTGGGCAGAGGGTGGGGATTGGGGGGAAATAATGGATGGAGAGATCCCGGTGAAGAGAGTGTGGGAAGGTCTTAAGTTCTTGCAGACAGACAAGGCACTGGTACTAGATGAAATTCACCTCAGAATCCTGAAGGAATTGGCAGAGGTCCTGGCAGCACCTGCGTCAGAGCTGTTCAATGCCTCCCTTCAATTAGGATATGCACCACTGGACTGGAGGATGGCACATGTGGTGCTCCTCCATAAGAGCAGACCCAGGGATGAGTCAGGAAATTACAGACTGGTCAACCTTATGTCCATAGTGGAAAAATTACTGGAGACCATCTTAAAGGAGAGGTTGGTGGTATTCTTGGAAGTAAATGGTCTTCAGGACATCCGGCTACATGGGTTTGTACAAGGGCAAGCTTGTCAGACTAACCTGGTTGAATTTTTTGACTGGGTGACAAAAGCTCTAGATGGGGGTCAACGGGTTGATGTCCTATATCTGGACTTCAGCATGGCATTTAACTCAGTGCTGCATGGGAGACTGATGGGCAAAGTGAGGAATCTGGGGGTAGGGTTGAAGATGGTTAGGTGGATAGAGAACTGGCTGCGTAACAGACAGCAGAGGGTGATGGTAGGGGGTGAATTCTCAACACCAAGGAGGGTCACTAATGGGGTCCTGCAAGGATCGGTTTTGGGTTCTCTGCTATTTAATGTTCTTATGGCGGACATAGCGGAGGGAGTTAAGAGCATGATCAGCCTGTTTGCCGATGACGCCAAATTAGGTGCGATGGTGGAGGGTAAGGGAGGGAGAAGGGTACTCCAGGAGGATCTGGAATGACTTAGACAGTGGTCAAACACATGGCAGGTGGGGTTCAATGAGAGGAAGTGCAGTGTACTGCATTTCAGGGGCCAGGCACCCAGGGTGCAGTTACCCCTTGGGAGAGGGGAGTAGTTATCCATCTCTAAGGAGGAAAAGGATCTGGGAGTGGTGATCACAGGGAATATAAATCACTCAGCACAATGTAGAAAAGCAGCAGTAAAGGCAAATAGAATGCTGGGGTACATTGCTAGGGGGATCATTTCTAGGAGGGAGGAGGTTATTCTGCCACTGTACATATTAGTGAGGCTGCACTTGGAGTACTATGTGCAGTTCTGGTGACCCATACTTAAAGAGGAGCGTGAGGCTCCTGAAGAGAGTACAGAGGTAGGCATCCTAGATTATCCAGGGAATGGGGAAGAAACCCCTATGAGGAGAGACTAACAGAGCGCAACATGTACTCCTTGGAGGATAGACGGGACACAGGAGGTATATTCGAGACCTTTAAGTACTTGAAGGGCATAAACAAAGTTAGTACTGAGGGTTTGTTTAGACTGAAGGGGGAAGGGATCACAAGGGGACACAGCATGAAGCTGGGGGGGGGTTCAGGAGGGAGCTGAGGATGTATTACTTTACAGAAAGGGTGGTGGCAGCTTGGAACACACTGCCTGAGGAGGCGATCTCGCTGGAGTCAGTGGGGAGTTTTAAGAAGGGATGGGATCAGTTCATGGGCAAGGTGCAAGTAGGGAGAGAACCAACTAGGGAGGTGAACTGAGGGAAGGAAAATCTGGCAGAAGGGAGGGAAATGGGAAGGGGGGGCAGCAGCAGTTGTCTTGACTGTGAGCTGTGTTTTCAAGCAGGCGCAATAGACCTTAAGGCCTAAATCTACTGGCATTGTCGTATGTCATACTTTTTTTGATGACAGAGAAAGACAGCCTGTATGTCAAACCACAGTGCAGATGTCAGTTCAAGTAGCGCTCGTGGCCTCCTACTCCCGAGTTGTCTAACATTTCACACTCTGTAGTAAACTGAAACAAATGGTGTTTACTGTCTGTTTCGTTAACACAGTACAATTTTCCATCACAGCATGTGTGCTAGGAACAGCTAATTTTGTTGAACATTTTAGTTTGCACACTGAACTGGAACTTCTTCCACTACTGTGTTTTAAAAACAGACTCTGGTTATCAGGCTATACATGCTAGTGTAATGTGGGTTAAAGTAACCCTACTAAAAGGCTAAGAACCAATCAGAATAGGAGAATATTTCTTGCATTATAATAATTTGAATTAGTTTGGTTAAACTGGGCTGTAATGGTAGTATTTTGGAATACCTTGCCTTTACCTTCCAGCAGTGTTCTCTCCACAAATTCAGTGCTGTAGTTCTAGGTATAGCTGTCCAGCACTTGTTCTGGTCTTCGTTTGACAGTTGTATACCAGGCTCCTTCTCCCACTTTTCCTGGCATAGCTTTACTTGTGTCTCTTGAAGGTGATGCCACTTGCTATATAACCTAGATTTCAGATGCTGAAGAGCTTCCACTCTGCAACAGCTCCTGCAGTTATCCTAAGAGGGCCTGTCTCCTGCTTCATTTGTAACTTACATTGATCTTTCAGTAGAAAGTCCCTAACCTGTAAATAGCAATGGAAATCCTTCTTTAGTAATTGTAACTACTGTTGCAGCTGCCTAAGTGATTTGACCTCTTCTCCTATTATTCGCTGTTCCAACTTACCTAAGCCTATTGGTTGTCCAATTCTCACCCATTACCCCCCTCCCCTCAATCTTCCCATGAAGTCAATAAACACACCAGTTTAGGATTTGAATGGCCACAGCCATATGTTTATTAAACCAATTCCAAATATAGACTAGACGTGTGCAGAAGGGACCCTCCCCAAGGTTCATTTCCTGACCCCCCCCCACCAGGAGGGTTGGGATTCCCACCCACCGCCTGCCCCCCTTGGCCATGCTGCAGACTATTGGGGCTCTTAAAGGGGGTCAGACCAACATGGTCAGAGGCTCCAGTGCTATCCATGCTGGGCAGGGCCCTCGACCTTCCTCTCTCTTTGTCTGACCCTGAAGATCGCTGACCTCCACCATGGAAAACCTGCTCTCCGGGGCCCATCGTGGCAGGCCCCCCTGCAGCTCCAGTGTGACCCAGGGGTATTTCCAGTGACCTCAGCCTGTCCATGCTGGATGCAGCCCGGGGTCCCCCTCTGAGACCACCATAAGAGGAGCCCCCATCCCATGCTAGGCACTGGAAGCCCCCCCTTTTCCCCCCACTCCCAAGCCAGACTAACCCGACTCACCCTTAGGAAACCTTGGAGACACTCCCTATCCACCACAAACCTGATTCTCATCAGGTCCCCCACAGCACATCACCCCCTTCCCTTAATTACCCCAATCTTTAAGTCCTGAGGTTAAAACCAGGTAAATGTCTCTGCAAAATAAGTCAAGTCCCAGATCAGATAGGTGTGTTCTATCCTTTCGGTTTCAATTTCTGGAACCTAAACAGTTTTTCAGAAATCCTCTGTACTGCAAGGTACTAGCCCTGACCTTTGGATTTGGTACTAGTGGAAGCTGATTTCCAAGTGGCCCCACACTATCTCCTGCTGAACACACCTCTAACTACTGTATCTCCCTCTGTGTCTCTAGTTGAATTTATGTGCTAGGGTTTAATCATTTGTTTAATCCTTACAGTCATTTTAAGTTCTGAGTTGATATTAGAAGTGAATTTAGAGCTTTTGACTTTTCCATTAGCAGGTTATATCCTCTCACCACTAGAGGGCTATATCTCTATCTCTTTATCTAGTACGTAAGCCATGTGGGCTCTATCTGCCTTTCTCTCACTTCTCCTCCTCCTCCTCGTCCTTGCCCTGGCCCCCCCTTCTCTCTCCCTGGTCCTAGCCACCCCCACCCCACCCCCACCACCCTCTACTCTGGTTTCCACTGCTACTCCAAGGGAACTCTCCACTTCCACTCGAGACTTGTGCTTGGTGCACCGCTTGGATATTCCTGGTTACTTAATCCGACCACTACTCTCAACAAGTGTGGCCACCTCTCTACACTGTACCACCTTGCAGTCCATATGGGACACCACCTGGAACCTTGCAACTTCTACTCCAGGAAACAACAATCAAAACTACCTCTCAAAGAGCTGCGACTCTGCTTCTTAAAACTCCTCCTCCTTCTCATCTCAAACAGCATCCATCCCAATCCTGGCCCTAGAAGCTCAGGCCACACACAAACTCCAGGTGCCCTTATCCTTGCAACCATTAATAACTGCAGCCTACTACCAAAGCTGGATGCACTCCAAGCCTTCATATGCCAACACAACCCTGACATCCTTGCAGTGGTGGAAACTTGGCTGACACCTAAAGTTCCTGACTCAGCAGTAACAATACAGGGCTACAATGTCCACAGGCTGGACTGGATATCCAAAAAAGGTGGTGGTTGCGCAATCTATATCAAAGACTCCCTGTCTTGGCACCCTATAGCAACTCCATCACTTTCTGCCTCAGCCCAGATTATGCCAATAAAAATTGTTCTAGGTCCCAACCATAAAGCCCTGACTATTGTCTCTGTATACATCCTGCCCAGGGACCCTAAAGATGGATTCAAGGATGTCCTAAACTTTATCAACTCTCATCCTCCCGGAGCTGAACTTATTCTACTAGGGGATTTCAACATAAATTGGTTAGCATCGAGTGCCAGTGCCTATAAAGACTCCATCTCAGCTGCTAACCTCACGCAAATGGTAAACTCCCTACTAGGATTAACTACAAGACTGGCACCAGTACCCTCTTGGATTGGGTCCTCACCACTCACCCCACAAGGATTTCTTGTACGACCATTCTCCCAGATTCACTCAGTGACCACTCCCCAGTCATGTGTGCATGGTCTAACAAATTCCTTAAGCCCCCTCCCAAAATTATCGCTAGCAGATTCCTTCCTCGTGGAAAACTTCCTCATCTCAAACAACACCTGCTTCTACAAGACTGGCTACCCATCTATGAAGCAACAGATGTTAACTTGACTCTTGATCACTTCATCTCAATTTTCAACAAAGCCTTCGACTTCTTTGCCCTGCTAAAAGGCGCAAAACAAAATCTCTCTCTAACCCATGGGTCACCGTGGCTCTTCTCTCACAGCTGAAACTAAGGGATCACCTCTGGGCAGTTGCCAGGGTCACTGGCAAACAACTGGACATCCAAAATTACAAACAAGCACGAAATGCCTGCACAAAAGCCATACAGCTAATGAAATCCACCTATTACAAAGACGCTTTCACCAATACATGGGGAAATGGTCGTGCTTTCTGGGACAATATCAAGGGTGTCACAGGGAAGCGGCTAAAAACCTCTCCAGCCATGTTAATGGTTGATGGATCCTCAACCCTTGACCCCAAGGTGATAGCAAACATCTTTAACATGGCTTTTTCAGACCTTAGTGCTGTTCTACCCCATGACTTTTTCGAAAACAGGGCCTACTCCCCAAATACCTCAGCCCCTCAGTCTAACCATCCCCTCTTCTACTTCAGCAAGGTAAGGCTGAATGAAGCTCCAGCTGTATTACTGCAGCTATTCTAAATCTAGATCTAGTAGCGACACCCTGGACCTTAAGCTTGTTGCTCACCCTCGATGAGGTAATTCATCCATTAACAAAATCCTAAACCTCTCTCTCAGCTGTGGAAAATTCCTGGACCTATGGAAAACAGCCACCATGACACCTGTCCATAAAAGTGAGGACAAGACGATTCACTCAAATTATCACCCTATCTCCATACTGCCCCCACTCTCTAAGGCACTTCAGCGCATCGTGGCTGATCAACTTACCGACCACTTGGATAAATGCAATATACCTTGTCCACAACAACATGGTTTCCAGAAACGTCACAGCACCACCACAGCCCTTCTTGAGTTGACTGGAGCTTTGCAGAAATCCCTTGACAACGGCCTTCTCACAGGGGCCGTTTTCGTCGACCTCTCCAAGGCCTTTGATACAGTACACCATGGACTACTAATACACCAACTACTGAATGCCAGGCTATCACCTGACTCTTCTCTCTGGTTTAAAGCTACTTGAAAACCAGTCACAGAGAGTAAAATTGTGGACGCTCTTTCTAACACCCTGCCTGTTCGCTTGGGTGTCCCACAGGGATCCATACTGGGACCCCTCCTTTTTAGCCTTTTCTTAAACTCCCTCCCTTACCACTGCACTGAGCAGATCATACTATATGCCGATGATGCTGTTGTATTCTCCACTCACAAAGATCCTGCGACTCTTCAACACAACCTTCAACTTGGTTTCAGTTCTGTAGAGACATGGTTTCTTAATCATAAACTGGTCCTCAATGACAAGAAAACCAAATCTATGCTCTTCTGCAGCTCTCATAACCCACACAAGCTATGCCACTTGGCTATCTCCACCACCCAGGGGAACACTCTAGATCAGGTGGGGTCCTTCAAATACTTAGGGATACAGCTTGACCCTAATCGCTCCTATGGACTTCATGTAGTTAATGTAGCTAGAGCTGCTAATACATGGCTTGGTCTCCTCTACAAACACAGACCACACCTCACACCAGAAGCTTTGAAGGTTGCAGTTCTGAGCTCTGTGATCTCTGTAATAGACTATGGTCTCATCATTTATGGCTCAGCCACAACCACAACCCTTAGATGCCTCTCAACTGCCTTAAATAAAGCATGTCGGCTCATCACTGGTGCTCACCGTCTCACCCACACATGTGACCTGTACACTCAGATTGGCTGGCTCCAACTATCAAACCGCATAATGTTTCTCACTTGCTCCATGGTGAAAAAAATCTACCTTGGCCTTGCACCTTCTGGGGTCTCAACTCTGTTACAATACCGAATTAACAAATGGTGTCTTAGGAGATCCACTCTACAGCTACTGAAAGTCTCCCACTGTCACACTTCACAGGGACAACACTCTTTTGCTTATCGAGCGCCACTCTGGTTCAATGGCCTCAGCCCAACCATCTCCTCTGCCCCAACTATTGGTATTTTTAAAACTAGGCTCCGGGACTATCTCACTACCAACAGCTCCTGTGACTGCCCAACTTAACCTTGTTTCTCCACTTCCCTTTCTGCTCTAGTTCCCCCCACTGGATTCTACCCTCACATCTTGGTATACCCAATGCTGCACTTTCACCCTTTCGCCACCCTTCCTACATTCCTTCTCTCCCACTACCCTCTTCCCTCTCCCTAAGACTCTAGCACTTCTTATCTGTTGTCTGTTTTCTCTGACAAATTCCGCTGGCTGCCTTGTTACAATGCTACCCTTGAACTGTATTAATCTGTACTCTGTTTGCAATGTCCACATTGTTGTAATGCCTGTCTTGATGTTCCCCATAATTTGTATTTCTCTGACATGGAACCTTTGTAAAAGAGCCATGGCTCAAAGGTATTTGTAATCCTAGACTTGATAAATAAATAAAAATAAATAAATAAAGTTCTTTTGCTGTCACCTTTATGTGGTCATGCTTGACAATGCCACCTGGCAGTCAGGCCATGAATGTTCCCATTTCTCCATTGATCTTCATCCAGGTTCTATCCAGACCCTTGTCCTTAGTCCCTTTCCACCAATGTTGCCTCTGCACAGTGTGCGACCATGTGATCCTGGTCCCTGGCATGCTGCACTGGATTATGGCTATGTCCACCTTCATGGCGTGCGACAATGCCACTGACTTCCTTGCACCCACATCATTCCTTCCCAGGTGGATGACCAAGATGTCCAGAGGTGTACCCTCTCAACACTCCTCTTGCAACCCGGGGATCAACTAATCCCAGTACATACCCCTGTGACCCATCCATTGCACTGCCACAGGAGTATCACTGAAGCTCAGTACTGGCCCCCCAGGTCAAGATCGTTCTTGGGCCACCACCCAGTGTATGAAGGAGTTCACACATATCTACACCCATTTTATGGTTCCCAACCAATCTGTTCAACAAATAGAAACAAGTTAGAGCATGTGTGACCAGACACACCTTTTGAATGCCTTTGACTTTCACCTCCCCAGACCCTTAATCTCTGCCTGAGTCATGCCCTTGCTTGTTGCCCAAGTTGCTGCCCCTGTCCGGAGTGAATGGGTTCCATAGTCTGGCTCCTTTCCCATTGCTGTTAAAGCCTTCTTAAAAATCCTTGTCAACTGGAACTGCGTCAGTGGTGTCCCATCCCTGTGTCTGAAGTATGCCCACCCCTTATCCCATATCCCCACCTCATACCTCGCTAGCTTCTTCCTAATCCTCTATCGGCCAGTCTCTGGCAATCTCGAAGTGTTGCCCATGTGCCCTGGGCCTGTTGATCAGTCTTTGATCTCCAGATCTGAACCAACACCCCCTTCCTGGCCAGCACCACGTCTCCTGCCTCCAGGCCCCTCCTAGTGGAGTCTTGTTTGTTGGCTGCCATGACCTCTGGGACCCTAAAGGTATCGCAGTAAACTAGCAGGAATGCTGTCTTGAACAACTGTGCCTCCTAATGGCCTGTGCAGAGCGATGGCAACACCCTTACCAGCTATTCCAACATCTTGGGGGTCACCAGTCTCCTTCTATCTGGGATCCTAGGCTGTGTCCTGCCCCACCCCTCCAGGAGTTTCCTGACACTGAATGACCAAGTGTGGTCCTCCAACCCCATTGCCCTGCTGAATCACCCCAACCATGCTAGGTGATGGCTTGCCACCACTGCTGTGCTCCCTTCCATTTTCAAGGCCACAATGAATCAGTGCAGCTGCTTCTCTAGGATAGGCCAAGACTCCTCCCAACAGTGGGAGTCCAGAATCCTCATGAATTCCTCCACTCCTCTCATATATGCTTTCTGGGTGCTGGGTGCCAAAGACTGACACATCAATGCCTAGTCTTCGAGATCCCCAGATTCCACAAGAACTCCAGGATCTCTGCTGGGCTTTCGTCTGCTCCAGGTGCCTGGGCTCTGAACCATTCCCATTGCAAACAAGATAACGCATCAGCTGTACCATTGCATTCCCCGGGAACATGTCGGGTCCTAAAGTGTATGTTGTTTACCAAACACCTCAGCACAAAAACCTGTAACAAGGTCCCTATTGGCACAACCACCCCCCCGCTGCCAGTTGATTACATGTACCACCCCTGTATTGTCTGACCTAATACCACCCTTCTGTCCCTCAACTTCACACCCCACACTACTAAAGCTACCACAATTAGGTAGAATTTCAAGAAGGAAAAAAACGCTATGGTTCTCAAAAGAGGTGGCAGGGAAGGTTAAGGAGAAAAGCATAGCATTCAGGAAATATAAGGAAACACAGAAGGAGCAGGACAGAGAATTTTATCAGTTAAAGCAGAAAGAAGCTGGGAAGGCAGTCAGAATAGCAAAGGCCCAAACCAAGGAAAGGATAGCCAATTCTGTTAAGAAGGGGGATAAGACCTTTTATAGGTACATTAGGGAGTGAAGAAAGACCAAAGGAGGGATACTGAGGCTTAATAAAGGGGAGGGAATATGGGTAGAGGGTGACAGTGAAAAAGCAGGATACTGAATGAATATTTCTGCTCAGTATTTACAAGGAAGAGGATGGGAGGTACCTAAACCAAACAAGAGAAACACTCTGGAAGACGGGGTCGATACCAGTCCATTTACAGAAGAAAGGGTTCTGAAAGAACTAATAAAATTGAAAGTGGACAAAGCAATGGGGCCTGATGGGATTCACCCAAGAATTCTAAAAGAACTAAGGGTAGAACTAGTGACACCGCTGACTACTCTCTTTAACAAATCATGGGAGGATGGAGTGGTACCCGAGGACTGGAGGAGGGTAGATGTGAGTCCTCTTCACAAAAGTGGGAGCAGGACAGAGGCAGGAAACTACAGACCAGTTAGTTTGACCTCAGTGGTAGAGAAAATGATGGAATCACTTCTGAAGGAAAGAATTGTTGAGTACCTAGAGGCCAGTGGAGCACAGGACCCAAGGCAGCATGGATTCATGATGGGAAGGTCATGTCAGACGAATCTAATAGATTTCTTTGACTGGGTGACCAAAGTAGTAGACCAGGGAGGGGCTGTGGACATGGCCTACCTAGATTTTAGCAAGGCATTTAATACAGTCCCACACAAAAGATTAATACACAAGTTAGCCAGCCTTGGAGTGGGTCCCAAGGTGGTAGCCTGGATGAAAATTGGCTAGATAACAGGACACAAAGGGTAGTAGTAAATGGTACACAGTGAATAAAGAAGGGTTACTAGCGGGTCACCAGGAGTTCAGTACTGGGACCGGGTCCTTTTTAATGTCTTTATAAGTGACATTGCAGAGGAACTGAAGGAAAAGTATGTCTCTTTGCAGACGACACAAAGATCTGCAACAGGGTTGATACACAAGATGGAGTGGAAAGGATGAGAGAGACTTGGCAAGGTTGGAGGAATGGTCAAATGTATGGCAGCTCAGATTCAATGCAAAGAAGTGCAAGGTAATGCACATGGGAAACAAAACCCCAGGGAAGCTTACACAATGGGGTGAGATACTGACAACAGTAAAATGGAAAGGGACCTGGGATAATTATATCAGATGACCTAAAGGTGGGCAAGCAATGTGAGAAGGCAGTAAGGAAGGCTGGGGGGATACTGGGATGCATAGGAAGAGGCATCAATAGTAGAAAACAGGAAGTTGTTATCCCTCTGTACAGACAGTTGGTGAGACCCCATCTGGAGTACTGTGTGCAGTTCTGGAGACCCCATCTCCACAAAGACATAGACAGAGTGGAGGCTGTCCAGAGGAGGATAATCAAATGGTGCAGGGTCTGCACCAGAAGACATACGAAGAAAGACTAAAGGAGTTTAATATGTATACCCTTGAGGAAAGAAGGGAGAGAGGGGACATGATAGAAACTTTCAAGTACCTCAAGGCAATCAACAAAGTCCAAGAGGGTAGCATCTTTCAGAAAAAGAGATATGCAAGAACAAGGGGTTCAATTTGAAGATAGAGGGGGGACGGCTCAGAGGTAATGTGAGGAAGTATTTTTTCACAGAGAGGGTTGTGGATGCATGGAACAGCCTCCCTGAGGAGGTTGTGGAGTCAAGAACAGTGGAGGAATTCAAGAATGCATGGGACAGACATAAGGCAGTCCTAGTGGGGGTAGGAGGAAGTAAGCTGTTGGTTAACTTGGATCTGCAGCTTATCTGTTAGGTAGGAAAATGGGCAGACGAGGTGGGCCAAGCGGTCCTTATCTGCCATCAAATTCTATGTTTCTATGTAAGGTGATGTTCTTGGTCAGTCCCTGCTCTTCCCACAGTGCCGGCTGTGTCCCTGCTAGCCATGCCCCTTTCAAATAAGCCCCAAACCTCAGGCCCCCAGCCACGTCTGTGAATAGTTCCAAGTCTATATTGGATGGTTCCTTCTCTGGCCATGTTGTCACCCCATTAAAGTCTTCCAAAAAGGTGTCCCAGATGGCCAAATCCTCCATCACTGCCTGAGGGATCCTGATCCTATGGTGGGAGTGACAGAGCCTGGCGGTCACCTTGGCCAGTCTCTGTACACAGGTCCACCCCATTGGTATGGTCCTGCATGCAAAATTAAGATAACCTAGCAACTGTTGCACTTGTCACAATGTCATCTTTTTCACACCCCTGGCATCCTCGACCATTCTACCCAGGGTCTCGACCTTGTCCCTTGGCAACCTACATCCCATGCTCTCTGTATCAATTTCTGTCCCCAAAAAGGACAATACTATGGTTGGGCCCACAGTCTTTTCCTCAGCCAGGGGGAAGCCAAAGGGCCAGCAAACCTCTTGGAACCCCTGTAACATCCTCCCACAAGCATTGCTCCCTTGGGTCCATCACTAAAAAGTCATCCAAGTAATGAACAGTTCTCCCACCCAGAGTCATCTGTTCCGCTACCCAGTGTAAAAACATACTAAATGTTTCGAAATATGTACATGCCGTGCAACACCCCATTGGCATACATTTATCCACGTAATTATCCTCATCCACCTTAAATCCCAGCAGACTGTAATCTTCTGGGTGGACCGGGAGCAACTGGAAAGTGGATTTGATGTCTGCTTTAGCCATCTTTGCTCCCTGTCCAAACCTTGACATCTCCTTCACCGCCCTGTCGAATATCACATAATGTACCAACTTCAATGCTGGGTCTATGAAATCATTCACTGACCCTCCCTCAGGGAAGGACAAGTGAGTGATCATCCTAAATTCCCCTGGTGTGCTTTTCGGCACCACACCCACTGGGAAAACTCTAAAGTGATCCAATGGGGGCTCCCCAAAAGGACCTGCAATCCTCCCCAGGTGCCTCTCTTTGGCTATCTTTTCCCCCACAATCCCCATGTTATCCTTTGCCAATTTTAAATTTGGGGCCTCGAAGTCTGCCTGTGGTCCCATATACGGTATCCTGAACCCTTCCGTAAATCCACACAAAATCACAAGTCCATCCTCCCTGCTGGGGTATTTCTCCAACCATCCCTTCATCTCACTTACCTTTATCGGTGTTACCCCCCACTCCAGGGGTTCCTTTTATATGGAATCCCCTTTCGGTTGGGATAGCCCCCCGTTTTCCCCCAGGGCATTGTGAAAATGGGTGGGGCCTCCCACATGTGAAGCACTCGTGGGTCAACTTGCACTTTGATTGCACGCATGTTCCCCTGTTAAACTGGTAACATTGGTTGCCAACCTTGGCTGGCCTCCCTGTGTCCTTATCCCCCCCAGGTTTCCTTTCACAGGGAGGCCACAGTCCATTCATTGAACATAAGCTCTATCAGTGATTACATCTACCCACAATAGCATATCAGCCTGGTCCCATTCCCTTCCTGGATTCTTACGTAATTGAAGATGAAAGATCTTGTCATAATGAAGCCATGAGGCCCCCCCCAGGTTGCATTCAGTCACATGACCCTGGACCAATGACTGAGAAGGCCACAGCAGAGATCTGGCTTCTCCCAGCACAGGGTGTACATATAAATCAAGTACCCTGCCGACCAGTTCTCTAAGTTCTTCTCCACCTGCGGTTTCTTTTCCTTAGACTTGTCTTTTTTATCCCCCTGTTTCTTATTGTCCTCCTCTCCCCTATGCAACAGGGTATAAATATCTACAAATTCCCTCCTGCGAATTGCTCTCCTTGTCTTGTCCGAGAGGTGGGCCCCCCACCTCCTCCTCCTCCACACTAGATTACAGCTGTTTAGGCATCCCCTTTTCTCCCCTCCTGGTGCCATCCTTTCCAGACTCTGCCAAGATAGTGGCTAGGTTCTTTAATGCCCCTAATATCTCCTTCATCTTGTTTCCCCTAACTCTGTTCCCCTGGCCCTCCTTCCTCTGAGTCAGAAATTATTACAGGCCTCCTTGGCTACCAGCCACATCCACAATCGGGCTCCCTCTCTGAGTTTCTGGCTGACTCCGGCAACGGCCAGACCCTCTCAAACCTGGGTGGGGCTGTCCAAGGATCCCTGCCCCTGGGCCTCTTATCCTTTCCTGGGGCCACCGGCTCCCCCCCAAGTCTTCATCTGATGATGACTCACCCTCCTTTCTGGGCCTTTTAGGCTAGGACAGAAGCAGCCTTGGCTAGTTTCTATCAGGCCTTGGAAACCTCGGCCGAGGTCCCCGCAGCAACAGTCCACTTATGGGCCTCTTTCTAGTCATCCCCCGACGGGGACCCCTCTTCCCCTCCTCCGAGGATGAGTCATACCAACCCCTGGGCTTTTTCGGTATGGGGTGCCGAGGGTGGCTTGGCCCCACCGGCCTCCCATGTGGGAGAGGGAAGACCTCTGTCTCGTTGTCTGGTCCCCATGGTGATTTCCCTGACAGGGGCCTCCCCCTCCTGCCCCGCCTGTGCTGCTTTGGCTCTCTCTGCCTTGGGGCCTCCAGGGGTTTTCCCTTGGGAGCCAGGGGTTTCCACCCTCTGAACCACTGTCTTCCCCACTGGGGGATCACAGGGAGCCCCGCCAGTACCCGCAAATGGGCCCTTATACCCTTATTTAGCTTTGTTTTTTTACCTTTCGGTTGCGTCCTGGGCCTTGGGCTCCAATCTCTCTGACCTCTTGGGTGATCCACTGGTGTATCCAAGCACACCTCCAACCATGCTGTTCCTCATCTTCGGGCCATCCTCTCCAGCTGTGCCAGTAGTGCTGCTCGACTGCGGCCTATTCCACTCTTCTTGACGGACATATTTTTTTTTTTTTTTGACAACTCTCTTCCTTTATATCTTAGTTAACCTGCGTGCACTACTGAGGAAAACAGATTCCTAACCCCCCCCTTTTTCTGTCGGGCCTTGGAAATCCTGGCCGAGGTCCCCACAGCAACGGCCCACTTCTGGGCCTCTTTCCAGTCATCCCCCCATGGGGACCCCTCTCCCCCTCCTCCGAGGATGAGTCATACCATCCCTTGGGAGCCAGGGGTTTCCACCCCTCTGAATCACTGTCCTCCCCACTGGGGATCACAGGGAGCCCTGTCAATACCCACAAACGGGCCCTTATACATCTCGGGTGATCCACTGGTGTATCCAGGCACACCTCCAACCATGCTGTTCCTCATCTTCGGGCTATCCTCTCCAGCCGTGCCAGTAGTGCTGCTCGACTGCGGCCTATTCCACTCTTCTTGACGGATATGTTTTTTTTTTTAACGACTCTCTTCCTTTATATCTTAATTAACCTGCATGCACTACTGAGAAAACAGATTCCTAACCCCCCCTTTTTTTAACCGAGGGGGACACACTAGGCTGAAGCCTGTTCCCAGCGGTGGCCTGAGAGCACCAGAAAGGTTAAGCGACTTGTCTCAGGTCCCACAGTGTGCTATTGGGGCTTGTGGGATTCACCCAGTTCCCAAAATTTGCAGCTCAATGTCTTAGGCCCCTCTGCTATCCTCCTTTTAATATCTCTGTCCTGCCTTCCCCTTTAAATATATATATATATATATGTGTGTATGTATTATGGTAGCACAGTAGTGCTACTATAGTTAGGGTTGAGGAGCCATTTACATGTTAAACCCAAAATGTTGCACCTTAATAACTTTGCAACCATTCACCGGATTTGCCTGAAATTTGGAATACATGATCAAGACCCATATGCCTTGGGATCTGCTAAGTTTTGTACCAGTGGGATATACGACTGCGGAGTTATTAAGTGTGATCTGCGCATGCATTTATGCTTTTTGAGAATTCTATGGTTGCACCTACAGGTCGCACGGTTTGCGCGACTGGTCCAAAATCTTCACAGAACGTGCAGCCCAGATCCCCGGTGTGCCTTTCGAAGATTTCGTGAAAAAATATTAAACGGTTCAAAAGTTATTCAAAATACAAGTTCCCATTATAAGTCAATGGGAAAAGTTAACAAAAAGTTCGACAGTGTCGCAAATGCAGTTCTTACTTTCGCAAATAGCCCTTTTACTGTCGCAAATCCACCATTTTGTTTTCAGTTGGTGATCAGAAAAATGCTTGGCATTTAAATTTGGGACCCTCTAGCAACCTAATTCTTTTGTATTCACCTAGTCGGACCCTGAGGATGCTAGCCATGTCTTTATTTTGGGTAAAACACCCCAGAAATATGTTTTACATTTCTGGAAAAGTACTTTCGCAAGTACTTTCACATCTGACACTGTTGAGCAATTTGTGAAAAGCTTTCGCAGATTAGAGCAGTACTTTTCTAGGCTGTGGGAAAATGACAGCAATTCTTTGGCACCCGCTGCAAAAGAATGGTTTGGAGTTTTGAGCTGAAATTTGGAGAGAATGCAGCTGACATCTCACAGATGCGTCTTTCAGTGCTTTGTTGAAAAAATATTACACAGCGGCAAAGTTACAGTACTCCAAAGTTGATGCTTTTTCCCATAGGATAACATTACGGTGTACGATGCATTGCAGCAATCGTTTGGCGCCCTGCTGCAAAATAACGGTTCGGTCTTTTGGGCTGAAATTTACAGGGATCATAGCCAACATCCCACAGATGTGCCTTTCAGTGGTTTGGTGGAAAAATATTACAGGGACGCAAAGTTATGGCACTCCGAACTTCTGTTTCTTTCCCATAGGATAACATTACAGCATTCGCCACGCCTTTCAGGGCCTGTATCTCGGAAACGGTACGAGATATGGACTTTTTGTCAGAACAATGCTTAGCCCCCTAGAGGGGACTAAGTACAAAACTAGCCAGGAAAGTGATAATTCATATGACTTTTAATTTTTTTTTCTGTGTCGTACAGTTCCTGAGATACAACTACAACAGGTCATATCTCTTTCTTTCACATCCCACATGGACTACTCTCACACAATAAAGTCCATTAAGGAAGAAATGGAACAGTTCCAGTATCACCGAGCACATTCTTTATGGATGGAAGCTCAACATGGGACACAAGGCTCTGGTCCCTCCTTAGGTATCTATAAAAGTTGCACTGACAGGGTAAATGCAACCCACATGGAGGAACTTTTTGATCCTGCTTCCAATACCCCCCACAATTCCTTGCTGGACATAAAGCGTATCGCCAGCTCTTATCTAGCTACGATGTTTGGCACCACAACTCCTGTGGATAGTATCATACCTTTCCTTTCAGGTATTTCTATTCCTCCTCCATCCCAAGATACATTGAAACATCTCCTTAAACCTATAACACCAGAGAAACACCCAGGCTATAAAGCCAAAAGAGCACACTTCCCCTGGATCCGATGGCCTTACTGCAGAATTATATATAGTTTATGTTATTTTTTGCCCCCTTTCTGACATTAATATATAATACCATCATAAGCACTAATTCTACTCCTTAAGGATTTTCTGATACTATTATGATTTTATTATTCAAGAAAGGGAACAGAGCCGATATACGGAACTGGAGACCTCTAAGTCTGCTAAACGTAGACTATAAAATATTCACTTTCATCTTGCTCAATAGGATGCTCAGATTATTTCTGAGGTGAAGACTTGTGCCCTTCCCGGCAGATCTATCCTTTCCAACCTATCCCTCATTCGAGACATTATTTCAAACAGTACCCCCTCTTTACCTGCCCTGTTACTCTCATTGGACCAAGAAAAGGCCTTTGACCTGGTCAGCCATGTTTATTTGTTCCAGGTTCTTGCACACTACCATGTTCCCCAGAAATTCATCTCTTGGCTTAAACTGTTATATAGTACTGCTTGGATACAACCCCATATAAATGGTTCTCCATGCCCCCCAATTTTAGGCCTTAGAGGAGTATGACAGGGCTGCCTCTTAAGTCCTCTTTTATATATTTCCAACTGGACCCTTTATTACGAACCCTACTGCTGCACCCATCTTTACCTAGAATCTCTTCCCCCATTGGAAGACCACTACCTCCAGTATGTGCATCTGCTGATGATTTGTACATTTGTACTATCTTCAGGAGATAGTATTTCCCCCTACTTTCAAAGCATTTGAGACAGCTTCGGGCTCCCAAATAAATATAGCAAAAAGCACAGCACTAGTGGTGCCAGCTTCAGCCAGCATGGACTTACCAACGCATATTGTAGATATCCCTCTGGCAATCGCTCCAATAAAAATCCTGGGATTACATTACAGCACCTCAGATGATGCCAGCTATAACTGGAATATAGTATTAAATAGAGCAGCACACTCCCTTTCCTTTTGGAAAGGACATTGTATTGCAAAACGGAAAAGAGTGTTTTTATTGAAAACTTTAATACTTCCCCTCTTCTTACACGTGGCATCAGTGTTTCCGGTCCCTTTTTCTCTGGAGGCAAGAGTTTACAATATGTTTTTTCAAGGCTTCTGGGGCAGCCGTTTAAATCCCATAAAAAGATCATACACATACATGGATTATTGTCATGGTGGGGTAAGGATGCTGAACCTGATAGTATTTTTCCATAGCCTATTCCTGAAAATCACGATACCCCACTTACTCCATGATCCACCCCTATTTTGGCATTTAATTATATATTCTTTTACCATTAAGGTATGCCAAATATGGCAACAACTCCCGCATGACATCCCCAGGAACTTCAGAAAACTAGGTATCCCCAGCTTCCTCCTCCCCCCTTTTCTAAAGATCTGGCAATGGAAACTCTCCCCTGCCCATACAGTATATTGACTAAAACCAGGAGACAGCTTTATAACTTTGTTTTAGATACACATTTTTCTGACTTACCACAGATAGTATCAACACAAGGCTCCCTTCTGGAATTAGAAACGCCCTTCTCTCAGTTAACTGACCCCAGGATTCCTATACAATTTTGGGATATCTCCTGGCTAGCTTGTCATGGAAGACTGGGTGTCAAGAACAACCTAAAACATAAATCAGTAGAGGAGCGAATATGCCCCCGAGACTCTTGTACAGTGGTACTGGAAACCATGCATCATTTTTTTATTGATTGCCCATATAGTCAAGTTGTTTGGACCCTCCTTTTACATAAATGGAAAGAAAAGGCACTTCAGAATGTAACATATGATATCCTGGTGTACGGGATATACCCCCCGGATTACAGAAATATCACACAGGGACCTTACGTCTCATCTTTGCATCCTGCCGCTATTATTTATGGCAGGCCAGGTCCGCCTTTCTCCTGCAACAGAAAGTGTTTTCTGCAATGCAAATATTTGCACAGATTGTTTTTAGCCTTGTATTAATCCAAAATGCGGAAAGAAAGTTGTTGACTTCTGCTGTATACAGTTCATATTGGAACAACTGTGCATGGATTGAAACTGCAGTACCCTGAAGATGTTTTTCTTTTTTCCTCTCTGTATTAGTAAGCATTTATTTTGCTCCATTTAAACTGAAATGTTTCTTTTGACTTCTTTTTCCTTTTTTTTCCCCCTCGCCCTTGTCTACTGGTTTTATTTGTGGGTTGATTTCCTTTTGTTTTTCTTGCAAACCTTATTTACAGTTTCTGTAAAGTTGACATTGTATTTTGTTTATTGAATGTACTGCACACATTTTTCTTTAAATAAAACATTCCCCTACTCTTTTCAATAAGTGCCATGGGATCTTTAACATCCACCTGAACTACCACCAATCCAGGCAGATGGGACCTTGGTTTAACGTCTCATCCGATGCTTTGATGTCTGGCAGATCTAATTTAGAGGAAGCTCCAGTAGCACATTCTCCTCCCTGCTCCAGAGCTACCCAGCTTAGGGCACTATCCCCCATATCTGTCAATAAATGTTGGATTTGATGTGCCCAAAAATAGGCTGGGATGTCTGGGACCCCCAGCCCTCCCTTATCTTTGGCAAGTGTGAAGGTAGCCCATAAGACTCTTGGCTTGTCCCCCCACCCCCCCCACACACACACACAAATTCTGACCAGACCTTTTGGATTTTCTTTCAAGTTAACTTAGGGATGGGTACAGTCAGTGTAGAGAAAGAAAATAAAAATATTGGTAGAATGTTCATCCTAAGGATCTTCATGCCTCCTGAAATGACCAAGGGCAATTCTTGCCACCTATGGAGGTCCCCATCCAAAGCCTGAAGCAATGGAGGAAAGCTTAGTTCATGTAATCTATCAACATTCTTTGGAATTTGAATTCCTAAATACCTGAAATGTTAGGCTACCCATTGATAAGGGCATTCCTGTTGCCACTGCTGGGGAGGCTGTCCACTTAACAATAAGGATTTGGATTTTTCCATACTGGGCTTTGAAGCCAGACACTCTGCTGTAGTCCATCAAAATTTGGGTCAGTTGTGGAAGGCTATGGACCAGGACCTTAACAAAGAGGAAGGTGTTATCCACATAGAGGGAGATCATGATTTCCTCCCCTTCCCTCACCCTAATGCCCCAGTGTTGGAGGTGCACTCCTAATCACTGCTGCCAGAGCTTCAATATTGAGAGCAAACGATAAAGGTGAAAGGGGAATCCCTGTCTGGTACCACATCTTCAGCCACTGTGACAGCACCCCATTAACTCTTACCCAGGCCACCTGTTCCCAGTACAAAGTCTGTATTTGTGCAATGACTCTGTTCCCCATGTAAGTTGCTGCTAGGGTCTGTTCAAGGAAGGGCCATCCTAAGTGACTGAACACTTGTTCAGCATCGATTGCTATTATCATGCTAGGCATATTTCTCCCCCTCACTGCCATCATGACATTAAGCAGTTTAGGGATATTGTCATGTCAGCATTTCTGAGCAATGAACCCTGTCTGATGTGGATATACAATGGACCCAACCACTTGCTGCAAACCTATTGGCTAACACCTTGGTAAATATGTTGGCATCCTGGTTAAGGAGAGAGAGATACCGTAGGCCTATATAACTGCTATTTAAATGGAATTTCCCTGACTTAAGAAGGATAGTGATATGTGCCTCACGGCATGTGTGTGGAGCACCTTCCCTTTCCTGATTGGTGTTAAAAATTTGTATGAGGGTGGCCGCTGGTCCATCGAAAATGTTTTGAAGAATTCTGGCCCAAACCCATCAGGTCCCGGGAACATTCCACTGGGTAAATCTTTAATAACTTGCAATATCTCTTTTCTGGTGATTGGGTCTTCTATGAATTCTTTTTGGCCCTGCATAGTCTTTGGTAATTGGGCCTCAGCAAAAAAAGCTTTAATGGCTTCCTCCCCTCCCATTATCTGCTCCTTGCCATACAAATTTTGATAATATTTCTAAAATTCTGCTGCTGTTTCTATTACCCTGTACATATTTCCTTAGAGTTTGCTGCCTGACACAATTCAACAATGTGTTGATCAGCTGCTCTTTTTTTCAGTCTAAAAGCCAGTAGGCGACCTGCCTGTTTCCTGTTTTCATAGTACATTTGATTGAGAAACCTAGATTGTGCCCCAGCTTTGGCCATTTCTAGAATGATAAGTGCCTGCCTCGTAGTCTGCAATTCCTTTAACAGCTTAGGGTAACCAGTTTCCTTATGTTCAATTTCTAGCAGTTTCAGTGCTTTAGTCAAGGATAGAGATGTGCGAAGTTGGGAAACTCTGCTCTGCAGATTAATTTGTCGATTTGCCTCATTTTGCGGAGTTAATCTGTGGTGCGAAGTCCAAATTCAAGCAAAAATGATAACTCAGTGAAATGCGGAGTTTGACAACTCTGCCAGCGGAGTTTGGCACAGAAGAAGTTATTCAAACTAAAACTGTCCGTGTTGTCTAGTGGACCCTCCCCCCACCATTTGCCTCCCAATAATGATCATCCCCTGGTGACTAGTGGTCCCCCACACCATTCAACACCTGATATTATGATTATTCCCTGGTGTCTACTGGTCCCCACCCCCACCGATCACCAGCCCAATGTAAAATAAAAATCTTTCCCTGGTGTTCATACTGAGGTTCATACTGAAAAGTGTACGGAGCAAGTAGGCATAGCCCATAAATGCTCCGATATATACTAATGCCTAAAATAAGAAAGATTAACTCCAGATGCTATATATATCTATCCAATCTTGATCTGAATTCAGTTTTATTGTTACTTATTATAATGGTTTCCAGAACTGAATTACATAGATTAACAATTCTAATAGTAAAAAAAAAATATTTCCTATGTGTATGCTTAAAAGTTTTCCCTATTGTTTGTAAGGGATGACCTCTAGTATTCTTACTATCAGGTTTAAAGGAAATATTGAGATCAGGTAATAAAATTGGATCTTGCATAAGGTCAAACATAAATAACAAATGAGAACGCATTCTCCTATTTTCTATACACATTAAGTTTAATTGGTCCAACCTATCCTTATATTCCAGATCTTTCATAACCACAATGGTTTTTGTATATTTTCTTTGTACTTTTTCAGTTGTATCTCTTTCTTGTTTCCTGTGAAGCAACCATATTTGAGATCCATATTCCAACTGTGGTCTCACATAAGCACGATACAATGGTGCCAGCAGTGGCGTCACCAGAGATATAAAGATGGGGGGGGGGCTGATGCCTCACAGTCAAAATCCTAACAAAGCTGGGGGGGTCCGGGGCATGCCCCCATCATTTTTTTATTTTACCTTCAAATTGTGGCTTGTCCTACATTTTAATGGTGAAATATGTTTGAGAAGCCTGGTTATCATGACATCTGTTAAATGGTACATGTGCAAAAATTTGTTTACTGGACCAGTGAGACCAATGGAAAGAGAGACACCATTATCCCAGCAGATCTGCTGAGAAGGTTACAGGACCCCAGAGCAAATAAGAGACCATTCAGACACCATTATCCCAGCAGATCTGCTGGGAAAGTTACAGGACCCCAGAGCAAGTAAAAGACCTGCCAGGCACCATTATCTCAGCAGATCTGCTGGGAAGGTTACAGGACCCCAGAACAAAAAGCCACCACTTCCACGCTGCATAATTCTGAACAAGACACTTAACATTCCTGCCTTTAATCTCTCTCCATGTCCTCTCTCTTCCTCTCTCTCTCTCTCGCATCAGTTTCTGTAGTCTTTGCATCTCCCTTCTTGTGTGCTGCAAACTATCCCCCCCTCCTGGATTCTAAGGAGTTTGGGGATGACTTGTATGATTGTGTCTATGTAGGTTGCTATATAAAAAGGCAGCAAAATGCCCTCCTTCCATCTTTGGTTTGTAAAGCACTCAGGAATACAGTCTGTATGAAAGGTGCTATATAAATCAAAATTTCTTTTCACTCAAGCCACAGGCACAGATCTTCCTTCTCTAAACTGCCAAACAACTGTGTAAAGACTCATGCTGCACAGCCTTTTAGATGTGTACTACATCTATGCCTGTCTGAAAAATATACCTGCTGTCCAAGCAATGCTGACTATGTTGGCATGGCAGTTACTAAAAGGTGGTCACCAATCCCAATCCTAACTTTTGTAAATTGCTCCCAATCCTGTCCAGGTGTTCCCTCCTACAAGGCAAGGCATGCCAAACCTCTCATGCTTCTGAATCCACTGAACAGAGTGTAAGAGACTAGTGGAGACAGAGCGCATTTGTTGACCGCCCCCCCCGCGCTCCCTGTCAGATTGGGATTCAACTAACCTGGGAGTGATGATGACAAATCCCTGCCCCAAGCTCTGAGCTCTCCCACGGTGATGTCCTGACTCCTGTCCCAATGTTCTCTTTGTCGACAGCACAGTACACAGTAGCCAGCCACCAGTGCACTCAGTCCACTCACAAGACTTACTTTCTTTTTTCTCC
This sequence comes from Neoceratodus forsteri, assembly GCA_016271365.2. Classification (NCBI taxonomy): domain Eukaryota; kingdom Metazoa; phylum Chordata; order Ceratodontiformes; family Ceratodontidae; genus Neoceratodus; species Neoceratodus forsteri. Next base: position 604,792,711 of record CM057456.1, on the reverse strand, counting down.
ATCAGTCTTATGAGTGGACAAGTGTAGTTCCCCAAAGTCTGCCAGACACGCAGACCAAAGAGGACTCAGGGAAAGGGTTAACTCCCCACCCACCCCATGCACAGTCAGCTGGCTTATTGACCAAACTGGCTGGCTAACCATTTCCTGTCTTTATCCCACGGCCCCTCCCCCTTCCCTCCTGGAGCCTTCTGGTGCTGGATCCTTTGACGCGGCCAGACCAGGTCTCCGGCCAGTGCCTAAAGCGCCATAAATCAGCTAAATGGGCTGATCTTAGCCCCAGATACCCAATCATCTGTCCAAAGGCCAGGTCCACCTCTAGGCTAGAAAGAGTCTTCCCTGCTAGCCAGTGGCAGTTCTGGACTGAGTGACTGATAGAATAGAGAGCACAGGAGTATGGATGCCTGGAGGTTTACCTGAGGGTCTGGTTTGTAGCTCCTGGGTGGCTGCTCCTCTATAGCTAGTGGTCCTCGGGGGGTCTCCAGCAGCAGCAGCAGTCACACCTTAGCTCCAGAAAAGGACCAGCAGTCCTCCTGATGGCCAGCAGCAGCCAGTTCCATAGGGTGAGCTCCCTTTAGTTGTCTGCTCCCCCGGTGTGCAGTTTTTGTATTAGGGGTTTCTGGAGTGTCCTGACGATGGGTGCCTAGTAGTGCGTGTAGCACAAGCATCACATTTCAGATGCAAAGTGATGAGGGGAATGCTCACCCAGGTTCTCTTTTTTTTGGAAAAAAAATATGGCTTGGCAAGTCTGTTAGTTTGTGTCCTGTTATTTTGCAGAATAAGTGTGGCATGGTTTGTGTTTTTTGGGGGCTTGCATTGCAATTCCCCTGTCTCCCCTCTCCAGTATGCTGGCTGTTTTTTTTTTCTTTCTGGCATTGACATTCGGTGTTGCCACACATGGGGCTGCCATTGCAGTCTCCTGTCCTTCCCCTTTGTTTACTGCCTCTAGTGCCACTTGCTGGTTGGCAGGCTGTTGCCCTGCCCAGCTTTGCTGGAGTGGTTATTTTTTTTCTCTTCTTTGTTTTGTTAAATTTCTTTCTCTTCCCCTTTGTGGAGGCTCCAGGTTGCTTCCCATCCCTTTGCCTGGACTTCTGTGCTGGTTGCAGGGTGTGGTGCCCTTTTTTTGGGGGGGGGCTCTTTATTTTCTGCCTTCAGTTTTGCCATTTTTTTGTTTTTATTTTTATGTTTTGTGGGCTCCTCAAACCTCTTTCTTGCTCCAGTCCCCTGAAATGACCCCTGACTGTGGTCCTTCTCCTTTAGCCCCCTTCCTCCCTCTGAATGAAGTAACGGTGTCCATTTTAGTGGTTGTTGGTGGTGGGGTTCCCCTGCTCAGCTCTCTTCCCCATCTCCCTTCCAGGGTAAATTAGTGCCACTGCAGTCACGGATCTCGGCGCCCAGCTGATCGCGGTCCATGCGGCATTCTCCAAGAGGGGGGACAAGTTTGGGCAGACGGACCATGAGGTGCCACAGCAAAGTGTGTCTGGGTAGAAACCAGCACCCGGACCACTAAAGTTCCACCCTTCCACTCTTCAGGGGCAACCAAAGCATTGGGTGGGAGCAGCGCTCCCCGACCTCCACCACTAGCACCACCAATGCTCGCAGTGGGATCCGGAGGACCCAGGCCAGGCAAAGAAAAAGGAAAGTGCTGCTCCATGTGGTAGAGCTATAAAGTGTTGACTGTAAACCATGGCTTCTTTTTTTCTCAGCATGTAGTGAAGCTGTGAGTCTTTACATTTTTCAAGGAAAGTGATTGGGGGGGCTTGAGCTTGCATTAGGGGGGCTTCAGCCTCCCCAAAAACAGCCTGGTGACACCACTGGGTGCCAGTACAGATTTTTCTCTTGTTGTTATGTTTCTTTTTATAGACCAAATAATTGAGTTACATTTTTTTATTGCAGCTTGAGTCTGGGCATCTGCATTGAATTTATCAGACACCACAAAACCCAGATCTCTCTCTCTATGGTGCATTTATCTAATGGTTTTCCACGTAAAATATAAAATGCATTATTATTTTTCTTGCCTAAATGCATTACATTACACTTATCGAAATTAAACCTCATGTCCCATTTCTGTACCCAATTTGATACGGTATCTAGGTCGTGTTGGAGAGACATTGTATCCACTATGGTTTTGCATGGGCCACCAGTTTTAATGTCATCAGCATACTTCATTTTCCAACAGTTTATATTTTTTGTGAGGTCTGATATGGAAATCTGAAAGAGAACCAGCCCCAGCACCGACCCCTTGGGCACCCTACTCTTGGCCTCACCCATTTCAGATAGGTGGCCATTTACTGATACTCACTGCACTCTGTTCATTAACCATTCTCTAATCCAAATGACAAACCAAAGATCTATTTGTAATGTCTCCAGTTTTTCCAAGATTGCCCAATGTGATGTCAGACTGAAAGCCTTGCTAAAGTCCAAATAGACAATATCACAAGGTATCCCTTCATCCAAGGCTTTACTAATGTTCTCATAAAAACACACTGGATGAGTGGTACAACTTCTGCCTTTAACAAAACCATGCTGGTCTGGGTCATTATGTTGTATATTACAAGTGATGACCTCCTTGACTAGGCCTTCAAGGATCTTACCAATTACACAAGTGAGGCTAATTGGGTGATAGTTGGAGACATTTGCCTTATTTCCCTTTTTATGGATTAGGACTACATGATCAAATTTCCAATCTGATGGTATGCTCTCCGTATTTATAGAAGCTTCAAAAGGAATTTTTAATATCAGAGCAATGGATTCCACCATAATTTGCAACATGCAGGCAGATATTCTGTCTGGACCCAGGGATGCATTAGGTTTTAAGTTTTTGATACATTGTTTAATTTCCTCTAAGGTGAATTCTATTTTGGGGGCATTTTCATACAGTCTTAGAAAGGAAGTGTTAAATTTGACTACAAGTTAGTTAATTTTTAACACAGCAGTTAGTGCAGTTAGGGAAAACACAGTGTGCATTAAATTTAACACATGCAATGAGTTAAATAAATTTAACACAATGGCGTGTAGATTGTTCTACACACCAAAGTGTAGCTTTTACTAACACTGATGTGTTGAATTTTTAACCCATTCATGTGTTACAATGTTCATATTGTGTCATTGTGATGCCTAGGAGTGTTGAATTTTGAAGTATATTAATCTTTTATTGATTGAATGGGAAACACAATTACTAATAAAAAAAAAATCACAAACCTTTATGAAAGAATTTTAACTTTAGTGACAACTGGCCTTGTCATAAAAAGCAACAAAGCCAATGCACAACAAACCTATGCAGTTGACATGCACTTGTTGGAGCTCATCAATATGCTGTATTTGCACCATGGTCTACTGCTTGGGAGCCCTGGGGGTACTATGAGGGTCTTATTTTTTAATGTTGTGAGGAGCCCATAGTAGAGAAGAGAATAGCTACAAAAGATAAGAACCCCATAGCAAATTCCCTTGGGCAAAGGTTACCCTGGAAAGGAATTGACCATGCAGCCAAATTTGAAAGAAAAGCACAACTGCACACACCAAATTAAGCAAAGCATCATGGGAAGTATATGCAAATTGACATTAAGGAATTTACACTGGCTCAACTCTAAAGAAGTATATATTTTAACATGGATAGAAACATTGTTAAAGCTGAAAAATAAAATAAAAATCACAATACTGCTTGCAAAAACATTTGAATTAATTACTGTAAAACAGCACTATACTATTTCTGGGTACAGTTGATCAACAAAATTAAGTGTTTTTTTTAACACATTTGTGAGCTAATATTACACACACTGTGTTAAACCGTTATTTATAAAGTTACAGTGTAAAAAATAACACTTATGAAGTGTCATTTTTTACACTGTAATTGTGTAACTCACTGTTTTCATAAATATGACACAATTGTGAGTTAATGTTACACACACTGTGTTAAGCAGTGATTTACAAATTTACAGTGTAAAAATACTTCATTTTTTAAGAGTGTATATTGTAGTTTTCTGTACAGTAGATTAAGGCTCAAATACCTCACAAAAATAGTGATTAAATGTAGTGGCTATTTTGAAGTCTGCTGTTATGGTTTCATTACCATTAATTATAGGCCCTACTTTATTCTTTTTTTTTTTGAGTTGATGTAAGTATAAAATGCCTTATAATTATCCTTTCTCATGTTTTGGGCTAATTTGAGTTCCACTTCCTTTTTTGCCTTAAACATTTCTTTTTTTACAAATGTTTTGTACTGATTTCAATTTGTTTTTTATTGTTACCGAGTGATTTTGTTGGTACTTCTTGTGGTATCTTCTTTTTCTTTTTATCAGTTTTTTTTTTACTTCTTTATTAAATCACAAAGGGTTTTTGAAAACGTTACTATTTTTTTTTATTTGTGGTATATAGGACTCACTTATTTCAAGAATAGTGTTTTTAATCAGGTTCCACATTTCATCCACCATTTTGTCATTCAGTATAGAAACCCAATCTAGTAGTTCTAAAGACTGCATACCAAATGGGTGCACACTGGGACGTAGTGCTCCAGAAACCAACAATGAAATATTTGTAGAAAAGGCTTCGAGCACATACAACTCTATAGAGAAACACGTAAAGTAAAAAGCTTTATTTTACAAAACTCCTGACATGTTTCAGACTGCTGCCCCAGTCCTTTCTCAAAGGAAATAAAAAACAAATGTCAAAGAACACCATATATAACACATAACACACAATTGATTCAAGTGTATTCCATCAGATCAATGAGTACTTAGCTAACAAATCAGACTAATTGTAGTCCTACAGAGGGACTTTCATTCATTTAGATTAAATAGTATTTACATCTTCATATCAAACACAATGAGACAACAAATACATATAACAGTATAATCCTATTCTACTCAGTCCAGAACTAAACCATTGAACTATGCAACGTCAAACATTAACCAAAAAACTAAAAAAGTGGGACAGGAGAAAAGGGGGATTGAACAAAATAGTCAAGCTATATGACTCACACTGATTTAATGTGACCAGACTTAGCTGCGATCTTTTAAATATGGATAAAGCTCTAAGGGGCCATTTAGCCCCGGACTCTTATTAGCTTTCAGAGTTAAAATCCAATAGTTTTCTCTTCTTAATACTAGATTATTGTAGTCTCCACCTCTCGGATTCCTGTTTACCTTATCAATTGCCATAAAGTTAAAAAAATGTTGTTCAGGTTCTCTAGTATTAACAACATGTGCTGCAGTAGCATAAGTCATGTCTCCCCTCTGAATAGCTCTCAAATGTTCTCCTACTCTAATTTTAAAACTCCTAATCGTTTTCCCCACATAAAATGCCTCACAGTTACATTTTGCTAAATAAATAACTCCCACTGTATCACAATTCATGAACTGTCGAATTTCAAAGCTTCTGTTACTGTTAAAACTTGAAAAAATATTACCCTGTAACATATGGCTGCATTAAATACATTGTTTGCATTTAAAATTTCCCTTTCTTTTATCCAGCCATGTGCCTTTAAATTTATTCTCATAATGACTTCTCGTGAGTAAGTCTCCTACAGTGAGAACTTTTTTAAAACATATTCTGGCCATTTTTTTAATTACTTCTTGTAAACCTGGTTCAGCTCCCAATACATGCCAATGCCTATTAATAATATATTCAAGTTCTTTCGCTTTTACTGAATATTCTGTAACGAAATTAAAACGGCAATCTTCATTCTGTGTTTTAAACTTATTTTTCAAGAGATCATCCCTATTGGTATTTTTGGCTATATTGTAAGCTTCCCTAATATTATTCTTACCATAGCCCCTCTGTATCAGTCTATTCTTTAATTCTTCTGCCCCCTCTTCAAAATCTTTCACTTCTGTACAGTTTCATTTTGTTCTCAAAAACTGACCAATCGGTATATTTTTAATAGTATGCCTGGGATGACAACTATTTGCCCGTACGATAGTATTGCCATCAACTTCTTTACGAAATAAGGCAGTTTTTATCTTTTTATTTTCTTTGCATTCAATCATTAAATCTAGGAAGGTAATTCGTTCCTTTGAATAGCTAGCTGTAAACTTCAAAAAAGGATTAGTTCTATGTAAAAAATCTACAAATGATTTTAAATCATTTTCATCCCCCTTCCATATCAAAAAAATATCGTCAAGAAAACGTTTCCAACAAATCATAAATTTATGAAAAATATTGGCATCATAATTGAAAATAAAATCCTCTTCCCACTTTCCTGCAAATAAATTTGCAATCGATGGTGCATAAGTGGCTCCCCTGGCTGTTCCCCTAATCTGTAAAAAAAAGTTCTCCATCAAACACAAATACATTACATTTCAAAATGCATTCCAAAAATTTTAATAAAATATCAGAACCACTAATATTCGCTTTGTTTAAAATGAAAGCTATTGCATCTAATGCTTCTTCATGTGGAATATTAGTATATAATGATTCAATGTCCATCGTAACTAAAATTCCCTCTTCTGGTAATGTCACGACTTTCAAGAAATTGAGAACTTCTTTCGTGTCTTTAATACATGATGACAAGTTCCACACTAAAGGTTTCAAAAAAGAATCCACATATCTCGACAAAGGTTCTGTTAAGGAACCTATACCACTCACTATTGGACAACCAGGTGGATTAACTAGAGTTTTGTGGACTTTCGGGAGAATGTAAAAAGTGGCCCTGGTGGGATTAGAAACTGTAAGGTAGTTTTTTACATCTTGGGTAATTACTCCACTGGAAAAGGCATCTTCAATAATCTCATCAATTCCATATTTAAACTCATATGTTTTATTGTCTTTAAGTCTAATATAATATTGGGTGTTGTAAATCTGTCTTTGCACTTCCAAAATATAGTTTTCTTTATCCATTAAGACCACCGCTCCACCTTTGTCTGCTTGTTTTATCACTATATCTGTGTCCTTTTTTAAAATATCTATAGCTTCTTTTTCACTTCTACTTAAGTTCTGATAAGAAAAATTATTCAATGGAATGCTCAATGTTTCAATGTCTTTCTCAACCAACTCTTTAAAAATCGTTACCGCTGCACATGGGGGGGGCACTAAACCGATGGTTTTTTAAAGACATTCACATCCTTAGCTGAATGTTCCATTTCTTGCAATCCCAGCATTTCTCTTCCGGAATAGAAAGCCTTGATATTGAGTTTGCGACAATTTAAATTCAAGTCTATTAAAGTTTGTACTCGATTTAAAGGGGTAGTTGGAGCAAAACTCAAACCTTTTTTTAACAAGTTAGTTTCTCCACTTGTCAGATCATGTTTGGATAAATTAATAATTTGAGTTGTAGAGGTATCAGAAAATTCAGTTCTTATCTCCACTGCTGATGTCGACCCCTGTTGCAAAAGGGCTTCCTCCATATATTCCACCCGCTGTAATTCCCTTGAGAGTTCCAGTTTCCATAAGATTTTATTCTTTCTTCTCTCTCGTCAGATTCTCTTTTCCTTTGGAAATCCCTTGTTTCTTCTTGAAATCTTGGACTCCTTCGAAAAGGTGGTGGAATATACGGCGCAGTATAAAGCTGATGCTCCCCCACTGGTTGTTGCTCCATTGTTGATTGCTCCTTCTGAAAAGGGTATATATTTGTATTGTCTCCCTCTATATCGCTATGATCTGTGCTAAAATCTGTGGAATATTCAAATGATACATTTTTGGTTCTATTTTTTAAAACACCTTTCTTCTGGTTATTGTTCCATTTAAAAACCGTACCCCTTTCAAAGTCCACTTTGTCACGTAAAAACTTGGTCATTTTAATTTTTTTAATTTCAGAGTCCAATTTAAAAATTGAATCTTTCAATCTCAAGTTCAAACACTCAAAGTCCAAATGTGTACGAAACTTTAACACTTCTATTTAATACTTCTTAATATCTTCCTTCAACACAGCTTCTCTCTCCTTGCCATATTTAACAATGAGTTGCATAAGTTTAAAGCTTGCATCTAGTAAGATATTTTCCCATTCTTTTAAAAACAAGGGGCTTTCAGTTCCACATGCTGGTTCTTTCAGTAATCTTAAGCCTCTAGGAACTCTTTTCACTTCTAAATATGCCTCTAAATTCGTACTGTTCCAAAAAAGACGTCTCAATTGATGTGTGGATTTTTCTAAATTCCTGAAAGCCTCCAAAGGCAATGGCAAACCTGTTTGGTCCGCTGCATATCTTAAGTCAGTGTTCAAGAAAGGATTGTGGATGTCTGAGGTCTTTAAAAGTTGATCCACATAAGCCAAGGGGTTCATTTGGATTTTGTTACTCATTGAACTAAAAATCAAGTTTGCAGTGTTCTCTAAAGTCATCTTAGTTTTTCTTATTCAAACTGTATCTTCAAAAACGTGTATATTCTTGAGTTTTACAGGACAGGACGCAGGTAAGGTAAATTTCCAAGCACAAATAAAAAACCTTTACCTGTAATAAATTCCTTCTCCCTAACCCGTGCGTGACACTCAAACATCCAAAATCTGCATACCCAATGAGTGCGCACTGGGACGTAGTGCTCCAGAAACCAACAATGAAATATTTGTAGAAAAGGCTTCAAGCACATACAACTCTATAGAGAAACACGTAAAGTAAAAAGCTTTATTTTACAAAACTCTTGGAGTCATCCGCGAAGAGACTCATTTCACACCCTATACCATCCCTAATGTCTGATATGTATGCATTAAACAGGATTGGACCCAGGACCGAGCCCTGTGGTACCCCACTACCAACCTCTGTAGGGTTCGAGAGCTCCCCACAGACCACTACTCTCTGAGTGCGTCCAGCTATCCAGTTTTCAATCCATCTGACCATCAAAGGGCCTACTCCTAACCCCATCAGTTTCTCCACCAGACCATTGTGGGGGACAGAGTCAAGTTCTGATGTTACCCATTCATAGAACTCCACAAGGTTGGTTTGACATGATCTACCTGGCACAAACCCATGCTGCCGACTATCCAGACCTCCCACCTCCTCCAAGTAAACCCCCAATCGTTCCTTTAGTATACTCTCCATTAATTTTCCCACCACCGAGGTTAAACTGATGGGTCTATAGTTTCCTGGTACTTCCTTGACCCCCTTTATGGATTGGTACCATGTCCTCTCGCCAATCCCTAAGTACCCTCCTGTCTCAAGTGACCTGTTGAAAGCTCCGCCAGGGTGCAGCCAGTATGTCCGCCAATTCCCATGTACTCTCGGATGAATGCCATACGCCAGGAGATTTGTCTTTCTTTAGGGCCTTGAGGGCAAACCACACCCTTTTGGTGGGGATGGCATCATCCGTCCCTCCACCTTACTGGTCTTTTATCCTTATCCAGATGTGACACCCCTGGGGTACCTTTCCCTCCCTTTTGCTCCATTTCTGTTGCTCCCCAATCCCACTCCCTGCCGCTTCTATCCCCTTTGTGCCTTGCTTTGTAGATATCCCATCCCCCTCCCTAGTGAACACAGAGGCAAAGTACTCGTTAAATACCTCTGCCTGGTCCCTCGCCTCTTCCACCCACCCTCCTTCTGCTCTCAATCTGCTGAGATGGCCCTTAGTTTTTCTCCGCTCCCCAATGTACTGGAAGAACCCCTTTTCCCCTCCATGTATCCCCTGTGCCAGCCGTTGCTCTTTACTGGACTTAGCTCCCCTCACCATATGGGTGACTTTTCTAGATGCAAGCTGTACATTTCCTTATCCCTATCCCTCTTGTTGTTTTATATTTTTGTAAGCGCCTTCTTTTCTCTGACTGCTACCTGGACCTCACTGGACCACCAGCATGGTTTATGTGACCTTGCTCCTTACGTTTCAACTTAGCGCAGATCCTGACTGCCTCATGAAGTCCCGTTTTAGACCTCCATCTCCTTTCCACACTTGTTGTTGAGGTAATCCTTCAAGTGATCCTTGAGAATATTTCCCATGCCCATAAGTCTGCCCCCTGAAGTCCACTGCCAGTGTCCTAGATCTCACCCCACTCCCCAATGCTTATTTGAAACCAGACAGTATTGTGGTCACTCCCAGTCAGGGGTCCTGTACAACCATGTCCCTTACCAGATCCCATCTGCCAGAACCACATCCAGGACATGCCCTCCCTTGTGGGCTCCATCACATGCTGTGTTAGAACACATCCTGGAAGCCATTCAGCAGCCTCTGCTCCTTAGCCTGTAGAGACATGGTTCCCAGTTTGTACCTGGCATATTAAGGTCCCCATCAACACCACTCCTTCCCCTTTTGGACCACACTGGGCAATGATGTTGTCCAGCAAACCATCCTCTAGAACATCACTCATCCCGGGGGCCTATACTACTCCCAGCTTGACCTTATCTCCTGCTGGGGATCGTGGGTGACCCATAAGGCCTCCACGTTTCCTCTGCCTCTTCTACCATAGCAATTTCTATGTCATCTCAATGAACATAGCCACTCCACCTCTGTCCTCCTTTCTATCCTTCCCTAAGCATAGTGTACCCCGTACATTAGGTCCCAGTCATGGTTTTTGTTGGCCCACGTTTCCGTGACTGCCGCCATCCACCCCCCTCGAACAGCATGGCCTGGAACTCTGGCAACTTGTTTCCCAAGCTCCTGGCATTTACTAACACTAACCCCACCCTTATCCCTGATCCTTTTGTCGAACCCCACCCAGATTCCTTATACTTCCATCCTCCCCTGCTCCTCCTGAAACCTCCACCTCCAGTCTGTTTCCCCTCCCCTTGGGCTTGAGGCTCTCCCCTCATCTAGGAGGGCTCTGGTCAGCCCCTCCCTTATCCCTTCCCCCTTACAAGTTTAAACCCCACCTTTCTTGTATGTAGTCAGCCATCCCTGTTTAAGGACTTCCTTCCCTAATGGGGCAAGATGAAACCTGTCCTTGGCATATAGTCCCTTATCCTCCCAAACTCCATTCCATACCTAACATTCTCTTCACTTCCTGGTGGCCTCTGAGCCATTTTTCTCCTGGGCCTTTAGTATAATCTCAGAAAAATCGTCATTATCCCGACAGACTCTTGGAACATGGTTTTATAATACTATTCCTCTGATCTTCTTCCAAATACCAGAATCGGTTTCCCTCCACAATCTAAATTTCATACATGAACTTTGCTCTGTGCTCTGTCAGCCCAGAGATACTCACTACCTTCTCCTGGCTATGGCATCCATCCCCTGTCCCTCCCAATGGATACCCCTTAATCATCGAGTCTCCAGTAACAGAACCTTAACACCGCCATCATCCTTATGGTTACCTCCACTATGCCCTCTCAGCCCCCACTTTATTCATGATCGCAATTTCATGGAGTCTTCCTGCCTTATTAGAGACCCCTTGTCACCCTCCCTTTCTGCCTCCCTTGCTATTTTGCCCTTAACTCAAACCCCTCTGAATAGGTGTCCCTTTAACCCTCTCTTATCTGAACCATTTATCCTGGCCCTGATGGTTTCCTTCCCCCACCCTCATCCCCCCTTGTAATAGTACCCCTGTCTCCAGAGGCTCTCTGTGGGTCCCCTTTAGCTAGGGCCCCATCCTTGGTACTGACCTTCCTGCTGAAGGGGGGCTCCTCTCCCACCTCCTTGTCTCCCAGTTCCTCTCCAATCATACTCTCCTCCCTCATGTCTGGAATATGTTGCATCTCCCCCATTTGCTTAACATATATGTTTCCCCTTCTCCCTCTGGGACTATATCTATCCTTTCCATAGCTGTTCTGTGATGCCCTATGGGTATCTGACTCCCTCCCCCCGGCCTCTGTATAAGTTTCCTCATTTCCACCAACCCTTCCTCCCCTCTAGGATGCTTAGTATCTCAAATTTATTGTGACACTCTATGTCAGCCTCCATCAAGTAACCGAGTTTCCCTGACTACATCTCTAAACTGACCCTCTTCTTCCTCTCTTGCACTGTTCACCTAGGAGCTCCTTCCCACAGTCTGCTGTTTTAGGCTTTAGCACAACAGCCCTCCTGACTCTTCCCCTCCAGTCTCCTTGAATTCAGAATTTTCACCCTGTACGCTTCCCTTAGCATCAACTTCCCTATCTAAGGGTCCTCTGTCCCTAATATCCCCCTCTCTGCTTGCTGTAGCATAATGTCCTGTAATTTCAGAGTGTTGCCCAGCCTCCCTCAGCCCCACCCTTCTGCTGCCCATATCCACACCCCTTATCCTTGGACACCCCCCAGCTCCCACAGCTACTCCTTAACCAATATACCTCCTCCTGATACAAGATAGCTGTCTACAGAGTGGGCAGCCTCCCTCTCAGGCCCAATTTAGAATTATTGCCATCCCACAGCCTGTGCAGCCTACAACCCTTCCGAGATGCCTGCCATGGTGGAATATGGCCACCCTGATTATCCCCTCTGTTTATAATAGCACACCCCTTTTCTCAGTCTCTTTCCCTGAGTACAGTTTCTCTCTATACTGACTGTAGTTGTTTACAAACCCAATTTCAACCCCACCAACAAAGTTCCCAAGTCTCACAAACACAATACAGTCCAGTATGTGTTCAGTCCCACTAACAGTGTGTGTAAGCAGACTCCAGGTACCGTATGATGTCACAGGCCCACCAACTCCTGTTGCTTCAAATTTCAGTCCCAAACAGAAATACTCAGCCCTTCAATCCCAACCCCCAGTGGCTTTTCAGTATTTAAGTAACACCAGGCAAACAACACATTTAAATTACCTTCTAATTTTCCCTGCCAAACATCTATCCCCAAACCTACAATATCACAGCCCAAGTATCAGTTCAAATTCAAGGTAATAATTTTTAACACATAGAACTAATTTCACTAACAAACTATTCAAATATTTCAGTTTAAAACAAAATATAACTCCTGGCCTCTTTTCTACCAACCTGTTGCTTAAGCTCCCAAGTGAACAATGAAAGCCACAGTAATTCCTGTTTAAAGACAAGTTAATTGCAGCTAATGTCCCCTCCTCCAAACACCAGGCAAACAACACATTTAAATTACCTTCTAATTTTCCCTTCAGAGATTTCAGTTGGCATAGAAGGAAGTTGATAAATAGACCTTATGACTATTGGTTGTTTATGTCCATCTCCGATTTTAACCCATAACGATTCAGTGTTTGAGGCAGATGATTTTATTTTATGTGATATGTCTATTGAATGCTATCGATCTTTTACATATAAGGCTACTCCTCCTCCACATCTGTTGTCTCTATTCCATGTGTACAAATGATATCCATCTAAATTCATTATCCAGCAATCATCATCATCAATCCACCATGTTTCACAAACTACTGTTATGTTGTATGGATTAGCAGGTATTAATGCATGGAGATCATCTATATTTTTATTCATACTCCTGGCATTAAAAGAAAAATATGTTAAATAATTATTTGTGTTATCAGGTTTAGAAATTATATGATTTTATATATATATATATATATATATATATATATATATTACATATTTTTATTTTCTCTTCATTTTTGGAGGAGGATTTTTTAATTTTTTCTATAGATAAGTCAATTCATGCACATAGAATTTTAGGCTTCCTCAAAGTTATCAGCAAGAAATCTAGCCCCATTTCTATTTAGATGTAAACCATCTTTTGAGTACAGCTTTTGTTTGTTTCTGAACCAGTCCCAGTTGTCAATAAACAAAATATCACTATTCCTACACCAGTTTTGAAGCATGGAGTTAATTCTTTGAATTGTCTGATTCGTCTGATAATGTGATTTAAAAATAGGGAGGATTCCTGAAATTGCAATCTGGTGATCCATATTTTTGTATTTAATACCCAACTCCAATAATTCAACACAAATATCTTTCTCATGTTCCCTTTCTACATCATTAACTCCAGCGTGTAAGATAATCACAGATTTCTCTGGCAGGTTTTTAGTTAGTAACACATCAACTATGTCTTTTACTTTTGCCCCAGGAAGGTAGGATACAGTGGTAGATTATATAGCAGTGCTACAAATGTGAGAATCAGTGAACCTGATGATGGAATCATCTATAATTAATCTTTCTGGAAAGATAGAATTTTGAGAATCCATAAGTATACAGGTATTCTCTTGTTCAGCTTCTCTGTTTTCAAGAGAGACATATCTATTTTGAGTTGGGATTTTGACTGAAGATGTAATTGTTTTCTGTTTTTGTTCTATGTGTAACTGTTTTCCATGTTGTCTCGTTTGTTGTGTGGTCATCCCTGACCCTTTTTTGAGTCCTTTCACTTCCTATAGAATCTGAACTATCATTGTTTTTTGCCTGTGGTGTTTTCCTTTTTGTTACATTCTGCATTTTTAAGCTTAGTGCCTCATTTTCAACTGTCTTTATAAAGGATTGTATGTTTGCTATAACCTTTGTTTGTTCTAGCTCAGCTCTTAAGTGGACATTTTCTGCTTGTAGTTCTTTAATTACATGGCACTTAGTACACACATCCATCTGCAGAATTGAGAGCTGAGTTGGTATATACAGTAAACATGTTTGGCATTTTTTTATAGATCTTTCTTGGACTACTAGGCCCAGCATGTCTATAACGTTGATATTTTCCATACTTTTTTCGGGTTTTGATGTTAAAGATTGGGTGTCAGGGTATTCTGAAACTTTTTCTTTCTAGCTATTTGTCCCAAACTGTTTACCTATACCTACGACATGAACTTGCACACTCTAAGTCTTTACAATTGCCTTTTTTTTAACCTAACCTTCTGTGCATTTAGTAAGGGTAAGGTCTGTTTTCCTGGACCCAGTGTACTCACTGGACACACGTGTCTCTGCGCATAAAGCCATGTGCTCAACCCACGTCAAGCTTGCCCTGCTAACTGTGGGCAAGTATTTTATAGCCCAAGAACCAGGAAGCAAGTCATGGTCACGTGACTGGTGTCTACCAATGACACACTTCTACAGCAAAACTATTCTACAAAACAGTGTTTTGAAGCTTAATGTTATCTACCCCTTGTATTAGTAAAGTCCAGCAGCAATTTAGAAATATTTGTGCCCAAATGTATAAAAACAATCCCACTGCAGCTATGTGTACATATGGTAGTGTAGTCCCCCAATGAGCATGAACTACACTACCCAGACAGCTCTGCAGCAAAGTGCCTCTCCAACAGACTAGAACAAAATGCAGATTAAAAGTGCTAAACACTATAAAAAGTACTTTCTCCTGCTGTACTTTCACGAAGGGGCTACACAAACCTCCTCTCATGCAATGACTGTGTAATTTAGGTGTGGTGTCCAGTGGACCCCCAGTGATTGCCTGCCTGATGTTAAAGGGAAATCTTTCCCTGGTGTTTAGCAGTCCCTCCCCCCCGCACCCATGCCTAATGTTGTTTGTAGTATTCTATGGTGTCTAGTGTTCCCTCCCACTGTGCCATTCCCACCCCCCTCCCTGACACCAAGCCAGCGACTGACACAGCCCTCCACTCTCCACCATGGCAGGCTGCTGAATGAGCTGTCAATGAATGATCAGGTACTTGTACAAGTATGTACTCATTGATTGACATGACAGCTCAGTCAGTGGCCAGCTGTGGTAGAGAGCACAAGGCTGTGCTGGTCACCAGCTTGAGGTCAGGATGGGGGCAGGGCATTGTGGGCCACTGGGCCACCAGGGAAATGTTTTGATCATATGGGGAATCAGGATGTGGGTGTTACACTGGACACCAAGGCATATGATATTCATGTCAGGTGGGTGACTGGGTGAGGGGAGGGACCATAGCCACCAGGGAAGTATTTTTATATATGCAGTGAGTGATCGGGTGGGGAGGACCACTAGCCACCAGGGAATTTTATTTTTATTTCAGGCAGGGCTTTGGGTGGGGGGGGGGCCCACTGGACACTAGGTACATTTTTTTTTCTATTTATTTTTGGTATTCTATCTGAGCTTATTGGCGGAACAGGGTGAAAATTTACCAAACACATTCGGAAGATCTCTGATTCGTTACAGGTAGAAGTTCAGAAACTTCCTCAAAAGTTGTTAAATTTCACTGAAGTTCTGCTAAAGCAGAATTTCTGACTTTTGACCAGCTCTAGTGAAGTGTGTTCATTTTTGGAGGCTTTCATGCAGGGAAAAGTTTGACTTCACCATAGCTTTCACCACATCTCTCCATGACTGGCTTCAGCTCCTGGAGATTTGAACTTCCTGGCACCGTCCCTTGGAGCTCATCTCTCTGCTGCCTAAATTTCTTTTTTTCCTAACCTCTGCAACTAAATCTGTAATGTGCCTTTGTGCCCACTGCTAAATTTGAATTGTTAGGGTAAGGAACTACAACCATTTTTGAATTGTTAAGAGTAGGAAACTACAGCATTTTTGGAGTGTTTGAACTGCCTTGCTGTTTAAGTATTAACAAAGTTTGAAGTTAAAAACTGCTTTGTCTAACTGCTGAATTGCTGTTTCTCCCATCTGCCCCCACCAACCCCACTCACCTTTTCCTCTGTATACTGGTGATGCTGCTGGTGCTTACTACCAGCCACTCCCACAGCCATTATCTCCCTCTCTGGCTAACTTAGCACCCTTAATTTCTCACCTTGTTACAGAATTCTTTTGTCTCCTTACTTACCCTGCCTCCCAAACTCTGAGACCTTTGTTCTGTTGATATACAGTATATAAGCTGATGTCTCCCTTTTCTTCTTTTCTCTTCAGGATTCCCTGAGAGGGATTCCATCTTCTGCACTAGCGGTCTGGTGCTGAACGCAGGTGGCTGCAGGGTACTCCCCAGCCTGCCCTCAAGAGCAAGATTCCAGATTTGAACTTCCTTTTTTTTGTGCTGACTTTTCCATTAGCAGATTATGTCTTTTAGCCATTAGAGGGCCCAGTTATAAGCACACTTACCCAATCCAATCCAATACAATTCTCCTGACTGTCACATCATGTTGTCCCTCCATGCACTGCAGTTTCTGCTTCTTTTACTGTCATCCCTCTTTCTGCTTTTCGCTTTTCTTCCACTTTTCTTCCTCCCTGGAGCTTGCTTCCCCTTCCCCCCCTCAGCATCCTACTTGGCACTGCCTATCATCACTCAGGTACTCTCCATCATGAGCTTGCCCCCCCCAGGTGCTCCCCTCTGCAATTGGATGGCAGTCTCCGCCTACCACTGTACACAGGCCCTGGACCCTCTCATCACTCTCTCACATGCCATCACTCTGAGATCATTGCCACCAACCTAATGTAAGTTCCTGAAAAAAACGGGCATGTAGACTGACGCTCAGGGACTTACGCTGGTGCACCCTGAAACTTGTGCTCCTCTTTCTCCTGCTGCTGTCGGGAAACATCCATACTAATCCTGGCCCAATCACCTCCAGCTCTATCTACCAGGAAAAACCCTCGGGAGCACTCTCCATAGCATCTCTCAGCATCTGTAGTCTACTCCCCAAGCTGGATGCCCTACAATTCTTTACCAATCAGCACAGCCCAGATATCCTGGCAGTTGTAGAAACCTAGCTTACACCCAAAATCCCTGACCTGGCTATTGCTCTCCCAGGCTACAATGTTTTCAGGCTGGACCAGAAGTCCAAAAGAGGTGGTGGGTGTGCAATTTACCTTAAAGATTCGGTTCTGGGACACCCTATCACTACTCCCCTCCTAGCCACTGCTGCGCAGATTCTCCCTATCAGAATCTTATTAGGTGCCCATAATAAATCCCTCACAGTTGCCTCAGTGTATATCCCTCTGAAAGAACAAGGGAATGGCCTTAACGCTGTCTTGGAATTCACCAGGTCCCAACCTCCTGACTCTGAAATGATTCTGCTTGGAGACTTTAATATAAACTGGCTTGCATCTGATGCAGGGGTCCACAAGGATGCCATCTCATATGCCAATCTCACCCAGATGGTCATCTCTCCAACCAGGAAAAACTAAAAATCCAGCATCAGCACTCTCCTGAATTGGATTCTTACCAGCCACCCAACTCGTATCACAAATACCTCAGTCCTCCCTGACTCACTTTGCAACCATTCACCTATCATCTATGAATGGTCAAACAAATTCTGCAAGCCCCCTCCTAATATTATCACTAGTAGAGTTCTATCATATCACCTCAAAATATGCCCCAACCTCCAAGACTGGTCCCCTATTTACAAAGCAACAGATGTAAATACTGTGCTGGATTACTTCATCAACACTTTCAATGCAGCCTGTGACTCCTACGCTTCTTTTAAAAAGTGCAAAGTCAAATTCCTTTGTAATCCCTGGCTCTCAGCTGATCTCTTATGTCAACTAAAATCTAGAGATCGCCTCTGGAATCTGGCCAGAACCACTGGTAAAGAAATTGACATCCAAAACTATAAATGTACATGGAATGACTGTACCAAATCTATCCGGCCAAAGAAATCTACCTACTTCAATAATGCTGTCATGGATACCTGGCGTAATGGGAGAGCATTTTGGAACAATATTAAAGAGGTCACTGGGAAGCAGCCAAAAACCTCTCCTACCTTGCTCAACATAAATGGGTTTACTATGCTTGACCCTAAAATCATAGCAAATACCTTCAACACTGCATTCACTGATCTCAGCAGTGTTCTCCCTCCTGACTTTTTCAAGGACTATGACTTTCCCTCTCCTCCTTCTCCTCTAGCCACTCACCTTTTTATTTCAAAGCAGTCAAGGCGCATGAAGCCTGCAAATACATTACCAAAGCCATCACCAAATCCAGATCCAGCAGTGATACACTTGACCTTAAACTGCTGTCCCTCACCCTTGATGAAGTGTTACAGCCACTGACATATATTTTCAACCTCTCACTTAGGCTCAGCCAGTTCCCTGACAAATGGAATTTATTTATTTATTAAAAATGTTTCACCAGAAGAGGCACACTGAGCAAAAAGATGCTCGCCTCACGGTGCGACCTGGGTGGGGTAAAAGGCAGGAGGGTATACATAAAACAATCAATAGGTTGAACTTGGAGTCAAGCAATTCAAACAATTGTTACATAGTTAAGTGTGGCTATTACAGACTTGTTACATGAGGAGACACTACATACATGTGCCACAAGGAGGGTGGCATAACATATTTGATTACACAGCTAGAACTATACATGATTATGTAAGTGCCTATATCTAGAGATTGATTTGAAGTATGATGCACCAAGTTGGCAGAGAGAAATGGAAGCCAGAGCTTGGGGCCAGGGGAGGTGACAGGTCTGGGTAGAAAACACAGGGAAAGATGAGGGGGTTGACTTAGGGAAGACGATGACGGGAATAAGAAGGGAGATAGCAGAAGTGCCATGAGAGGGTAAGTGCATGGGTTATTTAGGGCAATATATAAATAAGCCAGTCATTTGGGTGAAGGCTAAGCTGCTGGTTAGGTGCGTAAGGAGGAGGGGATTGAGGGGGAAGGAAGAGAATCAGTCGGGGGGTAGGTCAGGGTCAGGTACAATTGGGTGCAAAGAAGTTAGTGAGGGCAGATGATAGAGAGTGTTTGGAGGAAGAATGGTGGATTTGGGCCAGCAGGTCATTCCAGCGCTTAGGGAGGAGGTAAGAGAAAGCCAATTGGCCTGTGGAGATCCTTCGGTGAGGGATTACTAATAGCCTGGAGTCAGTAGACCTGAGGGCATGGGTGGGGGTTGGTGGGGAAAATAGGGAGGAGATGAGGTAGGGTGGAAGGGAACCGAGCCAGAAGTTAGAAACAAATTTAACACTGTGAAGTAGGCGCCGGTTGCTCAGGGATGGAAGGGCCAGCAAATGGAAGAGCTCACAGTGATGGGTGTGGGGGGAGGCATCGAGGGCGAAGCGGCAGAAAGCATTGAAGAGGGGGTCCAGTCTGGATAAGGTGGACTTGGAGGCAGAGCTGTAGACAATATCACAGTAGTCGAAGGAAGGTAGAATCATTTTCTGGACTATTTCGCATCTCACAGGAAGTGGGAGACTAGTGCAGTTTCTATAGAGGGCGCCTAGCTTAGGGCGCAGTTTTGATAGGATGGCATCCATGTGTGTGGAAAAGGGGAGGTGGTGATCAACCCAAACCCCCAGGTACCTAAAGGAGGGCACGTCTTCAAGGATGGTGTTATTTAGGGTATGGAAGATCAGTGGGGATGTAAGTCTGGATAGTCTCTGTCTAGTGCTGAAAGACTATTTTCTTGGCATTTAGGGAGAGTTGGTTGGATTTGAACCAGTGTTGTACTTTGTAGAAGTCGGTCTGAAGATTAGAGGTGGCTTCTTCATAGGTACGGCCGGAAGTAAAGAGGACCGTGTCATCAGCGTACATGTGTATTGAGGTAGTGGAGCAAGCCTTTGGCAGATCATTTAGTAGGATGGAGAAGAGAATGGAGCCAAGGACTGAGCCCTGGGGAATGCCGGTGGTAATAAGGAGCGGGGGGAGGTGCAGTCAGCTATTTTTGTAGATTGGGTTCTATTTTGTAGGGAGGCACTGAACCAATTTGTGGCCAATGCCGATAGCCCAGCACCTGATAGGCAGGATAGTAGGAGGGAGTGGGATACCGAATCGAATGCTTTGGCTAGGTCAATGAAAATAGCGGCAGTAATTTGTCCTTTGTCCATCCCAGAGAGGATGGAGTCCATGAAATCCACTACTGTTACCCCTGTCCATTAAAGTGGTGACAGGGCCACTCAAGGAAACTACCATCCGATCTCTATATTGCCACCCCTCTCCAAGGCCCTTGAATGTATTGCAGCAGATCAGCTCACAGATTTCCTGGACAAATACAATATCCTGTGCTCGCAACAACATGGCTTCAGGAAAGGATATAGCACCTCATCTGCCCTACTGTAATTCTCTGGCATTCTTCACATCTCACTGGAAAATGGTCAGTTAATTGGGTCCATCTTTATTGATGTGACTAAGGCATTCGACACTGTCCTTCACCGCCTACTGCTTGTGCAACTTCTGAAAGCTGGGCTCTCTCCTGACTCCACTGCCTGGTTCAAAAGCTACTTGGAGAACTGTTCTCAAAGAGTAAAAATTGCAGATGTCCTCTCTGATACCAGCCCTGTTCTCTCAGGTGTCCCCCAGGGATCCATTCTGGGCCCCCTAATATTCAGCTTGTTCCTGAACTCCCTTCCAAATTCTTGCTGTGAAACAATAATCCTCTATGCAGATGATGCTGTAATTCTTGCCTCCCACAAGGATCCTAAGTCTCTACAAGACAACCTTCAGCTTGGCTTCACATCTGTTGAAAATTGTTTCTCAAATCACAATCCGGTCCTCAATAATAAGAAAACAAAGTCTATGATGTTCAGCAGCTCTCATAACAAGCATAAGCTGCACCCCCAATCCATCAAACCAGTCATGGAGTCATCCTGGAACAGGTTCAAGCTTTTAAGTACCTTGGGATCACTGTAGACCCTCATCTAACTTATAGTGCCCACATTGACTCTGTAGCCAAAGCAGCAAATACTCACCTTGGGCTTCTTTTCCGGCATAGGCAACACCTTACCCCAGAAGCCCTGACTGTTACCTTCCAGAGCTCTGTTGTCTCCATTATTGACCATGGGCTTATCATCTATGGCTCTGCCCTCGCTACTGCTCTTAGACACATATCCACCTCCCTCAATAAGGCCTGCCAACTTCTCACTGGATCCCACCACCTCACACATATGTGCAACCTCTATGCACAAACTGGATGGCTGCAACTCACCAATCGGATGAAGTACCTAACCTGCACCATGGCAAAGAAAATAACTATGTGTCTTGCGCCCCCTGGAGTGTGTGCAGTCCTGCACCCTAGCAATAACCCCTGCTCAATGAAGGAGTCTGAATCACAGCTCCTGCAGATTCCACATTGTCGTACCTCACAAGGTCAAAGATCTTTTGCCTACAGGGCACCCAGCTGGCTAAATGGTCTAAACAGTTACATCTCCTCCACTCCTACCCTTGGTGCATTTAAATCAAGGCTCTGCCTTTCTTTCACTGCCTCTAGCTCCTGTGACTGCCGCCAGTGGCTGACCCCATGAATATTTTCCTAACCTTATGCAGTTCTCTCTCCTATTAGCACTTGGTTACCCCTTAGCAGGCACTTCTGCATGTTATGTCTATGACAATGCCTCTGGCTGTGCTCTTCCTCTATAGCTCTCTGCCCCCCTCTACTCTTCCTCTCTCTGTCCTCCTCTATCCTCTCTGCACCTCGTCCACTATCTCCTTGTAACCTAGCCTCCAAAACTTATTTTGTTTCTCAGATGCTTTGTAACTCCGTTTAGCTTACACTTTTGTAACCTTGTCCTATGTATTGAATTTGTAATTTGACTTGCATGTCTTATGTTTTGAATTGTAACCTGACGTGGAACATTTGTAAAAGAGCCCTGGCTCAAAGATATTGTAATCCTAGACCTAATAAATAAAAAATAAAGTAAAAGGAGCGTTTTGCAAAGTCTCTAGTTATAATGCTTGGTGCTGTTTATAGTTTGAGTGGCTCTGCAATGCGGATTTGGCAGTTTGTTCTCTCTGTCCCCATTATAGGAACTTGCAACCACCCTTTTGAGGTACAGTACCATGAAGGAAAATGAAGAGGTTTCTACTCTTGTATGTGCTAAAAGAACAAGTCCCCCTTAGACTAAAGATACCTTAGGAAAAAATTATTAAAATGCAGAGCCAAAGCATTGACTAGTATAGCTGTAACATAAATACCCTTCTCATAATGAGCGGGTAAATACAGCCAGAGGTAAAAAGAACATCATTTATAGAAGAAGTGACTGTCTAGGAGTGAAGGAGGCCACTGTTCAGGTCCAACTGATGGCTGAATTTATTTTATATTATGTTATAAAACCTTTGACATAAAGGATTAGCCCATCCCTCCTTGTGGAGTAAACTTCTGTGGATCCAATGCCTCAGGTCCCCATCCCTCCAAGTTTAAAGTGACTTTGCTACTGTTGAGGAACCTTTGAAAAACATAATATTTAGACACAGTTCAGCTTATATTCATTTATTCAGTTTTATTCACCTGGTAGTTGCGCTAAACAGTGAAATGCCTATTTTTAGTCACATTCACCATTTTTTAAGATTAAACAATACAGTTAAGAACAAAGCATCAGATACATTCATGAGGGTGTTGACAGTGCCATAGATTCAAATACAAGCAACAATGTAAGAAAACGTCAAGCGTCTAATACATATTACACAGGAAAACAAAATATTTACAAATAAAGTACAATATGGTGTAACATGAGAACATAAGCAGTAGCATCAGAGTACCATATATCAGGGCCACTTGGGGCAAGAGAATGTCAATGCAGTAATGAGGAGCCTTTGATACCTGCTACAGATGGCATAGATTGAAGGGCAGAGTAGAAATTCAGATGGAATAGAATTCCATAGCCTTGGGGCAAAACTTGAGAATGTCATATCCCTTAGTTTTGTGTGCATTTTAGGGATGGATAATGAAGCATGCTCTGTAGATTGTAAAGGATAGGCACTAAGAACAAGCAAAAGAAGGAAGCAAGAGACAGGGGCTGTTGGTTGTGCATAATGTTATAAATGATATCACATAATATGTAGTCGCAAAGGGATGGGGGGCCATTTGGAATACAGTGTGCAGTGGTGGACAAGATGATGGTGGCCAGGGCAAAATATCACATAATATGTAGTCACAAATGGATGGGGGGGCCATTTGGAATACAGTGTGCAGTGGTGGACAAGATGATTGGTGGCCAGGGCAAAATAACATATGTTGTTATATGTCACATCCTATTTGTGTAAAATGGATTTGGCGGTGGCTTAAAAAACTAGTGCTCCATAAAGAAGCTTGGGAAAAATACCATGTGATATGGATAAACGGGCCTTCATAGTAAGGGTGTTGTTAATCTTGTTTGTGAGGCATAATCTGAAGTTTGCAGCTTTGCAAATGCCTACAAAATACAGTGAGAAGTCAATAGATGGGTCAAGTGTGCCACCTACGTAATTAAAGGATGAGACAATGACAATGTGGTTTTATCATTACATGATACAGAGGCAACAGGCAACTCTGTAACCAAAGGGAAGAGCCAAAAAGCATAGCCTGCATTTTTCATGTGTTCAGGAGTAGTCTGTTTACAACAAGCCAGCTTTGAATATCCTGGGGGTCCATTGAGAGATACATTTTAATGTTTTATACTGATGGAACTTCAGAAGAGAACAAGGTTGTCTGCATAAAGGATGGGTGTGCAGTGGCAAAGACAGAGGCGTATGGAACTGATATAGAGAATGGGAGAAGCCCATGAAAATTAACAATTGAGGCACCCCAACTGGTGTAGGAGCTGGCTCAGAGAAGGAGGTCCTGAACTTGACTCTCTGGTTCTGTACCTATAAATCAAGCAATTCTTGAACCTTGAACCAGGGAAGTGCTGAGGAAGAGATACCTATGCCAGCAAGCCTAGTGCAGAGTAAGGAGTGGTGAACCAGGTCGAAGGCTTTTTAAGGTCTATGAAGACTGCACCTGTGAAATTGCCCCTAACCATTGCAGTAGCAATGTTTGTGGTAAGTGTAAGATAGGTGGAAGCTATATTGTGGTTACTGTGGAAGCCATGCTGTGAAAGAGATAGAAGGCTGTATGAGGCAAGGTGAAGCTGAGTGGCAACAGTTTTTTGAGGATCTTCTTTATCAGTAGTAAAATAGCAATCAGCCTATAGTTGCTGATTATCTTGGTGTTGCCTTTTTATGGCTATGGGTGGAAACTACAGCCTTTTTGCTTTTTGTGCCTTAAAACAGCAGATCATAGCACCCTCCGCTGGACATTTGGAAGTATCCTTCTGAAAGTTCAATGGAGTTTGTAACAGGCTGCCATGATTGGCTGCTACAGAGTAACAGCCGCACTATTTCAGCTGTTACTTACACATTTCGGGACAAGAACTGTTCATGCGTGCCTCATACACATGCACAATTCCGCTGGTGCCGCCATCTTGCAAATGGCATATTGCCATTCACCGCAACTATGCATACGTGAATGCTGCACATGCACAACTGCATTACCGCCACCATCTTGGAGATGGCACTTGGTGACATTCGCTCTTTGGAACTTTGTAAGCTTGCCACAGCCATGTCGGCTCTGGCTAGTTCTTGTTTATGTACAGGTGCAACATGTAATAATTCCACAGATCAGGCACAACTCCAGAGGATAAGGATAAATTGATTAATTTAGTTATTGGTGAAACAAGTTCATATGCAGTAACCTTAAGAAGATGTGGTATAATTCCATCTGAGCCAGAAGGTTTGGACTCTGGGATCTGTTTGAAGTGTTTTCATACATGAGAGACACTGGCTACTTTGAAATAAAAAAAGGAGGGTAAACCAGATGGACAGTGGCTGCTGGGGAGTGTCAGGCACCAGGGTGGACTGATGCACAAAGGGGAATGACCTGTATGTGCAGTAGAATCAGCAAAATGTTGGTTGAAGGCATTAGCTACAGTATATAAGACAGATTGTTATAATTAATACCATTTATGTCAATATTCTGTGTAGAAAATTCACTACTTAGGCTCAATCACTGTACAATACATTTAACTGGCACAGGTCTCCAGCTGTGAAGTAAGAAATCAGTTTACAATGAGTGCTTTTATTATGCCTAATGGCATTTTTACAATTATTCCTTAGTGTCTTGTAGTTGTCCAGTCAGAGGCAGATAAGAAAGGAGTACTTAAATTTCAGCCAGCATTTATCTTTATCCTTGATCAAGGACAACAGGGATCTGTGAAGTAATTTTGTTACAGTACCTCATACCCTTCTTCTAGTAATGGGAGCATAGTTATTTTGGAGTCCCACAACAACAGAATTAAAGTTTGCACTGGCTAAATTGATATAATTGGTAGCCCACAAATGTGACAAATCACAGAGGGTATCTCTTTTCTGAGAATGGCTGGTTCAAAATTAGAAAAATCCTGAAAGTGAATTAGCCTGGGTGGGGGCTGTAAGGGTTTTATCCCAGTGTTGGAATTACATGTTATGAGCTTTGGGATCTAGGGGGGCCCATAAGGGTCCTATTTTCAAATTGAACCCCTTCCCATTATATGTCAATGGCAGTGGGCTCACTTCAGAGCTACCGGGGCTGAGCCCTGGCAAGCCCCCGTATAATTCCAACAACGTTTATCCCTCTATAATAAAAAAACTTGGAAGTGGTCACTGATGGCATCAGGAAGCATACCTAAACACATGATCCTTTCCACTCTAGGACTGAGTATCCAGTCTGTTAGGGTGGTGCTGCCTCCATTGCTAGAGAATCTGATGGGATCTGAGATGATTGAGGTTAGCTGGAGCTTACTAAGAGACCACATTTCTAATATTACCACTAAGCTAGGTAATGTTAAAGTCTCCAAACAGAATAAACTCATTGTTTTTTACAAGGGGGGGCAACAGCACTGATGAGTGAAGGGAGTGAAGTTTTGGTTCCTGAATGAGAGATATATACAGTATACACAGAATTGATGCAGTTTTTTAGTACTGCTTAGCAGAAGAACAGCAGGACAAAATTCCAGGTGTGGCCCAAGGGTGGAGGAACTACTTAGAATGGTGATATTAAGGTGTGATTTATAGTAAATTATATTGCCATCTCCCCTCTTTGATATCACCTGGTCACACCCGACAAAGTTGTAAACAGGTAGGGCACAGAGACTGCCCAGAATGGATGGCTTTTGCCAGGTTTTAGAGATCCCCAAGATATCAAGATTGAAGTGATTGACCCATGTTGTGAGCTTCTCAAGGTTAAGGACCAAGCTCCTGATGTTTATATGGGCAATTGTGAGGCACTTAACACTCTGCTATGGGGTGAAAAAAAATGGAGGGGTGTGCCAATAATGGGCCAGGGTTCAGGCCAATGTCCTCAGCAGCAAGAAGTTGAAATAGGGCCAAAAAACTAAGGGACAGAATCTCAGATGTATAACTGTTGGCTGGCACTCCAACATAGTCTCTTTACATATTTAGTTGTCAGCAATATGACTTATAGGAGGCAGATATAGGGTACTCAGGCCCCTATGGTTCTGAAGTAGATTATTAAACATGGTGAAATTGAAAAGAGCAGGCATCACAAAACAGTGGGGCCACATGTACGTCTACAGTGCTAGTATGTTTCAATGTGATTGTATAACAACTGTGGAGCTCCTCCAATGCAACAGTAAGAAAGGCAACAGATAGGAACTGAACAACCATCATCCAATAAGCCTTATGTCTAGCCTAGGGAAAATAACTGAAAGCATTATAAAAGATCGACTACATGCTTCATTAATAAACCTAGATGCGGATCAACATGGGTTTAAAAAGGATCCTGTACGACCCATTTCTTGTATTTTTATAAGAAAATTAGCCAACTACTGGATAAAAAAATACCTTGCGATAGCATTTGTCTCAATTTTAGCAAAGCATTTGGTCTGGTACCTCATTGGGCCATTGTCACCAAAATGTGATGACACAAGACTGACACCATAACCATTAACTAGACATTAAACTAGCATTAAGACAGAATGCAAAGGGTTGTGATAAATGAACACCAATCTGGGACTGGCACAGTGTCTAGTGGGGTTCCCCAAGGTTTGATACTGCGACTAATGATCTTCCAGATATTTCAGACTTAACAAAATATACAACTAGCATAACATCCTGGAATGCAGAAGATTCCAAATTAGGGGTCCATGCAAAACAATAGTACAAAAGGTCAGAACAACAGTGTGATTTGGTTTTCATATCTGCATGACCATGTGAGTGGGAAATGGTAGTCAACCAGGAAAGATGTAGAGTCATGTATTTGGAAGCCAAACATCCTAAACATACATACTACCTATGCGATCAAGTTTTATTGTTGACAAAGACAGAAAAGGTCCTTGGGACAACTATAACAAATTACTTAGAAAACAAACCACGACTGAACACCACAGTAGCAAAAGCTAATAAGATTATGTGGACCATAAGATGAAACATAAGCTCAAGGGACGAAAAAGCCTTAGCACCCCCCACCCTTTGTATAGGGCATATGTCTGTCACCTCCTTGATTATGGGTCCCAGTTTAGGTGCCTGTGCTGGAAAGGGGATATAAACCTCCCAGAGAAAGTTCAAAGCAAACAAACAAAATTAATAAGATATTTCAGATTGGTCTTATGAGGATCATATAAATAAGTAGAATGTAATGTCATTAGTAACTGGATAGATGAGAGGTGACCTTCTGTTACTATACAACATTGTTGTTGACCCAGAGCTCTTCTGCAACATGGTCTTTGAATTCAAGCAAACTTTTACAAACAGTAGAAGGTATCATTACCAGTGAGTTGGCTGAAGGATCAAGACCACAAAAAGAAAATGTTTCTTTATGCACAGAATTATAAATCCTTGGAATAACTTACCTTCTAATATCATAATTAGTAATTATAAAACAAAGTTCAAGGACAAGCTTGACAGTTAAAATTTAGATGGAAGATGTCTAAGCTACTATTAAATGGAGTTTGATGGGCTAATGCCTTTTCACACCTATGGTGCCTTAGTGTGAGCCTTAGTATACCAACAATAAGAGATCAGAGCTGCTGGCCACCCTCACGTCACTTACAATTACAGCTTGCTTCCATTGGGAGGAAATTAATACAGGCTATATGTTTACACCTACAAAGGGAGTTACACAAATGCAAGCAACAATATGCAACATAAGGGCTACCCCAATAGGAAGCAGCAGGGTAGAGCTGTGTGGAATGGGAACATTCAGAATCCTCAGAATGTCAGTGAAATTTCCTGGAATTTCATCAGAATTTTGTGGACTTTTTAACATTTAGTAATTTGATTATAACTCAACTGCCATTCAAGCTAGTGCTCTGATATTTGGCAAGTATTCTTTGATGGTCAGTGGACACTAATGTACCAAATATTGTGAAATTGGCTTGGACAGTTGCAAAATTATAGGTGCTCAAATGTTATTATTTATTGTTTTATTGTTTATTTTTGTCAGTGTCAGTGGCTCAGCAGGTAGCACACTTGCCTCTGAGGCCAGAGATAAGAGGGCTGTGGGTTCAGTTCCGACATCTGGCACTTGGATTAATATCCCAGTACTGACACTGTAGTGCAGCATGAGAGGGGTGCTGCACTTCTGAGGTGCCATCTTTCGGATGAGACGTTAAACCGAGGTCCGATCTGCCTGGATTGGTGGTTGGCCAGGTGGATATTAAAGATCCCATGGCACTTATCAAAAGAGTAGAGGAATTTCCCCAGTGCCCTGGCCAAATTTCCCTCATTCACTAAAAAAAAAAAAAAAAAAAAAAATACCACCAACAGCTTAATCTCGTTCAAGGTCAGTTGGCAATCATCTGTATCCTCCTCCCCTGGGTTGTGCCTGAAAATAGGCAGAATATGTCTAGTGCACTTACCCGGTCAACAAAAAACTAAATAAAAAAATAAAATAAAAAAATTGTTTGTGTGAAATTTCATGAACATTTTTATCTGCTTATACCTTAACCGTCTATTGGGTCAGGGATCTTAAATTTGTCATGATTTCTTGATAATAGGTATTCTAACAATGTGCCAGATTTCATGACAATATGATGCATTTTCTCAAAATTATATGTGCTCAAAATCTGTCTTTTTTTCAGAAATTTCATGAAAAAATTTATCTGCATATAACTTAGGCACCTTTGGAGCTAGGCATGTGTAAATTAGTACAGATAACCTTTTTGCAAAGCTTATAGAATGAGCTATATATGGACACAATTAGACAAGAGATTTTTAAGTTACAGGGGTTCAAAACTTTACTATGTAAATATTGGCAAATCTTTGTGAAAACTATCAAAAATGTGGATGTTTGTAACTTCTCTGCTCTTATGTGCATAGAGTAAACATGTGACATGTGTATCCATAGTCAGTGTATCCTGGTGTCTAACACAACTGGATAAATTGGTTAAGCAGTTTTAATTTTGTAGAAGAAAAAAATGATTAGTAACATTTTTTCAGATATTTATGATAGTATATACTGTTGATGACGCATCCAGAATTTTTTTGTGGACTTTAACATTAACAATGCACATATCAATACTTCATTTGATAAGCTGGACTAAGCTTTTTGCAGCCCTTCTGTTCTTCTCTGGGTGACTATCCCCCCACTTCTCTTGGCATAGCAGAATTGACTCAGTAGAACTACTGATCCAACTGATATCCTCTTTGTTCTTTACAGTGACAAACTCCCTTAAAACATGAGTTACCTACTTCTTTTCCTATTGACCTACTCTGTTGGAATAGCCAGAATTATTTCTTTCTGCTGCCCAAGACATTGTCTTCTCCCACTACATCTTTTTAAGTACCTCTACAGTAAGTCCTAAACTTGCATGTGCACCAGGCTCCCCGGATCATAAATTTACTTGACGTGATTCTTAAATATCCTGCATTCAGGCTGGAATTGTTGACACACTGTGCTTTCTTATTCCAACCTGGGGGTCTACCACTGTTGTGCTACCCAGCTCAGCTGTCCATTTCTTGGTGAAACTGTGCAACTAACTCCAGAAACTGGTAACCCCTTGAGTTACCTGTCTCTTATACCCCTACCCTTTAATTAGAATCCCCCAGATAAGGCTGAGTGAAATAAAAAAAATTCCATTTTTATGGATTTTTTTATGAAATTCTACAATTTTCACAAAGACTTGTGGGATTTGACTTTAAGTACACATGTTATTTTGCAATTTCTCACAGCAAGCAATTAATAAACTTGTCACACGTAGTCTCTTTGTAAGGTCTAAGAACCTGCTAAATTTAATAATATTGCATTATTTAGTTTTAAAGTTTCATGGGTTTATATATTTGTAGTCTACATTCTTGCAAAATTAAATGTTTAAATGTTGTGAAAGTTTCACTAATTTTAATTCGATCCCATTTAAAGTTGAAAATATGAACGTATTCAGAAATGACCATGTGGTATAGTAGTTTAAATGTTTCAACTCTGGTTAAATTTGGATATCTAGTTTTAAAATTAGAGTGAACTAACCAAAATTTAAATTTCGGCAACATGTTTGGCAGGCTGTAACTCAGTCCCATTTAAGGCTAGAAATCTGAAACAATGTGCATGTACAAATGTAGTGATAATCTGTATACCCGTTAATTTTTGTAACATTTCCATGAATACTATCAAAATTATACTAAAATTACAGAAATCCAAATTTTGGCAAACTATTTGGCTACCTATAACTCTGTTCCCATTAAAGCTTGATACTGAAAACATGGTGCATATGCATATTTTAGGCACTTCTTTAAATCCTGATATTGTCAAGAAATTTGGATGAGAAATTTTAAAATGATCTCAAAATAACTGAAACTTAAATTTTGGTTACATTTTTGGGCACCAATAACTCCATCCCCTTTTAATCAGCTCTGAAATTTGGTACTCTTTTGTAAGCCATAGGGTCCTGCTTATGTTCCAAATATGGTGTTATTTGAACACATACTTTTAAAAGTATAGCAAAATAACTGAAATTTAAAATTATGAGAAATTCTGCAGAATTTTCATGAAAACCTCGCGGAATTCCACAGAATCAGAATGGTCATTCTGTGGGCATTGCATGGGTGGAATTTTATATTCTGCACAGCTCTACAGCAAGGATTAGCCAAGTAACCTAGTCAGTTACATGAACTATTTGTAATAGCCATATACATGGATTAACCCAAGTCTTCTGGATGTACCACAAAAGCCAGCATGTAAGAACCACCCCAGATAGGGAGTAGCTAGATTCAGAAAAGAAACCAGGACTGTAGATTTAAAATAAATTCAACGGCATGACGGACAAGCTGTGACCAGACACTTACATTCACAATAGATTAAGGCCCTTCCAGTATTGAAACCAGCAAGGTACAGTAATATCACTCATAGGCAGGCTAATACTTAAGCAATAAGGTACAACCAGGGGTTATGTTAATGCTCTAGTTACTCAACTCCTGGGGGCGTAATGTGGCATGAGACCAGCCTAGTGCCATATGCCTCCAGGAGGCGATTAACTAGAGCATTAACATAATCACCTGGGAGTACCTCATTGCTATTATACAAATTAGGCTTTGAAAAAATTAGGCAGATTGCAGTGTTTACTAACTGTTTTTCACATTTTACACAACATTTTATTAAAATAGTCCCTCCGCAGCTGTTTCACTGCCTGAGCACAGTCACATCAGTGGAACCGCATTCATGTCATGCAGCCCCCAAACCAGGAAGTGCCAGAGCTCATTTCTGTGCATTAGGAACCCCTTAGTTCATTGGGGGTAACGTTGTAGTGCTTACTGCTGCTGTCTCATCTTTTTCTGTTGTGCACTATAGATTCAATGGTGCTATGGCCATGCACTTCACCTCAGGGGATGTTAGGACAGGCTGGTGCTCAGGACATATGGGAGGCATACATGAGTGGACGTTAGGGACGCAGCATTGCCATGGTAACATCCGGTGACTTTTTTTTTTTACCAATGGTATTAAAAATTTTATCCTGACAATAGGAGAATTTGGTAACAGAATTAGTGTTGTGCAAAACTGAAATAGTTTGCCAGGGAAAATTTTTCACGTAATTCTGCAATTACACAAAATTTTTCGCCTATGCGAAGTGAAATTTTGCCGGTTTTCTTGATTTCATGAAATGGAGAAATTTGGCTTACTATGACAGTTTCATCCATTGATGATCCAAATTTTGCCTTGTGATGGAATTTCGCAGGCAAAGTTTTGGTACAAAGGTGAAATTTGCAATGCATTGTGGGTAAATAGGTCAAAAGTCATGTGTAGCTTGTTTCCAGCTCATTCTGCTGCATGTTGAGTCAGAGAGCAGTGTGTTGTGGTGCATTAGATACAATAAAGCCTTTGAAAACATGGCTAAAACTTGTTTTTGAGAGTTAATTGTTGCAAAATATAAAGTTTTTTCCTAGTGCTGCTGTGCTGGTAGTGCCTGGTACTAGGGTACATTTTCTAATTTTGTGAATTTTTGTATAATACGTAGTTTGAATTAGGTTTAATTTTCTCTCTGTCTTTGAAAGAGTTGTGTGGGGTAGGGTAGGAGTATAAAGCAGTACATGTTATTTCTAGGCAAGCAGAGTTGTATATTTACTCACAATTGTGAGTTATTTATTTATTTACTGTTATTTATTAATTTTGTTATATCTTGCAATTTATTTTCTCTGAAAACTTTCTCTGTCCTGTTTGAGCGAGTTCCTGCTACTCTTAGCTGTGTTTTATATATATCATTCTTCCACTTTTAGTTGTGAATTGATTTTGAATTCTAAAGTTTTAAACAAATAGAGCTGATCCTTTCTTTTATTTTTTTGTGGTTAGTTCTGTTAGCTGGAGTGTTAACTTGTGTGTTACTAAAACTGTGAAAATCAACAGTTGTAAAGTACTTCTACTCCATCACTTGCACTTGTCTATTAACAGTCGCACTGCATTATTGAATTGTTCCCCTGTATGTTATCAATCAATCAATCAAAATCTTTACTTATCCAGGCGAACATCGTTGAGTAGTGCTCATTTGCAAGATCGACCTGGTTAGTTTGAGGTCACTTACATAAAACACGGTACAATCCAAGGAACAAATTACAATGATAGAACAGGTTATGCAAGTCAAGGTTATTGCTGGAGCTTGACTCTGTACACTGCGCGGTGTTCCTGTTTTAGTTAACTTGCATACATTACCCTTTTTCTGTTATAGCATTGTTTGCGACACGTGACATGTGCATTATAGAACAGTATGTATTAAAATAGTCCTTTTCAAGAGATTTCTTGTTGATCCCTCCCATCCAGACCACTAACATATTGTGTGGTACTAATTTCCTTTGTTGCTGTTTTATGGTTGTCTCTGCCTGCAAATAAAAAAACAAATTGTGGTACTAAGTAACATAACACATTACAATACTTTCTTTGTCCAGAGAGACACAGGTGATCTGTATTTAAAGTGTGCCACTTGTGCCCTTTTTACTTGTGTGTGTGTTTCTTTAATTCCTTCCTGTCTGGGGGAAAAAGTTAACTTTTTGGTTTTACTATACCAGGCTGCCTAACATATACGGTATTAGTTCTACTGTAAGTGCTGGTACCTGTCCTGATTGTTTTTGGACTTTTAAGGAAGCCAATACTGTAGGTGTGTGATGTCATCATTCATGTGTGAGGTATTATTCTCACAGTTAGTAGTAATAATACAACCTTTCTTCAAATACTCCCAGAGAAAGGCAAAGCTTTGAAGCAACAGTTAGCAAAAATGCTTGGTAAAAAGTGACTAAGTACAGGGGGGAAATGTGGCAGGGAGGATGAGGGAGCTAAGAAGTCTGCTGAAAAAAAGTGCAATTTCAGTTCTGGCTCCCCATAGCAATGAAAGCACAGGTGTGTCTGTATCACTGTCTTCAAGTTCTGATGTGGGCCCTGGTGGTACGGCAGGAACCAGCAAAGGAGCTGGTGGACGAACTGGGTCAGGCATACCTGTGTCTTACTTTTTTAAAGCTCAAACTGTTGCAGCCATGCTAGTGGTGGATGCTGACAGTGAGAAGAAGGGAGACACTGACACCAGCACAGGAACAGTGGTCCAGGACTCGGAGGAGGGTGATAAGTCTGTCAGTGTGACTGTCCATGTTCCTGCAGGAGTTGGTGATGATAGTGTTCCACAAGAGTCTGATAGTCCTGGAGATGAGGATTGTCAGCCCCCTGAGATAGTTGTAAAGAAAGAAAAAGGTGCCGTCCTCCAAGAAGACAGTGATGGGGGGAGGAGGAGAAGGAGGAAGACAAGGACATCATCACTATTGGTGGTGATGATGATGATAACTGGGATGATCCCACATGGAAGCCTGAGTTAAAAAAGGTCAAGGGTGATGTAGACCATTAACATGTACAACCTGTGGTGGGTCAGTCTCTCACCAAGCCTATAAGCACACCTCCAAGCAGTCAAGTAACCACTCCTCTCAAAAGTAGTTTTATGAAAATCATGTCAGCAGCTCAAAAAATACACATTTCCACACCTGTTTCGGAATCATCCCAGTCCCAGAAGCATCTGAAGTCCAGAGGTCAAAAGTCTATAGTTTGGGACTTTAATGTGCTAGATCCTGCTGATGAGACCACAGCAATATGCCAACTTTGTCAAGCCCATGTTAGTCGAGGGGAAAAAGGGAAGCCACATAGACACGGGTGGCCAACATGCCAACCTGAAAAACAAGTACCCGCTGAGATGGCATCTACACCAGAAGGATACTAGAGATATTGGTAGCAAGGTGCATGTAGTAGAGCAAGAACATGAGGGAGGACAGAGTGGGTTGGTGGTGGAGGAGGAGAGTAAGCAATCCTTTGCTCTCTCTAGTAGTGGGCATAGCAGTGGCAGTGCAAGTCCCAGTTCCATGAGTCTTAAAAGTACACCACCCTGACACCCACAAGCAACCTAAATAACTGGTTTCATGCAGTCTCCACCACCTGGCCAAGAGTCAATTGTTACTCATAAAAGAAAATCATTGCTGACACAAGTGCAACATTCTGGTTTGACAGCCCCAAAGATGCAGCCCACTCTGAAGACCATCCTTGAGTGGCAGACAAAGTACCCCCCAATCATGCTGCTGCACAAGAGTTAAATGCTGCCACTGCTGAAACGCTGGCCATCGATCAGTTGCCATTCTCATTCATAGAGAATGCTGGTTTCTGCAGGTTGATGTCCCAAATGGCAAATTCCTTCGTGAACCTATTTTAGTAAGCATGCCATGCCGGAGCTGAACAGAAGAGATGCTGATTACATTAGACATGCATTGAAGCATAGTGCATTGCACTATATCCATCTAAGCATGGATAGGTGGACCAGTGGACAAACAACAGCAAGCAAGCTCATATCTGTGCATAACAGCACACTGGGCACAGTTGCCTGGGGCGGTACTTGATTTTGGGCCTGGCAAAACATGCGTGAAGCAAAATTGTGGTGGTAGCAACACACCTGGTATTCGGCAGCATGCAACTCTGACTATGACAAGTGTCACAGGTTCGCACATGGCTGCGAAAATGCTTAATTTCTGCTCAACGAGATTGATGGGTGGCTACACATGCAGTCACTCATAGCAGGATTCATCACAAGTGATAATGGCTCCAATGTAGTGAAGTGCACTAGCGATGATGTTTTTTTTCAGAGTGCCCTGCCTGGCACACTGCCTTAATATTGTTGTTCAGCAGTTTCTCAACTATGCGGACATTAAGGAAACAGTTACTGTAGCCCATCACATCTGTGTCCACTTTGCCATTTCTGAAAAGTCCCTTGACCATCTACATGAGCTATAGCGCAATAACAATGTGCCTCAGCACCGGATGAAGCTTGATGTTGTCACCAGGTAGAATGCCACAGTGCACGTGCTTGACCAGCTGTATGAAGAGTGTAAGGCTGTGTCAGAATACTCGCTGCTGCACACCACCCATGACAGTGCTGGAGTGTCCATCGCTCTAACAACAGAGCAGTGGCACCAAATTGATGGGCTAATACACATTCTCCATCCATTCAAGGATGCTACACAGGCAGTGAGTGGGGACACTGCTTGCATAAGTCAGTCCATGCCTCTCATACGTGTGCTGAGGCAGACACTAGTGAATGTGCAACACCAGACAGAAGCAAGTGGGGATTATGGCACTTGTGATCTAATGAATCACATGCTCCATGTGCTGGACACAAATACCCATGTATCTGGCATTTTACAGTCAGCTCAGTTTGCAATCACCACCATGCTGGATCCATGGTACAAATGTGGCCTGCCCGCTATAATTGAAGGAGGTCATCAGCAAGTACAGCAGTTGACAGAGAACCTCACTAAATTGGTACATGCTGCACAAAGGAAAAAAGCAAGCAATCTCATTTGGGATGTTCTCTTTCAGGTGGGAGTACAAGATATGCAGGAAAAGAAGGAGGAGACAGATGAGGCAGCTGGACTCCAGGCAGCAGAATACATGGTGGAGGCCTACATGGGGACCCAAAACACCTTGCCATTAACAATGAGCCACTGCTGTACTGGAGCAGTAAAATGACTGAATGGCCAGCACTAACATCAGTTACTGTGAAATACCTGAGCTGTCCACCATCCAGTGTCACTGTGGAACGAGTGTTTAGTGTGGGTGGGGCAATTGTGACAGTAAGACCAATTTGTCACCCAAGAATGTGTCCATGCTAACATTCATCAAAATGAATGAAAGGCACATTCTACACAACACAGTGATGTCAGTGGTGTTGTCACTGGAACTGTGTCTCAGTGATGAGGATGATGACAATCCCTTGAGTAAGGCAGCCACTGGCAGTGAGGTGGAAGAGGCAGCAATGTTGAGAGAATTCCCACCTGATGAGAACTCCAGTCTTAAAGACTGTGAGGGGTGCTTCTTGGATGATGTGGAATTGGAAGTTGAAAAAGGCTGAGTTTACTCCAAAGCCCGCACCCCCCAAAAAAAAACAACTTTCAACTAAGTATGGTTGCTGGGGTGTGTATGTTACACCTTATTTCTAGCTATGTACCTCTGGATTGGTTATGAAAATATGTTGTTATGTGCTGCAGCCTGCAGTGTGTATAAGTTTCATTTCATCAACCTTTGCCATAACCTGTTGATTGGTCACCTCACCACCTCCACCAGTCCTCTAAGGCCACAAGCCTATATAAAGCAGCAGCAATGTAATTACCATGACTGTAAATATTTTGCAATTGCATGATTAATGTTTTTCTTTAAAAAATATATTATTTGCATGTTGAGTATATCGACACATCATCATCTTACAGCAAGATATGTTGTCTCAATGTCCTTAAAAGTGCCCAGTATGGCAAATTCTACACTGCCCCACCACCCCCTCTCATCACTTGATCTGACCTGACACACCCATGCACTCCATGCGACTGAAAATTTTTTTTTCTGCCACTTAGTATTGGTGACATGTACAAGAGCTCTGGCTCATAAACAAGTGTACAAGTAACATATGAATGTAACTTGCTAATTCAACAGTTAACACCAAGTTAAACACATTTTGAAAAATGGTGAATGGTGGCCATCTTTAAGATGCGAGTCATTAATTACAAAAGTAATCATGAACAGGCTTAACAACTTACAACATCAAATCCCCACAAAAAGGTTACTTCTTCAGTACCAGGTTAAGGTGCACCAAAATCGCAATGGTTCTGAGGTGGGGGTGGGGGGGGGAGTCAGGGCAGGATGAGTGTCCTGCTGTCCTCACTTTTGAATGGATTCAAAATGCTCATGATTACTGAAGCTATGCAATCCCCATTGAGTAGACAAGACATTAACCCCCTCCACCTAATTATTTACTAAACACCATATCAACCATCTGTGTTCGCATATAGTTCCTCCCTGTATGTAGGTAGCAGTGGTGATTACTCATTAATGGTATTGGTATGGACACCAGTCCAGTGTCCAGCATCACAGTTCTTCAAGCAACACGCCTGTCTTCCAATGACACAATACAGCTCCAGCTCCTGCATAGCTTAGATTGATCATGTGTCATCAAGATACGACATACTGAAACCTCAACAGAGGAAAATGATCTAAGCAAGAGCAAAGATAAGAAAAAATGTTGGATACTAATCAATTTGCATACCTGCTTTTACCTAACAAGTTGGAAGAAGAAGCAGAGAAAAAAATGTACACTTACTATACCTTGTGATGTGATGTCATTCAACTGAGGACATTCCCCACAGGAACATGCTGTGTGGTGCACAAGATTCCAATCCAGACAAGGTCCAACGAACCACAGTAGCACTAGCAGGCTGATTTTGTCAACATGGGAGAGTGCCTCAAAAAAGCAATAGCAAACAGGCAAGAAGATGGGGTGGAGTAACAATGGGGAAACATCAAAACCACCATCACAGAGGCAACAAGCCTTTGTGTGAAGCAAATAAACAAATCAAAATGAAAGAAATAAAACACTATGGTTCTCAAAAGAAGTGGTGCAGAAGGTTAGAGGGAAAAACATAGCATTCAGGAAGTATAAGGAAACACAGAAGGAGCAGGACAGAAAACTGTACCAGTTAAAGCAGAAGGAAGCGGGGAAGGCAGGCAGAATAGCAAAGGCCCAAACCAAGGAAAAGATAGCCAACTCGGTTAAGAAGGGGGATAAAATCTTTTATAGGTACATTAGGGAGCAAAGAAAGACTAAGGCAGGGATACTGAGGCT
Source organism: Neoceratodus forsteri (assembly GCA_016271365.2). Classification (NCBI taxonomy): domain Eukaryota; kingdom Metazoa; phylum Chordata; order Ceratodontiformes; family Ceratodontidae; genus Neoceratodus; species Neoceratodus forsteri. The sequence continues at coordinate 604,753,841 of CM057456.1, read as the reverse complement.
GAATAAAGATGAAAGCGGTTGGGCAGAGAGCAACAGTGAAAAAGCGGGGATACTGAATGAATACTTCTGCTTAGTATTCACAATGGAAGAGCTGGGGGAGATACCTAATCAAGTCAATAGAAGCACTCTGGATAGGGGGGTTGATATTAGTCCTTTCACAGAAGAAAGGGTTCTGAAAGAACTCTTAAACCTGAAGGTGGATAAAGCAATGGGGCCTGATGGAATTCACCCCAGAATTCTAAAAGAACTAAGGGAAGAACTAGTAACACCACTGACTACCCTTTTTAATAAATCATGGGAGGATGGTGTGGTACCTGAGGACTGGAGGAGGGTGGATGTGATTCCCCTTCACAAAAGTGGGAGCAAGACAGAGGCAGGAAACTACAGATCTGTTAGTTTGACCTCAGTGGTAGGGAAAATGATGGAATCACTTCTGAAGGAAAAAATTGTTGAGTACCTGGAGGCCTGTAGGGCACAGGACCCAAGGCAGCATGGATTCACAGCAGGAAGGTCATGTCAGACAAATCTAATTGATTTCTTTGACTAGGTGACCAAAGTAATAGACCAGGGAGGGACTGTAGACATGGCCTACCTAGACTTTAGCAAGGCATTTGACAAAGTCCTGCACAAAACATTAATAAACAAATTAGCCAGCCTGGGAGTCCTAGGGTGGTAGCCTGGGTAAAACACTGGCTGGAGAACAGGACACAGACAGTAATAGTAAATGGAGTCCACAGTGAAGAAAGGGGTGTTACTAGTGGGGTACCACAGGGTTCTGGGGCCGGTCCTTTTTAATGTCTTTATAAGTGACATTGCAGAGAGACTGGAAGGAAAAGTATGTCTCTTTGCAGATGATACAAAGATCTGCAACAGGGTTGATATGCAAGGTGGGGTGCAAAGGATGAAAAGGGACTTGGCAAGGTTGGAGGAATGGTCAAATGTATGGCAGCTTAGATTCAATGCAAAAGTGCAAAGTAATGCACCTGGGAAACAAAACCCAGGGAAGAGTACACAATGGGGGTGAAATACTGACAATAACAAAAATTGAAAGAGACCTGGGGGCAGTCATATCAGATGACCTAAAGGTGGGCCAGCAATGTGAGAAGGCATTAAGGAGGGCTGGGGGATACTGGGATGCATAGGAAGAGGCATCACCAGTAGAAAACAGGAAGTTGTTGGCCCTCTGTACAGACAGTTGGTAAGACCACATCTGGAGTACTGTGTACAGTTCTGGAAACCCCATCTCCGCAAAGACATAGACAGGGTGGAGGCTGTCCAGAGGAGGGCAACCAAAATGGTGCAGGGTCTGCACCACAAGACATATGAAGAAAGATTAAAGGAGCTTATGATGTATAGCCTTGAGGAAAGGAGGGAGGGGGAGGATATGACAGAAACTTTCAAATACCACAAGGGAATCAACAAAGTCCAAGAGGGTAGCATCTTTCAGAAAAAGAGATGTGCAAGAACAAGGGCACAATTTGAAGATGGGGGAAGTCTAAGAGGTAATGTGAGGAAGTATTTCTTCACAGAGAGGGTTGCAGATGCATGGAACAGCCTTCCTGAGGAGGTTGTAGAGTCAAAAACAGTTGGGGAATTCAAGAATGCATGGGACAGACATAAGGCAATTCTAGTGGGGGGTAGGAGGAAGTAGACTGTTGGTTAACTAGGATCTGCAGCTTATCCATTAGATAGGGAAATGGGCAGACTAGGTCGGCCAAGCAGTTCTTATCTACCATCAGATTCTGTTTCTATGCTTCTATGTCCCCTATCAGCACTGCGTACCTTGGCATAAGAAAAAAATTAAGGACAAATTTTGGTGATTGTTGAAAATTCCCCCCTACCACCCGTGAGTCTGACCATAGACCCCCTCCCCCGCCCCAGAGAACAATAAAAAATCAAGACATACATACCTCAAGGACTGTGAAAGTGGAACCATTGCGCAAGGGTGCAATTAAATAAATCCCCCAGACCTGGTTCAGCAGCCAGCAGCAGCAGGATGGAAAAATACTTAACTTCACCTGAATTCCTGATGTTGAAAAAAGCAAAAAATAACACAATTACTATCAAGCTCAGACAACCATATGGCACTAACAGACATGCCACACTTGTATGAAAATTCCAGTACTTACCATCTGCATTGGGAAATTGGGAAGATCCATACATCTGACATCTCCCTTCCTCACAGCCCAGCATGATGATGTCATCCACAGCAGACTGAAAAATAATATAAGAACAGTACAAGCATATTAGAACTCAAGATGCCATAATACCAACCCACCAACACCCTTACCTTGCACTGGAAAAACAATGAAGATAAATATTTACGTGTTCATCTTCAGCAGTATGGACTGTGTGAGGTTAATTAATTAATTTATTTATTAGCTTTTGATGACCGGGCGAGTGAGCTAGGCAAGAAACCTACCTATTTTCAGGCACGACCCAGGAGAATACAGGTACAGTAGTGCAGCAAATACATCATTGACGATAATGAGTTACAAAGGCAGAGATAACTGTCAAGACAATTAACACAAATGCATTAAGAAAACAGCATAAGAATAACAATGAAAACTACAGGTTGCACCAGGCATCAATCATCCAGGACAGTAGTTCTTGTGGCACCTTGGAAAGTAGTAGTCATAGACAGCAGCAGGCAATAAACTACAGTGCCCCAAAAGTTAATTCATTACCCCACCGCCAGGCAAGCTATTACCACAGAGACAGTCAGTCAACACAACTAGACAATCAGTACAGCAGCACAGGGATAGGGAAATGATACTTCTGCATTTCTATGTCAATCAGTTGAAATACAGCAGCAGCAGTAGGAAAGAATTGAAAGAAGCGGCAGCATTTTACAGGAGGAATTCATTTTCTCTGCATGTTGGCACCCCTTTTCAGGTCCCTGAGGTGGTGGGGCACCATAAAACATCAGGACTGATAGCACATTTCAGTCTCAGTTTGATGTCAGATTTTTGGGTCAACATTTCTAGACTAGTAGGCCCTATTTGGCACGAGCAGCAGTGAGTTTCAGGCAGAAATATTGTGTAAACAGGGAAGCACGAAGGGAGGTCAACAGTGAAAATGCCGACCTCCCCCACAGTGAAGGCACAACACCGACACAGGTATTGTGCTGCCCATGCAGCGAGTGTTTTCTGTGGGGGGCTGCACCTCCCCACACCCCACTCACCCCCCGGACTGTAAGATTATCAACTCCAGGTCAGAGTTGGACTGGAGAGGGGGGCAGAACACTGGCGGAAAGCGAAGCACCAAAAAAGGACCATTACAGAGACTGTCGCCGTAATGGTCTTTTTTTATGTTTTGCTGTTGGGGTGTCAACCTGCAGAGGTGTACCGTGTAAACAGACCCTAAAACAGCTACTGAATGTCTGGGTGGTGGGGGAGGCACCCTAAAACATAATGGTTGAGACCAGATTCCACTTCCAGTTTAATGTACCATTTTTTCTACAACATTTCTGGACATTTACTGCCCGTGCTGCAGTGGCAGAAACAAGAGAGGGCCTAAAGACAATTGTAAAAGTGGACCAAAGACTGTCATTTGGTCCAGGTGGTGGTGGGGCACCATAAAACATCATGGCTGAGACCTGATTTCACTCTCATTGTACTGTGCAATTTTTTGGCAACATTTCTGGACATGTGGGACATCATTGGAACGTGCAGCCACACACTTAGGCCCAAAAAGCATTTAAAATGTGCAGAAAACTGCACATTTGGGTCTGCAGGGTGGGTGTGAGCCTGTAACTGCATGTCTCAGACCTTATTTCACTCTCAGTGTACTGTGCAGTTCTTTTGGCAACATTTCTGGACACGTGGGACATGATTTGAACATGCAGCCACTCACGTAGGCCCAAAATGCATTTAAAATATACAGAAAACAGCACATTTGGGTCCGTAGGGTGGGTGTGAGCCTGTAACTGTATGTCTGAGACCTGATTTCACTCTCAGTATACTGTGCAATTTTTTTGAAAACATTTCTGGACATGTTTGAGCTGGCAGCAGTGAGTTTCAGGCAGAAATGCTGTGTAAACAGGCCCTAAAACAGCTACTTAATGTCTGGGTGGTGGTGGTGGAGGGGGGGGCACTGTAAAACACAATGGCTGAGACCAGATTCCACTTCCAATTTAATGTACCATTTTTTACGCAACATTTCTGGACATTTACTGCCTGTGCTGCAGTGGTAGAAACAAGATAGGTCCTAAAGACAATTGTAAACGGTGGCCAAAACAGCATTTTAATGTCTGATTGCTGGTGGAGCACCATAAAACATCAGGACTGACAGCGCATTTCATTCTCAATTTGATGTCACATTTTTTGGGAAGCATTTCATTACCTGAGGGCCCTGTTTCACATGAGCAGAACCAATATTCACTCTCACATAGCTTTGAAAATATGTTTGTTCATAGTAAAGTGCTTATACTTGACATTTGTGGATAGGGTAGAAGGAGCAAGTCGGAAACATATAAAGGAAAATGGAGTAAGATAAAAGTAGGAAGGTACACGATTTATGGGCATGGTACTACAAGTACAACAGGGGGATGGGAGGCGGGAACCGGGGAGTGGGGACCTGCATGGTCTGGAGGAGGACAGACTTACTCATATTCATATATGAAAGGGGAAGGGAAATGGAGGGAGCATAAACTAACTGGAAAAGATAAACAAAAGGATATAGATCGGAAAAGACAAAGAGAACAGAAACAAATGGAAGGATATAGAAGAGGACAGAAAATACATATATATATAAATATATATATATATATTTTTTATTTTTAGAGGGTACAGATGAGGGAAGAGTGACAGTAACAAAGCAAGGACAAGAGAAAGAAAAGGAAAAAAAAGGCTGTTGCCAGTGCAGCGCTGACTGGTCTGGAGGCTGACCATTACACTCCACCGGCGCCAGGTACACTTTCTGATGTGCCACCACCACGCAGCTCCTTCAGAAGCTCAAACATTTTGTCTTGCTCCTGAAGGAGTTTCCTGAGGTCCCCCCGATCGCCTCTCTGCACAGTGCTCTCAGGCCATCACTCACTGCTGCTGGTCCTGGCACTGGGTCGGCTGCAGGCTGTGCTGGGTCCCCACCATAAACCCAGCGGTGATGCCTTTGTCTCTGGGGGGAGGGTGATGGGGGCTCTGCACCTACTTCCTGCTGCTGCTGCCTTCTGCTGCGGCGCCTATGCCGCCAATGGCCCCTGCCTCCTGCTGGCTCCCTTCATCTTCTACTACCAACTCAGCAGCACCCCGGGCCCCTCTACCTGCTGCAACCTCTTTTTGTTTTTCAAGCCAATCTGCAGCATGGTGGTGCTGCAGATGGCTCCTTTGCCCACCAGTCCCAAAATGACCCACAGTCTTGCCCCTTCTCACTGATCTGCCACACAAGGTGCAGATCATGATGGAGCTGGCATTTGTTTTTTTCCTAAAAACAAAAACACACATCAGATGACCCTGTCTGTGGGGGGGGGGCAACAGCTGATGTCCCAGGGCCAGTGGACACATTATGCTCCTGCTCATAGGAGGTGGAGGACATGCTCCAGCTGCAGGGGATGACATCTGGAGGTGCCTGCTGCTGCTGCCTGGGGGTGGGGGCCACAGAAGAATCCGCTGCTGCTGCTGCTGGGATGGGGCAAAGGCTCATGCTGCTCCTGGGAGAGTGGGGCTACATTCTCCTGCTGGGGGTGGGCGAAAATGCTCCTGCTGCTCTTCGGGGGGGGGGGTGCACAGACATAAAGGCCTGGCTATTAATACAGATACTGAGTCGGGGTGATCCAGTTGCCTTCTTCCCATTCCCACTAGGCTCCATAATTTTTATCTCTATCTCCTTCTCCTCCCCCCCAAAAAAAAAGAAAAAAGAAAAGGGAGTTTTACACACACACACATACAATACAAAAGATAGATAACTATAAAAATGAAGAAAAACCACTAACTGAAAATATTAACTTTTTAGAGTAATGGGGAACAGAGATCAGAAATCAAATAAGCTGCAAATGCAAACACACACACACACACACACACACACACACACAATATCCATTAATTTTTCACTGAAGTTAGCTCTCCTAGTCTCTCTCCTCTCCTTCTTCCTAGCTGAAACAGCTCTAAAGGAAGTAGGTTTAGTCTGGCTTCCTGCCTAAGTGCAGTCACCCATGTGACCAGCAGTCTGCTAGAGAGAAAGTCATGTGATAAGCTTTTTTCCCCCAATTTCGCCTGACACTTACATACGGTCAAATGTGCAGTTGAAAGGTGATATTGACAGCAAACTTTCACCAAAATTTACAGGTGAAAATTCAACATAAGGGCACAATTACGTGAAATGTTTTGCATGGTGAAATTGACGATTTTGCCAGAATTTCCCCAGCAAAATTAAATTTCGCTGCATCTCCAACCAGAATCCAGCCGCATGGGTTACTTTGCATTTATCATGCAGTTTTTTTTGAGGGGGGATTTACATCCTCTGGGTCGAGCTACTGTGTGATGAGGAGAAAGACCGTAAACAGTATAGGTGTTTTTGGAAGATCGCCCCAGAACATGCTGCAGAGGAAAAAACCAAAATAAATAACATCATAAACAACAGGTAACTGTTTAAAGTTACAAGAAAGAGGAGCTGCTGTTTTTTTATTTGTTTTTTTTTAATAGCATCTATGCATTATTTATCTCTGTATCCTCATCCTCCTTCCCTCTCTCCCTGTACAAAAATTATTTCACCAACAAGGGAATGGGCTAGGCTGTTATCTGAAGAAGGTGGCACTTTCATGACTGTGGTCAGGGAAATTAAATTTATTTTTATGATTTTCATCCATGTGGTCAAGTCTGTGTATGTGAGAAGCGACAAGACAATACAGATGTTTTGAAATTATCTCAACCCAAAGTGTACCACAGAGGAAAGAAAGATGAAAAACAAATAAAGTTATAAAAAACAGGTAGATGTTTTTAAGTTACACCAAAGAGGACCTGCTGTTTTTCATTCATTATTTTCTTTAGTGTCTGTCACTAGGTTTACCGGTAGGTCTAAGGCGGCTGTTAATTCTTTTCATGGAATCATGAATATTGTAGGGCCTGTTATATTAATGCTCCTGTAAACAGGCTCTACAGGTATATTAATGAAAGATTAACGTAAGGCTGTTGGCATGTAATCAGCCAATCATAATGCTGCCTTTGATAGGCCCTTTTTATAATAACTAATAATGAAACATACTGGTTAAGTATAGATCAATTTGCAATGCAATTAAGTCAGTGATCACCTGGGCACTCATTTAAATGGGCAACGTGGCTGGGCACCACAGCTACCTCCCACTGCTGATGACCATGGTAGATGCCCTTTGCACTGTGGTTCTTAGCGCTCCAGCCTGCAAAGTGGAAGCCCACTAGTAGCTGTCACAAGCCAGCTCTCAGTTGAATCTTCGGAGAGCATTTTCTGAGTAGTAGACTACCTCAGGAGTACTGACAGCCATGACTTCCCTGTTGTTGCTCAGGTATGGGGACTGGTGGGCAGCTGGGAGTGGTGGAACCCAAGACTGCCGCTATTATATTCCTATACAACAGGTGATAGTCACATTGCTTCTTCCCACCTCTGGGACTGCATCAACTAGGGGTGCAATTACACATGTGACTGCACACAGCAGCCAGGTTGAATCCCTCCTCCCCACATTATCCTCCTGTTGTACCCCGACCTGCGATCACCCAGGTGGCAGTGTGGTAGTGGAGAGTGATACCTTGCCTCCTTCAAAGGAGGAGGAAAATGTTTCCTGGACTTGCTTCTGAAGCCAGGTTGCCAGAATCATGAGCAGTAGTACTACCACTGAACTGACAGGCCAGCAACAAATTCATTTTAAGTAATTGTTGATTATTGTATTATACAACAGCTGAAGCAGTTTCCTGGATTGGTCAGTGGCCTTTCTTGAACAGTGATGTTATCCCAGCACAACATCACTGCATCGAGGTCAGGCACATGTGACCATACCAAAATGACAATTAATCACTCCATCCTGTCCCCTTTACTCTGTCGGTCCATTCAGCCTGTTTGCCTGCCACTCACCTGCCCACCAAATGTAATCTTTATGAATAAAAAAGAAATAGGCCCAAAGCCACAAACTGTAGAAACCCAAACCTCAACATTCAAAAAACCTTTGCTGTCAGCACCTTTACCCTCTTTGTGGCAGTCTGATGTGCAGTTCACACAGCCACTTGCTCAGCTTCTTGTAGTCCTTCCTACTGTTCTTAACAATCTGCCTCAACACCACAGCACACAAAATTCAAAAAGAGAAACAAGCATATTTTATTAGATGAAACTAGCCTCTACACGTTAAGCACCTACTCCAATCACTCATAAACCTCAATCCCTTTCTGTTGAACAACGATCAACAGCTTCAAAATTTGGTTCCTGAAACAGACATTTCTCCTGGTACACTGTATAACTAATTTTGCCAAACAGTAATGGGAGAAAAACAGAAAAGTGAAAAGCCAATGTGGAGGAGGGAGGGGCGAGAATCACTGACAACTCAAGTGGGGTGCAGTGCTAAGAGAGGGGAACCAAGGCAGACCAGAGCATCAGCACACAACTTATTCACAACAGCTCCACCTAGTGCACAAATAGTATAAGCAACTCTTTTGTCACCAAATATGTTTCCACATTGAAAAACTAGAAAGAAAAATATTTTGAAAACAGTATTTATTCAGTATTTTTATTCCCAAAGTAAATGAGCTGTTGCATAATAGCAATATTGCACTTCAGGGTGTGTGTTCTGCCGAGACAATGTCATGTGTCGGGTGTTGGATGCACTCAGCCTTCAGCCTTATGCACAGCATCCCAAGGTGTGAGATTATCCCAGTACAACACACACGCTATCACACATTATTGCTTTATTAGACATTTGGGGCAATGTCAAAGTGTTCAAAGATCAAAGACATGACTTGCTTCTTTGTGATAAGGAATGGAATAATGTCCTCTTCCTCTGTCTCATGCTAAGACTTCCAACCTTGCAAGGTGCTACAGAGTGTGACTCAGCAGGATCCACCACTGGAGGTGCAAGGATATAACACAACTTTAACAATGTTTGGGAACTGGGTTAAAAGGAGTTGAATAAAACTGATTGATCATAGCTGCATAAAGTCTGGCTGCCCTCCTCTGATGTGCTGGACCCACTGTGAGCATCACTGGTGTATCAACCCCTTGATAGGCATTATGCCTAAAGTATGGAGCCCTTGAAGGGTAGAAGGAGGAAGCAGCAGAGGGCATTTGCCCAGTAGTCATTGGGACATTGCTATCTAGTTGCCATTGTGCATTATTATCTGATAGTTGTTGTGGCGTTTTTGCTGATTAGTTCATTGAAGTATTTTTGCCTCAGAGATGAAAGCCTGGAAGCCACATGAGTAAGCTGGCAGGTGGCATTTGTATTCTGTATTTGCTTTACCAAGAATAGGCTCCATTGAGCGAAGCTCATTTAAAAGGAGTACGGCAAAGCAGGACAAAAGAGTAGACAGCAGACTGCAGCAAGAGGAATGGAATCAGACAGGAATCCCCCAACAGCTACCAGATGGCCACTGAAGAAACCAATATAGTCAAGCAAGGAGAAAAGGCAGAAGGATGGACAGAAAGTCAGATTAAGCTTGAGAACAAGGAGAAACAATGAAGCCAGCAACCATGGAGAAGGCTTCGAGTTTTAGGCAAGAAAATCTCCAGGTGCATCACAAACATTCAAAATCAATACTGGGAGCAAGCACCTGGAAGTTGAGGGTGGAATAGCCATCAGCACAGGCAGACAGTGAGCAGGAAGATGGTCTGGAGAAGGAAATGGAAGCACGGTGCAGGCTGCTAACCCAGCCAGATCCAGGAGCATTTCAGCAGCAAGACAGAAAATAGCAAAAGAAGGGCAATCAGAGAAATGCTGAGCAGACAGGGCATGCACAGACATTGGACCACTAGTAGAGGGGAGGAGTCTAGAGCAGATCATGAGCAGCATTCTGTAAATGGATCAGCAGCTGCACTACTGCTTTAACAGACAATCCAGTGGGTACAATATTCACGCACCAAAACTACTGAAGCTGGCAGCAGAGGAAATAACATACCCAGTAAGCTTAATAGTCAACATATCTTTTACCCTGGGACACGCCCCAGACCTCAGGAAATATTCTCATGTCATGCCTATTCATAAATCTGGACCCCTCTTTGACTTTAGAAATTATAGGCCAATTTCAATTTATCAGCCCTCTCAAAAATTCAAGAAAAATTAGTGTATAACCAAGTGATGGAATACATTCCATGATTCAATGACTGACTGATAGGTACCAATCTGTTCAGTACGGAGGAAATATATCAGAAAAAATCAGGGTGGGGTGTGGTGTCCCACAGGACTTAATTCTTGGATCTACCTTATTTTCCTTGTTCTTTGACCCAATAATGAGTTGTAACTGAAACAAAAAAAACACTTTACGCTGATGATGCAGTTATATACTGTTATATACTGTCATGGATTGTCAGCTACTGATTTGGAAATGGTTTTGACAAGAGAACTGGGTTTAATACAGAACTGGTTTTGTAGGAATAACATGGTTCTTAAATTATATAAAACTAGGACAATAGTCTTTGTGACTCATTGTAGGCTGAGACACCATGGTAACAGTCTGAGTGTGGTGGCACTGGATGGGACAAAGTATGAAAATGTTACTTCCTTTAAAGGACACCTAAACAACATTTTACGAAAAAACTATTCAAAAATTCAACTTCATAAGGGGCTAAAGGAAAGGGTGCTGTCTACATTGATGCTAACATTGCATTTATGTGAATAACATAAATAGTTTTGTAGCATCTGAAAAAGTAAGCATCAACCTTCCAATTTAAAAAAGAAACCTGCTCTGCCTGTTCCCTTAAATGGCTGCCAAATGTGTAAAGTGATGACATCATTGGAGCTAGAGAAAGAGGGCTACATTGCTCTCTATAGAGCTAACTAGTTCTGTTTTTCCCCTTTGTTTAGAATTATTTCTCCAAAATAATCAAACCCCTGACTTAACATGTGGATTATTTTGATCAGTACACGTTAGGCTATGATTTTGTTCATTTTGTTTACTTTAATGTGCTGAAATTGTGTTGAAATCCAACTGACTTTCTTTTTGGCAATCTGCAGTATAGAACAACTCTTCAAATACCTGGTGGTCTAATGGTTATGTGATGTCATGATGGTTGTAGCAAAGTTCAAGTCTGGTCCAATGCCAATGGTTATGCTTTGTTGGTAATCCAGAAATATGCTTCTCTTACAGTCTTTTGTTTTCCTTATGAACTTCCCCACCTGGCAGCTAGCCCACCAGCCATCAAACAGTCTGCTATTCAGACTCTGTCCTTATTACTGCCTGGGGCCGCATATGAGCTTCCCAGTCCCACAAAGACAGTAACACACTTCAGATTGCAATCTTGTGCCACAGACAGTAGCGCACACCAATACACTTCATTGACTGGAACTCTTAAGTGATGCCTCCCAAATTGCTTTCCAGTTCTCTTTCATCAATGTTTCACTTCTGCTCCCACAATAAACATTGGGTGGATTACCACCCTTTTTCACAATGGAGGCAGTACGCATAGTCCCCCATTTTTTTCTGCCTCATTGACCAGCAACTATGTCTTCTTGGAGAGTCAAGCAATAAGTACTGGAACACACAAAAAAAACTGCTGTTCATACCCTCATAAGGGCTGGACTTACTATGGATAGCAGCATTATGATGCAGGAGAGACGTGCTAATTTCTTGATTGAATCCTCCTGACCTCCATCATTGGTCTACCCCCTTACCTGTGATCAGCAGAATCTGGCAGAACAGTCCTCAGCAATCATCTTGCAGTCCTTGTCATTGCCTTCCTCCACAATGCTAGTTGTCTGACTCACCATTCTTCTAAATCTTGAATGTGGTATACACAGTCTCATCAATACTGCCTCAACAAACCTTGACACCCCCCCAAGGTAATCTACCCACACTGAATCCAGGTACCAATTTAGGCACCACAGTGCCACTCTGAGTATTTGTCATCACTGCCTGCTCTCATCCATGGTCAGGTAGTGATCATGAGGCTGGTAGCCCCACATCTCAGATCTCCCAATGATCTGCTCACCTTCCCCCCAGTCTTCCCCCATCCCTGAATATAGCTGTACCCTACAGGAATGCCTTCCTCGGTCCCCCTCTGGTATTCATTCTTCACTCCTGCTCCCCACATCAAAAACTGGTGAGCTCACCACCCTTGCACATCATGAATGCCTTTAGTACAGTCTTCTGGGTTTTTTTTGACATATCAAAAACAAACATGATCTTTCTGGTAAGCTAGGATGATTGCAGCAGGGCACAAGGGGGGGGAATAGACTATATTACCCTTTAAGATCTAGGCTACCTTTGATTAGACAACATTAAATGACAAGTGCATGCATCCTTATGCACATCATTTAATAGTCCCTAATCATAGGTAGCCTAGACCTTAAAAGGGTAGGAAAGCCCATTGTTCCCCTTGTACCCTGCTACTATCAGTATTACTCACTGAAAAGATCATGTTTATTATTGAGATGACAAAAAAAAAAAATGAGACTGTACTAACCATATTCACGAAGTGGAAGAAAGTTGCAGTCACCATTTTTCAATGTAGGAAGAAGGAGTGATGAATACTTGCCAGAGGGGGACTGGGAGACCATTCCTGTAGGGTACACCTGTATTCAGGGTAGGTGGAAGACAGGGGGAAGGAAAGTTGAACAGATCATTGTGAGATCTGAGATATGGGGCTGCCAGCACTGTGATCACTACCTGACCATGGATGAGAGCAGGTAGCAATGATTAATACTTGGAGTGGCAGGGCAGCACCTAAATTGTTACCTGGATTCAGTGCAGGGAGATTACCCTTGAGGGGTTTGTTGAGGTTTATGGTGACAGTATCAAGGAGACTGTGTATACAGCATTCAAGATTCAGAAGAGAGGTGAGCCAGCTAACTAGCTCTGTGTAGAAGGGCACAGAAAAGGACTGGAGGAGGATTGTTGAGGACTGTCCTATGGCATTCTGCAGATCACTGGTAAGGGAGTAGAATGACATTGGAGGCTGGGTGGATTCATTCAAGGCATTAGTATGCCTCCCCTGCCTAATAATGTTGATATCCATTGCAACTCTAGCCTTAATGATGGTATGAACAGCAGTTTTTCTAGTGTGTCTAAAAGCTTCTTTCTTGGCTACTCAGGAAGACCTGGTTGTTGGTAAATGAGGCGGGGAAAAAATCAAAACAGGGGGACTATACATACTACCTTCATTGTGCACAAGGGTGGTGATTCATCTGATATTTATTGTGGGAGCAGAAGGGAAATACTGATGAAAGAAGACTGAAAGTGATTTGGGAGGCATCACTTAACAAAGGTAATGGTATAGATGTGCACTACTCTCTGAGGTACAAGATTACGATCTAAAGTGTGATAATTATCTTTGTGGGACTGGGAAGCACAAATGCAACCCCAGGTAATAATAAGAACAGAGTGTGAACAGTGGACTGTTTGATGGCTGGTGGGCTAACTGCGGTGCCCCCCCCAATAAGGTCATAAGGAAAAAGAAGACTACAAGAGAAGCATATTTTTTGGATTTCCAAGATAGCATGAACTTTGGCATTGGACCAGCCCAGAACTTTGCTACAACCATCAGGACAACACATAACCATTAGATCACCAGGTATTTGAAGAGGTGTACTGTACTGTGGTTTGCCAAAAAGATAGTCGGTTGGACTACTACACAATTTCAGCACGTTAAAGTAAACAAAATGAACAAAATCATAGCCTAAAGTGTATTGATCGAAATAATCTGCATGTTAAGTCAGGATGTTGATCATTTTGGTGAAACAATTCTAAACAAGGGGGAAAACAGAACTAGTCAGCATTATAGAGAGACATCTAGCTCTCTTTCTCTAGCTCCAATGATGTCATCACTTTACACATTTGGCAGCCATTTTAGGGAACAGGCAGAACAGATTTTTTAAACTGGAATGATGAAGCATACTTTTTCAGATGCTACTAAACTGCATTCATGTTATTCACATAAATGCAATGTAAGCATTAATGTACACAGCAGCCTTTCCGACACCTCTCTATGAAGCCAGATTTTCAAATTGTTTCTTTCTAAAAATAGGTTGTTTGGATGTCCTTTAAATGTCTTGGGGTAACCTTGGACCCCACGCTGAGCCTTGGACCACACATGGACATAGTTACGTTAAAGGTTCGTGCACAAATTGCTACTCTATACAGAATTCAAAAGTTTCTAACATCTGAAACCAGAATGGCGATCATTAACCAAAATTTACTACCTCCAGTTGACTACACTTCAACAGTGAATGACACAGCCTCTGCAAATATACTGTCTAAGAAGACAGCCGCCCTTCATAAGATAGGTAGATTTGAGCTATCACCCCCAAATAGGATGCATCATTGTGAGATACTTAGAAGAGTGTGTTGGTCTCCTTAAATTATAAGCTTTCCTTGTCCCGACTTGTTTATTGGATCTGGAAGGCAGGCACCCCACCTACTGTGTCTACATCTCTCATGGACCTTGTACCAAGTTTCAACTCATGCTCTTCACAAGACTTAAATCTTTTAAATGTGCCATTTGCACACACTCTAAGATGCCAGTGACTTTGTGCTCATTCTGCAGTGTCCATCTGGAATGAAATACCCCCTCACATCAGGTGTCTGCCTACTGGTATCATGTTAAGTTAGCAATTGATTTAGAGCTATGGGAATAAGAGTAACATCAAAATAACAAATGGTAAAATGGCACAGTAGTAATAATAGCTATGTGCTACTGTAACTACAGTGAAGTTGAGCAGATAGTGTTGTGGTGTATGTGGGTGTATCTGGAAGGGTTTGTCTATGTTTGTTTGGCAAGCAGCTGCCAAGCTAGCATTTGGTGTGGCAGTTAAGGCAACTGCCTATGGAGTGGATGACCTGTGTTTGGACCCTCGGTAGGTATACTAATTTTTTTTTATGTTTTGGACATGTATACTTTAATTGATTTGTGATATCTGTGCTGTAACCCTGCCCTCCTGACATTGTCCCCCCTGTCTGTAGAGTCCCCACCCACTGTTCTCCCCTGCCAACACGTGTGTCCCGAGTGTGGCCCCCTCTCAAGTTTGCCCCCTTCCCCAGTATCAACCTCCCCAAGTTGATTATATTAAGTTGGGGGTGTGGGTGGCAATGCCCCCCACAAAGGGGGTGCAGGGAGGCATAGACCCTCTGCATAAAAAAAAGCAGTAGCCTGTTCGTTATTTGATAATAATCATGATGGTAGCTATTCCTGTTGGAGGCTATAGTGCACATTGCAGTTTTTAGTTTTCAGCGATGCACACTCTCTGAGTTGTAAGTTGCTGTTCCATATTCACTGTTATGACATGGAATCCTGCCTACTTACAATGCTTTTTCTACAGCACTATCAATCCATTTGACTGAACTTTCCAAATATGAATGCTTGTAATGCTTTTTACCAATTTATTGCACTATTTGACATGGAACTTTATTGTCCCCATTTATTATTGTCCTGTTGTTTCAAATTCATCAGGGTCTTCATGTGACCTCTGGTCTAGTTGTGGATTTATTAAAATACATTTGAATTCATTATTTGACTGGACCTACATCATTTTGCATGAGGTAAAGAGTGCTAGGTTATCCAGGAGACCATCCAGGTTTAGAAACCTAAAAGATCAGGTCCAGATGTACCTCTGAGGGCTTTAGAATGCTGAATTTTCTCAAAACAGTAGACCATACAGTGGTCAGTGATGAAGTCCAGAAAGGTACCTGCAGCAGAAATTGTGTGAGGATGCGAGGTAAGCAACCAGTTTAGAAGTGAGTGATTAGAGAAGTTAGGGTTGTGATGGGTAGTGTCAAAGATGGCTGAGAAAGATCAAGTGACCAAATCTTTTGAGTGAAGGATTTGAAAAAGGCACGGATAAGTTTAAGTCCCCAAATAATAAGTTTACCCCAAATAATAAGTTTATCAGAAGAGGACAGTGTGTGTAAAGAGGAAATAAGGGAAATGATATAATCTGATTTGGCCTTGGGGACCAATAAATATCACTCAGGAAGATGGAAAGAAAATGCAGGAAAGAGATTTTACATACAGTAGTACACTTTTATGGGAGGATTGAACAGCATCAGTAATTACAACACTACACCAGAGGGTACAGAGGACATAAATATTGACACCAGCAACTCTTGCCCTGATCCTACCAAAAGAGTGTGTAGCCAGGAACTGAGATGTCACTATCACTGATCTTAGCAGTCCTGTTATACTTGGACCAAGTACACTCATTTAAATATCTTGGTATCACACTCGACAGTCACCTATCCTATGGCATCCACATTGACACTGTTGCCAAATCTGTAAACAAATGCATTGGTCTTCTCTACAGGCACAGGCAATGCCTTACTGCAGATGCATTAAGGATAGCTGTGCAGAGCTCTGTGGTCTCACTAATCGATTATGGTCTGGTTGGCTACGGCTCTGCTGCTGACACAGCCCATAGAGGCATATCCTTGGCCCTAAACAAAGCCTGCCATCTCATTACAGGATTGCACCATTTTACCCACACATGTGCCCTCTACGCCCTAATGGGTTGGCTCCAACTATCCAACCATATTAAGGATCATACCTGCTTAATGGCCAAGAAGATTACATTAGGCCTTGCACACACCCAGGAGTCCAAGCCCTCCTACATGCAGCATGCATCTCCCACCCCACCAGGGCTTCTGGAAATCAAATTCTGCACATCCCCCTGTGCCTCGCCTCTCAGGGGCAAAGGTCCTTTGCTCACTATGTGCCCTCCTGGTTTAATGGACTCAACAAAGACATCACCTCTCTGCAAAGGCTTGGCCAGTTTAAAACCAACCTTCGCCTCCACCTC
This sequence comes from Neoceratodus forsteri, assembly GCA_016271365.2. Lineage (NCBI taxonomy): Eukaryota > Metazoa > Chordata > Ceratodontiformes > Ceratodontidae > Neoceratodus > Neoceratodus forsteri. The sequence goes on along the minus strand of CM057456.1, from coordinate 604,736,944 downwards.
TCTGCCTCCAGCTCCTGTGACTGTTACTCCTAATCTGCTATCCCCTCTGATTCTTACCTCTCCCTCTCCTCTGCACCCTTCCCCTCCTCCCCCCTGACTTTAGCACTTGCTTGAATCCTGACAATGCCCTCAGCTGCTCCTCTGTTTCTGCTGTCCCCTCAATCTCTCAATTCTTCTTGTTACCCTACCCTGGTACCTTTCTTCCCTCAATTTGTCTGTTTTCAACTGCCTGAGACTGTTTTAGAATCCCATGCTTTGCACTGTTTTCAAATTTCTGTCCTGTACCTACCTCCTCACAGATGTATGTATTCAACTCTACTTGAATTGCCTATTTCAATTTTTGTTTATGTTTGTACTGTTTCCTCATTTGACATGGAACCTTTGTAAAAGAGCCTTGCTCAAAGGTACTTGTAATCCTAGAATAAAAAAAAATAAAAATAAATAGCAGAGAGCCAGAACTCAGTGAGGACTAGAACATCATGGTTAGTTTGTAGAACCCAGAATCTAAGATGGTCAAGTTGGTAAAAGGCTCCTAACATTAAGATGAAACATACTAAGACTCTTTTACACAGAGGGGGAGGATGGTACAAAGGTAGGGTCAGGATTTTGCTCAACATTTCAGGACAGAAGTAAAAGGGCAGTGACTACCTTATATGAGAAGCAAGAGCAGTGAAAGAGGGAGGAGGGAAGAACACTGGCAATGGGCAGGAGGAGAGGGAGGAAGACAGCACCAAAGAGCTTCAAAAGGTAGAGGGGGGGCTGGGTCCATGGTGCTGAGCAATGCTACATCGCTCTGGCATGCTGCAACCTGGGTTCATGCCCTGAGCCTGAGTGTCAGGAGTGGAGGCTGGCAGGGAGGGAGTTAAAGGCATCCCTTGGATGCTTCCCTCCATGGGGGGGTTGGTGTGGATCACCCTTGGAGTGGGACCTGGTGGTGGCTTGGGGAGATGCTTTAGGCAGCATAGGTGGCCACACACAGCCAAGTATCCCAACTTTCAGACGCTGCCACAGCTGCACACATGGGAGGCAGTGGGGCACCAAAAGTGGAAAAAGCTGGACTGATGCAGGATGCAACCTGCCATGTACTGTAGACCCACAAAGCCTAACCTTAGGTGCTCCCCACAGAAACTAAGTAGAGTACGTCCTCCGGGTTCATTCCCCCTCCAGCCTCAGAGGCCATGATGTGGGTGGCAAGTCAGAGAAGAATGGCACAGTGGAGGTAAGTCCCAGGTGGATGGGCAGGGGTGCACGGCACGGCTGACGGGGAGCGGTTTGGGTGGGAGCAAAAAAAAGGGGATGGTGAAGTAGATACAGAGACTCTAGAAGGGATTGGGGAAAGAGAGTTAGAGAAGGAAGAGGTAGAGATAGAGGGAGGGGAGGAGCTTTGGCAGCGAGCACTGAATGAAAAGGGAGAAGAGACAAGGAAAGGAGGAAGAGTAGGGAGGACAAAAAAGTGAAGGGCAAGAAAGTGGAAGGGATACATATGGGATATGAGTGAGAGGAAGCAAGCATGATGAGAGGAAGCAAGCATGATGAGAATAAGTGGAGAAGGGATGCACTTCATGTCCAATCCTCCCAAACAAATGCAAATAATATTAAAACAAATAATGATAGCATGGTACTGTGAGCACGACATTTGTGTTCAAAGTACCAAGCTATCATTTTCAGTTTAAAGCTATTCGCATTTGTTTGTTGCAAAAAGTGAAAAATACTTGAACTTTCTGCTGATTTTTGCTAGCTGTAAAAAAACTAAAACACACATCTAAATGAAACACTACTGATTACGTAGATATTTTTGTGCTGAACAAATATCGTGCTCACAGTACCATGCCATTATTTTTTTATTTGCATTTGTTTGTTGAAAAAGTGAAAAATAACTGAATTTTCTGTTGTTATTTTACTACTTTTTTAAAAACTAAACAGTATCTATAAATTAAACACCAATCATTTTGTAGATTTTTTTGAGCAGAACAACGTTTGTGCTCATAGTACCATGCTATAATTGTTAATTTTAAAGTTATTCACATTTGGATATGGTTAGCACAATTAGAATACATCTGCACAGCTGGGTATCTTTTCAGTAACATCATCAAGGCAGCCATTTTAGGATTCTTAGAGCAGGATTTTTGAATCAGGAGAGGCTATGTTTGCAATTTTCAAATGCCATGAAACTGCATTTATCCTGCTTTAATAAATGCCATTTCAGTATAAATGTAAACAACAGTCTGTTCTTTATGAGCCTATGGAGTCATTTTTTAAAAAAAACAAAATGTGTAAAAAAGATGGTTTAGGTATCCTTTAAACCCATGTTGTGCATTGTCAAAATTTTGTCTACTTGTCATCTCATTCCACATGTATCTACTGCTTTTATTTTACCATGCCTGTAACCATGCCCGTATCCACTATTTTTCTTTACTGTAACCACCTCATGATGTAACTCACAATGCCTCAAATGTTCCTTATGTCCTTGTTCATTCTTATAACTTGTATTGTTATCCCAGGTCGCCCCTGAAAAAGGGACCTTCAGGGCTCAGTGGGCCTACCCGGTCACCAAAATTTACTAAATAAATATATGGTTTGTCGTCAGGCCTGCCATGATTTTGCCCATTATCCAAGTAAGACTGAAGGGCTTAATTTGCTAATTAATATTTGTCACCTTTTTTTATATATTGGGAGGACATTGACACATTTCCAATCCATGGGAACTACATTTTCTCTGATTGATTTTTGAATAGCAATTCTAATGATTCTGCCATCTCTTCTCTGATATTTTTAATCAGGTTTGGGGAAATGTTATTATGGCAGAAGACATGTTTTCAAAAGGTTTACTCAAACCTTCAGCAGTATCCTTCCTAGTAATAACATTTTCCTGAGAACCTGCTAAACTTGGTCTATAATATCGCCATTAATCTATCTGATGTAAATGATGAACATAAGTAATTTTTGAGTTCCGTTGCCATCTCAGATGCATCAATTGTATTTTTTTCTTCTATAGTTGTGGGTCCCTTAATTCAGCTCTGTTTTAATCAAATTGATGTTGCCAATGAATTCCTTTGCTTGACCCTTTTTTTTTTGCTTTGGTTGCCAAGTTATACTCACATTTTCTTCTCTCCTTTTTTATTGCATTTCTACATTTTTGAAAGTGTTTTATATTTTATTATTGTCTCCCGATCATTTTTCACTTTACATTTTTATACTGCCTAGTTGTTTATGTAATATGCCTTTTTATTTTAGGAATCAGCCAATATATTTTCTTCCCTTTAATAGTGCAGATCTTTTTCCTTGGTGCAAATTTATCTTGCAGATCCAGAAGTTTATTTTTGATGGTCTGTCATACCTACTCTGTATTCCCCTTATTAAAATTGTCTTCCAAATACCACTCCCTTAGTGCTGATTAATTTGTTTTAGTCTGCCCTGCTGTATACATACAGCATATCTATTTTCTACCTGTTTCTTTGGTTTCAGCTGGCTCCATGAGAAATTTAACCATACACTAATCACTCCCAGGTAATGGCCTAAGTATTTGACCATTTGTAATATATTTTCCTACAGTACTTAATATTATGTCCAAAGCATTCTTTCCCCTTGTTGAAGTCATTGAAAGTTGTGTTAGACAGCTACATTAAAAGTGCTGCCCCTGTTTGTGATTGGTATGTCTGATTTTTCCAATTGCTATCAGGGAGACTGAAGTTTCCTATGATCAGGGTCTCATGTTGGTCTGTGGTCCTAATTGTTTCATTTTTATATCAGCTTTGCTTTTACAGTCTGGGGGGTCTATAACATACATCCAGTACTTTTGATCTAACCGACGAGGATACATTGGATGGTGCACTACCCAGGGCATCAGTGGCCCAGTATAAAGTTTCAAAGTGTGGTGGTGGAAATGTAGAATGCATATGCCCCCCCCCCCGTACCACCATACTTATTTTGCCATACACAAATCCAGAGATTAGTAGTCAGCGGGCAGAGTACGCCTTGTACCAATGCTACATGTCTTACTTATACAAATTTTATTTTCCAAATGTTAAAGCCATTCCGTGGTATTTTAAATTCCCATTTTTCTGATGTACCCATGAAAGTTTTCAAGGCTGTTAATTGACACATGTATATTTTTAAATATATGGATGTGCAGTTAGAATAATGATTTTTCCTGGTATGTCATGTCCAGCTTAGAAAAAAAAAAAAATATATATATATATATATTATGGTAGCACGGTAGTGCTACTATAGTTAGGGTTGAGGAGCCATTTCTATGTTAAACCCCAAAACTTTGCACCTTAATAACTTTGCAACCGTTTGATGGATTTGCCTGAAATTTGGAATTTATGATCAAGAACCATAGGCCTTGGGATCTGCCAAGTTTCGTACTGGTTGGATATACGGCTATGGAGTTATTAAGTGTGATCTGTGCGCGCGTCTACGCTTTTCTGGAATTCTGTGGTCGCGCCTACAGGTCATACGGTTTGCGTGATCGGCCCAAAATCTTCAGAGAACATGTAGCCAGGGTCCCCAATGTGCCTTTTGAAGATTTCGTGAAAAAATATTAAACGGTTCAAAAGTTATTCAAAAAACAGTTTCCCATTATAAGTCAATGGGAAAAGTTAACAAAAAGTTCAACACTTTCGCAAATGCATTTTTACTTTCGCAAATGGGCCTGTTACTTTCGCAAATCGGCCATTTTGTTTTCAGTTGGTGATCAGAAAAATGGTTGGCATTTAAATTTGGGACCCTCTAGCAACCTAATTTTTTTTGTATTCACCTAGTCGGGCCCTGAGGATGCTTGCCATGTCTTTATTTTGTGGTAAAACACCCCAGAAATATGTTTTTCAAATTTCTGGAAAAAGTACTTTCGCAAATTACTTTCGTGCTCACGAAAGTGTCGCAAATTTTTGCGAAAGCTTTCGCAAATTGCCACAGTAATTTTCTAGTCTGTGGGAAAATGACAGCAATTCTTTGGCACTGCACTGCAAAATAACTGTTGGGAGTTTTGGGCTGAAATTTGGAGGGAACACAGCCAACATCTCACAGATGTGCCTTTCAGTGTTGTATTGAAAAAATATTACACGGCGGCAAAGTTATGGCACTCCAAAGTTGACAGTTTTTCCCATAGGATAACATTACGGCACCCGAAGCATTATAGGAATCCTTTGGCACCCTGCTGCAAAATAACGGTTTGGTCTTTTTTCCTGAAATTTGGAAGGAAGACAGCCAACAGTACACAGATGTGCCTTTCGTAGTTTGGTGAAAAATATCACATGGCGGCAAAGTTATGGCACTCCAAAATTGACGGTTTTTCCCATAGGATAACATTACGGCACCCGACACTTAACAGAAATCATTTGGAGCCCTGCTGCAAAATAACGGTTTGGTCTTTTTTCCTGAAATTTGGAGAGAAGACAGCCAACAGCCCACAGATGTGCCTTTCAGTAGTTTGGTGAAAAAACATTACAGGGAGGCAAAGTTATGGTGCTCCGAACTTTTCTTTTTTTCCCATAGGATAACATTACGCGTTCACCGCCTTTCAGGGCCCGATCTTGAAACGGTGCGGAGCACGACATTCATTGAAAATTTCTTAGCCCCATAATGGGGCTAAGATTCACATTAGCCAGGACAGTTGTAAATAATATGACTTTTAAATTTTTTTTCTATGTCATACGGTTCCTGAGATATAATGCATTTAGTATTCCAAGATCTCATTTTCTGTGCCGATACTCATTATTTTGCATACATTATTTGTACTCACTGTCTTTCTCAATGCAGGTTTTAGGGAAAACCAGCCTGTGCACTTACATTACTGTTACTGTTGCCCTTTCCGCTTGCGGATCCGTACCCGTTTCACTTACCATTGACGTCTGCGCCACCATGTGCGTTATCCTTTGCGTTTTCATTTGCGCTTGTGTTTCTGTTATTTTTTGCCGTTTCTGTCTACAGTACTGTTTATCTTACTGTTTCACTTTACATCACCATGCCCATTGACATTTCTGTTTGCAGGCACCATGTTACTATGTGACAACACATCCATAGGCAGACCATTCCGTCTATGCCACCATGTGCATTACCCTTTCTGTTCTCATTCGTGCTTGTGTTACCATGTACCACTGTTAGCATTTCTGTTTGCGTTGCTGTCCCTGTTAGTATGCCACAACACATCTTAGGACCCCTTCCATCAACGCATTGTATGCAGGCCAGGATGTGGGGCCTTCACGCTAACCTAGATTGATCATTCCTCAAAAAGAAGGAAATTAGAGGCAAAAATCCATTTAATGCATTAGTTAGGGTTGTTCCACAGCAAAAGTGAGGAAATTCACTGTTGGGGTTGAAAACCCCCTTGGACCCCCCACCCCCAACTGGCATTGGGGTGCGCATTGGGATCGTGGGTCGACTCTCACCCATGACATGTGGCATAAAAGCAGCAAGTATGGGAGAATGGGGTGAGGTTGGGACCCCGATCTAATCTTACTGATGAGGAGGAAATGAGAATTCAACCAGACAGTCTCCTCACTTTGTCGCTATGGAGTAACCTAACGTCACTCGGTTTGCCTCTAATATATATATATATATATATATATATATATATATATATATATAGAGATATTACAATGTGTGAGCTATCGGATAAATGAGTTTATCTACAAGTTTGCTGTTTGACCTGGGTAACTTCAAGAGTGGCGTAAAGCACGCAGTGAAGTGTCCAGGTCAAACTGGCACAATGTATATAAATCATTTATCTGACAGCTCACCATTGTATATTTCATTTGTGCAATAGGGATACTTCTTATCAGTGCAGAAATATTTGGTTTTGACTGTATATCTTTTTTTTTTTTTTTAATGATAATTTCTGGGACTTTCAGTTAACTTTCCTAGTGTATGTCTGCCTAGCGTGGTGGTTACTATTAAATGAAACACCACTCATTTTGTAGAGCACTTCTTGCTAAGCAAATGTCATGGTCACAGTACCATGCTACCTTTTTTGGTTTAAAGTTATTCACATTTGTTTGTCGAAAAAGTGAAACAAAAATGTAATTTTATGCTGTTTTTTGCTAATTATAAAAAAACTAAAAGGTATTTATTAATGAAAGGCCACTCATTTTGTAGATATTTTTGTGCTGAATATTTTTCGTGCTCACAGATTTATCCCAAGTATGTGCAGATAAATGAATTTATGCAATGGATTTTGGCTCCATGCCGATTGCATATATATATATATATATACACATACAGGATGGCAGCAAGGAAATTAGCTCCCACAGTTGCAAACACTGGCATAATGCATGGTGCTTTATGTACATGTATGTCTGTCTTTGGTCACTCTGTTTTATTTTGCATTAAAGTACTTGCTATTCTTAGTGTACTTTTGAACTGTTTAAACAGCTTTCAGGAAAGTTTTTTTTTGTATAGGAATTTTTCAGTTATTTTGTTGCTCTGAGCTGAGTAGTTTTGAAATTGCAACTTTGAAGGCAGATATATGCAAAAAGGTATGGCAACTCCTATAGTTCATTCTTTTGCTATATTCACATCCATATGATACATCTGTCAACAAGGTTTTATGAAAATGACATGGGACTGAAGTGGTTTTATGCATAAAAACATAAAAATATTTCCCAAATTTTGGGTAATGTTAGTTGAAGAAGGTGTTATAGTATTAGTAATTTACTCTTCTTTGTTGCATTTCTGGAAAAAAATCAAACAAACATCAATACACATGATGTGTTCTTGTTTCACTTTTTCTTTCACGCTCATGTTGGCATCTAAAACACTGATGTTATAATTACAGAAAACTATCAGATCCTTTACATACGTTTTCCATGAAGTGGGGTTAAGTCCCACCTTGTAACTTAAAAAATAGCATGACAACCCATGTTTTTTGTTGTGGATTTAAAATGTTTAGATGACCATCATGTACTGGACAAAAAATTATGAATTTGACATGGGGTTGCTGAAACATCAGGTAATGTCCTTAAGAGATGAATATGGGATTTGTACCTCAACATGATGGGATACCAAGAATAGGAGTGGTATAGTCGTTGCATGGATCCGATTGTGATCTGTCAACAGTGGCAGTATTTAAATTGGGATCCGAACAAGTCAGAGGTCAGATCCCAGGTTCGTTCCTGCACTCTCCGATGTCAGATCCAGGGATCAAATATCAGATCCAAGGATCTGCAGTTGGATCCAGCATTGGATCCAGGGATTTGACCATGGATTTGGGGATCTGACTTGGATCCAGGATGGTCGGATCCATAGTCAGATAGCACTACTATCCGACTGGATCCATTATCCAGCAAAAAGACTGGTATCCAGTGGTATCCTAAGTGATAGGATACTATTTGAGTAACACTACCCAGTGGGAAGGCACTATGCCATGCACAGAGGCCTTGCCACATGGCATTACTACCACAATCATCCCCACAACCAATATTATAAAAAAGGTCTCAGGAATACTCCATTCTGATTGGCTGTCAGCATTCTGACAGCCTTATAGTAATCTCTGTTATACCGTCATGTACAGCCTGATCACCATGGCAAAAGAATTCTTTCTGTCAGCATTAAAGATGTGTGAAGTTGGCAAACTTCACTTTGTGAAATAATTTGCAAGGTTTGCCAAATTCACAAAGTGCAAAATTCTGATTTCACAAAGTTTTTGGCAGGCAAAGTGGTGCTTTTTCAGCAGAAGTTATGCAAATTTGCTAGCAAAGTTGCAACTTCACCATATTTCCTCCTTACCTTCACCTGACTATGCCTGAAAAAGTGCCATTTCCCTAGGAGTACTCAATGCAAAGTGGGCAATTTGTGAAGTTATTCACGCAGGCGAATTCTGCAACTTAAAACTTCACAACATCGCTAGTTAGCATTCCACTGTCTAGAACTGCTGACCAACTGGAACGATACATTCTTAAACAGTTGGTGGATGAACTATTTTATTAAACATCTCCCTGACAATGAGGAAAACAGTTTGAATGCACACTTCTAACACTCTTCATTTGAAATCAGTTTTTATTATAGCAGTAAGGCACTCCCAGGGGTTAGATTAACAGTGAGTTAATCATCCCATTGGAGCAATAGGGCACTCGACTGCACCTCATGCCACATTATGCCCCTAAGTAGTGATTAACAGATTGTTTATCTAACCCTGGTCATGTCTTGATGCTTAAGAAACAGAATCATAGAATTTGTCAGCAGATAAGGACCACCTTGCCCACCCAGTCTGTCCAGATGGTACCTGCCTAGTCTGTCTCTTCAGACCCTATCAGGTCTCTGGTGACTCTTCCCTCTTACCTTCCTGTTTACTAATATTCCCCTATGTCAGTCCCACACAGGCTTGAATATCCCTTCTGTTCTTGTCTCCACCATTTCTGCTAGTAGCTTGCTGCAGGTGTCTACCACTCTTTCAGTGAAGTAGCACTTTCTCACATCCCTCTTAAACTTCCACCCTCAACTTCATCACATACCCTCTGGTCATGGTGCTTTTCTGATTAGAAAGAGACTCCTCTCTTGTACCCTGTTCACCCCTGTAGGGTACTTGTAGGTCGCAGTCATGATCCCTCTCACTTTCCTCTCTTCCAGGGTGCACATGTTGAGATCCCTTAGTCTCTTTTCATAGGGCTTTTGGTGCAACCCCTGCACCTTTTTATTTGCCCTCTGCTGGAGTGCCTCCACCCTGTCTATGTCCTTCTTGAGGTGCAGCCTCCAGAACTGAACACGACACTTCTCGTGGAGGGCTAAACAAATTCTGAGACCCATATCTTAATTTTCCTCAACTGCACAGTTTTGAAAACATTTGGCAGTGTGATTTGCAATTTCAGCAAGTCACATACAGAATTCATGAACTTCTTCACTCATTCCCAATTGTCATCACAAAAATTGCTGCCATCATTATTTAACTATATAAACCTTGAACTAGGCCCTAAAAAATAAAACTCCCTTTTAATAAGTAAATAATTGAATGTTCTTTCCACTCAAGAGCCCCTCCATATACACATAAACAAGTTAAACAAATCAAGTATTACTTAGAGTTTCCATTTCTGGATTTTTTTTACTAACCATGAAAAATTCCCTGCTACAGTACCGTAACCAGTTTGCCAAAGAGACTCCATGCTGTATATGCTGCAACTGATGAAATTAAGGTTCTGGCTCCTCTTGAGAGAGAGTGTGTGTGTGTGTGTGTGTACCAGTGGAATTCTGCAGAATTTTTAATTCATTTATTCCATGTTATCATTTCATGTGAGTATGGTGGGGGGGGGGGCAGGAGGAAGCATTCTACTAATGGAATATGCATACTTTTAATTCTTGTATTCCATGGTAAACAAACACACCATGTACCGAATGTGTAGAAAAACAGATGACTGACAGGTGGAAACCAGTGATGGAAACACTAATCTACATTTCTTAGCAATATTTTATTATAACATTCTGTCTTTTTAAACTTTTAGAGTGTTTGTTTTTTAAAAGTTGCATATCAATTCATTTATAAGCACAATGGTGCCTATGCACCAATGCAGGCTGGGTACATGTGAAAGGGGTGTATCCAACCCATGCAGCTCAGCACTCATGGACAGGCACCTGGGGCATGGCATTCACAACTGCAGGCCACTGAAGGGCACCTCTGCGGTCCCGCCTCCCCCCAGCACTCTGATGCATGGAGGCAGATTAGTGGACACAGGTGGGCATTGATTTAGATGCCCCTCCTGGTCAATAAATGGATCCCTTTCTTTGCATGGATCAAGGAATCATGAGACACCATGTGTGCTGTTATACTGAGAAAAAGTATGAGTGCCCTGTGGGATGCCCCAGCCCTCTCTTCTGGACCCATGGGCTGGGGTAGTGTAACAGGAGAGGGTCCAGTCCCACCACAGCCAGTGGGTGATGTCTGTGGTGGCTGCACAGGGTTTCTGTCCACACAGCCAGTACCCCCTCATCCTGCAATCCATGCCTTGGTGAATGGTGTGGAGTGCAGGCATGTCCCCAGCCACTCTCCAAGACCATCCACAAACATAGATGCACAAATCTCTGTGGATCAAGTGTGGAAGGGTTGTGTGCCCCTTTTGTGCATGCCACGAGGCTCCATTGGACATTTGATGCAGGGCTTTCGGTCTTAGGGTTGCCTATGCTCCGAGGATATGCGGTGCATAGGCATTTTAATTCTTCATGCATAGGGGTCAATAAAACACTTTAGGGCATTGGTTGTGCTGGTTTTACTACACTTCCAGGAGCTGAGTTTGCTAATGTCTAATGCCTTACTACACCCCAGCACAATCGACTCCCCATGGTGTCTTATTGCTTATGTGCCATTCTGGTCTGAACCTGGTGGTCTAGCGGGCCTCTGGATGGGAAAAATCTTTCTTTTTTGACTCCCTGGGATTCAGCAGCTCCTCTCTCCCTATCCCTGTGCTACTGATGTATGGGTTTTGTGGTGTAGTGCACTGCTGATGCTATTACAGAACTTTCTTCCATCTTGCAAGTCAGTTAACCATTGTAGAACTGCTTTTTACAGCTGTGCCAGGGGACTGCTATGGCTTGAAATTGTGATTGAGAGTGCCTGTGAGCCACTGTGTAGGGCCAGAGGCTCACTTATATTCTGGCACCCTCATTTTCCTGATTGTTTCCTTTCCCTTTTCCAGTGCCATACCCATTGCAAAGAAACAGGCTTGTAAACCTTCTGTGTATAGCACAAAGGAGTGCATAGTTGAACAAGAGTGTAAAGTGATCCCGAAACCACTTGGCACCAGAGTTTTGTGACTTTGTATTGGGCCCCAGATATTCTGATGGATCAAATAGTGCACTTTTCTCACAGCCATAGCATTTATTGTTTTGCTTGGAGGTACTTAATGGTAACTTTCTTTTCAACAGACATGTGGTAAGGTCCTCCACAGTCCTTTTGTACTTTAGGGTCTTCAAAAATGGGCATAACACTATATTATAACACGGCATCAAACAGAAATGGCAAATAGAGGAATCTCATTGGACCAAATACAACACATGACCAAAGTTGGAGTGGTGATTAATTCCCCAGTAAGGACCACTCCAACTATTGTTCACGGGGTCACCGGGTCAAGCTCTAGCACCACTAGGTGTCACAGCAGCAAACAGACCACACATCATGGCAAATACAGAGGATCTCAATGCACTGACACAAATAGCTGAACAGAACTGCAAAACTGAAAACAACAAGCATAGTATTCCTGTGTTACAAATGCATTAGTACTCGATTAACCGGCTTCTGGAAATTAATGCATGGTTGAGCAGTGTGAGCACGGCCAGGCCTCATTCCACAACCCCCCCCAACTATGCATTAATTCCCCAGTAGAAGCCTCCTTCGTCGGACATTAATGCTTACTTGTGTGACACAATGCCACTTTTTTTGTTTACTTTACCTCTAATCACATTATCAGGAAGAGGTGATATCTGGTTCCCTGCATATGATTGTAGAGTACCAATTCCAAGCACTGCTTGCTAGGTGGAACAGCCCATAGTTGAAACTCTGTTAGGAGTTCTGACATTTTAAATGTGCAGACTTTGTAAAATATATGGTCGTAATGCTGTGCTGCATATATTTAATTATTTATTTGAAATGGCTATATCAAGCAAAGTATAGATGAACACTAATAAACAGTTCAAAATTATTCTCCTTTTTCTCTTAAACAAACATGAAATCACAGAATGACATTTCATGGAACCGCCACTTGATTTTTGGATGACCAAAGCCTACAATTGTTTACTGGTAAAATGTGAATACTAGGGCAGTCAGGAACAACCCCTCTCCACCAAAGCACTTGATTACTTGAAATGACTCCAACTGCAATATTCCATAAGTTGCAGCAACTCATTTTCAAGGGGTCCCAGTGAGTATAGCATCAGTCACAGATTAATATGGTGCTGTAGTAATAGTTACAGGCAGGCTTATATATACACAGGATAAAAAAGCTATAAAGGTAAATACATCCAAACAGTAATCAGAACAAGCTGAGTCACGTGATCCTGGGCAAAGAGTAGCAGCATCTATCCGGAAGTTCGTCGGGATCTCGCTATTTGTGGTAATTTTCCTGTCTCCCATTTGTTATTTTGGTCGATTTTCACTGTAAATATTAGTGTGTTACTTACTGTGCACAAATGGGGACTGATGGGATGGAACATCAACTTAGTGAAGTAAAATCACCCTCGGAGGATTCTGATGCTGAACAGGAACAGTCCCGTACCCTTGAACCTAAGCAGCCATGCAGGAGCAATTTACCTCCCCCACCGATTCAGGATTCTGCAGTGCCTGTTTCAATTGAGCAATTCTATGCTGAATTACAAACTATTAAAGAAGCAGTATTCTCACTGATTACAGATTTCAAAGATATAAAAGCCGGCAGTACAGGAGCTGTCATGCAGAATGTCTGACATTGAGGCACAGGTTTCCTCAACTGAAGACCGGCAAAACAAGATGGAGCCCGAGGTTATTACTTTGCATAGCAATGTAACCAAGCTAGAAGAGAAGATCGATGAATTAGAAGGGCAAAGTCGCCACAATAATTTAGTATTACTTGGATTGCCTGAAGGGGATGAGGGGCCGAATGTGATTGAATTTTTGCAAAAACTCTGCGCCAAGGTTGAGGGCCCCTCTCCCAATGGACTGACCTATATCGTAGAGAGTGCACTTCATGCATTATAGCCTAACCTGCCCCAGGAGAACCCCCGAGATCGCTTATTTTTAAGATGTTGAATTATTTAGACTGGGATTTTCTGCTGAAAGAGACTTGGAAACTAGATGTTCTACAGTGGGAAGGCAAGAAATTGTGGCTCATTCAAGACTTCTCCTATAAGGTGCATCAGGCAACAGCTGCTTATCGCCCTATACAGTTGAAACTGTGGGCAGCCCATATCCATCATTGGATGTTGTACCCTGCATGGCTGGAGGTGAAAACAGTCTGGGGTACTCATCATTTTGAATCACCGACTTAAGCAGCTGAAGAACTTCCCCGGCTTCTCTGCGATCTGTTTGGCAAGCACAGATGAGAAGTTTTTGTGAGAATTGGTGGGTAGTGTAGGAGATGCTGAGATTCACCTATTGCTGGACATAGAGTAAGTCAGCAGAAACATTCTAACAGAATCACTTTTTTTCTAATGACTCTGTGTTATAATACTGTTGCAGCTGGCTGTTGCCTAAGTAGTTCACTTTGTCTGGTTTAACCTGAAAGGCTGCACTTTATCTTGTTCACAAGGATCTCAAACTTGCACTGTGTGTCCTAGTGTGATGTTGTTTTTTGATTGTTTATACTTTCGGTGCAGATGGTTTCTACTTTTTATAAGCTCTGTTTCTATGAACGACTCAGTTTGCCAACTGCTCAGCAGTTATGAGATTTTATGTATAGAACCCTCAAATTATTTAATGTTAGTTCATTGTTATGTCAGCGTTGAACAGTTCATTATTCTGAATTAAATGATAGCGTTTGGGGATTTCTCTGATGTTGGTGCTCCCTCTACTGATGAATGTTGGCAATTTATCCTGTATTACTGATTCTGTTTGTTCTGGCCCCTTTGATTTATTTATTTTATTTTATTTAATATTTTGTTAATCAGGCAAATGTTATGAGCCAAGGCCCATTTTCAAACATGACCCGGGACCATAAAATAAAGTCAAGGTGTTACAAAAATTAGTAGGCAACATATAGTATAAAATTGATATAATTCATACAAGGCACAAACCTACAATAGACTAACACTTACATATAAAAGATCCAAATAAAATTTCTTCAGAGAAGCCTTAAAACTGTCATGATTCTGTAAATGATGTATTTCTAAGGGTAGCTTTTTCCAATAAGACAGAGCAGAGGCAGCATAAGCTTACTTTCCAGCACAGGTTCTCATCCTAGGGACCATAAGTGAAGTTGAAGTGCTAGAATGAAGGGCCCTGTCTGTATTTCATTGACCTAACAAGGCAAATAGTGGGGAAGTAGGGCCTAGACTTAATACATTATGGGTCAAAAAATTAAGACTATAAATATGACTCAGAGATGGAGGAAGACACCTAGTTAATTGATATAATATACTGTACAATGATGTGTGTGAAAGTTTTTTTTAAAATGTGAATCTACATAATGCATGAAAAGTTGTTGTTAGTAAGGTCAAGTCAGATTTCGACAAGTCATGAAACAAGAAGGAACTTAGACGGATTAGACTAGCTCTCAGCTATTGTAGAGCCCCTTGTGATTTTCCTATAGTTCTGATGATTTTTTTAGTTACATAAGGGCATTTAACAATTTGGTTCGCCCTTGTTTTCCTCCTTTGTAATAATTTTTCCTTTTATACTACTCCATGGGGGGGTGGAGTTTTTACATTTTAATGGGACCGAGGATATGGCCCCTTCAGCTTTCTGCCCTTGTTTAAGGTTTTTATTACTATGCCTTTTATATTCTTTTTTATAATCTATTGTGGTGCTGCAGGGAGCTCTTACACCTTTTTTAATTGGCTTTGTGGGTTTTTTACTAGGGCTTGTTGTACTGGGGGGGTTTAAGACATGGGGTTAAACTTTTTTTCCCCTCTTTTTCTTTATGTCCTTGTTTACAGTCTTATTTGTTCTATGCTTTATACATCTCTGTATTAATATGTCCATTGTATTAGGGAGATGGGAGGCAGTTCTATCAATGATGTGTGATGGGTTTGGGCGGGAGCTGTCTCCAAGACAGTTTTTGCAGGCCACACTGTAAGGAGTGAGCATTGGGCCTGGGTGGTAGGGTGTTTATTTTTTCTTTGGGTGATTTAAATTATAGTCGGTACTGGGGATTGGGAAGGTTATTGTTATTATGTGGGATTATAAATTGAGCTGGGGGTGGACTCGTACAGGTACTATTTATCCAGGGCTTTATTAGTGGATGCTTTGATGACAAACTGTTTATAATATGTCTCAGTTGATGAGTTTTATTACCTAGAACATTGAGGGGGAGAGATCATTAAAAAAAATACTGTGTCTTGCGCCATTTAAAAAGTTTCCATCCCCAAATTGTAATGTTGCAGAAGACTCATTTACCTGCAGATAGGATTAATAATTTAAAGAAGACTTGGGTGGGAAAGATATATGGGGCAGGGAATAGTCCACAGCACAAGGGGGTGGCTATACTTTTTGACAAATCTGTACCCTTTACCTTACTCAATAAAGTGCAGGATTCTGAAGGGAGGTATGTGATTGTTCATGGGAAGCTAGGTAATATGGAATTAGTTATAGGCTCCATTTATGTGCCTAACCAAGATACTCCTTCCTTTTTCCTGAGGCTAGCCTCTGCCCACAGTCTGGGTAACAAGCTTCCTGAAGTAGTGGCCTTGATGGAAGGGGGATGCCTGGATATCATTGCAGTCACAAAATCCTGGTACACAGAGAACCATGACTGGGATGTCAACATACTAGGGCACACAATCTACAGGACTGACAGGGAGGGTAAAAGAGAAGGAGGACCAGGTCTCTACATAAAGGGAGGGATCAAAGCAATGGAACTAAAGGGAAAACAGGGAGGAGAGGAGGCACTGTGGGTTACCTTGGAGACAAGAAATGGCACCACAATCTGCACATGGGTTGTATACAGACCCCCATCTCAGGGGGAGGACATGGACAAGGAAATGATAGGAGGCATCCTTAGAATGGCAGAAAAAGGGTACATATTCTTGATGGGGGACCTGGATATGCCAGATGTTAACTGGAGCACATTTGCTACAGCCACATCCAAGAGCAGAGTCATTCTCGATGCCCTACAGGGGCATGCCTCAGACAGCTAGTGTTGAAACCCACTCGGGAGGGAACAGTCTTAGACCTGGTACTCTCAAACAGGGATGGTGAGAGGATCTCGGATTTAGAAGTGGGTAGCCACCTGGGAACAATAAACACAACCATACAGTCAAGCCATACAAAAGCAAGGGTACTGGACTTTTGGAGGGCTGACTTTGGCAGACTGGGAGAGTGCCTAAGGAATGCACTAGTAAAAGGGAAGGAAGGAGATTTGGAGGAACAATGGGGCAAAATCAGAACTGCCAACACAGAGGCAACAAGCCTTTATGTGAAGCAAATGAAACAAAACAAACTAAAAAACTACTATAGTTCTCAAAAGAGGTGGCAGGGAAGGTTAGGGAGAACAATATAGCATTCAGAAAGTATAAGAAATCACAGAAGGAGCAGGAAAGACAACTTTATCAGTTAAAACACGAGGAAGCGGGGAAGGCAGTCAGAATAGCACAGGCCCAAACCAAGAAAAGGATAGTCAACTCAATTAAGACGGGGATAAAACATTTTATATGTACATTAGTGAGCGAAGAATGACCAAGGGAGGGATAGTGAGGCTTAATAAAGGGGAGGGCAGAGGGTGACAGTTAAAAGGCAGAGATACTAAATGAATACTTTTGTTTAGTATTCACAAAAGAAGAGGAGGGGGAGGTACCTAAACCAAACAATAGAAGCACTCTGTATGGGGGGGTCGATACCAGTCCATTCACAGAAGAAAGGGTCATGAAAGAACTCCTAAAACTCAAGGTGGACAACGCAATGGGGCCTGATGGGATTCACCCCAGAATTCTGAAAGAACTAAGGGGAGAACTAGTGACACCACTGACTACCCTTTTTAACAAATCATGCGAGGATGGTGTGGTACCTGAGGACTGGAGGAAGGCAGATGTGATTCCCCTTTACAAAAGTGGGAGCAAGACAGAGGCAGGAAACTACAGACCTGTTAGTTTGACCTCAGTGGTAGGGAAAATGATGGAATCACTTCTGAAAGAAAGAATTGTTGAGTACCTAGAGGGCAGCGGGGCACAGGACCCAAGGCAGCATGGATTCACAGTGGGAAGGTCCTGTCAGATGAATCTAATAGATTTCTTTGACTGAGTGACCAAAGTAGTAGACCAGGGAAGGGCTGTGGACATGGCCTACCTAGACTTTAGCAAGGCATTTGACACAGTCCCACACAAAAGATTAATAAACAAGTTAGCAAGCCTAGGAGTGGGTCCCAGGGTGGTAGCCTGGGTTAAAAATTGGCTAGACAACAGGATGCAGAGGGTAATAGTAAACGGAGTCCATTATGAAGAAAGGGGGGTTAGGGGGTACCACAGGGTTCAGTATTGGGGCCTGTCCTCTTCAGTGTCTTTATAAGTGACATTGCAGAGTGACTGTGAGGAAAAGTATGCCACTTTGCAGATGACACAAAGATCCGCAACAAGGTTGATACACAAGGGGGATGGAAAAGATGAGAAGGGACTTGGTAAGGTTGGAGGAATGGTCAAAAGTATTGCAGCTTTGCCAGCCCAGTGGCTCTGAGGGCTGAGGCGCTGGACGCCTTTTCTCATGCTATGCTGGCGACCTGTTTTTGGGAACAAGCACATGCTACCGGGGGTCGGCAGAGGAGAAGAAGGATCAAGCGTCCGTTGGACTGCTCTCCTTCTCCGGGGAGGGGAAGGTCCTTAGCAGTCGGCACTCATCTGCCCCCTGGTGGAGGCTGGGGGACAGGGCACCATGCTGTAGCAGGGGGAGGAGTTGGGGCAGATGCTTGGAGGGAGCACGTGCCGACGCATGCGCACTCCCCTCCGCTGGCATCATTGCACGCCCCAACTCCTGGGAGAAAAAAAACAGGAAAAAGCAATGCTGTGGCAGAATGGTGGAGGGCACCTTGCAGACTCCGCTCCTGGCTAGCCACAGTGCTGGCCCACTGAAGCCAGACTCTGGTGGGGGTTGGGGAACCCCACTGGTCCCACCGGGGGAGGCAAGCCCTGGGAGTTCGGGTCAACGCCAGATGGTGGACCTCAGGGGAAGGGACTGTAGGTGCCCTCTGGAGGACAAGCTGGCATCAGGAGGAAAAAGCACCAAAAAAAAAAAAGTATGGCAGCTTAGATTCAATGCAAAGAAGTGCGAAGTAATGCACCTGGGAAACAAAAACCCAGGGGAAGAGTACACAGTTGGGGGAGTTTCTAACAAGAACAAAAATGGAAAGGGACCTGGCAGTAGTCATATCAGATGACCTAAAGGTAGGCAGGCAATGTGAGAAGGCAGTAAGGAGGGCTTGGGGGAGGCATCACCAGTAGAAAACAGGAAGTTGTCATCCCTCTGTACAGACAGTTGATGAGACCCCACCTGGAGTAGTGCATACAGTTCTGGAGACCTCATCTCCACAAGGATATAGACAGGATGGAGGCAGTCCAGAGGAGGGCAACCAAAATTGTGCAGGGTCTGCACCAGAAACCATATGAAGAGAGACTAAAGAGGTTTAATGTGAATACCTTCAAGGAAAGGAGGGAGAAGGGGGACATGATAGAAACTTTCAAGTACTTCAAGGGAATCAGCAAAGTCCAAGAGGGTAGCATCTTTCAGAAAAAGGGATGTGCAAAAATAAGGGGGCACAGTTTGAAGATGGGGGTGGCTTAGCAACATGGGAAAGTAGTTTTCACAGAGAGGGTGGTGAATGGCTTCCTGAGAAGGTCTGGGTCAAAACAGTGGGAATTCAAGAATGCATGGGACAGACATAAGGCAATTATAGTGGGGGGTAGGAGGAAGTAGGCTGTTGGTTAACTAGGATATGCAGCTTATCCAATAGGTAGGGAAATGGGCAGACTGGGTGGGACAAGCGGTCCTTATTTGCCATCAAAGTCTATGTGTCTATGTTTCTATGTTTCTTTGGTCTTACCCCATTTAGTCAACTACCATTCATTCTAGGGGGAGACTGGAACTTAATGCATTCTTCTGATCTTGACAGATCTCATTAAAAGAAGGCTGGGTTATCTCCTGCCCAAAGGACCTTGTATGAATTTATGGAACATCTTGGCATAGTAGACACTTCGAGGACTCTCCACCCTGAAGACTGGAATTTTTCCTTTTATTCACCTTCCCATGGGGTGTACTCCCATCTTGATTACTTTTTGATAAGTCACCAGTTACTTCAATATGTTCATAACGCTCACATTGAAGCTAGGGGATTGCTGATCACTGTCCTGTAAAGTTACACTTGATAGCCCTCCAGTTACAATTTTACACTTGTACATGGCCCTTGAATGCCCAATTATTAAAAGATTCCTTCTTGATTGAACATTTTAAAGTTTTTATTGTACGGTTTATTCAAGATAATTTGCATTCTATTATGGCCATGGATGTTTTATGGGGGGCCCTGAAAACTCAATGGAGAGGGGAACTAATAAGGTTGGCATCTGTAAGAAAAAGAAAGTAGCCACTCAGGCTAATGAGTTGCTGTTTAAAATTAAAGATCTGGAGAGAACACTTTTCTCGGACTCTGTGAGAGGCTGTGGGATAACAGATGGCCCACACGGCAGTGTTGGCAATTAAATAAAAGGTAATATTTATTTTCTTTAGCAGAACAAAATAGAGCGAACTTATTTCGGCAAACAAAAGAGAAGCAATATAAAGATAGCTATAATTCAACAATATAAATAAAACATAAGGATTCAGTACTAGTGAAAACTAGAACTGTACAGGGTGCTTCACCATCAACACCCTTTTCCACTCTGCTCTACCTGGACAGCATCCTCAGTATAT
The DNA here is from genome assembly GCA_016271365.2 of Neoceratodus forsteri. Taxonomy (NCBI): domain Eukaryota; kingdom Metazoa; phylum Chordata; order Ceratodontiformes; family Ceratodontidae; genus Neoceratodus; species Neoceratodus forsteri. The sequence goes on along the minus strand of CM057456.1, from coordinate 604,716,447 downwards.
ATAGAGAGCTTTGGTCATGTAATGGGTTAGCTCCACCCCTCAGCAAATTCTTTGCATAAAATAACTATTTAGCTATATTCTTTTTACTACTGTTATAACATAACCATCACATTTTCATTGCAGTGTGTCTGTATGCCACCTTCATATGTGAGAAATTAATTCTGGATCCAGAGTTTACCTTTCTGGTTGTCAGTAAGCATCACTCCCAGCAGTTCCATGCATAAATATAGTTAGGAAGAGGCCGGCCGGCTTGCTGTATAGCAAAGGACGGCTAAAGAGGTGTATTGACAACCAGTCTACAAATAAAAAAGAATTACCGAAAAGGAAAAATCACCAGAAAGCTGCAGCATTTAGTTTCTGGCAAGTGTTTGTTTTTCTGCACCATCTTCTGAGTTTCATGCATGCAAACCTTGCTTTTTCCATTGTTTGCAGCACAGACAGTTTCTCCTAAGAGGAGCAGAGATGGCAGATTCCTGTGGGCTAGTGTACACCTCTGTGCAGGAAAAGTAGGAGAATTTAGCCCAAGAAGCAGCACCGCCGAGAAGGAAACTAAACCTTTAAACTTCTCCGGGCAGTGGCTTCTCGCAGAACTGAGGCTTTTCTCAGCTGCTCTCCTCCTAGTCGCTCCAGCACTGGTCCCAAAAGATAAAATAAATGATTAAAATCTAAACCCATTGCTACTGAGCGAGGGTAACCATTCACACAGGAATTTATTTTACAGGGGAACAACTAATGTTCGGTCACTTCTTTATTCAGGGGCTTTCCTACCCTTAAGGCTCTCTTCTAACATTGGGTAGCCTTTCTTATTGCTTTGGTGTACACAAGAACGGCGAACAGCAGAGAACAGGTGCTATTCTTTAAGCGTTATAAAAGGTATTTTTGAAATACAGAGTTTTTACCGAAGATTACAGCTTGTAGCCCTATTATGCTTGCTTAATTAAGGCTTATTGTTTACCAAAGGTTAACAAAATGAAAGCTGAGACTACCTGCAGAAACACATATGTTGCAGGCACTAAATGGGGGACCTGTGTGTTCTTCTTTCCTTAGAACCAGCTCTGTATTGCTAGATTTTAACAAGAGAAACAACTAATCCTAAACACCTAGAAATTAAGGGGTCCTAGCCATTAATACCACGACTGCCAGGGGTCTGCAAGAGAGACAAAAGGATAGAAACGGGTGGACAGTCCAACAATTACACAAACACTGTTACAGACACATTTCGAGAATATGCAGATGGGTATACAACAAACAAGGTCTTTTAGAGAGAGGAAAGCAGACCCTGAAGATCCAAATATTCCTGTCCAGGGGAACCCTTTCACATACTCCTCCCCACTTAAGACAAAACCAGACTGGTTTTGTTCAGTTACAAGTATACCCTATGCCTAGTCATCAGATCTCTCACAAGGAGAGAGGGAGCCATAGCCCACCCTCTCCTAAGGCTCCACGTCAGGGTCCCATATTACGAAGTTAGCAAACTGTGGAAGAATAAGTTCTTCCACATTCATTTCTTTCTTTACCCCAAAGTCTGATGACAGGTGTGTTTCTTTGTCTGTCCCATATCTGGACATGTAATCTGCATTACAGTGTGCAGTTCCTTTACGATGCTAATCGTAAAACAGTATGGTTGTAATGAAATATACCACCGCATGATTCGAGGGTTTTTATCTTTCATGACATGAAGCCAACATAATTGGTTGTGGTCTGTTCATAATTCAAATTCAACCCCCCAAAGATAAAAACGTAATGCTTCAATGGCCCATCTGATGGCCAGACATTCCTTTTCTATTGTGGAGTAGCGTGTTTCCTTTCATGAAGCTTTCTGCTCACGTATATTATAGGGTGTTCTTCTGCCTCCACTATCTGGGTTATCACAGCCCCTATCCCATGATTAGATGCATCAGTTTGCACAATAAAGGGTCATGTAAAGTCTGGGGTTCGTAGAATGGGAGAAGAATGTAACCTGGCTTTTATGAAACAAAATGCTTCTTCACAGTCAGATGTCCATAGTACCCTATCTGGTTAGTTCTTTTTTATCAGATCAGTAAGTGGACAGGCTGAAGTGGAAAAATTAGGTATAAAATGCCAGTTATAGCCAGCTAGACCTAAGAAGGGTCTAACATCCTTTTTCGTGCGAGGTCTAGGGCTATTAGCTACAGCATCCACCTTATCTATGTCTGGTTTTAATTGCCCATTGCCTATCTGGAAGCCAAGGTATTTTGTCTTTTGCATAGCTAGGGAGTATTTTTTCACAGAGAGGGTGGTGGATGCATGAAACAGCCTTCCTGAGGAGGTTGTGGGGTCTAAAACTGTGGGAGAGTTCAAGAATGCATGGGACAGACATAAGGCAATTTTTGTGGGGGGTAGGAAGAAATAGGCTGTTGGTTAAATAGGATCTGCAGCTTATCCTCTAGGTAGGGAAATGGGAAGACTAGGTGGGCCAAGTGGTCCTTATCTGCCGTCAAAGTCTATGTTTCTGTGTTTTTATGTAGCATTTGGAAGGGTTGATGATTAACCCAGCCTCTGTGATGGCAGTCAACACCAGTGACAAATGACGTTTATGTACCTCCCAGGAAGGGCTAAAGATAACCATGTCATCAAGGTACAGTATGCCGCACTATAGGTGGCATGAGGTGTCAGTATTCTGTCCATCACCCTTTGAAACATGGGCTGGTGCACCATGCAAGCCAAAGGGTATTGCTGTGAACTGAAAAAGGCCTAAGGGGGTGCTGAACACTGTCTTTTCTCTGGCATCTGGATCCAAAGGAATTTGCCAGTAGCCTTTGGTTAAATCCAAAGTACTGATGTATTGGGCATTGCCTAAGTGGTCCAGTATATTGTCGATGCATGGCATGGGATAGCTGTCGAATTTGGAGACACGTTTAGGCATCTAAAATCCAGACAGATTCACACACCCCCTTCCTTTTTCCCTACAACAACCATAGGAAAACTCCATTCACTGTGTGAGGATTCTATAATGCCCGACCCTTGAATTTTTTTTTCCCTGAATTACATCCTCCCTGACCCTTTCTGGGAGCCGATAAGCTTTTTGTCTGATAGGTATGTCTTGGGTTAGAGAGATGTGATGTTCAACATCTTTTGTTCTCCCAGGGGTCCCTGTAAATGTTTTTTTGTAGTTCTGCAACAGGGTATTACAGGGTTTTATTTAATTCTAAAAATTGATTAGCATTTTGCTCATAAAAGTGCTAAAACTTTGTGAAAATGAATAGATCTTGTCTCACTGTGTTTAACAAACACAGCACTTCTAGAAAATCTATATAAATACTTTCTGTACCGTTAGTATCATCCCAAGAAAAAAACTGCTAATCAATTATTTAAAACCCTGTATTAAGTTCAGCTACCTGCTGAGGTGACAGGTCAAGATTAATTCTTAAATCTGCTACTTCCCCTGAACCTTCCAAACATTGATATGCAATGTTTAGCTCACTGTCTGTAGGCTCAGGATGGATATAGCCACAGAACTGAGGAGACCTTTCGATCCATCGCTTCAGTAGGTTAACATGATAAATACACCTTTTATGTGTTTTTCAGGTAGCTCTACCTAAGTTACAGGCCCAGTTCTTTTATTTATCATATGGGGACCCTGCCACTTCATGAGCAGTTTATTATTGGAAGATGGCAACAGTAACAGAACTTCATCTCCCGCTGTAAATTCCTTACACCCAGTCCCCTTGTCATATTGTTCCTTTTGTATCGCTTGTTGTCTCTGGTCATGTTGATGGGCTTTTTGTATGAACTTAGCTTTTCTCTGACGTAACTGCTGCAGATATTCTAAGGGAACAATACCTTTGGTTGCTTTCCCTTCCTCCCAGTCTTCTTTGAATATATTCAGTGGACCCCTGGGATTTTGGCCATTAAGCAGCTCAAATGGGGAGAAGCCTGAAGAGGCTTGGGGGACCTCCCTATAAGCAAATATCAGATACGGTTGGTAGGTAGGTAGGTATTCCTTTTATTGCCCTCTTCCTGTACAAATTTCTGTAACATCTTTTTTAATATTTAGTTGAAGTGCTCAACCAGTCCGTCAGTCTGAGGATGATAAGCAGAGGTATGTATAGCCTCTATGCCTAGGGTCTGATATAGGCGCTTCAACATTACTGAACAGAAATTACTGCCCCTATCCATTAACATTTCTCTAGGGATACCCATTCTGCTAAAGATCTTACTTAATTTATCTGCTATTCTAGGAGCCGTGACACTATGGAGGGGAATACCCTCTGGGTACTTTGTTGCGTAATCGAAAACTACCAATATAAATTGGTTGCCCGTCCAGCTTTTGGGCAATGGTCCAGCAATATCCATTTCTATTCATTCAAACTGAGTTGTAAACAACGGCATTGGGAGTAGGGGCACCTTATCCTTCCTTCCAATTTTGGCTACCTTCTGGCATTCTTCACAGCTTTTACCGTATTCTGCGACCTGTTCATAAATGCCAGGCCAATAAAATCTGTGAAAGAGGCAACTAAGTGTGCGGTCCCTCCCAAGATGCCCTGCCAGGGGTATGTCATGGGCTATTTCTAACAACTGTTTCCTGCAGGGATGGGGAACCATTAATTGCTCTATGAATTCCTTGGTCCAGGGGTTGGTGCATACTCTGTAAAATAACCCATTCAACATCCTATATTTTTCATGTTGAGAACCAGTGGACCCATCACCCTGTGAAATTAAAGGTGTAAGTCTTATATCCTTTCTCTGTGCATTTCTAAAAATTCATAGATTCATACCCCTTAACATGTTTTATGTTAATAGGTGTCACATCAACATTTTTATTAGTTTTAGTCCATAGTTCTTTTTCTCTTCTCTTCTTTTCTGGCTTCTGGGTTTTCTGTTTTTCCCCATTGGTCTATAAATGTCCACGTCAAACAGGAAAAGCTGTCCCAGTGAATCATCTTTCTTGGCTTGTGCCCTTGTAGTGACAGCACTGACATTACAGTAGCTGTTAACAAGGACTTGAATTGGGGATGGTCATGACCAAAAAGAATTGGTACTTGAAGGTGAGGTACGGCGCCAACCTTTATCTGTTGAGGGTGCCCTTGGACTTCAAGCATGATTTCTTGTAAGGGGTAGTAGTGCACATCACCATGAATGCACATCACCCCAGTGGTTAGCCCTCCTGGTTCTACAACAGGGTTTAACAAGTTAGCCCGTACTAAGGTTTGCTTACTTCTGGAGTCCAACAACCCTGAAACTGTTTTGCTCCCAAGCTGTACCGGTACTATATGTTGTCCCCAATTGGCAAGGGTCAGGTGAGTGTGCTCGGATTTCTTCTTTGGGCAAAATGGTGTAATATGCCCTTTTTCCATTACATTCACGACATATTATATCTGGATTATAGCCCCTTCCAGTCTTGTTGTTAAATCTGGTCCCAGAACTAATGTTACTTTGAGAAGCATTAACTGTAGTGGAAGGTCTTACCGTTGCTTGGTTGGCAGTAGTGCTCACTGTTCCTTTCTGTCTATGGGGTCTAGCAGCCAAGTAGTCCTCTGCTAGGTGAATGGCAACATCAGAAGCCTCTGTGCGGTGCTTCTTCACCCAGAGCTGGACATCCTGTGGTAAAATCCTGATAAACTGTTCCAAAATTATGGATTCCAGAATCTGTTCAGATGTTCTGGTTGCAGGTTGCAACCATCTGACACAAAGATATTTGAGTTGTGTATACGCCTCCTGGGGATTATCTGCAGAGTGAAATTTGTAAGTCTTGAACCACTGACGGTATGTTTCAGTATTGATATCATACCATTTCAAGATGGCTTGCTTTACCCAGTCATAATTATTGGCATGTACAATATCCACATGGCTGTAGGCCAACAGGGCTTTTCTGGTTAGATAGGGGGTCAACGGAATAACCCATTGGTTCCTTGGCCATGCACAAGCTGTAGCCACCCGTTCAAAAGTCTTTATATAGGCTTCTATGTAATCAGAGTCTGATAATGTTACCATCTTTATGTCTTTCTGACCCCCCCAAGGGATGGCAGAGGTCTACTGGTGCCCAGTGCCTGTATGGCATGGAGGATATCAATGCACCGGGCCTCACTTTCCTTCCAGTCCCTCTCTCACTATCTACCTGGCTCAAGCATAACCATCTTAGGAGTTCATAGAATTCTTCCAGTGGGGCTTCCTTCTCTGGCTCTCCCCCACTTGCCTGGGCCACTTCTTCCATTTTATCTTCTTCAATCTTAAACTTACCAGCTTCTCTTTCACCACTTTCCTTCTTACAACCCCATCCAGATCATGAACTAAAGGTATCTGGTACTTCTCAGTCATAGATCTAGTGGCCAGACCTGGAACTCTGGTTGTGGCTACCTTGTCCTGCTGCATGGACTGTCCACCTGGGCCTTACTGCAGACCCACCAGCTGGAAAACTGCTCCAACTGATCCCACTACAGCCACCATGTGTGAGAGGCTGTGGGATAACAGATGGACCACGAGGCAGTGTTGGAAATTAAATAAAAGATGATATTTATTTTCTTTAGCAGAACAAAATAGAACAAACTTATTTCGGCAAATAAAAGAGAAGCAAAATAAAGATAGCTATAATTTAGCAATATAAACAAAACATAAGGATTCAGTACTAGTAAAAACTAGGACTGTACAGGGTGCTTCACCATCAACACCCTTCTCCACTTCACTGTACCTGGACAATATGTTCAATATATAGAGAGAACTTTGGTCATGTGATGGGTTAGCTCCACCACTCAGCATATTCTTTGCATTAAATAACTATTTAGCTATATTCTTTTTACTACTGTTAAAGCATAGCCATCACATTTTCACTGCAATGTCTGTATGCCACCTTCATATATGAGAAATGAATTCTGGATCCAGATTTTACCTTTCTAGTTGTCGGTAAGCACCACCCCCAGTGGTTCCATACATAAATATAGTTAGGAAGAGGCCAGCTGGCTGTATAGCAAAGAACGGCTGAAGAGGTGTGCTGACAACCAGTCTACAAACAAACAAGAATTACTGGAAGGAAAAATCACCAGAAAGCTGCAGCATTCAGTTTCTGGCAAGTATTTGTTTTTCTACACCATCTTCTGAGTTTCATGTGTGCAAACCTTGCTTTTTCCCCTGTTTGCAGCACAGACAGTTTCTCCTCAGAGGAGCAGAGCCAGCAGATTCCTGGGCACTAGTGCGCACCTCTGTGTAGGAGAAGTAGAAGAATTTAGCCAGAGAAGGAACACAAACCTTTAAACTTCTCCGGGTGGTGGCTTCTCGCAGAACTGAGGCTTTTTTCAGCTGCTCTCCTCCTAGTTGCTCCAGCACTGTCCCCAAAAGATAAAATAAATAATTAAACCCTAAACCCATTGCTACCGAGCGATGGTAACCATTTACACGGGAATTTATTTTACAGGGGGACAACTAATGCTTGGTCACTTCTTTATTCAGGGGCTTTCCTACCCTTAAGGCTCGCATCTAACATCGGGTAGCCTTTCTGAATGCTTTGGCGTATACAAGAACGCTGAACAGCAGAGAATAGGCACTATTCCTGAAGCGCTATAAAAGGTATTTTTGAAATACAGAGTTTTTACCAAACATTACAGCTTGTAGCCCTACTATGCTTGCTTAATTAAGGCTTATTACTTACCAAAGGTTAACAAAATGAAAGCTGGGACTACCTGCAGAAACACATATGTTGCAGGCACTAAACCAGGGACCTGTGTGTTTTTCTTTCCTTAGAACCAGCTCTATATTGCTAGATTTTAATAAGAGAAATGACTAATCCTGAACACCTAGGAATGAAGGGGTCCTAGCTATTAATACCGGGACTGTCAGGGGTCTGCAACAGAGACAAAAAGATAGAAACAGGTGGCCAGCCCAACAATTACACAAACACTGATACAGACACATTTTGAGAATATACAGACATGTATACAACAAACAAGAGCGATGAAGGCAGACCCTGAAGACCTAAATATTCCTGTCCAGGGAGACCCTTTCACAGACTCAGCCAAGGAGGTATGGTTAGAACTGAGTCGTTTATGAGCCCAGTACTCAGCCCATCTTTTGGAAATGAGTGACTGAACGTCTGCTAAATTAAAAACTACCTACATCAGACAGGGCAATAAGGCAGGCAAGTTGCTTACTATGTGCCTTAAACAGAGGAGTGCAGCAAGATGAGTGGCTGCTTAAATTGACCCTACTACTCAAAAGCCTGCTTATGAACCTAAACAAATGGTCGATATATTTAGGAAGTACTACCAGTCTCTTTATTTGGCATCAGAGTGTTCCAGCCTTCCATTCTACCTTGGAAGAATTTCTGTCAGGAGTTGAACTTCCCAAATTATCTGACCCACAAAAAGTATTTTTAATTGGTCCTATTACAAATCTGGAGGTTGCTACTGCGATCAGGTCCCTTTTGCCGGATAAGGCACCAGGGCCTGATGGCTTTGTGCTGTTGTTTTACAAAACCTTTAAAGATGAGTTAGTCCCTGTGCTCACCCAACAATACAATTATTTATATGATTTTGAAATTTAAGAGCCCTCCAGTTTTGAAGTTAGGATAGTATTAGTTCCAAAGCCTGGGAAGGATCTCATTCTTCCAGAAAATTACTGTCCCATTTCATTGTTGAACGTGGACATCAAAATTCTCGCCACAGTTTTGGCCTCCAGATTGAAGAAGGTGTTGTCCAGCCTAATAGACCTTGAACAAGCAGGATTTGTGTCCAGCCAACATTCCAGTGAGCATTTTAGAAAGCTTTTCCACCTTTTCTCTGCATCCAGGGAGACAGACACTTATGCGGTGCTGGTCTCTCTGGATGCAGAGAAAACTTTTGATCATGAGGCCTGGCCTTATTTATCCATGACTCTGTCCAAATATGGTGTCCCCTCAGATTTGTGCAGTGGATTCATAGCCTTTATACCAATCCCTCAGCTAGAATTCTGTGCAACAATGAGCTTTCTGAGCCCTTTTTATTGGCCCTCTGGAACCCATCAAGGTTGTCCCTTTCACCCATGCTTTTGATTTATATATTGAACCCCTTACTCAGAAAATAATTTCATCCCCCAAGATTAAGGGTATAGTAGCAGGGAAATGGGAGTTTAAAATTTCAACTTTCGCAGATGACATATTATTGCATATTTCAGAATGGCGTTTATCTTTACCGACTGTGTTGCATCTATTATCCCAGTTTGGGCAGTTGTCCAGCTATAAACTCAACTTACATAAAACTATTGTTTATCCTTTGACCCTAAATTATAACAAAGCTGATATCCTAGTCCTGGGTCTCAAATGGTATTCCCATTCACTGCCCTATTGTGGGATATAACTAATTCAGGATACCCACCTTTTAATGTCACTTAATTTGGTCCCATTACTTAAACTAATAGGCCAATGCCTTCAGCATTGGTGACACTTACCACTATAACTTTGGGGTGAGTAAATATTAAAATGATTGTGTTACCTTGACTCCTATACCTCTGAATATGTACAACTTGGTGTTCCTTGAAGTTGCTTTACCAAAATCTACATGGACTAATTTTTTACAGCTGCGTTAAACACTGCATAGAGCTATTAATAAATTGTGTAGGCCAAGAGACTTGGGAGGGCTCCAACTCCCTCATTTATTGAACTGTTATTTTTCCCTGCATGGGTCTAAATACTTCCAATGGGGGCAGCCTCTGGCAGGCCACTCCTATGTCCCTGATATTGGTTACTTATTGAGAAGGCACTGGCTGAGGTCTACCATCTCTCCTTTCCTTCTCTGTTGTACATTCCTTTATCAAAGCTACCCCCAAAATGATGGTCCACTTCTATAGGATGGTCTATAAGTGCTCATGCACAACTATGCCATTTTTTGCAAATACCTTATGAGAAGGATATTAGTCAACCACTTTTCTGCATCAGAATATATTATCAGGTAACAAATCTTGTAGGATAGTGTCTTGGAAAGGTACTGCCTTGAATTCACTAAGTGATTTAATTAAAGATGATACAGCTTTGTCCTTTGAAGATTTTACACTTAATTTCAATCTTCCCTCTCATTCCTTTTTATTGTATGCTGAAATTAAGCATTATTTGTTAAACTTTCTGGGTAACCCATCAAGGCACAAGTGCTTTTTTTGTTAAACTGTCATCTTTAGTTGTTCAACAGAAACCTGTTACCCACATTTTTCAGGAATTGGACAAACAAACCTGGTGTAAGTATGCCCCTACCACTTTCTACTGGGAGCAGGCCTTGAGGCTGCATTACTCTCCCAATGTTTGGTTCAGTATTTGGAGGAATATTTATACATTTGTCAAACAAGATAGATTGCGTCTTCTGCAATTTAATATTTTGCACAATTTGTATTACACCTCATCCAAGTTATATAGGATGGGTAGGCTTCCTAACACAACATGTATTAGGTGTTCTCATGAGGAAGGTACCTTAATACATAAATTACATACGTGCCCTAAAATAACTGCCCTTTGGGAGTCTATTTAAAACTTGGTAGCCCCCTTCTTTGGACATACTCAGTTTTTTACTGTAGAGACGTATTTTTGGCAACTATGACACAATAACTTCCAAACAAGAGAAATTTTACATGGCTTTGATATCAGGGGTAACTAAATTGATTCTATTTAAGTCATTGGGAAGGGTAATATGGTACCTTCCTGGGTGGAATGATTCCAGGAGGTCTTTTCAGCTTTAAATGCGGAAAGAGCTATTGGATCAGCTAATCATGTTCTACATAAATTTTGGGCTTGTTGGTGCCCTTTTACTAATTTTCTTTCTGGGATGATATGATGTGTCTTCTACCCCCTTGGAGGATAGTTTTTCTTTTTTTACTGTATGATATATAATACTTTTATTTTTATGTGTAGTGTCCTGGATATTATTAGAATTAGAGTGCTTTCTGGGTTGTATTCAATGTTGCCTGAATGGGATGAGGAGGAAGAGGTAGTGGGAGGGGGCGAGGTAGGGGATGGGGGAGGGGGTACAGTGTGGGTTTGTTGTTTTGTTTCTGTTTAAGTTATTGTATTTTTCTTGTCTGTGTTTGTGTTGTATTTTTTGTTTAATTGTAACCTGGTTATTGAGCATTGGACTTGGACGTGTTCATTTTAGGTTCATGTTTATTGTAATGTGTTTGTTCCTTTCTTTTGTTATTTAACCTTGTTAATACTTCAATAAAACATATTACATTGAAAACAAAGTTATCAAAACAAGCTAACAGATGGGGGTTTACTGCAATTAGAGCATGAACATTGTTATACAAAATTATCATGCTTGGGTAGATGAGGATTCTTGACCAAAACAAATGCAAAGAGTTAAAAGGTGGCCGGAAAGACTGGAGTGAAACACTTTATTTATTTATTTGTATTTCGGATTACACCTTTGAGCCAAGGGCTCTTTTACAAAGGTTCCACGTCAAGGCAATAAGGACAATAAGATACAAAACATAACATGATCATTACAAAAAAAAAAGACAAATAAGGTTACAATAATAGCAGCCAAAGGTAATGTCAAGGAATTGTGTTGTGAGTTAATTATACAGTACAAGTCATAGGCAGCTCAGTGAAGCTTTGTTAGGAGTGGGTTAGTGGGAAAAGAGAAAGAAGAGTTGTGGTGAGGGGGTGGTATGGGAGACAGAGAGAGGGAGGAGGGGAGAAATGGGGAGGGCATTGTGTTGGGTATGTGGTAGATGGGAAACAGCAAGGGAGGAGAAAAGGGGGGGATGAAAAAGAAAAGGAGACAGATTCATCCTATACCCAGTAATGGGGGTTAGGAGAGGAGGAGGAGCTGAGGCAGTGAGGAGGGATGCTTGAGGGTAGTATGCCTGGAGGGGATTAAAGAAGCAATCACAGAAGGCACTATCCACAAGGTGTTGATGCAGTTTACACTTAAAAGCACCAATCATGGCAATGTTGGAGATTTCTGTAGGTAGCAAGTTGAACCAGGTGGAGGCTCTGACAAGGTAAGAACGCTGAGCTTGAGAGGTCCGACAGCAAGGTATTGTAAAGGTTAGACTGTCCGATCTTCTAGTTAGGCGGCGGACACACTGTGGGGTCAATATTGATTGGACTCCAGGGGGGCATAAGGCCCAGTGATGTCTTCTTAGCTAGAATGCAGGTCTGGTACATTAGCCTGCCAGATAGCTGGAGCCAGTTAGCCTGCTCGTAAATGTCACATGTATGAGAAAGGAGGGCAGCTGAAATAAGGAGTCTACATGCCTTATTAAGGGCTACAGCTATGCGTTGGAGTGCAGTATCAGTAGTGGATCCATAGATAACAAGCCCGTAGTCAATAGTTGAGATAACAGAGCTCTGGATAGTGAGGTTCAAGGCTTCAGCCATTAGGCAATGTTTATGCTTGTAAAGTAACCCTATACGGGAGTTCACAGTTTTAGCGATATTGTCAATGTGTTTGGTATACGAGAGGGAGCAGTCAAGGGTCAGGCCCAGATATTTAAACATATCCACCTGCTCAAGAGTGACGCCTTCATGGTTGTTAATTATGAGCTCATGGTCCTTGTACTTGTTGTGGGTTCCATGGAACAATATTGTTTTAGTTTTTGTGGTTAAGGATGAGTTTATGTGAGCAAAACCAGTCTTCCACTTCTGTGAAATTTTTCTGTAGTTGAAACTGAAGGTAGCTGGGGTCAGTGTGGCAAGTGAAGATTACTGTATCATCTGCATACAGTAACATTCTGTCATGGCAGGAGGCAGGGAGATTGTTCAGGAATATGTTGAATAACAAGGGACCAGGATAGAACCTTGGGGTACTCCAGAGTGGATTGGTAGGGATGATGAGAGGAATTCACCAATCCTGACCTGTTGGGTCTAGTTACTGAGGTAGCTTTGAAACCAGAGGGTAGTTTCACTTGAAAGACCAAGGAGGGATAATTGTTTGAGGAGAATGGAGTGATTGACAGTGTCAAATGCCTTAGTCAGGTCAATAAAAGAGGTGCCACCAACTGGCCCTGACCAGTGCATGATGGATACGTGTGGTGAATTCGAGGAGTGCCATGGTAGTGCTGTGTTTTTATGAAGCCATGCTGCTGGGAACATTGCAGGCTGTATTTACAAGGTACCCATGAGCTGATCAGCCACTATCCATTCCAAGGCTTTGGATAGAGAAGGGAGGATGGATATAGGCCGGTAGTTGTTCGTGAGAGTCTTGTCACCGCTTTTATGGACTGGAGTCACCACTGCCAGTTTCCACTTTTGGGGGGATCTCGGAGAGCATGAGGGAATGGTTGAGGATTTTAGTTAGTGGGTGCAGGACTTCGTCAATGGTGAGGGCGAGAAGTTTCATATCCAGTGAATCAACACTGACCCTAGACTTTCCAAGCACTTTAAGAATGTGTTTTTTAGCTAGGCTTTCTGGGATTGCTTTGAAATGGAAAGGAGGGTGCCCTGGTGGCAAACCTGAACTAACAGGAGCTGGGTTGACTGTGGTGGGATCAAAAAAGTTAGAGGGTAGCACATGACTAAGGTCAGCAAAAGTGGTGTTAAATGCATTGGCAATGATTACATGGTCAAGAGTGATGGTACCATCTATGTTCAACATTGTGGGTGTTGTTTGGGATCCTTTCCAGTCACTTCAGCAAGGTTATGCCAGAATTCACTCCTCATCATTCCATGTGCTGGCTAAGGCATTCTGTAATAGTTAGCTTTCTCATGGTGGATTGCTCTGGTACATGCATTCCTTGCTGTTTTGTAGGCCTGGATATCAGTCTGAGTACCAGTAGCCTTAGCACGATACCAGAGCTGGTCTCGAGATTTCATTTGTGTAAGGAGGCCTAGTGTCATCCATGGGTTATTGACACTCTTGATCTTATGCTTCTTGAACAGAGCATGAACATCGCAGGCTGAGTTGAAACAAGTGATAAAGTATTCAAGTGCTGTGTCTGCATCTGGGGCTGTATCAATTGGTGACCAGTCATGTTCATGAAGGAGTATTTTAAGTGACTCAAGATGACCGGGGGTCAGCATTCTCCTGTTAATAGTTTTGGGGGGGAGTTTGGTGTATTTGTTGGTCCAGATACACAAGATAGAGGAATGATCACATAAGGAGTCTGGGAGGACTGTTGCTTCGGAGATGTGCTCTGGATGATTAGTTAGCACCCAGTCTAGAAGTGTACAGGTCCCTGTTCTGTAGTTTACTCTAGTAGGTGATTTGACCATTTGTGAGAAGTTAGCAGCAGCTAGGGCATCCTTATAACTATTCGAGCTGGAGGCCAGGCAGTTGATGTTGAAATCACCAAGTAGGATAACTTCTGTATTCTGATCCAGGGAGTTGATACAGTCAAGGAGGGAGTGAAAGCCCAGATTGCTCAGCTTGGGTGGTATATAGACAGAGACAACAGTCAGAATCTTGTTATGAGTTCCTAGAAGTACTTTGGCAGTAAGGATTTGGATGTCATTTCCGGGGATGGGAACGGGCATGACATGACCCATGAGGGACTCTTTAAGGCAGAGGAAACAGCCTCCTCCTTTCTTGGTAAGTCTGTCCTGCCTGAAAACTACATATCAAGGAATTGCCATTGCGCAGTCAGGTATCTTCGGAGACAGCCATATTTCCAGCACTGATAGGATGTCTGGATTGTGCTGGGAAACCCAGGCAGAGAGGGTATCAAGTTTGGAGAGGAGGCTACAGATGTTAATGCTTGCCAAGGAGAGTGACCCTGCACTGCTGTTAACCTTGTGGCCAAGTTGTGGTGGGCCGAGGTTAGGGTGAATGTTGCCTGAGAGGAGCAACAGCAGCAGTATTAGATGTTTTAAAAGGGGTTCAAAGTTGCTTCTGTGGGGCAGCAGGGCCCTTTTTTTAACAGGTTCCTTTCCCTAAAGATGATGCATGAGGTAGTGACCAGTTACTAATAGCAAGGAGCTGTACAGGCACAGTTGCAGTGGTTTTGAGAACAGGCCAAAAGTTTCATTTGTTCTTCAAAATGGTTGTTGGATAGATAGCCCTTAGAGACAAGTGCATTAAAAGTTGATTTCAATTGAAATTGTTTGATACCTGGTGCTTAAGTCAAAAGCTAAAAGAAATGATCAACAGCTGAGGTCCACAGTCATAGAATGTGTTAGAATTCCTGAAAGGGATGAACTGTGCCTGCGCATATGCAGGATGTGAAATCCTTTTGTCAGTATGCATCTTTGTCATTCAAAGAGGTCTTGAAAAGCCCAAATACAGATCATGCGGCAGGTCAGATGAAAAAGTGGATTGAAGCAGGACCCAGAGTCTCTGAATTTGTCAGACTTCTTGGTTCACTTATGTTTTGCTTGGGATACCTTCCAACAAGTTGATTTTAAAGTGAAAACTGCAGATACCTGGTGATGATGCTTTGTAGAAATCCAGTCCAGGAGACTTTCACGGATGTAGTGAGCAAGAATGGTGTAGTTACTCCAAGCAGAAAACCATGTAAATCCATAAAAACTAAACTACAGACAAACACAAGCAGCCACCACACAGACCCAGGAGGCGGAGCAGTGACTTGCACTTGCAAGCCACAAGCATTCCTCAGCTGGAGAAAGAGTTTGTTCCATTTGTCTGGTACTACAAATGAAAAGGCCTTTCTATCAAATTCACATTGCATCCTGGGAATTGAGAAGGTAAGTGCTGCTTTTGAATGGAGTGAGTATGTATTGCTTGGCTGTGTGAGGTGGACTAGGAGATAATCAGGGGCTTTTCCTTGTGCACAGCTGCACAACTAAGGAAGTCAGTGGTACTGCCTGCTTAAGGGACTTGTCCAGTTAAACAGGTCATAGAGAAGACAATGATAGGCAGACCATTCACAGGAAAGGATGAATCTTTATAATGTGCTATACAAATGATCTAGATGCAGAAGGGCGATTTTGTTTGCACAGCTGCACATGATGTCTCAGTAGTCGATGAAGGGGATCAGGAAGTGGGAGACTACCTGCTTCCTTATGTCAGCACTAAGGCAGTGTTTAGACCTGTAGAGAAAGTTGAGCTTGGGCCCTGCAGTTGCTAAGATATGATTGATGTACCTACTGTGTGTAAGTGATACACCAAGCTTGATTACTAGATATTAGAATATGTTGACCAGCTCAGTAGTGTTGCCATCTGATCTTATATCACAAGTGGATCAGGTCAGTGAGTTAGCACGTTGTTGGTTCCAGACTCAGAAGGGGCTGGCAGTATAGCCTAGAGCAGGAGTTCTCACACTTTGTCATAGTGAGCCTTCCCCAAGCTTTGGATAAGATCTTGAGCCTCCCCCAATATTGAAATAATTTTGGGCCTCCCTATAGTTAGAACAGCTGTCATACTTTGCACATTACAGGAAGAATACAATGACGTGCATGTGAGTAGCTGAGTTTATTCTCATTTTATTGAACTTATTATTCTTCTCCTTCTCTATAACCCCCCCTCCCCAGGTCAGCCCACTTGCTCCACACTTCTGACTTTTGGACTCTATTTACCCCTCGTTGCAATACCTCCATTAGTCAGATTGCTTTCTTTGTCAGTTTACCTTGCTCTTAAACACCTTCTCCGGAACCATTTTGCTCCCTCCTGCTCTTGCTCCTAGTATGTCTCTGCTTAGCCTTTGTATTTGTGCTTTTCTGCAGCCAGTGTAATGGGTCAGTTGTTACCTTGTTCCTATTCATTTGCATTATTTTGAATTTTGTGTTGCACAGTTTCCAAGAATTGTATTTTCCCCATGTCATACCAGGAAACAAGTGTTTTTTGAGCGTGTCTTTCCTGGTAACCATTTCGTACATAAATTTGCATGCCATTATTCGCTTCCATTTTGCTGCATCCTTTCACATGAAACATCCAAAACTTTACATTAAAATATGGTACATTTTAAGGCTTGCTTGAGCCTCCCCTTGAACAGGTTGGGGCCTCCCCTGGGAGGCTGGTCTCACCATTTGAGAAACCCTAGCCTAGAGGTTATAGTAATAAGCTGTGAATGCGCTTGGTACATCTAAAAGACCTGGGTTTGATTTCCACAGCCTTCACTTGCATGCTGTATGACTCTGAGCAAGTCACTTAACCTCCCCAATGCTCCAGGGTCACCCCCGAAAACAGGCACTTGTGCCTAGTGGGCCTTACCTGGTTACCAAAGAATAGTACAAAAAACACACCATAGACTTAGTTTTAGTTACACTGAGGATCAGCCTGTTGTTAACAAACCTGGAGGAGACTGTGTTGAAATCAGATTGGAGTGTTGAATTAACCTCCGACATTGTCATTGCACTGTGGTAGATTTTGGTGCCACCTGCATACATATGTAGATGACATCTCCCACTCTGCTTCAGGAGGTAGTTAACAGAAATGGAGAACAGCAGAGGGCCAAGGATTGAGGATCAAGGGAGTCAGCACCAGTAGTTTGGGATAAGGCCCTTTAGTGCTTTGAGGTCCTCTGTGGTAGTGATTTGTTGGAAGTTAAAGTTTAATAGATCATGTGGATCAGGCTCTGAGATTCTTGATAGAGATCAACTATGGATGATTCCAAGAAGTTCTGGAACTTGGTGGAGATGCTGAAGTTAGTGAAGAGGGTGGTAAAGGTATTGACAATGCCTGGAAAGAGGTAAGAAGTTCTGTAGAGGGGTTTGGGATTTGATCCATTTGCTCTTGATGATCCAATTCAAGTAGTTTTTTTGGCCCTGACCAGAATGTTTCTGAAATTATGTTTGTTTTCCTCACAGATGTTGTGGTAGTAGTAGTTCTGTTTTGCTTTAGCTATGCTGATTTACTTACTGTATATTCTGAAGTTTTTCTGTAATACTGACTGTCACTGAGGGATGTGGTCTTTCTGAATCTGGTCCAAGCAGCACCCCTTTGCAAGGGCATTTCAGTACCTTCCTTAAAGATCCAGGGTAACGTCCTTTGACCATACATGATCTAACTGGTGTTTGTTTGTTGCAGACGTTAGGAAATTCACTGGCAAAGAGTTCTCAGGCATCAGCTATGGGGGGAATAATGTTGATACAGCTCCATCTTATGGCAGAGAGGACTGCGTAGAAATATTCCAGTATGAAATGCTGGCATAACTGACTAGTAATCTTTTTTGAAGGGTATTTTTTTACTACAAAACGTCCATACACTGGAAGTGGTGAAATGATAACTGAAGCAGTCTAAAAGTATACCAGCAGTTGATAGTCTATCAGGACAATTAACAAGAATCCAGTCTAGAAGGCTGTGGTCGTTGGTGGCATGGTTGAGTCTCATGAGTAGTGTGATAAACTGGGGGGATCTTTAAATTGGAAACAGCATATCTCTATAGTATTTAGATGAGTCATGTCCCAACCAGTTGAGTTCAAGGTCACATATTCAGTATGTGAGTGTGACATTCTAAAATAGTGTTGATCCCTGGCGTTACACAGCTAACTGAACATACTTTGCATCAAACTGCAAACCTGATCAGAAACTAAAATCTGCAGTCAGCTCCCAGTCTGGAATATATTGCAAGTTTTTCCTGTAATTTAAAAGGAAGGCAATATCAACACTTGTCATCACCACACAGAGAAATGACAACCAATACTGTCTGATTGCTGACCCCTTACAATGGTGGTAGCAGCCATAGGACCTTCCTGGATAAACTTTCAAAACTTAGTATGACATTAAACAAGGCTTCTATTTAGCCCAGGTCATAACATTTATTTATTTATTAGATTTCGGATAACACCTTTGAGCACACAGTGCTCTTTTACAAAGGTTCTACGTCATGGACATTGGACAAGTAGAGATAAGACATGCAGGTTGATAACAGTTAAACAATTACAGTACATGAGCTGCCAGTGGCTTTGTCCAGATAAGACAAGACAGTCAAATTAATAACAGGTAAAACATTACAGATTGACTTCAGTACATGAGCTGCCAAAGGCTTTGTCAGGATCAATGTGAAAGGAAGCAATGGTACAATACACCAGACATTATACAGAGTGCTTGGGGTGGTTACATATGAAATTAATGTTCTTACAAGTGCATGAGAGGAGCAGAGGTAGCTTAGGGTGTGGACACAGTAGCAGGGAACAGGCAAGAACAGCGATGTGGATAGGAAGGAGAGGGATAGGTGGTGAGGGAGAGGAGGGGAGAAGGGTTAGGTGAGATGTATGGCATTGAGGAGGTAATAGGATGGGTGGGCATGTAGAGAAGAAATAAGAACTAGGAGGGCAGGGAGTAATTGGTGGAGGGAGGGGAACAAGGTGTGAGAGGGAATGGAGAGAGGGATGAGTGAAATCAGGGAGGCTAGGGGGAGGCTAAAGAAGACTGACATGGGATATTGGAATGAGTTAACAGGGAGGGAGAGGGGTGTGGGGAGTGTTCATGAGTAAAGGAGAGGCCAGGAGGGAATTTAAGTAAGCAGTCCCAGTAGGCACTGGCCACCAAATGCTGTCATAGTTTGTGCTTAAAGGAGCTGAGATTCAGTGCATTGGTGATATCCACTGGGAGTGTGTTGAACCAGTTAGAGGCCCTAATTTTGTAGGAGCACTGCCCTTGAGTGGTCCAGCAGCAGGGAGCAGAGAAGGCTAGAGTTTCAGTTTCAGAACTCCTGGTAAGGCAAGTGGCACAGTGAGGGGAGGGCATATACTGAACCCCTGGTTGAAGGACGCCTAGCGATGTCTTCCTTGCAAGTATACAGGTCTGATACTTCATTCTGCCTTGAAGCTGTAGCCAGTTTGCCTGTTTATATATAGGTGTGTGAGTTTAGGGGCCGAGCTGAGGAGCCAGCAGGCCTTGTTTAGGGCTATGGCTATATCCCGGAGGGCAGTATCGGTAGATGATCCATAAACTACAAGACCATAGTCAATTAATGAGGTAATTGAGCTCTGGATGGCAAGTTTTAAAGCTTCGGCCATCAAATAGTGCCTATGTCTATATAGCAGCCCAATACAGGTATTCACATCTTTAGCAAGTTTATGTATATGCATGGAGTATGATAGAGTGTTGTTGAGGGTCACTCCCAGGTATTTGAACTGGTCTACCTGTTCCAGCACAGTGCCACCACTATTGGAGATTAGCAGTTGTTGGAGTTTGTGTTTGTTGTGAGTACTACTAAACAGCATTGATTTGTTTTTTGAGTAGTTTAGGATAAGCTTGCATGACCTGAACCAGGTTTTAACTTCTGAGAAACTATGCTGTAGTTGCTGCTGGAAGAGATAGGGGTCAAAGTGGCTCAAGAAAATGACTGCATCGTCTGCATAGAGTAGAATCCGGTCATGGCAGGTGGCAGGGAGGTCATTCATGAAGATGCTGAAGAGTAAGGGGCCGAGGATGGAACCTTGGGGAATGCCCAAACGAACAGGGAGGGAGGTCGAGATGGAATCTCCAATTCTGACCTGCTGAGAGCGGTCACTAAGGTAGCTTTGAAACCAGCGAGTGGCATCCAGTGAAAGTCCAAGATGTGATAGTTGTCCAGTTAGTAGGGAGTGGTTGATGGTATCAAACGCCTTTGCCAGATCAATAAAGGTGGCGCCAACCAAGTGGTTGTGGTCTAGTGCCTGGTGAATGAAAGAGGTGAAGTCTAGGAGTGCAGTGGTGGTGCTGTGCCCTTTTTGAAAACCGAGTTGTTGGGGACATTGGAGGTCATATTTTTCCAGGTAGTCTACGAGTTGTTCAGCAACTAACCTTTCCAAAGCCTTGGAAAGTGGGGGTAGGATGGAGATAGGCCTGTAGTTGCTTGTGAGAGAGTCTTGTCACTGCTTTTGTGGATAGGAGTCATCACAGTGGACTTCCATTTACTTGGGAATTGTGAGAGCATAAGAGAGCGGTTAAGAATTTTCGTAAGGGGTGGCAGAACTTCTGCAATGGTGGGCGATGAGTTTCAAATCAAGGGAGTCGCCCCTGTGCCTAGACTTCCCGAGTACTTTGAGTAGGTGTTTCCTGGTTAGCCCTTCAGAGATTGCCTTAAAATAAAATGGGGGGCACTGCTGAGCTACATAAGGGATGGTGGGATGGGTTACTGTAGGTGTTGGATCAAAGAAGTTAGGTGGGAGCACATGGCTAAAGTCAGAAAATGTTGTGTTGAAGGCGTTGGCAATGGTTACTTTATCCAAGGTGATAGTACCATCAGTGTTGAGCATTGTGGGTGTAACTTTGTGGGTTTTCTCAGTTACCTTGGAGAGGTTGTCCCAGAACTTCCTCCTGTCATTCCAGGTGTTTGCAAGGACATTCCAATAGCAGTTGGCTTTCGCCTGGTGGATAGCTCTTGTGCATGTGTTCCACACTGATTTGTAGGTCTGAGTATTCCCTAGGGTGTTAGATGCCTTAGCATCTCCAAACACTGCAAATTAGAAGTGTAAGAGAACCTTTTTTGAATTGTTAGTTAGTGTTTATAACTGGCACCTCAAGATACTAAGTACGTGGAACATGGTATTTGTAATCAGACCCCAAAAGAAGAAAAATACTAAATAAAAACCCTTTAGTCCTTTCCAAGTGGCCAGACCCAGTCCATAGGTCCTCCCCATCCCCATTCATACTTGATCCCTCTACTTCTTTGTAATGTATTACAAGTAGTAGAGCAAGTTAACACCCAGCCAGGATGTAAGGGGGTGGAACAGTCTCTATAACTGATGTCACTAGTCAGATATCAGGTGAAACAGACTACTGTATGCGTGTTGGAGAAGGTTAATAATTTCAGATACGTAAGCTGCTCACCCTTTCTGCCAGTTGCACACTGACTTTCTCCATTGCTTGTAATACATTATGATGGCCTGGTTGTGCTGCATGGGGTGACTAAGTAAGCCATGATCTAACTACTGTTGACAATCTGAAATGATAGATCAAGCATAACTATTAGTATTTTTGGGGATTGGGTTGAGTTAGGATTAGGAACACTTTTAAAGACATCTTCTGCTCTTTGCACAATGTAAGCAGTCAGTGTTATTTTATTTCTACACAAAATCATTGTGGAACAATGGGGAGGGGAAAAAGGTGAGTGATAACTGGATTTGAGAGAGGGAGGCCACGGGTCATTTGGGGTGGGCTAGCAGTTTCTGTTTTATTTTTTATTTTTTTATGTTTACAAATATTTTTTTTTCCTTAATAGCTACTAATAGTGAAAATTACTCAGGGTATTCTGTCCCAAATATGGAGATTATTCATAGTATTCTGGCACTGATATTCAGGCCATGCTGCTTACCCATACTGAAGATTATTTAATTATTATTATTATCATTTATGAATTCTCTTGCTTTCACTTTTCAAACCACCATTTCTAATATACATTCAACATAAACTTGAAAAAACTTTTCTGATTCAAAACCAATTTCTTGCTAAACTCAGCTCCATATTAACACAGATAAGGGTCTCTTCTCTTTCCCTCCTTCTATACGTACTATATAAAATGCAAACTGTGTATTAATTCATCTGTTGCAGTTGAAATAAAAAGGCAGAACCCCTGGTAGACTTATTCAGCATCTCACCAAGGACTGGGGGCATGCCCCATGACTGGAGAATGGCACATGTGGTGCCCAGCTATAAAAGTGTGCCCAAGGATCAGCCAGGGACCTATAGGGCAGTCAGTCTCACCTCCATTGTGGGAAAGTTCATGGACACTATCCTCAAGGAGAGGCTGGTAGCCTTTCTTGAGGAGAACAGTCTCCAGGACAGCAGGCAACATGGGTTTGTCTCTGGGAGATCCTGTCTAACAAACACGGTCAACTTCTATGACTGGGTAACTAGAGCGTTCATCAGGGGCCAGGCAGTGGATGTCTTGTATTTGGATTTCAGCAAGGCCTTTGATTCGGTGCCACATGGGAGGTTGATTAGCAAATTGAGAAACCTGGAGGTGGAGGAGAAGCTGGTGGATTGGGTCAAAAACTGGTTGCAGGATAGGCAGTAGAGGGTGGTTGTAGCGAGGGAACTCAGCTCCAAGAGATGTAACCCGCAGGGTTCCACAAGGATCAGTGCTGGGTCCAGTGCTGCTTGACATACGAACATATGAAAACACCAGCAGAAGCAGGCCATACTGTCTACCGAGTCTGCTCGATTGTACAGCTAGCCTCAACTTGCAGCTGCCCCACCCTTACCCACCCTCTTAATCATACCCCTTACCCTATCCAAACCCTCTTAAAGCCAGTATACCATCACTGCAGTGACTCGTCGCAAGACCATCACAGTGACAGGAATTGGGCAAAACCTGCATGTCGCTGTGATGGTCTTTGTAGTCCCCGAGACTGCCTCTTGGGGAGGGGGAGAAACACCGGGCAATGCAGTGCCAGTGCCAGTGGGGACCATCACAGCGACCCGACGTTGGTCTAATTCTGTTGCTGTGATGGTCTTTGCTCTTGTGGTCTCGCCATGCATTCGGCATACCTTTAAATGTCTCAATCATATCCCCCCTATTCCTCATCTCCTCCAGGGAATACATGTTCAGCTCTGCCAGTCTCTCCTCATAGGACCTACCCTCAAATCCCTGGATCATCTTTGTCACTCTATGCTGCACGGCCTCCAGCAACTTGACATCCTTCTTCAGGAACGGGAGCTAATACTTCGTGCAGTACTCCAGGTGAGGCTTGACTAGAGTCCTGTATGGGGGAGGATCACCTCTCTATTCCTGGAGGAGATTCCTCTCGCTATACACCCTAACATCCTATTGGCCTTTGCCACTGCCTTCCTGCACTGAGCCGAGTTGTTCATGCTGCCTGTTATAATCACCCACAGATCCTTTTCTTCCTTGTTACTTTCCAGCTGTACCCCTCCAAGCTGATAGCTCCTCCCCTGGTTCCTAGCTCCGAAGTGCAGTACCTTGCACTTTTTTGGCGTTGAACCCCAGCTGCCATGTTACTGACCACTCCTGTAGTTTGTTCAGGTCCTCCTGCAGCCCCTTCCATCCTTCGATGTCATCTACCACAGTTCCTTTCTTTGTATCATCCATGAACAGACTGATCCTACTCCTGACCCCATGTGAGATATCAGCTATGAATATCCCAAACAACACTGGTCCCAGCACTGATCCCTGTGGTACCCCACTCATCACTTCCATTGGTGATGGGAGCCCCCACCACCACCACTCTATGCTGCCTTCCATTCAGCCAGTTGATGATCCAATTTACCATCTTTGTTCCCACCCCTTTGTATTCCAGCTTCCCCCCCCCAGCCTCCCATGTGGTACAGAACCAAAGGCCTTTCTGAAGTTCAAATACAGGACATCCACTGCATGGTCCCTGTCCAGTTCCCTGGTCACCCAGTCATAATATTCAATTAGATTTGTCTGGCAGGATCTGCCGGAGACAAACCCATGTTGATGAACATCCTGGAGACCATTGTCCTCCAAGAAGGTCATCAGCCGCTCCTTTAGGATTGTCTCCATGAGCTTCCCCACAATTGATGTGAGGCTCACTGGCCTGTAGTTGCCCAGCTCGTCTCTGGGGCCACTTTTGTGAATGGGCACCACTGGGCCATTCTCCAGTCCTGTGGCATTCATCCTGTGTCCAGGGAGGTATTGAACAGGTCAGTCAGTGGCCCCACCAGGATCTCCCCCAGCTCCCTGAGTACCCTAAGGTGGATGCCATCTGGTCCTGGTGCCTTGCACATCCTTAATACTCTCAATCCCTCCAGAACCCTGTTCTCCATAATCCCTAGGTCAGTCATCCCCTCCCCTGCATTATCCCCCACTCTCCTTGGGGTTTCTTCCCCGTTTCTCCTTCATGAACATAGAACAGAAGTACTCATTTAATGCTTCTGCCTGTTCTCCCCCCTTTTCCACCCACCCTCCGTCCTTCCAAATCCTCACAATCTGGTCTTTGTTCTTCCTTCTTTCTCTAATGTATCTGAAGAAGTCCTTTTCTCCTTCCCTAATACCCTGGCCAGTCTCAGTTCTTTTGAGGCCTTGGCCGCTCTGACTAGCCTTGTAACTTCCCTGGACTTCTTTGTATACCCTTCCTTCACACACACCACCCCCCCCAACTTCTTGAGTTTCCGAAATACCTTTCTCATGTCCCTTACACCCTCCATTACCTCCTGAGTCAACCAACTGGGATTCTTTGCCCTTCCCTTCTTACTCCACACCTTTCTACATGCCCCAGTGGCCTCTGTCATGCCTCTTTTACTAATCTCCCACTTTTGACTAGCATCCATGACCTGATGAATGCTTGCCAGATACTTACCACAAATCTTCCCATCCTACAAAAGTCTACCCCTTTAAAATCAGTCACCCTGGTTTTCGCACCCCCTGTTTCCCTACTCATATTAAGCGTGAACCACACTGAGTTGTGGTCACGCCCAGCCAGAGGGTCCTCCACCCCAGATCCCTTATCGCCTCTCCATTTTAAAGTACCAGGTCCAGAGTCCTATTCAGTCTAGTAGGCTCATGTACCAGCTGCTCCCGGAAGGTGTTTTGAAATGCATCCAGTATGAACTGCTCCCTCGCACTAATGGTGGAAGGAGTGTCCCACTCTACCCCAGGTAGGTTGAAGTCCCCCCTCCAACCACAGTACTCCCCTTCCTACAGACCTTTCTGATTTGCTCCACTAACTCTCTGTCCAGGTTGTCCCCTTGCACTGGAGGTCTGTATACTATCCCCATCCTCAGTGTCCTACATCTCATGTCTTGAAGCTGCATCCATAGGGCCTCTGTTCCACCTTCCTCCCTCCCTCTCTTCCCTTGTACACCTTATCCCTTCTCACACATAGCTTGCCATGCCCCCCTTCACTTTAGCCCTATCCTTTCTGAATATTTTGTACCCTGGGATCATCATATCGCAGCCTGGTACTGGGTATCCCATGTTTCTGTGATGGCCACAACGTCCACCCTCCTCACTGCCAAGAGAGCCTGCAACTCAGCTAACTTATTACCTAGGAACCTAGCATTCAGAGTGACCACCCTCAAGCCTGTATCCTTCCTTGCCTTACCTTGGTTTGCCTGTCCACCCCTCCCTCTGTGCCTCTACCTTGACTCCTCCCCTGCTGTCTTGGTAGATAAGCTCATAGGGCTCACCTCTACGGGTTCTCTACCTACCAGCTGTCCACTCGCCACCTTCCTCCTAGTTTAAACTCACCTTTACTGCTATGTACCCCTCTATCCCCTGTTTTAATAATCCCCTTCCCTACCCACTCAAGTGCAGCCTATCTCCTGTGTATAGATCATTGTTGTCCCAGGTTTGTCCCACCCGCCACTAACCCGTACCCCTTGAACTGACACTATTCCCCCAGCCATGCTTTGAACTCTCTAATCCTCCCTTTTCTCACCGTACTCACGCATGGTACTGGTAGCACATCTGAGAAGGCCACCAATTCCCCCAGTTCCTCACACACCGTACCCTGTTCCTCGAACCTCTCCCTCACCATCTTCATTGCCGACATCGCAGATGGGATTAAGAATAAGATCAACCTATTTGCAGATGACACAAAGATTGGAGCAGTGGTGGACAACACAGAGGAGTGGCTGGAACTACAGGAGGATCTGGCTAAATTGGAGTGCTGGTCAGACACATGGCAGCTGGGTTTCAATGCAATAAAGTGCAAAATTATGTATGTGGGAGCCAGAAACCAAAAGTTTGGCTATAGGCTGGGGGGTAAAGTTAACCACTATGGAGGAAGAGAATGATCTTGGGGTACTAATCACAGGGCAAATGAACAATTCAGCATAGTGTAGGAAGGCAGCAGCTAAAGCTAATAAGATGCTGGGGTGCATTGTGAGGGGAATCAACTCCAGGAGGAGGGATGTTATACTGCCACCATACAGGTCACCAGTCAGACCAAATATGGAGTACTACATATAGTTCTGTCGACCCTACTTGAAGAAAGATGTCAAGCTGCTGGAGGGGGTGCAACATAGAGCAACCAGGATGATCATAGGAATGGAGGGAAAACCCTATGGGGAGAGACTGAGGGAGCTCAACATGTACTCCTTGGAAGACAGGAGGGATAAAGGGGATATGATCAAGACCTTCAAATATATGAAGGGCATAAATAGGGTTAGCACAGGAGGGATTTTTAGATTAAAGGAAGGGAGAGACACAAGGAGGTGCAGTCTGAAGTTGGAAGGGGTAGGTTCAAGAGGGAAATGAGAAGATACTGCTACACGGAAACAGTGGTGGCTGGGTGGAACACCCTATTTTGTGACTTATCATAGACTTCAAGTTATTCCTTTGCATCCTGGCTGGTTCCACTTTACAGCATATAACAACTGACACCTTTAGATTTTGTCATTCTTATACTCCATGATGAACACTGTATAGTGATACTCACTGTGCCAGATTGTGCTTGCTTTGTGAGTGGCCTTGCTGGTAACTCACAAAGCAGCTGCATGTGTATTGGATTTCAGCTGCTTGTTCTATGACATAACCCTACCAAGCCAACTACTATAGACTTTTCACATTTTAAGCATCACAAAAGTGTGGTTATGCAGTATCTCACAAATGTGGTGTTGTGAGTCATGAAAGCATGTTTAAGAGTCAAGAAAGCAGGAACTGTTTTCATGAAATGCTGGAGAATTAATCTTTCACCCTGTACTGTAAGCCACATAAGTTTCAGACTTAATTTCTAGAGGATTTTCTTGTTTTTGATCCACAACGTTTTCGTTCTTTCCCTGGTTTTGTGACTGCTAAACCTCACAAAAGTAGGTCTGCAAGTCACAAAATAAGGAGCACTACTCACAAAACCATTGCCTGTTTCTGTGAGATGCAACAGCCTTATTTAATTAATATTTTAAACCCTATTGGTTTTATAACATAAAAAAATCCTGAAGAATCAACATTACACCCTCAACTACTGAACACATACTGTAAGTTTCTGATTTAACTTCCAACACATTTTCTTGTTTTTCATTTGCAGTTTTTTTTTTTTTTGGCAGGACCTCCTGTCACTATATTGGCCCTGGTCATGGCCCCTGGAAGCCTCAGCCACCATCTGTGGCTGCCGGGGTCCCCCAGTCACTCCTGGCTTGCCCCCTGGAGGGCTGGGCCGTGGCCACATTCTTCCGTGGCCACGGAACCAGTATCTAGTCGGGGGGACCCACAATGATGGTGGCCACTCGAGGTCTTCCGGGAGGGCTTCATTGAGACGGTGGCCCTCGCCTGCCTATTTTCTTGACTTTTCCCCACGGAGGCGGGGCGTGCAATGGCGCCAGAGAGTCCTCAGCGCTCCAAGTGCTTTCCCTCCCCCCTCCCGGAGAGAAGAAGAGCAGTCAGGTTCTCCATCCTTCTCCCCGGCCAGCCTCCGACGACCCGGGTCCATTCCCGAACCTGGGTCGCCGGAGTCACATGCGGAAAACCCACCGCTGCGCCAACGGGCCGGCTTGCAGTTTTTTTCTTATTTTTCCTACAGTATTTCCTACTTTCCTACACATCATAATTGTTCCACCTCACTTTTGTGAAAAACTCCTTATGCCAAAAACAGTATTTGTATGTTCTTTATAATTTGAAATGTACACAGTTTTCAGTAAAGTCACCTGTCAAAGACAAACAGCATACAACTGTATCCAGATGACACAAAATACATCTGTTGTCAAGGTCCAGCACTTCTGTAGCCACAGATATACATACACACTACAGGGCATTCACACCCATTTCTAGCTGCAGATAGAAATCCATGATACTCAAATCACAACACTGCTTCTGTCTGCAGAATTGCAGGACCCTGCAAGGCCAGTGGTTTTGTAGCCACAGATTTCCATGCATAGTGCAAGATATACATGCCTTTTTTCCACTGCAAAAGCACTTGCCCCTGCTGGGCCTGCACTTCTCTAGCCACAGATACAAATCCAATATACTATACCTAAATTACAGCAATACGTCTGTCTGCAGAACCACAGTGCTTTGTGGCCAGTGCTTCTGCAGCCACTGGTACACATGCACACTGGAAGACATACACAACCACTTCAGCAGTCACACTGCTATGTTTCTAAGCAGCACTGATGGAATATGTTTTTTTTTTTAAGTGCAGATGTGCTATATGCATATTTGTGAAGGTACCACATTACTGCTACTGCATTTGTGTCATCTGGAAATAGTTATATGTTGTTTGTCTTACCGTTTGATGGCTGTCTGTGGTTACTTGTGTCATTTTGTTCCTTTTGCTGCTTGGAGAGGAGTTTGGGTTGAAAATCCTAATGCCACATTTTACTACATTTGTGGTGTTAAGATGGACCCTAACTGGTGCATTAATTTATTTTTTTCCTCCAATTTATTTCTTTTTCTTGAGAAATTTAATAAACTCAAATTACAACAGTACTTCTGGCTGGAAAATTGCTTGCCCAATGGGGCAAGCACTTCTGTAGCCATATATACACACTCATGCAGCAAGACATACACAGCTACTTCTTTGCTGACCCACCGGCGCAGCATTAACACTGCTATTCACAATGCCATTGACCTGTATTCAGGAATGAGCCCAGGAGACAGAGGGCCGGCCGGGGGGGGGCTTGAGTGTCCAGGGAACTGCTTGCCTTCTCAGGGAGGGAGGAGGAATTGAGGCTTGGCACTTGGCTGGCCTCTGGTAGAGGCTGGAGGCTCACAAGCATCTGAAATGTTCAGAGGGGTTGAGGCATGACAGACATCGGCGCTCACTCCTTGACGTCTTGGCACACGTCACGCCCACAGAAAAAAGGAAAAATGACTCTCAGAGTGCCAGGTAGATGGCGCGCCAGTGCAACCTCGTGACTCCCACCTGCCTGTCCTGCCATTGGGTGCCTGACAAGACAAGAAGGATCTCAGGGTGAGGGGTCCCACCATGGCTCCATGGGGGATCACCCGCAGGATCAGGTAAATCGAGGTGGAGTGAGGTAGGCACCATTGGCGACTCCCAAGGAAGCAGGGCTCCGAGAGTAGGGGAGGAGGAATAAAGAGAGTATAAAAAAAAAAGACATATACAGGTACCTCTGCAGATGCAGATCGAAATCCACAATACCCACAGTACAATCCACTTCTGGGTGTAGAAGTGCAGTTCCACTTTTGCATGATGTGGGTGTGCAATTTATTTGCTTAAGGAAGGTATGGGCTGTTCTGTGCATACACAGTTTGCATAATGCACTTTGGTCCCCTGCAAATTCCCTAACATGGCATTATGTGCATCTTCAGATCTGCCTATCCTGTAGTACAGAATTATGTGTGCATCAGGACGAACATACCGCAACACATAACCCATTATTCAATAGTGGTGTCCTGAATTCTCAGAATATATAGTTTAACCCTTCAGAACATCCACAGGTATGATAGACTTACAATCAAACCCTTAAAAAAAATTTTTTGGTGTTATAACACAAAAACAAATTTAGTGGAGGAAGTGACACTTGTCACACACTCTGTTTTTCTAAAGACCTTAAATAATGATTGTTGAACATTTGGTAACATATGTTAAAAAATGGCTGTGTTATGAGTAAAGTTGCTTTGTGATACAAAGTACAATTTTGTTTTAAATGTTATATTTCTTATTTGCCATATACTGTACATGAAAATGTAACATATATACATAAGTACTGATTGCATAGTTCATAAGAAGAAGCAATTGTCCACCAAATGGAACAATACATTTTGTACAGGATACACCAGACCTCTAAGCAACAATGTAGTATATTGCACTACATGTTTGTTATTGTAACTTAGAAAATGGCTAAATGAAAACTCACCTCCTGATTCACTGAAACAGCCTCGCACCTGGGCTATTATTTCTTTACAATGCCCCGCAAAAAACAAGTTCCAGTTCAGGTGCCCTGTTACTAAAACTATCCTTGGGCACCCCGAATTTTGAAACTCACCAGCTGCCATTTTCTCCCCTCTCACTTAGCAAAACTAACTTTCGTGGACACTGACACTGGACATTCTAAAAAACAAAACTTGCAAAACTAATTTTTCTTTTTACAAATGTAACTTTCCTTACTGAGCATGATTGCGCTCTGTCTCAACACACACCAGACTGTTACAGTGAGTTGTAAACTGACACAGCACCACATTTCACAGCACAGAAACAAAAGTACTTCTCTTGAAATACAAATAACCAAACATTCCCCCTGTTCTGACAAATGATTTTTTCTTTCAAGTTCTGTGCCTGTCTCACTAACTGAAGAACGAGACACAAACCGAAATAACAACCATAAAATGCAGCTCTCGTGTCTGTGAACCACTGCTTGAAGAAACAAAGCAACTACATAAGCTCATGGAACACACAAAAACACAGCAGCACCCTCCTGTGGTGATTCCAGCAGCACAGCGATTACTTTACTATAAAATGTCACTTTTATTATTTTCTATTTATTTTTTATATATAAATCTTTATTATTATACTTTTTCAAAAAATTACACCTATACCCCATTTTCTAAGTGTAATAATACCCTCCAGGGTGGGTGTTATGGAATATAACGGACCTTCCAGGGGCTATAAGACCCTCTGCCTGCAGTGTTGGGCCTCATTACACTCCTGGGTGGTCTGTTATATCCCAATAACACCCACCCTGTCTGGTATTATTACTTACTCACTACTTGTAGAAGATAAGTAAAGGAGCAAATATACAAACACAAGGAGTGAGAGAGCAAGATACATTCCCTGGCTTCTGCAATATATTTTACATCTCCTAGCTCCAGACATCCCAACTTGATGTCCCTGGGATACAGGCTATGTAACAGGACATTGTATTTGCACTGAAGACTAGACTATTTTATTGTCATGAGCCGATATTTTCTGGTGGCAGTTAGTGGCAACCAAAGAATTCTTTGCTTGAGCATGAAAATTGTGTACTGGCACTACAAACTAGCTTTTATGTGTGAGCAAAGAATTCTTTGCTTGTACTTTCTTGGTGACCAAAACATTCTTTGTTTGAACTTAAAAATTGTTAGCCAGTACTGAAACAAATTTTTAAGTGTGAATATATAATTCTTTGCTAACACTTTCGTGCAAACAAAGTCCACAACAATAAAATTGCAGCCCTCACAAGCTGGCAACCTAAGATTTTTGTTGTGCCCAGTAAACTTATTTCAGCATCATTTTTAATCAAATAAACCTCTAAATCTTGTTAAGCATGTCCCATTTCTGTAGGTTCAGGTGTTTGATGTTTGAAAATGTTTCATCATTTTTATGTGTTTCTAGAATCTGCTTTTCCTAAAGCAAAAAATAAGCAAGTGGTGCTCACAACTGTAATTGTTTTCTTGTGAACATAAACAACATTTTCTCATGAAACTACAATCGGCTCGTGAACATAAATTCTTTGTTCATCCCAGAGAGCTATCCTGCAAACCTTAGTAAGCATATTCAAAAGCCACATTTTAAAACACTATAACTCTAGGACTGATTGATATTTTTTTTCACAACACCTTCAGTAAGCACACCCTTGGCCAGACACCCATATACTCTGAAAGTTTCAAAACTGCAAAATTTTTTTGCTCCATAAATGAGCAAAAAAAAAGGCAAAAAGTGCTTTTTGAAATTTCTGGATCACAGAATCCAGATGAGCAGGCCATCGTGAAACTTTCCAAGTCATAAGAACATACCCACCAAAATAGTGCATACACATTAATATGCAATCTCATGTAATGGCACCAAAAATATTAAGGTGCATAACTTTGGGGTTAACATTAAATAGTCTGATCCACCCTATCTTTACAGGTGCTTCTGGACCTCTATAATAAGAAATAGTTATCCTGGAAACCCTACTGAGCATGTTCAGAATCAAAATGTTTCAAATCTTATAACTCAAGAAATGATGAATGTTTGTTCATGAAATCTTCAAAGGCTCCTTCTTGGGATGAGCCACTTCTATCCTGAAAAATGTGTGCAAAAAGAAAAAAAACCAAAAGTGCATTTTGTAATGTTTTTACACTCTCTGGATTTCAAAATCTGGACAAGCAGCCATCTCAACACTTGACAGATCCTAAGAACATGGCACACTGACCGTGCTTCCAAAATGTCATGCAATTTTGCTGAATGTCGCCAAAGTTATTAAGGTGCAAAAATTGGAGTTTAATATTAAATTGCTTATTCACCCTCCCTCAGAAGTCACATTTCTAAAACCTAATTTCTTGAAACCAATTAATATAGTTTCACGAAGTCTTCAAAAGACACCTCCTTGGGCAAAGTCGCTTCTATCCTGAAAATGTAGGAACAAAATTCTAAACCATTTTTGCTGTAGACACAAGCAAAAAAACAGTCAAAGGAGAGTGGTTTTATTATTTTCACACTCTCTGTGT
This sequence comes from Neoceratodus forsteri, assembly GCA_016271365.2. Lineage (NCBI taxonomy): Eukaryota > Metazoa > Chordata > Ceratodontiformes > Ceratodontidae > Neoceratodus > Neoceratodus forsteri. Next base: position 604,683,420 of record CM057456.1, on the reverse strand, counting down.
CTCAAAATCTAGACAAGCAGCCATCATGAAACTTAACCAAATCATATGAACTTGGCACTCTGACTGCAAGTGCAAAACAGCACCAAAGTAATTAAGGTTCAAACTCACAACCATAACATTTTTCTTCTGAACATAAAAACATTTTCTTACAAAAATAAAATTGGCTTGTGAACATAAATGTTTTGTTCATTGAGGCAGTTTTCCTGAACACCTTCTGAGTATGCTGAGAAGTCAAATTTTAAAACATTATAGCTCAAAGACTGGACTCCTGAGGTGCTGTCTTTCAGATGAGATGTTAAACTGAGGTCCCATCTGCCTGTTCTGGTGGTAGTTCAGGTGGATGTTAAAGATCCCATGGCACTTTTCAAAAAAGAGTAGGGGAATTTTTTATTGAAAAAAAAACATATCATTGACATAACAATAAATCATAATTTCACAAAGCTGAAAAGGAGAATATAACCAAGATTAGACACAATCCCACCACCTTTTTCTTAACAAGAAAAGAAAAATTATATATCTCTCAAACAAATCTTATTATAGATTCTTTCCATCATATTACTTATTCTTTCTTTCAGAGATGTCTTCATTATTTTACTTCCTACCCTCCCCCAAATCACCTTATACTGTGAGTCATTCAAGTTACTGGAAAGTCATTATCTGTTATCCATGAAAATCCTATCCTTAACTCCATTAGAGTGCCTGCAGGCTTAGTTTTCTTTTCTATATGATATATTTCTGGCATCTCTACTACTACTTTATTTAATATTTCTTTATAATTTCCTTCTTTTTGTTGCAACTCAAAGTTACATCTTGCAAGCCAGATATTCCACTTAAACAGCACCATTAATACTTGAAAGCATTGCTGTGCCACTGGAGTCAAGCTTTATCAAATATCCCATACATTAAATTCTCAGGTTACTGTATGAAGAATTGATTTACCCCATTGATGTGCTGCATATGTCCACAAATCTTTGATAAATGTGCATTGAAAAAATAGATCCAATATGTTTTTTTCTTCTTGGATACACATAAGTCTAGAACAGTATCTCTCTTGCTGTGATTTATGTTTTTGATTAGCTTTAACATTCATTTTCTCATGGCATGCTTGCCAGTGAAAGTCCCATAAATATTCTGGTATCCGTTTATTATTTAAAAATTTAATCAATATTTGTCCATAAGGCTCAGGACATTTTGGAAACACATTTTCCACAGAACATAGTGACTCTAGTAAGAAAAAATATAGTTGCTTTCTACGAAGACTCGTTACTTGAGTTTTCATTAAGTTCCACTGCTTAATTCTTAAAAATGTTTCTCTTATATATTCTGGTATCATGTTAGATTTCTTAAGTGCTTTTAATGTATTTGTTTCCCATAATGTTAGCCAATGTACGCATTTAGGTATCAAAAGGGATTCCCATCCATAGTGTTCACCCATTGTCAAAGGTTTTATTGTGTTATGAAGAAAGAAGCTATTAAAAAAAAACAAAATGGGATTTGGCATGCCAAGCCCCCCCCTTTTTTTCAAGATATAAAACTTCTCTTTTTATGGGGTTTAGCCTGCTCCCCCAGCAGGCTTGAAAAAAAAAAAGCTTAACAGTATGGTCTCTAATATTTTAGGAGGTGGAAAAATATAACTTAAATATAAAAAAATTGGTATTAGAAATTATTTAATTAAATATACCCACTTTTTTTTTTTGCTAAACTTCCATCTGTTCCACATTCCTACTTTCATTTTTCCAATATTAATTTTCCCCTCCCAGTTAACTATATCCATAGTAAAACTGCCAAAAAGAATATCCAAAATTGTTATTGGCTCACAGGTAATTTTAATTCCTTCTGTGTCTCCCTCGTAGTTCCTGGAATAATCAAGTCTTTGCCCTGTACATTTATCTTGATTTAAAGCTGCCCCTGAAATATGTCCAAAGGTGTGGCATATAGTCAAAGCATGATGAACAGATGTTTCATTATTAGCTATAATATTAATATAATCTGCATATGCTAGGATTCAGAATGGAAATTCTTGTGGCCCTATGGAGACTGCTTGAACTAAGTTGGAGGTATTTATTTTTTGCAGTAACGGATCTATGAAAAAAGTATACAGGATGGGGCTTAGAGGGTACCCCGTCTCACCCCTCTTTTCAAGTGTACAATTGGAACAATCCAACCTTGTATAATTACTTTGATCATTGCTGTTTTGAATAGAATTTTAAGCCACATGATAAATGTCAGGGGTATTTTGTAATATGTTAATATCTGCCAGAGAAAGTTATGGTTTACCTGATCAAAGGCTTTACGCTGATCTAGCGATATTAAAAATCCATCTGTATTGCCTATTTTCCCTTGTTCTATTAGCTCTCTTATTAGATATAAGTGGTGGTATATCTGGCACCCTGAGACTGCATAAGACTGAGCTGGGGTTATTAGGGTTTCCACTATTTTGGATAATCTGCTTGCTAAGATTTTTGTTAAAATTTTAAAATCAGAATTTACTAAGGTAATAGGATGCCAGTTTCCTATATCTGCTTTTTCTCCTTTCATATATATATATATATATATATATATATATATATATATATATATACAGTATATTAACACCCCCATATTCATGAATAAGGGCATATGTCATGTGGATAGAATTTTATTAAATACTATAGTGAGTTCTTTTAACCAATATTTCACTATGGTCTTATACAGCTCATTGGAGAGCCCATCCAGTCCTGGAGATTTATTTCCAAGTAAAGAGGAAATGGCTATTATCACTTCTGATTCTTTAATGGGTTCTATTAGTTCTGTTGCCATATTGTCATGTAAATACGGTATTATCAAATCTTTTAAAAATTCCGGTAAACTCTCAAGGTTAGTGTATAAATGTCCATACATTTTTATTGTGTAATCTGAGACTAACTATCTAATTTTCCTTTGCTCTGTATGAATTATCCCCTTATTATCTTTTATTTTAGATATGTCTGTAATTTTGGCCTGGTTCTGACAGTGCTCATAAGGACATACTGTTTCTTTGTTTCCTTGAGTAGCAAATTTCTGTTTGTAGTTTAAAGATTTTGCTTTTTCATTATGAAAAAACATCATTTCCTGCTTTAATTTTGAGATTTGTGCTGTTACATTTTGCCCTGCTTCATAAGTAAAGTATAGCAATTGCTGTAACTTTTGTCTTTGTTGTAAACATAATAGATACTCTTTTTTATTATTTTGACCAATATGTTTACATAACTTCCTTAATTCACTCTTTGTGTCTTCCCACCACTAGATTGGATCTTCAAATAATATAAATACTGACTTTCTAGCCTTCATAAAATCTTGTAGTACAGTTAATACAGAACTATCAGATAATAATGAAGTGTTCAATTTCCAATAACCAGGACCTCTTCTCTCCCTGTGCTCTTTATCTACTGTTATTGAAACTATGCAGTGGTCCGAGAACTCAGCAACCTGAATTTTAGCATTATGAATTTTTATTTGTTCAGAAGTCAAAATATATCAATTCTGGAACCAGTTTTCCTTTTCTGAAAAGTGGGTTCTTCTCTTTTTAAGTGACGATACACTGCATCCTTTAATTTAGCCGACTGCCGTACTATTCGTGCTAATAGATTACAGTCGCAGTATTGTTTTGGAGTTGTAACTTTTACAGGGCAATTAAAATCTCCAGCTAGAATAATTTTAAGTATTGTCTAAAGATATGGTTGAATTAGCCTAAAGAAATTGCATCTTAATGCCTTTGATTGTGGAGCATATATGTTTATTAGGTGGTAAGCTGAATTTTGTATTAGTACATCTAAAATCAACAGTCTTCCAGGACCCCAAGCCAAGTCGCACTCCCAGGAATAAAAAAGTGAAACTCAAAACAATTTTCCAGAGCTGATGGATTTTCATGCCAAAGTAAAAGAAACACTGAAAGAGTTTCATAAAGATATAGTAACCCTTGAACAATGCACCGATGATTCAGACCGGCAAATTACAGCAACTGAAAATCATGCAGATGACATAGAAATGGCCCTGAAAACTTTTCAACACACTCAGACTGTTAACATGCAAAAACACAAAGATGAAAAGAACAGGGCTCAGCAGAAAAATCTTCACATATATGACCTGCCAGAGGAATCAGAGGGAACCAACTTAAAAAGATTTCTGATCCCATTCTTACACACGATCTTGGCACTGGATACTGAACTGCAGCTGGAGATCAAACATACTCACTGGGCCTTAGAGCTGAAGTCAACCTCTCCTACAGCCAGACCATGTTTGATCATAGTCCGGTTTTTGAATTATGCCATCAAGAAAGAGGTACTTCAGCAAGCCTGGCAATGCAAAGCAGTTTATCATGGGCACTCCCACATATTGTTTGATAACAATTATGCCCCAAATACAGTGAGTCAGAGAAGGGAATATATGCCATTCTTTCACATTTTGAAGCAAAGACAAATCAAATTCCACACATTCTACCCTGCCAAGCCGGAGGTGAAATTTTCAGATGGCTCTTATACCTACCATTAAGTTGAAGAAGAAATCTAGGAATTAAAGAAAAAGGGAATTGAGATCCCCAACAAAACCACCAATGATTCTACAACCAAAACACAGCCCTCAAGATGGTGTACTGTCTCAGCAATTGAGAAATTATGTACACTAACTGAGCAGACCACATCCAACATTATCCAACAGCTCATGGACTTAAGATGAACTACAGATATGGACTGATTTATGTTTTAACTCTGTTGCCTTAGTAGCTGCTCCGGGGACAGGAGGTAGGTGGTGGCATTCTGGGGGAAAGGGGGTTCACATCCAAGGGTTCGCATTACCCGAAATGAGCTAGCCTCTTTTGGTAATATGTCCCAGCTGCTTATAACAGAATTATTCATTATTGCTCCAAAATAGTTCTGAGTTTATCCTAAACACTATAGGAATCAGTTTTATATGCTTTCCAGGGGTGAACAACTGAATAATGTCAAGCCTCCTTCCCCGGCACTGTGACTCCTTAAGCTGCTACTACATCATAACTTGTATTAGCTACCAACACTCACAGCTTCCTTTCGGTCACTCAAAGGGTGACTAACAATATTGTAGTTTTTAAACTTTCTACCACCATAAAGCAACAATATTTACTTTTGATTTCACAAAGTGGGTTCTTAACCCTAGCCTGCATGTACCCCAGCCCTGCTTGTCTCTGGCCCCAGTACTGTCATATCACTATCATGTTGGATTGGATCTCCCTTGGGACATTTAATACACTAAAAGGACACACACAATAACTATTTGTCCTACAGGATTTACATTGTTCACTTGTCCTTAACTGTTTATGGCTTTGTGCATTGATACAGCACATCATACCAGTTATTTGAGGAGCTTCCTACTAAATAGAAGGGACTTCAGGGTTTTAAATAATTGATTAGTAGTTTTTTCCTTGGGACAATGCTAACTGTTCAGAAAGTATTTATATAGGTTTTCTAGAAGTGTTGTGTTTGTTAAACACAGTGAGGCAAGTGCTATGCATTTTCACAATGTTTTAGCACTTTTACGAGCAAAACGCTAATCAATTTTTGAAGTTAAATAAACCCTGGACTTATTCAGACTTGGCTCTACCATGGTGGAGATTATGGACACTGCGCAATTGCCACTTATTAACACTAGATGAGGTTCTCCATTACAGTAGTTCTATTGCAGTATAGGCCTGCTTAAATATCAGAGACTACATTGAGATGTATCTCTACCTCGAATAAGAGTTCATTTATCTTATTTAGCAACATTCCAGGACTTTGCTCAGACTTGAATTTACCTCACTGACTTACCTAACTGAGTTTGTTCTGCTAAAATAATAATAATCGGTCCTTGATGTTGTTGTCCTGCAATCATTAATGTCTTCCACCAATGGAATTAGTGCTCTCTGTGAGGAGGTAAATTTAAGTCTAAACAAAGACAGCAGTTTACATTAACCCCTCACCATGAGACATATCTCAGAACCTCATCCCCAACTGGTGCACCAGTTAACCCCAGTGTCCCACTGGGAGTTCCCAATTACAGTTCAAGTGTGCACACAGATGCAGAGTTGCAGGTTTGTGACACTTGGACCTTGGTGCCGCACAATGAAAATGTGATTTTTGGCTGCAGCTGCTGACTGAGAAATTACATAAGTGGATCCTGGCTGTAAGTTGCAGTTGTGGGCTTGATTCTAAGGTTGTGCAGGAATGCCTCAAAAGTATCTAGCTAGCAAGCTAGCTAGCTAAACAATAGGAATGATAAGTTCTGTAGGTAAAACCTAGTACTCATACCTTTAAATGACAGGCTGATGATGTTTCCATGGGGTCATCTCCTCTGCTTAGGCAGATGATCACTGTATGGTCATTTCTGTAAGCTGGATATAGGTGCAGTGGACCCAACATGCTCCTGGTGATGAAGGGTGCAGGGCATGATGACTTTGAATGATGGGAGCTCTGTTCTGTGAACTGGTTACAGGTGCAGTAGACCCAATGCACTTCCATGTGGTGAGGGGTGTGGGCCATGATAATCTGAACAGCAATGATCCTATTCATCCCACAAGGGGACTTGCCTTCACCCACTCTGACAGGCAGGCAGTCACTCGGGACCTCAGCTGGTTTGATCCCCTGTCAGGATAGAATCCAAACAACAACAGAAGGCAGTGGCTCACCACCTTCCCAGATACAGAGCAACTTTCAAGGCAACTGTTTCTCCAATTCGTCGCTAGAGCCCAGGCATGGCACTCTAGCTGCAACAGTTCCCTTTTCATGGGTCTTAAGTCTGTTTTCAATAATCTTTTTAGTCAGACAGGTATAGCAATTCAGAGCTTATCACAAACATTCTCCTCGCTTCAGAGATTTCTCTCAGACCAATCTGCTTTATTGCTCATGGCTCTCTATTGTGCAGAAATCCAGGGATCAAATTTTATTTATTTAGTTTTTGTTGCCGGGTAAGTGCACTAGAGAAATCCTGCCTATTTTCAGGCATGACCCAGGGGAAGGGGATACAGATGAATGCCAACTGACTTTGAACCAGATTAAGCTATTGGTGATATTTTTAGTGAATGAGGGAAATTTGGCCAGAATACTGGAGAAATTCCCCTGCTCTTTTCGAGAAGTGCCATGGGATCTTTAACATCCACCTGAACTACCACCAATCCATGCAGATGGGACCTCGGTTTAACGTCTTATCCAAAAGATGGTACCTCAGAAGTGCAGCACCCCTCTCAGGCTGCACTACAGTGTCAGTCCTGGGATATTAACCCAAGTGCCAGATGTGGGAACTGAACCCACAGCCCTCTGATCTCCCGGCCTTAGAGGTAAGTGTGCTATCCACTGAGCCACTGACACTGCTGATATCAGTGGCTAGCATCTTATGCATTACTCATTATGCTAAACTCCTTTTGATTAGTGGCTGTCAGTTCCAGGGGAAAAGCATGCATACAAGTCCTGAGCCAGCTTGCAATGCAGAGCTGTTTTGCAGAGCTGAAATCCAAATTAATGTCATTTTCACTGGAACAGGGTGTACTAATTTAGTTGTTTTGGAGAGCTGAACTAGTCTCCAAAGTCTGTACTCCTAGGGGAGGAGTGGTTTTGCACTTTGTGCAGCTTTGAGAGCTGCTTGAAGCTTGAGAGCTGCATGGAACTGAGCAATCTCCTTGCTATGGGTTCCTCAACCTTGGAGGCAGTCTAGGGGCCAGTTCAATGAAGAGAGATGGTGATGCATTGGCCATGGTGAAAAGGGCACTGAACAAGCCAGCAGAATAAATGACAGTGTCCAGTCCAGCCCCAGGTCCAACAGATGAAGTCTGGACCAGGACGGGGTGATGAAGCAGTGCAGGGGAAGGCAGCAGCAGTGTTCCAGAGAGAGAGACAAAGACAAGCCCCCTCTGAGGAAGGGGTTACATCTGCATTTCTTCATCTCTTGGTGAGTACATTCTAATTCAAGGAGAGCATAAAAATCTCAGGAGAATGGTGGAACAAGAAGATAAGTGGAGAGCATTACAGCAATGAGGTTGCAAAATAGGGATGGCATATGGAAATCCTAAGAGACAGCTTGTAACCACAAAACAATAGGTTGCTGGGTTCAAAGTCAGACTGAATCAGTGAATCCTCTGCCCTCCTAAAATTCTGTCCCCAGCAACGTGCTTGGGGGCTTACAAAAACAGTTCTTTGGATATGTTAATTCACTAAGAAAAAATAATCACGGTATCCTTACAATTAGAAACAATAATGAACTGGTGGAGAAACCGCAGGAAATTGCTGATATACAGTATTCCATTCATATTTTAGCACTGTGTTTACACCCAAAACTGAATGTACTGATATAATTCCAGATTGGAAACCACTTCATATTGATATAATCCCTGAGTTAATAAACAGTAAAATAAGGAATTTGAGAAATTCATATTCTGCTGGTCCTGATAATATATCAGCCACTATGTTAAAGCTATTTAGTCATCACATTGCCACTCCCCTGGTCACCTTGTTCAAGAAATCCTTGTCAGATATAGACATACCTTCTGATTGGTTGAATGCTATTATGATACCTATATATAACAAGCATTTGTCAATGCTGAATGTTTGCTTGCTGATATTTGCATTGGATGAGCAGTAGTTAGACAGATGCAGAATAGGAATGGCAGTGAAGTATTGAACTCATGCCAACCCCACCTCCACCCTGCAGAGATGGACAGGCATCAGGGTGTGCCTTTGGGTCATTGCCCATAACGCTCATGGCATTTCACCTCACCCTATCCTTCAGACACCAACAAGTGTTGAGGTGTGCCTTGGGGTGTTCGGCTTTACAGTCACCCCAGTTCATAAGGACATACACTGAAACGGGTGCAGTATAGGAGAATGGGGTGAACTCTGGGGCTGAAGAGTCCAAGGCACACCTCGATGCCGGTCACTGGCTTCAGGGTGGGGGTGAAATGCATAAGCATTACAGCTAGCAATCCAAAGGCACACCCCTGGTGCCTGTCAGTCTGTACAGGGTGGGACATTATAGTTAGAAACCCTAATGCCCCAGGCATTTGTTGGTATTTGCACTACACATTTTCAACATGGCCTTTTTGTGACCCCCACTTAATGAAAGCATTTGGGACCTCTGCTCATGAACAGTGGCACTGTGATTTTGTTAATCCATCCTGAATGTTGATGTCTCACAGCACCCATGCCATTCAGTGCCAGATGTGAAAAAACACAGTTCGGGCAGGATGTGGGAAATGACAGCTGTACCATTCATAGGGAGGTGTGAAGAGATGGCAGTGTTGAAAATCTGTAGTGAATATATTAAAAATGCTCGAACCTACGAGAGTATGTGGAAACCGTGCAATGCACACTCATAACACAGTCATTTAGTGGAATTATTTCACCAAATTTTCAACATAGGCATTTTGTGATCTCTGCTCACAAACTCTGTCACTATGATTTTCTTAATCTGTCTTGAATGTTGATTTCCCACACCGACTGCACCATTGTGTGCCAGATGTGCGAAAACACATTTCAGGCAGGATGTGTAAAATGACAGCTGTACTGTTCATAAGGAGATGTTCAAAACTGACAATGTTGAAAATCTTGAATGTAAATATTACCAATTCTTGAAGTTACAAGTGTGCTTGAAAACTATGCAATGTACGCTCATAACATAGTCAGTAGCGTAGCAAATTCCCAGAGGGCCTGGGTGCAAGGCGATGTTACAGGGCCCCTCCCCAGTTTTAAATAAACATCAAAATTATGATTTGGACCCCTCAAACCTCATGGGCCCGGGTGCAACTACACCCCCTGCACCCTTGTAGCTACGCGCCTGAAACATAGTCATTTTATGGACTTTTGTCACCAAGTTTTCAACATAGGCATCTTGGGACCTCCGCTCATGAATAGTGTCGCTGTGATTTTCTTAATCTGTCCTGAACACTGATTTCCCACAGCGACCGTGCTATTCTGTGCCAGAAGTGCGAAAACACATTTTGGCCAGGATGTGAAAAATGACAGCTGTACTGTTCATAAGGAGATATAAAAAAATGCCAGTGTTGAAAATCTAGAGTGAAAATATTACAAATTCGTGAAGTTACGAGTGTGCATGGAAACTATGCAATGCACGCTTGTGACACAGTAATTTTTTGGAATTTTTTTACCAAATTTGTAACATAGGTTTTTTGGGAGCCCACTTCATGAACAGTGACACTGTCATTTCATTAATCGGTCCCAAAAGGTGTTTCCATGCAGTGACTGTGAAATCACCTTTCAGGACTGAATAACCAGATGACAGTCACTGAGTTCATGAGATGGGGTCTCAAGAACCCCATGTTGAAAATTTGGTGCCAAAATTCACAGAAATGGCTGAGATATCCACATAAATTGGAAAACAACCATTTATGCCATTATACAGCTTACCAGCATTTCTGCGGTTCGCAGTCAGCATTGAAGAGTGCAGAAGTGTTACGGTCCACTGAAGATCATCACGCGTGTCCAGAGGTAAGTGTGAGGTGAGGGGTGTGTGTGGGAGGTGGGGTGCATAGAGGGTGGGTGCGGTTGGGGAGGCGGCACCAGAGACAGTGAGGTACGTTTTTTTTCTTTTACAGGGAATCAAAAAAAAAATCAACACAGGAAGGTTTTCTTTTTTTACAAGTGGTTTGACACACTGGGGTGGGCTCCCAGCATGCCACCTGAGTGTTTGTTGGGGGTGGGGTCTGTAGCCGAGGGGAATTGAGCACCCCCCTCAGCACACAACAAATGGGGTGGGGACATTATGCCAATGGGGATTGGGCTCCACCATCAACACATTAACTTGGGAGGGGCATGCCGACAGAGGGATTGGACACCCCTGTTGGCTTTTCATGGGGACTGTGAGAGGTGGACGGAGATAGCCACTGCCAGGTTAATTGAAAACAAATGCAGGGACATTATGGGGATGGGGATTGGGCTACCCCATTGGCAAATGAACTATGGAGAGGCGAGGGGGCATGCCGACAGGGGGAATGGGCACCCCCGTCGGTATTCATGGGGACAGTGAGAGGTGGTGGCTGTCCATCAGCTTCCATGGGGACAGTGAGAGGTGGCGGCTGTCCATCGGCTTCCATGGGGACAGTGAGAGGTGGCGGCTGTCCATCGGCTTCCATGGGGACAGTTAGAGGTGGCGACTGTCCATCGGCTTCCATGGGGACAGTGAGAGGTGGCGGCTGTCCATCGGCTTCCATGGGGACAGTGAGAGATGTCGGCTGTCCATCAGCTTCCATGGGGACAGTGAGAGGTGGTGGCTGTCCATTGGCTTCCATGGGGACAGTGAGAGGTGACGGCTGTCCATCGGCTTCCATGGGGACTGTGAGAGGCAGACAGTGATGGCTACTGCCATGATTATTGAAATGGGACACCACACAAGGTAAGCTGTAATTCGCTGCTGTAATCAGGGACTGCCCCAGCAGCAAAAACAGCTGATTGTTAATGACGGGGTGCTCCCTGATTGCAGCGGTGAGTTTCTTTCAAGTTGGTGGCATGCTACAATACTGCTGTCATCGACAGCTTGCTCCTGTATTGGCACCACAGAGACCAGCCCCAAAATGGACTGCTGGCATTGGCCACATCACTGCCACACCTCCACAACTCGCTACTGCAGCAAGCTGCTGCAATATGTTTCTTGCTTATGCATGCAAGCAAACATAAAAATGGGAATAGGGCTGATTGTGGCAGTTACAGACCAGTCAGCCTTACATCTGTCCCAGGTAGGATTTTAGAATCCCTCATTATGGAGGCAATCCAGACTGATATTAGAGCCAGAAAACTTATAGATACAACTCAGTAAGGTTTCATGCCAGGAAGATCGTGCATCACCAATCAGTTATGCTTTTATGAAAAAATTTCTGCAGCACTGGATCAAGGAAAATCAGTAGATTGCATCTATTTGGACATGGCTGAGGCCTTTGACAAGGTACCACATAAACAAATAGTGCAAACTTTGATTCAGCATGAAGTAGACCATATAGTTATAGGTTGTATACAATGTTGGCTTAAGAACAGAACACAACTAGTTAGCATTAATGGGTATTAATCCTCGGGTGTCCCGGTTACCAATGGGGTGCCCCAGGGCTCGATTTTGGGCCCTTTACTTTTTCAATTATTTATATCTGGGCTATGTTGTAATGAATTGGTATGGATCAGTAAATACACAGATGATACTAAAATCATGAGTATTGTTGGCAGTGAAGCTGACCATAACAGACTTCAAGCCACATTGGATAATACTATACTATAGGTAAACTCTGTTGGTATGTCATTCAATCTAAATAAATATAGTATCATGCATTTTGGGGTCAATAATAAGCAGCTGGAGTATAAACTGGGGCATACGTTGCTCAAAAAAAACTGATCAAGAAAAAGATCTTGGAGTGCATGTTACTAACAAATTGACTTTTGATATACACACTGACAACCAGGAATCAAAAGCAAAAAAAAATTATCTGGACAATAAAAATAAATTTTAAAAGAGAGAAGCCGAAGTTATTATGCCTCTGTATAGAGCCTAAGTAAGGCCTTCATTTGATTATGGATCACAACTATGGGGACCAATAAAAGGAGGTATCAGGGATAATGTGGAAAAGATTTAGAGACAAGCGACAAAGTTGACTTATGAATATAAAAGTCTATCTTATGAGGACCGCCTAATTAGGTTAAACCTAATGTCTTTACATACCAGACGAATAAGGGATGAGTTGTTATTGTGCCATAATCTAATCCAGGATAGTAATCTTTTTACAGAATTAAATTTCACATATAAAAATCATAATAAAGGTACCAGAGGACATACTTTACAGCTTAAGCCATGCAAATTTAATACGGAAAAAAGAAGAGCTTATTTTACACAACAAGTAATCAACCTGTGGAATAATCTCCCTGAAGTGATAATTAATAGCAAAAATAAAGCTGATTTCAAAAGAAAATTGGATAGATACATCTTGGATGGTAATACTATTTCTTATCGTACTTAGTTACAGGAGTGCATATGGGCTTACCGCCTTACTTAGCTCCTTAAGCCATAGTATGAGCTATAGTATCCTTGTTGGGGTCATCTGAACATAGACCTACCATCTGCCTCCTCCTTTTCTTCTTCTGCTCATTGGCACCAGACTGCAGTCCAGCAGGAATCTACTTCTAAACACCATGTGCACCATAAGCTTCCCCAGCAGTTCAGGAGTTATCCACGTGAGCCAATGCTCAGATGACAACTTGAGAGATTGCTAGGTGCCACACTTCTCTTGCCATTGCACAAAACTGCAGTGTTTCTGATCATAGCTTTCAGAGAATCACAACAGGCTAAGAAAAAACAAAGTCCCATATGTGTTATTCAATGCAAAGTCATGCACTTGGGGTGCAGGAATCCAGGGGAGGAGTACATGATAGGTGGGGAATTTCTATCGGCCATCAAACAGGAAATAGACTTGGTGGTGATCATATCTGATGACCGTAAGGTGGCCAAACAATGCATCAAGGCAGTGGGAAAAACCAGTGGGATACTGGGGTACATAGGGAGACATATCACCAGCAGAAGAAAGGAGGTGGTGATGCTACTATACAAGTCTTTGGTGAGACTGCATTTGGAGTACTGTGTCCAGTTCTGGAGACTGCATCTCCGAAAGGACATAGAGAGAGTAGGGGCAGTTCAAAGAAGAGGAACAAAGATGGTACAGGGCCTGCACCAAAGGTTATACAAAGAGAGGCTGGAGGCACTCAATATGTATACCCTGGAGGAGCATAGAGAGAGAGAGGGAGACATAACAGAGACCTTCAAATACCTAAAGGGAATAAATAAGGTTCTGGAGGGTTGCATCTTTCAAAAAAGGAGTTACCCCAGAGCAAGAGGGCATGACATGAGATTGGCAGGGGGTAGACTAAGGTGCAACGTGAGAAAGTATTTCTTTACAGAAAGGCATGGTGCAGCCTCCCAGCAGGGGTGGTGGGGGAAAAGTCAATGGGGGAGTTCAAAACAATTGCATGGGATAGCCATAGGGGAACCCTATCAGTACAAAAGAGAAGATAAGGCCGGAGACAAAGCAAGGATTGGCGGCTTTGATTAGTAGTTAGGGAAAAAAAAGGGCAGACTGGATGGGCCTATCGGTCCTTATGTGCCATCAAATTCTATGTTTACAACATATTGATTTTCCCCATGAGATGTATTTTTTCTGATACCATTGTCCGCTGCTTTGGAAATCTTTACAGGGATCTCCCTTCGACTCTGAGATGAAGATCGGCAGAGCCAAGATACTATTAATTATAATTTTGTATCTCACAAGAAGATTTGATATATTACATTACCTCCAGGGGCCATAGCAAATTTATTTAATTTTATTATATCCCTTTTTAGAGGGGAGACTTTCCCTCTAGGAGGCCTGGGAGATTATTGCATCTGGCTATTCCTCCTTCTCAGGAGATCACTTTTCACCAACATCAACTTTCCCCTAGACCAAAGGGAGTGACATGTTATGTTCCCCTACCTTGAAAGTCACCAGCTTAAATATGGAAGGGTACTCTGTTTCACGGGGACCTCAGGCCATGGGAAATTCTTGTCCTTTAAGGGATGGATCGGTGACAGTTTCTAAAAATATTATTTTGCAAGTCTGTGATCCCACCCTATTATGTCTGATTACACTGTTATACTGTTTTACTCAATTTAGACCTGTCCTGTTGGCACCATTGATAAAACAGTTATATATACTACTTTTAAGGTTTACTTTAGGCAAGATTAGCTTATTACATTTAAGTAATTCTTTAATACTTTACAGTACACTTTACAAACCTCAGAGAATGATGCTAAGCTTTTCATTAGAGTCCATGTTACAAAGCAATTGGCAACGCTATACTAGCATAATGGGTCAATCCCACAGAGGAGAATTGCACACCCCAACTACTCAGCTGTGTTAAGTCCCATGGGATGGGAGCCAGGATGAGTAGCAATTTCATTTCTAGCCAATGGGGGAAGGACCCTATCCCAGTAGTACCTATCAAAGTGATGCTCCTAAGTAGAATCATTTTAAGAAATTGACATCCATGGGAGTCTCTCCAGTAATAATCCTTTCCCACAACATAAATGGATTAAACAACTAAGTGAAAAGATTCTGAATGTTCAGGATCTATGACAACAGGCTCCTGACCTAGTTTATTTACAGGAGGAACATCTCTCTCTCTAACAGAGCACCTCAAATTGGAAATGAACAGTAGGTATAAGGTACATACCTCCTCCTATAAAAAAGGGAAGGCACTGCAATTCTTATTCTGGCTAATGTTCCCTTTCAATTGCAAAAGGAATACACTGACCTGTATGGATGATATGTCATACTGACGGGTCAATTATATGGCTCAGTGGTTACTTGGCCAATGTATATTTCCTTCCCAACACTGATACCCTTATGTTTAAAAAATTATTGGGAAAATTATTAGATTTTCTTCAAGGACAATTATTGCTGGGGGAGATTTCAGTGTAACAGTGCCTCCAGACTTGGACACATCTCACCATACTAGGTACTGCCAATCTGCAGCTTGGAAATATTTGAATTTGCACCTCCCTCAACTGGATCCTGATTGACTCTTGGAGACAGTTTTGCCCTACAACCAAAGTGTATACATACTATTTGGTGAACCATGGGAGTTACTCTAGAACAGATTACTTCCACACCATATGTGAACATTTTGCTAATGTTCAGGATTTAACATACGGCACCACAATTTAATCTGATCATACTCCCTTAATAATGAAAGTTAACTTACTGTAGATAAAAGCTGTAAATCCTCCTTCTGGAAATTGAATACATTATTGTTGAAACATGAACAGTTTTGTTCACATGTGAAGGAAAAGCTAACCCAAATACTAACTGACAATGTCCCCCCCCCAAGATTACTGCTCCCATATTGTGGGATACTATACTATCAGAGGAGAAATCATAGCATTCTCCTCAGAACAAAAAAGACACCAAGAATGTCATTATACCCAGTTAACACAGGAACTCCAGAATCTGCAGCAATTATATTTACCTAAAGAGAGGGATAGTATGCAAGAAATTAATTCAATTAAAGCTGAGCTACAGGCCACTAACTATAGATTCAAATATACAACAACATCTGTTATACTGTATCTCAAACAAACATATTATGAGTGAGGTGCTAGAGGGATTAGACATTTAGCTCGGCATTTATAAGCCCAAAGGAGAACTACATGTGTTCTCCAAATTAGAGACCCAATTTCAGGCCAGATGTTCCATGATCTCCCTGGAACCTTGAATTCCTTTCAAAAATATAACCAGAATCTATATGCAGAACCATGTAACCCCAGCCTGCTCCAGGTTGCTGATTGTTTACACCGACTATCCCTACCCAAGCTTACATTACCCAAATAGGAGCAGATGTTGGCCCCCTATTTCCCTTGATTAGATACATGTAGCACTGAAATCCTCGAAAACTCACAAATGCCCTGGCCCCAAAGTATTTCCCATTGAATGGTAAGGCTTTCTCAGATATCTTAACACCTTTACTTTTAAACACCTTTTGGGCATTGCATAAGGGAGAAACCCCTTCTCCATCATGGGCCTATGCGATTATTTCTGCTATATTGAAACCTGCAAAAGAACCCATGATCCTCACTTCCTATTATCCTATATCTATCCTAAATATAGACTACAAATTACTTACATCCATTTGGGTGACTCACCTGGAGGGCCTTCTCCCAGCCTTAATACACACTGATCAATCAGGCTTTATTTGCTAAAGGCAAACCTATGACAATATTTGTGGGGTCTTGTTATTAAAGGAATATGCCCACCTTTGCTCTATCCCATGACAATTCTTAGTCTTGATGCTGAGAAAGCTTTCATTAAGGTTTCCTAGGAGTTCCTATGGGGTGCTGTTATAGAGTTTAGTTTTCCCTCAGATTTTTTAGCTATTCTTCAGAACTTATATTTAATGCCTCATGCCTCTATAAAAATTAATGGCTCTTTCTCAACACCGATAGTACTGCAGAGGGGCATCCAGTTATCCCTTTTGTTATTCACCCTTCATATAGAACCACTGGCCTCTGCCATACGCCAAAATGAATTGATAGAAGGCATTCTCATAGGGGCAATAATTTAAAAATATCCCTTTATACCAATGATGTTCCACTTACTATCCTCTCCCCAGATAATTCCATTCCAGCAGCATGATCAGAATTTCAGCGATTTGTTTCTTTTGGGGCTCTCTCTCTTTCTCGGGACACAGCTGCGGGAACATCCTCCCCCTGACTAGAGGGGTTTTGGGAATTATAGGACTGGTGGACTAATTCTAGCTTTTAAACTTTGGGGTTCTCTTTTTTCGTTAATATCCAGTCCCAACTTGGTACTTTTTTGTTCTTTTTCCCTCAATGTGAGGAGTGGTGTCCTGGTTTTTATGTCCGGATAGGGGCTGGCGGTTCTCTGCAGCTGTGATTGTATATTGTTTTTGTACATAGTTTGCCTACCCAGTTATAGGGGTGGGCACCCGGGATTCCGGGTTTGTTATGTATGTTTGTTTGTATGTTCATGCAAAATACAATAAAGATACTTTTAATAGAATTTTAGAAATTTGGATGCCTCTCAGGCCTCACATTAAAGAGGACAGGAAATCATTTCTAACTGGCAGCTGTTATAAAGTTCTTATTCTCAGAAATGATATGCATTCACCTAAATTATCCCTATTTAACTGTACCTGAATAAAAAGTGATATAGAAAGCTGTATTTTGCATTGTCTTGTTTTTATGAGCAGCATTCTGTTACAGTTCTCTTCGTGGAACCAATAATTTGGAGTTTTAACTATGTTATGGTTTGTGCACAGAACTATAAATAGGGTTCTGATAGGTCAGCAGCTCATAATTAGCATTCTGTACACAAATTATGACATAGTAAAAACTCCACATAAATGATTCCATGAAGTGAACTGTAACAATGCTACCCATAAAAACACAACAATGCAAATTACAATTTTACCTATCACTTTTTATTCAGGTACAGTTAAATATGAATACTTTAAGAGAATGCATATAGTTTCTGAGAATAAGAACTTTATAAACAGCTACCAATTAGCACAAATTTCCTGTC
The DNA here is from genome assembly GCA_016271365.2 of Neoceratodus forsteri. Classification (NCBI taxonomy): domain Eukaryota; kingdom Metazoa; phylum Chordata; order Ceratodontiformes; family Ceratodontidae; genus Neoceratodus; species Neoceratodus forsteri. The sequence goes on along the minus strand of CM057456.1, from coordinate 604,665,341 downwards.
CCCTTTAAATATGTATAAAACTGAAGTCCTATTACATAATTACAATCTCTCTCCATAACTCAAATAAATCTTTTCTTTTAAATGGAAGAGCACCAAATTGAAATATCTGGGAATAAAGATTCCCTTCCACTTTGCTAATCTAGCTCTGCTGAATTACAAACCTTTTACACAGGTATTAACCCAAGATATCTCCCATTGGACATAATTGCCCCTCTCTGTTTTGCCGAGAGTAGAAGTTGTCCACCTGAATATGTTACCCTGGATATTATACCTTTTACAAACCCTTCTGTGTTCCCTGAACAATACTACATTACACATTGGAATAAGTTAATCTCACAATTTCTTTTTTGTTTGGGGGGGGTGGCATTGTCCTAGAACATGTTTATCCATACTATACCTTTCTACCAGATTAGGAGGGGTAAACTTACTGTACCTAATATAATAAATTATGCTAGAGCAGCACATCTTAGTATGATCATCATTTGGTTAAATCGTACTACTACTCCATTATGGAAACATATTGAATTTGTACTTAATGATATGTTTGAGACTGGTAAACTTTTATTTGCAGGACCAAGAGAAGCTGTCCATTATGCAGATTATACAAATATTGAGACAATGGTTTAAGCTCTGCAGCTTGTCTCCCCTCGTCTCACTTCTTTATTATTGTAGACCAATCTCTACTGAATCTGATTTTCTTCCAGCTCACCTGGATCATATCTTTAGTAGATGGCATCAACTAGACTTAGTGTATATTTTTCAATTTTTGTATCAATATGGAGCTTTTCCCTCTGATCACCTACAAAAAACTTATGGTCTAATTAGAAGAAAACACTTCTGTTACTTACGTATTCAAACATTCTTCCTCCACAAAGAAAAAAAAAAAACTAAGACTTGTCTCCCAGAACACATCCCAATGTTATTAAAGGTCTCAATCAATGCTATTCAAGAACATTCTGGGAAGCATCTACTTAGTAACCTCTATAAAAGCCTCTAGAAGTTTCTTGGAGACACCACACAATCAGAATTAGCTCCATGGAATAAAGAATTGAACACACAGATCATGTACACTTCTTGGTTAAAAAACACCCCCTTCACTAAAAATCTTCTCTGCCCCTTATTGGAGAAACTTTGCCTGGAAATGTTGAATCTGCTGCTTCTGGACTCTGGCAGCATTGTCCAGGTTCCTTTCAGCCTCCAATGGCCATTGCTGGAGAAACTGTGGATAGCGCTGGGCCAATCACATCCATGTGTTTTGGTCATGTCCTACGCTGATGTCATTCTGGAAGGACATATCAGAACAGATGGACAATCTCTCCCTAGATTAGGAGCTAATATCCCCTACTATGGTTCTTCTTTCTATCCCTCCACAAGGCAATAAAGGCAGCCCCATGCTTCATGATGTATTTGTATTTATTAGTTGCCAAAAAGGCTATTACTCATTTATAGAAAAAACAGGAATATCCCACAGTGGAGGCCTGATGTGAAATCATGAAAGAAATATATGTCATGGAATGTATAACATCTTCTCTTCAGGGACATACTGCTCAATTTGAGATTAAGTGGTGTAGATGGGTATTCTATATGGCTTCTGAGGATGCATCATTGGTACCATAGAAAGCCTGAGATAAGGTTATATGTGGGGGTTTGAGTTTTCCAGTTCTTCCAGAAACTAGTGGAGCATTCTACTTCAAAACAGTACTTGGGCCATCATTGATAGAACTATAACCAGTGTTGTGGAAGAGGCAGAACTATTGTCAAACTGATAAGTACAGTTGAAGCCGCTTAATTGGGACGCCTCCATGGCCCCACAAAACGTCCCCTTTAAGCGGCCGTCCCGAATAAAGGAAGCACGTATTTTTAAAAATGTATCTGCCTTCCTGACTACCGCACTACTGCACAACTGCTAAAAATGCCATTACAAATATGAAACACAAAGTAGCAACAGACAACAACACAAATTAGTGATTTACAGCTCTTTTTTGAATTTGTGTTTGTTGTGCTTTTTTTAAAAGGCATCTTTATTTATAGCGCAATACTTTGCAGTATTATTATACAGTAAAATCTTAAAATCTTATCTGCTTGTTTTGTCTCCAAGCTCTTCACTCGCTTTACTCAGTGGGGGCAAAGTAATCCGTAATTTTGCTTTGCTTCTTGTCTGATGCTAGCTGGCAGTGAACAATTGCTTCAAGCTCAGAGATGTGCTCCCAATAATCCATTTTGTTGTTCTGTAAGCACCAGTCTGTAAGAGAGCTGGCATGTAGAACAGCTTCCTCACTGGTGACATTGACTGGTGGAGCATCTTCATCATTGTCATCAGTAGATAACGACGCGCTGTCATCACGTAGCGAGGAGCAGAGGTCATCCAAAGAAAGCTCACCTTCTGTGACTTCATCATCATCTACCACCACAAATGCCAGAAACTCATCATGTAACTTCCCATCAGGGATTGGCACATCAGCTAGTGGGTCGTCCACTTCTGGGTCTTCTCCGGTCTCAAGCGTGCTATGACTGTCAGATGGTATGTCCATGGAAAACCCTGCTTTTCTGAAGCAGTTTGCTATTGTCAATTCCTTGACAGCAGCCCATGCCTTGGCCATCATGTAGATTGCATCCAATAAATTTACTGCTTTTGCAGTCTCAGTGGCCAAAGCAGAGGAGCCACTGTCAATGACACCGACTATGCGAGCAGTGAGAAGGGAGCGGTAATGGCCTTTGAAATTCCTAATCACACCCATGTCTAGTGGTTGGGTAAGACTAGTGGTGTTAGGTGGTAGAAAATGTAATCTTATCTGGCTGAACTTGTCAACAAAAGAGGTAGGGTGGGTGCTGCAGTTGTCAAGAAAAAGCAGCACTCTCCTTCGGCACCTTCGCAACTTGCTGTTCCATGCAGAAAGCCACTCATGGAACAAACTTGAAGTCATCCAAGCATTTGCTGAGTTGTGGTACATGACCGGGAGAGAAGCAAGATCCTTTGGTAGACATCTGGGGTGCTTGCTCTTCCCGATCACTAAAAGAGGCAGTTTTTCATTCCCAGCTAAATTTGCACAGCACAGGAAGGAGACACGATCTTTTGCTTTCTTTCCTCCAATGAGCTCAGTGGCCTTGTGTGTATGCCCATGGTCCGGGTACCCATGGTAAAACACCCTGTTTCATCAGCATTAAAGATGTCAACCGGTGGGTACTTGGCAAGCAGACCAGGGAGCACATTTTTTAACCACACAGAAGCAGAGCGAGCATCAGCATCAAGCTGTTCACCCTGCTCACACTTCCACACAATACTGTTCCGGTTCTTCCAGCGTGTAAGCCAGCCATCATACTTCAAAGCTGTCCTTGCACCAAGATGTCCAGCTATCTCTTGACCTTCTGCTTTACTTTGGGACCAGTGAGTCGAGCACTCTACTAACGGCATGATTAAACCATGTCAGTAAGCCATCCTCAACCTCACTGTCCTTGCCTTCCTCTTCTGCTTATGCATGGGGTTACTGTTTTGTTTCCATTCAGCCATTAAAGAATCTCTGTTTTGGCTAATCCTCCCAGCCTGGCTCTTGGAAATGCCAAACAGCTTAGCAGTCTTTGCAAGGGAGGAGTTTGGTTGCTGAAGGCATTCCAGCACCTTAATCTTGTCCGACAGAGGGAGGTCTACTCTTTTAGTGGATGTCATTGTGGAGCTTGTACAACAAACAGTTTTTCAAAACTAGGAACAATGGCCAGTTATCAGTCACTGTTTATGTAATGAGGTGTTAATGAGCACTAATGGCAGTTAATGACGAGAGTATGAGGAAAATCGTCTCAATTAAGCGACTCAAGGGTCCTGATTAAAGGGAATGAGCATACATAGGATATCATGGGCTCTAAATTGGTGACCTAGGATTCATCCCCTTAAAGAGGGTCCTGTTTAAGTGGCGCCGACTTATCACTGTATCATCATACACTGTACTTTGTAATTGCCAATTACACATGTAAACTATATTGGCTCTGTCTCAATAAAAATGTAAATATAAAAAACCTTTAAAAGGGATACCCTTAATCCAAGTCCTTCTAGCCTGAAAGCTTTGGAACAAAATTCCAAACCATTTTTTGCTCCACATGTGAGCAAAGAATGGCAAAAAGGTGTATTTTGTCTGTATGTAAATTTACATTTTTTTCTCTGTTTGCACCCCAGACCTGGGACCCCAGCAGACACATACATGCATGTGCATGGAGGTGCATGCCAGGTTCTGGCTCGGACCCTACTGCTCCAACCCTGGCATTTGCTGCTGCCACCCCTCACCTACGCTACCCACTGGACCTCTACCTGGTGGGAGCCAAACTACGAGGGAGCAGACAATCACCCCCAGGAGGGAAGAGCTGCCTATGGCAGCTCAATCCCACTCTGACCATTGCCGCCCCCCCCGTGCCAGCTCCCTGGCAACCTGAGGTCATTCCCGAACCTGGGTCACTGACATAGCACGAGGTAAGGTGTCCAGCACCACAGCCCTCAGCGCTACCGGGTCAGCTAAAAAGGTATACTTTTAAAGGCTTTTTTAATTTATGGATCTTGGAATCTGGATCAGTGGCCATAACTAAACTTCCTAAGTCTTAAGAACATACCACCCGGACCACACATGCAAAATTTCATGCAATTGTTATCAAACTGCACCAAAGTAATTAAGATGCTGTACAACAATTTGGGGTTAACATTAAACAAAACTCATCCATAACTATACAGGTACTACCATGCCTATACAATTATAAAAAGGGGTAGCACAAAGACAAGTCCTTAATGGCTGTCAAGGAGTCCAAGTCCCTTAGGTAAATACTGTAAAACCTAAGGTTAGAGACTATTTACAAAATGGTAGATCATTACTCTGAGAGTGAGGAGAAAAACATCTGTCCATAATTAATCTATTCTGAAACAGATTGTTAGGCATTTATTTAAATTTCTCAGCAATTAACTGCAGTAGTAAGACCAAAGCTTGATAACAACTGTCATGCAGATCTCTTAAAGAAAACAAATAACCCCCCCTTCCTCCAGCATCCACTGTGCACCCACCAACCTCCACCACCCTCTCCAAATAATAGACATGCTTAGTGAAACATTATCAGAGTAACTTTTACATTAATTTCTATGACTGGCATAGACCCTTCTCACACCACTGTGGCTAGCTGCTAACTGAATAAATGCAAGCGCTCACCTGCATCCCCCTGCCTGCACCATCCACTGATAACTAGATGTTAGCGAAGCTGCAAAAATTCACTTGGCACCTGAATTCATAAATTTTGGCAACTTTGCTTTGAAGATGACCATAGTTCATGTTGTTATTCACCTGGTGAACTGGCCAAATTTGCAAGGTGAATCTAAATGAATTACCAAATTGTGGGCAGACTAGGCAATTTGTGTAGTTCACCATGCAAATTTGTGCAATTCACAGACAAAAAAACTGCGTAAACTGCATGTTTAACTGTAATAAAAACCTCCCCCACCCACAGTGCTGTAATACAGCATCCTCCCCAAAAATTTGTAGTCATAACCCACCCTCCCAACCCCTGTTGGTGCATCCTCCCTTCTCTCCCACTACCTTGGCAAATTCAAGTAAAAGTAAGGCAAACATTTACCCTTCTCCCCACCTGTACACCAAACACACTCCTTGCCTCCCTCTTGAGTCCACCACCAGCTCCATTAGTTATAACCCAACCAATCCCCTCTAGCCCCTTCACCCTCCCCCAACATCACTCAGAAAACATATGACCTGTAATAAGGGTAACAGTCCCATGGTGCAGAGAGTCTGCTCTGTTCAGTGCTCATTTCAGTAATGAGCCCCTCATGAATGAATGGTAACATAGTTTGCTCCCAGTAAAACCTGACTGGCTGAAAATGCCAGTCCGATTTTACTAGGAGCAAAGACTTCATCATCATCATCATCATCATCATCATCACTCATTTGTGTGCCAGCTACATTACTGAGGTGAAAAAGGATATTTGACATTTGCCAGGGCAGAGATGGGGAGGAGAGAGGAGGGAGGAGGAGGAGGATGCCATTGGGGGATTGGAAGGTATTATATTACTACCAATTTGTGGGCAGGTGGGAGGGGCAGTATTACAGCACATTGATGGGAGGAGTTGTTTTATTAGTTTTAAGGCTATTTTTTCTTTCTTTTTTTTCATTGTTTTTTTAGCTTCCCCTCCAGCCAGCATCAGCCCACCTCAGGGCTTTCAGGCAGCCCCAACCCAGTGTTGTCCGCCACCTCCTGGGGCTTATTTGGCTCTGTGGGTGTACCCTGTGGTATCCCCTCCCCACAGATAGAGGACTTGAGGTTTGATCAGGTCCCTCAGAAAACATACTTTTGGTGCCCACAGAATGTGCTTAGGTCGGCAGAGTGCAGGGTATGTGAGCCACCCGGAGCTGTCATAGAGCTTAGCTTCTTTTTCCTGTTGTGGGGGTGCTTGGCCAACAGACATGATCATGCAGAGCGTACATGTCCATCTAGCCAACCAGTGGACCTCAGCCATGGAAATACACCATTGCCTGCACTGCCACTCAAGGTCACCCAGGAGTTGGTCGCACAGTGGCAGTGATATCCTTTCCCTCTCCGAAGGAGGGGGGCATCCTGTGGGATGCTCAGTCATCATCTCCCAGCCAGCCCTTCAATGAGCCAGACTTGTTCTCAAACCAGGGTCACTGGCATTGTGACCAGTAATAAGGAAAACAGTCCCATGGTGCAGAGATTCTGCTCTGTTCAGTGCCCATTTCAGTAATGGGCCCCTCATGAATGAATGTTGACCATATTTAAAAGTCTAGTCATGACACTGGACATGTGCAGGCTGACGTGCATGCCCAGTGTCATGGCTTGATTTTTAAATGCATATTTACCCATGAAACACCCCTCATTTTGAAAAATGAAGTACAGCAGTAAGTTCTGGTCATGTTATATAAGAAAGAGCAGTGTTTTTCTCATGGGGCTTCAAATAAAGAAAACTCATCCATGGACGAGACTGCTGGCACTTTGATGCCATTTACATATGTAAGTGTGCATAAACATTCAGTGACTGTTGATAAAAGCGGGATACCAGGATTACAGTGTACATTAAAAAATGAGAAAAATAGGTTATTTGCAGACTTCATTTGCAGTTACATATATTATAGTGCCATTAAGAAGGCAGCAGGGAGTGCAGGCACTTTGCGGTACTGGGGTAAAAAACAAAAGTCAAGAGCTGACAGTGTCCCTTTAAATTTAATATTAGACATCTTCCTCCATTCCTACTTGTGGAACTACAAGTGCACTGCCATATACAGCTGTTAGCTGGTAGGGTGGGAGTAGTCGGCTAATTCCCACCACTTTTGGGCAGCTTGCTGCAAATTTGTTCTATGTGTGTGCACAGTGTACACTCAAGAAAGACATTTTTCTAAGTTTGTGGCTTTGTGCCAAAGAAATAAAAAATAAATAAATTGTTTAGTCAGGCTTGACTATAGTGAGTGAGACATGTCAGATCACTGGCATTGCTGCAGAGAGTAACTATATTTCATAATAATATCATTCAATTTAATATCAGGTAGCTTCCAGTGGGGAACCCGAGCTCAGGTCCTCAGTCCACAGCCGCTTGTGCTGGTGTGAGTGCACTGTCTTATATAGCTGTTAGCTGGTAAGATGGGACTAGTGGCTGACTCCCACCACTTTTGGGCAGCTATCTGCCATTTGGTTCTGTGTGTGCACTCAGGATGCACTTAAGACATTATTCTAAGTTTGTGCCTTTGTGTCTAACAGGAAATTAAAAAAAAATGTTTTTCTTCAGAGAATTTAATTGCTAGTCAGGCTTGGCTAGTGAGTGAGACTTCATCTCACTGGCACTGCTGCAGTGAGTGACTATATTTCATAATAACAATTTAAATTAAAAACAGAAGTATTTGTTAGTCATCATATAGTATTTTTTTCAGCAATAATGTTTATCTGGCAAAAATATCAAGATCCTATATTTCTTTTTATTTTCTTTCATTTCTGAATCAAGATATACGATTCTGAAGTTTTTAAAGGTTCCCACTCCGATGTCACCATGAAAAAATAAAATATCTTTATTTGTTTATTTATTGAAAACTGGTAACCAGGAAAAGCAAACTGGGCCCCAGCTTGGCAATAGATGTGAGCCAGGGTAAAGGGGACTAGGAAGAACAAGTACATTTAAAGGTGAAGTACAATCAATGTAAAAAAAAACAGTATGCAGGCATGTAGAAACACAGAAACATAGAGGGCCTGATATTCAAAACTTTGCCCAGGGGCTAAATTACCACTGCCCAGCGTGATAAACTAGCCCCGACCCAATAGCCCACTATATTCAAAAGGGATAGCCCCGGTGCTAAGCCTGCTGAATATAGCATGCTAAGGAAGCCGGGCAAACAGGGCTGGGAATGCAGTGCAAAACCAGCCCAGGACATAAGACAGCTCTGAATATAGCAACCAGGAAGTGCAAACCACAACAGCAGCCCAGTGCACAGCAACGTAAAGGAAGGTAAAGGTGAACTATGTGGCCAATGTGTGTGCTAGCAAAAGAGTGGATTCATTAAAGCTGCAAGCACCAGCACATGTGAAATTCTGCAGAAATGTACCATGTTTCGGAAATGTTTGTGCAGCACAAACACATTTATGTAGGTTTTGCGTGGAGCCAAGCCATTTGCCCGGGACTATCACTTTTGCCTGGGGCAAAAATTTGACATATTCAGAACTGACATGCAAATGAGCCTACTTAGGCAGTCTGTGGGCAGACATTCAGAGTAGCATCTCATTATGTCCTGATTTGCATGCAGTTTGCCCAGAGCTATTGCAGGGTCCCACAGCTCTACCTGTAGGTCAGTCTGGAAGTGCATGGTGGTAGCTGCAGGCTACATTTGTATAGAACCGCATAGAATATTATGCACAAGGGGACTACGCAGCACAGGCACAGGTGGTGGTGCTGCATGCAGTTGTCAAACTGTAGTTCTTGCTACAGTGCACAGCAGACACTACAGTAACAAGGGGGCCAGTAGTGTGAGGGACACAGCAATGCCTATGGTGTGCAGGGCATCAATGACCACTGCACTTTACACAGAGACAGGCCCATCTTGCAGGTGTGCACTGGCAGTGGATATTACTGTTATGCTGTTCTGTGCCACACAGATGCTGCACCACTGGCATAAGATACTCACAGCGAAGTATACATGACTGGCTGTGCATGCTGTGGTGTCTGTACAGTTGTGTGGTATGTGCTTGGGGGAGCACATACCATCAGACAGGCACACTGGTGTTGTGGTATTCCCAACATTGGACCATTTGCACTATGTGGCTTGTCCCAGCCTTGTGGCAGCACCCAGTATGTGGTGCAGACTGGCCACCTGTACACCCTCCCCTCAACACCCTCCACACCCCCAGTGCTGCATGTATGCACTGGATTTTGTTGGTGTCCACCGAAGGGTGGTCTACAGGTGTGTGCTGTATGGACACACTGCAATGGTGTCCACCGGGTGCTGGGTCACCACTTACTGCCTGATATGGCTGGGACCGGTGGCAGATGATGGCATCATAGGAGGTGCCATCCATGTGCAGCATGTTTCTTCCATGTCTGGTTTCTTTCTATGTTTAATATTTACTGGTTAGGGTTGAGCAAAGCCACGCAAAAGATGCACAAAGCCGCACAAAGCCACAAAGTCACGCAAAGCTGGTTTGCCCAGAGTTAAGACTACCTTTTCCTGGGCAGTAATTTGCACCATGCAAAGTGTTGTGCTAAATCACGCAAAAACACTTTGCGCAGCACTAATACGCTGAATATAGCATTGTGACTGTATTCATGTACACGCCCCCTTGGCTTACCCCTTGCATACATTATACTTTAGCCCAGCGCTAATGCAGTTTACCAGTGCTATTTGACTTTTTGAATATAGCGGACCCAAGCAAACCTGACACTAACCCTGTGTAAACGATTTGCGCCCAGTGAAAAGTTTTGAATATCTGGCCCAGAATGTGCTGGCAGAAAAGGACCAGTAGGCCCACCTAGTCTGTCCTATTTTCCCAGCCTAACACTATGTGCTGGACTCTATTTGGTCACAGGTGTCCCTTCCTCCTCCCTTACCACTGTTTATTATACCCATGTGCCTATCCCACACATGTTTGACACTCCCCACAGTCTTCATCTCTACCACCTCTTCCTGCAGGCTGTGCCAGGCATCCACCATTCTTTCTGTGAAGAAGGATTTCCTCATGTCCTTTTTTGACTCACCCCTACAAGTTTCATAGTATGCACCTTGTGTTCTGGTGCTCCTAAAAAAGAGACTCCCCTCCTGCACATTGTTTACTCCCATGAGGTACTTATAAAGTAGGTCTTAATCATGTCCACTCTCACTCTCCTCCAGGGAGTACATGTTGAGCTCCCAAAGCCTCTCCCCATATGGTTTCTCATGCCACCCCTGCACCATTTTAGTAGCCCTCCTCTGGACCACTTCCACTCTTTTGATGTCATTGCATAAGTGCGGCCTCCAGAACTGGACAGAGTTCACCAGGTGGGGTCTCACACATGAGCAATACAGAGGCAACACCACCTACATTCTCCTGCTAGAGATCTCCCTCCCTATGCACCCCAGCATCTGGCTCACCTTTTTTCTGCTCTATTGCACTGCCCTGCCACCTTGAGATCAACAGATATGATCACCCCAAGGTCATTTTTGGTCCCAAAGCAATGGGCGCAAATCCCACTATGAACCGCAGTTCGGTCTCTGTTGTATCAATCAACATATGCAGCCTACTATCCAATTTCGACTCACTGCAAGTGTGGGTAGCTCAACATAAACCAGATGTACTATTGGTGGTCGAGACTTGGTTCACATCAAGGACCACTAACACTAATATCCAGCTCAATGGCTATTCAGCATTTAGATTGGATTGAACTGGGAAGAGAGTTGGGGTGTGTGTCATCTATATTAAGGACCATCTGCAGGGTCATATCCTCCCACCCATAAAATCAGGAAATAACATACAGATATTGCCTGTAAAACTAATCTTTGGGGCACATGGAAAAAATATTATCTCTGTCTACATCCCTCCCAAGGAACAGGCTGAAGGGTTTACAGTGCTTCATGAGTATCTCTCAGACTGCCACCGAACCTCTGAAATATTAATGGTGGGAGACTTCAATATTAACTGGTTGTCCCCTGACGTCGCTCCCTATAGAGACACTATTGCAGCAATAGACTTTGTCCAATTAGTAGCTACCCCACGAGCACTAACTACTGTTCCAGGACCAGTACCTTCTGGACTGGTTGCTAATGAACCACCTAGAACGAATCACTAGCACAATTGTTCTCCCAGACTCCATAAGTGACCACTCCCCCATCCTCTGTACTTGGTCTGATAAGTCGCTGAAACTCCCAGTGAAGGAGGTTACATCATGTATATTAAGAAAAGGGAAACTGGGGCCCCTAAAAGAACACCTAAGACAGCCCCTAAAAGAACACTTAAGACAGCTAAATAAGTCCGCTATCTACTCGGCAGTCGATGTCGATGCTGCTCTGGATTTCTTCATAAAATCATTCATTGCCGCCTGTGATATCTTTGCCCCGATCACCAAAAGGAAGGTTAGAGGATCCCAAAAATCAGGATAACTCCCTTTCTCATTGCACAACTACATGCCAGGAATAATCTTTGGTACAAGGCAAAAAGTTCAGGCTCCTATATTGGCCTTCAAAACTGTAAGACAGCTCATAACAACTGTACCCAGCCCATTTGCAAGACAAAAAGCCAATACTTTAGGTCTGAACTAGACAACGCCTGGGGGATAGCCACAGATTCTGGGCAAATATAAAGGCCCTAACAGGGAATCAGAATAAATCATCACCTACTATGCTAAACCTCAATGGGAAAATAACTCAGAATCCTAAGACCATTGCTAATATGTTCAACACAGCCTTTACAGACCTCAGTGGGGTCCTTCCCTCTGACTACCTAAACCAAATCAGCATTGTCCAAAGTAGTACTTGAGGTCTTGCACCCTCAAACACTGCACCCCATTCTACCTTAGAATAATTTCAAAATCTGAAGCAAAAAAATGCCTACTGAAAGTACTAGGGAAAGCCAGGCACAGCGGAGACAGTCTCAACCAAAAACTAATTACCCTCACTCTAGGTGTTATTCTGGCTCCCCTAATGGGAATTCTCAACCTCTCCCTTATCATTGGACAATTTCCTAAAATCTGGAAGGCGGCAGTTGTTACCCCAGTTTTTAAAAGCGGAGAAAATACAATCCACACTAATTACTGGCTGATTTCCATACTAACCCAATCTCCAACAGAGTGTATTGTCTATGATCAGCTATTTGATCACCTAGACAAATACCAGCTGCAATGCATGAATCAACATGAATTTAGAAAACTACACAGCACCACAGCAGCACTAGTTGAGTTCACAGGATTTATACAAGACTCCCTTGATCATGGGCATTTAGTGTGGGCTACCTTCATTGTCCTCACTAAGGCCTTGGATACTGTTAATCATGAACTCCTGCTAGGTGATGCTATCATGTTCTTGACTTCACTATGCTGCTTTTGGAGCTATTTCTCTGGACGTGTTCAACAAGTACAAATTGGCAACACACTCTCTGACAGCTACTGTGTTAGTACAGGGGTTTCACAAGGGTTCATCCTGGGCCCACTCTTGTTTAGTCTCTTCTTGAATCGCCTCCCATAAGTATGCCAAGACCGTATCCTCCTCTATGCGGATGATGCAGCACTATACGCTAGTCATCCGGACATCAAAACCCTGGAACAAAGTATGCAGAGCAATTTCAATCTTGTTGAAGACTGGTTCAGACCTTACTAAAACCTGCAGTTCTAATTAGACTGACTAGAGGGACACAAAGCAATCCCTTTAAAGTACCGTTCCACAGCACTTCTCAAGGACGGCGGTCCTTTGTATTCTGTGCCCCAAACTTGCTCAACTCCCTACCAAGTGACCTTCCTGCCATAACTAAAATAGGACCATTTAAATCTAAACTATGCTGCCACCATTCTAGTCTAATGAAGTGCACCTGCTCTCTAAAGCAACTCTTCTGCACTTAATTCCTCCTAAGTTTGCTACCTGCACTTTACTCCACCTCACTCCACCCATTCTTCTAATCCCTTCTGTCACATTCCCTGCTCTCTGCTCTTCAACCTTCCCCTTCCATTCCTCTTCCATCTCTATCTTAATAATATACCTTAATCCCCTTACTTCCACCCCCCAAAGACCTGGGAAACTGATTCTGCCTGTGTTCTGCCTTATACCCTCTAAATTCCATGGCTCCCCTGCTCACAGACCCAGTTCTATTGCTAACTGCTAAGCAACCATCCCTCCCCCCCCCGCATCTATTCTCGTTACAGCTACATACTTTAACTCCCTTCCCCCTGATAATGGGATCTGACTCTGTCTGTTCCCAGGCTGTTACCCCCAAACTCCAGGGCTTATCTCTGGTATTCTCCTGTATTCACTAATCAATTTGTCACCTATTGTTTTCTAATGTCATTTTTACCATATAAATGTTTTGTATGAATTTCTTTGCTCATGTTATTTCCAAAAATATTAGTTGTATATAGCTGACTGTCTTTTGTATTGTCTGCCTTGATGTGGAACCTCTGTAAATGAGCTCTTAGCTCAAAGATTGTAATCCGAGACCTGAATAAATAAAAAATAAAAAAAAATAGAAAAAATTCTCTTCCTTGGTAACTGTAAGTACCTTCCACCCAGTCTTCAACACAGTCCCTGGATTTCCTCACTCTAGTTGCATGAGTTTGCACATTTTGGCATTGAAACCCAGATGTCACTCACTAGACCACTCCTCTAGTTTTCCATCACTTTGCATTCTCTCGACCCCCTCCTAGGTGTCCACCATGTTGCAGATTTTTGTGTCATCAACAAAGAGACACACCTTCCCCTCCAATTCCTCAGCAATGTCACTGTGAAGACATACAAGAGCAGAGGGCCCAGTACCAATCACTGTGGTATTCCACTGGTCACTCTCCCATCCTCTGAGTGACTGCCATTTACCACTACAGTCTGCCCCTTATTTTTCAACCAGTTAGATACCCAGCTCACCATCTTCTCCCCCACCCCCAGGCTGCTGGGTTTCTTTATCAGCCTCCTGTGTGGTACAATGTCAAAGGCCTTACTGAAGTCCAGACAGGACATATCATCTGCCCTCCACTGATCCACCTCCTTAGTTGTCCAGTCAAAGAAGTCTATGAGATTTGTTTGACATTTCTTCCCCCTGTGAAGCCATGCTGCCAGTGGTCCTGCTGCCCATATATCTCCAGGAACTACAGTACATCAGTCTCTTCTTCAGCAGGGATTTCATTAACTTTCCGACCTCTGATGTGAGAGTGACTGATCTGTAATTGCTAGCCTCCTCCCTACTGCAGCTCTTGTGCACAGGGACCACGTTGGCCCTCTTCCATTCCTCTTGAACCACCTCTGTCTCAAATGAGGTCCTAAATAGTGAATTAGCAAGTTCATTAAACAGCAGTAATTGGGTTATTAAACAGCAGTAATCAGGCTAAAGCAAAGGGAATTATAGAGTAAATCATGAATATACATAATTAAGCAAAATAATAATAAATAAATTAACTAGACAGCGAGAGGGGTGAAATGCTGGGCATACAATAAAATGACTGACAGGCAAAAACAGGAGTAGGGAAGGGAAGGGGACATAGGAATAACACTTACTTATAATGATATAATGATACATATTTTGATACAGTGCTGCACCATTTATCAGTTATCTGCTAGGAGCAGAGACATCTGCCTAGCTTGTATTAACTAGCAGTATTGTCTTTATAATGGGGGGAACCCTCTGGACATATCTTGATCTAGTACTCATGGCAAGTAGGGTGGAAGATATCCTTCCTGTTACTGTCATCTTGGAAGATGCTACCCACTTTCCAATTCTCACTGTCACTCTGAAAAACACAACTCTCTTTCCTACTCTCTCTACTACACCAAATTGTGACCGGATCCTCCTTTATGACCTACCTATGTTGCAACACAATCAGTGGGGAAATCTCCACTTAGGGACCTAAGCAGATCTACTCTCATATGGGCTGGTGCTCCACTATTGGGCATACAGTTTCCCATTACACCTGACCACCAGACTGTTATTTAGTGAGCAGGCAAGAACCTATAACCCCTTATTCGACTGGCTTAAACTAATACGGAGGCCCCTGAAAGGTAAAAGGAGGGCCAAAGATAGACCTCCTTCTTATTATCTCTCGAAGCTCTTGTGAAACTCTTAATATTCATACTGACTTGCACTGGAAATATAGAAATTAATCCAGGCCCTCTAGAGTGTATTACCTCACCAGCAGAGTTAGCCACGACCAAAGGCCTAACTTTTCTCCACATCAATGCATGCAGCCTGCTAAAAAAGCTCACGATATTACAAGCCTGGGTTATTCACACGTTACCAGACATTCTGGTGGTGTCAGAGACATGGCTCAGACCTGCCACAGCTGACAGAGACATAAACTTGCCCAATTACCAAGTCTTCAGAACGGATCGTCACACAAGAGGTGGAGGAATAGTGATATATGTAAAATCCAATCTATCTGTAACTTGCCTAGATGCAACTTCTATGCCCAAAGAATTCGAGTGCCTATCCCTCAAAATGGTCCTCTCCAACTCCACAGCATTACAGCTAATTGGCTGTTATAGGCCCCCCTCAGCTGATCTTAAGCTTCTAGCCCACTTGGGAAACCTAATCAAGAAGGGTACAGATGAAACCATAATCCTAGGTGACCTAAACCTAAACTGGCTATCCAAGACAGCAACACCCTTAATATCTTTCTGCATACGTATGGGCTCACACAACTTATAAATGAACCAACCAGAATCAACAAAAGAGCCTGAGCAACAGCACACATTACTAAACATCATGTGGCGAGGCAAGCCTGCCGCCTCTTCACACAGCAGCTGGTAGGCAAGCCTCACCTCTTCACACACGCTGGTGAGCAAGCTCACCTCTTCACACGCGTTGGTGAGCAAGCCTCACCTCTTCACACACGCTGGTGAGCAAGCCTCGCTTCATATGCGCTTGGTGAGCAAGCCTCACTCTTCACACACGCTGGTGAGCAAGCCTCACCTCTTCACATGCGCTGGTGAGCAAGCCTCACCTCTTCACACATGCTGGTGAGCAAGCCTCACCTCTTCACACACACTGGTGAGCAAGCCTCACCTCTTCACACGTGCTGGTGAGCAAGCCTCACCTCTTCACACCGCTGGTGAGCAATCCTCACCTCTTCACACGTGCTGGTGAGCAAGCCTCACCTCTTCACACGCGCTGGTGAGCAAGCCTCGCCTCTTCACGCACGCTGAAGTGCTTTTAGTGATATAAGCGACCACCGCCTTATTGCTGGAATAAGATCATCCGCAAACTAGCACCCCGCAGCAATTCATACTGAGGAGATCAAAAAAAGTTCAACATTGAGGCATATTACATGACCTAAATCACTCTACAAGATGGCAAGAGTTCTATCTAGCAGACACAGTGGAAAAAGCACACCAGGTGTTAAATGGCATAGTCTTAGGTGCCCTCAGCACTCATGCACCTATTACTAGGGTATGAGTAAAAAACAGAACTTGCCGCTGGTTTACAACTAACCTTAAATCTGCCCTCCTTGAGAGGGATAAGCTTTGGAAGAAGGCAAGGAAGTCCAAGGACCCAAGTGACTGGCTGATGTTCAAAAAATCTAGAAATAGCTGTACCAGGAAAGTGCGGGATGCAAAGGCTGCCTGCTATATGACAGAACTCGACTCCTCCTATCACAACCATGCCAAATTCTGGAGCACCATAAAGGACATAACAGGACAAGAACCTAGTACTACACTTCCAGCCCAGATACACCACAACATGGGAATAACCTCAGATAAAATGGTAATACTGGACTCATTCAACACTCACTTTTCAACTGCTGATCTCGCATTTGACACCTCCCCAGCTAATCTTCTGCGCCCTCAGCTAAGTTCCCAGAGCACTGGATCTCGGATATCTGAATCCTCCTTCTCCTTCAAACCGGTTTTGCTGAAACAAGTGGAGACCTTCTTCTCAGATGGATGTCAAAAAGTGCAGGTGCAGACGCCCTGATCCCTATTTTCTAAAGATTGCAACACACGTACTCCAGTTCCATTAACACACCTCTTTAATCTCTCTTAACTTCTGGTTCTATTCCACAACCTGGAAAATAGCCCAAGTTATCCCATTACTGAAATCAGGTCCAATGGACCTTAACAATTATAGACCAATCTCTATCCTTCCTGTGCTATCCAAACTACTAGAAAAACTAGTGTTCACCCAACTTAGGGAATATCTTGAAGAGACTAACCTTCTAAATCCAGCACAATCTGGATTTAGAACTAGGCATAGTACTATCTCTGCTTTGGCCAAAGTAACAAACGATTGGCAAATAGAACTGGATAAAAAAAAGTAGTGTTTGTGCAGTATTCCTTGACCTAAGCAAGGCGTTTGATACGGTGGACCAAGAACTGCTCCTCTCTTCCTTGCATACCATAGGCCTAGATCCACCCTCCCTTAGATGGTTCAGATGTTACCTTACGGGAAGGACACAGCAAGTGAAAGCTGATGGAGACCTCTCTCCACTCAATCCATTGCTAAGAGGTGTTCCACAAGGATCCATCCTGGGTCCCATCTTCTTTGCTATTTATATTAATAACATTGACTCAAACCTTACCAAGGTGTCTGTACACTTGTTTGCAGATGACACTGTTTTATATGTCAGTAACCCTTCGCCTATTACAGCCTGTGAAGTCCTGCAAGTGGAATTCCACATCCTGCAACATCAACTATTGGAGAAAAAGCTCCTTCTAAATGCAAAAAAAACAAAAGCTATGTTTTTCTCCACCCTAATTCAGACAAGACCCACCTCACTAAACAATCTCCCCCAGCTCTCCACTATACTTGGTGAAAACCTTGCATATGTGGAAAAATTCAAGTATCTGAGGGTATGGATAGACAGCAGACTTAACTACATTGTTCACATTGAAGAGCTTCTAAAAAAACTTCGACAGAGGCTCGGTCTCTTTTACAGAATAAGGCACTTCCTAAGCAGAGACTCCAAGAAGAGGTTGGTCCAGGCTTCTTTTCTCTCAGTACTTGACTATGCAGATTTCCTCTACAGTCGCTGCCCTGTTTTCTATCTAAACAAATAGGACACTCTATACCACAGAGCATTGAGGTTTATAACAGACCTACCCTTCAATACTCACTACTGCTCTCTATATGCGGCAGTAGGATGGACATCTCACCAGTTCAGAAGAAACAGAAATGCTGCAGTATGGACCTACAGAGCACTGACCAGAATGCTCCCAAATTATATCATCGACTGCTTCACACAGGCTAAAGCTAGTACCTATGCCCTAAGAAGCCATGATCTCATCATGCTTAATGTGCCTAAATTCAACACACAGCTCGGGAGATCTGCTATCAGCTACGTACTAGCCTCATCATGGAATATGATTCAGAAGACCCTGAGGCTGAACAACTTTATATCATTAGCATCCTTTAAGCATCTATACCTATGTCTCTTCCAATAAAAATGCAACTGCTACCACTAGTACTAGTATACTCAAACTCCTAACCTTCCCCTCCTTAGGCAGCCAACAACAGATGACATTAAACCTTCTAATCATTCAATCCCATAGTCCCCGTACATCCTGTCTATAGTCCTCTCCCATTACTTCTTGGCTCTTACCATAGTCCTCATCCCTACTATACATCACCTGGCACTAGCCCCAGCCCCTGCCCAGGCCACCCCTACATCTTATCACTGCGTCTCCTTGTCCCTTATGGTCCCTACCCCCCTTAGTATTGAAATATTGGATGCTTTACTTAAGAGACTTACTAATGAACATCCCTTGTTGATATGTATATATATTATGTTAGATAGTGTACATCCATGTGTCCTTACTTGTCTTTATGTTTAGGCAACAAAGTTTTGGTATATTGTATATAAGTGTTCTTAACATACCTGTATGTGTAATTACTATTGAACCTTGACCTTAGGTCCATCTTGCAAATGAGCTGTGCTCAATGATGTTCGCCTGAATAAATAAAGATTTGATTGATTGATTGATTGATTGACATCTTGGACTCCCTGCAGGGGGCATTCCTCAGGCAGCTGGTCAGTGAACCCACTCAAGGAGGGACAGTACTGGACCTGGTACTTATGAATGGGGACAGTGTGGTGCACATCAGAGTGGGGCATCATCTAGGGACCAGTGACCATCGCACAGTATGATTTAATCTTAGGACAACAGTGGAATCCAGCTGAACAAGGGTGAGGGTCCTGGATTTCAGAAGGGCTGACTTTACAAAGATGCGGGACTGCATCCAAGAAGACCTAGCAGAGGAGATATCAAGAGGGAGATGGAGGGAAAATGGACCAGAATAAAAGAGAGCATAGTAGAGGCTATAAACTTGTATGTCAGGCAAATAAGCAAAAGCAGAAAGAGGAGAAGACCATTATGGTTCTCGAGGGAAGTGGTAGAAAAGGTAAGGGCAAAAACAGTGGCATTCAGAAGGTATAAGGAGATCCAGAGAGAGGAGGACAGAGAAGTGTATCTGGGGAAATGGAGGGAGGCAGGCAAGGCAGTAAGGAGTGCAAAAGCACAAGCTTAGGAAAGAATAGCCCAGACAGTATCAAAGGGGAACAAGACATTTTTTCAGGTACTGTATATCAACGAGAAAAGAAAGGCCAAAGGAGGGATTGCATGGTTAGTAAAGAAGGCAGGGAGCTATTCTGAAAAGCACCAAGAAAAGGCAAATAACTTAAATATTTCTGCTCAGAATTCATAGTTGATGAGGAAGAAGAGGGACCATAAATAAGCACCAAGAGATTGGGAAGAGGGAAATGAACACCAGTCCCTTTTCTGAGCAGAGGGTCAGGGAACCACTCACTAATCTGAGGGTGGACAAAGCCATGGGGCCAGACAGGGTGCATCCAAGAGTGTTAAAAGAACTCAAGGAGGTGCTAGCTGCACCAGTGACAGATTTGTTTAACAGTTCACTAGAGATCTGCATGGTCCCAGAGGACTGGAGAAGGGCGGACATAGTCCCACTTCACAAAAGTGGTAGCAAGGAGGAGTCAGGAAATTACAGGCCTGTTAGCCTGAAAGCCCTGTCTCTCCAGATATTTTCCCTCCTCCAAATGGCCCTCTCTTTCCCCCTCCCTATAGTCTACTCCACTGCACTGTGCTTATTGTGGACTGTCGCACTGAATTTTGAATACCCACCTGGTTGCTACTTGATTTTGTTATTGGCATGCCTTTTTAAAGTTGCACTTTATATGGTTTTCCTGATAATTTGTCACCTTACTGTATTGTTCTCCATGTTCTTGTGATGATGTATATGGACTTCTCACTAGCCTACAACTTCACCTTGTACTTTATTGTATTCTCATTGTTGTGTTGCTTGCATGCATGTGCAAGAAACACATTGCTTTCAGCAGTTAGGGAGAATGCCTAAATGCGTCAGGAAATTCGGGCTACTCACCACGCAACCAGCTGTTTTGGTGCATTACAAGCTACCAAAACAGCTGATTGGTGTCCCCATGGTGATGGCTTCTCCGTTGGCCTCTCACAGTCCCCAGGAATCCAATGGAAAGCCACCACCTGCCATTCAGTGTGCCTTCCTGATGAAATATTTCAATAAAATAAAAAAATAAAAAGCTGACGGGGTGCCCAATCACCCTGTTGGCATGCTCCCTTCCAGTTCAATTTGCAGATGGGGAGCCCACTCCCCGTCAGCATAATGTCCCCCCTCCCAAATTTGTTGTGTGCCGAGGGGTGCCCAATCCCCCTTGGCTCTTGCCACCACCCCGCACTTATATGTGCCGACAGGGGTGCCCAATCTCCTGTCGGCATGCCCTCTTCCTGGTATTTTACAACGGAGGAGCCTACTCTGTCGGCATAATGCCCCCAATTTCATGTGCCAAGAGGGGTGCCCAGTCCCTCGGCTCTTATTCAACCCCCAGCACTCGGTATGTCCCACTGGGTGCCCAATCCCCATCAGCTACCCCCAAACACTCAGGTGGCACACTGGGAGCCCATCCCAGCATGCCAAACTAAATGTCCCTGGAAAAAAACCTTCCCCAAGGTTTTTTTTTTTTTTTAAATAAACCTGTAAAGTAGAAAACAGTCCCTAGTTGATTCCGTGGTCCCTCCCCAACCCGCACTCCACCCACCCTCAGTGCATCCCACCTCCCCACACCCCTCACCCCATACTCTCACTCTCCAGAGCCCAGCGAACGATCTTCCGTGGACTGGGAACATGTCTGCACCCTTCAAAGCCGACCGCGAACTGAAGAAATGCCAGTAAGCTGTATAATGGCATAAATGGTTTTTTTTTCAACTTTGGTGCATATCTCAGCCATTTTTGGGAATTTTTTCACCAAATTTTCAACATGGGGTTCTTGGGACCCCACCTCATGAATTCACTGTCATTTTGTTATTCGGTCCTGAACAGTGATTTCGATGTCACTGCATGCAACCACCTTTCAGGACGGAGTAACAAAACAACAGTGTCACAGTTCATGAGGTAGGCTCCCCAAAAACATATGTTGAAAATTTGGTGAAAAAATTCCCAAAAATGTCTGTTTTACGAGAGTGCGTTGCGCAGTTCCTATGCAAGCTCGTAACTTCAAGCATTTTTAATATTTTCACTCCAGATTTTCAACATTGCCATTTTACCACACCTTCTTATGAACAGTATAGCTGTAATTTTTCACATCTCGCCTGAAATGTGTTTTCACACATGTAGCGCACAATTTATTTATTTAGTCTTTGTTGACTGGGTAAGTGCACTAGACAAATTCTGCCTATTTTTGGGCACGACCCGGGGGAAGGGGTTACAGATGAATGCCAACTGACCTTGAACCAGAATAAGCTGTTGGTGATATTTTTGTGAATGTAGGGAAATTTGGCCAGGGCACCGGGGCAATTCCCCTACTCATCAGTAGGGGGACCCTTTGGCCATTGAAAGATGGCCGACTCAGTTGCTGGTTGGATGAGCGAGGTGCAGGAGGGACCACTGGTTCTGGAGCCTGTCCCCTCCTCGGCACCTGTGTTGCTTAACTCGACTGTTCCTGTCACTGAAGATGCAGCTATTGCAACAAGTTTAGTTACTGACCTTTCTGTGGATTATGTATCTGTTGGAGACTCCTCTGCTACTATGATTGATGCCTCCTCTTCTGTACCCGATGGCGTTCCTGAAGTTTTACCATCTCACTCCACCTCGTCTGCTGTGCTGACTGCTGCTCAAACCACCGCTACTCCTTCCCTTACGCAGCTTCTCCTTCTTGAGGAAACAGCCCATCAGCAAAAGAAACAAGCTCTTCTGGCACGTTTTTCACAGGACCTGAACTCTGCGGTGCAGCCTACTCCGCTCGCTCTCCCTGCTGCTCTGGTGATTCCTCCAGCTTCAGAGATGGACGTTACGCCTACTACTCCACCCCCTGTCTACACTACAGGGCTCAACCAGGATTCTGCCACAGTTTTTTCCTTTAAAGCTGCCCCTTCTCCTTCGCTTCTTGGGCGGACACCAAAAAAGGCTTCCACAGAGAAGTTTTGCTGGGCTGATACTCCTCCTCCAGCAAATGACTCTTGGTCCATGGAACAGTCTCTCCGGGTGGCTGGCTGGGTCCGTCTCCCTGACTCTCCCCATTGGATTTCCGGATTCACCCCAATTCGGATACCTGGGGTGTCCCTGGCTCCGTCCTCAGCGCCACCTGCAGTGAGTATTCCTATTACTGCTTCAAATGCATCTGTTGTTTCTGCCATTACATCCTGGACCCCTGCTGTTTCTATTCCTCTGCCAGACCTTCCTGATCCTACTCCCTCACCTCTACATTTAACTCCAGATTTGGCCTTGACTCAAAACCCAGTCCTTCCTATTCTGCCTGCTTCAGGCTCGGAGGACATGCTTTTGGATATCTCAGAGGATGACAGACTTAGTGATGTTTCCACTTTTACTGATACCCCAAGGAATATTCCTGCGGACATTCGGAATGAACCACACCTTGCTGCCTTGCCTATTCCTCCTCCTGCTCAGCCTCCCCTGAAGAAGACATATGCTTCTTTTTTTCAACAGCATGTTTATCCAGCAAAACATCATAATGTGGTCCGGCTGCTGTATAAAGGTGGCCTAGACGTTTTCCCGGACCGTGTATATATTGGCAAGACTCTTTTGAAGGATGATTTACAGTTTTCTGTCACCGAACTGTATGCTTTAAACCATGTTTTGGGGGAAAATGTTTTTGATGTTAGCTTTAAACTTAGTAGTGTGTTGGATAAGTTTTGGGCACAGTACCATCAAAAGAAAAAACTCCTCTTTGGTCCCCTTTTGAGGTGATTCCTTTGACCAGGCCTGCCAATAAAACCATTGCAGTGTTGTTTCGTAATGAAGAGGCCAGTGTTACCGACCTCTTGTATTGGTTAAAACAATGCTGCACAGTTACTGGCAACCCTGAGGCCATTTTCGACTCTGAGGGAATATGGACAGGGGGTTGGCGTATTAAGGTAATACTACATTCTGAGGACACAGGCTTCCAACACCTGCCAAATAGTTTTTTTTTGGGTTGGGATAGAGGAGTTTTGTTTTACCTGGGTCAACCTTGTACTTGTTATAAATGTGGACAGAGTGGTCATATTAGTAGTGTCTGTGATTTTCAGAGGTGTTCCTTATGCCATGAGATGGGTCATTCCAGTTCTCAGTGTAAGAACCTGGTTCGTTGTAACCTCTGTGGTGACACTGGTCACACTTATGTGTCCTGCCCTGCTGCTGCTCACAGACAATCTGCTTTGGCTGATTCTGAGGAACAGCAGTTGTTAATTACTTCTGCCCAACGGGATTTTTCCAAACTCTTGGCCTTGGATGCCCGCCCTGACTCTTTTCCTCCACATCCACGAGCCTCTCAGCCTGCTCCACCGGACTCTTTGATTCTAGAGCAGGGCCCCCCTCCTCCCATGACCCCATCTGGCTCTGTGCCTGCCCCCTTCCCCTCAGGACATTGTACTGTCTCAGAAATCCCAGGTTGAGCCTCTGGTTATCCCTGACCTGGTTGAACCCCTTTCCATGACAGCTTTCTGTGTTCCTTCCTTGCCTGTCATGCCCCCTCCTCCAGTCTCAGACTCTCAGGGTGGGAGGATGTCGACCAGAAAACGTCTGTCTGGATCTCAGGTAACACCTAAGGCCTCTGGGTCCCTCCCAACAGTGCTTTCTAATCGTTATCAGATGTTGGATGATGAGGTTGTTTCTGAGGCTGACTCAGCTGCCTCTTCGGTTGATTCCCAATCTCTTGATCAGCCAGTTGCTGCTCTGACCTCTGCTGTCCCCTCAGCTGGTTCTTCTCCCAAACCCAGATGGGGCAGGGTCAAGAAAAAGAAGAAAAGTTGAGTTCTATTCCTTTTCTCAGTATGTCCCTTCGTCCTTCCTTGCTGTTTCTTTCTTCTAATGTAAACAACATCCAACAGGCTAAGAAACGGGGGGTTGTTTTTCACCTCTTGGGTTCTCGCCCTCAGGGTATTTTCTTTCTACGGTGGTATCAGCTACTTGAGAATGGTCTTCAGGGGTCTCCTTTTGGTCTCTTGGTACAGACAGCTGTTCTGGAGTTGGTATCTTGTTCCACCATCTCCAGCCTACTGTATTATGTCTGTTGGACCTGAATCCTGGACGGGCCTTATTATTGGATTTTCTTATCCAAGGGGTCTCTTTTTGGGTTATTTCTAGTTATGCCCCTCAGACAAAAGCAGAGCATACTGCTCTGTTTTTTTCTGCTCAGTCCTTATCTTCATGCTGCACACAATGTTATTTGGGGGGGAGATTTTAATTGTGGGCTCAGTAAGCATGATAGGGGTACTTTTACTTCAACGGATAAGATTTTTGGAGACATGACTGCCCTTAACTCTGTTACCCATTTGGCTGGGTTGAAGGATGCCTTTTTTACTTATTCTGGGAAGCGGGACCGTACTTTTTCCAAGGGGATTCTGTCCACCCGTATCGATTTTATATTTATTTCCCATTCATTACATATTACTAAAGCTGATGTTCAGGCTGTGGAATATTCTGATCACTGTTCTTTAACCTTAATTTTGGGTGGCCCTTCGGCTACATCTGGCCCGGGTTATTGGAAATTCAGTTCTTCTCTCCTATTTCAACCCTCTTTTCTCCAACAGCTTGTTTATTTTTTGCATTGAAGGAAGTCGACTTTCGACCTTTATGACTCTCCTTTAACTTGGTAGCAAGACACCAAATCTGATCTTCGGACTTTTCTACTGAGTTCTTCTAGGAATATTCGTTCTTTGGCCTATCTAGCTTATCTGAAAGATCGTAAGCATTTGCAGCATCTTCTTTCTCTCTCTTATTCCACAACTCATGACTTTTCTGCTCAAATCTCCCAGGTTCGATCTCAAATGATGTCATATCACCTAACTCAATGTGAGGGCTTACACCTTAAACAGCGGTTTTGTATGATAGGCTCTCTCTCCCCGAGGTGTGTCCATTACTTCATAACCAGAAGCATCTCGGTCATCGTTTGATGGCTTCACTCCATGATTCTGGTGGTACCCTCCGTTCCTCCCCTTCTGATCTTTTACATATAACCACTGATCATGTTGCTTTATTATTTAGTCGGCCTTCTTGTGCAAACCCAGATGTTGACCCTTTCTTTCATACTTTTCCTCTTCCACAGGCCCCTTCAGACTTGCTTCAGACTCTCACTGTTCCCTTTATGGTCTCTGAGTTTTCCTCTGTACTTTCCTCCTTGGCCCCAAAGAAATCCCCAGGCCCCGATGGTCTTCCATCATAATTGTTTAAGGTTTTGGGTCAAGAAATCCTTGAGGAACTGATGGCAGTGTTTAATTTTCTTCTCCAGCACTCTGAGCTTCCCTTGGATATGGCGTCTGGGGTACTGATTTTTTTGTTCAAAAAAGGGGACAAATCAGACATTGCTAATTGGAGACTGATTAGTCTCCTAAACACCGACTTTAAGTTATTAACTAAGCTTTTGAATGCTAGACTTCTTACTGTGGCACCTTATCTTATATCTCCTGCTCAATTTTGTACAGTGCCTGGGAGGTCTTTTACTGACCCCTTATTTTTTCTGCGTGAGGTGTTTACCTATCATGCCCTGTCGCCCCTGTCAGGGGTACTTCTTTTGCTGGACCAGTAACAAGCCTTCGATACTGTCTGTCATTCCCTTTTGTGGTACACTCTGGCTGAATATGGTATTCCTGTTTCTTTTATCGGATGGCTGCAGTTTTTGTACAGGACAGCCATGATCAAACCTTGTGTGAATGGTTTTCTAGGACCTTATATCCCCATGCATAAAGAAGTCAGACAGGGTTGTCCTCTCAGCCCGTTGTTGTATGTTTTCTCTATCAATCCGCTCTTGCGCAGTCTTCATTCTTCTCCTGTTGTTCGTCCATTACGTTTACCTGGCCAATTGATCTGTTTTTCTGCTTTGGCCTATGCTAACAACCTCATCATCCTAACCGAGGATATTGTTTCCGCTGAGATGGCCCTTAAGTGTTATAATGAGTTTAGTGTCTTATCAGGGATGCAGCTTAATGTCCTCAAAAGTACAGGTAGACTGTTTGGGGCTCTGGACCCTGCTCAGTCCTCTGTAGCTGGAGTTCCGATCTCCGCTTCGGATTTATGTATTTTTGGAATTCTTTTTGGTAGTCCACAGATGGACTTTGTTAACTGGGATGCTAAACTTTTGCTGGGGAAGTCTATGTTACTTTCCTGGTCTAAACAGAAGATGTCTTTTCAGAAAAAGGTCTACTTGATTAGATCCTTTTTATTGCTGCTTTTTTGTATCTTAGTGCCCTTTTTCCAGTCCCTAAATCTCGTGAGACAGCTGTATATAGCCTCTTTTTTCAGGCCATTTGGGGCGGTAGGCTTAATCCTATTTGTTGTACTGTTCTTTATTTGCCCTTATTACAGGGGGGGCCAAATTATGGTCAATCCTATTCTTTTCTTTTTTTGTCAATTTCTTTTTGCTAATATTCAACCTTTGTTACAAGCCACTGCTGGTTTTTGGGGTACCTGTTTCCAACGCTCGATTTCACCTTGGTATGAGGCCTGGGTGCTTGAACACCTAAACAGGCTTTCCAATTCGGACCCTCCACTTTTATTTCTACGAGACGTGTTTGTTAAAATTCGGTTATGGGGGGGTGTCACCTGACTCCATACGCCTTCTTACCAAGAAACAGCTCTATGCCCTAATTCTTCAAACTCACTTTTGGGATACAGACCCTTTTTCTAAATGCCCACTTTCTTCTCAGGTGTCACTGCTCTGTTCTCTTTTGAATAAATGCTTGCCTGATAAACTTAAGGATTTCCACTGGTTGACATGTCATGAACGACTGAATGTGAAAGCAAATCAAAAACATAAGCAGGTCTCGGAAAGGAATTGTTCTAGGCCTCTTTGCATCCTTCAACCCAAGACCCTTGACCATTTATTTTTTTCTTGTTTATATATTTCAGGTTTTTGGGATTTTTTGTTCACTATGACTAACTTACTTTTTTTCATCAGGCTACTTATTCTAGACTTATTTATGGGGATTACCCTTCTACTTGGCTAAAATGGGATAGTAGCATTTTGAATATTATATTTGTTTTCACCAAATGGTATGTTTGGAACTCCCGATGCCTTTTTACTTTACAGCAGATCCAGTTGTCTCATATTGAATTGTATGGTAAGCTTGTGTCAGATTTACATACTTTTTCTTTTTCCGAAATGAAGATTTTTGACAGGTCTCGTTTATTGCAACTTTGGAAGAATTTACCCTGGATTACGGACTCTGATGTGCCTGTTACCTGAATGTTTTTGCTTTTGTTCCTTTGTTCCTTAAATTTTGATTCAGTTTCTTGGTTTGGTTTTGTATGATTTCTCAATAAAATCTTCCCCTACTCTTTTCAAGAAGTGCCATGGGATCTTTAACATCCACCTGAACTACCACCAGAACAGGCAGATGGGACCTCGGTTTAATGTCTCATCCAAAAGACTGCACCTCAGGAGTGCAGCACCCCCTCATGCTGCACTACATTGACAGTATTTGGATATTAACCCAAGTGCCTGGTGTGGGGATAGAACCCACAGCCTTCTGATCTCCCGGCCTTAGAGGCGAGTGTGCTATCTGCTGAGCCACTGACACTGCACACAATGGCACGGTCGGTGTGCGAAATCAATGTTCAGGACAGATTAAGAATATCACAGTGACACTGTTCATGAGGTAGGCCCCAAAACCCTATGTTGAAAATTTGGTGAAAAAATTCCCCAAAATGACTGTTTCTGAGCGTGCATTGCGAGATTCTATACGCGTAACTTTGAACATTTATAATATTTTCACTCCAGATTTTCAAGCATTGCCATTTTACCACACCTCCTTATGAACAGTACAACTGTCATTTTTCGCATCTTACCCGAAATGTGTTTTCGCACATGTAGCTCACAGTGGCATGGTCAGTGTGCAAAATCAATGTTCAAGACAGATTAAGGAACTCACAGTGACACTGTTCATGAGCAGATGTCTCAAACTGGCTATGTTGAAAATGTGGTGACAAAAGTGTTATGAGCGTGCATTGTGCAATTTCCACGCACCCTCGTAAGTTCACAAATTCGTCATCTTTTCAGTTCAGATTTTCAAAATTGGCATTTTCCACACCTCCTTATCAGCAGTACAGCTGTCATTTTTCACACTCTGGCTGAAATGTGTTTTCGCACTTCCGACGCAGAATAGCATGGTCGCTGTGGGAAATCAGTGTTCGGGGTAGAGTAAGAAAATCACTGTGACACTGTTCATGAGCAGAAGTCCCAAAATGCCTATGTTGAAAATCTGCTGCAAAAAATCCCAAAACTAATTACATTACCGGTGTGCTTTGCACAGTTTCTATGCACACTCGTGACTTCACCAGTTTTTTTGATATTTACTCCAGATTTTCAACATTGCTATTTTTTACACCTCCTCATGAACAGTATAGCTGGCATTTTTCACATCCTGTTCGAAATGTGTTTTTGCACCTGTGGCACCAAATGGTGCAGTCGCTGTGCAAAATCACCTTTTGGCTAATGAACTGATAGTGTCACTGTTCATGCAGTGGGATCTCAAATAGCCCATGTTGAAAACTTGGAGTAAAAATACCAAGCAACGCCCAGGGTGTTAGGGTTTTCGACCATAACACTCTACTCTGTAGGGACTGACAGGTGTCAGGGGTGTGACTTGGGATTGTTGACAGTAATGCTCATGCCATTCCACCCCCACCCTGCAGCCAGTGGCAGGCATCAAGGTGCGTCTTGGACCCTTTGGCTCCAGAGTTCACCCCATTCTCCTGTACTGCACCCATTTCAGTGTATTTCCTTATGGAATGAGGTGAGTGTAAAACCCAAACACTTCAAAGCACACCTCGACACTTGTAAGTGTCTGCAGGGTAGGGTGAGGTGAAATGTCATGACCGTTATGGGCAATGACTCAAAGGCACACCTCAATGCCTGTCCATCTATGCAGGGTGGGGATGGAGTTGGTGTCAGTTCAATACTTCACTGCCATTCCTATATTGCATCTGTCTAATGCCTGCACGTCCACTGCTAAGGACAGCAAGCAACACTTGGCATTGACAAATGCTTATTGTTGATTCCTTCTGTACTGTAACTCCCTGCACCTCATTGTTAATAACCAATATTGTGGTCATGTTACTCCTCCTCTATTCTATTCTGCTAAATGTGCCATTGTTTGTGGCCTGGATTATGGCTGAAAATGGTCCCTTGGATCAGCGCACCTACCCGGTCACCAAAGACATACATACATACATAAATAAATAAATAAATGAACATCTGTAGTAGGGAAATTGATGGAAACACTATTAAAGGAAAGAATTGTGGAATACCTGGAATCCAAGGGACTGCAGGACCTGAGGTAGCATGGCATTATGGAGGGGAGGTCATGCCAAACAAATCTGATAGATTTTTTTGACTGATAACCAGGGTGTTGGATCAGGGGGGTTGGGGGTGTTGGATCGGGGGGGTGGTGGATGTGGCCTACTTGGATTTCAGCAAGGCCTTTGACACAGTTCCACATAGGAGGCTGGTGAACAAGTTGGGTAGCATGGGATGGGCAATAAAGTGGTAACCTAGGTAAGAAACTGATTATGGAATAGGAGGCAGGGGGTGGTGTAAGTGGAGTTCACTCTGAAAAGGAGAGAGTGACTAGCGGAGTACCACTGGGGTCAGTACTGGAGCCAGTCCTCTTTAATGTCTTCATTAGTGATATAGCAGAGGAATTGAAAGAGAAGGACTGCCTCTTTGTGGATGACACCAAGATCTGCAACAGTGTGGACACTCTGGAGGGGGTGCAAAGGATAGAAAGAGACTTGAAATGACTAGAGGAATGGCCAGAAGTTTGGCAGCTATGGTTTAATGCAAAAAAGTGCAAAATAATGCACTTGGGTCACAGAAACATGAGGTGCAGTACAAAATGGGGGGAGAGATACTTGCAGTGACCAAGCAGGAAAGAGATCTAGGGGTAATCATATTGGATGATCCAAAGGTGGCTAGACAATGTTACAGAGTGATCGGGAGAGCTAGTGGGATGCTGGGATGTATAGGTAAGGGTATTACCTGCAGGAGGAGGGAAGTGGTGTTACCACTATATAGGTTTATAATAAGACCTCACCTGGAGTACTGTGTCTAGATTTGGAGGCCACATCTCAGGAAAGACATAGACAAGATGGAGGCCATCCAAAAGAGGGCTACCAAGATGGTACAGGGTCTACATCAAATGTCCTATTAGGAGAGGTCAAAGAAATTAAACATGTACACCATGGTGGAGAGGAGGGGGGGGATATGATCGAGACCTTTAAATACCTCATAGGTATGAATAAGGTACAAGTGGGAGGTATTTTTCAGAGGAAAGGGTGCTCCAGAACAAGAGGTCATGTTATGAAGCTGGGGGTTGGGTACACGTACAAGAAGTATTTATTGTTCAGCAAAAAGTTATTACAATATACTAAGTTTACTAACATGACTGATTTATACAGTAAAACAAATATTAAAAATACAAAATCAAAATTCCTACCTGTTTACAAACTCATTCTTGAAAAGTAAAAGAATTTCAGGATATTGCACAAATCCTTAGGCCTGCACTCTTGTTTTTTTATACCTTATAAAAATGTAGTTAACAGGAACTTAGCTACTTTCTCCAGTATAATTTTTTCATTACAAGTAAAGAGAAATTCTATAATCTTGTCTGGGGGGAGGCTGAGGCCACTTAACAGTCCATACAACCATTTTCTTCTTCTTTGATCAAAAAGGGGACACAGTAAGACAACGTGTTTTAAGTCATCTTCAAGTGATTTACCACACTTACAATATGGATACAAAACATTATTATAGCTTTCTGTTCTAAATCTGGAATACGCTCTTCTAGATTTGGGGCAAGTTAAATGTAATAGATAGGGCTCAAGACTCCAGGTAGTTTTAAAGTATTTGTAGTCACTATGTAGTTTCAGCTGAGTCAACTCTGAGAGTGTTTGGTTTATGTCTGAATCCCGTAATCTGTGTTTGACTGTAAAAACAATCTCCTCCCAAGGTCTTATGTAAATATCATGTAATACGTGTCCCAGACCCGAGGGAAAAATAGTGTTCTTAACTAGCTGCATGAATGGATGTATATAGCCCAATTTTGCCATCCTAATTTCTTCCTCAAGACACTTTCTAGGAAACCGATGATCGTGTAATAAAAAGATTTTAAGAAGAAACATGATTTGTCTCTCCTTTATTAATGACATCAGAGAATGCTGAGCAAGTTACATAGATACATAGACAGTGTCGGCAGATAAGGGCCTATGGCCCACCCAGTCTGCCCATTTAAGTTTGTAAGTTCAGTTTATGTTTTCCAGGAAGTCTGTTGCCCCTTACCCCTGACCTCCAGAATTCCTTTATGTCTATCCCATGCATTCTTAAATCCCGTGATTGTTTCAGCCCCCACCACTTCCTCTGGCAGGGTGTTCCACTTGTCCACCACCCATTCTGTGAAGAAATTCTTCCTCATGTTTCCTCTGAATCGTCCTCCTCCAACTTCATCCCATGCCCTCTAGTCCTGGAACATCTTTTTGCTTAAAAATAGTGCATTCCTGCACCCTGTTCCTCCTGTAAGATACTTGTATGTCTCTATCATATCCCTCTCTCCTCCTCTCCTCCAGGGAGTACATGTTCAGTGCCTTCAACCTGTCCTCATAGGACTTGTGATGCAATCCATGCACCATCTTTGTTGCCCTCCTCTGAACCTTCTCTACCCTGTCTATGTCCTTACGTAGGTAAGGTCTCCAGAACTGCACAGTGTACTCCAGGTGCGGCCTCACTAGTGTCTTGTATAGTGGAATTATGACCTCCCTTTTGCTGCTGGTGATGCCCCTGCCTATGCATCCCAGCATCCTATTTGCTTTACCTGCTGCCTTGTCACACTGTTTCCCTGCCTTGAGGTCATCAGAGATGATAACTCCAAGATCCTTTCCTGCTTGGTGCATGCTATATCCTCACCCCCAACTGATATATTGTGCCAGGGTTTTGTACCCCATATGCATTATCTGCACTTCTTTGCATTGAATTTCAACTGCCAAACCCTGACCATTCTTCAAGTTTCTGCAGGTCCCTTCTCATTCTGTCACACCCTCTGGTGTGTCTACTCTGTTACAGAGCTTTGTGTCATCAGCGAACAGTGAAATTCTGCCTTCTAGGCCCTGTGCAATGTCACTGATGAAGATATTGAATAGTACCGGTCCCAGCACTGATCCCTGTGGTACCCACTGGTCACTCTTCCCTCTGTGGAGTGACAGCCATTTACCACCACCCTCTGTGTCCTGCTGCCCAGCCAGTTACCTACCCACCGCACTACTGTCCTGCCCACACCCATATTCCCAGTTTGTGCAATAATCTTCTATGTGGCACAGTGTCAAAGGCCTTGCTGAAGTCCAGATAGGCCATGTCCACTGCCCTCCCTGATCCACCTCCCTAGTCACCCAGTCAAAATTCAATGAGGTTGGTCTGACATGACCTTCCCTGGTGAAACCATGCTGCCTTGGGTCCTGTAGTCCATTGACAACCAGATGTTCCACCAATCTCTCCTTCAGTAGTGCTTCCATGATCTTCCCCACTACCGAGGTGAGGCTGACTGGTCTGTAGTTCCCCGCTTCTTCTTTGTTCCCACTTTTGTATAAGGGGACTACATCTGCTATCCTCCAGTCTTTGGGTACCTCCCCTGTTTCTAGTGATCGGCTAAACAGGATAGCAAGAGGTTCAGCCACCACCTCTCTTAGTTCTTTAAGGACCCTGGGGTCCCCATCTGGCCCCATTGCTTTATCAACTCTTATTACTTCCAGTTCCTTCAGGACCCTTTTCTCGTAAAGGGACTTGTGTCCATTTCTGCAACATTCTCACCCCTTGTACTCCATTCAGATCCATTACCCTCCTCTTCCTCAGTAAAGACTGAGCAGAAATACCTGTTCAATATGTCAGCTTTACTGTTGTCATCCTCCACACAGCCCCATCCTCCCCTTCAGTCTCACTATCCTCCCTTTGCCTTTCTTTTTCACTTATGTACCTGTAAAGGTTTTGTCCCTCTACCTACTGATTTTGCAATGTGTTCTTCTGTCTGAGCTTTGGCTTCCCTTACTGACCTCCCTGCCTCCCTTTGCTTCTCCTGGTACTTCTCCCTATCCCCTTCTGCCTGTGTCTTTTTGTATTGCCTGAATGCAATCTTTTGGGCTTTCACTTTCTTTGCTACCTCTTTGGAAAACCATAATGGTCTCCTCTTCCTTTTCCTC
This sequence comes from Neoceratodus forsteri, assembly GCA_016271365.2. Lineage (NCBI taxonomy): Eukaryota > Metazoa > Chordata > Ceratodontiformes > Ceratodontidae > Neoceratodus > Neoceratodus forsteri. Next base: position 604,631,486 of record CM057456.1, on the reverse strand, counting down.
TTGCTAACCTGCTTAATGCATAATTCTGTTGCTCTTGTAATCCCCATTTTAAATACTTCCACTGTTCCTCAACCCTGATTCCTGCCCCATTCCCTTAATGCCTCTTTCAAGTATCTCCCATTTTCCCAAAGTTTGCCCCCTAAAATCCAGGATACGTGTTTTTGTGTGGTTTGGTGCTGCTCTTTCTGTGATTTCAAACCACAGTGACTGGTGGTCACTGTTCCCAGGTGCTCCCCACTCTTACCCCATCACACTGTCCCTGTTTGTGAGCACAAGGTCCAGTATTGCCTTCTGCCGAGTTGGTTCCATGACCAATTGCTTGAGGAAGGCACCCTGAAGGGAGTCCAGGATAAATCTGCTCCTAGTTGATGCTGCTGCTGGAATGCTCCAGTCCACGTCTGGAATATTGAAGTCTCCAACCAGTACTACCTCACCCTTGTCTGCCATCCTCTGGATGGCTAGCATTAGCTCCCTATCTGTTTCTTCCTCCTGGTCTGGTGGTCTATAGACCACACCTGTGCGGATGGCACAAGTTCTAGTTTAAGGATACAATTTGGGGTCCCAGGAGGTAACATGAGAATAAAACAATATCATTTATTGAGTATAGTTTCTAATGAATTAATGTTAGTAAAACCCCACACTTCTTCTGCATATAGTATGCTAGTTTTTATTTTAGTATTTAGGACCTTCAGAATTCCTTTAATCAAGGTCTTCCCCATTTTAGCATGGAATATTTTAAATGCATTTGCTGCCGAAGTCATTTTGTTTTGTATATATTCTATGTGCTTATTCCAATTCAAATTATGGGAAAAATGAACTCCGAGATAGTCGTAAGTGTTTACTACCTCTATTTTGTTACCATCCATTTCAAATTTCAATTCCTATCTGGATTTACTTTTAAAAATTAGGATTTTTAATTTGTTCAAATTTATCTTTAATTTTCTGTCTCTACAGAGGGTCTTGAAAAGTTTCAGTTTCCTCCGCAGGCCCAGTGTAGAAGTAGACAACAAAACCAAGTTGTCTGCATATGCTAAGCTGTCAATTCTATACTCATTAATTTTGGGCTCATGGAAGTCCAAATTTTTAATTTTGAGTAAAATAGGATTTATGTAAATATTGAAATGAGTAGGGGCTAAAATGCAGCCCTGCCTAACCCCAGTATTAGTCTGGAGTGCCTCTATGGGGTGGGGTAGGTTTAGGAGAAATTTGAGAAAATACTTCTTCACAGAAAGGGTGGTGGATGCCTGGAATGGTCTTTCAGTGGAAGTTATGGGGGGTGAAAACAGTGGTGGGATTTAATAAAAGCCTGGGATAAGCACAAGGGAGTCCTAAGAGATAGGTAAGGGGGTGGCAGAGAAAGTGCCATAGACCAGGAGGGGTCTACAGTGTAAGCAATGCAACAGAAAGGGGCAGACTGAATGAGCCATGCAGCCATTGTCTGCCATCAGCTTCTATGTTTCTACCATTAGAAACATGTGGTAACACTATCCACATAAATCCACATTATGCATCTGGCATGCACATTCAACAGGAAACCTCAATGAAATACATTGTTAAAAACTGCAAGTGGTGGCCCCTCTTTAATGACATAAGTCATAAGTAGAAATTAACTGTAAAAGCTGTTTGAACAGTATCTGAGAAAACTTAAAGTACATTCAGCATGAATGCTGGTTGTCAGAAATACAATTTTGTTTTGCTAAAAAAAACTATATGATGAAATGTTTGCAGACTAACAAATACTGCTGCTTTAAATATATCCCAATCTTTGATATAGCCATATTTTAATTACACATACCTGTAGTTTTTAAGGCGTTATTCCTTATTTATAGATCGTAAAGGATCATTGCAGTGAGATGTCTCATACAGACTTAATGGGTAAATGGATAGTTGCCAAATTGCCTGAAGGTCTTGAAGCAGCTGTGTATCTCTGGAGGGGAAACACTCTGACCACATTTGTTTTTATTTAAAAGAATACTAAGCTCTTACAATTTATTTTTAGGAACATCCAATTCCATAAACACTTAAATATTAGTTTAAATGTTTTTAATAATTGTGTTCTCAAGAAAAATAAGCAGCTTCCTGCCCTGTCCCTCTTTCTATCACATGTTGCCCTCTCACTGTTATGATGTCAGCTTCCATTCAATCCACATGGGATACACCAGGGCTTTCAGACATGCACAAAATCTTGGGAAGGCACATAAGCATTATTTATTTATTTATTGCAAAATCGGAATTACAACCTTTGAGCCAAAAGTTCATTTACAAAGGATCCTCCTCGAACAGAGGGTGGGGAATATCAAGTACATGGACAGTGGAGAAAAACAGAAGCAGCTAGAAGGCATTGTCAGTCACACACCATTAAAAAGGCTAAACAGCATTACAAATAGAGGGATGAGGGGAGAGAGAACATTGCAAAAGCCATCACTTAATTACAAAATACAGAGGAAAATAGTCCCATAACAGATTAAGTGAATAAAGTGCAGATTCCAGCTATGTACAGAGTATGAGAATTTCCAGAATGCAGTTATAGAGCTTAGACAAGTTCCCAGAGGGAACAAGTAATGTGACCACTGACAAGTACAGCCATTAAGGAAGAGTAGGCTACAGGCTAGATGGGTGAGGGGGAGAACACAATGGTGGGTGATAGTTTAAGGGGCAGGGGGGCTAAGCGGGTGTGGAGGTGGGGGTATGGAGGGCCAGGAGGGCTATGTGGGTGAGGGGGTGGGGGGAATGGGGAAACAAGGGGTGGGTAGGTGGGGATTAGTGGGACATTCTTAGATACCATGGGTCACTGCAGCCAAACCATATTGTGTCAGGGGGCACTGGGAGGGCTAGAAATGGCTGGGGTGTTCTTTACAGCAACATTGTACTGGAGGGGAGATGGACTTCCCAATTTCAGATTTAAACTGGCCAAGGTGAGTAAGGCTAGTAGTAGCCAGGTGGGGGCTCTTACTGCAAAGGCTCACCTCCCCAAGGCAGTTCTTCTGAAAGGTACTGCTAGGGCATGTCTTGTAACACTTCTAGTGGAGTGCTCAGCTGGGACTGGACGGAATAAGGCTTGTAGGGAGGGGGGTGCAAGACCTAGAAGGGCCTTCTTCCCTAGAAGGCAGGAGTGGATCTTGATTTGGTCCATGAGGGGAAGCCATCGTGTCCCAATATAAACGTTGCATGTGTGCATAAGGCGATCTGCACCTAAAACAAAGTGGCATGCTTTGTTGAGGGTAGTATGGACCCTGTGCAGGCTGGTTTCAGAGGCTGCACCATATACCACATTACCATAGTCCAGGATGAGTAGAACTGTTCCTCTTACTGCCTGGACCCTAGCCTCAGGTGTGAGGCAGAACCGAAGCCTATATAGGGCCCTAACTTCCTATTGGCAGCAGTGGTAATATTTTGTATATGTTAATTGAAGGAGAGGGACACATCGATTGTAATCTCTAGGTACCAGAATGAGGGCACCTGCTCAAGGGTGGTGCAGGAGTTACACAAAATTGAGAAGGGAGTGGTATACATCCTCTTTTGGCTTCTGGCAAAGAGCATTGACTTGTTTTTTTTGCTGTTGAGCACTAGCAGGCTATCTTTGAGCCAATCCTGTAGGAGGTCAAAGTTGTACTGCATGTCCTTAGTGAGTGCATCTTGACAAGAGCCTCAAGAGAACACCACAGTGTCATCTGCATAGAGCAGTACCTTGGAGGAGGGGCATGCTTCTGGAAGGTTGTTCACAAAGAGGCTGAACAGGAGTGAGCCCAGGATGGACTCCTGTGGGACCTGCACTGTGACTTCACTGGTCTCAGAGATGGCTCCATTGATTTTCACCTGCTGAGAGTGCCCAGACAAGTAGCTGGTGCACCAACCGACCGTATCGGGGGATAGTCCACGGCAGCTAAGTCTGTGCAGCAGCAGCTGATGATTCACAATGTTGAAAGCCTTGATTAGGTCTATGAAGATTGCTCTGACCAGTTGGCCCTGGTCAAGTACCTTGTGCACGTAGTCTGTGAAGGCAATTAGGGCAGTATTAGTACTATGCATCTTGTGGATGCCATGCTGTTGGAGGAGGAGGAGTTTATATTTATGCAGGTAGTCAGTGATTTGGTCGGCTATGATTCTCTCCAGTGCTTTGGAGAGCAGAGACAGAATTGATATAGGTTGGTAGTTGGATACTAGTGCCTGGTCACCTCCTTTGTGCACAGGAGTGACCAGAGCAGATTTCTAGGTAGAGGGGAAAGCGGACAGGTGGAGAGACAGGTTAAACAGCTTGGCGGTGAGAAAGACAACCTCTTGTAAGGCGGTGGAAATCAATTTCATATTGATTCCATCACCTCCCATCCTTATTTTTCCCAGGACACTTGCAAGGTATTTTCTTGTTTCCTTTACGGTCACATGTCTGAAGTAAAAGCTTGGGCTGGGCTTGGCAGTGGTAAAGGATGGCAGTTGGCTGGAGGCTGGCATTCCATCAGGGTGTGTGGCAGGCCTGGGAGGCAGGACAGCATTGTAGTCAGAGAAACCTTATTAAAGATATTGGCCATGCCAGCATCATCAAGTATGATTTCGTCATTGTGGCGGAGCATGGTGGTGGGGGTCCTGTTATCAGACCAGAGGAGGTTTTCAATTGAGTCCCAGAACTTCTTCCCGCTACTCCAGCAGTAAGATAGCTGGTTCTTATGGAATGATGCTTGGCCTGTTGTATTGCCCAGGTGCACCTGTTTCTGGCTGCTTTGTAGTTTTGGATATCCATAGTTATCCCTGTTGCCCTGGCCCGGTGCCAAAGGAGATCCCGTTGTTGCATCATACCAAAGAGCTCAGGGGTGACCCAGTCCATACTACGACCTTTTATCATCTTCTTATGGTACGGGGTGAACTTGTCTGCAGCTGCGCTGAAATGAGTGAGGAAGAGTTAGAGGGCAGTGTCAACAGAAGGGCATAAATTAAGTAAGCTCCAGTTGATGCCTGAAAGGTGATTCCTGAAGTCGGTCATAGCTCTATTTTTTATAACTCTGTTCTGTAGGGAGTGAAAGGACTCCAGTATCAGGTTCCTGTTAGAGATAAACAAGTGGAAGGAACAAGAGACAGTGGCAAATCATGCAATAAACAAGTTTATTACAAAAACACAGACTTACAACTTGCAGTAAAACAAATACTGGGAGAAACAAGCTCCCCTATGTCTAGACGCAGCAATTCTCAGCAAACCTTTCTAGAACCACTCTTCTTATAGTAAGATAAGGAAAAAGGTGTGACAGTTCTCATTGGCTGAAGCAAGTGGTACCATTACATTGCTGGATAGAAAATGTAGTTAGCTGGAAGAAAAGCATTACGTTATACAGAAGACGTAACATTAGTTAGAACAAAGATGGCACAGAAGTTGTAGCAGGTGCAAGGTCATTATGGTGCAAAGCAGTGTCAGCAGAAATACATGTGTACAAGAATATTTTGTTAAAAAGATATGGTTAGGCCCAAAGCACGTATGCTTCATATAAGCAAATGAACATTAATAATAGTAGAAAACTAAGAAATAATACTGTAAAATAAATGTATGCTATATACTGTATAGTGTATACACTTAGCAAGCATAATCCCTAGTACCCATGCTTGTACAGTGGATACCCATTGCTACATATTAGTGCAATACAGCAATACCACAGTAACAATAAAACATCTGTCATTGGCGTGTGCATGAGGGTGCAAGGGATGTGGGACCCACGGGCAACAGTTCCTCACCATTACACCAGCATATGTTCATCTTGTACATCCCCCAAATAAATGGCATGTGTTCCCCCCAAGTATCATCAGTACGATGACCGAGAGGTGCACATCAGGTCTGCAGTGCTAATATGTCCCAACACTTGTACACTGCCCCTAAAAACCTAGAAATAACCAAGTAGATGTAGCAAGGAGGAGTGGGAAAATGAAGATAAAATTAACTGCATGACTAAAGAAGCAGTTCAAAAAAACAATGCAGTTGGTAGGCTAGCACTTGCTAGTGTTGGAAGGAATTACAGTTGGCATCTGGCTTTATATAGAGCATCAGTTGCCCTGCTGCTTCATGGGAAATAGGAATCTTACATTCTACACAGAAGCAAGCAAATAAATACTTCAAAAAACAACATGGATGTTCCCTCTCCAGTCATTACACCACTTTACTCACCAGAAAATGCTTTGCAGTCCTACCTATTTTTTTGTATACTGCACTCATCCCTTCATATATAGGTCTGCCCAAACCAATTTAGTTGCAGTGACAAAGTTTAATTAGTGAATACTCACAGATGACAAGCAGTGACAGTGGTGTGCAAACCAAGGCTCAACATTTTGCTTTATCAACTTTTTCCATCATTTTCATTCTCTTGAAAAAGATGATAAAGCGAAACACTGAACTTTGTTTTGCACACCACTGTTGTTGCTTGTTATCTGTGAGTATTCACTAATAAAACTCTGCCACTGTAACTAAGTAGGTCTGGACAGTCCTATACCTGAAAGGGGGAGTGCAGTGCATCATTTTTATGTTTGTTGTGCATGCAAGCGCAGACGAACTTGTTGATATGAGAGTTGCAGTAGAGGGGTGTGGGGGGGTGCATCCAATGGAGAGGTCTGTTCAAGGGGCAGGATTGGAGCAGGCGAATCAGGAGGTAGGCCGTCGATGTCACATTTTCTGGTTTTGGGGTGGAGTGGCCAAGAATTTCAAAGAACAGAACCGAAACATTACTGGCATGGCTCTGTCCTTTGATCTGTAGATTATGTCTGGTTACTGTCATCAGCCAAGAGGTGTTGTGGAGTTGCGTAGCATTGGCGGCTCGGTTCTTTAATTTGTACAGTATAGCCTGTTCCTATCATGCAGCTGTAGCAATGGCTGATTTAGAAATTGATGTTAACTACTAAGAAAATAAGATTGGTCCCCTCAGATATATTGACAGTACCAGAGATACTGCTTCACTCTGTCTCACTGTGTCTCTTAAAATATGGTCCTCTCAGACACAGTATCCCCTGTGAAATGATCAGTTAGGGTCTCTTAAGAGCAGGTATGCACTTGAATGAGGTATTTTGTTACATAGAAAATCACCCATTTTAAATAAAGAGCTTTTTTGCAAATGTTGATGAGTGGTGTTTTTTTTTTTAATTTATAGTTTCCCCCTCCCACTGCGTGCTGTCCTCCCTGCCCTGTCCCAGCTCCAAGGCAGCAAATAAATATAAAACAACCTGGCAAATTGCAGAAACTGGAAATTACATTTAATCTTGCAGCATACATGACTGTTCCACCCACCACTTCTATGAACAAACAACGCAAAGTAAGGGCTTTATTCTTTTTTGTTGCAAACCAATAAAGTTGTGGTTTAGGACTAACTTACTGTGTCTGCAATGGTTTGCTTAGCTATAAAACATTTTGTATGCCAGTGTCACCATCCAGACATGGTCAGAAACACTGTACTGGCAGTAGTAGTGGTGCATGCCATCTTTCTGGCCAAAATCCACCAGCAGTAACACCATAAAACCCTCCCTCTCTCTCCCTCCCACTGTGTGCTGTCTACCCTGCACCCTCTTGTACCCATCCTCACATTCAATCAATCCCTCCCTCTCCCTCCTACTTGTGCTGCCCACCCTGCACCCTCCATTTCCCATCCCTGTGCCGACCAACGGGGTTCCCAATCCCCATGTCGGCATGTTCCCCCACCATCATCACTATTGTGGCACACTGGAAGCCCACCCCAGTGTGCCTAAATTAATTTGTTTTCCTGTAAAATAAAGAAAACCATCCCCCGAAGTCCTTTTTTTACCTGTAAAAAAGAAAACAGTCCCTTGTCACCTCCCCACTCGCCATCCCCACCCTCCCATTGAGCACCCCCCTCCCCACACCCCCCCCTTACCCCATACTTACCTCCAGAGGTCAGGTGCTGTCATCTTCTCCAAACCAGGGACACATCTGCACTCTTCAAAACTGAACTCTGAACTGAGGAATAAAGGTAAGCACTGTATAATGGGAGTCAATGGGGGGTTTCAACTTATGTTAATATCTCAGCCATTTTGGGGAATTTTGGCCCAAAATTTCAACATGGGGTTCTTGGGACCCTACCTTGTGAACACTCACTGTCATTTTGTTATTTGATCCTGAAAGATGATTTTGCATTCATTGCGTGGAACCATCTTTTGGGACTGATTAATGAAACAACAGTGCCACTGTTCATGAGATGGGGTCCCAAAAAGCCCATGTTGCAAATCTGGTGATAAAATTCTAAAAAATTACATTGATACGAGAGTGCATTGTGCAGTTTCTAGGCACGCAAGCAACTTCACCAATTTTTTATATTTTCACTCCAGAATTTCAACATTGCCATTTTTTCACACCTCCTTATGAACAGTACAGCTGTCATTTTTCACGTCCTGCCCAAAATAATTTTTCACATCTGTGGCGCAGAATGGCATGGTCGTTCTGCGAAATCACCTTTTGGGACAAGTGAACAAAATGACAGTGGCACTTTTCATGAGGTGGGGTCCCAGAAAGGTCATGTTCACAATTTGGTGAAACAAGCCCAAAAATTGTCCAAGTTATACCAGGTCGCTTAAAATTTTCTACGCATGCGTGTAACTTTGGTTATATTCAATATTTTCACTCCAAATTTTCAATGTAGTCTTTTTATCACACCACCTCATGAAGAGTATAGCCATCATTTTTCACATCCTACCCATAATGTGTTTTCACACCTTTGGCATAGAATGCCATTTTCCCATGGATTTGAAATTTTTCACCTACAGGGTTCATGAGGTGGGGTGATAAGAAGACTATGTTATACATTTGGGGTCAAAATATAACAAAATTACAATGTTATGGCCAGTACCTCATGAATATGACAGCTGTTGTTTTTCAGATCCTGGCAAAATGTGTTTTTACATCCCAAAAGGTGATTTTGTAGTGGCTGAACAAGATGACCTTTTGGGACAGGAGTTGAAACTTTTCTCCCCCTTTGTTCATGAGTTGGGGTCATAAGAATGCTATATTGAAAATTTGGTGTGAAAATATTAACAAACAACAAAGTTATGAGCCCACACTTAAATTAGCAAACGCAGGCTTGTACCTTTGGTACTTTTCAATATTTTAACCCCAAATTTTCAACATAGCCATTTCTTCATAGCACCCCATGAATGTGACAGCTGCCATTTTTCAGATCCTGGGCAAAATTTTTTTTGCATCCTGAAAGGTAATTTCTCAGCCACTGCGTGAAAGTTGCTTTCACAGCCACTGCGTGAAATCACCTTTCAGACAGGAGTTGAAATTGTACTCTGCCTTTCTTCATGAGGTGGGGTATTAAGACAGCTATGTTGAAAATGTGGCATAACAATATTAAAAAACAATGATGTTATGAACCAGTGTTGAAATTTTCCAACGCAGGCTCATAACAACCCCCACCGCAAAATGACACCAGTGCACATGACAAACATTCGGTATTGACAGATGCTTGTTATTTGATTCCTGGATGTATGTTTGTGCATTTGCACCAAGTCTTGAAGTGGCTTTGTTTTGCCTTGCTTTTTTTTTTTTTGTAATGAATAAAATCCTTCTCCCCCTCCTTTTTCTAGTGCTTTTTTTGTCCAAGTTCAATCCTAAATCTTGAGATGGGGCACTTTCTTTTGTGGTACCCACAACTAAGGGCAGTTGCCGCTGCATTCCATTGTTTCTCTACTGCTACTTTCTGTTTTTTCCTGTAACTCATCAAGACCTCCTCTCACCTTCTTTGCTGGCCCCCAAACCATGTGCATGCAACCTTCAAATACCTCCCACACTTAGCTTGGGTCAAGGCAATCTCACTCCATTTGACATGAGGTACATGGTGCTGAGTTTAGAAACAGATTGTTTTTGTTGTTGTTATTGTCCACTCGGAAAGGTGGGCTAGGAAGAATGTTTTGTTTTTATCCACATCCCTGGGAGCAAGAAAAATATATAAGCATAGATACAAATGTAAAGGATTGTCGCAGTACATAAACTGGGAACACTCTAAAAGTACAAACCCTTATCAGACAATGTATTATACACACAAGATCAGTATTCAAATGGACCATTATTAAGAAGCTTGTACAGTGGTGATCTGCATAGCAAATTAATCTATAATCAGTACAGAGACATTTCGATTTCTCAAACATTTCTTCCTACAATTTATTTTTCATTTTCGAGATTTTAGTTGAAGACCTTGTTTGTGAAGGAAAATGATTACATACCGTCAAAGTCAGTTCTGAAAAGATTGCCAATATTTGTTTTGATGATGGGAAAAAGATAAAATTTAGTCCTAGCTGACCTCAGAGACTTGTGATCCAATCCACAGATGCTTCAGAAGGCTCAAAAAGCCATATAGAGAATGCATGTAGTCATGTACATGCCAAAATCTTGGCAGTCATTTGGAAGCTTGCCCACAAAGCACTGAAAGTGCCATGTGGATGGGAAGTGCTGATGTCTCTGCACTTCCTGCCTCTGCACCAGTGGCTGAGGGCATACTTGGACATACAGTATGCACATTTTGCTTACACCAGCACCTTTCCACAGTGCAAGGTAGGTATTTTCCCATGTAGAACAAAAAGCCTCACACTGCATGTCCTGGGGAGCTGCAGTAATATTAAGAAGGCTCAAAAACACAGAAACATAGAAACAAAGAATACTAAGGGCAGATAAAGAACATGGGTCTATTTAGTCTGTCCAGTCCCTATCTTGGTCTAGGTGTCAGTTTAGTACTGTCCTGATGGCTATATATCTAAATAATGCACACTATCTCAAGGACTACCCCCTCCTTTTCCTCTGTAGATGCCTTATCTAGTTCCATGAATCTGTCTCACCCATGATTAAATGCTTCTACTATCTGAATGTTAACATGCCCCTGTGGTAGCTGGTTCCATCTGTTCACCACCTTCTCCATAAAGAAGTGCTTCCTTGCTTCCCAGATGAATTTGCCTGCCACCAGCTTTAAGTTGTGCCCCTCATGGTGTTGCCCTCAGTGAACTGGAACACCTCCTGGTAATCTACGCCTTTCAGATATTTGAAGGTTTCAGTCATATCTATGCTCTCCCTTGTTTTCTCTAGTGAGTACATGCTGAGGTCGTCCAGTCTCTCCATGCAGTATCTTCTCCGTTGGCTGTGAATCATCTGGCTAACTCTTCCCTGGTGGTCCCTATCATTTCCCAGGTGCAGGTTCCAAACCTGGACAATTTTCCAGATGTGGTCTAACCAATGACCTGTACAGAGGCAGGATCACTTTCCTCCTACTCAAGACAACTCTCTCTCTATGCATCTTGGCTTTCACTTTGATTTGCCATATGTCTTATCACAGTGTGCTGACTTATTCAGACTGTAGCTGATTGTGACTCCCAAGTCCCTCTCTTGAGCAATTTGTGCCAATCAAATCTCCACCTTCCAGTATTCATTTTCTAGGGTTATTTCTTCTCAAGTGTATTACTTTACACTTTTTAATGTTAAATTTTAGTTGCCAGACCCCTGGCCACTTCACCTATTTTTCAAGGTGCTCCCTTACTTTTCTTATGACTTTCTCACTCTGCATCCTGCCACAAATGTTAGTGTCATCTGTGATAACAGACATCCTTCCCCTACAGTATCTTGCAAATGAACATGTTGCAAAGTACTGGTCCCAAGACTGACCCCTGTGTTACAGAATCCATCACCTGTCTTACCACTGATTTAGTTCCCTTTATTATCACCCTCTGGGTCCTATTCTGAAGCCAATTCCCTATCCATCATTTTAGCCCATCTCCAGCCCCAATATCCCCCAGTTCCTTCACCAGTCTGTTATGAGACACTGAGTCAAAATATTTACTGAAGTATAAATATAGGACACCCAGTGCTCTGCCCATGTCCAGATCTTGTGAAACCCCATGAAGTTTGTCTGACAAGATCTATATATTACAAATCCAAGTTATTTCCAGTCCTAGAGCTTAGCTGTGCCTCCAGGAAGGGAAAGAGCAGTGACTGGTAATAGTTGCAAGCCTTTCTTGTATTATGGAGTATGGATGTCCAGCTTACCAGCCTGTTGTTTCCTGAATCTTCCATCTCTTCTGTTATACAGAGGGGTGCCATTTGCTACTCTTCAGGTCCTAAAATCACGCCTCTGTCCATGGAGCAAGTGTATGTTCCAGTGGCACTGCAAGGGCTTGTGCCATTTCTCTCAACATTCAAGAGGGCAGTTTGTCTTGTTCAGAAGATTTATCCACCATTAACCCCAATAGCCCCTGGAGTACTCTATCTTCTGAAATGGATACCTTGGCCATATTCATTCGTGTTTGCCAAGAGGCTGCTACCTGAGAGTGGGATGCCTTTTTTCCATCGTAGACTGAGCAGAACTATTCATCTCTTTCTCTATTCAGGTTTCACCACTTTTCAGTCTTACTATTTCTTGTTTGCTTATCATTCTTTCTTTTATATAGCTAAAGAATATGTTATCATTATCCTACACCCACTCAATTTTCCTAAGTTCTGCATTCACCTTTACTTTCCACACTGACTTGCTCATCTACTAGCACAATTGAAGTACTTTTATCTACTGGTCTGTAACTGGGAAGAGTTGAATTCTCTAAATGCTGCTTTCTTTGCTGTTACTGTTTACCTGACCTCTTTAGAGGACCAAGTCAGCCTTTTCCATAACTTGTATTTTCCTATCTGCCTAACATGTGCTATTGCCATCTGTGGCCTTATACTAAATTAATTTCCATTGCTCTTCTACTCACTCTATCTGGTGATATCCTATGAATCTAGTGCTGAGTTCTTCCTTCATCTTTCTGATGTCAGCCTTATGGAAGTTCAGCCCTAATGCTGTAGTTTCCTGTTTACCCTCAGTGCCAGATCATATGGTATCACCAGTCAGGATGTAAACCAGTGCCTTGCAGTATTACTGCAAAATGCTGCACTATGCAGCAGGGAAATGGTATCTGTACTTATTCCCGCAGACGAATTTCCCGACGACCAGAATCCCGAGACCGAAATGCTGAAAAATTAAAATCCTGAATAATGACAGTCACAGAATCCCGAATGCAGAAAACAGCTCTATAAATGTCCATATAAATGCATAGTGGCACAGTGCAGTGATTGCGATACAGAAGCAACAATGCAAGGTCTGGTAAAAAAAAACAATTATGATGTCAACAGAGAAGTGGAGATGCCTTGGAAACCAGGTTCGCTATCGCAACTGGATTCCAATTCTGAAAGCACAAGAGAGATGGTAAAAGAGTTATTGGTTCAAGTATATTACCTGCCTGCTGATAATTATTTACCTTTCATTTTGAAAGCCTTTAGCGTGCCAAAAAAAGATATAGACATAGATGGATCGGCAAAACCCTGAAGCTAAAATTATCATATTCCATGCTCTTGCATTCGAATCTGGCAGGGACTTAATAATAAGGCACTCTAGAGTTAGAGGGACAGCGAATTATGAAACACATCATTTTTATGTGTACCCAGATTTTACATTTTCAACACAGCAGAGAAGAAGGAGTCCCAGATTGCTGCAGATATGGACGTTGCAGAGGACTTATAAATTCAGGTCTCCTTAAAAACATAAAAATAAATAAATATGTACATGGATTTATTTGTAAAGAGGCTTAAGTTGAGACGTAATGAGTAAAAGAATAACTATTTAGTAAAATATATGGTCAGCATGAAATACAAATAAAGGCACATCGAGTTTATAAGTATTTGAAATATTTACAATAACCTGCAATTTTGTCTAGAAAGGTGAATCACTACCAGTTTGTAGGTATTCTTTCTTTCTTTCTCTCTCTCTCTCTCTCTCTCTTGGTCTCTCAAGAACTCTGTATTCAGAGCCAAAGACAATTTAGCATGCTGTGATTACAATATTCTACTTATCACCTCTACACTCCTACAACATCCTCTGTATTGCTGTAATTGAGGTACTTTCATTTTCCACTTTTGCAGCAGATGATTGTCTCTCTCTCTCTCTTATGTCCCGCAGGGGTACAGTTTTACCACGTGTCGTGCCATTTGTTGACACTCACACCTTGGAGTACACCCTACACTTGAGCATGATTTAACCCTCTCTGATATCGTGATGTGGGTGCACAACAACATCATTTGAATCTTGAAAACCGTTATTGGCTCGTTTGAAATATGCCTATTTTTTATAATGCTAAAGACACCAAGCTGGCAACCGTTACTTAGGTTTATGTACTTTATTTAGGTTATACAGGGAATTATTTTCAGGCACCTATGAGGTAAAAATCCATAATGGTTATTAAAATAGTTACTTTACTTTCTGGAATATTAGTTTTTCAAGATTAATATTTGAAGATTTTACACCACAACACTTTTAACTGTTATGTCCTCAGCAAAGCAAACATGTATGTATAACTGGTATAATATGTGCGTCGGGATTTACAGTGACGGGAATATCGGAGGTTGGGCAATTTTTGGGGGGGAATTTGAAGGCGGGAATATAAACGTCGGGATTACCGTCTGCGGGATTTAGTACCTAAATCCAGGAAACAGTGTAATTCAATGGCAATTAAGTCCTTTTGTCATGCAGTATTTTGTGACATGTCATTTACTACAAGGTACTGTACTCCACTGCATCTGGGCTGACTCCTCTGTACCATACCATAAAATAATCAATCAACAAGATATTGAAAGTTGCTACATAAATATTGAACATGCTAATAAAAAAAATTAACAGTAGGGAATATCTATAGACCACCTGCTGTAGGGGAAGATTATGATAAAAAATTATTAAGAACCATGAAAGACTTAGATGACAAAAACAAAGATGTACTAATCCTGGGAGACTTCAACCTACCAGGGATAGACTGGAGTAAATTGACTGCGTCATCGAAGACAGAGTTATGATTTTTTGACACATGTCTTACCCTAGGTTTAGAGCAGATGGTCACTGAACCAACACGGGACAATAATATACTCGATTTGGTACTTTCTAATAGTGCATTGGATATCTCACAGCCAACAATAGCCAGTCCTATGGGCTATAGCGACCATAACATTGTGTATTTCTCATTGAATTACCAAACAACACTCATTAAGGATAATACCTATAAATATAATTATGCCAAGGGAGATTATCAAGCTATCAATAATGTATTACTTACCCATAATTGGTCCGACATGATGTTGGCTCTTGATGCAGAGCAAAGTTGGTTGGCATTTAAAGAAATAATACATGATCTGGAATTAACATATATTCCACTAAAGCAAATAAGGAATAGAAAGGCTAAACTTCCACTTTGGTTAACAAGTAATATTATTAAACAAATTAAAAAGAAAGAGAAGGCATTTAAGCAATTAAAGACAATAAAATCAACTGAGAGCTTACAGGCATACAGGCTTGAATTAAAAACCAAAACAAAATCATGATCAAAAACGAGAGAAAAAAATTGAATTTAAATTGTCTGTAACCGAAGGAAACACAAATTTCTTTTCTTATATAAATGATAACAAGGATACTGACAATTCAATTGGAATTATACATGGCAATGGTGTGGAATTAAAATCTAGAAAACAAATTGCAAATTCATTAAATACATATTTTGGATCTGTTTTCTCAGTGAAAGATGGTTCAAAAAACATTCAAAACCAGACCTATTTTGCTTACCCATATATAGATATTATACCTGATGAAATAGAAAAAGCAATTCTAACCTTAAAGAACAATATGGCTCCGGGTCCAGATCAGATAAATTCAGTGTTCATAAAAAATATGGCTACATCCATAACAATTCTGCTAACCATTATATTTAACAAATCTTTCTATACTGCTCAAGTCCCAGCAGATTGGAAAAAGGCATTAGTAGTGCTAATTCACAAAACAGGTGATAAAAAACTTACTATGAACTATAGGCCAATAAGATTGACCTCAATTATTTGTAAGCTATTTGAAAAAGTGCTGAAAATCAAGATTGAAAATGAAATTCATTCAAAAGGACTAAAAGACCAGACTCAACATGGCTTTAGCCAGGGGAGATCAACTACAACACATCTTATATCCTTTTATGAGGGAGTCAGTATAAGTTTAGATAGAAACATCTCGGTGGATGTAATATATCTGGACTTTAAAAAAGCTTTTGACCTGGTAAATCATCACTTGGTAGTTTGTAAATTGGCAAAATTAGGATTTAACAAATATATTGTTAATTGGGTTTCATCTTGGCTAAGAGATCATTCCCAGTCTGTAAAAATAACAGATGTAATATCAGAAGAGGTAGGTATGAGTAACGGGGTGCCTCAGAGGTCAGTCCTTGGACCGGTCCTTTTTGGTATCTTTATTAGTGATTTGCATGACGGTCTTTACAATAAAGTCAGCAAGTCTGCTGATGATACAAAAATATATTTTGAGGTAGACACAGCCATAAAAGAACGTATGCTGCAACAAGACATAGCAAGCATTGAAAACTGGGCAATTTTGAACAAAATGCTCTTTAATTCAGAGAAGAGCATTGTGATCCATCTCGGAATACGAAATACAAGAACAAATTATACACTTAATGGGACCATTATAATGTCATCAAATTCTGAGAAAGATCTGGAGATAATAATTACAGATCAGCTGTCAAGTAGGGATAAGTGTAGACAAGTGGCAAAAAGGGGCAATTATATACTATCATCAATAAAAAGGTCATTTATTACTAGGAATGAAAATTGTATCATTCCACTGTATAATATTTACAATCGACCCTATACTGATTATGCAGTGTCCTTTTGGGTCCCGTATCTGTGTAATGATAGAAAGATCATTGAGGGCATGCAAAGAAGGACTATGAAACTGATCCCTAGGGTTAAAAAACTGTCTAATGAGGATAGATTGAAGGAATTAGGTCTTTATGACCTCCAGTCCAGAAGGGATAGAGGAGATCTGCTTATGTTATTTAAAATTTTAAAAGATCCCATACTAACCAAGAAGTGCAATATTTCTATGGCAGAAAAAACAATCAATTTAAGATGCCACAATATGCAAATCAGGATACCAAGAGTCAATGATGATAAACGAAAAAATTACTTTACAGTAAGAGCACCTATGCTTTGGAATTCACTTCCACAATATATGGATAACTTACAAAACTTTGATAATTTCAAAAGTAAATTGCACAAACTCTTTTTGGGCTAAAAATAACATAAACCCCACTTGTGTGGGGAAGATGGTCTTGATCGATTATTGTCTTCTTCCATCTTTACAATACCGAGTAATACCGATTGATGTCAATCAGCTTATCCACTTATGGTCTTCCAACACTATCACCATTGGAGTCAGCTCTTGCTCCAACATGCTCCATGCTCTGGTGTTTTCCCTACATGGTGGGTCAGGAAGAAGTCCTGGAGGATATTCACCACCACTATGCTACTGGGGCGCTCCAGTTGACATCAGGTAAACTGACATCCCCAATTAGAACCAGTGCCCTTGTCAGCATTCTTAATTTCTGTCCCCCAGTTCCTCATCCTCCTTCTCATATTCTGTGGGAGATATGTAGACCAACTTAAGTGAATCGTTCTCACCCTCTGAGGGACGACTTGTACCAACAGTGTGTCTGTGTCTTTGATCCCCCCCCATTTTGCTGTCCTTCATAGCCTTTATGTATTCCTTACTATATTGGGCTACCCCCCCCCACCTTGACCCTGTCTCTAATGAATAATATGTGGCTTGGGATCATAAGGCCCTTGTCATTATTTTGCATGTCCCAAGTTTCCATTGACAGTCAAGATTTCTTGATTGTTTTCCTTCACTATGGCCAGAGGATTGCTAATTTTGCTGCCTATATTTCATGAATGCAATATTGTGACTCTCCAGAACACAAGCTGTCCACCCTTCCTCATTGATTTCACTTGCCCATATTACAGTTTGCAGCCTGTCCCTCTGCTGTGCCCCTCAAATCCACTGAGTTACCCTCTTTTTATAATTTTGTGCCCAGTCCAGGTCATTCCCCTATCCCATACCTTCTCTATTACCTTTGTTCTGGGGAGCACTTACCAGTTAACTTATAAAAGTAGTTGTCTATCCCCCTAGGTTATCCCTGACCCAAGCACATCCCTCAGGTTGTTTAAATTATTCTTTCCATAGGCCTCAATTTTTGCCCTAATGCCTTTGCCCCTTCCTTTTGGGGCGTAGACCATCTGTCTTAATCCCCTGTTCCCCAGATGTTCCCCTAATCCTCTAGAAATTGCCTCCAATTGCACATCAGTCTTTTAGCCAATCATTAAAGTACGGTGATTTTGAGCTTCCTCCCCACCCCTCCCCTCCCCTCCACTCTTCCATGCATTGTGAGTACTTCAAAGGTCACCATCCTTTCCTCACCAGGCTTCTGAGGTTTGCTCCTAGGGCCTTGTAGCTAACCTTAACTTCTTCTAAATTCCTCCTGGCTAGGTCATTCATTCCTACATGGAAGATGTCATCTGGCTTCTCTCCCACCTCCTGGACCACCCCTTCATCCTAGACTGAATCCTTTCTGCTGTCATCTCTCTGAGACAGTGGACAACCCTCCCTTCGGGTAATTTGCATTGAAAATGATTAATTCCCCCCATACAGTGGAATCCTCAAAATGAGCACACTCCTTCCTTAGTGCTCCTTCTGCCTAATTTTCCTTCCCAAAGATTCCTCTTCTGTGCCCTACCTCTTTCTATTCTCCCTCCCCTTCAGTTTTTCATCAATGACTAGTGTCCTGGGTGCACTGTGATGCTTCCACCCAGGTGGAGGAGCGTTCTTGACCATATCTCCCAGAGGGGGAAGCAATCGCACTGTCCATCGCAAGGACTTCCAGCCCTCCCTGGGAGCTCATTCCCCTCCCCATGGGTCTACCATCCATGGACAAACATTAGAGTAAGAAATATGAAGAGCAGCAAAAGAATCAACCATTAAAGCAGACATGCAGTAAAGCCAGACAAAATCTTTACATTACCTTTTTAATTGTACTGTTCTGGAGGGGGGCCTGCCTGCCTAGGCCACAATCTGAGGCTCGGTTAAATAATTAGTTGGAGGAATCTACTCTGTGTAGCCCTGTTGCAGAACAAGTTAGGAAGGGGTTACAAAGATTTACAGGTACATCAGAGAAAAAAGGAAAGCAAGGGGAAGGATTGTGAGACTGAAAGGGGAGGATGAGGGTAGTGTAGAGAATGACCACCAGAAATCAAATATGCTGAACAAACACTTCTGTTCAGTTTTTACAAAGGATGGGGCAGGAAATGAGCCAGCAATAAGTGATAAGGGCAGGAAGGGACTGGAAATGGACAGGTCCCTTTCCAAAGGAAAGGGTCCTCAGTGAACTGGAGGGAATAAGAGTTGATAAGGCTATGGGACCAGATGGGGTGCACCCCAGGATACTGAAAGAGCTAAGAGAAGAGTTGGCAGAATCTCTGACTACTCAGTTTAACCCATCATTGGAAACAGAGGAGGTACCCAAAGACTGGAGTAAAGCTGATGTGGTCCCTCTACACAAAAGTGGAAACAGGGAGGAAGTGGGAAACTACAGACCAGTCAGCCTGACCTCAGAAGTGGGAAAACTCATGGAAACACTACTAAAAGAAAGAACAGTGGAACAACTGGTTGTCAATGGTCTACAGGATCCAAGGCAGCATGGCGTTACGGGATCGAGGTCGTGCCAGACTAACCTCATTGAGTTCTTTGATTGAGTAGTCAGGGAGGTGGATCAGGAAGGGGCAGTGGATATGGCCTACCTGGATTTCAGCAAGGCGTTTGACATTGTACCACACAGAAGATTGTTAAACAAGTTGGGGAGCATGGGGGTGGGAAAGAAGGTAGTGAAGTGGGTGGAAAATTGACTGGATAATAGGATCCAGAGGGATTCACTCTCCAGAGGGTAAAGTGACCAGTGAAGTACCACAGGGATCAGTGCGGGGTCCAGTGCTCTTCAATGTCTTTATCAGTGATATTACAGAGGGTCTCAAAGGGAAACTTTGCTTGCTCACTGATGACACTAAGCTCTGCAACAGGGTGGACACACTAGGGGGAGTGGATAGAATGAGGAGAGATCTAAGGAAGCTGGAGGGCTGGTCAAGGGATTGGCAGCTAGGTTTCAACACAGCAAATTGCAAGATAATGCACATAGGGCACAAAAACCCAGGCGCTACACATCAACTTGGGGGGGGGGGGAATAGCATGCTCCAAGCAAGAAAGAGACCTGGGTTGATCATCTCCAATGAGCTCAAGGTAGGTAGGCAGTGTGACAAAGTGGCAGGAAAGGCAAACAGGATGCTGGGATGCATAGTCGGGGGAATCACCAGTAGAAAAAGGTTGGTAATAATTCCACTATATAGGACATTAGTGAGGCCACACCTCAAATACCGTGTCTAGTTTCAGAGGCCTCATCTACGTATGTGCATAGATAGGGTAGAGGCAGTTCAGAGGAGGGCAACTAAAATGGTGCAGGGACTACATCGCAAGCCCTATGAAGATAGGCTGAGGGAAATAAATATGTACTCCCTGGAGGTGATGAGGGAGAGGGGGCTATGACTGAGACATTTAAGTATCTTGCAGGGATGAATAAAGTACAGGAGAATACTATATTCCAAAGAAAAAGATGCTCGAGGATGAGGGGACACAAGATGAAACTGGAGGGAGGGATGGTCAGAGGGAATGTGAGGAAGTACATCTTCACAGAGAGGATGGTGGACAAGTGGAACAGCCTGCCAGCAGAGATGGTGGGGGCAAAAATGATTACAGGTTTCAAACATGCTTGGGATAGGCATAGAGGATTGCTGGTAGTTGGGGACTGTCAGTGTTTTATGATGATTAGTTATTAACTGTATGGATTTATCTTTTATTTGTAATCTGTGTTTGTTTATACTTCATGCTGACATGGGAACTTTGTAAATGAACTGCTGGTTCAAAAGTATTTGTAATCCTAGTACTCAATAAATAAATAAATAAATAAAATAATGAAATATAATTATAAGTACTGTATTTTGGAGTAACATAGAAACATAGAAATTGTCGGCAAATAAGGGCCTTCAGCCCACCTCGTCTGCCCTATCACCACTAACAATTGTGCTCTATCATCCACTGCTGGCATTAGATTAACGGTGTCAAAGGCCTTTGTTAGGTCAATGTACACCACACCTAGTATGTGTCCTGTGCTCAGGGTTTTGTGTATACGGCTAGTAAATTCAAGAAGGGCAGTGGCAGTGCTATGGGCCTTTCTAAAGCCATGCTGCTGCTGTGCACACTGTAGATTATATTTGTGGAGGTGTTCAGAGAGCTGGTCTGAAACAATACATTCAAGCACCTTGGAGAGTGGTGCTAAGATGGAGATGGGGCAGTAATTGGAGTGCAGGGACCTATCAACATTTTTGGGCAGATTTCCAGAGCTGGGGGAACTATCTGAGGGAGAGTGAGAGATTTAGGAGTTTAGTAGGCGGGAGTAAGATGGCTTCAAGGGAAAGTGTGAGAAGTTTAAGATCCAAGGTGTCTCTGCTGAATCTAGATTAGTTTAGAACTTTTTGAAGGTTTTTCCTACATTCAGCAAGGGATATTCTCCTGAAATAGAAAGGGGGGGGGTTAGTCCTGGGGTGGTCAGTTCTACTATTGGGACTAGGCGGGGTGGAGTCATTGAAAAAGTTAGGGGGTAGGACGCTGCTAAGATCAGTAAACGTGTGATTAAAGGTGTCATCAATTTCTTTATGATCCTGGATGACAGCCCCATTGACCTCAAGCAATGTAGGGGGAGGATTTGTTGGGTTTCTCTGTGAGGCATTTAATATTTTCCCAAAAGGACTTGCTGTTACCTTTTGTGTTTGTTAGCTCACGTTTATTAGTTTAGCTCTACGTGCAGCCTGTGTGCACTGATTCCTGGCAGCTTTATAGCACTGCAAGTCTGGCTGTTGCTCAGATGCCATTGTAATTGAAATTCAACATGCCATCTGGTGTCCAAAATTAACTAATGTTTCCTGGCCCTGGGGCCACTTCCTCAGTGCCCGCAGTGGTCCTGCAACAATATTATATTGATTAGTAAATCATTTCAAAAGTAATTTTTTTTTTTAAAATATCTGTCATCTACTTCCTGAATTACAAAATGTAAATATACATATCACATTTCAATGACTCTGCTTAAGTACTTCATTATAGCTTAGATTTATACTCTGAAATAGATTTGTAAGTACATTTATAGCCACATATATAGTACTTTATGATGTACTGTATTACTCTATGAATATCACCTCAGTGTGAACATGTTTTAGGAACATCCCCTCTTAATTATCTTTTTGTAATTCAAAACATACCTGAAAAATCATACAGGCTTTCTGACCCACTCCAGTATAGCTGTTTGTGTTTCTATGCACTCCGTCCATTTAAAATATACTACAAAATTTGAAAATCACATATTTGCTATGTAATGACTGTATAGAGCTAAGCTAGAGAGCATGCTATAAAAGAATCTTAACTTACTTTCAGATGCATTTCCTATGGCCTCTGGAGCCTGCCGCTACCTTGCCAGTGTAGCGAGTGTGCTGGCTGAGCTCTGCTGCTTAAATAATCAGAGCATCACGATATCAGCATGTCAGGACGTCATGGCATCATGATATCATGACAGTCATGCTTTTGTTTAAATGTTTCTAGGTAACAAGAATCTCTGTGCAAGCAATTTAAAGAGCTTGTCACTAGTTTTTATTTTGTAAGTGACCAGATGCCAGTCAGTGTCATGTTATTAAGGAGACTGCAGGTGTAAGTGAGTTCAGAATGATTTATTTTATTATAGTCTTATTATACATGTGTCTCAGCCCTGAAACAGTGTCATCTGTCATGTTGACATATGAGTTGTTTCTCTGTTTTAAGTAAATCTTAAAATGTTTTAATCTGTCTGTAAATATTTATTGCCAAGATTACTATAAATACATATTTGTACTGGTCTTTCCAAACAGAGACAATAAGCATTTAAGGACTCCTATCTAAGGGAATGAGTCTAGTAAATCTTGAAAAGAGTAAGTGGACATTTAAGATTCAACCACTGGTTTATAGGAAAAGAAAAATTCAGTGTGTGAAAAGTATGTTCACAGTAAGGTGGTGTTCATAGAGTGATACATTATCAAGTATGCATGGTAATATACAGTATATGTATATAAATGTTTCAGAAGCATAAATCTAAGCTATACTGAAGTGTGTAGGCAGAGTCATAGAACTGATATATGTATAATTATGTTTCGAAATCCAAATAGTAAATGGATGACAGATATTTAAATAATTTACTTTGGAAATTATTTACTAATAAATACAATATTGTTGCAGGACCACTGTGGGCCCTGAGGAAGTGGCGCCAGGGCCACAAAACATTGGCTAGTTTTGGACACAAGGGGCCCGATTCTGAAAGAACCCCTAAATCACTGCAATTTGCAGCAATCTAGGGCTGCAGCATGCTGCGGGTGCATCAGGGACCCTGCACCTGTTTCTGTAACATTAGGGGTCCCCGCGTCCTAATCCCAGGAGTTGCTTCACCCACAGGCTAGTGCCAAACAAGTGGCACACCTGCAGGACATACCTCAGGGATCTGCCCCTCCCCACACAACAGATGGTGGGGGGGGGTTAAACTGCCACCAGAAGGGGGGTAGGGGGCACAAGGGATGGGGGGATGGCAGAGGCTGCTCGGAGGGGGGAGAGCTGTGACTGCTGATGGGTGATATGGCACCCAGTGAGGTGTGATTACAGTGTAATACATATGTAAATGTCAGCGTGTCCAGGGACTGTACTATCATGTACAGTGCATAGTACCCATACAGTAGGTACAATGCCAGCCCTAATCAAACATAACAAGGGAGGACTCAGTAATTCTGCAGCACAATGGAGCATCAAATTGCACCAGAACACAGCAAGCCAGCTGACTGTACAGTGATATGTGAAGCCTTTGGCTGAGTACTAAGGCTGTGCAGTGCAGGGTATTCACATTGCAGAGCACATGCATAAAGTCTCTTTTTATGCAGGCAACCTTTAATTTATTTTATATCCCCATCTATGTCTTTACCCCCATTGATGGCAATATTTAGAGGATGTCAGTTGCTTATGAGATTATAGGATAAATAAGGAAGAGAAATGAGGTTTTAAAATACATTATGCCCTAGATGCATATATCAAATACTGTTATTCCTTTAAATGGGGCAGGCAGTCTATAAAATCAGTGTGCAATTAATGGTGCATTTGTCAGAGTTGTATTATTAGGATTACACACCACTCACACGAATGATAAATCATGACATACGTCATTTTTCTATCTTATGCTGATTCCTTTAATTAACAGGATTGAATCCATTTGAATGAATATCTTGACCCATATTCTCAGTTTTTGCCAGACACTTTTGGTAGCACCAGCATACACAAATAATTATAATTGTGGGATAAATGGATTTCCTCTGGAAGGGCACCTGCCTCAGAATTGCATATTGCAAATTGAATCTTGTTAAACAGCAAGGTGGCTTAGCCTTATCAAATATATCATTTTATTACTATTCATCTGAGTTGAAACACATAGTGCATTGGCTGCTTTCTGAATCTCAAGCCCACTGAGTGGAGATAAAAGTGTTTTGCAGTCTCCCCAGTGTAGACCAGATATTATCTAGTGATGCAGACCCTTGCTGAAACAGAGTAGTAGTAGTAGATAGTAAGTTAACTAAGGCACCATTAGATATGTAGAGAACCATAGCCAATCCAGAGGCATGGATGGCCAAGCTGTTGAATACCTTACCTCCAGCCAAGGATCATAAGCCATGTTCCAGAACAAGCATTGGTTGCCACAGGTCACCGGTATGGGAGAGAATCGAGCATCCCAGAGACTGCTTTCTTCTCCTGGGGAAGGATCGCCAGTCATTTTGGCCATTGACTGCCAATGGCTGGAGGCCCACTGGTAGTGCAGGTCTGAGCAACGTGAAGAGAGTGGCCACAGTTCTGCAGTGCATGCATATTTCCACATGCACATGCTAATGTGTCACCATGGCAGGTGACTGGAGATCAGAAAAATGGAAACTGGGGACAGGTGGGCTACATGAAACCTTGCACACACTTTATCAGCCCGCACTGCTGCTTGACCACACAGGGCATCTGTATACATGTACTAGGGGAAGAATGGCCCTCACCCCCACCCTACCACAGGGGCATTCTGTGAATTTAGCTCCTGGTGGATCTGGGAAGGTGGATGCGAGTTGGGGGGCCGGGACAGGGTTGAGAAGCCTGCTCATCTGCCCTTTACACAGTAAAAAGCTTTGTGGAAGAAAAACAGATACAAGGAGGTCCCAGGGCATGCCCATCACCTTCGGCCTGGATGGTTCTGGTTCAGAATTCTAGCTTATGTTCTTATCTTTCTGCCAGCTAGATTAGACCACCACCATTGTAGATGTCCTAAACTGGGCCTAAAAATGTGCATACCAATTTTATGACCAAGGAACATTAAAATCTTTTACTCCATGAATACAAGAATGTGAGCTTTCCCATATGGATCATTTTAAGTATTTACAACTTAGACACAGCAATCTATTTTATCTAAAAGGTGATTACCTGGATTATATTATTTCTCAGGGGTACAAAACAGTATCAGTACTTCCACAGGTGTCAAAAGAGAGCACAGAAGAAATACAGGAAGCAGAATAAAGTATTACATTGACACAGTCACACTGGGTCCCTATTTGTAATTGACAGCACAAGGTAACTTTCTCCTATAACTGGAGAGAATTTGGCTGGAAAACAATTCTTTGATACTATCATACTTCATGGATTACAGGCAAATTGATGATTTCTCAATCATCAGGTGTTGGAGGAACTCTGGAATGTAGGTGGGAACACATACCCATGTGAACACATACACATACCTCCTCCCACGACCTTTGATCGACTGATAAATCTCTGCTGCATGTTCCCAGATGCAAAACTTCCAAAGGTGCTTCAGCCTTTTCTCACTCAGTGACCAAACTTTGAAACTCCCTACCTCTAGATGTTTGCCTATCTCCTAGTCATGCCCAATTCAAAAATAAGTATCACTCCATCCTCTTTAGCCAGGCCTCCTGCTCCTGTTTTAACCCACCTTGATTTTTACCTTCCTCCTTGCATCCTACTTGCTCCCTATGCTGCTGACTATCTCCCCTAATCTTTCCTCCCTATCTACCTTGACTGGCACTTTTGTCTCATTACTATTGCTGCCTTGGCACTTTACCCTGCTTATTGTTCTGTTACCTGTTATGTAAACCCTGCAAATGTTTTCCATGCCCTGGACTTGTTTGTACCTACATACCTGTGTTTTCATTATATCTACTCCTTATTTACTGTATTATTGACTCGTATACCCTGTATCCTGTAACCAATATATTCCTTGTTATCCCTGTATCCTTGTAATCCCTGTAGCCTCCCGGGTCGTGTCTGAAAATAGTCATTTTCCGGCTACAGTACCTACCTGGTAAACAAAAACTAAATAAATAAATAAATGAATGTCTTTTGGTCATATACAATACTAAAACCATTTTTGATGGCAGTAGGGATGGAGAACAATTCTGGGGATCTCACCCTGGCCTCCACCTTGTTGATACTATATCCAGGTCCAATCAGAAATAAAGTGCATCAGAACCTTCTGCATATTTTGTGTATAGAAACAAAAAAACAATAACAAGATGGGGGCTAAAACTTAAAGCCTCAACTACTGAGCACTGGTAAAATACAGTGTTAGATATTAAAAAACTAGAGAAGCTCATGACTCAATTGAATAATCACACTTTACAGTTTCAAAATCAATGGAGTATTGTACTGGCCCATTATAAAATGAGCTTAAAAAATCCACAATGCTGATTGGCTAAAACCTAGTTTCAGCCATGTCCTTATCAGCATGTATTGTGCCAACCAGCACTAATTCTGCAAACTGAGCCATACCACACAAAAATATCACTGTCCCCAACATCATCCTCTCTGAGAAAACAACCTGCAGCTCTGTGCCATGCTAATGAAATGTGCAGCCACTCTGCATAGTACCCCCGTAACCCGCAAACCACTCCCCAATTTTACACTGTCCCCCTGCAATTTTACTTCCTTATACAATCCCATCTTGCAATTACATCCCTCTGGAAAAATACCCAATGCCACAATATCTGTATTTTTCTCACCTTTTCCTCTGGTACTGTAGCTGATTCTATATACACAGGAAGGAAGCTAGTCAGTACATTGAGCGTGACCCTTAGAAAAGCAGAATGAGTGTGATCTTACGTTGCCTTAGCAACTCTCTGTTGAGACAGACAAAACAAATACGTTTTAAATGTGTCTGTCTATCTGTGCTGGCAAATACTTTTTAAATCTATCTGTGTCTGTGGCAAGGGGTTGGGGGCACAGGTAGGGATGGCAAGAAACATCAAGAAACACTGCATCAAATACAACTCCCCGAGTGTGCCCTTACATTGCCTTAACAACACTCCATCGGGCTTCCAACTAAATTACATACACAAACCAAAGAAAGAAAAGAGAAAAACAGACAAAACAAATACTTTTTAAATGTGTCTATCTGTACTGGCAAATACTTTTTAAATGTGTCTGTGTCTGTGGCGAGGAGATGGGGGCAGGGGCGGGGAAGGCAAGAAACACTGTATCAAATACAACTCCCCGACCAATATAAAAGATAGTCGCTCATGCTGTCTCCAAATCTGGGTAGGCAAAAGAAGAAATATTTACCACCAAAACAATGGATTCTGCTTCTCAGTATTCCACAGACAACACCACCTTGTACAAAATGATAAATTAAAACCTCTATACAGGGACTACTTTTTCTTTTCTGTACTAATATTGGCTTTTTTTTAAACTTCTAAGCTACTCTTTGCAATTTTTTTTTTAAATTAACCTTTTTACTGGGGTGCTCATTTTATAAGCGCAATAACACACTCCAAGGAGTGGGTTATTGCCTGATAAGAGCACGCCCAGTGGCATAAGGCACTCGGCATAAGCACCTCATGCCTTAGTATACCCATGGGCGCACTCTCATCAGGCGATAACCCACATCTCATCGTGTGTTATTGCTGGCATAACACCAGTATACTTATGGATGATTAAGGTGTTTAATGTTAAACTTCAAGTCTGCACCCAAATAATTTTGGCAGTGTTTGACTAAATAGCCCAAAATTTGACATGTATTTTGTTGAAGGCACATCCTCAAGACGTGAGAATTTTTGTGACAGCACCTTGTGCGGTTTTTGAGATATGGAATGTTGGATTTTAATGAAGTGCCTTGTTTTTTCCAATACTCATTAAATATTTTTTTTTTTGCTGTCACCTACACCCTACATGGTACAGAATATTTTTTTCTGAAACTTTCAGGGTAGAAGCAGCCTGTGCAGAGCTAGTATTTTTTGAAACTTTTGTGAAAACATATACAGTAAATCGGTTCAAGAGTAATAGGGATTTAAATTTTTTTTCTGAGCATGCTTAGTAGGGTTTTAGGATAACCCTCTGATACAACAGATAACTTTATCTTTCGCTGGCATTTACTTTTCACAAAATTAGTAATTTACCTTTATGAGAAAATCGTGATGGCTGTCGTCTTATTGTTTTTATTTGGTTAAAAAACTTAAATACTGCACATTAACATGAAGAATTTAAAAAACAAACAAACACATGAACCATGCTAAAGAGGGCCTGCTGAGCAAGATTATGTTGTTTGTTTTTTCCCCAAATGAGCCAGAAATACCTTTTTTTAGACACTGGCTTTCGTTATACTGAAATGGCCGATTTACATGTCATGAGCCAAGAATTTATGTGCATTTAAATGTGTGAAACTAAAATGTGTGACACAAAAATTCTGTTTTTGTGTCTCACATGCTTTTACTCATAGCTTAGCAGTTTTACAATATTTTAGTCCCAAATTTTGAATACGGTCTTTATATGACCCTATCACATGAACAAGGATGGTGAGAATTTTCAAGTACAGGTAGAAGGATGATTTCACAGTTACTCTTTGAACCCACCTTTTGGGTGAGATTTTACACATCCTAGTGACCGTGTTCATGCTGCAGAGTCAAAATAATTCTCATTTTGACCATTTAAATGCAACACTAAAGTACAACACTAAAATCTGTGACACACAAATTTTAGTGTTGCACCTTAGTGTTGCACTTAAATGTGTGATGCTTAAAATGTGCAACACTAAAATTCCATTTTTGTGTCTCACACACTTTTACTCATAATGTGGCCATTTTACAATGGTTTAGTCGCAGATTATGAATATACTGTTTACATGACCCTACCTCCTGAACAGCATATTGTGAATTTTCAAGTGCATTTAAGCATCATACTGAACTGTGACACAAGAATTTCAGACATAAAATTTGGTGCTGAACATTTTAGTGTTGCACTTACTGGGCTGGTATAGCCTACAGGTCAGAGTAACGAGATATGCATAAGCTTGGTACATCTCTGAGTTTAATTCCCACAACCTCCACTTGCATACTTTGTGCCTCAGAACAAGTCATTTAACCTCCCCAGTGCTTCTGGGTCACCCATGAAAACTGGCAGTTGTGCCTAGTTACCAAAGAATAAAAAAAAAAAAAAAGAAAAGTGCAGCACTAAAATTTCATTTTTGTGTATCATGTACTGTTAGAATAACTTGGCAATTATACAATATTTTGCTTCCAAATTTTGAATATACTGTTTCCATGACCCTGCCTCATGAACAAGGATGGTAGGAATTTTCTACAACAGGTTGAAAGGTGGTTTCACAGCCACTCTCTGAAAAAACACCTTTTTAGGTGGGATTTAACACATTCTGGCAATCATGTCCATGAAGTAGGGTCAAAATAATGTTCATGTTACACATTTAAGTGCAGCACTAAAGTGCAACACAAAAATTTGCAACAATTAACTTTTCCATACACACCAAAAATGGAATTCTTGGGTTGCACTTTAATGCAGATGGACTCTTTCCTTGTTTTAGGGGGCACTACAAATCTGCATCTGTTCGTGCAGGTCCCTAAGAGACCTGCATGTATGAGGATATGATTCCACTATCTCAAAAAGAAAGCAAAATCATTGCAAAAAAAAAAACTGCCTTAATGCACCAGTTAGGGTTCACGATAACACCACAAAAGTAGCAAAATGTGGCATTAGAATTTCTAATCCTAAATCCTCCCAAAGCAGCAAATGCACAAGAGCACACAAGTAACCAGAGACAGTGTCATCAGGTAAGATAAACATGAAATTGTTTCCAGATGTCACAAATGCACTAGCACTGATGTGCTACCTTCATGTTAATGTTATACAGCTAAACAGTGTTAATGCTTGTGTTACTCATTTTGAGCAATTTGTAAGATACATGTGTATGCCATATCAAGGTCTACACAATTTTTCTAGTTATCATAAAGAGCTGTCCTTGAGATACTAGCATCATCTATTACACAACATAAAGTATGACTGTTGTAACACTAGTACAAAATTTACATACTGTATGAGAGGGAATGGTAGTTTAGCTCTACAGTTTGTGCTGATATGTGAAACAGCAGGACATTGCGCTTTGTAAGTGCTTGCCCTGTAATGACATATTTGGACATGTGTCAGTTATAATAATTGAAAATACACAAGGCATGATTATTATATTCCCAGTGCCTAATGTTGGCTTACAATGCCATGACTGCAATGTCTTTCTAACCATCCCAAGCTGCAGAAATTTTGCACTTTGGGAAGGAAGGTGATCACAGAGCATTCAGGCAAACTAGCCACTCAACCTTGATGCTCACAGTATTAAAGGGGCCAGGTTCCATGTCATGGCTTTGGAGCACTATTTATTTATTTTTTCTATTTATTCTTTTTCCACCCCGAGCTGCCAGTCGCCTGATGTATTTATCAGCCTGGTCATGGGCCACGGGCTTCTACTCCCCAAATCGGTCTCAGACCCTCCGATACCCGTGGCTCCCCCCCCCCCACGGCGGGGCTGCGGCACTCCCCTCGCATGCCGTAGTCTTCAAACTAGGTTGGAGGGCTGGCCTGGGGAGCAAATCAAAGCCGTGGCAAGCTTCATTAGCGGCAGCTAGCAGCTGACTTTTTTCCATTTTTCCGGGAAGCAGGGTCGTGCAATGACGCTTGTGTCTGCCCCCCTCCTATACGTGCCAGTGCTGGTAGCTATGTGACTCCTGGCCTCCGCCAAGGTTCATCAATGCTCCGGGCACTTCCCCACCCTCCCCCCAGAGAAGGAGAGCAGTCCCTAGGACGCTCCATCCTTCTCCCCCGGCCGGCCCTCCAGCGACCCTGGTCCGTTCCCGAACCCGGGTCACTGGCATCGCATGCGGAAATCCAACCACTTTGCCGACGGGCCGGCCTTGGAGCACTATTTAATTTGTTATTGATATATTAAAATTGTTGTACCCAAGTAGGCTATTAAGAGGTCAAAACTTCATATGTAAAAGGTCCCAGGGCAGAGGTAGCAGGTTACATTGTTACAAAAAATATCAAACTACAAATGAATTTATAGAAAATAACCTTATTTTCTCACACAACACCTGCCAGCAATGAATACTGTACAAGCAAGTTTTTTTTATGTATAAAAAGGTGGCACAACAGTGCTGACAACCCTGGTTGGTTTTTTTTGGGGATTCATTGGTACCTTTTTGGTATTTTGTTTTACACTGAAAATTAGTCAGTCAACTCCCTAGCCAAAACATTTAAATGCTGTGTGTATATGTGTGTGTGTGTGTGTGTTTCATCTTATGACTTCCATGAGACCCTACTGATATAGCGCTGTCTGGAAATATCATGTGATGTGAATTGTGAGCCAGTAACATTTTACAAATTGTAATTTGCAACAACTGACTAGTCTAAGTGTCACAGTCCCATCATAACTCTATTTAAAACAACTACATTTCACATTTGCTAACAAAATGAAAAGCAAATCATTGAAAAATTATTATTGCATATCATTGTTGCTCTGTACTGGTCATGCAATATCACAGCAGCTTAGAAGATAGAGAATTCATTGGAAAAAAAAAAGTTTAACCACCAGGTAGATCTGAAGCACAAAGCCTCAAAAGAACGGCAATGCAAAGATGGGATAAATGATAACAGATGTGCATTGTCATGTTTCTTAAAGTTTAAGTGATTGCTCGACAAAGCATAGTCATTAGCCCAACTTCAACATTATATTTTGAGGCAAGGAAATTTACTAACCCAGCAGTATTTTTGAGAGACAGTACCAAAGTTAGGGTAACACCAAATCTGCACTGAGCAATTCTTTAAAGAGAAGCACCCTTGCTGTTTTTAAAAGTCCCCCCAAAACAAGAGGAGGCTCCGTTACCTCCATGAGAGCTCCTCTGTGGTAAAAGCAGCCACTGTAATTATGCACCTGAGGGAAGGGATTGTAAATTGCTCCCAATGGGCTAGTGGTGTGATCCCTTTCCACTTACCTGATGCTGGCCATGCCCCATTTTATGACGCAACTAGAGGGACAGCATGGAGGCGCGCTCCATTGAAGTGTATGGAGCGTCATTTTAAAACACAGTTTTTGGCTGTTTAAGTGGTCATTTGGTAAAACCAGAGCCAGGGTTCAACTAACAAGACTCTTTTTAGTTGAACCCTCGCTCTGGTTTTACCAAATGGCCACTTAAATGGCAGAAAACTGCATTTTAAAATCATGCTCCATACACTTCAATGGAGCACGCCCCCACACTCTCCCTATAGTAGTGTCATAAAATGTTGGCATGCAGGGGCATGGCCTGCAACAGGAAAGTGGAAAGGAATCATGCCAATAGCCCCCGGGGGCAATTTACAATCCCTTCCCTTCCCTCTGGGGCATAATTACAGAGGTTGCTTTTAGTGCAGAGGAGCTCCCATGGAGGTAAGGGAGCTTCCTTTTGTTTCTGTGTAGCACCAAGAATGGTGCTCTTTAAACCCCAAGAAACACCACACTGCACATACACTGAGAGTCAAGGGACTTTTTAATCCTAACCACACATTTCCCTACTTTTGCGACTTTGTGCACCAACAACTCTAAATGGAATTTACTTTTCTTTTTAAAAGGATATTTAATAATAGATATCCACTAATTTGTATTAACAACTGGTCGAGATTATCAGTTTTTCTGCCACACAGTCCCCAATGTCCACTGGCAACCTTCACTCACCTCACCCCACCCCATGCTAAGCACTCCCTGGTTCTCAGTGGCAACTCCCATCCCTCAAATCATCCCAAGCAGTCCCCAGAGTTCAGTGCCATACCCCTCCCTCATCCCAGCTCATGCCAAGCACTCTCTAGTGTCATGCGGCAGCCCACTCACTCATCCTGCCTCATGCCAAGAAATTTCTGGTGATCAGAACCAGCTCCTTCCTCCCCCTGCCCTTGTAGTAAGCAGACTATGTTTGTTTATATCACTTTTAAAATGGTTAACTGTTTTTCCTGACAATTGTAATGTTTTGATGTTTTTTTTCTAGATAAAACTGACATAACATATCCTTTTATTTTTAGAATTACAATTGCATTTAAATGTTCATGGTAAATTGTTTTAGTATACCACTGGGGGGTGTTGTCAGCTAAGTACTAAATGAATAACATTTCAGATTAGAATCCAATGGGGAATGGTTTCATTGTAACACTGGCTGCTCTGGACAGAGCTGATAAATGAAATAGGTCTGTGTTAGTGTACAATTGCAATAGTGATATTATTTCATTTTTGATAGCTACTGCAGTATGCACAGCATGTTTTTAATACAGCATTTATTTCAAGTCAGAAAATAACTGGTAGTGTCTACTCATTTCTTTTCCAAAGGTTCAGTCCCAGGTATGCATTTTTCATTGTTAATGGTTTTACTGAAATTGGTCTTTGTCTAAACTTTAGACTCTAAAGACTGCAAGTATTTGGTCAGCATAGATCCACTCCCATATGTTGCTTCATGAGCCTGGGTCACAAGTGGCCTTCCTAGTCCCAGCAGCCTGTTTATTATCACAGAGTTATGAGTGAAGATAGGAGGCGGCAGGAGAAGGCAGAGCATGGCTGGATACTGGGACTTCGGTTAGATACCTAATGTTCTGACTTCCTCTATCTGTTTCTGTCTCTTCTCTACAGGGGTATTCCAATGTCCCTATTTTTATACTGACCCTCAAACTGTCAAGATTCTAAATGACCCTCATTTCTGCCAATGCTAGCACAAAAGCACAACACTGTGAGCACCAAAGCAACCTTTCTGATCGGGTTAGTTCCAGAGTTTGTAACCAACCAAACTCATTTGGATGTGTTGGATCAGCATTCAGAAAGTGATCTCTTTTTTTGGGGTGGGGGCCTGAATTACGTAACTTATACAGAAATATTTAAGTGAGGACTACTGATGGAGGGCAACTGGTTATGAAACTAGCAAACTAACTCAAAATAGTAGAGACTCCTGAAGTTAAACTTGTTAAAAGGACTTTTAAGCTAAATATTGCTGCTGTTACCATGGGATAAGGAGGGTGTCCTACTGGGGCAGAGTTATTGTTCATACCAGCAGTTCTCAAGCCCTTGGTCCAGGTGGCTGTGAAGCTCAGCTATCTGAACTTCATGAGGGCCTCACTCCTTGATCTTTTCACCCCAAATCCCCTGATACAGCTAATCTGTTTTTACAAAATAAATTGGGGTTCTATCCTGAATGTGACAAATGAGGTTAAACTTGCCTTTTGCTTTGAAATGTATCTCTTTTAAGGTTTGTGCTCGTGGATCAAATTGAGCAAGGGATTCTATGAGCTAGCATTCCATCTATGGCTGCCATATTCCTTTTCAACAGGGAAGAACACAAAAAAACATTAAATTGAGGCTGTGTCCTTTTCAGACCTCCATGCTGTTCAGAGGGCTAGGGGCCACTGTGCAGGCCCACAGCAGGGGATGCAGAGCTGTTCCATCAGTTATCTCTGTTGTACGGCATCTGCACCCTCACAGAGAATTGTACCAAGCATGCCTTCCATTCTGAGTGGCGACAGAATGCGGCACAATCCTCTGCCAGTTCATAATATAGCCACATGTATAGGTCTTTGGCCAGAGTGGGACTGGGTCAGGGAGTACTTGTTCTGCTACATGGGGGATGATTCAGTATGCCACAGAGTGCTTCACATATGCAGAGGGGCAATCTGTGGCCATCGCCTCACTGCATCAGCAGTGGGCTCTGTGGATCAGGTCCTACATCTGTAATAAATACTGAAATAAACTTGAACATTCTGTAATTAAATACAATTGAGATTTTGGTAATTAAAGATGTCAGTGTTTTACAGTAGTTCAGTTTCTTTTAAACACAAACTACATAGACATCTGCCCATCAAGAAGATGGCTTATGCAGGTATTGATAGTCATAATCCCATCTTCCCTTTGCACTAGGTATTTCATGGTACCTGTTCCTTGCTCTGCAAATGGCAGTGAGTCATAACTTTGGCTTATAATGTGGTAGTAGTTTTATCTGGCACCTTATCCCACAGGTTCATGGTGATGTACAACAGTAATTACAGTAGCAACTTCTGCAGACATGAATACTTGATAATGACAATACTAGTCACGTTATAAAAATTCCAAAATACATGACCCATAAAACAAGAATTGGCCAATGCAAAATGTTTGCTTGCTTGTATTTTCTGTGTAGTTGTTGGGCATAGATATGAAAGGAAAAGGTGACATTATTTAAACAGGAAAGGCACACTAAGATAGAGTGACCTGGAAGCACAAGGAAGTTAAGTGACTTCCTCAGTGTCACATAGTATGATGAGATTCAAACCCAGGGCCCAAATATTCAGATGAGATATGCAGCACATCCCTAGATGTGTCACGCATCTTCAGACTTGTGAGGGCTGTCGGGGGTATGGCAATATTCAGAAGCCTCCAATGCACACCTCAAATCCAAGGTTCCACCACTGCAATTTTACAGAAAACTTGTTGACCACAAGTGCAGTGACAGCTGTTATGGCAACAGTCAGCAGACAGCCGTCACAGAAAGGAGTCATTTTCTGTGGGGGACTTTGTCCCCCACACCACCCACACAGGGGGCTCTGGCCCCCGTATATTGTTATAATCAACTCTGAGTTGGAATTGATTCAGGGAGTGGGTGCAAGTCCTGGAGAAGCAGTGCCAGGGTCCCACAGGTACTTTACGGTGACATGGTCAATTTGTCACTGTCATGTACTTTCATGGTAAATGTTTAGCTGTGGCATCGGTACACTTAAACCCGACTGCATGTTTGTGCACAATATTGAGATGTATCTATGCAGATGAAGGGACTTTCGTGCATAGGCTGCACATCACAATATTGAAATGCCTCCTTGAGAAGAAAAGGCCGGCTGTGCCATTGCAAAGATAGGGTCGCAAAACCCTACTTTTACTATGCATGGAGCAGGTCGCAGCCCCATGCATAGTACAGAGCCTGGCATACCCCCCCCAAGCCATGAGTGAACCAAGCTGTACCACAAGTACATACCCTGGTGGTCCAGTGGACGATGGCTTCCCCAATTGCTGGCACAAGCACACGTCAGCCCTCCATCCAAGCCCTGAATACCATTGAAGCCTGAGGGCATGCCCCCACCACAGCCCATATCCCACATACACAAAACAACCCTCCCATACCCATTTCCATAATGTGCAGTGGCACCCCACCCAGCCCGATCCAGTAAATGAAATGTAAACATAAACATCACACATTCCCCTGAGTCCCAATCCCTGGTGGCTAGCAGTCCTCCCACCACTCCACCCAGCTGGCAGTAATCCTGCACTCCCCATCCCATCCCATTGTGTCAACCAGTGAGTGGGCACTATATAATGTCATCCCTCAGGTACTGATCAGTCGGCAGCAGGCCATGGAAGGATGAGGAGGGCTGTGCCAGTCACCGACACAGAGTGGAATGGGGGTGTGTGGGGTGGTGGGTTACTGCCAGCTGGGTGGGGTGGGTGGTGGGACTGCTAGTCACCAGGGATTGGGACTCAGGAGGATGTGTGATGCCTATGTGTTACATTTCATTTACCAGGATCGGGGCTTGGTGGGGAGCCATTGCACTATGGAAATGGGCATAGGTGGGATATCTGTTAAGGGGATCGAGGGAATGCCTGTCAAGGGGATCGGAGGGTGTCTGTTAAGGGGATCAGGGGGATATCTGTCATACTCAGGATTGGGGCTGGGTGGGGGGCCACTGTTCTGTGGAAATGGGCATCAGGGGGTTGTATTGTGTATGGGAGGGCACACTAGTCCACCATGGCAATGTTTCATGTGTTGCGGTGTACAGTGACTGGGGACCGGGGTTGGGGATTCAAGGACACTTCCAGGGGTAGGGGTGTTTACGTTGATATACCAAGTGATCTGTGCCTGTGGGAGGGAGCCACTGGACTACCAGGGCAGAGAGTTATATGTCTCAGTCACAGGCAATCATCAATCATTGATCAGGGAAGGGGGTCTACTGTACCATCAGTGGGTCAGATCCTTGATCCTACCTGTATGGGCGATTGGGGGACAGGGAAGGGGGACATCATAGCGCAGCAGTGTGGAGAGTGCATATGTCTACTTGTATGGGTGATCGGGGAGCGGGATGGGTGTTTCCAGTATTGCACAGGGGATCAGGCATGCTTATTCCACTGGACCACCAAGGATGTTGCAGTCTGGTTCCC
Organism: Neoceratodus forsteri; assembly: GCA_016271365.2. Taxonomy (NCBI): domain Eukaryota; kingdom Metazoa; phylum Chordata; order Ceratodontiformes; family Ceratodontidae; genus Neoceratodus; species Neoceratodus forsteri. The sequence goes on along the minus strand of CM057456.1, from coordinate 604,593,956 downwards.
ACCTTGCAATTGGGCCTTTGGGAGGGGGGTAGGGCTGGCCCAGTGCATTCCACAGGGTGCAGCCATGCAAATGAACCCACAATGAATATGCAAATGGTCCATTTGCACCATGCATACCTAATGGACTCATTTGCATGTTTTGGGTGAATATCACCCATGGGGGCTGTGACGCATACAGGTATGCACCACTCATTCCAATATGGGTGGTCTTCTGTCCTGCACCTTTGATGCGCCACTCCATACATGGTGGCTGTCTACTATGCGCTGTGCATCCTGGGTCTGATATTCAAACAGAATGCATGATCTATTCCCATCATGCATTTTGTTTGAATATCACAATGGGGCCAGCTGGCACAGTTTATTTAGGCAATGCACTGTTATGCGCACGCATCCAGCTAGCTCTGAATATGGGGCCCTAGGTCTCCAGGTTTGCAGCACAGTGCCCTTAACCACTTTGCTATACTGCCTCATAGTGCAACAGTTAAAATGAACAAATTAATAATTGGAAGGCTTTAGTCTGTTGTACAATAGGGAGGAAATAGCTCCTCCTCATTTCCTACTTAAGCAGTAGGCCACCTCTTGCTCTGCTTCAAGCATTGTGGTGGTGTGGCTGCATGGCTGGCTGGCTGTGGGCTTCCTCCCTGCTTCTCATTTTGCTGTCTGTTCCCCTTGTCCTTGCTGTTTGTGCTGCATATCTTTCTCCCTCCTGCCTGTCCTGCCTTCCCATTTCTATTTTTTTTTCCTGCTCTTATTCTGCCTCCCATCCACCTCCCCATGTGCCTGCCCCTCATTGTGTGCTTTTCGTCCCTCTCCCCTGCCTGCTTCCCCGTACCTTTTTCATTTCTTTTTGGGTCCCAGTTGTATTCCCCCTCACCAGGAAGTTATCCTTTTTACTACACGACTTTCTTCTCGCGCTATGGCAGACCCTCATCGGGGTCTCGCTTTCCCACTATTGACCACCTGAGACTTCAGTCGCTCACACCTGACTCTTCATCAGGATTCCATGGTACTATCTTTCCCTAGCAAGCCTACCTCTGAGCCTACTATCATCATCATCAGGTCAACACCTCACATCCAGTGGCGATGGCAAACGCTTGGGGTCACCATCCCATTTACGCATGCCCCACATGGGCCTTATTTGGTACCTTATCTCATTTCAATCAGCCTCAGTGACTTTTTGTCCTTTATGTCTTGTATTACTCTGTACTGCTCCAATGGTGGACCACGTGGGCTCCTGCCATACCTACAAAGGCTATCGCCTTCCTTTCCTTTGGATAAAGCTCATAATACAATGAAGAGGAACCTGCTGCAGGTTCCAGCCATTCCAACAAACAGTGCCACTATGCAGCTCTGTCTAGTATTGAAAGGCCGTGCTGTGGATCTACAGCAATCATCTATCTCAGACTCAGATTAACCATCATCACAGCATCTGGTCATCATTCTAGTTGAATATTCCAGCTGATTGAACCTTCATCTGCAACTGAGACTGCTTGCTCATCTCAACCATGAACTAGACTCCTTCACCAGCAACACCAGACCAGACTCCTGGACATAATTATACCTAAACCTAAGCATTTAGGATTAGTCTCCTCTTAATATGCCCAGAGGACAGGCAGGTCAGTAGCCATGGGTCCTCAGAGGTTTCTCCCTAAGGGTGTTTTTCCTCTTCTGCAGACTATGGATCACACTCTCCAGAGCTGGAGGAGGTAGTCACTTCACTATTTCTTTTTTGGGCCTGAAGTCTACACCTACCCACTATCCTACACAGGGTGGGATGCAGAGAAGTGCCAAAGCTTATGTTATAAACACCAAGCATATTCCAGTCAGCTCATAAGTATACACAAGCATCAAGCTATTTGCCACACATTGAATGCAAGTTACAATAATGAAAGTATTATGATTCGGAAATGAAGAGGTTCACTTATAACATTGTGATTGACCAAGCACTTCAAAGGAAAAGGAAGAGAAAGAAAGAGAGAAAGAGAGAAAGAGTGAACAAAACTGGGAAGGAAATTCAGTATTCTAATGCTGTAGTAGGTGAAGAAGGGGCAAACACCTCAAAAGCCCTCTCATAGTTAAAATTAATACCAGTTTCTTCACATGCTTTCTAAGCAAACATAAAAAGCAGGATTTCAAGGACTGGGTAACTTGGGCAATATGTGGTGAGCCTTGTTTATTTATGTTGTTATGACCAAAATGCTTTAATTGTTAGTGTTCAAAACACAGGTAAACAAAGTAACACATTTCCTTACCTGAAGTGCCCAATCCCCAGTGTTGGATAAGTCCCCTGAAAAGAAGAAAACAGTCCCGCAATGATTTTTTTTTTGTTTACCTGCAAAAAAGAAAACGGGGCTTCCGTGAAGAAAGCTACAATAGATTGTGTTGACAAGATGTGGTGAAACGTCCTTCTCTACATTTGAAGAGTGTATGACTATGATGCACTGGTTTGGAGCTGCAGCTTCTGCTTCAGACAGGAGACTACAGGCTTGGGGGTGGCGGGAGCATTAGGTTGACAACTCAAGGAAGACCCCTCACTGATTCATCAAGACTCCAGACACCCTTTAGCCCTAATGTTTTTCCTTTTGTTGCTGTGTGTGTGGGGGAGGGGGGTTAGCGTGGGATATTAGGTTTGAAAACCCTAGCACACATTCTTTATTTTTGTGGCATCAATTTGAACCCTAACTGGTGCATTAATGAAGTGATTTTTTATTTTTTTATATTTCTGTTTTCCCCTGCCTACTGCCCCACTTGAGCTGCTCCATCAGGAGTCACCTTATTAAGCCCGTCCCTACCAGTGCCTTACCTGCCAATCTCTGGTCCTGCCATTCAGCCTCGGATACCCCCTGGGTGGAGTCATGGTAGGGGAAGACCCCCGAATCTTGATTGTCATCAGGGTCCTGAGGCTGCAGGCAGGCACTGACACAGTGGGTCCCGGCTTGGTGCTCCATCTTCCGGCTTCAGTGGGGGATTTTCCACATTTCTGTGGCATGTTGCAGGATCGTACTTCAAGGCGCAAGTGCTGATGTCGGCAACGTCTCTCCTCCTCCTTCCTCGAAGGAGTAGCCCCATAGGCTGATTGGTCGCTGACCTACGCCCTTGACCAATCAGGCCCCTGAGACACACGCTTGCCGTCGTGTCCCCAGCCTCCAACAGGGGTCGCCGATTGCTGGCTTGAATGACCCTCCCTTCCCCAGAGAAGGTGAGCTGTCATCAGATGCTTCAGCCTATCTCCCCCCAGCCAACCCCTGGTGGCCCGGGCTTGTTCCCGAACCCAGGTCGCCGGCATGGTGCGAGGTGTGGCATCCAGCACCTGAAACCTCAGGGCCACCGGGCCGACTTGAAGTGATTTTTTTTAACAAAAAATATATATTGTATACACTGTATATAGTAAGGTGTCTGCCGTGGAGAATATGTCTCCACAGTTTGCAGTTTTCTAATACCATAACAAGAATTACTCCATTTTATGCCAGGGCATGTTCAAAGTTGTTTTTGTCTGCAGTGTGGTGCACATTATGCAGATTTAATCAGCTGCAAATTCAAAATACAAAAACTGTTGTTTAAAACATGAGCAGGGAGTGCTTTGGTAGTTTTAACTAGAGGGTTAAAGCAATTCTTCAAAATGAGTGAAAATGACACTGCTTGCTCTAAAATGTATTCCATTGTGTAGCAGATTCATTTATAACTTGCATTATTCAAAGTAAAACATATAGGAGCCAATTCACTGATATAATGCAATGCCTGCATGGCATGCAAGAGGCACATGTAAGGTCTTATGATCCTCAAACATGTGCAACACTCCCCCCCCATTTAGGGGGCTTACCTTAATGCTTCCTGTTTTCCTCCATTTTCCTCCTGGTGTCCCCATGTGTCCCACAATGTATCACTGCCACAGCCCAAGTTTTGTATGCCCCAGGTTCCCTGAACAGCCCGTACTTTGTTTCAGCCCCTTTCAGGCTTGAATGATGAATCACAAGCTGCTGGGATCTTCTCCATGTGGCCGGCAATCATGCACATGCCAGGTGGCACCTTTGATCTTCTGACTGCTGGTTTTGCGGTCAAGCCCAAAGTGTTTTGAAGTCCTGGTGCCCCTGCTGACCTAAATGGGGACTGGTGACCTCAATGAGGCAGATGAAACGCCTCAGTAGTGTTTAGAAATGAAGTTTTAAATGGGGCATAAATTGAGGGCTCATGCATATTTATGAGCCCTCATAAATATTAATGAGGGAGCTGCCTGCTGCTGGGGCACTGTATTACGGGGACTGCAATAGGGAAAGTGCTAAATATAAATGTAAAAATATTGGGGTCAATTAAGAGGGCACAGTTGGGGCTACATGATTGTGGGGTTTTAAAATGGATAAAGTGCTTATTTTGGCTGCACCAGAACTTTAAAGTTGGACCTGCATGGACTGCACAGGAACTTCTATATGTTAGCAGCCATCTTTGCAGCATTGCAGCCAATCACAAGCCAGGATTATTCCTAGAGACTCTTGGGACTGTGCCAGAGACTTTTGGGGGAAAAAGGAGGTGCAATTATTGGCACCCAAATGCAAGCCAGTAAGGGAACTTAGATTGTCACTAGCAGCTTGGGCAGCCAATCGGATTGCAGGAACTTTGCCCTTTATTTAAGAGGGACTGCTTGAACAGGTCAGTTCTGAAGAGTCTGGCTTGGGCTTCTAGAGAGTGGAGGAGGCTCTGCTTGCAGCTTGGGGGAGTATGGGGAGAGGCCTGCTAAACCTCTCCTCAGTCTGAATGCTTACTTTAAGTGTGGGACTGCCAAGTCTGCAGAACAAACTGAAATTCTCCAGTAAGAGAAAAAGAGAGAATTTCCCCAGTGCTGAAATCCCGGACTGAAGTAGAATCAGAGCTTAAAAGATCCCCAACAAGCATTTCGGTGAGGAACTGTTTTGCTTCATAGACTGTGGCCTAAATCACAAGCCTGGGGTCACCAGGATTGTTTCCAGTCCTTTTGCCAGCTTACATACCAAGGACTGCAATTTGCAAGCAGGTAAGCTGTGCTGCCTATATCAGAACTATACCACAAGGCTGAGCCTGTGATGCCGAGTAGTGTGCTTAAGAGACTGTTGCTGCCTGTGAGACCAAAGCTGCTAGAAGACCAGAGAAGGGAGTCAGCTCATGTGACGAAGATCATCAAGGGTTGTGACCACCCTTGGGAGTGAGGCCTTGAAGTGGGGGTGAGTCGTGACAGCCCCGGTCCCTGTTTCCTGGTCCTTGCCAGAAAGGACAAATTCCTGCAGCCTGCAGCTACATGCCAGAGAGCCAAATCTTGCCTCGAGGAGAGTCAACCTGGAAATCAACCCAGATCATGAGGTTCATGGTTCAGTGAATAACAGCAGAGCCTGTCCCTGCAACCAACTTAAAGTGTTTTGCCATCTGATTTGTCTGTCAGTTTCAAACTGCTGTTCAGACTGCTATTGCAGGCCATCGGGTCTGAGGATTACAGTTTTGTGGGCATTCAAATGTTGTTTAAATTGCTACAGCCCAAGATAAAAGAATTACTAATCAATATTTTATTTAAGGTCCCCAACCAACTGCAATGCCGGAAAACCCGCGGCAATGCGGCAGGCCTCCAACTAATTAGACTGTGGGTACCTCGCAGTTAAAAGAACTGTCTTATACAGGGTCAAATGTAATGTTGGCATACTGCTATAAATTTAAAAAAGTGTGCCTTAATCATTTATTCAAATTCACACCCCCTCCCTTGTTCAATTCCCCTAAATAAATCAGATTTACTGTAGAAGTTTAATCTGGTTTATGTGCATATTATTATTCAGTTTCAAGTCATTGTGTCAATCAAAAGGTATACTGTTATTGCTGGTAAACTGTTTCTTTTCAGGGGCACATGGTACATGCAAGAGTTCTAGACTCCGCTGGTAAGTGTGGTCGCTGTGAGCATATTGTTAGTGCGCACCACTAATTGTGCCATTGAATGCAAAGTAAAGTGGGTTATGGTAACTTATGTGTAAGGTCACTAGGTGGGGCTGTGAGTAGGTATAACTTCCCCGATGGTTGTGCTAGCTTAACATCTAACCCATTTAAAGAATTCTCTGGGTGGAGGCACTCGCTAATAGCAGTATTGTTAAAATATAGCCCCTAAACCTGAACCCAGGCCTCTCTAGCTGCATCTAGGTAAGCAGGCAGGGGTAGCCGCCCATTGAGAGGTGGCTCCCGGTTTACACATGCATGCCACAACCATGCAGCATGCACATAGGACACAAAAAGATGCACAAACACATCCCTCATGTGGCACTGCCATGGCATTACTATACCTGTATGGAGAGACATGGCCACACAACAGCATGCATGCTCCATGCATATGTGCATTCATGATATGCATAACATCATCCCAGAGTGTGATGCCACACACACAGCACTATGCCATGTGGATGGCTGCTATAAACTTCCAGCATGCGGGGGGGGGGATACGAGGCAGAATACAATGCCTGTAGTGTATGGGCCATGGGGACTTGAATAGATGAACCACCACTGTGGACGGCCTGTAGCAACACAATGGTCTGAAACCAGCAATATAGCACTGTGAAATGTGCTGGGGAAACACACAGCGTGGTGATATCAGGGGTCACCAAAGGACAATGGGGCATCCCTGTCCTCCTGGGGCTGACAGTCTGGAAGGTGGCATGACCTTGCCGACAGGAATAATGACAAGGCAGTATACAAAGTGAAATAAACACTGTCAGTGGCCAGGTGGTAAAGTGCACAGCGGCTCTGTCATGCAGCACTCAGTTGTCCTCCACATCCTGCTTCGAATCCTTGCTCAAGCCCTTTGGGATGGTGGCCATGTACCCCTTCTCAGTGATGACCAACCTCCATAGCAGCCCACAATACTCCCGGAACAACATGAACACAGAGGACACTCATGAGTGGGATACACATGCAGGGCCACAATTTTTCACAGCTGGCACACAGTGCCCCCCACCCACAGCACATACCTGCCTTCACTGTCTCCTCCAGGGTCCATAGCTCCCCCATGTCATCTTTATAGTGGGCATCCTGGGAGCCCACCCTCCATGACAGGAACTCCGGCAAGTATAGAGGTCATCTCCGCTGACAGACCACATCATCTTTATAATGGACATACTGGCAGCTCCTCCTCTATGTCAGAATCTCTGGCAGGTATTGTGGCCACCTCTACCAATGGGCCACCACAGATGCAGTGCCATATGGTTACTGCATAAGCTTGAGGACAATCCATCCTGGGTGTTCATGGAAGTCATACAGAGATATAAGGGGGGGATAACATCACTGAAAAAGAACACTAAATGCAGGGCATGCATGCACCAAAGAACTGTTACAGGTGGATACCTACCTTTGCAGACTCTATGACCTGCCAGATATGGTTCGTCCATGAATCCTGGTACTTTGTAGAGGACGCACACCACAACTTCTTTAGGTATACACCCACCTGTCTCACTCTGGTCACAGACACATGGTTGTCAGCTGCTATTGTAAAGAATTAGGTCAGTAATGACCCAGTGATGGACATGCACACCACGTCACTGTGTCAGTGTGCTGGATACCTGCTTCTGTAAAGGGGCTGCTGTCAGCATGGAACACCCATGCAGCATCCCAGAGAGGGCCTCTGTCAAGTGAATCATGGATGTGAATTAAACACACACACCAGTTGGCATCTGCGCAAGGGCATCTCCATGGAGTACACACAGTGTCCTCCGGCTGGATGGTGAGAGATGATATGAGCAGGCATTGAGGGCATGGCTGCAGCCATGTGTATTCCAGACAGGGCTGGATGCTGGTGTCCTGTGGGAAACACACTGCCTGGAGAGATTCCACCTGGATCACTACACAAACCAATGACTATGTGACATGGTCTGTGCACAGGTGGCACTATGGACCTGTTGGTCACAGATGATGTCTGTAGAGACGAAAGTGCTATGTGCCTTGTCATACTATGTCACAGGGTCTTTCCAGAAGGTGGCTGGGGATGTCATGGGCATCAGTCAGTCCTCTGTGTCCAGGGCACTGCACCAGGTTACCAACACCATGCTGCTGCATGTGCATGAGCACATACAATTCCCCACCACATGGGCTGATATATAGGCCACAAAAGAGGCATTCTGTGCCATGCATGGCATGCCAAATGTGCTGAGTGCCATCAACTGTATGCATGTGGCAATCAGGACCAGCCATAGACAAGGAGGCATACCGTAGTCGAAAAGGTTATCACAGCATCAATTGCCAGATTGTTTGTGATTCCACGTGTGTCATCGCCAATGTGTGTGCCAAAAAGTACGATAGTTCATGCCATGATTCCTATATTTTTGATGTGTCTGGACAGAGCACACTACTCATTACCCATGGAGGTAGGGATGGAGAATTGATAGGTGGGTATCTGTAGCATAAACACTTTAACACTGGTGGGTGACGGGCAGCCTCGTGGTACTAACCCTATTTCTCATCCACTGCACAGCTGACAGGGGATATCCACTATGGCCATATCTGATGACACTGTATCTGGAGGCACATGGGCCAGCAGAGAAGGCATACAATCTGTCTCATAGGAAGACACGATCCATTATTGTGAGAACAATTGTCCTTCTGTAGATGCGGTTCTGGATACTGGATCTACCACATGGCACGATAATGCTTGCCTCAGGGAAGTCATGCAGACTGTTCTCAGCATGTGCCATTCTACACCACATAGTTCTGAGGCATAAGCTACTTATGCTGTGGGATGTACAGAAGGTTGGCCTGCTGGTTTATTTATTTATTTATGATTTTTATAAACGGGTAGGTGCACTGGTCCAAGGGACCATTTACAGGCATGGCCTGGGCCAGAAGGCACGTGTCAGACATAAATACAGATTAAAGGCACAAATAGAAAATAGCACTGGTAAAACATCAGTGGTCAAAACAGTGGTAGGACATGACAATAAATAATAGCTGTCACAGACAGGTAAAAATGTTACATGGAAGCAAGTAGAGAAAATTGGTTGTCAGTGTGCAAATACGGAGTAAAGGTGCAAGCAGAAAGATAGCATTGCTAAAAACATCACTGGTCAAAACAGTGGAAGGACATAATAATAAATAATAGTTGATTACAGAAAGGCAAAATGCTACAAGAAAGCAAGTAAAAATAACTATTTGTTGGTGTGCAATTTCACATAGTGACAGTGGGCTTTCCAGCGGTAGGTCTCCGAATCATTGTATGGCCAGGCGGCACAGCATTGTCTTATGCAGGGGTCATTCAGCTGTTAAGGGAGTTACCAAGATGGCAATGTGATGATGTCCCACCATGAGCACCGATAGGAACACATCAAGGGGTTCCCTCAGTGACCATACTCAGTGTGGGGGTATGTCAGGTTGGGGTGTGTGTGTGTGTGTGGTGTCTGTACTGTGTACTTCTGTGACACTCAGTGTTTGTGTAGTGTGTGGTGGCCATCACTGTTTTTTAGACTTCTGCTGTGCCTGCTGTGTAGAGGACCATGTGCCCAGATGGTGGGTCATTGCCACTGCCTTCCCTCTTCTGCATGTCTGTGTGTCAGTCCATGTACCAGATGGCTGTGGTGGGATGTTGTTCTCTTGTGACTCTGGCTCACTGGTGCAAGTGGGTGTGCAGTTCAAGTCTGCCTCTGGGGGTGCATCTGGTAATTGGGGTGGTACCCCTGCCAGACCCAGCTAGCATGAGGTCAGTCAGCCTCTGCAGCACAAACCTTATGTGGTCCATAACCTGTCACATGTCTCTCACCTCTGTGATAAGATCCTGTAGTGCGTTTGGTTTTTCCTCGTGTGTGCAGAGCGTTTTCCATTCCATCTGCCTCACCTCAGAGTAATAGATGTGGAGTGTACCCTTCTTTGCTATCCTGCATGTACAGTGGGTTGGGCAGATTTAAGAAACCTCATCTTTTTTTTTTCTCCTCCCTTTTTGGTCAGCCCCTCACCCCAGTCCCACCACACTTGTGTCTCTTGGGACCTACCTGCCTTCCTGTGTTCCTCCAGAGCTTCAGAGGTGGTGGTAGCCCTCCAAACCCTCGCCACACACTGATCCATTTTGGGAGGCATGGCCCAAGTAGCCAGGTGTGGGGCTTGCTGGTGAGGTTGGCTTCATGCAGCAACCGGGGCTGTTTTCCTTGTTTACTTTCCCACCTCCCCAGGACATCAGCATAAGAGTACGCTGAGCATGTGCACATGCAGGTGTGCATTGTGTGGCACCCACCGACATCCTCCAACCCATGAACCACTCCAGCTGCACTGCCACCTGTGGTCACCCAGGTGGCAGCATTGCTGTGAAGCTGGCTTCCCTTCTCTCCCCCAAGGAGGAGAGTGTACTCTGGGACACCCTGGGACACTCAACCCCCCCCCGGCCCCTGACAACCCATGCTCTCATTCCTGAACATGGGTTGCTGGCATTTCAAGATGTAGCACTACTACTACTGTGACCATTGAGAATCGGGTGCAAGGTGCGTCAATGTGTTCAGCGCAACTCTGGGTTTAACACAGGGCTTGTTGCAAGCCTGCGTTAACCTTTGAGAATCAAGACCTCAGTCTGCCTGCCTCTACTGGCACAGAGATCAAGTTGTATTATGTAATTGCTGTGATGAAAAAATTGTTCCACAGCAATTATATAAAACGAGACATGGGGTGGCAAGTAAAAATCTAATTTTTACACACACCCTCTGTGTTGGATGCTTGTATAAACCCCTTGAGCTTCATGCTCAGGGATTATGTAGCATCCAACGCCTCAAATGTGTGTAAAATTCTTGTTATACACAGTACCCCACATATTATTCTGTATGCAGTGTTGTGCTTTTGTTATGCTTCTTGGGACTGATGCTTTATAAGAAAAAAATATTTTTGGGTGTCACTACAGTATCTGATAATTCAGTAATCAGTGTGCCACCTTGTAAGAACATCATTTTAGAAGCCATTAGAGGAATCCATTTTGTTTTTTTACTGAGACATTGATGCAGGAATCTCAAGCATTCATTTAAAAATGCAAATAGGTGTGATAATATTCACTTTTCAACGCAGTCTAAAACAAAACTCCGTGGGCGAGATTTTCAGAAGGGTCAGATGCAGATGTGGGCTTTGCCTGCGTCTTCTAAACTGCATCAAAAAAGCCCAGCTTCTGCTTTCAAAAGATGCATTTGTTAGCAACAAAAAAGTGATGCTTGCAACACTCAAAATTGGAGCAAATGTGATTTGCATCAACTTTTGCAACAATTCCATCTGTTTTGGACACAAATCGAATAGATGGTCTAATAGCGTGGACTTATTTACCTTTTGAAAATATTGTAGCAGTGGGCAGTTCCATTTGAAAATCCCCCAGCCAGTATGCAATAGTTTGCTTATATATTCAACTGGGTGACAAGGGAGGTGGATTGGGGAGGGCAGTGGACGTGGCCTATCTGGACTTCAGCAAGGCCTTTGACACTGTGCCACATAAAAGGCTATTAAACAAACTGGGGAATATGAGAGTGGGCAGGACAGTAGTGTGGTGGGTAGGTAATTGGCTGGGTGGCAGGACCCAGAGGGTGGTGGTAAATGGCTATCACTCCACAGAGGGAAGAGTGACCAGTGGGATACCACAGGAATCACTGCTGGGACCGGTCCTATTCAACGTCTTCATCAGTGACATTGCGCAGGACCTAGAAGGCAGAATTTCCTTGTTTGCTGATGACACAATGCTCTGTAACAGAGTGGACATGCCACAGGGTGTAGACAGAATGAGGAGGGACCTGCAGAAGCTTGAAGAATGGTCAGGGGTTTGGCAGTTGAAATTCAATGCAAGGAAGTGCAAGATAATGCATATGGGGCACAAAAACCTTGGAACAACAATCAGTTGAAGGGTGAGGACATAACATGCACCCATCAGGAAAGGGACCTTGGGGTTGTCATCTCTGATGACTTCAAGGTGGGAAACAGTGCAAAAAGGCAGCAGATAAAGCAAATAGGATGCTGGGATGCATAGGCAGGGGCATCACCAGCAGGAAATGGGAGGTCATAATTCTACTATACAAGACACTAGTGAGGCCCCACCTGGAGTACAGTACAGTTCTGGAGACCTTACCTTTGTAAAAACATAGACAAGGTAGAGAAGGGCAACAAAGATGGTACAAGGATTGCATCACAAGTCCTATAAGGACAGGTTGAAGGACTTGAATATGTACTCTCTGGAGGAGAGGAGGGAGACAGGGGACATGACAGAGACATACAAGTACCTTACAGGGAGGAAGAGGGTGCAGTAATACACTATTTTCCAGAGAAAAAGATGTTCCAGAACTAGAGGGCATGGGATGAAGTTGGAGGGAAGGCAATTCAGAGGAAATGTGAGGAAGAATTTCTTCACAGAAAGTGTTGTGGACAAGTAGAACACCCTGCCAGAGGAAGTAGTGGGGGCTAAAACAATCACAAGATGTAAGTATGCATGGGATAGACATAAGGGAATTCTGGAGGTCAGGGGTAAGGGGCAACAGACTTCTAGAAAAACATAAAGTGAACTTACAAGCGCAAATGGGCAGAATGGGTGAACCATAGTCCCTTATCTGCCAATAGTGTCTATGTATCTATGTATCTATATCTATATGTTTTCATTAATACCCCATTGTTTCCCTTTTCCCCTTCATAACCCATCTTCCCCTAAATTTTATTCTAGCACTGGTATAGTAGGTTAGTGGCACCAGTTACTGTGTCACCACTGTAGCCTTCCCAAAACAGCACACCCTCGGCTAAGCAATGCTTGCAGCTCTTATAATTACCCTCATTTTCTCCTTCACAGTGGGAAACTTCCCTTTTAGCAAGGCTGTCCTGTCAAATGATCTTGCAGTGTTATATCAGAGTAATTTCTTTCCCAGCTTCTCCACATACTGGACTGCACCAAAAGCCAAGCAACTCTGACATGCATGTATTTCTTTTTGTTACAGATGCAGAAGAGAAAAAGGACAGGGATGCAGATTAATTCCACCATTTTAGCGGCGATTCTCCATTCTTCCATAAGGATCCATTTGCAGGGAAGGACTTGTAAAATGTTCCCGGCACTCTTCCCACTGAAAACTTTATTACAGTCTCCAATTCATAGCTATTTTTTATTTCCTAATAGAGTGACTTAGTTTTTTGCACAGGCGCGAGAAAAAGATTCTACAATCAACACCTTTATGTCTATTCCTTCATAACTCACTCATTGTGCATTCACACTGTCACTCTGGAGTCGAGTCCTGACTTATGAATACATGAAAGCTGCAATTTTTTTCCTTTCACTCAAATAACCCTCCTCTGGGAAGAGAATGAAGGATACAGACAGAAGTGCATGGATGCCAATTTCAGCCATGCTATTAAGGACCTTCTTCTAGCATTTAATAGGGTGTGGACAATGCAAGCTCATGGTCCCACAAGTTGGCACAGCTGTCATGTAGATGGAGTTCTCTTCTTTGTAGGCAACATACTATATTACCTGTGATATACGATATGATGATATTTTTGTGGAGCGGTGGAAAAATTGACTAAGCAAGTAATGTCCTTTATGAGTTTGACCAAAGTGATTAAGTTATATTAGATGTCTATATGGTTTATAACTACTAGATTGCTCCATGACAAACATGGCACCCACATACATTATGCCATAGATATCGCCTGAAGCCCTACACTTTGGCTGTTGAATTTGCCTGTGCTAGGCAAGGAAACAGGATGTCAGAAAGCAGTTACTTGCATTAGGGTTAAATTGTCTCGAAAACATGATTTTCATTATTTCACATGTGGTTCTTCTGGCCATGTACGGTACATGCTGACACACCCTAACTGAGAAGGACATTTTGTGCACTTGTAATCAAATTTGTGTAGACAGTGGTAATTCTAAAGTGGCCAGTTGCTGTCTGCAGACAGTATGTTTGACTCTCTGCAAGGAAGGGTAGACATTTATTTCAGGTGTTTTTTTTTTATATCCACTCTTGTACTTTGGATCTGTTTGAATTAAGTAGGAGACAGTGGACAAAACCAGGTGTATAGTAGTTAAAATAAAACGTGTAGGGACAGTTTATGTTCATGCATCAGAAGATTTCCCAAATGTTAATGATGCTCATGACAAGAGTCAGGTAGATGCTGGGGGAAAAAATGTATTTTTAGACAGACTAAACCCCACCAAGCAGTTCTCCAGGTACTGTATGTGTTTGTAAACCCATGTATGTTGTGTGTTCCGATCAAATCATTCTGTCACAGTGCATATACTGTGTGTTATTCACTCCACCTCATTCTCTTTGTTTGAATATGAGATGGAAATATTTTGAAAGATTTTGAAATTCTAATAGTGTTATATTAGCCATAGCCCGTAGTCTACCTGATGTACACTGTGAACATTTCATTCAAAGAAACAAAGTAAATTAAAGAATACATACAGCTAACAGAATATGACTACTGTAAACAGAGTGCTTTGTCATTCCTCTATTCTGAACTGTTTAACAAATATTGTTGTTGTGGCTTCCGTGGGAGTGGGTTGCACTATGTTTTCCTTGCCTTTGTGGTGAGGACAACTCTCCACATACAGTGTTTTGTGTACTGCTATCCACAACACTTTGCTTTGCACTTGGGAACTTTCTGTACCCCAAATCTTCAGGAGGATAACCTTAACTTATAAGTATTTAGGATATTCCTATGAGATTTATTTATTTTTTTATTGGAAAAAAGTCTGTCTCCAGGATAGCTCTATGAGATGCAGTTTCTCATTTTCATGGAGGTTCTAGAATGATCACTAGTATACAGGTACTTCCATAAAGATGCAGAACGTCATCTAAATACTCTACAATACTGCAGTTCAAATTATATTTCAGGAACATTAGGCAACAGAACATTTTTAAATACAGTAAGATAAACTGTGAAAGTTCAGTCTGATCCCCTTCAGTGAGCCTTGAGTGGATGCTGTCAAAGCACAAGAAAAGGAAAACAATTTTCTAAAGGGTCCCCATATGCACAGTTCCCCCATAATATGCATGTACACCTGTGTGCAGGGTTGTGGGGATGGTATGTGTCTGTAGGGCCTGTGACAGATGTTTCCTGCTGAATTTTTGGCTTTTCCTGTTGTTTGGGCAACAAGACTATGAAGCAAAGCTGCACAGCTCTGTCAGCCCAAACAACATAAGATGGTACTCTGCTTATAGATGGGAATCTTGAACAGGTTGGATGGACCTTAAGTCGTTACCTGCCATCATACTTTCTATGTTTCTACAACTCAGTATAAGACATCTCTAGCAGGACCTATAAACATACCATAAATCTGTTTGGAAACAGTGCAAAAAGCATTTGGCTCAAAGGTACGGAGAGTATGCTTCTTTCTTGGTGCCAAATAACACCAACAGTGAGACCTAGGGGGACAAATAATACTGTATTCCTGATCTTCCTTTCCCCCTTATCCTGTTTGTACTCCCCACCTCAGCCTGAAAAGCAGAGAGAACAAGCTCTGTAGCGAATATCCTTTGGGATCATACTTACTCTCACATCCCTAAGGGATGAGCAGATTCCTTCCCTGGAGCACTTTGGGCTAATGCGGTGAGCTTCTCCACATCAGGAAAATGGGGCAAAAGGCTGGAATCAGCAGTGAAGTCACAGAGGTAGACGGCTATGTCATCCTCTCAGCACCACCATTTTTCCCCACTCTCTCTTCCCCTGCCACTCCTAGAATGCTGGGTCATGATGTCATTATCCGGTGGTCATTGTGGACAGCAAGCTTACACTAGAACACCAGGTGTCAGCAGTAGTTCACACTATAGCCGAAGATATGGTAAGGAATCTGGGGGTCATTGTGGACAGCAAGCTGTTACTAGAACACCAGGAGTCAGCGGTAGTTCACAATAAGAGCTATAGATGTGGTAAGGAATCCAGGAATCACTGCAGAGAGCAAGCTGAGGCTATAACACCAGATCTCAGCGGTAGTTCACACTAGGATCTGTAGATAGAGTAAGGAATCCGGGGATCATTGTGGACAGCAAGCTGATACTAGAACACCAGGAGTCAGCGGTAGTTCACTTTAGGTGCTGTAGATAGTGTAAGGAATCCAGGGGTCATTGTGGACCCCAAGCTGAGACTAGAACATCTGGTGTCAGTGGTAGCTCACACTAAGAGCTTTAGACAGGGTAAGGAATCAAGAGGTCATTGTGGACAGCAAGCAGAGGCTAGAACACCATGTGTCAGCAGTACTTCACACTAGGAGCTGTAGATACGATGAGGAGTCCAGGGGTCATTTTGGACAGCAACCTGAAACTAGAACACTACGTGTCAGTGGTAGCTCACACTAGGAGCTGTTGATAGGCTAAGGAATCCGGGGGTCATTGTGGACAGCAAGTTGATGCAAGAACACCAGCTGTGATCGGTAGTTCACACTAGGAGCTGTAGATAGGGTATTGAATCTGGGGGTCACTGTGGAGAGCAAGCTGACACTAGAACACAAGGTGTCAGCAGTAGTTCACACAAGGAACTGTAGACAAAGTAAGGCGTCCAGGGGTCATTCTGAACTGCATGTTGAGACTATAACACCAGGTGTCAGCGGTAGTTCACACTAGGAGCTGTACATGGGTTAGGAATCTGGTTGTCATTGTGGACAGCAAGCTGACGCTAGAACACCAGGCGTCAGCGGTACTTCACACTAGGAGCTGTAGGTAGGGTAAGGAATCCAGGGGTCATTGTGGACAGCAAGCTGACACTAGAAGACTAGGCATCAGAGGTCATTCACGCTAGGAGATATAGATAGGGTTAGGAATCCAGGGGTTATTGTGGATAGCAAACTGATGCTAGAGTATCAGGCATCTGCAGTAGTTAATACAAGGAGCAGTAGATAGGGTAAGGAATTTGAGGGTAATTGTGTACAGAAAGCTGATGCTGTAAAACCAGGTGTCAGCAGTAGTTCACACAAGGAGCTGTAGACAGGGTAAGGAATCCAGTGGTCATTGTGAACAGCAAGCTGATTCTAGAACACCAGGTGCCAGCTGTAGTTCATACTGGAGCTCTAGACAGGGTAAGGAGTACAGTGATCATTGTGGACAGCAAGCTGATGCTAGAACACCAGGTGTCAGCGGTACTTCACACTAGGAGCTGTAGGTAGGGTAAGGAATCCAGAGTCATTGTGGACAGCAAGCTGACACTAGAACACCAGGCATCAGAGGTCGCTCACGCTAGGAGATATAGATAGGGTTAGGAATCCAGGGTTATTGTGGATAGCAAACTGATGCTAGAGTACCAGGCATCTGCAGTAGTTAATACAAGGAGTAGTAGATAGGGTAACGAAATTTGAGGGTTATTGTGCATGGAAAGCTGATGCTGTAACACCAGGTGTCAGCAGTAGTTCACACAAGGAGCTGTAGATAGGGTAAGGAATCCAGTGGTCACTGTGGACAGCAAGCTGATTCTAGAACACCAGGTGCCAGCTGTAGTTCATACTTGGAGCTCTAGACAGGGTAAGGAGCACAGTGATCATTGTGGACAGCAAGCTGATGCTAGAACACCAGGTGTCAGCGGTACTTCACACTAGGAGCTGTAGGTAGGGTAAGAAATCCAGGAGTCATTGTGGACAGCAAGCTGACACTAGAAGACCAGGCATCAGAGGTCATTCACGCTGGAGATATAGATAGGGTTAGGAATCCAGGGGTTATTGTGGATAGCAAACTGATGCTAGAGTATCAGGCATCTGCAGTAGTTAATACAAGGAGCAGTAGATAGGGTAAGGAATTTGAGGGTAATTGTGTACAGAAAGCTGATGCTGTAAAACCAGGTGTCAGCAGTAGTTCACACAAGGAGCTGTAGACAGGGTAAGGAATCCAGTGGTCATTGTGAACAGCAAGCTGATTCTAGAACACCAGGTGCCAGCTGTAGTTCATACTTGGAGCTCTAGACAGGGTAAGGAGTACAGTGATCATTGTGGACAGCAAGCTGATGTCTAGAACACCAGGTGTCAGCGGTACTTCACACTAGGAGCTGTAGGTAGGGTAAGGAATCCAGGAGTCATTGTGGACAGCAAGCTGACACTAGAACACCAGGCATCAGAGGTCGTTCACGCTAGGAGATATAGATAGGGTTAGGAATCCAGGGGTTATTGTGGATAGCAAACTGATGCTAGAGTACCAGGCATCTGCAGTAGTTAATACAAGGAGTAGTAGATAGGGTACGAAATTTGAGGGTTATTGTGTACGGAAAGCTGATGCTGTAACACCAGGTGTCAGCAGTAGTTCACACAAGGAGCTG
The DNA here is from genome assembly GCA_016271365.2 of Neoceratodus forsteri. Lineage (NCBI taxonomy): Eukaryota > Metazoa > Chordata > Ceratodontiformes > Ceratodontidae > Neoceratodus > Neoceratodus forsteri. The sequence continues at coordinate 604,575,743 of CM057456.1, read as the reverse complement.
TAGATAGGGTAAGGAATCCAGTGGTCACTGTGGACAGCAAGCTGATTCTAGAACACCAGGTGCCAGCTGTAGTTCATACTTGGAGCTCTAGACAGGGTAAGGAGCACAGTGATCATTGTGGACAGCAAGCTGATGCTAGAACACCAGGTGTCAGCGTGCTTCACACTAGGAGCTGTAGGTAGGGTAGAAATCCAGGAGTCATTGTGGACAGCAAGCTGACACTAGAAGACCAGGCATCAGAGGTCATTCACGCTAGGAGATATAGATAGGGTTAGGAATCCAGGGTTATTGTGGATAGCAAACTGATGCTAGAGTATCAGGCATCTGCAGTAGTTAATACAAGGAGCAGTAGATAGGGTAAGAATTTGAGGGTAATTGTGTACAGAAAGCTGATGCTGTAAAACCAGGTGTCAGCAGTAGTTCACACAAGGAGCTGTAGACAGGGTAAGGAATCCAGTGGTCATTGTGAACAGCAAGCTGTTCTAGAACACCAGGTGCCAGCTGTAGTTCATACTTGGAGCTCTAGACAGGGTAAGGAGTACAGTGATCATTGTGGACAGCAAGCTGATGCTAGAACACCAGGTGTCAGCGGTACTTCACACTAGGAGCTGTAGGTAGGGTAAGGAATCCAGGAGTCATTGTGGACAGCAAGCTGACACTAGAACACAGGCATCAGAGGTCGTTCACGCTAGGAGATATAGATAGGGTTAGGAATCCAGGGTTATTGTGGATAGCAAACTGATGCTAGAGTACCAGGCATCTGCAGTAGTTAATACAAGGAGTAGTAGATAGATCGAAATTTGAGGGTTATTGTGCACGGAAAGCTGATGCTGTAACACCAGGTGTCAGCAGTAGTTCACACAAGGAGCTGTAGATAGGGTAAGGAATCCAGTGGTCACTGTGGACAGCAAGCTGATTCTAGAACACCAGGTGCCAGCTGTAGTTCATACTTGGAGCTCTAGACAGGTAAGGAGCACAGTGATCATTGTGGACAGCAAGCTGATGCTAGAACACCAGGTGTCAGCGGTACTTCACACTAGGAGCTGTAGGTAGGTAAGAAATCCAGGAGTCATTGTGGACAGCAAGCTGACACTAGAAGACCAGGCATCAGAGGTCATTCACGCTAGGAGATATAGATAGGGTTAGGAATCCAGGGGTTATTGTGGATAGCAAACTGATGCTAGAGTATCAGGCATCTGCAGTAGTTAATACAAGGAGCAGTAGATAGGGTAAGGAATTTGAGGGTAATTGTGTACAGAAAGCTGATGCTGTAAAACCAGGTGTCAGCAGTAGTTCACACAAGGAGCTGTAGACAGGGTAAGGAATCCAGTGGTCATTGTGAACAGCAAGCTGATTCTAGAACACCAGGTGCCAGCTGTAGTTCATACTTGGAGCTCTAGACAGGGTAAGGAGTACAGTGATCATTGTGGACAGCAAGCTGATGCTAGAACACCAGGTGTCAGCGGTACTTCACACTAGGAGCTGTAGGTAGGGTAAGGAATCCAGGAGTCATTGTGGACAGCAAGCTGACACTAGAACACCAGGCATCAGAGGTCGTTCACGCTAGGAGATATAGATAGGGTTAGGAATCCAGGGGTTATTGTGGATAGCAAACTGATGCTAGAGTACCAGGCATCTGCAGTAGTTAATACAAGGAGTAGTAGATAGGGTACGAAATTTGAGGGTTATTGTGTACGGAAAGCTGATGCTGTAACACCAGGTGTCAGCAGTAGTTCACACAAGGAGCTGTAGATAGGTAAGGAATCCAGTGGTCACTGTGGACAGCAAGCTGATTCTAGAACACCAGGTGCCAGCTGTAGTTCATACTTGGAGCTCTAGACAGGGTAAGGAGCACAGTGATCATTGTGGACAGCAAGCTGATGCTAGAACACCAGGTGTCAGCGGTACTTCACACTAGGAGCTGTAGGTAGGGTAAGAAATCCAGGAGTCATTGTGGACAGCAAGCTGACACTAGAAGACCAGGCATCAGAGGTCATTCACGCTAGGAGATATAGATAGGGTTAGGAATCCAGGGGTTATTGTGGATAGCAAACTGATGCTAGAGTATCAGGCATCTGCAGTAGTTAATACAAGGAGCAGTAGATAGGGTAAGGAATTTGAGGGGTAATTGTGTACAGAAAGCTGATGCTGTAAAACCAGGTGTCAGCAGTAGTTCACACAGGAGCTGTAGACAGGGTAAGGAATCCAGTGGTCATTGTGAACAGCAAGCTGATTCTAGAACACCAGGTGCCAGCTGTAGTTCATACTTGGAGCTCTAGACAGGGTAAGGAGTACAGTGATCATTGTGGACAGCAAGCTGATGCTAGAACACCAGGTGTCAGCGGTACTCACACTAGGAGCTGTAGGTAGGGTAAGGAATCCAGGAGTCATTGTGGACAGCAAGCTGACACTAGAACACCAGGCATCAGAGGTCGTTCACGCTAGGAGATATAGATAGGGTTAGGAATCCAGGGGTTATTGTGGATAGCAAACTGATGCTAGAGTACCAGGCATCTGCAGTAGTTAATACAAGGAGTAGTAGATAGTGACGAAATTTGAGGGTTATTGTGTCAGGAAAGCTGATGCTGTAACACCAGGTGTCAGCAGTAGTTCACACAAGGAGCTGTAGATGGGTAAGGAATCCAGTGGTCACTGTGGACAGCAAGCTGATTCTAGAACACCAGGTGCCAGCTGTAGTTCATACTTGGAGCTCTAGACAGGGTAAGGAGCACAGTGATCATTGTGGACAGCAAGCTGATGCTAGAACACCAGGTGTCAGCGGTACTTCACACTAGGAGCTGTAGGTGGGTAAGAAATCCAGGAGTCATTGTGGACAGCAAGCTGACACTAGAAGACCAGGCATCAGAGGTCATTCACAGCTAGGAGATATAGATAGGGTTAGGAATCCAGGGTTATGTGGATAGCAAACTGATGCTAGAGTATCAGGCATCTGCAGTAGTTAATACAAGGAGCAGTAGATAGGGTAAGGAATTTGAGGTAATTGTGTACAGAAAGCTGATGCTGTAAAACCAGGTGTCAGCAGTAGTTCACACAAGGAGCTGTAGACAGGGTAAGGAATCCAGTGGTCATTGTGAACAGCAAGCTGATTCTAGAACACCAGGTGCCAGCTGTAGTTCATACTTGGAGCTCTAGACAGGGTAAGGAGTACAGTGATCATTGTGGACAGCAAGCTGATGCTAGAACACCAGGTGTCAGCGGTACTTCACACTAGGAGCTGTAGGTAGGGTAAGGAATCCAGGAGTCATTGTGGACAGCAAGCTGACACTAGAACACCAGGCATCAGAGGTCGTTCACGCTAGGAGATATAGATAGGGTTAGGAATCCAGAGTTGTGTGGATAGCAAACTGATGCTAGAGTACCAGGCATCTGCAGTAGTTAATACAAGGAGTAGTAGATAGGGTAAATTTGAGGGTTATGTGTATGGAAAGCTGATGCTGTAACACCAGGTGTCAGCAGTAGTTCACACAGGAGCTGTAGATAGGGTAAGGAATCCAGTGGTCACTGTGGACAGCAAGCTGATTCCTAGAACACCAGGTGCCAGCTGTAGTTCATACTTGGAGCTCTAGACAGTGGGAGCACAGTGATCATTGTGGACAGCAAGCTGATGCTAGAACACCAGGTGTCAGCGGTACTTCACACTAGGAGCTGTAGGTAGGGTAAGAAATCCAGGAGTCATTGTGGACAGCAAGCTGACACTAGAAGACCAGGCATCAGAGGTCATTCACGCTAGGAGATATAGATAGGGTTAGGAATCCAGGGGTTATTGTGGATAGCAAACTGATGCTAGAGTATCAGGCATCTGCAGTAGTTAATACAAGGAGCAGTAGATAGGGTAAGGAATTTGAGGGTAATTGTGTACAGAAAGCTGATGCTGTAAAACCAGGTGTCAGCAGTAGTTCACACAAGGAGCTGTAGACAGATGAGGAATCCAGTGGTCATTGTGAACAGCAAGCTGATTCTAGAACACCAGGTGCCAGCTGTAGTTCATACTTGGAGCTCTAGACAGGGTAAGGAGTACAGTGATCATTGTGGACAGCAAGCTGATGCTAGAACACCAGGTGTCAGCGGTACTTCACACTAGGAGCTGTAGGTAGGGTAAGGAATCCAGGAGTCATTGTGGACAGCAAGCTGACACTAGAACACCAGGCATCAGAGGTCGTTCACGCTAGGAGATATAGATAGGGTTAGGAATCCAGGGGTTGTGTGGATAGCAAACTGATGCTAGAGTACCAGGCATCTGCAGTAGTTAATACAAGGAGTAGTAGATAGGGTACGAAATTTGAGGGTTATTGTGTACGGAAAGCTGATGCTGTAACACCAGGTGTCAGCAGTAGTTCACACAAGGAGCTGTAGATAGGGTAAGGAATCCAGTGGTCACTGTGGACAGCAAGCTGATTCTAGAACACCAGGTGCCAGCTGTAGTTCATACTTGGAGCTCTAGACAGGGTAAGGAGCACAGTGATCATTGTGGACAGCAAGCTGATGCTAGAACACCAGGTGTCAGCGGTACTTCACACTAGGAGCTGTAGGTAGGGTAAGAAATCCAGGAGTCATTGTGGACAGCAAACTGACACTAGAGCACCAGACGTCAGAGGTCATTCATGCTAGGAGATGTAGATAGGGTATGTAATCTGGGGGTTATTGTGGACAGCAAACTGATGCCGGAGCACCAGGCATCTGCAGTAGTTAATACAAGGAGCAGTAGATAGGGTAAGGAATTCGAGGGTAATTGTGTACAGAAAGCTGATGCTAGAACATCAGGTGTCAGCAGTAGTTCACATAAGTAGCTGTAGATAGGGTAAGGAATCTGCGGATCACTGTGGACAGCAAGCTGACACTAGAACACCAGGTGTCAGCGGTAGTTCACTTTAGGAGCTGTAGATAGGTTAAGGAATCCAGTGGTCATTGTGGACACCAAGCTAAAACTAGAACACCATGTGTCAGCAGTAGTTCACACTAGGAGCTCAAGACAGGGTAAGGAGTCCAGGGATCATTGTGGACAGGAAGCTGATGCTAGAACACCAGGTGTCAGCAGTAGTTCACAGTAGGAACTGTAGATAGAGTAAGTCATCCGTGTGTCATTGTGGACTGCACGTTGAGACTATAACACCAAGTGTCACCAGTAGTTCACACTAGGAGCTATAGATGTGGTAAGGAACCCAGGAAACACTGCGGACAGCAAGCTGAGGCTATAACCCCAGATCTTAGCGGTAGTTCACACTAGGATTTGTAGATAGGATAAGGAATTTGTGCTTATTCAAGGGCCAGCCATCTTTTACATCTCTACACTCCAGTCTGGAGAGCCCATATACGCTGCCTCTGCCTTGTGCTGAAATGCTGATAGTCGCAACGCCTTTCAAAGGAGGATAGTATTGAACTGTATGCTCAATTTTCTGTTGCCAGCCTTCACTCCTGTCATCCTGGGATCAGGTCTAGAACCCTGGTTGTTAGTATGCCAAGCAGTTCCCTTACACTTAGCATCTTGGATCTGGCTCTTTTGGTCACTTTATGTACAGGGTAGTTAAGACTGGAAACACCTCAAAAGCTGTAGGCAACTGGATGCACATTAGACTGATAATTTTACAAAAAAGACATATTGTAAATTCCCCAATCTGCAACACAAGCAAAAACTCACACTCATGCAACTTTCTGTTTTATGGTGGTGGTTGTGGTTTGGCGGCATTACTGTAATATTTTCTGATCCTGCCTGCCTATTTAAAGAAGGACACTAATACACTGAAAATTCAAAGTTTAAAAACAGATAGAGCCCACTTTACAGTTCCAACAGCCCATTGTGAAATTGATGTGATGGTTTTGCAGCAGTCCCTTGATTGTGAACAAACATGTCATCCACAAAGCAGGTTGCAGCCCTTCTCCAACATGGTCAGGAACTGGCCTCTGCCCATGCTGGGAATGTGTGAGATCATAATGCAAATGATCTGTGAGGCCATCCACAAATCATGGCAACCCTCACAAGGTGTGTTTGCACCCTCTAAATGAAAACTGTTCAAATGAGCTCTAAGGGGTGTCACTAAAGGGCCTAGTGGAACAACTATGCCAGTGGGGGATGGTGAAAATTAATTGGCCGAAAGATAGAGTCACATGCATGAGGAAATGCACAAGGGAGGTGGAATCCACTGGATGCCACTGACCACTACATAGGTTGGGACTAGTGAGGAGGGCTGCTAGACCAACTGGAGCACCAAAGGCTGCCCAGAAAAATTAAAGTGAACTTCAGTCCAAATGCTGGCCTTAAAGTATGGATCAGGGTTGGGGAAGACTTAAGTGGTAGAACCTCTACCATGTCCATCACTGAATGGCACAGCACTATGCAACTGGCACTGTGCCATACACAGAATGCAGTTGGTGGTGGAAAGTAGGTACTAATTTGTAAAAAGCTTGTTTGCGCACATTAACATCTGTCAACCCTAATCTACATTCTGACTTACTGTAGATACATGGGGATTTCTTTCCCAGCAACTAAGTTAACCCATTAGGAGTAGGCATTAAGTGTGTGGTTGTAATGGGATAGGTTTTAGCACCTTAATTTGAAGGCCCACAATTTGCGACCTTGAATTGGGCCCATAATATTTCAATTAAAATCTAGTTTCCTTTCATTCTTTTCATATAATTCCCTTCTTAGTATTACTTTATAGAGAGCATTTATACTTAAAATCTCTCAACATTGGGAGGGACTTAAAGAGCATAATATTTAGAAATAATTCAGCGTATAATCCAGAATTTTTTTTTTATATGTGTCTTCTTATTACTACAGACATCTGCATTATAACAGAATTTCTGTCTCTGCACTTTCATCAGTTCTAACTGGTTGTCTACAAGTGATATCCCAGTCCCCTGCTAGTTCCATCATAAACATTTCTACAACAACCTCCTGTGATGTGACAACAGAGAGTTATGGTTTCAGTTGTAGACAAGCAGCCAGAGCAGGTGAACTAGAAAGAGACAGAGATCCTTTCTTCATGCACATTTTACAATTAAAACCATATAAAATAAAGGGACGTATATGCATATATGCAAGTCACACATACCAGTTTTCTGCATCATAAGGCCTAGGCGTAATGGTGTAGGTTGCCTACACACCACGCATCCACGGTGCGTAGGTGACCCTAAGTGGCAGTGACACCAGGGGTCATGCAGACCTCTGCATGTTTGCACAAAAGGGATGCTCACCCATTCCACTCCTGATCTTCTGGTCGGTCATGCAGTTATGCAAGCAGCCAGTCTGAGGGGGTGTCTTCAGGGTGCCCACAGTCTGTGCCATTCACAAAGACACAGAGTGCCAGGCATGGAGGACACAGGATATGGCAGTTGGGACCTTGCCATATTCTTTCTGTGCCCTCCCTCATGATACTTGCCAGCTATGGTAGGACAGGACAGCCTTCCACCATGCTGCCCTGGCCCACCGTTCTGACAGGGAGGGGAGGTGGCAGCTATTCGGGCATTCACCCCTACTTAAAAGACCAACCAATCCTGCACTGTCCTAGAATCCTCTGTTTGCACAGAGCAGGGTTTCCACTTCAGTAGCAAGGATATGCATCTAAGTGGATGCCAGCCTTTGCCCCTCAAACTGCTGCCCAGCGCAGCTACACACCTGGGGTGCTGGGGCATGGACAGGCACCTTGCAGGTGCATGTAGTTGTGCATACTGAACACCCTGTGCCTGTCCCCAGGTGTGTAGCTACATGAGCCAGTTATGCTTGTATAGTGCATGCCCAGCCACACCTTCATGCATAAGCCCCCATATTTTTACAAAAAAACTACACACTATTTTCTAAAATTCTGTACAGCATATTCTAAAATCCTACAATATTATTTATCCACATTTACAACTTAATATTTACATTTTCACACCAGCTATTTTGTTTTTGGTCAGATATTGCATGACAACAAAATGGAAGATGCAAAACAGTATTGGTTTATTATCTCTAAACAACATGAGAGCTTTTGATCTCCTCACTATGTTGTGTTTCTGTGTTTTTTTCTCTTGCTATACTATATTTGGCTTACCTGCCACTTAATCACTGTTTTAAGCACCCTTAAAGATTACATTTGATGAATTCTATTGTGCTCTGCACCCCCTGAAAATATTTATTTTTGTGCTGTAAAGAGAAGAGGAAAACTTGCGTGAGGGATACAGTAAGTGCACCTGTATTCACATATTTTCCAGAGTTGTCCACAGGGTGTCCGTGGCTCTTTAAAAAATAGTTTTCTCCCGCACAATCCGCTAATACCCCGCCCCCCCCCACCACCACCACCACCATCAGTACTACTTTAGCATGCAGTGAACTCACAGTCCTATGGTTTTGGCATCAGTCAGATTGTGATGTCACAAATACAAGATTGTAATGCCACTACATGCTTCATTCAGCATTGCAGCCAATTATTTCTACTAGAAGACATGTTTTTTTACACATAGATATTTTCAATAACCCATAAGAATGGAAAATTGGAGGTCAATACCATGTATGAGAAGATGTTTTTGTTTACACATAGATATTCTTAATAACCCATAAGAATGGAAAATAAATGCAAAGCCAACTGGCTATGGTTTAAGAATTGCCCTGTTTTGGCCAGTGTAAACTTTACCTCTTTGAGCTGAGTACATAACAAAGTCAAATTCTGAACATATGTGTTTCCTTTAATAGTGTACAGCACCTAAGCATTGCTCTACATTTTGAAGCAGCCAATCAATAAAGGCAAAATAGCAGTGGGACTGAAAAGGAAGGTTTATAGAAAACAGTGTAGTCCAGTGGCTTGAAATAGAACTCTGGTCCAGGCGAACATGGATTTGACTCTCACCTCAGCTGCTTACTTGAGCAAGTTATTTGATAGTCCTGTGCTTCAGCATTACCAGCTGTAAAAAACTGAATCCCACTTAAAATGAGAGGCATATCAGTTAGGCTATCCTAGGTTATTAAACTGGACAGCAGAAAGGTAATAAGGGTTGCTGTCTTTACTCAGATTCAGTAAAAGCTGGTAAGAATAGATATGTAGCCCAAAGCTATGCAGCTTGTTGTTCCATAAGGAGATATTATTAAAGAATGAACCAAAAAAGCCAGTCCAGTGGCACGGAGGGCTAAGGTGCTAGCGCCTTACTTCCTGCCATGCCAGCAACCCACGTTTGGAAACAGACTCAAGTCATTGGGAATTGGCCGACGCGGGATGAGGATCGAGCATCTGAGGGACTGCTCTCCTCTCTCAGAGTGGGGAGGCATGCTTGCCTGGCCTAGGTTGCTCCCAGGTGGAGGCCTGGTGTCAGAGCAGCATCAGGGTGGCAAGGTAAAGGAGGGGATGGCGGGGAATGTTGGACAAGTGTGCCTTCTCACATGAGTCCAATACTGCACAGTACAGCAAAGAGAAAAATGGAGCATCGGGGAGCTCAATGAAGCCCAGCCCAGGTGTCTCCGAGCCCGCACCGCCACACGGTCCATGACCAGGTCTGCCTTAGATATGCTGTACTGTGGTGGAGGATGGCCCTCCCTCCTCTGGCCCTGCCACAAGAAAAGAACTCATGGGGAGACTCAAGGTCAGGTATGTGACACTGAGGGAGGCAGGGGAGCCAGCTCCGAGAGCTGGGAAGTGGGCTGAGCAGCTGCTATCATGATGCAGGAGATTAGAAACCTACATGGAAAAATGAAAAGAATGAACCAAAAAAGGGGTATGTAGGGATATAACAGGGTTCAGATTGGAAAGGTTTCTATCTGTCATTAAAATAATGTCTCAGCCACCAACTATGACTCTGTAATAGCATCAGGGTAAGTGTAAACGTACACTACCTCTAGGTTATATAAGAGGAGGCGAAGGCCTGATTTGCAGTTTCAAATAAAGGGTATTCATTTTGTGCCTGGAAAATTATTCACAGCAGTCCAAGGAACAGAGTAGTGGTGAGGAAAATAACATTGGAGCTCTTAGCAACCAATTTTGTTTGCAAATGAATGCCTGTATTTACATCTTATTACCAAATGAAAGCAGTAGGGTCCATTGACCCAATTTGACTTCGCATGATGTCATAGCTTGTTTTTCATCCTCTGGTGCATCTGCTCCTACTAGTGAGCTGCTCTGTTGCAACCCTTAATGAGCAATTTGCCTCAAGGTATAGCTGTCCCAAGCTGCCTTTCGCTGAAGACGTTTAGCTGTTTTTATGTGTGTTGTAATGTATGTACAAATTCTAGATGTTCTCCTGAAAAAGTTACACTGTGCTCTCTATATATGCAGAAAATAATATTATACTACATTGTATTAACAGTGTAGTACTGTGTGTAATTAACTATGAACTTTTTTAAGTTTCATTCACAGCTTGGAGATGTTGAAATGACTTTTATAGAGTGGGTGTCTGTTTATAACTGCTGTAGAAAATGTGGATACAAGAATAGGAATCCAATGGGCCAAAGGGCCATGAATAGGTCATTTTTTTTTAAATGATGAGTGGCTTCAATTGCTTGATATAAAACTGACTGGCTAAGAGAAATCAAAGAATGCCTTACTTTTTCTCATGTGGACTAAGAACCTGGGACCTGATACACATTCAAAGTCGGGGGTATGGCACAATTGTGGGGTGCAAACAGGCACTAACCTCCTCAAGAAAACAGTCATACACAAAGTCTTGATGAGTGTGGGGAGGAGGAGTCTCCCCAGTGGCTAAGCCACAATGTGAATCATGGTCACTAGGTGTTTCTGGTTGTAGATGGGGGTTTAGGCTACACACATATAAACTGTAACCAGAACACACCTCTGGGCATGGCATTGTTGCCATCACATAGCACAGTGACACGCCCAGGCCTTAGTAGTCAGCCCATTCCCCCCCCCCCACAAAGTACCTTGTGGCTCACTTCTGGCATTTGTGATTTTCCATATATTGTTTCCCTTGCTGGCCATCCCTGGTGGTACATTGTCTCCCTGACTCATCCAATGTTGCTCTTCAATCCTTGTTGAACAGTGCCCCTGCCCCATAGCCCTGTACCCCTGCATCTGACTGAATTCAGTCTGATCCCTTACTGAACTTGTTCCCCCGTGCAGTCATCCTTCAACTGCTGTACACCTGCACCATCCCTCTAGAACTGCTTCTTCAAGTTCTACAGGGGTCACTGGAGCAATGACATGCAGGCAGCTGTTCAGGGACCAGCAATTGTCTGTGCATAGCACAGAGCTTCATTTACCTTCTGGCCTCCACCCCTTTCCCTGTGTGATGGTGCAGGGAAATGCTTGCCTCCCCTTTGTGTATGGCACAGTGGGGTGCAAGTTAGATCAGTTTTGAAAAGTGTTTTTTTTTACCACTTTGGGCTGCTAAATTGTGACTGTGTATGGGGCCCCTGATATTCATAAACTGGCCAGCCACATGTGTTTAGTACATCTGCCCACCAGATACACATAAGAAATGATATACAGTGAAATACCAGGAGACCATCTTGTTTTCTTTTTTCCACCCAGACAGCTACAGCATTCAATATTATTGGGAATACCTTTAGACACTGTTTAATGAGAAACGATACCAGTATATTTTTTTATGTACCTTGTTACTATGGAGAGGAAAACCACCAGTGGCAGAAACCTCTGGAAACCTGAGGCCAAATGATATGCCTTTTTCTCCCAGGCCAACTAATTCTGCTATAAAGTACTTTGTGATTGGTTGGCATCCCATGGCACTCCAGACATTACCTCATGGGTTACAGCCCACCTGATAGACTAATGATGCACATGACCCAGATCAGATTTCCAGTATATCCAGGTCCCAGGAACCCCTGCTCTCCAGTTGTAATTTGTGCATCTGAATAGGCAAGAAGCATCCAGAGAACCCCTGTCTGCTCTTTAAATTCTAAGGTAGGAAATGTGCTTTTCTTAACAACTTCTGTAGGCACTTGGATTTTCATGCATTGTCAAAATTAATATTTCTCAAGTTATAATTAAGAAAGGAGCAGCTAGGCTCCTAAAATAACAACTTTTAAAGCCACTATTGTTGTTTGTTTCTCTAAGAGGCAGAATAACACAAGCACAGCGCTTTAGTCCGTAGTATATTGTCTGCTATCTCACAGGAGTTTTTTCCTCCTTTATTATGCTTAATCTGGTTTTCTTTGGCTCTCTCCGAGGTTCCTATAGTTTTGCTGAGTGATTCCCTCGCATCCTGGACCTCAGCCCTGCCCTCCAGGCCTCCCGGCAGTGTGCGACTGGGTCCGTAGACCACGCGGCCTCGCGGGCCTCCCCTATCAGGCACTCGCCTGAGAGAAACTCTGCGAGTCACCTCTGCTCCCCGTGACCCCGCGGTCTGCACTGCAGCCCTCCCCCCAAAGGTCCTCCCTTGTCTAGGCCTCGGGGCCTACGCACTCCTCAGTGCTCTCGGGCACTGGTATCCAGGCCGCTAACTCCCCAGGCCTTGGCCTGTCCCCTTCTACCGCGAGTCGCCTCTCTTCCCCGAGACTCCGCGGCACCACCCCACCTCCCTATGGCATTCTTCCACGCCCTAGGCTCTCCCTCCCTCGTCCCGGCTCCCTGGATCCTTCCACGGCCCCTGCGGCCGTTCCCCTCCTCCGGGCCGCCCGCCCAGACGCCGACCGAGCTGCCGCCACCTCCGCTCGGCCCTCGGGCCTTCCAATCCACTGGTGCGGCCCCCAGCATGAGCGAAAGCGGGCGGCTGCCTCCCTTCTTCTCGGCCATCGGACCCTCCGATTCATCTGGCCGACATCTCCAGGCCTCCTAGCATTTTCGGAGGCCTCTAGGCATCTCCATGCTTACCCCCTCCCGAGGGGCTGGCGTCAACTTCGTGGTCATCCAAATGACCGGAGGATGCCTTCCTGGGCAGCAGCCTGCCTTGGCCTTCCAGGTTTCAGGCACCCCTTCTCCTCAGGAGCCCCTCTTAAGGGGCCTCTCACCAGGGACGCCTTTTTGCCTCCTCCAGGGACCAGATTGTACAAAAAAAAAAAAAGGAGGCAGTACAGCACAATGGTTTAGGCCTCTGAGCTGCAAACATGGAGACCTGGGTTTGAATCCCACAGCCCTTACTTGCATACTGTGTGACCCTGAGCAAGTCACTCAATTTCCTTATCTTAGTCTACATTCCTGAGCAAATCACTTGACCCTAAAAGGGGGTTTTCCTTCAAAAAAAAAAAATATAAAAAAGGGGGAAACATCCTTACTCCTCTCGGGTCCCTCTCATAGCGACCCCAGTAGTACACCGAAGAGCTTCTGCCTGGGTACCTCCCATAGCGACCCTGGCAGGCCCCTGCGGACCCTATCCCCATCACTAGGTGGCCACGGCCCCCTCCCACAGTGGGCCCCAGCTCCTCCAGAGTAAGAACCATCTCAAGGGGATAGGCAGGTGAGGATATTGAGAGGAGCCTCCGTCCATTCAGGCCTGTCCCAGGGCCCTCACACAGTGCCCTTATCACAGCATTCACCTCGACCCTTCCCCCACCCCACCCCTCAACCCCCGCCTGTGGGGGCGTTACCTTATGGGGCATAGGGGGCAAAGTTTCAGAGTCATCTCTCTTCGCTCAGACCTCTCTCTTTATCTTACAGATGGTTAAGGCGAAGAAGTGCACCGCATGCAGCGCCACCCTCCTCCCTCAAACCCCAGGCCCCCTCTGCACAGCCTGTCTCATGGATGACAAACTGTCTTCGATGGAGAGAACACCCCCCCTAGCTCCTTCTCTCCCTGGCCCCAGCACCTCGACGTGGGTGGACCCGGGCTCTCTGCTGATACAAAACCAACAAGCGGTGGTGGCCATGATGGAGAGTCAGCAGAACTTCATGCTGAAGATCATGGAGAAGCTGGAGGCCCTCACCCAAAACAGAGTGAGACCACCCAGCGTAGAGCCCCCACACGAGAGATACCCTCCAGAGGAACCACCAGCTCCAGAGGTCCCGCTTCCCAGCACTCCCCAGGATGGCACCCTGGAGGAGAGAGACAAAGAGGATGAATTTGACGAGGAGGAGCATGGCTTGGAATCAGACATAGAGGACATCGATCAGCAAGCAACTCCGTCACTGACATCAAAGTTGTGTGCGTTTGAAACAATCCCCGGTCTGATGAAGGTCATCAAGGCGACCATGGGCCTACCCACAGAGGAACAGGAGGGGGACAAGACGGAATCGAAGCTGGACCCAATGATCCAGCTAAGGACCACCACGTCAGAGACCTTCCCAGTTTGCCCGGCCATTGAAGAACTCATCCACACGGAATGGCAATCCACAGACCCGGGCAGAATGCCAAACCGAAGGAACTTACACAAGATGTACCCGGTTCAGGGCGACAAGTCAGACGCCTGGTGCAAGGCGCCCTCCACCGATCCCAAGTGGCGGCCTTGAGTAAGAAGACTGTGCTACCGTGTGGTACCATAGCCCTCAAGGACCCGACCGACAAAAGAATCGAAGACATGTTAAAGAGGACTTTTGAAATTGAAGGCACCATGGCCAAGGCGATGACGGCGGCGATCTATACCTCAAGGGCCCAGATCCACTGGCTGGAGGAACTTCGGGAGCAGGCGAGTCCAAAGTCCAGGGAGGCTGAACTTTTAGACTGCACCCTCGATGCAGCCAAATACCTAGCGGACATGGCGGTGGACTCGCTACGCCTCCAGGCCAGGGCCGCCGCAATCATCATCGGGCCATAGGCCTGTAGCTCAAGCTCTGGGATGCGATTCAGAATCTAAGACTCTACTTCAGAACTTACCCTTAAGGGGTCATGTATTTAGGAAGGCCTCCAAGATTATCTAAAGCAGAGGGAAGAGGTAGGGACCTCCTAAGAAATCGGTCAAGACCCTCACATCTACCGGCCGCCAGACGCAGGTTCCGCCCTGGGGCCAAGAGCCAAACCCGCAGGGACTCCTACCCACAGAACCAGTCCTTTCGGAGTAGGCCCTCCTCATCCTACTCAAGCGCCCCCGCCTTCAGCAACTACAAATTCCCCTCCTTCAGGTCCTGGGGACAAAGGTCAGGAGGCCGTGGAAGAGGGTTCAGGGGAAAGCAGTGACTCAGTCTCCCTGAGCCACCCTCACCAGAACTTGTACCCCCCCATCGGTCAACAGCTCGCCCTGTTCGCCCATCGCTGGGCAGCCACCACGTTGGACAGGTGGGTCCGAGACGTGGTCTCCAGGGGATATGCCATAGAATTGACCCGCCCGTCAATCCCTCAATGTTTTGTCTCGTCCCCGATCTCCAGAAAATGGGCCTCACCTCACCAGGTACAGGGTATCCTGGCAGAGCTGATCCAGAACAGGGCCATACAACCAGTCCCAGTTCAGGAACAGGGGGAAGGCATGTACTCCATCTTCTTCCTAGTGCCCAAAAAATCGGGGGAACTGAGGCCCATCCTGGACCTAAACGCCTGAACCGTCGTGATCACGCGGTTCAAGATGGAACCGTCCGCTCCACCATCCAGGGTATCAGGGTAGGCGACTTCCTGACATCGATCGATTTAAAGGATGCCTACCACATCCCTATCATCAGGAGCCACAGAAGGTTCCTCTGATTCCACATCATGGGACACCACTTTCAATACGGGCTCCCATTTGGACTGTCCTCGGCCCCCAGAGTCTTCACCAAGGTCTCCATCACCTTGGTGGCCAGACTCAGAGAACAAGGACTGGACATAGTACCGTACCTGGACGACTGGCTCATACGCACCCGATCCAAGGATCAAGCGCAGGCTCACATGGAACTCGCCGTACGAGCACTGAAAGATCACGGTTGGGTGGTGAACAGAGAGAAGAGCCAACTCCGCCCAACCCAACAGATAGAGCACCTCGGGGCCATCATCAACTCGGTGGAGGGTTGGGCGAGACCGGCACCAGCACAGATCCGCAGCCTCCGGAAACTGGCCGGGCTGTTAAAAACACGCCCCCGCACTATGGTGGCAAAGGTGGTGAAACTCCTGGGATGCATGGCCTCCTGCATCGACCTCGTCCCTTGGGCCAGGTGGCACATGCACCCGCTCCAGAATTACATCCTGGCGTGTGGAGCACCCAACGAGAACAACCTACATATCGTGGTTCAGTTACCCGCCGAAGTAAGATCATCCCTGAACTGGTGGGTCACCCCGGGAAATCTGACGAGGGGGGTTCCCCTGGAAGCCCCCCCCAATCCCCATCGAGACGGATGCGAGCCTCTCCGGCTGGGGAGCCTGTCTGGGGGACGAGTCAGCGCAGGGTACCTGGTCCCCGGCGGAGTCCCTACTCTTGATCAAAGTTCTGGAAATGAGAGCAGTGTTTCATGCTCTAAGGGCCTTCCGCCACGTCATACGGGGACAGTCGATCCTAATCAAATCCGACAACCGTGTGATGGTGGCATACATCGCAAAGCAGGGAGGTACCAGAAGCAGGGCCATGTCACGGGAGACCTCAAGGGTGTTGATCTGGGCACAAAAGCACCTGTCATACCTAGGAGCAGTGCATTTGGTGGGGAAACTAAACATAAGGGCGGATTGGCTCAGCGACAACAGATCCACCCGGAGAATGGCGCCTGCACCAGACCTGTTCCAGGTAATCCAGGCGACATGGGGCCCGGTGCCCATAGACCTCATGGCTTCGAGGGACAACACTCAGGTGGACCGGTATTTCTCCCGATTCAGGGACACACGCTCCCAAGGCACGGACGCCCTGTCTCAGGTATGGTCTCGGGACTACGCGTACGTTTTCCCACCGCTCCCCCTCATCCCCCAAGTCTTGGAAAAGATCCAGAAATCTCGAACCACCATCATCCTGGTGGCCCCGTACTGGCCTCGTAGATCTTGGTTCTCGGCAATCAAGAAGATGTCGCTAGCCAGCCTCCGGATACCGTTCCGTCCAGACATGCTGATGCAGGGGCGAGTGCTACACGCATCCCCTCGAACTCTAAAGCTCATGGCCTGGCTCCTGAGAGGGAACGACTAACAGCTACCGGGTACCACGAGTCGGTCATAGGCACGCTCCTCCGATCTCATCGAGCCTCCACCACCTCCACCTACGAGAAGCAATGGGCCGTCTTCTCACAGTGGTGCCACCTTGCTGAGGTGCGGAACAGCCGACCTCCCACTATCCAGTTGTTCTTGCAACAGGGGTGGACAAAGGCTGGCTCCCTCTTCCATGAGGTACAGCTGGCGGCCATCGAGGCGGCCAGAGGCCTCATCGAAGGGCACCCACCGGGAGCACACCCCGATGCCATCCACTTCCTGAGGGCCATGGACCTCATGCGGCCCAGGACTAGACCTAGCATCGCTCCATGGGACCTACCTCTGGTCTTGGACTCCCTGAGAATGCCGCCATACGAACCGCTCCTCGAAGCAGACCTGTTCTGGGTAGGCCTGAAGACTGCCTTTCTTGTGGCCATTTGCTCGGCCAGAAGAATTGGGGAGCTCGGCGCCCTTTCCTGCGCTCCACCCTACACCATCTTCACCCCCAAAGGTGTACGGCTCCGGACAGTTCCGGCCTTCCAACCGAAGGTCCCGACGAACTTCCATAGAGACCAACCGATAGACCTACCCACTCTGCCTCGCAGCCCCTCAGGCTGGAGGGTACCCTGACTCCCTGGATGTGGGATCGACCCTCTCGATCTACCTGACCAGGACCCAATCCATCCGTAAGATGGAGAGACTTTTCGTCATCTTGAAAGGTCAACGACAGGGGCTCGCAGCGTCCAAGACTACCATCGCAGGGTGGATCAGACGGGTCGTCCTCCACGCGTACACGGCAAAGTGACTGACCCCTCTGCAGGGGATCAGAGCACACTCCACCAGGGCGGTATCCACTTCCTGTGCAGAACGAGCATTAGTATCGTCCAAAGACATCTGTAGGGTGGCTACCTGGAGCTCCCTACACACCTTCGCGAGGCACTACAGGCTGGAACTACTCCAGGACTTCAGGCCAGCCTTCGCCTCCCACGTCCTAGCAGCGGCTCCATCTCCTGGACCCTCCGATTCATCCGAATCCCACCCTGAGGTCTAACTGCTACTTATCTCCCATGAGGTTATGTCTGGAGTGCCATGGGATGCCAACCAATCACAATGGGTGTTTACTCACCTGGTAAAGGTGATTGTGTTGGTTGGCATCCATGGCACTCCAAGGCCCTCCCTCGGGAGTGATCGGAGCGTCCTGCCAGAAAAGTATCAGGAGGTCCCTACATCAGTCCTTCAGTCTTTAATCCCGCTGCTAATAAATCAGTCGAACCACGGTTCGAGCTAGCATGTACATAATAGGAAATAAACCCAGGCCTCTGACCTTGTTAATGTTATCCTGTCATGCAGACCTCATCCTTGCTACTCTCTATTTGTGTATATTGTTGTCTTGTTCCTAACACTCTTCCTTTCAGCTATGGAAAATTCAAACTGGAGAGCAGGGGTTCCTGGGACCTGGATATACTGGAAATCTGATCTGGGTCATGTGCATCATTAGCCTATCAGGTGGGCTGTAACCCATGAGGTAATGTCTGGAGTGCCATGGATGCCAACCAACACAATCACCTTTACCAGGTGAGTAAAACCCAGTATGCTAGCTACTTTTTCCTGTATTCAAATATAAGAAGGGTTTACCCTGTAACACAGCAGTGATAGCTCAACGTGACCTTTCTGTATGAGCGCAGGATTCAAATATTTGAACATACAGGCCTTTCTGTTTGTTTATATGTTTCCAGCAAATTTGGATCTAACATACAATATCGCTGGCCTTCATTTAAAGTAGGATAGGATCTCAAAAATGTATTCTAAAAAAGATTTCAGTGATGCACTGAAACAAGTGGAGCCAGCACTGCTGGGGTTTCTAATTCCTCTCCGCCTCCTTTTTTTTTTTTTGGTATTCATGTTTGAATTTTATTCCCAAATTTAATATGAAATCCAAACTTTGAACTTACTCTGGTGGTCCAGTAGGTGCACAGGCTGTTAATTATTCACACTAGTGCCTGCCCCTTCTGTCCTCTCAAACAAGTATAGATGGTGCTGAAAGTCCCACAGGCACCTTTTGCAATGGGTTCTTTGTCCCTGTTCTATGGTTGGCCGACGCACATCCTAATTAAAAATTAGGTATGCACTCTGACCATTTTGAAATTAATGATCCCATGCATGCACCAGTTTTAAACAGGAGGGTGCCTTCTTCAGGTTATTGGCTTGCACAAATGGTGTGATTGTTTTTGTAATATTAGGCCCTTGATCTGAAAATGCAGTATCAAAACAAGATGCATTTCTAATGTAGCAGCACTAAGACCCCTTTTGGCTCTGAGAATGCTCATTTACTGTGGTTCAATACTTCATTTCAGGTTTCTAGTACTGTTAGTTCATTTATTCCCAAGCAGGCTAGTGCCCAGTCATGTCACTATATTGTAAACATTGCTCTTCTTCAGTCTAAGGTTTGTAGTTTCATGTTTTGTGTTCGGTGTTTATCAGACAATCTGGTCAGCCAGAGAAATCCACTGATGTACAGTGGTGCCCAGCATCAGGCTGTATCATGACTCAAGATGTCCAGATACCTGGTGTCACTGTTTTTAAGTACTTAAAATAAACATCATCATCTGCAGGGTTGTTAAAGAGTCAGCAGGCTGCAGTGTACAGAAACAGTGCTGTGCAAGTGTATGCCTCAACAAGCCCTTTAGCCTGTGGGCTTCAGTAGTCCACTAGCAAACTGCAAGAAGACAGGCAAGTGCAAACTGGTGGCCTTGACTTTGGCTACTCTCAACCGTTCTTCACTCACTGTACTGACTGACATAAAAGGCCCTGAACATTACATACCACTATATTTCCTCAGCCTTTAAAAAAAACATTAAAGATGCAGTATCCCTCTAACATATTTTTAGTAATGCAGTTTACATATTAAATCTAATGTTATACAATATTCTCGGAAATGCTATATGCATGTATTAAAGTTATTTGAGTAAGATAAATCTTTATGATGGGATAGCTCATTTCCTTGAGACATTCTGTGGAGAAAAGATACATGTTTAAAATAACTGTTATGAACAGTGAAATAAACCGTAAGTTCCCACTTGTGTGCCATGCTGATCTAATGATGAAGACCTATCTGGAGCTTCTCACTGACTCTGCTCCTTGATGCTGTAGACACCTGGAGTGAGATCACATGCTCAAGGGATGGGATTTCCAGGGCCAACCATTATGAGACATACTTTGACATACCTCCACGGGCTCTCATTACTACAGAAAAGGAATGTATTGCTCCTTTTGTGATGATTTTGCTGAGTATTGTAGAGAATGGTTAACAAACTGCTATTTTTTATTTAAATTGAGAACTTTAGATTGAAGAAATATGTAAATGTTAACTTCACATTTTTAGGCTGAATTCTCACATATGTTGCTCATTGTGTATACCAGTACTTCATCTTTACAAAAATAGAAATTGACTAATTTTCTTGGTAGAATAGACAGCCATACACATTCCCAGTCTTCTTTGCAGGTGTAGTTCATTCATTCATCCAAAGGTCCTCTGTGCCCTTGTTGGCTTTTCTGCACTGGTATGGCACCAGACAGTATGATGACTTGTCCCCTTGTTTTGATACTCCTTGGTATACAGAACCACATTAGGGAGGGTGGCAGACAGGGTTCTGCACTGCTACAGTTTAGAATATCAGTGCCACATCCAAAGCATCCCTAATGAGGCAAAGACTGGTAATCCTCTGTTTTTACTGTGGCACTGGTGCAGAGGATTTGAACATATCTTCATGTATAGGTAATATAAAGCCAAGTGACTGAACCTTGGGAAATACCTATGTGTTCTCTGATGTAGTACAAACCCAGCTCTGGTTGGTTATGATGGGATTCCATTCATTTTTTACGACGACTTCTGTCACTGATTTCTATGAAAACTGTACCCGTAGGAACTTAGAAAAATAGGCAATGATGGCAGAAAAAGACCAACGGTCCATCTAGTCTACCAAGAGAAGGAACATGCAACTTCTGTTTGGTTTTTTTTGGTTTTTCTTAAAAACCATCTTTATTCGATTTTCAAAGAAAAAACAGACAGACAAACATACACATACCTGGCAAAACCAGGGTGCACAGTCTCAAACTGACCATGCGAACTATGTACAACCCACCTATATACATCCATAGCAAGTAAACCACCCCTAGAACAGCCCAAGCCTCTCATATCTTCCATTCCCTGCCATGATGGGTCTGCATATAAGCTTAGTCTACCCATCGGTGTCCTAAATCCCCATACAGCAGTAACCTGTTATCAACATCAAAACACCATTTGCTATCCGAAGTCCTCCCCTGAAAGGGTGGCACCCAGCTATGTCCCCTGGAAAGAGAGAGAGAGTTCCCATCCCCCCTCTTAAGCCAACAGACCCTTACCATCATAAAGCTACCCATGAATATATATCATGGTCATCTCCACAAAACTCGAAGTAGGACCAGAAATAGCAATTTCACAATCCAAGGTAATTACCATCTGCTATTCCCCATCCGACAGACAGGCCTGTGTTTGAACATTTGTGACCTGCAAAGAATAAATTGCATCTAATGTCACCCATCTTTTAAGATATAACCCTTTTCTCCCCCATATATAAATATCTCTTTATTTTATCCAACATCCCCATTAAGTCTTTTACCCATTGATCATAAGTATATACATGATCGTCTTTCCAGTGTTTTAGTAGAAAGGCTTTAACTACCGCTGCCATCAAGGAGAGGTGATATCTAGGTATAACACCTGAAATTTGGGAAAAATCAACTAGAACACATATCTCTGGTGTTATAAATTCTGAATAATCCAGCATTGGGTCCATACGCCTTTTAATTTCCCCCCAGAGAGGCGATATTTTACTACATCCCCAGATCACATGTAATAGATCACCTACTCCCCTCTCACATCTAAAACACAGGTCTGTCTGTCTCAGGTTTCTGTCACATAGTTTCACAGGGGTAAAATACAAATTAGAAGCAATAAAAATTGCATACTCTTATATTTGGGTATAATATTATACTTGCTGCTTTCCCAAATATTATCCCAATCTAAATTCTGAGGGGCCATCACTTTATCCCAATATGAAACTTTCTTAGGAGAGCTCTGGCTAAGAAAGTCCAGGATTACTTTATATATCTGTGATAGGGGGTGAGCTCTTGGATCAACTTCCTTAAGCTTCCCCCAGGAAAAAAACTTGTCCGTGATACCCCCCCAACTTCCTCATCGCTCCCTCTGCCATATGCTTAATTTGTAACCTTTTGAAAAAAAGGCATTCCGTCACATCGTGCCGGTAGGACCATTCTACTACCCTGAATGATTTCTCTTAATTTCAAACCCAGCATCTGGTTAGCCCACCACGAGCTAACTACCCGAATCTCAATTACAAAATTAGGGTTACCAAACACAGGCTGGTCTCCAGCCCTCATTTGGCCCTTTCTCTGCACCGGAGTAAAGGAAAAACCACCAAGCATCTGCCGTTTTCGCAATTGAGTTCCCATACCCTTTTTTGAAAGTTTTCCCAACATTGGCATACAGCATTGCTTCCGGGGTGAGGCCCGAGCCTCTTAGCATTTGTTTCTCCATTTGGAGCCAAGTTGGCTTATAACTCTCCCCATCAAGCTCTTTAACCCATTGACTCATCAGACCCAGCTGGCTCGCCATGTAATACATGTGAAGGTCGGGTAGTAGGATCCCTCCCCTTTTGTGTGATAGGCGCAAAGTATTGTGCTTTAATCTAGGGGGCCTGTTCTTCCAGAAAAAGCCCGAAATTAATTTCCTAATTATACTGAACCATTTTTGGAGACTACTATATGGGGCTAAATACACCGGGTATAACAAACGGGGTAATAAGTTCATCTTGATAAGACCCAATCGAGCCATAAAGTTTAAAGGCAATTTATTCCATCTTATTATGTCCCCTTTAATTGCTGATATACAGTAATTCCCCCCATATTTGTTTCCACCCCCCATATCTGCCGTAATCCAGATACCTAAATACTTAATTTTATCTGTTCTCCATTATATTTGCAGTGGCATAAAATCTGCCCTAGTAACGCTGGGTGTCAGAGAGAGAATTTGAGTCTTATTCAAATTTAGTTTGTAGTTAGAGACCTTGGAAAAACGGCCTATTACGTCTGTTGCTCTCTTAAAGCTAGATGCTGGATCCTGAAAATGCAGCAATATGTCATTTGTGAAAACTGAGAGTTTCAACTTCCTCCCCTCTATCTTAATCCCTTTGATATGTACATCCCTATTGATAGCTCTCAAAAGGGGCTCCAGATAGATATTGAAAAGTATTGGCGAGAGAGGGCATCCTTGACTGGTCCCATTCTCCAGCTGCATTTCGCGCGAAAGATAGCCATTACATAATACCCTAGCCGTTGGCGCAGCATATAGATTCTTAATACCCCTAAGAAGACCCTCCGGGAATCCCATCTTCTCCACTGTAGCAAAAAGGAAAGGATGGGAGACCCTGTCGAAAGCCTTTTCCGCATCGAACTATATCAACATTAAAGGTAACCGAGAATCGGGCGTGTAGCTTAATATGTGATACAACTTCCTATGAGCATCATGTGCCCCCCTTCCCGGCATAAATCCTGCTTGTTCCTGACTAATTAGACTAGGAGCAATGTGCAAAATTCTATTTGCTATGATTCTTGTAAGGATCTTGATGTCTTGATTCATTAGGGCTATGGGTCTATAATTTCCAGGGATATCCCTGGGCTTGTCTGGCTTAGGAATCAGTGTGATATACGCCTGATACAATGGAGAATGAGGTACCTCTTCCTGCATTATAGCACTAAACAATTATTGAAGCATAGGAAGTATAGTTTGTATATGTACCTGATAGAATTTGGTGGAGAGACCATCCGGCCCCGGGGTTTTACTAGCAGATAACGATTGCACCACCCCAATAACCTCCGATGCCCTTATTGAAGCCGCCAACTCCCTGGCCTGTATTGGATCCAGGACTGGTAAGGGGATCCCCTCTAAAAAACTCTCAATTTCTTTCTCCCCAGTCAGATCTCTAGCCTGGTATATTTCTTTAAAATATGACGCAAAGGCCTCCGTCATCTCTTGTGAATCAGTTAGGAGTTTTCCCCCATATTGAATAGAAGTAACTGTTCTACTTGCTTCCCATTCCCTAACTCTAGCCGCCAACAAATGCCTGGGGACATCTCCTTGCATTAGGTATCTAGCATTAATCTTTTCTAACCAGAATTCTATTTTACTATTAACAATAACTGCCAGTTCCTCCCTCAGATTTTTAAATTCAGCATCAGTCTCCCAAGAAGACCCTTCCAGTGGTGTCAATGAGTCAATTGCCCCCAGAATAAACTCCTCTTTCGCTCTTCTCTCTCTCTACTTCTTTGTGCTGCAATACCCTGGGCCACCCACGCATATAAGACCTTGCAGGTGGGCCATGCCAACTTTTTATTTTGCAGTGTAGGTATTTGCTGCTGTATGATTTCCAGTAATGCATCCTCCAACCTATCCCGCACCAAGGGCTCTACCAATAGGGAATCATTCAGCCTCCACCTGTACGGCCTGGAAGGGGTGGGTCTAGGTTCCCACAACAATTGGATGGGAGAGTGATCTGAGTAAGTTCTACCCCCCGTTGTCACTTCCTTAATCTCCCCAATCACCTCTCTGCTTACCAAAAAAGAATCAATTCGGGATTGGATCTTATGGGCTGCTGAATAAAATGTCATAGTCATACCCCCCTTCGAGTACATCTTAATTGGGTCTACCAGTGCCATCGCCTCCAGCAATCTTTTCAAGGCAATCTGGGCCTTGGACAAAGGACCTTTAGACGGTGGTATTCTATCCTCATGGTTACTGAGGCAAGTATTCCAGTCACCCGCCAGTATTAATAAATGTGATGGAAGATCCGCTATATCCTTTTCAATAGAGGCAAACAACCCAGGATCCGGGGGCATTGGCCCATAAATAGAGGCCACTGAGATTGCCTTACCCAGCAGTGTGCCTGAGATATATATCCCTCTACTGTCCTCCCTTGCATTCACTTGCATCACCTTATATGGGCATGATTTCTTTATTAATATCACCACCCCTCCTGAGGCTCTTTCCCTACCTGCCCCTTATACTTGCCCCACCCATCGTCTCTTAAGCCCATTCAATTCCTCCGTCAGCAAGTGTGTCTCCTGCAAAGCAGCAATATGAGCCCCCATTTGCTCAATATGCCTTAAGATCGGCATTCTCTTCCGTCTACCCCTGAGTCCCTTAACATTCCAAGAGATTATTTTAATACTTGACATTAAAATAACATCAAAAATATTTTAATTAAGCCAGCTCTCTTCATCTGCTCCAGGTCTGCTTTCACCTTACTCCCTATATTGGACTCTCTCTCTTTCCCACCCCCACGCCTCCCCACCCCACCAATCCCCGATCCATAGATCGTCCACCTACAAATATCGAGTCATGGATGAACCCATTCCTGTGCTACCCCCCTGCCTCACTCTTGTCTTAGTAACTCCAAGACCTTGCCCAAAACCCACGAACCTAATAATGCATAGGAGCATTCCTCTTCCCGATGTCTTTATTTCCTCTTTTCCTATGCTGCCTCTCCCATGTGGTGTGCCATGCCCCCAAATGTTAAGAACTGCCTCTAATCCCTGCCTATTGAGGTAGATCAGAATCCTCCAACTCCTGCCTCCTAATAACTTAATAAACCTAGGTGACTTTCCCTTTCCTATCTCCCACTCTCCATAAATAGTCCCTCGTGCACACTAGGGGGGCCACTAAAGGGCTCCCAATCCCAGGTTTCCCCCATTATACTTCCCCTGTAGATCTGCCCCAGAGACTGTACTGCAAAGTACCATTTACTTTGCTTTACATGAAGATGCAATATTACATCGCACAACTCAGAGTTGTTGTCCTCTAGAGGCCCTAAGATTAACTACTTACCCCATATATAATGGAATATTTTCTGCCCACCCCCTATTACTGGTCCCATGGGGTGCCCCCATCTCTGAAAGACCGCATTAATTTAATAAACGGCGCAGGCCTACTAACACCTACTCTTGCTTCTGCCGATTCTCAAACTGCAAAAGTGTGAACCACCCTTGTCCATCTTGCCTTCTTGAGCGCTCCACTCCCCTTCCCCACCCACCACCGAAACCTTCCCCCCACCTTACTACTCCTTTCCTCACGGCATTCACTCATCTGCCTTTATAAGCATTGCTTTCTGGCCTCCCCCCCACCAGTGTCTGTGCTAATATTTCCCATTCTAACCTCCACGGGGTGGTTCCTCTTCAAATACCCACCCCTGTTTATCTCCTTCTAATTCTTCTGTCTCCACGCCCTTGACACCCTACCCCAATTCTCTGAGCAGCTATTGAACATCCGCTCTAATAACACAAAATCGAAACATCTACTTCCCCCATCCCAAAATGGATCCTCTACATCCCCCCAAACCTCTATAGACCCTTTAAATACAAGATTTGTAACAGTAATCCGATGACCCAAAATAATATGCAAACTTCATAAACTTTTAGCTCGTTTCAGCTTCCCCAGTCCCAGTCCTTTAGGTTAACACAATCTCCTGCTCTACAGGACACATTCAAGTTGTTGACTTGAATAGGTCAGGGAGCTCCAATCGTAACCCATCTAGAGCTTCTTTTGCAGTTAGAAACCTCTTCTCCCCTGATTGCAGCCATACAACCAGAGTTGCTGGGTATTGCAGGCGAAACTTTATTCCAGCCAAATAGAGCTTCTTCTTAATTTCGGAGTATTCTTTCTGTTTCTCTCTGACCGCAGGTGTTTGATCCTGGAATAGCCAGAGCGAAGCACCATTCCACTGTAGCGTCTTCTTTTGCCTAGCTGCAAGCAACACATGAGATTTCTCTTTATAGTTAAGAAAACTCATGATTATCACTCGGGGTCTGGCTCCAGGAGGTGACTTCTCCCTTAATGCCCGATGAGCTCTCTCTAGGTTATATGCCTCACCAACTGGAGTAGGGCCCAACAGCATAAGCAAGAGATCCTGCATAAATGTAACACAGTCTGGCCCTTCAGCCCTCTCCAGTAATCCTGCAATGATCAAATTATTCCTCCTGCTTCTTGACTCCTGATCCTCTATTCTTTCTTCCAGTTTCTTGACCTGCCTTCTGACTGCCAACAATTCCTGCTCCATCACAGATGCTTTCCTTTCTTGCAAGGAGATCCGAGCTGCCGTATCACCCATTCTTTGCGCAAGTGAATGTAGCACTGTTTTTTTTGCTGCGAAATCTGTCACCAGTTCCTGCAGCATTACTTTGATATCTTGGATGTCCACAGTGGTCGAACATGAACCCCCCTCCTTTCCTGGCTTATCCTCCTGGTCATTCGGAGTAAGGGAGTGGGGCTTTGGCTGTTTGGTAGCTGGGGTTCTCGCCGCTAGAGGCTCACCGACTTCAACATCCATCCCGATGCTTATAATTGGCCTAGTATTACAGCCAGACACTCGCTGTCTACGGGATTGCCTTGCTTCCTTTTCACACAAACTTTCCACGCGATCCTCGTATATCAAGCCTGCAGCACCTCTCAGATCAGCTACAGCTATTTCAGATCAAAATAAGCCAGTCTTGAAGTTTTTAATGCCTTTTATTTATAACAGAGCCTAGGAGCAGCACAGGAGAAGTCCGAACAGATTCAGCTCATCACGTGATCTCTCGCAACTTCTGTTTGTTAACTTTATAAATATAAAGTCAGAGACAATATCAGGTTACAGTTTTTAGCTCAAATATTCCTGATACTGTAGATGTTGACTACACAGTTTTAAGTCTAAGGTTTCTTGTTGGGGAGATTATAATTTTCTAGTCATGCTTCATTTGAACTCTGTGGAGTGAATTTAGCTCATAAATTCTTGCTTCACTAAAAATGTCACTCTGACACCCGGTTATGCAGTACTTGCTGTTTTAAGGAGCAAGAAAAATTGGGTTAGACTTGCAGAACTCTTCTGTGCTAGACAGTGTTAGAGGTCTCATAAGAGATTCGATTATTAGAACTAATTTAAACTCCAAAAGACAGTGGTGCAAAATGAGATGGCTTGTGACAAATCAGACATACAGCTGCAAATACGTTAGCCAAATTTAAAATTTTATCTGTCCTTTTTGTAAGTTTATTATAAAACTTGACATACTGTATATCAGAATACTTCTATTCCCACTGTGCATGTCACAGTGGGATAAAATTAACGTTTGGTTTAAAATATTGCAAATGTTCGACAAGAGTAACATTAAGTCCCCTCTTACTCTGTAATGTCCTTTTCCACTGTTTCTTTTATTCAAGGCTGTAGTCTGTTGATGGCTGAGATTTTAAGGCTGCCACACCAGGCTTGTATGCAGGAATGATTTTCCATGGGAAATCTAAACATTTTCTCCTCCTTTGTCAATTCCAGAACTCAGATAAGGATTTATTAAAAAAATACCCTAGAATAACTTCCAATTATGTATTTATTATATGTTTATGTAATATACACAGTACTTGGCCTTATACTGTAGATCATAAAAAAGATCATGCCTCACCTCACTGGCCCATGAACCATGGCAACTGTTTGGGATCTCACTAGGGCTATGCAAAATTAAACTTCCACAGCCACATACAAAGCCAAGGCCACATACTGACAACAGTAAAAATGGAAAGGGACCTGGGGCTAATTATATCAGATGACCTAAAGGTGGGCAAGCAATGTGAGAAGGCAGTTAGGAAGGCTGGGGGGATACTGGGATGCATGGGGAGAGGCATCACCAGTAGAAAACAGGAAGTTGTTATCCCTCTGTACATACAGTTGGTGAGACCCCATCTGGAGTATTGTGTGTAGTTCTGGAGACCCCATCTCCGCAAAGACATAGACAGAGTGGAGGCTGTCCAGAGGAGAGCAACCAAAATGGTGCAGGGTCTGCACCAGAAGACATATGAAGAAAGACTAAAGGAGCTTAATATGTATTCCCTTGAGGAAAGGAGGGAGAGAGGGGACATGATAGAAACTTTCAAGTACCTCAAGGGAATCAACAAAGTCCAAGAGGGTGGCATCTTTCAGAAAAGAGATGTGCAAGAACAAGGGGCACAATTTAAAGATAGAGGGGACGGCTCAGAGGTAATGTGAAGAAGTATTTTTCACAGAGGGTTGTGGATGCATGGAACAGCCTTCCTGAGGAGGTCGTGGAGTCAAGAACAGTAGGGGAATTCAAGAATGCATGGGACAGACATAAGGCAGTCTTAGTGGGGGGTAGGAGGAAGTAAGCTGTTGGTTAACTAGGATCTGCAGCTTATCTGTTAGGTAGGAAAGTGGGCAGACTAGGTGGGCCAAGCGGTCCTTATCTGCCATCAAATTCTATGTTTCTATGTTTCTGCGCAAAACTTTGGCAAAAGTCAGAATTTCACTTTTGTGAAATTTTGTAATGCACTTTGGCAACTTCTGCAGAAATTCTGACTTAGAACAGTGGAAGGAATGTGCAAATTATTGACTAATGTATTAAACTGTGGAAAGAAATTCTGCAGACCTTATCACTGTCAGTGATCAGTTCTATAGAATTTGTTTCCATGGTGTAACACATTAATCTGCAATTCATACATTTAGCCCAGATATTCAAAACTTTGCCCCTGGGATAAATTAGCACTGCCAGGCAGGCAAACGTAGCCCAGAGCAAAAAGCAAGCTATATTTAAAAGGAATAGCTGGGTGCAAAACCAGCTGAATATAGCAAACAAAGGAAGCCGGGCAAACAGGGCTAGAAGTGCAGGGCAAAAATAGCTCGGGAATAAGACAGCACTAAATATAGCAACAGGGAAGTGCACACTGCAACTGCAGCTCATTAGAATCTGCAACAAGCCAGTGTTGCAGGTGGAGAACGTCGTGTGTGATTTCACAGAGATGTCTCACAGCTACTGCAAACAACAATGCAAGCCACACACTGCAGAACTGTGCTATGCTGAAGTGTTATTTGCGCGGGACTACCCTCAAGGCACAGTGATAACATAATAGCTCAGTGCAAACTGGTTAGCCCAGGGCAAAAGTGAGCTACATTCAAAGCTCCCATGCAAATGAGCCTACTTAGGTATTCCGTGGGCAAACAGACACATTCACATCCCTTTATGTGCTGCTTAGCATACATTACCTTGCAGTTTGCCCGGTGCTACTGCATGGAGCACACAGCTCCACTTTTTGGTCAGAATGGAAGCACAGGATGGAAGCAGCAGTAACTGTGTGCTGGCAGGCACAGACATACCTCTCAACACCTTGCCTCCTGAATTAGGGACAAGGCTTACGACAATCAGGGACAAAGACCCAAAATCAGGGACACATCATAAGAAGTGGTACTATTCACTCAGAATGCTGACAGAATAAGGGGATTTGTTGTAAGATGCAGTTTCAGAAGAAGAACCAGTCTGTAACTGTCACGTATGACGGTATTGTGTGTTTTTAATCCCCACTGTTCTGTCACAAAAACACATAGGGCTGGATTTTCAAAGGCCTTAGATTGATGCAAGGTGCTAGCATCAAATAGGTCTGACGCAAGGGCCCCTTGCTGCCTGCACCAAAGTGTGCTAGCGCCATCCTTGTGCCACGAAAGTGGCTGCGGCATGGCGCTGGGGGCTTGCAGCAGACCCATACTGTTGCAGCCCTTGGATCCGGAATTTGAAAGAACCCTCCAGGAACCAAGTGTCGAGTACTCTTAGACCAGTGAGGGGCAGGTCTAAGGGGACTTAGACAGCTCCTGGGGGGTCATCCTGTATGAGCCACCGTGTGGCCCGCCCCATCCATCCCCGGTGGGCGATCCCTGGTGGTCCATTGGTCCCGCCCTCACCCTCATCATGGTCCCCGACACCCACATCCAGGCATCCTGCCAACCCCCCTACCCATCTCAATACTCCCACCCCCCCTTCTGCACCCTGATCCAGTGACCGGCACATCCCTCCATCGCCACCATGGCCAGCCGCGGAATGAGCCATCAGTTCGTGTACTGTATACAGTACATGCATGGACTGCCCATTCGGCAGCTGGCTGGGGTGGCATGTAGAGGGCTGTGCCAGTCACAGGATCGGGTACGGGAGAGGGGTGGGAGTGCTGAGATGGGTGGGGGGGCACTAGCCCACTAGGATACCGGGGAGTGTTGCAGCGCTGGTGCCATTGGTGCGGTGGTGTTGGGGGGCAGTGCCCAGTTGCTAGCCCCTGTCTGTGGGTGCTGCAAACTCCCCACTGCCGTTGCGGCATTCTATGTGGGTGTGCCATACGTCAGGTGCAGCACCCCCTTTGCTGCAAGCTGCTGGACTTAGGTACCGGGACCCTGTTAAATAGAAATTCGGGTGCAGGGTCCCGGGCGCACCACACTCGGCGCAAGCTTCCATTGTTGCAGCTTGCACTGGGGCGTTGAAATTCTGGCCCATATTGTATGAGGGACAGAGGACAATTTGGAGGCAAAATCAGGGACCTCTCTGAATATCAGGGACAGTCAACAGGTATGGGTGCATACAACGCACCCTATGAAAAAACAAATATATTTCCCTGGTAATCCAGTGCCACCCCCAGCATGGTCCCCGACCCCCCTAGCCACGGTATATAATTAAGTTCCCTAGTAGTCTAGTGTTTCCCCTCCACACACCCTGAATCCTGACCCCCATTCCATGATGATACATTATTTTTCCCTGGTAGTCTAGTGGTCCCCCCACCCAGCAGAGATGCCCACGCTCATCCTGATAACAGTCCATGAACAGAGCTGGCAACCGGCTCAGCCCTCCTCTCACCACCATGGCCGGCCACCACTGTAATGATTGGGATCATTTATTACAGTGGTGCTCATTTGTACCTCAGTCAGCAGCCGGCTGTGGTGGTGAGAGGAAGGCTGAGCCGGTCACCGGCCCTGTTCACAGGCTGTTATCAGGATTAGCGGGGGCATCACTGCTGGGTTGGAGGACCACTAGACTACCAGGGAAAAGTAATGTATTATCATTGAATTGGGGTCAAGATTCACGCTGGGGGAGCCAGTAGACTACCAGGGAAATTATATTATACCACAGCTGCGGGGGTTAGGATCATGCTGGGGGGTACACCGCCACATTACTGCCTGCTTTTTGTCAGTGGTATTTGGTGCCACGCTACAGGTCACACTAATGCCTGTAGCACAGCGCTATGCCTTTCAATATGCTAGTGCGCCGGCATCCCAGGACCCCTCCCTTCAGTCCCTCCCCTGCACACACTATGAGTTGAGCGTCAGTGCTAACACCTAGCACCAGTGCTTACTGTCCTTTTCAATATTGCAGTCAGGTGCAAGGTTGGTGCTAGTCCAGTGCAACGGGTTTGCACCCTGCACTCAGCTTTGAATATCTGGGCCATATTCTGCAGTTCAGTAAGTCACTGAAGTGTGCAATGAATGTATGAATTGTGGATTAATGTATTAAACTGCAGAAAGAAATTTCATAGAATTAATCACTGAACTATGGAATATTTACATGTATTGTGGATAAATGTGTTAAACTCAAAATGGCATTCCTCAGAATTGTTATTCTAGTTCTTTTGTATTAGTTTGCAATTCAGCTAGAAAATTCTGCAGAACAGGGTGAAAATTTGACAAACAAATTTAGAAGATTTTGATTTCACCAAAGGTGGAAGTCCAGAAAATGTTTCAAAATTTATGAAATTTCATAAATGTTCCACAAAAGTGGAATTCTCAACTTCTGCCAAGCTCTAGCTCTCACATGGGTGAACTGCATCTTTAATATACCCTGTGTATGGTTTGCAAATGAGAATTTGTTCTGCTGACTGCTGAGGATGGACTGCTTTGTTTCCTTCTGTCATCTAGCTAAAAGTAGCTCACTTGCTGGATTTATTTTTTATTTTTTCAGTATATGCAAATTCCAAATAGAGCTGCTGGGAAAGCTCCTTATCCAGTGCAGATATCGAATCTTGACCATTTGGAGTGGATGATACAACATCCGCTCATGGATCCATTTGGAAACATAGTCAGATGTTGTATTATGTGATCCATATCCAACATGTCAGACCTGAGAATTGCATTGTCTGGTCCACCTGACTTACATGGCCAGATATTCTAGCCACTCAGTGGGAAGTGCCATGAAGAAGTAACCTGAGGAACAGATTCAACGAAGTTGCTGGGTGCCATTTTATTTCACACAACTATAGGCACTGACCTTGTTCGTTTACCTAGTCGGTAGGTGGTGATGTTAAATAAAAAGAGTGCAGTGATAGTAGCAAGCCATAACTGTTGGG
Organism: Neoceratodus forsteri; assembly: GCA_016271365.2. Taxonomy (NCBI): domain Eukaryota; kingdom Metazoa; phylum Chordata; order Ceratodontiformes; family Ceratodontidae; genus Neoceratodus; species Neoceratodus forsteri. Next base: position 604,542,601 of record CM057456.1, on the reverse strand, counting down.
ATTTTTTTCCCACTTAAATTATTTTTGTACAGATGAAATATGATTATGTTGAACCTACCCCAAGGCTAATTTACTTCATGTCAAGCTAGTGTTTCAGTATGAAATATTATTTTTCAATATTCACAAAGCAAATTGCACCATTTGAATGCTATATTCACTCTAAATGCAACACTTATGAAACGGATAGTCAGAACTCCAGATCTCAAAAACAGTAACAGTCCTGTTCTTATACATGAGACTTATGATCAAAGCAAGGAAGCCCAATATTCAGCATGTTTATGCTTATGTTTAACTTGTTTTGTTTTCTTTTTCCTGTATATCACAGTTAGTATTTCTTATGTGTATCACATAACTGATTAAAGTATATATGTTATATGGCATTTCATAGTGCTGTTACCTTGTGTGTTTTGTCAAAAGATGTTCATTTTTGAATTGCGGTTGCTCACAGAATAGAAATACATCTTATATTTTCAGTTTTGACTTTTAAAATGCAACAAGATATTCTTTTTTAAAACAAATTGTAATAAAACTGTGCTGAAACATGTCTCCTTTGTTATATACCGCTGCATTTGTGCAATGTTGTGAAAATAAACATTGGCTTTAAGAAGTTCATCAGTTTATTTCTGTTACACAGTTGTGGACAGAAGAAACCTTGTGATGGTCCTCTGGAAAAAATGGATCTCTGCAGAAGTGATGTCTAATGTTCGGAAACCCCACCTCTCTTTCAGAGTAAAATAAAGCTAGCATTACAAGTGGCTCAAACAGATTTCAAGCTGAGCTGTTGCCTGAGCACAATAGTACAGAAACCACCTTTGTGATATAAAAGCACATTTACATATTCTATATAATGAAAAACAGAACCCATTTTATCATAGCAATAAGGCACTCTAGGGTGCCATTGTACGTTAATGGTATCTCACAGGTAGTAAGGCTCACAACACACAGACACATTATTGCATTTGCACAACACACAACCTGCCATGCCTCATTACTTAAATACAATATGGTACAGTGCTTGGTATTGCTATGTAGAAGACTTGAGATCTAGTAATGAGGATTCACCCATAACACACACACACACACACACACACACACACACACACACACACACACGTACATTGCATGATTTTAGCTCAAGGAGCCAGAACATAGAACTGTCTTACTGGATTCAAACTGCAGTTTCTTGACTGCCTGCATGTCTCTTGCGTATAGTAGTTGTTTCTTACCATCAGATCTTCCTGTTTCACAAAAAGATCAGTCATGTCAAGATCCACTCTGCATAGCATTGTTTTCAATCAACCAAAGTTTTATGTATATATATATATATATATATATATATATAATTTTAATTATCACTTAATGTGGATAATGTGGATAATGACAAGTAACATGAACACCTTCTCCACAAAATACCCCATTCTTTCATGCCTTATTTTACTAAGTGTCATATATTGCAGTATTGGCCCCGACACCCACTGGGAACCCTCTGGTGTGTATTTAGATAAGGTAATGCCTCCTCAGTTCTGCTGCTTTATAAACCTCCCTAGGACAGACATGCTCATATTCTTGCAATACCCCCACACTTGTGGCATTACTTCAAAGGATATTTTGAAATTTTTCAGCATGCCATGCCCTTTCCCTGCATTTATGAGCCTTTAAATATATTGTCTCATGTGGCTTTCTTTGAGCAGTCACTTTTCTGCTGCCTCACCACCCCCTCTTTCTCGACACCTAGGAACAACTTTCTTAAACAGGGGTGGCTACTGCACATGGAAAACCCTGATAAACGGACTTAAGAAGCTCCTGCTATTACTGTTACTCTGCTCTGGAAATGTGGAGCTAAATTCTGGACCTTCATAGCCTATTGCAGCTCCCACAGACTTATCCCAGCTAAAAGTTATTAGCTTCCTTCACATTAGTGCCTGCAGCTTATTGAAAAAGCTGGATCTAATCCAGGCCTGGGTCCTTCATATTTCTCCAGAGATGCTGGTGATCACAGAATCCTGGCTTTGCACAGACACCTTAGACCCCAGCATCAATATCCCATCCTATAATGTGTTTAGGGCAGACAGACCCTCTAGGGGAGGAGGGGTTGCAATTTATGTATCAGAGAAATTTACAGTCTCAGTCTTGGACTCAGCTTCAACGCCTAAAGAGTTTGAAAGCCTCACCCTAAAGATCTCCTTATCCTCAGATGACACTATTTAACTCGTTGCTATAGACCCCCTTAGGGGGACTTGAGATACTCCCCCATCTATGCAGAATATTGGAAGTCACTGAAACAGAATGCATAATTACAGAGGACCTTAATTTAGACTGGAATTCTCAGTGTTCGAAATCCTTAAAGGATTTATGTGACACCTACAGTCTTACTCAACTCATTTGTGAGGCCACCTGCCCCAATACCAAAATCCAAGCACTCTCTTAGACCTGATCATTGCCAACAAACCCCACAAAATTGCCCACACATGGGTATTTCATAATGACATTAGTGACCATAGGGCCATAGCTTGCATAAGGCTTTCTCCAAAACATATTTCTTCCCCCAACTTTATATTCAAAAGGAATCACCTCAATTTTATAAGCACTGATTTCCTGACTGATCTAAACATGATTAGATGGCAAGACTTCTATTTTGCCGCAACAGTCTCCAAGGCCTGCACCATATTTCAGAACCTTGTTTTGGAAGTGATCAACAAATATGCCCCATTTGTAAAAATTAGAACAAGGAAAAGATCCTGTCCTTGGTTCACCAGTGCATTGAAATCATCCCTTCATTCCAGAGACTGTCCCTGGAAGACAGCCTGGAAGACCAAACCTGAATCTGATTGGGTGGCCTTTAGAGCCACATGGAACCACTGCACCAAACTCACAAGGGCTGAAAAGGCTAAATATTTTCAAACAGCACTGGACTCATCTAAGAATAATGCAGCCAAATTCTGGCAAATCCTTAGGGAAACTGAAGAGCATAGCCTTTCATCGTCCCTTACCCCAAAAATAACCATAGGGGCTGCCACATACACAAAAAAACAGGAGATATTAGAACAACTTAACAATCACTTTGCTACTGCTGGACTAGCTTTTGATACCTCCTCAGCTAGCAAGCTGCTCCCGCAGCCCAGTATTAGCGATCCACTTCCCCCTCCCCTCAAGGCCCTTAATCTTACTGCCAAATTCAGCTTTAGCCCAGTTACCTTCAAACAGGCAGAAGATCTCCTAACTACTTTGGATAATAAAAAAAGCTCCAGAGCTGACCATCTCGAGTCCTTTTTCCTAAAGTTAGGGTACCACCTACTTTCACCTCCCATCACCCACCTCTTTAATTTGTCCCTTGCTCAAGGGGCCCTTCCTTCTGCTTGGAAAATAGCACATGTCATCCCACTATTTAAATCCAGCGATCCAAGTGACCTTAACAATTACCGGCCTATTTCCCTGTTGCCTACCCTATCAAAACTATTCGAAAAGTTAGTAAACTGTCAAATACGAGACTACCTGGAAACTTCAAACATGCTGAACCCCTGACAATCTGGTTTCAGGCCCAAACACAGCACACTATCCACCCTGGCTAAAGTTACAAATGACTGGAAAATCACCCTCGATGGCAAAAACCATGTCTGCACACTCTTTTTGGACCTAAGCAAGGCTTTTAATACTGTTGACCATGGTCTACTACTGCTTTTGCTAAATAACCTTGGGTTAGACGACATCACCTTGAATTGGTTTTCTTGCTATCTTACAGGTAGACAACAGCAGGTAAAAGCCAGTGGTGACCTATCTCCCCTCAAAACTCTACAAAGAGAAGTCCCCCAGGGATCAATCCTGGGGCTCCTAGTATTCACAATATACATCAATGATATTGATTGCAATATCAATTCAGCAAGTGTCCACCTCTTCATGGACGACATGTGTACTGTATGTTGCTAGGCCCTCCCTAGATCTTGCGTGCCTTGAGATTCAGTGGGAATTCGACAATTTACAACAAAACCTACTGCATTTTAAATTATTGCTTAATGGCAAAAAAACACAAAAATCATGATCCTTTCCCCACAAATGAAAGCAGTAACTGTCAATCCCTCTGATATCAAAGTCCAGATTATTTTCCTACTGGGGAACCGCTTGAAACTGTGAACAATTTAAAATATCTAGGTTTCTGGATCGACTGTAACCTTACCTTTGCCAAGCATATCAAAGAATTAGCAAAAAAAGTACGTCAAAGACTCAGCCTCTTTTATCACATCAAGCATCTGCTTACTTTTGAGGCTAAAATAAGATTGGTTCAGATGACATTCCTCCCCCTATTTGACTATGCCAACTTCCTTCACCAAAGCAGCTTCATCCAAACTGGACAAGCTATACCACAGAGCTTTAAGATTTATCACTAATGCTCCTTTTAACACCCACCACTGCTCTCTTTGCTCACAGCTAGGGTGGACTTCCCTCAGTACCAGTAGGTGCCGAAATGCCTCGTTCTGTGCTTACAGAGCCATTACCATGAAACTTCCCCTTTACATCTCTGTCCTTTTCAAATGTTCCCCCTGTATGTATGCACTCAGAAAATATTCATACATCATGCTCAACATTCCTAGAATAAGATCCCTTTTGGCTCCTCATTCATAAGTCATGCTATACCTACCCTATTGAACACCCTCCAAAGGACACTCAAACTTATGCAAATTGTTGGGCTGTTCACCTTCAAGTTGCTGCTTAGGTGTGTATTGAAAGATAACTGTAATTGTTACTCCTAAATTTGTCCCCAACCTCAGGTTCACCTGCCTGCCCTGTCCCCTTAGCACTTTCCATCTATTCTAGATGGCTGTACCTTCTGGAGTCTGCCTCCTTCCTGACTCTTTATTATAAGGAACTCCCCTGGGCCAGCCCATTTGCACTCCTAACTAGGCTGCAGGCCTGCTTCCATGTAGCCACCTCCTCTCGTGAGACCCCTATCTCATTTGCTTGCGCTCCTCCTGCCTTCCTCTTGTACCTCCTTTCTATGCCCTTCCTTTTCCCTCCTGAGTATTTTCTCCTGTTAGTACCTGTTTTACTTGTAACTCTTGCTGTCACTGCACTTCCTTGTAATTTAGTGTTAATTACTTGTGTTCCTTTTTCGCTTTCATGTGTTCTAGAATCCATTGTTAGGTGTCCCATTAGAATCATGTATTACACTTCACTTGTTGAGATTCTCCTGCCTGTAATTGTTTTAATTGTTGGTTATATTGTAATTGTGCCCTTCCAGGATCGCCTTGAAAATGAGTTATCTCAATGGTGTTATCCTGGTTAAATAAAAATTGATTGATTGATATTGAAAAAAGTGTGAACAACTGTAAGTGCTGTACTGCAATTCATAAAATAAACAAAATAAATCAGATACACTATATGTACAGACACAGTGATTACAGTTAGACTAAATAGTATAAAAATGCATATATAAATATCAGTTTAAACCAACAAAGAATATAGTACATGTGCATATTTAATGGTGTAAGGATGTAGTGAGTTTGTGTTTTGGTGCAAGCACCATTTGTACTGGCAAACACCTGGTAACAATATTTAAACATTCAATGTCCGCATTGGCTCACCTGATGTAGATTTTTTTTGCTGAATGATGTATTGCAAGACAAAACACACTATTCAAAAAGCAGGTCTCTCATATCTTTCTGCTGCAGCTATATTACTTCTGTCCCTGGACTTTAGAAATCATCTTCTGTTACTCACCAGTGCATTGGGTAGCCAGCCATAGGGAAGAGAAGGATGCACACAAACCCATGTGCACCCATAAAAATGCTGATGTTTCACCATCAGAGTATGGCTTTGTCCTTTGAGAAAGCTGTATTGATGGTGAAATGTCAGCACATGTTCATGCATGCAGATGTGTTCATGCCCAATTTTCTCTCCCCTAATGCCATTTATCCATGCAGTGGGAAGTAAAAAAAAATATTTCTAAAGTCCTGGGGCAGGAAAAATATATCTTCAGCAGAAACATAGGAGTCATTTGCTTTTTGAGAACTTTTTTTGTCCTGTAATGTGTTATTCAGCAGTAAAAAAATGCACATGAGGTAAGACAATGTGGGCACTGAATGCTTGAATATTGTCAGATGTTTGCGGGTACAAATGGTGCTTGCACCAAAACAGTAACTCTCTATATATTATCCTAGTGCCGAGCACCCCCTGTGTGTTGAAAACAATTAAAGAGAGCACTGAGTGCTACACATTGCATTTGAAGAGTGCATGGCCATCTTGGGAGGTGAACTAAGGGCCCTATGCACTAATGGACAGGTTATACATGCTTGAGGTGCATACCCCACCCGTGTACCTATGTGGCCCCTGATTGGTGCAAGATGAGTGCCACCTGTCTGTGGCCACACCCCCTCAGCACACAGGGTCACATGGGTGGTAAGAAACGGAGCCGTGGATGTGGGCAGGCATCCAATGGGATGCCCATACAGGGTCCCTCAGTGTATCCCTTGCACCCATGTGGCAGACACACTGGATAGGAGCCAGCTGTGTAAGGCAGCACCTTATGAACAACAGCCAGGCATTCACCTGAGATGCTGCTCCAGCCCTCCCCTGCAGCATAGTGGGCTGGGGCAGCATGGAGGTTTGAATCATGGTGCCACCATGCCTGGCAGCCAGAGAACACAGTGGCATGTACTGGGTTGTGCTTGATCTTGGCTGGTGTACCCAGTGCCCCCTGAGCCTGGCACTATGCAGCTTAGTGAGTACCGCATAGTGCAGGCATGCCCCCGACATGCTCTTCCTGTGGTGCTCCTTGAGAGGTTTGGGTGGCAGGTGCGTATGTGCCTTGCGCACCCTTGGTGAATGCCGCTAGGGATCCGTGGGACCCCTGCTGCATGGCATTCACACTTAAGGTTGCCTACATGCCTCAGATACGTGGCGTGTGGGCAACCTATCCATTAGTGCATAGGGCTCAATATGTCTGCCTGAATAGACATGTTTTAGTTGGGCCTGGAATTGAAGTAGCATGAACAACTTCTGAACATTAAAAGGCAGTTACTTCCAGAGTTTGGAATTAAAGGAGAAAACACTGCTCTTCCAGTTTTTAATTCTGAATGTGGTACGATTAACAGGTTTTGAGAGCTAGAATACACAGAGTGCCTTCAGGGTTGAGGTTGAGGTAGCAAGAGTTGCCCAATATAGCCAGGGGCAGTGTAATTTAATGTTAGAGAAAGGATTTTAGACTCAATACATTGTTTAATAGTCAAAGTAACAAAAAAAGTACTGGGTTAATGTGGGCCTGAACTTTAATTGCAGAAAGAACATGGACAACAGGATTTTGAAATCTCTGTAACATATCAATGGTACATTTAGAAAGACCAGCAAATAATGAACTACAGTAAATTGGTCAACTGATGATCCACATCTGGAGCAGAATAACAAGCTGTACAGAATATAAGATGTTAGGACTTTCTGCAAACTAAAAACTATTAATAAGTTAAAAAATCCAAATGCTAAAGAATTGTTTACATGCTAATTAAAAAATGAAACCTCAGAGTGCAGTATGCCATAACATTTTTACACCATTGGCTTAAAAACAATGCACATGTTCTCAAAGGTAAAGACACATTTCTGGAGCATCACCAGGTGCAAATGAAGGTCCAAACAGGTTCAGTTCACTGTTTGCAATATTTCATTGCAAAAAAGTCTGATCTATCCATTTCTATATATCTGCTAAAGATGGAAAAGAGCATTGAACACATTGCCAAGATTTTTGTACAATATAGATTTTCTTCTTATCGGCATAGAAGTGAAACAATACACCATGATAACTCAGAAGCTCTACAAGAGGGATCATATCACTTCAATATTTGGCAAAAGTGGACCCAGAATAGATTCCTGGAGGATATCATCCTACAAATTCAGTGATGTTGGGGAGCCTTTGCCCAACATGACAAATTAAGTACAAGAGGAAAAATAAGATATAAACCTAGCCAATGGACAAACTTATACACATTAATATTTACAAGTTATCTAGTATGCTATGTTTTCCAGTATTTAAGGGCATACTGAGGTCAAGCAGCAGTACCAATATAGGATGATTATCTGCAATTATTAAATTATCTACCTTAATCATGGCTGTCTTTGCATTGTGATCCACACATAAATCAAACTGAAAATGATTTAGTAGGCAATGAGTGGGATACCACAGGGGTCAGTATTGGGGCCCACCATTTTCTCATTCTTTATCTAAGACCTCAATAATAATGTAAACAGTGAATCAGTAAAATTTGCAGATGACACTAAACTGGGAGGCAGAGTTGATACCTAATTGAATAGAAACATAATCAGTAAAGACCTAGATGAGATAGACACGTGGGCCAAAAACAACAGCATGCAGTTTAAATAATAACAAGTGTGTGGTAATTCTCATGAGGAAAAATAATTTAAGGCACGATTATGTGCTAAATGCCAATCATCTGAAAAACTTTGACTCTGGAAAAGATTTGGAAATAATAATAGATGAAGACCTCAGATTTAAAAAACAATGAAGGAAAATTGCTTTAAGTCAAATAGGTTAGTATTGAATGTAAAATATACTTCAACTCAAAAACAAACAAAAAATTGCACAATGCATCATACCAACATACAAATAGAGCAAACTGAGACTATTGATCTCAAATATGATATCTGTATAAAAAAATTGAAATAAAATTGCTAGAATAGGATCAACACAGTATAACAAAAATGGCACACAGGCTATGGAATAAAAGCTACCCAGAAGATTACATTCATTAAGACTATGTTCTTTCTCGAGGAAAGATGAATGAAGGGTCACATGTTGGAGGTGTGCAACATTATGGGAGACAAGGAGCTCAGAGAATCAGTGAAACTGATAGTACAACATAAGGTCTTCAATCTTTGCTCAAAAAATAAACAAGTACAACTCAATAACAAAATACAGAAAATAATAGAAGGCTCTTTTTTTCACACAAAGAACAGTTAAAATTTGAAATACTCTGCCCTGCATGGTATGATGCTAGAAACATCAGGTTTACTCACTTTTAAAAATAGTTTAAACCAATATATTATTTTTAGTAGAGAAATAATATGGACCCACTAAGTGGGAGACAGATTTGATGGGCAAACATGCCTTCTTCTGTCTTAAATTCAGTATACAGTATAGCACTCAATAAATAGCACTTAATGCATGAGCCTCAAGATGACACAAAAGCTGAAATGTTACAACTTTTTCTATCAGTTTAGACACAAAAGGCAGATTTAAAATAGAGTGGAAATTACTAGGGTTATGAGTGGCAGCATTTGGCCCTGACCATATGAAACTTCCTGCTTTTCTTTTTGAGGAGTTTCTCCACGGTGGAGGTGTTTATAAGTGGATTAAAATGTTATCTGTTTGGACAAGCTTTTGGGGCTGATATTTCATTGTACTGAGTAATATCTCAGTTTCTTGTTCCTATTCATGACTGTATTTATTATGATGTATTACTTATTCTGTGGGTAGTGTTGTGTATTATTTTATTTGATATGGATATATATATGTGAAGTGCCCTGAGACCTTGGTACAGGGCGCTTTATAAATAAACTTGCTGTACCTTGCTATTTGGAGTAGGAACACTGAGGGCAGCTGGCAAAAATCCCTTAGTTAATAAAAATGTATAAGCAATTGGACAGTGGGTGCAAAGATTTCTGGATAACCTTTCAATAAATGTGTACTGTAGCAAAGGGATCCATGCATCTAGCAATGAGTTGGATTAACAAATGTAATACAGTTTTTTGCAACAATTAAATCAGATGAAATTTCAAAGGATTAATAGAATCAGAACGTCTAGTTGGATCATGAGAAGGGAGATATGGTAAACCACTATTTCCAAGAACAATTTCAGATTTGATTTGCTGTATTTAATCAATGAAGTGATGGAGAAACCATTTGCATTGACTCTTTGCATGTTCTAATACCACAGAACTCTTTAGACTCAGTAAGGAATTTATCACTTCAAACAGCTTGCACACATTTCCTTTCTCTTTGTAATCAAGTCCACATAAACAAAAACTTGTAGTTTCTCAATTCATTTACATAACTTATACTGAGATCCATGAAAATTTCTTTATATACTTGCGATACCCTGTCAGAAATTTTCCTAACTGTCCCAACTGCTCCAAGACATTGAATAAATCCAAGTGAAACAGAACTGGGAAGAATGAAGTATCTCCTTCAGTAAATGTCCCCCTTTCAATTCTAGCCATGATTCCAATCAAGCACAATGATTCCTCTCTGAGGAGCAGCCCCAGCAATAAATCTCCATCTGGTTCTACTTGAAATCAAGAAAATCTAACCAAATTATTAAAAAAAAATCTGCAATCACAGTGCTTGAACAATCCCAAACAATTAGATTCCATTAACACACCAAGTATAACTGGAAATTTGCACAGTTCCATTAAAATGGAAACAAAGGCAGGAGTACTATCTGATCCCACCTCCCTTGCTTAGGCCTTCAGTGTCAAATTTGCAGGTCTGTCCTCCGATGAAGCCTTAGATCCCTCCTAAGAGTCTAAATTATAATTTGCACCTGTAGGGTGCTAACTGCCTCACTGTACCAAGCCTCACTGCCACATTTGCACTTTAAGGCTAACTCCCATATGGAGCTCTGCAAACTCCTAAACACTCCCCCTAATTATGGTGGGACAGGAAGCAATAACTTGTACCAGGGTTTCTTAAGATTGTCTCAAATGCTATCACAAGCCCCCTATTTAAAATTTTTAATCTGCTTCTTTCTATCCCAGCTATGGTGGGAATCTGGAAACAAGCTAGATTTATACTGAATTTTAAGAGGTGGGGGGAACAGTCCCATTCTGTTTGAGAATTACCATCACATTGCAATCCTTTCGCCTCTGAGTAAGCTCCTGGAAATGATAATTTTTTGGCAAATTACTGACCACATGTCCAAGTATAATCTTCTCTTCACCACACCAACATGTTTTTTTGTAAAGGGTGCAGCACCACTAACATTCTGGTCAGATTCACTGACCATGTTGTCTAAAACACAGATGAGAACAAGTTGACTGGGGCAATTTCTGTTAATGTAAGCAATTGACCTGGTGGACCATGACATCCTCATAGCCAAACTGAAGTGCATCGGGTTCTCCACAGTTGCTTCATCCTGAATTTCAGTTACCTATCTAGCAAATCACAACTGGTCTATTCAGGTGGCTCCAGCTCCAATAAAATGATGGTCTCAAGTGGGAAACAGTAGGTATCCATTCTTTGACCCATAACTTTCTCCCTCTTCACTGATTCACTTCTTAAGGTGAGTCAGGGATGTCATTTTCTTCTTTATGTGGACAACCTGGTCTTATTCCATAATGAAAAATCCCTTGCTGGGCATCTCCTCTACACTCCCTGAAGAATTTGCCTCTGCTCAAGGATGTTTCCTAAATAATAGGCTTCTATTTAATACCAAAAAGACAAAAGCCATGCTGCTTATGTCCAAACTTAGACTTGGCAAACTGACTGGATTAGATTCCCCTTTCAACATCCTGGCATAAAATGCCCCCCCCCCCCCCGGAGCTAGTCACCTTCTTTAAGTATCTGGATGTTACCCTTGACCACCCTCTGACCAACACATTGAACTCATTGTCAAGCACGTAAACCAGAAACTAGTCATCTGTTAATGACTTGAAGATCTAATGACCCCAGACGGTAAACTTGCAATTACTTGGGGTATGATGCTCTCCCTGTTAAACACCTGCTTCCCAATTTCTTCACAAGTATCCACTAATAATCTGTCAAGACCGAAAACAGTGTACAGTGATATCTTTAGGTTTGCATTGGTGGCCACTTTTAGCACCAAGTACTGCATCTTACACCAATCCCCTTGGATGGCTTTCCCCTCACGCCCAATATGAGTATCTGTTAGGCTGTCTTATAGGCAAAACTGTGAGGGATGAGGAATGCTTTCCACTAGCTGACCTTCTTAATCCTAAATTATGCCACCTTAGCCATAGGTCATTACTCATTATCTCTCTCTCTGCACTTTTTGGAGAAACAACCTGCTGTTACTTGTATGGGTCAAAATGCCTTCTTTGTTGCTGTCCCCGCCACTGGAATGGCCTGTCTAGCTCTCTATGCTCCCTGGCATCACATTCCCAATTTAAATCACTTTATAAAATCACACTACTAGCTGACTCTACCTGCAAATGTTTCCCCTGATCACATAGAGAGCTAGTGTACTGCCTCGAATTAGTAGTAATTTTCAGATGCAGCCAGCTATCACTTTCTATATCTAAAGTATTTTCTTATTTTCTGTTTGTTAATTAGAAGATTTTCCACTTGGCAGTACTGGGCTGATGTGTGAAGCAGCACTCTGTTTGGAAGCCAAAAAATGTCAGTTATATTCCTCCCACTATATCATCAGAAATGTGACTAAACGCCTTGAGGCACCACAACCCTTGCAGTCTAAGCAGTGACTTTCACAAGCTACCAGTCAAAATGCAGGAAAGTGTGATATCACTAGTAACCAAGAAGAGCCATTCCCTGCTGCTTCATGTGAAAGAGAATAATCTATCTGTGAGAAATGATTCTCCTTGGTTATTAGTGATGTCATGGTCATTGTGGTCTCAGTGTTGATGTAGTGGGAGGAACATAACTGACTTTTTTTAGCCTCCAGACCAAATGCTGCTCCACACATCACCCTGGTACTGCCAGGTGGAACATCTACTAATTTGCAAGCAGACAAGAAAACATACTTGGGATAGAAGAAGTGATAGCTGACTACATTGGAAAGTTACAATGAATTCCAAGTAGTTTCCAAGCAGTATAGTAGCTCTTTCATTTTCTCTATTGATATTGGCACTGGACGTTCTCTTGCAGTTACGGTACTTGAATGTATGGTATAAGTATTTATTATCTATTTTACTTCCTACTGTTGGTTGTTCCTGGTTTTGCATTCATGATGTCTTGTACTGCATGGATTGCATTTCTTCTTCTGGCTGTCAGTAATTGTTAATAGTGTCTACATTTCATTCTAAATATTTGGTATTTCTACAGGTCTGCTGTGCTGCTATTTATATGGCCCGGGTCATACCTAAACATGGTCCTTTGGACCAGTGCACCTACTCAATGAACAAATTAATTATTTAAATAATATATAACATTTCAGAAACAATGCACTGATTAGTCTCCAGGCACAGATACTTGGTTCCTGGAATCCAAGAGAACACAGTTCTACTGATGAAGGTGTTGGTTTAGCCATTTGCTTTTTTAGAGACTTGTGCAAGACCTGTTTAGGTGCCCAGCACCCTACTTTTACATTTAATCTGCTCTGCTTCTACCCAAGCATGAAGTGTTTCTTTTTGGCTTGGAGAAGGCTGAGACTGTTCCTACCAGCTTCAGTCCCTGTCCCATTCTTAGTCCCATCCAGTTCTGGTTTCACTAGTTAGGTTACAGTTCTTGGTTCACAGATTTTCCCATGTGCAAGTATGTCACTTTTAATATAGCACACCATAGAAGGATGGGGGGGGGGGAAAAGAACAATTCTGCTGTAATTGCTTCTCTTTTCCAGTGGACCTACCTCCAAGGCCTCTCCAGATTACTGCCATTCCTACAGGACCTTCTGGTCAGTCTTTAATGGTGCCTTCCTCTGGTTCTCAGATTCAGTGGATTGGGACTCTGCATCTGAGCATGATTCGGAATCTAAGTTGATATTAGCCCACATGTTCCAGGGGCTAATGACATAGTTGTGTAAGCCATCCTTGGTCTGATGCTACAAGGCATGAGGCTGTGTTCTCAGACGACTCGGATGAGGTTGTTCCTTTTAACCTTGGGTGGATGAGCCTGGATTCAGGAGCTATAAACTGAGTTATTTAGTTAATGGTATGTTACCTCTACTTAAGAAAGCCACTTCAACTACCTAATGGCATTCAGGAAATTCTGCTGAAGGAAATTATATTGTTTACAATCCCATACACTGTGCAATAATGTTACAATTAATATTCTGAGGTACACAAATGATAAGCACAGGTTTATTTAAGGGAAGAGAACAAAGTGTAGGGAAAGGTAATAGGTAAGCAAAATGTGCAGTTGTATACTGTGCAGTGAAACTCACATACTCTCCCCCAGCAGTCTCACAGTGTTCCTGAACTGGTGCACCAGACTAAGCTCCCAGCCTCTAAGGAGCTCCTGTCATACTTAATGTTGTACCAGTCAACTGAATCATTGTAAACCATACAGTATATGCTACAGTTGTGATAGTGCATTTACAGTTACTAGACATGGAGAAATACAATAAATCCAAACAATTTGGAATCCTGAATGGCCTGATGTCCCAATGCTGGTCTGCTCAGTTTATCCCCAAAGTAACACAGTCCTTACCTGGAGCTTCTGGCACCCTACATGCCCTAACTATCTACCTAGGAAAACAAGTGTTACAATGCTTAACCCTAATCCAAACTATAATTTCCTGTGCCTTCACTCAGTCACATCACCTTGGATCCACTCCTGTATAACTCCTGGTCTCCATCCTCCTTTTCCTTTCTCTGGCACCCCTCAGGAGAAGAGTCCCTGGGACTGGAGACTTGTGGGGCTCTCCACCTCCTGTTCCCATAATTCCCTATGTCCAAGGGACCCCTCAAAACCACTCAGCTCTCCAAATCCTTTACCTCACCATCTGGCACTACGTCCTCAAGGAGATTCAACCACATAGGAATCTCTGGTCATTTACATGACTCTTTAATTCTCTGTCGACATCTCAGCACAATAATAGATCACACACTGTCTGGACAAACACCTCAGCCAAGCTCCAAGTGGATAGCTAATGAAACTCCCTCTCTGTCTCTCTCTCTCTTACTGCTGTTGCACTCAGGCCCTTTGCTTCTTTTACTATCTCAGAAAAAAACAAATGCTCACCCTTAAACAGGAATTCCACTTTAAGCCTCTTCTCTAGGCAGTTGCCAGCTGCCACCCTCACAGATTCTGTTGCTCAGTTTTGAAGAAGACACTGGATAAACTGGCTCCAGATGAAAACCTGTAGTACTCTCTCCAGGTAGTTGCCTGACAAATTCACTCAGACTCCCTTCTGCTGATGGAACACTGATATGTGAAGAAGCTAAACACTGCTGTAGTTGCAGCCTGCTCCAGTCAGGTCCCAATCCCCCATTGGCTCTGTATTCTGGGGGTAGGCTTCTCCAACATCCCTGGCCTCTCACTGGCTGAAATTCCTAGGGAGCACTGTCATTCAGGCTGCATACAGAGTTCATGCCCTGTATATCTGGTTCCTTTGTGCTTTGGATTGGCTGAAATTCATAGGTATTTTGTAGTCCCCAAATCTTCGCATGTACTAGTCTGCTGGACAAACAGAAAAGAAACTGTGCTAAGGAGTAAATATGCTGGAGATGTGATGATTATCAAACAGTGATGTTTTAATAAAAGTGAGTCATGGATAAAAAAAAAAAAAGCAATGGCACTAACAAGGCCCCGTGATGAAGAACTATTTTGGAACGAAGAACTGGGGTGTTGGTGACATTATTTTTTTTTTTTGTACCCATATCTCACTTTTATTAGAACTTCACTGTTTGATAAGTTATATATGTTTTAGATCATCACACCTCTAGCATTTGTTCTCCTTGGTGCAGTTTCTTTTCTTGGTTTGTTCTGCTCTAAGTCTGAACTGCTGCTCCATTCAGCTTTGCTGCTCAGGGTTCTTTTTGTTTATGTAACTGTCTGCTGCATGTAGTTTTCTTCATTTGGCTAAATCACACAACTACTGCCTTAGCCTCCATGGCAACCGAGGGCAGGGGTAACAGACATGGGTGCCTCCATGCCTGTTTACAAATGATCCCTTTCACAGCCAGTGGCTTCTCTCTGCCATATCCTCCTGAGTCTGCTTTTCATTCTGCTCACCAGAAACACTGTTCAAGATTAACACCAGTGGTGCCAGATGATGTATTCCACATTTCACCCACAAATACCTTTCTTTCTATTAAAACTTTTTAAGACATATGTGTAAAACCTGGAGTTTGCAATTCAAGTTTCTTAATCAGTCAAATTCCAATTTCTGGAGCTCCTGGGTAAACCTTAAATTGGAATACTCCACTTGCCTGTCACTCTGGCATTACAATCTCTGGCAAAGACTGTCGGGAAAGAGCTAGTGCAGACACCCTCATTGTACAAAAAGGTGGGCACATGGTATACTGTCAGTAAAGAGAGTCAAGAGTTCCTCCAGACACAGCCTGCAATGGAAGGTTTAGTGTCTGCAGCAGCAACTGAAAAGTGTAGCCCTACCATTTCCACCAATCCTTCAAACAGGGTAAGTTGCAAGATTGATGGCCTGGGTAAAAGGTTTCATTCTAATGCTTCTCTGGTCTTCAGATAAGCTATGCACAGTACTTGGCTTTTGTTGCCAAGTATCGGCAAACCCTCTGGTCTACTCTTCTGCCTATAGTAGAAAAGATCCCTACTGACTTCCAGGAAATTATTATGCATTGTGCTCAGTGTTGTATGGAAACATCCAAACCAATGACAGTGGATGTTAATGATGCTACAGCTTATGTCATGGGTCTGGGTTTATAGTCTAGAGGCAGGCCTGGCTGAAGTATGCTAACATATAGTACCTGGAACTGCAGCAGAGGATTTCTGACTGTCAGTGGAACAACTCTATTGGCAAACAAACAATGATACTATAAGATAATCAATGGTCAGGGATGCCTTTCCCTTAATTGTTTATGTTATTATATGAATTACAACTTGTATTTTAGCATTGAAGTCCAGGACATCCTCACAAATAAGCTTGATGTTCAATTCAATTGTTTTCTGGCAAAATAATAAAATACAAATGCAAAAAAAGATTTTCGCCTGTTGTAGAATTCTTCCTTCAGCAGCCAAGGACACTTATGTAACAATTTAGCACAATATGGACTCTGGTAAATGGTCCACCTTCTAGATGGGGGAGGCAGTTCTTTCATTCCCATCCCCACTCCAAGTCTCTAGACAACAGCTGGTAAGATCTGTTCCTGGCAGCCATGATAAAGGCAAGAGGTATAGGAAGGTTCCTGCTACCTTCACTTTCATTGCCTCAGCACAGTTGGGAGAACAGCAGACTGGCTACTTGCTTGCCAGCCTTCAGGTCCCCTCAGACCTTCCTTTGGGAGGGAGGCTCTTCCAC
This sequence comes from Neoceratodus forsteri, assembly GCA_016271365.2. NCBI lineage: Eukaryota > Metazoa > Chordata > Ceratodontiformes > Ceratodontidae > Neoceratodus > Neoceratodus forsteri. The sequence continues at coordinate 604,525,472 of CM057456.1, read as the reverse complement.
CTCTATACAAATTGACCTTCCAGCACCACAGACAAGTGGGTACTGGACGTTGTCAGGGAAGGCCTAATTCTGAAATATATGTCGTCACCTCTTATGAAACCATTTGGTGAAGAGTATTCTCTGACCAAGACCAGGACTGCTTAAGGGAACAAATTCAGGGACTACTGCTTGCAGAGACAATACAGGAGGTTCCCAAGGCAAAGAGGGATCAGAGATTCTTTTCCCAATATTTTATGATTATACAAATCTCAGAAGTTTGATCTTGGATCTCTAAAGCCTGAAATAATTTCTAAAATACATAATGTTCAATATGGTTTCTTATAGTGAAATAATCCATTCCCTCCAAGAAAGAGACAGGTTCTTTTCCCTAGAGCTAAAAGATTCCTATTTGCACATCCACATCTTGTTATCTTATACTATCAGACATTTCTTCAGTTTGGACTGGTTGACAGAATATACCACCAGTACAGCTTCTTGCTATTTGGACTTTCTCTGTTCCCAGGGTGTTCACTAAATGCCTGCCGGTGGTTGCTGCCCATCTCTACAGGTAATTAAAGGGTGTCAGTGTATCCATAACATAACAACTGGCTAATTAAAACTGGTACAGTACAGGCAGCTATGAATGTGAAACAGTGGATACAATTTAGAAACTAGGACTCCAACTCAAAATATCATGTTCTGCCCCTAGATTGAGTCTTAGAACAGTTGTCTTTTGCATTGTGTGATTTCAGATAGGTCAGCAACACACAGTCAGCGAGTTCTCTTCACTCAAGGACCTAATAGGTTTTACACCATTTATAGTTTCTTGGGCTTTGTTTACATTACATTGATTCAGTGGTACCTCAAAAAGCATTGGTTATATGGGTGGGATCAAACACATTGCAAGGTAGATGTGCTTCCCAAACTGTTGGAAGCCCTAACTTGGATACAGGTAGAACAGAACTTCAGAGTGGGGGTTCCCTTTCAGATCCCTTATCCTACAGTCCACTTAACCGCAAATGTCTCAAGTAGATATTGTCACCATCTTGGTGAGGAGGTAGTACATGTTACATCCAGTTGTAGCCATAGATATAAACAGATATTTCCAGATATTTCACAATATTTCTAAACAGATTCTCTCTGGTGGCCCACTGTGGTACTGCAGGCAGACTGGGAATTTCTCTAGAGATAGCAGACATTTTTGGAAATAGCTGCACATGTCTTTTGCTCAGTTGTAGTCCAAAAATGGAATGTTTGCTGCACATTAGGCTTATGGTTTGCTAGTGATGGACAGATGTTTTTGGTAAACATGGTCAACATCACTCTTCTGTTTTCCTTGAACAATCAAGAAGTTGGCAGGTCATTTGGTCTATGTCAGGAAGCCCTGAGCCTCTGGGTACTAGCCTTTTCCACTCACTATCATCTCCTAGCAGTTCATCTAGTCAGTTGGCTAAACCACCTGGTAGCCAATCTCAGCTACATAGAGACAATCACTCATGAGCTGTGTCTGATCCAAAAGTTCTGAACAATATCTTCAAAAAGTGGAGAATTTGTCAGCAAGATCTACTCACCTCCTTCTGGGATCCTGGGAAAACAGAAAGCATCCCCTGTTCTGTGAAAGGCTGCCAGACAGAGGAACCATACAGGAGGAAGCCTACATCCTTAACTGAAAAAGGATTCTGTAACCCTTGCCTTCAATCCCTCTGACTCAGAAGGTCATCCTTAAAGTTTACCAAGATTCCTAGCAGGTTTTATACTTCAACCTCCTTTGCCATAGTGTCTGCAAACCCATGCCCTTCACCTCAGGCAGAGTTTCTCACCATGTCCAATGAGAGAATATTCCATCCAGACTTTCATTTATTGCACCTAAAGCCATGACTCCTGTCAGGATAGACGTTTTAGGGCTTAAGTCTATTAGAGTGAGCCCTCAGTGTTCTGGAGGGTTCCAGAACATTTATTACCAGTGTTGTCTAAACACTCTTGGTGTGTAGGGTAAACAATAAAAATAAAATAATAATAATAATACAGATTCTTGTGTCTCAGAGTCTGCCAAGAAACATTCATAAACAAGCAAGGAGTACTAATAACGTTTATTATGCTGCTTACGCCAAGCATGTGACAGAGACAATCACAAGGGAGATGGGTTTCTCACCATTCCTGAAGAATGTACATAATCTCCAGAATTGTAGATCTTAGGTTCTCTAAGATATTTTTCTATCTCTCCCCATGCTCCAGCTGTCTGCCCTTCTAGAGCAGCTACAGTAGTGTCCTGAGAGCCAACAATAGGTTTGCAAACAACTATATACTACAGATAACAGCATAGCAACAGAGATTACAACATAGTTACAGATATGAGAAACAATATGTATTGGTCCTAAGTCATTCTCCATTGAATAATGACTTAGGAGACAGAATTACTAATGAGTATAATATGAGACAGAATATGCTTCCATTAGCATTATAGCTTAGACAAAAGAAATGCTGACAGTTCAAAACTACATGCAGCATTTCTTGCTTACATACAGTATAAAACATAAAGACATAACTAAAGCTTTCTGTCTCTGTGTCAGCTTGCTTAGACAAAGAGAACTGCTGACAGGCATATCTGCCTGAGTGTAAAATACACACTTCATATAATTATCTGAGAATATAAGTATACAATAAACACCGATGATCCCTCTGAGGCATCTTATCAGTGATTAGGTAGATTATATATGGAATATCTATAAAAGACAAACATAATCTAGATAAATGTATTTTAGTAAGGTATAATGAATCGTGCATGACAATATTAGCACATCTTAGCAGCAAAGCACATTCCTAGCACCCATGCTTATATGATCAGTGCCCATATCTATAATGTTATTGCAAAATAGCAGTATCACAGTACAATAGACTAGGAATACAATGTGAGGTGTATGTGGGACGATAGGGGCATAACCCAAGCATAACACCAGAAAATTCCTATTCTTTCAAATGGAAAAGATTTCATTTGACCTCAGTGGGACAGAGCCCATCAGTGGTCTAGTTAAGCAGCTGTTTTCACCCATAGAGTTGCCTCTCCAGGGCTCCCTGTTGCTAGAAATATTCACTCTCAGTGGAGAGTCCACTTTATTAACCAGTGCTATATGTATGCCTCATGCCCTGTCATGGAAGTACTGCGCCCACTCTATCAGGGATGTAGCAACTTCAGTGACAGTCACTGGATCTAGTGACTTTGATAAGATCTTCAAGGTGGCCACTTCAGCATCCAGACACACTTTCTCTTCTCACTACAGTGTGGACTTCCAGTCCAGTCAGGATACAGTCTTAGTTCGGCTCCACTTCAAAGCTTTGTATCCATATAGTGTCAGCACTTCTCTCTTTCCAGATTTGACTGCCATTAGTTGATGCAATGCATTTGTGGCTATAGCTGAATCCTTATTTTTAGAAGAAAAAGTTAATAACCTAGAACTGTATTTCTTCTACAGGTAATAATTTATAGACACACACCACACACCCATCCTCCCCTATCTGGATATTGGGTTAAACGTACTATTGGTGCGCTATTATTTACTTGTGGGTGCTTCTCTTTCAGCAGAAAAGATCTGATGGTTGGAGGGACAGTGTACATATGTCAGAAGTGAAGGCAGTCACATAGTTGCAGTGTAAATTTCATTGGGCAGCTTCTGGGTTCCTGCGCCTTGAGTCAAATAATAGAATGCACTGTAAATTGCTATTGATGAATACTTCTAGAAGAAATGTAGCTACAGGTGTTTAATCCTTTATTTTATCACAATCTAAGGTGTTCCTTGTCAGACTGGTTGGTTGGTTGGTTATAATTCTTACATTATTTCTTTGCAGTGCTCTGTGCACCTTAAGTTACATTACTATGACTAACTTAATACAACTTCTGATCACAATATTACATTAAGCACCACACACACTGCAAACGAGCCAGAGACTGAAGAAAGCCTGTGCAAATAATAAAATAGTTGAAAGGTGGTCTTTTGAACTTAAACAGCAGCAGAGAAACATAGAAACAGAAAAATAGAAACAGAATGTGTCAGCGGATAAGGATTGCTAGGCCCACCTAGTCTGCCCAGTTTGTCCCTGCCTATGCAGTCAATGCGGAGCCTACCTAATCTCTGCCCTCCATCCCATTTTTCTACTAAGATTCCTTTGTGCCTATCCCATGCATGCTTGAAGCCCGCCACTGTTTTTGTTTCCATTACCTCCACTGCTGAACTGTTCCAGGTGTGCAGCACTCTTTCCTTGAAGAAGTACAGTACTTCCTCACATCCCTTCTAAACTTCTCCCCTTTCAGCATCGTTGCATGCCCTCTTGTCCTGATGCAGCTTTTCCTCTGAAAAAGCTTCCTACCTCTACCTTGTTCACTTATGTGAGGTATTTAAAGGTCTCTGTCATGTCCCACCTCTCCCCCTCTCTTCCAGGGTGTACATATTGAGATCCCTAGGTCTCTCCTCATAGGGCTTTGATACAACCTCTGAACCATTTTAGTTGTTTTCCTCTGGACATGTTCTACACTGTCTATGTCCTGCCTGCGATGTGATTTCCAGAACTGGACACAGTACTCCAGGTGGGGTCTCACCAATGATCAAAACAGTGGCAAGAATGCCTCTCTCCTTCTACTGGTGATTACCCTCCTTATGCACTCCAGCATTCCAGTGGCCCTGCCTACAGTTGTGTCACACTGCTGGCCACCTTGAGGTCATCAAATGTGATAACACCAAGGTCACTTTCCTGCTTTGTGACCATCAATACCTTCCTTCCATTGTATATACCACCCCTGTTTTTTGCCCCAAGGTGCATATATTTTCACTTTTTTGCATTGAAACGTAGCTGAAAAAAACTCAGCCACTCCTCAAGTTTTCTCAGTTCTCTGCTCATTCTCTCCACCCTCTCCAAAGAATCTACCTTATTGGAGATTTTGGTGTCATCTACAAAGAGGCCTTCTTGTTCTTCCAGCTCTTCTGCAAAGTTGCTTATGAAGATATCGAAGAGGACAGGTCACAGCACTAAGCCCTGAGGTACCCCATTTGTCACTCTTCCCACATTAGAGTAAGTACCATTTACCACCACTCTCTGTCACTAGTCAATCACCCAGCTTCATACCCAGTGTACCACCTTGGGTCCCATCTCTAAACTGCCCAGTTTCCTTATAAGTCTCTTGTGTCATATGGTGTTGAAGGCCTTGCTGAAGTCTAAGTAGGCCATGTCCCCCATCCACAGTGATCTATTTCCCTGGTCACCAAGCTGAGGAAATTGATAAGGTTCATCTGACATGACCTCCCCACATGAATCCATGCTGCCTTGAGTCTTGTAACCCGCTAGATTCAAGATACTCCAATAGCCTTTCATTTAATGGTGTTTTCATTAACATCCCCAGCACTAACATTAAACTGACCAGCCTATAGTTGCCAGTCTCCTCCCTGCTGCCACTCTTATGGAGCTGGACTACATCTGCCCTCCTCCAGTCCCCTAGAATCACTCCTGTTTCCAATGAGCTGTCGAATAGTGCTCTCAGAGGTGCAGCCAGTACCTCCATGAGCTTCCTCAGCACCCTTGGATGTATCCTGTTGGCCCCACAGCCTTGTCCACTTTTAGATTTGCAAGTCCTTTCAGGACTGTTTCCTCTGTGAATGGACTTATGTCCACCCCCCCCCACAAGTGTTCCTCCTGCTTCTATGTGTGTCCTCTCCCTCCACTGTAAATACTGAGCAGAAGTACCTGTTCAGGAAATTTGCTTTTTCCTGATCCTCCTCTGCACAGTTTCTCCCTGCTCTTCTTATCCTCACAATCCCTCCCCTTTCTCTTTTCATTCGTGTATTGAAGAAAGTCTTTTCCCTGTTAGCTGCCCCTTTGGCTTTCCTTTCCTCGGTTTGTGCCTTTGCACCTCTCACAACCTTCTCTGCTTTGCTCTTCATTAGCTGGTTTAACTCACTGTCCTCTTTCCTCTTTCTTCTGTGTATCTTTGTACCTCCTGAACGCCACCCCTTTAGTCATTACCTTCACAGCCACTTTCCTCAAGGACCATAGTGGTCTCTTTTTCCTCATGTTTTTGCGCTCTTCCTTCATGCATGAGTTTTGTTGTCTTCACTATGCCTTCCCTGCACTTACCTCACACTTCATCCACCCTACCCTGGTAATCTCCCTGGTAAGTTGCCTCTGTGGCATTCACCCATTTTTAAAATCTGCCCTCCTGAAGTCCAGGACCCTTATCCTTGTGTGGTTGTCTCTGCTGCCATCTTTATGTTAAGCTGCATTGTACAGTGATCACTGGTCCCCAGGTGACATCCCACATTGATGTCTGCAACACTGTCCCTGATTATGAGCACCACCTCCAGTACTGCCTCATCTCAAGTGGGATCTTTGACTAGTTGCCTGAAAAGCACTCCCTACAGAGAGTTTAGGATGGCCCTGCTTTTAGTAGAGGCTGCAACTGGGAGGCTCCAATCTACATCTGGCAAACTGAAGTCACCAACCAGAAGCACCTCCCCCTTTTTTGCCATTGTGCTAATGGATTCCCCTAGTGCCTTACCCAATTCTTCCCCGTGTTGGAGGTCTGTTCATCACCTCAGTGAAAGAGTGAGTCTGGCTCCTTTCTCCAGGGTGACCCATAGCACCTCCAACACATCCTTTACCCTTAGGCTCCTTTGTACTTCTATCTCTCTGATATCCTCCCTCACATACCGCACAAACTATCCACCCTTCCTACCATCCCTGTTCCTTCTGAGCTGACTGTAGCCTGGTATGGCCTTGTCCCAGTCATGGTTCTCAGTGCGCTATAACTCAGTTATGGCCACAAGATCCAGATCTGCCTCTGCCATGATGGCCTACAATTTTATTGTATTATTTATTTATATATTTATGTATTTATTTAAAAAGTTTAACCAGGAAGTACATACTGAGCTAGTAACAGTTCATTTCCAGATGAGTCCAGGAGGAGAGGGGAAGGGAGGGGGAGATAGCTAACAGTATAATGACAAGATAAATACAAATAAGTAGTACACGTGGAATCGAAAATATGATGGCAAAATAGTAAATGAAGGCAAAACTAGAAAAAACAGTCTCAAGTATACAGTATATAGAAAGAAAACAAAAATGGAACAGCAAGAAGTGGGCAAGACTAGAGACTGGAGAAAAAGAGGAAGGGTCAAAGGCAGTTACAAGTAGGATGACAAAAGTCAGAAAGAAAAGAGTTTAGGGAGGAGGTAGAAGAGGCAGAATGAATAGAAAAGGGAAGGGAGTACCAAACTTAAGGAAAGTGGTAAGAAAAAGCAGATTGACCAACAATAGATTTTCTAGGAGGGATATTAAGAGAATGGAAAGTATTGTTCTAAACAGGGTAGGAGGAAGAAGAAAGATGGAAAGGAAGGGTTTTGAGATAAAAGGGAAGGGTGTCAAACCAGAATTTGGTCAAAAAAGAGATGCAATGGGAAAAGCACCTAGCATCAAGAGAAGGAAAAGAAAGAGCTGAGTAAAGAGAGCAATGGTGAGTATGAGAGGGGCAATCTAAAGCAAAGTAGCAGAAAGACTGAACAAACTCTAGCCAGAGCTGATAGGTCTGTGAAGAGCTACCAAATGACCAAAGTTACACATGTGCATTAAAATTATTCAATGCCTGGGTGTAACTTGACAATTTTTTAAAGGTGTCGCATGAAATTTTCAACATGGCCTTTTTGGGACCCCTCCTCATGAAGAGTGCAAGTGTCATTTTGTTCACTTGTCCCAAAAGGTGATTTTGCAGAGCGACCATGCCATTCTGTGCTACAGATGTGAAAACACATTTCGGGCAGGATGTGAAAAGTGACAGCTGTACTTTTAAAAAGGAGGTGTGCAAAAATGGCAGTATTGAAAATCTGGTGTGAAAATATTAAAAATTGATGAAGTTAGGAGTGTGCAAAGGAACTGTGCAATGCATACTCATAACACAGTTATTTTTTGTAGTTTTTCCACCAAATTTGCAACTTGGGCTTTTTGGGACCCCACCTCATGAACAGTGGCACTGTCGTTTCATTAGTCTGTCCCAAAAGGTGATTCCACCCAGCGACCGCGAAATCGCCTTTTGGGACCCAGTACCGAAATGACAGTGACACCGGTCTCCAGGAGGGGTCCCAAGCACCCCACGTTGAAAATTTGGGGCCAAAATTAAAAAAAATGGCTGATTTATCAACTTACTTGAAAACCCCTTTGAATGCCATTATAGCACGCTTACCTTTGATTCTTGTTTACAGTTTGGCTTTGAAGAGTGCAGACATGTCCCGGTCCAGAGAAGATGACAGTGCCAACCTCCAGAGGTAAGTATGGGGTAATGGGGGGGGGAGGTGGGTGCTTAGTGGAGGATGGGAATGGGGAATGGGGATGGAGACTGGGGTGATAATGAGGACCATTTTCTTTTTTACAGGTTAAAAGCAAAAACACATCAGGGGAAGGTTTTCTTTATTTAAAGGAAATATACTAATATATATATATATATATATATATACATTTATGCACACTGGGCTGGACTCCCAGTGTGCCACATGAGTTGGGTGGGTGGGTCTTGATGCCGACATGGGGATTGGGTACCCCGATGTCAGCAGGGGAAGAAAAACAAACATTTGGGTGACAACAAGGGACCATTTTCTTTTTTACAGGTTAAAAACCAAAAACACATTGGGGGAAGTTTTCTTTATTTAAAGGAAAAAACATATATACATTTGGGCACACTGGGGTGGGCTCCCAGAGTGCCGCATGAGTTGGGGGGGTGGGTACTTGATGCTGACACGGGGATTGGGCACCCCAATGTCAGCACGGGGCAAATCAATAAGTACATTTGGGCACACTGGGGTGGGGTCCCAGTGTGCTACATGAGTTGGGGGGGGCTACATATGTATAGTATAAATAACTCACCACTCAAAGAAGTTGAACAGATAGAGGAAAGAAGTTCAATAACTGAAGCAGAGGATACATCATGACAGCAGTAAACACCAGCAATAAAGAAGGGAATAGAGAAGGGAAGGGAAAGGAGAGTTTGAGGAAATTTATACAATGGCAGGAAAGAATGCTCGACTCTGATTGGTCCTTCTGGGACTGGACCCAGGATGTTATCCCAGCATAACATCCCGAATCTAGTTCCACCACAGAGATGACCAAATGACTTTAAAAAATCACTACCCACTGCCCATTCCATACCACCAGCCGGTTCCATGAGCAATGGCCACATCCACACATCCTCTGCTCCCCAACCTCCCTCCACAAAGCACTTTTGCCATTCTCCTGAGGTTTCTCCTGATACAGATCAAAAATACTACAAATTGTACTGGGAGAACATAAAATACAATGCTATCAGTCATTTTCACAGTGAGCGGTTTTTCAAAGTAACCGGCATGCCCACACACCCGCTGCTCTCCAACCTCCCTCAGTTCATCGGGGCCACTAAGCACTTTCACTATTACCTGAGCTTTCTCCCAGTATAGATCAAAAATGCTACAAACTGTACTGGGAAAACATAAAATGCAAATAATATTAAAATAACATGATCAGCTACATGACTGTCAGTGTGTGCATAGAACAACAACAATAAGCTCTCAGCTTGGTGGCAAAGCCGAAAGGAAAACGTACTGCCATTTGTTTTCTTTTTTTTTCTAAAACATAGCACTATAACTTACTAGAAGATAAGGGTGAAACACAATTACTGAGACAAACTGTCAATGGGAGACAGCAAGGCAGTGGTGATGGGGTGGAAGAGATAAACACAGACCTATATACAGCACACAGTAAGCATGCCACCTGCTGGAGAAACACAAAAGGAAGTTTATTTTGTATAAATACTCCTCCACACTACTAAATCAGTAAAAAAAGTGTATCGATTGTTTTGTTTTTTAAAAAATATCACAAGCCACTGTATAATAGGAATAATGCACTCCAGGGTGGGTGTTATGCTGGAATAACATCCCTTCTTGGGTGTTATACACTCTCAGCATGTGACCTCAAGCCCAACCACCTGAGGCAGGAGGTTATCCCAGCATAACACTGTCCCTGTCTTGCATTTTTCCTTTATTACATCATGGGAAGAGGCAGAAGAAACAATGAGAACAGTTGTACGCTGGATCCCAGTCGCTATGTAAACTACAACACCACCGCCCCTTTTAGAGGGATCTTGCCTGACTAGGGTATATCCAGGCATAGTTACAGCTGAATTCAGGACCTCAGAGGAGAACCACGGTTCAGATATAGCTAGAACACGCTGCAGAAGTTTTAGCAAGATCACTGATAGCTGATCAATTTTAGGGAGAAGGCTGCGGATGTTTAAATGAGCAGCCCTCAACCCTTTGGGGAGTAGCAAAGGCAAGGGTATACAGAGACCAGGATTAATCTCAATGTCACCTGCTAACAAAAGTAGTAAGCTGATAATGATTTTAACACACAACTATACTGCTTAGAAGAGGGGAGAATGGAGGAAAAATACGAAGGGATATGAGGCAGAAGGCACCAAATAGTTTCTAGATGAAGCCAAGGGGCAGGAAGAAGTTGACACAAGGGATGCCTGGGTGAGTGGATGAGAGATGGAATTGAGGAGGTGAGAGTGTATTTACAGTTTTATTTCCTAGAATCCTTGTGTTGGCATACATGGCTCTCCAAACCTTGTTCTTACCATGCCTGCAATCCCCCTTCCCCCTTCCTGCCTGCTCTGCCTCTCAAAACTTCCCTCACTCCTCCTCTCCTTATCCTCTCTGTGCCTTGCCATCTCAACACCTCTCTTTCCACATCTTTTCTTGTGCCACTTGTACTCTACTATGCCTTCGCTTCTTTCAAAATGCACCCTCTGGGAGTTTCCTTCCCTTGGCCCTCCCTTCCTCTTGCTTCAGTCTGTGGGCAGGGCAGTTTATGCCTCTCTTGGTAATACTGCCTGCCACCTCAGCTAGTATAAATGTTCATTAAAGTAACATTTAAAAGTCCCACTGAGGACTGTGGTCCTCTTCCCAGAAGGATGTAGGCCATCACCTCTGTATAGCCCCATATCCTTTCAGGTTGGTCGCTGGTCCCCAATGAAGCTGAACCCCTCCTCCCTGCACCAATCTTTCAACCAACTGTTGAAGCTCCTGGGACAGCATAGCCTACCCTTCCCTTGGCCATAGACAGGTAACACCTTGACAAATGCCTCCATTCATGTTATCTGCCATAGGCCCCTCCCCACTTCCCTGAATACTCCCTGTACTATCCCAGCCCAACCCTCACCAGGTCATTAGTCCCCAATTGGAAAATGATATCCAGCTCCCCCACAGTGCTCTACCACCCTAGAGATCCTTCGTATCTGCTGTCAATCTACAGTATATGAGGCACCAGGAAGGCACCTAACCTCCCTTCCTCTCTCCACCCCTTTATGCTCCCAAATCAATCCCCCTTACAACTGTGTCCCCCACCAGCTAGATAGATATCCATATCCATTAAACAGGGCTGAAGTCAAAAAGAACCTGTCCTCCACTGATTCAGGATGGGATACTGAAATGGAAAGCAACTCCAGTCCCCCCACATGGGGGTACCTGCCAGATAGATAGGCGTCAGAAGCACATGAAGTAATTGTGGGCTTGAACTGCCATGGCTGTGGAGGCTGAGCTGCATAAGCTTCTTAAGATGAAGGGGGATGAATTCCTGGTACACAAGCACCCTCAGCTGGTTGCCCTTGGTGTGATTCTGAAGCTTAGAGAAGTATTCTTCTTAGCCACAGAATCAATGATGAGGTGGCAATAGCTGCCACTTGGGGGGAAATATGGCCCTTGGCATCAATGGACAGGGGGAATATCAACATTCTCCCACAGTGCCTGAATCACTTATGCCTAGAAATATGACACACATTTTTTTACCATGGCAGTGCTAAGTGGATGGAAAGCCTCCAGATAAAGAAAATCAGCAAAAAGAGAAACACAATTGTACTCGTGCCAACAAGGCTGGTTTTGTTTTTTATGTTTTTTTGGCTTTTTTGGCTATTGTATATAACTACTGTATGTTAATATAATAGTTGTTATGTAAGAGTGTACTAAATTGTATGTTATTATAGTTTTGTAGCAGGCCTTTCTGTCTCAGCAGTCTCACTTCTACAGTTTTATTTATTTGAGGATAACATCCATTCTCACTTTTAAAGTTTCATTTAAAAAAATGCCAACATAGGAGACATTTGTTAGTTTCTCTCTACACCCTACACAGTGGTTCAACTACCCCAATGCCAATCAATAGCACTTTTCCCCCACAAGCACAAGACCTATGTATAGCCCCAGAGCACTGAACATGCACGTTACACCAAAAAGAGATTGATACCGATCAGGAGAAGAATACAGGCAGCACAGATAATGATGATATGGATCCCCTCTGAGAATCAGAAGGTAAAAAGATGAGGGGTGTTGAAGCTGATGAAGGGTTGGGTCCAGCTCAGAATCCAGTAGTGTCCAAGACAAATCCTAAAGTCCCCCCTTATTCTACACTTACTGGTCCTCCTGGTGTTAAGCCCAGTATACCCAGTGCCCCAGAAAGGCAAGTCAAAGACTGAAGAGCACCACACAAAAACCCAGCTGTTCCAACCATTGTCACTCTGTCCTCTTCCTCCCCATGTAAATGCAGGACCTACCAAATCCCCAGTTGGGATGTCTATGTACTTGATCAAGAGGATAAAACAGTGGCAATATGTCAGCATTGTCAGGCTAATGTCAGCAAGGCAAAAAAGGGCAGTCGTGTAGGCACCAGAGGGCACACACACACACACACACACACACACACACACACACACACACTTTGTATGCTTGACTGAACACCAGAAGTTGGCTAGTACAGGTGCAGATTGATCTTTCTCATCATGCAAGGTAAATATATTTTAGTTTATTTATTTATTTATTTTTTAAACATTTGTTTATCGGGTAAACACAATGAGCCGAAGGCCCTTTTCATGTGTGACCCAGGATCTTGAGGTCAGTCAAGATGTTACATAGAAACATAGACTTTGATGGCAGATAAGGACTGCTTGGCCCATCTAGTCTGCCCATTTCCCTACCTACAGGATAGGCCGCAGATCAGATCTTAGTTAACCAACAGCCTATTTCTTCCTACCCCCCACAAGAATTGCCTTATGTCTGTCCCATGTATTGTTGAATTTTCCCACAGTTTTAGACCCCACAACCTCCTCATGAAGGCTGTTACATGCATCCACTACCCTGTCTGTGAAATAATACTTCCTCACATTGCATGACATGACATGACAATTAAACAAAAACACAACACATAACAATCAATAAATAAACTAAATAAAACATTTTAAAAATAAGAACCTCTGTGCGCAAACACTGAGGCAAGGGTTACCCCAAAGGGCATTTGGCTGGGAAGCCAAGTTTCAAGAAAATACAAAATCACACATGCCCACACCATGCATTGCATCATGGGCTGCATATGCAAATCACCACAGAATGTTATGCTGGTCCAACTAGCATTTACATTCTAATTGATTAAGAAGGTGCTTTCTTAAGAGCTTTTTAAAAATAGAGGTTGGTTCCAGGACTTAGCTGTCTTAATTGAAAATGTGTGGTCACCCATCTTAGTTTTTGTCTTCGGGTTGGCAAAGGTTCTTGTTTCATTGGAGCAAAGGTCTCTGCTTTCATTATTAAACTGAGACATTGAAAATAATGGAGAATTGTCTTGTTGCCTTAAAACTTTGTCCGTGAGATAAATTAAATTATAAAGAAAGTTCTGACTGGGTGGCAGTCAACCAGTAGTCTGATAAAGAAGACAATGATATGTGTGATAAGGTAATTTATGTGCAAATCTACAAATGCTATGAAAAGTTGTGGTCAGAGTAATTAAATCCTGCTTTGAAAAATCTGTAAATAAGAAAGAGTTGCAATTCAATGTGGGTAATAAAATGCTCTGTGCAATTGCTATCCTGGCTTGTGAAGTTAAGGAATATTGCAGCTTAAATAACACTCCCAATTTTTGATTTACTTGTCTTGTTATAACTCCTATATGATTAGAAAAGGAGAAGTTGGAGTCCAAGTGTATTCCCAAATATTTAAATTGGGTGACCTGTTCAAGTATGCTACCAGAATATCTGTGATTATTAACTCATCAGCTTTCTTAAGTCTATACTTTGATCCAAAAAACATACTTTTTTTTTGCAATTTAAAGACAGATGAAGTTTTTTTAACCAAAGTTCCAATTCATAGAAATCCCTATTCAACACTTGATTAATGGCTGCCACTGACTCAGAGCTCTTATACGTGATGATCATCCACATAAATGATAACGCTTGAATTTATCAATTTAGAGGGAATAATATCTATAAACAAAGTAAACAGTAATGGCCCGAGTATTGATCCCTGCTGTATTCCTTGTTCCAATTCCCCGTCACTTGATTTTTCACCTCCATAAGCCACCTTAACAAATCTACCAGTTAAATAACTTTCAAACCATTCTACTGGTGAATTTGTCAAGCCCAAATCCCTTAATCTCCCAAGCAGCAGGTGATGGCTTACCAGGTCAAATGCCTTTGACAGGTCCATGAACACAGCACCAGTGAGCAACCCTCTATCCATTGCTGCACTGGTGTGGTCTGTGAACCTGGCCAAGGCTGTGCCTGTTCCATAGCAGTTTCTAAAGCCATGCTGCTTGGGAGATCTAAGGCCAGCCATCTGAAGATAATCAGTACACTGGTCGTTAACAAGTTTTTCTAACATTTTCCCCAAGGGTGGGAGTAAAGATATTGGGTGATAATTGTCCATATCTTTAGGTTCTCCACCCTTAGAAATGGCCTTACTACTATTTGCTTCTATTGATGGGGAACATTCTAGATATCAAAGATAAATGAAAGATTTTTGTTAATGGGAGGCTAATATTAGCTGCAACCAGCTTTAGGAACCCAGGGTCCAAATTGCAAGCTCCTGGACTTTTATTAGGGTTTTTTTTCAATAATTTAAATCCAGAACAAATGGTTTAATACCTTTCATTGGACCAACAAGGATGTTACAAAAATAACAAATAGCGTTAGCTTTTGAATCGACAAGTCCTTCTTTGGAAGCTTAATGACAGTGTCATTAAGCTTCCAAAGAAGGACTTATTTGTCCAAAAGCTAAATCTATTTGTTAATGTTGTAACATCCTTGTTTGGCCAATAAAAGGTATCAGACCATTTGTTCTTGGTTTGTTCTTACTAGGATCAATACTGCATTAAACAGTTTGTTTTTCAATAATTTAAAAACTTGAGATGTTTTTATGACCTTAAAATAAAAGGAAGGACTCTTATCAGTAGTTTTTGGGAAACTAATGTCTGCAGCTTCACCTACATTAGACTGTTTATATTTTGTTAAATCCAAAAATACGTTCAAGAATCCATTACTAACTTCCTGCATCTTTGTAATGTAATAAGTCTGGAAATACCTCAGGAGGAGGGGGGGGAGACTGACGAGTGAGGCTGAGGAGGAATATAGAGAGGAGAAGGAGGAGTAAGAGGAGTCTGGGGGGGGGCATTCCTAGAAGTGGGCATACTAGTATCAGCAAACTGAACAATATCGCCTTTTGGCACAGAAAAATACTTAACACCTGTGAGGAAGAACCAAAACATCACTGGTTTCCTTTGAACAACAAATGTGCAGACCCAGGAGTCAAATACTACACCACCGACACTGCACACATGACATATGTGGCTGTTTTGTAGCCCCACCCCAAGAAAGGTGCAACCTAAACTACCAAGCATGTTTGAGTGATGTAAAATAACTGCCATTGCATATGAGCTGAATGCAGAAACTGCTGAAATGTTAGCAACTGATCTTCTACCATTCTCCTTTGTTGAGAATCAGGGTTTTCAGTGGTTGATGGCCAGTGTCTGTCCCAAACGGCAGATTCCAACATGGACATATTTCTCATCTCGTGCCATTCCAGAACTACATTAGACAGTGTCATGTGCATTAATCCATGCCCAGCAACAGTCTGCATCTGCATACATACACCTTAGGAGGGATAGGTAGACTAGTAAATAAATAAATAGTAGATCGATATGTGCGTTGCAGCACACTGGGCACAGATGCCTGGGGTAGTTTTTGACTCGGGATCAGGGAGCAACTGCACTAAACTAAATTTTAGTGGAAGCAACACTTCCAGTATTCACCAGCATGCTACTCTGGCAGTGAAAAGTCTCACTGAAGCACCCACAGCTTGAAAAATCTTGTCAGTACTCTTAACAAAGACTGATGACTGGCTTCACCCCATTCACACAAGACAGGTTTTATTTTGAGTGATAATGGCTCCAATGTTTTGATGTGCATTAATGATGGGAAGTTTTTCATGGTGACATGCTTGGCACATTGTCTAAATCTTGCTGTGCAGGAGTTTCTCACACATCCTGACATTAAGGCAATTTTGACTGTGGCCAATCACATCTGTGCCCACTTTGCCCCTTCTGGAAAGCTTAGTGATCAGCTGAAGCAGCTACAGATATAGAACAAGCTGCCTCAGCCCCATAGGAAGTTGGAGCTTGTCACAATATGAAACTTGACACTATACATGATAGAATATTTGTGTGAGCAGTATAAAGCTGTCTCAGAATATCTGCTTATCCACACAAGTCATTATTGTTCAGGAGTACCCATGTCTCTGACAACAGACTAGTGGTGACTAACAGATAGCCTGATAATGATTCTCAGGCCATTTGTTTAAGCAACACAGGCATTGAGAGGGAACACTGGCTGTAGAAATCAGGCCATATCTCTTCTTTAGGTACTGAGGCAGACCCATCCCAAAGTATAGCAGTGGATGGAAGGAGGTAATGATTGTGGCAGTTGTTCCCTGACAAAACACATGCTTCATGTCTTGGATTACAAGTGTATTTCTGACATCCTGTCGTCTGCTGAGTTTGAGATCACTACCATGCTAGTCCAATGATATAACTGTGGTCTTGTATCAGTCTTTGAAGGTGCTGGAAACAGGTGCAGAACTAGACTAGGCGTTTGATAAAAAAGGTACATGGGGCATACATACTGAAAAATTAATTATCAGACACATGAGAGAGAGACTGACTGTTGCTACAGCAACACTGCATAGGCAAAACCAGAGTTAAAAATGTCCAAGGGGCAAGTCAAAATCTCAACCAATCTGCTGCACAATGTTTTCTCACAGGTTAGGCTGGAAGAATTGGAGGAGAAAGAGGAGGAGGCAAATTATGATTTTATTTAATTTGTTTTCTTGATTGGGAAAGGAGGACTAGGCAATTCCGCCTATTTTCAACCCGATCCCGGGGGGAGGGGGGACAGTGGGAAACCAACTGAAATTGATCTAGAGTAAGCTGTTTGGTGATATTGGATTCAATCCATGTGGCTAGGGTCCCAAGGGGCCTTAGGGTTTTGAAATGGCCTGACTATGGTTTGGACAGAGAGGACTTTATGGAAGATTGGAAAAATACCATGCAGGCGGTACAATTGTCCACCACTGGATCGCACCTGTCAGGACATGCCCAGTCATCAGGGTACCAAGTTCCAATTTCATTGTCCCATCTTTTTGCGCAGGGCTGTGCCCCCCACCCCCTCATCCCCCATTTCTAGTTATTCTAACTCCAAGGGGTGGACCCTGAGGAGGGGACAGCGAATTTTCCCTTGTGGTGCCCTAATGATGGGCACATTCCAACGGGCACACTGATGGTCGTAAAGGGTATCATTGTTATTTGTTAAGTGCATTATTGAAGCTTATAAAAAGCAGCAAGATTTAATCAACAAGAATTAACCAACGAGGAGTCAGTTTTCCTTCTTTCCTTGCTATTGCTGCTGTTTTGGAACTGTTTTCTGTCTAGCCCTCTGCAGTGCAAAACCTGATTTTGAAGAAGTGTATTGCTTTGGGGAAATGTTTGCTTTGGGAGAAAGTTTTTTTTTTCTTTTCAAATGTGTGCCATTTATATTTAACTGTATGCTAATGCTGACTTTATAACTCTGCTCCTTCAAAATCTGTCTTGCTCTCTCTCTCTCTCTCTCTCTCTCTCTCTCTCTCTCCCACCCAATCTTCATTTTTCCTAACCCCTCCTAATTCATACAGCATTAAACAGCACCTTGGGGTCTGAAACGTCGGTGCCAGCTAAACAATCACCCATCTAGCTGCTGTCTACCTGCCCCCACCCCTACCATTTAATTCTCCTTTGACTCTGTTACCTCCCTGCCCCTCATTTTAGACTGTGGTCTTTCTTTTGTTTCATAGCACTATTTTTTGATACCACACCTTTCTTTTTCTCTTTCCAGGATTGCCCTGACATGGGCTAAGTGTTGCAACTTGTGGCCATGGCTGGAGAGCCAGCGAGCTGTGCCTCCCTCCCTGCCTGTCCACTGAAGCTTGCTCCCAGGTATGCTGCTGTGCACAGCTCGGGACTCTGATTGGTCAAGCTCCTCAGTCCCAGCACATTATTGGCTGGTGCAGCCTATGGCTTTCATTCATATTGGACCCTTCTATTTTCCTTCTTTCCTTGTTACTGCCGCTGTTTTGTAACTGTTTTCTGTCCAGCACTTTGCAGTGCAAAACTTGATTTTTCTACCACGCACCCACCCACCCCTGCCCGGCACTCTCTAAATACATTTTTCTCCACCCCTTCTGAGGCACCGCTCCTGATTGGTAACCTTTGACTTTGAGAATCTTAAAGAGGCAATCTCCTAATTTATTTCTGTCCCCCTATGTACTGAGCTTATTCCTATCCCAATACTTGAGCTTCTCCTCATGCAGTAGGATCTAAAAATGCAGCCCTTACTTTTATTTTTGGGTTGTCTAGTAGCTATGCTCTTCTGCCCCCTTGATTCTGGTTCTGTGACTTTAAATGTAACTTCACCTAATAATTTTAGTTCTCACACACCTTGCCCTTTTCCCTTCAGCCCACTTCCATTAGCACACATGGATTAAATCATTCAATGATATTTTCTCCATGGTACATGAATAACTCATTATACGAATCATGCTTCTCATACCATGCCCACCGCAGCCCTTGAATCTCTTTTACCTTTGTGGCTAGGGTGCTTTTATATGCATCCTTGAGTTCTTTTGACCATCATTCTACACATTCTCTATCTTATTCCTACTGCCACTACAAAAGGGGATGAACTCAGCATCTTAGGCTATTAACTGTCCTTATAAAGCTATTACTGTTGCTGCTTATATGCACAGGCAACATTGAACTAAACCCTGGTCCTGTCTTCCCTACTTCTATGGAACTGGCCCATTTAAAGGGGTTGATCCTGCTACATATCACTGCCTCTAGTCTATTAAGACAATTTGAATCCTTACAATCATGGATTTGCCATACCAAGCCACATGTACTGGTGGTTACTGAAACCTGGCATAGACCATCTACTCAGGATTATGAAATTAACATTCCCTTTTACAATGTCTTCAGTGCTGATAGACATACCAGAGGGGGAGGGGTAGCAATTTACATACATGACAAACTGACTGCTTCTTTAGTTGACTCCACTATGATACCCAAGGAATCTGAAAGCCTTACATTAAAGGTCCAATTTTTCATCTTCGGTGTCCCTGTGCATCATCGGATGCTACAGGCCTCCTTCAGCAAGGCTCAAGATGCTGAATCATCTGTGCAATGTGCTGGAAACTATGTCTTCAGAGGTCATCATCATGGGTGACTTCAACCTTGACTGGTTCTCTGCTAGCTCCAAACCTCTAAAAGACATATTCGATACCTTTCGGCTTACCCAACTTATTACAGAAGCAATCCATCCCAATATTAAAAATCCAGCCCATAGCTCATTACTTCATCTAATTCTAGTGAGTAAACCTCACCTCTTTACCCACTCTGGCATCTTCTTCAATGACCTCAGTGATCATTGTTCCATAGCCTGTGTGAGGTCTGTCCCCAAACCAACTTTCAATTAGAAATGCATCATGTGAATGTGAAATTTCACCTGCAAAATGGTGAAATTCAGGCAAAATTTGGCAAAATCTGGGTGAAATTTTGCAAAATTTCAAATTTTGTGGAGAAATTTCTCATTTCATGGGCAGAATTTCACAGTTTCACACCAAGCAACAAATTTCACATAATGGCTGAATTTTGTGAAATGTTTTGAATGGTGAAATTGCCGATTCTGCGGCAATTTCACCAGCAAATTTTATTTTGCAACATCTCTACACAAGACATCATTTTTTTCTTCTGCCCTGTCTCCTTAATCAAGTGGAAGACTTTCTACTTTAACTGGACACCAGGAAGAGTGCAGGTGGTGACCTTATTGAGCCTTACTACTTAAAATTAGTTTATTATGTCTTGTCTGCTCCTATCATCCACCTTTTTTAATATGTCTCTTGCCCAAGGTGTTCTCCCATCAATCTGGAAAACTGTCCATGTTATTCCACTCTTCAAATCTGGAGATCAGAGTGATCTAAATAATTATAGACCTATTTCCCTGCTTCTAATCCTTTCCAAAATGCTTAAAAAGGTAGTCAACTCATAATTTAGAAAGTACTTAGATATCTCCAATCTGCTTAACCTGGTACAGTCAGAATTTAGACCATGTCAAAGTACGATATCTTCACTTGCAAAGGTATCAAATGACTGGCAAAATGCCCTTGATGCTAAAAATGATGTATGTGCCTTGTTCCTTGACCTGAGCAAAGATTTTGACATGGTGGATCATGACCTGCTCCTGGTTGTTCTTAAAAACTTTGGAATGAATGACACGACCTTGAAGTGGTTCACCAGTTATCTTACTGGTCATCAACAGCAGGTGAAAGCAAACAGGGATCTCTCCCTGATGAAAACTCTTCTAAGAGATGTGCTCC
Organism: Neoceratodus forsteri; assembly: GCA_016271365.2. NCBI lineage: Eukaryota > Metazoa > Chordata > Ceratodontiformes > Ceratodontidae > Neoceratodus > Neoceratodus forsteri. The sequence goes on along the minus strand of CM057456.1, from coordinate 604,504,719 downwards.
AGGGGTCTGTTTTAGGTCCTCTACCATTTGCTATTTACATTAGCAACATTAACTCTGGTATCAAAACTTCAAGCATCCACCTTTTTGTCAACTATACTGTCCTTTACATTGATAGGCCTACTCTGGAATTTGCCTGTAGAGATCTACAGTTGGACTTCAGCCTTTTGCAGCAAAATCTCCTGCACCAGAAGCTCCTATTAAATGCCCAAAAAAACCAAGGCCATGTTCTTCTCACCATCAGTCAGTGCATCTAATCACTGCACCTTTGGTTCGATTCTCCAAATTACCACCTTATTGGGAGAGTCTCTGGAGTTCATGGTAAAATTTAAGTATCTGGGCTTCTGGATTGACCACACACTTTCATTTGTTGTTCATATCAAGGAATTAGCGAAAAAATTAAAACATAGGCTTAGTCTTTTTTTCCGGATTAAGCATCTACTCACCCAGGAAGCAAAAACTAGATTGGTCCAAACCACCTTTCTGCCACTGTTGGATTATGTCGACTTCCTGTATGGTCAAGGCCTTAACACTGCTTTATCCAAACTCAACAGCTTTTATCACCGAGCTCTTAGATTCATTACTGGAGCGCCATACTCCACCTATCACTGCTTCCTTTATGCTAAAGTAGGTTGGACATCTCTTAACTTCAGGTGGAAAAAAAAATGCTGCCCTCTGGACGTATAGAGCAATTATCAAAAAGCTACCCCAATACATTTTGGATTGCCTGCCTGTTTGTACTGCTGGAAGCTAGTTCTAGAGAATTATCTCCTGCATTTCTCTTATCATTCCTGAAGTCAGAACGCGCATTGGCAGGTCATCCATAAATCATGTCCTTCCTGTCCTGTGGAATACCATTCAAAAAAACTCTGAATCTTGCCATCCCTGTAAAACTTACCTTTTTTAAAAATGCTATTTGCATGTTCTTTCAAGGAGTCATGTAATTGCTTCCCCTGATGTCCTGCAAATCTATTGACTGTTTCCTTGACCACCTTCTACCCCTGCTGTCCTCTTACTTTTTCTCCTCATCTTTATATTCACTTCGGTTCTAGTGCTTGTTTCCTTGACCTCCTAATACCTTGACTTGTCCTTCTTTAACTTTCTTACCTTGTCTTTTTTTTAATTTTTTGCCTCCTAACCCTTCGCCTTATAGGATTCCCTTGTACATATTGTATATATGATGTAAATACTATTATATTGAGTGCTTGATTAGTTGATTACTGCTCCTTGTTTTGTGTGTGTTGTGTATTAGCCTCTATGTACTATTGCGTTGATTATGTGTTCTGCCCACGTCCACCTTGTAAATGAGTTACCTCAATGGTGTCTCGCTTGGTAAAATAAAGATTGATTGATTGAGTGGTGTCTAACTTCAAGGAACATCCCTACTTTGATCAATTGGAAACTGAACTTAAATTGAGAATTTCTAAACAGGATGAAAAAATTAAACTAAGGCAAAAAAATGTGAATGTGATCATCAGGATTATGCCTTGGATAGAGCATTTAGTTGAAAGAAAGTTGAAGGAGAAGGTCGCTGTAGCTGGAGTCATAATAGCTACAGGAAGATACCAAAATCAATTTAAAAAATATACAATAACAACAATAGTTATTATGGAGCAACAACAACCAAGGAAGTCAGACAGATTGGTGAAGTTCAACATTCCCCATAAGAGAACAAGGAGGGGGGCAGAGGTCATAGGAGAAGGTCAGAACATACTTTCCAGTGTGAAACTGAAGATACTGAAAACCAAACCACAGGGGAAGAAGGGGAAATAAATGTAATTAATCTATCTTCCAGAGCGTTAAATGATAGACAGCATCCAGTCATAAGGGAATTAGCTTTGTACCAACCTTTAAACCAAGCAGTTCAAATTATTCCTGGATATAAATTTGTTTGGAAGTTAAATCTGAAAGCTTTCTTTAACAAATAGAATGTGTGTTGATCTTCAGTGACTACTCCTGTAGGACCTGTGCAGGTGGCAGCTATAGCAGAAATCCATAATGATGCACAGAATAAGGACTTTAATTTTAGACCATTGTCCACTTTTGATCTGCCACCAAATGGGACTATCTCTGTGTTTGAAAACCCACGTCTCAGGGATTTTGAAGCCATTTTTTTCTGAAGAATTACTGGGACAACAAGTTAGTATTTAGAATGGAGAACGGGAGGCTCTGAAACAGTTGGTGAAAGATCAGAAAGTGATCATTAACCCAGGGGACAAGGGTGGGTCTGTGGTCCTTATGGATACTGTGGATTATATTTCTAAAATATATGGACGACTGAATAATAACAAATTTTTAGGACATTTTGGACACCAACCTGGTCCTGATTTATAAGAAAAAGGTGGACTCTTTCCTGGTTAGCACCTTCGATGAAGGTATTATTTCCCAGAATACCCTGGATTTCCTTACAGTTGACTATCCATGGCCAGTCACAATGTATGTACTGAACAAGGTACACAAGAATCTCTTCCATCCCTCGGGATACTCTGTTGTGGCAGGTATAGGGTCACTGACCAAGTCACTGTCCCAGTATGTAGATGCCCACATTCAAGACATTGTACCAATGCTGTCTTCATACATATGGGATACAACTGCTATTTTAAGGATCCTGGAGAAGATGTAGTTGTAACCAAATTGGTTGTTGATTTCCATGGCCATAGAATCTATGTATACCAACATACCTCACCAATGGGGCCTTGAGGTGATCCATTCATAGCTGAATAATGCTATGGATTATGATGATCAGCATAAGGATTGCTTGATAGGGTTAGTAGAAATCATTTTAAAGTGCAATTCATTCATTTTCCATGGTAAATATTATTGCCAGGTAAAGGGAACTGCAATGGGGGCTATCTCTGCCCCCAATTATGCCAACCCTTATCTGGGATGTTGGAAAAAGGATGTTATTTGTGAGTAAATGTAACAATTAATTGTTTTATTGTATTGATTTGTACACACCTTTTTTATTGATGGCGTCCTGATGATGTAGCTCAATACAACACAATAATTAACAGAATTTGTATATTATTTACATAAATAGAATCCAAATTTATGTTTTTCTGTAACTTCAGACATCATTTAGGTCAATGTTTTGGCTCTTACCATCATTAAAGTGAATTTCCAACCAAAAGGCATAAGGTATTGGCTTCATAGCCCAATACCTTATGCCAGCTTGAGGTCATTATTGCAAAAATTAAATTTTTTACTCACTCTGTGAAGTAACGAAGGGATAGTACCTATCTCCATAGCCACCACCAGCTGATTCCTTCCAGCTTCCTAGTATGCTTGCTCTGCCCCCATGCTCAGTGTTTTTGTGACATGTGACCAGGGAGAGTGTGGGGGCGAGCCCTATACAAGTCTATGGGGCATTTTTTTAAAAGCAGTTTTATGAAGGTTTAAGCAATCTGAGAGGGTAATAAAAGCCACCGCTCTACTAATATGGACCAAGATAATAGTACTTCACTATAAATGATGAGCCCTTTTTTCTGTCCCTCAGAGGATCATCCCAGCCCTATCACCTTATGTCTTCCAGGGCTTACCTGCCAGCAGCCTTCCCCAGGGCCCTTTCTCCTCCTCACTGAGGTCAGAAGGGTTCCCCAAGCCCCACTGAAAAATGGTCAAGTTCAGTCAGGCATGTCCAATTGGTCAGGTGCAGGGCCTGCAGATGCTCCTCTTCATCTTGCAGCTGGATTCTTTTTCTGTTTTTTGTCCCCAGGGGAGGCATGGCATGCAATGATGTCATGGTGCACACCACATGATCATTTGCAATGTCTGCCATGCCTCCTGACCTTCCTAATCTGGGCTGCCTTTCCCTCAGCTTCCTCCAGGAGGCCAGGCAAGCATCTGCCTCTGCCCACATCCTCAGAGGAGGAGAGCCATCCTACGGATGCTCAATCCTTCTCCCCCCTCGGCCATCCCTCCAACACTCCAGATTTGATTCTGAAACCGGGTCGTCGGCATCATAAGTGGTAGCACTACCACTGCACAAGCAGGCCAGCTTCATGCTGAGCCATTTTCATAGTGAAGTGGCAAGGTAACTGATTTTCCAGCAGTGATATCAGTTGACATGAAATACTTGAGGTGTCCGCCCCTGAGTGTGAGTGTTGAGTGTGTCTTTACTTCTGTAAATACACATTTTGAGAGACATGTGCATCAATTTGCCATCCAGAAATGTTGGCATGCTTACATTTATTAAAATGAATGTAAAATAATTGCCCACCACACATCACTATATCTCTGATCATGCCTTATGAATCTGGAGGTGGTGGTTATGATGATGATGGCCATGGCATTGTTAACAGTGGTAGCGAATTGACAGCATGTGAGGTGGAGCAGGAATTCCCAGGTGGTGATAACTCCAGTCTGGAAGACTGTGAGGGTTGTTTCCTCGTGGCGGAGGAGGAAGCATGAATAATTGTTTACTGTCCTGAATCTTGATTCCATCTCAAATTTGTCATTTCCTTCTCCTTCTCATTTTCTCAAGTGGTCTTCTAATCCTTCCTGTGCCATGCATTGCCAGTTATAATAATTCTTATTTCTTTCTAATATTCAATGTCTCAATACATTTGTTGCTGTTTTGCTGCTCAAGAGTCTCACATATAGTAAGTATAGGCCAGAGGTATACCACAAATGGACAGAGTCAGACCCTCTTCATCAAATAATTGCTTACTATAAGCCACTATGTCCCCCTCCTTCTACTTCAAACACACAGATTAATATCTCCATTCCCCCTTTCTGCACCAGTATGAGCAATCTTGCTCCAAACCCAATTCCCGCCATGATGATGATGATGTTGAGTCTTGCACATCTATCAAAATATTCAGCTGATGGACCTGATGACAGCACTGTGTGCAAATGTATAACACTTGCTATTGAGTTCATGATGAACTGGACCATGCTGCCTGTGTTCTCCCAAGTTTTCACTTTGCAGAAGTACTTACCTGGATGGATTTTGACAGACACCTCCCTCAATCATTGATCTGATTGCTGCCTGATGATTCTGAATTTGCTGATATAGAATTTTATTGCTGCATTGGACACTGTTGTGGCGTTCCAGAAGGACATGGCCATCACTAACTGGATGGCAAGTATCCTTTCTGACTGAATTGTCTAGCACATAACTTGATCAGGGGACATTGGACACTTGAGTCAAAATAATTTTGCTCTCATATTCACAGATCTGTTCACTTGTCCTGCTGCATCCTCCTCCTCCTGTTCCTCCTTCTCCTCCTCCAACACCAAGCAAGTCACCACCTCTTGGGCACCATCATGCCATTACGCAACATGGCCATCATTAATGTGATAGTAAGTGTCCTTCCAAAATGTATTTTTATTTTATTTTCCCTTTTCTTTAACAGACACAATGTGACAGGAAGTGGACTAGAGTCTAGATAATTACACTTTTGTCTTCAAAGGTCTCTTCTGTCCTGCTGCCTCCTCCTTCTCCTCTAACAAAAAATCTGCCTCATCTTTCACCACCTCTTGGGCACCATCACATGACATGGTCATCACTAGTATGATGGTAAATATCCTTCCTGATTTCTTTTTCTTTTTTGTTTCAGAAATACAGCATGGCAGGAAATGGGTATGACCACACTGGCCAATTGAGTCTAAATAATTTCATTCTTGTCTTCACAGGTTACAGGTCCAACATGACAGGAAGTGGACAAAAGATATACTCTGTAGCAACCACTCTGGTCAATTGAGTCTTAATAGTTTAATTCTTGTCTTTATAGTTCTCCTCTCCTGTGCTGCTGATGCCTCTTCCTCCTCCAGCATGCAAGCCGCCTCCTCCTCTGTCAGACTGCAACCCGAGACTCATGGGCACTATTGTTAATTTTATGTATGTATGTATTCATTTATAGCAGCAGTTCAGTAAAGTGCAACTGGTAGCAAAATGAGGGAGTGAAGGGAGCCTGTGTACAGTGGGCACAAGTCCAAGGGGTAAGAAAACCAATAAATCAGGGCAGAAGGGGGAGGAAGTAATTTGGGGAAGAATAATGAGACCAGTCTATGATCAACGGCAACCACAGGGATAAATAGTGAATTTGTCGAGGAGGGATTTTAGTGATAGGAAACAGGGAACATTGTGAATATCAACAGGGAGGGTGCACAAAAGTTTGGGGAAGCAAAAGGAGATGGCAGCTTGACCTACAGAGGACATTACAAGGGAGGATGAGAGAATGAGTGCCAGAGCTGTGAAGGGAGTAGAGGGTAGAAGGAGGGAGAGGAGAGAAGGGAGGACATGTAGGAGGTAAGGAGCCAAGCCCGAATATGAAGATGAAGATGACACCATGAGTGAGGCATCTGGCATCAAGAGATGGCAAAGAGAAGGAGGAATACAGGGAACAGTGGTGGGCTATGGGGAGGCAATTCAGAGCAGAGCAGCAGAGAGAGGGAAAGAGGGGATCCAACTTGGCAAGGGTAGACTTGGAAGCAGCCTTATATAAATCACTTTAATCAAACATAGCTAGAATTATCTTTGTAACAATCTTTCTATAGACAGGAAGCAGGATATTTGCTTTGTTCCTGTCAAGTGCCCAAGTTTAAGGTGCAGCTTCTGGTGGATGGCATCCATGTATGTAGGAAAGTCAAGATGACAATTCTGCCATACTCTGAGTTATTTGGAAGAGGAGACATCCACAATCACAACATCATCAAGGGTCTGGAAGGAGGGGAATGGGGAGAACTTGACAAGTCTCTACCTAGTGCCAAAGGTCATGGAAACGTTATTTTGACACAGAGGGACAGCTGATTGGCCCAAAATCAGTGCTAGATATTGTTGAAATCCAGGTGGAGTTGGGTCATGAGATCAGAGGCAGAAGAACCTGAGGTGTAGAGAACTGAGTCATTTGCACACACGTCAGTGGATGCTGATTCTCAGGAGAGGGGAAGTTCATTTAGAGAAAACTGGAGAATAGCACAGGGACAAGGATGGATCCTTGGGGGAAGCCAGAGCAGATAGGGAGAGTAAGGGAGATGGTACCACCAATGCAGATGGTTTGGGTCCTACACTCAAGGTATGAGCAAAACCACTCACAGGAGGAACAGGAGAGCCCAGACACTTTTAACTTGTCCAGGAGTACAGGGTGGCCAACAGTAATGAAGGCTTTGGCCTGGCCATGTTGACAGAGATTGTGGAGGTGATCATCCTCAGGTCCATGCTGGAATGGATGGAGTCAATGTGCCTAAGGAGAAAGGTGGCGGCAGACTGGGATTTCCTGAAGCCAGACTAGTAGGGATTGATAGAAAAGTTGTGAGGGAAAGGGGAAAGCTGGGAAAGAATCAGGTGTTCCTGAAGTTTAGCCAGAGTGGGGAGGAGGGTGACAGGGTGATAGCGACCAGGGAGGGAGGGTTCACCCACTTTGGGAAGGGGGATGACTGGTGCCTGCTTCCACAGATCAGGAACTAAGATAAGTGACAAAGAGCAATTTAGGAGATCTGTGATGTGAAGGACAATTGCTGGGCAGGATAGAGACAAGAGTTTGGGTTCAAGTCCATCGAGGCTCCCTCCTCTATACAGGTTAAGAGCTAGAAGAGCCTTGAGGATCACAGACAGAGTGGTAGGGGAGAAAAAGATGGGGTAGGGTGATGGAGCAGGTTGGGGCAAAAAGGAAGTGGTGTTGGGGAGGGGGAGGTGGAGGGAAGAAGAGAACAAGGACAGGTGGTGAAAAAGGAGTTGAAAAATGGGCATGGGGTCATGATGTCACTAACAAAAACAGTGCGGCAATAAATGCCGCAAGCAACATAGCGTGCCCCAAAATAAGGTTGGAAAAAACACCAACCATAACATGAACAGCAGGCCCCATTGAAAATAATAGGACTTTCTTTTTTGGGGGGCCCCCTGTAAAACCCCCGACATTCAGGGCTTTGTCCCCAACCCCCCCAGACTTTAAATAACAAACTTCGAGGGGGTGTGGATTTCAAGGATGGAGAAAAACTCATTGGGGGGAGAAATTAAATTTCCCCCCCAAAAAAACAAAAAAAAGGTGCAATTCCTGGAGACCTGATGGAACTGAACTGTGGTGCCAGGTCTCCAATCCTATCGTGTGGCAGTGCCTTAGCCACTTCACCACAGGAGCACCTCAACCAGACACCACACAGATAGCAACTTGATCCCTTACTAGTAAGAGCACAGAGCAAGAGGGGTAGCGGTAATTCCCTACCACTGCTATACCCCTGTTGCTCTAAATGCTTTAGCGCTTTACACAGCGCAGTTATTGTGGTGCTGTTTTTGTAGCACTGTATTGACCTGGTACCAAACAATGAGGTGACTACTGCAGGATCAGAGATGGGGAGTTGCCTACCTTGAGGACAGGGGGAAGGGACTGGGAAGGAGTGGAGAACAGGGCGTTAATGGCCTTCCAGAACTCTGAGGGGTGGTTAAAGTTTTCTGGAGCATGGATGCATGTAGTCAGCTTTTGTAGGCCTAGTAGCTCTGGTACAGAACTTACTAAGTGCCTTATATTTAGAAAGGTCAATTGGGGAATCAGTGGACTTGTGGGTCCACCAGGCAAGATCACATGCATGGTGACAGGCCAGAAACTCTGCTATGAACTAAGGGATGTATGAACCATGGATCCAAGTTTTCCTTAGAAGATCATGATGACCCAGGCTGACAAGAATCCACTAAAGTGCCATCTTCGCTGTCACAGACTTGTCAACTCAATACTGCAGCCACAGTTAATCTCTAGCAATCTGGTGTGACTTCCTCCTGTGAGCTGTATCCAAGTCAGCTGCTGCCCGTACATCCACATCTGATGCCAAGAAGCTGCTGAATACTACTCATCATCAGCATGCAGCAGAATAGCAAGTTAAAACCTGCAGCCTCTGGCCACTTACTTAGATGCCACCTACTCCTGTCACTGAAACATCACCTGCAAGGACACAGTCACAATAGTGTGGTCAAGAACTGCAAGGTAAAAATAGTACCATTTTTGTTCTTTTGGGGGAGGCTCTGCCCCCCGTACCCCCCAGACTGAAGGATTCTCACTCCAGGGCAGGCAGATCACAGGGAAAGTTATAATTCGTGGAGCCATGGAATACTGTTTCCACAGCTCCGTGTAATAAAATAAGCCTCAATATATGTAAAATGTTTGGAGACCAGGATTAGAACTCTGGTCTTCACTGCTGCTAGCCAAGCTGCTCTATGCACCAGCCCCCCACATCATGGGAGCAGCTCAGGCAGCCTTCTGGATTCTGGTACCCTTGTGCTGTACCAGCACCATGGATAGCGACCAGGGGAGCACTTACTGAAAGCGTATATCCCCTCTCGCTGTCCATGCTAGTGCTACATGAACTGGCACTCTGTAGACTGGTGCTATTCGTATAGTGCTATTCTAATCAGGTACCCCTACAAGTGCCACGTCCTCTACCTGCCACATGCAGGGACTGTGCCACATTGGCTAGGATTGCAAATTACACTGCAACTTTCATAAACACTATATTCCAAAGTGCTTTACAATTTAAACAGTTGAGTATTGGGAGACTGGCAGTGCAGATAATACACAGAAATAAGGATACTTGAGATTTATATAGTGCTTTTCACGTGCACTGTATCCCATTCTGCTTTACAAGACAGATAGTTCAAAAACTTCCAACATGCTCTGTGCAACTCACCCCATAATGGAGTAGCTCACTAAAGCCATACAGCAACCATTAATTTTGCACTCAAACCCTGAAGGGATTCTAGTTCTCATCTTGTGGCCACAATTTCCTTGTGACAAGGTTAGCTGAGACCATCAGCTTCTAAATTACTTTTAACACTGTGAGCGAGGAAGGATTACATGACTTCCCAATCAGATGAATCAATTTAGATTTGTTTAATATGACTGTATCCCCAAATAGCCAAATAAGCAAAATGTCAAAATCATGCATGGGCTGTTTTGCAGTATGAGAAAAAAATAATCGCACACTACAGCTGTTTCTGACACTTCAGCTGTTGTACAAAATAAATTAATACTATTAGAAAAAAACTTAAAAAAACTGAGCTTCTAAAACAAATTGTGCACTAGAACACACAACTACTGAATCACAATGTCTTAGTAAGAATGGTCCTGCACTGATAAAGGAATCCCACAGAACTCCTCCTGTGCATTTATTATACAGATCAATATACTTCTCAAGTAAGTATTTGTGATCTGTGATTGTTTTCTGTGTTCTGTATTTATCCAACAAAATACTAATTTCCAGTAAATATAAACAATAAAATGTGATGAATGGTGACTGGTGTTAAAACTTGTTTTTCTTTACATACCCTTGGGGAGTGCTGTCTATATAAAATGCTCACTCTTTGCACTTTTTATGGACAGCACACAGCTCAGGTGTGTAAAAAAAGAAAACTCATAATAAACCTATTCCCATACATTATTCCCTCAGTTGGTGGCTGCTGTTATAAGTTAAATCTAAACCCTGTCAGATGTTTGACATGTTTGGAAAATTAATGATCACTGAACACACTTCAAGGGTGTTGCACAGTATTCTTGCAATGACTGGTATTTTTTTGGCATTGTAAGTTATAATAACCAAATGTGTATAAGCTTTTGGGGTTTCATTAATGTCTTTGGTTTTTACAGTTTGGGCGGATTGACAGCTTTTACATGCACTGCCTATTACTTTACTTGAGCTCAGTAAATTGATAATATTAGAGCCTTACCAATGGGATTGAGATGGATGAGTGAAGTGTAGATGTTTAGAGTGAGACAAGAGCTAAAATATTACAGTGGAGAAAATAAAGGAGGGCATAATTACAGCAATCAACCTCTGCATGAAGGAAGTGAGTAAAAGCAGAAGGAAAAAGAAGCCATTATGGTTCTCTAAGAAAGTGGCAAAGGTGTTGAAAGAAAACAATGGTATTCAGGAAGTAACAGGAAACACAAAGGGAGGAGGACAGGGAGTTATACCAAGTAAAGTGGAAGGAAGTAGTCAACACAGTGAGGGAAGCAAAGGTACAAACAGAGGAAAAGATTACCAAAGGGGTCACTACAGGGGATAAAACTTTCGTCAGATACGTAAGTGGGAAGAGAAAAGCAAAGGGAGGAATAGTGAAGATTAGAAGGGTGGAAGAGGGAGTTCATGCAGCAGAGGTCCTAAAAAAAGATGACCTCCTAAACAGGTATGTTTGCTTAGTCTTCATGGTGAAAGAAGGGGGGATGGACCACCAGGGAATAGCAGGAACATGGGGGTGGACACAAGTCCATTTTCAGAGGAAAGAGCTCTGAAGATGGACAAGGCTATGGGACTGGACAGGATATGCCCAATGGTATTAAAAGACATCAGGGAGGTACTAGCTGCCCCACCGACAGCCTTGTTCAACAGCTCAGTGGAATAAGGTGAGATTCTAGAGAACTGGATAATGGCTGATACAGTTCTTCTACATAAGAGCGGCAGCAGGAAGGAGGCTGGCAACTCTAGGCTGGTCAGGCTTATTCCAGTAGTGGGGAAATTTATAGAAACCTTACTGAAGGAGAGACTGGCAAACTATATGGCTACAAGACTACATACAGCATGGATTCATCGGGGGAAGGTCATGCCAAAAGAATCTGACAGATTTATTTGACTGGGTAACCAGAGAAATAGATCAGGGGAGGAAAGTGGATGGGGTTTAGCTGGACTTTAGCAATGCCTTCAACGCTGTGCTGCACAGGAGGCTGATAAAGAAATTGAACAGCCTAGGGCTGGGATCCAAGGTTGTGAATTAGGTTAGAAATTGGTTAACAGACAGGAGATAGAGGGTGGTGGTTAATGGCACTCACTCTAATTATGGGGGAGTGACCAACAGGGTACCACAGACCAGTCCTCTTCAATGTCTGCATAGGGGACAGTGCAGAATAACTAAAGGGAAAGGTTTGCCTTTTTGCAGATTATACCAAAATCTGCATTAGGGTAGACACTCAGGAGGGGGTGGAGAGAATGTGCAGTGATCTTGGGAAACTCATGGAGTGGTCAAAAGCATGGCAGTTGGGGTTCAATGCCAAAATGTACAAAATCATGCACTTATGGCACAGAAATCCAATAGATGAGTATAGGATGGGGAGGTACTGACAGTCACAGAACAGGAGCAAGACCTTAGGATTATCATATCTGAGGATCTTAAGATGGCAGAGCTGTGTCACAAAGAAATAAGTAGGGTTAGTGGGATGCCGGGGTGTAAATGGAGGGGTATTTCCAGCAGGAGGAGGGAGACAGTGTTGCAACCATATCTCTTGCTTGTGAGACCCCACCTCAAGTATTGCGTCCAGGTTTGAAGACTGCATCTCAGAAAGGACATAGAGAGGGTGGAGGCAGTCCAGAGGAGGACAATTAAAATGGTACAGGAGTTTACACAAGAAGCTCTATAAGGGATCTCAAAATGTACACCCTGGAGGAGATGAGAGAGAGAGGTGACATGATAGAGACCTACAAGTACCTCACAGGGCTGAACAGGTGCAGTCTCTTTCAAATGAGAAAGAGCAACAGGACTAGGGGGCTATGATGCAACTGTAGGGGGAGAGGATAGTTCAAAAAAGATGTGAGGAAATATTTATTTACTGAAGGTGTCACAGATGCATGCAACAGACTGCCAGTGGATGTGGTGGAGGTTAAAACAGAGAGGGGCTTCAAGCATGTGTGAGACAGACATATGTGCACAAAAAAGAGACAGAGGTGGGAGGGTCACCAGAATCAATCAACCAATCAATCAATCTATCAATCAGACTTTATTTAACCAGGTGGAACACCATTGAGCAAGCGCATTTGAAAGGTGGGCCAGGGAGGTACACATAATTAATACAGTAGAACAACAATAACACATGGTCAATGCAATAACAATAACACATGGTCACTGCAATAACAATAACACATGGTCAATGCAATAGGATAACATAGACAACCTGAGGAATGTTCAGTCATAGGGTGCAACAACAACACTGAAAACAACAGAAATAAAAATTATATACAATGTGTGTTCATGAAGAAACAACAGTTCTTGACATAAACAATGTTGCACTATTGGGATCAAACTGCTCAGAAATATGACAGCAAATGAGTAATGGCACATGATCAAAGTGGAAGGAAAGAATAAAGTAGGAAGAGAAGTAAGAGCTGTGAGTATCACTGTAGCGGCAGCAGTGCAATTAGCGACAGGGAAAACATTTACTGGGCTCAGAGTAAAGTGATTTAAACACAAGATTACTTGGATTAACCAATTTGAATGATTTTTGTATTTTATTCCATAACTGGGGCAGCATGTAACTGAAGGAAGCTCTGCTGAATTGGGATTTGACCTTAGGTACAGATAGTGAGAAGTAACAGTAGCTTCTCAGGGCGTAATTTCCTAAGGTGCAAAGGGGCAGGCAGTCAGAAATGTAGAGGGATAGTTTTTTGATAATAGCTCTATAGGTTCGGAGTATAGCGTTCCTTTGTCTCCTGAATGTAAGTGAAGACCAGCCAACCATGGGATAAAGTGCGCAATGGTGAGTGGTGTAAGCTGCACCGGAGATGAAGCGTAGTGCTCTGTGGTACAGGGTGTCGAGCTTTGCTGGTGCAGTAGTAGTAGTAGTAGTAGTAGTAGTAGTAAAAAGTTTATTTCTGATATCAGAAACAGGATAACCCAATTTAGCAGCAGCAAATTTACAATAAGTCCTACTGTACAAAAATATCAGTTTCATTCTTTAAAATGCTATAACGTACATACAACTGAATTCATACACAAACGAACAATTTTCAATATGTGCAAGTCTCTCAAGTACAACAACTTTTTGGAGACAATGCAACCCTTTCAAGCCAAGATCATAATACATTCCAAGATGTTTTGTTAGTACAGGACCTCAAGTGCTGTGGCAATGAGTTCCACAGTTTTGGGCCCTCATATACATAGCAATGTTGGTCCCTCGTTGATCTCATAAATGGTACCCTAAAATGTATTTCCCCTGCAGATCACAATCCCGCCTTAGCATTCCACTCCTTCAAAAACTCTATTAGATATCCTGGTGCTTTTTTTAAAATAACAGCGGTGGGTCAAACACTGCCCATACATATTTCACCATTCCATCAGGGATATCCAGTTTAAGGCCTTATAAAGAGTGCAATGATGTGTATTCCAGGGTGCATCTAAGACAAAACGTGCATATCTATTGTAAATAACATCAAGCCTTCCCAACATACCTCTAGCAGCCCCATTGTACACAACATCACCATAATCAATATGAGGAATTATCATCAAATTCACAATTTTTAACCTGGCTTCAGATGAAAGACAATCTTTGTGTTTATACAATACCCCCAACTTCTTGTTCAATTTTTGTATCAAGTTGTCAATATGGAAGTCTCAATTACAATGGGAGTCCATCCAGACTCCCAAATATTTGTAACACAAGGGCCAGGCTACACCCATCCAATGTTTTTATATCTAAATCCAAAGATACTTTTTTTATTTGAAAATAACATTACCTATGACTTTAAAGGGTTTAAGAGCAGACATTGGGACTTGACCATAAAGGAAGTCAACATAGTCCAAGAGACCTAAGAACGTGGTTTGTACCAGTCTCTTCCTAGCCTCTTGGGTAAGCAGATGTTTAATTCTATAGAATAGGCCAAGCCTCTGCTTCAATTTTTTTGAGAGTTCCTCTACATGCTCGATGAAGGAGAGTTTGTTGTCAATCCACATCCCTAGGTACTTGAATTTTACAACATAACCCAGTGACTCTCTAAGCAATGTGGTGACAGATGGCATAGGTCTGGGCTTGGGGGGATTTGGGGCAATAGCAAGTGGGGACAGGAGCATGGCCTTTGTTTTTTTGGTGTTTAGAAGTAGTTTTTGGTTAAGAAGGTTATGTTGCAGAATAATGAAATCTGATTGTAAGTCCATACAGGCACTCTCAGGGGTTGGCCTGGCAGTGTAGAGGATCATGTCATCAGCAAAAATGTGGTCACTGGATGACACTATTCCATGGTTGATGATGTTAATGTACAGTGCGAAAAGTAAGGGTCCCAGAATGGAGCCTTGCAGCACTCCTCTTCTGATCTGTTTTAGAGGAAAAAGATCACCCACTGCTTTGACTTGCTGCATATGCTCTGTCAGATAACATGAGAACCATCTTAAGGAAAGTGTGTCCAATCCAATGTTGTGGAGGGTAACTAATAGCAGATCATGATCCACGGTATCGAATGCCTTACTTTGATCAAAAAAGGCAGTGCATACATGGTTCTTTAAGTCAAGAGCTCTCTGCCAGTAATTCATTACCGTAGCAAGTGCTGAGATTGTACTGTGACTGGGCCTAAAGCCTGATTGCACTGGATTAAGCAGGTTGGAAGCATCAATATAGTTCCTAAGTTAAAAAATGTCTTCAGCAGTTTTGATAGGATGGGAAGTAAGGAGATTGGCCTGTAATTATTGGGGTCACTTGGATCTCCTGATTTGAAAAGGGGTATGACTTGGGCAGTCTTTCAGAGTGATGGGAGTTCACCCATGCCAAGGGACAGGTTGAAGAAGTGTGTGATTGGTGCTGCCAGGACTCGATGACTAAGCTTTAGAAAATATGGTCCAATAAGATCTGCACCTGCACTTTTTCTGACATCCAACTGTAGGAGCAGGTCCTCCACGTTCTTGAGTGTTACAGGCTGAAAGGAAAATCCTATGTCTGGGATACGATGGGTAGGGGAAGGGATTGCTGAGCTCTGGGTTGAAAGCTGGGTTCACAGGTTATTGGCAGGTGAAGAGTCAAAGGCCATCCCTGCGGTGGCAAAATGTTTGTTAAAGCTGTCTAGGATCTTTTTTTTTTTTTGTGATGGAGGAGCCATCATATGAGATCTTAGTGGGGAGAGAGTCGGAAGATGCATGGACTTGGATATCTTCAAGTGTTCTCCAGAACTTAGTAGCGTACATGTTGGAGGAGTCCAAATTTGTGTGGTAATAGTTAGCCTGTGTGATTCTGACAAGCTTCATGCAGAAATTTCTGGCTGACCTGAAGGCAGCCCAGTCAGAAGGAAGTTTTGATTTGCATGCCTTTTTCCAGAGTTTATCCCACTGAGCAAGGCAGCCTTCAGTTTGGGTGAAACCAGATAGCGTCTGTTTAGGAAGATTAGGCAGGGAACATCTGGACACTTTAATCAGGCCAAGTGTTCCTTTCCTGCTGACCAATTCTATGTTTGATTTATTTATCTGTATATCTGTCAGTCTCTGTCTATCTATCTTTGCAGTTGTTGTGTGGATACAGTATATAGAAGGCTATACCAGGCTAAAATGTCTCGAATGCTGGGATTTAACCAAAATAACAGTTTCCTTGCTTATTGGGACAAAATAGAAGCATTCATGATATAGCATCATCCTTCAATTCAGTACCACAGAGAGTTTGACAATTAACAGGTTATTAAATGACCTATGCAGACCATTCCCTAAGAAATCAGCAACACAAGTTTTTCCTGGAACCTAAATGCTGGAAGACCATTGACCAATCCAGGTTCTCTTTCAGGCTCACCTATCTGTGGAGCATCAAAGCAGAAGGAAGCAGGGAAGGCAGTCACAATAGGAAAGGCCCAAACCAAGGAAAAAATAGCCAACTTGGTTAAGAAGGGGGATAAAACCTTTTACAGGTACATTAGGAAGCAAAGAATGATGAAGAGAGGGATAGTTAGTTGGTTTTAATAAAGGGAAGGGTAGGTGGGCAGAGGGTGAGAGTGAAAAAGCAGGGATACTGAGCGAACATATCTGCTCAGCATTCATAAAAGAAGAAGAGGGTGAGGTACTTAATCCAATCAATAGAAGCACTCTGGATAGGGGGGTTGATACCAGTCCATTCACAGAAGAAAGAGTTCTGAAAGAACTCCTAAAACTGAAGGTGGACAAAGCAATGGGACCTGATGGGATTCACCCCAAAATTCTAAAAGAACTAAGGGTAGAACTAGTGAAACCATTGACTACCCTTTTTAACAAATCATGGGAGGTTGGTGTGGTACCTGAGGACTGGAGGAGGGCAGATGTGATTCCTCTTTACAAAAGTGGGAGCAAAGCAGAGGCAGGACACTACAGACCTGTTAGTTTGACATCAGTGGTAGGGAAAATGATGGAATCACTTCTGAAAGAAAGAATTGTTGAGTACCTAGAGGCCAGCAGGACACAGGACCCAAGACTGCTTGGATTCACAGTGGGAAGGTCATGTCAGATAAATCTAATAGATTTCTTTGACTGGGTGACCAAAGTAGTAGACCAGGGAGGAACTGTGGACATGGCCTAATAAGACTTTAGTGAGGCATTTGACACAGTGCCACAAAAAAGATTAATAAACAAGTTAGCAAGCCTGGGAGTGGGTCCCAGAGTGATAGCTTGGGGAAAACATGGGCTGGACAACAGGACACAGAGGGTAATAGTAAACGGAGTCCACTCCGAAGAAAGGGGGGTTACTAGCGAGGTACTGCAGGGTTCAGTTCTGGGACGGGTCCTTTTTAATGTCTTTATAAGTGACATTGCGGAGGGACTGGAAGAAAAAGTATGCCTCTCTGCAGATGACACAAAGATCTGCAACAGGGTTGCTACACAAGGGGGGTGGAAAGGATGAGAAGGGGCTTGGCAAGGTTGGAGGAATGGTCAAAAGTATGGCAGCTTGGATTCAGTGCAAAGAAGTGCAAAGTAATGCACCGGGGAAGAGTACACATGGGGGCTGGGTAATAACAACAAAAATGGAAAGGGAACGGGGGGTAGTCATATCAGATGACCTAAAGGTAAGCAAGCAATATGAGAAGGCAGTAAGGAGGTCTGGGGAGATACTGTAATGCCCCAAATACTGCCCCTCTCCTGTTTGCCCCAGTCCCCTGTGTGCCAAGGTTCCACCATAAAACTGCAGCTGCAGTTAAATTAATTTTTTTCCCTTTCTTCTGTAACCTGCGCAGCCCTAGTGCGAGGGAATGGCATCTTGTGCTGGGCAGCTGTCTGTCTCCCTGGTTGCTAGGGACTCGGCATCCCAAATGCCAGGGAGGGCTTCTGCTGCAGTAACGGACGTTTTTAAAATATAATAATCTGGGAGAAGCCAGCAGTCGGTATGGTCGAGTGAGTGCTCTCAGGCACCCCGACGAAGAAGAAAAAGAAAGTTAGTGCCCAAGTCAAAAAGAGAGGGGACACAGGGAGGTAAACAGTGCAGGGTATTATGTACCTGTAGTCCTCCTCTTCTTCCTGCATGTTGGTCCTGTGGTGGTCCAGTGCTCCGGCGGTTTCCCCAGGTGTGTAGCGGGTCCAGTGTCAGCAGCTGGTGGACACCGGCGTCGGGTCACGTATAACCCAGTTAAATTAAAATTAATTTAAAAGTTTACTCGGTCCCTCAGCAGCGGTGCCCACAAGTGGGGCCGTATTCCAGCTCCAGCCACCGAGCCGAGGGCCGAGCGATAGGTCACCTAGCCATTCATCCGGCCACCTGCCCGATCTGCCAACCTGCATGCCAGCAGCATCCCTTTTCAGCCTCTCCTGCAGCAGCTTCTCCCCGGGTCAGGGTGGTGAGTTGGCAACAGCACCATCTGGCAGGTGCTGACTGCCACAGCTTTAATTTAAAATATTTAAATTAATTAATGTGATTTCAGCGCCATTGGGCGCTTAGTGAGGCAGCTTATAGGGGCATAGCAAAGCCCCTGGAAGAGGGAGTGCCTGTGGGTGGGTTTATTTAAATCAGCCCTGCTTCAGAGCATAGTCAGGGGTGGAGGTAGGGCAGGACTAGCTGTTTGATGGACAGGAGCTCTTGACAAATCTCCCAGATTTAAAGTGGCAACGTCATAGCTAGCAGATTAAAAAGGGAAATGCTAGTTTTACTGTGTTCACATATCTCAGCCAGTTAAGGGATCCTGCTGGGAGTTTAGTAAGCCCCAGTGTCTTGGACTAGCTAGTCAAGTGGGCTACCGGGAAGGGCTAGTTGATCCCAAAACTATTGTTTATGCTTTATTCAGCACATATAAGGGTCAATATGGGCAGGGTGAGCCCAGTTACTTCAGTAGCCACAGTAGCCAAGTGGGCTAGTAAGTTAGGGGCCAGGTAGCCAATGTAGTTTCTTGATGTTATTCACATTCTACACAGTTTCTGTAGTTCTGGGTGGGCCAGTGAGGGGATTCCAGCCACAGATAAGGTATATTGCCCCAAAGTGAGGGTCATCGGCCAGTAGCCAGGTGGCCACCAATGGAGAAGCTAGCTAATGTTTAACAAGTGACCTCCTGTGGTTTAGAAATGCACTCTGTTTTAGTGATAACTAGTAAGCAGCCAAGGGGAGTGAGTCAAGTAGTTAGCAACAATCCCAGGTTAGTAGCCATGTCTGTGCCTTAGGGTTAGTAACCCCTGTAACTTCCCTGTCAGCTCTGGTCTGGGGAAGGACAGTTAGGGAGGGACTCTTAGTACTTGAGCTAATCAGATTATCTTTGCCTTAGGGTCATTTTCCCATTAGATGCTCTTGGAGCTTATTATCAGTGGGAAGGGTACAGAAGGTATACCCCGGGGTCCCCACATAGCTAGCCCTTAGCTTTTAGTAGGTTTTTCACCAGTGTATCCCCTTTCTAAAACTCCTGTCCGGATTGCTGCTGTGTAATGCTGGGAGTATATGGAGAAGTAAAGCACTGTAGAAATATTGAGACTGTGTTTTACAAAGACTGTACCTGAATCTTATATCATAGCCACCATTTCCTACTTGAACTGTTGCGCCACAAATAACTATTGGATTAACCCTGTATATGCTGTGCCTATGTCAAAAT
This sequence comes from Neoceratodus forsteri, assembly GCA_016271365.2. NCBI lineage: Eukaryota > Metazoa > Chordata > Ceratodontiformes > Ceratodontidae > Neoceratodus > Neoceratodus forsteri. The sequence continues at coordinate 604,485,027 of CM057456.1, read as the reverse complement.
GTTGTGCTGGTTTTCTTCCCTTGGAGTATGCTTGGAGACTATGGGATCAATCCTACACTAGTACCTCTGCTCAGGAACTGCCTTGTCTGCTACCGAACTGTCTGCTTGTCCAAGAATTGAACCTTTCAACCTGACGCTAATCATCTTCACCTGAGTCTCACCTTCTTCACGTACTGTTGATCACAGTGACCACTCAGAGACTAAAGTTACCTTCTCGGTGCTACCAGTTGGGGCCGGTCGCCAGTATAGTTCTAGCATAGTTAGTCCCTGGCCAACCACTTCCCATTCAGAACGTCAAGTCATTCCCCTTCCCAACAGTGTTTAGGAAGTTCAGGGAACCACCCTGTTTCACAGATAGGGACCCGCCGTAAAAGTAAGGGTGGGGCCTCAGACGCAGGTATCCTGGAGTCCAGTTTCAGCTCAGTGTTTGCATCCTACTTGTATCCTGGAGTCCAGTTTCAGCTCAGTGTTTGCATCCTACTTGTGTCCAGGAGTCCAGTTTCGACTCAGAGTCTACATCCTGCTTAGTATCCTGGAGTCCAGTTTCGACCCAGTGTCTGCATCCTACTTGGTATCCTGGAGTCTAGGTTCGGCCCAGTGTCAGCATCCTGTTTGGTGTCCTGAAGTCCAGCCTTGGCCCAGCGTTCACATCCTGTTTGGTTCCCTGGAGTCCAGTTTCAACTTGGTGTCTGCATCCTGAATTTCCCTGAAACCAGTTCCGGTTTAGGAGTTCATCTACAGCAGTGTGTCTTCTCATTTCCTTGGGGTCTTCCACTGGTCAAAGGCTCCCACATCTTTCTCACATCCAATATCTCAGTTTCTTTACAACACTATTGCTCTGGAACCCTATCTAGCCAGGAGGCTTGCACAACTGGGGTTCTTGCTTGTTCAGGTCTTTCACCCTTTTGTTCTTCCAATTCAACTAAAAGCCGGCCAACAGAACATATTGGTGGCCACCACTCTGGACTTAGGAAAGACTTTATGTTCTGTCGGTTTATTGATCAATAGGTTGTATTTGTACATTGAAATGCAGTACCAGATTGAGTATAGAACTTGTAATGATAAGTTTCCTATAGAGTATAAAGATTCCTGTAGAGTATAAGCATCCTTTTAGAGTATAAGAATTCCCATAGAGTATAAGCATCCCTTTAGAGTTCAAAAATCCATAGAGTTATAGGATCCTAAGATACAGCATAATAAGTGGTAGTATAGCTATTGGTTGTATACTGCTTCATTCCCCTGGTATCTCCCACTCAGTAAACCTGCTTTTATTCCCGCGTTTGTTTCCTGCCTCTCCTTACTTCAAGCACTGCTACACCATCAGCGAGAACAGACACGTGATCTTTACATTATTTGGCGTCACGGACAGGATTCAAAGGAGTCCAAAGCAGGGAGCAACTCATTCAGAATGGAAGCTAGAGAGTCAAGTAGTAGTTCTGCAACCAATGGAAGATCTGGGTAGGGTCCCCGAACATACTTGGGCACACCACTCACCATGCCCTACTACTTTGGTGTGCCCTGGTTACCACAGTTTACCGGTGATACCACCGACCCTGCATCTACCAATCTTGGAGAATTCCAAAACAAGATCCAGGCAATGTTTCACCTCTACAATGTCCCTGAACAACAGAAAGTGGAAATTTTAATTGGACAGTTGGGAGGATCGGCACACAGAGAAGTCAGTGCCTGGCCAGAAGGAGAAATGTCCACAGTGGCCCAGATCTTCACCCGACTGTGAAGGATGTTTGACACCCGGACTGCCTATGACTTGAAAATGAAGTTTTTCTCTCATGTTCAAGGACCCACTGAAACCCTCAGAGAATATGTGCTTCGTCTACAGGAAGCATTAAAGGCTATACAGCGGATAGACCCTGAAGAAGTGAGTGACTCAGACCAGGCATTGAAGGATCATTTTATTGAAGGCATCAGGAGCGATGTGCACCACACAGGGAATTGCGACTGTCATCCAGACAAGACCCAGATGCCGTTTTTATGAACTTTAAAGAGGAGGCAATTGAGCTGTTGTCATAAAGAACCCACCATGGTATGGTGACTTCCCAGCAGTACAACAAGGAAAGAGAGAAGGACCCCTGGTGCCGATCTAGAGAACTGCCAAAAGCTGAACCAACTCGTAGAGATTTGAAAAATCCCAAATCAGACTTGACAGATTACATTATGAGCAAGATGAGGTGGGAAATCCAAAACTTGAGAGATGATCTCCATCATGAATTCCAGGGACAAACTAGTTCGGGTAACTTGGATTGGTGTCAATCTAGAACCCCCTAGTCAGAGAACCAATACGGGATGGAGGCCTAGGGACCAATTTGATTCTCAAGGGCAGCCAATCTGCAGAAGGTGTGGCATCACTGGACATGTGGAACGGAGATGCTCCCAGTCAGTTAACAGTCGAGATATGGTTTTAAACAGGGAGTCCCCAGAACAGAGGACCAAGTCCCGGGACACCAGACAGTAGGTCCATGAAAATATCTGGAGTGGTTGAGATTTGTGGGTAACTGCCCGACCGTTTCAATACAGATAGATGGAGTAACCCTGCCTGCCCTTCTTGACACTGGATCTCAGGTGACCATCATTCAAAGTGGGAAGTTCTCCGAGCATTGGTCCAGGGATCAGTTACTGCAACCCCCCGAAAGCTGGATCAGTTTGGTAACCAGAAATGGGACAAGAATCCTGATCATCGGATATACAGAGACCTTTGTGAAGATTGGGAACAGTGAGCACAGCCAGCAGGGTATACTTGTGAGCAACATTCATGACCCTTCTGTTCCACCCGTCATTGTGGGGATGAACATCCTACAACATTGCCAGAATGCACTGATGAATGTGATGAAGACAGACTCAATCTATGCAGGTTCAGGAAAAGAAAGTTTGGCGGACCACACTCCAATACCTCCAGAAGTATCAGAGGTTCACCAACGAACAAGGAGAGATAGGAAAGATACGTGTGATGGATCACTGCTCCATTCAACTAGAGCCTTGCACAAAGATGCTGATAATGTGCAAGGCAAAGGTGGGTCTCGGAGGAAAAGACTATGTGGCTATGGTAGAACCATTTTGGACTTGTGAGGGAGATTCAGTGATGGCAGCCAGGAGTTTGGTGACAGTCAAAGAGGGGAAAATCCTGGTCCGCCTATTGAATTATGGTTCCCAGCCTGTGAGGCTGTACAAACAACAGGCAGTGGGGTGACTGGTCAAAATAGACTGGAATGAAATTATCACCCTGACTAAAGAGGAAACAAATCATCCCTCCTACCTGCAAGCCAGCACCAGTGAAGATAACACCGATGACTAAGAAGAAACGTGGGTATGACAAATTGATATGGGACAGCAAAACAGCACCACAGATCAGAGGGCCCAGCTCACGGCACTAATCCGATACCATCAGCAAGCATTTTCTCACCACTCCTTAGATTTCGGTTGTGCCACTCATGTCAGACACCACATCAGTACGGAAAACCACCCACCAATTAGAGAAAGGTTCTGTCCCATTCCACCGACATTATACCAACTGGCCAAGCAACTAATTAAAGAAATGCTGGATGCCAATGCCATCAAAGAAAGTCATAGCCCCTGGGCTGCACCGATTGTGCTTGCAAGGAAAAAGGATGGCAAAATCAGATTCTGTGTGGACTACCACAAGTTAAATCAGAACACTCACAAGGATGCCTATCCTCTACCCAGAATTGAGGATGCATTAACAGCCCTAAAGTCCTCCACCTTCTTTTCCACCATCGATTTGGCGAGTGGGTATTGGCAGGTCTCCATGGCACAGGAAGATCAACAAAAAACTGCATTTATCACCGATGGGACTATACAAGTTCACGAGGATGCCGTTTGGTCTCTGCAATGCACCTGGGACCTTCCTGAGATTAATTGAACACTGTCTGGGAAGTGAAAACTTCAATACGTGCTACTTTACCTGGATGATATAATCGTGTACTCCAAGACATTTGAGGCATACCTCAAGCACCTTGATATGGTCTTCAGACGTCTAACACAGTATGGACTCAAAATCAAACTGTCAAAATGCCACTTCTTGAAAGAGCGTGTAAATTACCTGGGACATGTAGTGTCATCTGAAGAAATATCACCTGACCCAATTAAGGTGGAAGCAGTACGAGATTGGCCTAGACCCACAATCATACAAGATGTGAGACGTTTTCTGGAATTTGTGGGGTACTACTGCAGATTCATGAAAGACTGCAAAGATCGCTTCACCTCTGCATAAGCTTCTGCGATATCCTAAAGGCATGAAGCTACCCAAGATGAGTAGTGTGAGGTGGTCTTCCCAGTGTCAAGAAGCTTTCGACCTGTTGAAGAAAGTGTTGACAACTGCACCTATCTTGGCCTATCCAGACTATATGCATCCATTTCATCTCTACACAGATGCCAGTAACCGTGGTCTTGGGGCAGTCCTGGTCCAGGAACAAGGTGGAGCCAAGAGGGTGATTGCCCATGCCAGTCGAGGCCTGAGAGAATCAGAAAGGAATGACGAGAACTACAGCTCATTCCAATTGGAGTTCCTGTCCCTCGTATGGGCGGTGACCAAAAAATTCAGACACTATCTAGCAGCTGCACAGTTCACCGTGTACAAAGACAATAATCCCCTCACTCACCTTGGGTCGGCCAAGCTTGCAGCCTTAGAACAGTGATGGACCTCCCACCTCACCAGTTTCAACTTCTCTGTAAAGTACCGGTCGGGAAGATCAAATGGGAACGCTGATGCTTTATCCTGACTACCTAACATGGATGAGCCAGAAAGAAGCGAGACAGAACAGAAAGATCTCGAAATGCCATCTTTCATGCAAGTGCCTGCTGAAATAGCTAGAGTTTGCTGTCAATGCCAAGCAACTCCCGAACCAAAAACAGACCTCCCAGGGTGTCCTATCTCTGATGGGCGAGAAAATATGTGGGGGCAACTCCAGAGCCAAAGTCCAATTATGATCGAACTAAAAGAGATTCTCCAGACTGAAAATAAAATAAGTAAACATGATAGAACGAGTATGTCCCCAGAGTTAGTTAAATTGCTACGACACTGAGAGTACCTTAAAATTGAGGATGGCTGACTAATCCAAGTGACCCGAGATCCTGCCAGCCATGAAGTATGGAGACAAATTCTAATCCCTCATCAGGAAGCTGATCCAGTGTTGGAAGCCTATCACAATGCATCTGGGCATTTTGGGATTAAAAAGGCAGAGAGTACCATTCAACAGTGGTTCTACTGGGTGGGCATGAGAGAGGACATTGAGCGCTGGTGTACAGATTGTACGACGTGTAATCTAAAGAAAGGTGATGGAAATATTCAGCGAGCACCTCTGCAACACATTTTCTCCATTAGAAATTGTAGCAATGGATCATTTAAAAGTTGAAAATAGTTACAGCGGACTCAGCCAAATCCTTACCATAATAGACCATTATTCCAAATTTGTGGTAGCTGTACCAGTGAAAGAATTAACCACAAAATGCACTGCTGAGGCCTTCTGGAAATATTTCATCAAGCCATATGGATACCCCACTAAAACCCTAACTGATCAAGGAGGAGCATTTGAATCTCAGTTGTTCAAAGAACTGTGCTCTTTGTATGGATGTCACAAATTGCGAACAGCCCCATATAACCCTCAAACAAATGGACTATGTGAATGTACCAATCGTACTTTAATCGACATGCTGCGAGCACTTCCGACATATCAAAAACCCCTATGGCCTGATTTGTTACCAGAACTATGCTATGTACTGTATATAATAACAGTGCATTGCTCCACAGGTTTTACACCTTATTTTCTAATGTTTGGCTGACATGGACGACTACCCATGGACATGGTAATGGATGTCCAAGTTGAAATGCACAGACATTTTGGACTCAAACCAGTGGGCAGAAGAGCATCATCGGCACCTTAGAAAAGCAGGTAACCTAGTACAGTCAAGAATGGAACAAGCCCATGCGTGACAGAAGGAGCAATATGATCGCAGAGCTCGAGCTGGGCCACTGTCAATTGGAGACTGTGTCTTGTTAAAGAATCAAGATATCCATGGGCACAAGTTAGCAACCAGGTGGAAACCAGAGCCATTTGTGGTAACAGACATTCCTTATGAAAATTTACCTGTGTATCGAATCCAGTCAGAAACTGATAAACACTTCAGTAAGGTAGTGCATCGTAATCAGATCAAGCCGTGTACATTCCAGACTGCAGACCTGAACAAGTCAGAAGATGAAGAAGACTCCATAAGTGAGAGGCAGGAGACTACTCCCTTTGGTACCCATAAAGAAAACCCCATTCTAGAATGGCCTGGCATGCCTGGTATTGGTATATACAGCACATCCTTTACTTATTCTGCACCCAATGTATCTATCAACTGTTCCGAACCTCATGGGGAAGTTATCAGAAGGTCTAATCAAAGCAATAAAGGTCGATCTCCCAGATGCTTGATAGAAGAGTCTGACTAAAAGAGAAATATCAAAACAGTAGTTAGAGAAGCATTTCAGAAATAAATGTAAATATGTACAGTTATGTAGGATTGTTTTATTAAACCTGTAGGATAAAGAAAAATAGACATAGTAAAAGGTAAATAGTAACTTAAGAAAAATGTTTTGGGCTATACATGGGAATTTGTATGTTTAAGTGGGGCCGAAATATGTAATGCCCCGAATACTGCTCTTCTCCTGTTTGCCCCAGTCCCCTGAGTGCCCAAGGCTCCACTATAAAACTGCAGCTGCAGTTAAATTAAATTTTTTTCCCTTTCTTCTGCAGCCTGCCCAGCCCTAGTGCGAGGGAATGGCATCCTCGTGCTGAGCTGCTGCCTGCCTTCCTGGTCACTAGGGACTTGGCATCCCGAATGCCAGGGTGGGCTTCTGCGGCAGTAATGGCCGTTTTTAAAATATAATAATCTGGGGGAAGCCAGCAGTTGGTATGGTCGGGTGAGTGCTCTAAGGCGCCCTGACGAAGAAGAAAAAGAAAGTTAGTGCCCAAGTCAGGAAGAGAGGGGTCACAGAGAGGTAAACAGTGCAGGGTATTATGTACCTGTAGTCCTCCTCCTCTTCTTCCTGCATGTCGGTCCTGCGGTGGTCCAGTGCTCCGGCAGGTTCCCCAGGCATGTAGCCGGTCCAGGGTCGGCAGCTGGCGGATGTCAGCATCAGGGCTCGTATAGCCCAGTTAAATTAAAATTAATTTAAAAGTTTACTCAGTCCCTCGGCAGCGGTGCCCACAAGTGGGGCCACATTCCAGCTCCAGCCAACAAGCCGAGGGCCGAGCGATAGGCCCCCTAGCTGTCCGTCCAGCCACCTGCCCGATCTGCCAACCTGCATGCCAGCAGCATCCCTCTTCAGCCTCCTCCTGCAGCAGCTTCTCCCTGGGTCGGGTGGTGAGTCGGCGGCAGCACCATCTGGTAGGTGCTGACTGCCACAACTTTAATTTAAAATATTTAAATTCATTAATGTGATTTCGGTGCCATTGGGTGCTTAGTGGGGCAGCATATAGGGGCATAGCAAAGCCCCTGGAAGAGGGAGTGACTGTGGGTGGGTTTATTTAAATCAGCCCTGCTTCACAGCATAGTCGGGGCGGAGCTAGGGTGGGACTAGCTGTTTGATGGACAGGGGCTCTTGACAAGTCTCCCAGATTTAAAGTGGCAATGTCATAGCTAGCAGATTAAAAAGGGAAATGCTAGTTTTACTGTGTTCACACATCTCAGCTAGTTAAAGGGTCCCACTCAGAGTATAGTAAGCCCCAGTGTCTTGTACTAGCTAGTCAAGTGGGCTACCAGGAAGGGCTAGTTGATCCCAAAACTATTGTTTATATTTTATTCAGCACATATAAGGGCCAATAAGGGCAGGGTGAGCCCAGTTACTTCAGTAGCCACAGTAGCCAGGTGGGCTAGTAAGTTAGGGGCCAGGTAGCCAATGTATTTTCTTGATGTTATTCATGTTTTACACAGTTTCTCTAGTTCTGGGTGGGCCAGTGAGGGGATTCCAGCTGCAGGTAAGGTATATTGCTCCAAAGTGTGGGTCATCGGCCAGTAGCCAGGTGGCCACCAATAGAGAAGCTAGTTAATGCTTAACAAGTGACCTCCTGTGGTTTAGAAAGGCACTCTGTTTTAGTGATAACTAGTAAGCAGCCAAGGGGAGTGAGTCAAGGAAGTTAGCCACAACCCAGGGTTAGTAGCCATGTCTGTGCCTTAGGGTTAGTAACCCCTGTAACTTCCCTGTCAGCCCTAGTCTGGGGAAGGACAGTTAGGGAGGGACTCTTAGTACTTGAGCTAATCAGATTATCTTTGCCTTAGGGTAATTTTCCCATTAGATGCTCTTGGAGCTTATTATCAGTGGGAAGGGTACAGAAGGTATACCCCGGGGTCCCCACATAGCTAGCCCTTAATTTTGGTAGGTTTTTCACCAGTGTATACCCTTTCTAAAACTCCTGTCCTGATTGCTGCTGTGTAATGCTGGGAGTATATGGAGAAGTAAAGCACTGTAGAAATATTGAGACTGTGTTTTACAAAGACTGTACCTGAATCTTATATCATAGCCACCATTTCCTACTTGAACTGTTGCGCCACAAATAACTATTGGATTAACCCTGTATATGCTGTGCTTATGTCAAAATGTTATGCTGGTTTTCTTCCCTTGGAGTATGCTTGGAGACTATGGGATAAATCCTACACTAGTACCTCCGCTCAGGAACTGCCTTGTCTGCTACCAAACTGTTCGCTTATCCAAGAACTGAACCTTTCAGCCTGATGCTAATCGTCTTCACCTGATTCTCACCTTCTTCATGTACTGTTGATCACAGTGACCACTCAGAGACTAAAGTTACTTTCTCGGTGCTACCAGTTGGGGCTGGCCGCCAGTATAGGTCTAGCATAGTTAGTCCCCAGCCAACCACTTCCCATTCAAAATGTCAAGTCATTCCCCTTCCCAACAGTGTTTAGGAAGTGCAGGGAACCACCCTGGTTCACAGATCCATCGTGAAAGTAAGGGTGGGGCCTCGGACGCAGGTAACCTGGAGTCCAGTTTTGGCTCAGTGTTTGCATCCTACTTGTATCCTGGAGTCCAGTTTCAGCTCAGTGTTTGCATCCTACTTGGTATCCTGAAGTCCAGGTTCAGCCCAGTGTCAGCATCCTGTTTGGTGTCCTGGAGTCCAGCCTCGGCCCAGCGTTTGCATCCTGTTTGGTTCCCTGGAGTCCAGTTTTGACTCAGTGTCTGCATCCTGAATTTCTCTGAAACCTGTTCCGGTTTAGGAGTTCATCTACAGCAGTGTCTTCTCATTTTCTTGGGGTCTTCCACTGGTCAGAGGCTCCCACATCTTTCTTGCATCCAGTATCTCAGTTTCTTTACAGCACTATTGCTCTGGAACCCTATCTAGCCAGGAGGCTTGCACAGCTGGGGTTCTTGCTTGTTCAGTTCTTTCACTCCTTTTGCTCTTCCAATTCAACTAAAAGCCGGCCAATGGAACATATTGGTGGCCACCGCTCTGGACTTAGGAAGGACTTTATGTTCTGTTGGTTTACTGATCAACAGGTTGTACTTGTACATTGAAATGCAGTACCAGATTGAGTATAGAACTTGTAATGATGAGTTTACTATAGAGTATAAAAATTCCCATAGAGTATAAGCATCCCTATAGAGTATAAGAATCCCCATAGAGTATAAGCATCCCTTTAGAGTATAAGAATCCATAGAGTTATAGGATCCTAAGATACAGCATACTAAGTGGCAGTATAGCTATTGGTTGTATACTGCTTCATTCCCCTGGTATCTCCCACTCAGTAAACCTGCTTTTATTCCTGTGTTTGTCTCCTGCCTCTCCTTACTTCAAGCACCGCTACAACATCAGCGAGAACAGACACTTGTGCTCTTTACAATACTGGATGTATAGGGAGAGGCATCACTAGTAGAAAACAAGAAGTTGTTATCCCTCTGTACAGAGAGTTGGTGAGACCCCATCTGGAGTACTGCATGCAGTTCTGGAGACCCCATCTCTGCAAGGACATAGACAGAATGGAGGCAGTCCAGAGGAGGGTAACCAAAATGGTGCAGGGTCTGCACCAGAAGCCATATGAAAAGAGATTAAAGGAGCTTAATACGTATACCCCCGAGGAAAGGAGGGGAGAGGGAGGACATGATAGAAACTTTCAATTACCTCAAGGGACTCAACAAAGTCCAAGAAGGTAGCATCTTTCAGAATAAGAGACATGCAAGACAGAGGGGGGACAGATTAGTGGCAATATGAGGAAGTATTTTTTTACGGAGAGAGTGGTGGACACATGGAACAGCCTTCCTGAGGAGGTTGTGGGGTCAAAAACAGTGGGGAAATTCAAGAATGCATGGGACAGACATAAGGCAATTATAGTGGGGGGTAGGAGGAAGTAGGCTGTTGGTTAATTAGGATCTGCAGCTATCCAATAGGCAGGGGGAATGGGCAGACTGGATGGGCCAAGTGGTCCTTATCTGTCATCAAAGTCTATGTTTCTATGTTTCTCAGAATGCTTTGTGAGAGCAGCTGTGTCACTGTCAGCTCCAACTGCCTCTGTTTCTAGTGGCCTTTATACAGTATGCCAATATCTTACAGCTTCATTGACTTTGTTGCAAATTGCACTCCTACTGATCAATGTTTCTGTCATTACTGATTGTATGAACCACATTTCTCTCCACTATGGAAAATATCTATAGTGTACTGTGGAACACTGTTGTGCATGGAATTCCATACCTGGAATATACTTGTGCTGCAACAGTGATGTCATAATGTTGTTGTTCTGCACTGAGAATGTCAATACTACAGCACAACAGTTTAGAATGTCTCTGCACAGTAAGCCTCCTCGAGCCCCAGCTGCTGTTGCTAGCACTGTGAACTAATTTTCTTTTGTCGGTTTCAGTCAAAAACACAGCATAAATGATTAAAAGCATTGTGGTAGCCGTGGTCTTTTCAAAATGCCATACTGCTCAGACTTCATTACCAGACAGTAATTGGAGTCTCTATTTGTAAAGTATGACTGTTTCTTTATACAGTCACTACATTGACTGATCTGCAGATGTCTGAAAAATGCTGATTCAGCACACTCATTATAATAAATCAATTTCTGACAACTTCAATTTTTTGTTATGCTTGATTTATTTGGCTGAATCTTGGTTTATTTGACTGAACTTGGGTGCCCATACACTATAAAAGACAATTCATGGGCATCCGTACACAGACAAGCTTCTGTTTGCATCTTGAGGTTTCCATGGCAAGCATTGAACATACGAACATACGAGCATATGAATGTGCCAGCAGAAACAGACCACCTGGTCTATCAACGTCTGCTCAAGCGTGCAGCTAGCTCCCCTAAGTTGCAGCTGCCCCACCCACCTCCCCTTTTGTCTGCCTTCGGCCGTTCTCAGAATTGCCCACCCATAGTCTCCCCTGTTCTCTGTCCCATGCCCTTTTAAAGCTGCTCACAGTTTTGCATGCTATCACCCTCTCTGGTAGGGCTTTCCACTTTGACACCACTCTCTCTGTGAAGTAATGCCTCTTTATCTCCCTCCTAAATCTCCCCCCCCCTATTCTTAGCCCATGCCCTCTAGTGTTCCTTCCCTTCCTCAGTTTAAAAACCCCATTGGCTCCATCCTTGTTGATTCCCCTCAGATACTTGAAAGTTCTGATCATGTCCCCCATCCCTCCTCTCCTCCAGGGTGTACATATTCAGTTCCCCCAGCCTGTTCTTGTAGTCTCTCCCCTACATTTCCTGTATCATCCTCATTGCCCTCCACTGCACTCCCTCCAGTAGCTTGATATCCCGCCTCAGATATGGCCTCCAGAACTGCACACAGTACTCCAAGTGCGGCCTGACCAGTGACCTGTAGAGGGGCAAGATCACCTCCCTCCACCTGGATGAGAACCCCCTCACTATAAACCCCAGCATCTTGTTCACCTTTGCTGCCACTTTCCTGTATTGGGCAGAATTGTTCATACTCCCTGTTACCATCACCCCTATGTCCTTCTCCTCCTCAGTGATCCCCAGCTTCATCCCCCCAACCAGTATTCTCTCCTTGGGTTTTTTTGGCCCAAAGTGCATAACCTTACACTTCTTTGCATTGAACCCCAGCTGCCACCTTTCTGACCACTCCTCCAGTTTGGTTAGGTCCCCCTGCAGTTGCTTCCATCCCTCCTCCTAGTCCACTGCTGCACCCATTTTGGTATCATCTGCGAACAGACCCTACTCACCTTTTCATGCATGATATTGGAGATGAAGAGCCCAAATAGCACCGGGCCTAGCGCCAAGACCTGTGGCACCCCACTCATCACTGGTCTACATGTTGAGAATTCCCCACCACCACCCGATGTAGCCTCCTACGCAGCCAGTTTGTAATCCAGTTTGCCATCTTCGCCACCACTCCTATGCCAGTTAGCTTCCCCCCAAGCCACCCATGAGGTACTGAATCAAAGGCCTTGCTGAAATCCAAGTAGAAGACATCCACTGCATGGCTCCTATCCAGCTCTCTTGTTACCTAGTCGTAGTATTGTATTAGGTTAGTTTGACAGGACTTCCCTGATACAAACCCATGCTGCCTCACATCCTGGGGGTAATTGTCCTCTAGAAATGACACCAGCCTCACCTTCAGTATCGACTCCATAAGCTTGCACACTATGGAAGTGAGACTGACTTGCCGATAATTGCCAGCTTCATCCCTTGGGCCACTCTTGTGTATTGGCACCACATGGGCCATTCTCTAGTCCTGAGGCACACATCCCTTATCCAGTGAGGTGCTGAACAGATCCACCAGTGGTTCTGTCAGCACCTCCGCCATCTCCCTCAGCACCCTGGGGTGGATACCATTTGGCTATGGTGCCTTGTCCACTTTTAGTGCCCTCAGTCCCTCTAATACTTTACTTCCCTCAATCATTCCATTCGTCACCTCTTCCCTCACCCCCAGTCCAAGATGGTAGTGGTCCCCCCTTCTCCTGCTTGAACACTGAGCAAAAGTATTCATTTAGTGCTTCTGCTTGTTCTTCTTGCTTTTCCACCCACTCCCCTCCCCTTTTTATCCTCACTATGTTATCCCTGTACTTCCTTTTCTCTCTGACGTATCTGTAAAAGTCTCCCCCCTTAATTCCCTGTGCTGACCTTAGCTCCCTTGAGGCCTTAGCTTCCTTCACCCTCTTGGTCACATCCTTGGACCATCTTGTATACTTCTTCCTGTCCTCCTCCTTCTCAGTCCTTCTGAACCTCTGGTACACAGCTGTCTTTTCCCTTACCCCCTCCTTCACATTGCTGTTCAACCAGCATGGTTTCCTTGCTCTGCTCCTCTTACTCTGTAACTTGGTACAAGCTTCCGTCGCCTCTGTAATCCCCCGTTTAATAATGTCCCATTTCTGCTTCACTTCCATCCCTGGCCCTATGGCCTCATGTTTCCCTTTCAGTATCTCCCGCATCCTCCTGAAGTCTGCCCTCTTGAAGTCCACCACCTTTGTTAGTGAGCCCCCTGACTTCCTGCTCATCATGATAGCAATCCACACCATTTGGTGATCTCTATCAGCTAGTGGTTCCTCTGCCCTTAATTCCCTCATTGCCTCACCATTAGACAGTACCAAATCTAGCATGCTACTTAGCCTAGTAGGTCTAGTGACCAGCTGTGTCAGAATTCCTTCCTGGATCACATCCAGCAGCACCTGCTCCCTAGCACTGGAGGTAACTGGAGTGCTCCAGTCAACCCCCGGCAGATTGATGTCCCCCATGATGACAACGTTCCCCTTCCTACATACCCTCCTGATTTGTTCTGCTTACTCCCTGTCCAGCTCCTCTGCCTGGGACAGCAGCCTGTACACCACCCCAAACCTCAGCATCCTACCCTTGGAGTCCAGGAGCTTCATCCAAATTACCTCTGTTCTCCCTTTCTTCCCCTCTTCCCTTGTACATTTGCTCCTGTCCCTCACATAGATTGCCACCCCCTCCCCTCCCACCCCATGGTCCTTCCTGCACAGTTTATACCCTGGGATTGCCAGGTCCCACTTCCGGTACTCAGTGGCCCATGTTTCCATTATGGCTGCAATATCCACCCTCTTCACTGCCAAGAGCACCTGTAACTCTTTCTTTGTCTTCGTCTTTCGGATGAGACGTTAAACCGAGGTCCCATCTGCCTGGATTGGTGGTAGTTCAGGTGGATGTTAAAGATCCCATGGCACTTATCGAAAAGAGTAGGAGAATTTCCCCGGTGTCCTGGCCAAATTTCCCTCATTCACTAAAAATACCACTAACGGCTTAATCTGGTTCAAGGTCAGTTGGCATTCATCTGTATCCCCCTCCCCCGGGTCGTGCCTGAAAATAGGCAGGATTTGTCTAGTGCACTTACCCGGTCAACAAAAGCTAAATAAAATAAATAAATAAACTCAGCTGATTTGTTATGTAAGCTTCTCGCATTCAGTGAGACCACCCTCCATCCTGTCCCCTTCCCTTCCTTTCCTTGCTTCTCCTCCCTCCTGTTCCCCTCGTGCAATGTCCTCAAATCCTCCCCTGCTAGCTTGGGGCATATGCTCATTTGGCTGCTCTCTTTGTGATCCCTGCCTACTAGCTGTCCACTCGCCGCCCCGCACCAAGTTTAAATCCACCTTTGTCACTATATACCCATCTAACTTCAGCTTTAATACCCCTTCCCCTCCCCACTCAAGTGCAGCCTATCCCCTGGATATAGATTGTTATTGCCCAGGTTCTGCCCCATCCACCCACTACCCCGTACCCCTTGGATTGACACCACTCCCCCAACCATGTGCTGAACTCCTCAATCCTCCCTTTCCTTGCCGTACTCGCACAGGATACTGGGAGCACCTCTGAGAAGGCCACCGACTCCACTATCACCTCGGATAGCCTTCTCATACCCTCAAATCTCTCCCTCACTACCTCCACTGTCTCCCCCACCAGGTCCTTCATCCCCACATGCACCACTATATGCAGTCTCCTCTTACCCCTTCTTGCGCTCTTTAGAATTGACTGCCCCACCCTGTCTGCCATTAACCCAGGTATGAACTCCACCCATATGCGACTATGCCATTCCCCCATGTTGCCCCATCTGATCCCCTTAAGCATGGAGTCTCCTAATACCAATACACCCCTTTCTGCCTTCCTTGCTCTCATCCCCACCCTTCTACCCAGGTTCCCATTTCTAGAATCCCCCATATTAGTAGTTCTACCATTCACTCCAGCAGTTTCCCTCCTTTCCACCCTTGACCTATATCCCTCCCCCTTTCACTGCTCTCTTGCTTTCCTCCACCTCCCCCCATATGCCCTGGGCTCCTCCCCCACCTCTGCAATGACCCTTTCGCCCCCTCCACCAGTATTGCCCCTCTTCCTGCCCTCTTCCCCAGTACTGTCCCTTGTGCAATCTCCTCCTGTTTCCTCTCCTGCCCCCTCCTGGAGCCCACCCTCCTTCTCTTCCTCCCCCTCCAGTGCTGATAGTACAGTAAATATATTTCCTACCCCCTCTGTCCTGCTATGCCTTGTCTCCTCCCTCTTGACTTCCCCCCCCTCTGTTCATAGGCCCAACTGGAGTCCATCCTTCATCGTTAGGCCTCCTGTACAGTTTGCTCTTGCCCCCTTCCCCCAACCCTTCCTCAACCCATTGTTCTTCCCATGTGGTGTCCTCATGTTTCTCCCTGGTGAATGCCCAACTGTCCTAAAATCCCCCCCTCATCCTCTCCAGCTCTCTACCAAGCCACTGCATCTCATCCTCGAGCCTCCTTAACCTGTGGCAGATTGGACACCCTCCCAGCCTCCACAATATGTTCATCCACACTGCTACCCCACAACCATTGCATCCCACAGTCCTACCCATGGCTAGCACTACCTATTAATGAAACAAAAGCTGATATAGTACTATCTATACTAATTGTACCAGTCTAGCCTCGTACCCACTATACATGCAGAAGGCGCAAGGCAATATTCACCAAAAATACCTAAAAATACCTATAACTTATATTACTAACTATACCTACACAATTCTGATCAACAGCTCTTGCCCTTACTGTTAGGGGACAGGAAGTCCTTATATTCCTTAGTAGGAAGTAGAAAATTGCAGGTTGTTGCAAGACACTATGGTACCTGTCCTACAAATGAAGGCCAAGCCCTGGGGTGGGTGGTTGGGAGTAACCCCACAGGCTGTGTCCAAAAATAATCAGCCAAGGAGTTCCCAGGCCGTGGGTAGTGCAGCCAAACCCACTTTCAAACTGCTCCAAGCTTCCAGAAAGTCATCCCAAACAAAACTGAATCACAGGACCCAGAGCCTGCTGAAATCAAACACAAAGCCAGTGAAATTAACTGAAACCTGCCCTTAAATACCTTCAGCAACTGAAAATCCAGCCACACCCACTTTCAACTGCTCCAAGCTTCCAGAAATTCAGCCCAAACAAAACTGAGTCACAGGAGCCAGAGCCTGCTGAAACCAAACACAAAGCCAGTGAAATTAAGTGAAACCTGCCCTTAAATACCTTCAGCAATCTCTCATGCTTTGCTCTTGATGTTTCAGGTTGCCATTGAAACTTCTCAATATAGACACAGGCTTGATGTGTATGGATGCCCATACATTATTCTCTATGTTTCTGTTGCTCTGTAACTTTTATTTTTATTTTCTGTATACCATGTCTGTATAAACTCCGTCTTGTTACTCTTGTATATGTTCTTTTAAACATATTTTGCACATTGTATCCATTCTTATTACTTGTATCATGTATGTATGTACAGTACACTATGTTGCCAACCTGTTTATGTACGTATGTATGTACACTATGTTGCTAGTTTGTGATCCTAGTATATGTCTCAGGACCTCCTTGTGAATGAGTTTGCTCAATGGAGTTATTCCTGCAATAAACTTGAACTTGAACTACAGCACATTAATCATCTGACACATTCTATAACTTATGGGCCCAGATATTCAAACTGCGCCAGGCTGTGGTGCAAGCTTGGGAGCAGCTCAACTTGGCTGCGCAGGGGTGTGGACTAAGCAATACTCAAAGGAGCTGCACCATGGCTCAGCAGCTTTGAATATCACACCCTGGCCACCCCCAGTGTGCATGGTGCAGTGGCACTGCACCAGTGCAAGTGGCCATAGTGGAGCATGGAGATGCGATAGCGCAAGTTCCATTGCGCCATGCACCGTAACTGCGATATTCAAAGCTTGACATGCAAATGAGGCCATAATATATGCAAGGTGCACATGGGGCCATTTGTATGTCATTATAGCCCCATTTGCATGCAGGTGCACCAATCCCCAACGACTTGCACCTGGCGCCCTGCCTGGCAGCAGCCGTCAGGGACTGACGCCCCCTGCAGCCCGATCGCTGGCATCTCTATCTAAAAATAAATCATTCCAATATCCCTGGTGGTCCAGTGGACCTCTATCTACCTGATCGTGGGCATTTGTAAAAAAAAGAATACTTCGTCCTATATCCCTGGTGGTCCAGTGAACCGCTATCTGCCCGATCGTGGGCATCTGTGTAAGAAAATGAATTGCTGCAATATCACTTGTTGTCCAGTGGACCTCTATCTGCCCGATCACGGGCATTTGTAAAAAAAAAAAAATTAGGTCCTATATCCCTGGTGGTCCAGTGGACCTCTATCTGCCCAATCGTGGGCATCTGCGTAAGAAAATGAATTGTTCCCAATATCCCTGGTGGTCCAATGGACCTCTATCTGCCCGATCGTGGGCATCTATGTAAGAAAATGAATTGTTCCAATATCCCTGGTGGTCCAGTGGACCGCTATCTGTCTGATCGCGGGCATTTGTAAAAAAAAAATAGGTCTTATATCCCTGGTGGTTCAGTGGACCTCTGTCTGCCCGATCACGGGCATTTGTAAAAAAAAAGGATACTTCGTCCTATATCCCTGGTGGTCCAGTGGACCGCTATCTGCCTGATAGCGGGCATATGTATAAAATTATAAGTTCCAATATCCCTGGTGGTCCAGTGGACTGCTATCTGCCTGATCACGGGCATTTGTAAAAAAAAAATAGCTCCTATATCCCTGGTGATCCAGTGGACCTCTATCTGCCCGATCGCAGGCATCTGTGTAAGAAAATAAATTGTTCCAATATCCCTGGTGGTCCAGTGGACCTCTATCTGCCCGATCGCGAGCATCTGTGTAAGAAAATAAATTGTTCCAATATCCCTAGTGGTCTGAGGGGTACCCCTCCCCACCCGCCCACTGAGGCCCACAGCTTTACTCCCTCCATCAGCCAGCAGGTGGCAGAACCCCATCCACCTGCCACCCCGCCGCCCGCCGACTGACACCGTCGGTGGGCTGCAACCATTGGTTCTGGCGTGAGCCAATGGGCTGCAACTCAGACTATACTACATTCCAGATATGTGAATGATTCATTCACATATCTGGAATGTGTAGATGGTACAGGCTGCACACCCATTGGCTCACACTGTGAACCAGTGGGCATGCAGCCCCACAGACGGTGTCAGTCTGTGGGCGTGCAGAGCTGCAGGTGAGTGGGTTGCCCGCTGACGGGGAGCGGGCGGTGAAAGCCAGTGGGTGGGTGGGGAAATTTCTAGACCACCAAGGATATTGGAACAGTTTATTTTCTTACACAGATGCCTGCTATCGGGCAGAGGTCCACTGGACCACCAGGGATATAGGATGAATTCTATTATTTTTACAGATGCCTGTGATCAGGCAGTTAGCAGTCCACTGGACCACCAGGGATATTGGAACAATTCATTTTCTTACACAGATGCCCGCGATCGGGCAGATAGCGGTCCACTGGACCACCAGGGATATTTGAAGGAATTCTTATTTTTTTTACAAATGTCCGTGATCGGGCATGGGGGGGCGCCACCAGGTGCAGCCAGAACTCGGGTGGCCACCCACAGGTGGCAGCTGCCATGTTGCGCCCTGCAATGTGGCAGCTCACCTGTCGGTGGCCATCAGTTGTTCCTTTTTTTTTGGCACAGCTTTGTGCTGGCGCAGGTAGAGGTTGCACATACATGGCTCTGCACATCCTGAGCTGAATATCGGGCTGTACAGAGTATGCATGGGCACCCCCCCCACCTGTGCCTGCATACATTACTGATACGCTCCGGCACATCGGGATTTGTGCCGCGCACTTTTCCCTTTTGAATATCATGCCGGGGTGCATCAGTGGGTTGCACACGGCACAGCACTGTTGCGCCATGCACAACCCTTTTGAATATCTGGGCCATTGTGTTTTATAACCTGTTCTTATGTTTGATTTTTTTTTTTTCTCTACCATTGTTTGAATTTCCTATGTGCCCCTTTCCCCCAGGAGACATCTGTTAACATGTTGATTCAGCTAAATATACTTTTTTCCAGTAATTTTTATAAATATATATATATTTTTTTTGAGAGACAGAGAAATCTTTCTTTTATTCCTTTCCAGCCCCATTGCATAATCTGGCTGTGATCAACTACTGCCAAGCCTCATCCACCACCAATCCCCTGCTGCAGCATTCCCCCAGAGGGGTCCAAAGGAGAGCAGTCCTTCTCCTGGCCTGGATCCGGATCCTGTTGTGGGTGAAGGGGTGCCTTCATCCAAGTGGGGACTGGAGTATTTTTCCTCTGGTTTCTACCTGAGCATTCCCTCCTCTCCATGGTGTGCATATAGCACATGTTGATTTCATATATGCACAACATGCCCTTGTGCAGCATGTAAGCTCCTTGGCCTGACTGTGAGGGTTGTTGTGGTGATGGACATCCACAAATAACCCTCCCCAGCCAAGGTGCACTGCCAAATGATAACTATGAAAACCAAGAAAATGTCATACATATCATCCTAAACAGGCATATACACGTCAAAGATATTTGCAAAAGTAGTCAAAATGTTATTAACTTACTCAGTACAAGTGTTGATTTTTGATTTGATAAAAATTTATTTTTAAACCGGAAACATTTTGTTAGGATACGAGTCCCGTTTTCAACAAAATCCTGTGTTGTTACATTAATAAAAAAACTTAAACGCAACATACCACAAACAAAATCAATGCACATTAAAAACAATTATTTAAAACAAGTACAAGTGGTTTTCAGTTGTTCATGTAACTTTGACTTAAAAATGGTCAAATTGTTGATATTCTTCAATTCATGAGGTAACCAGTTCCAGTAAATTGCTATACTATTTTGTAGAGTTATATCACCCATCCTGTTAAAGGATCTATGCATTGGTATTCTGTTGCTAGATGCTCTTGTTGAGACTCTTGAGTCATTAACGGGTTTCTCTCGGCACAAGACACAACAGGGGTGACCATATTTACCCTGTAGTATCTTGTGACATGTTATAAGCCAAATGTATTTTCTTTGTTCATCTGGGTAAAGCCAACGTAGTTTATTATAAATTTCACAGTGCTGGGTCTTGTATCTACTTCTGGTAATAAATTTACATAGTCTAAAATAGGTTTGGTTTACTTTTTTTTATACTTTTTGGGTAGAATGCATATATAGGATGGAACCATATTCCAGTACTGGAATAAGTAACCGCCTAACCAACTTCTCCCTAGTGTCAAGGGATAAGCAACCAGACACCCTTCTAAGTGCCCCCAATCTTTGATTTACTTTCCCAATATGTAAAAGAATTGCTCTGAGTAAGTCAACCCAGAGTCCACCTGGACACCTAGGTACCTATTGCTGGCCACGTTTTTAATGAAGGTGCCATTATGTAGTTGAAACTGCAGCTCAGGCCTGCTCCTCCTAGCGGATCCCCACCATAGATACCATACATTGTTTTTTTTTGGATTGAGGAGCAGACCCAAGCTACCCAACCACTCTTCCATTTGCATCATATCTTCTCATAACTGATATTCCATTTTCTCCTCATTTCCTGCAGAAGCAACCAGTATGGTATCATCAACATACATTCTTATTTCACTATGCTTTATGAATCATGTAAGACAGTTCACATACATGTTAAACATCAGGGGCCTATAATTGAGCCCTGAGGGACTCCCTTGGTTACTTCCCCTAAGCTTGATGCCAGGGCTCCTAATATAACACATTGCTTATGGTCAGCCAGGTAAGACCTCATCCACCGGAGAATGAAGTTGAATCAGTGCTGGGCTTGTAGCCAAAATACAAAGAGCTCCCTGTTGCTGCCACTGAACCTCCTGATGCTGTTTTGCACTCCTGTGGTTGCTTTGTCAAAGGTAATGTTTAAAGTGCTTGGACCTGTCTTTAAATAGGCCCAGAATGATAACAGTATAAGTGGATCCCCAAATACAGAATTGACAAAGTTTGTAATTAAAAAAGTTAAAGTAAGTTTAAAAACATATGCTGACTGCAAACAGATACATATCCCTTTCTAAACACGATGATTTCCAATATTGTATTAAATTCCCAATTATATTAAAATAAACAGTCTCAGGTTTATGACTGATATCCAACCAGGAGGAAACCCATCTATTTCATTCTTGGACTATCCGTTCTTGCTGAGATCCTGCTGTTTGACAAAAGGTATCATAGGACTCTTGATATTATAGCACCCACAGGTTGCCAGCCATCATTACATTTGGATATTCAACCACTAGCATGAAAAAAAGGACAAAGATATTAGTTTCCAAAGAGTATACAGTCATCACAAAAAAATACTGATTTTAGGTTGCTCATTTAGGTCTGGTGCTTTGAGAACTCCAAATTTTCACATCCACATAGCTTCTCTACAGAGAAGGAGGGCATTTAAATCCCCACCTTTCCTACCGAATTGAACATGGTCAATACCCACGTACACCCAATTGTATTCTCCTGGGGGTCCTACACACTTCACATGGGCACCCAAAATATGTTTTGTTTCCCCATGTGCAATGTCACAGACATTTTCCCTTATATGTCAGTGTCAGTGGCTCAGCAGGCTGCACGCTCACCTCTGAGGCCAATAGTTCAGAAGACTGTGGGTTCCATCCCCACACCAATCACTTACAGTAAAATACCAATAGTGATAACTGTAGTGTATCATGAGGGGGATGCTGCACTCCTGAGGTGCCATCTTTTGGATGAGATGTTAAACTGAGGTCCTGTCTGCCTGTTCTGGTGGTTGTTCAGGTGGACGTTAAAGATCCCATGGTACTTCTCAAACAAGAGTAGGGGAATTTGTTATTAAAACTTCAAAATCAAATGATACAAACATGTTAAATTCACAACAAAGTAACACACAACTCAAATTAAAAGAAATCAAATAAGTATTTTTGTCATACCACCTACTACTCAAAAAGAGGAGGGAACATTTTTAACTAATACAGTACTTCAAAAAGCAAACCATAAAACAAACAGGTTAAACTCATCTCAAAAGAAAAGCAAAAAAGCAAAGAAAAAATGTTCCAAATATCAAATACATGTTAAATCTAGTTCCCTTCCCCTTACTACCCCCAAGAATAGGGGAAGTCATATAGATATTTCAAAAGGTAAATACTTATATAAATAGGTTAATTGCACCATAAAGTGATATAGAAAGCAAGAAAAATGTTTAAAAAATTAAATACAGTGTATATCTGGTCTTACATAATCATGATGTATTAAACGTTAAATTTAAAACATAAATCAAACATTCAGTAAAATACTGCCAAGATAGGGAGGAGTATCTCCCCCTTGCAATATACCTGATTAGTCTAACCAATCTGTTTTCACCAGAGCTGGAAACATTTTAGTGAAACTTTTCATTTCACTTGTCATTTCAAATGAGAAATGGCACTATGAATGGTCAAAAAAAGTTGTTTTGGGGAAATATATTGTTGTTTTAAAGTGATCTGACATCTCATGTGCCAAATATAATACTTAAAGAACAACAAAATAAGATGTATATTACTATGTCCATACTTCGCTCATACCTGAGGAAGTATTCCCAAAAACAAAATATCTGTCATTATGAAAAGAAAAAGAGATTGTTTCCAATGCTGTAATATTATTACCCAAAAAACAATTATATAAGGACAATCAAAATAAAGATGTTGCATCATTTTATATATTTCCGAACACAAATCTGATCTTGGACAAAATCTCTCCATATGATTTTTGTGTTTCAGATTATTCTTAACATTAAGCTTCCCCTGCAAGCACAATCACAGGACGTCCCGTATATGAGCAGACATCCTGGGATGTGTAAGCATGCACCTTATCTGTATCTGTTCAGATTGTGTTCTCTCCCTAAAAGTGGGGAGTTCCAAAAAGAAACTGGACAAAATATCTTTATACATCTCTGTCCTAGACTTCTCTATCGCATTTTGTTTTGTGATGAGCCAGAGTTTAATTTTCCCCAGACAACATTGTAAATAAAAGGGTAAAGCTGAAAGTGATTTTTGCTTCGGAATTGCTTTAAGCAGCTTCCAGGACTGGAGCCAAGGGTGTATCTGATCTAACAACCAAGGTGACCAGAGTTTGTGTGTGTCTTAATAAAGGTTTAATGTTGCTATAGAGAAACATGCAGAAGAAAAATACTACAGAATTAACCAACCCTTTTGGTAAATGGCAAATATGTGATACCCCATTTAATGGGATTGAGTCTATTACCCCATAGACATTGACAAAATACGCTATCTATTGAAGTTTCTAACTGCTTTGGAGGGAGGAAAACAATGCATAAATGCAAAAACATGCTAAGGAGAAAAGTTTTTGGCATATACACCCTTTTCTTTTTGGACATCATTTATTCCAGTTAGCTACCTTCAGTTTTGCTTCTTGCAATAGGTGGTCCCAGTTAAAAAAAACATATTCCCTTTATCAAAGTAAATGCCTAATATTTTTGTAACACCCTCACAAAAAGGAATTCCCATAAGGTGAATGCTGTCTACCTCTTCCATTCCAATAGGCAGACATTTACTTTTATCAGAATTTATATGTGCCCTTGTACTGGCCATGAAATAGTTTAATATAGATTCTGCTACTTGAGAAGAATGTTTGTCAGCTAAAATCCAACATAAATCATCTACAGTTTTCATTTCAATCAATCAATCAATATCAATCAATATCTTTATTTATCCAGGCGGACACCACTGAGCAAGTTCATTTACAAGGTGGACCTGCTCACCAACATGACTGGAGATGGAAAGCCCTCTAATGTGATCAGTTTCATATAGCAGCCTTATAAGAGGTTCTAAAGTTAGTATATATAACAGTGAGCTAAGCGGGCAGCCCTGTCTTATCTCTGTCAAAATTTTGCATTCACTACCCAGCCACCCAGTTACGTATGGGGTTATGGTGGCAGACATATAACGAATTTTAATCCACCTAATCATTACATCTGGCATCCTATACTGTTGCAGACACTGCCATATAGAGGAATGTGTGACCCTATCAAATGCTTTAGTTTGATCCAAAGTATGTAAGAATCTTGAGATTATTCTGAGATCCCTTTTTCCATCACTTCTCTAATTAAAAGTAACCCATCCAAAATGCTCCTCCCTGGCACTGAACAAACTTGGGATGGATGAACTATGTCCTCTAACACTACCGCAAGTATGTTGCTTAACAGTTTGGAAAGTATTTTACAATCTGTGTTAAGTAATGTGATCAGTCTCCAATTAGATAAAACCCCCTTATCTCCTGTCTTGTGTATTAAGATGAGAAAACCCTTGTGCATACTCTGTGCTAGTGTTCTGAACTGTAAACAATAATTATACATATTCACTAATTCCTTTCCCAAAGTTTGGAAAATAATTTTATATAACTCGTTTGGAAGGTCATCCTGGCCTGGAGCTGATCCACAATTTAATTCGAAATTACCTGTCCTAACTTCTGCTCTGTAATAAGTGATGTTAGGGCCTGTGCATGAAAATCTGAGATTGTATGCAAAGAACAGCACGCTAACCAGTCTTGTAATTACCCATCCAAAATATTATCCTCCTTCTGAAACATCTGTGTAATGTAATGTTCAATTTCAGCCATAATTTCCTTACCGTTTGTCTATAGTACCCTCCTGTGTTATTAAATGTTCAATATCTTTTTTGTTTCTTTGATTCCTACAACTGTCAATAGGGTTGGTGCTTGCTTGTCTTCTCTGTGTGCCAAATTTCTGCTCAATCTCTAACATCTTCATCCTGTCATGTTGCAGTGTAGTCATTTTTTCTTGAAGTTGTATAATTTGTTCTGTTTCATCTATATTATATAAATATTGTTCTGATTGCAGATGGTATAATTGTTTTCTAAGACTGAAATATTCCTTCTTTATTTTCCCATTAATTCTCCCAGTGTGTTGAAAATAATCCTTCACATCCAGTTTTGTATCCTCCCACCAGTCATCAACTTTCTCATATAAAAAATACCGATTTTCTAGCTTCCAGAATATTGTGAAATCCTTCAGCTATGATTAGTATGTTCAATAATGACAAATTTAATTTCCAATAACCCGGCTCCTTAGTCATGCTTGTATAATTAGAGATAGTAACTTGTAACAGGCCTTGGTCAGATGTAGCCACAGGATATACCTTAGCAGTCTGGACTTGGAGGGTTGTGGCAACAAACCAATAATCAATTCTAGAAGAGAGATTGCCACGAAAATAAGTGTGTGATGTTAATGGTAAACAATCTAAGAAAACATCCATTAAACCAGTTTGAGCTAAGAGCTGGGTGAGAAAAGAAGCATCAAAGTAATTTTTATTTGAGGTACCACACCTATCAGAGATAGTTTTACTGATATTAAAATCCCCTCTGAACCAAAACTTACCAACAACAGTTGTGCATGATCATAATGTGCAAGAGAAAAGAAGAACTCACAAAAAATGCTACAGCCAATATTTATGGTTAGAATGTTCCTATGTCTGCGAAGAATAGGAGACAATACCATAACTAGAAGAAGCCCTTTTGAGGTATCAAGAGATAGAGGGAGGTGGGAGAGGGGAAGAGACTAACCCATCTAGGACCAGTGCAAAGGTCTTCCATGGGTAGGGAGAGTGCAGGTGATGCTAGTGAGACCCAAAGGTCTGGGCTATCCACCTTGCAGTATCACCTGAAGACAGGGTGACAGCCCTGAGCTTTGCCTCCAGGACCCAACACATAAGAGAACAAGGAATGCAGGACTAGATTGGTAAGAGCCCATACGTGATGGACCTTAGACAGGGAGTGGGGCTGCGGATAAGGAGGATGGCCAAATTGGTGAGTGACCCTAGGCCTGGGTGGAGTGGGAATCAGTGTAGTGGAGGTGCATGTTTTCCATCCTGCAGGGGAAACTGAGGGTCAATCAGGTGCAATGGGGAATCTAAACAGGGGCCCTATACCTTATAAAAGGAGGGCAGCTTGTGGTATGAAAGATGAGACATCCTAGCAGAAATGTCAGTTGGTTCACCACCCTGAGCCATTCTGTCACAGAAGAAATGCCAGCTGCCCCCATTTCCTGACTACTACAACTAATCAGAAGACAGTTGACCTCCAAACAGCAGAATCCATAGGAGGCATGCCCAGCAGGAAAAAGTGGGGGCAGAGAGGAATTGGGGCACTTATAGCCACACAGCATTCCTAATGGACACCCCACCAGAATCACTGTATTGATGGGCAGGACCAGAGCATATGGTATGGGTTTACCCCAGCACTACCACATCTCCAGCAGTTGTGATTATGGAGCAGTCTCAGGTTGTGCACTGGAGAAAGAGTATTGTGCTCTGGGATGGCCCAGTTTCCAGTTGTCTTGGTGGTGCAGCTTGTAGTGCAACCAGAATGGTGTTCCGGCAGCCTGGGTTCAAGTCCCAGCTGAGGCACTTACTTCTTTCTCTCTTCTGTTTGTATGTGTTCCATAAATATGCACACTGCACTTTGTGGCTGAAAATGTAATCATCTGTGCAGCACCAGGTTGTCACTGGAGAAAGAGTGATGTGCTCTGGGACAGCCCAGTTTCCAGTTGTCTTAGTGGCGCAGCTGGTAGCTCAACCAGAACAGTATTCCGGGTGGCCTGGGTTCAAGTTCCAGCTAAGGCACTTACTGTACTTCTTTCTCTCCACGTTTCTGATAAGTGGGATGGCCAAATTGGTGAGTGATGTTAGGCCCTGGGGGGAGGGGGAAACAGTGTTATTGAAGTGTGTCTTTTCCATCCTGCAGGGGAAACTGTGGATCAATCTGACAAAATTGGGAATCTAAATAGAGGCCCCATACATTATAAAAGGAGGGCAGATTGTGACATGCCAGATGGGACATCTTGGACAGAAATGCCAGTTGGTTCACCATCCTGAGCCATTCTGTCACAGTAAAAATGCCTGCTGCCCCAATTTCCTGAGGATTAGTCTGACAACCTCTATACCAACTACAACTAACCAGAAGATAGTTGACTTTCAAACAGCGGAATATATAGGTGGCATGCCCAGTAGGAAAAGGTGGGACAGAGAGACATTGGGGCACTTAAAGCCACATAGCATTCTTGGTGGACACCCCACCAGAATCACTGTAGGGTTGGGAAGGACCAGAGCATATGGTACGGATCTACCCCAGCACTTCCACATCTGCAGCAGTTGTCATGATGGAGCAGTCCCAGAGATTTAAGTTGGGGTGGGGTGCAGTGCCACTAGTGCAGGGCCTTATTATAGACTAGGAGACTATGGCTATCTGGACAAGTGCTATGTGCAGATTTTCAACAGTCAGCCCATTCAGAGTCAGAGACTGTCACATGGAGGGAGGTTTCCCACTTTTCATTGGCTTTCACAGTTTGATCCAGGACTGCATGACTAATACGGTTATAGTACTGTATATATTTAACCAGCTCTACCCCTTCTTCATGTCATCAACATGATAATGGGAAAGATGGCTGTTGAGTAGGATGAGAGAGTCCCCTAATAGTTTGGAAGACAGGAGACTGTGCAAGGATAAATATTTCCAAAAATCTTAATGAGGTTATAAAAGCTGGTCTGGAGTCCTAAAAAATAGATTTTATCTGTGGTACCAGACTGCAACTGATCCCAGACAAGAAGTATCCCCATGGCCTTCTAGGATTGTATATAGGTTGGTTATGAACCTGTACATAATGATGGATTTCCCCAAAGAGGAGCTCATTCTATAGGTGTAAGTAGGGTCTTGATCAGTTTCTCTAATTTTCTCCAGGTAGACATTGAGACTGAGATAGTAGGCTATGCTTTTAAAGTTGGGGGCAGGAAAAAGTAAAGAAAAATGGGGTTGGAGTGAACTCCACAGATTGCACGTTCCATGGAAACCCACAAGGGTAGACTGGAGTCTAGAGGTGGAAACCACTTACAGGTCTGTGGCCCAAAAAAGGCCATATAGTAAGACTAAAACCATGGTAGGCTTACTCACTTCTGCACTGGTATGGTTGGTGTTTGGCACAGCTATATCTTGAGGTCTTTCACTCCCAAAGAACATTTCCTGCAAACACGTCTATTTTAGCAAACTACTGCTGGGAAGTTGGAATGGGGAGGTTTTACATTTAGTACATGAGTTGAGGTGGGGAGTAGCACTCTTTAGGACTGCTACCATGGACAGGTGAAGTTGCTTCTACCTTTCACACTCCTGCTGCAATTTCTTGAGAAGGGGGAAAGATTAGCAGTGCAAAACTGGGAGAGCTTGGGAGTGATAAAGATCACTAAATATTTAATAGAGTTGACCATTGTAGGCCAGAGTTGAGAGTGCAGCCTGCTTGCAGAGGGGGTTGAGCGGAAGAATCTCCATCTTTTGGAGGTTAATCTTCAGCCTGAAATGTGTGTAAGGAATGTTAGAGTGATAATGGGAGTGGGGGAGTCCAGAGGGGGCATCAGAATGGAGGATGAGAAGATCATATGCCTATACTTTGGTTTGGTATTCTGAGGATTCCAGACAGATGCCCACTAACACCCCACGCTCCTGGATGGCACTTGATAAGGGCTCCATAACCAAAACAAAAAGCTTTGGGAAGGTGGTAGAGGCCAGGGGTCTGACAGCCGGTGCACAAAGTTGATGGAGGTGGGACAGATGTCAGTGTATGCACCCCTGATGTCATTGCATGCCCCGTCTCCCAGGGAGAAAAATGAAAAACCTAAGCAGTGCAGGATGCCATCCACCTCACGCCACAGGTCATGCACCGCTGACCTGTGGCACCACTGGAGCCATATCTTGTCATCCGTTGGGAGGAAGGGTGCCTTCCTAATGGCCCCACCCTGGGAGGAAATCCAGAGCATACCTCTGGATCTGGTACATCCCAGAGAAGTGGATGATGGGCTGAGTGCAGTGTAGGACTGATGGGGGCAAATAAAAAAAAAGAAATAAACAGAACTTTGAGTTGAGCAGAGTATCTCATAATGTATTTACGCCCCAACTAAGCCAGCTTTTGATGAACCCCTAGTGAAGGCATGGCATCTTTGCAATAACTCCACAGAGAACTCCTGATAGTGTGACCTTGCCATTGTAGTGGACCCCATTACATGGCTTATCAAAGTAAGTTTCCTTTTACTGGGTAGCAGAGGAACTTGCCTAGAATCAGCTGAGAAGGGTCCCCTAGTTTTGGACTTGCTGCCAGAGACCTGTCTCAGTTTCCACCAGGGAACAGCTCAAGGCATTGAGCATAAGCAGAATGATTTGTTGAAGAAAAGCTGCTACATCACAGCCTTCTGCTCCATTAGAGAACCCAACAATGCAGATGATGTTATGTGTGGCCCTGTTTTCCACATCATCTATTTTTGTTAGTAGATGTACTAAGTACTGGATGGTGTGGGCCTGTCCCATGTGTTGTCCTTGGAACCTGACATCCTGTGGCTTGTTTCACTAGAGGCCGCCTTCGCTAGCTATAAGATAGGTGCTGAAAGCTCTCAGTTTCTTAGAGGTTTGTGCTGCTGCAAGTTTCATATTCACTGTGTCTTGCAGGTTCTGGGACAACATTGTTGAAATGTGCCACACGTCAGAACTGGCAGAAGGAGGTGTTGTCAGGACTGTCACCTATGTAGGGGTGCATAATCTCTCTAGGCTGCATGCAGCAGGCAGGCCATGGAGTGCACTTTCAGTGAAAGACTGCAAAATGGTATCCTGTGCAGACAAAAAAGAGTTCAGCAGGGTCAGTGCAACTTGTGTAACACAGAACTATTGAGTAATGAAGAGTTCCCATGAAAATTCTAATGAATGGTAAGGGATTATAGAGAGGTGACTGGAGAGCTAGGGGATTATGCTGCCAGCTTGGCATACTGCCAGCAGGACACAACCCTCATGACAGTCCTGGAATAGAAATAAAAGAACTTATTTTCACTCCTGGAGAATCATCTATCAAAATAATGCAATTTTATTCTCATAATCATTGTTTAAATTCACTTTAGAAAATGGCAATGGAAATCCTAGTGACCTGATTGGCTACTAGGATTCCATAGCCATACATTTATTTTTCTATAGAGCCCTGATAGAAACAAGTGCCAACTGCATGGCAGAAAGAAAGGCAAACTGGTGTCCTGTTGAAAATTGAAACTGAAGTAGTGGCAATTTCGTTTCCACTTACTAAGCAGACAAATGATCGAAGAAGGCCCCCCCACAAGAGAAATCATATCCCTACAACCCTGTAAAGCCAAACCATCAATTTAAAAAAAATGGTTCTTAAAACAAGAGTAATGTCTTCACACCACAGCAAACTTTCGTAACTGGATATAGTTACTCACTGCTCCCTGTCCCTCAAAAGCTGTGGCAATAGTCGGAGCAAGCCAACAACAAGTCTGCATGCCCAGGGCAGCCAAACTTAACAAAGTGCTGCCTCTGCTCCTCAGTCCATGCTCCTGTCATGCCACTACTGTACTGACCTTTTTTTCGTACCTCCGTTATACAAACACAAATCACCTGACCCCAACAACATTCATTAATACATTTTCCTGGATGTCTGTCCACAACAGCAAAGTACCTACTTTTCTTATATAGCGGAATTACTTTTCCAGTCTTACCTCCACCAGACACTGGACATCACTGCAGACTGTGCTCTCTTCTGCAGGTAGCAACTGCAACAGCTGCCCGCCCCAATCTCAAAACAAATGGCCACAAAAAAAATGTACTCTCTCATAAAGTACTGGGGCACGATTCAAGAAACTCGAGAAATACCCACAGCTGCGGGTAAACCTCGGTGCAAGTAGGTTGCGATTTGTGGATCTGCAGGATACCTGCAGTGGCGGGTATTCACAAAGGTGGAGCTGGATTACGACTGGCTCCATGATCTATGGCTGCTTGCAGGTGGTGTCACCAGGGAGATGGCCGCAGCAGCAGGAATGTGCTACAGCTGGTGGGAGCAGCCGTAACACCGTCCACAACCGCTGTGGCTGTGAATCGCAACCACCGCAGCTGTGGGCGATTTCAGTCTGCAATGACAGTTGTGAAGTGGGACGTAGAATTTTAATGCTCTGTGAATCCTGCCCCTGTTTTTAATGAAGTACATTCCATTGCCGATCATACCATGCTCCTGATCGCTATGGCAACAGCTGCCAGAAAACAAAACTAGCAAAATGCTAAACAAAAGAATAGAGAAATAAAGAGAAACTGTAGGAAAAATAAAGGTGCCGTATGATTTAATATTGTGGGGTGTTAACTGCATGTAACCAGCTTGTGTTCTAATCCAGGCGGAGGAACTATTTTATTGCAAAAGTCTTATTAAACTAATTTTTATTAATAATTTTTTATTGAACATTTTTTGGTTTTACAGTGCTGTTTTCTAAGCATAATAATACCCCCCAGGGTGGGTGGTATGGTGGAATACTGGACCTTCCAGGGACTGTATGACCCTCCACCACTCATTACACCCATGGGCAGTCCAGTATTCCCCAATACCACCACCTTGTTGGGTATTATTGCTTATGTATTTATACATATTTTATTTAAGGGACAAGACATTCAAGAACATCTGTATTTTTCTACCTGGGTATTAAACTCACTCTGTCCCTAGAAAGCCTATATGAGGATAATTGTGGTCCATTATCCACCTAGATGGTTGTAGACTTTCAACAATGGAAGAGCCTCCCATTTAGCTTGATTAGAATGGTAGATATGGTACATGTGATCACCCTGCTTTGTTTCTAGTATTTCTTCCAAAATATGCCTCTACCTTTTCCAGAGTGGGAGTAGAGATAATGGCAAATATCAATTTCAAGGTTCATCTGGAGTGGCCAACAACCTATGGTCTGATTTTGCACCCTGATGCTCCCAAAAACTGGAGGGGGGGCTGGCGCTACTTAACCTCCAGACATATTATACTGCCTCACAACTCCAATTTCTAATTTGTTGGCATTGGTTGCAGACAGGACCTCAGTGGCTTGAAACTGAATGCATCTTACTCCCTTTCTGGGATATGACACTTTATGTCTTTGTCCCTACCCCCTCCATAGAGTGGGACAGGATGAGCCAGAATCATTGGATTGCCGGAGTTTGATAGGTCTGGTGGGAGTTGGTAGCCTCTCTGGACCTGATGGCAGCAGAAATATGGGTGTGCCCACTGGCTCTGCTGGAGAACTTTCCACCGGCCAGGCTATATGATGCATACTGGGGATGGAGAACGCAGAACCTTCTTTAACTGATGCAGTTCTGTACAGGTACGTTCATTCCACTATTTCAAGAGCTACTTGACCAGGGTGGCCTATAGAGGAAAAATGTTTTCTGGTACCTCCATGTCCAACATTTTGTTGAATCACAACCACTGTCTGGTAGAGATCCCACCTAAGCAACTCCTATTGTTATAGCTCTGGCAACCTATATTAACTTATATGTGTGGTTAAGGTTGGATATTGAGAGGGAAGGCATCCCCTTTAAGACCAAAATCCTGGATTTCAGGAGGGTGGACTTCAAGAAGACGGGAGAGGTGCTACAGATGCACCTAGATGGCGTCAGAGTAGACATGGGGGTGGACCAAAAATGGACCATCATCAAAAAGGCAATACTGACTGTCACAGCAGAGTATGTGAGGCTCAGGGGAAGAAATCTGGGGCTGAATCACCCATCTTGTTCAATTCTGAGGTTGCTCGGGTGGTGAGGGACAAGAGAGCAGCTTACAGGAGAGCTGCAAGTAAGGTGAATAAAGAAAACTACCTGAAGTTGGCCAAAGTAGCATGCAAGGTAGTGCCACAGGTTAAGGCACAAAAGGAACTCTAAATAGCTGAAAGGATTAAGGGAGGGAGAAGGCCTTCTTTCTTTATATAAGTGAGAAAAGGGACATGAAGGAAAGGATAGTTAGGCTTAGGAAAGAGGATGGATGGATGGAGGAAGAAGGGAGCAAGGCGGAGGTATTAAATGATTACTTCTCTATCCTCACTAGGGAAAAAAGATGGACTGGTGCCATCAGGAGGGAGAAGGGAAGAGGGTGGGAAGGGAGCACAGACATGGTGACAGAAGAGGATAGAGTGAGGGAGGGGCTACTAGCACTAAAGGCAGATTAGTACCCAGGACTGGACGGCTTACATCCAAGGGTGCTAAAGGAGGTAGCAGAGGTACTTGTGGGGCTGCTGTCAGACCTCTTCAATAGGTCTCTGGAGTTGGGCATGATGTTGCAGGACTGGAGAATGGCACATGTGGTGCCTCTCCACAACAGCAATCCCAGGGATTTCCCAGGGAACTACAGGCTGGTCAATCTGACCTCAATCATGAGCAGGCTCATGGAGACCATACTTAAGAAGTGGTTGGTAAGGTATATGGAGGAGAACGGTCTCCAGGATGACAGTCAGCAAGGACTTACAGGAGGAAGATCACGCCAAATGAACCTGATTGACTTCTTTGACTGAATCACCAGGGCAGTGAACAGGAGCCAAGCGGTAGACATCCTTTAGCTGGACTTCAGCAAGGCCTTTGACTCAGTGCCCCACAAGAGGTTGATCAAGAAATGGTGGATCTTGTTGTTGGGGGTAAAATGAACAGGTGGGTCAAAAGCTGGCTGAGGGATAGAACCCAGAGGGTGGTGGTAGGAGGAGAGTTACCCAGCACCAGGGAATTCACCAGCAGGGTCCCGAAGGGCTCAGTGCTGGGGATAGTGTTGTTCAATGTCTTCATTAATAATATTGGAGAAGGCATAAGGGAAAAATGTGCCCATCTGTGGATGACACCAAATTCTGTGGGAGGGTGGACATAGTAGAAGGGACCCAAGACCTGTGGGAAGAACTTAGAAAACTTGAGAGATGGTCAGGGATCTTGCAACTGAGCTTCAATGCCAAGACATGCAAAGCTATACATATTGAAGCCAGTAACCAAATAACTGAGTACTACCTGGGGGTCCAGGTAGCAGCAACAGAGGAGGAAAATGACCTGGGAGTGATGATAGCTAGCACTCTGAAGCACACCTCACAGTACAAAAAGGCAGCAGCATATGCAGACAGAAGGTTAGGGTGTATAGCCAGGGAGATCAGCAGTAGGCAGAAGGAGGTAAGGCTGCCCCAATACAGGTCACTGGTGATACTGCCTCTAAAGTATGGAGTAAAATACTGCTGTCCATACCTTAAAAAGGACATCAATCTGCTGGAGAAAGTCCAGAATAGGGCAACCAAGATGATCATGGGTCAGCAGGGTATGTCTTACGAGGAGAAGCTGGGAGCCATGAGAATATACTTCTTAGAAGAAAGAGGACATGAAAGAGACTTTCAAATACTTGAATGGGATAAAGAGGGTGAATAGAAAGGGTCTCTTCAAGCTAAGAGACAGCCTAACTACAAGGGAGCACATTTTAAGGCTGGAGGTAGGAGTCTTAGGAGGGATTTTAGTAAGCACTTCTTCACAGAGGGTGGTGGCCAATTGGAATGTGCTGCCAGAGGAAGTGGTCTCAGTGAAGACAGTGGGCAGCTTTAAGTGGGCCTGGGATAGGCATAAAGGGAAATGATGGGACCTGGGGGGATAGATAGGGTGGAAGGGGAGACTCGGGAGGGGGCAGCAGGATCAGTAGCATATGCTAGGGACTCTGCAATATGATCAGACTCGATAGACCAAATGGCCTTCTTCTGCTGAACATAGAAACATAGAAACATAGACTTTGACGGCAGATAAGGACCGCTAGGCCCATCTAGTCTGCCCATTTCCTTACCTACAGGATAGGCCGCAGATCCTATTTAACCAACAGCCTATATCTTCCTGCCCCCCACAAGAATTGCCTTATGTCTGTCCCATGCATTCTTGAATTCTTCCACAGTTTTAGACTCCACAACTTCCTCAGGAAGGCTGTTCCATGCATCCACTACCCTCTCTGTGAAATAATACTTCCTCACATTGCCCCCTGAACCGCCCTCCTTCTATCTTTAAATTGTGTCCCCTTGTTCTTGCAAGTCTCTTTTTCTGAAAGATGCTACCCTCTTGGACTTTGTTGATTCCCTTGAGGTACTTGAAAGTTTCTATCATGTCCCCCCTCTCCCTTCTTTCCTCAAGGGTATACATATTAAGCTCCTTTAGTCTCTCCTCATACGCTTCTCTTGCAGACCCTGCACCATTTTAGTTGCCCTCCTCTGGACTGCCTCTATCCTGTCTATGTCCTTGAGGAGATGGGGTCTCAGAACTGGACACAGTATTCCAGATGGGGTCTCACCAACTGTCTGTACAGAGGGATAACAACTTCCTGTTTTCTGCTGCTGATGCCTCTCCCTATACATCCCAGTATACCCCGGCCCTCCCTACTGCCTTCTCACATTGCTTGCTAACCTTAAGGTCATCTGATATGATTACCCCCAGGTCCCTTTCCTGTTTTGTTGTTGTTACTACCTCCCACCCATTGTGTATTCTTCCCTGGGTTCTTGTTTCAGGTGCATTATTTGCACTTTTGCATTGAACCAGCTGCCATATCGTCAGACCATTCCTCCAACCTTGCCAAGTCCCTTTTCATCCTTTCCACGCCTCCTTGTGTATCAACCCTGTTGCAGATCTTTGTGTCATCTGCAAAAGGCATACTTTTCCTTCCAGTCCCTCTGCAATGCCACTGATGAAGACATTAAAAGGACTGGACCCAATACTGAACCCTGCAGGTACCCCACTTGTAACCGCCCTTTCTTCAGAGTGGACTCCATTTACAATTACCTTCTGTGTCCTGTTGTCCAGCCAATGTTTTACTTAGGCTACCACCCTGGGACCCACTCCCAGGCTGGTTAATTTGACTAATAATCTTTTGTGTGGGACTGTGTCAAATGCCTTGCTAAAGTCTAGGTAGGCCATGTCCACAGCCCCTCCCTTGTCTACTACTTTGGTCACCCAGTCAAAGAAATCTATTAGATTTGTCTGACATGACCTTCCCACTGTGAACCCATGCTGCCTTGGATCCTGTGCTCCACTGACCTCTAGGTACTCAACTATTCTTTCCTTCAGATGTGACTCCATCACTTTCCCTACCACAGAGGTCAGACTGACAGGTCTGTAGTTTCCTGCCTCTGTCTTGGTCCCACTTTTGTGAAGGGGAATCACATCCGCCTTCCTCCAGTCCTCGGGTACCACACCATCCTCCCATGATTTATTAAAAAGAGTAGCCAGTGGTTTCACTAGTTCCTTCTTTAATTCTTTTAGAATTCTGGGGTGAATTCCATCAGGACCCATTGCTTTGTCCACCTTCAGTTTTAGGAGTTCTTGCAGAACCCTTTCTTCTGTGAAAGGACTGGGATCGACCCCCCTATCAAGAGTAAGAGTGCTGGTTGTTTCATATGTTTGTTTATGTATTTGCATGTACAGTAAGAACCAGATCTCCACGCATTTAATCTCAACCATTTATGAGGTTTGTAGTGCACAATGCCCTATGATATATTGTACATTGTTGCAAAGTACAGCAAGGACTTTGGCGATGCCATAGACTAGGACCAGTGGGAGAGAGAATGCTATGAAGTTGGCAGGATCACTTCCTCCCACATTTGGTGAGAATATGTGTGGAATCAACTATTTTAGAACACCCATGATAACTGCCAAATATGGGGACTGAGTTAGGGCTGCAAGGCTGCATGCTTGGGGGATGTGGGAGCCATGGGCCACCCACACATTTTGCGTGGGCCTGTCCAACGTTGGGACCTTTCCTGTGGGAGCTGGAAATGGCTATGGCAGAAATGCTCCATATAATGGCCACAATCACCGCTGAGCTATACCTCCTTTATCAGTAACCCAGGACTCTAAATGATAGGCAGAGGAAACATTTGGGAATTATGTTAATTGCAGCTAAAAACTGTATCACATGAAAGTGGCCAAATTACCAGGGGATTGATTTGGGACAGTGAAGGAAAATGGCCAATAAATTATACACAGTGAAGATGATTACATATTGGCTTAATGAATGGACAGAGGTTTTTACATCTAGATAGAATATTTGGGCAATATACATCATCCAGCATGACCTCAACTCTATCACATAGCCAAGTTGGGGAGCGGAAGATTGAAGATACATTAATTGGGGGAGAGGATAGCCAGGGAGTGAAAGCTAAACAAGGGGAGGGGTGTTTAAAGAATGTATGTGTGCTCCTTATCCCCACTCACCCACTCCCATAGTGTGCACTGTATGAAAGGAGACTGAAAGCAATAAGGGGTGCCACCCACTTCCATAGCTGAGTTGGAAGGGGGGAGATACTCATTGGTTACTCTTAATGTATATTTATATATTGTATCCCATGTGATGGTACACTCACAAACAATAGTACTGTATGGTGTTTATTGTGCAATTCTGTTCAAAAAAGGATCATCTGTATTTTCAAGTGTGTCCTGGATAAGAAAAGAATGTGGTACTCAATCAGTAGCCTACACAAAAAAGCATACAATTTGACATTTGATCAGCAGACTTAGCACGTTAAAAGTCTTGCATGGGGGGCGCTGTGGAGCAGCAAACTGGTCAGACACACTTAAGTGTAGCTCTGCATATTACTAAGCTTTATTTGCTAAAAATCATAATTTGCTGTGGGTTAATACTGAATCCGATTGCAGCAGTGGACAGCTCGAGTTAACTAGAGTCGTGGGATGCCAAAGACGATCATGGGTCATAACCAGAAAGCTACAGGAGGTGGATCTAAAAATGCAGCAGCAGCAGCAGTTGAACAAGCTGCAAACTCCCTAACGACTATCGCCAGTGGAGAGCTCCTTGGAGACCGCCAGGCCTGTGCGATCGACTCTAAGATAGAGTCGATCATCCAGCGCTTTGCAGAGCAAGATGCAAAACTAGAGGTGGTCAATAAAACAGCTGAGACTGCAGAAAAAATGGCTGCTCAAGCCCTAACAACAATTCCAAACTTGTACAAGAAAACACCCAACTTTGCTATAGGTTAGAGGCATTGGAGAACTCAAACAGGGCATCACATGTTCAAATAATTGGGCTTCCAGAGGGCAGCGAAGAGGAGGATCTCATTTCTTTTCTACAAGCCTGGTTACCTGCAGTGCTTCACATTCCACAGGATACCCTAGAGGGGCAGTTCTTTAAAGCCTTCTGGATTACAACCAGTGCTGTAGAGCCATGTGGCGAGGCACCAAGAGTGGTTCTGCTGGTTACAGCTAGCTCCCTTGTCAGGGATTGTCTCTTGCAAGCGGTGAGATCCTCAGGTGGACTGGATTATAATGGATCTACGGTCCACCTCTTCCCAGACCTCTCCTTTGCAACACGCACCCGATGGAAGAAATTTGATGCAGTGAGAGCTCGACTCCAAGGCCTAAGAGTTTCACATTCCGTCCTGATGCCGGCCCGACTACACATCTATTACGTTGGTAAGACCTATCAATACACTGATCCACTGGAAGCATGTAAAAAAGTGGAATTAATTGTTCGGGAGTTTAAATCATCTGAAGATCAAATTATCAGTGATGCAGACTCAGATGCTGAGACTTGACTGGTTATTACAAATTTTGGAACTTGATTCCCACTATATCAGAACTTGAGTTTCTATTACTGTTTTTCTGAGTTGTAAAGCATGATTCATAAGTTTTTCCTGTAACACAAAACGTTTATTGAAATATTGCTGGAGCTTTGTACTAACAGTGCTATTCATTTTAGGAGCACCTTATTTAAAGAATGGGGGACACATCAGCACGGGATGTTGAGTTAACATTTATGGACTTTGAACATTATGCACTTGCCCCCAAAGGCCTTAGTTTGCTGTAGCTTATTTTAGTTACTATATTTGTGGAAGTACCTTATTTAGTTATACCCCCTCATCCTGAATCCAAACTGTCTAGGCTCTAAGTATCCTAATTTTACATTGGATGTATTTGGTAACTCAATATTGATACCTGACAGATGATTGTACAATATGATACTGTCTATTGTGAAAACAATAAAAAGAAAGTTTAAAAAAAAAGTATTGCATCTTCATTCTGAACTCACTGTCACCTACGAGTATGTATACAATATATCCAGGAGGCAAGCAAACAAAAAGAAATGCTGCAGGCAAGCCTTGTGTATTGATTAGAATTTTCACGCTTGAAAATTGAATGGCTTTTTGTAATCATGCAATATTTCATAAATGATAAAAGGCTGTTTTAATGCAAAACCCAATATGTATTTAAAGAATGATGTGTTATTAAGAAAAAAAGAAAGACTGGAGGAACTAGGGCAGGTAGAAGAGTTTGGGGTTGACTGAAGTGGCAAGCTGTAGTTAATTTATGTCTCATTCCCCTCTTTTTTCAGCCTGCTAGATCCCCATACCATGGACCCAAAGTATCTTTGGCCAAAGTGTCAAAGCTGAATCAAATACAGGAGGTCCAAATCAAAGCCAAACCAAAGTTGTCAATTTTCACATTTGCTCACTCTTAGTACTAAGAGAATGCCATAAAAATACACAAGCAGCAAGGGGCAGTCTAATATTTATATATGGCGGTCCAGTTTAAAGAATTTCAGTTTTGGAAGAGTTATTTTGCATAAAGCAACAATCCAGTTAGGTTTTAAATCCTAGAGATCAAAGAAAGGGCTAGGGATGAGAAGCTGAATGTAGATGAGCAGTAAGATATTTTTTTCAATTGTTTAACCAGGAGAGGCATACTAAGTTGAAAGCTTGTTTACAGGTGCGACCTGGGAGCACAGGGAAGTTAAGTGACTTGCTCAGGTTCACACAGTATGCAAGTGAGTGCTGTGGGATTCAAACCCAGGTCTCCAGATTTTCAGTTCAGAGCCTTAAACCACTGTGTTATACTGTCTCCCAAGATGGGGATAAGCAGTAGGTTGGGGATGAGTAGTAGGTTGGGGATGAGCAGCAGGTTGGGGATGAGCAATAGGATGATGATAAGCAGTAGGATATGAGCAAGCAGTTGGATAGGGATGATTAGTGGGATGTGGATGAGCAGTAGTTTTGGGATGAGTAGTAGATTTGGAATGAGCAGTAGGTTGGGGATGAGCAGTAGGATGGGGATGAGCATTAGGTTGGGGACGATTAGTGGGATATGGATGAGCAGTGGGATGGGGATGAGAAGTAGAATGGGGTTGAACAGTGGTATTGGGATGAGCAGTAGGATGGGGATGAGCAGTAGTTTCGGGATGAGCAGTAGTTTTGGGATGAGCAGTAGATTTGGAATGAGCAGTAGGTTGGGGATGAGCAGTAGGTTGGGCATGATTAGTGGGATATGGATGAGCAGTAGGATGGGGATGAGCAGTAGGATATGGATGAGCTGTGGGATGGGGATGAGCAGTAGGATGGGGATGAGCAGTAGGATATGGATGAGCAGTGGGATGGGGATGAGCAGTAGGATGGGGATGAGCAGTAGGATATGGATGAGCTGTGGGATGGGGATGAGAAGTAGAATGGGGTTGAGCAGTGGTATTGGGATGAGCAGTAGGATGGGGATGAGCAGTAGTTTCGGGATGAGCAGTAGTTTTGGGATGAGCAGTAGATTTGGAATGAGCAGTAGGTTGGGGATGAGCAGTAGGTTGGGCATGATTAGTGGGATATGGATGAGCAGTGGGATGGGGATGAGCAGTAGGATGGGGATGAGCAGCAGTTTTGGGATGAGCAGTAGTTTTGGGATGAGCAGTAGTTAAATCAATCAAACAATCAATCAATCAAAATCTTTATTTATCCAGGTGGGCACCATTGAGCAAGGCTCATTTGCAAGGTAGACCTGGTCATGAATACATCAAAGTACAATACAGAAGCAGGTATACAAAAAGCAACAATATACAAGGAAGAAAAAGTATATACGGTGTATACAGTACAGTACAAGGTTGAAATAAATAAAAAATAAAAGATCATTTTTTTACAATTGAAGAAGTCAGCAGATGTACAATCAACCACAGGCATACAGGGTTATAAGCAGAGATCTTTTGAGTGAGGCAGCCGCAACTACACATGTAGGGGAAAGAGGCCGTGTATGGGGTGGCAGGTTAGAGAGGTAAAGAGGAGGGATATATTACTGATGACTGGGGGAAAAATTGGGCTAAAACCACAGAAAGTGATGATGGCTGTCGTGAACTTGTTTATTATGATAATGACAGAGGGGGGGGTAGATAATTGGGACACTACTATGGATGGGG
This sequence comes from Neoceratodus forsteri, assembly GCA_016271365.2. NCBI lineage: Eukaryota > Metazoa > Chordata > Ceratodontiformes > Ceratodontidae > Neoceratodus > Neoceratodus forsteri. Next base: position 604,443,755 of record CM057456.1, on the reverse strand, counting down.
TGGGACTTTAGCCAGGCTGGAGTGGACAGGGAAGGGTGGGTGCAGCAGGAAGAGTTAATAGGGAAAGAGTGAGAGCCAGAGGTAGAAACATGGTGAGCATCAGGATGGAAAGGGGGAGTTGCAGAATTAGTGGGCTAGCAGTGAGGAAAACATTTGCAAGGTGCTTTCATGTAGCGATCATAGAGCGCCTTGAAGATATTCAGACTAACAGGGCAGCTCAGCTTCAAGTTCCTTTGTAAACCATTCCACAATGTGGGTAAAGAGAAGCTTAGAGCAGCTTTGCCAAAACGAGTTTTGACCCTTGGAACTTGGAGGGCAATTAGGGAGTAGCTCCTTAGAGTGTAGGTGCCTAAGACACTCTGGGGAATACAATCTGAGACATATGAGGGGAGCTTGTTGGTCACCGCTATGAAGGCTCATAGTGCAGTGTTTCTATTCCTTCTATAGTGAAGGGAAGTCCAGCCTAACGATAAGTACAGGGAGCAGTGGTGTGTGGAAAGTGAAAGGCCAGTAATGAACCTGATAACTCTGTGGTAGACGGCGTCCAACTTAGCCAGTGCAGTGGCTGTAGAGCAGGTCCACATAATCTATTAAAGATAGGAAAGAAAGTTTATGATTGAGCCAAACTCCTAGATATTTGAATTTAACTACATACTCTAATGTTTCTCCAAGAACAGTGGTAATTTGTGGGATAGCCCCTCCCCCAGCAGAAATTACTGCATGCAAGGAGGGGGAGAAGAGCATGGCTTTTGTCTTTTTCGCATTGAGCAAAAGCTTTTTGTTTATGAGCTGGTATTGTAGAAGGTTAAATTCAGCTTGGAGGTGAGCAGTAGGATATGAATGAGCTGTGGGATGGGGATGAGCAGTAGGATGGGGATGAGCAGTAGGATATGGATGAGCAGTGGGATGGGGATGAGGAGTAGAATGGGGTTGAGCAGTGGGATTGGGATGAGCAGTAGGATGGGGATGAGTAGCAATTTTGTGATGAGCAGTAGTTTCAGAATGAGCCTTAGGATGGGGATGAGCAGTAGGATGGGGGTGAGCAGTAGGATATGGGTGAGCAGTAGGATGGGGATAAGCAGTAGTTTCAAAATGAGCAGTAGGTTGGGGATGAGCAGTAGGTTGGGAATGAGCAGTAGTTTCAAGATGAACAGTGGGATGGGGATGATTAGTGGGATATGGATGAACAGTGGGATGGGGATGAGAAGTAGAATGGGGTTGAGGAGTGGTATTGGGATGAGCAGTAGGTTGGGGATGAGCAGTAGGTTGGGAATGAGCAGTAGTTTCAAGATGAGCAGTAGGATGGGGATGAGCAGTAGGCTGGGGATGAACAGCAGGATGGGGATGAGCAGTAGTTTTGGGATGAGCAGTAGTTTCAGAATGAGCAGTTGGATGGGGATAAGCAGTAGGATGGGGTGAGCAGTAGGATATGGATGAGCAGTAGGATGGGGATGAGCAGTGCAATGTTGATGAGCAATAAGTTAGGGATGAGCAAGATGAGGATGAGCAGTAGGTTGGGGATGAACAGAAGGATGAGTATGAGCAGTATGATGGTGATCAGCAGGATGGGGATAAACAGTAGAACGTGTATGAACAGTAGAATATGTATGAACAGTAGAATGTGTATGAGCAGTAGAATGGGGATGAACAGTAGAATACATATGAACAGTAGAATGTGTAGGAGCAGTAGAATGGGGATGAACAGTAGAATGTGTATGAGCAGTAGGTTGGGTATGAGCAGTAGGTTTAGGATGAACAGTAAGTTGGACATAGTAGGATGGGGAGGAGCTGTTGGATGCGGATGAGCAGTAGGTTATGGATGACCAAATGGGGTCTGACAGGGTTGATTGCAGTAAGAACTTAAGATGGTACAAAAGGAGTTTTGCAGCCACAGAATTGCTACCATACTTTATGCAGTTCAATGTCAAGCACAGGTGCAGTTTGCAAAATGGACGGTGTTTGTGGTGAACAAGATAGCACAAATGCATGCTAGTGCATGCTAGTGAATGCAAAGTGCCAATTGCATTAGGTCCTTGTTTGCTCTTACAGGTAGCTGTGTTATACACAAAGGTAAGGATGCAAATATCATTTGTCTTGATACACAGGAACAATTAACATCTGATTTTGCCTTATAAAAATGGTTTATTTTAAATGAATAAAAAAGAAACAATGGTATCCTACAGTCAATGAAAGAAGTTGCCTGCTGACCCAGCTCTTTCTCTATGTACTTTAAAGGGGTGGAAATTGAGCAGGTAAGTGGATTTAAATATCTTGGCCTCACTCTGGACAGCTTCCACTGCTATGAACTGCCCATAAATGTTATGGTAAAAATAATTCATAAAAGATTAGGCTTACTATATAGATTAAATTCACTACTCATACCTTCAACAAGGATGCTTTCGTCTTATTTTCTTCTCTCGGTAATCGATAAGGATATTCTGTTCTATTATTCAAATGGTGAGGGGTTGCTGGCCAGGGAGAGGACCCTTCTAAACTAGTGAGGAAGATTTGCAACACAATTGCCATACGGTACTCAACAGTATGACTTATTTAAACAAACAGGATGGCCTCTGTTAGAACAGATATATTCAGTAGAAATAGACGTTTGCAAAAAAGGTGATCTCAAATTCTGTTCCCACCTCATTTCATACAATCTTAAAAAACACCTTTGTACTGTTTCTACCTGGTCATCCTTGAATTTTCAATTCTCTATTTCCAGAATGAGGACCTCCACTGGTCAAAAAACAGGGTTTATAATTTGGCATCCTTTTTTAATTCATTACCTGCATCCTTATCCTCTATCAACAACTCTGTAACCAGTTTAGAAATGCACTAAAATTACCTTTTTATCAAAATCCAATGTAAATATTTTTCTGGCTAGATTTAACTGTTTGTGTAATTGTATATTTATATTGTTTATATTATTTGTCTTATTTATGTTTTGTATGTTTGTTAAATATTCGGATCACCCTTGAAAACAGCTCTTTGGCCCAAAGTCTTACCAGGTTTTAAATAAACAAACATGCAAACAAGTAAAATGACAAACGTACAGTACACAATTTGCTTTGCCCTGAGCTCTCATTACCAATAAGAGGAATTGGAGGAAATTCTTCTTCATCGACAGGCTGGTGGATGCCTGGAACAGCCTGCCAGAAGAGGTGGTGATGAGGAGCTTCAGACATGTGTGGGATAGGCACATGGGTACAGTATAATAAGTAGTGGTATGGGGGCTGGAGAGGGGCATGACACCTGTGACCAAATAGGGTGCAGGTTGTAGTAATAGGAATGGAAAATATGGCAGACTAGATGTGCCTACCAGTCCTTCTCTGCTGACACATTCTACGTTTCTAAGTTAATAAACTGTGATCTATTGCCACCATCATGTTAGCTGTCATTTACATGCCATTAATCTAACCCCTTTGTTCAGTTCCCACTCTGATTGTAACTCCTGATGAGTACACAGCATTGTATATAAAGCAAGATGCATTGGACTGAACTTGTTCACTGTCTTGGAGTGCACAGTAGTGGAGAAACTTCGTAGATACATACAGTGGATACATGGACAATGATGACAGAAAATGGTCTGTCAGCCCATCCAGTCTGCCCACGTCACCTCAGTGTTCTCCACTGGCCCTAGTGGCCATCCTTCCCCTTCATTTCCTCCCCCCTTTCTAACTAACCCCATGTGCCTGTCCCATCCCTGCTTTATGATGTTCACTGATTTGGCCTATACCACTTCCTATGGCAGCTTGCTCCATTTGTCCACTGCTCTTTCTGGGAGAAAGTGCCAATGGATGTCCCTTTTGAATCTCTTCCCATGAATTTGATTGAGTTCCCTCTTGTCCCTGTAGCTGAACTCAAGAAGACATGTTCCTTGGCATTCACCCTATTTATCCCATGCAAATACTTGTATGTCTCAATCATGTCCCCCCTTACCCTTCTTTTCTCAAGGGTGTACATGTTCAGGTCTTGCAGCATCTCCTCGTATGTCTTGCCTCCTAGTCCATAAACCATCTTGGTTGCCCTGCTCTGTACTGCTTCCACCTTGTTGCAGTCTTTCCACACGTGTGGACTCCAATCCTTGTGCAATGTTATGGGTATGGTTGCTCCAGTGATCGGTACAACAGGAAGATCACCTCCTGACTTTTACTGTTTATCCCTCTCCCTATGCGACCCAGCATCCTGCTTGCCTTGTTCACTGCTCAATTGCAATGTGCTGTTGTTTTTAGGCTCTCTGATATCATGATCCCTAGGTAATTTTCCTCCATGGTGCTTACCAGCGCCACTCTCTCCATTTCATATTGCACTTTTCAGTTCCTCTTCCCAGTGTGAAACATAGTAACTGATGGCAGATAAGGACTGATTGGCCCACCTAATGTGCCCATTTTCCTTACCTACTGCAATACCGCAGATCCTACTTTGATCTCCAGCTTTTACCCTCACTTTACTATTGCTAGCGTTCCCTTTTGCCTATTCCATGCATTCTTGAATTCCCCTACCATTTTTGCCCCCACCACCTCTGCTGAGAGGCTGTTTCATGTATCCACCACTTTATATATATTTTTTGCATTGAAACTCAGCTGTCAGATCTTTTACCAGCTCTCCAAACTGTCCAGATCCTCCATGAATTCCCTTGTCCCTTCCTCAGTGTCCGCCCTTGCACAAATCTTTGTGTCATCTGTAAAGAGGCAGGTCTTGCCCATGATGCATTCACCATGTAACAAATAAATACATTAAAAAAGACTGGGCTCAACACCAACCCCTAAAGTACTCCACTTGTTACTTCCCTTACTTTTGAAAATTCTATTAACTACTACCATTTGTGTTCTTCCCTCCAGGCAGTTCTCCACCAAAGCTGCCAATTTTTCCCCACTCCTAAGTCCCTTGTCTTCTTTACCAGCCTTCTGTGGAAGACTGAGTCAAAGGCCTTGGCTGAAATCCAAGTGGACCACTTCTACTGCCTGTCCCCTATCTGCTGCACTGGTCACCCAGTTGAAGAAGTTGGCCAGCTTTGTCTTGCAAGGCCTTGCCCTGATAAACCCATATTGTCTGGGGTCCTGAAGCCCATTTCCCTCCAGGAAGTCCACCTGTTCTGCCTATAGTAAAGACTCCATAATTTTTCCCTCTATAGATGTCATGCTGACTGGTCTATATTTCCATAGCTCATCCTTCCTTCTTCTCATTTGCAGTTCAGCAGAAGCGATTCAAACACTGCTGGTTGCTGCAATATTTACTAACTGAAGCAATTATTTCCCAAACTAGTAGTAAAGTAGATTTCATGTTTCATTTCATTTCATTTTATTTTAGTAACTGGTAAGTTCATTAGCTTGTTAGCCAATTGTCATGGATGACAAGAGTAGATATAAAAGACAAATAAAAATGGTAAACAACAAACAATGGTTATTTACAATGATGTACAGAACGTTCTTAGAAAGTGCATCCATGAGTAAACACAAGTCTATTGATGAATTGCATAATGTGAGGACTACATTTAAAAGTATTTGCACTTGTGTCAGATGCTGGTCTAAAACTGCTTTTATCAGTTTGTAGTTGCTAGAATGCAATTTGTGGTTCTTACGATGCAATATCACTTATGTATAAAATTTGTAATTGGTCTGAGGTATTGTTAGACAATTTGTATATGGATACCAATGGTTTGAGCATGCTATTCAATGTTTTTCTGCAGGGTTTCATTTGCTCTTTACATGAACAATGGTCATTTTCTGTGTGTGGTGGCTGCATTTACAATGCAGTTGTGAATGCTTTTGTGGACATAAATGACACTTCATGCTCATAACTATGACTTAGAATATGGCCAATGATTTAAACAACGCTGACTACCCTGAGTAATTAAGTTGTTTACCTAAAGATGTAACTAGGGTAAATTACAAGTAGGTCTGAAAGTCTGACTTTTGTCCACTTGCTAGCTTTTGAACACCTCATGCATCTTTTCTTTCCCTTGCACACTATGGGCAATTTTTTTCAAGTAGGCCGAAACAGAGGATATTGTGTGCTGCATATGTCTCCACCCACGCCCATCTGTTTCCCCTACCCTGTTTTTAAAAAGGTGTCACTGGTTGTGTAAAAAAAGTCACAGTTTGTGGCAAATTGCATACAAAATTATGTCAACTGACTGACAAATTTCTGAAGCAAATTCAATTTGAAGCATATTTGAGATACACATTCTGCTACAAATCGGGTAGATGCATGGACATGTTTGACATGCAAAAAGATAGTCAAGCAACTCCAGACAGATGCAGGCACATGTCTGCTTACTGTAAAATATGAACAGCGAGATCATCAGCATGTCTGTTAGAAAATCTCTCCATGCATCCAGCCTTCAGCTGATGAAATGTGATTGCTTAATTGCTGATAACAATGTTTTTTTCTTCCCACTTCTAGCTCGGCGGCGACCGATAATTCGTTATTTCAAGCCACCCAGCTATTGTGTTGGCTCCTACTTGTCTGCCTTTCAGAGAAAACGTGAAGAACACTTGGCAAAATCAACACTGCTTGATCAGCGTGGCAAAATAAAAAAATTGCAATGTCTCTCGCTACGTGGTAACAGCAAATAGTGATGAGTAGAAAGACTATATGTTAATGATTTTTAACTGCTGATGGTTGGGCCTAACACTGGTAGTATGACAGGTTTCACCTTATTATGGTCTATGTAACCAGTTAATCCATTTATTGTGCAATTGTTTTCTGTACCGTGAATTACTATTATTAACGGTAAAAGCAATGGATGCCTTTCTAAGGCAAATCACATCTGCTAAGCCTCTCTCCACAGGTATAGCTGCTGAATTATCACTGGGCACAAAAGATCTGTAACATATGACTTCCACTTTATACTGAGAATACTGCAAAGCAGAAGAGCATATTGCTATTAAATGACAAGGGAGGCAATGATACAAATTAATGACTTATGCTATATATTCCATTTTCATGTACTCAAAGACTGTGTGATGCTGTTGGGCTATTTTTAAATCTAGCAGGGGTGGGGTCAGGAACTCGGGATGTAATGAATTTGTCAGGGATATGGTTTAACATGATTATCTGATTTCCAGTACGACTACCTTTTAATAAAGTAAATTATTAATTGTTATAGGAATGGCAGTAGATTATTCACTTTCATTGGTGACTACCAGTATGGTACTGACAGTTCTGACTGACTAAAAGGGTCCTTTGTCATATCACTGTGAGAAGCAAGGGTATTACACTCTCAAACTTCTTGTATTGGAAATTTTGCTCACATAGTATGTTGCAGTTTGACACTCAAAAATTTCAGAAGAAACAATACAATTTTGTCATGTTTCATTAACATACTGTATACTGTATTTGTAATTTTTCCTGTTTAATTAGTACAGGTCAGTAAGAAAACTGTATTATTCATCTTTTTGTAATAGCAAATATATTTACATTGAGAATGCTGTTATTTTGCCTTTACCACAAACTTTGCACCTGCGTTTTACGTCTAATGTTTTCCTATACTTAATACATTATGTGTGTGTGTGTATATATATATATATATATATATGTATGTATATTTTGCTGTCACCTACAGCCTGCACAAAACAAAATTTATTTCTGAAACTTTCAGGGTAGGAGTGGCCTGTGCCAAGGTGGTGTCTTCTGAAGGCTTCATGAAAATATATTTAAGTGTTTCCAGAGTTATAAGAATTTCATTTTTTCTAAGCATGCTCAGTAGAGTTTTGGGGAATCCTGTGATGCAACACAAAATATTCTGTGTTGTAAGAGCTTTTTGCATTTGCAACACCTAGTTCTCACAACGTGAAAAATACCTTTTCAGGTTGTGATGGCTGACATCTTGTTTTTCTTTTAAACCTATGGAGCTTAGCTATTTTCCCACTAAAAGTGTATATTGGCCTAAGCACATTTGATAATGGCACAGACACATCTGCACACTATATGTTCCAGCATTCATGGTTCCATGTCATAATAGCAGCTGAGGAAAGGCGAATGGTCATGATGGTGCAAAATCCACATCACGATGGCTTTAGGAAAAGTCCCTCACCCCCCTAATTATATATTCCAACTCCAGGGGGGCACACCTCAGGGATGAGGGGAACCACCGGTCGCAGAAAAGTGTTGGCAGTGTAATTCTGTCACCATTGTGACTGTTCGCCTTTCCGCAGTCTCTGTCTTCGCCTGTTACCACATTCACAATGCCATGTTATCATACGTAGTAACACATATGTCATACATTATTTTGATTGATGGAATATGTACTACTCAATGGTAGCACTGGTCACCCAAAGTTATGCATATTTTTAACATTTAGGGGCCATGATAATAAAACACAAATTGCACAGTCAAGACAAATAAACAACAGTCCTCCTTTAATCCACCTGAGTCCTGTGTTATTTTTTTCAGCTCTCCAATTGACTTCCTTTGGTAGCCCTGGCTGGTAGCTTATGCATCATTTCTCAATTTTTTGTCTTTGACTTAAAGTTTTGCACTGTTTATGCACCATTTCTAAGATCAATATAGCATAATTTATGGCACTGCCCCTTTCAGCTGGCATTATACCCCCTTATCTCGAAGTAACTTAATGAATGACAACGCAAACCCCAATATTTAATTAAAGATTACTAGCTGACCTTTGTTTCAATATATGACAATTTGGTGAAATACATTGTTTTGCTGGAAATAAGCATCATCAAAGCAACTGTGGTGTGTATTTTCATTTTTAAGACCATTTTTCATTGTGTGAATCATGCATCCATGGCCCATAAGAGATGAAATTCTTATCCATACTAACATACTAAGATGCTAGCAGAGAAGGCCCAAAGGTTTATTGAGCCTGCTCAAAAATCAGCACTTGGTAAATGCATTATTTACTGCCCCCTCAACCTCATCCCCCATCAGGAGTGCATCTCCAGGTCTGGCTTTACTCAATTTAATCTTCCCCCATACCTGTCCCAGACCCTTTTGAAGCCCTCCACAGCATTCTGTTCCACCAGTTCCACAGGCAGCACATTCCAAGGCTCCACTGTGAAGCAGTGTCCCCTAGTCTGTGCCCTGAGCCTCCCACATACCAGCCTCAAGTGATGCCCCCTAGTGACTCCTGCCTCACTCAGCTGGAAAATCCTATCAGAGTGTGCCCTATTTCCTTCCTTTAGATATTTAAAGACCTCAATCATATCCCCCCTTTTCCTCCTCTCCTCCAGAGAGTGCAAGCTGAACTCCTTGAGTCTCTCCTGAAAGGTCTTTTCCCCCAGGCCCTGTATCATCCTGGTCACCCTCCTCTGGACCCTTTCAAGAAGTGTAATGTCCTTTATCAAGTGTAGTCACTAAAACTGCACACAGTATTCAAGGTGCAGGCTAACCAGGCAGTTATACAGAGGGAGAATCACCTCCCACTTCCTGGAAGTTATTCCTCTTGCAATGCACCCCAGCATTTTATTTGCTTTGGGCACAGCTCTTCTGCGCTGTTCAGAGTTATTCATTTTAGCATCCACCACCACCCCAAGGTCCTTCTCCCCATTTGAGACCTGCAGTTTCTCCCCTCCCAGAAAGTATTCTTGAGATGCGTTTCTAAGCCCCAAGTGGAGAACCCTACATTTCTTAGCATTAAACTTCAGTCTTCAGTTGTGAGACCACCCCTCAAGGGGCTCCATGTCCTCCTGAAGGGCTCTTCTACCCTCCACCCCATCCACCATCACTCCCAGCTTTGAGTCAGTGGCAAAGAGGCTCATCTCACTCCTGATACCACTTCTGTTGTGTAAGATGTAAGTGTTAAACAGGAGTGGACCCAGCATCGACAGTTGCGATACCCCACTGATGCCCCCCTTAGGAAAGGAGACTACCCCCCACCACCACCCTCTGCAACCACCCAGCTAGACAGTTTCCTATCCACCTAACCAACTTCTCCCCCACCCCATTTCCCCCAGCTTATCCAGCAGCCTAGGATGTGGCACCGAATCAAATGCCTTGCTGAAGTCTAGAAAGAGGACATCACTGGCCTGCACTGGTGCAGTGCCTTTGTCACCCAATCATAGAGCTCCACATGGTTAGTCTGACGTGATCTGCCATACACAAAGCCATGTTGATGATCATCCAAATGGCCCCCTGCCTCCAGAAACTCATCCAGCCTCTCCTTCAATATGACTTCCATCATTTTACCCACCATAGACATCAGGCTATCAGGCCTGTAATTGCCTGGTCCTCCTTTGTGGATGGGCACGTCATAAGCCATCCTTCAATCCTAAGGCACCCACCCCTTCTGAAGGGAGGAGTTAAAAAGGTCCACCAGGGGTGAAGCCAGGACATCAGTCATTTCCTTTAGCACCCTAGGATGCAGGCCATCCGGACCCAGTGCCTTATCTGTTTTCAGGGTCATGAGGGCTTCCCACATCCTACCAACAGGAATTTCACCACCCGTGACCTCCCCCCTTCTTCAAATCTCACACCATCCCCCTGTAAGGTGCTGTTTCACCATCATCTCTAGTGTAGACTGAGGCAAAATAACCATTTAGTACCTCTGCCTGCTCCCCGGCCTCCTCAGCCCACCCACTCCCTGAGCTCAGTCTGCTAATCTGCCCCTTCACTTTCCTTGTTTTCCTCATATACCTAAAGAACCTTTTATCACCTCCCCAATCGCCTGAGCCAACTTCTGTTCCGCCCTCACCTTGGCTGATCTCACCACACTGGTTACCTTTTTGGATATGTTATCATACACCCCCCCATCCATAACCCTACGCATTCGCTTGTATTGTCTGTAAGCAACCCGCTTCTCCCTTACCATTTCCTGGACCTCCCTGGTCCACCAGCATGGCTTTCTGGCACCCCAGACTTGTGTCTGACCCTTTTGCAGACTCTAGTAGCTTCCAGGAGCCCTCTTTTAATAACTTCCCATTTGCTGTCTGTGTCCATGCCCCGTCTGATCCCCTCTAAATGTTCCCTGAGGATCCCCTCCATACCCTTGAAGTCCACGCCCCTGAAGTAATTTACTACTGTTTCAGTGTGATTTTCTTCTCCCCTCCACCAGGTTCAGGGAAAACCAGACCGTGGCATGGTCACTTCCTGCCAGAGGGTCCCTGACCTCTAGGTTCCTGAACAGATCGCAGTCCGGATCACATCCAGGATGCGACTGTCCCTTGTTGGGTCAGCCACCAGTTGGGACAGGAATGCATCCTGGAAGATGTCCAGCAGGTGCTGCTCCCTGGTTGATGAGGATGACATAGTTCTCCAATCAGCCCCTGGTAAGTTAAGGTCACCCAGCACCACCGTTCGTCCCTTCCCCTGACCACAATTCTCCCTGAGAGTCTCCACCAGGCCTTCCTCCAGATCATCTGCCTGCATGGGTGGTCTATAAACCACCTCCAACTTCACCCTCTTACCCCCAGGTGCTGCAAGATAACCCATACTGCCTCTACTTGCCCCTCAGCCACCACCACCCTTCATACATCTATGCCATTCCTAATGATGAGTGCTACCCCACCTATCCTGCCCACAGTTCTGTCCTTCCTGAACACAGAGTACCCCTTCAGGTTTAGGTCCAAGTCATGCCGTGGCGTGGCCCATGTTTCAGTAACTGCCACCATGTCCACCTCCCTGTCAGTTAGCAACATCTGAAGCTTGGGTATCTTATTGCCCATGCTCCTGGCATTCGTCAGAACCACCCTCCATCCCAACCCCCTGCCCTCACCTTTCCCCTCAGCCTCTGAACCCCCAGATGTTTGCTTGCCCCCACACACTTTCGCACAGTTGGGTGCCCCCATTGGGCATCCCTGCCTACCTCGGGGGGGAGGGCATGCCTTGGCCTCCAGCCCCAACCCTCCCCCTCACAAGTTTAAACCCTACCTAGACTTGATGAATTCGATCAGTTTTAGCTTTAAAACCTCTTTCCCTCCCAAATCCTGGTGAAGCCTGTCCCTAGCATACAGTCTCTTGTCCTCCCAAGTTGCACCTCAGATCCCCAGTAACCCATACCCACTGGTCTTACACCATGATCTGAGCCATTTGTTAACTTCTCTGATTTTTTGTTTCTTACCCACACTGGCTCAAGGCACTGGTAGGATCTCAGAAAAGGAGACCGAGCACCCCACAGCGTGACACACCAGGGTTAGCTCCCGGAACCTTGCAGCATTTCCCCTCCCCCTCCTTCCCACTTAATACCCATTATCATGTAGTCCCCCAGCAGGAGCACCCTGACCTCCTCCTTGTCTTTTGATCCTTCCCCTTCATCTGCCACCCCCCTTGCTACCACTTCTTTCCCTCTGGCCCACCAACCACTTGTTTCCCCTCGACTGCCTTACCCCTCTTTTTCAGTTCTGACTCCTACCTGTCCTTTCCCCACCCGAAGCACCCCCTCCACTGCTCCATCTGGGTCTAACTCCTTAACACTCCCCTGCACTTGTGGCCCCTCCTGACTCTCAGGGGGCCCCTGCTACTACCCCCCTTGCCCAGTTCCCTATTCCCCCTACACTGTGTCCCTGCTGGCCCCTTTCCCCTTGGGCACCATGCTCCCTCCTTACCACCCCCTCATCCTTCCTTCCCTGGTACTCCCTGCTCCCAGTTGGTTATTCAAAATGACTTCCATTTGAAACAGCAGCAATTGATACCTGTTCAAGTTTATAAAACATTAGTGGGTCAGACACAGGATTTGGTGTCAACATGTCCATATACATCACCATCACACCCTATCACTTTGATTATGGGTCCTTGCCTACCTATGTTAGGGGACTCATATCACTCATGACACTATATGATGTACCCATCAACCCATCTATTTATTTAAAGCTAATTAGCAGCTCTTTCTAACAATGTATGGCGTTTGGTGAAAATATGTAACCTGTGCATTAAAAGGGGCTGTGAAAACCATTATGGTGATTTTCTAAGTTTTTTCCATAAAATCAAAATTTAAGATTTGGGTTATCCTTTCCTCCAGGGCCTTTTATTCATTGTCTAAGTGACTTTTAGTTTAAGTAGTCCTATCTAATACCTTGTTATTCTTGTGCAACATTAATGGTTTGGACTAGGAATTTTGGCATCAATATTGCCATATACATGGCCATTGCCCTAACATTTTGATTATGGCCCTTGCCTACCTATCATTGGGGCCCCCTGTCACCCATGGCACTAAATGAGGGACCAATCAACACTTACATTTATCTAAAGCTAATTAGTAGCCTTTTTTAACAATCTATGGCATTTGGTGAAAATATGTTATTTGCCCATGAAAAGAGGTCTCAGAAACCAGTAAGGTGAATTTCTATTTTTTTTTCCATGACTTCAGCATTAAAAGTTTGGGTCACCCTTATGATCAGCACCTTTTATTCATTGTCTAAGTAATCTTTATTTGAAGTAGTCCTAGCTGATACCTTTTTATGCCTGTACCACATTAGTGGGTCAGACATGGTGTCTGGCCATATAAATCGCCATTGCCCCCTACCATTTTGATTAGGTGCCCAAGTTTACCGGTCTTTGGGGCCCCTATCACCCATGACACTAAAAGATGTATCCATCAACCCTTACATTTATTTAAGGCTAATTAGTAACCCTTTATAACAAGGTATGACATTTGATGAAAATATGTTAGTTGCTCATGAAAAGGGGTTCCTGGAATTCGTTATTGGAAATTTCTGCATTTCTTTCCACGATTTAAAAATGTTACATTTGGATCTGCTTTGCCATCAGGACCATAGTGTTTGTCTCAGTGACTCTTAGTTGAAGTAGTCCTGCCTGATACATTTTTTTGCATCTTATTATTGGGTCGGATATGGTGTTTGACATCAACATGGCCATATATGTCACCCCCTATCATTTTGATTACGTACATTTGCCCACCTCACTTTGGGGCCCACTACCATCCATGACAGTAAATGATACACCCGTCAACACCTACATTTATGTAACGCTCATTGGTAACCCTTTCTAACAATGCATAGCATTTGGTGCAAATATGTTATTTGCCCATGAAAATACTGTAGATTCCCAAAGTCATGCTGGTGGATTTCTAATTTTTCCCCCATGAACTCAACATTTTAAGTTCGGGTCACACTTTGCACCATGACCTTTTATTCTTTATCAAAGTGACTCTTACTTGTAGTAGCCCTACCTGATACCTTTTTATGCTTGTATCACATTAGTGGGTCAGCCATAGCATTAGGCATCGACATGGCCAAATTTGTCACCATTGCTCCTATCATTTTGATTAGGTGTCCTTGTTTACCAGTCTTTAGGGCCCCCTATCACCCATGACACTAAATGATGGACACATCAAACCTTATATTCCTTTAAAGCTAATTAATAACCCTTCACAACAATGTATGGCTTTTGATAAAGTATGTTAGTTTCCCATGAAAAAGGGACATGGAAGCCAATATTTTGAATTTCTAAATGTTTTCCACGAGTTAAACATTTTACGCTTTTGTTCCTCTTGCCACCAGGAACTTTTATTTACCTGTCTCAATGGCTCTTATTCAAAGTAGTCCTACCTGATACCTTTTTAGGCTAGTATCTTGTTAGTGTGTTGAATATCACATTTGGCATCAGTATGTCCATATACTGCATGTTGCTGTTGCCCTGTATCAATTTGATTATGTGCATTTGTCTACTTCTCTTTGGGGCACCCTGTCAATTATGACACTAAACAATATACTCATCAGCCCCTACGTTTACTTAAATCTAATTAGTAGACATTTCTAACAATATATGGCAGTTGGCCAAAATATGTTAGTTGCCCATGAAAATAGGTCCCAGAAGCCATTACGGTAAATTTATATATTTTTTTCAGTCAACTCTAAATCTTACATTTGGGTCCTCCTTGTCAACAGGGCCATTTTTTATGCCTCAGTGACTCTCATTTTGAGGTAGTCCTACCTGACACCTTTTTAAGTTTGTATTACATTCGAGTGTGAAACACTGCATTCGACACTCTATGCAAATATACATTACCATTGTGGCCTATCATTTTGATTACGGGTCCCTGCCTACATGTCTTTGGGATCCCTATCATCCATGACTCTTCATGATGAACCCATCAACCCTTACATTAATCTGAAGCTCATTAGTAGTCCCATCTAACAGTGTATGGCATTTGGTGAAAATGTGTTATTTGTCCATAAAAATGTGACTTCTGTGTTTGTCTGTTTTCTGTACAAGTGTTTATCCTCCTCTGTCTGGGGGGTGGCAGCCTCTGTCCAATCCCCAGCACCTCTAGGCCAGTTCTCCACCTCCCTAGGTGTGTGCCTGGTCATGGTGTCTCTCAACAGGTTCCCCTCCCATGGCAGAGCTAAGCGGGGAGGGCCACCCTCTACCCCAGGACATCAGATCCAAGGCAGGCCAGGTTGCTCATTGGGTGGTGGCACAGGCATGGATATGTCTGGGCAAGGCTCATGAAGCCCCCCGATGTCCATTTTCCTCCCGTTTTTCTCCTGTCCCTTCCTTCCTGCGGAGCATAGGACTCACTTGTGGAAGCCTGCCCACCAGATGTATTCCCACAGGTCCCTCCAATACTTTGCCTCCCTGACCCTGTCTACCCCAGGCCTCCACCTGGGAGCAGCTGAGGATGGGACAACAAGCCACCCCTTCCCTGGGAGAGGAGAGCAGTCCCTCAGATGCTCAAAGCTTCCCCTCCCGGGCCGACCCTTGAAAACTTGAGTCCATTCCTCAACCTTGGTTGCCGGCACCAGAGGCAAGGTGCTTTACATTGCCTCAGCCCTCCATGCCCCTGGGCCAGCCTCATTAGTTGCCCTAATGCCTAAAATGGGTGATTTGGTACCTTTTATTGGACCAACAAGAGATTCACAGAATGTTTTAAGCTTTCAAACTTACATAGAATTCATACATTTTTTTCTGGTGAAGAACTCTGTGAAGTTGGAAAGCTTAAAACATTCTGTGAATCTCTTGTTGGTCCAACAAAAGGTATCAAATCACCCCTTTTGTTCATCTTTTTGTACAAGGACCAATATGACAACATACTACTCAAAATCTTAATTATGCATCCCCCTTGCCACCACAGTCTTTTATTTTTTGTCTCAGTGACTCTTATGTGAGGTAGTCCTACCAGATACCTTTTTATGTTTGTATCACATTAGTGGGTTAGACATGATGTTTGGCAAAAGTATAGACATGATGTTTGGCAAAAGTATAGACAAATACTTCACCATTCCCCCATCATTTTGATTATAGGCCCTTGACTACCTGTAATTGCACCCCATATTCATCCATGACACTAAATAATGGACCCATCAACATCTACATTTATTTTAAGCTAATTAGTTGATCTTTCTTGCAATGTATGGCATTTGGCAAAACTGTTAGCTGTACATGAAAAGGAGGCCTGGAATCCATTATGGCGATTTTCTATTTTTTGTTCCATGAACTCAACATTTTTAGTTTGGGTCACCCTTGTCACCAGGTCCTTTTACTCTTTGCCTAAGTGACTATTATTTGAAATAGCCCTACCTGATACCTTGTTATGCTTGTACAACATAAGTGGGTCAGGCATGATATTTGGCATCAGCATGGCCATATACTGTACATTGCCATTGCACCCTATCATTTTGATTACAGGTGCTTACCTACCTATCTTTGGGGCCCCTTGTCTCCCATGACTCTAAACTATGGACCCATTAACCCATACATTTATGTGAAGCTAATTAGTCTCCCTTTGAAAAAATGTATGGCATTTGATGAAAATATGTTTTCCCATGGAAAGAGGTAACGGGAACATTTTTTAACAAGGAGTAGCACACTAAGCTGAAGCATACGATGTGACCTGGGAGCACAAGGAAGTTAAGTGACTTGCTCAGGATCACACAGTTTTCACCTAGGCAGCTGTGGGATTCAAACTCAGGTCTCCAGATCTGCAGCTCAGAGCCTTAACCAGTATCCCATGACATTGGCGACCACGATTGGGCACTTTCAAAAGGGACAACTCAATCAAGGCACCTGTCGACAGGGCTACCAAGAAGGGAGGGTGACCGGATTTGGGGGGGGAGAGTTTCCACGAATATAGTGACAGGATGTTGCTATATGTACATGTGCAGGGTGGGGTGGGGAGTGAGCCCACCGAGTGATGGGTGGAATGGGAGAGAGGGTTTGTGTGGCGTGGTGCAGCAGTGGATTGCCGAGCTGGCCCCATGGTGTGGTTGGTGGATGGCAGGCTAGGGTTATGAGGGTGCTGGGTTTGGGTCCGGGCACAGATATGTTTTGTTACTCCCGGACCAAAAATGTATTTTTCCCTGTTTTGCACCCCCTCAACATGCACCCCCTCCCCGGAGCTGAGAATCCTTTATTAGGGTGGTGTAGGGGGTACAGCCCCCTGCATAAACAAGAAAACCCTAAGTCCCTGGTGGCCTTTTGCTGTGCGCTGGGGGTGTACATCGCCAAAATTTATTTTCAGTGATGCACACTCACCTTAACAGCGATTGCCTTTCTGCAATCGCCGTTATGACATGGAACCACCTCATCCCACTGTGGTATACTGCCTCTGAGGTCTTGGAAGCTATTAAGGCACATTTCACTTTTTTATTCCTGAGAACTAAACATGTTAAGTTTGAGTCATTATTACCACCAGCGGCTTTTATTCATTATCTAAGCAATTCTTATTTGAAGTAGTCCTACCTGATACCTTTTTAAGCTTGCAACACATTAGTGGGTCACAGATGGCATTTGGAGTTATTATGGCCATATTTGTTGCCATTGCCCTCTATCATTTTTAGTAGGTGCCCTAATCTACTGCTATTCAGGGCCCCCATTACCCATGACACTAGATAATGGACCTGGCAACCTTTATTTCTAAGACTGTATAGTATTTGGTGAAAATGTGTTATTTGCTCATGAAAATGGGTCCTGGAAACCATTATGGCAAATTTCTATTTTTTTTTTCCATGAACTCAACATTATAAGTTTGGGTCACCCTTGCCACCGGCACCTTTTTTTCACTGTCTAAGTAGCTCTCATTTGAAGTAGTTCTACCCGATACCTTTTAGGCCTGTATCTCATTAGTGGGGTCAGATATGCAATTTGCTGTCAATATGGCAATATACAGTAAGTCACCACCACTCCCTAACATTTTGATTACCTGCATTTGCCTACCAACCTTTGGAGACCCCAATCATCCATGACAATAAATGATGCACCCATCAACACCAACATTTATTTAAAGTTAATTAGCAGCTATTTCTAACAATGTATGGCAGTTGATGAAAATATGTTAGTTGCCTTTGAAAATGGCTTCAATGAACTCTAAATCTTACATTTGAGTTCCCTTTGCCACCTGGGCTTTCTGTATTATATTTAAGAAACTCTTATTTGAAGTTATCATTCCCGATACCTTTTTAGGTTTGTATCACATTGGTATTTATCACATGCTTGCTGCACTTAACCTGGAGCTCAATTAATTGACAGACAGCTGTCCTGTTTTGGGTGCCTGATCTCCACGGTGCATTGATCTATTACTCTGAGTACAGGCTTTCACTTACTCCATCACTTCCTTAACTCTGGTGCATGCTCCCTCTAGTGTGATTTTCTAGATTTTTTTCATATTAAGCCTGAAGTGTCTGTCACCATACTCAGCTCACAACGTTAGTGCTGATTTTCCCTCCTGAACTCTTGGTTAGCCACAGTTTGGAATAGCGATAATTTCCCCCTGCATTTTTGGCTACCCAGCTTGTAATAATGCTGCTGGTTTTCTCGATTATACTGGGTGCCATACTGGCTCTTTGCCATCCTGATAAGACATTTCCCCTCTATTTCCAACTGCCAAGGATGCCATCACTTATTTGATGAGACATCTTTTGACTTCTCAGATCTTCTGGTCACTACGGGTGGCTCGCAAATTCCCCACTGGTGGCTAGGACAAGCCCAATTGGCAAACCTAACTAGTCACTTTGCCATCTCCCCCTTCACCCCTGCTTGAAAGTGTTTCATGTTAGAATACTTTATTGAAATCTGGGTACACCTCCCCTACATCTCTTTATCTGGGGGTGTAGAGCCAAACCTCAATCCCCCAAACTTGTATCCTGCCCTCTTACACCCCTCAATGGTTTGCCACCAAGGGTATTAAAATGACATACATGAATGTGCATAGTCTCAGTGCTAACTTTGTGAACTGGAGTCCTGGGTGTCTTACTACTTCCCTGATATTCTATGTTGTTCCAAGACCTGGCTAAAGCCTAGTATCCTGACCATCTCCGAGATGACCATTGACAGGGTAAGCTGCAATAACAGTTTCACTGTTAGGAATGCCCCTAATGCCCATTTCACTGATCTCTCCAACTACACCAAACTGAATGGCCATGACTTGGAATCCTATTCCAATGCAGTGGCCCCTGTCTGCCCTCCTTTTAACCTAAGATTAGCTACCTAAACTGAACTCTTCCACCTCCTGAAAACTATTCCTGGGATTGGGGGTGCAGGCACAGATGGGCTTCTTCCCATATTCCTTAAAACTGTTGCTCCACACATACTGTAGCTGCACCTATCACGTACCTATTCAACCTATCCCTGTCCACGGGGGTTGTTCCTTCACTCTGGAAGGTTGCCAGAGTCATTCCCATTAGAAATCTATTCTTGGTATGTTGCTGTTCTCCTTGTTTGTCAGTCAGCTGCCAACAATTGCCTCTTCATGTTCCACACTACTGTATGCCAATAATATGGTGCTGTGCACAAGTGCCTTTGACATAGCGGAAATTAACTCTAGGCAGAATGCTGACTTTAGGGTTGTTCACGTCTGGCTAAATCACAATAAACTACTCCTTAAATCCAAAAAGACACCCACCGTGCTTTTTGGGTCTGGGCCTAGTATTCAGGGCAGTCCCCCTTCCCTCACCATCTACTGTTCTAATAGTAGCACCCTTGAAGTCATTGACTCCTTCAAGTACCTCAGCATCACTTTAGACCCTGTCCTGGATTTTAACTTGCATATGTTGTCCACTTTTAAGACTGTCAATCAACATTAAGCTTGATCTCACCTACAAAGTAAGGAACTCTCTTTCAGCTACTGCCAGGCTAGCCATTGCATGGGTTGCCCTACTGCCAGTCCTTATCATGGCCTCACCTCCTGCATGGGGGTGAACAAAATTGTCTTAAGTAAATGGAATACTTGCTACAATAACATCTGCCATTTCTCTTTGTCTGTACCAAAGCTAACCCACCACTGTGACCTCTACTTAAGCCTGGGATAGCTCTCCCCCACTGCTTTCTGTCAATACATAGCCACCTGCATTACTGAAATTATCATTATATCTGGCACACCAGCAACACTGGCCAGTATGCTAGTCCAGTCCGCACATGCCTATTCATTAAGGTCCTCTGAAAGGTTGCTACTGGCTTTTCCCAAAATGCACTAACAAAATGTGTGAGCAGGCTTTCACTATATTTTCACCTAAGCTTTGGAACTCCCTATTCATACCTCTAAGATGCTCAGAGTCCCACCGCACATTTAAGAAACAGCTTCACAAATTCCTTGTGTCTACAGTTACATGCACATGCATAATTTTAGCACAGTAATTCTCATCAATTGTGTGTCTCTTCTTCTTTGACACTGTCCTGGACACTTACTTAGTTGTAGTTTCCTCACTTTCTCACAGCAGTGTTCCCTTATTGATGTAAGTTATGTTTTATACCATATCTTGTTGTACTTTCCTCTACTTTCAAAACACTACACTTGTACAACTGCAGCCTTATCTAATTTTGTTGTATTTTGCTCAATTAGTCTTTTGTATTTTCTGGATTATTCATGTCTGTAACTCTCCCAGGTTGTGCCTAAAAATAGGCAATTCTTGTCTAGTGCACCTACCCAGTCAACAAAAAAATCAATCAATCAATCAATAAATAAATAAATCATGGCTTATTACTTTGACTACAGGCCCCTGCCTACTTGTCTTTGGGGCCCCTGATCATCCATGACACTAAATGATGGACCCATCAACCCTTACATTAATTTGAAGCTCATTGTTGCCCCATCTAACAGTGTATGGCATTTGGTGAAAATGTGTTATTTGTTCATAAAAATGGGTCCTGGAAACCATTATGGTGTGTGGCAAGATAAGGCCATGTTTTATTATTTTGAGACATGTTTTATATAACTTTATGTACATAATGCATCAAAGGAAGCCCCTATTAGTCAGTGTAAGTGCAAGGGTTCATGGGTACGGGCACATGGGCCCTAGAATACTGTTGGAACTCTTGTTACTAGGAAGAAAAACTGTTTTGCTGCTAGCAGAGGCTAGAGTTAATTAAATTATCTAAAAGGAGACAAAAAAATAATTAAGTCTAGCTGGGAGGCCAGGAAGGCCCATTTTCTTGTGAAAGGACAGGACCTCATGAGGAGTCAGGATGACTCGGCATCCTCTGTGTTGAGAGGTTTGCAGTGAACTGATCTCATTACCAGATGAATAAGCAACCATTTAGTTAATTGATTATATTTAAGTGCATGTTAACTAGAGCTCTCTCCCAGCAAGGAGGCTGGACTATCCCCCAGAAATCTGGTTTGAGCTGGCTAACCTCATGTTTTTTTTTTCTATACTCAGAAAACTGCATATCTGTGTTATTGTAATAAAATTCTGAACTTTGATTGGTTGAGCAACCATAGAAACTGAAATTCTAGCCAATCACAGGGGAGCCACTATCCACTGGACCTGCCCTTTTTGAACCTCTTTAAAACCAAGATGCAGAGAGATATCTGAGTTTTTTGTGCCTTTTTGCTTGAAGCCTGTCGGACCCTCTCTGCCTGTTTGTTGGGAGGATAGAGACAATTTCGCCTGGATCACTGAGAGCCAAGACTTCAACTACCATACTTCTAAGGACACTTTTACACTTCAAAATTCCAACTAAGGACTCAAGGTAGACTTTTAACCTCATAGTTAAAAATGTTAGTTTTTATGTATACATTCCTTTTATTTTCAATATCCTGCAACCAGTCTCAAAATTACTTTGCCTTTATGTTATTTACTGTTTTCTAATTATTTAATTGGTAACATCTTTGGCTTTTTTTAAAATAATTTGCCTATGTCGTTTGTGTGTGCTGCCTGGGTAACAGTTGTTCAGACTATACTACACCTGTGTGATCACTAAAGGTCCAAAACACTACCAAAAGTGAAGTACCATTAGGGACTTCTTGATGAAAGGAGGGGAAGAAATATGAAGGGTCTCAAGAGGAGCCTGTGGGGGTTTGAACTGAGCACTGCATTTCTGGGAACAACACAGTAATAGGGTGTATAGGGCCCCTGAAGTCTATACACACTTGTGGCTTTCTGGTTTGGGTGCAGTGGCTGAGGGAGATCTACCCCAGGACCACAGACTCAAGACTGTATTTGTATACCCTCACACAGAGAAAGGGTATCTCTGACCCCATTCTCCCCCATCACAAGAAGGACTCATTGTGATGCAGAGAATCCTGCCCCACTGGAGCGGACTTGTGATAGGTTTGGTGAGCAGCAGTGCAATCTGTGAACTGTTTGAACAACCACACACAAAGAGGGCAGAAAATTGGAAAAAGGGGAAATTGGTTATAAGATGTAGTTCCCACCCTGTTTTATAATTTATTTTGCTGCAAGTAAACATCAGACTAATAGTAGTGTAGGGAAGAAAGATGACTTCCAAGTACAGTGACTACTCTGTAGAAGAGCTGAAGCTTCTGTGCCAGTAAAGAGGGGTCCATTATGAGGGGTGAAGCAAAAAGAACCTCATGGAGGCTCTTCTGGCAGCTGATAAGTGAGCGACTGTGCAGGACCTTGAGTCATATCCGGTGACTGATAGGGACCAGAGCTTGTTCATGAGGGTGCCCAGGGATGTTGCAGTGTCCAGTCTCAGGGAGGAGGACAGTGAGAGCAGAGAGAACCCAAAGCCACAGCACCTGGGGATGGCACCACAGAGCTAGAGCTGGAAGGGATCAGGCTACAATTTGAGCTGAGGAAACTGGAGCTGGAGCAGAGAAAATTCAAATCCCAGCAAGAAAGAGAGCAGTTGAGGTTCAAAATGGAGTTGCAAGAAAGGCAGCTTCAAATAGAGGGGCTGAGGAAAGAGAAAGGCAGCTTCAGAGAGAGGCTGAGAGAGAGGAAAAAAAGGCACCAGAGGGAATTCAAACTGGAGAAGCTGAGGCTCCAATGACCAGTGCCAGAGGAGGTAAGTGACAGGGATAGACCTAAAACTTCATGGCTGGGGTAAACATTAAGTTCCAAATTAATAGCGGAATTTCAAGAGGGGGAGGATATGAAAGCAATTTTGAATTAATTTGAAAAGGACTATATCTAGGCCATGGTACCCAGGGAGTCCTGGAGCTTACAGCTACCCTGCTGCTTACTGGAAAAGAGCGTGAGGCACTAGGCCAACTGGATAATGATGCTAGTCAAGACTATGAGAAACTTATAGCTGCTTTACTTAAAAAGTATGAACTTATTCCTGAGGCCTACAGGGTTAAATTCTGTAAACCCTGACAAAGCCCTGACAAGATCATTGAAGAACCAGACACTAAGCAATGGCAGTTTTAAAAGCATTGGTGGGAGGGGGTGGAAGCAGACACTGTGGGACAAATTGAGGAAGTTGTATTTGTAGAACAGTTCTTTTGGGCTTGCCCAGGGGAGCTGAAAACCTGGCTGGAGGACTGGGATCCCAAAACAGCACAGCAAGTTGCTGAGCTCTCAGATTGCTATGCCAGGAGCTGGCCTGCTCTGAAAGGGAGTGGAGCAGGTGCTGCAGCACAGAAAGGGAAAAGCACACCTTCAGGTCAGCTAAAGCCCTCACTGTCTCTGCAGAAAGGGGAAAGCACCAAGTTATCAAGAAGGGAGGTCTTGGAAAAAAGAATGATGAATGTTGGTTTTGTAAGCAGCCAGGGAATCTGGCTAGACAGTATCTTAAAAAAGCACAGAGTGGAAACAATGTC
Source organism: Neoceratodus forsteri (assembly GCA_016271365.2). Taxonomy (NCBI): domain Eukaryota; kingdom Metazoa; phylum Chordata; order Ceratodontiformes; family Ceratodontidae; genus Neoceratodus; species Neoceratodus forsteri. Next base: position 604,419,898 of record CM057456.1, on the reverse strand, counting down.
CTTCAAACATAAGTGAGTGCACTGTGTATCCCTGAGAGTATGCCTGTGAACATGAGGGAGCACATACACCTGGTTACTGTAAATGGGGTGCAGACCCATGGGTTAAGGGACAAAGATGCATCTTTTACCCTGGTGAAAGGGAATATGGTTGAGCCTGAACAGCTTATAACTAATCAGTTTGTTACTGTGAGGGGGATTCTCAGGGGAGGAAAAAACTGCCACTAGCTAGTGTTCTTCTGGATTGGTGTGAGACAGGAGAGAGGGTACACAAAGTGGCAGTGGCAGACAGCCTCGATCAGGGTGTGATTATAGGGAATAATATACAGCAGGGGGTGGTGTCTGCAGTTACCCACAGTCAGGCAGCTAAAGCCCCTTGTATTTTCATGAATACTACATAAGCATCTGTGGAAGAGAATAAGAGGCTGGTTCCCCAGCCTGTTTCCTGAAATGGAGAACAGTGAAAAAGAGGTAGAACCTCCCCCAAGTAGCCATGCCCCAAACAGCTACAGAAGATTACTCTGAGGACAGAGGGGTAACCAATGGTCAGAATGTTAGGGATGGTAGTGACTCTGAATGCCCTGATGTTAGAGCTATGGACCCCAGTTTAGGAACTGAAGGGGACATGTACCATGCTTTGGGAAAATATGAAGATTTTGCAGCTGCTCAGAAAACTGACCCTAGTTTGGAGAGGCCAAGGGCTTGTGCAGAATCTGAAGGGACACAGGGAGGTGACATAAGACATAGGGTATTTTGGGACAATGGACTACTGTATACACAGGACATGAGGACAGAGGGAGGGGTGATGGGCAGGCAGTTTGTCATTCCACAGAGGTATCATGAGTGATTGCTCAAGGTCACCCATGATATCCCCATGTCTAGACATCTGGGAATCATGCACACCATGCAGCAACTGGCCCAAAATGTCTATTGGCCCAACTTCACCCAGCAGGTGAAGGACTATTGCAGATCTTGTCACCGGTGACAACAGATAGAGAAGGCAGGTAGTAAAAAAAAGCTACCCTACTTCCCTTGCCCATTGTGGAAGAGCCATTCTAGAGGGTAGGAATGGATACTGTTGGACCCTTGAGTACCCCAAGCTCCTCCAGAAAAAGATTTATCCTGACAGTGGTTGATTATGCCACCTGATAGCCAAAGGCAGTCACCCTATACTCCTTTAAGGCACCCAAGGTGGCCGATACCTTGATAGGGATTTTGTCCCATGTCAGGTTTCCACAGGAGGTTATTTCTGACCAAGGGGTTAACTTCATGTCGAACCTGATGAAGCCTTTGTGGGAGAAGTTTGGGGTGGTGCAGAGACACACAACACTTTATCACCCACAAGCCAATGGGCTTGTGGAAAGATTCAATGGTACTCTAAAAATAATGCTCCAAGCACTTGCTGAACAGCATGGGAGGGACTGGGAAAAAATACCTTCCCCACCTGTTGTTCATACACAGAGAAGTGCCCCAAGAGTTGACAGGGTTCTCCCTCTTTAAACTCTTATACAAACATAGGATGCGTGGGCCTTTAGATTTATCCATGAAGATTGGGAAGGCAAGCATGCCAACCAGGGATTTTCCATAGTGGAGTATGTCCTTAGGCTGAAGGAGAAGCTGAAAAAGCTTAGGGGAAGGCTCAATGCATGCTGTCAGCTACCCAGCCGAAACAAATAGTCTGGTACGATCGCAGAGTCAGAGCTCGCTCATACAGCACAGGTCAGGAAGTAATGGTCCTTTATTTATTTATTTATTTATTTATTTGGTAACCATTTAAGTGAGCTGATTCAAAGGACCACTTTCAGTCATGACACGGGCCACAGGAGTGGCAACAACATAAACTTCAAACAGCAGTAAAGTACAAAAACAGCAATAAACATACAGAAAATACAGAGGTACAAGATAGGAACACATTTCAACATGAGTTCCATAAAGTACAAGAATCAACTATGTGCTGTACATGATAAAACATAAAAGTACAAAATCAAATAGCACTGCAAGTAGTGACAACATAATTGAGTCTCAAAAATGAAAAAAACGATGGTAAGGGTACAGGTAGCAGTCAGTAGCTATATGCTAAGTTCAGGCAGTAGTAGCAGCTGGCATGGGTTAAAGTATTAGACAATAGATTGCGCAGGTGCAGAGAAAATGAGCTTCAAGGACTGATAAAAGATCAGGTCAGGACAGGGAAACAAGTACTCAGAAGTGCATTATTGTATTAGGGAGTAAGGAAAAACATAGGAGAGCAAAAGATAGGAGACGGGTAGGAGGTAGGGAAAGCAACAGCAGTTCATCTCAGCTCATGGGCAGTTTGAGGATCCAATTGTTGTCCAGGGAAACAATTGCAACTGGATTCAGTCAATAGCCAGGCCCTTAGATTCATTTTAAAGGACAGGTGGGAAGGAAACAAGTGAATAGATGACTGTAGTCTGTTCCACAGAGAGGGGCAGAGACAGAGAATGCCTTACTTCCCATAGCAGTAGAGATGCATGGTACTTCCAAAGGAGGGATGGAGGATGCCCTGAGGCTCCTAGAAGCCACCCTGACTGTTAGCACATGAGGAGTAGGGGAACAGCTGGTTGTTCCTGAGCCCATTATCTACTAAGCAGCCTAAGGCATAATCAAAGTGGCCTTGCAGCGGTAGCCATCCAAGGGACTGGTAGAGTGCACAGTGGTGGGTTGAATAGGAGGCTTGAAGAACAAAGTGACAGATGGAGTTGTAAGTTATATTCCTCATTCCAGTCCAGAAGGACAAGCTGCAAGCCTAATGGGCAGAACCATACAAGGCAGTCCAAGAGGTAATTGACTTGAATTACCTTGTAAAACTGCCTGACAGGAGACATACCCATCGAATGTATCATGTTATTATGATGAAACCATATATAAATAGGACCAATATGGTGTTTGCTGTTTGTAGTCCTGGGGAAGGGATGGACGAAGAAGACCCTCTCCTGGACTTGCTAGAGGAAAGCAAATGGAAGTCATTGGTGGAGACAATAAAACTGTCATGCTAGTTGACCCCAGAACAGACCAAGGAAGTAAAGGAGGTCTTAGAGGACTTTGCCCTTTTATTTACAGCCAAGCATGGATGGACCCCCTTAGCAACCCATGATATGGATACAGGGACACAAGCATCCATATGACGAACAGCATACTGGGTGTCCGAGGCCATCCCAAAGGACATTAGGAGGTAGGTGGAGGAAATGCTGGAGTTAGTGGTAATCCAGAAATGCCACAATCTCTGGGCCTCACCAGTAGTCCTTGTCCCCAAGCCAAATGAGTCTACCCGTTTTTGTGTCAACTATCATGGACTCAACACAGTCACGAAGTCTGACACCCACCCAATGCCCTGGATAGATGAGTTTTTGGATAAACTGGGTGGGGCTATCTACTTAACAACCATAGACCTAACAAGGGGTATGGGCAGGAGGAACTAATTGCCAGACTTAGGGAAGTGTTGAGTAGGATACAGTAGGAATGATTAACTGCCAAAGCCAAAAAGTGCCCAGTGGCCATGGCTGAGGTATCATATGTGGGACATGTAACATAGATCTGCTAATGCCAATGCAGATGGCCTGTTCTGCCAATTGGAGTAAAGGGCAGAACTGGTGGAAACATTTACTTAAAAGGGTCAGGAGTGTGGTGAGACAAGGACATATTTTATTATTTTGGGACATGTTTTATATAACTTTATGTAAATAATGCATCAGAGGACACCCAAAGTAGCCAGTGTAAGTGCAAGGGATCATGGATACAGACACATGGGCCCTAGAATAATATTGGAACTCTTGTTACAGTGAAGGAAAACTGTTTTGCTGCTAGCACAGGCTAGAGTTAATTAAATTATCTAAAAGGAGACAAAAGAATAATTAAGCCTAGCTGGGAGGCCAGGTAGGCCCATTTTCTTGTGAAAGGACAGGACCTCATGAGGAGTCAGGATGTCTGGACATCCTTTGTGTTGAGAGGTCTGCAAGGATTTCATCTTGTTACCAGATGAATAGACCACCATTTAGTTAATTGACTATATTTAAGTGCATTTTAACTAGAGCTATCTTCCAGCAGGGAGGCTGGACTATCCTCCAGAAATCTGGGTTGAGCTGGCTAACCTCATGTTTTTTTTCTATATTCAGAAAACTGCATATCTGTGTTATTGTAACAAAATATTGAACTTTGATTGCTTGGGTAACCATAGAAACTGAAATATTAGCCAATTACAAGGCAGCCACTATCCACTGGACTTGCCCTTCCTGAATCACTTTAAAACCAGGATGCCGAGTATCTGAGTCTTTTGTTGCCTTTTTGCTAGAAACATGTTGGACCCTCTCTGCCTGTCTATTGGGAGGACAGAGACAATTTCTGCTGGATCACTGAGAGCCAAGACTTCAACTACCACACTTCTAAGGACACTTTTACACTTCAGAATTTCAGCTAAGGACTCAAGGTAGACTTTTAACATCAGAGTTTAAAGTGTAGGTTTTTATGATACTTTCATTTTATTTTCAATATTCTGTAACCAATCTCTAAATTATTTTGCCCTTATGCTAGTTACTGTTTTCTAATTAATTCAATTAGTAAAGCATCTGGCTCATTTTAAAATAATTCTGCCTATGTCATTTGTGTGTGCTGCCTGGGTAACAGTAGTTCAGACTATACTATGCCCGTGTGATCACTTAAGGTCAAAACACTACCAAAGCTGAAGTACCATTAGGGACTTTGTGATGAAAGGAGTGGAGAAAATATGAAGGGTCTCAAGAGGAGCCTGTGGGGGTTTAAACTGAGCACTGCATTTCTGGGAACAACACAGTAATAGGGTGTATAGGGCCCCTGAAGCCTACACACACTTCTGGCTTTCTGGTTCATGGTGTAGTGGCCGAGGGATTTCTACCCCAGGAACACGGACTCAAGACTGTATTTGTGTCCCCTCACATTGAGAAAGGGTATCTCTGACCCCATTCCCCCCATCACAAGAGGGATTCGCTGTGATGCAGACAATCCTGCCCCACAGGAGTAGGCTTGTGACACAGTGAATTTCTATTTTTTTTTCAATTAACTCAAAATTTTATGCTTGGGTCCCTCTTGTTACAAGGTCTTTTTATTTTTTGTCTCAGTGACTCTTACTTAAAGTAGTACTATCTGATACCTTTTTAGGCTTGTATCACATTAGTAGGTCGGGCATGCCATGTGACAGCAGTATGGCTATATACTGTATGTCCCCATCAACCCCTGTCATATTGATTTTGGACCCTTGCATACTCATTAGCGGATCCCCAATCTCTCATAAGGACTCATCAAATCATACATTTATTTAAAAATAATTAGTAGCTATTTCTAACAATTTAACATTTAATAAAAAAATGTTTTTTTTTTTGCCCACGAAAACGGGTTCCAGGAGACATTACAACGACTTTCCAATTTTTTTTCAGTGAACTCAAATTTTCACGTCTAGGTCATCCTTGCTGCCAGAGCCTTTTATTCTTTATCTAAGTGACTCTAATTTGAAGTAGACCTTCCTGACAATGTTTTAGTCATGTATCACGTTAGTAGTTTGGACATAGCATTTGGCATCAATATGGCCTCATGTGCTAGCATCACCTCACATAATTTTGATTATATGCATTTGCCTACCTGTCGTTGAGGCCCACTACCACCAATGACACTCAATGATAGATCCAACAACCCCTACATTTATTAAAAGGTAATTAGTAGATATTCTACAAGGTGCACAGAGGTTCTGGACTGTCACGGTGGTGCGAGAGGGCTGCCGAATAGGCCCTCCACCACCCCTACCCACCGTGAACTCGTTTGTCAAAGGAGCATCCCTACTGAAGGTAATACTGCATTCCCCTGTACTGGAGAAAGAGTTACTGCCTTACCTTGACTTTCTGAGAAACTGTACTCATTGCCGTTCTCACTGCCTAACCTTGAGTTTATGTGAAGCTGAACTTGGGACACCTGGGCGCTACGAGCGCTGCTCCTTTCCTTGCTGCACTCCAGCTGGTTCTGCAGAGCTACTGGTCAGCATACGAGTGGAGACTGTTTTTTCATGCTTTGTTTTAAGATAAACCAAGCTTAAATTTAATGAACTTAGCAGTGACTTTAAGAGATTAAATGTGTAGGGCATTGGTGGAGTGTGAATCATTGGGTACCTTAAGTGGCTCGCTGCAAGTGCGGGTGTTGTTGCCTTAATTCAATCCTGCTCGCCTCCTTGGCTACTAGGACCGCTGATGCACATGCAGCCGCCATCTTGACTGAGGGACTGACTGCCACCCATTCAGCCATCTTGGCCCACCCCACATTAATGCCTCGGTTCTGCAGCCTCAACGATCCACACACTGCTGATACTTTAAGAACTTAAGTAGCCTGCTGATTTCTGCGACTAATGCAGTGTTGTTGCTCTAATTTGTGCAAATTGCTGATTTTACCTGTTCCCTCATACACTTTATCTGTCATACAGCCATTATTTGTAGCCTGCCGATTTCTGTGAGTAATGCACTGTTGTTGCTCTAATCCGTGAAGCCTGCTGATTTTACTTGTCCCCTCATACACTTTATGTTTTACAGCCATTTTCTGCTAGTTATAAGTGACCTGTGGTATAGCGTCCCCGTCACCTTATGCGACTGTGGATGGTGTTATACTTTATTCTGCAGAGACTGCTACTCGTTGTCCAGGTAGTTTAGTCATATAGCCTGTGCACACAATCAAGCAGCGAAGTACCAGACAGTCTCCCTAGTCCACTTTTTCTACCCTCCCCCCTTCCCTCCCAGACCCTATTTAAGTTCTTCCTCTTTCATTATTTCTACAGGGTGCACAGAGGTTCCGGACTGTCCTGGTGGCACGAGAGGGCTGCCAAATAGGCCCTCCACCCCCCAACCCCCATGAACTTGTTTATCGAAGGACCATCCCTACTGAAGGTAATACTGTGTTCCCCTGTACTGGAGAAGGAGTTACTGCCTTAACTTGACTTTCTGAGAAACTTTACTAGTTGCCATTCTCACTGCCTAGCCTTGAGTTTATGTGAAGCTGAACTCAGGATACCTGGGCACTACAAGTGCTGCTCCTTTCCTTGCTGCACTCCTGCTGGTTCTGCAGAGCTGAGCACTAGCCCCGCTGTCTTCGCCGGCTGCCCCACCACCCCCGCCACCACCCTTGGTGGACAGTCGCTTTTATAGTGTTGGTCACGTGGTGCTGAAAAACCTATCAGCCCACTTCTCCACAAGCAGGCTATACCATTCTGCCACTGGGGCATTTCACTATTACTTGCATTAGTCTCTCCACAACACCAGTTGATCTCACTGCTGCACACTCCTGCTGTTCCTGTAGAGGATTCCTCCACCTTCCTGTTGCTCCATAGAGGATTCCTCCACATTCCAGACTTTTACTCCTGGTGCTCTTAACCCACGGTCTCTAGCTACCCAGCCCTAGATGCCCTACCTGTCTCACTCCTGCTCACCTCCACCCTAATCCCTCCTTCCACACCCAACGACACTCTATCCTGGGTCCGCTGTCCCTGTGAAGTGTGCTGTATTAGGGCTGCTTACACTCTGAGGCATAGCCCCCCCTGCTCAGGCTGGCCCATCAGCCCACAACTAGGGTCCCCCGGTGCACCCAGTCTCCTATTGCCCCCCTCCTGGGGGTGGCTAAGAGGTTAAAGATAGCCCACCTGAACATCCGCAGCCTCCTCCAGAATCATGCAGAGCTAACTGCTTGAGCAGCCTACTACAAACCTGACATCCTGTGCGTTACTGAAATGTGGCTTAAACCTTGGAACCCTGACTCGGCTTGCTCCCTCCCAGGCTACGGCATGGCCAGACTAGACAGGGCTGGCAACAAAAGAGGTGGGGGTGTATTTATATACCATAAGGTACACCTAAACATTTCCATAGTGTTGCACCTAACTCAGGGACCCTCACCCTGTGAGCTTCTCCACTCACTTTCTTACTTGGTAACATCAAGAAGGTGCACATAGTGTGTGCATATAACCCTCCCAAGGGGGGTTTGCATGGACTCTCATCACTCCTGGAGCTACTCTGGGAGAAGTTGGGCTCCAGCGCGCTCCTCATACTTGGTGACCTTAACCTTAACTGGCTGGGACCTAATGCCAAGTTGTGTGAACCAATACTCTCTGGCCTCTCTCTCAGTCAAGTCATCATGGAACTCACCAGGCTCTCCTATCAAGGGGACAAGGGGATGCTCATTGACTAGATCCTGTTCAACCAGCTTGACAAAATTGTTAAGTTGGGACTCATTCCTTACTCCATCTCGGACCATTCACCGGTTTACTGCATATGGGACTCAAACCCGCCCAAGGTCCCCAGCAGAGTGGTAATTATGAAGGACTACTCAAAACTCATGATCCCGAACTACTTCAAGGACCTGCAGGGAGTGACTTGGAACCACGTCATGGCTACGCATGACCCCATTGCAGCTCTCAACCTCTTCTTTGTGCCATTTGCCCACTTCAGAACAGGCACGTTCCTCTCTCCAAGAGGCGAGTCAGAGGCTCAGTCATGAAATGGCTTCACAGCGAGCTCCTATCTCTTATGAAGTGGTGGGACAAGGCCTGGACAAAATATAGGGCATCATGCAGCCAAAAAGACCTCCAGGAGTACCGTCAGCCTAGAAACTCCTGCAAGCAGGCAATACGTACTGCAGAAAGACAATACTGCAATTCAGCATTGATTGCCACTGCACGTGATCCAAGATGTTTCTGGGTGAACATAAAAAATCTAGTCGGTAGCTCTGACCCAAACTCAAGTTACTGACATGACAATTGGTGAGGCCAACTGCAACAACTCCTTAACCATTGCCTCCTCTTTTAACCGCCTCTTCACGGACCTGCTGGCCACCACCCTTCCACAGCCAGCTACCCCAGCCCACGCTTGCGACTCCCTGCCTCCCTGCCCACCCTTCTACCTCAAGAAGATCACTGTGAGGGAGACCCAGGCTCTCCTTGCCGGTCTTTCTCACCACGCGAGGGTGGGTCAGGATGGCCTCGAACCCAGACTTCTCAGCCTGGGGGCTACATACATTGCCAGACCACTTGCCCACATATTCAATGCCTCGCTTATTACAGGGGTCATCCCCGACATATGGAAAGTTGCCAGGGTTGTCCCTGTCCTGAAAAATGGTGACCCTAAGGACATCAACAATTATCGTCCTATCGCCATACTATCAGCTGCCTGTAAACTGCTGGAAAAAGCTGTAGTGTCACAACTTGTCCACTACCTCCGGGAATATAATGTCCTTTCCCCATGTCAGCATGACTTTCATAAAAGCCACAGCACCTCGACGGCACTTGCTGAAGTCGCAACCAGAATCAGGACCACAACTGACCAGGGAAAGTTCACGGGGGCTATATTTGTGGATCTATCCAAAGCCTTCAACCGTGTAGATCATCTCCTCCTCCTCTCCACACTCCAGATCCTTGGCTTCTCCTGCCATTCCCTTGACTGGTTCACCAGTTACCTTGGGGACAGAAAGCAACTCACCTGCTTCAACTATACCCTCTCACCCCTCCTACCCATCTACAGTGGGGTACCACAAGGATCTGTCCTCAGACTGATCCTGTTCTCCCTGTTTCTCAATGGTTTACCCTCCGTTGCCACAGAAGGGCAACTTACCATGTATGAGGATGACCTTGTCTTATTAGCCAGCACCCCCGATGTTACCAGCATCAATGCCCAACTCAACTCTGACTTCTCTCGCATCACAGCATGGCTGCACGGGCACAAACTCATAGTCAACCTTAAGAAAACACAGGCCATACTATTTGGCACTGTGGCAAAAATCTCCTCCTGCATAACTCCCCTCAAAATTCCTGGTACCTGCAACTCTCTCCTGCTGACAATTGACTCTGTGAAGTACCTTGGAGTCACCCTTGACCCTCAACTGGACCTCTCTGGGCACATCAGGAGCATATGCAATGCTACCAATGGTAAACTTGGCCTAGCATATAGGGCTAAAGACTGCCTCACCCTGACCGCCCAGCTGGCCCTAGCTAGGGGGATACTACTGCCCACTCTTTCCTTGGTCTCGTGCCTTTGCCTGAGTCCCCTCCTCATGCCTAGCCAAGTGGGATACCACGTACAACAACGTATGCCACTTTGCACTCACGGCCCCCCGTCTCACTCACCGATGTGAGCTCTGCTCTCGACTGGAATGGCTTCCCCCATAAAAACACCGGATCTACACTGTGGGTAATTTTATTGACAACATAATTCAAACAGTCACCCCTGCCTCACTCACCCTCCCCCTGAAACATGCCTCCCCCATCTACCACCTTAGGTCCTGTGCATCCCAGACCCACCTGGTCCCCAAGACCCACACCCTCACTGGGGATAGGGCATTTACCTCCCATGCACCCAAGCTGTGGAACTTCCTTCCCCCACAAGTTCATGCTTCCCCCTCCCACTCCACCTTTAAAACCTCCCTCTGGAACTTCCTCTGAAATCTAGCAAACCTGTGTGCCACCTAACACCCAGCCCCACAACCTATCTGCTCTGGTATCCCAACCAGGCTCTGTCCCCCTCACCACCTCGGTGCTGCATTCTATAGTAGGTATGTGATTTATTGTGTCTTTCAACCTGGGGGAGGCCTCATACCACCCTGTAGCCCCCGGGCCTGTATGTTTGGTAATCTGTGATTGTTGATATGTAATTCCATTGCTTGTTCTACCACCTTAATAATCCCTGATGTTTTATCCCACTATTGGAGTATGTCTGCTTCTGATTGTAATCTTGACTATGTATTTCTCTTATGTAATTACCCTGTAATTCTCCCGGGTCGCACCTGAAAATAGGCACTTGCTGTCTAGCATGCTTAGGCGGTTACCAAAAGCAAATAAATAAATAAATTCCTTTCAAATAATGTAGTTGCCCTTAAAAAGGTGTCCCGGATCAGGGAGGCAGTATATCGCAGTGGTTTAAGGCTCTGAGCTACAAATCTGGAGACCTGCGTTTGAATCCCACAGCCCCCACTTGCATACTGTGTGACCCTGAGCAAGTCACTTAACTTCCCTGTGCTCCCAGGTTGCACCTGTAAAAAAGTTTTCAGCTTAGTGTGTCTCACCTGGTAAACAATTGGAAAAAAATCCATTATCATGAGTTCCTAATTTGTTTCCTAGAACTCAAAATTTAAAGTTTGGGTCCCCTCTGCCACCAAGTCCTTTTATCCTGTGTCCCAGTAACTCTCACTTGAAGTAGTACTAGCAGATATCTTTTTAGCTTTCTGTTGCATTAGCAGACTGTACTTGGCGTTTGGCAGCAATATGGCCAGCCATGCATCTTGATATTGCTACAAATCATTTTGATTACTTGCATTTGCCTATCTGTCTTTGGGCCCCCTATCACACATTATACTAAATGACTGACCCACCAAACCTTGCATTTATTAAAAGCTAATTAATAGCGCTTTCTATCAATCTAAGGAGCTTGAAGAACATGTGTTAGTTGCCCATGAAACTGGCTACTGGAAGTCATTACTGCATAGTTCCAATGATTTCAATTAACTTAAAATCTTAACTATGAGTCCCCCTTGCCACCCGACCTTTTGTTTTATGTCTCAGTGACTCCTATTTCAGGTAGTCCTATGTGATACCTTTTTATGTTTGTATCACATTAGTGGGTTGGACATGTCATTTGGCATCAATGTGACCATATACATCACCATAGCATCCCATCATTTTGATTTCGGACCCTACATGTTTTGTGGGCCCCCTATCACCCATGACACTAAATGATAGACCCAGCAACCCCTGCATTTATTTAAAGATGAACTCTGTTATATTAAAAAGTTTAAAAACACTAGATTTGCAGCAATTATGTGTTTAGCTTTATTGTTTTTTAGTTATTTATTTTTACTTTCCCTGCTGGTGGTCTACTAAATATATTATATTATGTAGCAATTATTTCACTGAGTCTTTCAAAATGTATCTGACTCTCCCCTGCCAACCACAAAACTGCTGTCTGTGACATCACAGTATGTTGTCATGGTGAGCACTATGACGTCATGAGCAAAGGCACTGTGAGATTAATGGGAGAGAGGAAAATGTTTTCAAATGTCTTCTATACAGACTTTTTAGATGGACTACCAAGATGTGCTGTAAATCTTGGAAACAAACATCGAAAATGAAAAAAAAAGTATTCTCTAGTAAGTTGTAACAGCTGAAATGTCTTATTTATGAAGGCAGATGCTGAAGTGCAGAGTTGCTCTTTAAAGCATATTAGCAGCCCTTACTGGAAACCACTGTAGTAAATTTCTAATTTTTACCATGAACTCAGCATTTTAAGTGTGGGCCCCTTTTGCCACCAGGGACTTTTAGTTTTTGCCTCAGTGACTTCTATGTGAAGTAATACTACCAGCAACCTTTTAGGCTTGTATCACATTAGTGGGTCAAGCATGAAAGTCATGACATTCACCAGAGAGGAAGTACAATCTGTCACTAGTAAAATAAAATCTAATTCAGCTCCAGGGCCGGATGGCATAAATGCATGTTTCCTCAAGGAGTTAGCAGAACCACTAGCAAACCTCTTACGCTATTATTTGATAAAACATGCAAAACGGGGCAGGTACCGAATGACTGGAAGAGAGCAATTGTAACCCCAATCCACAATAAAGGTAGCAAGGGAAATGTGAGCAATTACAGGCCAATTAACCTGACCTCGGTTCCATGATAAGTTATGGAAAAATGACTCAAGTTTAGACTTGAGAATAACATGCAGGATCTGGGAAGTCTTGATCCCACACAGCATGACTTTGTGCATGGGAGATCTTGCACTACCAATTGAATTACTTTTTATGGTTAGGTTAGTTCCAGCTTAGATAAGGGAATTCCAGTAAATGTTATATTTTTTTAATTTTTAAAGTCGTTCAACACAGTGCCACACATCGAGTTAGTTACAAAGCTTAAAAATATGGGAGTAGATCCTACAGTTGTAAGGTAGATTGAAGACTGGCTCATGAACAGATCACAAGTGAGAGTAAGTGAAGCATTATCTAGGGAGACACCAGTTTCTAGTGGGATGCCACAGGGGTCAGTGCTTGGACTGATCTTGTTTGAAGTGTACATCGGGGACTTGCACTGGGGGCTTCATAACAACATTGCTAAGTTTGCAGATGATACAAAGATTAGTGCAGAGACAGATACTGAAGAAAAACACTAGTCCCTTGTGAAGGATTTAAAAATAATAGGACTTTGGGTCCATAAGAACAAAATGCGGTTTAACTTAGATAAATGCACTGTCCCTCACCTAGGCAAACACAACCAACCAAAATCATATAATCTGTGTAACACTGTATTAAGTACAGTGAAGAATGAAAGAGGCCTTGGCATCTTGATTAATGATAACCTCACACCGTCAAAATCATGTAGAGCAATAATACTAATAGACTAACAAACTCACAGGGTGTATTAGGGAAAGTTTTGTATTGAGAAATTAACAATGTCTCATCCCCTTGTATAGGACATATGTGAAACATTACCTGTATTAAGTTTCTCCATTCTGGTTTCCGTACTTTAAAAAGGATATTAAGATCATAGAGGGAACACAGCAAAGAATAACTAAACTGATACCTAGGCTATCAAGGCTACCTTACACTAAAAGGCCCTGTGAATTGAATCTGTTCAGCATGGAGAACAGGAGATTAAGAGGTGATTTATTGTTACTGTATAGGTTACTAAAAACAAGAAATATGATCACAATGCAGAATTGTTTATAGTCACAGATCAGTGAACCTCAGGTCCCACAAACCAACTGATGATACTAAAGGTTAATACTAATAAGAGAGATACTTTCTTTACTGTAAGGGCTCTGAAGGTCTGACATGCACTACCTCAATACCTCACTGAAATCCAGGGATTTAAACAATTTTAAAGGGAGCTGGACAATTACCTTGCAGTTACTAGACCCAATGAGTAATATGCCCATGGAGAGTGGGAGACAGTTCAGATGGGCCAAGTGTCTTCTTCGGTCTCAAGAACTGAGTAAGGCTGAGTAAGACATGGCATTTGGTGTCAATATAGCCATATATGTCACAATCTGCCCCCTTAATTTTGAGTATGGGCCCTTGTTTATCTGTCTTTGGGGCCCCCTATCACCCATGACATTAAATGATGGACCCATCAACCTGGCTGCCTGTGATAATTGCAAATCAAAAACGTGACTATAAAATAGTGAGTCAAAAATAATGAGAATTACAATGGTGAGTACCCAAAAAAGCAGTTGCCCAGAATAACGACTGAACCCTGCCAAACGCTGTGTAAAATTGCAACTGTGATAAAATCACGACTGCATCATTAACATGCCCTGCTACTATGGAGATAGACAGTGCTACAATACTAGAAATGCTTGTTAAAAATTTACCTGCCTCAGAGTGTTTTGCGAACTGTACCTGAATGGTAGTCACATGACTGAGCAATACGATGGGGAAACATACAGGAAGAAAGCCCCAGTTCACCAAGAACAAAGCCGACAACCCTGCTGGGCCTTGCACTACTGACAAGGTTTGCCACCTACCCCACAATGCATAGTATGCAACGTTGATTAGTCTACTGCATGTGTGAAAAAAATGTTGAGCAGCAATACCGTTTCAAGAGACGAAGTCAGTGGGCTTTTAACTAGAAGCAAGACATGTCTGGTATCCCCCAGATAGCTGAGAACAGCAGCTTTAATTCATAAAAGTTCATAAATGACTGCTGTAAAAACAGACTTTTTTCAAATCAAAGTACTCTTGAAAGGTGAAAAAAATGCACAATGGCCAAAACTCATGGGTCTGTAGTCAGCTTTCAGCTTTCAGAAATCAGAGTTCAGCATGCAGTTTGTTGCTGTAAAATGTACAGTACCTCCCTTAGAGCCCTCTTGTATTTAATAGAGCATGGTATTGCTCTCACTAGGCAGTCGGGAGACAGATTGTTTGCATAACTGCTGATTGTGATTGTTACAGTGCCACTATTATGTGTGTAGCATTTATGCAACAGTGCTGATTTTGGGATTGCCATTAAAAACTCACTTAAATTGCAATCGTGATTTTAAATTCACTATTTTCATCATGGAACCATCAACCCCTCCATTTGTTTAAATCTAATTAGTAGGTCTTTCTATCAATGTATGTCATTTGGTAAAATATGTTAATTGCCCATGAAAGGAAGCTCTGGAAGACATTGCAGCAAATGTGTCATTTTTTTCAGAGAACTCAAGATTTTATGTTCAGGTCACCCTTGTCACCAGGGACTTTTATTCTTTATCTAAATGACTCTTTTCAGGAGAATCCTACCTGATACCTTTTCAGGCTTGTGTCACAGTAGTGGGTCAGAAATGGCAGTTAGTGTCAGTATGGCTGTATACTTTGCCATTACCCTCTATCATTTTGATTATGGGCCCTTGTCTGCCTATCTTTGTGCATCCTATCACCCATGATACTTAATGATTGTCTCATAAACTCCCATATTTATTTAAAGCTACTTAGCCACCCTTTTTTACAATGCATGGCATTTAGTGAAAATATGTTAGCTGCCTGTGAAAAGGAGTCCTGGAAACCATTATGGCAAATTTATAATTTTTTTCCTTGAACTCAAAATTTGAAGTTTGGGTCCCCTTTACTACCAGGTATTTTTAGTTTTTGTCTCAGTGACTCTTATATCAAGTCATAATTCCAGTACCTTTTGAGGCTTTTTATCACATTTGAGGGTCAGACATGGAGTCTGGTGTCAATATGGCCATGTATCACAATTGCCCCATATTATTTTAATTATGTGCATTTGCTGACCTGTGTTTGGGGCTCCTATTACCCATGACACTGAATGATGGCCCCATCAACCTCTACATTTATTTAAATCTAATTAGTAGCTCTTTGTAACAGTGTATGGCAGCTGGTTAAAATATGTTCATTGCCCATGAAAATGGGTCCCCCAAATCATTATAGTGAATTTAAAATTTTTTCAATGAGCACAAAATCTTAATTGGGTCCCCCTTGCCTCAAGGACCTTTTATTTTTGTCTCAATGACTCTTATTGGAACTAGTCCTACAGTATACCCTTTTAGGTTTGAATCATATTAATGGGTCAGACATGACCTTTGGTATTAATATGACTGTAAACATGACCATCACATCCTATCATTTTGATTACAAGCTTTGCCTACATGTCTTTGGGGCCCCCTGTCTCACATGACACGAAATGATGGACCAGTCAACCCCACATTTATTTAAACCAAATTAGTAGCCATGTCTAATGAAGTATGGCATTTGGTTAAAATATATTAGTTGTCTGTCCATGAAAAGGGATCCCAAAGCCATTATGGTAAATTATGGCTAATTTTAAATTTCTAATTTTTATCATGAAATTTAAGTTTGGGTCATTCTTGCCACTATGGCCTTTTATTTTTGTATAAGTGAGCCTTATTTGAAGTAGTACTTACTGATTCTTTTTTAGGTTCGTATCACATTACTGGTTCATACATGGTGTTTGACATCATTATGACCATATAGGTCGTCATCACCACTGTCATTTTGATTGTAGGCCTTTGCCTACCTGTCATTGGGCCCCCCGGCAACTATGACACTAAATGATGGACCCATCAACCCCTACATTTCAGTAAAGCTAATTCACAGACCTTTCTAACAGTCTATGGCATTTGGTGGAAGTATGTTAGTTGCCCATGAACAGCGATACAAGAAACTATTACAATGAATTTCAAACTTTTTACAATGAACTCACAATTTTAATTTTGGGTCACCGTTATCACCAGGGCCTTTTATTCTTTGTCTAAGTTACTGTTATATGAAATAGTTCTACTTGATACCTTTTAGGCTTGTAGTACATTAATGGTTTGGACATGGCATTTGGCATCAATATGGCCTTATAAATCACCATTGCCCCCCTATTATTTTGATTACTTGCCCTTGTTAGCCTGTCTTTGGCTCTACAATGCCGGTTCAACAACTATTTCATTGACCAGCATCACAGCGACAGATTTATGTCAGCTGCAAGTTGTGGTCAACATAAATCCATAAGTAAACTGGGTCAGTTTTTCTATCGAGGGCCCCCATACTAAATATAATCAACTCTGAGTCAGAGTTGATTTGGAGATGGGGTGCAGGAATGGGAGACTGCGTGCTGGGTTTTCGGGTGCTCCATTACAGCAAACTGTCAATGTTGCCGGCATTGACGTTTTTCGCTGTAATGGTGTCACTGTTGAGGGGATACCCCTGTCTTTGAGGCCCCTTATCTCTGATGACACTAAAAGATGATACCATCAACCCCTGCTTTTAATTAAAGCTAAAGCACTTAGCAGCCCTTTCTAGAACTGTATGGCATTTGGTGAAAATATGTTTGTTGGCCATGAAACATAGTCCAGGAAGCCATTATGGTGAATTACTATTTTTTTCTATGAACTCAAAATTTTAAATTTGGGTCCCCCTTGCCACCAGATCATTTTACTATTTGACTCAATGACTCTAGTGTGAAGTATTCCTACCTGTTGCCTTTTTAGATTTTCATCACATTAGGGGGTTCAGACATGGCATTTGGTGTCAATATGGCTATATATTTTGGAATTCCCCAATTTCATTGTGATCACAGGGTCTTGCCTACATTTCCTTATGGCACCCAATCACCTATGACACTATATGATAGATCCATGAACCACAAAACTTTTTAAAGATCATTAATAGCCCTTTCTAACAATTCATGCAATTTTGGGAAAATATGTTACCATGAAAAGGAGTCCATGAAGCCATTTTAATGAATTTCTAATTGTTTTCTAATGAACTCAGAATTTTAAGTTTAGGTCACTCTTGTCACCAGGCCCTTTTATTCTTTGTCTCAGTGACTCTTGTCTGACATATTCCTACCTGATACCTTTTTAAGCTTGTATCACATTAGTGGGTGGGATGTGATGTTGGTGTCAGTATGGCCATATTCTTTGCCATCACCCATTATCATTTTGATTATGTGCCCTTGTCTACCTGCCTTTGGGGCCCCCCATTACCCATGACACCAAATGAAAAACCCATCAACCCTTGGCATTTATTTTAAGGTGACTAGTAGCCCTTTCTAACAATGTGTGGTATTCAGTAAAAATATGTTAGTTGCCCACGAAAATGGGTCCTGAAACCAATTACAGCAAATTTCTACTTTTTTCAATGAACTCAAAATCTTACATTTGGGTCACTCTTGCCATGAGGACCTTTGATTCTTTGTGTAATTTACTCACATTTGAAGTATCCCTACAAGATATGTTTTATGCTTGTACCACATTTGTGGGTCGGACAAGGCATTTGGTGTCAATATGGCCATATATGACGGTATTGTCCACTACCATTTTGATCACAGGCTCTTTCCTACCTTTCTTTGTGGTACCCTATAATCTATGCCATTAAATGTGGACCCATCATCCCCTACATTTATTTAAAGTTAGTTAGTAGCCCTTTCTAACAATGTATGCAGGTTTGTGAAAAATATGTTAGTTGCCCATGAAAAGCGGTTCTGCAATCCATTTCATCGAATTTCAAATTTTGTCAGTGAACTCAATTTTTTTTACAATTAATATTTTATGAAAATTCCAAGTTCATACAATAATACAGCATATTAAACATAACAATTCCTAGTCAGGGTTTTGCTCCTTGGAGAGTAGTACAAAAATATTGAGCTGTACACATCATAAATATGATCAGAATTACATACAGTATGTGTGTTAGGGTGTCAAAAATGAACTAGCACTACATTATACATAGCGGATATGCCATATATATGAGCTAGTGATGCATAAGCAAAACTGTAGGCATGCTCTAAGCAGGACATGTATTCTATAAGAGATCTTTCTAGTAAGTCCCGCCAGTTGGAGCTTGGTATCTTTAAGGACTCAAATTCCTGTTAGTGTACATGCTATGGAAGTGCTCAGATTGTCCAGTGGATTATGCATATGGAGTGGGCATCTCTGTGCTTGGGAAGGAATAGCATGCCAGTATATAACAGTATTTCATTTCTAAGTATGCCCCCCACAATTCCCAATAGTGTCCAATTTTGTTTGCATCACTGTATTGGACCCTGTCATAGCAGGCAGTCTTTCCTAGCTCTATAAGTCATTCCTCAAGTTGGGGGGGGGTCTGCCTGTTTCCAGTGGCAAAAGATAATCCTTTTGATAGAGATGCTTGCCCCTATCAGCCATCTGTGGCATTTAGGTGTTGTGTCAGGGCTGCAGGTGTTAAAACCCAGGAGAGCCCAGGTGGCATTAAGGTGGATGGATTATTTTAGAAGCATCATGCAAACCCATTTGACCCCCTTGCCAATAACTGTGCAGCTTATGGCAAGAACAAAGTATATGTGTTAGGAACCACATCTTGCTGACACCTCCAGCATTTGAGAACAAAAAAAAAACAGGCAACTCACCACCACATATGCCACTGACACAACAAAACATTTTTTAAAGAAAACATTTTATTGCACAAATATGCTCGCCTGACACGTTTCTGGTCCAGCAGGACCCTTTATCAAAGGCTAAAGCATCACACTAGATTAAAAAATTTATACAAGACAATTAATGACATCACAGCTTACAAATTCAAAAGCTCCAATAAATGAACAGCATTTTAAAACACATAATTACTAAAAAAGGAGGGGGGTGCTTTCTTTCTCAATAAATATAATAAAAAGACTCCCTATATCAAATACACCAGCAAGTACCAAAAAATGTACTGTATAATAATTAAAAAAACACACATTCCGGAACAAGTAACAATTACTAACATTTATAAAGTTAAGAAATGGCGGGGGGGGGGGTTATTGTTGTAAATACTTAGATAAGGGAAACCAAAAAGTGCTGTACAGGTAAAAATACTTTTTATATCTCCTTCTTTCTTCTAGATATGGCTTCAAATCAAAAAACAAAGTTTAAACCTGGGCTCTTTTGTGCTTTCAGATGAAGAATCCAAAAGGTTTCCTTCATAAGAATCAAATTTCAGTAGTTTCCATCCCTTGGATTCATGTAGACTTTGTCTATCACCATATATGCACATTTATGTTCTATACCATCTTGTTTGCAATTCAGAACATGTAATGCCCTAGCATATAAGGGATCACCTCTAGTTATGGCCCTCTGGTGCTCCCCCACTCTCATTTTAAAACTCCTTTCAGTTTTTCCTACACAAAAGGCATGGCAAGTACAAACTGCTAAATAAATAATCCCACTCATACTGCATGCTGTCATTTGACATACAGTAAACTCTTTTGTTGTGTTTATAGTTGAAAAGGTTTTTCCCACATTGACAATGCTGCAGTTTATACAATTATTACATTTAAAATAACCAACTGGTTTATTGAACCAAATCTGATTTTCCTTTCTGTCCAAAAAATGACTGTTGACTACAGAATCCTTAAGACTTTTAGCTTTCCTAAAGGCCAGTCTTGGTTTTTGTTTTGCCACCTCTTTTAAATTCTCCTCTACTTGTAAAACTTCCCAACTGTTTATAAATAATATTAGCAAATTAATTTGCATGTACTGAATAGGTTGTCACCACATTCAATGTTGTATTGTTTCCTTGTTCCTTTCTGGATTGTTACAATAAAGTTTTTTCTCTCAGCTGTATCAACCTCCCTACTTGAATCATACTACGACTATAACCCCATTCCACAAATCTTTTTTCAAGTAGTTCTGCACCCTTCTCAAAACTTTCCTGTATGCTGCAATTTCTATGAGTTCTCAGGAATTCACCTTTAGGGATGTTGGCTATCATGAGGGCCAGATGGCAACGTGAAGCCATCAGTACAGTACATCCATCAATATTCTTATGATAGATATCTATACTGAAACCTCCCTCCCTCTGTATTATAGAAACATCCAAATAAGATATCTGATCTTCACTTTGTTCATATGTGAACCTAAGGTGTTGGTTTGTAGAATGTAAATGGTCCACAAACTCCTGAAGTTCCAGTACAGTCCTCCTCCAGAGTAAAATGACATCATCAATAAAGCATCTCCACATTACTATATTATTGTGAAAATGGTTCATCAAAGGATCATGGACATACTGTTGTTCCCATTGGCCCACATACAGGTTGGCTATTGAGGGGGCACATAAGTCCCCCATCGTTGTCCCCTTGGTCTGTCTATGGATTCCCTGGTCAAAAGTAAAAATGTTAAATTTTAAAACAAATTCCATGAGTTTAAGCAAAAAATCTAGTGGTGGAATGGAAAAACACTGGGCCTTATTTAAGAAAAAGGCCACAGCATACAAAGCCCCCCTCATGGGGGACATTGATTTACAGTGATTCTATATCTAACATAACCAGGGTAATTCTCTCTTGGACATGCAAGTTTTCTAAGATCCTGAGAGTATTCTTAGTATCTCTTACATCTGAGGTGAGGCTTTCCACATGTGGTGTCAAAAATGAATCCAAATACTGGGAGAGACTTTCAGTTAAAGACCCCACCCCATTCACTATTGGGTGGTCTGGTGGGTTTAAAAGTGTCTTGTGAACCTTAGGCAGCAAATAAAATTTTGCCATTACCGATGAATCTTTTATACATGTTTTGTTATATACCCATCCATAAAGGCATTTTTGATTTTTTCATCAATAATGCTTTTATACTCCCAAAGTGGATTCACACTTAATTTCTCATAAAAGGACTCATTCTGAAACTGTCATAGAGCTTCCTGTACATAATCACATTTATTTAGAACCATCACAACCCCTCCCATGTCTGCCTGCTTGATAGTAATATAATAATCTTGTTGTAACATTTTTAAAACATTTCTTTCTCTAGTAGTTAAATTATCAAACTTGCATGTAGGCAGATTATCAAATTATAAGTCCAAGTCCCTTTCTACTAGTTGTTGAAACACATTTACAGCAGCACAACAAGGTGGACAAAATGCTGAAAGCAATTTACAATGTTCAAGAGTCAAATTGGGTACAGATTCTGTCTACTCTGTTTTTTGGAAAAGGGCCACAAGATTTAGTTCCTACATAAGAGGCTGACATCAATCAAAGTTTGTACTCTATCAATGGGTGTAGTTGGGACAAAGTTAAGGCCTTCACGTAGTCCACTCACCTCCTCCTCCTCCCTCCTCAGAATGGTCTCCAGTTGTAGTGTTTCTGTCAAAAGTCTCTGTAATAGCTGTTTTCTCCCACGTCTCCCCCTCTGTATTCTCTTCCTCTTGGTGTTACATTGTAGTAGTCCTCTCCCTGATAATTCAGCCTGGGACTTCTGCGTGGTTGAAAGTGTTGCTGTTGATTGGAGGGGAGGGGGGCTGTTCTAACAGAGGAGGAAGAGGTGCGCACTGTTATAATTGTTGGTTGGTCCTTTGCTCTAAAACAGGATCACGATTTCTAGACACACCATCCTCATTTTCAGTCTCACTCACATCCATGTTAAAGTCAAAAGACACATTCTTTTTCAAAATGCCCTTCTAGTTTTTATATTTTTGTTTCCATGTGTAGATTCTACCTAGTCCATAGTCTCCTTTGTCCCTTGTGAATTGATCTTGTTTCACACTTTTCAAATCAGCATCTGGTTTTTGTATTGTATCTTTAAATATTTTATTAAGTCTGGCAACCTCATGTACATTCCTGGTGTAAAGTTTTAAAACTTCAGCCTCATGAACTTTCAAATCTTCCTTGATTTTAAATTTCTGTTCCTGTGAAAATATAATAATAAGGTCTATAAGTTTAAAACTCACTTCAGACAAAATGTGTTCCCATTCTTGTGTAAATGCTATATTGTTCAAGCCATATGCTAATTTCATATACTTTCTGAGTCCCCTTGGTATCTGCTTTACCTGAAGTTAGGCTTCCATGTCAGTTTAATTCCAATACATGCTCCATAGTTATAAAGTCAATTTTCCACCTTTTTGTATGTCCCTTCTAAAGATAAAGCCTCAGGACCCACTGTTATCATATCCATTTCATCCAATAAAACAGGATTTGCTTCTCCTGCAGCCTGCAAAAGTTCATCCACAAAACCTACCGGATGAGTAGATACTGGTGTCTGGGTTGCATCCAATGTCAGATTTGGAGTGTTTTCTAAAGACATTTTATACTCAAACTGGTACGACCAAAATTGCAGTAAAGAAAGTCAGTTATGGTTTTACATGAGGTAGTACCCTCAATCTGTGAATTAAAGCTCAAAAAGTGAAAGTGTTTGTAACAGAGGAGCTTGCACAAGGCTGTGGTGCTCTGGCAAAATCAAATATGAGAACAAAAAAAATAGGCAACTCCCCACCACATATGCCACTGACACCGCAAATAATTTTGTAAAGAAAACATTTTATTACACAAATATGCTCGCCTGACACATTTCTGGTCGAGCAGGAGCCTTTATCAAAAGCTAAAGCATCACACTAGATTCATACAATTTATACAAGACAATTAATGACATTACAGCTTACAAATTCAAAAACACCAATAAATGAACAGCATTTTAAAACACACAATTACTAAAAAATTGGGGTCTTCCTTTCTCAATAAATATAATAAAAAGTCTCCCTATATCAAATATACCAGCAAGTATCAAAAAATGTATTCTATAATAAATCAGAAAAACACACATTCAGGAACAAGTAATAATTATTAAAATTTATAAAGTTAAGATTTTTTTGGGGGGGTTATTGTTATAAATACTTAGATAAGGGAAACCAGAAATGCCATACAGGTAAAAACACTTTTTCTATCTCCTTCTTTCTTCTAGATATGGCTTCAAATCAAAACCAGAGTTTAAACCTGGGCTCTTATGTGCTTTCAGGTGAAGAATCCAAAAAAGTTTCCCTTTTAAGAATCACATTTCTGTAGTTTCCACCCCTTGGATTCATGTAGACTTTGTCTATTGCCATATATGCAAATTTATGTTCTATACCATCTTGTTTGCATTCAGAACATGTGCTGCCATAGCATATAAGGGATCACCACTTGTTACGGCCTTCTGGTGCTCTCCCACTCTCATTTTAAAACTCCTTTCAGTTTTTTCTACATAAAAGGCATGGCAAGTGCAAACTGCTAAATAAGTAACCCTACTTGTACTGCATGTTGACATGCATGTGAGCTCCTCTGTTACAAACACATCCAGCATTTGTTGGATGGGGTCAAGTACCATTTGCATAGCTTTTGTGGGTTCTTGTGCTACCTATGCAGTATTTTGAATTGTTTAAATCTGCTTTTGGTGTATTTAACATCTCTATACAACCATGCCCAGCAGCTGTGTCATTGTTGTTCTGTCAAAGGTACCCCAATTCTTTCCTACATTTTTGTAGGGTTGCCCAGTGGAGTCTTGTATTGTGGACATAAGAAACTTATTTAGTTTCCTAGTTGATATGGTGTAGCCTGTGTTTCTCCCCAAAAGGGTGTCTAATTGATTGGGGCTATTTATCTGGAGAGATGGGTCTAAGACTATGTGTAGTGCATGTCTGAACTGTAGCTATCTACATTGCTGATCTCGTTGTGTACCATACTTGGCTTGCAGTTGGGCAAATCGTTGTAGGACCTGATGATGTATCCAGGTGGTCTCCTAAGTACTTGAGCCCCATGTTATCCCATTACTTTCAGAATATGGATTTTGATTTTATGGTCATGTGGGAGTTATTCCATAGTGGGAAATGCCAGAAATATTTTGGTACACAGTTTGCACATTTGCAGCCCAGGTTCATACCAATTTAGTGTCCTGAATGGAGCTGAATTTTAGGTTGGGACGGTAGTAGTCTAAATAGTATAGAGGTTTGTGGGAGGTCTCCCAGTAACTGGGTTTTGTAGTCCATTTATTTTGGGCAATGCTGTATTGGGGTCATTGATGCCATACAGTGCAAATGATACAGCATGTGAGCTTTATTCTTGAGGGAAAAGTCTGAGAGGTTTAGCCCCCCCCCCAAAGGTGTGGGTTCTGCTGGAGTGTTTTGACACTCAGCCATCTAGAATCTTTTTCCCTGAAGAAAGTCATTATCTGCCTCTGAAGATGTGCAAAAAATGGGAGTGCCACTGGCAGGTTATCTAATACATACTGAATTTTAGGGGCTGCCATCATTTTACCTGTTTGTGCCCCTCCCCAGTATGACAGGTGCAACTGACTCCACCAACCAAGGTCACTCTCTAAGCCTTTGATAACAGGGTCTAGATTCAGGGGCCCCATTTGGGCAAGATTTCAAGTGAAGTCAATGCTCAAGTATATGATGTTTCACTGGCGTAAGACCCCATGGATATGCAGGTAAGTACTCTATCTCCCTGTGTAAGGGAAGGAGAAGTGACATTTTGAGCTTGTATCCTGAAAGTGTGCTGAACCACTTTTTGAGTACAAGCAAAGATGGAATAGAGTCCTGCAGCTGCATGAAAGTCAGAAGAATGTCATCTGCATAGGCTTGTACCTTCCGTTCTTCCACCATGATCATGCCCTATATAGTGGAATCCGGTCCTGGGACTTGCAACAACAGTTTGATTGCCACAATAAATAATATGGGAGACAATGACAGCCTTGGTCAGTGCCTCTGTGTAGGGGAAGGCTTCAGATATTGTGCCACTGCATTTACTGCTGCCTCAGCCCCAGTGAATAGGGGTTTGGTCCCCTGGAGGAAGGTGGTGCCAAAGCCATAGTGTGTGAGGGTATGGAAAAGATAGAGCCATGTGACCTTATTGAAGGGCTTCAGTGTATCTAATCCTATGGGGGTGGTGGCTATGCTGTATGCATTGGCTTGCCACATAAAATTAAGTAGCCTTCTGGTGTCATTAGTGTCTCTCCTGCCTGGTGTGAAGCCAACCTGATCTTTTGTAATTAGATCAGGGAGGAGTTGTTTAAGCTATTGCGCTCACACTTTGACATACAGTTTACAGCCTGTTGTGATCAGAGTGATGGGGCGATAACCAATACAGAATATAGAGTCTTTGCCTGGTTTGAGTATAAAGGTGATCAGAACTATGTGTGCAGAATGAGGCAACTCACCAGTTGTCATCTCTTCCACAAAGATCATCATTAGAATGCCAGAGAGCTCATATTAAAAGGCAGTGTAAAATTCTGTCACAAAGCCATCGATGCCTGGTGTTTTCCCTCCTGACATACTGTAGTTCTGATCGCTGCTAGTAGCTCAGATTTTTTATAACGGTCTGTCTAGGGAATTTCTCTGCTCCTGTATGAGGTGTAGTAGGTGCACTGGTAAGGAAGGCCTGTATTTTGGGGGAGGGGCTACATTTCTGCAGTACACAGTATCTTGTAGAATTTTGAAAATGCTCTATTGATCCCTGTGTTATCCTTCCAGAGGATGCCCCTTTGTTTGTGGATGGGTGGAATTCTCGATCACTCTTGTTGTTTCATGAGTTGGTAGACCAGTAGCCTGCCAAATCATTCACCAGGCTCCCAAAAGGTTTACTGGATCATGAACAGGGCATATTTTGCTTTTTGATGCAGATGCACATTAATTTTGTATATGGTACTCGTGATTTCTGGGTGCAAATTTGCATGCTCACTTGGATCTGACCAGTATGTGAACTCCAGAGATTTAAGTTTTGTTTATAAGGCTTCAACCTCTGAAACTCGAGCATTTTTTACATACTGTTGGAGGTATGGCTTATGAATCTCAACTAACAAATGCTTTCAGGGCATCCCATCAGGTAGCCTCCAAGGTGTACTCTGCTTTATTCACTTCTAAGTAGTCCTTTATATTGGTAGCAAGCTGCTTCCTGAAAGTGACATATTTCAGTAGGGATATGTTGAATCTCCAATGTCCTTTCTCTTTGGGTTTGGCCCCCATTGGCACCCAAGTGAAGATCACTGGAGCATGGTAAAAGATCAATATGTGTCCTATCTCTGCTTCAGTTAGTTAAATGTGTGCAATAGTGTCCCAGGGGATCAGCCAAAGGTCAATTGTAGTATAAATCTGGTGCAGGTGTGAATAGAATTTTAAATTAAGCCCCCCCCACCACTGACCTTTAATTCCTTGTCTTAGTAAATCTAGTTTGAAGAGCATGATGTTTGGCATCAATATGGCGTTATATATTGCCATAGCCCCCTATGATTTTAATGACATGTCCTCATCTACCTGCCTTTGGGACTATAAAGACTACAGAGACTATAAAGCTAATAAGTAATGCCTTTTATCAATGTATGGCATTCAGTTAAAGTATGTAACCCACCTGTGAAAAAATGATGACTCTCAGGCATGAAGGCCTCATATGGTGAAGATTCAAGGATGGTGGTAGTTGTTGCCCATAATGGAGACAGTTATACCACTAAGAAATTATGCTTCTCAGACATGAAAATGCTCTATGAGAAGAGTTGAAGTATGGTGGAAGATGGTGACTCTAGACAGAAAAGATTATTCTACTTTTTCCTGGCAAAAGGAAAAAAATCACAAATTACAATTTTTTGGGGGGGGAGTTGTCTAGCTAACCAACTTGAAGTAATGCATAGGACAGGTGAGTTTTACAATTATGTTGTCATTCAGATCTTCTCTTGGCATAGGGCCCTGAACCTCTGCACACATGGATGCCAGAGGGACCTTTACTTTGGCCAATGGATGGACACTGCCCTGTGCATCTGTGGCCACATGGAAGTAGAGGGCCAATGCTAATGCAGCCTATCAGACAGCCCCACAAATTCTTGACATCCATTGCCACATGGAAGTGCAGGGCCCCGCATTTTTGTATACAGATAAACTATTCCCTTTGTGCAAGGTCTAGAGGGCCCTATGTATATCTGCATCTGTTCACACAGGTGCTGAAGAGACCTGATCGAATGACGATACAATTCAACTATCTCCAAAAGAAGGGAAATTCATTGCAAAAAACTGCATTAATGCACCAGTTAGGGTTCACCTTAACAACACCATAAAAAAAAAGTTACTGCTGAATTAATGAGAACCCTAGCAGACTGGTGGAGGCACAGCTAGAGATCTTGGAGGGAATACAACACCTACGCCAGCTCAAACTGCAGCAATGGGACCAGACCCTCCCTGAGATGGAACAGCAGGATCCTCCAGCACAGCCCCCTACACATATCATCTGATGAGGGGGGGCAGTGATCCACCTGATCACTGATTCTCACATGCACACTGCATGAGGCTTCTTCCACTTCTTCCTTTCATCCAAGGAGATGCCCTCTTTATGGTGTCCAAGGGTGAGTGCATACTCATCCTTGCTTGGAAGTGGAAAACAAGAAAATTAATGCAAAAAGTTTTTATGTTTAAGTAACGGTGTGACCTTTGGAAATTCAGGTTCGGGTTTTGTAGCTCATTACCGTGCCTCAGTCAATGTCCCTGTATATCAAATTTATAAATTTTACTGCTGTCCTGAAAGGGAGGGAAGGGACTGTAACTCTGGCCAACCTGCCTGCCAGCCAATCCCTTTTCACTTCCCTATCCACTCACCACGTCCCTGTGCTCAGTCGTTTTGGGACATTCTACCAGGGACAGCATGGGGTTGCACCCCGTTGAATCCTATGGGAACAATTTTCAATCTAGTACTAAACAACTTTAAGGTGCCTTTGATACAAATGAAAGTTACTGCTTCACTAATGGGGCCCTATATAATTTTGATATGGAAGGCACAGTAATGGGCTATAAAGCCCAGTAGATAATTGCACACATTTACTTTTAGAATTTTTATATTATTTTTATTAAAACTAAAGGTTATTTTATAAAAACTTTAAATTTCAAAGTCATATTTTTGTAGTATGTTATGAATAATTCTTAGTTAAGATATAATTTTTTTGTTGTGTATAAAAGTATTGGATTATTATTTTGTAAATCTATTTGTTTTCGAGGAAGTAATATAAAAAAAATTGTGATAATTACACAAGCTCTCTGACTCCTTCATTAATACTTGGCTGAAGGGGGGAGTGTGTGTGTGTTGCTGACTGAAGTTGGAGGATAGACACTAGTGTGTGGTGCAGGGTGTGGAAGGGGGATCCAATGGAGTGGAGAATGATAACATTTGACTACATGAGTTTGTTAATAATTTAGCAGAACACTCATTTTCCTACTACCATACCAATCTTCCGTCTCTCCAAAATTGTAGCTTACGTGTATGTGTAAGTACAGTGCTGTAGTGGCACTACACTTCCATCCAGCCATAGTTTTTGAGGTAGTATAATTGAATCTTTATTTACCTGTCATACCGCAAGCCAGTTTCCCTCAGCAGTAACAGCTGCTAGTAGCTTAGTAGTACAATGGTATCCTGATTTTACTGTGAGATCAAAGACCCACACAGCTCATGTGCTATTAATCTTACATACCTCACAAGTATAATGGTATGACTACTTGACTGTGGCCTCACCTCCATAATATTATCCCACATTCTGCCCACCTAGATCCGATTACCTTTCAACCCCGAAACCTAAGTGTAACAAGCAGCACTCACAGTATTCTGGGGAGTGAGAGGGGGGAACAGTAGAGGGGTGGTTATGTGTACCACTGTGGGAAAGACAGTGGTGTAGTTGCAGGACAGTCAATTAGTGCACGTTGTAGTATAAAGTAATATTTTAGAAGCTATATTCTCTCAAAATACATTTGCTACAGCTGTGGATGGATATAATTGCTAATAGAGACATCTAGAGTAACACACAAAGCATCCAGAGTACACCAAACCAGTTCCAGTAAGCTTTCAGATACTGCTCAACACACCTTGCAGCACGTCAAGAAGCAAACCTGAAATGTAATCTAACACCAACACAGGTGAGTCAGAGTGCAGAACGTTTCAGCGCATACAAACAGCTGTCCATAGCTAAGAAGAAGAGCCTTTAAGGATGCAGCAACATTCTAACTCCCAACAGCAGATCATAACAATTCAGTTAACAGCATTGAAGACATCACACATAAGACCATGCAACCAAAAAGATACTGCTCTCTGGTCTCCAATATCCTGGAACCCCCAGGCCTAACAACAGCATGCAGCACTCAAAGTCTTAGTGGGAGTTGTGGAGGGTGGGGCTATGCTCACAGACATCCCTAATTTGTAAAGAGTATAACCAATTCTGTATTGCTGGTGGAAGAATCCTGCTTGCCCATTCCTCCATAGTTCAGTGGTATAACTTCTGGAGGTGGAGGATTGTGACAAAGGCAGCACTCCCATCCATCCCTAATTTGCAAATAGTCTAAACAATTCTGTACTTCCTGGTGAGAGCATAGGACCTGAATTGCTGGTGGAAGTGCCCAGCCCTCCCACTTCTCCACAGCTCACTGGTACAACTTTTGGGGAAGGTGACTTGATGTACTCCCATCCAGCTTACTAGTATAAGAAGTTTGTAGGGGGGAGCATGGCTGGCTGTGCTCCCATCCATCCCTAACTTGCAAATACTGTAATCAATGCATTATTTGCCAGAGGAAGCACAGTATAGCTCAGTAGTATAAGTTGGGGGAGAGGGATCATGGGGCTGGCTGCATTCCCATCCATCCCCAATTTGCAAATACTCTAATCAATTTCTTACTTGCCAGTGGGAGCACAAGCCCAAAGGTCTCTGCCCTCCCACTCCTCCATAGCTCAGTAGTATTACTTTTTTATGTGAAGCTTAGGGGCTGAATGCACTCTCATCCATCCCTAACTTGAAAATAGTGTAATCAATTTCTTACATGCAGGTGGGAACACATGGCCCTTCCCATTCATTCACATCTTAATAGTATAATTTTTTTTGGGGGGGGCGCTGGGTACATCCCATCCATCCCTAATTTGCAAGAAAAAGTAACTCTGGAATCCTTTATCGCAAGATGGGACCCTTTTTCACAAGACCGAAAAAGGATTCACGAAAAAGTATTTATAAAACTAAGTCTAAAATCCTTTTTGTGAGAAGGGACCCTTTTTCGTCAGAACAAAAAAGGATTAATGAAAAAAGATCCTATCTTGTCCTCGACGCCAAGAAGGCCTTCGATAGGGTCTACTGGAATTACTTGTTCGTGGCAATGAAGGTCTTTGGCTTTCCCAATACGTTCCGGGCTGGGTGCGTTCGTTATATATATATCCCCCTAAGCCAGAATTGCCTGTAATGGCATGAGGTCCGGTCTATTCAATCTCCATGTAGGAATGAGACAGGGGTGTCCCTTATCTCCTTTGCTTTTTAATATATATTTAGAACCCCTTATTCAGAGACTTATAATAGCACAAGAAGTCCTGGGTATTCTTTTACAGGGGCAGGTGGTTAAGGTTGCGGCATACGCTGATGACCTCCTACTGCATATAACCAACCCTGCTACTTCCATTCCCTCTTTTCTTAATATAATAAATGCATTTATCAGGGTATCGAATTATAAGCTTAATACCATGAAAACCGTTGTTTTCCCCTTGAATCATGGGGTACATAAGTATGAAATTACTGATACCGAACTCGCTTGGTAGCCTAAAATCATGAAATACTTGGGTATTATCTTAACTCGAAGTAACACTCGTCTCAAACATCTGAATCTGGATTTGCTGGTTCAGAAAATAGACCAAGACCTTCATAGATGGTCACTTCTTCCTCTTTCTTTATAGGGCAGGATTAATTTAATTAAAATGAATATTTTTCCTCATTTGTTTTATCCCCTCAACATGTTGAATATCAATCTCTCTCTATCGTGGTTTCACAAAGTTCATTCCATGCTCTCCTCTTTTATATGGGGATATAAAAAACCCAGATTGGCTTTCCGCAAATTGGCTGCCCCCAAAGACAAAGGGGGCATAAAGCTTCCTCATCTTGCCTTATACTACTGGGCCAGTCAGGCTAATAAGTACCTACAATGGCTGACACCTGAACAGCGATTAGCACAGGCTCTATACAGTCTGATCTGGCTTAGAGTAGAAGTGGATAGTATCAAGAAATATGGCCTCTTTCCGGCCGCATTGTTACATACTAAAATACGGTTTCTCCCATTACCGTTACGTAAAACTCCCATAGCAAATTCGATCTTGTCCCATTCTCAGCTGTGCGCATTTCTTAACTGTGATATTACCAATGATATATATTAACCAGTAATTGGTAACCCCAACCTGAAGTTGGATAACAAGCCTTTACCTTCTAATTGGTACCCTCCCATTAATTCCTGCTTGTTGCAAGACTTTATTGCACCTGACAGAGTATGGAGCTCCTCTGTGGAGATCTTACAAATGCTCATGTCTCCTGCCTCCAATATTTTCAAGGTATATCAATTACGGCACTGTATTGTGAAGGCATTTGGGTCTACCCCAACCCCATCTCCTCAATTTAATTTTCGGGTTTCTCTTCTTGATTTGGCTGGAATCCCTCATGCAGTTTCGAAAATATACAATACCTTGATTGCTTGGAAATATCCTGATAACCTGGCTCCTATCCCGTACTGGACTTCCCTTTGTCCAGACATGGAGCTTGATTGGTCACTCATTTGGAATAGCTGTCATAAATTTCTATCCCAGGATAGATTGAGAGTAATGCAATTCAAAATCTTACATAATATATACTATACTCCACAAAATATGGCTCGAATGGGGATATTGGCGTCCCCACTTTGCACCAGATGTGGGTTGATGCCCGGAGACTCCCTCCACATTTTTTGGGATTGTCCCAAGGTCGCCCCCTCTGGTCCACTATCAAACAAAAAGCTGATCCTCTTTTAGGACTTTCCAAGCTTTTCTCTCCAGATATTTGTCTGCTGGGTGATTTTTCCGCCATCACAATCAGATGTAGAAAATTTTATATGGCCCTAATTTCCACGTCTGTTAAAAAGCTGGTTTTAAGGCATTGTAAAGATTCTGACAGGCTATCTTACTCGGAATGGCTCCAAGAGCTTCTTGCTAACCTTAGAACTGAGAGATCCATTGCAAGTCTGTCCAATAAACTTACGAAATTCAACAAACTGTGGGGTCCTTTACAAGCCCTGTATGCGGTACAATTATGATATCTAGCTGTTAAAAGTGCATGTTGTTAATTCTATAGTACACTGCTCGTCAGAGGGAGGGGAGGTGGGGAGGGGTGAGGGAGGAGAATGAATCTGTCTGTTGTGGTGGGTAACCACTTTGTGTTACACTTTCTGTATCTTGTGATTCATTCTCTGTATTGTAAACTTCAATAAAAACTGAATGAAAAAAAAAAGATCCTATCTCGTGAAGAAGGATTAAAAAAAGTTAGAAATCCTTTTTCACAAGAAGGGATTCTTTTTCATGAATCCTTTGTCACGGTTGCAGAAAAGGATTCCATCTTATGAAAAAGAATGTTGGATTTTGTTTCTTTAGAAATCCTATTTTGCAAGAAGAAATCCTTTTTCACAAGAATGGCAAAAGACTCATGAAAAGGAAGTTAGTGAGTCACAAAAAAAGGATTTAAAATATTAAAAATAACATCTTTCACCAGCCAAGTGGCATAGAGGGCTGAGGCACTGAATGCCTTACCCCTCACCATGTCGGCAACCTGTGTTCGGGAATGAGCACAGGTTGTCAGGGTTTGCTGGGGGAGGGCTGGGAGGAGAGAGCAACCATCAGGCAGATCTACTTTCCTGAATTGGGGAGGTAGGCCTCCCTGGCTCTTGGCTGCCACTGAGTGGAGGCTTGATGATAGCATTTGGCACTGGGGGAGCTGGTACTTGGCCGAGTGGGTGGATTTGGGCTGTTGTTGGTGCAAATGTGCATGCACAATGGTGATGACTTAGGCACCAGGGAAGCAAGGAATAAAATCCACAGAACCCCCCCGACAAAGGATGAAGACCGACCTCACCCACAGGCTCTGTACCAATGGCTGGGCACATGTCACAAGTCCTGTGGCAGAGGACACTGGCATATGGTAAGACCCAGAGGAGCCAGGTGATAGGGCTGTGGTGGTCAATTGGAAGTGGGTAACCAGGGGAGACAAGCATAAAGTACAGAAAAAAATTGTCTTTCACCATAATATTTTCACCAGACAACTGCAGAATGCACTAATGGACTCCTGATGGGCAAAATACCTATCTTGGTGTCTCTACATTATTTAGCTTTTCTGGGTTTACAATTTTTTTTTTATTTAAAAAAAAACAGAAAACAAGAGGACGGCTTGTGAAAAAGCATTTTTTTCATATAAAAAATGATTGCCCCCTCATGAAAAGGAATCATTTTTCCTGAGACCAAAATATTTTGCCATTCCAGGAAGCTATCTAAAAGACTATACTGAGCATGCTCACAACCTGAAACTTTAAAATTAAATAACTTTGAAACAGATTAGTATTTTCTCACCAAAGCAGCAAAAGGCAATTCTGTGGGGCAAACTCTTTCCACCCGGAAAATTTCTGGCCAAAATTCCAAACCATCAGTATGCAGCACAATGACAAAAAAGCACAAAAAAGTAAATTTTAATTTATTTATTGATTGACTTATTTAAGTCTTTGAATAAAATACCTGTGAGCTAAGAGCTCATTTACATAGGTTCCACGTCTTGACACAGAGACAGAGTACAGAACATAGAGTAATATATCAATTGAGTTTCAGTACAGAGCATTATAGTTAATAACAAGAACAAAAAAACAAGACAGGCATTGTACAATGTATGCCAGAATCTAATCTAACAAAGAGCTAGGACTAAGTCAGAGACTCACTAGTCCTAGAACAAATAACTATTAAAGTATAATTAAGAGTAGTGCAGCCCTGGGGCCTTGTCAGGGAAGAAAGGGAGATACAGGGTAATGAGCTAAGAGTGAAAGAGTGAGTGGGCTGGGGGGTGCTTGAGTGGGAGTGTGTAGAGAGTACCTGGGTGGGGAGGAGGAGGGAGGATTGGAGATGAGAGGTAGGCAGATTATGGTTGATGGTTTACTTATGCCGACACAACAACAATGTTGTTGAGGCTTGGCATAGTGAGTTCCCCGATATCAGCAGACAAAATTTCATCTGTCACATATCGGTGTTATTTCAATTGGGGGGCTGCACTCCCTGAACCGCCCATGTGGGGGGCTGCACCCCTCATTCCCCCTCCACATGCCCCCTCCACTAATGATTGTTAACTCCGAGTCAGAGTTAACTCGTGGTGGTGGTGGGGGGTGTAACTTGGCGAAAGGGCAAAATTTCTCCTGCAGGTCCCCCACAGCAACAATTTTGAAACTAATCAAAGTTTTCACTCTTAGGGATTTCACTGTTGGGGTTTCGCTCTTCAGTCAGCATACCTTGGTGGATGTGTTGAATCAGTAAGGTAGCAATAGATATAGGAAAGGGAAGGGTGGAAGTAGGGCTACGGTGTTAGGGGAGTGTAATTAGATGCAGGGATATAGGCTTAGTAGGGGATGCATGAGACAGCATAATTGTAGTAATTGCAAGTGGCGTTTGCCACAAGGTATTGCTTAAGGTTATGTTTGAAGGACCCTAGTGTATCAGTGCTAGAGATGTCACAGTGAAGTGAGTGGAACCAGGTGGAGGCTCTGATGGTGAATGACTGCTGACCTTGTGAAGTGCGACATCAGGGCACTTGGAATATCAGGTTTTCAGAGCTTCTTGCCTGTCAGAGAATGCCATAAGGGCTGAGGATCCTCTGAACTCCTGGGGGTACAAGACCAAGGGTGACTTTCTTAGCTAGCAGGCAGGTTTGATAGGTGACTCTATCCTTCAGCTGGAGCTGGATTGCTTCTTCAAAGATATCACAGGTGTGTGCGAGGCACACCGCTCCAGTAAGAAGTCAGCAGACCTTGTTTAGTGCTATAGAGATACAATGCACAGCTGTGTCAGTGGCCGATCCTTAAATCAAATGCCCATAGTCAATGATGAGACTACAGAGCTTCAGATTGAGAGCTTGAGTAGTTAGACAGTGTTTGTGCCTGTACAGTAGGCAGAAACGAGAGTTCACAGTTTTGGCAACAATGTCAATATGGTGGGTATAGGGGAGAGAATGCTGTCTAGGTTGACCCTAAGGTATTTGAACTGTTGTACCTGGTCCAAAGCAATGCCTGAGCATTTGTTTTTTTACAGTAAAGAATGAGCTTTTGTCTAATAAACCAGGCCTCAACATTTGCAAAGCTGTTCTGTAACTGTTTCTGTAGAAATAAGGTGTCTTGGTTGCTGGTATAGATAATGGCATCATCTGCATAGAGAAGGATTTGGTCATGGCAGGAGCCAGGGAGTTTGTTTAGAATGATGCTAAAAAGGGGTGGACCCAGGATGGATCCTTGAGGGACACCTGAATGGACAGGTAGCTTTGTTGAGAGGACATTTCCAATCTTCACTTGTTGTGATCGGTCACAGAGGTAGCTTTTAAACCAGGCCATGGTGTCCTTTGATAGCTCAAATTGGTTAGTTGATCACTCAGTAGCGAGTGGTTGACCGTATCAAAGGCTTTAGTAAGGTCAATATTAATAGCTCCAATGAGCTGGCATTGGTCAAGTGCATTATGGATGTAGCTTGAGAATTAGAGCAGAGCAGTAGTGGTACTGTGCCCCTTCCTGAATCCATGTTGCTGAGGGTATTTCAACTGGTACGTCTCCGTTCAAGCACTATAGCTTCAAGTACTTTAGCACTACGTGCAGCCTGGAATCTGCCAGTCTGACT
Source organism: Neoceratodus forsteri (assembly GCA_016271365.2). Classification (NCBI taxonomy): domain Eukaryota; kingdom Metazoa; phylum Chordata; order Ceratodontiformes; family Ceratodontidae; genus Neoceratodus; species Neoceratodus forsteri. The sequence goes on along the minus strand of CM057456.1, from coordinate 604,383,501 downwards.
GAAAGGAAACTTGACATGTCAAAAGATGTACCACACAAGACTGTGCATGTATAATTTTGTGCAAATCCATTGAATGGTTGCAAAGTTATTAAAGTGCAACATTTGAGGTTTTAACATAGAAATCACAGCTCAACCCTAACTATAGGGGCGCAACCATGCCTCTATTTTATATATACAGTATAGACATGGTGGTGGTGCCTATATGAGGGTTGTGTTGGGGTTTCTGTTTAAACTCTCTGTTTTCAAATGCTTATAACTTGGTCATCATAGACCTTAGGACTATGAAATTTGACATGCTTCGTCTCAGCCTTAGGGCCCACTAATGCGAATGGTTTCAAAGAAATCTCTTTTTTTTTTTACTTTTCGGTTATAGATTGTTGACTTTACATATTTTTGCCCATTTTTGAGCTAACATTTTTGCTAGTGCAGAGAAAAAAACGACAAGTGTTAAGTTATTAAGCTTACAGGTTTGTTAGATGTTATGGAAGAAAACGTTATTTTAGTGGTTTGGAAAAATGTTTATTCATTTTGAAGTTACTAATTATTTATTGTTCATAGATATCCATTTCACTGAAAGAAAATAGCTAAATACTGTATTTAATCAAATAGATGCCACACTTGAGTAGATGCCACCCTCAAATACAATACAAGTTGCAGATCATAATGAAGGCCTTTATAAAAAGCTGCCCTTAAATGCATGCCACACCTTCAAGACAGGGCTGAAATTTTGTCATATAAAACACTGTAGCTGGGACTTTGTGATTTTTTTTCTCTGTTAATATGATCATTATTGTATTTTTTTAAACTTATTATCTTAGTTGATGTTTGTTATGCTTATTTTGATATGAAGTAGATGAATAACAGCAAGCTTGATCAAATCCAAGATTTGTAGTATTTTATTATTAGCACTTAAAAATGTTGACTTTGAAGTACAAGTGACCTTTAAATACAATCCACATGTAAAAATATAACATTTTAATAAAAGCCATGACTTCTATTTGATGAAATACAGTAGTAATTAGATATCTTTAATTAAAAAACAAAACATGCACACAAGATTCCCTCACAATTGTGTTTAGAAATCTACATGCTGCATGAACATTTTTCACATCTACACAGTGGTTTTCAAAATCAACATGCTTAACTATGGTTTTCAAAACCTTTCTGCTGCATGACAGTTTCCTATCTCCATGTATAGAGCAATGGTTTTCACAAAACATTCATATAGAAATAATTCACTAAGGTACAGAACCTCAACTCTATGGGCTGTAGTCTTCAAAATCTGCATGCTGCACAACAATTTTCAAAATCCAATCTGTGGGAAGGTTTCTAGTTCATGTTTAAGTTTGACATGAACAAAAGCTTTAAGGCAAAATAACTTGCTTAAAATGTATGGGGAGTCCTTATATTAACTAAAATCAAGCAGATTATAACCTTGGTATGCCATCATTGTGACATCACTCTGTTGTTAACCCTTTTTGAGTATGTCATATCAAAGGTACAACAGAACAGAATGCTTGCAACAATCAATGTTCCGTAAACTAATTCGGTAAAGTAATTAAATCCACAATTACACAATCTTGATAGCCCATTCACTATAAAATATAATATATGGTCTTTGATTAAAAAGCTGCACTGAAAACACCTCTCAAGGTTGCCTTGACATCTGAAAACCTCTTGAGCTGTGCTCTCAAGATTTATAATGATGTCATGGTAACCTCTTGAAGTGTTTACAGCATGGCTATTAACCAAAGACCATACATTATCCTCTATATTAAACACAGTGTGGCTGGCCAGGATGTAACAAAATACTGCAGCATACTGTAGTAGAGTTACTGCAGTAAACAAGGCAATTTCAATAGTGGTCAATCCCTGTTGACATGCATGTGTTGTAAGAAGTGAGCAAGAACAGATGGAAAAAGAGGCCATTATGGTTCTCAAGCAAAGGTAAAGGCTAAACGGGTAGCACTCAGGAGGTACAAAGAGACACAGAGGAGGAAGATAGGGAAGTGTACCAGGAAAAGCAGAAGGAAACAGGGGAGGCAGTGAGGGATGCAAAGGTGCAAACTGAGGAAAGGCTCTATGAGGAGAGACTGAGGTATCTTGATATGTACACCTTGGAAGAGAGGAGGGAGAAAGGAGACATGATAGAGACCTAAAATATCTCATGGGGGTGAATCAGGGACAGGAGGGGAGTATTTTCCAGAGGCGAAGGTGTACAGGAACAAGGGGCAAGCAGTGAAGCTGGAAGAGGGGAAATTTAGGTGGGATATGAGGAAGTACGGATGCCTGGAACAGTCTTTTAATGGAGGCGGTGGGGTGAAAACAGTAGTAGGCTTCAAGCATACATGGTATAGACACAAAGGAATCATGGTAGAAAAGTAGGGGTGGAGGTAGTCAGAGATTAAGTAAGGTCTACTGTGACATTGTATGCAAGGGAAAATGGGCAGATTTGGAGACCAGATGGTCCTCATCTGGCAACAAATTCTACATTCAAAACATAAACAAGATGGACGACCTGCAGGCACTATTAGCAGACAGGAGGGTGGACTTAGTATCAGTAACTGAGACTTGGGCAATGCCACACCATAACTTGGACTTTGTGATCCCTGGATACAATCTATACAGGAGAGACAGGGTAGTCGGGATGGGAGGAAGGATGGCAGGTTACATCAGGAAGGGAATAACTTGCACAAGGAGAGGAGTCAGAGGAAGGGAAAGTGGAGACAGTATGGATTCAGTTACAGTCCAATAGAGGGAAAAAGTTGAGGTTGGGGTGGTTTACAGACTACCGAATAAGGATGAGGAGAGGGACAGGGAACAGAGCTCACAAATATTGGAAGCTGCGGGGAAAGGAGAGGTGTGTAATTGTGGGGGACTTCAACCTGGCAAAGGTGGACTGGAGCATATCATCCACGACATGTGCTAGGAATCCAGTGATCCTGGAAGAACTGCAGAGTAGGTTCCTGACTCAGGGCATCACAGAATCAACATGAGCAGAGGCAGTTCTTGATCTGGTACTCACAAATGGGAAGCATGTACAGGAAATAACAGTCAGGGAGCCCCTGGGTGGGAGTGACCATTGCACAGTTTGGTTATGGTTGGATATGGGCAGGGAAAGCATCCTAAGACCAAATTGTTGAATTTTAGGAAGATGGACATCAGGAAGATGGGTGACGTGCTAAGGAGCCACCTGGTGGGCATCAGAGTAGATATGGGGGTGGACCAAAGGTGGTTCGTTATTAAGGAAGGAGTACTGGTTGCCACAGAGGACTGCATTAGGCTCAGGGGGAAGAACACAAGTGCCAAAGTGCCCAGCTTGTTCAGTTCTGGAGTTTTCTAGGTAGTAAGGGAAAAGAGGTTAGCCTACATAAAATTCAGGAAGACCAAGAGAGAGGTGGATAGGGAAAATTACCTAAGGTTGGCTAGTGAGGCAAGTAAGGAAGTCCAGTGAGGTAAGGCACAGAAGGAGCTGCAGATACTGTAGCTGAAGGAATTAAGAAGGGGAGAAAACCTTATTTTGCTATATAAGTGAGAAAAGGAACAAGAAGGATGGGATTGTTAGTTTTAAGAGAGGGGAGGAGTGGGTGGAGGACGGGGGGAAGCATAGATACTAAATAAATACTTCTGTTCCATCTTCACTAGGCAGAAGGATGGACCAGTGCCTTCAGGAGGAAGAAGAGTGGGGGGGCACAGATGTAGTGATAGAGGAGGATAGAATGAGGGAGGGGATGCTAGCATTGAAGGTGGCAAAACACCAGGCCTGGACAGAGTACATCCAAGGGTACTAAGAGAATGGGCTGAGGAACTGGCAGGGCCTCTGGCAAGCTTATAGTTCACTAGAATCAGGTATGGTACAGTAGGACGGCAGAACAGCACATGTGGTGTCCCTCCACTAAAGCGATCCCAAGGATGACCAGTCCATTTGGGTATGCCAACAGGAGGTTGACATCATGACTGTGAAGACCAGCACAGCAACTGAGTTTGCCTGAAAGTGGTGAGTCAATGTGCTGGTCCCTGCAGACACTGGCGGTGCATCTCCTGATGTTGCACCCCCGCCCAGATACAACTCCAACACACTGGCATCCCCAACAGTACAATGCCAATACTTGGCATTGTGTCTGTCGCTGTCAGGTATGTCGGCGTCAGTGCTGTTGCAGAGCTATAGTAAAAACATCAGTCTGATCTCAATCATGTGCAAGCTTATGGAGACAATACTTAAGGAAAGGTTGGTAGAACATCTAGGAAAACATGGTCTCCAGGATGCAAGGCAGCACGGGTTCATGGGGGGATTGTGTCAAATGAATCTGATTGACTTCTTTGACTCAGCCACTAAGACAGTAGACAGTGCCAAGCGGTAGACATCCTCTATCTGAATTTGAGCAAGGCCTTTGACTCTGTGCCCCATAAAAAATTGATCAGGACGTTGGTAGATCTCGGGGTTGGGGATAAGAAACATAGAATTTGACGGCAGATAAGGACCACTTGGCCCACCCAGTCTGCCCATTTCCCTACCTAATGGATAAGCTGCAGATCCTAGTTAACCACCAGCCTACTTCTTCCTACCCCCACCCCCTAGAATTGCCTTATGACTGTCCCATGCATGCTTGAATTCCACCACTGTTTTTGACTCCACAACCTCCTCTGGAAGGCCGTTCCATGCATCCACAACCCACTCTGTGAAAAAATACATCCTTAAATTACCTCTGAGCTGCCCCCATCTTCAAATTGTGCCCCCTTGTTCTTGCACACCCCTTTTTTTGAAAGATGCTACCCTCTTGGACTTTGTTGATTCCCTTGAGGTACTAGAAAGTTTCTATCATTTCCCCCCTCTCTCCTTTCCTCGCAGCTATACATATTAAGCTTCTTAAGTCTCTCTTCAGATGTCCAGATGGGTGGAAAACTGGCTGAGGGACAGAACCCAGAGGATGGCTATGTGGGGGAAGTTATCTGGCACCAGAAAGGTCACCGGGGGGGGTCCCACAGGGCTCGCTGCTGGGGCTGGTGTTGTTCAATGTCTTCATCAGTGACATTGGGAATGGCATTAAGGGCAAAATGTGCCTATTTGCAGATGACACCAAGCTCTGTAGAAGAGTGGACAAAGCTGAAGGGATACAGGACCTACAGGATGATCTGGAAAAGCTGGGGAGGTGGTATAGGATCTGGCAACTTGGCTTCAATGCCAGGAAATGCAAATGTATGCACATTAGAGTCAAGAATTCCAGGACAGAGTACTACCTGGGTGTAGCAAAGGTATCTGCATCAGAGGAGGAGGAGGAGAAGGACCTGGGAGTGATGATCTCTACTGACCTGAAACACTCCACACAGTGCAAGAAAGTAGCAGCAAGGGCAAACAAGATGCTGGGATGCATAGCTAGGGGGATCAGTAGTAGGAGAGAAAAGGTTATACTATACTTGCACAAGTCACTGGTGAGGACACATCTAAAGTACGGAGTTAAGTATTGATGCTCACACCTCAAAAAGGACATTAACCTTCTGGAGAAGGTCCAGAGGAAGGTTACAAAGATGATAGTGGATCAGCAGGATAAGGCAAAGGCAAGGCAAGGCAAATTTTATTTTTCTGGCTCCCAATCCTGGGGGCTCTGGGTGCCAAAAAACAAGAACAGACTATCAATACAAGAATATAAATAACTATAAAAACAATGAAATATTAGTATACATAAATATGATTAAAAATATATATCTAAAAGCTTATACTCACACAAATAAGTCGAGAGCCCAGGGTGGACTAATGCCTAAGGTCTGGGAAGGCCTGATTAAACAGGAAGGCCTTGAAGTGGGCCTTGAAACCCTCAACCAAAGGGGCCTCCCGAATTGATGGAGGCAGAAAATTCCACAGGATGGGGCCAGTGACACTGAATGCTCAGTGGCTAACGGTTTTGAGCCACGTCCTGGGAATCACCAGGAGGCCCGTAGATGAGGAACGGAGGGAGCAGAATAGGACAGCGGGTATAAGAAGACCTGCCAGGTAACTGAGACCTTGCCAATGTGGGGCCTAAAAGGTGAGCAAGCCCACCCTGAAGTGAATCCTCCACCTTACTGGCAGCCAATGAGGTTCACACAAGACCAGAGAAATATGACAGAATTTAGGCTGCCCAGTGAGCAACCGAGCAGCCACTTTCTGCCCTAGCTGCAGCCAGTGGAGGTTCCCTCCAGAGACCCCTGAGGTAGAGCATGTCACAAACGCACTCAGCAGGTCAGGCCTTCTGCTCCCACAATGCCAACCTCCAAGCACAGTAATGTGAACAGGCAACAGACAGGGTAACCCTCCTGTCTGCTTGTGGGTCCAAATCACCTTTGGTCTCAAGTATATTTTGCTTCCCAACTTCAAAGCATGTCATAAACAGGCCATAAAATGCAATATCTCAAGGAAGTTAATTACATTATAGAGATCTTCTGGTCAGGTCCTGTAGCTGAAACCTGGGGGAGGGAGGGCACACATACCACAGGCTGTCTTTGATGAGACAGTTACATACTATATTTTTATATTACAAATATCACAGAACAATCATAACCAGCTGGCCAAGCTTCACAGTCCTACCACCTAGCCAGAATTTGGGGGCTCTATCCCCTGCATGGGATGAGCTTCCAAGTCAGTTTACTCCTCATATAGGCACAATAAGCCATCTGTGTTCTGATTGGTTGCTCCAGCCTTATGTAAGATCATGTCATACCCTTGCAAGGAAAGACTCCATCTTAGTGGTCTACCATTAGGTTTTTCCATTTGAGTCAGCCAAGCCTGGGGTTGTGGTCAGTTTGTACCTCAAAATGCTGCCCATATAAGTATGGCTCTAACTTCTTTAGGGCCCACACTATGGCAAGACACTCTTTTTCCACAGTAGAGTAAGCCTGCTCCCTTGGAAGTAAATTTTTACTCAGGTACACTACAGGGTGATCTTTCCCTTGTTTGGTTGTCTGACTCAGTACTGCCCCAATACCCATGTCTGAGGCATCAGTCTGAACTATAAATGGTGTGCTATAGTCAGGACTTGTCAATACAGAAGCACTGCACAGTGCCTCCCTCAGTCTGGTAAAGGCTTTCCACAGGCTGGTTCCCAGGTAATTTTCTTAGGCATCTTTTTCTTTACCAGGTCAGATTGGGGAGTAGCCAGGGCACTGTAATTGAGTACAAATTTCTTATAGTACCCTGCTATCTCTAGAAAACTCTTGACCTGCTTCTTCATTTCTTGTCTGGGCCATGTCTTGACCACCTCTATTTTCACTTGGTTAGGACGGAGTTGTCCCCGGCCTACAATATGCCCAAGGTATGCCACTTCAGCCATGGCAACCTGACACTTCTCAGCTTTGACAGTGAACCCGGCCCTTTGTATCCTGCCCAGCATTTTCCCAAGGTGGGACAGGTGTTCCTCCCAGCTGGCTCTAAAGATGGCAATGTCATCCAGGTACTCCACAGTGTACTTCTCAGCACCATTTAACACCTGGTTCACCAGCCTTTGGAAAACAGCCCGGGGCGTTCTTCATTCAGAAAGGCATTACTTTAAATTCAAATAAGCCTATCAGAGTGATGAAGGCTGACCTCTCCATAACTCTGCCAGTTAACTCTACCTGCCAATACTCCTTTTTCAGGTCAATAGTTGTAAAATAAGTCACCCTTCCCAACTTGTCCAGGGGTTCGTCCATCCAGGGCATCGGGTGGGCGTCTGACTTCGTGACTCCATTTAGTCCACGATAGTCCACACAGAAATAACTAGAGCAGGGGTTCTCAAATGGTGAGGCCAGCCTCCCTGGGGAGGCCCCAACCTGTTCTAGGGGGAGGCTCAAGCAAGTCTTGAAAAAGTACTGTATTTAAATTTTGAACTTTATAGAGTTTGAGTGAAGGGATAAGGCAAACTGAAAGAGGATAAAAGTAGGTGAATGTATGTATTTATTCACAAGTCTGTGACCAGGGAAAGTACTGTACACTGAGCCATGGCTTATTTCAGGTGTACCCAGGGAAGGGTAGTGAGAGAATACAATTCAAAATGTAACTGCAAAACACTCAAGCAATAGAAAATGAATGAAAGTAAAGTGCAAACAAATTACGAACAATAAACCAACAACGCAAGGAACAATGATTAATTAGACTGGCAGCAGAACTGTCCAAATACAAGAGTTAACCATACAGGTAGTAGGAATAAGAGCAGGGTGGGGGAGAGGCAGAGGTCGGCAGGAAGGTTATTCCAGTTAGAGGAGAAACAGAAAAAGCAGTCTGACCCATGAAGGTATGGCAGCAAGGGGTAGCAATGGTTTGAGAGTCAAAATATTGGAGAAAGTAGGTTGTCCTTTTGGGAGGTGGGGGTACAACAAGCTTAATAACATGAAAGCAAGCTATGCCATGAGGTTTCAATTTATTCCTGATGTACTGTGAAGAGTAGGCTATTTTTCTATGGGGAGGCCCAAAAATATTTCAGTATTTTAGGGGAGGCTCAAGATCTTTTTCATGTCTTAGGGGAGGCTCACTGTGACAAAGTTTGAGAACTGTTGAACTAGAGCCATCTGGCTTTTGCACAAGGACTATGGGTGAGACCTAGGGGTTGTGGAATCTCTGGATTACCCTTAAATCCAGCATTTCCTCCACCTCCCTCCTAATGTCCCATTGGACAGCTTCTGACACCCGATATGCTGATCACCATACGGGCGTCTGTGTCACTGTCTCCACATCATGCGTCATTAAGGGGTTAGTCCAGGCTTGGCGCTAAACCATGGGGCAAAGTCTGCTAGAACTGCCCTTACTTCCTGGATCTTGTCCGGGGCCAGTGGGGGTGACAGTTTAACTGCCTCTACAGAGGATTCCCACTTGCTTTCCTCCAGCAAGTACAGAAGGGGGTCTCCTTCATCCACCCCCTTCCCAGGATTACATACAGCAAACACCATGTCAGCTCTATTAGCATATGGCTTCATTAGGTTGACATGGTACCTTCTTTCTGTATGTCTTCTGTCAGGTAACTCTATGATATAGTTCACGTCATTTCCCATTCTAACTACTTTGTACGGTCCTGCTCACTCAGCCTGCAGCTTGTCTTTCCAGACTGGAATAAGGACCATGACTTCCTGACCCACCGTGTATGAACAAGCTCTGGCTCTGAGGTGGTACCACACTTTTTATTTCTGTTGGGCAGCTGTCAGGTTTCTCTGGGCTGTCCCCATAAACTCCTTCAGCCTTTCCCTAAACCTAAGGACGTAATCAAATATGGGAGTGCCCTGGGTGGCGTGTTTGCCTTCCTAGTCCTCTTGGATCAAGTCTAGGGGCCCACGTACTCGGTGTCCATATAAGAGTTCGAAGGGGAAAAAATCCTATTGACTCTTGCAGCAGCTCCCTGTATGCAAACAACAGGTGAAGAAGGTATTTCTCCCAGTCCTTCCCATGCTGTTCAGCAAACACTTGGAGCATTGACTTCAAGATACTGTTAACTCTTTCCACAAGCTCATTGGCTTGTGGGTGATAAGGTGTTGTGTGCCTCTGCATCACCCCACACTTCTCCCACAAACATTTCATCAGGTCCAACATGAAGGAACCCCCTTAATTGGTGATAACCTCCTGTGGAAACCCAATACGGGAGAAAATCCCAAGTAAGGCATCTGCCACTTTGTCTGTCCTCAGTGAGGATAGGACGACTGCCTCTTGATACCAGGTGGCATAATCCACCAGTCAGGATGAGCCTCTTCCCGGAGAAGCTGGGGGTATTTAAAGGCCTCACAATATCCATTCCCACCCTCTGGAATGACTCCTGCACTATGGGCAATGGAATTAGGGCAGCTTGGGTTTTCTTACCTGCCTTCCCTATTTCTTGGCACCGGTGACAAGACCTGCAATACTCCTTCACCTGCTGGGTGAAGTTGGACCATTAGAAATTCTGGGCTAACCACTGCATAGTGCACACATGTCCCAGATGACCAGACAAGGGAATATCGTGTGTGATCTTGAGCAACTGTTCATGGTACCCCTTGGGAATGACAAGCTGCCTGCCTATCACCCCTCCCTCTGTCTTCACAGACTGAGTATAGATCAGTCCATTCTCCCAATAAACCTTATGTTTACCATCACCTCCCTGTGCTCCATCAGATTCTGCCCAAGCCCTCACTTCTCTAGACTAGGGTCACTTTTCTGAGCAGCTGCAAACTTCTTACACATTCCCAAGGCATGGGATAGGTTCCCTTCCATATCTAAACTAGGGTCCCTAGCACTAGTGTCAGGGCACTGAGGATCACTCTCTTCCCTAACCCTCTGACAATGGTTCACCCCTCCTTCTTCCGAGTAACCCTCCGTAGCTGCGTGGTTAACTGCTACTGTGGAAATGTCTACCCCCTTTTCATTAGTCTCCATATCAGGAGACACAGGCTGGGGAACCAGCTTCCCAGTGGCTTCCACAATGGCTTCTGTGGGGTCCACAGAACTACAATTTTCCCTTGCTGCTTGACTATGGATAACTGCACACACCATCCCCTGTTTGAGATTGTTGCTAATGATGATGTCAACTGCTAAAGTTTAGGCTACAGCCACCTGTTGCACAGTTCCTCCTGTTTCAACCCAGTCTAGGAGAACACTAGCAAGGGGCAATGTTTTCTCCACACCAGTAAAGTCTTGAACAGTTACAAATTAATTGGGTATAAGCTGACCAGGGTCTACCAGATCCCCTTTTACCAATGTCAGGGATGCCCCTGTGTCCATTAACCCTTGTGTCTGTACACCATTCACCGTGACTGGGTGCATGTGTTCCCTCATGTCCACAGGCATGCTTCCAGGGACACACAAACAGCCCACTTCTTTCCTAACCCCATGTTGCATATTGCTTTTCCTTTTGGGACACTCTCTGGCATTATGCCCAGTTTCTTTACAGACCCAACATTCGTTTCTTTTTGCAGAGAACTCTTTTCTTTGAAAGCTGGGGCTAACTAGTTTTGGTGGAGGCAGTGAGGGTTTTAGTTGCCCTGAAGGCACACTTTTCCCTTTCTGCCACACCTGCCCATTCACTGTCAGAGCAGGTTTGCTCTTGGCATAGCGGTCTGAGAGTTCAGTAGCATCTTGCACTGTTTTAGGATCTTGGTCCTCCAGCAAAGTTTTCAGTTCTGCTGGGCATGCCCAAAAAAACTTTTCTAACAAAATAGCATTTTCAATTCTATCTACAGAGTTTGATTCAATTCCCTCCAACCAACATTTTAAACATTAACGTTGTTTCATGGCTAGCTCCTCGTAGGTCATATCAGGGCTTCTCCTGAGCTTACAGAATTTAGCTCTGTATGCTTCTGCAGTTAAATCAAACTTTTTGAAAAGTGCAGCTTTAAGTCTGCTGTAATCATTACTGTCCTCATTGTCCATTTGGCCCAATGCATCCTGAGCTTTCCTGGTAAGTGGCAGGGATAGCTGGAAGCTCCAGGACCCTCTTGGAATATTTGTCTGAATACAACTTTTTCAAAGGAATTTAAAAAGGCATCTGTATCCTCCCCCCCTCTTTAAATTCAGCTATCAATTTGAAATTCAGTTTGTAACCCAGTCCTGTAGTTCCAGTTAAACCTAAGCCACTTACCTGCTCTGGTGCAGGTGGTTGGAGTCGTAGCTTCTCCAGTTCAGGTTGCCTCTGGTGCTCACGCTGTTCATGGTCAGCCTCCCACTGTTCCCAGTCAGCCTCTTGCTGTTCTTGCTCTGCCTCTTGCCATTCTCATTCAGCCTCCCTCTGGAACTCCAGTTCCATTCTGCGTAACTCAGTCTGCAGCCTGATTGCTTTTATCTCCAGAATGCTAGTGACCTTGCCTTACTGTGGCAGCCCTTGGCTTGCACTGGCTCTGCTGTCCTCCTCACTGGATCTGGACACTGCTGGCCGCTGGCCCATCCACATCCAAGGTTTGGTCCTTACTGTCACAGTCTGTTACTCAATGCTCTGGGCATCTGCTGCCATCAGGACATCCATGAGGTTCTGCTTGGTGGCTCTCACCTCATGCAGGACTCCTCTGTCCTGACACAACTGCCTCAAATAGTCTGCAGTGTACCCACTGTAGTTGGAAGCCATCTTCTTCTCTAATTATGGCTGATCTAACTTTCACTTTAGAAAAAAACAATAAAACAGGTAGGAACTTGACTGTAAGTAAAATGATATAGTTCTGTTTCCTTTTTTTTAAAATAAAATCACTGCCTTATTTTGCAAGTAAGCTGTATAGTATTAAGCTGACGCACTGAACAGTTAAATCTTGTGTTACCAATTTTATCGAACTGCTGCTAACCAAATCTGTCACAAATGCACTCAGCAAGTCAGGCCTTCTGCTCCCACACTGCCAACCTCCAAGTGCAGTAATGTGAACAGGTAACAGACAGAGTAACCCTCTCGTCTGCTTGTGGGTCCAAATTACCTTTGGTCTCAAGTTCAGGGGGGATTCAAACTATGAACCGTATGCTAGCATACCCAAATGTACAAGCTCAGATAATATTCTCTTCGAGGGGATGAAATATATCTTTTGCCTTAGGGCACCTAATCAGGTATCCAAAATGAACCCTTAAAACTCTATAAAAGACCTTAGGTATATTCTTACCTTTTCCCAGTTTGGTAACACCATCAAGCTTTTGAACAGTTTGTGTCAGTCTTAACCCTCTATACGTCACATGCAAAAAAAGAACTGGCAGACCCAGGCAGTCTTTCAAAATAATATATTTACTAAAATGGATAAAAATATGTAAAATGTAAGCACAGAACAATATATCAAAAAGCATACAATCACTTAAAAGAACAAGGGAAGATTACAGAACAAACACTCCCACCACAATACAGTTAGACTTTTTCTATCTAATGTATTATCTCTATAAGTGCTGAAGTTAGATCATAGATCTTGTTTCTTAAGAGTCCAAAAAGATATGTCACTAAACAGTTCAGACACAGTATGGTTTAAACTGCATCTTTCCACGCCCCTTCTGTGAGTCATCTAGCTCCTCCTTTTAGAATATAAAAAAATACAAACAGGATGTCCTACCAAGAGATATATTAAACACTGTGACTTCAGCAAAAACTCATTTCCCAAATTATGAGTCTTTTTGAACCACAAGTTCCCTTGAAGTTTTACAACTCTGCAATTCTCCCACCTAGGTGCAAGATGTCTAGCAGGAATCAGTTTAATGATGTCCTGTTTCTGAAATCATAAAATGTATATTTAGCTTCCCAACTTCAAAGCACGTCATAAACAGGCCATAAATTGCAATATCTCAAGGAAGTTAAATACATTGCAGAGATCTCCTGGTCATTTCCTGTAGCTGAAACCTGGGGGAGGAGGGGCACCCATACCACAGGCTGTCTTCGGTGAGACAATCACATACTATATTTTTATATTACAAATATCATAGACCAGTCATAATCAGCTGGCCAAGCTTCACAGAGCACATTACAGTAATCAAGTCTGGATGTCACAAAGGCATGTACCAAGCTGGGGAGGTCCATAAAGGGAACTAGGGTCTTAACCCTGGCGATACTGCTAAGATGGTGAAAGCTGGTCTGGACAATGGATAACACCTGAAAATCAAATGATAATCTACTGTCAAAGGTCACACCAAGGTTTCACACCCTAGATGAAGTCCTCAATGGCACAAATCCCAGGAATAAACCAGTTTCAGTGCCAGAGGAAAACCTGTTCTGGCATACAAGGAGAGGTTTAGGGCACTGAATATGTACTCCCTATAGTAAAGGAGGGAGAAAGGGGACATGATTGGGGCTTTCAAGAGCTTGAAAGGGATAAATAAGGTGAACAAGGAGTGTCTGTTTAAGCTGAGTGGCAACCATAACAAGAGGGGGCACAGTCTTAAGCTGGAGGGGTAGGATTAGGATGGAGGGTCAGGAAGCACTTCTTGACAGAGAGGGTGGTGGACACTTGGAATGCGCTGCCATAAGAGGTGGTCTCATTGAAGAGAGGGGGCAGCTTCAAGAGAGACTGGAATAGGCATAGGTGGAAGGTAAGGATCATGGGAAGGGAGGATGGGAGGAGTGGGGGGTGGCAGGAACAGTAGCTCAAGTGGTGGACCCTGCAATATAAGCAGACTTGATAGACAAAATTGCCTTCTTCTGCTAGCTTCTTTGTATGTTTGTATGTATGTTCATATGTTTCTATCCATCTATATTATGAAGGGTAGCACAGCTATAGCAGTTACAGCACCACTCTAAGTTGATTTAATGCATCTGGATAAGGAGGGTGCTATATCCAGAGGATCACCTGACACTGTTCACAGTGGATAGCACCGACAAACCATTGCACCCATTCAAATGAGGATGCCCACCTGCATACAGGACCCAGTGGTATAATCAAAGGGCTTTGTTAGTGCTACCAGGCTGCTGAGGCATCACTAATAAATGCTTATATAACTGTTTTTATCAACATGCATAGTCATGTGTGACCCCCTACCTCATGGCAGCACTAGTGCCAGAATCACCCCCTTTCTCCCACTACATCCCAATCAGTAAAACTATATTACAAATCCTGCCCCTGGGCAATCTAGTAGTCCACCTTCCCCCAATTACTGTCAGTACTGTGCCATAATTTAACTGTGCAATATTTGATGATCCTGACCCTGGCCATCAAGTGGATGCCTTTCCCTCACTGACCCCAGTCAATATTGTGGAACTGTAGTAAACCCCATGCATGGCAGTCTAGTGGACCCTCTTCCTTAACTGAACTCTGTTGGTATTGGGAAACCTACTAAAGACCTTCTCTTGCAGCCTAGTGAACCCCCTCCTGCATTTGATCCTAGTCAGTATTGTGAAACTATACTAAAACCCTTTCCTGGCAGTCTAGCGGATCCCACTCCCTAAATCAATCTGGTTTTGTAGAAGTGTACTGAAGCCTGTCCCGGCAGTCTAATGTTACCCATTGCTGGATTGCTCTTAAAGTCCTCCCTCTCCGGTCCACCCACTGAGTACCCACCACCATCAAACCTAACTCACCCATACAACCATAGGTGAGCTACTATCAGGTCCTCAGATGGCAGTTGTCACAGACCCTCCACTCACCACCTTGGTCAATCACTATCTCACAGGGAGTGAATTCATATGTATTGTTGAAACAGATATTTCTACAGTGTGTGTGTGTGTGTGTGTGTTCGCTTCCTGTTAATCAGACAGCTACTGTCCAAAGTGCTAAGCAGAGGGTCTGTAACAGCCAACATCTGAGGACCTGACAGTGACTGACTTATTGATGGATGAGTGAATGAGGGGCTGATGGGGTAGGGTGCTCAGTGGGCGGGGCTAGTGTGGGAGGCTATGACAACAATCAGGTGGTAGGGTAACATTTAACTGTCATTGATGGGCTTCAGTACATTTCACACAAAACAAAAAAAGTACAGCTGGGATACAGGGGCCGACCGGTAACTCAAGCAAATGCAAACCAATAAAATAATGCTCCTGAAGAAACATTGATGTGAAACATTGAGTGGGTGATTTGTGGTGTACCTGCACATTAACAAATTTTTTTGGGCACATATCTCTTTGTGTCTGAGCCAGTTACATGCTTGGTGAGTGCCCCAGTGTTTGGGGCTACACTGAGCACTCACCAAGCATGAATCTGGCTCAGACACAAAGACATATGTGCCAAAAAATTAATTAATGTGCATTTTTTTAATATTTTGTTTACTCCCCCCACCAACGCTCCCTCTCAGCACCCACCATCCCACTCCCCCAAAAAATGTAACAGTGGCACTGGGTGGTACCAAATCCCTCAATGCAGGAAAATGTGTTTGTTTGTTTTTTTCCATGTAAAAAAAAAAGGCAATTGATGTGTTTTGCATCATTACACTGCCCCCCAACTGACCCTCCCACTCCGCACCCACCAATTCAATCCACCCTAAGCCCTTACTTACCGATCAGGGGGTCCAATGTCATAATCCTCTCTGGACCGCAGACACGTCTTCTGTCTTCGTAGCTGGATGGTGAACTGAAGAAACAGGTATGTGGTTTAATATATTTCAATGGGGGGTTTGAACTTAGTGGCATAACTTGGGCGTTTTTGAATATTTTTGGCCCAGATTCTCAACATGCTTTAATTGGGACCCTACTGCTTGAATATTTGCACTGCCATTAGGTAGATCTGTCCAAAAGGTGATTTCATGGTCCCTGCGTGAAACTGACTTTTGGGCAGAAGTTGAAAATGTTCTCTGCCCTTGTTCATGAGGTGAGGTCATATGAGACTATGCTGAAAATGTGGTGTAAAAATATAAAAAAAACAACAGTTATGCACCTACGGTGAATTTTGTGAACACAGGCTTGTTACTTGCGTAATTTTCAAATTTCACAACATAGCCAATGGGGGGGTAGTAACAACAACAAAAATGGAAAGGGACCTGGGGATAATCATATCAGATGACCTTAAGGTTGGCAAGCAATGTGAGAAGGTGGTAGGGAGGGCTGGGGGGTACTGGAATGTATAGGGAGAGGCATCACTAGCAGAAAACAGGAAGTTGTTATCCCCCCTGTACAGACAGTTGGTGAGACTCCATCTGGAGTACTGTGTCCAGTTCTGGAGACCCCATCTCTGCAAGGACATAGACAGGATGGAGGCAGTTCAGAAGAGGGCAACTAAAATGGTGCAGGATCTGCAAGAGAAGCCATATGATGAGAGGTTAAAGGAGCTTAATATGTATACCCTTGAGGAAAGGAGGGGGGGGACATGATAGAAATGTTTAAGTACCTCAGTGGAATCAACAAAGTCCAAGAGGGTAGCATCTTTCAGAAAAAGAGATGTGCAAGAACAAGGGGACACAATTTGAAGATAGAGGGGGGACGGCTCAGTGGCAATGTGAGGAAGTATTTTTTCAAGAGAGGGTGGTGGACACATGGAACAGCCTTCCTGAGAGGGTTGTGGGGTCTAAAACTGTGGGAGAATTCAAGAATGCATGGGACAGACATAAGGCAATTTTTGTGGGGGGAAGGAAGAAATAGGCTGTTGGTTAAATAGGATCTGCAGCTTATCCTTTAGGTAGGGAAATGGGCAGACTAGGTGGGCCAAGCAGTCCTTATCTGCTGTCAAAGTCTATGTTTCTATGTTTCTATCTTAACAGCACCTCATGAATGTGACAGCTGTCATTTTTGAAATCCTGGCCAAAATGCTTTTTTACATCTCGAAAGGTGATTTCATGCTCCCTGTGTGAAATCACCTTTCAGGCAGGAGTTGAAAATGTTCTCTACCTTTGTTCATGAGGTGGCATCATAAGAAGGCTATGTTGAAAATGTGGTGTAAAAATATTAAAAAAAAATAAAGTTATGAGCATATGTTGAATTTTGTGAAAACAGGCTTGTAACTTCGGTAATTTTCAATATTTTTCCTTCAGATTCACAACACAGCAATATCTTTACAGCACCTTATAAATGTGATAGCTGTGATTTTTCAAATCCTGGCCAAAATGCTTTTTACATCCCAAAAGGTGCTTTCACAGTCCTTGCATAAACTCACCTTTCGGGCAGGAGTTGGATGTTTTCTCTGCTCTTGTTCATGAGGTGGGGTCATAAGAAGGCTATGTTGAAAATTTGCTACACAAATATTAAAAAACAATACAGTTATGAGCCTACATTGAATTTTTTGAATGCAGGCTCATAACTTTGGTAATTTTCAATATTTATAACCCATGTTTACACCATAGTCACATCTTTACAGCACTTCATGAATGTGACAGCTGCCATTTTTCAACTTCTGCCCAAAATGTGTTTCTGTATCCTGAAAGTTGATTTCACATTCCCTGCACAAAATCACCTTTAGGCCAGGAGTTGATCATTTTCTCTGCCCTTCTTCATGACGCACCATTTCAGGAAGGCTATGTTGAAAATGTGGTGTACAAATGTTACAAAACAAACTTTCAATATTTTTATCCCAAATTCCTCAGCTCTAACTTGCAACAACATTTAAGTAAAATGTTGGAACTGACAAATGTCTGTTTAGTCTGGCCCTCAATCTGGTCCCCTCAAGTCCTGGGCTAGATGCCATTTAATCCAAGAATCTCACTCAGCTGTGGCTTCTGTTAATGTTCTTTCAGCTGAGGGCTGATACCATATGAAACCCTTTTCTGGTCATGAGGATAGGGGATGGGGAGGAGACAAGGATAAGTATCGCCCTTTACAAATCTTGAATATGTTGGCCCTGTATGAGGAACCACACCATTGATTCATGGCTCTATACATGTGACTTGGCCTTGGGTAATGTGGAGAGGGAAGGAGGAGTTAGTCTTGACCAACTTTATAGCACATTTAAAAGCTTAGTGGGCACTGGTTTGAAAACCTTAAAGAACCACTGACACCTCGAGAAGAACTTTGAGAAACATAATATTTGGACATAATGCAGCTTATATTTCTCATTAGCTCTGTAGTTCTTATCCCCATTATTTATGACTGAGGTTATATGCATAACAACAGATAGTTGTTTTTTGCAGGTTCATCAGTCCTCCATTTCTTCATCCAAACTTGATGTCATAGTACTCTGCTTGTGACATCACAGTTATTATCATGAAAGCAGACTGTGTTGTCACAACAGAGCATTACAAATTCAAATAGGGAATAAGCATAGAGGCAGATGAACTCTAAGAAATAAAGACCCTGTTTCTGTGGGGATTTCTTCAGTAAGTCATAATGGAGAGGAGAAATATATAGTAGATATAGCATATGACATATAAGCTGAATTGTGTTGAAATATTGTGTTTCCAATGTTTTACCAAAGGCATCAGCTGCTTTTTAATAGAACATTTCCAAATGTTGTGAGGTTTGTGATTTTTGTGGTAGAAGCCCTAATCTGCATTATGATATATGAGGTATGCTATATGTGATGGAGAGGAGTGGTGAACCTCTCCATATGAAAATGGGCACCCTGGTGAAGAAATATCTTCATAAACATGCACTTGAGAGGGTTACACAAACCTGAAAGGTGAAACACCTCCACTAACTTGTACTAGGTGTTAAAGAGGACAAAACCTACTACAGCCAAGGCATTCCAAGTGACAAGTGACCATGATGCTGTGGCAACCAAAGTAAAACTGCGAATTTTCCTTTTAGCAAACGACTAATAACAGGATGTGTGTTACGATTCCAAGATACTCCTTCATTCCATCATGTATTTTTCTTGTCTAGCTGCTCCTTAGTCTAGACATAAGGTCATTCATAGGTTTTGCAGGGAGAAACCTCTTTTGTCATGGTGTGCAATGCCTGGCACAAGGTCAATAATACTAAGGACCAGACGGGCTTGAATATAGAGGCAATGTTTGTCACCCACCACTAGAGTGGTGGATCTGCTGTCTAGAATACATCCAGGAGCAACAGGGCAACAGGGTATTCACAATTATGCTTTCCCCACAAGATTCTGACCACTGACAAGTCCTACTGGGCCAATGGTTGCAGTGCATTCTGGGTGAAAGTAAGTGAAAGGGGCTCACTGAAAGCAACCATAGATCCCTAGCTCTCCCCAGTTAAAAAGGGAATGTCAGACAGCCAGAAGAGGCATATGCAGATATCCTAAACAATGGCAAGCAAGAATTAATGGGAAAAAGGTTAACACACTTTTCCATTCTAAGCCTATATGCAGCAACTCCATATTTTTAACTACTCACAAGTGGTATAGGAAAGCCTGTGCTTTTCTGGGAAGGACAATTAAATACACAGGTAAATGGAGTTTGACATTAGACAATTAACAGGTTTCACCATCCCAGTTGTTCACATCCTGTACTGGTCAGTCTGGCCAATCTAGCGGAAGCTAAGGTAATTCATAGGTAGAGACCTCTGTTTTTTCTAAAATAAGAAATAACAAGAAATTCAAGATATAAAAGAAATACAATGAAAACAAACACATGAAAAAAGTAAAACAAAATGCTAGGTTTTTTTTTAGCAAAAACTAAATAAATGCTTGCAGCTGTTGTTGTTTAGGTTCCATTGTTACAGCAGAGACAGTCTGCAAGGAGGCAGCAGTGGAATTGTTTGATTCACAACACCTTTTAAGACCATAGCACAATGCTGCATAATACAATGTAGTATATTAAAAATGTGATTTCTAGTGTGTATAAGGTCATTTTGAGGTATTTTAAGAATGTATGTGTTATAACAAGAAATACAACTACATTTTCAATTAATAAAAAGAAATAACAAATTCCAGAAAAATAAAAATTATTAAAATAAAAAGAATTTCATAGGGGCTCTATTCATACACATGGATGTCTAATATAACATCTGGAATGTGAAAGTAGCCCACAGGGAACAGGTGCATTTGCTCCCTGATTTGAAGTCCATGCAACCAGGAGACCTCCTCAGACCTTTAAATAGTTCCAGAGGGTCACTGCCTCAAGCAAATATTCGTTCAGATTTTCCTGAACACCAGAACTCTGACAAGATGGTGGTATGTCCTCAGGGTTCTGCAACTACCACTGTCAATTTACTGACAAATGCACAGATGTTACAACAGTTGATTGTACTAAACAAAGATCAGCACTGGAAGTAGGGTCCAGAGCTAGTCACTGCTGTAAAAGCTATAGTGAAGGTTTGCTTAGGTACCTTAACTACTAACTCCAGATGAGTAAGCAGTTACACCTTGAAATAGGTCACACTAAGCACCATGTTAGCATAGTTCCATGTTAATGGTGTGTAACCAAGGTACTAGTTATAGTGTAAGTTACCAAAGTTATTGAGTAAGGTAGAGAACACATAAGCAGAGTACCCAGAAAAAGGTTTTTTTTTTTTTCAGTTTGTTTCCTGCCACTGGGCCTTGTCATACTATACTAATGTTACAGTAAATACTTCCCACTTTAGTGCTCTAAACTCCAAGCTGTGCCCTAAACTTGGGCTACTTCCATAAAGCCAGTCTCTCCCTCCCTGTAAGATGTGATCTCATGATTAAATGGATCCTCCCGGTTTTTGACTATGGGGACATAGTTTACAGTGCTGCCTCAGTCACTTCCACTGCCAAACTTGATGTCCTGTTTCATGCCTTCTGTAGGTTCACCTCTAACTCCCCCTCCTTAACTCACCACTGTGACCTATATTTGACCCTTTCCTCCTAATCCCTTGCTCAGAGACGCTTCTCACACTGTTCCACCTTCATTGCTTAATACTGGTTTGGAACCCTTCCACCCTACCTCGCCTCCCTCTTTAATCCAGCTAACCCCCCTCATCCTACAACTCGCTGTCGAACTGCACCCACACCTTTTCCCAAACATGTGTACGCACATCAGCTGGCAAACTTTCTTTCTCCTATAGACTTCCTTTCCTCTGGATTAGCATTCCCCTCCAAATCTGTCTTTCTCCCTCCTGCCCTGCCCTCAAGTAGAGGTGGGCGAAGTGGCCAAAATTCACTCCGCAAAGCAACTCACGGACTAATGCAGAATCCGTGAAGTAATCCACAACGCGAAGAGGAGTACTTTGCATCATAATGAGGAACGTGAAGTCCATTGATAACAATGACTTCGCATTACTCCACCTTCCACCAATCACTTCTGCACCAATTTTAATGTGGCGTGCATAGAAATCAATGTACTTCACATCACTTCACCTTGTTATTGAGCTCGAAGGTGAATTTTGCAGTGATTCATGGGATTAAGAGGGCTCTAGATTGTTCTGCACAGCCACAGTTCTGTGTAGTGTGTGTGTAGTGGTAGATGGAGACAGTTTCCTCTCAGAGCCCTGTGATTCAAGTCCTGTAACAGCTGTTAAAAAAGCCTTTTTGAGCCATTTTTTTTGCTCAAAATTAAGTACATAGATTTTAGGAAATCCTCCTGTGCTCATATCATCAAGTGTTTACTGTTTGTGTGTGGATTTTTGAATGTTAATTTAGAACACTCAGTCTGTGTACTGACAGACTCTTGAAGTCTGCTTTGGGGGAGGGGTGTATCTGTGATGGAGGTAGGTTAAAACTGGAAGAAAAAGCAGTCTTTCTGTTTTGGTTATACTTATCTTGTATAACTGTGTTAATTTACACAGTAATATTTTCAGACATTCTTGACTTTTTTTGCTGATTGCTTGTGGTAAAGCAGTGCATAATTTCAGTTTGTTTTAAAGATTTGGTTATATTACTGAAGTTTTCAATTTGCTACGCATTACTTGCAGTGTGTGTGTGAGTGTGCATGCGATGCGTTCCATCAAATCAGACACATTTTATTGTGCCACAGAATAATTGCAGCAGTGTGAACCTGCTATCCACTGCACCTGTGTGATTTTGTACTGCTTTGTGGCATCTTGGTATTGACTGTTACTGCAGTGCACTGCACCTCCCCTCCAAACCAGCAAAAGGTATTCTTTTCCAGATTGGATTGTGACTTGTAAGCACTGATTGAGGTGTTGTGACTTTGTGTCTGCATCTCTTCGTGATTGCACAAAGCAATCTTAATCTGTCTTTGCTTTTGCATCTGTTTAGTGCCCAATCTCCATCTGCAAGCCACAGTTGTTGTCTTTTTTGACTTCACATCCACTGACCCAGACTGAAAGTTCAGAAATCTAAATTTGTTTAGAATTTTCTTGGTGATCCCCCCAAAATGCCTGCAAAGAGACGTGCAAGCAAAGCTGTTTCTGGCCATGGCACTGCTGCAAATGACAAGATTGTCCATGGGTGTGGTAGTACACAGAAGTGCATAGCTGATGTCAGTTAAGGGATTTCTCCATCAATGTTTTTTAAAGTGCAATCTGTAGCTTCACTCATAGTTGGAGGAGAAGATTTTGTCCCAGCTGGTGGTGTTAGTGCAGTTTCTGCTGGCATGAGTATTGCTGCCTCAATTTCCACTTCTGACCAGTTAACCATTTCAAAAAATATAGTTCAGTCTAAAGCTGTGACTGACAGTGTAGATGATGTCATACTACCCATTAAAATCCCCATGGTAGCCAAATGTGATTCTGATCCTGGCAATGATAACTCACATTGTCACATTTCTTCCAGCACTGTTGAGGTCATGCCTTTGCCATCCAATGATTCAAAGTGTGGCACAAAACTATCAGGTGATGTTGTTGATGATAAGATGATTCTGTGGTTGGAATATGTTCTCCACATTACAGCATCCAAGCTGAAAATGTGGCTGCGGATGCCGTTGATGAATATGATAATGATGTCAGTAACCCCTGTTGGGAACCGGAGAAAAAGAAAGTCAAGGTGGTTGTGCCTCAGTCTGTTGGTCTTAAATCCCCCCATCTCAAAAAAGTTGTGATTTAGCAGTTCCTGTTGATGATAATGATGATGACCCAGTAATAATCATAGGTAGTTGTGGTGGTCAGTTGGAGTCCAAGTGTGTACAGCCTGTAAAATCATTAGCATACCCCCCATTTCAGGAGTTAAAAAAACATAGTCCAATAAGCAGCATCAGGGACGTGTTAAAAGTAGGGGATCACAATCCCTTGTTTGGGATTTTTTGTCCAAGATGCAAATGATGAGTCAGTTGCAATCTACCAGCTTTGCCATGCATGTGTGAGTCGAGGTTAAAAGGGAAGTCATCTGGGCATGGGGGTCCAGCATTCACATCTTAGGTACAGGCATATGGCACTGTGGACCCAGCACCAGATGGCAGCTAATGCCATAGTGGGGCATTCACCCTCATCATCAACCTTACTGAGCATGTTATCCTCTTCCATGAGTGTAAAACCAAGTAGAAATGTCTGCAGTAGCGATGAAATAACACCAGAGGATTACTACAGGCATGATGAGGAAGGAGGATTATGATTTAGAAATCTTGTCAAGTGGTGGTCAGAGTAGCAGTGGTGGTGGTGGTGGTCAATGCAGTATGTCTAGCGCAAGTTGTACATCAACCCCTGTATGTAAAATGGGGAAAATAACTTCATTTGTGACTTGTCACCTGTGCACCCTCTTCATCACAAGTCCACACACCCCACCCTCAGCAATTCGCAAAGCCGAGCCATTTGTCACACCCCTTGCAAAACGTGTAAGTCAGTCCACGTTGGAGAGTGTTTTTGTCCGTAACCTCCTGCCTGCCTGCCTGAGGCATGCGACCTACACTGTGTAAGCCATGTGATGTGTGAAGGCTGCCTGTGAATTCTCACTCTGCCTTAAAGTGAAATTAGGTGGAGTGCATGGCATGAAATCATAATTACAATGCAATGTGGCAAAGTGAGTGTTTAAAATGAACATTCCGCGTAGCAGAATATTAATGCGAAGTTGCCACTTCATGGGCAGAATTTTACTTTGTTGCATCTCTACCCTCAAGTGTCTGCTCAAACCAACCCCTACTACTTCCTGTATCTACTCCCTTCCTAGTGCTCACTTACCTTCTTCTTCTTAGTCCCCTTCTCCACCTGCTGCAATTCTTTGAATATAATTTATTGTATATAATCAATGTAAACATTGTTTTGTATATACAAGATATTTCTTCAGTGTATAAAGCATTCTTTTTTATTATGTAAAATTCCTACTTTTTGTAACAACTTTGTTAGAAATGTTGTATTATCGGTTGCTGGATTTTATTCTTCTGTACCTCCTCCCAGGGTCACACCTGGAAACAAGCTTCTGCTTATGGTACCTTTCCTGGTTACCAACTTTTTTTTTTTTAAATTCAAGTTTATTGACATACAATTGGCACACAAATGAAGAAGCCAAACTTTACATGAAATGATCCGTGACCACACCGTTACGTACATATACCATTAGAAACTTACCAATACCTTTTCAAACTAATGACCCCCCCATCCCCCACCTAACCCCTATCCCCCCTACCCGGGTTGCATAGGCTGAGGCAGGTCCGCCCGTGAGGAAATGAACAGGGCCTACTAACCACAGCGGTTAGCTATGAATGGAGCAAGTAAAGGGCTTGGAGGGGCCTGCGATCAAATTTGAAAAACTGCCCCTCTTTGCAGCCCCAAACTTCTCCATAATCAAATTGAAAAGCAATTCCTGTAGCCACTCCACATAACCAGGTGGGGTAGTGTCCAACCAGTGTCTTAACACAATTTTCTTGACCAAAGAAGAAATCAAAGCCATATAGTATCTTCGGGGCTTAACAGTGATGTCAGTATAGTCCCCTACGAGACAGATTTCGGGGGTGAAGCAAGACTCAATGCCCAGTATTGGGTCTGCCTTTTGTGATTGGTCTCACAGCTCTTTCTACTGGTGGACACTCCCAAAAAACATGCATGAGATCCCCACCGCTTGATGACACCGAAACATAGGGCATCTGGGGCACGCCCAATTCTGTATAACTTGGAAGGGTCCAGAACAAGTTATTTAAAAATGAAATTGCATATCATAATCTGTCTGAGTGATATACTGGTACTTGTGTTGCCAGACCCTGACTAATTTCGACCCTGGTCACCTAAGCAATTCACCCAGTACCATGGTTTATTGCCAATGTCTGTATAGGCCTGTTCAAGAGAGCTTTATAAACCTGGAAACTGCATGTGGTTCCAGACCCAAGAATCAGGATTCAAACACATCCCATTAATCTTTCCCTCTTTTAATTTTAGGCTTGAACCTCCCTAACAAATGAGTAAGTTGGTATAGCTTAAAGGAATGATTAGGACCTATATTATACTTTGTTAGTACCTCTGCAACTTTTAAACACCTGTAGCCCTGCATGAAATCTGCCACCTTTAGCCCTCAGAAGAGAAGCCAGGATACCTTTATCATGTTACCCCAATCTTCATGTTAGGGTTAAAACATATAGGCTAAAGGCTGTCAGCACAGGGGAATAAAGGAGAAAGCACACATTTGGAGAGTGCGTCACGTAGAGATAACCTAATTGAGGGTAGCAACTAAGCTAGAGGGAGGTTTCAGTGGGATAAAAGAAAGAGCCCTTGGATCCACCCGGCCTCTCTAATTAAGTCTAATTCCAACTTCACCCAAGAAGGACATACAGGTAAATGTTCCAGATCCCTAGGAGGCAAGAGCCAGTAAATATTTACAAAGGTTACTTGCCCAGTGATACAGTCCAAAATGCAGGAGCCTTAAGCCGGCCTTCTCCCTGGGAGCCGCCAGTTTATGATAAGCTCTACAGGGTGTTTTCTTTACCCAG
This sequence comes from Neoceratodus forsteri, assembly GCA_016271365.2. Lineage (NCBI taxonomy): Eukaryota > Metazoa > Chordata > Ceratodontiformes > Ceratodontidae > Neoceratodus > Neoceratodus forsteri. Next base: position 604,357,550 of record CM057456.1, on the reverse strand, counting down.
ATGAAATCCGAGATAATTGAGTGGGCGCTCTGTGCCACTTCAAGGGTAGCCAAACATTGAGCATGCTTAAAGGGTACAAAATCCTCGGCAACACATTCATTTTATTATATTGACCCTTCCCCAAAGAGAAGGGAAGTTTGCTCCACCTCTCAGATCCTGTAATGGTTACCTTGAGGCGTCAAATTAAGTCTCACCATTTTGACTTCTGAAATAGTCAAAATGATGCCCAGATCTTCAGAGCGAGGAGTCCACTGGATCCCCAACTGCAAGATATCTGATTTACAGATCTTAACATTCAGTGGGAGGAACTGAGTTTTCCTATGTTGATTTTATAGTTGGATAGCTTACCATAAGTGGCAATCTGATCAAGTACTACTGGAATGGAGGATCGAGGATGGCTGACATGAAGTAGGATGTACGTCTCGAAGGCGAGACCTTAAACTCCAGAGAACAATTTAATCCCTTAATTCTAGGTTCCTGTCTGATACTACACAACAATGGCTCTAAATAAATATTGAACAAGAGAGGACAAGAGGCAGCCTGCTTAGTCCCTGACAATAAAGAAAGCTTGCCAAAAACTCCATTACAGTATATTTTAGCGGATGGCGACCTATATACGCCAAACACCATGTCTATAAAGTGGGCGGGAAGCTGAAATGCTCCATAGTCAGAGACAGGAACCTCAATCCACCATGTCGAATGCTTTCGGCATCAACAGACAACAACCACCTGAGGTATTACTATCTTTAGTAGCGAAAATGTGGGATAGCTTCGGAGATGGTCTGATGCCATTCTACCGGCATAGAATCCCACCTGGTCCAGATGGATTAGCCTAGGAAGCACCCTCACTAAGCAACCACTAGTATCCGCCCAAATTTTTATGTCATAGTTAATCAGGGCAATGGGCCTATAGTTTGAAACCTGGTCTCAGTCTTTCCTTCTTTAGGGATGAGCACTATCAGGGATTCAAAGAGGTGACCGTCAATGTGTTCAGAGGTAAAATACTGTGAAAAGGCGTTTTAATCCTGGGCATAACTGCCTACTAAAACATTTATAAAAATTCGGAGAAAAACCATCGGACTGGGAGCTTTATCAGCCGGGAGCATCTTTATCACATCTAGTATTTCAGACTCAGAGATCGGAGCGGTAAGCAATGTTTTCTGTTCCTCCGTTATCTCTATAAATTGCACCCAGACAGATACTCCTAATTACCTCGTCACTTGATCTATTAGGCATGGGACTATAAAACCCTATAATAATCTTCAAATTCTTTGGATTTATTTCATATGGGGTGGTTTAATCGACCCATCGGCTAGGGATGAGATACTATGCATAATTCTAGATGTTTTGATCGCCTTAAGGCGCATGGCCAAAAGATGCCCTGACTTCTCCCCCTGGTCTAGATATAGGGCTTTCGTTTTGTTAATGGCATATTCTGCCTTTTCTCTCAACATGTCATCATATTGGTGTTGGAGCCTGGCCAACCTTTCCCTTAACGCCATTGGTGATGACTTTGAAAGAACCTTCTCTATATCCTTAATCTGGGAGAGCAGTTGTTTCGCCAAAGTCTCTCTCTTTTTCTTTCTAAAGGCCGCTAGCTTAATAAGCTTCCCCCTTACAACACATTTTAATGCACTCCACTCCATGTCCCCCTTACCCGTCGTGTTGCAGTTCTCCTGTTCATACTGCTCTATAGTCTGACTAATACTGTCTCTGATCTCCGGTACCCTAAGAAGCTGGTTATTGAACTTCCAAATGGTCTGCTTGGGTGTATTAGATAGAAGGTTAAGGGAACATCGGACCATCGAGTGATCTGAAATGACCCCCGGCATGATTGTGCAATTGACTAACCCAGGGAGCAAGCACTGACTCATCAAAAAATAGTCAATATGAGACCTGGTTTTATGGACCTCAGACAGGAAAGTATATTCCCTTTTAGAGGGGGACAAGACCCTCCACGGATCGCACAAGCCCAAGCTGTCTGCTAGCTCCCTGAGGGCTCTTTGAGCCAGAGAGAGGCCCCTCTCACGCCTGCCTTCTCTATCCAACTCCATATTGAACACCAAGTTCCAATCGCCTCCCAAAAATATAGGGAGATGGATAAAGGGAGACAGAACAATGAGTAAATCAACGAAAAAATGGGGCGAGTCTCCATTTGGCCCATATATACTACCTATCACCATCCTAGTTTGGCTAACCAGCCCGACTACAAATATGTACCGGCCCTCAGGGTCTGCCAGCTTTCCTCACAGACAAAGAGGTACACCTAGAAAATAGAATGGCTACTCCCTTACTAGCAGTGCTATCCCCAGCAGCGTATACCTGGGCCACAAATTGGCGTCTCAAGGCATTAGCCTCCTCTCCAATATAATATGTTTCCTGCAAGCATATTATCTGAGCTTTCTGCAGTTGCAAATGTCACAGAACCTTGTGTCATTTCAAGTCCTTCCTAGCCCCTTGATATTCCACAGAAATAAATTCTAGGGTACTACCCTGAGTCCCTGTATTCTATTTTAAAACTATTCGTCATTGACTGAATTGCAAACTGCCTACCTCCTAGGCCTTCCTTCTAGATGTAGATCCTCCTGAACCACTGCCTACAAAACTTGATGCAACCTGGATCCCTTACTCACCTACTCCCTATTCTAACCCCTACACCACTCCCTTTGCCCCTCCCACCCATCGAGTAGACCGCCCCCTGACATAAGCTGATAAAAGGACCCATATTCCCCACCCACCCAAAATCCACCTCCCGGCCCTTGGGATCATACAGTTCCAAAGCTCCCGATTACTCTCCCGCCTCCCTCTCCCACTATGCGCAACAAGCGATTGCCTTACGGCAAGGGAGAGACTACTCTCAACAATAACTTAGCCCCCCAGAGAACCACCATCCCAGAATATGACCTATCTAGGTACAAACTGCTCCCTCTGCTGTCCCTCCAGTAGGAGACTTGTTAACAAATTATTGTAAATAGGAAGGTCTCCCACTCTAACTAGATTCGCTACCCCTGCATTCTACATACCCCAAAAGAAGAAAACCCACATCTATGCAACTAAACTAACTGCCCGTTAAGCAGGCCTTTAACCAACTCTACTGGTTACAAAACACATAACCATTTAAACATTGAAAGATCATGTTGAAATGTCCGAACATTTATGCCCATGCCGTCCCATAACAAACACTGATGGGGAGAAACAGAAATGGCATAAATTAAACACACCGCAAGGACTAGTTACCCCAAATGAGAAACCGCACCTCGACAGAGCCCCAAATACCCTAGTGAGGATGGACAAAACAAAATCCATAAAAATTGAGAGGAAAAGTGGAGAGTGACCCAAAGGGAATATGGCACCCATGTGCAACTTGACAACCAGAAAAGGCAGGGCACCCTGGAGAGCATACCCGGTGCTGAGACCAGACCCTGAAAGAATCTCTGGTGGCTGCAGGACCAGACAACCGAGCCACCTTCCACTCAGACCCCTCAGAAGCTGCCCTTCATAAATCCCGATATGAGGATCACCCCACACCAGGTCCGAGCAAATGGGAATGCCGATGGCAAAAACAGAGCACACCCTCCCGAAAGCTGTCAAAGTCCCTCTGAAGTTTTGCCGCCAATAGATGACACCCTGACGATTGAAGCAGATCTCAGCCTGTCCACGAAGCTTAATTAAGGCTTCCTAAGGCCTCGTGTGCACTACCACCTTTCGACAGGATCACTTCATCCAGAATATTAAGGCTCTTGGAATCCGTTTACAGTCCCAACACTATCAGTACTGAAATTGAAAACACTTGAGGAAACTCCCTGGGATGCGGCTGGACAGTCCTCCACACGCAGGTAAGGTAAACTAGCTCGGGGTCTCACCTTCTTAACAGTTTGCAGGAGAAGAGAAAAAAAGGAAACTACAAGCTGCCCGTAGGACAACAAGCACACCACTTCAAGCTACAGTGAAGCCTCTCCATGCCCTTCTCAACCAACCAGCAGGACTGCCATGATTAAGTCTTTACTTCTTCTTAAACAATTCCGGAAGGGCTTCTTGCAGCCTTTTCCCGCTGCTTGAGCATTGTCAAAACTGGCCAGTGGCCAGCCAAAGCCCTGCAGATGCGCTGGGTAGCCCATCCAGCGGATGCCTACAGCGATCAGCTTGGAGACAGCCTGATAGTACTCTGCTCTCCTTTGCCGGACCGATGAGGAGATCCTGGGCAATTCTTAACAGGAGCCTCCACCATACCTCCTGAGTACTTTCATTTTGCCAAATACATGCTGTCTCTCTGATAGTTTAAGAAATGAAAGATCAGGATACGGGATGGGGAGCCAGCAGGAGAGCATGGGTCTCAGCGCACGATGGGCCCGTTCTATCGTGTAATTGCCCCCGAAGGGCGAGGGGCCTGTAATTCGATGAAGGAACTTTTGAATGAACGTAATGGCATCTGGGCCTTCTTCCCTTTCAGGGAGACCAACAATGATCATATTATTGCGCCTGTTTCTTCCTTCCAGGTCCTCTAACTTCGACTCCACCTTATTCAGCTTCTGCCTTAAAAGAACTAACTCAGGCTCTTGTTTCTCTGCCCGCCTCTCTAGGGAGGTGACCCTGACCTCCATGTCTCCTGTTCGGCGGGATAAGTCCTCCAGCGCTTGGGTGACTGCCTTGAGCTCCTCAGTCACCGTGCCCAGTTCGGAGTGAAAAGGTTTGATTTCAGCTAGGAATTGTGCCAAAGTCAAAGGCTCCTTGTCCAAATTACCCCCTTCAGCCTCCTGCCCGCCTGCCTAGGAAAGTTCTAGCTTTTTTAGACAGGGCCTTAGAGGGGCTGGCGGGGTGTGTTGACGGCGCTTTTAATTTCCAGCATCCATCAGCTCCGCGGACACTCGCAAGGCTTTCAGGTAGGCTTCCGGAACACAAATCGTGCTGCAATGGTGTAGTTGCTCCCTCTTAACTGGGCAGTTTAAGGTCATATTGGAGCGGGAGGCCAGGACAATTGCAATCAGGCAGCCGCCATGAAACCTGCACCACATGACTCCCGGTTACCAACTTTTAAATAAGTAAATAAATACTGAAACTATTCCTTTGTGCTTTGTCCTATATGAAGTTCCTAGTGATAGTCCTAGTAAGGTATCACCTGCACTAATACAACCAGTCTAAAACTTAAATGTCACCTGTGTTCATCAGACAGGGAGTGCTACAGAGAAAATTCAAGACGGTTAAAGTGCCATTGATGTTGATAACTGTTATCAGTAATACATGTGTAGTAATAACAGTTTATTGTTCTTCCAGTACATAATGTAATGAACATTACAAGGTTAAAAAAGACAGCAAGCAAAGAAAGCATCACAGCATAAATAGACAAAAATTAACACACAATATTCATCCATTATACAATTATTCAGACATTTATCAGAATGATATGTGCATAATTAGGAAGGTCCTAATGTTTAAAGTTAAGAAGTAAGAGAATGTTTTCTTTTAAGCTTCCTCACATTGTAGAAAAAGTTTGCAGTTGTCTCCACATCACCTCTTGTCATTGGGTGAAGAAGAATGAATAAAGGATCGTAATCCATTTCTGCATACTTCAACAAAAAATCTTTTAGAACTTGTTCATGTGAGGACTTATATAAAGAGCATTGAATAGTGATATGATATAAGGTTTCAAAGAAGCCCTTATTGCAACGACAGTAATCTTGTTGCAGACTTTCGACATTTATCTTGTTGAAGAAGATATACTTTGAGCAGATAGTGCCAAATCTGGCCCAAGTAATAGCTTTCTAGCATTAGGAGTTAATGGGTGAGTTAGGTAGTCCTCGAGAGAAGAATTGATCTTGTCAGTACTAAGCCAGATGGCTTGCTTCTGGGCCCTAACCTGGTCCATTTGCTTTGACTGTGCAACTGCAATTTTTTTTTTTTAAATATCTTTAAAGGAGCTGCCATTAGGGGCACAGAAGTAGATGTCAGCCTGAGGACATAGCTCTCACCTTTTGAAGGCAAAATCCTGCTAAATCCATTTCAAACTTTAAAAATCATGCTAAGTCTATGATCAGATTGTCCACATGATTTGAAGGAGCACGCTGATATAAAAATCTAAATAAAACTCTGGTTATTTCTGAGGTTGAGTCATGTCAACTCACCCGGAGTGGCTGGGGCCTACAACTACAATGGATCAGTCCACTTCTCCAGTTACTTGGGATCCAGCTGCAGTGGAGTGGATGCTCAGGCAGCTGCTCACTCAAATGGCCCAAGTAACGCTCGCTATGGACCACTCAGCTCAGGTTCTGCAGGGAAAGGAAGCCTGATTTTTTCAAAACAAAAGCTGCATCACTGCCAATGAAAATTGTTTACATGACCACATGGCCACTCTTTGGGAGCAACAAGCCACCATTAATAAACTGTCACAAAAATCAATGATCTAGAGAACCGGGGGAGAAGGAACAACCTCCGGTTCTTAGGATTTCCCGAACAAGCAGAAGGCCAGTGCACAGAAGCTTTTCTTCAGTTGGCTATTATAGAAATGCTGCAACTTCAGCCAGGATGTATGGTGCAGGTGGAAAGAGCTCATTGCACCCTCGCTCCAATGCCACAGGGATCAGACAGGCCCAGACCTATTATCGCTCAGTTTTTGGACTGTCAGGACAAGGAAAGAATTATTGCCAAGTCTAGGGAATTATGAAACATAGTATGGAGATCTCACAAAATCAATATTTATCCAGATTACTCAAAGGACCTCTTAGATAGGCAGTGAGCCTAAATGGAGGCCCACCACCTCATGGATCACATCGGCCTGTCTTTCTCCCTGTATTACCCAGCCACAATGCGTGTAGAACACAATGGTGTACCTTGCTCTTCTCTTTCCCCCGAAGCCCTAATGAACTTTCTAAATAGAAACTGGCCTGGGGAAATGCAACTCCAAACTCAACAGTAATGCTCTCCTACTAGACCTTCTGTAGCACTGGACAGGAGGTCTCCTCTGAAAAATTTGGCTGAATCAAATTGGGCAACCATGCCAGGAGATGCATGGGAACTCCCTGCGAAAAGCAACCGAAAATGCCAATCCTCCTGGCACCATGGCAAAAGAGATCATCCTTTTTTTTTTATTTAATATACTTTATTCATTTTATATTTTTTAAACTACAATCAGTGTAGACAACTTAACATTGCTGTTAGAGAAAATACAACTGGTAATAGACAGTTACATGAATTACAGTTAAATTGCCTGCCACCCCCCTTCCACTTCCCCTCCCGTCACCCCCCTCATCTGCCACATGTTCTTGTAAGGAACTAATGTAAAGAATATAGATATGACAATACTGGCTTCAGGATTATACCCAATGGATACAACCTTCATAAAACACACCGGTACAAATTTAGTATTAGTGGAGTCTATTGTACTGATATAAGAGTGTGTAATGTTTCCCATCTATGCTTATACCTTCCCACTCTATTTTTGGTTCCAGCAATTGTGTATTCTGCTTGTAAAGCAAACATGATTTCCTTGAGCAAGTCTAAGTAAAGTGGAGTGGATGAATCTAACCAGTGCCTTAGTATTACTTTCTTAGCACAAATAGAAATTAAAGCAATATGGGCTCTCTGCTGTGACCCTGGAACCTGCTTGAAATCACCCAAAATACATACTTCAGGACTGAAGTTATCGGCAAGCATAAGTAAGGGATTAAGACGATTTCATATCTCCATCCAGAAAGAGTGAATATTCTCACAGGCCCATAACATATGGAATAAATCAGCAGAATCTTGTTGACATTTTGGACACTTACTGGAGGATAAGGCCCCTATTTGGTGCAGTTTGGATGGTGTACAATATAAATTGTGGTTAATATAGTACTGCATAGGTCTATACCTATCCCACTTAATGTATTTATATAGATGTTTCCAGATGCTGGTACAGTTCCTCTGAGGGGGGTTCAGACTTAAAATGTTGTTCCACTTATAGAACCGTTGACCTTCGAGAACAGCAATTTCCTTGAGGAGAAATTTATATGAGTAGGAAATGATGTGAGATTTAGGGATGGATTCTAAATATGGGAGTAAGGTAGACATTAGGGGGCTGTTCCATACCCCACTTCCAAAATGGGAAACTAATAGGTGTGATACTTGAAAGAATTTAAACACTTGATTCACAGGCCATTTAAAAATGGATCTCACTTCTGTAAAAGAGAGCAGTTTTTGATTTCAGACCAGGTGGTCTACACTTTTCACTCCCATATGTGGCCAGAAAAGGTGTTGCAGAACTGTCTTACCCGCTATTAAAAGATTAGGTTTAGAGAACAGGGGCTGAGCTATATCTCTAATTGCATCCACTTTAAGGAAATTATTTAACTCATACTGAGTGTTAATTAAGACATTTACAGGTAATGGCTTATACTGCAAGGATATGGGGAGATTCTTCCTAGTGATAAAAGGAAGGGTCTTATGATCGATACCATTCCCCAAACATAGATCCTGTTCAATTTTGACCCAGTAGGAACAATTGGAGGAATCTAAAACAGCTTCTGAGGGGTGCAACCATAATCTAATCCTTGCCAAATGTATAGCTAAATAATATATATAAAAATTAGGGGCTTGAAGACCACCATCAATTTTCTGACGAGTAAGTTTGAGATAGTTTCATCTAACTTTCTTTCCCTGCCAGATGAAGGTGCTAAGGATTCTGTGTATCTGTGAAAACCATGACAGTGGAAGGACCTCATTAAACATTTGCAAAAGGTACAACATTCAGGGTAGCACATTCATTTTTATTATGCTCAAACGGCCCCATAATGAAATAGGTAATTTTGACCATCGCTTGAAGTCCTCCGATAGGGTCCTAATTAGAACATCTAAATTAAGTTTTTTCATTACTCGTGAAAGTGGGTGTAGTAGGATTCCGAGGTATTTGAATTTTGCCATATTCCATCTTAGGCCCAAATAATCAATTTCACTCTTGAGAGTAAATTTGTTAAGGGGAAAAAATTCAATTTTTCTGATATTCAGCTTATAGTTCAAAATGGTCCCAAACTGCGATATGATGTGAAAAGCTGCTGGGAGAGATTGGGTTATGTTGGTGATATGCAGAAGTAAATCATCTGCATAAGCAGATGTTTTGTATTCCGTATGGTCAATTAGTATCCCGGATACCATCCCCGAATTTTTAATTTTCCTAATAAGTAGTTCCAAGTACAAATTAAAAAGGTATGAGGAGAGTGGGCAACCTTGTTGAGTACCCTGGGATAAAGTAAAAGACAGGGAGTGAACATTGTTACAATAAATTTGAGCTTTTGGTAGTGTGTATAGTATTTTAACCCATTGTATAAATTCCTGCGGAATATGATATTTAGCCAGTAACAAAAATAGATAGTCCCAAGAGACCCTATCAAAGGCCTTTTCTGCATCCAGGGATACAAGAGCTGTAGAAGAAGTGAGTTCCCTGGATGCAGAAGAGAGATATGCTACCTTTCTAAGGTGGTCAGAAGATAGTCTTCCTTTAACAAATCCAACCTGTTCTATACTAATAAGGGACTCCCAGACCTGGCCTAGTCTAGATGAGAGTATTTTAGCTAAAATCTTGAGATCCACGTTAATTAGGGAGATTGGTCTATGGTTTGGAATAAGAAGAGGATCTTTATCTGGTTTAGGAATGACAATTATAAAGGTCTGATTCAGGAGGTATCGGAAATACCTTTGTTATAAATGTATTGAAAAGTATCAAGGAGAATAGGGACAATCATTTCTTTAAATGTTTGATAAAAATTTGTAGTGAATCCATCCGGGCCAGGTCGATTTATCCCACGATAAGGAATCTATTGCTTCATGAACTTCCAATAGAGTAATAGGGGCTCCCAGAATTTTACTCTGGGACTCTGATAATGCTTGGAGATCAATATCTTGGAGAAAATGATCAATTTGTTGGGGCAAGGAAGAGTGGACAGGGGCTGAGTAAAGATGCCTGATAGTATTTGTGAAATGCATTCACAATATCTGGAGGAGAGGTTAATAACACCCCCAAAGCCAAATAAATTGAGGTGACTATCTTGTCTGCCATTTGAGTATGGAGACAGAGGGCCATAAGTCTCCCAGCCCTTTCTCATTGATCAAAGTAAGATATTCCGGACTGGAGCATAAGAAATTCAGCCTTCTCAGCTAGTAACTGACTGTACTGTGCACAAAGAGATTCTACTTTTAACCAGTCTTCTATTGGGGCAGATGATGAAAGGAGGCCCTCTTGTTCCTCTATTTGGGCCAGGATTGTAGTTAGGGCTACTGTTCTCTGCTTTTTTGTTTAGTTGCCAGGTGAATAAATTCACCCCTCAGTGCACATTTCAAGGAACCCCACAAGAAATCTTTTTTAGGCATTGTAGGGGCATTATTATCCATAAAATTAGATATGAAAGCCTCAAGGAGTTGAATTTGATCATCTGCTTTCAAAAGTTGACTGTTTAGTTTCCAGATTTTGTCCATTTGTATGTTAGGTGAGATATCAAGCAAACTATGGGCAATATAATGGTCAGAAATTACTTTGGAAGAGTAGTATGCCAATGAGACACCCAGCAAGAGGTCTATTGACAAAAAGAAAGTAATCCAATTGAGAAAAGGAGTGGTGAGGAAGGGAGTGGAATGAAAACTCTTTACTGTCTGGGTGTAAAAGCCTCCAGGGATCTGTTAGACCCATCAAACGCATTAGCTCATGTAGTGCTTTTTGCCCTGGGGTTGATTTTTGCTTTGTCTGAATCATTCTGTCTAGCTGATTAGACAAGACCAGATTCCAATCTCCCCCCAAAAGTGTTGGAATTGTAGCCCATGGGGCAAGTGTGGTCATAAGTCCAGTAAAAAATTCCGGGTCATCAATGTTGGGTCCGTATATGGATCCTAATATTAATTCTGAGTGACCTAATATGGCCCTAAGAATCACGTATCAGCCTCCAGGATCAGCAATTTGGTGAATGAGCCAGAATGGGATTCTCTTAGATATAAGAATAGCTGTCCCTCTTTTACGAGAATCAATACCAGAACCAAATACCTGGCCCACCCAATTTCTCCGTAAATAATTTGTTTGATTAGGTGACAAGTGTGTCTCTTGCAAAAAAGCTACCTCTATTTGCAAGCTTTTCAGAAGAAGTAGAACTTTGGTTCTCTTGGCAGGGGTCTGAGCTCCTTCTATATTCCAAGAACAGTAATTAAGACCCATCATGACTGAGACTAAAACCTAGCCAAGTGAAATATGTGCTACTAGAAAACAACCAGTACAGAACATCTATTTTAATAATAATTCCTCTCGGACCAGTGGCAGACTTCCCCTGTATTATCCCTCTATCTCCCCCCTTCCCCAACCCCATTTACTTAATTCCTGACTTCCAAATCTCTGGAAGTACTCCCTTGATCCTCCCTCAATGCTTTTAGTCCTTAATATCTTAAGGCGCCCAATCAGGGAAACTGATATGGGAGGATCAAAACCCTCTATATGGTTCATGACTGCTTCCAAGATACAGACAATCTAGCTCCTTTTCCACTTCCCCCTCCCAGACTAAGATAACAAAAGGATTTATACAAGAATAAAGCCTACTATATTCCAAAACCAATTGTGGTAACTGTATGTAGTTCCCCCAAACACGGTTAAATTGAATACTTATGTGACAATTATCCCTATAGCATACCATTACACTCAAATATAGTTATGGTCCCCACTAATTTCAAGAATTACACACCCAGAAATATATAAATGCAGTAATGGACCATGGCCTTTACCTCAGCATAACTAATAAACATTGGCAATGTATCCAATAGGCATTTGAATCTGCTTTAACTAGAAACTATAGTCCTTGATTGTAACAAGCTGGTGTATTACACATAGATACCTTTTTTATTAGTCCAATTGTAATTAAAACCAAAAACCAAAAAAAAAATAAAAATATTGTCCAGCACTTTGTTATGGAAATGATTCAGGCCATAGTCAGACTGATTTACATGATTACGCTGTGTATATATATAAAAAAAAAAAAAAAAAAGAGGAAGGAAAACCCCAGCATTACAGCCAGAGAACTTTTGTACTGGACTTGATTATGATTAACGAGAAAAAACAAAGGAAATGGGTGTCCGTTTATTACCCCTCATAATGAGTTTAACCGGGAAGTCCAGATAATAATCTCCGGCTTGCGATCATTTGGACCCACAAGCGAGTCCTCCGCTAGGTATTTACAAAAGGTGCTTGCTGAAAATCAAGTGAGCACCTCAGGAAAGAAAATCTTGACTGCATCCATGCCATCTTCCTCTAATCAACAGGGTGTACTGGGGTATACACGAACTGGAGCTCACCTCCACTAAAATAAATAAAGGGACTATGATCACTCCTTGGGGCTCCCTGTACAATTCAGGTAATGATTCTGTAGGGGAACCAACCAACACAAGGCGAATTTCGATGGAAACCCCTCTAACCAGCCCCTACCATCAGCAAGTAGAGTCCAACTAATAATTGCCGAAGCTCCTTATTGGAGTCATTTCTTCATTCCCTTAGAAGAACAGGAACAACATTGAGCACGGAAACCTGATACGATATTTCTATGTCGCGGCCGGGTTGCTGTTTTTTCTTTCAAAAGGTTGACATAAACACTGCTGTAAAACTGAGAGCTTAGCCAAGCATAACCTTCAAAATTAGCTACCTGCTGAAAGTAATTTAATGGTACAAAGATAATAATTAGTAGGCCAGTTATTTCCTCGAGTGGTAATTTTAGCCAGAATGTTCGGGTGATGATTCCAGAGATAAGATCATGCTCCCCCTCGAACTTCTCTTCTGCATAAGTATTTATAGAGGGACATTTGAGACTTGGGGGGGGGGCTCCTTGGGACCATTCTGCTTACCGGCAACCACCCCATCTCCCCAGGATCAAAGAACTGAGATAAAATTAGAATCTGTCTGGGGATCACTTCCACTGGAGAAAAAAAAATGGTGAGTGCGCACTCGTTTGGGCACCACAATTAGACTCAGGGTAAATCTGTGAAATTCCCTCCTCTTCCAAGCAAATTCAAAATTTTAGTTCAGTTATCACCAGACCAATCATTCAGCCTGAAACCCATCCAAAAAATTACTACAGCTCCACATTGAGGTTGAATCCTCTTACCCGTTGGATGTCAGGATCAACACTGAGCAAATAAATCAGGAAACAGAGTAGCTAAGTGTCAGGCCACCTGCTCGGCATTCTCAAAGGTTTACATACCTTGATATAGGACAGAGAGCCTAGCCGGGTATAACATCCAGAACTTAATGCTGGCTGCAAGCAATTTGATGACACTGGGGTGGTATTCAGCTAATTTCTGGCGAGTAGCCACTGGGAGATCCTGTGAGACTCGTAAATCAGCGTGGTCCCATTTGATATCTTGTAACTCCTTGGTTTTGGCCAGTACATGTTAACAATCCAGATAGCATAATAGCCGCATGATGAAAGGTCTAGATTTAGATCTGGGAGAAGGTCTTGGCAGAAGGGATCTGTGGGCTCTTTCCACTGTGTATGTGGCTGAGTGAGGTGGTGGGCCAGCCATCTTCAAGAGTTACTCCTGTGTGAAAATTAAAGGCGAGTGACCCTCTGCTTCTTCTGGAATGCCAAAAACAACCAGGTTGTTACGCCTGTTTCGGCCTTCCAGTTCCTCTAGTTTTAGCTCCAACTTACTCATTTTTTGCAGCATGGATGCCATTGTGCGTTCCATTCTGGATTGCCAATTTTCTAGTGAGGATGTTCGCTCTGAAACATTGGGTACTACCCAGGTAGTGTCTTTTAATTCCTCCTTTATAGTTTTTAGGTTGGAGGTGAAATCTAGAAAGGCAGTCTTTAGCGGGGCCAATTCTGCAAGAAATTTGTCTTCAGACAGTGGAACAACAGCACTTGACCCTTGTGAGGACTTGGTTAATGCCGCAATTTGGGTCTTAGTCCTCTTAGTTTGCTTATCGGGAGTCATAGGTGGTGTGTGTGCAGGGAGGGCCTGCTTCATCTCGGCGTCCATTCCTCTGAATTTCTCCCTTTTTGAAGGTCTGATTATCACTCCGTAGAATTTTGGTGGCATCCGGAGATGTTCTAGTCATTTTATGCTATTTAATTAGCACAATTTGTGGGTATTCTTTAGGTTTTATAGCCATGAGGTGAGAGCGGATTACAGAGGCATCCATCTACATGGAAAGCATCATGTGACTCTACCTAAAAAAAAAAGAGATCATCCTACTGAGAGGCCTCGCAGTTCTAGCCCTGTGCTTCAACTGATGGACATGGCATAACCTGCAAGCTTGGAGGACTTTGTGATGCAGAACTGCTTCAGTCCACTGAGGCCTACCACTCCAAAACCCCAGCAGCAGTATGGTAAAGACTCATGGTCCACTTCATGCCTTGTCACCTCCATTCCAGACCATACAGCCAGATCCTAGGCGGACTGTGTCACCTCCATCAGCAAGTCCCAGCCCCCATGGCAAGACCAGCGCCACTCACCAAAGATGACATCAGACAGCAGGAGTGGGGACACAGCCAAGCAGAGGCCTACATCCTCAAATGGAAGTTCTCCTCACCAACCATCAACCACAGAACTCCAGCCCCAGGGTCATTCAGATAAGTAATCGGAGAGTAGTAACCCCTCTGGACTTTTGCTGTACTGAATGTTATTATCTGATGCTGAGCAGGGGGGCAGATTTTGGGGGGGGGGGGGACAAAGCAACTTGGACATAACATAACTGGCCCAGAGAAGCACTTTGTTGTTTAGATTTAAAAAGTGAGCCATCTGCTGAGCAAGCGCCTGGTCTCCTCTGTCCCCCCTCCCCCGAGGTCCTCCATGACCTTTTTTGGGCTGATTTTCTGCCCTACTAGGAAACTGGAGAGAGAGAGGGGGCTTGGGGTGTGTAGAAGACTATGCCTTTCAAGATGTCATGGCACGCCCTCCACCTTAGGCCCAATCCTCCCCCACCCCAATTCGGACTGGTCTCACTTCAGTATCATCCCTATACAACTCCAGATTATCCCTCCATGATCCCTGGCAGCGGGCCATGCAGCCCAGGTGAAGACCTGGAGGTGGAGACAGATTTTCTTTTTTTTTTACCTTAGTTTGAACCATCTATTGCTCACTTTGATGTTTCTACCCTGGGTCAGCCTGGACATGCCCCCTCCTCCCATCTGCCCCTCTCATTACCGCTTGGCCCTCTGTATGGATATCAGGGCATTGCTATTGTGTCTTTCATGGGTGGTGGACTGAGATGGGGTAGACCAGCACAGTAAAATCCCCACCACCTCTGTACCCGAACTCAGGAACATCTGGTCCAGGCCCCCCCTCACAACTTGCCATGCTAGTGGCATATAACAAGGCCCTCATCAAGTGGTGGACAGCTTCACCCCTGTCAGTCTTCAGAAGAGAATACACTCTCTTCTGCACTCGGGTTTCAGAGGTAGGCCATCAATGCCAGCTGTGGCCAGACATATACCGTTGATACCCAAAGGTAGTAGCCATAAGGCTTATGTAAATAGTTTAAGTTTTGTTAGATGTGTGTTTTTGTTGGAGATATACCAGGGTTACTGTATGAGCTTTGCTACCTTCAATACCTGATTGTTGTCTGATTGGTGCCCTTATACCTGAGGATATACAGCAGCTGTCAGCTCCAGACCACATTACCACACTGCGCATTTTGGGCCTGCCAGGGATCCCAGATCCCCCCCGCCGCAGTCTCTACTTGCAATCACAATTGTCCACAGAGCACTGCCTCCCTTTCAGAAGCCTAATGGGTGATATCACCACCTATTCCTGGAAGGTGCAGAGGCTTTATACCCCTATGAAAAGGAGACAGGTGCTATTGCATCTAAAGAGACTGCAGGCAGATCTGGCTTACCTGCAGGAAACAAAACTGACTGGGGAGGACTGTGGGAGGCTGAAAATGGACTGGGTGGGACAGTTAGCATATCCCTCTGCTCCCATGAGGAAAAGGGGGGTGGCAATCCTTCTACATAAAAATTTTGCAGTAGGCGGTTAAGAAAATTGCAAAGGTTAGGGAAGGTTGATGGGTCCTAGCCCAGGTGGATACCCCAGAGGGCCCTCTGCTGTTGGGGAGCATGTATGGATCAAACCAAGACTCCCCAGAAATGTTTCTCACCCTAGCTCACTGAATAGGGGAAATGGCCTCCAATAATATTTCAGTGTTACTAGGTGAGGATTTTAATTTAACACTGGACCCATTTGCAGATAGGAGCCCTTTCAATGTGGACCCCCATCACAGGGGAGCAGCCACCTTGACGCTCCTTATGCAGGACCTAGCCCTTACAGACATGTGGAGGGCCTACCATCCAAGTGACTGGGAGTATACTTATCATTCCCCAGTGCATGATTCATTTAGTCAAATCAACTTCTGGCTGACCTCTTCTGCAATCACAAAGGAAGGCATGGATTCTTCCATGTACCCCATAATTATCTCTGACCATGCCCTGGTCCAGCTTATCTTTGCACTCAGCACCCCATGCCATCGCTCCCCTTCATGGAGGCTAGACCCTCTCCTTCTGAGAGACCCAGATTTTGAACCATGGTTGCAAAATGAGGTTAACATTTTCTTTAAAGACAACCTTATAATAGACACCTCTGCAGGCAATACTTGGGAGGCTTTCAAGACCACCCTCAGAGGTGCGATAATGGGCTTCCGCACAGCTGCCGGAAAAAATGGAACAAAATCTTGCAGAACTGGAATCAACACTGAAAGATGCAGAGACCTTTTAAAAGCATCCCACACTCCTCAGCTTAAGCCCCAAATTGGGCTCAAGATCACAGGCATTCAGTTAGAGATAAATGAGCTGATTGCCAGGAAAGTGGAGATCTATTCTCTATACTCCGGCTAATGCATAAGTATTGGGAGGCAGCGGAAAAAGGGGGCAAGATCTTAGTGTACCACCTGAGAAAGCAGCAGGCGGAATGGAACATTGCTGCCATGGCCGACAACAAAGGCCAACCGCACTCTATCCCTGAAATAATTAACACCATAATGGCTGACTTCTATGCCAAGCTTTACACCTCATCAAAGTCCCCTGACATGGCAGGTGCTGCCCCCTTCTTACAAAGTCTGAGCCTCCCTACGCTAACTGACCAGCAATCTGTTGCCTTGGATGCCTTCATCACACTGGATGAGGTGGCATCCACACTCTAGTCTCTTAAGATGGGCAAAGCCCCAGGAGGTGGCTTTCCACTAGAAATCTGGCAACTGTTGCGTCATGCGATTTCTCCTATTCTTAGTCAGGTATACAAGGAAGCCATGGGTCAGGGCTTCCTCTCCCCCTCCTTCTGGGAAGCCTTAATTATGGTGTTCCTGAAAAAGGATAAGGATCCCCTAAAAGCCTCCAGATATGGACTGATTTCCTTGCTGAATGCAGACAGCAAGGTTCTGGCTCAATTGCTGGCCACCAGGCTAAACCCCTTGCTTCCCAACCTTATCCATTCTTCCCAAGTTGGTTTTGTAAAAGGAAGGTACAGCTCAGACCATCTCCGCTCCCTCTTCAACTTGGTATATGTTACCAAATCATTACCCACTCCTGCCATGGCGATGGCCCTGGATTTTGAAAAAAAGCATTTGATTCCCTGGAGTGGGATTTCATTTGTCTGGTCCTACAAACCATGGCCTTTGGACTGGGGTTCCAGGCATGGGTTGACACCATGTACTATCACCCCATGGCTAACGTGCTGATGAATGCCCAGCTATCCCCCCCCCAGGCCAAGGGAACCATCAGGGTTGTCCACTCTCTCTTTTGCTTTGTTCTGGCCATGGAACTGCTAGCAACAGCCCTGAGGCAGGCACCAGAGATTAAGGGGATGACAATTGGGGATGAGGAATACACAACCCTCATGTGTGGATGACCTCCTTCTCCCCCTGGCGGATATCAAAAAATCACTCCCCACCATCCTGAAAATTCAATCAGACTTTGCACTATACCCAGGGCTACATCTCAACCTAAATAAGACAGAGGTCCTTCCTCTAAATGACCACTGCACCCCCCACATGGCCACTACCCACAATTTGAGGTGGGAACCTGAGGGCATTACTTATTTAGGGTTCTTAATCACCCCCACATCTCTCCAAATTATGGGAGGCCAACCTGAAGCCCTTATTAGCCAGCATTCACCTAGAGCTAGAAAGGTGGACCCCCTCCAGCTCACTCTGGCAGGGAAAATACCAGCCATCAAGATAATTACTGCATCCAAGCTAATGTATATCATTTCGCACATTCTCCTACATCTCCCTTCCATCTGGTACAATAAGATAGACAATCTGCTTGGGCATTTCATCTGGGAAGGGAAGCAACCACGATATGGCAGGAACAAGCTCAGAGTGCACTAGAGGGAAGGGCAATGGAACCTACCATTGTTTGAGGGCTATAAGTGGGCTCTCCAGGTGACACAAACACTGAAATGGTTTGCAGCCACAAATGAGGAAGCACTGCAGTGGCTGGGCATGGAGCTGGCTGCGAGTGGAATGACAAGTTTACCCCTACTCCTCTATAATACCCCTCCCAGGGTCGTAAAACAACACCCCTCAATTACCCCTTCTGTAGAGTATTGGAACAGAACACAAAAAACTGGGGACAGACCCCACTCCACTTGATTATACTCTACTCTGGGGAAACTTAGGCATCAGGATAGGCCAAGGCCCTATAGTGTGGCCAGCCTGGGCAAAAGCTGGCATATGATCCTTGATTGACCTCTGTATGCCTGAAACATGCATAGTGGACTCCTTTAAGGCCCTTCGGGAACACTTTGGAATCCCGTCGGAGGGTCACTGAAAATATCCCCAGATTAGGAGTTCCATGAAAAAACATATTACACTTTGGGCCACAATGCCACAGAAACAATCCCCTACCCACAGCTGACTCTCCCTAACCAGGGGTCACTCCAGAGTGATATATGCTGCTCTCAAAACCCAGGTCCCCTCCCAATCCCAGACTGCTAAAGCCAAATTAGGAAAAGCCCTTGGAACTCAAATTACAGATAGAGAGTGAGTGGGCATTGGGCTGGAGACTGGCATACAGGGTGTGCCCAGACCCCGTGTTGTGCTAATTCAGAATAAAATTATGCAATCCTGGTATAGAACTCCTGTGGTACTACACAAAGCAAAGCTTCTCCCAGATGACTGCTGCTGGAGGTGCCACTCCCAGAAAGGGGATCTGCTGCATGTCCTGTAGGCATGCCCATTTATTAGGCCCCTATGGCAACATGTGTGCTCCCTCAGCTCCCAGATTCTATAAGCCCCTCCTGCCAACTCCTGAGGCTCTCTTGCTGGGTCTGCATTGGGACCCTGCAGCCTTCACCCGCAAGGAGCAAAACTGGACTGCCATCCTTAGTATGCTCACAAATCACTTGATCCTCTGCAAATGGAGGCCAACAGATGTACCCACAGCCCAAGAGGTGATGAATGCCCTTGCCCAGCAGGCCACCTTGGCGTGGATATCTCATGTAATTGCAAGCACTTTAACACAGTATACCAAGTTCTGGTATCCCTTTCTAGTACTACTGAAACCTCAGGAGGGGATTGGTTGAGGACATACTACCCACCTTGTCATCTCACTCTCCTCATAGCACACTCCTGAATCTCGGTCAGATGGCCTAGGTATATGATACATAGCAAAACTGCACCCCATGGCAGGATGGTCACTAGTTACATAATTACAGTAACATTTGCTCCTTCATGATACTTTGTGTGTATTTGTTCTTTTCTCTCTGTGTTCTGCACAAGCACGCCTATGGAATCTGTTTATAGAAGTTTCACTCTAGTATGCCCCCAAGATTCACCTCTTAGTGCTGATGTCCTGGTTTGCTTCAGGGATGAAAGGTATAGATGTTTTTTCTTCTTACTGGTACATCAGTCAATCTCTCTTTTTACCTGAAGACCATGTGTTGGAGATGAGCCTCCTATTCTTCTCATGTAACAAGGCAGATGTTGGAAGCCTGAGGGGGTAGGACCTGCTCCTGAGTGTAACATGCTGATAAATGCATATTATTGTTGTTTCCAGTGTTCAAAGCAGTGCAGACTGCCTCCAGCACAGCACACATGCATGTATTAGCAATTGCCTGCGATTCACATATTTTGGAAAAATAAAACAAAATTAACAACAAAAAATGTCTTTAAAGGTAGGTGAGATCAAAATCCCCTTCTGAAAATCTGACCATAAATAGTTTAAAGAGGTGTTAGCAATTATAGATCTAAGAGCTTTTAACCAAGGGTTTGAAGCAGACCCACATATTTTTGTCCGCAGACAAGCTATAGGGAGTGGATTATCATGATTATTTAGAATTTTAAGCCAATAACATGTTAGGCATAATTCGACTAAAGAAGTTAGAGGTAACCTACCAAGTTCAGCTCTAGCTACTGGATTAGACGTAGATAAGGGAACTTGTAACAAGGCTTTGTAATAAAACAATAAAGGGGATTCTAAAGAGAGGGCTTTTGAGGATACTCACACTTCTGCACCATACAATAAAATAGGATTAATCTTAGCTTCTCCAGCTATAAGGGCAGGAACAACTGTGTGCCCACCATATTTGTAATTGAATCATAATAATGCTTTAGCTGCTAGTTTGGCCTTGGAACCCAGATCCTTCCAATGGGCCAACCATTGACCATTTGAGGTGAATTTTACACCTAGATAAATGTAAGAGAGAACAACCTCAATTAAATCTTTTTCTAAGTAAAGCTTGGGGGATACAGTAGTGAAATTGTTTGACCCAAAAACCATAAGTTTGTTTTTTTAAGGTTGATTTTCAACTCTAAACAGTTACACTTAGACTTTAATTGATTTATCTTATTTGTAATCCCATTCCAGAAAGTGAAAGGAGAATCAGATCATCAGTGTATGCCAATATGTGTACATCATAAGACTTAATCTTAGGAGAATCCATATTTATAGAAGTATCAAAATGTAAAAGTGAATCTATATAAATGCTAAACAGCAAAGAGCTAGTAAACATCCCTGTTTTACTCTCATGGATGTTTTAAAGTACTCTGAGATATTACCAGTATTATCATATCTTACAGCCGTCATCGTGTTTGAGTAAAGAAGATAGATTGGAATAAGCAAGTTTAAAGGGTACCTCTGCTGATTAGGATGGACCATAGCTTTTCTCTGACCCCAGAATCGAAAGCTGTGGCAAAATCAACAAACAGGGCATATATTTTTATCTTTCTATACAGCCTATATTTTTCTAGCAGCTGCACCAATATAAAGACATTATCAATTGTTGAATAACCATGATGAAAACCTGCCTGAAATATTGATAAGGATGACTCTATTTCTATCCAGTTTAGCAAGTTGTTCAGTAAAATACTTGAAAATATTTTGCTACTATCAATCAAACTAATAGGTCTGTAATTGGTAGGGAGTGGATATGGTCCCTTTTTATGAACTGCCACAATTATATTTTTGGTCCAGGAAGGAGGTGCAGATCTTTCCTTTAAACATATATTTAAAAAGTTTGTGAAACAAATGACCCAGTAATTTAAGTGGGCCTTGTAGGTTTCACCTGGGATAGTGTCAGGTCCAGGAGCTTTGTTATTTGTAAGTTGGATGATGGCTTGCTCAACATCAAACAAAGTCACTTACAGAGGCAAGACTCTTCTGTTAAAAACCAAGAAGACGAGGTATGATTTTGGGAAACTGAAGGCTCTCTATCAAAAAGGGTTTCATAATGTAGAACCCAAGTTTCTTTAGGAATATATGTGGGAAGAGATGGAAAGTAGACTTTTGTCCCTTTGGCCACAAGGGTCCAAAAGGATTTTGTGTCCCCAGACATTATAACCCAATACATGTTATCCCACTGCTTGAGGCTAAAGTCTAATTTTTTATTTGCAAGATATTCTTATATGATTTATGGGTTTTATTTAGATGAGCAAAGCTAGCTATAGAGGAGCTCTTCTTAACTGTTCTAATAAGTTTCCCTAGCTTCTGTTTTTCTCTTTTCCACTGAACATCGAACTAACTGTTAGTCTTTATCTTGTTATCTGTTGAGCAATATGTATTTTGACTTATCTGCTGATAACACAAGTCCAAAGAATTACTGATATATGTTGCATTGTGACTACCCTGAGATAACGAGAAAAAGTTGAAAAGTAGGGCGAGTAAATTAAAAGTGTAATCTTATCCATTACTTTAGAGTTGAAGACCAGTTTGGTTTTGCCATATAAGGCAAGTGGAGCTAAGGTCTTAGGAGTATTGTCCTCATTCACTAGGGAGTCAGAAGGGTCAAAAATCAGTAATTGCCACATGGTCACTTTTTGGTCTCATAAGGATCTTCAATTTTTTAAAGTGATCATACCTATGTGATGAGCAAAGGACAAAGTCAATAACACTTTGTCCTTGTGAAGAGAAAAGGTACATGCTCCCACTTGGTCTCCATCTACCCTACCATTTAATATAAGAAAAATATTGTTTTTGATGAAATTCTGAAAACCCTTTCCTGCTTCATTCTGGGCATTGTCCAAAAATTTCAGGGGCCTAAATCCCCCATATAAAATTGCTCCTATAAGTTAGAAAGATTATCAAACTGTGAAATTCTAGAATTAAAATCTCCTGCTAGGACAATAGTGTCTACTTGAAATAGCAGAGTTACAGCCTCAGTTTCCCTACTTAGTCTTAACCAGATATCATATGTTGGATCTGAGTGAAAATGGAGGAGGGGGGGTAGGGGTGGTATAGACATTTACAATCAATACAGTACCAGAATTCCAACCTATAACTGTTAGGAGGAATTCCTGAGTGGGCACCAAACTCATTAAAACATGTCTGCCATCTTTAATATTTGCCAGTGTGGCAAGTCCCCCTTAAACCTGCCATGGGATCTTATCTTAATGGCGGGTATAAAATAAGATTCAAATCCATTGATATATGGCTGTGATGGAGCCCATGTTTCTTGGAAGGCCAGAATCTCATAAGTAGAGACAAAACTCAGCCATTGCGGGTCTGCCAGTTTATTCCCCAACCCTGCAATATTCCAAATAAGGACATTAGAATCTTCTATCTGGTTAAAAAGTAAACTAGAGTCTGAGGCTATAGTATCTGCCTGATTTAATACTATTGATAGTCACTGGAATTCTCCAGCTTTGTTGGTAGGGTTACTCGGGTGTTCCAGGTCTATAAACAAAACCAAATGTATATTGACTGTGTCAAGAATACCACCTTTACATAATAAAAGGGAAAACATATCTGCTGATTGAATAGAACAAACTATTTGTGATATCTCAGACCCTGAATAAACCCTCTCTACCATGTCCAAGTCAACTCAGGAAATGTTTAGGTTAGTAATGGAGGCTAAAACCACCCTGTCATATTAGACTAGATTTTCTGGTGTTTCTCCCTCATAGGGATCAATCCCAAAGATGGACAGAATATTGGTTTGACATGATCCTTCAAAATTCCAGTGAAGTAATGTTAAAGTAGAAGAGGAAGTATCATAAGAGAATCCTTTGCTAAGTTTAACATCACCAAACATATATTTCCAAATTCTGGGTCAAGTCATGGGAGAAGATAATGTAACATCCAAGGAATTTAAAGTTTGTTGTTTGGCCCATATTAGTTTGGCAGTTTCCATGCTAGAAACCAGTACATGTAGAGGAGGACGCAAGCTAGACCTATCTCTGTTAACAAACATTTGTGAGTCTGCCATCCTTGGAAGTTCCAGTTCAGCTTTAAACAGATGAATTATCAAACCAGTTAGACTCTGGTCTCACAGGATTTGGTAAACAAATTATCGATTTTAAAAACTACTTCTCTACCAGTAATGACGAGTTGAGAAAAAAATGGGGTGTCAACATTATTCTGTACATCATCATCTCTCAATATATTTGGGCATTCAGGTGAGGTAGGAGAAGCAGACTGTTTAGGGATGGAGGTATTTATATTTATGTTTCTGTTAATGCTAATGGGCTTCACTGGATGTACAGGCTGATCCTCAGTTATATTTTTAATTTTTCAACCTTACTGCGGGCCTGCATTCCCTTTGGAAGTACCTAAATATCAGTGTTCAGAGGGGATGAAACCTCCAGAACTGGATTTGATTTTTCATCTTGTAGAAGAAGAGGGCCTTTATCTAAGTCATTAAATTTCTTGTTTCATTTTCTTCTAGTCCTTGACTTTACTTTATTCTTGGGTATTTGTAGGTCTAATTTATTCTTTTTTTTTCGTTAATTTTCTTTGGCATTGGAGAGTCAGGGATTATAATGGTGGAAAAGGAGAAGTTCTGTTTTTGTTTCTTTTCAAAATTATTTTTTACCAGATCATCTAATTTTTGTTCCAGTGCTGAGAATGTCTCCATACACAGTGAGGCTAAATTTTCCAGACAGTGTTTAATTCTATTATAAACCTCTAGAAGTGCTATATTTGACATTATAGGGGGGGCTAGAGCTTTAATAGTGTACTTATATATAGTATCTGGACACTGTACCAGAAATTCAAGTTTCATTTTTTCTGTTCCTCTGTCCAGTTTTTCAAATACATCTTTGGGGGACCCTGTCAAAATATCTTCTTCTTCTTCAGATAAAGATATTGTAGTGTTCATATCTTTAGTTACATCCATAGGACAGAAGAGGTCCATTCTTGATGGATAGAATGAGATGTCAGCCTCCTTGGAAGGAGTTTCCCTACCATTCCTGCTGTCAGAACTGGGGGTGAGCAGAATCAGGTTTCATGTCAGCTCTTATGCAAAGAGAGATAGGGTCTAGTAAGCCATCTCTGCATTTATTTTGTTTAAATATAGAAAATAATCAGTAATTTTTGCCTGACTAGAAACATCAGTCTTCCTAGCCCTCTCAGTATTCTTTAAAGTTATTTTATTAAGTTGTGGGGGGTCATGTAGCATCTGGGCTATAATAGGTTGTCCCTAAGATGGCAAATCTTTGGGGGGGGTTCCTTCCGGTCTCATATCACCATTTTGCTTGTTTGAATTTATAATATCTCCCTCTAACTGTAGGGGAAAAAAATATCTTATGGTCGGGGGAGTTGAAGCTGATCAGCTGATTGGTTGTCATCTGGACACCCTCCCTTTTATCTCTAGAGACTTCCTCTTGAATATACTGTGCTAATTTGGTTGCTTTATCCAAGATATTTGGTATGGAAGAGATAATCCAGAGTTCTTGAGAAAATGCACACCATTCTTATGCTTCTTCACTTTCCTGGTAATTTTTGGTAATTTTTCAGGCTTAGTATTTAACACCTCATTATCACTTTTCTCCTTGCTAATCTCTCTACCACTTCTGGTGTATATGATTATAGAAGGGGGGCTAAATTAAGTTGGATATACCTTCAGGAATTACAAGTAATTAAATACCTATTAAGAGCTAAATGCAGAATAAAGCCAAGTACTAGAAGGTCAATTTCCTAACAGAATTCCACAATGTGTTAGACCTCAATCTGGAGCATTAAAATCAAAAAGAAAAAGCAATCTTTAACTGTACTACTATGCTGTGATCTATCTTAAATATTCCCCATAACAATACTGAAATATTCAGTTACTTAAACTTTAATGGATCCAATGAATAATCTAACTCTAATCAGGATGTAATTGCTATTGCATTGCTATTGCTTTAGATCCAATAAATAGTTTGAATCTAAACAGGATATAATTATTATTGCATTAAACAGATATTTCTTATTTTTTAAACAATGTCAAACAGTGAAATAGCTTAGAGTAACACTCTGTAATTAAAAGAAAGCCAAGTCAGCACCATCAGAACTGTCTAATGGCCAGAGAAATAAGCCAACAGTCACTGTTATTCAGAATAAGTCACCAGGTTCCAGGCTATGAGTTGTGCTTCAAATCTTTAAAGAGATCTTTCCTAAAATTTCCAGATATTCCAAACTGTGGCTATTCGAGGCGTTCTAAGCAAATGGGAGATATCTCCAATCAATTAATAGCAGAGAGACTGAAGAGAACTTAAAATCATAGATTCTGTCCTCAGTTTATATTAGCTGTGTTCCAAAGTAAAAGTAAAATGTTTGCTTCATAAGTGTTACTGAGCATACTGAGCATATATGCACATGCAGTCTTGTGTTTGTGTTGTGTCTGGTTAGTATTCTGGTTAATAGTCTATTAGCTCTTCAGCGAATGTGCCCAAAAACACATGGAAGTAGTCCTAGGTAGCAACAGGTCTCTTTCTCCCAGTGAAACACTACAAATGCAAAAACAAGAAAGTCTGAGAAATAAATCCCTAGGAACCCTAACAACCCAAGATTGCTCTGACTGTGCGACTATATGTGTGACTATATGCTCAAAAACAAAAACAGTATCTCTGGAGATTGCTAAAAAAGTATCCCAGTACCCTGCTAACTGCCCCAAATTTAAAAACCAAAATTGACACCGCTGAATAAACGTGGCCGTGAGTATACTTCCAAATAAAAATTTACCTTACATTTAAAAAGAAAAAGGGAATAAAGAAAAATTTACTGGCTCCAAGCTAGTAACTGCAGGAATGACTTTGCCGCTTGGGAGGCTTTACCAAGCCACAAATTCAACCACAGAATCTCAGCGAGTTGTTTTCTATGGCCTTGTAACCGTCCAGCCAAAAAAAGAAACAACCATCACAGGGGAAAAAGCCGCTGTGTAACTGAGCAACAGTACGCAGCTATTTACAATATTCCTGGGAACTTGCACACACTTGAGAGCAGCAAGAAGATGAACAACTGGCTTGAAACACCAACAGAATGCCAACTGCTGATTACCTGCTTTTAGACTGGCCCAGCATGTGGAAATTACCTCATGCAGGTGGAACTGTCCCTTGTTAGCCTGTACTGGACTGGGCTAAATTAAGCTAATTAGTTTTGGGAGGTACACAGACAAAAAATTAAAAGGAAAGGAAGTTTTACTAGTAGCTAAAAGGAAAAAAAAGACAGGGATATAAAACCATGTATACAAATACAGAAGGAAAACCTTTAGGTAGGAATATAACAGTATAACTCTCAGTTAAACCCCATGCTATTTAAAGAAATATAAATTGTACTGCAGTGCTATATATGGGGAAAAAGGGAAAGGGGGAAGTAGCAGAAAAGGATTTTGGAATACAAAAACATAAGAAGCTTTTTTTAAAAATATGCTCCTTTTGGAATGTTTATTCGAGGAGACTGAAGTGTACATCTTCTGCATAAGGGGGTCAATCTGGTATATCAAACAGCAGCACAAAACCCTGCATTCAACTCTCACTCAGAGAAGCCTTCCAACTGGCTTCCTAGTTGCCCCGGGGAATTTTGTAATCTTTAATGGTTTTGCCACAACAAACTGTCCACTTGGGGAAACAAAGGAAAGCAAGAGGAAAACGGACCACACCAGAGAGTGCACAAAATAAGCTGTCCTGGAAAGGCTGCACACTTAGGCAGTAGGTAGCATACCTGTAGTAAACATAAAACTTGCAGTGCAGCCCTGCTACCTAGGCTCCTCCACAACCATTGGCACATGTTGTGAGACACTGACTCCTCCAAAGCAGGACAGGCTCCTCCTCGATTTAGGGAATGTACTCATGTGGTTGTTTTCTGGGAATGCTCTCATATCCAACCATTTTGGCAGGAAGTTATAAAACAACTGGGGGACATGTTTGATAGCCCTGGGGAGGTCAGTCTGTCTTTGCTGCTGTTGGTCATTCCATTGGATAATTCTAGGTTTGACCACCTTAGCCTCAGAGTAATACTCATAGCCGCCATAGCTGCCAAAAAAAGTAATTACTCGGCTCTGGCATGCCACTAAACTACCTACACTTGAAGTCTAGAGAGCCATTATGTTGGATATATACAATATGGAGAGGATGATGTTTAGGCCCCAAGATAAATTCCCTCACTTTGAAATTAGATGGCAGAAATGGGTGCTATATTAACTGGCTCATTATCCTGAATTTGTGTCGTAGGAGAATGGGCCCCCACACACTTACTTTGAAAAGAAATGTTCCTCACAGTATGTCCCCAAGCCTCCAGACATCTTCCTCTTCTTTTCGTCTTTTCTCTGCCTACCTCACATGAGATTTAGCACCTGGTGAAACTTTAACTGCAAGTCCTCCCCAGAAAACTCAAATACACTGTTGGATGGCAGCTTTTTCATCATATGCGAAATGGGGACAAACCTAGCTCTTTCTCACATAGGATTGCATACTCTGTATGTGAGCTCTCTGTCATGTGCTTCTGCTCTCTTTCCTACATATTTTTCCTCTTCATTTTTCATACACCACTTCCACAACTTTTTAGCCGATGAGACTGTATAATGAATGAAGGCCTGAACTGTCACTCCTATATTATATCGAAATCAACCAGCATATGAATCTGAATATAGTCTAGCCAATTTGAGGCTTCTAATCCATGAAAGGGAGATGTCCTATTTCTCTGCCATCTCTGCTATTGAATAAAAAGTGAAGCTAATTATGTTTTCACAATTTCCCTGAATCCAGTATTAGATCTCAAAAGTAACTCAAGACAATTCTGCATCACTTGGACTGTAACCTGTAACCACAGTCTTAGAAAGAAGAGTTTAATATGAGCTATTATTTGCATTTATAATTGTATAAGACTACATCAGAATATCCCTGTACCATTACGACTGATGTATAAATATGGAATACCAAGTATGGTGCATAATCCTTTGTTTATTATCCCCTATTTTAAAATTAATAAAGATAATTTTTTTTTAAAAAAGGTAATACATGTGGATAATATCAAGTTCGTAGTGATTGTAGTTGGTTATTATAATGAAGACAATTTTAGTATCTTAATGATTCCAGGAGAAGACATATGTGGGCAGTATAGGGTCACATATTTTTAGGT
Source organism: Neoceratodus forsteri (assembly GCA_016271365.2). Taxonomy (NCBI): domain Eukaryota; kingdom Metazoa; phylum Chordata; order Ceratodontiformes; family Ceratodontidae; genus Neoceratodus; species Neoceratodus forsteri. The sequence goes on along the minus strand of CM057456.1, from coordinate 604,328,793 downwards.
CAAGGTTGAACTTGAATTATAGACCTGTTTCAACTTTGTTCTGTTTAGGTTATAACAGCAAGCCTGTAGTGCTGTGTGGAATGTGGAATTCTGCCAATGGAATTAGTGTGGAATGACCATTCCGTCAGCTAAATTTCTGCTGGAATTTGCTGGTTCTTCTGCGGAATTCTGCCTACTGAGATGTGCAGAATAATATTCCATGAAAAAGCATTTTATTCCACAGAAAATTATTCTGCAACAACTTCCTTGGAAAATTAGAGATCTGTGGAATAATATTTCATGGAACAGCATTTTTCCATGGAAAATCATTCTGCAACTATTTACTGCTGTGGAATTGCACCATTTCATTTCTGGTGGAATTTTGGTGGAAGTTTGAAAATGCCGCAGAATTTTGTTCCACTGGAATACAAAAATTCTGCACAGCACTACTATCCTGTTATTTCTGTAGGCTGAAATGGATGTGTTGTTCTTTCTAAATCTAGTGTTAGATGCTATGTAATCTCAAACCTTGTTCAGGAACCAACCAGATAAGTGGCACTGAATATGCGTAAACAAGTGTGTTAAAGGTCTTGTCAATTTTGTTCAGTGGAAGGTTTGAGACGACTACCCTCTACTACTTATTATGAAAGCAATGTGAGTTAAAATGTTTAAGACATTTATTTTATATAATGCATTATTAGTTCTCACATTGTTAAATTCTTAAACTATTATTGTTACCACTGTGTGACTAGTTTGAAGCTTCTGTTTAATTATATTAGTTTGAAGCTGTTATTATATGTATATCATTACCTGACTAATTGAAAATTTGGGTCGAATGAACTAGGGCAGAGTTCAAACTCCATGTTTGTTGACTTAGGTAAAAACATGCTTATCAAATGTTCCTAGCTGAAATGTAAGCAAAATGTATTTTAGCAGTGTCAATGTCTGATAACGTAAGATGAAGAATGTTTGCTCTATAAAATGTACTGTATAAAAATATGACAATTTCTTGAGCGAGATTATCGTATTTCTCAACAACAATATCATCAAAATGGTATTGTCCAACATCTAATGCCATCAAGAGATGTGGTATTTCTTAACCTCTAATGCCATCAATGATGTTGTTTTTGAACATCCAACACTATCAAGATTGTATTCTCAATATCTGATATCATCATTAGGGATGTGCAAACTGGAAAATTTCACCCAGTGAAATATTTTGCGTAATTAATGCATTCCACGAAATATTTTACTGGGTGAAATGCAAAATTTTGCATGCAGTTGGGCACAAAATTTCACCCCCAAGCCAGCGAAATTTCACTCATGGGCAAAATTTCACACCCGCAGGTGAAATTTCACCACCTGTGGTGAAATTTCACCACTTGCAGGAGTAATTTCGCCTCCCGTGGTGAAATGTTGTGGCCACTGCCCACTGGCCAAAATTCTCCATGGTTTCCAGTGGTCCCCCCCAGCCATCACTGGCCATAATAATATTAAATAAGAACTCCCCCTTCCAAAGTTACCCAGCACCCCAGATTTGTTTTATTAAAAAAAAAAATACCCTCCACTCCCTGGTGTCTAGTGGTTCCCCCCACAGAGATCACTGGCCATTATAACATTACATAAGTATCCTCCCCAAGTTACCCTGCTGCCTCCATCTGTTTTATAAAAAAAAAATCACCCTCCACTCCCTGGGTGTCTAGTGGACCCCCACCCCATCAATAGATATCAGCACCCACCCAGTCCCCCCCAGTAACCTTATTGGGCCACCAGCACAGCCTTCCACTCACCTCCATGGCTGGAAGCCTGACTGAGTGCCCCTGAGTGCTTGAATGAATGAGAATGTGTGAGCGCATATGTGTGCTTATTCATTTTCATTCATTCAAGTGCTCAGTGGTGCTCAGTCAGGCTGCCAGCCATGAAGGTGAGTGGAGGGTTGTGCCGGTGGCCCAATTGGGTTACTGGGAGGGTGCTGGGTGGGTGCTGATATCATTGATGGGTGGGGAGGTGGGGTCCACTAGACACCAGAGAGTGGAGGGTGATTTTTTTTTATGAAACAGACGGAGGCACAGGATAACTTGGGGGTGCTTATTTAATATTTTAATGGCCAGTGACAGTGGGGGCACTAGACACCAGAAGTGGACATATACATTTTTTAATAAAAAAATTGGGGGGTGCAGGGAAACTTGTGTGTGTAGGGGCTGGGGGGTTCGATTGGACTTGCATTGGCTTTTGGCAACAGGTGAAATTGTGAAATGTTGCTGCAATTTCACGTAGCATTTTGCCCGGTGAAATTGCCAATTTCATGGCAATTTCACTGGCAAAATTTAATTTAGCTGCATCTCTAACCATCATCACGTCATCTGTAAAGCAACAAAGTCTCTTTGCAGCACCTCAGAGTTATGGGACCTCAGGAGAAAGACAATGACATGCAGAATCATGTGCCATCTTTCATGCCTTGAAATCATGATGAGACTAGTAGCTCAAGCACAAGACTCCCACTAGCGCCACACATCTACACCAGATCGGATCATCGAGGGAGAGAAAGCCAGCAAGCATCACTCCCTCACCCCATGGACCAGGTAAAAACAAGTGTTTGTCAATGACTATAAGCCCTTGCCAAATAAACACCCTAGCTAAGGTCTCATCTTTTGAAAGAGACTAAAATGGCTAGGCATGAGATTTTACCTGGTGGCTGCGGGTTTAAGTAGCTAATGTGTGCTTATTTTGCTAAGAACTGTATCAACTGTCATCATCTGGACTGGTTATATGCCAAGCTGAAACTGGGACTGTTGTACTAAGGGTATCAGCTAAAAAGGAACTGTTTAAAAGAACATACCTTTCCAGCACCCCCTTACAAAGGGAAGCAAAAAGCAAAAATCTATCAGTGATGTCATGTTCCTCTAACATGAGTGCACTGGTACAAATGTATTTGAAATGGACTGTTACTTAATTACTTTCTAATTGCTCATGTACTATTATTTCAAGATGGTGCTCATTAAAATAAAACATATACTGAATGGTATAGTACAGATTTCTCGTTATCTGTTTGTCCTGTGAACCTCACAACATTGTGGGATTTTTATGAGGTCCAGTACACAGGGAGTAAGATTTGTTCTTGAGCTATTGTGAAATTAAAAAAGGTGCTTCCCACACATTTGGCTTCCATGTTTGGGTCTGGGTAACTAAAACTGAGCCATAACACCCACATAATATGGCTGCTCAATGGGGTCATTGGATCTTTCATGTAAATGGCATCCAAAAGGTGGCCAACTTAATTAGATCATGAGATAACGATCTGAATTGTGGTGTACTACACCATGCTGGATGAATTTAAAATAAGACTTTTTTCTGTTCCTGTGAGTTACAAGGCTGCTAGAGATATGGGGCTAGATTTTCAAAGCCCCTGAAATTCCCACAGTTGAGGGAAAAACACTGGTGCAAGTGGGTCTCCACTTGAGGAGCAGCAGTTTATCCGGCAGCTGTGGCATTCTCAAAGGTAGATCGAGTTTATGACTGACTCCATGATTTATGGCAGCTTGCGGCTGTTTTTTTGGCACAGCTGCACCAAAATGTTACACCTGGTGGGACTAGGTGTAACATCCCCTGCAGCTACACTGACTAAAAATAGGAATCTCCACAGGTGCGGATATTTCATCCCACAGTATCAGCTGCAGAGTGGGACTTAGTCCCTGGGGACTTTGAAAATCTAGCCCATGGCTTTCAAGTACTATGAATGTTTTGAAAACAGTTATCTCAACTAGTGAAAGAGAGAAGTGTTATTTTAATCAACAGATGTTCAGATGTTAATTGCTAATGTGACACTGACCTTATTCAGAAACTGTAGTTAGGGAAAAGTTTTGCTACATAGATACATAGATACATAGACAGTGTCAGCAGATAAGGGCCTATGGCCCACCTAGTCTGCCCATTTGAGCTTGCAAGTTCAGTTTGTTTTCCTAGAAGTCTGTTGCCCCTTACCCCTGACCTCCAGAATTCCTTTATGTCTATCTCATGCATTCTTAAATCCCGTGATTGTTTCAGCCCCCACCACTTCCTCTGGAAGGGTGTTCCACTTGTCCATCACCTGTTCTGTGAAGAAATTCTTCCTCATGTTTCCTCTGAATCGTCCTCCCTCCAACTTCATCCCATGCCCTCTAGTTCTGAAACATATTTTTCACTTAAAAATAGTGTATTCCTGCACCCTGTTCCTCCCTGTAAGATACTTGTACATCTCTATCATATCCCCTCTCTCCCTCCTCTCCTCCAGGGAGTACATGTTCAGTTCCTTCAACCTGTCTTATAGGACTTGTGATGCAATCCATGTACCATCTTTGTTGCCCTCCTCTGAACCTTCTCTACCCTGTCTATGTCCTTACAGTAGGTATGGTCTCCAGAACTGTACACTGTACTCCAGGTGGGGCCTCACTAGTGTCTTGTATAGTGGAATTATGATCTCCCTTTTCCTGCTGGTGATGCCCCTGTTCTGCAGTTTATAACCATTCCTTCTATGTATTTTCTAGTAACAACAAGATATTGACAATTTTGATCTTACCCTGAATTTCAATAACAGTCCCTATGATCAGGAGTTATGCACAGCTTGCCATACTTTGAGCTGAACTGGAACCAATTTGTCCCTTGAATCATACTAGTCCCAGGAAAGAACTGCACCCCCCCCACCCCACACACACACATCTGTTTCCAAATGACAAGCTGCTGTAAGCAATTCGGAAGCAACAGGAAGAGTGGGACATGAAATCATTTCCACTGTCAGGCTTTTGCAACCTGGAAGAAAAAAGGGTTCCTTAGATACTTGGCAATCACCTACCTGAAGGAAAGGAAAATGGAGTTTATGGGAAACACTGTAGTTTGGAAGGTCCAGGGACTGAATACATTTCCAGCCCCTCCATGCACATACTCACAGTCACACTCTCATACAAGCAAAGAGTTAAAAATTAAAGCCAAATTTAAGGAGACTGTGCTGACCCCTTTTCTTGATTATTGCTCAGTATCTAGTGTCTTTGTGAATGTAAACTAGACTTTAAATCTTTGCAATGGTTCAAGACACCACATTTCGAAAAGCCAGTAACTAATCAGGTGCATAGGGATTGGAACATTCCCATCCTGCTGTAGTGGTGACTACACAAAGTATTCTTTTCTCTTAAGACTATGCATAAATGCGCATGTCAGGGAAGTGAAAAGTAATTGCTAAGGTTTTGGAGTTTTGCTAATAGCAGCACAATCATGATGCTTACTGTATGTAATGGGGATGAGTGGTGAAACTCTTCATCTGAAAATGGGCATCCTGGTGAAGAAATGTCTTCATAAACATGCACTTGGGAGGGTTGCACAAACTTGAAAGGTGACCCCTCCCCTAGCTTGTGCTACATATTAATGAGAACAAAGCCTACTATACCCAGGGCATGCCTGCTGGCAAGTGATCACGATGGTGTGGCAACCATGGTAAAGCTGGGAATTTTCCTTTTAGAAACAGGTAAGGAGTCATGTGTTACAGCTCCAAAGCACTCCTTCATTCCACCTTCCACCATATTTTTTTTTAGTCTGGACGACTCCCTAGTCTACACATAAGGTCATTTACAGGAGACACAGGGAACAACGTATTTTGTCCTGGTGTATAACCCTGGCACAACATATGGGGCAGATATCACCTTCCCTAATTTTTGCCCCATCATTATTAACATAGTGGGTCTGCTATTTGGAATGTATCCAGGGCAACAAGGGTATTCACAATTATTCTTTCCCATAACATTCTGACCACTCCCAAGTCATACTGAGTCAAGGATTGCAGTACATTTTTGTTGAAAAGTTGGTGAACAGAATCACTGAAAGTAACCCTAGATCCCTAGCTCTCCCCAGTTAAAAAGGGAATGCTAGATAGCCAGGAGAGGACATATGTGGATACCCTAAACTATGGCAAACAAGATTTAATGGGAAAAAGATTAACACCTTCTTCCATTCTAAGTCTATATGCAACAACACCATATTTTTTAACTACTCACAAATGACACAGGAAAGCCTGTGCTTTTCAGGGAAGGACAATTAAACACACAGGTATATGAATGTTCACAATAGACTATAAACAGGTTTCACCATGCCAGTGGCTCATATCCTGTACTGATCAGTATGGCCAGCTAGCAGAAGCTAAGGTAATTCATAAGCATGGATGTCTAATATGACAGCTGGACTGTGAAAGTAGCCCACAAGGGGTAGGTGCAACTGCTGCCTGATTTTAAGACCATGCTGCTGGGAGATGCTAGCTACTTAGATCTTTAGATAGGTCCAGAGTGCCTCTGCCCTCAATATTGTATTAGTTCAGGCTTCAGGCCTTCCTGAATGCCGGAACTCCTACAAAGTGGTTACATAACCTCAATTTTCTGCAACTACTGCTGTTCATTTTCCTCTTTCTAATTACTTGGACCAGGTTATAAACCCAGCAACTCATCTGAAATGGATATTTGTAACTGCTGGAACTGTGGGACACTTTTCAAAAGGACAGTTATACAGGATTTTGGATGCTGCCCTACATGCTGGACCATTGGACATCCAAGGGCTCAGCTCCAGGCAGCATAGGCAGAGACTGCACACCTCAAATCACATATTCAGGAGGAAATGTATTATAAGAACCTCTGGCCATTTCCCCAACATCCAACTGAAGCACCTTGACCTCAGAGGGTAATTGGTCTGGGAGATTGGCAGGCGGTTAGGAGGGGAAAATCGGGTGCCCCATTACTCAATGCTCTGCACCGTATAACCTCCACAAACCCTAAAAAAACTACAAACAGGTATCTGCCTCTGTCTCCAAAATCAAACAAAGGGGTAGAGGATACTGCAGAGCAGGACACTGCAGCACAGGAGCTAGCACAATAAAATTCAACCAAAACATGGACCAAAACAAAAAAGCAAAACAGAAACCCAAAACACTTCTGTTCATAGGAGACTCATGATTCATGGTGTTGATACCACCTCCAACCAGGGAAATGGTAAGATGTTTCCCAGGTACATCAGCATGGAGAGACTGACCACATAGCTAAATTTGTACAGGAAGCAGGAGAAAACATCGATGACCTGGTACACTTAGGGATTAATGATCTCGCCTGTCGGTCAGTTGTGGAGACCAAGGAACACCTGACCAGACTGAGAGACAAACTGTCATCAATTTCATCCGGCATCTCCTTCTCTGAGATCCTGCCAGTCTAGGAGAGGGGGGCAGATGGACTAAAGGTCAGACAAGGGGAGATAGGAGAGCTAAACATGTGGCTCAAGGGCTGGTGGCAGGAAAAAGGACACAAATTTGTAGGTAACTGGCAACAGTTTTGGGATCTAAAGTTCTTTAAAGTTGATAGACTGCATCTGAGTAAAGAGGGAGTTAGTGCATTGGAGCAGAAGTTTAATGTCTTTACAGAATACTTAAACTAGCAAATGGGGAGAGGGGTGCAGCACATGATACATCGAAAGGGAAGAACACCCCTCCCCCCTCAGCTAGTGATCAAACAGGAGTTCAGCATGTTTGTATTTCATGTTCACCAGATAAGGAAAAAGGTCCAGCTCCCCATATGATGCACAGAGGAAATGCCAGACCTCGTCCAACAACTAACACATTAAAATCTGGCCAATGGAAAATCATGTACACAAATGCCGGCAGTCTGGGAAACAAGATCCCAGACCTGCAGGCAACAATGACAGAGGCTAAACTGGATGTAGTAGCCATTAGTGAGACATGGTTCACCAGTAACCACACTTGGGAGACTTCAGTACCCGGCTATGTACTGTTTAGAAGAGACTGAGGTGCAAAAAGGGGGGTGGAGTGGCCCTTTCTGTCAATGAAAATATCAAAGCTACAGAAATTCAGAATACACACAAGGAGTCAGAAGAACTGTGGGTCACCCTAGCAATAGGAAATGGGATAGACATATGAACTGGAGTTGTCTACAGGCTTCCAGATCAGGGGGAGGACATAGACACATTACTGTTAGAAGATATACAAAACATGGCAGCTAAAGGGGAGGTTCTGATAATGGGAGACTTCAACATGCCAGATACAAATTGATCAATACTAGCACGAACAGTAAAAGAAGGTGACAAGACTTTCTATAGATACATTAGTGAAAGGAGAAAGTCCAGAGGGGGTATTGCTAAGATCAAAGGGGATAAGGGGGAGTGTGTGGAGGAGGACCAAGGAAAAGCATCTGTCCTAAATAGATACTTCTGCTCAGTATTTACTGAGGAGAAGGTAGGGCAGGGCCCACAGCTCAGCACCATGGACACAGGGGGGAAGGAGGTGTGCACAAGTCCCTTCACAAAAAGACAAGTGCTCCCTAAGCTCAGGGTGGACAAGGCAATGGGACATGATGGCATACATCCCAGGGTACTGAAGGAGCTAAGGGAGGAAACAGCAGAGCTATTATCAGAACTGCTTAGTGAGTCTGAGCACAGGAGAGGTCCCAGAAGACTGGAGAAGGGCTCATGTGATCCCACTCCACAAAAGTGGCAGCAGGGAGGAGGCAGGGAACTACAGACCAGTCAGTCTTACCTCAGTAGTGGGCAAGATTATGGAGGCACTCAAGGAAAGGATAGTGCAACACATGGAATCCATAGGAGCACAGGATCTGAGACAGCATGGGTTTACAACAGGAAGGTCCTGTCAAACTAATCTCATAGATTTCTTTGACTGGGTAACCAGAGTGGTGGACCAAGGTGGTGCAGTTGAGGTTGCCTACCTTGACGTCAGCAAAGTTTTCAATACTGTTCCATATAGAAGATTGATTAATAAGCTGGGTAGGCTCAGGGTGGGTCAGAAGTTGGTCAACTGGGTGGCAAACTGGTTGGCGGGCAGAAAACAGAGAGTGGTGGTAAATGGTATACAGTCAGAAGAGATACAAGACACAAGTGGGGTACCTCAGGGATCAGTCCTGGGGCCAATACTCTTCAATATCTTTATCAGTGACATTGCAGGTGGACTGAGGGTAAGGTTTGTCTGTTTGCAGATGACACCAAGATCTGCAACAGAGTAGATAATCCAGATTGGGTAGCAGAATGAGAAGAGATCTAGATAAACTGGCAAAATGGTCTGAAGAGTGGCAACTGGGGTTTAACACAAGAAATGCAAGATCATACACATAGGAAAAGAAACCTGAAGCCACCTAAAGGTAGGGAAGGGAGTTGCTGGCAATCACAAAGGAAGAAAGAGACTTGGGCATCATCATCATCACAGATGAGCTGAAATCATCCAAGCAGACCTCTAAAGCTGTAGGCAAGGCTAGAGGGATGTTGGGATGTATTAGTAGGGGTATCATAAGTCATAAGAGGGAGGTAATAATCCCTCTTTACAAGACACTGGTTAGGCCCCATCTGGAGTACTGCATGCATTACTGGAGGCCTCACCTGCACAAGGACATTAACAAAATGGAGGCAGTCCAGAGAAGGTCAACCAAAATGGTGCAGCGACTGCATCAGAAAACATATGAGGACAGATTAATGGAGCTCAATATGTATACCCTAGGGCAAAGGAGGGAGAGAGGTGAAATGATCGAAACATTCAAACATCTAAAGGGCATTAACAAGGTGAAAGAGTCTAACATGTTTCAATATAAGAAAAATAGCAGGATAAGAGGACACAGCATGAAATTAGAGGAGGCTAATTAAGGGGTAATGTGAGAAGTTCTTTTCACAGAAAGGGTGGTGGATGCATGGAACTGCCTACCTCAGGAAGTGGTGGATATGAATACAGTGCAGGGCTTCAAACAAGCATTGGATAGACATAAGGGAGCAATACAGATGAGTATGAATAGATAGGCCATTGACAGAGTACAGGCCTATGGTACATTCATAAGGTAAAGAAAATTGGCAGACTTGATGGGCCTTGCAGTCCTTATCTGCTGTCAACGCCTATGTTTCTACATTTCTATGTTAAGTTTACTGTCAAATGAACAGATGTTACAACAGTTGACTGAGCTAAACAAAGGTCAACCCTGGAACTAGGGTCCATGCTGGTAACTGCTGTAAAAGTTACAGTCGAGGTTTGCTCAGGCACCTTTTTTCTTTTTTTTCACTGGACTGTTTCTGCTCTTCCATGGACTCGACAGGGCTCGACCCTCCGTCAGAGAGTGACGTACCTCCAGCCCCACTGACCACTCTTGCCGAGCCCCTCCCCACAAATTTCTCCTGTGGCTTGTCCCCAATGGTGGGGCCAGGGCGAGGAGTCCTGACTAGCCCCCCCCAAAACACAGCAATCCAGAATTGGGGGGGGGGGTGGCCACACAAAAGTGATCGGGGTCATCATAGGTCCTGCCAGGTCTCATTTTTTCTCAGTGTTTCTCATGCACCCTACACCCATGCAATGTGCGAGGTGGCTGCCTTCACCTCTGTGGAGGCAGCCAATCACCCTGGCATGGGCCAACCCCTTTGCGCTTGCATCTGCACTGACACCCAGCCACTGCAGGGTGTCAGCACAGCACCCACCCCTCCTCCCCGAGGAAGGAGAACAGTTTTCCAGATGTTCAATCCTTTCCTCTCCCAGCCGATTCCCAAACAACCCAAGTCCGTTCCAAACCCAGGTCGCTGGCGTGGCACAAGGTGTGGCATCCAGTGCCTCAACTCTCATCATTACCAGGCCGGCATTGCTCAGGCAACTTAACTGCTAAGTCTACCTGAGTAAGCAGTAACAACATGAAACAGGTCACTGTAAGCACCATGTTAGCGGAGTTCCATGTTAATGGTGTAACCAAGGTACTAGTTATAGTGCAAGTTACCAAAGTTATTAAGTGAGAACATGCAAGTAGAGTACCCAGAAAAAAGTTGTGTTTTTTTTAAGTTTGTTTCCTGCCATTGGGCCTTACCACACTATGTTAATGTTAAATACTGAAATGATTCCTTTGTGCTTTGTCCTATATGAAGTTCCTAGTGATAGGCCTAGTAAGGTATCACCTGCACTAATACAACCAGTCTGAAATGTGAATGTCACCTGTGTTCATCAGACAGGGAGTGCTACAGAGAAAATTCAAGATGGTTGAAGTGCTGTTGATGTCATATGTTGCACTTTACATGTTGCAATTGTTAAACTGTCTGATATCAGTAATTCATGTGGTTAATATCAAGTTTGTATTAATTGTATTTGGTTGTTATCATGAAGGCAAGTTTTGCATCTTAACAATTTCAGGAGAGAGCATACGTGGGCAATATATGGTCACATACTTTCAGGTCAAGTTTGAACTTGAATTATAGACCTATTTCAACTTTGTTCTATTTCCGCTACAAACAAGCCTGTCATTTCTGCAGGTTGATGTGACTAGCTTTTTTCAAGTCTAGTGTATGACTCAACATCATCTCGAACCTTGTTCAGGAGCAAACCAGACAAGTGGTACTGAATATGTATAAACAAGTGTGTTATAGGTATCATCATTTTTGCTCAGTGGAGATTTTTGAGACAAGTACACTTTACTGGTTATTATGAAACCAATGTGAATTAAAATGTTTAAGACATGACTTTTACATAATGCATTATTAGTTCTCACACTGTTTATTTTTTTTAATTTTGGTTCTGCACCCTACCTCACTGGACTCTCTCCAGTGAAGTCATTCGGTGTAGCTGGCTTTGCCCATCCTCCTGAAGCCTTCAGTCTCTCTCTCAGTGCTGCCTCCTCATTGCCACATCACCTGAACCCCCAATCTAAGTCCCCCAAAGCAAGGACTGCCAATACATCCGGCGCTGTAACCACAGTATCTGGTGGGGATGGATGAGAGGAGAACTGGGAGGATGTCTAAGCCTGGAACTGGATATGGTACCAGAGCCCCTAGGCCTGCCTTCACCTACCAATGGGAAGGAGGTATTTCTGAAGTTACTGTCCTCCATTGGCCTGGTAGTGCAATGCGCTCCAGTGCAGCGCATGAGCACTTCCACTCACGCCAACAGAAGCACTGCCGTGGCCACTCACCTTGCAATTGCCTGGATCCCGACTGCTGATTTGACCCCCAGTCACCACTAGGGGTCACCAGACGGTGAGACCTGTATACCCCTCCATCCTAGGAAAGGAGAGCTGTCCTCCAGACGTTCAATCCTTTCCTCCCCTGCCAATCCCCAATGATCTGAGTCTGCTCTTGAACTCAGGTTGACGGCGTGGCACAAGATGTGGAGTCCAGCACCTCAACCCTCAGTGCCACCAGGCTGGCTAGTTCTCACACTGTTACATATGTAAGCTATTATTGCCACCAATGTGTGACTTGTTTGAAGCTTCTATTCAATTGTATTAATTTGAATCTCTTGTTATATGCGTATCATGTTGGAACCACAAAATTCTGACAGCAAAAGCCAATGCAGCGACAATTTTTTGACAAGATTCGAAATTGTCGCTGTAATGATCTCAATGGTGAAACTTTGCTGTTTCACCATGGTTCGCCCCCCATTCTGAGTCAACTCTGACCTGGAGTTTGATATTTAGGGATCAGGAAGGTGCAGGGGATGAAGCCCTCCAAAACAAAACAGCCAATGTCTGACAGGCGAAATTTTGCCTGTTGATATTAGGGATTTCGTTGTGCAGCACTTTGACAATGAAGTTGTTGATGTGGCTTGGTGGAACCTGTTATATGTATATCATTACTTGCCTAATTGAAAGTATGGGTTCGATTGAACTAGGACTGAGTTCAAACTCCATTTTTGTTGACTTAGGTCAAAACATGTTTATTAAATGTTCCTATCTGAAATATAAGGAGAATTCATCTTAGCAGTCTTAGTTTCTGATGACATGAGATTAAAAATGTTTGCTCTGTAACATGTACTGTATAAAAATACATCCATTTCTTGAGAGAGATTATGGTATTTCTCAACAACAATATCATCAAGATGGTAATTCCCAACATCAAATGCTATCAATAGATGTGATATTGCTTAATATCTAATGACACAAACTATGGTGTTTTTAACATCCAACACCACCAAGATGGTGTTCTCCACATCTGATACCATCATCATGTCATCAGTAAGCAACAAGTCTTTTTGCAGCAATTCAAAGTTAAGAGGGCCCTCAAGACGAAGAGAACAACATGCAAAATCCTGTGCAATCTACAATGCTTCAAAATCACAATGCAACAAGTCACTCAGAAACAAGACTCCCGCCAGCTCCAAACACCTATTTCAGATCGGACCACTGAGGGAGAGAATTCCAGCAAGCATACCCCCTTCATGGACCAGGTAAAAACAAGTGTTTGTCAATGACTGTAAGCCCTTTGTCAAAAGACTAAAATGGCTGAGAGTGAGATTTTACCTGGTTGCTGCAGGTTTAAGTGGCTAACATGGCTAAAATGGCTAAGCAACTAGTTGTGGAACCCACTCATGAGGGGGAGATACTGGATCTGGTACTCTTGAACAGGGACAGTGTCACTGATGTCACAGTGGGGAGTTACTTGGGAATGAGCAACTATTGTTATGGAATGGTTCAATATAAGAGCTAGGCAGGAAACAAACCACACTAAAACGAGGGTCCTGGCCTTCTGGAGGGCTGATTTCAAGAAAATGGGAGAGTGACTCAGGGAAGCACTAGAACAGATTGGGAAACTGGAGAGGGCAGAGGAGCTATGGATAGAAATAAGGAAGGTCATAGAGAAGGCAGCAAACCTCTATGTCAGGCAGATTAGAAAGGGCAAGAGAAACAAGCATTTGTCAATGCCGAATGTTTGCTTGCTGACATTGGCATTGGTAGTGTAGGAGTTAGAGAACTGCATAATAGGAATGGCAGTGAAGTTTTGTACTGAAGTCAACCCTGCCACCACCCTGCAGAGACTGACAGGCATTGGGGTGTGTCTTTGGGTCATCAGGTATAATGGCCATGCCATTTCACCACACCCTACCCTGCAGACACCGATAAGTGTCCACAGTGTGCCTTGGGGTCTTTGGCTCTTATGCTCACCCCATTCCATCAGGAAATACGGTGAGATGGGTGTGGTATAGGAGAATGGGGTGAACTTTGGGCCAAGAGTCCAAGGCATACCTCGATGCCTCTCAGTGGCTGCAGGGTGTGGAATGGTATGAGCATTACAGGCGAGAATCCCAAGTCACACCCTTGATGCCTGTCAATCTCTACAGGGTGGGGCATTATGGTCGGAAACCCTAACGTCTCAGGCGTTCATTGGCATTTTCATTCCAAATTTTCAACATGGGTTTTTTTGTGACCCCCACCTTATGAACAGTGGCAATATCAGTGCGTTAACCGAGAGCTGATTTTGCACAGTGACTACACCATTTGGCATCACAGGTGCAAAAACAACATTTTGAACAGGATGTGAAAAATGACAGCTGTACTGTTCATGGGGAGGTGGAAAAAATGGCAATGTTGAAAATCTGCAGTGAAAATATTAAAAAAACTGGTGAAGTCACGAGCGTGTGTAGAAACTGGGCAACGCACACCCATAATGCAATTAATTTGGGGATGTTTTACAACAGATTGTCAACACAGGCATTTTGGAACCTCCACTCATGAATAGTGTCACTGTGATTTGCTTAATCTGTCCCGAACAGTGATTTCCCATAGTAACCACGCATTTCTGCGCCGGAAGTGCGAAAACACATTTCAGCCATGGTGTGAAAAATTACAGCTGTACTGTTCATAAAGAAGTGTGGAAAAATGCCAGTGGTAAAAATCTGGACTGAAAATATGAGAAATCCATGAACGTACGAGGGTGCATGGAAACTGCGCAATGGTCGCTCATAACACAGTCATTTTATGGACTTTTTTCACCAAATGTTTAACATAGTGATTGTAACACCTTTGCTCATGATCAGTGTCACTTTTCTTTTTCAGTTTTCTTAATCTGTCCCGAACATTGATTTCGCCCACCGACTGCGCCATTGTGCGCTACACACGTGGAAACACATTTTGAGCAAGATGTGAAAAATGGCAGCTGTACTGCTCATAAGGAGGTGTGGTAAAATGGCAAAGTTGAAAATCTGGAGTGAAAATAGTGAACATTCACGAGCGTACAAGCGTCCGTAGGAACTGCACAACACATGCTTGTAAAACAGACATTTTGGGGAATCTTTTCACCAAATTTTTAACATAGCCATTTTAACACTTCTGCTCATGAACAGTGTCACTATGATTTTCTTAATGTGTCCCAAACATTGATTTCGTACACCGACTGCGCCATTGTGCGCTACATGCTTGGAAACACATTTTGAGCAAAATGTGAAAAATGACAGCTGTACTGCTCATAAGGAGGTGTGGTAAAATGGCAATGTTGAAAATCTGGAGTGAAAATATTGAAAATGCACTAACTTACAAATGTGCATAGGAACAGCACAACGCATGCTCGTAACACAGTCGTTTTATGGTGTATCATCACCAATTTTTCAACATAGTCATTTTAGGACCTCTGCTCATGAACAGTGCCACTGTCAGTTTCTTAATCTGTGCAGAACACTGATTTCCCACCAATCATTATTCTGTCTGCGGCCGTAAACACATTTCGTCCAGGGTGTGAAAAATTACAGCTGTACAGTTCACAAGGAGGTCTGAAAAAATGGCAATGTTGAAAATATGGGTTGAAAATATTGCAAATTCACAACGTTATGAGCATGAGTAGCAACTGCACAATGCACGCTCGTGAAAACAGTCACCTGGGGGATTATTCCTGGTTGCAACATAGGCTTTTTGAGAGCCCACTTCATGACTGGCACTGTCATTTCATTACTCAGTCCTGAAAAGTGATTCCACACAGTGACCACACAATCACCTTTCTGGGCCGATTAATGTCATGACAGTGAAAGAATTCATGAGGAGGGGTCCCAAAAGCCCCATGTTGAAAATTTGGTGGCAAAATTTCAAATAATGCCTGAGATATGCATTAAAGTTGAAAAAACCCTATTTATTACATTATATAGCTTACCAGCATTTCCTCCATTCGTGGTTGGCTTTGAAGAGTGCAGACGTGTTCCCAGTCCACCAAACATTGTCGTGCCAGACTGCGGAGGTTAGTATAGGGTGAGGGGGGTGTGGAGAGCCAGGGTACACAGTGGGTGGGTGTGAGTTGCGGGTGGTGGGGCCGGAGACCGACGAGGACAGTTTTCTTTTACAGGGTAAAAAAAAGACTTTGCAGGACGGTTTTTATTTACAGGGCATGTGGCATGCTGAGGTGGGCTCCCAGCATGCCACGAGTCTTGCTTTTGGGGGCAGCTGCAGCCGATGGGGATTGGGCACCCCGCTCAGCAAACAACAAAAAGGGGAATTCTCTCTGACGGATTGGGCAAGCACCTGCTGGCAGACAATAAAACGGGGGTTACATTATGCCGATGGGGTGGGCTCCTCCATTGGTAGATAAACATGGTGGGGTAATATTGTTTGTGAACATGGCGGCAAGCCACCGCCAAGTTCACAAACAATATCAGGGTTCCTACATCTCGCCCTGCAATGACAGGTCGCTCCCTCATTGCAGAGGATGACTGAGGCTGCAATGACAAGGCAGCCCCCGATTGCTGCGGCTAAACTGTCACAAGTTGGTGGCAACGTTCCAAACTACTGTCACTGGCTGTGTCCCCCATTATTGGTGGACATCTCACACACGCCCCAAAATGCTGTGTCAGTACTGGCCTCAACAGTGCTGCACCTCCAAAACCTGCTTCGGTACCAAGCTGCCGCAATATGTTTCTTGCGCTGTGTGCAAGCAAACATAAAAATAAACCACTATGGTTCTCAAAGGACATAGCAGAAAAGTAGAGGCAAAGAGTCTAGCATTTAAAAGGTATAAGGCAACATGGAAGGAAGAGGATAGAAACAGAAACATAGAAACAGAGAATGTAATGACAGATAAGGACCACTTGGCCCACCCAGTATGCCCATTTCCTAACCATCGCATAAACTCCAGATCCTAATTGATCTGCAGCTTACCTCCTCCTATCTACTAGGATTGCCTTCTATCTATCCCATGCATTCTTGAATTCATCTATTGTTTTTGCACCTACGACCTCCGCAGGAAGGATGCTCCATGCATTTACCACTCTTTCCATGACAAAAATACTTCCTCACATTGCCCCTGAGTCTTCCCCCCCCAGCCTCACATTGTGACCCCTTATTCTTGCACATCTTTTTTTTTGAAAGATGCTGCCCTCTTGAACTGTGTTTATCCCCTTGTGGTACTTGAACAGCTGATATTCTTCAACTGAAACTACCTCTTTCTGGAAACTGCAATACTGAACATAGGATTTGCAAGAAAGCGAGTTGTGCTCACAACAGAGGGAGGTGAACCTTACAATTGTCTTTGGTTTGTAGCAGATATTCTGCAGGTGAAGGAATTAGAATTATCAGGAAAATACAGTCTTTCAAGCAACGGAGGGAGGTGGATCTAGCTTTACATTTGTTACAATTCTTAAGATTTTCAATGCAGAAAGAGTTTAAACCCTGGGCTAAGAATTTGTCATAAATCCTGAAATAAGTGCAGGTACAGGTTGTGCATTTAACCCAGACAGTGTCCTAGGTGGTGGAAACTGTTTTTTTGTGTTTATCTGTGTGTGCCTTATAAGGCCAGAACAGACTTTGTCAGGAAGTGCTTACATCATAGCTACTTATCAGCCAATAGCTTTGGTAACAGACCTGAGAACAATAGTATTATAAGCAAGTGTTTTATAGCAAACTCATCAGAACAGCTAATATTCTTCAACTGAATCTACCTCTTTCTGGAAGCTGCAATACTGAACATAGGATTTGCAAGAAAGCGAGTTGTGCTCACAACAGAGGGAGGTGAACCTTACAATTGTCTTTGGTTTGTAGCAGATATTCTGCAGGTGGAGGCTACTTCTAACTGAAAGGTGAAATAAGGAACTTAGAATTATCAGGAAAAGACAGTCTTTCAAGCAACAGAGGGAGGTGGACCTAGCTTTTACGCTTTGTTACAATTTAAGATTTTCAGTGCAGGAAGAGTTTAAAGCACAGCTGACTTATTTTGGGGCTGACTGCTTTCAGAGCACAAACCACCATGCTGTTTTGGGGCTGGGGAGGTTTACCTGTGTCTGACTTGGATGTCTGGATTTTTCTCTGTTTGATTAGCAGGGTATTTTCTCTGTCAAATTGTTGTGTAGGGCATCTTGCTGACAGGAAGGCACTCATCGCAGCAGTGGGTCAGAGCTCTTAGCTGATTGTTTTGTGAGGGCACAGTTTAGGCCCAACCCTTCCCACCCTTGAAATAGTTCCTTTATACCTGGGGTTCTGACATCATTTCCTCAAGAGTGCAAGGTGCATATCACTGTCATATCCTCTCTAGCACACTGCACTGACAATATAAGCATACACATTGTATAATATATATATATTTCTATATAACAAACCAATCACACACACAAACACACACACAAAAAAAAAAAGTAGATAAACATGTGGGGAGTAGTGCAATGTAATGGCTGTGGGGCAGCAGTCTTCAGGGAGTCTTTCTGGAGGCTGAGATGCTGCCCTATTTGCAGACAACTCTCTGCCCTGAGTGAGGAAGTTGCCTGTCTTCAGGCCACACTGGACAGTAGTAAGGAAACCTTCCCACAGGCCACACTGGACAGTAGGAAGGGAACCTCCCCATCCAGGGAGCACCAGAGCCACCACCACTACCTCAGAGATTGTGAAGAAAGCACAGCAGTTGGATCACAGTGGGCTCAGGGAGGGTGAGGATGGTGGAACAGAGACACACCCAGTCAGTTGTTCCACTCCACAATCCATACACTGCTCTGGGGAGCATAGCTCCTTTATGGATGCATCCGCAGAGGAGATAAAGGAGGCTGAGGACAACTGTCACAAGGGAGGCCCACAGGAAGGAGGCAGAGGACACCACAAGGAAAGGAAGCAGCTCCTGGTGGGGAATCGATTATTAGGGGGATAGAACTGGGGGGAGCAGGGGAAACTGAAGTAAGGGGCCTGCCTGGTGCCATGGCTTGGAGGGACAGGAAGCACATCCTCAGGATCATGAGAACAGCTGCATGGAAGTCTGAGTTGGACGTCATTGTCCACCTAGGGACAAATGACTTGGCTCAACATGAGATTAGAGCAGTGCAGAAGGACTTTGTAGAATTGGGGAAGGGCCTAAGACAAGTAGCACACACAGTATCCTTCTCAGAGGTGCTGCCTGTCAATGGCATGAGTGAGGCAAGGGTACTTTGCACCATGCAGTTTAATGAATGGTTGAAAAATGGTGTGGAGCACAGCGGTTTGGCTTCATTGGGGTTGAGGTTCCACCTGGAGGGACACCAGCCTATACTGGCAGGATGGTCTGCATCTGTCCAGGAAGGAACAAGTCTTTTGAGCAATCAGTTTAGATGCTTCATTGGCAAGCTTTTAAACTAGTCAAGGGGAGGCACTGATAAGCAACAGGAAAATCCCAGCCTCCCTACAAAACAGGGTACTAAATGAGAAAAGACCGAGGTAGAAAGGTCAGTGGGGATGCTGCAACAGAAGGTAAAGCCATCAAAAATGGAGAGCAATGAGTACCAATGCCCATAGTCTGAGTAACAAGCTTCCTGAATTAGTGGCCTTGATGGAGGAGGAACATCTGGATATCGTGGCAGTCACAGAAACATGGTACACATAAAACCATGACTGGGATGTAAACATACCAGGATACACTATCTAAAGGAGGGACAGGGAGGGTAAAGAGGAGGAGGAGTAGCTTTACATAAGGGAAGGAATCAAAGCAATAGAACAAAAGGGAAAACAGGGAGGAGAAGAAGCACTGTGGGTAAATTTGGAGACCGCAAAGGCACCACAATCCGCACAGGGTTAGATACAGACTCTTCTCAGGGGAGGAAATGGACAAGGAAATGATAGAAAGTATGCTTAGAATGGCAGAAAAGGGAGATATTGCTGATGGGTGATCTGAATATGCCAGATGTTAACTGGAGTGCAATGCAGCAGCCACTTGAAGAGTGGGGTTATTCTAGATGCCCTACAGGGGCATGCCTTAGACAACTAGTACTGGAGCCCACTCGAGAGGGAGCAATCTTAGACCTAGTTCCCTCAAATGGAGATGAAGAGAGGATCACAGATGTAGAAGTGGGTAGCCATCTGGGAACTAGCGACCATCGAACAGTATGGTCAGGGCCCCTACTTTTCTGCAGCACAGTGGGACCAAGTTCTGCAGCAAGACTACCATTTGCCACAGAACTTCTGCGGCTGTGGTTTGTAATTTCTGCGGAAGTTCTGCAGCACTAACAAACTACCACATCACAGTGTCAGCTTGTCATCCTGACTTCACTTTCATGGCAGTGGTTATAGCAATCAGGATGGTGGAAAGCACAGTAACACTAGTTCAAAAAATAACAGACTTATAAAAATAATTTTATGCCTAAAAAGCAAAACAAATGTCTCTCCCTTAAGGTCCTAGCCTGTTGCATAAATGACATATGCAGAGGGGATCTTATGTGATAAATAAGGTATTTCTATATGCATGTTATCTATCCCACTAATGAGGTTTCCACTGTCTATCACTTATATATTTGTATGTGCTTTCTACACCACTCATGAGGTTCCCACTGTGTTTCATTTGTATATTTATATGCAATCTGTAACATACATGCAAATATGCATATGTGTGTGTGTGTGTGTGTGTGTGTGTGTGTGAGACAGAGATACTGTATGTGTGTGTGTGTGTGTGTGTGTGTGTGTGTGTGTGTGTGTGTGTGTGTGATACATATCTATTTTTTTTCCATTTCCATGAACTTGCATCTTCATTCATATAGGTCCCAATGGAAATGGAATGGAGGAGTTATTGCAAAACTCATTTTTCATGTCAACCTGCTTTCCCTGACACACTGTGTAACACTATCAGGCCATGAAATACATGTGAACCAACTGTGAGATACAGCTCTCTGGCCCATCACAATGTGTTCGCCATGTGACAGAACACTGCACCATACCTTCCCAGGCTCTGAGCAGTGATGTGTTTCACCAACCCCTGAGCTGCCCAGCCAGCTCCCAGAGCTAATCTCTGAACCTGAGTTGCCGGCACGGAAACACAGCATGCTACCCTCTGGCCCAACAGTTGTCCCTACATGCAACATTTCTCAATAACTTTTAGTTGATTCTATCAACCAGTGACAATATGTAATCAATAACCCTGGCAAAAATGCGTGCAGTGCAATTATTTAACAGGTCTATTCTTTCAACAGGTCTACACATTATTATATTTCACTTTTCTGGGCATAATTACTTTATTTTTCTTAAAAATTTAGACAGTTAAATTAATTTTACCAGTTATTCATTTCAGATAGCGTCTCTATACTTAAAGGCACAAATAGGGTTGCACAAAGTGAGGTATGGACTTAACAGGTCTGTGCTATCGACAAGGTTTTGTTTAGGCAGTGGGAGCTGTGATAGATCTCCTGCTTCTTCTCCTGCTCAGGCGTCACCACTCTTGCGCTATGTCCTCATCCAAATTCCCCCTCCCTTACTTCACTGACGCTATGATGTTACTATGCTCATAATCCTCACCAGCCCTGTTGGTCATTGAATTTATCTCTAACTTATACCTTGCCTCAGCACTGTATCTGGGTGTACCTTTCACGTAAATGTAAAACTGTAAAATTGTCTTTCTCCTGTTTTTGTACCTGAATGTATTCGTCTGAACCAATTACTGTATCAATGTACCTGTTGTACTTTTGAACTCTCCCGGTCGCTTCTTGAAAATAGGCATAAAACTTGTCTAGTGTACTTACCCGGTAAACAAAAACTAAATAAATAAATAAATAGATAAGTGACTGTTCATTTCTGTTGCAGATTGCAGCCATTTGATTAGCTAATGTATGATGTTATAGCAATGATAACATCACATTCTGAACATATGGGGGGTTTGAATATAAAAAGAGGGGAAGGGAACCAGATTCTATGTATAAATAGAAATATTAATAAAAATCACTAAGAAGAGTGAATTCTGTGGCACCACAAGTTCTTCAGTAGATTGCAATATATGAAGAAAATTCATGCTACAGAATTTAGGGGCCTTGAGTATGGTTCACAACAACACAGCAATAGAGTCAGGCCATACAGGCAAAAGTACTGGACCTTAGGAGGGCTGACTTTACTAAAATGGGTGAGTGCCTAAGGAATGCACTAGCAAATGGGCAGGAAGGAGGGTGGAAGAACAATGGGAATAATAAAACTGCCATCACAGAGGTAACAAGCCTTTGTGTGAAGCAAATAAACAAAAACGAACGATGTAAGAAACCACTATGGTTCTCAAAGGAAGTGGCAGTGAAGGTTCAAGAGAAAAAGAAAGCATTCAGGAAGTACAAGGAATCACAGAAGGAGCAGGACAGAGAACTGTATCCTTTAAAGCAAAAGGAAGCTTATAAGGTAGTCAGAACAGCAAAGGCCCAAACCGAGGAAAAGATAGCCAACTCAGTTAAGAAGGGGGATAAAACCTTTTATAGGTACATCAGGGAGCGAAGGAAGACCAAGGGAGGGATAGTGAGGCTTAATAAAGGGAAGGGAAGGTGAGAGGTGACTGTGAAAGGCAGAGATACTAAACAAATATTTTTGCTCAGTATTTACAAGGAAGAGGGGAGGTACCTAAAACAAACAGTACAAACACTCTGGATACAGAAGTTGATACCAGCCCATTTACAGAAGAAAGGGTTCTGAAAGAACTCTTAAAACTGAAGGTGGACAAAGCAATGGGGCATGATGGGATTCATCCCAGAATTCTAAAAGAACTAAGGGTAGAACTAGTGACACCACTGACTACCCTCTTTAACAAATCATGGGAGGATGGGGTGGTACCCGAGGACTGGAGGAGGGCAGATGTGATTCCCCTTCACAAAAGTGGGAGCAAGGCAGAAGCAGGAAACTACAGACCTGTTAGTTTAACCTCAGTGGTAGGGAAAAATGATGGAATCACTTCTGAAGGAAAGAATTGTCGAGTATCTAGAGGCCAGAGGGGCACAGGACCCAAGGCAGCATGGATTCACAGCTGGAAGGTCATGCCAGACAAATCTGATAGATTTCTTTGACTGGGTGACCAAAGTAGTAGATCAGGGAGGGGCTGTGGACATGGCCTACCTAGACTTTAGCAAGGCATTTGACACAGTCCCACAAAAGATTAATATACAAGTCAGCCAGCCTGGGAGTGGGTCCCAAGATGACAGCCTGGGTAAAGAATTGGCTGGAGAACAGAACACAGAAAGTAATAGTAAATGGAGTCCACTCTGAAGAAAGGGGGGTTACTAGTGGGGTACCGCAGGGTTCAGTATTAGGACGGTCCTCTTCAATGTCTTTATAAGCGACATTGCAGAGGGACTGGAAGGAAAAGTATGTCTCTTTGCAGATGACACAAAGATCTGCAACAGAGTTGATGCACAAGATGGGGTGGAAAGGATGAGAAGGAACTTGGCAAGGTTAGAGGAATGGTCAAATGTATGGCAGCTTAGATTCAATGCTAAGAAGTGCAGGTAATACACCTGGGAAACAAAACCCAGGGGAAGAGTACACAATGGGAAGTGAGATACTAACAACAACAAAAATGGAAAGGGACCTGGGGGTAGACATATCAGATGACCTAAAGGTGGGCAAGCAATGTGAGAGGGCAGCAAGGAGGGCTGGGGAGATACTGGGATGCATAGGGAGAGGCATCACCAATAGAAAAGAGGAAGTTATTATCCCTCTGTACAGACAGCTGGTGAGACCCCATCTGGAGTACTGTGTGCAGTTCTGGAGACCCAATCTCCGCAAAGACATAGACAGGATGGAAGCTGTCCAGAGAAGGGCAATCAAATGGTGCAGGGTCTGCACCGAAGACATATGAAGAGAGACTTAAGGAGCTTAATATGTATAGCCTCGAGGAAAGGAGGGAGAGGGGAGACATAATAGAAACTTTCAAGTACCTCAAGGAATCAACAAAGTCCAAGAGGTAGCATCTTTCAAAAGAGGTGTGCAAGAACAAGAGGCACAATTTGAAGATGGAGGAGGCGGCTCAGAGGTAATTTAAAGAAGTATTTTTCACAGAGAGGGTTGTGGATGCATGGAACAGCCTTCTGAGGAGGTTGTGGAGTCAAAACAGTGGTGGAATTCAAGCATGCATGGGACAGTCATAAGGCAATTCTAGGGGGTTGGGGTAGGAAGAAGTAGGCTGCTGGTTAACTAGGATATGCAGCTTATCCATTAGGTAGGGAAATGGGCAGACTGGGTGGGCCAAGTGGTCCTTATCTGCCGTCAGTCTATGTTTCTATGTTTCTATGAATGTCTGTATCATATCCCCCTCTCCCTCCTTTCCTCCAGGGGTATACATATTGAGGTCTTATAGTCTCTCCTCATATGTTTTCTGGTGGAGTCTTACACCATTTTTGTTGTTCTTCTCTGGACTGCCTGGACAGGCAGGATTATCAGGAGAAACAAAGGGAGGCAGCTAAAGTGCTTAGGAGCACAAAGGCACAAATGGAGGAGAACATTATCAAGTCAGTAAAAAAGGGGGATAAATATTCTTTAGGTATGTAAGTGAACAGTCGAAGAACAAGGCAGGGATAGTACGGCTAAATTAGGAAGGAGGGGTTTGTGTGGAAGAGGACCAAATAAAAGCAGACATATTGAACAAGTACTTTTGTTCAGTATTTACAGAGGAAGGGGTAGGTGATGGGCCACAGATTGAGGAAATGACCTTAGTGGAGGGGAAGTGGACACTAGCCCTTTTACTGAGCAGAGAGTCTTCAAGGAACTAGAAAAGGTAAAGGTGGATGAGGCAATGGAGCTGGACAGGATCCACCCCAGGATATTGAGGGAACTGAGGAAGGAGCTCACTGCATCACTGATGGCTCTGTTCAACTTCTCACAGGATACAGAGGAAGTTCCAGGGGACTGGAGGAAAGTGGATGTGGTCCCACTTCACAAAAATGGGAATGAGGCGGAGGCAGGGCAAAGTTATGGAATCACTTCTAAAAGAAAGGATTGTGGGATACCTTGTGACCAATGGATTACATGATGCAAGACAGCATGGGTTCATGGGGGGAGTGGGGGGATCTTGCCAGACAAACCTGATTGATTTCTTTGACTGAGTGACCAGGGAAGTGGATCAGGGAGGGGCCGTGTATGTGGCCTACTTAGATTTCAGCAAGGCCTTCAACACTGTTCCACACAGAAGACTGGTAAACAAGCTGGACGGCCTGAGAGTGGGTCCACAGGTAGTAAAATGGGTACAACATTGGCTGAATAACAGAAGCCAGAGGTTAGTGGTAAATGAGGTTCACTGGAAGAAGGAACGGTTACCAGCAGGGTGCCACAGGGGTCAGTCTCTGGGACCAGTCCTCTTCAATGCCTTTATTAGCAATATCGCAGAAGGTCTCGAAGGAAAGTGATGCCTGTTCCAGGATGACACAAAAATCTGCAACAGAACAGACACACCGGGGTAGAAAACGTGAAGGAAGATCTGAAAAGTCAGGACGATGTCCAAGGACATGGCAACTAGGCTTTCAATGCCCAAAAGTGCAAAATTATGCACATGGAGCACAGGAAACCAGGGACAAAGTACCAAATGGGGGATAGAAGGTGGCAATAATAAAGCAAGAAAGGGACCTAATACATATCTGATGACCTGAAGGTAACAAAACAGTGTGATAAACATAGAAACATAGAAACATAGAAGTTGACGGCAGATAAGGACCACAAGGCCCATCCAGTCTGCCCATTTCTTTTCTACCTTATAAATGTGCCATCGGCCTTTGCTATGTCAGTGACCTCATCTATTCATAGTCATTTGTATTGCTCCCTTATGCCTATCCCATGCCTGTTTGAAGCCCTGCACTGTATTCATAGCCACTACTTCTGTGGTAAGCCATTCCATGCATCTACAACCCTTTCTGTGAAAAAGAATTCTCACATTCCCCTTAATCGGCCTCCCTCTAATCTCATGCTGTGTCCTCTTGTCCTGCTATTTTTCTTATATTTAAACATGTTAGACTCTTTCACCTTGTTTATGCCCTTAAGGTGTTTAAATGTCTCATCATATCACCTCTCTCCTCCTTTGCTCAAGGGTATCATATTGAGTCTGCTAATCTGTCCTCATATGTCTTCTGATGCAGTCCCTGCACCATTTTGGCTGCCCTTCTCTGACTGCCCCAATTTGTTAATGTCCTTGTGAAGGTGTGGCTCCAATACTGCACGCAGTACTCCAGATGGGGCCTAACCAATGTCTTGTACAGAGGATTATTACCTCCTCTTACGACTCTGTGATACCCCTACTAACACCTCTAACACCCCTAGCTCTACCTCCACTGCTTTAGAGGTCTGCTTTGATGATTTCAGGTCATCAGTGATGATGATGCCCAAGTCTCTTCTTCCTTTGTGACTGCTAGCAACTCCTCCCAGCCTATAAGTGGCTTCAGGGTTTCTCTTCCCATGTATGATTTTGCACTTCTTGCATTAATCCCAGTTGCCACTCTTCTGACCATTCTGCTAGTTTATCCAGATCTCTTCTCATTCTGATAAGGCAGTAGGAAAGGCTAATAGAGTGCTGGGGTGCATAAGGAAGGGTATCACTAGACAAAGGAGAGAGGTGGTGTTACTCCCACATAGATCGATGGTGAGGCCACACCTGGAGTACTGTCTCCAGTTCTGGAGGCCCATCTCAGGAAAGACATAGATCGGGTGGAAGCAGTACAGGGGAGGCTTACCAAGATGGTGCATGGCCTGCATCAGAAGCCCTATGAGAAAAGGCTCAATGAATTAAATATGTACTCTATAGAGGAAAGAAAGGAAAGGAGAGACATGATAGAAACACTCCAATACCTCAAGGGTATTAAGGTTCAGGAGGGTAGCATTTTACATAGAAAGAGATGCTCAAAGATAAGGGGGCATGACTTGAAATTGGAAGGGGGAGGCTCAGAGGGTATGTGAGGAAGTACTTCTTCATGGAGAAAGTAGTGGACATCTGGAAAAAACTACCAGCAGAGGTGGTGGGTACCAAAACAGTAGCAGGATTCAAGCATGCATGGGATAGACACTGAGGAACCTTAGAAACATGTCTGGGGGAAGGGGGTAAGGCCGGAGATCATGTAGGGTCTGCAGAATCACAGTAGGCAGGGAATTTTAGGGCAGGTTAAGTGGGTCAAGGGGTCCTTTTCTGCCAACTGCTTCTATGTTTCAATGTAATATGTGCATATTTTGCTAAGTACTGTACAAACTGTTATCATCTGGACTGGTTATATACCAAGCTGAAATTGGGACTGTTGTACTAAGGGTATCAGCTAAAAAGGAACTGCTGATAGAATATACCTTTCCAGCATCCCCCCTTTCAGGGGGAAGCAAAAGACTGTAAGCAATGTTATGCTTTTCTAACAAGAGTGCACTGGTACAGTGGTAGCCACAGACATTGCCAGCTATTTCCAGATATTTCGAGAAATTTCTGAAGAGTTCTCTCTGCTGCCGCTACTGTTTAAATGCAAAAAGCATCAGATATTTTTGGAAATATCACAGAAATTTCGGGAAATAGCTGGCAGTGTCTGTGGCTACTACTGTACAAATGTATTTGAAAGAGACTGTTGCTAATTACTTGCTAATTGCTTATATACTATTTAATCAAGTCTCTGTTACCTAAAATAAAACCTATTGAACGGTATAGTACTGGTTTCTTGTTATCTGCTGGTCCTCTGAACCTCACAACATTGTGGAATTTATGTGAGGTCCAGTAGACTGAGATTAAGATTTGCTCTTGAGCTAGTATAAAGTAAATCAGGTTGCCTCCCACATATCTGACTTCCATGTTTGGGTTTGGGTAACTGAAACCAGGTCATAAAACTCACAGCAGTGGTTGCTTCCATGGCCTGGAGCTGTCTGCAGGTACTCACCCACATGTCTAATGTCGTGATGGGGGCGGGAGGGGTGCTAGGATAGCCAACATCTGAAGATTGTGCTGCAGCACTAACCAGGATTTCAAATATTTACAGCTCTTTTTTTCCTCTTAGTCCTGCTGTGACCAAACCAAACTCCAATTAATGGATGTTCTGAAATGTTTTTTGGAAAATTTGCACTATCGCTTCAAAAATCTCTGCCCAAACCTTTCATAATTTTGGACATTTCCAAAATACATGGGTGTGAAGAACTGCCTGTTCACAGAGTTTCCAACATTGAAACAATGAAACATAGAAGTTGAAGGCAGATAAGGACCACAAGGCCCATCCAGTCTGCCCATTTGTTCTACTTTATGAATGTGCCATAGGCCTTTACTCTATCAATGGTGTGTTTATTCATACTCATCTGTATGGCACCCTTATGCCTATCCCATGCCTGTTTGAAGCCCTGCATTGTATTTGTATCCACCACTTCCTGAGGTAGGCTGTTCCATGCATCCACCACCCTTTCTGTGAAAAAGAACTTCTTCACATTACCCCTTAATCGGCCTCCCTCTAATCTCATGCTGTGTCCTTTTGTCCTGCTATTTTTTCTTATACTGAACATGTTAGACTCTTTCACCTTGTTAATGCCCTTAAGATGTCTGAATGTTTATATCATATCACCTCTCTCCCTCCTTTGCTCTAGGGTATACATATTGAGCTCCATCAATCTGTCCTCATATGTTTTCTGATGCAGTCCCTGCACCATTTTTGTTGCCCTTCTCTGGATTGCCTCCATTTTGTTAATGTCCTTGTGCAGGTGCATCCTTCAGTACTATATGCAGTACCCCAGATGGGGCCTAACCAGTGTCTTGTAAAGAGGGTTTATTACCTCCCTCTTACGACTTGTGATACCCCTACTAATACATCCCAACATCCCTCTAGCCTTACCTACTGATTTTCTGGTCTGCTTAGATGATCTCAGGTCATCTGTGATGATGATGTCCAAGTCTCTTTCTTCCCTTGTGATTGCCAGCAACTCCCTTCCCAACCTAGAGGTAGCTTCAGAGTTTCTCTTGCCTATGTGCATGGTCTTGCTTTTCTTTGCATTAAAACCCAGTTGCCACTCTTCAGGCCAGTTTGTCAGTTTTTGCAGATCTCTTCTCATTCTTCCCACCCAATCTGGATCATCTACTCTGTTGCAGATCTTGATGTCATCTGCAAACAAGCAAATCTTACCCTCCAGGTCATCTGCTATGTCACTGATGAAGATATTGAAGAGGACTGGCCCTAGGAACTGATCTCTGAGGTACCCCACTTGTGACTTGCATCTCTTCTGACTATATCATTTACTACCACTCTCTATTTTCTGCCCGCCAACCAGTTTGCCACCCAGTTGACCAACTTCTGACCCACCCTGAGCCTCCCCAACTTATTAATCTATCTTCTATGTGGAATAGTATTGAAAGCTTTGCTGAAGTCAAGGTAGAAGACATCAACTGCACCTCCTCGGTCCACCACTCTGGTTACCCAGTCAAGGAAATCTATGAGATTAGTTTGACAGGACCTTCCTGTTGTAAACCCATGCTGTCTTGGATCCTGTGCACCTATGGATTCCAGGTGTTGCACTATCCTTTCCTTAAGGAGTGCCTCCATAATCTTGCCCACTACTGAGTTAAGACTGACTGCTCTGTAGTTCTCTGCCTCCTCCCTGCTGTGGTGCTAGATCACATGAGCCCTTTTCCAGTCTTCTGGGACCTCTCCTGAGCACAGAGACTCACTAAACAGTCCTGCTAAAGGCTCTGCTAGTTCCACCCTTTGCTTCTTTAGTACCCTGGGATGTATGCCATTAGGTACCATTGTCTTATTCACCCTAAGCTAAACTAGCTCTTGTAGGACCCTTTCCTTTGTGAAAGGGCTTGTGCACATCTCCCTCCCCTTGTATCCATGGTGCTGAGCTGTGGGCCCTGACCTATCTTCTCCTCAGTAAATACTGAGCAGAAGTATCTATTTAAGATAGACGCTTTTCCTTGGTCCTCCTCCACACAATCCCCATTATCCCCTTTGATTATAGCAATACCCCCACTGGACTTTCTCCTTTCACTAATGTATCTATAGAAAGTTTTGTCCCCTTCTTTTACTGTTCATGCTAGTGTTTTCTTGGTTTTGGCCTTTGTCTGCCTTGCTGCCTTTCCTGCTTCCCTTAGGAAGTTTGGTATGCCTCCTATCTTCATCCCACTGCATTGCCTTTATATTTCCTGAAGGCCAACCTTTGGATCTGATCTTTTCTGCTACTCTTTTTGAGAACCAAAGTGGTTTTTCCTTTTTTGCTCTTGCTTTTCTCCCTAACACAATGGAAAGTTGCTTCAAGTATTACATCCTTAATGCTTGCCCACTTTGCCTGTACGCCCTCACCTGTATTTCTTCTTGCCAGGGCTAGCTTCACTCTGTTGGCCATTCTATCAAAGTTAGCTCCCCTTAAGTCCCATATTTGTGCCTTGGAATGGGATGATATAGTTCTAGTGGCCAAACTGAACCATACCATGTGATAGTCACTAGCCCCCAGGTGACCTTCTACCTGGAGATCTGTGATCCTTTCCCCATTAGTCAGTACTAGATCCCGGATAGCCCTGTCTCTTGTGGGTTGTTGTACCAATTGTTTGTGGTCATCCCCTGCAGGGAATTCCCTATGTGCCCGATTCTAGAAGGGTGGTGCAAGTTGCCTCTGAACTCAACTTGCGCCATCCGCAACTGCAACATTGACCCTGTGCCCTATTCTAGAATGGGCAGGGTCTCTGCAGCAAAGTCCTGTGACTTGTGACATGCGGCAAGGTACGCCACACAGAGGATGTACCTGGCCAGCATGTCACACCCTCTGCCGCAGGTAGCAAGTGCACCCCCCTGCATTGCAAGCCACAACCTACACCCCCTGCCCCCCCAGCCATCAGTGCCTGCCCTGCAGTGCTGGCCACAACAACTGGCCCCGAATCCCTCATAGCTATGCCCCACAGGGCTGCCCACACCAACCCCCAGAAACCCACGTTGATCAGTGCCCCCAGGGGTGGTACTGTCATCCCCCACCCGTGCCCCGACCGCAAGTTGCCCACCACATATGCGGCATAATGCCAGCCCTGGTAGTCCAGTGCCCCCATGATCCACACATAACACAATACAGGTCCGTTTCGTTTCTGGTATCTGTTTCAACTGTATGTAGATTTTTATCTCGGATAGTTTGCGGTTTCTCAAGATCCACACATTGTAAATACTGTTCATTCCATGTGGTTCAGGGCTTACTCAGCAGTGTTCAGTATCCCCACTCTGTGTCAGTGACCACCGCCTATTACTGCTTGTGTCGCCGATTGAGTTCAGTAGCAGTTATCACAGACACGCTTCAGATATTGCACATCTGAGCAAGTCGTACAGTATGCGCCTGATACTGACCCAGTCAGCAGCTGATCTTGGTGGTGAGGTGGGCTGTGCCAGTCACCAGCTGGGACGGTGGGGTGGGTGCTGGGTGGCTGGCACGGCTGGGTGTGGGGCCACTAGGCTACCAGGGAATAGACAGACTGTATTTTAATTATGGACTGGGGGCACTAGGACTATCCGGGATCTAAATTATTTTTATACAGTTGGGGGTACTAGACTACCAGGCATACGAGGATCGGATTTATTTTTCTACAGTTCTGGGGCCACCAGACCACCAGGGATATGGGGTTGTTACTTGTTTTACACATTGTTCGGAGGGCCACTAGACCACCAGGGCAGGCTTTTATGTCGCGTGGCGGTGGCCGGGCGACTCATGGTTGCGCATCGGGTGGGGGATGGCAGCGCCACCTGCTGGGCTTCTGCCAATGGGTGTTCAGGGGCATGGTATGGTAGCTCCTGTGGGGCCTCACTGGGTGAGCTGGCATGGGAAGAAGGGAAACCTGCACTGTCTGCTGGATCACGATGGGTCCACAGGACTTCGAGCATCCGTAGTTATACCAGCAAATGCTGGTATAACTTACACTGCCGGATCTCCAGGGGTTCTTGTAGAATCCCAATGTGGGCACTTTGTGGCTGCCCTTCTAGAATGGGGCACAACTGCTGCTGTAAACCCCTAGCACCATGATGCAGGGGGTTTTATGTGTATGTTACAGCTATTGGCTCAAGTTGCCTGTGATATGTTGCAGGCCACTTTGTAGAATTGTGCATGTTTGCAGCTGCTGGCTAGTTGTTACATGCGCTTATCTCTACTTGGCACACAACTGCTGTTATGCCAGGCGTAACCCTTCTAGAATCTGGTCCTATGTGTCTAGTTCTGGCGGATGTTCCTGCTGGTATCGACCAATCTGTATCTGGCATGTTGAAGTCTCCCATTATTAGAACCTCCCCTTGAGCTGTCATGTTTTGTATATCTTCTAACAGTAATGTGTCTGTATCCTCCCCCTGGTCTGGAGGCCTGTAGACAACTCCAGTTTGTATGTCTGTCCCATTTCCTATTTCCAGGGTGACCCACAGTTCTTCTGGCTCCTTGTGTGTATTCTGAATTTCTGTAGCTTTGATATTTTCATTGACATAAAGGGCCCCCCCCTTTTTTTGCAACTTGGTCTCTTCTGAACAGTACATAGTCAGGTACTGAAGTCTTCCAAGTGTGGTTACTGGTGAACCATGTCTTGCTAATGGCTATTATGTCCAGTTTAGCCTCTGTCATTGTTGCCTGCAGGTCTGGGATCTTGTTTCCCAGACTGCATTCATTTGTGTGCATGATTTTCCATTGGCCAGATTTTGATGTGTTAGTTGTGGGCTGAGGTCCAGCTTTCCCTCTGCGAGTTGAATGGGGAGCTGGACCTTTTTTCTTACCTGGTGATACAAATAAACTACAAACATGCTGAACTCCTGTTTGATCACTAGCTGAGGGGGAAGGGGTGTTCTTCCCTTTCGATGTATCGGGTGCTGCAACCCTTTCCCCATTTGCTAAGTTTAAACATTCTGCAAAGACATCAGACTTCTGCCCCAATGCACTGACTCCCTCTTTAGTCAGATGCAGTCCATCAAACTTAAAGAACTTTCTCTCCCAAAACTGTTGCCAGTTACCTACAAAGCTGTGTCTTTTTTCCTGGCACCAGCCCTTGAGCCACATGTTTAGCTCCCCTATCTCTCCTTCACTGACCTTTCGTCTGTCTACCCCTTCTCCCAGATTGGCAGGATCTCAGAGAAGGAAGAGGAGAGGCTCATAGGGGATGTGAGAAAGTACTTCTTCATGGAGAAAGTAGCGGACATCTGGAACAATTTATTAGTTGCACCGAAGTGTTTTGTAATCATTGGCATCTTAAAGAATTGAGATAGCACTGTCCACCTGTGCTTCCTTCATTCTTATGACCCAATGACTTTTGCTGCCCCCTCCCAGATTTCCCTCACTTTTTATATGGTAGAGTGACCTGGGCTTCAGTTACATAGAAACATAGAAATTGCCGGTAGACAAAGACCGCTAGGTCCATCCAGTCTGCCCATAGGCCCTATAAATTGTATGTGGCCACTGACCCTATGTGATCAATGACTTTTCATCACTCCCTCCCCTCTAAAGCTTCCCTTGAGCCTGTCCTAGGCATGCTTAAACCCCTCACACTGTGCTTGCCCCCACTACCTCCTGTGGCAGAGTATTCCAAGCGTTGACTACTCTTTCTGTGTAGAAAAACTTCCTCACATTACCTCTTCATCTACCTCCTTCCAATTTCATATTGTACCCCCTTGTTCTAGTATTTTTGCTACATTGGAAAACGTCCCAAATCTGCTCTTTGTTTATGCCCTTGAGGTACTTGAAAGTTTCAATCATGTCCCCCTGCTATTTCCTCTCCTCTAGTGAGTACATATTGCGGTCCCTTAGTCTCTCCTCATGTGCTTTGTGGTGCAAGCCCTGCACCATCTTTGTTGCCCTTCTCTGGATAGTCTCCATCTTATCTATGTCCTTGAGCAGGTGTGGCCTCCAGAACTGCATGCAGTACTCCAGGTGAGGCCTTACCAATGTTTTATACAAGGGCATCACCACCTCCTGCCTCCTGCTAGTGATACCCCTGCCTATGTACCCCAGCATGCCACTGGCCCTCCCTGCTGCCTACATGCACCGCTTTGATACCTTAAGGTCATTAGAGATGATAACCCCTAGGTCCCTTTCCTCATGGGTGATAGTCAGCTCCTTCCCCCAACCTGTAACTCTCCCCAGGATTCCCTCTAACCAGGTGCATTATTTTGCACTTCTTTGCATTGAACCTCAGTTGCCACATCTCTGACAATCTTTCAAGCTTCTCCAGGTCCCTTTTCATTTTCTGCACTCCTTCTGGAGTATCCACCCTGTTGCAGATCTTGGTGTCATCTGCTGACAGGCAGACCTTTCCTTCCAGCCCCTCTGCAATGTCACTAATAAAGACATTGAACAGGACTGGTCCTAGTACTGATCCCTGTGGTACACCATTGGTCGCTCCCTCTCCCCAGATTGTACCCCATTTACCACCACTCTCTGTCTCCTGTCTGTTAACCAGTTCCTAACCCAGTTCACCACCTTGTCTACCATGTGCAGACTACCCAATTTGTCAATCAGCCTTCTATGTGGGATGGTGTCGAAGGCTTTGCTGAAATCTAGGTAGGTGAAGTCTACT
The DNA here is from genome assembly GCA_016271365.2 of Neoceratodus forsteri. NCBI lineage: Eukaryota > Metazoa > Chordata > Ceratodontiformes > Ceratodontidae > Neoceratodus > Neoceratodus forsteri. The sequence continues at coordinate 604,294,389 of CM057456.1, read as the reverse complement.
GCCCCTCCTTGAGTTATTTCCCTAGTCACCCAATCAAAAAAAATCTATTAGTTTCATTTGACATGACCTTCCTGCTGTGAATCAGTGTTGCCTCAGATCCTCAGATCCTGAGCATCTCTGGATTCCATATGTGCCACTATCCTTTCTCTCAGCAGTGTCTCCATGATCTTTCCCACCACTGAGGTGAGGCAGACTGGCCTGTAGTTCTTCCCTCCTCCCTACTGCCACTTTTGTGCAGTGGGACTACATATGCCCTCGTCCAGTCCTCTGGAACGACACCCGTGTTGAGTGACTTTGTGAACAGGGCTGCCAGAGGCGCTGCTAGTTCCCTTCTCAGCTCCTTTAATATCCTCCAGTGGATGCCATCTGGCCCCATGCCCTTATCCATCTTCAGCTTTGTGAGTTCCTCCAGAACTCTCTCCACTGTGAATGGACTGGTGTCCACTTCTCCCCCACCCCCATTGCTTCTGCAACCCAACTGTGGTCCTTGACTCTCCTCCTCAGTGAATACTGAGCAGAAGTATTTGTTCAGTATTTCTACCTTGTCCAGATCCTCCTCCTTATACTGTCCCTTCTCCCCTTTGAGCCTCACATTCCCCTGCCCTGTTTTTAGTTCTTTCACTGATGTACCTATAAAATGCCTTTCCCCCTTTGTTTCCAGACCGTGCTAAACCCTCTTCTGTCTGTGCCTTCACCCTCCTAAAAGCCTTCCCTGCATGACTAAGAAATTCAAGGTACACCTCCCTGTCCTCCTCCCTTTGGCTCCCCTTATATTTCCTGAAACTCAGCCCTTTAGCCCTGACTTTGTCCCCCATCTCTTTGGAGAACCATAGTGGTTTATTTCTTCTTTTCCCTTTGGCCTCTATCCTAATGCATTGGCTTGTTATCTCCACTATGGCTCCTTTCAGATTCTCCCATTATTCTCCCATTATTCTTCCACCCTCTATTACCCCTCCCTTCCCCAGGACTGCTTTCATACATCTACCCATTTCAGTGAAATCTGCCCTCCTGAAATCTAATATTCTTGCTCTTGTGTAGCTTAACTGAGTCCATGTCTCCATGCTGAACCACACCATGTGGTGTTCACGGGGTCTCAGCTGGCCTTCCACCTGTATTTCTTTGATTCTGTTCCCACTGGTCCATACCAGGTCCAGAACTGACTTGTCCCTGGTTGGCTCATGCACCAGCTGCCTGAGTCCAACTCCCTTCAGGGATTCTAGGATGACTGTGCGTCTGGCTGAAGCAGCCACCTGGGTGGCCCAATCCACATCCAGCATATTGTAATCCCCCAGTAGTAGGATTTTGCCTTTAGCTGGCATGTCATGCATGTTCTCCACTAGTTCCCTGTCTACTTCCTCCCCCTGTGCTGGAGATCTGTAGATCACCCCTGTGCATATTGCTGTTCTGTTCCCTGGCTCCAGGGCTACCCACATTACCTCGGCCTCCCCCTGTCTTCCCTGAACTTCTGTAGCCTTTATATCATCTCTGATGTACAGGGTCACTCCCCCACCTTTTTACCCTTCCTGTCCCTCCTGAACAGTGTATAACCTGGTATACTGACTTCTCAACCATGATTAGCAGAGTACCACGTCTCTGTTATTGCTGCTTTGTCAAGGTCTGCATCTCCTAACAAGGCCTCCAGGTCTGGAACCTTATTTCCTGGGCTATGGGGATTTGTTAGCATGATCTTCCATGTTTTACAGTCTGCCATCCTTCTGCTCTTCTTCTTCCTCTCTAGCATATTCCCCCCACCCCAGTTTCCTTTCCTATGTGCACTCACCATCCCCTTGATCACTTGTTATACATTCTTCACCTGTCTGGCTCTCCCTGCCTGCTTTAGCTGTTCCTGTAGTCAACTTATGTTCATGCATGTTCCCATGGGAGGTGTTCCTATGGCGACTGACCCTCCTGATCCTCCTGGCTTTCCTCCCTTGGGCAGTTTAAATGCTCACAGCTAAAGCATTTAAACTTCTCACAAAGGACCAAGGTCCCCTCTTGGACAGATCCAGGCTATCCTACTTATATAAGCTTGCATCTGCCCAGGTCAGGCCCCAGTCCCCTATGAAGCCAAAACCCTCCATTCCACACCAATCCTTCAACCAGGAGTTGAAGGTATGGATGTGGAGTGCCCTAGCTTCCCCTGTGCCCTGGACAGGTAGCACCTCCAAGAATGAGAAGGAGCATGCTACCTGTTTCAGGCATCCCCCAAGCTTCCTGAAATCCTCCTGGACTGTGGCTAACTCCATCCTTCTCCTGGACAGGTCATTGGTCCCCAGGTGGACAATGACATCCAGTTGCTCCCTCCTAGCTATTGCCATAGTGATCCTATGGATCCACTTCCCACCCCATCATGCAGTGTTTCCTGGGAAGCACTTGACCTCCCTCTTTCACCTGCTAGGTGTCCCTAACTCCACTCCCTACTTCCTACTTATGCTGCATAATGATGCACCATTGTAAGCCTTCCAGAGTGAGGACCTTATATAGGTGAGAGACCATGTGGCCAAGCCAGAGTATTTTGTAAACAGCTGGACCACTTGGTATAGGGGATCCAATGGGGCTCATAAAAGAGTTTTACATGGTTCAGCGGTAAGAAAGCTCCTGATTTCAAGATACCCCTCTATGTGGGAGTCCAAATGCACCCATTACTTGTTGGAATGTTTTCAACATTCTTGTGCAAAAAATAGTCCCGCTGTATGCAGGTCTCCCTTGAACTGCTTACCAAAAGTGGGGTCCACCTGGCCTAGAAGAAAGCCTTTGCAGAACTGCAGTGGCATCAAAGTATTTATGTTATTATTGCCTTTAATAAATGTATTAAATTGTAGCCAAGCCCTGGTCATTTATTTTGCCATGGATTGCTAAATTCAGCTACTGCTTTTTGGACCACCTGCCCATATGGGAGATTGTAAATCCCCCCCCTCTGTCTTCCCTCCTTCTCAATCAACACTCAGCTAGGAGGGTACAGGGTTCAGGAGTGTTCTATTACCGACTGAAATTGGCACACCAAATAATAGTTATAAAAATGAGGGACACTCAACCCTCTCTGATTTATTAGCTGAAGCTTATCCCATTTTAGTCTCAGTTTTTTACTGTTCCAAACAAATTCAGAGTCATTTTTTTAGATTTATCCAAAGTGCCTTTGATAAGGGTATTGGCAAAGAAGCAGAAAATTTCAGCAGCCTTAGCAGTATATTTATCCTTGAACTTTCTACGCTGCCTACCACCAAAAGGGGTAAATTTCCCCATCTGGAAAGGTCCTCTTGCATGTTATGAAATAGGGGATTGAAATTTACTTTGTACAGCATTGAGATCTCCTTACGGATCTGGACCCCAAGATACTTAAAACCCCTGAGGTCCAATTAAGTGGACATTTATTTTTCAGTGTTGCCTAGGCCTTTCCACTAAGCAAGATGCACTCTGATTTGTTGTGGTTGACATTATACCTAAGAGCTATACTATACTCTGAAATTACTTGCAATTGGGTGGTAGAGTTTACTCCTGATCTGAACATCATCAGCTTACAGCAAAATCACTGATTTCTCCCCAGAACTCTGATTGCCCAGTTGCTGTCCTGATCTCTTAATGCCACTGCCAGGGGCTCAATGCTCAAGGCAAACAGTAGGGAAAAAGCAGGAAGCCCAGATATGTTCTCCTCTGGATTGATATTGTACTGGAAAGGGTGTTGTTTACCAACACTCTGGCTTCTGGGGCTCAGTACAAAAAATCCAGCATTTGCTCCTGTTCATGCAGCACATTAAAAACTTATGTGAGTAGTGGAGATAGATCCTTCTCAAACACCTTATAAAATTCAGCCTTGAACCTTCAGGGACAGAGGATTTATTAGTATTCAGGGACTTAACCACCTCCTCCATATCCTACTATGTGGTCTCAGCCTCAGACATTTCCTTTTGATCCTGGGATATGGTCCAAGGGACCCAATAAATTCTCTATTGTCTCTCTATATCTTATGCCTTGCTTTGCTACGTACAATCTAGAATAAAATACTAACATACTAACATACTAAAATGCCAGCAGAATAGGCCTAATGGTCTTTCGTGTCTGCTCGTTTGGTCAGCCCCCACCCTGGGTGCTGACCTTGCTGCCTCCCTCACCTTCTCTGGTTTCTCCTTTCCAGTTCCGGATATTCTTGCTGCATTGGATTTTGCTTCCAGAACCCTTCCTCTGTACCTGTTCCACCCCTCTTGAACCCCTCCACTGTCTCTGCCTCCACCAGCCCCTCAGGCAGCACATTCCATGGCTCTACCACCTCTCAGTGAAGTAGCACCTCCTCCCTCCTCCCTGAATCTTCCCTCCAGCTTCCACCCATGCCCCTAGTGGCCCCTCCTCCTTCCTTCTAAGCACCCCATCTGTTCATCCCTATTTAACCTCTTCATGTACCTGAAGACCTCTATCATGTCCCCCTGGTCCCTTCTCTCTTCCAATGTGTACATATTTAGCTCTTCGAGCCTCTCCTCATAAGTCCTGTCCCCCAAGCCCCAAATCATTTTGATTGCCCTCCTCTGGACCCTCTCCAGGAGTTTAATGTCCCTCTTTAAGTGTGGCCTCCAAAACTGCACGCAGTACTCCAGGTGCGGCCTCACCAAGCAGTTATACAGAGGAAGTATCACTTCCCTCCTTCTGGAGGTGATCCCTCTAGCGATGCATCCCAGCATCCTGTTGGCCTTGGCTGCTGCCCTCCTACAAGTCTCCGAGTTGTTCATCTTGACATCCACCACCACCCCCAGGTCTCTCTCAGCCATGGAGACTTGTAGCATTTCCCCCCCACCCAGGGTGTACACTTGGCCCAGGTTTCTGGCCCCCAGGTGGAGTACCTTGCATTTCCCTGCATTGAACCTCAGCTTTCACTTTCTAGACCATCTTTCCAGAGCCTCTAGGTCCCCCTGTAGGGCCACCCTCCCCTCCTCCCCATCCACCACCACCCCCAGTTTTGAGTCATCCGCAAAGAGACTCATCTCACTCCTGATTCCTGTCCTTATGTCAGAGTCGAGGTGTTGAACAGGACGGGCCCATGGACTGATCCCTGTGGGACCCCACTAATGACCCTCCTTGGGGATGAGACTATCCCACCAACTATGAACCTCTGGGTCTGATCCTGGAGCCAATTGTCTATCCAGCTGATCATCTGGTTCCCCACCCCCATTTCTCCCAGCTTATCCAACAGGCCCACATGAGGAACAGAGTCAAATGCCTTGCTGAAGTCTAGAAAGAGGACGTCCACTGGTTCTACCCAGGTCCAAGGCACTGTCACCCAGTCATAGAACCCCACAAGATTTGTCTGACACGATTTCCGGGACAAATCCATGCTGTTCATCGTCCAGGCAACCTGACTTTCCAGGTCCCCTCTAGCCTCTCCTTGACAATGCCCTCCATCACCTTGCTCACCACCGAGGTCAGGCTGACAGGCCTGTAGTTCCCTGCCACCTCCCTTGATCCCTCTTTGTGGATAGGCACTATATGCGCCACCTTCCAGTCCTGGGGCACCCACCCTGTCCTCAGAGAGAAGGTGAAAAGCTCCACCAGGGGTTTCGCCAGGACATCCGCAAGTTCCTTCAGCACTCTGGGATGTAATTTATCTGGCCTCGGTGCTTTCTCCGTCTTAAGGGAGCTGAGGGCTTCCCTCACTCTCTCTGCAGTGATTTCCACTTCTAGTACCTCTTCTCCCTGCTTAGCCCTCCTCTCTCCTCCCAGTGATGCCTCCCCCTCTCGCCAGACCCGCCGATCGGTAAGGGTCCCCCCTCCTCAGTATCTCTGTCTCCTCCCATGTACAATGCAGCACCCCCATTTTCCTTGGTGAAAACTGAGGTGAAGTGCTCATTTAGTACCTCAGCATGCTCCCCCGGGTCTTGTGCCCATCTCTCCCCTGATTTAATCCTGGTAATCTGCCTCTTCACCCTTCATTTTTCCCCAATGTATCTAAAGAACCCTTGTTCCCTCTCCTAATTTCCCTGGCCAGGTTCTGCTCCTTCCTTGCCTTAGCCGCCCTCACCACCCTAGTGGCCCTTCTAGCCATCAGTCTCATACTCCCTCGATCCCTTCACACCTTGAGCTCTTGAATTGCCTATAGGCTGCCTTCTTTCCCCACACCACCTCCTGGACCTCCCTGGTCCACCAGCAGGGTTTTCGGGCCCTACTGCATTTTTGTCTTACTCTTGCACAGGTGCTGGTAGCATCTTGCACCCCTCTCCTGATGATTTCCCACCTACGGTCAGCGTCCATGTCTGACTCAATCACATCTAAATGCTCCTTAAGGATCCTTCCCATTTCCTTAAAATCCGTCCGCCTGAAGTCAGTTACCTCCATCTTTGTGCAGCCTTCTAGCCCTCCTAGGTCGAGGCAGAACCAGACCGTGGCATGGTCACTCCCCGCCAATGGGTCCCTTACCTCCAGGCCCCCAATCTGGTCACTGTCTGCCAGGACCACATCCAGTACCCACGCCTCCCTGGTCGGTTCCACCATTTGCTGAGTTAGGAACGCATCTTGAAAGACATCCAACAACCTCTGTTCCCTGGTCACAGAGGATGTCATAGTCTCCCAGTCTGTTCCTGGCATGTTTGAGTCCCCCAACACCACCACCATTCCTCTGCCCAGTCTTCAGTGTCTCCCAACATCTGCCACCAGACTCTCTTCCAGCTCCTCCGCCAGGGCAGGGGGTCTATACACCACTCCTATTTTTACTCTCTTGCCCCCCCTTGTTATCAAGGTGACCCAAATCACCTCCACGGTTCCCTCCACCTCCTCTACTCCCCTATGCCAATGCAGTTTTTGACTATCATTGCTACCCTCCTCCCTTCCCTCCCCTGTCCTTCCCGAACATAGTGTAACCCTCCAGGTTGAGGTCCCAGTCCTGTCCTGCAGTGGCCCAGGTCTCAGTGACCACTGCCACATCCACTGCTCCTCACTTAGCATCGCCTGGAGCGCAGGCATTTTATTGCCCAAGCTCCTGGCATTTAGCAGGATTACGTTCCACCCTTTTCCTATACTTCCATTTCCCCTGCTCGTGTTCCCATGGGGATTCTGTTTTCCCCTGGTCAGCACTTTACCAGTTGGCCTTTTCCCGTAATCCTCCAGCTCCCCAGGGGGGTGGAGACAGAGTCCTTCCTTTATCAGCACCCCCTTGACAGCTCTTTCTCCCATCCCTCCGCCCTTCACAAGTTTAAATCCCACTTTTCACCAATGAACCCCTCTATTTTCAACTTAAGGATTCCCCTTCCCTCCAAATTGAGATGGAATCTATCTCTAGCATGTAGCTCCTTATCCTCCCAGGTCTCACCCATCCACCATCAACCAATACCCTCTGGCCTCACACCACTCCCTGGGCCACTGGTTTATCTCCCTAATCTTCCTTTTGTGTTCCCCACTGGCCTTTGGCACCGGCAGAATTTCTGAGAAGGAAATTGTGCATCCTATGTCATGACAAACCCTGGCAAGCTCCCTGAATCTTGCCTGTATCTCTAGCTTGCTATTTCCCTCAATGTCATTTATACCCAGGTGGACCAGTATGTCTGGGAAACCCCCACAATCCTTTGCCAGCTGATATACCTCTGCTTAGCCCTCAGCAAATTAGTCCAGGGAAGCATTTTGTTCTAACTGGCCAGGCTTCTCCCTCCCTATCCCATTTGATACCTCTGATCATAGAATCCAACAACAGGAGCACTCTGACCACTCCTTTTCCTCCATTTCCCCCCTTCCATGTCCCTCATCCTTTCTACCGGCCCCTCCACCCAGCTGGCTCCTTGTTCCTCCCCCTATCTGGGTGCCACATGCCATCCCCTCCTTATTTACCCTGGCCACCCCCTTCCCTCCAATCCTATGCCTCTCCTCCTCCTGAATATCCTTCTGTACCTTGCTAACTCCCCCCTCACTGCTCACCACTTGTCCTTCTCCCCCATCTGCTAAACTAGCCTGGCTCGTCCTCCCTTCCTTCCTGTCTCCATTTAGTCCCTCCTTGCTTGTCGTGCTCCCGTGGCCTAAACCCTCAGCTCCCTTTACTGAATCCTCCTTGTACTTCTGGTCCTTCTCCTTTACCTTTCCTCCCAACTGGTCCTTCTCCTTGTGCTTTCCTCCCTCTTCCCCCTGCCCCTCCTGCTCTGATTCATTGCTCCCTCATTTTCCTACATTCCAGTTCCCCTGTTCTTCCTGCTATCCTGCCCTGCCTCCTGCCCCCACTCCCTTTCCATCTCTAACCACCCCTGTCGTGGCTACATCACCCCCCTCATCCTCGAGCAGAAGAAGAGAATTGAAGTGGTTATTGAGTGTAAGGTCTGATCCACCTCCCCATCTTGCTTCCTTCTCTCCAGCCCTGGCAATCTGCCTACTTCCCTGAGAATGTTGTCCCTCTGTCCCTCCTTTGTGAGGGTCCCCAGTTACCTGCCTGCTTCCTTGGTAGTGTCCCTTTGGACCCCCCTCTCCCAGGGTCCCTATGTGACCCCTGTATATTCTCCTGCACTCCTTTCCCTATGCCCCCACCCCCAGTGCTTGGTGCAACCCCGTGGGAGATCCCCTGCCCCCATCCCCAACCATACTCCCCCTTCCCCAGCTGTCTCCTAATCCCCACAACCTCCTCCCTAAGCTGTGCCAGCTGGTAGCACACTGGGCAACCACCGAACTTCCAAGCCCAGTCCAGTATCATGGCTGCTCCACACCCTGTGCACCCCACCACCCTCCCAAAGATGCCGGCCCTAATGGCATGTGGTTCCATCCCCTTCCAAGTAGGTTTCCTTGGGTGAGCCACCAGGTTCCCCCTAGTCCAAGATACACCCCTACTGCCTAATCAGGTCACCCACTAATCTAAGATACAGTCAAACAGTACACCTGTAACCCTGTTACTAGGTGCAGTACAACACAGTAAACTTATAGGGAAATGAACAACCCCTAAGCTCTCTCTCCCAGCCTTTAAATCCAACCCCAGTGGCTAGAACTACATGAGCTGCACCTGCAGCCTTTTCTTCCAATTGCAGGGCAGGTGTTCCCCATAAATTAGCAGAACTCTGGAGGGAGGGGTGGGAGGGTGGTCTTGGGCAGACACCAGACTCGAAAGAGAGCAAAACTGATCTGGTATTTCTTTTGGGGCTGACACCCATTCAGTGTTACTGGTCACTTTCGGAATTTTAGAAATTTATATTTTAGCTCACTGTTTTTTCAGTCTGTATGCTAACAGAAACTCCACCTTGCTACCTTGCTCATAATATTTCTGGTTGAAGTAACATAGCTGATTCTGTACCTATGATATCAAAAGAGCATCAATTTCTATCCACCCCTGTTGTATTTCTTTCAGTGCTGTCTCATTCCTGGTGACCTTATGAACCTCTACAAATCTCCCAGTCCCTCCAACAACTTAGTGTGTAGTTCTTTCCTCAATCTGATTTTGTGGAATGTGCAGGAAATTAATTTGCCCCTTATGACCTTTTTTAAACCATCCTAGACAATCTTCAGTTTCATTTCTTGACCCTTCTGTGCTTCATGTAGTCCACAGTAGTATCTTGAATCTGGGCTGCAAGGGTCTCATCGTTTAAATGGCAAGCATTTAAGCACTATGAGAACAGTCCCCTCCTGGGGCACAAGTGCAGAGTTAATGTAGGGTGTATGATCGGACAACGTGAGTTTGCAAATTTCACAGCTTTGGACCAGGTGTGAGAGGGCTTACACAGGTAGAATCTATCCAGTTTAGAGTAATTATTGTTAGGACTGGAATAAAATTAATAATTCTGTTCATCGATGTGTTTCTCCCTCCATATATCTACCATCCCAACTTCCTACCATAAACCTCAGAGGCATTTAATATTCATAGGGACTGGTCCAAAATAACAAAAGGACCTATACAGCATGGGGTGTTTATCACATTTCAGCTTCCTCCAACCAATACCTTCCCTTCAGAGTAAGATGTCAGTTTAGTGAACAGGGCAGCACAAAATTCAGATGTTAGAGGGGTGGGGTCATACACAGAGCCCAAGTGTATTAAATTACCCCCACATTCCAATGAAATCAATGCAATCCTACCCTCCTGATCTGCATAAGATTCAGTAAACCATGACTGCAGTCTTCTCTTACATAAAATGGCAACAGTCACCTTTTTGTGGGAGGGGTGCTAGGATGCCATCACTGAGCCCATATACCCCTGTAGCAATTTAGTATGTTTGGCAGAGAAGAGGTGGGTCTCTTGCAAAAGGGCTATACTGCAACCCTCCTTGGTTAGCTCCCACATCCTCCTGGCATGTTTGACCACTGAGGAGAGACCTCTGACGTTATAGGAAATCACTTTAAGAGAAGCCATTGTGTCATTATTTTATGTGATTTGAGGACCCCCCCCAGTGCACAAACAGCTCCACCCCCTCTTTCAGTGATTGTAATATATGCTGTTTTCTCTAAGACTCCTTCAGTATGGGTCATGGACTCAGGAAATAGAGTGCATGTGTAACCAGTTTGAGCCAGTGTGTGCCAAGACTCCAGTGTGTCTGCTGAGCTTACTGAATTATGTTATGCAGTTAGAAAATAAATATAAGATAGTTGTTTTACTTAAATGAGTCTTGGAATCTGTTCTGAGATCCTGCTCCTGTTTGGCATAGTGGCCTCCAGTGAAACACTACAGAATTTAAGGAAAAGAAACAAAGGTACTGGAAAGGTATACAACATGATGTCAGAAGTGAAAGCCAATCCAGGAGAGACACCATAAACAAATACAGAGAACTCAGAACCAGAAAACAGTGAGTACCCAGAATATTGAAAAAGAAGATTTGCACAGTCTTAAACAGAACTGCAGTTAAAACTGAAAGTGTGCGTGTGTGTGTTAGTCATGGAGCAATTTAAACCACTCAATCCTTTAGTGTTAACTGGAAACCTTAGTGAACATTGGAGGAGATGGGAACAAAGGCTGCAGCTTTACATAACAGCAACTGGTGTCAGTGAGAAATCTGAAAAACTGAAAATAGCTATTCTGTTTACACACTATTGGTGATGAAGGATTAGAATTATACAACACTATGAACATAACATATGCACATCCTCAAGCACCCACGATGGCTGAAGTGCATGAAGCATTTAGAAAGTACTGCAATCAAAGGAAAAATACTGTGTTTGAAAGACAAATTCTGGGCACACCCTATGCAAGAGTCAGCTGTTAAAGACCAATTTCTAACTGAGTTGAAACAAAAAGCAAGGGACTGTGAATTTAGTGACACAGAAGACCTGATGCTAAGAGATACAATTGTGCTTAGTGTAACCAATGTTGCTCTTAAAGAAAAACTTCTAGCTGATCCTGATTTAACATTAGAAGAAGCTGTAAACATTTGCAGAGTGAAAGAGATCACAAAGGACCAGGTGCAAGCAATGGCAGGAAGCACCCAGGAGAGGTCCAAAGGCCTCTCATACAGCACAGTGGTAAAAAGGAGAACAGAAAATGGAACAAACAGAGCACACACAATGCTTCCAGTGCAAGTGAACTGAAATGTAAATGTTGTGGGAAGGTCCCCCAGCCAAAACAGTGTCCCGCATATGGTGCCATATGTCACAAGTGTGGAGGGAAAAAAATCATTATTCCAAGTTTGTAGGACCAAAAACCCAGAAGCTAGTACCATTAAAAAGAAATCCAGAGAGACAGACACATTATTTGCTGGAGTAATACACAAAATGAACTCCAGCAGAGCAGAAGAAGAACTGGATGAAGCCTGGTATGCAGATGTTAATATTGAGAAAACTGTTGTTGAATTTAAACTTGACACAGGTGCAGAGGCAAACGTAATTCCAATTGAAACAGCAAACAAGTTGCCAAGTCCTGTAAAGATAAAGCCTACCAACACATTGCTAGTAGCTTATGGGGGAACAAGAATTGTACCTCAAGATTGTGCCACATTGCAAGCAGAAGTGCAAAACAGGAAAACTAGTCTGCTGTTCTTCATTACAAATGAAAACACTGCACCTTTACTTGGACAGAGAGCATGTGTTGAACTGGATTTGATACGCAGAATTAATTCTGTGCATGTGCAATCTCCAGCAAAAAAAGAAGCATTAATTGCACAGTATCCTACCATATTTGAAGGTCTAGGTCATTTCCCGGGAGCACATCATATTCACGTGGACACTACAGTCACTACTGTAATACATGGCTGTAGAAAAATTCCTTATGCAGTCATGGACAAATTGAAAGACACCTTACTACAGCTACAGGTGTCGCATGTTATAAGTCCAGTACAGGTGCCCACAGCCTGGGTGAACAGTCTTGTAATAACAGAAAAAAGAAATGGAACCCTGAGAGTCTGTCTGGATCCAAGAGACCTCAATAAGGCAGTTGAAAGATAACATTTTTCCATTCCAACACCTACGGATGTACAGTGCAAGCTGGCTGGAAAGCAAATATCATACTCGATGAAAAGGATGGTCACTGGCAGGTAATCCTAGATGAAGACTCTTCACTGTTGTGTACATTTAATACCCCATGGGGGCACGACATGTTTAACAGACTACCATTTGGGATAAAATCTGTAAGTGAGGTATTTCAGCAGAAAAATGCAGAAGCTTTTGGTGACATTGATGGCATCCACATCATAGCAGACGACATGATCATAGCTGCATGCACAAAAGAAGAGCATGATCAAACATTGTGTCAAGTAATGGAGAGAGTGCAAAAGACCAATATCAAATTCAACAAAGAACAAAATACAATACATGGTGAATCAAGTCAAATACATGGGCCATGTCAATACTTCAGAGGGTGTAAAACCAGATGAAGGGAAAGTAACAGCAATAAACAACATGAAGCCACCAGAGGACAAGAAAGGATTAATGCATCTACAGGGCATGACCAGGTAACTAGCCCAGTATATTACAAATGAAGCATCTTTGACTGCACCACTGAGCGCGCTTAAAAAAGACATAGTATGGCAATAGGGACCAGAGCATGAAAAAGCTCTGAAAGATTTAAATGCAGCCCTGACAAAAGCACCAGTCCTTACTTTTTATGATTCTGCAAAGCCACTAGAAATATAAGCATATGCATCAAAAGATGGTCTAGGAGCATGTCTGATGCAAGCAGGATGACCTATTGCATATGCATCCCATGCTGCTGTCCTGTGCAGAACAAAACTATGCACAAATTGAAAAGGAATTGTTAGCTATAGTGTTTGCTACAAAGAAGTTCCACCAGTATGTGTACGGAGTCACGGTAAAAGTTCAATCAGATCGCAAACCTCTAGAAGCTATTCTTTCAAGGCCATTGGGGCAAGCTCCTGCCAGGCTACAGAGAATGTTGCTGCAGCTACAAAGGTATGATTTGATTGTGTCATATACTCCAGGACAACTCATGTGCATAGCTGACACACTTTCAATGGTAGTTGAAAGTGACAGTTCTGACAAAATTGAAGAAATCTTTGATGAAAAAGTTATATATGCAATGGAGATGACAGAAATTTTAAGCCCAGAGCTGCTAAATATGCTTACTGAGGAAATGCAGAAAGAGGAACCACTGAAAGCAGCAATAGAGATGCACAAGAGGGGATGGCCACAGAGAAGAAAACAGCTACCACCTACTTTACAAATATTCTGGCCAATACGACAGTCACTAGCAATAGAGAATGGACTGCCCATGTCTGGAGACAGAGTGGTAATACCACAAGGTGCCAGGGCAGAGATGCTAAAAAGATTACATGTTGCTCATTAAGGGATCCAAAGGTCAAAAGCTAAAGCCAGAATGGTCATGCACTGGCCAGAAATGTCTAAAGACATAGAATAAATGGTCAAAAGTTCCAAAGTGCGTCAAGAAAATGTTCCAAGCAATCAAAAAGAGACATTTTGGTCCCACCTGTTTCCTGAATTACCCTGGTACAAGCTAGCTGCAGACATTTTCAATTTTAAAGGGAGATCCTTCTTGCTGCTTGTAGATTATTGTTCAAAGTATCCAGATGTGCTGAAACTGCAAGATAAAACATTTAGCACAATAACTGCAAAACTCATGTCAGTATTCTCGAGGCATGGGATACCGAAAGCAATGGTCACAGACAACATGCCTTTCTCTAGTGAAGAAATACACTCTTTTGCAACACAGTGGGGAATAAAGTTGATCCATTCTAGTCCATGATACCCACAGTTGAATAGACAGGCTGAGAGAATTATTAAAACTGTAAAACTGATCTTTAAGAAGACATCCCACACTGGAACTGACCCACATTTAGCACTCTTGAGCCTATGCAACACTCCCATTTCAGGTATGCAATACTCACCTTCTCAGTTACTAATGGGCAGAGTGTTAAAAAGCACCTTACCAGAAGCAAGATAGGTACTTCGACCACATGTACCTAAAGGAACCCATCACAAACTAAAAATACTACAAAAGAAGCAGAGGGAGTATTACAACTGTGGTGCCAAAGACTTATCCATACTACATCCAGGAGACGGAGTATGTATGGAGACAGCTCAAGGATGGCAGCCAGCGATAGCTGAGGACACCAGACCTGAGCCTAGATCATACACCATTGTTCCACCAAATGGTGCATCTTTTCACAGGAACAGACATCACCTGAGTCACGAAAGGACTGTTACAACTGCTGCTGAAGCAGCAAATGGTGAACAGGTGATAGAGACTGGCGACACTTCAGAACAGAGTGTGGAAGTGTCTGAGATTTAACCTATTCAATTTCTGAACTCAGTAGAAGGCAAAGAACCAAGTTTGCTACCAGAGTCTTCTACAGGTGTACAGAGGCTCACTCGAAGAGGAAGAAGAGTGTAGATGCCTGTCAAGTATAGTGACTATGTTTTAGGTTAGTGGTACACACCTGAATTCATCAAGGGTAAGTGTTGGAAACTTTCCTTTGGACATTTTGAAAGATTCAATATAGGCGTTAAAGAGACTCTAAAGTGGACATTTGAAATGTTTGAATTGTTTGTGGGCAATTCAGTTAAAAAAGGGGGATGTAATATATGCTGTTGTCTCTTTAAGACTCCTTCAGTATGGGTCATGCACTCAGGAAACAGAATGCATGTTTAATCAATTTGAGCCAGTGTGTGCCAAGACTCCAGTGTGTCTACTGAGCTTACTGAGTTATGTTATGCAGTTGGAAAATAAATATAAGATAGCTGTTTTACTTAAATGAGTCTTGGAATCTGTTCTGTGATCCTGCTCCTGTTTGGTGTAGTGGTCTCCAGTGAAACTCTAGAGAAACTAAGGAAAAGAAACAAAGGTATCAGAAAGGTAAACATCAGTGATATCATAGGCCATAGAGGATATTTAAGCAGCCAAAAATAGGAAACATAGAAACATAGAATTTGATGGCAGATAAGGACTGCCTGGCCCACCCAGTCTGCCCATTTCCCTACCTGATAGATAAGCTGCAGATTTTAGTTAATCAAAAGCTTACTTCCTCCTGCCCCCCACTAGAATTGCCTTATGCCTATCCCATGCATTCTTGAATTCTCCCCCTGTTCCTGACTCCACAACCTCCTCAGGAAGGCTGTTTCATGCATCCACAACTCTCTCTGTGAAAAAATACTTTCTAACAATACCTCTGAGCTGTCCCCCCTCTATCTTCAAATTGTGCCCCCTTGTTCTTGCACATCTCTTCTTCTGAAAGATACTACCCTCTTGTACCTTGTTACTTCCTTGAGATACTTGAAAGTTTCTATCATGTCCCCGCTCTCCCTCCTTTCCTCAAGGGTATACATATTAAGCTGCTTTAGTCTCTCCTCATATGTCTTCTGACCTTGCACCATTTTGGTTGCCCTCCTCTGAACAGCCTCCACTCAGTCTATGTTTTTGCAGAGATGGAGTCTCCAGAATTGCACGCAGTACTCCAGATGGGGTCTCACTAACTGTCTGTAGAGAGGGATAACAACTTCCTGTTTTCTACTGTTGATGCCTCTCCCTATGCATCCCAGTATCCCCCCAGCCCTCCCTACTGCCTTCTCACATTGCTCGCCCACATTTAGGTCATCGGATGTAATTACTCCTAGGTCTCTTTCGATTTTTGTTGTTGTTATTAACTCATTCCCCATTGTGTACTCTTCACCTGGGTTTTTGTTTCCCAGATGCATTACCTTGCACTTCTTTGCATTGAATCTGAGCTGCCATGTATTTGACCATTCCTCCAACCTTGCCAAGTCCCTTTTCATTCTTTCCACCCCATCCTTGTGTATCAACCCTGTTGCAGATCTTTGTGTCATCTGCAAAGAGGCATACCTTTCCTTCCAGGTGCTCTCCAATGTCACTTATAAAGATATTAAAGAGGACAGGTCCCAGTACCCTGCTAGTTACCCTCTTTTCTTCACTGTGGACTCTTTACTATTACCCTTTGCATCCTGTTGTCCAGCCAGTTTTTATCCAGGCTACCAGCTTGGGACCCACTCCAAGGCTGGCTAACTTGTATATTAATCTTTGTGTGACTGTGCCTAATGCCATGCTAAAATCTAGGTAGGCCATATCCACAGCCCCTCCCTGGTCTACTGCTTTGGTCACCCAGTCAAAGAAATCTATTAGGTTCATCTGACATGACCTTTTCTGCTGTGAAACCATGCTGCCTTGGATCCTGTGCCCCACTGGCCTCTAGGTACTCAACAATTTTTCCTTCAGAAGTGATTCCATCATTTTCCCTACCACTGAAGTCAAACTAACTGGTCTGTAGTTTCTGCCTCTGCCCTGCTCCACTTTTGTGAAGTGGAATCACATTTGCCCTTCTCCAGTCCTCAGGTATCACTCCATCCTCCATGATTTATTAAAGAGTAGTCAGTGGTGTTACTAGTTCTACCCTTAGTTCTTTTAGTATTCTTGGGTGAATCCATCAGACCCATTGCTTTGTCCACCCTCAGTTTCAAGAGTTCTTTCAAAACCCTTTCTTCTGTGAATGGACTGGTATCGAACCCCTATTCAGAGTTTCTCCTTGTTTGGTTTAGACACCTCCCCACCTCATCTGTTGTGAATACTGAGCAGAAATATTCGTTCTGTATCCCTGCTTTTTCACTGTCACCCTCTGCCCACATTCCTCTCTTTATTAAGTCTCTGTATCTCCCTTGGTTTTTCTTTGCTCCCTAATGTACCTATAAAAGGTTTTATCCCCCTTCTTAACAGAATTGGTTATCTTTTCCTCAGTTTGTGCCTTTGCTATTCTGACTGCCTTCCCTGCCTCCTTCTGCTTTAACTGATAAAGTTCTCTGTCCTGTTCCTTCTGTGTTTCCTTATATTTCCTGAATGCTATCCTTTCCTCCTTAACCATTCCTGCCACCTCTTTTGAGAACCATAGTGTTTTTTTCCTTCATTTTGTTTTATTGATTTGCTTCACACAAAGACTTGTTGCCTCTGCCATGGCTGTTTTGATTATTCCCGTTGTTCCTCCACCCCTCCTTCTTGCCCATTTGCTAGTGCTTTTCTAAGGCACTCTCTCATTTTCCCAAAGTCAGCCTTCCTAAAGTCCAATACTCTTGTTTTTGTATGGCTTGACTCTATGGCTGTGTTTATTGTGAACCACACTGTTTGTTGGTCACTTGTTCCCAGATGGCTACCCACTTCTAAATATGAGATCCTTTCTCCTTCCCCATTTGAGAGTACCAGGTCTAAGCTTGCTCCCTTCTGAGTGGGTTCCAACACTAGCTGTCTGAAGCATGCCCCCTGTAGGGCATCAAGAATGACCCTGTTCTTGGATGTGCCTGCAGCAAAGGTACTCCAGTTAGCATCTAGCGTATTCAGGTCCCCCATCAACAATATCTCCCCTTTTTCTGCCATTTTAAGGATGCCTTCTATCATTTTCTTGTCCATTTCCTCCCCCTGAGATGGGGGTCTGTACACAATCCCCATGCGGATTGTGGTGCCATTTTCTGTCTCCAGGGTGACCCATAGTGACTCATCAACTTCCTGTTTACTCTTTAATTCTGTTGCTTTAATTCCTTCTCATATATAGAGAGCTACTCCTCCTCCTCTTTTACCCAACCTGCCCCTCCTGTAGACTGTGTATCCTGGTATGTTGACTTCCCACTCATGGTTCTTTGTGTACCATGTTTCAGTGACTGCCACAATATCCAGGCATCCCTCTTCCATCAAGGCCACTAGTTCAGGGAGCTTGTTGCAAAAACTGTGGGCATTGGTACTCATCACCTTCCATTTATTTTTATGGCCTTACCCCTTTTAGCCCCATCCCTGTCCTTAACACCTTTTTCTGCATGTATACCTGTCCTGCTCCCTACTGACTTCTCTGCCTTGGTGTTTACCTAACTACTGCACTTTGTGGGGAGAGGTTGGGATTTCCCTGCTCCTTTTCAGTGCCTCCCCGGCTAGTTTAAATGCTTGCCAATGAAGCATTTAAACCTGTCACCTAGGATCCTGGATCCCACCCAGACAGATGCAGACCCTCATGCCAGTATAAGCCTGCATCCCTCCAGGTGGCTCCCCAGTCCCCAATGAAGCCAAAACCCTGAGCTCTGCACCAGTTTTTCAGCCATTCATTGAATCCCATGATGCGGAATACCCTAGCATCATCCTTGCCATAGACAGGCAGCACCTCCGAGAAGGTTACCATACATGCAACTTGTCTAAGGCCCCTCCCCAACTCCACAAACTCCTCTTGCACCACTCTGATCCCATTTACAGCCAGGTCATTTGTCCCTAGGTGGACAATGACATCCAGCTCCATTCCTTGTGCAACTGCTCCCATGATCCTGAAGATTCACTTTCTGTCCCTCCAAGCCATGGCACCAGGCAGGCACCTTACCTCCCTATCCCCTTCCTCCCCCATGTCTACCCCCCTAATGATTGAGTCCCCCACCAGGAGTTGTTTCCTTCCCCTGTGGGGTCTCATGCCACCCTTCTATGGGTCTCCTTTGTGGAGGTTCCCAGCATCCTCCTTAGTCTCCACTGCAGGTGCCTCCATAGAGGAACCACTCTTTGCCAGAACAGCATATGAATTGTGGAGAGCTACAACTGGAGGGATGCACCTCTGTTCCACTACCCTCTCCCTCCCTGATCCCACCTTGGTCCAACCACTCCTCTTTCTTGGCAACCTCTGAGCTAACGGTGGTGGTCCTGGTGGTCCCTGGGTTGGGGAAGAGGATTCACGAATCCTAGCCAGGTCAGCCTGGAGATGGGCAACCTTCTCCCTCAGATCAGAGAGGTGCCTGCAAACAGGGCAGCATTGCAGCCTCCAGAATGTCTCCTGGAACACTGCTGCTCCACAGCCATTGCACTGCACCACTCCCATCTTGACTTATTTTGTGTCCCCTCTCCTGTTGCTTTGTATACTTATTGTCTCCTCCCTCTATGTATTTTTGCACTTACTTTCCTACTGCCTATGTGCCCTTACAACTCTCACCCTTCCTGTTCTGGGACAGGAACTTCCTGTGGTCTTCAGTAGTCTCCTTCCTCCGTGCTTGGATTCAGACCTCCAGCAGCCAGGGGCGATAAAGAGTTTGTTTTTTTTTAGGTTCCTTCAAGGTTGCTGAAACTAATGTGTCTTAGTGATCCTTCCCTTCCTACTGCCAAACAGGAGGTTCCTGTTGTCAGTCAAATTCAGTGGCTATAAAACTAGAACTGGCTTTGGGTTTGGACAGACAGCACATTTATAGAACATACCCTGATGCAGCAGTGCTGTCTGGGTGGTAACATTAAGAAAACGCTAACTGCATAAAGACACAACCAAACCTCCTAAGAGGGTGCACTAGCATGAATGCAGCCCTTAGTTGAGGGTAGGATGAGTTCAATCCTCTTTGAGAGGCAGTCCCACAGGGGGATAACTGGTGCTCCAGATGGGGTTAAATTCACCCCTTATCCTATAATGCCTTGGCCTCTTAACAGTCCAAGACTAGAAATGTGACTTCAAGGGAGGTCCCCCTCCTTGACTTTTTCCACCCCCTCCCTCATACATCCATATCATCAGTACAATAATATGAGATGAAAAAAGCATCTCATCAGCAGTTGTGCTGTTAAACTTGCATACAGTAGAAATCACTCAATGTGAAACATTGGTTTCAATCCCCTCTCCCCCCCTACCATCAGCAAAATTGTCCACCACATGACCTGTCACCCCTGCATGTGCTTAATCATGCTGCAGTTCCCTCCAGTCCCTCCAGTCCATTTATTTAAATCCAGAACTGGCATTTTTAAGAGCCCCCCATATCTCTTTATTCTTCTCCTTCTGTCCTCCCTCTGCATATTACATTATGGCCCCAACCCTCAACAGTGAGCAAGAGGACCACACCCTTGCACATAGGAAAAACTGCACAAAAATGTTGCCTGCTTTGCTTTTTTTTTATTTGATCAGACCTGACAGTCTTTCAGCAGGTAGTCATTAGCAAGGAAATGCAGTTCCAGGACTTCATCTTTTCCTGGGACCCATCAACTGATCTAGTCAAGCTAGCCCTTCCCACAGTCTCACTTCTGTGCAGTGTTCCTTTAGCCAAATGCACTCTTTGTAGTCTGAGCTTTCATGCATTTGGAGAAAGCATGAATCTGCCAGAATAAATCAGTCCTTGTTCTAGGGAAAATCAAATCGGTAGTGGTAGGGTCATGGTGTGAGAGTGTGTAGCTGTTGGAGCAACCTTCCCAATTTCTGCCACCCCAGACAATTTATATGTTATGCAACTTCTAGAAGGGAGCACTATCCAGCACAACTTACAGGTCAGCATATGGTAGACAAGAGGCTCACCGCAGTGAGCTGAAAGTTAAACTTTTTTGTGTGGATGGGAGATTCATTCTTTAGAAGCCCTCAGACCATGGAACCATTTCTAAACATAGTGATGTACAGCTTCAGTTGGCTCTTTGCTTGGCTGCTTGTGCTTTTGCACCCTGCTCCCCAGCAGCTTCCAAAACTTTCAATTGGAGCTCGTGTTCATAGAAATTGATTGGGAGTCCAGTTAGCATGATGTCTAATTGAGCAGGGTTTTTGGACCCTGTAGTAGGTTATCATAGTTCTTCATTCCTGTTTCCAGATGTATGATGAGTCTGGCCAGGTGTCTCACCTGGGATTTGATTTGTTTCTCGTGTAGCTGTTTAACAACATTTTGGATCTGTTTTACTTTTTATTGAAACATGAGGTCAGTTGGGAAATCTTGATGTTTCCCATAAAAATTGAGGTTGAGCTTGTCCCAAGCTTTTTTGACTATTAATTCTTTGGTGGATACCTTAGACATTTTTCAGTGACTAATCATGGAAGTTTGTCTGCTTTTGGCTTCAGACTGAGTGCTCTCTGAGCATGTTTACTGCCATATCAGAAATCCTCTGCTATCCCCCAGTTCCATGTGCAGCCATGTACTGTACCTTGGAAAACATTAAGGATCGGGACCTGGGCATTCTCCAAAATGCCAAAAAAGTCTGAGATATCTTTGCTACGTTTGTGCCTCCCCATTCTCTGTCCTTGGGCCAGTTCTCTCTCTCTTTGGCACAGATATAAAAGTATACAGCCCATGCTTGCCAAGTCTGCTCCCACCTTAGTCAGGTGTGGTGATCCAATTTTAAAAATCCCTGCTAACGTATGACACATTCAAATCTGTCCCATGCAACATTTTCATGATACTGTACTTATAGAACTGTTTTACTGTGCATTCCCATTCCTGAACAGGAATCGGCCTCTTCAAGTGTGGAAATGACCATGCTTGCGATGGGGAAATGCTAGGACTTTTAAGCTTGCAGGCTGATAGGGACAGTTTAGGTTGTGATTGGTCCCATTCTTGTGGCTTCTTTAGTGAAGCCATGCAGTCCATGTGTTCTATCACTGTTTTCTAAGTCTGGGAGCTCAATTCAGTGCAGGATGATGATGGATTAGAGTTGAGGGGGAGCCAAAGCAAATGTTCAATACACCATCTTAGGTGGTGACATCACCAAACATCCCTATTTTTTTATACTTCGTGCTTCAGTCCTTATACGTGAATTAACTTAGTCTTTTTGGAATTTAAATATATTATGTACAGTGAAGTCAGCCAGGATGCAGTGATCTTATCACAGTTTCTGTCACTGACATGCTGCAGAATGATGCAGGGACACAATATAATACAATGGCAATTACTCAGATTATCACAGAGCATTGCATCCCAGCTGACTCTGCTGTATACAGTAGTTGGATAGATAGATAGATAGATAGATAGATAGATAGATAGATAGATAGATAGATAGATAGATAGATAGATAGATAGATAAGACAGCTAGAGAGAGAGAGACACATAGATAGATAGATAGATAGATAGATAGATAGATAGATAGATAGATAGATAGATAGATAGATAGATAGTTAGATATATAGATAAAACAGACAGAGATATAGCTAGATCTGTCTGACCAATGAAGCCCTAAAACTGCCATGACAAGCTCTGTGCTGGCAATCATAGATTAAGGCCTTGTAGTGTATGGAGCCACAACCCATACCGTACTAAAATGGGTCAAGATTATGCTAAACAAGGCCTGTCAGCTTGTGCTTGGTATTGACCAATTAACACATACATGTGCCTTCTATACAGTCTGGCTGGCTCAACCTAAATAATCAAATGCAATACCAAGTCTGCCTTCTGACTAAGAAGTCCACCATTAGGCTTACTCCTCTTAATGTGAGAAGTCTCCTCAATATAAACAACTCTGCCAGAAGCACCAAGGGTGCTACCAACCAATCTCTGAAAATCTTCTTCCACCAGACCATGTAAGGCCAGTGGTCCTATGAATACTGTGTTCTGCTCTGGTTCAACTCTCTCAGTGAGGACATTCAAAAGTAGACCAATCTCGGCCCATTCAAAGAAAAACTACAGGTACATCTAGCATCTGCCACTAGCTGTAATTATGAACTAGAATCCCATGTGATTTAGTTAGCCTGATCCCTATATCTTTCTTATATCCCTGCCCTGTTTATCTCCTCCCTCCACTTCTCCCCCCCCCGGCACCTCCTTTCCCTACTGCCACCCCTGTTCTCTTTTCCTTGGTATCTCCTCAGCCCTTATTCTCTGGACTGCATCCCCCCTCTCTTTTTCCACCTATTCCCCCCTGCTACCTCGCCTTCCTCCCTTGGCCTCACCCTCCTCCATCCTGCAATTCCTCTGGTATCTGGCTCCCTCTCCCAACTCTCTGCCCCTTGTTGCACTTTCCACCCTGAACCTTTGTTTATTTGACCATACCACTCCCTTTAGCATGTAGACAACAGAACTGTTCCAAACAAGTCTTGCTATGTTTCTTCACAACAGTGTATTTGTCTTAATGTAACCAACCTGATTGTACCTGGCTCTTACCAACTCTGTGTAACCGCCAAGTGATTTTTTTCTCAATCTAATGTAATTGTACGGTCAACATTTATGTTCATCTGTTTCTTTTAAACTGATGTGGAACCTCTGTAAAACAGCCTCCAGCTCAAAGGTATTTTCCGAAATTCAAATAAAAATAAATAAATAAAAGATAGATAGCTAGATAGATAGCTAGCTAGCTAGTAGATAGATAGATAGATAGATAGATAGATAGATAGATAGATAGATAGATAGATAGATAGATAGATAGATAGGTAATTATATGGTTGGAACTTTTTCCATGATAAAAGCCATCACATGTTTCCCAAAACCTGATTGTAATTAGCTCTACTTATGAAACTATGGAGCTAATTCAAAATAATGAACGACCTATTTTTTAATTATTACAAGCATAGGCACAATATATACACATTATTATAACATTACTAACATGTTTAACAGCTGTCCTAATAACATATGTAGCAACAACCTACTATCCACCCACATTGCATCCCTAATAGCCTCTCCAACTACAGCTCCAGCACAAAAGAAACAGCTCCCTTGAATTACTACAAATCACTTTTGCTGCTGCCTCTGTATCACTTGCTAAACAAACAGCCACACATGGAAATCAAAGTTAACCCATGAAAAATAAAGTGTCCCTGAGCAAAAAAGTCAGCCCCCCTTCGAATCACTAACCAGCCACTTTAACTGCTCCCTTCCATGCTGCTATCCTGGAAAAAACTAAGGGAAGAAAAGCTGAAACCACACCTCTTTTTATAGGACGCCACTGACTATGGAAACTTGAAAGGACCAAAACTATGCAGCCCTTGAAATGCCTGTACACTATGGAAAAACATGAGGAGAACACTGTATCACTAAGGAAACACTCTAACTTAAGCAAATACACTAAATAAGCTACACACACAAAGTAAAACTATCTTAGCTCGCTCTCTTCTTTGCAGATAAGGTTGCCAAAATCAGATCGGACATTCGCTCTTCCTCCTAATGAGAGCAGCGTGGTCGCTGGGAGATGTCAAGCACCCAGTCAAGCACCCAGTTGGAATGGTTTGACTTCAGCCTTCCCATAATCGAGGATGTTGTGATGATCATTGAGCACTGCGACCCGACCTGCTGTAATTTGGACCCTGGTCCCATGCGCTCTTAGTGGGTTGCGTGGATAAGATTGGCCTAGTCCTAGCTCTGATCGTATGGAAGTCTTTGGAGAGGGATTTTCCAGATCCCTCAAAGAGGCTATAATTAAGCCCCTTTAAAAGAAACCCTCATGTAGACCCATGCTGTCTAGCAAATTACAGGCCAGTCTCTAACACCCTTTGTGGGTAAATTATTGAAGAAAGTGCATGGCAGTGCAGTTGGGAGGATCATCTGGCCAACAACAATATCTATGGATCCGCTCCAGTCTGGATTTAGGAAAGGCATAGTACCGAGACAGCGCCTGCACGGGTACTAAATGATCTCCTAATGGCTAGAGACATAGGACCCGATCCATCTTGGGTACTACTTGATCTCGGCAGCATTTGACAATCGTTGACCATGGTGTGTTATTGAGTGTTTGTGGTTAGTCTGTGACTGTCTAGAATGGTCTCAGATGGTTTTCAATCTTACCTTGAGGGTAGGACTCAGAGAGTGGTGTCAGAATTTTTTCCTCAACATCATTCTCCCTGCCCTGTGGGGAATCGCAGGGCTCCATTTTAGCACCATGTTGTTTTCGGTGTATATGCTACCATTAGGGGTGATTATTAGATGGTATGGTCTGGCTTTCCTGCTATGCTGATGATACCTGTAGCTGTATATGTCTTTTGTGCCCGTCAGGACGCTGCCTTGGTTTCTGTATTTAATAACTACCTTGAAGAAATCCAAGAATGGATGAATGGGAGTTGGCTGAGGTTAAATCTGGAGAAAACTGAGGTGTTGGTTGTGGATTTAGGTCGCTGTGGAGGTGGGTCTGCCAGAAGGATCACCCCTTAGGCCTATGGCTTGAGGTGTCCAGCTGATGACCTCAGACCAGGTGCGAAACCTTGGCATAATACTTGATGACCATTTCACACTCAAATCCCAGGTGTCAGCAGTTGTGAAGACTTCCTTTTTTTCATCTGAGGAATATTGCCAGGTGAAACACTTGGTTCCTCCAGAGGACCTTCCAACATTAATCCAGTCTTTTTACCTCCCAACTTGACTACTGTAACCCCTCATACCTAGGGGCTATCAGGGTTGAACTGCCGTCTGCAGCTGGTGCAGAATGCGGCAGCCAGGCCGTTGACTGGAGTCTCTAGATCCAGTCACATAATGCCTGTGCTCCACGGACTGCACTGGCTGCCGGTATTCTGGCAAATCACCTTCAAGGTCGGTTTGCTGACCTATAAAGCCCTACATGATCTGGGACCTGCCTACCTGAAAGAGCTCCTGTGCCTCTATAGTCCTCTCACCCCTCCGATCCACTGATTTAGGATTGATAGAGATTCCCAGGGTATGTTTGAAAACATCTGGTGCTAGATCATTTAGTTTTATGGCACCTACCCTGTGGAACTCTCTACCTCGTCAGGTGTGTAGACTGCCCGACTGATTCTTAGTTTTAAAAGGAGTTGAAGACCCACCTTTTAATATAGCTTTTAAGGATTTCTGTTGATTGGATTTATTATATTTATTGTCATGTTTAGTTGTACAGGCGCTTTGATTTAAGAAAAGTTTTTAAAAATAAAGTTGAAATTGAAATTGAAAATTGAAATTAAAGCAAAGTTTGTCTACATGATATAATATATAGAGCACTTGATAGGTAAGTCCCAGATATTTGTGAAATATCACCATCTTCGGGTCAAACAAGCTCATAAAGTCCTCTAGCCCTTCAGGCATGTGGCTTTATGGTTTGATTGAACCTTTGATGGTGGTATTTTTTTCTTATAAAATGGCTTCAATCCAAAAAGCAATCAGATTGGTCAAAACTGGTCACATGACCATGTGGTAATTTCAATTACCGCACAGCTCAAGTTTTACTTTCTTTTTTCCTGCTTTTTCAACTTTTAAACCATTTTATAAATGCAATAATACACTCCATGTTCACTCATAACTTTGCTAATTTTCAGTATTTTGACTCCAAGCATTCAATATAGCCATTTTTTTCACATCACCTCATAAACATGGCAGGTGTCATTTTTTAAATCCTGGATGAAAGTTGTTTTTGCACTTCTGGTATAAAATGATGTTTCAGCAAATAAACTATAAATGCCACATGCCATGTTAATAAGAGGAGTTATTGAAAATTAGGGGTCCAGGGTAAAAAAATAAATTATAATTATTGAGAAACTTTGTGTGTAGTGCCAGCCTTGGACCAATGTAGGTAATGCTTTGTGATCCTGTGTTGATGAGTCGAGTTTAGGGTTCAAACTCAGTGAGCCAGCTGGATGGGGCAATGGTGGGGGATGGTGCTGTTATTCAACCCCCCCCAGCCAAGGGATTAAAGGTACAGGGTTGCCGGCACAGGCCTCAGTACCATACAGTGAAGACAACTCTTCTCTTGGTATAGAGCTTGCACCTCTTCACCCATGGGTGGCAGAGGGCCTGGTGCATTGGCTGAGAGATGGACTTTTTGCTCTTTGTGCCTGTATCTGTGGTCACATGGAAGCACAGGGCCCAGAGGGCCCGGCACTTTTGAAGCCCACAAGACAGCCCCACTAATTATTTTTCTTCTATTATATGTTTATTTGCCTCTGACTTGGGTTGTCACTCTTTCTTTTAGCAGCTCCAAGCCCTGTCACCCACCCTACCTGGGACATGCCCTCTTACCTCTTGAACCACCATGTGGGTGGGTGCCTGTGGTAGTTAGTGCAGAGCTGTTAGCAGTGCCACAATCATCTGTTGCCTGTGCTGGTTTTCCTTTTTACAACTTTTCCACTGGAAAGGCTTACATCCAGTGACACACATGCACTGCGTGAAGATGTAGTGATCTTCCACATCTGTATTTGGCCAACTAGTTTAGAGACCACTGTCCCATCTTCTAACTTCCACTAGGCAGAAGTGTAGCAGTGATACATGTTGTCCCCCTGCCTGAAGGAGGAGAGCCATCCTAGGATGCTTGATCCTCCTTCCCCCAGTCGCCTCCGAATGGGGATCATCAGCATGGCTGATGGCAAGGTCGCCTGCCTCAGCAGACCACACCACTGGGTCTACCTCACCCCATAAATTCTTGACATCCATCCCTGTGCTTCCACAGGTGGACAGAGTCTTCCTTTGGCATATGGTCCAGAAGGCCCTGTGCATTTGCATCTCTTCATGTAGGTCCAGAAGGGACATGCATGAATGAGGACACAATTCTTCTATCTCAAAAATAAAGGAATTTTTTGCAAAAAAATGCATTAGTACACCAGTGAGGATGAGGGTTAATGCTAAAAAAGTAGGGAAATGTGACACTAGGATTTTCAACCCGAGATCCCAACCCCCACCCCAGTGGCAAAAGGAAAAAACATTAGGGTTTTGGTCTCTGAGTCTTGGTGAATCAGTGGTGGGGTCTTTTTTGGTACTGTCAATACTAATGACCACCCCTTCCCTGAGCAAACAAGATCAGACGTGTTTCTTCATGCAGGACCTTGTGTGAAGACAACTACAACAGATTGTGCTGGCAACATGTGGCAAGGCATACTTCTCTACCTTTGGAGGTATGGCATAAATGGAATATGCTACCCCCAAGTGTTGGATAAAAGAAACATGCCATGGCTTCAGGAGAATCCAGGGTTGTGCCTAAAAACAGTCATCTTTATGGCTAGCGCACCCATCCGGTAAACAAAAATGAAACAAATAAATATATTTCACTCATGCCATTTGACCTTTGGCATCACTCGTGGCTTCTCACTCATGATATCATAAAGTCAAACAGCACTCATGAAAAATATCGCTGATATTTCTCCTTGGGCCGTGGCATATCCCTTAGTGTTATAGATTTGCAAAAAACTACCTTAATGCATCAGTTAGGGTTGCTATCAAACCGTAAAATGGATGACGTTAGGGTTTCCAACCCTAACACCCCACCCCCACCCTGCACACACCGACAGGCATTAGGGGTGTGCCTTAGGGTCATCAGCCTAAGGCTCACCCCATTTCATAACTAAATAAGCTGAGATGGGTACTGTATAGGAGAATGAGGTGAGTGTTAGGTCTGAAGGACCCTGCTCTTCCACATCAAAATAGGGATATGATTGTACTATCTCAAAAAGTAAGGAAATAAATAGCAAAAACTCTGAGTCTGTGTTCACAAAATTCAACGTAGGCTCATAATTTTGTTGTTATTTAATATTTTACATCAAGTTTTCAACATAGCCTTCTTATGACTCTACCTCATTAACAAGGGCAGAGAAAATGTTCAACTCCTGCCTGAAAGGTGATTTCATATGGATTGCAAAATCACCTTTTGGACAAATTTGCCTAATAACAGTGCAATTGTTTATGAGGGGGGTCCCAAAAAAGGCATGTTGAAAATCTGAGCCAAAAATATGAAAAAATGGCAAAGTCATACCACTGAAATGCTTTGAGTCACATACCTGTTTCTTCAGTTCCTGGTCCAGCTTTGAAGAGTGAAGACATGTCTGCGGTCCAGAGAGGATTACAGTGTTGGACCTCCAATGGGTAAGTAAGGGCTTGGAGAGGTGCGGGGTGGTGGTTGCTGAGTGGGAAGGTTGGGTGGGAGACAGGAACAGCTACAGAAGACATTAATGGACAGCTTTCTTTTTACAGTGTTAAGAAAAAAAAACAATGACCCCGAGGATTCCAGATCATGACACAGGGGAATTGGGCACCCCAGTGTCACTCTTATGTTTCTGGGGGCACTGAGAGGGAGGGTTGGATGGGGAATATGAAAAAAGAAAACAGGAGGTCTGATCGGGACACTGGGGCATGGGCACCCCAGTTTCACTGCTATGTTTACCCCGGTTGCTGAGAGGGAAAGTCGGGTCAGGATGGATATCTATAGCAAACTAAAAAATCAGCAGCATCCTGATCCACGACACTGGGGGATTGAGCATGCCCAGTGTTGCTCTTATGTTTCTGGGGAGGTGGGGTGGTGGGTGCTGTGAGAGGGAGGGGTTGGGTAGGGGATATTTAGAATTTAAAATAGAAAAATTGGCAGTCACAGCACATTCCGCCATGTTCAAAATGGCTGCTGCACTGCACTGGCGCATGTGAAACTACTAGTGCATGTGCACTAGAGTGCAGCAGCCATCTTGGACATGACGGAATGTGCTGTGACTGTCAATTTTTTCTTTTAAATTATAGATATATCCACCACTGATCCACACCCACCACCCCTACTCCCCCTAGAAACATAAGAGTGACACTGGTGTGCCCAATCCCCTGTGCTGTGATCAGGATGCAGCTGATTTGTAGGGTATAAAAATAGTGCAGTGGGACTGGAGACAAGGAGTGAAGTGCTTCAGGGACACCTTGGATGTGGAGGCGACTGTGCTGCATGTCCAACATCTTGTTTGGTCAGAAGGAATGTGCCAAGTCCTTTTTTTGTAGCAAGAGGTCTGCAGGGCTATGCCAACTGCAGTCCTAAAAATGTCTTGTCCCTTTCTTTACTGCATGGGCTATTTTCTCTTCCATTTGTGTTTTTGCATACCTGACTGCTTTTCCTGGCTCCCTCTGTTTCTCAGGATACACCTCCCAGTCCTCACCCCCCAACCCGTGACTTCTTATATCTCTTGAATGCTAACCTTTTTGCTCTAGGAAAGATGTTTCCCTTCCATTTATAAACTTTCAATGGTACCCTGTTTAAAGGAGTGCATCTGGAAATGTTGTATGGGGTATTTTTAAACCCCTGTGGTCTTACAGCAATATCAGGGAGAGGGTGTAGGGAAGTGCTGGTGTGCCTGTGGGAAGCCCTCAGCAGACCAGGCCTATACTTTATGGGCATGTCCTTGTCTAGCTCATTACTGAGGTAAGATTGCATGTGTAGTGGACTTATTATTTGATTTTCCACAGCTTTTGTCTCCCACTTTGGTCCTTATATTCTCCCTACTTCTGTCTCTGTCAGAAGTCGACAGTATAAGTTACTACTTATACTAACTGCAGGAGCTAAATAGTTATTACCAAATTATGGCTTAAACCATGGCCTCATTCATTAAATCAATTGGTGGCTCTTATAAATTATCTTTTTATTTTGTAGGAAAAAGAACCTATTATTATTTAAATCTCCTTTCAGTGATGAAATTAGGAGATGGTGATTATTATCGCATAAGGCTACCTCCGACCATGTCTGACATATGGCTCTATAGTATATCTCAATGCTAGCAGAGGGGGCTTCCGAAAATGAAGCACTTGTTACAACTTATGTAGATTTTGCTTTCTCAGCACCCAGACTGACCCACTGTTGCCATCTTTACTCTTGACTTGGCTGGATCTCTCCCTCATCTTACTGGCTCTTTGCCATTGGCTGTCTTATTTACAACTTAGTCAGAACTGGAGCCCCTGAGTCCCTCTCGGCTTTGTTAGTCCCAAACAATCCTGTTTGTTCCTCTCAGATCCTCTGAGCAACCCACTCTCAGAATTCCTAGATGCTAAACAAAAATGAGGGAACTCTCCTTCGCCATTTCTGCTCCTAAAATCTGAAACTCACTTCCTTTTCATGTCAAACTCGCTGTTCCCACCAGGTCTTCAAACAGGGTCTTTGATCCTATCTAACTAACAATGACATCTGATCTTGGCCAGCCACCCATATGTCTATGTCTCTTTCTTAGTGGCCACACTTATCTCTCTCAGCACTTGCCCTCACCTGTAAATGTTACACTGATAGCTAACTCGTTCACCTTTACTCCCCCTACTTGCTTTTATGTTTTTTATATTGCACTTAATGTGATGTAACTTGTTTCTGTTCTTTATGCCATGTTATGTGTTGTATAACCACTGTTTTATATTTCAAATCCTCACTGTAATAAGCCCAATGTTATTCCTGTTTGTACACTCTGTACCAGTGTTATGTTATGTAACTCTCCCAGGTTGTGCCTGAATATAGACAACACTCATGTCTAGTGCACCTACCCCGTAAACAAAAAATAAATAAATAAATAATTTAAACTAGAAAATGACCCTAATGTTTCACCATAATGCCATAAAAAATGTTGCTTCTATCGACTCCTGATAGATATCACTTAACCGAGTAGACATTTTAAGAAGTGCATGCAATGTCCTTTGCAATAGAACTGGCCTAGTATCTGTGTTCTTTGCAATATTCATTTTGTTTGGAAATATGTGTTGCATTTTATACATCTATTGAGAGAGCATCCATGTGACCTTTCCCTTCGCTCTCCCAGTCTTAATAGCCAGCATTTACTGCCACCCAAATGTCCATCCTTCGGTCATGCTAGACCTCCCAACCTCCATCACTTCCCTTGCTCACTCTGGGGATTATTCATCCTAGGCGACTTCAATATAAATTGGTTGTCACCTAAAACTACCAAAACTAAAAATGAAATTGGAGCCCTAAACCTCTCCCAACTGATCTTCGAACCCACTCGCCCAAACCACAAGACACAACAACACTCTCTACTCAGCTGGGCCCTTACCTCCCACCTCCACCGTGTCATCACCTCTGGCATCCTCCCCAGTGCTCTCAGTGACCATAATCCAATATTCATAGTTAGGAAAGTCGACAGAACTAAATCATCACACAAAACCATACAACTATGCTCTTTCAAGTCTCTTAACCTTGAACCTCTTTTGAGTAACCTTTTCACTTCTGACTGGTTCCCCCCCAACCTTCTTCCCCTCAGTTGATAAGGCCCTTGCCTACTTCAAAGAAATCTTTCTTGTAAACTGGAACACCTTTGCCCCACTCAGACAAACCAGAGTCAGAGGTAACCACTTACCTTGGATAACCCCTGAACTTCTGGCCTGCCTCAGGGCTAGAGATTAAGCCTGGAAGCATCATAAAGCTGCCCAGCATCTTAGTGACCTCGTGAACTTCCGCATGCTCAGAAACTCTTGTACCAGGGCTACAAGGTTAGCCAAGTCTGAATATTTCAAATCTGCCTTCATCACCAACCTCAATTCCCCTTCATAGTTCTGGAAGGTGGTCCACACACAATTTACTCCCTCATCTCACCCACCCCCCGGTACTTAAAGTAAATAGTTCACTAATGTCCGACCCACCAGCTGTAGCTGTGAATTAAACTCCTACTATACCTTCTGCACCACTGAGCTACTGAAACCCTCCCTCCTACCCTTCTCCCCACCCCCCTCTGGCTTGCCCCTTCACCACCCTCCCACCCTTCCCTCGTCCTTTCGCTACTGTAACCCCAAATGATGCCCTAATTGCCCTCCCTCACCATCATCCCCTCAAACGTAGCTCTCGATGGCCTTGACCCAAAACTCCTCTCCCTCTCCTCTTTGGCCATTGCCTACCCCCTCTCAATAATCCTAAATCTCTCATTCTCTACTGCCTCGGTCCCCTATTCATGGAAACATGCTGTGGTCCTCCCTCTACCCAAAGGGGGTGACCCCACATCCCCTGGCAACTATCACCCCATTTCTTTCCTCCCTACTCTTGCCAAGCTTCAAGAGCACATTGTCCTCTCTCAGCTCACCTCTTTTCTATCTGAGGCCTCCTTTTTCACCCCTTTCCAGTCTGGTTTCAGGAAAAAAACACTCAACCACCACCTCTCTCCTAAGGCTCAGAGACTTTATCCCAACCGGGATGGACAATGGCCAAATTACCTCTGCCATTTTTGTTGACCTGGCCAAGGACTTTGACACCATCTCTCACTCCCTTCTCCTCAACTCACTCCCAGCAGCTGGCCTATCTCCCTTCACCACAAACTGGGTCAAGGCCTACTTTATTAGTAGAACCCAATCAGTTAAGATCCTGGACACCACATCCCCTCCCATTTAGCACTGGAGTTCCTCGGGACTCAGTATTAGGGCCCCTCCTCTTCTCCATCTTCTTAAACAACCTTCCCTCTGTTTGCTCCCCATCCTCCTCTATATATATGTATGCCGATGATACAGTCCTGTATGCATCTGGTTCCTGTTCTGATGAGGTTACAAACAGCTTACAGCAAGACTTTGACAATGCTCAGCTCTGGTTTGTTTATCATTAACTTTTCCTCAAAACCAAGAAGACTGTCTCCATGACCTTTGGCACAAGGTAGAGACTCTCTAGGCTTCCATCCCTACCCACTTTTCACACCCTTGAGGAGACTTTACTTGAGGACACATCCTCCTTCAGGTACTTAGGTGCTTGGTAGGACCAACACCTTAACTTCTCTGGACATATTGATACCATCCATAAAAAACTGCGCCCCAAGCTTGGTGTCCTGTTCAGGAACCGTAGTTGCATAACCTCCTACAGCTAGGCATGAACTTGTTCAGAGGATGATACTGTCCATTTTCGATTACTGTGACGTAGTCTGTGGTGCTGCCACTAAGTCCTCCCTGGCCAAACTGGACACCCTCTTCAATTCCTTCTGCCACTTTGCCCTGGATACCCCCTCACACCCATCACTGTGATCTTTATCATGCTCTATCCTTCCCTCTCTTACAAATAGGAGACTCTCCCCACTGTGCTAAATTCACCTCCAAGCACTAGTTGGTTGAGCTCCCTTCCTACCTCACCTCCTCCTTTAGAACAACTCTCCCATTCTGTTAGATCAACTGGCTCCCATACCCTGGTTGTCCCCCGCAGAGCCACCCAAATCAGCCAATCTGGTTACTTTCACTGCCTCCCAAAAATCTGGAAATTCCTCCTCCCCAAATCCGGCACTCATCCTCTGCCTACTCCATCAGCTCTGCCCTCAATAATTACCTTGTACCAGCTGCTCCTGCCATGTCCCTCCCTAATTTGTTCCTCTAAGCCCTAGACAAACCCTACCCCTCTACCCCACCTTCATTTTACCCTGTGCACAGCCACCACCCAAATCTCTAGCCCTCCTCCCCTTCCCCCAAATTGCTCTCCCTTACTGGGCTCCCTTGATCTCTCACAGAATGTAAAGGACCCCAAATGCTCTCCTATCCCCAAGGCACTTGTATCTCTCATCTATGGACTGGCAGTATAGCCTAGAGGTTAGAAAACAGGCACTTGTGCCTTGTGCCTAGTGGGCCTTACCCCGTTACCAAAGACTAAATAAAAAAATAAAAATCTACTCCCTTCCCCCACCATCTAAAAGGGGTCTGTCTGGGACACTGCCTTATCCCCTTCTCTCTGGTCCCCTCAGTCCCCTTGCAGTGTTCCTTGTATCCTGAGGAGGTCTCCAGGGACACTACTCTTCCCCCTCCCCCCAACCCTTTCATTCTTTTCTTTCATGTAAGCACTTATTTACTTTTTTTTTTTTAGTCTTTGGTAACTGGGTAGGGCCCACTAGGCACAAGTACCTGTTTTCAGGGGTGACCTGGGAGCACTGGGTGGTTAAGTGACTTGCTCAGAGTCACACAGTATGTAAGTGGAGGTTGTGAGAATCAAACTCAGATCTGGTCTGCTGGATATACCAAGCTCATTCACAGCCCATTACTCTAACCTCTAGGCTATACTGCCCAGCACTTATTATTGTCCACTCTTTCTACATCTTATGCTTAACATTGTTGTAACACTGTTTGTAACACCTGCCATACAACTGTATGTTAATGTTGATCTTGTAACTTGAATGTTTAATGTCTCATTTCAATTTTACCCCTTCCGCCCAGGTCATACCAGGAGATTTGTTGCTCAGTGTGCCTTCCTGGTGAAACATTTCAATAAATAAATAAATAAAATAGCAGTTAAGCCCCTTATATTTGACTTGTACCCACTGTAAGTAGTTTCTTGTCTTGTACTACTTGCTGGTTATTTGGTATGTTTGTATATTTTTGACTTGATTATTTGTAAATAAAAACTTCATTATTCAGAAGAAAAATAAAGATTCCAGAACACCTATTAGAATGTTTCCAAATGATGACAGTTATTACATGGACTTATCTGAAACATTTGTAATATAGTATTTTATTCACATTATTTATTTATTTATTCTATTTTACAGTTCTTGGCCAGGTAAGACACATTAAACCAAGGCTTGTTATTAGGTGCATCCTGGGGACACA
The DNA here is from genome assembly GCA_016271365.2 of Neoceratodus forsteri. Classification (NCBI taxonomy): domain Eukaryota; kingdom Metazoa; phylum Chordata; order Ceratodontiformes; family Ceratodontidae; genus Neoceratodus; species Neoceratodus forsteri. The sequence continues at coordinate 604,259,142 of CM057456.1, read as the reverse complement.
GGAAGGTTAAGTGATTTCAATCAATCAATCAACCAATCAAATCTTTATTTATCCAGGCGGACACCGTTGAGCAAGCTCACTTACAAGGTGGACCTGCATCACGCAAGGTCAAATACAGTACATATAATACATTAAAATATAGACATTGTGGTAAAACATGGGAGTAAAAATAATACAAGATAAGTAACAACAGGACCAGAGGTCCAGTAAGGCTCAGAATGAGTAAATCTGGTTATGTACAAGGTAATAAAGTAAAGGGTGAGGTAACTGCAGAATGGGCTGAGCTTTGGGTTGGTATAGGGTGCAGCAGTAAGAGAGGGGGCATGGACGAATGACATACTAGTGACCCTGGGCTGGATATCCACTTGTAGATTATTGATATAAGTTAATAGGTTGGGTACTATAGGGACACAGTTTTCCCGTAGACCTTAAGTACCTGCAGTGGTTAAGATGAGGTAGCGACTCTCAGGGAGTGGGTTATGGTTAGAAGATATGGGCAGTGGATTCAATAGCACTGGCGACCCAGCGACTGCAGACATATGTGACATCTAAGCCTGGACCTTGGAGGGTTTGCAGGGCTGGGAGAGCGGAAGCCAAATGATATTTCTCAGGAGGCGGCAAAAGGGGGTGCTGACCATCAGTGGCAAATGGTTCAGTAGCGCCAGCAACCCGGCAACTGCAGACCTGTCTGGCATCTAAGCCGAGACCCTGGGGCTTCACAGTACAAGGGTGGCGGGTGCCTAAAGATAATTCACTGGAGGCGACTGCAGGGGCACTGACCTTCGGTGGTGGATGGTTCGATAATGCCGGTGACCCAGCGAATTGCGGACATATGCAGCATCTAAGCCACGACCCAGGAGATTTCACAGTACTTGGAGATCAGGAGCCAAAAATGGTTTACAGAAGGCTGCTTATGGCCATACAGTATTCAGGTGGCAGTTGTTGGATTCAAACCCAGTCCTCCAGGTCTGCAGCTCAGTGCTCTTAAAACCACCATGCTATACTGCTGTCTTCATTTGACTGTGCATGGCAGCAGTGGATTAATCCACTGTGAAAGATAAAAGTCCTCAGTCAATGTTTTGAAAGTAATATTTTAAATAAAACACTAGGATTTGTGCACTATGATCTACTTTGCTAGAAAGGCACTGTCATTGTATAAATGGCATATGCCATGGGCTGGCTAAAATATTACATTTATTTTTAATCTACAGAAACTGGCATCTATAGAGTTCCCTCACAGCTGTGCCTCTCATGAAGTCATAGAGGTCAAAATCTGCAGATAACAATAAATATATTTTTATCCAGCCTATAATCATATATCTTCTATTTTCATACATATGCAATCTTCAAAATAATGGCTTTAACATATGCAACTTAAATTACTGTGACTAATATATCATCTAAAATATTTTAAAGGTTGTTTATGTCATCAGCTCATTATTGAAAATAAAGGTTGTGATGTAATAATCCCCTCAGTGGAAGTCATTAAGAAGGCACTTTAGCCTCATCTGTTTATGTTAGCCTACAATAATTTGTCATAATTAGAAGTGTGCTAGATGGTTTGTTGTGTTCTGTAAATAATTGTTTCTTGTTCTTTTGTTGTAAGGTGCTCTGAGATTCATAGATTAGGTGCAATGAGAAATAAAATTACCTTGCTTTGCCTAAATATCCTACATTTTTGAACTGAGAAAGAACATGGCTGTTTCTAACAACTGGAATCCATCAATCATGCCTAATACAAGTAGAAGCATCTTGCCAGTGAGCAGTGCCCCAAAGAATGGAACTGTATGCAAATAATGGAATTTAAAATTGAGTTCAAACTCTGTAGTGTAGTTATGTTTCCCCAACTGGCTTAAACAGAGCAACCACCCCATGACATCTCAAGCCATCTGGTCTACTTATTTTATTTATCAAAGCACTTTTATTTTAAGTTGTTCACATTAGTTTTCAATATCTTTACATTAGTTAGGGTGTTTAATTAGACATTTAGGAAAAAGTTGTGAGTTCATTGATTTCTGATTGGTTCCCTAGAACCAGAGAAGGCCACACTGAAATATGGTTCCTGCTTGAGGGAACAAGCCACTTTTGGTTATTTAAAGCAGCAGTGCAATGGATTTTTTTTCCCCAATAATGTAGTTTCGGCTACTTTTATTAAAATATTAGCATACCGGTCAAATCTACATTTCTAGGTACCTCATATGCTGTGTACCATGAGTTTTTGTCTCTGTCCTAATCTTTTCTATCTCCTCAATGCCATTTCTAAGCCAGATATGGCAGTCATCTTTTTTTCCTGAGAATAAACTAAATAAAAAACATATACAATACTCAAATTTTGGCACAACGCTAACATTTTACCAACAAATAAAACTAGAACAGGGACAGAATCTCTTATAGGAAAACAGGTAGGGTCATTTGTTTTGCTTAAGTTCATTGTAAGGCTGCTTTAAATTTAAACCACTTTCACATTGTTCCTCTAAAAGTTATTTTTGTGTGTGTGTGTGTGTGTGTGTGTGTGTGTGTGTGTGTGTGTGTGTTTAAACAACAGGAACTGAATAAATTTGCCATGAGTGGTAGCCCTGAAAAGGAAATTCGGCCCTCATGATTTAAAAATTGTAGCCCCTGACTTGAGCTCCTCTTAAAGACAGACTACCACAAGCTTTATTTAAGGTGCCTGGGTCCAGATCACAATTTTAAAAACTGTGACCTCTGTTTTAAGTTTTGTCCTAAGCACATGGAAAAGGTTGAAAAAAGAGAAGCACTAATGGCTTCTCGGTCTGTGAAGGAGATCCCAATGATGGTGGAAAGCATGCCTCAGGGAGTCCTTTTCCTCATAAACAGCAGTCATTGCAAGTGACAGAAGAAAATATAAAGCTTATGAGGACTACATCACATAGAACTGTTAAGTGTTTATGGTATAAATAGAATTTCAGCTTGCCAATTTATAGTATGTGATTCTAGATAATTATATGGCTAATTAAGCTATTAAATAATGGGTGTGAGATATTAAATAATAGGGGTGGAAGGAAGTATAATCAGTATCATTGTAGAATCTCCCAATAAAGCTGAGTTTAAAAAAAGAAAAGATAAAGCTACTCAGCTATCTGATATCCATGGGAAAGAAAATAAAGTTACCAGGGTGTCTGAAAGAGGGAACCCTGATTCCTCATATAGCAAAATCTAAATAACAGTGCCTCAGAGCAAGTACTGGAACTCATGCCTGCAAACAAACAAAAAATAAACCAAAAAGAAATACATGTCCCTGCCACTCCTTCTTGAAAGTATGAGGAACAGAAACAAAGGCCCTCTGCAGAGGACATGTCAAAGATATGGCAGTGTTTCGAGGCCTTTCAGATTATGGGAAACCTAATGAACATGCCTAACCTTCTATTCAGGACCCAGCTCCAACCCAGCAGCCTGTTCTGGAGGAGGACATTTATTATGAAAATGATTAGAAGGATGACCTATACAGCCTGATGCTGCTCTAGAACAAGAATTTGTCTCACCTCCCTGGATTAATGAGGATATTCCTCCTTTATGAGAAAAGTATTGGACACACACAACATCCCCTCTGAGGAAACACAGGATGAAGAGGAAATAGAATTCATGAGGGTTGCTAGTTATGATACACAAGTCCCTCAGGAAAGACACCTCTTACTCATGACAGCACCAAATTCAGCAACAGGCATTGATACAAAATAGAAAGAAAATATCAGATTGACAAACAGGGAGTGAAGTAGCTGTATGCCAGTCCTGATCATGATGGTGTGGTACAGGCAACAGCCTGTGAGTAGAGATGCAGCAAAGTTTCAGTTCCTTAGTGAAGTGGCCCACTACGCATCCATGTAGGGCTACACAAGGTTTCCATTATAATGGGTCACTTTGCATTGCTGACTTTGCATTCACTTCACCTTATTTTCAGGAAGGGAAGTGTGTGTACCACAAGATTTAAACAGTGGGCCATGCAGGGAACCCTCACAAAGCCATCATTGCTGATACATTTAATGATGTTTGATTCATTGTGACTAGCTATAAAGCCAGTTTTGAGGGACATGGGGTTCTGTCACTCATCAATTTCTGTCAGTAGCAAGTCTAGCATGTTTTCACCTGAGTGGGACCCTGCAACACTATGCATTGCAAGCACCGCATGCTGTTTAATTCCTTGAAGGTTTCTACCACAACAGTCTGCCTTATTGCACTGCTTTCCAATCCTGCCAGCACAGACAACCCCCAGTACATGTGCCCAGTGTGCAGTAATACACAAATAGAAACTAGCCACCATTTTGCCACTTGTCCACATATCCATGCTTTAGTGAATGTATGGTGAGGAGAAATGATGAATGGCATGTCATACAGACTCTGTCACAGTCCGGTATAACTCAGGGACAGCACACATGGAAAAGTAGATCCTGGATGGGACTTTCCATTTGGGACAGGCACGTGCCTCAAAATGCCAGAATCCTGAATTCTCCACAAAGAAGAAGTGTAAAAGGTCAGTTGCCAGCATTTCTGTGACAGCAGCATTCAGTTCACATGACAGCACATGATTTGGTGGGTATTTCATGCTCTGGGCAAAAAGACTGTGAAACGTGGTCTGCATTGTTACCCATTTTGCACGTGGTGTGCCGTATGGCACATGGTGTGAAATATGGCTGTGCTCCACAAACTGTCATGAGTGGGGTGCTTTTGCCATGTGATGATGAGGGGTACACAGGAGACAAGTCAACAAATGATGTTATTTTACCCATTTTAAGCACAGGGATTGATGTACTAGAAATACTGCTTGGACCACCACTGCTAGTCTGGCCACTATTTGACAATTCAGAATCATCCTCCTCTTCATGCCTGTAGCAATCCTCCAGTGTTATTTCACCACTACTACAGACATGGCTACTGGGCTACTTACAGTCAAGGAAGGGGAAGTCATGCTCAGTAAGTTGGATGAGGATGAATGCTCCACTATGGCATTAGCTCCTCTCTGGAGCCTAGTCCAGAGTGCCATGTGCCTCCTCTTCACATGTGCATGCTGGCCCCATGACTACCCTTTTTACTACGCTTCACACACACCTGGTAAAGCTGGCAGATTGCCACTGTTTCATCACTTGCATCTTGTATGAAAAAATCCCAAATGAGGGATTTTGATGCCCTATGTTTCACATGTCCCTGATGCTGCATATTGGACTTCAGTTTTTTAGACACTGAAATGGGAGGTGTACTGCATGATTTCTGTTGTTGGGCAGACTTGGACTCTACCTGACCGTCACAATCTATGGATATTACTGGATCATCATCATCATCATCATCAACAGACACAGCTACATCACAACTTTGAGGAGGAGGTGCTTTACGAACAGACTGTTTACACACAGCCACCATTACTTTCTTTTTCTCCGGTTCCCAGTTGGGGTCACTGAAATCATCATCATGATCATCATCTGCATCCACAATTTCAGCTTGAATGCTGTCCTTTGGAGAACATGTTCTAACCACAGCCTCACTTCTACCACCAGTGGGCACAACTCCATCTCCAACCATTACTGAAGCAACTGCTTGCGTTGTGAAAAACATAGACAAATCCCTTTACTGCCATCAACTGTGCCCTTGTACTGCGTACTACCATGCCCATGGCCACTCTTGCCACTGGCAGCAGTGCCATGGCCAGAAACATCTTTGCATGCATGTCTCTTTGCAGGCATTTTTTTTGGATTACAGAGAAAATTAACAACACATTTAGATTTCTGAACTTTGGGTTGATGGGAAGCCAAAAAAAAAAAAACAACTGTGACTTCCTGATGGAGATTGGGCCCTAAACAGATGCAGACACACAGATAGATGGAGATTGCACACTCAAGAGATGCAGCCACACAGGCAGAACAACACCTTAACCAGTGGTCACACAAATCCGAAACTGGAAAAATAATACCTTTTGTGGGAGTGGGGGGCAGCTTCAGTACCAGTCCACTAACTAGACAGAACAAAGTAGTAAAAAATACTGCAGACAGATATGAAATTCAGAGTGCTGCAATTACGTGTGACACAATAAAATGTGCCTGACTTGACGGCATGCACACACACACACACTACACATAATGCACAGAAAATTTTGCAGTTCAGTACACTATAACCAAATCTTTTAAACTGAATGAAAAAATGCACTGCACCACAGTGAACAGCAAAACATTATCAAAACTTACTACAAGTATTACTGTGTGTATAGGAACACACAAATACTAACACACTAGCTACCCAACAACAGTTAGAAAGACTGCCTTTCTCACCGTGAATCTCCCTTTACCCCTTTTCCACAGATACATCCCTCCCCCGAAGCTTCTACAGTATCTGTCAGTACAAAGACTGAATGTACTAAATTAACCTTTAATATGCACACAAAATCAATAAGTGCTTGATGATATAAACACACGAGCGTTTCCTGCAGTTGATATATTAAATTTTGACACAAAAGTTTGTCACAAAAATTATTTTTTAAAGCTTTTTAATGGTTTGATTCTCAGAGTTTTGAGAACAAGCTGTCTCTAGCTTTCCACTATACACACTAGGCTGAACTGAGGCTGTGGAAGACAATATAGAGCTCATGTGACCTGCCATCCCATAAATCACTGCAAAATTTGCTTTAAAGCGCAATAAAAAGGTGAAGTTAACGCGAAGTCTATTGAAATCAATGGAACTTCTCATTAAAATGAAAGGTGAAGCAGTAAAAAAAGGCACAGTTAATGCAAAGTCCATTGTAATCAATGGCTCTTTGTGTTAAAATTAAAGGTGAAGTTATACACTTCGCATTGCAGAGTAATATGCACTTACTACACACTTAATTACTCCCAAGATACGTAAGTTTAGGACTCGCCCACCACCACCTGTGAGAAGGTTGGAAGTGCCTCTCTCTGGCCAGCTTCCTGAGAAAGATTCCAATAAACTGGACATGATGGAGAAAAATTTATATAACAGCTAAAGCAGGAATCTTATTTGGCTTACACAGCTCCGTTTCGAAAATCACTCTGGAATGCTGTACTGGCACTGAGCAAGCAGGTGGATGGTGAGGTGACACAGGACCTGGCAGCCACTACAAGGTCAGCCATGGATTCCACAAAATACCAATTCCATATGGCTGTAGATGTCAATAATTCAGCCTCAACAGTCCTGGCACATTCAGTGTCCTTGAGAAGATTTCTCTGGCTAAGGACCACACTCCTTACTCAGGACACCCAGGCAAAAGCTATTGAATTCCCTTTTGAGGGAATCTCATTTGGTAGCAAAACCAAGGCTTAAATGCAAATAATGGATGAACAGAAATCCATATGTAAACTTCTGAGCTAAAATAGGCCTCTTCCTCCTACAGGCCTTATGAAAGGTGTGCCAAGGGAAAAGACTACTACCTTTGACCTTACACTGGATATGAATACCAACCTCAGAGGGGGTACTATAGGGGTAGGGCAGAAAGAGAAACAGGTGTGCTGCAGGAACAGCCCCCAATCCACAGCTAAAATACCCCCCTGACAATGTTGCCAAGGTTGCCAATCAGCCATTGCAAGTCGGGGAAAGCTGACTCACTGCTTCCATGAGTTGGACAAATTTACCACATATACATGAATCGTGGAAGTAGTGAGTCAGGGATTGGCCCTGGAATTCCTAAAATTCTCACTGTTTCAAGGCCAAACAACTTCAGAGCTCACTCCCCAATGGAATAAAGAACACTGCAGGAGCCAGAAGTAATGAAATTGCTGCAAGCAAAGCCAATAGAAAAGGTCACTATATCACAATGAGGAAGGGACCTTTTCTTCAGTTACTTCCTAGCCCACAAAAAGAAGGGAGAATGGTAACCCATTCTAGACATAAGGTACTTGAACAGCTACATGAAAAAGGAATAGCTCAGGAAGGTAAACACTGAGCACAGTGATCCCATCCCTGCAACCAGGAGATTGTTTTGGGTCACTGATTCTGAAGGATGCCTATTTCCATATTCCAGCCAGACCCAGCCACTGAAAATAACTTAAGTTCAGGCTACAAAATGACCAGTACAAGTTCACAGCCTTACCTTTTGGCTCACTTCAGTGCCAAGTGTGTTTACAAAGTGTCTAGCTGTGGCAGCAGCTCTCCTGAGAAGGCAAGGTGTAGTGGTTTTCCATTATCTAGCTGATTGGCTAGTCTCAGAGAAAAGAGGAAGCAATGTGCTCCATCTAGCTGGTAAGGAACACATTGGGAAAAATGGGTTTACTAATAAACCATAAGAGAAATTATCCAGTTCAGCCAACCTTGGTATAAACAAAAAAATATATATTTTATTTTCTCAGGGAGGTAGCCTAAACCATTTCAATGCTGAAAGTATAGAAACAATTAATTGGTTCAAAATAAGGCCCACTCACCCAATGAATGTAGTAGTTAAAAAACCTTTTTACTGAATTAGAGATACAGCATGTAGAATTCAAACACCACTCATCAGAATTCATGCACCTAACAGACATTTTAGAAAATCCTTCTTCAGTGTTTTACTGTATCAGTAACTCAGCTTTTGACGTTTTGGAAAATTGTTCTTCAATGTTTTACTGTATCAGTAACACAGCTTTTGACATTTTGGAAAATCCTTTAGTGTTTTGCTGTATCTACCCATCCAAAAAACAGAAAAATCTATTCTTAATACTTATATTCTTCTATAACCACTATTTAATAATATGTAATGAACTCTCAATCAAAACATTTAAAAAATATATTTTTCCAGTGCTACGGAAATGGACAACTGAATCCTGCTCACCAGTAACATAGCTTTTATAATTGTAGTTCCATATAGGAACTCATTTCCACCACTAAATATAATCTCCACAATAAATAAACAAATGTAATATTTAGTACAGTATCTGTCCCACATTGTCATCAAATTAATACTTCCAAACCATGACAGTTGTAACATATTCACCTGTCAGTAAAGTCTTTCTTTTATAAATAATTCCTAATATTATAAACCATTCTGTAAATGTCTGTGAACATGACAAAATGAAAAACCTTCTATAAAATATATTTGCAGGTTTACTATGAGTATAAAATACACCTTATGTGCTAATTCATTGTTTTCACTTGCTTATTTTGTCAAAACATTCTATTTGGTAAAGGAAAACTGATTTGGCAACCTAATGAAATTCTATGCATTTTTTTGAAGTTTATTAATAATGTTAGATACCTTGTTTTTATAACTTCTTTATATACTCGTTCTGACAGGTATCGAAAATGAAACACAAGGACAATGCAGGTCTTAAGTACCCAGTCACACCATAAAACATTTTCACGACCTTATGACATGGCTCATGTAGGTAACCTCATGATGCGGCTTAGAATTAGAAAGCTTACTTTTCTTGGTGGTGGAATGGCATGTCCTCCCACATTCTCTTATTCTTTGGAGGCACTCCACCCATTCTATTCCAAGTTTAAATAGTCTCTGAGGCAGGAATCGGGCGCAGAGCTTTGCACATCATCATGAGATGAAAAATAACCCTCATGATGTTAGCGCTTGCTCCCAGCGCCTGACCTGCTCAGAATAGCAGCACCTGTGTAAATATAGGTGTCCTGCCTCAAGTTTTAAATAGTTGAATTACTTTTATATTGTTCCTTAGCCTGGCTATTTAGGAGGATTAATGTAGGACTACTGAAAGGTTTAAAATGTATTTATGATTTCAGAAATGCTCTGCAGTTTCACTGTTGGTAACAGAAATCCATTAACTGTTATAGTTGCTGCTCTTTATCAAGTGTCCCAATCTTCTGCATGGTAATAAATGACGCATACTAAAAGGAAAACTAATCTGGGGGGGGGGTTCTTTAATTTTATTTTTAATTTTCAGTAGATTTCTTTTATTTTCCTTTAGAACTTGCATGATACAAGTCAGGACTATACTAAATTTTAACTTAATGAATGTTATTTATGCAATAAGGCACAACAGGGTGTGTGTTATTGGGGGTTTACCCACGCCTTGTGTGGTGTGTCACGAGGTTCAGCCAAGTGACTTAACCACATAAGAAGTGGGTAAATCCCCAGTAACTCACACCCTGGAGTGCCTTATTGCGATTATACAATGGATCTATGCATAAAGTAAATATAAAATGTGTTTAATTACATTTTTTATAAATGCAATTCCTCAGCCATGGGTAATGCAGGATTTACCCATGGTCATCTGACATGTTTTGACCAATGAGGTTACAGGATTTTCACATACCATTGTATAAACAAACAGTTACTATAGTCCATACCCCACTGGCTGCTACTGTTCACAATAATAATAAAACTCAGTCAAATGGGAGGTCAGAAATGTCATACATGCCATCCCTTTTCTTAATAACAATTTAATGTTCATATTTTATTGTAAACTTACTGTATTTAAAGCTACTACCATCAAAATAGAAAATTAAAAGGTCACACATTACCTATATTCTCTTAGTAGCCCAAAATATAATTCTCTAAGGTCATTTGTTTATAAAATGGGCTGCTAATCAATTGAATCATTTAGTCCAACTCTAGGATTAGTAGCCTCAAATCTGTCAATGTAATAAGCCTCCCTTAATAGAATCTTAGTCCTGAATTATACAATGGGGGCTGAGAATTCCTTAATCTGATTGGCTAACTAGCACTCTTTGCCCATGATAAATCCTATAATATACCAATGGTAAAAGCTGCCAGTTGTGAGTCAGCCACATCAGGAACCCCACTGGCATCACTCCAAGCATGGACTGGCAAATATGGTGAGGTGCTCAGTCAACACACGGTTCTGACCATTCTGGCTGAGACCACACTTCTCAGTCTCTCTCCAGTCAAGCCCTCCATTCCATTACCAAACCTGCAACCCACAACACTGCCTCAACAACCAGCACATTGAATTAAAAAAAAAATCCACAGTCAAAACCTTGTGCATCATTCCTCACATACCTTTTTGGATCCCTGTAACATTCATTCCATTGTGACTCCATCATGTATCTGGGCTCCATTGCCACTGGCCCAGACCATACTGTAAGTCCCAAACACCCGTTAACAAGAAAAAAAAAGCATTCCTTCTCCCCAACTGCTGCTCCTCTCACGTTCCTAATAACCAAGAAGCCTACTAAAGAGAGAGAGAGAGTAGAGGAATGGAACTTTCAGCAGCAAGACTGTGTATCACAAAATGTAAAACAAAATTGTTACCTCTTTTATTTTTGGACTTTTCCACTCCCGGTTTATCTGTAATGGTTCAGTTTGGATGATACAGCTGAATGATGTCCCAATCAATGCAGTTGTCACCCCCCACAAAAAAAGAAAGAAAAGATAACTGACTGTCACTTCATTAATTATCTCCTGACTAGAAAGGCAGCATCCCAGAACCCACAGACAACTTCCTGTCTCTCCTGCAATGCCACAGGTGTCAGTTGGGGTTCCCCTCCTGTGTCCCAATAGTGGTAGCCACTAGCCAGAGATAAAAGACCTTTTATTTTAAATTCTTGTCTCTTTACTAAAATAACTGAAATGGCCAAGATAACACTTACATAACCGTATGTCAAATTTCAGCCTCTCACTGCTGCCTCCACACAGTCTTACCACACAAGTGAAGACAGTTTTTATTTTCTTAAAATCTCTTCTCTTGGCTGAAAAGAAGAGACTGGTCAGGATAACAAAATTACTTATTGACTTTAAGCAGTACTGATAGCTGACAGGCACAATGGAATTGCTACCATTGCCATAACCTAATAAGAATGCCCACTTAGTTAAAGAAACAGGGAACTATTCTTTTTTTCAGGTGGAAGAATAAATTACAAAACATTATTTAAAAGTGCCAAATTAACAGTATTTTTCTTTATTTTTTTCTTACAAAATCTAGAGGAAGACATTGTATAATCACAATAAACCACTCCAGGGTGTGGGTTGTGCTGGGATTTACCCAAGGCTGACCTGGTTTGACAACTCAGTCTGTGGCTTCATGGCCAAACCATGCCAACCGTGGGTAAATCCCAGCACAACCCACACCCTGGAGTAGTTTATTGCTTAAATCACCACCTCTAGGGTCTGGTATTACTTTCTCTAAACCAAAAAATCTTAATTGTATTATTTGGTGTCCTAAATCTACAAAATGTCTTGTGACTGGTGAGGTAAAATCTAACCTCCTTATGTCACTCTTGTACTCATTAATATGATTCATAAGTGCTCTCTCTGCCTTACTTATGTATATTTTGTCACATGGAAATTTCAATAGTTACACCACTAAAATTGTAGAACAGTTAATAAATTGATTAATGTCTATCTCCTCATCCCATGCAGTGTTTCTGATTCTCTTGATTTTATAAGTATTATGCAGTTAATACATTGTCCACATGGGAAGTTACCCCTAATTTCTGCTAAATTCAAGAAATGTTGTGGTCTGTTGTCAGGTATTTTATGTTCTGTCCTGATAAATCCATTACCTAGTGTCCTAATGCACTTAGGCACTGTAAGTGGTAATTGTTCAAAAATACGTGCTCCTTGTGTGGTGACTTGTAGGACATGCCACTGTTTATTAAACTTATTTTTCACTGAGAAAAACATTTCATTATATACTGTGGCCAACACTATCCTTTTCAATGTATCTTGTTCTTTTTGTTGTAATTCTAATAGTCCCATCCTTTCTCTTAAGTCTGATTTCTTACAGCTACCTCTAATGTATCTTTTTTATACCTTCTTTACTGGAACCTCTGCATCATATCCACATTAGCTTTTTCAAATTCTAAAGGATCTCTACAATTTCATATTGCCCTGACCATCTGGCCAAATGGTATTGATTGAATAGGTTTTCTAGGATGAAAACTTTGTGCATGCAATAAAGCATTTTTGTCCATCAATTTATAATATAATTTGGTAGCAAGTTGGTTATCTTTCTTATAGACCAATAAATCCAAATATGGAATCTCCAAAAAACTTGAATTCATGGCAAAAGTCAAATGGTCTGTACATTCATTAAGGTATAAGTCAAAACAATTCAGTTCCTCTTCAGTTTCTGTCCAAATTATTAAGATATCATCTATAAAATGTTTCCATAGATGTAGTGGATGTATAAATGTATTCTTCATATTATAAATGTATTCATTCTCAAAATGATTCATGTAAATATTAGCATATGAGGAAGCCATGCTTGACCCTATAGCAGTCCCCTTGATTTGTAAAAAAATAATGTTTTTCAAATCTGAAATAGTTCTGCGTGAGAACTATTTCAGCCCACTTCACCAGTAATTCATTTGATGGAATATTCTCTTGTCTGTTGTTATTCAAAAATATGTTAAGAACCTGACATCCCCTTCTATGTGGTATAGAAGTATATAAATCTTTAAGGTCCCACGTGACCAATATACAATCCTTAATTTCCAAGTCTGATTCATTCATTTGTTCTAAAGTAACTATAAGTCTGTTGAGTCCTTAATATATGATTTAGTAAGCTCAACAAGTGGTCATATATGATGGTCAATAAAGATAGACAAAGGTTCTAATATTGAGTTAATATCTATATCTGTTCCTGTGGCGTGGGATGGTCCTGCTGTTTGTGTACTTCCTGAAGTCCCTGGAATAGGTTCTTCTGTTGTATACTGATATCCTCTTTTGAATCTAGTGAAGAGCCTTCTGGATATAGCTTATGAGAAACAAGAAATTTCAGAATGGGAAAATAATTCACTGTATAGAAGTACACTAAAACTTCCTATTTTTTTCACACTTTCAAAAATACATAAAAGTCTAACATCACCTCCAGGTCATCCTATCGTTTCAGGTATTAGCTCGATATTAGAACCTTTGTCTATCTTTATTAACCATCATATATGACCACTTGTTGAGCTTACTAAATCATATATTAAGGACTCAACAGACGTTATAGTTACTTTGAACAAATGAATGAATCAGACTTGGACATTAAGAATTGTATATTGGTCATGTGGGACCTTAAAGATTTATATACTTCTATACCACACAGAGAGGATGTCAGGTTATTAACATATTTTTGAATAACAACAGACAAGAGGATATACCATCAAATGAATTACTGGTGAAGTGGGCTGAAATAGTTCTCACGTAGAACTATTTCAGATTTGAAGAAATAAATTTTTACAAATCAAGGGGACTGCTATGGGGTTGAGCATGGCTCCTTCATATGCTAATATTTACATGAATCATTTTGAGGACAAATGCATTTATAGTACAAAGAATAAATTTATACATCTACTACATCTATGGAAACATTTTATAGATGATATCTTAGTAATTTGGACAGGAACCGAAGAGGAACTGAATTGTTTTGACTTATACCTTAATGAATGTACAAACCATTTTACTTTTGTCATGAATTCAAGTTGTTTGGAGATTCTGTATTTGGATTTATTGGTCAATAAGAAAGATAACCAACTTGCTACAAATTATATTGCAAACCGACGAACAAAATGCTTTACTGCATGCACAAAGTTTTCATCCTGAAAAACTTATCAAATCTATACCATTTGGCCAGAAGGTCAGGGCAAAATGAAATTGAACAGATCCTTTAGAATTTAAAAAAGCTAAAGTGGATATGATACAGAGGTTCCAATGAAGAAGGTATAACAACAATACATTAGAGGTAGCTATAGAGAAAGCAGACTTAAGAGAAAGGACAGGACTATTAGAATCACAACAAAAAGAACAAGATTAAATTGAAAAGGATAGTTTTGGCCATGGTATATAGTGACATTTTTTTCTCATTCAAAAATATGGTTAATTAACAGTGGCATGTACTACAAGCCACCACACAAGGATCACATACTTTTGAACTATTTCCACTTACAGTGCCTAAATGCAATAGAGCACTAGGTAACAGATTTATCAGGACAGAACATAAAATACCTGACAGCAGACCACAACATTTCTTGAATTTAGTAGAAATTAGGGTAACTTCCATACGGACATTGTATTAATCTTAATACTTATAAAATCAAAAGAAACATAAACACTACGAGGGATGAGGAGGCTGACAATAATCAATTTATTAACTGTTCTACAGTACAAGTCACATTAAACTGTTCCTGCATAACTGTTGCTGGATTAACACAAAACCCCATACAAACTGTTTCTTAAGAGTTGAAACTTAGTTTTGCATTACATTGTGACAGGACTACAGATGCATTACAACTGAGCTGCAAAACATTTTACAAACATTGCTCTTGAGCTTGATAATCATTGAAAAACAATGCAGTATGAGTTTCCAATGCATTGCCAACTGTAAAAAAACAATGCTAAACCAACTTATTGGTGAAACAGTTTAATGTGACTTGTATGGTACAATTGGAGTGCTGTACTTATTGAAATGTACATGTGACAAAATGTACATAGGTAAGACAGAGAGAGCACTTGAGAATCATACTCATGAGCCCAAGAGTGACATAAGGAGGTTAGATTTTACCTTGCCAGTCGAAAGACATTTTGTAGATTTAGGACACCAAATAACACAATTAAGATTTTTTGGTTTGGAGAATGTAATACCAGACCCTAAAGGTGGTGATTGCAGGACTACGATTCTATTAAGGGAGGCTTACTACATTGACAGATTTTAGGCTACTAATCCTAGATTTGGACTGAATGATTCAATTGATTGGCATCGCATTTTATAAACAAATGACCTGTGAGTTCTATTTTGGGCTACTAAGAGAATATGAGATAATGTGTGACCTTTTGACTTTCTGTTTTGATGGTAGTAGCTTTAAATACAGTAAGTTTACAATAAAATATGAACATTAAATTGATATTAAGAAAAGGGATTGAGTGTTTGACATTTCTGACCTCCCATTTGACTGAGTTTTATTATTGTTGTGAACTGTAGCAGCCAGTGGGCTATGGACTATAGTAACTGTTTGTATAACATTCATTAAGTTAAAATTTAGTCTAGTCCTGACTTGCATCACCCAAGTTCTAAAGGAATATAAAAGAAATCTACTGAAAATTAAAAATAAAATTAAAGAATCCCCCCTCCACATTAGTTTTCCTTTTTATTATGTGTCATTTATTATTGTGCAGAAGATTGGGACACTCTGATAAAGATCAGCAATAATAACAGTTAATGGTTTTCTGTTCCCAATAGCGAAACTGCAGAGCATTTCTGAAATCATAAATACATTTTAAACTTTTCAGTTATCCTATATTAATCCTCCTAAATAGCCAGGCTAAGGAACAATATAAAAGTAATTCAACTGTTTAAAACTTGAGGCAGGACACCTGTATTTACACAGGTGCTACTATTCTGAGCAGGTCGGGGGCTGGGAGCGAGCGCTAACATTGTGAGGGTTATTTTTCATCTTGTGATTCTGCGCCAAGCTCCGCATCCGATTCCTGCCTCAGAGACTATTTAAACTTGGAATAGAATGGGTGGAGTGCCTCCAAAGAATAAAAGAATGTGGGAGGACATGCCATTCCACCACCGAGAAAAGTAAGCTTTCCAATTCTAAGCCGCATTATGTGGTTACCTACAAAAGCTGTGTCATAAGGCAGTGAAAAAGTTTTACGGTGTGATTAGGTACTTAGAGCTGCATTGTCCTTGTGTTTCATTTTCGATACCTGTCAGAATGAGTATACGAAGAAGTTATAAAAACAAGGTATCTTACATTATTTAATAAACTTTAAAAAAATGCATAGGATTTCATTAGGTTGCCAAATCAGTTTTCCTTTACCAAATAGAATGTTCTGACAAAATAAGTGAAAGAAAACAATGAATTAGCACAGAAGGTGTATTTTATACTCAAAGTAAAACATGCGAATATATTTTATAGAAGGTTTTTCTTTTTGTCGTGTTTACAGAAGTTTACAGAATGGCTTATAATATTAGAAATTATACATAAAAGAAAGACTTTACTGACAGGTGAATATGTTACAACTTTCATGGTTTGGAAGTATGATTTGATGACAATGTGGGACAGATACTGTACTAAATATTACATTTGTTTATTTATTGTAGGGATTATATTTAGCGGTGGAAATGATTTCCTGTAAGGAACTACAATTATAAAAAGCTGTGTTACTGGGGAGAATGATTCATTTGTGCATTTCCCAAGCATTGGAAAAATAAATTTTTTTAATGTTTCGATTGGGAATTCATTACATATTACTAGACAGTGGTTACAAAAGAATATAAGTATTAAGAATATATTTTTCTGTTTTTTGGATGGGTAGATACAGTAAAACACTGAAGAAGGATTTTCCGAAATGTCTGTTAAATGCATGAATTCTGATGAATGGTGTTTGAATTCTACATGCTGTGTCTCTAATTTACTAATAAACCTACAGAATTCCAAGACAGAACCAATTCAGGTTTTGGACTTTATTGGAGCAGAGCTAGAGACACAGAAGGGAAGAACATTCCTCCAACAAGAAAGGGTGGCAAACCTGATTGGCAGTGCAGAATCATTCATTCAAGGTCATTCATGACTTGCAAGGAATTTTCTGCAACTCCTAGAGCACATGGCTTCAGTCAGAGCTGAGATGCCATGGGCTTGTCTTGAGGTGAGGTATACAGTACCACCTGAAAGTGTACTGGTCTCAAAGGTCAGATCCCTATACTTGGCCAGTGCCAGTCACAAAGAACTTCATGCAAGCACTACAATGGTGTAAAGATGAAGTCAACCTCAGACAGAGTATTCTCTTCCTCCATTCATCTTACACCTAGACTCTTACAATGGATGCTTCACTCTTTTAGTGGGGTGGTCATAAGGGGGACTTCATGGTACGTGGCACCTAGACTCCACAAGAATCACAGGAGCACATAAATCTCCTTGAGCTCCGAACAGTACTCTGGTCAATTCAGTTCTTTTCCTCCCAGTTGCAGGGTGAGTCAGTCCAGATATGAACAGACAACACCCCAACAATGTGTCACATATGGGTAATTCCATGAAATGGGGGTACCATTGTGTCAAATGGTTTGTATTTTAATTACAAAAAATAACAATTGCCACTACAGTTATAATAAGTGAATTTAACCCTGTAGTATAGGTTCAACAACAAAATCTTGACTGTCTTCTAAAATTCACTGGGATTGCCTGCCTAATAGTATTGTCTCCCTCTTTCAGAGGTCAGTAAACACTAGGAAAACCATACTCTTCACAGGTCAGTCCTTCATTATCCCCTTCTGTAACACCTCTCAAGGTCAGCATTTCCTCTTCTACAGGTATACCATCAACAGGGAGCAGAACACAGGGTGTCATAATGTGGGCGTCACAATTAGATCGAAATCAGTACTAGTGATCACGATTTCGGAGCTTATTGCTCCATGCATGTCTTGCTGTGTCAAAGCGAGTGGTACAGATTATTATATATAAGTAATGGGGGATGCAGGGCCAAAGCCCCCCATAAGGGGGGTGTGGAGTAAAGCTCCCCCTTAGAAAATCAATGGGGACTGCTTGGGTGGGCTGTGCGGTGTTACTGTATGGTGACAAAATTTGGTGTCACTCATGTCCCTGGCAGCATTTTCACTGTGCTCTAATTTCTTGCAACCTGGGATGTTCACCCTAAAGTGGGTAAACCTCTCCTACAGGGGTGCCAAACTCTTTAACAGCTTACCCCCACCCTTTGCCCAGTGCCAATCACTATCCTTATTAAAAAACAACCTAAAATGCTACCTCTATGACAAATTTGTTTGCTATTGCTCTTGACTCTTTGCTCTCCACTATGTTATGTTACCCTGGTAGCCTGGGTAAAACATTGGCTGGACAATAGGACACAGAAGGTAATTGTAAATGGAGTCCATTCTGAAGAAAGAGGGGTTACTATTGAAATGTGGGGTACTGCAGGGTTCAGTATTGGGTCCAGTCCTTTTTAATGTCATCATAAGTGACATTGCAGAGGGACTGGAAGGAAAAGTATGCCTCTTTGCAGATGACACTAAGATCTGCAACAGGGTTGATACACAAGGAGGCATGGAAAGGATGAGAAGGGACTTTGGCAAGGTTGGAGGAATGGTCAGAAGTATGGCAGCTAGGATTCAATGCAAAGAAGTGCAAAATAATGCACCTGGGAAACAAGAACCCGGGGAAGAATACACAATGGGAGGAGAGGTAGTAACAACAACAAAAAAGGAAAGGGACCTGGGGCTAATTATATCAGATGACCTTAAGGTTAGCAAGCAATGTGAGAAGGCAGTAGGGAGGGCTGGGGGTATACTGGGATGCATAGGGAGAGGCATCAGCAGCAGAAAACAAGAAAAGTTGTTATCCTTCTGTACAGACAGTTGGTGAGACCCCATCTGGAGTACTGCATCCAGTTCTGGAGACCCCATCTCCGCAAGGACATATACAGAATAGAGGTAATCCAGAGGAGGGCAACTAAAATGGTACAGGGTCTGCAAGAGAAGCCGTATGAGAAGAGACTAAAGGAACTTAATATGTATACCCTTGAGGAAAGAAGGGAGGGGGGACATGATAGAAACTTTTAAGTATCTCAGTGGAATCAACAAAGTCCAAGAGGGTATCATCTTTCAGAAAAAGAGACATGCAAGAACAAGAGGACACAATTTAAAGATGGGTGGGTGGCTCAGGGGCAATGTGAGGAAGTATTATTTCACAGAGAGGGTAGTGGATGCATGGAACAGCCTTCCTGAGGAGGTTGTGGGGTCTAAACTGTGGGAGAATTCAAGAATGCTTGGGACAGACATAAGGCAATTCTTGTGGGGGGTATGAAGAAATAGGCTGTTGGTTAACTAGGATCTGCGGCCTGTCCTGTAGGTAGGGAAATGGGCAGACTAGATAGGCCAAGCGGTCCTTATCTGACATCAAAGTCTATGTTTCTATGTTTCTATATTACTTTACAGTGAATTAACCTGCCTCTGTTTGTACAATATGCTCTGTCTTATGCCTATACCTTTATGTATTGTTCAGTATTAGCACTAACTTGATATGATATGCTCGTGTGACTTAGATACATTGTGGCTGTTGACCTCTCTATCCATCTGATATACCACCCTATAGGAGTACAATGGTAAGGAACCCTAGAGGAGGATTCTACCCCTATAGGTGCTGCGGAAAGATTCCCTGGCTAAAGGTAGCTTAGGAAGAAGCCCAAAAAGAATACCCAAAAGGATGTTGAGCATCGAATGAGGCAAGAAGTCAGAAGATATTGAGGCCAGAAATGAAGGTGATAGATGTAGATGGGAAGGACAGGAGAGGAATGAGAGACAATGAGAACGATGAATGAAATGAAAGCTGACACAAGGCAGAAGAGTGGACTTCCTAAGGAGAGAGAACATCCGTGGCCACCATCTGACTCCATCCAACAGCAGAACCTAACTATGGAACCTATGAAAACATTAATCCTATCTAAATATTTTGGCCATCGGTATGGAGGAGAAGAAAAAAAACCTTTTGAGGAAGAAATATCTGGGGATCCAAGGCCTAGGTCACCTTCCCTCCAGGCTGAAGGACATTTTGGTTAGTTACTGCTCAGCTACTGCAATTTAGAGTTGAGACAGAGGGAAGAGGAAAAGATTTCAATTTTAGAGGAAGATCTCACTCTGTCCTTCTAACAGTAATGCTGTTGAGGGTTTGGGCGATGTTTCTGCAACTAGATGCCCAAACGCATAGAGGAGGAGAGAAATGACTGTGGAGGCACTCACCCTGCCTACACGAGTCTATGAAACAGACCAGGTGAACCAGATGCAGTCAGATGGAATATAGTATAGAGGATGCCTCTGAACCTGCTGGGGCAGCCAAAGGGGCCCTGAGAATGACAGCCCCATCCCCATCCCAATCCAGAGGTGTCACCAAAATGAGGGACGTCTGAAGATCCACCAAGAGTGAAGACATTCTCATTATGGGCCAGGGAGAAGAATCCCACTCTGAGGTTCACATGCTCTAGATGCATACTTCATGGGTGCAGAGCGAGACCATCGGCTACAGGCTAGCCCCAAGCCATGGAGAAATGAACATGGAAGGCACGTCTCCGAGTGGAGAGCAGATTGACTTGAGGTAGCATGGGACCCATATGAGGGATATGCTCGATTAGATGATGTGAATGAGTAGACCTATGGATACTTCAGAGTGAGCAAAGGAGACCCTGACATGGTTCTGGAGGAGGTAGGATACAGTAGCAACCATGGGAGTGCATGCCAACTGGGTCCAGTGAGAAGCCAAATCAGGAGTGGAGTGAACTTCATGAAGGCAGGAACAAGAATATCCAGGAAATGCTGGCAGCCAACAGGGGAGGTACAAAGTACCAGAAATAGTGAGGTAGGAGCAATGGAGTCGGAATAGATGAGTGGAGGATTGAGATGAATATGAGGTATGCTGATGGAGGGATGCCTTAAAAGCTGGCATGGAGTGCAAAATGGGAATGAAAGAGGTGAGGAGAGAGACAGTGCTTTTGAGCCAAGCCCACAGCCTACAATGAGTTGAGAAGTCAATACAGGAGGAGAGGATGATCAAGAATGAATGAGCGAAATGATGGTGGAAGAAAGCCTGAAGGCCAGAATGGTTAAGGTGAGGTATAAACAGACAAAGTAGGAGAATGGAGTGAAAGCCTTGGAGGCTGCTATGATTAAGGTTATAGGAAGGATGAGGTTTGGTAATGATGGAGGTTGACATGGAGTGGAGGATATACAAGTTAAGTGATCCAGAATGTAGGACTAGGGTAAGATGAGGATATGAATAGGTATGGTGATGGCAAGATAGGAAAACACCCTAAAAAAGCACAGGATAAGGAAGGAAAAGAGGCAAGGATCAAGAAAGTGGCAGAAGGCGGGGCAGGAATGCCAGGTAGATGCAGGAGTGGAGAGATGAGAATGGCTGAGTGAAGCCCACAGTCGATGGGTGAGGGACGAAGTACCTGCAGAATGAATAAAGCTAGCAGCAGGAGCAGGTTGACATGGATCGGAGTGAAAGGAATCCATGCTGTGAGATCTGAAGTGGAAGTAAGGAGATGTCGATTGAACTAGGTATCGAATTCCTTGGAGTCCCAGGCAGGACCAGAAGGAAATAATGATTGGCGACTGATGGATGGCTAAAGGGCAGGAAACCCCAAAAGAAATGAAAGCCAAAGAGCAGAGGCCATCCCAAGACCAGATAGTCGAGAGGAACACAGCAGATGGGGAAATGAAAGATGCAGGGCAGAGAGGCAGGGGCAGTCCCACGGGTAGAAACAGGGCTAGTAGGAGCCAGGGAAATAGTGCAGCCAGAAAGAGAAATGGAGAGAGGCAGTGGACAACAGGAAAACCAGAAGCAGAGAAATCCAAAAGGCAGACCCCAAAACAGGACATAGATGTGGTGTGTGATGAGGGAAAGCAGAAGCAAGCCAGAGAAATGCGGGTGGCTGAGGCCGAGCTGACAGATGGGGAAAAAACACGCAAGGGCAGGTACAGACAGGGAAGCAAGGAATGAGATTCCGAGGTGTATGAAGGAGGTACAGATGGGAAGACAACAGTGAGTCCTAGCAGAAGAAGGAATGAAGATGTGGAGTAGAATGTGCTGGAGATACGGACAGCCAAAGGCAGGAGAGACAAGACACACACCTGCCCCAGAGAATGAGCTGGAAAGTGAGGCGGGCAAGGGCGGGTGCATCAGTGATGATGTTGCTCCCGGGAAAGGTGGAAGGGGGGAAGCGGTGACCTCATTGAGAAGCAGGAGGAAAGTGCCAGAAGCAAGTGAGGGGAGACCCCGGAGAGCAATAGAGGAGCGAGAAATATGGGGAGCCACACCAAAATACTAGCGAAGCCAAGGAGAAATGAGCAACACAGGTAAGTGAGGCACAGGGCAGCAGCAAGCTAGAGTGAGGGAAGGAGAAGCAAGGAAAGTGAGTGGGGAACTCAGAGCTTCAGAGGAGCCACAGCAAAAAGAGGGGAAAGTAGTAGAGAGAGCCAAGGGGGCAGAAGTGAGGGACAGGACCAGGCAGCCACTGGAGCAGCAGGGGTACAAAACGAGAAGCAGGGAAAAAACAGAGGTAGAGAGACAGGAGGAGTTGGGGGGAGGCAGCCAGAGGCAAGGTGAGGAACCAGGCAGAATGAGAACCTTGCTGTTTAATGCATCCATTAGGGAAGGAATGACCTTAAAAGAGTGACGAGAGGTAAACATTATACCTATTTACAAAAAAGGGGGAAAAAGCGGTCAGCAATTATTGACCAATTAGCCTCATGTCAATTATGAGTAAACTTTTAGAGGGCCTGATACAAGACCGCATGGTTAAACATATGAAAGATTGAGGGTATGCGGATATAAATCAACATAGATTTGCTAGTGGGAGATCATGCTTAACCAATCTGCTTAGCTTCTTTGAGCCCATAAGTGCAGCGTTGGACAGAGGTTTGCCTGTAGACGTAATCTTTTTAGATTACGAAAAAGCGCTTGATTTGGTGGCACATGATGTATTGATTAATCAGCTAATTTCTATCCAGATGCCCAAAAATATAGTGGCTTGGGTGAATTTGTGGTTGACTAATAGACGTCAACCAGGGACACTGGTTTACCAGGATTGAGAAAGGAAAAATTCCACTTTGCACATTGTAATAACCGGTATTGTCACTGGTGTCTGCTAAGCTAAAATCCAGTTTTAACGGTGTTTGGTTTTGTGTACTTTGTTTAGCAATTTTAAACTCTGTTAACGTGCATTTTTGCAATTTTGACCTCCACTATTGCACATCCTTCCATCATTGTATGAATTTAAAGTTATTTTAGGTACAAGATGTGATGGCAGCAGCAGCAGCACTACAGCCCCCATCCCTAAGGTGTGATGGAAGCAGCACTACGGCAACCATCCCTCAGGTGCAATGGCAGCAGCAACAGCACTATGGCCCCCCTCCCTCAGGTGTGATGGAAGCAGCAGCACTGCAGCCCCCATCCCTTAGGTGTGATGGCAGCAGTACTATGTTCCCCATTCCTCAGGTGTGATGGCAGTAGTACTACATTCCCCATCCACCAGTCATGATGGCAGATGGTAGAAGCACTATGGCCTCCTCCCTCAGGTGTGATGGCAGTAGCAACAATGCAGTCCACATCCTCAGGGGTGATGGTAGTAGTGGCAGCACTATGATCCCTTCCTTCAACACCCACACCCACATGCACAAATTACTTGATCTCTTTGCTTGTTAAAACTCAGATGTGAATTAATCTGAACCACCACCACTAAGGTGGACCACCTTTGTTTTTTCCTACTGTATCTATCATTTAACTGCCTGAATTGCATTTCTGCCTGTGACATCACTGACCGGGGTTCGGAAGCAGACATGGGTGTTGGAAGGCCAGCTGGTGGGGGTGAAGGTTTGAGTGTCCAATGACCACTCGCCTTCTCCTGGGAGGGAGGGTGGGTTCATGCCTCAGCATTTCCTGACCCCTGGTGGAGACCAGAGGCACAGCAACATGTCAGCCCTCACTGCTGGAGGGAGTGTGATGGACTTCAGCTTGTGCCTTGACATCATGTGGCCTGTCACACTCCCAAGAAAATGGGAAAACACCTGCTGGCCAACTGGAGGATGGCTTCTGGTCCCTCCATAAGTCCGAAGCCCCAGACACGTGTCCATTCTGACCCCTGCCATGCCTGGTATACACAGAAAGCACTTTGGGGCAATTCTCCTTCCCTTGTCGCCTCCCACAGGGAAAGGGGCCCACCCAATGAAGGGTTACTTTGGGTTACCTGATAACACAGCAATAAGGGGCAGTGGATGGTGGTCGGGACTCCAAAATGGTGATAGGGGACCTTGGCAGGCCTGAAGGAGTGGATGGCCGGGGATAGGAGGAGAAAAAAAACTGCTTGAAGTTTCTTCTTTGAAGTAAAGTGTCTTCACCTAAAAATCCACAAATGATTAGTGGAGAACCTTCAAATGGAAAATGATGCATCTCCTAACATGTGAAAGCTTTCTTTTATTTGATCTTCATGAAAAGGTGTCTCTCAGTTTTCATGTCTGAGCTCAGATGTGAATTGAGCATCACTCTGCCCACCAGCATCATACAGCCCCTGGGTCTTACCTTCTGTGTGTCATTGAATGTGCTTCCAAAATCCACTGGCCAAGCATAAGTACACTCAAGCACTTAACATAAGCATTTTGTTGAAACCGTCTATCAGAAAACGTTTTGTTGTCACAGAGACTAAAGCAGCTGGTGGGAGAAAAGGTGCAAAAGATCCCATTCACCAAAATGGAGTGCTAACTGTGAAGTCTTTTTGCAAGTAGTAAGGCAATTTCTTCCTTGTGAACATTGTTTCATTCAGACTAGTTTTCATTCAAATAACTGAGGATTTTGGATGGCCCTGCTGATTATAAACTTGAATAAGCTAGTTGGTAACAGTGATCCTGTGCTTAACAATCTACAACCTAGATGCTCACATGCAAAGAATACAATAAAAACCTGACTAAAGTCTAAAAACAAGCTTATAAAACAAATAAAATGTATCTGAACATTTATCTTTACTTATAGAAAATCATTGCAGCCTGAGTAAAACTCAAGTAAATTACACAGTACCTCTACTACTGTATGATGTAGTGAACATATATTGGTATTTTTTTTTTAATATTCTTTGTAAACTGGATAAGGCCCACTAGGCAGAACTGCCTGTTTTCAGGGGTGACCCAGGGGCACTGGGGAGATTAAGTGACTTGCTCAGAGTGACACAGTATGCAAGTGGAGGTCGTGAGAATCAAACCCAAGTCTGCTGGATATACCCAGTTCTAACCACTAGGCTATACTACCAGCTATAATAACACCCATATATAATGTTTTAATATATGATTTCAAAAATAGTGCACAGTACCTACAGTGCAAATTATGAACATTAAATACTTTACAACATCTTACTAAAACTGAATTATTTGCCACTCCATCTGCCTATTTGTTCTTACACCAAAGTGGGTGATTGTTGACAAAGGATTGTAAATAGCATTTGATCAGGCTTCATTATTCTACATCCAGAAACAGACAACATTTGTTTATCCTGGATTTATTTAATATTGATTTTTTGTGGCTCACTAAATAGAATCTTTTTAACACTGTATGAGGCAGATGTTTTCACATTTTGGAATAGAGGCAACACATCTTATCTATTTAGAATTCATGTTAGTAACATAAGTTTTTCTTCATATTTAAAACATATTCAAGTGTCAGTGTATTCATTTAGCAGTTTATGCTGACTAATATATGCTGCAGAAAACAGTAAAGGATTTATTGTGAAGCACTCAGGGTCTATAGTACAACTCCACAATTTCCCAGCAAGTTTTGCAAAAATCTCTGCAATTTCAGGTTACTTTTCCTGCATTTTCCAGTGGCCCTGCCCATGTGTGTTGATACTTGTAAAATTATTTTGTACCATCCAGTGTAATATAAATAGTAAAAGATGTTTAGGCACATACTGTCACAATCCCACTCAGCAGGTCAGGCCTTCTGCTTCCACAGTGCCAACCTCCGAGTGCAGTATTGTGAACAGGTAACAGAAACAGGGTAACCCTCCTGTCTGTTTTGTGGGTTTGAATCAACCTTTGATCTCAAGTTCTGGAGGGATTCAAACTGTGAACCTCTTGCTAGCGTACCCAAATGTACAGGCTCAGATAATTCTGCTCTTCAGAGAAATGCCAGGTATCTTTCATCTATTGGCACCTAACCAGGTGTACAAAATGAACCCCTTAAAACTCTATGAAAGACCTCAGATAAACTCTCACCTTTTCCCAGTTTGGTATTACCATTAAGCTATGCCCAGTGTCAACTTTAACCATATATGCTTCACTTGTCAAAGAAAGAATTTCGAAGGCACACCAAGCAGTCTCTTTAAAATAGAGGTTTACTTTAAAATAGATAATTTAAAATATCAATACAGAGCAATATCTCACAAAACATACAATTACTTAAAAGAACAAAGTTTAAAGTGCAAACTCCTACCAACCATACACTTAGACTTGTCTATCTAATGTATTCTTATCTTCTTACAGTGCTGATAGATGTTGTAGCTCAGAGAGTCCAAACAAGAATGTCTCTCAAGGGCAGTCACAGCATAATTAAAAACTGTCTTGAACCTGCCTTCTCTATGATGTCACCCAGCTCCTCCTCTGTTTATTAAAAATCATACAACCAGGATGTCTTATTATTCAGAAGGTAAATTAAAGAAGGTGACATCAGCAAAAACTTGTTTCTCCATATGCCCCTTTGATCGAGTGTGTCTTCCTGTCCTTCACATACATCAAAGAACATTTATGACTTAGCACCAAAGTGACATAACCTGGTTTCTTCCTCTAATCTTCACAAAAGTTTACAATTTCTATCCTGCCAGCTGGCAGCTACAATTAAGCCAGATAAACAGGAGATCCTCAATTTATGTCTCTTCTAGTCTAATTATCTCCTTTTCTTTTCAGGTTAACATCTTGTAGCTGAAACCTTGGGGGGGAGTTATCCCAGGAGCACAGGATTTCTCATGACAACCACACTACATTTTTATTTTACAAAAATCATGCAGCGATCAGAACCAGTTGTCCAAGTGTCACAATCCTCCCCACCTAGACTGAATTTGGGGGCTCAATCCCCTGCATGGGATGAGCTTCTCAAATCAGTTCACTCCTCATAGATAAGAGCAACACATCTGAGTTTTGATTGTTTGCTCCAGCCCTATGTAAGATTGTCATGTCATACCCTTGCAAAGCAAGAATCCATCTTAACAATCTACCA
This sequence comes from Neoceratodus forsteri, assembly GCA_016271365.2. Taxonomy (NCBI): domain Eukaryota; kingdom Metazoa; phylum Chordata; order Ceratodontiformes; family Ceratodontidae; genus Neoceratodus; species Neoceratodus forsteri. The sequence continues at coordinate 604,231,530 of CM057456.1, read as the reverse complement.
TTGTTTTTTTCCCATTTGCATCAGCCAAACCAGGGGGTTGTGGTCAGTCTGTACTACAAAATGCTGCCCATATAAGTATGACTGTAACTTATTTAGGACCCACACTATGGCAAGACATTCCTTTTCCACAGTAGAGTATGCCTGCTCCCTGGGAAGTAATGTTTTACTCAGGTACACCACCGGGTGATTGTTCTCTTGGCTGGATGTCTGATTCAGTACTGCCTCAATACCCATGTTTGAGACATTAGTCTAAACTATAAAGGGTTTGCTATAGTCAGGACTTGTCAAAACAGGAGTACTGCACAGTGCCTCCTTCAGTCTGGAAAAGGCTTTCTCACAGGCTGGGTCCCAGGTAATTTTCTTTGGCATCCTTTTCTTTACAAGGTCAGATAAGGGAGCAGCCAGGGCACTGTAATTGAGTACAAATTTTCTATAGTACCCTGCTGTCCCTAGAAAACTTCTGACCTGCTACTGCATTTCTGGTCTGGGCCATGCCTGGATCACCTCTATTTTTATTTGGTTAGGACGGAGCTGTCCCCAGCCTACCACATGCCCAAGGTATGCCACTTCTTCCATAGCCACCTGGCACTTCTCAGCTTTGACAGTGAGCCCGGCCCTCTGTATCCTGCCCAGCACTTCCCTAAGGTGGGACAGGTGTTCATCCCAGCTGGCACTAAAGATGGCAATGTCATCCAGGTACGCCAGAGTGTATTCCTCAGCGCCACTTAACACCTGGTTCACCAACCTTGAAAGTGGCGGGCATTCTTCATTCTGAAAGGCATTACTTTAAATTCAAATAAGCCTATCAGGTGATGAAGGCTGATCTCTCCTAGCTCTGTCTGTTAACTCCTGCCATTACCTCTTGGTCAGATCAATGGTTGTAGGCAGGATACCCCTCCCAAATTGTCCAGGAGTTCATCTGTACGGGGCATTGGGTGGCCATCTGACCTCATGACTGCATTCAGTCCATGATAGTCCACACAGAAATGAGTAGAGCCATCTGGATTGGGCACAAGGACTACGGGTGAGGCCCGGGGCTGTGGGATCTCTGGATTACCCCTAAATCCAGCATCTCCTCCACTTGTCTCCTAATGTCCTTCTGGACAGCCTCTGACACCAGATATGCTGTCCGCCATATGGGCATCTGTGTCCCTGTCTCTACATCGTGCATCGCTAAGGGGGTCAGTCCAGGCCCAGTGCTAAACAATGGGTCAAAGTCTGCTAAAACCTCCCTAACCTCCTGGATCTTGTCTGGGGCCAGCTGAGGAGACAATTTTACTGCCTCCACAGAGGACTGCCACTTGCTTTCTTCCAGCAAGTCCAGAAGAGGGTCTCCTTCACCCATCCCTCCCCAGGATTACACACTGCAACACTTTTGTCAGCCCTATTAGCATATGGCTTCATCATGCTAACATAGTATATCCTTTCTGTCTGTCTTCAGTCAGATAACTCTATAATATAGTTCACATCATTTACCTTCCTAACCACTTTGTATGGTCCTGCCCACTCAGCTTGCAGCTTGTCTTTCCAGATGAGAAAAAGGACCATGACTTCCTGCCCACCATGTATGAGCGAGCTCTGGCTCTGTGGTCTTACCACACTTTTTGTTTCTGTTGGGCAGCTGCCAGATTGCTCTGGGCTGTCCCCATAATATCCTTTAGCCTTTCCCTAAATCTAAGGATGTAATCTACTATGGGAGTTCCCTGGGTGGTGTGCTTGCCTTCCCAGTCCTCCCAGATCAAGTCTAGGGGCCCACATACCCAGAGTCCATATAAGAGTTTTGAAGGGTGAAAAACCTGTAGACTCTTGGGGCACCTCCTTGTATGCAAACAAAAGGTGGGGAAGGTATTTCTCCCAGTCCCTTCCATGCTGATCATCAAATGCCCAGAGCACTGATTTCAGGGTACCATTAAATCTTTCCACAAGACCATTGGCTTGTGGGTGATATGGTGCCATGCATCTCTGTACCACCCCACACTTCTCCCACAAACATTTCATCAGGTCCAACATGAAGGAACCCCCTTGATCAGTGATAACCTCCTGCAGAAACCCAGTACTGGAGAAAATCCCAAGTAAGGCATCTGCCACTTTGTCTGTCCTCAGTGAGGATAGGACGACTGCCTCTGGGTACCAGGTGGCATAATCCACCACAGTCAGGATGAATCTCTTCCCTGAGGAGCTGGGGGTATTTAAAGGCCCCACAATATCCATTCAAACCCTATGGAATGGCTGCTCCACTATGGGCAATGGAATCAGGGTGGCTTTGGTTTTCTTGCCCGCCTTCCCTATTTATTGGCACTGGTGATGAGACCTGCAATATTCCTTCACCTGCAGGGTGAAGTTGTGCCAATAGAAATTCTGGGCCAACTGCTGTGTGGTGCGTGTGATTCCCAGATGATCAGACAAGGGAATATCATGTGCAATCTTGAGCAACTGCTCACGATACCCCAGAGGAATGACAAGCTGCCTGCCTAGCACCCTCCCTCTGTCTGCACATCCTGAGTATACATCAGTCCATTTTCCCAATAAACCTTATGTCTGCCGTCCACCTCCCTGTGCTCTATCAGAGTCTGCCCAAGCCCTCAGCTTCTCTAGACTAGGGTCACTTCTCTGAGCAGCTGCAAACTCCTCACACATTCCCAAGGCATGGGACATGTCCACTTCCATCTCTAAACTAGGGTCCCTAGAACTAGCATCAGGGCACTTGGGATCACTGTCATCCCTAACCCTCTGACAATGGGTCACTCCTCCTCTTTGGAGTAACCCTCTGTAACAGTGAGTTAACTTCAACTGGGAAATGTCTACCCCATTTTCATCAGTCTCCATATCAGGAGACAGGCTGGGGAATCAGCCTCCCAGTGGTTTTCACAATGGCTTCTGTGTGGTCCAGGGAACTAAAATTTTCCCATGCCGGTTGGCTATGGGTAACTGCAAACACCATCCCCTGTTTGAGATTGTTGCCAAGGATGACATCCACTGCTAACGTTTTGGCTACAGCCACCTGTTGCACAGTTCCCCCTGTTTCACCCCAGTCTAGAAGAACACTAGCGAGGGGCAATGTTTTCTCCTCACCAGTAAAGTCCTGTACAGTGATGTATTTATTGGGTATAAGCTGACCAGGCTTTACTAGATCCCCTTTTGCCAATGTCAGGGATGCCTCTGTGTCCCTTAACCCTTGTGACTGTACACCATTCACCATGACTGGGTGCATGTGTTCCCTCATGTTCACAGGCATGCATCCAGGGACACACAAACAACCCACTTCCTTCCTAGCACCACCTGCTCATCTGTTTGGGACACTGTCTGGCAATATGCCCAGTTTCTTTACACAACCAACATTCATTTCTTTTCTCAGAGAAATCTTTTCTCTGAAACCTGGGGCTAACTGGTTTTGGTGGTGGCAGTGAGAGTTTTAGCTGCCCTGAAGGTGCGCTTTTTCCTTTCTGCACTGCCACTCCTGCTCCATTTGCTCTCAGAGCAGGTCTGCTCTTGGCATAGCAGTCCGAGAGTTCAGCAGCCTCTTGTACTGTTTTGGGATCTCGTCCTCCAGCCTGGTTTTCAGCTCTGCTGGGCATACCCAGAAAAACTGTTCTAACAGAATCACATTTTCAATTTTATCTACAGAGTTTGCTTCAATTCCTTCCCACCAATGTTTTAAAAACTGACGTTGTTTTGTGGCCAGCTCCTCGTAGCTCATGTCAGGGCTTCTCCTGAGCTTACGGAATTTAGCTCTGTATGATTCATCAGTTAATTCAAATTTCTTTAACAGTGCAGAGTTAAGTTTGTTGTAATCATTATTGTCCTCATTATCCATTTGACCCAATGGATCCCGAGCTTTCCCGGTAAGTAGTGGGGATAGCTGGAAGCTCCAGGACTCCCTAGGAATTTTAGCCTGAATACAAACTTTTTCAAAAGAATTTAAAAAGGCATCCATATCCTCCCCTGTTTAAATTTGGCTATCAATTTGGAATTCAATTTGTAACCCAGTCCTGTAATCCCAGTTAAATCTAAGCCACTTACCTGCACTGGTGCTCGTGGTTGGAGTTGTAACTTCTCCAGTTCATGTTGTCTCTGGTGTGAATGCTCCTCACAGCCCATCTCTCACTGTTCAAGGTTTGCCTCTCACCATTCTTGCTCCCTCTTCTCCTCTGCAGGTCACTGGTGCTCATGCTCCTCACACTCAGCCTCCTGATGTTCCCGCTCTGCCTCTCATCTTTCTCATTCTGCCTCTCACTGTTCACGCTCTGCTTCTCAGTGTTCTTGCTCTGCCTCCCGCTGTTCATGCTCCCTCTTTTCCTCTGCAGCTCGCTTCTCTTGCTCTGCCTCCCTCTGGAACTCCAGCTCCATTCTGCGCAACTCAGTCTGCAGCCTGAGTACAGTACTTCTGGCTCCAGAATGCTGGTGACCTTCCCCTGCTGCTGTGGCCCTTCGCTGGCACTGGCCCTGCTCCCTTCTCATCAGATCTGGACACTGCACTGGCCGCTAGCCCTTCCACACTCAAGGTTCGGTCCCTTACAGTCACTGTCTGTGACTCAATGCTCTAGGTATCCGCTACCATTAGGGCATCCACAAGGTTCTGTTTGGTGGCTTTCACCTAGTACGGGACTTCTCTGTCCCTGCACAACTGCTTTAAGTAGTCTACAGTGCGCCCGCTGTAGTTGGAAGCCATCTTCTTCTCTAACTATGGTTACTCTGACTTGCACTTTAGAAAAAAAAATAAAACAGCTAGGAACGTGACTGTAAGTCAAGTGATATAGTTCTGTTTCCTTTTAAAAAAATAACTGGCCTTTCTTGGCAAGTGAGCTGTACAGTATCAAGCTGACACCCTGAACAATAAAAGCTTGTAATACCAAAATTATCTGCACCGCTGCCAACCAATCTGTCACAACCCCACTCAGCAGGTCATGCCCTCTGCTCCCACAGTGCCAACCTCTGAGTGCAGTATCGTGAACAGGTAACAGAAACAGGGTAACCCTCCTGTCTGTTCTGTGGGTTCAAATCAACCTTTGGTCTCAAGTTCTGGAGGTATTCAAACTATGAACCTCTTGCTAGCATACCCACATGTACAGGCTCAGATAATTCTGCTCTTTGGGGAAATGCCACATATCTTTCACCTACGGGCACTTAACCAGGTGTACAAAATAAACTCCTAAAAACTCTATGAAAGAACTCAGATAAACTCTTACATTTTCCCAGTTTGGTATTACCATTAAGCTATGACCAGTGTCAACTTTAACCATATATGCTTCACTTGTTAAAGAAAGAATTTCGAAGGTATGCCAAGCAGTCTCTTTAAAATAGAGGTTTACTTTAAAATAGATAAAAATGTAAAATGTAGATACAGAACAATATATCACAAAACATTCAATCACTTAAAAGAACAAAGTTTAAAGTACAAACTCGTACCAACCATACACTTAGACTTGTCTGTCTAATGTATTCTTATCTTCTTACAGTGCTGATAGATGTTGTAGCTCAGAGAGTCCAAACAAGAATGTCTCTAAAGGTCAGTCACAGCATAATTAAAAACTGTCTTGAACCTGCCTTCTCCATGATGTCACAGCTCCTCCTCTGTTTATTAAAAATCATACAACCAGGACTCATTTCCCATATCTTTTGATCTAGTGTGTCTTCCTGCCCTTCACAGACATCAAAGAACATTTATGACATAGTACCAAAGTGACATAACCTGGTTTCTTCCTCTAAACATCATAAAAATTAACGATCTCTATTCTGCCAGTTGGCAGCTACAATTAAGCCAGATAAACTGGAGATCCTTAATTTATGTAGCTTCTAGTCTTTAATTATCTTCTGGCTTTCAGGTTAACATCTTGTAGCTGAAAACTTGGGAGGGTTATCCCAGGAGCACATGATTTCTCATTACAGACAATCACACTACATTTTTATTTTACAAAAATCATACAGCTATCAGAACCAGCTGTCCAAGTATCACACATACTAAATGAAAACTGTGGTTTCAGGAAGGAAAGCAGCCCTCAGCTTATGGAGAGGTTGGTGGGAAGCTTGGGTAGTTAAACTGAATGGATGGTTACAACAAAGCAGTGTGGGTGGTTTCCTTACTAATTCTATATGCAGCAAAGCAAATAGAATGCGAAGCACAGCAGCATTCATTTTAAGATGCTGAAATCTGGGCCGGCCCTCTGGCGCTGTGGTAATGCTACAGCTTGCAATACCAGTGACCCAGGACTGGAAGCAAATTCGGGTTGCTGGAGGTCTGGCCTGGGGAGTATGATCAAGCTCCTGGGGGGCTGCTCTCCTTCTCCAGGGAGGGCTGCAGGTACCTCTGCTTTACCACTACCTGGGTGACCACGGTTGGTGGTGCAATGAGGCTGCAGAGCTTTCAGAATGGGAGGATGCTAGCTGAGATCTGGAGCAGTGGCATGTGTCTATGTGCCCTACCTCCTTGGATCCCCTCGAGTGCCAGTGCCCTGAGGGACAGAGACCGGAAAACCAGGAACAATCATCCCACATTGGCCACTGGTAGAAGGGATCCAGCTGCGCCAGACTTCATAACCAGGCTCCATGAGGGACCCACTGGGTTGCCTGACACTCACTAAGGGACTGTGGAGGGGTGAGCTGGGGTTCCCTCCCTACCCACCTGGGGGGTACAACCCAGGCAGAATGGAGACAGACCCACAGGTGCTCCCGAGCATTACCTGGGGTGAAGCTAGGGGAACACCCAGCCTAGAGATCTCTGAAAAGTGGGGACTGATGCTGTGAGAAGGGGCATAGAAAGAGAAAATAAAAAAAATTTGAAAAGATGCTGAAATTTTAGGGATTCTGTGCAGTGGCAAACAATTTCCATGAGGCACCAGTACAAGAATTTAAAATCCGCAAACCAAGCAGGATTCTGTGATTTTTACCAGTGTTACTGGTAAAAATGGAAAACCAGGGTCCTTGATGTCAATGAATAGGAATCAGAGGTTTTACATCAGACTGGATTGATGATATGAGTGGGGTCCCTCAGGGCTCCGTTCTGGGTCCTACTCTGTTTAACATAGTCATTGCTACTATGAAGGTAACAGGGGGTATCTGGATGGGAAAGTATGCTGATGATAGCAAAATATGAGCAATTGTCAATAATGGGAAGACAGCATGTGATTTACAGGATAACCTCTCCTCTATAGAATTATGGGCAAATAATAGCAAGCTCAAATTCAATCAGGAAAAGTGTAAAGTAATACATTTGGGGAAAAATAATAGGCAATTAAAATACCAACTGAATGACATATACTTACATACAACAACAAATGAGAGGGACTTGGGAGTAATTTATTTTTATTTTATTTATTTATTTCAGAGATCAGATATACCTTTGAGTCATAGACTCCTTTAAAAAGGTTCCACATCACATGTAATAGATACAGATACACAATACAGAATGCAGATATACAGGACAATAAATGTTACAGAATAAAGACATTTTTTTAACAAAAAATAAATTAGCTAAAACTTCAGAATAGAACAGTTTGAGCCAGTTAGAAAGTAATGGGAACTTAACATCCCTGAGGCGGAAATTGAGATGTACAAGGATGCCAGCCATAGGCTCTTGTCAAGAAGTAGAGGATCGGGGAACTGCTTCATGTGCAGTCACAGATTGTAGTGGAGGAAGGTAGGGCCCTAAGGTGCATTTTGAAGACCAATTCTTTGATCTAGATGCAAGGAAGGGTAGGTTATTGATCCACAAGGGTGCTCTGTAGCAAAAGATCTTTGGAATTGGGTTGTACGACAGGGAGGAACAGAGAGACGATGGGAGTCAGAGCTACATGTGTGCTGAGTTTTTGAGTCCAAGGTGATTCAATGGGAGAGTGCAGCCGGGGAGAGGCCAAGGGAGATTTTTTTAGCAAAGACACAGGTGTGGAATTTTATTCTGTTGTCTAGGTTAAGCCAGTTGGTGTTTGGACAATAGCCTTGCCTTTGACATAAATACCAGACGTAAGGTCAAACAGGGTAATAGGATTTTGGGATGTATTAAAAAGAACATCAAGAGCAGACACCCAGAGATGTTAATGCCTTTATAAACAGCTTTGGTGAGATCACAAATGGAGTACTGTACACCCTTTGTGCTCCTTGGACAAGGAGAGATAAGGCTCTCATAGAATGTGTTCAAAGAAGGGCAACTAAGTTGGTGACATTCATCCAACGTAAGAACTATGGAGAGAGATTACAAAATCTGGGAATGTACTCTATAGACTATGGACAGTTTAGGGGAAGGACTTATGTTTGGTATTTAGAGCCACAAAGGATAGATACATGTGGTAAACTAGTGGTCTGTCTGACCATATATGAAAATGTAGTGCATGTACCCATAATTTATAGTTAAGAGGAGATATAAATAAAACAAATAAAAGAAATAGGTGGTTTACTCAAAGAGTTGTGAATTGGTGGAACTCCTTGCCCAAGTCCATGGTTCACAGTATAATGATAGATGCATTCAAGAACAGTTTAGACTCCTATATGGGAAACAAAAAATATGAGTACAGTATATCCACTGATTTAAGTGGCAAGCTATTAAAGGGTCTTATGACCTCCAAGCTTGAAAGTCCCTGTGATTCTATGATTCTGTCAGAAACGGGGGCAGGAGAAGGGGCAGCCTCCGGCGCCTCTGGTTGCAATGAAGAAACGAATCCTGGAACTAGACAGGAGGAGCCGTCTTTAAAGGCCTGATGGGGGAGTGGTTTGTTGATCCGTCCATTGAACTACAAGCATAGCCTCTGCAATTACACTTACTGTGCTTTGTTCTTTGATTCTCTTCATTACTGGACACTTGTGAAAATGGACAATTTTGCTCACATGTCTTTCCAGTATAAAAAATAAATTAAATGAATTTAAAAGATGTCCACAAGTACATATATATTACATAATTTGAGAAACCCAGGTGCACCTGCTTAATTTTTTTTAATATTTCTCCAAAATACCACAGATTTTTCCCAGCAAAATGTGACATGCAAAACCACAATATGTTCCACTGGTTCTATGCAGACTTTATTTTAGCTGTACTTCAATGAAGTTATTTTAAAACTGCTTCTGTTTTTGTTTTCTGTTAATGAAGACATTTTACACTGGTTATAAACACATATAACATTTTTGTTTCTCTCAAAATTTTATATGGTGAGTACAACTATAGTGTCCCAGCAAATTACATATTTTGCAAGTTACCCAAAATTTTAACAAGCGCATACAGCTTTTATGAGTGGGTGATTTTCTTTTGAGATGGGTCTTAAAAGTGCTACAGGACTTAGGTGAGAATGGGGTACAGTCAATGCTTTCTTAACTTAAAGAGTTATGTGGTGTCCATTGTTACATGTGCAATGCTGCGGTGTCCACTGATGCATGTGCAACATTGAAAGAGCCTTTTCTCAGGTCTCTAATATGGAGTTATCCCACAACATGGTTCCTTTTTCACACTTCAGTCACAGTGTCCTGAAATGCTTATTAAAATAAAGAAACATATATGTTTACCTTAAACAGCTGTATGGTGTCCATTGTTATATGTGCAACACAGTGGTGACCACTGTTACACATGCAACACGGAAGGTACCTTCTCTCAAATCTCTGCTAAGCAGTTATCTCACAATGTAGTCTGTTTTTCACTTTTGGGTCACAGTGTCTTTTCAAGCTTATCAAAAGTGACCTATTGTGGATCTGAAAAAAATACCCTCATGTCACACTTTGGTAACCCCTTTCCATGAACTTTCCCATAAACAAACAGGGAGGAGCAAGACCTTCAAAGCTGTGCACAGACAAAATGAAGATCTGAGATCTAGCTTATACTCTGGATGCCAACATTTCTGCAGTACATCTGCCAGGCAAGGCCAATGTGCTGGAAGACGTCCTAAGCAGAACCATTTAGGGAAATGGGAAATGGGCTTGGAACCAGCAAGAGCTGGCTTCAATTTTCAGAAGATGGCACACTCCAGAGCTGGATCTGTTCACCTCATGAGGCAACAATTAGCTCCCAGAATTTTGTTCCAGAACCCCAGTCAGAGGCATAATTCCAGAGGGTGTCCTATTGCTGAAATGGGCAGGGATGTTTCTGCATGTCTTCCCAAAATGTCCTCTCATACAGAGGGTACTAATGAAGCTTAGGAGGGAAACCACAACAATGATCCTGACAGTCCCAGACTGGGCAAGGTAAGCAAGGTGCTCAGTGCAGCTGACCTTGCCCTTCAGACCCCTAATCATCTTGCCAATGAGACACAACCTGCCAACTCTGTTTCAGGGCAAGATAATCTTTCCAGATCTCAGAACATTACACTTGAGGGCATGTTTCTTGAGGAGCTAGAGTTTTCTGGTTTGAATCGCAAAATCCATGAGTGTTTCCAGGAAACCAGCTACAAGAAGGCAAATGCCTCAAAGTAAAAAAGATTGTTATCCTAATGTGCTCCCAGAAAAACATTCCTAATGCAGACAAGGTTGTCCACAGTTCTGGACTACATGGAAAACTTACAGTTCCTCAGCCTAATGCCCTTGACTCTGAAACTGCATCTGTCAGCTGTCTCAGCTAACAAATCAGAAGGCAAGGATAAATCATTGGCTTCACAACCTGTTTTTTAAAAGTTTTTCAAAGATGTCAACCTTATCAAAACAGATTATATTATGTATACCCCCGGGGGTAGGGCTTACTAGTTTCACCTCCTGATTTCTGGTCCTGCCAGCCCTGGACCCCTGGTGTCCAGAAATGCTCTTTCTTGCCAGCTTATATAGCCTGCTTGCTCAAGTGCAGGGGGGAGCTGTGTACATAATTACTTCCCTGCCCTCTGCAGGCATTGCGCAGCTTGCGCTAGGGATGCTGCCTAGCTCCCACCATTCTTGCTGCTGTTGGCTAACAGGGCATGTCTTTAATGTGTTCTGACTCCTGGGATCCTGAAAAATGAGTAGGGGTTCGGACACATCTACTGGGAAGTTGATAAAAGTGTGTTAAGTAAATGAATGTGTCAAGTGTAAATCTGTATACTATTCCTTTAACTATTACAGACTGTTCTGTGAATGTTTCTACCTGCTGCAGTGGGGACTTAGCTCTAAGGCGCTAGCAACAGGCAGACTCGGACGCTATCAGAGCCCATTCCACAACCAGATAACAGGGCAATGCTGTAGCTATAGGGCAATGGGACAGTTGTGTACTGAAACTAAACAGTTTACCTGCAAGAAGACTTTAAACTTAGTGTTTCTATAAATTGTTTACATGGACACCATCATTGCGACCCCTGACCCTGGACTATCTAATCAGCGATCGAAGAGCATGAAGAACTGTAGCTATGGCTCCTGGGTAGAGGGTATGAACATTGTTCTTGGCGCCTTTTGTCACAATCAATGAGTGATCAAAGACTCCTAATGTATATTAATTTCTGTGATGGACAGCTGTGTTGTAAAATGTGGAGTAGCATTTTTCCTCTGAGATGGTTGAGGAGAAAGCTGCTCACGTCACATTGTGGTTGAGGCCATGAGGAGAGAAGGGAGCTGAAGTGAGTGAGAGAGAGAGAGAGAGAGAGAAAGAGAGAGACTTTTGTGAATTCAGCCCATGGTTTCTGTTGTACTACAAGGAGACTTGCTGAAGACTTCCACTTCCTTGGAGAGCCAGAATCCCAGTTTCAGCTGAGTGAAGATAGTCTGGCATTCTGAGAATAACCCTCAGTCAATACAGGGATTGGGACTGAGTATCCAGAGCTTAAAGTGGTTCCAGTGATGCAGAGAGCAGCAATGAGAGATGCCCGCTGGGTTTTTACAGCATGGAGAGCCCGCAAGTATTAAAGGTTATTGCCAAAGAATGTGTAGTCCTGCCTAGAGACTGAATGTACTGTTTGTCAGAGCATGTATTAAATCTGCCATGAAGCTATGACTGTGGCCCACAGAAATTGAGAGTCTGTTTAAACTCATGTCTGGAAAAGCTCTGTGCCAACCTGGATGGTCTGGGGAGTCAGCCCAGTATTGCCAATGCTAAACAGTGCTGAACATTTGCCCTTGAGAACTAGAAGCCTTGATGTAGGGGTGTGGGGTGCATGTGGGGCCCTGGCCATTTAGATTGGCTTAATACAGCATCCACAGAGGAATAGCTCAAAGATGACAAGCTGTAGGAGCCTGCAACCACCTGGAATGGGACAAGCTGCCAGACTTCAATCAGCTCTGCAACCACCATTATTTCTACCCAAGGCCCCAGCAATGACAAAGACAATCACCATTTGCTGAGTTCACTCAGACAGTGTGCTGTGAACTTCAGAACCATGAGTAAGAGCAGGGCCTGCCTAAGCTGGGGAAATCAATTTAATTGTTTGAGTTCTTTGTTGAAGTAAAATGCACCAATGTCAGCCAACCCGCGTGTAATAATCAGGCCTGCACCTTACTCTGAGTACCCAGGAAAACTCTTTAGGACACTGGTACCAGTGGGGAGGTGGGCTATTTACATGAATGTTGCTGTTGGGGTGGGCACTATTATTGTTGTTTTATTGCTGTTTCAATTTACCAACTACTACTAACTGTTCTATTTCTACATCTCCCATTCCCTTTCCCCAGTAATAAAGCTGTTATTGTTGTTACTGTATAATCCTTTCTGTGAGCATATTATTAGTGATAGCTAGTAATTGCATGCATCATAGAATATTAAGTTGGTATATGGTATTCTATGTCTGGAGTGACTGGAAGGGGATGTGGGTAGGTACAGCACCCTACAAACAACTGGCCTACTATATTCACTCTGGGTGGAGGCACCATGCTATTACTTACTTCTACTTTGGAAAGAACCCCCAGTCATCATCAGAACAGAGCCCATGCCCTCAACCTGGATGGAACTCAACAGGCAGGGGTAGTAGCCCGCTGTTACAGAGTGCCCGAGTTGCAATTGTAATAAATTGAAGCATACCATGTAACACAAAATCTTCACTGCCATTTTATTGTCATTATTTTCAATGGTTTTATGTTAGCGTGAAAACAAAAAGAGAGCAAATCTTAGTTGAATCACTCATACTATGTAATAGCAGCACTAGTGTGCCACCAGTGGAAATAAGATGGCATGAACATGTCTAGTGTGCTCAGAATGCTAAATATAACAAGGCTGTATTTAAACTGTTATATGTGTTAATGTGCATCAGTACATTAAGGAATACCTTGTCTCACTATAATATACTATGTAATGTATTTTGAAATATTCTTTTTTTTCCTTACACATTTTATCTCCTGAGCTCCCCGGTAGCCCTCTTCCAATTGATCCCCCCAGTTCCATCACTGACTCCTCCGGGACATACCTTCACCAATGTCCTCTGCCACAGGACTGGTTGTGCCCTGTAAATGGTGCGGGACCTGCAGAGGTTGTCAGCATCCTGCTGCCTGGGGTGTTTTTTTTCCTCTGATTTTCTCCCTGGGCCCACGGATATGCAGTGTGCTCAATGTCCAAGCTCTGTCTTCACAGAGATGGCCCTAGTGTGCTGAATCTGGGAACCCTTCCCTACATGGTGGCCTGCATGTGCTGGTACTCTGCCACCACTGGGTGTCAGGCAAGCAGCACTCCACTCCAACCCCCCACCCCAAGGAAGGACAGCTGTCTAGGGGTGCTCGATCCTTCCTCTCCCTGACAGCCCCCGAGCAGCCTAGGCCCACTCTCCGTCTTGGGTCACCAGGGTGGTAGCATGCAAGGTGTCCAGCAACTCAGCCCTCCTTGCCACCAGGATGGCCTATATTTTGAAATATTCTGATATTTTTCTAACTCATATGCAAAAATATGTTCCTACTGTACGTTGAGAAATTTAGCTAGTTAGTTAGTTTTTGGTAACTGAGTACGTACACTAGACAACTGAATGCCTATTTTCAAGTATAACCTGGGAGGGTTCAAAGCACAAAATACTTCAAGATGATTACATATACAGATTTTGAGAGCTAGCAGTTCTGGGGTTGGTAAAAGTATAATAGGAAACATTATAAGTTGACAAGTGGTGAATAACATAAAAAAATAGGCTAAGATAAATACTTTCTGAGGTGGGTAAATCATTTAGGCAAAGGTGCAAGCAGTGATGATCAGGGTGGTTGAAAACAGGTGCAGGTCATGCATAGCGTTAGACGAGACTTTAGGGCTGGTTTGAAGTATGATGTGGTGGGGAAACTATGGACATTGGAGAGGAGGGCATTGCAATACTTGGATGCAAATGAAGAAAAAGCCTGTTCATCCATCTTGGTCACTAGCTTGGGGGTAGCAAGTGAGGTAGTGTCCAACTATCTAAGGGAGTACATACTCATGGGGGCATCTCAGAAGTCATCATGTGTGTTCTGTTCTCCACATTAATTAGTTTATTTTTTAAATGTTTGTGTAGCAATGTTTTAAATTTGTATGTACATTATGAAGTGAAATAACCTGAGTAATCTTGTAAAAAAGAACCTCATTGGAAATGAGCTTGTCTCAACTGAGTCCCCTATTCATTTAAAGATGAATACAAATTTTACTACTAAATACATCAAGCACTATGAAGTAGGCAGATTTTGGGTGGCAGGGAGTGGACTGGAGTTGTTTGTAGATGAAGCAACCTAGAGCATAGCATCAGGAGGCAAGGGATAGCCATCCTAAGGAAGATTTGAGGGAAAAATGGTGCATGAGATGTGGAGATGAAAGGGTGAAGTGGCATATGTTGTTGAAGGTGACATCCCAATTGCATAGGGAAGATGAGAGGGCTTTTGTGAAGAGGAGAGAGTTGCATTGTAGGCTGGGGAGTAGTATGCCTTGGGCAATAGCTAGGTGGGCATTTGGAGTTAATAAATGTCATACACAATAGGCTAGATCAATTCAATTATTTGTGGCTTTATATTGATTTGGGATGTGGAGGTGAAAGTCTATCCATGGGTCAAGGGTAACACCTAGGTGCTTAAGTTCTTTGACTATGGTGAGAGGAGAACCATTTAGACAACTGATGCCCAGGGGGTGAGAACAGGATGAGCTGCGAGCCCCAGAGCCAAATAGCATCACTTGTGTTTTGGAGGCATTGAGTACTAGGTTACTTGCCACCAACCAGATTTGGATGTAGGTGAAGTCCTTTGAAATTTGGTCATTGATGAGTTGGGGTTCTGGTGCTGTGATATAAGGCAATGACATCAGCTTACATTATGACTGAGCAGGAGCAGGAGGAGGAGGAGATGGAGGATGGTTGTTTATGAAAATTGAGAAGTGTGGTCCTATGATAGAGCCCTGGGACTCCACAGGTGACCAGCAATTGGTTTGAAGAAGGCCCCAAATCTAATGAATTGGCATCTGTCAGTCAAGTAGTTGCAGAACCAGGCATTGTCATGGGATGAGACTCTGATGTCAGTTAGTTTACTGGTCAGAAGGGTATGACCAACAGGGTTGAAAGCCTTGGACAGGTTGATGAAGACAACACCAGGGTATCCAATGATAATAGTGTTCATATATGGGCGACCATCAAAATGGCGACCCATAGTACAGTGCTATTATCATGGGCAACCTGCCAGGGTAGCAAGGACTGCGACTGCGAGGAGATGGAAGGACAAACAGAAAAGGATCATAGCAAGGGGAAAAGGAGGGATAGGGAAGAGGGTTATTACCCTCCAATGTGCCTGCTTCGCCGAGCCAACCGTGTGTTGTGGGTAGGGAGGCTGGCTCCAACGGAGCAGGTCTTGGGTTTGGGCTGGGGGCTGAGAAGATTTCTTTTGTTTCACGGCTGCGGAACTTACTATTTTTTTTTAAACTGGGCTATGCCCCCTTCCCGACATGCACCTCCCTGGAGTTGACAACCTATAATGGGGGGGGTGCAGCCCCCCCTGCAAACACACTTTATTTATTGTGTGTGCCTGGTCCCCTGCAAGTGTATATTGCTTTTTGGCGATATACACTAGATATAATAGTGATCGCCGTAATACGTTCGCTATTATGACATAGAACCCAGCACTACTGAGAGAACATTTGCCCATGGCAGATTTGATGTCACTGGTAATCTTAATGATGGAAGTTCTGGTGCTGTGATCTTTGTGGAAGCTATGCTGCCATGGAGTGAGAAGCTGACTGGTTTGCAGGTAGTCAATTAGCTGAAAGACTACCACCTTTTTGAGTACCTTGCTGCAGATAGACAGAAGGGCAATTGAATGGTATTTGGAGATAGCATTGAGGTTCCCTTTTTTGGGTACAGGGACTATCTTGGCAGCTTTCCTTGAGATGGGACCACAGCAGATGTGAGGAGAGAGTGAAGATGTGGGTAATGAGGATGGAGAAAGCCTATGATCCTACCTTAAGTAACTTAGGCTCAATCCAGTCCGAGCCCAGAGTAGTGGAGCGGGGAAGAGGGTTGAGGAGGTTGTGGACTTCTTTCCTAGTGACCACTTTCAGGTAGAAGAGATGGTGTGTGAGGGAGGGTGGGACCCAAGTGTGATCCTAGACTGTGGGAACATGAGTCAAGATGGAGGAGAGATCAGTGAATTGAGTGTTGAAAGCATTTGCTGTTGCAAGTTGGTTATGACCGTCTATGCCATTTATAATCATGTCCTTTTTGCAGGATTTTTGTGGGAGTCCCAGGAGCTCTTTTATGTGTCCCCAGAACCTGCTTGGGTTGCCACCAGAAGCAATGAGTTTCTCCTTGCAGAAGGAGCTTTTGGCTGAGAGTGTTGCTTTTTTTGCATTGGTTGTGCAATTGCTAGTAATCGAGCCAGTCTTGTAATTCTAAAGAGGCTTTGAAAGAGACCCAACACTTGTCTCCCTTTTATATAGAGAGAAGGTCACTGTGTAGCCAGCAGGTGGCTGTACCTCAAACTCTTCTCTTTGTGGGAGGATCTAGCCTACTTTGGGAGTGGAAGATGACGGACTGAAAAATATCTAGAGTTTAGGTAATGTTGGAGGAAGCTAGGATGGAAGATCAGTTAATGAGGGAGAGTTTAGCATTGAGGGTGTTGGAGTCTAGGTGTGATAGGTTCCTGATGGTAAGAACTCTGAGGGGACTTTTGGAACTACATTGACACAATGAAATAGAATATTCAGTATATCTCAACATATATTTGACATACAAACATACAAACATATGATGAAGCCAGCAGACAAAGGCTTAACGGCCTATTGAGTCTGCTCAAGTGTGTAGCTCTCAATGTTGTGCACTGATGCTGCCCCCCTTCCCTCACCCCCCTCCCCACCAACTGATCCCACTGTTTTACCCTTTCCCCTTTCCCATTTTGATTTTGCCCTTAAGTTTATCCTACTCCTCTTAAATCCCTCCACTGATGCCCTCAAAACCACCAATTCCTCTGGCAGAGCATTCCAAGCTGTCACCACCCTTGCAGTGAGAAAGTGCCTCCTCATCTCCCTTCTGAACCCCCCTCCAGCTTTAGGCTATGCCCTCTTGTAATTCCTTCCTTTCTAATTTTAAATAGACCCTCATGACTTGTCCTATTTATGCCAGTTAAGTATTTAAATGTCTCAATCATATCCCCCTGTCCCTTCTGTCCTCAAGAGAGTACATATTGAGCATCTGTAGCCTCTCCTCATAGGGCATTTCCCTCATCCCACTCAACATCTTGGTTGTTCTCCTCTGTATCCCTTCCAATAGCCTGGTGTCCTTTTTTAAGTATGGATGCCAAGTAAGGCTGCATCAATGTCCTGTACCGCGGCAGGATCATATCCTTACTCCTTGAGGTGAGTCCCCTTGCGATACATCCCAGCATCCTATCAGCCTTCATTGCTGCTTTCCTACACTGTGCAGAGTGAGTCATAGGGCCTGTGACTAGCACACCCAGATCTTTCTCCTCAAAGGATACCAATAACTGCACACCTCCAGCTTATAGCTAAATCCAGGATTCCTATTTCCAAAGTGCATACTCCTCTGCTTCTTAGCATTGAAGCCCAAGTGCCAGGTACTTGACCAACTCTCCAAGGTTTCTAGGTGCCTCTTCAGCACCACTCTCCCCATCCACCTCATCCACCATTGGCCTGAATTTAGTATCATCAGCAAACATACTCATCTAACTCTGAACCCCAACTGACTTACCAACTACATAGACAATAATGACATAATGTAGTCTTACTGCATTGATTCAGTAGTAACAGTCCTGGGCATGGAGTCTTCATAGAAAATCTTTTCTGGGTCCTGCTGTCTGTATGGAAAGTGAAAGCCTAACTCCAACAGAATGCAGGGGCATGTACTAAAGCTCCAAGGTGGTAAATGTAGGGGTGATCCTAAAGGGTGATGAACGTATGAAACAGACTACCAGCTGAGGCAGCAAACATGATGAAAGTACTACAGAAAATTCAGCCAATCAGGTTTTACTAGGAGCAATGACATTACCATTCATTTATCTGCACCATTACCAAGATGGACACTAAACAGAGCAGACAGTATGCACTAAGGGACTGTTTTCTTTGTTACAGTTTTTTTCTGGGTGCTCTTGAGGGGAGGAGGGTGTTTTGGACCAGGGAGTGGGAGTGGGGGTTGGGGGTTTATGATTCATTCTTGACCTGGTGGTGGGACTCAGGGAGGGGGTGGGAGTGTATTTGCCATGTTGGTGGGGAGACGGGTACGGTATTGAACTTTTATGTCACTAAGTTGTTACTAAGACTACTCCAACTTAACTTTACTTTGACATTCACCCTGGGAAGAGAGGGAGAGGAGGGTGCCAGTGGGGAATAGAAGGGGTATATGATAACTAGAAGTATCTGGAATATAGGCTTGGGTGTATTATACAGTACAGTGGGTGGGGAGGTTTACTGATAAGATTAATGTAGGTTTTCACCAGAGAATTGATCAAAATCATGCAGTGAACTATGCAGATTGCTTAATTTGTCCACAAGATTAGCAGTTCACATAGGTTTGCTGGGTGAATTTGGTCAATTTGCTTGGTGAATAACTATGTGAACTTGTACGTCAGTGAAGAAGTAGCCTAAATTCACAAATTTCAGCTCAAAGTGAATTTCTGCAGTTTCTACCAACTCTATTCATATGTACATAAACATAAACACAGAAAATGCCTGCAGAAGAAGGCCTAAAGATCTTTTGAGTCTGTTTGTTGAAACTCAAGCACATTTGCTACATGCTGCTCTGCCCCTCCTGTCACCTTTACTTTCCACTTGAATCTATCCCATCCCTTTTAAATCCCTTGACTGAACAGTGATTTACTAATGCTTCTGGCAGTGCGTTTCATCCTGCCACCTCCCTCTCAGTGAAGAAGTGCCTTCTGGCCTCCTTCCTGTACCCCCCATACTTATTTGTAGTTGTATCCCTGGGTGTTTATGTTCTCACTTCTGCAAAAAAATATTCCCTCTGTCGACCTTGTTAATGCCTTTTAGGTACTTGAAGATCTCAGTCATACCCCCTCTCTTTCTTCTTTCCTCCAGTGAGCACTTAGAGAGAGAGAGAGAGAAGACAGACAGACAGACAGACAGACAGACAGATAGATAGATAGATAGATAGATAGATAGATAGATAAACAACTTTATTTTTATCAGGAAGTAACTTTTTGCACTGTAAAGCCCTGTTTTACAAAGTTGTCCTGAGTGTAAGCATACGGTTACCTAAAAAGTGCATGAATTTAATTACACTAGACTTTAGACAGACATTTGAATTAGAAACAAATGTACAATAGGAGCACGAGGTCCATAAGTTATTATGCCCTCCCCTCCCCCGGCAACAAATCATATTCACATTCAACAGTGTTTTGATTTTGGACAAATATATCATGTAAACAAATATTGACCCAGATATGCTCAATTGCTAATCCCCACCCTTAACTCCCTGCCCATCCACCATTGCAACTCAATTGTTTATAGACAGAACTTCTTTCCAGATGGTATCTAAGCCTCATTTAAAATACTGTAACCTATATTTTTTGTATTTCAATTTTTTTCAGGCGCTATCTCATTCCAGATTTTTGATAGATAAAATCTTTTTTGGATCCTACTATATACATTCTTCTCAAATGGAGTGATATGACATCTGTATCTTAGGTCTCAAATTATATTTTTGGGGAATTTGTTTTATTAACTTTATCTACGTTGGGCCTCCGTATTCTGCATACACTTTTAGTCCTGTCCACTTTTTTCTTCGGATTTCAAGAGAATCACAGTTTAGTTGTTACAAAAGATTAAGTAGTAAAATGGCATTTTAGGACAAATCTGGCCATTCTGTAATATATTTTGTCCAATTTACTTAATAAGGTGGCATGCTGATAAATTATGCTACTGTATTCTAATACTGGTAAGAGCAGTTGTTGAGCTGCCCTTTTTCTAGTTTCTTTAGGCAGTATTGTATTTTTCTTCTGTTATTCCTTCTACTTGTTTAGGGTCACCAGACTCGGCTCATGCAACACACTCTGTTGCTTCTGTATTGTCTTGGTAGCCCTTCTTTTGTCCCTGAGACAGCTAAGAAGTTCCCAGCTAAAGCACTGTGACACAAGAAGTGAACTGTAAGAAGTCTGTGATACGGGCAAAACAGTGCAACAACATGATGATATGATCAGGAAAGACACAACAGAATTGTACGATAACCTTTGTAGCCGCAGTGTTCTCCATACATTAAGTAAGAAATAGCACACAACAGGGTATGAGTTAAAGCAATAATTACTGGCCAGCATTTTTAATAGCTAAATAACAGTGTTGTAATTTTTGGCTACAATTGGTTTACACATACCCACCTATGTCTTTTTTGTATATAATTACTAGTGAGCATTTTTAACTTCTAACATACTAACATACTAAAATGCCAGCAGAATAGGCCTAACGGTCTTTCGTGTCTGCTCGTTTGGTCAGTCCCCAACCTGGGTGCTGACCTTGCTGTCCCCCTCGCCTTCTCTGGCTTCTTCCTTCCCAGTTCCGGATATTCTTGCTGCATTGGATTTTGCTTCCAGAACCCTTCCCTGTACCTGTCCCACCCCTCTTGAACTCCTCCACTGTCTCTGCCTCCACCAGCCCCTAGGCAGTGCATTCCATGGCTCCACCACCCTCTCAGTGAAGTAGCACTGCTCCTTTCTCCCTGAATCTTCCCCCTCAGCTTCCAGCCATGCCCTCTAGTGGCCCCTTCCTCCTTCCTTCAAGCACCGACTGTTCCTCCCTATTTACCCTCTTCATGTACCCTAAAGACCTCTATCATGTCCCCCAGTCCTTCTCTCTTCCAATGTGTACATATTTAGCTCTTCGAGCCTCTCCTCATAGGTCCTGTCCCCAAGCCCCAAATTATTTGGGTTGCCTCCTCTGGACCCTCTCCAAGAGGTTAATGTCCCGCTTTAAGTGGCCTCAAAACTGCACCAGTACTCAAGGTGCAGCCTCACCAAGCAGTTATACAGAGAGTATCACTTCCTCCTTCTGGAGGTGATCCCCTAGCGATGCATCCCAGCATCCTGTTGGCCTTGGCTGCTGCCCTCCTACAAGTCTCCGAGTTGTTCATCTTGACATCCACCACCACCCCAGGTCCCTCATCAGCATCGAGACTTGTAGCATTTCCCGGTACACTTGACCTGGGTTTCTGCCCCAGGTGGGAGTACCTTGCACTTCCTGCATTGAACCTCAGCTTCCACTTTCTAGACCATCTTTCCAGAGCCTCCAGGTCCCCTGTAGGCCACCTCCCTCCTCCCCATCCACCACCGCCCCCAGTTTCCAAGTCTCTGCAAAGAGACTCTCTCACCTGATTCCTGTCCTTATGTCAGATACATAGGCGTTGAACAGAAGGGGCCCAAGGACTGATCCCTGGGACCCCACTAATGACCTCCTTGGGGATGAGACTATCCCACCAACTACGACCCTCTAGGTCCAGTCCTGGAGCCAATTGCCTATCCATCTGATCATCTGGTTCCCCAACCCCATTTCTCCCAGCTTATCCAACAGGCCCACGTGAGGAACAGAGTCAAATGCCTTGCTGAAGTCCAGAAAGAGGACATCCACTGGTCCACCCAGGTCCAAGGCACTTGTCACCCAGTCATAGAACTCCACCAGGTTTGTCTGACACGATTTCCCCGGGATGAATCCATGCTGTCTATTGTCCAGGCACCCTGACTTATCCAGGTCCCCCCTAGCCTCTCCTTGACAATGCCCTCCATCACCTTGCCCACCACCGAGGTCAGGCTGACAGGCCTGTAGTTCCCTGCCACCTCCCTTGATCCCCCCTTGTGGATAGGCACTATATGCGCCACCTTCCAGTCTTGGGGCACCCACCCTGTCCTCAGAGAGATGGTGAAAAGTTCTGCCAGGGGTTTTGCCAGGACATCTGCAAGTTCCTTCAGCACTCTGGGATGTAATTTATCCGCCCCGGTGCTTTCTCCGATATAGGGCTGAGGGCTTCCCCCACTCTCTTAGCTGTGATTTCACTCCGGTACCCTTCTCCCTGCTTAGCCTCCCCCACCTGCCAGTGATGCCTCCCCTCTCCCAGACCTGCCGATTGGTAAGGGTCCCCCTCCTCAGTATCTCTGTCTCCTCCATGTATGATGCAGAACCCCATTTTCCTGGTGAAAACTGAGGTGAAGTACCATTTAGTACCTCAGCCTGCTCCCCCGGGTCTTGTGCCCATCCCTCCCTGATTTAATCCTGCTAATCTGCCCCTTCACCCTTCGGTTTTTCCCCAATGTATCTATAGAACCCTTGTTCCCTCTCCCAATTTCCCTGGCCAGGTTCTGCTCCTTCCTTGCTTTAGCCACCTCACCACTCTAGTGGCCCTTCTAGCCATCAGCTCGTACTCCTCGATCTCTTTCCTCCTTGAGCACTTGAATTGCTTATAGGCTGCTTTCTTTCCCAGCACCACCTCCTGGACCTCCCTGGTCCACCAATAGGTTTTTGGGTCCCACCGCATTTGGACTTACTCTTGCACAGGTGCTGGTAGCATCCTGCACCCCTCTCCTGATGATTTCCACCTACTATCAGTGTCCATGTCTGACCCAATCCCATCCAAATGCTCCTTAAGGATCCTTCCCATTTCCTTAAATCCACCCCTGAAGTCGGTTACTTCCGTCTTTGTGCAGCCTTCTACCCCTCCTAGGTCCAGGCAGAACCAGACCGTGGCATGGTCACTCCCCGCCAAGGGTCCCTTACCTCCAGGCCCCCAATCTGGTCACTGTCTGCCAGGACCACATCCAGTACCCGTGCCTCCCTGGTCGGTTCCCTCACCTGCTGAGTTAGGAACGCGTCTTGAAAGACATCCAACAGCCTCTGTTCCCTGGTCACAGAGGATGTCATAGTCTCCCAGTCTGTTCCTGGCATGTTTAAGTCCCCCAACACCACCACCGTTCCTCTGCCCAGTCTGCAGTGTCTCCTAACATCTGCCACCAGACTGTCCTCCAGCTCCTTTGCCAGGGCAGAGGGTCTATACACCACTCCTATTTTTACTCTCTTGCCCCCCTTCGCTATCAAGGTGACCCAAATCGCCTCCACGGTTCCCTCCGCCTCCTCTACTCCCCCTATGCCAATGCAGTTTTTGACTATCATTGCTACCCTCCTCCTTCCCCTCCCCCTGTCCTTCCTGAACATAGTGTATCCCTCCAGGTTCAGGTCCCAGTCATGTCTTGCAGTGGCCAAGTCTCAGTGACTGCTGCCATCCACTGCCCTCAGTTAGCATCGCCTGGATCTCAGGCATTTTATTGCCCAAGCTCCTGGCATTTAGCAGGACTACCTTCCACCCTTTCCCCATAGTTCCATTTCCCTGCTCATGTTCCCATGGGGATTCTGTTTTCCTGGTCTGCACTTTGCCAGTTGGCCTTTTCCTGCAATCCTCCTGGTCCCGGGGTGGAGTCAGAGTCCCTCCTTATCGGCACCCCTTGACAGCCTTTTCTCCCATCCCACCCCCTTCACAAGTTTAAACCCCACTTTTCACCAATGAACCCTCTATTTTCAACTTAAGGATTCCTCTCCTCCAAATTGAGATGTAGTCTATCTCTAGCATACAGCTCCTTATCCTCCAGGTCTCCCCAATCCCCCATCAACCCATACCCTCTGGCCTCACACCACTCCTGAGCCACTGGTTTATCTCCCTAATTTTTCTTTTGTGTTCCCCACTAGCCCTTGGCACTGGCAGGATTTCTGAGAAGGAAACTGTGCATCCTATGTCATGACAGACCCTGCAGAGCTCCCTGAATCTTGCCTGTATCTCTAGCTCGCTATTTCCCTCAGTGTCATTTGTACCCAGGTGGACCAGTATGTCTGGGGAACCCTCACAATCCTTTGCCAGCTGATATACACCTCGTGCTTAGCCCTGTGCACCGTTAGTCCAGGGAAGCATCTTGTTCTAACTGGCCAGGCTTCTCCCTCCCTATCCCATTTGATACCCCTGATCATAGAATCCCCCAGCAGGAGCACTCTGACCACTCCTTTTCCTCCATCCCCCTTCCATGTCCCTCATCCTTTCTACAGGCCCCTGCACCCAGCTGGCTCCGTGCTCCTCCCCCTTTCTGGGTGCCACATGCCACCCCCTCCTCTCCAATCCTATGCCTCTCCTCCTCCTGAGTATCCTTCTGTTCCTTGCTAATTCCCCCCTCACTGCTCGCAACTGGTCCTTCTCCCCCATCTGCTAAACTAGCCTGGCTCATCCTCCCTTCCTTCCTGTCTCCATTTAGTTCCTCCTTGCTAGTCGTGCTCTCCTGGCCTAAACCCTCAGCTCCCTTTACTGAATCCTCCTTGTACTTCTGGTACTTCTCCTTTACCTTTCCTCCCAACTGGTCCTTCTCCTTGTGCTTTCCTCCCTCTTCCCCCTGCCCCTCCTGCTCCGATTCACTGCCCCCCCATTCTCCTACATTCCAGGTTCCCCCCTGTTCTTCCTGCTATTTGGCCCCTGCCTCCTGCCCCCACTCTTTACATCTCTAACTACCCCTGTCATGGCTACATCACCCTCTCATCCTCAAGCAGAAGAAGAGAATGAAGCGGTTACTGAGTGTAAGGTCTGATCCACTTCCTGCCTTGCTTCCTTCTGTCCAGCCCTGGCCATCTGCCTACTTCCCTGAGAATGTTGTCCCTCCGTCCCCCTTTGTGAGGGGCCCCCAGTTACCTGCCTGCTTCCTTGGTAGTGTCCTTTGACCCTCTGCCAGGTTCCCTATGTGACCCTGAGTATTCTCCTGCACTCCTTTCCTATGCCCCACCCCAGTGCTTGGCGCAACCCTGTGGGAGATTCCCAGCCCCTTCCCCAACCATACACCCCTTCCCAAGCTTTCTCCTAATCCCCGCAACCTCCTCCTAAGCTGTGCTAGCTGGTAGCACACTGGGCAACCACGCAACTTCCAAGCCCAGTCCAGTATCATGGCTGCTCCACACCCTGTGCACCCCTCCTGCCTAATCAGGTCACCCACTAATCTTACAGACAGTCCCACTGTACACCAGTACCCCTGTTACTAGGTGCAGTACAACACATTAAACTTATAAGGGAAATGAACAACTCCCAAAGCTCCTCTCTCCCAGCCTTTAAATCCTACCCCCAGTGGCTAGAACTACATGAGCTGCACCTGCAGCCTTTTCCTCCAATTGCAGGGCAGGTGTTCCCTATAAATTTGCAGACTTCTGGGGAGGGAGGGGTGGGGAAGGTGGGTTTGGGCAGACACCTGACTCAAGAGAGTGTATCAGCCCTGTATCTCCTCCAAGCCCAGCAGCCAAAGAACTAGGCCCAAGCAAATCCCACCAAATAGGTTTTAAATCAGAAGAAATAGGCCTCTACCTAGCGCAGCCTGTTACACAGTGAAACATCCACAAAATGAGCCCCACTTACAGCCACCAAATCAGTTTACAAACATCCAACAGCACCCAAAACAATACCCTGCTAGCCCTTTAGAAGTAAGAAAGAAAAGAACTAACCTACCAAGTAAAATCCACAAGAACCCTGTAGAAAACAACAGCAGTAGCTACTGTCCTGGAACACAACTGATCCTGTCCCCTTCCAGTTCTATCTGAGAAGACAAAGCAGCTAACACCTCAATCTGATTCAGCTCTCCCTCTGTAGCAGTTATGTGACTGGTGCTCCCACCACTCACAGCACTATCTTGACTGACAGGAAGTAATTACAATCAGCCGATTATAATGCATAATTACAACTGGATGATTTTAACCCACATATTATTCTCTATATAATTACTGGTCAGCATTTTTGACAGCTAATAACCGTGTTGTAATTTTTGACTGCAACTGTTCATGTGTAACTGCAAGCTGTTGATCAAGCTTGCACTGCTGACTCTCATTTAAAATAATCAGTGTTCCTCACAGAAATATAGTACAGGCTCCCAAACTGCTCAGTGGATCATGATTCATGTCTGGTGTTGGAAATCAAGACAGAAGTCAAATCAGATTCAGTGGTTATTCTGGAGGGCTTCAATTTTCCAGGCAAAGACAGACATCTTGAGAGGGTAATGGGAGAGCTGAAAATGAATTATTGTCCACTTTCATGATTACTTCTTAGAATAGAATGTCCATCAGTGGACTAGGTTTGCAGCCACCCCTGACCTTGTTCTAAAGAGTGGGGATGTCATTATCTTCAATGTGAACCTCTAGGAGCCAATGTAAGGCAGTGCTATCAAACATGTAAATTTTTCGCTGGTGACAGGGATGATTAGCTAGAATTCAGCAACCGAAACATGGGGTTTCTGAAAGATAAAATTGGCCAAAATGAAGAATCTGGAGATCGAGGGTCCAGAGTAGTGGCATAAGGCTGCCAATGCAGGGCACACAGTTAAATTAGTTACAGAAGATTCTAGAAGCAGCCACTAAGGTCTGTATCCCTCTAATCAGTAAAAGAAAAAAAGACAACAAGGTGGTCTCCTAGGATCAACAGAGATCTAATGCACCAGGTTCAGAACCAAATAAAGACCCAAGGCCACTGGAAAATGATAGATTGCCTCCAGAATGGAAAGGAGTACACACGAACACTGAGGGACTGCAATACCAGAACTGAGGAAACCAAGGAAGGCCTGGAATCAATGATACTGAGCAGCAACTGTGGACATCACCAAAGTCTCTATTGTGCACAATAAAGTACAGTATTAGGGCCAAATTCTTATTTTGTTTGGGATGATGGCACAAAATGGGGAAACTGGTCTCCCCATTACATAGCCACCCACTAGTGCAATATACATACACACACAGGCTGTTTTCAAAGGGATGAGTTGTCTGTCTTGTGACAGAGATACAATGGAAATCATAGATACAGATTTGTGGGGGGGCGCAGACTGTGACTGATGCCATATTTTAGCATGGCATTGCACTAGTTTTATGGTGCCTTGCCATGCCCTACTTCTGTCACTGCTGAGACAGGTGTAACACTAGGAAGTATTCCCGCTATAAAATCCACTTTTGACTTATTTGGTCATAGTGGTCCAGTGCTCCCTCAGGCACATTTTTCACATGTTTTGGTAGCCCAGTGATCCATCACCTGCTCCCCTGAAAAGGCCAGTTCCCTAGTTTCTAGAGTATAGCTTCCTTAGTGAGCTCACTCACTTTTGTTTGTGGTCCATTCATAGCATATGCTTATTTCTGTTACAGTAGCTGTTCTCACCATTCATAGGACTGTGATCCCAGATACCATTTGGATCTATATGGTGGTAATACTGGAATGAGGTGAGGACCACAGGAGGCTCTTCAATCAATCAATCAATCAATCAAAATCTTTATTTAATCAGGCGAACATCATTGAGCATAGCTCATTTACAAGATGGACCTGAGTGGTCAAGAAGTGCAAGTGTTATTACATTGACAAGGGTAGCATAAACAGTAATACAATGACAGGGGTAACATAAACAGTAATACAATGACATAAGTGCTAATATATAACAATATACATATGTACAAGGCACATTACAACTTTTAATCTGTGAGACAGAAGGCAATGGGCACATCAGGAGTAATATGTAGATTATAGGACCTAGCAGGCATTTTGAGGGTGAATCTTGGGACTGGAAATGGGAGTTTTATCAGCATATAGGAACACAAAAAAAAAAAAAAAAGGGGGAGGTAGGGCCGGGGTTTAGGCCTTGTGGAAGCAGTTGCAGAGTTCTGGGAATAGGGTGGTGAATAATCTTTTGAAGGATATTAAGGGTAGGAGGTTATTTAGCTTCATGGTTTTGGAGTGAATTCAAACAATTGCTAGTGAGTAGCTGATAGTAGCCCTCCCAAACTGGGTGCAGACATTGGGGACCTTAAGAATGATAATTTTGCTGATCCTTAGGTTGTATGGCCTAGAAGTAATTTGAGTAAAACAGTCTGAAATATAGGTAGGTAGCTTGCCTGATAAGGCTTTGAATATCCAAATTGCAGCATCCTATTTCTTCTGTGTTGTAATGATGTCCAGTTAACTGCCTTATAAAGGAGCAATGATGGTGCTGAAGGGAAGGTCAGTAATGAATCTGATGGACCTGTGGTATAGGGTGTCCAGTTTATTTAAGAGGGGAGGAACAATGTCCATACAGAAAGTCAGCATAGTCAATGAGGGATAGGAATGAAGCCTGGATTAATCTTTTGGAGTCTCTGTTGTGGTAGTGTTTATTCTAAAAATAAACCAAGCCTTTGTCTCAGTTTCTTTAGTAGCTCCTCAATATGGACAGAATAGTCAAGCTTGTTATCAATCCTCTTACCAGGCTTGCAAGGGCAGCCATACCTTTCTGAATTGCCTTGTTGTCCATTCCCATTCCTGTATAGTCACAATGCATTTTCTACCACATGGGAAGGGATTGTGACCGCCACTGAACACAGCTTAATGGGGAAACAAAGTCAATGGTTGCAAAGTGGTTGCCATGCAACCTAGCATCATCAAATTGTGGCTAGAAATGGGGCCCTCAGTGTTTCCCTTTGTAGACTTGGTGCTTTAAATAGTTGGTGATTAGCTTGTTGTCAGTTCTGATGATTAAAACATTATTTGATTGAGGCAATGTGAACTCATGGATCAAACATATGTTCATGCATCCTCCCCTTTTCATCTTGTGGTATAGACACACCAACCTGTAATATGGCCTTTGACGGGGTAGGCATAGCCCAGAATACTCCTGTGTCATGGGGTATTGGATGATGAAACTCACTTGGAGCTTCATGCCAAAAAAACTACAGAACGTTGGGTCACATTACTTCTTTCTTTTAGTACAAGAACAGAGCTCCTACTACAGTAAACAAAATGCCTCATAAGAACATACAAACAGGAAAAGTGTCAGCAGAAGAAGGCATAGCAATTTATCAAGTCTGTTTGTATTGCAGAATCCCTTGCTGAAATTAAGGACTCTGCCTCACCTCTTCAATTGTCACCCCCCTTTCTGCCCACTCCCCCTTTGGACCTGACCCTAACCATTATCCTTTCCCACCCCTTTGAAGCACTCCACTGTCCCCAGTGGAACCACTTCCTCAAGTAGTTCATTCCACCTTGCAACCACCCTCTCCATGAAGAAATGCCTCCTGAACTCTCTCCTGAACCTCTCCCCTACAGCTTCAGGCAATGTCCCCTCAGAGTTTATTGCCATTGACACTGAAGAGGCTCCCATTGCAAATCTTGGTAATACTTTTCAAATACTGAAAGGTCTCAATCATATCCCCCTCTCCCTGTTCTTCTCCTGGGGGTAAACGTGGATATCCTCTAGCCTCTCATTGTATGTCCTGCACTGCTGACCTTTAACCACCTTTGTCACCCTGCTTTAGACTGTCTCTAGCAGGTTAATGTTCTTCATCAGGTAGGGAAGCCAGTACTGCACACTATACTTCAGGTGTGGCAATACCAGCAATCAGTATAGGCAATATGACTTTCTCCCACCTTCTACTGATCCACCTGGTAATGCAGACCAGCATTCTGTTGGCTTTTGCTATTGCCTTCCTGCAGTGTGGGGAGTGCTTTAGGTCACTAGTTATCATCACCCCCAGGTCATTCTCTTCCTCAGATATGATTACCAGAACTCCTCCCACTTTGTTTTCAGATGCTTAGCTACAATGAGCATGACCTTGCATTTCTTCACACTGAATCCAAATTGCCATATTCCTGACCAACTCTCAAGTTTGGCTACACTTGTGACTGGTGTCCCTCTGAGGTGCTGGGAGCAAAAATGGTGGGTGAATTTAAGAAGGCACTGGACAAACATAATGGAACCCTAGCATTAGGGTAGGGAGGGTAAGCCACAGATCAACTAGGGTCTTCAATATATGCAGTAGGTAGGGAAAATGGGCAGACTAGATGAGCCAAGTGGTCTTTATCTGCTGACAAATTCTATGTTTCTAAAGACTATGGGGAATACAGTATTTCTACAGAGATAAAAACAAGCACTTTTGGAAAACTTAGCGGGCACACACAAGAACTTAACTGAAATCGGTCTAAATTCTAAGTAGAGTAGAAGAAGCTTACTCCCAACTTGGAACTTGGTAAGCTATAGTATACTTGAATCTGTGATGTAGCTAGTTCAGAATCCCAAAACATAACTAACTCTAAGCACAAACACACACAGAAATATCTGTCACTGTTACAGAGACGTGGAACGTGGAGAACCATGAATGAGACACAGCCATGGAGAATGCCACAGCGGTCGACTGAGTGGCCAATTGTTCTTCTAGTTTTACTAGGTACTGTTTGGCTTCCTCTGTGGATTGATTGGCCCGGTCATTTGTTTCAAGGTGTACCAGGATGTGAAGGCCATCCCTTGCTCTTTCCACTACCTTCTAATCCAATCAGTGTCACACCTTGCTGAGGCACCTGGGAGACATTTGAGTTGCACATATGCTTGTGTGCAGTTACTTAGTTGTGTCTTTTCTCCCCTTATCATGGAGTCTCTAACTATGAGTATTTTCTTATTTTTTTCTTACTGCATTTTGTTTTGCTGCCATTGGCTGGCATTTCAGCATGTTGACTTGTCCCCACAACTGACTTGTTGTCCTCCTTAACATGGCCATGCTCCTTCACCTCTGTTGGAGTTGCAAAATGGTTTGCTGTTGGGATGGACTTGGCCCAGACAGGGTTCCCCTGGTCCATTCTGCCTATTTTACCCCCCCACACTTCTTACCACATTCCATCCCCCTGCACTGGAGCATCTCTGCAGGAGTGGATCTAGAGGAGTTGGGGTCTCTGAGGGTGTGGAATTTGAGGGTATGAATTCCAATACAGCAGGTACTGTAGCTGAGATATCTCTTTCCATGCTGCATTCAGCTGTGTCCTGAGTTCATTTAGAGTCCTACATATGGGACAATGCCCCACCCTCCAGAGAAGTTCTCTTGGGATGAGGGCCCCCACACCCATGACAACTGACAATATCCATTCTGATATATAGGATATTGCTGCTTCCATTTGGTTGGAGTTTAGATGCTGGGATGTGAATGCACCACCCTCTAAAAAATATATTTTTGAGGGGAAGGCTGTATGCTCTGTGGTCCTTTTCTGGACTCTAGTGCGTAAAGTCATTTTTTTCTCACCTCTCTTTAGTACTACTGACCACTTTTCTTACTTAGGCTTGGGAAGGAGGACTTTGACCCTCTCTTTGCTTCAGTTTATTTCACCTCCTCTAGGTGGAGCTCCACTGTGTATCTCCAAAGGTTACCCAATCTTCCTATTCCAACAGGAAATTCTTGCTGTCAGTCACCAGCAGTCCCGTATATATTGGGCAACACCCAGGTGGGTGGACAGGTGGGTAGTTAGCAAGTTATGGGCTGTGTGATCTGTGCTGCAGTCCTTGTGGATTAAAACCAAAAAAAACAAGTAAGTAAATTCAGAAGGGTCAGCAGGGTATGCCACCCTAACAGCGCCATTTCTACGGCAACATGCGTCGATATTGACAACAGCACCATGCCACCGTAGAAGTGCTGCTGGAAGGGGGAAACCACTTTCTCAGGCCTGCTCCCTGTCCCCAAACTAACTCCAACCTGGAGTTAGAATCCTTTAGTTTAGGGTGTGCGGGGACAAAGGCCCCCATGTGGGGGGTTCTGGGGGTGAAGTCCCCCAATGTAAAATTTATATCCAAACTGTGTGGCTCCATGCCAACTGCAACTTGCAGTCAACATGGAGCTGTCGCTGTAATGCTGGTTGCAATCTTTTTTGTCACGCCCGAATGGTTGAGCCTAGTCAGTAGTAAAACAAGTAACTTATGTAAACCAGCGGTAAAATGTACAGTGGAGACAGACTGGTAGCCTTATAGCTCCTACTGATGCTGCATGCTCTGCTTGATGTTTAGAGACAGAGCAGAACAGCTGTTTGGACAAAAGAGTCTGTTTGTTAGTGGAGTTCAATAAAAAAAACCTGTTTCGTTGGAACAGTGTTTGGCAGTGTTTGACAAGTGACAGTAAATCCTATGTCCAGCCAAAAACAGTACTAAATCATTTAATCTGTAAGGTCTTTGCTAACTATATACTCTGCACAAAACCATGGAAAGGGACATCAGGTGATTTGGAGGAACCCCAGAGGCAAACTAAGGAAGCCATCCTGTGTCCAAACCAAAAGGGAAGCCAGATGGTTTAGTGTATAGTATCCTGTAATGAATGTAAATATCATGGAGCATCAAATGTTAGTTTTATACACCTGCGCATTCTGTGACTGA
This sequence comes from Neoceratodus forsteri, assembly GCA_016271365.2. Taxonomy (NCBI): domain Eukaryota; kingdom Metazoa; phylum Chordata; order Ceratodontiformes; family Ceratodontidae; genus Neoceratodus; species Neoceratodus forsteri. The sequence goes on along the minus strand of CM057456.1, from coordinate 604,199,103 downwards.
GTCATTTCAAGTATAGATAACCAGAGGTAAATTGGCAAGTCTTTGATTTGTTTCTGAAGAGGCAGGCTACAAATATGCTATATCTGAGGCAAAGTGTTCTCAGCTATGACAGAAGGGATGGGTCATTTGCCCTTTGGTGAAGAGCGCTCTACTGAGTGAGCAGTGTCTCTGGTGGGATTCCAACCTAGAGATACCCTGAGTAAGGTTGCAGCTGAATGGTAGCAGCATACCAAGGTAACTCTTTCAGGTGCCCAATTGTCTCTGGCATATCCAGTCTATTCGAACCTGTGTCAAATTATATACATTTTTATTTGCAACCTTTGGTAGAGAATACATCTGTATACATCAGAGACACATCACATTTCATACAGGAAGTACAGTTAGAGCCACAGGAAAGACAGCATCCTCTGCTGGTCACGTCAGATGTCTCTGACCTATACACCTCAATACCACATGAGGAAGTGTACAAGCTATGGGTAGACTTTTAAACATGAGAATATCCCCATCTCACCCAAAAACCAGAACATTACAGTTGTTAGCAGATTTTATTCTGAATAAAAACTATTTCAGATTTGAGAAAACATTTTATGAACACAGTAGAGGGACTGCCATGGGAGCTACCATGGCGCCGGGATACGCAAATACTTTCATGCACGAATTTGAGAACAAATTCATCTTGGACATCCAGACAAATCCTTATCTCAGAAATATAAGGTTATATAAGAGATATATAGATGATTTGTTTATATTATGGGTAGGGTCTCAAGTGGACCTATTAAGTTTTTATAAATACCTGAATAGGTATACATCAAATTTAAAGTTTACATTAAACTATGGCACAGAATCTATCCCATATCTTGATGTCATGGTGGGATGGGGGGATAAAAGTTTAATAACCACTCTGTATAGAAAAGAAACAAGGAACACCATATTACATGATCATAGTTGCAATTCAAAAATTTAGTCAACTGTATTCCATACTCTCAGTTCCTGTATATGCAGGAACTGTAGTGTAGAGGAGGAGGTATGAAAGAGAGTTGAGAGACACTGCTGAAAGATTAGACAGGGGGCATATAACAAACAGGTTCTAAAAAAGCAGAAAATGAACGGAAAATATAACACAGGAACAGGCTTTATTAGTAGTAGGAAAAGACAAAAGACTTCAGGCTAGTATTCAGTACTAGACATAATCACAAGGTGGATCAAATCAGACAGATTAAAAAAAAACACTGGTCAATCTTACAGAATTATCAGGGAACAAGTTCAATTTTTCAACTCCCACCACTTGTGGTAGAAAAGAAAGTGCATGCACTTAGGGATAAGCTGGTGTATACAGACTATCCACAAGGTAAACAAACAGAGAAACAACTGCTTCTGGGGCCTCTTACCCCAGGGATGACACCCTGTGGACGTTGTTCAGTATGCTGACACACTAGTAAGAAAAATATTTATAAGCATCCATTCACTAGTAAGGAATATCACATAAAACAGTTTATAACATGTGATAGAACAGGAGTGGTGTATCTAATACAGTGTCCATGTGATAAAACATATATTGGGATGACCACCAGACCACTGAAACAGTGTATTCAGGAGCATAAGTCAAATATATGGAATAAGACCAACACCAGTGGCCGAACACTTTCTATCAGCAGGACAAACAGGAGCATCCCTGAGGTTTTGGGACCTGGAAGCACTTACACCTCCTGAAAGAGGAGGAGATTTCAGTAAAATGGCAGAAAGAGTAGAGGCCAGATAGATATTTGAAATGGCAGTTTTGGACCCTGAGATAGGTTTAAATAAAGATGTTAATTGGAATTGTTGTAAATGATGAGTATATAGGATGCAGGAAAGCAAAATTATCTCTTCCCCCCATTTCCCTTAGATTCTTATTGGCATTTTGTATATTTGATCAGTCTGTGGTCTGGAGATTTGGACTTTTTGGGTCCTGTGCTGTGACTGTCTCCTTCTCCCCGCCCCCTTCTCAGTTGCCTCTCCATTTTTTGGTAAATATGGGTAAATATAGGTAAAGAAACCAAATGTACCTGTACAATTCATGAGAGGTAGTAGAGAAAGAATAAAATGCACAGTTCATGTTGTTATAAAAAATTAAAACAAGTGGAATGTGCTAACATTTTCATATGTAGAGCATGATGCTGGCTTTTGAAGGCTACTAGTGATTATTATTGCACAGAAGGGCAGCCTCAGTCTGATGAGGGTGCAGTTGGCTTCCCCTTACATCAGCTCTTGCATAGAGTGATTATTTGCTATTGACTTGGCTCCACCAATGAGGAAATTCATATTCCCTTATGTCAGCACTTGCTAGCTAACAAATCAGATTGAAAGTTACCCACTTTTCAAACAGGAAAGCATGAGAGTAGCAACTCAGCATCTTGGGTAGATTTCAACTAGGTGAGCAAGGAAACAAACACGTTTTTCTGGAACATAAAAAGCCTATAATCAGTCACTAGTGAGCAGAAGTAAATGAAATATAACAAATGTTTTGAAGTAGAGACCATTTGAAAATAAGAAGGAGGAGTTGAATATCATTGGAGCAGGCTGCTTAGATTGTAAAATGCAATGGTGAAGGGATGGAATTAGCAAATACAGGAAGCATATGGATTGGAAAGGGCAATGAAAGGAGCTTGAAAGAGTTATCCATGGCCCTTTAAAGTGAAATGCTTTAAGTAGTTACTGAATAGAGTTAGCAAAAAAAGAAAGTAAGCACATATAAGGAGAAAAAAAGCTAAGAGAAAATGAATAAAAGAGGGAAGAGCGTGACACTCTCTAGTGACTGGGGCTCAGCTCTTCTGTCTTATTTATTTATTGCAATTGTTTCACCAGGAAGGCACACTGAGCAAAACAATGCTTGTCTCCCGGTGTGACCTGGGAGAAAGGTGTACAGGAGGATAACACGAGGTTATCACAATAGAGATACATTAATTAGATGAACAGAGTTACATACAAAATAGATACATTGAACAGATGTACTGAAGCTTGGAATTACTTGGTTACAGCAACGGGTAAACATTTAGTAAGAGCGTTAACCAGTATATACAGCAGTTAGACAGACAACCTACCTACATTGAGCACAGATTGGTGCCAAGAACTACAGTCTAGGCAGGCCAGAGAGAGACAGAAGTGCGAGAGGTGGGAGGAGCCTTTGGGTATATAGCCAGCATCCAGTGAAGGACGTATGCTGGTAGGCATGGGAATTGGTAGGGGGCTTTTTTTAAGGAGTGCAGACACAGTTTACTGCGAGGTAGTTTGCTAGGGCAGCTGATAGGAATATGTGCAGAGGAGTGACAGATTTGAGGGGGAGAGCATTCCAGAGTTTCAGGAAATGGTATGAGAAGGCTGTTGCTCCAGCTGAGGTGTTCGACTGGGAATATTTAATAGACGGGTGTCAAGGGATCGGAGGGAGTGAGGTGGACTGGGAGCCAGCAACAGTGAGGAGGAAAGGTAAGGGGGGAGGGTGCCAAGCCAGAATTTTGAGACAAACTTGAAGCAGTGCAGTATGCATCGGTTTTGAGGGAGGGGAACGTGAGGGAATGGTAGAGATCACAGTGGTGGGAGCGGGGGGGAGGTAGAAGGCATTGAAAAGGGGGTCTATCTTGGATAGAATGGCTTTAGGTGCTGCACTGTAGACTTCGTCGCAGTAGTCAATCAAGGGAAGGATCCTCTTTTGCACTAGTTCCCGTATAACCGAGGATGGGAGGCAAGAGCGGTTCCTGTAGAGGGCACCTAGCTTGGGGCAGAGTTGTTTTATGATAACATCAATGTGATTAGAGAATGTAAGGTGGTGGTCGAGCCATACCCCTAAATAATGGAAGGAAGCAACGTCTACCAGGGTAGTCCCATCCAGTGTGTGGAAGGACAGGAGCGAGGGGAGTCGGGACAGCCTCTGACGTGTGCTGAAGGACATAGTAACAGTCTTTTTAGCGTTTTGCATGAGTTGGTGCGATCTGAACCAGTGTTGAACTTTATTGAAATCGGTCTGGAGGTTGGATGCTACTTCATCCAGTGAGGAGCCAGTGGCAAACAGGACAGTGTCATCGACATACATGTGTATAGATGAAACTGAGGAGATTTGAGGCAGGTCATTGAGAAAAATGGAGAACAGAATGGGGTCAAGGACTGAGCCTTGGGGGACACCAGTGGTCATGGGGAGAGGGAGAGATGTAGCATCCACAATTCTTACTGATTGTGTTCTTCCTGAGAGAAAGGCACTAAACCATTTAGTAGCTGAGGCAGTGAGGCCGGCATGAGACAGTGTTGAATGCTTTAGCGAGGTCGACAAATATAGCTGAGGAGACCTGGCCCCTATCCATGCTGGAGAGGATGGAGTCAGAGAGCCTTAACAAGGAGGAAGCAGTGGAGTGGCCCTGTCTGAACCCACACTGGAATGGTGTGAAGAAGTTTGAATCAGAGAGGAAGGAGGTAAGTTGGGTGAGTTCTAGGCGCTCCTGTAGCTTTGCCAGGACCGGGAGTAGAGAGATAGGGTGATAATTTGCAGTGAGGGAAGGGAAGCCCCCTTTAGGGAGGGGGATGACAATGGCATGTTTCCAGGCCCGAGGGACAGTAACAGTGGTGAAAGAGAGGTTTAGGAGATCAGCTAGAGGTGATGCTATGACTGGTGTGGAGAGGAGAAGGAGTTTGGTGTCCAGCCCATCGGGGGAGTTACTTTTAGCAGTGTTTAGGGTCAGAACGGTCTGAAGGGCTTCTGATTGTGTAATTGGGTGGAAGGAGAAGGTGCTAGGCCTAGGTGAGTGTGAGGTATTGTCTGAAGTGGTGTCTAGTGGAGTAGTGGGGGGCAGGGAGGAGAGGAGAGGAGAGTCAAGGCACAAGAGGTAAAGTATGAGTTGGACTCGGCAGCCACCACCCCTGGATCAAAAAGGAGTGAGTTGTTTGCAATCAGGTGCAGCATGGGATTTGCCACCGGGGGGGAGAAGAGAGAGTGGATGACCTTCCAGAATTTGGATGGGCGATTTAAGTTAGACTGGAGTGAGGAGTTGAAGTATTCTGCTTTAGCGAGTCTAATTGCTGTGGTACACTTGTTACATAGCACAGTATCTTGTGTAGTCTTGTGGGAGGTGCAAGGTTTTATGCTTCCGCCAGGCTTTGTCACAAGCATATTGGCAGGCTATAACTTCTTGAGTGATCCAAGGCAGGTGGTTATCATGAACCATGGAAAGATGCAGTGGGGCATGCCTGTTCAAGACAGTGAGGAACACGTCTTGGAAGTGAGCTAAGGTGTCATCAATGGATGGGGCAGGGATGGGTGAGGACCAGTTAGCGCGGGCTAGGTCTTCATGCATGGAGGCTAGGTTGAGGGATTTGTATGAACGTTGGAATATGAACTTGGGGCAGATTTGGGGGTGAATTTTCCTGATAAGGTAGATAATGTGGTGGTCACTGAGGGAGTCAGGAGGAGCCCAGCTTGGATGACCCGTGGGGTGGGAGGGAGTGCTCAGTCTATGAGCGCAGTGTTTTGTAGATTTGGGGTTTAGTCAGGTGGGCTCAGTGATGATTGAGACAGGTTCCAGAGCAGCAATGTCCGCTCTGGTTTTGCTGAGTGAATGGAACAACCAGTTGTGGTTAAAATCCCTTGATATATCTAACTCCCTTAGATGATAGAGAGGAGATTTGTGCAAGTAAGTCAGTGACAGTTGATGCAGGAGTGCCTGGCCATCAGTAAGCACCAGCTATAAAAATAGGGAGTGAGTGGGGTAGTTCCAGTTGAATCATTATGAGTTCATGGGCTTTTGGTGCGGACTTAGTTAAAACTACAGTGAAGTGCAGGGTGGCATTTATATATATGGTGACGCCACAGCCTCTGCTAGCCCTGTGTTGGCGGGTCATGGTATAACCCGGGATTGAGACAGAGATCTCATTGATATTTTTGTTTAGCCATGTCTCAGTCTGGATGATGATGTCAGGGGCATAGTGGGTGGCAAGCACCTGGAGAGAATCAATTTTGGGGGTGAAGCTACGTATGTTTAGGTGTAAGAGGCACAGGCCATGGGGGAGGGAGGGGCCACTGGGGTATGGGGTGATGAATGGGTTTGGAGAGGGTCCGGGCAAATTTGGCAGGGTGGGGGAGTGGAGGGGGGACTGGGTTAGGATGTATGTCGCCAGCTACGAGGAGCAGGAGGACAACAGTCAGGTAGTGCCCAGAGAGTCGAAGCCACCAATAGCAGTTTGAGTGACATCTTGTGTAGGTGCACTGGGTAGGGCTGTGGGAGGTTTGATGGGGGGGTAAGTAATGTTAGAATTGTCCATGTGTGAGAGGGGAGGAAGAGGGAGGGGCAGGGGCATACGAAGGAGTGGACCCACATATGGCTAAGGTGAGTGGTCATTGGAGAGTATGGGGGGAAGTATAATCTTATAAGATCAGGTAGTAAAGGGGTTGAGTTTGAGGGTAGATTTGGGGTGAGTTGGGGGGGAGAGTAGGATGGCAGAAGCTAATGAAAGTAGGAGTGACAGATAACCGATCTGAAGAGACACTGCTAGTTCCAAGCAGCAATAGGATTTATGGAGGGAGAGAGAGGTTGAGGAGGTGCAGAAGGTGTTGAGATATCAAGTTGCAGGAGGTAATAGTGCCTCTAGTGGCTAATCCGTATAGTAAGCTTATGGGAAACCAGGGAGATAGTTTTTTCTCTCTGGCTAAGCGAGATGAAACGCTATATATCTACTACCAGGAAAGGGTGGAGGGTATTGGGGCGGGCAGGAGCAGTCATGAAGTGACTGTGGGGCTTAGCTACTGATGCGTTTAAGCAGCAAGGAGAGCTGGCGGCCCATTCCATTTTCGTATCTGAGGCTTGAGTAGTTCAGGGGGGGAGGGCAGCTCTTGTTCGGCCCTCGTGACCCACGACCCTCAGAGGATCCTGTCCTGTGAATGCTGAGGTGGGCTGTGGAGACAGAAGGAGAGGTAAGGAGCTGTATTTATAGCCCAGGAGAACAATCGTATTAGCATACAGGCAGTGTGGCACATTTAAACAGAGCAGCAGTAAAATTATGTTTTATTATTTTTTTTTAATTTTAAGTAACAGAATTTATTTAAAACCGAGTAACCTACTTAAACACATATTAAGGTGATTTGGCAATACAATAAATGATTTTATATCTGTTACAGAAATCCACTGAAGGATTATTAAGGATATGTGCCTAAATGCAAACATTGAAAATAACATGGAAATGAAGATGTTTAAAAACAGGTATTGTGAATTGGTAAGAATGCTCATGAAAATTACTGTGACTTTAGGAAAGTTGTGCTAAAGTATAACTATATGGTTCAAATTACTTTTTCATAAGTCACTGAGAACACTAAGGTGCTGGCATGTTACTTTGGCCTCTTTGGAAAGCATATGGAGGATAAAGCATTATTTTTGAGTTAAACTATTCATTTCAAAATCAGTTTGAACACCATGGTGCTGGTATGTCTTTCAACTTTTTGTAAAATAAGTTGTAGCATTGAGTTTAAGGTGCATGAAGAGTTTTATTCAATCTAATGATTAAACTGAAAATAACAGTTCAGCAGGAAATTTAATGTGTCTTAATGGACTTAAGGAGTACAACATAATGTAAAAACTTACAGGAAAGCTCTGTTTGCTTGACAGGGTTTGATGAACTGCAAAAAGAATTGTTGGACACATCAATAGGCTTCCATATTTTGAGTGAGTAACTTTGGAAACATTAAGTTTTGTAAAAATATTTTATTGTTGTAGGTGGACAGTTATTTAATAATGTATTTATCTATTTATTAGGCAGTGAAAGGCATCTCCTGAAGAAGCCTATACATGTAGGTGAAACATAGAGATTGTTTGCCATGAAAATTGAATAAATTATTGTGAGCTTTTTTCTACATCCAAGCTGTCTGCTGTATATTCATGTACGCCTCTACACATTTCCGCTACTGGAGAACTTTATCATTTCAACCTAGAGATACCATGAGTAAGGTTGCAGCTGAATGGTGGCAGCATACCAAGGTAACTCTTTCAGGCATCTGAAGGGTTACGTAAACTGACAGCAGTACAGACTAAGTACTGGGAGAGAACCAGCCTGTGAAAAACTGGTTAGCAATGTTTGGGATCTGAAACAGATTGTCAATAAAAAGCTTATCAGTCCAGTCATGGAACAGGATATACAAAAGAGGATACAGCATATATAGTACTACCATTTTTTAAGTGAGGATAGCTAGAAGATGCTATGCTTGGGCCATGTGAGAAATGCACATTGCCAAAACTTCAGGAGCTGTGCAAAAGAAGAGAGCTTGTCTTTGAGGAAGGCCAGCCATTGGCAGAATTTATAGACATCCTTGAGAAATGTAATCTGGGAAGCAGTGTAAAAGTGATTACTGGTAGCCAAAGTCATGAGACAGAGGCTAGGAAGCATGCAAGAGAGCCAGATCCTGGAACTGGGGCAGCTGTTCAGCTAGATATGATGCAGCTGGAGTTCACCCTGGTTAAGGTGAAGGCAGATACCAAGCAACAAAAAGCAGAAGGTGAGAATCAAAAGGCAGATGTGGAGCTGCAGATGGCAAAGCTGGAAGCTGAAGAGTGAGAAAGACATTGCTAGAACAAGATTCAGCTGAGAGAGCATGAGGGAGAGAGAAAGAAAGAGCGAGAGGAGCAAGAAAAGCTGAGAGAGGTGCAAGAGCAAGGGCATGAGCATGCGATGGAGATGGAAATTCTACTCCAGAAGACAGTGCCATGAACCATAAGTGTTGACATCAGGAGATAAACCCAAGAAGCTAAAATTAATTCCAAAATTATTCCAAAGTATCCAGAGGGGATGATCTTGATTTGTTTTTGAAGTCTTTTGAGAGAATTTATGGGCAATTTGAATTGGACAGGGTCTCTTGGCCAACTAACATTTTGCCACCTTGTTGACCATGAAGTCTTCCTCCAAACCATGGCTGGCCTCCATTTCTCACTAGAGGTCTGCCTCTGGTTCAAGGACGACCTAAAGGGTAGATTCCATTACACCATTGTTGCTGGTGTCCTCTCCAAATCCTGCCCCATCAAATATGATGTTCCCCAAGGGTCCATCCTGGGCCCTCTGCTCTTCTCTCTGGTTGTTAACTCCCTACATGACATCTGCACCTTCTTTTAATTTATTCTCTATGCCAATGATGCAGCCTTTTCTGTCAGGACAAAACCCCACCATTCTCATTAATAAACTCCAGATAGATTTCAGCAGACTTCACCCCTGGTTCATGTCCAAAGGTCTAGTACTCAGCTCCAAAAACTAAGTTCATGGTTTTCCAGCACTCGAAAACCCCTTGGCCTTGACCTCTCACTCTATGGCAACCTTGGTAACTCCATTGAAAGAGTCAGTGAATTCAAGTACCTTGGCTTACTTCTGGATTGTCATCTCAGTTTTGATGCTCACACTAGCCTCACAATCAAAAAAGCCCACCAATGCCTAGTCATCCTCCACAGAACTAAGCATTACTTTAACAGGTAATCCAAATCACTACTAGTTTCTAGCTTCCTACTTCCTGTCTTTGACTATGGTTCACTTGTCTCCCTTCCCAGCTTGTCCATCAAACATTTCTCCAGACTCCGAAGCTCCTACCACAGTGCTATCGATTTTGCCTCTGGCCTCCCTAAACTCAAACACAACTATGACATTTATCAGCTCACCGGTCAGCCCTCACTTGAGGCCCATCTCAGCAGCTAGATGGCCACCTTCTTCTTCTTCAAACTCTCTCATGGGCTGCTCTCTGATTGCCTCACCTCTCCCTTCCAGACAGCTGCCACCACCAGGACCACTAGACTGTACTCCACTCTCTCTTTCATGGTTCTTTTCTCCCAGACCACTCAAGGCCAGAAAACTCTCTCCTTTATGGGACCCAAGCTCTTCAACTCTCTTCCCCAGAATTAAAACTCTGTCCCTCCACAAATGCCTTCAAACAACATATCAGGATACATTTCTCCCCCACACACACACTCCTGTACCTGCTCGCAGCCCTAATCTAGCACCCCTACTGCACTCTTTTCCCCTCACCCTCCTGTTATCCACCTCTGGCACTTACCCTCTCTTTCTAGCACTTGTAGTACTGTTAATCTACCTTGGCTAGTTTTTTGATTGCACTTAAATGTTTGTTTCCCACTGTTTATTATATTATTGTGAAACCCACACAGAATGCTAATGTCACCTCTGTATTTGTTAAATCACCCAGGTTAGCTCTTGGTTGCCCTTTTGTCTATACTGTCCTGACTGGATATGTACCTTGGTGTTAACCCTAGCTCTAAGTTAAGTGTTTCAGTCTATGTCATGTCACATGATTGTTGTATGTAACTGGATGCTTGTGTAAATGGGCAGCAATGCTCACATGCCTTTCCAGTATAACCAATAAAAATTAAATTAAATGAAAATGCCACTCCTTAGGGGCAAGGCATTAGAAGCCTTCACCAGGATAGACAATGAGGACTGTATGGACTAAAAGAAAGTATAAGCTGCCTTACTAAAATATGTTGCACAGACATCCGAGGCCCACAGACAACACTTTAGAGGTTTAAGGAAGACATGTGAGATAACGATTCTGAAATGCATGTACCACTAGGCAATCTGTTCGAGTAATGGTTAGAAGGAGGGTGCAAAGACTTGCTATGTACAGTGAAGCCCACCAGGATGAAGTGCAGTGTCACAGGTTTACTGCATGACAAAAGGGATTAACTCCCATTGAAATTGCATTGTTTACTGCAGTAACTGTACTGCAGAATTCTGCAGCACTGCGCTCATCCTGGTGGGCTTCACTGTAAGTAGTAGTACTACTACTAGCTATGTGGAACAGATAAAATATTTTTCCTCATGGAACAGTTCTTAATGTCTGTACCAGAGGAGCTGAGAATATGATTGCCAAGAAGACTGATCAGTTCATATCCAGTCAACCATTCATTCAGCACAAAACCATGGCAGAGGGACATCAGGTGGTTTAAAGGGAACCCCAGAGGAGCAACCTAACAGAAGGCAGACTGTGTCCAATCAAAGAGGAAAGCCAAATGGTTTCAAAAGTAAGGAGTCAGGGGAATGCAGGTGCTATATACTAACATACTAACATACTATTTGCCAGAAGATTAGGCCTTACGGTCTATCGAGTCTGCTCGAACCTCAGATCCTTAGTTGGGTGCCGAGGCCCTCCCCTCCCTTGTGCTCCAGAAACCCCTATCATCCATCCCCACCCCCCGGGACAGGCCATCATCTGATACATCCACTTTCTGTGTCTGTCCCACCCTGTCTTGAAGCCCTCCACTATGGATCTCTGAACCAGCTCACCAGGCAGTGCATTCCAAGCGTACACCACCCTCTCAGTGAAAAACCTCCTCCTCCTCTTTTCCCCCTCACTCTTCCAGCTTCCAACTTCAAACCATGCCCTCTGGTGATACCTCCCTGCTTTAGTCTAAAGATCCCCTCCATGTTTACCCTATTTATTCCCTTGAGGTACTTGAAGACCTCAATCATGTCCCCCCTGTCTCTTCTCTCCTCCAATGAAAACAGGCAGAGCTCCTCAAGTCTGTCGTCATACGTCAAATCCCCTAGCCCTCGTATCATCTTAGTTGCCCTCCTCTGTACCCCTTCCAGGAGCTGTATGTCCCTCTTCAAGTGTGGTCTCCAGTACTGTACACAGTACTCAAGGTGTGGTCTAACCAGTCCATTGTACAGCGGCAGAATCACTTCCTTGCTCCTAGAGGTGATCCCCTCATGATGCATCCCAACATCCTGTTTGCCTTGCTATCCGCTTTCCTGCACTGCTCAGTTATTCATACATGCATCCACCATGACCCCTAGGTCTTTTTCCCCTATTGAGGCCTCCAGCGCCTCCCCTCCCAGGGTGTACCTGTGTTTAGGGTTTCCTCGACCAAGATGCAACACCTTGCACTTGGTGATATTGAAATTTAATTTCCATGTGTGAGCCCAGCTTTCCAGCTTTCCAGGGTGTCCAGGTCCCCTTGCAGGGCCAACCTCCCCTTTTCTCCCTCAACTACTGCTCCCATCTTGCAGTCATCCATGAAGAGATTCATTTCACACCCTATACCCTCCCTGATGTCCGATATGTATGCATTAAACAGGATCGGACCCAGGACCAAGCCCTGCGGTACCCCACTACCAACCTCTCTAGGGTTCAAGAGCTCCCCACAGACCACTACTCTCTGGGTGCATCCAGTTAGCCAGTTTTCAATCCATCTGACCACCAAAGGGCCTACTCCTAACCCCATCAGTTTCTCCACCAGACCATTGTGGGGGACAGTCAAACGCCTTGCTGAAGTCCAAGAATAATATATCCACAGGCTTTCCCCTGTCCAGTTCTGATGTTACCCATTCGTAGAACTCCACAAGATTGGTCTGACATGATCTACCTGGCACAAACCCATGTTGCCGACTATCCAGACCTCCTATCTCCTCCAAGTACACCCCCAATCATTCCTTTAGTATACTCTCCATTAATTTTCCCACCACCGAAGTCAAAATGATGGGTCTATAGTTACCTGGTACTTCCCTCGTCCCCCCTTTATGGATTGGCACCACATGTGCCTCTCGCCAATCCCTAGGTACCCTCCCTGTCTCAAGTGACCTGTTGAAGAGCTCCACCAGGGGTGCAGCCAGTATGTCCGCCAATTCCCATAGTACTCTCGGATGAATGCCATCCAGCCAAGGAGATTTGTCTTTCTTTAGGGCCTTGAGGGCTAACCACACCCTTTGGTGGAGATAGCATCATCTGTCCCTCCACCTTACTGGACTTTTATCCTTATCCAGATGTGACACCCTGGGGTACCTCTCCTCCTCTTTGCTCCATTTCTGTTGCTCCCCTGATCCCACTCACTGCCACTTCTATCCCCATCGTGCCTTGCTTTGTAGATATCCCATCCCCCTCCCTAGTGAACACAGAGGCAAAGTACTCGTTAAATACCTCTGCCTGGTCCCTCGCCTCATCCACCCACCCTCCTTCTGATCTCAATCTGCTGAGATGGCCCTTAGTTTTTCTCCACTCCCCAATGTACCGGAAGAACCCCTTTTCCCCTCCATGTATCCCCTGTACCAGCCGCTGCTCTTTACTGGACTTTGCTCCTCACCATCTGGGTGACTTTTCTAGATGCAAGATGGTACATTTCCTTATCCCTATCCCCTCTTGTTGTTTTATATTTTTTGTAGGCCGCCTTCTTTTTCTGACCACTACCTGTACCTCACTGGACCACCAGCATGGTTTATGTGACCTTGCTCCCTCACGCTTCAACTTAGCTCAGATCCTGACTGCCTCATGAAGTCCCTCTTTATGACCTCCATCTCCTTTCCACACTTGTCATTGATGTAATCCCTTCAAGTGATCCTTAAGAATATTTCCCATGCCCACAAAGTATGCCCCCTGAAGTCCACTGCCAGTGTCCTAGATCTCCCCTCCCCCATGCTTATTTGAAACCAGACAGTATTGTGGTCACTCCCAGTCAGGGTCCTCTACAACCAGGTCCTCACCAGATCCCCATCTGCCAGAACCACATCCAGAACATGACCCCTCCTTGTGGGCTCCATCACATGCTTTGTTAAAACACTATCCTGAAGCCGTCCAGCAGCCTCTGCTCCTTGGCCACCTTAGAGGACATGGTTCCCAGTTTGTACCTGGCATATTAAGGTCCCCATCAACACCACTCCTTCCTTTTTGGTCCACACTGAGCAATGATGTTGTCCAGCAAACCATCCTCTAGAACATCACTCATCCTGGGGGCTCATATACTACACCCAGCTTGACCTTATTCCCGTTGGGGATCGTAGCAGGACCCATAAGGCCTCCACGTTTCCCTCTGCCTCTTCTACCCTAGCAATTTCTATGTCATCTCTAATGAACATAGCCACTCCACCCCTCTGCCCTCCTTTTCTATCCTTACTTTATCTGTATCTGCCAAATATTAGGACACCTTTCATATGACTGTTCAAAAAATATAGGAAATGGGAAAGTACAGCGAGAGAGTAGCTTTAAAAGCTCCCAGCAGTTAGTGGCCTGTACCTAGGGGCAGATCCCACTAAATCTGCTGCACACATGCACCCTGTGTTGGTAAATGTGATGGTCCCAGGAATTACTTATTTCTTTATTTGTAATTTTTGACCAGGAAAGGCACACTAAGCTATGATAGCTTGTTTGCAGGTACATCCTGGGTGATGGATTGCATAGACATATTTTTTTTGACAGGGGGATGGTTGGCCATGATACATGAGAAACTCCTCTACCCTTCAGAGGGGTGGCACCATGGTTGTCTTGCTGTGAGCAAGATTGCTGATCCAGGTGGTGGTGGTAGTGGAGGGTAATGTTTTCACTGTCTCAAGTAAGGCACAGACTCCAGCAGTGCTTAGAAACAGCATTTTTCCTGATAACAGCACTGTATCTGCACTCCATTTCAGCCAGGGAATGGATATTCTGACTGCTTCCTGTCCTGATGCGTTTCCTGTCAGTGATCCAGTGATGGATGTTTTGCAAGCTGAACTAGCTGGAGAACAGCTCCTGTTGGCAGGCATCAAAGCAACAAATCTAAAGAGTAAACAGAGAGCAGATGAGACACTCTGGGTCACCCTGGAGACAGGAAATGGCACCACAATCCGCATGGGGGTTGTATACAGAAACCCATCTCAGAGGGAGGGAATGGACAAGAAAATGATTGAAGACCTCCCTAGAATGGCAGAAAAAGGGAGATACTGTTGATGGGGGACCTGAATATGCCAGATGTTAACTGGAGCAATGTGCCAGATGTCAGCTGCAGGCACATCCAAGAGCAGGGTCATTCTTGATGCCCTACAGGGGCATGCCTCAAACAGCTAGTATTGGATCCCACTGGGAGGGAGCAGTCTTAGACCTGGTACTCTCAAATGGGGATGGAGAAAGAATCTCAGATTTAGAAGTCGGTAGCCATCTGGGAACAAGCGACCACCAAACAGTGTGGTTCACAATAAACACAGCCATACAATCAAGCCATACAAAAGCAAGAGTATTGGACTTAGGAGGGCTGACTTTGGGAAATGAGAGAGTGCCTCAGAAAGGCACTTGCAAACAGGCAAGAAGGAGGGGTGGAGGAACAATGGGACTAATCAAAACAGCCATCACAGAGGCAACAAGCCTTGTGTAAAGCAAATCAACAAAACACAAAGAAAGAAAAAAAATGCTATAGTTCTCAAAAGAAGTGGCAGGGAAGGTTAAGGAGAAAAGGATAGCATTCAGGAAATATAAAGAAACACAGAAGGAGCAGGTCAGAGAACTTTATCAGTTAAAGCAGAAAGAGGCTGGGAAGGCAGTCAGAATAGCAAAGGCCCAAACTGAGGAAAGGATAGCCAGTTCTGTTAAGAAGGTGGATAAGACCTTTTATAGGTACATTAGGGAGTGAAGAAAGACCAAAGGAGGGATACTGAGGCTTAATAAAGGGGAGAGAATGTGGGTAGAGGGTGACAGTGAAAAAGCAGGGATACTGAATGAATATTTCTGCTCAGTATTCACAAAGGAAGAGGAGGGAGGTACCTAAACCAAACAAGAGAAACACTCTGAAGATGGGGGTTGATACCAGTCCATTTATAGAAGAAAGGGTTCTGAAAGAACTAATAAAATTGAAGGTGGACAAAGCAATGGGGCTTGATGGGATTCACCCAAGAATTCTAAAAGAACTAAGGGTAGAACTAGTGACACTGCTGACTACTCTCTTTAACAAATCATGGGAGGATGGGGTGGTACCTGAGGACTGGAGGAGGGTGGATGTGGTTCCTCTTCACAAAAGTGGGAGCAGGACAGAGGCAGGAAACTATAGACCAGGTAGTTTGACCTCAGTGGTAGGGAAATGATGGAATCACTTCTGAAGGAAAGAATTGTTGAGTACCCAGAGGCCAGTGGGCACAGGACCCAAGCAGCATGGATTCACAATGGGAAGGTCGTGTCAGACCTAATCTAACAGATTTCTTTGACTGGGTGACCAAAGTAGTAGACCATGGAGGGCTGTGGACATGGCTTACCTAGATTTTAGCAAGGCATTTGATACAGTCCCACACAAAAGATTAATACACAAGTTAGCCAGCCTTGGAGTGGGTCCCAAGGTGGTAGCCTGGATAAAAAATTGCAGACAACAGGACTCAAAGGCAGTAGTAAATGGAGTCCACAATGAAGAAAGGAGGGTTACTAGCAGGGTACCGCAGGGTTCAGTACTGGGACCAGTCATTTTTTAATGTCTTTATAAGTGACATTGCAGAGGAACTGGAAAGAAAAGTATGTCTCTTTGAAGATGACATGAAGATCTGCAACAGGGTTGATACACCAGATGGAGTGGAAAGGATGAGAAGGGACTTGGGAAGGTTGGATGAATGGTCAAATGTATGGCAGCTCAGATTCAGTGTAAAGAAGTGCAAGGTAATGCACCTGGGAAATAAAAACCCAGAGGAAGAGTACACAAAGGGGGTGAGATACTGACAACAGTAAAAATGGAAAGGGACCTGGGGTAATTATATCAGATGACTAAAGGTGGGCAAGCAATGTGAGAAGGCAGTAAGGAAGGCTGGGGATACTGGGATGCATAGGAGAGGCATCAATAGTAGAAAACAGGAAGTTGTTACCCCTCTGTGCAGACAGTTGGTGAGACCCCATCTGAGTACTGTGTCAGTTCTGGAGACCCCATCTCCAAAAGACATAGACAGAGTGGAGGCTGTCCAGAGGAGGGCAACCAAAATGGTGCAGGGTCTGCACCAGAAGACATATGAAGAAAGACTAAAGGAGCTTAATATGTATACCCTTGAGGAAAGGAGGGAGAGAGGGGACATGATAGAAACTTTCAAGTACCTCAAGGGAATCAACAAAGTCCAAGAGGGTGGCATCTTTCAGAAAAAGAGATGTGCAAGAACAAGGGGGCACAATTTGAAGATAGAGGGGGGACGGCTCAGAGGTAATGTGAGGAAGTATTTTTTCACAGAGAGGGTTGTGGATGCATGGAACAGCCTCCCTGAGGAGGTCGTGGAGTCAAGAACAGTGGGGGAATTCAAGAATGCATGGGACAGACATAAGGCAGTCCTAGTGGGGGGTAGGAGGAAGTAAGCTGTTGGTTAACTAGGATCTGCAGTTTATCTGTTAGGTAGGAAAATGGTCAGACTAGATGGGCCAAGTGGTCCTTATCTGCAGTCAAATTCTATGTTTCTATTATCAAGAAAAGGTATCTACCGCTCTGTGATAAAACAGGATTTGATTCACAAGGAACAGATCATACCAGGCTAGTTTTCCAGAGTTAGAGGAGTGATGGGTCCTGCAGTCTCAGCTGGGAAGGTGGCCAGGGCATAGAGGAAGTGGGTATTGTACCAGACTTGCCTGTGGATGCAATTATGGGCAATGACTTTGACTGTCGGACCAGCATTGTATGTGTCACTACCCATCATAAGGCTAGGGAACCAGCTCCTGAGGATATAGAGAAAGCAGTGCAGCTGGAAGCAACCCCTGCCTCAGGATAGGGGAAGATGTATCTGAAGAATGAGCTGGGAGCAACAGTTTTGAGCCACAGCAACAGACTGGGGAGAGCCCAGTCATGGGCGGTTCTCTCATAGGAGAATGTGTTTTAGGGAAAGTCAGGTGTGGAGACTTCAGAAGAGCTCATTAAGCTGATCCATCCCTACAGAAATTTAGGGAGTTAGCCACCAGGGTGAAATGAGACTCTCAGGGCTCAGAGAAAATTGAGTAATACTGGGAGAATGAGTTCTTATATTGTGAGTGTGTTTCAAAGAGAGAACCTGAGGAAGGAGTACTCCAAGAGATACTGTAGTAATTTCTAAGAAGTATAGGAAGCAGCTTCTGGCCTTAGCCCACCTAATACCCTTTTCCAGACACTTAGGAGTCAGCCTTTCAGCAAGACGGCTTACTAACAATTTTTACTGGCCCAGTATTTTTAGGGATGTGGCAAACTACTGCTGGACTTGTCCACAGTGCCAGAGGGTTTCAAAGATTAGAACAAGGCTAAGGCAGCTTTGATTCCCCACCTATAATTGAAGGGTCATTTCAGGATTGCTGGCATGCACATTGAGGGCCATTCCAGCACCCCAATTCGCACAGGCAAGAGGTGATTCTTCTGGTTGTGGACTGTGCCATCAAGTACCAAGAGGTCACACCTTTGACCTCCACAGGGGTGGAAAAAGTGGCCAAGTAACTTCTGTGGATATTCAGCCAGGTGGAGTTTCCCCAGACAGTTCTGTCAGACTAAGGCACCAGCTTCACGACTGCCTTAATGGCTAGTCTTTTTGAGATGTGTGGGGTGAGGCAGCCCAGGGCCTCCCCATACCACCCCCAGACTAACTATCTGGTTGAGCAATTTAATGCATTGTTTAAGTCTATGTTAAGGGCATTTCCTGACCAGCATACGAGAGAGTTGGGGAAGTACTTACCCCATCTCTTTTTAACATATAGAGAAGCCCCACAGGAGTCTATGGGGTTCTCACTCCTCAGGCTGCTATTTAGCCATAGGATAAGGGGTACCCTTGATTTAATAAGGGATGAATGGGGGCATGATCTTGAATCTGCTGTGGAGTACATCCTGACTTTCAGGTGATGACTCAAGGAACTCATGGGGCTCACCCAGTAACAGATAGCCACTGTACAACAGAGATGGCAGAGTGAGCAGTCCTCTAGGTACCAGTGATCATTGTACAGTGTGGTTTAACATTATGATGGAAGCAGAAGCAAATCACATGAGAGTGAGGCTCATGGACATTAGCAGTGCAGAGTTTAAGGAAATGGGAGACTGTTTCAGAAACAGCCAAGTATGATGGATTGCAAAGGAGGGGCAGAGGAACTGTGAGGAAAAATAAGGGTGGGCATAATTAAGACAATGAGCCTCCATGTGAAAGAAGTGAATGAAAGCAAATGAAAATGAAACCACTGTGGTGCTTCAGAAAAGTGGTCATGGTGGTGCTGAAAAATAGGGTGACATTCAGGAGCTGTAAGGAACTACAGAGGGAGGAAGACAGGGAGGTGTACCAGGTAAAACAGAGGGAAGCAGAGATGGGAGCAAAGTTGCAGATAGAGGAAAGGATAGCCAGACTGATAGCAGACGGGGATAAGACTTTCTTCAGGCATTACTGTAAGTGAGAAGAGGCAAGCAAGGGGAGGGAGAGTGAGGTTAAGGAGGGCAGTAGAGTGAGACTCTAGAGAAGAGGACTAAGGAAAAATCAGAAATCCTGAACAGATACTGCTGCTCACTCAGTCTTCATAGTGTGGGGGGGATGAACACCAGTGATCAGCAGGAAGAAAGGGAGTGGGAAGGTGGACTCAAGTCCATTTTCAGAGGAAAAAGTCCTGAAGGGACTTGCAGCTCTGAAAGTGATCAATACTAAGAGACTGGGTGGAATACACCTAAATATACTGAAAGAACTCAGGTAGGTGCTGACTTCCCCACTGATGGCTCTATTCAACAGCTCACTGGAATCAAGCATGGTTCCAGAGGACTGGAAGAGAGCTGACATGGTCCCTCTACATGATGGTGGCAGCAGGGGAGAGGCTAGTAACTACAGGTTGGTGAGCTTCATCTCAGTGGTGGGGAAATTATTTGGAACAGTGTTAAAGAAAGGTTGATAAGAGCGTGTGGAATCCAATGGGCTACAAGACCAAAGGCATCATAGATTCACAGGTGGATGTCCATGCCAAATGAAGCTGACCTAGTTCTCTGACTGGGTGATTAGAGAAATAAATCAGAGGAGGGCAGTTGACATGGCTTATCAGGACATTAGCAATGCCTTTGACACCGTGCCACACAGAAGACTGATTAAGAAATTGAGCAGCCCAGGCATGGGATCCAAAGTAATGAACTGGATTAGAAATTGGTTAATGGGGGGACCACGTGATGCAGGGTACCAGGTAGAAGCTCTCTGTATAGCTCCAGCCTCCCGACTTGATAAAAGTGTTTTTTGGAGTGTTTAATAAGCCTAAAACCCTATATTTTTAAGGTCTACTGCCTTCCTAGCATTGAATGTTCCTGCTGGAGGAATTTGAGAAATAATGGAGGTTTATATGAAATGGGCGCCGCAAAAACATACCCCGCCAGTTTCTCTGGAGAAGACCCCAAAGAAATCACGGGCCATGAGTGGAACTGATAAGCCAGAGGTCGTAAATCAGGGCACGGAGCAGGAACTGCTCACTCTAAGCAGATTCCTAGAGGAATTCAAGCCCTTTTGGGAAGAAATAAAAGAAATGGCATCAGAGATGAAATCTCTATCTAGAAAGCTTGAAGAGATCTCAGTCTTAACTATGGATAACACCGCCAGGATTTCCTCCTTAGAGAAACAAGTAGAGAGGTTCGAGCCTGGGATAGCGGCTGTGCAGCAGAAACTTGCACGTTTTGAAGCTAAGATGGAAGACCTTGAAGGTCGTAGTCGAGAAATAATATTGTGATCCTTGGTCATGGAGGGAGAAGAGGGCCAGAACACCATAGCATTTGTCCAGAAGTTGGTGGAGAAGATCGCTGGCCTCGCCTTTGGGGCTAAATACATAATCGAGAGAGCCCACAGATCCCTGAGGTCAAGCCCCCGGAGCTACACCTCACCCTATAATATGCCAATTTTAAATTACTTGAGAGGCATTTGTTGTACAAAGTAAGAGAAATCCAGGAAGTGAGATGGGAACAAGTCAAACTCAGGCTAGTGCAGGACTTGCCAGGCTCTGTCCGTTTGAAATGCAAAGCATTTCACCCTGTCGCCTCTAAGATTATTGCAGCTGGTCTGAAGTTTCATATGGCGTACCCGGCCAGGTTACAGGTGCAAGTAGCCGGTACCTGGATTTCTTATGAGGATCCTGAGGCTGCAATTTCTGGCCTAAAGCTGTCCCTACCTGATCTTTTCAGGGATACTTGAGAGGCCCTTTGTCATGTCAAGGGAAGAGTTCTAGATTGAAGATATCTGGCTGTCACTTCGAGGATTCTTCAGGGAGGAATATATATAATTGCTGAATTTCTATCCAAGCCTATTTAGTGGGCTTAAGGGACACAATTTCTTTAATATTTTCTGGACTTTATATGGTTGCTTACACTTTAGCTTCATCTGGGACTGTGATCTCTTTTAAAATGACTGTTTAAGTTTATCATTTTCAGGCATTGGGGAGAGTAATTTTGCAATGTTTTGGTTTAGTATCTCCCCTGCAAGCATGCGAGGGGGAATTGGCCCAGTTAAGGCCTTTGGCATGTACCCCATAGGGTATTAATACCCATCATTCCATGGGTTGCCTGGAGAGGGTCTTGGGGTACTCTCTCTACAGCGCCTTACTACACGCTTTCATTTCTGTACCACCAGAGGGAGCTTGAACCTCATTGAAATAGGGCCCAATGATTTCAGTGGCCCGGGATGGAGGGTTTGCCCTGACATAAGTGCGCTACTATGGATGGGGCGTGGTTGAATCTGTTTTGTGGGGCCAAGCGTATCCTGTTGCGGGTGAGTCCCACGTGGGGACCGGAAATATTGCCTGTGGTCTGCTCTTAACAACACCTATCAAGGTGCGTTCCTTTCAGCGGGCAAGGTGTGAGGGTTGGTAACTCTCACTATTCCTATCGCCCAAGTTCTATTACACAGTGTTACTCCCATGGGTTAACTGGAGTGGATCAACTAAGGACCTCACATATTGTTACTGTTACTTAGGTCATTTACCTCCTGTTGTTTTCATGTAGGAGGGCTCAAAGATCTTTCTTCTTTTTTTTTTTCTTAGGGTTTAAGGGAGTAATGTCAGGGGGTTGGGGGGAGAAGGGAACGGTATGCTGTTGAACGTTGTTAGTGACAGTTGGGGGTGTAGGGAGGGTGGGGCAGAAGGCAATAGTTTGAGTTTATTAATGCTAGTTTGTGATTGGGTGTTACTTGAGGGGGATGGAAGGGCTAGTTTGGGCAGGACTGGGGGGGGTTTGGGGGCAGAAGGATGGCACAGCAGTTTTAGTGGAACAGGGGTATGTGAATTACAATAGTAGTAGCTGTCAAAGGTTAACCTCGGGCTTGTTTTGTCAACAAAGATGGCTAGTAGTATTAACCTAGCTACGTGGAATGTGAAGGGGGTTAGGAGAAAACCTAAGCAATATCAGGTGCTTAAACACCTGAGCTTGCTGCGTGAACAGATTACGTTTTTATAAGAATCTCACCTGCTAGATACTGAGGCACTACAACTCAGGAGACAACAGGTGGGGCGGTCTTTAATGCCTCAGGCTCTACCAGTAGTTGTGGGGTCATGATGCTGGTTAATAGAGACATTCCATTTATTCCCATTCAGGTTTTTAAGGATTCAGAGGGAAGGTACGTTCTAGTTCAGGGTACCATTTGGGCCATGCCACTTTTGCTTGGCAGCATCTACGGACCAAACGTGGATGATCCCACCTTTTTCGCGAAATCAACTTCCACTATTCTCCCCTTATTCCTATTCCCATTATCATGGGGGGAGACTTTAATCTGGTTTTGGACCCTAACATAGACAGATCTGGGAATGTATCGAGGGGACTGTCCCCGGGACAAAGAGCTTTCAAGGAATTACTGGATCAATGCGGACTCTGTGATGTATGGCTTGCTTTGCATCCCAACTCCAGGGAATTTACTTTTAGTTTGCCGGTACACAGCTCGCAGTCTCACATTGATTACCTTCTGGTCTCTCATGAGCTCTTGCCAGGTGTGCTATCCACCTTGATTCAACCAGGTCCTGTATCTGATCATTCTCTGGTGTTATGTAATCTGGCTTTCTCTAATATTCCCAAGAAAGAGACCCGATGGAAATTAAATGAGCAGTTATTGAAGGAGGAGAAATACTGTCGACTAGTGAAAGATCAGATTGATTTTGTCTTCTCTACCAACCCATTAGAAAGTGTTACGCCGGACATCTTATGGGGAGCTTTTGAGGCTTACATTAGGGGTATTCTCATCAGTTTAGCTACAAAGAGAAAAAGGGCTCAGGAAGCTGAGTTATTATCATTATTGTCTCAAATACGGGATCTAGAATCTAGACAGCCAAACAATATTTCCAAGGAGGAGAGGCAGAAATTATTAGTAGTTAAGGACAGATATTTAGAATTTTTAAGAGAGAAAGCGGAGTTGGTTATCATTCGTACCAAAGCAAGTTTCACTGATCAAGGAGAAAAAGCAGGGCACCTGTTGGACTTACGTTTAAAACAGCAGTAGTCTGAAAGATTTATACCTCCTATTAGAGCACAAGCAGATGGATCCTTGAGGGTATCCCCCTTAGAGATAGTGCAGGAATTTGCTACTTACTACGAGCAGCTATATAGGGACATGGATAGCCCTCCTTCCACAGAAGAGTTGGAAGAGTAACTTAGGGATTCTTGCCTGCCTTCCTTGGCAAATTCCCCCCCAAAATTCTTATCCTCTCCCTTATCACAGGAGGAAATTTCGGCTGCTATAATGGCCCTGCCCTCGGATAAAGCTCCGGGACTGGATGGGTTTTCCGCTTTATTTTATAAAGTTTTCAGGGAGCAATTATTGCCTGTACTCCACCGGCTCTACCTTCATATTCTTTCCAGGGCTGCAGTAGACACTCACTTGTTTGAAGCCCTAATAGTCCTATTACCCAAACCGGACAAAGATCCTGAATTGGTTCAGAGTTACAGGCCAATATCCCTATTGAATCAGGATGTCAAAATTCTTTCAAAGATATTAGCAGATAGGCTAACGCTGGTTCTCCCAGACCTGATTGGCATGTCTCAGGTTGGGTTTATGAGGGGACATTCATCCTCAGACCATTTACGTACCCTCTCGCATGTCTTCTTGGAGTCCAGGGACACCACCTTTCCCGTGGGCTTGGTCTCCCTGGATGCCGAGAAGGCATTTGACTGGGTAAACTGGAATTACTTATTCCAAGTTCTCAGAGCTTTTGGGTTTCCTGACATTTTTATAGGCTGGATCAGGGCGCTATATCAGTCTCCCTCTACGAGGATTTCAGGTAATGGGGCTTTTTCAAAATCTTTCCTGTTATACTTAGGTACGAGACAGGGTTGTCCCCTTTCCCCCCTATTATTTAATCTTTATTTAGAACCCCTTATTCAAAATATTCTATATAACACGGGAATACAAGGTATTCCGATCCAGAATAATGTGGTGAAGATAACAGCATATGCTGATGATCTCCTCCTCCATTTGGCCCACCCGGTAACTTCTATCCTGAATATTCTAAGTGAGATAGTCAAGTTTAGTCGTTTTTCCAATTATAAGTTGAATGCAAACAAGACGTCCTTTTTTCCCGTTAATCACAAGGTTTTTAAGACAGACATTATCCCCCTTGGATTGTGTTGGTCTCCCCGTGTTATCAAATACTTGGGTATCAAGTTAACACGTAACACTTCCCAATGGTTTAAAGAAAACTTAGAACCTCTTTCTCAGATGATTGTGCAGGACCTAGAGAGATGGGATAAGCTTCCGATTTCACTATGGGGCCACATTAACATAATAAAGATGAATGTATTTCCCCAAATTTTTTATCCCCTGTCACATCTCAACTCATTTGTTCCTGTATCCTGGTTTCAGAAAATGCATAAGCTTTTCACTAATTTTATCTGGTCTAATAAACACTCCAGGCTAGCCTATCACAAACTAGCCACTGCCAAAAACGAAGGGGGGTTGCAGATTCCTCATTTGGAAATTTATTATTGAGCTAGTCAACTTGTTAAGTACCTGAAATGGGTAAGGCCGGGTCCGGAAAATCTGAGACCAGCCTGGCTCAACATTGAACTAGACTATATTCAGGCTATGAACATGGATCCCTCGACCATGCTCTTTGTTAAAGTCTCCCTTTTACAGAATGCTAGCAAATGGCCCACTCTCATGACCTCATTAAAGGTTCACTTGCAGTTGTGTTTGTTTCTAAGATATAATCCGAGTACAGACCTGTCTCAGTCTATCTGGAATTCTTCAGCTTTTACCACAAATAAGCAGGTAATTTCTCGTACATGGTTACCTCAGTTAGGTGAAGTGATAGCCTCCTCATTATTGGATGACTCGGGGGCTTGGCTCTCGGTAACCGAGCTTCTCAGAAGGTACAATATTCCAGACTCTCAGTCATTCAGGGTTTGTCAATTGAAGCATTTGTTAATCACGGTGTTTGGTAAAGTCCCTCCCCACCCAACAGTTTTTGCATTGGTACCTGAACTTTCTTCCCTTCTCGAATCCCCAGGAGTTATCTCTAAGATATATCAGGTATTGTATCCATGGCAGTTTGGGAGTGGCAATGGTCCCACTAGTTTTTGGAACCCATTTTTCCCTCAGTCTACTTTCAATTGGTCAGATCTCTGGATGTTCTGTCACAAATACGTGTCCCAAGATAGATTATGCCTCATGCAATTTCATATCTTGCACAATATGTACTACACGCCAGTCAAACTGGCAAAATGGGGCCTTCTCGATATTGATAGGTGCACTAGATGTTCCCAGGAAGCTGGGACGCTTTTTCACATATTCTGGTCATGCCCCAAGATAGCTTCATTATGGGATTTAATTAAAACCCGCCTGAATCCCTTATTGGGATTACAGGACTGTTTCACTCCGGATATTTACCTTTTGGGAGATTTGTCTTCTATTATGGTTAAAATTCAGAGACTTTATATATCCATGATCGCACTCTCGGTGAAAAAAATTATTCTCAGGCATTGGAAAGACAGAATTTGTCCAACATATCAGGAATGGATACATGAAATCCTTGCTAATCTCCACACAGAGAAGGCCATAGCAAGTCTTCAAAATAGGCTACAAAAGTATACGTTTATATGGGATCCCCTTCACACTTCAATTATCACAGCTAGGATTTAAAGGTAATTGGTGTACCTGCTATCTTATCAAGTATTCGATCATCATGGTTAGCTAGCTACTACAATACTCGTGGGAACTGCTGTGCCGAGTGGGGGTTGGGGGCAGTGTTGGATTGTACTACTAACTGGCTGTTCATACTTGTTCCACTGCCTCCAGTATTGTGGAAATTTTGTGAATAAAGTGTGAATTAAAAAAAAAAAAAGAAATTGGTTAATGAATAGGAGACAGAGGGTGCTGGTTAATGACACTGAAACTTATGGTGGGAAAGTGACAAGTGGGGTGCCGGAGGGCTCAGTACTGGGATCGGTCCTCTTCAATGTCTTCATAAGTGACATTCTAGATGAACTGGAAGGGAAGGTATGCCTTTTTGCATATGATACCAAACTCTGTAATAGAGTAGGCAATAAGGAAGGTGTGAAAAGAATGTGTAGCAATAATTGGAAACTGGAGGAGTGGTCAAGAGCATGGCAGTTGGGATTCAATGTCAAAAAGTGCACAATCATACTCCAAGGGCACATGCAAGAACTGAGCATAGGACGTGTTGAGGTACTCTCAGTCAATAAGGAGGAAATGGACTTTGGGATTATCATAATATGATGACCTCAAAGTGGCAGAATTGTTGGACAAAGCAGTGGGGAGGACCAGTGGCATGATGGGATGCATAGGGAGAGGTATCTCCAGCAGGAAGACAGAGGTGGTATTGTCACTATATAGCTCACTAGTGAGCCCCACCTGGAGTATTGAGTCCAGTTCTGGAGGCCAAAGGCAGTCTAAAGGAGGGTAACTAAAATGGTGCAGGGGTTGCACCAATAGCTGTATGAGGAGAGACTGAGGGATATCAACATGTACACCCTGGAAGACAGGAGACTGAGAGGGAATATGATAGACATCTACAAGTACCTCCTGGAGGCATCTGGATGCAGGAGGAGGGTTTTGTTCAAATCAGGAAGAGCACCAGAACCAGATGGCATTTGATGAAGCTGAATGGGAGGAGATTTAGGAGGGATGTGAAGAAGGACTACTTCACTGAAAGAGTGGTGGGTGCCTGGAATAGACTGCCAGTGGACGTGGTGAAATTGAAAACAGTAGGGGGCTTCAAGCATGCATTGGATAGACAAAGGAGAATATTTGGACTTGGGCAGGGAGGAGAAAGGGTCACCAGACACCATTTAGGGTCTGGCGGAGCAAGAGTAGGCAGTGACTATCTGGGCAGACTTGGAGGGCAAAGTGGTCCATTTCTGTCAACAAATTCTGTATTTCTAAGAAACAACTTTACTATGTTGAACAATATTTTCATCCTTCATACATTTGATCTAATATGGAATTGTGTGAAGTTTATGACTGGAGCTCTACATGCTCAGAATGGACATGCTTATACAACACCTAAGATGTGTGAGGTCACAGAGTGGAGGTAATACAAGTCTAACCTTAGACTTTATCTTACTGACTAGGGATTTTACAAATGCTGCATTAAGATTAATAGGTCCACTATGCAACACCAACATTCCCCAACCTACTTCCCTTTTGTTCCTACAGATCCCTGTTTTTATACAATGTACAGTATATAATGTTCCTGATTTCATAATAATAGATTTTATCCCTGGTGGTCCTGTGTGTGTGTGTGTGTGTGTGTGTGTGTGTGCACTTGTTACTACTTTGCCTATTTTCTGATCATGGAAGCTGCAACCAGGAGCTCTCCCTTTCTATTGCACATGCAGCTTATGTTGACAACACAACTGAAGCCATGAACAACCCATTTGAACATGAGTTGCTTGCACAACTCTGACGTTCACTGTTGTTTAATTCTTACCACTGCAATGGTTTCTGTACAAAATTGCAATGTATCAGAAAATTCTCAATGTGAAAAAGTTAACTAAAGCTCAGCTACTGATGCTTTCACCAAGCCCTGCCTATTTTTAATACAGGTGTGTAGTGGCAATAGTGTAGAGCAGCATTAATATCTTGATCCTCAAAGGGATGCATGCTTGCATTGGTGGAGCATGGCACTCCTACTCCACACATACAGAGACCTCCGCACATCATCACAGATGGCTGTGCACACCCCCACACACCTGATCCCTGGCTGTCCATATGTGTCCATGCATGATTGGGTCAGTGGCTGGCACAGGGGCGAAGGAGTGCAGATACCCATTCCACGAACGTAACTCTGATAATCTGGATGGTGGCTGAGTGGGCACAAACTATGTTGCCTCTGTGGCTACCATTGCCTTATGTTCCCCATTCTGTCTTGCAGCAGGACCTTCTCTGGTGCTGTATTGGTTTCCCTTCTGCCCCCTGAGCCGGTATGGAAGGTGGGGGGAGGCCTACCAGCACAGTACAGTACAGTACAGTATATAATATTCACATATTTGGATACTTATCTCTTTTTTTATTAAATCTGTTTCTCCACCTCTGCAGAACCGACAGGGGCTATGACCCCCCCTCAGAAAGGTACGTCCTCCAGCCCCTCCAACCACTCACAGGAGTGATTGGGACATCATGGGTCTTGCAAGGTCCCAGTTTTTCTTCCACTTTTTCCTCCCATGCCCTACACCCTGGGCAGAGCAGCTGTCTCCACCTCTGTGAAGGCAGACAGTCACCCTGGATGTTGGCCAACTCCTTGTGCTTGCATCTGTGCTGACACCCAGCTGCTGCTGGGTGTCAGTCAACAGCACACAGCCATCCCCTCACTGAGGAAGGAGAGCAGTCCTCCAGACCTTCAATCCTTACCTCCCCCGGTCAACCCCTGAATGACCTGAGTTTATTCCCAAACCTGGGTGACTGATGTGGCATGAAGTGTGGTATTCATTGCCTCAACCCTCAGCACCACTAAGCTGGCCTTTTGGATATTTATTCTGTAGAAGAAATAGCAGGCTCTGGATGACTGCCATATCCTTAAAACCTCTGCTCCATGCAGAGCACTGGATATACTATGGAGTTGGCCTGGGCATCCAATTGAACACCCCCATGCCCACCCATGGCCCCCTCACACAGCCCCTCAATGTGCAGCTACAGGGACCTGGCAGATGGGAATGCTGTCATGTGTGTCCGTGTCACAGGTTACAGTGGTAAGCACTCCAGAGTCATGAAGTTCATGCATACTGTATCTGGGGAGCCTTTGTAGATCAAGCCCTATGACTGCAAGTTGTGTTTACAGCTTGCCAACAAAAAGAGTGAAACATTTAAGATTTCTGCATTGATATAGAAGTTGCCACAGTGCACACTTGTCTAAATATCTCAAAAGGCTTTTTACCAGAAGGCGTTCTTGGTTTTGCAATACCTGCCACTAACTGACATCTAGTAATTACTGCTAACTGACTTACATAATTGCATTATACAATATTTTTTGCCAGTCTTGTCAGAGTTCATTTTAAGTGTATAGAAACAAGTCCTGTACCACTTAAAAAACTAAAAAGAACCAAGCCTAGGTAAATTTAATTTTGTAAGAACTGTTCCTGGAAATCCAACATGTTTTATAAGTTTTTATCAGAATGGATTGATATACAGTATGTGTCTATACAATTTACTGTACATTACTAGTTTGCAGCTCTGGTATAGTTGCAGGATCTTTTCTGTGTTTGCAATGTTTGTGATTAGTTAATATGTCAATATATCATGTCATGCAATGAAGTGACATTCTGAAATTGTTAATAAATAGTCTGATATTTCTGTGCTACTCTTCCCTTCAACACTGGGATGGGGTCATCATTTCAAGCAATCTACTGAACATCCATCTTCTTCTCTTCCCCCAAACTTCAAACTCTATAGTCTCAATTACACATTCACACCTGTTCCACACAGTTTTAGATACACCTTAAATCTGACAAGTAAGAGTTTTAGGCATGGCCCAAGACTTTTTGGGTTCTGTGGATATAGAATTAGGTTTTCCCACACAAATCCCCATTTTTAATGAGTGGTATTTACAAAATACAGACAAATAAGAGTTGTGGGTCCAATTTTACTGATAGAATACAATTTCTCTGACTTCGTTCCTCAGTATGGCCAGGGTAATACAAAATTTATTGAAACCAACGTGGGTTTGGGTGCCTTCATTTATGATACAGTATGTTATCAAAAGGGCACCTGATGTGTGCAGAACTATTTTACTTGGTCCAATTCTTATTATGTGCATTGTTAAGGTAGAGATTTATTGGCAGTAAGCTTGTAGAATATTTGGAAAAATGACAGTTTCTAATGTCTATTAATTTTATATCAGCCATTCTCTGTTGCCCCTTATACAATTTTACTGCTTTTCTTAGCTGAAATATTCTGTGGGATAACTGCAGAGTAGAGATGTTGTAAAGTTTAATTTTTCCAGACAAGTTGTGATGAAGTTGCAAAATTCACATTTGTGAATCACTTTTACAAGTTTCTCATTGGCATGACCAATTTCCAACTTCACAGCTTTTGTGACGTTTTCTACTTAAAGTGACACTTTTTCCACGAGGTTTCTGCGAAGTGGCAACTGTATAAGCACATTTTCATCAATTCGCATAGAAAACGGGCACTTCACCTGGTGAAAACTTCACAGTCGGCACTTCCCACTTCACAGATTTTGGCAGCTTTGCAAATTGATTTGTAAAGCAAATTTGGCCGTTTTACCTATCTCCACTAGAAAGCCACCATTGGGCGGGAGGTTCAGAAGAGTCCTAGCAAAATATTTTCTATGAACAGTAATATAAAGCAACATCTGTACATTTTGTTAGTTAATTCAGAGATAATACATGCAGCTGTTACATCAACATGATGCCCTTTTCATTCATGGGTTATCCAGCCTTATAATGGACCGAAACCATTTTCTTTAGTAAGGTGTTATGACTCAGTGGTTGGACAACTGAGCTAAGAATATAGGGACCTGAGACTGAATACTACCTTCACCATCACTTTCTGTGTGAACTTAAGTCCTCTATCTGTGCTTAGCCCCCTGTGCTTTCCTTAACCTCTTTCAATGTTACTTCCTCCCTCTGCATTGCTAATGGCTGCTGCAACTATCCATGGTTTTTGAAGTGCTTTGATATACAATGAGTATGAATAGTGCTGTATAAACCAGGTTCCTTTCCTTACGGCAGCAATAATGATTCGAGCAGCTTCTTTGCAGAATGCTAAAATGTACATTTATGAAGTGTGCAAAGTACTACATGGCAGTCCCATCAAAAAAATTGATGCCTAAGTAATTAGCAGGAGCCAACAAACCCTCCTTCAGTGCTCTCTGCATAGATGTTGTAGATGTTGGCTCTTTTACAATACAGATCCATGCACTTTACTGCTGTAACTGTACATTGTAGATATAAGACACTCATTTTGCCTGTCAAACATTTTAGACAATGGCTCAGAGAAAACCAAGTACATTATTTCACATTCAATCATGCTTAACTAAGCAGGCTATTACCCTCTCCCTGTTGATACTAAAACCATGCAGAGTGGGATTATCTGAGATTCAAAAAGAGAGTGGATGAAGGTATGATAAAAATATATGGGACACTGATGCCTTTTAGAAAAGGAAATGGGTATACAAAAATGTAAATAAAAATCTGATAGGTAAATGCTTGTTTTTTTTTATTATTATTATTTGTGCTATTAAGCACATTACCTAAATGTATAATCTGGATGATGACTGCTTTTGCTTATATGTAAATTAATATTGAAAACACTAAATCTAAGTTTAACTGAAAGAACAGGCAGAAAATGTTAGTAGTTTGTAAAAGTTGTCTCTTAATGGTTGTGTTTCGGAAGTGGTTTACTTTTTCTGTGCCCTTGTTAGATTTTTTCCTACTTAAAAGTGTTGGGTGTGATGTGATGTGAAGAGAAATCAGTGTCAGTGGCTCAACAGGTTGCACACTTGCCTCTGAGGCTAGAAGATTGAAAGGTTGTGGGTTCTAGTCCCATACCAGGCACTTGGGTTAAATCCAAATACTAACATTGTAGTGCATCATGAGGTGGATGCTGCACTCCTGAGGTGCTGTCTTTTGGATGAGACATTAAACTGAGGTCCTGTCTGCCTGTTCAAATGGATGTTAAAGATCCCATGGCACTTCTCGAAAAGAATAGGGGAATTGTTTTATTGGGCATAAATATAATAAATATGATAACCATTCATATTGATATCATCATTATAGAAGTAACTTAAACAAACCATAACAAAAAAAGAAAAAGAACAACTTTTGCAGAGAGAAAGATGAGAAAATCAAAATAAGCATTATTGGGGAGAAGAATTACAATACAATTCCCTTAATTTCGACCTATAAAAGGAATCAAGGATGTAATAAAAACCATGTCTCAGTCTTATGTGATTCTTGAAATGGTGTCTATTACATAACTCCCCTCCCCTATCATGTATTCAAAACAAATACTTTTCCTTATATAACCAATATAATGATTTCCACCAGTGGAATATGTATTTTGGTTGTGTGTTCTTTTTCCCCCTCTTTAATTTCCTGTATCTGATAATAAAAGCATTTGGTATAGTTGATCAGGTGGCATTTCTATTTGTTGTAACATTAATTTACATCTTGATTGCCATATACAGTATTTGAGACATGACCAGATTATTCCCAGAGTACTTGGA
Organism: Neoceratodus forsteri; assembly: GCA_016271365.2. Lineage (NCBI taxonomy): Eukaryota > Metazoa > Chordata > Ceratodontiformes > Ceratodontidae > Neoceratodus > Neoceratodus forsteri. Next base: position 604,166,765 of record CM057456.1, on the reverse strand, counting down.
TTGTATTTAAACCACGGGGGCAGAATTCTAACAACAATATTTCTGGCGCAAGTTTTTAAAGGGGAAACACCCATTTTTTGTAGCAAAGTCCAAAAATCCTGCATATAAGGACACTTGAAATATAAGTGGTCCATTGTCTCTAATGTTTCTGAGCATGATGTTCTGGGACAATACCTTTCTACAATTCCTTTGGGTTTTAAATTATTCTTTACTTTAAGTTTACCATGTGAACTTAACCATAGTACAGTACGTCCCACATTTTGTCTGGTATTCTATAATCTGTCAACTTCTGACTTATCTGTGTCTGTTCTGTGGTGTGCCTGTTCCAAATTCAGGGTGCAAAAGAGAAATATGTAGATATAACTTGATTATACCACAATTTCCTGGTATTCTGAAAGATCTGTGTTTTGGTGATTCCCCAGCAAGCCTATCCATTTAGTTTGTCTCAAACGTGGAGCACAATTGCTCCAAGCTTATAAGAATTGTCTGATCAGGTAACTTACCCATGGTGTCCATATAGAATCTGTATTTGTTGAAATAGAGAAAAATACAATGAAAAAAGACTAGAGGGTTGATCATATTCAAACCCCCTTAACAACTTTTAAGTACATAAGATGGAGATTAGTGTCCAAAAGGTGGATAAGCAGAAAAGGGGCAAAATTCAGCAGAAGGGCAGACAGCAAGGAGAACCAGGGATAAATGACAACCAAGGAAGGGGCTGGAGTAGAACAGTGAAGCAGGCTAGGGAGGTCAAATAATGGAAAGCCATGTGTGCAAATGCCAGGAGCCTTAGCAACAAGATGGAAGATCTGGAGGCTGTCATGGTACAGTCAGACCTGGACTTGTGCCATCACTGAAACCTGGTGTAATGATAACCATGACTGGGAGATGGCCATACCTGGCTAGAACATATTCAGAAGAGACAGAGGAGGCAGGAAGGAGGAGGAGTGGCACTGTATGTGAAAAATGACATAAGGGCCACAGAGATCCAGGAGGAACAAAATGGGGAGAGATACTGTGGGTTAGCTGGAAAGGAAAATGGGGCCAGCATCCACACAGGTGTGGCTCTATAGACCACCAGCCCAAGAGGAAGAAACAGATAGTTGATGCTAGCCATCCAAAGGATGGCAGACAAGGGTGAGGTAGTACTGGTTGGAGACTTCAATATTCCAGACGTGGACTGGAGCATTCCAGCAGCAGCATCAACTAGAGCAAATTTATCCTGGACTCCTTCAGGGTGCCTTCTCAAGCAACTGGTCATGGAAGCAACCTGCAGAAGGCAATACTGGACCTTCTGCTCACAAACAGGGACAGTGTGATGGGGTAACAGTGGGGAGCACCTGGGTAACAGTGACCACCAGTCATTGTGGTTTGAAATCACAGAAAGAGCAGAACCAAACCACACAAAACACATATCCTGGATTTTAGGGGCAGACTTTGGGAAAATGGGGAGATACTTGAAAGAGGCATTAAGGAATGGGACAGGAATCAGGGGTTGAGGAACAGTGCGTATTTAAAATGGGATTATAAGAACAACAGAATTATGCATTAAGAAGGTTAGCAAGAGGAAAAGGAAGAGAAGACCATTATGGTTTTCCAAAGAGGTAGCAAAGAAAGTGAAAGCCAAAAAGATTGCATTCAGGCAATACAAAAAGACACAGGCAGAAGGGGATAGGGAGAAGTACCAGGAGAAACAAAGGGAGGCAGGGAAGTCAGTAAGGGAAGCCAAAGCTCAGACAGAAGAACACATTGCAAAATCAGTGGTTAAAGGGGACAAAACCTTTTACAGGTATATAAGTGAAAAAAGAAAGACAAAGGGAGGGATAGTGAGACTGAAGGGGGAGGATGGGAGTCGCGTGGAGGATGACAACAGTAAAGCTGACATATTGAACAGGTATTTCTGCTCAGTCCTTACTGAGGAAGAGGGGGTAATGGGTCTGAAGGGTACAAGGGTGAATGGTGCAGAAATGGACACAAGTCCCTTTACGAGGAAGGGGTCACTAGAAGGAACTGGAAGTAATAAGAGTTACAAAGCAATGGGGCCAGATGGGTGCACCCCAGGGTCCTTAAAGAACTAAGAGAGGTGGTGGCTGAACCTCTGGCATCCTGTTTAGCCAATCACTGGAAATAGGGAGGTACCCAAAGACTGGAGGACAGCAGATGTAGTCCCTTATACAAAAGTGGGAACAAAGAGGAAGCAGGGAACTACAGACCAGTCAGCCTCACCTCGGTAGTGGAAAGATCAGGAAGCACTACTGAAGGAGAGATTGGTGGAACATCTGGTTGTCAATGGACTACAGGACCCAAGGCAGCATGGTTTCACCAGGGCGGGCCATGTCAGACCAACCTCATTGAATTTTTGACTGGGTGACTAGGGAGGTGGATCAGGGAGGACAGTGGACATGGCCTATCTGAACTTCAGCAAGGCCTTTGACACTGTGCCACATAGAAGACTATTACACAAACTGGGGAATATGGGTGTGGGCAGGACAGAAGTGTGGTGGGTAGGTAACTGGTTGGTGGGCAGGACACAGAGGGTGGTGGTAAATGGCTGTCACTCCACAGAGGGAAGAGTGACCAGTGGGTACCACAGGGATCAGTGCTGGACCGGTCCTATTCAACATCTTCATCAGTGACATTGTGCAGGATCTAGAAGGCAGAATTTCACTGTCTGCTGATGACACAAATCTCTGTAATAGAGTAGACACACCAGAGGGTGTAGACAGAATGAGAAGGACCTGCAGAAACTTGAAGAATGGTCAAGGGTTTGGCAGTTGAAATTCAATGCAAAGAAGTGCAAGATAATGCATATGGGACAAAACCCTGGCACAATATATCAGTGGGGGTGAGGATATAGCATGCACCAAGCAGGAAAGGATCTTTGGGTTGTCATCTCTGATGACCTCAAGGTAGGGAAATAGTATGACAAGGCAGCAGGTAAAGCAAATAGGATGCTGGGATGTATAGCAGGGGGCATCACCAGCAGGAAAAGGAGGTCATAATTCGCTATACAAGACACTAGTGAGGCCCCACCTGGAGTACAGTGTACAGTTCTGGAGACCATACCTACATAAGGACATAGACAGGGTAGAGAAGGTTCAGAGGAGGGCAACAAAGATGGTGCATGGATTGCATCACAAGTCCTATGAAGACAGGTTGAAGGAACTGAACATGTACTCCTGGAGGAGAGGAGGAGAGAGGGATATGATAGAGACATACAAGTATCTTAAGGGAGAAACAGGGTGTAGGAAAACACTATTTTTAAGCGAAAAAGATGTTCCAGGACTAGAGGGCATGGGATGAAGTTGGAGGGAGGACGATTCAGAGGAAACATGAGAAAGAATTTCTTCACAGAACGGGTGGTGGACAAGTGGAACACCCTGCCAGAGGAAGTGGTGGGGGCTGAAACAATCACGGGATTTAAGAATGCATGGGATAGACATAAAGGAATTCTACAGGTCAGGGGTAAGGGGAAACAGACTTCTAGGAAAACAAACTGAACTTACAAGCTCAAATGGGCAGACTGGGTGGGCCATAGGCCCTTATCTGCCGACACTGTCTATGTATCTATGTATCTATGTATAATCTCCCTTTTTATGGGATTCAGGTGACTGCCCTGCACACATCGAAAAAAACAACTGTATATTGTGGTCTTGAATTGTCAATTGTCTGGGGGTAGACATAACAAGTGTAAAAATATGGGTAAAGGGTAAGTCTTGACCATGTATATTCTTTTTACTTTGTTCATATGCCATTTATTCCATAAATGTACTTGACTTAAGCCTTTTTGCAAACGTTTCTCCCAATTATACATGGCAATATCTCCTTTGCCATCTTCTATACCTAGTATCTTACATGGTTTAGAAGTGATCTTAATTCCCATTATGTTCACACCTGTTGTTTGTTGTATACTGATTGATATGTCATGACTTTTGTTATAATTAAATGAAGCTCCAGTGGTTGAGTATTCTTGCAATATTTCTTTTGCTGTTATTCCAGAATCCTGGTCTGCTAGGATTAAGCAAATGTCATCTGCGTATACTGCAGTTTTGATTTCATTGTCTTCACTAGAAACTTAGAGACCAGTAAAGAGACCAGTAACATATCCTAATCAGTGTCAGTGGCTCAGTAGGTAGCACATTTGCCTCTGAGGCCAGGAGATTAGAGGGCTGTGGGTTCAGTTCCCACATCTGGCACTTGGGTTAATATCCCAGTACTGACACCGTAGTGCAGCATGAGAGGGGTGCTGCACTTCTGAGGTGCCGTCTTTTGGATGAGACATTAAACCAAGGTCCCATCTGCCTGGATTGGTGGTAGTTCAGGTGGATGTTAAAGATCCCATGGCACTTATCGAAAAGAGTAGGGGAATTTCCCCAGTGTCCTGACCAAATTTTCCCCATTTGCTAAAAAAAAAAAATATACCACCAACAGCTTAATCTGGTTCAATATCAGTTGGCATTCATCTGTATCCCCCTTCCCTGGGTCATGCCTGAAAATAGGCAGGATTTGTCTAGTGCACTTACCCGGTCAACAAAAATGAAATAAATAATAAATAAACATTAGGTGATATATTTAATTTTTGTAGGAGAGGATGTAAGGCCATTATATACAATATGGGGCTTTAAGAGCACGCCTGATACAGCCCATTTAAAATGGGACACTCTTCACCAATCCACCTGCTAATGTAAGGGAAAACAGTTGTATCTTTATAACAAAGTTGTACCCATTTTATAAAATCTCCTGGTCTCCCGTAAGCTTGTAGACACTTCCAAAGATATAAATGTGAGATTTTATCAAAGGCCTTGGTCTGATCCATACTTAATAGAACACTTGTTATTTCTTCTTCCTCTCCTTTTTCATGATTTCAGGTAGTAAAATTAAAATATCAGTTATTTTCCTGCCAGGTATTGAGCAGATTTGTGTTGGATGGATTGCCGTGTCCAGTATATTAGTTAGTCTCTTACTGAGTTTTTTGTGAACCTTTTCAAATCAGCAATAATAATGTGATTGGTCTTCAACTGGAGAGTATTTCCTTCTCCCCAGATTGATGTAAAAGGATCAAAAGTCCTTTATACATACTATTTGGCAATTGTGTGTGAATTCAAAAAGGAATTATAAAGATGATCTAATTCCAGTAACATAAAGGGTAATCATTTTTTATAAAATTCCCCAGGTAATCCATCCATCCTAGTGGCAGTGTTATTTTTTAAGTTGTATATAGTATCCACCAATTCTTGAGCTTTGATGGGCTGAGTTAAAGGCTGTGCTAAGTGAGCCTCCAAAGGGGAGATGTCACATGATGCTAGCCACTGATCTATCTGTTTCATATTTAGTGTATGCTTTTTAAACAGTTGTGTAATATAGTGTTCTATTTCTTGTAAAGTTCTTGTAAAATTCCCTTTTTGTAATATGTGTCATTGCATTTTTGGATGTCCTATAATTACAACAGTCAAAAGGGTTTGTTTGACATTTATTTCCTGTGGTGCCAAATCTCTGTTTAGTCTCCAATGATTTTAACCTACCATACTGATACTGTTGCATGTTGTTTTTAATATTTGTAATTTGTTCTTAATAATCATATTGTCCTTTGTTTTATAAGGAAATTAGGCCATATACTGTAGTTGTTTGCATAAATCCTCATATTTTTGATCGCTAGTTTTTCCCCTGCAGTTCCCCATTGTCTGATAATATTCTGAAAAATCTTTCTTACTGTCTTCCCACCAATCCTTTGGTGAGTCATAAAAGAAAAGAACAGATTTCATAGCTTCCAATGAGTAAAGAAAACCTTCTTTAATTTCTGCGTTCTCTAATAAACTTAAATTTAGTCTCCAGTACCCTTTGCCTGCAGCCAAATCATGGGTGTTTCCAAGTAGAGATGCAGCGAAATAAAATTTTGCTGGTGAAATTGATGCGAAATCAGCAATTTTGCCGGCTGAAATGTTTCGTTAAATTGCAGGAAATTTTGCACTTTGCCTGCTACTACTCACACCGCCAGTCACCTACAACTGTAAATTGAACCCCCTCACACATACACAAGTTGCCCTGCACCCTCCATTTGTTTTATTTAAAAAATATTTCACCCTCCTCCACTCCCTGGTGTATAGTGGTCCCCCCTGCCATCACTGGCCATAAACATTAATAAGCACTCCCCAGCAAAGTTACCCTGCTGCCTCCATTGTTTGTTTTAAAAAAAATAATATATATATACCCTTCACTCCCTGATGTCTAGGGAGATGTTTGAACACAGTTTCGCCACAGAAGGTGAAATTTCTCCCACAGGTGGCAAAATTTCACCACAGGTGGTGAAATTTCACCAATGGGTGTGAAATTTCACCCACAAACAAAATTTCACCGACATGGGGATGAAATTTCGCTCACAACCAAGGGCAAAATTTTGCATTTCAACAAGCAAAATATTTCATGTACTATGTTAATTACATGAAATATTTTGCTTGGCGAAATATTCCAATTTCACACAACACTATTTCCAAGCTTCAGGACTATCATTCCATGATCTGATGAAGCAGTTGGGAGAACCTATACTTTTAGGATGGGTATCTTGGGGAAATAAACCAGTAATCTTTTCTTGTAGATAGAGTCCCTTTAAAGAAAGGGGTGGGATATTCAAAGGGGTTGCACCTGGTGCAACAGGGTGCACCATGTGCAACCCTCCAATGTGCCCTGGTATGATATTCAAAGGGGTAAGGTGCACAACACAACCCCCGATGCGCTGGGACGCATTGGTAATGTATGCAGTGCAGATGCAGAAGGGCATGTCCATGCATATGCGGCACATTCCAATATTCAGCCCAGGATGCACAGCACATATGTCAGTGCAACCCCTACATGTGCTGCTCACTGGTGCTCAAAGTTGAGCTGCAAATCACAGGCTCAAACCCTGGCCACCCACAGGTGTGCAGCTGTAGTGCAAGGTGCAACACAATAGCCACCAGCCTTGGGTGGCCACCCACCCAGCAGGTGCACCAGCCACAGGCACCCAGACCCCCTGATAGTCTAGTGACCTCCGTTCTGCATGCCTGATCGAGGTCATCTGTAAGAAGTACAGTACTCCCTGGTGGTCCAATGATCCCCCCCATGCCTGATCATGGGCGAAGTAAATGGAAATGAAATCCCTGGTGGTCTAGTGGTACCCCATTATGTCTGTACGTAGGCTGTTGTGAAAACTGGATTACCTGGTGGTCCAGTGGGTACCTTTTCCCCACCCACTCAGAGAGGTCCCCAGCTACTCAGTACCCTCGTCATCAGTGGGTGGCAGCAACCCACCCACATGCCACATGGTTACCTGTTGAATGACAGCATACAGTATGATTTAGAGCTTATTGGTCCACAGTGGACTACGGGCTTAGACATTGTACACACAGGACCAGATATGTGAATGCACGATTCATTCACATATCCAGTCCTGTGTAGTACAGTATAGTCTGCAAGCCCATTGATCCATGCTGTGGACCAACAGGCGACAGATCGCACTGTATGCTGTCATTCGGCAGGTGGCCAGGCAGCATGCAGGCAGGGTGCTGCCACCCGCCGATGACAGGGCGGATGCTGTGTGGCTGGGGACCCTGTGGGTGGGTGGGGAGGGAGTACCACTGGACCACCAGCTAATTCGATATTTCAACAACAGCTTGCAAATGGGCATACTGGGGGGCTTACCGCTAGACCACCAGGGATTTCATTTCCATTTACTTTGGCCCATGATCGGGCATGGAGGAACCGCTAGACTGCATGGGATTAATGTAACATTTACAGATGTCCACGATTGGGCATGGTGGGACCGCTACACCACCAGGGAGTAATGTACCTTTTACAGATGCCTTCAATTGGGCATATGGGAGTGGTGGGGCTGTAATAACCCAACAGGGTGATGATCCCCGACGGCAGCTGCTTGGCAGGGTGCCAGATGCAAGTCACCGGGGATCGGTGCATCACCTGCAAATGGGGCCATAATGATATGCAAATGGACCCATTTGTGCCTTGCATGCATTTTGGCCTCATTTGCATGCCCCAGGCTGAATATCGCAGGTGATGCACCTAGCGCAACTGCACTTGTGCTTGCGCATCCCCGTGCTCCCTTTCTGTGTCTTGTGCTGGTGTAGTGCCACTGTGCCATGTGCAATGTGTGAGCCCTCCGTGACATATTCAATGGTGCTGAGCCATGGCACAGCACTGTTGAATATCACCTAGTCCTTGTCCCGGTGCAGCCCTGTTGCACTGTACCCAGGCTTGTGCCACTGCCCGGCGCAGTCTGAATATCTGGCCCAGTGTGTTCTGGTGTATTTGTTGAGGTTTGAAAGGCATCTATTAGCCCTGTCTGGCTTAGTAAATTATTTAAACATGTGGTGTCACAGTAGATTTTGTTTGTTATAGAACCTTTATCTGTTTTTAATCTACTGATGTTAAAATCCTCTCCAAACAGAATATTCCTGGAGGTAAACAGGTATGCGTGATTTTTTTTTTAAAGTTCAATTTGGTATGCCTTTGATTGGGGTGCATTTATGTTATTAAGTCTGAATTCTTGTGTGTCTATCTGTATGTCTATTAGCAATGCTGTCCCTTGATGTATGTCTACTATGAGGGATATTTTTATTATGGGATTGTTGATGCATATACCTAGCTCGCTACAAAGGTCCTCCACCATGGACCAATGTGTTGATCTCCAAATCCAGGCTGCATTAGCCTTCTGTTCAAGGAATGCAGTCTAGTGTCTTGTAAGAAAACAATATCATATACACAATTATCAAACAATGTACAGGTAGTAAGTCTTTTTCTCTCTAACTTAATAACGTTCACATTCAGTGATGCTATAGAGAAATCAAAAGTGGACTAGAACATTATTTATGCATGAAGGCAGTGTCAGGTGACATTCTTAACTCCAGATCTAGTTCCATATCTTCTTTGTTTAGGTTTCCCCTTTTCAGATATCGTCTGTTCTTCTATGTCTGATGTGGTATCTTTTTGGGATGAGTGGATGGAAGCAGTATCTGATTCTTCCTCCATGTCAGTGTCACCCCATTGCATGGTAAAAAATTTATTGGAAGTCTGGATGTTTTCTGGTTGAGGAACCAGATCCTTTTTCCTACAACTTTTCCCTTTCTTTACTGGATGGATGACTTCTTCCTCTAGAGCTGGGGGTGGAGGTACATCTTGTGGGAAGTACCTGGTGGTAGTTACTTCCTGAATTACCGATGTACTGACCACTGTAGTGGCAGTGGGGGGTGTGGGTTCCAACTGAACTGTCATTGTAGGAACCGATATGAGAGGTACTCCTGTTGAAGTGAACTTGCCACGAGGGGTAGTGTGATCAGTTTGTTGTGCAGTAATCACTCTAGTGGCTTTGTTAACATAAAAGCAGACTACACTGGCTGCCTCTACAGCGGCAAATCAGCTTGAAGGCTGAGCTACTGACCTAAAAAGCCTTACACAACCAGGGACCCCACTACCTGAAAGAACACCTTTGCCCCTGCCGCCCCTCCCACCCACTTCGATCCGTAGACGAAGGATTGTTAGAGCTTTCCAGGGTATGTTTGAAAACATCTGGGGCTCGGTCTTTCTCTTACACAGCCCCCACCCTGTGGAATTCTCTACCTCATCAGGTGATAGAGTGCCAGACCATCGAAGGTTTTTAAAAAAACCTTGAAGACCTATTTATTTCTACAGGCCTTTCCAGAATCTGAAAATTAATCAGCCTTGTCACTGTCTGATTTATAATGTGATGTTGTTCTAACCTGATTTTATGGATTGTTGTGTTTTTATTGTGTTAACTCATGTACAGTGCCTTGGTTTTGGAAGGTGCTTTATGGATAAAGTTAATATTATTATTATTATTATTAAAAGGCTTGCTCCCCATAGTCTGTGCTCTCTGCATTATGTGCAGCCCAGGGACAGTTTGTGAAAGTGTGCCCACTTTCTTCACACAGGTTGCACCTGGGAGTGCCTAGGCAGTGAAAATGAGAATGACCCAATGTACCACACTGGGTACATTTGAGGATTTCACAGTTGTTGCTTATATGCCTAGGAGACCCACATTTATAGCAGCTTTTGGGTTGTCCTTGAAAAAATAAAATTCCCCTATCTCTTCCTAAGTACAAACCATTCAGTAAATGCTGTATCTCCGTGTCGGTCTCTTTCAGTTTTATTTTAAACTTCCACCCCCCCAATTCCAGAAACCCTTGCTGTCAACAATTGAATCTGGTCTTCCTTGCACTTCGCAACACTTTTCATGCGAGTACATAACGTCAGAGAGATTAACCCCCTCATTTCTGATCAAAATCGTTATCCGCTCAAAAGTTTGCTTAGTGAAGGGAATTATTTGGAAAGGAGTCCAAATTGGATTTATTTTTGGGCTGAGTATTTCAGCCAAAATTTATCCAATAGTGCTGCTGTCTGGAAACTTATATCGAAAGTACTTTCTCCTGTGGTATGGATCAGTGCATAAACATCTGCCAGTGAAAATCCCGAAACTCACTTGAGAACTGTTTTCCCCACATCAAATTTATCAGGGGGACATCCAAACCTCCCAGATACCTAATCCAGATGTTATGTCTCCTTTTTGCAAGTTCAATTGGTTTGTTGAATAGGCTTGCATATGTAGGTGCACTTGTGGATTCCTTATTTAAATCAGGATTTACATGTAAAAGGTCTGTTTAAACTTCTGTACTATCTGATTCTGGGGTTGCTTTTGGGTATATTCTCATTTGTATGAGCTAGTGCCTCAGTTAGTGCCTCATAAAAATGTCTCTCATATTATCAAGGGAAGAGTAATTATGAGTATGTGTAGTAGTGATGAGTGGCTCTGGTACTGATGCTGTGGAGTTAGTGCTGTCTCCTTTGCTATGCGCTTCATACAATGTATTTTGGCTGTGAGTAGCAGTGTTGGCAGTGGTCTCTGTACTGTAGATAGTGATTGTTGGGTTAGGTATCCATGTCCCTGCAGAGGTCTGTATCCATTCTTCTTTTGATAGCGCTATCTATGGTGATCACTTTGTTTGATTCACTACCTGTGATGATGTACCTTGTTCTTGGAATGAAGGTTTAAATCTGGGGACTTCTGGTTTCCCAAAAAGAGAAATACTAAATTGTGTCTTTTCTCTGAGTTAGTAGGTGAGCTACTAAGCTGGTGCTTTTGCTTTTTTCTCTTCTTCCACTCAAGTTTTGGCTACCAAGTAATCCATTTCTGCTGCTGATCATTGGTTTGTAGAAATTATTTTTTCTAATGCCAGTTCCTCTTGCACATGTTGTCCTGTTTCCCTGATATGGTTGTCCTGTGTAGTAATATCCATTTCTTCCAAAATAGGTTGTTTTTGTAATTCTGTCTGGTGCTTCCCAATGGTATCCTTATTGTTGTCCAGATTTGTGTTCTCAGCACTCTCCAACTCCAACAGATGTCCTCCCTCTTCATCCTCCAGCAGGTCTGGATCCTCCATCTCTCCTCAGACAGGAAACAATAGTGCCCCTTGTTGAAAGAGTAGGGGAATTTCCCCATTGTCCTGGCCAAATTTCCCCCATTCACTGAAGATATTACCAACGGCTTAATCTGGTTTGATTTCAATTGGTTATCATCTGTATCCCCCCCTAGATCACCTCTGAAAAAGGGACATCTAGTCTCAGTAGGTCTGCCCGTTAACAAAATGTAATAAAATAAATAAAAATAAACAAAAAATGCTTTACCTGGAAGCAGCCATATTTAGTCCTATTCCAACCACTACATCATCAACTTATGACCTCAGTAATTGTTACATTACAAGTCCTGCTGCCTGGTTGATACCATGCATCACAAGTGAGAAATTAAGCAGCCATAGACTGTCTCTTAGTGGTTCCTAGTGATGTTGCGATCAGTGAGGTCACAATACTGATGAATGATGCATAGAACTACAATACATTGTAAGCCTGTTTCTTCCGGTGTTTTCTAAACCTTGTTCTTCATGTTTTGGAATGTAGAACCTGTTCTTCTTAAAGACCAAATGAACCATTTTTTCCATATTTTTAATAAAAGCTTGAATTCAAGTTTCTGTGTCATGACTGGTGTTTTCTGAAAATATGATGCTGTTTGGTTTTGTGGTTTTCTTGCAATTAACATCTGTTAATGTGCTCTGAAGTAACTGAAAACAGTGAAGAATTTTCTGTCCCTATCAGTGAGTGATGACCTCATTTTGGTCGAACTTGCTACTTCAGTAATTGAGTCCCTGATTGAATGAAGAAGCTATTGTGGTTCCCAGTCAGAGCAGTTGGTAGAGATAATTGTTTTACTCAAAGTTTGTTACTAACCCATATGGATTGTGTTTAGATAGATTAGCTTAAAATCTATCATTCTGTTCTCATAAAAAGTTGATTATTTGAGTTTCATGCTGAACTGAAGTGATATGAATGAATGACTATGAGAAATTACCTTGTCTGTATTACAACTGTTAGTTCTTTCTCATAAAAACTCTTCATTGTTTTCTGGCTATATAACACAAGGTTGTTTAATGGATAGAAAATAAATATAAAGTTTGTTAATTCATAGAAGCAGCATGTCTTTGATGTAGCCTCTATAAATAGGTTCACGTGAGAACAATTTTGTTTGTATTTCTGATTGACAAACAGCTGTCTGCCACACAGTTATTTCAGGAACATGTACAATATGAACTCACAAAATTCAGTTCTTTGAGGGTTTCTGTGTGAAAATACATACCCATGTTCACAATGTACTGGATTAAACGTTAAATGAAATACATCATATTTATTTGTAGAATGTGTGAAGGACTTGGCAGCTCAGAAGTTCTGAGAGATTCTAATTGGAATTGAAAGACATTTAAGCAAGTAAGGTGGCTATATTAAATGAGGATTCATTTATTAATTACAAGGCCAGACAGAGGGGCACAGTTTTCTATCAGCTTTCTTTATCTATGCACGCAGATTTTTAAAATCAAGGCAAAAGCTAGAGAACTCTAAAGGTAGAATATGAATACAATCTAATAAAGAGATTTAAGTAATAAGGGATACACTAGATTACTGTATATTTTTTGTATATTTTTGGGCTATTTTAGGGGGAAATTCACTTGGTGCAGTGTGAAGGTTTTAAAAAACAACTGGTCACAACACTGTTCTCATGTGAAGGTTAAAACATGTAATCACTGCTTAGAGATTTAATAGCAGAAAATAATTAATATTTAAACACTCCCTCAGGATATGGTGATGGGGGCATGGTGACTTGTCTGTCATGAGGAGATATGTAAACTAATGTGAGAAATAAAAATGTTTTTATTTGTTTTATTTGGATCCAACACTGTTTTGGGCCTGAGGAAGTGGCGACAGTCACAAAACTATCGCCCCCATGACCAAGTGTGAAATTAAAACCAAAATAAAATATCATATTTGCTTCTAAGACTTTATGTGCAATGGAGCTCATACTTTTCTGGTTATTTGAGTCTAGCAGACCCCCCGTCCCCTTTTTATGCACTGTGATGACCTCCCTGATGGTCCAGTGGACCCACCCAGCCCTGATCCCCTTTCCATATACTTTAATGACATCTCTGGTGCTCTAGCAGCCCCCAGCAGCCCCAATTCCCATCTTATGAACTGTAATGATGTCCCTACTGATCCAGCATACCCCTTCCCAATCCCCAATCTGCCGATTGAGCTGTCAATGAGTGTGCACTGCAACAGCTGATTATATTCTATGTGCTCATTGACAGCTCAGTTGGCAGCAGGCCATGGTAGAAAGTGGAGGGCTCTGCCAGTCACCAACTTGGGGATGGGATGGAGGAATGGGGAGGTAGGACACTGCATGCTGGGGGTGGGGTCCACTAGTCCACCAGAAAACATTATTGTCATGTATATGACCAGATCAAGGATAGAGAGAAGGGTTCACTGGACCACCTGAAATGTCATTACAGTTTGTAAGATGAGGATCAGGGCTGGGGGGTCTGCTAGACAACCTGGGACATCATTACAGTGGATAGAAAGGGAATTGGGCTGGGAGGGTCCACAAGACCACCAGAAAAAGATACATATTTCATGAGTAGATCAGGGATAGTGGGGGGGAGACTGCAGCACATGATCCATACTGCCCGGGGATGGCACAAGTTCTCTAACCCTCCCAGAAGACACACTTCTAAGGGTACTTAGGTGGGCCTTGTGATCCTTATCTGCCATCAACTACTACATTACTATATTACACACAATTTTGTTTGGAGAATCATGAATTTGGGGATATGCAAGCCTGTGTCTGCTGCGAGCCCCCTAGCTCCATGCTGCAGCCCATTTTGTGCCACAAGCATGGTGCAAGCCCCCTTTGGTGCATGCAGCCTGCATTTCATGCAGGCTACTTGCAGGCTGCTTTGGAGAATAGCTCCAGGCACATCTTTTGGTGTAAGCTGCACCATGCGCCATTTGTTGTGGCACAATCCCCTTGTGCCATTCAGGGGGCTTTGAGAATTGGGCCCTAAGTGTCTACATTGCTGACATTAATTTATGAAATACTTGAAACAATAATACCCTTGACAAGCTTTTCATATAACAAAACATTTATTTCAGAAAATGTACACTACACTTGCACAGTTTGAATACTGAGTAGATAAGTTGCAGAGCTGATTCAAGTGTGCCTCTAATACCCCACTTCATATCTTTCCATCAACAGTTTTTCTTTACATCAGAAAAGTTGCTTAGACCATATTTTATGATTTCACCTCACATACACATTCATTAAATAGAAATTGCACCATTGTGTGTGTGTGTGTGTGTGTTGTGTGTGTGTGTGTGTGTGTGTGTTTAGGGACAATAGTCATGATCCAGCACATTTTAAATCTAACAATTGCTGTGTTCTTTCAATAGAAATCTTTGAAACAGAACTTACTGAACTCTACAAATTGTGCCAAACTCCAAATACAATAGTCTCTTAGTACAGATCAAGGGAGACAATTTTCTAAACATCTGCCACAGCACAATGGCACTGCAAGCACAGTCACCTTTTTTGGGGAACTGGATGGATCTGTGGATTAGGTTAAAAAGCCATTCATATACATAGCAGTTCACTGATCTGATTCTTGCCCAGATCCACAGTGGCCAAAATCCATTCTCACTTTATGACTGTTCTGTGCCAACATGGAATGAATTGTGGTGGCCTCAGTCCAAATCCTAGTCAACAGATGTCCACATCACAAAAATATCACCACAACTGGTGTAAATTGGCACCCTTGTTGGCAGTCTTACCTGAGAAGCCCAAAATTAAATGAAAATGATGTATGAAGTATCCTTTTAACAATGTGATGATCATATCCCACAGTCCCTACTTACATACTGTGTCATCCTGAGCAAACACTTAACTTTCCTGTGCTCCCAGGTTGCACCTGTAAACATGCTTTCAGCTTAGTGTTTGCTACTGGTTAAACAATTGGAAAACAAAATATATCACTTCATGATAGGGTTGAGGCACAGTGGTGGGGCAGTAGATGGAAGCGTACTGTTCTGTACTTGTCAAGTGGATAAACAGAGGGCTTCAGTCTCTACTGCTGTCAACCTAGCACCTTTCATGTGCACTAAGAAATTTACTGCAAATAGCAAATGCCTTTTGTACTGTATTTTAGCATAGGGATGAGAAAGCTGGTTTGGTATGAATTTAGAACCTTTCAGAACTGTGTTATTTTCTGTAAAACAATCTTAGCAGAACAGTGATTGAGATTTTGATACAGTTCTGACTTTGAAAGCATTGTTTTTCAGCTTAATATACTCTCCCAGTTGATTTTTATCTAGATATAAAGATGCTGGTGATGGAGAAAAGACCAGTAAAGAATGCTGGAGGGGGAGAAGGACCCAATTAGCTAAATCCATATTAAGTGGGTATACTTACAATGCTGTTACACAAGGGGACATTTCCCTTCATTAACACTAGCTTTTGGATGGGAAATCATGATTAAAATAGTTTTTGCGCTTAAACAGAAAGGTTTTGAATGTTCTTATAAGGCTCAGTTAATGATCAGGGCATTTCATGACTTATCAGAAAGTCAGAGCCCTTTGCTGTTCTTCAGTCCTTACTTTAGCACCTCTTCACAAAGTCAGTTCAGTGAAAGATCATCAGTCACTAAAACAGCATTCAAATCTTTGTAGCAGGGCAGACAATCAATAACAAATATGTAGAATAAATGGTGGGTTACTGCAAATTACAAAGTGATGATCATTCAATTACGGTGGTTTATGGAACACAATAATCCATGCGACTAAAAGCCAAATGTGTTTGAGCACTTAAGGGGACCAGTTTTATCTGTTTGCACGGTAAACATTGGTGGTTTATAAGGCTCAGGAATGGTTGTGTCCTTTCCAGGATGCTGTCCTTCTGTGTCTGCTACTCCCCAGCATCTGTGAGCAGGAGGAGTTGATCAAACAGTGAGTGCATAGCACTCTGAATCCCAACAGCCCTGCAGACTCCAGCCCTTACAGAGCTCCCTCAGGCTGAGGCTTGAATCCACAGTCAGACTGGAGGGGTGGTGGCGGACAGCGGCAATGCGGTCTTGAGCTGCAACTGTGGACACCAGAGTCTGCATCAAGAATTTAAACCCAGATGGGTTAACTTACAAAACAAAAGAAAGAAAGAAAGAAAGAAAGAAAGAAAGAAAGAAAGAAAGAAAGAAAGGAAGAAAAGCAGGCTTAGTCAGCTCCTGCTGACAGAGCAAATCAGGTGGCAGAGACAGCCAAGCAAACGTCACACTAGAGGCATTGTTGTGAGCCAGGGAGGGCAGCATTTTACTTAAAAAACAAAAATTAGAGGAGCCTGGAGTTAGCTACTGCTGTGGGAGAATATTAAGTGTACTACGAATGAGTCATTTAAAAAAACAATAACCTGCACAAGCTGTTTTTTTAATTGACAGCTAAATCTTGTAATTGATGGAGAGCCATGAATTACAAGATTAAACTGTGAATTATGATCACAGAAAGTGCTTGCTGAATGTGCCTTAATGGCCTAAGCCATTTAATATATTTATTTATTTAGTTTTTGTCTACTGGGTAAGTGCACTAGACAACAGTAAGTTGCCTATTTTCAGGCACAATCTGTGAGGGTAACAGAACAAAATGCAACAGTTAATTACAAACATAAGTACAGAAGTTAATACAGCATCAGAAATGTACAGAATACAGTCATGAACTAAGCAGACACTACAAAGCATAGACAATGCTTTTAGTTTATAGTTCATAAACAATAAAGGATGGGGTGTTGTACATTATGAGTTGTTTTGCACAGCCAACATGTGTAATACCACATAAACCACAAGTGCGAATCATGAGTGGTTTGTGATTATATTACATACCAAATACATATAAAAAAAAGAATAATGTAACACCTCATTGTTTATTTAATATAATTGCTGGTTAGTTTAGTGCTGTGTGTTAAAAAGTGGCTGTTTTCCTTTTCTGTGGCCTTTAGTTTCTGTGAACATGTGACGGCAGCACCTTTCACTTTCAAGTTGACTTGCTGACACACATACTATAATAACTGGGTTAAATTCCATAATAACCAGTCGATTATTATAGCGTTAGAAAATGGTGTCAGTCCAATCAATAAACATTCTCACCAGTAAATACAGTCTATATTTACGTACTATTCCTCTCAGAGGTATGTAGTGATGGTGGTTCAAAAAAATCTTTTCTGGTTTACTAATCCTAGACTTTGTAGAAGATGAGGTTCCATCAAGGAACAGATTCTATTTATTATGAGGGTTGTTTTACATGTTTTATTTTTATAGAAAGGTAATAATAACCTGCCTAGTGACCCCCTCCTATGCTATTGTTCCAACTCCTGTACTTATCTTTTGCATACCTGCAAATATACTTGAGCCTAATGCACCTTATTGTATTGTATTTCTTGGCATCTGGTATTGTCCGTTTGTACCATTGTTAATTTATTGTACTTACTGCACCTTTTTATATTACTTCTTCTCCCATCTCATCCCCCAGGATGCATCTGGAAATGAGCTGTTACCAGCTCAGAATGTTTTTCCTGGTAAAAGTTTGAAAAGAAATATTGGCCTTTTGAAAATGTATAGGGGTATTCTAACTTTCTAAGGTTCCTGGAGAATACTGTGTATTGAAGGGAGAAGACTATGAAGAGTAGATGTATGATAGCATTGAATAAACAGCAATCAGGATCTCTGTTTAGGTTTCATCAAGCCACATCGACAACAAAGTTGTCGAAAATGTGGCACGGTGAAAGTCACAATGTTGACAGGCGAAATTTCACTTGTCAGATATTGGGTGTTTTTGTTAGTCCACTGGTGCACTTGATTAATCACCAAATGACATTTACTATATATACAAATGATGCTAAAGCTGTCCCCATAGACTTTAATGGAGCACATCTCAGCACTCTCCCATGATTCACGTCATTACATGCCTAAGCACCGGTCGGGTCATGGGATGTTCTACAGATGAGGTTGTTCAAGTGATCTGGCAGAGGCAAATTTACAATCCCTCCAACATTTAAACTACTGGGAAATATTTTTGTAAAATATACAACAACAGTGTTTCACTGAGGTAAGGCACTGAAATATGTGATGCAAATGATGTGGCTGGTTAATCTCTTTAAGCATATTAAGGCCTTATCAGGAGTTGGGTTACCAGTTAACCCTAGGGTGTCATGAGGCATGAGGTCTTATGTCTCTTGGGCTGGATTAACAAAGGTAATCCAACCACTGGATTGCCTTAATTCTATTATTAAACTAAAATGTTCTTTTTTTAACATTAATGATTTATATTTACAAGGTTAACTGCTCTGTTGTACATTACTGTTTCCAGCCATCAACCTAACTCTGATTTAAATGTTGTCAAGTTTGAATGCTCCATATTTAACCATTGTTGTATAGTGTACAAACGTCATACATTCATTATTCTACAATACATATAGTAGTACAGAGTCTTAACAGCAAATAGCTGTCCAGCCTATTGGTCTCACACATCCCATTAAGCAGTAAGCACCCTGCTTAAAGGAGTAGCACACCCTCATATCTTGTAATTATTATGTTTCCTTGTCAACAGACAACTCTTTTCATGTTGCTGTTGGGGATATATGTGTTTGCTTTAGTTTGTTTTCACTGTTCATACCAGCCCCTGTAACTAACCTTGGGGTCTTCATTTCCTGGTTGTTGAAATCTCATTGTCCCTGAGAGCTGCATCAGCATAGTAGAACATGATGCCACAGCACCCATTTACATCATGTATCTCTATGCTGAAAGTACACATAACGTATAAAAAGTGTTTAGAAACACACAGACTAAATGCAGTTTAAAGGGAGAAACCCTGCATCACATCTAAGACAGTTTGTAAAGCTAACAGATGGTAAATGTGGTATTTCACACCTTGTTGTAGCTTGTTTTGTTGAATTCTAAGTAAGCAGACAGGCATTCTGTGGGGGTCAGAGGGTGCTGACACATCCTTTTCTCATATGCTAATTCATCTCTGAGGGACAATGAGATTTCAACCACCAGAAAATGGAGACCCCCCAGGCTAGTTACAGGGGCTGGTATGAACAGTGAAAACAAACTAAAGCAAAGACATACATCCCCGACAGCGACATGAAGAGTTATCTGTTGACAAGGAAACAAATAACATTTATAACATATGAGGTCATACTACTCCTTTAAGTACCATTTCATAATGGGTTTGTATAAAATTGAAAAATTCTGATTGGTAAATGCTCATTTTTCATTTGCACTGCTGGACATATTACCAACATGAGCAATATTGGATAACAACTGTATTTGCTTAAATACAAATTGATATTGAAAACACCAGATTTGCTCTAAACTTAAATTGCTATCATCAGTTGCTGAGGTACATGAAGCAATATTATCTGTAATAATTTTTTTTCATTTAAGAAAACATTTATTACAGAAAATGTACTATACATTTGTACTTTTTGAATACTGAAAAGATCAGCTGCTGTGCTTATTCAAGTGCTCTTCTACGTCCCTACTTCAAATCTTTCTATCGACAGTTTATTTTCTCCAGAAATGTAGCTTGGACCTTATTTTATGATTTCACCTCACATACTCATTCATTAAATAGAAATTCCATTGTGTGTGTGTGTGTGTGTGTGTGTGTGTGCGTGTGTGTGTGTGTGTATCTGTGCGTGTGTGTGTGTGTGTGTGTAGGGGCTGTATTTTTAGATGGGTGGACACAGCACTTGCTTCCATATTTTGGACCTATGCTGAGTCAACGCAGAAGCATTCAGATGTCTGCATCCTATTCACAGATATCTGAATGTGTTTGTGACATATCCCACAGTTTCTGGCAATTTCTGCTACAACTGTAGGAATTGCATCCGTTTTCCAAACACTAATGCAGAAATCTGTCCCAGGAGTTAGACCAACTTTTCGTGGTTTAACTCCAGGGACAGATTTTGGTACTCAAGTCTCAAACATGAATGCAAGTTTCCAAAAATCCCTCCCACACCAAGATTTTTACCCCCAGAACTCCATGTTCTCCCGCTTTCTTTACTAAGGCTAAGGGAACAAGTCAGATGTCTGAAAGCAATGTAACTCCTTGGTCAGTCAGCAGACAGTGGTTATGCACTGGTTGTCTCCTTAGTGACCTAAAACTTCAGCCCTCTGAGGTGCCCAGCTTCGTGGATGGGGAGCTGGAATCCATCCATACCTTGTCACCCATGAGGATGTGGCACTCTGCGCTATGACACAATTTTCTGCACCAAGTTTGGGTACCTGCCATTGGAATCAATGGTGTTAATGCATAATTCTGCAAGATATCACTAGCAGAAACTGTGAGGAGTGTGTCAGCCTGGCAGGCATCACTGAATATTGGGGTCTCCCTGATGCCAGTGCAAAGCTCTGCTGCTGTGTAAGTAGCCAGGGCAGGTGAAGATGTATTGAATGGTCCCTTCCTTTCCAAATATTTTTTAGTTGTCACATGACAAGCTAGATTAACTAGAGACTACTGAATATTGTATCCATCGTAGACAACCATCTGCCTCCATTAAAAGAAGTTCAGAATGACTGAAAGAGGTATAGGAAAATTCTTTATGGAATACATCTCACAGTTACAGGCATTCAGCTATAGTGTGGCAGTGTTATATTTCCACAACTAAAACAGCTAGACGGCACAATTTTGTCTGTTAATTGGAATATGAAGGGCAATTTGAAAAGCCTGGGAAGTTAGAATCAGATGTTATTGGTTCTTCTTTAAGATTAACAGCCCATATCAAAAATTGCTAGTCAACCCCTGTCAAGGGGGAAAGGGTTGATGGCTTTGCAAGCTGTTAAATATCATAAAAAAATTTCAGATAAAGGCTGGTGCCAAAACCTACTACTGTACATCATTCGTGTCTGGCAAGTAATGGAGTCTCAGATAGCCATAATGTGCATATAAGAAAAGTTGCTTAAATACAAAGCTTCCAAAAACAAAAGAATTGTGTCAGGTAAGTTCACCCTTGTTTCTAATCTGTTGAACTAGAGTGTGAACAACACAGGAATACTACACTCTAATGCTTAAATCTCTACTTTTTCTCCATCCTTTTCTTCGTCTTCCACAAATACGATACGTTTTTGTTCTTTCAGCAGTCTCACACCTGCAATAGATGAGGATAGTCAATTAAGATTGGTCTAGTTGTGTTTCCATTAGTTGCAGTTTGTATCAGCTAACTGTTTTGTGACATGAATGTTTTTTGCAAAAGTAATACCAGAAAGAGGGCACAACTATAAATTAGTGGGGGGGGGGAGGTATAGTAAGGAGGCCAGAAGGTACTTTTTTTTTATTTAACCAGGAGAAACACACTAAGCTGAAAGCTTGTTTACAGGTGTGACCTGGGAGCACAAGGAAGTTAAGTGACTTGCTCAGGGTCACACAGTATGCAAGTGGGGGCTGTGGGATTCAAACCCAGGTCTCCAGGTTTGCAGCTCGCAGTCTTAAGCCACTGGGTTATACTGTCCCCTAAATTTCTTTATCGAAAGGGTGGGGGTGGATGACATGTACTGCCAGAGAGGTTGTAAATCATAGTACCACTGGGGGTTTAAGAGAGGGTGGGACAGATTCAAGGGAAGGTTAGGATGACAGGGGAAGGGGTGGAACAACATGTAGCATACGTGCATTAGTGCCCCATCACGCAGACTCAATAGACCTTCAGGCCTTCTTCTGTTGGCCTTTTGTATGTTTGTATGTGTACAGAAGCAACTGCAGAATGCAATGACATATGCAGGATCTGTTGCATTCCTTGATTTTTGGCACTTCATATCCATGACATTTTTTAAAAGAAATCCACTTATATAGTAGTTGCTGTCTCATGAGATCCCATAGAGGTCACAAATGCTTGTATACATCAAGTGTCCAGCTTTGCTGCCTAGTCCTCTCTCTCTCTCTCTCTCTCTCTTTCTATGCCATTTCATATTTAGAGTTGTTATTCTATTATGGGCCATACCTGACATTTTAGGAGAGGGTCCTGGAGATAAAAGGCTGAGAGTCAAAATAAAACAGCTGCCTGTATAAAATTGTGCCTTATGGTGAGAGGAGTTTTACTGAATGATTATAACTACTGAAACACCAGATGTCTTAATATTTTATCAACCAGCGTTGGAGGGCAACTCCTGTCAAAAGCAAGTCTATAATATAAACCTGAGCTGAGGTGCTTTTGATACTCAAAACAATGTTTGCAGTTTTTGCTGAGTAAATTGAGTTTTAGTGTAACACAGTTCTGTTTGATATTATATACTGTGCCAGTTACAAGCAGTTCAATCCCTCCCCCAGAAAAACAGGAAAACTTTTTCCTTAACAGGTTCCTTCTAATGCTGTCTGATGCAGTAGACTACCACTTATGGCACTGGTAACCCAGGTTTAGAAATAAGCCTCATTGTTGGGGCCTATTATCATTTGCAGGTTTATTTTTTTGCTTGTTTATTTTTTAGATGAAATTACTCTAATCAGTATAACCCCAGGAAACACAGGAGCTAGCTTTCATGGAGAACCCAGGGAGGATCGCAGTAGCAAGCAAGTTACCACAGTCCATCAGGAATAGTTACACACAGGCTAAAACATACACAGGAGATACAAACAAGCTCTAAAGGTAAGTACATCCCAACAGTAATAAAAACAAGCTAACAATGTGAGTTCACTGCAAACAAAGAGCACAAGCATTGTTATGCAATACGATTACGGTCAGTTACATGGAAATTCTGTACTGAAACAAATTCAGGGAGTTCTAAGGTGACTGGAAAGACTGGACATGAACACTTGCAAGCTAGAATCATTCCTCAGCTGGAGAGGGAGTTTGTTCCAGGTGGCTGGTGTTGCAAATGCAAGGCATTTCTACAAAATTCATGTTTCATCCTAGGAATTGAGAAGGTTAAGTGCTGCTGGTTGATGGTGTGAAGTAAGGACTCGTTGACTGAATGAGGAGAGCTAGAAGATACACAGGGACTTTGTGCACAGTTGTACAATATAGAAAGCCAGTGGTAGTCATGTCTGCTTGAGGAACTTGCTAAGCTGATGATGCAGAAGACAGTAATAGGCAGACCATTCTCAGGAGTGGATAAATCTGCAGATATTGTTATTTAAATGATCCAGGGGCAGAAAACTGGTTTCATTCACAGAGCAGTATATGATGTCTCCACTAGTCGACAGAAGGGAGCAGGAAGTGGGAGGCTTCCTGTTTCCTTACATCAGCACTAAGGTAGAGTTTAGACTTGTAGAGAGAATTGAGTTTGGTCTATACAGTTGATAAGATGTGACTGATGTGCCTACTGCATGTAAGTGATGCATCAAGCCAGATTCCTAGATATTTTAATACTTTCAATTGCTCAGTTGTATTGGCATCTGATGTTAGAAATGCAAATGGATCAGTTGTATAAGTCAGCAAGTTCCATGATCCAAACACCATAGACTTAGTTTTGGTTGCATTATGAATAAGGTGGTTGGCCAGCCCAGTAGCATGGAGGGCTTCGGCATCTAATACATACCACACCAGTGACCCGTGTTCAGGAAAGGCAATGGAGCTGCTGGGGGTCATTGGGATAGAAGAGGACTGAGGGTCCATAGAACAGCTCTCCTTCTCCCAGGGGAAAGGGGTGGCAGCTGTAAAAGTACTTGAATGTCACCGGGTAGAGGTCTGTGGCAGTGCAGGCAATGAGCACCTCAAGGGTGAGGCCACAGAGCTGTGGGATGTGTGCACTTCCACACGCAGAAACTGTGGCAGGGGATTGGTAGAAAATGGAAAGGGGGATCTTGCCAAAGGATGAATCCTTGCACTCCTCCTTCAACCTGCACCACCATCTGGTTGCCTGGAGCCAAACTGGTCTTGAGTACAGGAGGAATATGCTCTCCCCTCTCCACTTCACCACAGGGGGAATGACACAGGGGAGCAACACAGCCAAGAGGAGGGGAGGACAGAAGCTGAAAAGCCCATAGAGGGAGTAAAAACAATATAAAAAAGAATTAGGCATTTGTTGACAAACTAGGAGGAGATTTCATTGAAATCAGATGGGAGTACTGAATTAACCTCAGACATCCTCATTGCACTGTAGTTCAGTATGGTGTTATCTACATACATATTAAATGACACCTCCCACTATGATCTGGATGGTCATTGACAAAAACAGAGAACAGCAGAAGGCCAAGGACTGAGCCTTGAGGAACCCCAAGATTTAAAGATCAAAGCTTGAGTTCACTTCAATTCAAGTCCCTGTGTAATGATTAGTGCTTCCTGAAAATATCATGCTGTTTGTTTTTTCTTGAAACCAGCATCTGTTAATGTGCTCAGCAGTAACTTAAAACAGTAATGTTTTTTCTGTCCCTATCAGTGAGCGATGACATCATTTTGGTCTAGCCTGCTGCTTCAGCATTTAAGTTCCTGATTGACTAAAGAAGTTGTTGCAGTCCCAGTCAGAGCAGCCTGTAGAGCTAACTGTTTCACTCAAAGTTTGTTACTAACCCATCTGGTTTGTGTTGAGATAGATTAGCTGAAAATATGTCTTTCTGTTCTCATAAACAGTTGATTATTTGAGTTCTAGTGCTGAACTGAAGTGGTATGAATGAATGTCTGTGAGAAATTACCATGTCAGTATCACAGCTGTCAATTCATTCTCATCAAAACTCTGCATTGTTTTCTGGCTATATAACACAGGGCTGTTTAATGGATATAAAATAAATCTAAATTTTCTTAATTCACAGAAGCAATGTGTCTTTGATGTAGCTTTCATAAATAGGTTTCTGTGAGAACTATTTTGTTATTATATCAGATTGACAAACAGGTGTCTGTCACACTCTGCTTGTTCAGGAACACGTACTGTATGAACTCACAAAATTCAATTCTTTGAGGGTTCCTATATAAAAATACATCAAGTTTGTGTATAACTAGAAATACTAAATGGCATCCTGATGCCCCTGTTTCCTGCCCAACAGCTGAGGCAGCAGCACTCTGCTGCCCCCTTTTCCTGCCCCATAAGGCCCCTGTTTGAAAGCTGCTGCATCTCACTGTCCACTGTCTTCTCCACACAGTCAGGGATGCTGCACCCTGCTGCCTCCTGCACAAACAGTTGAGGCTACTGCACCCTGTTTCCCTCTGTCCCCCACTGCCACAGTCAGGGCCAATGCACCCTGTTGCCCCATGTTCCTGTCTCCACAGTCAGGGCTGCTGTGCTCTGTTAAGCCCTAGAGTCCCAGGTCCCCTGCCTTCACTGTTGGGGCTTTTGCACAATGCTTTCTCAGGCCACCAGAAGTGGGGTATTTGCTGCACCTGTTATCCACTTCCATTGTCCCAACTGGGCAGGGCTGCTGCACCACATGCACCCTGTCCCACAGTCAGAGCTGCCATACCCTGATGCCCCCGCTGTGTCCTGACACGTGGTTAAGGCATCTGCACCATGCTGTCCTCTGTCTCTGCCACTGCATCCAAGGCTGCTGCACCCTGTGCCTGTCTACACAGTCATGGCTGCTGTGATCTGCTGTATCCTACAGCCCCATGTCTCCACAGTTAGGGTTGCTGCTCCATGCTGCCACTTGCTGTAAGACAAGGCAGGGCATATGCTGTACCCTGTCCCCTGCCACCACAGTTGGGGCAATTTCTCCCTGTTGCCCCCTTGCCACCAGAGTCAGATCTTTTGCTACACCCTACCACCCATGTCTCTTGTTCCAAACAGGTGTGTCTGCTGTACTCTGTTCCACAGTTTGAGATGCTGTACCCTGATGCCTCCCCTGTCTCCTGCCAGAACAGTTAGGGCTGCTGCACCCTGCTACCCTCTGTACCCTACCTATAGCACACAATAAAAGTATTTTTTGTTTTTTCTTTTGAGCAGTTTGGGCAGTGTACCAAAGAAGCTTACTCTGGTGGCATGGAGCAGCATGGTACAACAACCCTAACTATGGAGGCAAAGGCTTTATGGTGCAGCAGTGCACATTGGTGGCCAGTGACAGAGGACAGCATAGTGCAGAAGCCTTGACTGAGATGCAGGACACAGTAGGGCATCAGGGTACAACAGCCCTGACTGTGAGATAGGGTGCCTGTGGTGCAGTGACCCTGCCCATTTGGGGCAATGGAAGTGGGTAGCAGGGTGCAGCAAAAGCCCTACCTTTGGTGGTCTGGTGCAGCATGGTACATCAGCCCCAGCTGTGGAGGCTGAGGCCCTGGGACTCTATGGCTTAGCACAGCACAGCAGCCCTGTCTGTGGAGACATGAACAGTGGGCAACAGGGTGCATTGGCCCTTACTGTGGAGGTGGGGGACAGAGGGAAGCAGGGTGCAGTACCCTCAACTGAGGGGCAGGAGACAGGGGCAACAGGATGCCATATAGTATTTCTAGTTGTACACATACATTATGTATTTTCACACAGAAACCCTCAAAAACTGAATTTTATGAGTTCATACAGTACATGTCCCTGAAATAGCAGAATGTGTCAGACGCCTATTTGTTAATCTGACACAAACACAAAATTGTTCTCACATGAACCTGTATATGAAGGCTACATCAAAGACACACTGATTCTATGAATTAATACAATTTAGATATTGTATATCCATTAAACAACCCTGTGTTGTATAGCCAGAAAATAATGCAGAGTTTTGCTCAGAATGAACTGACAGCTGTGATACTGACAAGGTCATTTTTCACAGACATTCATTCATACCACTTCTGTTCAGCACTGAAACTCAAATGATCAACTTTTTATGAGAACAGAATGATAGATTGTCAGCTAATCTATCTCAACACAAACAAGATGGGTTAGTAATAAATTCTGAGTGAAAACAATTAGCTCTAGAGACTGCTCTGACTGGGAACTGCAACAGCTTCTTCAGTCAATCAGGGACTTAATTACTTATGCAGCAGGCTAGACCAAAATGATGTCATCACTCACTGATAGGGACAGAAACATCTTCACTATTTTCAGTTACTGAAGAGCACATTAACAGATGCTGATTTCAAGAAAACCACAAAACCAAATAGCGTGATATTTTCAGGAAACACTAATCATGACACAGGGACTTGAACCGAAGTGATTTCAAGCTTTTCTTAAATATATGGCATTTAATATTTAAAGCAGCAAGATCTAATGCTTGTATGAACTCTAGCTGGGTATAGTTACTCAGATAGTTTTTGAACCTTTGATCACAAGTTGGTTGAGATCTAGGGGCTTGAGATTGAGAAGGAGTACTGCATGATCCACCAAGTCAAAAGCCTTAGAGAGCCACAAAGATGGCTCCAGTGAAGAGATAATTATATATGGCTATGTGGAGATCATAGGTGACTTTGAGTAATGCAGATATGGGGGAAACCCTTTTCTGAAGCCAGATTGCATGGGAGCTAGCAGACTGTGCAGACTGAGATGTTCAGTCAGCTGTTAGTGAATGCTTTTTCCAAGAATCTTGAAGAGGAAAGGAAGGACTGAAATGGATCTGTATCAATTCAGATCCTGTTTATCCCCAGCTTTGTGAAGGAGCCAACTCTAGCACATTTCTGGACAGTACTGTAGGTATCTCACCAGAAACATAGGAAATATTTAACAGCATGGAAACTGGGGCCAGATATGATTTGGCCTCAAGGCAAAAATGCTTTGGATCAAGAGAGTCGGCACCAGCAGTCTTGTTTGTACTGGGGCAATTTAGTGTTTTGAGGACCTCTGCTGAAGTGACTTGGAAGTTAAAGCTCGGCAGATCATGTGGGTGAGGCTTTAGGATGCTTGATGAAAGACCAGCCATGAATGGTGCCAAGGGGTTCTGGAGCTTGGCAGAGATGCTGATTTAGTAAAGTGGGTGTTAAAGGCATCCACAGTGCCTGGAAGAAAAGTGAAAAGGTCTCCAGCAGGTTTCAGATGTGATCAGATTTGTTCTTGATAATCTATTTCAAATATGTTTTTAGCCCCTGACCAGAATTTTCTTAAATGGTGTTTCTTTTCCTCCTTGTGGTTGTGGTAGTAGTACACTTTTTCTTTAGGTACTGCTGCTTTACTTAGGGTCTGAGGTTTTCTGTAATACCATCATTAAGAGATCTGGTCTTTCTAAATCTGACCCAAGCAGCATCCCTTTATGAAAACAGTTCAAAAAGTTCCTTAGAGATTCAGAGAATGGTGGCCTTTGACCATGTATGATCTGATTGGTCCATGTTTATTGCAGACATTAAGAAATTCACCTGCAATTAATTCCTGGGCATCAGCTACTGAGAGATTATAGTTGATGTGGTCCCAACTAATGGCAGACAAGGTCCTGTCAAAATCCTCCAGTATGAAATGCCTATACCAACAAGCTGTGGTCAGTTTTGGAGGGGACTTTTGCAATGAATTGTCTAGACACAGAATGCATTGGAATGATTACTGAAGCAGTCTGAAAATACATCAGCAGTGTAGATTCTATCAGGGTAGTTTAAAAAAATATAGTCTAGAAGTCTGTGGTTTTTGGTGGCATTGTTGAGTCTCGTGGGTAGTGTTATAATTTTTGAGAGGTTTTAATTGGAAAAAGCATGTTTGTATTTGGATGAGTCCTTTCCCAACCAGTTAAGTTAAGGTCACCAAACAGGAATGTTTTAAGGTTGTACCTACCAATAGTAAAGCTGACTGAACCCATAAAGGGATCAGTGCCATGAGATCCCTTCAGTGGTCTATAATATAGCCCACAAGTATAGCCTCAGTTGTGTTAAGATGTACTTTCTTGTAGAGGACCTCCATATTATCAGGTATGTCACCCACTGCCTCAGACACATTTAGTTTGTCAATGACATAGAGGACAACACTGCTTCCATGCTCATTTCTATCATACCTGTATACTGAGTATCCTTGTATATAAATGCAAGAATCAGGGATTCTGACAATGCAATAACATTGGGCATATGAATAGTGACCAAGGATCCCAGTACATCCACACTGGTGTTCTGTCAACAAGAGACATTCACCGCTGAAGGGACAATTAGTTGCACCTGTACAGTCTGGCGGCTCACTCACCAAGAACAGTAATTGGCTCATTTTTCTGCCATCCATGAGTTCCCTGATTCTGATGGCAGCTGATCCATGCCAGGTCAGTCCCCCCCATTGGGCCAACAGATCACTTCTGTGGTGGGTGCCTCACATCACAGCTTCACTGTGTTTACCAGATGGTGTGCTGGGAACAGTGTGGCAGTACATATTTCAGTCTGCTTCACGTAAGTGGCTGGCAATCTCCACAGCCCCTCTGCCAATGGCAGCAGCTCTAGTACCCATATTGTTTGGGCTCTCCTCTCAAAATGTGAAGGTACATCTTCTACCTTAGTCAGCAGTCTTGTCTCTGTCACAAAGTCTCACCAGGTATCCTTCCATAAGCAGCTTGGCTAGAGACCCCTTCAGTACTTCAATGCTGCCAGGAAC
The DNA here is from genome assembly GCA_016271365.2 of Neoceratodus forsteri. Classification (NCBI taxonomy): domain Eukaryota; kingdom Metazoa; phylum Chordata; order Ceratodontiformes; family Ceratodontidae; genus Neoceratodus; species Neoceratodus forsteri. The sequence goes on along the minus strand of CM057456.1, from coordinate 604,136,952 downwards.
TCACCTTGAGAGGAAGCCCCTCAAGGATACCATACCTTCCCACTGTGTACCCTCACATAATCCCCAGATGCACCAAGGCCACCATTCCTTCCCAGTGTGTTCCCTGATCTCCAGATGCATCAATGATCTACATTAAATACCCCCAAATCACTTTTGCTGCATATACACTGCTGTCATCTTGAGCCTGTCCATGGAGGCTCCTAGGTGGCTAGACATTGAGTGATCAGATCTTAAAGGTCTGAATCCAGTGACAGCTGCAAGGTAGTATGGTCCTTGCCACTTCAGGGCAAAAGTTCCTCAAGGGTGCTGTAGCACATTCCCTGCTATCACTAAACACCTCCCACTGGGCTATCTATTTCAGAGTCACTACTAGAAAGAAAGCTGTGGGTCTGTCAGTCTGGTAATCAACTCCCACCCCCTAGTGGTAGGACTGCATTGTTATAGTGATAACTGAGATTAATATTTTCTTAAAAACAGAAAAGTATACCTTACAACACTAAATGTGATTCTACTTGCAAACCTCTATCAATATGACCAAATAAAGACTGGAAATGTGGTAAGTTTATAACACTTTTCTAAATTACTTGGCTGCAATTGTATGACATATCAAGTTATATACAGTATAATCTCTGTAGTGTTGTATGGTATAGCAAACTTTGATGTCCACTACATGTCATCTACCTCACCGTAAACAAAGTGTTGCTTACAGATGTGGCAGTAACATGGAGGAATGAATATTCAGAAGTGTGTAGAATGAATATTGCCCTCAGCTATGATTTATACGTCTTCATTTATTGAACAATTGCTATAACTCCCTTATCATTTCAATTTTTATTTATCCCCCATATTGCATACCTCCAATTCTGGCCCATTTCTCAGTTTAGCAGCAACCTTTCTTTAGGTCTGACAAGGTAGTTTCCCCATACTCTGACTTAGGCTTATGACACTGAGGATACACCATGTGGAAAAGTCCACCACGGCAGGCCCCATGGGAGTCCTCCTTCCATCTTTACCTGCCAGGAGGCTCCAGTGGACATCCTTGTGTTGGGTGACATGGGATCATTTATATACATTGCGTATGTGAGGCAGATAAGTTTTCCCTTCTGTTAAGTAGCCACCCACCACTCTCTTCTCTGTATACCTCTTTGTACGTGACAGCCTACTAGGACAGGACATCTTGTGATTAACTGCATGTCCATTGCTGCCTTTGACCCATCATAAGCCATGCTGATGTAGAAAGGATGTTGCATTCCACCCTACAGAGTCTGAAAATGCAGCCTCTACAGTACAGCTTAGGCTCCACTGGCACAGGATGGTGGGGGTCAGGTTCTTGACGCAAACCTGGGGCACCTACATGGATCATGATATAATCTATTACAGCCATTGCACTAGCCATTCCTATCATATGAATATGGATAATTATAGTAATTACTGTTTGTTGATCTGATCATGATAATTTATTACATGTATGGTCTGCATGAAGCCAAAAGGACACTTCTGAAAATGGGTTGATGTAATATAATTGCATTGTTTTCTCCTGGTAACCCAATAGCTTTAATGAAGTTGATGGGCAAGATAAAACCAAACAACATGGCCAGATAGCTGTAAACCAAAATGTTGATTGTTGTCACTTTATTGCACATAAATGCTGCTCATTGTTTGTTTGTTTTGTGGCTTGACCACTGTCACTGTACTTTTACATTATTATTTATACATTCTTATGCACTTTACTCTGTACTCAGTTATTCATTCTGCATTTGTTGCACTATTGTATCCCTGTCCCCCCACCCCCCACCCCCCACCCCCCGGGTTGCACCTGGAATGAGCCTTGGCTCAGTGTGCCTTTCCTGGTTACCAATTTTCAAAAAAATAAAAACAATACACAAAACTAAGTGCATAGCTAGAGTAGTCATGATTACCAAGTTATTTAATGGTACATCACAGCTACTTGTAGTTGTATTGTATGGCTAGTCCTAACTCATTAGTGTTGAATGAAAAGCAGCTCAAGATGGGTCACATATATGTATTTGTAATGAAAAGCATTGACATCACAGTCTGCATGGCTTGTTGGGACTCATCACACCTGAATAACTATAGCTGATATAAACTTCTTCCAGGTAGGATGTATGGATGGATTAGTCTAGAATAGCCATGTCTAGAACTGGCTATTAAAATAGAATTATTGTCACTTCTCACAGCATGGCTATACACCACCACTAAGGAAAACTTTATTTGATAAAGAGAGCAAAACCATTTGCATCACTGAAACCTCGTCAAGCTTATTACTTTGTTTATGATCTCCTCAAGACGAGCGAGTGCTAAATACATAGACAATGATCATAGTATTTGAACCATGTTCCATTTACACGCAATGGATCCTGCCATTGTATGTACTGTAGGCTAAGAACTGCTATTCCAATCAGGTATTTATATTTCTTTCTGCGCATGTTGGGAAATCAACAGAAATAAGTTACTTAATCAGCACAACAGAAGACATGTTCCCAAAAGATGTCTCCATTCTGCCAAACAGGACACACAGTTTGAATACATTAAATAGCCACTGACTGCCAGTGTAATCACTTGAACTTTAGATTTCAGTTAAATAACATGTTTGAAAATTATCAGCATACAGTTTATAACAAAATCACTGCACAATAAGTGATTTGTAGTTTAGCAGCAGATTAAGAGTCCTATAAGTTCCACACCTCATGCCACGCCGATGACCCAGGTTCAGGAATGAGCCCAGGGAGCTGGGGATCGGCAGGGAGGGAAGAGATCGAGCATTCATAGGACTGCTCTCTCTTCCCAGGGGAGGGACGGGGATGTGACCGATCAAAGTGCACCCTCTGGCGGTGGCCAGAGGGAGCCCAAAGTAGCATCATGGTGTATGCTTGGGGGGGTGGATCTGTGGCAGCACATTGCCATGACAGCCGGGCTCCACAGGGGAGTTACTAAGAAAAATCCCCTACACTTCTGATAGGTGATGGCACCACCCTTGCAGTCCACACTCCTGGAGTAGGGTCCGGTCCCCTTCATTTCCTCTCCCTCTCCAGTCCAGTAGCTTAAAACTCATAGATTGCCCTGAGTGGGGACAATCTTTCCCCGGAGCGCAGACCCGGTGGATGTACGGTGCTGGAGAGGAGTGGAGTAGATACCGGGCAAAGCAAGGAGGTAGAGAGTGCATAGGGGTGGTCGACAGAAAGAGTTCAGCAGTGGTGGATGGAAAAATAGAGTTTGAAAAAAAAAAAGAGTCCTAGAAGTTAGGCTTACAGAGTCCCCCAATTTCTGTTGGTGCTTCAGTGATCCTTAAAACAGAGGATATGCAATGGCCCGGCTCAGAATATGTCTTCATGAGTCAGGAGGCAAGACAATATCTCATAAGGGGCAGAGCCACAAGTGAGTTATGTAAGTCTTGCTTCCTGACAAGTGATAATACAGCAAGTGGCAGCTTCTGACTTAGGCCATTGTGTGTCCAAATTCTACAATGTACTGTAAACTGAAAAGCTTTCAGATGTTTTTTTTTTTTTTTTTAAAACAGAACTTTTTCTGTTTGATTTCTTTGCCCTGTGTGATGTGCACAGCAGAGTCTGTTCTGATGTCTTGAGTCATTGTGCAAACTGCTCTCCCACCACTTGAGGCTTTCTTTATGTCCTGTCTAAAATAAAGATACTGTACATGATGGTGATGCACACAATGAGGAATTAAACATGTTATGACCTTTAAACTGCGCTGAACAACTGGAATGCGCACAACACCACCACTTTGGAATGTGCACAGTGGTGTAGAACATGTACAACAAAGATTTTGAGCAGGCTGATTTTTATACAGCACAAACGCTAACCATATACTGTACTACAGAACAGTAAATAAGAAACATAGAAGTTGACAGCAGAAGGAGACCACTAGGTCCATCTAGTCTGCCCATTTGTTTTAGAGCTATTTTGACAAAATCATCAGTAGTAAGGCCTTCCATGCAGGGATTCTGGTGAAATCGAAAACCACAACAGCAAAGTTCGAGCGGTTTATGATGCTGCTGGAATTCCTGAGATGGAATAACAAATCTAGTTACTGCTGTTTTCTTATCTGTTATTTATTGTAGTATATGGAGTTCTCTGAACATTCTGATCTGATGATAAATAGATGGTATCTTGGCTTTCTGATGTCAGAATGATGTTATGAGTTTTTGATGTCACTGATTCCCCATGGGATGAAATTACAGCCTGTATATGACACATGGTTTATCTTCATTTGTAATTCTTCAGTAACTAAAAATAAACCATTTATCTGCAAGATCGGACTTATATTGAGTAAATAGGCATTCCAACCAGAAAGATTAGGTTAATAACAGAGTTCAAACATGAAATTCACTAGACACGATTTCAAGAATATAATAACTCATTTATAAGGTCAGTCATGGTTATGTTCAGCTATGGAAAGTTTTGGCCTGATTTTAAATTTCTGAGCCATAAGCTATCCAGGCTCATTACTGAGGTGCTTAATGGTTTGCAGCCCACCTGGCAAAAGGACAAAATACAGTACAACCACCCCCCCCATGAAAAAATGCTACTGGTGGAGGCAGGGAAGATGAAAGTTGTTAGGTGGGGAGAGGTGAGTTGGGGCAGCAATCAGAACTTATTGGAAGAAAAGATGGAGCAGCAGCAAAATGCCTTGCTACTCCCTGAACCTTGGCAATCCTCCATTTCATGACTATGACAAGTTAATTATAAGGTCAATTATGAAAATGGGTTAAATTCAACAAAGAAAGCTTTGGCCTGGTTCCCAGTTATTTGAGCCACTGGTTGTATAAAACATTTTACTGAAGTGGAGCCTGGACTTCAGCCCTGCTAGCCAGAGAATAAGATAAAGTATGACCAGCACTGCCAAAAAAAGAAAATCAGGAATGCTAACACAACCATTAATATATGAAGCATGGAACAATATCTGGATTCACCGACAAACCAAATGAATGATATAGGGCTTGCCAACAAAGCCCAGACAGCACAACTGTAAAACATTACTAGGGAAATTATCTCTGAAGTTAACCATCAGGTGAAAATGATCCTAGGCACAAAGGAGAGGTAAACTCTTTGTAGAGGAAACCAGTGGGAGTCCAAAGCAAGGGTTAAACTCCCTTTCAGCTTGTTTACTGGATAATAAATTCCTGGTAAGGAATAGGATATAGAGTCAATAAAAATGTGATGGACAGCTGCTAATGTGCATAAATAAGCTGAACCTTGCACCCTCAAGGCTACTAGAGCAGCTGTGTCATAGTACAATGAGTAACCCAACGAATTACACAGCTGTGTTAAAATTTCCTATTCAGATTATTTAAAGTAATCAGAACTGTGGATGACTCATAGGAGAGCTCTCTCATGTGAGACAGCCACTTTCACACAAGGACAGTTGCCAGTATTGAAGAATCCTAGTCATGTAGTGCAGAGTAAATGACAACCCATGAAAGTCTTAATGCTACCTAGCACAAATCCTGATGACACTGTAGAACAGAGCCCAAGGCAAGTAGCTTAGAAGGTCTTTTAAAGAAATCAGAGGAGAGGGTTGAGATAGTGACTAGCTTCAAGATTAACAATACAAAGTGATAGAGAACAGCTGCTGCTAGATGAGAAAAGACTATGGAAGTACCCCACTAGACAACGATGCCAGCCCAGAGAAAAAGATGTAAGAGCCAAAGTATAGTGACCTACACCAAGATGAAGCACTCGTATCATATTTTTGCCAGTGACATCTTGCAGAATCCTTCAGAAACTCAATGTAATCTAGTGGCAGTTAGTTCAATTTACCACATAGGTAACTGAAATCTTTATCACAGAGTACTTCATCCTGGTGTGTGGCACTGTATGGAGAATAGCAGCTGCTGTACAGGAGAGGGCTATGGATATCAGCAGCACAGTGCGCCACTTTATGGTCAGTGGGCAAAATGCCTGCCAAGTCTGATCTTTATAGAAAGATCTTTAGATGGAAACTCACTAATGCATCTCTAAAGAAATCCAGCTGAATACTGGTCCTGCATAGTGCCACTGCACAACAGAACCATCCCAGTCTTAGAAGCAGTATTCCTCAGCACCAGAGGGAACACCCATTTCTACTTTTCCAATCCACTATTACTTCCCATCTGAGATTATCTAATATCAATCTGAAGGGGATGTTTCAGGGACACATCACCTCTGCTATCTTGTCAACTTGGCTAAGGCCTCTAACACTGTTATCCATGCCCACCCAATCTTGCTGGCCATGTTAAATTGTGCAAGACTATCTGGCCTTGCAGTGAAATGGTTCATCTTCTACCTTGTGGACAGTTTTAAGGCTATCCTAGTAGGTAACTTTCTCTGCTTCCTTCTCCCAGTCTGGTCAACTTTTTCCCAATGCTATGTCCTTGGCTCTAGTCTGTTTCCTATTATTCTGACTGACTTCCCAAAGGTCTGTAGCTCCTCATACATTCACAAATATGTTAATGACATTGCACATATTCCAGTTTTCCCTCTGCTGGTGATTTGGCTGTGCACTCCAGCAAGATGTTAAAAGTTTCAGCAGTATTGGTTCTCCCCCAATCAGCTTACCCAGAACAACACAAAGACCATCTCCATGACACTGATCTCAAAGCAGCATCTATATAAACTCTATTCTCCCCTGGTCTTTACAACCCTGGATGGCTCCCAGCTGGAACAAATCTCTGTCCTCTGAACACCTGAGTGTTTGGCTGGACAGTCATCTTTTCTGGACTTCTCCAATCATTTAATAAAGTAATCCCTAAATATAGCATTCTATGTATTGGCAAGGCATTTCATTTCTCCCTACTTAGCAGAGGATTATTGTAAAACTGATCCACCATGTCTTTTACTTAGGGGATGTTGTGTAAGCATTACCTCCAAATTCACTTTTCGTAGACTCCACCCATTATGCCACACCAGCTGCTTTCCTGTCAGCTGCCTATCTTTCATTCATCACTGCTCCTTTTACTTATCCCTCTTTCTCTTCTCTCTCTCCTTCTCTCTAGAGAGATAAAAGAGAGAGAGAGAGAGTGCTAGTGCCTCTCTCATTGTACTTCCCTAACCTTCAATTGTGGGTTGGTTCTTGCCCTGCTCTCTGTTGGGAGATCTGCCTTATCCAACTCCCTTCTCCTACTTCCATCAGTCCACTGTCTCTCACTCTTTCTCTTTACTTCATACTATGAACACAGTAGGACAATCTGTCTTTTCCCACTGACTTGCCTGGCTTTGGATTAGGGAGGCCACTCTGGTCTGAAAACCTTATTTCAAGACAGCACCTAACATATTTACCCCAGTACCTAACTCCCACTCACCTTCCCCTTTCTTCCTCTTGCCTACTCTTCTTCATCCTTATCTCATCTACTTTCCCCTTGCCCATTTTTTCATCCATGTTCTCTGTTCATGCTCTCTGGTGTTTTAGTTCTGGCAACCACATCCCCCTCCCCCATACTCTGTAGCAGCATTTTTGCAATTTACTTTACAATAGTTTAGTTTAAATTAGGTTTGTTTGGACCTCCAAGATGCCTTCTTTTTGTTATCTGATTTGATTGTCCCTAATCTACTCACAGACACACCAAACAGATGAGGTGCTCCAGAAATTGACTCAGTGCATGATGTTTGCAAAGTAAATAGTTTATTGTGGCAAGAAACGAACTGGACTGCATGAACAGCTACCATGGCACTTTGAACTCTAACCAAGTTCTTCCTCAGGGAAACGTTGCCAAAGGGGCTACACAAGCCCTATTTAAGTACAGATATTAAAGACACAGCAGTTCATTTAACATCAAATAGAATAATAAAATAGTTCATTTAACATCAAATAGAAAAATACAACCAAGCCCCAATGTGTCCCTAGTTGTACAAGATATCAGACAACAGCCCCATAAAAAGGACACAGTGCATAAATTCACATATGAGATATCTTAAAAGTGGTGCAAAAATGTATGAAACAATTTAGAAAGATGGGAAAAGAGATAATTTCAAGTCAACCCTATCTGAATAAGTAAATAATTTTTAAGTTACACAAAGTCATTAATTAGATAGAAATGACTAATAACATTTTTTAAAGTCCAAACAAGGATGTGTAATCTTGCTTACAGTATTTGAACTTCAAGTCAGAATCTCTGATCCCGTTCATCTATCTGGAAAAAATAATTACTATTGACAGGAATCAGCAAGCATTATCTAAAGTTTCTTGCAAACAAAGATTATGAATACAAAAGGTAAAAACATGTAGATCTGTACTCATCAAATTGAAAATAAAGAAAAAGTTTTAAAAAAATAATATAAAACAGACCAACATAAGCAAAATATATGAAGAAGCTTACAGTAAACAGAGTGGGGGGGGGCAGGATGAGGAGGAAAGAGAAGGTTGAAGGTACAAGGGTAATGGGGAGAGAGGGGTGATGGGAAATATTGAAGCCAGCATACAGTCATATTAATGCAAACTAGTATCCCAATGAATAAATACTACAGAAAGGAAGTGCTATTCCAGTCATCATTGAATCCTGGTGGACCAAATGCTCCCATTTTGTAGATAAGTCTGCTTTCTAAATGCAACCATTTTTTTCCTCTGTTGCCACTTCTGAAATGTTTTTAAATATGGTCTAAATCCATAAAATGGAAGGTGCTCAAATCCTAATTATGTACTTCATGCCAGTATGCCCCCAAAGGTGTATAACTATTGATATTTTGGATAGATCTCACATATTCCTGTACCCTCTCTTTCTTAGGTCGAATAGTGCAACCAATATAAAGAGAGGGGCAGTCACTCCAAAGTGTATAAGTTACAAAAGGGGTTCTGCGTGTAATAAATTGGCTAATCTGGTATTTGAAACCATTAGTAGGACTAATAAATTGTTTTGCTTGATTCCTATAACCATAAACATTGCAAGAGTCACAGTGATGACAGCCAACTGGTCTCACTAAGAAATCTGTCCTGTTCTGGGATTTCAAATTGTCAAAATGGTTGTGACCAACTAAGTCCCTCAAACTTTCACCTGCAAGTTATACCACTTTAGGACACTCATCACTTTCAGTGGTCAAGTCAGAGTCAGTGGCAATAACATGCCAGTGACATTTTAGTACTCTGGCTACCTTGGGAGCTAATGTATTAAATTCTGTCAGGAAATTAATTTCTTTGTCTGGTGCTGTGTTACGAAAAAGTTAATAAAATCACAGCTCGTGAAAAGCAAACCATAGCAACAAAACAACAAAAGTTTCTCCATGATCCATGGACTATAAAGAACACCTCATTTATCAGTGGGACAAAAATAATACTACACAAAGACATGGAAGATCTAAATATAGAAACTATAGATTAACAAGAAGAAGTAGAAGAGACCAGCTTTCCAACAATGGACATAAAAAAGCCTCAGATTCCAATACTATTGACCCTACTTTGTCCACCAATAAAACAAGCTCTTCTTTAGATGCTGGTTCCCAGAACACTACACAAGGAGGGGCAGAAAGAACTGGTGCCATACCAAAAATGCAGAAAAATTCAATGGTTGTTCACAGTGGCAACAAAAAACACAAAAACTATTAAAAAAAAAGGAGAGGCTGTAGGGGAGTCATAAGAAAAAGAAAAAAAAATGCAACCCAGTACTTAGCAGAACTGCCCTCAGTATTTATGAGATAGAGGTAAGTTGTGGATGTGTCTTCCACCAGCTTATTTTCAGCCAATATAAGCTTGTTGGCAAAAGGCCTTTCCTTTGACATGGACCTTCCTGTCAATGGCTTCACAATATAAATAGATTTGCACAAAACATTCAGAAAAATTACTCAAAAATATTTTGTAAGTAGAAGAAACATGGGTTTTATTACAGGAGAGCATACAGTTGAGTAACTGGCTAAAGTTACAGTAGATTCTCAAACATTATTGGAACAAAAAGCAATGTCAATTGCATCAGGGGATGTACTTCCACAGGACAGAGACCCTGAATGGGCCCTTGAACAATTGGATAGTAATATATCCCTCAGTTCTGAAGGAGATAGCACTTTACAGGACTTTAAAAATGCACAGAAATCCTTAAAAGTCAAATCAACGTTTTCTTGAAACAGGTCATTTTCTGCAGCAATTGCTACATTTGAATGCTCGGCCTGTACTAGACTGCACAGAATACTTTAAACTAACCCAACAAAAGCTTTAAAAAATCTCACTAATGCAGAGAAGCAAACTACATTGGAACTCCAAAATATTGAGTCCAATATTATTAATCAGGCAAATAAGGGTGGACAGGTAATAATATTGGATGGTGCCTACTACCTGGAGGAATCTCTATCTCAACTGAGTGATATGAACAACTATTCCCAATTTAACTCTGATACTTCATTAACTTATTAAAAAACAAGTTAATGCTTATTTAAATTGTTTTCTTAATGAAGGTATCAAATTTGTTCTCTTAATGAAGCTATCATCACGGAGCAGGAATTATAACTCTTTACATAGGACTTTATTATAGTCCCAACATTTTACTCCTTGCAAAAGCTTCCCAACGATCCTGCTAAACCCCCTGGGAGACCTATTGCCAGCAGTTGGGCTCCTTCATGGAAGATTTATCCACTATTGTGGATATCTTTTTAAAAATCATGGTTGTTAACTTACCTTCATACTTGGGGGATATAGTGGTGGTTCTTGGACTATGGAACACCTCTAAATTGATGCTAGTTCATTGTGGCTCACTATTAATGTGACATCACTTTACACCACTTTGACACATCTTTTGGGACTGAATGCCATATATTACTTTATGGGTGTTTTTCAGGAAGAGTAATGGTTCTACCAGGCAGGCCCAGTGGTGCTAAGGTCTGAGGCGCTGGACACCATACCTCATGCCATGTTGGTGACCCAGGTTTGGGAATGAGCTCAGATCATTGGGGGTCAGCAGGGGAAGGAGAGAATTGAGCATCTGGAGGACTGCTCTCCTCTCCTGTGGAGGGTAGGTTGGGTCTCCCACTGCTTCTACAGCTCCCAGTGAATACTGGGGGTATTGCAACTTGCTGGAGATATGCAAAGTGGTATGGAGGTGATGGTGGATGTCCTCCGAGTGGGTGTGGGAATGCACCCCTTAAACACTGGATGTCTTTGCACCTTCATGCCTCTGGGACCAGAAACACAGAAATACCCTGGCACCCGGGAAAGTGATGGCAGGTCCTGTGGATGGCCCACCACACTCAGTGCCTGACCTATCCACCCATCCTCTGGTTCTCCTCTGAGTCCTGACTGCACTCTAGATTATAGCTAGAGCACCAGTCAAGAGTTGGCAGCCCCACCTCGTGGGGGCTCAGATCCAGGGATATGGCGAGTCGGCGATGCAGTAGGAGAACACCCTGGGACAGAGGCATGGTGTGGGAGGTCTCAGGTGAGTGGGATCAGGCTTGGTCTCCCTGTGTCCTGCCAGACAGAGTACTATGGGTCCAGTGCAGGGGGATAAAGAAAGTTTTAAAAAAAAAAAAAGAGTAATGGCTCTACCCAATTGTGCTGACATCCTTTTTTTTGACATTGAGTATGATGCAAGCAAGATGTCACCACTCGCTACAGCACCAGGTATTTCATCTCCTTGGTGATACAGAGCCAAAGTGCCCTCCTGGGAAATGGTCATCTTTTGCAGGGGGCTTTGCCCCACATGGGGGACTTTAACCCCATACACCCAGAACTAAATATAACCTCCTCTGGGGCAAGCATGCCCTGGAGGGGGTAGAAACGGTGTGGGAACAAAGGGTGACAGGAGTGAGGGGTGATATAAAATCAAGATTGCCCCTTCCGCTCTCACCCTTGTTATGGTGCCAAAATTGCAGCAACTAAAATCAATCAGCAACTTGGCAGGATACCCAGAGTATCTGATTTCTTCTGTTTTTGTCTTGCATGCCATGGACCTGATTCTGACCTGTAATTATTTTATATTTGATTCCAAGTTTTACTGGCAGACATGTGGTGTTGTGATGGGGTTGTCTAGGGTCCCATCATATGCCAAACATTTTTGAGGTCAGTGGGGAGCTATTTACAGTATGCCCCCATATACAATCTCTTCTTGTACTGGATCTGCTCTGATGTATGCAGTTTTTCAAAAGAAGCAGATGAGCTACACTGTAGGTTTATTACTAGGGGTAATGACTCCTTTATGCTTGTAGGTTTTTGGCTAGGTGTTATGACTCCTTTATGCTCCAAGGAGCAAGACAGAAGGCTCGCAACAAAAAAAAAGAGAGGACCTTTTTATACTAAACATCATAACACAGTATCAGACAACCAAATTAATTACATTACTGAATTTAGTACATTAGCCCCCAAGGTAGCTGGGTCCTTAAACATCACTGGCATGTTCTTCCCACTGACCCTGACTTCACCAGAGAAACTGGTGAGTGTCCTAAAGTGGTATAGTGGAGAGTTTAAAGTGTGAGGAACTTAGTCATTCACAGTCATTTTGACAAATTCAAAGCCTGGGACAAGACAAGTTTATTGGAGTCACCTGTTGACCCTCATTGTTGTGATTCTTGCAATGTTTGTTATATGAATCAAGCAAAATAATTACTTAGGCCTACTAATGGTTTCAAATACCAGATTAGGCAATTCATTACATGCAGAACCCCTTTTGTAAGTTACCCACTTTGGTGTGACTGACCCTCTCATTGTTCACACTATTAGACCAATGAAAGAGAGAGTACAAGAACACATGAGATCTATCAAAAAAATCAGCTGTTATCTACAAAATGGGAAGGTCAACAGGGATTCAGTGATGACTGGGAAATGGTTCCTTTTCTGTAGTATTTATTTGTTGTTGGGATCCTTCTTTGCATTAATATGGCTGTTAAATGGCTGCCGTATTTCACACCACCTCTCCCCCACCCTTTCCTCCCTATAATGGAGATAAAGAGAGGAGTTCAGATTTAGAAGTGGGTAGCCATCTGGGAACAAGCAACCACCAAACAGTGTGGTTCACAATAAACACAGCTGTAGAGTCAAGCCATACAAAAGCAAGAGTATTGGATTTTAGGAGGTCTGACTTTGGCAAATGGGAGAGTGCCTCAGAAAAGCACTAGCAAACAGGCAAGAAGGAGGGGTGGAAGACCAATGGGAAAAATCAAAACTGCCATCACAGAGGCAACAAGCCTTTGTGTAAAGCAAATCAACAAAATGAAATGAAGGAAAAATCCGCTATGGTTCTCAAAAGAGGTGGCAGGGAAGGTTAAGGAGAAAAGGATAGCATTCAGGAAATATAAGGAAACACAGAAGGAGCAGGACAGAGAACTATATCAGTTAAAGAAGAAGGAGGCAGGGAAGGCAGTTAGAATAGTAAAGGCCCAAACTGAGGAAAAGATTGCCAACTCTGTTAAGAAGGGGGGTACAACCTTTTATAAGTATATTAGGGAGTGAAGAAAGGCCAAGAGAGGGATACTGATGCTTAATGAAGGGGAGGGAATGTGGTCAGATGGTGACAGTGAAAAAGCAGGCATACTGAATGAATACTTCTGCTCAGTATTCACAAAAGAACAGGAGGGGGAGGTACCTAAACCAAACAATAGAAACACTCTGGATGGGGGGGTCAATACCAGTCCTTTCACAGAAGAAAGGGGTCTGAAAGAACTCTTAAAACTGAAAGTGGACAATGCAATGGGGCCTGACGGGAGTCACCCAAGAATTCTAAAAGAACTAAGGGTAGAACTAGTGACACCACTGACTACCCTCTTTAACAAATCATGGGAGGATGGGGTGGTACCTGAGGACTGGAGGAGGGTGGATGTGATTCCACTCCACAAAAGTGGGAGCAAGGCAGAGGCAGGATACTACAGACCTGTTAGTTTGACCTCAGTGGTAGGGAAAATGAAGGAATCACTTCTGAAGGAAAAAATTGTTGAGTACCTAGAGGCCAGTGGGGCACAGGACCCAAGGAAACATGGATTCATAGCAGGAAGGTTGTGTCAGATGAATCTAATAGATTTCTTTGACTGGGTGACCAAATTAGTAGACCAGGGAGGGTCTCTGGACATGGTCTACCTAGACTTTAGCAAGGCACTTGACACAGTCCCACACAAAAGATTAATATACAAGTTAGCCTGCCTTGGAGTGGGTCCCAAGGTGGTAGCCTGGGTAAAAAACTGGCTGGACAACAGGACACAGAGGGTAATAGTAAACAGAGTCCACTCTGAAGAAAGGGGGTCACTAGTGGAGTACTGCAGGGTTCAGTACTGGGACTGGTCCTTTTTAATGTCTTTATAAGTGACATTGCAGAGGGACTGGAAGGAAAAGTATGTCTCTTTGCAGACGACACAAAGATCTGCGACAGGGTCGATACAGAAGGTGGAGTGGAAAGGATGAGAAGGGACTTGGCAAGGTTGGAGGAATGGTCAAATGTTTGGCAGCTTAGATTCAATGCAAAGAAGTGCAAGTAATGCACCAGGGAAACAAAAACCCAGGGGAAGAGTACACAATGGGGGTCGAGGAACTAACAACAACAAAAATGGAAAGGGACCTCGAGTAGTCATAGCAGATGACCTAAGGATGGGCAAGCAATGTGAGAAGGCAGTAAGGAGGGCTGACAGCATACTGGGATGCATAGGGAGAGGTATCACCAGTAGAAAACAGGAAGTTGTCATCCCTCTGTACAGACAGTTGGTGAGACCCCATCTGGAGTACTGCATGCAGTTCTGGAGACCCCATCTCTGCAAGGACATAGACAGGATGGAGGCTGTCCAGAGGAGGGCAACTAAAATGGTGCAGGTCTGCACCAGAAGGCATATGAAGAGAGATTAAAGGAGTTTAATATGTATACCCTTGAGGAAAAGAGGGAGAGGGAGAGGGGGGGCATGATAGAAACTTTCAAGTGCCTCAAGGGAATCAACAAAGTCCAAGAGGGTAGCATCTTTCAGAATAAGAGATGTGCAAGAGCAAGGAGGCTCAATTTGAAGATAGAGGGGGGAAGGCTCAAAGGTAATGTGAGGAAGTATTTTGTCATGGAGAGGGTTGTGGATGCAGGAAACAGACTTTCTGAGGAGGTAGTGAAGTCAAAAATAGTGGGGGAATTCATGAATGCATGGGACAGACATAAGGCAATTCTAGTGGGGGGTAGGAGGAAGTAGGCTGTTGGTTAACTAGGATCTGCAGCTTATCCAACAGGTAGGGAAACTAACAGATTAGGTGGGCCAAGTGGTCCTTATCTGCCATCAAAGTCTATGTTTCTATTCTATAACCCCAGTACCCTTATCCTTCTCTTCCCTTCACCCCCAAACTCACTTTTTCTGTAAGCTTCTTCATATGTTCGGCTTGAGTTGGTATGAATTTTATTATGGTGTCTTTCTTCACTTTTTCTATATTTTCAATTTAGTAAGTATAGATCTAGGTATTTTTACTTCTCAGATTCATAATCTTCAATTGCAAGAAACTTTATATACTGCTTACTGATTCCTGTCAATAGTATTACTGATTCCTGTCAATAGTAATTTTTTTTTTTTTTTTACACTGATAAATGAACTGGGACCAGAGATTCTGACTTGAAGTTCAAGTACTATAAGCAAGATTCCATGTCCTTGTTTGGACATTAAAAATATTTATTGGTCATTTCTACCTAATTAATTACTTTTTGTAACTTAGAAATGATTAACTTATTCAGACTGGGTTATTATGAAATTAGTTATCTCTAGTCCCCTGTCTTATTACTTAATAATAAGCTCTGTGCTCCCTGCTCCTGTCAGACAGTGGTCAGCTGAGGTGGTGTGTGGAAGGCTGTGTCATTTACTATCTACTTACCACGGCACCAATAAGCAGGTATTGGGGACCCTGGGAGGGAGTTGTCAGGCTGCAGGTAGGAGGGGGACATTAACCACCACCAAGGGACAGGCTGTGGAGGCGGGGCAGATCACTGTTTGGGAATGATTTTGGTGTGAGGTGGAATTACTTGCAAATGTCATGCTGCACAGCAGTGGCAGGCCAGTGATTGCTGTGATGGGGGTAGAATTAATATGCTGGGGGGTACTTTACTCAGTATGGGGATGGGGATTGGCTTGGGGGAGGGACCACTGGATACCAGAGACACTGAACTTTAATATTGAACACAGCATTGGGTTGGGGGGGGGAGAGACCACTAGACACCAGAGAAATTGAACATCAATATTTGGAATGGCATTGGGTGGGATGTAGGAAATCCGCGAAAAGCCCGGCTTGTGCACACAATCTAACATTTCCACTGGGACAACCTTTTGAATATCGGGCCCCAGATTTGTTGATGTGCATGAGATACAACTGAGTGCCATTAAATGCACCTGAGAAGTGTAATTACTTCACTATAATTACAAACACCCTGGCATATCATCTTACATTTACTGTATACAGTGTTTTTTTTAAATATGTCTAATTTAAAATGAATAAAAATAAAACAAACTATTTTAGAAAGATAAAAATGAAGACATTTTACTGAAAAATGCTGCAGCATTTCATTGTAAGACAGTAAATCACCCCTCTGCTCGTAACTGGGGTGCATGTCTAAAAATAATAAAACAAAATGAAAACCCTGTGTTGCACTTATTTTTTTATTACAAAGAAAGGAAAATCTTAGTTACACAATTTGCACCAAACCAACCAAATATTTTTTTGTGAAAAGGCCACTGTGTTTAAAACTGCTGAAATCGTGAGGTTGTGGGAGTGGGGTTAGGTTTGTAGATTTCTCCTCAGCAGGTTCACCCACCCCTAATTCCAGTATGTTTTCTTTTAAGAAAAACATGACACTTTTTAAATAATGTGTGTCTACCTCAAACTATTTAACTTTGTTTCTCCACATAACCCCCTCTTTCTTCATATTATTACCTCCCTTCTTCATTATGCTTCTTTTCCTTGTCCTTCTGTACATTCAGTAGATGGAATGTTTATCATGGGATACAAGAATGCACAATTCTGCACAATTCCACTGATACAATGTTCGCCCCACAGCATTCAAATTCTCTCAACATACTGTAAAGTCTCTTATGGAGCCAGGGACTTGCTTTTGTATATAAGCATCGGCAGCAAAGATGTCCCTCATTAACAGGTAAGGCCAGGAGGGATATTTTTTTTGGTCAGCAGTGGAGCACCACCATTTAAAATGGTGAGTATTACTTCATTGGTTTTGTGTGTGTGTGGGGGGGGGATGATGATGGGGGAACAACACTTACAGTAATTAATTTAAAAAGCCAAAGAACTTTGGGGCAAAAGCATTGAAGCAAGGTTTACCTTGATGGGTGTTGGCAATTAAGCCAAGTTTCAGAGAACTGCTAAACAAAATTACACATGCCCACCACACACCCCCAATGCAGTGCATCATGGGAAGTATACACAAATCACCATGAAGAAACTGACTGGCCCGACTTTGATCATTTGCTTTTTTTAATTTAAAGCAGCAGTCCAATGAAATCTATCAACAAATTTGACCCTACCTTTTTTCATTGTAAAAGACACCAGGCATCTTCCAGTTTTGCTTGGAGGTAAAAAAAATTCTAGTTTGACCAACATTTGAGGTTTTTTTTTTAATAAATATTTTATTTATTTGTTTATTTGTTAACTGGGTTGGCACACTTCTCCCAGACACCACTTTCAGGCATGACCTGGGCCATAAAGATGGCACATATACATAGTTACAGAAAAAGTAGTTGCATACAGTGAAAGTACAAGGATTTGTGGTAAAACAAAATACATGCCAAAAGGATTGGAGATTAAAATTTTCTATTACAGTTTTGACATAGGACAATATGATCTAGCAATATGGTGGTATAGCAACAATGGGAATAAGTGTAGGTGGCAGGATGCCAAGGGGGTTCAATTTATTTATGTTTTTTTCAAGAAAAAAAAAGATGGCCACCACATTTGGCTTAGATATAGCATTGTAGACCTGAGAAGAGCTAGGGTCAAGAAAATAAATAAAATATATTGTAATCAGCATAGTTATAGCATGGAAAAGCAGATTTGACATGTATGCTAATATTTTTATTAACAGTAGCTGAAAACTAGCTTTTAGAAAAAAAACATTTTTCATTGCACTGCTGCCTTATGGGGGTTTTATGTTGAGGATCCAGTTGAAAGGTTTCAGTGAGTAAAGATAGCAACAATGTTTTGTGATTCCACATTGGGTATAGGAGGATTGATCTGTTAAGTACTGCAAGGCTAACACAAGCAAGTCTCAATCCTAAGGTTTGTAATTATGGGAAAATTATTACACACCTTGGAGGGACTACTTGTAAATCAGATGGCTTGATTTTTCAGTATCCAGTGAATATAGCAACTGAATATGAGTGACCATCAAAATAGCCAATCATATTCAATGCTATCCCCATGGGCTACTCTACAAGGGTAGTGACCCTACATGAAAACAAGCTTAGGGAAGGGTGACCAGAAGGGGGGGCAGTGAGGGAGGGGAGGGATAGAGTAGGGATTTGTAGGGGAGTGGTGAGCCTGCTGTAGCTGAGCCAGCTATGTGGTGTGGTGGTGAGGGTGTCTAGCTCTGATGCAGCAGGTACTGTGTTTGGGGCTAGGGACTGGGAGACTGCCTGGAGTTGCCTTTATTTTTTTGTGCCCCATCTGGAGTGTTCTCCTCTCCCCGACATGCACCCCCTTGAAGTCAGCAATCTATAGTCACAGGGGTGCAGGGGGCAAAGCCCTCTGTGAGGGGGGCACAGTCCTCCCTTCAAAAACACTTATGCTGCCGTTGTTGTCGCTGCATGTGTATACCAATCGATATGCTTTTCGGCGATATACACTTGCCATAATAGCAATCATTATTTTGCAATTGCTATTATGACATGGAACCAATTTTTATTACCCTTTTTTTTAGACATTAACAAGGGGCTCTATATAATGTTCTCCAAACTTAATCGTACACAGGACTGTCTTGCAAACTGGACTGCAAAGTCCAATTGACTTGTAATCCTGTATAAAAATAACATTTTAACTTACTTTGTACTTACTTACTAATCCAAGGGATTATAGATGTAAATATAAAATGAGTTAGCAATTTCCAGCAATCTGATTGGCCAATGGCACACTCCAGCCATGACTTAGATTCAGCTTAATGCATTATAACAAAAAAAAAATCCTAACCAAGCTGAGCTCAGAGGGTTTCATATCAATACCTTATTCTATTTTAGAATCTTAAGTTTTCAGACAGTAGCCATTTGTTATTGCTCCTCATTTTTTTTACATTGAGGAATGCTCAAAAAAATGAAAAGCACTAAATGTGGCTGCGACAAACTGACAGGCATTTCTCCCCAATTGACTATTTACTTCCTCTGGCTGTTTATTGACTGTTCAGTGCTGTACTCTAAGGCTGTAACTGCTGTTCAATAGTTACAGAGTTTAGTTTAGATTACAGTAAGATAAGATGAGATTGCATTTCATATGTATTAGATGTAAACTTTATCTCCCCCCGACCAACACTACCTGACTGTTGGCTTCACTACATAGTTATGAAAGTACTGTAGTCTGTAAGAAGTCTGATGACCCTGTTATGTAAAGCAGGTAAAAATATGAGTGGCAATGGCAAGCTGATTTCCTTTTCCTCCCACCAGCCTGCTTGCAAAAACACTGTGACTCACACCTCCTGGCTGCTATTTTATGTACAATACTGTACAACAGCTCCACATGTGTAAAAAGATGTTTCTTTCACCATCATTTGATTAGTGGCAGCTGATCAGGAGGTAAAGTAAGTTAAAATCTGAGGTGCAGTGGAAAACTGATTTACTTTTCCACCTGCCCACCCATCTGCCCACTCTTAAAAAATTGTGGCTCATGCCTCCTGGCTGATGGTTTCAGTACAATACTGTACAACAGCTCCAAACTGCAAAAAAGAAGTTTCTTCCACCATTGGCTGATTAGTGGCAGCTGGTTGGGAGGTTGAGACTGTTGGGATCAGCAGGCTGACAGAAATGACTACCAGTAAGAGTCACTCATCGGAGGAAGCTGCATTAAAATTAGGTGGAAAAGATCCATCTCTGCCCACACACCCACTCATAAATTCAAGTATTGTCTGATTAGTGGCAGCATGGGTGAGGGATATTATGGTGGGAGGTCAAAATCAGCAGGCTGACTAAAACAGCCATTGCCCTTGTGAGCCATAGCAATCATTCACTATAGCCGAGTTTTCTCTATAGTGAGGATCACTATAGTGAATGAGCACTGTAATTGCTTAATTAACCAGAAGTAAAGGGGCCATCAATGTTTTGTATCCATGGTGACACAAATAGGCAGAAGGACTATTTTACCTTATTTTTAGTCAGTATTTGTTTTAGATATCTACAGTAGTAAAATGTCTTATTTTAATTATATAAGCTATAAGACACTCCAGGGCATGGGTTGTGCAGGATTTACTGCACAGCAAGGGGTTGAAGGCACTCTGCCTGTGAGCCATGCCTCACAACACCCTGGGCCATGCAGTAAACCCTGAACAACCCCTGCCCCATTATGTCTTTTTACTTAAGAATAATGTTTCTACTGAAAACTATCTAGTTTTAAAACCATGAGCAGATTTCCATGTATGCTGATAAAAGTGACAGTGTGGTATGGTGCACACTTCTCCTTACATTAACTGTCATGGTTATTACATGAAGATGCATTTGTTCCTGCACTGTACTGGCATGGACATACTACTGAGATGAAAATGAGTATACGAAAAAGGATGCCTTCATATGAAAAAAGAACGGAAAAGAAGCTAAGTCCAAATTCTTTTTTCATATGAAGGCATCCTTATTCATATTCATTTTTCATTCATACAAAAAAGGATGCCCTCATACAAAAAAAGATATTGGACTTTTTTTCCCCATTCTTTTTTCATGTGAAAGAATCCTTTTCATATGTTTTTTTTGTTTATATAAAAAAAGATGCCCTCATATGAAAAAGAATTTGGAAATTTTTTCCCACTTTTTCATATGAAGGCATCCTTTCATATGATTTTTTTCATTCATATGGAAAAAGAATGCCATCATATGAAAAAAGAATTTGGGCTTAGTTTTTTTCCCACTCTTTTTTTCATATGAAAGCATCCTTTTTCATACAGCTTTTTTCATACACATGAAAAAAAGAATGCCCTCATATGATATGAAAAAAGAATTTGGATGTAGGTTTTTCCTATTCTTTCTTCGTATGGCTTTTTTTGTTCATACGAAAAAAGAATGCACTCATATGATAAAATACATGATTTTCAACAAGCTATTACTCCGTCAATATTTGGACTTAAGGGACAATCTATATATCAAAACAAAGATCTTAATGAGTACTACAAGAATAATACATAATCCCCCTTAAAAAGTTTAGGGACCACATAAAAGAACTTAAAAATAAAAAAATGAACATTTTCATAGGATAACATTGGATCTTTAACAAGCCATACCTCCTTCAATATTTTGATTTACAGAACAATCTATACATCAAAACAAAGGTGTTAATGAGTACTGCAAGAATAACACCCAACCTCCACAAAGAAATATATGGGCAATATAAAAAAAAAATTAAAATTCCCATGGGATAATAGTGGAAGCTCAACAACCAATAACTCCCTCAATATTTGCATTTAAGGGCAATCCATATATTATAACAAATGTCTTACAGAGTACTACCAGAATTACACATATTTCCCCACTAACATTTAGGGGCAATATAAAAAAAGGCATAAAAAGTAACAAATGCAAATTCTCATAGGATAACATTGGAACTTTAACAAGCCATACAATGAAGGAAAGAAGTTGTCGTTTTGGCAGAAATAGAAATTCAGGACCCAGAGGGCCCTGCACTTCTACAGCAAAATGCATGTATGCATTTATGGAGGTATGGAAAGGCTTTGTGCTCCCATGGGCAAATGAAGATACGATTGCAGTATCTCAAAAAGTAAGGAAATTAATTGCAAAAGACATTGTTAATGCACTAGTTAGGGTTAAACCAACAAAAGTAGGAAAATGTGGCATTAGGGTTCCCAAAATTAATGCCCCACCTCATGCTGTAGGCAACAGGAAAAACCATTATGGTTTGACCTCTCATGTGTCCATAAATCAGGCATGGATTGTGACTTGGGGTTGTCAACCCTAATGCTCACCTTATTCTCATATATTGTACACGTCTCAGCTTATTTACTGATGGAATGGGGTGAGTGTTAGGGTTGACAACCCCAAGGCACACCCCACACCTGATTTGTGAAGACACAGGAGAGGTCAAAAAGGAATGTTTTTTCCTGTTGCTGCCTGCAGGGTGGTGGTGGGACATTAGGTTTGGGAACCCTAATGTCACATTTCCCTACTTTTGTCAGTTTAACCCTAACTAGTGCATTAACAAAGTATTTTGTGAAGAATATAATATACGGTTAGCCTTTTGTTCTGTATAAAAATGATCCTGCTGGGGGGTGTGGTCTGGCCACCAGGAAGATGGCAGCATAAAGCAAGAGCTCCTGCCAAACAGCGACCATCTGCGCTCAATCACTGTGATCCTGTGGAGTCTTAACACCAAAAACTGACTTTATGAACGGGTGACACCTCATCTTCTGCGCTGCATATGTTTCAGTGGATTTCAGGACGTCTTGTGCTGTTATTTTGCACTGAGTTCTCGAGACTTCTCTGAACTGTAGTAGGCTGTATAGGACCTGCGCAAAGTAACTCAACTCCTGTTATGCTCAACCTCAGTCGTGCATGGCGGTACTCAGAGAACCAACTAAAAGGGCATTTCTCTTGGGACATACTTTTAGTCCCCTAATTAGCAACCATGAGTATACTGCTGGCTATCGTGCAAACAAGTCCTCTAAACCAGGACCAGCCGGTCACAGTAGGGGAGCCCCTACAACATATCACAAAGCTGCTGGAGGTTTTAATCATTAGAGTGGATGTCATAAGCTCATCTCTCTCAGGCATAGTAACTGAAGTTAAACATTTACTGGACAAGGTTAATGTCCTTGAGCAAAAAGCAGAATCTTGTGAGGCTTACCAGTTACAAGTGTGGCAAAAACTATAACAACATGAAGAGCACCTGGCGGCACTGTGACACAGGGCATAAGACCACAAAAATTGGAACTGCTACAATAATCTGCAGATTATAGGCATGCCTGAGGGCGTAGAGGGCCAGGTGATGAAGACATTTTTAAACCAGAACTTGCCATTAATGTTAGGGGAAAGATGGCAAGGACCCATCGAAGTTGAAAGAGCCCAAAGGGTCTCCATCCTAACCAATAACCAGGCTAATTACCATAGACCTATAGTGGCATACTTATTGCGCTACTCAACTAAAGAAAGGGTACTACAGGCAGCTAGAGACATTGGTGACTTGCAGTGGAAGGGTACACCAATACAGATATACAGAGACTTTGCACAAGAAACTGCAGTTAAAAAACATGCCTTTGGCCCTATCAAGCTGATCCTATATCAAAATGACTTTTGTTTCAAATTTAAAAATCTTACTAGACTCTGTGTCTTCAAAGGGGGTCATGAGATCACGGTGGACAGTCCCGAGGAGGTGGAAAGGTGGATTGCTCGGTATTGGCCTGGTATACATTTTTCAACTACTACATCCAGAAGGCTGTGGGAGCCTGGGGAAGCTCTGCCTCCTGCTAGGAACCTTTCTGCTGGCCGAGGTAATCCAAGGGGTGAGTTAGCAACAGGACCAGTGCACCCTTCTGGTATTCCCCCACACAGGAATGGCCATAAACAAACACAGAATGTAGCTACCACTTCAATAAGTCTGTAGCCCACTATGTCTTTACCCCAACAATTGGACATCTCCTTTTCCAAAGTGAGGCAGTGTGCCAGGTGCAGACCTCAACACTCCCCAAGCAAAGATCCACCTGCAAAAATATTTAGAGATGACCCATTCACTCTCTCGGGCCCTGTAGACTCAGAAGCAACCACCAACTTGGAAAAGGTCACAGAACAGATGACCAACTGGGCTGACTATCCATATGCAACATTGATGGAAGCGGTCGACGCTATCACTCAAGTGAAGCCAGGGCTCCTCACTTTATGCAGCAGCAGAGAAGACACTTGCAGATGATGGAACTCTCCCCTCAGGGGTTACCTGAGCTGGCCGAAGGCTGCAATACATGAACTGATGAGTTAACATAATGTATGATTTAACAGACTCAATTTTACTGTTTATGGATGTGCCATAGCTTACTTTAAAGTTTGTCCCCCTCCCCCCCTTGTCTTTTCCTGCTTGAATGATGGTGGTTTACACCCAGCATAGACCTGAGCAAAGGTCAGCCAGGCATCCCAGGTGAATGTGACTGTGCCACAACATAAGAAGGATGCTGCCCCCCCGTCAATATATAAACGGTTACTACAACCAGTTGTTCTGTTACACTTGGGTTATGCCCCCTATTGTCCCACATACACCTCACACTGTATTCCTGGTCTATTGTACTGTGATACTGCTATTTTGCACTAACCCTATAGTTATGAGCACCAATCATATAAGCATGGGTGCTAGGAATGTGCTTTGCTGCTAAGATATGCTAATATTATCATGCATGATATATTATACCTCACTATAATACATTTATCTAGATTAGTTTGTCTTTTATAGATATTTCATATATTATCTTCCTAATCACTGATAAGATGACTCAGAGGGATCATCAGTGATTATTGTATACTCATATTCTCATATAATTATATGTAGTGTATTTTACACTCAGATATGCCATGTAATAGGCCTGTCAGCAGTTCTCTTTGTCCCTAAGCAAGCTGACAGAGACAGAAGGCCTTTGTTATGTCTAATATTTTATATTCTACATAAGCAAGAAATGTAGTTTGAACTGTCAGCATTTCTTTTGTCTAAGCTATAATGCTAATGGAAGCATATTCTGTCTCATATGATACTCAGTAGTAATTCTGTCTCCTAACTCATCCAATTGAGAATGACTTAGGACCAAAACATATTGTTTCTCATATCTGTAACCACATTATAATCTCTTTTGCTATGCTGTTATCTGTAGTATTTAGTTGTCTGCAACCCACTGTAGCGCTCTCGAGACACTACTGTAGATGCTCTAGAAGGGCAGAGAGCTGGAGCATAGGGAGAGATAGAACTAGATCTTAGAGAACCTAAGATCTACAATTCTGGAGATTATGTACATTCTTCAGGAGTGGTGAGAAACCCATCTCCCTTGTGATTTTCTTTGTCACATGTTTGGCGTAAGTAGTATAATAAACTTTATTAGTACTCCTTGCTTGCTTTCGAATGTTTCTTGGCAGACTCCGAGACAAAAGAATCTGTATTATTATTATTTTTATTATTTATTCTACACACCAAGAGTGTTTAGACAACAGTTCCAGAGTACTGCATGTTCTTACAGGGTAATACAGGCCTCTAATTAAATCCCTAACCAGAAGGTGGATGTCCCCCCCTTTCCCCACCTCCTAACCTCCCATAGGAGACCCCATCTACACCATGCCTGTAAGAATGGATGAGGGCTGTAAGTATTGGCTCCTATAGAGTGTATAATCTGCAGCCTGATATTCATGCTGTGATCTCAGTACAAATGGTGCACAGCCCTACACCCCCCCACAGGGTCAGTGCGACTGACCACGGATGGTCACTCAGCTTGGGCTGTCAATCTCTAGGACCCCGTACTGAGTGTTGGAGCTAGCATAGCTGTAGGGTGCTAATATACGCTCAATTGCAGTGATCTCCACTCTCATAGACAGACGCACTACAGGTCTAGTTTAGAGACATTAGTTTGGCTCTACTGTCCAGTTGAACGTTGGTTATAACTTCTATATCTAATTGTTGGTTTTGTTCTTTTCAATTATCTTTCAGTAACCTAGCACATCAGGAGATAAGGCGGTTCTACGTTATCTGGCAATGCTTTCACCCCTGCTTATTATACTACATGGCTGGGCAGTTTTATCTTGTGTAGGGTATTGTATAAATACACTCAACTTTGTGAATCCTCTCCTCACCCCTCTGGATGGCACAGTAAGTATGCACTGTTATCCTCTATTACGACAAAACATGGAGTTGAACCCCCTCATCCCAGACCTATAGATGGGTATCCTGGAATGTCAAGGGGCTCAATCACCCAGTCAAAAGAACAAAGGTTCTACAGCATTTACAGTCCCTGAAGGTAGAGATGACTCTTCTCCAGGAAACACATCTACTAGCTAAGGTAAATGCTTGGATGAAGAAATCCTGGGTGGGTGAGATGGTGGCCAGCTCCTCTGTTACCAAGTCCAAAGGTGTGGCTATCCTTCTTCAACATGCTTCTGCCTGGAAAATTGATGGCATGGAGAAGGATGATCATGAAGATGGCTCATAACACGATAAACATCTCCAGAGGGAACAATGATATTGGGTAACTTGTATGCCCCTATTGGGGAGCACATGGATCTTTTCCCGGCAGTAAGTCAGCAATCTCAGAATTGCAATCTAACAGCCCCCCCCCCCATTATATTGGGTGGTAATTTTAATTTGGTTGAGGATATTTTCCTGAACAAATCAACACCTACCCAACATGCCACTCCTAAAGCGAGACAATCCCTCTTGGACTTGCAAACAGAATGGGCCCTGGTGGATATGTGGCACAGAGAACATCCCACAGACAGAGATTATACATTTTTCTCCACTCCACATCAAACCTACAGCCGCATAGACTATTGGCTGGTAAATGAGTTGGCTGCAAGGGACATAACAAGCACTGGGATTGGCTCAATAGTAATCTCAGACCATTCCCTGATCTGGCTCACATACCTCCCCTCTAGCCTCCCTCCTCATAGAGTCCCCTGGTGCTGCAATCCTCTACTGTTTAAAGACCCAGCTTTTGGCCAAATGCTCACGCAGGCCACAAAAGATTATTTCTCATTAAATTTGGACTGCAGGGTATTTCCCAGTATGGTCTAGGATGCTTTTAAAGTGGTTCTGTGGGGGTGCATCATCGCCTATGCTGCAGCCCAGGATAAAAAGCGGAGGGCCAGCCTCACTTCCCTACAGGCGGAGCTAGCTAACCTAGAACAGCGGTTCAAAGCTGCCTCACAGACAGCAGTGGATAATGACTTATATCGTAAAATTCTTAAACTCAAATACCAAATTAATCTAATCTTACACCACAAAGTGGAATGGCTCCTGTTGCAATCCAAGCAGAACTTTTGGGCCAATGGAGAAAGGTCTGGAAAGTTCCTGACCTATTGCCTGCAGAAGCAACAAGCTGCCACATGGATACATTCTCTCCGCACCTCATCAGGTTCAATAGTATCTGCCCCAAAAGATACTAGTAAAACAATGTGGTTATTCTATGAAGCCCTATACCAATCCTGTTCCACAGTGAGTTCTGAAGACCTAGGTCAGAAACTGTGGAATTTCTGTCACCAGGCTCAACTACCCTCTTTATCGCCTGAGCAGGTGGCCCAACTAGAGGCACCCTTATCCTGTGAGGAGTTACAGCTTGCTCTTACAAAAATGGCATGTGGGAAAGCCTCAGGACCTGATGGCATGTCTGTGGAGCTCTACCAGGCATTAGGTCCCGACATCTTCCCCCTGCTACAACTGTCCCTTCAAGTGTCTCATAACAAAAGCCTTCTTCTGCCACCCATGAGGGATGCTCTTATCACTCTTTTACCAAAAAAATCCACAGACCCGTTGGACTGTATGAACGTCCGGCCTATCTCACTTTTATCAGTGGATACTAAGATCCTGGAAAAGGCACTAGCCACCAGACTGAGCCTGGTGCTTCCCACTATCATACATCCTGCACAGGCAGGTTTCATGAGGGGGAAAATGGGGATAGACAAAACACACCTCTTACTGAATCTAAAATGGATAGCTTCCAAAAACCCACAGCCTGTGGCTGCCCTAGCAATTGATTTTGCTAAGGCATTTGATTCCATAGAGTGGGATTATCTCCATGAAACCTTATAGATATATGGCTTTGGGCTGTATTTCCAGCAATGGGTACATACACTGTACTCCTCTCCTATGGCATTTATACTCACGAACAGTGATGTCTCTCCCCCCTTCCATCTACATAGAGGTACCAGGCAAGGCTTCCCCCTTTCCCCTCTTTTGTTTTTGGTTGCTCTGGACCCCCTTATCTGGGTTCTCATTGCAGATCCACTAATACTTGGCATCGAAAATGCTGGGCAGTCATACGTTGCTGTGGCTTATGCAGATGACCTTTTATTAACTCTGAATAACCCTCAGCAAGCAATTCCAGAGATACTTCTCATTTTGGGAGAATTTATGACATTTTTCTGGTCATTGGATGAACCAAAAAAAGACCATTATGGCCCTCCTAAACTCTCACTGTATGAGGGAATGCATACAGGGCACTGATTTGTCCTGGGCAGACCAAAGCTTCAACTATTTAGGGATCCAAATCCACTTCAAATGGACAGCTCTTGAGACTGCCAACTTCTCCCCCTTATATTCCCAGCTCTCCATAGAGATAGAGTGATGGTGTAAGCTTAAACTTTCACTCCCGGGTAGAGTGGTGGCTGTTCACATGTTGTTCCTGCCTCGGGTTATGTTTCTTTTTAATAATCTCCCCATACGCCTTTCTGTTAAACTCTTCCAATCGCTGGAAAAGTTCGCATCTAACTTTGTCTTGGATTATGAACCACCAAGATGGAATAGACAAAAAACTAGGGCACATGGATCTAAGGGCGGCCTCAGTGTTCCCTGGTTCTATGGTTACCATTTAGCATGCATTGCAGCTCAAGCGACTAGATGGTTTGCAGCTCTGGTTTTGGCAACCCCCTCTGGGTCCAGCTGGAAGCTACCTTAGTAGGGTCCACCTCTCTATATAATCTACTTACACCATACCCGAAGATTGACTCACAACTCCCCCCTATAATTTCATATACAGCTCGAGCCTGGAAATTCCTGTTCGATAAGTCTCACACGCCAAAACAAACATGGTACCCCCCTATACAATTTGCTTCTCTATGGCAGAACAATCTTATTCAGATTGAAGGAGCTACAGTCCATTCGCCAGCCTGGCAACAATGGGGTATTAGGATAATCCAAGACCTGGTTTTACCTGAGACCACACATTTGGTATCATTTGAACAACTGCATAATAAATTCACATTGCCCCACAAAGACTTCTGGCATTGTCTACAAATTCGTAGTGCTTTAACATCCCTCCTTAATAAAAACCTAGAGGGCTCACAGTGGCAATGGTTAAACAACCTCTACTCATGTGACACCTGAAAAGGCCTCATGGGTCATTTTTTTAGTACCTGGAGAGACTCTGAACCAGACCCCATGGGAAAGTGTAGATCGCAATGGGAAGCGTTGACAGGAGAGCCAATAGCGGAAAAGCAATGGCACTCTTATTGCAAAAGTATACAACATGCCTATAGAGATCCTAATAGTCATTTTATATAGTTGAAAATATTACTATTTTGGTATCGTACCCCAGCAACTCTTTACAGATGAGGGCTACTCAGCCATAACCTTTGCTCTGAACCAGATGCACACATTGGGCACATACTTTGGTCTTGCCCATCACTCAGATTGTTTTGGAACGTGGTAGCCACTGACCTGTCCCGAGTTCTTAACATCTTGGTCACCCCCAATGCTTCTTTAATACTCCTAGGCGACACAGGCCAGATGGAGACCCTTCCCAAATCCTTGCAATACTGGGGCCTTTCCTCTATCTTGGAAGACAAGCACCTCCTCCTCATGCACTGGTGCCAACCTACAGTACCCAGTAGAACTATGTGGCATGCAGCTATTGCCCGCCTATCCCTATTTGAAAGACTATCCTCATTACAAGGGAAGGGCATGCATCATTCTATGCTAAGTGGGGGCCTTACCTCCAATCTGACTTTCACAAAATCCCTACGCAGTCAATTAACCCACCATAAGGTCCAAACCCTCTGATTCTAGAGGGATGTGGCCTTGCTGGAGCTTCTCCCTATCTCCATCCCCCCTCTCCATAGTCAACTGGAGAAGATTGTTAAAGGGTGAAAGCACGGACCTTTCTTCTTTCTTCTATCTGATACTGTTGCTTGCTGTAATGTATAGTTGTATGGTTATTTCTAAACCAGTATATCTTGAGAGAATGTATTGTGTAAAGTATAAAGCATGAGTGGTAGGCATTTCATAGGGAGATATTGCCTTCATATAGCTTTGTATTATTTATCCCTAACTTGTTTGTATCATCTTCATTAACGTGAGACTGTATGGATTACTGCCGTGTTTCAGTATGTAAACAGAAAATATATAACAATAAAAAACATTATATGATAAAAAAAAAGTCAGCCTGCTCAGAATCCTTGTTGTGCACATTCTAAACTATTGTGCTCATTAAAAAGTGTTGTATACATTCCAAGCAGTTGCTCTGCATAGTTCAAAGATCATACAATTTTAAATTCCTAATTCACCCCACTCCTAGCTGCTTACTAGCCACCCAGTGCCCAAAGTTGTACCTTCTAACATGAAAAAGTCTGCAAATGTAACCTTGATCATAGAACAGAACAAAGAAACGGCAAGTTGCTTTTTTTTTTGCTTCGGGGTGTTTGTGACTCCTGAGTAAAACATCATAAACTGTATCAAATAAAATATGGGCAACCACACAAAACTCAGGGGTTGGGATGGCAGCATGCGCCTCTCAAGCTTCACTCTTGAGGTTCAGATGCTGTCATCTCAGCCCTTCAATGAAAACACAGTCTTGTTGTGTAGGGCTGCCTGTACATTATTCTTCATGTACTATATAAAGGAGAATTTCAGTGTTTAATCAAAGTTAGCTAGTTATTATGCAAAGTTTTAACACAGCAGTCATGTGGGATCAGGACCAGAGGACAGTATCTCAATCATTCAGGGTAGACTGGCACACAAACAAAGAGCACTGGCATGAAGTGAATCAGTGGATTAGTAGACTGGTCTGGCATTATGGTGATTCAAGACAGATGGCAGCATGTTGATAGAATACAAGATGAGATAACATATTTATGAAGAGAACTTAAAAAATGTAACTTAAAGTTGCATTTAAAAATTGCTATTTTTAAAATTCTAACAGTTTAATGTTTTGTAAAGGTTTGAGTGGACTAATGTTCACTGCAATTGCCACTAAGAATTTGCATAACAAGAAACTATTTTATCTAAAAGTGTAAATAAATTCACTTGTGTAACTAAAAATAACGTGTACAGATAAATACAGATGATAATTTTAGGAAGAGTACGCCAACTAGCAAAATGTCAATATGCTTTTGAAACAGATCAGATTACTGTTGTTTGGTTGAAGCATTAGTAAACATTATAAAGTCCACTGGGCTGACTCCATAGCACCTAGCCATTTGGCATCACTCTGGTATGCTGGCAATCTGGGTTCACATCCCGATCCCGGATGTCAGGAGTGGAGGCTGGCAGGGAGGGAGTTCCCAGCATCCCTTGGATGCTTTCCTCCAGGTGGTGGGTTGTTGCATGCTGCTGTACTAGCGATTCCTGGTGGTGGTGAGGCATTCTTGTCAGCGTGGGTGACCAGTTGCCGTCAAATGCCCCTGCCCCCAAGAAGCAGCTGTATGGAAGAAGAAGGTGAGGGGAGCCCCATAACACAGGAAAATGGATGCCCGCAGCACTGGATGACAGCATCAGGTAGGCTTCCTTAAGCTGCCCGGCTGCACAGCACACTGTTCCTGTCCCTATCCATCTGACAAACCTGGGCTGTCGGTTGTTCTGGAGTTTGCCTGATGGGTCAGGGGCTTGATGTGCCCCTGATGGGAGATACATGGCAGTAGGTCACCAAGCAGGTACAGGAGGTCGGTATGCAAGCCTGAAGGAGTGGAGCTGCAGAAAGCCCCAGGAAGGAGCAAAAAATAAAAAAAAATAAAGTCCACTAAAGGGACACTATTAACTCCTATTAGGCCTCAAAGTGTCTGTAGTTTAAAAACATATGTTATGATTGGTCACATTCGGTAGAGATTGCTGATGTAGTTGGTCATTTGATTCTGATTATTTTTTTCTTTTTGATAGTGAAAAATAACCTGCCTACCATACTGGGGGTACCACACAAAAACATGTTAGTTTACAGTCCTTGATCAAATCCCACTACATTTTTCCTGGAGTTGAAAAAACCCTCAACACAGTCTAGCCACTCATAAAGCAGTGGGAAGAGAGGAGATTATTGCATTATGAGAGGCTGCACTGTTCGGGGGTGTTTCCAATGCTCAATAAGCAAACAATAAGAGTAGATCAAGGACCCAAAACAAAGCACGGTTGGATATAATTGCACCATTAGCATGCATTACATTTTTTACTAAGAAGGGGTGCAAATAAAATAGTTAGCAACATCAGTGCATTTCAGAGAAGGTAAGCAGTCATAAAATGTAGAGTTTCAACTAGAAATAATATGATTCAAAAAAGGTTGACAGTGTCTCTTAAATCCCCTTTAAGATACTGTGTGTTTACTAAAAAAAAATTACTTTCAGCAGCAACCACAAGACTTCACAGGGTGTTCCTATTAACCTCAGATCTGGTGTCAGGACTGGGGCCCACTAATACCTCTCGGGATGATCAAAACAAAAACTACCAGTTCCATCTAATAAATATGGCCTTTCTTGGAGGACTGCTGTATTCCACCAGCCCCTTCAGAGCAAGGTATCCACTGAGTGGCTGGCCTGGACATCCGTCAGGATGTCATTTTCCATCACAGTTCCAACCTCACATCTGCCACTTACATTTGTAGTAAGCTCCTCATTTGTGGAGAGTGGCAGTTGAATTTGTGAATGCCATCCATTGGCATAACATCGGGGTGCAGAATGCCGGAGCAGGAAGATCTGTAAATTGCATGAATCACTTGCTCCTTTGCAGAACAAACCTTTAGTAGACTGGTATCTTTCTCCCTGAACACTGTAAGGCTTTTATTAGGGCTGCAGTGGGCATAGCCCTGCTGACCGCTTACTATCAAAAAAAGGACTCAGTGCATTTCTTTTACTGAAAAACATGTTTGATTTGCAACACAGTCGCCTCCACGTCCATGAAGCACTCCATTTGCTACCTCCATTAGCAGTAGGACTGCACTATTTTTCACTCTGTCTGCAGTCAGGGTGGAACCGCAGCACCACTGAAGTCCAAGATGCTTGCCGCACTCCACTGCGCATGTGCTAGTAGTTGCATATGTGCAGTAGAGTGCGGCAGCCATCTTGGACATGGCGGAGTGTGCTGTGTTCCACTGTGACCACTGTTTTTTTTTTAATTATACATATCCCCCCACTCAACCAAAAACATAAGAGTGACATGGGGGGTGCCCAATCCCCCAGTGTTGCAATCAGGATGCTGCCATTTTTTTAAAATTATAGATATCCCCCCACCTGAGCCTCCCTCTCAGCACCCACCACCCTACACCACCCCCAGAAACATAAGAGTGACACTGGGGGTGCCCAATTCCACAGTATCATGATCAGGTCTCCTCCATGTTTTTTTTTAATATTTCCCCACCTGACTCTCCCTCTCAGCACCCCCCCCAGAAACATAACAGCAACATTGTGGGTACCCAGTCCCTCAGTGTCATAATCTGGAATCCTCAGGGTTTTTTTTTAACTGTGTAAAAAGAAAACTGTCCACTGATGTCTTTTGCAGGCATTCCTGTCCCCCCACCTGACCCTCCCACTCAGCACCCACCACCTGCACCCCCCCCAAAGCCCTTACTCACCCATCGGGGGTCCAATGCCGTAATCCTCTCTGGACCGCTGACATACCTTTGCTCTTCAAAGCTGGACCGCAAACTGTAGAAACAGGTATGCAGTTCAATGTATTTCAATGGTGTTTTGAAATTAGTGACATAACTTGGCCATTTTTGCATATTTTTGGCCCAAATTTTCAACATGCCTTCTTTGGGACCCCGTGTCATGATCAATTGCACTGACATTAGGCAAATCTGTCCTGAAAGGTGAGTTCTTGGTCCCTGCATGAAATCATGTTTTGGGTAGGAGTTGAATATTTTCTCTGCCTTTGTTCATGAGTTGGGATTATAAGAAGGCTATGTTGAAAATTTGGTGTAAAAATATTAGAAAACAGCAAAGTTATGAGCCTACAGTGAATTTTGTGAATGCAGGCTCGTAACTTTGGTACTTTTTAATATTTTTTCCTCAAATTTACAACATACCCATATCTTTACAGCATCTTATGCATGTGACAGTTGTCATTTTTAAAATCCTGACCAAAATGTTTTTTTTTACATCCTGAAATGTGATTTTGCAGTCCAGGAGTTGAACATTTTTTCTACCCTCATTCATGATGTGGAAACATAAGAAGGATATGTTCTAACTGGTGTAAAAATATTTAAAAAAAAGTTATGAGGCTATGTGAAATTTTGCAAATGTATTCTCATAAGTTTGTTAATATTCAATATGTTTACCTCAAATTTTCAGCATAGCCATTTCTTTATAGCACCTTATGAATGTGACAGCTGTCATTTTTCAACTCCTGCTTAAAATGTGTTTTTGCATTCCGAAAGTTGATTTTACAGTCCCTGTGTGAAATCATCGTCAGGCAGCAGTTGAACATTTGCTCTGCCTTTCTTCAGAGGCAGGGTCATAACCAGGCTATGTTGAACATTTGGTGTAAAAATATTATAAAACAACAAATGTATGAGCCTACATTACGTTTTGCTAATGCAGGCTTGTAACTTTCATAATTTTCAAAATTTTTACCCCAAAATTGCTGAGCTGTAGCCTTATTGGCTCTGGCCAGAGTTTGTTTACCTCTAATGGAGTGTGCTGGACCCAGTGTACGATAGGATAGCTGTACTGAAATCATAGTACTGTATTTGATTTGATTGCATACAGTATATTAAATTCAGTTGCAATTATTCCCTTGAGTTGCTGTGATGAATTTGTATTTATGACACAGTAAGTATGTAAATGTTGTACACCCTAACATTTTGATACTTTATGATCTGCATATATATATATGTATATATATATATAGATATATATATATATATCTATATATATATATACATATTGTTCTTATAATGAGATATCATTACTGCTGTATAGACTATTGTGGGATAAAGATACTGCTGTATTTAATATGATTACATAACTCTTTCAAATCTGTATACTGTTTTCATGTGGTCATAAGGGAGAATTAGATAGTTCCCATGTTTGGTGGCAAATGGTTTGCAAATTATAAAGTTTTGACTAAAGTAAATATTTTGTAGAAAATAACATTAAATTCATGCACATGCAAAGTACAGCTTTGAGCGGACTTAGTTTTTTTCCCTATCATAAGTTCTGTATCACTATAGCATGGTATATAGGGATGAGGGAAGTGTGTGTGGCAGATGGTGGCTGTCCAGAGAGGCAAGAGGAGGGTAACTGCTGGTCGCCATATCAAGGCTTCAGGGAATGGCATTAGGGGGACAGGTGGCTACTGGGAGGGACCACTGGACTACACGGAATCTCTTCTCTATGCCAAAGGGAAATGAGTGAGTGTGAGTGTACCATTTGACACTAGGAAATCTTTTATATATGCCAGTGAAGTTTGGGTGAGGGTGAGCATACCACTGAGCAACAGTAAATGTATTAGGTAACATCATGGGGATCGGATGAGGGGGAACTATACATTTAGTGCATGTCTTTACATCAGTATCACTGCTGATGACACCCAGCTTAGACCAGGGAGGGGCTGTTGACATGCCTACCTAGACTTTAGCAAGGCATTTGACAAAGTCCACACAAAAGATTAATAAACAAATTAGCCAGTTTGGGAGTGGGTCCCAGGGTGGTAGCCTGGGCAAAACACTGGCTGGACAACAGGACACAGCAGGTAATAGTAAATGTAGTCCACAGTGAAGAAAGGGGGGGGTTACTAGCGGGGTACCACCAGATTCAGTATTGGGGCCGGTTCTTTTTAATGTCTTTATAAGTGACATTGCAGAGGGACTGGAAGGGAAAGTAGGTCTCTTTGCAGATGACGCAAAGATCTGCAACAGGGTTGATATGCAAGGTGGGATGGAAAGGATGAAAAGGGACTTGGCAAGGTTGGAGGAATGTTCAATTGTATGGCAGCTTAGAGTCAATGTAAAGAATTTCAAAGTAATGTACCTGGGAAACAAAAACCCAGGGGAAGAGTACACAATGGGGGGTGAGATACTGACAACAACAACAATGGAAAGGGACCTGGGAGTAGTCATATGATATGACCTAAAGGTGGACCACCAATGTGAGAAGGCAGTAAGGAGGGCTGGGAGGATACTGGGATGCATAGGGAGAGGCATCACCAGTAGAAACAGGAAGTTGTTGGCCCTCTGTACAGACAGTTGGTAAGACCACATATGGAGTACTGTGTACAGTTCTGGAGACCCATCTCCACAAAGACATAGACAGGGTGGAGGCTGTCCAGAGGAGGGCAACCAAAATGGTGCAGGGTCTGCACCAGAAGAAATATGAAGAAAGAGTAAAGGAGCTTAAGATGTATAGCCTCGAGGAAAGGAGGGAGGGGGACATGATAGAAGCTTTCAACTACCTCAAGGGAATCAACAAAGTCCAAGAGGGTACGATCTTTCAGAAAAAGAGATGTGTAAAAACAAGGGGGCACAATTTGAAGATAGAGGGGGGACGGCTCAGAGGTAATGTGAGGAAGTATTTCTGCACAGATAGGGTTGTAGATGCATGGAACTGCCCTCCTGAGGAGGTCGTAGAGTCAAAAACAGTGGGGGAATTCAAGAAAGCATGGGACAGACATAAGGCAATTCTAGTGTGGGTAGGAGGAAGTAGGCTGTTGAACTAGGATCTGTAGCTTATCCATTAGGTAGGGAAATGGGCAGACTAGGTGGGCCAAGCAGTCTTTATCTGCCGTCAAATTCTATATATGTTTCTATGTATGTTCATGAAGCAAAAGACTGATCATTTTATATTAATGAGGCTGTTACAAAATGCATGTGACCTCT
The DNA here is from genome assembly GCA_016271365.2 of Neoceratodus forsteri. Lineage (NCBI taxonomy): Eukaryota > Metazoa > Chordata > Ceratodontiformes > Ceratodontidae > Neoceratodus > Neoceratodus forsteri. The sequence continues at coordinate 604,100,129 of CM057456.1, read as the reverse complement.
TACTGCCCTGCATGGGCAAAGAGATAATTTGCTTGGGTCCCTTTGAGTACAGCAAGTTAGAGGACTTACTGGATTAAGATGACTGACCTGTTTGCTCCTTGGAATCCCTGTCTACAGAATTGGACCCTACGTCTCAGTGGCCAGAAGAGGGTTGTGATTTGTGCCAAGTACACTATGTACTGACTTTGTTTGGGCTTTGCTCTCAGATCTACATTCAGACATGATTAGGGTGTAACGTGTTAACCCTCTACTAGTTATGATTACATTTGTGATATAAATATATGTTTAATTGAATGTCTGCTTAGGGAAATGGCAGCCAGCAGCTTTCAAAGGGGCCTGACCTTTTGACCCCAAAGTTTCTGGCTTGCTCAAAACAATTGGCTATGTAACACTGACCCATTGAATGAACTAATTAAGAGGCTTCCTTTTGACATATCCTGTCATGCCTGTGTTAGCTGTTATATAACACATTGTAAAACTTTACTTCAAAGTCCTGGAAGCCATAGAAGGCTACATCTTTTACAACATCCTAGGCAGCAACAAATTCTAACAGCTATCTGGAACATCTATCACCACTGGGTCTATGTGATAACGGCGAATGCCTAAAGGTGATTGCCGTTATCGCTCAGTCAGAGTGCTGAACACATTTTCGACACCTTGACCACCCTGGCGCACCAGCACAATGGCTTCAGGACATATTTTTACTACTTTCTGTGGGGATTCTCAACTCTGAGGGGGGTGTATGTCAGGAGGGTGAAATCAGTAAAAACCAAAAGGTTCAGGCTGGGTGCAATAAAAATTGCACCAGCGCCTGGACCCAAACCCAGTATCTCAGCCACCCCAGCCATTGCCCAATCCCCGACGCTACGCTGCAGCTTGACCGACATCCACAGCTCCACCCCCTACAGCCTCTCAACCCCAACCCATGCTCGCCATGCTCGCTCCTACCCCCCCACGCATGTACGTATAGTGACATCCTGTCGCCTAGTTCTCCCACCCCCTCATCCGGTCACCTTACCTGTCAGTCACCATGAGTGGATTGCATGAGGAAGGTGCCACTGTAATGGATGGCGCCCTTCCTCATGTGCCCACATCACGGGTTACCATCACCACTAGAAGAGAACTGTTTGTCAGGATGTGTTTTCTAATGATCAAAGGTGGTGGTTGTTATTTTTGTTTTAGTTTATTTGTTCTAAGGATCAAAGGTGAATGCTCTGATCAAAGAAATTGCCATATTTTAATATTGCTATCTTGCAGATTTCTAGCCAGCAATAAAATGACACCCTTTTTGATTTATTTGGTCAGGTTGCAAAATTAATTACAGGACTATTAGTGACCTCATGAGCTGTGACCTTACAGGATAGAAACACAGAAACTTAGAATTTGATGGCAGATAAGGACCACTTGGCCTACCTAGTCTGCCCATTTTCCTACCTAACAGATAAGCTGCAGATCCTAGTTAACCAACAGCTTACTTCCTCCTATCCCCCCACTAGGATTGCCTTATCTCTGTCCCACACATTCTTGAATTCCCCCACTGTACTTGACTCCATGACCTCCTCCGGGATGCTGTTCCATGTATCCACAACCTTCTCTGTGAAAAAATACTTCTTTACATTACCTCTGAGCCATCCCCCCTCTATCTTCAAATTGTGCCCCCTTGTTCTTGCACATCTCTTTTTCTGAAAGATGCTACTCTCTTGGACTTTGTTGATTCCCTTGAGGTACTTGGAAGTTTCTATCATGTCCCCTCTCTCCCTTCTTTCCTCAAGGGTATACATATTAAACTCCTTTAGTCTAGGATAGGAGGGACATGTTGGCTTATTATCACTCTGGCTGAAAGGAGTGGACACACATCTATCTCTGGACTTGTAAGAGAACACACACACTGTGTTCTGAAAAAAAAAGCACTTCTGTCAAAATAGGTAACATCAAACTGAAACTGAGTTAGACTTAGAAATTTAAGTACCAGGTGTTTTGCTTCTGTAATATCCAATTTATTTTGACTGTAAGTATTTATGTTATATGTTCTATGTTTTGTATGTATTTACTATTTTTTTTTATTTTAGTTAACTGTTTGGTTTCTTAAATCCTGCTTGAGTCTTTTATCATTTCTGCATGTTTTGCTGGAATAGTATTTGATATTTCTGACAAAAACTGTTGGCTTAAAAGTGTGTTACTATCTGGCTAAGTTAAGTAAATACCTACGTCTCAAACTGAGTCAACAGGGTAGAACTGTGAACCAGGCTGGGTGCCCACTGGGTGAAGTATTGCACTGCATTTCCCCAAAGAGGGTGTGATTTCTGATCCTGTTAACTGGGTGTGCTAGCGAAGAAGGGTTCATATTTTACCTCAGGTCTTGAGGCTAGCCGGTGTTTTGGACCCAAAACAGACAGGAGGGTTACCTTGTTTGTTGCCTGTTCACATATTGCCCTTCGAGGTTTGGCACTGTGGGAGCAGAGGGCCTTACCGGTGGAGTGCATTTGTGACAGATCTGGTTGGCTGCGGTGGGATTTAAAAGTATTTGGTAACATAAGCATCAACAGTCCAGTGTGTCAGATTGATAACTGTAACAGCTCACACACAAAATAAGGCAGTGATTTAAAAAGTAAAGAACTATATCATTGTGCTTACAGTCTAATTTCCCTACCTGTTTTGTTTTTTTTCATGTGTAAGCTAGTGTAGCCATAGCTTAAGGAAGAAGATGGCTTCCAACTACAGTGAGTACAATGCAGACTACCTGAGGCAGTTGTGCCAAGAGAGAGGAGTCAAGGATGAGGGATCAGCCAAAAAGCACCTCATGGAGGCTCTTGTGGCAACCGATGCACAGACCTCGAGTCACCATCAGTGACTGGAAAGGACCAAACCTTGGGTGTGGAGGGGCCAGGGTCCAATGCAGTGTCCAGATCCAGGGAGGAGGACAGCAGAACCAATGCAAGCCAAGAGCCACAGCAGCAGGGGAAGGTCACCAACATTCTGAAGCCAGAAGGGATGAGGCTGTAGACAGAGTTGTGGAGAATGGAGCAGGAGTTTGAACAGAAAAGGTTCAAAGCCCAGCAGTGAAGGGAGCTTGAGCAGAGGAAGCTAGAGATGAAGCGAGAGGAAAGAGAGTGACAGCTTCAGAGAGAGTCCGAGTGAGAACAGTGAGCGACTGAGGAAAAAGAGTGACAGTATCAATGAGAGACCAAGCGAGAGCAGCGAGAGGCCAACCGAGAGGCAAGAGAGTGTCAGAGGAAATTTGAACTGGAGAAGCTACAACTCCCAAGACCAGCACCAGAGCAGATAAGTGGCATGGGTGAACTGAGAATTCCAGGTCTGGGTTACAAATTAAATTCTAAATTGATAGCTGAATTTAAAGAGGGGGAAGATACTGATGCATTTTTGAATTCATTTGAAAAAGTATGTATTCAGGCAAAAATTTCCACTGAGTCCTGGAGCTTCCAGCTATCCCCACTGCTTACCAGGAAAGCTTGTGATACATTGGATCAAATGGACAATCAGAACAGTAATGACTACGGCAAACGAAAAGCTGCTTTGTTGAAAAAATATGATTTAACAGCAGAATCATACAGAGTTAAATTCCTTAAGCTCAGGAAAAGCCCCGACATGAGCTATGAGGATCTAGCCACTAAACAATGTCAATTTTTAAAACATTGGTGGGAAGGGATTCAAGCAGACTCTGTAGAGAAAATTGAAAATGTTGTACTTTTAGAGCAGTTCTTTGGGGCGTGCCCAGCAGAACTGAAAACCTGGCTAGAGGACCGAGATCCAAAAACCATGCAGGAGGCTGCCAAGCTCTCTGACCGCTATGCCAGGAGCATACCTGCTCTGAGAAGGAATGCAGCAGTCTGGCAGTGCAGAAAGGGAAAAGCTCACCTTCAGGGCAGCTAAAACCTTACCTTCCTTCACCGAAACCAGGTAGCCCCAGGTTACAAAGAAAAGATTTGCCTGATAAAAGAAATCAATGTTGGGTTTGCAGACAATCTGGGCATCCTGCCAGACAATGTCCAAACAGGGAAGACAGTGCACAAAGTGGTGCTAGGAAAGAAGTGGGTTGTTTGTGTGTCCCTGAAAGCATGTCAGTAAACATTAGGGAGCACATACACCCAGTTACTGTAAATGGGGTACAGACCCATGGATTAAGGGGCATGGGGGTGTCTCTGACTTTGGTAAAAGTGGATTTGGTAGAGCCTGAACAACTTATAACCAATCAATCTGTGACTGTGTGGGGATTCACTGGGGAGGAGAAAATGCTGCCACTTGTTAGTGTTCTCCTGAACTGGTGTGAGACAGGAGAGACAATGCAAAAAGTTGCAGTAGCAGAGAATCTTGCTTTAGATGTAATTATTGAGAACAATCTCCAACAGGGGAGGGTGTGTGCAGTTACCTGCAGTCAAGCAGCAAAGGTAAATTGTAGTGCCCTGGACCCCATAGAAGCCCCTGTGGAAACCATTGGGAGGATGGTTCCCCAGCCTGTGACTCCTGATATGGAGAACAGTAAAAGGGGTGTAGAAATTCTCCAGGTAGCAGTTAACAGAACCGCTACAGAAGATTACTCTGAGGAAGATGGGGTAACCCACTGTCAGAGAGTTATGGATAGCAGTGATCCTGAGTGCCCTGATGCTAGAGCTAGGGACCCTAGTTTAGAAACTGGAGGGGACCTGTCCCATGCCTTGGGAATGTGTAAAGATTTTGCAGCTGCTCAGATAAATGACCCTAGTTTAGAGAAGCTGATGGCTTGGGCAGACTCTGATGGAGCACTGGGAGGTGATGGGAAACACAGACTTTATTGGGACAATGGACTGCTGTATATGGAGGACGTAAGGACAGAGGGAAGGGTGATGGGCAGGCAGCTTGTCATTCCCCAGGGGTACCATGAGCAGTTTCTCATATTCCCCTGTTTGGCAATCTGGGAATTTCATGCACTACACAGAGATTGGCCCAGAATTTATACTTCACCCAGCAGGTGAAGAAGTATTGCAGGTCTTATCACCACTGCCAAGAAATAGGGAAGGTGGGTAGGAAAACCCAAGCCACCCTAATTCACTTTCCCATAGTAAAGGAGCCATTCCAGAGAGTAGGAATGGATATTGTGGGGCCTTGGAATACCCCCAGCTCCTCCAGGAAGAGGTTTGTCCTAACAGTGGTGGATTATGCCACCTGGTACCCAAAGGCAGTCGCCCTATCCTCACTGAGGACAGACAAAGTGGCAGACGCCTTGCTAGGGATTTTCTCCCGTGTTGGATTTCCACAGGAGGTTATCACTGACTGAGGAGGATCCTTCATGTCTGTCCTGATAAAATGTTTGTGGGATAAGTGTGGGGTGATGTAGAGATGCATGACACCTTATCACCCAGAAGCCAATGGGCTTACGGAAAGACTCAATGGTACTCTCAAATTGATGCTCCAAGCGTCTGCAGAACAGCATGGGAGGGACTGGGAGAAATACCTTTCCCACTTGTTGTTCACATACAGGGAAGTGCCCCAAGATTAAACAGGGTGTTTCCCCCGTCAAGCTCTTATATGGATGCAGGGTATGTGGGCCCCTAGACTGGATCTGGGAGGACTGGAAGGCAAGCACGCCACCCAGGGAACTCCCATAGTGGATTATGTCCTTAAGTTTAGGGAAAAGCTGACGGAGCTTGTGGGAACAGCCCAGAGCAACCTGGCATCTGCCCAACAAAAACAAAAGGTATGGTACAACCGCAGAGCCAGAGCTCACTTATACACTGTGGGTCAGGAGTTCATGGTTCTATTCCCGGTCCAGAAAGATAAGCTGCAGGCCAAGTGGGCAGGACCATTCAAGGTAGTCAGACAGGTGAATGATGTAAACTACATTATAGAACTACCTGACAGGAGACATAACACAAGAATGTGCCATGCCAACATGTTGAAGCCATATGCAAATAGGGCTGACATGGTCTTTGCCATGTGTAGTCCGGGGGAAGGGACAGATGAAGGATACCCCCTTCTGGACTTCCTGGAAGAAAGCAATTGGGAGTCCTCTGTGGAGGCAATTAAAATGTCACCCCGGTTGACCCCAGACCAGATCTAGGAAGTAAGAGAGGTTTTAGCAGACTTTGCCTCATTGTTCAGCACCAAGCCAGGACTAACCCCCTTAGCGACACACAGTGTGGAGATGGGGATGCAAGTGCCCATATGGCAAACAGCATATCAGGTGTCTGAGGCTGTCCAAAAGGACATTAGGAGGGAGGTGGAGGAAATGCTGAATTTAGAGGTAATCCAGAAATCCCACAGCCCCTGGGCCTCACCCGTAGTTCTTGTTTTCAAGCCAGATGGCTTTACTCATTATTGTGTGGACTATCGTGGACTCAATGCAGTCACAAAGTTGGACACCCACCCAATGCCATGGATGGATGAACTGTTGGATAAGTTGGGAGGGGTGACATACCTTACCACTATTGACCTGACAAAAGGGTATTGGCAGGTAGAGTTAACTGCCAGAGCTAGGGAGAGGTCAGCCTTCATCACTCCGATAGGGTTATTTGAGTTTAAAGTAATGCCTTTCAGAATGAAGAATGCCCCTGCCACCTTCCAGAGGTTGGCGAACCAGGTGTTAAATGGTGCTGAAGAGTATGCCATGGTGTACCTTGATGACATTGCCATCTTCAGTACTAGCTGGGAGGAAAGCCTGTCCCACCTTAGGGAAGTGCTGGGCAGGATGCAGAGGGCTGGGCTCATTGTAAAAGCTGAAAAGTGCCAAGTGGCCATGGATCAGGTGGCATACCTCAGGCACTTAGTAGGCTGAGGACAGCTCCATCCTAATCAAGCAAAAACTGAGGCAAACAAGGCATGGCCCAGACCTGAAACACAGAAGCAGGTTTGGAGTTTTCTAGGGACTGCAGGGTACTATAAGAAATTTATATCAAACTACAGTGCCCTGGCAGCTCCCCTATCTGATCAGTTAAAGAGAAGGATGCCAAAAAGAATTAACTGGGAGCCAACCTGTGAACAAGCCTTTACACGACTAAAGGAGGCACTCTGCAGTGCTCCTGTATTATCCAGTCAGGCTATAGTAAACCCACTGTAGTCCAGACTGATGCCTCAGATGTGGGTATTGGGGCAGTGCTTAGTCAAACATCTAACCAAGGGAAAGATCACCCAATAGTGTGCCTCAGTAAGAAGTTACTTCCCAAGGAGCAGACTTAGTCTACAGTGGAAAAAGAATGTCTTGCCATGGTGTGGGCACTAAAGAAATTAGAGCCATACCTATACGATTGGCATTTTGAGGTACAAACAGATCACAACCCCTTGGTTTGGCTGGCACAAATGGGTAAAACAAATGGTAGGCTGTTAAGGTGGAGTCTTTCCTTGCAGGGTTATGACATAACTGTTACTCATAGGGCAGGGACAGAAAACTCAAATGCAGATGGCTTATCACATCAGTTTCAGCAGTGAACTGAATTTGGAGAACTCATCCCATGCCTAGGAATAGATTCCCCCAAGTCTAGTCTAGGAGGGAGGAGTGTAACATGTTAACCCTCTATTAGTTATATTTGCGATATAAGTTTCATTGAATATTTGCTTAGGGAAATGTCAGACAGAAGCTTTTAAAGGGGCCTGACCTTTTTACCCCAAAGGTTCTGACTTACTCAAAACAATTGGCTATGTAACACTGATCCAGTGAATGAATTAGTTAAGAGGTTTCCTTTTGACATATCCTGTCATGCCTATGTTAGCTGTTATGTAATACATTGTAAAACTTTCATTACTTTGAAGTCCCAGAAGCCATAGAAGGCTACATATTTTACAACATCCTAGGAAGTGACAAATTCTAACAGCTATCTGTTACATCTATCACCACTAAAAGAGAACTGTTTGTCAGGATGTGTTTTCTGAGGATCAAAGGTAAATGCTCTGATCAAAGAGACTGTCATATTTTGATATTGCTATCTTGTAGATTTCCTGCCAGCAGTAAAATTAAACCCTTTTGGATATACTTGGTCAGGTTACAAAATTAATTACAGGACTAACAGTGACCTCATGAGCTATGACCTCACAGAATAGGAGGGACATGTTGGCTTATTATCACTGGCTGAAAGGAGTGGACATACATCTATCTCTGGACTTCCAAGAGAACACACACACTGTGTTCTGAAAAAAAAGCACTTCTCTCAAAATAGGTAGCATCTAACTGAAACTGAGTTAGACTTACAAATTTGAGTACCAGGCATTTTGCTTCTATAATTTCCAATTTATTTTGAATGTGTATTTATGTTATATGGCCTGTGTTTTGTATGTATTTACTAATTTTCTTTTTTATTTTAGCAAATATTTGGATTTCCTTAATCCTGCTTGAATCTTCTCATTTCTGCATGTTTTGCTGGAACAGTATTTGATATTTCTGACAAAAACTGTTAAGGGCTTCAAAATGTGTTACTAGCTGGATAAGTTAAGAAAATACCTAGATCTCAGATTAAGTCAACAAGGTAGAACTGTGAACCAGGCTGGGTATTCACTGAGTGAAGTATTGCACTGCATTTCCCCGAAGAAGGTGTGATATTTGATCCTGTTAACCAGATGTGCTAGCAAAGAAGGGTTAATATGTTACCTCAGGACTCGAGGCTAGTAAGTGTTTCAGACCCAAAACAGACAGGAAGGTTACCCTGTTTGTCTCCTGGTCACATAATGCACTTTGAGGTTTGGCACTGTGGGAGCAGAGGGCCTGAATGGCGAAGTGCATTTGTGACATAGGGCACTCACAGTTTTCTCCAAGCCTGTTTGGATACAACAATTTTAAGGCAATGCATTCATTCACACAATGATGGGGACCTTGCAAGGAGCAAACCGAAAATTTTGAATGTGCTGCCTTTTTAAGTAGTAACCCCAGGAATAGTGGTTACTGTTCATAATTGGTTTCCAACTAATGATTAGCTTGTTATTCACTGTATTCAGGAAAATTGTTTTATTTGATCCTCACCCCAGTTACATCACTTCTGCAAACAATAGTAACAGAGTTTTTTATCCACTTATTTCACTGAAATCAGTGGATAAAAAGGGTCAACCATGTAATATAAATACTGTAGAGTATATGTAATATAGAATTATTCCATGATTTAGATATCACAGTTTTCTTACATATGAGGACCAAAAAGTATGTAGCTTGGGAATAAAAGTGTAATATATACACAGCCCTAAAGCTTTAATAAAATGAACAATAAACTTTCATCATTCAATATTGATCATCCCTACCACATAGCTGGCATTTCAAATTGTTAAATGCCTTATTAAATTATTTGTTTTATACCCCTTCATGTCAGTGTTCACAATTAAATCATGTCACATTTAATAAATCCCTCAAAGATAAATAAGTAGTGCAGATGTGTTTAAATGGGTCCTCTATTTTATGGATCTTGTTCCACCTTCCATTGTACACATACCTCCCGACCTTTCTTCATCAAAATGTGTGACACAATGTATGACAAATGAGCAAAATGTGTAACATATTGTCTAACATGGCACTGGAAGCTCAGAACACTATAGCTATCAGTGCACTAATGTTCATAATGTTTTTGTATAACTGAGCATAATAGATGATTATGAATTTCTACTTTAATGTCTCAGTGGGGAATGTGGAATATCACCTTCCCCATGATGGACAAAGGGTTTCTGGGAGGTAAAATGAGTGACGTACCTCATAATGTGTGACACTTGAGAGGTATGATTGGACACTACATGGCAGTACCCACCATTGGTGAGCAGTGGTGGGTGAAGTGACAAAACTTCGGTACGTGGAGTAATCCGCAAATTTCATCCGTTTTATGGATTGAAAATGCAAAATTTCACCCGTGGAATGGCAAAATTTCACTGCGGAAGGCAAAATGTCACCTGCAGAAGGTGAAATTTTGCCTTGGTGAAATTCCACCAAATGCAAGAAATTTTACAAATACTCCACGTGGCGAAATCAGCCACTTCACCATGACTTCACTGGCAAAATTTTAATTCGCTGCATCTCTACTGGTGAGAGCAGATTGGGGAAGCACTTTTTTATTGGCAGGGAAATCAAACACTATCCTTCATGTTCAGTAATGTTAACACTGGGTTCTACATTCCAAAACTTGAAGAACAAGCTTTGAAACAACTGGAGAAACAGACATACAGTGTATTATAAAGATAGCATAAATGTCAGCAGTATCTGGGATAAAAAAAAAGCATTCGGCTGTAAAAAAAAAAAAAATCAGTGTGTCAAACAATTAATAGCTCAGAGCAGGTGTACAGCAGAGACTGGCATTCATTACCTGGAACCAGTGGTGGTATATGTAGCACTGGTGTGTCTTTTCTTCGTGGCTTTTTTTGCTCCTGTTCAGTATTCTGTGATCCATGATTACCTTTACCGCTGTTTGCTTTCTCTTTTACATCACAGCTTTTTCTGAGTTGTTCTGAAAGGCTTGAAAGATCATCTGTATGGAACAGTAAAAATATATATGAGCAAATGAAATGAGAGTATGTCATACCTACCTGTCTGAACTAAAGGCAGTGTCTAATAACCTCATAATGGGTGTATAGTGATGTTTCTGTCCTTGCCATTTCACATCACTAAGGGTCCAAACCACAAAGCAAAAAAAAAACCTCAGCAGGGTAGAGGGGCTTGCATATCCCCTCTGTACACAACCTCACGACAGCTACACATCTACATACAGTATATGAACATACAAACATATGAACACACGAAGAAGCCAGCAGAAGAAGAATGAATAAGAAGCATGAATATGGGCTGGCTCAGAGTCAGGGAAAGCATCTGTGCAGTCCAATGTGAATTCCACTAGTTACCAAAGATGCAGCGAGCAGCAGCATTATGTGACAAGAAATGCCAACTGGCATGGTGCATAGGGCACCTCCCAGCCCTCACAGGACATTCCTTCTGGTTGCTCCCAGCCCTATCAGTTGGCATGAAGGTCTGGGGATACCTGTTTGTTTTTCAAACAATTTTTAGTCTGAATCTATACTTAAGGATTTGACAGTCCTTGGAGGACTGCCACATATCATATCTCCTGCTCCACGAGGAGCAGGTGATTCACTTTAGGGCTGGGTGCAGAGATGGTATCCAGTTTGATGCTTGTCATCTGACCCTGCTCTACCCTTGAGAGGGTACAGACCCTTTTCACTTCTCTCTAAACCTGGGGTGTGGAGGCTGAGACAGTGCATGCCACGATAGGCATGGCCAACTATGGGTCTAAAACTTACAGGCCCTGATACGCACAGATGGCAGTTATCCAGGCCTTATTTGTGATTCAGAAACATGACACTGCCTATGGGTGCTCTACACCAGCAGATGGCAGCACCTGTGATGACATTCATCCCACCCAGCCTCCCCAACCCATGTGCAGAAAGCAGCGCAGAGGGGCTGGAGGCATGTTGGGAGGTAGGGCAGGCACTATATCAGATGCTGGCCTTGGCACTAGACTAGAACCTCTGCTCTGCAGAGGTTGTGGGATTTGGCAGCCCTCCCACAACCCTCCTTTGCCTGGATTTGTGTGCTAACCCCCGACCTGGCTGTGCATGTAGTTGAGCTGCTGGATTGGGATTAGGGGTGGAAAGTGGGGAGTAGAAGTCATTGTAATTGTTCTGCAGAGTGTCCTGCATGTACGGTGAGGCACTCTGTGGCTGAACAAGCCCCTCTGCACCTGCATAGAGCATTTTGTTTTGTGAATGTGGCCCTAATGGACTTGTTTCCTTTTTATGTTGACTTGCGCATGCTCAGTCAGCATATTGTGGTAGTAGCAGAGTTGGAGGTGCGGTCACTGTTCGGCGAATGCAGGGCACGCATCAGTAGGTATGTCCCTTATGCCCCAATAAGCCAGCAGCAGGCGCTAACATCATGCATCCCTAATGTGGCCACCAGATCTAACAAAGGTTCACTGCAAGAGAGCGGTTCTTCATACAGCGGACCACAACATGCCTCCCGGACGCACGTAACATGGTGGCACTGACTGCCGCCTGTTATAATGCTGATGGGGAGCCCACTTCGCTAGCATAATGACCCCTGCCATTTAAAATATATGCCGGTGGGGTGCCCAATCCTCACAGCATCATATATGCCCCCAAGCAGTCTTTCTTTGCCAACGAGGGACCCAATCCCCATTGGCTTTAATCTTCCTTCATCTTTGTTTTGCTGATAGGGGAGCCCACTCCCTATTGGCATAATGTCCCCCCCACTTTTGCTGTGTGCCGAGGGGGGTGCCCAATCCCCCTCGGCTCCTGTTCCCCCCTTCAGTATGTGCTGATGGGGGTGCCCAATCGCCCATCGGCTAAAGTATCCCCCACCAAAAAACACTTAGGAGGCATGCTGGGAGCCCACCCTAGCTGGCCAAATCCCCTAGAAAGAAAAAACCATCCCGCAATTTTTTTTTTGTTGTTGTTTAAACCCTGTAAAATAGAAAATTGTCCCTCACCGTCTCCCTGCCCCCCTCACAACCCGCGCCCACCATCTGAGCACCCTGCCTCCCTACACCTCCCTCACCTCATACTTACCTACAGAGTCCAGCGCGATGATCTTCGGTGGACCGGAAAAATGTCTGCACTCTTCAAAGCCGACTGCGAACTGAAGAAATGCTGGTAAGTGGTATAATAGCATAAATAGAGTTTATTTTCAACTTTGGTGCATATCTCAGCCATTTTTGGGAATTTTGGCTCCAGATTTTCAACATGAGGTTACTGGGACCCTTCCTCACAAATTCAGACACTGTCATGGTATTATTCGGTCCCGAAAGGTGATTTTGTGGTCACTGTGCAGAATCACTTTTCGGGACCGGTTAATGAAATGACAGTGCCACTATTCATGAGGGGGCTCTCAAAAAGCCTATGTTGCAAATTTGGTGGAAAAAATCCAAAAAATTACTGTTTTATGAGTGTGCGTTTCCATACATGCTCGTAACTTTGTGAATTTGTAATATTTTCACTCCAGATTTTCAACATTGGCATTTTTCCACACCTCCTTATGAACAGTACAGCAGTCATTTTACATATCCTAGTCAAAATGTGTTTTCATACATCTGGCGCAGAATAGCATGGTTGCTGTGCAAAATCAGTTTTCAGGACAGGTTGAGGAAATAACACTGACACTGTTCATGAGCAGAGGTTCTAAAATGCCTATGTTGAAAATTTGGTGATAAAATTCCATAAAATGACTGTGTTACAAGTGTGCATTGTATAGTTTCCACGCACCCTTGTAACTTTCTTAAGTTTGCAATATTTTCATGCCAGATTTTCAACACTGGCATTTTTTCACACCTCCTTATGAACAGTGTAGCTGTCATTTTTCACATCCCACCCTAAATATGTTTTCGCACTAGTGCCACACAATGGTATGGTCACTGTGGGAAATCAATGTTTGCGACACATTAACAAAATCACAGTGCCACTGTTCATGAGGGGAGGTCCCAAAATGCCTATGTTAAAAATGTGGTTAAATAAATCCCCAAAATAATTGGGTTACGGATGTGTGTTGCTCAGTTTCTATGCATGCTCATGACTTCACCCATTTTTCATATTTTCACTCCAGATTTTCAACGTTGCCATTTTTTTACATGTACTTATGAACAATACAGTTGTCATTTCCACATACTGCCCAAAATGGGTTTTCGTCCCTGTATTGCCAAATGGCATACCCACTGTGCAAAACCGCCTTTCAGCTAACAAACTGCTGGTGCCACTCTTCATGAGATGGGCTCACAAAAAGCCCATGTTGAACATTTGGAGTGAAAATACCAACACACGCCTATGGTGTTACTGTTTCCAACTGTTGCACCCCACCCTGTAGAGACTGACAGGCATCAAGGGTGTGACTTGGGATCATTGGCTGTAATGCTCACGCCATTCCACCCCACCCCCCACCTGCAACCAGTGACAGCTATAGTGGTGTGTCTTGCAGTGTTCGGCCACAAAGTTCACCCCATTCTCCTATACTGCACCCACCTCAGTGTATTTCCTTATGGAATGGGGTATGTATAACGCCCAAAGACCCCAAAGCACACCAAGACACTTGTCAGTGTCTACAGGGTGGGTGAGGTAAAATGGCATGAGCATTATAGCTGATGACCCAAAGGCACACCACAATGCCTGTCGGTTTCTGCAGGGTGGGAGTGGGGTTGGCGTCACTTCAGTGCTTCACTACCATTCCTATTATGTGTCTCTAACTCCAGCACTACCAGTGCCAATGCCAGCGAGACAACATTCATCATTGACAAATGATTGTTATGCTTGCTGTAGGCAAAGCACTTTGCTATGATACAACGTTTTGAGAGGTGTGTCACAGTGATCCATTCCAGAAGAGTCCACTAGGAGCTTGAGCAATAATCAGTAAGACTGATTATGGCACTCTCAGGCATGAAGTGCTTGGACTTCAAAACATTGTGCCAACAGACACAGTCATAAATCAGCTTTTTCATTCTCTCTGTGTCAGCAATGTCTGTGTCTGAAGCATGCTATCTGGAATGCACCAAGTCTGTCGTAATGTGGGCTACACATGGGAAAGGCTATAAATCTTTTTGGGAAGACTTCTGCCATATTAACTATAGAAGCAGTTCTTTGAGACAGTTGATGTAACCCTCTCATTCCCAATACAGAACCAGCTGGCCCTCTCAGTCTAGGGCTTCACTAGGCATTTCTGTCACCATACTTTAGCAGTTTTTCTTATTCATGTGCATTTCAAGCATTTTATTCAGCACGGCAGGCACTTTGGCACCACACATGGATGGAAAAGAAAAAAATGTAAGAGAAAGAATAGTGAGAGGGGAGACTACCTAGGTAGGTGGCCAATGTACTGAGGCATAACATTGGAAATAAATAGGATAGGAAAAAGGCAGTGCTGCAGCAGACTGCAAAGAAAGACAAGGAGAGAGAGGAGAAAAATATGTCCCTGGGTGCTCAGTTATTCCTAACACAGAGCGCAGCTTTACCTCAGTCTGTAGTTCAGTTTTATGATGTTATCACACCAGGCTGATGGGAATAGAAGCCACATTCCTTTCTGAAGTCACCCACGTACACCAGACTGCAGCAGTACTGCAGCAGAAGAACCTCTACACTGAGAGCTGAGCTCCTATGCCAAGCAGAGAATGGTAAAAACTGTATTTTTTTATTCTTTTAAGTTCCCTTTAGTTTGTCAGTTGTTGCCCCAGCATAACTGCCCTCCCCCCCAGGTCCAAGCCTTAGTCTTCTGGCATGGCGTGGCATGGGATCTTTATCTTGACCCGGTACAACATTAATATAAGTGGCAAGCATCCAGCATTGACAAATGCTTGTTTGTTTTATAATCACATGACTAAAACTTTGTAAAAAGAAGAAAGAAAATCTGGGCTGCTTCATGGACAAGAAACTGGACACTGCAGATTTGTTCTTGCACTTAGTGCTGACTTTGGCCAAGTAAAACAGGAGGTGCAGCACTGTCAGTGCAGTATAGTCACATGCTTCACTCCCACCTCCTGCAATAAAGCAAATTTGTGCATCTCCAAGAAAGGTAATCCTGGTTGTTAGGCCAAGGGGTTGGATTCAGTAACCTTACTTTGTAACCTAAACAACAGCTGGACTGAGACTGAATGGGTTGGACGCCTTTAATGCAAGGTTTTCATGATATTCTTCACACAAAAGGAGATCATTTTTGTATCAACGGGATTTAACAAAATATTCAGTTTTGACTGTTGCTTATGTAAGATAAGACACTGCATCTTTGTGCATTCTCAAAAGCCTGTGCACATTTTGTACTATAGGTACAGAAGTGGGTAACCGAGCAGTTGTTATTGGCCATAAACTCAATATACTATGCATAGAAATACTAGACAGGGCTCATTTAGTGAGTTACTATAGGTGCAGCATTGGAATCCAGGGTTGACTACATGTCCAGATCCTGTAAGCATGATGTGCTGGGTGGCTCCAGCTATAGAAAAGTGGGAGATGAACAATACAGTGTGGAAAAACAGAGGCATGGTGCAGTGAAAATCCACCAGCCTATGTCTCAGTAGCCCATAAACTTTATTTTTATTTATTTTCTCAGTTACTCCCTCGTTAAGGCTGTTGTGATTTTTTTCAGTGTATTGAGTGCATAGCTGCACAGGCATCTGAACAGTACTGCCCAATTGGGGGCCCTATGCAGATAATGCAGAAATTGAGTTTTCCATGTATGAGTGCATCAGATCAAAGAAAGATAAACAAGGCCATCTTTTTAGTTATTCATTTAAAAATTGGTAACCAGGAAAGGCACACTGAGCAAAAGCCTGTTTCCAGGTGTGATCCGGGGTAAGTGGTTGGGGGGATGTCGGAAATTACAAAGTTGGTATCACAGATACAATCATGGTATAAACACAGTAGAAAGAAAAATATATAACAACCAGTAATAAACAATCAAAGTACATAAAAAGGTAATATAATAACAAATTGTAATGTGGTTCCAGTGTAATAATACAGTGAAACAACTATGTGGTATACCATCAGAACAATGAAACGCATACAGCGAAGAACATTACAGTGACAGAAATTGGCAGGTTGCTGTAATGGTCCCGCTGTACACCGGCGCCTCTTCTGCCAGTGTTTTGCTCCCTCCCCGAAACAACTCTGACTCAGAATAGATTAAGTTAAGATCGGTGGTGTGGGGGGCATAGCCCCCCTGCATGGGGGGTGTGGGGGCCTAAAAAACATTGGTTTTGTGATGGTACAGTGCAGTCGACATTGTGCTTGTTGCTGTACTGAATGTCAACAGTAGCACCCTATATGGGTGATTATTATTGAGTGACTCAATATGAGTCACTCAATAATACCGCTTATGTTTAGGGCAACCATTGTAAGAGAGCGAAAGATCCTGTATAGTGAGTGTAGCAGTGAACTACACTCCTTATGACAGGATATGGGCAGGTGTGTGGCCAAACCCTGCTGAGCTGGGTGGTTGGCATAGTGGCTAGAGTCACTGCCTACAAAACCAGCAGACCTGGGTTTGGGTCCTACATTAGGACATTAAATCTTTTTTTTTTTAAGTCCACCCTGCCCCCAGAGTTACACCTCCCATAAATATAAAGTAATGCAATTTCTTTTGTTTGTGTGGCTGAGGACTGTCACTGTTTGCAGTGGTCTCTGTTTACTGTATTTCAGTCATCCTTTTGCTGCGGGCAATATTTGCATCACTCTTTGTGTGCGGCGTGATAAGGGACTCGCCCTTATCACATAATTCCAATGTCAACAGCTATGTTGACGCTGCGGTTTGGTGGAACCCAACTATATAAGAGTCTAGGTAGGTAAATGTTAAAACAGGTTCTGAGTATATATACATGAGGTGAGGAACTAGCACAAAGGAGAACTAAAGGAGGAAAGTGCTTGAATGTTTGGGGTGTGGGATCTGAGAAGTCACCAGACTGCTAGAGAGTCAGATTGCTGGGCTGGTATAAGGGAGGGAAACCATATAGGAGGACCAGGGTCAGGTGGAGTGGGTCTTAGGGGGATGGGTGGAGAGCAGTTGCAGGGGTTGGGGTAAGGAGTTTAATATGCTTTTTTAGTATAAGGGTGGGTGCTAGGCGGATAGAGTGGGGAAGATGGTTCCAAAGGCCAGGGAGCCTGTATAAGGAGGTGACCTTGCCTGATTGAGTTTGAGAATTAGGGAGGGACAAAGTGCAGGAATCATGGGTTCTGAGGCAGTAACCTGACATAGGTGAGGGGAAAAAAAGAGTGGAGAGATGGGGGGAAGGGCATCAAACCAGACCTTGCCAATAAAGGCGGCACAGTGGGCAAAGCAATGGTGTACGAGGGTTCAATCTTTTTATTCTTGAGAAAGAATTAAGTTAAAGCATTTAAAAACATACTAAATGCCAGTTCAAATAGAAATATTTTTTTTTGCCTAGATTCTAGACACATTTACACAATGGGGCTCTTTATTATGAGCAAGGGGAGGATGCCATAGCCTAGGGATGCATAAAACTAGAAGCTCTCCTGTCCTGGCTATTGTACGTAATAATGTAGCCAGTTGCAGGATGCAGGCTGGCCTCAGATGAGTTCCGAGATATCAATGGAACACATTCTTAGCTGTTAGGGAGATTTGCCAGAGGCATGCTTTTTACAACATGCTAGTAACACAATGTCTTTGTCTGTTGAAGAACAAAAGAAACTAGAGGACATTGCAGTCTTGGTAATAAAGACCCCATGCCAGCTATCAGAAATATTCAGGCATTTCCTAGTTTGGTTCTGTACAAAGGTTTCTTTTTTCTAGTCCTTTTCAAAGTAGCACAGAGTGCTGTATTTATAAGGGCATGGCACAGAGTGAGGCCTTCTATATGTGTGGGTTCCAGTGTACCAATAACAACCCCACCTTATCTGAGTAAGGTCACCTCCTGTTTCTGCTATGCCAACAGGCAGCTGGCTTGTATACTATGTCATGGGGTGTGACAATAACAAAACCAAGAGGGTGAATAGTTATACTCCAGGGACCTGACCATAAACCCTGCCATACCTCCTGAAGGAAGATCCATGGGTCCTGATTGTCATCAACCTAGAAACCTGTCCAAACCCCTATTTCATTAAGCGGAGGGCTGGAATGAGGCAGTGGATGCCCCTTTGTAAGTTTTATTGTTTTTATTTATACCTTTTTTCTGATCAGATCACAGTAAAAATGTACAGAATATTCTGCATAATGTGTAAGTCTCTTGTACTGTTAGTTGTTTACGTTGGTATATCTCATTAGTTTTGTCAATTGATGCTAGTAACACATGCTGCTCTAACTGTCCCTTGGGACCCCAGCTCAACTAGGTACTGTATGTTGCCTAAATGTGGATATCCTGGGGTGCAGAAATTCTCATTCTAAACAAATAAATTAATAAATGCAGGTCTATGAGGGATATGGCAGTCCTGATGACCAATAGCCTACAAACCCTTGTTAAGTGTAAAACAGGGGCTCCAGTAGTGACCTGATGTGGGCTTCAGATTAGAAGGTCAGTGTCTAGCCAAGTTGTGTACCCAGCAACCACTCCCATCCTCTGTACTGAGCTTTTTGACATGCCAGGGGGTCCATAAGGATTTTAAATGGTGTCTGCAACATCTGAGTACTCCAATGAGTATTTTATATTCAGTGAGGTTACTGACTGGTACTTCAGGGATAAATGCTGAGAGCTCTTGCTGCCTCATGCTCTGGTGCACGTGCAGAGGGAGGAGACTGATGTTCTGTTTAACTGTCATTAAGAGAATCATCAGTCAGTCGATAATTATGTAGTAGTTGCCTGGAGTCAGTTCAGAGGAGAACCACCAATGCAAGAGCTGCAGGGAGGTCCCCTGGTCTCGTTCCTTCCATGTTGCATGAGTTCTTCTCGAAGTTTAGTGAAGGGCCAGATCCTATTGGGATTTCATGCAGCTGTCTATTGTCCACCTTCCGGGGTTGAACCATAGTTGTGGCTATGATCAGCTTGACTCTTAGCTGCTGGATTCTGGCAAAACTGCAACTGCAACCATGGAATACCTCTTTTAGCGTGAGACTGTTTTTTGCTCTTTACTTCTGTCATCATCTATCACTACAGATGCTGAATAACATCTTTCCCGCTGCTAATGTTCTTCCTAAGTTTGCTGCTGCAAAATTAGGGGAACATTTTCTGGCATTAATGCCTCAGAGCAGTGTTGTTCTAAAATGAGAACCAAGATCTATTATTGTCATTGCTGCAGTGTGAAACTGGCATCATCGAGAGCTGTAATGTATGTGTTTCACCATTTTCCTCCAGCCTAAACTGTATATTTTGATGGGTTGCTGTAATGTACTATAAGTCAACACTGTGGAGATCCTTGGCCACTGCCACTGATGGTGACAGGAGGGTTGCATTGCTGCCCAGTTCAGTCTGATGCTTGCTATCTGACTAGAACAGTATCCACAAGTTCTGTTTCTCACAGGCTATTATTTATTGAATATTGGTAATAAGGAAAGGCCCGCTGAGCCAAGGCACATTTCTTGAGTTGAGGGAAGGGTACAGAAGTAAAATACACACAGTAATTAAGTGCATTCTGTATACACAGTAGAGTTGAGCAGGCCATAAATACTGAAAAAAATGAAACAGGAAATATCTACAGCAATGGCTTTGCATACTGTAGAATGCAGACTATTTAACAACAAGAACAAATGTAATGGAAGAATACAAGAGTACTAGCCACATAGTGATAAAGATGCAATGTGTATATATATATATATATATATATTTTAAATGTATGACGGAACGTTGTTATATGGCAATTTTCATCTTTTTACTAAGTTGTTATACCATCGATGTGAAGTCACTTTGTTGTTAACCCATTGATGGTACGTCACATCGATGGCATAACAACCATGATTGCTCTGCGCATGTGCCCATCATGATGTGATGACCTGACTAAAATGTCTGTGGCGGTGATAGCATGACCTTGTGTGGTGCAGCAGTGACAAAATTTGGACAGTCAGGATCATCCTGCTTAATTTTTAACTAGATGTGTATGACCATACACTATAAAATATAATGTATGGTCGTACATCGGCAACTAGTTTGAATAACTGGCTCAAGGTTGCCATGGCGATGTAAACCTCTTGAGCTTCACTCTTGAGGGTTACCAGTCACCATGGCAACCTCTCACCGGTTAACAAACCGGTTACTGATATATGCCCACAAATTATCCTCTGTATATATTCATTGCAAAAAAAACTCAGTTAATGCATCAGTTAGGGTTGATAGTACAGCAACAAAAGTCTAGAAATTTGGTGTTAGGGTTACCAACCCTACCATCCCACCTCCAACCCCACCCTCCACACACTAAGAGGTGTCCGGGAGTGCCTTGGGGTCGTCGGGCTTAACTCTCACCCCATTCCATATTTAACCAAGCTGACATGGTTTGGTACTGGAGAATGGGGTGAGAGTTAGGACCGATGACCCCAAGGCACACCCTGATGCCTGTTGGTGTGTGGAGGGTGGGGGTTGGGTGGTAGGTTCGGTAACCCTAACACCGGATTTCCCGAATTTTATTGCTGCACTATCAACCCTAACTGATGCATTAACAGAGTTTTTTGCAATGAATTTCCCTTCCTTTTGAAACAGTATAATAGTATCATTATTTTACTGTCGGAGCGCAGGGTCTAATCCCACAAAGTTACGTACTTGTGTAGAATAAATTCAACAGACCCACATAACTTCACTCATTTTCAGGAAATTTTTCACCCAATTTTCAACATGTTTTTTTGGGGACCCCACCTCATGAATGCTGGCACTGTCTGTTCGTTAATCTGTCCCCTGAAAGTTGATTTTGCACAGCAACTGCACCATTCCATGCCACAGGTGCTAAAACATGTTTCCAGCAGGATGTGAAAATTTACAGTTGTACTGTTCATGAGGAGGTGTGAAAAAATGGCAATGTTGAAATTCTGGACTGAAAATATTAAAAACTGGCAAAGTTACGAGCATGCATAGAAACTGCGCAATGCACACTCATAACGCAGTCATTCTAGGGAATTTGTTCACCAAATTTTCAACATGGGCTTTTTGGAACCTCCCTTCGTGAACACTGGCACCGTTATTTTGTTACTGAGTCCTGAAAGAAGATTCTGCGCAGCAAACGCAAAATCTCCTTGCGGGTCTGATTAACAAAATGACAGTGACAGTGTTCATGAGGTGGGTCCAAAAAGCCCATGTTGAAAATTTGGTTCAAAAATGTTGAAAAATGGCAGAGATATCAAAATAAGTTCAAAACCCATGCAATGCAAAGAAGTGCAAAGTAATGCACCTGGGAAACAAAAAACAAGGGGAAGAGTACACATGAGGGGAAGTACTAACAACAACAAAAATGGAAAGGGACCTAGGGGTAGTCATATCAGATGACCTTAAGATAGGCAAGCAATGTAAGAAGGCAGTAAGGAGGGCTATCAGGATACTGGGATGCATAGGGAGAGGCATCACCATTAGAAGACAAGAAGTTGTTATCCCTCTGTACAGACAGTTGGTGAGACCCCATCTGGAGTACTGCATGCAGTTCTGGAGACCCCTTCTCCACAAGGACATAGACAGGATGGAGGCAGTCCAGATGAGGGCAAATAAAATGATGCAGGGTCTGCAACAGAAGCCATACAAAGAGAGACCAAAGGAGCTTAATATGTATACCCTTGAGGAAAGGAGGGAAGGGAGGACATGATAGAAACTTTCAAGTACCTCAAGGGAATCAACAAAGTCTAAGATGGGAGCATCTTTCAGAAAAAGAGATGTGCAAGAACAAGGATGCACAATTTGAAGATGGAGTGGCGACGGCTCAGGGGCAACGTGAGGAACTATGTTTTCATGGAGAGAGTGGTGGATGCATGGAACTGCCTTCCTGAGGAGGTCATGGGGTCAAAAACAGTGGGAGAATTCAAGAATGAGTGGGACAGACAAGGCAATTATAGTGGGGAATAGGAGTAAGTAGGCTGTTGGATAACTAGAACCTGCAGGTTATCCAATAGGTAGGGAAATGGGCAGACTAGGTGGGCCAAGCAATCCTTATCTGCTGTCAAAGTCTATGTTTGTATGTTTCTAACCCATTAACAGCCATTACTGTATATGGTGCTTACCTTGATTCTTCAGTTTGTGGTTTTGCTTTGAAGAGTGCAGACGTGTCACTGTCCAGAGAAGAGGACAGCACCCAACCTCTGGAGGTAAGTGTGGAGTAAGGGGAGGGCAGGGAGGGTGGGTGGGGATGGGGAGATGATAAGGGACCATTTTCTTCTTTCCAGGTGTAAAAGGAAAAGATATTGAGGGATGGTGTTCTTTTTTATAGGTGTTTTAACAAACAAATCCCATTTCGGGACACTGAGTGGGCTACCCATTGTCCCTGAGTACTGGATGGGGGGGGGAGGAATGAATGCCGACAAGGGGATTGGGCAACCTGATGTTGGCAAATAAAATATAACAATGGGCTGGTGCAGGGGAACTGCCAACAGAGGGTGGAGGATGGGAAAGCACACAAAGGGAGGGAGCGGGATGGCTGTATAGTTAAAAAATAGAAAAGTAACTAGAAATATGCCTTGGCCCCCTTGGAAGCACTTAAAGGATAAAATATATTTTATTTAGGTAAACACCAAGAGGTGTTTACCTAAATGGGGGAGGGGGTGAGGAACACAATCCTGCTATTAGTTTTCCAAAATAATGGCCAGAAAAAGTTTTGACCTTTTCAAAGGGGCCACACTGAAGTAATGTCACAAATTTGCAAAAGTTTAACTAACAGACTTTAGCAAATTTGCGACATTTCTAACAGCCGAAGTGCAAAAGCATATTTCTGGCCATTATTTTTAAACTCTAACGGCAGGATCATGTTCCTCAGGAATATGTAGTCTGGGTCAATCTTCAGTGATCCAGACTACATATTGCCTGAGAATTTCAGACCAGATGAACAAACCGTCCGGTCCGGTCTAAAATTCTCCTGGAATATGTAGTCGGGGAACTGATGTGCCTTTCAAAGATTTGGTGAAAACATATTAATCAGTTCAAGTTATTAAATTTTAAAGTTTCCCCATTATAGTCAGTGGGAAAAAAATATATGTGCCTCTCAAAAGCTGTCGGCAGTACATTTTACTGTCCAAATGCCCTCAGTAGTCTCGTGCCGCTGCCGTCTTGTTTTCAGTTAGTGGCAGAGAAAAATGGCTGTAGTTCAATGTTGACTGCCCCTAGGTAAACACTGACAGTTGTTTTTAATTAATTGGGCCATGAGGAACACAGTGCTGTTATCAGAATTTTTAAATTTCTCTTGGAAATATGTTTTCCAGCATCGGACCCTCTGTACTGTGGTAAATTGCGAAAGAAGGAATGCGACACTTTCGCAATTTGTGACACTTTCTCACCCATTCTTTCACAAATTTTGTGAAAGTGTCACAATCTGCGACACTACTGCACCAAAAAAACATCATTTCTTTGTCACCTCACTTCATCTAAATGGTTAGAGCTTTTGGGTTGAAATTTGCAGGGTGGCAAGCCCTTGACCCACAGATGTACTTTTTGTAAGTTTGGTGACACAATTTGCACTGGTTCTAGAGTTATGGCATTCAAAATTTGAGAAATTTCCCATAGGATAACACTGCAGTGCCTGTGGTGCCTTTCTGCACCCGTATCTTGAAAATCATTTGAAATACGGATTTTTGACTCTGGGCAGCTTAGTCCACCTTAGGTGGACTAAGCACGTGTGCAAGATTGCAAGTCATGATTACAACTGCAGTAGAATTTTTTTAATAGTTGCTATGGTTACTGAGATATTGCCAGATTACTGTTACAAGGGTTCCTTTTCATGACTCTAGGGCTGTGGTATGTCTCCATACTTATCTGTAAGTGGGAGTGCAGGGCCCAGAGGACCCACTCTCCCACATACGCATACCATTATGCAGAAATGGGCAACCCATACCCGCACACTAGTTACATTACACTTTCTCAAAAAGAAGGGAAATTCATTTAAAAAAAACTCATTTAATGTATCAGTTAGGGCTAATAGTACAGCAACAAAAGTCTGGAAATGTGATTGTTCCCACCCCTACCCACCCCAACCTCCACACACAAACAGGCGTCGGGGTGTGCCATGGGGGTTGTCAGGCCTAACTCTCACCCCATTCTCTTATACCATACCATGTCCACTTGTTTATATATGGAATGGGGTGAGAGTTAGGCTATTCCATGACACACACCAACCCCTGTTGGTGTGTGGAGGGTGGGGGTGGGGTTATGGAAGTGGGAACCCTAACACTGAATTTCCAAACTTTTGTCGCTTTACTATCAGCCCTAACTGATGCATTAATGGAGGTGTTTTTCAGTGAATATATATATATATATATGTATTATGGTAGCACGGTAGTGCTGCCTTAGTTAGGGTTGAGGAGCCATTTACATTTTAAACACAAACCTTTGCACCTTAATAACTTTGCAACCGTTTGATGGATTTGCCTGAAATTTGGAATACATGATCAAGACCCATACTCTTTGGGATCTGCCAGGTTTTGTACTGGTTGGATACACGGCTGTGGAGTTATTAAGCGTGATCTGCACGTGCGTTTACGCTTTTTCTGGAATTCTACGGTCACGCTTACAGGTCGCACGGTTTGCGCGACCAGCCTGAAATCTTCAGAGAACATGTGGTCAGGGTCCCCAATGTGCCTTTCGAAGATTTCATGAAAAAATATTAAACTGTTCAAAAGTTATGGCAGTTCAAACTTCTGTTTTTTTCCCATAGGATAACATTACGGTATTCGCTGCGCCTTTGAGGGCCCGTATCTGAAAACGGTGTGAGATATGGAGTTTTAGGGGGCTACATATAAATCTATCCAGGAAAGTGATAATACATATGACTTTTAATTTTTTTTTCTATGTCGTACGGTTACTGAGATATAAGCAATTTACTATTACAACTACTGATTTTTGTGTTCCGAGAGTCATTATTTTGCATACATTCTTTCTACTCACTGTCTTTCTCTATACAGCTTTTGGGGAAAACCAGCCTGTGCGCTTACATTACTCTTACCATTATGGTTTCTGCTTGCAGTTCCGTACCAGTTTCACTTACCGTTCACATTTACACCACCATGTGCGTTACCTTTTGCGTTTTCATTTGCGGTTGCGTTTCCGTTGTTTTTAACATTTCTGTCTACAGTACTGTTCCTCTTTCTGTTTCATTTGCGTCACCATGCGCATTACGATTTGCATTTGCGGGCACAATGTTACAATGTGACAAGACATCACCCCTGCGCTCCCGGCGCTGCATTACATTCACTATTTCTCATTATTATTCTCAAAAAGAAGGGAAATTAGAGGAAAAAACTCTGTTTAATGCATCAGTTAAGGTTGTTCCACAGTGAACCAAAAGCAAGGAAATTCGATGTTAGGGTTGAAACCCCCTTTGCACCCCTTCAGCCCACCCCCAACTGGAATCGGGGTGTGCATTGGGGTCATTGGTTCTAACTGTCACCACATTCTCCTATTCCTCAGCTTCTTTCCACATGTGATGGGGTGACACTTAGGGCTGATGACTCCAATGCGCACCCTGATTCCAGTTGGGGGGGTGGGCTGGAAGGGTGCAAAGGGGGTTTCAACCCTAACATCGAATTTCCTCACTTTTGTCGCTGTGGAACAACCCTAACTGATGCATTAAATGGATTGTTTTGCTTCTAATATACATATATATATATATATATATCTCTAGTAGAGTTGAGTTGGCCATTGAATCACTTAAAACTGAACAGAGGTTGTAGGGGCAAAAACGGTAGGGGAATTCAAAAATGTATGGGACAGACATAAAAGAACTCGAGCGATAGGAAAGAGAGGGTAAGCTCCAGATCATTTAAAATCTGTGGTATATGAAACAGGTAACAAAAATGGGCAGACTAGGTGGGCCAAGCAGTCCTTCTCTGACATCAAATTCTATGTTTCTATGAACTGGAACAATATGCAGTAATAGTATTATATACTGTGGATGCTGCCTAAATGGCAACAAGAATAACAAAATATGAACACAGAGGGGTGGCAAGACATAACAAGAGAGGAGACAGGGCTCATAGCAGACTAGGCAAGACCAGGACATGAAGGGGGGGCAGAGAGCCATTTGAAATTTAACATCTTTATTGAATTATATTGTAACAAAGGGAACATGATATACAGACAGTGAAACAAGATACAGTGACACAAGATATCATGTGACTAACATGTCATCAGATCAGCTTTGAGATAAAATATGCCTGTATATTCATAACAAAGAACAAGAGACCAAACCCTCCCTATCCCCCCAACCCTCCCCTCCCACCCTGGAGAGTGCCAAATCGAAAAACCAAATAGAGAGATTAAAAAGCAGAAAATACTCTGTTGATGATAAAATTCCAAGAAAGATAAAACAGACTGGGACAGTCAGAGGTCGCCATTATGTGAGCCTTGATTCAGGTACAAAGCGTATAGTTTACCGCATCTCTGATTGAAGGTGGCCATGTGATTCCAGGAGCTTGCTATTAACCTTTCAGTTTTAAAACAAAGGGACATTTCTTTTAGCCATTCAGAAAATGAAATGGCTAGTTAATCCATCCAGTGTTTGAGAACCAACCTTTTGACTGCTATAGAGATTAAAGCCATATGAAACCTTCGTTCCCGGACTCCAATATTAGAAAACATCCCTAGTACACAATTTCTACTGTAAACAACTCCCCCAGTCCTAGAAGGGGGTCTAATTTGGTTGGGATTGTATTCCATAGATATGCCATCTTGTCACAATACCAAAATATATGTATCAGGTTCCCTTCAACTGCTCCACACCGTGTACAGGTAATTGATGCCAGTCTGCCAAATTTGGCCAACTTAATCGGTGTGTAGTACAGATTATTTAAGATATGAAATTGAATTAACCTGTGCCTATCCTGAATAAGGTATCTGTGTGTGTCAGTCCAAATCTGGCTCCAGGGCAGAGAGGAGTCTGGCAGGATGGAGGCCCAAATCTTAGAACCAGTAAGAGCATTAGGATGTTTTATGCCTAGTAGATAGGAGTAGGTCCTGGAGATTCCGTGGGGTTTATTTACACACTCCTGTATCTGTTCTAGAAAGGGCCTCATTTGGGACGGTGTGGATACAGTCCCGAATGTACTAACCAAGAGGTGTCTCAATTGAAAAGCCTTGAATATGTGTTTCTGGGGAATATTCAGTTTGGCTAACATGTCGGTAGAGGAAAGAAGGGAGCCCTGAGAGTATAGGTTTTCCACTAAAATGCCATGCAATTGTGGAAGCCAGTCAGGGGTCAGCGGGGAACCACCTACTTTGATATTAGGGGTTAAAACAAGGGTTGCACCAAATCTCTTTTGTGTGATATATTAAAGAAACTCAAGCACTGGGATAAGACTTTAATGGACTGCCCTATAGCCCAACCTTGTATAGCTTCCGGTAGTGTTGAAAAGGTATAATAAAAGACTCTAGGTGAGCGGAGGCTGTACTTGCCCAGGAGATTAAGTTCTAGCTGCAACCAAATGGGAAGGTATATGAATCGGGCCGGATATCTAACCATCACCTTAATTTGGATAGATGACTAGCCCAGTAGTATAACATAAAATTAGGGAGGTGAAGTCCCCCTCTCTTCTTGGGTAAATTAAGCTTTAAGAAGGCCCATCTAGGATGCTTACCCCGCCAAATAAAGTTGGAGAGAGCAGAGTAAATCTGCTGAAAGTAGGACCTTGGGAGCCAAATATTTAATAAGTTTAAAGGGTAAAAAATGTGGGGCAAAACATTTATTTTGATGATACTGATACGGCCCCATAGGGATATCAGCAGGTTGCCCCATCTATAGAGATCCTTCTGAATTCTCATCAGCAAATCATCCAGGTTAAGTTTCTTAACAACCTCTGGATCTCGGGTGAGGTGTATGCCTAAATACTCGAGTGAAGCAGGGGACCATCTCATACCAAACTGAGCAAAGTTAGCTGGAGTGTGGAAGAATTTAACAGGAAGATAACTGATTTAGATAAGTTTAATCTATAATTGGCTACTTGTCCAAACTGATCAATGATTTGTAAAACATGTCTTAAAGAGGATTCTGGGTTGGTAAGATGCAAAAGGATATCATCTGCATAAACTGAGAGAGTCAGAGGTTTCTGCCATATAACACAACCTGTGACCTGGGATGAGGCCTTGACACTCAGTATCAAGGGTTCCAAGAACAGGTTAAACAAGTAGGGAGACAGGGGGCAACCTTGCTTAGTGCCAGTGTACAAGGGAAACCGAGATGAGAAAACCCCATTACAGTAGATTTTAGCAGTGGGTAATTTGTATACCGTCCTAATCCACTGAATACAAGTTTCTGAGAAGCCAATTCTCCTAAGGGTAGACCACAGAAAGTCCCAGTTCACTCAGTCGAAGGCTTTTTCTGTGTCTAATGCAATTAGTTTCATAGGGGCCTGGGAGTCCTGGGTGGCTTGGAAGATATGTGAGAGGGTTCTCAGATGGTCTGCAGCAGATCTGCCTTGAACAAACTCCACCTGTTCAGGGCTCAGTAATTGCTGCCATATCTGTTTAATTCTGAGAGAAAGGATCTTGGTTAGAATTTTTATGTCATAATTTAATAATGAAATTGGGTGGTAACTGGCCAGCTCTGTCAGGGGTTTATCTGGTTTCGGAATTAGTACTATCGTGGCCTCTAACAAAGAAGGGTCAAGGGAATCTGAGGTGAACATGTATTCATATAATTTTAGGAGAAGGGGAGAAATCTCCTTGCAGAAGACCTTATAAAAATTGGAGGGGAAGCCGTTGGGATCTGGGGATTTGTCCAGAGTTAGCCTGTTTAATGCCTCTTCTACTTCGGCCAGAGTAATGGGAAAGGTTGACCTCTTGCACTGGTGGGCCTGTAGTGAGGGGAGACTTACGCCATCCAAGAAGCGTTCAATATTGGGATGAGACGGCTGAGAGGTACCTCTACCATATACGTCCCTATAAAAAGATTCAAAAATGTGTGCAGTATCCCGTGGGGAGGTTTTAATAGAACCATCAGGGGAATTCAGCGCAGGAATCAGTCTTGAATTTTCTGTCTCCCGCAGTCTAAGGGCTAACATTCTGCCAGGTTTCTCGCCTTGATCAAAATAGCAAGATTTAGTTTTAAGGATGGCGTACTCCATTTTTTCCCTTAGTAAGTCTTCGTACTCGTTCCTAAGCCTCCATAAGGTCTCCAAGTCAGCTTGCGAAGTTGAGAGGGACAAATCATTTTCAGCGATCCTTATCTGATTAGACAATGAAATGATTTTTGCCTCTCTTTGTTTTTTTCTTCTAGAAACTAACTTTATATACTCACCCCTAATAAAGCACTTGAGGGAACACCAGATCAGATCTTCTCTGCCGATAGAGCTCACATTAAACTCTATAAAGGACGAGATCAAAGATTTAATGTGAGAAGTTATTCAATCTTCCTTTAGGAGTTGCGTGTTTAACTTCCACGAGGTATCCCTTTGACCATGTGGATCGTGGGAAACCAAGATCCATGCCAGAGGGTGGTCGGATACGACAATTGGTTCTATGCCTGTTTGGAGAATGCCCTCCAGGAGAGTAGTGCTGATTAGAATATAATCAATTTTGGACCACGTTTGGTGTACTTGTGAGTAAAAAGAGAAAAGTCGGCCCGAGGTGAAGCAGGCACCATGGGTCACATAAACCCAGTAAATTCATGAAGTCCCTGAGGGTGATTTGAGGAGGGGAAAGGGGTTTTAATGGTCTATAAGTTTTATCCAGGTCTTGAGTCGGGGCAATGTTCTAGTCTCCCCCCCAGTATGAGTAAGGAGGGAAGGAACCCACTCAATGTATCGGCTAGGTTCATGAGAAATTTGGGGTCCTCCCACCGCCCGCGAATTAAGTTCCCCAACACCACTCTGATGTTATTGAGCAGGCCTTTAACCAAGATGAATCTGCCCTCTTGGTCTGTAAGACTTTCCTCTACCACCAGTGGGATATGTCTTTTAATCCATATAGCTACCCCTCTGCTAGCTGATAACCCCCGACACAAAAACCTGAGAAAACCTAGGCGGCGTAGCCCATTGGCTTCTGAGGCCGATAAATGTGTTTCCTGCATGAAAAGAATGTCAATATTTAAAAGGGAGCAGTTTTGGGCAGAGAGCCATTTGAGCTGATGCTTAGGCTAGGATAGCGGATAGGAAGAGGGCATATGAAGAGGGGTGTAGAGGTTGTTCCAGCTGAAGGGAGGACTGACCAGTAGAAGATTCTGAAAAGGGAATGGAGAATGTTTGAGATACTTTAAAACAATGTGAGTATGAACAAGAGTGGACAGCATAGAGGAACAGTAGGGAGGAAGAGAAGAAAACCAGTATTTAGAGAGGGAAAAAGGCAAGTTAGCAAGATGGCAGAAAGTGAGAGGTGGAAGAGAGAGGTAAGGATTAGGTAAATGGATCAGTGAAGATTTTGGGAGGGGGTATTTGAGACAAAGCAGCAGAAGGTATGAAAGAGGGTGCCCAGTCTGGTAAGAAAGGAACTAGGGGCTGTACCATAGGCTGAATCCACATAATCAAACATTGGTAGAACCATCTTGGTGACCACTACCCAGTAGATAAGGAAAAGTAAGTAATCTATATTCAAGCTATCAATCAATCAAAATCTTTATTTATCCAGGCGGGCACCATTGAGCAAGGCTCATTTGCAAGGTGGACCTGGTCATGAATACATTAAAGTACAGTACAGAAGTAGGTATGCAAAAAGTAATAATATACAAGGAAGAAAAAGTACATACAGTGTGTACAGTACAGTACAAGGTTGAAATCTTACAGTACAGGGCTCTGAGTTTGGGCAGAGTGTGGGTAGAGAAGTTGAGTCTTACATCCAACAACACACCAAGGTACTTGAAGCTTTAGATATTAAACACTCGTACCAGGTGGGCCTGAGGTATCACTTCCATGTTGACAGAAATGGCAAAGTAATGCAACTGTAGTCTCTTTTGTCTTTGCTGTAAACAACTACCTCAGTTATTAGATGTGACTGTCAGACTCTGCTCAATAATTGTCTGGTGCATGAAGACCTAAGGTGCACAACATTAAATCAGTTATCCAGAGTGGTGCAAAGGGAGAGATTTGAATTGTTTACTGAAGTGCCTTTTTACACAAAGCTTTTTTCCCTAGGAAGTTATGAGTTTCCTCCTTTTGAGACTTTTCCATGTACTGTAGCCATTAACTCAACCAGGCACCATGTCAATACCCCAAGACAAAGTACAGATGACCACTTGCAGTGAGCATTCTGGGTTCTGACATGGTGCCTGGATAAGACAGAAACAGAAACACTGAAACAGAATTTGTCTGCAAAAAAGGACCACTTGGCCCCCCAGTCTGCTCAGATGATCTCTGCCTAGTCTGTCTCCACAGACCCCAACTGGTCTCCAGCAACCTACTTTCCTCCCTGCCTGTTTACTGATATTCCTCTGTGTCTATCCCATGCATGCTTGAAGGCCCCTACTGTTTTTCGCCTCCACCACTTCATGTGGCTGTCTCTTCCAGGTGTCCACCACTCTTTCAGTGAAGTAGTACTTCCTCACATCCCCCCTTGAACTCCCCCCCAGCTTCTTTGCATGTCCTCTCTTCCTGATGTTCTTTCTCATTTGAAAGACACTCCCCTCCTGCACCCTGTTCAGCCCCATGAGGTACTTGTACTTCTTTATTATGCACCTTGTCACTCTCTTCTCTTCCAGTGTTTACATGCTGAGATCCTTCAGTTTCACTGGGCTTTTGATGCAACCCCTGAACCATTTCAGTTGCCCTCTTCTGGAATGCCTCCACCCTGTCTATGTCCTTTCTAAGGTGTGGCTTCCAGAACTGGGCACAATATTCCAAAGGGGGGTGTCAAAAGCAAGCAATACAATGTCAACACCACCTGCCCATCCTGCTGGAGCTACTCACTGCTTTATCACACTGCCTGCCACTTTGAGATAATCAGATATGATAACCCCAAGGTCCATTTCCTGCTTAGTGGCTATCGATCCCTGCCCCCCATCCTATGCTCAGCTCCTGGCTTCCTATGCCCAAGGTGCAGGATTTTGCACTTTTTGGCACTGAACCCCAACTGCCATGCTTTTGACCACTCCTCGAGTTTCCCATGGTCCCTACCTGTTTTCTCCACCCCCTCCTGAGTGTCCACCCTTTTACAGATTTTGGTATCATTGTGAAAAAAGGCATTCTGTACCTTACCTTCAAGTTACTCTGCACTGTCACTCATGAAGACATTGAAAGTGACCTGTCCCAATACTGAGCCCTATAGCACCTCGCCGGTCACACTCTCCCTCATTAGAGCGAGTGCTGTTAACCATTACCCTCTGTCATCTGTCCAGTAACCAGTTCCTTACCCAACTTATCACTTTGGATCCCCTCCATAGGCTGCTCAGTTTCTTAATCAGTCTCCTGTGTGGCACAGTTTCAAAGGCCTTGCTACAGTCCAGATAGGCCATGTCCACTGCCCTCCCCTGATCTATTTCCCTGGTCATCCAGTTGAAAAAATCAATCAGATTCATCTGCCATGACCTCTGCCCATGAATCCATGCAGCCTTTAGTCTTGTAGCTTACTGGATTCAAGACACATTACCAACTTTTTCTTTAACAGGGTTTCCACTAATTTCCTCCACTACAGATGTAATACTGGCCAGCCTATAGTTGCTAGCCTTCTCCCTGCTTCTGCTTTTGTGGAGCACACCTACTCTCCTCCAGTTCTTTGGAACCACTCCTGTTGCTAGTTAGCAATTGAAGAAGGCCATCAGTTGGGCAGCTTGCACTTACCTGAGGTCCTTTAGTACCTTTGGGTGTATCGCATTTGGTTACATATCCTTGTCCAGTTTCAGAGCTTCAAGTTCCTTCTGGACACTTTCCTCTGGAAATGGGCTTGTGTCCACCTCCCCCCCTTGCTGCTGCTCCCTGGTGGTCCATCCCTTTCCATCCCTCTGCTGTGAAGATTTAGCAGAAGAACCTGTTCAAAATGTCTGCTTTTTCTTGATCCTCTTCTGTGAAGTATCTTCCTGCCACCCTCCTTATTATCATTATTTCTCCCTTCGCTTCTCCAGCTTTTCTCTTCTCACTTATGTATCTGAAGAAAGACTTATCCACCTTAACTAACACTTTGGCTATTCTTTCCTCTGTTTGCACCTTTGCTCCACTCACTGTCTTTCCTACTTCCTACTGTTTTACTTGGTATGCCTCCTCCTCTTCCTCCCTTAATATTTCCTTATACATCCTGAATGCCACCCTTTTTTACCATCACCACTGTAAATTTACACATATCTCTGGGTATGTACCTTGTTAGAGTTTGGTGAGTTCTGAAGCCATGAAGAGGCGGCACAAAATTTGTGTATAGAGTATTTATCACAGACATAACAAATTACAGGTAAAAGCATAATACATACCAATCCCGGTCAGCAAAACTCAAGTACGCGAGTGCGACTCTGGCCATGACATCCCCCTAAGTGTGCCTTCCAACTGGCCACTTTTCCAGTGTGGGTAGGCAGAACAATTTTGAAAAACATGGTGGATCTTTTACTCGCTTAGCGAGAGAAATATCCTCGGGGATAGCAGCATGCTATTTTAATTTTTTTTAATTTTCCTTTCCTTTTTCAATGCCTCCAAAAATATCTGATTGATCCTGCTTTCAGTCATCTCACCACAGAAACACAGGTAAGACTCCAAGTGAGCGAGTCTTCAGTGCAGTGCAGACTAGTAAGAGCAGCCATCGGCGCCCGAGCCAAGTGTTTACCAAAGTAGTCAAGCACTTGGTTTTTGATGACCGAGAATTGTATCTGATCCATATATTAAAAAAAATAAAAAATAGGTGAAGTTGTATGACTCGGTAATAAAATCATCTCAAGATTCTGGGGACAAGGGAACCTCTTGAGCTTTGCTCTCGAGGTTCCCTTGTTCCCAGAACCTCTCAATGGTTTTACTGCTTTGTAATACACACTCACCTATTCATTATTCTATTTATAATATATGGGTACATGAAAATAATAGTACACTAATGGCCGCAGTGATCCAGGCCCCCTCCTCCAGCGCAACTCTAGCAGGGAGTGGAGAAGGTTGGGGAGGGGATGCTCACCAGGAGGAGGGGCAGGGGGCATATTGGACAGGGGGTGGCAGAGAGAGTTGTGGAGAAAGCTTTCACTGACAAAAAGTGAACTGGCATCCAGCGGGGTGCATCTACAATGTAATACCTCTTGTAAATGCCACTATGTCCACATAGTGTACTCCAATGTACAGTGCCTACTATCCATCCAGAACAGACATTTGCAGACTTAATTTAACACAATAAAGGTGGGAAAGGTGATAATTAAGCACAATGTGGCAGCAAATGGCACTGTAACATGGCAGACCGCATGACTCTACAGTAATACAGATATCACTGTACAGTAGTGCGGTCCGCTGTATGACAATGCCACATCCTGCTGCATTGTGCTTAGTTATCACTTTTCCCACCTTTATTCTGTTACATTAAGGCTGCAACTCTCAATTCTGGATGGGTAGTAGGCACTGTACATTAAAGTAATGTACGTGGACATAGTGACATTTACAAGAGGTATTACACTGTAGACGCACCCTGCTGGGTGCCAAATCACTTTTCATCAGTCAAAGCTTTCCCCCACGACTCTTCCTCTGCCACCCCCATTATATGCCCCTGGCAGCCCCATTCCCACCATGTCCCAATGGTGCAAGCCACTTAAACCACCTTCTGGCTGGTCTAAGGGGTGCCCTGTCCAGTGGCCTCAGAGGGGCTTTTAAAATCCCGAAAAATGGGATGTGGCTGTCCTGTCATGGTACATGCCCCCTTGTGACCTGGCACAGCCTAATGAAGGTCACAAGGGTGGTGCAGAGCCCATTCAATGCAGTGGCTCCCCATTCTAGTGCAAACCATCTTTCAGAATAGGGGATGCTGCAACTTATGATGCAAGGTGCCATTTGCATCATTCTTTTTTGACGCAGGCACCTTGTGTCACTCTTACAGCTTTAAGAATTGGGCCCAATGTCTCTTCTGGTGAAGTCTTGTCATTCTGACTTGCACAAGGATTTGCATACCCATGAGGCCTTGCACTGAAAATGAGGCTTGTGAGCACAGTATGGGTATGGTTTGGAGAGATGCACAAAAGCCAAATCATTTTGATATTTATTTTCTCCTCCTATCTTTTTATTTTTCCCGCATGGTGCATTTCCTGCAAACTGCCACTCTGGTATACTCATTCTGAGTTTTCTAAACCTATGCAAAAACCCAGGACCCCCACTCTTGTGGGGGTGAGGTCAGCACCACACAAGAAACTCAGTCCCACTGGTCACAAAATGCAGAAAACTTTATTTGCGTATAGAAAAGTATGTAAGAAAACGCTCACCCACATCCAGATTAATTCAGCAGCAAGAAATAGGAGGTGCATTGTGGTGATGTTAGAAAGTCTGCATCAGTTTCATGCCCAGGTGTGTACAGAATAGGAGGGAAGGATCAAGTAAGCTTAACTTTGTGAATACATATAGCCTTCAATCACAGGAAACTGAAAAAATAATTAAGGAGAATTGGAATATTCTATGGTTCTGACCCCCTACTCAGGGAGGCCACCACCATGCCACCACGGATGGTATGCAAAAGGGGCACCAAACTTGGTGACCATTTGATTCATAGTCTACACCTATACCAAGCAGGGAAAGCCGGTTCCCAAGTAAACCTAAGGGGACCTTTCCATGTGGTAACTGCAAATTTTGTAGTTCCATATTGAAGGGCAATACTTTTACCACGATTAATGCATGAAAGATATATGATTCTTTTTTCATTTTTCAGCTGTGTCACTAAAGATTTGGTATGCATGGCCACCTGTGAGTGTGGTTCTTTGTATGTGGGAAAAGACCACCAGGCAATTCAAGCTACATATGGGGGAACATCTTAAGTGCATTGCGAATGGTGACACTAATAATGCCCTAGCAATGTACTGTTTGAAAAGTAGAGGAAGGGGTGTTACCAATAAGTTCAAGTTTAGTAGTGTGGAATTGGTTAGATTGGGACCAAGGGTGGGGCTCTAAATGACAGGTTACTCTACAGGGAGGCTTTCTGGATCTACACACTAGGTGCATTTACGGCTCCAGGACTTAATGACAAAATTGATGTTCTGCCTCTTATTAAGAAAAAGAATAAGTGATAGACTATGTAATTCTAAGTAATGTTGTAAGAATTATATGTGGACAGTTAGTCATAGGCACTTACAGTAAAAGGAATATATAGATTTTTGTATATGAAGATCTAGCAGATTGAGAATCTTTGATTATTATTTATTAAAGCACTATACCACAACACAGAGTGGGTATATTGGTATAGTTTGGTCATGATGAGCAGCCGAGTGACTCAACCACACCAGAAGTGGTAAATGCTCCAATATACCAACTCTCTGGAGGGATATATTGCTATTATACAATGGCCCCTTTTTAAATTGGTAAGAAAAAAATACAGAAATTGTTTTTGGTTGTTTTTTTAATGATTTTTTTTTATTTTATTTTATTGCTTCACTAAAAAAAAAGTTCTTTGTTGCTAGGTAGAGTGATTTCCTCCCCCCACTCTGTGTTGCTTTACTTTTTTTAATACTTCTGTGTCCTGTTTACTATTGCAGCACTGTCTATTTAAGATATCTTTTTTGATCTTGCATTTGGGGCTGCATTTTCTTCCAGTTTTTTGTCAGATTGATAAAACATGTGGAAACCTGCGGTTGTGCTTGGGAAGCAGCCGCAGTTTGGTGCTCAGTTTGCAGGTGGATTGAACTTTTGGTGCCGGCATTGTCTGTGGCCCTATTGTCTTCAGGACTCGGATTGTTTGGTGACATTGGAATACATTCTTCAGTATTTAGAGGCAGAGTTTTAGCATCAGAATGTTTGTTTTACAAATTAAATACAGTTTCATGGTCTTCTGTGTGAAATAATTGAAAGTACGTACTCAAGATTTTCAAATTTACAGTGGCTCCATTTCGTAAGCGATGATGAGAAATGGCAGTGGCTTCTTTGATGTGCTTGGGTGGCAGTGATATGTTTATGGTGGCAGGAGCTAAGGTTGACTGGCATCTTTTCCAGTGGGTACACTTGAAGATTTACCAAGGTGAAAAGGTGCCAGTCAGCCAGTCAGGATGCAGGATTTGGGCCATTTAATTTACCCATTGTATAATATTATTTTCTCTTCTAGGCATGGAGGCCCCAGATTTGAACCTCATGCAAGATTGATCAGATACCTTCTATAAACATAATGCATTGCTGTCCCTATTAATTACCTGCTGACATATTTATTGGTTTGTGTTCTGTTTTTATTAGTGATAATATTTAATGGATGTAATTGTAACAATTCAGTAATGATTTTGAAATGCACTGTCACTTTAAGTCAGCTTTTCAAATGGATTTAATCCACAATTGCATCCTCCTCCTGATGACGTAGGCAACTACAAAACTGGTCAAGGTTGTTCTGAGCCTGAGCTGTGGCTGTTGGATTGCACTTAGTAAAGGATTTTCTTTGCACTCTATACAGTGGTGCAGGCATTTTTTATTTCTTGGACTACAGATTTTATGCCTAGGACACTGTGCAGCTGGAATGGGATTTTGCTGCTATTTTCTGTGTTTCCATGGTTCCCCCCATAAGCACGGACATGCAATGACATCCAGCGTGGGTCGGGCATGCTCCCGCACCTTCCCACAGGATGTCCACCGACGACTCCCTCCATTCCCGACGTGACCCCAGCTAGTGTACTCCCTGTCTCCACAGGGAGTTGCTAGTGGCTAGGAAGTCACTCCCCACCCTCCCCAGAGAGGAGAACAGGCCAGAGGACACTCAGTCCTCTTCTCCTCGGCCAACTCCTGACAACCCATGATCACTCCTGCCCCCGGGTCACTGGGGTGGTAAGATGTAAGCCATTGGATGCCTCAGCCCTCTGTTCCACTGGGTCAGCATGGCTTTCATTCCTTTATTTGATTTTCTGTTTCGGGGGGGGGGGTAACTAGGTTTTTCACACTTCATCTTTAGGTTTTGCCACATATTAATTTTTTTCAACCCTTTTTCAGATGTACTGTCCAGTCTGGGATCCTTTAATATTCATGTTTTATATCATATTGTTTGGTTCTCTATGTCTGTATTCATTCCTTATTTTATTATTGCTGATGCATTGGGATGGATGTGTATTAAACTGTATACCTTAGTTGCCCCTTAGTCTCTCAGATTTGTTGGTTTACGTATCTACCCCAAGATTCATGTCTGAATGTTACTGTTTGTAGATTGGTTAGAATTTGTATTTTGATGTTTTATCTAGTTTGTACTTAATACTGTTCCCTTGTAGGTATTATTTTTCAGAAAAATTTCTAATAAAGTTGTTATTATACAAAAAAAATTAAAATTCATGAGCCACTCCACGCATCCCCGACTGCCTACATAAACATGGCTACCCCCTTTACTCACTGAAAACCTACAAGGCCCTAGAAAATAGAATTTTCTTAAAATAAATTAATTAAATAATAATTAAATAAATAAGTAAACACATAAATAAATATGCATTCTTTCCTTTCACAATACCCTTCTTATCCATATAAACAAACTTAAAAACAAGTACTGCTCCCAGTTTTAATTTCTGGTTTTCTTTGGTGCCCATGAGAAAATCCCTCTCTCTCCTTACCAGCTTGCCATGGCAGTCTTTGTTGGTTAGATTAAAACCAAGGCCTTGGCTTCATACGTGGCCTTCTGCTGTGCATGAGGGGGCGAATATTCTACCAGAGGAATTCTGCAACAGTTTGGATTTATGTGTTCCGTAATAAATAAACATTCTATCTCTTGAATGTGTGAATTGACCAATAAATGAAAGTTATAAGATGGGAAGAGAAAATCCTGCATTCTGTTTGGTCATGAGCAATGCATTGGTAGTGTCTAGTACATAGCTAAAAATAAGTACTGCCAACCTAGATGTAGGACATCAGAGAAATCCTTCCGGTCCTCCTTAGAATGTTCAAAAAAGCAAGAGCGACCATTGTTGCCTCCTACTTAGCAAAAGACAGTTTACCAAAGCCTAATGAATTACCATATAGTAGATGTTTCATTGCCGGACTGCAAAATGACAGTACTCAATAAATGATTGACATTCAAACACAATGTTTGATTAATGTTTTTTCACTCCCTCAGTATTGTAGTCTGTCCACTGCCCACCATGCACTCCCACCTGCTGCTCATTCTCTTACTTACACGCTCACAGACACCAAAGTGAAATAGAGATGCAAAAAGCCTTTTAGACATTTATTTGCATATTTTTCTCCAATTTTATTCTGCTGCAATCTCTACAAATAACACATCTGCCAATTGCCCCTGCCCCCCTTGCTCACACCCTGCCCATACATTACAGTCCCTCCCCTACCCCACCCGCCAATCACTCCTGCCTCCACCCACCCTACTCAATTGCCCCTTTGCCTACATGCTCAAAACTTAGCTCACACTCAAAACTTTCAGGACTGTTGCATTTTATTTTTCAGTATTGCGCAGCCAATTACAAGTGTTTTCATATGAAGTGTTAAAACCAGAAAAAGTGTTTACTTTTTGTTTCTCTTTTACTCCTGCTACGGCTCATTGTTCCAGCAACAGCCTCACAGTTGCAATCTCTCTCTTTAGCATCAAAGAAAAAAAAATGCATTATATACAGCAAGTCATTTATTCTGTCACTATTGACACACACTTGCAGACAACATTGTCACCCTCTCTCTGTTTGTCTCTCTCTCTCTCTCACTCTCACTTTCTCTTTCTCTCTCTCTCTCTGTATTTCCTAAAGCACTAAAAAAACTACAGCTATGGAAGCCTAATAAGGACAACAATGGTAAGCTAAAAAAATGCATGAGCTCATGTAGGTGGAACAACTATTTCATATTAAAATACATGATAGATTTAAAATGTTTACTGTTTGAAGCTCTAAATTGTTATTTTTTACAGCTACATGCAATACACAGCCCCATTTTATAAGCACGATAAAACACTCTGAGGGTATGCATTAGACAGTTCCAATGCACATCCCATTGTGCCTTATTGCTTATGAGGTAAATTACTACTTTTTCTAGATCTCTTTAACAAAAGAAAATACTCTTTTTTAATTTAAAATACTGAATTTGTTTTGTTTTTAAATTTACCTGTTTTATAAATGTAGTAAGATATTCCAGGTTGTCTGGGGTTAGTGCACTTCAAGGTGCTAAAGGCACTTAGCACAAGCGCGTCATGCCATGTTAAGCACCTTGGCATGCATTAACTGCTGACAACCAATGCTCTATTGAGTCTTACTGCCTACATCTTGAGACTGCAGATGGTGTGGATATTAACTTCTGTAACTGTCATTTCAGTTATTGGTGCCAGGTTCATCACTAGGTTCCCCATCTCACTGACCCTTTCATCTAGTATAAGGCACAAATTATCCATTTTTGTTGTGCTGCTTCTCCTCGAGAACCATGTGTCACTGCATGACAATTCCCTAGACAGAGGCAGGAGTTTACATCTCCACAAGGGGCTATTTCAGTCATCTATCTGCAAATGATGAATCAGATGACCCTACAGTATATGTGAACACAGCCTAAATGTGTACAGACGTATACAAAACTATGTAACTTACCGGACCTGCCTCTTGCCTATGGCCAAAAAGGAGAGAGGAAAAGAGGAATGAATGGCCACTTGGGCCCTCACATCCAACCATAGTTAGGACAGAGCTGACTGGATGTACCATAACGCTTTTTTCCACCATCAACTGCTATGTTTCTGTGTTTCTATGAAATTGTTCCAAGAAGCATTTTATGTTGTACATTTTATCTTCTATGGGCCTCTTCTATCTACAGTATTTACCTTTTGTTGATTTCCCTCAGTATCTCCCATCTAGGCACCAGCCCTGAATCTCACTAGTTCCAGGCCAGACCACTGATTTGGTCGATGAATCTTGTGGTAGGACCCATATTTTCTCCCCTCCATATCTGTTTTATTACATCTTACCCTGAATGAAGTATCCCCCCCCCCAAACACACATACTGTGACAGGAGTGAAGAGGGAGAATCCAAAGCTGCACACTGCAGCTGCAGTGCTATTTTTTATTATTCAGAGTTGCTTAAAGAGAGAGCTTTGTTTTAAAAGTGAAAGCATACTTCCTATATGTGAGTGGTGGCTCTGAGTGTGCTTGAAGAGAAAGTGTAAATGCTCACTTACACTGAACACTTGTGGCTTGTGGCTCTGAGTGCATCTAAGACTGAACTGCAAGTATGGTCATCAGGGTGTACTGGTGACTGCAATGCTTGGCAAGGAGCAAGCAGGTAATGGACTCATGAATTGTATTGCTGTCAAGGACCAATAAAAGATTAAAAACAAAATACACTTTGCTAAGGACTGAGTGTTCTTCATGTAAATATCAGGAGTCTACTCTCCAAGCTTGACAAGCTAAGATTGTGGGCCATAGACTACAGTTCTAATGTGCTGATTGTTACTGAAACCTGACTCTCTGCCCAAATCACTGATGTAGAAATCAGACTTTCTGGTTACACAGTTCACAAACAGGACCATGGGAAGTGTGGTAGTGGCATTCTACCATACATAAATCACAGCATTATCTGTGACATTGTGTATAGTTCTGCCATTCCCTTCCCATGTGCTCCTCCTGTACAGGCTGTCTTTCCCATCTCATTTCCCATTTTCATTGGTGGCCTTTACTCCTCCCCTAAATCCAAGCCTAACACCTGTGCTGCCACCTTCTCATCAACCTCCTTCCTTCCAGCTTCAGGTGAGCTCTTACTCCTTTGGGGTCTAAACATAAATTGGCTCTCCCCTTAGCAAAAATATCATTCACCAAACTGAGACCCTTAATCTTACACAGCTCATTACTGAGCTAACCTGTCTCATTCCTAACTCCTCAAATTATGCCCTCATTGATTGAGTCCTGTCTGCATACCCTGCACCACACATTTTCTACTGGAACCCTACTGGATGCATTCAGTGATTATCAAATGTTTCACTGCATCTGTAAGATCTACCACAATAAAGCGCTACCAAAATGTATCCGGTCCAGGTAATATAAGACTGTTGACCTCCCATCCCTACTAGATGATCTTTGGGCCACTGACTGGTCAACACTGATTTTATCCACTGATTTAAATGTTGCACTAACCTCTTTCCTATCCAGTTTCATTAAACATGGTACAAACATGCTCCTTTCAGGAGATCTCATGTGCATGAGTCATATGTTCCCTGGATCTCTGCAGAGGTCACTGAGCTGCTCAAAGCTTGTAATTCTGCCTGGCATCGCCACAAAATATCTGACTGTCTGGAGGATTTGTTGTGATACAAACAACTATGTAGCACCTGTACTAAGGCACCAGGAAAGCCAAATCAGTTTACTCCACCTACAAACTGCAGAGCAACCTTAAATCCCATGGTAAGTGCTGAAAGGTTATTCACTTTCTGTTTTAACCCCCTACATAGTCTACCTCCCCATCCTCAAACTAGAAAA
This sequence comes from Neoceratodus forsteri, assembly GCA_016271365.2. Taxonomy (NCBI): domain Eukaryota; kingdom Metazoa; phylum Chordata; order Ceratodontiformes; family Ceratodontidae; genus Neoceratodus; species Neoceratodus forsteri. The sequence continues at coordinate 604,057,193 of CM057456.1, read as the reverse complement.
CTCACCTATCTCTGAACAAACTGAGGTTGCTAGCACCATTAACAGCTTCTTCTTTTCCAGTGCCTTCTTTCTTCTTCCTCTTCCTCTTCCTCTCCCTTCTTCCCTCCTGCCTGCCATGTTTCTCCCAAATGCCCTTTATCTCCTCATCTCTACTGCAGTATCATTTTCCTCTCCCCAGTCTTCACAGAGACCACCCTCACTGCCGTAATCTCTCTTAATTCCACTAAAGGGCACAGTCCTGATAGTCTGGATACTAATCTTCTCCATCTCTCTGCACCAGCCATTGTTGCCCCTTTTGGATCTCTTTTCAGTCCTTCTTTCCAGCTTGGGTCTGCACCCCCGGCCTGAAAGCAGGTTGAAGTGCTCCCTCCCTTCAAAGGGGGTGACCCTTCTTCCCCAGGTAATTACTGACCAATCTCACTCTTTCCTGCCCTGGTTAAGGTGCAGGAAAAATGTGTTCTCTCCCAGCTGTCCACCTACCTTGACTCCTCTTTCCTCTACCCTTTTCAGTCTGGCTTCTGCAAGAACCATCCACTGTCTCCTCCCCCCTCCAGTTCACAGATTTTGTGCTGAAAGGTGTGAACAAGGACCATTTGGGGTTGAATGTTGTGGATCACAGGGTGATGGAGGCTATAGATAAACCCATATTGCCTATAGATATTGAGAAAACAGCAAAAGGGTTGCCTTTGTCTGATAGATTTATGTTACTTGGTAGCTATAATGATAACTGACTTTCAGCCCAGAAAGACCATCTGTCAAAGGTGACAACGATACTACAGGTGGCCTATTATATCTTATCTGGAATATAGCTGGATGAAATAACAAGTTAGAGATGTGAATGTAAACATTTTCTAACAGGCTATGATGTTCTTTGCCTACAAGAAACATGGCATGCAGAGAATGATAGCATTGAGCTAAATGAGTATGAGTGTTTTCATAGCCCAGGCCACAGAATGACTAAATCTGGCAGATGTTCTGGTGGGCTGATTGTATTTGTGAAAGTTGACAGTTTTCATAAGGTAACAGTGTGGAAAATACTAAACAATTTTACAGTAATTCATATTAAGGATGGCCCACAGGAAATTATATGTATGAATTTGTATGTACTGCCTGTAAATTCTAAATGTTATTCCTAGTTTATATGGGATGAATGATTTAACTTGGTGATGGACTCATTACAGGCATTTTCTAAAGCTGACCTCTTGCTGTTGGGTGACTTTAACACCTGGATTGGGATATTTGATGGCCTATCAGACAGCTCCATTTATGCCTACACCATATTAAGTGATAGAGTCCCTCTAAGAAAGTCTAAGGATACCAAACTAAATAACTCTGGTAAGCTTTTAATAGACTTATTAAAGGAATTCAGTATTTTCCCCATGAATGGACGATATGATGGAGATCTTGAAGGGGAATTCATGTCTGTATCCTCGAGGGGTTCATCTGTAGTGGACTATGCACTATGGTCAGGCCCTTATGATTATTGGAGCAAGTGCATGTAAAATCTGAAAGTGAGCACTTTCCACTTTCTAATGAAACAGCAAAACTGAAGGAAACTCACAAATCTGAGAATAGGGATTCTGTTTTATTTACAGAAATTAGATCAACAAAAAGAATTATCTGGCAACAACATTTTCAAAATGATATAGTATCGATATTGACAAACTCTATTGTAACAGAATCTGTTGATAAATTAATAGAATCTGGTTTACAGTATTTATCACAGAAACTTGGTGATTTTTTTGTAGAAGTTAAGAGCAAGTTAAAACACCCAGTTAAACCCCAAATGTCCCTAATAATAATAGCTGGTTTGATATGGACTGTAAAAAAATGAAATTCTGCATTAGGAAACTTCATATATTATATAAAAATAATGGGGATAAGCAACATCTAGAAAAATAAACAGTATAAAAAGACAATAAAAAATACTTTTGAAGGAAAAGAAAGAAGCCTTCAATATGAAACAGTGGAAGACTATTCTGGAAGTGATCCAAAATACTAATGTTAAGATGTTTTGGACATTGGTGGCGAAAGGTACTGATAAATATAAAACAGATATTGACACCTATATCCCTGAAGAGAAATGGATTGACTATTTTTCTACCATCTTTTTGATTTTTCTGAGAGAAACAGTTCTAGTCAGCCATTATTGGCACATGCAACCTTTCAACTTATAACTCTGGATGAGGTATATCTAGCCTTATATTCACTCACAAAGTGTAAAGCAGCTGGTCCAGATGGTATACCGGCAGAAGTTTATTTAAGTGCATCCTCACTCTGGTGTAAATTTCTGAGCACTTTTTATAACAAGTGTATAAAAATGCATAACTATCCAAAGACATGGAAGGGAGCTAACCTAATCTATATTCACAAAAAATGAGATTTATCTAACCCTGCAATGTATAGGCCGATTAGTTTAGTAGATGTTAACTTAAAAAATCTTTCTAGAATAATATTGCAAAGACTAAAGGTAGAAGTTGAGAGAACAAGCGGTCTATCCAGCTATCAAGCTGGATTTAAATCAGACTTCTCTACCATTGATAACATATTCGTCTTTAGGCATCTTATAAAAAAGTATGTCAAATTTAGAAGACAAAGTTATATCTTACCTTTATAGATTACCCTTCAGCCTTCAATTACATATCACAAACGTTACACTGGTCTATTCTTTTGGATAGGGATATAGACCGAGTTCTGGTCACTATTATTGCAAAGTTGTACTCTGAAACATGAGCTAAAATCAGGTTAGGATGTAAAGGACATTTATCCATGCCATTTAACATCAACTGGGGTGTGAGACAAAGGTGTGCCCTCGCCCCTTTGTTGTTCTCCCTATATATAGAAAGAATGCTCATGGATTCTGTGCTGACTAATACAGATTCTCCAAAAATTAAGTCTACCCTGTGCCCCATCCTCGCTTATGTGGACGATATCATCCTTTTTTCATTTACTAAAAAAGGTTTACAAACAAAACTGGACTTTATTTATAAAAGGTCAACTGAGTTAAAACTAAAAATTAACATAAATAAGATCAAGGTAATGATATTTGGGGGCAACAAAATTGAAGGTAAATGGTTGGTAGGCCCAGACAAAATAGAAGTTTCTTATTAACTACCTTTATCTGGGAGTTCCATTCCAAAGTAATGGTCACTGGACCCTACATAGGGACTTATTAGTAGATAAGCTTAAAAAACCCTGGCAGGACTAATAAGATTCAACGTAAAGTATGGAGGCATGACAGTACAGCCACTCATACAAGTTAACAAAGTAAAATTTGACTCAAAGCTCCTATATGGAGCTGATATTTGGGAAATAGACAAACTGAATATGTTAATGTCTCCACTGTATAAATTGCTGCGTAATTTATTGAGAGTTGGGCATTCCCACCCTGCTGCCTATTTAAAGTTTGAATTAGGCCTTCTGAATATTTGAGTGTAACCCCCCCCGTTACCCAGGGTTACTAAAATCCCAGTAAGACCTAGTGGTAAGCAGGGAAGGCAGCTTGTGAAACTCCAGTTAAATGGATTTCACACTGTCTCACTCTGTTCTCAGTCTCAGCTGAGACTGAGGGATGACATCACCATAGAACTATCACAGCTGCATGAGCCACATTGGAATCTGCAGTTGGGAGTTAGGTTAGAATGTTGGGAGTTTCTGAACAGCAGCAGCAGTTGTGTGTGAGCAGTCTTGAAGAGAGGAGCACAGCAGTCTGGGCACAGGCTTTTGGAGCCTAAAGCTCTGATATAGAGCTACTTTAAGGGGGAGGTGTGTGTTTCCGCCAAAAGAGGAACACAGTAAGCTGTTCGTGAAGTGGTGGAGACCACTGCTACTGGTCTTTGTGCCCCATCCCTGAGGAGATGGCGGTAAAAGGTTTGCCTGGTATTCCAGGGGCAACCTTCTGGTTCCAGCTATGGAAGAAGCTGCCTTATTTTCCTAAGTTGTGCTGCAGCACCAGAAACTGTCAAGAATCGCCTGTGGGGCATCTGCAACCAAAGGGTGAGTTCTGCTCTTACATGGAGCCTATGTTTCACCTGAACTGTTGTGAAGTGGTGATTGGACTGCTTAATCAGTGGGAGGTCTAGAGGAATAGGCTAAGCCAAAGTAAAAGTATGTTCAGGTCCGGCACAAGGGGAAAGCCAAGACATGTAGAGGAAATGTGCTATACATTTACCCTTTAATCTACACTGCCAAGCTTTTCAGAAAGAGATGTTTAAGTATGTTTGAGTCTAGTACAAGGGGAAAGTCAAGACATATAGAGGAAAAGTGCTATGCATTTACCCTTTAATCTACATTGCCAAGCTTTTCAGAAAGAGTTGTTTAATGTCCAGAGAAATGGCCGGGTATGGATTGTGGAAGCTAGAGGTGGGAAACCCCCCATCTTTAGTAACCAGGTTCACCTCTATGGATTTGCTCTGTGGCCCTTTTACTTTGCCTCAGGCACTTGGCCAGTGCTGAGGGAAGTACCCACACATGGGATTGAAAGGAAATTTCCCTTATGAAGTCGAAGACTCTAAGGTGGTTTAGGGAGCCACTGGAAAATGTGTCCATGTCATATGGATGGGGTTCAAGTGGGCAGCAGGGGAGCCAGGCCAGGGAAAACCCAAATAGTGTACAAGTTGGGCTGTGTACCCAAAGCAGCATGCAAGTCTGGGCTGTGTGCCTGGTGGGTCCAGAACCTGAGGGCTGAAGAGTTGAAGAAGTGTTCTGTTTCTCTTATCTGCATTACCAGGAATGTAGCCCCGTGGGGGTCTATCTATGCTTTGTTTGTTCAGTTTGGATGTGAATAAAAGCCACACTTTAGAATCCCATTCCTGGCATTGGACATTACAGTTATTGCTTCCTGTGTTCGGATTTATTTGGGTGCCCCTGTGCAGAGTAACCAAACCTAAACCCTTGTGCTGAGTAACCTAGTCCTACCCGAACCCAGTCCCCCACCTGGTACTGCTGTCAGCTTCAACAGCATACCACCTGTCATTTGCAAAAAGGCAGGGTGTAGGGGTTACATGAGCAGCAATAGATACAAGGAAACTCAACTATTGGAATAGACTTACAAAGACAGGTGAACCTACCTTAGCTAAACAGTATCTCAAAGAAAAGGAAGAGTGGTACAACTTAGGTTATAGACATGGGTATTGGTATACTACATTGGATTTTCATTTAAAAAAATGCAAATTTATGAATCTAAAAAAAGTCGTTTATCAAGGGATAACATTAAGTGTAAAATATAAAAATTATGTATCAAGAAAGGTAGTAAACCATTGGATTACACCGGATTTGTAGTTACTCTCCGATTTACATTACTCTAAATGGTTTGTACAGAATAATTGTTAATTTGGATTAAAACGTTATTTACATATTCTAAAAGATCCTAAACTTAGGTCAATTTTCTTAAGCTATAAGTTTGAACAATTTCCCAGTAACATGCTCCTCTATAAATATAAAAAGACAAGTAACTATTCAGGAGTGTGTGACTGTATTCATGGTGGAAATGAAGATTTAGTACATGTCTTATGGCATTGTACATGGTACACTAAGCTAAGAGCGTGCTGGATAGCCCCTTTCCTAAACAACATATATCAAGCAGACAAGATAAAATTAACTAACATACTATTGTGTATTGAGGATCCATGGTCTCTGAATAGGATTTCTAAATATTTTTATACCATTAATAGATTAAATAAAAGAATAATTGTCAAATGAAGATCTGATGAGTTTATCCATTAGGAATTTTATGATATATCACAATGTATTAAATGGACTGTATTTAACCATCTATATGATGCATAGTATGCTTTGATATTTATCCGATGAACATGGTTTTAACAAAGAATATGGCCTATTTTATGTATTTGATGTTTAATTTGAGAATGTTACTTTTATCTTGCTGTCTTTTTTAGTCTGTATTTTTGTAAAGGCCTTTTAGTCAAACAATAAAATTTAACTGACTGACTGCCCATTTTCATAGAGCACACAAAGGCCTTTGGTACAGTGGCCCACCCCTTCTCTTGGATAAGTTCCGGGCTGCGAGTCTTTCTGACCTGGAAGTCAGGTGGTTCTGCTCCTACCTCTCAGGTAAGCTCCAGTCAGTCCAAGTTGGTGATGCCTTATTTTCTCTCCCATCAGGTTCAGTGTCCCCCAGGCTCCATCTTTGGCCAAGTCCTCTTCACCATCTTCTTAAATGACCATACCTCCACCTATCTGTCTTCCCACACACACATGTATGCATATGACACAGCTCTATTACTTCAGGGTTCTCTGTCCCTTAGCTGGAGTCCTCACCCCAGCAGGACTTTGACAATGCCCAGCATTGCTTCCAAGCAAACCAGCTATCACTAAAATCCAATAGAACTGTTTCTCTTACATTCAGCACTAGATAGAGTTTAGCAAGGCTTCAACATGCACCTGTCTTCTCAACTCTAGCTGACAAACTGTTCGAATAGTTACCCCATATCAAGTAGTTAGGGTTGTGGCTAGATTAGAATCTTATCTTTTCCACCCATATGTAAGCCAATGCAAGAAAACTTGCCCTAAGCTTTATGTGTTATACTGGAACAAAATCATGCCTTCCTGTCCTGGTCCACCATGAGATCATCCTTGGATGATCTTGACCATGCTTTACAACACAGATGTGGTCTACAGTGCTGCCCCAAGCTCTACACTTGCCAGAATTCACCCCCTTTTTTATTTCTTCTGCCACTTTGCTCTTAGCGTGCAATCTCTCACCTCTTTCCCCTCTCCTCAGACCTAGTTTCTCTGACATACTCTTCCTCTTTTGTGGCCAAATACTGGTTTACCACTGTTCCTGCTTACCTCTCCTCTCTCCTTAACCCTATCATCATCACCTCCTCCTTCTTCTGTTCATCTGCTGCTTGTTTCTTTCATATCTGTAATAGTAAATATGTAGCAGGCCAGTTTGCTTTCTGTATCTGACTTCCTACACTTTGGAACAGCTTCCCTCTCCTCATCCATCTCTCTTCTTCCCTGGACTCTTTCAAACAACTCTTACTGAAACATTTCACAAAAGAGTGAACCTGCTGAGTGACTTCTTCCTTTTCACTTGACATTGCAACAACCCATGTCCTGCTATTTTACTGGTGGCATGATCTGTTAGCTCTCAACAGGGCTACCCCATAATCAACATACATGCTCACTTTTTACATTGTTTTTGTCATTTTCTGAAATTATTTGTGCTGTGAGGTTATTGTTCATGCTCATGCACCTATTGTTGCCACTTTGTTACTGCTATTTCACTCCCTGTTATGGCCTCCCCTGGGTCACTCTCACACCTGGAAATGAGCCCTAGTTGATTTTGCCAATCATGGTTACCAAATTTTAAATAAATAAAGTAATTGTTGTAGTGGAACTGTGGGAACGGATGGGCTGCCAAATTGTTTCTCTTGAGAGGAGATGGTAACAAAGTAGAAGTTATTGACTATTGTTAGAAACTATTGTCCAGCGCTGAAGAAGTGCAGGTAATCATTCCTAACCATATAATGCCATGGGACCTTGTTTATACAGTGTACATATATATCTACATATATTATATATATATATATATATATATATATATATATATATATCAAAAAACTTTGTTAATGCATCAGTTAGGGTTAAGGTGACAATGGTAAGAAAATGACACATTAGGGTTGAGCCCCTAACACCCCCACCCCAAACCCTGCCCCTACCACCCAACACCACCAGACCACCCCATCTCCACTCTCCACAAACCAGCAGGTGTCAGGGTGTGTCTTGGGCTCATCAGGCCTAACTCTCAGCCCATTCCATGTGCAGAAAAGTTGACATGGTACAGATGGGAGAATGGGTGAAAGTAAAACGTGATGATGCTAAGGCACACCCTGGCATCTGTTGGTCTATGGAGAGTGAGGGTGGGGTGGGGTGGTCTGGTGGGGTTGGGTGGGGGGAAGGGTTGGAGGTGTGGAGGTGTGAGGGGCTCAACCGTAATGTGTCATTTCTCTGCCTTTGTCGCTTCAACCCTAACTGATGCATTAACAACTTTTTTTGCAATTTATTTCTTTACTTTTTGAAATAGAATAATATCTTTATTTTACTGTGGGAATGCAGGGTCCAAAGCCATCCCTCCACAGATGCAGATATGTATCTAGCTGTGGAAACAGAGGGGTCTCCGGCCCCTGCGTTTCCACACATTGTTATGAACAAGTGTAGCATAATTGCAACAAATAGTCATAACTTTGCAATCTTAAATAGTTTTCACCCCAAATGTTTAACATAACCTTCTTATCACCTCACCACATGTACCAGTACAGAACATTTTCAAATTCCCAATGAAATGTAATTCTGCGTAACTGGAACACCATTCTGCACCACAGGCATGGAAAAACATTTTTGGCAGGATTTAAAAAATGACAGCTGTACTGTTCATGAGGTGGTGTGAAAAACAGGCAATGTTGAAAATTTGGAATGAAAATATGATAAATTTCCAAAGTTACACATGGGCATAGAAAAATTCCAACGACTGCATGTAACTCAGGCAATTTTAGGTATTTTTGTACCAAATTTCAACATGTCCTTTTCGGGACCCCACATCATGAACACTGACACTGCCATTTTGTTACTTGGTCCTGAAAGGTGATTTCATGCAGCTACTGTGCCATTCTACACCACTGCTGTGTAAACATGTTTTGGGCAGGATGTGAGAAATGACACCTGTACTGTTCATGATGTGGTGGTGTGAAAAACTGGCAATGTTGAAAATTTGGAGTAAAAATATTAAAATTTGAAAAGGTTACATGCGTGCATAGTGAAATTTCAATGGCCACGTGTAACTTGGGCATTTTGGGGTGCTTTTGCACCTACTTTTCAACATAACCTGTTTTTGACCCCAACTCATAAACAGTGGCACTGCTGTTTCATTAATTAGTCATGAAAGCTGATTCCATGCAGGGACCAAAAATCACCTTTTGGGACCAAGTAACGACATGACAGTGCCTGTGTTCATGAGGTGGGGTCCCAAGAATCCCATGTTGAAAATTTTTGGCCAGCATTCCTAAAAATGGCTGAGATATCAAAATAAGTTTAAATCTCCAGTGACTGCCATTATACAGCATTACCTTGATTCTTCAGTTTGTAGTTCGGCTTTGAAGAGTGCAGACATGTCCTGGTCCACAGAAGATGACAACTCCAGACCTCTGGTGGTAACTATAGGGTGCTATAGACCTCCATCTCTGGCTAGTGATAGAGCTACAGATTTTATCAACTGTCTGAGACAGTTGGATTCTGGGAAAAGATTGTTATTTTTAGGGGACTTCTACTTCCCAGGAATTAGATGAGAAACATGGACTCCATCTACAACACTAGAGCTAGATTTTCTAGAGGTACTGGACACCCTTAACATGGTCAACCATGTAACAGATAGTACTAAGGGAGATAATATCCTAGAGCTGGTGATAGCCAATATGGATGATGCAATAGCAAACTGTAAAACCAGAGAAACACTCATGGGAAGTGCCCATAACATGGTAGAATTCTTAATGAAAACTAAGATACCTAGTCAAACAGAAATCACAAGGGTAAAAAGATATGATGTAGCTGACTTTAACATACTTAGAAATCTACATGGTTGTTGGGACTGGGAAGGGGCCTTTCAGAACCAGAATATACAAAATATGTGAGAAGAATTCAAAACATTTCTTTTAGATCTAATGAAGACAAATATACCTACTCAAAACAAGTATAACAAGAGGGGGAAGATACCAGCATGGTTTAATTCTATAATGCAAATATTGAATAAAGTCTAAAAATAAACTTCATCAGAAAATAAAAAAAAACAAGGTGCAGAAGAAAATCAAGGAAAGTATAAGGAGAAATTCTGAAAGCTAAAAGAAAATAATAATAAAAAAGACCAAGAAAGATATGGAACATCGTGTGGTCAATAAAGTGGCAGACAATAAAAAAGTTTTCAACAACTATGTAGGTAGCTTCAAATCAAGTAACAATAGCATTGGCCTCTAATACTGGGAAGAAAAACCATTACGGACTGCCATGAAATGGCTATTGAATTTAACCATTATTTTGAGAGTGTATATCAAAAAGTGGTCCAATTAGAGAACAATACCATTGAGATGTCAACTTGTATTCCAGCAATCTCACCTGAAATGACTAGGGAAAAATTAGAAAAGCTAGACCCTAATAAGTCTCCTGGGCCTGAAGAACTCCACCCAAGGCTTCTTTCTAAAACCCATCTTCATATAATTTTTCAAAAATCACTCCAAGAGGGTAAGGTTCCAGAAGACTGGATACTAGTACACATCACCCCAATTCATAAGAAAGGTCCTAGATCCAGTTGTTTGAATTATAGGCCAATAAGCCTAACTAGTATCCTGGGAAAGGTCCTTGAGTCCTTTATTAAAGAAATCATTGAAGAACATGTGGTGGACTCTGGCAGTACTGACATACAGCAACATGGATTTAAAAGGGGCAGATCATGTCTTACCAATCTCATAAACTTTTATGATTCAGTTAGCAAGGCCCTAGACAATAACATTCCAGTGAATATTTTGTATATCGATTTCAAAAAAGCATTTAATAGCATCTCTCACCAAGAACTGATACAAACTATAAAGGAAATAGGCCTAGATGACTATATAGTCAATTGGATAATAGCTTGGCTTGAACAGGGGAAGCAAAGGGTATGCATTAGGGGTCACATTTCACATTTGGCATCAGTACCCAGTGGGGTCCCCAGGGTTCTGTGTTGGGACCCACACTGTTTAATGTACTTATAGCTGCAATGTTTGGTACTTCTGACACCTGGATATCAAAATTTGCCAGTGACATCATGATAGGGGCTCTAGTCTCAAATAAACAGGATGTAGACTCCCTTTAGGATTGTAAAAATTCAATAGTAAAAATGGCAGATTCTAAAAAACTGAAGTTTAATATGAATAAGTGTAAGATCATGCACCTAGGTAGGAAAAACTGTAGATTCAATTATACCTTAAATGACTGTCAACTTGAAATTACAGACTGAGAGAAGGACTTGGAAGAATACATTTCTAATAATATAACCTTCTCTGAACATTGTACTCAGGTAACCAAAAAGCGCTACACCATTCTGGCCCCAACTACAAGAAACATAAAGAGCAGGGATAGGGAGGTGATAGTTCCACTTTATGTCTTCCTGGTGCACCCACACCTGGAGTATTGTGGGAGCTTCTGGATGTCTCATTTGAAACAGGATGCAAGGAATCTCGAGGGAGTTCAGAGATGTGCGAGAAGAATGGTGCATGGTTTGGGGGACTTGCCATATGAGGAGAGATTGAGAGAAATGTGTATGTACTCTCTACAATATAGAAGATTCAGAGGTGATATGTGTATGGTTTACAGAACCATTAGAGAGGATAATCTTTGAGAATGTGTAGGCTTAGATAAAAGGCCTGACTTAAGGACCAACAGAGATCACAAGTATCAGATCAAGGGTGATAAGTACAATAGAAATTTGAGGGAAAACTGGTTTTCACAGAGAGTGGTTATGCAACAGAATGCACTACCAGAAAGTGTGGTGTCTTGCAATTCAATGAATCAGTTTAAGCACGCACTAGACAACTATTGTTCACTACGTAAATATCAAATATTATTATAACGGTGCGGTTCTAAATAAGGCTAGCGCTATATGATCCTGAAATCTATCTTATCAGTCTTATAAACTGATTGCCATGGAATTTTCAGGATCCAGAGATCCTGACATGATCTCTGTGTTTTCCAAATTTACGTAAATTGGTTAAACAGGGGAAGGAACTATGGTGCACAAATTGGGGTTGAACATTAAAATGCTTATTCAACCCTAATATACAGGAGCTACCATGCCTGTATAATATATATAAATTGCAAAATACTTCAGTAATGCTCTAGTTAGGGTTAAAGCCAAAAATATAGGGAAACATGGTGATAGGGTTTCCAACCCTAACACTCCACCCCCACTCTGAACATACCAAGAGGCATTGGGGGTGTCTTGGGGTCATCAGCCCTAACAGTCACCCCATTCCATAAGAAAATAAGCTGAGATGGGAACAGTACAGGAGAATGGGGTGAGAATTAGGGCTGACATCCCAAGGCACACATCCTGATGCCTGTTGGTATGTGCAGAGTGGGGGTGGAGTGATAGGGTTGGAAACCCTAAAGCCACATTTCCCTACTTTTGTGGCTTTAACCCTAACAGGAGCATTAACAATGTTTTTTTTTTCACTTTATTTCCTTACTTTTTGAGATAGTATAATCATATCCTTATTTGTCTGTGGGAGCGCAGGGCCCTCTGGGCCCTGCACTTTCATTCCTCCATAGATGTATATATGTATGTATGTCGTTGTGGAAGCACAGGGCCCTTCAAGCCCTACACTTCCATTTATAATACAACAGCAACCAAATTGTCAGCATAGCCATCTTATTCCACACCTCATGTACCCAGTACAGAAAAATTTCAAATCCCTGCCAAAACATAATTCTGCGCAACTGCAATGCCATTCCATGTCACAGGTGCAAAAATACATTTTAGCCAGGATTTAAAAAAATAACAGCTGTGGCAGTGTGGTAATAAGAAGGTGATGTTGAAAATTGGAGGTCAAATTCTTTAAAATTTCAAAAGTTACGAGTAGGGATGCATGGATATCTGACCTGGCTTTTTTAGCCAACCATATATTTTTATTTATTTATTTATTACAGAATTGGAATTACAAACCTTTGAGCTAAGAGCTCATTTACAGAGGGTCCTCATCAATCAAAGGAGGGGAACAATTATATGAGTTGGGAATAGCAAATGCAGCTAACAGGCATTGTCATAAACATATTAGTAACACATTAACAAACTAAAATAATACAAGGAATTGAGTATTAAAGACAGAGGCAAATTGTAAAGTACAGTCTTAACACAGAGTACATAAGGAACAAAACATCAGCAGCATAAATAAGGGTCAATTATCAGGCTATTGTCCCAAATCCAGTCTATTTGGATAGCATTTACAAAAACCAGGTTAGATTTTCTCCTTTTAGTGATGTTGCAACCACCACTGCTGAGGTATATAAAATGCATCTCTAATGCACTTCATTATACAGTGTTGTAGCACAGATGACAAGAGAATGCTGACTGCCGGTGGGAGACTACTGCATACTGTGGCTTTACTGCCAGTAACCTGCCTTGAAATATAAAGTTTTAATTTATTACCTCTCCTCCTTCTGCTCCTACACTGCCACCCATAACATTGAACCACCACTGAATGATTACTCAAAGTAAAGGGAGGAGCAGACTCTTTTCAGTCAGAATGCTTAACACTCGTGTAAGTGCTAACATACTGAACTGAAAGTTTTATATTCGTTTAAAGTTAAATCCTTTTAATGGTGACAGTAACTGGGATCCATTTTTTAAGCTATGCAAGTACAGTCAGTGTGTGTGAGATTACTGAGATAATGCAACTATGAACCACCACTGATTACATGCTGAACTTCTCACATTAACTTATATTAATAACTAAATCCTTGCAATTAGTGACAAACACCGAACCACCACTGATTCAGCTACGGTAAATCTAAAATTTTTCAGTATGGCACAAAAAAGTTTGGTATGGAAATATTTTACCATAGAAATGAAGAGTGACTGAAAAGCAAAATGCACTTTGTGTCAGCAGCCTACATACATAATTTGCAGTGTTTCTGTTAAATCATATGGGACATCTAGTCTATTAAATCATATGAGAAAAAAACACAAAGCTGAATCTGCTAATATGCAATCTGCAAAAGAAGTAAGCAGAACAGCCTGTAAATCTCAGCCTCCTACAAAGAAGATTAAAAGGGAGCACAAGACAATTGAAGTTTGCATTTCCTGCTCATTGCCATGTCCAAATGACCACCCACACGCACAGAGTATAACTCAAGTAATTGCTGAAATGATTGCTATCAATGAGCAGCCTTTCTGTATGGTGGATAACCCAGGATTTAAAAGACTGCTGTCTGTTTTAGAGTCTAGATATACCATACTGTACCTCCACAGATATATTTTTCTGACCAAATTGTACCAGACATGTATTAACACATTTGCAGCAACAAGGAATCCGATCTTGCAGAAGTAAATTCAATAAGTTTTACAATTGATACCTAGACAAATGAGTATTCAGCTATGTCTTACTTAGTTATTAGATCACACTGGGTTAATGCTTCTTTCAAGAGGTGAGCTACACTGCTGGAATTGAAACACCTGAGAGAGCGTCACACTGGTGAAAACCTGTCGAGGGAATTCCTGGAGGTGCTTGAGAGTTCCTCAATTAAAAGCAGTCAGAGGCACCTTGTAATTCATGACAACGGGCCTAATATTTCTAAAGCAATTAAATTAAGTGCTGTGCTTAGCGTGGGTTGTATGGCTCACACACTCCAACTTATAATAAATGAAGACATAATGAAGCAAAAATCTGTTGAAGATCTGTTAGCCACTAGCCATGAAATAGTTGGGCATTTCAAACACTTTTCAGCTACCACAGAAAAACTTACAGCACTTCAGATAGCATTTCATGTTTCTGTCCACCAGTTAACACAAGATTAACTAACATGCTGGAATAGTTTGTACTATATGCTGGAGTGTCTATCAGAGCAATGCAAGGTACTTACTGTATATGCCTCTGAAACAGATAACAGAACATTAACCTCTTCACAATAGTCTTTGGCAGAGAATGTCTGTTCAGTGCTGAAGCCATTTGAAAGTGAAACAAAATGACTTAGCCTAAGTAATGCCTGTGTGTTGGACATAATACCAACAGCAACTGTGATATACCATGCAATAGATATCATAAAGATTCCCAGATGGCTCACGATGAGAAAATCATTGCTTACAGCAATGGATGAAAGATTTGTGCACTATGAGTCTATAAAAGAGGTAGTTACTGCAACTCTACTTGATGCCAGTTATAAGCTTCACTTATTTTGCACGGAGAGTGGAAAAACATTTGCACAAGCAATAGGCAAGCAATCGGTGAAGGAGCTTATTGATGTTCATCATGCAAATGAAAAAAAAACATGTAGTGCTAGCTAGGACTGATACAGAAACTGAAGCTGATTACCCTGGGAGACTTTCACTCAAAACAACTCAATACCACAGAATTGTATTTTTTATATTTTGTTTTTAATTTCAGTTGTCAAATATATAAGAACCACTTACTTAAGTTTTTACTTTGCAGCTTCACAGCAAGAAGACAGAGCACACAGGAATATAAAACGACACCTACATTTCAGAGAACATAGTTCCCAAGAAATCCACTCATGACCCTCTCCAGTACTGGATGCTAAATGAGCACAGGTTTCCTACTTTGATAAAAATAGCAAAGAGATTTCTGTCAGCACCTCCAACCAGCATCCCAAGTGAACATGTCTTTGGTGCTGTTGGAGACATCATCAGAGAGCGACAATCTGACTGTCCCCTGAAAATGCCAACATGCTTTTATTTTTAAAACACAACATAATGGAATTTACAGTATGACTTATGATGCAAATGAAAATCTGTGAGCTGCAGTATATGGATGTTGTTTTATTTTATGTTTGGGTGCCTTCTTCTTGCCATACTTTATGTATTTTAACTCTAGTGTAGTAGTTTATAAAATTAATTAAAGAGAAATGCTACTTTATTTTTGTATTGCTATCCAACCTGATAAAATCCCAACCTGATCTGGATATCACTACTAATTATCTGAAATCTGATATCCTGTAGAATTTAAGTATCCGTGCATTCTTAGTTACGAGTGTGTGGAGCAAAATTGCAACAAATGGTCATAACTTCACCATTTTTACATATTTGACCCCACATGTTTAACATAGCCTTCTTATGACCCCACCTCATGAACAATATGACTGTTATTACAAAAATCTTGCCCAAAAGGTGAATTCGCCAAGTGACTGTGAAATCACCCTTCAGGCAGAAGTTGCTTAAATGGCAGTCATATTTTTCATGAGGTGGGGTCCCCAAAAGGCCATATGGAAAATTTGGGGTCAAAATCTAAAAATCTGGCAAAGTTATGCATAAAAATTGAACCCCACCATTGAAATACTTTGAACAGCATTTACCTTAGTTTCTCATGTTGCAGTCACCAGTTCCAGCAGTAAGGCATGTCTTCAGTCAGAGAGTGGATCTCAAACCTGGGGCCTCTTCAGGTGAGTGAGGGTGTATGAGGTTTACTGGGGGTGGTGGGTGCTGAGTGGGAGGATAATGGGAGGGCTGATCAGTGAGGGACTGTTTTTTTCTTTTCTTATAGGTTTGAAAAATATCAAGGGACCATTTTCTTTATTTCAGGTTTGGGCTGAATGGGAGGGTGCAGTTTGCCACTAAACACCAGGGAATATACACACTGCAAAAGGGGATGGCAACTGGTGGGCATGGGGTGTCACTAGATACCAGGGAAATACTGAATGGTGATCAGCATCAGAAGGTGCTACTAGACACCCAAACTCCTGTGTATCAAACAACTTTCTTAGTAAAAAAAGTAACAAATGTACAAAAGAAGGAAGTTTGGGAAATGACCAGAGTCACTGACTACACTCACCCTGGCACTTGGGGTCCAAACAATCCTTCCTCAGGGAGTGTGGCTACAGTGGAGTGAAATTACATCTAAATACCAGCTTTTGGTACACAAGATTTTGGGCTTGCTGCAGTGTAGACTGGAATGGTTATCAAGGGTGAAGCACTACATAATGGAGTAGAGCAGCCAAAGTGAGTTTTCCATTCTCATTTTCCACTGGAGTGCAGTGAGTGGTTTTGACAGTCACATTTTGTGAGAGGGGTGGCCCCCTTTGTTCCATACACCCCACCCCAGTGACTTCACGGACATTTGCTGTTGGACTTTGTAGTGTGAGGATGCACAGGACATCAGAAGAACAAGGTTTTTCTAATATACTGACTTTTTTCTTTATTTGTAAAGCAACTGGCCAAGTTGGTGGGGGGAGAGGACCGAGTAAGCTGGTCACCAAAAAGTGACAGTTGTTTACAAGTCTTGCATTATTAACATAGGCCAGGAGGATGTTTAAACAGCTGCTAGTCCAGTGCACACACTTCATTCAGCAGTCTAAGATCTGAGTCAGTGATATGACTTTTCACAGCTTGGCATGCTCTGACTCCTGATTTACACAGAAAAAAGTCTGTCAAAGGCATGGAGGTTTCAACATTAATAGGGCAGCATGTATATATATATTTGCTTCTTAATAACTTTGCAACTGTTCAATGGATTTGCACAAAATTTGGCATGCGCTGTCTCATGCCGTAGATCTCCCCAGCTAGATCCCAGGGTTTCATCTGGAAAGAGCCTTGTCTCATTGTGCCTTTCATGGTTATCAAATGTTTAAATAAATAAAAATATATAAACATATGCAATAATGAAAAAAAGGACATAGAGGCCTTTGCTTGTTATGTATGATTTATTTAACATTTGCAAATATCTGTAAATCATTTCCTAATGCCTTTTTCACCAGCTGATTTCCTTTTTTATGATGATGAAAAATGATTTGCGAAAAAGGAACTTAGCAAATGGTGAAAAAGGATTTAAATAGTTAAAAAAAATGTTCAGAGTAAATGGGAGCTATAAACAATACTAAGTGAAGCTCATCAGCTCCCACTGAGCAAGATACATGCTTCGATGTCTGTAAAAGACATCCCTGGACAGTGTGATGACATTTTGTTGTGTGAAAAAAGAGAAAAAAAGATGGCGGCTCTCAAAAAGGAATTTTGTCTGTCGAAAAAGGGTTGGATCCTCACAAAAAAGAATCCTTTTTCGTTAGAACAACATCCTTTTTCATTCCATTCCTCTATCCTGGAAATTCCCATTGAATATAATGGGACTTTAAAAATACAGTAACTTTGGGATGGATTAATATTTTTCACCAAACGAACGCAAGCCTGTTCTGTGACCCAAGCTCTTTCTACCATGCACATTTCACACTAAATTTCCACACTGTCTGCACATAGAGTGATAAGAAATAAAGTGCAAAAAAGGAGAATTTTAAGGTTTTTGCACTATCCGGATCTCAGAATTCGCACATCCGACAGGAACAAAACTCTGTTCATCAAGAGATCTACACCAAGAGACAGCGCACGCCAAATTTTGTGCAAATCTGTTGAACAGTGGCAAAGTTATTAAAGTGCAAAACTTGAGGTTTAACATTAAAGTACCTACAGTGCCTTCAGAAAGTATTCACCCTCCTTGGATTTTGTCACATTTTGTTGTGTTACTACCAGTTTTTAATGCATTGAAATGATTTTTTCTCCCTTGATTCACACAGAATAACTCAACAATTTAAAGGGGCAAAAATAATTTTATTGTGTAACAAAAATTTATGAAACATTAACAACTGAAATATCTTGTTTACTTAAACATTCACCCCCTGAGTCAATACTTTATAGAAGCACCTTTGGCAGCAATTACAGCTTTGAGTCTTCTTGGGTATGTCTGTATCAGCTTTGCACATCTGGATTTGGAGATTTTCTTCCTTGTAGATTTGCTCAAGCTCTGTCAAGTTGGATGGGGAGCGTCGGTGAAATGCAATCTTTGAGGCTTTCCACAGATTCTCAGTGGGATTCAAGTCTGGACTTTGGCTGGCCCACTCAAGGACATTCGCCTTCTTGTTCTAAAGCCACTCCAGTGTTGCTTTGGCTGTATGCTTGGAGTCGTTGTCCTGTTGGAATGTAAATCTTTGCCCCAGTCCAAGGTCTATTGCAGACTGATGCAGGTTCTCCTCAAGAATGCTCCTGTATTTGGCTCCACTCATTGTTCCCTCTGTCCTAACAAGTGCCCCAGTCCCTGCCACTGAAAAGCATCCCCATAACATGATGCTGCCACCATCATGCTTCATGTTAGGGATGGTGTTACATGAGTGATGAGCTGTGTTCGGTTTGCGCAAGGCATAGCACTTTGCATTCAGGCCAAAGAGTTCAATTTTTGTTTCATTAGACCAGAGAATCTTTTGCCACATGGTCTTAGAGTCTGCCACATGCCTTCTTGCAAACTCCAGGCATGCTATTATGTGGCCTTTTCTCAGGAGTGGCTTCCGTCTAGCCACTCTCCCATAGAGGCTACATCTGTGAAGTGCTGCAGAGATTGTTGTCCTCTGGACAGGTTCTCCCATCTCAGCCATGGAACTCTGTAGTTCTGTCAGGGTGGCCATTGGGTTCATGCTCACTTCCCTGACCAAGGTCCTTCTTGCCAGGTAGCTCAGTTTGGGAGGACGGCCAGCTCTAGGAACAGTCTGGGTGGTTCTGTAATCTTTCCATTTCCTAATGTTGAACTTGACTGTGCTTCTGGGAACTTTCAACACCCTGGAAATGTTTTTTATACCCATTCCCAGATCTACGCCTTCTCACAATTCTATCACAGAGTTCTACAGACAGCTCCTTGGTCTTCATGGTAGAGTTTCTGCTCTGACATGCACTGACAACAGTGGGACCTTATATAGACAGGTGTATTTCCTCTGAGATCATGTCAACCATTTGAACTGACCACAGGTGGACTTCATTCAAGTTTTAGAGTGATCTCACAAGAAAATTGGATGCACCTGAGCTCAGTTTGGAGTGTCACAGCAAAGGGGGTGAATACTTATCAAATCAAGACATTTCAGGTTTTTATTTTAAATTACATGTACAAAAAATTCCAGAAGTTTCATTCCACTTTGACATTATAGAGTAATTTGTATAGATACAGTACATGACAAAAAATCCCATATAAATGTATTTTAATTTGAGTTTGCAACATCACAAAATGTGACAAAATCCAAGGGGGGTGAATACTTTCTGAAGGCACTGTATTCAACCCTAACTATAGAGGCATGACCATGCCCCTATAATATATTAACTGGCACAGCAGCATGACTTTAGTTAGGTATGATTAAGATGTTTAATGTTAAACATTAATTTCTACACCTTAATAACTTTGGTAGTGTTTGACAAAATTGCCCCAAATTTTACATACATTGTCTTGGGGGTAAGTTCTTAAGACATGAAAAGTTTCATGATGGCAGCTTGTGCAGCTTCTGATGTATGGAAAGTCATTTTTTTATATATATATTTTTATTGAAGAATAAAACAGTAATGCAATGTATAAAACAGTTGAAACATATTGGTTACAGTCAATAATTCATCAGTACAGACAGAACAAAGCACAAAACAGGTAGGTAAAACAAACATTTATCTGAAAGTGAGACATATCCACATTTGGAACTGACCCTAAGCACCCAGTTTGGTCCACTACTGCGGTGCCTCTGCTCATGGGGGTAGGAGGGGACTGATTTCATTATCAACACAAGACCTAGGTTAACATCCTTGCTTACAACACAACCCACTCATGTAGCCAGTTCAATGTTGTCATGATGTTAACAATGGGGGGAGTGGGGTGTGCAGGTCGGTAGCATCCCTTGGATAGATCTAAGTGTGGCTTAAATAACAATTATAATAGGAACTGATCACATTCAATAGCTTCTATAAGGGGGCACCACATTCTCAAGAAAAGCTTGGTTATGCCATTTGACCAAGTTGAGTTCTTTCAAGCTTAAGGCACATTTGTAGGTTATGTGCCCACTACTAAATGGATAGCAGCTCAGAAGAGAACCAGTATTGAGGGATAGTATTCCTGGAATTAATAAGGGCAATTGACTAAAAGGGAAGGCTATCCCCCACTGTATCAGAGCCCAGAAGCAGCTCCAGGGGAGATCTGGGTAGGATCCTCCAGAGTACCCCCAACATGGTAAAGTGTATTAAAGTAGATGGGTCTGGGACAGGAAAGAGACATATGGAGGAAGTCATCTACTTCCTGTAAGCATTTGGGGCTATCTGAGGACCTGTCCACAAGAATTCATTGCAATTTCTTAGGAGTAACATAGGTTCCATGGTATACCATGTACAGGGCAACCATGATTAAGTGCCTACAAAAAAGGTGACTCAATCACGGTGCCTGTGTACAGGGCTACCTGGCAGGGTAGCGAGCAGATACCTGGGTAGGGCAAATGGATATATGCGTGTATACACTTGTGCGGAGGGGGGGAAGGGGAGGGAAGGTCTATGGGAGTGGGTGTTGTGGGCAGCTGCCAAGCTGGACTGCTAGTGTGGTGAGGTGGGTGGTCGCTTGGGAGGTGCAGGGTTCGGGTCCAGCGTGGCATGTTTTGTTTTTTTTTTTGTCGGCGGGCGGGTTTTTGTTTTTTTCAAGTTTTTTACCCCTCCTGACATGCACCCCCCCCCGGAGTTGAGAATCCATAAGTAGGTCTCAGACACCCTCCTCATCCTCGCCGCTAGTGTGCATTGCCAAAATTCATTTTCTGTGCTGTATACTCGCCATAACAGCGATCGCTATTCAGCGATCGCTGTTATGACATGGAACCTAGGCCTTATACATGAAGTTTATCTGGATCTGCCGTAGTTTGCTACTCCAGGAACAGCTGTTCAAGTGTCTGGCCACTTCCTTCCAGACTTTGGAATTAATTGGCCTACAGAGCTCTTGTTCCAACCTGCTCCATATATCTGTTAGAGGTGGGTTGTGCCCCCCCCCTCCAATGATACGATAGAACACTAATAAGGGCTTCATGGAGGGTTGGGGCATATTTAGTTCCTCCTCCAGTGGGGTGGGACAATTCCAGCCCAAGGCATAGTCCAGGGCTTCACCCAGCCTTGCACAGTTAAATAAGGAAAAGTGTCACCGACATTGAGGCCCCATGACTATCTGATTACCTGGAATTCAACCATGCACCCTCTGCTATACAACTGGGCTACATTTCTCAGTCTTTTTTTCTTCCTCACATGCAGTTTTTCATAGTGGTGTACCATGTATCCCTCCTTCTGCCACATAGCATAGATGATGCTGATATATGGGGAAGGGCCTCGGGGTAACTCCCGATATTTGTGAACGGCAAGCCATATTTTTACTGAGTTGTCCACAAAAGATTGTGGGGCCTTGAAGGACCATTGAGAACTCAACGGACAGTCTCTTTTTAGACTGCCACCTTAGTCCTCTTCTACTGCCACCCAAGCGGGTTCACTGCTCTCCTCTCTCATCGTCAGGCATGCCAACTGTGAGGCCCAATAATAAAGTTGAAAGTGGAGTAAGACAACACCAACCAGAGTGGCTGGAAAGTGCAGAATACTTCTCTTAATACGGGCATTCTTTCCATTCCACATAAATGTGTGTATTATGGTGTTGATCTGCCTAATGTGGGCTAGTGGGACAAGGGCAGGTAAAGACAGAAATATAAATATCTCAGAAGGATAGACAGCTTGATAATCTTTATGCACCTGAGGAGTGAGAGGGGCTAGGCCCTCCATCTGTGACAGTCCTCTGATGGCTTATTCAGGAGCAGTCTAAAATGCTTGTTGTACAGCAAGTTTAATTTTATATGGTTGGTTACCCCAAGGTATTTTATTTGGTTGACCAGTTTCAGGTCCATGGTATTCTCAGCTAATTAGTGTCTTGTGCAAGTTCCCCACTGGCATGGCCTCACCCTTTGTCCAGTTTATGCTGTGCCCTGATAAGGCACCTTATGTCTACAAGAGGGAATATGCTGCTAGGAGTCCCCTAGAGGGATGCTGCAAATCTAACAAGTCATCGACAAAAAAAACTGCCTTGTGCTCATGTCCCCCTCCCCTGTGTCCTGAATTGAGGTCATTCCTAATGGCAGATGCAAAGGATTCAAGGGAGAGGACATAGAGCAGTGGAGGCAGGGGGCATGCCAGCCTGGTGCCCAAGTCAAGGGAAAAGCATAGCATAAATGAACCACTGGCAATAATTCGGGCTGCTGGGCATGTGTATAGGGTTTTAATCTAACCCACAAGCTGGGGACCTATGCTAAACTGACTGTGGATCTTGAATATATACCCTCACTTCATGTGTTAAAAAGCTGTTTCCACATTCACAGCAAGGACCACTGCTCTATACTCATCTGACTTTCATGCCTAATTATGTATTATATCCAAAGTCCTATGAATATTATGTTTCCCCTGACTTCCTTTGACAAATCTATCTTGACCAGGGTGAATACCCAAGTACAGAATTGGCTCTAATAGTATTGTGATAACCTTGGCAATTATTTTATAGTCAGGAGGGAGATGCCCTGATTTGGAAGTACAGTGATAGTGGCAGACCGCATGGGGGGGGGGGGCAGCACACCATACACCAGACTCTCTTTCAGCATGCCAGTCTTGAGGTCTAGAGGTTCATCTGAAAAGGTTTAAAAAAACATCAATGGGAAGCCCATCAGGACATGGGGTCTTGCCACCACAGAAGCACCTCACAGCACCCAGCACCTCATCTCTGGTTAAAGGGGAATCTAGATTATTATCTAGATTATTAGCAGTCTGAGAATCAATAGGTTGCATTGAAGCTTTTGCAAAAAAGTTTTTGAATTGCTAAGTTGTGGGGGAAACCCCAGAGGTGTGCAAGGCCTTGTGAAGGTGTAGAACACCCTGCTTATTTTTTTCTGGGTCAAATGTAAGGGCTCTGCAGGAGTCAACTATCTGGGCTACAGATTTCTTACCTTGCCTATAACGTAGTTGCCAGGCAAACTGTTTCCCTGCCCTGTCACCATCAAACTATGACCCTGACTGTGCTTGAATGATAGACCATTCTATGTTAGGGCTACTGAGGGAATTATACTTCCTTTTTAATGTTTGGAGAACCATATATATGGGAGCAGAGGGTTTTAACATATGTGCTTTCTCACATGCCTCAATTGTGGTGAGATGTTTAGAGAGTTTCTGCTCTCCTGCTTTTTTCTGTGGGTGGAGAAAACTATAGCTATAGCCTGGCCCCTCATGAAGGCCTTTAAGGCCACCCAGCACACCTCATCAGAAGTGTCATCTTTCTTGTTGCATTGTAGGAATTTCTGGAGGGCTTGTACCATGAATGTTCTAAATTACTGGTCCTTCAGGATGATGGGATCCAATCTCCACAGATAAATTGCCAAGGTAGACGTATGCAATAATACCCAACAGGGTGGGCAGTATTGGGCTATACCAGAAAGCCCAGGGGTGCAATGAGAACTAGAAAAAGAAGAAATAGTGCACACAGTTAAGGTCGGGTGCTGAAAAATATATATAGCCAAAAAGAATAAGAATACAGCATTCCAGGCTAGCGTTTAAAATATTTAATATCTTATATTGAAAAGAAAAAAAACAGTGCCACAGTTGTACACAATATTCTTAAAACATAGTGTAATGGTTCACATATCGATAAAGTGCAAACAGCCCAGCACTTCGAGGCTGCAAAGAACTCTGCATTAGGGCAATAAAGAGGTCTTTGTGGCCTTGAAACTGGGCTGTTTGCACTTTATCAGTACGTGAACCATTACATGATGTTTCAAGAATATAGTGTACAATAGTGGCACTGTGTTTTTTTGCTTTTCATATATAAGATATTAAATATTTTGAACCAACCCAGGGGCATCATAAGGCCTGACACTTCAGGTGGAGGGCCTTATAGCCCCTGGAAGGTCCAGTATAGCCCAATACCACCTTCCCTGGAGGGTATTATTGCATTTAGAAATGGGATCTAGGATAAATTTTAGAAAAAAAATGTTTACAAAATTTGAAAGATTACTGTAAATGCTTAACTTTAATGAATAATCATGTCAGTGTCAGTGACTTGCTCTGCTGCTGCTGGCTCAATAAAAAACCTCTCCAGTTGCCCCAGCCTGGTGATTTTGAGGTGGGCATGATACAGGAAAGCAAACACCCATCCCTGATGATGCACTTTTGTTTTTACACCATTGAACTGCTATCATTTATGGTGCAGCTATAATCCTGGTACACAAAAACTTGACCACCGTCGATCCAGATTGGACTGTGAGCCTTGGCTGCTTGGAGGACTTCTTTATTGGTGTGGCACAGGTATTTAATTAGGCAGTGACAGGGCCTTTCACTGGGCTTAGGCTTGGCCCCATCCTGTGTGCTCACCCCACCTCAGAGTTTATGGCCCCTGGATCCATTTTTAAACGTGTAATGAGCCATTTGTGGAGTTCCTTCTCTGGAGCTTTGCCCTCCAGACCCTCTGGTAGACCAGTGACACAGAGGTTCAACCTCTGTGCCCTATTTTCCTGGTCATCAGCATGGGCTTGCAGTTCCTCCACTGCAGCTTTGAGGCTGTTGTGGTCTCCGCTGACACTGCTGACTGTGTCCCTGAGGTCACGCACCCTTTCTTCGTCTTCATCTATGCGACAAGAATGGTCCGACACCATCTTGGACAATCCGTTGACAATCCCTTGTATGTGGCTGATCTGGAATGATAAGTTAGTGAAGCCCACTTTCATTTCACACTGCATGTTTTCTAGTGTGGCAAGAATCCCAGCCAGATCCTCTCCAGTTCTGATACTGTGGGCTTGGGCTCTTGTGCTGCTGAGGCCTGGGATCGAGTTCACACCTCGTGTTGTGGGTGATGGAGCATTGGCGGGCCGACTGGCTCAAAGTTTAGATTGAGCTGCCACTTTTGTTGCTTAGCTGCTGCAATGGGTCACCAGAGGAAGGTTGGAGGCTGATTTTGTCTGAGAGCTCACAAGTTACATACCAAATATCGCTGTTTAAGTCGGTGCCTGTAGGAGCTGAGCTAAGGGTTGCTTGGTAGGCCATGCCCCCCCGCAGAATTTTATTTTTATCATTAAATTTAACTTTTTCCTATACTTATCACATTTTTTTTCCTCTCACATACAGCCTAGATGGTAAGGAATTTTCTTCCCTGAGACTTTCAGTGTAGAATGGGCCTGGGCAAAGGCAGTACCTTTGGAAGGTTTCATGAAAAAATATATATCGGTTCCAGAGTTATACGATTTTTAAGTTTTTATTTCTCAGCATGCTAAGTAGGGATTTTGGATAAACTTCTGATGCAACACAAAAATGTTGGTGTCATGAGCATTTGGTTTCCACTACTTAAATTCTCACATGGAAAACACGTTTTTGAGTACCGACAGTTGCCATCTTGCTTCTGTCTTCAAACTAAAAAAACATGGAGAATGCATACAAATTATTAATTTTGAAAAAAAAAGACATCTGAACTGGCTAAACAGGACCCATTTAACTAGATTCTGGTATTTACTTTCTTCAGATTAATAAGTAAAAGGAAAAATAATGGCACCGCAGGTATTAGCAAAAATAAATCGTTTCATTAGTGCATAGAAAATAGCACAGCTGCCCAGCAGCACAGGCTTACAACCTCAACTAGTTTCGCACTATCCGTGCGTCATCAGGAGGATTTCTTCAGATTAAGCCTAGAAATATGTTTTTGGGGCACCCCAAAATCCTGGGTGCCCAGCATAACAAGAGTAGTTATTTTTCAAGTCATGAGCTGAGAATGTCCCCATGTCGAACACAAAGTGGTTCAACAGGGGAATTTTCAGCTCGCACCCAAAAAAGTGATTTTCTGCCCTTTGTTTTTGTCCCACTCACTCCTTCTTCTCAATACCACCCTCCAACTCCATTCTGCCCTGCCCTGCTGTTTTTCTTTCTTCCCAACCCTACTCCATTCCTCTGCTCAGTACCACCTGCCAGCCCTGTTCTGCCCTACCCTGCCATTTGCTTCCTCTCCCACCCACCCACCAACTCCAACCCTCTACTCAGTACCACCCTCCAACCCCATTCTGCCCTGTGCTGCTGGTTTAATTTGTTCCTGTCTGTTCCATCCCTCTGCTCAGTACCCCCTGCCAACCCCGTAAGAACAAGGCAGGGGAAATTTTCCAATCCAGGCTGGAAGGTGATTTCACAGTTGCTCCACGAAATCATGTTTTGGATTTGAACAATTTCACCTTCCAGTTTCATGACATAGGGTCATTAGAAGACTATGTTCACAAGCTGGCATCAAAATATTAACAAAAAAGTTATGAATGTAGTTTGAAATGTTTCTGTGCTTTCTCATAATTTTGGTCATTTTCGATTGTAACCCCTACTTCCCTGCCTTTTTGCAAATGACAGGTGATATGCTGTTGAAGCTGACAGCAGTACCAGGTGGGGGACTGGGTTCAGGGAGGACTAGGTTACTCAGCACAAGGGCTTAGGTTTGGCTACTCTGCACAGGAGCACCCAAGTAAATCTGAACACAGGAAGCAATAACTGTAATGTCCAATACCAGGAATGGGATTCTAAAGTGTGGCTTTTATTCACATCCAAACTGAACAAAGCATAGATGGACCCCCACGGGGCTACATTCCTGGTAATGCAGTCTATGCAGATAAGAGAAACAGAACACTTCTTCAACACTTCAGCCCTCAGGCTCCAGACCCACCAGGCACACAGCCCGGACTTGTATGCTGCTTTGGGTACACAGCCCAACTTGTACACTATTTGGTTTTTCCCTGGCCTGACGCCCCTGCTGGCCACTCGAACTCTGTCCATATGGCAGTGGACACATTTTCCGGTGGCTCCCTAAACCACCTTAGAGCCTTCAACTCCATAAGGGAAATTTCCTTTCAATCCCATGTCTGGGTACTTCCCTCAGCACTGGCCAAGTGCCTGAGGCAAAGTAAAAGGGCCACTGAGCAAATCCGTAGAGGTGAACCTGGTTACTAAAGATGGGGGGTCTCCCACCTCTAGCTTCCACAATCCACACCCGACCATTTCTCCGGACATTAAACAACTCTTTTTGAAAAGCTTGGCAATGTAGATTAAAGGGCAAATGCATAGCATATTTCCTCTACATGTCTTGACTTTCCCCTTGTACTAGACTCAGACATACCTAAACATCTCTTTCTGAAAAGCTTGGCAGTGTAGATTAAAGGGTAAATGTATAGCACATTTCATCTACAAGTCTTGGCTTTCCTCTTGTGCTGGACTTGAACATACTTTTACTTTGGTTTAGCCTATTCCTCTAGGCCTCCCACTGATTAAGCAGTCCAATCCCCACTTTAACAACAGTTCAGGTGAAACATAGGCCCCATGAAAAGAGCAGAACTCACCCTTTGGTTGCAGGTGCCCCACAGGTGAATCTTGACAGCTTCTGGTGCCACAACACAGCTTAGAAAAATAAGGCAGCTTCTTCCATAGCTGGAACCAGGAGGCTGCCCCTGGAATAACAGGCAAACCTTTTACCCCCCATCCCCGCAGGAATGGGGCATTGAGACCAGTAACAGCGGTCTCCAGCACTTCACAAACAGCTTACTGTGTTCCTCTTCTGGCGGAAACACACAACTTCCCCTAAAAGTAGCTCTACATCACAGCTTTAGGCTCCAAGAGCCTGTGCACAGACTGCTGTGCTCCTCTTTTCAAGACTGCTCACACACAACTGCTCTCCACTGTTCAAAAACTCCCAACATTCTAACCTAACTCCCATCTGCAGATTCCAATGTGGCTCACGCAGCTGTGATAATTCTATGGTGATATCATCCCTCAGTCTCAGCTGAGACTGAGAACAGAGTGAGACAGTGTGAAATCCATTTAACTGCAGTTTCACAAGCTGCCTTCCCTGCCTAACAACTAGGTCTTACTGGGATTCTAGTAACCCTGGGTAACAGGGGGGTTACACAATATTTTCACTCCAGATTTTCAACATAGCCATTTTTTCACACCACCTTATAAATGTGACAGATGTTATTTCTCAAAACCTGGCTGAAACATCTTTTTACACTTGTGGATCAAAATTATGTTTCACTCAGTGTTCCATAGATGCCACATGTCATGTTTAAAAGGGGAGGCACAGAACAACCATGTTGAAAATTTGAGGTCAAAATTAAAAATAAATTAAGAAACATTGTCTGCAGTGCCAGCCTTTAGCCCAGTGGGTACTGCTTTGGGATCATGTGCCAGTGAGCTGAATTCAGGGCAAGCTCAGTGAGCAGCTGGATAGGCCGAGGCTAGTGGGACAATACTGTCATGGGACACCACCCCCAACCTTGGAAAGGAATGTGCAGGGTTGTCCACATGGGCCCAAGTACCATATAGTGAAGAGAACACTTCCTTTGGCACAGGGTCCTGCAACTCTGCACCTCTGGCTTCCAGAGGGACCTGCGCATTGGCTGACAGATGGACTCTTTACCTTGTGTTTCTGTCTCTGTAGCCACATGGATGCACAGGGGCCTTCTGAAGCCCCAGATCAACCCCTCAAATTATGGACATCTGTTGCCCCATGGATGTTCAGGGCTTAGAGGGCCATGCACTTCCACAGGCATACAGACTGTTCCCTTGACACAGGGACCAGAGGGCTCTGTACATCTGCATCTGTTCATATGGTTCCTAAAGGATATGATTCCACTACCTCAAACAGAGAAGAAATTCTTTGCAAAAAACTGCAGTAGTGCACCAGTTAGGGTTCAACATACAGTAGCATTAGGGTTTCCAACCCAAACTCGCACCCCCACAAGAGACAAAAGGACAAGATCACAAAAGGAACTACAGACAGCCATCATCAGGTAAGACAAACAACATACAACTGTTTCCAGATGAAACAAATGCAGTAGCACTGATGTGCTACCTTCTTGGATTTGTATCTGTAGCTGCAGAAGCACAGACCCACAGGTGCCTGTGCCTCTGGAGCCACAACTGTGTGTATTTGTCTTGCAGCATGTACTGTATGAGTACCTGTGGCTGCAGAAGCACAGCCTCTATACAGGCCTGTGATTTTATTTATTTATTTATTTAATTTATTTATTGAAATATTTCACCAGGAAAGGCACACTGAGCAAAAAGATGCTCGTCTCACGGTGCGACCTGGGGGGTGGGCAGAGGAGAGCAACTGTATACATTTGTACATGGAAACAAAATTACACAAATTAAATTAAATGACAGTACATAGGTATAACACCATGGAAACATGAAGTAACATAGGAAACACTGCGACAAGGAGTTATCCACATTGTTATATGGAGAAAGGGAGAGATTGTACAAGGAATTATAATGACAAAGGGTGTGAAATATATCTACATACATGTCAGCTACTAGCTACGGTACAGCAGTAGACAGAGAGTCAAGGCTAGAAGTGCAGTAGGGGGTAAGTGCGGAGGTTAAGAATATATGCCAGCATTTGTAGCTGTAGCTAAAGTGGCTGGTCAGGCCACATAGGATCTAGGATAAGGCAGTGGGGGGAGGAAGGGAGAAGGTAAGACAAGAGGTGGCGGAAGGGGGAGGTCAGTGACACTGGAAGTTTACAGCACAGTAGTTTGTCAAGGCAGTAGTCTGCTTCTGCAGACTGAAGTACTGTTGCAAAGTGGGTATCATGGATTTCTATATGCAGTTGCCTAAATACAGTCCCCACAGCAGCCTGTGCTTCTACAGTCAGAAGTTGGTGTGTATGTCTTACACCTGTGGCTGAAGAGGCACAGGCCCCTGAGGGGCTTGCACTTTTGAAGACAGAAGTACTGTTGCAATTTTGATATCATAGATTCTGTGACACCTGTGCTTCTGTACCCTAATGCTCACCCCATTCTCATATAGTGTTTCCTGCCTAAAGAAAACAGATCACATCTAACCTTGTTTGCTCAGGGAATGGGGTGAGCATCAGGGTTGAGAACCCCAAGGAAGTCCCCACCACTGATTTGCCAAGACTCAGGACAGGCAAAACCATGTTCTTTCCTTTTGCTGCTTGGGGGGGGGGTAGTTAGGGTTGGAAACCCTAACACCACTTTTCTCACTTTTGCCACTTTAATCAGAACCCTAACTGGTGCATTAACACAGTTTTCTGCAAAGAATATATGTATATATATATATATATATATATATATATATATATATATATATATATATATATATATATATATATATATATATATAAGAGCATAGAGACAAATTTAATGCATCAGTTAGGGTTGTTCAGTGACAAAAGTGAGGATTTGATGTTAGGAATCCATAGGCCCCCCAGCCCACCCCCAACGGCATTGGGCGCGCATTGGGGTTATCGGCCCCAACTGTCACCCCATCATATGTGTAAAGATGCAGCGGTATAGGAGAATGGGGTGAGATTTAGGACCAAAGATCCCAATGTGCACCCCAATGCCGGTTGGGATGGTGGGCTGGGGGGGTCCAAGGGGGGGTTTCAACCCTAACAACGAATTTCCTCACTTTTGCGCTGTGGAACAACCCTAACTGATGCATTAAATGGAGTTTTTTGCCTCTAATTTCCCTTCTTTTTGAGAATGATAACGAGAAATAGTTAATGTAATGCAGTGGTGGGAGCTGCTCCCGCCACGTGATGTCTTGTGACATAGTAACAGGAACAGCAATGCAAACAGAAGCGCTAACAGTGGCACACATGGAATGTAAGCACGAATGAGAACAGAAAGGGTAAAGTACACGGTGGCGTCGACGGGAACAGTCCACCACATGATGTCTTGTCACATAGTAACATGGTGCCTGCAAACGCAAATGACAATAGGCATGGCGATGCAAAGCAAAACAGAAAGAGAAACAGTACTGTAGACACAAATGGCAAAAAATAACAGAAACGCAAGCGCAAATGAAAACGCAAAGAATAACGCACATGGTGGAGTAGAAGTGAACGTTAAGTGAAACTGGTACGGAACCGCAAGAGGAAAGGGCAACGGTAACAGTAATGTAAGCACAGAGGCTGGTTTTCCCCAAAAGCTGCATAGAGAAAGACAGTGAGTACAAAGAATGTGTGCATAATAATGGGTCTCAGGGCAGAAAATGAGGAGTTGGAATACTAAATTGCTTATATCTCAGGAACTGTATGACGTAGAAAAAAATGTAAAGGTCATATGATTTATGACTTTCCTGGCTAGTTTTGTATTTAGCTCCCAGTAGGGGGCTAAGAATTTTTCTGACAAAAGGTCCATATCTCGCACCGTTTCTGAAAGGCATGGCGAACACTGTAATGTTATCTTTCGGAGAAAAAAAGAGAAGTTTGGAGTGCCATTACTTTGGCTCCCTGTAATATTTTTTCACCAAACCACTAAAAGGCACATCTTTGGGATGTTGGCTGTCTTCTTTCCAAATTTCAGCCCAAAAGACCAAACCGTTATTTTGCAGCAGGGTGCCAAAGGATTGCTGCAATGCGTGGATGCCGTAATGTTATCCTATGGGGAAAAGCATCAAATTTGGAGTACCGTAACTTGCCGCTGTGTAATATTTTTTCAACAAAACACTGAAAGGCACATCTGTGAGATGTCGGCTGCGTTCCCTCCAAATTTCAGGCCAAAGCACCAAACCGTTCTTTTGCAGAAGGGTGCCAAAGAATTGATGTCATTTTCCCACAGCCTAGAAAAGTACTGTCGCAATTTGTGACAGCTTTCGCAAATTCATTTGACAGTGTCGCAAATGCGACAGTACTTTGCGAAAGTACTTTTTCCAGAAATTTGAAAAACGCATTTCTGGGGTGTTTTACCCCAAAATAAAGACATGGCTAGCATCCTCAGGGCCCGACTAGGTGAATACAAAAAGAATTAGGTTGCTAGAGGGTCCTAATTTTAAATGCCAAGCATTTTTCTGATCACTAACTAAAAACAAAGTGGTGGATTTGCGACAGTAAAAGGGCCATTTGTGACACTAAAAAATGCATTTGCGACACTGTTAAACTTTTTGTTAACTTTTCCCTTTGACTTATAATGGGAAATTGTTTTTTGAATAACTTTTGAACCGTTTAATATTTTCTGGTGAAATCTTCAAAAGGCACATTGGGGACCCTGGCCTCACGGTCCCTGAAGATTTCGGACCAGTCGCACAAACCGTGCGCCCTGTAGGCGTGACCATAGAATTCCAAAAAAAGCATAAACGCACGCGCAGATCACGCTTAATAACTCTGCAGTCGTATATCTGACTGGCACAACACTTGGCAGATCCCAAGGCCTATGGATCTTGATTATGTATTCCAAATTTCATGCAAATCCGTCAAATGGTTGCAAAGTTATTAAGGTGCAAAATTTTGGGTTTAACATGTAAATGGCTCCTCAACCCTAACTATAGTGGCACTACCGTGCAACTATATATATATATATATATATATATATATATATGTGTGTGTGTGTGTGTGTAGGTATATACACACACATATATTCATACTTACACACATATATGTATATATATATATATATATGTATATGTGTGTGTAGTATATATATACACACACATATATTCATACTGTACATACACACATATACATATATATATATATGTGTGTGGGTGTGTGTATGTGTGTGACAGTGTGGTATACAAGGAAATAAACCATTGAGGGGGCTAACAAGATACGTCCATGAGCAAAAGGCGAGTAGCCTTATAATCTGGTTAAACCCCTCAATGGGTTTGTTTCAGAGTATAGCAGACGTAGTCATCTTTTAATTTATATAATACATTTGGGTAATTATTGTTAGCATTGATCACAATTGCTTATACTGGGAAAGGATATACAGGGAAATAACTGCCCTGACTTCTATGGGGTAAAAGTCCCAGTCATAATATAGATGAGAGAGAAAGAGAGAGAGAGATACCATATATGTAACCCTTCAAGTGTGAGGCTTGCCTTTAGCTCCTTCAAGCTCTAATCACCAAGCCCAGACTGCTGCTGACCCTTTCTTGCTCACTCAGGCCCTTAAGGATGTGGACTCTGTAGTGGAGGATTGGAGAAGAGCTGCAGGAGTGAGCCATAGCTGGATTTTTTTCTGTGCCTCCTGCACCAGCATGAAAGCAGCTCCCACTGCACATTGGTGGGGGGTGTTGCCTGCTATCAGTGAGGAGCGTGACTGGTTCAGGAACGGGGATATCTTGCTGAATGCCCTGGCCAGACCAGACCAAACCATACATAAGTGCAATTTTGTACAATGCACGGGGGACACAGATTGATTATTTTAGTGAAGAGCCCTGTTTAAAATGAGACTTGGGGCCAGAGCACCTGTGAAATAAAAAATAGACAGCCATCTTGGTGCACTTTGACCCCATTACCACAAGAACCGGGATTCAGGGCTTACACCACAGCCAGTCAGGTTGTAGACTCTGGAGAGAGCGTCAGCAAAAACTCCTGGGACTCAAGAAGACTGCAGTAAACCTGTGAAAAGTGCTGTCCAGTTGTTTGCTAAGTGATGGACCTAAGTGCTGGAAGGAATGTCTCACATCAGGAAAATGTCTGTGGTGCTATGAAAACTCAGACTGAGCACAAAAGCAAAAACAGTTCAACACTCACAGATAAAACTGACAAAGACATGGTAAATAAAAGTATCTTACTTTACTGACAGAAAATGTGTGCACCAAGCAAGAAATATACCACCCTGGGCTGGATCTATATAGTGTGCCAGCAGCTGAATTGTGACGTCACAGAGAAAGGAAATGTTTACTTTCCCTATGATATGCCTGGTTGGCAACTGGCACACTATATGCATTGTGCCCAGGGTGGTATACTTCTTGCTTGATGCACACATTATCTGTCAGTGCTATATCTATACTGCTACCTAATATCTCCTACCCCCTTTTTAATTTTTAGGACCTAGTGTACCCTAAATTAAGTCTGTGATATTATGTCTATATTGTATATACTGTCTGGATAGATCTCATTGGTAAGAGTATATATTGCACGCTTTGTAGTAGCTGCTGTTGCACTGTGTTGGTTCATAGGTAGGGTGACTCTATGGGGAGTTGGAAAGGTACTGCATCCCATGGGGTTGTACCATGTGTACAGTGATGCTCACCAGGATGCAGTACAGTGTCACTGATTTCTGCATGACAAAAGGGACTACCTGACACAAAAATGGCACTATTTCCTGCTGTAATTCTTCAGAATTCTGCAGGATTCTGTGTTGCATCCTGGTAGGATCTATTGTATATCAGGTCCACTTAAAACTTTCTCTAGGTGGAAAGGCACTGAGCTATTTAACTTAAATCTTAAATACTATCCTTCCAATCAGGGGTTTATTGACCCAGGCCCCTCTACCTTGTTTGAACCCCCCCAGACCAGACAGGAGTAGTAACAGGAACATCTACAATGTCCAGGTTACGTTAATGTTTTTTATACTTTATTTACACAGGATAGCCCAGCTGAGATGCAGCATCTCATTTACAGTGGAATTCTTCTGCCTAGTTCTGTAACAGGGAGACTCGGCAATGGAAGGTTAATTGACTTGCCCAGGATAACTCAGTGAGCATTTGATCTAGCAGGGGTTGAACCTGCAATCTCCTGCTTCCCAAGCTGATTTTGTAACCACTAGACCACATTGACTCCTCATGCAAACCCACAGGGACAGTAAGGTACTCAGGTGAGACAAAGGTGACTGGGATCCAAAAATACAGTATGCACTCCAGCTATAGCATGCTGACATTTTTATCTCTGTGATTGATTTACAGAGTCTATTGTTTACACCCGATAGGCAGAAACTGAACCTGTATTAGTCCTGTACAATGACTTCACACACAGAGAGACTGGTGCAAGCCCATCACATGGTGATTAGGGCTTGATCATTGGCATTACATAATACACCATTAGGGCCAATGGTTCCACGTCACGCGAGCAAAATAAAAAAACAACATAGTCAAAATGCTGCAAAGCAAAACCATGTATTGGAAAAGCACCAAAAACAAAAACACTGGAGATGTGAAAACCAGAACAGTGTAGATAGCAGTCTTGAGCAGATTTATTTATTAGAACACCATACTGCCATGGATCACCACAAAAAAAAACAGGGGAGTTGCACAGATAGTGGAGTTGAGCAGATTTATTATAACAACACAACCACCATGGATCACCACTCCAGTGCATCACCAGTCCAGTGCAACTTCAGACAAATGGCAGAACTGTGGACTCAGGTGGCACAGTTACATGTGCTGTTTTGTATACTGCGCCCTGCTGCCATGCAGCATGTTGACCCAGTGCTAGCATCCATGCTTCTTTTCCCCTTGCAGACATGATGTGCTACCAGGGTCAGTGGAGTCAGTTCAGGATGGAGAAATTCTGGGCTCTGGTTCTCATGCAAATTGACCATTTATCTGCGGCACAACCCCGCTTGTAGCTGCAGTCAGTGCTAACGAAGGGTAAGTGCAAAGGCAAAATGAATTTGATGTGTAACTCATCAGGAAAAATAGCCTTGATATATACTTAAAAAATGCCAGAATGGATAAAGTAACTTGGGGACAGTGCCAGTGCCTCAAGAAGCATTTGATTCTCTTCTTGTTTTACTGGTATGCCTTAGTGTGCTATTGAAAATAGTTTTAAGTAGGGGAGCCCTCCTTCCCCTTCCCCTTCCACACTGGATCGATCCAGTAATAGATGTTTTTCTCAGAAAGAATCAACTGTTTGACTCTTGTACTACATGCAGCATATGCCATGTTCTCCCACTATGGTTAAAAAACACTATTATAGGCAGATTTCATTGTAGTTTGAGGTTATTTTACCAGAGAGTTCAGTCTTTACCTCTAGATAAATTGGATGTGTGTTCATATCTCGGAAAAAAAAAACAAATTATGTTTTGAATTATATAAAAAATAAGATTATAATTGTTTCCAAAACGTAATGTACTATACATATATACAGTAGATTGACATGTTCTGAGTTTTGGTGATATTGATCTCTTTGTAACATTATTTAACTTTTTTCTGCAACAGTTGAATGGACACACACACACACACACACACACACATGCACACACACTGTTTGCCACTCCACCTGCCATCGTTTCTATGACCAGAAGGCAAAGTATTTCATCATTTCAGAAGGAGCAGATTGCGCAACCTGAAAGTAACCAACAAGCTCGTTTTAATGCTGTAACAGTGTCTCCAAGGTAATGACATCATAGCAGTTACCTAAGTGATTACTAAGCTGGTTGTCTAATCTGTCTTTTGGGGTTTCATGTGACTGCACACACTCTGTTGACATCGCTGATGCTGGGTTGCTGAAAAAAAGCAAAATCAGTGAAAGATGAAAGCAGACAGGAAAAATAAGTCTAGTTATATTCATCAGCAGATATCATTACAAAGCATACAAACAGTACATCACATGCAATTGTAATATACAGCACTATATTTGGAATATATTATAGGTTGCACTACAATAATGCATTTATCTCCCCCAGTGAGAAATAAGACCCATAACTCACAAGTGTTGAAGCCACAAGTTAGTAATCAAGGTCTCACTAGTCATTTGTGAAGATTTTTACTGCAGTCAATTATGTATTTGATACACTATAACTGTTGTAATGTTTTTATTAGTTTCTATCTATTTAGTTTACATCTGTTTTCTTCTATAGTGAACTCTCTGTCTGGCCTATTGTTCTCTGTATTCTGTTTCCAGATTCTAAATGGAAATAGCATGTTCTAAGTTGAAAATAATGAACTTTAAGTGAAAGTAAATATTAAGCCATAAATAACATGTTTTATTTACCAAGTTTATTTACCATTCATATTGTGTGCCTACATATGGTCTACTTATCTGTCTACTGTATCTATCTATCTATCTATCTGTCTGTCTGTCTGTCTATCTAGCTATCTATTATCTAGCTAACTGCTATTGATCATACTGTATGTACAGTATCTATCTGTCTGTCTACATACCTAGCTATCTATCTGCAATGGGTATAGAGACTCCAGTCACATGATCAATTTCTTCATCAGAGCTACTATGTGCATGAATGTACTCCCTTATATTTATACACATAGTAGACATGTCATCACCCATAAATCCCAATACTGGATACATCATAATCCCCCACCCCACCACCAGCACTACTTGTTGCAGCTTTCATTTTGTTTTCCCCACAGCACACATAATAGCCATACAAAAGCTGCCTCACTCCCTTACCCTTAACTCAGCATCTCTTCATCAAATAAACCAAAGTCTCTTTTTGCCTTTGTTCATATAAGGCACTCAAGACTTGTGTGCAGTCTAATTTGTGCCACACACACTGCCAGATGTTTGCTCCCCCCCACCACATTAACAACACACCTCCTCAACCGCTCAGCAACGTTAGCTTCCTCTCACCTGCCACAGACTTTCTGCTGCAGCTTGCTGCCAATGACATGACACCAGTTAAAAAACACAACCTGATGCACACCTGTTGGCATTCAACAAAAGTTCCTCCCCAAACTGTACTCCTCGATGATGACCACCCTGACTGAGGTGCCCACAGCTTCTGCATGGCCGTTCAACATTCAATCCACAGTGACATCACACATCACTTCCCTGGCAACAAGTTACCAGATATTCCATTGCCCATAGAGGCCCAAAACCTCCTCAAACTTTTTTTATTTACAAGAATTAATGCTATTTACAGTAAAACAGATGTCACACCGCAAGTTACCTAAGGTCAAATAGCACTTGTGAAGATAAAATGTTTAGCACACATGTCCGCATTGCATATATACTGTATGTATATATGTATGTATGAATGTATACAACCCTAGTGGAGATACACAACCATATATAACAAGCTATATATTTTACTACATAAAATATATCAAGATATACAGTACAGTAGTAATGATGGCACAATCAAAAGATATCACTCGGTAAAGATGTTACACTCAGAAGATGCCACCAGCTAAAGATGCCTTACTCAGACTTGTACATTTACCAATTGTACTAATCATTTTCATTCACAGTGCCTCTTGTCAAAAATGCTGAAATGGCAAAAAAGGTTGACATGCTGCTTGGGCTTTGATTGTACATGAAATACTACACAGTTTTGTATGTATACTGTACATGAAATACTACACAGATTTATATGTATACTGTACATGCTGGTTTAATAGAAGATATCAGAGCCATCTTCATTTTTTGTACTTGACCCGTATTTTCCACTCCCGAGGTCACAGGTTAAGTACAACTCATGAAGATATTTTTGTGATCTTCTATTAAGCCAGCACATGTTGCACTTGTATTACTTGTGCAGTGGCAGAAGTATAGTTAAGACTGAGCAGCCTGTTTAATGTTAACCCCAAATTATTTCACCTTAATAACTTCGGCACAATTCAATGAAACTGCAGGCACTGTGGATACACAATCTGGGTGGCAAGTTCTCATGATGAGGGGAGTTAAGAGATGGACATATCCAGATTCCGAGATCCTATACTTTAAAAAGCCTTTAAAATGCACATTTTGGCTGTTTCTTTGCTCAGCTCTGGAGCAGAAACAATTTGGAATTTTGTTCTGAATCTTTTAGGGTAGAAGGGACTTCACCCAAGGGTGTGTCTTTCAAATGTTTCATGATAAAATATCAATCGGTGCTTGAGTTATACGTTTTTTAAATTTGATTTCTGAGCACCTCTGATGAAGAAAATAGAATTTTACTTTCACAAGCCGTTTTACTTTCCCAAGCCATTTTACTTACACTAGAAAATGTGTTTCTGTCATGAGAAAACATTTTCCTGTCATGAACACCACCATCTTGTTTTTGTTTGTGAACAAAACTGTGAAACATAAAATGATGCATTTGTGAAAAACAAACACCTGAACCAAGCTAAAAGGTACCCATGTAGCTAGATTCTGAAGTTTGTTTGTTGAAAAATGATCTGAAATATGTTTTCTGGCCACCCCACAATTCTTTGGTTACCAGCTTAATAAGATGTCCAAGTTTTCTGTGCCAAGCCAAGAAGACTTTGTTCACATAGAAAGTACCTCCAAGTAAGCAGTAAGACACAATGGGGTATGCATTACGGTGTAATAACCGCACTCCTAGGGGCGTAGTTAGGCACGAGAGGCTGAATGAAAGTAGCTGATCATCCCTAGGGAGTGCGGTTATCAAATGTGAATGCACAACCCCGGAGTGTCTTATTGCACCCTATAAATGGCCCTTATTTTAGAAGCATTTTTTTTATTCTGAAACACATTTTTAAAGAAGTAAAAATGTAAGTGAATCTGTGCTTTTAACATAAAATAGTCCTTCCGCCTATTGGTGCTAGATTAAAGTAGTGTTATACAGTGTGTGCCTCCCTGCCCACTTAAGCTTCATATTCCCCTGCCAGCCACGACAATTCAAAAATGCTGTTTTCCTCATTCTAAGTATGAACATAGCCCCATTACTTTATTTCTTTCTTCTCACTCTGTAGAAAAAACTAAAACAAAGCCATAACAGAGGCTTCTCAGTTCCCTGGTGCTGCAAGCATGAGCATGGTTCAAAACTGCCACACTCACTGACAGCATCATGAACTGCTCACTTTGTCCTAAAAGCTAAACAGCAGGGTGAGTCATTTACCACCTTTTCTCTTTGTTTATATAGTATTATACAATGGCAAGAACATTTCCCCTATCCTGATTGATCAGTGTGTGCCTGGCACAGTGATGTTATTGAACAATAACATCACTACATAAAGACCAGGCACTCAAATGACCTCATCACACACTCAGAAATTATAGTGCACTTATGTTATTGCCACAGCTTTCCCCATAAACTGAGCATCTTCACTGACCCGCAAGTGCCCCTCCTCCACACACACACACACACACACACACACACACACACACACACACACACACACACATTTGCCGATCGCACCTCCAAGCAAATCTGTAGTTTTCAAATTGATTTAGTGAGAAATAACATATTTAATTTGAGATTTAGCCCTTTAGCACCACTGGCTTAAGTGCTGCTGGCTCCAAAACATAATGCAGCATGCGCTTACTCCTTTGCGATCGCCGCTCAGCCATTTCCCAGAGAACCGCATGCAGCGGCATTTATCCTAAACGTTCACTGTCTAAGTAACTCCATCAGCAAGTAACATACTGCTAAAAATAAAAATGTTTCACAGAAACAAATAAATCATTTGGATATCTCCTTCTCACCTCCTTTGCTGTACGAGTGGCTCGCTCCACGCGCTACTCGGCTCCCTCCCAAAGCAAACGGCCACACTACTTTTGGCCACATTTAAAGAAATAAAATCCAGGTGATTAATCCAGATAAAAAAGATTGTACACTACATAGAAATATTTGTTTTTCCCACTGCCACTTACAAAGTTACGATCACTTCTGAAAACCGGAAGTAGAATCCCGCTCCTGACGTGGTCTAGTCTCCAGTCCCCACTCCTATTTCAAATAATGGATAACAACATAAAAAACTATCAACAGAAAATAAGAGCTTCAAAACTGTAGCTCCACAATCAAAACTAACATGGGGGGGGGGGTCAGGCCAAGACAGGATAGTAAACAGTGTTTTCACATACTTTGAAGGGACTACTTTTTTGTCAAATTCTAACATTATCACTTTCCAACAAATAAAATTCATTTAAAACAAAAAGAGCTTTTCTCTGTTTATTAATTAAACACCATCAAATAAAATACACAAAGAGCCATTGTATAATAGCAATAAGGCACTCCAGGGTGTGTGTTATTGTGTAATAATATCACTCCTGGGCTGGGGAAGCACTGCCGCCTCGGGCTTCAACCCACCCCAGGAGTGACGTTATTACACAATAACACACACCCTGTCGTGCCTTATTGCTTAATTATTGCTTACTTTCTTTATTCTGTTTTTTTTCCTCTGTGTTTCCCCACATTCAAGAAATGTAATGTTTATCATGGAATGTTTACCATGTAATACAGGGATTCAAAATGCTGCTCAGTTCTACTAGCAGAATGTTCTTCTACAAACATAGTGTACACATAGACAAAAAAGGCATGTTTTAGAGCCAGAGACTCAATTATCTCACTGTCAGGGAAAGCAGAAGAGATTTCCCTGACTAGCAGGTAAAGATAGAAGGGGGTTTTTCACTGTTAGCAAAGAAACAGTCGTAATGAAAACTGTAAACAATACTTAATGTTTCTGATTTGTTTATGTGTGTAAGGAGAGTGTGATGATCTGGTAAACAACATTTAATGAATTTGTTTTAATTTATATTTAAGGTAGTTTTATTTTTAGGGCCCAGTTGAAGGTTTCCACAGTGTAAATGTAGCAGTCATGTTTGTGGTGGAAGATCACTTCTGGTTTTAGGGAGCTTGATGGAATATAGTTCTGGTTGTAGGAGGACTGATTTGCTCATTGTGTGATGTGGTTAAGGACCAGGATGACTGTGCATATATAGGGACTTAATGTACGGTCAGCTGATGTCTCTTGGCCAATGAGATTTCTAGATTTTTTCTTGCCATTTTATAATGACATTTATGTTCACACATAAAAAAAATGGTTTTACTGCCAAAGACCAACTTTTATGTTCAAACGAGGAATTCTTTGAGTGTCTACATATTGCAAACAAAGAATTTTATGCTTGCACATAAAAAGTTGTTTTTCATGCTGGATAGTTATATTTATGTGTTAATAAAGAATTATTTGGTCATCAGTCAATGCAACCAATGAATATCAGCTCTAGACAATAAAGTTGGTGGTTTGTACCAAAACCAGCTTTTACGTGAGTCATAACTCTGCTGTTTTTTTAACATTTTATTATTTTGTTTATTTAATTTTGTTCACCGGGTAGGCCCAAGAGGTCTCTTTTTCAGGGGTGACCCCGAATTAGTTACAGAAAAATGTTTTGGGTGCAGGATATTTCAATACATGACAGTTTTAGTTACAATCAGAATACATTGCAGATGACAATACAGCAACACAATGCAGGTTCTTGACAGTTTTGAGGGTTTTTTAACAAATTTTCTGTAATCATATTTTATGGCACATAGATGAACACAGTGGGTAAGAACTGTCACATCCACATCACAATGTGTTTTTATAACACAATAAAACCATTTTAAAGGTCAGATTGCAAGTTCATCACAACTGTGGATGTCATAGAACTTTAAAATATATGTTCTCAGAATTTGGGGCATAAATATTGAACAAGTATTTGTCAATGCCGAATGTTTGCTTGCTGGTATTAGCATTGGAAATACAAGAGTTAGACAGATGCAGAATAGGAATGACAGTGAAGTATTGAACTTTATTTTTTATTTATTTAGATTTTGTTGACCGGGTAAGTGCACTAGACAAATCCTGCCTATTTTCAGGCAAGACCCGGGGGAGGGGGATACAGATGAATGCCAACTTACCTTGAACCAGATTAAACTTCACAACAACCCCACCTCAATCCTGTAGAGATGGACAGGCATTGGAGTAAGTGTTTGGGTCATTACCCATGACGGTCATACCATGTCACCTCACCCTATTCTGCAGACACCGACACGTGTTGAGGTGTGCCTTAGGGTGTTTGGCTTTACAGTCACCCCATTCCATAAGGACATACACTGAAATGAGTGCAGCATTGGAGAATGGCGTGAAGTCTGGGGCCAAAGAATCCAAGGTACACCTCAGTGCCTGTCAGTGGCTGGGGGTTGGGATGGGATGGCATGAGCAGAACAGTCGGCAATCCAAAGGCACACCCCGATGCCTGTCAGTTTACAGGGTAGGATGTTATGGTTAGAAATTCTAACATCTTGGGTGTTTGTTGGTATTTGCACTACACATTTTTAACATGGCCTTTTTGTGACCCCCACCTCATGAAAGCATTTGGGACCTCTTCTCATGAAAA
Organism: Neoceratodus forsteri; assembly: GCA_016271365.2. Lineage (NCBI taxonomy): Eukaryota > Metazoa > Chordata > Ceratodontiformes > Ceratodontidae > Neoceratodus > Neoceratodus forsteri. The sequence goes on along the minus strand of CM057456.1, from coordinate 604,013,868 downwards.
GTGGCAGTGTAATTTTGTCAATGTGTCCTGAACGTTGAGTTCCAACATCGAGCATGCCATTCTGCGCCACATGTACGAAAACACAGATAGGGCAGGATGTGAAGAATGACAGCTGTACCATCCATAGGGAGGTGTGAAGAGATGGCAATGTTGAAAATCTGTTGTAGGAATATTAAAAATGCTTGCACTTCCGACCATTCATGGAAACTGCACAACGCATGTGTGTAACACAGTCATTTTATGGACTTTCATCACCAAATTTTCAACCTAGGCATTTTAGGACCTCTGCTCATGAACAGTGTCACTGTGATTTTCTTAACGTGTCCTGAACACTGATTTCCCACAGAGACCACGCTATTCTGCACTGGAAGTCTAAAACCACATTTCAGCCAGGATGTGAAAAATGATGGCTGTACTGTTCATAAGGAGGTGCAGAAAAATGGCAATGTTGAAAATCTGAAGTGAAAATATTACAAATGTGTGAAATTATGAGCATGCGTGGAAACTGTGCAACGCACACTTGTAACTCAGTCATTTTATGGACTTTCATCACATAATTTTCAACATAGGCATTTTAGGACCTCTGCTAATGAACAGTGTCACTGTGATTTTCTTAATATGTCCAGAACACTGATTTCCCACAGCGACTGTGCTATTCTGTGCCGAAGTGTGAAAACGCATTTCAGCCAAGATGTGAAATGACAGCTGTACTGTTCATAAGGAGGTGTGGATAAATGGCAATGTTGAAAATCAGGAGTGAAAATATTGCAGATTCGTGAAGTTACGAGCATGCTTAGGAACTGCGCAACCCACGCTCGTAAAACAGTCATTTCTTGGAATTTTTCCACCAAATTTGCAACATAGACTTTTTGAGAGGCCACCTCATGAAAACTGGTACTGTCATTTTATTACTCCGTCCCGAAAGGTGATTCCACGCAGTGACCGCAAAATCACCTTTTGGGACCGAATAATGCCATGACAGTGGCTGAATTCATGAGGAGGGGTCCCAATAACCCCATGTTGAAAATTTGGTGCCAAAATTCCCAAAAATGCTGAGATATGCACCAAAGTTGAAAAACCCTATTTATGCCATTATACAGATTACCAGCATTTCTTCAGTTCGCGGTCAGCTTTGAAGAGTGCAGACGTGTTGCCGGTCCATCAAAGATCATCGCGCTGAGCTCCAGAGGTAAGTATGGGGTGAGGGGGATGTGGGGAGGCAGGGTGTGTAGAGGCAGGCATGGGTTGGGGGTGGAGCCACTGGACTCAATGAGGGACCGTTTTCTGATTTACAGGGGGAAAAAAAGAAAAAAACATTGCAGGACTCTTTTTTTCACTAGGGAAATTTGGCATGCTGGGGTGTGCTCCCAGCATGCCACCAGAGTGTTTTTTGGGGGCTGTAGCCGACAGGGGATTGGGCAACCCCATCGGCATATACAGGGGGCAAGAGTCGAGGGGGATTGGGCACCCCTCAGCACAAAACCAAAGGTTTTATTTTGGGGGGGGACATTGTGCCAACAGGGAGTGGGCTCCTCTGTCAGCAAATTACACTGGGAAGGGGGGAATGAAGCCGATGGGGATTGGGCCCCCCCTGTCAGCAAACAAAAACTGTTTTGGGGGCAGCACATTATGCCGAGGGATATTGGGCACCCCCTCAGCACTGGGGGCTGTTTAATATTGTTTGTGAACATGACGGCCGCTTGCTGCCACATTCACAAACAATATTACACTAGGCAACATTCTGTCCTGCAATAGCGGGTCGCTCCCTCATTGCAGTGGAATGGCTGATGCTGCAATGATGAGGCAGCCCCTGATTGCTGTGGTGAAAATGTTACAACTTAGTGGGACTTTGGAAGCTAGTGTCATCAGCACACTGTGCCTCCATCTGGTCCATCAGTGCCAAACCCCCAAATGCAATGCCTCCGTTGGCTGCCACAGTACCACGCCTCCACAACCCGCTTCTCTCCTAAGCTGCCACATAATGCTTCTTGCACATGCACATAAGCAAACATAAAAATGGGATGTGCATTGTGGCACAATTGTACTGGTACACATGTATTGCTGGACTAAGATACACTTAACATCATGGTAGGGGATTTGTTAGGGGATAGAAGTGCACTATGTAACTGTGTACCAATGTGACTCATACGTGATTAAGGTAACATACGTAAGGCTGTTTGGGCCTTCTGCAAATTGCACATGCACACTGCACACAGGTGGGGCAGTGCTTCTGCATTCACATGTGTGCTGTACTTTGGGTATCGTACATTTCTATCTGCAGTTAGAAGTGGCCATGTGTGTCTTTCATTGTCAATGTGCATCTGCGGCTGCCAAAACGCTGGCCCTGCAGGTGCTTCTGCAGCCAGAAGTATTGTTTCTGTCTGCAACCAGGAATGGCTGTGTATTTCTTGTATATGTCTTGCAGTGTCAATGTTTATTTGCAGTTAGGAGTACTGTTTCTGAGTTTCTGTCCCCTGCTTCCTTGGCTCTCTCCATACCTGATCCATCCCCTACTTTAAACTCCCCACAAACTCTGACCCCCACCTTGATCTCTTTCCCTCACCCTATGAGAGTTTAGCCAATCAAGCATCTCTTTTTCCTTTAGGATCCCCATCTCTGATCTAGCATTCACCTCTATCCACTCTTCCCTCTCCACACACCTAAAATCTCTACTCCATAACCTGTCTAATTCTCTACTTCATCTAAATATCACACTTCTTACTCCCTTCCTCTATCAGCAAACTTATTGTACTCTTGAAAATGGTTAAAATACAGCATTTGATAATACGTTCAATGCAATGTATGGCTGATCTTGATTCTGCAATATTGTATAACTTAAAAAACTGTAATCTTTAGCTGCCATTCTATGGCTATATGTATGAAGTGTTTATGTTTATTTTTCCTTATGCAGAGCCTTTGTAAATGAGTCCCTGACTCAAAGGTTGTAATCCTAAAGTCTGTTAAATAAATAAATAACCATACTTCTCATATCTGGTCTTGTACCTAACCCTTTATCTAATGTCTGCCCCTTCACTCCCTTCTCACCCCTGCCTCCATTTAACCCAATTTACCTACCCTCTCACCCCTACCTCATATCTATTTCTTTACCCTCCCTTTTATCAATTATGGGCTAGATATTCAAAGGGCCTGTGCCTGGCACAAATGAGTTGCACCAGCACAACCACAGAAATGCGCCTCTGGACAATATTCAAAAGAGGGACTTGTGCAGCACAATTGCCGATGCACCGAGGTGCAAAGATAATGTATGCAGCACATCTCCAGGGGGCATGCCCATGCATATGCGGCACATCCAGATATTCAGCCCGGGATATGCAGCACACATGCCTGCACAACCCTGAGATGATTTGCATACCAGGGCTCAAAAATGAGCCCGTAAAAAATGGCTCAAGTGCCCCCCACCCACAGGTGTGCTGCTGTATTGTACTGCACAACCTAGCAGCCACCAGCCATAGGTGGCTACCCCTCCAACACCGTGCACAAACACCCACATATGTCCCTGGTGGTCCAGTGGTACCCCCTGCCATTTCCGTAGCACCGATGTTCAGAAATACAGTATAATAAATGCCCTGGTAGTCTAGTGGAACCCTCCTCCCTCCCCGTAGCTCTGATTACCGAAAAATAAATGTTTATTAATTCCCTGGTAGTCTATTAGAACCCCCCACCCTGTCTGTAGCTGTGCTCACCAAAAAATGAATGTTTAATAATTCCCTGGTAGTCTAGTGGAACCCCCAACCCTCCCAGAACACCGATTGCCCAGCAATACATCCCTGGTGGTCCAGTGGCACCACCCACCCACACAGGACCCCTGCCCTCCCAGCTCTCCACCGACATTGCTGGGTACCAGAAAACCCACCCGCATACCTCCGTGGCTGCCACTGAATGACATCTTACAGTAGTAGCTGCAAGCTCATTGGTCCACACTGTGAACCAATGGGCTTGCAGTGCATACTGTAATAGTCATTCACCAATACATGAATGAAATCATGGCACCATTTGTGCATTGCATGTATTATGGCACCATTTGCATACTGCAAGTTGAATATCAGGAATTTGCACACAGCGTAACTCTGTTGCACTGGCGCAGTTCCCATTCCTGGTATTCAGCCCTGTCTGGGGGTGGTATGTGTCAGCGCTTTGTCTTTGCACAGTGCACATTACCTGATATATTCAGAGGAGGTGTGCCATGGCTCATCTCTTTTGAATATATCCCTGAGCTGCACCGGCGCAACTCAGTTGTGCTGCACCACCACATGTGCCATTGCCTGGTGCAGTTCTGAATAGTGGGGCCAATGTGTACTTTCTCACTAATAATGTTTACCCTGACTAATCTGTACAATGATTTTTTTAGGCTTCATGTTTTAATTGCACTTTTGACCTACTGTACTATGTTGCTCATCTGCAGACATTTTTGTTTACGCTGTTTTATTATTGCTTACATACAGTACACTGTACTTATTGTATAATGTTTGTAAGTTTTGTGAAAACAGGCAGTCTTGCTCATAATGTTAATTAGAATAATCATTAAAATAAATTAATTAGTTGCTAAAAAGTACTGTTTCTATCTGCAGACAAGTGGCTTTGTATTTTGCACTGTCAGTGAGTATCTGTGATTGCAGAAGCACTGGTCCCTTGGGGCTAGTGCTTCTGCAAATGGAACTACTGTTGTAATTTCAGTTTTTGTTTTTATTTTCTCAAAAGAAAACAAATTAATATAAAAAAATCTGCATTAAGGCATCGGTCAGGATTCAAAATAACACCACAAAAGTAGGGAAAGGTGGTGCTGTGGTTCACAACCTTAACTCCCCACACCCAAAGCTGCAAAAAGACATGCTCACACAAGCAACCACAGACAGCTATTATCAGGTAAGACAAATAACATTCTACTGTTTCTGGATGTCACAAAAGCAGTATTATACAATGGCAAGAGAAAATCCTGGTCCTTGATTGGTCAGACTGGGACTGGACCCGGGATGTTATCCCAGCATAACAGCCCGGCTCTAGTCCCAGTACAGTCACGACCGCATGGAAACTTTAAAAAAAAATCCATCCACAGCTGTCCGTTGCTTCCTGCTCACACTAAAAGTGAAAGCCGCATTTCCGATCGGCTTCACAGCAGGCACAGATCTCACACGTTCCCCAAACAAGCTTTGTATATTTCTTAAAAGGAAAAAAAACTGAAATCAAAGCCGTCTTCAGCATTAGCGAGCGTTTAGCGTCACAGCAGTCTCCCGCTCTTTCTCCGGTGCCCCCCGCACCAACACCATCATCTGCTCGCACTGAAAGTGAAACCCGCATTTTCGATTGGCTTCACAGTAGGCACAGATCTCACATGTGCCCCAAACAAGCTTTCTTTATTTCTAAAAAAAGAAAGAAAAACCTGAAACCAAAGCCATCTTCAGTATTAGCGTCACAGCAGTCTCCCGCTCTTTCACAGGTGCCCACCTCATTCACCCATTGTACTAACGCTCGCTCATCATTCAACTCATCTTTCTACTATGTCTTTTTTTTCTTTAAATACATGAAGCAATAGCAGGAGAAAACAGTAAAGAAAGGAACCCAGTATGAATACAGAGGAGCGGGTGTGTGTGTGTGGGGGGACACACCTATTAGAGACCTGCAATAGACACACAGAAAAACAGCTCCACCTGCTGTACAAACAGTATAAGGTACTATTTTCAAATCCGCATCCTTCCACAAAAAAAACTAAAAAATACAATTAAAACACTATTTTAACCATTTTCTAATATAAATGTAAACGAGCCATTGTATAATAGGAATAATGCCCTCCAGGGTGGGTGTTATGCTGGGATAACATCCCATGATTAGACGCCCTCGGCTGTTGGCCTCGGGCCCAACCACCCAAGGTGGGATGTTATCCCAGCATAACACCCACCCTGTCGGGCATTATTCCTTTAGTACTGATGTGCTTCCTTTGAAAAAATGTATACAGCACATTGCACTTTAAAAAATGTACTCCATGAGTGCTGTTTTGAAATAGGAGATATTGAATCTAACCCTGGTCCCCAACCCAACGCTTCAAACACAACTAGTACAAAAAAAGGCCTGGTGCTAGCCCACATGAACATTAGAAGCCTTTTGAGCCACCTTACTGAACTGGAAGCCTGGGAAAAGTTGGTAAATCCTGACATCCTATGCCTTACCGAAACGTGGCTGAAACCTAATGTATCTGATGCTTTTTGCTCCCTACCAGGGTACAATATCGCTCGGCAAGACCGATCTGGTTCCAAAAGGGGGGGCGGTGTTGCCATACACTATAAGAATCATCTTTCCCTTAGCATTTTGCCTAACCCTGATTCCCTCATGCAATGCGAATCACTGCATGCGATGCTGACGCTTGGGTCAAAATACCTACACATCGTATGTGTGTATAACCCGCCCACTAGTGGGTTGAACGGTCTTCAGAATCTACTCCAGCATGTATCCCAAACTGTGAAGATGAATGAAACCTTCCTCCTAGGTGACATGAATTTGAATTGGTTGGGCCCACATCACAGTCTCCTCGCTTCACTGATCCAAAAGCACAATTTTCATCAACTAATAACTGAGTGCACCAGAATCACCAATTCACAATCAGGTACGTTATTGGACTGGATCCTCACCAACAGACCGGATCATGTTTCCAAAGCAGCAGTCCTGGCTGACTCCCTGACGGACCACTCGCCAACGATCTGTCACTGGCGCTCCTGCCCACCGCCTGCTCCTCGATCCCGCCTGATTACCTTCACTAACTATGCTGCCCTGGATGTACAAGCCTTTCTCTCTGACATATCTGACATTGACTGGTCCGACATCTTTTTTACAACCAATGTTGAAACTGCCCTTGACATATTCCTCACCAAGTTTGGAGAAGTACAAAAGAAACACCTTCCAAAGGCAAAAAGAAGGGTCAGAGGTCGGCAATCCAGATGGTTAGACAAAGAACTCCTGTGCACACTCAAAGCCAGGGACAAGCATTGGAAACAATTCAAAAAATCTGGACTACCCCGGGACCTTATCTTATACAAACAGCATAGGAATGATTGTAAAAAGCGCATCAGGCTTGCTAAAAGCAGGTACTGTCAAAACTTACTGACTAATTCTTCCAATGATCCTCAGAAATTCTGGAGCCATATTAAAACCTTCTTAGGCTCCACTCAAACTGTCACTCCCTCCAAAATGATTCTACAAGGTGTCCACTGCAACGACTCCCTCACCATAGCCAACGCATTTAACCAGCAGTTCTTTGACCTATCTGCCTACACATCCTCCCTTAAATCTCCTGCAATGCAGCTCCACCTAAATTCATCAAACTCTGACACTCGACCCGCTTCAACTAAACCATTTTACTTTAAGGCGGTTACTTGGAATCAAGTCTTCAAACTCCTCAAGGCTATCTCCGACAACACCAGCACTGGCTCTGATGCAATGGAACCTCACCCATTAAAAATGGCAGCTCACCTCATGTCCCGACCTATAGCCAGAATCTTCACCCTATCCCTCTCCAATGGCTCTGTCCCCGAAATCTGGAAGGCTGCCAGAATTACTCCTGTGTTTAAAAAAGGGAGCAAGAATGATACGTCCAACTACAGACCAATTGCTATCCTATCAGTCCTTAGCAAAATTCTTGAAAAATCGTATCCATTCAGATTACCGAATTCATTGAAAACTCTAATCTACTTTGCTCCAACAGCATGGCTTCAGAAAACACCATAGCACCATGACTGCGCTTAGCAAAATTCACCTCTGATAGTCTCACCAACATGGACAAAGGGCAGCTAACAGGGCTGTTTTCATTGACCTTACTAAAGCGTTTGACCTTGTAGATCATCCATTGCTACTTGCCTCCCTCAGAAACCTGGGTTTTCACACCCTGTCACTACGTGGTTTAGCAGTTACCTTGCCAACAGGTCTCAAGTGGTAAAATTCAACTCGGCTATCTCTGATAGCACAGTAATCAATATTGGTGTTCCACAGGGCTCCATACTTGGACCTCTCCTCTTCACGCTATTCATAAACAATCTCCCCGATGTAATAACCTCTGGCAATTCATTACTTTATGCTGATGACCTGGTCATCTATGCCCACTCAGACAATGTAACCAACATAAATGCTGCCCTTACCACTGCCTTCCACCTGGTGCAATGCTGGCTACACACTCATCGCCTTGTCCTCAACTCAAATAAAACTAAAACTATGCTATTTGGATCACCCCATAAAATAAGAACCTGATCTTCTCCACTCACTGTTCCTGACATTAGTGGGATCCCTCTGGAGTCTGTTAGCTCTTTTCGCTATTTGGGTATTCATCTAGACCAAAACCTTGACTTAAAGCAGCATATCCAGGAAACCTGTAAAGCTGTCAACTGTAAGCTGGGGGCCGCCTACAGGACAAACTACCTGCTCACCCCCTCCGCTAAGCTGGCAATTGTCAGGGGAATCTTATTACCTACCCTGGCCTATGGTGCTCCCATCCTAACCATGGCTAGCAAAACTGTCCTGCATCAATGGGACACCACCTTTAACAACGTATGTAGGTATGCGGCAAAAGCACCACGCCTGAAACACCACTGTCAGCTGTACAAAGATCTAGGCTGGCTGTCCCCCCCTCCACCAGGCAATATTACCTCTGCAGCCTCTCTGACACCATCATCAGAGTGTCCAAGCCAGCATCTTTATCAAAACTGCTCCAGCCAGTGATACCTTCACGGGACCTTAGATCATCAGACAAATCATTACTAACTGTTCCTCTCTGCTGTACAAACAAGGGTTCTGGATCGTTCAGTTATGCTGCCCCCCACTTCTGGAACCTGCTGCCCCTGGATCTAAGAAGTGCCCAATCACATGCAGCTTTTAAGCACAGACTAAGAACATTCCTTGCCTCGATGGATAAATGTGTTTGTTTTGATCCCACTTAAAATCCTTAGTTCCTATCCAGATCACCTCTTCTCCTCCTCCATTGTAAATGTTATACTTTTACCCACATTGTCTTATATGGTTTGATGCTACTTCATAATTGTATGCACTGACGCCCTGTACTTATACCTCTGGTATGGCTGTAACATCCTGGTGTAATTTCTCTACATTTGCCTAGTCACTTAGCTTACCCTCGTCCCCTGAGCCTATTATCCCTTACCATCCTTCCTTCCTTAACCCACGTCCTCCGAGCTTGTAACCCCTCACCATCCTTACTTCTTCTCTTCCTTCCCACTTTACCCACCCTCCTTTCACCTTTTATACTGTCCTTACCCCTCCCTCTCCTACCCTCTCGCCCTCCTGTTCCCTCCACAACACTCCCTCTAGCCGATCTCACTCTCTTCCCTGCCGCTCGGTTCCACCAGTCCGGCTGCAGGTTGTAACCTTGTACCGCTAAGCCGTACTTCCTTCCTTCTGATCCACCTCTCACCATTCTGCCCTTCTCACTGCTATCTTTTCCTCCTTCATGCATCTGTCCTTCATCTCCCTTATGTACTGTCCTCACCCTCCCTCTCCTACCTATCATCTCTTCCACCTGTCCACGTTCTGCCGTAACTTTCCGATCTCCCCTTTTTTCTCTTGCCGTCTCTTAGTTCCACCGGTCCGGTCGCAGGTTGTAACCCTGTGCCGCTAAAGCCATATTCGCCGCCTCACTTCTGTGTTATTCTCCCTCCTTTCGTGCTGTCTCGCTCTTACCCTGGAGCACTCTTGACCATTATACCATGCCCCTTCATCCCCAGCCACCGATGTACCCTGCACTTTTCTACCCTGCACTACTCTTTACCTTCTCGTCCTCCCCCGTCCCCTTAGTTGACATCCCTCCACCCCCTCTATCCTTCTATACCGTTGCACACGGTCCTTCCACCTTCCCTCTTCTGCCCATCACCTTTCCCCTCTTTCATGCTCCTGCTGTAACTTTTCCCCTCTTCCCGACCTCTCCTTCTCTCCTACCGACTCCCGGTTCCACCAACCCGGTTGCAGGCGGTAACCTTCTTCCGCTAAAGCCGCACTCGCTGCCTCCCTTCTGCATTACCTTTCCCTCCTGCACTGCCCTTTATTTCCCTGGGTGTTCTACTCCCCCCTTTCTCTTTTTCCCGCTTTACCTACCCATCTGTCCCCTACCACCTCACCCCCTAGTTTTGAACAATGAATACATGTCTGATGATTCTCAATTGTTATGCTTTGACTGTACTGTATCACTATGTCCTTTTTCCAATGTATCTTGCTTGTTATGTGTAAGTTTACTGTATCGTTATGTTCTGTAACTGTACCTCCCGGGTCGTGCCTGAAAATAGTCACCTGATGGCTAGTGCAGTTACCCGGTTAACAAAAACTAAATAAATAAAATAAATATAACAGTGTGGGTGTGTAGGTTTTTCAGTGTGCATGTGTATCTGCAGGAGCCTGCAATTCTGCACACGGAAGTAGTGTTGTAATTTGGGCATCATGAATTTGTATCTGTGACTGCAGATGCACCAGCACCACAGTCAGAAGTGCGTGAGTATGTCTTACACTGTGTATGTGTATCTGTAGCTGCAGAAGCACTGGCCCTTTAGGGACCTGTACTTCTGCAGACAGAACTACTGTTGTGAGTTGGGTATCTTATATTTGCATCTGTGGCTGCAGAAGCACTGGCCCCCACAGGGGCCTGCACCTCAGCAGACAAAAGTAGTATTGTGATTTGAGTATCATGGATTTCTATCTGCAGCCTCAAATGGGCATGTATGTCTTGCAGTGTGCATGTGTATCTGTGGCTGTGGTAGTGCTGGATCCTGATGATGGATGTATTTTATGTCATCTGGAAACAGTTGTGTGTTGTTTATCTGATGATGGCTGGCTATAGCTGCTTGTGTGGTTGTGCTTTTCCTGCTTGGGGTGGGGAGTTAGGGTTGGGAAACATATCATCACATTTTCCTACTTTTGTGGTGATAAGTTGAACCCTATCTGATTATATATATATATCTCCAGTATAGGGGCACGGTCATGCCCTTATAGTGAGGGTTGAACGGTCACTTCTGTGTTAAACTGAAAATGTCGCACTTTAATAACTTCACAACTGTTCAGCTGATTTGCATTTAATTTTGCATGCTTCATCAGTGACTGAAGTTCTCTTGATGTGCCAAGTTCCTTTCTGGTCAGATGCATGAGGCTGGAGATATAAAGTGTCACAAATTGTGTCATTTACTGTTTTTTTTTTTTTTGCTATTTCTTGCTCACACTGCAGTGCAGAAACAGGTTAGAATTTTAATCTAAAAATGTTCAGGGTAGATAGGATTTGCCTCATACATGTGCCTTCCACTGGTTTAGTGAAAAAATATTAATCTGTTCCAAAGTAAGTAAGTAAAAGTAAATAAAAATGTATTTCTTTCCAGCGCCCTTCCCAAGCTCAGGGCACTTTTACAACAACTCAACACCACTTTAAAACACACTACACAAACAATAAATACAACATTCATAAATAACACCCACTTATTATGTCCCAGCAAATGCTTGGGTAAAAAGGAAAGTCTTTAGCTGTTTTTTAAAACTTTCCACAGTCAGGCAATCTCGTATCTGACGTGGTAGAGAATTCCACAGGGTCGGTGCCATAAAGGCAAAAGATCTACCTCCAAATGGACATACCCTAGGTATCTCTAGCAATCCCTCATCAGAGGAGCGAAAAGAATGGGTAGGACAGTAAGGCACCAAGAGCTCTTTCAGGTAGTGAGGTCCCAAATCATGTAGTGCCTTAAAGGTCAGCAATGTGACCTTGAAGGTGATCCTCCACTCTATTGGCAGCCAGTGCAGATCGCCCAGCACAGGTGTCATATGGCTAGATCTTGAAACTCCCATCAATGACCTGGTGGTCGCATTCTGCACAAGCTGCAAGCGGTGGATATCTACCCCTGGCAGCCCTAGATAGAGGGCATTGCAGTAATCAAAACAGCTGGTGGCAAAGGCGTGGACCAGGGTGGGAAGATCTTCAAGTGGGACCAAGTGTTTCACCCGGGCAATGTTCCTCAGATGGAAAAAGGCAGATTTGACTATGGCCGACACCTGCGCCTTCATAGTCAGGCCTTCATCAAATATCACACCTAGGTTATGTACCTGGCCAGAGGCCAGAAGCGAGGCTCCCCCAAGATATAAGCCTGAGGGTTTCCCAGTCCAAGCCCTTGTTGTCCTCCCTCCATGGTCCACAAACAATACCTCAGTTTTCTCTGAGTTCAACCTAAACCAACTAGCACTCATCCAATCCTGAATCTCCAGGAGGCAGTTATTAAAAACTGTGATGGAATCAGACTCTCGTGCAGGCATAAAGGATAGGTAGAGCTGAGAATCATCAGCATAACAATGAAAACTCAGCCCCTGCTGCCTTATAATGTCCCCCAGTGGAAGCATACACACCATGAATAACATAGGGGACAGCACCAATCCCTGCGGTACCCCACAGGGCAGCCAATGAGGGGCCGAGAAGTAAATTCCAGACACCACTCTCTGAGATCTGCCCTCCAGAAACAATCGAAACCAACTGTGGACTGCTCCCCTCAGACCACAGAAAAACCACAGGTGGTCGAGCAGTACCTCATGATCCACGGTGACAAATGCTGCTGAAAGATCCAGGAGAACCAAGATTGAATGGGTCCTCCAATCTCTTGCCATCAGGAGACCATTCAATACCCGAACAAGATCAGTTTCTGTATTATGCCTTTTCCTGAAGCTGGATTGGAGAGGGTCATAGATATTGTGGCTGGACAAATGATCCTCCAGTTGCAGAGTGACCACCTTCTCAATAATCTTCCCTACAAAGGGGAGATTAGAGACCGGTCTGTAATTTGCTGGGCAGTTGGGGTCAAGAGCAAATTACAGACCGGTCCTTAAGGGATCAGAAAGATCCCTCTCTCTAATGACACCCCCCCACTATCCCAGCCAGGACTGGGCCGATAACATCTACACACCCCACCACCAGGTGAGTAGGGCCTGGATCCAACTTACAGTGGGTAAGTCTGGATGATCCTCACTATATCTATTACTGCTGGTAGGCTAAAGGTGGACCAGGACAACCGGGCATTAGCACCACCCGATTGACCAGTGCAAGGTCCAATGGAAGGGCACTGGCAGATCTCATCCCTGATGGTGGATACCTAGTTGGCAAAGAACTTTGCAAATTCCTCACACTGTACCTGTGATAATGTTCTGCCAGACTGAAGACAGACTGGACTGCACAGTCTGTCCACAGTCCAGAAGAGCTGGGATGGTCTGTTCTTTGCTGCAGCAATTTCCCTGGACAGGAACTCTGCCTTCTTATGGGAAATTGCTGATTGGTAGAGCTTATAGTGTTCTAACAATTCAAGTCTATCCACCTCCAGTTGAGTTTTCCGCTAGCATCTTTCCAATCTTTGTCCCTTCCTCTTCAGCTCACGGACCTCCCAATCAAACCAGGGAGCCCCCAGGTGAAGAGTACGGGGATGAACACGAATTGGAGCAATGACATCCAGGGACCTCAACTACAGCCCTATTATAGGCTAGGACCAAAGGCCCTGGATCCATGCTATCCCTTGGAAGACCCAAGAAGTTCAGCTCCGTCATTAGGCCTTCTGAGATGACCCCTCTTAATGGATGGAACTGTACTAACTCCCTAGGGACAGGCCTATTTTGGGGGGCCACAAATCTAAACCTCAGGGCATGATGGTCAGACCATCCGACTGGCTCCACCTCCACATCGGATATCTCCATCCCCAGATGGAATATCAAGTCCAGTGTGTGTCCCCATGGGTTGCAGAGGTAATAACCCATGACAGACCCAATGAATCCATCAATTGGAGGAGGTTTTGACCAAATGGCGAGAGTTCATCGTCGTCCCAGGCATTGAAATCTCCCAGGATTAACCATCTGGGAAACTCCAATACCATATCGGTGATGAAGTCCGCAACCTCCTCCTGGAACTCCCTCTCATCCCTTGGTGGATGGTAGATGATAAGGATCCTGTAGCCTGCACCTGCACCCACTATGCACTCAAAGGAGTCGGTATCACCAACCAAAGTTATTAAATTTAAAAATGTCCCATTATTTTCAAAGGGAGCAGTTAGATGTTCTGCTCAAAAAAGAATCCTTTGTCACAAATGGGTAATCCTTCTTTGCAAATGGGTCATCCTGTGTCACAAAGAGGAATTTTTTTTCATGTTGCCACTATCTTGTTTCTTTGGGGGCAGGGTTGGGCAGGTGAGGAGGGGGATATGTGAAAGGGGAGGGTTCTGCAGACTGGATGGACTGGAAGAGTCCTTTTCTGCTGTCACATTTCTATGATTCTATAATTCTTAATGAGAGGAACCAAATTCAATAACTCAAACAAGTGATGCATTTACTCAAAACCAACACATGTTCTGGTAATCAGGGGTCATTTCACCTGGTTCTGGTGTTAGTTTTTAGACAAATCAGTTGGAAATGTGGTTTTGGAATGTTCTGAAATCCTCTTCTGTGTCTTTTTTCATGCTGGGGAATCCTTTGCTACAAATTGAGAAAAAAAACAACGCAAAACAGGATGCTGTTTTGCAAATTTGCTAAAAAGGATTCTTTTTTTTGCACATTTCTGAAAAAAAGAACACAGAAAAAGATTTACAATACACACATTTTTGTCCACTCCCACTTTGTAATAGGTATGTATCCTTGGTGTCTAGTAGCACCCCCCACCTTCCGATTGCCATTCCCATTATTGTTAGGTATTTCCTTGGTATCTAGTAGCACCCCTCATCCTCCGATCACTGTGCCCATATTTAGTTATGTATCCTTGGTGTCAGGTGGCACCCCCACCCTCCAATCCCATTCTATTAATTTTATCTATTTCACTGGTGTCTAGCTGCACCCCCCCATCTTTCAATTGCTGTGCCCATATTTAGTTATGTATCCCTGGTGTCTAGAGGCACTCCCACCCTCTGATTGCTGCTCCTGCTATTGTTAGGTATTTCCTTGGTGCCTAATGGCACCCCCTACCCTCCCATCACTGTGCCCATATTTAGTTATGTATCCCTGGTGTCTAGCACTCCTCACCCTCTAATTGCCATTCCTGTTATTTTTAGGTATTTTCCTAGTGTCTAGTGGCACCCCACCACCCTCCCATCACTGTGCCCATATTTAGTTATGCATCTCTGGTGTCTAGTGCCACCCTCCCTCTGATCCTCATCCCATTACTTTTATCTATTTCCCTGGTGTCTAGTGGCATCCCCTCACCCTTGATCACTGTTCCCATAATAAAAATATAATTCCCTGGTGTCTAGTGGCACCCCTCAATCCCTGATCGCTGTCTCCATTATAGCCCAATAGTTCCCTGGTGTTTAGTGGTTCCCCCAACTCTGATCTCAGTCCCTTATTCAAATTTTCCTGAAGTAAAGAAAACGGTCCCTCCATGGCTTTTTTAAAACCTCTAGAAAAAAGGTCCCTTGCTGATCTGACCCCCCCACTCTGACCACCCACTTAGCACCCACCACCACACATATCTCCCACACACCCTCACTCACTGGACCAGCTACCGGGGTGAACATCTACTCTCTGATCATTGACATGTCTTGCTGCTGGAAATGATAACTGCTATACCTTGCATCATCAGGGGGATTACCTCAAGATGCAGGGAGGTGATTCTGCCACTGTACAATTGCCTGGTCAGACCACACCTTGAGTACTGAGTGCAGTTTTGGCATCTGCACCTAAAGAAAGATATTCAACTCCTAGAGCAGGCTCAGAGGAGGGCAACCAGGATGATTTGGGGGATAGGACATATTAGGAGAGGCTTGAGGAGCTCAACCTATTCTTACTGGAGGAGAGACAGGGGGATATGATTGAGGTCTTCAAGTATCTAAAAGGAGTAAATGAGGTAAACCTTCATGGGGTCTTTTACAGGAAGGTAGGAGGGGCCACCAGGGGGGGATAGTTGGAGGCTGGAGGATTGGAGACTCAGGGGGAAAGGAGGAGGCAGTACTTCACTGAGAGGGTGGTGGAACCATGGAATGCACTGCCTAAGGAGCTGGTGGAGGTTTCTATGGTGGAGAGGTTCAAGAGAGGCTGGGACAGATATAGATAGGGGACTGATGCTGAGGAATGCTTGTCTGGGGGGAAACTGTGGTGGGGCAAGGAGGATCATGGGAGGGGCCAGGAGGATGGTATCGGTACCCATTCAGGGTACTGACTCCTGAGCAGACTCAATAGACCATGAGGCCTACTCTGCTGGCATTTTAGTATGTTAGTATGTTATATGAGTAACTAAGGTAAGTGCAATACGGTGTACAGTATTTTAATAGGGTTTTTACCTTTGGTGCATAACTTTGCCATTTGTTTGAAATTTTTTTCACCAAATTTTCAACATGGTCTTTTCGGGACCCCACCTCATGAACAATTTCAGCAGATTTATGCAATTCTGGATAGAAAGGTGATTTTGTGATCACTTGGCAAAATCACGTTTCAGGCATGATTTGAACATTTTCACCACCTTTGTTCACGAGCTGGTGTCATAAGAAGGCTATGTTTAAAATTTGTGGTCAAAACAATGTAAAAATGGCAAACCTATGCACATGTGTTGAAATGATGGTATGCTCCCTTGTAACTTTGGTAATTTTAAATATTCTGATGCAAAATTTTCAATATAGCCATATTTTTACACAACCTCATGAATGTGACAGCTGTAATTTTTAAAATCCCAGCTAAACTGCCTTTTCACATGTGTGTTGTGGAATGACATTGCAGTGGCACGGAATCAAATTTTGGCAGGGATTTGGAAATTTTCAGTACTGGGTTCATGCAGTGTGGTAATAAGAAGGCTATGGTGAGAATTTGGTCGTGGTTTTGATAACATTGGAAGTGCAGGGCCTGGAGGGACCTACGCTTCCACAGCAACATACATATAACCATCTATGGAGGGATAAGAGTGCAGAGCCCAGAGGGCCCTGCACTCCCATAGGGAAATATCAATACAGTTAATCTGGGATGGATTTTCTATGGGGCCCTTAAATCGATGCAGGGCGCATCAAACAACCCTTGTGTGAGATCCAGGTGCACCAAATATTGTGCCATATTTTACAAGAAAAGCATTCTCTATGGCAAAGTCCCCCAAACTGATGCAAGAGGTCCACTGCATCAAGCAAATGATGCAAGGGATGAGAATGACACAAGCTGTGTCTAACAAACTGTTGGCAGTTGAGTCAAAAACTGACTCAAGGAATAAGAAGGAGACAGGTTGAGTCAAAGAAATGGTGCAAGTTGAGTCAAACAAATGACTCAAGGAAAGAAAATTATGGAAGTTGAGTTAAAAACATGACTCAAGGAATAAGAATGACACAAGTTGAGTCAAAAAAAATGACACAAAGGATGAGAATGATGTAAGCTGAGTCAAAAAATACAGCAGATGAAATGGCCAAGACTAATCCCCCAAAAAGTTCTAAATTAGTCCTACAGGGGAATATTGGCCCTTAATAGTACCATAGTCAGGTATGACCCACTGTTATGGGCCTCGTTATATGCTCTAGTGTACATTAGGACAGCTCTTGCTGGTCTATCAGCAACATACATCTGAGGCATAAGGACAGGATTCACATTCTTTGAAAATCCCAAATAAGGAGACAGTGCATCGTTTCAGTGATGCAGGCATCCCTTCCACAGGCATTTTTTTGGTACAAGCATTGCACAAGTCAATCTGGTGCATGCAGACCTGTTTTTCATGGAAGCGCCATTTGAAAATCAGAATTGACGCAAGTTTTGATGCATCCTATTCCTTGTGTCAGTTGTTTTTAATGCAGGCACCCTGCATCTTTCTTTAGCCTTTGAAAATCTGGCCCCCTATCTCAGAAAGTATGAATGGATGGGAGTGCAGGGCTCAGAGGGCCCTGTGCTCCCACAGGCAAATAAGGCTGTGATTATACTATCTCAAAAAGTAAGGAAATTCACTGCAAAAACTTTGTTAATGCACTAGTTAGGGTTAAAGTGACAAAAGTAGGAAAATGTGGTGTTAGGGTTTGACTAACACCCCACCACCCTGCTGGCAGCAACAGGGTGGGGTGTGCTTTGGGGTTGTCAGCCTGACGCCACCCCATTCTCTTTATACTGTACTCATCTCAACTTATTTATTTCATGGAATGGGTGAGCGTTAGGTTGATAACCCCAAGGCACACCCCCACATCTGTTGTTGCTCTACAGGGAGGTGGGGTGTTAGGTTTTAAAACCATAACACCACATTTCTATTTTGTTGTTTTAACCCTATATAGTGCATCATCAATGTTTTTGCAATATCTCTCTCTCTCTCTCACTCACACTCTCTCTCTCTCGCTATATATATATACTGTATATATATATATCTATATGTATATAAACCTGAACATATGAAGAAGCCAGCAGAAGAAGGCCATTTGGTCTATCTAGTTTGATCATATTGCAGGGTCCACAGCTTGAGCTATTGTCCCTACCCCTTCACACTCGTCCCATTCTCCCTACCCATGACCTTTACCTTCCTCATGCCTATCCCAGCCTTTCTTGAAGCTGCCCACTGTCTTCAATAAGACCATCTCTTCTGGAAGTGCATTCCAAGTGTCCACCACCCTTTCTATGAAGAAGTGCTTCCTGACCTCCATCCTAACCCCCCTCCAGCTTAAGACAGTGCCCCCTCATGTTATGGTTGCCACTCAGCTTAAGGAGATCCTTCTTATCAATCTTATTTATCCCTTTCAAGTACTTGAGGTCCCAATCATGCCCCTTCTCTCTCTCCTTTCCTCTAGGAAGTACTGTACATGTTCAGTGCCCTCAACCTTTCCTCGTATGCCTTACCCTATTGAACACATTCCCAGCTTTATCCTCTCTCCCACATGAACTCCTGGTCCATTTCTCTGCCCCCCACATCCCCATTCTAATTATAATCAACTCCAAGTCAAAGTTGATTTGGGCAGGGGGTGTAGAACTGGGAGACAGTGTGCCCCTGTCTCTGGCACACCAATACAGCGACCTGTTGATGAACTGTCGATTTTGCTGGCAGTGATGTAGGTCACCATATTGGTGTCACTGTCAGGGGTATACCGAGTGTTAGGCTTGAGAAGCATAAGGCACACCCCACACCTGCTCTTCTGCCTGGTTTGGAAGGGAGGGGTGTTAGGGAAATGCCTGATTTCCGAACTTTTGTCACTTTGACCCTAACTAGAGCATGAACAAAGTTTTTTGCAACTTATTTCCTTACTGTTTGAGAAAGTATTATAGTATCCTTGTTTTGCTGTGGGAGCACAGGGTCGTTTGGACCCTGCACTCCCATCCCTCCATGGATGCATATGGCCCTGTGCTTCCATGTATAGGACAACAATGACCAAATTGTCAGCATAGGCATCTTATTACCCCATCTCACGTACCCGGTACAGAAAATGTTCAAATCCCCACCAAAATGTAATTCTGGGCAACTACAATGCCATTCCATGCTACAGGTGTGGAAACACATTTTGACCGGATTTGAAAAATGACAGCTGTAACATACATGAGGTGGGGGTTATAAGAATGTTATGGTGAAAATGTGGGGTTAAAATATTTACTATTTCCAAAGTTACAAGTGGGTGTAGTGAAATTGCAACAAATTGTTATTACTTTGGCATTTTTTCATATTTTGACCCCAAATTTTCAACATAGTCTTCATATGACCCCACCTCATAAACCCCATAGGTGAAAATTTTCAAATCCATGCCAAAGCACTTTTCCATGCCAGAGGTGCAGAAACACATTTCAGACAAGATGTGAAAAATGACAGCTGTACTGTTCATGCGGTGATGTGAAAAAATGGCTATGTTGAAAATTTGGAGTCAAACTATTGAAAATTACCAAAGTTATGCACATGCATAGAAGAATTTCAACAAACACATGCAACTCTGGCATTTTTAGGAATTTTTTCACCAAATTTTCAACATGGCCTATTTATTTAATCAGGCTTTTTTCTGAATGTTTTTAAATAATGTCACTGTTATTATTATTTTTATAATTTACAGTATGTGCATTTTATTGTACAGCACCTTGATATATGAATGGTGCTTAAGAAATAAATTTTACTTACTTACTTACTACTTACTAACTCATGAACACTGGCACAGAAATTTCATTATTCTTGCCAAAAAGGTGATTTTGTGCTGCAACTGTGAAATCACCTTCCGGGCCTGATTAACAAAACTACAGTGGCAGTGTTCATGAGGTGGAGTCCCAAAAAGGCCATGTTGAGAATTTAGTGAAAACATTCCCAAAAAAGGCAAAGTTATGAACATAATTTCAAAACACTATGGAAATACATATTACCTTGATTCCTCAGTTCACTGTTTGGCTTTGAAGAGTGCAGACATGTCCCGGTCCACAGAAGATGACAGCCTATGACATCCAGTGGTAAGTATAGAGTAAAGGGGTGTAGGGTGGTGGGCACGCAGTTGGAGGGTCAGGATGGGGGAAGGGACAGCAGGGACAACAAGGGACCATTTTTTTTTCTGGTTTTAAAAAAAAATAAAAGATGTTGTGGAACAGTTTTCTTTTTTTTAGGTAACAAACAAAATATAAAAAGTATTTGGAGACATTGGGAGTGGGCTTCCCAGTGTCCCACACTGCTGGGGGGGGTTAAAATAACATATTATAAGTATTTGGGGACACTGGGAGTGTGCTCCCCAGTGTCCAACACTGTTGGAGGGAGGACTTGTGAATGCCGACACAGTGATTGGGCTCCCCGGAGTTGGCAATTATTATTACAACAATGGGCAGGGGTGGTAGGGAGTGACATCTGACACTGGATATGGGCATCCCAGTGTCAGATATTATTATAAATATAAAAAGCTAAAGAAAGAGGATGGCAGTTGGAGGTTGGGGGAGCCACTAGACACCAGGGAAAGGGTGGTTCATATCCACAACTGCAGCCTGCAACACGCATTCCAGCTGGGGCTGCAGAAGTCAGAAAAATCCCACTGTTCACATACAGAGAATGTGGCAGAAGGCTCCTCTCACTAAGCTGGGCACTTGGGATTTTGGTTACCCAGAAAAAGTATTTCTGGCCTTAAATGTGGAAAACAAACACCAGAATCTAGCTAAACATGGCCCATTCAGCTAGGTTCTGGTGTTTATTTTGTAAAATGATAACATTTTGATGTATTTTCCACACTTTGTAGTTGGTGGTAAAAAAAAAAACAAGGTGGTGACTCATCAAAAAAGGATTTTTCCCTCATGAAAAAGGACTGGATCTCGTGAGAATAAATCTTTTTTTGTGAGATCAAATCCTTGGCCAAACTTTCTCCCTCTAGTCTGAAAAGTGATCTTCCTATTGTTAACTATGGGAAATGAAAAATGTAATAACTTTGCAACAGATTAATATTTTCACACAAAACTAAGCATGCCTGTTATGTTACCCAAGCTGTTTCTACCATCAAAAAATCACATTAAAATTCCACACCATCTGGACGTAGGGCAATGAGAAAAAAAATGCAAAAAGTGGAGACTTTATGACTTTTTGCACTGTCTGGATATCAGAATCTGCACAACCAACCAAAACAAAACTTGCCACATCAAGAGATATTCCCCACGGGACAGCGCATACAAAATTTTGACCAAATCCGTTGATCAGTTGCAAAGTTATTAAAGTGCATAATTTGAGGTTTAACATTAAACATGCTACTCAACCCTAACTATAGAGGTGCTACCACATATTATATAATATTATAGAGGCATGGTTGTGCCCCTATAGTTAGGGTTGAGTAGGCAGTTTAACGTTAAACCCCAAATTTTGCAGGTTAATAACTTTGCAAACATTAAATGGATTTTCACAAAATTCAGAATGTGTGGTCTCATATGGAAGATCTCTTGATTTTCCAAGTTGTGTTTCAATCAGAGTTGCGTTTTTTGTGCAACGAAGCGCCAAAAAACAAATGTTTCACTTTTTGTCCCATTTTTGCTGATTTTTGCCCATTGCGCTGCTGCCACACCATTTGGAATTTTGGTCTGACATCTTCAGGGTAGAAAGAGGTTTGCCCAAAGAACAATTCAGCATTGGTTTGGTGAAAAAATATTAATCAACTCAAAAGTTATGTTAATTTTGAATGTTTGGGTTCTGAGCATGCTCAGTTCAGTCTTAGATTTATATGTATGTTTTGCAAAAGAGGACTGGGCTCGCAATCAAGGATTTTGTCACCTCACAAATGGGGATTTATAAAATCCCTGTTTGTCAGGAAAATACACCTTTTGCGAGCTGCCATCTTGTTTTCATTTTTCCCCACAAACAAAATGTTGTAGCTTGCCCCGTGGATGTGTTCTGATGTAAATTAAGCATGATTTTTGTTCAGGGTGACACCCTCTACAAACCCATGGCTTTGGTTTGCTTTGTTTTGGTTAATAAATGGCTGTTTTACATTTTAAAATTCCTTGTTTGTCACTCGCTTCCGATCCTCGTTCACAAGGTGATAAAATCCCCTTTTGTGAGCTGACAAAATCCTTGATTGCAACTTCTGGACCAAATGGCCCTATCTCGTGAACAAGGATTGGCTTGCAAATTGGGATTTTGTCAACTCAGGAAAGGGGATCAGCTCACGAAAGAGGATTTTGACAGCTCGCAAAAGGGGATTGGTGTTCTGAATACCCTTTCGTGAGCTGTCAAATTCCCCTTTCACAAGCTGCCAAAATCCCTTTTTGCAAGCTGACAAAATCCTTGATTGTGATTTCCAGACCAGATGGTCCTTCTCACGAACAAGGATTGGCTTGCGTATAGGGATTTTGTCACCTCGTGAAAGGGGATTGACTCACAAAAGGTGATTTTGACAGCTTGTGAAAGGGGATTTCTTTTTTAAATCCTCTTTTGCAGGGTGACAAAATCCCAGTTTGTGAACTGTCACAATCCTCTTTCTGAGCTAATCCCCTTTCGTGAGCTGACAAAATCCTTGATTGCAATTTCCAGACCAGATGGCCAAAATCTGATGAACAAGGAATTCTTATGAACAGTGATTGTGACAGCTCGTGAATGGGGACTGGCCTCGCGAATGGGAATTTTGCCATCTCATGAATTAGAAATTTTAAAACTTTCCCAGTTCACTGTAAATAAATGGTATGATCTTTGGCTTCAAATTTGCAGGGTATAAAGGGGGTGTCCCAGAGATGTGAATTATGCTGTTTAGGTGCAAACAATTTAATCGGTTCCATAGATATGCCATTACGAAGTTGAGATTTTTCTCATAGAATAACATTGCAGTGCCCACAGCACCTTTCGGTGCCCATATCTCCAAAATGATGTGAGATACGGATTTTCTGCTCTGGGTTAGGTGAACTAAGCATACATGAAGGTTTCTAAGTCATGATTACAACTGTAGTGGAATTTTTTTCATAGCTGCTACAGTTACTGAGATATTGGCAAATTAGTTTTACAAGGGTTCCTTTTAAGCCCTATAGGGCTGCTGCATGGCTCTGTAATTATGTGTAA
Organism: Neoceratodus forsteri; assembly: GCA_016271365.2. NCBI lineage: Eukaryota > Metazoa > Chordata > Ceratodontiformes > Ceratodontidae > Neoceratodus > Neoceratodus forsteri. The sequence continues at coordinate 603,990,455 of CM057456.1, read as the reverse complement.
GTGGGAGCGTAGGGCCCGGAGGGCCTGCACTCCCACAGATGAATATTGTTATGGTATTTTGTAGTGATGCTGTTCAAGCAGGCACCCCGAGATTCCATGCTCTCTCTGTCTGTGCCCTTCTCTGTCTGTTTATATATCTACAGTATCTATCTATCTATCTATCTATCTATCTATCTATCTATCTATCTATCTATCTATCTATCTATCTATCTATCTATCTATCTATCTGTCTCTGTCTGTCTATCTGTCTGTCTATCTATCTATCTATCTATCTATCTATCTATCTATCTCTCTATCTATCAACCTACCTTCCTTTGTAATTATTTCATAAGTGGGCCCAGTGCCCACCTTTGATACCACTTATTTCTCCCTTTCCCATTCAAGTCACCCGCCTGGCCACCCTTCCCACTGTTTGTTTATAATTATTATCTTTTATAAGCAGACTGTGATGCACACACCATACCACTTCTCCTGATCCCCCTCCCCTCCAGGTAGCCTGCCTCTGTTCCCACTGACGTACATGGTGGCACTTAGGTGCCCACCTCTAGTGACACCAAACACTAGCTGACACTGGGGTGCCCAATCCCCAGTGTCAACTATGTCCCCTGAAAAGAAGAAGAAACCATTCCTTGTTGATTTGCTTACCTGCAAAAAGGAAAACCATCCCTCACTGATCTGACCTCTCCCCCAGACCTCCCATTCGGTACCCACAGCCCCACACCCCCCACCCCACCCACATAACCTCTCACAGCTGAATATGTCTCATGGTGTAGATCCACTGTCCAATCAAGAACACTTCTTGCTGCTGTAACTGGCAACTTTGACATGAGAAAATCAGATAAATGCAGTTTAATGTATTTCAATGTTGTTTGAATTTTTATTCATAACTTTATACTTTTTACATATTTTGACCCCATATTTTCAACATGGCCTTTTTAGAACCCCCACCTCATGACCAGTGGCAGTGGAATTATGTAAATATGGCAAAAAAGGTGATTTCCCAGTCACTTTGTGAAGTCACCTTTCTGGTGGGGTTTCAAACATTTCTCCACCCTTGTTCATGGGGTAGGGTCATGAGAAAGGTATGTTGAAAATGTGGGTATCCAGAGATTCTATGATCTCTCTCTCTCTCTGCTTCTCTCTTTGTCTGTCTGTCTGTCTATCTGTCTGTCCATCTATCTATCTATCTATCTATCTATCTATCTATCTATCTATCTATCTATCTCATTATCTATCTACCTACCTACAGTACCTTTGTAATTATTTCATAAGTGGGCTAGGTGCCACCCTTGGTACTGCTTCTTTCTCCCTTTCCCCTTCAGGTCACCTGCCAGGCCTTTACACAGTTTGTTTATAATAATTATCTTTTATAAGCAGACTGCAGTGTCCACTCCCATATCTCTTCTCATGACCCTCCTTCCCTCCAGGAAGCCTGTCTTCATTCCCACAGATGTACATGGTGGCACATAGGTGCCCACCCCTAATGCCACCAAACATTAGACCACACTGGGGTGCCCAATCCCCAGTGTCAACTAAATCCCCTGAAAAGAAAGAAAACATCCCATGTTGATGTTTACCTACAAAAAATAAAATTGTCCCTCATCAATCTGACCTCTCCCCTGACCTCCCATTTGGCACCCACAGCCCAACACACCCCCACCCCACCCACATAACCTCTCTCTCAGCTGAATATGTCTCATGGTGTAGATCCACTGTCTGATCCAGGACATGTCTTGCTGCTGGAACTGACAACTGTGATATGAAAAAATCAGATACATGCAGTTTAATATATTTCAATGTGGTTTGGATTTGTATTCATAACTATATATATATATATATATATATATATATTTAGTTATTTAACAGGAGTAGCACACTAAGCTGAAAACTTTTTTACAGTTGCGACCTGGGAGCACAGGGAATTAAGTGACTTGCTCAGGGTCACACAGTATATAAGTGGAATTATGTAAATATGGCCAGAAAGGTGATTTTTCAGTCACTTTGTGAAATCACATTTCTGATGGGGTTTCAAACATTTCTCCACCCTTGTTCTTGGGGTGGGGTCATGAGAATTATATGTTGAAAATATGGGTATCCAGAGATTCCATGCTATCTCTGTCTGTGCCTCTCTCTTTGTTTATCTATGTGTCTATCTGTCTGTCTACCTCTCCTCCAGGTAGCCTGCCTCCATTCCTACTGATTTACATGGTGGCACTGAAGTGCCCACCCCTAGTGCCACCACTGACTAGCTGACTCTGGAGTGCCAATCCCCAGTGTCAGCTAAGTCCCCTGAAAAGTAGAAAAACATCCCTTGTTGATTTGTTTACCTGCAAAAAAGAAAATCATCCATCACCAGTCTGACCTCTCCCCCAACCTCCCTTTTGGCACCAACAGCCCCCCACATTCCCCACCCCACCCACATTACCTCTCTCAGATGAATATGTCCCATGGTGTAGATCCACTGTATGATCAAGGACACATCTTGCTGCTGGAACTGGCAACTTTGATATGAGAAAATCAGATAAATGCAGTTTAATATAGTTCAGTGTGGTTTGAATTTTTATTCATAACATTGTCATTTTCATATATTTTGATTCCAAATTTTCAACATGGCCTTTTTGGAACCCCCACCTCATGACCAGTGGCAGTTGAATTATGCAAATCTGGCCAGAAAGGCAATTTTGCAGTCACTTTGTGAAATCAACTTTCTGGTGTGATTTCAAACATTGGGGTCATGAGAAAGGTATGTTGAAAATTTGGGATCAAGATATGTAAAAATGCAAAGTTATGAGAGTACTTTGAGATTTTTCTACACTTGCTCATACGTTTGCTAATTTTAAATATTCATAAGTATCATAAGTTGGGTTTCAATACAGTAGCTTACATCAAGAAGTCTTGTTGTTGAAGGGATCATAGAGATTATCAGCTAGGGTATACCTGTGAATCCATAATGGGCATCTATCTTGTTCTTTAAAGTATTCATCATGTTACTGTTAACTATGTCTGGAAGGAGCTGATTCCAAGGGGCCATGACTCTCTAGTTGATCCAGGGCTCCCTCTTTCTGAACTTGTAAAGTTCACCCTTCAATTGATAGTCATGGGTTCAAGTTGTTCTAACTGAAACTTTCCTTTCTGTTCTGACACCAGATTTTCAACATAGCCATTTTTTCACACCACCTCATGAATGTGATAGCTTTCATTTTTCAAATCCTTGCAAAAAATGTGTTTTTGCATGTGTGGTGTTGAATGAAGTTTGGGCAGGGTTTTGAAAATGTTAGTCTACTGGGTTCATGAGGTTGTGTAATAAAAAGAGTCTATGGTGAAAATTTGGTTTACAGATATAGTAAAATGCCCAGGTTACATAGAAACATAGAAACATAGAATTTGATGGCAGATAAGGACTGCTTGGCCCACCCAGTCTGCCCATTTCCCTACCTAATGGATAAGCTGCAGATCCTAGTTAACCAGCAGCCTACTTCTTCCTGCCCCCACCCCCTAGAATTGCCTTATGACTGTCCCATGCATGCTTGAATTCCACCACTGTTTTTGACTCCACAACCTCCTCGAAGGCCGTCTCCATGCATCCACAACCCCTCTCTGTGAAAAATACTTCCTTAAATTACCTCTGAGCTGCCCCCATCTTCAAATTGTGCCCTTGTTCTTGCACACCTCTTTTTTTGAAGATGCTACACTCTGGACCTGTTGATTCCCTTGAGGTACTTGAAAGTTTTATCATGTCCCCCTCCCTCCTTTTCCTCGAGGCTATACATATTAAGCTCCTTAAGTCTCTCTCTTCATATGTTTTCCGTGCAGACCCTGCACCATTTTGTTGCTCTCCTCTGGACAGCTTCCATCCTGTCTATGTCTTTTTGAGATAGGGTCTCCAGAACTGCACGCAGTACTCCAGATGGGGTCTGACCAGCTGTCTGTACAGAGGGATAATAGCTTCCTTGTTTCTCACTGGTGATGCCTCTCTCTATGCATCCCAGTGTCCCCCAGCCCTCCTTGCTGCCTCTCACATTCTTTTGCCCACCTTTAGGGTCATCTGATATGACTACCCCCAGGTCCCTTTCCATTTTAGTTGTTGTTAGTATCTCACCCCCATTGTGTACTCTTCCCTGGGTTTTTGTTTCCCAGGTGCATTACCTTGCACTTCTTAGCATTGAATCTAAGCTGCCATACATCTGACCATTCCTCTAACCTTGCCAAGTCTCTCTTCTCATCCTTTCCACCCCACCTTGTGCATCAACTCTGTTGCAGATCTTAGTGTCATCTGCAAAGAGACATCTTTTCCTTCCAGTCCCTCTGCAATGTCACTTATAAAGACATTGAAGAGGACCGTCCTAATACTGAACCCTCATGGTACCCCACTAGTAACCCCTTCTTCAGAGTGGACTCCATTTACTATTACTCTCTGTGTCCTATTCTCCAGCCAATTCTTTACCCAGGCTGTCATCTTGGGACCCACTCCCAGGCTGGCTAACTTGTATATTAATCTTTGTGTGGGACTGTGTCAAATGCCTTGCTAAAGTCTAGGTAGACCATGACCACAGCCCCTCCTGATCTACTACTTTGTCACCCAGTCAAAGAAATCTATCAGATTTGTCTGGCATGACCTTCCCGCTGGAATCCATGCTGCCTTGAGTCCGTGCCTCTGGCCTCTAGATACCTGACAATTCTTTCCTTCAGAAGTGATTCCATCATTTTCACTACCACTGAGGTTAAACTAATAGGTCTGTAGTTTCCTGCTTCTGCCTTGCTCCCACTTTTGTGAAGGGGAATCACATCTGCCCTCCTCCAGTCCTCAGGTACCACCCCATCCTCCCATGATTTGTTAAAGAGGGTAGTCAGTGGTGTCACTAGTTCTACCCTTAGTTCTTTTAGAATTCTGGGATGAATCCCATCAGGCCCCATTGCTTTGTCCACCTTCAGTTTTAAGAGTTCTTTCAGAACCCTTTCTTCTGTAAATGGCTGGCATCAACTTCTGTATCCAGAGTGTTTCTACTGTTTGTTTTATGTACCTCCCTCTTCCTTTGTAAATACTGAGCAAAAATATTTGTTTAGTATCTCTGCCTTTCACAGTCACCCTCTGCCCACCCTCCTCCCTTTATTAAGCCTCACTATCTCTCCCTTGGTCTTCCTTTCTCCTGATGTACCTATAAAAGATTTTATCCCCCTTTAACCGAGTTGGCTATCTTTTCCTCAGTTTGGGCCTTTGCTGTTCTGACTGCCTCCCCAGCTCCTTTGCTTTAACTGATACAGTTCTCTGTCCTGTTCCTTCTGTGATTCCTTGTACTTCCTGAATGCTTTCTTTTTCTCTAGAACCTTCACTGCCACTTCCTTTGAGAACCATAGTGGTTTCTTATATCGTTTCATTTGTTTATTTGCTTCACACAAAGGCTTGTTACCTCTGTGATGGCAGTTTTTATTATTCCCCATTGTTCTTCCACCCCTCCTTCCTGCCCATTTGCTAGCACATTCCTTAGGCACTCACCCATTTTGGCAAAGTCAGCCCTCCTAAAGTCCAGTACTTTTGCCTTTGTATGACTTGACTCTATTGCTGTGTTTATTGTGAACCATACTGTTCGATGGTCGCTAGTTCCCAGATGGCTACCCATTTCTACATCTGAGATCCTCCCAGGTTATGAATGAATGTGGCAATATTGCAACATTCATGCATGACTTCACTAATTCATGCATGACTTCACTAATTTTCAGCATGTTCACTCCAAACTTTCAGCATAGTCATTTTTCCATACAACCTCATAAACATAATTGTTGTCATTTTTAACTCCTAGATGAGGTGTTTTCATACTTCTGATGCAAAATTACATTTCATCCAATATACTATTAGTGCTACTGTACATGTCATAAAATGACTATCTTGAACATTTGGGGTCAAATTCCAATATATATTCTAAATAAATAAATAAAATAAATAAAAATGTAAAAAAATTAAAAAAAAAGGAAATAAGAAACTTTCTATATAGTACAAGTCTTGACCCCAGTGAGTATACTTTGAGATCCCGTGCTGGTGAGTTGAGTTCATTGGCGAGCTCAGTCATCTAGCTGGATGGATTGGGGGGATGTACTGTTATGTGACACCCCCAGCCAGGGAACAAGAGCTGATGAGTTCTCTGCATGGGCCCAGGTACCATATAATGAAAACAACTGCCTCTTGGCAAAGTACCCTGCACTTCTACACCCATAGGTGGTAGAGGGCCCTGTGCATTGGCTGACAGATTAACTCTCTGCCCTCTGGGTCTGTATCTGTGGCTACATGGAAAGGCAGGGAACAGAGTGCCCTGCAGTTGCACAGCCCACCAGACAGCCCTATGAAGTCTTGACATCTGTTGCTGGATGGATGTGCAGGGCCTGCAAGGGCTCTACACTTTTGTAGGTGGACAGAGTCTTCCCTTGGCACAGGAAGACTCTGTCCACCTACACATCTGCATCTGTTCACATAGGTCCCAAAGGGACCTACATAAATGTGGATATGACTCTACTATCTCAAAAAGAAAGGACATTCTTTGTGAAAAAACTATCTTAATGCACCAGTTAGGGTTCAACATAACACCACAAAAGCATGGAAATATGGCATTAGGGTTTCCAACCCTAACTCCCACCCCACCCTCCCAGCAGCAAGGAAAAAAACATTTTGGGTCTCTGGAGTCTTGGCGAATCAATGCTGAGATCTTCCTTAGGGCTGTCAGCCTGAATGGCCACCCCATTCCTTGAGCAAACAAGATCAGACATAATCTTCTTTCTTCACGAAGTGCCTCAAAAATATTACTACAGATTGTGCTGGCAACATGTGACAAGGCTTGGAGCTGTACCTTGTTCTTCAGAAAGAAGGCTGTGGGCTGGTGGAACAAGTGAGAGTTAAGGTTTATAACCCCAAGAAAGATCCCACCACTGATTTACCAAAACTCTGGAGACCCAAAACTCTGTTTTTTCATTTTGCTGCCTGGGAAAGTGGGGGTGGGGAGTTAGAGTTTTTTTTAAGTTGTTTAACTAGGTATAGCACACTAAGCTGGAAGCTTTTTTACAGAAGCAACCTGGGAGCACAAGCGACTTGCTCAGGGTCACACAGTATGCAAGTGGAAGCTGTGGGATTCAAACCCAGGTCTGGTCTGCTGGATATCACCAGATTTGCAGCTCAGAGCCTTAGACCACTGTGCTATACTGCATCTAATGCCATATTTCCCTACTTTTGTGGCTTTAAGTTGAACCTCAACTGGTGCATTAAGTTTTTTTGTAAATAATGTACAGTGCTCCCTTGCTATAACATCCCTCATTTTAACGAATCTCAGCTATAGCAAAAAGCTGAGATGGCTCTCATTGTTTTCAGCATAATCCTTAATAGATGTTAATGGGTGAAAACAATGGGATTCATCACAGCTGTTATACCATTTCTGTCACTGTTTCTCTCTGACATTATTCACACACTCCCCTAGATCTGATAGCTTTGCCATAGACTGTAATTACAAGGCAGTACATGATTTAAAAAAAACAACCTTGAATTCAGACTCACTCTGCACTCCCACACCAGCAGGGTACATGCGAACATCTGGCAGCACTTATTCCACCTAGTGTAGTGATCTGTGTGAAAATATCTTTTCTAATTCTTACTCCTGTGTGTAAAACAAGTAAATGACCTGAGCTGATGTGTTTACCCATATAAACTTAATTTTAAAAATATTTAGATACTGTACCTAGCAGCACAACTGAGTAAATTGCCAGCAAGCTGAGTGCTAACATGAGGTAGCATGTACGACTGAAGAAGCTGAAATTAGCCACTGTGCATATTTGTAGTGTATGGTAGGGTATTTATGGTACCATCTTTCTGGTAGCAAAAAAGAAGTCAGCAGTCTGAGTGGAGCAGAGCCGCTTACTTTCCCCTTCCTCCACTCAGCTACTACAGCATGAACAAGTTGGGACTTTGGGACTCTGGACGTGGAGGCAATGACTTATGAATGGATCATATCATTATGGCAGAAATAGTCAACTGAACGGATAAGATCGGGATAGGAGTGGGCCATTAGAACAAAGCAGAAAAGTCAATCCCTCTTTATAATGAACCCTCACTATAAGGTACAAAATGGTTGGATTCGGAGGTGTTCATTATAATGAGGGACCACTGTATATGGTACTTATACAACCTTAAAAAAATCCTGATCCTTGATTGTCCTATATCTTATTGCATGACATTGAAGGTTTTTGAACTATTGATCAGTTTCAAACTGAATCTGGTCAATAGTTCAGTTTGGAACTGGGCAATAGTGCACTATCCTGGACAACAGTTCTAAAGAACCTGTCAATTAGCCTTGACCACACCCCCTCCTGGTCAAATCTAGTCAGTTCACTGGACTCTTGCCAGTACTTCTGTTTTTTTCCTTAAAGTTTCTAATGTTTTGTAAGTTTTTTCAGATATACAAATATTCCTATTAACATGCCCTGGTACTCTAGTGTTGCAACTGCCATCTCATTTTAACTCACTTCCCTGATACTGCTTCCTTCTTACACTGTCAGACAGCAGCTGTAATCAGCAATTATCTCCACTACCAGCCACCACCTTGCGAAAGGTATGAAATACTGGGGTAATGGACTGAAGCACAGAAGTGGAAGAGTTTTTTCTCAGTTCTATGCACTAAATGTTAAGCAGCTGGCTTGATTGTGAGATGTTGGACCTGACAGTGCTGTCTCTGCAGGCACTATAAGGCCAGTTTAAACTCGGGATGGTTCCTAGCCTTCCGTAACTGCCCCTGCCAACCACAGCTGCTGACTGGTAGTGCTTGCATATTTCTTCTATGTTCAGATCATGATCATAAAAATAAGGAGTACTCTCTCTCTCCTGTGCCATCATAAAAAAAAAACACTTTCATTAAAACAGCAGTGCAATGAAAAAAGTTATTCCAAAATACAAATTTTTGCTATGGTTATGAAAAATATTGGCAGAACTATTGCTATGGGTTTTCTGAATGCTTCCAATGCTGTGTACTGCACATTTGCATTTGTGACTGGATTCTTACCCTCTTCAGGTCCTTAATATTCTTTCTATGCAAAATTGAGGCAGCCATTTTTTTTCTTGAGAAATAATTATATTAAAACTTTCATAAAATTCCTAAATGATGACAGAAACTGAAAATTTTGCCACCAAAATAAACTGAAAGACATCTGGCATTGATCAGGAAGAAAAAAGGTGGGGTAAAATTTCAGTCCATTTTTATTGCACTGCTGCTTTAAGGAGAGCCTACCAGCTGTCTCTTAGCACCAAAACCACTCCTTGACCACTGTTCTCCTAATTTCACTTGCATGCCAGAGAAGCAGGCTTATGTTCACTTTCTCTCTTTTTCTCCCCTCAGCCTATTATAATTGCAGGGTGAGAGAAAAGCCATGGGGTGATTTGGATACACAGTCTTCTCACAATGGGAGATGGCACAATGAAGTGTGTAGGAAACAAAAAGAAGAAAGAGAAGCATTAGGAAATGTAGCCCGACAGTGACAATAAAGGTAAGATTAAAGACATTTCTGTGATGTGTAGGGGAAACAGGGAGGTACATAACTCACATAAGGCTTATAAAATAAATATTTACCATAGTTGTTCAGGCTATAGTTGGAAAATCTTGACTCTTCATGATGAACAATAATATTGCCTTCCAATAGTCATACTGCCCTCATCCTTTGGCTACAGGCAATATAGCAATTGTCAGGCAACAGTTCATATCTCATGGTCAGTATTTTTTCCACTATATAGTAGCTCTCAACACAGTCAATTATAGGGGCACAGTCATGCCCCAATAGTTGGGGTTGAGCAGTCAGTTTAATGTTAAACCTCAAATTTTGCACTTTAATAACTTTGAAACCATTCAACATATTTGCACAAAATTTTACATGCACAGTCTTGTGTGGTAGATCTCTTGACATGCCAAGTTTTGTTTTTGTCGGATTTGTGTATTTCGAGCTGCACATAGTGAAAAAACATTAACATTTGCCTTCTATTGTGTTTTTTTTTTTTTGTCATCATGCTGCATCCAGGCAGTTTGGAATTTTGTTATGAAATTTTCCGAGTACAAAGGTCTTCACCCATGGAAATGTGTTTTTCATTGGTTTGGTGAACAAATATTTTTCTATTCCAACGTTATTTAAAATTAAAGTTTTGGGTTCTGAGCATGCTCAATACAGTCTTTTGGATAGCTTCCTGAAATGACAAAGGAATTCGGTCTCATGAAAAAGGATTCTTTTTCTTGAGGGTTCAATCCTTTTTCAAGAGAAAAAATTCCTTTTTCTTGAGCTGCCATCTTGTTTTCTATTTTTCCACACAACAAACTGTCATAAATCTGCACAGTGATGTCTTCTACAGACATCAAAATATGTATCTTGCTCATCGGGAGGTTATGAGCTTCACTGTTTTTTTAATAGCTCCCATTACACTGTAACATTTTTTTTCATAGTTTCTTTATCATGAATCCTTTTTCATTCTCACGAAAAAGGAAATCAACTCGTGAAACAAGATTTTCTAAAAAAAACTAAGTCCGAAATTCTTTTTCATGAGCCGATTCCTTTTTCATGAGAACAAAAAAGGATTCGCGAAAAATGAATCATCTCACAAAAACGATAAAAAAAAAACTAAGTCCAAAGTCCTTTTTTGCAAAATGCAATCTTTTCTGTGACCATGGCAAAGGATTCCCAGAAAGAATTCCTTTTCTGTGAACACAGCAAAGTATTTATGGAAAAAGATTGCCTCTCACAAAAAAGGATTTAACTACCTTGTTTCTGTGCCACATTGGTGTTATTTATTATGATTTAAATCTCCATTGGTGTTCAGTGGCACCCCCACCCTCCCATGTCCATACTGTGTATCCCTGGTCTCTAGTGGCACCCCCAACTTCCAATACCCATATGTATTATGATTTATAACATCATTGGTGGTTAGTGGCACCCCCAACCTCCCATGTCCCTGTGAACCTGAAAATAATAAAACTGTCCCTCGATGTTGTGTTTGGTACCCCCCATCTCTAATTACATGTACTGTACAAAAATGTACATTTTCATACATTTTAAAAAATAATTGCTTCCTGTAGAATGGTAACCCCCACCCTCTAACTAAAATAAATGAGTAGCACAACAAAATGTATTTCCCTGGTGTCTAGTGGCACCCCCACCCTCCAATCCCAGATTCCATAGTAATTTTATGTCACATTGGTGGAAGTGGCATCCCCCCACACACATGTCCATATAACTGCGAACCTGCAAATTAGAAAATGGTCCCTAGCTGATTTATTTCTTATTTGAAAAAAGAAAACCATCGACAATTGCACACCCCACCCAACCTCCCACTGTACCTCCACCTCTGATGCCCCCTTGAACCTCTCACTCACCCTCACTACCTGAACTGGCCAAACAGTGAAGATCCACTTCTTTGATTGTGACATCTTCGTTGTTGAACTGGTGACTGCTCTATGACAAATATTCTCTTTTTCATAGAGCAGTCACCGGTTCCAGCAGCAAGACGAGCCCTTGATCAGAGAGTGAATCTTCACTGTTGGGCCACTTCAGATGATTGAGAGTATGTGGGGGTTCAAGGGTGTGCAGGGAGGTGGGTGCACAGTGGGAGGCTGGGTTAAAAAAAATTAAAGTCAACGAGGGATCATTTTCTAATTGGAAGGTTCAGACTTATATGGAAGGGTTGGAGGCCACTGTCACCAATGAGGGAAATAATTACTACAGAATCAGGAATCAGCATCTGGGAGGGTGCCACTAGACAACAGGAATATACATTTGGGGCATTACTCATTTATTTCATTTACAGGGTGGGGAGTACCAGTCTGCAGGGAGAATTATTTTTTTTAAATCTATTAAACTGTACATTTTCAATGGGGTTAAAATTGGAGGGTGGGGCGTACCAGTGACACCATGGGGGTGCTACTCATTTATTACAGTTAGAGGGTGGGGGGTACCACTGTACAGGTAGAAATGTTTTTTTATAATCTATAAAAATGGCAGAGTGAGACACTTCACTAAACACCAGGGATATACATCTTGCCAGGGGTGAAAACTGGAGGGGGGGTACCACTGACACCAATGACAACTATTATGTGCCAGTGGAAAAATGGCAGGGTGGGGGGTGCCGCTACACAGCAGGGCTATTAATTTAAAATTTATGAGGAACTGGCCAGATTTGTTGGGTGGGTGGTTCCACTACATATCAGGAAAGAGACAAAAGTCTTTCTTCAAACAAAGAAATAAATATCCAACTTATTTATGCGTAGGAGTGCAGTTCCTGAAGGACCCTGCTCTTCCACAGCAAAATGCTTGGGAGTGCAGTGCACCCACAGCCACATAAGAATACAATTATACTATCTCAAAAGAAAGGAAATAAATTGCAAAAAACCTTTGTTAATGCTCCAGTTAAGGTCAAACTGCTTGAGTGACGATAAATCATTTATTTCACAAGGCCACATATTTCATTTATGCAATAGTCTTGGACCTTGTGTGATTTTTTTTGTTCTTTTTATTTTTTTTTGGTTTATTGAAATTCAGCTGAGTTTGTTGGTGTGTCTTTTGAAAGCATAGTATTGTACCTTTTTTCATGCAGGTTACTAAGGGAGTTGCTATGGATGTGGCACAGTGATGCTGCACTACTGATTGCTGCAGTAACCGGCTTTTGGAAAAATGCAGAATAAAATGGCATTTGCTCAAAGTGAGAGCATGTTTCTCAATGACTGCGGTCATGTTCTTTGAAAAGAAACATTGTCTTAGATGCACTGTGCTTTCTGCTTTATTTTATTTAGTATACAGAGGAGAATCTGTGTTTTTGCCATACTTTGAGCCTGTTTGTTGTCGCTACCAGGTTTGGGTGCTTTGCAGTTATGGGTGGGCAGGCAGCTATGTGGGGGAGCCGAAGCATGCAGAATAATGGTGACTGCAGACTTCGCTGAACAAAAAATTAAGTCTGATGTGGATTTAGAAGGCTGAAGGTACTTTACTGTTTCTTTTTTAGGGTTCCTATGAGAGTGGAGCCAGATTGGAGCGGTATTAGTGCTGCAAGGTATGTGAAGTGAGGGGAGGGAGACCCAGAGGAAGGAAAGTATGAACTGGTATTTCTAAACAGACAAAAAGGAAATATTAGCTGCTTTCATTTTTGTGGGAACAGTTCTGGTGGGCAGATTAGTGGAAGAAAGGCAGATGGTGTAGCGAGAAAAGGGCTTGCCCCATTAAGGGGCAAGCTAGATTGTCATTAGCCCCCCTGGGATCTGCAAAGGGGTGGGGTTTAGGGGACAGTGTAGAGGTAGCAGGGGGATTGTCATTGGCATCCTAGGACCTGCAAGGGGTGGAGTTTGGAGGACATGACAAAGGTATTAGGGGAAGGGAGAAAGGGTGGAGAGTATGGTGACATCACTGGGGAGTGAGGTCACTAGGGGGCTGGGATAGTGAGGTAATGGGATGAGTGACATGAGAAGGCATTGGCCAGGGGCTACATGGGATGAGCTGGGCAAGGGGATAGAAAAGGGACTGCAGGCAGAAGAAATCCCTCTCTCTCTCCTGAAGCTGATCTTGACTTTCCCACCCACTCACCCATACTTTACGCTATGAGGAGATATATGGGTTGCCAGGTGAGGGCAACAAGGACACTGAGGTTTGTCAAGGACGGGGTTGCTATTGAGAGCAACAGGTGCATGGAAAAATGGGGCCCAGCTGGAAGGAAGTACAGCAGGGCAGGACAGGGCTCCTCATGGGGTAGTCACCCCAGGGAGGACATGACTGGGTAGCAGGTGGGACACCTGAACACAGGAATCAAAGTGGTGAAGGCATTGAGTCTTTTACACCCGAGCAAATGAAAATATGATGATCATGCAAAGTGATAAAAGTTTGTGTACATTGAAAATAAAGGGGCAAGAAAAGCTAGAAGAAAGGGACAGGTTTTGTTAGGAGTTTGGTTGCTGAACTGCTTGAAGTAAGCGCAGTCTTGTACTTTTATGTGGACGTGTAAGCTGGGAAGTTGTGCTGGCTTGGGGAAGGATGATTGATGCATTGCTTTTGTATCCTTGCTTATTGCATAAATTTAAATATACTGTACTACAAGGCAAACGTTCCAGCTCCTGGTTTACTGGTCTCTGTACACATAGCCAAAATTGTTGTGTCCCTGATGACAAAAACAAAAATCTGCAATAATACTACCTTCCAATCTAGGAAACAAAAGCAAAATAATTTAAAGGTGTTTTTTAAAGTAACTGTAGGTGTGAACCAAATACTGTACTTATAAAAAACACTAAAAACTAACTTGTGCTACATGTTAAAGTTATCTTCCACCTTAATATGATACCTCTCTGCCCAGAAACATTGTATTACAGTAAATGCATGCAGTGTAAAGTGAAACAGACTGTGCATTGGTAAATTGTAGAGCTGGGCGAAAGTTACAAATTCTGCTTTAGTGGAACTTCTGTGAAATTTCACAACTTTCACAGAATTTTCTGAACTTCTGCCTTTGGTGAATTTTCACCCTGTTTCACAACACTTTCTCACCAAACTGTGGAATAGCACTCATGAACTTGGGAACTAATACATTACTCCTCAATTCATGTTGTTATTCCTCAGTTCAGTGAGTGATCAGTTCTACACAGTCCCCAGTAAATTGAAAACAAATAAAAACTCCTATCACTGGCCCATGCCAAATAAATGTTTGCTCCCTGTCATTGCATATTGTGGCTGGCCGAGGTGGTGCTAGGAGGGCTGTGCTGGTTGCCCAATGGGCTGCCAGTGGCAGGTCAGAAACAGCCCCAAAGACTATGGAAGGGGGGGTGGTGGCAGGTTTCTGTAATCAGCCCAGTGTTGGTGGGGGGTGAGGGAACCATTAAATGCCAAGAAGTTAAACATCAGTAAGTGAGCGGATGGTGTGGGATGCCACTAAACACCAGGGAAACATTTTTTGAGAAGGGGATGGCAATCAGATAGTGGGGGTGTCACTAGACACTTAGGAAACATTTATTTGATAGGGGACCATTGATTGAAGGGTGGGGGGTGCCAATAGACACCAGGGAAACATTTATTTGGTAGGAGGCTAGTGATCGGAGGGTGGGGGGTGCCAGTTGACACCAGGGGGGTAAACATTACCTTAATATGGGTTCGGTGAAGGTGATACACAATTCATACATTCATTCCTCAGTTCAGTGACTCACTGAACTGCATAATGAATGTATGAATTGTGGGTTCATGTTTTAAACTGCCAAAAGAATTTCCACAGAACTGACCTCTGACAGTGATCGGATCTGCTGAATTTGCTTCAGCAGTTTTAATACATTAATCCACAGTTAATACATGTATCCCACCATTCTAAGTTGAAATGTCTGTGGAAGTTACCAAATAGACTTCCAAACTTTTGCAGAAGCGAAAGTCCGACTTCAGCGCAAATTCTGCCGGCGGAAGTATTTTTTCGCACAGCACAAGTAAATTAAGTTTTATACACAGAGGCCCAGATATTCAAACTGCGCCAGACTGTGGCGCAAGCTTGGGCGCAGCTCAACTTGGCTGCGCAGGGGTTTGGACTGGGCAATATTCAATGGAGCTGCACCATGGCTCAGCAGCATTGAATATCGCATCCTGGCCACCCCCAGTGTGCATGGAGCAGTGGCACTGCGCCAGCGCAAGTGGCCAGAGTGGAGCATGGGGATGCGCTAGAGCAAGTGCCATTGTGCCATGCAGAGCAACCGTGATATTCAAAAGTTGACATGCAAATGGGCCCATAATACTGTAAATACAAGGTGCACATGGGGCCATTTGCATGTCATTATGGCCCCATTTTCATGCAGGTGTGCTGATCGCCAATGACTTGGGCAGCAGCTGTCGGGGACCGATGCCCCCTGCTGCCCAATCACAGGCATTTATACTAAAAAAAATAACTATTATGTCCAATATCCCTGGTGGTCCAGTGGACCTCTGTCTGCTCGATCATGGCATCTGTATAAAAGAAATCATATCTCCTGGTGGTCCAGTGACCGCCATCTCGCCCGCATGGCGGCATCTGTATAAAATATTTAACGTTCCTGTCTTAGTGGTTCAGTGGACCGCCAGCTCTGATTGCGGATTTGTGAGGGGGCATATGTCTTATATCCCTGGTGGTCCAGTGGATCGCTAGCTGCCCAATCGCAGTATTTGCAAAAGGTTCATCCCTGGTGGTCTAGGTGTTTCTTCATTTCGCCGCCACCGATTTCGGCTTCTCGGTCAGCTGGTGGGCGGCAGCACCTCTCGCTTGCCGCTGCTGGCCAAGCCGATTGGCCGGGCCAGTGGCTGCACGCCATTGAGCTCACAGTGTGAGCCAAGTCAGTAGCCAAGTCTGCATTGACATTCCAGATATGTGAACACATATCTGTGAATGTGTAGCGAGATGGTTGCACACCCATTGGCTCACGCCAGAACCATCGCAGCCCTACCGACGGTGTCAGTCAGCCGGCAGCGGGGTGGCAGGCAGGCAGGTGGGGTGCTGCCGCCACCGCTGACTGGGGGAACGGGTCTTGGGGCTCAGTGGGCGGTGGGGAAGAGGGTCACATAGACCACCAGGGTATTGGACCTTTATTTTTACAAATGCCCGTAATCGGGCAGAGAGTGGTCCATTGGACCACCAGGGATATAGGACATATATTACTTTTACAAATGCCCGCGATTGGGCAGCTAGCGGTCCACAGGACCACCAGGGATATAGGACATATAATACATTTACAAAATGCCTGCGATTGGACAGGTAGTGGTCCACTGGACCACCAGAGATATAGGACACTTTTTTTTTTACAGATGCCCACGATCGGGCATGGGGGGTGCTGCCAGGTGCAGCCGGAACTCGGGTGACCACCCAGAGGTGTCAGCTGCCATGTTGCACCCTGCAATGCGGCAGCTCACCTGTAGGTGGCCATCAGTTGTTCCTTTTTTTGGGGGGGATCAACTTTGTGCTGGCACAGGTAGGGGTTGTGCATGCATGGCTCTGCCATACTGGGCTGAATATCGGGCTGTGCAGAGTATGCATGGGCACACTCCCCACCACCTGTACCTTCATACATTACTGATGCACCGGCGCGCCGGGATTTCAGCGGCACACTTTTCCCTTTTGAAAATTGCGCCGGGGCACATCAGTGGGCTGCGCATGGCACAACACTGTTGTGCCATGCACAACCCTTTTGAATATCTGTGCCAGAGTATCTCAAATGCTTTAAAATGCACATGTAACTGCAACTATTAGGCAATTGTCAGCATTACACAAACACCGATTAGAACGTAATCTGTTTTTCACAGAGCACATGATTTCTTGAAAATTGGAGTAACCTTGCACTTCTGTTACATAGCACCATGGAATCACTAATCTCCACCAAGACAATTAGATATAACAGACAAAAGGTATCTCAGTTTAACTTTTCATCTGAAGAATGGCACCTCCAGCACTACAGGTGTAGATTCTTATTCAAGACTTATTATTTACCAGGGAAGGTACCACTGAGTAAAAAATGCTTCTTTGCAAGGACATCCTGGGATTACATCTTAAAATGTCATAGAAAATCAATGAACATTAATACATTGGCAAGTAAACCATAATTGTATGTCACTGGTTGAAACAATTGCAGAGAATTTTTAAGTATGAGCTCAGCATTTTTTTAAACTGGACGCTAGGACAAAGTTAAGTAATTTATGGTACTTTTGCAAATTGTTTCAAAAGCAGGGTTCAACACATCTAAATTAACATGCATTAGTCAATGCCAAATGTTTGCTTGCTGGTATTGGCATTGGTAGTGTAGGAGTTAGATAGATGCATAATAGGAATGGCAGTGAAATATTAAAATAATGCCAATCCCCACCCCCACCCTGCAGAGGCTGACAGGCATTTGGGGATGTGCTTTTGGGCCATCGGCTGTAATGCTCATGCCGTTCTGCCTCTCTCCATGCTGCAGACACTGATAGGTGTTGCGGTGTGCCTTGGGGTCTTCAGCCCTTACGCTCATCCTATTCCATAAGGAAATAAGCTGAGACGGTGCAGTAGAGGAGAATGGGGTGAACTTTAGGGCTGAAGACCCCAAGGCACATCTCAATGCCTGTCACTGGCTGTAGGGTAGGGGTGGGGGTGGAATGGCATGAGCATTACGGACGATGACCCTAAGTCACACCCCAACGCATGTCAGTCTCTACAGGGTGGGGCATTACAGTTGGAAACCTTATGCCCCATCTGTTTGTTTGTATTTTTGCTCTAAATTTTAAACATGGGCTTTTTGGGATGCCATCTCATGAACAGTGGCACTATCATTTCATTGCTCAATCCCAAAAGGTGATCTTGCACAGCAACTGTGCCATTATGTGCCATAGGTGTGAAAACACATTTCAGGCAGGATGTGAAAAATGACAGCTGTACTGTTCATGAGAAGGTGTGAAAAAAATGGCAATGTTGAAAATGGAGAGTGAAAACATGAAAAACTGGTAAAGTTACGAGCGTGTGTAGAAACTGTACATCGCATGCCTATAACACAATCATTTTCTGGAATTTTTTCACCAAATTTTCAATATGGGCATTTTGGGACCTCCCCTCATGAAGAGTGCCACTGTGATTTTGTTAATCTGTCCTGAAAGTTGATTTCCCACAGCGACTGCACCATTCTGTGCCACAGGTACAAAAACATATTTCAGGCAGGATGTGAAAAATTACAGCTGTACTGTTCATAAGGAGGTGTGAAAAAATGGCAATGTTGAAAATCTGAAGTGAAAATATTAGAAATTGGTGAAGTTACAAGCGTGCATAGAAACTGTGCAACACATGCTCATAACACAGTCATTTATTGAAATTTTTTCACCAAATTTGCAACATGGGTTCTTTGGAACTCCACCTCATGAACAGTGGCAATGTCATTTCATTAATTGGTTCCAAAACGTGATTCTGCACAGCAACTGTGAAATCACCTTTTGGGACTGAGTAACCAAATGACAGTGGCAGTGTTCAGGAGGTTGGATCCCAAGAACCCCATGTTGAAAATCTGGGGTCTAAATTCCTAAAAATGGCTGAGATATCAACCTAAGTGGAACCCCCCCATTGATTCCCATTATACAGCTTACCATCATTTCTTCAGTTTGCCGGTCAGCTTTGTAGAGTGTAGACATGTCCATAGAAGATCACTACTCCCGACCTCCAGAGATAAGTATGGGGTAAGGTGAGGTGTGTGGGGGTGGGTCCACAGAGGGAGGGTGGAGGCGGGGAAGGGGAATGGGGAGCTGAGGAGGGACCATTTTTCTTTACAGAGAAAAAAGAATTCAGGGACAGTTTTCTTTTTAACAGGTTACTAACAATATTTAGTCACACTGGGGTGGGCTCCTCAGCTACAATAGTGTGTGCGTGGTGTGTGTGTGTTTGGGTGGGGGCTGCTGACTCAGGGACTGGGTACCCCGATGTTGGCATTTGAAATATTCAGGTGGGTGGAAGGGATCATCTGACAGCAGGAGTTGGCATCCAGTGTCAGAAACATAAGTAAAAAATTATTTTGGCATACGGAGTGGGCTCGCAGTGTGTCATATTAATGGGGGGGGAGATATATGCCAACATGGGGATTGGGCACCCCAATGTCAGCTTTCAGGGGAGTGTATGGTGGGTGGCAGGAGCTGCCAATGTGGAAAGCCATGCCATGGCTCATTTATTTATTTATTGAAATGGTTCACCTGGAAAGGCACACCAAACAAACAAGGTGCTCATGGAACAAGGGAGACAGAGTGTTCGGTGGCAGGAGCTGACAAGAACCATAACTTCGGCCATGCGCATTACTGTGCACTGTAATGCACATGGCCGGAGTCTTGTCAGCTGCTGCCAACAGAGAGAAGGTATGTCTGTGTGCCTGGTTGTGAGGGAGGGGGAAGGTCCAGCTGCAATGAGGAAACTGTCCCCCATTGCAGAGGCAGATTTCTTTCAAGTGCATTCCTCTCGCTCTCAAACTGCTGTCATAGACAGCTCACCGATTCAGTGGTGCCTGAGGGACGAGCCCCATAAAGCATCAGTTGCATTGGGCAGAACACTCACACACCTCTGAAATGTCATACTGTCCCAAGATGTTTCTTGTGGATGCGTGGCATGCATGTGCACAAACATAAAAATACCGTAATTATATCCACGTTTTTATTTCTTCAAAGTTGTCTAGTCAGAGCTTCTCAGCAAGTAATGAATGTGTACTGGAATCAATAATTCAGAAATATAACCAGGCAATTTGCCAAAGCCTTAAACATCTAGTTGCCAAATGTTTCAGTCTTCTGATATAAAGAGGTCAATTAACAGCTGCTTATAGAAAACAGTGATATTCCCGACAATGTAAATTTGCAATATCATGGAGTTCTCTGTGATAAAGTACATCCACTCTTGATAACTATGAGAAAGAAGTAAATGGACAAATAAAATTGTATTTTATATTTTTAATCTTTGGTAACTGGGTAAGGTCCACTAGGCACAAGTGCCTGTTTTCAGGGGTGATCTGGGAGCACTGGGGAGGTTAAGTGACTTTCTCAGAGTCACACAGTATGCAAGTGGAGGTCATGGGAATCAAACCCTAGTCTGGCTGGATGTTTCAAGATCATTTACAGCTCATTATTCTAACCTGTAGGCTATACTGCCAACCCCCAAAACCTCCTAAAATCAACATAAGCTGTTACCAAAAGAAGGAATTCTGTACCCGTTTAAGCCTTTCATAAGCAATTAAGGCTTATATAACAGAGATTATAGCCCCCACAATTGCACTGCAGTGTCAGCTTTTGGCATGATCCTAAATTCTTACTTTGTAGGACCTAATCCATAGGTTTCTAGCCCAACGAGAGATTGTTTCTATGAGCTCATACTAACATACAAAGGAAACCATATCTCTGAATTTCTCCTTTCTGGAATTACTGTACTTTAAGTACTACAGATAATAAATGACAAGATTCATTCCGAGGAGTATTGTGGAGCCATATTTGTTTAGGTAGGTATAGTGTAATGTCAGTTTAATGATATAAGCAACTGTTCAGAAAGTGTTTCATGTACAGGATTTATTAAAATACCAGGGCCTGGATATTCAAACTGCGCTGAAAACTGGCGCAACAGTAGGAGCAAGCGCAAACCAGTTGTGCAAATGCGCAACAGGTGCGATATTCAAACATGGAGCAGAGCAAATTGCGCAAGCAACCAACGTCTCAATATCGCACATACTGCGCCATCGTGCAACCAGGAAGGAGAAGCTGAGCCAAAATGCTGCGCTATGGCGCAACCATGGAAGCTCAGCTGAGCATTGCAGAGCTGCCATAGCTCAAGCACAGCCCCCCCCAGAGCAATGGAACTGCACATCCAGGGAGGCAGGCTGGGGCCCACCGCCAGCCATGCCACACATGGGCACAGGAACTCACTGCAGAACCCACACCACACTGGCACACCCCAAGCACAGCATCACTGGGGGTGGGACGGATGATCCACGTGCCCATGGGGACAAGCCAACTAAAGCATAGCAGAGCCATGACACCCCAGCACAACCACTGGCAGGCAAAGAGTGCCACACACAGGGGGTTGACAACCACAGTGCACATCAGTCCCCCCCGTACGCACAGCACAGCGTGCACTGTGCCCCCAAGACACCGCTCATGTGCAGTGACAGGCACTGCAGGAAACACCATGCACCCCCCGTGCCACACATCAACCCCATGCTGCAGAGAAGCATACCAGCCAGACCCACCCTGTGCACCCAGCAGTGGGTGGCAGCAGATGGCAAGAGCAACAGAAAGGCAATGCTATGCTGGTGATACCTCCCCATGGACACACACACACACACACACACACACACATACACATATACCCAGGACCATAGCAGCTCAGATGGCATGTACACCCTCGCAATGGAGCACCCATAGCCAGTTGCAAAGCAGACACCAACACAGCAGTTGTATCAAAATAGAAATGTATATTTCAAAACAACAGATAAACAATAACAGCTGAAACTATGTACAAGGTGGGGGACTGGTAAAAGGCAGGGGTGTTCAAGGGGAGGGAATAAAACTTGGAGAGGAAGGCAGGGTGAAAGGGATGGGAGAAGTGGAGGCAGAATGTGGCTACGGCCCAGCTGGCTCCTGGTCTTCCCCCTGCTGGCGCCCTTCTGTGCCGCCTCCGCTGCTCACCCTGGCGCAGCATGGCCTGCAGGAGCTCCCGGTTGTCAAGTCCGACCTGGGTCAGGCGCCGCAGATCCTGCTGCATGTGTCTCAGCACCCGAGGCCTAGGAAAATGGGAACACAGTCAATGGCTGAGACTGACCACAACCCTGAACACCACCCAACCTGCAACCCATATAACCCAATGTCCTGCACCTGTGATGGCATGCCCACCCACAGTGAACATGCACATGGCCATCACAAACAGGCGGCCCAGCTAGCGCACCACCGCCCACACACCTGCCCACGCCAATCACAGTACAAACTAGGCTGTCAAGTGATGTGGCAACGCAGGCGATGCCAGTTACACAGCTATGTGCCCAGTGCATGCCTGACCACCTGTGATGCATACACAGACGTGTCGTGATGCTGCACTGTGATGCAGGTCACCTGTGTCATGCCTACATACATGGACACATAGACAGTGTCGGCTGATAAGGGCCTATGGGACACCCAGTCTGGCCATTTGGCCTTGTACATTCACTCTGTTGTCCTATAAGTCCGTTCCCCCTCACCCCTGACCTCCAGAATTCCTTCATGGCTAACCCACGCATACATAAATCCCGTAACCAAGTCAGCCCCCACCACATCCTCTGGCAGGGTGTTCCACTTGTCCACCACCCATTCTGTGAAGAAATACCTTCTCATGTTACCTCTTAAACGAGCCCCCTCCAACTGCATCCCATGCCCTCTAGTCCTGGAACATCCTTTACGCTTACAAATATTGTTTTCCTGCACTCTGTTCCCCCCTGTACAATACTTGTATGTCCCCATCATATCCCCACACCCTCCTCCCCTCCAGGGAGTACATGTTCAGTTCCGTCAACCTGTCTGCATAGGACTTGTGATGCAATCCATGCACCATCCATGTCGCCCTCCTGTGAACCCTCTCCACCCAGTCCATGTCCATACGCAGGTATGGTCTCCGGAACTGTACACTGTACTCCAGTGTGGGGACTCACTAGTGTTTCGTATAGTGGAACTATGACCTCCCCTTTGGTTGTGTCCAGCATGGTTGGTGGTCTTGCCCCCCCAGCATGCAATAGCATCCATGACGTAATGATTCTCACACTCCTCCAGCAGCTCGGTCTGCCGCTGCTGCTGCTGCTGTGGCACGACATCCCGTGGCACCGGGGCCCTGGCATGGCCCACATCACGGCGGTCGGGTGTCCTCACAATCCGGCCTGTGGGAGACATATGGTGAGACAAACATCAGTGTGACTCAAAAGCAGAGTGCCCCCTGCCCCAGTGAGAGTGCCTGCCCACACAGCCATAACCATCCATCGCACAGCTGCACACAGTGACACACCTATACACAGCCACCCAAGCACACACACACCCCTACAGAGAATATAGGTGCATAGATGGTACACTCACATGGCCCTGAGGCACCAGGCCCCACCTGGCAAGTGAACGCAGCCATGTCAGCAGGTCCGCCCTCCGTGGAGGTCACCGTACCGTGCCGCACTGCTCAGCAGACCGCCCCGCCAGTGACCCCACCAGGTCAGTGGCCACTTGCTGCCACACATGGGTCCTAGGCATGGTGAGGGGGGCCTCACCATACAGTGCCTCACAGTGGGGCTCCACTAGGGCCACCAGGTTGGCCACTTCAAGCGGGCTCCAGGACACCGCCCTCCTCCTAGCCATGGCACCAACTTTACAGCAGGCAATATGGCGCCCCGCTGCGCTGTAACCCCACGTGGAGTTGTTGCGCAATAGACCAGCACAGGCTCCAATCGCGCTGTTCGAACAGCGCCGTCACTTTACATGGCGCTGTCACCAGACAGCGCAACAGGGACGTACACATGGCATGTCAACAGCGCCAGGGGTCAGAGGGCATACACAAGGTCACGGCAATGACGCAAGGCTACGCACAGCACCATAGGATGTATAGGCATCCTGCGCGACTGCTAAGCAGAGCACCAGTGCCACAGTGGACTATCGCGCAGAAGTGCCACAGCGCCATATAGTGCCCAGTGCTGTAGCGCCACTGGCACAATGGTGGCCATGGCTGGAATTGCCTATCGTGCTCAGCAGGTCTGCAGCGCGATAGACGCATGCGTAACATGTCTGGGCATGCGCAATGCAGTGTAGCACACAGCCACAAACATGCGCTATCGGCTCAGCCAGACCTTCCGTAGTGCGCTAAGCGCAAATACGCGATATTCAGACGACATATGCAAATCAGTCGATCAGCCATTCAAAGGCGCAGTGGCGCGATTAGCATGTCATTAAAGTTGCGCCACACCTCATTTGCATGTGTTGCGCTATAAATATGCGACACTGGGTTGTGGCTGCCAGATTTGGTTGTTGCAGGTGAGAGGTGAGTTACATGCTGTGTGATGCTCAGGACAATGCTCATGGGCAGGGTGCTGGAGGATGATATAGGTTGAGGGCTGAGCATGATGAGGGCACTTAGAAGGGGCAGAGGGCACCCTTTCCATCAGTATCTGCCATGCGGAGAGAGGAAGGGGCTTCTGCCCCCGCCGCAGCTATGCTCATGGGGAAATGCTGTGGACTGCACAGTGACAGGTGTCCACTTCCACCATACAGATCACCATGACTGACAGGAACCAGGCTGAGGCTGTGGGCGGCAGGCGTAGGAGGAGGCCGAACTTCACCACAGCAGAGACTGAGGCCCTCTTCAGGCCTACCTGGAGGATGAGCCACTTTGAGTGGGCGGAGGGCACCCCTCAGCAGCGTGCAGCTGCATGGAGGGTAGCTCTGGCGTCAACCTGCACGGAAGCCACTCGGCGCTCCGTGCTGGAATGCCAGAAAAGATGGGACTGACCGCAGGAGGCTGAAGGAGAAGGTGGCAGCCTTCAGGGTGGACGTGCTGCCACTGGTGGGGACCACCAGTGGTGTTGCAGCTGACCCCGACTGAGGAGACACTGGTCGCGGCCATGCAGCCGAGTGCCATTGCTGGTGTTCCAGGCGGAGGATTCCAGACAGGTGGAAGCCCATCACTGCACGGTATGACATGGTGATGTTGTGGGGGGCTGTTGTTCACATGCACTCACATGTACTCTCTTTCTGTTTCAGATCCTGTTCGTCTGCAGGAGACGGTGGTGGTGGTGGGTGCTGACAGTGAGGCAGACCTGCTGGACCTGGAGGAGGGACCATCCACCTCCGCCAGCAGCCTGCAGGCACTGCAGCGGCATGCAGGCTGGCCCAACAACTCCGGCGGCAGTGATACGGGTGCAGGGGGTGCACAGCCTGTGTCACAGCAGTCTGGCATGCAGGTATGCCAGCATGCTGTGCCTATGGCAGTGGCACGCACCGGCACTATTGATGATAGCAGGCCTGCAATGGCCAGTGTTAAGTGTGTGTCCCACGACGGACACATGGCAGGCCAGCACGTGACCCTGGGCCATCCTGCTCCACACCTGTGTACCAGCATGCTGGCAGTCACAGGCTGTGCCTGTCAGCACCAGTGGGGCAGCATCGGTGGCTGAGCAGGTGTCTGGCACTGTTGACAGCACAGGGGTTGAACAGGTGGACCTGGGGCTCAGCAGTTGGAGGCGGCAGCAGCAGTTGCACACCAGGCCTGGGGGACAGCGTCAAGCAGTGGCACTTGTCCACCACCCTTAGATCCGCCCATACCTGGTCCTGGCGGAACAGCGCCCACCTCAAGGGGTGCTGTGCACCAGGACCGTCCACACCCTGGGGGTCACGATGCCATTGGGGCACAGTACCCATTGGACACGCACACCCGCCTGCTGCAGGAGTCGGTCCAGCTGCAGGGGCGGGTTGCAAGGTCCGTGGAGGCACTGTCTGTGTCCGTGGAGCGGCATGGCAGGGAGTGTGCTCGGGACCGAGCCGAGCTGGTCCTTATGCGGACGGATGTGACCGCTGCCATTGACAGGCTGACCCAGGCAGTGGTCTCTGTCGCGGACGCAGTGGCCACACTGTCAGGTGCCCCTGTACCACACACCCCACACAGTGTGCTCTCCACTCCCCATTCCCGGCATCGTGCAACACCAGGCCTGTCGACGCCGGGTTCTGCTGTGGGCATCCCGAGCACCCCTGGTGCAAGTTTGTTTGGCGGGATGCAGACCCCTGTGCGGGCCAGGTCGCGGTCACGCACTGGGACCCCTGGTGGTGCACTAGCACCACCCGATGTGGCCCCTGCTCAGCCTGCCAGTGCTACTAGGCCACGGCGGGGCCGCCCATGCATCCGTGGTGGCCGTGGGACAGTGCTCCCTGACTGAGCTGTCTCCCAATGCAGGCCCTGTCTGGTGCTGCCCTGTGTGCAATGTGTGTCATGGTGGGCAGTGCACTGCTGGAGTGCTCTGCTCAAAGCTGACACATGGACCACCACACTCTCCCAACTGCTGTCCACAGGTGCGTGTGGATGATGATGCCTGCATTGCACTGTGCCACCAAGGTGCAGGTTGCCCAGGTCCTGACACACGACGTGGACAGTCCAGGTGGTGGGGGTGGTTGGTGGTGCTGTGTGTTGGCGATGTCATTTCCGCAGTGCTGTGCTGCTGCCCCTGTATGTTGCCTGGTGTGTGTGTGTGTCCATATGAGTGCTCACCCCTCTCTGATGGTGTGTTGGTATGCCTGGACCCTTCAACTCCCCTGACCTTCGTGCACGGTGTGTTCCCCTGTGTGCCTGTGGTTTGCGCATGGACAGTGTTGTCTGCACATGTCCCCTTGACTTACCTGTGTTGTGCATAGTGCTCTTCTGCAATGGTGTCCTGGTGCAGCTGGGCCTGCCGTGTCAGTCGGGGGTCCCTCCATCCTAGGGGGGGCAGCTCATCACCCACATCACCGGCGCCACTGGCGTCCCCATCGCTGTCCCCCTCTTGGACCTGTACGGCTATCCCATGGTCTTTGGCCATGTTGTGCAGGATGCAACAGGCCAGGAATATCCCACAGGCCTTTTGGGGCTGTATTGTAGGGCTCCGCCGGAGGTGTCCAGGCATCGAAGTGGCTTGAGCATCCAAACACCCGCCTATGATGTTCCATGTTGCGGCATGTGCCTATTGAAACCGTGCTGCGCTGGGGTCATGGGGCGCCGGTATGGTGTGAGCAGCCAGGGACGGAGTGGGTATCCACAGTCACCTGTGTGGAGATAGTGGAGATCAGTGTCAGGTCAGGTCCATATTGCCCATATCCTTGTGTGCCACTACCATGGCACCTGTGTCATTCCCACCCTTGCACAGAGTTTGCATTCCATACATGTGTACTCACCCACTAGATGACCCGTGGGGATGTTCCCACTCTCGAATCGATGGCACAGTGCAGATTGGTGCCATATGAAGGCATCATGTGCTCCGCCAGGGTGTGTGGCACAGACATTGATGATGCGCCCAGTGGCATCACACACCACCTGGCAGTTGACACTAGAAAAGCCCTTTCGGTTCCGATAAGCTTGGCCATCGGGGCCAGGTGGCGTGCGAATGGCCACATGGGTGCAGTCTATGGCCCCTAGCACGCCAGGCATATGTGCTACCCTGTGGAACTCCTGCATGTTTGCTGTACGCTCTGCCGCGGTGCTGGGGAAATGGATGTACTCCGCAGCATGAGGCAGCAGTGCGCTGAGGAATTGGGTGAGGATGCGTGACGTGGCCGACTGTGTAATGCCTGTGGTGTCCCCTGTCAGCCTCTGGAAGGTGCCCGTGGTGAGCAGGCACATGCAGGCTGTCACCTTGGTCTCCACGGACAGAGCATGACTCCGTCGTGAGGGTGCCTGCATCACATCACTGCACAGCTCACTGAGCCGTCTCAGTATTGCCCTGTTCAGGCGGTACCGGCCCACAATCTCGACGTCTGTGTACAGCTCAAAGCTGATGCGGGCATGATACCGCCTGTCGGGGGCATACCACCGACGGGCTCCTCTGCGGCCACGTCCCCCTGCAGCATGCTGTCTCACCCCCCTCATTACAGCTTCCATGTGGAAGCTGACACTGTCCATCTCCCTGGCTTCTGCCCCCCCCAGCTGCTGTTCCTGTGTTACCCCCGCTGCCCCCACTGCTGCTTCCACTGCACGGGCACCCCCTACTGGCCTCTCTGTCCTCCAGGACCCACTGTCCCTCTCTGCCCTTCCTGCTCCTGTCTCTCTCTCTCTCTCTCTCTGTCTGTCTCTCTCCCCAGTTTGCGGCCTGCTAGGGTTCTTGCGCTGCTCCCTTGAGCCTTTTATTTTGGCTCATCCCGGTACTCGCATCCTCTGAGCCACTCTTGCGCGTGCGCCCAAGTGTTCAAATATCGCATTCGCACTTTATGCATGGACCGCCTTCGTCGCGCATCCCTTCATTTCCATTGCGCTGTTGCTCAGCATGTTCGGGCGCAACTGGCCCCTTCTGAATATCGCAGAATGGCGCATTTTCAGGGTTGCGCACGCACAACCCTGTTGCGCATGGCGCAACCCTTTTGAATATCCAGGCCCAGATTTATTATTTTGATCATTTTTGTAATGGGGATGCAAATAGCTGCAATTTATAATTTGATAAAACATACTGAGAGTTTTTACGAAAAGAGAAGCCATAGAATCACATTGGTAAAATTACCATACAGTGAGTTTCTTAATACAATGTCTGGAGTGAAAAAAATGTCCCGCACTCTCCACCAAATGAAGACACTGCTCGCTTGTAATCCAGTAAAGAGCATAATTTATTTAAGTGCCAGTACTCAAGCACACATTGACTAATTTCGGACTACATGTCCTTTATCAAAAGGCATTTTTTTTGACACTGATATCACAGGTTTGACCCAGCACCCCAACTTGTGCAACCTTCTTTACTGCAACTTTAATATGATGTCCCTATTAGAGATGTAGTGAATTTAAACTTCATTGGTGAAGTTGCCGCACAGTTGCGAAACTTTGACTTTGTGAAGCTTTGCAAAGTTTCTAGTGGCAATACCAACTTTTACTTTGCCAGCTTCACAAAATGTTTTCAGGTAAAGTGGCACTTTTTCCATGAAGTGGCAACTTCATGAGTGATGTTTGATCACTTTGCGGGGAAAAAGTGTCACTTCGCATAGCATAGAAAATTGCAAAGTCAGCACTTTGAACTTCAGGAAGTGCGCCAACTTCCCGGAGTTGTGTGGTAGCAAAGTTTTCTCAACTTTGCACATCTCTAGTCTCTGTAGGAAGAAAAAATGAAAGAGACTGCCAATGTTCAGTGCAGTTAAAGTTCCTAAACAGAGAAGTGCCTTAACACCAAAAATGTGCAAGTAGGAATGACCGGGAAAGAGAATATCTGACAACCGGGGAACTGTACTTTTGTGTGTCAGGACAGTGATCGGTGAACGGTGGAGGAGGGTGGGACCACTAGACCACCAGAGTTTCTTATAGTTTTATTATACCAGATAGGATCAGTGCTGGGGAGGGACCACTGGACTACCAATGTTTCCTTTGTTTCATGTGTGTGGGGATCAGCACTATGGAAGGACCACTGAAGTACCAGGTATTTATATTATAGTATGCTAATGGAGATCAGGACATGGGAGGAACCGCTAGACCACCAGGGATTGGTTTCTTTATTATACCGGGGAGATCAGGACTGGGGAAGGTCTGATGGACTACCAATGTTTCTATTTTTAGATGTGTTTGGGGATCAGGGCTGGGGAGAAACTGCTGAACTACCAATGTTTCTTTGTTTTCATGTGTGTGGGGGGATCAGGGCTGGGGAGGGACAACTGGACTACCAGTATTTCTTTGTTTTCATGTGTGTGGGGATAGGAGCTAGCAAGGGACACTGGACCACCAGGATACCCAGCACTGTACAGTGTGTGGGGGCATTTCCAGCAGTCCCCTCTCCATCTTCTCTCCTCCAATGAGTAAAGACTAGGAGTCTCCAACCTATCCTGGTAGCTATAATCTTTAAGTCTAGAGACTATCTTTGTTATTCTATGCTTCTCATTTTCTGTTTGTTTTATTTTCTTAATTTAATATGGGCTTCAGATTTGTGAACCATAGTCCACTATCGGCCTGATGTATGATCTTTATACAGAAATGATAGATACATTGCTCATTTTTGGCAATGAAGGTGCATTTAATGTTTTTAATAAGCCTATTAGCTATCTCTGTTATTTTATTACAGTGTGTGTTAAACCTCAAATCTTGGTTTACTGTGATCCCCAAATCCTGCACAGTTTCAGCCTGCTTCAGAATGTTACTATTTAATTTGTAAACCTGTTTGGTATTGTCTTTCCCATATGAGTAACTATGCATTTGTCATAATTAAATTGCATTCCATTTTTTTATGCCCATGACTAGATTTTTTGTAAGTCCTCTGTTATAACTTTCTACTGGCCAAACTGCCAACATTTCCACTGATTTAGTATTATCCATAATTTTGTAATTAGACTGTTTACATCTTTATGGAGGTCTGCAATGACGGAGGACAAAAGTGCCAGCCCAAGCAGCAAACCCTGCGGGACTCCACTTGTAACGCGGTAACTTGGTAGGTAACGGTGTGAGACCATCAATACTGCTGTCTCCCATGTTTTGTGGGCAATTAGACATGCTGGAATCTCAGAAATGTATTGAATTCTTTCTTAAATAATCCAAAGGCTGAGATATTTACAAGACTTTGTGGTAGCTTGTTTCATGCCCTAGACACCCTTAATGTAAAGTAATTGTCCCTTTTTTTGTATGTACTCTTGGTACTTCTAATTGCTTAATATGTGATCTAAGGTTGAAAGGTCTTGTTTTAAATGTTACAGTATATTGCACTGAGATGTAATTTTGGGATTATTTAAGATTTGATACAATTGTAAAAAATCTCCTCTAGTACTCCTTTGTTTCAGTGTCATTAGATTAAATTCCTCAGGCCTTTGGCTATAGGATTTATTTTTTAATCTTGGGATAATCTTCATAGCCCGTCTTTGTACACCTTCCAGGAGTTTAATATCTTGGCTTAAATAGGGTGACCAAAATGATGATCTATAATTGATGTGTGGCCAAATATAGGACTTGTATAAATGAATTAAGCAAACCTCATCCCTAGTTATAAATCCCTTCCTAATGATATTGATAATTTTATTGGCTTTCTGGGTGGTTTTGTCTTACATGAGTATGCATATTAAAAAGTTGTAAATTAGGATGCCCAAATCCCTTTTATGTAGTATAGGTAATGGGGTGGTGCCTTTTAACATACTGTATTAGGAGTTTCTTGGATTGTTTCGGTCTATGTGTAGGACAGTACATTTTTTTTAGGTGGAACTCCATTTTGTTCATTGACCCCCAATTTTTAATCAGTTGAAGAACCTTTACCAGAGATAGATATTTTGCCTCTGTATCAACTTCACAGCAGGTTTTGGTATCATCTGCAAATTTCACAACTGTATTATATAACCCTTAGTGTAGATTGTATATGAAGTTGCTAAATAGTGTTGGTCCCAAAATGTACCCCTGTGGGACACCAGTGGTCACTAATTTTACAGTAGAAAGTCTACCATTGATTCTTACTTGCTGTGTTCTCCCCCTTAACCAGGATTCTACCCATTTTACCAAATATGTACTATACCCCATTGTTATAAGTTAATTTATCAGTTCTAAGTGGGAAACGGTATCAAAAGATTATTTGAAGTCCCAGAAAAATCACATCAGTTGGCAGTCCATCATCTCAGCTAGCACTGATCTTTTCATAAAATACTAGCAACTTAGTTGTACAGGACCTACCATGAGTGAAGCCAAGTTGGATCAGGTCTGTAAGTCCTTTGGTGGAAGTTTCTTTCTCGAATGAACTGTATTAGTTTTTCCATCAATTTACCTGGTATAGCAGTCAGGCTTATATGCCTGTAATTTTCAGGTAAAGCCCTACTCCTTTTTTTGTGTATTGTCACCACCACAGCTTTTTTCCAATCAGATGGTATTATTCCAGATATAATGACCACCCACTTCTCAGATATCGTACCCTTTATTCTGACTGTTTGTGATCATCTCTTTAGCCTGTTTAATACCCAGTTTACTACATTGATATTGATATTGGAAGTCCATACTTTACTTATTATTATATCATGGGGGACAATGTTGAAGGTTTTCTGAAAATCTAGATATATAATGATCACTGGTATTTTGTTGTTTAGGTTGGAGTTTACTGTTTCATAAAAGGTGAGCATATTAGTTATGCATGTCCTGTTGCTTCTGAAGCCATGTTGTATTTTGTCCTCAAGGCCCTTATCTTTGATTTCCTTTTCAAGCTCTTATTTTACTAGTTTCTCCATAAGATTCTCTGGCACAGAAGTTAGACTAATGGACCAATAGTCTGAAACATTCATTTTGATACCCTTTTTGTAAATAGGTACAACTATGGCCTTTTTGCAATCCTCAGGTACACTGTTTTGTTACTGACTACCATGTTTTGTTACCTATACTACCATTTGCACTGTGTACCTATGTTTGGCAGCACTCTGTAACTCTGTATCTTCAGCGGCTTTACTGTGTTATCTGTAACCATTTTTGTATCCATTTGTAACCATTTTGTATCCATTTCTGTAATTATTGTATTAATTGTTGCTATTGTCCCTGATGTCTCTGTTTTCAATGACATGGAACCTTTGTAAAGGAGTCTTTGACTCAAAGGTGTTATCCGATATACATCAATAAATTAAAGATATTTGTTAAGGCCTCAGCAATTTCTTCTGTTATTTCTTTTCATAAGTTGGGATGTAAACGATCTGGACCTGCTGTCTTTGTACTGTCTAGTTCAAGTAGCAGCTTCTCCACATCCTCTGGCAAAAAGGTTACTGACATTTTCACCAATATTTTCTTTTGTACTATTTACTTTTGGAGAGAAAACCGAACTGAAGTAGTCATTAAATGTATGAGTCATCTCCTTGTGATCATTTATTTCCTTGTAATATATGGATACATTAAAATAATGCCATTGTAAAGCATACAAAAAATTCCCAATAATAGCATAGTATCAAAGTGATAATACTATCAGTTATGCACCATAATACTATCATTCAGAGCTCTGATCATAGAGGATAATGACTGGGTTTTGATTAATAACTGAGTTGTAATCACCTTGAGTGGTTGCCAGGACAACACAGTAACCCTGAGAGTGCAGCTCGAGAGGTATATTGTTGTCCTGGCAACCACAAGAGGTGATTTCAGTGTGGTTATTTACCGAAATACAGGCATTATGTTTTGTAGTGTATGGGAACCAGTTACTAAAATGATCATTTGAATTCGCCTTTTTAAGGGAAATGATGAAAGAAAGTGAACTTTTTCAGAGAAAAACAATGAGGGACGTGCATGTGCAAAAGAGCCAGTGCTGTTATGGTATCATTGTGACATAGTCAAGAAGGTCAACAACCTCATGATGTCACAACAATACCATAACAACGTTGTCACTTTAGCAATTTCAGGTAATAATAAGCCTCTTCCATACATTATAATAATATTATCTCAGAAACAGAGGAGCGCATGCACATGAATGTCTCGTGCAGAGTGGGAGCTGACTTTCACTATAATCATCACATATAGTGAAAGCCTCACTAGCCACTTGCCGAAAACTAACAAAATATAGAAATGGCAATCTCAAAACAAGCTTAAATCTTAAATCCTCTCCCCAGTCTTTTCTCTTGCAGCCAGATATTTTAGGTGCCAAAACACTAACAGTCTGTCTTCCCTTCAGTCTAGCTCTCACCTGCCTGACCACCTGACCTCTCATTCTCTCTGAAACACACCAACAACAGTCAGCAGTGCAGTACATTTTTACTTCTCCACTGCACCAACGAAACAGAAATAATCTTTTTCTTTTATTATTATTAACTTATTAAAAAAAAATAACCAACAACAATAACAGACACACAAAACTCCTTCTCTGGGCTCCTTCCTGAGGCTTGCATACAGACATTATCATTTTCCTGAAATAATTATTCATAAAGCACACAAACCACCAATAGAGACACACACTGGATGTCATGCATAGCAACTGCCTAGCAACCAGGAGAAAAAAATGACTCCGCTAGCAAACACACTTCAGGCCCATTGCCAGCTGGGGTTTGTCTGGTTTGAACGAACCCCCCCAATTTTGAACCTCTGCTTTTTTGTTTTTATTAATTTAGTTCAATAGGTATTGTCCCTTTAAAAATATGATGTACCTGTTTGTTTAAGAGCATGCCCGAGTCTTTCCAAGTGACTCTGACACACGCCCCTGGCCCTGTCAATCAAACTGTGCCAGCTGTGACCCCCTTCCTGAATCTGCCAATCAGCAGCCTCCCAACGGTGGGACTGTAGCATGGCGCCTAGCTGCATTTTAATCTTTCATGCTACTGCTACCCCCAGAGACAGAACTGTCCAATCAGTACAGCAAGAGGCATGTAAGCATGCCAATAATGCACCACACTGATTTTCACAGCCATCACAACTGCCTGCTTAAATGGAAAGCAGTCGGATGATCCAAGACAATAGAAGCTACTGGTCATTCAGTCACTGCTGCTGGGAAAAGAAAAACAAGAGTGCCACTGCCGAGATGGACTTATTGCTGATTTCTTTAGTCACCAGCTGTCAGGTAATGTAAGGCATGCAGGCAGGGCAGTCGGTTTTGAATGACTGGGACAGAGCGAGAGGTCAGACAGGGATATGGGTGTGAGGCTCAGTCAAAAGAAACTACTTCTCATATAAAAGAGCATTTCTGACAGAATTCCGCTTCCTAAAATATTGAGTTACAGATATCATCCCCTCTGTGTGGCTGCAGATTTATTTTGCTCTGTCTGACCACCAGTCTGTAAGAGCTGCTCAGCAGCGTGGTCTTGGAAAATTATTCACAAATTCAAGAACATGTGGCTTTTTTTGGATCGAAAGAAACTCTGGGAGGCACCCAGTGCAGAAAAAATGTCTGCTTTTTCTCTGGTCAGTATTGTTGTGTGCAGATAATATTTTACAATGTTATTTAATCATGACTTCTTGAAATAATAGGTGTACTAGTCGAGATCTGCAGGTGTACTTTTTGACCCTGGCAGGGATGCAGTGAGTACTGGAGGATGGTAGGAAGTATAAAACAAATGACTGTGCTGTTTTTTAAATGTTTCTAACTGATGCCATGGAGTGGTCCCATGTCTGTGTATAAACTGTATAAGTACCAGTACCACCATACACAATAAAAACCCACTGAGGTGTGAACCCTGGAACCCCCTTCCCCTTTGTTTTACCTACAATGGAAGTGAATTAGTGATGGGCCTGTAGTTTCCTGGTTTCTCAATGTCCCCTCCCTTGTGGTGTGGCACCACTTCCACTATCTCCCAATCTCTCATAACCACCCCTGACTGTAGTGAGCTAAGAAAAAGTCCTGCCAGGGATCAGCCAGTTCCAATGCCAATTCCCTGAGCACCCTTGTGTGTATCCTGTCCAACCCTGGGGCCACATCTGTGTTCAGGGCTGCAAGCTCTTTTATAACCCTTTCACCTGTTACTACCACCTGCCCCATTTCTGAGGTCCCCCTTGCAGCAGCCTTTAATCAGTTTTTCTGGCAGAGGCCCACAATTAGACCTGCTTCAATAACCCTTGCAGGTCATTTTTATGTTGGCTCGTGCTTGCGCGCCAGCCAACATATTACATTAGGAGCAGATTTGGAGGTGCGGTCTCTGTGGGTGAATGCAGGGCATGCATCAGTTGGTGCATCCCTCATTCCCCAGTGAGACAGCATGCAGGCACCACACCAGCAAGATGTAATGTGGCGACCACATCTAAGAAAACATCCGCTGCAATGAGAAGCAAGCTTCTCATTGCAGTGGCACAGCTTCCCCATGTAAACATGATGACAGGGGTGCCCCATCCCCCTGTCGCATTCCCCGACTCACTTCATTTGCCCGATGGGGGCCCACCCCCCATCGGCATAATGACCCCCAGCTGTGTGCCTAGGGTGCCCAATCCCCTCGGCATCATGAGCTCCCACAGTCTTTCTTTGCTGACAGGGGGCCCAATCCCCATCGGCTACAGCCCCCCATCCCTGTTTATTTAGCCGACAGGGGAGCCCATTCCCCATCAGCATAATGTCTCCTCGATCTGTTGTCTGCTGAGGGGGGTGCCCAATCCCCCGTCAGCTACAGCCCCCCCAAAAAAACAATCCAGTGACATGCTGCGAGCCTACCCCAGCATGCAAAATGTGCCTGAAAAAAAAAAACATCCTGCAATGTTCCCTTTTTTTTTTACCCTGTAAAAGAGAAAACAGTCCCTTGCGGTCTCCCTGCCCCTCCCCACAACCCACACCCACCCACTGTGCACCCTGCCTCCCCACACCCCCCACCCCATACTTACTCCGAGTCCAGCAATGATCTTTTGTGGACTGGGAACACGCCTGCACTCTTCAAAGCCGACCATGAACTGAAGAAATGCTGATAAGCTGTATAATGGCATAAATAGGGTTTTTTCAACTTTGGTGCATATCTCTGGCATTTTTGGGAATTTTGACACCACATTTTCCACATGGGGTTATTGGGACCCCTCCTCATGAATTCAGTCACTGTCAAGGCATAATTCGGTCCGGAAAGGTGATTTTGCAGTCACTGCACATAATCACCTTTTGGGACTGATTAATGAAACGACAGTGCCACTGTTAATGAGGGGGGCTCTCAAAAAGCCTATGTTGCAAATTTAGTGGAAAAAATCCAAAAATAGCTTCTAGCGTGCATTGTGCAGTTTCCACGCACGCTCATAACTTCATGAATTTGTAATATTTTCACTCCAGATTTTCAAAACTGGCATTTTTCCCCACCTCCTCACGAACAGTACAGCTGTCATTTTACATATCCTGGCCAAAATGTGTTTTTGTACGTCCAGCACAGAATAGCATGGTCGCTGTGCAAAATCAGTTTTCGGGACAGTTTGAGGAAATGACGGTGACACTGTTCATGAGCAGAGGTCCTAAAATGCCTATGTTGAAAATCTGGTGATGAAAGTCCATAAAATTACTGTGTTACAAGCAAGTGTTGCACAGTTCCCACGCACCCTAGTAACTGTGCAAATTTACAATATTTTCATACCACGTTTCCAACACTGACATTTTTTCACACCTCCTTATGAACAGTACAGCTGTCATTTTTCACATCCTGCCCAAAATGTGTTTTAGCACCTGTGGCGCACAATGGTGTGGTCGCTGTGGGAAATCAACTTTTGGGACAAATTAACAAAATCACAATACCACTGTTCATGAGGGAAGGTCCCAAACTGCCTATGTTGAAAATGTGGTTAAAAAATCAAAAAAATAATTGAGTTACGGACGTGTGTTGCACACTTTCTATGCATGCTCAAGACTTCACCAATTTTTAATATTTTCACTCCAGCTTTACAGCGTTACCATTTGTTTACACCTCCTCATGAACAATACAGTTGTCATTTTTCACATACTGCCCAAAATGTGTTTTCATCTCTGTGTCACCAAACGGCATAGCTACGTGCAAAACCACCTTTCAGCTAACAAACTAATAGTGCCACTGTTCATGAGGTGGGATTACAAAAAGCCCATGTGGAAAATTTGTAGAGAAAATACCAACACACGCCTACAGCGTTAGGGCTTCCAACTGTAACACCCCACCCTGTACAGACTGACAGGCATCAGGGGTGTGACTTGGGATCATCGGCTGTAATGCTCAAGCCATTCCACCTCCACCCCCACCCTGCAGCCAGTGACAGGCATCGTGGTGTGCCTTGGAGTGTTCGGCCACAAAGTTCACCCCATTCTCCTATACTGTACCCACCTCAGTGTATTTCCTTATGGAATGGGGTAAGTATAATGCCCAAAGACCCCAAAGCACACCACGACACTTGTCAGTGTCTACAGGGTAGGGTGAGGTAAAATGGCATGAGTGTTATAGCTGATGACCCAAAGGCACACCCCAATGCCTGTCGGTCTCTGCAGGGTGGGGGTGGGGTTGGCGTTACTTCAATACTTCACTGCCATTCCTATTATGCATCTCTAACTCCTGCACTACCAATGCCAATGCCAGTGAGACAACATTCGGCATTGACAAATGCTTGTTAGTTTATCTGAGTTAGGACAACACGCTGAGTCTCTATAACAACTTCACAAAAAATGTCACATAAATATGCACACAATCGCCTTGGTTACTGCATGATTACATTTTTATGGCATATGGATGTATAATATATATACCTACAGTGTAAAAGCATGTACTTCACTTTATTCAAGTCGTTTAAAAAAGTTAATTGCACTTTTGGATAAGTATCATTCTTCTAGCTTAATTCTTGCTCTTCCTGAATAGAATGCTTTCTAAGTGGGTCTGTTCTACAGACCTGGTTAATTTCCTCTTTACAAAACTGACAACAGTCAGCTGCTACTGTGCTTAATTTTTATTGCTGCTCTTTCTATTTTGCTCCTGTTTACAGCTGACTGCACCTGATTTTAAAGCTTGTGATATGTTACACTATTCAGTTTGCTAGCATTCCCTGTGTTTATAATGTCTGCTGTAAGCTTTTTTTAATTTTATTGAAAGCAAGGAATAGCTGGTCATCTGGTAGATTACTAGATACTAGAACACACTTGATAAACTGATCTGAAGGCATATTTTAAAACATGATGCCTGCATTACAATTTGGAAAAAAAAAAACAGCAAGATCTGTTTGAGCACAAAATAGCTGGCAATGCATGGTGTAACTGATAGCCATTTCAAATAGTTTGATGATATTACAAGTCTTAGAAGTTGCAGTTGAACTATATTGCATTGCTACTCTGAGTCAAGGGTTGCCAGGCACATTCTACTGAGACAAAATATACTGTAATGGTGTAAACCAATTGCTAATCTGGTGTGACCTGCTATGAGATCATTAGAAATAATTAGATTCCATTGTAACATAGACACATAGACTTTGACAGCAGATAAGGACCGATTGGCCCACCCAGTCTTCCCATTTCCCTACATATATAAGCTGCAGATCCTAGTTAACCAACAGCCTTCTTCTTCCTAACACCCACCAGAATTGCATTATATCTGCTGTCCCATGCATTCTTGTGCCCTCCCACTGTTTTTGACCCCACAACCTCCTTAAGAAGGCCATTGCATGTGTCCAACACCTCTCCATGAAAAAAAATACTTCCTCACATTGCCCCTGAGCTGTCCCCCTTCTATCTTCAAATTGTGCCCCCTTATTCTTGCACATCTGTTTTTCTGAAAGATGTTACCCTCTTGGACTTTGCTGATTCCCTTGAGGTACTCAAACATTTCTATCATGCCCCCCACTCTTAAACATATGTTCCTGGTGGGAGTCAAACCACTAACCTTTTGCTTGTTAGGCTAATACATACCCACTGCACCACTTGAGTCACTTGAGTATCACACAGTTAGCAGACAACACCTGATGTACAGTATCAAGTTTATGTTTTATTGTACCTGTATGTTTATGAAATAAACTTGCATAATTTGTTTTGGAACCTCATGGTACCTGAGGCCAGCCACCAAATTTAATTTTTTTCTCCTTGTAGTCAAGGGTGGGGGAGACCTAACAGTACCTTATTTTATATTCAGTTTAAACCTTAAAATGCACCATAGTACACCTAAAACCTCAAAGCTTCTGGGTGCCTAGCAGCCCCCAACCCCCCGAGTTTTTATAAAAACATTTTTGCATGCTATGCATGCAACACAGCTCTACCTCTCACCAAAAGACCCCTACCCCCACAAAAATCCAATCTAGCTAGATGATGATGATGATAATAATATTTTATCTTTGAGCAAGGGGGTGGAAGAGAGCTCAGATATGAGTGGTTTAGCTTCAAAATAAGCCACAAAATGCACCACAGAGCATCTAGTACCCCAGGGCTTCTAGGGCCTGGCAGCCCCCAGACCCCAGGCTTTTTTGAAATACTCACAGACATAAAGAAAGAACCCCCATTGCAAAAATCCTGGCAATGGCCCTCCACTTTACATCCTGCAATTTATAGATTTCCAGCAAATTTTGGAGAATACTTGCAACTCCTTGGATCTATACAGTATATTACAAAAAATAACAGACAGGGGACTGTGATTACTTGGCTATAAAATCTTCTCAAGGTTCTGGAGACATGTTGGAATCTCTCAGTTGCATTATAGTCTTGTAATACACAGCCTCCAGTCTGTTATTTTATTTGCTGTTCATTAGTATTGGACCAATAGTTTTAACTGTAGCCTTATTACTGTTAAAATGTGCTTGTCCTTCCCTTTCTTATTATTGTTCCTGCCATTCTTAGCTCCCTCCTGTATTTTTGGATGTTCATTTTGGATTGTTTTTCTTTGTCTCATCATAGGCTTTAACTTTCCTTTTCAGCTGCTTCCTCGCCTTGCTATTGTATGACGGTAGAATTTTGCCTTTTTCCATTATAACATTTTTCTTGATGGTATACAGTTCTTCTCAAGTTGGTATATTTCGTTTCTTGAGACAGACCAGCATCCCATTGCATCTGGAGTACCAGAGGCTTTGTTCCAATCCCAGCTAGTTTGTTTCTCCTGTATTTTTCCAAACTCTGCCCTATTATAGTTCCTAACTATTGTGCTGCCCATGTTCTGCTTTTTATCCATATGGATGCTTACCTTGACCATATAATATTCACTGTTTCTCAGTATCTCTCTTACCCTCACATACTGAATTTTATCTGGTGAGTCAGTTAGAAACATGTTCAGTATGCTATTTCCCCTTGTGGGTGATGTAACCAGCTGCGTAACCCCATGATTAATACATACGGTATATGCATATATTTTTTCTAGGGCACGTCCTGTCATCATGTTATTCCAGTCGCAACCTGGTAAATTAAGGCCTCTCATTACTACAATATTCCCTTCTTCTGCCATGGTCTGCATTTGTTTCATTAACAGTTGCTTTTAGCTGTCATTGCTTTTTGGTGGTGTCTAACACAGACCCAATACCACACTCTGGTTTGATTTTAAATACATGTATACCCATTTAGATTCCAAATCTTTGTGTTCAGGATGCAGTTGCAACTCATTATGTTCAACTGTGTTTATGATATAGATTGTGTCCCCCCCTTCCCTTTTTTCTTTGGTCTGTCATAGTGAAGCAATGTATATCTTGCTATATATTTTCCACATAATATGTTATTATTCCACCAGGTTTCCATTATTGCAGTCACATCAATATTTTAAAAAATTTACATAATTTCCAACTCTGTTTTTCTCAGGATATTCAAGCTACATGCATTAGCCAGTTGAGGCTTCAGATGTTGTTTTGGTCCTTGTTTATTTGCTCTGGGCTTGCCATTTTCCCTTTGGGATGGTTTACTATAGACCCAAGCCCCTTTCCCTTTTAGTTTAAACACCTATTTATTTTGTTCCTGATGTAAGTCCCCAACAGCTTAATCTGGTTCAAGGTCAGTTGGCATTCATCTGTATCCCCCCCCGGGTCATGCCTGAAAATAGGCAGGATTTGTCTAGTGCACTTACCCAGTCAACAAAAACTAAATAAATAAACATACGACTCCCCTTTTCACTTAGATGAAATCCATCTTATGCATACATCTGGTGTTGAACCAAAAGTAACTCTCAGTGCTATAATTATTTGCTAAGCACCATTTCTACAGCCAGTTGTTTACATTTTTGTTCTTATTGTTTCTCATTTTCCCTGCTCTTCGTATGGGTAGGATCTCAGAAAACATTATTTCACAATTTCTACCCTGCAATTCCTGTGCAACGCTTTTAAATTCTTCTATGACCTCACTCTCGGTTTGCTTAATAATATTGTTGATGCCAGCATGGATAACCAGTAATGGTTTGTTTTGGTTTTCCTTTATTATGGTTTGTACCTGCCCTCAACATCCCTTTTTTCAACCCCTGTGAAGGAAGACGTTGTCATATTATACTTATTATCTTTCGCAGTGGATCCGTCTGTATAATTTAGAACTGAGTCTCTTAATACATAGACCTGTCTATCATCTTCTTGGTTTGTGGGGGCTTCATTTTCTCTTCTTGTTTCACTTATATGTTCTGCATTACTCTTTGTTCATTTTTTTCTGTGATATCACCTTTTAAATCTATTGATGGTGCAAAACTGTTTGCAACATTTGTCTCAAAATTCATCACCCTCTTTCCTTTTTTGATTTGCCTTCTCCCATCAACAAGGCATGAATCATCCTTATCTTCACATTCTATTTCTTTAGTTGCCCCATTTTCAAA
This sequence comes from Neoceratodus forsteri, assembly GCA_016271365.2. NCBI lineage: Eukaryota > Metazoa > Chordata > Ceratodontiformes > Ceratodontidae > Neoceratodus > Neoceratodus forsteri. The sequence goes on along the minus strand of CM057456.1, from coordinate 603,948,200 downwards.
GGTTTAGCATGGCATATACTGGGTTTGCACCACGCTAAGTAGGAATAGTGCCGGCCATAGGGGGTGTGGTTATATTCAGAGGCCACCTATGCACTGAACACCCCCAGCAGCTCCTTTGTGCACAGTATCACACTGCACACATGCAAATGAGGGATCCCCCATGCATATGCAATGCAGCATGATATTGAAAGTTTTCAGAAGAGCTAAACAGCCACAAGCATGGCACAGTTTAACATTTCTGAAACCCAGCCCTTAACAGAACGTAGGGGGGTGGGTGCCCCACACCACTTCTACGTAGCGTTAAGGGCTGGGTGACCTGGTGGTCCAGTGGTCCCTCCCATGCCCCAATCACCACCCATTTCAGAAAATAGACATCCCTGGTGATGTAGCAGTCCTTCCCATGCCCTGATCCCCACATATGTTAAAAAAAAAAAAAAAAGAAAGAAAGAAAGCCCTGGTGGTCCAGCAGTCTCTCCCATGCCCCAATCCCCATATGTTCCAAAAATAGAAATTCTTGGTGGTCTAGTGGCCCCACTTGCCTAACCCTGACCTGCTCATATCATGCAAAACTCTGTCCCTTGTGGTCTAGAGGATCTCCACACACCCCCCGTCACAACCCCAACAGCCAGTGACCAGCACAGCCCTCCACTCACCACCATGGCCAGCCACAGACTGAGATCTTCTGTACACATTCTGTACAATTCTGTACAGTACACATGCTAGGAGAGCTCGGTCTGTGGCTGGACATAGTGGTGAAAGGAGGTCTGTGCCAGTCGCCAGCTCTTGGGGTTATGCCAGGAGGGAGTGTGGTGCTGGGGCTCTACCTGCCAGGGTGGGTGGTCCACTAGCCACCAGGGACAAGGTTGTGTATGATTCAGGCAGGTAGGAGTTAGGGAGGGGACTACTAAACCAACAGGAAGTCTTGCTCGGTGTTCTAGTAGGGGATCGGGGCTGGGGAGGGATGGCTAGACCACCAGGGATTTTTAATTTTTTAAATGGATGGGAATCGGGGCTGGGGAGGGACCTCTTGCCTACCAGGGCTTTCTTTTTTCCTTTTACATATGTGTTGATCAGGGCATGAGAGGGATCACTGGACCGTCAGGGTGTTTTATATATATATATATATATATATATATATATATAGGGATTGGGGCATTGAAGAGACCACTGGACCACCAGGGATTTCTTTTTGTTTTACATGATCAGGGATCTGGGCATGGGAGAGGGGTTCTGGCCCAACACACTCAGCCACTGCGGCAGCATTTAGCTGGGCCCGTAATGGCCCACTGCACCGTGCATACCATATGGACTCATCTGCATATTCAGGCTGAATATCACACATAGGGACTGTGGCACTAACCAATGTGTGCTGTGCTACCAGAGTGCCAGGCCAAAGACCACGCATAGGAGTAAAGCGTGGATGACCGGATATTCAGATGGATAGAGCGATCATTTCAGATCACTCTATCTGTTTGAATATAGCACCAGAGCCGGCTGGCCCTATTTTTTTTGCATGTGCCCCTGTGTGCGTGCACAGCTGGCTGGCTTGCTCTGAATATGGGGCCCCTGGTCTTTTTTTCCACTGAGTGCCATCCTTTGCCCTCGGTATATCCTCCCCTATTCTGGCTGTATCCTGAGTTTGTTCTATGCTTTTCAGAAGGGCTTTCTTTTTTTAATTAAACATACTTTATTAATTTTTAATCAGCTTATAAAAAAGGATATCACTCCATTAACAGTACAGCTGCAAACAGAACATAAAACAAGCAAATATACATAGTAAACATGGGCATTATTTTTTAAGGTTCTAGCCTCCATTTCCAAATACATTATTTTGATTTTAAGTTTTGAGTTTGAATCCCACAGGCCCCACTTGCATACTGTGTGATCCTGAGCAAGTCACTTAACTTTGCTGTGCTCCCAGGTCACACCTGTAAACAAGCTTTCAGCTTAGTGTGCCACTCCTGGTTAAACAATTAAAAAAAATAAAGTTCCTTGATCTCCAAGCACTGTTTACAGCAAAAAAAAAGATCCTGGACTGGCTCCAAACTGAAATTGTTACACAAACAACATTTAGTACCATTCCCCCTGTAGCCAGAGTTACTTGACCAATATCCATGTTCCCTTCTGAGTATGGTTAATACCTATGTATTTAAAATTAAAGCCTGAGTTTAATGCAGTCTTATTTAAGCCCTAGTATGTCCAATGTATTTGGTCTAATACAGTTTCCTCAGTGAAAATTTATCTATATATGCCTAGGTTTGTTAGTCCTAAAATAGTTGCAGAACTGCTGGAGTAGCAAGATGGTTTCACACGTTGGGTACTGTAGTAAATGTGCAACTCTGTTTAATGAATTCTTCTCAAATCAGTCCTTATGAAAAAATGCCCAGACAAACATAAGCTGTGCTTATAAAAGCTCTAGGAAAGTTGTTTCTAGAGAGATGAATTTTCCTCATAACTCTTGTAGTAAATTTGTGATTCTATTTGATGAGTACTATGCAACTCCAGACCAACATAAAATCCCCAACAAAACAAAGCTCTGCTCCTTCATGAACTAAGTATGTTTATACCTTGCAGTCAGTTTCACATGCCAGAGGGTGGCCTGCTCCCTCTGGTTTCTTAGTGGATGCAGGCAGATGCACTTGCTTCTGCTTGCACCACCTCCACTCTTGCTCGGCTCCACTCATACAGGAGCCGAGATTTATACTTCAGTACCCAGAAGTAGCTCTGGGTGTGCAAGGCACAAGTCTTCCTTAATAAATGTTAAAACTATTTAAAAAAACATCTGTCAGTTAACCTAGGACATTGACTGCTGCTGTCAAAAACCTCAGTAAAGTGCATGTAGTGCAAAAAAAAATCCTTTTCCAGAGTAAATTGTAGTTCCCTGTGCTCCATGGGAAACTACACTTCTTAGAAGCTCTAGCAAACGCAATGCATCCATCAGTCAGTACCCCTGACTAGAGCCCTTAGATTACTTTTTGTTTGTTTGTTTTTGTTTTGTTATTTTCAGCAAAGCTCAGCAGTGCTGACAATCACACAGTCAAACATTGCACTCAGGATATTTTGGGGATTAGAGTGTTTTCACTCAGACAGACTGTGGTTGTTGGGCAGCAGTGTAGTCCCTCTGCTCTCACACACAGCAGCTCACTTGCACAGGAGCCAAGATTTATACTTCCATGCCCAGAAGTAGCTTTGAACATGCAAGGTGCAAGTCTCCCTAATAAATGTTACAACTATTAAGAAACACCAGCCAGCCAACCAAGGACATTGTCTGCTGACATCTAAAAATGCTCCAGTAAAGTTCATGTAGTGCAATATTAAACAAGCATTTGTCAATGCCGAATGTTGCTTGCTTGTATGTGCTGTTTAGGTATTTGGAAGTGACAGTTTCATGCCTTCCTCCCAAGACATCCACTGTGTCTTTCCGTTCAGTTTTCACAGAAGAGTGGGAGGGGCAAGGGCCACAACAGTACAGCAGTTGTCAAGGGGATGAAGAGGTGGACAAAAGAGTCCTGCAGGAGCTCACTAAATTGAAGGTGGACAAAGCGATGGAACCAGATGGCATATGCCCAAGGATATTAACAGAACTGCGAAGGGAGATAGCAGTACCTCTGGCAGCCATGTTCACTGAGTCATTCAACATGAGTGAATTGGAGGAGGGCACATGTGGTCCCTCTACACAAGTCCGGCAGCAGGGAGGAGGCAGGGAACAATAGGCCATTCAGCCTCACCTCAGTAGTGGGGAAGATCATGGAGACATTGCTTAAAGAAAGGATAGTGGGGCATCTAGATGCCATCGGACCCAGGACCATAGACAACATGGATTCACAGTGGGGACATCATGTCAGATAAATCTGGTTGATTTATTTGACTGGGTGACAAAGGAAGTGAATCAGGGTGGGGCAGCGGACAATGCTTACCTTGATTTCAGCAAAGCCTTTGACACCATCCTATAGGGAGGCTGATAAACTAGCTGGGTAGGCTGAACATGGGGGAAAGGGTGGTAAACTGGGTTAGAAACTGGCTAACAGACAGGAGGCAGAGAGTGGTGGTAAATGGTATGCAGTCTAGGGAGAGGGGGCGACCAGTGGGGTGCTGCAGGGATCGGTCCTGGGGCCAGTTCTGTTCAATGTCTCCATTAGTAATATTGCAGAACTTCTGAAGGGAATTTTTTCACAAAATTTTCAACATAGTCATTTTAAGACCTTTGCTCATGAACAGTGTCACTGTGATTTTCTTAATTTATCCCATACATTGATTTCGCACACCGACTGCGCCATTGTGTGCTACATGGGCAGAAACACGTTTTGGGTGAGATGTGAAAAATGGCAGCTGTACTACTCATAAGAAGGTGTGATAAAATGGCAATGTTGGAAATCTGGAGTGAAAATATTGAAAATTCACGACCTTACGAGCGTGCATAGGAACTGCACAACGCACGCTCGTAAAACAGTCATTTTTAGGAATTTTTTCACCAAATTTTCAACATAGCCATTTTAAGACCTCTGCTCATGAACAGTGTCACTGTGATTTTCTTAATTTGTCCCGTACATTGATTTCGCACACCGACTGCGCCATTCTGAGCTACATGGGCGGAAACACATTTTGGGTAAGATGTGAAAAATGACAGCTGTACTACTCATAAGAAGGTGTGGTAAAATGGCAATGTTGAAAATCTGGAGTGAAAATATTGCAATTTCGCAAACTTACGAGCCTGCATAGGAACTGCGCAATGCACGCTCGTAAAACAGTCATTTTCTGGAATTTGTGCACCAAATTTTCAACATGGGGTTTTTGGGACCCCTTCTCATGAATGATGTCACTGTCATGGTGGAGTTCAGCCCGGCGGGTGATTTCGTAGTCACTGCGTGAAATCACCCTTCGGGCCTGAATAACTCCATGACAGTGACATCATTCATGAGAAGGGGTCCCAAACCCCATGTTGAAAAATTTGGTACAAAAATTCCCAAAAATGCCTGAGATATGCAACAGTTGAAACCCCTATCTAGCCCATTATACAGCTTACCGGCATTTCCTCGTTCGCGGTCGGCTTTGAAGAGTGCAGACATGTTCCCGGTCCACGAATCATCGCCGGAGTTCAGATGTAAGTATGGGGTGGGGGGTGGGAAACTGGGTGCGCAGTGGGTGGTGCTGGTTGTGGGGGTTGGGAGGCAGCTGCCAGGGACCATTTTCGCTTTACAGGTTTAAAAAATGACTACGTGGGGACGCTTGCCACACTGGGTGGCTGCCAGTGTGGCACAAGGATGTTGAGGGGGCATTCAGCCGATGGGGATTGGGCACCCCGCCGGCCATGGCATTTGTTGCCACACTGGGGTGGGCTCCCAGCGCGGCACAAGGATCGGGCTGCTCAGCCGATGGGGATTGGGCACCCCATGGGCCAAAGGACCACTTGCCATGCTGGGGTGGGCTCCTAGCGTGGCACCTACTACTGGGGTGGGGGCGCAGCTCAGCCGATGGGGATTGGGCACCCGACTGCTATACAGTGCATCTTGGTGCGCCTGCGTGTGTGTCATGGGGGAGCTGCGTGGAGCAGCCGATATCTTATCGGTGCTCACTGAAGCATAGCTCCCCCTTTCAACTGTATGCCACTGCATTTTGGAGTGTGTCATAGACAGCTCCAAAATGCATTGGCTTACAGGGGACGCGCCTGCCAGCACACTGACTGAATTGGAGGAGGAGGTGACACACCTCCGAAATCTCCGATGATGGCACTATGTTTCTTGCACATGCATGCAAGCAACATAAAAACAGACCCTTTGCCAGAGTAAATTGTAGTTAGCTGGTGCTCCATGGGAAACTACACTTCCCAAAAGCTTTAGTGAATGCAATGTGCACATCAATCAGTGCCCCTGACTAGATACCTTAGATTATGTTTTTGTTTGTTTTTTGTTTTCTTTCAGTAAAGCTGAGCAGTACTGATAATCATACAGTCAAACAAAGTAGTCAGGGTATTTTAGGGATGAGGTTGTTTTCACTCAGACAGACTACAATTTTGTCAGGCCAACAGTGAAGCCCCTCTCCTCTCACTGTGACAGGGAGCTCCTGCCACTCTTGAGGACCGACCTTTTCTTAAATCTGTTGCAACAGTTCTTCTATTTCTTAGCCTAATCTATCCTTTACAATTTCTAGTCCATAAGGTTGGCTACCTATGGGCATCCCCTTCCCTTTCTTGACTATGCTATAGGGTCCTCTTTAATTTCCTTTTCCCTCTCAGGTCCTCATACAGGGAGGTTATTGTGGTGACCTCCAAGTGTATGTAAAACAGGTTGCATTTATTGTTGTTGGATTTAGTATGTAATAGCACTATGTTATAAAATACCTTGATGTATATTTCTTATGTTTATGAAACATGTAAATGTTGAAAATACCATGGCACTAGGTGTTTTTGATAATGGTAAAAAATACTAGGTGACTATTATAGAAATTAAGTTAGTTGTGCTATTTAAAATGCATGTAAATTGCTGTAAACTGAACAAGTCTGAAATGCCATGATGCTTTGCCTTATGGAAGTATGTATGATGTTGTATTTCTTTGAAACTTGATTTGTTGCCATTGCCCTTTTGGGTAACCCATGTTTCAGTGTTTCTGCACTGAGGTGTTTTTTTTTTAGCTTGTTTTTTTTTTTCCTTTTGAGCCCCCACTACCCACGCAAAAGGGCCCACATAGAGATGAAGGGTTTTCACTGAAAAGTTGTTAGATCAGAGATCAGTGTCAGTAGGTGCTGGCTAAGTGCAGAGAAAGGACATACATAGTCTGTTGCTGCAAACTGATGTACTGAAGAAGGAATATGGCATTGCAGAAGCTTATTTCCTGTATTTTGAATAAACATCACACAGAGATTGTGTGCTGAACCTGAAGTTTGGTGTCTGGTCCATCTGTTATCACACAACCCCTCCACAATCACACACTTCCTTTCCTCCAGGGTGAGCATGTTAAGGGAATATGTTAACTTCTCCACAATGCTTTTGCCTCCCACACTAGAGCATTCTGATGGCCCTGCATTGTACCCTCTCAACTGCTTCAATGTCCAGTTTGTATTAAGGAGCCAGAAGAGCATGCAGTGTTCCATTCCAGGTGGAGGGTCTGAGCAGCGCCTTTTAAAGTGGCAGGATAAATTAAACTGCCCTGCTGGTCAATCCTCTTTCATGCATCCCAGCATTCTGCTTGCCCTCTTGACAAAGAAGCCCAGCACTACTTGTCATGCATCTGCCCCATGTCTATTATGACTACTAGGTCTTTTTGATCCTCCATTGCAACAAGGAGTCTAACACAGTGGGTATGTCCTTACTCTATTTTTCCTTCCCAAGTATAGCCACTTGTATTTGGCCACATTGAATCTGAGACACTCAGAGTCCAAACATTCACTCAGTTTGTTCAAGTCCTCTAGCAGTTTGTCCCCACACTCAATGGAGTCCACCACCTAGATTAGATTAGATTAGTATTATCAGTGAATTTATGCAGCCTGATTGAGATCCGAAACTTCCAGATTGTTGGTGAAACTTGGAGGCCTTTGAGCCCGATTAGGAAAGCCACATATCTAAACCTTGGAACCCCTTTGGGGCGTTTGTTAATAATAAGCAGTCTTGGAGGGAAGAAAAAGACACTTTGAAAAAAGTGAGCAACAATCCCCTGAGTAAGGCAAACAATGCAAAACACTGGGCTTGGAGAAGGTGGTCTATTGATAATATTAAAATATGAATATCTGGCTGAATAAAACTTTATGTCTGGCTGCTGCTTTGGAACTTGCTGGTCTGGACATTGCCAGTTAACATTTGGAAGCATATTGGGGAGGGTGGGGCAGCTGCACATTGAGGGGCTAACTGCACAATCGAGCAGATTCGATAGACTGTTGGGCCTGTTTCTGCTGGTGTTTTGTATGTTCATATGTTTGTATATTACTTCTATCTCTAGGAAGATGGCATTTCCCAGGATACCCTTCCCAGCAGAGATCCCAGAGGGACAGTGCTTAGTGCTCCTTTTCATTGTGAATAGTACATGTCAACCATGACCCTGTGCTTCCAGCCACAAAGCCAGTTGAAAATTCATCTTGTGTATGCCCCATGTATGTGCCTGTGAAATGATATCAACTGTATATAACAAAAATGTTTCTGTTATAACATCTCAGCTTTACTTTTCACTGATTTGTGCATGATGTGAACATACGCACATACAAAAACATCAGCAGAAACAGGTCATAATGGTCTAGCAAGTTTGCTCAAGTGTGCAGCTCATTTGCTGGAGCTGCCCCCTTTCACCAGGATGATGACTTGACTTGACTCCCTGGATGATGGGGACAGACTAAAGGAGGATCTGCAGAAGCTGGAAAGCTGGTTTGACTCCTGAAGCTTCAGATTTAATATAGCATGCTAGAATGGTAGCACTACCACTTGCTACAATGGTGATTTGCATTCAGAAACAAGTATGAGTCATTAGGGACTGGCTGGGGAAAAAGGGTTGAGCATCCCAGGAACTAATCTCCTTCCTGGGGGGAGATACCACTGCCACTGTGGAACTGCAACCTGCTGGAGACTAGATAGAAGCACAATGGGGAGCACAAGAAGGAAACCAGTTGCCGCTGGATGACTGGTATGCATGCTTGCTTGCCAGCATCCTAGGGAGAAAATCAGTAACTGTAGAAAATAAAACAGACTCTGTCATGCTATCACACCCTCCCCCCCCCCGCAGGCTCCACATGACTGACACGGCTGACCACCTATGACTCTGTTGTCCTGCTTAAGTGGTGGACAACTGGTAAATCTGTGGGAAGGTCAGTGACATGACTGGGGGTGCCATTGGGTAGACCCAGAGTGAGAAAAAGCTTGATTAAAAAAAAAAAAGATTTAATATAATCAAACAGAAGGCGAACAAATTGGAGGAAAAACAGTGGTAGGACCTATTCACTTATGGGGTTCCTGTTGCTGGAAAAATACATGGGGAAGTAATAGAAAAGGGGCTGAAAGGCCTGGCTAGTCTTTCATTTCACCAGGGAGAGGGTTACTTGGTTATTGGCTTGAGTCATTAATTACAAAAACAGTTATAAAGACTGCTTTTAAACAAATGGAATCAAAAACACATTGCTACTAAAAACTGTGTGGTGAAATTTGTTGCGGTCTAGAAAAATTGCTACTTCAGTACCATGAATCTTCCACTACTAGACGGCATGGATGCTACACTTCCTTAGCAGTATAGGAGTCCTTTATTGCAGCATCTCACATCACACCTACAGTATCAGCCAGTGACAAGTTGCTGTATATCCAGGTATAGCACAATATAAGATACACTATCACAAGAAATCCCTTCATTTCAATGGTATTTCTTATGATATATTGCAGTATATCACACTATATCTGCATATACTGCAAAAGTAGATAGTGATGCTATTCACGGACTGCAGTTTATACATATAGTACAATGAAGTTCCGCTTTAATTTTTCAAGCTAATTCTATCAGAACTCATTGTTTATTGCTGCCATAACCCTGGCAGCTTTTCCTATGGCAGTTCAGAACACTGTATATCATGGGTGACATTCACTACTGGATGCACTCTCTATTTCTTAAAGTCACAATGATGATTGAGTCTCATAAAACTGACTTTGACATGAACAGTAAATAAAAAAAAGATGAAACTTTTTCAATGTAACTTTTAAACCACAAATAATGAATAGAATACTTTATTAGAAACCAACAGTAACATGGCAGTAATTCCATCAATGGATTCTAGTAAGATCATAAGCAATGAGAGGACAGGTTGTGTGGTTTGTGATGTCACAGAATTCCAAGATAGAATAACAGGCCTTTTTACTGATGGTTTCCTAGCATTATTGGTTTATAATGACTGGTCAGCAATTTCTCTCAAAGTACTGACCAGGTTGATATTTTCCATAACAACTGGCTGGTTCTTATGACATTCATGAGCCATGCCAGTCAAACTATGCTGCTGCCTCATTGGCCAACATTCTGTATGTGGGCGGGGCCAAACAGTCTCACAAACTGCTGGAGAAAAATTGCTGGCCTGTTATTATAAAAAATAAAAGAAGTGGAGGGTGTTTCACATGAGAATTTAATGCACACCCTCATTGTGGGATGCTTTGATAAACCCCTCGTGCTTTTCCCTCGGGGTTTATGTAGCATCCCACAACTCGGGTGTGCATTAAATTCTCATATCAAACCCTTTCCCATCCTTTATTCTCTATGTAATGTATGGAACACTCTGAACATTCCATCCCATAATACCATTGATCTAATGTCTGAAGGATAGTATTATAAAGTTCTGATGTCACATTGATGGTATTAAATGCCATTTTTTCCATATGGGAAATGGTGACCAATGACCATCAATATTCTACAATCCAGTGCACAATGATGTAAAGTCCAAAAGTGTATGTTTAGTAATTAGATTATACTTACGAATACTGAGTAGTGGTGTCCGATTTTGAAAGGGAATAAAGCCTCTCAGTCACTGATCTTTTTTGTTGTATTTTGATGACGTTTTAGGCTCACGAATGGTTAGCTTATGCAGCTGATTTACATAGAACAGTCACTTTTCTGAAGGTTCTAACCAGTTTCTTGCTGAGTGAATGAAAATATATCTGCAAAAGAGCAGAGTGGCACAGATGATAGACAAATATAAAACCCACATCTATCATCTCGCAGCACTACAATATGATCACATCTCTCTTCTGGCATGAAACATAATGGAAATGTTCTTTTGCCACTAGTTACTAGAAATGGATCATTGAACAACAAAGAAATAATATCCAGAAAGGAACGTGTAAATGTTTTGGGTTCTATAATCACGTTCCTGAAATGGAGGATCATATGATATCTCTGAATTTCTAAGCATCATCTCATTGGGGAAGCCTAATCTTTGGATATGGCTTCAATTGTGTTCTTCTTTATGGCTTGTACATTGAAACTTGCAACAAGACTTGCACAGCTAGATCAGTTGGTAGTATCCAAAAAATGAATCCTGTGTTGATTTAAATTTGATAAAGTTTATTTTTCTCTGATTAGGATTATAACATTAGGATGGACCCATGAAGTGTGGCAGAGATGCTCAGAGCTTTCACTGAGGAAGCCAAGGCTCACATGCAGACTCATATTTTTCCACCCTGCCAGTGACAGGGGGCCGGGTGTTGTGCATGTGAGATGTTGAGTTCCTGGGGATGGTTGCTGCAGACTACCTAACAAATCACACCTTACCAGCTAATTATATAGTGGCATTGATGTTGACCATTAGGAAAGAGGCTTATCTTCTCTCCCAGCAAGATGGCATGAATGGACTGTAGTGGCCTTGATAGCAGGATTGGAAATGGAGCACATATATGAGTGATTACTTTTAGCCTTGGTTTGTACAGATAGGACACTATACAGTCTTCCAGGATATTTGAAGGCTAATATAGTGCCCTATTCAGACTTCCAGGATATCTGAAGGCTTTGATAGTTCCCTCCCAGTCTGCCAGGATACCTGAAGGCTTTCAACATGTACTATCCAGTCTGCCATAGTATCTGAAGGCCCCACAGTGCACTATCCAGTCTACTACGATATCCGAAGGCTCAGAAAATGCACTATCCTGTTTGCTAGGGTATCTGATGACTTGGAAAGTGCACTAACCATTCTTCCAGGATATCTGAAGGTTCCTTTGTACTATACAGTCTACCAAGATATCTGAAGGTAACAATAGTGTGCTATCCAATTTACTAGGACATCTGAAGGCTCATATAGAGCAGTGTCCAGTCTGCTAGGATATATGAAGGCTCCATGTGAAGGTGAGATACTATTAGGAGGAAGACACACAGAAATAACATTTAACACACTGAATTCCATGTGCCGGCAGATGATATAGAAATAAGAAAATAGGCCTTACAAAGGAGGACCACATACCAGTATACTGTATACAGTACATACTGGAGTTGAAAAGCCCATAACACTAGAAAGTCTTAAGGCAACATATATTCCTAGTGTCTCTACTAGGGATTAATCCACAAGGCATCTTCTTTCTCTGGAAGGTCTGTCTCACTACTACATGGAGTGAGAGACTATCTACTGATCAGGAGACCTTTTCCTTCTCCTTCTCCTTCTCCTTCTCTGGTTTGAGAGGAATGATCTGGGCTACTTCAAGTCAGCCTGAAGGGGTCTCTTATAACCCCCCGGATCATACATTCCACCTCTTCTTCAAATGAGAAAATATTCAGCTGGCTCAGTGGTGCAGAGGGTTGAGGTGCTATGTGCTTTACCTTTTCTTACGCCAGTGACACAAGTTCAGAAATGGGCTTGGGTCGCTGGGGATTAGCCAAGGGGAGGGCCTGAAGAGGGTGATGTGGCCATCTGGCAGCTCTCCTCTGCCAGAGTGGGAGGAGAAGCCTTCCTGGCACTTGGCTGCCACCAAATGGAGGCTTGCTGGTAGTGCCATGCAGATCGGGGGCAGGTGTTAGGCTAAGGAGGAAGGAATGAGGTCACCAGTTTCAGAACACATGTGCGCCTCCATGCGCATACACTACTGTCACCAAGGTCTCAAGGTGCAAGGGGGAAGAAAAGCTGGTGGAAAAATGGTGGAATTGGAGCACTAATGAATCCCTGTCCAGAGTGCTGAGACCCACCCTGCTGAACAACCAGAACAGAGGATAGGAGGAGGTGGATGAGGTAGGTGGCTGGCTGGTGACACTGGGAGACTGGGCTGATAGCCCACCCAGTCCCAGCCATAGGAGGATAAAAACCTTTATTTAAAAAAAAGGATATATTCAGGCTTTAGTATCTCAGTATAACCAAATAAAATAGGCATACAATACAAAACAATTGATTTCAAACATATATGAAACAGTTAAAAAAAAACAGCAGCATGAAATGTTCCATAAAGGCTTACTTTTCTTTGCGACATTTGTTAAACCAGACGTTTCTTCCAAAACTGGAAGCAAGCAGGAAGGGGAACATATTGCAGCTAAAGCAAAGGAACAAACCTGTAACCATGACAACTGCTCTAACTTTCTGCAGTCTGCCTTAGAGCCTAAAATCACTAGAATTATTCTACTCATGATATAACTGTAATTAAGAGCACACTAAAACAGAAAAAGGTAGAAAAAAACAGGAAATTATGTAAGATTAGAATGATTGCTGACAGGTGGCCATCTTGCAGAAAGAAGGAAACAATGCTGTGTATCAGATTTAGAGAAGGAACATAAAAGGTACAGAAAGTATGCTATAGAAAGGTTTCCCTTTATTCCTCAGATGATTTTCCTTACTTTATTTCTATCAAGACAACAGGGAAACAGTGGCAGAAAGTTAAACCTATTACACTCAAATAGTGCACTGTTCAATCTGCCAGGATGTCTGAAGGTCTTAATAGTGTACAGTACAGTCAGCCAGGATATTTGAAGGCTCGGGCAGAGCACCATCCAATCTGCCAGGATACCTGAAGGCTAAGACAGTGTAATATCCAGTCAGCCAGGATATCTGAAGTTTCCGCTAGTGTACTATCCAATCTGTCAGGATACCTCAAGGATTCAATCATGTACTATCCAGTCTGTCAGGATATCTGAAGGTTCTGCTAGTGTACAATCCAATCTGTCAGGATACCTGAAGGATTCAATCATGTACTATCCAGTCTGCCAGGATATCTGAAGGTTCTGCTAGTGTACAATCCAATCTGTCAGGATACCTGAAGGATTCAATCATATACTATCTAGTCTGCCAGGATGTCAGAAGGTTCCAGTATTGTACTATCTAGCCTGCCAGTATGTCAGAAGGCTTGCATACAGCAATATCCTATCTGCCAGGACAACTCAAGGATCGGACAGTGCAATATCCAGTCAGGCAAGATGCTTTTAGACTCAGAAAGTGCACTATCTAATCTGCCAGGATATCTGAAGACTTGGAAAACACACTATCCAGTATACCAAGATACCAGAAGGCTTGGAAAACACCCTGTTCAGTCTGCTAGGATATCTGAAGGCTTGGAAAACTCACTATTCAGTCTGCTAGGATATCTGAAGGCTCTATGTGAAGGGGACATAAAGGTAGGAGGACAACACACATGAATGACATTAAACACACTAAATTCCATGTGTCGTTTATAAGGTGGCAGATAATTCAGGATATAAAAATAAGAAAATAGGCCTTAAATGCAGGTCAACATACAGTATATACATACTGGATTTGCAACAGCTGATAACACTAAAAACTCTCAGGGCAACACATATTCCTAGTGCCTCCATTATGGACTAATCCACAAGGCAGCTTTCTTCCCTAGAAGGTCTCTTTCACTATTAGATGGTATACAATACAAAACACTTGAGCTCCAGCATATATAGGAACAGTTTTAAAAAACAGCAGTATAAAATGTTCCATAAAAGCTTAATTTGTAATGTTAGTTAAACCAGATATTTTACTTAAAGCAGACATTTCTATCAAAACAGGAAACAAGGATAAAGGTGAACAAATTGTACCCAAAGTATAGGAGCAAATCTGTAATCATTACAACTGCTCTAACTTTCTGCAGGCTACCTTGCAGCCTAAAATCACTAGAAAGCTTCTACACATACCAGGATATCTGAAGGTGCTGAAAGTGCACTATCCAGTCTGCCAGAATATCTGAAATCTCAAACAGTGCACTATCCAGTCTTCCAGAATATCTGAAGACTCTGAAAGTGCACTATCCTGTCTGCCAGGATATCTGAAGGCTCTAAAAGTGCACTATCCTGTCTGCCAGGATATCTGAAGGTGCTGAAAGTGCACTATCCAGTCTTCCAGAATATCTGAAGGCTCAAGCAGTGCACTATCCAGTCTTTCAGAATATCTGAAGACTCTGAAAGTGCACTATCCTGTCTGCCAGAATATCTAAAGGTGCTGAAAGTGCACTATCCTGTCTGCCAGGATATCTGAAGGCTCTAAAAGTGCACTATCCTGTCTGCCAGGATATCTGAAGGTGCTGAAAGTGCACTATCCAGTCTTCCAGAATATCTGAAGGCTCAAGCAGTGCACTATCCAGTCTTTCAGAATATCTGAAGACTCTGAAAGTGCACTATCCTGTCTGCCAGGATATCTGAAGGCTCTAAAAGTGCACTATCCTGTCTGCCAGGATATCTGAAGGTGCTGAAAGTGCACTATCCTGTCTGCCAGGATATCTGAAGACTCTGAAAGTGCACTATCCTGTCTGCCAGGATAGCTGAAGGCTCTAAAAGTGCACTATCCTGTCTGCCAGAATATCTGAAGGCTCAAACAGTGCACTATCCAGTGTTCCAGAATATCTGAAGACTCTGAAAGTGCACTGTCCTGTCTGCCAAGATATCTGAAGGCTCGGACAGTGCAATATCCAGTCGGCCAGGATATCTGAAAGTTTCAATAGTGTACTATCTAGTCTGCCAGTATTTCTGAAGGCTCAAGTAGAGCAGTATCCAGTCTGCCAGGGTAGCTAAAGGCTCAGACAGTGCACAATCCAGTATGCTAGAATACCTGAAGGCTAACTAAGTGCACTATCCAGTTTACCAGGATATCTGATGGTTTGGAAAATGCAGAATCCACTATGCCAGGATATCTGAAGGCTCTGCAAGTGTACTAACCAGTATGCTAGGACACCTGAAGGCTCTGAAAGTGCATTATCCAGTCTACCAAGATATACAAACGCTCAAACAGTGCATTGTCCAGTTCACCAAGATATCTGAAGGATTGGACAGGACAGTGCACTATCCATTCTGTCAGGATATCTGAAGGCTTGAGCAGTGTACTATGTAGTCTACCAAGATATCTGAAGGATCAGACAGGACAGTGCACTATTCAGTTTGCCAGGATATCTGAAGGTTTCAGTAGTGTACTATCTAGTCTGCCAGAATTTCTGAAGGCTCACATAGATGAGTGTCCAGTCTGCCAGGGTAGCTAAAGGCTCAGACAGTGCACAATCCAGTATGCCAGGATACCTGAAAGCTAAGAAAGTGTGCAATCCAGTCTGCCATGATATCTGAAGGCTCTGAAAGTGCACTATCAAGTCTGCCAGAATGCCTGAAGTCTTGGAAAATACACTATCCACTATACCAGGATATCTGAAGACTCTGCAAGTGTGCTATCCAGTCTGCTAGAATACCTGAGGGCTATGAAAGTGGATTATACAGTCTGCCAAGATACATGAAGGCTCAAACAGTGCACTATCATGTTTGCCAAGATTATCTGAAGGCTCAGACAGGACAGTGTGCTATCCATTCTGCTAGAATATCTGAATACTTGAACATAGAAACATAGAAACATAGACTTTGACGGCAGATAAGGACTGCTTGGCCCACCTAGTCTGCCCAACAGTGCACTATCCAGTCTGCCAGGATATCTGAAGGCTTGGACAGCGCACTATCCAGTCTGCCAGGATATATGAAGGTTTCAGTAGTGTACTATCAAATCTGCCACAATTTTTGAAGGCTTGGACAGTGCACTATCCAGTCTGTAATGATGTCTGAAGGCTCTGACAGTGCACTATCCAGTCTTTTAGGATATTTGGATGGCTAAAGCCTGTAGTTCAAATGGGCGATGCAACTGGCCATACCCCTGTTAGGCCCATTTAAGGGCTGCTCCCTCCACTCCACACACAAGTGTTTTTTCCCCTCATAGCCTGAGGCGCTGCCCCTACCCCCCCATGTTCTCCTCCTCCCTTCTGTGCTCTTCCATGTCTCTCTGCACCTCCAGCTGCCCATTCCTTCCTCCCCCCTTGCTCTCCTTCCCTCTATTCGCCACTCCCACTGTGACCATTTGTTTGGTTCTTCTCTCACCCTTCCCCTTGCCTGCTGCCTGTCTGCCTCCCCCACTCCTTCCCCATCTGCTGCCATTGCTGCGGTCACCCCTTTCGCTGCCTCCAGCCTGCATGCTCCTTCAATTGTCCTTTCCTCCCCCCAGCTGTTCCCTCCTACCTCCTCACTCCTTGTCAATTTTTTTTTCTTTTTGGGGTTTTGCTTTCTCTGCTCCTGGCCACCCATGTCAGTGAGCTCAGCTTGTTGCAGTTGGCAAAGAGCAGGAAGCGGCTGCACCCAGTGGGGCATGCGGGTGAGAGTGGAGCGATGGAGAGGACTGCAGGTTGGAAGCCACACAGTGAGCCACATGCCCTTCCCACACTGCGTTGTCTTCCTGTGCCATTCCTAACCTCAGCCAGCATCACACTGCTGTTAAAGGACAGAGGGCTTACTACTGGTTTTCTGCATTTCAGCTCCCTGGGCCTCCTTCCTCAGTGCTCGTTTACCAGGTATGCGTGGTTCATCTGAATTGCCTGCCATTGTACTTTCCTTCTGGGCATGACAGCTCAGCTGCAGCTGCTGGCATTATCTTATTTACTTATTTTACCTATTAATTAGCTGCATGGTGTCACTGTGTCCAGTTTGGGGCTTCCCTGTTTTTCTCATGGCAGGGGGCTACAGCACCACAGCGGGCATGGTGGCTCCACATATGGGCCACATTTTCATGCATTTCTACATACCCTCAGTTGCTCATTTGTCTGGCTCTCCTAATGCTCCGTTCAGCAGCTCATGTGGGCTCACGCCATTACTCCTTGCCTCAATGGCGTTTACCATGCCATTGCCTATATCTGCTTGTGCTCGTACTAGTGAACCTCACTATACTAGCCTTCATGTCATCCATGTACTAGTCTATCAAGTCTATTCCTCGTGCCTCACTTCCTACCATACTGGTGGGACTGAGTCGTTGCAGTGGGCATCACTGCCCCAAGCAGCAGGAGCAGCTTTATAATTGTCATATATTTTATCAGCCACTGACTCGCTCGGCCTCCTACTGCTGCCCTGAATAGCCTTTATGTCACTATGCAACCAGCAATTCCTGGCAACTCTTGACCTAAAGGCAGCTAGCTTTACCCAGCCTTCTACCATCCCTTCCCTACTACTATGAGCCTGGTTTACACAGTCATCCCAGCCTTCCTGTCCCTTGCACTACCAGTGATGCCTCCCCTTCCATTACTGGCAACATATCATGTTTACTCACTTTGAATCACATCTCCTACCATCCTGGCTTTGCAGCCTCCTCCTACCTACCCAGCTTCACAGCCTCCTCTTCTCCAACCATCAGCCATGGACTTTACCAAGCCTCGCCATTCTCTCCCTCATAACATACAATTCAATTCACTCCTAATTTGGCTTCCTAATATGCTTGGTCGGCATGCATTCCTGTGGTTGAAAAAATGCTATTTGCCTTAACTAGACCCGTGAGAGGGTCCACAGCTCTCAGTCTGACCTATGTACAAGTATCTCCATGTCTGCTATCACTTTTCAGGACCCGTGTGCGGATCCCATGCTGCATTATGACTAACTCATGCTACATTACATCTACCCTCTCCACCTTTTGGAGACATGCCAACTGTATCCATTATTTCCAGGACTCAGGGATAGTCCTGTGGCCGACGGTCTCTCCCCTGCACCCCAAAGTCCACATCTTGAGCATGCGAAGTTTGGGTCAGAGTCCTTCCCACCTGGCCCATAGTTGGGAATGTCCTCGCTCCAGGTTGACCTTCAGTTGTCAACCGTACTGATGGCACCTTTCCATGTAGAATTGAAGACTTCAGCAGCGAAGGGGTGGGGCTCTCACGGGAAGGGCCCCTTTAGCTGCCCGAGTGGGTTGAGAGGCACCCTTTAAAGCTATTCTCCCTACAACTGCCTCTGGTTCAACTGGCTTGTTCTTAAATTGGTAGGCCAGCTGAGCACTTTGGTGGCTGCTACTCTCCTCCTTCCTCCTTGGAGGTTGGCATCGAGATGCCCCATAGAAACATAGAAACATAGAATTGGACGGCAGATAAGGACCGCTTGGCCCACCCAGTCTGCCCATTTCCCTACCTACTGGATAAGCTGCAGATCCTAGTTAACCAGCAGCCTACTTCTTCCTACCCCCACCCCCCAGAATTGCCTTATGACTATCCCATGCGTAGCAGATTTCCACCACTGATTTTGACTCCACAACCTCCCCTCCGGAAGGCCATTCCATGCATCCACAACCCTCTCTGTGAAAAAATACTTCCTTAAATTACCTCTGAGCCGCCCCCCTCTATCTTCAAATTGTGCCCCCTTGTTCTTGCACACCTCTTTTTTTGAAAGATGCTACCCTCTTGGACTTTGTTGATTCCCTTGAGGTACTTGAAAGTTTCTATCATGTCCCCCCTCTCCCTCCTTTCCTCGAGGCTATACATATTAAGCTCCTTAAGTCTCTCTTCATATGTCTTCCAGTGCAGACCCTGCACCATTTAGTGCCCTCCTCTGGACAGCTTCCATCCTGTCTATGTCTTTGCGGAGATTGGGTCTCCAGAACTGCACACAGTACTCCAGATGGGGTCTCACCAGCTGTCTGTACAGAGGGATAATAACTTCCTGTTTTCTACTGGTGATGCCTCTCCCTATGCATCCCAGTATCCCCCTAACCCTCCTTGCTGCCCTCTCACATTGCTTGCCCACCTTTAGGTCATCTGATATGACTACCCCCAGGTCCCTTTCCATTTTTGTTGTTGTTAGTATCTCACCCCATTGTGTACTCTTCCCCTGGGTTTTTGTTTCCCAGGTGCATTATCTTGCACTTCTTAACATTGAATCTAAGCTGCCATACATTTGACCATTCCTCTAACCTTGCCAAGTCCTTCTCATCCTTTCCACCCACCCTGTGCATCAACTCTGTTGCAGATCTTAGTGTCATCTGCAAAGGGACATACTTTTCCTTCAGTCCTTCTGCAATGTAAACATAAAGACATTGAAGGGGACTGAGTCTATCTGAACCCTCGGTGCCCGCTAGTAACCCTCCTTTCTTCTGAGTGGACTCCATTTACTATTACTCTCTGTGTCCTATTCTCCAGCCAATTCTTTACCCAGGCTGTCATCTTGGGACCCACTCCCAGGCTGGCTAACTTATATATTAATCTTTGTGTGGGACTGTGTCAAATGCCTTGCTAAAGTCTAGGTAGGCCATGTCCACAGCCCTCCCTGATCTACTACTTTGGTCACCCAGTCAAAAAATCTATCAGATTCGTCTGGCATGACCTTCCGCTGTGAATCCATGCTGCCTGGGTCCTGTGCCCTTCTGGCCTCTAGATCTGCGACAATTCTTTCCTTTAGAAGTGATTCCATCATTTTCCCTATCACTGAGGTTAAACTAACAGGTCTATAGTTTCCTGCTTCTGCCTTGCTCCCACTTTTGTGAAGGGGAATCACATCTGCCCTCCTCCAGTCCTTGGGTACCACCCCATCCTCCCATGATTTGTTAAAGAGGGTAGTCAGTGGTGTCACTAGTTCTACCCTTAGTTCTTTTAGAATTCTGGGATGAATCCATCAGGCCCCATTGCTTTGTCCACCTTCAGTTTTAAGAGTTCTTTCAGAACCCTTTCTTCTGTAAATGGGCTGGTATCAACTTCTGTATCCAGAGTGTTACTACTGTTTGTTTTATGTACCTCCCCTCTTCCTTTGTAAATACTAAGCAAAATATTTGTTTAGTATCTCTGCCTTTCACATTCTCCTCTGCCCACCCTCCCTCCCCTTTATTAAGCCTCACTATCCCTCCCTTGGTCTTCCTTTGCTCCTGATGTACCTATAAAAGTTTTATTCCCCTTCTTAACTGGTTGCTATCTTTTTCCTCAGTTTGGGCCTTTGCTGTTCTGACTGCCTTCCAGCCTCCTTTTGCTTTAACTGATACAGTTCTCTGTCCTGCTCCTGCTGCGATTCCTTGTACTTCCTGAATGCTTTCTTTTCTCTTGAACCTTCACTGCCACTTCCTTTGAGAACCATAGTGGTTTCTTACATCGTCTTGTTTTGTTTATTTGCTTCACACAAAGGCTTGTTACCTCTGTGATGGCAGTTTTATTATTCCCATTGTTCTTCCACCCTCCTTCCGCCCATTTGCTAGTGCATTCCTTAGGCACTCACCCATTTTGGCAAGTCAGCCCTCCTAAGTCCAGTACTTTTGTCTTTGTAGCTTGCAGCTCTATTGCTGTGTTTATTGAGAACCATACTGTTCGATGATGCGCTAGTTCCCAGATGGCTACCCACTACATCTGTGATCCTCTCTCCATCTCCATTTGAGGTATCAAGTCTAATATTGCTCCCTCTCGAGTGGGCTCCAGTACTAGTTGTCTAGGCATGCCCCCTGTAGGGCATCTAGAATAACTGCACTCTTTGAAGTGGCAGCTGCAACTGCGCTCTAGTTAACATCTGGCATATTCAGATCACCCATCAGCAATATCTCCCTTTTCTGCCATTCTAAGTATACTTTCTATCATTTCCTTGTCCACTTCACTCCCCTGAGAGAGAGTCTGTGTCTAACCCTGTGCGGATTGTGGTGCCATTGCCTGTCTCCAAATTTACCCACAGTGCTTCTTCTCCTCCCTGTTTACCCTTTTGTTCTGTTGCTTTTATTCCTTCCCTTATGTAAAGAACTACTCCTCCCCTCTTTTACCCTCCCTGTCCCTCCTGTAGATAGTGTATCCTGGTATGTTTACGTCCCAGTCATGGTTTTGTGTACCATGTTTCTGTGACTGCCACGATATCCAGATGTTCCTCCTCCATCAAGGCCACTAATTCAGGAAGCTTGTTACCTAGACTATGGGCATTGGTACTCATTGCTCTCCATTTTTTGATGGCCTTACCTTCTGTTGCAGCATCCCCCACTGACCGTTCTACCTTGATCTTTTTCTCATTTAGTACCCTGTTTTGTAGGGAGAGGCTGGGAATTTTCTGCTGCTTGTCAGTGCTGCAGACTTCACTTACAACCCTCCACAGCATTCCCATTAGAGGAATAGCTTGTGAGTGTTCCCAGAATTGCAGTTTCCTTGGACTGGTCTAATGAATTGCAGTAGCAAAGCAATCACTTAACAAAATTGTCCCAAAGCCTGGAGGGAAAGTGACTTAGGCCTTGGATCCCCAGAGATTTCCTCTTCAAATGTTTTTTTTCCTCTTCTTCTTAACAATGGTCATAATACTAGATAGGCACAGTTGTAGTCTCTAGGTCACTTAGTTAGATTTCGCTGTTGGATGGAGTTGGGTGGCTGCCCTGTAGTTGTTCCATCTCCCCCTTTGGCTGCTCTCTTTCCCAGACATAAGGCAATTCTGGTGGGGGGTAGGAAGAAGTAGGCTGTTGGCTAACTAGGATCTGCAGCTTATCCAATAGGTAGGGAAATGGGGCAGTCTAGATGGGCCAAGCAGTCCTAATCTGCAGTCAAAGTCTATGTTTCTATGTTTCCTTAGGAAGCTAGGCCTTCTTGCCTTACAGTCAGACCTCAGAATGGGTCACTATTCACCTATAATTTCCTGCCTACTCTACTCAAACAATGCTGCCAACTGAACCCATGTTACCAACCGACCTAGGTACAGGTTTTTGACCCCGATAAGTGTTCACTACCTTCTATGCTTTGCTTAACACTCTTTTTGGGCTTCTTCCTAAGGTACCATTAGCCAAGGGAATCGCTACCGCAGCACCTCTTGGGGTATAAGCCTCCTCTAGGGTTCCTTGCCTTTGCACCCCTATAGGGTGATATATCCCATGGATAGAGAGGCAAACAGCCAGATTATCTATGTTACACAAGTACGAAAACAATTGCACAGTCACATTGAATTGAAAGGCTAAACACTGTAGCTCAAGGAGGCGGTGCATCTATTTCATCAGTATCAGTGGGAAGTCTGTACTGACTGAACTCTCTGAAACTACAGTAAGCAGACAGTATGTACACAACAATAAAAAAAAGAAATGGAAAAAATTTGATGTTTTGGGTGCACAACATAATAATGCAAGTATTATTAAGTGATCTTTAATTGGTTACAAGTTTCCTAAGTATGCATGTGCAAGATGTGTAAATATTTGATAGTACAAACATCAAGTTCTGTTTTGGTATAAGAAAATCACAGAATGTTGTATCATATTTGACACAGTGCATGCACTATTCATTTTCCACAACTAAATATTATAAGTGGACAAGAACTTTCTGCTGTTTCCTTCTACTTGACTAACCATACCACTGAGTGATGAGCGTGCCAGTAAATGGTCTGTTTCTGCCTCCTTGTTTGAGGGGTCTTGGCTGTTTTGCATTTTTTAAGGTTTGTTCTGGGAGTTGCTGGAAATATGAAACCGCAGCTCATGAGCTTACAATTGTAAGCCATTAGATGATGTCACCTGTCAGTAAAAGGGCCTTACATTTTTCTTCATTTTCAAATCAGTGTCTTGTGACATTCATTTATTAGATACTAAAATCAATCCAATTATTTGTCTCATGCTCACAATTTACACCAGATACAAATCTGAAAATAATAATTCAGTGGTGTTATTGTGTATTGGTGGGCTTACATACACTATGCCCACAGAAGATTGCTTCAGTAAATAAAAACTGCTTTGCCCAAAATGTGACTACAGTGTCAGTGTGGTTCATTTTTCCCACTTTTGCCTCTGCATCCCAAATTTTGGACATGGGCCTATACACAGATAAGGGTCTACTGTAAATTCATAAAATGCTTTTTTTTTAGTGGCATAAGGGTTTGATCTACAAATGGTGTGGAGCCCCTCTGCACATGTGGAGAGCCAGAACACACTGCAGAATGCCATCTACACAAGGGATGCACCTTATTGATGCATGCTGTGGCATTCATGGCCCTGGCTGCATGCACCTTCATACATTCTCCATGGCTGTGTGCGCAGCTCCGTGCCAGGCCGGGGTGGGCAATGGGGGTGGGGGTGTACTTGTATCTGATCCAGGGTGCTGCTGAGGTGCTGGGCACAGTGGGAGAAGCCAGCAGAGGAGATGGAAGCTACATATCCTGAGGGACTGCTGTAGCTTCTACGTGCCTCTCCCATCTAGCTGTACAGCTGTTTTCTGGTTCCAATCTGCCCTTCCTCCTCCTCCAGCCGGTGGCCCCAGGTACATTAGTATGTGTCCAGGGTGAACATTAAGAGAATGAATTGTAGCCATTGGAGATATGCAGCCCATGTAGGACCAACATGAACAGCCACATTCCTTAGTCCCACACGCAGCACAGAGCAGGGGATCTAGTGGAGAACAGAGCCAGGCATTTGATTGGATGCCCAGTGATCCTAGCTACAACACCCCCACCACCATCCACAGTCCCTGTGTGGGGCTCTTTGCCTGCAGGGGGTGTGGGGTGAGGCTGTAGATCCTGCCTGTTCCTGGGAGGCCCAAGGGTGCATGTTTAAGTGGCTGGGATATGTTCATTTCGAGCACATCCCAGCCACCTGTGTGGATCAAGCCCATAGAGATACATTACCTTGCATTTCAAGATGCACATTTTCAGTATCATTGTTACATTTATGTTTACATGTGTTTTTCTTTATCTCCACTCCTAGTACAACACTATTCTCTAAGGTCTCAGGTAGAACAAGAGGAAAAGTAAAATCTGAAAATGTTTGTACCTTGCACAAGTGTATATTCTCTAGTGCACAATGCGCTTGTCACTGTTTGCCATTAGACATTCTTGCAAGTTTGTAAATGTTGCACTTTGTGTCATCTGATATTTTGAATTGTACATGGCACGTGTTGATATATTCAGTATTGTACATAGTGTTTGCCCATTCTTGTTTACTGTGCTTCTTCCCACTTTATAACCCACCCCCCTTCCCTCGGTGGAAACAATTCTGGCTCAGCTAATCAATTGAGAATGTAAAAATAAAAAAAGTCAAAGAAAGTTAGAATAACACTAAGGAACTATTTCATGAATTGTGCATTACAAATATGATTAAAATATCAAGCGCTTCCTAAATATCAAAGGATTAATATATAGACCAACACATAAGAGGCCCTGGCTATCCATTTCTGGTTATCCTGGCAGTACTGTAGCTCTTGTGGTACTTTTCATAGTTTTTTGGTATCTCACTATTGTGACCAACATTTCTTTTCTCAGTACAGCACCTAATGCAGTTCCAGTGACTATCTGTGAGATACTGCTGCATGCATAAAGGGTTAAAACTGCTTTCATTGTCTGCATGCAGTCACTGCACTACTTTCTAAAGATCTTGGAGATACTCTTCATATTAAAGGCATTGTAGAAGTGCATACTATTCTATTCTTTTCTGTTCTTTAAGCAATAAGGCATGATGAGGCATTAGTGGTACTAGGTTCCCCCACAGTCAGGAGCATAGTGAGGCATGAGGCAAAGCCAGGTGCCTTTCGCCCCCTGACCGTGTTGGAAACCTAGTACCACCAATGCCCCTGGAGTGCCTTATTGCTTATATAGAATGAGCCCATAGGCAACTATTAAAAAATGAACACTCTAAAAGTTTTCAAAGCTACAAAAATTATAATAAAATTATGCTAAATAATGTAAAATAGTCCCTCTACAGATGTTTTTCACCTGTCAATCATTTGCCTTTCTTTGCATTCAATACATTGTGTGATTGTTTACCATGGAATATAAGAATTCAAAGCTCTGCATTATTCCAGTAGTAGAATGCTCCCCCACCACCACACACACACACGGAATGGTAACATGAAATACATGAGTTCCACTGGCATTACACACACACACACACCGCCTCAAGTGGAGCTAGAACCTCAATTTTATCTGTTGCCAGCTAAGGAGCAGGTAGTTCTCTGGCAAACTGGTAGGCATAGGATGGGGATTTATCATGGTCATCAAAGAAACACCAGTAACAGAAACTCTGAATAGTACTTGATTTTTAAATGTGTGTACGTGTGTAAGAAGGGACTCTTTACTTTATTTAATTCAATGGACTTTCATTTTTAGGGCCTAATTGAAGTTTTTTTTTTTTTTATATATATATGAGTAAAGGTTGCAGCCATGTTTGTGATGGAAATTTGGAAGTAAGTGGCTTATGAATTCTGTGAGTAGCACTGGTTGGCAGGGACTTGTTTTCAGCCATTGGTGGTGTTCTCTTACTGCCACAGTTAGAACTACATCTCAGCCAATCAGGACACAGGGATTTCCTTGCCCATTTTTATATTCTATTCTACAGCTGTACCATGACATCAAAGAGAAGCTACAGAGACAATTATCATTTATTATAAGATTCACTTGTCCTCTAAAACTATTATCAGTCCACAGATACAAGCCATACACATACAATATATGGAATACTTTTGCAACAGATGGTGCATATGATGACCTTTATACTAGCTAAGCTTTATGGTCCTTCTCAAATCCCAGATGATTTCATCTTTGTCATGGGTCAGTAAGAAGCCATTTGATCGATACTCTAATTCCCCATGAGAGGTGATGCCATATTCTTACTTGCCTCTAATGGCTCCTGCCTGTCCTCAGCAGTGCAGCAATCCCTTGTTAACCAGTCCACTGTACAAGAGGACATTTTGTACAGTTCGGTAAAGTTGCATATATTTTACTGCATACCTGGGATGGAATTTTGATAACTTAATTGCCTTCCAAGTACTTGATTTTCTAAAATTATGCTTTACTTCCCCTTCCCGGTTTCCTGTTCCCCACTCCAACAATAGGCTTCATATAGCTGCCCCCTTCCTTAAACCAAGTGATCAAATGAGTGTCTGCCTTTGCAGCCAAATGCCAAGGTGGCTACTCTGTTAGCTGGCTGGTGGAGTTCAATTTGTAGCAACCTGTACCCACCCACTTCTGTATTTGATTGCCACACCTTCCCATGCAACTGGCCACTAGCTGAAGCCAGCAAGGGATTCTGGGACTTGCACTCAACCTCAGTGTCCCAGGTGATAGGAGGGCAATGTGCTGCTGCAGTTCCAGTGAGTCTGGCTCCTGTCACATGATGAACCAGACAAGTGACGTGAACAGTTTGAATAATTTTGAAAACTCCCATGTCTGCTCTTTTTATAAATTCTTTGAAAGAGGAACATTCATGCATTGTAGCTGTTATAGTGTGAAAGCCCATGAAAAGCATTTTTAAAGGAAGCATTGGGCTCATTTGTAACAAGAAGCAGTCCTGTGATACAGATGACTATGTCTATTTAATATTGACACTGCAGTATATTGCCACTCATTTGTAGAGCATTATGAATTCATAGGGAAACAAGCTGTTTCTAGCTGCATGTAGTTAAGGACAGCTTGAGTCTCCATGACATCATAAGGTTCCATAAAATGGTGGCAATTCAGCATCTATATTAAAAATACTTAGTCATGCGTACAGTATCTCTGAACTGGTGCCAGCTACAACTACATTAAGCCCAGTAACTCCTGTGAAAGAACATTTCATGGGTTTGCCATCCATGATGGCTACCGTAGATGAATGTTCTCATTTTAGTACTGCAGTCCATTCCTTTGTAGATTTAAAATGAACAGCTGGAACATGATTTGATCCCTCTGAAGTTCAATGGTAAGTTCCTTTTGAACAGTGATACTCTTTTGGGTCCAATAGCTAGGAAAGTTCTCAGCAGTTTCTTTCCTTGCCATCCTCTCTTTTCCCCTTTTTTGTCTCTGCCACCCCTCCCTTCCCTCTACCTGACTAAGCTACCCTCTAGCTACTCCCTTACTCCCAGCCTAATCTCAACAACACTAAGAAACTAACTGCCCTCTATATCTTATCTCTTTACTAACTCCAGTATACTCTTGATATCTCTTCTATCTTTCCTACGGTAACTTTGAAAAAAGAACATTCTAAAAGTGTTCAAACTCATAAAAAATATATTAAAATGTTGCTTAATAATGTAAAATAGTCCTTTGACAGATATTTTTCACCTGTCAGTAATATGTCATTCTTCACACTCTATACATTGTGTGATTGTTTACAATGGAATAGAAGAATTCAAAGCTCTGCATTATTCCAGTTGTAGAATGCCCCCCCACCCAACACACACACACATACACACGCACACACACAGAATGGTAGCATGGAATACATGAATTCAACATTCTTCAGAGCTCAAATGGCATACAAACAAAGACACACACACACACACAGGCCTGAAGTGTAGCCAGAACCTCAATTGTATCTGTTGCCAGGTAAGGATCAAGGAATTCTCTGGCAAAGTGGTAGAGATAGGTGAGGGACTTTTCATGGTCATGAAAGAAACACCAGCAATGGAAACTCTGAAAAGTACTTGATTTTTTTAATTTGTGTATGTGTGTCAGGGGGACTCATGAGTGTAAATAACATTCAATTATTTAATTACTTTATTTAATGGATTTTTATTTTTAGGCCCTAGTTGAAGTTTTTATATATGAGTAAAGGCTGTAGCCATGTTTGTGATGGAAAATAGGAAATAGGTGGCTTATGAATTCTGTGAGTTGCCCTGGTTGGCATAGACTTGTTTTAGCCAGTGGTGGCACTCTTACTGCAATGACTAGAACCAAGTTTCAGCCAATCAGGACACAGGGATTTCTTAGCCCATTTTATATCTACAGATAAAAGATACTATAGGTATAGATAAGCACTCAGAACTTTCAGAGGTAGACACACAGATCTATTCTGTTCGTTCAAATTGCAATATGATAAAAAAAACAACTTATATGTCAGCCATCACACACCATTTGGATTCCCAATATCTAGTGTTTTAGAGTGACAGAAATCCAGTGCACTTTAATAAGGTAAAAATAGCATGGTTCAAATGCAGTCACTAAGGGACTGTTGCTATGTTGCCAGAATAACAGCATAGCAGTAGTGTCATCTTTATGCCCCATAGTGTCATCTTAAATGGAAGTCATACTCGTAAGCCTTTCACACATGGTCACTAACCATAAAGTATCTGTGTGGGCAAGGGAGAAGGAATTGCCTTGCAAAATGCATGGCAGTCATACAGAACTTTATCATAGACATTTGTGACACTGTCTGCTGGTGGAATTATTACAGACAGGCAGGAGAACCTTTCTGAATCTGTGACTGGGACCTTGCGATTTAGTGGAAGGTGTAGAACATTGTGGGGCATTAGCTGAAACTAGATGTAGTGGGGATCAGGTGGGATAGACACCTCCATTGGCACTGTCAGTCTGTACAAGCTTGCAACATGGAAATGCATAATACAGCTACTGTAGCACTACATCATATCACAACACTGCAGGAGCCCCTAATCCACATGCCAGTGAGTGCAAACCCCTGTTTGAAACCATTAACATTGAGCATCCCCAGCTCCATTGCAACTTCGATACAAGGGAACTGTATATGGCCCCAAAATATGGAGGTGCAGCTGAGTGAGAAACAGACAGTATAATAAAGGCAAGGCGCACAGTGGAAAACCACAAGCCATTTCAGTTACAGTGTTTGAGTTTATCAGCACTTGTTTTGATTGAGTGGTGAATGCCTGTCAACCTTGGAAAATGCATTGAAATTACTGAAGGAGAAGAATCTGTCCCTCTGAACTCAGCCGAAGCGCATTTTGTCAGCAATGTGTATAGAAAACGCATGCTGTAAAATGAAAGAAAGAAACTGCTCCAGATCATGAAAACTGCTCCAGAACATGAAGACTCAATTTACGAAGTCCTATAATATAATAACTATCAATACACTTATCTGGCTATAAATAGTTTTTAAGGACAATATTGGTTTTGAATGAAATTTTCATCAGACTTTAGAGCAAGATAATGAGTGTTCACTGGCAAAGGGCGTAGTAGAAATATATCCCCAATTAAGCTAGCATGTTCTGCAAGGAGAGATAAAATAATTCTGAATGAGGACAAAGCACTTTCAAACTGTCAATTCTAATAGATGATTTAGCCTGCAAATTAATGGAAAGGGTTAGTTGTTACAAAACAGAAAAAAAATATACATCCAGAAGTAATGACTAGATGGTCAGGAATGGCACATTTCAGCAGTCTATGTGTTCTGCAGCTATACTACTACTGGCATTGTATGCTAACAGCAGCATGTTGACATGTCAAATCATTTAGGAAAATAAAGTAATGTTGAGGAACTGTGATGTACGAGTAGCAGATAGTGTAGAATTTGTGAGTGTTTTTTGTGTGTAACATAACTTTTTTAATACACTGGTCCTCTGCTTCTATAGTACTTTAGGTCTGATGCTCAAGCATTACTAGATGTCTATTATTTATTGTACTGTGTATAATCGTATTTGTGAACTCATTGTCTGCTTTCTTCTCATGTGTTTCTATAGCCTGTAATCACATGCCTCTGGAAGAATACCATATCAATTAATATTGCTATCACCACTGTTGGTCTTCTTTTAGGCTATTTAGGTTTAAGATGCATTTTAAGATTATTTTTCTGAAAAGGCCAATAATTAATAACATTTAAACACAATTACTTTTGATATTGGCTGCTTCCTTTAATCTTAAGTGCAAATCTAGGAACACAGCAGTTTATGCAGTAAAACTTTTCTCAAATCCAGAATACAATGGACTGCTGTACATCTCTATTTAACGTCATTTTATTTATTTATTTATTTATTTATTTTTGACCAGGTAAATGCACTAGACAAATTTTTCCTTATTTTCAGGCATGACCCAGAGGGGAGTGGGATAGGGATACAGATGAATGCCAACTGATCTTGAACCTGATTAGTGGCATTTTTAGTGAATGGGGGGAAATTTGGCCGGGGCACTGTGGAACATTCCCTCTCTGTTTTCGAGAAGTGCCATGGGATCTTTAACATCCACCAGAACAGGCAGATGGGAACTCATTTAACATCTCATCTGAAAGACGGCACCGCTGGGATGCAGTACCTCAACCATGCTGCACTATAGTATCAGTATTGGGATTTAACCCAAGTGCCTGGTGTGGGGATAGAACACACAGCCTTCTGATCTCCCGGCCTCAGAGGTGAGTGTTCTACCTGCTGAACCACTGACAGTGACTACTCCTGCAGCTGTTCTACTCAGGCCAAGAAAAAAAAAGGCAGTGTGTAACCAAATGTACAGTAAAATGACAAGAAAACTACACAAAAACCAAAAACTAATCTGACAAAATTATTCATGAATAGCAGGGTAAAATTAAACTCTACATACCTTGGGAACCTGCTTCATGAAAATTACTATTACTGGCCCCCTAGCTAACTTGACATTACATACACAATACCTATCCCACATTGTTTATGATAAGGCAATGCATATATCACTGTTTCCAATATAAAACAAATATTTGCTGTATGATCTGAACAGAGTTTGGTTAATGGTTTACTAAATAATTGGGAGCCATATCTTTTCCTTCTGAAGAAAAACAAGGAGAACATTTTTGAGTTGTTTCTGGATAAATACTGCAATAGATATTGTTTCTAGATAAAAGATTGTAATTGATAAAGCAACACAAATATTGTATTACTCTTTGTAACATGAAAAACAACAATAAGAAAGTTAGTTATTTGTTTACTAATTCACTGAGAATCCCATCGGCCAGAAGGAAACCTATGAATTGTTATCAGGGACTTGACTGGGCAGGAATCCATGGAAAGCAGTTCTCCCAGCTCTTAAAAATTATTGACTGAGAACTCTTGCATGTGTGTTACCTTTTTTCCATTCAATACCATTGGAGTGTTGCACCTCCTAAAAATTACCTTTCCTCCACATAAAAATCTAGATGGGAGAGTTCCCCCATGTAAACATTTCTGATTAAGCCAATGCCTGTGAAAGCAATCTGTTTTTGCACTTTACAAGGTTTCCTGAATAATAAGTTTTAGCAAAATAAATTGAAAAAAAAGTTTGGGTTGCTGCTGGGTGAAAATGATTGACTGTCTATTTTAGCAGATTACAGTGAAAAGTGTTAAAAGAGAGGAGGTCACTGCCAATAGTACTTACCTCCAATGAGCCTGTGAAATGGAGTTGCTGAGAGGCTGGAACTTTTCCTTCTGCTGCTCAGTTCTCCAGCCCTGTTGCCTTATCTAGTGAAGTACAGCAGAAGTTGCCATGACAATGCTTTGTTTCAGACCTTTCTCTTACATAATTGGCTGCAGAGCTTGGCTAGTTGTAGCTCATTCATGTGTTCAGTTTCTGAACTTCAGTGTTAAATATATACCCCTGGCTTTGAAAGACATGTATTCAGGTAAGTGCTTAGAGAGGCACTGAAAACAAAACCAGGCTATAAAAAGGAAAAGCTTTTAGAAAACAGAGCTGAAATGTGTAAAAATAACACTGGCAATGAAAATGTGGAAATGATTATTTAGTCCTCATGGAGAACAATTATGTGCATGAGCTATTAGTTATTGTAAATCACGAAATCTGAAAAATAAGATGATGCAAGGATGAAAAAGTACAAAACAGAATGAAGAAACTGGGAAACGCACGGACAAGAAAGTGAAAAGGTATCTTAAAAAAAAGGCTATGAAACCAAAAGTAGAACAAGGAGTTGCTTTCAAACAGCCAAAGCACCATACTAATACACAAATGTTATACTCAGGGCTATGAAAATCAGGTTGTATTCAAGTTTTATGCCACTGCTTTATGGCGTTTCAGATGTTTTTGCAGTTATTTAAGCTGAGACAGAATCTGTACATTAAAAAGGGCAAAATGTTTTAAGTGAAAACCTGAGTCCTGCTAAGTGCATGCCAGATGGCAAGCTTGACCTATTCCATTGGGACTTCGTTTTCTGCCCTAGACCATGGATCTTTGATTTAAATCCCAAGCACTTAGTGTAATTAGTAAAATCACAAAATTGCCTGCCATTGTCGGTAAAATACTGCTTTGTCTGAAGCATGTGATCACTTAGCAGGCTTTTTTTCTGTTTTTTAAATCTTGGATATTCAAACAGTGTGCAAGCCATTCTGAATGCTATCTGCCCAATAGATCAAAGTATCCAAACCCATACTGAGCAGCCTTCTCTGCTTCATTTGAAATGGACCGCTTATTTGGGTTGGATACAAACTATTTATAAGCATTGTACTCCTCTCGGAAAACTTTTAAAAGCATAATATATATATTTGTTTAGTTATGTCTTTGGTAACCTGGTAAGCCCACTGAGAACAAACACATTTAGAGGGACAAACCAGAACACAAATAAGAGGAATCAAGATTAAAACCTAGATCTTCTTTTTTGTGAGTAAAGGTGGTAGGCATGTTTTTTAATGGTAGTCAGGAATGAGTGAAGTGACTCATGAATTCTGTATGTGGCTGGTGAAAATTTCAAATCCCATTGCTGGACTTGTTTCAACCTATACATTTCTGGGGAATTAACATATGGGTCTCAGAACATATTTAGCCAATCAGGAAGCAGAACATTTCCAACCCATTTTATAATTAGATATAAACAGGACTTTTGACTTTTGACCATCAGACTCTATCATTCTGATTACTCATTCCCCACCAGAAATTATAATTCTGTTTGTGACATCACAGTCATTTCCTTGTCAGCATATTGTGAGGTCTCAAAAAGTATTATGACTTCTAGTGGGGACTGACCAGCAGGAGTAGATAAAATCTATGACTCAAGGACCCTGTTTTCATTCAAAAATCCTTAATATTATAGAACAAAAGAAGATTTTTGCAGGACATATTTTAAATAAGTAACTATATTTTGTTCAAATATTATGCTTGCCCAGGTTCTCATAGAGGTTTCAGTAGGTGTCAGCATGGCTCAGTTGGTAACAGATCTACCTCTGGACCAGAAGGTCATGGGTTTTTGTCCCACACTGGGATTGGGCTTGCACCTAAAAAAATCCCTGGCATCCGAGTGCAGTATTATGGGAGTGCTGTACTGCTGGGGTGTGCCGTCCTTCGGATGAGATGTTAAACTGAGGTCCCTTCTACCCATCCTGTTGTTGTCCAGGTGGAAGTAAAAGAACCCAGAGCATGCTTCGCAAAGAGTAGGGGACATTCCTGGTGTCCTAGCCAACATTCCTCTTCCCATAAACTGGTTCATGCAATTATCCAGGCTGTGTGTAGGTGACGATGTGTGATATGGCCACCACTACACATTCAGTCACTTCACTACCAGTCTAGCATTACTTGTAATGTGCTTTGGAATACACTGTGTATGAAAAGTGCTATATAAATGCTGATTCTTCATTCTTCTGCTCTTGCAATCCAACTAAATACTTTGGCCCAGTTATTCAAAAGAGTTGAGCCATGAGCAATAGGGTTGCACCTGCGCAAGTCTGAAATTGTGCCATTCTGCGATATTCAGCAGAAGGCAGTTGCACCCCTGAAATCATTCTGAGCAACAGCGCAATGGTAATGAAGGCATGCGCAACTGAAGGGGGAGGAACCATGCATAAATGGTGCAGTGTGATATTCAAAGACTTGGGCAATGAGCAACAGTGGAGCAAGCGGAAGTTGCGCCATAGCGGAAATGAGCCAAAATAAAAAGGAGCAAGGAAGAGGTGCAAGAACGCTACAGGGAAGCCACATGAGGCAGTACTCTAGCCAGACAGACAGGGCAGGTGGCATGAACAGGGCAGGCCAGGGAAATGCCACAGTGAACAGCCAGGCACAGGGAAGGTGTGGGGAGCCACACAGAACAGAGGCCAGCACAGGCAGGTGTACCCGCTGCAGGGGAGGTAGCAGCCAGGACAGCAGGGGGAATACAGTAACAGCTGCCGGGGGTGAGCATAAAGCCAGGGACATGGCCAGTGCCACCTTCCACATGGAGGCCATAATGAGGGGGGTGAGAAGGTGGGCGGTGGGGGTGTGTGGCCGTGGCCATGGAAGGGCCCGTCGGCGGTATGCCCCCAACAGGCAGTACCGAGCCCGCACTAGCTTTGAGCTGTACACAGATACTGAGATTGTGGGCCAGTACTGCCTGAACAGGACAATTCTGAGGCAGCTCTGTGAGCTGTGCAGTGATGTGATGCAGGCACCCACACGATGGAGCCATGCCCTGTCAGTGGAGACCAAGGTAACAGCCTGCATGTACTTGCTCACCACAGGTACCTTCCAGAGACCAACTGGGGAAACCACAGGCATAACCCATTCAGCCACGTCATGCCACCTCACTGAATTCCTCAGCGCACTGCTGCCACATGCTGAGGAGTACATCGATTTCCCCAGCACAGCGGCGGAGTGCACAGCAAACATACAGGAGTTCCACAGGGTAGCACGTATGCCTGGCATGCTAGGGGCAATAGACTGCACCCATGTGGCCATATGCACACTACCTCTCCACGAGGGGGCCACATACATAAATCGAAAGGGCTATACCAGCATCAACTGCCAGGTGGTGTGCAATGCCGGGGCTGCATCATCAATGTCTGTGCCAAGCACCCTGGGGGAGCACATGATTCTTTCATCTGACACCAGTCAGCACTGTGCCACAGATTCAAGAGTGGGGACATCCCCACTGGCCACCTAGTGAGTGAGTATGCAAACCACATGGACAAATATAGGGCCTGGGGGGGCATGGCCAGAGGTGGCATGGGTAGTGGCCTACATGGCCTGGGGCAGGGCGATGCTGATCATCAAACTAACCTCCACCCTCTACACACAGGTGACAGTGGATACCCACTCCATCCCTGACTGCTCACACCATACTGGCGGCCCACGACCCCATTGCAGCAATGCTACAATGAGGCACACGCCACCACATGGAATGTCATCGAGCAGGTGTTCGGGATGCTGAAGGCACATTTCCGTTGCCTGGACACCTCTGGCGGTGCCCTACAATACAGCCCCTCAAAGGCCTGTGGGATATTCCTAGCCTGTTGCATCCTGCACAACATGGCCAATGAATGTGGGATAGCCGTACAGGTCAAAGAGGGGGACAGCAATGGAAACGATGGGGACGCTGGTGATGATGGTGATGGGCAGCCCCCCTTGGCCAACGGGACCCCCGACTGCTCCGGCAGGCACATCTGCAGCAGGACACCATCATGGAGGAGCACTTCAGCCAACACAGGTAAGTCATGGGGCCATGCGCAACCACCAGTGGCCAAGGCACAACCCACAAACACGCAGGAACCCACACTGGGGGTGCATGCCATCAAGGGAAGTGGCAGGGCACAGAGGCACACACACAGCCAGGGATGGGTGAGGAATAACATGCCACGCCGAAGGAGACACACACACACGCACACACACAATGCAACAAATGTGCACAGAGGGCAGAAGGCACACTGACCCAGAATGCACACCCTAGCAACACACATGTCCACAGGCCACCACACTCACTGCCTGTCCATGTGCATGTGTCAGATGCTAAGCACCATTGCACTTTGGTGTACAGCGCAATGCAGGCATCATCATGCACATGTAACTGCGGACAGCAGCCGGGAGGGTGTGCAGGTGGACTGTGTATCCACGTGCAGGGCCGGGTACCCACCCATGCACTGCCCACTGAAACACACAATGTACACAGGGCAGCACCAGACAGTAGCCATACTGGGAGACAGGTCAGTCCCGCAACACAGTGCCACGGCCACCACCGATGCATGGGAGGCCATGCCGAGGCCCACCAGCACTGGCAGGCTGACCACTGGACTCATGAGGTGGCACCGATGGTCCACCAGGGGTTCCACGTGAACGTGACTGTGCCCATGCAGGGGTCTGCAGCACACCAAACATGCCTGCACCAGGAGTGCTCGGGATGCCCACAGCTGAACCCGGCGTCGACAGGGTGGGAGTCACACGATGCCAGGAATGGGGGGTGGATAGTGCACTGTGTGGTGTCTGCGATGCATGGGCACCTGACTGTGTGCCCATTGTGGCCATGACAGCAATGAATGCCGGTGCATGCCTGTCAATGACAGCGGTCACATCCTCCCGCAAATTGTCCATCCATGCCATGATCATTTTGGCATCCCTGCTGCGACACTCCTCTGCACACTCCAGAGACACACGCAGTGCATCCATGGACGTCGCAAGCCGCATCTGCTACTGGACCGATGCTCGCAGTAGGCGAGTGTGCTCGTCCAAGAGGTCATCAGCTTCCTCTGCATCCTGTCCCTCAGGGTGTGCAAGGGCCTGATGTTCAGCACCCCTTGAGGGTGGGTGCTGTGCACCAGAACCAGGTCTGGACATGTCCACAGGCAGTGCACAGATGCCGCCGCTGAACCCTGTACCCCCAAGCCCAGTGGGCGACTGCCGATGCTGCCACTCCAGCTGCTGCACCCCAGGGCTCAGTGGTGCTGCCGCAGTGGCCACAACAGTCCCACTGTCCTGAACAGACACCAGTGCTGCCCCACTGGTGCTGACAGGCACAGCCTGGGACTGTGGTGACACGCAGGCCTCCACAGTGGCACCACCCACAGCCATGGGTACGAATTGCCCTGCTGTGTGTCCATCCTGTGGCACACATGTGTCACTGCCCAAGACGGTCGTGTCATCATCACTGGTGCTGGACTCTGCCATGGCCACAGCCACAGTGTGCTGGCATCCGTAAACTCCAGCACACTGGGACACAGGCAGGGCTTCCTCCACACCTGTCTCAATGACATCAGTGTGGACAGCCAGGCGGCCCCACTGTTGTACTGATCCACAAATACCTGTGGAGGTGGATGGTCCCACCTCCGACTCCATCCAACTGTCCGCAGTGGACAGGCCCGCCACTGCTGACCCATGCAGACAATCAGGATCTGTAAGGGAAAGCAAAGTTGCGTTACTGTGTGTGACCTACCCTGCCCCCCCAGACAGACCATGACTTATCATGCAGTGATGGTCCACCACCCGTCTGGAAGCCACCACCTGGAACACCTCAATGGCACTTCGGTGCATGCTTGCAGCAAGCCTGTCCTCCACTGGGGTGAGCTGTACCACCTCCAGCTGTCCCCCACCTGTTGCAGCACATGCTGCCCTGATGGCAGCCACCTTCTCCTTCACCCTCCTCCTGTCTGTACCCATCTTCTTCTTACACTCCTGCACAGAGCGCTGGTGGCTGCCATGCAAGTTCATGGCATGTGCCACCCCCTTCCATGCAGCAGCACTGGCCTGAGGGGTGCCCCGCCATCCACTGAACAGTGGCTCCTGATCCAGGTAGGCCTCAAAAAGGGCCTTAGTTTCAGCCTTAGTAAAATTCGGCCTCCTCCTCCTCCTCCTACCACTGTTGTCCTCCTCTCCAAGAATGTGCTAGTTCATTATGTAGCCTATAAGAATGGCAGTTGTTACCTGTGACTGTGCAGTCCCATGCAGGTCCCAAAATCCACAGTCTATACTCCCAAACAGCATGCAACTCACCAATAAACTGCAGTAACCGACTATGGCCACTGCAGCACATTGTCGCACCTTTATAGCGCAATCCATGCAAATGAGGTGAGAAGCAACTTTAATTAGATGCAAATTGCAGTGCTGTGCCATTGAATGGCTGATCTGATGATTTGCATATGACAGCTGAATATCGCGCTGTTGCGCTTTGCACAATTGTGTTGAACGTGCTGAGCCAATGGCGCAGTTCTGTGGCATGCGTAGTACACCTCACTGCGCATGCCCGGGTTGCTGATGCAGGTGTCTGCCATGCTGATGATGTGCTGTGCGCGGTAAGCAATGCAGGGCATGGTCACCATTGTGCCAGTGGCACTATAGCGATGGTCACTACATGGTGCTGTGGCACTGGGCCTTCATAGGTGCAATGGCCCAAGTGCTCGATAGTCCGCTGTGGCACTGGCACACAGGCAGCCAATCGCGCTACATGCATGGTCATCTGATGGCGCTGTGTGTGGCCTTGCGCCAGAGACCCTTGACCCTGTGCCCGACCTTTGCCCCCTTGGCACCATGCATTAGGCATAGGTGCACCTCTATTGCTCTGTTCGGTAACAGGGCAATAGGGAATGGCAGTGCTGTACCGTGCAGCATCTGCACGTGGGGAGCTGCGCTGCAGAGCACCATATTGCCTACTATAGCTATTGGAATGGCGCGTTGAAGAGCTGCTCCATGGAGTGCCATTGAGCTGGCCAATTTGGTGGCCATAGTCGAGCCACACCATGGGCCTCTCTTTGGGGAGGCCACCCTGGATAGGACAAGGACCCAGGTGTGGCAGGAGATGGCCACTGCCCTGGATGAGGCAACAGGCAGGGGGCATTCAGCTGAGCAGTACAGGCATCACTATGGTGACCTGCGCAGGATGGAGCTGGAGCTACTGGCCCGACTGTGGTCTCGTGCCAGGAGGGGCACAGTGCCACGTCCAGGTAGGGGTTCCGTCAACACACTTTTATGGTCCATATGAGTCACAGTGTTGTATGTGTCCAGCACATGGGGAGGGACTGTATGGGGTTGGCCATGGCGGTGTTCACAGGGTGTGGGGTGGGTCTGGCTGGGTGGGAGGGCACATTCCTTGGGGCAGGGGGACTTTGCTTTGGGAATGTACTGATGTTCTTCTCTCCTTTTTGTCCCCACAGGCAAGGAAGAACTACACAGGGTGCGGGCAGAGCAGTGGAGGGGTGTGGAACCCACAGCCAGGTGGGCCGAGGACCAGCAACGCCCACCTGACCGGCCCGATGTGGATGAGTGCCAGACATCCATGATTAGTATTGCATGCTGTGTGACAAGGTGGGCAGCGGGGCATGGCCACCATTCATTGACATCACTGCCATGCAAGCCACTTGTTACAGTCAACACTGTCCAGTGGCAATGCTTGTCTGGGTGTGCGTCACTGGTGGTACATGCGTGCACCAGGTGCATGGCTGTGCCACTGCCTTTGCACCACGTAGCCATGTCACTAAACGGCCACGGTGGTGCTGTGCGTGACTTAGCTGGTGGGTGTGTGCAGCATTCTGCATGGCTGTATGTGCCTCGTTGTGCAGGTCCTGTGGACGTGATCACTGCGGGTGGTCACACACCATCACAGTGGTATGTCCCATGACCGTATGCCATGCACAGTGAGCGGGCTGTGTGGGGTTGTGCATTCCCACCTGTTGACTGTGCTCCCTTGTCCTAGGTGCGAGACATCTGAGGGAAATCAGGGACACCATGCGGGAGCTCCTGAATCTGGCCCGTGAGACGGTGGAAATACTGAGGAGGCTGGATGAGTCGGGAGTTCTGGGCGACACAGAGCCAGAGGGAGCCAGAGCCAGGAAAAACGGACCCTTTAACAGTCCCTTGGTCCCTGACTTCCCCTGCCCCCCTGGACGCACCCTCACACCCCTCCTATCCCATCCCATTTGTTCACCCCTTCCCCCTGCTCACCCCCACCTTGTTTGTGTCCCCCACCCCAAACTTGTAAATAGTTTTTATTATTGTATATAGTTAAGTTTTATATATTTACAATACAGTTGAATTTTATATGAATACCATGGTGGTCTCTGATTTGTAACGGGCTATAGGTACTCAGCTGCAGTGGTGTGCATGGCATCAGGGGTGGTGCAGTCATGGGTATGTGTGTGTGTCCGTGTGGAGGTGACTATGGTGTGGGGGTAGATATCAGTCAGTGTCTATGTTGTGTGTGTTGTTCCCTGTGCACTGGATGACTATGTGCAGTGGTCCATGGTGCATGCTCTGTGTCCATGGTGCACCCGTCGCCCCATCCATGGCCTGTGCAGCCGACACACATGCCTGTCTGTGACCTGCATGGTCTGCTGGCATGTCAGTGGTGGCATTCCCTGCAGGGTGGACACTGTACCTGTCACTTTGCTGGGTTGTCCATGTCACTGTGTGGTGCATGCCTGGCTCAGATGGCACTGTGGGCGACACGGTCATTGTCCCACCTCCATGCTGTGGCTTGTGTGTGTTGCAGGGGATGTGCCCCACTGTCTGTGGCTTGTGCTTCAGGTGACTACTGGTGGTGTATGGGTCCACGGTGTCTGCGCAGGGTGGCTGGAACTCCAGTGCCATGGTGGACTGTGGGTTGTGTGTACACGGCTTACATGGGCCCATAATGGGGTCTTGGTTGCCCCACCACTGTGTCCCTGTGTTGTTGTGCCCTTGGTTATGGGTGGGTGTCTGTCCAGACCCTGTGTTGCATCCAATGTGGTGCATGCTTCCACACACCACTGTGGGTGTCTGTAATGGCTGTTGTGGCCAGTCATGGGCTGGGGTGTGTCACTGGAATACTGTGCAGAGTGCTGAATCACTGGTAGTGGTGTGAAGGACACGACCATCCCATATGGGGTACCGCTTGTACCAACGCATGGTCGGTCTCTCAGCAGTACCTCAGGGGACTGTGCGTGGTGGCACTGTGTCTGCCATTGTTGCACTGCTGTGTGCTGCAACCTGCTGATGGGTGCTTGTGGTGGGACTGGTTTGCATGGTTCTGGTGCACAGGGTTGCATTGACACAGTGGGGGTGGTGGCATGCATGAGGTTTCCTGCAGTGGTGGTCACTGCTCATGGGGGGGTGTCTGGGGGTCACGGTGCAGGGTGTGCTGTGCACTGGGGGGGATGGTGTGGCACAGGGTGGTCTGTCCTCCATGTGTACCAGTCACAGCTTGTCGGTAGGTGTGATGGGGTACCATGGCCAGTCTGTGGGTTGGTTGCTTGTCTCCATAGACCAGTGGTTATTCCAGCCCTCCCCCGGTTGTGCTGTGCTTGGGGTGTGGGGGCACAATGTCCATTCTGCTATGTGTTCCTGTACCCATCTGTGGCATGGGTGGTGGGCTCCTACCTCCCTGATTGTGCAGTTACATTACTCTGCAGCTGGGGGGCTCCCTGGTTGTGCTATGGCGCCTCTGGACAGCTCAGTTGAACATCCCTTGTTGCGCTATGGCACATCAGATCTGCTCAGCTTCCCCTTCCTAGTTGAGCTATGGCACAGGTGGTGCGATATTCAGTCATTGGCTGTAGGAGCAATTTGGCCTGCTCCTTTTTTGAATATCGCATCTCTTGCGCATGGGCGCAATAGACTTGCGCTTGCTCCTGCTATTGCACACTTTTTGGGCGCAGTTTGAATATCTGGGCCTCTGTATTTTCTCTTGTGTGTACTGGATAATCACCTGCCAACATACCTGCAACTGAGCAGAGGGAAGGCTCGGCAGTTCTTCACCAGGGAATTGATCTCATATTTATTACTTAAGCAATAACGACCAAACAGCTGGCTATTTTCTGGGGATTAATGACTGGCTGAGGGAATGGGTGGACCGAAGATATATTTTCCATCAAGAATTTTATCATTGTGGGACAGATGGCCCACATCAGGCTTGTCAAACCACTTCCAGCTTGCCCATTCCACTCTCCTCCTCCTCCTCCTTCCATTATTCCAGGGATCTGGTGCAGTCTCAGAGCCAAGGAGTACTGGAGGCTTCATGCTGGCTCCTGTGTTTTCTGGGTGTCCATTAAAATATTTCATGATGGCGAGTCAGAAACTGCAGTGCATTTTGTGGATTCTTTTATCAATTAAAAATATGTGGCCAAGAGATTCTGATGTCACATAGAAATAAAACAAGCATAACACTGTGACTTCACTTTGTGCCTGATAAATGGCAGGATATGAAGGGAAAAGCTTTGTTTAATCACAAAAAAAAAAAAATCATGACGCCAAATAACTGACAGAGAAATACAGAAAATGTTGCGTATACTGGATTGTTGGCTTAGATGTGTTTGAAGCATAGCCCTGAGTGTAAGTCACTTCTTGTGGCTTCATTGTCTGTACTTAAGGAATATCTAATGAGTCTGGTCACACATTTGGTTCAGTACCATCAATAAGATTTATCCAGGCCAAGGGCATGCAATGTAGCATGCCTTTCTGCACAAATTAGGGCTACTTATACTGATGTTATGACTTTTAAGATGAAAATAATTTTTTTAATTGGGGTTCAT
This sequence comes from Neoceratodus forsteri, assembly GCA_016271365.2. Taxonomy (NCBI): domain Eukaryota; kingdom Metazoa; phylum Chordata; order Ceratodontiformes; family Ceratodontidae; genus Neoceratodus; species Neoceratodus forsteri. Next base: position 603,905,745 of record CM057456.1, on the reverse strand, counting down.
TCATGCCAAAAGACATAGGAAGATAAGTGAGAAACAGACAGATTCCGAAGTATGCAAATCAATTGTAAATTTATTAGTGCAGGAAGTTTCCCTGATGAAGACCTTCATGGTCGAATAGCTGGGGCAACTAGTCAACATCTGATGCACTAATCAACATGTAGTTGAGTTGCCTACTCCAGAATCTGTCTATTCTTCATGTGCCTTCCTATTTTATTTTTGTTCTCGATGCGACTGGCTACCCAGGATGGCACCAGAAACCCTTTATCCAAGTGTGTGCTGTTTTCTTTGATTTGGTCCATTAACTTCTTCCTTGCTCAGATATCCCTCTTCAACATGATGATGTATTCATTTCTATGCAGAAATCCTTATTTTTGTGCTGTTTCTTCTTACGCTAGTTATCAGTGGATACCTGAGGGATGTACTAGGCATGCATGCCATGTGTCTTCCTTCACTGTACGTGCAACCTCCTTAGCTGACACAACACACATAGATTAGAAACATAGAAACATATACAATGATGTCAGGAAAAGACCAGTGGTCCATCCAGTAGGCCAAGGTTTCCTATAAATCCTGGAGTCTGCTATCCTCCAGGATAGAAACCCTCACTGCCCCCCCCCCCATTCTCCTCCTTGGTTCTGTTGCTCTGAGCAATCACTATGCCCTTCATTCTTTCCCAGCTCTTCTTGAAACCCCTAACTCTTTTGACACCTGTCACTTAAGCTGATGGACTGTTCCATGGTTCCACCACCAAAGATTCTGGCCCACCCAGCAGGCTAATGAAAGCTCTACTTTTTACAGTGAAAGAACACTTGGTTCAGATACATCTGAACATGGGAAGAGCACATGCCCAAACTGGGCACAGACCTGTGGAATATCAGGCTTCATATGTACAGAGACCATTAGCCTCCATTACAGTAAAATTCATATTAAACTGTCATGCATATATGTTGCTTCTGCATTTCTTAGGGAGTTGAGTTAGTGTTGTTGGATCAAGCACCAAGTTTTGCAAAAACTGTTGCCTGTGACAACTCAGCTTTGGATTGCATTGTGCTGGATTAGTGTTAGAAACCAACAGAATGAGCATTGCCAACTTTCAGAAACAATGTTGAGTCAACTAATTGTGCAAATTTAATTCTTGCTTTAACTAGTGAACAGATGAGGAACAATCAAAACCTCCATTAGACATCCCTACTTTGTTGTGTATTGAAATGGTACACTATAGGTAGGGTTGAATAGGTGTTACAATATTAAATCGCAGTTGTCTGACACTTTCAATTTGATTGAGGCAGTCCAGAGGGGGGAGCTAAGATAGCGCAGGGTCTGCTCAGAAGCTCAATAAGGAGAGACTTAAGACCTGAATAGCTACATATTGGAAGAGGGGAGGGAATGGGGGATATGATAGAGGCATTTAAATACCTAAAGTGGGAAAATAAGGTACAGGAGGGAAGTGTTTTTCAGAAAAAAAGATGCTTAAGAATAAAGGGCACGATATAAAGCTGGAGGGGTAAATTCAGTAGAGATGTAAGGAAGTACTTCTTCATAGACAGAGTGGTGGATTCCAGGGACAGCTTTCCAGCAGAGGTGGTAGTGAAAAAACTGGTGAGTTTCAAGTGCAACCCTTACCCCAGTCAAGAGTAGCATCTTGCAACCAGGACCCCCTTAACTTGTTACACAGTCTATGCAACAAACTACAGGTTGGCAGAAAATAAGTATCACCCCCTGGCATTAGGGTAAATACTTGTCTTGGGCAACTAAGAAGTCGGGGGTAAGGGCACAAAATAACATTTATATTTACTCCAAATATGGGATAGAGGTGCAAGGGCTATGCTGTGTCTCCTATCTGAGGGGGCCCTATAACATTTCACTCGGACTCACAGATGGACTGTCCACAACCATAAAATTGGGGTTTGTATTGTATGTCTTTATTTTCTGACAAGATGTTAAGCAGAACTAGGATTGTCCCCCAAGGTTGTACTGTCCAAACAGATGACACAACTTGCAGTAGAAGAGACATTTGTTTTCACACAGAAGCAGTACTATACATTCCAACATGATCCTTTTCCAAACACTCGAACTATCCACCCCTTTGCTTAGGGATCTCTGGATTTCTGACCAAGTATAAATCTAGTGGGAATTACTACACACTTAACTTGAAACTCCTGATGAGATGGATTATGTTAACATCTGCAGGCAATGGTGCCTATCTGGTAACCAGTTAGCTCTAAACTGTGACTAAAAGTGAGGTTCTGTTCACCCCAGCCTCAGTCAGTCTCTGCCATTCCATTTAGGACACACACAACTGGATCCTTCAACTCCTCTTGGATTGCTAAAGGCATCCTTTACTTTAGTACACTTTAACAGCACATATCTGAGGTGAACTGGGTCCTGAGTGTCTGTAATGTAACCATTGTATGGCCACATACAACACCAGACAACCCAAAAAATCTCTCTTAAATGTACACTGTACTGACGGTTTGGTATTCCCTTTATTATAGGTATTTGATCAAATTTGAAGAAACATTCCTTCCTCAAAATCCTTAGCTTTTGCAGAACCTTTTTACAGTCTCTTTCTCTGGGCAGCTGTGATAATCTTCAGTACATCAGGAGGTTGCCCCTTGGAACTACTGATTTCTCAGTCCCTTCTCACATCTTGAGTGAAAATGAACCCACTGGGGTTCCACTGGCACAGGTCTCCACCACTTCTTTTAGGCATACTGTTGTTCCACTCACTAGGGTGAGAAAATGATGATCAAAGGTCCTTCACCCAGCCCAAGGGAGGCTGGCAGGCACCTCTTGCCCTCTGCTGAACAGAGCGCTCCTTCCTCTTCACTCTCCAAACTGGAACGCACACTCTGAACTCCCAATATTCTTAACTGCTTCCTCTGCAGCTGAGCTAAAAGGCTTGTACTGCTGCGATAGTTCTAAATGGCATCACTAATTTTCCACCTAGCCTAACTAGGTAAACAACAATGTAATGTGGTAAAGACTTTCTAAAAAAACTCCCTACTTGCTGCCCAGAGACCTACTGTACCTGATCTAATACTGATGGGATTCTAGTAACCACAGGGGACTGGGTGGTTACCCAAGAATGTATGGGATAGGCACAAGAGAATGTTAGTGTAAAGGGAGATGAGAAGGGCTAATAAACCAGAGATTAAGCAGGATCTGCAGTGATACTGTAGACAGGGAAAATGAGTGGACTGGGTGGGTCAAGAAGTCCTCATCTGCTGGCAAATTCTGTTTCTATGTTTTTATGATTGCTTATTACTATGGATACTATATACAGTGGCATCCCCCAGGATGAAACCCAATTCTGCAGCATTTTGCAGCACTCTGCAGAATGCTGCAGCAGACCTACTGAATAAAGCAATGTCATTTTAAAGGCAATTAGTCCTTTTTGTCACTCAGGAAAATGTAACCATGCCAGGATGACGTGAATGTCAGTTTCCTTCATGACAAAAGGGGCTAATTGCCATTGAAATTACATTGCTTTATTCAGTAGGTCTGCTGCAGAATACTGCAGAGTGCTTTAAAAGTGGGTTTCAACCTGGGGGACACCACTGTATCTATGCAAAGTAGATCAAATCTGTTCAACTGACAGAAAAGTCACTATTGAACACTACTGTGTATAAGGCCCATACTATTGAATCAGCTCAAAGCTAAACATCTATACTTTGTGAATTTGCCCAGAAGTAATGAAAGTACCTACATGAAACTCTACGTGATTACCTTTTACAATGGATTCTATATATTAGTGTTAAATAAAATAAATTTGATCAACAGAATGAAAAGTCACCATTGAACACCATGGTGTAAAGGCCTACACTACGAAATCAGCTCTAAGTCAAACATAGAAACATAGAAGATGAAGGCAGAAGAGGACTGAAAGGTCCATGTAGTCTGCCCAAGGTTTATAGCTTTCTACTCCCTCCCTATTTGCCCCTCTGAAGAATGATACCTTTGTGTCTGCCCCAAGCTCTCTTGAACCGCCTACCATTTTGGCATCCATGGCCTCTGGAGGTAGGCTGTTTCAGACATCCACCACCCTCTCAGTGAAGAAGAACTTTCTACTATTGGTCACAGACTTTCCCTTTTTCAATCTCAGATCATGCCCCCTTGTTCTACTGTCTTCCTTGACATGAAAGAGTTCCTGCATCTATACCTTATTTATACCCTTGATGTACTTGAAGGTCTTGATCATGTCTCCCCTTCCCTCCTCTGATCCAGGGAGTATGTTTCCCCTCAGATTAGCCCTTGATTGGGCGATACACTTCCAGCGGCTGTGGCTGTCAGCAGTCAGCCACCCCACCTTTCCCAGCCCACCAGCATACTCTTCTAGCTTGGCTAAACTTTGATCGAGCTCTATTCTTCTAGCAGCCTCAGCTAGAACTATCAGCCAGCTGCTCCACCTCTCCCAGCCCGCTGGCAAGCTCTCCTAGCTGGGCTAGCCCTTGATCTGGTGCTACGCTTCTAGCAGCTGTGGCTGGAACTGTCAGATGGCCATTCCACCTCTCCCAGCTCACTGGTAAGCTCTCCTAGCTGGGCTAGCCCTTGATCTGGTGCTATGCTTCTAGCAGCTGTGGCTGGAACTGTCAGATGGCCATTTCACCTCTCCTAGCCCACTGGCAAGCTCTCCTTGCTGTGCTAGCCCTTGATCTGGTGCTACCAGCAGGCCCACCTCTCCCAGCCAGCTGGCAAGCTCTCCTAGCTGGGCTAGCCCTTGATCTGGCAGTACGCTTCTAGCAGCTGTGGCTGGAACTGTCAGATGGCCATTCCACCACTCCCAGCTCACTGGCAAGCTCTTCTTGCTGGGCTAGCCCTTGATTGGGCAGTGTGCTTTAAGTAGCTGTGGTTGGAACTGTAAACCAGCTGCCCCACCTCTCCCTGCCAACTGGCAAGCTCTCCTCGCTGGGCTAGCCCCTGATCTGTTGCTATGCTTCTATTGGCTGCGGCTGGAGCTGTCAGATGGCTGTTTCACCTCTCCCAGCCCACCGGCAAGCTGTACTAGCTGGGTAAGACTGCTACTATTCACTGGGAATTCACTCTGGGGCTCTGACTGGCCATAGCTCAGCCAGGCTGCTCTCCGATTGGCTGAAGTCCTTATGGCTCTTTTGCTGATTGACTGTGACTTTTTTTGACTTTCAAGGCTCTTCTGGCTGAAATTGTATTTCTCGCTACTCTCGTGCTGTATACTTGGAGATATTTTATGTCTGGGAGGCTGAATTTTTGTAAAAAAAAAAGTTGCATTACTGTTATACAAGGTACTTACACTGTTTTGCTTAGCATAGGATTTCACTCTAATTTTTACAATAATTTGCCTGTGTGTCTTATTGATTCCTCTCTCCTGCTTCTAGCTCCCTGCTCTAAATAATCCTGCTCTCACTCTCCCCTGTATCAGGCTTCTTGCAAAAAATTTCTCTCCATACCCCCACTTTACCCTGCACCAGGCTCTCTACTCTAAACGTTTGTACTCTCTACTTCTCTACATTCTCCCTGCTGCACCCCCCTCCCTTTGGCTCTAATCTTTTTTTATCTTACTCTATAGCTTTGCTCTTGGGTAGTGAGGCACCTCATGAAATTGGCCCCATTACCACTGTCTGGCTGCCCACCCCCCTCCCTCCTTGCTAAACTACTCGTTCTTTAGTGCTCTTAGCTCCTATCCATGCCCCCAATTTAGCCCTCTGACTGTTGTTTGTACCTCTATTTAACCTAACCCCCTACTCTGCTCTCTCCCTCAGGCTAGCCCATGATCGAGTGCCACGCTTTTAGCAGCCATGGCTGGAACCATCAGCTGGCTGCTCCACCTCTCGCAGCCTGCCAGCAAGCTCTCCTCGCTGGGTAAGACTGCTACTATTCACTGGGAATTCACTCTGGGGCTTTGACTGGCCACAGCTTGGCCAGGCTGCTATCTGATTGGCTGAAGTCCTTACGACTCTTTTGCTGACTGGCTGCGGCTTTTTTGACTTTCATGGCTTTCCTGGCCGATTTTGTATTTCTCTCTACTCTCCTGCAGTATATGTGGGGATATTTTGGTCCACCCCCTCCCCCAACCCAGCCTTAATTAAATATGCCTTGGCCCCTCCTCCTTCCCCTTAACTATATCTCTATTGGACACAAGTAATCTGCTCCCTGAATATTAAAGCTGCAGACAGCTTATTCCTTCTGCTCTGCTCATTTGACCTGTTCTCTACCCTCTGCCACATATTTAATCTTGCCTATTCTGGCCACTTGATTTTTATTCTTGTTTTCTCTGGGTCTCTCTCTCTCTCTCTCTCTCTCTCTCTCTCTTCTTCTCTTGGATCATTTTACTCATTTGCCTCTTGGTAGCCATTTACGTTAGTCTGCTTCAAAATGGGTAGCTCTGGCTAGCTTCTTAAACTATCCTGCCTTATCCTTTTTTGCTGTGATGACCAGTTTATTGCCTTTTCCTTACATGACCCTCCCCAGGACTGTAACCCTCCTCCACTGAGTTACACCTGGCCTTACTTCCCCTGGGTGCTTTTATACATCCCATGTATTCCAAAGTCTGATACTGCACTCTTAGGGCTCTGGCTGCGTAGGTGCTTGCGCGTTCCCTCCACAACAGCTGTTCTTGTAAGTGTACCACCTTATGTCTCTTCCTGGGTATGCTTGTCCATCCTTCTCCTGCTAGTCTGTGCAGGGGACATTGAGCTCAATACCAGACCTCCCTGTCCTACCCCTAATTAAACTCAAATGTTTATTACACAGTCTTACCCCAAAGGCCTAAAATTTGCACATATAAATATTCATAGCCTTCACCCTAAAATGGCTGAATTGTTAGCATGGATTGTCCATATGACTCCCTACATCTATGTATCTCTGTATCCTGACTGAAGCCAACTATCAAAGAACATGAGGTGGCACTACTAGGCTACAACTGTTTCAAGAGGGATAGGCTGGGCAAAAGGAGTGGTGGTATCCTTATTTATACCCGATCTGATCTGGATGCTACTGAGCTCCCTGATCCTGACTCTGGACCTCAAGCTGTGGAGTCCCTATTCCTCTCCCAGACCCTGGGTAAAGTTAAGAAGCTTATCACTGGATGTGTCCATCTTCTGCCCAACAAGGTTTCCTTAGGCCTCCCATTCTTCTTTGCTTCCCTCACCAATCTCCCTCACCATGACCTTGTGCCATATGGGGACTTCAATAGTGATTGGCTTGGCCCCGCTGCTGAAAAATAGTGTTCTTCACTAGCTGACTCTAACCTAGAGTAACTCGTCCTAGATCCAACTCGCATCAATACCAAAACTGGCAAACACCCTTTGCTTGACTGGGTGATCACTAACTTCCCCCTGAAAATAAAAGCTGCAAGTGTACTTTCCATTTGTATAAGCAATCATTCTCCCACTTTTTGTGCCTTGAGGAATAACTGTCTCACCCCCCTCCCTCACAAGATCTCTTGTCGTTGGCATGTCCAGATTTGATATTGATAGATTTATTAATACTATTTCTAATACTGACTGGAGACCTATCAAAACCCTCCCTGATATCAACCAAGCTCTGGATTTCTTTATTTCCGCCTTTATAAAAATTGTAGATAAGCATGCTCCCCTGAAAAAATGCAGGACTAATGGTGTCAAGGCCCCATGACTCAATAAGGACCTCAGGATGCTTATGTCCTCCTGTGACCATGCTTGGTCGACCTACAAAATAAGTGGTCTGTTTTCTGACTGGCAACTTTACAGGCAACTCAGAAATAAATGCAGAAACTCCCTACATGAAATAAAATGCCACCAGTACCAGTCGCTGAAGACTGAATATCTTTGCAGTCCAAAAGCATTCTGGAGGCAGATCAATTCCTTGGTTAATGGGAAAGCTGCTGAGCTCCTGACTTCCCTCACTGCCCAGGGCACTACCCATACTTGACCCCCCATCGATAGCCACTGGATTTAATTAATTCTTCACAGACCTTGACAGATACACCTCACTCTTTAATAACTCCTCATTGCCCCTTCAGCCTCAGTCACCTTCAATTACCTAGGGCTTGTCCCTCTTTTCACCTGAAGCTGGCCACCACCAAGGAGGTCCAGAGGCCTTTGGGCTAATTTGAAGGCTGAGAGCTCATCTGGTCATGACACCCTCTAACCAAATTTCCTCAAGCTAGATGCACCTGCCCTTCCATGTCTGGTACTTGACCTTTTTAACCTCACCTTCCTTTCAAGTACTGTTCCTGACAAGTGGAAGGTAGCGGTAGTCGTACCCATGCATAAGGGGGGATCCAACCCAGTAGCTGAAAACTTTAGACCAATATTTATTCTGTGCCCCCAGCTAAAATGCAGGAACATATCATTTTTAATCATCTACAGAGATATCTGGAACACCACAATCTACTCTCTCCTTACCAGCATGGATTCAGGAAGAATCACAGCACCCTCACAACCTTAGTTAAAGTAACCACGGACATAACCCAGGTCATGGATCAAGGTTCTGGAACAGGTGCCATCTTTGTTGATTTCACAAAAGCGTTTGACCTAGAGAGTCATGGTCTTCTGCTACAATGGCTTCTTGTGCTTGGTCTTGATAATAGTGGCCTGGGTTGGGTCCACAGCTATCTGTCCTACCGAACACAAAGGGTTAAGTGGGCTGGTGCCCTATCCACCTCAGACCAGAAACTCATGGGGTGCCACAGGGCTCTATTCTTGGGCCTATATTGATCTCGCTATTTATTAATTGCTTACCCAGTAACTGTGGCGGTGCATCTGTGTACCTATATGCAGATGGTGCAATCATTTACCGCTCATCTCCTGATGTTAATCAAATAAACAGTGACCTTGCCTCTGACTTCTCTGACCTAGAAGATTGGTTCAGGCATAATCATCTCATCCTTAACACAAAAATAACTAAAAGTATGTTATTCTCGCACTCATCATCCTCCCCTATTACCCTCTCCCTGCTTAATATCTCATCTCTGAATGGGGATGCCCTTGAATCCATCCAAACCTTTAAATACCTGGGTATCACACTCAGCTTCTCACTTTCCTTTAATATCCATGCATCTACTATAGTTAAATCCCTGAACCAAAAGTTAGGTCTCCTCTACTATATCCATCCCTTCCTCGCCTCTTGCTTTAAAATAGCTTCCTCATCCCTTCTTCCTCTCCTAACCTATGGTGCTCCTTTATTACTATCTACCAATGTCACTATCATGTCTCTCCTGGCTCAGGTATATCACAGAGTTGTTAAGCTCACCCTTGGGGCCAGTGCCCATCATCATCATCATTGTGTTATTCTTTCTTCCTTAGGATAGCCACCATATGAATCAAAATTGAGGTATACCACCCTGAGTCTCCTGCATAAATTGGTCCAGAAATTTACCCCACCCTGCCTCAGTGAGATTGTCCACCATACAGAAGCTCCTCAAGCTCTCAGATCTGCCTCCTGCTTCCCCTTCTCTTGTGACCTAACGGTTGTAAGTCCTTCGCATTTGCAGCTGTGTGATTGGAACTCCCTTCCTCCTTCTTCTATCCTATCATGCTTCTCTCTTGCCACGTTCCAATCCAATTTGCTCACCACTCTCTCTGCTGCTGCTTCCGATGATGCCTATCTTACTCCTGCTTTGTTGCTTTCCCTCTGCGCTCTTCTGCCTGTCTCCCAACCTATGCTTCACTCCTTTGCCCTCAACTCTGACTCACCTTTTTACCATTTTATATCTGTCTTTACATGATTATGTATAATCTGTTAAATTCTATGTGCCTAGCCTGTTATTTATTATGTTGATTGAGTGCATGCGCAAGAAACATGTTGCGGCAGGTTGCCAGAAGCAGGTTGTGGAGGCATGACACTGTTGTAGCCAATGACCCCACAGCCTTTCAAGGCTTGGCCTGCTTTCCCCAATGCTGTGGCATGCTGCTGCTGACACTAGTTCAGCCAGCATGCCACAACCTTGTAAGGTTTCAGCTGCTGCAGTCAGGGGCCGCCTCGTCATTGCAGCGTAAGTCATTCCGCTGCAATGAGGGAGCGACCCATCATTGCTGGGCTGAACCTTGTAACAGTGATATTGTTTGTGAACATGGCGGTGACTTGTCACAGTGTTCACAAACAATATTAAGCACCTCACCCCCACTGAAGGGGTGCCCAGTCCCCCTTGGCAGCATGTGCCCCCCCCATAGTGTTTGTTTGCTGATGGGGGCCCCAATCCCTGTTGGCTTCAGTGTCCTAGTGATGTTGCCGATGGGGGGAGCCTACTCACCATCAGCATTATGTAACACCCCCCTGCTTTTGTTGTGTGCTGACAGGGGTGTCCAATCCCCGTCGGCATAATGTCACCTCCCTCCGCTTTTGTTGTGTGCTGACAGGGGTGCCCATTCCCCCATCGGCTACAGCTGCCCCCCCAAAAAATAGTCCATTGGCATGCTGGGAACCCACCCCAGTGTGCCACATGCCCCTGTTAAAAAAAAACAATGATCCTACGATGTTTTTTTTTTTACCCTGTCAAAAAAGAAAATGGTCCCTCACTGTCTCCCTGCCCCCCACAGCCCACGCCCACCCAATGCACACCCTGTCTCTTCACACACACACCCTCACCCCATACTTACCTCCAGAATCCAGCGTGATGATCTTCGGTGGACCGGGAACACATCTGCACTCTTCAAAGCTGACTGCGAACTGAGGAAATAGCGGTAAGCTAAATTGTGGAATAAATAGGGTTTTTCAACTTTGATGCATATCTCAGTCATTTTTTTTGGAATTTTGGCACCAAATTTTTAACATGGGGTTTTTGCGACCCTTCCTCAAAATTTTGGCACTGTCATGGCGTTAACTGGCCCTGAAAGGTGATTTCACTGTTACTGTGTGGAATCACCTTTTGGGACCAGTTAACAAAACAACAGTGCCAGTGTTCATGAGGTGGGCTCTCAAAAAGCCTATGTTGCAAATTTGGTGGAAAAAATCCGAAAAAATTACTGTTTTACGAGTGTGCGTTATACAGTTTCCATGCACACTCATAAGTTAGCAAATTTAAAATATTTTCACTCCAGATTTTCAACATTGCCATTGTCCTGCACCTCCTTATGAACAGTACAGCAGTCATTTTTCACATCCTGGTCAAAATGTGTTTTCGCAGTTCTGGAGCAGAATAGCACGGTCGCTGTGGGAAATCTATGTTTGGGACACATTATGAAAATGACTGTGACACTGTTCATTAGCAGAGGTCCTAAATGCCTATGTTGAAAATTTGGTGAAGAAAGTCCATAAAATGAGTGTGCTACGAGCGTGCATCGCACAGTTTCCACGCACCCTTGTAACTTTGCAAATTAGTAATATTTTCATGCCACATTTTCAACACTGGCATTTTTCCACACCTCCTTATGAACAGTACAGCTGTCATTTTTCTCATCCTGGTCAAAATGTGTTTTCGCGCTTCCGGTACAGAATACCACAGTCACTGTCAGAAATCAGTGTTTGGGACAGATTAGGATTGAGCGAGTTGGGGGGGTGACCGAGCTCAACTGAGCTATGCTGGGACTGTGGCAGATTTCTTTGTGGGCAGGAAAAGGTGCCAATGCAGGCAGCAGCCCAGTACAAAAGGGTAGTCTGCAGTGCCAGGAGACACAGAACGAGTGAGTAAGGGAGGGGGAGTGAGTGAGCTCAACGTAGCTCTGTTGGGACCGCTGCGGATTTCTTTGTGGGCAGAAAAAGACAGCAATGCACTCAGGAGCCCAGTACAAAAGGGCAGCCATCAGCAGCAGGAGAAACAGAATAAGCGACTGAGAGAGGGGGAGTGAGCGAGCTCAACGGAGCTCTATCGTGACTGCTGCGGATTTGTTTGTGGGCAGTAAAGGGCAGCAACACAGGTAGGAGCCCCGTACAAAAGGGCAGCCTGCAGCACCAGCAGAAACAGAACGAGTGAGTGATAGAGGGGAGTGAGTGAGGTCAACGGAGCTCTGTTGGGACTGCTACAGATTTCTTTGTGGGCAGAAAAAGGTGCCAACAGAGGTAGGAACCCAGTACAAAAGGGCAACCTGCAGTGCTAGGAGAAACAGAATGAGTGAGTGAGACACAGGGAGTGAGCGACCTCAACGGAGATCTGTCAGGACAGCTGCGGATTTCTTTGTGGGCAGAAAAAGGTGCGAACGTAGGCAGGAGCCCAGTACAAAAGGGCAGCCTGCTGCGCCGGGAGAAACACAACGAGTGAGTGAGAGAGAGAGAGAGAGAGTGAGGGAGCTCAACAGAGCTATCATGACTGCTGCAGATTTCTTTGTGGGCAGGAAAAGGCAGCAACACAGGCAAGAACCCAGTACAAAGGGCCAGCCTGCAGCACCAGCAGAAACGGAATCAGTGAGTGAAAGGGGGGGAGTGAGCGAGCTCAATGGAGCTGTGTTGGGATACCTGCAGATTTCTTGGTGGGCAGAAAAAGGCAGCAATGCACACAGGGGCTCACTACAAAAGGCCAGCCTGCAGCAGCAGGAGAAACAGAATGAACAAGTGAGAGAAGGGGAGTGAGCAAGCTCAACGGAGTTCTATCGTGACTACTGCAGATTTTTTTGTGAGCAGAAGAAGGCGGTAACACAGGCAGGAGCCCAGTACAAAAGCCCAGCCTGCAGCGCTGGCAGAAACAGAATGAGTGAGTGAGAGAGGGGGGTGAGCGAGTTCAACAGAGCTGTGTTGGGACTGCTGTAGATTTCTTTGTGGGCAGAAAAAGCCACCAATGCAGGCAGGAGCCCAGTACAAAAGGGAAGTCTGCAGCAGTGGGAGACATAGAATGAGGGAGTGAGCGAGTGGGAGTGAGTGAGCTCAACAGAGCTCTGTTGGGACTGCTGCAGATTTCTCTGTGGGCAGAAGAAGGCAGCAGTGCAGGCAGTAGCCTGGTACAAAAGGGCAGCCTGCAGCGCTGGCAGAAATGAAACGAGCGAGTGAGAGTCGGGACAGCTGCAGATTTCTTTGAGGGGGCAGAAAAAGGTGCCAACAGAGGCAGGAGCCCAGTACAAAAGGGCAGCCTGCAGCGCCAGGAGAAACAGAATGAGCTAGTGAGACAGGGGGATTGAGTGACCTCAGCAGAGCTCTGTTGGGACAGCTGCAGATTTCTTTGTGGGTAGAAAAAGGTGCCAACACAGGCAGGAGCCCAGTAGAAAAGGCCAGCCTGCAGCGCCGGCAGAAACGGAATCAGCAAGTGAGAGAGGGGGAGTGAGCAAGCTCAATGGACCTGTGTTGGGACTGCTGCAGATTTCTTTGTAGGCAGAAAAAGCTGCCAATGCAGGGAGAAGCCCAGTACAAAAGGACAGCCCACAACAGTGGGAGACACAGAACGAGCGAGTGAGGGAGGGGGAGTGAGTGAGCTCAACGGAGCTCAGTTGGGACTGCTGCGGATTTCTTTGTGGGCAGAAAAAGGCAGCAATGAACGCAGGGGCCCAGTACAAAAGGGCAGCCTGCAGTGCCAGGAGAAACAGAATGAGCAAGTGAGACAGGGGGAGTGAGCAACCTCAACGGAGCTCTATCATGACTGCTGTGGATTTCTTTGTGGGCAGAAAAAGGCAGCAATGCAGGCAGGATCACAGTACAAAAGGCCAACCAGCAGCACCGGCAGAAACGGAATGAGCGAGTGAGAGAGAGGGAGTGAGCGAGCTCAACGGAGCTGTGTCAGGACTGCTGCAGATTTCTTTGTGGGCAGAAAAAGCCGCCAACGCAGGCAGGAGCCCAGTATAAAAGGGCAGCCTGCAGCAGCGGGAGACACAGAACGAGTGAGTGGGGGGGGGAGTTAGTGAGCTCAACGGAGCTCTGTTGGGACTGCGGCAGATTTCTTTGTGGACAGAAAAAGGCAACAATGCAGGCACAGGCTCCACCCAGTACTAAAGGGCAGTCTGCAGCGGTGGGAGAAACAGAACAAGTGAGTGAGAGAGGAGGAGTGAGAGAGCTCAACGGAGCTCTATTTTGACTGCTGCAGATTTCTCTGTGGGCAGAAAAAGGCGGCAATTCAGGCAAGTGCCCAGTACAAAAGGCCAGCCTGCAGCACCGGCAGAAATGGAACGAGCGAGTGACAGGGGGGAGTGAGCAAGCTCAATGGACCTGTGTCAGGACTACTGCAGATTTCTTTGTGGGCAGAAAAAGCCACCAACAGAGGCAGGAGCCCAGTACAAAAGGGCAGCTTGCAGCGCCAGGAGAAACAGAATGAGCGAGTGAGAGAGGAGGAGTGAACCACCTCAACGGAGCTCTGTTGGGACAGCTGCAGATTTCTTTGTGGACAGAAAAGGGTGCCAATGCAGGCAGGAGCCCCGTATGAAACAGCAGCCTGTAATACTAGGAGAAACAGAACAAGTGAGGGGCTGTGAGCGAGCTTAACAGACCAATGCAATCAACATTCGGCATTGACAAATGCTTGTTTTTATATAGCTGCCATTGCTGCATTTTTGCTGTGCTGATGACAATTGTTCTTCTGTTATGATTTGTGTTTTTGCTGTAATTATCTTTCTATGAAACTGCACTGCATTTGGAATTTTCTCCCTGTGAATTTGTTAAAATTTGTTCTGTATTGTACTGCTCTGGATGCTCTCCCGGGTCGTCCCAGAAAAAGGGACTGCATTGTCTTAGTGGACTTACCCGGTTACCAAAATTCAAATAAATAAAAAAATAAAATAAATAAATGTTTATTTCTCTCACCCTATTTTCGTATGTCATCTGGTGTAGTCCCTGTATCGTTTTTGTCACCCTTCTTTGCACTGCCTCTATCCTATCAATATCCTTTCTGAGGTGTGGTCTCCAAAACTTCACACAGTATTCCAGGTGGGGGCTGACAAGTGCCTTGGAAAGTGGCAATATCACTTCACCCCTGCTCGTGATACCCCTCCCAATGCATCTCAGCATGCCACTAGCCTTTAGTGCTGCCTTCTCGTACTGTCTACCCACTTTCAAGTTGTATGATATCATGATCTCCAGGTTGGATTCCTAATTGGTTGCAGCTAGTCTTTCATCTCCCTAGTAGTACTCCCTTTTTGGGTTGCTTCTTCCTAGGTGCATGATTTTGCACTTTTTGGTGTTGTATTTCAGCTGCCATGCTCTAGACTACTCCTTCAGTTTCTTTTGGTCCGATTCCATTTTATTTACTCTCTCTGGGGAGTCCGCCCTTTGCATATCTTGGAATCATCTGTGAACAGACAGATCTTCCCCTAAACCACATTCACAATGTCAGCTATAAATACGTTGAATAGTAGAAGCCCCAACACCGAGCCCTAGGGCACCCCACTGGTTACCTCCGCCACTTTTGATAATGTGCTGTTTACCTGTGCTATTTGTGTTATACTGTGCGGCCAATTTTTTACCCAGGCTAGCACCTCCTGTTCCACCCCCGTGCAGTCTAGCTTCATTATCAACCTTCTGTGCAGAACAGAGTCGAAGGCCTTACTAAAGTCCAGGTAGACCACATCAACTGCTCCCCCATTATTAACCACCTTAGTAACCCAGTCAAAGAATTCAATCAGGTTTGTTTGGCAAGACCGCCCCGCCGTGAATTGAATCCATGTTGTTTATGATTCTGCTGACCACTGCATTACAGGAATGTTACTATTCTCTGTGTGAATAAGGATTCCATTGATTTCCTATGACTGAAGTGAGACTCACTAGACAGTAGTTTCCTGCCTCCTCTGCTCCCATATTTATGAAGTGGGACCACTGTTGCCCTCTTACAGTCTTTGGAAACCTCTCCACTCAGTTAATAGGTACACCAGGCATGGTGCCAGTTCTATCATCAGTTCTTTCAGGATTTTGGGGTGTATATCATCTGGTCCCATGGCCTTATCCACTTTTAATTTGTTTAGTGCCTCCAAGACTTGGTCTGCCATGAAGGGGCTTGTATCAACTGCTAGTCCAGTGGTGCTGTTACTAGTTGGCTCTGGTTCATTGCCCTCCTCCTCCTTTGTAAACACTGAGTAGAAGTACTTGTTAAGGACTTCTGCCTTCTCTCTATCTTCCTCTACCAGGTTCCCTTCCTCTGCTGCTAGTCTAACTATTCCCCCTTTAGTTTTCCTTTTTTTATGTACCTAAAGAAGGTTTTGTTGCCTCGCTGTGCCCCTTCTGCACTCTTCACCTCATTCTGGGCGTTAGCCTTCTTAATCACCTTACCTGCCTCCCTCTGTTACTTTTTATATGCTTCCTTATCCTGTTCTTTATTTGATGCTTTGTATTTCCTGTAGACAGCCTTTTTTTCTTTCACTATAGTTGATGCTTCTTTTGAGAACCAGAGACTTTTTTTTTTCCTTTTTTGCCTTACTTACCTTTCTGGCACATTGGTCTGTGACTGTCTTAATAGCTCCCTTAAGGCTTTCCCACATTTCTTCCACCCTTCTCCCCTCTGTGATTCTTAAGACCCCCCAGGCTTTCTTTCATTTTCGGAAGTCATCTTTCCTAAAATTTACGACCCTAATTTTGAAATGGCATGTGTCCTTTGCCATGTTAACTTTGAATCTGATCATCTAGTGGTCGCTGCTTCCCAGATTACATCCAACTTCAATTCCCCTTACCTGCTCACTGTTGGTGAGAACCTGGTCCTGGATGGCTTCTCCCCTTGTTGGAGCAGCTACAAGCTGCCCCGGGCCTGCATCTGTCGAGGTTATTAGAAAGTCCCTGCTTCTTGTTGCTGCAGCATGTGTTTCCCAATTCGTCAGGTAGGTTAAAATCCCTTACCAATATCATCTCACCTTTGTCTGCCATTTTGTGTATTTTTTCTAATAGTTTCTTGTCCCCCTTCTCCCCCTGTGTTGGGGGCCTGTATACCACTCCAATTCTGATGTTCACCCCATTCCCTGTTTCAGCTGTTAACCACAATGATTCAGTCTCTCTAGGAGACCCCTGTATCTCTGTGGCATTCATTCCTTCCCTGACATATATAGCCACCCTTCCTCCCGTTTCTTTTCCTGTCCTTCCTGTATAGGTTATACCCTGGGATTGCCATGTCCCAGCTGTGGTTATCTGTATACCATGTTTCCATCACAGCTATCCAGTCTAGGTCTTCCTCTGCCATTATGTCCATGGGGTCCGGAAGTTTGTTTGTTAGACTCCTAACATTTGTAATCATTGCCCGTCATATATGTCCCCCCCACCTTGTGTGGTGTTGTTTCCCCTTTTTGTGTTACTCTAGTTTGCCATTACTTGTCAGCATTATTTGCAATTTTTTGGTATTTTGGGATGTTTGGGGAGTGGTGTCCTGAACACCAGTCACCGTGGTGTGTGCTGTTACCATCTCCCCATTTCTCAGTTTAAAAGGCAAAGCAACTTTTAATTTTCAAGGTGCCCAATCTCAGAGGCTATGGGCGCTGTACACATAACTACAAACTATTCATAAAAATAAAACACTCACATAAATTAAACACTAATAAATTAACAAGGCCATACAAACACAATTATAAATAGCAGCAGTCATTAATGAGGCTATCCCAGAGATATATGCTAGTAGACAGTGACTGGGAAGGTCTGGCTGAACAGGAGGGTCTTGAGGTGGGCCTTGAACACTTCAACTGAAGGGGTCTCCCTCACAGATGGAGGCAGTGAATTCTACAAGATGGGGCTGGTGACACTAAATGCTCTGTCACCGGCAGTTTTTATCCTCATCCTGGGAATCACAAGGAGGCTCCTGGAGGAAGAACAGAGGGAGCGGACTGAGGTAGCGGGTGTCAGAAGGTCAGACAAGTATCCAGGGCCCAGTCCATGTAGGGCCTTAAAGGAGAGCAAACCCTCATTGAAGAAGACCTTCCACTTGACTGGCACCCAGTGCAGTTCACCCAGCACTGGGTTGATGTGGCAATATTTAGACTGCCCCTTCAGCAACCTGGCAGCAGCATTCTGCACTAGCTCCAGCCTGCGGAGAGTACCTCATCAGACCCTGAAGTTGAGTGCATTACAGTAATCAAGTCTGGACATTACGAAGGCATGTATCAAGGTGGGGAGGTCCATGGGCGGAACTAGGGGCTTGATCCTGATGAAATTCCTAATATGGTAAAAGCTGGTCTGGACAACAGATGACACCTGAGCTTCAAATGTCAATCCACTGTCAAAGGTCACACTAAGATCATGCACACTAGAGGAGGCCTTCAATGGCACAGATCCAAGGAACAACCCTGTTGCTGTGCCAGAGGCCATCCTCGCATGCCCTCTGTTTGACTCCACCACCAGTACCTCTGTCTTATTAGGGTTCAGTCACAACCAGATGAAGGCCATCCATTCATTGATCTCGACAAGGCAGCTGTTCAGCACTTCCACCGCATTTGATGGCCCAGAGGAAAAGGAAAGATTCAGTTGGGTATCATCAGCATAGCAATGAAAATCCAAACTGTATTCCCTAACAGGCTCTTCCAGGGGCAGCATGTACAAGGCAAACAACATTGGTGACAGGGCCAAACCTTGAGGTACATCACACAACAGGAGGCTAGGGGAGGAGGAGAAATTCCTCATCACTACCTGTCACCTCCTGTTCATGAGATAGGACTCAAACCAGTGGATGACAGTGTCAGCAAGTCCACAAAATTCCCTCAGGCACTTGAGCAACACCCAATGGTCTACCATGTCAAATGCTGAAGAGAGGTCGAGGAGAACGAAAATTACCCCCTCTTCTAGATCTCGAGCCCTGAGGAGGTCGTTATGCACCCAAACTAATGCAGTTTCCATGCTATGCCTTGCTCGAAACCCTAACTGGAAGGGCTTGTAAAGGTCAAAGGTCATGAGGTGCTCCTCATGCTACTGCATCACTAGTTTCTCAACAACCTTCCCTTAAAATGGGAGGTTGGAAATTGGATAGTAATTCAACTTGACATCAGGGTCTAATGACTGTTTCTTCAGAAGAGGCCTAACTAATGCCTCCTTCAAGGCATCTGGGAAGACCCCCTCTGAGATAGAGCACCAGAAAATCAAGGCAAATACAGGGCCAACAGTGCTGACACATCCCATCAAGAAATGTGTCGGCACTGGGTCCAGTTCACAATGGCGGCTATTATGCAAATTGCAAAGTGTCTACATGCCATGTATCTGGGGGCCTGTAGACACTCCGCAGCTGCCGTGACCCCTGCATCCCATTCTCCAAGGGGATGCAGAGCTGGCATGCACCCAATCCCCCACCCACACATTGAGATCCATGAAGGGGGTGGTTCGGGGACATGCCTGCGCTCTGCGCTATTCTGGAAAGTGCATAGTGTCGGGTGAGGGAGTGCAGGCTACACATTCCAAGGGCAGATATAGCCCATGCACGCCCCCCAGGAAAGCTGCCACCAGAAGTAGCGGGAACATTGGGGCATGGCTAGGACCTCCAGCATGCCACCCCAGCCCAAGGGTTGCTCATGGTGGGCCGTGGCAGCCGACCAGGCACCCGCCTGCCCCGATGTTGCAGCCACACCGCAGCTGCCCAACATTCATTGTGCCCCAGGGCGCAGGTGATCACAGTGGCAGACCAGGTCTGGGCATCCCATTGGATGTCTGCACATGTACGCGGATGTGCCCTTCTGCACCTACACACTGTAGGAGTGGGGCCATGGAAGGGGAATGTGTGGTAGCTGAGAATACGGCCACCATGCAGCGGTCCCCAGGTGTGGACCTCCATGGGTGGGACATGTGCCCGCAGCATGTACATCCTGCACCATGGAGAATTGCCACCATTATGTGTGATTTTGCCCGAGAGAAACCACAATGACTTCAGCCACCTCCACTGGTTTGAACTCCCCCTAACTAGGTGGAGTGCTTTCCGGATGCCAAAAGCAACCATGTCAGCCACTATGTGGCACACTGGCGGATGCCGTGCCAGATTTTGGACACCCTGTCTGAGAAGAAATGAGCTAACTCTTCACATAAAGTGTCAGAAAAGGCTTTTGTTAGTGGTAGACAGGCTGGGTTTAACAGCCTGTCCACATTCCGAAATAGACCTGTTGATCGATTCTTCCCAGCAGCAATTTTTCTGGACAGGAACTCTGCCTTTTTATGGGGGATTAACCCCTGATATTCAACATGATGAGAGCGCAGGGTCAATCTGTCCACCTCCAGCCTGGACTTTGGCCAGCAGTGCTCTAACATGCAACCCAAAATCTTCATTGCCTTGAGCTACCCATCAAATCATGGGGACCTCAGGTGAAAGAATTTTGGTCATACACAGACCAGTACAAGAGAGTCGAGTGCCGCCAACATCGCCCTATTATAGACGGCGACAGCCTCGCTCATACCCCTACACATGCACCACTCACACTAGATTCATCTGCCACTGTCAGAAATTCCTTTGGTGTCAAACCCCTCAGAGGGCGGTAGCTTACCATCTCAGCAGGGGGAGGGCTCTGGGGGGGGGCCCTGAACAAGAATTCCACTGTACAATGATAGGACCAAACAACCTGATCAGTCTTGAGATTACTAATCTCAAGCCCAAGCGAGAAGACCAGGTACAACATGTGGCCACCCTGGTGGGACACAGAAGAAACTTCTTGCGACAGACCCAGAGATTACATAATCTGGAGGAGGCTGTAACCTAGCCTAGAGGATTCGTCATCAGTACAGTCATTGAAATACCCCAGAACTAAGCATCTGGGGGACTCCGTCTCACCAACAACGAAGTCAGCTACCTCCTGCAGGAATTCACCCGCTGCCCCAGGGGAGTGGTAAATCAGGAAAATCTTGCAGCCGGCACCCGGACCCCATGTACTGCCACACATTCAAAAGAACCCAGTCTTCCCACTTGGTGCACAGTGAAGCCAAGTTCAAATCTAAAACAGATGGCCAATCCCCTGTCCCTGCATTCCACTCTGGGGCACTGCACCACAGAGTATCTAGGAGGGACGGCGACCTCTAAAACTGGGCCAGTGTCATCACCTACCGAGGTCTCAGTAATGCATGCCAGATCGACCGAGGAAACCAAGTCCACTATACTTGCAGTCTTGTTCCTTGTAGATCTGGCATTGCAATGCTCTCAGGGGACTGATGGATAGTGTTGCCCTTCTGGGCACTAGTCCATTCAGTCTGGTGGAAACCCTAGGGATGAGAACCAGAGATGTCTGGCATCTCCCTAGGACCAGTTAACACTCAGGGTGCCTTCTGCACCCAATAACCTCAATCCTACCCCCAGCCAGAGTGCCCGAGGTGCCCTGCCAAGGTTGAGCAATTCGAGACCTCTTAATTCTGACCTCCCTACAGCGACAAGCTGTAGTGGTGGAGACTAGCAGGTCAGTAAAGGGCTGCAGATCGAAAAGCTGGGATGCCTCATACACAATCCTAGCCTGCCCCAAACCCCCCTTGACTTCCTCAGACATATACTGTCCTAACCAGAAAGCCTTAGTAAGCAATTAAAAACTACCAGTCAAACAAACATCCACACAACTAGTATACACAGGTCTAACCAGTCATGCCACACTAACAGTCATTAAAACTAAAACCCCACAGCCCAGTTACCTCCTCAGTCTACCCCCCAAAACACTCCCACAGAACCCCCACAGGAGAGCGAGTAAGCCAAAAACTTAAGTTTCCAAATCTAGGAAAGCAACCTGCAGAGCTCGATCTGTCCAAATGGCCCTTTTGCGACAGGGCCAACAGTTATATTTCAAGTTGATAAGTTTTGTTATGAACCGAAATTGTTCCAGGGCCCAGGAACTTTAAAGACCAGGGACCATCTTGCTGACCCCAGTCTCTTTATGGCAAGATGACACAAAACTGGAAAAATATTTAGTCTGAGTGCAATGACCGGAAGAGAATCTTAGTTCAACTAGGGGCTTCTCTCACAAGCTCAAGACAGAACAGGGAAGATACTACCAGCAACTCGGCAGCCGCTAAGTCCATTCACAGTCCAGCTCCTTCTCCAATAATCCACTCGGAAGGTCTGGGTTGGCAGATGGAAAATCCGACCGGCACAGCAACTGGCAAAGTGACCGAAACCGAAACTGGCAGATGATACGTCACTGTTTCATGGATAACACAATAATCCTTCCAAAAAAGAGCGGATGACGCCCTCTATGATCCGTGCTCTTACAGAGAGATAGTCCGGCTGACAAACTAGGACTCCACAGTACAGTCAGCCATCTCGTTAAGATGGAAAAATAGGCACCTCAGTAAATGTTGAGACATTTGCTATCGGCTTTCAAAGGTTTGAGAGATTTGAAAGATGCACTGTCCAGGAAACGGGAGAAACCTCCCGATAGTCATCAGCCCCTTTGTAAAAAAGAGCACCTCCAAGCATTAGGCATCAGATTCATTATCGCTCCATGGTTGACCACTGTGGAGGATGATCCTACCAGTGAAGGCAATGATGGTAATGGCAGTCACTGGGCAGTAGCTCTAACCAGCATTAACATTCAGAAAGATAAGAAATATGAGCTACCTGCAGGGCTCTACACCAAAAAATAAAGAAACTAGCTTCTGTGCTAACTCACTTCCCTTGCTCTGCCTATGCTAGAAAACCCTAACTAAAACCTCTAACTACTATGCTAGCAGCTGAACATTTTAGGTTCTTGGGTCAAAACTGATGCCCACAAGAACAAGAAAATTAAATTACCGCTCTCCATAGTATAGTCAAAGAAAATGGCCAGGAAGGAGATATATTGCTTCCTCTCATAGAGCTACAGACACCACCACAGCATTGCCTCCATCTTGCTCCTCCTCCTCCATCTTTGGGAAAGTCTCATGTGTACATTGTGTAACCCCTTGTTACCCGGGGTAATCCCAGTAAGACCTAGTGGTAGGCAGGGAAGGCAGCTTGTGAAACTCCAGTTAAATGGGTTTCACACTGTCTCACTCTGTTCTCAGTCTCAGCTGAGACTGAGGGATGACATCACCAATAGAACTTTCACAGCTGCATAAGCCACATTGGAATCTGCAGCAGAGGGAGTTAGATAGAACGTTGGGAGTATTCAAAGTGTGTAGTTCAGTCTCCAGTTTGCCCTCAACTAAGAAGGAGCAGTCTCCAGTTTGCCTTCAAGTAAGAAGGAGCAATTCCAGTTTTGCCTTCAAGTAAGAAGGAGTCAGTGTCAAGTGGTGGAGACCGCTGTTTGGGTCTCAGTGCCCCCCTTCCTCTGGGGGGGGATGTAAAGATCCCCATGCAGATCCCTGGGGTAATCCCCTTAATTCTGCCAGGAGAAAGAAAAGCTGCCATTTCAGTTCAGTCTTTGTTTTGAAAAGTTGGAAGATTTGTGATTCGCCTGTGGGGCACCTGCAACTAAAGGGTGAGTGTTTGCTCTAACATGAGAGGGCAAAAAATATGTTTCTTCAGCCTGGGACATGTGAGGAAATCTAGGAATTGAGCTACAATTTGGAAAGCCTATAGGACTAGGTCAAACAAATGGAGTAGTGTCAAATGCTAGAGTGCTGTGTGATTTCAAGTAAATTGTAGAGGGGATGCGACAGTTCATCTACCCTTTAATCTACATTCAGAAGTTTCAGTTTTCCAGAGAAATGGCCGGGTATGGGCTGTGGGAGCTGGAGGTGGGCACACCCCCCATCTTTAGTAACCAGGTCCACCTCTATGGATTTCTGCTGTGGTTGCTACTTTGCCTCATGCACTTGGCCAGTGATGGGGAAGTACCCAGACGTGGGTTGCAAAAGGGAAAATCTCTCTAGGAGTCGCAGACTCTAAGTGGTGTGGGGAGCCACAACAAGTGTAAAGAAGAATTCTCTTTGTGAGATGGGAGTCATAAGAAGTAAGGAGGAAATCTCTCTAGGAGTCACAGACTCTAAGTGGTGTGGGGAGCCACGATAGCATGATTGGTTCATTCTTCCAATGGACCATGAATCAAGTAGCTGGAGGGGGGAGCTGTGCCAGTCGGGCTGTGTACCCAAAGTGTGTGCAAGTCCAAACTGTGTGCCTGGTGGGTCCAGAGCCTGAAAACAGTATAACTGGTTCATTCTTCCAGTGGACCGCGTTGAAGTCTCTAATCTGCATTACCAGTACATGTAGCCCCATGGGGGTCCGTCTATGCTTTGTTGTGTTCAGCTAGTTGTGAATAAAAGCCACACTGTAGAATCCCATTCCTGGTTATGGACACTACAGTTATTGCTTCCTGTGTTCAGATTTACTTGGGTGCCCCTGTGCAGAGTAGCCAAACCTAGGTCCCCTGTGCCGAGTAACCTCATCCTCCCCGAACCCAGGTCCCCACCAGGTACTGCTGTCAGCTTCAACAGCATGCCACCTGTCATTTGGCAAAAAGGCAGGGGTGAGGGGTTACAATTGAATTTCTGGCCAAGCGCCCTCACCCCTTCCTCGGTAGGGTGCAGGCCATCATACCCCCCAAAAAATCCACTTTCCCAAGAGTTCTGCCAGTTCTGCATGAAGCGGCAGATCTTTTCCTGACACCATTCAGGCAGCCATGCACTGAGTTCATTGATTTCTTCTGCTCTGACTTGCTTGGTGCTATCGCCTTTTTCCCCAGACAGGCAGGCAGAACATCTTAGAAGGCTAGAGTGGATGAAAGAGGGGACAATCTCTTTGCTAGCTCTGCTAAATGACTTTTGGCTTCCTCCACTGTTAGATTGACCAAATCATTTGCCCCGAGGGGATCACAACATACTTGTTTTTTTTTCCTTCTCTACGCGTAATTCTTTTTATGCAGCACGTGTCCCTTTACACAGAAGCTCCTGGGAGACACTTTACCACAGTCTCGATTTCGTTTTTGCATTTGGGTGGGGTGCCATACCACATATGGAATCCCCAACTATAGACATGATTAACAGTTTTAGCTTTAGGTTTGCTGCTTTTGTTTGTCTTAGTGTGACACTTGTTCATTATGACACTGAGTTTCGAGTGTGGGACTACTTCCAGAAGCGAGTACCTATTTTTTGTAGGAATGATGGTTCTACCTTTGAGGTTATGTTTGTTTTTACTGGCCACATTGCCTTGCCTCCCCTTCCTGACTTCCTAAACAACCTTCTGACCCTGTGTCTTGTTTGGGGTAGTGGTTGACACTTGGGTCTTGGTGGTTTGCAGGTGGAGATCGTGATGACCTTTTATGATGCGTCCTGCCCTGCAGTTCATATATTTGGGCCCAGGCTGCCTGAAGCTGGGCTCTAAGGGTGGCGATGGTCCAGCAAATGGGACAGTGGCCAAGATGCTGGGAATAAGACCAGGTGAAGAGAGCCCAACAATGCCCACAGCTAACAATGTCCATTATTTTTATAACAGATAGTCTTGTCAACTAGTACATTACCAGGGCTGGTGAGTAAAGCTGGAGTATGAGCCCTGGATCAAAGAAGGTGGAGATGTCCTGTGTTGGGAGAGTCTGATGGCTTCCTTTTTGAATGAAAGAGAGGGATTCTTCCTCCTGTGCTGAATGAAAAACTGGTTCACAGTACTAAGATATGTTTAGATTAACTGTGTGCTGGTTGTGGTGGCTGTTGCTAGATGAGATCAACTCAAAAGTGGGTGGTTACTTGTTTGGTCACAAGTTCATGGTGAGATCTGGATGAAAGACAGCAGGAAAAAAGGAATAAAGATTACAAACTATATACTGTATTTATTTTTTTTTTTAGTACTGCTTCTATAAATTACTCTAAGTCTTGCCCTGCCCCTTTCTATTCCCAGGCAGAAAATAGGAGATAGGGTCTGTGTCTATATAAGGCAATGAGCATAGGGTGGGCAGGAACTTCCCCTGCTGCAAAAGCGAGTGAAACAATGTCAAATAAATAACAATCAGTCAAAACATAGCCCAAATCTGAAACCACCAGTCAGCCTCAGCCATCTGCAATATCCTTCAGGTGTATGAGTTTCCTGAGGACCAAAAACTATGAAATGCCTCACACAGTGTCCCCTCTGCTAGTAAGGTAAGCTAGTAACTATGTTTAAGTCAGGCTGCTGTCCTTGTCTCTTGGCAGCCTGCCTATCCTGCAGAGTTATAGGTTTCGATGAGTACAGCTGTTTAAAAAATAAAATCACTGTAGCCTCCCCTGTAGCACCATCCCTTAGCTTTCACAGGGGGCTGATTATTAAATGGAACAAGCAACGGTATGCTTGACTGTCGACTTCTGAGCTTCCGACACCTGTGGATTGGAAGAATAAGTGATTACAGCCTTTCCTAGAAAATAAATGTAGTACCACCCCCTTAGCCCGGTCATTTTTCTGGGTCAAAAGGAGACGCCTGTTGGAAATAAGCAGTGGTATGTCTCAGAATAGGAGTGGCGGGGAGTCTTTAACAAGACTGCTGTCTCCAGAGATAGCAGACAACGAGGGAGGGAATTATGCCTACATGCACAGCTCTGGGCTCTCTTCAGCCCTGGAAGTCTGCTGTGCCGTAACCCAAGGTACTCGGTATTTAAGGACCATAGTCCTTTGTTTGTAGCTGGTACTTTTTTTAAGCACCCCTATTGGCTAAATGTAGTAGACATCACCAAGGCTGCAATCCTCCATTCTCTGATGTAGTGATTACCCTCTGGAGCCTCTTCTGCTGCAAAAGAGAGAGAAACAATGTAAAATAAATAACAGTCAGTCAAAACATGGCCCAAATCCAAAACCGACAGTCAGTCTCTGCCCACCGCAGTACCCTTCAGGTGTATGAGTTTCCTGAGGGCCAAAAACCACTAAATGCCTCACACAGTGTCTCCTCTGCCAATAAGGTAAGCTGGTGTCTATGTTTAGGTCAAGTTAACATGTTTGACTTGTGAATATTTCCAAAAGTAATGAAGATAACTGCATGAAACACTGCATGATTATTAATTACTATGGCTAACTATATCTCTGTACTAAGGAGATCAAATCTGATCAACAAAAACAAGTCACCATTGAACACTATTGTGTAAAAGGCCAATACAGTGCATCCTACTTAAATGCATTCCTGATCAATGAGTAGCCCTCATAAACGTATAGAATTTCCAAGTCCCAATTGTTTCCCTGTACTTCCTACATATGAACATATGAAACTTGCCAACAGATAAAGGCCTAGTGGTCTATCAAGTCTGCTCGAGTGTGCAGCTAGCACCCCTTATTCTGCAGCTGCTCCACCCTCCCACCCTCTCCCTCCCTTGATCCTCCCCCTTGCCCTGTCCCAGCTCCTTTTGAAGCAGGCAACTGTGCTGCTGAATAACACTACCGCCGGTAATGCATTCCACTCAGCTATGACCTTCTCCGCAAAAAAGTGTCTCCTCATCTCCCTTCTAAACCTTCCTCCCATCAGCCTCATATCATGGCCCCAGTTGTTCCTCCCCTCCCTTACTTTGAACAGCCCCTTTGTACCCATCTTGTTTATTCCTTTCATGTAATTGAAGGTCATAACCCCCAGTCCCTCCTCTCCTCCAGCGAGTACATGTTCAACTCCCTCAGCATTCTCTCATACAGTAAGTCCCGCAGCCCCTGGATCATTTTGTATTTATTTATTTATTGAATACAATCGGAATTAATACCTTTGAGTCAGAGACTCCTTTACAAAGGCTCCATGTCATAGAAAACAATACAGAGCATACAGGGAACAGACATCACAGTAAAAATAGCAGTGTGGGAAATATCACACCTTATGAATGATACATAGTAAAGTACAACAGGTGGATGTGGTACAGGATAATTCCAATAGTCATAGACAATGTAGTACAGTTGGAAAACCCAGAGAAAACCATTTGCTTGCCCAGTTTCCCAGTGGTCGTGAGGGCTGCATGCCTTAGCTCTCCCCCACCTCTCGGGAATGGAGCCCCCGGAGAAAACCATTTGCTTGCCCAGGTACTTATCCTTGCTAAAGAGGCATCTTTGCCTGATCGCGACCGTTTGTCCAGGATGCTAGCTTTTTTTCAAATTGAATTACTTGGCACCTTTTTCAAGAGGCTGAAATGTCTACCGGCCAAACAGTGGAGATAGGCTACTGTAGAACATTTTTAACCATTTTAAGATGCTATTCCTAAATCCTGTTGCATTTACTGCTTGAAATAATTAAATGTGTAAACTTAGCCTTGCTGTATGTTTAGACCTGCATACTGACTGCCTTTTAGAGACCACTTCACCTGATCGTGACCGTTTGCCCAGGATGCTAGCTTTTGCCCTGCCGAACGCTATGCGTTCAGCTCCCCACTATCCCCACCACCAGCCTTTGTCAGCATCCCAATATATAAATTGATTTCTGATCACATGATCATGAAATAACCTATTAGGCCACTTTCCCATCTGCAGCTTATCTTTTGCCACCACTAGAGGCCCCCTTACCTTTTTCTCACTTTTTATCTTCTCTCCTGTACTGACACTTACTTCCAAACTTTCTACCCTACCATGCTCCCACTGGCCTTCATCACTCTACTCCTGCAATTCCCTCAGGCACCTTCGCCTCACGCAAATAACATGAAAATGGGGAGCAAAAATGAAACCTTCTATCAAGCTGCTGGCTGGCATTCCCAGCCCTGCCCTCCCTGCACTTGAACACCAACCCCTTACAAACCCAGAATGAAAAACCATCAACAGCACTTACACAGACACCTCCAACCTCACCTCTGGATGCCATCTTCCACAGCATGTAACCCACTGGATCCCTCCTTTCTCTTGCCAACCTCCTTCCACATATGAACATACAAAATTTGCCAGCAGATAAAGGCCTAGAGGTCTATCAAGTCTGCTCGAATGTGCAGCTAGCACCCCTTATTCGGCAGCTGCCCCTCCCTTCCACCCTTTCCCTTCATTAACCCTCCTCCTTGTCCTGTCCCATCCTCGTTTGAAGCAGTCCACTGTTCTACTGCATACCACTTCAGCAGGTAACGTATTCCACCCAACCACCACCCTCTCTGTAAAAAAGTGTCTACTCATCTCCCTCCTGAACCTTTCTCGCTCCAGGCTCATATCATGGCCCCTGGCCCTCCCTCCCTACTTTGAACAGCCCCTCGTACCTATCTTGTTTATTCCTTTCATGTATTTAAAGGTTTCAATCATGTCACCCCTGTCTCTCCTCTCCTCCAGTGAGTACATGTTCAACTCCTTCGACCTCCTCCTCATACGATAAGTCCCCAGCCCCTTGATCATCTTTGTCACTCTGTGCTGCACCCCTCTGTAACTTAATGTCCCTCTTCAGATACGGATGCCAGTACTGCACACAGTACTCCAGGTGTGGTCTAACTAATGACCTATACAGTGGCAGAATCACCTCCTCCCTCCTCGAGGATATACCCTTTGCAATACAATCCAGCATTTTGTTGGCCTTTGCAGCTGCCTTCCTACATTGTGCTGAGTTATTCATTGACCCTGTAATGAGCACACCCAGATCCTTCTCCTCCTCTGTCTGGGCTAGCTGCACTCCCCCTAGCTGGTAATTACTCCTTGGGTTCTTCATCCCAAAATGCAGCACCTTGCACTTTTTGGCATTAAAGCCAGTTGCCAGGTGTATGACCAGGTTTCAAGCTTTGCCAGATCATCCTGCAACCCCTGCCATCCCCTAGGTCATCCACCACCGCGCCTACCTTGGTATCATCAGCAAACAGACTGATCTTGCTCTTGATGTCCCATGATATGTCTGCAATGAATATCCCAAACAACACTGGTCCCAACACCGAGCCCTGTGGAACACCGCCATCACTGTCCTTGGGTGTGAGCCCCACCCACCACCACCCTCTGTTGCCTTCCCTGCAGCCAGTTTCCTACCCATCTCACCAGCTTTGCCGCCCTGTGCCTACTAAGTTCCTTCCCCGCCTTCCGTGTGACTGCTGGGTGAATGTCTTACTGAAGTCCAGATACAGGACATCCACTGTATGGCCCCTGTCCAGTTGCTCAGTTACCCAGTCATAGAACTCGACCAGGTTGGTTTGGCAGGATCTGCCACCTATGAAGCCATGCTGTCTGCTGTCCTGTAGTCCTTTGGCCTCTAGGAGGGCCACCAGCCTCTTCTTCTGGATAGTCTCCGCAAAACAGCAAACCCTCCCCTCCCACTTACTCCTCCTATCTGCCCCCTTCACCCTGAAACTACCAATGCCCACCATCGGCCACACACAGCACAAATGCCAAATGCCAAAGACCTACTACTCGAACAAACTGCTACCACCTCAGGTCTCTCATTCTTCTTCTTCTATTGACAGGCAATGTCCTCCCAAACTCTGGCCCCCTAAATTCACCACCATCCCATCCATCTGCTGGAAACCGCCCATGCATTGCCTCACTAAACATTTGCAGCCTACAAAAAAAATGGAACTCATTTCAAGGTTGGGTGCTCCAGAATGACCCAGACATCCTTGCCCTGAGTGAAACCTGGATCTCCCCCTCTGTGCCCGACTCGGCAGTAAATCTCCCAGGATACCGCATCTATCACTCCGACTGAGTGGGAAAGTGGGGAGGTGGCTGTGCTGTCTACCTCAAGGACTCCCTCACTGCACACCTACTCCCTCTGCCCATACAAACAACCAGGGCTCAAGTCCTCATCCTAAAACTAACCCTAGGTAAGTCTACAACCCCTCTCCTCCTCACCACAGCCTATGTCCCTCCCAGGGACCAGAAAACAGCCTTCCAAGCCATCATGTCCTACCTCTCCACCCTACCCCCAAAACATGAAAAAATACTACTGGGGGATTTCAACATAAACTGGCTGGCCAAAACAGCTGGCCCATATATCAATGAGGCTGCTGCCCTTAATCTCACTCAGATCATCAAAACCCCCACCAGGCTACAAGCCCACACAGGGACATCCTCCCTACTAGACCTTGTTTTCACCAACCGCCCCCACAAAATAACAAACACCCAAGTCCTTCCCGACACCCTAAGTGACCACTCACCAGTACTCTGCAACTGGTCTCGTACCACCCTCAAAGCCTCTCCCAAAATTACTGAGAAACGTAAACTATGGCTTGGTAAGCTAGCCTATCTCAAGGCACACCTCAGAGAATGGGACTGGACTCCCCTAACAAATAACCTCTACCCAGACCATGCCCTTGAACTGTTTATCAACACCTTCAATGCAGCCTGTGACAAGTTCGCCCCCCTTACCAAAACTATGACCAAAGGGAATCATGCCCCGTGGTTCTCGGACCACCTCCAAGGATTACTACCTCAGCGTGATGCGCCATGGCACCTTGCAAATGAGTCCCAGTGGTCTCAGGACAGGCAACGTTATCGAGAGGCACGTAACAAGTGCACCTGGGCCATACGAACCACCAAAGCAAGCAATTACAAAGCCACTTTAACCTCCACCTGGGGCACTGGATGTAAGCTTCTGGGAGAATATAAAGGAACTCTGTGGCAGAGGCCCAAATCTTCCACCTGACCAAATGCTAATAGATGGTAGCCTCTCCACCAACCCTTTCAGGATAGCCTCGGCCCTAAATACCACTTTCACTGATTTCTCCCATGTTCTGCCCCTGAATTTCTTCGACTTCCCG
This sequence comes from Neoceratodus forsteri, assembly GCA_016271365.2. NCBI lineage: Eukaryota > Metazoa > Chordata > Ceratodontiformes > Ceratodontidae > Neoceratodus > Neoceratodus forsteri. Next base: position 603,874,530 of record CM057456.1, on the reverse strand, counting down.
CCTGCCCATATTGCCCCCCATCTCCCCCTTGCTCCACCCTTCTACCTAAGAGTCCTTACACCGGAGACAGCCAAACCCTACCTCACCAATGCTATCAGCCAAAATCACTACAGTCACGACTCCTTGGACCTCAGGCTTCTCCGCCTCACCCTCCAGGAAGTCCTGGCCCCATTCACCCACATTCTCAATCACTCCCTCTGCCAAGGAAAATCCCCCAACCCCTGGAAATCTGCCTACATCACACCAATCCATAAAAGTGGTGACCGCACATCCACAAACAACTACCGCCCCATCTCTATCCTACCCCCCCGTCTAAGGCGCTAGATCACATAGTCACTGACCAACTCAATGACCACCTCAACAAATATAACCTTCTATCCAGACAACAGCAAGGTTTTCGCAAGGGCCATAGCACCACTACCACCCTCCTTGAATTTACCTCCAATGTCCACTCTGCCCTGGACCATGGCCACCTCACAGGGTCTACAATTGTGGGCTTTCGATACCGTAAACAATGCCCTCTTACTGAACACCCTGGCTTACACGGGTTTCTCCAATGACTCCCTAAACTGGTTCACCAGCTATCTCTCCGATAGAACGCAGAAAGTCAAGGTAGGCCCTGTCCTGTCACCCCGCCTCCCTATCTGCTCCAGTGTCTCACAGGGCTCCATACTTGGCCCCCTACTTTTCAGCCTATACCTTAACTCCCTCCCATCCACATGCCCCAGAAACCTGCTCCTATATGTGGATGGTGTGGTCCTATTCACTTCTGACCTGGCACCACTCAAACTCCACTAGTCTCTCCAACACTCTTTAAGTGTAATCGAGGACTGGCTCACCACCCAGCGTCTTATTATCAACTATAATTAAGACTAAAGTCATGATTTTCGCCCACCCTCAGAACCCACACAAGAACCTCTGCCCCCAATTTCTCACTGCCAATCAGACCCCCTTAGAACAAGTAAGCAGCTTTAAATACTTAGGGATCACATTAGACCCTGCCCTCAGCTTTAATCAGCACATTCTACACCTATCAACTGCCCCTTGCTCCAGACTAGGTGTACTCTACCAGTACAAACACTGCCTCACCCCTGAAGCATTAAAACTTACCATAAACTCCTCTATCCTCTCCCTGCTAGACTATGGCATCCTAATATACAGTGCCGCACCTCCCACAACCCTAAACAGACTCAGACTCATCCTAAACAAAGCCTGCTGTCTCATCCTTGGATAGATCGTTTCACACACTCCTGCTCCCTTTATAGTAGCACAAACTGGCTAAACCTGGACAGCAGAATCAAGTACCACATCTGCCGTATGACCAAAAAAGTATTGCTAGGCCTCACCCCACCTACCCTAGACCAAATTATCCTCCCAACACCACCAGGCAAAACAACCCATAGTACTAGCAAGTGGCTACTATGGGTACCCCATTGTTGGACCTCCCAGTACCAACGCACTTTCAGTTTCAGAGCCCCTTTTTGGACAAACACCCTCCCTAGCCATATAACGGATGAAATAAGGCTTGGCCCTTATAAATCCAAGCTAAAGGAATACCTTCGGGCCTCAAACCGATGTGACTGCCCCTGACACCTGATCTGACTTTGCAGCTGTCAAAGAAACTACTTTCGGGTCCCTGTACCTAACAGCAACAACAACAACAACAACAAAAAAAAGGCCCTATGAAACTATATGACCATCAGCCTATTACAGTACCTTCTGTAACTATTTCTGGCTGTGTTAATGTGCCTAAGTTACTGTTAGCCATCTACTGAACAACTATGTAACCTCTTGAATGTTATTTGTAACTGTGCTGTAATTTCTGTTTTTCAAGTGTTGTCACTGTACCTTTTATGTATGACGTGGAACCTTTGTAAATGGGTCTCTGACTCATAGGTCTTTTCTGAATTACTTCAAAATAAAAAAAAAATTAAAATACAATAAAGATAGTATCTACAGTGGCAACCATACAGTACCGTAGTTGTTATAGAGAAGTATTTATGACTGGATTGCGCAAACAGCGCAGTCCAGTGAGTGCTAGCTAGTCTGAGGCTTGGGTAAGACCGAAACCAGGGACTGGCACTCTAGAAGCAGGATCAAGTGGGTCCATTGTCATGGAAGTTTTAGGTAGTGGGTAGGTCAGGTACAGTCATAAGTGAAGTCACGCAAGATATTGCTACGGAGAAGGGATTTGAACAGTCCCAGGGTAGGAGCCAAGAGGACTGGTATGAGCAGCGAATTTAGTCAATTGGGGGCACGGTATCAGAAAGTTCTTTGCCCCATGGAGGTTTTACAGTGGGGAACCTGGTAGGGTGATTTCTCAGCGTGACATGTGCATTTGGTGCTGTTAGAGGTGGGGAGCAGTGCCATAAGAGCAGGGGGTGTGAGACCAGTCATGATTTTCTTGGCAAGGAGACAGGTCTGGTATTTTAGACGATCATCGAAATTAAGCCAGTTTGTACTGGTATAAAGTGTACAGGTGTGCGTAAGCCAGTTACATCCTGTAGCCAGTCTACAGGCTTCATTCAGGGAAACCTTAATTTTGTTGAGGGAGGTGATGCCGGCAGCACCATAGAAGATAATCCCGTAATCAATGAGTGACAGGACGGAGGAGGAGATGGCTAGCTGTAGGGCTTCAGGAGGGAGACAGTACTTGTAGCGGTGGAGCAGCCCAATGAGCACATGTACAGCTGTATTAAGTCGGCAGATATGTTCACAGTAGGTTAGCCCTGGCTCTTGGGTAACCCCTAAATATTTAAAGGTAGAAATTTGTTCCAGGGTCTCGTTATGGGAGTTATGGATGAGCAGAGGGTGGTTACTGAACTTGTTTTGGGCATGAGCAAACAGCATGGACTATGTTTTTTTATAATTTAGAAAAAGTCTATGGTCAGTAAACCAGGATTCTGCCTCATTAAACGACATGGAGGGGAATTGACCTAGGGCAAGGGAGCAGTTTAGCAGGGCAGTGAGGGGGTAGAGTACTTCAGTGAGAGTGAGCTTTAGCATTTTAAGATTGAGAGTGCCACTGCTGAACTGGAATTTGCTGAGTGCCTTTAGCAGAAGTGGGGCAGCATCACACTGGGAGATGACCTTGAAGCGGAAAGGGGTTCTTGGATGGGTGTCGATGTTATGGTGGGGGTGGGTGCAAAAAAGTTGGCGGGAGCACGCCTCTGAGGTCCAAGAACGAGGAGTTCAGTGCATTTGCTATTGTGTCAGGGTCTGTGGAGAATCCACGATTTATCAGTATTTGGGGGGGGCATTAGAGATTTTGCCACTAAGATCTTTGAGGGAGTCCCATAAATTGCACCCCTTCCCCCAGGAGGCAGTTAGAGCTGCTCTGTAGTAATCTGCCTTTGCCTGTCAGACCTGCCAGGTGCAGCGGTTCCTGGCCTCACTATAGCATTGCCTGTCAGTGGGCCTTCCAGTCTCCAAGGCAATGTACCAGAGATTGTCTCGGTGGCCCATGAGGTCCAGAAAGGATTGGGACATCCATGGGCTGTTAGCTCCTTTAATGGCGCATTTGCAGAAGGGTGCAAAAAGGTTACAGACGGAGTTGAAAGAATTGGCAAAGTACTCCAGGCCTGAACCAATATCAGGCGAGGCAGCAATGGGAGACCAGTCCCAGCTGATTAGGTGGTATTTCAAGGACTGTAGCTTGCCTGGTCTGAGTTTTCTCTGAAAGTTAACTCTAGGAGGAGCTTTTGTAACCAAGTAAGACCAGCGCCTGAGTACTTGCGAGTGGTCACTCAGTGGGCCAGGTAGCATGGAGACCTGGGTGAATTTGTGAGGGCAATTAGTAAGAATTAGGTCAATGAGGGTCTAGGTACCTGTTCTTGGGTTGTGTCGGATGGTAGTGGGCACAACTTGAGATAGACTGAGGGTGGCTGTAGCATCCCTATATGGTGTGACAGTGTCCGCTAACCAGCTGATGTTAAAATCACCCAGGGCAATAATTTCTGCCTTATCTGGGTGTTGTTGGAGGTGGGTGAGAACTGACTGGAATGCACTTTTTTGATTCCTGGGTGGGCTGTAGATAGAGGAGATGAAGAGAGGTGCCCTAGAGGGAGCGACCTTAACTTGGAGGGAGAGAACCTGGGCACCACGGTCAAGAGCTGGGGATAGCAGAGTGAGACCTTGGAGGGTGTCACAGAGGTAAATTGCACATCCTGCCCCTTTTTTGGCTAGCCTGTCAGCCTGAAATATTGTGTACCCTGGCAGATCTACTGCGGAGTCAGGAGTGCAGCCATTTAGCCAGGTTTCTACCACCGAGATAATGTCTTTTCGCGGTTGAGCAACCCACCCTTGTAGATTATCAAATTTCTTTAGCAAACTGCAGATGTTGATGGAGGCTATATAGAGTTCTCCGGGTGCAGTCTGATTAGTTGGTGACAAGGGGGTAGGACCAGGGTTAGGGTGGATGTTTCCAGAGATGAGGAGGATCATTAATACCCATAGGGAGGCAAGCCTCAGATTTGTTAACGCCCTGGAGCGCATTCGGGTAGTACAAGCGGGGAGCAACACACAGACAGGGGTGGGCATATCCCTTAGGAAGGGAGAGGCAAAACAAGGCAGTGACCAGCGGGTGGTAAGGCCTGGAACACAGTGGCCGGAGATGGGTAGGGGGATCCCAGGAGTCCTGTGGGTCAAGGTAGAGAAGGGGGGGGTGTGCAGGGTGTGTGCAGGGCAGGAGTGTCAGGTCCCCTGAAACAGACTCTAGGGTGCAAAGGCAGAGCCTTGGTAAGCAGCAGCTTGAAGGTATATCTTCCATGATAATGGTGTATAGTAAGAGAAAAGGTAGGGGGCTATAGATAATTTAGGCGATGGTAAGACTGGTCTTGGTAAGGCTTAGTAGTGCAGGATCTTGGGGGGGAGGAGGTGACGAGGATAAAAGGAGATAAAGAACAGGCTAATTCTATACTGACCAAGTGGCACAGTGGAAGGGTCATGGTCTTGGTACTAAAGGTACAGAGTTCAAATCTAACATGGGGAACCTTGTCTATGTAGGCAGCAAGTGGATATTTTAGTAGACGATGGAGTCAGAGGCTTTAAAAAGTGGGAATAAATTTGCCTGATGTGGCAGAGCTGCTGACCCTGGTGTCAAGGGTACAGGGTTTGACTGCTGGGATGGGAGATAAGTATTTTTTTCTGAGTATGGAGACTAAAGGCTTAAAAGCTTTAAAACAGTAAAGGAAAAGGAGCCTGACTTGTTGGCTCGGTGGTAGGGCTGCTGACTTTAGAGCTAAAGATAAAGGGTTTGAGACCTGCAGGGAACAATAGCAAATGATGGAAAAAAGGGGATTTAGAGGTAGGAGAGGAGTAGAGATTAGAAGAGAAAACAGAGTGATGAGAGGAAGGCAGACAACAGTAACTAGGAGGGGGACTTTAGTGACTCCTAGTGAACAGATAATGGTATTAACTGCAAATAGGAAGTGGAAGTGATGACAGAAAATGCATGGCATTGAGCCCTAGTAGTCAGAAATTATAAGCTGCAAATGGGAAAGTGGATACTTAGTAAATGGAAAATGAGATCATGTGATGTGTCACATGATCTGTAGACAGCAATAAATGTAGAGTTGAGGGTGAGTTGGTGCACAGTGTTGATGGGGTAACACCCCTCTACAAGTAAACTTGAAGAAGAGAGGCTTTGTTACCCTGTTCAGTAACTTAATGTCCCTATTCATACTGGTGCAGTCTAACTAATGATCTATACAGTAGCAGAATCACCTTCTTCCCCCCTCCTTTTATCGAGGAGATACCCCTTGCAATGCAACCTAGCATTTTGTTGGCCTTTCCAGCTGCCTTCCTACATTGTGCTGTGTTGTTCATTGACCCCATAATGAGCACCCCAGATCCTTCTCCTCCTCTGTCTCGGCTAACTGCACTCTCCCCATCTGGTAACTCCTCTTTGGGTTTTTCATCCTAAAATGTAATATTGAACCCCAGTTGCCAGGTGTCCGATCAGGTTTCCAGCTTTACCAGATCATGCTGCAACCCCTGCCATCCCCCCAGGTCGTCCACCACTGCTCCCATCTTGGTGTCGTCAGCAGACAGACTGGTCTTGCAATTGATGCCCAATGATATGCTTGCAATGAATATCCCAAACAACACTGGTCCCAACACCGAGCTCTGCAGAACACCAATCATCACTACTCTTGGGGGTGAGAGCGCCCACCCACCACCATCCTCTGTTGCCTTCCCTGAAGCCAGTTCCCTACCCATCTCACCAGCTTTGCACCTGCCCCTGTGCCTTCTAACTTACTTCCCAGCCTCCCATGTGGTACAGAGTCGAATGCCTTACTGAAGTCCAGGTACAGGACATCCACTGCACGGCCCCCATCTAATTGCCTAGGCACCCAGTCATAGAACTCCACCAGGTTGGTTTGGCAGGATCTGCCACTTATGAATCCATGCTGTTTGCTGTCCTGTAGCCCTTTGGCCTCCAGAAGGGCCACCAGCTTCTCCTTCTGGATAGTCACCATCAGCTTCCCCACGATGGATGTGAGGCTCACTGGTCTGTAGTTTCCTGGTTCATCCTTTGGGGCTGCTCTTGTGGAAGGGCACCACATGAGCCATCCTCCAATCCTGAGGTACACACCCTGAGTGTAGGGAGGCATTGAATAGGTCTGCCAAAGGTCCTGCCAGAACCTCTGCCAGCTCATTTAGTTCCCTGGGGTGGATGCCATCTGGGTCTGGCACCCTCAGTGCCCTCCAACCTTCCAGAAACCTGCCCTCTGTGATTTCCCCTTCTGTTATACCCTCCCCCTCCATTCCTGCCCTCCCTCCCTCTTTGGGTATCACCCCCCTTCTCTTTAGTAAATACTGAGCAGAAGTAATCATTTAGCACTTCTACCTTATCACCCCCTGCTTCCACCCACGCACCCACCCTCCTTACTAATCCTTACTTTATGGCTTTTAGAGGTCCTTTTCTCCCTGATGTACCTGGAGAAGTCCCTCTCCCTCTTCTTAATGCCCTGCTCCAGCCTGAGCTTCTTATAGATGACTTGGCTGCCCTTACTGCTCTTGTTACCATCTTTGATTCCTTCAGGTCCTCCTCCCTGTCCTCCCCTCTCTGTTTTTTTGTACCTCCTAAAGGCAGCTCTTTTCCTCCTAACCTTTTCCATGACCTTCTTGCTCATCCAGCTAGGTTTCTTTGCCCTAGCCTTCTTGCTCTGGGCCTTGCTGCAAGTTCTGGTTGCCTCCGCTATCCCCAGTTTTATTTGCTCCCACCTCTGGTAAGTGCCCATACTGGGTTGAATTCTGGCTAGGTACCCTTTTACCACTTCTCCATCCTCCCGAAGTCAGTGCTTCTGAAGTCCAGCACCCTTGTGCTGGATTCCAGATCCTTACCCATATCCAACGTGAACCACACTGAATGGTGGTCACTCCCCGCCAGCAGTTCTTCCACCCTCAGTTCCCTAACTCCCCATTTGCCAGCACGAGGTCAAGGGTATTCCCTAACCTGGTTGGTTCATTGACCATTTGCATCAAGAAGCTGTCCTGGAAGGCAGCCAGCAGTACTTGCTCCCTTCTATTCCTGGTTGTTGGGGTACTCCAATCCACTCCTGGCATGTTGAAGTCCCTCACAATCACCACACTACCCTTCTCGCAGGTTCTCCTGATATGTCCTGCTAGTTCCCTTTCTAACTCCTCTATCTGAGAAGACCACCTGTACACCACTCCCATCCTGAGAGTCCTATTCTTGGAATCCTGGATTTGCATCCATGGTGACTCTGTACTTCCCTCATCCCCTTCCTCCTGTACACACTTCAGTCCTTCCCTCACATATAGTGCCACCGCCCCTTCCCATTCGGTTTATGCCTATGAAATATCCTGTACCCTGGTATCGACAGGTCCCATTCATTGTATTGGGTGGCCGATGTTTCGGAGATGGCTGCCATGTCCACCTACCCCTCTGCCATGAGAATCTGTAGCTCTGCAGTTTTCTTTCCAAGGCTCCTAGCATTCAGGGTGACCACCTTCTACCCATTCCTCCCCAACCCTCCTGCTCTCCTTTACTAGCATTGCCACTGATACTTACCCTTTGTCCTTTGTCACTGTAATGGGGGGTAAGCTCATATGTCTTCCCAACCTATAGTCTCTGTGTGTCCCTTGCCCGCTTGCCACCCCTCACTCCTAACTTAAATTCCCAACTATCTCTATGTACTCCTCCATCCTCTGTTTCAACACTTTCTTTCCCTCTAGTCCTCATTCAAGTGTAGTCTATCCTTGGCATAGAGACTACTGTCCTTTCAGGTCCCTCCCCACCCCCAACCAGCCCATATCCTTTAGCATGACACCAGGTCCTTAGCCATCCATTAAATTCCTCTATTCTCAGATTTCTTGCTGTGCTTGCCCAGGGCACTGGAAGTATCTTTGAAAAAGTTACTGATCTTCTTACTCTCTCACATAATTGTCCTAGTTCCTCAAACCTCCTCTGGACTATATCTATTGTCCTTTCAGCCAGGTAATTTATCCCCAAATGTGTAATTAAATGAGGTTTCTCCCTACCACTTCTACGATATTTTAGAACAGATTGTCCCACCCTTTCTGCTGTCATTCCCAGCATGGCCTCCACCCAAATGCGACTGTGCCTCTCCCCTTTGCTGCCCACCTGACTCCTCTTAGTGTTGAGTCTCCCAGCACTAAGATTCTACCTCTTTTACCAACTGCTTGCTTTCCATCCTCCCCACCTCTCACTCCCAGCTCCTTCTCTTCCTCCTGGACAGTAGTTCCCTCTTCCACCCCTGTTGTAATTCCCCCAGCAGAACTTCCAACCCTCCACTTTCATCCAAACTTCTATCAGTTACTCCTCCAATCTCATCACCTCCCTCCCTCCTTCCCTTCTAGTACTGCAAAATGATTTTCTGAAGATCCTTTTCCTATGCCTTCCTCATACTAGACTGTTCCCTCCTTTTAACTCCAAGACATGTTGCCACTTCTCCTCCTTCCTCACCAGTCCCTTTCTCCTCCTTCCTGTTTTCTCTTTTCCCCTTGACCTGGGTTCCCCCAATGCATTTCCCCTTGGCCTGAGGCCCCCTGTCTCTGCTTCCTTTCTTCTGACCCTCTCCTCCCTACCTCCATTGGCCGATACTGACCTTCTTCCTCATCTCCCCTCCTCCCTCATTCCAGTGTTGGGCTATAACCTCCTCCAGTCTGCCTTGCTTCTCTTAGCTCCTCCTGCAAACCCTTGATCTCCTTTTTAAGTTTCCATATTTGGTTGCACATTTAACATTCCCCCACCCTCCATGCAATTTTTAGAAAGATTGGTGCACCAAAGTTGTTGCAGCCTACCACCCTACCCATTGCTCTCGTCACCCACCAAGAGCCCCCACCCTTCCAGATAAAAGATACCCAATGCTCCCCCAAGTCTCCCCTCTCCCTCTACTATCATTTTCCAATGCCCTCCTCATACTAGCCTGTTCCCTTCTTTTAACTCCATGACATGTTGCCACTTCTCCTCCTCCCCTCACCAGTCCCTTTTTCCTCCTTCCTGTTTTCCTTTTTCCCTTGACCTGGGTTCCCCCAAAGGAGGTGATGAGATTGGAGGCAGTGTCAGTGGCTCAGTAGGTAGCACACTTGCCTCTGAGGCTGAGTGATCAGAGGGTTGTGGGTTCAGTTAGTACATCTGGCACTTGAGTTAATATCCCAGTACTGACACTGTAGTGCAGCATGAGAGGGGTGCTGCACTTTTGAGGTGCCATCTTTAGGATGAGACGTTAAACCGAGGTCCCATCTGCCTGTTCAGGTGGATGTTAAAGATCCCATGGCACTTATTGAAAAAAGAGTAGGGGAATTTTTTTTATTAGAACAAACATTTACCAAACAAAATAAAACAGTATTGCTTCACATAAAAGAAAAACACAAATCAAAACAAAAGCAAAAAAGCATTAAATTCATACTTGTCCAAATAGGCTGCCTAACACAAAATTAGAACTCAAAACTAATCCCAAGACAGAAAGAAAACCCCCTCCCCCTCACACTAAAAGAGTTGGGGAATTTTTTTTTTTCATTCAAACCTTAAAACAAAATATACCAAATTATATTACTTTATAAAAATCAGATGGAAATAAATAAAAAAAAAACTTAAATAAGGATTACAACATACATACAAACATAAATAGTCTGTATTTGTACATGACCCCCATCCCCTTCCCACTAAAAGAGTAGGGGAATTTTTATTGAAAACATAAAACATATACAATATAGTATAACGTTATACAAAATCTTTCCCTCTCCCCTTCTGTCCTCCTTTTCCTCTTTCTGCTCCCTTCTTTTTATATAAAATCAAAAACCGCCCATTTCTCCACCAAGTCATTCTTGTTCCCCTTTGATAATTCATCACACTTCCATTTTTTAAGTTCCCGTATTATAATAAAATACAAATCTAAAGCAGAAATATCTTGTTGCTGCAGAACTAAACGACATCTACAAATCCAGATCCAATATACAAAATGAGCAAACAAAATCCTAACCGTACCTGTATACGACTGAGTAAAACATGTATCAGGAATCCCAAAAAACAATAATGTAGAAGCTGGAGGTATAGGTAGCCTATTTTTCCATCTATTTTTAACAATATCCCAAAATTGAATTAAATAAGGACAAGAATAGTATAAATGATCTATCGTTTCTATAACTTCCACACAGCCCTCTCTTGGACATTACCTTTCATACAGTGATTTATGCTTCTGATTTCCTTTAACATTAATTTTCTGATGCACTCCCAACCACACTGTGTCCCACATCTGTTCAGGGATCCAGGGGTCTGTAACATAAGCAGATATTGACTCTTGTTGGGAGCTGGAGAGACCTGCAAAAGGGTGTTCCTGAAACTGAACTGCCAGTAATTCTTCATATAAAAGCTTCCTAGAGAAGGTTTGTACCACATTATATCTTACTTCCCATTTAATAACCCAATCAAAGACCGCCTCCCATCTTTTTACTAAACATGGACTCCTTTCATTTTTATGAAAAAAATACCCTTTTCCCATTCTAACAAGATTCCTTTAAGTAAAGAGAAAACCCATATATTCCATAATTGATTAGTACCTTTTATTAAAGGTACTATATTTGTATATAAGAATACCGTAAAAAAAAAATAGGGTTCAACATATTCACCCCTCCATCTTTAATTTGTTTATATAATACATTCCTTTTAATAGGGTTTAAACGACTACCCCAAAAACAAGTAAAAACATGCTAGATAAGGAAACTTCACATTTTTTAGGTAACATAAAAATAGCACTAATATATCTAAAAATTGGGGTCAAAAAGGACTTAATCAGGAAAACCCTTTTCTTTTTCCCAACCTTCCATCTATTCCATCTGCTCACCATCTCATTCCCCACTGATAATAATCAATACCAATTATAGTCCACCATTTCCTTACCTCCAAAATAGACTCCTAGAATTTTACACGGATTTGTAGCTACCTTACACCCACCAATTACCCTTGGAGCCTCCTGAAAACCTTTTAAATCTATACATTTCATTTTCCCAAGATTCAAAGTAGCCCCTGAGGCTTTCCCCACCGCCTGAATTAAATCCAACACAATAATCAAAGACTGCTGATCTTGAATTAATAAACACATATCATCGGCATATGCCAGTACTTTACAAACAGATGAAAGACCCCCCAGAAAATTGCAAAAATTCTAGGGGAGTTCTGCAATATTCTAATAATTGGATCAATTAGAAATACATAAAGGAGGGGGGCTCAGGGGACAACCTTGACGCACACCTCTCAACACCTAAATTTTTGAACTCATAATACCATTGTCAAAAGGAACCACATAAGCTAACCTGTAGCAAACTGTTAAACAATCTACAAACTCTTTTGGAATACCAAGTATTCTTTATATTTCGATATAGCTTGAAACTTCCCCTGAAACTTAAAAAATTCGATAATAAGAACTTTTAAATCTTCCCACCATAAACCTACATCCTCATATAAAAATATCATAGAAACCTTATCAGTTATCAATTCTTTAAAGGCAGACAAAATTACTAAATTTTCTAATAAGGAGACATTTAATCTCCAAAACCCTAAACCAGGTTCTCTTACCGGGGGGATTGCAATATTAACCCCGATCAACATATGATCAGAAGATTCTATGGGTAGGATAAAAGTGTCAGAAATTTCCAACATTTATTTCAAAAATTAAAAATCAATGCGAGAGGAAAGATTACATTTAAAAAAGGTGGCTTTACCAGAGCAGATATTATTCCTCTGAAAATCTTTCAGTCCTGCTTGAAATAGAACATTTTTCAAAAAAGTCTTATCACAATATTGTTTTCCTCTATTTTCCTGAACTTGAAAATTTATATTGAAATCACCCCCAAAAAATCTGTTTACTGGTAAACAAATAAGGCTGAATTTTTGTTAATTATTTGATTCTTAAAGCTTTTGACTGTGGACCATAAACTGTAATCAATCTACATGATAAGGAGTTGATAATGACATTTAACAATAATGCCCTACCAGGATCAATATCCACTAAACGTAATACCTTGAGATTAAAAGAGCAAATACAGAAACCCACGCCACAACATGTGTCCATTCCTAGCAACCAGAGGAAGAACCCCACCACCAGTCTCTAGATGCTTGTGATGTTTCAAACAAGGTATGAAGTCTAGTATCTTGTAACATAAACACATCAACATTCAACTTTTGTAAAATACCAAAAGTTATTTTCCGTTTATATTCTGATTTAATACTGTTGACATTTAAACATGCCACTCGTAAATTAAATGTTTCAAGGAGGTTTATTCATAGTTTTCTTACTAGACCTAGTAACCCTTTTTTGTACCACCACTTCTTGTGAGGAATGAACTACTGAATCTGGGAGAACTTGACTTAAACTATGCGAACCTTCCTCTAGAAGGTCTTCCCTGTCCACTTGCTCCCCCCACGAAGCAAAAGCTGAAAATCTATTAGAAAGGGGTAAAGGTGACAAGGGTAACTGAACATGCCCAGGGTGTAAAACTTCCACCTTTTGTAAGGTTGTGGAGGGAGTTCCTGGACTCCCTTCCTGCAGGACTACTACCTCCATGTGCTCTTGAAGGGGAGTAGATAACTGAGCCGAAACCCGCTTAGGAGAACCTTAAGGGGTTGCAAAGGGAGTTTCTAGTACTTCTATACCGGAAGGCTCCGTGTTTTTATTATTAGCCAAAGGTAATAGGGGAACCACCAAACCTTGTTTACCTATAAGCAAACACTCCTTACTACCTCTAGAGGAGGAGACACTACTTCCACCCCTTCCTCTACACCTACACAGAGGAGGATGTACCATAAACTGTTCTGCCTCATACCTATGAGGCCTTTGAGCTTGAGAAAGAAATATCTCATGATCTGAAGATGTCTCTGAATTGTGGGCAGCCCATGGACAGTCCTGAAAACCATGGTCTTCATCTCCACAAAGGTTACAAGTTGGGGGCTGTGCATTGGGCAGCAGAATGGCCTAGTACCCCACAATGAAAACATTTGATACTATCACAGTCATTGTTTAAATGAGTTAAATCACCACATTTATAACAACTTTCCGGCTGTCCTGCATAAAACAATATACCCCTGTCCCTCCCTAAAAAAAAAGAGCTTGGCAAATGTTGAATCCCCCTATTGGTTTGTTTTAATTGAACCTGAAAGTTCCATCCTCCATTCCAAAATCCATTCTCATCTATGATTGGTCTAGGATGTTCAAAAATAGTACATTTTTTTCTAACCAAAATGTAATGTTAGTGACATCTACCCCCTCATTCCTAAACAACACCGTTATAGTTTTAATAGTGGGTTTGGTTATGGGGATTGCCAAAAAATCTTTCCAGTCTTCCAAGTCTTTCTGTTCAAAATATAACTTCCAAAACTTATCTAAAAGTACCATCGAACAGAAGCTAACATCATAATTTATATCCCCTGACGCATGAATAAATGCATACACATCCATAGGGGTAAACCCCATCTGATCTTTAATAAGGGTTTTCCCCACCCAGAGTCTATCAGGAACAATTGGAGTCTTCCCAACATATTGGATTTGAACTAAAAATCTCCTTTTAGCTGCTTCTTCAGGCTTATGAAAAAGCCCAGCATATGTCTTTGAACTTCCTCGATCTTGCACAGCAGGCAACGCTTCTCTAGTAATGCTATGGTCCATTCTCTGTTCAGTTTTTTGCAATATACTTTCCCCCTTGTCTCTTACCATCTCCTTAGCGGTAGCTAGAAAGTTCCCTTGAACATTCTGTAGTTGAGAACAAGCGTTTAGAACTACAGAGTCTGGACAATCCAGTGAAATGGAAACCACGTCTATCGCAGCATCTAAATCCAAAGCCTTCTTATCAAAATGCACAGATGCAGTAGAACCTCTTGAGGACATAGCCTTTTGTCCAACTGTGCTGCCAATACATCTACCTGAGCTATCCGGAGAACCCGGAATTTGTACCAAAGGATCTGGACCCCAACAATTCTCTGTATATAACCATCCTGCTCTTTGCAAAGCATCTTCCAGAGACCAGTCAGTTTTTGCTGCAGATAACACATTCTCATTCATCGAATCCGCACAATTTCTGTCCATATTTCCCTCAAGAACAGCGTCAGTGCTTGTAGGTAGATGTTTGCTAATACTTAATATAGGACTAGCTACTGACCTTTTCCTTTTTTACCTTTCTTCCTCCAGTCTGGATTTACTTTGATTATATTCCTGTTCTGCAGTAGAAATGAGAGCCAACAGTTGAGATTTCTTTACCTCCAGTTCTTCTTGGAGTTTAATTTCTTCAGAGTACAGATCACAAACAGCATCTGGCAGAAAAGGTTGCTCCATACATGTCTCCGGTATTACTTCTGGTAATGAATTCATAGCTAAAATAGCACTTTCTTCAGGCTGGGTGCATATATCCTCTGGAGCTCAAAAAACCTGACCGTCCCCATCCAAGGTCTGAGACATACTGAGCTTCTCCACACTCTCCTGCAGCACTACAGTGCCTTCTGCAGCAAGAGTAGGGGAATTTCCCCAGTTTCCTGGTCAAATTTCCCTCATTCACTAACAATACCACCAACAGCTTAATCTGGTTCAAGGTCAGTTGGCATTCATCTGTATCCCCCTCCGCCAGGTTTTGTGCCGAAAATAGGCAGGATTTGTCTAGTGCACAGTCAACAAAAACTAAATAAATAAAAATTGTAAAACATTCTTCTCCTTTTCACAATTTCTCTTACCCCCCATACACTTTAGATAGATTGAGCAGCTGCCTTTTAAGTTCCTATCACTCCTGTCCACACCCAAAAAGAAATTATAATCAACTATTGCACAGCCTCCTTCTAACTCCTATCCCTCCTTTTCACAATATAAACTCCAGTGCAAACAGGTAAAAATGAAAGCACTTTGGTTGCAGTTACTTCTCTTCCCCGAAGATAGCAGTCACATCTTCACTCGCTGTTGTTTCTTCCCTGGACGTCTGCTTCTGCTATGACAGGTGCATATCCTTCTTGTGTAAAACAGACCTGTTAAATGCATAAAGGATCCCTTTTAAATGCATACTTTTTCCCCTCAATTTTGATTTTCAAGTGTGGACTGATTGGCCCAATTTAATTGACACTGCCTGCAGCTGTCTTACTAATTAGCTCTTAATTGTCTGTTAATGGGCTGTTCTACTTAAACTGAGGTGTTAATCACCTACTTCAACCTTTTAATCATCAAACCAAGGTCGCAAAAGCACTCTCCTCCATACTGAAAACAAATCAAAGAACCCAAAAGAATGTCACAGAAGCACTCTACTAGAATCCCAGAAACACCCTTTCAGACACTGGACTCAGACTAAAGAATGTCACAGAATGCCACAAAGCACTTTACAGCAATCACAGAACCACCCTCTCTCACACTGGACTCAGACTAAAGAATGCCACAGAATGCCACAAAGCACTGTACAGGAATCACAGAACCACCCTCCCTCACACTGGACTCAGACTAAAGAATGTCACAGAATGTCACAAAGCACTTTACAGGAATCCAGTGATGAAAGTGAGCAGGAACACACAGGAACGGAGTTCCTGTACCTTTTTTGCAGTAGGAATGGAGTTCCTGTACTTCTTCCCACTGACACTGGAACTGAAATTCTTAAACCAGCAACATAATGACAGTTTCTGGCCCTGTGACTTGAAATTATGGTTTCCATAACAACATTTGACTTGTATAACAGTGTTGTTTTGCTAGAAATACTTCAATATTGCTAATTGAATCTACTAGTGTCGAAACAGACAGATGTGTCTTTGGACAGCCATCCTTCAGATTGAAGATCTTCATTCTGCATTTCATATTCACTAGTGCCTGAGTTCCTGTACTTCTTGTCTATTACTTGCACCACTGCAGGAATCACAGAACCACCCTCCCTCACACTGAACTCAGGCTAAAGAATGCCATAAAGCACTTTACAGGAATCACAGAACCACCCTCCCTCACACTGGACTCAGATTAAAGAATGCCACAGCATGTCACAAAGCACTTTACAGGAATCACAGAACCACCCTCCCTCACACTGAACCCAGGCTAAAGAATGCCACAAAGCACTTTACAGGAATCACAGAACCAGCCTCCCTCACACTGGACTCAGATTAAAGAATGCCACAGCATGTCACAAAGCACTTTACAGGAATCACAGAACCACCCTCCCTTGCACTGGACTCACACTAAAAAATGTCACAGAATGTCACAAATCACTTTATCCCAATCAAAGAAGCACTTAAGTGCTACTAGCATTTCTTTCCCCTACCCAACCCACTGGTACATACTGCAAGTTGTGCTCACCATTAAAATAATACAAGCTCTGATAAATGCATAGCACCCTTAAAAGCTTACATTTGGGTGGTCCCAAGGGTATGCATTTAAGAGGGCTGCACTGTACTACTGAATCAGCTCTAAGCTAAACATGTTTAATTTGTGAATATTTCCAAAAGTAATGAAGATACCAAAATGAAACCCTGCACATGTTACTATGGATACTGTATCTCAGTGGCAAGTAGAATAAATTTGCTCCACAGAATGAAAAGTCACTGTTGAACCCTAGTGTGTGAAAGGCCTATACTACGGAATCGGCTCTAAACTAAACTTGTTTAACTTGTAAATATTTCCAAAAGTAATGAAGATACCAGCATGCAACTCTGCAGGAGTACTTATTACTATGGATACTATACATCTTTTTAAAGCAGATCAAGTTTGTTCAACAGAAAGAAAAGTCTACATTGAACACTATTGTATAAAAGACCTATACTGCTTAATCACCTCTAAGCTAAACATGTTTAACAATTGCATATGTAAAAAAGTAATAAAGATACCTACATGAAATGCTGCACGATTACCTGTTACTATGGATATTATATCTCTGTTCTAAGTAAAATAGATTTGCTCAACTGAAAGAAAAGTCACTGTTGAACACTACTATGTAAAAATAAAGCACTGTATACTACTGAATCAGCTCTCATTTAAACATGATTAGCTTCTGAATATTTCCTAAAGTAATGAAGATACCAACATGAAATTCTGCCTGATTACTTATTACTATGGATACTGTACTATATTCATGACTGAAAGAAAGGTGCAGAGAGTAAGGGTTCGGCTACATTGTGGGCTGGGACCCAAGTGGTAGGATAAGGGCCTATACTGAGGTGATGGCCTGCATCAATCCGGGCAGTGACTGCAGTCCTCAGTGGACAGTTTAAATGTTACTTTGATGAGTATTTAAACTAACCAAGGGGTTATCAGAAGGAATCAGGGAGTCAGAAACTGCCTCCCCCCACAGGCTAAAATAGAGATTAAGGAGAAGCCAAGGGGAGAGGAATCCCCAGGGTGTAAATTAATAAAGGGAGCAGGGTGGTAGAAAGAAAGGGGGAAAGGAACAGTGGCCTTAAAAAAAGAGGTGGGAAGGAGG
Organism: Neoceratodus forsteri; assembly: GCA_016271365.2. Lineage (NCBI taxonomy): Eukaryota > Metazoa > Chordata > Ceratodontiformes > Ceratodontidae > Neoceratodus > Neoceratodus forsteri. Next base: position 603,856,620 of record CM057456.1, on the reverse strand, counting down.
AAGGGGAAAAAAAGGAAAAAAGAGGGTCAAAAAGCAGAGTGGAATTGAAGTCTGTAAGGCCATGTGTGCGAAAGCTAGAAGTCTAGGAAATTTAATTCTGGACCTAGAGGCCATCGTGCAAGAGGCTGACCTAGATATCGTGGTCATTACTGAATCATAGTGCACTGAAAATCATGACTGGGACATGGCCATACTGGGCTATATTCTGTTCATGAAGGACCGGGTGGGAAGGAAAGGAGGGTGTGTGGTGCTTTATGTGAGGGAAAGCATGAAAACAATGGAGATGCAGGGAATATAGGGGGAGGCAGAGGTACTGTTGGTCTTCCTGGAGATGGGGAATGGAGCCACTTTTTGCACTGGAGTAATGCACAGACCTCCAGCACACAGGGAGGAATTAGAAAAGGTAGTGGTGGAAGCCACTGGCAAGATGGCAGAAAGGGGGTGGTGCTTCTACAGATGCAGATTCAAACCTCCCAGCAGCCACTTCAGCTAGAAGCAAGAACATCCTGGACTGTCTGCAGGGGGAATTTTTCAGGCAACTATTCAGTGAACCCACTCGTGATGGGGCAATACTGGATCTGGTACTCACTGAGAGGGGCAATCTTGCAGAAGTCAAGATGGGAGGCCACTTGGGGGCCAGTGATCACTGTATGGTGTGGTTCAATATAACGATGGCTGTAGAATCAAACCACACAAGGGAGAGGATCCTGGACTTCAGGAGTGCAGGTTTTAAAAAGATGGGTGAACACCTCAGGGATGACTTAGCAGGGGTAGGTAACCTGGTTGGGAAACATAGAAACATAGAAATTGTCAGCAGGTAAGGATCACGAGGCCCATCCAGTCTGCCTGTAGGCCCTATACATTGTATGTGGCCACTGACCCTATGTGATCAATGGCTTTTCATCACTCCCTCCTCTCTCATGCTTCCCTTATGCCTGTCCCAGGCATGCTTAAACCCCCCAACTGTGCTTGCCCCCACTACCTCCTGTGGCAGACTATTCCAAGATTCTATTACCTTTTCTGTTTAGAAAAACTTCCTCACATTACCTCCTAATCTACCCCCTTCCAATTTCATATTGTGCCTCTTGTTCTAACACTTTTTCTACATTGGAAAAGGTCCCACACCTGCACCTTGTTTATGCCCTTAAGGTACTTGAACATTTCACTCATGTCCCCTCGCTGTCTCCTGTCCTCCAGTGAGTACATATTGAGGTCTATTAGTTTCTCCTCCTATGTTCTGTGGTGCAAGCCCTGCACCATCTTTGTTGCCATTCTCTGGATAGTCTCCACCTTATCTATGTCCTTGCACATGTGTGGCTTATAGAACTGAACACAGTACTCCAGGTAAGGTCTTATCAATGTTTTTACAATGGCATCACTATCTCATGCCTCCTGCTAGTGATACCCTGGCCTATGCAACCCAGCATGCCACTGGCCCTCCCTGCCACCTTTGTGCACTGCTTTGATACCTTAAGGTCCTCATAGATGATAACCCCTAGGTTTCTTTCCTCTTTGGTGACAGTCAGCTCCTACCCCCAACCTATAGCTCTCCCCAGGGTTCCCTCTACCCAGGCGCATTATTTTGTACTTCTTTGCATTGAACCTCAGTCGCCACATCTCTGATCATCTTTAAAGCTTCTCCAGGTCCCTCTTCATTTTCTGCACCCCTTCTGGAGTATCCACCCTGTTGCATATCTTGGTGTCATCTGCAAACAGGCAGACCTTTCCTTCCAGCCCCTCTGCAATGTCACTAATGAAGACATTGAACAGGACTGATCCTAGTATTGTGGGTGTGGAGGCACAATGGGTGAAGCTAAAAAGGAGCATCATAAAGGCAACAAACCTCTACATCAAACAAGTAAGCAAAAGCAAGAGGAAAAAGAGACTGCTATAGTTCTTGAAAGAGGTGGCTAAAAATGTAAAAGCTAAAAGGGTAGCATTCAGAAGGCATAAGAAGGCTCAGAGGGAAGAGAAAAGGAATATGTATCTGGGGAAACAGAGGAAAGCAGGGGAAGCAGTAAGGAGTGCAAAGGTGCAAACTGAAGAAAGAATAGCCCGGGAGATAACAAAAGGGGTCAAGACATTTTTTTAGATATGTAATTGAAAAGAGGAAGACCAGAGGTGGGATTGTAAGGTTAAAAAGGTAAGGAGGGCGTGGCCTAGTCCTGATCCAGTATGGTCTCATAGATAGCTCTTGCAACACGGGGATAAATCCGACATCAGCCATCACTAAGACCCTCTATTTCTGCCAGAAATGTTGTCGTAGCAGAGAAGAATCTCCTGGCCATAATTTTTGGGACTTTTCTTGTAAGTTCTCTTTTGGAAATCACTCGTCTTTTCTCTTGGAAGGCGGATTTGCAGTGCGGCCTACAATATGCAGCCTTCTGCAGAATCATCGAGAACTGAAGTGATGTTCAGCCAGCTTATGACCCAAATGGCACAACTCACAATTGCATTCAATGCCACTACACAAACTTTGCAAGGGATCGAAGTTAGGCTTTTCCATAATGAGAGACAAATATCCTCCCATGATGCAGCTCTTCATGAAAAGACTGCTACTCTAAGGGAACAGGCCAAGCTTATCCACACACTACAAAATAAAGTAGGTGACCTGGAAAATCATAGCCGTCTAAACAATATATGGCTTATTGGCTTTCCAAAAGGTGCAGAACAGAAATCAGCCATTGACTTCTTGCAGTCAATCCTCCCGAAGCTGCTCAAATTACCAGCTGATTTTCACCCTCAGATAGAATGGGCGCATCGCTTGCTTGCCCCAGTACCAAGGCCTGGAGCAAGGAGCAGACCCCTGCTTGCCAGATTTTTGGATTTTAGGCCAAAAGAATCTATTATGGCTGCTGCCCTAACTGCTGGGGAAATTACTTGGCAAGGGCATCATATCCATCTCTATCAGGACTATCCTAAAGAACTCTCCGATCACCATAAGGAATATGCCCAGGTATGGAGACTGTTACAAAAACTCAAGTACTTTTACTCACTGCGGTATCCAGCAACCATGTGGATTATGCACAATGGGTCTCCCCTTCAGTTTGAGACCCCGGAGAGCTTGATGCACTTCCTGCGGGCTAGACACCCTGCAGAGTTTTGGGACCCCACCAATCAGAGTGAGCAAATACAACAATCTCCCTCTCCATCTGCAGCGCATATTTTCTCAGCTCCCAAGCAAGACATACCTGAGTCTGGTGTGCGGATTTTTGACACATCACTACTATCTAGGCCAAAGAAATGGCAACCATCTCATCATCATGATCGACGACAACATCCTACTGAAAGAGCCAGCTCCCCGAGCCCACAGGCGACGGCTCACACAGACCAACTTTCAGATCAGCAAGATCCCATAGATCTGCAGACTTTCTTCTCACCTAACCCATTTGCTGTTCTACAACCAGACCTGCAGGACTCAGATACTGCACAAGGGATCTCAGAAGGGGCAGAGATGGACATATGTGGGTCGGCATCCTCAAGACCTATGGTCTCCACGTTTCAAAGCAAATCCTGGGCTGACAATGCTGCCACATCCCCAGAACTTGCAGCTGACCTTCCCACTGCGAACTCATGAGATGGAACTCTCGATGCTACAATTGGTCTTCCCAGACCTGGCTCGGAACCCCTGGACTGAGGACATGTTTCAAACGTATGGTACCAGTTTAATATGGGGGGTTGAGTATGTAATAAGGGAAAGGGAACCTCCTTTTTTTAATTTTGTTTGGTTCTTCCTGTATGTGTTAACTTCTCGTCCCTTGGCTTGCCATGGGGTCAAAATTGCTGGGAGTATTAAGCTCAGCTCTCCCTATCTCTCGTCTATCGCCTTGCAAAATTGGAGTATTGTAACTCCTTTTGGGGCATGCTTTTGAGGATATCCTGCTATGTGCTTAGGGCCCCATGGTCCTTGGGGGATTCCTCTCATACGTCCTCAGGGGGTCTTAGCTCTAACTGTATTTTTGCACCCCGTAATATGGACAAGCTGTTCTGGAGGGTATTTCCTTCTGTCCTGATACCAGACCAACCCTGACGGATACCAAAGGAGGTCTTGCGACTTTGGTCAGTGACATATTACCTTTGGGACTCCTAATGGCTGTGGACAGGCCGATACGTGTGTATAGTTGGTTAAATGTTATTATCAGTCAATATTATGTTTTACAAGTTGAAATTGCTTATAGATTTTTCCAGATCGTGATTAGTACATGCTTGGGTGGGGGGGTTGTGTATGCATTTGGAGTTCCTTGCTGGTGGTGTTTAAATTGATTACAACAGATTTTCTGGTTCAGATGACATGGGGCAGACCTTCACTCTCAGTCTCTATTAGGTTCTATAGCTTGGTCCCTTCTAAATTAGACCTCCGACTTCTAGACTATGGTTGACATTCGCTATATCACCTGGAATGTACGGGACCTTAATACCCCTATGAAGCATTCTCAGGTGCTGAATCATTTCAAGAGACTGGGTGTGCAGGTAGCCCTACTACAAGAGACTAAGTTGAAAAAGTTGGACCATGACAGGCTGAAAGGCTCTTGGGTGGGGCAGGTTGTTTCTTCTTCATCCTCCACCTGCAAATGGGGGGTAGCTATTTTATTTCACAGATCCCTTCAGTGGACACAATTAAAAGTACAGTGAGATAGAGATGGCAGATGGGTGCTGGCTTTGATGGATACTCCGACAGGTACTCTAGTGATAGCTAATGTGTATGACCCTAATGATGACCAGCCTGAAGTGTTTCACTCGCTGGCCCAAGCTATTAGCTCCTTAGCCTCTCCACAGGTCCCTATAATCTTAGGGGGTGATTTTAGTCTCCCTCTGGACCCTTTCCTAGATCACACGTCCACCTGCCCAGATCATCATTAGAAATCTAGCCTCTCACTGCAGCAGCTGATCACAGATATGGGGTTACAAGGCCCCTGGTGCATTCTGCACCCACGGGACAAAGATTATGCATTCTTTTCTCCAGTGCATAACTCATACTCTTGGCTGAACTACTGGTTTGTATCCCCTTCTATTATGAACAGCACCAATGATGCTGTAATTCATCCAATTATCATATCGAATCATGCTCTGATACAACTTCACTTGCTAAGTAGTCCCTCAGCTCCTCGATCCCTGAGCTGGCATTTGGACCCACTTCTTTTAAGGGACCCTGACTTCCCTCAATGGCTTTGGATACAGGTCACTAATTTTCTACAAGATCATGCTACAATGGAGGTCCTCCCAACAATGGTCTGGGAGGCACTGAAAGCCACCATATGAGGTGCTATTATGGGATATTCGGTGTATCGCAGGTGTCAGAGAGAACACCAGCTTAAAACATTGGAATCCCGTCTTATAGAACTTGAGACAAAATTTAAAAATATGCCGCACACTTCCTTACATTCCCCGATAGGCAAAGAAATCACTAAAATACATCAACAAGTACAGGATCTACTTGCCAGGAAAGCTGAATTGGCCTTCCTCAGACTACAGCATAAAATATGGGGGGGCGGGGGAGAGAAGGCTGGGAAAGTACTAGCCTACAGACTCCAGAAACTGAAGGCCAAGAGCCACATTCCCGGACTCAAAGCACCAGGTGGCCCTGTGCAAGTTCAACCAGAATGCATAAATGAAATTATGACAGATTTCTATAAACAGCTATATTCTTCCTCTGGGACTTTTAATGTTGCACAGGTATGAACTTTTCTGACATCTATACCTATCTGTCATCTAACTCCTCAGCAAACTGCTACCTTGGAGTCTCCCATTACCCCTCAAGAGGTCACAGATGCACTTCACAATTTAAATCATGGGAAGGCCCCTGGAGGGGATGGATTTCCCCCTGAAATGTGGAGCCTAGTTGCACCACTGATCTCCTCCCTACTTAGTGATGTTTTTAATTTGGCCCTTAGTTCAGGATCCCTCTCCCCATCCCTTCGGGAGGCAACTATTACTGTATTTCCCACAAAAGAGAAAGATGCCACTTTACCATCTAGTTATCGCCCTATTTCACTTATCAATTCGGATAGTAAGATTTTTGCTGTCAGGTTAAAACCCTTGCTTCCCCACCTTATACATCCTTCACAGATCGGTTTTGTCCCTGGTTGGCTCAGCAGAGATCATATACGTTCCCTTATAAATATTATATATTATATATCAGGCCAGTAACTTCCCAGCACCAGCTGCTGCAGTAGCAATAGATTTTGAGAAGGCATTTGATTCTCTCAAATGGCAATACCTTCAACAGATGCTAGAAGCCTTGGGCTTTGGTCACAATTTTAGAAGCTTGGTGACAGCTCTGTATCACAACCCTTTGGCTCGGGTCCTCACCAACTCTACTCTGTCCACACCCTTCCCTATGGGGTGGGGCACAAGGCAGGGCTGCCCCCTTTCTCCCTTACTTTTCATAATAGCAATGGAGCCACTTGCGATTGCCATACGCCACTCTTCAGCCATAACAGGTTTTCCCTTTGGTGATGTCACTTTTCCCACATTTATGTATGCAGATGATTTGTTAGTCCCATTAGTTGACATCACTACTTCCCTCCCTGCTCTGCTTTCCCTCCTTGCAGATTTTATGAGCTACTCTGACCTAAAAATCAACACGTCTATAACGGAAGTGCTCCCCCTCAATAGCTTGTGCACTTTAGATCAGGTAGCCCATCTCGACCTTCATTGGACCCCACATTCCCTTGTGTATCTAGGGATATGGCTCACAGTAGATCTTACTAAAATATAAGATCTGAACCATAAATTCCTTGTGAAGATAGCAAGACTGAGTTTGCGTGCTGGCGTGGTCTTCAACTTACACTAGCAGGTAAAATAACCGCGATCAAAATGGTGGTAGTCCCTAAACTTTTCTATGTCATCTCACATATACCATTTACACTACCAGCCTCATGGGTTAAAACCATAGTCCAGGCCTTTTCCAATTTTATTTGGGAAGGCACCAAACCCCGTTATAGTAGACATAAACTTAGAGCCCATTGGTCACAGGGAGGCTGTGGCCTTCCTTGGCTGGAAGGGTATAAATGGGCCTTCACTGCAGCTCAGACCCTAAACTGGTTCCTCCCACAGACATCTGAGTGACCACAATGGATACACATGGAGGCATATTTGGCCCAGACCCAAGCCCTAGCAGTTTTACTTTACAATCCTCTTCCCAAACATTTGTCTTTCTGCCAAACAATAGCAGGCTCAGTGCTGACATGGCATTTATTGGAAAATAAATTGGAGGCAGATTTATTGCCCCTTCTGGACTCCCCTATATGGAGGAACATGCTCATAAAAGTGGATGGCAAACATTTGCACTGGCACCTATGGCAGAGTAAAGGAATATTTACACTAAAGGACTTAATGACAGATGGCAGTCTCACTATCAAAACATTTCAAACACTGGATCAGGAATTCCACTTAGGTAAGCAGGCCTTTTGGCAGTACTTACAGCTCAGAAGCTCAATTTTAGCTTATATTAAACAACACCACACGACAGATATAGCACGGTCCCATTTGTTAATTAAATGGCTGACCTATAAGGGGGGTAAAGCCAGTCTGATATATGCTGATCTTAAGAATCATCTCCCTGCACAATCAGCTCAGGCTAAAGGTAAATGGGAGCAAGCTCTTCAACAATCCATTTCAGATGCCCAATGGAAGCTATGCTGGAAATATGTTCATTCTATGTATCCAGATATGAGAAGTAAACTTATGCAAAACAAGATACTGTTGCATTGGTATCGCACTCCTGTTGTCTTGTACAGAATACTTCTCATGGACAATAGTCATTGCTGGTGATATCTTTCGGGAGAGGGAGACCTTTTGCACATACTTTGGCTTTGCCCACTTCTCATTCCACTCTGGACGGCTGTCTTGGGTTAGGCTCAACAGGCCTCAGACTCTGCTCTGACTCTAGATCCCCTAGTTTGGATTCTGGGCCTTTCTCCTGTGCTGAGATCATTCACTCGTCAACAGCACAGATGGCTGACACTTCTTAGCCTCCAAGCTAAGAGGCTTATCCTCTGTAGGTGGAGAACCACAGAGGTACCCACCATCTCTGAATTATATAACGCCCCCTCTAATATAGCAGCACTGGATCATCAGTCCCATTTAGTTATCAACACTCTTTCACAATATTATCTTACCTGGGCCCCTTACTTAGCTTATCTCTCCCCACATGCAGGGATTGGCTGACTTCCCCTGTGGAATGATCTGGACCAACATAGTAGATACACTAGTAGGAAATGGTTTGGAACCCCAAAATCCACCCCCTCCCTGCAAGGACTGTTATATTTTCTCCTTATAGGATAAGCATTCAGATCTGGACCTTAACTTTGTTAGTATTTTGTTATTATGTCTGTGTTTTTCAGACTTTTTCAGGTATCAGGAGACACTTATGTATTATGCCCTTATTAAATGCCTTAACTAATCTAGAAGTGGTGGTAATCTTGCAATCTCTCATACTTTTTTTATTTCTTATCTTTTGGGCACAATAACACAATCCAACTTACTGTATAATTTCTTACTGTATCATTACTTAGCAATGTCCCTTTCTATGGGCTAGACTGTGTTAATTATATAATGATACTGCAGTCAATGTATATGCATATGTGTCATGCTGTATTTTCTCTATGTACTTGGCTATGTCTGATATTATCTTTCCAACTTAATAAAAATTATTAACTATTAAAAAGGTAAGAGGGGACTGTGCAGAGGGGGACAGAGAAAAGGTAGACATCCCGAACAAACACTTTTGTTCAGTCAGTGTTCATAGGGGAAGGAGAAGGAGAACGAGAAAGAAAAGGAGAAGGAGAAGGGGAAGGGTCACAAAAAAGTAAGAAAAGCTTTGGAGTGAGGAAGGTGGTCAGTACCTTCTGTCATATTCCGTGTTTCTATGTTTCTATATCTCTGTGCTAAGTAGAATACATTTGCTGAACAGAACAAATAGTCACCGTTGAATACTACTGTGTAAAAGGCCTATACTAATAAATCAGCTCTAATTTAAACATGCTGAATTTGTGAATATTTTCAAAATTAAAGAAGATAACTGCATGAATCTCTGCATGATTACACATTACTATGGATACTATATATCTGTACTAAGTAGATCAAATTTGCTCAACAGAAAGAAAATTCCCCACTTAAGACTATTGCAAGGCAACCGTGTTTGACATCACTTCCTCAAAGGATGACAAGGAGACAGAGTGGCTGGACCATGTAAACTCCAGGAGGGTGGGTGGAGGAAGCATGGAGAGCAGCCCTCAGACCTTACCACTGCACAATTTCTTCATCAATCTGGTGAGATAGGCAAGCCAAGAGGAGGCATCCAAGGCAGGAGTAAAATAGGAGGTGTGGGTCCTCTAGGGAGCAATTCCCAATGAAGGAAGGAGAGTCCCCTGTCAAAAGAAGGAGGCAGTTGCTGGTGGGAGACTCCTTAGTCAGGATGACTGAGTTAAGGGCAGGGAAGGACAAGGTAGTACAGTGCAGTGCATGCTAGGCACTTTGGTGGGGAGGATTGCAAGACAGATTGTGGAGATTGCCAGGGAGGAGGGGATAGGGAGGGAGCGGAATGTTGTTGTCCAACTGAGGATGAACAATCTGGAAAGGGAAGCTGTAGTGGTAGTGCAAGATAGGTTTATGGAGCTGGGGAGGGCCTGAAGCAGATAGCTCACACTGTGGCCTTCAATGGGGTGCTACCTGTGCATGGTTGGGGGAAGGCTATGGAACTTCGTGCCAGATCCTTCAATGAGTGGTTGAAGACATGTGTAGGGAGGAGGGCTTTCACTACACTGGGGACTGGGGTCACACCTGAGGGATGGAGGCCTGTACTAGGGAGACAGACTTCATCCATCCAGGAGAGGAATGGCAGTCCTGGATGGAAGGTTTAAATGCTACTTTGATGAGCATTTAAAGTAGCTAAGGAGGGAGGCAGAAAGACTGAGTGAGGCAGAAACTGCCCCTCCAGGGGCCAGTGTAACAAGAAAGGTTAACCCAGGGGAAAATAAATTCCCTGAAAGCTGATGGATGCAAAGAGATTGGCAGGCAGGTAACTCTAGAGGAAGAAGTTCAGTTGGAAGAGAGGGGAAAGAGGGAAGGCAGGAAGACAACATAACTGGGCAGGGCAGGACATGGATAACAGAGAGGTAAGGGGGGAAGCAGGAAGGAGAGGCAGGTTACAGTGAGAGAGGGACAAAGAGAATGGAGGGTGATATCTGTCACTGCAAGGAGTCTGGGAAACTAAATTCCTGACCTTGAGGCAATCATTGTGGAGGCAGACCTGAATCTGTTGGCCATAACAGAATGATGGTGCATGAAGAACCACAGCTGGGAAGTGGCCATACTATGATGCAGCATGTTCCAGAAGGACAGGTCAGGGAGGAAGTGTGAAGGTTTTTTTTTATATGTATGAAGGAGGGTGTAAGGGCCACTGAGATATGAGGCAACAGGGGGACAAAGTAGGGCTGTAGATACAATGGGTCAGCCTAGAGATGGGATTGGAAGGTGTTATCCACATAGGGGTCATGTACAGGCCTCCAACACAGAGGGAGGATTTAGACAGAGCTCTAGTGGAAGCCATTAGCAAAATGACCAGCAACAAGGGAAGTTTGGTTAATGGGGCACTTTAATCTGCTGGATGTTGATTAGGACATTCTCGCTGCAGCTACTTCAAGAGGCAGGCATATTCTCAACTTCATACATAGGGCATTTCTTAGGCAGATTGATTTGGAATCCACTAGGGAAGGGGCAGTGCTGGACCTGGTACTTACAAACAGAGACAGCATTGTTGAAGTCACAGTGGGTAGTTCCCTGGGAACAAGTGATTACTGTACTATGTGGTTTGGCATACAGAGATGGCAGGGGAAAAAAACACACCAAGACAAGGTCCTGGACTTTAGGAGTGCAGATTTAAAAGAAATGAAAAACTGCCTCTGAGAATTCTTCAAAGGGGGAAAGACTGATGTGGAGTGGAGGCTCAATGGAGAAAAATTAGGGAGGTTATAGTCCAGGTAATGGCACGCTGTTTGAAGGAAGTGAGGAAAGGAAAGAGGAGGAAGAGACCACTATGCTTCTCTAAGGAGGTGTCAAAGGCAGTGAAGGGGAAGAAAACAACATTTCAAAAATACAAGAGACCCAGAAGAATGAAGACAATGAGGTATATCTGGCTAAACAAAGGCAGTCAGGAAGAAGGGTGAGGGCAGCTAAAGCACTAACAGAGGAGAGCATAGTTAAGGGGGTCAAAAAAGGGACACAACTCTTTTCAAGTACGTGGGGGAAGAGAAAGACAAGGGAAGGGATACTGATAATCAGGAGGGCAAAGTGGGCTGTGCAGAGGATGATCAAGAGAAAGCAGAAATACTAAATGATTACTTCTGCTAAGTTTTCACTGTAGAGGATGGGGGGAAGGGGACCGGCATGCTGTTGTAAGCAACGGGGAGGGGGGCATGGACACAAGACTATTCTCAGTGGGCAGGGTCTTGAAGGGATTGGAAGCCTTAAAGGAGAATAAGGCAATGGAACCGGATGTGATTCCTAAATGACCTGAGCATGGCGCTGGCTGCCCCTCTGTCAGTGCTTTTTAGCACTCCAGTGGAAATAAGGAGGTTTCAGAGGATTAGAGGGGGTCCAATGTAGTTGCTCTCCTCAAAAGCAGCAGAAGTGAGGATGCTAACAAGTACTGGTTAGTCAGTTGCACTTAAGTGGTGGGGAACTTAACTTGAAACACTACTGAATGAGAGGATTATGGAGTACCTGGAGGCAACAGGGCTCCAAACCACTGGCAGCATGGTTTTACAGGGGGGAGGTCATGTCAAACTAATCTCAGAGATTTCTTTAACTGGGTTACCAGGGAGGTGGATCAATTGAGAGTGATGCCAGTGGCCTATCTGGACTTCAATAAAACTTTAGACACTGCCACACAGGAGGCTAGCTAAGAAGCTAAGTAGCCTGGGGGAGAGGGAGAAAGTGACTACTTAGGTATCTAACTGGTTAAGGAGTAAGAGGTAAAGGATGGTGTTAAACAGTAGCCACTCAGGAGATAAAAGAGTGACTAGTGGGGTGCCACACGGTTTGGTACTGAGACCAATCCTCTTCAATGTCTTCATAAGTAACATTGCAGAGTAGCTTATGGGTAAGGTGTGTCTCTTTGTGGATGATACAAAGATCTGCAACAGGTTGACAATTAGTAAGTGGTGGAGAGAATGCAAAGGGATCTGAGGAGACAAAAGGAATTAAGCTGGAAGGGGAGGTCAAAAAGGAGGATACGACTTTCTTCAGGTATGTGGGGGGAGAGGAAGACAAGGGAAGGGATAATGAGAATCAGGAGGGCAAAGAGGAAGGGGCAAAGGGGAAGGGGTGGATGAAGGGGTAAACTAAGGGGCCGCATAAGGAAGTATTTCTTCACAGAAAGGGTGGTGGATGCATGGAATAGACTCTCAGCAGAGGTGGTGGTGGCAAACACAGTAGGGGAATCCAAGCATGTATGGGACAGGCATAGGGGGACACTAGCAGTAGGAATGAGGAGGTAAAGCCGGAGATCAAGTAGGGTCCGTGGTTTTTATGGTAGGCAGGGAAAATGAGCTGACTAGATGGGCCTAGCAGTCCTTATCTGCCATCAATTTCTATATTTCTATGTTTATGGGTAGCAGCTGGGTTTGAATACAAAGAACTGCAAGGTTATGCACTTAGGGCTGTGGAACCCAGGGGTTGTGTAAAAGATGGGGGATTGGAGCTTACAGTCACCAAGCAAGAAAGGAACCTAGGGGTCAACATATCTAATGACCTCAAGGTAGCTGGGTAATGCAACAAAGCAGATGTAAATGCTAGCAGGATGCTGGGGTGCATTGGGAGAGGGATTTCTAGCAGGAGGAAGGAGAAGGTGCTGCTGTTGTATCACTCACTGGTGAGGCCCCAACTGAAGTGTAGTGTCTAGTTTTGGAAGCCAGAGGAGGCAACCAAAATGGTTGTGGGGTTGTACGAGAGGCCATATGAGGAAAGCTTGTAGGAATTCAACGTATACTCCATCTACTCCCTTGAAGAGAGAAGAGCAAGAGGGGACATGATTGAAACCTATAATTACCATGGATACAACAGTATTTATCTGCCAAGTAGAGCACGTTTGCACAACAGAAAAAAGTCATCGTTGAATACTGTTGTGTAAAACACCTATACTACAGAATCAGCTCTAAGCTAAACAAGTTTAACTTGTGAATATTTCCAAAAGTATTGAAGATACATTATCTACATGAAACTCTGCATGATTACTTTTTACTATTTTTATTATATATTTGTACTAAATAGAATACATTTGCTGCACAGAAAGAAAAGCCACTATTGAACCCTAGTTTTTAAAAAGGTCTACTCCACTGAATCAACTCTAAGCTAAACATTTTAAACCTGTGAATATATGCAAAAGTAATGAAGATAACTGCATGAAACTCTACATGATTACTTATTACTATGGGTACTATATATCAATCCTAAATAGATCAAGGTTGCTAAATAGAAAGACAAGTCACTTTTGAACATTGTTATGCTAGGAGTTACACTAGGAATAATGGACAGTAGGAGGCCACAAGTGCCCATTGAGACTGTCCACCCACAAAAGTGAGCTCACTTCATACTACAATTAAGTAAAAAATGAAGTCTTTTTTTGAACTGTTCCCTATCATTGCTATATACAACTGCTTTAGGTAGTGCATTTCGCGACCTCCCTGTCTTCTGTACAAAGGAGAATAGTCTCCCATTCTTCTTTGTATTTTTTAGTTGAATCTGCATCTTGTGTGATCTGAATCCCGTTGGTTTCCTTGTATCACTATCCCCATTTCATTCTCTAGTTCTAGGTCATGCATGATTTTGTACATCATCAGTAAATCTCCCTGAACACGACTTTGCTCCAAGGAAAATAGCCCCAGTATTTTTAACCTATCATCATATGACAAACCCTGCAAACTGGACATCAACTTCGTAATCCTTCTCTGCACCCCCTCCACTCTAAAAACATCTCCTCTCAACCAAGAGCTGCACAGCAGCGTAAAATAATTTAACTGAGGTCTTAATATAGGTTTTGTAAATGGGTATAATACAATTCCTACATCTAGTCAGAAAATATTCTTTTAAAGTGATATATTAAATAATTTGTTTTGTGAACCAATCTGGTACATTGGGTACTAAACTTTAAATCCTTATCTATAATTATTCCCAGATACCTTTCAGTCTCAACCTGCCTAATGCTTAAGGCCGATACTACTGAATCACCTCTAAGCAAACATTTTTAATTGTGAATATTTCCAAAAGCAATGAACACAAAAGCTTTAAACTCTGCATGGTTACTTATTACAATGGATGCTATAGCTTTGTGCTAAATAGAGTAAATCTGCCCCATAGAAAGAAAAATCACTATTGAAATCTATTGTGTAAAAGGCCTATACTGCTGAATGAGCTCTAAACATGTTTAACTTGTGATATTTCCCAAAGTAATGAATATAACTGCATGAAACTCTGCATGATTACTTACTACCATGGATATAATATAGCTATGCTAAATAGATGAAATTTGTTCAACAGAAATAAATGTCCCCATTGAACATTATTGTGTAGAAGCCCTATACTACTGGATCAGCTACCTGTATAAGCTAAACATGTTTAACATGTGAATATATTCAAAGTAATAAAGATAATTGCATAAAACTCTGCATGAGTACAAAATGGGTGGGGTGTTACTGGCAACCACCAAACCTGAAAAAGACTTGAGGTAATCATATCAGATGACCTAAAGGTGGCCAGACAGTGAAATAAGGCAATTGGGTGGGTTAGTGAGATGTTGGGGTGCTTAGGGAGGTGTATAACCTGCAGAAAAAGGGAGGAGGATTTGCTTCGGTATAGATCATTGGTAAGACCCCACACAGAGTACTGTGTCTAGTTCTCGAGACCACATCTCTGAATGGACATAGACAAAGTGGAGGCAGTCCAGAAGAGGGCAACTAAGATGGTGCAGGGTCTACATCAGAAGCCTTATGAGTAGATGCTTTAGGACCTGACTATGTACACATTGGAAGAGAGCAGGGAAAGGGGGAATGTGATACAGTCCTATAAATACCTAAAATGGGTAAAAAAAAGTACAGGAGGGAAGTAATTTTCAGAAAAAAACAGGCTCAAGAACAAGAGGTCATGATGTGAAACTGGAGGGGTAAATTCAGAAGAGACACAAGGAAGTATTTCTTCACAGACAGCCTTTTAGTGGAGATGGTGGGTGCAAAAACAGTGGTGGCATTCAAGAATGAATGGGGTAGGCAAAAGGGATTCTTAGGGGAATGGAAGAGGGGAGTGATAACAGACCAGAGATCAAATAGGATCTAAAGTGATACTGCAGCAGGGAAAAATGAGCAGAGTAACTGTGCCGAGTGGTCCTTATCTGCTGACAAATTGTATGTTTCTCTGTTTCTGTGATTACTTATTACTATTGGATACTATCTGTGCTAAGTAGATCAAATTTGCTCAACAGAAAGAAAAGTCACCTTTGAACACTTTTGTTTAAAATGCCTATAATACTAAATCAGCTCTAAGGTAAACATCTGTAACTTGTTAATGTTTGCAAAAGTAATGAGGATAACTATGTGAAAACTCTGCATGCTTACTTGTTACTATGGATTCCATGGGCAGGATTCTCAAAGATTGTGAAATACCTGTAGCTGCGGGTAAACCGCGGCGCAAGTGAGTTGCCACTTGCAGATCCGCAGGTTACCCACAGTGGCGGGTATTCACAAAGGTGGAGCCTGATCACAACTGACTCCACGATTTATGGCTGCTTGTGGGAGGTGTTGCCCGGGAAATCTTCACAGCTGCGGCAAGATGCTACAGCTGGTGGGAGCAGCTGTAACATCCTCTGCAACTGCTGGCTGAGAATCGCAACCAGCGCAGCTGTGGGTGATTTCAGCTCACAACTGTAGTTGTGCAGTGGGACTTTGGTCATGAAAGCTTTGAGAGTCCTGCCCCATATCTCAGTGCTACACAGAATAAATTTGCTCAACAGAAAGAAGAGTCACCATTGAACAGTATTGTGTAAAAGATCTATAATACCGAATCAGCTTTATGCTAAACATGTTAGATTTCTGAATATTTCTAAATGTAATGAAGATAACTGCATAAAACTCAGCATGATTACTTATTACTATGGATACTATACATCTATACTAAGTAGATGAAATTTACTCTACAGAAAGAAAAGTCACCATTGAACAGTATTGTGTAAAAGGCTTATACTACTTAATCAGCTCTAAGCTAACATGTTACATTTGTGAATACTTTCAAAAGTAATGAAGATAACTGCATGAAACTCTGCATGACTGTTTATTACTATGGATGCTGAGTGGATCAAATCTGCTCAACAGAAAGTCACCATTGAACACTATTTTTTAAAAAGTCTATACTACTCAATCAGCTCTAAGCTAACATGTTAAATGTCTGTACAGTATATTACCAAATGTAATGAAGGTACCTGCATGAAACTCTGATTACTTATTATGATGGATACTATATATAGTATCCATCATAATGTCCTAGCATGCGGGCATTGGTAACTTTCCCATCTGTTGAGCAAATTTGATCTACGTAGCACAGATATATATATCTGTGCTAACGTAGATCAAATTTGCTCTACAGATGAGAAAGTTACCAATGCCAGCATGCTAGGACAATGACCTTGCACTGTGCAAGTATCTGCTGTTGAAAGTCAATGAGGGTAACTGTGAGACAGCCTTCTGCATATATCCTGTATCACCAGGAACATATACTGTACAATCATGTATATGCAACCGTACACTTTAAGGCTGTGTTTTTACCAAGGGGTTGACATGACGACAGAATAACTTTGACCACAAAACTGGAGAAGTGTCTGTTGTCATGGCAACCCAAGCTGGACACTCAACCTTGGAGTATATAGTTGCCCAAAACTTATTGTGTATTGTGTATGTACATTTTGTTTAAACAGAACTTACTTCAAGTTATCATGGCTCATCCTGGTGGCTATCATCGCTCTCACTGATGACCTAATGAGCTATGACATTTCTATATATTTATGTAAATTAATACTAACTAAACCGATGATATAACGATAGCAATTGCATATTGTGTCAACATAATAATACTATACTATTATCAGATCTTGCTGCAAGATTTTGTAAGACTAATTGTTGAAGTAAAACTAAGGCAAGGCAAGGCATATTTTATTTTTCAGGCGCCCAATCCCAGAGGCTCTGGGCACCATACAATCAAAATACATCAAAGAACAGTTAAAATACAATAATAAAATATAAAACAGATCTATTAAACATGTTTAAAAACAGACCACCCAAAACGGGAGGCCTGACCACGCAACACATAAATGGAGCCATTCTTTCAGAATATCTAAGAAATAATCTCTAGAAAACAGTGCCCGGGAATGCCTGGCTGAATAAAAAGGTCTTGAGGTGGGCTTTAAATACCTGAACTGAAGGGGCCTCCCTTACTGATGGAGAAAGCAAATTCCACAAGATGGGGCCAGCGATACTAAAGACTCTGTCACTGGTAGTTTTTAACCTCATCCATGGAATCGCAAGGAGGCCCCTAGAGGAGGATCAGAGGGAATGGACTGAGGCAGCAGGTGTTAGAAGGTCTGATAGGTAGCCAGGGCCCAGTCCATGTAGGTCCTTAAAGGTGAACAAGCCCACCTTAAAGAGAACCCTCCACTGAACCGGCAACCAGTGCAGTTCATGCAGCACCGGGGTGATATGGCAGTATTTTGGCTGCCCCATCAACAACCTGGCAGCTGCATTTTGCACTAGCTGCAGTCGGCAGAGGGTACCTCCAGAGACCCCAAAGTAGAGTGCATTACAGTAGTCAAGCGTTGACGTCATGAAGGCGTGTGCCAAGGTGGGGAGGTCCATGGGTGGAACTAGGTGTTTGATCCTGGCAATATTCCTTCGATGGTAATAGCTGGTCTGGACAGTGGATTATGCCTGTGATTCAAGTGTCAATTCAATGTCAAGGATAACGCCAAGATCGTGCACCATAGTGGAGGCCTTCAATGGCACAGACTACAGAAACAATCCAATCTCTGCACCACAGGCCATCCTATCATGCCCCCATTTGACTCCACCACCAGTACCTCCATCTTATCGGGATTCAGTCATAGCCAGCTGGAGGCCATCCAGTCATTGATCTTGGCCAGACAGATGTTCAGCACATCCACTGCATTTGATGTCCTGGGAGCAAAGGATAGATACAACTGGGTATCATCGGCATAGCAATGAAAATTCCAGACTGTACTTCCTAATGATCTCACCCAGGGGCAGCATGTACACGGCAAACAACATTGGTGACAAGACCAAACCCTGAGGTACTCCACAGGACAGATGGCTAGGGGAGGAGGAGAAATTCCCCATCACAATGCATTGCCTCCTGTCTGTGAGCTAGAATTCAAACCAGCAGATGACAGTGCCATCGAGTCCACAACATTCCCTCAGGTGGTCGAGCAACAAACAATGGTCCACCATGCCAAAAGCTGAAGAGAGATCAAGGAGAATGAGAACTGTCCCTTCTCCTTGATCTCTTGCCCTAAGGAGATCATTGTGCACCCAAACTAACGCGAGTTCCATACTGTGCACGGCACAAAACCCAGACTGGAGAGGATCACAGATATCAAAGGTCATGAGGTGTTCTTCAAGCTGCTGCACCACAATCTTCTCTACTACCTTTCCCAGAAATGGAAGGTTGGAGATAGGATGGTAATTCGCCTTGACATCAGGGTCTAAAGATGATTTCTTCAGAAGAGGTCTCTCCAGTGCCTCCTTCAAGGCATCTGGGAAAACCCCCTCCAACAAAGAGCACCGGATAATCAAGGCAAACACCGGGCCTCCAGAGTCAACACATCTCATTAAGAAATGAGTTGGCACTGGGTCCAGTTTGCAATATGTGTGCTTTAGCCTAGAAACAACCTCAATGACCTCGGCCACCTCTACTGGTTTAAACTCCCCCCCAACCAGGCAGAGTGCTCTTCAGACAGCCAGAGTGATCACTGTCAGCCAAGCCATGGCTCACTAGCGGAATTTCCTGCCTGATAGCGGACACCCTGTCTGAGAAAAACCGAGCAAACTCATTACATAAAACATCTGAAAAAGTGATTTTGGCTGTAGGCAAGCTGGATGTAACAACCTGTCCACAATCCAAAAAAGCATAGTTGGTCAGTTCTTCCCAACGACAATCTCCCTGGACAGGAACGCTGCCTTCTTATGGTTGATTTCCCCCTGGTACACAATATAGTGTGTATGCAGGGCCAGTCTGTCTGCCTCCAGCCCAGTCTTCCACCAGCAGCGTTCCAACCTCCAACCCTTGATCTTCATCGCCTTGAGCTCCCCATCAAACCAGGGGGACCTCAAGTGAGAGGATCTGGGTCATACACAGACCAGTGCAAGGGAGTTGAGTGCCCCAGACATTGCCCTGTTATAGGCAGCAGTTGCTTCACCCATACCCCCTATGGATGCACTGCCCACACTAGAAAGGTCTACCACCACCAGAAAACCCTCCAGGGTCAAATCCCTCAAAGGGCGGTAGCTAACCAACTTTGTAGGGGAAGGGCTCACGGGGGGAGGGGCTGAGTAAGAACTTCACTGAACAGTGATCGGACCAGGTGACCCAATCAACCTTGAGATTATTAATCTCAAGCCCCAGAGAGAAGACCAGGTCCAGCATGTGACCGCCCTGGTGGATCATGGAAGAAACTTCTTGCAACAGGCACAGAGATGACATCATCTGGAGGAGGTGGTAACCCAGCTTAGATGATTTGTCATTGGCCCAAACATTGAAGTACCCCAGAACTAAACACCTGGAGATCTCCAATGTTTCACCGATGCTGAAGTCGGCTACCTCCTGCAGGAACTCTCCTGCTGCACCAGGGGGCAGTAAATCCGAAGGATCCTACAACCTATGCCTGGACCACCCTGGATGTCCACACATTCAAACAAACTCGGTATTCTCACTGGGTACACAGCACAGCCTAATTCAGCTCTAAAACAGATGGCCACTCCCCCGTCCCTGCCCTCCACTCTGGGGCAGTGCACTATGGAATATCCGTGAGGGACAGCGGCCTCTAAAATCAGGCCAGCATCGTCACCTACCAAGGTTTCTGGGATGCAAGCCAGACTGACTGATGAAATCAGGTCTGCTATAATTGCGGTCTTGTTTCTGATCAATCTGGCATTGCAAAGCACTGCTCTCAGGGGATTGGTGGGTAATGCAGCCCCTCTAGCTACCTGCCCACTTGGTCTAGTGGAGACCCTGGGGACAGGAACCAAACACATCTGGCCTCTCCCAAGGACCCATCAAAACCTGGGGAGCCTTCTGCACCTGATAACCTCTATTCTTGCCCCCTCTGATGTGTCTGAGGCACTCTGCCACCACCTACCAATGCAGCACCTCCTAATCCTGACCTCCCGACAGCAATGAGCTGTGGTGGCAGAAACTGGGAGGATGGTGAAAGGCCACAGGTAAAAAAGCTGGGATGCCTCGAACATGATCCTGGCCCACCCCAGACTCCTAGGCACCCCCAAACACATGTTAACTAAGTTTAAAGCCCCAAAACCATCAATTAAAACTAGTTAGTGCAGACTCTTAGACACTCACACACACAAATACAACCGATATACAACATCACAAACAGTCACCTCACACACAGCCACTAAAATAATCCCCCAATCCCCACACCCACAAGCCTCCCCTCCACTCTCACCAAGGGCAGCAGAAAAATGCAGCTGAGTAAAACTTAATATCTAGGCAAGCACAGTCCCATGGATCTTACAAATAAAGCCCTACTAGACAATGCACACAGTATCAAACTGGGGAAAAAAAAATACAGTCTGCAGAGTTAAAACCTCACAGCCCCAAAGTTTAAGAGACAGGGGGCCCTCTCACCAACCCTGGTCTCCAGGCAAAGAAATTATTATGAGGCAAAGAGTACAGCAGGGTGCTTTAGAAAAAAGAGCACTCCCCAGTCTCAAAAGAGTCGCTTTCACCAGCTCAAGGGGACTTGGGGAGGAATTACTGGTTCTCTGAGGACCCAAGACACAATCACCACCAGTCCGGCCCCCCCTTTAATGATAATCCTGGGGGGGGGAGATAGCTGATAGACAGTCCCTGTTAACAGGTAGCAAACTGACTGAGGAAACAAGCTCCACACATGACCTCTCACCAAGCAGGAGTCGACCCTTTCCCCGGGAAATCAACAAGACAATGCCCTCTACACCCATGTATTCCCGGGAAGGAATACAGATGGCTACCAGGCTCCACAGTCCGAGAGACCCACTCGTTTGGTAGAAAAAGAGGCACCCCTACAGGACAAGTAGACCTAGGTTACTGACTATACCTGGGGCAAACTTCCAGTTAGGTCCGGGTCCGTTGTGCACGAGAGGCAGTTTGTAAAGTAAGCCCCTCCATAGCAGAAAGCACCTTCTTGAGCTAACGCCCATTCACTTCAGTTCCATGGTTGTTGCAAGGAACAAGGCATCCTAGATGGAGGTGAAATGGGCATTGGACACCAGCCAGCAGCTCCTTTCCTGAACAGCACCCACAGCAGGTACAGCAATCAAAGGGAAAGATTCACTAGAAAACAAATAAGCTAGACTCCTATGCTGTCTCACTGCCCAGCCCTGCCTAACGGCAAAAACCCTAACTAACAGCCTAACTCACCCAGGACTGCAAATTCAATTTTAAGATCACCAGCCAAAATACTGGCCGGAGATCGAGAGAGAATTTCAATTCCAGATTTAGCTCTCTAGCAATCTCCAAAGCGCCAAGCCAACCTTGGTCGGGAGGTTGCTCTCCTAATAGGGAGCTTGCAGAGGCTAGCACACACACTCTGGCACCATCTTACTCTCCCCCTTGATTGAGTTGTAATACCATTTACAGATCACTTATTTTTCAAAGATTTAGTATGGCATATTATACCTATCTTTAGAATTCTATGTCTTTTCACAGTTCCCCTTTCATTGGAAACTTTCTCATATGAAATACCTGTGGGTGCAACTCACTAGCTCAATCTCCCAACTATTTTCTGCTAACTATACTCCACTACAGACACAAATGAAAGCTGATCTGGATTGCTGGATGGTCTTGCTACTCACCCTAAAGCAAAGGAGGGAGAGAGGT
Source organism: Neoceratodus forsteri (assembly GCA_016271365.2). NCBI lineage: Eukaryota > Metazoa > Chordata > Ceratodontiformes > Ceratodontidae > Neoceratodus > Neoceratodus forsteri. The sequence continues at coordinate 603,834,471 of CM057456.1, read as the reverse complement.
GATATGATTGAAACATTCAAACACCTTAAGGGTATTAAAAAGGTGAAAGAGTCTAACATGTTTCAATATAAGAAACATAGCAGAACAAGAGGACACAGCATGAGATTAGAGGGAGGCCAATTAAGGGGTAATGTGAGGAAGTTCGTTTTCATAGAAAGGTTGGTGGATGCATGGAACGGCCTCCCTCAGGAAGTGGTGGATATGAATACAGTGCAGGGCTTCAAACAGGCATGGAATAGGTCTAAGGGAGCAATACAGATGAGTATGCATAGATAGGTCATTGACAGAGCAAAGGTCGATGGCACATTCATAAGGTAGAAAAAGAAATGGGCAGACTGGATGGGCCTTGCGGTCGTTATCTGCCGTCAACTTCTAAGTTTCTTTGTTTCATGTTTCTATGCGTGCCAGCCATCAAATTATGCTATTACCTTACAGTAAATATTTGTATTTCTTTAAGATAAAACTGCTACCAGTATTGCTGGTTTAGTGAGCATCATGAAGAAAAATGATTTCTAGGTTTCTCTGTTTGGGCCCTTTGCAGACCTAAATAGTAAGGAGGTTTGACGCTCCTGGACTTGTGCCTTTATTTTGAGGTGGCACAGCTACAGGCAGTAATTTACTGGCTACAGATTAAACCTGCACAGGCATGGGCCCAGCCAGAGAGAGCTGAGATCCCTGGATTGGCACCAGAAAAGAAGATTCTTGACTGGCAGATCTTCCTATTCCATGCTATGTGTACCTCATATTTTGTGCATACACCCTTGAAGATATTTTTATTTATTTAATTATTGTGATCTCGGATTAACACCTTTGAGAACAAGCTCATTTCATAGGTTCCATGTCAGAATTACAATTAACAGTGATTAAAAAAAAATAAAAACATATAGGTATACAATAGAGCTGTAGGTGCAGGCTAATAACAGGTATGAGACTAAGTATTCATATAAACATAAACAAACAGACTAAGTCAGCAGGTTTTTGTAAGTACCACGAGCTTGTGAGAGGGTTAAGGCAGTTTAGGGAAGAGAATTCAGACAGGGGGGTGCCTGTAAGGCAGAGGAGGTACTGCAGCAGACTGAGTTGTCAGGATGGGGGGGGCTATGTTCGGGGGTTACAGCAGCCCAGGGTGGCCAACACCCACTAAAGAGTTGGGGAAGCATCAGCCCAGGATGGCCTTGTTGAAGCTATTTCTTTTTTGGAGGGGAGGGAGGGTTTGGGGCTGAAGGCAGATGGGAGAGGATAGTAGGAGAAAAGAGGGGGTGGTGGGGAAAAGTGGAGTTTGACAGAGGAAGGAAGCAAGGAAGGAAGCAAGGAAGGAAGGAAGGAAGGGATAGATTACATTAAGGCATATGATGAAGGGAAAAACAAGTGCAGGATTTAAGGGACCATGTGGTCATGAGGGAGAGCTGCTTACAGATATGGAAAAACAGCACTGAGGAGCTAAGGCAAGCAGTCACAGATAGTGTTAGCATTGAGACGTTTTCAGAGCTCACATTTGTAGGGGCCTAATGCTGTTGTCAAGGAGATTGCAGGAGGAAGATTATTAATCCAAGTGGGAGCACAGTAGGCAAAATCTCTTTGACCAAGAGATGTGCGACACCTAGAAATTTTAAAGACTGCGCTATCTGAGCTTCTGGTGAAACTGCTGTTATCATTGGAGTAAGGAGCTTCTGTATGCCCTTTGGCATGAGGCCCAGACTCACTTTTTTGGCCAGAAGGCACGATTGGAACTTGAGCCTATCTGTGAACTGGAGCCAGTTAGCCTGGTCATATGGGTCACATGTATGTGTAAGCCGTGGGAAACCAGTTAAGAGTCAACAGGCTTTATTTAGGGTGACCTTTATATAGTGAAGGGCTGTGTCCATAGCTGAGCCATAGACTGCAATGCCATAATCAACAAGAGAGACCACTGAACTCTGGATAGTGAGATTTAGGGCCTCTGGGGTATGTTGGAACTATGTAACACATTCCAGTCTTAAGGAACAGCTTAAATGGCTCCTACCTCTGCATCGCCACACAGATTTCGCTCCAACCAATCCAGATGCTGGATACACAACCTAGCACTATAAAGGCTTAAAATATCCCTTTCATTTGCTGCAGGGTCAAGCTGTTGAAACTTTTTAGATGATCCAGGAGCGACTAGGCCTCCTGTGCTCAGATCACAGCATATCTGACAGACTGGATTCAGCAGCATCCAAAGTTGGACTCCAGCAATCCTTTAATATTTATGGTGATAAATGTATTAATTGGCAGCCATGCTTCTGATCTTATCTTCCAGCTTTACTCAATGAACTAAAAAGGACACCACCTCTAAAACTGTTTGATTAATAGAACCAGGAGCTGGAACACCCACTGGACCCTGAGCAGTGGAAAATCAGTTGCATTAATGTGCATAAAATATCTTCCTTGATGTGCTTGCTGAAGATAAATTGGAAGTGTTTACTTAGATATTTCCTAGCACCAGTCCAGCAGGTTCACTGGAAAATAACTGTCATTATGCAATGCTGGAGAGGGTGTGGGGAGGCTAGGGCAGATCATTTCCATATTTTTTTGGGTCCTGTTCCAAGTAAAAATAATTTCTGAATGCTATTGATGGAAATGTGAAAGGAAAAGTGTGACTCCCACTGGGACTTGAACCCAGGCTCCTAACATTCCATGCTAGTACTCTAACCCCTGAGCTATGAGAGACTCAGTGATTAGCAGGCTTCTGAGCTTTCCCACGAGGCACATACATTCCTTTCTTGTGTTATGTAACCAGCAACACAGGCATATGTCAGAGACACCAGACAACTTTCTTTTTTTTTTCAATTTAGTAAACATTATTGTATTTTAAGTTAACTATTGCATTTACAGCCTGCAAATAATTCAGACTTGTACAAACAGGTTGGTAATCAACAGTAGTATAAAACAAGTCTTTACCTTTCTGAAAGCTCCCTTAATACACAAGGGTGTAGATTATTACAGAGAAAACACCTTCATATTGTTTCACCCAACAGCAATACCCAGCGTTGAATGTCAGGAGCAATATTGTGAATATTAACAAGGCTAGCTAATACAAAATAGAGTATATGTAGAAGATAATGTATATACCCCATCCCCACCCTCCATGTCACCACTGCACTATATAAGACTGGGAATAGTACTCGTTGAAGGAAGAGAAGGATGGAAGATTAATCATTAACATCCGCAGCACTATGTCAGGTCCAGATAAGATTCAGAATAACACTAAATGGATAGTAAGGTGTGTAAAGGGGCCCATACCTTCTGATATTTATTGCTATGCTTAGAGATACTCGCAATGAGATATTCTGCTTGTAGAGCAAAAAGAATTTCTTTATGCCACTCTATATATGTAGGAGTTTGCAGATCTAACCAGTGGCGCAGTATAATTTTCTTAGCACAAAGAGATATTACGGTCATATACTTCCTTTGATTTCCTATTAGGGTTTCTCCTGAGTCCCCCAAGATACAAATATCTGGCTGAAAGGCATTCTGTAAACCCAGGAGGGGGTCAAGTTTAGATTGGATATCTTCCCAAAAGGGGGTTACCTTATCACATTCCCAAAGAATATGAAGAACAGTACCTCTCTGGGACCCACATCTGGTACACGTGTCTGTTAGGAGGTTCCCCATTTTATTAAGCTTTAGAGGAGTGTAATATAAGTTATGCAATACATAAAATTGAAGTAATCTATAGCGATCCCACCTAACATCTTTATACAGCCATTTCCAAATTTGTGACCATTGGCGGGGAACCATAGAAGTTGAGGGAAGAATCCTATCCCAAATATAACAAGGGGAGCCTTCTAATTCTTTGAGTCATGCCTGGAGCTCCTTATAAAAAAAAGCAACATAATGGGAAGAAGGCCTCTTGGAAAGTGAGCCAAAGATAGGGCCAATCATGTACTGGTCCTAAAGGCCGCTACCAAGGTGTAATGCGTGGGAGATTTGGAGCTATTTAAAACAGAAAGAATTTAGCAGACTGTATTACTTTCTTATAACTGAAAAAGCAAGCAATTTGTAGTTTTCTATCAGATCTATTACTACAGCGCCAAACTCTCCTGGCCAGAAAGACGGAGTAATAACTTTACCCCCAATTTTAAAATTGGCGTTCTTGAAAATAGGTTGGGAGGAGTCCTTTTCAATCAGAAACCCAAAAGTTTTATTCATCTGCATATGAATCTGAAGAAAAGCCATAATGGGCGTGGATTTATACTGTTTAGGAACTTTATTAATGGATAGATAGGGAAGACTCTTAATATCTAATCCCGTTAGAGTACAAATTGAGTTTTCTATTTGTAGCCACAATGGGGGAGTCTTCCATGAATTTCAGCCATTGTGAAACTACTGAGCAGTTAATCATGAAATAATAGTGGTAAATGTTAGGAACTTGTAACCCTCCCTGTTCTTTAGACCTCTGTAATTTAGTGATTGCCCTTCGAGAAGACTTATTTTTCCAGATAAATTTTGAAATAATACTTTGCACTTGGTTAAACCAGGATTTAGGGAGGAAATAATTGAGCATTTGAAGGGGGTATAACAAAAAGGGCAGGACATTCATTTTAACTGTGTTGATATGGCCCAAAAGGGAAATAGGGAGTAGCATCCAACAATTTAAATCTGTCCTAATATGTGTAAGTAACTGATCCAAATTGTAGTGCTTCATTTTAGAACTAGATTGGGATAAATATATACCCAAATATTTTATTTTATCCCTCACCCAAGAGAGCCCAAGATGTTCAATATCAGCTCTTAAAGTTTGATTATTTAAAGGCATTACTTCTGTTTTGGCTAGATTCAATTTATAATTAGAGAGATACCCAAAGTCTTGGATAATACTTAGGGTAGCCAGTATAGATTTAGATGGGTGAGTGATGTGAAGCATAATATCGTCGGCATACACCGATAATTTACCAGACAACTTTCTAAGTGCAGTAAAGCCACTGCAAGGCATTTTTTTTAATCATGATGATGGAAATGTGAAAGGAAAAGTATAACTCCCACTGGGACTGCTGGTTTCACACCACAAGAAAGGAATGTGTGTGCCTCATGGGAAAACTCAGAAGCCTGCTAGTCACCAAGTCTCCCATAGCTCAGGGGTTAGAGCACCAGCAAGGAATGCTTGGGGCCTGGGTTCAAGTCCCAGAGGGAGTCACACTTTTCCTTTTACATTTCCATCATCAAGATTTAAAATTGCCTCACAGTGACTTTACTGCACTTAGAAAGTTGTCAATACTTAATAAAAAAATGTATGTAACTGTAGAAATTATACATTGTGGCAGCTTGCTAATACTATACTGTAATAAGATAATGTTATGGGTTTTTTTAAGTTCATGATTGAAGACAGTTGAAAAACTTGGTCAAATGGTAGCAATACTTTACTGTTAGTAATGTGTTTTCTGTGGTGACCTTGTGCTCTTTGGCACATTTCTGTAGAGTTTATTTTTTTTGGGGGGGGGGTGGAGGGAAATGTTGAACAATTATTGTTTTTATTCATCTTGAGAATGGGTGTACATGGAACATTTGTCACATAAATATTGGGCATGTAATGACTGTGATGTGAGTGAAGTGGTTAAGGTGTTGGTGGATGTTCTCTATGGAGAATGTTAAAATTCATTGCATGGAGTGCCACCTTTAGCACTCCATGTGATGTCTTGAATTTTGGTGTGTGAATAGTGGTGTGTCTGAGCATTTTTTTAATAACATTTACTTTATGGATTATAAACTGAAAAGAATAATCAGTAACATTTGGAATTAATTTAATGGACTTTGTGTAATTGTACTATACCTTCTTCATGTGCAATTGTACTATACCATATTTAATGATGATGACATCTCCACAAGGATTGGATCCTTTTCCACCAGTTCCTGCGGGACTGGCTGTAAGCATGCCCTTCCTGCTGGGGTGGCAGAAAGCTAGGATGGACTGTAATGAGAAAGAATAAATCAATGAAATTAATAAGGCAAGTGTTATCATATGCTACATATTCATTTGTTTTCCAGGAAGCAGTCTCATACTTATACTTTCATTATTTTAATAAGTAATATTTAAAAACTTTAATGGAACTATACTTTCTGTTATATTGTGACATTCTATGAAATTATGATATATAGAGAATAATGGCTGTGCAACTGTGTGGTATGGATTTTATTTACACACCCGAGGTGTGTGATGATCCATGTGAAGCTCGAGAGGGTTATGAGGTCATCATACTCCAAGGGTGTGTAAAAAATCCATAGCAACTTAGTTGCATAGCCATTATGTTTTATAATTACTGGTGCAGGGATTTTTTTCCTTCAACACTTGAAATTACAGTCAGGCACACACACTCACTCATTCACTGTTTGTTCATCTCTCATTCTCCACTACAGACATTCTTTTCCTTTTTTCCTTTCTCTTTTTTTAAGTTAGACTATGGAAGCAGAACAGGAAAAAATGAGAGCAGTCAGCCATAGTCAGTTCCTGATCTCAGTAGCTGTGTCCCAAAACTACACCTGAAGCATACAAAGAGGAGGATTAGCCAGATAGATTTTTATGTTCTAATGGCAGGATCAATCAGATAAATGCTGAAAAGAAATCCCGATTACCTTTACTTAGTGTGAGAATCAAATGATGATTGTGGTTCCTTGGTAATGGGGAAAATGAAGCTGCCTGCAGAGCCACCATTAACTGGTTCTAATGGTTATTACAGCATTTGAAACATGGATTGACTCTGTGTATTAAAGCTGGTCTCCAGTAATTACTGTATGTGCTGTTACAATATCCATTTTTATAATTCTTAGAGTCATGGCCTTCTCAATCATAATGAAACATCAGTTTCAGGTAACACTATAATTACTGTAAACTGTGGGCATGTATAATTAATCTAACATTATAAGATTTTAGCATAGGCTGCTGTAACATTTATTGCTATATACTGTCACAGATGACACTCAGGTGCTTTCTTCTATGCAGTCAAGTTTGAATATGTTTTTTTTTGAAACAAAACTCTTATTACAGAAAAAATGTACATCCCATTGAATCAGTACTTTCAGTCACTCAATCACCAAAACTCAAGTGCCCCCTCCCCCACAAATCCCACATTCACTGAAAGAAAGCAGAGTGTGTGAAATGGGCATGGATCAACATTAGCAATAATAGATGATGTATGGAAATCAATACACAGACAAGCCTGTGTGTTCATCTTGAGATTTTTATGGGGAAATAGTGAACCTTGTAGTAAAGATAAGTTTTACCCATGACTAAATAATTTAACATTATAACAATTTAGCATATGCTGTAGTCACTTATACTGTATTAGTTTTATGTGACAGATGCCACATTGCTGCTCTTCTCTATCCAGTCAAGCTTGAACATGTTTTTATTTTAAAAGTTGAAAGAAAGGCCACTACAAAAAAAAAATCTTCCCCCACTTTATGAAAAAGTAACAGTGTGTGACAATGGCAATGGGTGACAATTCTCAGTAAAACATGATTATGTTATCGATGGAATGTAATGTTTGGAATGTGTGTTGTACCACTGACCACAGCAATACCACAACTTAGAATGTTGCATCACAGGTCCTTTCCTCAATGAATCAAGCTGGGGCCAGTCTTTTTTTTTTTAAAGTGGAACTTACACACACACACAAATTTAAAGAAATTGGGCTGGATTTTCAAATGGGTCAGGGATTAAGTCCTGACCCTCAGCCCCGGCTGCAGGATGAAACCTCCATACCTGCTGAGTTTGGTATTTTCAACCGGCACAGCTGCAAGAGCTGCTACACCCGGTCCCACCAGATATAGCTTTCACCTGCAGCTGCACTGAAGAATTGTCCACAAGCAGCCACAAATCATGGAGCTGGTCATAAATCAGCCCCACGTTTGAGAATACCATAGCTATGGGAATAACTACAGCTCTGCAAGGGAAGACTCACTTGCACCAGTTTTTTCCTGCATCTGCTGGAGTTCACAGGGCTTTGAAAATCTAGCCTGTTGTATCATCCACCCTCAAGTGTACCCTCCCCCCAGTCCCAGTTTTTGTTTAAATAAAACAGACAATTTTAACTAAATATAGATGCCCAGTCAGTTCAAAAGATAACATATGGGTATCCAGACACAGACCAGCCTGTGTGTTCATGTTCAGTTTTCTGTGGGCAACTACAAAGTCTTTCAAGCTTCACTGTTGAAATTGTTGATTGCCATACATACCTCTTGATGCAGACACAGCGTTGCTATACACAGCTGTCATACATTACATTGTAGATCAGATATGCAAAAATTGCTCTACAATGATTGTAATGCAATGTTTGAGAATAAAGTACTAATGTGGAAAACAGCTTTGTTCTAATTGTATTTTCTTATATAATTTACTTCCATGGTGCCTGTCACCAACTCTGGCTTCCCTGCCCATTCCCATATCTTTAGGGCATGCTTGTACCAGTCCTTCTCTGTGTCACCAGCATTGCCACAGAGATCAGATTGTGAGGATTAGGAAAGATGGGGGCTTGGTGGAGAAGTGGGAAGACCAGGCAGAGGCACTGAAGGAGTACTTCTACTCTGTGTTCACGGGGGAGAAGGGGGGCAGATATCACCTGGGAAAGGAGGAGTGAGCAGGGGAGGAAGAGGTGACTGATATAGGTATTACAGAGGATAGGGTGCTGAAAGGATTAAGAGCTCTGAGGGGGCATTCACCCTAGGGTACTTAGAGAATTGGTGGAGGTCCTGTTCAATACATCATTGGACACTGGATTTGTACTACAGAACTGGAGGATGGCCCATGTGGTACCCATTCATAAAAGTGAACCTATGGGTGATCCAGGAAACTACAGACCAGTATGTCTCACATCAATTTTGGGGAAACTCATGGAGACGATCCTAAAAGAGAGGATGGTGACCTTTTTGGAGCTCAATGGTCTCCATGATGGTCAGCAACATGGGTTTGTCTTGGGAAGATGTTGCCATACAAATTTGATTGAGTAATACGACTGAGTGACAAAGGAACTGGACAAAGACCATCCGATGGATGTCCTGTATTTGGACTTCAGCCAGGCCTTTGATTCCATGCTGCATGGGAGGCTGGGGGGGGAGCTTTAATATATAGGGGTAGGAACAAAGATGGTAAGCTGTATCACCAGTTGACCGAAGGGAAGGCAACAAAGGGTAGTGGTGAGGGGGGAGCTCTCATCACCAAGGGATGTGGTGAGTGGGGTGCTGCAGGGGTCAGTACTGGGACAGGTGTTGTTTGGGATATTCATAGCTGATATCTCCTATGGGGTCCAGAGTAAGATCAGTCTCTTCACAGACGACATAAAGATGGGTGACATGGTAGATGACATCGAAGGGTGGAGGAGGATGCAGAAGGACCTGACCAAACTACATGAGTAGTTGGATGCATGGCAGATGGGGTTTAATGCCAAAAAGTGCAAGGTCTTGCACTTCAGGGCTAACAGCCAGGGGAGGTGCTATCAACTTGGGGGTGTACAGCTAGAATGCACCAAGGAGGAAAAACAAAATCTAGGGGTGCTTATAACGGGGAATATGAACAACTCAGCTCAGTGCAGGAAGGCAGCAGAAAAAGCCAAACAGGATTCTGGGGTGTATAGTGAGGGGAATCTCCTCCAGAAACAGGGAGGTGATCCTGCCTCTCTATAGGTCTCTGGTCAAACTGCACCAGGAATACTGCATGCAGTACTGGCACCAATTCCTGAAGAAGGACATCAGATTGTTGGAAAGTGTACAGCGGAGGGTGACAAAGATGATCCAGGGATTAGAGGGATACTCCTATGAGGAGAGGCTGGGTGAGCTGAACATGTATTCCATGGAGGAGAGGAGGGATGGGGGGACATGATCGAAACCTTTAAATATTTAAAGGGGATTAAAAAGGCTAGTAAAGAAGGGATTTTCCAGATTAGAAAGGGAAGGGTCATGCGAGGGCACCAGATGAGATTGGAGGGGGGAAGATTCAGGAGGGAAGTCAGGAGACATTGTTTCACTGAGAAGGGAGTGGATAAGTGGAATACTCTGCCAGAGGAGGTGGTAGTCTGTAGCACAGTAGATGGTTTTAAGAGGGGATGGGACAGAGTGAGGGGGGTTATTGTGAGGAGAGGAAGGGTGGGTGGGGCAGCTGCAAGTTGAGGGGTTAACTGCACAATCAAGCAGACTCAATAGATCATGAGGTCTGTTTCTGCTGGTGTTTTCATATTTTTGTATGTTATAGAAGTGCTGGCACAACAGTTTCCACTTTCAACGGTAGAAATTCAGATCTTTTGTATATCCATTCTCCTGCAGGAAACTACTCCCAGCCTGTCATTTCTTTATAGCAGGTTTGTGCCCCCATCAACATCTGTGTCCTGCCATGTTCTTTTAGACTTACATAGATACATAGACAGTGTCGGCAGATAAGGGCCTATGGCCCACCCAGTCTGCCCATTTAAGTTTGTAAGTTCAGTTTATGTTTTCCAGGAAGTCTGTTGCCCCTTACCCCTGACCTCCAGAATTCCTTTATGTCTATCCCATGCATTCTTAAATCCCATGATTGTTTCAGCCCCCACCACTTCCTCTGGCAGGGTGTTCCACTTGTCCACCACCAGTTCTGTGAAGAAATTCTTCCTCACGTTTCCTCTGAATCGTCCTCCCTCCAACTTCATCCCATGCCCTCTAGTCCTGGAACATCTTTTTCACTTAAAAATAGTGCATTCCTGCACCCTGTTCCTCCCTGTAAGATACTTGTATGTCTCTATCATATCCCCTCTCTCCCTCCTCTCCTCCAGGGAGCACATGTTCAGTGCCTTCAACCTGTCCTCATAGGACTTGTGATGCAATCCATGCACCATCTCTGTTGCCCTCCTCTGAACCTTCTCTACCCTGTCTATGTCCTTGCATAGGTAAGGTCTCCAGAACTGCACAGTGTACCCAGATGCGCCTCACTAGTGTCTTGTATAGTGGAATTATGACCTCCTTCCCGCTGGTGATGCCCCTGCCTATGCATCCCAGCATCCTATTTGCTTTACCTGCTGCCTTGTCACACTGTTTCCTACCTTGAGGTCATCAGAGATGATAACTCCAAGATCCCTTTCCTCTTGGTGCATGCTATATCCTCACCCCAACTGATATATTGTGCCAGGGTTTTTGTGCCCCATATGCATTATCTTGCACTTCCTTGCATTGAATTTCAACTGCAAACCCTGACCATTCTTCAAGTTTCTGCAGGTCCTTCTCATTCTGTCTCACACCTCTGGTGTGTCTACTCTGTTACAGAACTTTGTGTCATCAGCTAACAGTGAAATTCTGCCTTCTAGGTCCTGGGCTAATGTCACTGATGAAGATATTGAATAGTACCGGTCCCAGCACTGATCCCTGTGGTACCCCACTGGTCACTCTTCCCTCTGTGGAGTGACAGCCATTTACCACCACCCTCTGTGTCCTGCTGCCCAGCCAGTTACTACCCACCGCACTACTGTCCTGCTCACACCCATATTCCCCAGTTTGTGCAATAGTCTTCTATGTGGCACAGTGTCAAAGGCCTTGCTGAAGTCCAGATAGGCCATGTCCACTGCCCTCCCCTGATCCACCTCCCTAGTCACCCAGTCAAAAAATTCAATGAGGTTGGTCTGACATGACCTTCCCCTGGTGAAACCATGCTGCCTTGGGTCCTGTAGTCCATTGACAACCAGATGTTCCACCAATCTCTCCTTCAGTAGTGCTTCCATGATCTTCCCCACTACCGAGGTGAGGCTGACTGGTCTGTAGTTCCCCGCTTCCTCTTTGTTCCCACTTTTGTATAAGGGGACTACATCTGCTATCCTCCAGTCTTTGGGTACCTCCCCTGTTTCTAGTGATCGGCTAAACAGGATAGCAAGAGGTTCAGCCACCACCTCTCTTAGTTCTTTAAGGACCCTGGGGTCCACCCCATCTGGCCCCATTGCTTTATTAACTCATTACTTCCAGTTCCTTCAGGACCCTTTCTCGTGTAAAGGGACTTGTGTCCATTTCTGCACCATTCTCACCACTTGTACTCCATTCAGACCCATTACCCTCCTCTTCCTCAGTAAAGACTGAGACTTGTTTATTTTATTTGTTTATTAAAGAACTGGAATTACAAACCTTTGATCTAAGAACTCATTTACAGAGGGCCCTCGTCAGTCAAAGGAGGGGAACAATTACATGACTTGGGAATAGCAACTGCAGCTAACAGGCATTGTCATAAACATATTAGTAACACATTAATACTCTAATATAATACAAAACATTGAGTAGTAAAGACAGAGGCAAATTATATAGTTCAGTCTTAGATACAAGGTACTTGAGGAAACAATCCAACACCGGTGGTATAAATAAGGTGCTAACAGTTCAGTTAGTTACTCACAAATAGCAGCTAAGAGGCCTTGTCATAAGCTAGAGGATACCAAGGTAGAAACATCTGAGTGGATGGGTAGCAGGCAATAGATAAGAGGGTGGGGAGGCAGATTCCACAGAGTATGTAAAGGATATAGTCTAGAAGGGTACTCAGGTAAAGGTCCAGGAGTTAGGTGGAGCTGTAGCAGTGTGCAGGTGGGGAGATGGAATTCAAATGTTCAGATTTGAAATGACTAATGCTGGTGAGGCTAGTGATGGCTTGAGGAAGCTTGTTTAACCAGGTGGGTGTCCTGACTACAAAGGCACAACTCCCTAGGGCAGTTTTTCTGAATGGCACTGCAAGCATATGTCTTGTAATACACTTTGACCAGGGCTAGTGCCTCCTTGTCATTCTACAGTTTAGGCATGTTCGGTGAAAAGAGTTAAAAAGCCAGAAACAGTATTTGAATGTTCACCTTTCTGTGTGATCGTTCAACTGCAGGTGCATACTGCTGGCCTTTCCAGATTACGTATTCTGTAATATCTGAATACAGAATTTTACAATTAGGCAACATTCCATGTAGCTCAGCCAAATTTGATTTAGCTTATACTATTAAATCTATACCCCTTCTGTGGCCCAAATCATTACCTCCAACATGGATAAGCAGTATGTCTTTCTCAAGGTGGCTTTTCAAAAGTCTGCATATGGTTGACATGAGTTGCTCCCATCTCATACTCCCCTTACCAAACCCATGGCCAGATTAATGGAAGTGGGGGCCCTACTCCAAGTCATAGTTTGTGGCCTGGGGGCCCCTAAATGCCAACATCCCACTCTTCTACAGTGCCGGACTGGCAAGGCAGCAATAATCAGGGTACTCAAGCAGGATGTGGTTTATAATGCTGTGTTATGCCACATGACTTGACAGGTCACATGCCCTTGATTATAAACAACTCAATTCAGTATGACCAATTACTGCATAAAGAAACACTTTATTGGTACAGTTTTAACATTTTGTAAATTTTCATTTTTTAGTTACCTATAACTTGTCTTGTTTTTCCCTTGTCACTACTGTACCTTGTAACAATTTTTGTTATAAATAATTATGGATTAATTATTAATTGTGGATCCTCTTTTCTTCCTCTTTTTGTCCCTCCTCCGAGACCCACCTGGACATTAGACTTCGATTAGTGTGCCCTGCCTTCCCAGATATCAAATTCAAATTTCACATAAATAATTTAATAAAAATGGAGATTGTAGCTGCCACAATCTGTATGTACAGACAGGTGGCCACCAACAGATAAAACTGGAGCCAAACACAAAAGAATTCAGAAAAAGCACTCAGAACGGCTACCCAGTGATCGATATAAATATACATCCAATACTTGGAATATGTTAAAAACAGCTTTAATAAGATAGCTGAAGCAAGCAGCAATTAAAAAGCCACAGACGTACATTTCACGTCGCAAAGACGCTTTTTCAATGTGATGTTTGGGCTCAGACAAAAAACATTATATAGTCTATAATTCAATTAACACTACAATCATTAAAGTAATTGAAATAAATGACACACACTAGAAATCAATCAGAACAATAAATACAAAGCACGAAGTATCTGAATCCCTAGATACCTAACATGAACACAAACTAATTAATCCATGTCACTTGAAGAGAAAAAAAGGAAGAACACATCAATACTGAATGAAACCATAATATAACACTAATCGAATAATAATACATTTTACTTAAGGTAGGGAATAATGCTGAACATCGCATTTAAGCCTTTCTCCCTATGGGCTCCCAACAAACACTGCCATTTACTTTCAGCACGTAGGATCTTATTGGAACAAGAGTTATCAGACAAAACAAAAGGACAATCGGAGATTTTGGATCCTCCACAACAGAAACAGAGTATGTTGAATTTGGAGGGCGAGGAGGTGTAGGAGAAAATGTATCCGAACTTACCAGAATTACCAGCAGCTCCCAAGAATTTGAGAAGGAGCCGTCGATTTGTCCGGTTTTGAGAAGAAGGACCAGAAGAGGTACACGGGGCAAGAATCGAAGGTATTGGACACAGAGGCAATTGGAACCGAGGAAAGAGTTGGAGTCGACGGAACAGGAGGAGAACACAGTGGAATTAAAAGTTCCACAGGATATGTTGGTAATGAATATATCATCTTATACACTTACGGATTCTGAGACTGCTGTTTTACAGAAAGGTCTCAGTTTTGTACCAACTACACAATTTAGTGAATTTCAAACTATGCTGGATTTGCACAAATTTGTCAGGAATATATCATCACTGTAGAAGAGTGGGATGTTGGCATTTAGGGGGCTCCCAGGCCACAAACTATGACATTTACTATGAGGCTATTTGCATAGTTTGATCAATTTATCTTATTTCTCCCATGTAAACAACATGCTTTCTTAAATTCTTGAAGGCCTGCAGGCATTTTGGAGAGTGTTACTCATTTTTCACAAAATCTTGTTTCATGACTCAATCTTCTTCTTTCATGAGCTGAACTTATTTCGCTAGCCACTCATGAAAGATGAATACCAAGTCATGAAAGAAGACAAAAAAATACATGCATAGATGCTCTTAGCACTTTTAATACACTAAACTGCAACTAAAATACATGAACTGCAATGTTAAATTTTACATATTCCATGCCAATAGTCCATGCTGTATTAGGATCAGGCTTTGTTTTATCAAAATAATAATAAAGTGCTTAAAAAGTATAAAATGTGAAAACATGGCTTACTAGATCATAGCTGTATTATCTTCATTTTCAGGCAAGATGGCCAATTCCCTGTTTCATCTTGATGTCAGAACTGTATTCCTATTGGCCTAGAAATTCCATTTCTGGTTATGAAATGAACTACTTTCATGAGTTGAAAAGTCTTCTTGCATTAGCAGCCCATGAAAAAAGATACTTCCGCTCACAAAAGAGGAACTCAGCTCATGAAAGAACATTGGTTTATTTTTATTATTTTTTTTTATGAAAATGATGAAAATGGTAAAAACAACAATAAAAATAAACTATTTTTTACAACTATTTCATTAGCATTACCACTGGAAGATGTTGTATTGTTTGTGTTAATTTAACATAGTAAAAGATTTATATTGGATTTGCCTATAATAAAATAATTTGGATTACCTATGTAATTCTGACATTCAGTCACCCGAGTTTGAAAGACCAAATGTTGAGAGACCAACAGGGCTTCACCCACACATCCCCATAACTAAAATAACAAACTGCAAGGGGGAGCGGACCTCAGAATAGGTTAAAAAAGTTACAAGGGGCAGAAGAGTGCCTTGCAAATATTTCCACCCCAGGAATAGAACCCAGGTCTGGAACACCATGCTGTCCAAGCTGCTAGGTGCATAGCCCTCCATGTCATGGGAGCAGTTTGGCCAGCTTCTGCATTCTCTGCTCTCTTGCACCTGACTAGGGGTAGGGTAGTGGTTTATCAGATCTGCTACCTTACCCCTGTCAGCACCAGCTTCCATTCTGTTGGGCGGGTGTGTGTTGGGCTGCTGGCCTTAGGATCCCTAATGTCAGGATTCTGAGTGTCAGCATAAAGAAGGGATACCAAATAATTTTGCTTATCTTGTTAATGATACTATGTCAATTTACTAAACAAAATAAACAATGTGTACTTCTTTTCTTTTCTTTCTTTTCACAGATGCTGAATTCAATTTAAATACCATTAGTGTAATTAAGACCCAAAAATGCCTAAAAGGCAATGCACCCACAGTTGGAAATGCTGTAAAAGATACTTTGATGGACACAGCATGCCTTACAAAGCTGATGGCATAGTAACACGTACTACTTCATAGGCAATAACTGATGCTTGTCAGTTAATTAAAGAAGAGAAAAAAACATGGTGGACATGGCTACAAAATCAATAGTTTGTCATATACACACAATATAGTAATTAAAATAATAGAATAAAACACAGTGAAAAATCCCCAGTAGTATAAAGGAAAATAAAAACAGAAGAAAAAATCTGCACATGGCTAGAATCCATCATAGTCATGCTACCTTTTCTAAGATGTTGTCCACCAAAGCTAAAATAGAGGGGATACTATCTACAATAATGAGACACAAAAGTAAGAAAATTAAAAGAAAATTCAGATTCTGAATTTATATCACAGAGTTAAACAATGTGTATGTATGGCTCTAAATTTTTGATAATGGCTATGGTCACAGGTGATGGCTTAAATCGATGAATTAAAGAAAAAGATTTTTAAGATTAACATGAAGTTGCAGGAGTTCCCAACTCTGAATAGAGATAATGTCTGCCTCATCATTGATGGGTTCTGGCTGAACACTGAGCAGAGAAAGTCATATTATTCAGAAGAAAATGTACCATTCACATAGTAAGCAAGTAGCTTTCTATGTTGAGGAAGCTAGGAAAACAAATTGTGTTTTACCTTGGTTGAACATCATGATTTGCATGAGATGGAGGAAGACAATGACTCTTCAGCAGAATGAAACAAGACAAGGTGTCTGACATGGACATGTGATGACATGTATAACCTTGGACAAAAGTCTTTGATGAGGTTAAGTGTTCATCAATCTTTTCATCATCTCCAAGACTAAACAAAAGTACAAACTGATACAATAAATAGACAAATACCCAATTACATCGCATACTGGTTTGATAGGTCACTCATTGGCATGTATGCACACAGGAGCATGTGACAGTGTGTTCCAACTCATGCGCATGACTGCAGTGCATAATATAGAAACACACAAATTTGTTTCTAACATGTATTAAGTCAGGGATTCTGTTAGTAAATTTACACACCTAGATCTTTTATTGACAGAAAGTGACATAGACAGTGCCACAGCCTTTATTCATCAAATCCCCCAAAATTATGTACCTTCTGATGAATTCTCAATTCAGGATGCACAGCACATGTCTAGCTGTATTACACTGATAGAAACACAAGTAATAGACACATTTGGAAAAGAGACAGCAACATTTGAACTGGCTAAGAGAGAAAAACATTGAATTTGAATTTGAATGTGTCTCATTCAAGCAGCTATTTTATAGTTCACAAACTGTGAATGTAGATCTGACACAAACTGCCAAGTGAAATCAGATGTAGGGTTGTTTGGTGGCATACTTACTACTCAAGAGTGGGTTTGCTTTAGATGAGATAGTGCACATGTGCTTGTACAGTTTCAGAAAGAGACAAAGCAAATGTGTTGCCTCCAAGATCTGTTTCGAACAACATGGAGGCAAATATAGCACCCAGAGCTTACTTGCTTGAACTTGTATGAATGACTTTTGATCCAAACTATGAGACCATTCCAAACAATTTGATGATTGAACACAAAGCTTAAAAACATGTCAAAGTAAGAACTCTTAAAGTCATTGGTGGGACCTATCATGTACATGCCACTCCCAGTCCAGGAAAATGTTTAGGTCATAACTCTGGACAACAGTATTGTCTTTTTGGTGAATGGTGTTCCAACAAGGCCAAAAACAATGTGGTGGCATGTTGTGAATGTAGAGAGAGTTAAAAGGGTTCTATGTTATCTAAAGGGTTGAAATCCATTCTATGAGGATTTAAACGTTGACCACATGAGTGATATTAACACTCTGTTTGAAAAACTAGACACCAAGAGAGCAAAGACTGAGAAGGTTTCAATGTCTATGGATGAAAACGTGTATGAGCAGTACACAATTCATCCTCTTCATGGGAAGACTCTATTCAGTGATAACACTAACTTGTATCAAATGAAACATACAGGTTGAAGGTAGTTCTGTCAGTATCCAAGACAGTACATTGGAAGCACAATGCTTTCATGGTCTTTTCCCACATTGTACAGGTGGATTCTAGGACAAGATTGAGGTATATGTTACTGGAGCTGAGTATTGATCATCTACAGTGCTGCATTCTGATTGGAAATTCAGATGGAATATTTAGTACTTGATTCACCTCCTGTGGGAGAGTGAGTTAAGTATATTGTTTGCATCTATTGCACATACCCTGCAAATTATCACATCACTGCATGGTCTAACAGCAGCAGAATTGTTATAAAAGTTGATAACCCAGGATAAGACACTTGAGGGAAATCTAGTGGTGCTGAAAGTACTCAGAAGAAATGTGTATGCTGTTAGAGTATTGTGCAGCCACTTGGTTTGTTACTCTAAGCCATGCTGAATACAGCTGGGAGGAACAGCCAACAATGCTAAAATGGGCAAATGTAGATGTTGATGGCATATCATCAGTGACCCTTGGTGAGAAGTGCTATCTAGACCCATTGCCTGTGTCATGACATTTTCATCAGTGATTTAATGCAATGCTGAGGCTTATTTTGTCAAAGACTAATTCACCTCTTGGTATTGTGGAACATCACTTTTGGAGAGTGGAATAGGATGCACGTGGTGCTCCTCATATTCACATGCTGCTGTGGATAATAGATGCACCCCACTTTGGTGATAGTCAAGACGGTGAAATCCTCAAGTTTATCATGCAGTGCATTACATGTCTGCTTCTTGACGAGTGTGACAGTCCAGCCTTATGGAAACTGGTTGAAAAGTTTCAGCGAAACATCTTTTGCAAACACTGTCAAAGAAAGCTGAAAAATAATGGCAATTGGTACATGTGGTGTACTAGACATATGTCTGAAAATGGCTGTATGAATGAATGAATTCTTCTTCCTTGCAATGTGACACCATCTGAAAGCAAAATCTAAAAAGACAGTCTATGATGAGCTTAGAAAAGAAAATGAAGCATTCATAAATGGCTACAGCCCTGTGTTGTTGTTGATGTGAGAGGCAAACACAGATGTTCAATTTGTTGCTGATGATTCCATGGCCCTGGTTCAGTATGTGGCATAATATGTTAACATAAATGAGCAAACATGTTTGCAGGAGCTATGGGAGGATCTTTCCAACAGTAACAGATCTATCAGTTCGTGGTTGTGGTCTCTAGGGTTGAAAACTCTGTCACACTGTAAGTGTGGTACCTATGAAGCAAATGAACGTTTGATCAGAAAATGTCTGTACTGCAAATATGAAGCAATACAGTACTTGAACATCAACTACTAACAAAACAGATGCCATGTCTTAAAGTCTTATGATCAGGGTGAAGATTTTGCTGCAAACAAGCCATCTTCATTAAACATTCTGAACAACAGCTTGATTGACACATACTATCCAAAGTGACAGTGCCATGGAGAGCGTGTACCTTTCTGATGTCACTCAATGGTATGACAATAAACCTGGAATCAAGTCTAAGCCAGCAAAGGATAGCTTCCAAGTAACTTGTGTGCAAGGAAGTCTGGTCAAGAGATGAAGCCTTGGTTGACTGATCATTGCAAACTGATTCTTAAATCTCCAGAGAAAAAAAGAACATTACTATTTTGCTCTACTTTTCCTGTTCAAGCCATGGAGATATGAAAGCTCATCAAAAAGAAAATCTGACACATATGAGGAACAATTCAGTTTGAATTATGAGATCTTCAAAACTGACAGTTCAGTTGCTTACATAAAAATATTAGAATTAAAGAAACAACAGTGAGAAAAAGCCAGAGTACAACTGGGAGAAGACACTGTAGTGAATTCTCAGGTACAACTGTGTTGCAGAGAGAGAAGGTGCACTGGCAACTCTTCTTCCTATGAGTGATATCACTATACTGATGTCAGAGGTTGAAACAGCCATGGAACAGGCATGCCAACCTGATGTTGACATATCTGTCATTGAACAGCAGTTAAATCAGCAGCAGCAAGTTGTATATACTGTCATGATGTATGCCATTCACCATCATAATCAGCATCATAAAAAGAATCCGTTTGTGACAAACACAAACCACTATACATGTTTGTCAGTGGTTCTGGTGGCACAGGGAGATGTTTTATTGAAACAATCAGTGGCAATATAAGGAAGCATACTGGAGTGTCAATGTCTACAGTTGTGACTGCTCCTACTGAACTTGCAGCATATAACATACGTGGTGTGACTCTAATATCATATCGTTATGTTGCCAGGTAAACGTGGAAAAACTGGTGAATACTGCAAGTTGCGTTTTGACGCTGCAACTGACCTACACATTATGTTTGGCAAAATGCAGCTCTTGATTGTTAATGAGATCAATATAGTTTCAATGTCATACTTGCCTTCATTCACCTACATTTGCAGGAGGTTGTTGGCACAGGCAAACAAGTTGCCTTTGGAAGCAAAAACATTGCTGTTTTTTGGTGACCTACTTCAACTTTCACCCATGAATGGGAAGCATAGACTTTCTAGACTTACTGCTGAGGAAGCTAGAAAAAATATCAGGTGCACTGGTGGAGTAAGCTTCTGGGAGTTATTCACCTATGTTGAACTCTTTCAGAATATGCATCAGAGTGTTGATCAGCAATACAAGGCTTTACTTGAAACTTGTCAGCTTCCAGTGCTTCAAAACTGAACACACATGATAGGGAAAGGCAAGAGTTATCTGTCTGAAGCATATGATGTGTCTAGCAAACTATGCCGTGAAGGGACACAAATTGTGTGCTTGATGTTGAGGCTTAAACTCTGTGTAAAATGTAATCAGATTATGCTGGAGAGACGCAACAACCAGTTGTCACACTGTTATTGCTTTATTCCATTAATGGAGTTTGTCTAAGCTCGACAATGATCTCAAAGGTGATTGAATGTCTAAAAGAGTTGAAAGTAGACATGTCAATAATGGCTGGTCTAAAGTTAGCTCTCACAGTCTGCAAAAATGCACATGTGATGCTACATTGCAATCTTTACATGGATCATAGATGGATCAACAGTGCAATGGGGCACATAGTTGACTTTCAATGCAATGTTCAGAGAACATTTGTTGAAACTGTTGTAGTAAAATTTGAAATCTTTTATTACCCACAAGATATCAACAGATGCTCTGTAAAATTCCAGTTTGTAAAAGACGTTCATATAACAAGAAAACAGTTCCCACTCTGTTGCATGTACAGTGTCAATTCACAAGTCACAAGGTTTGAGTTTAGATGCTGCGTTGACTTGACATAGAGAATGCTAAATTCAAAGATGGTATGAAATATGTTGCTTTGTCATGCATCAGAACTCTAGCAGGATTGTGCATTATCAATGCTGAACATAATAAAATTTGTGTTGAGAAAAAGTGCAGCATAGAGTACACTTGCCTGCACACTTCATATCAACCTAACATGTCTTTGATTCCACTGGTGAATGACATAGTCATGCGAGATATGTCTTCTGAGATGTCACAGAAACTGAAGAGGAAGAAATCTACTCTACATGATTCTTCCACTTTAAGAGGCAATAAGCGATCAACACTGGTCGATGATACCAGATCACCTCCAGTGAAAATAAAACAAGTGGTCTATCTGCAATGGTGTCGTTTGACAAGAGTATTGAAGTTAATTGCTATGCTAATTCTGCAATGCAGATATTCCTACATTTGCCTGAATTTGTTGCCACAATAACTGCTTCAAAATTAACAGTTTTGACAGATTCACTGGAGCAATTTGTGTCAGTCAATGGCAAAATAATACTGAGCAGTCATTGACACTGCTACATTGAGTTGCAGCTTCTCATGATCAGTATATCACATTTGCTGACAATGTTCAAAAAGATGTAACATTTTTTATGATGGCAATAATCAACTCATAGGAAGAAGACAGAATTCCAGTAAGGTGGTACTTCACACTAAATATGTGAGTAGATATTTTTTTCTTTCCTGTGGAAAAACTGACAGAGAAGTGACAGATGACATGTTGTGGATTTCCCTCTATAAATATACCACATGAATCATTCATCAAATTCAGACAATTGTTTATCAATGCTAAATCTGTCTGGGAGTACACAAGATGTGGCAGGAACAGCACCCAATCACTGAGACTGACTCATTCTGTGAACTATCTCATGCTGATACCACAATGGTTTGACCCGCAGGTAGTCAAAATTGTGACATCAGTAACTGACTTTATTGTATGTAGGGACACTCAAGCAATGATTTTCCAACATGGAGCTTCTGTGCAGTCTGGCTATTATATAACTTAGCTCAGATACAGTGTCAGTTGGTTAGAGTGCATTGATGCTACATGTACCTTTAAAGAAAGACTTCCTTTCCAAAGAAGCTAAAAGATGAATATCTGATTGCCCTTAAAAATAAGCAGTGTTTGGGAGCTGTAGAAGAATAGTTACTAACAATATACCTCTAAATTAAGTAAGCTAAAAAGAGGTAGACATCACAAATAAGTCACTGACACCATTCCTCTTCA
The DNA here is from genome assembly GCA_016271365.2 of Neoceratodus forsteri. Lineage (NCBI taxonomy): Eukaryota > Metazoa > Chordata > Ceratodontiformes > Ceratodontidae > Neoceratodus > Neoceratodus forsteri. The sequence continues at coordinate 603,811,901 of CM057456.1, read as the reverse complement.
GAGTGGATCACTCACTAATTCACAAATAACTATTTTAAATTACATTTTTTACATGTAATGACTGGATGGTTAGAATCATGATAATGATATAGAGATGCAACAAAGTTTTAGTTCAGTGGTGAATTTCCCACAAAATCCCAAAATCTGCCTTGTGGGTCATTTTGTGAAGTTTTCCTCTTTTATAACACATTCACCAATTGTGACTTCACTTTGCTTTTGTTTTTTTTAAGTGTGATTGCACTTAAAAAAACTAAAAAAGCAAGCAAAGGAAATAGCAAATTTTGCTATGAAAGAGTATTCATTGCTGGCTCGTGGTCCCTCCCCCTCCCAAACCCATGCCCTGTATTTTTGTTTTTATTCCCCAGTGTCTAGTGGACCCTCCCCCCCGAACCCATCCTTCCTTTCCAGTGCTCCCAGATCTCCCCATAACAGGCCTTGTATCCAGTGGGAATTACCTGATTACTAAAGAATAATAATAAGCATAAAAATGCTATAAAAGATTTTGTCAGTTAGTATACAGTGACGCTGTAAGTGTCTAAAGTGGGATACAAACAAAACCGCAGAAATTTTTTTTCAAATAATATATAACTGTTACACTCTGCCACACAGCAGGTAAGTGTCCATAATGGAATTCAAACCTAGGCCTCCATGTTTATTTGTTTATTATTTATTTAGTTAGTTTTTGTTCACCTGTATGCTCCAAGCGCTAGGCAAAATATTTAGTGCCTTTTAATTGCGCTGTCCCAAAGTGCATTATAATCCATTAGAGAAGGGGAAAGAGACTAGATCTTCCACTAAGACATACTTCCTGCTAGTCATGTCACAGAAATACCCCACTGAGAAGATTGTAAAAGATATCATCAGCTCTGAGCCAGAGTGGATGAGTTTATTGAGCCAGAGTCTGGGAGTGCCTACTGCCAAAGCAATACCCCCTCTGAAGATATCATATCAAGTGATGCCTATAGGGATGGTCCAGTGCAGTACAGACCTAAGGCCAAGACTAAGTCCCCACATGGACCTAAGTGCACATGTGTGCCCAGTAGCAAGTATTAGCCTAAAAAAAGCAGAAATATAGGCATCTGCATGATTCACAGCCCAAGCAAGCATACATTCCAGTTTTTAGGGAAGGTTATAGAAAAAGTGGTGGTCATCCAGCTCAAGGAGCATCTTGCCTCCTCCTCCATTTATGAGATATTCCAGTCTGGGTTCTGAGCTGAGCATAGTGTGAAGATCATGCTGGTGAAGGTGCTTAATGGTCTCCTGATGGCAAGGGACAGGAAGGAGCATACCATCTTAGTCCTCCTGGACCTGTCGGTGGCATTTGACACCATGGACCATGAGGTGCTACTTGACCACCTGCAGTACTGGTGTGGCCTGTCAGGAAATGTTATCAACTGGTTCAGGTCATACCTGACAGGCAGAGTGCAGACAGTGATGATGGGGCTTGCTACCTCTAGCCCAAAGCCTCTGCCCTGTGGTGTCCTGTAGGGTTCAGTCTTGTCACCCTTGTTGTTTACAGTGTACATGCTGCCATTAGGAGACATTATCAGTTGGTATGAGCTGGGTTTTCACTGCAATGCAGATGATACCCAGCTATACCTGTCCTGTGCACCTGGTAACCAGAAAGCATCCTCCGTATTCAACAGCTGCCTAGATGAAATCCAGATTTGGGTGACTCAAAACTGGCTTAGACTTAATTCAGACAAGACTGAGGTGCTAGTGGTGGATCCATGTCATTGCTGTGGTGGGAGTGGTCTTGGAGACCCCCCTGGATTAGTGCTTGGGGGATACCTCTTACCCCATACCCCCAGATGAAGGATCTGGGCGTGATCCTAGATGATGGCCTGACACTTAATGGTCAGGTGCTGGCCATTGTTAAAACTGGATACTATCACCTGAGGAACATTGCCTGGATCTGGGCCCTGATTCCACCTGAGGACCTGCCTACACTCATACATGCTTTCATTACATCCAGATTGGACTATTGCAATGCCCTATACCTAGGGTTATCTGGAGGCAACCTCTGCTGGCTGCAATTGGCTCAGAACATGGTGGCAAGATTGTTGCCAGGAGTAAAAAGAAGTGAGCATATTACTTCTGTCCTCCGTGAGCTGCACTGGCTGCCAATCAGGTGGAGGATTGTCTTCAAGGTAGGGCTCCATACCTACAAGGCCCTGCATGATAGGGGACCAGTCTATCTGCAAGATCTCCTTGAGCCCCACACCTGACCCGTGCTCTCCATTCTGCCAAGGGTTCCCTCCTTGTAGTTCCAAAAGTTAGGTTATGGCATTCTGGGGACTGTGCATTCTCAGTCACCATGCCTGCATTGAGGAACTCATTACCTAAATATCTAAGGGAGGCACCCTCAGTAGACTCCTTTAAAATGGGTTTAAAGATATTTTTTATTTCAGCAGGCATTTCAATTGTACTTGATTAGTTTGTTTTATCATAGATAGATGCGTTTTAACATTGTTGATTTCTTGCTGATTTTACATAATTAAAAAAACTTTATTTTTGCATGCTATTTGTTGTTTTAAAATTATACAGTGCTCTGAGTCCCTGGAATGGTGCGTTTTATAAATAAAGCATCTATCTATCTATCTATCTATCCATCTATCTATCTATCTATCTAACATAAAAAGCAGAAAAAGTGTAGGGATCTGCCTAAGATTGTATAGGTATCTGTAAGTGTAAGCAAGACCTCCTTGCAAATGAGCTTGCTCAATGGAGCCTTTCCCAGTAAAACAAATAAAATGAAAGCAAAAGATATGCCAAATTTTATGACCCCACCAGAGCAAGAAGTTCCTGTGCTTGAGATGGAGACAGTAATGCAGGCTGAGGGAAGTTGCAAAAATGTTGTATAAGCACCTGTCCTAGGCATAGACGTTGCTTGAGATTGAAAAAGAATTACTTTTTGAGCCTGTATCTGCAACTCAGGTCAAGCACAAAAAGCAGAAAAAAAATCCAAGGATCTTTCAGAGCCCGAGATTCAGTGTGAACAAGAAGCTCATTTTGAGCCTCCAGCACAGGGCACTCTAAAAAAACAAAAACACAGGCATTCACTCCAACCCAAGACAATGCTTCAGCCTGAAATGCTGCCCAATCAACAGGTTCCCTCAGAGCTTGCATTTCCTCATACCTGCCTACAGTACAGGATAGGTGCAAGCATCTGCCTCAGCCTGAATTAGAGCCCCAACTTATGCAAGAGACTCAGCCAAAAAAGGCAAACTAAAGCACAAGAAAATGCTTAGCCTGACACACGACCCAGGTCTGAAATTCTCTTGAGCATGACTCCCTAGCTGAGCCTGATTCTCTCTCTGTGTATTACTACCTACCTGAGCCTGATGTCCTACCTGAGCCTGGCATTCTGCCTGAGACTGGCACTCTGCTCAAGTCTGTCATCTTACTCAAGGAAGATACTCAGCTTGAGCGTTATACAGTGCCTGCCTCCTTTCCTTTATCTGAATCATGACTGAAGGAGATGGACACTTGCTACGTGCTCTCCATCTTGTGGAGAAGGGCAGAGAAACAGGGAAACATTGTCTAAAAAATATTTACAAAAGGTATGCCACCTAAGCTTGTAAAGTTGTCCCCTTATGGAATGATTTATTGCAAGCCTCTGCTGTGTGGTTTCTGTTGGTCTAGTTTTCTCTCCTTTGCAGGAAGAAGGCCCACTGGTGGCCCGGGGAGCTTCCCCTGTAGTGGTGTGGGATTGTAAAGTGAGAAGAATGGCCACTTGGAATGGCTTAAGAATCTTACAAAAGGAACGCACCTTCTATAAAGTTTACAGTCTACATAGTACATGACCAGCTATAAACTCCTGAAGTTTCAGAAAGGAATATAGTAATTCCCCTGATTTATATGTTTAATATGTAAAGAGTGTGTTGTAGTGTTGCAGTCTTTTAATTTTACATTCTTTCATTCTTTTACATTTGATTTTTGTGTTCTAAAGGATTTACTTCTGCATGTTATTTACTTATAGTTTTTAACACAGCGGACATTTTCAGTCCAGACACTTACTTGTGCTGCAAACTAGAAAACTAGTGAACTAGCTAACCCCTCTTGACCCTGCATGAGATCTTTTTACTTTTTAACTTAGTAAATACTACCCATATATTTTATTATTTTGATTTAGCTCTTTGTTCGCACCATATGTAAATTAGCACATGTGAGCAGTCCCTACTTCAGCACATGCGTGGCATGGCATGGTATTTCAGATAAATACTTGTTAATAACACAAAACATTCAGTTGGCATGCATTACAGAAACATGGTGGGAGAATAAAGGTTCCTGGGATAGAGCTATACAAGGATATAATTTATATTCTAAATCTAGGGTGCATGGGGGGTGGAGGTGTCGCCATGTATGTACATAAGTCAATAAAAAGTGTTGATTATGGTATGGACATGGCTGAGCTGGAGACACTTTGGGTTAAATTACTACCCCAGAATGGTGCCAAACTTATTGTGGACTTGATCTGTAGTCCTCCAAGCATTTCATCAGATGCCGATAAAACACTTCAGAAACAAATAGCAGAATTAGATCCAGCTGGTAGAATAATTATATAGTGTATAGTGGACCCTTATTGTGCATGGAAACCAGAGGTTCTCAAAATGTTGTTCTGCTGCAGTTCAAAAGGTCATGGAATGTGATTGTACCCTACTGTTGCAGAGCAACATTTTGAAAACCTCTAGAGGTTCCATGTGCTCAGTCGCTTACCTGTACTAGGCTGAAAACAGCAGGCTCCACACTACGGCAGTGGCAGTACAAGCAGTGTCACTGGAGTCTCTCAAGATGCAGGATCAACCAGATATTTTTAAAATGCCGGACCAACCAGATAGATTTAGTTTTAAAAAAAAGAAAAGAAACTGAGCTATCCCCAAACCCTCTCTCTCTCTCTCTCACTTAGCGAGAACTACGGCTGCCATTTTATTTTTGTTAAACATTCCTCCCACACAGACTTGATAGCCAATAAAAGGCTACACATCCAATACAACGTCTCTGCTCCCTAGCAACCACACACAATACCCAACAAGCAGCTCTAACTCGACAAGCACAATGGAGCAGCAAACCTTTTTTTTTTTTTTTTGTATTTTAAAAATTTAAAAAATGTAAATACCTAATCGGAAACTATACACTATAAAAAATAATGCATGGGCAACCACATGCCCAACCAGCCTACTGTGCCACCTCGGGATTCCGATTACCTAGGACCTCTCTAGCTTCGGTCTCGAGGTCTGAGGTAATCGGAACCCCTCTGTGGCACAATAGGCTGGTTGCGCATGGTTGCCCATGCACTATTCTCTATACTTGGGGATCTAAACTTGCCCAACATTAATTGGAAGCTAGTAACAGGTGATGATGAAACAGATACAGGGTATTTGGACATCTTTGCTCATTTGGGATTACAGCAAAAGGTACTGGACATTACAAGGGGCAACAATATCCTTGATATTGTGTTAACAGACATAGGAGATGCAATAAATAATATTAGAGTGGATTGCTCACTTGGTAATAGTGATCACAACACAGTCCATTTTGGGATTAAGGAACCCCAGATTCTGATAGAGGAATGATCCGTAATTAAGTTAAACTTCAGCAGGGCTGATTTTTATCAGTTCCAGAAGGAAATTTCCCTGTGGGATTGGGAGAAAGAACTCAAAGATTTGTCAGTAAATGGCAAGTGGAAGCAGTTTCTAAAAAAACTAGGAGACCTGTCAAAAAAATTGTTCCCAGTTTTAAGAAATATAAAAATACTGGAAAAAGCAGCCTAGATGGTTTAACAGATGAATGAAAAAAACTGATAAACAAAAAGAACAGAGTGTACAAAAAGTATAAATATAACAAATCTAGTAAGAACTATCAAGCTCTTAGAGATCTCACTAGTGAGGTGAAAATGGTTATTAGGAAGGCAAAAGCTCAACAATTTATTGGCAACCAGGATCAAGGACAAAAAAAAATTATTCAGTCACATTAATAAATCAAAATCTAACCCAAGTGCATTGGGTCCCTTTAAAAATAAAAATGATTTAGTAACATCAGATAAAGAAATGGCTGATATTCAGAATGAATATTTTAGTTCAGTTTTTAATAAGAAAGCTGTCTCCCCATTTAAAATAAACAGCAGCCCAACTCCTGGCCAGATAATAATAGACCCAGATGAGGTTCTGGAAAAACTGAGTTAGGTGGATATCAATAAGTCATCGGGGCCAGATAATATCCACCCTAGGGTGATTCAAGAAATGGCAGCCCATATAGTATCACTTCTGACTTATATTTTTCAATCCTCCCTTGATAGGGGGAGGTTCCATGGGATTGAAAGATTGCTACAGTGGTTCCATTATTAAAAAAGGGGGCCTAAAACAGAACCATCTAAATTTAGACCTGTAAGCCTGACTTCTATCATGGGAGAAGATATTTGAGGGTATCTTAAAAGAAAAAATAATAATTTCCTAGGTGAACAGGAGTTAATAGATCCCCTGCAGCACGGATTTACAAAATCAAGGTCATGCCAAATTAATCTCCTGTCCTTTTATGAGAAAGTTATCAGGGAACTGGATAAGCAAAGTTCCAGGGATGTGGCCTTCATGGATTTTGCCAAGGCCTTCAACAAACTGCCTCACTTGGAGTTATTGAATACATTGAGGGAGATTAAGTTGGAAAGTAACATAATACACTGGATTTTGGACTGGTTACAGGATAGGAGACAGAGGGTAGCTATAAAGGGGACACTCTCAGATTGGGCAACTATTACTAGCTGGGTACTGCAGGGATCGGTTCTTGGGCCATGTTTATTCAACATTTATATTTCTACCCTACAGTTAAAAAAACAAAATATACGGTTTATATAAGTTTGCAGATGACTGCAGAGTTGGATCAGAGGTAAATAATGTTGTAAATGGGACCCAATTGCAAGGGGCATTAAATGAAATTGTGGAATGGACCAGGATAAATAAATTGGAGTTGAATGTTTCTAAGTGCAAGATAATGCATCTAGGAAAATATAATATGGAATTAAAGTATAAATTAGGAATGGATCCACTACGGGTGACGCATGAGGAGAGAGACCTGGGAGTCAAGATTACAAATAATTTAAAATTTGGTACACATTGTAATGATCAGATTAGGAAAGCAAACCAGCATTTAAATTATATACTGAGACATATCTCAAGCAGATAGGGAAGTACTAATGCCATTGTATGATGCCTTGGTTAGGCCTCACTTGGAGTACTGTGTCCAAGTGTGGTCCCCGTGTAAAAGAGAAGATATTCTCAGAATTGTGGAGGTGCAGAGACGAGCCACCAAAGCTATTGCTTCCCTTAAAACTAAGCCTTATAAAGATAGGCTAGAAGCATTAAATCTTTACTCACTTCACAATAGGAGGTTCAGAGGTGACATGTATGCTATTCAGAGCTATGGGAGATACACAGTTGTTGCAGGAATTGGGATTCATACTTAAGATCAGCAGGGGCAGAAGTAGAAGGCATGGTAAATAATTATTTGCACCTAGATGGAACCTTAATACATGTAAAAACAGGTTTTGTCAGAGGGTGATAACATCATAGAATGTGCTTCCTAATATAATAGTGGATAGTCCAAGCATGGACTCCTTTAAATTAAGACTGGACATCTATTACAAAGATAGGCTAGTTCTCCAGTGTTCACACACTGTTTTATGGCCATCTAGGCCATTTTATGCTCTTTTTATGGTGTTTCAGTAAAGCCTTGCTAATCCTTCTAAGATCAAGGAAGGCCTTCCTCATTCAGTTGAGTAACTCAGGCAGATAAAAACAGCGTGTGCAAACGTCATTTTCTGCAGTTAAGCTTAATGTTTTTGCTGCCACAGCTGCTATGGCTGCAACAGTCCCACGAACACATGGGGGGTTGTTATTGATTGGATCTGATCTGTCATACATATCTTTTTCATTACTGGCCATGGTATCAGTAGATGCACAATGGTAACGGTGAGCACAATGGTACTTGTGGGTAGGCCACTTACTAAAGTGCACTGCTGTGAATTATTCTCAACTGACTGAAAAGTAAGATCCACTTGTTTTTAATACAAAAGGAGTGCTGTTACAGTGATAATATCTCGTGATAATATTTACAGCTGCTTGAGTTATTGTTTGACTTGGAAAGATTAAGTTTACATTTAATTTTTATACCCCACTTATAGCCCTTAAAAATTGGGGAAAACAAATACTAGAATAACAAATAGCCCCTCAAAAAGACCAAGTATTAACTTTATTTTTGTTGTTTCTTCTCCTTGACCTAATGAGCAATTTAAAAGAAATCTGCCAGAGTCCAATTATGAAATAAAAGGCCTTTTTGAGCTGACGACTCAGAGACTTTTGCCTTCCATAACAATTAACATGAACTTTTGTAATTGTGGACACTGGAATCAGCCTCCCAATAAACTCCTCAAGATAATATTTATTTTTTTTATTTTATTTATTTATTGAAATCTTGGAATTATAACCTTTGAGTCATAGGGCCCGATTCCAAGACGTATGGCACCACTCACTGGTGCTTGTGAGTTGTGACATATGCTGCTATGCTGGGGACCCTGCACCAGATTCCAGAACAGGCAGAGTCCCCGGCAACTATGTTCAGTGACTTACGGCTCCTTCAGTGTTGCACCACAGGAAGGGTGAACCTGCACAGGGTGCTGCAAACCGCATTACTGCCCTCCGACAGGGCACAGGTCTTGCGTGGCATGGCTCCCCCAATGTCCCACTCCTTGACATCATGGCAATGCCTCACAGGACTGGTGGTGATGGGGGACCATAGCACAACCATGAAGTGCTTGGCATGCATACCAGGAACGGCATGGTGGTGCACCAGGATGTGAACTGCTCTGGATGGCAAATACCTATGGATGGGGGTGTGGGAATGCCAGCAGCCCACATAGGGCTGCCCTGCTAATGAGGGATGGGTGGTGGCCTCTGTTGGACCATGGGGGGTGGCTGCTGGGGCACCAGGCACAGATGTGCACCCACCATGGATGTAGAGTATGGTTAGACCAGCTAATAGCTGGTCTAACTGTATTTAGACCACTGTCTTCTGGAGCTGACTTGGAATAGCACATTTGCTATTCTGTCAGTCACCCTCCTGGAATCAGGTGTGACTGCTGTCGTAAATCCCCTTGCACCATGTCACAGGGGGTTCTGGCATAGCTGGTGGCATAGCCCACCTTGGGTGCAGGCAGCCTGTGCCATGTCATAGGATGCCTTCTGGAATACCAGTCAGTGTAACACATGGTGCAAGGGGCTACTTGTGCCATTTTGTTTGGCGCAAGTCACTTTGCGATATGCGTAACCCATTCTGGAATCAGCAAAGGCTCCATGTCATAGTACAAAGCAGATACAAAAAAACATACAGACAGGTATCAAATAAAGTAACTCAAAGTGAGTAGCAAAGAGCAGGAGACATTATAAGAGAGTTTACAAATCACAAATTAATCTCAGCATATTTACAAGTCACAGAATTTAAGACAGCTTGTACAAGGTATATCTGCAGCTATGCCTTCATTCAAGCAAGGCCAGCAGGGAACAAGATGATGGAAAATCAAAATGTAATGAGAGAGGAGGGAGGGAGGGAGGAGGGAGCAAGAGCAACCAGGATGGCTTTGTCAGACCAGAAGAGAGAGAGAACAGCTAGTTAATAATATCAGAAAGTTATGGACAGTCACAGTGACATGAAGCACAGAGATGTTGTTGAGATTTAGTTTGAAAGGACCTAGTTTTTCTTCCAATGAGATCGCACATGGTAGGTTATTTAGCCAGAGAGGCACTCTGTACATAAAGACCCTCTGGCTTACGGAAATTCTGTAGTGAGGTACTAGGAAGGGGGTTATAGAGGCACTTCTGGTGGTTTGATTTATGGGGGCAGGAGGCAGAAGGTGATGGTTAGCCAGAGGAGACAGACCAGAGGCAATATTTTGGCTGCAAGGCAGGTATGGAAGTGTAGTCTACCCTCAAAGTTTAACCATCATGTTTGATAGTACAGGTCACAAGTGTGTGTACCTGTCACAACCAATTATCAGTTGACATTCTTATTTTTTTCATGGCTACCTTGATGTGATTTAGGACAGAGTTTGCTGCTGACCAGAAGATTATTATATCATAGTCTACCAGTGGTAGGACAGAACTTGTATCAGCCAGATAGGGGGCTTCATGGGGCAGACATGTCCTATGTCTGTAGAGAAGGCCAATTCTGGTATTAACAGCAGCACACACTGAGTTTATGTGATTACAGATGGCGAGAGAGGGATCAAGGGTGATACCTAGATATTTGAAAGATTGAACTTGTTCTAAGGGCAGTAGCTGGCAGTTGAGGATGTTTAAGGGAAAATCTTTGGACTAGTTTTGGGGATGAGCAAACAGCATCATCATGATCCTCTTATAGTTGAGGATTAGTTTGTGGCCTAAAAACCAGGACTCAGATTCAGAGAAGAGGCACTGGAGCTCAATTTGCGGGGGGGGGGTAGGATCAGGGTGGCTGTAGAAAATCACAGCATCATCTGCATATAATATCATCTGCCCAGATCAGGTAAGAGAGAGGGTGCTCAGAAAAAGACTAAACAGCAGCAGGCCAAGGATTGAGCCCTGGGGTACCGCCGATCAAACAGGAAGACTGGAAGGGAGAGTATTATTGATTTTTACCTGTTCCACTCTCCCACCAGATAGTTTGAAAACCATGTGCTGACTTCCTGAGAAAGACCCAGAGACAGAAGGGATTCAACTAGGAGGGCATGGTTGACCAAGTCAAAGGCCTTGGTTAGGTCTATGTACACAGATCCAACTAGTTGACCACGGTCAAGTGCCTTGTGAATGAAATCAGTGTATTCTAGTAGCACTGTAGTTGTGCTATGGCCCTTCCTGATACCGTGTAGCTGCCTGCAGAGAAGGTTGTGGTTTGATAGATATTCAGTAAGCTGATCCGACACAATTTTTTCGAGGGCTTTGGAGAGAGGAGGAAGGATGGCGATTGGGTGATAATTGTTGTTAGATGTTCTGTCACCACTTTTAAATATTGGCATTACCAGGGCTGACTTCCAAAGTGTAGGGAACTCAACAAGGCAGAGGGACAGATTTAGGATTTTACTGATGGGTGATAGGACGGTGTCAAGAGCAAGTAGTAGGAGTTTTATATCCAAGGAATCACTATTAAATCTGGATTTTCCCAGGACCCTAGAGAGGTAAGAACTCACTTCATGAGGGGTAATGGTCCTAAAGTGAAAGGGGGGAATGCCAGACAAGGAGGGTGGAGGTGGGGAGTGAGGAGTGTCATTAAAAAGTCAAGAGGAAGAACTCTGCTTAGGTCAGAGAAGCAGAGTTTAAAGTGTTAGCAATAAGTTGTGGGTCCTGGGTTGGAACTCCATTGATATTAAGTGGGGAAGGGGATATAGGGATTTACCATTTAGGTCTTTAATATTATCCCAAAACTTCCTCCCAGGCCCCCAAGTGGATGAGAGACTGACTTGGTAGTGTGCTGCCTTGGCACACTGAATTTCCCTGGTGCAGAGGTTCTGGCACCCAGTAGTGTTGTCTGTCAGCCAGAAGACCAGATGCAATGGCTTTGTGCCACAGATTATCCTGTGAGCACATGCGGTCAAGAAGTGCCTGATTAATCCAGGGTGTATTTGCACCTTTAATAATTAATTTTGAAAATGGTGCAAAGATGTCACACACTGTATTAAAGGAAAAAATGAAGAAATCCAGGGCACTGTCAATATTCATGGTGATATCAAGAGGTTACCAGTCACAATTTAGGAGATAGCTTTTGAAATAATTAAAAGAACCTTTTCGGAGAACATGCTGGTAAGAGATTTTTGGGGGTGGTTTGTGTAAGCGGCTCGACCATCGACAGAGAATGGAGCAGTGGTCACTCAGCATATCCAGTAAGACCATGACTTCATTGTGACTTGCAGGATGATTGGTTAGGACAAGACCAATAAGTGTATCTTTCCCAGTCTTATGATTAAGCCTTGTAGGTGATGTAACAACCTGGGTAAGGTCAAGAGCTGCAACTGCATCCTTGTATTGAGCTGCAGATGGAGCCAACCAGATTATTTTGAAGTCGCTTATGACTATAATCTCAGCATTGCTTGGTAGTTGGGAAATGCAGCCAAGGATGGAGTTAAAGGCCAGAGTTTGCTCATGGGGAGGGATATAAGTAGACATTACTAAGAGGGACTAATATCCATAGCAGTAGGCTGCTTTGTTATCTGATATCCTTGAAGAGACCGCCACACCAAGTGAACAAGGTTGGGCAAGATTGCTACTTTAGACTGATACAGAAGGACAGAGAACTTTCTGCAAACAACGTCTGACTACTTCTTGTTTGGCCTCCTAAAAGAACATTGGGGTGACTAAATAACTTACTAACAGAAAATGTTAAGGGACTAAACTACCCTTTATATACAGGATCTCACTCAGTCTTTAAAGACTCACCTTAGTGGGGTGCATAGACAAATTTTTGCACAGCTTTTTGTCTGTTTGTTTGTTAAATTATTGACTATTTAGTTATTTATTTATTTATTGAGGGTAACAGAATTACAATCCTTTGAGTCAGAGACTCCTTTTCAAAGGCTCCACATCAGAAACAACACAATGACATTGCAAGTTGAGGGTTGTAACATATGTAGGTAACATGACGGTACAGAAAATGGGTAAAATAAGAGTATATACAATTGTCAAACAAACAGGTGAGGTTCCAAATGATATACTGTATTAGGAAGTAGGTATGTCACAAATGCACTCAGCAGGTCAGGCCCTCTGCTCCCACAGTGCCAACCTCTGAGTGCAGTAATGTGAACAGGTAACAGACATGGTAACCCTCCTGTCTGCTTGTGGGTCTAAATCATCTTTAGTCTCAAGTTCTGGGGGGATCCAAACTGTGAACCATATGCTAGCTTACACAAATGTACAGGCTCAGATAATATTCTCTACGGGGGATGCAATATATCTTTCACCAAAGGGCACCTAACCAGGTATCCAAAATGAACCATTAAAACGCTATAAAAGACCTTAGGTATATTCTTACCTTTTCCCACTTTAGTAAAACCATCAAGCTCTTGACAGTTTTGTCAGTCTTAACCATCTATACGTCACATGCAAAAGAAAGAACTTGGAAGCCCCCAGGCAGTATCTTTCAAATAGAAGGTTTACTAAAAAATGGATAAAAATATGTTAAATGTAAACATAGGACACAATATCACAAAGAATACAATCACATAAAAGAAAAACAAAGACAACTACAGACAAACTCCTACCAATATACAGTTAGACTTTTTCTATCTAATGTATTACCTCTTTATAGTGTTTACGTTAGATCAGATATCTTGTTTCTTAAGTGTCCAAAAAGATATGTTACCAATTTAAACACAGTATAGAGTTTAAAACTCTGTCTCCACACCCCTTCTATGATGTCATCTAGCTCCTCCTTTTAGAATATAAAAAATATACAAATAATGATCTTCCTGTCAGGAGATATTTTAAATATTGTGACTTCAGCAAAAACTAATTTCCCAATATGACTCCTAGCAGCTGGGTCAGTTCTAATTAAGATAGAAAAACAGGAGACCCTTAATTAAATCCCTCTAGTCTTTTACTTAGCTCCTGGTTTCAGGTCACTTGTCACTCCACTGACTCACTGACTTGGGGGGGGCACCCATAGCAAAGGATGTCTCATGTGAGACACTCATATGCCACATTCTATATTACAAATATCATAGAACAATCATAACCAGCTGTCCAAGCATCACAGGTAACACAATATATATAAGGTAGAAGGTGAGATGTGCTGTAAGGGAACAGTGGGACTGAGGGCAAGGTAGGGAGGTGGGAGAAAAGAAAGGTGAAGGGGTGAGCCCATTGTCATACTGGAGGGGAAGAAGGACAGAGTTGTAGGCCAGAAGGCCTGTGATAGAGGATTATGCAGGATGTAGTCCATTCTCAGGAGGGGAGGTGGCAGTGGGTGGGGAGGCTAGGGGCATTTGCAAGAGTGGGAGGAGCTCAGGTGTGATCAGAATAGTGACTTAAAACAGACGATCCTAGGTTCAAGGTAGATGTGTGGAGGGAGAAAGTTGAGCCAGGTAGAGGCATGACAGAGGAAGGAGCATTGGCCAAGAGAGTTTTTTTTGGCAAGGCATTAGGTAGATTGGTTTGAGTAAGCTACGGGTGGACTTGGTGACAGTCGTAAGTGGCAGAAGGAGGAGAGGCTAGGAGCAGTTAGGCCAGCAGTGACCTTTTTATCTAGGAGGCAGGTGTGGTATTGGAGCCTGCTGTCAAATTTAAGCAATTTTGATTGACTGTAGAGGGTGCCGGTGTGTTGGTGGTTTTGGGACAGCCTAGGAATAGGCAGCAGGCCTTGTTTAGGGCAACCTTGACTCTTTGCAGGGCAGTATTATCAGCTGCACCACAGATCAAGATGCTGTAATCAAAGATAGATAGGATAGATGAGGAAATGTCGAGTTGGAGGGCTTCTGGGGGTAGGCAATTCCGATGGTGATAGAGAAGGCCGATATGGGAGTTAACAGCAGTGCAGAGAAAGTGAATGTGTTCATTATAGGTAAGGAAAGGGTTGAAAGTAATTCCCAAATACTTGAAGGTACAGACTTGTTTGAGGGGGAGCCCGGGGGAGGTATAGACATGGAGGGGTTAGTATTTGAGTTTGTTTTGGTGGTGAGTAAAAAGCATGACCTTGGATTTTTTTTGGTTCAGGACAAGCTTATGACTGAAGAACAAGGACTCTGCTAAGGTAAAAGTGGCCTAAGGGTGCAACCCAGGGAGACAGGGTTGGTGTGGGATGTAAAGAGGATGGCATCGTCCATGTATGGTAGGATGCTCCCGGGACAGGTCTTGGGTAGGGTGTTCAGAAAAAGGCTGAATAGTAGGGGCCCAAGGATGGACCCCTGCAATACGCCTGAGTGGACAGGAAGTGGTTATGAGAGGATGGAGCAGATTTTGACCCTTTTTGAGTGACCAGTTAGATAATCTGCAAACTAAGAGATGGCATCCCTGCACCGGCCGAGAAGGGAGCGTGTAGAGAGAAAAAGGGTGTGATTGGTGGTACTGAATACCTTAGATAGGTCCAGGAAAACAGCACCTGCCAATCAGTCTTTGTCAAGGGCTGAGTGGATGTGACTGGAAAATTCCAGAAGGGCAGTGGAGATACTATTGCCTTGCCAGAATCCATGTTATTCAGGGGATAGTAGATAATATTTGGTGAGGTAACCAGTGAGTTGGCCTGAGGCAATACATTCTAGGGCCTTGGGGGGGAGGATGAAGATGGGGCGATAGTTGTCAGAGGAGAGGCAGTCACCTGATTTGAGTACGGGGGTAATGATGCCCATTTTCCATGTGGAGGGGAATTTACTGAGTCAGAGCAAGAGTTTAATGAGGTGAGACAGGGTGGGGGATAGGACATCATCTAACACTAAGCCCAGCATCTGAAGATCAAGTGAGTCGCTGCTGTGATGGGAGCCACTTAGGGCGTTAAGGAGGTAGGGTTTAATCTCCAGTAGGGTGAGGACCCAGAGACATAAAGGGGGGGGTTGACCAAGGGGGGGGGAAGGCAAGGTGGTAGGGTGAAAGAAGTATGGGAGGAGGACTGAGCTAAGGTCAGAGAATGAGGTGTTGAGGGTGTCAACGATCAGCTTTGTGTCATTAGCGATGCACCCATTCACAGTGAGTTGGGCTGGGGAAGGTGAATTTGTCATTGAGTGATTTCATATTTTCCAAGAATTTGTGACCAGAAACCCAGGATGAAGTCAGGCTGGCCTTATGGTGTTCAGCCTTGGTCTTCTAGATGGCCTAGGCACACTGACTTTGGGCAGCCCAGTATGCTTGGTGATTCACTGGGCTACCAGAATCGATTTATTTTTCCATAGGTCATCCTGCCACCGCATAAGGTCCAGGATTGACAAAGAGATCCAGGGGGTGTCAAATCCTTTGGCCATCTTCTTGGTGAGGGGGGGAATCTGTTACAGGCCTCATTAAAGATGCAAATAAAGTAGTCTAGGACTGCAACAAGGTCCAGGGAGCAGAGGAGGGGAGACCAGACCCAACAGAAGAGACAGGCTTTCAGGTGACTTAGCAGGCTGGGTCAGAGCTGTCTAATGAGGATAGATTTGGGAGGTGGCTTCTTTGCCAGACAGGACCAGGCTCAGATTTATTTATTTATTTATTTGATGTGTGTTGAGGCAGTTAGCTATGAAGGCAGGATCAGTGGAGGTAGTACCATCACTAGAGAGCTGGGATGGGGGAGGGGGCCGTGTCTTTCCATTTAACTGCTTAATATTATCCCAGAACTTGCAGGCCGAGCCCCAGGAAGAGGGAGACCCAGGGAGAGCCAATTTATGTTGAAGTCACCCATCAATAATTAATCAATCAACAATCAATAATTGGATACTTGCTTGTATCTTAATACTGTTTTATTTTCTGAACAGATATTTTAGAGTATTTAGTTAATTTCTCCTACTAAGTATGTATAATTGCCGCAAGATGGTAGTTATGAGAAAATAAGCTGTGGAAGCAGATATTGATTTATTAACTCCGATTAACTGCTCAATTTCTTCACATTTATCTGAGTCTGCCACTATTAGCAAAAAGGATAAAGATATACTGAAAGAGTCACTAGAATTACACTCAACCACTAAATTATTAGGAAGGAGAGGTAAAGAGTATAAAAAGAACTCCATACAGAAAAAGGAAGATAAATTAAAATATAACACAAAAAGAGCTGAGTGCTAAAAGTAAACATTTTAAAAATTCCCAGCAAACTGCCAAAAGTAAACAATCCAAAATTTTGGATCATTTTGCTCTAGCAACTCCCCTTGTAATTACCCCATGCTAAAATATCTGAGAAAATTACCATTGTAGACACCCAGACAAGTGACAACCATGTTATTGATACCACCAGCTTATCAAATGAGGTAAAACAATTATCTATCTCCCCCAAATTATTTGATGCAGATTCCATGGGAACATACAGGGACTGCAGTAGTAGCTCAGTATTAACTTCAGATACAGTGACAGGCAATAAAGCTGAACACAAGGAACCAAATTTAACAACAGGTGGAATAGCGTATCATGGATCCTACTATTACTCGTTTTCCCAATCCCAATCAAGGTGTCAGCGTGGTTTTGTTGGTGGCACATCTGCCTCTGGACCAGAAGGTCATGGGTTTTCATCCCACACCGGGATGGACTTGCACCTAAAAATCACTGGCATCCGAGTGCAGTATTGGGAGGTGCTGTACTGCTGGGGCGTGCCATCTTCCAGATGAGACGTTAAACCGAGGTCCCTTCTGCCCATCCTGGTGTTGTCCTGGTGGGTGTCCAGGTGGAAGTAAAAGAACCCAGGGTACTCTTCATAAAGAGCGGGGGACATTCCCGGTGTCCTGGCCAACATTCTCCTTCCCATAAACCGGTTCATGCAATTATCCAAGCTGTCTGTGGGTGATGATGTGCGATATGGCCACCACCACACATTCAGTCACTACCAGTCTAGCATTGCTTGTAAAGCACTTTGGGATACTGTGTATGAAAAGCACTATATAAATGCTGATTCTTCTTCTTCTTAAATTTTCACCAGAGTATTTCCCTGAACCTAATCAAAAATCCATCTGGCAAGCAGCTCTAAATAATTCTACAAATGACCTGCAATTGACTATTAATTGGTTAAAACAGTATAACACTCCAGACAGATGGCAGGAAGCAGGGAAGACACAGCAAAAACATTCCTGCTTAGCTAATCAACAGTTAACTGATTATGTCTTAAATTACCCATTTGGGCTTAGCAAAGGTCTCAAAAACATTTGTGATCAATCCATATGCAGCACATTTAATGGTCTTAGACCAACTATTTAATTTTAGACATAAGCTGGATAATTTAAGGGAAAACATAGCCAGTAATGAATACAGGCTGGATGGTATTTTAATGAAAATTGAAAAGTTACTCCCACAAGAAAGATCAGCATCTATTTTATTAAGGGAAACAGACAAAATTCGACCAGAATTTCCCTCTGTTTGTATACCTGCCACACTAGAAAATTTAGATAATAAATCAAAAGACACAAAAAAAAGAAGGAAAAGGGAAAAAAGAAAGCTCGACGCTTGGATAATGCAGCAAAACAAAAGAATGTGAAACAGGACATTTCCTTTAGCAGGTCAAAACAAACACAAATAAAACAGAACAGAATACACTACAAAGTTCTAATAAGCAACAGATTACGGTAGAACAAAAATATAGTTTCCCATCACAGGTATTTGAAATGCAAGATATGACAGTTAATGTACCAGAACCCATACAGCAACAAGTACTTCTGTTAGATGAAATAACAGCACGACTCAGGAAGTCTGATGAAGATTTAAAAACGTTAGACATGAATGGCAATGCTGCTATAAAAATGGGATAATAGAAAAATGCTCATCTAGCAAGGGGGAAATCATCTCCCAGATATCCTGTTCTAATGTGACTACAGCATCATCAACACAGGAAATGTACAAGAATTCAATTAATTTAGATGAATGTGCCATTTTGTCCCTATATGGCTTCAAGACCATGGAAACTACCATTTCAGGCCCCACAAAAAGTAAGATTGTGAACCTATTCAGGGCAGTAACAGGGGCTGATATTACAGTGGCTGATGTGATACAAATGTGGAGAAATAGAGATGTTAAGGGCACAGATTGTGCATTTATTTTTTGCACTGCTTCTAGAATAACTAACCAGATCTGGATTAACAATGAAGCATTGAGAAATCAAGGATATCTTGTCGACTATGTAAATAGAGGGTCTGTAAACAGTGTATCTCACAATAACAAGCAAGCAATGAAACAAATTAGTATATTTGGGCTCAAACCAATTCCAAAAAAGAGCCCAGATAAAATTAAAAAGGTACTCTTCAATGTTTTTACAAAGGCCCTGAAAATTAAGGCTTCCAACTTAGTAATTTTAGATGCTTATTGTTGGGATAGGGAACACAAAAATGGTCAAGTGGATGCAATAATTCTCCAGTTAGGCTGACCTAATTCTCCAAAAGGCAATTGTTTTAGACAAAGTAGGTCTCTATATTATAGATAGTGCAATATTGTATAAAACTAAAAATAGTGCTATGGATAGTAATGACAATAAAGTGACTAATGCTTTCTCACTTTTTGGCTTAAGCAGAATCAAGAATGAAAATAACAGGAAGCTTAAAGCGACACTTTTGGATTTGATAGAGCAAATGCTTAAAAGGGTCGTGCCTGAAAATAGTCACTTGTTGGCTAGCGCACTTACCCGGTCAACAAAAACTAACTAAATAAATAAATAAATATATTCATAGAGAACTGGGATGCCATTTCAGTCTCTAGAATGGGTTCTGATCCAGATTGTGATAACATTTTACTAACAATACGCTATCAGAGTCTTCTCAACAAAATTATAGATAGTGCAGGGCTTTTGGACACCATGGGCCTACATTTAGTTCAAACTATCTGGTGTCCTTCTAATAACTGCTGAAAAACAAACATGACAAAACAAAGCTTAGAGGTTGATCCCAAAAAGAATCATTGTGCAGAAACACTGTTTAATGTAACTATTTCAAACAGATATGAAGCATACATTTTGGTAAGTAACTGACAATCAAATAGTCAGGTAGGAGACAGTATCTATGAGTCCAGTGACCTTGCCCTTTTTATAACATGGAACAGTACCCTGTGATATGGGCAGACCGAAAGTGGGCACCCGCCAAAATGGAGAACCACTAGTGGCGACTGCCCCAAAGGCAAGGGTGTGGAGTTGGCGACTGGATAGGGAGGGTTCGCAAAATGGTGAGGGAATATCTCATGTGTATACGTGCGCAGGGGGGTGCGAGCATGCCAAGCGAGGGGTGGGAGGATTAGTGAGGGGTGGTGCTGCAGGTTGCTGCCAAGCTGGTGTTGTGGTTTGGTGGGGTGGGTGCTGGCCTGGGGTGGTGGGAATGCAGGGTTCGGGACCGAGCGTGGGTAGGCTTTTGTTGCACCCAGCCTGAGACAGGTGTTTTTTAATTTTTGCAGGCAGATGCCCCCTCCGACATGCACCCCCCTGGAGTTGAGAATCTAAATTTAGGAGAGTGCAAGAGGGGTGCGGGGGGCACAGCCCCCCACATAAAAGTTAAAAAAAAACATGATTTTTGTCCGCTTTCACTGGCGCTGGGATTCCACATCACTGAAATTTAATTTTGGAGATGTAGAGTTGTGATAAGGGCATTAGGCATTCCAAATTTGCCCATATCAAATGGAACCTTGGAACATATTGGGGATTTGCTCAAAATTTGCAGATAAGGACTGGGTAGATTTCATAAACAGATTTTCCATAATCTGCTTACAGGAGGCTATGCACTCATCTGACATTGATGTAAACTGGAATGGGGATCAAGCGTTTCATGTTCCAGGAAAGAGACTTGCAAAAACAGGGAGATATACAGGGAAATTAGTAATATGGGTTAAGTTGGATAAACATATCAAAGCTGATTTAGTATTATCAAATGCCAATATGCAAGCACTTTATGTCCACTACTATCAATATAACAACTAGGATAAAGTATGGCATTGTGTGTAACAAGAATTTTCCCCCTCGGTGTTGGATGCCACATAAACCACAAGAGCGAAGCACGAGGGGTCTATCTCATCATCCAACACCAAGAGAGTGTAAAATTCAGTTTACACATCACCCCATATTTTATTTTATATAATTGTTGGGTTTTGTTTTTTTTCCACCTCAGCAATTATATAAAATAAGCAGTAGATGCCTCCATACAGGTGCAGCCGCCGTCTGACTGGGTTCAAGCTGGGTGAGCGTTCGGACATGGGTGCTGCAAAAGAAAAAGCTAAGTTGGTTTGCCAGGATGCAGTTTTAAATCGTTTGTGTAGCCATTTGTTTATTTAAAAAAAAACGGTTTTGCTTACCACCAAATCGGAGCAGTGGTCTGGTCAGTGGCGATGCAGAAGAGTGTTGTCTGTGGCTGGCCATGCACAGAGCGAGGGGAAACCCGGCACATGTTTGCTGTAATAAACACTCCTTTATTATGGCAAATTACACCATGGGTTTCCATAGAAAAAAACAAAACCCATCAATTACATTAGTATTATAAATACTTACATACCCCCATCCACTTCCAAATACTACTCGGAGGGAATATGGGAAACATCGGATGATGTAATTTATAAGACTTGGGCCATAACAGCATGTGATCACATTCTTCTATGTGGAGATTTCAATGCTAGAATCAGAAATTATGATGGATATTCAGATAATAATTATCACAGTTGGTGCAATGATAAAGCTTATACATTTAGTAGAGTTTCAGGGGATTTAAAAACTAATGAAGTAGGCTGTAAATAGACTGATATTGCATCCACCTATTTTCTGTCACTCTTAAATTGTAGAATAAAAGATGATAAGCCAGGTAATTTTACCCATCTTTCTGCATACAGTCTCTATTATAGATTATGGCCCGGATATTCAAACTGCGTAAGCCTGGGTGCAGCTCAACTTTGTTGCGCACGAGTGTGGCCTGTGTGATATTCAACGGAGCTGCACTATGGTGCAACAGCTTTAACTATCGCACCCTGGCCACCCCCACTGTGCATGGTGCAGTGGCTGCCTCAAGCGCCAGAAGTGGCGAGGTGGAGCCTGAGGAATCGCAGTGGCACAAGTGCCATTGTGCCATGCACAGCACCTGCAATATTCAAACGGGGACATGCAAATGGGGCCATAAGTTATGCAAGCTGCACAGGGGGCCATTTGCATCTCATTACGGCCCCATTTGCATGCCATTAGCATGCAGGTGCACTGATCCCCGACGACTTGCGTCCTGCTAGGCAGCAGCCATCAGGGACCGATGCCCCCTGCAGCCCAATTGTGGGAAGTCCTGTAAGTTAAAAAAAGTCCAATATCCTTGGTGGTCCAGAGGACCTCTATGTGCCCCAATCACGGGCATCACTGTATCCCCCCAAGTCCAATATCCCTGGTGGTCTAGTGGACCGCACTGAACCCGATCACGGGCATCATTAATCACCCTCCCAAGTCCAATATCCCTGGTGATCTAGTGTACCCCCCACCCCACCTGCCCACTGAGCCCCACCATCCCGCTCCCCCATCAGCCGGTGGGTGGCAGCACCCCACCCGCCTGCTGCTCCGCCGCCCACTGACTGACAGCTCAGTAGGGCTACATGCCCATTGGTTCACAGCATGAGCCAATGGGCGTGCAGCCCATACTGTACTACTCAGTCCAGAATGTGCAACCCTTTAGAATATCTGGGCCTATGTCTTCTGGAATGGAGATATGAAATTCTGGGATCATTTTATGATCATTAAACTAGTTGATAGTGATCATTTTCCAATTATAATGAAACCTAAACTTAAAAAAATTCCTGATATTTCAACTTATGTGTTACCACAATTAAGTAAGGAATCAAGGCAAAATTAGATGGTATGACACTTGCAAAAACACTATTTTACAAAAAATTCAACCTTTTCTCAATTCAATAGACTGTGCCAAAATGGGAGCAGATCTACATGATCTATTGCTTAACTGCTTTGAAGAAATAAGACCAGTATATTAAAAATAATTTGTCAATGTTGAATGTTGGCTTGCTGGCACTTGCATTGGTTGTGCAGGAGTTAGATGCATCATAGGAATGGCAGTGAAGTATTGAAATGATGATAATCCCACCCCCACCTTGCAGAGACAGGCATTGGGGATGTGCCTTTGGGTCATCGGCCATAACACTCACGCCAATTCACCTCACCCCACACTGGAGACACTGACAGGTGTCACTGTGTGCCTTGGGTCTTCGGGTCTTATACTCACCCCATTCCATAATGAAATACACTGAGATGGGTGTGGTGTAGGAGAATGGGGTGAACATTGGGGTCAAAGACCCCAAGGCACACCTCAGTGCCTGTCACTGGTTGCAGGGTGGGGGTGGAATGCTGTGAGCATTACAGGCGATGATCCCAAGTCAAACCCTGATGCCCATCAGTCCCTACAGAGTAGGGCATTATGGTTGAAAACCCTAACACCCCAGCCATTTGTTGGTATTTTTACTCCAAATTTTCAAAATGGGATTTATGTAACCTCACCTCATGAACAGTGGCACTATCATTTCATTACTCAATCCTGAAAGGTGATTTTGCACAGCAACTGTGCCATTTGGTGGCACAGGTGTGAAAACACATTTATGGCAGGATGTGAAAAATGATAGCTGTACTTTTCATGAGGTGGTGTGAAAAAATGTCAATGTTGAAAATCTGGAGTGAAAATATGAAAAATTGGTGAAGTTACGAACGTGTATAGAAACTGCACAACACACACCTGTAATGCAATCATTTTTTGGAATTTTTTCACCAGATTTTCAACATGGGCATTTTGGGACCTGCCCTCATGAACAGTGACTCTGTGATTTTGTTATTCTGTCCCGAACGTTGATTACCCACTGCGACTGTGCCATTCTGCACCACATGTGTAAACACACATTTCAGGAAGGATGTGAAAAATGACAGCTATACTGTTCACAAGGAGGTGTGAAAATATAGCAATGTTTAAAATCTGTGGAGAAAATATTAAAAATTGGTGAAGTTAAGAGAGTGCGTAGAAACTGTGCAATGCACACTCATAACACAGTCATTTTTTGTAATTTTTTCACCAGATTTGCAGCATGGGCTTTTTGGGATCTCCCCTCATGAACACTGACACTGTCATTTCATTAATCAGTCCCAAAAGGCAATTCTGCACAGCGATTGAGAAATCACCTTTCGGGACCAAGAAACTAAATGACAGTGACATGTTGATGAGGTGGGGTCCCAAGAACCCCATGTTGAAAATTTGGTGACCAAAGTAGTTGATCAGGGAGGGACTGTGGACATGGCCTACCTAGACTTTAGCAAGGCATTTGACACAGTCCCACACAAAAGATTAATATACAAGTTAGCCAGCCTGGGAGTGGTTCCCAAGATGACAGCCTGGGTAAAGATTGGCTAGAGAATAGGACACAGAGGTAATAGTAAATGGAGTCCACTCTGAAAAAGGGGGTTAGTAGTGGGGTACTTGAGGGTTCAGTATTAGGACGGTCCTCTTCAATGTCTTTATAAGTGTACATTGCAGAGGACTGGAAGGAAAGTATGTCTCTTTGCAGATGACACAAGATCTGCAACAGAGTTGATGCACAAGGTGGGGTGGAAAGGATGAGAAGGGACTTGGCAAGGTTAGAGGAATGGTCAAATGTATGGCAGCTTAGATTCAATGCTAAGAGTGCAAGGTAATGCACCTGGGAAACAAAACCCAGGGAAGAGTACACAATGGGGGTGAGATACTAACAACAACAAAATGGAAAGGACCTGGGGTAGTCATATCAGATGACCCTAAGGTGGGCAAGCAATGTGAGAGGGCAGCAAGGAGGGCTGGGGGAATACTGGGATGCATAGGAGAGGCATCACCAGTAGAAAACAAGAGTTATTATCCCTCTGTACAGACAGCTGGTGAGACCACATCTGGAGTACTCGTGCAGTTCTGGAGACCCAATCTCCATAAAGACATAGACAGGATGGAAGCTGTCCAGAGGAGGGCAACTAAAATGGTGCAGGGTCTGCACCAGAAGACATATGAAGAGAGACTTAAGGAGCTTAATATGTATAGCCTCGAGGAAAGGAGGGAGAGGGGGACATGATAGAAACTTTCAAGTACCTCAAGGGAATCAACAAAGTCCAAGAGGGTAGCATCTTTCAAAAAAAGAGGTGTGCAAGAACAAGGGGGCACAATTTGAAGATAGAAGGGGCGGCTCAGAGGTAATTTAAGGAAGTATTTTTTCACAGAGAGGGTTGTGGATGCATGGAATGGCCTTCCGGAGGAGGTTGTGGAGTCAAAAACAGTGGTGGAATTCAAGCATGCATGGGAGAGTCATAAGGCAATTCTAGGGCGTGAGGGTAGGAAGAATTAGGCTGCTGGTTAACTAGGATCTGCAACTTATCCATCAGGTAGGGAAATGGGCAGACTGGGTGGGCCAAGTGGTCCTTATCTGCCATCAAATTCTATGTTTCTATGTTTCTATGGTAAAAAAATTCCAAAAAATAGCTCAAATACCAACCTAAGTTGAAACCCCCCATTGCCTCCCATTATAAAGCTTATCATCATTTCTTCAGTTTGCAATTCAGCTTTGAAGAATGCAGACGTGTCCTGGTTCAGAGAAGATCATGGCTGCTAACATCCAGAGGGTAAATATGGGTGTGGAGTGGTGGGTGCATGGGGGGGATGGGGTAGAGGGATGAGGGAGACAACGGTGGACCATTTAACATGAAAAGACTGCAAGGGAAGGTTTTCTTCATTTACAGGTTACAAAAAAAAAAAATAGGCACATTGGGTTGGGCTCCCAGTGTGGCAGAATTCTGGGGGCGGAGGATGCCAACAAAGGGATTGGGCACTCTGATGTTGGCATGGTGTATAGATGGGTGGGGCATGTATCCAACACCAGTAGTGGGCATCCTGGTGTTGGGAAAGAAAGGGGAAACTGTTTAACCAGGATAGACACTGTGAGAAAAGGCACACTAAGGGTGGGAGGCCAATGCATTGATTGGGCACCCCGATGTCGACTTTTTGGGAGTGTGTGGCAGGTGGCAGGAGCCATCATGTTATGGTGTGACACATAATGTGAGGAGGGGAGAACATGCCGACATGAGGATTGGGTACTCTGATATCGGCTTTCTGGGGATTGTGGTGGTGGATGGCAGGAGCTGCCATATTTATTGAAATGTTTCACCAGGAAAGACACATAATGGAGGTGTGTCATCTGCTACTGCAATGATGAGCCATCTGATTGTAGTGGCAGATTTGTTTCAACTCCATGGCTCTCTCTGTAACTGCTGTTCTCTGCAGCTTGCTCACTGGTTGGCAGCTGAGGGATGCAACCACTAAAGCATCCCCTGCATTCGCCACAACACTGACACATCTCGGAAATGTGCTACTACCACAAGATGTTGCTTGCACGTGCGCGCAATCCAATATAAAAAAAGCAACACCTCAAGGTGTTAAGAAAAATTTTACAAATGCTTGGCTTGACTCAGAATGTCGGAGAGCTAAAACTAAACTTAATTAGATAATTAAAACTACAAAAAAATGTAGATCTTAAAACAATAATTGAGATCTTAAATCAAGCTAGGAAAAAACTGTATGTTATTCTTGAACACAAAACAAAAAGAATTTCAGTCTAAACACTAGGAAAAAAATTAACAATAACAGCTAAAAATGATTATCAATCATATTGGCTTCTAGTAGCTAAAGGACCAAATAACCTAAAATATGAGATTAATTCCCACATTTCAGTGAATGTATGGGTTGATTAATATACAGCATTTTTTTATGATCCCATATAGAGGATATCACATATAATAATTGCCATTGATATGACATGTTTTAGGCCAATGACAACATCTGAAGTGTATTTTTCTATTATCACTTGAAAACATAAAACAGCCCCTGGTCCATATATAATCCAGGTTGAAGTATTTACAATTGCCCCATCAATGCGGGCTACAATTTTAGCTAGTTTGTTCAACTACTGCTGTAATAAACTGATGTTTCCACCATCATGGAAAGGAGCATTAATCCTCTCCATTTATAGAAGGAGTGACAAGAACAATCCTTTGATACATAGGCCCATTTCATTCTTGGATAATACTGCACATGCAAGATCTTTTGCAAAATTATCTCGGATAGATTAAAAGATCCAATAGTCAAATTAGGTGCTCTGGCAAAACTACAAGCATGTTTTAGAGAGGGATGCAGCACCACAGATAACTACTTTATTCTCAGACATCTTCTCGAGAAGTATGTTAGACTTGGAAAACAAAAACTGCATGTAGCTTTCATAGATTTCCCCTCAGCCTTTGATAAGATCACACATGAGACTTAATGGATTCAGATGAAAAAATGGTGTTTGTCAGAACACATTATAGCCATAATAAGAGAATTGTACATGGGAACCCTTGGCCCAGATTCGGCTGGGCACAAATGGCCAGCTATCTGCTGGATTCC
Organism: Neoceratodus forsteri; assembly: GCA_016271365.2. Classification (NCBI taxonomy): domain Eukaryota; kingdom Metazoa; phylum Chordata; order Ceratodontiformes; family Ceratodontidae; genus Neoceratodus; species Neoceratodus forsteri. The sequence continues at coordinate 603,784,840 of CM057456.1, read as the reverse complement.
CTATTAATAAAGGGGGGGTGTCAGGCAGGGGTGGGTTCTTGCCCATTGCCTTTTTACATTTACATAAATAATTTACTGATTTAACTGGAAAGCATGGAGCCTGACTCTCCAAAAATTTTGACCAGGAATTGTGCTGCTCTTGCATATGCAGATGATCTGGTACTGTTCTCTTTATCACAATCTGGATTACTAAAAACCTAATACAAAACAACTATGCATCTGACCATTCACTTAAAATAAACAAAACAAAAAGTAAGGTTATAGTCTTTGGATCAAATCATATAATAAAATTGGCACATTGGGGAAAAGAAGTTGAAAACAGTAACTTATTTAGGACTTCACATATGATGGTAGTTGGACAAAACATATTAATTATTTGAAAACAAAGTTAATACAGACTGCAACCTTAAACTTGATTAATAGAAAATGTGGTGGCAATACGGTTAAACCACTTCTTTTGGCATTAAAATCCAAATATAATGCACAGGCACGTTACAATGCAGAAGTATGGGGTACTGGTAAACTCTAGTCCCTAGAAGTTCTACTTAACAAATTATTAAAAGAAAGTTTAGGGATAGGGAACTCAGTGCCTGCAACAGTTGTAAGGGCTGAACTGGGATTTCCCAGTATAACAGTATTATCTCATGCCAGAAAAGTTAACTACTGCACTTGGAAAAACATTGTATCCCATATATATGTTTAAGAGAAAAATATGAATGGAAGTTCAATAACTTGTTGCAATCAAGATGGCTGTGAAAAGTTATACATATTCTGAAAAAAACAGGTCTTGGACTCTTGGAAAACTATGTCACGCGAGGTATCTGCATAAGTCTAAAATATCAGAAATATGTTAAACAAAAATTGATTACTGTAATACATGCAGTTTAGAAGCCATTGGCAAGCTCCACATTTTACTTCAAAATGATATATCACATTATTACAGACATTACCTGGATGTTCTGATAGACAGCAAAAAATGAAAATTGTACACCAGATTTCACCTGGAATTATTTTCTAATAATGTCTTAAATGCAAGGTACAGTATAAGGGTATTACTGACTTACAATATCACCTTTGTACTTGTAATGAAACTCAAGTGGAAAATTTGTACCATGTGATATTTAATTGTGAATGGTACAACAAGCCAAGAATATTGCACCTCCAGCCACTCTAGTTGTTTTACAAACAGAGCAGAGGGACTGGAAGGAAAAGTATGCCTCTTTGCAGATGACACAAAGATTTGCAACAGGGTTAATACACAGGGAGGCATGGAAAGGATGAGAAGGGACTTGGCAAGGGTGGAGGAATTGTCAGAAGTATGGCAACTTGGATTCAATGCAAAGAAGTGCAAAATAATGCACATGGAAAACAAGAACCCAGGGGAAGATTACACAATGGTGGGGAGGTAGTAGCAACAACAAAAAAGGAAAGGGACCTGTGGGTAATCATATCAGATGACCATAAGGTTAGAAAGAATGTGAGAAGGCAGTAGGGAGGGCTGGGGGTATACCGGGATGCATAGGGAGAGGCATCAGCAGCAGAAAACAGGAAGTTGTTATCCCTCTGTACAGACAGTTGGTGAGATCCCATCTGGAGTACTGCATCCAGTTCTGGAGACCCCATCTCCACAAGAACATTGACAGGATAGAGGCAGTCCAGAGGAGGGCAACTAAAATGGTGCAGGGTCTGCAAGAGAAGCCGTATGAGGAGAGACTAAAGGAGCTTAATATATATACCCTTGAGGAAAGAAGGGAGAGGGGGGACATGATAGAAACTTTTAAGTACCTCAGTGGAATCAACAAAGTCCAAGAGGGTAGCATCTTTCAGAAAAAGAGACATGTAAGAACAAGGGGACACAATTTAAAGATGGGGGGGCAGTTCCGGGGCAATGTGAGGAAGCATTTTTTCACAGAGAGGGTAGTGGATGCATGGAACAGCCTTCCTGAGGAGGTTGTGGGGTCTAAAACTGTGGGAGAATTCAAGAATGCATGGGACAGACAAAGCAATTCATGTGGGCGGTACGAAGAAATAGGCTGTTTGTTAACTAGGATCTCCGGCCTGTCCTGTAGGTAACGAAATGGGCAGACTAGGTGGGGCAAGCGGTCCCTATCTGCCATCAAAGTATATGTTTATATGTTTCTAAACAACGGACAAAGACCTGATATTGTGAATTTTCTTTACAAAAAATGATGAAGTGATAATTAAGTGTATTGCGGCCTACTTGGTAGCTATTTCTAAAATGTGTGCTAGACACAAGAAATGATTCAAGAATATAACCAACTTACTCTAAATTATATTTCTTATGGGGTATTTTGAATTAGTTCTCTATTTTCTATTTAGGGACAATAATGAACCCTATGAATTGTATTGTATACAAGTGCTTTTTATCTTTGTTGGAAATGTCTTTTCATTGTAGTTTCTTTTTGTAAAGGGCTTTTGACCGAACAATAAACATTCTACCTACCTGTACATTGCTGGAGCTTGACACCTTGCTAGAGTATGAGTGAGTCCTTGCCCATCTGTAATATCACTTTCTCAAGTAAATCTGATCCCTTGGTGATGTCTGACTCTAAAATGGCTGTCCCAGTGCTAGCTACAGGCTGCAGCAGGCACCACTGTCTTTATACCCCTGTTTACTAATGAAATTGCCCAAATATGGAAAAACTATGTGTTTTCCTATTTACTAGTAATGCAGGTTTCCATACTGATGCAAAAGAGTTTTAAACCACACAATATTTTCAGTTATTCCTTTAGCAATGAAACACTGTCTCATATAGTGGCATAAACACATTTATATGGAGATCAGTTTAGGCTCAGTATGGAGACAGGTTAAAACACATGCAAGGGTTCACCAGTGAAGTCCTACAAAAACATAAAGGAAATGAAATGCTTCTGGGGTTTGACGTTGGAAATGGGGACAGTGAAGCAGTCCACCATCAGCATGTACTGGTCCACCCACTCTACTCATTCTAACCCATGTTTCAAGTTATAACGAGTTGGAAGGGATTTCAGTTTCTTCTGAGGGTTATACACCACAATGACAATACTCAGGCTTTGCCAAGGGACTAGCCAGAGAATGAACGGCTTTATAAATGAAGGCTCATTACTGATCATCTCTTTAAAATGGTTTCTGAGATGTGCACCCCATCCCAAAACGTTTCAGTGGATAAATCCCTTCTGCTGTACATGGATACAATAATGTTTACACAATACCTACCTTTGAACCGTGCCTGATATGCAATTAACTTGCACAAACTACAGTGAAAGTTCCACCAGCTGTATATATTGTTTCAGAATCTACACAGGAAAGAATGACACAAAGGATGATCCAGGCTTTCCCCCATGTTTGACCACAAATGAGAAAATTAGGACCTAATTTTTCTCTTGCTAAGCTCTGGCTTCATCTTTTACTTAGATAACTTTTGCACTGGAATTCCTTTCTTTAATGTCCTGTGTCAATTTCCAAATTTACAGTAGCTTGTGGCACTATCAGGTTCAACAGGCAGGGATTTACAAAGAGTTGGTAGCCAGAAAGCAAAAATGTGGTGAGACCAGTGCTCTCCGATGTCGTGAACTGCTGACTGTAAGATTCACAAATAAAAAAGATGTGTACCTACCAAGTACAGTTCCTGATGAATCTACAGCCATTGTTATGGATCACGTTAAGGACAAACTGATAAATAAGCCTCAGTGTGTCCTAGAGTATATCAAGCACATGAGATGGGTGGACAAAAACAGACCAGATGCTTGAGCCCTTTGATGCTGCTTGAAAATCCATGGCTTGCTACAAGAATTTAGCTATTCACCTGTTTCAACTGGCTATGTAAAATATAGAGAATAAAGTATGGGTCGGGGTGTGGATTGAGATTTTACACACACTCGAGTTGTAGGATGCTACATAAACCCTGAGGCGAAGCTCGAGGGGTTTGTAACATCCCTCAATGAGGGTGTGTGTAAAATCAAGTTTGACACACATCTGACCCATATTTTATTTTATATAATTGCTGGGTTTCCCTTTTTTGCCTCAGCAATTATATAAAATAAAAAGCTTCCGGTGTATCCGCCGTGTGGCTTATCAGGTGGCGATTTGAATCGACGTATTTAAAAACATTTCATTTTTGTCTTGGTTTGTGAGATTTTCTCTGTGTGGGGGGGGAACTTACTGCCGAGTTCTTCTGGTGGAGGCGGTATCGTTTCAGGAGACATAGAAGCAGTCAGTGGTCTTGAGTGGTAGCACTGCTGCGTGAGGATATGCACAGCAAGGGAAACTGTGCATGTGTTTGCCGTTATAAACACTCCTTTATAATAACAAATTGCACCACAGTTTCCCTATGGGAAAAAGGGGAAGCTGGTCATTATGCTTTTCTTCTGTACTGGGCAAAGGCATCTGGTCTTTTCAAATTGTTTTTAGATTTTCAAACCAGTGTGATCTTGAGTCTCCTATTTGATTTAACAGAAATACCAGAAATGGAAAGGAATGAGGGTGTAGCCAGACTAACTGAAAGACATTTCTGCAGAACACTCCCGCCTACTGAAAGGAAGGCTAGACCACAAAAGAGATACAGAGACTGCTACAAAACAAGCATTTGTCAATGCCAAACATTGTGTCACTGGCATTGGCATTGGTAGTGAAGGATTTAGAGACGCATAATAGGTATGGCAGTGCAGTATTGAACTGATGCCAACCCCACCCCCAACCCCGCCCTGCAGAGATTGACAGGCGTTGGTGTGTGCCTTAGGGTTGTCAGCTATAACACTCATGCCATTTTACCTCACCCTACCCTGTGGACACTGACAAGTGTTGTGATGTGCTTTGGGGTCTTTGGGCCTTATACTTACCCCATTCCATAAGGAAATACACTGAGATGAGTGCAGTATAGGAGAATGGGGTGAACTTTAGGGCCAAACACTCCAAGGCATACCTCAATGCCTATCACTAGCTGCAGGGTGGGTGTGGGCTGGTAGAATGGTGTGAGTATTACAGCCAATGATCCCACATCACACCCCTGACGCCTGTAAGTCTCTACAGGGTGGGATGTTATAGATGGAAACCCTAATGCCATAGTCATTTGTTGGTATTTTCACTCCAAATTTTCAACATGGGCTTTTTGTGACCCCACCTCATGAAGAGCGGCACTATCAGTTTGTTAGCCTGAAGGTGGTTTTGCACTGTGACTATGCCATTTGACGACACAGGCACAAAAACACATTTTGGGCTGCATGTGAAAAATGACAACTGTATTGTTCATGAGGAGGTGTAAAAAAATGCTAATGTTGAAAATCTCAAGTGAAAATATGAGAAATTGGTGAAGTAATGAGCATGCATAGAAACTGCACAACATACGTCTGTAACCCAATTATTTGGGGGGAATTTTTTAAACACATTTTCAACATAGACATTTTGGGACCTCTTCTCTTGAACAGTGGCACTGTGATGTTGTTAATCTGTCCAAAAGTTGATTTCCCACAATGACCATGCCATTGTGCGCCACAGGTGTGAAAACACGTTTGGGGCAGGATGTGAAAAATGACAGCTGTACCATTCATAAGGAGGTGTGAAAAAATGCCAGTGTTGAAAATCTGGCATGAAAACATTGCAAATTTGTGAAGTTACAAGGGTGTGTGGAAACTATGCAATGCATGCTTGTACCACTCTCATTTTATGGACTTTCATCACCAAATTTTCAGCATAGGAATTTTAGGACTTCTGCTCATGAACAGTGTCACTGTCATTTTCTTAATCTGTCCCTAAAACTGATCTTCCACAGTGACCGTGCTATTCTGCGAGGATGTGCCAAAACACATTTTGGCCAGGATATGTAAAATGACAGCTGTACTGTTCATAAGGAGGTGTGGAAAATGCCAATGTTGAAAATTTGGAGTGAAAATATTACAAATTCACAAAGTTATGAGCATGCATGGAAACTGTGCAATGCACACTCATAAAACAGTAATTTTTTTGGATTCTTTCACCAAATGTGCAACACAGACTTTTTGAGAGCCCACCTCATAAACAGTGGCACTGTTATTTCGTTAATCATCCCGAAAGGTGATTCCACGCAGTGACCGCAAAATCACCTTTGGGGACTGAATAATGCCATGACAGTGACTAAATTCATGAGGAGGGGTCCCAATAACCACATGTTGAAAATTTGGTGTCAAAATTCCCCAAAATGCCTGAGATATGCACCAAAGTTGAAAAAACCCTATTTATGCCATTATATACCTTACCGGCATTTCTTCAGTTCGTGGTCAACTTTGAAGAGTGCAGATGTATTCCAGGTCCATGGAAGATCATCGCACTGGGCTATGGAGGTAAGTATGGGGAGTGGTGGGGAGGCAGAGTATGCAGAGGGTGGGTGCAGGTTGGAGGACGGGGCAGGAGAGACCACTTGGGACAGTTTTCTTCTTTTACAGGGGGGAAAAAAGACAATGAGGGTTGGTTTTCTTTTTTTGCAGGTGCTTGTTTGGTACACTGGAGTGGGCTCCCAGTGTACCACCTACATTATCAGGAGTGGGACTGCAGCCGATAGGGATTGGGCCTCCCATATGAACAGAAAGGTGGGGGTGTGTGCATGATGCTGAAGGGGATTGGGCACCCCCTCAGCACACAGCACAAATGGGGGCTAGGGACATTATGCCAACGTGGTGTGGGCTCCTCTGTCAGCAAATTGGACTAAACAAGGGGGACTGAAGCCGATGGGGATTGGGCCCCCCCCGTCAGCAAAGAAAGATTGTGATGGGGTGCATGATGCTGAGAGGGATTGGACACCCCCTTGGCACAGAATTGCTATGGGAGGGGGTGCATTATGCAGACGGTGAGTGGGCTCTCCCATCAGCACATAAAGTGGGTCAAGGCATGCCGACAGGGGGATTGGGCACCCCTGAAGTCATCACTCTGCCCGGCAGCAATCAGTGCTGTCATGTTTCCAAGCTGTTTCATCAGGAAAGGCACGTCAGGAGGTGTGTTATTGTGCCGCTGCGTGACGAGCATGGCTCTCATTGCAGTATCACTTTTCTTAGATCTGGTGGCCACTTTATGTGTTGCTGGTGTTGATGCCTGCATGCTGGCTTATTGGGGAATGAGGGACGCACCTACTAATGCATGCCCTGCATTCACCCACAGTGACCGCACCTCCAAATCTGCTACTACTGCAATATGTTGGCTGGTGCGCAAGCACGAGCCAACATAAAAATGCATCAGGACAGACACAAGATGTTATTGTCCACAATGTCTCACAGAGACAGGCCTGCATCTGGAGGATTGCTTTGTGAAATACCACTCCAAGATCATTTACTAGAATGACTCATAAGTACAACAGCTTATCCTGTATTGGAGGAGAAGACCAAAGCACTCACTAGGTTAAAGACATTTTGGGAGAGGTTATTTTCTTAACTCACCACCCACAAACTTTTGTCATTATTATTCTTCTAGAAATCATGTAAGGCCCACTAGGCACAATGCCTGTTTTCAGGAGCATCCCGGAATTACTGGGGAGGCTAAGTGAATTACTTTGGGTCGTACATTATGCAAGCAGAGGTTGGGGGAATGAAATCCATGTCTGCTGGATGTACCCAACCCATTCACAGTTTGTTACTCTTACCTCTAGGCTATAAAACTAGCCCATTTTTCAAGGGTCTTCAAGACACGGTTTATAATTAATAGAGTAAGGTGTGCTTATTCAATCTCTATGGGAGGAGCACACTGATGCTGTCACTTTATATGTTTATCTTAGTAGGGCAGTTTATTATTTATCTATCTCAGCAAAAAGTGCAGGAGTCCCCATACAAAAAAATTAGTTTGCAAATGTTCAGTGTTTTCCTTTTCAGTAGGGAATAACTAAAAAGTTTGAGCATTAAACTTGACCATTGGTTGAGGGGTTTTACTCAACTAATGTGTAATACTTGCTATCTAGCCATTAGTAACCAAATTATTTTTTTTTACTTCTGCATTAGTTGAGAAATCAAACTTTGAAAATTCCTGTAGTTATGGATTGATTTTTCATCTTAAACATAGTCCGGTTCAAGTGTTATTTGTTTATTTGATTTTGGAAAATGTTTCATTTATTAATTACTTGAGATTTATCTATTTTGTTGCTGTTTATATCTCTCCAACATGCAAGAGAAGTAGTTTGCAGGAACAGTATTATATGGGATCTACTGTAATATGCTAGGAGAGAAGAAATATCCAAATAGTTTGTTTTTTGTGAATCTCTCAAAACCATATGCAGTATGTACACACTCAAGCCTCATTTCCAGAGCAAGTTATTATGGGTCTGCAATTCCTTGTGCAAGTCAGGCTGACAAGGCTTTTCCAAAACAGACATAATCTTTTAAACAGGCTTATATATCTGATCCTGTATAGACTGAGAATGACTAAATACAGACATGTGATTCATCCTCTATGGGACTCCTGTGTCTACTGCGGTCATACTCTCAACAAAGTTCCACAGCAAAACTCCAATGCACAAAGCTCAGCCCACAGGGTCCCCCTTCTGCACACAAGCCCAGCCTACTGGGTCCTCTCCCTCACACAAACCGAGCCCACTGGGTTGCACTTCTTCATCCATGCTCAACCTTCTGGGTCCCCTCCTGCACCCAGGCTCAGCCCACTGAGTGCCTTCCTGCAAACAAGCTCAACCAACTGGGACCCCTCCTGCATGCAAGCCTATTTCTCTGTGTTTCCATCCTGCATATAAGACCCACTTAATGGGTTCCCTTCTGTAAATGACTCCTGCTTACTGGGTGCCCTCATGTACATAAGCCCAGTTTACTGAGATCATCCTGTGCCCATGTCCATATTGTCAGGTCCCCTTCTACTCTCAGCCCCAGACTACTGGATCTCCTCCTGTACACAAATCCAGCCCACTAAGTTCCCTCCTGCACACAAGCTCAGCCCATTGGGTCTCCTCTTGCACCCAAACCAAGCCTTCTGGGTGCCTTCCTCTATTCAAGCTCAACCCAATAGGTCCCCTCCTGCACCCAAGACCAGCCCACTAGTTACCCTCCTGTATACAAGCCCAGACCACTGGGTCCCATCCTACACCTAAGCTCAGCCCACTGGGTTTCCTCGTGGATATGAAAGGAGTCATCTGGGTTCACATCCTACAACCAAGACAGCCCACCAGATCCCCATCCTGTACCCAAGCCTAGCTCACTGGTTCCTCTCCTGTATGCAAGCCCTGCTTGTTGGGTCCCCTCCTGCACCTGATCCCAGCCCACTAGCTTTCATCCTGTACACAAGCCCAGCCCTCTGGTTCCCATCCTGCAACTAAGCCCTGCCCTCTGGAACTCCTTCCTGCACCTGAGCCCAGGCATCTGGGTCCCTCTGCTGCTCACAAGCCGATCCTTCTGGGTCCCCCTCCTGTATGTAAGTCTAGCCCACTAGGTCCTCTCCTGCTCTCATGCCAAGTCCTCTTGGTCAACCTCCTGCACACAAGCCCAGCCCACTTGCTCCCCTTCTGAACCCAAGCCCATCCAGGTGAGTCCTTTCTTGCACCCAATCCCTGCTTAATATGTCCCCCCTTGCACCCAGGCCCAACTCTGTGAGTCTCCCTTGGTACCTGAGCCCAACACACTGGGCCCCTCTTTTACTCAAGCATGGCCCAGTTGCCCTTCCCTAAAACAAAGCCAGTGGTTACCCCCTGCACACAAATCCAGTGGGTGATATGATCAGCTGGTTTAACTATGAGTAAGCATGCAAGTGCTTTCATGAAGAAGAAGGTGGCTGGCCATAGAGAAGGGTGCCTGGCATCAGTCACCTTCTACCTCTTTATAGTCACCTCTTGCCAGCTTTTGGGTGCTGGGTCAGGGAAGGGTGGGAGGATGCTGCTGCCAGCGTGAAGGGGAGTGGAAGTTGTCACAAACCCACTCAGCAGGTCAGGCCCTCTACTCCCAAAGTGCCAACCTCTGAGTGCAGTCTTGTGAACAGTGTAACAGACAAGGTAACCCTCTTGTCTGTTTTTGTGAGTTAGGATCAACCTTTGGCCTCAGTTCTGGAGGGGGTTCAAACTGTAACCTCTTGCTAGCATACCCAATTCACAGGCTCAGATATATCTGTCTTCAGGGGCCCAGATATCTTTGCCTATGGGCACCCAACCAGGTATACAGAAATGAACCCTTTAAAACTTTAATAAAGACCTCAGATTTAAAATGCTTCTCTTTCCAGTTTGGTACCACCATACAAGCTTACGTCTGCTGTCTGCTATAACCATAAATATTTCTTAGCAAAAGAAATCAATTCCAAGACAGACCAGGCTTGTTCTAAAATTAGAGATTTTACTAAAATATATAATAATATGTCAAACATATAATACAGAACTCTTATATCACAAGACATACATATCTTTAAACAAAACAAGGTTTTAAACAGTGCAATTCCTACAACTATATTTAGATTTTGTCTAGCTTTCTAAATACCTGATTTCAGTGCTCAGATGTTTTCTTCATCAGAGTCAGATGAAAAGTGTCCTGTAGTGAAACAGAATAATCTTTACAAGCTGTATTTGCCAACCTTTTTGGATGAGGTCATCCAGCTCCTCGTCTGTCAAAATATCTAAAAAATATATATTTCTATGCAACCACAGGATGTAATTTCAAAGTATTAATTCTGCAACCTTAGCATAACTCAAGTTTCAAATAACACTTTATTTAATCTCATGCCGTACCCTCCTCACACAGGTTTCATATGAGCATTTATGACCTCTCACCTCTGTGTAATAACCTGTGTTTTCTCTTCAATGTCATAAACCTTTTTTCATAATTTTCCCTCTTAACAAAGTCAACTTTTATGACTCTGTAATTAACTCAAAGAAACATGATCCTTGATTAAAGTCTTCTAGGTAACACATTGTCTCTAAAAACTGAGTGTGTGATACATGCTGTCAGCAGTTCTCCTGGCCTGCATCTGTCAGCTAAACTCTGGGGGGGAAGGGGAGATGAGTGAGGTCATTCCTAGAGCATTTGATTTCTCAGCAGAGACAGTCATTAATGCATTTTATATAAAAAAAATATCATACAGCACTCAGAACGTGCTGTCTACATCACACTTCTCCCCACCTAAACTGAATTTGGGGAATCTATCCCCTACACGGGATGAGCTTCCCAAATCAGTTCACTCCTCATAGACCCTAGACAGCCCATCGGAGTTCTTGTTCTTCGTTCCAGCCCTATGTACGATTTTTAGATCATACCCTTGTAAAACAAGACTCCATCTTAGTAGTCTGTCATTGCTTTTTCCCATCTGCGTCAGCCAAACCAGGAGGTTGTGGTCAGTCTACACCACAAAATGCTGCCCATACAAGTATGGATCTAATTTATTCAGGGCCCACACTATGGCAAGACACTCCTTTTCTACCGTGGAGTACGCTTGCTCCCTTGCGAGAAGCTTCTGACTCAGGAATGCTACCAGGTGGTCTGCCCCTTGGCTAGACGTCTGGCTAAGTACTGCCCCAATACCCATGTCTGAGGTGTCTGTCTGAACTATAAAGGTTTTGCTATAGTCCACACTTGTCAAAACCGGAGCACTGCATAGTGCCTCCTTTAGTCTGGTAAAGGATTCCTCACAGGCTGGCCCCAGGTAATTTTCTTTAGCATCTTTTTCTTTGTCAGGTCAGATAGGGGACCAGCCAGGGCACTGTAATTGGGTACAAATTTCCTGTAGTACCCTGCTGTCCCTAGAAAGCTTTTGACCTGCTTCTGGGTTTCTGGTCTGGGCCATGCCTGAATCACCTCTATCTTTATTTGGTTAGGACAGAGCTGTCCCCGGCCTACCACATGCCCGAGGTATGCCACTTCCCCCATGGCCACCTGGCACTTCTTGGCTTTGACAATGAACCCAGCCCTCTGTATCCTGCCCAGCACTTCCCTAAGGTGTGAAAGGTGTTCCTCTCTGCTGGTACTGAAGATGGCAATGTCATCCAGATACACTACAGTGTACTCCTCAGCAACATACAACACCTGGTTCACCAACCTTTGGAAAGTGGCTGGGGCGTTCTTCATTCTGAAAGGCATTACTTTAAACTCAAATAAGCCTATCGCAGTGATGAAGGCCAACATCTCCCTAGCTCTGTCTATCAATTCTACCTGCTAATACCCCTTAGTCAGGTCAATAGTCGTAAGGTAGGTCAACCCCCCAACTTGTCCAGGAGTTCATCCATCTGGGGCGTCGGGTGGGTGTCAGACTTTGTGACGACGCATTCAGTCCACGATAGTCCACACAGAAATGAGTTGAGCTATCTGGCTTGGGCACAAGGAGTACAGGTGAGGCCCAGGGGCTGTGGGATCTCTGGATTATCCCTTAATCCAGCATCTCCTCCACTTCCCTCTTAATGTCCTTTTGGACAGCCTTTGACACCTGATATGCTGACCGCCGTATGGGCGTCTGTGTCCCTGTCTACTCATCATGTGTTGCTAAGGGGGTTAGTCCAGGCTTGGTGCTAAACAAGGGGGCAAAGTCTGCTAGAACCTCCCTTACTTTCTGGACCTGGTCCGGGGACAGCTGGGGAGACAATTTTACTGCCTCCGCAGAAGACTTCCACTTACTCTCTTCCAGTAAGTCAAGAAGGGGATCTCCTTCGTCCATCCCCCCATGACTACACACTGCAAACACCATGTCTGCCCTATTTGCATATGGCTTCATCATGTTGACATGGTACATCCTTTCAGTCTGTCTTCTGTCAGGTAACTCCACAATGTAGTTTACATAATTTGCCTTCCTAACCACTTTGTACAGTCCTGCCCACTCTGCTTGCAGCTTGTCTTTCCAGACTGGAATAAGGACCATGATTTCCTGACCCACCATGTATGAACGAGCTCTGGCTCTGCGGTCGTACCACACCTTTTGCTTCTGTTGGGCAGCTGTCAGGTTGCTCTGGGCTGTCCCCATAAGCTCCTTCAGTCTTTCCCTAAACCTAAGGACATAATCCACAATGGGAGTTCACTGGGTGGCATGCTTGCCTTCCCAGTCCTCCCGGATCAAGTCTAGGGGCTCACGTACCTGGCATTCATATTAGAGTTCTAAGGGGGAAAATCCTGTTGACTCTTGGGGTACCTCCCTGTATGCAAACAACAGGTGAGGAAGGTATTTCTCCCAGTCCCTCCCATGCTGTTCAGCAAATGCCTGGAGCATTGACTTTAGGGTACCATTGAAATGTTCCACAAGCCTATTGGCTAGTGGGTGATATGGTGTCATGCATCTGTGCACTACCCCCACACTTCTCCCATAAACATTTCATCAGGTCTGACATGAAGGAACTGCCTCGATTGATGATTACCTCCTGCGGAAACCCAACATGGGAGAAAATCCCAAGTAAGGCATCTGCCACTTTGTCTGTTCTCAGAGAGGATAGGTCGACTGCCTGTGGGTACCGGGTTGCACAAGCCACCACAGTCAGCATGAATCTCTTCCCTGAGGAGCTGGGGGTATTTAAAGACCCCACAATGTCCATTCCCACCCTCTGGAATGGCTCCTCCACTATGGGCAAGGGGATCAGGGCTGCTTGGGTTTTCTTGCCCACCTTCCCTGTTTCTTGGCACCGGTGACAAGACCTGCAATACTCCTTCACCTGCTGGGTGAAATTAGGCCAGTAGAAATTCTGGTCCAACCGCTGCATTGTGCATGTGTTTCCTAGATGACCAGACAAGGGAATATCATGTGCAATCTTGAGCAACTGCTCACGATACCAGTGGGGAATGACAAACTGCCTGCCTAGCATCCCTCCCTATGTCTGTACTGCCTGTGTATACATAAGTCCATTTTCCCAATAAACCTTATGTCTGCTGTCACCTCCCTGTGCTCCATTTAAGTCTGCCTAAGCTCTCAGTTGCTCTAAACTAGGGTCACTTCTCTGAGCAGCTGCAAACTTTATTAAGACCCCTCCACACACTGGCACAAGATGCCAACACCATAACCCACGACTATCAATGCCCATCTCTGACCTCTCACGTATGTGCTATTCTTTTGATTCCCTGTGCCATAAAAGCACACAGATCTATCAGCAGACAATGTCCCGCAGGGCTGCTACCTATATTTCAGCACTTTTTTTCTGTGAATTACTAGACCTTATGAAATGTAACTTTGTTATGTGTACTATGATATTATGTTACCAAATTTCTGTTGTCAATGCCTTTGCTAACCTGTTACTTGCGAAGTGTTGTGTACTGTTGTAAGCTGTACTGTTGTTTTGATGAGGAACCTTTGCAAATGAGCTTTTTACTCAAAGGTGTGCATCTGAGTAATAAAATAAATAAAATAAAAAATAAATAAATAGATCTAAAGGTTAACAAAAAGTAACAAATATTTGGCATGACTCCACCAGACACTCAACTCAGTGTTAAAGAGCATGCTTGTCAAACTTCCTAGTCATGGCCAAGATCTATGCAATGGCTGTTGACAGTTGCTTGGCAGCTGTGCTCACGTTCTCAGGTGAGCACGAGATTATGGACGTGGCACGTCATTCCATGGGAAGATAAGGGGGCTCAAGATGGAGAACTTGGCATCAGTAGAGCAGATAATGTCATTTTACACTGAGCACTACGTACCTGCAATAAGGTAAAAACAGTCAGTTAATATACAGAAGTATGTAACAGCTATGCTGAAGTTGCTGGAAACAAGAATGTGTATCTAAATGAGCAATTGAAAGACATATTCCTGATTTTTATCAGTGTTTAAGATGAAAGGGCAAACAACTGTGAGATCAGCATTGCTAAAACCAAATGGCATTATAAAAGCAACAGGTATGCTTCCTTTTTCCAGCTAAAGGGGAACAGGCTCTTAGCGAGCAGTATTTATATGAACAACACTGAGTGGTGGTTGTGGTGCAGTATACGGTTTCTGAAATATCTATTATATTATTTAATATTTTCTGCACAGAAATGAAAAGATGTCAAAATATTATTGAAACAGTTATCAGATACCATGGCAGGATAACAAAGTAATTGGAGCAATCATCTTTTAAAGTTTGCAGTATTTTATAGCTTTTATAAAAAAAAAAAAGCTTTTGAATGGCGAACTAATGTATATTATTTTCTGAATTTTTTGAACAGTAAAAATCCTTTGAAAAAGCTCCATAATGAGGAAAAAAAATGTCAAGGTAAATAAAAAAGTTGGAAACACATGCTCTAAAGAAAGAATTTATTTGAATGATTATATTGACCCCAGCATCTGAATTTTTTGTTCATACAAAGCACCTCGGGGAAGCTGAATGATTGAAATGTTGAGCCATTTCCCATGGAACATTTTCCTAAAGTAGATCTGGCTGTCAAACTATGGATTAAATAGGAGATTTAATCCATGATCAGGTGATGTGACTTGACAAATTAGGCAATGACTTGTTAACAACCCATTTTATTACATTGGTTGCACTTGAGCAAACCAATGTATTGTGGCAATATGAGATTTTGGGAGGGGTGTCACTGCTGAACCCATTGCAGTTCACAGAACCAGGGTCTCGGCAGTCTACTCCAATGACCACTAGGTGTGGTCCTGACACAACTCTCTGCTGGGTTGGCTGAATGGTCATACACTTCAAAGGACCCAAACCACTCTAATCCAAGAGGGATTTGGCCTTTGATTTGTATGACTGTTCAGCCTACCCAACAGATTGGCTTTCAACAGTGAGTGCCTGCAGTCTGCAGTCCACTGACTCCATTCTAATCCACCCGCCACCTTGTGACCGATCAGTGACTGATACCCCTAGTTTTAAATTGCCCACAGTCCGCTCACTCTAACCCACCTGCCCCCTGTGGCCCTTCCTTCTTGACCACTACCCCCACCCATACCACTCACAGAGCAAGCTGAGATGCAGGTACTTTGCTGCTTTGTCCTCTTTCAGCCTCTGATTGCTGTCTTAAGCCCCATAGGATGACAATCGGGAAAGTGGGGGGAGGTGCTCCATTTCATGCCTCCTCCACCTCCTGCTGGCCTCTTCTCTCCCCCATCTCCCACCCGTGTGGAGCAGGTTGAAGCCTAAACTCCATGTGGGCTGGAAATTTAGAACATCCGCAGGCAGGCACTCTTATTAAAGTGTGGTAGTGCTAACGGCAGGCTGTCTTGGCTGCATGGCATCCCACACTTGCTCTCCTGCTGCCGCTTCTGCAAAATGACCCCCCCCATACACAATGCCCACACAACATGAGGGCTCAGGGAAAAGGATTAATTTAAAAGTACACTAGCCCCATACCTTGGGACCTAGCCCACTAGACCACCAGGGCATATCTTTTAACAGTTGCCCCCATCAGGGCATTTCCAAGTGCCACTGACCACCAATGCTTGTTTTTATTTATAGAAAAGGGATACTAGCCCCCACTAGCCTTCACTAGTCCACTTGGTCTACTAATGAAATTATAGTACCTGGTAGTCTAGTGTCCCTCCCCCTCCACTAGTGCCCAATTTCCCAGTGTCCTGTCCCTGAAATAAAGAAAACTGTCCCTCTTTTTTTCAACCTGAAAAAGAGAAAACCATCCATCATCATCCGCTGTGCCCTTATCAATGTCCCACACCCTCCGCCACTCCATACTTACCCACCGGAGGTCCATTGCTGTAACCTTCCTTGGACTGCAGACATGTCTTCACTCTTCAAAGCCCAACCACGAACTGAGGTAAGAGCTTCAATGTATTTTAATGGGGTTTTAAGTTTCAATGTATTTCAATGGGGTTTTCAACTTAGTGACATAACTTGGCCATTTTTTAATAGCTTTGCCCCAAATTTTCAATGTACCTTTTTTGGGACCCCACCTCATGAACAATTAAGTGACAGTAGGCAATTCTGTCCCAAAATATGATTTCCCAGTTGCTGCGTGAAATCACCTTTCAGACAGAAGTTTAAACTTTTCTCCACTTTTGTTCATGAGGTGAGTTCATAAGAAGGCTATGTTGAAAATTTGGTGTAAAAATATTAAAAAACAACAAAGGTATGAGCCTGCATTGAAATTTGCGAAAAGCAGGCTTGTAACTTTGGCAATTTTCAATATTTTGACCCCAAATTTCAATATAACCTTTTCTTCACAGCACCTCATGAATGTGACAGATGTCATTTTGCAGATTCTGGCCAAAATGGGGTTTTTTGCATGCTGAAAGGTGATTTTGCAGTTGCTGCTCAAAATCACATTTCTGGTAGGAGTTGAAATGTTTCTCTGCACCTGTTGATGAGATGGGGTCATAAGAAGGGTATGTTGAAAATTTGGGGCCAAAATATTCATAAACAACAAAGTTATGAGCTTGCATTGACATTTGTGAATGCAGGCTCGTAACTTTGGCAATTTTCAATATTTTGATGCCAACTTTTCAACAGAGCCATTTCTTCACAGCACTTCATAAATGTGACAGCTATCATTTTTCAGATTCTGGCCAAAATGTTTTGTTTTGCATCCCAAAAGGTGATTTTGCAGTAACTGCACGAAATCACCTTTCAGGCAGGAGTTGAAATTTTTCTCTGTCCTTGTTCATGAGGTGGGGTCATAAGAGGGCTATGTTTAAAACTTGGGGCAAAAATATTCACAAATTTTCAGCATAGCCATTTCTTCACAGCACTTCATGAATTTGACAGCTTTCATATTTTAGATCCTAGCCAAACTTTTTTGTGTCCCGGAAGGTGATTTTGCAGTCACTGCATGACATCATCTTTAGGGCAGGAAATGAAATCTTCAAAATTTGGGGTCTCAATTTAAAAAAAAATATGTTAAACAAGCAACCAATGTTCACCATTGACAAATGCTTGTAATGTGTAGTAACTGCTACAAGGTTCTAAAAGGCAGGAGTAGCAAGGAAGTCTGTACTGTGGTGGTCAGGCCAAAGACATAATGCTCCTTGTACATCCTAGGAGTTGTAGTTGAGGCTATTTTAAAGAGATAAAGCAGATTTGTAGTCAATGGGCCCCATTTTCAAAAGTTTAGCAAGGCACAAACCAGGGTTGTAGTGCACTAACCAGGAATAGTGCCGACCATTGGGGGTGTGGCCATATTCAAAGGCCACCTATGCGCGGTGCACCTACGACAGTGCCATGGCACACAGTATCACATTGCACATATGAAAATGTGGGATCACACATGCATACACAGCACAGAATGATATTGATGGGTTTCAGAGGTGCTAAACAGCTGCAAGCATGGCACAGTTTAATAAAGTGAATACAATTAAAATTGCTTGAACAGTAGATGAATAGAGGGACACATGCTAATCAAATGGTTTGGTCTGACACCTTGGATTAATAATCAGAGAGAACTCCTCCAATAGTTCCAAACCTAGGCCTGGCAACCTCACTCAGTCTCCCAATTGGTCTCTGTTTTATTCAGTAAAATCTTCAATGAAATGTCAGGTCACTCCAGATATTGGGCCACCTCTCTCCCTAATTCTAATTTTGATTGGAACCATATTTGGTCAGATTTGTACCACTTGGTCTCTAATGACAGTCTTCAGCTAACTCAATACTATATTTTATATGATATATATTATACCCCTGCCTGTCTAGCCAAAATGGGTAAACTCCCCTCTTCGTAGTGCACCAGATGTGGCCATGCGGATGGAACTCTTATGCACATTTTCTGGGACTGTCCAAAGGTTGCACCTCTCGGGAGGAAAATTAAACAAAGAATAGACCCCCTTTTGGGGTTGGAGGATTGCTTTCTTCCCAAAATTTTCTTGGTAGGGGATTACTCCAAGATGTCAGTCAAAGAGTGGAAACACTGGATAGCTATGTTCTCCTGATCAGTTAAAAAAGTGACTTTACACCACTGGAAAGATCAAAATGAGATCTCATATTCTGAATGGCTCAATGAACTACTGTATAACCTAAGGACAGAAAAGATGATTGCTAGTCTTCATAATCGCATACCAGTTTACAAAAAGAAATGGGAAAAACTACACACATTAATCCTGGTCCCCACCCCCACTTGAAGGGGGTCATGCTCTTGGTTAAATTAGATAAGATGGCCAGCCCGGTGGAGCAGAGGGCTGAGGTGCTGGCACCTTACCTCGAGCCACGTGGGAGACCTGGGTTTGGGAATGGACTCAGGATGCCGGGGGCTAGCAGGGGAAGGAGAGTATTGAGCATCTGTAAAGACTGCTCTCGTCTCTTGGGGTGGGTAGTGGGGAGGCGTCACTCTGCAGCAACCTCAGGTGGAGACCGGGGGAAGAGCAGATGCAACGTAATGGAACATCACCAGAAAAATAGAAAAATGGCTCCACGATCAGCCAGATGACAGGCTGCCTAGTGATATGAGGCCATCAATGTCCTGGAGCTCCCAGTCCCTCAGCAGTTCCCCAGGGCCAAGTATTGTGCTAGCCCTTCCTCCGGTGCCTTCCCTCTCGGAAGAGGGAGACCTGCCCGGCAAAAGGTTTCTTCAAGGTTACCTTGGGGATGACTGCAATACGAGGGTCGGGGCTCGGCAACAAGATGGGTGAGATGCTGCCTTGGCAGAGCCTGAAGGAGTGGCTGAGGTGGTAGCATGTAGGGGAGGAAAAAGAAACAACACCAAAAAAAAAATTAGATAAGATTTCAAATCCTTGTAAAAAGCCAGTTTTGTGACTACGTAGGGAACCGTCATAAGCTAGCTTTATTTTTTTGATTTACAACATATATGCCCCTTTTGGCCCCAGGTGAGGGGGTCATCTAATATATATTACTGTTAGCTTGTCTCTACAATGGGAAGGGATTGCAAGCTCACTATATCACACCTCTGTGGACAGACTGTGAGGGTGGGGGGTGGAAGATGAAGTACTGGTAATGTTGTGGTTGTTGTTTGTATGTTTGTATACTTTGTGTATTTTGAAACTAAAATAAAGCATATTAAATTTAAATAAAATGGTTGGAGGTTGTGGTAATGGGCTTCTGCTGGCATCCTTGGTAAGAGGTTCCTTACCTGTTTGTGGCTCACTTGCAATTAAAAGATTTTATACCTGCATACCTGCGTTTGACTGCATTTTTGAGGTTGGTGGTTGGTGTGGTAATTCTCCCTTACCTGATACTTTTTTTGCTGCACATCCAGCCAGTGGGGTGGCTTTGCCTGTGCCTCAAGAATGGTAAAACCATCAGGATAGAGCACTCACCACCTCTTGAAGTAAAGGATGCCAGGCAAGTTGAAAATTAAATAAACACCTTTAATGCGAACACATGCAGACATGCCTGCCTAATACATTTCAGATCAGAATGATCATTTATCAATAATGGATCATTCTGACCAAAAATGCATCAGGCAGGCCTGTCTGCATGTGTTCACATTAAAGATTTATATTTAATTTTCAACTTGCCTGGTGTCCTTTATTTCAAGAAGTGGTGAGTGCTTGACCCTGATAGTTTTACTGTTGATGTTTTTGATCTGGAGCACAACCTGCACTGTATGGGACTCTACATGTCATTAACTGGTAGAATGCCAAACATGATTACTTCACAACCATTATTCTTTAGATCTTTCCCATGTTCAAAAGATCAGAAACAATTGCAAATATAATTTTCATGCTCTTGTCCAACCTTATTAGTTCCCAGGTACAATGTGATAATTGGGTTTGGGTCACAGATGATAGTTATTTCTGGTAGTCCTTTGTGAATCTCTGAATTTATGCACCTGGGAAACAGGACACTGGAATTTATTTGCCATCCCAGAAATGGTAGTGTCATGATATCTGACAATTGAATCTCCTATCACTAATTTAGTCCATGGTCCTGGGGACATTCTGATTTAAGCAATAATGCCCAACAGGGTGTATGTGTCATGCTGGCATAATGTCATGCCTCAGGTGGTTAGGCACGAGGCTGCAGGCCGAGGTGACATTATCCCACCATGACACACACCCTGGAGGGCATTATTGCTATTATATAATGGCTTGTTCTTATACAGAATAAAAACAATTCATTTTAAAGAATGCTTTTGTTAATGTGGAAAAATATTTTTGTTTCTTAAAAGGAGATGCAAAAAAAGAGAATAAGCTCCAAACAATAATCAAGAGATTCACAGTGCCGAGACTACACCCGCCAAGCTGACCAATCAAAGTCCAGGATTCTTTCTTGCCATTGTATAATATTTCATTAATTACCAATGTTTCATTAGAGATTTGTTCATGTTCTAAAGATCAATCAATGTTTGTTTACAAGTTGGACAGTAACTGGCTGTACAGTATTTGCTCTGCAACTTTTTCTAACTTTCTCATATTGGCACACCAGATACCAACCATATTCTGTGGACTTATCTAGTGCTTATCTACCTCTCTTTGTGCTTTTGTTTTCCCTGTCTTCTGTAACAATTTCATTAGGTATTTTTGCCTCATTTAATAATTTGTGCTCAGCCACTAGTGACCTCATGAACAATTCAGTCTTGCTAATTCCATTAACATGTATAAGCTCTATCTTTTGAATGTTGTGTTCTCTAAGTAGAGATTCATAGGTCAAGCATCTTACACAACTGAATGTATCTGGTTTATCATTTACTGATTTTGCTATATACATTGAGAATTTTTTCCATTTTATGATAGACTCTTCATTACAAAGAAGCATGAGTAGATCCTCTGTAGGATTCATTTCTGCATGTAGACTTTTTCTTCCAAGTAAAGTCACCTTCAGACACATGTTTAAAGGTGGAGTATTATTCTGTTACCTCAGCAAGCTTGGCAGACACACTTGCCTCTACCTATGCGTCACCTCTGAGACATGCTTACTGAAGCTCATGAGATGGAGGGCTTTTATCCTGGTGGTCTGGAAGTGCTGATCTTAGAACTTCTAGTTTAGCAAGGGACAACATTTATAGTGTACAAAAAAGGCTATCCTGGAAATGGTAAGTGCTGTAATTATTCAAAGCTTACATGTACAGCAGAATAACATTTGTATATGTAACAACACTGTATAGAAAGGATCAAATTGTTGATAATCAGATGTGTTTGATTAATAAACAATTTGTGTAGCTGTCAATGAACATTTGTTTCTGTGCTATACTGTATTCCCTGTCAAATTATCTCTCCCAGAATGTGACTTAACAAGTGTCTCCTAATGTATTTTAAGTACTGTACATAAGTTTCTGTTGTTCTCACTCCAGTAGTAAGGGCTGCATCGCCCTTTGGAATGTCAGCATGCTTACCATCTCTGATTGTGGCAGGCTGGAAAACCGGATGAGTTCAATTTCTTCTGGCATGCCTCTCTGCTAAGATGCTGTCCCAGATGCAGGTATGCCAGAAAAGGGCTATAGTTGGTCCATTCATAGTCTGGCATATCGGCATGTTCACGTCTTTGGTATGTTGAAAATATAGGGAGTCTGACTGTATTTATGAAATTAAGAATTTGACTGTTATTTTTATTTTGAGTCAGTGTGCATGTAAGAGAGAGGGGACGTGCTCTGGGTGTAAAACACTTTTGACAGTATTGATTATAACAAACCAAAAAAAAAAATTTTTTGTTATACTGTATTTCCAGTTGGTATATTGGAGGGGGGGGTGCATGTGCCCTGGATCATTTTTGGGGGAAGGGGCTCTCGATCCCTCAGACAGTATTGCTTAAAAAAAGGAGAATATGACTTGTGTCATTTTCAGTCAGCTTGTGTGTTTGAGGGGGGTGTAAATTAGATTGCTGTTTTGGGAAAGGCTCTGGATCACTCATACAGTATTGATTAAAAAACACAAGACTTTTTCTTTTGGTATTTCCAGTCAGCGCACACTAAAGTTCACTAATGAAATAAGGAGCTGAAGAGGAGTATGTCCATAGTTAATGTTTGCACCAGTCATAATGTGTAAATCAAGTTTGTTTGGGATTTAATTTTGGTGTCACATACAACAATGCTTTCAGGCAGATTATTCCATAGATTTATGACATGTTATTAACGAAAATATTTGTTTTTGATTGTTTGGAATCTAGTTGGTTTCAACTCTAGTGGATGACCACAAGTGAGTGTTTTAGCATCCTTAAATTCTAAGTTCATTTTGTTAAAGATATACAGATCATTTATTAAGTGATGTGTGATTAGCAAATCCCTCCCTTTTCCTACGTAACTCCAGACTCATGAGATTTAGTTCAATTAGTCTATCTTCATAATTTCTTTTCCTTACACTGCTAGCCATTTTGGTAGCTCAGTGTTGCATCCGTTCAACTCTATTTATATCTGATTGTTTATATGGGCACCACATTTGACTTTCATAATCTAAAGCCGTGTTTACATGGCAGTAGTGCTTTCAACTCTGGCCACAACAGCGCAGTCCCCACCACCTGTGACTCGATTGTCTGCCTGTCTACATGGCTCCTCTCTGAATCACTCCAATCTGCACTGGTGAGGGGCCTTGTATCAGGGGGCAGGATGGCAGCTGAAGGAATCATGTGCCACTGAACGTGTTGCAGTGACGCACATAGTCCACATGGCAATGGCAGCCACTTTAAGCCGCTTACTACGCTTGGTATTCCCAACTTGCTAGGGAATCCGGGAGCATGTTAGTGAGTGGCTTACCATGATTGAGTGTCTGTCTACATGGTCACATTTGCACTGGAGCAACTCGAGCACTCATGTTACTCCAGTGCAAATGTGACCTTGTAAACTTGGCTTAACAAAGGTCTAACATAGGATTTATATAATGGCATCAGAACTTCCTTTTCATGACTACTTATATTTTTTTCTTATTGACCCCAAGACTTTATTAGCTTTTGAGATCACCACATTGTATTGGTCATTTTGTTCACATTTATTATTTATGATTATGCCTCTGTCTCTCTCATTTTCAGTTTCCTTTAATAAGTTATTACACAATGAGTAATGATGTGGAATGTGATTTTCCCTAGGTGAAACACTGCATTTATCAAGATTCAGTTTCATGCCCCACTTATATGCCCATCTGGTAATGGAATCAAGATCTTGTTGGAGTCTTTCAATTTCTTCTATGGTGCTACATGGACCTCCTAACTTGGTATCATCGCATATTTCATACTCTGGCTAATGACTTCTTTGTTCATGTCCAAGATAACAACTTGAAATGTTAATGGACCCAGGACTGACACCTGGGGACCCCACTAGTCACGTCCCCATCATCTGATAAATAACCATTTAAAGATGCTATTTGGGTACACCCTGATAACCAATTTATAACCCATTGTATGATGTTATTTGGTATGTTTACTATAAACCTATGAACTAAGGGATCCCATCCCTACAGGCCACAATACATGGTGTGTTATGGCCAGGATACACACATTTCCTCAAATGCCAGGAGCCTGCTGTGCAACTCTTCCCAGGGCTGTCTGCATGGGATCCCTCATATCTATGTGGCCTGTCTGCACAGGTGGTGGGGAGTGGGCATGCCCATAGGCTGGTGTAGCATGGTGTGCACAATGCCAGATATGCACCACTGGGCCAGTGTCAGAAGTTCCATTACCCCAGCCAGACAGCTGCCATAATTAGTGTGCACCCCCCTCGATTGGCAATTTCATGCCCACATGGTGCCCCACAGCCATGGACGACAGCTCTCCTCTATGTCACATAGGACTGAGGGGTGGATGGTAACTGGACACTGTTTGCCCATGATGGGTTTAAAACAGTGCCACACTTGGTGCCACAGCAGTCCTTATAGAGACTACTGTATCCCATGATCATATCCGTCTTCAGAGCAGGAGATACACTGTGGGGCTAGTTGGGACTTCTGATTGAAAGGCAATGGTTCAGACCAGGTCTGCCCCCCCCCAATGCTTGGACATATGTGATCGCACATTGGGCCAGCTAGGGGTCATGCTTCCCAGCCCATGCATCTGTTGGGGGCCGGGTATGCAACATGTAGTTGTATGGCCTGGTACACATCCTTATCGGTGTGTTATTTCATAGAGACCATTGTGGACGGGGTGGTACGCATACCCTGATAGCTTTTTCTGGGGGCACTCTGGATTACTCAGACAGTATTGCTTAAAAAAACAACAATTTGACTTGTGTCATTTCCAGTCATTGTGTGTGGGTGGGGTACATGTGCCCTGTATCACTTTTGCTGGGTGGGGAGCTGGACTGCTCGGAACTTTATTAATTAACAAAACAGAATTTGACTTTTGTGTTATTTGCAGTCTGTGTGCATGGTGGGGGGGCATGTGCCTAGAACTGTTTTTGCTGGAAGGGGTCCTTGATAGCTGGGATAGTACTGAGTAATTTTCTCTCATTTCCAATCTGTGTGTGTGCATGTGTGTGTGTGTGCATGCACGCGTGTGTGTATGTGTGTATGTGTGTACGTAAAGCGCAAGTGTGTGTGTGTGTGTGTGTGTGTGTGTGTGTGTGTGTGTGTGTGTGTGTGCGGTGTGCACATGCCCTGATTACTTTTATGTGGAGGTGCCTCTGGATCACTCTGATGCTATTGATAAAAAAAAAAACAGGTTTTTGATGTTTTCTCCATTGACAGTGTGCATGGGGGGTGTACATGTGCCTCGGAGAACTTTTTCTAGGAGGGTGGTCTCTGAATCGTTCAGACAGCGCTGATTAAAAAAAACTCAGATTTGACTTTTGTTTCATTTCTAGCCAGTGTGCATGGGGGGTGGGGTGATGCATCTGCTCTGGATTCTTGTTACTGTGGGAGGGGCCAGGATAACAGTTGCTATGCATGTAAAGAGGGGGGTGTAGTATCCATGCCCTCTTCTGCATGCTAGCAGTGTTCTGCTTCACAATATTAGTGTAAGTGTGTCTATGAACTGAACATCACATGCTTCACATTCAGGCTGATGAAGATGCTGGATGGGTCTAAACTCATTTTAGCATGGCAGCATGATGATCTGCTCAGATACCAGTGCACTTGAAAATGGGTGGTGGTGGAATGCTCATTTGTGGTCTGGAACACCACTCTTCCAAGATGCCAGTGTGCTGGAAAAAGGGTACTGAGTGTTCAGTTCTTGACTGGCATCGCATTTTGGCATGCAATCTTTATAGTGACATGCTTAAAAAGGGAAACAATGCTCCTAAACATGTAATTAGCATTTGTGTGGAATTTGAATATGTAATTTTGTTTATGTTGTTGCTAGCATGCATTAAAGGAAGGAGGGCACTCTGGATCACCAAATTTGAATATATAATTGCCGCTATCCTTTGATGGTGTGACTGTAAATGAGCGACTGTCAAAACAGTGACTCATTTACAGTGCTACCCTTCTTGGGCTCCCCTCTAAGGGTAGCAACAGAATATGAAAGTGACAGTAGAAATGAGCGTGGGACGGCGACTGGAAGGGGAAGGATAGGGAAGAGGGTTTGTGTGGGGTAGTGTTCCACGCTGCCACCGAGCTAGCCATGTGGTGTGGTGTTGAGGGTGGCTAGCTTCGGTGCAGCAGGTACTGAATTTGGGACTGGGGAAAATTTCACTGCTTCCATTGGTTTTTTTTTTTTTTTTTTAAGTCAGACTGTCTCCCCCTCCCCAACATGCACTCCCCTGGAGTTGGTTATATTTAGTCAGGGGGTGTGGGAGAGAAGCCCCCATGAGGGTGGGTGCGGGTGAGTGCAGCCCCCCCCCCACATAAATACTATTTTAAATTGACGGATATCTTGTCACCCACAAGAGTATATCGCCGATTGGCTTTTTGGCAATGTGCACTTGCTGTAACAGCGATCACTGTTTTGCAATCGCTGTTATGACATGGAACCATAATTGCCACTGCCAGTGTGCTAGGGGCCATAATTTTGTTTATAATGCAGCTGGCATGTGCAAAGAAGAATTAGCATTTCCTGTATAAATCACTTTTGATACACACTGTATCTCAAAGCACTTTGCAAGTGATGAGAGACTGGTAGTGTGGTGACTGTAAATGTGTAGTGACAGCCAGTTCACACAAAAAAAAAGACACACAGCCTTGGACAACTGCATGAACCTGTTTTATGTGAACAGCAATGTAGACCAGTACACTGTGAAAAATGTTCTATTCTTGAAAAAAGTGCCTTTGGTTCTTTTGCTTCCGATAAGTTCAAGAAAACCTGCACTCCAACAAATGACCCACATTGGTTAAACCTATATGCACACTCCACTTGAATTTTGCCATTAAAGCATCAAAAAAACATATTGGGAGCTTGTATGTGTTTGTGCTTGGTGTTCCGGTTTTCTTGGACTTATCTGCTTTGTAGGGTTAGCTGCTCTGTACCTGCACCTGCACCTCTCCAAACCTGGGCCATTTACAGTTCAGTTGTTTGGTTCTTTTACTTCTGACTGGAGACCCACCAGGATAGCTCCAGAGATGGGAGGACGGGACTGGAGTTTAATGTCTCATTCAAGGGATGCCATATCAACAGTACTTCAGCCCCCTAGTACTGCACCGGGTGCTGTAATTTATGTTATGACTCCAGTCCCTGTGTGAGACTAGAACTTATGACCTTCAGGTGCAGAGGTGGATGTGCTAACAACTGAGCATGCTGACACCCCGTAAAGGTGGCTCAGTTGGGGAGGTCAATGTACTGGATCACTGAAACTGAATACATAATTCTGTTAATGCTGCTACTGGTGTATATGAA
Organism: Neoceratodus forsteri; assembly: GCA_016271365.2. Classification (NCBI taxonomy): domain Eukaryota; kingdom Metazoa; phylum Chordata; order Ceratodontiformes; family Ceratodontidae; genus Neoceratodus; species Neoceratodus forsteri. The sequence continues at coordinate 603,757,421 of CM057456.1, read as the reverse complement.
AAGGTTGTGGTGGTGGTGGGGGGTGCCCCAGATTAAACATTGCTAAAATAAACTGACCTTAAGTAAATGTGTGTGTATTTTATGGCGCGGTTTCATTTATTTATTTATTTTTATTTTATTAGCATCTCAGATTAGTACCTTTGAGCTAAAAGCGCCATGTCACAGGAATTATATACAAGGGCAAAACAATACAATAGGGTGCACAATATTACAATCAACAATTACATATGGAACATTCCTGCTGAGAGATAAATTCAGAGAGCTTACTGAGTAACATAAAGCAAAGCGAAATCCAATATCATACATAATTGTACTAGGGTACAGGTGACTCAGAGGTGGTAAACAGAAGGTACAAAAGGGTAAACTAAGCTATCAATGCATAACAATGTACAGAGAATGCTTCAGATAAACAAATCAAAACAAGAATCATGTGTACAATGGAACAGGACAGAGACTCAGCAGGAGGGAGGGGAGAGGAAGATAATGAGGGTTGGACCCAAGGTCAGCAAGAATTAAGGAGTTGCAGTCCAGAGAGCCAAGTCAAGGGAAAGATAATTTGGAGTAGAGGTAGATCCTGAGAGTGGGATCATGGGAATACAGCATTAGGGAGATTACAACTCAGTAGGCCAAGATGTGGGGAGTTAATTGAGGTAATGGATGAGGTGGAGACCCATGTGGCTTGAGTGGTAGTAGAAATTAACTAATCGGTTAACAGTGGGTGGGGCTTGGGGAGCAGCCAGGAGCCATAACAAGGGGAAGGGAGGTGAGGAGAGTAGAGTAGAGTGTAGGATATGTGGAGGGCCCTGGTGGGGTACGAGTGTGGGGAGAGGTGGAGGTGGGGCCTAGAGGGGGGTATGCGGAAGGGGCAAGGGATGTAAGGGAGGGGTAGGGGTGTGGGAGTCAAGGGCCCAGGGAAGTGGGTCAGTGGTTAGAGCCTCCTAGTAGAAACAGTCGAAGCTGGCCGAGGCAACAAGATGCTGTCTAAGCAATTGTTTAAAAGAACCCAGTGTGGATGCAGAGGAGATATCAACATGAAGTGAGTTATACCAATGTGGGGCCTGGTGTGCGAAAGATATTTGACCTTGGGAGGTACGGCAGCGGGAATTTTGAAAACCTGGCTAACTGAGCTTCTGGTTGGTGGAGGTTGGTGAACGGGGTGAGGAGTTCCTGAACACCAGGGGGCAACATTCCAGGTCTGTTTTTTGCGCTATTATACATGATTGAAACATTAGTCTGCTCTTGAAGGGGAGCCAGTTGACCTGGGCATACAAGTCACAGGTATGGGTCAAACGGGCAGATCCTGTTAGGAGTTGGCAGGCTTTGTTAAGTGCTACAGAGATGCAGTGGAGGGATGTATCTGTGGCCAATCTATAGATGACAAGTCCATAGTCTATAAGTGATACCACTGATCCGAGAATGGCTAAATTGAGGGCCTCCATGGTCAGACAGGATTTATGTCTATAAAGAAGCCTTATGTGCGAGTTGGCCCTGGCGACATTGTCAATGTAGGTGGTGTAAGATAGGGAACTGTCGATCGTAACCCCGATACTTAAAATGTTGAACCAGTTCAAAGGGGGAGCCTACTTCATTGGTGATTGTTAGTGGGTAGGAACAATGTCTGTTTTGTGGATTAGAGAATTGAAAGGTGTGTGCCTGTAGTTCTGTGGGGGACGAACTCCTCCCCCACATCCTACTTAAGCCTTCAGACTCCGCAGCTCTGCTTAGAGTGAGTCGCACTCACTGTCGTGCCATCACTGGTCCGTGGCTGCTGTCTCCACCCCCCCCGGTTCATTTGTCCTGGCCGTTGTTGTTTTCCCCTCCCACCTCCCTTCTCCTCCCGCTCCCTGTGTCTCCTTTTCGTCCGTTTGATTTCAGATGGTTTTTTTTGGGGGGGGGGGATTTTGTAGCGCACTCTTCAGTGCTGTGCTGTTTTCCTGCCCTATTGCTCTATTCTTCTATTCACTTGCCTTGTGTTTCTGTTTCCCCTCTGAGCAGCCCGGTTCCAGCCTCAGTCCTCGCCGCTTCTCCATTTGCCTCCAGGTTTGTTGCTCATGGACCCGATTTTCCAGCCCCGCCTTTATCGCTGACTGTGTTCTATGCCTCCCCGCTGCTATTATGCATCGCCTGCCTGCACTATCCGCTTCACTGCATTGAGCTCGTCACCAGTCTGGCTGCTGCTCCTGGACCTTCCAGCCGAGGAACGTCTTCCTCTACTCCTCACTCATAGCAGCCAGCCCTTTCTTTTGCTGCCATGCTACGAACAGTGCTTACTTTCTTTTCATCAGCCGCATGCTCCCTTCAGCTAGCGTGTCTACTGACATGCCGATACCGGCGTTCCCGCTTTAAGCCTGTGCTTGTGTTCCTATGTTCCTGTCACGGCTGTTCAGCCTTTCCCTCATGCCAGGACTTCTGGATGTTCCTTTATAATGAGCTGCTGCTCCTTGGCTGGCCGGCAGCATTTCCTGGGATTGCCATCTAGTAAGCAGCATTCCTATCCTTCCAATTACTGGCTTTATTGTACCAATTTGGGCTATCTGCATATAATTACTTGGTTTGTGTGACTATTGGCAGTGCCAGTAACTTCAGCTAAACATCAGGATCAGGACACCTCTAATTAGAAGGGCTTGTTTTAAACATTGTACTCCACCTAAGTACTGCCCAGCTTGTTTGTGCTTGCTGCCCTTGTGGGTCTGATCACTGCTCACCTCATACCTGTAGTTTCTGCGTAGTTAACAGTAACTACACTATCATCCTCCTGTGCCATGAAATCCATAGCCTGCAATTGGGGATTTATTTGCTTCCTGAAGACTCTGCAGTTGTTCTGGCCACTTCTCAATGAAGTGATGTTACCATTCTTATAAATCCATTCATTGGGTACTTGCAGCACCACCGAAGCTCCTCTGTCCTAAGGCAAGCTGATTACTGTACCGTATCTGACCAATTGTAGTCTGCTAAGCAGTACTGCTTTCTCTACTTGGCATGGGTTTTTGGGAAACTAATTCTCTTAGCAGTTTCAGATTAGTTGAGGGAGGGGGGACCACTCGATGACAGAGAAATGTTAATTAGCCCAGAAGTCAGCCATCAGGAGATTAGGGGGCACTATGCTGTCATGGCCCATGGGCTTGACAGCACCTTAGCTGACAGACTGCAGTGTGTGGCAGTAAAATAAATAATTGAAATGCATCAAAAAACTATTTTCCAGATCCAGCATGTTGGGTTTTTTGGCAACTACAGTGACATGCCAGTCCACATGCTAAGCACCTAGACCGGCATGCTGTTGCTAGATTTGACACCAATCTGTTTTCCACTCCTGAGCACAATTCATATATTTTTTTAAATATTTGAGACTTTTTATACTTTTAGGTGACCCTACAAATTCAGTTTGTATCCACTACTGCACTGACACCTCTCCATCTGATGCAAGGGTTCTGCAAAAGTTCCTGAAGCTTCACCTCCACAGTGAGCATACCTCCCCATGATCCAGTGTGATGGTGGTGTGGGGGGGGGCAGCAGAGTGACCAGAGCTGGGACAAGCCAAATTGGGAGCATAGATGCCATCCACCACTGCCATCCTCATTAGAATCTCATCTTTTTGAATTCCTTCCCTCATCAATGGGCTAAACCATGAAAGGCTGATGTCACGTGGCCTCTTTTACATTGAACGTCTTCTTGTCACCTGTCCATGAGGCACTATTAGAAATGGGAAGGCAAGAACCTCCACAATAATCTGAGGGTGCTGCCTTCACCATGCCCTGAGGGTCCTCTGGCCCATGGCTAGAAAATGGGATTATGTTGATAATCCAGGTCTGAAGACTCACTCCACCTAGTCAGTCCTTGGGACAATGTTGTAAAAAAGACATGAAGTGATCCCTCTCAAGTAAGCCAAGTGTCACAGCTTCTAGTCACATAGTCAATGATAAACATGGGTATGGTAAAATCTGGACTGCCAGACTCTGAATGGACCAAAATAGTAAACCCCAGACTAGCTAGTCTGGCTGGAACACCAGGACAGCGTGCAACTTGCGCAGTCTAGCTAGTCTGCATGTCACCTAGGGATTAATGGAGTGTGTGAGACAATCCAAGTCTTTCAAAGTGGCTTGACCACAGCACCAGCCCCACCCCATTTGACCGTCAGCCCTGTACTGTCTACACCCTTCCTGCATCCAGATCAGCCATGACCCACAGTAGACCACCCTCCAGGTACCTGGACCACCATTTCAGCCACTGGACCAGCCTAAGATTCCCAGTCAGCCACTCTTCCAGCAGTTGGGACAAGGTTTCAGGCACAAGATCAGCCCCCATCCCCAGAAGACTACCCCTCCAGCTCCCAAGCCACCTCCCATCCATAGACAATCTTCTTTCCAGCATTTGGACCGCTCTTACAACCCTCAGACCAGCCCCTCTTGCTCAATGGACCAGCCTCCCTGCTCTTGGACCACCCTTCTAGGCCCAGTTCAGCCTCCTCAACCCAGTCAAACAGTGTCCTAGCAGTTGGACCACCCTTCCAACCACAGGACCACCCTTCCAGCCAAGCAAATCTATCTCCCAGCATTTGGACCACCCTTCTAGGCCTGGACCATCCTCCAACCACCTTCCAGCACCGGGACCATCATTCCAGCCCTTGGTCCAGCCTATGTTCTCCAGCCATCACATTCCCAGCAGCTGGATCACACTTTCATCCCCAGGACCATCCTCTGACCCCAGTTGACCACTCTTCTATCCCCTGGACCAGCCTCCCCTCCCTAGCTGACAAGCTTCCCATCACCTTGACCACCATTCTAAACCCCAGACCAACTTCCTAGCAGCAGCAGCTCCACTCTTCCAGCCCCCTGATATAGCAATACCCCTCACAGCAGCTGGGCCACTCTTCCAGCCACTGGACCAGTCTCTCCTCCAAAGCCAACCAGCCTCACTGCATCCTTCCAGACCCTAGACCAGCCTTACCTTGCCAGCTGACCAGCCTCTCGGCAGCAGGGTCAACCATCCAATTCCTGAACCAGCCTCCAACCCCAAATGACCTTCCACTTAGCAGCTGAATTCCCAAGTCCCTGGACCAGCCTCTCCTCCCCATCTGACCAGCCTTCCACCACATGGACCACCCTTATAGGCCCTGATCCAGTCTTCCCTTCCCAGCTGGCCAGCTTTCCATCAGCAGGACCATCCTACCAGCACCCAAACTGGTCTCCCGCCCCTAGTCAACCTTCCTCTCAGCGATTGGATCACTCTTCCAGATCCCAGACCAGATTATCCTCCCCAGCTGACCAGCCTCATTGCACTTGGACAACCCCCAAGCCCCAGAGGAGCCTCCCCCCCAAACAACCTCTTGGGCTACCCTCCCAGCCCACAAACCTGGCTCTTCTCCTCAGCGAACAACAACACCCACCACAAAGTAAGAATCCCAACCCTCTTTACTTCATTGCCAACTCTAAGGTCATAATGCCCTTCCTAGGGCCATAATGCCCACCACAGGGATGGAATGCCAACTCTTTGTGCCTAAATGAACACCCTGGGGTCAGAATATCAATCCTTGGACTGTCATTCCTGCTTTCTGTGCTTCAGTGCATATCTTAGGGCCATGCCCACCAAAGCCCATGTTTGCTTCTCCACTTGAGCAGCTGAATGTGACAGCTAGTACTGTACATAGACATGCACACAGCAGAGCTGAGCCACAGATTTTGTATGCCCTGCCCCATTCACATTTCAAAGTGCAGAGCATTGTTTTTCAGGTTGTTTGAACAAAAAATAATTTAGAATATAAAATAACGTACACATCTCTTCTGCTTTCACATTTTATTTTTATTAGTTTTGAGAAAAAAGCTATCTCTGTTGGCTGACAGTCTCTCTTTAAGAAATACTTTAATTAGTTAGAAAGATAGAGAGATAGATAGACAGAATGGGAGGTTGTCAGCTGACTGCTTCAACTGAAGCTGGCAGCAAGATGTCCAGCTGTGGCATCTGCATTCAAGAAAATCCAGCTGTTCTCATACTGAGAACACAGATCAATGGCTCATCTCACTAAGCTGGGCCACCTGCATTAAGGGGCGTCCAGAAAAGGTATGTCTGCCAATTTTTTTTTAAAAGCAAACACCAGAATTAAGCTGAACTCTTCCTGTTTAGCTAGGTTCAGGTGTTTGTTTATCTTTTTAAATTACACATTTTTTATGTATTTTCCTTGGTTTTTATTTCAGGTGGTGTGGGGACAAAATGACGTCCATCATGACACGCAAAACAAATTCTGGTGCTGTGAAAAGCAAGTGGTAGAAAACAAAAAAGTCTGTGACATGGAATTTTTCATGTTGTATCAGAACATTAACTCAATAACCCTACTGAGCATGGTTAGAACAGAAAAAAAAAGAAATCCTTATAACTTTGGAACCTTTAAATATCTTATGATGAAACCTTCCAAAGCCTCTACCTTGGCACATCATGCTTCTACCCTGAAAAGATCTGGAAAAAAAAATTCCTTTCTGTGTTGGCTGTACATGAGAGAAAATCCCAAAACCCATGTTAAGTATAGGAAAGAAAATTAGACTTCTACAGGAAAATGACATATGCAGATCTCAGAAACTACAAAAGCTGCTGTCCCAAAACTTTTCACATATTTAGTCCTCTTGCCTATTACACAATGCATGCACAATATTAACTAATTTTGTCAAACAGGGCCAAAGCTATTGAGGTGCAAAGTTAAAGATTTAACATAGACTCTGTCACTCAACCCAAACTATACTGGCACTACCGCACCAGTATAATATATATTCTTTGCAAAAAACTTTGTTAATGCATCAGTTAGAGTAAATGAATGCTTCAAAAGTAGGGAAATGTGGTGTAAGGGATTCTAACCCTATTTCCCCACCCCCCACCCCAAGTAACAAAAGGAAAAAAATATTAGGGTTTTGGGTCTCCGGAGTCTTTGCAACTTAGTGACAGGGTCTTCCTTGTAGTTGTCAACCTTAATGCTTACCCCTCCCTCCCAGTCTGTAACCTCCAGCCCAAAGTACAAGGTACAGCTCCAAGACAGTGCCTCATACTGATACACTCTTCAAAGGTAGAAGTATGTCTCGCCACATGTTGCCAACACAGTTTGTTGTAGCTTTCTTTACACAGGGCCCTGAGGGCCCTGTCTGAAGAAAGGAGATCACCTGTGACATTGTTTGCTTAGGGAATGGGGTGTGGTGACAATTCAGGACACCTCTCCTTTTATGCAATATATTCATACATGTGTGCTATGTTTCCTACTGTTGTTATGGTCCTGCTGGTGCCTTCAGAGGATTTATAAAGTTTGCACTGTTCTGAGGCCTACTGTGTTGTCTGCTTTTTATGTGGGTACAGGGGTGGCCAGGACCCTTTTTCAGACAAGTAAGGGGGTGTCCCATTCAGGGGACTGGGCAGGGGGGATAAGTACACTTTTGTGTATGGCAACATGTCAACATGGCTGGGTGCACCAATTGATGGGATGGAAGGTCGTACTGCAAGGTACTGAAGGAAACACGGCCTGCATTGAGGAAGTTATGTACTGTGTGGTATGGAGAGTCCAGTGCAGCTATGCCGCATGCTGTGCCCCACAGGACATGCCCGCAGGGGATGACAAATGTGGCACTATTACATGAAGGAACTTGGCTGGTATAGGTCCAGCCCTAACAGCATCCCATCTTTGTGGTATGTGTGTGCTGTGGTTATGGCTATGATGCATTTGGATATGTCCTTGGGGGATGGTGGCTGATGGGACCACAGGTCGAGGTTTATGGCAGGGGTTTATGTGACGTAAATGTGCTGCAGCTTATGCTCATGCCTTTTTGACGTAAACTGGTTTGTTCATACGCATTATGCTGTGAGTGCTGTGCATAGCCATATGCCATTCTCCTGCACTGTCTCCTTGGGGCGTGCACATGCCATGTTTAGGCATGCTGTGTGCCTCGGCTATGCATCCTTGCCATGGCATACCATGTGCGTGAATCACTTCTGCAGGCAGTTACACAGTTCATAGCATGCTTTGCATATTGCTGAATAGAGGGCTTTGTGCAGTCACTAGTGAGGAATACCCTTTCTCACTAGTACACATTTCAGTACAGAGTTCAGCCTAACTAATAACATTATAAATTTATCTTTGGGCAGTATAGGTTTCCACCTGTCCCTTTCTTGACATGCACTCCAAATTCACCATTAGTCTTATTTATTTGTTCACATGCTACAGTATTTTTCCTGTATAGCATCATAATAAATAAAGAACTGTTGACATGTAACTAGTTGGCCCATTTTGTAATGTATGTATGGGTTATATCCGAGTCATGGAGCTACTGAGTCATATTGATCTATTTTGTATATTTTCATCTTAAAAGTGACAACCTAAATCATCTGGTCACTTTACATTCTACTTGTAAAAGGTGAGCCTGGTCACCTTTGCTAATCTGCTCATCCTTTCTGTACTCACTGGAGGACATACAATTGATAGTATATATTGGTATATGTGAACCCCTTTCATCAATCCCCAGCTTCTTTCCAATGGTGCTTTGGGATCATTTTGAGGAGTTACTACAGTATATCTGTTTTTCATGTCTAAAAGCCCATCATAGCTGAAGGCATTCATGCATGCAGCATCATGTCCCTGAGCCTCAAGGGTGCACACAGTTCAGTGGTAATGGATAGTTTCAGGTTTCTGAAGAACGAGTATCTTCTCATGATTCAGTTTTAGACTATAACCATCCTAATGAAGGGTTAACATTTCTGTTCTATAGATGCAGCTGGGGCCTTGCTTTTTCTGTAAAGATGATCCTGTGTGCAATCTGTGCTACTGTTTGTCAGTAATTTTCTGCTGTGCAAAAAAAAGAAAAGTGTTCTGCAACTGAGTAAAGCTGTGTACTCTAAATGCAGGATAATCATGGGTATGGGTATACATACGAAAATGCTGTTGAAGTACAACATCAAAAAACATTACTTCATACTTTCATTGAACACACTAATGAGTTGTTAAGTAAATTAATTTAAATCCAAACATTTTTTCTTTCACTGTCTACCTGGTTCTTCTTTGAAGGACACTACATTTTTCATAAGTACTCAGATCATGGTTTCATTCCATTTAATACTATAGAATGATATATTTCAGTTTTCTTGAAAATAGTTCTTTTTGTGTCCATTTCCTAACACCTTTATTATCACTTTTGCATGCATTAGCTAATTCTTTTGTCTGTAGGTTAATTGAAACCATGCACTGATTTCCTTTCCATTCAGTGATCACTAAGCAGCAGACAACTGTTGCCATGTCAGGAATCTTCCCAGAGGTGTGTACGAACAGCCTTTTTCTATCCTTTTCTCTGGTTAAAAAAAGTAAAGCGTGAATTTATTTCTCTAAGTGAGGACAAATTAACATAACAGCCAATGTCTGAAGCTTTCCACATCTACTGTAAGTAGCTCTTCAGAGTGTATGTTAATAGAATGCTGTTCTGATTGGAGTGGAAATATAGCAGTAATATAATTTTGCAGAGCCATTCTTATGGAAAGAGTACATCCAAGTTCCTCAGTTCATAGAAGGGAAACAATCAGTTACTATGTATGAGAATCATGTAAATGCATGATTAGATTTTTTTCAAGCCAGAGTCTCATGAGGATTCACAAGTGCATCTAAAGCTTTGTAACATAGAAACATAGAATTTGACGGCAGATAAGGACCGCTTGGCCCGCCTAGTCTGCCCATTGTACAGGTACAGTATGCTCTATCTGAACTTCACCAGTTGCTTTCAAAACTGTTAATGATACTATGAAGTATTATACCATATTAGGAACTGAAAAGCATGCTGGGTAGAGACAAGAGACAATAATCCTATATTTTTGGAAGTTCTCTTTTATCATTTGTTGTCCCTGTTGGTAGGGTCATCCAGCTGCCAAGGGCAGAGTACGTGCTCTAGAGACCTCAGTAGCATCATTTACTGTAGTGCACTTTGCTTTTCACAATCATTTTTATGGCTGTGGGTGAAGCCTACAGACATTTTGTTATCTGTAGCTTGAAAATGGAGTATTGAGGAACACATTTTTTGGACTTCTCAAAAGTATCCTTCCATATCTACAAATCACTATAACAACTAAAATAAAATAATCCCTTCTTTCTGTTTAGAATGTTGGAGACATAACTCCATGCTGCTTTTCAGATGGCTATTAGGAAACTGAAACAGCTTGTTAAATATTGTTTGCCTATTAAACTGGAGATTTGTTTACCCCCTTTGAAATGCAATAGCTTGTACATTTAAATGCCTTGCATTTAAACATTTTTTGCTACTAACTTCAGTTGGGAATGAATATCTTTCAGCAAAGATTCATACCTCATAAATGTTACCCTTTCCCAGCAAATCTTGTAAAGAGTTAAACTTTTTTTTAACCTCTCAAGACCTATCTGATTAAATGCCAGGTCTTCAGTGAACTACCCATACTAAATATATAGATTTCTATTTGACAGATGGGCTGCAGCCTGCTTCCCAAACATAACAGACAAGAGCTGCTGAGATCTCTCATAGTAAGTGTGTGTGTGTGTGTTTGGAGGAGGGGTGGAGAAACAGTCAAACTCCTAGCAAGGAAGACCTCATCTAATGAATTAACTGCTGACATACCATGATTGATAGAGAAGCAAATGATTTGATACCTTTTATTGGACCAACATGTAACAAAAGTAGCTTATGCCATTTATAAAATTCCTGATCAAACAACTGGAAACAGAAGACTGTTTTTTGTCATTTTATAATATGATATACTGAGTATGTATTTACTGAGTTGCTGAATCAGGGTCTTGAAGAAAATAATAACATTAACTTAACTCCTTCAAGATTCTATCAGGTGGACAGAAAAAGTCTATGAGAATTTGTCTGAAAACTAACAACTATAAGATGCAAAAATAGCATTTGTAGATGCAAAAATAGCATTTGTAGATATATGTATATATACTGTATATATATATATATATATATATATATATATATATATATACACACACACACACAAATATATATATATGGAAATGTATCTCAGTTATTTGCAATACATTTATTTGCAGGTATTACTAGTATCTTTTGAAAGATTGCCTGACTTGTGATTACTAATTTTGAGTATAGTTCATGAAATAATGAGCATGATAATTGTTATTTCATATAGTCCCCCATTATGCTTTATGCATAGCATGTAAACCCATATCATTCCAAGGCCATCTTGACATATAATATTAACACTGAGCAGCAAATCAGAGCTCTTTTCCTAATGGTGCATTATTGTTCTTGCTCCTCAAGGCTATCAAAATGTAGGTGTACATATTCTAAATTTTTACTCCATTATATTTTTTTCCTCTCTTTCACTAGCTGTACAGTTGTTGTATTTGCTATTGTATTTCTGTAGTTCTGTTTTGTATTTCTGTAGTTTTTCTCCCTATCCCCTCCTCTCCCAGGGCACATCTGGAATTGTGCGGTACTCTGCTCAGTATGCCTACTTGGTAAAACGCTTAAATAAATAAATAAATAAAAGGCTGCTAATATAATAAACAAAGAACAAGTCATAAATAAGGAACCAGTGGCTTATGGAAAAATCTACAGGAATTTATATAGGGATTTGATTCTGCTACTGTTGGAAAAACACAGGGATAATGAGGGCTTCTTACAGGGTAATGGTTATTTGGATCTGGGATCACTGAATATTTCTTATCCTATATTTTGTATCCTGGATAGGGCAGGGAAGATGCTACATCTTATTGTTACAGGGATGTTCATTTACACATTTTAGCACTGTAATTACTCAGGCTGTCCCAGATTAGATGCAATATCTTGTTTTCAGTGGGGTCATGATTTTACCATTTTTATAATGTATTTATTCAGGGTACCTAGTCCAGGCCACTGTATTCAAAGGAGATATGCAGCGCATCCCAGTAGAAAAGGGAGATGTGCCACACGACTCCAACAATGTGCAGCAGCACAATATTCAAACATGCAGGATGTGCCAGCCACAAGGGGATGGGCCAGGGCACACACAAATGGTATGATGTTCAGGTTGAGGGGGAAATACCATGCATATGCCATGCTGCAGCATATTTAGTGGGAATGTGCCCCTCTTAGTCCAGAGCACTGCGGCCCACAGTTAGGCCACACATAGGCTAGCTGGCCTAACCCAGCCAGCCACCCAGAGTCAGGCTGCAGATGTGGCCTGTCAGCCCTGGTGGACTAGAGGTACCCCCTTTCCATCCACAATCTAGCCAACTCCATCACTGAAGAGCTCCATAGTGTAGGGCTCCACCCAGACCTGATCGCACCTGAGGAAACCTTGGTCCATATCCTTAGTCTAGAGGACTCCCATCCACCACCCCTGTATGCAGACACCCTCACTCCCCCCATACCCGACCTGTTGCAAAGATTGGCACTGGCCTCCACACCCTGTCATGGCCAGCCATTGACTGCACTGAACCCAGGCTGGGGACCTGCACTCTGGAATGACCCAACTGGCTGTACCATGCATTGGGGCACCATGCCCGCTGTGGATCCACCAGTGTATGCAGCTGTGTGTATGTCACTGGCAAACTGAAGAGGGAATTTACATGTGTCAGCGTGGCTCAGTTGGTAGCACATCCACCTCTGGACCAGAAGGTTGTGGGTTCTCGTCCCACATTGGGATTGGGCTTGCACCTAAAAAACTGCTGCCATCCAAGCGCAGTATTAGGGGGGTGCTGTACTGCTGGGGTGTGCCGTCCTTTGGATGAGACGTTAAACCGAGGTCTCTTCTACCCATCCTGGTGTTGTCCTGGTGGGTGTCCAGGTGGAAGTAAAAGAACCCAGGGCACTCTTTACAAAAATTAGGGAACATTCCCAGTGTCCTGGCCAACATTCTCCTTCCCATAAACTGGTTCATGCAATTACCCAGGCTGTGTGTGGGGTGATGATGTGCGATATGGCTGTCACTACATTCAGTCACTTCACTACCAGTCTAGCATTGCTTGTAAAGCACTTTGGGATACACTGTGTATGAAAAGTGCTATATAAATGCTGATTCTTCTTCTTGTACATACCTCCAATGCATGCCTTGCCGATGCTGTATCTTCCTGCTGTCATACACCACTGCAAGTCCACACTCTCCCCAGTTCCCCTGTAGAGCATGCCACCCTCCAGACTGCTGAGGTATCCCTTGTGCCATGGGGTGCAGTATCCTACAATGCCATTTGCAGTGTATACTTCAGACTATGGATAGTTTATCCACAATTGTACAAATGAATGGGAGGTCGGCTGTAACATGCCTGTTTTTTTTTTTTTTTAAGTTGTTTAACCAGGAGTAGCACACTAAGCTGAAAGCTTTTTAACAGATGTGACATGGGAGCACAGGGAAGTTCAGTGACTTGCTCAGGGTCACACAGTATGCAAGTGGAAGCTGTGGAATTCAAACTCAGGTCTGGTCTGCTGGATGTCACCAGATTTGCAGCTCAGAGCCTTAAACCACTGCGCTATACTGCCTCCTATACTGTTTTGGAACCTGTGTGAGTGGGTACAGCATCGGCCGTCACCCACACTGAGCAGTGCAATGGCACTGAGATGGTGGATCCGCATGCGAGTGCCTGAGGAGTATGGCCACTGGGTGTTATCACCCACAAACAGCTCAGGCCTACATGAAACACATTTCAGCATCCTACTGTAAGTGCTCCATTACACACCAATAGAGTGGTATGATCCCATTACAAAGCCAGTAGTTGTAATGGGATGGTCTGGGGGGCAGGGAGGGTGTGTCTGTGCACCATTGAGGGGGAGTGGGGGCCACTGCACTATGGACATGGACTGTAGGTGTATTCAGGTGTAATTAGGGATGGCATTTGGGTTCCTGAAATATGGAACTGATATAGTCTGGACTCTGGTATGATCAGGGCTGGTAGAACGAGTGGGGTGGGGTGCCACTATACCACCAGAGACTTCAGGGCCTGTCCCACATGGGAGTGACTGGGGTCAGGGCTTGGGGGGCGTAGCTGCTCTGGTGCATTCACCCCCATGCCAACATGAAAATGGACTGGTAATGAGCATGCATAAGGCCTCTTTGTACTCTGCATGCTGAATTAGTTCATTTGCATTCCTGGGCTGAATATCACCCATGGGGGCTGCGGCACATACTGGTATGTGCCATGCATTCCCCCTGGAAGGTATTCAGTCAGGGTCACCCTGGATGCACCTGACTTGGTGGTCGCTTGCACTGCGACTCCAATCCAGGGTCACATTTTTAACAGGTACAATGAAGCCCGCCAGGATGAAGTGCAGTGTCACAGGTTTACTGTATGACAAAAGGGATTAACTCCCTTTGAAATTGCATTGTTTGCTGCAGTAACTCTACTGCAGAATTATGCAGTGCTGCACTTCATCCTGGTGGGCTTCACTATATGCACACCCTGTACCGGTGGTGCATTCTCTTTGAATATTGTGTCAGTGCCAGCCGGCGCACTCTCTTTGTGCAACACATCTTTCTGCTTGTGCATTGATCTGGCACTTAATATATCCCCCCAGATGTAAAATATTATTTTAAGTGCATTCTGATTTTACACAATGCAGCATAATATTGTGTAGATGTAGAGTCCCACTGAAAATAAGATGCCATTTCTTCTGTGAACTATTCAGGCTAAATATATAGCAATCAGCAGGCATATTCTAGGAAAACACATTGTAAAAATATGTAAAAGGAAGACCACATTGAAACTGCCTCTCCACAGATCTGCATTGTGCAAATTCATTAGAAATAATGGGTAAAAGCATCCCAAAAGCTCTCCACAGCCATATTGTTTCTGACCAGAGTTTGTTAGTACTAGTTCCAAGTATTTTAAGGGCCCATTATTCATGATGGGGTTTTACCCTTTTAACTGAGCAATCCATGCTTGAAAATGATACTAATCACATTTCCCCAATTATATATGACTGGGATGGGGGTCCAAAGAAAATTATTTATTCACTTGCAGTTTAGTAATATTTGTGCTGGAGCAAATTTTTCATATATAGTTGTACAAATGACACCAGTCCACAGCAAGAGTAAACTATTCATGAAGACTTGAGAAGGTTAAAATGGTGACTGCATGGTAGGACAATAGACTGACAGAATGGCTTAATCATGCATACAAAAACTTCATTTGTATTTAACAAATTGAAAGCAAAATAATGATTTACTTGGCATAAACGTGACGTGTCATTTTTTAAACCCTGGATGAGACGTGTTTCCGTACATTTTGGTCAATATACTATAAATAGTATGTGTCATGTTTGTAAGGTGAATCATAAAATGAGAATCTTGAAAATTTGGAGTCAAAATGAAAAAAAATATATACAACTGTTAACAAACTTTGTGTGTAGTGACAGTCTTGACCACAGCGAGTATGCTTTATGATGCTGTGCCGCTGAGCTGAGTTTGGTGGTGAAGTCAGTGACCTAACTGGATGGGGTGAGGATGGGATGATGGTGCTGTTATACAACCACCCCCCCCAGCTGGGGAACAAAAGGTGTAGGGTTGTCCACAAAGGCATGGGTACCATATAGTGAAGACACCTGTCCTCTTGGTGTAGTGCCCTTCAGCTCTCTACTAGTGGGTGGCAGAAGGCCCAGTGCATTGGCTGACAGATACACTGTTTGCCCTGTGCATCTGTATCTGTGACCACATGGAAGTACAGGGATAACAGGGCCCTGCACTTCAGCAGCACACCAGACAGCCCCATGAATTCTTCACACCCATTTCTACATGGACATGCAGGGCCGCAGTCTTCCCTTAGCACAGGGCATCTGTGTGAATGAGGATACGATTCCACTCAAAAAGAAAGGAAATTCTTTGCAAAAAACTTCATTAATGCACCAGTTAGGGTAACTTAATTCCACAAAGTAGGGAAATGTGGCATTAGGGATTCCAACCCTAACTCCCCACCCTCACACCCCAAACAGCAAAAGGAACAACCATAAGGGTTTTGTGTCTCCAGAGTCTTGGCAGATCAGTGGTGGGGTCTTCCCAGGGGATGTACACATACAGGGGCAAAAGCTGGATTGTATGGCAATTGGCGCCACACTGGGATTCCCCACTGTACAGTAACATACACAGGACACACCATGCATACCAGCAAGCACACCACCAGACACAGCAGGGGCACACAGGCAGTGCAGAATGCACAGTGGGAGTTATCTACATATTGACAATACCAATGTAATTGTCTGTGCTGCAGCGCCACTTGTACAATAGCTCTAACACCCCACCCCATCCTCTGCTATTTTTCACTCAGAGTGGTTTGCACCTCATCTCCCTTTACTTTGCTAAAACCCTTCCCTGCCCTCAGGCTTAACCTCAGTCATTTGCCCCACCCAGCTCTCTTGTCCCCGCCTCTTACTACCCACCCCCGATTGCCCTCGCTTTGTCTCTGCCTTTTTATTCACTGCCTCTCCCTCTTCTATCCCCAGATCAGTTCCCCAGCGGTGATCACCAGCTATTCCACAAACCTGCTGCTGCCTGGGACCGGTCGCACTCCCTGAGGCTCTGACTGCCACCACAGCCATGAATTAATATACAGTGTGCTTCTTGGCTCCTGCAGCTTGAAAGCCAAGTATACAATTGGCTACTCGGACTGTCTGCCACAACATCATTGGCTGCTGCAAACTATTTAAATCTTGGAGCGCTCTCAGCGCCTCTCACAACCGCCTTCTAAGCTGATTTTTCACCACCCCACCCATCCCCTCCTACCGCTCATATTAAATACACTTATTCCAAACTCTGCCCTACTCAGATCTCCTGATTGGTGTAACTACATTGCACAGTGTCAACTTAAAAGCACATTGCTGCCACTTCTATTGAACACCTCTCCTCTACACCTATTCAAAGACTTCTGAGCTGACCAGTGTCTTCACCTCACTAACATCCCATCCTCGTCATAGTGATATACCGTTGAACAGGCAATTGTTTAACATGAACCAAGAAGGAACACCACCCAACAAATGAAGCAGGGCCAGATTCAGGACCCCAACTATTGGCTCACACTGGCTACTTCACTTTCTGGCATTACTACTCCTACCTCCCCCCAGTAGGAACCAAGGAATATATTCTACATAGTGGCAATTACAATGAATTACCCTTGCTAAGAAACTCACCTGCACCGAAGCAGGGTACATGTGCCTGGCAGGCTAACTACCAATTAGTCCCTTGGCCTTGCCATCCCCCTGATACAAGAAACACTCTAGGGCCTATTGTATATACCCTGAGATTGCCATGGCACTGATGTGCACCTATCCTATCAGGAGTCAGCCATTGAAACATGATCCTACTACCTGCAAATGAGCCAGGGCTCTTAAAACATGGTTGAAGCATTACCTCACCAGGATTATTATCCTCCTACTACTAATATCAGGGAATGTCCACCCAAATCCAGGCCCTACCAGATCAGTGAATGCCTCAAATTCGGGACACCTAAAACTTGCTGCTATCAACATCCATAGCCTTTTTGCCAAACTCCCCCAACTTCAGGCCTGGAATGCAATAAACAAGCTAGATATATTGGCACTAACTGAAACGTGGCTCTCTAGAAAAACCCTGGACACCCAAATCTTAACTGATGGCTACACCACTTTCAGGCTTGATAGGCTGGCCAAAAGAGGGGGACGGTGCCTCGTCTACCTGAGAGACAATATCAGTGGACAAATTCTGTCACACACTGTTAACACTATAGAGACACAAATCCTCCTTATCAAACTCTCTACTGATTGCCAGGGTAAAACCCTCTTACTTACAATTGTATACATACCCCGGGTAAGCAGGGACCTGGCCTGGATCAATTCAACGACTACTGTAACAAAACTAAACAAGGATGGGAACAGATAATACTGGGGGACTTTAATATAAACTGGGTGGCAAAAAACTCAGTCTCTGCAAGGGATAAAATACATAGCCTGTTCCTAACACAGATGGTCACACAAGCAACCAGACTAAACTACCAAACAGGAACCAGCACACTTATTGACTGGGTGCTCACTAATATCCCGGAGCACGTCAAAAACACCACTGTGTTGCCCAACACATTAAGCGACCACTAACCAGTAGTCTGCTACTGGTGGATAAAACAAAAAAAGACCATCCCCTGGTCACCAGGAACCGTACCCTCATGAAAGGACAGCTGAGGAACCTCAGAAGGTACCTAGCAGAAGCTGACTGGATACTATTGGATAATTGTGAATTTGCTAACACAGCCCTCAATTACTTCATATCCATCTTCAGTCAAGCATGTGATCTAGTTGCACCTTACAAGACTTCCAAAGTCAAAGGATTCTTAAACCCTTGGCTCAATGGCCCTCTATTAAAAGAAATGAAATTGCTGAACAATCTCTGTCACAAAGCAAGAGCATCAGGATGTTAGGCGAATATAACGGCCTACAAAGTTGCCAGAAATCTGTGTACTAAGCAAATATGGAATGCCAAGGCCTCCTACTACAAGGAGCAGCTCACTAAAACTGGGGGTAATGGAAGAGAATTCTGAGACAATGTCAAGTCCCTGACCAGTAAGGAATCACGAGCTCCATCTGACCTTATTGTATCCCCATCTGGCCTGCTGCAGCATCTGAAGGACATAGCCAATGCCTTCAATGGCGCATTCACGGACCTAAGCTTCGTCCTGCCGCCTGAATACTTCACTACTGCACCCATCACATTCCACCCTGTCACTACCCCTCCCACTGATGGCAATATCGACCATCCATGGTTTTACTTCAAGCAAATCACCATAACCCAGACAATCCAGTATGTCAAGAGTCCTGGGAAAAATGAGAACCAATAGTGACATGGTAGACATGAAGGCACTGGCTCTTGTCGTGAATGAACTCACCATTACAATAACCAATCTTTTTAACATATCACTTCGGACAGGCATCTTCTCTGACAAGTGGAAGATTGCCCTGGTCACGCCTGTTTTCAAAAATGGGGACAGAACCAGCTTGGGAAACTATCACCCAATCTCCATACTTCCGCCCCTCTCAAAAGCCCTTGACAGAGCTGTCTCAGACCAGCTCACAGAATACCTTAACAAGTTTGACCTACTTTGTCCACAGCAGCACGGGTTTCAACAAAAACATAGCACCATAACAACGCTAATTGATTTCACCTCCCACTTGTATGAAGCGCTTGACTCACGTAAAATAGTGGGGTCTATATTTATAGACCGCACCAAAGCATTTGATATGGTTAACCACCAGATCTTGACCAGCCACCTTGGAGCCCTAGGCATCTCCACAGATACCATCGCCTGGATGTGTAACTACTTAACCAACAGGATCCAGTGTGTTAAGATTAGAGGGATTATCTTTGACTCAAAGCCAGTGACACTTGGAGCCCCTCAGGGGCTGATTCTTGGACCCCTCCTGTTCAGTCTGTTTATCAATGTCCTCCCATATCAATGTCCTGTTAAAATACTACTTTATGCGGATGACGCAGTATTCTCAGTCTCTCGATCATACACTGAGGAAATCAACTCTGAACTTCAGCACAGTTTCAATATCCTTGAGTCCTGGTTCACTCAAAACCAACTGCTCCTGAATTACAAGAAGACAAAAATAATACACTTCTCCTTGACACACGCAAAAAAAGAAAGCTGCCCCTCCCCCCTGGCCATTCATAGTTGAAAAGGAGACATTATTGAGCAGGTCCCTTACTTCAAATACCTTGGTATCTACATAGAAGACACTCTCTCTTTTACTGCTCATATTGACCACATCATAAAAGCCATAAATATAAAACTTGAAATTCTTTATCGGCAAAGACAGGCCTTCACCTCAGAGGCCCTAAGCCTACGTCTATCTATTATGCAGCTTCTGACACAATGCTCAGTCATGTGAAACTTGCACTTAACAAAACCTGTCGATTAGTACTAGGGGTTAAACAAAGAGGGAGGTATCAGGCTTGCTTGATAGGTAAAAAAGCACTACTGGGACACGCCCCCGCATCCACAGCCACTCTGTTCCAATGCACCCAGAACCCAAAAGTTACTAGAAGCTCAGACAAGGGTGCACTCCAAGTCCCACTTAAATGAACCTCCCTTTCTCAGTGATCCATTGTCTATCATGGGCCTAAATGGATCAATGACCCACCGTCCTCCCTTTTAGGGCTCACTAATTTGGGACCTTTAAAAAAGACCTGTGTTCCTCCCTGTCTACTGAAATCCAATGCAACAGCTGTCCCTAAAGCTCTTGTTCCCCTTCCCTGCCCTATACCCTCCCTTCTGCTCATGTATCGCCATACTAGTGCCCTCCGTTGCAACTAATCATTCTCCTTGGACCCCTGGAATAGCCTAGCTACCTAGTTTTACCCCTCAGCCATTTCCAGACCTCTATCCATTCACCCCATTCCTATCTAATCCTCTTTCATCAGCTGTTAGACAAAGCCTACTAGCTGCTTCCTTCACAGTAACCTCCTAAACCTGTTCCCTCTGTTTGCCACCCTACCAGGTCATAATGTCATACACTTAATAGCGTACGACATTATAGCTAACCCGAAACAGCGTTGTCCATGACAGCAAATGGTGCAATGCCGCGTATACTGCTGTACGTGGTATTTCATCATTCACACACTCCTAGGCAGAGGATAAGACCTCTGCTGGGAAGGGGTTCTGCCAAGCAGCTGCTGTGGCTCACTGGGCTGGGCCACAGCAGCAGGAACCCAGGTGCTGCATCTGGGGCTGGGTTTGATTCCCGGTCCAAGACATTTTATTTTTTTTCCACAAATGGTGTGCTCCCTGAATTGGACCACCCCTTGGAGTTGACAATTTTTAGTAGGGGGGTCTGGGAGGTGCATCCCCCTCTAACAGGGGTGTGTGGGTGGCAGAGCCCCCCACAGAAAAAAGACTTATGCCGCATGGCAATATCATGTTGTATTGGCAGTGTGACTTTGCCATGCAGCATAATTTCTTGTGACATTATGACCCCGTGTCGTTTACCACTACCCTTTCTCATCAGCCCCCGAAGCAGCCCAGCTACTGCTTTACCCCTAAGTAAAACAGTTCAAAACAAAACCAGCGCTCCAAAGGACCAGATCCCACAAACATAAACTTGGCAAACAACTGAAGACAAATTTCATAGGATTTATTTCCAAGTGCAGACAAACAGCACACGCCACACTGCCCCAGCGCTTCGGCAATTTGCCTTCCTCAGGGGGCGTGGCCAAGGAATACACATTGTTCCTTTATATAGGTTACCAATACCCTAACATCACTAATGCATCTTTACCATTACAATCAATTTCTCTGATTTCATTTTCATTATCACTATCAGTATGTGCGTTCATAACTTAAATAATTCCACATCTAATGTAAATAAATACAAAATGGTGTCCTATAACATAATTAATCAAAAACAATCTTTGATAACTAGAACAATATAAATCAAGAACAAAGATGTGTTAGTATCAATTTAGAAAAAAATATTTGAATAAATCATGTTATTATAACATCCCTGCACACTACAGGAGATTATCGGATACAATTATTCTCACTTCAAGCACACTATGACTAATTTTTAACTGTGTTACAGTACAAACTCCTATAAATCATTAATTAATTAGACTATAAGCATATAGATAGTTAGACACTGGTCCTACAAGTTCTACATAAAAGAGAAAGAGTCGGGGAGAGGGGGAAAGAGGAGGAGGGGGAAGGTAGAGGAGGGTGGAAGGGAGGGAAAGAGGGGAGAACATAGAAAAATAGATTTTGACGGCAGATAAGGACCGCTTGGCCCACCCAGTCTGCCCATTTCCCTACCTAATGGATAAGCTGCAGATCCTAGTTAACCAGCAGCCTACTTCTTCCTACCCCCAACCCCTAGAATTGTCTTATGACTGTCCCATGCATGCTTGAATTCCACCACTGTTTTTGACTCCAAAACCTCCTCCGGAAGGCCGTTCCATGCATCCACAACCCTCTCTGTGAAAAAATACCTCCTTAAATTACCTCTGAGCCGCCCACCACCTCTATCTTCAAATTGTGCCTCCTTGTTCTTGCACACCTCTCTTTTTGAAAGATGCTACCCTCTTGGACTTTGTTGATTCCCTTGAGGTACTTTTGAAAGTTCCTATCATGTCCCCCCACTCCCTCCTTTCCTCAAGGCTATACATATTAAGCTCCTTAAGTCTCTCTTCATATGTCTTCCGGTGCAGACCCTGCACCATTTTAGTTGCCCTCCTCTGGACAGCTTCCATCCTGTCTATGTCTTTGCGGAGACTGGGTCTCCAGAACTGCACGCAGTACTCCAGATGGGGTCTCACAAGCTGTCTGTACAGAGCAATAATAACTTCCTGTTTTCTACTGGTGATGCCTCTCCCTATGCATCCCAGTATCCCCCCAGCCCTCCTTGCTGCCCTCTCACATTGCTTGCCCACCTTTAGGTCATCTGACATGACTACCCCCAGGTCCCTTTCCATTTTTGTTGTTGTTAGTATCTCACCCCCCACTGTGTACTCTTCCCCTGGGTTCTTGTTTCCCAGGTGCATTACCTTGCACTTCTTAGCATTGAATCTAAGCTGCCTTTCATTTGACCATTCTTCTAACCTTGACAAGTCCCTTCTCATCCTTTCCACCCCACCTTGTGCATCAACTCTGTTGCAGATCTTTGTCATCTGCAAAAGACATACATTTCCTTCCAGTCCCTCTGCAACGTCGCTTATAAAGACATTGAAGAGGACCAGTCCTAATACTGAACCCTGCGGTACCCCACTAGTAACCCCCCTTTCTTCAGAGTGGACTCCATTTACTATTACTCTCTGTGTCCTATTCTCCAGCCAATTCTTTACCTAGGCTGTCATCTTGGGACCCACTCCCAGGCTGGCTAACTTGTATGTTAATCTTTTGTGTGGGACTGTGTCAGATGCCTTGCTAAAGTCCAGGTAGACCATATCCACAGTCCCTCCCTGATCTACTACTTTGGTCACCCAGTCAAAGAAATCTATCAGATTTGTCTGGCATGACCTTCCTGCTGTGAATCCATGCTGCCTTGGGTCCTGTGCCCCTCTGGCCTCTAGATACTCAACAATTCTTTCCTTCAGAAGTGATTCCATCATTTTCCCTACCACTGAGGTTAAACTAACAGGTCTATAGTTTCCTGCTTCTGCCTTGCTCACACTTTTGTGAAGGGGAATCACATCTGCCCTCCTCCAGTCCTCGGGCACCACCCCATCCTCCCATGATTTGTTAAAGAGGGTAGTCAGTGGTGTCACTAGTTCTACCCTTAGTTCTTTTAGAATTCTGGGATGAATCCCATCAGGCCCCATTGCTTTGTCCACCTTCAGTTTTAAGAGTTCTTTCAGAACCCTTTCTTCTGTAAATGGGCTGGTATCAACTTCTGTATCCAGAGTGTTTCTATTGTTTGTTTTAGGTACCTCTCTTCCTTTGTAAATACTGAGCAAAAATATTTGTTTAGTATCTCTGCCTTTTCACAGTCACCCTCTGCCCACCCTCCTCCCCTTTATTAAGCCTCACTAACCCTCCTTGGTATTCCTTCGTCCCTGATGTACCTATAAAAGGTTTTATCCCTTCATAACTGAGTTGGCTATCTTTTCCTCAGTTTGGGCCTTTGCTGTTCTGACTGCCTTCCCAGCTTCCTTTTGCTTTAACTGATACAGTTCTCTGTCCTGCTCCTTCTGTGATTTCTTGTACTTCCTGAATGCTTTCTTTTTCTCTTGAACCTTCACTGCCACTTCCTTTGAGAACCATAGTGGTTTCTTACATCATTTCATTTTGTTTATTTGCTTCACACAAAGGCTTGTTACCTCTGTGATGGCAGTTTTTATTATTCCCCATTGTTCTTCCACCCCTCCTTCCTGCCCATTTGATAGTGCTTTCCTTAGGCACTCACCCATTTTGGCAAAGTCAGCCCTCCTGAAGTCCAGTACTTTTGCTTGTATGGCTTGACTTCTATTGCTGTGTTTATTGTGAACCATACTGTTCGATGGTCGCTAGTCTCCAGATGGCTACCCACTTCTACATCTGTGATCATCCTTCATCTCCATTTGAGAGAACCAGGTCTAAGATTGCTCCCTCTCGAGTGGGCTCCAATACTAGTTGTCTAAGGCATGCCCCTGTAGGCCATCTAGAATAACCCCACTCTTTGAAGTGGTTGCTGCAATGCACTCCAGTTAACATCTGGCATATTCAGATTACCCATCAGCAATATCTCCCCTTTTTCTGCCATTCTAAGTATTCTTTCTATCATTTCCTTGTCCATTTCCTCCCCCTGAGAAGGGGGTATGTATACAACCCCTGTGCGGATTGTGGTGCCATTGCCGGTCTCCAAATTTACCCACAGTGCTTCTTCTCCTTCCTGTTTTCCCTTTTGTTCTACTGCTTTGATTCCTTCCCTTATGTAAAGAGCTACTCCTCCTCCTCCTCCTTTACCCTCCTGTCCCTCCTGTAGATAGTGTATCCTGGTATGTTTACATCCCAGTCATGGTTTTGTGTGTACCATGTTTCTGTGACTGCCACGATATCCAGATGTTCCTCCTCCATCAAGGCCACTAATTCAGGAAGCTTGTTACTCAGACTACGAGCATTGGTACTCATTGCTCTCCATTTTTTGATGGCTTTACCTTCTTTTGCAGGGGGAATAAAACAATTCTTACATGTTCTTATTCAAGGTTCTTATATTTATTTAATTAAACCTAATGTATTAGCTCCAAAGTACATCAAATAAGAATAAAATCTATCATTATGACTCTAGGTCATAAATATTCAATATTTTAAGAAATGTTTCAGGTCCCAAGAGTCATCTAATCCCTTAGGTTAGGGAAAGGGGCATGGGGGGAAGTGAATGGGGAGTTAGGAGAGGGGTAGAAAGAAAGCAAATTTTAATAACAATGACTACACAATCATAACACCAAGACTATTCTTACTTGTCCTAATTTAAGGTTCTCAAATTTACTTCACTAAACTTAATGTATTAGCACTTGGGTACATCACATAAGAATACAGTCAACTATCTATCACTATAATTCTACGTCTTACATAAATGTTCAATATTTTCTGGATTTTAAGAAGGGTTTTAGGTCTCAAGAATCATTAAATCCCTTAGGTTTTATTGTGTCCAGCTCATAGATCCAAAATCCTTCTTGTTCCAACAATAGATTCTTCCTATCCCCACCTCTTAAGGGAAGTTTCACACACTCCAGGCCCATAAACCTCAAGCATTTTGGGTCAGAGTTATGGGCTTGGACGTAATGCCTACCCACAGGGGTATCCATTTGTTGATATATGATTGAGCATATATGCTTTTGAATTCTTTCTTTAAGCATTCAAATTGTTTGCCAATATAGTACAGGCCACAACTGCACGACAAAATATATACCACAGATGTAGTGGTGCTTGTAATGAATTCATAAATAATTACTCTCTTTCCTGTTCTTGTGCTCCTAAATTCCTTCCCCACATTCATCTGGTTACACACATTGCATCTGCAACATTTATAAACCCATTTCGGGTGTGTAGGTAACCATGTAGGTGCCTTTTCTTGTGAGCTGTAGAATTGGTTGTGTACGAGTTGGTCTCTTAAAGTAGAAGCCTTTTTGAAAGTAATTCTAGTTTTTTTACCTACTCAGGTACTGTATCATTTTTTAGAATGTCCCAATTTCTCCATATGACACTCCCTATTTTTTAATTTTTATTTATTTATATAAGTTTAGGAATTACAACCCTTTGAGTCAGGGACTCATTTGCAAAGGCTCCGTGTCATACATTGAACAGTGGAAAATACAGAGTTATAAACAGTACATAGATAAACAGAGATAAAAAAAAAATAGGGTAATACATAAGTAGAGAAGAAAAAAAAACAAAGTACACCATAGGTGCATAAATTATAAATCATGTACTAAGAAACAGTATTTGCCCAGCTACTGTATTAAACTGTGTAGAGAAAGTGACCAATGCATTATTCTGCTCATCCTTAATTATTTTCTTATTTAATACTTCATCCTGTGATAAGTCTTCAACTCTTTCATAGGCTTGCTTCAAGATATTTTCCTTATACCCTCTAGCTTTAAATCTTTCCATTAATTCCCTAGCTTGGTCCTCAAAATTCCTATCATCTGTACAATTTCTCCTTATCCTAAGAATCTGACCATAAGGGATGGACTCCTTCAATTTATGTGTACGGAAACTGTTATTGTGATGCAGCACATTCATTGTTGTGGACTTCCTGAAACCCTTTCTTGTCACATTCCTTGTATTCACATTACCAACAAGTGTCATATCTAAGAAATCAATCTTATTTTTATCTATCTCATGTGTAAATTTCAAATTCCATTAATTTCTGCCTAACCATTTTACAAATTCATTAGCTCCCTCCAGGGTGCCTTGCCATACACACAAGCAATCATCAATATATCTACCCCATCTAATGATGTTATTTTTATATGGGTTAGTTCCCTCTTTACCCCCCAGCCACCTCCTGTACTCTATCCATTCTTCCCCTCGTTTACGCTCTCCCAATGCCTCCTGGCTGCTTCCTTCACAGTAACCTCTTAAACCTGCTGCCTGGGACGGGCCACCACTATCCTTTCTCTTCAGCCCCCTGAAACAACCCAGCCACCTATTTACCCAACTGCCACATCCTGTACGCTGACCATTCTCCTCTCCCCTCCTTTCCATTCTCTCTCTCTTACCAGCTTTTGACAAAATCCCCAGGCTGCTTCCTTCACGTGACTAAGCACTTAGTAACAAAACTCTGCCTAGTTAGTAACTTTAATAAACGACTCCTTGTAGTCAGTGTATATATGTAATAGACTAGTACTGAATGCTTTCTGACATGTTAATTTTGTGTAACCACTGCTCACCCTGTATCTGCTATTATGTTTCAGGTCTTATGCTTCCTATATGTTGTGCCTTGTACTGTACTTCACTGACATGGAACCTTTGTAAAAGGGCCATAATGGCTCAAAGTTATTAATTCCAAAACTATAAATAAATAAATAAGCAAATAAATAAATAAATAATTCTGAGGTACCTTGAGGCATGAGACATACACTGGGTAATGGCTGTAATGTGATCCTGCTGCAGCATATAACAGCATCACCCAAGTAACAATTCACATTTGTATGACTACCACAATGGCACACACACATCACTAGGGACACACAGGACACAACTACAAGCATGGACAGCAGCATGTGGTATATATGACATACATGTGCAGGACACATGGACACGGTAGGAGAATGTCCATGGAACACCATAGTAAAGTGTGCTGCAATGGTCAGGATGAACATAGGCTCCATGTAATGTGTGTAGTGGCACAAGGCTCTGTCACATAGATGTAGCACTTGCAGCAGGGGGGCCACTGTAAAGATAGCACCATACAGTACACCCACATAGTGGTACAGTTCAGAAGGCCTGACATGTGTGCCACCACATTGTGGGCCACTCTGTGTCCTCCCATGGACATTGCCAGTTAAGCAATCCAGACACCATGCACATACCATATGGTTTGTAGTGCACCACATGTGAGGAGCAGGACAGAACATGGGACATAGCCATTAGCAGGAGAAATTGGATGGAATACCATGGGCACAATATGTATAAGGAAAGCAATGGTGCTTGATGCTGGACATGAGCAAAGCATACAGCACCACATAAAGCCAACATGTAGCCTCCCCCCATCCACTTATATGTTGCACAGACCCAAGTCATGTATTAGCAATGTGAGACAGTGGGCAATGGTACCAATTAGCCCCACCCAACCCCCGTATGGATATTATACACGTATGTGGGACACAAATTACAGGAAATGCCATCCTGTATTGCCTGAAGGCAGAACAGGGAACAGCAGATACAGCCATGCAACAGTAATCTAGTGTTGCACAGTGCTGGGCAACATTGTGTACTCAATGAGTGACATTCTTATGAATGGTGCTGTGGTGCCTGTACAGTTGCCACACTGTCATATCTGTGATGTGTACCAGTCACGCATGTTCATTCTAGAGCATGCAGTAGCAGGCAGTGACATCACCAGTGGCAACACTGCTGTCCTAAATTGGTACTTCTGACAGCCAGGCTTACTGCAGGATACATGTGCCAATGCTGACATAGCTACATGGATACCCTGTATGAACAAATGCCATGTTGCTATATGGAGTGCTGTCTATGCTGTGCTCAGCATAGGTGGATATGCAGCACCTGTGGAATCTCTGAGCCAGTAGTACATACTCAATGACCACATCCCGATGCCAGTGTAAATGTGCATCCCTGGGGACACAGTGCAGATGGTACAGTGTATGAGTCATGCCATACACAAGTCTGCATCAGATGCCACTGTACTGTCCACAAGCATGTATCATGGCCCATCTTGCCAAACCAGAGGATCCTTCAAGGCCCATGAATACTTAATATACAATGCTGCACAGTGGCAACAGACATGCATAGCCCAGGAATCTGCATGCCACATGCATGAGGCATGCAGAGTATCCAGAAACCATATGGTGCACAAGGAGCTGGATGGTGCAATATTCAAATAAAGATATCCCTGGGTGGGCTACCCTACATGGCTGTGCCAGTGGGTCCCACCTCGGACCAGTCCCCAGATGTCCAAGATCCTCCTCCTCTGCACAACTGGCTGTTCTGCCTCTCCCACTGGCTGTTGTGCCTCACATTGTGCCCATGCCTGTTTGCAGCTCTCCACTTTGGGTGAGTCTAGCCACATGCACAAGGGATGTGGGTGCAGCCATCCCTCTTCCTCTGCATCCCAGATCCTGGGTTGTCACACCCCTGTGGCTGTAGCTGTGGATACATGGAACACAGAAAACTATATGTAAGTGAATGACAGTGCACTGTGGGGCACAACAGCTATGTGCCATGCACACCCATGTGGCAAGGACAGCATGTAACATGCCAGCATACACACGTAACAAGAGCTGCAGGTCAATACTTTTCTTATATAAATCAACTGTAAATTGAAATTTTTTTGCCTGAAGAATTTCATCAAATTGCAACTTATTTTAGGTTTAAATCTGCATTGAAAGCACATTCCATGAATATGTCCAAATGTTTGTACATTACCTGATTGTATCTACTGTGAACCTGCACATTATCTTGTTTCCTGCTTTCATTGTCATTGTACTGTGTACTCATGTCTCCCATGAAAATGGGCATCTGATGCTCTTCGGTTCTTACCCAGTTAACAAATCCAAATAATTAAAAATTAATAAATATATGCAACTGCACAGGCATGTACAGCCACAGGGCCATGTATGTGGTTTGATTACACTGGTACTATGGTGCATACAGTGGTGTGGATTTTAAAATGCTGTATGCTTGCCTTGTGACCTACATGGCCTCCCCCTCCTGGAGGCCCAACAGATGGACATCCGGCACAGTGCAGATACCACACTGCCAGTGAACTGCACACTGCAGTATATATACGGCACACACAGTGACATGTGTGGCCCATGCAACTTGTAGCTGTGGAGGCATAAAGTATTGGTATATGATGCAGGTGTAGGGACACCTTCACTGTGTCTAGGGGGATGTGTGATGGTACCTGACCTTTATTCATGGAAGGGACACTGCACAGCATTGTACCATAATACATACCATACTTTCAGGCACTGTGTTCCTGAGCAGGGGTGCTCAGAGCTGCAAAAGAAGGATTTGTGTACACCTATAGCCCATTAGAGAACCATGTCAGATAGTTTATGTATGTCTCACTTTGAATGTACTGGAACGGGCAATGTTGCTGCTTGTATGGGTACCTTAAGAGCTCCAGTTCACAGCAGGGGTTACAATGCTTTTGTACCGGGAAATTTAATTGTATCATGTGTGGATGGGTACTGCATATGCTGCACTGTGGGGATTGTACTGTAGGGGAATGCTTTAAAATGTTGAGGATTTTGTATCTGGAGATTGCCATTGCTCTTGTCCCTTCCACCCCTTGTTCCCACCTGACCCCTCTTTTGTCTCCCTGACCTTCTAATTCCTGCCCTCCTCTGTTCACAGGCTGCACAGTTGTCCGCCATGGAGCACAGAGCTCCATTTACCTCCAGCAGCTGCAGAACTTTCAGGTACTGTGTTCCTGAGCAGGGGTGCTAAGGGCTGGAACACACTGTCGCTCATCATTTCCTTTATAACTGCTTCCTGTCACATGACTTCTATCTCCCCCTCTACCCATTAGCTCCTTATTGACTTTGTCCACTAGTGGGCGCTATATTCCCTCCTTATCCAGAGTAACATTTTGCCTTATCCAGAGTAATATTTTACCTTAAAAGCTCCACCCTAAACTTGGTGCTTTGTATAGGAACCTTAGGTGCATCCCTCTGTTGGCCTGAAGAGCCATTGATCAGAGAATGATTCTACCCCTCTTTGACTATGGTGACACTATCTATGGTAATGCCTCCAAGCCTGCCCTGGCCAGACAGGACACCTACCACTCCTTCTGCAGGTTTGACCTGCATTGCCCTCCACCCACCCCCCAGACCCACCACTGCCACCTGTACCCCTTTCTCTCTCTCTTCCTTCTCTAGAAACCAGGTGGCTGTCCCATGGCTCCTCCCTTATTGCTAAACACTGGCTGAGTTGCCTCCCATCCTACCTCTCTTCTCTTCTCTCCTCTACATCTAGCTCCACTTATTCCCTCTGTAGCTCCAGTCACTGCACTTTATCTCTACAGACTAGAAGGACCTCAGCTGGTCAAGTTGCTTTCTCCTTCCATCTTTCCATACTCTGGAATTCCCTCCCACTCCTTATCTGCACTGCCAGCTCCATTCACTCCTTCTCCAGGCTTCTTCATGATTACACCACCCCCTCCTGCACCTGCCCCTGAGCCCTTCCCCTCTTCCCTCTGATTTTCCTCCCCCTTCCTCTTATCTCTCATTTTCTGCTTTTTCTCCCACTTCCTTATCTCCCCCACCAGCCTTCTGCCTCTTCTCCACCACTCCCGATTATCTTACCCATGCTATCCTTCTACTGCTTTTCCTTCTCCTTACTCCTCCCTCTACTTTCTTCGCCACTGGGTGGGATGGCCCTCTTGCCTTCTTTGCCCTCCCTGCTTCTTTCCCCATCTTAAAGGCTGTTAATATTCTCTGATGTTTCATTGATCTGTAAATTAATACCTTGCAGTTACTCTGTGCCATTCAATGTTTGCCTCAGTGTTTATTTATTGTATAATGCATTGTTGTTTGTGTTTTATGCTACCCTGTATAATTTTTGTACTCTAAATACACATGTAGATTTTTCCCCACTATCCTCTCCCCCAGGACACATCTGGAAATGAGCTGTTCACAGCTCAGTATGTCTCTTCTGGTGAAACTTTTGAAATAAATACATAAATAAAAATAATACAGTATATGGTTAGGGCTTATTGCATATGGAATTCAGTGACTCTCAAAAGGTTGTTTTGCACAGTTGAAGAGTTGCTGTGCAGGTTCTAAAGATATTGTGCATATTCTATCATCAAGTGCACCTGAACCACTGCTCGCCTGACTCTTGCCTGCCAGCCCAACTTAATTTTTACTGAGTACTCTCTTTCTGTCTCTGTACTGGTGCTCAGCACCACTTGCAGCTCCCGCTCACCACTTCCATCTACAAAACCATGTACTATAAAAAGTGAAATATGGGTGACCATACAAAACTCTCCCTGTGTTTCCATCTCGGGGTTAAGATGACAGCATGGACCTCCTCGATGGAAACACAGGATTGTCGTGTACAGTCACCCATTCATTCGGATTTTCAATACAATGTTGATGTCCCTTATCATCACTGTTATGAACTGCTAAATGTAAATATTGTATATACTGCAACTTCTGGCTATTTTATGTAAATGTTACATGTTTCCTCTCCCCCCGCGGACACATCAGGAAACGAGCAAATCTCCTCAGCATGCCTTCCTGGTGCAACTTTTAAATAAATAAATACATTATTCTTTATATGTATAACATGGTACCAGATCTGGTGTAATTACCATAAACTGCCTCCAACCAAGGCATGATATGTTGTCCTGCAAGGCATTGCTGGTAGCAGACACAACTATCGGACCAAAGAACACTTGTTCACTACTGAGTGCTAGTCTAATCAATTGGTCAATTGGCAGAGTTTATCACAGCAAAAAGGAGCACGCAAAACAATCATGTAGGTTGGGATCAGAAATCTGTGCAAATATTCAACATGTCGCATATATCCCAGCTAGTGGGGTAGAGATTTGCAGGGTCCCTTTGGAACAGGTTCAGCAGTCAGAAGAAGCATGCATAAATGGCTAGAACATGTCCGTATAGGTAGTCCCACAACAGTGCTGTCCATATGCAGTGCATGTGCAGATCTATGATAATGTACAGGATATGAATATTTTAATAAATGCTACAAATCATGCACACATCACACTGTCAAATGCAATCACAGCAATCATTACAGTGTTGCTGCCTAAAGCTTCTATCAGTTGCTAATGCCCAAAATGGAAGTGTCCACTCCCAAACAGTTGTAGCCATATGTCTCAAAGACAATGTAACAGATGACATTGCCTTACCTGTGCATATCACTTCGGCAGTATGCTGAGTGTGCAGCTGTTGCAGGTGCTCTCCATCACGCCGGGTCAGGTCATCCTAGCAGAGCAGGCCCTGGACTGGACTGCAATCAAGGCTCTGCACCTGGGAGACCCTCCGTGACACAGTGTCCCAAAATCATGCCTTCTCAGCCATGTGCACATCCCTTGCTGTGTCCTCAAAAAAATTAGATCTCTTTCTCAAGGACTGCCTTTACCAGAACATCCACCTCACTTAGGGTGAAGAACCTGTCCCTCACTTTTTCCTCCTCAGGCACCCTACTGCATCTGGAAGACATGTTACAGCCTTTAGCTCTGTGTCCTGTTTCACAGAGTGGGCTGGAATAGCACCATTTGCGGTCATTACATCCAGAAATTATGTGACATGCATGCAAAGCATGTTCAAAATGCCATTGGATGACACCACTACGTGCACACCACCCTGCACATGCACAGTCGGATCAGGCACTTCTGTGCTATTTGCAAACACTACCAGCTGCATGTAGTCACAAAGGTGCATGTTTGCAGAAAATGCCTGAAGTCATCATTAGAAATGGCCCTCACATCATCAAAGTATACAGCTGTCAAATGTATGTTTGTGGAGAATTTGACACAAACGTCATCAGCGATCATGAATACATTAGCAACAGGTGAAAACAGCCATATATTGAAAGGTAACATGTAAAAGGGTTTACTGTACATGAAAGGTGCAAAACCTAATTTGCGTATCATTATGCACTCACTACTGGCTCGTTATAAAAGGGTAACATCCCAAAGGGTGCAGGTGAGTACTATTAACATAGCTGGGTGGAGAAGCAGCATTTTGAGTATTTTGAGGGGAGAAGATACTGTTGAAAAATTTAAGTTAAAAATAACATTTATAATCCTCCCCCACCAGCACTGTGCACATTTCCATTACTATTGTGTTTTATACTTCTGTGTTGCAGAATGGCACTCAAAAAAAACAAAAGAAAAATTGGGAAAGGCTAGGGAGACAGATGTTTAGTCCACGTGAACTACAAGTAGGTGTCTACTGCAGTCTATACAGTATTGCACACTTGTACTACCTTGTTTAAAATCAAATCAAATACATTTATTTGTATAGTGCAATTCAACAAGTATCAAAGTGCTTATACATAATTATCAATAAAATAAACAACATTTAAAAAAAGTAATTAAAACAGATACTAACAGGTAGCAGAATAGCAAACCTCAGAAAATGCCAGACTAAACAGATGAGTTTTGATGGCAGATTTAAAAGCTTCAGTGGTCGGGCACTTTCTCACCCGACAAGGTAGAGAGTTCCACAGGGTCGAGGGTACAAAAGCAAAAGATCTAGCTCCTGATGTCTTCAGGCAAACCCCGAGAACTTCTAGCAATCCTTTGTCGGCAAAGCGGAGGAGGCAGTAGGGACACAGAAGATCTTGCAAATACATTGAACTGATACAGTTACATGCTGCTCATTAACAAGGGGGTTCTGTGTTTGCAGCCAGTGCATTGTATGACCAGCATCTGAGACCACAATGACATGTTTCACTGTTTGCAAAGCACGCTCTACCATGGTAACACAATCTGTATTGAGTGGCAGACTGGGGTCACTCAGGAGGTTACATGTGCTGCTCAGGATCACACAGTATTCATGTCACTACTGTCCCACAACCCGAGGCACGCATGTTGTAATATGATCTGTATCCACGTCTCTGTAATTTATACCCTTATCAATACTGCCTATTCACATTTTTCAGTGTATTGGTATGTGTGACACACCCATTAGTCATAGGCACACACAGAGTGTTCCATCTGTACTGCTTTTCTGACAGACTGCATGTTGCATGTGGAAACATGCAGGGGTCCAGGTGTGGTGGGGCCTGTGGGCAAGCATGCCACAGTGTGTGGGCAGTGCAGGGATGTTGTATGCCTCCACCAAACACACAGGCACCAGAACTGTCTGGAGCACATGCTGTGTGTGATGTAAACATTAGCGGTGTGCAGTGTGCTCAGAATTGTCCTTCCAACACAGATTCTAGTTAGGGAATACCTCACATGAAAGGGGAAATTGTGCACAAGTGTCTTCTCATGAAGCCAGATGTCAGTATGGCAGGAGATAGCAGAGGCAATAAATGCCAAGAGTGGAGGTGGCAGCACGACCAAGGAGGTTTGCAAGGTGTACTACAATCAGAGGAGGCATACAAAGGAGAAGCTGGTCTTGGCCACACAGGACCTGCATGCCACAAGAGGTGGCCTATCAACCAAGAGCACCCTCACACAAGACACCCTGAGATGTCATCAAATGGACGGTGTGGAGGGTGGCATTGACACAATGGCCACAAGCGGCCACCAGGGCGAGTACATGCACATGACTGTGTCGTTCCTATGTAAAAGTTGTTCATGGCATAAATGACTATATTATAAGGGGAAGTGCTATGGGCCACTGGGATATGGCACAGTGTACGTCTACCAAACAATAAGACCACCATGTGTCAGTGGTCAGCGCTGCATATGGGAGGAATGTGCTAGTTGCAGTGCACATGGTGATGCAGATATTGTTATTTCCACCACATGTCATTGCATGCATGGTATTCTGGGTGTGTATTGGGGTCTGCATGGTTCAGGGTACCTGTTATCTGACTTTAGACTGCAGCTTGGTCAGAGTGGAGTGTGGTGTATAGCACAGTTGTGCTATTGGCTGGTTTATGACACATGTCCCTATATTCTCTTCCTTACAGATCCACCAGATGTGGATGATAGTGACAACAGCAGTCCAGATGACTCTTTGGATGGCATGAACAGACAGCCTGAGAAGAAGGACTCATTGGGGGGAGAACAGTGAGGGTGAGCAGGAGATGGAGCAGGGGGAGGATCACACAATGCTCTTCTCTGACACAGAGATGGGGAAGACTAAGCTGCCCTTTTAGGTGCAAGAGGATGAGGGGAGGAAGAGCAGGAGAAGGAATGCACACAGCATGAGTCCCTGGTATAGCCAATCCATGCAGCAGGGGAATGGGACACAATGCCCAGGCATGACAAACAGTCACCTCCCCACAGCCGCAAAAATGCATCACTACAATGGCCCTCACCTACACCATCTGGGTCTCTCCATATGGACACCACAACCAGGGTGCACATTGCTGTGGCACAGGACAATCAGTCAGATCTGGCCCACAGTATTGTGGCTGCAGAGTCACAGGCAACATCTCTGACCTGCTTAGTGGAGGTAGCCAAGGCAGATGTGCCAGGAGAACCCTCAGCAGTAGGCACAGGAGGGTCAGGTTACAAGGGAATACCATGCAGGGATGATATCAGGTCACCACTGCATCCTGGCCTGGTCATGTGGCCTGCACTGGGGCCATCTCCCCTGGCACAACCATAAAACTGCATATCTGAAGTTGGTCATGGATGCAGCACAAGCCCACACTTAGTCCCTGTTGGTGAGGGGTCCATGGAGGAAAGTACTCCCCAGGAACATGCCACATGATGCAGGGGGTCCTGTGGGAAATGTGACAAGTGAACACCACTGCCAGGACCCTGTGCTACAACCCCCCTGGGCTAAACAAAGAGGCAGTACAGAGAACACTTTGATATTTGATAACTCCCCACCATGTAATAACCCCACCATCCCAGGTGCACTTCATTTACATTTGTTCCCTTCCCCTGTGCCTTACTCCACGCAATGCCCCCTGTGCCAGATGCACTTTATTTTTGTTCCCCTCCCCTGTGCTTCTTTACCCCATGCAATGCTCCCATCCGTGCCAGGTGCACGTTATTAATATTTGTTCCCTTCCCCTGTGCTGCCTTACTCCATGCCCTGTTCCCCCTTGCCAGGTGCACTTTATTTACATTTGTTCCCTTCCCCTGTGCTGCCTTACTCCATGCCCTGTTCCCTCTCTTGCCAGGTGCACTTTATTTATATTTGTTCCCTTCCCCTGTGTTGCCTTACTCCCTGCCCTGCCCCCTTCCCTTGCCAGGTACACTTTATTTACATTTGCTCCCTTCCCCTGTGCTTCCTTACTAGGGGTGTGTGTGAAAAAAGTTTTCGCCGGTGGAACTGAAGCAAAAGTCAGATTTTCACTTCCGTGAAAGCTCAAAAATCCATTTCAGAACTTTTGCAGAAATTCTACCTCCCCTATATTTGAAAAAAAAGCCTCCCAAATTAATCCCCAGCAATTCCTGGTGGCTAGTGGTCCCTCCCCTCACCTGCCCCACAAGAAAACAAGAAACAATATCCCTATTCCCTGGAAGCTAGCAGTCCCTCCACCCACCGGATCACCCACCCAACTTTAAAAAAATAATTCTTCTAAGTAGCGATCCCTCCCCATCCCCTGCCCGACAGTGCCCACAGCCTGACAAAATGCACTGATGCTCTGGTGGCTAGTGGTCCCTCCCCTCCACCCGCTCACCCGCATGCAATGCCCCCCCATGTCTGGTCCACATTTTTTACGTTTATTCCCTTCCTCCTGTGCCAGGTGCACTTCATTTATGTTTTTCCCATTATTTCTGTATTTCCCTCACCTTACTCAGCTTTCCATGCATTTGTGTACCCTTTCCCATTATCAAACATACATTTTATTTACCTTAGCAAACATTCTGTGATGTACACTGTTGTGTTGTGTCTTACACTATATCTCTAAAATTCTGCTCAGTCAGGTGGTCCCTTACCTCCTTGGATCGTCTGGCAATTCATGCGTTCATGCCTGCCATAGTGGACCGATGACTGGTCTACTGTGGTTGACTCCCCATCACCATCCATAGTGTCACCCATAGGTGCCAGAACAGGGGGGCCACAAGGGCCATGGCCCTACCACTTTCATAAGTGGCCCTATCACTTTTTGCTATCGTGGGAACACATTTAATAGTGGAAAATTGACCCCTTACGTCCTTGGCCCTACCACTTTTCAAACTGTTCCGGCACCACTGGTATCACCAACATGGCTGTGCATAGGTATCCCACATTGGACCACTACATTGTGGTGGATGCAGCAGGCCATGAATATTTTGAGCACCTTCTCAGGGTTGTACTACAGAGACCCACCCAACCGGTCCAGGCATTTGAACCTCATTTATGGATTCCAAAGACCCTTTCTATGATGTTGTGTGTGGCCCAGTGTGCCTCACTATAGTCCTCACTACCAGATTGCGGCCACAGCACCAGTGTCATCAGTCAGGGATGCAGGGGATGTCCACTGTCATGTGCAGAGGAAGGTAAGCGACATACTTTATGTTCTTTGTGTGCCTTGTTGGGGGTGGTGTGGGGTGCTATACTTACCAAGTAGCCAACTGTCCTTTATCTGCCCTGGCTCAAACATTGGATACAGGGAGGAGGTGTTTCAGGTGAAGGCATCATGTGTACCACAGGAGTGCTTCATAACCACATTCATGATGTGATAGTTGTCATCTCACAGCACCTGGACATTTAGGGAGTGGAAATCCTTTCTGTTGATGGATGAATGCCTCCCATTCCCTCCCACATGGTGCCTTGATGGCAACATGGGTGCAGTCCACCATTCCCAACACATTGGGCATTCATGCAACCCAGCAGAGTGCCTGTATTGTTGCTGATCTCTGCTCCTGTGATATATGGAATGTGGTGTAGTCATCACATCTCTTAGTCAGAGTATCAAGGGATAAGGTTAATAGACATGATATTGTGGACTGTATAATCCCCAATGTGACCTCATGGGGTATCTGGAGCATGCCAGCAGACAGAAAGCACAGTGTAGCTGTTACCTTTGGTTTCGCTGGCAACATCTGACTCTGGACTGTGGTGCTCTGAAGGTCATCCTGGAGTATGTCTCACAGTTCATGAATGGCACTGTGGTCTAGCTGGTACCAGTTCACTGTCTGTTGGTCGGATAGCTCTGGATAGGAGTGGTGAGGTTTGTGGACCCTTTTGGGAGCATATGGCCATGGGACACACCTGTGTCAGTGGCTGGCATAGTCCTGGGCCTGGTCTAAATCTCAGGTGCATACTGTTCCTCTCAACTGTCACTGACCATGAGGGACGTCCCTCATTTTCCCCTCAAAATTGATCTGTCCCTCACCCATCCCTCATGGAAAAGGTGCTACTGAGACAGAGAAAGTGCCATAAATTCAGACTTTAAAACTGAAATTCATAGTATACTAAGATGCTAAGTCAAAAATAAACTTTGTAAGTACAATGGTTTTCAGTGTGCTGAACATGTATCTCCAAGTTTGAGGATGTGTCCTTAAAAATGAGGGACACTGTCTCTCATTGTCCCTCATTTTGAGTGTTCTGGTCCCTCATTTCAGTGACAAAAGGCTGAGAAATATGTTGAGGTGAGCTCCAGCAGCAATCAGTGCAGTGGCTTGGTGTGTGTCCTGATATGTCTCTCACAGGCCTTATTGGCTTTTTTTGCTCCCTGCACAGGTGTTCTGCATCCCTCTGTTGATTTGCGACTGGTTACTGCCTGCCTTTTTAGGGGCATTCCTTTTTCTGATTGTACGCAAACAGTTTGCAAGGCTAAACTCCTTGAATAAGTGACTGTGCCTGATACGCATGGCCAATGTCCTCTTTTGCATATGGATTACTGTATGTGCACTGATTTTAGCCATTGATGGTGGACTTGCGCTCACTACGGCCACAGATCCAATATGGGACAGTGGCCGTTACACAGGCACAAGTGTCATTTACTGCTTATTAACCACATTTGTGCCTATATAGTTGTTCTAATATCCCCTCCCCATGTCTGGGATCCCCATTATCTTAAGAATATTATCTCACCAAACCAAGGACACTTTTTTTCAGGGATGTATCCAACAAACAAAGTTTTGGTTGCCTATTTTCCATCCCCATTATATTGCCGCAATAGTTCAATACTCTTAACACAATCAAACATTTGATTGACACATCTATAGTCTCAATGCACACTAATGCTGCTAGAATGTCTCTAGGGAGACCTAACAGCATTTTATAGAAGTAGTTCTGTATACAGCCTCGTTCCCTCGCTCCCTTAGATAGACACAGATTTCAATTCCATATGATTGATGATTAACTTTAGCATTGAAAGCTCTCAGTGTAGCAATGAAAGAATTACTTGCAAAAGTATTTGCAAATCATAATATTCCCTTTGAGACAGTCATAGCATTCTTTTTAACCTACATTAAATGATACTTCAAGTCTGTTTTTCTAAGAAAAAATTGACTTCCAGATAGTGGAATGTGAAGTGCAAAATATTCACTTTGCAAATTAATTCACAAAGTTAAGCCACTTTGCAAAGTTATTCTGCCTGGGAAGTGTCTCTTCACAGTATAGAGTCAACTTCAAGAAACTGCAAATTGAGACCAAAGTTGACTTCCTAGGGGAAGTTCTCCTTAATAAAGCGATTTACCATGCAAATGCAGGTCACATGGTACTGAATTGGCATGTGTGCCATATGGAAGCTGTGTTCTCTGCAGTCTTATAAAGAGACAGTAGGAGATAGGTCTGTCCCTGTGCTTCTTCGAGGAAAAAAGTTCTAAATCCTTTAATTCTGAGCTTTTAGACTACAAATCACCAACAGCTTGTTCCAGTGTGCCTTGTGGATATAGGGCCCCATGCACGTATGGTTCCTAGCCCTACGCAGCAAGATACGTGGCATATAGGCCAGGATATGCACATCTCAGGTGTTCAACATACACCCATAGATGCATAAATGGTGAATATCCTCTATGGACTCCTACCTGGGCCCATCCATGCCCAATCATGCACAACTACAA
This sequence comes from Neoceratodus forsteri, assembly GCA_016271365.2. Classification (NCBI taxonomy): domain Eukaryota; kingdom Metazoa; phylum Chordata; order Ceratodontiformes; family Ceratodontidae; genus Neoceratodus; species Neoceratodus forsteri. Next base: position 603,717,219 of record CM057456.1, on the reverse strand, counting down.
GTCCTGTCAGGGAGGGGGGGTGAGGGTGTGCCTGCAATGGGCCAGTGGAGCACGGCATGCAGTATGCCACCAAGTCAGTGTCCTAGCATGCACAATTCCACTGGGCCAGTGCTGGGGTGACTTTCCTTTACACATCTAGAAGGCCACATGGTGTCCCACAGCCATGGATGATGGTCCCGCTCAATGCCACAGAGGGCTGGGGGTGGAAGATGACTGTGGGTCACAGTTTGACAAATTGTACCAAAACCCAAGTAGGCTATAGGTGACATGACAGTCCATATGTGGGCCACTATGTCTCATGATCCTGTACTCTACACTTTGCTACCAATATGGGCTTCTGATTGAAAGCCCATGATCCAGCCAGCTCACCACATGTATGGACCTACGTGGCTGTGCATCAGACTGGCCAGGGGTCATGCATTCCAGCAGAGTGCAATCCAGTACACATCCTTACCAGCGAGTACCAGGCCCAGTAGTGCATAGGGCCCCTAGATTGTATTTTTTGGTTCATTTTTGGAACTTATTCAGTCTGAAGTACTGTTCTTTGTTTTGCTTATAGAGAAGCAGTTATTGGGAAGGAGGTGTGGGCAGCCAGGCATCCCTGAAAGGTCATTTTTTTGGCTGATAAGGAGATTTCTACTATGTTTTTAGTCTTTCTTCTTCATTACTTTTTTTCTGTAGTCTGTAATTTTTTCATTTTATTTCATGACTTTATTTTTGCATGTTTAAATTAAGTATTTTTCAGTCTCTTTCTACATTAGTTTTATTTTTTTATTTCTTGAACTGACGGTACTCTAGCCAGCCCGGTGGCTCAGAGGGCTAAGGTGCCTCATGCCTTACTTCTCCCATGCTGACAACCTGAGTTTGGGAATGAGCTCGGGCTGCAGGGGTGCCAGCTAGTGGAAGGAGGATTGAGCATCCCAGAGGACACTCTCCTCCTGCAAGAAGAGAAGGCAGCCAGCTCCGCTGCTATACTGTGACCTGGGTAGTGGTGTTGACATTCTGATTAATAAATCTGTTAATTTTCATAGTCATCAATGCATTTTGGACCCTCAGGTCAGATAAGTTTTTGTTTGGGGTGTTTTGGATAGATCTGTGGTTCCCCTTGGCAATGTGTATGGCCCCAATATGACGGATCCCTCCTTTTTTTATGGAACTGGCGGGCCTCCTTTCTCCTTTTCTTCCCACCCCTCTTATCATTGGGGAGGACTGGAATGTGTCACTTACACTGGATTTAGATAGCTCTGGCAGGCCCTCACTAGGTCTGTCTCCCGTCCAACGCTCCATCCGGGATATAATAGAGTCCTTGGGGCTATGAGATCCCTGGTGGATTCTTCATCCACAGGACAGAGTATACACTTTTTTCTCTCCTGTACATGGATCCTATTCCAGACTCCATTTTATTTTGATTATTCAGACTTTGCTGGGTGGGGTGCTGGTTGGTGAGATTGATGCCAGGGTCCTCTTGGATCATTCTTTAGTGTGGGTGAGGCTTTCCGTAGATGCCAGTCTGCAGAGGGACACAACCCGAAGCTTAATAACCAGCTTCTCAATGATAAGTACATTGTTGAGAGAATTAAGGACCAGATTACATTATATGCCCAACACAACTCTGGCTCCATTGAAAGGGGGACTTAGAATGGTCTGCGCTTAAATGTTTTCTCAGAGGGGAATTCATCAGGCTTTCCTCTATGCATAAATGCTAGTACATGCAGGTGGCTGCGGATCTCTTCAAATGTATTACTGACATTGAGCATTCCCTTTCCCCCTTGACTTCAGAGGCTACGCTCCAGGAGTTGATGGTCCTGTGGGATAGATATGTGGATCTTCTGATGGAGAGGGCCGAGTATGCTATCATCAGGGTACAATTAAAATATGTTGATCAAGGGGAGAAAGCCAGCTGCCTGCTCATGCTGCATCTCCAAAAACAGGAGGCTTCCAGGCTAATTCCTGTTATTAGGGCCCCTGACGACACCCTGAAAACTCAGCCCAGGGATATTGCCCAGGAATTTGTATCTTTTTATGTAGAATTTGTATAGTCCCAGACACTCCTCATCAGCGAGATCTCTCATACTGGAGTATTTAGATGGTAATCCCCTTCCACAATTGACTGAGTTCGAACAGGTGTTCTTATTCCAACCCTTCTCTGAGGATGCAATACGACTGGCTATTTCAGGCCTGTCTTCTGATGAGGCTCCTGGGCCCAATGGCTTTTCTGCCAATTTTTTTTTTTCAAATTAAATAAACTTTATTGGTTTTTCAATTTTTTTCATGGAAGAGGGCAAAAGCAGAATTACAATAGCACAGAGAGATACACAACATCAGACTTCCTGTCCCAGTTTTCCACAATGTATGGTTTGTAACTATGTTCTAAACAAGAAAAGTAGAAGGAAAGGAAAACAAAAATTATCCATATTTGAAAAATAAATGAAATATAATAACTACAGATGTAACACAACTGAACAAATATACCCTGCCCTGCCCTCTTTCCTCCCCAACCCACCCTGCCCTAATCCCTATGCACCACCCCCCCCTCCCTGGTACACACCATCATTTAAAGTAATGAGAAGAATAGCATGAACTTAAACAAATACCAGACTTAAAACTAAGTCTTACAATAATATGATTAAACTGTTAACAGAGTATGCAGAGGGGCCCATACTACATGATAGTAATGAAGTCTATCAGACATCTGAGCTATAAGCTTTTCAGCCTGAAGAGCAAAGATAACTTCTTTCATCCATTCAGATCTAGAGGGTACTGCCTGGTCAAGCCAGTAATGTAAGATTATTTTTTTGCACATAAAGATGTGAGGGCCATATGTTTGCATTGGTTCCCCAGTAATACCGATCCGTAGTTACCCAAAATGAAAAGTTCAGGTGTAAATGTGTCGGAGAGACCCAACAAAGGATCTAAGTTAGCTTTAATAGCAGCCCAGAAGGGTCAAACTTTATCACATTCCAACAGTATATGTAATAAAATACCAGGTAGTGTCCCGCATCTGGAGCACAAATTAGAAGGAAGTAGCCCCATTCCATGTAATTTAACTGGGGTATAATATAAGTCATGGATTATAAAAAATTGTAGTAAACAATACCTATCCCACCTCACATCTTGGTAGAGATGATGCCATATACTGGACCAGGACCTCTCCCCCAAGGAAGGAATAGGCAGTATATGGTCCCACAAATACTGTAGGTGGCAATTAAGTGACTCCAGATATTCTCTCAAGAGACAATAAAAGTAGGAAATAAAATGGGATGTGGGAGGGGATGAGATTACTTGTAACAAGGGCCCAGATAAATATTGGTTCCAGGGTCTCAACCCAAAATGGGGATGGAGCATGTGGGATAGTTGGAAATATTTAAAACAGTAATCAGAGGACACCTTGTATTTGACACTCAGTTCTTGGAGTGTCAACAGTTTGTGGTCCGTCAAGAGATCAGCCACTTTGAGCTTGGGGTAAAATGGCCAGAATCATTCACTAAGAGGTTTACCATCAATCTTAAAATTAGGATTACTAAGAACAGATTGTGAGGTATCTTTCTCTAAGGTTATGTGGAGTGTGACACTTAGCATAGACCCGAAGGGTGGTCCTGATAGGTGTACAGAGCAAATCTTTGGGAATATTCTTAGTTAGAGCATTTATAAGTGTACCTATATCAATTCCATGAAGAGAACATTGGGAGCTTTCAAGTTGTAGCCACTGAAGGGAGTAAGCTAGGGGTACCTCAAATGGTACCTCTTTAATCCACTGTAGAAGAACCAAACACGTAACCGAGTACTAGTAGAGAAGAAGGTCCAGTAATTGTAGACCGCCATTAGCTTTACTACGCTGGAGTTTAGCAATTGCTCTTCTAGGCTTTTTATTGCCTAAGATTAAGTTAGATATTGTGCGATTCACCTAGGAAAACCAGGATTTTGGGAGAAGTAGGTTAGTCATGTGAAGGGGGTATGATAACCGGAGGAGAACATTCATTTTTATTGTTAATCTGCTCCCACAGAGATAGGGGAAGTGCCATCAAATGACTAAGATCCCTATTGATTTGGGCAAGAGTTTTATTGAGATTATGGTGTTTCATATGTGAGCTATAAGTAGAGAGATAAATCCCTAGATATTTCATATGGTCTTTAACCCATCTTAAGCTCAATTGAGATGCCTCCAAGGAAAATGTACACTCCGTTAAGTTTATAATTAGAAAATCTACCAAATTGTTCTATAATAGATAGGGTGGCCTTAACTGAAGCAGAAGGGTGTGAAATATGAAGGAGTATGTCATCAGCATAAACTGATAACTTATACTGATGGGGCCCAACGACAATGCCCTTAATTGAAGGAGAAGCATTGACACAGCGAATAAGCAGTTCCAAATAGAGGTTAAATAAAAAGTGGGAAGGGGACAACCCTGCCTGGTGCTCAGTCACAAAGCAATAGTGCTAGAAAGCATGCCATTACAGAGGACATGAGTCATGGGCTGAGTATACAGGACCTTTACCCATTGAATATATTGCTGGGGGATACGGTATTTGGGTAGAAGGTAAAACAGATAGTCCCATGAGACACAATCAAAGGCTTTCTCTGCATCCAGGGACACCAAGACAGCAGGTACCGAGGAGTCCCTGCCTGCTGGACACAAATCCCACCTGTTCCGGACTTATTAAACAGTGCCATACTTTTGCTAGTCTATTAGCCAAAATCATTGACAGTATTTTAAAATCGACATTTATTAAAGAAATAGGACAATAGTTAGAAACAAAAAGAGGGTCTTTCCCTGGTTTAGGAAGAACTACAATTGTAGTTTCTGAAGAGGAGTAGTCCAAAATGCCATATTCATAAATGTAATTATAGGTGCTTAAAAGTATAGGAGCTAGCTGCTTTTTAAAAGCCTTATAAAATTCTGCAGTATATCCATCCAGTCCAGGTGTTTTGTTTAATGGCAGGGCACCAATGGCAGAACATATTTCAGAAACCGAGAGAGAAGCTTTTGAGAGAGCAGTTTGTTGGTCACCCAAATAAGGGAGTTGTATACCTTGTAGAAAGTGGTCCACTACTGTGGAGTCAAAGGGAGTGTGGGGTCGGGAATACAAAGTGGAATAATACTGTTGGAAGCAAAGAGAATACCTTGTGGGGAGGTAACTACAAGACCGGCCACATTGTAAATGGAAGGTATTATCCTACCTGCAGTTTGAGCCCTCAAGTGAAGAGCAAGGAGTTACCTTGTCACCCTGATCGAAATACCGAATCCTATATCTTTGAAGAAGATTTTCAGCTTTATCCGTCAGTAGAGAATTGTAACGGTCCCTGAAAATTTCCAGATTAGTAAGGGTGGCCTGAGAGGGAGAAGGGGGAAGCGACAACTCTGCAAGTCGTATCTCCTGAAGGAGATGGGAAGTGACCTGTGAGGTTAGCTTTTTCTTAATAGTGGCCAAGTGGATTATCTCACCCCTGAGAGTACATTTTAAAGCCCCCCAGAGCATATCTAACTTGGGCATAGTGGGGGAGTTAATATTAAGGAAAGTGGTGAGGAAGTTTTGAAGATGAGACTGGAGCTTTTCTGATTTCAACAGCTGGTGGTTAAACTTCCATACTTTATCTCGATTTGCAATTAGACCTGGACCCCAGTGCAACAAAGCGGGGTGATGATCTGAGATAACCTTGGAGAGATAGGAGCAAGATAAAACTGAGGGGAGGTGCCTAATATCCAATAGAAAATAGTCTATTCTAGAAAAAGAGTTATGGGGAATCAAGTGGAAAGAATATTCTTTCCTAGAGGGGAAAAGGCCCCTCCATGGATAGATTAAACCCAAGGTGTCCATCAGTTCCTGGATGGCAAGCTGTGCATGGGAAAGAGAGGATGTGCTAGTACTAGAGCGATCTAAAATATTACAGAAAATCAAGTTCCAATCACCTCCAAGCAAAAGAGGATAATTAGACCAGGGTGTCAACTGTTCTATAAGTGCAGTAAAAAACCTGGGGTCATCTGTAGTTGGTCCATAAACTGAGCCAAAAACCATTTCAGAATGGCCAACTAAAGCTTTAATAAGGATAAACCTGTGATGTGAATCCACTAATGTGTCCAACAAATGAAAGAGTAGTCTGTGGGCTATGAGGATAGCCACTCCACCACTGTTGGAATTAAGGGCTTTTCCAAAAGCTTGGCCCACCCAGATTCTCCAGAATAGGAGTACCTGGGAAGGAGGCAAATGGGTCTCTTGGAGAAGGGCAATGTCCACCTCTAATTTATGTTGGCGTAGGAGTATTTTTGTTCTCTTTGCAGGAGATTGGGCATCTTTCACATTCCAAGAACAAATTTTATATGTAGCCATACAAATCAAACCAATGTTGAATTCCTTCAAGAAGAAAGTCTGAACAGACATAACGTAATCTCCCCAAACTAAACAATATGATGAGAAATACTGAGTGTACCATTATCCCTTCCCTATCCCATTCCCTGTCAAGACATCCATTTTTAAGGCAAAAAGCCCCCCAAAGAATAAAACAAGAAACATAAAAAACGTATTGCCACCCCCAACCTCGAACCTTGACCTTCCTTATACCCCCATTCCTTTTTGCTACAGCATAATAAAAGAAGCCCTCCTAGGGCTGACATAATGCTCGACCAGTGCTTAATGTTGGCCGAGTAGAATGCAACATAAGGAAATTTAAAAGCAAAAGTATGCACATATAATAGCTGCAGTGACCCCCCACCCCTGTTATAGCAATATAATGCCCTGTAAACCACATACAACCGCTGTCCCACCCCATTTCAAAAAACAGCCAAAATCTTAATATAAGAGCTGGGAAAAGAAAATAGAAAGGAAAAGAAACAAAATCAGATCCCCCACTATGATCAGATAATATGTTACTCCTTTAAGAGTTGCATAAAGCTGCAATACCAGAAGGCCTCAGCAAAGAGATAACGAATGCCCCAACAAATATAAAATACTTTTAGCTTCAGAACCACCAAATGAAAGTTAGGTAATGGGCCTGTCCTAAAGTCTTAGAAAATTATAGTCCAAGATAATAAAATGAAGGTCTTGATACTACTGCACCCGAAAGAAAAAGCAAGAAGCCACCCAATGCAGTCCTTTGCTGCGCTCTACTGGTCATAGTGCAATATTGTGACAAAGTCATATAAAGAGTACACACAATCGAGCAGAAACTTCTGCTGAGAAGGATATCCTCCTGCAGTAAAAGCCCTCAAAATGAGGGGGAAATAAATCGGGAAGTAGCAATTGCAGCACTGGAAAAGCTTGTTGGGCCGTATCAAAGTTATGCCAGGAGCCAGAAATAGACACAGCAAAGTACTGAACCTTATATTTGATCCCTGCAGCTATAAGCTTTGAAACCAGAGGATGATATTCTGCCCTACGTTGTCAAACTGTAGCAGGTAAATCTTGTGCGAAGCGAAGTTTTTTACCCTTCCAAGAACTTGTTGGAAATCCTTGACTTGCCCCAAGACATGAGTCTTATCAAGGTAGTTCAGATATTTTAGGATGAGTGGTTGAGGTGATTTACCTGAAGATGGTTTCGGCCTCAAGGAGCGGTGGGCCCTCTTGATAATATAGGTGGTATTGTTAGGAGAGGGCCCTGCTATTTCAGTGAGCATTTTTTGTAAGAAAAAGATAGGTGCTGAACACTCTGTGTCCTCTGGAAGGCCGAAGATTATAATATTATTTCTTCAGCTTCGGCCTTCCAAGTCTTCCAGCTTGTTTTACATTTTGTGGAGACTTTGCCTCAGAGTAACAGTTTCTGGGTCTGTTTTAACTTTCCATCCCTCTAGAGATGATACACGGGCAGTAGTGTCAGCAATAGCTTGGTTGGTGCCTGCAAGCTCTCCCCTAATATTTTTGAGTTCCGATGTAATTTCTTGCAGGGCAAATTTGAAGGGGTGTAATTCTTCGAGGAACTTCTTCTTGGTAAGGGAGAGGAGGCTGACATGTTATAGAGGGAGCCAAAATTTTAGTGGAAGCCCGGTTTAGCCTTTAGATCTCTTTGACCATTTTCTATCAATTGTGGCGGGTGTGAGTTGGGGTAGCTTGACTCATCTCTGCCTCCATTGATGCGATAGGTCTTGAATCAGAATCCGGTGCAATTTACCACTATGCACTGCTTTTCTCCAAAATAGACTTCGCCTCCTGTTGTTCGGGAGATTATCCGAAGTTAGCAATACGCAGTGGAGAAAAAAAATGCAGACTTAAAAGCCTTTTCTCAGTAATAGCTGAATTTTGAGCAGGAGCTGGACTGCAATGCTGCTAGACCGACAGGAACATCACGTGATCTCTCTTCCAATTTTAATAAAGGTTTTGCTACTGAGCTGGTCCCACTTCTCCATTGTTTTTATCTGTATGTTTATAACTCTGGTATCTCTGACCCCACTATCCTGGAAGTGCTAATAGTCCTTTTACTCAAACTCGGTAGACCCTCAGACCTTGGTTCTAATTATAGGCATATTTCCTTAATAAACTGTGATATTAAGATATTAACTAAAATTCTGGCACATAGGGTTGATCAGGTTAGGGCTGGGCTTATTAGTAGGGAACAAGTGGGGTTTGTGTCCACCAGGACTTTTGTGGATCATCTAGGAAAATTATCCCATGTTTTCTCCTCATCTACGGACTCTGTCACTCCTATGGTGCTGGTCTCCCTGGACATGGAGAAAGCGTTTGATAGGGTTGGTTGAGACTTTTTGATATTGACTCTAGAAAAATGTGGTTTTCCCCAGTCTTTCCTCTGCTGGGTTCAGGTATTATACTCTTCCCTTACTGCCAGGATTTACTGCAACGGGGTATTTTGCACTCCTTTTGCTCTATTTTTCTGGCTCTCCCCAGGCCTGTCCCCTCTCCCCTTTTCTCTTCAGCTTATATTTGAAGCCTCTCATCCAGAAGCTCAAGTCCTGCCCTGATTTGATTGGCATCTCCGTGGGCCCTCATACTTTACAATTATCAGTATATGCAGATGATATTCTGCTGCTTATCACTCACCCTAAGACATTGTTGCCTGCCATATTACACATTATTGAAGAATTTGGCTGGTTGTCTAATTATAATCTGAATCTTAATAAAACAGAGGTCATGCCCCTTACACCAATGGTGGTCAAGGAGGTCATCCTCTCATTTGGTAAGAATTGGTCCCCCCACAGTATCAAATATCTTGGTCTGCACCTCTCGAGGGATATCGCTTTAATGGGTAAGCTTAACCTGGATGACCTGGTGTTCAAGCTTTAGCAGGACCTTCAGAGATGGCAGGCCCTCCCTTTGACTTTAGAGGGAAAATTAATGTTATTAAAATGAATGTCCAGCTGGCCCATCAGTGCAGCAGTTGGATTTATGCACTCGACGCTGGCGACCCGGGTTCAGGAATGGACTCAGGTCACTGGAGGGCCAGCCAGGAGGAGACGGAGGGAGTGTCCACCGACAGCTTGCCTTCTCCGGGGGAGGGAGAAGATGAGATTCAGCATCTGCTGACCCCTGATGGAGGCTGGGGGTTCAGTACGACGTCCGACCCATGACGTTTAGGGAGAGATAGACGTCGGCGTCAGCCTAGACATCATGGCATGTCTCTCCTCAGAGGAAAATCACTGAAAAATGGCACCCTGGCTGATTAGATGATGGCCTTCCCTGGATCCTCATTCCCGGGCTTCCGGACCTCCATCAGCTCCCTCAGCAGCAACCAGGGTCATTGGATATGGTCGGGAAAAAGTCTAATCCCCAATGAAGGTAAGGGACCCTCCCAATGAAGGGATACATTGGGGATACCTGGGCTGGCTATGATGTGGGGCGGTGGGGCCGGGAGCACTGGGGCAGGGTAATCCATGTGGGAGCCCAAAGGGAAGACTGGTCAGGTGCACGGGGGGGGGGCGATAAATACCATCATACAAAAAATAAATGAACATCCTTCCCTGACTTTTCTACCCCCTAAACATGTTAAATTTCTGGCTTTCCCTGGTTTGGTTTCAGTGCATCCATAGTATGATTACTGACTTTATCTGGGCTAAGAAATCCCCAAGGAGTGCTTGCAAGAAACTTGCCATCCCTAAAAATTTTGGTGGCCTTAAACTCCCTCACTTTCTTATTTATTATTTTGCCAGCCATTTTAATAAGATGTTTCAGTGGCTTTCCTCTCCTATCCAAGACCCCAGTACACCTTATATACCCTATGACTGGATCTGGAATTAGATTTGCTTAATAGCTCTGGGTTTTCGTGCCTCCGCTGTTTTTTTAACCCCTTGAAGTTTGTCCCTATGGAACTCCACAATAATGTCATGAGAATCTCACTTCGAGTATATTCACAATTTTGGTCATTGCTGAAACATCCTATTTCTCTAGATATTTCCCAAACTATACTCTGTAATTGTAATTTTAAGATCAGGGGTTGCATTATTCCCATGGAGTGGCTTCCCCAATTGGTTAATGTTTGAGTTTGTGATTTGCTTTCTGGAGGGTCTCTGATGTCAACAACAGATATACTGCATTACCTTAAGTTGGGGAACAATTATGTCTTTAACATTTTCCAGCTTAGACATGTTCTACTTCATTGGCATGGGCCAGGCATTTGGACCACTGACATTTCAGACCTTTTAACCACTATTAAAGATCTGGTTGTAAAACCACATGTGGTGTCTGGCTTGTATTCCTTGCTTTTTTCAAGGATTTTTTCCAGAACTGGATGGTTCTCCCCCTTCAAGGGGCACGCTGTTCTCATTATCCCCCTCACAGTGTCAAAGTATATGGGCTGACGTATATCATTACATTGCTCAGGACAGATTGAGACTCATTCAGTTCAATATTTTGAATAATCTTTACTACACTCCTAAAAAACTGCCTTAGATAAGTAGATTATCTTCTTCTGTCTGCACTAGATCTGGACAAGACGAGGGATCTACTTTTCATATTTTCTGGAATTGCCCTAAGATCGCTCACTTATAGGGCCTTATTGAAGCTAAGGCAGACCCGCTTTTAGATTTACAAGATTTATTCAGGCCTGATATATGTATTTTGGGGGACTATAGTTCAGTCTTAGGAAGCATACATTTTACATGACTTTAATTTCTCTCTCTTTGAAGAAAGTGGTCCTGTGGCACTGGATTGAACAGGTTTCTATGTCTTACCAGGAGTGGCTACAGGAATTGTTGTTTAATCTTAGAGTGGAACATATGATAGCAAGTCTTCATCATCGGCTTCCCCTCTTTGATAAAAGATGGGGTAAGCTCTACACTCTCTATACCATCTAGACCCTTAAGGTTTTAGTGTTGTTAACTGTGAAACTGTATTGTATTGTTTTACCTGGCTCCTAGTTTGTCTATACTTTTGGGGTTATTCCCCTTCCATTTTGTTAACATTTTGGCTAGTGTACCAAGGTATCTCCACTGGGGTGGGGGTTGGGGTAATGGGGGGTTATTTTGGTATAGTTTTGTATTAGTGACATTGTTAACTGCATTGTTATATGTTTTATATTTTTTCAATAAAGTTCATTTAATTGAAAATATATATACTGTGACCTGGGTGACCACAGGAGGCACTGCAGCTGGAACAGCTAGTGAATAGGAGGACGCCCACAGCCACTGCATGATGCACACTTGTGTGGGTACATGCTTGGTGTGCCCTTGATGCTTATAACCTGGGGAACCTGAGAGAAAAGCAGAAATACCCCAAGTGGCAGGATGAAGCTGACCAGCTCAGAGGCCCTGCACTTGGCTACTGAGATGCAGTCTCTCATACTGGATCCTCCTGTGGCAGAGGTAAGGGGGGCCCTGCCACCCCTGGCAGAGAAGGAAGCTCTGGGGAAACATGGAAAGGCTCTGGTAAGACCTAGGGGATGCCAGACTGATGGGGTGGGTTGACCATAAGGGAGCCATTGGAGATCAAAGGACATACACAGATAAACAAAAAAGTGACAGTGATCTGATGCTACAGAGAGATAATTTTTCATTAAGTTGTACTTAGTTCATTGTTTATTTATTTGATTTTGGGACTTTGCTTTATTTGATTGATTGATTTTAGGAGCTTTAACAGCAGAACATACTGCTATGATAACAGTTCATTTCCCAATGCAACCATGGGAGGGAAGGGGAATACAGGCTGTGCAAGTGAAAATAAAATAAAATACGATCAAAATACACATAGTAACAAAAGTAAAACTGCATTACGGTTTGTAGACACAAAATTCACAATATTCAGACAGATAATCTGGGTAACACAAAACAAATAGGTATAACAGTTCAAATTAAGGTACTAATACAATTTAGGTCTGGGCACAACCCAGAAAAGAAGTACATTTTTACCACCCAGACTGCAAAGGTGTGAGAGTTAACAATGCCAGTACAGTAGAGTATGTACAGGTGTAAAAACAGTTCCAGCAACGACAACTAATATGGAGCAGTTTTGCCTAGGATAGGAAAAAAAATTCATGGGGGGAGCATGTGGGGGCATCAATAAAGGGTCAGGAGCAGCTGCATGAGGGGGTTGTAAAGTCACAAAAAAGGGACTAGAGGGAGGAGAAGGATGAGGCTGAGTGATGAATGGGGGAGAGAGGACCAGAGTTCCAAGAAGGGAATTTGTCCCACTGACATTTTCCTGTATGAGAGGGAGAGGGAAAGGGGAAACAGCGTTATGGAGAGGGTAAGACCGCAAGAAGGTCAGGGAAGCAAGGAGGGTGGAAGTTTAAACAGAGGAAAAATCAATTCACACAGGAATCAGCTGAAGAACAAGTGCTACAAAGGCAAAGGGGAAGGGGGCAATGACAGTAACGAACAGTGTGACTGACAGAAGAATGCATCACAACCTACTGGTCATAAACAGCTGCTCAGAACCTTTTTTTTAAGTATACTTACTGTGACAGGGTGGAATAGGATCCTGTCCCAGTTGTTATGGAGAAAGTGTTTGAATGTAGGGATCGATTCTCTCTTTTCCCGTCTCTTATTCATCTGGTTGTGCAACCAAATTTTACTGTGAGACCTAGGATTTGAACACTCTGACAGTCTCGCAATTATTTGCCTCTCACTATCTCTCAGTCTCCCTTGTTGTCTGTTTTTTCTCCCTTGTAAATCTGCTGTTATAAAAATATATGCAGATCATTGTATGGAAATGTAACTGATATTGGGATCCCTTTTGTTTAGAAATTAATTTTTGAATTAATTGTTGATTTTTGAAATGTATATAATTGTGTTTTGAGATGATTAAAAAAAGCTACTGGAAATTCAAGAGGTTACCTGAGTGAATTTTTTTTTTGGCTATTTCTTTATCCTCCTAGCTGGCTGACATCCAGAGGGAGCCCCCAGCCCCATCCCATGGCATCCACCATCCCGCGCTGACCTGAACTCCCAGGCTTTGCCCCCCCACGGGACCGGCAGGGTTCTCCAACCCCCACCACAGACTGGATCCAGTGGGTCAATGCTGTGGCTGGCCAGGAGCAGAGCTTGCAAGGTGCCCTCCACCATATTGCTGTGGCTCTTCTTTTTCCTGGTTATTTTTCCCCAGGAGTTGGAGCATGCAATGACACCCAGGGAGAGAAGCATGCATGCGTCCGCACGCGCTCCCTCCTAGTGTCTGCCCCAACTCCTCCCCCTTCTACAGCACGGTGCCCTGTACCCCAGCCTCCACTAGGGAGCAAGCAAGAGTCAACCACTGAGGACTCCTCTTCCCAGAGAAGGAGAGCAGTCCATCAGATGCTCAATCCTTCTCCTCCCCTGCTGACCCCTGGTGGCCTGTGCTCACTCCTGAAAATGGGTCATTGGCGTAGCATAAGGTAAGGTGACCAGTGCCTCAGCCCTTAGCGCCACCGGGCCTGCAAACCTGAATGCAATTTTTAAGCCTTTTTTTCAGAAAAGCTGTGAAAAATGGGTCTCAGCTCAGGGACACTGTGTTCCTGCCAGAACCTGCCTGAAACATGCAAGAACACTTTGGAAGAAACAGGATGCTTGTTAAGAATGGTGGTTGGAAGGACTTATAAGAGAGCTGAGCTGCAATTGCATGTTAGATGGACATGCAGAGATTGAAGGAAAACTCTGATGGATCTTCACTATTTTATTCTGCCTTTGTAAATAGTTGTACAGAACAAGTTTTTTTGTTACTACTAGTACAAATAAAATACTTGTTGTGAATTCTACAACTGCTCCTGGTTTTTCCTATGCTTCCTAACCTGTGCCTCAACAACAGATGGTGTCAGCCTAAGAGGGATTTTCACCATGCGTGCTCTAAGCCAGGCGTTTTGTGTCTAGGTACTGGACCTAGTACTAGGGAAGCATAGAGAAAGGTATGGATTCTGCAGCAGCAAGTCCAGGAGTGGTTACCAGGAGAATGGCAGCCAAACTAGCAGAGACAGAAGTCCAAGTTGAGATTGTACAGCCAACATAAGTTATGGAAAAAGAACAGGCAGTGACAGAACCTGAAAGCCTGATGGACTTTTTCAAATGGATGGCTATACAACAAAAAGAGATGGAGAAGTAGAGGAGAGAAGAGATGCAGTGACAGGAGCAGCAGATGAGAGACGAGATGCAGCGACAGGAGCAGCAATTGCTGGATGCCGTGCAAGCTATCAAAGGCAGAGGATCTGGCACAGATCCAGACGAGCAACAAAACACAAGCAACTTAAAAGCCGTAAACTTACAAAGTTGTGTCCCTCCGATGATATTCAAGCATATCTGACAACTTTTGAAAGAGTTGCCACAGCCTGCCAATGGCCAAAGCAGCAATGAACAATCAGACTGGTACCCTACCTGACAGGGAAAGCCCAATTTGCCTACAGCAATATGGACACCACTCAGTCAGAGAACTATGATCTGGTGAAAAGTGAAATCCTGAAAAGGTATGACATCTCAGGAGAGACCTACAGGCAGAGATTTTGATCTCTGAAGTACAACTTGGTCAACAATCCTTGAGAAGCCTTCACCTGACTCAGAGAACTCCTGATAAAATGTCTCCAACCAGAAGGCAAAACAGTCCCAAAGATCATCCACTCATCTGCAATGGAGCAATTCATCAACATCCTGCCTACAGATGTGCAGCTTTGGGTAAAGGAACACCAACCAGGAAGTGGGAAACATGCTGTTTCTTTTGCTGAGGACTACCAAATGGCCAGACAGATGCCACAGCAGTGAGGTAACAGCCAAGCACCGGTAAGACACTCTTTTTACCATTAAAACTCCAAGTCTGATAAGAACTCTGGTGAGGGTAACAAATCCTTGCCCAAAGATGTTAGTTGCTATAACTGTAATAAGCCAGGCCATATTGCAAGAAACTGTCATAGTAAGGAGAGTGGCACTGGAGCTGATTTCTCCTGAGAAAATTGGGGCAAGTACTTAACAGATGTGAAGGTGGGGGATAAGACTGTAAAGGGACTCACTGATTTGGGAAGCAGACAGACCCTAGTGCATGTTGAAGTGCTGGGAAAACACTGTGTAAGAACAGGTACTGGTGTCATCTGCATCCATGGGAGCACTCTATACTATCCCACCACCCAAGTGACTCTGACCATTAAAGGTGTGTCACACCAAATGAAAGTGGGGGTAGTACCTAAGTTACCTGTACCTGTGATTATTGGAAATGACTTTTCAGTATTTACTGAGTTAATCAAAGAGGGATTAAATCCTGATGTTTCAGCAGCTGTGGTGATAATAGCTCAGACAAAGAAAATTTCAGATGGTGGGGACTCTTTTCCTTTCACCGATTTTGATTTGGACTTGTTTGAGCACAGCTCCAAGATCCAGAAATCCAGGAAAGAAAGATGATGCCTGAAGAAACTGTGGCAACAAATGACTGATGGACATAAGGGGTTAACATATGAAAATGCTGAAACTAAATCGATAACTGATTGTGGATTTTCTTTCAGAACAAGCTAACAGTATTTCTCTCCAGGGTTATTTTGAGCAGCTGGAGTGAAACCAAAACAGGGTGGACCAATGTTTAAAAAATGTAATGGGATACTGTACAGAGTTTGGGTTAAACCTAGGACACAGAAACAGACAGAACAATTGGTTATACCACAGAAGTATAGAACAGAGTTGTTATAGATAGCACATGATAGTCCTATGGCTGGTCACTCAGGGAGGGATCACACCCTTGTCAGATTGCTGTATAGATTTTACTGGCCTGGAATTCATGAAGATGTTGCTACCTATTGTAATTCTTGTGCTGAGTGTCAGAAAGTAGCCCCAGTCACTGGAAAAGACAAGGTGCCTCTGGTACCCCTACCCTTGATAGATGTGCCTTTTGAGAGAATGGCAATGGATGTGGTTGGTCCTTCAGACAAAGGTAAAAGGGGTAATAGATTCATCCTGGTAGTATGTGACTATGCTACTCGATACCCAGAAGCAGTTCCAATGCATATTGTCACAGCTTCAAAAGTGGCAGCAGAGCCTGCAACCATTTTCAGCAGAGTGGGCATACCTAAAGAAATTTTTACTGATCAGAATAGTAATTTTGGTGCTGCATTATTTAAGGTGCTGTACAGACGACTAGGTATCACTGAGATAAGAAATCCCCCCATCACCCTCAGACAGATGGTCTTGTTGAGCATTTGAACCAAACCCTAAAACGCATGTTACAAAGGTTTGTAAAAGGGGGAGAGAAAGATTGGAGGCAATACTTGCCTTACCTTATTTTTGCTTACAGAGAAGTGCCATAGGCATAAACAGGGTTTTCACCATTTGAAATGCTGTATGGTAGGCAGCCAAGAGGGCCACTGGATGTGATAAAAGAAACATGGGAAGCCAGCCCAGTGGCGCTAATGGTTGAGACGCTGGACGTCACACCTTGCGCCGCACTAGCCGGGGTTGCCGGGGGTCAGTATGGAAGGACTAGGATTGAGCACCTGTAGACAGCTCTCCTGGTCCTGCAGAGGGTTCAGGTATTGCCCGCTGCACTGGTACCACCTGGTGGAGGCCTGGGCACTGCAGTGCATGGCAAGCAGATGCTCAGGGATTGGAGCACAGCGGACGTCTTCTGGGTGCATGCGGGAGCACGCACATGCTGGGCAGGATGTCATTGCACTTCCGTGCTCTGGGGAGAAACTACAGAAAAATCTCCCTTCCTTTGGGTGAGGTGACGGTGATCGGGAGTAGTCCATCCGACCTCAGGCACAATGCCGGCCAACTCTCTGGTTCTCCTTGGGGTCGCTCCTTGGTGGGGGAGAGTGCCCAGACCTCGCATACCCAATGTAGCCCAGAGCAGCTTGCTTCAGGTGGATGATTGTGTACGGCGGCTGCTGAAGAGACCCTAAGAGAAGCCCCGAAGGTAAGGGAGCATAAATAGAAGATACAAAAAAAAAAAAAGAAACGTAGGAAGATAACCCCTCTCAGAAACAATCTATAACTTCTTATATGTGTGCCCAAAGAAAGAAGCTGGCAAAATATATTGAAATTGCCCATAGTAATCAGGAAGAGGCCCCAAAGTAGCAGAAGGTATATTATGACCATGAGGTAAAAGAAAACATTTTTGAGCCAGGTGAAAAGGTTTCGCTACTGTTACCCACAACAGAAAATGAACTGTTAATGAAGTGGCAAGGGCCTTATAGAGTGCTTAGACATTTGGCACCATTAACTATGAGATTGAGATGCCTGACAAGAAAAATCCTACTAAGATATACCATGCTAACCTACTCAAGAAATGGTTTGAAAAAATGCCAAAAGCTACTTTATTAGTTTTACCAGAAAGTGATAAAGAAGATATTGATGTAGCTTATGATAGACTGGAACAAACTGTAAATGCTGATGCTAAAAAGGTGAATGTTTCCTTAACCTCAGAACAAACTGCAGACATTCGTAATGTGCTAAAGACATTTAACAATACTTATACCACAGTACCAGGCTGAGCAAATGGGATTGAGCATGTAATAGTGATGAGGAATGCTCATCCTATTAGGCAAAAGACATACAGGCTACCAGAGTGGTTAAGAGCTGACGTGGTTAAGGAAATACAAAAAAATGAAAGAATTGGGTATCATAGAGGAGTTGAGGAGTGCTTGGTCATCTCCAATGGTAATTGTAAACAAAAAAGAAGGGGGCATTAGAATCTGCCTTGATTTTAGGAAACTTAACCAAGTGTCAGAATTAAACAGTTATCCTATGCCCAGAATAGATGATTTGGTGGACAGACTGGGGAGTGCAAAGTATATCAGTACCTTCGATCTCACCAAGGGTGACTGGCAAATACCTTTAGCTAAAGAATCTAGAGACAAAACTGCATTTGCCGCTCCTGTTGGAATCTATCAGTTGACCACCATGTGCCAGCTATATTCCAGCATTACATGGATGTAATTTTATCACATCACACTGGTTACTGTGCTGCGTACCTGGATGATGTTGTGCTGTACAGTCCAGACTGGAAAAGCCACCTGGAACATCTACGAACTATCAAAAATGCAGGTTGGACTATTAATCCTACCAAATGTGCATTGGGCATGCAGGAAACCAGATATTTGGGCTATGTGTTGGGAAATGGAGAAGTTAAGCCAGACACTTCTAAAATAGAAGCTGTAGCTAACAGCCCTGTCCCTAAAACAAATAAATATGCCAGGTCATTTTTAGGGCTGGGTGGTTATTACTGGAGATATATTCCCAAATTTGCTGAGTTAGCTACTCTCCTCACTGAACTCACAAAAAATGGTACCCAAATAATGTGAAATGGACCCAGGAGTATGATGAAGCTTTTCAAGCCATCAAGGCTGCATTATTTTCAGCCCTTGTTTTAAGAAGCCCAGACTTTGAGAAACCATTTTTGTTACAAACAGATGCATCAGAGGTAGGCCTAGGTGCAGTCCTGAGTCAAAATATAAATGGGACAGAACATCCTATTCTGTACATAAGTAGGAAGTTGCATGACAGAGAGAAAATGTACTCCACCATTGAAAAGGAATGTTTAGCAGCAAAGTGGGCCATGTAGCCCCCTAAGTTTTATTTGCTAGGAACTGACTGTACTTACAAGAGATCACAATCCTCTCTGTTGGCTTAACCAAATGAAAGATAAAAATTCCAGAATCACAAGGTGGTACCTGGCACTACAGCCATTTAAATTCAATGTGATACACAAATCTGGTAAAGAGAATAGCAATGCTAATTTTCTGTCAAGATAGGAATTGAGGGTTCTGAAGGTTGAAAAACAAATGTATGAGTTTAAACTTTAATGTTTGCTGTACTGTTATATAAAAAAGGATAATGCAGATGTGCTTAATTTCTGAAAGTTGGAAGCTAATATTGGTGGAGAGTTAATGGAAAGTTTTGGAAACCTGTTTAATAAAACAGGTTCCCTCTTAAGGAGGGGGATGTATGTGACAGAGTGGAATAGGACCCTGTCCTAGTTGTTATGGAGAAAGTGTTTGAATGTAGGGATCTATTCTTTCCTTTCCTGTCTCTTGTCCGTCTGGTTGCGCAACCACATTTTCCTGTGAGACCTAGGATTTCATCACCTCGACAGTCTCACAGTTATTTGCCTCTCGCTGTCTCTCAGTCTCCCTTGCTGTCTGTCTTTTTCTTCCTTGCATATCTGCTGATATAAAAATATATGCAAATCATTGTATGGAAATGTAACTGATATTGGGATCCCTTTTGTTTAGAAAGTATATAGTGTTAATTTTTGAAATGTATATAATTGTGGTTTGAGATGATCGAAAAAAGCTACTGGAAATTCAAGAGGTTACCTGAGTGCAATTTTTAAGCCTTTTGCAGAAGAGCTGTGAAAAAGGGGCCTCAGCTCAGGGACATTGTGTTCCTACCAACATCTGCCTGAAACATACAAAAACACTTTGGAAGAAACAAGCAGAAAAAGTATTTTAAAACGTATTTCTTTCCTTATTTTTAATGAGTCGTTGTATAATAGCAATAAGGCCCTCGAGGGGTGTGTGTTACTATGTAATAACTTCACTTCTTGGGTGTTGAAAACAGTCAGTCTGTAGCCTAGTGCTTCAACCTCCCGAAGCATGATGTTATTATACATTAGAAAATGGGCAAGTAAATCCTAGCATTTTGATTGGCTAGGACACTAAGATTAGCGTGCAGGTATTTTTGAATACAGCCCGCTACAAAATAAGTACCAATTTGGGGTGTCCCATTACCTATGGAATCCATGGGCACCCTGAATTTCAAAACTGGCACACTGCCATTTTTACCCACTCACTAACCAGGACCTGAACCAGCACTCAATCTTCTTCTGGACCCTCCTGGCAAAATTTGTTGAAAACCTCCATGTTTAAAAAACAAAGTGGCTCCAACATAATAAACACACAGCACCAACTCCGCTAGTGTGCCTGACAGGAACGGCATTTTGTTTGTTTTCCATACAGCAGATGGACGTTCATCTGTGGTATGGAAAAGGAAAAAAATACTGCTACCCTGTCATACACACTAGCACTACCAGAGCAACAGTGTTCTATTTTTTCTAACCTTTGTTTTACCAGTAGAGACACACTAAGCTGAAAGCTTGTTTACAGGTGCAACCTGGGAGCACAAGGAAGTTAAGTGACTTGTTTAGGGTCACACAGTATGCAAGTGGGGGCTGTGGGATTCAAACCCAGCTCTCCAGGTTTGCAGCTCACAGCCTTAAACCACTGTGCTATACTGCCTCCTACAGTTCTCTTCTTCAAAAGCAAAAAAATAACTCATTTATTTATCACTAACATTTTACCCTAAATTAAAGCTAAAACAGCATGTCTGTGCTCCGTTTGGTCAATATCACTGCCTCTCTTCACAATAATTGTCCCGACCACAGATGAAGATAGCCACACTGGGAAAAGGTTTTTTTTTTTTTTAGTTCCTTTAACAATTCAGTTCAGTACCTTCTATATTGTAGCCCTTACTTTGAGCACTGTTACTTAAAGTTGACTATGATGTTTGTCCCATAGGTCTCCACTTCCTGTTTTTCAGAAGCAGGGTCACAAGAGGTTGTGCACCTAACAGCCACGTCTCCATATGGGGGGCAAAATGTCTTACAGGAACAGAAGAGTACTGCCTATCTAAGCACAAAAACCATGCCAGCCAGCTACTGCTGGGGGAAATCTTTACTTGAAACTCCATAACTCAAGGTTGTGGTGGTGATGTGTGTGTGTGTCTGTGGTGGGGGTGGCATACGCAGAAGAGAATGGCTCTGTGGGGGGGGAAACAAGAGATGGAACAGCACATAGACTACTTTACATAAAAAAGTTTTTTTTCTACTCTTTCTATCTGTTGTGAAACTCGTTCCCTCTCTTATTTTATTACTCGATTAAATGTACACAGATACCCATTTTCAAAGCGCAATAATACCCTCCCAGGATGGGCAGTACTGGGAAATGCCAGACCTTCCAGGGGCTATAAGGCCCTCCACCTGTGGTGTCAGGCCTCATTACACCCCTGGGCAGTCCGGTATTTCCCAATACCACCCACCCTGTCAGGTATTATTGCTTACAAACACATGAGTCACTGTATAATAGCAATAAGGCTCTTGAGGGGTGTGTGTTATTGTGTAATAACATCCCTTCTTGGGTGTTGAAAGCAGTCAGCCTTGTGCTTCAACCTCCCAAAGCATGATGCAATTACACAATAACACACATCCTGTTGTAACCCACCCCAGGTCCTCACACGGTCTAGGGGTCCTGAGGGTATGGGGAGGCACAGACCTGAAACCTTCCTGACTCTTTCACTTTGAAAATGAAGAAAAATGGAGGCCTTACCTTCAGATGTCTTCTCACTCATACAGGTGTTCCCTTACCCTTGCAACAGTTCTCCGCTCTGGGTGGCATCTTCACTGATCTTCACGAATTGAAGGGGTTTGGTTGGCGTTTTCTCAGTAGCAAGAAATAACATTGAACAAGTGGTTTTAATTCATTAAAAAAAATCACTCACCACAACCATAATCAAAGGAACTATAAAACTTTTATTTTGGATGTGGAAATTATTGTGTCCAAAAATTCACAGTAAATAAACTAGGAGCAGCTCCTTGGAGCTGAAAGGTAATGTATCAGAGTTACAACAGCTTTCACAGGGCACACAGTGGGCCAACCACAGCAACCATAGATTTTCACCTGACCTAGATCGCAGACCACTCTGGCTCCACATTTACATTTTGCTTGGGCAAAGATCTCACACCTGTTTAAAACAGCTCTTCTTTCCAGTAATCCTTTCTGTGCCTTAAACTTCCTAGTGGGGGGGTGCCCTATTCCTCCCATGCCAGCCGAGGCAAAACAGGGCCTCAGGGCGATTGCAGCCTAAGCCTCCGGCAGCTGGTCTCAAACAGTTTACCTAAACCAGTTCACCTGAGCCAAAAACAATGTATCCTCCTTCTTTTCCTCTCTGAACATGCTGCAGGCTGAACAGGAGGCTTAGTGGAAGCTCCCTCCTTCCCCAAAATGTTCCTGTTCCCCAGGAGTCATGGCATTTAATGGGTCTAACAGGCCTTCTCCAGACATGGGAGTGGCAGGCCCCATAGTGAATCCCAGATCGCAGTCCCTTCACTGAACTCTCCTCCTAGCAGTGTGCCACATGAGGAAAGGCCCACTGGAGCTACCACCTCTGGTGTCCCTACTGCTGTTCTGCCATCACTGCAACAGCCCCACTGCCAGAATACCCCTTACCAGATGAGGTATCAGGACCCCTGCATTAAAGAGAGATTCCACTGCCTTTCCATTTTACCTTTCAGCTTGCAGCCTTCCCCTCCAGCTTGCAAATGAAAGAAACCACTTCCTGGACCCCATGGCCTCAAAACTTCTTCCATCCCTACCTCAGAGATGTTACCCCATGTTGCATTGATGCTGCCATGCTGACTCCTGGGCTGGGGGGAGCCCTCCTCAGACACTTGCCCTACTCACTGCCACTGACTCCCCATCTCTCTCCTGCTTCGGGGGACCAAAGCTTAAATAAAGGCTGAAACACTGCCCCCTGGTGGCAGTAAGATAGAATTGGCACATAGCACAAATGGGAATGGGGGCCCTACTGGAGAGGGGGTATCCAACTTAAAGGCTAGTAAACCCACCCTGAGAGGGGGGACTTACACTCTCCTCTTCCTTTTAAACCATTTCCTCCTAGAAATGGGGCAGCACTGACATTTCCAAGAGACCTTCCCAGGTGGGTATGCGCACTCCACACCTAACCTGAAGGCACCCCTGGGTACTCCTACCCCCACTCTCCTAAGTGCCTACCTACCACTTTGTGGATCAAGTTTGATCAGAATAGATCCATTTCCATGAAATAAAATTAATAAAATGTTCTTTAAAATGGTAAGCCACTTCTTATTCTAGCCAGGATGTCATCAGATCCCTTCACCAACTGGTAACCATGCAACTTACAGATTGAATCTGTCTCTTTATTTTTAAGCTTACCCATGCACATGTATACAAGTCATACTATAAGAAGGCAACTAAACATAAAAAGTATGGAAGAAATGTTGGGGGCCTGGCTACTTTCTGTAAACTGAAGAAATTAATAATGAGAGTGAAAGTATATTAGCAGTGAAGATCTCAGGTGTAGGTAAGGAAGAAGTCTTTCTATTAAATATTTATGCACAACCAGAAAACAGTGAATATGAGGATAAAGACTGGCTAAATCAGCTGGAATTATTGATAGATACAATACAGCAAAATAACCCAATAGGGAATATCATTTTAATGGGAGATTTCAATGCTAGGGTAGGATATCTACAGGGGACATCAGGAGATGTCCTAAATACTTTAACTCAGATGGAAATAGGGGAGCTAGCAGTGGTAAGGAACTTGAGAGATCAAATAATAAATAAAAGAGGTATAGAGTTACATAGAGTTCTAAGAGACAAACATTTTGTACTATTAAATGGTACACTAAGCAATGGTCAGCAGGGTGATTTTACATATATGGGAGGAAATGGCTCTTCAATAATTGATTATGTTTGGGTCGATATTAATATGATACCTCAATGCAGTACCATGGGGATAATGTTAAAGTCAGAAAGTCAACATTCAGCCATAGAAGTCAAACTCAAAACAGATGGGAAATACTTTAACAAGAATATGAAAATGGCACCCTTAGAAACAAAAAAGAACTGCATGAGGTGGAAAACAATAGAAGGGAGAGACTTCATACAATCCCTAGAAGATAAAGAAATATTGAAAAGTATTTCAGCATCAATAAAAAGCACAGATCAAGAAACAATTATTGCAGAAGACAGTACAATTATGGGAGGTATAGGAAATATAATCATAAAAGAGATAAACATACAGAAAAATGAGGGATACATATGGTACAATAAAAAATGTAAGAATGCAAAAGAAAAATTAAACAAACAATTGAGGGTATTAAAGCAAAATCCAAACAAAGGCAATAATAGGGAAATGAATAAACTGCAGAAAGAATACAGGATAATTTTGAAAAACAATAAAAAAATATATTCAACAGTTATGGACTGACTTAGAAAAGGCAGTACTTCTAAAAGATACAAAACATTTTTGTAATATAGTAAATAAAGAGATGATAGATCATAATAACAGGGTAGAAAATCATATAGAACCAGAGGTATGGGTAAGACATTATAGGAAATTATTCCAAAGAAATGAGTACATAAATAAGTTAAAGAAGATTAGTCAAACAGGGATGCAGAACCAGTCATACAAGCATATGACAGTTGAGGAGATAGAACAAGCACTAGACTCCATTCATAGCCACAAAGCTCCAGGACCAGATGGGGTGCCAATAGACATAGTACAGAAAATTAGGTTTCATTGTGTACAATTCTTAAATAAACTGTTTGATTTCATTTGGGAATCAGGCAGAATACCCAAAAGCTGGAAGTTGAATATTCTGTAATTGTCCCTTTATTCAAGAAAGGGGATAAGAATGACCACAAATCATATAGACCAATCAGTCTAATGGATAGTACTGAAACATTATTTACAAGGATCCTAAATAATAGACAGAATAGGCAGACACATATGGAGTTCTGGATGAAGTTCAGGCAGGTTTTAAGGCAGGTCACTCTTCTATTGATCAATGTTTCACATTGGCACACCTTAAATATAAATATAAGATGGTGAAAAAAATAAAACTTTGTTGCACTTATGTGGACCTAAAAGAAGCCTTTGATAAGGTTAACAGAAATATGTTATGGGAGAGATTAGAATATATGAGGATGGCTATATCAATTATACTGTAGATATGATCAAAACATTGTATCAGGACAACTACACCAGTATCAGATACAATGTTAAGGGAGAAGTCAGCAATTGGTTCAGATCTAATATAGGAGTCAAACAAGGGTGTACTCCATCACCCATTGTGTTCGATCTATATTTTAAAATAATTTTACAAACCTTATATGAACCTGACTTCCATATACTGAGAACAGACGAGAGGGTGTGCCCATATTTGGCTTACGCCGATGACATGGCTTTACTCTCAATGAGCTTTAAGGGCATGAAAAGAATGCTGAAGAAATTTTAACTAGAATGTAGTAAAGCAGATTTGCAACTAAACTACAGTAAAACAAAAGTTATGGTATTGGGGGGATAACAAAACATATAAATACATATTGAATAACCACAAATTGGAAGTGGTCAAGGAATTCTGTTACCTAGGCCTAGTGGTTAACCAGGATGGTATGTGGGGGAGACATATTAAAGGATTGGAAACTAAAGTCAGAAAGCCTATATCTATAATGAACTCCTTCTCATACTGATATGGAGGCAAATCAATAAGAGGAAATATAAATGTAATCAACACAAAAATAAGGAGCCAATTACTTTGTAGAGCGGAAATATGGGGTATACAGACAAAACCTAATATAGAATCCTGCATAAATAAATTTTACAAAAATCGGTTGGGCTTGCCTAATAGTGCACCATCAGCATTAATAAGGGCCAAACTTGGTCAGCTCCCGGTGGAATGTCAAATAAATCAAAGACAAATTGTTTATTGGATTAAAAAGTATACTGTATAGAAGAGTAAAAGTTAACTAGACTATGTGCTGAAGATGCAACAAAATACCTCAAACAGAATGTGAGATTTCCTTGTATTGAAATTGTAGAAAAAAATCATCAAACCCTTTGGTCTACTTTCAAGCATCACGGATAGTCTTAGATTCCCACTAAGTCAAATAAGGGAAAATATAAGCGATAGAGTCATGGATATTTATATCCAAAAGGATATAGAATTGTGCAAACAGTATAAGGCATGTAAGTGGCTCACAAAAAATAAAAGAAGACATAAAATGGAAAGATATTTACAAGTGGTAGCTAGACCAGATTACAGGAAGCTAATCACATGCTATAGATTTGAATGCCATTCCAGTCAATAGGAAGTAAATCAATACAACAAGAAAGGGAAGGGTAATAGTGAATTGTGCAAATGTAAACTGGGCCAGGATGATCTGCCCCATCTGGTCATTCTCTGTTCCCTATATGAAAAATATCAAAAAATGTTTTGGGGAAAAATATTGGGAGTTCTGGAATATGAACCACAGCAGTTGTTAACATATCTTTTAAAAGCACAAATAAAAAGCATATTGATCCCTGTGGCCTCCTTCCTGAAAACAATAGAGGGGAAAAGTTAAATTTAGAAAAAAAACAGATGAAAATTAAGTAGTCTAACACTGTTTAGTCCCAAAGAGGCTATTTGTCTGTAAATTTTAAAATATGATGAATCAGGGAATGATGTTTTGATACACTTAATTGCAGACTTTGCACATGGAAACTGCACAAATGTGAATAATTATTGTTATTGTCTGAACGTAATATGTATGTAGTCATGTACAGTATGTATATCTTTGTTTGTTTTTAAGATGTGTAAACATTAATTTGTTTTTTGAATTTGTAATTACTTGAATTAAGCCGAACAATAAAAAGTATTGATTGATTTATTCATTACCCATACACTATACACTCACACCCTATTCACACTCCCACTCACTCTCCACCCATAGGATGTAGCAGTTGTATTAGAACAATTTTTGTTCTTTGCACGCTTCAAACGGGAGCAGCCACATCTCCAACTTAACATATACATTTTAACAGATCTATTTCACAAAACAAGAAACCACTCTAAAGTCTCAAGAAAGGATGGAAAAATCACCAACAGTTCCAGGTCTTAAGTCATTATAGTTCCTTCCCTGGGCACATTACTTTTTTTTTCCAGTCCAGAAAAGTTTGAACTTTAAAACAATCTTCTCTGAAACTGTTGGACAGTCCTGGCAATTACTGGAACTCACAGTCTTTCCTGCTTTCAAATAGGGGGCCCACCACCCCGAGGAAAAACTAGTCCAGATCTGGGTTGTTTTTTTCCTCCCCAAAAGAGTCCTTTGCAATGATATAGTACTTGACTCTGCATCCCAGCTAGATTCTGCACTAAGGCAAAGTGCTGTGCAATAATGTATTAGAGAACAACAGTTTTCACAGAACACACAATGGGCTGACTACGGCAACCATAGATTTTCAGCAGGCCTACATCACAGACAACTCTGGCTCCACATTTACATTTCCCTTGGGCAGAGATCTCATACCTATTTAGAACAGCTTTTCCTTCCAATAATCCTATCTGTGCCTTAAACTTCCTAGTGGGGGAGTGCCTTACTCCTCTCACGCCAGCAGAGAAAAAACAGGACTCCAGGGAGATTGCAACCTAAGCCTCCCATGGCTGCTCCCAAAAAATTTACCCAAACCAGTTCACCTGAGCCAAAAATGGTGCATCCTCCTTCTTTTCCTCTCTGAGCTTGTTCCAGACTGAACACCAGGCTTAGCAGTGGCTCCCTCCTTCTCCAAAACATTTCTGTTCCGCAGGAGTCATGGCCCATAACGGGTCTGATGGGCCTTCCCCAGACATTGGCACAACAGGCCCCATAGCAAATCCCAGACAGCACTCACCTTGCTGAACTTTCCTCCTGGCATTGTGCCACATGGGAAAGGCCCACTGGAGCTGCCACCTCCGGCGACCCAGCTGCAGTTCTGCCACCACTGCAATAGCCCCACTGCCAAGATGCCCCTTACCAGACAGGGTACCACAACCCCTGCATTACAAAGGGATTCTGTTGCCTTTCCATTTTACCTTTCAGCTTCCAGTCTTCTCCTCCAGCTTGCAAATGAATGAAACCACTTCTCAGATCCCACAGCCACAAAATTCCTGCCAGCCCTCCCTCGGAGACCACACCCCACATTGCACCAATGCTGCCATACCAACTCCTGGGCCAGGAGGGAACCCCCTTGCCCTACTCACTGCTGCTGACTACTCATCTCTCTCCCACCCCAGGGGACCAAGGCTTAAATAAAGGCTGAAACACTGCCCCCTGGCAACAGTAAGACAGAACTGGCCTGTAGCATGAATGGGAATGGGGGCCCTACCAGAGAGGGGGGATCCAAAATAAAGGCTAGAAAGCCCACTCCACGAGGGAGGGGAGGCTTACACTGTCATGCCCTATTGCTTAATCATGTTTTTTACTGTCCATCATTTAGTTGATGTTTCAAGGCCTACAGACCACTTCATCAGAACTTGGGTGGTTACTGTTGCACTATCAGTGCCCAGTCTGTAGACCACAGCTGTGCCTTGTCCTGATGCCTCAGACTTGTTTGAGCCTATAATGGCCTTTGTCAAACCTCTGTGTTGCTTTATATTCTGTCATTAAGTTCAGTATGGGGAATGTAAATAAGACCATGCTTCTCCCTCAACTGGAGGTCTTTGGTTACCACTAGACTCGTTTTGAGAAAACTTCACTGAAATTTGCTTTAAGGCAGTGTTCAAGGTAAAGTTCACAGCAAAGTGAAAACAGGTGACATTGTGTCAAAATGGTTTAAATTTGAAAATTTATTCCCGAAGGTGAAGTTGGCCACTTTGCCAGAACATTGCCTGCAAAAGAAACTTTACAACATGTCTACTCCCAGATAGCAGAATGTATTACTTCTTCTTAAATATCATCTTCCAGCTTCCAGTTATTTGTGGTTATCCTTTTATTGCTGAATATCAGCACGTTGGGTTTATTTTTATTTTTATTTATTTGAGTTGCCATTGGAGTTGTGCATTTGAAAAAGAGTAATGTACTCAGAGAGAGCACATGTTCCAGTTGTCTCAGTGGTGCAGCTGGTTAGTGCAAGCAAAACAGTGTTCCAGATGGCCTGGGTTCAAGTCCCACCTAAAGCACTTACTTCTTTTTAAGTTCACTTGCGTACATGCACAAGGAATGTTTTGGGAGAGTAGCACACTTGGAGGTGTGCCTCTCCCATCCAGTGCACTGCTCCCTTGAGCAGGCATGGCGGTCCTGCACCAATGGGTGCAGGAGCTCAATATGACAGCGGTGTTCCTCTGCTTCAAAGGAAAACACGGCTGCCATACTGAGTGCCGCTGCCGTCCCTTCCTTGTGTCACGCTGGCCCCCACGCAGGTCACTTCAAGCTTTCCTGCCACGCTTGGGAGCCCACCCAGCATGGCAAATGTTGTTTGTTTTGCCGACGGGGTGCCTAATCCCGTCGGCTCCACGGCCCCCAAGCCATCCTGCTGCCACACTGGGAGCCCACCCCAGCGTGGGAAACGTTCGTCTGTTTTGCCGGAGGGATGCCCCAATCCCCGTCGGTTCCTCGCCCCTCGGGTAGTTTTCGATGGGGTGCCCAATCCCCATTGGCTCTCGGCCTCTCATTTGTGCCACGCTGGGAGCCCACCCCTGGCAAATGTCCCACGTCGTTTTTTTTTTTTAAACCTGTAAAATAAAAACGGGTCTCATGCACGCCTCCCAGCCCCCTCCCACAACTCGTACCCACCCACTGCGCACCCAGCTTCCCACACCCCCACCCCATACTTACCTCCAGCCTCTCTGGCGGACGATCTTCGGTGGACTGCACTCTTCAAAGCCGACCTACGTAACTGAGGAAATGCCGGTAAGCTTGTAATAATGGGCTACATAGGGCGTTCAACTTTATTGCATATCTCAGTCATTTTGGAATTTTTGCACCAAATTTTCAACATGGGGTTTTGGACCCTTCTCATGAATGATAGTCACTGTCATGGCGTTATTCAGGCCTGAAGGGTGATTTCGCAGGCACTGCGCAGTCACTGCATGAAATCACCCTTCGGCCTTGAATAATGCCATGACAGTGACATCATTCATGAGAAGGGGTCCCAAAAACTCCATGTTTAAAATTTGGTGCAAAATTCCAAAAAATGACTGTTTTACTAGCGTGTGTTGCGCTGTTCCTATGCAGGCTCGTAAGTTCGCAAATTTTCAATATTTTCACTCCAGATTTTCAACATTGCCATTTTATCAGACCTTCTTATGAGTTGTATAGCTGTGATTTTTCACATCTCACCCAAAATGTGTTTCCACCCATGTAGCGCACAATGGCGCAGTCGGTGTGCGAACTCAATGTATGGGACACATTAAGAAAATCACAGTGACACTGATCATGAGCAGAGGTCTTAAAATGGCTGTGCTGAAAATTTGGTGAAAAAATTCCTAAAAATGACTGTTTTATGAGTCTGTGTTGCGCAGTACCTACGCACGCTCGTAAGTTTGCGAATTTTCAATATTTTCACTCCAGATTTTCAACATTGCCATTTTACCACACCTTCTTATGAGCACTGCAGCTGTCATTTTTCACATCTTGCCCAAAACATGTTTCCGCCCACGTAGCGCACAATGGCACAGTCGGCGTGCGAACTCAGTGTAGGGGACACATTAAGAAAATCACAGTGTCACTGTTCATGAGCAGAGATCTTAAAATGGCTATGTTGAAAATTTAGCAAAAAAATTCCTACAAATAACTGTTTTACAAGCGTGCGTTCTGTAGTTCCTACACGCGCTCGTAAGTTTGCGAATTTCCAATATTTTCACTCCAGATTTTCAACATTGCCATTTTACCACACCTCCTTATGAGCAGTATAGCTGTCATTTTTATCCTGCCAAAACGCCTTTTTCCCATATAGTGCAATAATGGCGCAGTCGTGTGCGTAAATCAATGTATGGGACACAGCAAGAAAATCACAGTGACACTGTTCATTAGCAGAGGTTTTAAATGGCAATGTTGAAAATTTGGTGAAAAAATTCCTTAAAATGACTGTTTTACGAGCGTGCATTGCGCAGTTCCCACGCACACTCGTAGGTTTGCCAATTTTCAATATTTCCACTCCAGATTTTCAACATTGGCATTTTACCACAGTTCCTAATGAGCAGTACAGCTGTCATTTTTCACATCCTGCCCAAAACGTGTTTCCGCCTATGTAGCGCACAATGGGGGTAACAAAAAGGTCATGCTGACAATTTATTGTGCAAATACCAGCAATCGCACAGGGCATTGGGGTAAAGCACCATACATGCCAAATACCACTGCAAATACCTGCAAGCGAACGTTCGGCATTGACAAATGCTTGTTTACCTCTCTTTGTATGTGTTTCATAAATATACACAGAGCACTCATGTGTGATTGTTACAAGTACTGTAAAATATTTGTGTTGCCATTGGGTTGTGCATTTGAGAAAAAGTAATGTGCTTGGGGACAGCCCAGGTTCCAGTTGTCTCAGTGGCATAACTGGTTAGAGCAATCAGAACAGTATTCTGCGTGGCCTGGGTTTAAGTTCCAGCTGAGGCACTTACTTATTTCTTAGCTCTATTTGTAGGTGTTTCAGAAATATGCACACCATACACCTGTGTGATTGTTACAATAAGATATTTGTGTTGCCATTGGATTGTGCATTTGAGAAAGAGTAATGTGCTCAGGGCCAGCCTAAGCTCTTGTTGTCTCAGTGGTGCAGCTGGTTAGCTCAATCGGGATGGTATTTTGGGTGGTCTGGGTTCAAATCCCAGCTAAGACACTTATTTCTTTCTCACCTCTGTTTGTATGTGTTTCATGAACGTACACACCACACTCCTGGGTGATTATCTTTAACTGTAGCCCTAGATTAGCAAGCTGCTCCTTTACCTTCTTAACCCCTCTTCTCCAGCCTAATGGGGTTCTAGATAGTATAAGCATAATGTTAGTGTACAATAACAAGTGCATTTTCATATTCAAAATTGTAGGTGGAAAGGTGTCTGCCTCCGGCAGAGCCTTAGTAACAGTTCCTATGCATAAACTGAACTATACTGGCTCTAGTATGCATATTTGCCTAACACCACATGTAATTTCAAAATGTTCAGTCAATAACCTGTGTTTACCCACTGTCATTTTTGCTAGGGTACTTGAGTGTAGCATTTTAAAAACAGCCACAATACATGGTTTAATAGCTAGTCTGTTCAAAATCTCCCACAGAGCCTCCCTGTTAGTTATCAAAGGCTGATCTCATATCTAGAAGGGCAGCGTAGAACTCTGTTTTTTTCAGTCGGTGCAACTTTTTCATTACATTCAGCGGTGCCAGCCAGGATGCAATGCAGTACATTGCAGTATTACTGTAAAATGCTACAGAATGCTGCAGGGAACAGTGTAATTCAATGGGAATGAAGCCCTCTTGTCATGCAGTATTTTAAAATGTTATTTACTGTAAGTTATTGCTTTGCATCCTGGTTGACTCCACTGTAGTTAAGTGTGAAAACCTGTCCAACTGTGCTAAGCCTTTTATAAAATCCCCCATGAAACACTGAGAGCAGTTCATTTTTGCTCAACCAATTCTCCATTCTTTCCACTATAGTTCTAGTATAAATTTTCAAAGTACTGTAATACATCTTCACTTGGAGTACTCCATCCAGTTCTGGAGTCGTCATCTCAGAAAGGACAGGGCTAGGTTGGAAACAATGCAGCACAGAGTAACAAAAATGATTCAAGGCCAGCAAGGCAGATCCTATGAGGAGCACCTCTAAGGCACTAAATATGTACTCACTGAAAACCAGAAGGAAGAGGTGGAATATTATAGAGACCTTCAAGTTTCTTAAAGGAATTATCAAAGTAAACTGTGAAGAATTACTTACCCTGAATACCAACTCGAGGTCATGTGATCATTAGTGGAAATTAACAGGAGTGAGGTTCAGGAGGAACATGCAGAAGTACTTCTTTACAGAAGGGTGGTGGAAACTTGGAACAGTTTGTTGACTGAGGTGGTGGTTGTGAACACATTCAGGAGATTCAATTAGGCATGGAATAGAATGAAGGGAATAGTTGTTGCCCAGGGCAACAAGACCATGGAAGAGAATGGGTATAGGATGGGGATGGTTAGCATCCTGGAGGAACAAGAGGTTCCAGGGAAGGTTCCCGGTGATTATAGGGAATATGGGCAGACTAGATGGATCTCTGGTCCTTTTCTGCCATCATTGTCTATGTTTCTATATTACATAACATTGTGATAGGTTGATAGCACTAAGGATAATTTTAATCTCCCTTTTTAAAGAGGGCCCTATGATTCCCACCCTCTAAGCTTAAGGCATTTTAAAGGATTAATTAATGAGAGTGAATGCCTTTGATAACATTTCTGTCCACCAGTCTGTTTGTGCATAATTTCTGCAAAGGGATTATCTAGGCTCAGGGCCTTATTCTTTCTTTGGTTCGTTATAGCTAGGGATGTAAGTTTGTCATTGCAGTCATACACGTCATTGAATCCTTGACATTTGATCTTTATTCAGGACTTCCATGACTTTCACTAGTGTCATCAGAATGTAGCAATGATGACAGTGCCACAACATTTACTACTGTTTACTAATGATCTCATGAACAAACAATGAGTCATTAAAACCTCATCCATGACAAACTTACATCCCTAGTTATACCATCTACTGTATAACTTCAGTTTGTGTTATTGGTGGACATTCTTCTGGTGGAGTCATATGTCTTTTGTACTCAGCTGATGGGCTATTGTCAGCCTTAAATAAAGGTTATTATTTTCTTGATATAAATTGATAATGGCCCTATATTCAGAGCTGACTGATAGCATTGTGTTTCACTTAGGACACGGCCAGCTCAGAGTATTTTTCAGGCAATTAGCGAACTGTGACAGAACATGAAAACTGTCTGAATATGATGCCATGCCAGTGCAGTGCAAAGTGATATATGCACTGCGCTGACAAGGCCCAAGGTTGAATATGGCCTTCAGTGAGCCCCCTGGAAATAGCACTTCCCAAAATGGGGTAGTGCCAGGTTCCCTGTGGGTCATAGTCATCCCTAGCAACTAAGTGAGCCCATTGGGCATACAAGGTGTTAAAGAGCCCCTAACACCATTAGAAAAACTTTTTACAAAATATGAGATTTAGACTCAATTCAGTTTGTATTTTATATATTTTCTGTAATTATTTCCCTTGTCTCTTCATTAATGAGGACAACTGTATGAAAGAGGATTACTGTCCCTTAGACTTTATCTGCTTTTTCTGCTTGCCTACACTTGACATCATAATCCCCTGTTTATGGTGTCACAATTATCTCCACAGCAACAGATTATGATGTCAGAAACAGAATTGTAATGTCAAGTGTAGGCAAGCAACCAGAACAGATAGGGCATTGATCTTGTTTACATGCAAATTACTTTAGTAATAAAGAAGTAAGGGCAAGAGTTATAGAAAAACATATTAAATATAAGCTGAACTGTGTCTAAATGTTACATTTTTTCAAAGTTCTCACAATGATGTCAGAGGTCCTTTAAGGGGCCATTGTCATACCCATTATGAGCTCATTTGCATGCGTGCAGCAGTACCTTAGTGCCCATACCAGACCTGCATTAGACTGATTACCTGGTAGTCTAGGGGTTCTCCATCCCCAATTGCCCATGTTTTCAATATAAGTAATATCCCTGGTAGTCTACTGGATCCCCTTCCCCTGATGACCCA
The DNA here is from genome assembly GCA_016271365.2 of Neoceratodus forsteri. NCBI lineage: Eukaryota > Metazoa > Chordata > Ceratodontiformes > Ceratodontidae > Neoceratodus > Neoceratodus forsteri. Next base: position 603,682,576 of record CM057456.1, on the reverse strand, counting down.
GGTTGTCAAAGTCAGTAAGTTCCCCGGCAGTCCAGTGGACCCTCCCACTCTACTGACTGAGCACATTAGGAGCTTGAGCTCACCTTCAAAATTCCTAACCAATAGGCCAGGGAGGCTGGGACAGAAGCCTTGGAAGTTTTGATGCTTTGTGGTGCATTCTGAGGCTTATTCCATATCTATACTCCCCCTTACATTACAAATTTGCCATGTATTTTGTAAGGAAAGTAAGGTATTGTTTTAGCAAAACTTAAAAAAAAAAGTACCTTGTTGGTCATCATGAGATCTTTGTTAACTAAATTTTTTTTCTGATAATATAGTGTTTTCCAGTTCTGTTGCCCCTGCACAGGCTGTGCATGGGTCACTTTCCTATGCCCAACAGGCCGCACTGCGTATGTGGCTGGTAGCACTGGGTAATGACTCAGATTCAAGCATTAAGAGGATGAGTGCACAACGGGTCAAACACACACACAGCCATTATTTTTTAAATTTTTATTCTTTGGAATCCATGTAAGGCCCACTGAGAAAAAGGGCAATTTACAAGGGTGACCAGGGAAGAAGGGAGGCTAAGTAACTTGCTTAGGGTTACACATTATGCAGGTAGAGGTTGTGGAAAGCAAACCTGGTCTTCTGGATGTAACAAGTCATTCACAGCTTGTTGTTCTAACCTCTAAATCAGTTAACAGTGTCAGTAGCTCTGTAGGCTGCACATTCGCCTCTAAAGCTGGTAGTTTAGAAGGCTGTGGGTTCTATCTCCTATACCAGGAACTTCTTGAGGTGGTGGTTTATGGATGAGGTATTAAACTGAGGTCCCATCTTCCTATTGTAGTGGTTGCTCAGGTTGACATTAAAGATCCCATGGCACTTCTCAAGAAGAATAGGGGATATTTTTATTCATACTAAAAAAAAATATTCATACAATACTTAATACAAATGATATAAAGAAAAGTTAAAAAAACATTTAAGTAAATAAGTATTAAGGCATGCATTCCCATTTTTGAAAATAATAATGCAAAACTATAATAAATTCTTAAGACAAAACAAAAGATCCCAACACAAATAAGTATTACTGCATCCCCGCCCCCCAGAATAGAGTAGGAGAATTGTTAAATTCGAGCATAAAAAAAACATAATATGATTCATGTTTTGAAATAAAAGCAACTCTTTAAAGCAAAATAAGTATTAATACATACATCCCCTTTTGTAAAGATCTAAACATAATCTAGATTAAAACTGACAACAAAAGACCCTTGTACTTACTGTAAGTAAACTACGTATTAATTCATACAACTCCTACACCTCACCCCTTCCCATCCCTAAAGATTAGGAAAAGTGTGCATTCAAAATTCACTGAATCTTAATACAATACATTAATTTGAAATAAACCACCTAAGAAAACAAGAAGACCAAAACTCAGACCCAGTTAGGTATTGAGTCATATATCATGTGTAAACCCTCCCCTCCTTATTCTTATAATGCGAACAATTAGAACCGTAGCTTTTGTGAACCAAAACAAATTAGAAGCACAGAAAAATACAAAGTGATCTAAAAAATGGAAGTGACTCAAAGTTTCAGACATAGAACAAACTGTAAAACCAACCTAAATCTATTCCAATAAGCACCTAAAAAAGTCTTAATGATTAGTGCCAGCATACCACTAAGACTCCCCACCACCCTATCCAGTGTCTAACCACTTCATATGTTTCCAATATTTTTTATATACTCTTTGGGGTAATGAGACTTTTTCTCGTTGTTTTATTTTCTGAATAGCAGTTTGCATATTCCAAAACAATTGTTTCAGAGTAATAAAATGTTGAGGTAATGACCACATGCAGAGAACATGCTAAACGTAATATTTAATGCAATCCAGGATCACATGCATGGACCCTACATCATATTGTGTCCATGCCTGAGGCATAATCCCCCAAAATAAAATGTCTGCTGTAAGACGCTTTAGAGGGGAGTCCTAAGTTTGGGAGAATGCAAATAACCAGAACTGGACTATGTATGGACACTCAAACAGATGAGCCATAGATTCCAAGGTATCATGACACATATTATTCCTTGGACAAATTCTTTCACTTAATTCTTTATGTCTAAGGTTATCTTTTACATTCCGTTTTTGTGAGCACACAACCACAAAGAGTCCCACATATAGGGTAGGATCCTAGGGGCTGTGAGCATAGCCCCTATTTGTGTTAGCTGACTTTTCTGGCAACAGACAAACTCTGGAATTTCAAAATAAAACTTGTACATAATAGTATCACATAGTTCCTTTCCAGAATGGGAACCTAACCAATGTTTTTTGTATACACCAAAGTTTAACTTTGCTAAACCATGACAAAAAATAGATGGGCAGCCTTATAGTGACTTCTGCTTAGTAATAGCAGCATGAGGAGCCTGATTTTGGGCCCAGGGCAAAATAGCATCTTATACTCATGAGCTCCAAATCTTGTCATCATTATCTACTACTAAAGGTTTGATATTTTTGTTAGCAACTAAACAAAAGAAAAAACAAGCGGATTCACCAGCCGCAGACCTCCGTGGCAAATATCCAAATATAACATTCCTCTTTTTACAGGATTGAGCCTGATTCCCCATATTACACGGAAAAAAACATTATATATAGTAGTAGCCAATTTCTTCAGTGGAGGAAATACAGTACCTAAATGTAAAAATATGCTAAGCAGAAAAGTTTTCACCGTACTGTATATATACTTGTTTTCTCTTTGACATCTTCCATGTATTCCACCTATGTATTTTCCCTTCCACCTCTTTAAGAAGATGATCTCAATTGTAAAAGTCCATATTGTTTGCACAAAAATAGATGCCTTGAAGTTTACATACCTCGTTAGTGATTGGGATTACCATGATCTGGGTGTGCTCTGTTTCCATCACATATACAAGAATACATTTACTTTTATGGAGCTTAAAGAGCAGCTGACACCTTCAAGAGAACTTTAACAAAACATAATATTTAGATAGAATTCAGCTTGTATTTCACATTAGTTCTTTATTCTGCCGCCCCATTATTTATTGCTGAGGTCATTTGCATGAAAACAGGATTTTTGCTCCTGAAGAGTTCCTTTATTTCTGTTGCTGTCTCCCTACCTGAGGTCATAATGCAGTGCTTGTAACATCACAGTTACTCTCATGGCAACAGATTGTGATGTCACAACAGAGGATTATGACTTGAAGTAGGGAGTAAGCTATAGAGGCAGATTTACTGTAAAGTAACTGCAAGGGATAAATATCATGTATTCATGCACAGTTTATCAGTAATAAATAATGGGGAGGAGAATTCTAGAATATATAAATATGGAATACAAGCAGAATTTTACCTAATTATTATGTTTTTCAAAGTTTTCTTTGCAGTGTCAGTAGCTCTTTAAATGAGGAGCCAGAACCCTCCGTGAAGTTTACTAACATGGCTTCTGCAGCGCAGCATGAGGGGAGACCTGCTAGAAAAAGAAATACATCATCAGCACATGTAACTTACTTGATTTCTTGGATGTTACCATTTAAAGAAATATCTCTAATGGAGTCTTCAGCATTAATTAAAGACAAAAAGGGTTCCAAGGTCATAATATAGAGGAGGAGACTGAGTGGACAGACCTGTCTAACTCCCCTAGCAAAGCAAACTGATTTCTCCACCCACCCATCCACATGTGGGGCTTCCACTGCCAATTTGTAACAGGTCTGGAGCCATTGAATGGAAGGAGGAGGAAACCCCATATGCGATAAACAAGCCCACATATACCTGTGAGTAACATGATCAAAAGCCTTATGCTGATCAAGGCTGATTAAAACCCCAGAAATTTCATCAGGATATCCCATTTCTAAAATGTCACTTATAAGGAGGACATCATCAGTTATTGTCTTGCCTGGTATGGAGCAAAACTGGGTTGGGTATATTATGTCCTCTAAAATAGGAGAGATTCAAAGGCTAAACATTTTTGTAAGAAGTTTATAATCCCTATTAAGGAGTGTCGTCAGTCTCCAGTTTTGCAACTCTTCTTTTACCCATTTTTGTGTAATAAAATTACTAGGCCTGTATACATGTGGTGGGAGTTGCTTTTGCTGGAGGCTTCATGTAAATAAGTCTGCAAGTTCTGTAGCCAGTATCGGGGTTAAGAAACTATAGAGTTCACTAGGTAAGCCATCATTTCCAGGAGCCTTCCCTTTGGGAGAGTGTGCAATGACTTGTTGGACTTCTTGTTTCATGATAGGTGCTAATAATGAGGGAAAAAAATTAACCAGCACTTTTTTGAGGGCAAATTTTATAAGCCAATTATTTATATGTTGTTCTGTTATCTCAGGGTTTACGGAAAAGAGATTCTGTAGATGTTTTTCAATTTCAGTCAGGATGTCCCTATTGGTAGTAGGAGTTTTACCTTCTGCTGTTTGAATCCTAGTTATTTCCTTTTTTTCCTTTGGGCTATACAACTTTCAAAGGGATTAGTATGGGCTTGTTTGCCCTGTGTGTCAACTTTCTGTTCCTATATAAGGGAAGACATTCTGTCATACTGTAATTGTGCCAATGCCATTTTGGTGGCTTGAAAGGCAGTAGAATCTATCGACCAGCCCTGGGAAATCATATCTTGAAAAAATAATAATTTTTGTTTATGCTCATACTATTTCAGATTTTTTTGTCCTAAAAGCTAGCCAACTGATTGAAAATAGGTTTTAAACTCTTTTTTAGTGTCTTCCCACCAAGTTTGTGTGGACTCATAGAGGCAGTGGACAGATTTACTAGCTTCCACTGTATGAAGAAAACCTTCTCTGATTTCTGGGATTTCCAAAAGGGAAAGGTTCAGTTTCCAATAGCCTGGCCCTTTTGAAGTGATTAGATAATTACATTAGGTAATTAGAGAGTACTAAGCTTAATAAAACATGATCTGAAGTGGCTACTATTTGTGTCCCTAAATTTCTATAATGTAACTGTGGGGAAAGAAACCAGTAATCTATTCTTGAAGATCGTTTCCCTTGGAAAAAGGTATGTGGTGCTGGAGAGAACTGAGCTACAAAAGGGTCACAAAGGCCCATTTGTTGTAGCAGAGAATTCAAAAAGTTTGTGCCACAGTATAATTTGTTTGTCCTAAAACCCCTATCATTTTATGTTCTGTTTATGTTAAAATCTCCTCCATAGAGTAAATGTCTACTGGTGAATAAGTATGGCTGAATAGATTTCAATAAAGTTATTTTATCTGCTTTACTTTGTGGGGCATATATATTCACTAACTGGAAGTCTCTGCCCTGTGGTTTAACATCAAGGAGTAAGGCCCTCCTTATGTCCACCTCATGTATTAGCTTAACAGAAGGATCAGAAAAACACATTCCCAGACCAGAGCACTGATCCTCTCCCCTGGACCAGAAACTTGGCCCCCAATACTCAAGCCTCAGAAGCTCTGTTAAAATCTTGTGCACAACATAAATGAATATCCTGAAAGAAAACCATGTCAAAGCAATGGGTTAGAAGTAAATCAAAGGTAGCCAGCATTTTGGTATTTGAGTGAATACTATCCATATTCAAACTAGCTATGGAAAGTTCATAACCTTGATCCTCTGATATTAGAGTAGCTTAGGTATTAGTGGTTTTCCTGGCAATTTTCCTAATGCCATTCTACGACCCATTCATCTTTTCTTCTTCACTTTACTATCAATGACTTCGGGAGTCTCAGTTTCAGAAGTAACATCCATCTAGGAAGAGGTTCTTGAAGCTGTATCTGAGTACTGATCTACCTCTTCCATATCTGTCTTTAGGATAGTGTATCTGTTTTCCGTAAGGGGTACCAATTGTGTGGTAACAGGTACAGCTCTGTGTGGTGCTCCAGAGTGTTTTTTCTTAACCTCTTGAAAGTCTACTGTGTTTGTAGGCGGGGGAAGGGGTGGAGGTGGTGGCATAGACACCCCATCTGCAGTTTCCTTAGAGGGTTGGGATTGTTCTGCTGGAATGTCAGAGACAGAGTTGTCAGGACCCTGTGCAGTTTCCTCAGATTGAGGAGTCTCTGTACTCTGAACTGTTCTAGGTACAGAAAAATCACTGGAAGGCCTCTGGGTCTAGGGCCTTCTTTGTGGCTGAAGACCTGGTGGAAAGTGTTTTCTAGTTGGATATGACACCATTCATGCATCTCTGTGGATATAATAGTCTTGAATACCATAATCAGAGTCTTCAGAATTGTAAGCAGACCAGGGGCATTAGTGACGTTATGGCCACCCTCAGCACAGAGGTTGCACTTTGGTGAGTTATCACATTCAAGGCTAGAATGACCCTGCTCCCCACATTGACTGCATTGCACTATGTTGCAGGCCAGACTTACATACATTGCAGAACCACATTTATAGCATCTTTTCAGTTGCCCAGGGATAAAAGATAATTTCTTTGTCCCATCCTATGTAAAAACAGTTTGGCAGATGTTGTAACTCAGCTTCCATCTGGTGTAATTTAACTTAAATCTTCCACCCCCATTCCAAAATCCTTCCCCATCCAGTATAGGATCCAGAGTCCCCTGTACACTGCAGTGTTTGTCTAACCAATACAATATGTCTGAGACATTCACCCCTTCATTCTGAAAAAGAATGGTGATAACTCTAAAAGGTTGTTGTGTCAGGGGGAATAACTTGAAAAGGTGTCCATAAGGCATTTTTTTTTAACATCTCTATTTTTCCCCTGCAGCCACAGTCCTACCTATTTCCAGCCACCACTCCTCCTTCACCACTGACCTTGAAGCTGACATACCCAGCTGGCATACACAGCTGTATCATCAAGAGGGGCTCCCCCCTATGCCCCCACACCCAGCCAAGATCCAATACCAGCACATGCCTATTCCAGGCATCGTTAGCCGGTGAAGCTGCGGCCATCAAGCTGCCATGGACTGTGCTGCCATTTTCCCTTTTTTTTCTTCTTCCCCTGATGGGAGCATGGACATGCAATGATGTCCATGCACAGACATGGGGATGTCTGCCATGCCCCTCCCTTCTTGGCATCTGCGCATCTGTAGTACCTCCAGACATCCCCAGGGACCACCAGAGTGTGGTGTGCATCCCATCCTTTCCCCAGGACTAGGAGAGCTGTCATTGGATGCTTGATCCTAGTCCTCCCCTGCTGACCCCCGATGACCCAGGCTCATCCCGAACCCAGGTTGCCAGCGTGGAGCAAGGTGTGGTGTCCAGCACCTCATCCCCCAGCACCACTGGGCCGACAAGGGTTTGGTTTTAACCACCATATGCTTAATCCAAAATCTCTAAAATTTCTGGAGTTTGAAAACTTATATCAAACATGTGTTCTCCTGAGACATGAATCAGTGCATATACTTTATAAGGCGTAAAACCTAGGGACTGTTTAAGTAGTATGCAACCTACAAAATATCTCTCAGGTAATTTTTCCATTCCTCCCAGGTAATGAAATCTGATAGCATTCCATTGTTTAGCAAGTTCTACATGCTTCCTAAAGAGGTCTGCATAAGCTGGACTGTTAGGCCTGCATTCCCCCTCTGGCACTTTTTCTCCAGTTTCTTGCCCCCTGTCTGACTGGGCCCCAGTGTCTCCCTGAGTGGCATCAAAAAAGATATATGGCTGAGACCCTCTTGGAGAAAAGGAAATGTTACTGGATTCCCTTCTGTCAGTATTTGTGTGCTCAGAAGCAACTTCCACAGGTGCAGCATCAGGTGCAGCAGCAGTAGTAGTCAATGGTGCCTGCCTCTCCGCTTGTTTTGGGTTTGACTCTGTCATCAGTGGGGCTTTGTCCACTTTCTAGCTGCCATCCTCCATCTGTTTCCATCCTGCATTGCAAAGCACTTATTCTGGGGACCAGTTTGAATTTCCTGGAACCTGGTCCGCATCTAGCAGCAACCAAGTTTCTTCCTGTGATGCAGTCTCACTGGGCAGTGCTTCCCCCATGCCAAAAATAAAAACTTTCACTTGGGCTGATGGGGAAGTATCAATGCTATGCTTCTGTTTTTTCCCCTCCTTAAGTAAGTGCTTAGCATTGTTATAGTCTGACTTAAGTGCCTCCAGTTGTTTTTGCAGAGCTAGTTTTTGCTCCATCATCTGTTTTTGCTGTAAAATTTCATGAGAATCCAGCTCTGAAGACATGTGTGCTCCTTCTGTTGATTCTGGGATCCCACCTTTTTCTTGGTGTCTCCAGCACCATCAGAGGATTGCGGAGCCATAGGGACATGTTGATGGCCACCCAGAGGGTGCATCCCAGTCGTCCTTGCAGAAAAGTCCATTGTAGTAGCGGTGCTAAACTCAGCACTTCTTCCTTCTTCCACTGGCAATCCAACACTGGATTCCTCCATCTCTGACAGCAGAAGGACTGTGCCCCCTGCCGTCAGAGTTAAGGTGTTCATTAGGGAAGAAAAATTCAAACAATAATGTATATCACCAGATCGTCAAGTAATCCTTTATACATACATTGAGAATATATAAACTGTAGAAATAACAAAGAGAAAAGAATAACAGCTGAACCATACTGTACATATAAATTATTACGCTAATTTGTGTGAAAGTGATAATATATCTATTAAGGCAAGTAGAAATAATTTGCATTGCATCAGCTATATTAAAAAAAAACCATCAGTGCTGTGCACCCCAACCACACGCCATCCCACCTCCTTCTACTGTATCTTAGACTGTCAGTTAACTATTTAATCCCTATATAGTCAGACGTCTTAAACAGCAAAAACATTTTCCCACATTCGTGTAACAGGTAAATCCATGTTTGTTATCATTGGCATGTTTCTCCATGCTGCTTTTAAGTGTCTTTTAGACATTTGTTTTGCTTCCAGAAAATAAAGTGCTTGCAACTCAGAGGTAATTTTCTTTACCAATTCCACATGCATAATTTGTTTCTGCTGCAAAGAAAAAAGACTTCTAGTGTTCCATAAGTACCATTTGGTAACCACTAGCACTAGATGTAGAGTACTTTTTTGCCACTGAAATGCAGTGTTTGTATAAAATCCAAACAGTAACACTTCATATGTGACTTTGCTAAACCAGGGCTCTCACCATTCCTTAGCTAATAGATCCCAACATCCTTGTATATATGAGCATTTAAAAAATAAATGATCAATAGTTTCCAATTCTTGGTGACACTGAGGTCTAGTGCATATCCTTTCTTCTATCGGTTTATGTTTTTGATTTGCTTTAATGTTTATGTTTCCATGACAACTGAGCCAATGTATATCCCACATTTTTTTCTGGATTCTCTTTTCCTTAAGTAAGTGTAATACTGATGCCTGATAGTGAGCTGGACATAGTGGAAACACTTGCTTTTTTTGAAAATATTGTGCTTGTAACCACATATATATATATTTTCTAGGTTTTGTTAAAATCATCTGACTTCTGATTTTCCAAGTCTTCAGTTTTAAAAACATAATTCTTTTATATTTTGTTGTATTTGTCGATCTTCTTAAGAGCCCTGCGTTACTCTGTTCCCACCTTTGGAATCACTGAGAAAAAGGAAAAACAAAATATCAACCCAGGCCTGATCATTATAGAATAATAGTGGTTTGAAGTTTGTGAGTAGAAAAATGCTGTAAAAAAAGTTATTAGGGTTCACCATCCCTAGCCCACCTTTTGAGACAGGTAAATATGTTATATTTCTTTTTATGGTGTTTAACCGACTTCCCCATACTGCCTAAAAAAATATACTGAGTATTGTGGTTTCTAAGGACTGAGGTGGTGGGGGGGGGGGATATGTAGCTAATATGCAAACAGAGAGGCAATAAGAATGTTTTGATTAGGTAAACCAGTTTGTGTTTATTGAGCTTCCATCTATTCCATTGTGCTACTGTATGTTTAGCCAGCTGTATTTTGGGCTCCCAGTTCATAATCTCTAAGTTAACTGGGCCATGTTTAATTCCTAAGGTTTGGATAGGTTCCTCCAAGATTTGGATACCTGCAAGATTATCTAAAGTACTCTTATGATGCCCAATATGTCTTCCTGAACATTTTGCTAAGTTTAGATGAACCCCTGAATATATACAGTAGGTCCTGCAAGTTTCTTTTGCTGCTTCTGCGGAGGCCACAACTTGCGTTAAAATACAAAGGTCATCAGCATATTCAATTACTGTGTATGGTACTGTAATATTTCCATTATCAATCATCTTAATCTCTGTGGAAGTGTTAATCACTTACCCGGTAAACAAAAACTAAATAAATAAAATAAAATAAAAATCAGGCGTAAAAGAGGGTCCACACAGAACGCATAGAGTAGAAGGCTAAGGGGGCACCCATGTCTCACCCCGTACTGATAGCATAGGCCCCCGCCATCCATTTATAATGGGCGTAACTGTAGCCACCATATATAAACATTTAATCTAATTAACAAATTGTGTGTGTATACCACAGAGTTGCAATATTTCCCAGAGAAATTTATGACTAACCGAATCAAAAGCTTTTTTTCTGGTCTAGGGTTAACACGAATCCTGTAAAATTATTTCTATTCCCATGTTCAAACACCTCCCTGATTAATATTAAGTGATCAGTAATCTTTCTACCTGATATTGTGCATGTTTATGAAAGGGAAATCAGCTGTTGTGCTACTTTTAATAATCAATTTTTAATATTTTTGTCAGTAGTTTGAAATCCGTATTAAGTAGGCATATAGGCCTCCAATTATTGATGTCAAGTTTATCCCCCTTTTAATATAAATAAATTAGTTGCCCATAAGTCATCTTAAGGGTGGAGGAGTGTGAGTCCAGTACCTTGCTAAATACTTCTGCTAGTTCCCCTGCTATCTCTTACCGATAATCTGGTACCTTGTCAGAGTATAAGAACTATATGGCAAAATCCACTTATGTTTCTGTAATTTCCTTACTCAGTGCTAACACCTCTTCTAATAAACAGGTAGTGTGATCTAAGTTGTGAAATAGATCCTTTGTGAGTATAGGTGGTGTCTCTTCTGATTGGAAGAGTAGTTTAGTATGTTGTGTAATAATTCTTTTAATGCCCTGGATGTTTGTATGTAGCCTGTGCGTTTCATCCCATAAACCATTTATAGTTGTATTTTAATTCCTATCATTATAGCTTTCATATTGGCAAATCATTTCCCTTTTCCCTTTAATACCATATTTCTGTTGGTGCTGTAAATTATTTTTCCTGTCTTGCATGAAAATTAGACATTTGTTGTTTTGTGTTCTGTATCTGAGTGGAGAAATCATGTTGTGTGGTGGCTGCCAGTGCTAAAGGTTGCTGTAAGTGATGTCTTTGTTATAGATAATGAAAGTATTCAGTATGTCTAATTATTTCGCTATGTGTATTTAACAAAAAAGTGATGTCTAAAATAATATCCTCCCACCATATGATTTGGTCATCATACATATCATATACCAATTTTCTTGCTGTTAAAAAATATTGTATGGTTTGCATTGTTTCTGGCTGAGCCAATAAGGAGGAGTTAAATTTCCAATACCCAGGTCAATGCAGTGGGGTTACCACATCTCCAGGCTGTAGGTGAATTATATTATGGTCTGTGTACTCGGCAGGTATCACCCTTGCTGTTAGAATGTTGAGGGTGGGGGTGACAAAAAGTAATCTATTCTAGTAGCTGAGTGTCCTTTATGAAAAGTGGGCTCTTATTTTCCTGTCTTCTTTAAATATGCATCAATCAAATTAGTATTGTGAATCATTTGTTTTAAAAAATTCATATCACAATATACTTTAGTGATCCTCATTCCCTTCCCTCTATCCCATAGGGAAAGCCCACAATTAAAATCTCCCCCAAAGATTACGTTTTGTGCTGAATAAAGAAAAGGCTGTACAGTCTGGAAAAGCTCTATCCTGTCTGCCTTTGTTTGAGCTGCATATATATTTATCAGACAGAATAATATGTTGTGTATTTTACCATCCAAAATAATTGCACTTCCTAGTATTAAATCTACTAATTTTACAAGCTGTATGGGTATACTGAAAAACAAAATAGCCACCCCTGAGCAATTATCATTACCCATAGACCAATTAGATGGTCCCACATGCCAGTGTTTTATGGCTTGATTTACTTCTGCCACAGTGTGTAGCCTGACATCCTGCAAAAAAAAAAAAATATTCCTTTCTGGAAAGTTTTTAAGTGAGAGAACACACCCCTTTGCTTTTATAATTGTTGATTCTATTGACATTAATAAGGAATTGTGGGCATCATGGTGACAAATGAATAGGTTCCTGGACATTTACAGTATTAACTTCAGGGTGGTTTCTTTTATGCAGTTCTAGTCACTCAGGAGTGTTTCAGTTTTTCTTTTACCTTTCCACCCTGTTTCCCTTCTGTCAGTACTGGGGTATCCACTACTGCTCCTTCTTCCCTATCGGACATAGCATCTGGTAGGGAAGACTAAACAGAGGAGTCATCTGTCTCATTCACAGAAGCTTTTGTAGGGTCTGTCAGGGCTTCAGATCTATTTTCTAAGGGCAACTCTAAAGTTTTAGGTACTTTAGGATGGAGTTGTACCCAGGATCATCTCCGTCTGGTAGCCTGTCTGCTTGTTTCAAAATCTGCTATTGGCTTTGAAGGGGGGGGGCTTGTTCTTAGGGTCAGAATCTGTGGTCTCTGCATTGTCTTCTTGTTCTCTCATCACTATCTTGGGAGAGGGGTGGAGGTTGTGCATTCTCCTTATCAGATGGTGACTCTGCAATAATAGATGGGGCTGTCGCACTAGTCTACTGTCCTTCATCCAGGTCCTAGGTGGCTATTTCACTAGTCTATCATCTCTCATCAATGTCCTGAGGAGCTGTGTCCTGAGGAGCTGTATCAGTAGTCTGTTGTCTCTCATCAATGTCCTGGGAGAGGGGGTAAGTGTGGAAGTGTTGTGATGCCTCCTCTGAGCTAGTGCAATAAGCAAACATTGTTCTTCACTATCGTCCTGATTGGGTTGATTGTGTGCAGCCCAAGGGCATGTTTGGTATGCATGCCCTTTCATGTCACATAAATTACATACCTGATCACTCCCACAATGGCTATTGGCATGATCCAACTGATTACAAAGAGTACATTTTAGCCTATCACATAAGCTGCTAATGTGCTCAGTGGCTCCACATCTATAACACGCCTTTGGCTCTCCGGCATAAGAAAGTACTCATCTATCTTTCCCTAAAAAGAAAGAATTCAGTAAGTGTTGTAAGCCTGAATCATTAGTATTCAAGACAACTCGGATTCACCATCCTCCTGTCCATATTTGTTCATCATCGAAGATTGCTTCAGGGTTCCCCAGCACTGTAAATCTCAGCTTCAACTGGTATATAAAATCAGTCACACTAACTCCTTCATTCCTAAATAGTACAGTGATAGTTCTGTTCACAGGTTTAGTTGGTGGGGAAGTCTCAAAGGGAGTCCATAGAGGTGTAGTTTTCAAAATTTGGTACTGTGACCAGAATTGTTGTAGTCCACTTCCTAATTTAAAGCTAACATCAAAAGTAGCTTTTCCCGACACGTGAATCAGGGCATAAATCTCTGCTGCTGTAAAATACATTGTGTTTTTCAACAAAGTTCGAGCCACAAAGCATCTGTCAGGAAAAATGTTTAGACTCCCTTTATATAGGAGACTGATAGCATTATGTATTTTCACTGGGTACACCAGTGTACGAAAAAAGGATGTGTAGGATCTTGAATTATTAGTCATTATTAGCTCTACTCCAATTATCTGTGTGTGAGACTCATTCCCTGGGTGCGTTCTGTAGGGAGGGCCCTTCACAGTGTTGACTTGCCCCCTGTTTATTAGACATAGAGTTCCTGCTTGCCTGTTCCTGGTGAGTGAGTGAGTGAGTGAGTGTTGCTGAACCATCTAGTACCTGCAAATCTGGGAGTTGAGTGAATTGTAAGTCTTGTGTCAAGTGCAATGGGGATGTGTTAGAGTATTTGGAACATTTTCCCTTTCCATTTCCATTTCCTTGCTTGCTATGTCCTGTCCAGAAGGTTGCTCAATCATATTAATTCTAACAATGTCTTCTCCCCCTGGCATCCTAATTGGAGATGAGCCAGAGAGCCAGTGTCCCATATCAGCAGATTTCTTCCAACCTGCTGCTCGCAGCATCAAATCAACAGACCATGTTAGTGGAGCTTTTGTTATACTCACTTGGTCATGCCTTAGACCAGATGCCTCGGTATCTGTGTTTGTCACTCCCTGCATGGCCAATGATTTCCCCGTCTGTGCTAAATTACCCTCAAAGACAAATAATGGTAAGTTAGGATCACTTGCCTGATAACTAAAAGTTGCATCGTTGTCTCCCTGCGATGTTGCTGAACTGTAGCATTGTCTCGGTGTGAGTTTCTCCTCTGCAGTAGTTGACAGAGGAACAGCTGCATCAGACGTTTGCAGCTGGGCCCATAACAAGGGAGGGGTTCATACAGTGCGTGTCTGTTGGTGTTCTTGCCTTTGGATTGCAAGCCGGAATTCCTCTTGTCAGAGCAGAAATAATTTCTCCTCTGTAAAAGTTCTCTCAATGATATTTGTGATAGCTGGTCAGCATGCTGTGTTTCAGTCTCTTGACATATCAGCTCTTGATGTACATTGGTATCCATGGAAGCTTCCACTGTAGTGATTCCAGGCCTGTTTTCTGCTATAGTCACATTCTGTTGCATTACAAAAACTATCTCTGCATCGTAAAAGCTCTTGGTCTCTCCTGTTAAGGAGGCATGAAGAGGAGATCTTCTTCTCTGCCCCCTGCACCTTTATCTTCTCCACAGGTTCCTGAGAAGTGGCCATCCAGTCTGCCAGATGTTCCCCTACAGGTGAGTAGGGGAATTTTCCAGTGTCCTGGCCAAATTTCCCCCATTCACTAAAAATAACACCAATTGCTTAATCTGGTTCAGTGCCAGTTGATTTCCATCAGTATCCCCACCCCACCCTGGATGAGGCAGAAAATAGGCAGAACTGCCTAGTCCTCCTTTCCCAGTCAAACAAAAACAACAGAAAAATCACTCCAGCCTCTGTTGCACTATATACTCAGAATTTAAGAAAAAAATCAATGCTATTGTCTGCTTTTCATAAAACATCAACACCTCATCTTATAATATTAAGACCTGAATTACTAGTGAAAATTAAATTACTAGTTAAGTTGTCTGCCACATATATCACTTCCCCTTCTCTGCCTGTATGAACTGACACTGCAGACTGCTGCTTGCTAGGAAAACAGTAATGTGCCTACCCTGTTTTCCCCTGTCGTACCCCAGGACCAAATGTCTAATCAGGCTTATTGTCCAACTTTACTCTGTAAGTTACTGTAATTTTTGTTCTTGGTCTCACTCAGTTGAAACAAGTATTTTCTTTGTGAAAGAAAGCCCACCGCTACATGTGCAGCTGTGACCTTTATATTGAAGTAAACTGGTTGAATCTTCAGGGTAGAGTCTTCTACCTGACTTGTCTGTTTGCAAAAAAGGTTAGTATTGGGTGTGCCCAGCTTCTGCTGCTTCTCCAAAGGACCAGTAACCTAAACCGGACCAGAAGCACATCCAATCCTACTTTTCTAGTTCCCTTCTGCCATACTGCCCAAGCCCAATGAATGTTCATATATAGAGAACCCAGCTGGCTAAACAACCTTCCACCTGACCTCCTAGCTGACTCCAGGTTAGGACTATTCAAAACCAAACTTAGACTGTATTCCTTGAAATGCAACAGTTGTGATTTCCACTCCTTATTTACTTGGCTCCCTCCAATCTAACCAACTCCTATTCCCCCCTACTACTCATACCCCTACCTACTGCATCCCCCTTATCTCTCAACCCTTGGCCACACCCCCTCAACTGCAGACAATTTATTCTGGGTTTTGTTTTACCTCACCCTGTATCACTAAACCTCCCTCATCCCCTCTCACCCCTAATCCTCACTGACCCTCCTCCCTGCATCTACATCTGACTTCACCTCCCCCTTACCACCATAGTTTTTCCTCCTTGTATTTTTTCAGTCTCCTACGCTCAGTAAAACTCCCTCCTTTTGACACTGTCTCCTATCCTCTGTCTCGCCTCCTCACCTCTGTACCAATGTTGTACAATGCCCATCTCCGGCTGCTCTAGAATCCCACCCTCAGGCTGGTCCCCACTCACTCCGTGACTTGCCTACCCCTGGCTTTGCATTGTTGATGTTCTTGACAAGGTCATCCCTTGGCCTTTCTTTCACTATTAGCAAAAGCTGTAATTTCCAAGTAACTCCTGATAACAATGCTACAAGTACCATGTAAACTGAAGCCATGTAACTTTTGTAATCTTGCAGCACTTATTTTGTATTTCTTTTGCTCAGAATGTTGTACTCTATACTTCTCACCCTGCCTGTTGTACCATGTAATTGTCTTTTTTTTCTTCATCCCTTGATGTGGAGCCTTTGTAAATCAGCCCAGGGCTCAAAGGTTGTAATGCCAAGCCTTCAATAAACAGCTAAATAAATAAAAATATGACAAATTCAGTATCTCACATGCAAAATTTAACATTTGCAGCTGCTGTCTGAGAAGTACTGTATATCTCTCCTCTCTCTCTCTCTCTCTCTCTCTCTCCCTCAGTGAGATAACTTACATTAAACAAACAGTCACACATGGTGCACTACACTACAGACTTTAGACTGCTGCCAACAAGCCACACAGCTGCTCAGAGTGGAAGAGCGGCTTGTCTTCTTCAATGCACAAGAGAAAAAATCAAGTGTCTCATAAATCGTACAGGGCTACAGCTGAAAGATTTGGAGCAGCACCCCCAAATACTCATCCCAAGTGACACCTCTGCTGAACACCGTTCCCCTACCTGCCCACCTGCTAAAGACCCCACACTCCCCCAGTCACCGATAAGACTGCCAGTGATGGGCGACTGGCATAGCCCTCCAATGACCACCTTGTCCAGCTGCCATCTGAGAGTCGCTGAACGTGATCACACATACTTCAGAAACAGCTGTTTATTTTACCTTTAAAACATGTGTAATCGGGGGGAGGAGGCTCCACTTGACTACAAAGGATATCATTTATATTGAAACATGGGTGATGGGGGGTCCAGTAGACTACCAGAAAAATTATTTACTTTGAATGCATGGGTGATCATGGGAGGTGGTCACTAGGCTACCAGAGACATTATTTACATTGAAATCATGGGTTATCAGGGGAGGCAGTCATAGTGTACCTTTGAGGCTATGTTATGGCAATGGCAAACAGCACCACCAAAACTTGTGAATATACCACTGTGCCCAGTATGCATGAGGGATTCCCTCATTTGTACAAGTGTAGCAGTACATATTTCAACTGGATAGCATGGCACTCCAGGGGCCTCTGAATATGACCCTGCTTGGAGCGCTGGCACTACTAACAGTTAGCACAGCACTAACCCGGTTAGTGCCATGCTAATCTTTTAAATAAGAGTGCCAAGGTGTGCTAACCTGCTGAAGAAATCACCAATTTCAAAAATGAATTGCTTATTTTCTGTTCCTTTTGCCATCAGATCCCAAAAGTGTCTTAAGTCTTCATTTTCTACTGCTGTTTGAATTTGGGCCCACAACTGTGTATTATACTGTACATTGTTTTTTCCTTATATCACATACTTATATTCTTTTTTTAACTGTGGAAAAAGCTTTTCAGTCCTCAACTTTCTCATGGCATGTAATGATTATCTACTGTTCTGACAATTCTTATCAAATTATTTTGTCTTTGGGTTCAAATCACCACCCCATCACCAGGTTCTTTTACCTTTAACAAGTGGAACTACTATCTTTTATATTAAAACATTTAAAGTACAGAAGACAGTGCCAACTTTTTCTGTTTCTGGTATCATATTCTAACAGTTGGATTGTTGGACTTCCAATAATCTTAATAAACTTGTCATCCATAAACTGACCATCCGATACTTTTTAAATTATACATTGTCATATTATTTTTACTTTCTATTGCACCAGTGTATTGTTTAGTCTTGCACCCCCACTCCTAGATACAGCTTGAAATGAGCTGTTTCCAGCTCAGTATGTCTTTCTTGGTAAAACTTTTGACATAAATAAACAAATCAATAGAAGACAGATAGATAGATAGATAGATAGATAGATAGATAGATAGATAGATAGATAGATAGATAATCAAGGTATCTTGTGATGTGGGAGATTCAGTATGAGTGATTCAATATGAGTGACTCAAACTGAGCACCTGTCTTAATAGTGATGGCTGTAGAATAGCAAATGTAATGACAGCGAATTGTTGCAGCGAGGGCGACTTGTACTGGGGGTGGTGTTACAGGGAATGTGGTGGTTAGTGCGGTCTCTGAGTTAGATAACTAAATTTAGGGGGGTTCATGGGGTGAAGCCCCCCGATGGGTGGTACAGTGGGAGAGACCCCCCACATAAAATATGTTGTAAATGTAATGCTGGTTAGTATGCCATGTTATATCATTGTTTATTGGTTTGTGTTGCTGTGTTGGTCATGTTCAGGGCATAACCTCATCGTGGTGTAGAGCGTAGAGTGAGGTGTTAGGTAAATAGGATGCGTGTGCTGGTCCATGCTGTGGGTTCAATTCTAGCAGTCACCATTTGTACTGAAGTAGTAACCATGTCTGTTGAGTTTGTGAATGGAGTAGGTATTGGTGAGAGAATGTATATGGGTTGTGTGGCTTTTATTTATTTTGCAGGTTTGGCCAAGTATGTGTAGTTTACTGTGATGTGTTTAGTTGTGTCAGGCGTGGGTTGTGTGGAATTAGGGGGTGGTTTAGTGTAGTTTTTGATGAGTGGTGTTTAAATTGATTCTGAGTATGGGGTGGTTTAGTGGCATTTGTGAGTTGGTGTGTGAGTTTCCGAGATGTCTAAAGTCACTGTTTTGATGGTCGTTGTAACTCGTATGGGCTGTAGTTGTACTAGCTACACTTGGCTTCCCGGCCAATGCCCTTTGGGATAATCATTGCCTTAGTGCTTGTGCGCTGAGGTTCTTTGTCTTTTAACTTGTTTTTTGTTTTAATTGGGTTCACCACAACATAACCCAGATAGACCATCTTAGGGTAGCTGGTTCATTCCACTGGGGTGTCAAACAGACGGGACATACTGATGAGTCCTGGTAGGATGAAACACATGTCTATGTCATCTGTTAGCACCCTTTGCAAACTGTGTGAGAGGCCTTTCAGCACCATGCTTTTCTGCTTAAAGTTGAACCAGCATAATATTCTGTGGTGATTTGCATATGCAGCCCATGATGCTTTGCATTATGGGGCATGTGTTATTTTGTAGCTATTGTATGTTCATTTATATGTTCAGTGCTGTTATTTACTTTCTGTTATGACATGAAACTTGTCATCAGTTTCCCAAGATTTGAGTACAGTTCTTGTTTTTCCCCCCAGCCTGGCATTTGCATAACCTGTCACGACTAAAGAAATCCCAAAAAAGAACTTTGTATTAACTATAATGTCTCCTTTGGGAGCTTGAGCAGCTGGGTCCTGCTCCTGCCTTGGGTTAACTACCACACCACTACAGTTTTCTCCCTCCCTTACGAGGTCAGACAATAGCTCACTTCTGAAGTCAATTGGGTAGTATATGGTGAGGCCTTTCTGTGCACGGAATTCAAACAGATGAAAAACCTTATTGTGCTTGTTCGAAAAACTTTATTGTGCACATTCTAAAATTATTGTGTATGTTCAAGAAGCCTTATTGCACACATCCCATTGTTAACTGCACCTGCGATTCCCACACACTCACTCCCGCTGACTGTTTTCACTTGTTTCACTCAGTGTACCCACTGTACCTTTATAAGTGGCTATATACGATATTGAAAAAGCAGCTTTCATTAGTTTTCTCCACACAGGCGTTGCAGCACACCCTCCTTACAGCTCCGGTTCACCCAGCTGCTCACCATCACCATTGGCATTTACCAGATAATTGCTGTTACAGTACGGTACTGTGGAGCCTCTATATCAGCTTTATCTCACAGCCACCCTCCAATCAGTTCTCCCATCTGTCCTCCACAGAGCCATGCAACCTGTTCCTTGCAGAGGATTTTGAAAAGTCAGTGGGTCCTCTGATCAGGAAAGGGGAAGGGTTAGAAAATGTAACTGGCACACAGGACAGCGACTCCTCAGATCGGGAATGGGGAGGGGTTTTAAAAGGGAAAGGTAAGCTTACCAGTTCAGTCTCTGGAGGTACAGTGCTGATCAGCAGACTGAGAAAACTTCAGAGTGGATGGGTGTGGGACAAAGAAAGGCAATTTGTTATATTTCCTTGTGCTTGCACAAGAAACATCTTGTGGTTGCTTCAGAATGAACTTTGAGAGGTGTGTCGGGATGAGTCCAATGCAGAGCACTCTACAGTGGGCTTGGCTCTCACAGACCAATTAGCATGCAACCAGACTGTGACAATAGTCTGACTATCACAGCTGGAAGCCATTCTCTAGTTGAAAGAAATGAAGCGCTCCAATGAGAGCGCCTCATTTCTTTCATTTGCATAGGGCTGTCGGCCCAACCCTCCGTTCCCCATCCCAGCATCACAAGTAAACCCTCCCACTCCCTCCGTCTGCTTGCAGTCTGCCCCTGTACCTCTGTTCTCCATCCCAGCATCACAACTGAACCCTCCCGCTCCCTCCCTTTGCATGGTCTCCACCCTGCTTAGGACCATTCCCTGTCACGGCAGCACAACTGAACCCTTCCGATTACTCCCTCTGCGTGCTCTCTGCCCCGCTCCTTCTGTTCCCCATCCCGGAAGCACAACTGAACCATCCCGCTCCCTCCCACTGCATGATCTCCAGCCTGCTCCCTCTGTTCCCTGTCCTGGCAGCAAAACTGAACCCTCCCACTCCCTCCCTCTGCATGCTTTCTGCCCTTCTCTCTCTGTTCCCCATCCCGGCAGCACAACTGAATCCTCCCGCTCCCTCCCTCTGCATGCTCTCTGTCCTGCTCCCACTGTTCCCCATCGTGGCCCATTGTTGTGTTGCAGTCCAGAGGCAGACAGAGTTTGAGGAGGGACTCTGAAAAGGGCCAGACCAGCCAAGTAAAGCTGCAGAGTTTTGCTGATGCGATAACTGCGAGCCAACTGTTGAGACATTTCCACCATCACAAGGTACTGTTCTGGTGTATATATTGAAAGGAGTGTTAATTAGCTTTAGTGGGAGGCCTTCGGGTCCTATTTGTTGCACTAAATGGGTCAATTTGTCAGAACCCCAGCCTGGCAACTGTGGTTAAACAGCCATGGAACTAGTTGCAGATTTTGGTGACTTCGGTGCAATATCCTGACCTATGTTAATCCCTATGGATTTAGCTCTGTGCCTATAAATAAATAAACTTATTATGAATTTATCTTTATTGGATTTTCTGAATATGAAAGCTAGACATTTGAATTGTGAATCCTTAGTCGGGAATCACTGGCCGAGTTACACTGATTCAGATGAAAGATAGCTGGACCTGATGAAACTGAGCCTGGCCATTATTCTACTTGTTTTTTAAAGAATGTGAACCTGTGTGTGTGGAGCCATGAATGAGCTTGGTACATCAGCAGATCTCAGTATGATTACCACAAACTCCATATGCATACTATGTGACTCTTAGTCACTTAACATACACCCCAAACCATGCAAGGAAGCATTCGGCATTGACAAATGCTTGTTGTTCCTGCTTTAGATACTCTATTATAGTGTTTGAGTCTTTATTTTTAAAACCATACACTATAACAAATAAAACATGGGTGACCGATCGCCCGATGGCGCTGAGGGTTGAGGCACTGGACGCCACACCTTGCACCATGCCAGCGACCCAGGTTCGGGAACGGACTCGGGCTGCTAGGGGTCAGAGGGGAGGAGGAGGATTGAGCATCCCAATGGATGCTCTCCTCCTCCTGGGGTGGGATCCTGTGGTGCTTTCGGGCACCTGATGCTACTGTGCCTGTTGAGGCATGGGCATTGGGGCACCAGGTGGCTCTGCAGAGTTGGGGAGGGAAGGATGTTGTGGACACTTGACAATGGCATGCATCTGCACGTCGTCTGTCTGGACGTCAGTCCTGCATGCTGACATCCTTAGGGGAGGAGGGGTTACAGGAGGGACAGGGAGAAAAACAGAAACACTCCCTCTCGAGCCTAGATGAGGACTGATCCACGCCTCTGATCACCCTCCCACGGGCAGACCCCACCGAGTGCAGGCACTCCTAGGAGAGGAGTCAGGAAGGGGAAGAACTGGAGACAGCTTGACACTCTAGGGGCTGACTCCGTAGGGGGTGCTCTCAGGGGATTGATGAGGGGTCTGAAGAAGGAGTGGACAGAGAGGGTAGATGGGCGTAAAAAACTAAAAAAAACTTGGGTGACCATACACAACTCACTTCGCTCTCAAGGTCTATATGCCAGTATCTCAACCCATTGATGGAAACACTGGATCATTGTGTATGGTTGCCCATACACTATTCCTCATATTCATCAAGTTACCACTTCTGAACATGCACTTGCTAGGTGTTCTTATTGAGCTGTACTACACTTTATTCTCGGCACATACTTTCTGCATTTATTTATTTTTGTCCATCTCAGCGCCAAACTTCAGCTCTCATCAGCCCTCGCTCCCAAATCAGCTGTTCTCCCTTTGCCCCTGGCTTACCCCCCAGGGCAGGGCCGTGGCACCGGCCAAGGTGTCACAGACACAGGTCGGGTTATGTGAGCCAGCCTGAGAGCGATGGAGGGGTGGCAAGGTGGCATCATTGAGGCGCTGTGGAGGGATTTTCTGTTTTGCTCCCTTTGGAGCAGGGTGCATGCAATGATGCCGGCTAAGATGGAACTCACATGATCCTGTGTGTGCTTCCCTTGATGTGTCTGCACTCGGCTCTCCCCATGCTCACACACGTCACCTTGCTCCCCAGCCTCTGCCAGGGGGAACTCAGGTGCCAGTGCTGCAGTCCCCCCTCCCCAGGGAAGGAGAGCAGTCCTTCAGATGCTCGATCCTTCCCCACCCCTGCCGACCCCCAGCGGCCCATGTCTGTTCCTGAACACGGGTCGCTGGCGTGGCACAAGGTGTGGCGTCCAGTGCCTCAACCCTCAGTGCCACTGGGCCTGCTACTTTCCATATTTATTCTAATTTTGCACTTTCTTACCGAATGTTGTGCAAATGTTTTGCTACTATGTATTGCACTGCTCTTCATCTACTACTCCCCTCACCCAGTCACACCTGGAAACAAGACTTATCCCAGTGTGACTCTTCTGGTTACCAATTTTCAAATTAATACATTTAAATGGATCTACCAAAAGGCAGCTAGGGGTAACAAGTGGGATGTACATATTCATTGATGCAAAAATTGGATTTGTCTTTTCCCTATAAAACAACACACAAAAAGAATGGTTAGACATAATCTAATGCCCTACTTTCTTAGCTGAAGTAGAAGATAATCTTCCACTAGGTCTGCTGTATTTGCTAACCTGATTTGCTGGAACATTCCAGTGCTGATACCCCTCACTTATTCAAGCTCTATTCTTCATTAACTATGTTTCTTGTAGCATAATGATATTTATTTAAACCCATTAGGCACAAGTGCCTGTTTTCAGGGGCAACCTGGAAGCACTGCAAAAGTTAATTGACTTGCTCACAGTATGCAAGTGGAGGTTGTGGGAATCAAACACAGATCTGCTAAATGTACCAACCTCATTCACAGCTCGTTGCTCTAACTGCTAGGCTATACTACCAGCTCCGTGCTATTATATTCTCTTATTTGCTTTAACTATTTTGTATGTCTGATCTTAGTAGAAAAACTTTAAACATTCCAGCAATAATGTCCATGGTGTTTGAATTGGGGGGGTAGTCAATCTGACTTTTGCCCCCTCTAAACTTTCACAGCTGTTTTCTACTGTAGTCAGGTCTATTAGATTGTGTGTGTTATTTGTGTTTTCAGTAGCGTGTTCATCTTCACTTTCCTACTTCAAAATTAGGCTAGTCTTTTTTTCTATACGCTTTTTGTGCTTCACTTCTAATCATAGGACACTCCTTCCAGTAGCAATAGTTTTCCTCCTCTCTGAAAGAGTGCCGTGTTTCAATTTGCTTTACAACTCTGTGATTATTTGTTGTTGTTTTAGCTGCTGTTCTAGTATTTTCACCTTCCCTTTACTTTTCCCTTTCCTCGTTTCTGTCTGTTTCTTCTACTTCTTCTTGGAACAAGAACAAGATGGTGGCCACGCTGGGCTAGCCGTCGGACTGCTGCATAGTGTGCTTGCGTTTATGTTTTACTTTAAAGTTTTTAATGTCTTTTAATGTTTTCTAAGTCCTTTTTTGCAGTGTATTTTTTTGATTTCAAACCTGGGCTGCGGAGAAGCTGCTTCGGCGTCTATCCATTTTCGGCTTCTTGTGTCGATGATTTTGGTGCTCGTGGTTGACTTTCTGGATGGTCCGGATTTCAGGATCCACGGTCATTGTGTGGGGTCCTAGTGTGTTCTGTGCACTGGATCGTCTTCCAGGATTTTAGCGGCTTGGTGGCCGCATCCCAGCCTGTGTTTCCAACTTTGGCATGGTGCCTGCTTGTCTAACGACTCTCTCGATCATTCCTCGAGGAGGAGTTTATCTTTGCGGGACCTGGAGAAGACCAGGAGAAGACGGGATCCACTGTGACTGAGTTTATTAAGGATTACTGGGCACTTTTTGGTATCTTCAAGGCTGTGGCGACTAATTGGGATTTGCGATTGGTCCGTTTGGAGTGGTATTGTCAAGTCAGCAGAGACTACTATGGACTTAGTGTCCTGTTTTCTTGGAATTTGGGACCTGTTTTTATTTTTGGCTCTAGCTCTGGTGACCTGCATAGGGGTTGGGGGTCAGGGCCTGTTGGAGGGCTGGCCTTTGTCCCTATTCCCCTAGACTCCCGGCGGAGTCGGTCATAGGGCTGACCCGCCCTGGAGTCGTGGTGTTGGGTCACCATTGTAGCCTGGTAGCTGCTGCTGAATTGATTTAGTGGAACTTGCGGCTTGATGTGTGGCTTCCTTTGAACATTTGGAGTTCCTGTTTCCTGAATCCAATTTGGAATTTCTGGCTCTTTTGATATATCAGGGATCTGAGGCCAGTATCATCGATTTCTTCAGTGTGCCAATTAAGTGATTTGGAGAGTGCCTGCAAGATAAGTGACTGTGGAAACTTTAACTGTTTATATTATATTATTATTTTTAAGAAATTGTTTTATTTATCAGCCCAGGTGGTTGACATATATGGTTTATTGTATTTTAACTTTATTTGTTTTGAGGGATAATTTAGCAGTGAGAGTGCTTGTTTCCAGCTTATAGTCCACCCTCCTTGGTTCAGTGAGAGTGTCCTGGAGGGTGGTCTTTAAATTATTCCTTCTTTGTATTTTTATTTATTTTTACTGTTATTAGTGTTAGTTTGGTGTTTTTATTTTATTATCCCCTGGCCGTGAGAGGCCCTGTGGATATAAAATAGTTTAATTTAGTTTATTGTTTGTTGTACTAGATTATTGGTTTATTTTACTTCTTTTTAGTGATGATGGGTGGTGGTGGTGTCTACTTATTTCATTTGTGGTTTTATTTTGTTGAGCAGCCTGATGTGCTGGCCAGCTCCACCTGCTGTTCGTTACTCAGCCTCCGCTCTCCATGCCCTCCGCCCCTTTTTCTTGTCCTCCTTGCCAGCCCATGTTTACCATCGGTGTCAAGATTAAGGACTGCGCGGGACGGAGGAATTGAGGGTGGAGGGTTGTGGACAGCGGAGGGAGCAGTGCCTCCCACAGGGCTGGTTAGGTTTCTCAAGACGCCTCTGGGCGCAAATAGTTTATGGAGCGTGGTAGTCCCGCTCTGGTTCCCATATTCCAAAGGGCACCTCAGTATTGAGGGCAAGTGGTTGGGACAACTCACAACCCGCTCTAACCCGGCGTTGTTGTGCAATGCTAGATCTGTCTGTAATAAGACGGGTCTTATTACGGACTTTGTTGCAGGGGCAGATCTGGCTTGCATTACGAGACCTGGTTGGATGGGAATGTGGCTCCGTTTTTAGAGGCCGCTGTTCCTACCGGGTTCTCGGTTATACACCGCCCGAGATTGGATCGGGGGGGGGGCGATCTGTTTCAAGACCGGATTGGGCCTAACTGGTGTTCCAGTTGAGGAGGCAAGATCATTTGAGTGTACTGTGGTAGCTGGTGTGGGGTGCAGGATTGCTCTCATTTACCGTCCACCAGGGGATGAGAAGCTTTTCCTGCAGGAAATAGCAGATTTTGCCACCGTCATGGCTTTGGAATCGCCCAGATTGATGGTGCTGGGCGATTTCAATGCGTGGGTCGATGACGAATCCTCACAGTTTGGTCAACATTTCCTCCAGGTGATGACATCGCTGGGCTTCACACAGGTTGTTTCCACAGCTACCCATAAAGGTGGTCACGCTCTTGATCTTGTTTTTCTCCTGGGGATTGAGGCGTCCGATTTGGTGGTGGAACCAGTCGGTTGGTCTGATCATTACTCAGTTGGGTTCAATTTTGAGGCCCCCCTGGGTAGGTCGGCCCCTGTGGAGTTGGTCAAGTCATCGCCATTGTGGACGTTGTCCCTGAAGACCTGATGGTGGTTCTTGACTTCGCTGTTTGACGATTTGTGCTCTGATCCTGAGCGGCTAGTGGTGGCCTATAATGAGACCATCTGGCTGTTTCCATCAGATTGCACCTCGTGTTCGCTTCTTCCGGCTGCCATCCATCGCCTCCTTGGTTTGACGAGGTGTTGAGAGGGCTGCGGAGGTTGGGGCGTAGGTTGGAGCATCATTGGAGGAAGACTGCCTCAGATGTCGACCATCTTATTTTGCTAGAGCATTATAAGCTCTATCAAACAGAAATTTCCTGTAAGAAAGCAGAATTCCTGTCCAGGGAAATTTCTGTTGCTCGGAATCGACTGGCTCAGCTCTTCAGAACTGTCGACAGACTGTGCAACCCAGTCTGTTGGCAGATCTGTCGAGTTTTTACACAGAATGACTGAGGAGATCACTCGGTTCTTTGTAAATAAGGTGGAAGACATCCGGAGGCAGTGTCCCCGACCCCACTCTAAGGTTGTTGCAGTTGATCAGTGTCTTGTCACGGAGCCTGGAATTTCCTGGAGTACCTTAGATCTGCTGGATTTCGGAGATACTATGAGGATTGTCCGCAAGATGCGCCCAACGTGCTGTAGTTTGGATCCGGGTCCTACTTCCCTGATTTTGGGATGTAGCCAGTCTATCGGCCCGGTCCTCGCTTGGATTATCCGGTGCTCCTTGGAGACGGGAGTTTTCCCTAGCTCTCTGAAGGAAGGGTGGTGACCTCTTCTGAAGAAAACTTCCTTGGACCCGGATGACCTAGCTAATCACCGCTCGATCTCTAACCTCCCTTTGTAGGAAGGTTATTGAAAAGTTGTATGCTCAATTGGACAACCATTTGACCATCCATAGTCTATACGAACCTCTCCAGTCTGGTTTTCGTAAAAGGCATAGCACCGAGACTGCTCTGGTTCGGGTGCTCAATGATCTCCTGATGGCAAGAGATCGGAGACACCGTTCTATTCTGGTTCTCCTTGATCTGTCATCAGCCTTCGATACTGTGGATCATGGGGTTTTGCTCGAATGTCTGAGGTCCATCTGTGGACTTTCAGGTATGGTTCTCAGATGGTTTTCATCTTACCTCAAGGGGAGAATGCAGAGAGTGGTCTCGGGATTACATTCTTCCGGGGCCTTCTCTCTGCCCTGCAGGGTACCACAGGGTTCGGTGCTTTCCCCCATGTTATTCATAGTGTATATGCTACCCCTCAGAGACATTGTAAGACGGTGAGCTGAGGTTTCACTGCTATGCTGATGATACCCAGCTCTACCTGTCTTTTGCACCTGACCAGGTTAATGCTGTCTCGGTGCTGAATAAATGCCTTGCAGATATCCAAGACTGGATGAATATCAGCGGTCTAAAGTTGAATCCAGGAAAGACTGAGGTTATGGTTGTGGACCCCGGCCGCAGGGTTGGGTGTTTGGGGGTGGGGTCCCCCTCTGGAATAATTCTGGGGGGGGGGGACCAGATCCCCATTTCTGAATGGGTGCGTAACCTGGGTGTAGAGCTTGACACAGATTTGACCCTTCGTTATCAGGTGTCTGTTGTTGTCAGAACTGCATTTTTCCATCTTAGAAACATCTCCAGGATTAGGCACCTGGTTCCTCCTGGTGATTTGCCAGTTTTGGTCCACGCCTTTGTGACATCTCGCTTGGATTACTGTGACTCCCTGTATCTAGGGCTTGCTGGGGTTGATATCCGCCACTTGCAGCTAGTGCAGAATGCAGCAGCACATTTGTTGACGGGGGTTTCAAGAAGATCTCATATTACCCCAGTGTTGCGCTTTCTGCACTGGTTGCCAATACAGTGGTGGATCACCTTTAAAGTGGGTCTTTTGACCTACAAAGTCCTACACGGGCATGGTCCTGACTACTTGAAAGAGCTTCTGTTGCCTTACACCCCTCTGAGACAGCTTTGCTCGGCTGACAAGGGGTTGCTGGAGATTCCGAGGGTTAATTTGAAGTCTTCTGGAGCCCGTGCTTTCAGTTTCGTGGCTCCATCCCTCTGGAATTCTCTACCCCGTCCGCTCCGAGAGAGTACAACGGTGGACATTTTTAAAAGGGCTCTAAAGTCCTTTTTACGGGATAAGGCTTTTCCATCTATATTGTAATTGGTTTTATTTGTTGTAATTGTTGTTCTGCTTTATTGTATTTTGATGTTTGGTTTTATTAATTTTTGTACAGCGCCTTGAAAATTTGAAAGGCGCTTAACTGAATAAATTTTATTATTATTATTATTATTATGATTAAAAGTCCTCACTTCGATCTTGTCTTCTGGCTTCTGTGGGCCAAAATTGTCTCTGGCTTCAATTAAAATAGATCTAACTTCTTGATTCTTCAATGTCAAACATATACTAAGGTTCATACTGAGAAGAGTAGGAGCTGTTTGGGCATTAGCCCATTATAATGTATAGTGTGCCCTTAATACTGCTAAAAAGTGGCATAATTATGTCTCGATAATCCCATCGCTATGATGTAAATGGTTATAAACCTCGCTTGAGTACGTCATAGCGATGGGATTACAAACAGAGCCCATCTGCACATGCGTGTACTTGCGTACTTGCGATCTTGCGCACCGATGGCATTCCTGAAACCAGCTCAGTGGCCAGAAAATGACCCAGAACATCCGCGGTGGGGCTAAAAGTAAGCCATAGTTGTTTGTTTTGGTAGTTAATTGGGACATACACTATAAAATATAATGTATGGTCCCTCTATCGTTAACCGGTTTGGTTAACCGTCTCGAGGTTGCCATGGTGACGTAAACCTCTCGAGCTTCGCTCTCGAGGTTTACACGGCCACCCTGGCAACCTCTCGACGGTTAACAAACCTGTTAATGATAGAGGACCATACATTATCCTCTATGTTACTCACTTCTAATCATAACAGGATATGAGCCCAGTGTCGGTGCTATGCTTGCCCAATCAACTTTTGAATTCTGCTTTATTTTTGCTTATAAAAATAATTTTGATTGGCAAAGCATTCCAGTGGTTGACAACCTTCTGAGCAAAGCAATATTTTCTTTTTGTGTACTTGAATCTCTGTCCAACAACCTGAGAAGGATGGCCCATTGTGCAGGTGTTTATATTTGTTTGAATTCTATGTTACCCGCTACCTGCAAGAGTTCCTTCATCCCTACTGCTCTTCCTGCCCACTCCGCTCTACCAATGAGGGATTGCTAGAGATTCCCAGGGTCTGACTGAAGACATTAGGGGCCCAAGCTTTTGTGTTCGCAGCCCCTACCCTGTGGAATTCTCTACGTTACCGGGTAAGAGAGTGCCTGACCATCCAGAGTTTTAAATCTGCACTTAAAACCTATCTTTTTAGCCTAGCATTTCCTAATGATTTTAGGTAATGATATAATTTTAATAGCTGCTGAAAATTACTAATGTAGTGATCAGATAATTTTAATGGATTGTTTGATAATTTGTGTTTTTAAGTTATTGTATGTTTATTTTGATTAATGTACAAGTGCCTTGGTCACTGGAAAGGCGCTTTTTATAAATAAATTTGATTTGATTTGGTTTAATTCTGCTAGCAAATAGGGGTCTTGCATTACACCAAACATCACCAGGAGGTCACCCCTGAGACAGTGTGTTGTTCTAGCGACATTAAATTTAGTTCTGTCAGTCTGGTACTAAATGTTTTTTCTATAAGGAAATGTACTGTTTTGGTTGCCCTTCTCTGTATCTTTTCAATTTGATCAATATCTTTTCTATTATATGAGTTCACAAGGGGGTGGCAAAATCTAAGTGAGACTGAGTGTAGGCCCTATAGAGAGGGTACATTATACTTAGTCCCTAGATATTTTGTTTGTTTTAATAGCCCATAGCTCTTTGTTCACCTTTGCTATTGCCTCATTAGTTTATCTTGTATGTTCAGGATTGTTTGTAATGGTTAATATCCAGCCCTTAATTGCTTTGCAGTGATATCTGTATACTGATTTTATATCTAACCATGTTAGTTTGTTCCAACCACCCTTGCATATATTATACAGTAACACTCTCAGGGATGTCAAAGTCTCATTTCTAGTCTGATAAACCATAAAGGAAAATGGAATATGACATGGTGAAACATTCAAGTACTTGAATGGCATAAATAGGGTGAGGGTTGACAATATCTTCAGATTAAGTGAGAACAAATCCACTAGGGGGCATGCACTAAAACTTGAGGGTGGCAGATTTAAAGGTGACATCAGGGGGAAATTCTTTACAGAGAGGGTGGTGGGGTCATGGAACAGACTGCCAGAATGGGTGGTGGGGACTGATTCAGTGGGTAAATTAAAAAAAGCCTGGGATAGAAACATGGGCCTAACCAACAGGGGGCAGACAGAAAATGGAGGGTGGAGGTCTTCCGGGAAGGGGGGGCTCAGGCAGAATACATGGACCTTGGAGTCTTTTTCTGCTGACAAATTTCTGTGTTTCTATGTTTCTAATATAGTTGGCAATATTTGACCCTTCTGAGCAGTTTTTCCTTGTTATATTGTTAGTTTACTCATCTGGTAAAGGTGATTTAAGTGATAACATCCACCAAGATGGAATATACAACAATAACCAGCTTCTGTAGATGATTAAATGCCGAGGCGTTTAATCTTCACAGAAGCTGGTTATTGTGAGTATACTCCATCTCAATGGATGTTATAACTATTATACGAGTTGGAGTTTCTTGGATAGGTTTTGAATTGCCCAGAAGTTGTTTAGTTTGTTGTGACCCCACTCACATGCGCTCGCTGAGAACAGAGAACACAGTAGATGTTGTTTGAACCGTTAGTCACACTCGCAGTAGGAAAGTGAGGTCAGTTACTTTTTTTTGTCTGCAGTGTTTGGAATTGAGGGATGTTTTGCAGTGACTTCGTTTTTTGTGTTTTTTTTTCATCTGTAGTTCAGTAACGCAGCTTGGAGGAGTACGTGGCAGGAACTTGCATTTTGTTTTTTGGTGGAGCTGCGTAGCCGGGAATTGGTAGTAGAAAGAAAGTCTACGATGTGGTGCTGGTGCAGTACAACTGCCGACTATGTTAATTTTGAAAATGTAGTTTAGATTTTATTTATTTTTTATGAGTGTTTGGAGTGTCTGTGTCTGGGAAAAAGTGGTTGTGAATATTGATGCAGCAGGTAACAGTCTGATTAACCTGCTGTGAGAGTGGCTATAGGTTGATTAAATGACTGTAGGCGTGGCTATGGGTTGATTAAATGACTGTGGGTGGGGTTTGAGTGAATAACCAACTCTAGGGGTTTCCCGGTGTAGTTTGTGGGATAATAAGTGATAGTAATTATGTGTTCTGATTGGCTGAGAGGAGATGCCTCTCGTATAATATATGATAACACCTTATAGACTGAGCTATGCTCATGTGATGAGCTGACGATGCACATGTGACTGTAGATGTTCAATAATTTGATCATACCTATAGAGGCCCCCCTTGTCTCTCAGTTCTAATCTTTCCAAGCCATTACTTGCACCTTATAAGACATTGCTCTGGAATGAATGGTGTTAGGAGACAGAATGCATAACTTTCAGCAGTATGAGTTCTGAAGGAACAGGCTTGCCAATTTCATTCTGTGCGTCTCTGATGATATTTTATTAATGCTACATTGCATGCTCACTTCATTCTGGGGGCATACACCATGAGGTGATAAGGTTGACCGTCATAGGTTCATATGACTCCACTGCCGCTCTGCCTTGTACAGTCCTGGGGATGCTGTAATGAGATGCTTATACAATCACCTTTACCAGCTGAGTAAACTAATACTGTAAATTGCATCTCTTTACAGCATCCCCAC
The DNA here is from genome assembly GCA_016271365.2 of Neoceratodus forsteri. Taxonomy (NCBI): domain Eukaryota; kingdom Metazoa; phylum Chordata; order Ceratodontiformes; family Ceratodontidae; genus Neoceratodus; species Neoceratodus forsteri. Next base: position 603,650,380 of record CM057456.1, on the reverse strand, counting down.
TATGTCACAGACAGGATTACCCTAAGAATCAGTAACAAGGAAGTAGGGTGGGAGAAAGGTAGAGCAGGTTTGGGTCTACTTGGTTCTCACTGCCCTCAGGGCCTTTCTGCCAAAAGCTGCCTTGTTATAGTCTGAAAGGTGTAGGTGGTACTGTCTAGTGAAGGTGAAGGTGAAAGTGAAGGGATGACCATGTAGCTGCTGAGCAAATCTCTGAAGGTAATGCTTCATTCCTTGTGGCCCATAATGTGGCAAGTGCCCAGGTTGAGTGGGCCCTGATGCTTTGTGCTGGGGGTCAGTCTTGGGTCTTGTATACCTCTGTAATTGCCATTTCAGACAGTTAACCAGTTGGTCAGCATCACCTTGAAGGATGTCATACCCACTCTAAGCCCCTTTGTTAGGATGTAGAGTTTATATAATTTCCTCATGATTGATGTGCAGTTGAGGTAACTTGTAATGGCTCTTTTCATATCTAGGGGATGTAGTAGTTAATGCTGGATGGTTCGAGTGTCCATGCAAAATGAGGCAAGTTCCAGCACCTGAGTGTCATGGGACAAGGAGGACACCTTTGGTGTCAGTGAGGATATTATCTGTAGCATTACACTGTCATTATGTATAGAAGGATTCCTTGCATGAAAGTGCATTCAGCTCTCCGATCCTCCTGCTGCAGCATATGGTAACTAGAAAGACCATCTGTAGTATGAGTCTTATTAGATTTGTGGAGTATAGAGATTCAAATGGCTGTTCTGTCAGTGTGCTGAACACTAGATTAAGGTCCCAAGGCAGACTCAGCATCCAGGGGCTAGAGTAAAAAAAAATTGCAAAGTGCAGTGTAAATGTTTTCACCACTCCTTGTGATTGTACAGGTTCCAAAAGCTTCTATTCACAGTCAGATGTGCAACAAGCTATCCAAATGCAATTAGGGCCAGGATGGGGCAGCGTTAACCCAGGAAGGCCACCGCTCACCCCACTTGCACTGCCCACACATCCAGCCAGGTGAATGGCCCTGCAATGAATAGTGCAGGTGCACCATTTCCTATTCACGAAAGCTCCCATGTAAATGAGCCCATTTGGCATGCATGGCACTAGGTGGCCATTTGCATGCCCATTATGGGCCCATCTACATAGACTGGGGGTGGCTTATCACTGTCAATCAATGGGTGCATACTGTATACAGTATGCGTCCCAGGACAACTCAGTGGGCAGTTGGCAGTGGTGGTGGAGGAGGGCTGTGCTAGTCGCTGGCCTAGTTTCAGAATGGGGAGCAGGGTGGTGGGGCACTACCTACTGGGGTGGGGGTGGGGGTCCACTGACCTACCACAGACAGAGTTTGATACAATGTACAGGGATTGGGGATGGGTGGGGGTCCATTAGACCACTAGGGAATTGTTGCACATGCCTATACAGGGGATCAGGATGGAGGGGTTACATCTGACAGTGGGGGACATTCTATATTCTTTCAGTTGAGTGATCGGGTGGGGGTAGGGACCACTATACCACCAGGGATTATTCAGTCTTTATATTGGTCAGCACTCCATAAGGGAGGGAACCACTATACCACCAGTGAACAGAATTATTTTGTATGGGGCAGGTGACTGGGGAGGGAGAGGAACACTAAACCACCAGGTATTATTCATTCTGTATATCTGGTGGTGATCAGCAATCAGGGAGGAACCACTAGACTACCAGGGCATTATTTTTATTATCAGTGGACAGCGATCGGTGAACAGGGGGGGGACCACTAGACTACCAGGGCATATTTTTCATATAAAGGGATGGCAATTGGAGCACAGTTGGGGGGGACCACTACACTACCAGGGAAATGTTTTTTTACTTCAGGGACAGTGATCAGATATTAGGGGAGGGACCACTGAACTACCAAGGACATTATTTTTTACTACGGGGACAGCAATTGGAGCATGGGGGAGAGCAGAGGGACCGCTGGACTACAAGAGAGATTATTTTTTTCTGCTGGGATGGTGATTGGACATCAGGGGAGGGAGGGAGGGAGGAAGGACCACTGGACTACCAGGGACATTGTTTTTTTGCTAAAGGGGCAGCAGTTGTAGCATGGGGTAGGGACCACTGGACTACTAAGGAAATTATTTTTTACTACGGGGACGGCTGTCGGACATCAGGGGAAGGGAGAGGACTACTGGATGGTATCCTGTGATAATAGAGCCAGAATGTGGTTGACCGAAAAAACTGTGACTCATATTCGGTGCTTTTATCACAGGGCAACCGCAAGGGTAGCGACCTACTGCGACGGGGAAGGAAGGAGATGGCAACCTGAAAGGAAGGTTAGTGAGAGGATGGGGAGGGGTAGGGAAGTGGGTTAAGCAGATGTACTGGACCTGCTGCCACAGAGCCAGCCGTGTGGTGGTGAGGGAGGCTGGCCCTGGCATAGCTGGTCCTGGGTGCGGGGCTGGTGTCGGGAGGGTTGTTGTTTTGCTGGTGCCTGTGGCTGCAGGACATAGAAACATAGAAGTTGACAGCAGATAAGGACTGCAAGGCCCATCCAGTCTGCCCATTTCTTTTTCTACCTTATAAATGTGCCATCGGCCTTTGCTCTGTTTCTTTTTTCGGGTCTGGATTGTGCCCCCTGACATGCAAAAGGCCCCTGTGAAGGGGGCCACAGCCCCTCCCCCACTTAAACACTTCTAATGCTGGATATCAGGTTGCCTACAAGGGCATATCGCTGATTTGGTTTTCTGTGATATGCACTCGCCATTTGGTGATTGCTATTATGACATAGAACCCCACTGGACTACCAGGGACATTATTTTTTACTACAATGCTGGCAATTGGACATTGGGGGAAGGACCACTGGACTAACAGGGAAATTATTTTTCACTACAGGGACTGCAATCAGACATTGGCGGAAGGGGGAGGGACCATTAGACTACCAGGATATATTTTTCATAAACGGATGGCAATTAGAGCACGGGGGTAGAGACCACTGGATTACTAGGGACATGGTCTTGTGGGTTTGGGGGGACACCTTGTACTACCTCAGACAACCACTAGGGTTGCGCAGAATTAAGAGGAGGTTTTCCTCAGCAGTATTTTCTCCATGCAAGGAAACCCGCAAAAGGCCCTTGCATGGGAAAAATGCTTAGTGAATGGGATTGTGCTGATATACAGGTCCTGCCCCCTCGTTTGCATTGTGGCCCCCTCAGAGCTTTGCCCAGGCAAAAACCCAGTTTGTGGGCCCAAACTGGGCTTTTTTGAACACCACTTTGGGGCAAAACCCAGTTCACGTTGCAAACTGGGTTTGCGCCTGAGCAAAGTTTTGTGAATTGAGTCTCTGGTCTTTGGTCTGATGTTGTTGGTTGCCTTCATGAACATAAAGATGTTAGGGTGTGCACAAGGGGCTCTGTGGCTTACTTGGCCCTGAGCCACCCTGATTGCTGCTAGTTGAATCATAATAGATGCCAGTGTTAGCCCTTTGTCAGGTCCCTGCTCAAGGAAGGACAAAATTTGGGGTATAGTGGACTCAGTAGGTATGATTCATCTCTGCACCAGTTGGTGAATTTGGCCCATTGCTGATTGTAGGTTTCTGTAGTTGACTGCGTCCTTAACTGCAACATCAAGTCAACCATCTTTTGGTCATACCCTGCTCTCAGGAGTATCTCCCTTTCAGGAGCCAGGATGTGAGACAGATGGCGTGTGAGATGAGCTGCCAGATTGAACCCTGGGCCAGGATATCAGGTGTGTTGGGTAGATGCCATGGATGGTGCATTGCCATTGGCACCACAGTTGTGTACCATGCTCATCTAGGGCAGTATGGGGCTATTAGGATGACTTTAGATTTTGCCTGTTGGACTTTCCTGAGAACATGTTGTATCAATGGGAAAGGGCAAAGACATACGGCTGCTTGAACTCCCATGGCAGTTACAGTGCATCTCTCCCAATGGATTGAGGATCTTTGAATCAGGAGAAGAATGACTTGAGCTGATTGTTTGCTTGTGAAGTGATTTGGTCCATCTGCAGTAGTCCCTACCATTATTTATCTGTTAAAAAATCGGTGGTGTAGGTGCAGTTCTCCTGGATTAATGGCCTGCCTGCTGAGCCAGTCTGCCTATGTGTTGAGTTCTCATGCAAGCTGTATTGTGATGAGGTGTCTAAAGTTGGCTTGTGTCCAGCTCAGCACCTTCAGTTTCCTAGAGCAGTCTTGTGCTTTTGGTACTGCCCTGCTTCTCTCAGTAGGCCACCGTTGCTCTGTTGTCTGGCTGTATGAGTATTCTTTTCCACTGTATGTAGTTGGGGAATTGTAGTAGGGCTCAGTGAACTGCTCCCATCCCTATTACATTGATGGCCATTCTTGATTCCGATGGGGTCCATTTCCCCTGCACTCTACTTGCGCCCATGCTCACACCTCATCCTATGGGCTTGCATCAGTATCATTGATATGGTTGTGTTATATTTCAGTGAGGTTGCTGAAAATGGTCCAGCATGACAGGAGTATGTGAGCAGCTCTTCCAAGTGTCACACTCCTGGAGAGGCCATGTTGAAGAATTGCACCATATTTGATTGTCAGTGTCTGTAGAGTTGTTATGTTCCCTCTGGCCCATGGGACAATATTTATGCAGGATGCCATTGACCTCAGCACATACTATACCTCCACTAGAGATGGTAGTGAGTTGTGGGTGAATGTCTTGGCCTTGACAGACACCTTGTTTGCCCACTTGTTTGAGGTCTTATGAGACCGGAGATTATATCTATCAGCACCCCCTTGTGCTCTATGTGTTGTCTGGGTGCAGTCTGCTTTTTATTACCCAACCATGGGATGTGAATGTGTGTTCAATACCTTGAACATGGGCTATATGGATTGTTCTTGTGATCTGGTTCTGATTAGCCAGTGGTGACCCCAATTAGGGGTTGATGTGTAGCACATTCCAAAACTAGCACGCTCTAACCTTTGCATTGCTCACGAAATTCAATTCACATTTCTGCTGAGGGGTGCCACTGGTTTGTGACATGTAACTAACAAACAGAATCCAGTGCACAACTGCCCTCTCCCCATGGTAAATCTGAGAAGTAAAACATTTAAACTGTCTGGATTGGCTATTTTTTTTATTTTAACTCCATGAAAAAGGGGTTCTCTTAGTTTTCAGATTGGAATTCCAATGTGAGCAAGGCAAACCACCAAATGGCAAGGTGGAACCCACGTTTTTGGTCCTACCTATGAAATGCCTGCAGTGGCTACTCTTAAATAGAGTGCATTGCCTAAACTGGCTCCTTTAAAGTCCTTCCACCCTGGTAATTTTACAGGTGATCAAAGCAAGCATGTTAAAAGGAGTACTACAAGCTCCCAAACTTGTAACACATTCCAAAACTAGCACTCTCTAACCTTTGAATTGCTCACAAAGTTCTGAAAACTAAGAGAACCCCCTTTTCATGGAGTTAGAAGTACTGTAAGTAAATAGCCAATTCAGACAGTTTCAGTGTTTTTCTTCTCAGATTTACCATTGGGGGAGGGGTTGATGTGTATCTGATGTTGTCTTAGGATTGCTGCCAGTACTGTTGAGACCTTTGTGGACACTCTAGGGGCTGTTGCAAGGCCAAATGATAATGTGTGGTACTGAAAGTGTCTGCCAAGGATTTGCAACCTGAGGAACTCGAATTATATTTGTCAGATAGGGATGAGAAGGTAGACACCCTTTATAGCTATTGAGGTGAGGTAGTCTCCCACTCAGATGAAGCATAAGGTGGACATATGTTTCTCCATTTTAAATATATTGCATAATTTTCTTGGGGACCATGAAGAAGATTATGTAGATCCCCTGACCATGCCATTCATTGGATGCTGGGGCGATCATCCTGTTAACTATTACTCCATTTAGGGTGGCTCATATGTCCTGGATCTTGGGACTTTTGTTCAATACTGACAATATGACTAGTCTGCTTTGTGGGTCTAGTACATAATCAACGACATCTAACTGCCTGACACACAACATCCCAATGCTGTTTTCCCAACTCTCAAATTGATTGATTGAAAGCATTTTATTTTTATACAGGAGCAAATATTAGGGATGGTATCCCTGTTTTCAACAAGATTGCCCTGCACTGAATACTAGTAGTACAATACAAAGCTTATAACAAGCACAGTTGCACATAACCCTTACAGAAATAAATATATTAAATGTTTTCATGCTGTACATATAAAACTACCCACGTGATATGCGTGCTGCAAGTATGATTTAAATGTTAAATTGGAACCGATTGCATGCACATGGAATGCGTGCAGCAAGCAAATGTGAAAACCATGATTTTTATGTTAAATTAGGAAAGACTGCATGCATGTGGCATGCATGCAAAAAGCAAGTGGTCACTGATAACTGCACACATAAAAGTTAATTGACTTATTGAGAATCACACCGTACAAAAGAGAGGGTTGATGAGATTCAAACCCAGATCTTTATGTCTCCTGGCTTGTAGTTCAGTGCTTTTAACCACTAAACCATACTGTCTTCACACATATGGTTTGTTTGTACTTCAATACATATTGTATCTGAGTACATCTTGCACGCATGCAGCATGCTTTTAGCCACTGGTATGCTTTTCAGTTTTCTTCTCTCCCTCATCTCAGTGTCACATTTGAACTGTAGCACACATACTGTACCAATGGAAACAGTTGTGGTTTTTCCCACCCTAATACACAAACTTACCCACAAAACCACTTAATTACTTTTGTCTGTCCTGTACTCCTATTATTTTCTCTCGATAGTTTTGAATGCTTCCATGCAAACAGACTTTAAGGTGCAAACCCAAAAGTAGCAATAATTCAACACACACCCACATGGCCAGTCCCCCCAACCCCACCCCATGCACATTGTAGTGGGTACGGCCATGCCTGCTACAGACAACCAACTCAGTATAGCTATAAGTAAAAAGTCTTACTTGAGTACTAGGGAGCCAGAGGCAGGAGTCTTTAAGAGATGATGTCCATGGGTCAGAGTGCTGGGGCATACTCCCTTGAAATGAATGGTATTATTTTTATTACTATTTTATATGTAATGATGGTGAGTTGGAGAATAATGAAGGTCGCTGTTCTACTTACAAGGCCCATGTTTGTTGAGTGGGTGCCTTCATTAATCTCTAACTCTCCATCAATAATGTATAAAATAGCAAGAAAAAATGCCTCCATTCGTATTAATGGTGCACATCCTTGTAGTTACCTTTGCCCTTTGTCATAATGTGCCTGAGTGTGAGTACATGGAGGTCAGCTTCACTGGGAAGGGGGCCCATAAGCCTGACTGTAGTGGGGCTTCAATAGTCTGTACATACCATACCGCTCAACTGTCTGTGAATGCAAGGGACAGCTCTAGAATGTCTGTAACATCTCTAAAAGGTACACCTTATTTGTTCTGACTGAAAAGTGATATGCAAATCAGGAAAAATTCAAATGTATAAGATTCATCTGTATATACCCCTGAGCAGTGCATCAAATATGGGCTTACACCCACCCAGTTATTAACCAATTTTTTTCATAGCTGAAGTTTTGCCCCCCCAAAAAAACTTTGTCCTGATTTTTCTCCCCGACTCCATTACATTCAATACCCATCCTCTATGGATCATGAAGCCACCCAAAGGTGAAGAAACATGAAAAACACATCAATATTTTACTCCTTCCTCCTTCCCTAATCCCTCTCTAAAAAAAATTATTTACTTTTACTTACCCAGCCATTTGGCCAGAACCTGTAGCCTGGCACAGTCTGCCACCAGCCCAGTTTTCAGTCTGCTCCCCCTCTCTCCTTCTGCCAGAAGCTGGATGCTAGAACCAACAATCACAGGTCCCCAACATGGTCCGTGACCAAGTCACCTCACCAACAGAACCCACCCAGCCTGGGCTGCTTGCTTCTTGCTTGGTTGCTGCTGTGGCTGCTACCACACTGCATTGATCAAGACCTATGAAGGCCACCTACACTGCTGTCACCACTGCATCTAAGCCTAACTTGCTGCCATGGGGGTCTGTGCTGTTTTTTTGCGAGACATGTAGAGTAAATAGGTAGCCTTGTCTTGAGTTAGCTTCTAGTTCACCCTCTGCCCCTTCAGCTACCAGGGGAGATGGAGACTCGCTAAGAGTAGATGAAAAAAAAAATATGCTGCCACAACACCGCTATTGAGAGTTCAGTGCTCACCGACTCTTCCAAGCTGTAGTGTGCAGTCTGTCTACTCTGTGGAAGAAGAGACAGTGTCACACTTACAAGACTCATGTGCTCTTTCTTGGCTGGAGCTAATCCACATCACATGTGATGGTGCCACCGCTAATAGGTGGAGAGAGTAAACAACACAATACAGACCCAGTCGAGTCTGGAGAGTACCTGCAGTGTGAGCACACACAGGTCAGGTGGGCACTTATTGTGTAAAAGATTAAATCCAAATTTAATGTCATTATTGCCACACCATAAAAACAACCTATACACAAATAAGGGGGGACTGCCCCCCTCTGCTCTACCTAAATGTAACCCCTGCTTAATGGCAGAATTTCATTCTCAGGTGCTAATGCAATGGTTTCCACCGTGTTCTGAAGTAGTGTATCTCCATGTTTCATGATGTGTCCTGATCATCATGTGGGTTAGTGTCCCTCATTATCCCTCATTTTGAGTGTCCATGTCCCTCATTTTAGTGACAAAATGTGAGGTATGGTGCATGCTTCCAAGACTCTACTCAGCACAAAGAGTGCTGAGCACGGTCATAGTGTATATGCTCAATACAGAATGCCAAAGGGAAAGTAAGTGAGATAAAACAGTCATGGAGAAACACATTTGTAGCACTAAATATGCATAAGGGGATTTGCATGGTCCAAAACAAAAAAAGATAGGCTTCACAACACAGAGGCCCCTCTTCATACATCTGGAATGGGGGATGTTGACTGGCTATATCATAGGCATTTAATGCAGTAAGTAAATTATACTTTACAGATTAATGGTGATTTAATGACAAAAGTCAAAAGCCATTAAACAACTTGCAAAGGATCAGAATTAAGAAGTTGACCTAATTTTTATGGAAATTCAAATAAAAATTTATTTTAATGACTCTGATTGCTGGCAGTAGAAACTGATGTTTCTTTAGATGTGAATTTAGACCAGCTTAGCTGCTGTACACATGGCAAGCATGCAGCATGTGCATCCAAAGTGATATTTAAATGATGTTCATACTAGCTTAAATGCTGTACTCATGTCAAGCATGCAACATGTGAACCTGTTGTGATTTTTAGAAGACGTGCACACCAGCTTACCTGCTGCACACATGTCAAGCTTGCAGCATGCAAACCTGATTAGCTTTCTAGACCTGGTTTGCTTAGGTTCACTTTGTGTATGTGAACCACATGCAAACATTGCACAATTAAGCATGTGGCATGCATTCTGCATGTGCACAGCAAACCTATATTTCTGTAAGGGAAAATATTCAGTTCTATAAAGTCACATGTAGTAATTACACAGTGGTTTAACATGTTTTCTCAAAGCTGACTGAAATTCATGTAGAGAATTTTTTGCTTTTAGTTCCATTGATATATTATTCCAGAACTTTGCTACAGTGGTCTGTAAAGTGACCGACAAGCGTAAAATCCTGACTTGAAACTGCCCGACAATGGAAGCATAACCACCGTGGAGGTGATTATATTTTAGTTCCCACTGTGGGGGGCTTCACCGCCCATAACTAAAATATAATCACCTCCATGACACTCATATTTCCGTTGTCAGGCAGTGTCATGTCAGGATTTTACAGTTGTTGGAAAGTTGAGTGTCAGGAAAATGACATTGGGATGTTGTCTGTCAGGCAATGAGATGTCGGGATTTTGTACGGATATCTTGTTTTGTGATGGCTACTCAATGAACCCATTGGAATAACCTTTGGACACAAATTTGATGACCCGCTTGTCTTAGGTGGACATTGCTATTTGTTGCTGAACTTCAGAAGTCTTGCTCCTACCAGTAGGCCTGAGCGGTACGTTTGTGTTGTTATATATTTGATTTGGGCTTGTAGCCACCAGAGGTGAGCTTTTCTATTTCATCTGTTACGACTCAAAACTTTGTTTGTGTGTGAAAAGTAGGCAGGCTTGAAGTTGCCGATCCTGTTTTGTGATCCTCCTGTTACCTGTCATTTTAAAACCTGCTTTGCTTAAACATGTTCCAAAAGGATGGCAGGTAGTAACCCGGCCTGATTTGCCTTTGGATGGGTTCTTGCTGTCCCACACATTTCCAAGCATTCACTGAAAAGTTGTTTGAAATTAAATGGTAACTTGTTCAGCAGATTCTTTGAGTCAGTGCTTGCCTCCCAGAGCTTGAGCTGCAGTGTGCACCTGGCTTTGTTGGCTACTGCAGCTATTCTTGCATTAAGATTGAAGATATTCACTGTGGTGTCAGCCAGGTAATTAGCCACTTGAATAGTGTACTGAATCAGGTCCTTTTGTGCATTTTTTGGGGTTGGGCGTTGGCCATGTACTTCTGAACATTGCCCTACTGGCATAAATTCCAGCTGTGGCAGCTGTGCTGGTCATGCCCACAAAGTTCAAAATTTTTCTCGTCCACTGGGCCCTTGAGTGAGGCTGGTCTCTCTGCCAGGAGCAGGGTTCTATTGCTCAGGTAACAATTTGTGGGTCTACTGGAGGGCAGTGCACCAGGATTTTGTTACTTCCTCTTGAATGGGGTATGTTGTTTCAAATGATCTTTTCTCTGAGATTGTGGCTGGCTCTGTGGCCTCCCACTCATGACAACATCCTGAATGGATGGACATATGAAGAATTCCTGTGTCTTTTATTTTTGGCCCAGCAGAAGATACAACTTCATTTCAGAGCCAGAGGGGGGCTTTTGGACCTCAAAACACATCATCTCCTTTATGAAGCAGACTGGTCCTGGTACTTCATCTGATGGAGTTTGACTATAAGTTCTGGTTCCTCTTCCATGTCACTGTCATTTTCCTCTTTGGACTCAGAGCCCTGGAAATTATTTGGGTCAGATTTCTTCTCATCATCTGGCTCTGGTTCTGACTCTGGGACAGCCCTGGGGGTCATTAGCACTTCTAAGCTCTCTAGCATATTCAACATTGTTGCCTGATGGTTGTGGAAGAATGCAGCTGTGCTCAGGTCTATGGAAACCATAAACTTTGAGGTGGATATGGAGGTCCATTGAGCTGGGAGGAGCCCACTGAAACCTTGCATATGATAATCTCTTTGGCTCTGGCTTAATGTTGGTGTACTGCATCCACTTGTCCGTCCATGCTACACAGGGTGCAGTAGGGTCCGTGCAGTTAAGGCAGTAAGGTGATGCTGCATGTTCTTTGCCTTAACCATTCTTGCTGGTGCATGCAGGCAACATAATGGGACAAGAACTGGATTTAGGGACTTATGGATGGCTGAATTTAGTTCTCCCGCTCAGCTGCTGCAAAAAACAGCTACAACAGGGTAAATTCAAGCAAACCACCTTATCCAGATCCCTCACCTGTTCATAGTTCATGGGGAAGAAGTCAACAGAAAACAAGGGTCCCTGTGCAGTAGATGTCAATGGATGGGAATCAGTGGAATCTGAGAAAGAGGCCTCTACAAGCTTTCGCATGGCAGTGACTATCTCCTCGATTCCACCTGGCTTCACAAAGAAAAGAAGCTAGACTTAATCTTTTTTTAATAATGTAAATTTTGCTAGGATTCAATAAGATGAAAGACATACTGTATAATGATAACCAAGGATTCAGTCAAAAGACATAGCAACAAAATGGTGTGCTGACACAAGGTTGACACCATCACGGCAAACACCAGCACAGCAACAGAAATCGACTGTCTGTGGCGAGTCGCTGTGCTGGTGCGCAGAAGAAGTGTGTTTCCCAGTGTAGCGCCCCCCAGTCCAACTCCAACTCAGAGTTAGAATCCTAGAGACCAGGGGCATGGGGGGGGGTGGTGGCACAGCCCCCAATAGAAAGCACCAACATCCCCAAAGTTACAATGCTGACAGTCGGCATGGTAGCTATCGCTGTTGGGGATGTCGGTGCTAGCGCTGTTGAAGCGCTATAGTAAAACCCAACAAAACACACTTAACCAAGGCAGTGCCCCTTGGAGTTACAACCCTAAGTTGTGGTCAGCAGTAGTACCCAGCATAGCCACAATGAGGCAGCATGAGTTTGTTACAGAGATAAGGAGAAACTATATGTCAACTGATAACTACCACTAAACATTGCTTGTCCACAATGGGAACAATATTCTGTTTTGTTTCTAGGAGATGCTGGCTATCGGGAGATCAGGAGGGAGACCCCCAGCAACTGAATATTGTCTCACTTTTGAGGGGTCATGTAATGTGGCGTATAGTATCCTTGTGGTACCTGGCTGAATTCTGATGTCAAGTAGGCCCCATGTATGTTGAGAAAGCTCTACAGTTTACCTTGACTAGAGTACAGAACTCTCTCATAACTGGCCATCTTCCCAACTTTAGGAGCAACTCTGAGTGCATGGGGGAGTTTGCTTTCTACAGTGCCTGAGTTCAATTCTTTTGACGGTGATCAAGGTGCCTTGGATCCACTTTCTACACTGGGATGTGACTGCTGGGCCAGGATTTGACTTGTTCATGATGCCTAGCATCACCAAGGGTGTGGTCAGAGTGAGGATAGAGTAGAAGAGCTGGCAACAGACCTTCTGTATAATGTTCCTATATTGCTCCAGCCTGCACAATCCCAGAGGAGGTGAGTGATAGTGCCCATTTTGGAGCTGCACCTCCAGCACATGTCTGTCCATGTTAGTGAGTCCCTATTTATGCAGTTTCTGTGGGGTCTGGTGCCAATGGTGAAGGACTTTGAACTGTGTGAACCAGTTCCCGGTGTCCTTAGCCATCAGGCATATACCACTCTAGCACTTGGCCCAGGATTTCTGTGGAATACTGCAGGCCTGTTCAGTGCACCACTTAATTCTGAGGGGTTCTGTGTGATCTCCCGTGAATCCTAGGAGGCCCTTGTAGATCTGACTGGCTTTGAGAGGTCGATCATCAACTGGTTGTAATACCCTATATAGTGTGTTAGATTCTGCTAGTTTATGCTGGGGGCCAAGGGTGGGGACCAGGGCATGTTGAAGATACAGGTATTGCCAATGGTGCTTTTTCTTCAGTAGGAACCCTTGCTATAGCTGGCTGAAAGCTTTGAATTATCCTGAAATCTTATCTATTAGGTGTGAAAGAGTATGGATGCCCCTATTGGACCAGGATTTCCAGGTTACCAGTTGGCTCCCTATTTCTAATGCTGGGTTTTGCCATAGTAGGAAGAGAGGAGAGTCTTGTGGCCGCCAGTTTACCATTCTAGTGAGGTACCTTCATATCAACTGTGTGCGGCTCAGCACCAGGTGTGCTACCAGCTCTGGTGGGAGCTTCCCAAACAGTGTTATGGTCTGCAGGTTTCCTCGAAGGAGCGGTTACTCAAACTGGGACTATTTTGACTGTTTCTCTGGTCCAGAGGAGAGGATACCTGTGCACATTGGGGGAACATGTGCACCCCCTGCTTGAGGGTATCTAGCAGTTTAAAACCACCCTTATCTAGCATGTGGACCAGCTTCCTATGGCTGATCATCTTAGGGCCTTTGCCTATATTAATACCTGCATTTTCTGATCTATTTTCTTGAACATAGGGAGGTTGTCTAGGATATATTGAATCCTGGGGGCCGCCATCATTTTGAAAGCATGATTCCTGCACCACTGGGACAGGTGAAGGCAGCTCCACCAGGTCAGGTTCCTGTCTAAGGCTGTCAGAAGTGGGGGAATGTTAAGCTTCTCCAACCTACTGAGGTCTCATGAGAAATGGATACCTAGGTATTTCTAGCTGTCTTCCACAATTTGCAAGACCCTAGGGTATCCTTGGAACTCCCACACCCATAAGGACTTTGACAAATTGGCCTTGTACCCAACAGCCTGCCAAAGTGGGTGAGTAGGTCAAGGGTTGCTGGAACAGATTGTTCTGAGCTGGTTAATTCAGCGAGATGTCATCATATATGCCAAGTCTTTGAGCTCGGCCCCCAGGCTTATTCTATGAATGTGGCTGTGCAGGCCGATGGCTTGGGGTAGTGGCTGCAGGGCAAACACAGAGCAGTGAGGAGAGGGGACATCTCTGCCAGGTTTTACTTCTCAGACTCCTCAACTAGACAATCTTAATGAAGCCCAGAGCCTTCTGCTCTGAAATGAAAGCAGATTTTACAAAGGTTCACTCAGAGATGGCAGACTTAAAGCGCACCTCCCAGGAACAGCATGTGACAATCTCTGAACTGGACACATAGAAACACAGAGATTGTCAGCAGATAAGGGACTTTGGCCCACCTAGTCTGCCCTATTGCCACTAACAATTGTGCTCTATCATCCACTGCTGGCATTAGGTTGTACCCCCCTCCCTGACTACCAGCAATCCTCTATGTCTATCCCAAGCATGTTTAAAACCTGTAATTGTTTCTGCCCCCACCACGCCCACCACCTCCACTGGAAGCCTGTTCCACTTGTCCACCATCCTCTCTGTGAAGAAGTACTTCCTCACGTTCCCTCTGAACCTCCCTACCTCCAGGTTCATCTTGTGCCCCCTCATCCTTGAGCATCTTTTTTTCTTTGGAATATAGTATTCTCCTGTACTTTTTTCCTTCCGAGAGATACTTAAATGTCTCAATCATATCCCCCTCTCCCTCCTCTCCTCCAGGGGAGTACATATTTAATTCCCTCAGCCTTTCCTCATAGCGCTTGTGATGTAGTCCCTGCACCATTTTGGTTGACCTCCTCTGAATCGCCTCCACCCTATGTCCTTACATAGATGAGGCCTCCAGAACTGGACACAGTATTCGAGATGCAGCCTCACTAATGTCCTGAATAGTGGAATTATTACCTCCCTTTTTCTGCTGGTTATTCTACTGCCTGTGCATCCTATCATTTTTAAACTAAGCATAGCACCTTCCCTGACCGGGAATCAAACCCTGGCCAATGTGGTGAGAGTGCCGAATCCTAACCACTAGACCACCAGAGATCCCCTGCATGCACTGACAGAGCTAAAGTTCTCCTTCTGGAAGCCCTCAAGAAACTGCAAACTCTTGCCACAAAATGCAAAGACTGGGAAGACAAGTCCAGATGAAAAAGATATGTGCCTCTATGACTTTAGAGAATCAACAGAAGGAGCTGACTTAACACTTTTTTGGAGAATTTCTTTAGGCAGAAACTGGATCTGCCTGCAGATGTCCCATTTCACATCAAGAGAGCTCATCATGCCTGCGACCTAGTAGCAAGTCCCAACCAATAATGGCCAAGACCTTCCATGCTCCAGTTCAGTCCTATGCCACAAAACAAAAAAATACTAACTGAGTAATGGCAAAAAAAGGGAGATATTGTTTGAGGGAGTAAGAACAATGACTAGTCCACAGCAGTCATGGAACAAAGACAAAAGCTATGTAATTTATTAGCTCTACTCAGAGAAAAGCAACTGAAACACAGAAACAAAGAATTTGATGGCAGATAAGGGTCACTTGGCCCACCCAGTCTTCCCATATTTTTCCTTGCCCATACTTTCAACACATACCCTACGTGGTCTCCGGCTCCCTCCTCCACTTGCTTCCCACTAAGATTCCCTCCTGCTTAGCCCATGCATGCTAGAAGCCCATCACTCTTTTCACCCCACCACAGTTTTTGCCCCACCATTTCTTCTGGAAAACTGTTCCAGGCATCAGTCACCTTTTCAGTGAAGAAGTACTTCCTCACATCTCTCTCTCTCTTGAATTTATCCTCTTCCTGGTTCAGTGCATGTCCTCTTAGTCTTGTGCATCTGTTCCTCTGAAAAATGCTCCCCTGCTGTACCTTATTTACCCCTGTGAGGTATTTATATGTCTCTTTCATATCACCCCTGTCACTTCTCTCTCTTCCAGGGTGTACATATTGAGGTCCTTCAGTTTCTCCTTGTAGGACTGCTGATGCAGACCTTGTACTATTTCAGTTTCCCTCCTCTGGACAGCATTCACTTTGTCTATGTCCTTCTTGAGATGTAGTCTCCAGAACTGTACACAGTACTCCAGGTGATGTATCACCAGCGATCTACACAGCAACACCATCTCCCTCCATCTGCTGGTGATAGTAGTAATAATAATAACTTTATTTAATATAGCACCTTTCAAATATCAAGGCGCTTTACAACTATAATACAAACAGTCCACATTAAAAACATATAAACCAATCTTGTAAAACCAAACATGATCATATAAAGTCAGGGAATGCTTTGTTCCATAAAAAAGACTTTAAGGCCTGTTTAAATCTCCCCACAGTCCCTCACTCCCGTAACAGATGGGGTAGAGAATTCCAGAGGGTAGGGGCAGCAAACATAAAGGCATGGGCCTCCAATGACTTAAGACAAACCCTCGGAATCTATAGCAACCCCTCATTGGCCGAGCGAAGCTGTTGCACAGGGGTGTATGGAGTCAGAAGCTCTTTCAAGTAGTCAGGACCCAGTCCGTGTAAGGCTTTGTAGGTAATCAAACCTACTTTGAAGGTGATCCGCCACTGAACCGGCAGCCAGTGCAGAGCGTGCAGCACGGGGGTAATATGAGATCTTCTAGAAGCCCCCTTTAATAATCGTGCTGCATCATTCTGCACCAGCTGCAAGCGGCAGATATCAACCCCAGGAAGCCCTAGGTATAAGGAGTTGCAGTAGTCAAGGCACGAGGTCACAAAGGCATGGACCAGAACTGGTAGGTCACTGGACAGAACAAGGTGCTTGATCCTGGCAATGTTACTAAGATGGTAAAAGGCCAACTTAATGACGGCTGACACCTGATGACGGAGGGTCAGCCCATCGTCAAGTATCACTCCCAGGTCACGCATCCATTCAGAGGTCAGGATCGGAGAGTCCCCCAGAAAAATACCAGAGGGCTCATCATTCCCCAACTCCTCAGTCCTGCGACCCGGGTCCACTACCAACACCTCTGTTTTACCCACATTCAACTTTAACTCACTGGAATTCATCCAATCTTGGATATCTGCGAGGCAGCTATTAAAGACTGAGATAGCACTAACCTGGTCGGGGGCCAAAGACAAGGAGAGCTGGGTATCATCAGCGTAGCAGTGAAACCTCAGTCCATACCATCTTACAATGTCTCCAAGAGGCAGCAGATACACTGCAAACAACATGGGGGACAACACCGAACCCTGGGGTACTCCTCACATCAGACAGAAAGACTCGGAAGAATAAATTCCCGAGACAACTCTCTGAGATATACTGATGAGAAAAGATAAAAACCATCTGAGCACTGTACCAGACAATCCACAGATGAACTCCACGCATTTGAGTAGGACCCCATGGTCCACAGTGTCAAAGGCTGAAGAGAGGTCAAGGAGAACCAGAATGGAGCAGTTTCTCTGATCTCTTGCCATCAGGAGATCATTGAGCACTCGAACCAGAGTAGTCTCAGTACTATACCTCTTACGAAAACCTGATTGGAGATGTTCATAGATATTATGGATGGTTAAATGGTTCTCCAACTGAGTTGCCACAACTTTCTCAATAACTTTTCCTAAAAAAGGAAGGTTTCAGATAGGTCTGTAGTTTGCTAGAGAGTCCGGGTCCAAAGAAGCTTTCTTCAGGAGAGGTGTCACCACCGCCTCCTTCAGTGAGCTTGGAAACTCACCTATTTCTGGGGAGCACCAGAAAATCTGAGCAAGGACCGGGCCAATGATGTTGCTGCATACCAAAATCAGGGAAGTAGGATCCAGATCCAAACTACAGCACGTTGGGTGCATCTGCTGGATAATCCTCATAATATCAACAAAATCCGGTCGGTCAAATGTACTCCAGGAAACAGAGGGAAAAGTGACCGAACACCGACCGCTAACATCCCCTATAGAATGCGTCTGATGGATCTCTAGTCTGATGTCGGCCACCTTACTCGCAAAGAACCGAGTGATCTAATCACACTCTATCTATGAAAAAACTTGCCATAACTGCAGACAGGCTGGGTTGCACAACCTGTCAACAGTTCAGAAGAGTTGGGCCTTTCAGTTCTGAGTGACAGCAATTTCCCTGGACAGGAACTCTACCTTCTTAGGGGAAATTGCTGCTTGGTAGAGCTGATAATGCTGTAACAAGCTAAGATTATCGGCATCCAAGGCGGATTTCTGCCATCGGCGTTCTAACCTACCACCCTTCTTCTGCAGCTCCCTCAGAGATCCATCAAACCAAGGGACTCAAGGGTGGAGCAGCTGAGGGCGAACGTGGATGGGAGCAATCAGGTCCAGAGCCAAGGAAATGGCCCTATTATAGGCCAAGACCATTAGCTCCAGACCTGAGCAGCTATCATCGAACTCCAAGAGGTCAATTACCACCATTAGGTCTGCTGGGACCACGTCCCGCAATGGGCGATAACGGACCATCTCCACAGGGGGAGACCTACCAGGAGGAGCAGCAAAATTGAATCTCATCTTGTAGTGATTGGACCAACCAACAGGTTCCACCCCCAAGTCAGATGTCTCAATCCCCAGGAGGAAAATCAGATCAAGAGAGTGACCACTGTTATGAGTAGCTGAGGAAACCACCTGTGTGAGTCCCAGTGAAATCATCAACTGGAGGAAGTGTTGTCTAAAAAGCGAGCGTTTGTTGTCAATCCAGGCATTGAAGTCACCCAGAACCATCAATCTAGGGGACTCCAAGGCCATGTCGGCGATGAAGTCTGCTACTTCCTGCAGGAATAACTTTTCATCATCTGGTGGATGGTAGATAAGAGCTATCCTACCCCTCCCTATGCACCTCACTATCCCACTGGCCTTACCCACTGCCTTGTCCCATTTCTTTGCCACTTTGATGTCATCAGATATAATTACCCCAGGTCAATTTCATGTTCGGTGACCTTTAATACCTCTTCACCCATTTTGCATTCCATCTCTGAGTTTTTGTGCCCCAAGTGCATGATTTGCTTTTTTTTTTTTTTGTATTGAAGCCCACTTGCTATGCCTTTCACCACTCAGGTTTTCTCAGGTTTATGCACATTCTTCGTACCCTCTTTGGAGTGTACACCCTATTGCAGATTTTGGTTTCATCCACAAAGAGCCAGACTTTGCCTTCCAGCTCATCTGCAATGTCACTTATTAAGGCCTTAAGGATGACTGGTCCCATTATAAACCTTGTGGTGTCCTGCTGGTCATCTTCCCTTTCTTGGAATGAACTGCATTTACCACCATCCTCTGCTGTCAATCCCTTGACCTATTTGTTATTAAGTTTACTACCTTTTGACCCACTCCTAAGCTTCCCAGTGTTCTTATGAGCCTCTTCTGTGGAATGGTGTTGAAATCTTTATTCAAATCTAAGTAGTCCTCGTCCACCTCAACACCCTGATCTATTTCCCTGGTCATCTAGTCAAATAAATTTATCACTGAAACATAGAAACATAGAATTTACTGCATCCCACATCTCTTTTAAGAGAGAGCTATGCCACTATCTCAACTCCTCCTACAAATGCTTCTGTTTCAAACCACCCTTGCTCTTTACTTTCTAACTCCTCTCTTCCCTCTGTGGTCTCCTGGGCACCTGGGGTCCTCTCCAACATGGAGCCCTTCCTCTCACTTTCACTTCCTAAACTTCTAGCATTCATCTACCATTTTCTACTGCACCTTTCTGGAAAAGTTGTTTGCTTTCTCTTCTTAATCGACACAGCTTCATTCTTCTGTCACGTGCTGTACCCTACTGGGTAATCTGTACTTATTCTATACCTAATCTATGCCCCTCCCCCCACCTATTGCCTGCCTACTCCCTACACTTTCTCTCTAGTTCCTCTTTCACCTATTCCTGCCTGGCTGCTACTGCTCTCACAGCACTTTATCCTTTGCTGATTGAACATTGCTTAGCCACTTTATTTGACCTGAATGTATTGTCACTTATAAATTTTAATGCTGCATTTTTCTTACTACCTCAGTCTTAATCATGTTATGCTGTTAATGCCTCATACATCTACATGTAACTTGGTTGAACATTGCTTAGTCACTTTATTTGACCTGTTTGTAATTGTCACATGTAAAATTCTACTGCTGTATTGTTCTTACTAACTTCAATTTTTGTCATTTTCTGCTGTTAATGCCTCAAACATCTACATGTAACCTGTATTTTGTTCCATAATGTTCTCTTGAAGTTTTTCTCCATACTCTCCCTTGTTGTGCCTGAAAATAGTCATTTTTTGGCTTGTGCACCTACCCAGTGAACAAAAACCTAAATAAATAAAATAAATTTGATGGCAGATAAGGACCGCTTGGCCCACCTAGTCTGCCCATTTCCCTACCTAATGGATAAGCTGCAGATCTTAGTTAACCAAAAGCCTGCTTCCTCCTACAGGGGGTAGAATTTGCCTTGTGTCTGTCCCATGTATTCTTGAATTCCTCCCACTGATTTTGGCTCTACGACTTTCTCAGGAAGGCCATTCCATGCATCCACAACCCTCTCTATGAAAAAATACTTCCTCTCATTACCTGTGAGCCATCCCTCCTCTATCTTTAAATTGTGTCCCCTTGTTCTTGCACATCTCTTTTTCTGAAATATTCTACCCTCTTGGACTTTGTTGATTCCCTTGAGGTACTTGAAAGTTTCAATCATGTCCACCCTCTCCCTCCTTTCCTTGAGGGTATACATGTTAAGCTCTTTTAGTCTGTCTTCATATGTCTTTTGGTGCAGACACCGCACCATTTTACTTGCCCTCCTCTGGACAGCAACCATCCTGTCCATGTCCTTGCAGAGATGGGGTCTCCAGAACTGCATGCAGTACTTCAGATGGGATCTCACCAACTGTCTGTACAGAGGGATAACAGCTTCTTGTTTTCCACTGGTGACGCCTCTCCCTATGCATCCCATTATCCTCCCAGCCCTCCTTACTGCCTTCTCACATTGCTTTCCCACCTTTAAGACATCTGATATGACTACCCCCAGGTCCCTTTCCATTTTTATGTTTGCTTGTGCGCATGCGCAAGAAACATTATGTGACAGCTTAGGAGAGAACCAGGTTGTGGAGGAGCAGCACTGTTACAGCCAAGGGAGGCACTGCATTTGGGAGTTTGGCACTGGTGGACCAATGGAGGCACAGTGTACCGATGACACTGGTCTTCCAAAAGTGTACCAAGTTGTAACGTTTTTGCCGCAGCAATCAGGGGCTGCCTCATCATTGCAGGGTCAGTCATTCTGCCGCAATGAGGGAGCGACCCATCATTGCAGGGCAGAACGTTAGCTAGCCTAATATTGTTTGTGAACATGGCAGGCAGCTTGCCACCATGTTCATAAATGGTATTATGCAGCCCCGTGTAGAGGGGGTGCCCAATCCCCTGCGGCAGCATGTCCCCCCCCCACAAACAGTCTGTGTTTGCCAACTGGGGCCCCACTCCCTGTCAGCATATCCTGCCCAGCCATTACTGTGACGGGGGAGCCCACTCCCCGTCGGCATAATTCCCCCACAAAAGCTATGTTTGTGCCGAGGGGGTGCCCAATCCTCCTCGGCTATTGTGGCCCCCTATATGCTGATGGGGGTGCCCAATCCCCATCAGCTACAGTGCCCCCCATCAAAAGAGTAGGGTGGCATGCTGGGACCCCACCCCAGCATGCCAAATGTCCACTGAAATGTCCCTGTAAAGCAAAAACAGTCCCGCAATGTTTTGTTTTTTTTCCTGTCCTGTAAAGAAGGAAATGGTCCCTCGGTGGTGTCCCTGGCACCCCCCCACAACCCGCACCCACCCACTGTGCACCCCTGCTCCCACACCCCTCACCCATACTTACCTCCGAGATTGGCATCACGATCTTCGTGACGGGAACATGTTTGTTTCTCTCTTCAAAGCCGACCGCCAACTGAGGAAATGCCGTAAGCTGTACAATGTAATAAATAGGGTTTTTTCAACTTTGATGCATGTCTCGGGCATTTTTTGGAATTTTGGCACCAAATTTTCAACATGGGGTTTTTGGGACCCCCCTCATGAATTCTTTCACTGTCATGGCGTTACTGGGCCCTGAAAGATGATTTTGCAATCACTGCACTGGGACTGATTAATGAAATGACAGTGCCAGGGTTCATGAGGTGGGCTCTCAAATAGTCTATGTTGCAAATTTGGCGGGAAAAATCCCAAAAATGACTGTTTTAAGAGCGTGCATTGCGCAGTTGCTAAGCACGCTCGTAACTTCGCGAATTTGCAATATTTTCACTCCAGATTTTCAACATTGGTATTTTAATGCATCTCCATATGAACAGTGTAGTTGTCATTTTTCACAACCTGGCCAAAATGTGTTTTCATGGTTCCGGTGCAGAATAGCGAGGTCGCTCTGGGAAATCCATGTTCAGGACACAGTACAAAATTCACAGTAACACTGTTCATTAGCAGAGGTCTTAAAATGCCTATGTTGAAAATTTGGTGAGAAAAGTCCATAAAATTAATGTGTTACGAGTGTGCATTGAGCAGTTTCCACATACGCTCATTACTTCGCACATTTACAATATTTTCACTCCATATTTTCAACATTGCCATTTTTCGGCACCTCCTTATGAACAGTAGAGCTGTCATTCTTCACATCCTGACTGAAATGAGTTTTCGCACTTCCGGCGCAGAATAGTGCGGTCGCTGTGGGAAATCACTGTTTGGGACACATAACAAAAATCACAGTGACATTGTTCATTAGCCGAGGTCCTAAAATGCCTATTTTGAAAATCTGGTGATGAAAGCCAATCAAATGACTGTGTTACGAACATGCATTGTGCAGTTTCCACTCATGCTTATAACTTTGCACATTTGCAATATTTTAAGTCCAAATTTAAACATTGCCATTTCTCCGCACCTCCTTATGAACAGTACAGCTGTCATTTTTCATATCCTGGTCGAAATGTGTTTTTGCAGTTCTGGCGCAGAATACTGTGGTTGCTGTGGGACATCAGTGTTCAGGACACATTAAGAAAATCACAGTGACACAGTTCATGAGCACAGGTCATAAAATGCCTATATTGAAAATCTGGTGACAAAACTCCATAAAGTGACTGTGTTATGTGCATGTGTTGCGCAGTTTCCACGTATGCTCGGAACTGCAAGCATTTGTAATTTTCCTACTACAGATTTTCAACATTGCCATCTCTTCATACCTCCCTATGGATGGCACGGCTCTCATTCTTCACATCCTGCCCGATCTGTGTTTTCGTACATGTGGTGCAGAATGGCACTGTCGCTGTTGGAAGTCAGTTTTCGGGACACATTGACAAAATCACACTGCCACTCTTAATGAGAAGAGGTCCCAAATGCTTTCCTGACGTGGGGTCACAAAAAGGCCATGTTGAATATTTGTACTGTAAATGCCAACAAATGTCCGAGGCATTATGGTTTCTAACTATAACGTCCTACCCTGTACAGACAGGCACACAGACATCGGGATGTGCCTTTGGATTGCCGACTGTACTGCTCATGCCATCCCACCCCACCCCATCCCCAGCCACTGACAGCCATCGAGGTGTACCTTGCACTCTTCGGCCCAAGACTTCACCCCACTCTCCTATGCTGCACCCGTTTCAGCATATGTCCTTATGGAATGGGGTGACTGTAAAGCCAAACACCCTAAGGCACACCACAACATGTGTCAATGTCTGCAGAATAGGGTGAAGTGACATGGCATGACCATCATGGGCGACGACCCAAACACTTACCTGACATCCTGTCCGTCTGTACAGGATGGAGCTGGGGTTCACGTGAAGTTCAATACTTCACTGCCACTCCTGTTCTGCATCAGTCTAACTCCTGCATTTCCAATGCTAATACCAGCAAGCAAACATTCGCATTGACAAATGCCTGTTGTTATTGTTAGTATCTCACCCCCCATTGCGTAATCTTCCCCAGGGTTATTGTTTCCCAGGTGCATTACTTCACACTTCTTTGCATTGAAATCTAAGCTGCCATACATTTGGCCATTCCTCCAACCTTGCCAGGTCCCTTCTCATTCTTTCCACCCCACCTTGTGTATCAACGCTGTTGCAGATCTTTGTGTCATCTGCAAAGAGACATACTTTTCCTTGAAGTCCTTCTGCAATGTCACCTAAAAAGACATTAAAGAGGACCGGTCCCAGTACTGAGCCCTGTGGTACCCTGCTAGTAACCCACCTTTCTTCAGAGTGGACTCTGTTTACTATTACCCTCTGTGTCCTGTTGTCCAGCCATTTTTTACCCAGGCTACCACCTTGGGACCCACTCCAAAGCTGGCTAACTTGTATATTAATCTTTCGTGTGGGACTATGTCAAATGCCTTGCTAAAGTCTATGTAGGCCATGTCTACAGCCCCTCCCTGGTCTACTACTTTGGTCACCCAGTCAAAGAAATATATTAGATTTGTCTGACATGACCTTCCCACTGTGAATCCATGCTGCCTTGGGTCCTGTGCACCGCTCGCCTCTAGGTAGTCAACAATTCTTTCTTTCAGAAGTGATTCCATAATTTTCCCTACCACTGAGTTCAAACTAACAGGTCTGTAGTTTCCTGCCTCTGCCTTGCTCCCACTTTTGTTTAGTGGAATCACATCTGCCCTCCTTCAGTCCCCAGGTACCACCCCATCCTCCCATGATTTGTTAAAGATGGTAGTCAGTAGTGTCACTAGTACTCTCCTTAGTTCTTTTAGAATTCCTGAGTGAATCTTGTCAGGCCCCATTGCTTTGTCCACCTTCAGTTTTAAGAGTTCTTTCAGAACCTTTTCTTCTGTGAATGGACTGGTATCAACCCCCCTATCCAGAGTGTTTCTTTTGTTTGGTTTAGGTACCTCCCCCTCCTTTTCTTTTGTGAATACTGAGCAGAAGTATTCATTCAGTAGCCCTGCTTTTTCACTGTCAACCTCTGCCCACATTCCCTCCCCTTTATTAAGCCTTAGTATCCCTCCCTTGGTCTTTCTTCACTCCCTGAGGTGCCTATAAAAGGTTTTATCCCCCCTTCTTAACAGAGTTGTCTATCTTTTCCTCAGTTTGGATCTTTGCTATTCTGACTGCCTTCCCTGCCTCTTTCTGCTTTAACTGATATAGTTCTCTTCCTGCTCCTTCTGTGTTTCCTTATATTTCTCGAATGCTGTCATTTTCTCCTTAACCTTTCCTGTCACCTCTTTTGAGAACCACAGTGTTTTTTTTTCTTCATTTTGTTTTGTTGATTTGCTTTACACAAAGACTTGTTGCCTCTGTGATGACAGTTCTGATTTTTCCCCATTGTTTTTCCACCCCTCCTTCTTGTCTGTTTGGTAGTGCTTTTCTGAGGCACTCTTCCATTTTTTTGCCAAAGTCAGCCCTCCTAAAGTCCAACACCTTAGCTTTTGTATGGCTTGACTCTACAGCTGTGTTTATTGTGAACCACACTGTTTGGTGGTCACTTGTTCCCAGATAGCTACCTACTTCTAAATCTGAGATCCTCTCTCTATCCCAGTTTCAGAGTACCAGGTCTAAGTTTGCTCCCTCCCAAGTGGGTTCCAACACTAGCTGTCGGAGGCATGCCCCTGTAGGGCATCGAGAATGACCCTGCTCTTGGTTGTGGCTGCAGTAAAGGTGCTCCAGTTATCATCTGACATATTCAGGTCACCCATCAACAATATCTCTCCTTTTTCTGCCATTCTAAGGATTACTTCTATCATTTCCTTGTCCACTAATTCCCCTGAGATGGGGGTCTGTAAACAACCCCTGTGGGGATTGTGGTGCCATTTCCTGTCTCCAGGGTGACCCACAGTGCCCCCTTCCTTCCCTGTTTACCCTTTTGTTCTGTTGCATTGATTTCTTCCCTTAAGTAGAGAGCTACTCCTCCTCCTCTTTTACCCTCTCTGTCCCTCCTGTAGATTGTGTACTGTGGTACGTTGATATCCCAGTCATGGTTCACTGTGTACCATGTTTCTGTAAATGCCACAACATCCAGATGTCCCTCATCTATCAAGGCCACGAGTTTAGGGAGCTTGTTACACAGACTTTGGGCATTGGTACTCATCGCCCTCCATTTGTTGATGGCCTTACCCCCTTTAGGCCGATCCCTGTCCTTTCTGCCTTTGCCTTTTTCTGGATTTACCTCTGTCCTGCTCCTTATCGAATTTTATACCTTTGTGTCTACTTCATTAATTACCCTGTTTTTTGGGGTGGGGGGACTAGGATTTCCCTGCTTCTCTTCAGATTTATCAAACATTACATCCTTATGTGAATCCATGTTGCCTTGGGTCTCGTGTCCCATTGGCTTCAAGATAGTCCACAATCCTTTATTTTAGCAGTGACTCCATTAGCTTACCCATCACTGATGTCAGGCTGACTGGCAATTGTTCCCAGCCTTCCTCCTGATATCATTTTTGTGAAGAGGAACTTCATTGGCCCTCCTTCAAGTCCTCTGGGATCAGCCCTGTTTCCTGTGAGTTGTTAAAAAGGACTGTTAGAGGTGCAGTCAGTAGCTCCCTGATCTCTCTCAGTACCCTTGGGTGTAACCCATCTGGTCCCACAGCTTAGTTCATTTTCAGATCTGAGAGTCCCTTCAGGATTCTGCCCTCTGCAAAGGGACTTGTGTCTACCCTGCCCTCCAGTGTGCCTTTTGCTTTTATGTGGCCCACCCCCTTCTCCTTCCTCTGTGAAGGCTGAATAAAAGTATTTGTTCAGGATATCAACTTGTTCCTGATCCTCCTCTTCACAGTCCCCACATGCCCTTCTTAACCTCACAATTCCTCCCCTAGTTTTCCTCTTTTCACTTACATACCTAAAAATATCTTCTGATGTTTAATTACCCCTTGGGCTATTCTTTCCTCGGTTTGTGCCTTTGCAATCCCCACCACTATCCCTGCCTTCCTGTTTCTCCTGATACACTTCCCTGTCTTCTTCCTTCTGCAACTCTTTATACCTCCTGAAAGCCATCCTTTTAGCTGTAACATTGTCAGTCAATTCCTTTGAGAACCATAGTGGTCTCTTTTTCATCTTGTTTTTACTCACTTCTTATGGGCAGAGGTTTGTTGCCTTCACTGTTTTCCCTTATCTTAGCCCACTGTTCCTTCACCCCCCCCCCACACCCACTTAGGTCATCCCTGAGGCCTTCATGCATTTTTTTAAAATATGCCTTTCTGAAGTCCATAACCCTTGTCCATGAGTGGTTTGCTTCCACTACCATCCTTATGTTGAACCACATTGTACAGTGATCATTGGTCCCCAGGTGGCCATTCACCTTGATGTTTGCAACACTGTCCCTGTTAGTGTGCACCAGGTCCAGTATAGCCACATCCATGAGTGGGATACCTGACAAGTTTGCTGAGAAATGCCCACTGTAGGGAGTCAAGGATGTCTCCGCTTCTAGCTGAAGCTGTGACTGAGAGGCTCCAATCTACATCCAGCAGCAGCAGCAGCAGCACCTTTTCCTGATATTGTGCTAATTGCTTCTACTGGTGACTTATCTAAAGTTTCCCCCTCTGTTGGAGATCTGTAGATCACCCCAGTGTAAAAAGTGTCTCCATTTGCCATCTCCAGGGTGATCTGCAAGTACCTCCAACTCCTCTATTCCCTATGTCTCTGTATGCCTAATCTATGATTTAAGTAGAATATGGTATGACTCTGTCCCTCAGTCTAAACCTGCCACTCACCTATTAATTTAACTGTTTAATTAGACTCTGGGTAATCCCAACCTCAATCTTGTGGAATGCCACTCTCCCCCCAGTCAGGACTTGAGCCCTCATCTGTGGTATGCTAATTACTCCAAAGTCTGCAGCACCATCCCCTGGGCCACATAGTTCCTACTGTATGCACCACTAACATTGATCCTGATGTACAGTACCCTGACTACCTGCAACCTGTGTAGTTCCTCACCAAAGTGGAATACTAAATTTAGTCTTAAAGCAGTAATTAATTCATCTTTTAAGACCAAGTTTAGTAATTTTTAATCTTTTGTAATCATCAGAAGAATACTGCCTTTAGGAATACTTAATTTTAAGAAGTATTCAACTGTAATTGTTTTTTAAGAGTAAATTATTACTAAATGAATATGATACACATATTTTAGAAGTTCAAATTATTGAATACTTTCTAATGATAAGTGAAGACTTTTCAATACTTCTTTTGTTTTCTATGCAAGGTTGTTAATTTTCATTCTGATCATGGGGCATAACCTTGATTATTAAGCATTGCAGATGACAGGAGCATGCATGGGCTTCATTAGCCCATGATGTGTAGATTAGGGGAGTACACTGAAGAGTCATATAATTTAAACTAATCAAAGGGGGTCTGGATTAAAGACTCTCTGGACAGCAAATAAGGGAGGCTGTGGGCCCCTCAGGATAAGAGTGACACATTGGGGTCTGACACACCTCTGGGAAGGGAGGCTGGGGAGGGACTTTGTTGGAGGAGGCTTGTAGCAAATGCTAGGAGCCTAGCTAATAAGATGGTGGAATTAAAGGCCATCATACAGGATGAGGGACTAGACTTAATTGCAGTCACAGAGATGTGGTGGATGGAATATCACACATGGGAGACAACAATCCCTGGGTATAAACTGTTTAGGAAAGACGGGGACAGGAAGGGAGAGGGGTGGCTCTATATGTTAAAGATGATATCAGGCTATGGAGGAACAGGAAGGGGTGGGGGGCAACTGAACGCCTATGGGTCATGCTGAGCAGTGGGACAGGTGTGTCCCTAAGGCTAGGGGTGGTATACAGACCACCTTCACAAGGGGAGGAAGAGGAAAAGGAAAGAAAACTGGCACATCCTATAGGAAGAATGGCCCTCAAAGGAGAAACACTACTGGTAGGGGATCTAAATCTCCCAGACATTGACTAGTTCATCCTGGAGGCCACCTTGGTGAGGAGAATAGGATTTCTAAAGATGCTGCAGGGTGTATTCCTGTGTGGAGGAGGTGGGGTGGGAGAAGCACTGGGCAACAGTGACCATAAGACAGTTCAGTTTAGAGAGGGGAGGGAGGTAAGACACACAACCATAGCAGTACTGGACTTCAAAAGAGCAGACTTTGACAGGATGAGACAGCTGGTGAGGAAGGAATTGATAGGTATGGAGGGTTTAGACAACGTGGAGGAGCTACGGGGCTTTTTAAAGACCCTGGTGCAGAAAGCAATCGACTTGTGCATAAAGCGGGTAAGGAAGGGTACAAGAAGGAGGAGACCTCTGTGGTTCACAAGGAGATGGCGAGAGTGGTAGAGGACAGGAGGAGGGCCTTCAGGAAATACAAATGAACACAGAAAGAAGAGGACAGGGAAGCCTATAGGGAGAGGTGGAGGCTAGCTGGGAAGGAAAATAAGGAGGGCCAAAGCAGAGACTGATAAGAAGATTGCAAAAGATGCTAAGAGATGGGACAAAACATTTTTTAGATATGTGGTAGACAGGAGGAAGGTTAAGTAGGGGATTATTTACAAGGCTAAAGAGAGAGCGGGAGCACAAATTGAAGAGGGCAGTAAGAAGACAGAAGAACTTAACAAGTACTTTTGCTCAGCTTTCATGGTGGAAGGTGAGGACAGAAGGCTAGAGCTCAGGGGGAGGGGGAGGTGGTGCAGTGGGATTAACCTGTCCATTCAGATTCAAGAGGATTAGGGAGGAATTTGGCATGCTATGGGTGGATAAAACCATGGGGCCAGATGGACTGCACCCTAGGGTGATCCAGGAGTTGGGGAAGAGATGGCTGCCCCATTGACAAGGCTGTTCAACCTGTCGCTGAATTCAGGAAGGGTGCCAGAGGACTGGAAGAAGGCAAATGTGATGCTGTTGCATAAGGGGGGGTATCTGGAATTTGAAAGAAAATTACCACCCAGTCAGCCTCACCTCTGTGGTGGGAAAGGTCATGGAGGCACTCATTATGGAGATTTTGATTGAATACCTGGAGGAAAATGGACTCCTAGATGACAGAGAGCATGTATTTATGAAAGGGAGGTCATGCTAGACAAACCTAATTAAATTCTTTGACTGGACAACACAGGAAATTGGCCAGGGGAGGCAGTGGACATGGTCTACCTGGATTTCAGCAAGGTATTCGACACTGTCCCCCACAGAAGGCTAGCGAACAAGTTGGAAAGCACAGGTGTGGGTGATAAAATAATCAGGTGGGTAGAGAACTGGTTGGCAGGAAGAAGCTAGAGAGTGGTAGTAAATGGGATGTACTCAGGGAGGGGGATGATGGGAGGGCTACCCCAGAGATCAGTACTAGGTTCCCTTCTTTTCAACATCTACATAAGGGACATGGTGGAAGGACTGAGAGGGCGGCTGGGCCTTTTGTGGATGATACAAAGATCTGCAACCAGGTGGATTCAGCAGTGTGGGGGGGGTGGAGGACAAGAGACAGGACTTGAAGACTTTAGAAAGATGGGCAGAGACATGGAAGTTGAAGTTCAATGTCAAAAAGAGTGCAGTGATTCATTTAGGGCACAACAACCCAGAAGCAATTGACACACTAGGGGGGATGACATTAAGGTGACTGAGCAGGAGAAGGATTTGGGAGTAATAGTATCCAGCAACCTTAAGATGGGCAGCCAGTGCAGCAGGGTGGTGAGAATGGCAAATGAGATGCTGGCATGTCTTAGCAGGTGTATCACTAGCAGGTGAAGCGAGGTACTTATGGCCCTTTACAAAGCCATGGTAAGGCCTCACCTGGAGTATGGAGTCCAGTTCTGGAGGCCACATCTATGCAAGGACAGAGACAGGTTGGAGGGGGTTCAGAGAAGGGTGACTAAGATGTTGCGGGGTATGCAGGGCAAACCATACAAGCAGAGATGCAGGGAATTGTGGTTGTATTCCTTGGAAACTAAAATGAAGAAAGTGGACATGATCAAAATGTCTGTATGTCAAGGGGATCAATAGGGTTAAGACAGGGAGCCTATTCCACAGAATGGATGGTGCAGTATCAAGGGGCTATAGTCTGGAACTACAGACTGGAGATTCATCCAGGGAGATGTAAGAGGACATTTCTTCTCAGAGATGGTGGTGGAAGCATGGAACAGGCTTCTGGAGGTCGTGGTAGGGTCCAAAACAGTGACTGAATTTAAGATGGCATGGAACAGGCAAAAGGGACTGTGTGGAAACACAAAATGGACAGCAGGAAGGGACCAAATAAACGGAGTGGGATGGGCAGACTAGATGGGCCAAAGGGTCTTTTTCTGTCAACAAGATTCTATGGTTCTATGATTAGCCTCCTAGCTCCTTAATTACCTTAGTATGATCCTTAGTATGATCACTTCTTTTACAGCATCTTTATTGGTCTATCAAGAATGTTAAGAAAGACATCAATACAGCTCTGTCAAACTGTAATGCTCTTCAAAGTACAATTTTTTTTAATACTACTGAATCATAAATGAAGATTACAGTAGCTGAGTAGTTCACGGATTTAGCCAGTCAAGGCTGGGTACATTACCATGCATTTCAGTTCTACTAAGCAATCTTAAGAAATAAAACAACCAGCAACACCAATGAATTCTAGAGAAGGTAAGCAATCATAAAATGTGGGTTTTTACCTAGAAATAATATGATGCAAAAAAAAAAGTTGGCAGTGTTCCTTTAAAAGTCCATACTGAACTACATTTTCCAGATGTCTACTCAGTCAGTGAACTACATTTACCAGAATCACTTCCTGTCCCTGCCAGCCGGAGCAAAAAGAAATGCACAAGCAGTGACTGTTGGTCTCCATTTTGAACAACTTGTATTGCCTGCAGTTAAGATTTACATGTTAGAGTAAGTGCTTATGTTTAAATAGAAAAGTACATCATTTTAACCTCCTGAAATGTTAAATACAGTAAGGGAGTTATTACTCAGGTTTTATAGCTTTGTAATTGAAATGCTGTTCAGGTTTCACAATCAATGTTTTGTTATGAAGAAATTTTCTCTGCTCTAAACTCATGTGGCTAAAAACCTTTGAAAAGCCTTTAAAATACACAGATTATTTCCAATCAAATCATTCCTTAAAGTATCTAATGTGCACTGTGCCTCTAGATTACTTATTATTTGTGGAATTTTACTGATTTAGCTACTTTTAAAATGGTGTCAGGGGGGATCTAGAAGGAAGATTGTATAAATGAGCAAATTCAGAATGCATATTTTTGTGTGTATATGGGGCCCAAAAGGTGGACATTTCCACAGCAGTAGGTAAGAGTCTGGTGGTGTCCAAAAGAAACCAAGAGAGGCAGTAGGGATGGGGGGCACTGGCGGATGGGCTAAGGCTCACAAATCGCTTTAACTCTCTACGCCCATTGGTAGAAGAGAGGTGTGTTGGGGAGGAAGAGGAGGAGGAGGATGATGCTGCTGCTGGTGTAGCTGGGGCAAGGACGGATAGAACGGGGGTAGAGGGCAAGTGTCAAGGGCACAATAAAGTGGGTCCCAGACTGGATGGGGGAACAGGGTAGGAGGGGAGAAGAAAAAAGAGGATCAGGGGAACAAGGAGGAGGCTGGTGGTATGAAACAGGGAAACACGACAGGCAGGAAGGCGCAGGACATAAATGGGATGATAGCGAGCAGAAAGCCAAATAGGCAAACGGATAGGATGGATGGATTAGTAAGGAGTGGGGAAAGAGATACAGAGAAAGATACTCAGGTGGGGGGGATAAAGAAGGCCAGGACACAGGTAGAGGAGGTGACCAGGGACAATAGTGAAGGGGCTACCTTCAATACTCAGACTGTGGGAGGTGCGATTAGTCAGTTGAGGGGAGAATCCGGACGAAGGGATGAAGAGGGACATGGAAGGAGGGGGAAGCTGAGGGGAGAACAGAAAGGCAAGGGGGAAGTTAGAGTACTGCTATTGGGGGACTCCATGATCAGAGGCATACAGTGGGAGGGGCAGGAGGAGGGTAAAAGCTATCTGATCAGAACCAAATGCCACCCAAGCCTGACAGTGCACAAGGCCAAGCATGAGTTGTATTCACTGGCAAGTGAATGCGGGGGGGAACCCGGACATTCTACTACACTTGGGGAAAAACGACATAAATGGTAATAGTGAACTAGAAATTCAGGCAAGGTTCCGGGAGTTAGCCAGGGTATGCCTTTCCATAGGCTGTACTATCTCCTTTTCAAAAATCCTGCCAGTGCCAAGGGCTAGTGGGGAAAACAAGATGAAGATTAGGTAGATAAATCAGTGGCTTAGGGAGTGGTGTGGGGAATTAGGGTATGGCCTGGTGAGGACTGGGGGGAGACCTGGGAGGATTAGGGTCTGTATGCTAGGGACAGGCTCCACCTTAATTTGGAGGGGAAGGAAATCCTAAAGCTCAAACTAGCTTGGTTCATCAGTGAAAGGTGAGGTCTAAACTTGTGAAGGGGGGAAGGATCAAAAAAGGGGCAGTGCCAGCAGATAAGATAAATGAGGGACATGGTCTCCACTCCTCTAGGGGACTAGGGAGATATGGAACTGGGTCACCAGGTAGGGTGCAGGAGCTGAGAAATGGGAGCTCAAGGGGGAGAAAGGAGAGGAGGGAAAAGGGGTGGACAGTGGTCCTGATTAATGCCAGGAGCTTAGGAAATAAAATGCCTGAGCTCCAGGCGATGCTAGTTGAGAAGGAGGTAGATGTGGCAGCAGTCATTGAGACCTGGGCCACTCAAGGGCAAGAGTGGGACCTAAATCTGGAGGGCTACACTATGTTCAGAAAAGGTAGGTGGGAGGGAAGGGGTAGTGGTGTAGCACTGTTAGTCAGAAATGGTGTGGGTATTGGAGGGGTAGAGGAGACAGAGGGGAACGTGGAGGCTATTTGGTTCACCTTGCTGATGCAGGGGGGTAAGAGAGTAAAGGTCAGAGTGGTATACAGACCACCAGCACTGGCGGAGGTCCTAGAAGAAAGTTTGGTGGCAAATCTTGAGGGACACTGTAGATTAGGAAAGGGAAGGATAATAGTAATGGGGGACCTCAACATGCCAGGAATACACTGGAGGATTATGACATCAAAAGTGGCCAGAGAGCAAAGGCTGCTGGATGTCTTCCAGGATGTGTTTCTGACACAACAGGTGGGTGAGCCAACTAGGGAGGCCTGGACACTGGACGTGGTCCTGGCAGACAGTAATCAGATTAGGGGCCTAGAGGTGAGGGACCTGTTGGCTGCGAGTGATCACGCCACAGTCTGGTTCTTCCTGAACCTGGGGGAAGCTGAACAAGGACGGTAGTAACCGACTTTAGGGGTGCAGACTTTGGGGAGATGGGAAGGATCCTTAAAGATCATCTAGACAAGATAAGGCTGGATATGGATGCTGAAAGCAGGTGAGGAATCATTAGGAGGGGAATACAGGAGGTTACTAGATCCTGTGCAAGGGAAAGGCATAAATTCGGTAAGTCCAAAAACCCTGCTGGTGGACCCGGGAGGTACAGGAGGTGGTGAGGGAAAAGAAGGCGGCTTATAGGCGCTTCAAGTGGTCAAGGAGTGAAAGAGATCAGGAGGAATATGAGCTGACAGCCAAGAGAATTACCACGGTGGTGAGAAGCAGCTAAGGCAAAAAAGGAGCAGTCCTTGGCCAGTGGGATCCAGAGGGGGACAAGGGGTTCTTTTGATACATAGGGAAAAAAGGAAAGTAAGGGGGCAGATCAGTAAGATAAGGGTAGGGAATGGCTGGGCACAGGAGGCAGAGGAACAGGCGGAAGTCCTAAATGAGTACTGTGCCTCAGTTTATACCAGGGGGGATGGAGGGGCTGTGTCTTGCGAGGGGAGCGGGGGCAAACCGGAGCAAGGGGTGAGACCGGTAGAGACCAAGGGCCCTGATGGGTCTGGGGAAAGGGAGTGGCCACCACAGACAGGTGGGGGCCCAGCAGTGCATGGTGAAAAAGGGGAGTACGAGGCTGAAATCCCAGTAGAGAGAGTAAGGGAAGCCCTCAGGTCCCTTTGGATGGAGAAGGCACCTGGGCCAGATGAGATACATCCCAGGGTGCTGAGGAAACTGGCAGATGTCCTGGCAGTCCCTATAGTGGAGCTTTTCAACATCTCTCTGAGGACTGGGCAGGTGCCCCAAGACTGGAGGGTGGCCCATGTCATGCCGATCCACAAGGGGGGATCAAGAGAGGAGGCAGGAAATTACAGGCCTGTTAGCCTGACATCGGTGGTCGGCAAGGTGATGGAGGGTATTGTCAAGGAAAGGCTAGGGGGGTTACTGGAGCAAACTGGGTACTTGGACAATAGGCAGCATGGCTTTGTCACGGGAAGCTCATGCCAGAAAAATCTTGTTGAGTTCTATGACTGGGTGTGACAAGGGCCCTGGACCAGGGTAGGCCAGTGGACATCCTCTTTCTGGATTTTAGCAAGGCATTTGATTCGGTAACCCACAGTGGCCTGCTGGCTAAGCTGAAGGAAATGGGGGTAGGGAGACAGTTGCTAAGATGGATAGGAAATTGGATATCTGAGTGCACTCAGAAGGTGGTGGTTGGAGGGTTAGCCTCATCCCCAAGGTGGGTTACTAGTGGGGTTCCCCAGGGTTCAGTGCTGGGGCCACTCCTGTTCAACCTCTATATCTCAGACATCAGGAGGGGGATCAGGAGTGAGATGAGTCTCTGCAGATGACTCAAAGCTAGGTGCAGTGGTGAATGGGGGAGGAGGGGTGGGTGGCCTTGCAGGAGGACCTGGAGGCTCTGGAAAGGTGGTCAGGAAAATGGAAACTAAAATTCAGTGTGGGGAAATGCAAGGTTCTGTGCCTGGGAGTCAGAAATCCAGGCCAGGGGTATACACTGGGAGGAGACATGATTCAAGTCACGGAGGGTGAGAGGGACCTGGGGGTAGTGGTAGATGTCAAAATGAACAACTCAGAGACCTGTAAGAGAGCAGCAGCAAGGGCAAATATGATCCTGGGATGCATCGCCGGTGGGATTACCTCCAGAAAGGCGGAAGTGATCCTTCCACTGTACAACTGCTTGATTAGGCCACACCTCGAGTACTGTGTACAATTATGGAGACTACATATAAAGAGGGACATTACACTCCCAGAGAGGGTCCAAAGGAGGGCAACCAAAATGATCTGGGGCCTGGGGAAGTGGACCTATAAGGAGAGGCTCAAGGAGCTCGACATGTACACCCTGAAGGAGAGGAGGGACAGGGTGGACATGATAGAGGTCTTTAAGTACATGAAAGGGATCAATAAAGGAGGCCCAGTCAGGGTGCTCCAAAGGAAGGAGGGTGAGGCAACAAGAGGTCATGGGTGTAAGCTGGAAGGGGGCAGGCTCAGAGGGGAGAGGAGATGTTATTTCACTGAAAGGGTGGTGGAGCCATGGCATGCACTGCCCAGGGAGCTGGGTAGAGATGGAGACTGTGGACGAGTTTAAGAGGGGATGGGACAGGTACAGGGGGAGAGTAAATCTGACCAGGCACAATACAGGAGAAATATCTGGGACTGGGGACAGTATAACCCAAGGAGAAGGGGGACACCAAAATCGGCCCTCAGTGCGGGTGCTGAAAATCGAGCAGACTTGAGAGACCGTTAGGCCTATTCTGCTGGCATTTTAATATGTATGTTAGTATATCCATTCAGTAGCCTATTTATCTATATTTACAGAGAAAAGACTACAACTTTTTTAATCTGAGGAAATTTGGAGTAACCTACAGATTGATAAAGGAAGAATTATTTATTGCAGATATGAGTGTGTGGGGGAGGGGAGCTGGTTTTTTGCATTTAATATTATGATTAAAACATTTGCATGTGTTAATCCACTTTGTAATCTGGGGACTAGTGTACTTCTTTTGCTTTTAAGTGATTCTTTGAATCCATATAGCTGTTCATTTTAAACCTACCGGGTCATAATGTTGCACACTTAATAGCGTACGACATTATGGCTAACCCGGTACAGTGTAGGATGCTAGCGCTACTAGTGCAATACCGTGTATACTGCTGTATGCGGTATTGCACCAGTAGCACTTTCCCAGGCAGAGGATAAGACCTCTGCTGGGAGTGAGTTCTGTTGAGCAGCTGTCATGGCTCACAGGACTGAGCCACAATAGTAGGAACCCAGGCGCTGCATCTGGGACCGGGTTTAATTCCCGGTCCCAGAAACTTTTACTTTTTTCGACTTGTGCACTCCCGGTTGGAACCCCCCAGAGTTGAGAATCTTTAGTTGGAGGGATTGATTGCAGCCTCCATAACAGGGGTGTGGGGTGGAGCCCCCCCACAGAAAAAAGACTTATGCCTCATGGCAGACATCGCACTGTATTGGCAGCACAATTTTGCCATAAGGCATACTGTCTTGTGACATTATGACCCCGTGCCCATTTTAAAGGCATTCATGAATTTATATTTTATATGTTAGTGTCTCTTATTTTTTATACTACGTTGAGAAGTATGGGGTTCATGGTTGTGGAAGAGTGATCCGGGGAGGGGGGGTTCTAGTTGTAGGGAGGGTGGTCAGGGGACGTTCTGCTCTGGAGAGGGTGAGTCCAGCTCCTGGGAATGGTGGTTATCTGGGTGTCCAGCAACTTGGAGCGGGGGCTGGTCTATGGTGGGAATGAACAGGGAGCTGCAGGAGGGTTGTCTGTTGGGGAGGTTAGTCCAGGGCATGAAAGAGTGAATCAGCAGAAGGGAGGGTGGCTGATGGTGGGAGAACCAGTTTGGGGTTGGAAGTGAGGGCCAGCTGCAGGGTGGGTGGGTGGGTGGGTGGATGATGAGGCTGGTAGGGACTTCTGGTGGGTCCAGCTGTAGGTAGATTGGTTGACTGGGGACTGCTGGTCCAGGGGCTTGAGGGGGGACAGCTGCAGAGATGTGGTCAGCTGGGATTGGAGGTTTGGGGTGGTGCTCCAGCTGCATGGAGGTTATATGGCATGCATTGGAGGCTTGTCCAGATTCAGGGAGAGTGGTCAGCTGGGGAAGAGGCTGGTCTGGAGGCTGTGTGGTGCTCTATCTCCAGTGAGGTTTCCCATCATGGAAGAGGCTGGGGCTAGAAGGGTTGTCCAGCTGTATTGAAGATAGTCTGGTACCTGGAAGGGTGATCTAGCAGTGAGGAGGGTGGTTGGCTGTTGGGGGGTTGGGTGAGGCTGAAGAATTTAAACAGCCTAGGAGGATCCAAAGTAATAAAATTAATTAGAAACTTGTTATCGAGTCAGCCCTTCAGCTCAGCGGTAGGGCTGTGGCCCGTGGCACAGGCGACCTGAGTTCGGGAATGAGCTCACGTCGGGGGCTTGCTGGTGGGAGAAGGAGGATTAAGTGATCTAGGAGATGCTCTCTTCCGATGAAGGAGGCCAGCCAGCTGTAGTACTGCCAACTGAGTGACCACAAGTGGCAGTGCAGTCTGGAGCAGCTCATGGGTGGGAAGACATTGGCTGGAGCTGTGCCACACAAGTCTGTGCACATGTTTGTGCACCCTTGCTGCTCATGTCCTAGGAGATGGAAGAACATGCGAAAGCATCCTGACTACCTAGGCAGCTCCTCCACATATTGGATCCATTCTACGGTGGAGCAAGTCCCTGCAGATGCCAGTGTGATGGTGTTGTGGTAGCTGAACAGAAGGGGTCCAACCAGAGATGCAGGTGGAAAAAAAGAATAGTGGCTGGGGGAAAAATGGTTAACAGGTGTTAGAGGGTGATGGTTAATGGCACTCATTGCAGTGATGGGACAGTGAGCTGCTCGGCTTAGTACTGGGATGATCCTCTTCAGTGTCTTCATAACTGACATTGCAGTAAAACTGGCAGAGAAGGGAATGCCTTTTTGCAGACCATACCAAAATCTGTAGGGTGGGCACTATGAAGAGAGCAGAGAGCATACATATGGCTCTTGGAGAAACTTGAGGAGTGGCCAAGATCATGGCAGCTGGGGTTCAATGACAGAAAGTGTGGAATCATGCACATAGCGCATAGGAATCCAGGATTTGCTTTACATGTTGGGGGAGGTAATGATGGTCATTAAGCAGGAAAGGAACCTTGGGGTTATTGTGATCTTAAAGTTGCAGGGCTGTGTCACAAAGCAGTGGGTAGGGCTAGCAGGATGTTGGGGCTGCATAGGGAGTGGTATCCTCAGCTGGAGGAGGGAGGTGGTGGTGTTGTAAGTAATCACTAGTACGTGAGACCTGACTTAGAGTACTGCGTCCAGTTTTGGAAGCTGCACCTTAGAAAGGCCATAGGGTGGAGGCAGTATAAAGGGCAACTAAAATGGTACATGCAGGGACAGTGCTAACATGCACCTACTCTATAACAATATCTATAGGACTTTCCCTTGATATTGTCTCCGAGTTTCGTTACTTGGGTGTGATACTTGATAGCCATCTTTCTTTTGTTCCTCATTTGACTAATGTGACTAAACAGATACATAGTAGAATTGGTGCCTTATATGCAGTAAGGGATTTTTTAACAGATGATATTAGGAAAACTATAACTATTGTGTCTATTGCCTATATTGGATTATGGAGGGTTGATTTGGGGGAAGGGGTTAGAAAAGGTAAAACAGCAGAGGCACAATCTTTATAATTCTATTTGTAGATTTGCATTGAGAGCTAGACATAGGGAACATCATTGTAATTTATACAGCAGGTTGGATTGGTTACCCCTGGAGCAAAGATACACTATACTGGAACAATGCTTTGTGCACAGATCACTTTAT
Source organism: Neoceratodus forsteri (assembly GCA_016271365.2). Taxonomy (NCBI): domain Eukaryota; kingdom Metazoa; phylum Chordata; order Ceratodontiformes; family Ceratodontidae; genus Neoceratodus; species Neoceratodus forsteri. The sequence goes on along the minus strand of CM057456.1, from coordinate 603,610,953 downwards.
AGTGCTGTATATACCCCTATGAATAACTTTTTCATTTGAAGAACAAATCCTAGGCAGCTAAGATCTAGTTCCTCTGTTTTGTTGGAAATTCCTCTTTGTAAAACAACAAAGAATCAAAAATCTTTTAAATATTGTGCTACAGATAGTTGGAATAAATTACCTGATTACTTAAGAAATGTAGAAAGTTTAGCTTCTTTTAAAGTATCTTTAAAAAGACACTTGTATTGAGGGGTAGGATGTAAGTGTACCTAAGGGTTTATTTTGGGTGTTACACTAATATAACATAATCTAATATAACATAATCTGTTTTAGGATTGTATCTAAGCAATGATGTGTGTATACTTACAAGGTTCATGTGCTGTTTTATTACATCTGTCTGACTATGATGTAATCTTGTTTCTGTACCCAGGTCAAGCCTGTAAAAGAGCCATGTGGCCCAGTGCTTTTTTTACCCGGTCAACAAAGTTTTAAATAAATAAAAAATAAATCTAAAGGGAGGGAACGTGAACTGCTCAAAATCTGCCACTGACTATGTTTTGACTCAGCAGGTTCCTCTTTAGCAGTGTTCCCATTAAGCCTGCAGATCTGGGGGTGCACTGCACTCTCTTCAAAAATTTTCAGGGGTACAAATTTAATTATAAGGGTTCATTCTACCATTTATACAACATTTTTTGTGGGGTACATATACTTCAAACAAAATTATGGGGGTACAGTGTACCCCTTCACACAAAAATATACTTAAATTTCATAATTTGTATGTGAATCATGTACAGTTGAGGGTAAATGGGAACATTGCTCTTTAGACACACATTTTTTACAACAGAGGATCCAATATGGGTCCAATTCAACCCATGTTTTATACCCCCACCGCTATCACTGGGTACATGGGTTACGACAAAAGCCCTATGAGGCTAGAATGTGGGATCTCAACATGTACACCCTGAAAGAGAGGGAACATGATGGAGACCCACAAGTACCTTACAAGGATAAACAAGGTGCAGGGAGGGGCTCCTTCAAATAGGAAAGAGTACCAGGACCAGGGGGCATATGATGAAGCTTGTGGTGGGGGTAAGAGGGATATGAAGAATTACCACTTCACTGAAAGGGTAGTAGGCACCTGGAACAGACTTGACAGCGTTAATGTTGAAGGCCAGGATGAAAAACGAGGGGAGGGGGGCCTTAAAGCATGTGTGGCATAGACATGGGGGAATATCAGTAAATAAGCAGGGAAGAGGGAGGGCCACAAGCGACCATTAAGAGTTTGCAGAGAAGGACTTAACAGGAGCCTCTGGTGGCAGTTGTAATGAGGTCTAGAAACCAGAGCAGAACTGTGACCTGGAGTCATGGGGCATCAGCAGTGGGGTTTGCAAGCATGCAGTTTAAGAAAAAAATATCTGACAGTTTCTATATGTTGGGGGGAGCTCTGGTAGCAGTTGTAGTGAGGTTGGGAAACCAGAATGGAAGAGTAAGAGTGAGGGGTTATCACTAGTTCAGTTTTCGAAGAAGCAGTTTAAAAAAAATGTTTGTGTATCAAGGTGCGGAGAGGACACACAGCAGCAGCATGCAGAGGAGTGTGACAGCTGGAGCGCAGTTTAGAGCAGCCAGTTGAACAAAGCTTTGGTAAAAAAACAGAAAAAAATTATCACTGTATGATAGTGGGGAGAAGTACTAATGAGTAAGAGGCAGGTGGTGAGGCTGAGGGACAGACAACCTGAACAGTGGAAGAAACAAAACTAAAGCAAGATACTAGTAAGTAGTACCAAACAGTGGGGGTGAGGGATGTGGACGTGTAACGCAGTACAAGGTTTTAAACAACATTGCACTCTGTGATGTGACCCATTTCTACTTTGGATTGCAAAAAAATGCGATCCATTCTGTGAGCTTCATTCATTCTCCTCCACCGCCAATAATGTATCCTGTAACAGTCTCACTGCTGTGGCCCTGAATGCCAGCAATTGCTTTCAGTAGTGCTTTGCGATATTGCAAAGCACCGCTTGGAGTGACTACCGGTATTCCGGGCCACGGCAGTGAGACAGTTACAGTATACTATCGGCAGCAGTACTAGAACACCTGGGCACTTGAGGGGCAGTTAAACAACCAGTTTTTCTGGCTTCTCAAGTCATTCCTCTGCTCATTCCTCCACTCTGACTGAGCACCCCCCCCCCAACTGCTGCATATCCAGTTCCTCCCACGCCTGTTCGTTCTTGGCACCAAGAAGCTACTCTGGGACCCAATGGGAGCAGTGCTTTTTTGCACTGCAGAGAAGACAGCTATGACCAGCAAAAAGAACAGCAGCTGAACAAGTGAAGTGAGCTTAGAGAAGGAAAAGAGTGCTGCAATGTAATTATGGGCTCTCCTGGACCTTATGCTGTTCTTTTCCTCCCCCCAATCCTTTTGTTATCCTTTGGTACAGTACTTTGACATTAGCTGCTGTGCAGCTCTATTGTATGCAGTGATAGCTGCTTTCATGTTCCCCTCAGGGAAGCCACTGATTGCCCCTGCTTGCCTCCCACCCACAGCTACTTTTAAGCTAATTTCAGGCACTGACCTTCAACTACACTGTGGATTTTCCATTGTGGCCCCCATCCTGTGCATTTGCTCTCCCAGTCCCTTTTTACCATGCCCCTCTGAGCACCTACAGTCTGCCCTCATGACATTTAGCTGGAGGTTCCTGCCACCTACTGCTGGCTGCCCACCCTCCAGATCCTCTTAACCAGCCCCTTGGGGGCTCTTCACATAGCCACTTTGTGGCTGATCGGTAGAGGGAGGCATATTTGCTCTAGCCTCCTCCCCCTCCCAAAAATCTCCTATTTTCTTTCCCACCCACATGGAGCAGGCTACAGCCTGAACTCTGTGCTGGCTGAAACATAGACATTGATGGCAGATAAGGACTTCTTGGCCCACCCAGTCTGCCTATATCCCTACCTATTGGATAATCTGAAGATCCTAGTTAGCCAACAGCCTACTTCCTCCTACCCACTAATAGAATTGCCTTATGTCTGTCCCATGCATTCTTGAAGTCCCTACAACCTCCTCAGGAAGGCAGTTCCATGTGCCCACCACCCTCTCTGTGAAAAAAATACTTCCTCATGTTGCCCCTGAGCTGTCATCCCTCTATCTTCAAATTGTGCCCCCTTGTTTTTGCACCTCTTTTTCTTAACTTTCTATTTATCCCTCCAGACTGCCCTCGTCTGTCCACTCATTCAGACTGCTCAATCCCCCGAGCCATCATCTTAGAGTCTGCCCCTAGAGTTTATTTATTTATTTATTTAGTTTTTGTTGACCAGATAAGTGCACTAGCCTATTTTCAGGCACGACCCGGGGGAGGGGGATACAGATGAATGCCAACTGACCTTGAACCAGATTAAGCTGTGCCAGGCTACTCCCTGTATATATTCCTAGATTCCCAGTTAACCCCTCGGGTTGGGTGAGGAAGGTCTGCCCTTACCTTTCCTCAACCTCTGAGGAGGAGTGTCTGCACATTGGGGTCTTCCCATAGATCGGTGGCCGGGAAGGGAGCGGTCATCACCTAAGACCAACAAGGGTGTTTTTCATTTTTTACTGTGGATCCCTTCCTCCCCTGAGGACACCAGCATGGTTAGACAACATGCTGACGCACGTCACCACCAAGCACCCTACAGCATCCTCCCCTTCCCCGACTCTGTCCCAAGGAAGCTGCCGGAGCCCTGAAAGCCAGTGCTTCCACCAACCCGTTAGGGACGTCAGGTGCTTAAAGCACCCCGGTAACCCACACCCAAGGAGGAGACCATCTGTTGGGATGCTCAATCCTCCTTCCCACTGCTGACCCCCAGCAACTTAAGTCCATTCCCAAACCTGGGTCGCCGGTGCGGTGCGAGGTGTGGTGTCCAGCGCCTCAACCCTCAGTGCCACCGGGCCAACCCTGCACATCTCTTTTTCTAAAAGATGCTGCTCTCTTGGACTTTGTTGATTCCCTTGAGGTACTTTACATTTTCTATCATGTGCCCGCTCTCCCTCCTTTCCTCAAGGGCATACATATTCAGCTCCTTTAGTCTCACCTTGTGTGGCTTCTTGTGAAGACCCTTCACCATTTTAGTTGCCCTCCTCTGGGCTGGCAGTTGAGAATGCCTGCCATAACTGTCACTGTAGCGCAATACATATAGCACTAAACTGGCTGCATAGCATCAGCCGCAGCATTTTTGGCCAGCGGTTTTCTGATCAGCCTACCTGCCTGCTACATACAGTCAAGGCCAAGGCCCCCCTCACTAGATGCCAGGGAAAGGTTAGACAGAAGGATAACCACCCCCCCAAAAAAAATAAACCACACTATTTGCCACTGGCCACGAGGCGGTTGGCCTTTTATACCACCAGGGCTATACCAATGCTGGCCTCCTGGGACAACTCAAGACCCCTCAATAACAAGTATTCCCTTTTTAAATAATGCAGGGACCACTAGCCAGAGTGTATCCCCAATAGCCCATTAGGGCTACTGCCTAAATCTGCTGACCACCAGCAGGCCACCTTGGGTCACTAAGAGGGGGTTTGCTGACCCCCCAATATAAAACTTACCTTCCTTTACTCTTGTACTATACTGTACCCCCCTTATTATTTTTTTAATTTATTATACATTTTGGTCACGGCTGCCCAAGCCTTCAGAGCCCACTGCTCCACTGTCTCTTGCTATTATATGTTCCTCATATTAATCGCTCTTTTTCGTGATGCTGACAGTCTGGGTTTGGTATTGTGCCTGGGTTGCTGGAGGGCTGACCAGAGGAGAGGGCAGCTGCCTGTACCCATAAGCACTCCTCTTGTAGCGTGGGAGGCATCATGATGGCCATAACATTAAGGTGGGAGAGTATGCCAGGTTGCACATGCACATGTTTGTTGCATGCATGCATATGTGTTGAGCTGCTGACTCCGAGGGGAGTATAATTGCTCACAGATTCAGTCTCATCATGGGCAATTTGGGGGACAATTTAAGTTCTGAAGCTGTGCGGTGACAGGGCTGGGTGTACAAGATGAAAAGGGCACATGGCGAAGTTGAAGAATAAACACTTAATAAATTAATGCCATGGACGTTATCTGCTCTGGCTTCTTGTCCACATCCCAATCCCCCTATTTATGACATTATAGTTACCTCCACAACAGATTATGTCATATAAACAGAATTGTGATGTTAGGTGTAGACAAGCAGCCAGAGCAGAATATAATTAAAGAATAATGGTGTGAATTTCAGAAAAATATATATCGACTATAACAAGCTTAATTGTGTTTAAATGTTACATTTTTTCAAACTTACAACACTCATTTTTGTCATGCTCCCACCCCCAAAAGCTCTAGCCCCAGATTAAGCTTTTGTGATATTAAAATAATTTTTTACTGCAGTTTACTTTATTTTAACTTTGTAAATTCCGTGATCACCAAACACGGTGGATGCTGCAAGGTTCCATTTCATGTCATGGTGTGGCACTGCACCGCTCACCACAAGCGGTGTGCCACTACACCATAACATTAAATGAAACTGCGCAGCATCCACCATGTTTGGAGATTGTGGAATTCACAAAGTTATAATACAATAAACTGCAGGAAAAAATTATTTTAATAACACAAAAGCTTAATCTGGGGCTAGAGCTTTTGGAGGTGGGAGCGTGATGAAAATGTGTTTTTTTCTTTAACTGCCTAGTTACTAAGAAGAGTCTGCAGATGACCTGGTGGTGCTGAGGGTTGAGGCACTGGGTGCCACACCTTGCGTCACACTGGCGACCCGTGTTCAGGAATGAGTATGGGTTGCCAGGGGTCAGCTAGGGAGGGAGAAGATCAAGTGCCAGGAGGACAGCTCTCCTCTCCCTGGGAGGGAGGACTGACACTCCCGCCGAATGACTACCCCCAGGTGGAGGCCGGAGGGTAGTGTGGGTCAGAGGGGTCAGATGAAGGGAGGGTGCTATGGGACTTCTGCAGACGCGCGCATGCCTCTGTGTGCACATGCCCTGTGTGTGTTCCCCAGTAGTGGGAAGGGAGAAAAACAGAAGAAAAACTCCTCCAGCTGCAGATGACGACTGACCTCTCACATGCTGTGCACCCGACGACCATTCAGGGGTAAGTTCCGATAATACCGGGGTGACAGGGCTGGGGAGGTCAGTCAGTAGGGGCAACTGGGGGAGGAGGAGTATAAAAGTGTAAATTAAAAAAAGAGAGACTGCAGAGACAGTTTTATTTTTATGTTTGCTTGCACGCATGTGCAAGAAACATAGTGCCATCATCCGAGATTTCGGAGGTGTGTCACCCCCTCTTCCAATTCAGTCAGTGTGTTGGCAGGCACGGCCCCTGTAAGCCAATGCATGCTGGAGCTGTCTATGACAAGCTCCAAAATGCAGTGGCATACAGTTGAAAGGGGAGCTACGCTTCAGTGAGCAGCAATAAGATATCGCCTGCTCAATGCAGCTCCCCTACACCTGCATACGCATGCTCCCCCCCCGCACACTCTATGGCCAGTGAGTTGCCCAATTCCCGTCGGCCGTGCTGCGCTCCCAAAGCCTTCAAATGCCACGCTGGGTGCCCACCCCAGCGTGGCAACTCAATGGTATAGTCGTGAGGTGCCCAATCCCCGTCGGCTTCACTGTCTTCTCCCCAGTACTGGATGCCACACAGGAGCCCACCCCAGCGTGGCAACTGATCCTATGGCTGGCAGATTTCGACCCGCGTTAGGCCCCCCCAGCCTTCCTTGTGCCACGCTGAGGCCCCCAGTGTGGCAAGCGTCAGCGTTGTCTTTTTTTTAAATCCTGTAAAGAAAAAGCGGTCCCATGCAGTCTCCTGCCCCCACAACCCGCACCCACCCACTCATGCCTCTGCTTCCCACACACCCCCTCACCCCATACTTACTTCAGGACTCGGTCGCGATGATGTTCGCTGGACGGGAACATGTCTGCACTCTTCAAAGCCGACTCTGAACTGAGGAAATGCTGGTAAGCTGTATAATGGGCTAGATGGGGTTTTCAACTTTGTTGCATATCTCAGGCATTTTTTGGAATTTTTGCACCAAATTTTCAACATGGGGTTTTTGGGACCCCTCCTCATGAATTCTTGCACTGTCATGGCATTACTCGGGCCCGAAGGGTGATTTCGCAGCCACTGCGTGAAATCACCTTTCCAGAATGATTAACAAAACGACACTGCCAGTGTTCATAAAGTGGGCTCTCAAAAAGACTAATTTGAAAATTTGGTGGAAAAATTCCTAAAACTGACTGTTTTACAAGCGTACATTGTGCAGTTCCTACGCATGCTCATAAGTTTGCGAATTTTCAATATTTTCACTCCAGATTTTCAACATTGCCATTTTACCACACCTTCTTATGAAGAGTACAGCTGTCATTTTTCACATCTCACCCAAAATGTGTTTCCGCCCATGTAGTGCACAATGGCGCAGTCGGTGTGCAAAATCAATGTACAGGATACATTAAGAAAATCACACTGATATTGTTCATGAGCAGAGGTCTTAAAATGGCTATGTTGAAAATTTGGTGAAAAAATTCCTAATAATGACTGTTTTACGAGCGTGCGTTGCGCAGTTCCTACGCACGCTCGTAAGTTTGCAAAATTTCAATATTTTCACTCCAGATTTTCAACATTGCCATTTTACCACACCTTCTTATAAGTAGTATAGCTGTCATTTTTCACATCTCACCCAAAACATGTTTCCGCCCAGGTAGCGCACAATGGCGCATTCAATGTGCAAAATCAATGTACGGGACAAATTAAGAAAATCACAGTGACACTGTTCATGAGCAGAGGTCTTAAAATGGCTATGTTGAAAATTTGGTGAAAAAATTCCTAAAATGACTGTTTCTGAGGCGTGCGTTGCGCAATTCCTCATGCCTTTCGTGGTTCGCGAATTTTCAATATTTCGCTCAGATTTTCAACATTGCCATTTTACCACCTCCTTATGATCAGTACAGCTGTCATTTTCACATCTTGGCCAAAATGTGTTGCCCAGCATGCGACAATGGCGCAGTCGGCGCGAAATCAATGTATGGGACACATTAAGTAAATCACAGAGAATACTGTTCATGAGCAGAGGTCTTAAAATGGCTATGTTGAAAATTTGTGAAAAATTCCTAAAATGACTGTTTTCTGATGCGTTAGCAGTTCCTATGCATGCTCGTAAGTTTGCGAATTTAATATTTTCACTCCAGATTTTCAACATTGCCATTTTATTAAACTTCCATATGAACAGTACCAGTTGCTATTTTTCATATGTACGGCCAAAATGTGTTTCGCACATATAGCGCACAATGGTGCTGTTGGTGTGCAAAGCAATGTTTGGGACAGATTAAGAAAATCACAGTTACACTGTTCATGAGCTGAGGTCTTAAAATGGCTATGTTGAAAATTTGTGACAAAAGTCCATAAATGACTGTGTTACGAGGTGAGCATTGCAGCAGTTTCCACGCACCCTCGTAAGTTCATGACTTTGTAATATTTTCAGTCAGATTTTCACCAGTGGCATTTTCCACACTTCCTTATGAACAGTACAGCTGTCATTTTTTACAACATGGCCGAAGTGTGTTTTCACACTTTCAGCGTAGAGATGCGTGGTCACTGTGGGAAATCATTGTTTGGGACAGATAAAGAAAATCACAGTGACACTGTTCATGATCGGAGGCACCAAAATACCTGAGTTGACAATCTGCTGTAAAAAATCCCCAACCTAATTATATTACGGGTGTGCGTTACACAGATTCTATGTACACTCGTCACGTCACCATTTTTTAAAATATTTTTACTGCAGATTTGCAACATTGCCATTTTTTACACCTCCCCATGAACAGTACAGCTGTCATTTTTTACATCCTGTTCGGAATGTTTTTGCACCTGTGGTGCTAAATGCCATTGTCACTGTGCATAAGCAGCTTTCGGCTAACAAACTGATATTCCCCCTGTTCATGAGGTGGGGTCACAAAAAAAACATGTTGAAAATTTGGAGTGAAAATACCAGCGAATGCCTGAGGTATTAGGGTTTCCAACCATAACGCCCAACCCTGTAGAGAATGACAGGCATCAGGGGTGTGACTTGGGATTCTTGCCTCTAATGCTTATACCATTCCACACCCTGCAGCCAGTGAGAGGCATCGAGGTATGCCTTGGACTCTTTGGCCCCAAAGTTCACCCCATTTTCCTATATTGCACCCATCTCACCATATTTTCTAATGGAATGGGGTGCGCATAAGGGCCAATGACCCCAAGGAACACCGTGACACTTGTCAGTGTCTGCAGGGTGGGGTGTGGTGAAATGGTGTGGCTGTTATGCCTGAAGACCCAAAGGCACACCCCAATGCCTGTCACTTTCTGCAGGGTGGTGGTGGGGTTGGCTTCAGTTCAATACTTCACTGCCATTCCTATTATGCAGCTCTGTAACTTCTACACTACCAATGCCAATGCAAGCAAACATTCGGCATTGACAAATGCTTGTTTATAAAGAACCAACATCCAAGCTCTGTCTCCCTATTCCACTAGTGTGCTAGTTTTTTTTCATCTGTGCATTTTTCAGTTCACATGGGGCTGTGTTGATGTACAAAAAGATTTGGGGTTGTCCCAGGAACCCATTAAGGTTTAGTGGGACATGGGGATGACCATGCATCATCTTTGCTGCAGAGTGGGCCCGTGAGTGCTGCAGACTATACATATAAGCAAAAACGGAGTGCTACTTTGGGAATATGGGGCCCAATATTCAAAAAATGCAAAGAGAAGCAAAAAACTTTGTGCTGTGCTTTCCAATTGCCTGGAAGCTCGAGGTCACCATATTCAGTTGAAAATCACACTGGTGCTATTCAACTAAATATAGGGCCATGTGGGCACAGCACTAAGACATAAGCTGCTTCGATATGGATCCTGAAGTATGCCACCAGAGTGAATAGTGCCAGAGTGCTACCTACAGTATTCAGAGGGACCCATGTAAATGAGCCCATCGGGCATGCAAGGCTCTAATGAGCACTTTGCATGCCCATTATGGGTTCATTTGCATGGGTAGGGAGGCAGGTTAGCGCAGTGTCACCCCCGTCCCCAATTGCCTTGACTTGTAGATATCTTGGTGCTAGTTGCCCCCCCCCAGTCACTGACCTATACTGTATAAAGAAAACACCCCTGGCAGCCCTGAACCACTGAACCACTACCACCAGGGAATATCGTTTGTTCTTCAGGGCTGGTGATCGGGGGGGGGGTCCCAGTTGCACTACAGAATATTATTTATTCTTTGGGGCTGGAGATCGGAATGGGAGGATCACTACCATCAGGGAATGTTATTTGTTTTTCATGGCTGATGATCAGAAGGGGGGAAGGGACCACAGCCACCAAGGAATATTACTTGTTCTTCAGGGCTGGCAATCATGGGGGGGCGGGACCACTACCACTAGGGATTATTTTTTTAAGTCAGTGCAGCATGAGGGAATATTATTTTTACATCAGGGCTGGTGATCAGAGGGGGACTACTAACACCAGGGATATTTTTTTTCACTTAGGAACTGGAAAAGGAGGGTTGCCATGGGCTGGATTAAATAAGGGTTTTGTTTGGTGATATTTAAACTGTGCAAAAGGACCATGCTAAACTGTGTTGTGCATAGCAAAGCCACTGAATATGGGGTAGCATATCTATTCATGGCACTTTTGCCCACCCACATTATGTTTTGTGAAGGTGCTAACCCTCTTGGCCAGCACAACAGACCCTTTTGAATATGGAGCTCAGAAGCAAACCGCAGCTTGCACGAGCAAAAACCCATTAGCGCCTGTGCAAACCTTTGAATATTGGGCCCCCAGATTCTTGTTTGGGGATCAGTTTATGAAAAATGGAAAATGATCTAATCATTTGCCTTAGTGACTTGGCAGTTCAAGGAACGTGCTTGACAATATCAGGTCCCGATTTTGAATTGGGCCCATTTCTTTAAAGAGTACCTTTCTTGGTGCTCAAAACCAAAAAAAAGGAAACTACTTTACCTGAATAGAATTCATGGATATCATTTTTTTTATGAAAGGGATGGAAAATGTTTGTAATTTGCCCCCAAGGGGCTGGCAGCTCGATATCTTTCATTCCCTTATTACCTAGTCTGCACTTGGTCTAAACTGCTTTGTGAAGTCTGTACAGTGAGAACATGGGGGCGCAAACTATTCAGTTCTATGGAATGACTTTATTCAGTGCTTGTTTCTCTTCTTGAAATCGAGTTTTTGTACAAATCAAAGTCAGATTTCAACTAATAAGACTCACAAATCAGTTGAGCACAGTCAGAACTGTATATAAGGAAGTGGAAGGGATCGAGCAACCATTCCCCTGATGGAGCAGCTTCTATTCAGATTAGAGAGCCCTGTAGTTTTTTTTTGAGCACCTTAAAAGCCATAGTAAAGGTATTCACTTCATTAACCTCCCACTGCATCCTTTACCCAGCTCTAGCAAAGTGTATAAGCAGGACCCTACTGAAAACAAGATGCTGCAGCTCACAGCTGAGTTAAGTTTAGGACAGACTTGAGGCATTTTCTTTCCTTCCTCAACCACCTGATCATTTGTTCTCCAACCACCCCATCCATGCTGTGAAGTTAAGACTTAGCCTGATCTCTGCATGCACTCGGGTATGGGATCCACTGCTTTCTGCACACTGCCTCTCTTCAGAGTTTGAGCATAACTGTGCTTGTCTAGAGCATAGAAATCTCTGGCACTAGAACTGAACAACCTGATCTTTGTGATGCTGAGAACTTGCCTGTGTCGCAAGTGTGCTGTATGCAGGCAGATGTACTTCCATTTCATCACACACTGGTGTATGTGAACATGCATTTATATATTCAGTCCATCAGGTGGAAATGTGGTAGGGGTGTGTTTTTTTTCAGATATATTTGTAATTCCGTTTAGTAATGTTTGTGAATGGGACCTAAGCTGTTGATCCATAGCCACACTGCAGAACCAATAGCCTCGAGAAACGCTAGTGGGACGAACTCCGTTTATACAGACTCATAAAGCTAGGATGACTGTGTGCCTGTATAGTGCCACCATCCTGACAGGCATGACACAGACAGAGCACATTTTGGTTCCAGTGCCTAAGATTTCTATGGTCCAAATGGCCTAGACCTCACATTTTGTTTTTCATCGGTTTGTATTGGGTTAGGGTTACCAGATTTTGGGATGCCAAAAAGAGGACACTTAGTCCCTCGCCTAATTAGCCCTTGTGCCCACCCCCGAGTAAATAGGTTTAAAGCCTCCTCCGCATTCCTAGCTCATTTACAAGGAGGTCCTGGGTAGGAGACAGTAAAAACTAATAATAATAATACAACAGGACAGAGAAGGTACATGAATATTTGGGAGCTGGAAAAAGAGAATGTCTGGTAACCCTATTTGGGTTAAGGAGGTGAGGTGGGGATATCGGGCAGGTTATAAAAAGGGAACAAAAATAAAAAAAATAAAAGCAACCTTAAAAAAGACAGATCACAATATGAACATATGAACATACGAAATTTGCCAGCAGATAAAGGCCTAGAGGTCTATCAAGTCTGCTCGAATGTGCAGCTAGCATCCCTTATTCTGCAGCTGCCTCTCCCTTCCACCCTTCCCCTTCATTAACCCTCCCCCTTGTCCTGTCCCATCCTCGTTTGAAGCAGTCCACTGTTCTACTGCATACCACTTCAGCAGGTAACGCATTCCACCCAGCCACCACCCTCTCTGTAAAAAAGTGTCTCCTCATCTCCCTCCTGAACCTTCATCGCTCCAGTCTCATATCATGGCCCCTGGTGTCCCTCCCCTCCCTTACTTTGAACAGCCCCTCTGTACCTGTCTTGTTTATTCCTTTCATGTATTTAAAGGTTTCAATCATGTCACCTCTGTCTCTCCTCTCCTCCAGTGAGTACATGTTCAACTACTTCAACCTCCTCTCGTATGAGGGTCCCCAGCCCCTTGATCATCTTTGTCGCTCTGCATCCCTCCAGTAACCAATGTCCCTCTTCAGATACAGATGCCAGTACTGCACGCAGTACTCCAGGTGTGGTCTAACTAATGACCTATACAGTGGCAGAATCACCTCCTCCCTCCTCGAGGATATACCCTTGCAATACAACCCAGCATTTTGTTGGCCTTTGCAGCTGCCTTCCTCCATTGTGCCGAGTTGTTCATTGACCCTGTAATGAGCACACCCAGATCCTTCTCCTCCTCTGTCTGGGCTAGCTGCACTCCCCCTAGCTGGTAACTCCTCCTTGGGTTCTTCATCCCAAAATGCAGCACCTTGCACTTTTTGGCATTAAAGCCCAGTTGCCAGGTGTCTGACCAGGTTTCAAGCTTTGCCAGATCATCCTGCAACCCCTGCCATCCCCCTAGGTCATCCACCACCACGCCTACCTTGGTATCATCAGCAAACAGACTGATCTTGCTCTTGAAGTCCCATGATATGTCTGCAATGAATATCCCAAACAACACTGGTCCAACACCGAGCCCTGTGGCCAGCTCGTCACTGCCCACATGGGTGTGAGAGCTCCCCACCCACCACCACCACCCTCTGTTGCCTTCCCTGCAGCCAGTTTCCTACCCATCTCACCAGCTTTGCACCCACCCCTGTGCCTACTAACTTCCTTCCCAGCCTTCCATGTGGCACTAGAGTCGAATGCCTTACTGAAGTCCAGATACAGGACATCCACTGCATGGCCCCTGTCCAGTTGCCTAGTTACCCAGTCATAGAACTCCACCAGGTTGGTTTGGCAGGATCTGCCACATATGAAGCCATGCTGTCTGCTGTCCTGTAGTCCTTTGGCCTCTGGGAGGGCCACCAGCCTCTCCTTCAGGATAGTCTCCATTAGCTTACCCACGATGGATGTGAGGGCCCACTGGTCTGTAGTTTCCGGTTCATCCTTGGGGCCACTCTTGTGGAGGGCACCACATGAAACCATCCTCCAGTCCTGGTGCACACCGAATGTAGTGAGGCATTAAATAGGTCTGTCAAGGTCCTGCAAGGACCTCTGCCAGTCTGGCTCAGTACCCCTGGGGTGGATGCCATCTGGGCCTGGCGCCTTGTCCACCCTCAGTGCCTTCAAACCCTCTCAAACTCTGCTCTCCATGATTTCCCCATCTGTCACCATTTCCCACCCTGCTTCTGCCATTTCTCCCACCTTGGGTGTCACCCCCTCTTCTCTTTAGTAAATACTGAGCAGAAGTACTCATTTAGTGCTTCCGCCTTATCGCACCCTGCTTCCACCCAACCCCCCTCCTTCCTAATCCTTACTATGTGGTCCTTATAGCTCCTTTTCTCCCTGATGTACTTAAAGAAGTCCTTCTCCCCCTTCTTAATGCCTTGTGCCAGCCTGAGTTCCATAGATGCTGGCTCCCCTTACTGCCCTTGTCACCTCCTTCAATTCTGTCAAGTACTCCTCCTGTCCTCTCCCTCCCTGTTTTCTTGTACTTCCTAAAGGCAACTCTTTCCTCCTTACCTTTCCATGACCTCCTTGCTCAACCAGATTGGTTTCTTAGCCCTAGTCTTCTTGCTCTGGGCTTTGCAGCAGGTTTTGGTTGCCTCCACTATCCCCAGCTTTATGAGCTCCCACCTCTGGTTAGTGTCCATACTAGATTGAATTCTGGCCAGGTACCCTTTTACCACTTCCCCCATCCTCCCAAAGTCGGCCCTCCTGAAGTCCAGCACTATTGTGTCAGATTCCACTCCTTCCTTGCCCATATACAATGTGAGCCATACTGAGTGGTGGTCACTCCCTGGCAGCGGTTCCTCCACTGTAAGTTCTCTCACAAAGTCCCCATTTGCCAGCACAAGGTCAAGGTATTCCCTAACCTGGTTGGTTCACTGACCATTTGCAGCAGGAAGCTGTTCTGAAGGCATCCAGCAGTACCTGCTCCTTCTGTTCCTGGTTGTTGGGGTGCTCCAGTCCACTCCTGGCATGTTGAAGTCCCCCACAATCACCACACTACCCTTCTTGCAGGTCCTCCTGATCTGTCCTGCTAGTTCTCTGTCTAACTCCTCCATCTGAGATGGTGGCCTGTACACCACACCCATTCTAAGAATCCTATTCTTGGCATCCTGGATTTGCATCCAAAGTGACTCCGTACTACCCTCCTCCCCTTCCTCCCTTACACACTTCAGTCCTTCCTTCACATATAGTGCCACCCCCCCTCTTTTCCCAATCACCCTGTCCCTATGAAATAACCTGTACCCTGGTACAGACAAGTCCAAGTCATTGTGTTGGGTGGCCCATGTTTCCATGATGGCTGCAATGTCCACCTCTCCCTCTGCCATGAGAACCTGTAACTCTGCAGTTTTCCTCCCAAGGCTCCTAGCATTAAGGGTAACCACCTTCCACCCTTTCCCCCCATCCTGCCCTCCTTTCCTAGCATCACCAACAGTACTTGCCATTTGTTCTTTGTCACTGTTATGGGGGGTAAGCTCATATGGTTTCCCAACCTGTGGTATCTGCATATCTCTTCCCCAAATGCCACCTCCCACTCCTAGTTTAAATTCCCAACTTCCTCTATGTACTCCTCCATCCTCTGTTTCAACACTTTCTTTCCCTCCTCACTCAAGTGTAGTCTGTCCTTGGCATAGAGACTACTGTCCTCCCAGGTCCCTCCCACCCCCAACAGCCCATACCCTTTAGCACAACACCAGGTTCTTAGCCATCCGTTAAATTCCTCTATTCTCAGCTTTCTTGTTGTGTTTGCCTTTGGCATCGGAAGTATCTCTGAAAAAGTTACTGATCTTCCTGCCCCCTCACATAATTGTGCTAGTTCCTCAAACCTCCTCTGGACTGTATCTACTGTCTTGTCAGCCAGGTCGTTTGTCCCAAGATGTATAATTAAATGAGGCTTGTCCCTACCCCTTCTAGCATATTTCAGAACAGACTGTCCCACCCTTTCCGCTGTCATTCCTGGCATGGCCTCCACCCAAATGTGACTATGTCTCTCCCCCTTGCTACCCCATCTAACTCCTCTTAGTATTGAGTCCCCAGCACTAAGATTCCACCCTCTTACTCCTGCTTGCTTCCAATCATCTCCTCTCTCATTTCCAGCTCCTCTTCTTCCTCCTGCACATTATTTCCCCTTTACCCTGTTGCAATTCTCCCAGCAGAACTCCCCCCCACTCCAGTTTGGTCCAGGCATTTATCAATTACTCCTCTAATTTCATCATTTCCCTCCTCCACCTTCCTCTCTAGCAGTGCACAACTATTTTCTGAAGGCCCTTCACAAATGCTCTCCCTCTCTCTTCATAGTAACCTGTTCTCTCCTTTCCACTCCATGACTTTTGCCACTTCTTCACCTCCCCTCACAAGTCCCTATCTCCTCCTTCCATTTGTCTTTTGTCTTCTGACCTGGTTTCCCCTGCAATTGTTCTTCCTGGCCTGGGCCCCTTTGTCTCTGCTTTCCTTCTTCTGACCCTCTCCTCACCACTGTTGGCTTAAATCGCCCTCCCTCATCTCCCCTTCTTCCTCCCTCCAGTATTGGGCTAAACCCACCCCCAATCTGCCTTGCCTGTCTTAGTTCCTCCTGCAGACCCTCAATCTTCTTCCTAAGCTTTTCTATGTGGTTGCACACTAAACATCCTCCCACATTCCAGGCAATTTTTAGAAAGATTGGTGCACCGCAGTTGTTGCAGCCTACCACTCTACCCATTGCTGTTGTTGCCCACCAGTGACCCCCCACCCTTCCAGATGCAGGATACCAAACACTCCCCAAGTCTCCCTCTCCTCCTCTATCAGTGCAAAACATTTTCTTTATTTCCCTTACCTCCTTTGTTACTACGTTTAGATATATTGAGCAACTGCTTTTTATATTCCTATCCTTCCTATCCACACTCAAAACAGACTTTAAGTAGCCATTGCACAACCTTCTTCAAACTCCTACTCCTCCTTTCCCCAATGCAATATCAATGCGAAGAAGTAATGATGAAAGCTCCTAGATTTGCATTTACTTCCCTTCCACTGAGAGAGCAGTCACCTCTTCACTTGCTGCTGTTCCTTTCCTGGTATGCCTCTCCTACTCCACACCCCTTACTATACTCAGTGTTTAGCTCCTGTCAATCAGATTTAACAGGGCATATAATCAAGAGTTGGGGGAAGGGGGAAAAATTTGCAGCAACCAAAGACAGCAAAGAATACACCACCACTACGTTTTAAATCCTCAATAGCCCAAAAACAATTCTAAGTAAAGACAACAAAGAAAGTACAGTGTCACCAAAAGCCCACAATCCAAGTCTAAAAGAAAAACAGCAATTACCAGTTACTGTAAAGCATTGAATTGAATATGCTTCCTTCCCCTTCTGGCTTCTATAACATTCAAAAATACATACATTTCTATCTCAGCTCTTTACCCTTACCATCAAAAGGTAACTATGTTTTAAACTTGCTGCTGAATAATGAGCAAGGAAAATTTTATTTAAAAAAAATTGTGTAGCAACTGCATTACAAAAAGAGTAGGAAAAATATGCACAGCGTTTGCAGGTAACCTTGTGTAAAGCAGCTGTACAAACTTTTTGGGTGAACTCAGATGTGGTACAAGTGTCTGTTATACATGAGCAATTTTGTGTAGCAACTGATGAAAATTATATTGTTTTGTCATGCTACACCAGGTAAAATATTAATTGGTGGTGGGTTTTGTGGTGTGGGAAAACCTTTTATCCAACTGTCATTCTGACAGCAACCTGGTGGATTTCCTCCCTAATCTATGCCCTGCCATCCTTCTACTCACTCGATGAGTCAATGAAAGTATGCTGTGACACCTGCAGCTGTTGCAGAATGCAGCTGCTTGGCTGCTGATAGGACTTTCGAGTTCATGTCAAGGCTCTCTGGTGCTGCTTGATTTGCACTGGCTGCCAGTCAAGTGGCTTAGTGTTGCACTTCAAACTTATAGTACCCTACATGGGCTGGACCCAGTCTACCTGGAGGAGCTCTCGCACCCACACATACCAGTGCATCCTTGCCACTCTGCTGAGCAAAGCTTCCTGGTAGTTCTAGGGCAATATTAAAGACCTTAGAGGACTGGACTTTTAAAGTGACAGGTCCAGTCCCTTGGAATTCCTTGCCCAGAACTTGGAAGGATGCACCCTTGGTGGAGGCCTTTAAGTGGGGCCTGAAAACTTTATTTGCTGAGGTGTTTGGGTTTTAATTATCCAGTAATAGTGTCATCCCTGGTAGTATAATATTTTGTTGTTTATTTATTTATCGGAATATTCTACTATTTTAAATAGTTTTAGGTTGAGTTGTGCAAAGTCGGTTGGCGCAGTGAGCCTCTTGTGAAGGTCACCACATATACAAAGATTTGGATTATTGTGCAGCTGTGCTTCTGGAGTGTAAGCTCCCTGGCCAACCACAGGGGCTGTTGTGATGCCAGAAGCACTGCCCTCCCCTGCTTGGTTAGGAAGTGCTGACATTGGCAACATTGTCCTCATCCCAGCTGCCCATACCCGATTCTGCTAATGAACGTAGATTACAGGCCCGGCAACATAAATATGTGACTCCTTCTTTTATACAGAATATTAAATGTTTCATATTATTGATGCTCTTTTTATAGGTACCATTAACTCTAGTCTCCAAAATAGCAGTTAACTATGAGATTTAGTTGTCTTTTTTTTTTTATTCTCTTTTTACATACATTCCCCGAACTACGGATTCTTTGTGACCCTCTTTCACTCATTTTACTTTCAGGCATCTTTCTGACAAGGATCTGACAAGGACATTAATATACACAAATTACTGTAACGTAACATACATACTGTGAATCATTGCACATATTACAGTAATTCCATATCAAAGCGTTAATGTAACCGACAAAGCCTATGGCTGTACTTGTTATTGTCCTCACTATGTTCTGTACTGTTTCCCCGATGTGGAACCTTTGTAAAAGAGCCTTGGCTCAAAGGTGTCTTTCGAAATAATAATAAACTAAATAAACTAAGGATCTTCAGGTGAATGAACCATACTCTAGGATGGGTGAGTATGTGCTTTTTTGGTTTTATTATTTAACAGTAAAAAAATGCAAAATTGTGCAGTAGCATCTTTTAGAAGCTCTCATGCAGAGAACCCATTTTGTGGCTTGACTCATGAGCTATGTTTAGTTTTTGTTACATTTTATTACAATGCACTGAAGCTGTAATTTTAGTAAACTGTTCAGAATGCTGTGTTTCCCCTTCACTATGTATATCACTGATCTCGGTGATGCAGATAGTGAAAAAAGGGAATTGTGTTTTAACCCCGTCAGGCAACTAAACATCAGTTCATTAAAATGACAGCCCTAAAGCAGGCCTATCAGTGCAGTGTCAGCACTGCTGCTCATAACGCTAGTGAGATCTGGCTGTTGGGGTTCGGTTTCAGAAGGAGTGAGTATACCATGGGCAGCTGTTCTTTTGAGGAAGGGGTTATGTGCTCTGCAGCACACCTGCTACCTAACGGAATCTGGTTGGGAGCACAGTCAGGAGGAATGCTGTCAGACTCGAGTATGAATACACCTGTCATTGAACACCTATGAGCCTATGCAGACAGTTGGATAGAAAACTCCCTAATCATGATCAGATGACAGCCCAGTCCACTGCAAACCCTGCACTGTCAACTGAGTGCCCTCTGCCACTGGATCCTGCGCCCAGAGGGCTTGGCCATCATCTGTGTCCCCATGGAAGAATGGTGGAGTGGGTAAGCTGTAGGGAAGGCATGTGGTGGGGCTTGAGGGGACTGGTCCTGTTGGAGGAGGTAAGTACATAGGATGAAAAACAGGATTTAAAAAAATGACAGCCCCTGTGGACTGCACAAAATCATCAATTCATCCACATAACAGATGAATCTTTTTTTTGTTTTTGTTTTGTGTCTTGCTTTGCTGTCAGGAGCTTTTACATGTAACAGCTTGTTGCAGTTATCATCGCTGTCTTGGTTGTGTGTATGCTAAGCTGGTATTTCCAGCCCAAGAGGGACAGGGGGGACATGATAGAAACTTTTAAGTACCTCAAGGGAATCAACAAAGTCCAGGAGGGTAGCATCTTTCAGAAAAAGAGATGTGTAAGAACAAGGGGCACAATTTAAAGTTAGAGGGGGGACGGCTCAGGGGTAATGTGAGGAAATTCTTTTTCACGGAGAGAGTGGTGGACGCATGGAACCACCTTCCTGGAGAGGTTGTGGGGTCTAAAACAGTGGAGGAATTCAAACATGCATGGGACAGACATAAGGCAATTATAGTGGGGGGTTGCAGGAAATAGGCTGTTGGTTAACTAGAATCTGCAGCTTATCCAGGAGGTAGGGAAATGGGCAGACTGGGTGGGCCAAGTGGTCCTTATCTGCCATCAAAGTCTATGTTTCTATGTAAGATGACATTGCAAAGACTTACATGTGTTAGCATCATAACCCTCTCCTCATCAGTTTTGTTACCTGAAATCAACAGCCAAGATACAATCCGCATACAGGAAAGGATCAGCTCTGTCCTAGTCCCTATTGCCAACTTTTGTGGAGGCCGTATTTTTTACATTAAAGTCCTTAGTGCAGGTGACCCAGATTAGGGGAAGATCCAGGGTCTTGGATCATTTGATGGACTGGAAACTGCTGTGCTCCTATTTGTGCATTCTGACGTTGAAAATGGAGAATTGGAGGGCTAAATCCCTTAGTTCAAGGGGCAATGCAACTGACCCCACCCCCATTAGGCCCATTTAAGGGCCACTCCTCCTCACGCTGCACATGAGCATTTTTTTCTTGCTGCCCATCCTTGCTCCCCTCCCCATTTCTGCTGTTTGGACTTTCGCCCGTGTTTCCATGGCTGCCTTCAGCTGCCATCTCGCTCTCCTGCCGATATCCCTCTGTCCACACTTCCTGACCCTCCTTGGAGTTCTCTGCCTGCCAATGCCTCCTCTGTTTTCTCGCCCCCATACCTTGCTCATTTGTCCTCCTCCTTCCTGGGTCTCCTTCTTCTAGGCTTTTCTCGCTCCCTGGTTCCACACTGCTCTTTATTTATTTTTTATTTATTGGGCTTTTTGCCGCCTGCCGCCCTCCATCAGCCCATACCCCACCACCTGCCTTGCTTTCCCAGTTGACGTGCCCCTGCTGATACCCCCTGACTTACCCGGCAGAGTGGGGCCACCGTTCCAATCCAGTCTGTCTATGATGGGAGAAGGTATCAGCAGAGACTGACGTTACCTCCCTGGCTTCCCCCTCAGGGCGGGATTCAGGACTGGTCAGTATGGAGGATCCGGGATAGGTCAGCGAAGAGGTGGGGAGCCATGAAGGCTGGGTGCTGGGCTAGATTCATCCTGGCGGCTAACGAGAGTTTTTCCCCAGTTACCAGGGGCGGGGATGTGCAATGATGTCCAACATCCACCCCACACCTCTCAGTTCAAGGTGCTGGTCACCTGTGGATCCCCCCAGCCGCCCCCAGGAGTCCCCCAAGTGCTGGACACACAACCCCTCCCTTCCCCCCAGAGAAGAACAGCAGTCTGTGGGACGATCAGTCCTTCTCCCACCCCGGCTGGTCCTCCAGTTCCCTGAGTCAGTTTCCAAACCCGGGTCACCAGCATTGCAAGCAGAAATCCAACCACTGCGCCAGTGGGCCTACCTCCACACTACTCTGTGCTGGCACTCTGGATGTATGTCACCGACATGCCAGCATTTCCCTCTGCACCATGCTCCGCTGCTCCTACCATCCCTCTTCTGCTCCAGTTGGCTCCATTTCTTCAGCCTACCCAGTGTCCTGGACTGCCACCATGTCATGCAAGACTCCTCGTTCCAGCAGCACTTCTGCTACAGCAGCACCCAGGTGCTGGCCTCCTGCACTGCTGCCATTGTAATTCTGTTCAGCAGCACTGAATGGCAGTTTCCAACACCGCTAATGGGATGGTTGGGATGCTCTACATTCCCTACATTGCTACCATTTTCTGGATCAGCTGCCATGCCACCCCAGCTACAGCTATCTACCAGCATGACATTCCAGTCCCAGCTGCTGGTAACTTACTTTATTATTTTATTCTCCTGGTTTACTTAACTGCTCATCCAGTCTAGACCCATAATGAGTCTGCAGTGCTCAGTCTGATCTACGTAAAGGTCTCCCCATGCCTGCCATCGTCCACTATGACCCATGTGCAGACCTCATGCTCATTATAACTCACTTTTCCACATTTTGGAAACATGCCAGCCATATCCATTACTCCAGGCTAGCCCTGTGACTAACAGTCTCTCTGCACCCAGAAGTCCACATCTAGAGCATGCAAAACTTGGGGCAGGGTCCTTCTCACCTGGCCCATAGTTGGGAATGTCCTCAATCAGGGTGGCTCTTTAGTCATCAACTGTACTGATGGCACCTCTGGATACAGCATGTAAGACTTCGGCAGTGAAGGGGTGGGGCTGTCATGGGAAGGGCTTCTTTAGCTGCCAAAGTGGGTTCTGAGGCACCCTTTCAAGCTATTCTCCTTACAGCCACCTCTGGTTCACCTGATTTGTTCATAGATTGGTAGACCCGCTGAGTTCCTCGGCAGTCATTGGTCTCCTCATCCTGCCTTGGTTGCCCATCGTTGCAGAGTTAGCTCAAAACCTTCCACGGCGTTCCCGTTAGAGGGATAGAGTGAAAGCATTCCCCAAAACTGCAAGTCCCCTGGATTGGTCTACTAAATTGCAGTAGCAGTTTTCACTTAGCAAAACTGTCCTACAGCCTGGAGGGAAGGCGACCTAGGCCTTGAATCACCAGAGTTTTCCTCCTCAAAGGGGTTTTCTCCTCTCCTCTCCTCCATGCCAATAGTCATATTAGTTAAGCGTAGTCGTAGTCCCTAGGTCACTGAGGTTTCCGCTGTTGGATGGAGTTGGGTGGTTCCCCATATTTGTTCCTTCTTCCCCTTTGGCTGTTCTCTCTCTTCTTAGGAAGCCAGGCCTCCACATCTTACAGTTAGACTTCCAAGTGGGTCACCATTCACCTGCCAGAGCAAACCAACTGACTCATGCTCATCAAAGTGATTAAATTCCAGACATGCCTGTTGGGCAAGAAATCATTAATCGGCAAATCTCCTCCATATCTCAGCAAATTGCTCTATACCTGTTCTTCTGGATACCAGATCAGGGGCCAGACTCTGAGCTCGTTGGCTGTCCCATTTAGGAAAACATCTCTTGGACAGCAGTCCTTTACCTGCAGGGCTCCCTTGTGGTTAAATGAGATCCCTGCTCACCTAATTTTTACTGATAGCCTGCCCACAATTAAGTCGGAGTAGAAATGGCACCTTAATGCATCCAGGGCCTGTTGTTGCAGATACACAGTGTACTACCAGTCCATCTCCACCCATCTTCTAATATGTGTGAGTGTTGATACCTCGGCCCCCTCCCTCAACCACCCCACATCATGATTGTCGCAGCTGGCCATAGCAGTGGGCAGAGCTTCCGCATTTGCCTCCACACTTACTGCCCCTGCAATTAGGTGGGCCTGGCTTGGATCTCTCCTCTACAGGCATGCACTCTGCTCGGTTTTAGCACT
Source organism: Neoceratodus forsteri (assembly GCA_016271365.2). NCBI lineage: Eukaryota > Metazoa > Chordata > Ceratodontiformes > Ceratodontidae > Neoceratodus > Neoceratodus forsteri. The sequence continues at coordinate 603,587,537 of CM057456.1, read as the reverse complement.
TACTGTCCTACTGGAAGACATGCCTGGTACTAGCTGATCCCCCCCCCACCAAATCGGCTATTTTCAGTTCCCATTCCTGTTACCAGGACAAAGCTTGTACCATGGGCAGCTGAGGTCTTTGTCTCTGTGTTCCCCCATAAGCTCATAATAGTACTTTGTTTAAGGTGTTTGGCAGTAGCTGGTTACTTGTTGTTCAGTACTTATATTCCACATTATGTCTCTGTTTACATTACCACTGAACTGTTTGTTTAAATGTTCTGAGTTGTTTTTATTGTGTACACTCCTTCCCATGAAGTGTGAGCCACAGAGGTGGTAGTTCCCCATCTGTTGTACTGTATATGCTATGTACTTGATGTGGATCCCTTGCAAAATAACTTTTACTAAAAGTTTTTATTTTCCCTGAACAATGAAATAAATAAATAAATAAATAAATAAATATTTTATCCAAGCGGTACGATCAACTGACCCATGCTACCAACTGAACCCATGTTACTAACTGACCTACCTACAGGTCTTCATTGACCCATGCTACCAACTGAATCTGTTACTACCCAACCTACATGCTAATCTTCGACCCTGGTAAGCATTCACCACCCTGTATGCTTTGCTCACCTCTCTGTCGGGCTTTTTCCTAAGGTGCCCTTAGCCAAGGGAATCACTCCCACTGCACCTATAGTGGTGTAACCCTCTCTAGGGTTCCTTGCCTTCATACCCCTACAGGGTGGTATATCCCATGGATAGAGAGGCAAACCATCAAAGATTATCTGTTACACAAGCACGAAACCAGTTGCGCAGGCACATTGAATTGGAGAACTAATGCTCATATTTCAAGGGGATGGCACAACTGATCATGCTCCCACTCATCCCATTTAAGGGCTGCTCATCCTCATGCTGCACACAAGCATTTTTTCTTGCCCCTCCATCCACCCCTCCTCCTCCAGTGGCACCTCTCTGTCTCCCATGGGCTTCTTCCTAAGATACCTTTAGCCAAGGGAATCACTCAAGCAGCATCTCTAAGGGTGTAACAATCTTCTAGGGTTCTTTGCTTTCGTACCCCTACAGGGTGGTATATCTCATAGACAGAGAGGTGAAAAGCATCTTATCTTATATCCCATAGACAGAGAGGTGAAAAGCATCTTATCTATGTTACACAAGCAAGAAACCAGTTGCGCCTGCACATTGAAATTATGTACTCTCACCACCCTGTATTGGTCTAAGGAAAACTTCAGAAGCATGTGTCTTTGCCTCCACTAGGATGTGGTAGACTCTGGCCTGTGTTTCTAAAGAAAAGAGTGGGCCAGATGATGACAGTGTACTTGTCAGGGTTACAAGTGCTCCAAATAGAAGACTCCTGGGCAGCTAATTAGAGAAAAAGAGTTTAGAAAAGATATTCTGCACTGCCTTCTACATAACAATTGGATGCAGTGATGGTTCACCACCACTGTGGTCAGCCTGTCTACCTGCAGTGAAGATACATATTGATCTTGGGTGGGCAGTGTAATCCCAGAGTAGGGTGTCGCTGTCTGAAGACAAAGATATGGTTATTTAAAAATAATGCCATCAACTGAGAGGGGCTGGTGTGTGCCATCATCTTCACTTCCTCTTTATTTGCTGGTTCCTTGGAGTGGTCATCCATATTTTTGCCCTCTGCATTAATCTTGTTCATTTTGTGTGAAGGCTAGTGTGGGTTAAACATCCATTTGTTTTTGTTTTGCAGTGTGGACTCTGCTTGGATGCTGCTGGTGAAGTTTGCAGATTTCTAGTGCAGGTGCAATGTGTTCACAGTAAGTATGTCTGCATCTTTTTCTTATGGTTGTTTATCTTTAGAATTGTAGGTGGCTTGTTAGTGCCTACAGACTTGCTGAATAGAGAAATTTCTTAAAGTTTTATTTATTTATTTATTTATTTATTTTTATTTTCTATTTTTGGTCAGGAAATACAAATTATGCTAAGGTTTGTTTTCAGGTGCATCCTGGGAGCACAGGGAAGTTAAGTGACTTCATGAGAACTGAGAGAGCCAAGGTGGGCTAGCGTAGCCTGGGGCTAAGGAAGGGGAAAGCTTGGGTTTTCCTGGAGCAGGGCTATGGGAGCTGGGGTAGAGGCAGTTTGGCCTGGGTAGCCTGTAGAAGAAGGAGGAGTTGATACTTTTCGTGATGATTGGTGGTGTGGTGGAGTGGGCCACTGTCCACCCACATGGTGGTTGTATATATTTATAGATTCTTTTTGTAGTGATTGGGGGGCATGTACAGTACCATCTAGTCTACTTCTGCCATGCTTTCTATGTTTCTGAAAAATTAAGTCACACATTGGTCATTCATTTCTTTATTGTCAAGTCTGCTTTGAGCAAACAATTTTAAAATATATCCAGTAATAACGTGCTTACTGTTCAGTAACTTTAGTGTGGGGAAATCATCATAATTGGCAGTTTTAAAGTGTAAGCACAGACATGTAACATTAAATGTTAAATGTACTCGAATATTGTGAGGCCAATAAGCATGATTTAGATTGGATTTAAAAAGGAAGTGTAAATTTATCGCAGTTCTTTCTAATGAACATAAAAAAGATGTAGTATACAACTGTGTTTTAAAGTTCAAGTTTATTCATCACTCATTTTCTTCATAAAGTAACATGCTGCAGTTGCAATAATTATTTTTCTGTTTTAGGTGGTTCTACATAGTGAAAGATCTAGACCCTCCGTTTAGTGTAATCTTCTTCAAATCGGTGGAATGTCAACAAAGATAAGTTAAAGACATTCATTGTGGGAGTTAAAAAAGCTGGGCAAACATTTTTTTATGTGACTTAAAATGGTGCCTGTCTGTTGCCCCTCCCCATATGTGCACAGGAGTGCAGTGGGGACAGTGAGTCAGATGCAAATGGAGTGGAAGACACCAGCTGGCGTCCAGTTGGACTCCCATTCTGCTGCAGACTTGATCCCTGAACCATATAGAGAAGGGGATTGTGGGTACTGGTGTGCCATTACATTAAGGAGCTGTGTACAAGTGGCAGCACATTTTACAGTAATTAAGTGTGTAAAAGTGCCAATACATATTAGACCACTAATAGAGGCAGATACATTGGAAAATGAAGCGTGTAGGCAACAGCATTTCTGTATTGCTTCACATTGTCAATGTACACAAGGGTACATTTTGAGCAACCGTCTGGTATTGGTACAGCCTAAAGCTGTCACTCAACATGAAACCCTGGCCACAGGAGAATTACAAGAGCAGCATACAGACTCCATGAGCCACAGAGGGATAAAGTGCAGTCACACCTGCAGCATTCACAAATGCATACTGTTAGTTTGTTTCTTTTACACTAGGGAGAGATGGGGATAACATGATGGGATACTCTCAAGCCACGATGGGATATCTCTGCTTTGAGGGGCACATACAGCAGGAAGCTTGCAGGCATATAAGCCATGTGCTGTGCTCCAGCTGTGGTTGCCAGCTAGCCCAGCTGTAGGTGCAGCTCACAGGGAAAGGTTTTGAGTAAGAACCAGCATACATATGGCCTGTATACAGTGCCAGTTCATAGCCTGCCCCCATGTACTGGCACTGTATACAGGCCATATGCATGCTGCTGCTCAAAACCTGTCCCTGTGAGCAGCACCTATAGCTGGGCTAGCTGCAAGCACAGCTGGTGTACAGTATGTGGCCTATGCTGCGCAAATTGCATATATGGCCCAGTATGAATACTAATCGAGTACTACAGTACTTCTACTTTACCACTATTGAGAAGTATTCAGCTAGTCTTCATTAGTCTTCATTGCTATTCAGGTATACAGTTCAGAAGTAATCATTTAAGTAATCATCTAATCTTCACAGTACTGTCTTAATTTGCATATAAGACTACCTAACTACTAACTGAAAACATACATATTACTAAATTAGTCTTCAAATACATAGATCATTTAAATTTTTCGGCTCATGGGCAGACTACTTTACTACTACAGAGTATTAGACAAAAAAGATCATAAAATTATTATTTCAATACTAGCAAAGAAGACAAAACGAAGACAAAAATTAGTATTTAGACTTCGGTGAGGGATATGCATAGATATGTATGGTAGTATATAAATGGATATATATGGTAGGAAATGGATTAGAGTTGTAGTTTATACATATGGGTATTGTAGTCCATTACATATGTAAGTTCCTGTCATGCACAGTAAGCTTTTCTTTGTGTATTTCAAGTGATGCAAGACCACTGTCTCCAAGTAGAATAAAGATGGCCACTGAACTGACACACCGTGTATGAGTCTCTTCCTGCACTGACCCACAATATATCACATTGTCGATGAGGATACACATAAAAGAACTTCTAAGAGTGCAGATGAAGGGTTACGTAAACTAATGCATTTTTTTTATTTAAACTGCTCTATAAATCTTTCCAGCTCCCTACGTCTATTCTGCTTGTCAGGCTGCTTAACTGTCTCTCTATTGCTACTTTCTGAAAACTCCATAAATTGCTCACTTGTACGATCTGGCTACAGATTTATCTAAAGAAAGATAAAACAAAAACAAATGAGCAACTGCCTGCACTGTTTGGCTACTTTGATGTCTTGACAGAAAGAGAGAACACAGCTGCTAGCAGGGCTCTATGAGGCACATGAACTATAAAATCACACATGCCCACACAACGCAAAGCATCGTGGGCTGCATATGCAAATCACCATGAACTATGGCTGCAAACTGAAAGTTAACATTCCATTTGTCACTCACTCTCGCTGGTCTATGTTCTCAGAGACTGATCACAGCAATAAAAGCAGCTCAACAGCCTCTTGTGGCAAAATAGCAACATTGCATCACATAAGGCAAAGCCTTTATAGAAAAAAAATTGAAACACTTTTTTTTCTGGAAACTACAGCTGCTGCACCATCTACCAGGAAAATGACTGCAACTGGCAGAGTACCTGAATTGGATGCATCCAAGGAAACATTTGATTTAGAGCTAGAGTGTTTCCAACTCTGGCTTAAGGCAAACAAAATAGCAAAAGATGAACAAGTAGATGTCTTCCTAGCAGTCTTGCAATCACAAATGTATCCCCTTCTGCAGAATTTAACAGCCCCAGCCAATATCCTGACCCTGACATATGCGCAAGTCAATGAGGCACTTGCACAGCATTTCAAACCCCAGCCCCTTCTCATTGCTGAACAGTACACCTTCTATCATCACAACCAAGGGGAAGGAGAACCTATTGCTGACTACATCACCGCAATACAGCACCTAGCACACACTTGTGAGCTTGGCCAGTCCCTGGATGATGTCCACAGGGATCGCTTTGTCTGTGGTCTGAGAGGGGAAGCTTACAGAAAAAGGCTTTTGCAAGGGAAAAAAACTAGACCTCAAGACAGCTTGTGACATTGCAGTTGCTATGGAGCTTGCTCAGAAAGGCTCCCAAGCACTGGCGGGACATTCTGAACCCCAAACAAGTGAAGTTCACAAGGTTACCCATACCATAGAACAAAAGGGACATGCCACACCACACAGTAGTCCATCACATGCTCGTCAGCAACCCCAAACATTTAGGAAGCAGGCAGCACAGGGCACTTTCACAAAGTCACAACTGTGTTACCAATGTGGAGGTAACCACCATCAAAGCATATGCTGCTTTATATATGAAAAATGCTGCAGCTGCAGAAAGTGGGTCACATACAAAGGGTGTGCAAAAGTACATCACGGAATGCTACTGCACAGTATGCCACAGAAGGCACTGCAAACACTAAAACAGAAGATGAGGCATTGTGCCTGTTCATGGTTTATGCAACATGGGCAAGTAGAAAGGAAATTTGCCTCCAGTGTGAGCTAGCAGGCAACCCAGTGAGCATGCAGCTAGACGCTGGAGCCTCAGTATGTCTTGTGCCAGAGAACATCTACAGAGAGAAACTTCAGCAGTGCCCATTGCAACCATCACCTATTCAGCTCTCGACTTACTTAGGAGAGCAAATCCCCATCATAGGGGAATCCAAATGCCAGTCACCTATGACAGAGGAACATGGGCCTTGCCTCTGGTGGTGGTACAAGGAGGAAGACCTGTATTACTAGGCAGAGACTGGCTCATGCAGATGAGACTGAACTGGAAAAAGATCTTCAGCTTAAATACAGTGACCAAAGCACTGCAAAATGCGCTAAGGAAAGTACTGGACAAACATGGCCCTATTTTCCAGGATGGTTATGGCACGATCTGGGATTTCAAGACAAAGATCCAAGTGCAACCAGAAGCCATTCCAATTTCCCACAAGCCTCGACCAGTACCTTATGCTTTAAGGGAAGCAGTAGAGAAGGAACTGAACCATATCTGGAAAGCCATGGTATCATCTCACAAGTAAAGAGTAGTGATTGGTCTGCCCCTATCATTGGGGTACCAACACGAGACAAAGCAGTGATGCTGTGTGGTGACTACAAGGTTACAGTGAACCATTGCATACAACAAGATCCATACCCATTTCCCAATGCAGAGGACTTGTTTTCTATACTCTCGAGGGGCAAGTTGTTTAGCAAGTTGGACTTATCTTTTGCATACTAGCAAGTGGAACTGGAACCAGAGCTGAAATGTATCTAACCATCAACACACACAAGGTACTTTACCAGTATCACTGCTTGACATATGGAGTTTCCACAGTGCCAGCAATTTTCCAGAACACAATGGACCAGATACTATATGGACTGGACCATGTAGTATGCTTTATGGATGATATCTTGGTAACAGCACCTACGGTGGAAGTGTTCCACTATGCTGTGGTGACACGAATGTCAGTGACCTCCCCTACAGCGACACATGGGTGCCGACATAGCTGATACCACTAATTCGGACTACTGACTGGAAACCACACTGACACCTGTTCAGTGTACATGCGGGGGGGCTATGCTTCCCATGCCCCCCGCTCCCCTGGACTTAAGGACTCCAACTCCAGTGGGGCAGATGTAGGGGAGAGCGGCCAAACTCTGGAGTCAGTGACTTGGTCATCACTCTGGCAACCCAGTCGACACTGCGGGTGTTGATGGGTTGCTGTCGTTGTAACAGCATCACTGTAAAAACATAGCTGTTACAACAGTATATGCAGTGGAAGAGCATCTGACAATCTTGGAACAAGTTCTGGCCAGAGTGCAGTGGTATGGACTGAGAGCAAAGCTAGTAAAATGCCCATTTCTGCAAAATTCTGTTGAGTACCTAGGTCACCGGATTGACACCCAAGGCCTACGCCCAACAGACAGCAAGGTGGATGCTATTGTCATGGCACCTGCACCACCAAATGTGACAGAGTTAAAATAACTCTTAGGTCTCTCAAACTACTACGGATGGTTCTTAGCCCATCTGTCCACATTATTGCAACCACTCCATGACTTGCTACAGAAAAAAGCTCAATGGAATTGGTCACCACAGTGTGAGAAGCATTCCAAGCTTGCAAGACACATCTTCTAGGCAGCAAGTGGTCAGCGCACTATGACCCAGCCAAACCTCTGAGGCTGGCATGCGATGCATCACCATATGGAGTGGGGGCTGTTATCTCACATGTGTTACCTTCTGGAGAGGAACACCTAATCGCTTTTGCTTCCAGGACATTGTACCCAAGCGAATGAAGCTATGTTCAGATCGAGAAAGAAGCACTGAACATAATTTTTGGTGTCAAGAAGTTCCATAAGTACCTTTATGGAAGGAAATTCACTCTAATGGATCACAAGCCTCTACTTGCAATTCTGGGGCCAAAGGCCACAATACCAACTCTCGTAGCACTCCAAATGCAGTAATTGGTCCTGATTGTGTTGGAATACGACTATGACATTGAATACAGACATTCTCAAGATCATGCAAATGCAGATGCACTGTCGAGACTGCCATGCAAGGATGTTGCCATGAAGGAAGATGATGTGACAGCATTCCATCTTTCACATCTCGAGGACTTGCCCATTGCTACACAGGATGTCACAGTAGAGACATGGCAAGATCCTGTCCTCTCTAAAGTCCTAGATTTCACCCTAAATGTTTGGCCTAACATCACGAGAGACCCAACCCTCTGACCTTTCTTAGACAAGAAGGACCAGTTGTCCACAGAGCATATCTGTGTTCTGTGGGGAGCTCGAGCTGTGATACCTCCAAAGTTCTGCAAGAGGTTACTTTCTGACTTACATGACAGCCATCCCAGAATCTCTCGAATGACGGCATTGGCCAGAGGACACCTCTGGTGGTCAGGACTTGATCAAGACATCCAACATCTTGTCAACCAATGTGCACCATGTTCAGCTGTCTGTAACCAACCTGCTACTGCACCCCTGCATCCCTGGTCCTGAGCTACCACACCGTGGGACTGCATCCATATCGACTATGCTGAGGTGGACAAACAACACTTCTGGGTAGTAACTGATGTCCACTCCAAATGGCTGGAAGTGTTGCCACACAAGTCACAACTACTGAAAAGACTATAAACCTTCTGAGACAACTTTTTGCCTCTTATGGCCTTCCACAGCAGTTAGTGTCAGACAATGGTCTCCAGTTTTCTTCCCATGACTTCAAGCTGTTCCAAAGCAGAAGGGTGTCCAACATATTTTGACTCCATCCTAGCATCCAGCATAAAATGATGCAGCCGAAAGAGCTGTACAGCCATTCAAAAAGCTAGGAATAAGCTAGATTCATGGCAAGCATCTACAGCTCAAAGGCTGGCTCATTACCTGTTAGCTTACAGAAACACTCCTCACACAGTCACAGAGCAAACACCTGCTGAACTGTTCCTAAAACATCAACCTCATACCCATTTGCCATTGCTCAGGTCAGACTTGGCCAGCACTGTCGTAAAGCATCAACTACAGCAGCAAAACGATCATGACAAGTCAGCCAAATCAGTATGGATTTTTCATCCTGGGGAGAAGGTGATGGTTCAAGACTGCAGACATCCAAAGATTTCTTGGATTCCTGGGGTGGTGAGTGAAACACATGGACCCTTGACTTATGCAGTTCGCATTGGATAGTGACTTGTTCAGGTACATGTGGATCACCTGCTGCTTCCAAGGTTCTAGCAAATGCAGCAGAAGATGTCACTCCAGCTGCAGACAGTGACACACAGGACTTTGCTCCTACACGTGAAGTTCCACCAGAACTGGTGCCAAATAATAATGAATCACCTGTTCCACCAGCAGTGGTTATTCCAGCCTACATATGTCCCCTGAGGCACCGAAGACCACTACAAAGACTTGACTTTTAAAGTCATGTAATGAACTTGTACCTCAGTGTAACTGAACTCTTACTTGTACTGTTATTTAGTTAGTAACAAGTTCTACCCAAGGGGCAGAATAATCCCCTGAACTTGTTTCTGAGTACCAAACAGCCTACTTTGGCCCGGAAGTTAGAAATGTTACTGTTGAAGTATTTTACACAAGTTTCTGCCTAAGGGGGAGGAGTGTAGTATATGCATGGATATGTATGGTAGTATATACATGGATACAGAGTTGGGTAGCAATGCGTTACAAGTACCATGTTACTGTAGTTAGATTGCTTTGCCCAGTAACATGTAACTGTAGCTGATTACTTGTAGGAAAATGTAATGTTGTTGAGTTACTTTTTTCATTTCCGTACAAGTAATGTGTTACTTGTAACACTGTGTTACATGTTACTTGGTCTTGGTTGCAGTTGACAGGAAGAGCGTGGAGAAGGACAAGTGAAAGTGATTTAATTCAGACTCTGTTGTTCTGTGTTGTAGAGAGTGTCTCTCCCTTTGATGTTCCCCGCAGGGTGCTGATGCCACCAGTCAGACAAATGGTCCTCCTAGTTTAAGATATATTACTGAAATACTGATATGAAAACATAGGAAGGAGGATTTATGGCACACCAAACCCTTATCATGCCCCAATCATTCCTTTGCTGCTAGCCTAGGTAATTACCCTTCACTGAAGACAAGATACTTGCAGCATAGGTGTGATAGTGGTGTCTAGCAAGTCTTCCTTAGCTAACTTGTTGTGGGGGTGGGGGCTAGTGGTGCTGGGCTGTTGAATTAGCTTTAAATTATACTGCCTTTAATGTGAGTTGTCAGTTTCCTTTGTGGTATTGTGCCTGTACATTGTGTGCCCTTATCAGATGATCTTCCTTCATCTGTGTGTGTGTTTCGGTGAGCCGACGGTCCAGGAGAAGAGAGAAAAAACTCATCTGAGGTACCAGGACCTGGTGTGGCATGCAGTGTGTGGCTGACAGTGACACCAACCTGACTCCCTGAGTATGATTTGTGGAAGAAACTCTTCACAAACATGGCCAGTGCAGGTCAGGACATTTTGGCAGAGGCAGGACATAGTGACAAGAAGTCTGAAGAATAGTGTGCACTCCCTCCCAGATATCAGTAGTAACCTGGCTCTGAATCTGCATTGTGGTAGAAAAAGAGTTGCTAAGAAGAGTAGGACTTCCCAGTGAGTGATAAATGTCAACTAGTTTCAGGCAAAGTCACGGCACTCATATCCTCATGTATCAGTTAGCAATGAAAAAGTCAAAGTAAACAGACATAGGTTTTAAGTGTTTATTGCAGTTCTTAGACAAGCATTTGTCAATGCCGAATGTCGCTTGCTTGTATGTGCTGTTTAGGTATTTGGAAGTGACAGTTTCATGCCTTCCTCCCAAGAAATCCACTGTGTCTTTCCGTTCAGTATTCACAGAAGAGTGGGAGGGGCAAGGGCCACAGCAGTACAGCAGTTGCCAAGGGGGTGAAGAGGTGGACAAAAGAGTCCTGCAGGAGCTCACTAAATTGAAGGTAGAAAAAGCGATGGAACCAGATGGCATATGCCCAAGGATATTAACAGAACTGCGAAGGGAGATAGCAGTACCTCTGGCAGCCATGTTCACTGAGTCATTCAACATGAGTGAATTGGAGGAGGGCACATGTGGTCCCTCTAAACAAGTCCGGCAGCAGGGAGGAGGCAGGGAACAATAGGCTATTCAGCCTCACCTCAGTAGTGGGGAAGATCATGGAGACGTTGCTTAAAGAAAGGATAGTGGGGCATCTAGATGTCATCGGAACCCAGGACCATAGACAACATGGATTCACAGTGGGGACATCATGTCAGATAAATCTGGTTGATTTATTTGACTGGGTGAAGAGAAGTGGATCAGGGTGGGCAGCGGACAACGCTACGTTGATTTCAGCAAAGCCTTTGTCACCATCCCATATAGGAGGCTGATAAACTAGCTGGGTAGGCTGGACATGGGGGAAAGGGTGGTAAACTGGGTTAGAAACTGGCTAACAGACAGGAGGCAGAGAGTGGTGGTAAATGGTATACAGTCTAGGGAGAGGGGGCGACCAGTGGGGTGCTGCAGGGATCGATCCTGGGGCCAGTTCTGTTCAATGTCTTCATTAGTAATATTGCAGAACATCTGAAGGGAATTTTTTCACCAAATCTTCAACATAACCATTTTAAGACCTCTGCTCATGAACAGTGTCACTGTGATTTTCGTAATTTGTCCCGTACATTGATTTCACACACCGACTGAGCCATTGTGCTCTACATGGGTGGAAACACATTTTGGGTGAGATGTGAAAAATGACAGCTGTACTGCTCATAAGAAGGTGTGGTAAAATGGCAATGTTGAAAATCTGGAGTGAAAATATTGAAAATTCACGAACTTACGAGCGTGCATAGGAACTGTACAATGCATGCTCGTAAAACAGTCATTTTTTGGAATTTTTTCACCAAATTTTCAACATAGTCATTTTAAGACCTTTGCTCATGAACAGTGTCACTGTGATTTTCTTAATTTATCCCGTACATTGATTTTGCACACCGACTGCGCCATTTAGTGCTACATGGGCGGAAATACGTTTTGGGTGAGATGTGAAAAATGACAGCTGTATTATTTATAAGAAGGTGTGGCAAAATGGCAATGTTTGAAATCTGGAGTGAAAATATTGAAAATTCGCGAACTTACGAACGTGCATAGGAACTGTACAACGCACGCTCGTAAAACAGTCATTTTTGAATTTTTTCACCAAATTTTCAACATAGCCATTTTAACACCTGAGCTCATGAACAGTCTCACTGTGATTTTCTTAATTTGTCCCGTACATTGATCTCGCACACCGACTGCGCCATTGTGTGCTACATGGGCAGAAACACGTTTTGGGTGAGATGTGAAAAATGGCAGCTGTACTACTCATAAGAAGGTGTGGTAAAATGGCAATGTTGAAAATCTGGAGTGAAAATATTGAAATTTCGTGAACTTACGAGCCCGCGTAGGAACTGCACAACGCACGATCGTAAAACAGTCATTTTTTGGAATTTTAGCATCAATTTTCAACATGGGGTTTTGGCACCTTTTCATGAATGATGTCACTGTCATGGTGGTATTCCGGGCCGAAGGGTGATTTCGCAGTCACTGCATGAAATCACCCTTGGACCCAATAACGCTATGACCGTGACATCATTCATGAGAAGGTCCTAAAACCCCATGTGAAAATTTGGCAAAAATTCCAAAATGCCTGGAGATATGCAATAAAGTTGATCCCCTCATCTAGCTTCCATTATACAGCTTACCGGCATTTCCTCTGCCCATGGGGTCAGCTTTGAAGAGTGCAGACGTGTTCCCAGTCCACCGCAGATTGTCGCACCGAGTCCGGAGGTAAGTATGGGTGTGAGGCTGGTGCACATGGATGGGTGCGGGTTGTGGGGTTTGGGAAACGCGTTACGGACCGCTTGCTTTTACAGGTTTAAAAAAATGACTATGGATCGTTCTGCCACGCTGAGTGAGCTCCCAGCGTGGCGACATTAAAGTTTGAAATGATGGATTGGGCACCCTCACGGGCCATGGTATTTGTTGCCATGCTGGGGTGGCTCCCAGCGTGGCACAAGGACGGGGTGTTCAGCCGACGGGGATTGGGCACTTCATCGCCAGTGACCGCTGCCACGCTGGGGTGGCCTCAGTGGCACCTACTACTGGGGACGGTAGCTCAGTCGACGGGAATTGGGCACCCCGTCGGCTATACAGTGCGCAGGGCCACGCACGCGCTGTAGTCTGTGGGGGGCGCTGCGAGCAGCCGAGCATCTTATCGGTGTCACTCAGCCGTAGCTCCTTTCAATCAGAAGCCACTGCATTTGGAGCGTGTCATAGACAGCTCCAAATGCATTGGCTTACAGGGGCCGCGCCTGCCAGCACACTGACTGAATTGGAGGAGGAGGTGACACACCTCCAAAATCTCCGATGATGGCACTATGTTTCTTGCACATGTGTGCAAGCAACATAATAAAAAAGGCAACTGTGATGGTGCTTTCTCCTAAGGACTGCAATAGACACTTAAAAAAATTTAGGTCTGCTTACTTTAACTTTTTCATCTTTAAGTGATACATGGGGATATGAGTGCTGTGACTTTGCCTGAAATCAAATCTTTGTTCTGTGTTGGTGTGGCAGGAGTTCAAGTAATAACATGATTTTGATTTTTTTAACAGTTTAACTGTTACTGTTCCACGAGGGGATGTTGCCACACTTGAAGGTTGCAGCATGTGATTTGCTATGAAAGATTAAAAAAAAATAAAAAAGAAATGCTTTATAATTGTTAATAGATGTTTTGGTGGCACCAGGGCTTACCAGATGGGTTTCCTTATGGTATGTGTGTAGTTTCTTAAATAGAGCAAATGGAGATACTTGCCTTGAAAAGAATATCACAAATAAAGGTAATTATCAGCATCATTGGCTTATTTCCTAACAGCAGGTTGGCCTCCTTTTTTTTCAGGCAGTTTATCATTTTCCAGAAAGAAAGTCACTATATCTTGACAATATAATAGTTGCATAATGGTGGCAAAATCCCCAAGGGAGAATACGTCATTAGCTGTAGGCTATAACAAACATTTAAACCAGGTGATTGTGTTTGATAGCTGCAACTCACTTTGTAATATGTTGTTGCAGCAAGCAGTTGTTTTCAGCATTGACACTACCTTACTGTAATTCTAATTTTGTCAACTAAAAAACTAGAAATTCTTGCTTCTGGCCAGATTTCTTTTGAAAGGAACAAATGACTCTCGTAAGGGATTTCAGAGGAAGTCATTGAGTTAACTGTCATAGTCATCAGTGGCGAAAGCTAAATGCCTGCTCTATGATTTAGCACACAATTAGGACGGACTGCTTTTCATGTTTGATTACAAGTAACTTGAGCTCCTCCTTTATTTATTTATTTAGGAAATCAGAATTACAACCCTTTGAGTCATAGACTCGTTTCCAAAGGCTCCACGTCAGAATAAAACATAGACGTTCATACAGTACATACATAGAATAAATGTGGGTGAGCAATCATACAGAGTGTAAGTACAATGAGCATGGGTTAATGCCCATACATTTGGTAGCTAAAACAGAGCAGAGCTACCGACATATTTACCTAATGAGCGGTTAAGACCTATACAATTGGTAGCTAAAGCAATGCATGACATGAGTTGGTAGTAAGCAGCCTCAGGGAGGCCTTGTCTTAGACATAATACAATGCATTCATAGTCCAGTGCAACTATATGGTAACTGTGGGAGGTGAGCAGCCTGTAGGCTAGAAATAGTGAGGGCTCTCCACTGCCTGGCCAAGGGCGGGTACATGGCCTAGCGGCATGGTGCAGGATCCACAGGTTACCGGTTACACTGGCATTGATGTGAGGAGAGGATATGGGCCCTTAAGGCAGCTTTTAAAAGACCTAGATTGGTGATTGATGTGACAGCCAGAGGGAGGGCATTGTACCAGGATGGAGCTCTAAGGGAGAAGGCTCACTGGCCAGATAGATTTCGGGCAGCCCGTGCGGACACTGAGATGGTTGCTGCCTGAAGAGAAGCCATGACACCTATTTGGGTTAAATCCCGGGTGGATTTTTTAGGTGAAGAGACAGAACTGGTATAATAGTTTTTCCTCAAGACAAAGGATATTGGTGAGTGTGCATAGGGTGCAGGTATGTGTTTTTCTGTTGGCACAAGAGAGGAGCCAGCAGGCTTTATTGATGACTACTTGTATTTGATGAAGCGCCGTAGGGTCGGCGGCAGCATAGATTGTGAGGCCATAGTCCACCAGCGATAAGACTGAGGAGGTAATGGCTAGGCAAAGTGCTTCAGGTGGCATGCAGTCTTTATGTCTGTAAAGGAGACCAATGCGGGTGTTGGTGGTGGAGGTGAGCATTTTTATATGTTTTTATTTTATTTAGTTTTTGTTGACCAGGTAAGTGCACTAGACAAGTCCTGCCTATTTTCAGGCACGACCCAGGGGAAGGGAATACAGATGACTGCCAACTGACCTTGAACCAGATTAAGCTGTTGGTGGTATTTTTAGTGAATGAGGGAAATTTGGCCAGGACACCGGGGAAATTCCCCTACTCTTTGTGGTGGTGCTGTTGGACCATGGATTCATTTGTGGGAATCAGTCACTCTGCTGGTGTACCTGCAGGAGAACAGAGCTCCACTCCTGCAAGTCCAGCTTTTGAGCCTACTTTGCTACCTACGTCTGAAAGTGAGAATGCTATACTTGTGGATACCGAAGTGCCTGAAGCGTCTTTACCTGCTCTGTCTTCCTCTGCATCATCTGATTTTTTGCCTGCTGACGAACTCTGGTTAAAATCTCTGCTTGCTACACATCGGCATCAGGTAATGGCAGTGATTGATGCCGCTAGCCCTATTGAGTCTTCTCCTCCTGGGTCACAGACTCTGGCACCTGGGTTAGTGTGTGTAAAAGCGCACCCTGCATTTTCTACAGCCGCGGTACCTTCGGGCTCTTCAGTGGTGCTGAGTCTGCGAATGTCTCCTGTTGCAACAAGATACGCTAGTGTTGCACCGTGCTGCATTGGAGCTTGCAACACCTCCTGTACTGGTTTCAGCTGTGGCTTCTCTGCTGTTTGTCCTGCTGACTGTTTCATCTCACACTACTGTAGGTACTGAGCTTTCTTGTCCATGTCTCACACCTTCTATTGCACCTATTGTTTCGCCTGTTTCGCCTACTCCTGCACTACTGCCCTGTACTAGCCCCCTACCTAGCTCTTTGGAGGCCTCCTTGCACAATGCAGGATGGAAACCTGGTGATTCTGGGCATTGGTTACCTGACCCTGCCCATAGCCCGATACCTGGTAGTAGCGGGCTGCAGATCTCCCTTGGTGGATATGCCTATACTTCCTCCTGTGGACTTGGACTTGGATTTACGTGCAGAGGATGTTCAACATCCTGAATTGGACACTACACTGCTCACTAAAATTCCTTCCTTGCCTCCCTCCTCTTCAGGTGATGAAGGCCCTAGCTCTTGGGGCCCTGCTTGGGGTGATCACATGGACACCGAGGTCCTGCTCCCTGACTCTTCTCCTGTCCCATCTCCTGACCCTTCTCCTAACCCTGGGGAAAAGGCTAAATCTACTTGGGAGGAATTTCGTAAACGAGATGCATTTAGGAACCCCCCCCCTTCAGCATCGGAATGCAGTCCGACTTCAGTATATTGGGGGTCTCGATGTTGTACCTGACTGTCTCTATGTAGGAAAGTCTTTTTTGAAAGGATCATTGGGTTTTTTCACTTATGAGATTTTTGCACTAATTCATGTGTCTGGGTCTTCTTTATATGACATTAGTTTTAAAACCCCTCAGGGTTTAGACTGTTTTTGGACTAAATATGACGCCCTCAAATACTCTGAGTTGTGGCTTCCATTTCAGGCTATCCCACTTACCAGACCCTCTATTAAAACTGTTACTATTTTGTTACAAAATGAGAATGTGGCGGCTTGTGATATTACACATTGGTTGAAACAACGCTGTGATGTATTGGGGTTACCTCAGCCTATCTTTGGCATTATAAAGTGAGGCTTAGGCATGCTGTTGGTCCACTGCACTTGTCAAATAGTCTGTTTCTAGGTAGAGAACGGGGCCATTGCTTCTATGTGGGGCAACTTCGCACCTGCTTTAAGTGTGGCTCCCCTTCCCATCTCAGTGCAGCTTGTGATAGACTACGTTGTTCCCTTTGTCTATCTTTTGGCCATGCTAGTTCAGATTGTACTTCTGAGCTCAAGCGTAACCTGTGTGAGGAGTTGGGTCATGGTTTTAGATCCTATCCTTGGGCTTCCCACAACAGTGAGGATTGCCCGGACCAGGATTTGATCCTTATAAATGCTCAGAAAAAGGATACTGATACTGTGAAATCCCTTATTTCACCAGTACTGGTAGTTTCTGGCCCCCCTTTATTCCCTGATGTTAATGTCCCTGCTCCCCAGGATGTTGCTTTATTAACTGGATCTTCCCCCGAGCCTCCTTTGTAGGACGTGCCTCGGCCAGTTGTTCAGGACCTTTCCTCTACGCTCCCCCCTCCTCCTGTAGAAGCCTTGGTCCCTGCTGAACCTATGCTTGTCCCTGAAATGGATCTGGATAATATTATAATGCCTCCTCCTGAGCCTAGTGTTCAGGCGAAAAAGCAGGATCAAAAACAAACTAAAAGTATAGCCAAATTGGCTAAAGCATCTTCTTCTGGTGGCTCTGTTCCCTTGCATAATAAATTTGAAGTCCTGTCCCACCACACTCAGTCTTCAGATGTGGAAGCTAATTCCGATACCTTCTCACAACCTGTAGTGTCCTCTGATTCAGAGAGTGATAAATCAAAGGAGTTGCCCCTCGACAGTTGGCCCTTACGGCCTGGGGTACGATCCCACAGAAGTACTAGGTTGGGGAGGGTTACCTGATGTTGTTTCTTTTTCTTCCTTTTCTAGTCTTCTTTATGGCCGTGGCATTTCACCTCACTGTTGCCACGCTAAATGTGAACAGTGTTAAAAATGCACATAGGCGCCCACTTACTTTTCAGTTTTTATGTGATTTGGCATGTGATATTTGCCTTATTCAAGATACCTGTCTCAATACCCTTTCTTTGGTTAATATGGGCAATAAGCTTTGGAGGTGGGGTCCCTATTTTTCTCTTTGGGATTGGAAACCTGTAGTGGTGTTGGGGTGTTGTTTCGGGGTGATGGATTTCATGTCACAAAACTGGTTGAGCTAGTTATGGGACGGGCCTTAATATTGGATTTTGTCTATTTAAATACAACTTGGAGGTTAATTGTAATTTATGCACCAGTTACAAAGAAGGGTCGAGTGGACCTCTTTCATGCAGTACAACCCTTTTTGTTCACATCTTGCTTCCTCATATGGGGTGGTGACTTTAATTGTGTAGTGCATTGACTGACAAGGATTTCTGCGATACACGTTGTCTCAATCAAATTATTGTTCAGAGTCATTTACGGGATGTTTATAGAGTTTGTTGTCCCAGTGGTGGACATACTTTTTTAAAGGCTCCTTATCTACTAGGATTGATTTTCTTTTTGTCACTTCAGCTCTACAGGTAATTAAGGCTCAAACTATTCCAGTGGAGACTTCAGACCACATGGTGGTAACTGCCACATTAGGGGTATGCCCTCATATTAAACTGGGGTTGGGATATTGGAAACTGAATTCTTTACTTTTACTTGATACCAGGTTTCTGGCTCAAGTACATGATCTGTTGAAAGCTCGTATGTCACTATCTGGACTTTCTGATGATTTATTGGGTTGGTGGCTTCTCACTAAGTCTGAAATCTCTTCTCTGGCAAAAAGAGCATCTAAATCTGCTGCAGTGACTAAATATAAAAGATATTTGTCTTTACGAATGCAGTTGGAAACTTTATATTCTGCTATACACTCACAGGGTTTATCTTTGATGGCACAGGTACAGAATGTTAAAAAGGAAATGGCAGCTTTACAATATACTAGAGCTACCTCCCTGTTTCATGAACATAGGGTCTGTTCTGCAAATAAATCTGGTTTAGGTGATGTGTTGGATTGTAGTCATAGGCGTTCAGTGGATTGCCTTATAACGGAAGTTGTGGGTACTGATGGTAACAGCTACACTGCTTTCCAGGATATATTGCAGGTGGTCTCCTCACATTTGTCGGATTTATATACTGTATCATTAGTGAATAGCTCTGGTCCCAGGAATTTTCTTTCCTCTCTTCATATTGCCCCTTGTTCAGATGTATTGTTACAGGCTTTAACTGCTCCCATCAGTACGGATGAAGTTAAGAAAGAAATTTCACATTTACAAAACAACACGGCACCTGGTATTGATGGTTTGCCTGCAGAATTTTATAAATCCTGTAGTTCTTTGATTTGTGAAATACTAACAGTAGTGTTTAATTGGGCCTTACAACATCAATCCCTTGATTTTCATTTCTGTACTTTGATACAGATTTTGTTATATAAGAAAGGCAGTAGGAAAGTACTTGCCAATTGGAGACCTCTAAGTCTCCTTAATACAGACTTTAAAATATTAATGAAGGTATTGAATACCAGATTACTGTACATAGCTCCTAACTTGATTTCTCTGCACCAGTCCTGTTCAGTTCCGGGTAGATCCATGTATGCTAATCTCCTCTTACTTAGAAAACTAATTGAACTTGGTAAAGCTGATGTTATAAAGGGTTTTCTTATGCCCATGGATCAGGAAAGGGCTTTTGACCAAGTGCCACATAATTATTTGTTTCAGGATTTACAAACCTATGGTGTTCCTGAACGTTTTATAGCCTGGATCACTTTACTGTATAGTCATGCTTATTCCTTGCCCTTGGTGAATGGTTACTTGAGTTCATATATCCCTATTCGTAGAGGGGTGAGACAAGGCTGCCTCTAAGTCCTTTACTCTATGTTTTTAGTTTGGATCCACTTTTATGTACTATTGCCCAAGATGTACGGATTATTGGTATTGTTGACCCTCTTAGTACCCTTGAGGCCAAGATTTCGGCTTATGCGGATGATGTCTGTGTTTTTATTGCTGAGCTGCCCTCAGGTGATGAAGTGTTGTACCATTTTTCTAAATTTTCAGTTGTTGCGGGTTCTTCCCTTAATAAGGTTAAGAGTTTTTTTATATCCACTGCATACTGGGATTCCTGAGGTTATGGAGTTATAGGGAATTCATGTTTTATTGGGCCCATTAAGAATCTTAGGCATTGATTTTGGTAAAGGTGATAATGCATTACTTAATTGGTCTGACAAAATTACTGCTGTGCAGTCCAGAATTAAATTATGGAAATCATGGCAACAAACTAAAAAGAAAAAAGTTGTAATTACCAAAACTTTGCTTCTCCCTCATTTTTTATACCTCAGCGCTGTATACCCCATTTCTTCTGTTCTGGAAGCCACTTTATTAGGTCTTTTTTTCCAAATTATATGGGGGAGTCGTCTGAATCCTATTAAAAGAGATATGTTGTATCTTCCAATTGCACAGGGTGGTTTGAATTGTGTGAATCCAGTCACTTTTTACTACAGTATTTTTTTTTCATTGGAATTTGATAGACGTTAGTCATCCCCAAACTGTATTATGGGTGATTTATGCATATAATTGGTTACCTCGCTTATCTTCAGATTGGCCTAGAGTGTACCGGAAAAGTATACACGCTTCCAACTATCCAGTGTATGTCAGACCTGTGATAACGAAGCTTAATAGATGGAAGTTACTTCCGGCTCAAGTGTTTTGCAAACCGCGCAAATCTATTTACGGTGTCCTGCAATCAACGGCTCATTCCATAGTCCCTGCTTTTAAAGATATTCCAGATTTTTATGTTGATAATCGCCTTAAAAGTTTGGTTAATAAAGTGATTCCTCCTAGATTGTGGGATGTCTTATGGCTTAGTTGT
Organism: Neoceratodus forsteri; assembly: GCA_016271365.2. Lineage (NCBI taxonomy): Eukaryota > Metazoa > Chordata > Ceratodontiformes > Ceratodontidae > Neoceratodus > Neoceratodus forsteri. The sequence goes on along the minus strand of CM057456.1, from coordinate 603,566,928 downwards.
CATGGACGACTCAATGTTAGAGGGAATTTAAAGCATAAGATGGTTACTGAAAGGTCTTGTCCGAAGGATACTTGTATAAATCAAGAGGAATCAATGTCCCACTTTTTTATTTCCTTTCCTTTTGTGCAAGACTTCTGGTCGACCCTCTCTGCTCGTTGGAACCAGCCTTTTTGGCAGGCTGTTATATATGTAGAAGTCTTACGTTGAGACAGTTATATTACTCACCACTTGATCTTCTTTAACATATTGAACATGATCGGTTGTTACAATGTGATTCTGAATGCCAATATTTGCCCAACAATGTATGGCTTATGAGGTGGAAAGCAGTTCCTTTTCTTAAAGACAAGATAGGCTGAATTATTTTCTTTATGTTGGGTTATTGATTGTTACTGATATGTCATTTGCTATGTTTTCTTTTGTGTGTTTTTTTATTTTGTTCCAGAGTTGTATTGCTGTTTACTGATTTACTGTTTTTTTTTATTAATAAAAACCTTCCCCAACTATTTTCAATAAGTGCCATGGGATCTTTAACATCCACCTGAACTACCACCAATCCAGGCAGATGGGACCTCGGTTTAACGTCTCATCCGAAGGACGGCACCTCAGAAGTGTAGCACCCCTGTCATGCTGCACTACAGTATCAGTATTGAGATATTAACTCAAGTGCCAGATGTGGGAACTGAACCCACAGCCCTCTGATTTCCCAGCCTCAGAGGCAAGTGTGCTACCTACTGAGCCACTGACACTGCAGTGTTCATGGAATGAGAGGGAAGAGTCAAATGTAATACCTAGATACTTATACTTTTGGACCTGTTCCAGTGGGATGAGAGAGCCAGAGAGTATTTCTAGGGGGAAATCCTTTGATCTGTTTTGGCGGTGGGCATAGAGCATCGTCTTAGTTTTTTTAATGTTGACCATCCATCTGTGTTCAGAAAACCAGTGTTCAATCTGAGAGAAGGAGTTTTATAAGGTACACGGGAGGGAGAGAGGAGAGGATCAGGATGTGCGGCATAAAGAACAGCATCATCCGCATAGAGGAGAAGGTTGCTGGGGCAGGATTTATTCAGGGCATTGAGATAGATGCTGAATAGCAGGGGACCCAGGATAGATCCCTTGGGAACTCCTGAGCACACAGGCAGCATAGTAGATATGGTATTATTAATTTTAACACATTGGGTTCTAGATGAAAGATAGCTGAAGAACCATGAGAGTGGACAATGAGATACTCCAATTTGGTGTAATGTGTTAAGAAAGAGAGAATGAGAAACCATGTTGAAGGCCTTTGAGAGGTCTATAAACACGGCCCCTGTGAGGTGCCCCTTGACAAGTGTGGACTGCAGAGAGTTAGCAAATTCTGTGAGGGCGGCCGTAATGCTCCGACCAGCTCTGAAACCATGCTGCTCCCTACATAAGAGGTTGTGTGCGAGGAGGTAGTTAGTGAGCTGATTGGCCATGATCTTTTCAAGGGCTTTAGAGAGTGGGGGGGGATGGAGATGGGCCGATAGTTGTTTGGGAGGGAGCTGTCACCACGTTTCAATATTGGTGTTATCACTGCCGTTTTCCATGAGGTTGGGAACTGGCCCAGGTGCAGGGACAGATTTAGAAAGTCCGTGAGTGGGGAGATAACTGAGTCTAGCACAAGGTATAGGATACGCATATTGAAGGCGTCTTTGCAGTAATTGGAGCTCTGGAGGGCTTTGCACAGGTAGGAGTTTGCTTCTGTAGGGGTAATGACTCTGAGTTTGAAGGGGGGTGGAGGAGCTCAGGGGATGGGGTAGGCTGAATTGGATCAAAAAAGTTGCTAGTGAGGACTGAGCTGAGGTCTGAGAAGGTGGAGTTGAGGCAGTTAGCTATTTGAAGTGTGTCTGTGGTGGTAGTACCATTAACACTAAGTTATGGGGGGGGAGAGTGGGATTTACCATTAAGCTCCTAGATGTTATCCCAGAACTTTCTTGTGCTATCCCAAGAGGTGGCTAGGGTGGTTCTGTAGTGCTCCGCTTTGGCCTTGTGGATTGCCCAGGTTCTGAGGAAAAGTTTCTTCTTTCTCTTAATTGTGAAGCAAGTTTTTGTAGTCCCACTATGCAGACTGCCTTATGCTCCTTTGTTTTGGAAAAACAAAATGCCAGACCAGGACATAAGGAGAAGAAAGAGACTGTTCTTCTACAAAATGTCTTGCCTATAATTTAATTATTTTACCATATAAATACAATGCCAGTTGCAGGACATGCCTCACTAACAAAGGTTGATCAATCTACAGTCACTTCTGTCCAGTACAACTTACTGCACCCATACGTATGAAAACAAGAAGCATGATGTGCTACACTATCTACCTTACAATAGCTGTAAAATAAATAGATGTAATGCATTTTTAAAGTTATTCATACACATTTTAGTGACCTCTGTCATCTATGCTACTTCAAAGGAAATAAAAAGTATGTTGCCTGATGAACTCTGTAACATAGACATTTAACAGGGAATGACTAGGTCGTTTGCATATTTAGCAGTCATGCTTGATACTCCACTTTGTTACATTCCCTAGGTGTGTTATAGCTCAGAGATCTCAAATTGGTTGCCAGAAGTGGTGAGTGAGGTAGGTGGGAATTGGGATAGCCAGTAACTAAAATGAGGGGTATTTATTTAATAAGATGTAATCATCAAAATAAGTGAACACCAGCCCAATTCAAACTTCAAGGACTTCTGAATAATAATTATGACAAACTGGGCTCATGAAAACATGTCTGCTATCCCCATGCCGGAGGACAGCCTGTCCTGCTCCAGGTGCTGCATTTGTTCTCAAGGTTGCAGACAGCACTTGCACTAAAACAGAAAGGAGATTCTTCATGCAAAAGTCACAGAATTAACTATATATTGTGCAAAAACAAAACCAGTGCATAGGCAGCAGCAAGCTGTCAAGCTAGAGATCTGTAAAACTCTTAGATGTTTAGCCATTAATTTAAAACACAATGGCATCAACTCATTGAACCTGTGCTTAGCTAAGTTAACTCTGCTTAGCTGTCAGCTCCAGGCAAAGGCAGATAGTCAGTGAACACTTCATTCAGAGGTCTCCCTGTGAGGTTTTAATAAAAGCCATCATACTCTTCATTTCATAATAGCTGCACTCAAAAAATAGAAACCTTGGTTGCAAAAAGGAGTTTTTTAATAGCAGCTGTGTAAAGGAAAACATGAGCTTATTCAGTCAATTTCTGGAACTACAGTATTTTTATTTGGGGAGTGGATCCTTTGTAAAAAGTAAACTCTTACTTTGCTCTGTGGGAGTGGGAGGTTCTCAAAGAAGCCCACATTATTTCATAATAGAGGAGTTTGTAATAATAGTAAGGAAACAAGAAAAAAAACAAGCATTTGTCAATGCTGAATGTTTGCTTGCTGGCATTGGCATTGGTAGTGTAGGAGTTAGAGAGCTGCATAATGGGAATGGCAGTGAAGTATTGAATGGAAGCCAACCCCACCACCACCCTGTAGAGACTGACAGGCAATGGGGTGTGCCTTTGGGTCGTCAGGCATAACGGCCACGCCATTTCACCACACTCTACCCTGCACACACCAACAAGTGTCACGGTGTGCCTTGGGGTCTTTGGCTCTTATGATCACCCCATTCCATCAGGAAATACTGTGAGATGGGTGCTGTATAGGAGAATGGGGTGAACTTTGGGGCTGAAGAGTGCAAGACACACCTCTATGCCTTTCACTGACTGCAGGGCGTGGAATGGTATGAGCATTACAGGCGAGAATCCCAAGTCACACCCCTCATGCCTGTCAGTCTCTACAGGGTGGGGCGTTATGGTTGGACACCTCAGTGCATCAGGCATTCATTGGCATTTTCATCCCAAATTTTCAACATGGGTTTGTTGTGACCCCCACCTTATGAACAGTGGCAATATCAGTTTGTTAGCCAAAAGCTGATTTTGCACAGTGACTACACCATTTGGCACCACAGATTCAAAAACACATTTCGAACAGAATGTGAAAAATGACAGCTGTACTGTTCATGGGGAGGTGCAAAAACTGGCAATGTTGAAAATCTGCAGTGAAAATATTAAAAAAACTGGTGACGTCACGAGCATGCGTAGAAACTGCGCAATGCACACTCGTAATGCAATTAGTTTGGGGATATTTTTTATAGCAGATGGTTAACACAGGCATTTTGGAACCTCCACTCATGAACAGTGTCACTGTGATTTTCTTAATCTGTCCCAAACAGTGATTTCCCAGAGCGACCACGCATTTCTGTGCTGGAAGTGCGAAAACACATTTCGGCCATGGTGTGAAAAATGACAGCTGTACTGTTCATAAGGAAGTATGGAAAAATGCCAGTGGTGAAAATCTGAACTGAACATATTAGAAATGCATGAACTTACGAGGGTGCATGGAAACTGCGCAATGGTTGCTTGTAATACAGTCATTTTATAGACTTTTTTCACCAAATTTTTAACATAGCCATTTTAACACCTCTGCTCATGAAAAGCGTCACTGTGATTTTCTTAATCTGTCCAGAACATTGATTTCGCACACCGACTGCGCCATCGTGCGCTACATGCACGGAAACATGTTTTGGGTGAAATGTGAAAAATGACAGCTGTATTGCTCATAAGGAGGTGTGGTAAAATGGCAATGTTGAAAATCTGGAGTGAAAATATTGAAAATTTGTGAACTTATGGAGCGTAGGAACAACATACAACGTATACTTACAACGAAATATTTTGGGAATTTGTTTCACTATATTTTCAACATAGGGTTTTGGGGCCTACTCATGAATTGAGGACACTGTCATTTTGTAAATTGGTCCCAAAAGGTGGCTCCACGAGTGACTGTGAAATCACCTTTGAGGCTGATTAACAAAATGACAGTGACAGAATTTTGAGGTAGGGTCCCAAAGACCCTATGTTGAAAATTTGGCAAAAATTCTAAAATGGCTGAGATATGCAACAAAGTTGAAAACCCTATTTATTACATTATACAGCTTACCAGCATTTCCTCAGTTTGCGGTCGGCTTTGAAAGGCGCAGGCGTGTTCGGATCATCGGCGGACCTCGGAGGTAAGTATGGGTGAGGGGTGGGGAAGCAGGGTGCGCAGAGGGTGGGCGAGGTGGGGAGGGGGTCAGGACAGTCAGCTTAGGGAAGGTTTTCTTTCAGGTTTCTTTTATTTTTGCTTTGATGACGGGGAACCTGTGCCACGCTGGGGTGGGCTCACAGCATGGCAGCTGGAAGGCTGTTTGGTGCGGGAAGGTGGAGCTGATGGGTATTGGGCACCCCTTCAGCAATATGGACTGTTGCCGCTTGGGGTGGGCTCCAGTGTGGCACCCGGGTTATCTGTTGGGGGGGGGGAGAAACATTGGAGCAGATGGGGGATTGGGCACCCCCGTCAGTCATACAGTGTGTGTAGTGGGGGGGAGCACATTAGCACACAATATGCGTGTGTGTGTGGGGAGAGCGCATGCACAGGCAGTAGCTTCTCACTGCTCACTGAAGCAGAGCTCTGCCTTTCAACTGTACATCACTGCATTTTGGATCATCACACTATGTTTCTTGTACATGCGTGCAAGCAAACATAATGTGATGATCACTGCACTGGGCCCCCTCCCCCCAAAAAAGAAAAGAAAAAAAATTCTCTATAGTCAATTTGTGAGATATTTGAAGGGTTTCCTTACTTAGAGCACACTGTGATATATACAAACTCCCTTTTTCTTTGCCCTGTGGTAATAATATCTACCCTCAGAAGCCATAGCTGCTAATGGGAGTTTGTTAGTAGAAACAGAAAAAAATAAATCATGTAATATTTGCCTGGGGGTAACAAAAAAAAGAGACTACCCTCAAAAGCGATGGCTGCTAATGGGAGTTTGTTAGTAGAAATGAAAAAAAAAATTAGTTGATCTTTGCCCTTGGGGAGGGGCGTATCAAAATAACCCCCCAAGTCAATTTCAGGAGATTTGGGGGGGATTTCCTTAGAACCCTGTGTGATCTGTAAAAAACTCTTTTAATTTGCTCCCTGGAAGTATTAACAGGAGCCCACTTGCTCATTTAATAATAGCCACTCTCCGAAGTCATGGCTGTGAACGAGGAGTTTGTTATTAGAAATCAAAACAATTAGTTTATCCCTGCAGTGGGTAATATAGAGAATAATATATGGGGTGGTGTTTGTAATGAGATTTTATATACATCCGAGTTGTGGATTGCTACATAAACCCCAAGAGTGAAGCCGGAGGGGTTTATGAACTGCATCCCACAATGAGGGTGTGTGTAAAATCGAGTTTTACATAACCACCCCATATTTTATTTTACATAATTGCTGTCATGCATTTTTTGCCTCAACAATTATATAAAATAAAAAAACAAATTGGTGTTCAGGCAGCTGTAGACCAATTGGGATTCTGCATGGTCCGCAGTCTGTTAAGTTACACTGTCTGCTCCACTTATTTGAGGCAGACAGAAGTGGAGAAACCAAGTAGTTGTTAAAAAAAGCTGTATTTGTTTTTTTTAAGTCAAACTTACCACCTAGCAGTGGTTGCAGTGTAATTCAGTTCCAGCATGCAGAGGTGGGGAGACTGGTGAACGAAAGGAAGTCCAGCAGCTGGCGCGTGCATGGCCCGAGGGAAACACAGCACGTGTTTGCCGTTATAGCCAGCTGGTTATAATGGCAAATTATAACCGGGTTTCCCTATGGAAAAAAGCACTGGTCAGTAATTATAAAAAAAATTAAACACTCTCCTACATTCAGTTCTGGGAGATATTTTGCCGGGGGGTTACAGCACAATGTGTCATACGTGCTCTCACTTCGTAATAAAAACTTAAAATTAGAGACAATAACAAAACACATATGTACTGGTCCTACAGGGCAACATGATGTGATTTGATGCACCATGCATGATCTTTTCATCTTGTTTTATTAGTAACAGTCTGTTCCAGTCCTACAGGACAACCTGGTGCAAACTGATTAAATAACTGGTCCGCACATGCTCTTCATCTTATATTAATACAAAAAGATAAAATAAAATAACATGCAACTCATTCAATGTCTTTAGAATCTTATTTGATTTCTACTTTGTTTTTTAGAGTTTCATGAGCACACAAACATGTGGTCCATTGTATATGTAAGTTCCTGTCATGCACAGTTAACTTTTCTTTGTGTACGTCCAGTGATGCAAGACCACTATCTCCAAGTAGAATAAAGATGGCCACTGAACTGACACATCGTGTACGAGTCTCTTCCTGCACTGACCGACAAGATATCACAGACTGCTATTTAAATAGTAGTTGCAACCAAGAGCCTAGATCTCACTGGTTAACACTGACCAGTCTATACCAGTCACTGGCCTACTCATTTAGCATAACATTTTGCCCCTGTGACAGTCCCACTGTCATTCCTGAGGGATTTCTCTCCCCCTGGGTGGGACTTGAACCACTACCCATAGCATACTTACTGCTCCAAAGTCAGCAAAACCCTTAGCTAGTCCACACAGCTCCAATAATTGTCACTGCTGATGTTGCCCCTCTTGCATCTTTGCAGCTGATTCCTGCTATTTAAGCAATAGCTGCTTTCAAGTGCTCAGCCTTAAGTAGTATAATTCAAGACCCCATCCATTTGGAGCAATTCTTCTCCTCTACTGTCAGGGTTTGAACCCACATCTATGGGCACTGACAATACCAAAGTTAGTGATGCTAACCACTAGGCCACACAGCACTTTTGCAGTTCAACTACCTCCGGCTACATACTGTAGAACCTCTGCCCCCCCCCCCCAAAAAAAAGCTCATCTCATCAGTTCTAACATGTAGCGCTGTTGCTCCCACGTTAAGTAGCGGCCAACTCCTGCTATTTAAACAATAGCTGCTACCAAGCACACAGCCTTAAATAGTATAATTCAATACCCTGTCCATTTGAATCAACTCTCCACTTCTGCTGTTGGGACTTGAACCCACACCTATGGGAACTGGGCTAAACATTCTCTTAGTAATTTCCTGTGTAGATGAATCCTCTGCAGCCAGCAGTCTTCCTGCACCCAGTATTAAACATAATTTGAACTGACTGTTTTTCTAGCCTCCTTTTATTTTTCTCCCTCTATGATACTTAAACCCATCCAGCAACACTAACCCCTAGGCTAAACATCCTCTTAGTAATTCTCACTGTAGACTAATTCTCTTGTACCTCTGTAGCCATCACTCTGATTTAAATAGAAATTGCATCCTACATCCAGTATTAAACAGAATTTGAACTGACGCTGTTTCTCCAGGCACCCACTCACATCCTGAAAAGGACATACTTTCCCTCCCTTTTGTCTCACATTCCCCCCATACTGGGACTCAAATCCTAGCATGGGGTGCACGTACCTTTTCAAAGTCTGCCACACCTTCCACAAGGCCACTCAGCCTGTTAGCATCTCTTTAATAATGTGTTTCTCTAGTAGTCTTGTTCCCCCCCTCACCTGGTACATTCCACCGAGCCTGCTAACCTTATTACTGCTGCTCCATGGAGCATTCATTCCTACACGGTCATTGTGACTTCAAACGCTCCTAAGAGAACCAGCCAGTACAATTGCTGTTAAGCATCATAGTTGAAGATTTTTGTCTGTCAGTGTAATATTTTGTACTGTGGTGAAATAACATTTCACATTGAATTGACCTGCTCTGCTCCTTCTAACTGAAAGGGTTCTGTTGCCCTCCTTGGGCCAAGAGTTCTCCCTCGAAGAAACTGCCACCTGTGGTTCATATCCCTCTGCTGGACCTGTCCTGCACCTCCTAACTGAAGGGGTTCTGTTGCCCTGTTTGGGCCAGGAGTTCTCCCTTGAACGAACTGCCACCTGTGTTTCATATCCCTCTGGTGGACCTACCCTGCTTCTCCTAACTGAAGGTACAAAGCTGCTCAGACCTGTGTCCCTTTTTGAATTTTTGTCTCCTAAAGCCGGGTTGGCTAATTAGTGGTGCAGACAAATTTAAATTGCAGAGCTGTGCCCTGACCGGATCCCAGCCCTCTGCTTGCTGCCTTCAAGTTTGCAGGCTCGGACAGAGAAACGCAGCACCCAAGGCTAATTAAGCTACTTAACTGGGACTGCTGTGCTGTACTGTGAACAGAACTTGAATTATTTGGCCCTCGGCTGCTTTTCAGAACTTGAACTTTGCATTGTTTTATGCTGGTATTGTATGCATTCATTGAGTAACATTTTGTGTCTTACTATATTAATTTGCACCTAGTCACCTAAATGTTTAGTGAATTGCCAGTTTGCTTGTAGCAAATCACTTTTACTTTTACTGTTTATTTTTATGGCTAAGTCCCTGTTCTGATTCGAACTTTCTTTCTTTCACTGCTTGATTTTTGGCCAAGTCCCTGTTCTGATTCCAAGCCCCAAACACTTTTTTTCCATTAGCAAATTATATCTTCTAGCAACTAGAGGGCTGTATCTCTGGTAGGAGTGAACTTTACTGTCTCCACTCCACCATAAGCAGGTTATATGTAGCTGCCACTAGGGGCTCCTATCCTATCTGGCACATCAAGTACCTACCTAGATACAATGATGCTGTCTCATCTGCTCCCACGCTTGTTTGTGCTCATATTGCTGATTTCACACACAAGCACACCAGGAGCCTGCTACCCCTCCCAACCTCCCTGCTACGTGCTCAATAAAATCTGCCTTACTCCTGGTACTCTCGCCTCCGATCCTCTCTCAGCACATGGTAGCTGTATGCCTTATGACTGGTTTCACACTTACCATCGGGGATGGGTAACTTGCACCCATACTTTAGCACTCTCTCCTCTATCCCTCATGCCCACCCTCTGGGAATGCCAACAACAACTAAGCTGGGACACCAGACGGAGGTGGACAGCAAGACTTACCTACAGGCAGTTAAGATTATGCCTGCTCAGATTTATACTTATGTTGTTATTGCTGTCTGGAAATATTCACCCAAACAGTGGCCCAGCCCACCACATAAGGCAGCCTCTTTAATGCAGCTGGGGTTACTTACTTTAGCAGCTATGAACATCTGCAGTCTCCTCCCTAAACTGGATGCTCTACAAGTCTTTGCTAACCAACATAATCCTGATGTCCTCACAACTGCTGAAACATGGCTTACACCAAAAATCCCTGACATAGCTATTGCCCTGCCAGGTTACACCATCTTTAGACTGGACAGGACAACCAAGAGAGGAGGGGGATGTGCAATCTATCTCAAAGAGTCACTCCTGGGACACCCCCTGCTGGTACCTACTGCTGGTTCAAGCACACAAATACTAGCCATCAAAATTCTGCTAGGTGCCCATAATAAGGCACTTACTCTAGCATCAGTGTACATCCCTCCTAAAGAACAGGGGAGGGGTCTCAATTCTGTCATGGACTTTATCAGAAACCAACCCCCTGGCTTGGAGTTAATTCTGATGGGCGATTTTAATATTAATTGTCTTGCATCTGAGAATGGGAGCATTAGGGACACCATCTCTGCCACAAACTTTTCCCAGCTGGTTAACTCCCTGACTAGATCCAACTACAAAAAGGGATCAAGCAGCCTACTGGATTGCATCCTAACCAGTCATCCTGATTGCATTATTAACACTACAGTCCTCCAGGACATGCTCAGTGACCATTCCTCTGCCATCTGAGTGTGGAAAAACAAATTCTGCAAACCTCCACCAAAGACAATCACCAGCAGGCTACTAGCACGGGGTCATCTTGAACCCCTCAAATCCCTCCTTAGAGTGCAAGATTGGACTCCCATCGGCAGTGCGAAGGATGTCAACATGGCAATTGATTATTTCATCAACACCTTTAATGCTTCCTGTGACTCCCATGCACCCAAAAAAAGTGGAAAACCAAAGGACCTTGCAACCCCTGGATCTCTGCCGACTTATTAGCTTGTATGAAATCTAGGGACCACCTCTGACATCAGGCTCAAGCCGCCGGCACGCAATCAGACATTCAGAAATACAAAAGAGCATGGAGTGATTGCACAAGGTTCATCTGCCTTGAGAAAAATAATTACTACAAGGGAGTGCTTACTGACACGTGGGCCAATGGTAAAGCTTTCTGGAATAATATCTAAATGGTTACAGGCAAAAACCCAAAAACATCATCCACTTTACTTGACGTTGATGGGACTACAGCGCTCTACCCCCTAACTATTGCCAATACCTTTAATAATGCATGCACAGACCTTAGCAGTGTTCTTCCACCTGACGTTTTTGATGCAGATGTCACCCCGGCCAATCCTGTAAGCTTTCCCCTGATGACCAGTCACCCACCATTCAACTTCAGAGAAGTCTCTTTGCATGAAGCCCAAAAATACATCCATAAAGCAATTAGTAAATCAAGATACAGTGGGGACTCCCTTGACCGCAAACTGCTGTCCCTCTCCCTTGAGGAAGTGTTAGCACCTTTAACCAGGATTTTTAACCTCTCACTAAGACTTACACAGTTCCTCAATAAATGGAAATCAGCCACGGTTATCCTGGTCTACAAAAGTGGAGACAGGACTCTTCACATTAACTACCGGCCTATCTCCATATTACCACCTCTCTGTCTAAGGCTCTTGAACACATTGTAGCTGACCAGCTTACTGAATATCTTGACAAACATAGGAGCCAATGCACCCAACAACATGGGTTCAGAAAAGGGCATAGCACCACCTCGGCCGTTATGGAATTCATCAGTTCTATACACAGCTCCCTGAACTATGGTCAATTAGTTGGTGCTGCCTTCATCGGCTTGACAAAAGCATTTGACATGGTCCATCACCTGCTACTACTGGAACAACTACTTAGTGCAGGGCTGTCCTCTGACTCCACTGCCTGCTTTAAAAGTTAACTGGCTCACTGCACTCAACAAGTCAAAATTGTCGACGTCCTCTCTGACTCAAGTCCTGTTTGCTCCGGGATTCCTCAAGGGTCTGTCCTGGGCCCACTTCTATTTAGTCTCTTTCTAAACAGTCTCCCAAGCTCCTACCCTAAACAAATCCTACTCTATGCAGATGATGCTATAATTTACAAAACTCACCTGGGACCTATACCCCTTGAGAACCAGCTACAACTCAGATTTGCCTCAGTAGATAAATGGTTTAGTCATCACAAGTTGATACTAAACTATACAAAACTAAGCTTATGCTCTTCAGCAGCCCCCATAACAAGCACAGGCAACATCCTCTGACTATCACTAACTGCCTTGGTACTGCTCTCAAACAGGTACAGTTCTTTAAGTGTCTTGGAGTCACCATAGACAGCAACCTATCATATGGGGTGCATATAGATAGCATTGCTAAAGCTGTAAATATCCATATTGGTCTACTCTGCAGACACAGGTGATCTCTGACCCCTGAAGCCCTAAGAATAGCTGTACAGAGCTCTATTATTTCTATAATTGACTATGGACTGATCATCTATGGCTCTTCTACTGACACCGTCCTCTGGCGTATTTTCCCTGCTTTTAACAAGGCATGTCATCTCATCTCAGGAGCCTACCATCTCACCCATACGTGTGATCTCTATGCCCTAACCAGTTGGCTATATCTTAAAAATCGCATCAAATACCAAATGTGCGTGATGGCCAAGAAAATAACCTTAGGCCTCTTGCCACCTGGAGTACAAGATCTTCTAAGCTTTCCTCATAATCCACACCACACCTGAGGTTCTGAATCTCAGCTGCTACAGATCCCTCATTGCCAAACCACCCAGGGGCAAAGATCATTCGCCTACAGGTCCCCCTCTGGATGAATGCTTCCAACAGTGACATCTCCTCTGAAACTAAGCTGGGCCCATTCAAATCCAAGCTTTGGTCACTACTCTCTACAGCTAGTACCTGTAACTGTCTCCCTTAACCATGTTTTCCCAAACCTTGACCATAACATTTGACCTCTTTCATAGTAACTTAGCAATCTTGCCTCCTACCACTCCCCCTGCATTCCCCTAACCCCCCACCCTTCCTCCCCAATCCTTGCCCCACCTCTCCTCTTGTCCTCCACTCCCACCCCCTCTCTTACTCTTCCAAGCCCACCTTTCCACATCTCTTCCTACACCCTGTGCCCTGTTTGTCTTGACAAAGCCTGCTGACCGATATAAATGTACTGTATGCATTTTTTTGTGCCTGAAACTGATTAGCATAATGTGTCTGTATTGTTTTACATTGGCTGTCCATTATGATTTTGTGTCCATTATGATTTTTGTACCTCCTATTTACACTTTATTGTACTGTACTTTACTGCCCTATTTAATCTGTTGTCCTTTCTTCTGATGTGGAAACTTTGTAAAAGAGCTCTTAGCTCAAAGGTATATATAATCCTAGACTTAAATAAATAAATAAAATAAATAAACATTTGAAATCAAGTTAAATTGATAGCATTACTGCACTGGGCATGCAGCCTCTACTTGACAATGCTTAAAAACTACCTCAAAGCCCCAGCTTAGTGTGTTTACCCTAAGTTATTCATGAGGCCATCACCATGCTTGCCCCATTAATAGTTGTGCTTCTGCTGCATCACAACATATTGTAGTACTCAGAGGCCCTGTTAAATGCAACACAGCCCGAGATACGACACAATACCTATCAAATCCCCAACCCCAGCTGGGATGCGGCATCTATTTCCCTCACGTACACCCTCCTACTACCTCAAAAAACTACGATTAGGGCCATATCAATTAACTCTGTGACTGTCCAGTTTCATCTAAACCATATACCCAAGGAACCTTTTTTTTTACTCTTTGTTAACCAGGTAAGGCCCACTAGGCAAAAGTGCCTGTTTTCAGGGGCGACCTGGGAGCTTTGGGTTGGTTAAGTGACTTTGCTCAGAGTCACAAAGTATGCAAGTGGAAGTTGTGGAAATCAAACCCAGGTCAGCTGGATGTACCAAGCTCATTCAGATCTTGCTACTCTAACCTCTAGGCTATACTACCAGCCAGACCTTCCCAAGTAATGCTCCTTATCAATACCCCTGCCAAGAAGGAGGAGCTTATATTTGTGCAGTATTGGCTAAAAAAACTCATAATGTTGTTCAGGGAACATAGAAATAAACCCAGGCTCCACTTCTTCTATCACTTCCCCTACATACTTTGCATCAGCACCAGGCCTAAAAATGATGCTAACCAATGTCTGCTTTCTCATTAACAAAACAGAGTTAGTAAAAGTTTGGGTTACACACACAAACCCTGATGTTTTAGTAGTGACAGAAACCTGGCTCAAGGGCAGCATTACGGACCAACACATAGCACTGCCATCCTATAACACCTTTAGACTGGATAGGCAGTCAAGCGGAGGGGAATAATTATTTATGTAAATGTCAAATTCATTGCCACCAAGATCCTGGCTATTACTAGACCCAAGGAATTTGAATGTCTGAATATAAGACTCTCCCTGCACTAATCTGAAGCAATTTAGGTTTAAATATAACCAGGAGTGCTATGAAATTTATACGGATATATGACCCAGACTCTAAAATGTCACAAACTAATATTACATTTCAATCAAGCAATTTGACTGCCCTTATATTGCAGGTCTCTAAGGTTCTAGATCATCTAGGGTTATACTTTGTTGATGTTAAGACCTTAGATAATACAGGATGGTTAAACAATAGTAATGATCTACCATCCTTGGAAGTATCAAATTTTGTTGAGCCTCTTGATAATTTAAGTCCAAATTGGAAGATATGAGCCTGCTACACTTATTGAGACAATGATATTAAAAGAGTTAAATATATTATCTTGGAATGTAGAAGGGCTGCAATATAGATTAGCAGATAATGATTTCCAAAATTTCATACGAGGATTGGACATAATTTGTTTTCAAGAGACATGGCTTCAAGGGGAGTCTTCCCCACTGATCCCTGGTTTCTCAGGATTTATGCTTTCAGCAACAAATGTCAAAAAGTCTGGAAGGCCAAAGGCTGGATTGGCCTGTTATGTTAAAACCAGTCTAGATTTTAAAATTACACATCATAAAGTGGATTTACCTAATTGCCAAGTAATACAATTAGAAAGTGCAACTTCTGTTTGGTTAGTTGGTAATGTCTATGTCTCACCATGTAAGAGTAAGACTCAAGAGGAGTATTGGAAAATCTTTAAAGTAACTTTTGAATCCCTAGCGGAGGAAAATGAAAATTGCATTGTAATTGTCCTAGGAGATTTTAATGCAAGATTTGAAGAAATAGGGACAATAAATTCAGAATTGAGGGATGGTATAAACATAATTAATGAAAATTTATTTTGGCAATGATCTTCAAAAGACAAAATTAACAACAAAAATGGTAAATATTTGGGTAAGATTTTGTCTGACTTAGATTATGTAGTCTTTAACGGTAGAACCAAAAATGACAAACAAGGGGAATATACTTTTATTGGCCCAAATGGGTTATCTGTTATAGACCTTGTTTGGGGAAATATTGAGGCAGTTAGTAGAATACTAGATTTGGAAGTAATTCCCAGACCAGAATCGGCACATTTACCAGTTTTGACAAAATGGCAGTTAAGAATGGTAATGGAAATACGAATAATAAACACAATATGACTAATATGGAGGTGATAAAAAAAATAAGGTGGCAGAATTCAAGTATGCCTCATTTTGGTGAAATTCTTAATGGAGATTATTATGAAGAACTATGGGGTAAAATATAAAAAATGAGTCTAAGACTAATTTAATAGCATTATGGGAAGATATGGTCCTTTACTTGAAACCTTTCTTTTTTGAGCCACAGCTTAAAACAAGGAAAAAAAGTATATGGATTAACTTAAGATGTAAGAATAGTGAACAAAAAATGAATAAAATGATTAGATCATATAAAAAGGGTGAAATAAATAAAACTTTAAATAAAGAAAGGAAATATTACAAGGAAACTTTAACCACAGAAAGATTAAAATATCAAAAAATTATTTGGGAAAAAATAAGACTCTCCATTGTTAATAAGGATATAAAACAATTTTGGACTTTGGTTAGCAAGGGATATGATAAGTATGCCACAGAGATTGAAGCAGGAATCAGCCCACAAATCTGGGAACAATATTACTCGGATCTCTATTTTTCCCAGAAAGAAGATGGATATCTATATTGTTCTGAGGAAAGGCTTGCCAAAATGTATTTTCCAAGACCTTTATTGATAAACCTTTCTGAGATAGCGGAATCATTAGATCAGATTACAGCAAATAAAGCCCCTGGACCTGACCAGATATTGGCTGATATATATCGCTCATTTAATGAATGGTGGGTCCTAGTCTTTTATGTTTTGTTCAATTACTGTATTAAAATGGATCAAATTCCAGATTCATGGAAGCGCAGCATAATATGCCCAATTTATAAAAAAGGAGATCCTAACGATCCTGCAGTGTACCACCCCATTAGTTCGATAGATACTTCACAAAAAATATTCACAAGGATTATTTTAAACAGATTGCAACAATGGGTGGAGGAGAATAAATTATTAACAGAACTTCAAAACAGTTTTAGAGCAAAGAGATCGATGGTGCAACATTGTTTTGTGCTTTCAACACATCATTTGGAAGTATGTAAATATAAAAAAGGGTAAATTGTTTCATTGTTTTGTTGCCCTCAAAACTGCATTTGACTCTATAAGCCAGAAACTATTGTGGTCAAAGTTAAAAAAAAATATATATAATATTGATCCTGTTTTACTAGATATTTTTATTCGGCTTCATGATGGTACCTGGTTTAAATTCAAGTACAACCAACACGGGGAGTTAACAAATAAAATACATACTAATCTAGGGGTACGTCAGGGGTGTCTGTTGGCTCCCATGTTATTTAATCTATACATTAACTCTACCTTGAATAATTTGGATTTTCATTCTCCAAATGTATTTGCAGAAAAAAATTCCTCTTATAGCCTATGCAGATGAGGTAGTTCTTATATCTACATCTCTGCTCGGCGTGCAACGTAAGGCTAATAAATTTTCAGAGCTATGCATCGAATATGGATTAAAAATAAATTTCCAAAAAACGAATCTGGTGGTTTTTGGACAAAAAAATAGTAAGATGCCATCATTATTTACTGGGAAAAATAAAATAGAACTCAAACCATATTATGACTATTTAGGTCTGAGATTGTCGTCAAACTTTTGATGGAATTTGCATATTAAAACTATGACTCAAAAATTGAGAACAGCATTTGGAGTTTTCAAATGCTTTAGTGGTAAGATGGGTCATAGCTCAATATTGGGACTGCTAAAAGTTATTAATACAAAAATAAAGACAAGCATTTTGTATGCCTTAGAAATATGGTCTCCGTCGATTTAAAACAGTTAAAAGTGATCGTAAACAAATTGTATCACTTTTTATTAAGAGTGCAACAATCAATGCTGGCAGAAATTCTAAGAAAGGAATTAGGACAACTTTACTTGATAACTTTGGCAGTTGAACATCAAATTATCTTTATATTACAGTTGTTCCTTCTTCCAGATTATAGATTGCCAAAACTGTGTTTGGAGGAACAAATAAAATACTGCTCTTTAAATTTTACATCAGGGATAATTAAAACTATAAAAGAAAATATTTTACAATGGGGAATGACAAATGTATTGTACGAAATCTATAATACTTCTTTCTTTAAAATAGTGGAACAAATCAAAAGTAGCCTGAAGTCACTTTATGGCTGCAGACCAAGAAAAGATCAATAAATTAAGATATTTTTGTTGGTTCAAAATATTGAAAACATCACATGAACTGGAGTCCTATTTGACTATTCTGATTGATCCGCAGGAAAGGAGAATATTTACTTGATTTAGATTAGAGTTATATTCAGCAAAGTATATATTATATGATCAGAAACGTGATGGGGTTTATATGCCAGAATGTAACTGTATGATGGGAATTCAAGATGACCTTAAGCATATAGTATTGCACTGTCCTAAATATGAGACTCTTAGGAAAAAGTGGTTGGCTCCATTATTGGCTACCCTTGGTCCCCCTCAGAACAATTAATTGTATTTTTGTTTAATACAAAAAGTAGAAATACATTAATGGTGCTTATACATTTTTTAAAAGGAGTTTATTTATAAGAAGAAATGGCTGAAATTCAGGAATTTTATTGCATTTGAAATTCATGCCTGAATTTATGGAATGATGTGTGTGCAATACATACGTATAGTGTCATGTGAAATGTTTTGTACGATAACAATGTTTATGATGGTGTCAAATATGCATTTTTATAAAAATTTTTTGTAAAGACTGTAAGTCGAACAATAAAAGATTACCTACCTACAATGAGGGGGGTGCTGCACTCCTGAGGTGCCATCTTTCAGATGAGACGTTAAACCAAGATCTTGTCTGCCTGTTCTGGTGGTAATTCAGGTGGATGTTAAAGATCCCATGGCATTTCTCGAAAAGAGCAGGTTGTCCTGGCTAAATTTCCCTCCCTTCACTAAAAATACCACCAACAGCTTAATCTTGTTCAAGATCAGTTGGCATTCATCTGTATCCCCCTTCCCTGGGTAGTGCCTGTAAACAGGTAGAATTTGCCTAGTGCACTTACCCGGTCAACAAAAAATAAATAATACTGACAAACAGACGACATAAAATTGTGCAAGAAGCCATCTTCCACAATGATCTAAGTTATCACACCATTGTTGTCTGTACAAGAAGCCTAGAAAAATGACCATCCCACTCCACATTCATCACAAAGTGAAGTTTCCATAAATTCAGACTCGAAAGTTACCTAGCAGACTTCCGAGATACAAACTGGCAAAACTTCTACCTGGCTACTTCACCAGATGAGGCTGTTAATATCCTTAATACTAACCTAACAAATCTAGCAAATAAGCATGCCCCATTTGTTAAATGTAGGGTGAAAAAGGCCTCATATCCTTGGTTAACATCCAACCTGAAAGTAGCCCTGACCCAAAGGGATAAACTATGGGACAAGGCAAGGCAGTATAAAGCTCCGGTAGACTGGCTGGTTTTTAGAATCTCGAGAAATGCTTGTACCAAGCTGGTTAGAGCAGCCAAATCAATCTATTATATGGAAACCCTTGAGGTTATCAAGGGTAACTCAGCCAAGATCTGGCAAACCATCAAAGCTGTCGAAGGACAGAGAACCCCGCCTGCAATCCACATCAAAATTATAACACACGGTACTACGATCTCCCACCAGGGCACCATTCTAGAAATACTAAATGAGCACTTCGTGACAGCAGGCCTAGTGTTCGACTCCTTCCCAGCTGCTGGGCTGGTTGACTGCTCACCACCCAATGACACCACCTCGGATCCTCAGACTCAGGACTCCGTCTGTTTCTCACCAATGACTTTCAAGCAAGCCGAGGACCAATTAATAAAATTAGATATGAAAAAAGTACACTTGCAGATACAATTGAGTCTTTCTTACTAATGCTAGGGTACCACTTTCTAACTGCCCCATAGCACATATTTTCAACTTATCAATCACATCTGGAACAGTACTATCCTGCAGGAAAACAGCCTTTATACTACCTTTATTTAAAGGAGACTCCTTTGACCTTAATAATTACAGACCGATTTCCATCTTGCCTGTCCTGTCGTAACTCCTAGAAAAGTTAGTCAATAATCAGCTGAAGGATCACATAGAAAAATCTAATTTATTTAACCCCCTCTAATCTGGCTTCCAGCAAATCCATAGTATGTTGTCAGCTCTAGCCAAAGTGACAAATGGTTGGTTCACTGCCCTAGATAATAAAAACTCTAGTGGAGCAGTCTTCCTAGACCTAAGCAAGGCCTTCAGCATGGTCGATCATAACACTCTGTTAACCACACTCAAAGACCTTGGTCTGAATAACTGCTCACTAAACTGGTTCACTAGCTATCCTACTAGTCGACTCCAATGCATCAAAACCAATGGACTCCTTTCCTCTTCCTTATCGATAACTAGAGGTGTACCCCAGGGATCCATTCTTGGTCCCCTGTTATTCACAGTTTACATCAAATCCCTTAGTGACAACATCAATAACTCCAGACTCCACATTTTGTGGATGATACCATCCTTTATACATCCAAACCCTCATAGTCAGACGTCATCACAGAGCTACAGTCTGATTTTAGTCAGTTGGAGTGAAACCTGCTAAGATCACAACGATTATTAAATGCCAAGAAAACTAAAATTATGTACTTTTTATCCCCATATCCCCCAACTTTTCTACATGGACAGGCCACATTGGCACCTATACTGACCTTACTAGGAGACTCACTAAAGTCAGTTGATCAATTCAAATGACTAGGAGTATGGTTAGATAGCAAACTATCCTTTGTGTACCACATTGAATCCCTCGCTAGGAAACTGAAAATAAGACTGGTGTTTTTCTACAGAAACAAATTCCTTTTTCCCTTAGATATTAGGAAAAGGCTGGTTTAAGCCACCTTTCTTCCCTTACTCGACTACATGGATATCATTTATAATAGTAGCACAGTAACCGACCTTCATAAACTTGATATCCTGTTTCACTATGTGATCTGCTTTATAACTAAAACGTACCCTACAGAATCCACCATTGTGCCCTTTATGCAGCTGTAGGCTGGGCTTCCCTGGACACGAGAAGGATGCTACACATTAGTATCTGGGCTCTTAATACGTTTCATAACAAAGTCCCTTCCTACATCACCTCCCTTTTTCATCATTATCATAGCTCCAAAGCCCTTAGAAAAAATGCTTTCATACTACTAAAAGTACCCAAATTCTGCACAGTTTATGGTAAAGCTGCATTTAGCCATGTAATCTCGTCCACCTGGAACAAACTACAAGCCACACTAAAACTCCCTGAACTGGTCTCCTTAAACATATTTAAAACCCTGGCGAGCAAAGCGCTTACAGAAATGTGCCACTGCCAAAGCACCTAGTAGCCCTCCCAGTGAAGAAACCATTATAGGCACTTGAATGTAAACTCCTTTCATGTTTCCCCCTTTTCTCCTTCCCTGCCTGTTAGCTTAGTTCCTGAAATGTATATAATTTAACCATAACTCCCCTCCTACTGTACGTTGCTTACCTGTCTCAACACTGTTCGAACTTGATGTATCACAATTGTACTATATTGTATTGTAATACTGTGTTGTGTATACTTTGTGCCAATTTGTCCTACCAGGATCTCCTTGTAAATGAGCGTGCTCAATGGAGTTTTCCTGCAAATAAACTTGAACTTCAACTTTGATACCGTCCTTTACATATAGCACCACCCCCGACCCTTTGCTTCCCACCCTATCTTTTCTGAACAGAGTATATCCTGGTATGGCCATGTCCCAGTCACGGTTTCCTGAGCACCACAACCCAGTAGTGACCATGATATTCAGATCTGCCTCCACCATAATGGTCTCTAGGGCTGGAATTTTATTTCCTAGATGTCTTGCATTTGCTCAAATCTCCTTCCACATTTTATTACCACTCTGCCTGAGATTTCATACTCACGTTCCTGCAAAACTCATGGTTTTCTTCGCTTATGGTGCTGTACTGTATGATACCCATGAGGAAGCCATGAGACAGCTATAGAAAAAAAGGCTTTATTCCAGACAAAGCACAATGATCCCGCTCCCAAAAATAGCCAACAGCAGGCCCCCCTCCCCTTGGAGTTACAAGTGCTGCAAGATCACAAAAAGCAAACTGCAGCTGTAGTGAAGGATATCCAGGCACTTCTACAGACTTTTGCCAAGGACTGAGCTATTCCTCAGCATGTTTTACCATCAAGGCTGATACCTTTCAGTTTAACTTTGCTGTGCCTGCCTGAAAGAGCCATGGCTAGTACTAGTTTTGATATTCCTGGTCTCTTAGCATGTGGGGATGTAAGAATTGTGTTACACTGGGGGGGGGGGGGAGAGTGGGCCTGTGTCTCTCATTGGGGGAGCATACTACTGTGAAAACTGGGAGGAGAGGAGCTCCCCACACTATGTTCACCATAACTGACAATTAGCAGAGCTGCAATAGATTTTCAAGCTGACTGCTAGTGGTGCTTCTCTGCAGTGTTATACAATAGCTCTCATCTGTGAGGGACATGGAGATGCACCTCGAGCTGAGCCTGTGCTTATGGCTATATAATGGTGCCTCTTTAGCGAGAACATATCAGCTTCTGCACACACTGAGCATTTCTTTCTTTACAGTCCCAATGCCTGGAGGGCGGGATAAAGTGCCAAATGGATTGGGGGGATGGAAGCCTCTCTTCCACACATTCTGAAACTCTAAACCAGTACTGACCTTGATGCTCTATGGCAGGGGAATGGGGTTGTTTCTTTCTGACTCCTCCCTAGTTCTTTCCTGACACTTTATTCTACGTGAGGGCTGCATATGCTTTCTCCCCTGCATTTTTACCTGGCTGGGATATCACTAATGGACTTTGCTCTGACCCATACTCCTCTATAATTAAAACTACATAACATACGCTAGAGTTGAGCTCCCTGTGCAGAGGGCTACTCAGTGCATGTTAAACTGTGTTCTTTTTTTTTTCCAAGACCCCAGAGACAGTATGTAATAAGATCTCAAATCATACTCTATAACTTTTAAGTGACATATATCCTTTAACTGGGAATAGGCAGCACAGCTGTTTACATAGTGCCACTGAAGTTACTGCCTTAACTTTTTCTCTTCTTAGATTCTTACAAGGGCTCCATACCTGAAATGCTATACCATATGTTGTTATTTTATACCCCAGGCAAGTTAGAGCTGGGTGCTTACATTAGAGATAAACAAGCATTTTCTTATCTCACACCCACTCCATTCCTGGCAACTTAATAGGTCTTCTTGCCCTCTTCACTTGAGAAGGTACAGGGTGCCTTAGAATGATGTATTATGACATTCCTTGTAGTGCTGGGGTTATTGTGGTACCTGGCTATCTCTCATGCGTTGTTGATGCATCCCTTTCCCCCATACAAGGGGTTTCTCCTTTATATATACTGGTGGGTTCCTCCACCTTTATAAGACCGGACCCTCCTCAAGAACTACCTTATCTCCTACTCAGCATAAGTCATGCTTCCATCTCACTGACTTCCCAGGCTCTTAGGGAACATTTGGACTGGTTCACCTACCTTGGAAGCCACACTACATCTCCTTTCCCTAGTCAGCTCCCTAGTTCTAGTTCTTATAAAGGATACAGAAAAAAAACACATACATAATTGTTATGATTACACTACGCTAGCTCACACTAGAATTGTTTAGTACAGTACAATGAAAGAAATAATAAAAGTTTACGCTATGCTAGCTAGCGCTAGAATTGTTTGTTACAAACACAACCAGGGAAATAAAATAACAATACGTAGAGCCTGTTAGTTTGAATGCTTGCACTGTCTGGGGAAAAGAATAATACAAAGAATAGAATGTAGGGTCAGTACACATTCCTGTTCAGTCAGGAACTGCCTAAGAATGGTCTGTGCTAGCCATTTTTTTCATTTGTTCTGAATGCGGAGAAAAAGCTCTGCGAAGGTGCACAGAGCTGCAGCGGTAACAAACCGTTGCTATAGAAGCTGCACTCGTTCCCCTGTGTTTGCAACGCTTTGGAAAAGGTCATTTTAGATTAGCTTATGCAAACATAATCAGAACCTGCTGTGCTTACATTTTTTTAAACCTTCCTGGGGAACATAAAAGTAAAGCTTTGCTCGTTGTTAAAGCAGGGCTTACCCGAATTATACTCAAAGTCTTCTGCTGTTGTTCCTGCATTCAGTTAGGAATTCTAAGAGCCGGCCGGCCTCATTCTCAGTATTTTTATGCTGAGCCTAGCAGAAGGAGGGACACACAGAATGCCTCATAATTTTTAACCTGGATCCAGTGTGTTAAACATGATTTAAGTTATAATAAATGCAGTTAAACACTCTGTCAAGAATAACTGTGATGTTTAATTGAAATAAAAAGGAGTCATAGAGTGTATAAACATATGATTATTAAAATAAGACATGAATGACATCTCAAAGGACCAATACTGAGCTATGTCTTTCTATATATGTTCAGCCTTGGGAAAGTCAAGTCAGATTCGTCTTGGGTGTTGAAGGTGCAACACTCAGTGGGATTAGTTCATGCTAGTCATTTTGGAGATATATCCTGGGACTTTTCTTTGCTGCATTTAAGACATTCTTCAGTTGTTATTATTTTATGTTTTGTTTTATTTGACGAAAACAGTCCGCTTAATTTTGTTCTGTAAAGAAAAAGAAGGACTTATAGTTCCAATTTGGCTTATGTGTCCATCTGATACCCACCTGAACTTTCATATATGGTGTCAGCCGTGGGATCAATTGGTGAGATGTTTTCCCAACTAGAGGATCTGGGGAAGACCCTGATGGACAGCCGATGTCACAGGACAAAGATGATGGGACATGGCCTCCAGGAGCAACTACATGTTCTGTAGCAGCCAAATATCAGTTGCCATTGCTGACTGGACTACCATTGGTGGTGAGATGGAAAGGAGGCAAGAGAGAAGGTAAAGTGTTACCAGGTCAACTGAAGATGGATGTACCAAAGGAAGGAGAGGAGATAGGGGCTCAGGCAAGTGGAGGATGGTCCGCTGATGAAACGCCCCCTCTGGAATTACAGGACTTCCTTAGATGGTTGTGTATACACCAGGTGGAGTTAGAAAGGTAGAGGGATTGGAAAGACAATGAAGCCCATTGGACAGATACGTTACAGGCTATACAGGCTATGGGTGCCCATCAACCTCCTGCTTCCCCTGGTGGTGTACATAAAGACATTAAATTTGTAAAATTATCAGATAGTAATGACATTGAAGCTTATATAATGACTTTTGAGAGGGTGGTCCTTGCATGTATGTGGCCATGAGATCAATGGGTAATACGGCTAGCACCTTACTTAGCCGGGAAAGCCCAGCTAGTGTATTGCCATGTGGACATGACACATGCCAATGATTATGATAGAGTGAAGGCAGCCATTTTGAAGAGGTATGACATCAACACAGAAACCTATAGGCAGCGATTTCGCTCATATAGGTTCCAGACGGCAGATAATCCACAAGATGCTTATACTCAACTGAAAGACTTATGTGTTAAATGGCTTCAGCCCACTACAAGAACACTAGAACAGATTTTGGAAGTAATCATATTGAAGCAATTTATTTGGATCCTTCCCCAGGATGTTCAGCTCTGGGTGAAGGAACATCGCCCTGAGGTGGCTGATGTGGCAATACATCTGGCCGAAGATTACTTAGCAGCAAGACCCCACAGACAGAAAGGTACCATACCATCCAGTACTCATCAAACACTGGTAAGAACTAATATGACCAGTGGACACAATATTGCAACAGGGGCGGCAGGGGCAAGGCAGAATCTCAAAACAGGAAGGGGATATAATGCAGACATAATATGCCATTAGTGCAAAGGGAAGGGTCATATAGCAAGGTTTTGCCCGAAAAAGAAAATGGAACTGACGCATTTAGCCCTTGCTAACTGGGGGCAATACACTGTTCCAGTCTATCTTGAAGGTAAAACAGTACAGGGGTTGTTGGACTCAGGTAGCAGACAGACTTTAGTGCAGGGTAATGTTTTGAACTGTTCACCTGTACCGGGAGGACCAACCACTGGGGTTACCTGTATGTATGGGGATATACATTACTATCCGCTTCAAGAAACACACTAACTATACAAGGTCAATCACAATGATTTAAGGTGGGGGTGGTACCACATTTACCTGTGCCTGTTTTATTGGGACATGACCATCCTGACTTCCAGTCATTACTGACTTCAAATATGTGTGCTACGGTTACAAGATCTCAAACCCGCAATGAAACTCTGGGACAGTTATTTCCTTTCCAGGAAGATGTTATTGGGACCCCAGGAAAGGATAGAAAATCCAGGCATCAAAAGAGACTTGAGAAAATAGTGTGGACTAATAAAGACTGTACACACAATATGCCTACAGTAGTAGAGGTTGTAAAGGGAGATGTATTTAAAAATGCACAGAGAGATGATGTGACATTACAGCCCTTTTTTCCACAGGGTACGAACACTGAGGGTAATTCACAGGAAAATAAATACCAACTGTATGATGGACTGCTGTATAGAAAGTGTGTTAATCCCAAGATAGGAGAAGAAAAGGAACAGTTAATGGTTCCCCAGATCTATAGACAGCAGTTGTTGGAGTTAGCTTATGGCATTCCCTTAGCTGGACACCTTGGTAGAGATAAAACCTTAAGTCATCTACTCTACCATTTCTTTTGGCCTGGTATTCATGGTGGCTAATTATTGTAGCAGTTGTGGTGAATGCCAAAAGGTAGCCAAGATCAGTAGACAAGACATGGTGCCCTTATTACCTCTGCTTTTGGAAACAAATCCATTTGAGAGAATTGCCATGGACATCGCAGGATCCCTGCCAAAAAGTAAAAAAGGGAACAGGTATATACTAGGTGTTAGTGATTACACCACAAAATACCCAGAGGCTAGCCCCTTACACATATTACAGCCCCAAAGAGTGCTGACGAACTGGGTAAACTTTTTAGTCGGGTGGGCATACCCCATGTCATACTAACAGACTGGGTAGTAATTTCTGTTCTGTGCTTTTGAAACACCTTTACCAGACCCTGGGTATAACTGCAATCCACACAAACCTTACCATCCTCAAACAGAAGGTCTGGTAGAGTGTTTCACTCAGACCTTAAAAAAAATGCTACAGAAGTATGTGCAGGAAGAAGGCAAAGATTGGGATGTATACCTGCCATACTTACTGTTTGCTTATCGGGAGGTGCCACAGTCTTCTACAGGGTTTTCCCCTTTTGAACTTCTGTATAGCCGTAACTCGAGAGGGCCATTGGATATTGTTAAAGAGCAATGGGAGGACGGGAAGTCACCAAAAGGTATGGTCCCTACTGAGTACATGTGCCAGTAACGGCATTGACTGTTAAACTATGTACAAAAGGCACATGTAACGAACCAAAAACAACAGTTAATTCAGAAAAATCAATATGATAAGGGAACACGTTTAAAAGAATTTGTGGAAGGGGAGAAGGTACTCTTATTGCTGTCATCCACAGAAAATAAGCTCCTCATGAGGTGGCAAGACCCTCATAATATATTAAGACGGACGGGTCTGGTTACTTATGAGGTAGCACTGCATGATAGGGTAACCAAAAGGAAAATCTATCACGTGAATTTGTTAAAACCTTGGTTAGAGAAAAACGCTACTGTGTGTGCATATATACACCCAGAAACATCAGACAGTGAATTGACCCTTGCATATCAATGACTAGAGAAAAAAGGAGTTAACAGATGTCACTATCAATCCAGAGTTAACACCTTCTCAGTTAGCAGAACTAAATACTTTACTACATTCTCATGAGACAACTTTTACAGGTAACCCAGGGAAAGCAAAGAATGCAACCCATCATATTTCATTAGGGCGAACTATGCCTATTCAACAGAAAGCATATAGATTGCCAGAAAAGGTCAGATCAGATGTGATAAAAGAGCTGAAGAGAATGCAAAAATTGGGCATTATAAAACACTCCCAGAGTGAGTGGAACTTTCCCATAGTGGTAGTGGGGAAAAGGGGGGGCATCAGACTGTGTTTGGATTTTAATAATAATAATAATTTTATTTATAAAGCGCCTTTCAGTTTTCAAGGTGCTGTACAAGTTAAAACAAGACAATTGAATGCTGTATCACAGTTTGACAGCTGTCCTATGCACTGTATTGACGATATTCTGGACCATCTAGGTAAAGCACAATACATCAGCACCCTGGATTTATCCAAGGGGTACTGGCAGATACCTTTGGATGAGAATTCAAAGGATAAGACAGCCTGCAGTACACCCATAGGGTTATTCCAGTTCACCGTGATGCCTTTTGGCTTGCACAGTGCCTCTGCAATGTTTCAAAGGGTTATGGATAGAATTTTGGCTCCCCATGCTGCTTACAGTGCAGCATGCCTTGATGATGTGATTGTTTTTAGTTCCTCATGGAGTGACCACATGCAACACTTATCTCAAGTATTGATGGCTATCACTAAGACAAGGCTAACTATAAATCCTGCTAAATGTTCATTAGCCATGCAAGAAACCAAATATTTAGATTTTCAGATAGGACAAGGGCAGGTAAAGCCAGAAACAAGTAAGGTAGAAACAGTAGCCAATAGTCCTCGACCCCATACTAAAAAGGATGTGAGGTCCTTTTTAGGGTTAGCAGGCTATTACCGCCACTTTATACAAGCTTCTTCTACACTGGCCAATCCCCTTACGGAGTTAACTAAGAAAAACAGGCCTGAAAAGGTAACATGGAGCCCTGAATGTGAGGATGCATTCCAGTCCATAAAAGCTAAATGATGTTCTTCCCAAGTATTAAAAACTCCTGACTTCTCTCAGCCTTTCATACTTCAAACAGATGCATCCAATTGTGGGATTGGGGCAGTCCTCACACAAATATGTCAAGGTGAAGAGCACCCTATCATTTATGTAAACCGCAAATTACATGGTAGGGAAATGAGATATTTCACAATAGAGAAGAGTGCCTGGCAGTACGCTAGGCTATAGAGGCACTCCAGTTCTATTTGTGGGGTACAAAGTTAGAATTATGAACTGACCATAACCCGTTATTTTGGCTCCATGTTATGAAAGATAGAAATCCCCACATCCTGCACTGCCACCTCACTCCACAGCCCTACCATTTTATGATTAAACATCATAGGGGTAGTGCACATAGTAATGTAGACTACCTTTCTAGATACAGTATGGAATTAAATGAGACACCTAAAATCAGACCTCGGGGTGAGGAAGATAATCAAACTCTTTACAAATCTGTAGGGAGTAATTAAGAAATGAAATGGGGACCCCGAGGTGGAGCCTTAGGAGATGGGTGGCTATGGCTCAGTCTCTCCCTTAGAGAGATCTGATGAAAAGGTGTATTTACAATACTGAGGCAAGACAAAAGATAAAACCAATCTAGTTTTATCTTAGGTAGGGAGGAATATGGAAGGTTCCACTTCTGTTACCCATGGGTCTGCCTGGAGGAGGTTTCCTTTTATGTATCTTTCCAAATATATGTACCCCATTTCTGCAATAATTATGTTTGTTTTACATGGACTGGCCACCCATGTATTCTTTGTATGTCTTTAATGCTGTTGCTTGTTTTTTTCTTCCTCCACCCCACCCCGCAGTAACCTTTTGAATGGGTACATTTGAGGTAAAACTCCTTATAAAGGATACAGGAAAAAAAAAAAAGATACATAATTGTTATGATTACACTTCGCTAGCTCGCACTAGAATTGTTTAGTACAGCACAATGAAAGAAGTAATAAAAGTTTAGCTATGCTAGCTAGCGCTAGAATTGTTTGTTACAAACACAATGAGAGAAATAAAATAACAATAAGTAGAGTTTGTTATTTTGAATGCTTGCACTGTCTGGGGAAAAGAATAATACAAATAATAGAACGTAGGGTCAGTACACATTCCTGTTCAGTCAGGAACTGCCTAAAAAAGCTCTATGCTTGCTGTTTCTATTCATTTATTCTGAATGCAGAGAAAAAGCTCTGCGAAGGTGCGCAGAGCCGCAGCGGTAACAAACCATTGCTATAGAAGACAAAGAACCTCTGTGCGCAAACACTGAGGCAAGGGTTACCCCAAAGGGCATTTGGCTGGGAAGCCAAGTTTCAAGAAAATACAAAATCACACATGCCCCCACAATGCAAAGCATCATGGGCTGCATATGCAAATCACCACAGAATGTTATGCTGGTCCAACTTTAAGCAGAATTGCATGGTGCCGAAAGGCCTCTCACACAGTTTGCAAAGGGTGCTAACAGAAGACATAGACACGTGTTTCGTCCTACCAGGACTCATCAGTATGCCTCGTCTGTTTGACACCCCAGTGGAATGGACCAGCTACCCTTAAGGCAGTGTGCCTTGGATATATTGTGGTGAACCCATTAAAATTGCTATAGAAGCTGCACTCGTTCCCCTATGTTTGCCCTATGTTTGCAACACTTTGGAAAAGGTCATTTTAGATTAGCTTATGCAAACATAATCAGAACCTGCTGTGCTTACATTTTTTTAAACCTTCCTGGGGAACGTAAAAGTAAAGCTTTGCTCGTTGTTAAAGCAGGGCTTACCCGAATTATACAGACTCGAAGTCTCCTGCTGTTGTTCCTGCTTTCAGTTAAGTGTTCTAAGAGCCAGCTGGCCTCATTCTCAGTATTTTTATGCGGAGCCTAGCTGAAGGAGGGACACGCAGAATGCCTCATATTTTTTTTAAACTGGATCCAGTGTGTTAAACATGATTTAAGGTATAATAAATGCAGTTAAACACTGTCAAGAATAACTGTGATGTTTAATTGAAATAAAAAGGAGTCATAGAGTGTATAAACACATGATTATTAAAATAAGACATGAATGACATCTCAGTGGACCAGTCCTGAGCAGTCTTTCTATATATGTTCAGCCTTGGGAAAGTCAAGTCAGATTCGTCTTGGGTGTTGAAGGTGCAACACTCAGTGGGACTAGTTCATGCTAGTCATTTTGGAGATATATCGTGGGATTTTTCTTTGCTGCATTTAAGCCATTCTTCAGTTGTTATTATTTTGTTTATGTTTTGTTTTATTTGATGAAAACAGTCCTCTTAATTTTTGTTCTGTAAATAAAAAGAAGGTCTTATAGTTCCAATTTGGCTTATGTGTCCATCTGTTACCCACTTGAACTTTTACATGGTTAAATACTGTTTGTTAATTCTTTTTGTTTTCATGTTTCTGCTGCCCGATTTGCTTAAGCACACCTGAACATCCTTTGTTATCTTTGTACCACTACCGTGGAAGATGGAAATCATGGTAAGCATCTGGGTGGTATCTTCCCATGGTGGGGGGAGGTGGAGGTGACTATGAGACCATTCACTGGCCTCATTCGGGTCCCATTCTGCCTTCCCAGGAGGGGACATCCCCAGAGATGGGTTAGATTTGGAGCTTTTACCTACCTATGGCCACTGTAATTCCTACAAAAATATTTTTCCAAAACATAAATGGATTAAGCAACTCAGCTAAAAGGAAAAGTTACTTAGTGATGTCACAGAATCCCATTCATCATCTCCCCCTCTGCAGGGAGCCCATTTATCTAAAGTGGAAAATACCAAACTACATAGATTTGTCTTCTCTACAGTGGTTGCATCCACCTATATGAAGGGCATACATTGAGGGGATGTGGTTCTGATGCCTAGTACCACACCATTCAAGCCCAAGGGATCATACACAGATCCACATAGTCGATTAGCATTAGTAACAGGCACTAGCTAGATAAATGGATTTTTCTGGCAAGCCTACAGTGCCCCTCTGAGTCTGATAAGTAAACATGATCGATTACCATCGATAACAGGTCACTACCTAGATAAAGGGATTACTTTGGCAAGCTTATAGTTCCCCTCTGGGTCTGATACACCTACAGTGAACCTACTCCCGGGGGAAGATCCTGCAACATCCAAAAGGAATTTTAATTATGGGGGGCCATAACATGGTCTATCATGTACTTGGTGCGGTGGCCCGTGAAATGGGTGAATACAAAACTGCAAGCCCAAAAGTCAGTGAGGGCATTTCAGTGAGGATGAAATGGCTACGACCTTGGAGTTGGTTATTTAAGTAAGGGGGTTGTGGGGGGCAGAGCCCCCTCAAAAAAATATTTGTCGCAATTTCTGTTCTTGCTGACTTTCTGTCACGATTATGGTCTCACTGTTTTGTATTCACCGATTTCACATAAAACCACTTGGTACTACCAGCACGGGATCTAAACAGTGCAACAGAAACAGAACTGCAATCAATGCCACAAGCAAAATCGCATCCGTGGAAATAAAGTCAGGGAAAAACACCGACCTGACAGTTTTTCTTGTGCTATTTTGACGTGGTACCGATGCTACCAACCCAACCCCTCCCAGAACAACAGAACTAGTGAAGCATAGCTACTTGTTACTTAAGACACATATCTGGGACTGACCCAATGACATGGAGGGCTAAGGTGTTTCCTCCTGCCATGCCAGAGACCCATGTTTGGGAATGGGCATGGGTGGAGGGAGGGCTGGGAGAGGATAGAGCAGCGCCTGTCAGCTCTTCTCTCCCTGATCAGGATGGTTTGCCATCTTGGCTGCCACTAGGTGGATTCCTGGTGGTAGCTCATTGGAGCTCCAGGAGGCAGATGGAAGTAGGGGTGGGGATCCGTGGTTCTGAAAGTGTGCACACTTCCATGTGCCTACACTGCCTGAGCATGCTCAATCTGTGGTAAGGGTGGGAGAAAATCAGAAGGAAAAAACAGGTATGGGAGGATGTATGACAACCGCACACCACGCCTTCACCTGCTACATCACTGGGGAAAATCTGTCAGTGAATATAGATTAAGGCATCGGGGGGAAGGACAGACATCCCTCTCCAGACCACCCCCAAGTGGGGAATCTGTGAAGGTACTGAGCCAACAGATAAGCCCAGGGAGATGCAGGACAGTGGGGGACAGTGGAGTTAAGCAGGTGGCAGCCCAACCCTGCAGTGGCCACAAAGGATAAACAGAATATGTGGGGGGAAAAAAAGACACATGCCTAGCAGGAAACTTGGAGCCTGTTGCATCCACACACACACATTTATATAGACACTATTCTGCTTCCCAGTGCATATATACCAGGATATATCTTGTCCACATATTCAAGGAACACCAGCATCTTGTGGCAAAATGTAATATTTTGCCTACGTTTCTGACTATGCCCCTATTGTTTTAACACTAACCTGGGGTATAACCAAGACACATACCCTAAACACTGGACAGGACCTAGTAAAAGATACACTAAAACAAATAGTGCAGGAAAATAATCAGCCAGGAAGCTCTCTTAGCATCCTATGAGATATAATTAAAGTTTTACTCTGAGGGCGCTAATCAAATACTCATCTAGATTAAAGAGACAGAGGGAGGAGAAACTTATCAAACTGCAACAGCCCCTTATTGAAGTTCAGTGCCAGCACATGCTGGAAGATGTGTCTGTAGCCCCCACACTCACTAAAGTCAGGCAGAAAATTCAAGAAATACTGAATGAAAAGACTGAAGCAGCCTTACGCTACATCCATCAGAAGTATTTTGGGGCTATGGCCCGAGCCACTAGGATACTACCTTTCATCCACAACAGCAAATGATGACCACCCCAGTCATACTACTATGGACTATAAAAAGAAATTTCAGTAGTAGGGATGAGATAGTGATAATGCCCCTGTATAGATCATATGTTAGACCACTACTGGACTATGGAAGTCCAGTACAGGAACCAATCAATACAGGAAGCACAAACAAAAATGAAAAGGTACAGAGACAGGCAACCAAAATGATATACAATCTGAAAACTCAAGCATACAATGAAAGAGTAGCAAACCTGATGACCCTGAAAACAAGAACAGTTTGAGGAGATCTATTGCTATGTTATGATATAATGCAAGACAATTGCCTAATAAGTGAAGTGGGTCTTGAAGTCAAAAATGATAGGTTAGGTACAAAAGGCCAGCCATTCCAACTGAGACTAAAGAAGTTTAATACAAAGAAAAGAAAATGCTTTTATACTCAGAGAGTGGTTAGCCCATGGAATAAACTACCACTAAACATTATAATTAGCAAAGACAAAAATCAATTTAAAATACGAATCGATGACTACATCTCAAATGGAAACACTCTGTCCTATTATGGGTGAATGGCAGGAGCACATGTGGGCCACCAGCCTTCTTAGCTTCTTATACCTTAGAGACCCAAACGCAAATATAATCTGTACTGCCCAACACAGGATATTAGAGTTGTTCCATTCATATGGGAACCATGCACAAACACAGTAATTGCCTATTCGCTGCAGATCTGCACCATGTCAGCAAACCTACATTTGAAAGCCGCACACCAGGGGTACTGTAGAATCTGATAGCATTCATGGAAGGTGCTTCATTCCTTCTGCACTCAGTCCCCTGGCTGATTGAGCAGCTAAGCACACGGATGGTCTGGGGGAGTGTTAGGGGGTATGCCCGCACTCAGTGTCATTCACGAGGGTGCAGAATACCAGGTGAGGGGGCACAGAATACAGCAGCAGGCACTTTGCCATATCCATTGTCTGCTCCCCACATTGTACACCCGCCGGCTGTTGCAGGACCTAAACCCCCCTGCCAAGCTACCACAGTCCTCAGATCTGGAAGGGAGGGAGGGCTGAGGTCAGCCATTCAGGCATTTACCTGACACTTTTAGAATTTAGGACTTGCTCCATACCACACCCTACCCTGCTCTGCAAAGGAGTAGGAGATTAACTCTGTGGTCAGGATAAGCATCTTACTAGATGTCTGCCTGTACCCACAGATCTTCCCCCATGTACCAGCCCTCTAGAGGGGTGGGGCTGCAGACAAGTGCTCTGCAGTGGCTAGCCATAGTGAATTCTGTACCCTGTGCACCTATCTGCAGGTGTGGAGTGCATGGACTGAGTATGCATCACTTGGCTGGACCCTGTGCGCCATAGTGTACAACCCCAGTTATGAGCAATTATATACTGTGGAACAGCCTACAGACATTACCTTAATCAGTTCTTTCTCAAATCTATTCAACTCCTTCCCTACCTCCTGAGCAGTTTGCTGCTCTCACTGCCAAGATCTCTGTGGAAGAATTAAATACTGTTATAAAAAACTTGAAGAATAACAAAAGTCCAGGTTCAGATGGACAGACTAGTGAATTTTACAAGATTCTCTGAGATAGCATATTCCCTAATCTGCCTGGGGTCTGTACCTGGATAACAAATAGTAATACCACTCCCCCTTCAGACACCTAGCCACAACCTCTGCAATGTTAAACCCAACAAAGATGAGTCATTTGTTTATCCCACAGTTCTCTATCGGTCTTAAATATAGACTATATGATTTTCACATCTCACTTAACCAAAGGGCTTAATAAAGTTCTTCCCACACTAGTTAAACAAGATCAAGCAGGGTTTGTCAGAGCAGACAAACACAAGACCATATAAAATGTGCACTTCACATTCTCCACCACACCATCTGGCCCAATATTCTATTCCTGTTGTTATGTTTATACACAGAGAAGGCTTTTGACTGGGTGCCATGGGAATTCCTTTTTGACACCCTCCAAAAGATGAATTTCCCTCAAGCCTCTGCAGATGTTCTCTGTCATCTCTATGGAGCTCCACAAGCATTTAAAATTAATGAGCAAATATAAAGTTCCTTCCCCCTACACAGAGGCACCAGGCAATGGTGCCCCCTTTCTCCTCTGTTGTTTGCCTTATACTTGGAACCATTACCACAGGCCTTAAGGCAAAATAACAATATACAAGTGGGTTATTCTAGAAGGCAGACAACAAAAATGTGTACTTTATGCAGATTATCTTTTATTTTTTTTTTTTTAGCTATACTTTTCTCCTCCTGAGGCATACCTTGTTTTCTCCCTTCTGCCTGGCAACTCCACTAGGATGTCCAGCCGCCATCCATCCTCCTGCACTCCATCAAGGTCTGCCTTTGTCTCCTGCGGTTTACCCTGCACAGCGAGGTGGTGGGGAGCCCCCAACTCACCCACCCCAAACAGATCCAGATCAGGTGTACCCCCAAAGCTGGAGATGTTTGAATGGCCATTAGGCCACTCAACAAGGTGCAATCTATTTCCTCTTTCTTATTCCCCTGAGCAGGTGGGCATTCAATGATGCTGTGCATCCTGTCCCTCAGCCTCCACCAGGGAGCAATCATGCACTGACTGTCGCGGACCCCCCACATCGGAGAGGGAGAGCAGTCCATCAGATGCTCGATCACTCTCCTTCCCCTGCCAACCCAAGGTGACCCGTGCTCATTCCTGAGGTGCAGGTGACCAGCGCCTCAGCCCTCAGCGCCACCAGGGTGGCCATCTTTTAATATATTTAACTTCCCCCAGCCAGTCTTTACCACATCTTTGGGATCTTTTGCAGTGATGTGGGGCCTGTGCTGGCTAAAAGCTAGATACATCTAAGATGGAGGTGTTGAAGTACCACTACCAACCCATACCTCAGGTTTAGAGATGCAGCAAATTTAAATTCTGCTGGCAAAGTGAACGCGAAGTGGGCACTTCGCATTGCCACACCGCTATGCTGAGTGGACAATGCAAAGTGCTTATTCCACCTTGTCATTACCACTTCGCGTCAAGGTGGAATGACAATGCGAAGTAAGTAGTTATTGTTTACTGGACTTTATGCCTCATTATGAGATTCTAATGTGGCCCACTTGAGCTCTTCAGATTTGGCAGCCCCCACACATCACATGGCTTACAGTACTGTAAGTCACATGCTCTTAGCTAGGCAGGAAGAAAGTGAGTCATACAAGCAGACACTTTTACTTTCTCCTGTGCAGACGGAGAGAGAGTAGTGTGTTTTGAGACTGCTGATACTTTGAGATCAGAGCGAGGAGGAGATTTAAACTTTGATTTAGACCCAACAGCTTTTTTAAAAGCTACGTTTTTTTTTGTCTTCTCTGTACTCTTTTTTTACTTAATTTGCTCTTTCTGTAAATGTTATTTTTCTTACCTTTATAAGTAGTTAGTTGTTTGTGTCTGTGTGACTGTGTGTGTGTGTGTTGTGTGACAGTGTGACCAGTGATTGCTCAGACTGAGGGAGCTCAGTAGGAGAGATGGACCAAGGTGAGGGAATGTCTGGGGTGGGGACAGCTCTGGGAGAGTGTGGTAGTGGTAAGTGCCATACCGTGTGCATTTGTGGAGGGCATGGGCACCCATTCCTGTTGGACCGCTCAAAACTTGTGTGCCCCTCCCAGAAGCAGGACCAGCACCACCTCCTGTCCTGACTCTGAGGCAGTTGAACCACCACCACCACCACCAAGTCCAGCACCAGGTCCTCTGGAACAGAATGTGCCTGCTCCCCCAGGCCCAGGTGTGGATTCCATCCCTGTTCAGCACTGTGACCAGCCAGCTGCCAGTTCATCTGTCCATCCCCTGCCTGTGCTTGGTCCTCTCTGCAGCTCTATTGTTTGGCAGTTTTGGGACTGTGTCGAGGGGCAGCAGTGTGGTCAAGTACCGCCTATGTGAGGTGGAGGTGTGCCGTGGCCCCCGGGGACTCACCTGGGGACTGGGGGTCAGCACACCCATATGCTCAATCACCAGCAGTTGGAGTGGCAGGCTGCCACAGAACGGACCATGCCTGCACCTGCTGGCCATTCTGTGGTGGAGGGTGCAGCTGTGCATTGCAGTATCCCTAAGAAGAGGAGGACCACAGCAGCACCAGCTGCTCCACCAGCACCCCCACCCCCACCACCACCACCTCTAGCAGGTCAGCCCGTAGAACGTGAGGACCCCAGAGAACTGCATATAACACAGGCTGGCTTGGCAGTTCTCTGGAGTGCTGTTGAGGATAACAACGAGAGGGTGAGTGCTGTGAAGCAGTGGCTGGATCACATAGAGGGACATCAGTTGCAAATTATGTCCATGCTGGAACTGCTGCTGGATCACCATGGGATCCCACATTATTTTTTTTTCCTCACACCATGTGCCCCCCACACCTTCCTTGCTGTGTTATAAAATGTATTCCTCCACCATCCCCACCCCAACCCTTGTATGTAAGTATGCCCTTTTTTGTTGTCTTCCATATGCATGACACTTTGTATTCTGAGCAGTGCAAGTATACTCTACTAAACTGCATGTGTGCAGTCAGTCTTCTTTCCAGTCTGTGTATGTACTGTAGACACTATCCAACTCCCTGACTTAAAAACAAACATTAATGAGTACAATGGTGGGGTGGTGAAGCCTGGAGAGATACTAAAAAACCGGCTTACAATACATCCAAGTAACTATTAAAAAAAATTAATATTGTGATTTGTGACGTGATCGTGAAAGGTGATTTGTGACTGCATTTGTGACTGTGATGATGAAGAAATGTGAATGCCTACCACCTATGGCTGTACTTCCCCGATGAGCTGTTGCTTAAAACTCCCAGACTTAAAAACGCATATCAATCAGTACAATGGTGAGGTGGTGAAGCCTGGAGAGATACTACAATACAGGCTTACATTACATCCAAGTAACTAGAAAAAAATAAATGTTGTGATTCGTAACGTGAATGATTGTGAATCATGATTTGTGACTGCATTTATGACCGTGATGATGAAGAACGTGATTTGTATCACGAGTGACTCGTGATGATGGTCCTGACTTAAAAACGCATATTAATGAGTACAATGTTCATGCTGAATTAAGCACCACACCAGTCCAGTACTCTGAAGGGAAGCCAAAGAAACAACTGTGACTTAAGTTACAGATATAGATTGGGCCCTAAAGAGATGCAAATGCACAGACAGATTAAGATTGCACTGTGCACTGAAGAGATGCAGACACAAAGGCACAACACCTAACCAATGCTCACCATCAGAAATTCAAATCCGGAAAAGAATACCTTTGCTGGTTGGGACGGGCTGTTGGGGGGGGGCCGTGTACTGCACTGCTGCAGTAACAGTCACTAGTACTAGTACCAGTAAAGATACCACAAAGAAGTACAAAAATTACACAGCTGCAGTGGATAGCAGCTTCACATTGCTAAAATTATTATGTGGCACAATAAAAGGTGTCAGATTTGATGACACGCATCACACACATACTCACACACACACACACCAAGTAATGCATAGCAAATTGAAAACTTCAGTAATATAACCACATATTTTAAACAAACTAAACTTATGCAATGCTGAACCATAACAATCAGCAAAAAAATGGCAAGAAATATTGAAAATATTACTGGGTGTACATTAACACAGTTATACAATATAAATATCACCAAAACAGATATGCTGCTCCCCCAAAGCACACTTCCACTGTCTCTCAGCACACAGACTGAATGTTGTACATTAACATTCAAAATCCATACACAAACAATAAACGCTCCATGAGGAGAGTTTCCTATAATCGAAGAAATAAAGTTTCGGCAAAAAAATGACTCAAAAAGGCTTTTTTAACAGCTTTTTGAAGGTTTGAATCACAGAGAGCTCTCAGAGCAGATTGTCTCCTACAGCTTCCTACACACACTACCCCAAACTGAGGCTGTGCAGAACAATCTAGAGCCCATGTGACCTGAAATCCCATGAATCACTGTAAAATTCACCTTTGGAGCTTAAAAACAAGGTGAAGTAAGGTGAAATACATTATTTTCAATGTCAGCTTAGAATAATGGTGGAGTAGTGGTTTGGGAAGGCGGGGTAATGCAAAGTCAGTGTTTTCAGTGGACTCGTGATTACTCCATCATTAACGCCAAGTATTCCACTTCAAGGCTATGGAGCACTCTGCTTAATTCACCTTCACTTGGAAATTGGCTCCGCGGAGTGAATTGGGGCCACTTCTCCCATCACTACTCAGGTTATGCAGAAATGTAATTTTAAGGGGGACCTGCAATCTCTTAAATATCTTGGAATGTATCTTACAGTTGATTTAACAGTCATTTATAAACTAAATGATTCCCCACTTACAAAAGCATTCCAAGAAAAACTGACCAGATGGCAAACTATAAACCTCCCCTTAATACAAGTCAATTGAGTGTGTATGAACCTCTTGCCTAGACTACTATATTTGGTTCAAACCCTACCCATATCCCTGAAGAAATCTCAGTTTCACTTATAGAACAAAATGATCTCCCAGTTCATAAGGGCGGGTACCAGACCCAAAATTGAATATCTCACCTTACAACTTACTAAAACCAAAGGGGGCCTAGCTCTCCCAAACATGGAGAGATACTACCAAGAGATTCCTCAACATAAGGCCTTGTAGAAAATCATAGAACCAGTACAGGAAGACATCCCTAGTTTTTGAATGGTGCTCCAACCCCAGACAGCCTTTACCCAGCCCCAAGGAACACAGCAACGATTTCTTCACAGGCACAATAATGTCAAACAGGAATAATTCTGTGCCTTAAACAGTTCTTATAGATTATGGTTGTTTAACTGTTAGCTAAAATTGTGTTTACTCTGTCTCCGTAATGTGCATTTATGTTTGTGCAAGACTACCTACAGCATGCTGTACTTCCTGTGTGTGATAATATGAAAACTGAATAAACTTTAATTATATTAAAAAAAAAGAACTGGATTACTTTTGCAGCCTCACTGCTAATCAAGGCATATGTGGCAGGTTGGTATCATTGCATGGCTTTGTTTGGGATAACAAATAACTTCTGTGGCAATCAAGGGAAGGGAAGCTGCGCTCATACTAATGAGGGCCCACTGCATGTGGCTTGTTGTGTACCAAGTGTGATGTTTGCTGCTGTGGGCCACTGGCTTCTTGGAGACACTCATTGCCTCACACTGAATATGGCTCAAGGGAGGAATGGGGAGAGAAGCCACCTCCTCTCCGGTGTATCGTTGTATAGCTGTATCATATATGGCAGAGTGACCCAGGATGCAATTCAATACATTGCAGTAAATTACATGTCACAAAATACTGCATGACAAAAGGGCTTAATTCCCATTGAATTACACTGTTCCCTGCAGCATACTACAGCAATCTACAGTAATACTGCAAGGTACTGGCATCCTGGCTTTTTCAGCTGTATATATGACTTCCAGTGGTAGCGTGCGTGCTTGTGTCTGATTGTGATGCTGTACCAGCCCTGACTTGATGACTTCTTTGAATACCAAAGACGGCTGCTGGGAGAAGGAATCCTGGTGCTGTGGGAACACTAGGACGGCTGCTACCCACATGGGTAACTAAGATGGCTGCCGGTGTTGTGGCATACATGGTAATGCACCACGAGTAGTTCCATGTACATGATGGTGAAATGGAAGAAACGTTCATTCACAGAGAGTCAGGACACACACAATATGGCAGTTGTGCTGGCTAGTAATGTGTCTGTGTGCATGTTTACCATCCCAAGATGGCACCATGGAATTAGCAGGGCATGAACAACTGCACTAGGATGCTGTCAACAGCTGATGGCTATGCCAAGCAGAAGAGCATCTGGCAATTGCGTTCATGTGGTAGCAGGCAAGGGCAGCCAGACAAAGATGCCTGTTGGTGGTAAGGCTGGTGCTAAGTTCCATTCTACCCACCCTGCATGGCCTCATGAGGGGGACCTGTGGTAGGGCAATGGAGTCCACACACAGCTCTCCACTGTGACCATTCATGAGGGGCTACAGGGCAAAAATCATTAGAATTGTGGCTCGGGGTATGCTGAAGCTATTCCCATTTGTGAGGGGGAGGGCAGCCAGTGGGCCTAACTGATGAATATTTTCCTTTCTCCTGGGCTGCTCATGAGCAGTTCAAGTAGGACACCATGGAGAATCTGGCACTGCAGCTGCATCCCACTGATAGGAGATTTTAACCAGTGGGCCATACATTCTAAAGTTAAGACAAGCAGAAAACATTAATTGGCTAGCTAAATGGAGTGAGATGCTATGTTGCTCAAATAAGGTAGCCAATCCCTGACTAAAGCTATTGAATGGGGAGATGTGGAATATGCTAGTCAGTACAGGAACCCTTATAGGTGCATAGATATTACTAAAGTAGACTGGGTTCTAGTGGTGTGCCACTAAATACACAGACACATTAAAACACCTTACTTACAACCAGAGTCTGGGAGAACTCAGCTAAATGAGTTTAGAAACTTGGCAGATAAGGGGTGATATGCTTCTACTGTATGATGTCATCAGTGACTCATACTTAATAAATTAAACTTCAAGTCTGACATTAATGATACCAGAGGTCTACTCCAGCTTATAGAGAGTCAAGTAAACAATAATACCCTCCAGGGTGAGCAATGTTGGGAAATACCGGACAGTCCAGGGACGTAATGAGGCCCAATGCTGCAGGCAGAGGGCCTTATAGCCCCTGGAAGGTTCGGTATTTCCCATTAATGCCCACCCTGGAGGGTATTATTGTGCTTAGAAAATGGCTATCTTAGTAAATTTCAATCAAGTGGTAAATGAAGAGAGGAAATGAGTGCAAAAAATGAATAGAAGTAGTAGAAAAAAAACATATTGAAATAGAAGTCCACATTTTTTAAGGCTGTTCCAGCTCCTGTTGCTCCTCCCCACGGAATCATTCTGATTGATTGCCCCCTGCCCACACACACACATCTACCTGAACAAGAAAAGGAGTGTGTAGAAAAAATCCCTCCTAGCAGTCTCTGGGCATGCTTTTTAAGTTCTGTCCCCTTTCTGCAAGATAGTTTTTTTTTTATTTGGTTGCAACTGGAAGTTGTGTCTGGTAAGCGCGT
Source organism: Neoceratodus forsteri (assembly GCA_016271365.2). Lineage (NCBI taxonomy): Eukaryota > Metazoa > Chordata > Ceratodontiformes > Ceratodontidae > Neoceratodus > Neoceratodus forsteri. Next base: position 603,524,862 of record CM057456.1, on the reverse strand, counting down.
GACCTTGCATGATCCCAATGAAAGTGGATAATACCTTCACCTGCCATGAGGGACAGCCCCGAGGTAAATAATTTGTTTATTTTATATCAGCAGCTTGACTAACTGTGGGGACGTGCTGTGAGGGAGTTGCTTGGTACTGTTTTCAAAACCATGCTTCCCACCAAGAAGCTGATCGGACCGATGGCTTCATTTTTCTTTCTGTTCAGCATGGTACTGCGAGACCATGGTTGAGAGAGTGTGGCTGTGAGAAAAAGACTATTTTGTCACTCTTCCAGACCACAAAATAACTGGAGCGTCTGTTTTTATTTTTTTATTAAGAGGCATCTGATACTAAAGTAAGGAGTGTTTGGGAGGGGGGTGGAGATCAGTAACTCTCGCTAAGCAAGAGAAAAAACATGGCAGGATTTCAAACTTAATTGGGTGCTTTCACCCAATGACAAAGCAGCTCGGGCACCTCTCTATAAGGGTATGTGGAGAGGTGGCACTTGGGCTGGTACTTATTTTTTTTGCTGGGCATCTATTTAAAAATAAATGCTCAGCTTGGAGATCGTGTCAACCAATCAGGATTGAGAATCCATTCTTTTTTTTAGTTGAATTATTTAACCAGGAGTGGCACACTAAGCTGAAATCTTGTTTACAGGTGCGACCAGGGAACACAGGGAAGTTCAGTGACTTGCTCAGGGTCACACAGTATGCAAGTAGGGGCTGTGGGATTCAAACCCAGTTCTCCAGATTTGCAGCTCAGAGCCTTAAACCACTGTGCTGTACTGCTTCCAAACCTCTTGACAGTTTCTAATTCAAAATAATGCAATGGAAATTTGTTTTGTTTTGTTTATTTAAAACCTGGTAAGTTTATGGGCCAAAGGTCCATTTTCAAAGGTGACCAGAACATATAACAATTATACATGCAAAAAATAATAAATACGAAGCAAACAAGATATATATACATTTTAGGCAGCCTAAGTGTAAATCTAAGGCAGGATACAACATTATTAATGCTGATTATTGAAGCTGGTAATGAGTTGAAGAATAAAGGCAGTTCATAAAAAGTAGCGTTTTTGGCCAGTGGACTTCCTCATTCTAGGTACAGAAAACTGACAATGTACAGATGACTGGGTCATGACAGAAGTAATATGATTTTTAAAAACGGAATGAAATGAAGTGGGAAGACAATCCAGGATCACCTTCTTAGTGAGAATTTATATCTGTAGTAGGTATTTCTGGTCCAGCAGGAGTCAGCTGGTTTGGCTGTAAAATACACAGTGGTGGGTACAACATGGTAGTTGTGTTGCAGATCTTGCCTCCTGATTGTAAAGGGTCCTCACCCTGGACAGCAATCCCTCTCCAGATGAATAATAAAACAGAATGCCATAATCAATTACCGGGGGAAAAAACTCTGCAACAGAAGTATTCTTGTTGAAAGTGTGAATAATGAATTTAATCTGCATAAAGCTCCCAGTCTTTGATGAATTATTTTTTCCATAGAAATTTTGTGCTGTTCATAGGAGAGGGAACTGTCTAGGGTGAGGCCAATATATCTGAATTCCACTACTGTTTTTTTCCAGTTAATTTGTTTTTTATTACATTTGTATGAGATATAGAAACAAAGTGGTATCAGAACAAAGATACAAATTGTGAACCTACATATCATTATACTATATGCTGCAAAGCATACCCATCACTTCCTTACAAGCAGAGAAAACAGTATATGGTGGGTTATACAGCTTTTGAAATCAAACAGATGTAATAGTACTCATACACCCCTCCCAAAAGTATAGAGCTTTCATAATATCTACTACTGATATCCAAGACCTTATCCATCATGGGGGCTAACCCTTGTTGAGGTTAAACATGCACATTATCGGGCCTTAACTTTAAATATCCAGTCAGGGGGCTATTCCACAGGGGAAGTCAGGGTGGATGTAGAGTGTCTTTGGAATGGGGGGAGGGATTGGGACAGGAGGGCCTTGAATACATTGCAGGTATGGGGCCCATATGCTCTGATAGTTCTTTATTCTATAAAGAAAGAAATGGGACATCCTTGAATTGCAAGAAAGCATAACTACAGCAGCTTTCCATTCTTGGAAGGGTGGTACTTCTTTGGATCTCCATCTTCTGAGTAAAAGGCGCTTAGCTCCAATGTGAACCAACAGAAGCCATTTGTTCTGATGAGTTGAAAGCTGTGAGGAAGGCGGTGGGGGTCCATGTAAAGCCAGTGCAGGGGAGAGGGTGATCTGCTTCCGAAGGATTTCAGAGCAGTGATTTCAGGATCTTTTTCCAGTAGTCATGTAGCATGGTATAGGACCATAGGATCTGAAGCAGATCAGCAGCTGGGAATTACAGCTCCAGCAATAATCATGGGATAAGAGGCCAATAGTTTTAAGCTGGGCTGGGGTTTGGTACCAGTAGCGCATGATTTTATTCTGGATCAATAAACTGCTTTGATCCGGGCAAGCGCTGTGCAGGGACCTCCAGGTGTAGGACCAGGCTTCTTCTGGGATACTGATCTGCAACACCTTTTCTCATTTATCTTTGGGTGGCAGAGATGGGTTTGGTGCCAAGTCCCTTAACATTCTGTAAATATACCCTGCTAGGCCAGATTTCACTTTAACTCATGTTGGTATTGAAGCTTTCAGCAAAGTTTGCCCTGGGTATTTGGTACAAATAGAATAGTGACATTTTTGCCTCTCCCTTAGGATGTATAGATTTATTAATTGTAAGTACCTCCAAAAGTCAGTTTTTGGAAGCTGAAATCTGGTTAGTAAGGCTTGATAAGAGTCCACCATGTTACCAAAGGGGATAGATACTGCACTTAAAAGGAAGATATATTTCTCCTTCCATGTACTCCAGTGGCTAGGGTAGTGCCTAGTTTTATAGGAGGGTTTGTTCCACAATTGGGTGAAAGCACCAATCTCTGTACAGTGTTTGGCTAGTCCTCCAACTCTTTTCCAGGCTTCATGTGCTGCAGTTACTGTACTCCATTTGCAGAAGGATTTGGGGAGAGCAAGTCCCAAATATGCAGAAGGGTGTACCCCTTCCAGTAGTTCTGTTTCTATTTCCACCCATGCTGGTATCTGAGGACCTGGTGTCTGATCAGTTTGCATGTTTTGGCCATGACGAAGGCATAGTGATAGTGTAGGAAGTGTGGTATCCCCCACCCTCCTTGTGACCAATGAGCCCGTAGTTTAGCTCTACTATATCGTGGGGGGGACCCTTCCCATAAAAAATTGCCAATAAGGCATCAATGTTTTGAAGCCATGTGTTTTGTATAAAGATGGGAAGGTGAGCCAGGATATGAAAGATATGCTGGGCTGCAATTATTTTTATGGCAATTATTTTCCAAGCTAAGGATAAGTTCAGATGCTGCCATCTCGCCATATCTTCTTTTAGTTTATCTAGCAGTGGTTGCAAGTTGGCAGTAACCATACAAGACATGTCTGGAGTGAGCTGGAAGCCAAGGTATTTATTACTATCCATAACCTGGAAGGATCTGTGAAGGAATTCAGTAAGTTCAATACAGTGGGAACTGCTTGATAAGCATTCTCACAAAAAAAAGGAACAGGCAGTCAGCCACATAAAGCTTAGTGCTAAATTACTTCGAGACAATTTTGATTCCCTTAATGTCTGTGTGTTGCCAAATAGCAGCAGCTAATGGCTCTATGGGTAGGACAAACAGGACAGGTGATAATGGACACCCTTGAGATGTACCTCTAAATAGAGGGAAAGGATTACAAAGAGTCTTGTTGGTTAAGACCATAAGGATGGTCTTCCCCTGATGAGGGAAGGGGTAAGTGCACTAGTGCAGAAATTTGATGTTTACATAGACAGCCTAACATGAGAAGGAGCAGCAGTTGGAATCCGGGGGTCACCATTGCAGCACTGAGGGTAGCATCAGAAGGTACTCAGAGGGTGCAAATGAAAGGACTGAGGTGAGAGTAGGAGGGATCGAGAAGACAACTGCAGAGAGGAGGAAGGGAGAACATTCTGGGGGAAGTAGGGAGGAATGTAGTAAATGGGAAGAGACAGAAGAGTAGGTCCAGGGTATGGAGAGCCATGTGCACAAACACCAGGAGCCTAAGTAATAAGATCCCTGACCTGGCTGCGGTCATGGCAGAGGCAGTCCTGAACACCATGGAAATTACGGAGACCTGGGGCTACAATGGCCATGATTGGAACATGGCAATACCGGAGTATGTGCTATTTAGAAGGGACAGGGAGGGCAAGAAGGGGGGTGGCACTATATGTGAGGGAACACATAAAGGCCACACAAGTGCAGGGCAGATGGGGAGGTACTGAAGCTATATGGGTATCATTAGAAACAGAAAAAGGGGAAGTCATTTGCACTGGGCTGGTATACAGACCACTGATGCAAGAAGGGAAGGTGGTCAGGGCAATGCTGGAGGAAATTCAGAGGATGGCAAACAGGGGGGAGGTGCTGCTGATGTAGGACTTCAACATGCGGGATGTTGACTGGAGCACCCCAGGAGCAGGAATATCCTAGAATCTCTGCAGGGGGCACTCATGAGACAGCTTGTTAAGGAACCAACCAGCGAAGGAGCAATCCTGGACCTGATCTTTACGAACAGAGATATAATCTTTTTTTTTTTCATTTATTTATTTATTACTAGGATTACAAATACCTTTGAACCAAGGGTTCTTTTACAAAGGTTCCACGTCAGCAATGGGTGCAAGCAAAACAGTGGTAAGATACAATACAAGGTCAGGAGGTTAACATAGAAGCAAGCAGAGGTAAGATACAATACAGGTCAGGAGGTTAACTTAGTAGCAAAAGACAGTACATGTGTATAGACTAGCACAGTAGCAAACAGTCAGTGGCAAATAACAATGCACAATTAACAATACGGGTGTATATATAGCAAGACACAGATACAAATGAAAACCATCCTGGGGTGACATTAGTGGAGCAAGGGGTTGGGGATAAGAGGGGTGGAGAAAAGGGGGTTAGGCTGTCAAGGATTTGACATTGTCGTAAGTGCAAGAACAGAAAGATAAGTGCTAGGTAGTCTGGGGTGGAGCAACAAGAGATAGGGTGATATGGAGGGGGAGATAGGAGGAGAAGAGTGGGAGAGGGGGTGGAATGGTAGGTGGGAGGTGAGGGGTAGAATGGTAGGTGGGGTGGGAGAAAGACGGGGAGTAGCAGGGATGGAGGGGCAGAGAAAAGTGGGGAGGGTAGCAAGGGAGGAGAGAAGAGGAGGGAGAGGTGAAACAAAGCCACAAGCCTAGGCAGAGCAGTCACAACTGCTGAGGTCAGTGAGGTGCTGCCAGAGTTTATGTTTGAATGGGCCAAGCTTATTTTCAGCTGCAATTTCAAAGGGAAGGTTGTTTAGCAGCAGGGGGGCCCTGGTGTGGAAAGCACATTGAGATTGGTTGGTACGGCTGAATGGAACAACAAATGCTGGTTTGAGGGAACTGCACGTAAAATGTGCAGTGACTGCAGGCAACATTAAGGCATGTGTTGCAGGGGGTGTGAAGTTAAGACAAATTTTCTTCACCAGTAGGCAGGTCTGGTAGGCAAGTCTACTATTTAGACTGAGCCAGTTGGATTGCTTGTAGAGATCACAGGTATGCATATGCTTCCCTGCACCAGTGAGAAGTCTACAGCATTTGTTAAGGCCTGTCCTGACCCATTTTAGCGTGGTATCAATAGCAGCCCCGTAGAAGATAAGCCCGTAATCAATGATGGGTAGGACTGAGGCAGTTTTGGCTGCACGCATAGCTTTTTTGGTAAGACAGCGACGGTGGCGGTAGAGGACCCCAGTTCTTGAGTTGACTGATTTCGAGATGTGATGAACATGCGAGCTGAAAGACATTGTGCAATCAAGGGTAATACCAAGGTATTTAAACTCCTGCACTTGCTCAAGTGGTTTTTCAAGTTCATTATGTAAGGTGACATTTATGGATCTGTATTTGCTGTGAGAGCTATGGAACAGCATGGACTTTGTTTTTTTGTAACTCATCAACAGCTTATATTGGAGAAGCTAGGTTTCAAGTAGGCTGAAGTTCATCTGTAGCACCTTGGACAGTGAGATGGGGTCAGTATGGGAGGAAAAGAGGAGTGCATCATCGGCATAGAGTATTAAAGGGAAACAATAGAAAAGACAAAGTTTTCCTCAGACACTGCAAAAACTCTCAATTAGTGCTTTCAGATAGTAACAACTTTATTTAATGATTTAGAACAGCTGCCCACAACTTCCACTTCCTGTTGCTGGCAGCAGCCATTTCATGTGCAGCAGTGAGCTTCCTGAGCTCACTGTATGTTAATATGCCTGTTTCACCTCAGCTATTGGTTGGCAGGACATATTAGCATAAAGTGAGCCCAGGAAGCTCTCTGCTACTCATGAAATGGTATGCCAGCAATAGAAAGTGAAAGTTGAAGGCCATTGTTTAAATCACTAAAAAATCAATTAGAGTAATTTGTTAAAAAAATGTTACTGTCTGAAAGCACTAATCAGGCATTTTTGTAGTGCCTGGGTAAAGCTGTGCCTTTTCAATTGTTTCCCTTTAAGTTATTATTGAAAGCTGCAGGAAGAGAATTGATGAAAAGGCTGAAAAGTAGAGGGCCAAGGATGAAACCCTGGGGTACACCAGAGTGGAGAGGAAGGGCACTTGAGACAGAGTCAACGATTTTGACTTTTTGGCTCCTTGCCAAGATGCAGCTTTCAAACCATTTGGTTACATCATTAGATAGTCCGAGGGAGGAGAGTGAGTGAAGCAGGAGCTGGTGGTTCACGGTGTCAAATGCCTTGGTCAAATCAATGAATACTGCACCCAGTAGGTGGCCAGTGTCAATCACCTTATCAATATGGCTGGTGAGGTCAAGCAGGACGGTGGCAGTACTACGGGCTTTTGTAAAGCCACGTTGTTGTGGGCAAAGTAAGTTATATTTGTTGAGGTGTTCAGACAATTGATCAGCTATGATTCATTCCAACTCCTTGGAGAGTGGTGGGAGGATAGAGATGGGGCAGTAGTTAGAGAGAGGAGACCTATCACCACTTTTATGGATGGGTGTGACCACTGCTGATTTCCAGAGCTGGGGGAATTGTTTATGAGAGAGTGAAAGATTCAGAAGTTTAGTGAGAGGTTGTAGGACAAAGTCAAGGGGGAGAGAGAGAGAGGAGTTTGAGGTCAAGAGTATCGCTGCTGAAACTGGCTTTGCTTAGCACTTTGTTAAGATATCTTTTTGCTTCAGACATGGATACCCTCTTAAAGTAGAATAGGAGGGGTATTACTGTGGAGATTGATTTTATTATTGAGGCAGTGCCGGGCAGAGTTGTCAAAGAAGTTGGGGGGAAGGACACTGCTAAGATCAGTGAATGCGAGATTAAAGGAGTCTGCTATTTCTTTGGGGTCCTGTAAAGTGGAGCTGTGAACCTCAATCATAGCGGGGGAGGATTTGCTTGGTTTACCAGTGAGGCTCTTGATGTTCTTCCAGAAAGGTTTGCTATTTCTCCAGGAGTTAGTAAGTTCCTGGTTGTAGAAGACTTGCTTGGCTCTACATATAGCTATTGTGCACTGGTTCCTAGTCCCCTTATAGAGTTGCATATCATGTGGTTTCCCTGAGTCCATGGCTCGGTGCCAGAGGTTATCTCGGTTTTGCGTCATGGAGATGAGTTTGGAGTTAATCCAGTGATTAGTGGTAGATTGAGTTTTGCATTTACGTAGGGGGCAAAACTGTTACAAACTTTGTTAAACTGGGCAATGAAGAAGTCAAGTGCTTGGTCGACACTGCTCAAGGAGTCAAGGGGTGTCCAGTCAACCGTTGACAGGGCAGCAAGGAATTGTGGAAGCTTTCCTTTTGTTAAAATTCTTTTATAGGAAAATGAGGACTTAGGTTTAGGTGCCTTGTTTGACCAGTGGCAAATAACTGGGGAGTGATCACTGAGGGCATCTGGGAGAACTTCTGTGTTAGTGATTCTGCTGGGATGAGAGGTGAGGATCAGGTCAAGTAAGGAGCTACTACCAGACTTATAATTAAACCTAGTGGGAGAGACGACCATTTGAGTAATGTCTAGGGCTGCAATGGCATCCATATATGGGTCGGCTTCTGGAGCTAGCCAGTTAACATTTAGGTCACCCATTACAATTGTCTCACCATGGGAGGTGCTGTCGTCCATGAAGTCTGTGATCATTTGGAAGCCTGTAACATGTTCACGTGGGGGGATGTATACTGAGATAGGGTGAAAGGGGTATCAGTGGGGGAAAGCCATGACACGAGTGACCACAGCACCATTTGGTTTATGGTAGAAACTGCTGCTGAGGGTCATCAGTCCAAGGAGAAGGTATTTGACTTCAGGCACGCAGACTTTAGGAGAATGCGTGAATGCCTTCAGAAAGTGCTGACAGGGGTGGGAAAACTGACAGGGGTGGAGGAAAAGTGGGCAGTAGTAAAAGGGGTCTTCTTAGATGCCACAAATCTCTGTGTCAAGCTGGTTAGCAAAAACAAGAGAAAAAGGAAGCCTCTATGGTACACTAGAGAAATGGCAGAAAAGGTCAGGGCAAAAAGGCATGCGTTTAGGACATACAAACAAATGCAGAGGGAGGAGGACAGGGTCATATACCAGGGAAAGCAGAAGAAAGCAGGATCAGAGGTCAGGAAACCAAAGGCAAGAACAGAAGAGAAAATAGGTAACTCAGCCAGGGAAGGGGATAAAACATTTTTCTGGTATGTGAGCGAGAGGAGAAAGTCAAAGGGGGGATAGTCAGGCTAAAAGACAAAGGCGGGGGTTGGTGGAAGACGACCAGGAAAAGGCAGGCATGTTAAACTGCTATTTCTGTTCTGTGTTCACGATAGATGGAGAACAGGAGGGAAGTCGAATCAGGGAAAAGGGAGTGTTGGGTGGGTGGACACCAGTCTGTTCCAGGAAAATGAAGTCCTGAGGGAATTAGAGGGACTGAAGGTGGGCAAGGCCATGGGCCTGGATGGGGTACACCCCCAGGGTACTGAGGGAGCTAATTGGAGTACTCACAGAGCCCCTAACTAGCTTCTTCAACAGGTCATTGGAAATGGCAGAGATGCCCGATTACTGGAAAAGGGTGGATGTGATCCCCATCTACAAAGGAGGAGGCAAGCAATTACAGACCAGTGAGTTTGACACCAGTGGTGGGAACGCTTATGGAGAAACTGCTAAAGAAAAGAATCACTAGCTACCTTGATGACAGTGGCCTGCAGGACCTAAGGCAATACGGGTTCTCGGAGGGCAGGTCATGTCAAATGAACTTGATAGAGTTCTTTGATTGGTCACCAAGACAATAGATCTGGGGGGGGGGACTGTGGACATTGCGTACCTTGACTTTAGCAAAGCATTTGACTCTGTGCTACACAGAAGACTCCTTCTTAAAATTAGGAGCCTAGGGTTGGGTCCAGTGTTAGTGAGGTGGGTGGGAAACTGGCGCGGGGGGAGAAGGCAAAGGGAAGTCATAAATGGGGTATCTTTAAAGGAGGGAATGGTCACCAGTGGGGTGCCACAGAGGTCGGTGCTGGTATCGCTCCTGTTTAACATCTTTATAGGGGACATAGCAGAAGAACTGGAGGGGAAGGGTATGTCTATTTGCAGACAATACAAAAATCTGCAATAGAGTTGATACTCTGGAGGGTGTTGAAAGAATGCACAATGATCTGCGTAAACTGGAAGAGTGGTTAAGGGAGTGGCAGCTGTCCTTCAATACAAAAAGGTGCAAGATCATGCACTTAGGCAAAAAAAAACAAGGGGTCAAATACAGGATGGGGGGCAAGTCCTTGAGGAAATTTAGCTGGAGAGGGATCTTGGTATATTTATTTCAAGGGACCTCAAGGTGGCAAAGCAATATGAGAGATAGGGTTACCACCTTTTAAGAAGCCCAAACTGGGACATTTCTTACTAAAACATGATTTTTCGCAGGACAGTACATAACCTCGACTAGTGCAACAGACTTATTTTCTCTATATAATCAGAATTAAGGCTAAGTATTGTAGTTTCTTTGTTGCTTCTATGTTTCATATCATTTTAATGTATTTTAGTTAAGGTACTATAGTTTTCTACAAGATTTAGAGGAAAGTTAGAAAATATTTTTTCTACTAAAAAGTCAGGACATGTAGTATTTTTCATGTTTTTTTGCAGGACACAGCTGCCCAAATCAGGACTGTCCTGCGAAACGCAGGACAGGTGGTAACCCTAATGAGAGAGCAGTGGCGAAGGCCAGTAGAATGCTGGAATGTATTAGTAGAGGGTTCACCAGCAGGAAGAAAGAGGTTATAATACCATTGTATAAGCAGCTGGTGAGGCCTGACCTTGAGTATGGGGTCTAGTTCTGGAGACCATACCTCAGGAAAGATGTGGATAGAGTGGAGAGGGTACAGAGGAGAGCAACAAAAATGGTGAGGGGTCTAAGTCAGTTGCCATATGAAGACAGGCTGAGGGGCCTTAACATGTACTCCCTGGAGCAAAGAAGGGAAAGAGGGGACATGATTGAGACTTTCAAGTACCTCAGGAGTAAAAACAGAGTACCTGTGGGTGACATTGTCTAGCTGAAGAGGCACTTGAAGACTAGGGGTCATAATATGCAAATGGGGGGGTAGGTTAGGGGGAAACATTAGCGAATTCTAGTTCACAGAGAGGGTGTTGACAGCTGGAACAGTCTCCCAGAGGAGGTGGTGGGTGCAAGGACAGTGGAAGGTTTCAAGAAAGCATGGAATATGCACAAGGGTATTATCGACATAGGAAGGGGGAATGAGAACCAGGAAAGCTAGAATCCGAGGTCTGGCTTTCAGAAAGCAAAAAAGGGCAGACTGGGTGGTCCTAGCGGTCGTTTTCTGCTGACACAGTCTATGTTTCTAAGATCCTGGCTGGGGGGCTTACTGTATAAATAGAGTTTGGAACCAGTTAGTGAAATTGGGGCCAACATTTAAAAGTCCTTGTATCACTATCAGATAATCCCACTCTACTGAATGGAAAGCTTTTTCAAAATTGATAGCGAGGGCTGGTGCAGAGGGGGTGAGGTTTGCAGCAACTTGTCATAGAGAGATTAGGGCTCTTAGGTGGTCCGAGCTTACTCTACCATTAATGAAACCAACCTGTGATGGGTGGATGATGTCTGCAAGGGTGTCTTCTAGGTGAAGTGCTAGTGTTTTAGCTATAACTTTCATGTTTGCATTGATTAAAGAGATAGGATGGTAGCTAGAAGGGAGGGCTGGATACTTACCCTCTTTGGGAAGCACTGTTATGATGGTTTCCCTCATAGAGTCAGGGAGAGCCTGCTTTACATGTGAATTCTGGATCATATGCAGCATGGATTGAGTCACTTCCTCTTTAAGTACCTGATAAAAATCTATCGGCAGATCATCACTTTAGGAACCTTGTGAGGGGCTATTACTGCAGTGGCTTTGGATACCTCCAGAGCCATAATGGGGGCTTCAAGGTGCTCCTTTTGGGAGTGCAAAATCTTTGCTACATTAAGCAGTTGTGTAAAGGAGTCGAATGTGAATTCGATTAATTGGGCCTTGGATTGATATAGGGATTGGTAGAAGGCCGTCATAATTTCGTTAATGGCCTTGGAGGAAGTCTGTGGTTGACCAGAGCTATCTTTAAGATGCAGGATGAATTCTTTTAGCCTGCTGTTTGCGAAGGTGATATGATAGAAATTTCCCTGCTTTTTCCCCCTGGGCCCAATACTTATTTTTAGTTCTGGTGATCTGTAATGCGGCAGCTCTAGTTATTAGTAAGTTCAGCTGCATCCGCAGAGAGGCGATTTCTGTGAGCAAACTTCTATTTTTTAGGATCAGGGTGTTTCTTTTGTAAATGACTTCCTTAGCTTTGAGCAGGGGCTCTAATCTGGGGTGTTCTTGCTCTCTAATCCGTCTTTTGTAAGTGGCATAGCTAATTATTCTGCCCCAGTGATAGCTTTAAAGGCTTCCCATATCATGGAAGGGGTGGAAGATCTGGGGGATTGTCCTTAAAATATAGTGTAGACTCTGTTTTAAGCCACTTCCAAAATTCCTTGTCTTGAAGGAGCAGGGGGTCTAGCCTCCGGGACTGAGATCTTTTAGGGGTTGGAAGTAGGGTAACCTTCATCTTTACCAGGACATGGTCAGACATATAGAGGGGTCTGGTGGAAACCTCTGATGCTTCAGATGTCACTACCAAAGAGGTAAGCCAGAGGTCAAGTCTACTGGCCATTTGGAGTGGGTCTGAAAAATATGTGTAATCTCTACCTGTCAGGTTTTGCAACCTCCATATGTCAGCGAGTTGGTGCAGCAAGATACGCAGCACACAACCATTGGGCTCAACTTTACCATTTGCTCTCTCTAGACAGTACTCCATCACCAAGTTAAAATCCCTCCCTAGAATAACTACTGGATTGGCAAAGGACATATCAAGGAGGGGTCTGAGACAGTTTGTCAAAATATTCTGGATCATCCTGATTTGAAGCATATAGGTTTCTTAAAAGAATAGGGCTTTAACTTGGCAATTACCCATCTAGCGTCGGAGTCTGTAACCTGTGCAATTAAATTTCATTTTAAGTTTTTGTATAAAATAATGGACACCCCCCTTTTGGCAGATCCAGAGACACTATGAAGTTCCCATCCCACCTATTCTCTTTTTAGCTTCTGCGTTTCTGCATGATTGAGTTCAGTTTCTTGTAGGAAAGCTATCTGTGTGACAAGCTTCTTCAGCCAGGCCAGGACTTTCTTCTGTTTGATGGGAGAGTTAAGTCCTCGGACATTTTAAGTCATAAATGTGATTGGGTTGGTCATAATTAGAGTTGGAAAAATTTGTATAGCTTTTAACAAGTGAGGGTCAGTTTCTGCAAGGGAGTAGGGAGGGCCAGCAGTGACTGTACCACATGTAAAATAGGATTAACTCACTAGTCTCAGGGGATAGCCCCAGTGTATGCATGAAATGTTACAAACGCAGTCACCAAAGACCTCGTATATGAGGTTTAACTTTAGTTAACTTTAGCAAACTTATATTTATCTCAATGAGTTTAATAAAAGTAAAAATGAAACTACTAGTTATAATCTGCTGCTACAAGGCTGTAACTATTGTATATTTAATAACATTTACAAGTTGAAACACTTGTATGAACAGTTGTCCAAAAACTATGCAAAAGAGCACAAACCAGCTACCCAGCAGTCTGTGCCAATTAGTAAACTAAATACTGAGGACAGGGCACTCCACTAGGATCCAGAAGCTTACGTTAGTACCTCTAATGATCAAGAGCCCCTTCCTGGGGGAGGGAGGTAGTTGTAATTGTATTAATCTGAATGCCACCTGGGCTATTCAGGTATCCAAGGGGACAGAAGAATTTTTATCCAGGAAGGGGGATTTACTCAGATGAAGAACATAGTTGTGGAGAATCCACAACCACTGTGTGTATCTGAAGCCCTACCATTGCCATATACTAGCACCTCAGAGTGATTCTCTGTTATACTGGTACCTACAACTGAGGTGTGAGCTGCATCTGGGGAGGGTGTCCAGGTTAGGGGCAGCTAATTATAGCTGAGAAAGTTGGCCATTGGTACTGGACAGTGTTTAGACAAGAGCTCAAGGTGAGTCAGTGTTATCCTAAAGGGAGGTAACAGCAGTGCAATTGTTATAAAATCATTGACAGAGAGTATCAATATGTCAAGCACATTCACTTGAAGGCTCTCAGCAAATTCCCCCTGGCATGCCAAAGGTTCTGTAAATACAGCTGTATTGCTGAGGGATCCTTTCCATCTCTTCTTCCATTTTCTGCCATATTCAATCCATCAGCTTAGTGCTTGTGAGGCATTACAGCGGATGTCTTATCTGCTCCATCCAAACGCTGACCGACTGCCAGCTCTTATTGAAGATAATCTGTTAAGCAGCCAGTGTTGTGGGTATAGGGGGATAGGTCATCTCCCAAACACTGGAGAGGGAGGTACAAGCTTTAAATCCCGGCACAGACCAATGCTGCTCAAACTGGTATTAGGGCCGTGCAGTAATGAGGCAACCGACATAGGCCATATCTGTTCCTGCACTAGCAGAATAGGCTGTACAACACCCCTACCCCTCCTTAACGTACAGCTCTCAGCCTTGCGGTAGTGAGCCCTTAAATAGAAAGACAGGAACTAAGCTGGGGGGATATGTTGGGCACTATCTCTGTATATAGATAAAACTGCCCACTTAAGTCAGTCAGTGCCCTTAAGACCTGTGGGAGGAAGATGACATACCTGTTCACGCTGTGCAGTTTGGGTAGAAAGGGCTAACATTGCAACCAGTCCTAAATGTGCTGGTAGCTTACTTGGTAATCCTGGCTATCTGGAATTGTGAGGCACAGCTAGCACAGGTATGTCTCTCCCCTACTTAGCATTCATAAGCAACTCTTAAAACTTTAAAATATGTAAGATTTGGTGCAACTGAGGACCCCACATATCTGGCAACCTATGAGGGGGGAAATCGATCGCTCGATCTAAACCAATACAACATCAGAACATGAGAAATTAAAGGGGGTAAACCTGTAGAAACATCCCCCCCTTTCAATTTACTCCTAAACCAGGCAGGTTAACAAATGCCCCAAGCCTTATAGGACTTACCTGAATAAACCCTTAACACATTAGTAAATAATCACATTAGGTCCATTGATAGTGACTCACAGCGGCACGGGGTCTGCGGGAGTATCCATCAGCGGAGGCTGGACCTGAAAGAGAAGAGTATCACCATTGCTCTCATGGTCATAAAGACATTCTGCCCAGCCCGCACAGATGGGGCCCATGCCTCTGCCATTTGATGTGGTGTCTTGGATCACATGCTCAGCTGCTGGTCATCTAACAGCAGCAGGAGTACAGACAGTGTCACATCTCTCAGCGGTTCATATCTGTTGGGTATTTTGACAGGCATAGTGTACGGAGACCCACTGCTAGCATCTGAGTCACAGAGACCCTTTGGTGGCTGCGAGATCGGGGTCAGTGAGGGAGGGCTTTGACCATGGCCTGATTTTTGTTTTTCTTTCTTTGTCTCGCTCTTCTCATTTGGTGCCACTGGTTGGTAGTTGTTGGGCCCCCTGCTAAGTCAGTGTCCTGCACAGGGGAGGATGCTGTGGGCTGTGAGTACTCCATAGTTAGGCCCTCCTGGTAGCATGGTTTCGATGGGTGCTTTGGGGAGGTGGCATTTTCAAGATGAGCCACCTGCAAATACTGTTCAGCTTTGTTGGGGGACTGAAAAGCCATAAACACCCCATTAACTTCAATCCATAACATAGCTGGGTATCTAAGGGAAGTAGGTATATGGAATTGATAAAAACAGTTCTTTACCCCAGCATATGCTCTTCATCTGCAGGACAGATCGGGGAAAAATCTTGAAAGATCTGCACTGGGTGTCCTCCCCAGCACAGCGAGCCTCTTTCCTGTGCCACCAGTAGTATAACCTCTTTCATTGAGAATCATAGTTTGCGCAAGATGGGTCGAGGCTTATCTCCTGGTTTTGGTCTGGGTGCCAAGGAGTGGTGGGCATGTTCAGTGTCAGGCAGTGGGCAGCTGTGCACTTGTAGGATAGCTGGCAAGGCTGCATGAAGGAAGACCAGCATATCTCAGCCCTCTGCACCTTCAGGGATGCCCACAATCCTGATGTTGTCCCTGTGGGCTCTGTTTTTGAGATCATCCCCCTTTTCCATTAAATATTGCAATTGTCTGTGGTGGTCTCGCAAAGCAGTGGTATGTTGGACCGTAACATTATGATGTGCTTTTATGATTTGCTCTATAGTTGCAGGATGATTGCAGCAGGTTAAAGTAGAAGGAGACTTTTCCCCTATGAAAACCATCCATAGAGGTGTACCACAAGGCTCAATACTGGGCCCCCACCTCTTTGCCATCTATGTAAATAACATCCACACTGGCATCCATCATGCTGATATCCACTTATTTGCAGACGGCACTGTATTATACATTTCCGGACCTACCCCTGACAAAACATGGTCAGACCTCCAACTTGGATGTAACCATCTACAGAACAACCTATTGCATCTTAAACTACTGCTTAATGCAAAAAAAAAAAATAAAAAAAAGTTATGCTCTTCAGTCCTTCTCAGAGGTCTACCCTTACTAATGTGGTGGGTGGGCAAACCTCATAGAAACATAGAATTTGATGGCAGATAAGGACCGCTTGGCCCACCCAGTCTGCCCATTTCCCTACCTAATGGATAAGTTGCAGATCCTAGTTAACCAGCAGCATACTTCTTCCTGCCCCCACCCCCTAGAATTGCCTTATGACTGTCCCATGCATGCTTGAATTCCACCACTGTTTTTGACTCCACAACCTCCTTCGGAAGGCCATTCCACGCATCCACAACCCTCTCTGTGAAAAAATACTTCTTAAATTACCTCTGAGCGTCCCCATCTTCAAATTGTGCCCCTTGTTCTTGCACACCTCTTTTTTGAAAGATGCTACCCTCTTGGACTTTGTTGATTCCCTTGAGGTACCTGAAAGTTTCTATCATGTCCCCCCTCTCCCTCCTTTCCTCGAGGCTATACATATTAAGCTCCTTAAGTCTCTCTTCATATGTCTTCCGGTGCAGACCTTGCACCATTTTAGTTGCCCTCCTCTGGACAGCTTCCATCCTGTCTATGTCTTTGCAGAGATTGGGTCTCCAGAACTGCACGCAGTACTCCAGATGGGGTCTGACCAACTGTCTGTACAGAGGGATAATAACTTCCTGTTTTCTACTGGCGATGCCTCTCCCTATGCATCCCAGTATCCCCCCAGCCCTCCTTGCTGCCCTCTCACATTGCTTGCCCACCTCAGTTATTACTCTTCTTAATGAACCTCTGGAACTGGTACATAAATTTAAATACCTAGGGATGTGGATTGACCACAAATTGTCCTTTCTTGACCATATTGAAGAACTTTCCAAAAAACTTAAACAGAGGCTCTGCATATTTTTCCATATTAAGCAATTGCTAACGTTGGAAGCGAGGACCAGAATCGTACAATCCACCTTCCTCCCCTTACTAGATTATGGAGATATTCTATACGGACAAGGGAACATCACAGCTCTAAAAAAGCTTGACATCTTATATCACCGGGCATTAAGATTCACATCGGGAGCCCCCTACACTACACACCACTGTTCCTTATATGCCCTGGTCGGCTGGACCTCCCTTGGCATAAGGCAATACAAAAACCCCACAATCTGGACCTACCGTGCTATCATCAAGAAACTGCCCTCGTATATCTCAGACTGCCTCCCTATTTGTACCCGTGGTTCCTATGCACTAAGAAAATCCACCTATATCACTCTTGTTATTCCCAAAGTCAAAACTCGCTTTGGCAAATTTTCCATTGGCTACTCCCTTCCTACCCTATGGATCAAGCTCCAAAAAGTACTACAAATTGCCTCTTCACTTCCCCTGGCTACTTTCAAAACCCTACTGGCCAGGACAGCCACAGAAAATTGTAATTGTGCATCTTAAAACCCCTATGCTTCCCCTACCTATGTCTACTAGCCAGGACTGTTACAGAAAATTATAAGTGTGCTTCACAAAATGTCCACTGGTCAAGACTGCTACAGAAATTTACAAGTGTGCTTCATATAACCCCTATGTAATCACCTTTCATTTATTCCCTACCTCAGGTCCACACCACTATGTTTTCTTACTGCCTTTTACTTTCCTTATAAGTGATCCAGCATACCTACTTTTTCTGGCCCACATATTTACAGTGCCTCAGATAGCTATTGCCTTGGACTCTTACTCCTTGATCTAGATCTGTTTTTCATCCTTCAGAGGTGACCTTTCCTCCTTGCAGACGTTTGACCTACTGGCCCTGGCTTGACAGCCTGCCACTCAGTTTTAACACTATCAGCATAGATTGGTACAGCTAGCTATTAGAATTCTTGAGTATTTTGTGAATTGTATTTTTCTTTAAACCAATTTTTGTTTATCTTAACCAATCTAACCAATAAAATGTCTATCATATTTATTTTTTGTTCTTTGCTTCAGCACATCTGTATATATCCTAACCATTTTGTATAAACAGCCAATTGTATGTTGTAAGTGTTTGGAATATCTACTCTACGAGGATGTGTTATTGTATACTCCAATGTTATTCTGTCTCATATGTAATTATTACCAGGTCCACCTTGTAAATGAGTTCTTCTCAACGATGTTTTGCCTGGCTAAATAAAGATTGATTGATTGATTGACAGTTGCAACATGTGACGCCAACATGGCTAGATCTTCATTTGTATGGTAAGTGGTGGATTTTAATTCTGTAGTATCTTGTAGAATGCGATTGAGCATTGCCATGATATTAGCCAGTTCTGAGTTACATTCTTTACTATTGGTACCCATTTTGCACCAAAGTCCAGCTGTAGATTGGAAGTAAATCTCTCTCTGACAGGTGCTATCAAGTGAGCTGGTATTCTGGAGCTCGATCAGTGTTGTAATGTGGTCCAGGAGCTTCAGGTCAATTTTTTTTACTGCAGATCATGACGGCTCACCATAATTTTGATATCTGTTGAATGCCAGTAAAGAGCGCTTTCTTTTCTGGTATACTAGAGTGGGATCTTCCAGCTTCAATTGTGGGATGGCATCGAGTTCTCCCTTGACGAGTCTCCCTCCTTAAATTAAGCTGCCACCATGTTTGACAGCTAGCTCCACCCTCTGAATTCCCCTACTTGATCAGTTTCTACTCCCTTTAAAGTATGTAAAGAAAGAACTATGTCAACAGACAAGTTCTTTCTTTGGTTATAAAATAACATTGATTTTTTTTGTGTGTTGTCTTTTGTTTTAGTATTCAGAGCCAATTTGTTGTGTTGAAACCATTTTGCAATTTTGCAAACTCAGATGATAATAATTCATAATAATTCCCTCGAATCAGGAGAGCTGGGCTTGCTCATCAGGACCATTGCATCAACAGTATAAAGAAACATCTTGGTATTACTACAAATGAAGGATAATATGTTCAAAAATAAACTAAAGGAAAAGGGGCCCAGGATTAATCCCTGGGAAACACCCAGTGCAACAGGGAACAGGGAAGAGAGATAACCCTTAATTGTTTCATTGTGTACTTCCATGAAGGTAACTCTGACACCAGCTGATCAGGTCCCCAGACATGCCTAGTTATTAAGGGCAGCCAATAACAAATTATGATTCATTAGGTCGAAGGCCTTGGTGAGGTCCACAAAGATGGCTACTGAAAAATAGCTCTTATTTAAGGCCTCATGAATTGCCTGTGTGAACCCCACCAAGGCCATCACTATGCTGTGTCCAGGCCAGAATCTGTGCTGAGCTAGAGTCAGAACCTCCTGTCTGAGCAAGTAGAAATCTAGACCACTGACGGCAGAAAAAGACCAGAGGTCCATCCTGTTTGCCCATATTCCCTATAATCCCTGGAACCTTCCCTGGAACCTATTGTTCCTTAAGGTCCAAGCAGAGCCACTCAGAGGACTCAGTGCCCATGACAACACCAATAGTCAGAAGTTAAAGTAATGGCACTCACCTCCAATATAATAAAAAGTGGGGTCCATACCAATTGTGTTGCAAGTAGCTTCTTTTTATTCCAATATAGCTAAAAAACTTTTCCACGGCACTGAGGGACCAATACACCTGTTTCATCTGTACTCAGGCTTTGTCACAGGTGATGCCCTATAGTGTAGGTACACTTATATAGCAGGACATACAGAGTGTGATTAACATTTAAAGAAAAAGTGCAATATAGTGCAATTTAAACATATAAATATACATACATACATACACTCCTATATCTGAATTCTTACAAACTAGAACATTTAGAAACACACAGTGCCTATATATATATATATATATATATATATATATCTATATATATACAACAAACACAATTCTACAGCATTTTGCAGCACTCTACTGAATAAAGCAATGTAATTTCAATGGTAATTAGTCCCTTTGTCATTCAGGAAAATGTGACACTGCCGGGATGGAGTGAATGCCACAGTTTCCTGCATGACAGCGAGGATAACTACCGATGA
Organism: Neoceratodus forsteri; assembly: GCA_016271365.2. NCBI lineage: Eukaryota > Metazoa > Chordata > Ceratodontiformes > Ceratodontidae > Neoceratodus > Neoceratodus forsteri. Next base: position 603,504,900 of record CM057456.1, on the reverse strand, counting down.
AATGACTATTTATTCAGTAGTTCTGCTGCAGCATACTGCAGAGTGCTTTAACAGTGCATTTCATCCTGGGGATGCCACTATAGATGTGTATATATATATATATATATATATATATATATATATATATACATGATGGGCAGGATTGTGATATGGAAAATATTCTCACTCCTGCAGAGTGAGCTCTGGATACTCACAAGTGCCAAAGGCACGGTGGGAATATCCAGCTCACTCTGCAGGAGTGAGAATATTTTCCATAGCACACGACTACACATCATGTGTGCTTTTTATACAATAGGGGTGGGAGCTTTAGAAATATTTTTATGGTGTCCTTTTTCTGTTTCTGCGTGCTTTCTGCTCTTTCGGGGTGTGGTGCAAGTGTGTGTGAGTTTTTCTGAATGGGCTAGGAGTCTTAGAAACACCATGGCACACAGGTGAGTTTCCTTTGCAATGGTAATTGAGTAACTTGCAGTCCTCAATGAGAAAGAGAAACGGTTTTGTGAAGCAGTTTCATTTAGAATGTAGGCTGTAGTGAAGCTGATATCAGTACATTAATGGGCTGGGAGTCTCAAGAATACTATAGCACCCAGGTGAGTGTACTTTGCAATGCTAATTGAGTAACTTGCAGACCTCAGTGAGAAACAGAAACGGTTTTGTAAAGCAGTTTCATTTAGAATGTATATTGTAGTGAGTGAGTGGTGACATCAGCACAGTATGGATAAATGGCATTTATCATCACTGTGCTGATGTCATCCTCATTTATCACACTCCAGTGAAGGTATATCCATTTATTATACTCTAGAAGCTCCCAGTCCTATTGTACAAATATAGACGTGAAAGGTAGGTAGATACATTTTATTGTTTGACAGTGAGTTGGTGCAGCGAGAGTAATTCTTGCAGGATACAATTCATAGCAATTTCCATAAAATGCCTAATAAATATAAACCACTTTACATTCAATTTCAAAATATTTCATTTTAAGCATTGTACAGCTATAAGGGAATCATCTAATTTTCATTTACACAAGACAGATCAAGATGACACAAACATCATACGTTATCAAATGATGTTCTGTAACCTAGTTGCTTTCAAGAATTTACATAATTTCTGTAACATTCCTCTTTCAGTATTTCTCATTAAGAACATAACCAGATCTTCGGCGGGAGACCAAGGGTGGCCAAGATAGAACTCAACCATTTTTCCATGATATTTCATTAATTGGGCAATGAAGAAGAACATGTTTGAGATCATCTTCCATTCCTTGGTTACATTTATGAAGATGGTGTATGAAACCAGGATGTTTTTGATCAGAATAAAAGTCGTTCGCCACATACAATTCCATATGAAATTTACTCATAATCCTACAATCCTCTGGCTCTGACAAGATTGCTAAATATGGTTCTAAACCATGAGTTGTCTTAATCTGTTAATACCATCTAAAATGTTTAAATTTAGATATTTTATCCATGGCTTGTGCTATTGATGTGTCTCAAATTCTTGTCTTTACTTGAGCAACTATGTTTTCCATAGGGACATAGTAAATCTCATAAAGCAAGTGCCCTCAACCAAAAGGGAAGAGAGTATCCTGTATTACTTTGATTGTCTCAGAAGTAAATCCTTTATGATGGTAAATTAATTCTTCTTCTAAGCACATTCATGGCAACCTCTCATTTGTATATTTAAATAGTTTTAACATGAATATTTTTTTTCTGTAACCAATGTATTTATGGAGTATTATAGAAACATAGGAATGTGACAGCAGAAAAGGACTGCCAGACCCACCTAGTCTGCCCAGTTTGTCTAATTATCCACTAGTCCTTTTCTGTCATCCTCCCACCATGTCAACATCCCTCTATGCCTGTCCAATGCTGTCTTGAACCCTCCCACCATCCTCTCCCCCACCACCTTCCTCAGCAGCCCATTCCAGTTGTCCAACACCCTCTCAGTGAAGAAGTTCCTCCTAATGTTGCCTCTAAATGTTCTCCCTTGATCTGGAATTCATAATCGCTCATCCCAAGTCTCTCCTTTAATTGAGAAATGCTCTCCACTGGCCCTTTATTGATACCTTTTAAGCATTTAAATGTCTCAATAATGTCACCCCTCTCCCTCCTTTGCTCCAGTGAGTACATGCTTAGGTTCTTCAGTCTCCCCTCGTATGGTAAGTGGTTGAGCCCCCTTATCATCTTTATCACCCTCCTCTGAACTCTTTCCATCCTTTCCATGTCCTTTCTGAGGTATGGCCTCCAGAACTGGACCCCATATTCTAGGTGCGGCCTGACCAGCTAGGTGTGCAGGGGAATTATAACCTCTCTTCTCCTGCTGGAGATCCCCCTTCCTATGCAACCCAGCATCCTGATGGCTCTTGCCACTGCCCTTCCACACTGCTTTGCCACCTTTGGGTCCTGCAAAATGATGATGCCAAGGTCTCTTTCCTCTTCTGTTACCTCTAGAAACCTGCCCCCATCCAGTACCATATATTTGGTATTGACAAAGTTCTTTCCTTGCTATTTCTGCCGGTACTGAATTTTGAATTCTAAGTATATATCTATGTATTTTATTTAATTCAATTTCTAAAGGTTTAATATCTGTAGGCGTTCAGATTTCTGTCTCATACATTATACTAGTCTTTATCTTTGCATTTACCACATTAAGTAGGCCTTTAATTGAGCCTTGCCCTATTTTGCCAATGAACCTTCTAAAAGCATTAAAAGCTGTTTTTGGTTTATGTTTCATAATTTTAACATGTGAAGACCAAAGATAGTTTTGTGAGAATCGTAGCCCCAGCTAATCGTAATGTGTGGCTGAGATTATCTTATTGTTATCTAAGAATAAAACTAGAATCTTTTTACTTTTATTTCCTAAGATCACTAAATTGGTTTTATTTCTATTACTAGCTAAACCATATTGTTTACATAATTCTGAAAAGAATGTTAATTTACATTGTAAACCTAACAGTGAAGTAGATATTAACACTATATCGTCTGCATACACAAGACATGACACTTTTATTGAAAGAAGAGAAAGTGAATGAAAATTGGGATCACCTAATTGTTGTAATATTCTATTTATGTATAAATTAAAAAGCAACAGAGCCAGAAGACATCCTTGGTAGACACCAAAGTTAGCCTTTATTTATTTATTGATTTATTTGAATTTTGGTAACTGGGTAAGCCCCCTGAGACCATGCAGTCCCTTTTTCAGGGGTGACCTGGGGAGGGTACAGAGGATGCGGAATACAAAAATACAAACACAGCCATAAAACATATAAATACATAAGTTAGACTGCCTGTTTGATCATAGTTCACTTGTAACCAAGTTTTGCTATGCAGTCTTATTAGAATATCTAATAGCTCAGGATCCATCCCATAATCAGTTAATATAGACCAAAGCAGCTTTCTACTTATGGAATTGAAAGCTGCCTTTAAGTTTATAAAACAGCAAAATAATTGAGCTTTTTTAACTTTTGTATATTTCCATGTTAAATGTCACAATACATAACAATGCTGACTAGTTTAATGATTATATCTGAAACCATTTTGAAATTCTGATAGTATATTTCTATCTTCCACCCATTCTTGTATTTTCAATAAAAGTATTATGGGAAATATTTTTTGTGATGTATCCAATAAACTAATCGGACGATACATAGTAGGATCATTAACATTACCCTTTTTAAATGTTGGGCAGACAATACTGTCTTTCCGGCTGTTAGGGAAAGATCTTGTCTAGATGCAATAATTAAACAGAACACATAATGCGGGAATCCACCAACCTTTAAATGTTTAAAAAATGTCAGCCAGGATGTCATCTGGTCCTGGAGCTTTATTTAGCCTGATCTCATCTAAAGTTTGTTCAGTTTCTTGTTTATTGCGATATAAGATTTTTGGTAGAATTTTTGACTGATTGTCTTGGACGTGAAAATTTATTTTTAAATTGTCTTCTTACTGAAAATAATATAAACCCCAAAAATATTGTTGCCATATTGATGGTGTAATTGTTGCTTCTATAACATTAGTGTACCAATTATATCCTTGACTCACCAGGACCCAAAATATCTTAATGTCTTTTTTTGGACTATAGCTTGTCTCAATCTATTCCACATCTTATTTTGATATTTTCTTTTTACTGTTATTAATATTTCCATATATTGTTTCCTAGCTTGATTAATTATGCTATTGTTACTTTTGTTACTGATTTTTTCATTTCCTTGTTAAACCATTTAATTCCTTTTTAGCTGATTTACATTTACCAGTAAACCATGTGTTCATCTTAGGCCCTTTTAAATGGCTTTGCCTGAAAAAGGATTTTATATAATGACAAATATTTTCCCAATGCTGCATTATAGTATTATCTTCCTAATCTAGTATGTTTAATTTTAATTTTTCCATAAAGTCTGAACTAAGCATTTCTGTAAATTGACATCTATATATATATTGTTTGCCATTGGATTCTCTTAGTATTTATTATTTCCATATTTTGTATTGGAGTATTATTATTAGTCCAAACTGTTGCATTTTCAACTTACCAGAGTGATACCACTGGTAGTTGTGATGACTGTGGTCATAGTACTATATATAAGTCATTAATACTTTTAGTAGCATCCAAGTTTCCCCAGACAAGACCAATAACAGAAGAGCCAGTTTGGTCAATTTATGTAAATTCACCATGTAGGTCATTTTTTGTTCTTCCATTGAATAGGCAGAAATCCAAACCATACATAATATCTTTTAATTTCTGACCACTATGATATTTTTTTTTATCTTGTAAAGTACGTATGTAATTTAGCTTGTTATTAATTACATTTATTCCTTCCAATGGGTTGTGAATAGAAGAATATGGACTCAAAGATACTCCACAAAGGGTGTTAAAGTCTCCAAATATTATTAGACTTTTTTCAAAATGTTCTATTGCCCAGCCTATTGTTTGTTTAAATTTGACCCATAAGTTGTCTGTTTTCCTTTTTATTTTGTTTTCTGGTGGAATGTAGGTATTTATCAATATCAAATCTGTAATGTTTTTAGTTTATCTAAGCACCTGAAAGTTATGAGAACTAATATCTAGTTGAACTACTGTAAAGTTCAAAGCTATACTTACAAATATGGCTAGTCCAATTTTTGGTCTGCCATATTGTTTCTATTTTACTGCTGGTATAACATAACCAGTATATCCTGGAAGCAGAAGAGCTGTTGCCTCCTGTCTCCAGGTTTCTTGTAAACATACTAGATCGTACTTAGTAAGAAATTGTTTAAATTCTGAATCCACCAGTCTCAATGTTAAACCTTCAACATTCAAAAAAATCATAGATATTATTTTAGCTTGACTAGCTGTGGGAAAATAAGTCATCAAGTGTCAACTATTTGCTTGTAATTTTAAAACCTGAAAAGTATTTGAAGCTTCAGACTGTATATTCTGATTAGCTACTTCTTTTACTTTAGTAAATAATGACTCTATGTTTGTTAAACAGATCATATATTAAACAAGTTTTGTAGCTGAATAAAAAATCAGTTTTCCCAACTTACTTGATTGAAAAGTAATGTCTATTTGTGCAAAATTCAAAATTCCTGAGTGAATCTTAATATATTGTTTTGCACTCCCATTAAAATTCATGTTTAATGCACATGATACAAATGAGGCAATCTAATTTTTTCAATATACCAATCAAATATCCAAGGGCATATTCCCATCCAAAGAGGACTAATGTTTTATTTTCCCACTCTGTACCCAAATTACTATTGTAATTACTAATTACCTGTAGGGCCTTATTCAGCCAGGAATTATTTGTGAATTTTTCCTGATCCACACCATCCATTTGTTTCTGTTCTTTTCTGTTCTCTTTTTCTGTTTCTTGTGTTAAGTCAACATTCTCCATAACTGGTACCATTTGTGGTGGCGAAATGTATATGCCTTTTTGTTGTAGTTCCTTCTCCATTTGCCAGATTTTGTTGGCCATTAACTGTTTTTGGCAGTACAATAGTATACAATCCTTAAACTGTAAATTTTGAGGTCTCATTATTGTTATTTCATCCAAATTAGTTTTTATGTGGAATAGTTGTAATATCCAATCTGTTAATTTTTAGTTTGTTTCCTTAGCCAATTCTTTAATTCCATAAATTTTGATACTGTATTTTTCTTTTCCTTTTATGTTGGTACCGTTTGTTAATGTATTAGGCCTCTCAGATCTGGACTTATTGATGGTACACTTGGTCTCCCCCCATCAGTCATATCAGATTTATTGTTGCAGTTGTTGACATCAATGAGATCCTTTCCAACTACATCACTTGCTTTCAGTGTCACTAGATCATAGTCCACTGTCTTAGGATGTTCCCCTTCTGTGTTTATATGGGATACATTTCCCTCATTATGATTCAAAATACATACACATTATCTTTAAAAGCAACCTTCTTTTTGCTCTTTTTACTTTTTATGTTCTCTGTGTTCTGCTGCTCTTCTCCCTTCATACTTTTCCCTTGCTTATTTTTTCTTGCCTGTTTTCCCTGTCTTTGTATTTTTTCTTTCCTTTTTGTTTTTGTCAGTTATTTTGTGATCTAATTCCCAGATCCCCTCCATGTCCTTATATATTATGTATTGTTTTGACTCTTCCATCTGAATTTGAAATAACTCTGTTTCCCCAAGAACTATTGAATCTGATGTTTTATTACTTCTATGATTATTTAGTTCATACAAAATAGCCCTATTGTATTCTGCATCACCTCTTAAGCTTGTAAGTTCTTCCTTTAAAGCCCAAATATTTTCCAAAACGATCACTTTAGCATAATACTGTTTTCTAATCATTTCCAGTATCTGTGGGGAAAGGGGTGAATTTGGTGTAAAATTACCAGCATCCAAAAAATACCCTGGGTTATACACAATTTTCCCTTCTGTATTTGGTTGGGGAAGGTTTTCAGTTTTTTGTCTTTCCCTTGGGATATCATATGTGGGCATTGGGGAAAACATTGGAGAGGCTGAAAGGGAGTTGTCCATCTAGCTATCTTCTAGTTGGGACTCTAATAATATTCTTGATTGAGATTCTTGGTTTTCGATCAATTGTTTCAGTCCCTTAATGGCTACATCTAAGTCTTGAATTACATTTGAGACATTATCTTTGCCTTCATCAGGACCTTTTTATAATACTTATATGTTTTTGTTAGAGGAAGAGCCCAAAACTAAACAATGAGGTTCCTTTAAACTCCTTTTTGTACTCTCATTTAAGGGAGCTAGGTCCTTTTTGCTATCTACAGATGTTACACTTTCTCTAGAATTTCATATAGGAATATTCTCTCCCTACAGTTCTTCCTCATATACCAGCAAACTGCATTCAAAACTGCTCATATTACATGTGCCTAGAGTTAGTTCTTTTGAATGATGTTGTAAAGTGGGAGAATGCAAACTTTTATTCAAAGTGTCTTCAGTTTTTTTCATTTTGTCCATTTTGTCCTTCTATAGTTTCCATTTTTCCCTGATTTTTTTATCTTGCCCCTTTTGAGTCGAGCTATCTTTCCCTACTAGATCAGTTTTAAAAATGAGTTTATTTTGGCTTGACTTAAATGTGGAGTTTGATTTTCTTTGATAATAAGATTATCAGGTATTGTTTCTTTCTGATTATTCTTCCCTTTTTTTGTTTTTAATTTTACTTTTACATATTTGGTCATTTTTCGGTGAGGAACATTCTAGATTCCTTCTTGTATGCACCATTTTTATAATGTATAAATGTGTAAAATAGAATAAATGGTCATTTGTGCATTTAAGACTCAATTTATAAGGCCATGTGGTCTTAAACAATTAAATATAGAGTGGGCTAATAAATGAGTTCACCCATTTTAACAATCAGCCTATTATGACTAAATTATGGATAAAACTAAACTGGTTTTAACCAGCCTTTAAAATTGTATTATGATTCGCTATTGTAATATAACATCCATATACATACAAGGCCTAAGGATAGATAGAAAGACAGCATAAACATCAATATAAATAGTTATTAGTTACTCTAAAATTTGCTGATTAAGCAAGACAGTTCATAAATAATGAATGGTAACTGTCCCTTAAAAATATCAGGAAAAACCTGAATAAGTTAGACCACTTCGGGTTTCCAACACTTTTTCTGATCTCTTTTACTTTCTGACTCTTCTTTGTGACTCTAAGTTCTTTTTCTTTTGTCCTTTTTACAAAGTCCACAAGTTCTTTATATGATCCTTTCAATTGCACACAACCTGCTTCAAACCTCTTCTTCCTAGTATAGTCCTTATTGATGTGGAATTTAAGCAATACTCTCGCTTCTGGGTCAAATTCACACCCTTCACTATGGCTTCTTTTATCCAGTGGCACTAAATGGGGGGCAAACAAATAACAACCATGGAAACAATTCCATGGGCAGTTCAAATAAAATAATAAAGTGATTTAATTTGCCTGTTTGGGATATATAATAGAACTAGTAAGAATACTATCTTAGCCAAAGGCTATTTACAACTAGTATAGTGCAGTTAGTGCATCCAATGCCAGCATTAAATATGCTTTTACTCAATAATATCCCCAACTAATAACAAACTTTCAAAACATATGTCCTGTTCATAAAGTTCACTTATGTAGAATTAAGTTTCAAATGAAAACTAATCGTGGCAGAAATACATTTTGCAAATGTTATTAAATGTTGTTAAATAATAATAGTAATAATAGTAGTTATGATTACTTACTTTCTGGTAAGATTTTCACCAATTCTTTTGGCAATGTTATGCTTCTGTGGTCTGATTATAAATAAAGCTTTTACTTTGGTACTACTTCAAGTAACTATTCCAACTTAGCCAACTAGCATTCAAACTTCACAATCCTGTTCAAGTAAGTTGAGGGGCTAGTCTCCGCTTGAGATATAACTATGTCAGTGGTTAAATATCACCGATTTTTACCAGTGAACACAAAAAACTCCTAAAAAGCAGGTTTAAGCGTTTTGCTATAAGTTCACACTTTAAACTTTCTCAGTGGGCTCTCAAGATGACTATTTTTCTTTTTTGCCCTCCATATTCTGCTGTCAGTATACCGTGTAGTACAAACTGCTTTTGCTGTGCTAAGACGCCAACGCATGCATATCAAAGACTGACAGTTGTTATTATTAGTTTGAGCAATTAGAGGGTAAGTCAATTAAATTTTAATCAGTTTGATTGATTTAATCCCCACAATAAATGTGATAGCCGTCTTTTTAATGTGCTGAATTAGATTGATTAATAAAACTACAAATCAATGTTCCAATAAGCCAGTGAATTTGCTAAATTTCAATGATATAGCAGACAGGCAAAAACCACCTCACTTAGTTGGCTAATGAACTTTCCCTGAAGGAGCACGTTATACACATCTTATTCGTATTTACTGGGTTCTAAATATATTGGTTACTAGGATTTGCAACAGAGTTTATGTAATCTATGTAATTTACACACAATTTTTTAACAAGGTCCTTAGGAAAGAAAGAAATACTTTGAACTGGCTTTAATTATCTTAAGCTATCTGCCACTGGGAAATACAATGAAAAGTGTTAGCAATGCCAAAATGCTAAATACACTTTAATCCTTGAAGCACAGATGTTTCTACAACTCCTGTTAAATAAACCCACAATATTGTGTTCCAATATTATAGTGTGTACTCTTGCATACTCTTGCACCCAAATCCCTCATAAATATGGATGCCCTCAAAATTAAGATAAAATGGATCCGCTTTGCGACTTTAAATGAAAATAAATTTTAAATAGGTCAGCAGCCCCAATCATGCAAAATTAATCCCTAACAGAAGTAGAAAGGGAGCAAAAAAGATGACTGAAGACAATTAGCACAAGATAGACTGGAAAGAGTGCTGAATCTAAGCCGCTGCTGCCAGCTCTCTATTGTACACTATTTAGTCAGGCAACAGCAGCATACCTGTTGTAAGCAATAGGTCAGCTTTCAGCACTCCTACTTTTTCTCCTACTCCACAGGAGAATAGCATGCAGCTAGTCAAACTTTCCAGAATCCTCCCTGAATCCTGTTTGTGCTCTGGACTCTGCTCAGTTTCTGCTGGATGTGTTCCTTGACATGAAAGGTATATCAAGATGGCCCAGGGGTAGAAAATAGTAAGGAAAAGGAATACTTAGGTAGGTCTGCCAGGGGAGGGGTTTTTACAAAGAAGGAAAAGAGGGGAAGGGGAAGGAGAAGTTGAGGGGGAAACAAAGGAAAGGAGGGGAAGGAAAAGTTTGAGGAGTGGGGAAATTTGCAGAATGGGGTGGATGGTGGGAGGGAGATGGGAAAAAGGGAAGAAAAAGGGGAAAAGGAAAGAAAGGGGGCACAAATTAAACTAGCTGCATAGATAGTAATCTAATTCATTTTGCTAAATCCCCACCAAAAAGATATAAGAACTCCAATTTAATCATTCCAAAAAAATAAAACGGAAAAGTTCAGTTTGATCATTCTGTTCACTATCATTACAACATGCCTCCAATCAGTAGATCCAAGAGGCTTCCCTCCTGGCTAATGCAAGTTCCCTAGTGCCTCCCCTAGGACCCATACATACCTGTTCCAACACAGTAAACTTCAATTCATGTTCATCCTTTCTACTGACATGTTTCATATGCATTGCCCACACACTTATTCTAGGCTTTCATTTTTATTTGCACATACTGTATGTGCTCTCCTATCCTCTCCTTCCTTTTCCTTTTTGTTAGATGGCATCACCTTTGACAAAGCCTGAGTACTGACGTTAGGTATATTGGTCCCTCCATGCTGTGGAAACATTTTTTAACTGCACTAGAATAAAAGAGAAGCTACTTGCAACACTACTGGTGTGGACTCCACGTTTTATTGCATTGGAGGTGAGTGCTGTGACTTTAACTTTCAACATATTGTTCCTCCAGGGTACTAACCCTTCCAGTCCTATCCCCGTTTGCCTCCCTGGTTTTGTCACCCTGGGCAGTGACTATTCTCTTCATTCTGTCCCAGGCCTGCTTGAATCCCCTGACTGTGTTTGCACCCACCACCTTAGCTGACAGACTGTTCCAAGGTTCCACCAAACTTTCCATAAAGAAGTACTTCCTCACCTCCCTCCTGAACCTCCTGCCTGTTTATTTCCACTCATGACCACATGACTTAGAGTTGGTATTCAGGGTAAATAATTCCCCACAATTTACCTTGTTAGTTCCTTTATGGAACTTGAAGGTGTTTATCATATCTGCCCTCCCTTCTGGTTTCCAGTGAGTACATATTTAGTGCCTTTAGGTACTCTTCATAGGTTCTGCCCTGCTGGTCCAGAATCATTTTTGTTACTCTGCACTGCACTGTCTCCAACATATCCCTGTCCTTTCTAAGGTGAGGACTCCAGAACTGGATGAAGTACTCCAGCTGAGGCCTCCCCAGGTATCTGTATAGCAGAAGTATTACCTCTTTTCTTCTGCTATCAATACCCCTCCAGATACATCCAAGCATCCTGTTAGCCTTGCTATGGGCCTTGTTGCACTGGGTCATTTGATTAAGGGAATTACTGATGATAACTCCTAAATCCCATTCCTCTTCTGTAGTGTTAAGTCTCACCTCACTCATCCAGTACACTGTCTTGTAGTTCCTTTTCCCTAGGTGCATTACCGTGCACTTTTTGGCATTGAATTTTAACTTCCAGGCCTTTGCTCACCCCTCTAGTTTTTGTAGGTCCCTCTGCATATCCCTTAATCACTCATACAAGTACTACAGCATCTGTTCAAAAACTATCCGTTCGAATACCTTGGATAAAGAGCCAAAAAAGAAATGGGGCAACAGTTTTGTTCATTGGATAAAACACCATATTTGTGGATGGGAACAATAGCAGTGCTTTACCAGACTTCCAGATATTGACCTGAGCAAAGTGACAAATTAAAATTTTTGTTAAAGGAAAACAAATGACAAATGTCCGCAGTGATCATCACGTGCCTGAAGTCCATCTCATCCATGCCAACTGATGGCCATATATGTAATTTTACAAGATAAGACCAAACCTCGGGGGGTTGGGGTTTGTATCTTGAAGTAGAACTTTGGATGTGTGTTAATGGTATGAAAAGAAAAGTTCTTCAATACTACCCTTTGAAAATCTTGCATCGTCACTGGAGACATAGTTTGTTAAATCAGAAAAAAATTGTTAAATTCCATAGCTATAGTTTGGGGCTCATTCAGTATACCAGCTGGTGTATTTAACATTTGGGGAACTGGGTTGCATTTTTTACCTAGAAATTCATTTATTAGGTCTCAGGTAGTTGTAACATTTTTCCAGCAAACTGTTTTTGTTTGTCAATGAAAAACTGCTGTTTTGATTTTCTAATCAAGGACTTATAAGCATTGTGAGCTTGTTTATACACTACAAGAGTTGCTGCATCCTGGGTCATTCTAAATGCCTTATATGTTGTTTTCTCTATCTCTCATGAGCTGTAACAGTTCTGGAGTTACTCACTCCTGTTCATTTCTCCTGATCATTAACCTTTTCATAGGAGAGTATGTGTTGCAGATAGTGTTAAAACAAGATCAGAATGAATGTAATGCTTCATCCACATATGTTAAGAGGTTCAGAAAGGGTCAGTCAGTGCAGGAAAGGGTCTCACAAAATTTCATGACATCCAGTTTTTTAATATTTCTAAAATTAATATAGACTGGTGGAACAGATTTCTTTTGGCACTCCAACAGCAATACACTGGGCTGTGGTCACTGATATTGTTGAGTAAAACAGCTAATTGTATAATCTTTGAGGTATGAGACAAGAACCCAGTCTATTGTTGTTGAGGAGCCTGTCTTGTACTGAATCCAGGGCCATCAATTATCTGAGTAAGCCTATAGCTGACCAGTTCATCTTTATACTTTGAGATGTTCTTTCCAGACCAATTTAGGTTCATGACTCTCATGATGATTAACTCACAGTTTGAAGGAATTGTTTTGCTATGTATTCAAATTGTCTAGTCCTTTCTCTTCCTATCCAGTGGGACATAATTAACTAAGACCCAGGACCCAGGCTAATGGTGGTAATTCACAGGACAGGAACTGGAAGTTCTTATTCACACAAAGAGTGGTGAACCCCTAGAACAAACTCTCATTGGACATTGTGCTATAATAAGTAAACAAAATAAAAAAAAATTAAATCTCGTCTGGACAATTATATACTTAACACTTATATACTTGATCAAAATAAAATAGAATATTACACCTGCTATTATGAACCATAGTATAAAGGGCTAACAGTCAAGTAAGACCTTCACAAGTTCTCCAAAGGTAAACATGATGACTTATTTGCATTAGATACACAAAACACTCCTTTAAAGTGCTACATATTTGTAGGCATAGAACCTGAGGTAATGAGAGAGGTTGGAGAAATTTGAGATTTCTTAGCTTGGAAGGTGTTTGTTGTTAGAGCTGAGGAGTTAATATATGTCCTGCCAGCTGAGGTGATGCACATGAAACAATTGAGAGACGAGGGGATTGCTGGGAACAGAGGAAGAATCAAGTTACATAGCATCTTTAGTCACATGAGTATCATCAGCCTATCAGGTGAGCATAACCCAGTCTGTAAGAAAGTAAATACGCTGTAAAGAGATGCAATGTACAATTCCTTAATGTTATATTTTCTGTTTAACTATTACAGTACTACTGCAAATAACCCTTTGTCTGTCCTGGCTGGATTGAACCTTTTCGTCTTTTCTGTCTTTTGCATTTTCTTACTCCTCCTCTCTTTAAATTGTTCTGCCTTATTCTTCGGGACACTTTCCTGTTGATTGATTCCTTTATGACATGAGCACTCATATTTTATTTTTTACTTTGATCTTTGCTATTAGCATCTCCTAAAACATTAGTATCTTTCAGTGTGATGACCAAATTTCCCATTTCCAGTACTTCTTTAGCAGACACTTCCTCTGTTATTTCCTTTACTGACCTATTGCCCTTGCCAGGAGTTTGTCTACTTCCCTCCTTTTTAGTCACAATATTACTAGTTTTTCTTTCTTGGGCAAAGTGAAGGGGGCAGACCATCTTGATAAGTAGATTACTACCCTTTTTCTGAGTTCTTGTTTGATCTCAGTGAGACTGTCCTGCCTACCACCCATGTCAGTGGTTGTCTGTAGATTTTGACTATTTCATTTTTCTTTAGATTTTTGACCTACTGTATGATAAGAACTTTTGGAGACTTTCAACACCATATCTTTGTTGGCACATCTGGGATCTATACGGAGGACATATGGAAGGTGGTTCTAAGCTTTGCTTCTTAATGTATGGTGATATAACATTTTCGAAGTCTATCAGAAAATATTTATTCAAAGTATTTCTTTATTTTACTTCAAAAACTGTGCCAGAATAAACAATTAAATGGGAACAGTCTATCACTAAGAGTCCCACACACAAGTGAGGCTCTGATCCCAATTTGCACTTTGTGTGCAGAAACATTTTTTATTACCTGTTGTTTACTGCAATATAGTAGATTGTATCAGAATGATTCTGTTGACCTCTAAGCTGGCATTTCTTTTAACAAGAAAATCCAGAATCCCCTGCAGCTGACATCAGAGCAGGACTGTAGCAGCCTGAGATTCAATAGCTTATAGCACATTTCAATCCTTGGTCTCTAATAAAAAAAATTGCCAAGGAAAGTGCTTATGAGTATCAGTTATGTTGAGGGTTTTTTGCAATGAGGACACCAGTCTGTTGGGAAATTAACTGAGACCACCTTAACTCATTTCATTTAAGTCACCAAACAATCTCTAAATGGCACGAGTCAGATTATTTATTTATTGAAAAGTTTAACCAGGAAGTACACACTGAGCTGACACCATCTCATTTCCAGATGTGTCCTGAGGGAGGGGGGAGAAGGAGATACCTAATAATGTAATAACAAGGCAAAATACAAAAATATGGTAATACAAGCAGAACAATATATATTAAAGGCAAAATAGTAATTGAAGGCACTAGAAAATAAAAAAAAACACTCTCAAATATATACAGAAGGAAAACAATAATGGAAACTGCAAGAGGAGGACAAGACTTGAGAATAGAGAAAAAGAAGAAGGGTCAAATACAGTTGTAGGTAGGATGACAAAAGTCAGAAAGAAGATACTTTATGGAGGAGGTAGAGAAGGCAGAATGAATAGAAAGGGGAAGGGATGACCAAAGTTTAGGAAAGCAGTAAGAAAAGGCAGATTGGTCAACAGTAGATTTTCTAGGAGGGATATTAAAAGAATGGAAAGTATTGTTACAGAGAGGGTAGGAGGAAGAAGGAGGAGGGGGAAGAAGGATTTTGAGATAAGAGGGAAGGGTGCGAAACCAGAATTTGGACAAAAAAGAGACACAATGGGAAAGGCGTCTAGCGTCAAGAGGCAGGAAAGAAAGAGCTGAGTAATGAGAACAGTGGTGAGTATGAGGGGACAATCTAAAGCAAAGAGGAAGAAAGAATGAAAAAGGGGGTCCAGTCTAGCAAGGGAGGTTTTAGGGGCCCTACAGTAGACTAAGTCACCATAGTCGAAGATTGGAAGGATAATTTTTAGTACAATTTCTCAGTGGGAAGGCAGTATGCACACTTTGTTCCTGTACAAAGCACCAAGCTTAGGGTGAAGCTTATGGTTAATTGCATCAATATGCTCAGAGAAATGAAGATGCTGGTCAAGGCAGACCCCAAGGTACTTAAAGGAGGAGACATCTTCAAGTTTAGCATCATTAAGGGTATTAAATAGGGGAGAAGAAGTAAGCTTGACAAACCTCTGATTGGTATCAAAAGTCATAGAGACTGTTTTCTTGGCATTAAGAGACAATTGGTTTACCTTGAACCAGTGCTGAATGTTGTCAAAATCCAACTGTAGTCAGGAGGTAAGGTCATGGGGAGAGGAACCAGAAGCAAAAAGAACTCAGTGATCAGCATACATATCAATGGACGAAGAGGAACAGACATAGGGTAGATTGTTTATAAATATATAAAAGAGAATAGGACCCAGGACAGACCCTTGAGGGATGCCTGAGCTAATGGGAAGAGAACATGAAAAGGATTTACTTATCTGGACAGCTTGAGACCTACCTATAAGGTAGAAAAAAAACAACTGACTGAAGAGACAGAAAGGCCCAAAGCTTTGAGTATGTCTAGTAGGAGGGGATGCACCACAGTGCTGAAAGCTTTAGCAAGATTGACAAAAATGGCAGAAGTCAACAGTCCCTTAACCATACCTGTAAGTATGGAATCAGTGAGTCGAAGGATTAAGGTAGAAGTGGTGTGAGATTTCCAGAAACAAGACTGGAATGGGGTGAAAAAGGAGGAATTGTTGAGAAAGGAAGTAAGCTGGGAAAGAACATGTTACTGTAACTTAGTCAAGGCAGGAAGGAGATAACTTGGATGATAGTTACCTGGAGAAACTGGATCACTACCTTTGTGAATGGGTATGACAGTAGCTGGTTTCCAGACATCAGGAAGAGTAGAAGAGGAGAAGGAGAGATTTAAAAGTAAGATAATGGGAAGCACAATGGCAGGTGCTGAGTGAAGAAGAAGCTTAGGATCGAAACCATCAGGACTGTCTCCCTTTAGTGGACGTAAGAAAAGCAGGGCCTTTAGGGAAACAGCAGGAGTGATAGGAGAGAAGGAGAACAAAGGAGGAGAAGGAGGGGAGAGGGAATGGGGGTGGTGCTGGAGGAAGGGATAAGAGAAAAGGCACAGGTAGTAGAGTAAGAATTAAAAGATTAGAACCAGTGACCAACATGTAAAGATTTCGTTGACCTATTGCCAGTCAACAGAGCTATTTAATCCTTGAATGGCATACATGTCTTTGATTTACAACATTGGTTAAAAGAAGCAGTTTCTGGCCTGTTTCTTAAAATACACTTGTATACTGCACAGTAAAGTCAATAAATATGAAATAATGTTAACAGCTGATCAAACTGCCAGTCTACACTATAGGCATATGTACTGCAGACATCATTACTTCTGAGGGACATCACGTATTGCAGCTTGCATATTGTTATGGTAGGCCTGCACACAACTGGGGTTGCAGGAGCGGAGTACAAATAAACAGAAATACAGGCTTCTTCACATCTTGGCATCTGGTCAAGTAAATCCATTAGCAGCACAAATGCATAGTTGAAAGTTAGAACTACAGTTCCAGTTTGGCAGTGTATTTATTAAACTAAGTATTCTAAAGCAAAGAAATATGACTAAATGTACTAAAAATATCAGCTCATTCTTACCTTGCTGGTTTTCTGACCAGTTCCATGATCAGCAAGGCAAGGACTAGAGGGGCAGATGGATGAGAAACCAAAGCACCATACCACACTTGAGCAATGAGAATGTATCAGATTATGAACTTTCATAGACAAAGTGCTGTACAGTCAAAGGGTCTTAGCTTCACACCAACAAGAACAGAAAATCTTTTTAAACTCATGATCGAGTTCCAGACATTTATAAGATTATTAAACCTTAAATGCTTTTATTCCCAAAGCAGGTGATGTGTGCTATGATGCCACACAGAGTTCCATGACAGATGACCAGCCGGAGACACAGGAATCCATGGGTGGTATGCTAAAGCACTTTCATCCTAAATGATTGCTTAGTTCCCCAAAGAATAGCTTGGTATCAGTCTTTCGGAAACTGTGTAAAAGAGATTTTGAAAATATGTTTTCGAGCAGCAAGGAGTCTAGTTTTGTTAATTCAATGTTTTGGTGGATAGAGTATGGGGTTAGTAGTGCTTATGTAACTGTAGTTTACTTTCTGACTTTTCTCTATTCCTACCCTTGGTAGGGAAACCAGGTAGTGAGTAGGGAATAGAAACCCCAGCACAAAGGGTGAGCAGAATGCCAGAGAAGGAGGCAGAGGTGGATGGTGGGTGTGTCGCAACGTGCTAAGTGGGGAACTGCCGTGGGAGACTAGTCTTTATTGGGGATGTGGAAGGAGCTATTCCATCACATTGAACCTCGGGCTTTAGTTCTCCTATTCACTGTTTTGGTGATTAGAAAATGCCACTGGAAAATAAACGAATCTCATTGGTGAAAGCGTGGCAGTAGAGATTCATTTATTTTCCGATACAGCCCGCATAAAAATGAGAGCCTATTCAGGGTGCCCCATAACCAAAACAATCAGTGTGCACCTCGAATGTTAATGAAATGCCTCCACCATCTTGCCCTGCTAGGCAAAGCATAACAGTATTCAGTGCTCAGGCCGTTGTCTCTCACAGCAAAAATAACAAGACTGCACAATTCAAATAAATAAGTGTAACAGCATACAAAGCACATACACACTTTCTGGTCAACAAAGCAGTCGCTGTATTACATCTCCCTGCAAGCAGCTTGTCAGCCTCAAACTGAGCATGAGAGCACCAGTATTTTCTTACATCTTCCTACCGCAGGTGGAAGCCCATATGCAGCATGGAAGAAGTAGAAAATACCAGTGATCTCCAGAGCGAGTTGACAGCTGGTGTGCGCCACCCCCGTTGCTCTTAGATTCCTTCAAGATGTACTGAAAGAAGTGAAAAAAAAAATGCCTACTTCTCACAAACATAACATTTAGCTGACATTTTATCTGATGGGGAAAGTCACAGCTCCCGGTCCCTCAAAAGCCGCCTGAGGTAGTAAGCATTTCGAGCTGGTAAAACTACTCCATATGCCCTGAGCAGAAGTTAAGAAAATCTGCCACGAATTCCTCACATTCTCTGTACAAAAGTTCCTCGGGCTGTCTATTTTGCTCATTGCCACTAAAAAAAGAAATAGCTCACTCGACCTTCCTCAACTGCACCTCCCGACTCTCTATGTCGCTCCTCAGTGCACAGAACTGCTTGCCCGCTACGACTGCCCCCACTGCCAATTCCCGCTGCCAATTCCCAATACCTTCACTTTTATTTACTCTAGAGTAGCTCCTCTCATTTCCAGATGATGAAATTGAGTGCAAAATCAATTACAAGAGACAGCATACTTTTTATTTTTTACAAGTACAGAGGCTCCAACAGGCCAAAAGTCCTCAGATAAAAAAAAAATAAAGCATACAAGTGCAGACAGAGGGATTATTTTATGCTATTCTATACTACTTAAACTATTTTATAGTATTTTATTTCATTTTAAAATGCATACAATACAGTGACCCATTTTCTAAGCACAATAATACCCTCCAGGGTAGGCTGTATTGGGAAATACCGGACCTTCCAAGGGCTATAAGGCCCTCCACCTGCGGCGCTGGGCCTCATTACGTCCCTATGTGGTCCGGTATTTCCCAATACCGCCCACCCTGTCAGGTATTATTGCTTACATAGAGTATGGGGTTTGCAGTGCTTACGTAACTGTAGTTTACTTTTTGGCTTTTCTCTATCCCCACCCTTGGTAGTGAAGCTGGGTAGTGTGTAGGGAACAGAAAGCCCAAAAAGATTACCTCCTGCAACTCATGGAGAGTATGACCAGTAACATGCGGAAGAGGACCCCTCCCAGGTGGAGGAATCCTCTGAGGAATCATGGCTACTGACCCGCCTGTCCTCTGGGCAAACTAAGAGGAGATGATCCTAGGTTCCTACAATCATATTCTAGTTTCTGAGTAAGGTGAACTGTTTGTAGAGATGATGTTCCATCTTCAGATGCTGTTGGATGATGCATTCTGGAAGGTCGATTCTAAGGCTGAAGACGCAGTTCCATTTTGAAGGAGTGTCTGGATCCCAAATATGTGTAAGTCCAGTTAAAAAGGGGTGAACATGGTCAAGGATTCCAATGTGATATTGGTTGATATTCAATGGGGTTACAGAGTCAATGCGAGCATGAAGAGCATGAGTTGATTAAATGAGCTGCCAGACTCTGAACTGCAGGAAGTATGATGGGTTATGAAATTCATAAAGTAATCTATCAGACCTTTCAGAAGGTTTGACATCTGGATTAGGGTTTCAAGGCTTGGAGTTCAGCAATGTTCGCTATGTCGCTATGTAGGCATCTAAGGAGATGATCAAGGAATCAGACAGAAGCCTTATGTGCCTGGTAGGATGGGTAATGTGGAAGATTTTAGACCAATGAAGGAAGGGTGGTATGTGCTGTAGGGAATCAATGGAAAGTTCAGTACAATGAATTCATGGGTTGACTAGAGTTATTGCTGCTATAATGAGATTTGCATAGGCTCATATTCAGGATGGACTGCTAGTGGAAATGCTGGATATTGGTATTGATGTGGCTTAATTGGCCATTACAGGAGCTTAAGTAGCCATGGCAGCTTTGCAGTGCTGGAGCATCTGATGTCAGAATGTTGAGGGGAGCCCAATAATGGGTCTTTGAATAAGTCTATAGACTGATGTGGCAAAGGGAAGTTGACAGCAGCATGGAATGCCATTGGTGCCTAGTATGCGTAGTCCGATATAGGACTGTTGTGGGGCATGAATGAGATAGAGAAACAGCCAGGTGAATTACAGATGTGCAGATTGAGGTATCAATGGAAGCCTGCTCTCGGCGATGGTATTCGCTGGAGGGAGCTTGGGAGGTAAATCCTGAAGCATGAGTTAGAAGGACCACTGAATGGGTTGCTGGCATGATTTAAGGTGGCATGTTGAAGAGATGTAGATAACTATGGATTATGGTGACGTCCAGGGGCCAGGGAACTGTGGCTCAGAGAAAGAGAGAGTAACTTTAGCAAGGCAGCTAGGTACCAGATATCCAATGATACATGTTCTGGGATAGTAGCTGGAGAAGGTCTTAGGAACATCCAATGGTTATTAAGGGAGCACAAGTCGAATAATGTGATCAAACTGAGTCAGTGCATGGAGGAGAAGACTATGAGGAGAAGGTAAAACGGATGATGCCAGTACTGCTATGAGGTATACTGCAGTTCCCATTATAAGAGCATATGAAAATACCAGCAGATACATGCCTCACGGTCTATCTAGTCTGCTTGATTGTGCAGCTAGCCCCTCACCTTGCAGCTGCCCCACCCACCTCCCTCCTCATAATTATCCCCTTCCTCTCACTCTGCCCCATCCCCCCTTAAAGCTGTCTACTGTGCTACAGGCTACTACCGCCTCAGGCAGAGAATTCCACTTGTCCACCACCCTCTCTGTGAAATACTGCCTCCTGTCTTCCCTCCTGAACCTTCCCCCCCTCCAATCTCAGTTGGTGCCCCCTCGTGACTCTCCCCCTTCTGATCTGGAAAATCCCTTCTGTACTAGTCTTGTTTATCCCCTTTAGGTATTTAAAGGTTTTGATCATGTCCCCCATCCCTCCTCTCCACCAGGGAATACATGTTCTGCTCACCCAGCCTCTCTTCATAGGAGTAGCCCTCTAATCCCTGGATCTTCTTTGTCGCCCTACGTTGTACACCCTCCAGCAATCTGATGTCCTTCTTCTGTAATGGGCACCAGAACTGCACACAGTATTCCAGGTGTGGACTGACCAGCAACCTGTGGAGGGGCAGGATCCCCTCCCTATTTATATGAACATATGAACATATGAATGAGCCAGCAGAAACAGACCTCCTGGTCTAACATCTGCTTGGTTGCACAGCTAGCTCCCTAGGTTGCAGCTGCTCCTTCCCCCACCCTTGAGACCCCTTAGATGCCATCCACCTCACCCACCCTTACTCCCCCTTTTTCTCTGTCCCATGCCCTCTTGAAGCTATCCACAGTCCTATGTGATAGCACTCTTTCTGGCAGGGCATTCCACTTTGACACCACCCTCTCCGTGAAGTAATGACTCCTCATCTCCCTCCTGAATCTTCCCCCCTCTATTCTTAACCTGTGGACTGTTGTGTCTCTTCTCTTCCTTAGATTAAACACCCTGTCCTCTCCCCATTGTTGATCCCCTTCAAGAACTTGAAGGTCTCTATCATATCCCTCTTCCCCTCCAGGGTGTACATGTTAAGCTCACCCAGCCTGTCCCCTTATTCCTTTCCCGCCATCCCCTGAATCATCCTAGTTGCCATCCACTGCACATCCTCCAGAAGATTGATATCCCACTTCAGGTAATTCCTCCAGAACTGCACACAGGACTCTAAGTGAGGCCTGACCCGTGCCCTGTAGAGGAGAAACATCACCTCCCTACACCTGGATATGAACCCCCTTGTTATACACCCCAGCATCTTGTTTGCCTTTGCTGCTGCTTTCCCACATTAGCGGCCATGTTGTTCATGCTCCCTGTTACACACTCATAGGTCCTTTTCCTCCTAAATGATCCCCAGCTTCACCACTCCCCAAACCAGTACTATCTCCTTGGGTTCCTTGACTCAAAGTGCATAGCCTTGCACTTTTTTGCATTGAACCCCAGCTACCACCTCTCTGACCACTCCTGCAGTTCGGTTAGATCCCCCTGTAACTGCCCCCAACCTTCTGCTTCGTCCACTACTGCACCTATTTTGGTGTCATCAGTGAACAGGCTCACCCTGCTCTCCACCCCTTCCATAATGTCCGAGATGAATAGCCCAAAAAGCACTGGACCCAGCATCGAGCCCTGCGGCACCCAGCTCATCACTGACCTAGGCTCAGAAAATTCCTCTCCCCCACTATCACCCATTGTAACCTCCCGCATAGCCAGTTGGATATCCAGCCTGCCATCTTTGTTCCTACTCCTGCCCCAGTTAGCTTACTCCCCAGCCACCTATGCGGCAATGAATCAAAGGCCTTGCTGAAGTCCCAAATAGATCACATCCACTGCACGGCCCCTATCCAGTTTCCTAGTTACCCAGTCATAGTATTGTATAAGGTTCGTTTGGCAGGATCTCCCTAAGATGAACCCATGTGGCCTTCCATTCTGGAGGTCTTTGACCTCCAAAAATGCCACCAGCCTCTCTTTCAGTATCGTCTCCATGAGTTTGCCCACAATGGATGTGAGATTGACTGGTCTGTAGTTCCCTGGCTCATCTCTTGGGCCACTTTTGTGTACCAGCACCACATGTACCAACCTCCAGTCCTGAGGCACCCTACCCGTTTTCAGGGAGGTGTTGAACAGGTCTGCCAGCAGTTCAGCAAGGACCTCTGCCATCTCCCACAATGCCCTGGGGAAGATACCATCTGGCTCTGGTGCTTTATCCACTTTTGGTGCTCTCAGCCCTTCTAGTACCCTACTACCCTGAATCCTACCATCGGTCATCTCCCCTCCCCCCTCCCCACTCCCCCAACCCAAGGTGGTATTGTTCTCCCCTTCTTCTGTGTGAACACTGAGCAAAAGTATTCATTTAGTGCCTCTGCTTTTTCCACCCCCTTTTTTACCCACTACCCTCCACTTCTTATCCTCACTATGCTATCCTTGCACTTCCTTTTTCCCTAATGTATCTGAACCTCCACCCCCGATTCCCTACGCTAACCCTAAGTTCCCTAGTGGCTTTGCTTCCCTCACCCTCCAGGTCACTTTCCTAGACCACCTTGCATATTCCTCCCTGTCTTCCTCCTCCCTCCCTCCCAGTCCTTCTAAACTTCAGGTACACCACTCTTTTTGTCCTCACCACTCCTTTTCACCTCACTGATTAACCAGCATGTTTTTTTTGCCCTGCCTCTTTTTGGCCTGTAGCTTGGTACACAATTCCGTCACTTCCATAATTCCCTTTTTAATTATGTCCCATTTCTGTTCTGCTTCCATTCCTGTCTCAATGTGCTCAAGTCTCCCTTTCAGCAACTCCCACATCTTCTTGAAGTCCGCCATCCTGAAATCCATCACTTTTGTTACTGATCCCTCTGATTCTCTGCCATTATGATATTAAACCACACCGTTTGATGATCACTGTCAGCTAACGGGTCCTCCACCCTTATTCTCATCACTGCCTCCCCTTTCAACAGTATCAGGAACAGCGTGTTCCCTAGCTTAGTGGGTCCAGTCACTAGCTACATCAGGAACCCCTCCTGGATTATGTCCAAGAGCACCTGCTCCCTAGCATTGGAGGTGACCGGAATGCTCCAGTCCACCCCCGGTAGGTTGAAGTCCCCTACTATGAACATGTTCCCCTTCCTACATAATCTCCTGATTTGTTCTGCCAGCACCCTGTCCTTCTCCTGTACTTGGGATGGTGGTCTATATACTACTCGAACCTCAAATTATTTCCCTTAGAGTCCAGAAGCCTCATGCAGATTGCTTGTGTTTCTGTTTCTTTGCCCTTCTCCCTTGTACATTTGATCCCATCTCTCAAATAAATTGCTACCCCACCCCCTCTCCCCTCCACCCAATCCTTCCTGTATAGTATGAGTCCTGGGATTGTCAGGTCCCAGTCCCGATACTCAGTGGCTCACATTTTCCTGATGGCAGCAATGTCTGCCTTCCCTACCACCAAGAGCACCTGTAACTCAGACCCTTTGTTGAATAAGCTTCTTGCATTCAATGAGACCACCCTCCATCCTGCCTTCTTCTCCTCCTGTTCCTGAAAATCCTCCCTTTCTATGCCTGCCCTGTGCAGCTTCTCCAACTCCTTCCTTACTATCTTGGGGGGTAGGTTCAGTTGGGCCCTCTCCCCAGATTTCCTTCCTACCAGCTGTCCACTCACCTCCCCCCATCTAGTTTAAATCCACCTTGGCCACTATATATCCCTTCAACTTCTGCTTCAGAACCCCCTTCCCCTCCCTGCTCAAGTGCAGTCTATCCCTTGCAACAAGTTGTTATTGTCCAATGTTCTGCCCCATCCACCCACCACCCTATACCCCCCCTGGATTTACACCATTCCCTCAGCCATGCGTTGAACTCACCAACCCTCACCTTCCTCGATGTGCTTGCACAGGGTACTGGGAGTCCCTCTGAGAAGACTACCACCTCCCCTGCCCCCTCGCACAGCCTTGCCATCTCTTCTAACCTTCCCCTCACCACCTCCACTGTTTCTCCTGCCAGGTCATTTGTTCCTATGTGTACCACTATGTGTGGTCTCCCCCTGCCTCTCTTTTTGCACTTTAGAATTGACTGGCCCACCCCATCTGCCCTCAGCCCTGTTATGGATTCCATTCATATACAACTATGTCATTCCCCCTACTGCCCCATCTGATGCCCTTCAGTATGGAATCCCCCACTGTCAATACTCCCTTCCTCCTTCCTCTCTCTCCTCCCCCCTCTTCCACTCATGTTCCCCTTTCTATATTCTCCCCTACCATGGGCTCGGCCATTAGTTTCAGTGGCTCCCCCCCCTTTCCCCAGGTCCCATCCCCCTCCCTTGGTGCATGCTATCATCCCTCTCACCTCTCAGCTGCCCCATGCTCCACCCTCTTTGCCTCAGTGTCTCTCCCATCCCCCATTGCCTTCCCTTGTCTCCTGCTCCACTGTTTTGTCTTCTCTTGCTCCCTCACTTGCCCCCTCCTGTACCTCGTCTGCCTTCTTCTCTCCTCCCCCCAGAGTCCTCAGTACTTTGAACCTGTTACCCCCCTCCACCACTCTGGTCTGTGCTGTCAATTCCCTCCTTATCAGAGTCCTCCCTCTATCTGTAGACCCAACCTTGGTCCACCTTCCATGCTAGACTGCCCCTCTCATATGCTCTCACCCCACCTTTCAGCCCCTGCCCCCTCATTTCCCCCTTTAGTGCTGTTATGCCACCGTCACTTGGATGCCCACTAATCCTGTAATTCCCACCTCCCTCATTCTCTCCAGTTCACCCCAATCCTCCTTATCATATCCTCTATCTACCTCAGCTTATGACAGATTAGACATCCTCCCAGCCTCCCCAATATGTTCATCCATGCCACTGCCCCACATCTATTGCACTCCACAATCCTACCCATGTCACATCCTGCTTCCACCCTAAAGGATAATACAGATTTATCAATAGGATTTGAACCTGCCTACCCCCTCCTCTAAGGTTGCCTGCATAGTACTGCTCCCTACAGCAGTTAAGTTCCTAGGGAAAAAAAATCTGGTCAGATCCACCACGACTGCATAATGAAGTTAGTGAAGTTGTGTGGAATTGTTAAGGAGGTATGGAGAAACAAACAATGATTTGTAAGTAGTAAGATTTGTTTTCATTTCTGTTCTAAGGAAGGCATACACATTATTAGAAAAATATATGGAGGTGTATATTTTAATGGAAGGAATAGGAAGCAATATAGGTTTACAAAAGAACCCCAGAGCAAATGTTACTAAGGTATGTGTTATCCCAGATGATATTGACTGGACAGCCACATTTAAAAAAAACACAATTGCACATACCCCAATAATGCAAAGCATCATGGGAAACATGCAAGTCTCCATGATGGTACAGAAGGTGGCAGTACATGAAAAAGTAATGACTGGCATATGTTCAGCCTTGGGATTATTTACACAGTTTTTTATTTTTCAGAGAAACAGGGTTTTTGTCCATGAGGTGATGTAAGTTATAATTAAGCAATGTGTTGATGTCAGGAAGTCAGGTGTAATGATGGACTGTTAGCAGAGAAAATGTGATAGTAACTTTCAGAGGGGGTCGCTTTTGATAAGGGTAAGGTAGTTATGCTTGTGATAATGGGAATATTAGGAAAGTATGAGGTCTATGCAGAAGTGGAGTACAAATACTGTATGCACAGTTTCATAAGTATGTGCTCAGAGTGCAGGCAAATGTGATATGCAGGTTTGTTTTAGAAATAGGAAAAAATAGCAATACATGCAATTGACAAAAGACAGATAATTACATAGACACATATATATATAGAAAGAGAGAGACACACACACACAGACAGACAGACAGACAGGCAGAATAGGAATGGCAGTGAAGTACTGAAGTGATACCAACCCCACCCCCACCATTCAGAGATGGACAGCCATTGGGGTGTGCCTTTGAGTCGTTGCCCATAAAGCTCACACCATTTCACCTCACTCTACCCTGCAGACACAGACAAGTGTTGAGGTGTGCCTTGGGGTGTCCAAGCTTTACACTCACCCCATTCCATTAGGGAATATGTTGAAATGGATACTGTACTGTATAAGAAAATGGAGTGAATGTTGGGGATGAAGAGTCAAAGGCTCACCTCGATACTTGTCACTGGCTACAGGGTGGGGATGGGGGTGGAATGGTGTGAGCATTACTGTTGACAATCCCAAGCCACACCCCTAATGCCTGTCAGTCCCTATAGGGCAGGGTGTTATGGTCAGAAACTCTAATGCCCTGGGTGTTCTTATGTGACTTCTTAACCTAGCAACAGCATTTAATGCATTACATTATAGGGACAAGTAAATGTTTTTAATACTTTTACAGAAAGTTACATAAACTTATTTTCTTCATAGAATAATTTAAATTTAGTAATAGTGGTAGCAAAGCAATTACCCAGACAACTTGAAAATGATAACTACTTTATATTGTACATTGGCACCCCATAAGGACCTCCTTGAAACTGAGATGCAAATGTCACACATTTATCAGTTTTCTAACAGGAATATTTTATTATCCTAAATACATTTCTTGCTTCAGTAACTGCTCAGCACATCTACTGCATGACCTACTTTTTAACATTTTACACCTGCTATGCAATATACTGCTACTTACTACACCAACATCATGAACCATAAAACAGATGACTGTCATAACTAAGGAGGCAGAATAGCACAGTGGTTTAAGGCTCTAAGCTGCAAATATGGAGATCTGGGTTTGAATCCCACAGCCCGCACTTGCATACTGGGCAACCCTGAGCAAGTCACTTAACTTCCATGTGCTCTCCAGTTGCCCCTGTAAACAAGCTTTCAGCTTAGTGTGCCATTCCTGGTTAAACAAGTGAAAGAAAAAAAAATACAATATATTATTTTTCTTGCTTTATTTTGCTACTACAAGCTTTGACTAATACATCCATCGTTAAATGTACTTTTTATAGCTTATGTGTCTATGACCTAGGCAGAACTACACTTAAAAATCTTACACATAAATAAATAAATCATCAGAATAACATTTATTTCAGTAGTATCTCCTTCCTTTTGAGGTGCCCATGACACTATGTATATATACTTATATCTTTTAACTTCAAAGCACTAAACCTATTCAAATGCACAAAACACAAGACTTTATTTTCTTCACACATTACTGCTAAACTTCAGGTCACAGAGAGATAAAAATGCAGTGCTTCCCCTAGCTATTTGGGTGGGTGCTTCAGCTGTGTGTGTGGGGGGGTATAAAAAAGCTTTTAAGAAACAGACATTCTAGTATCCAATATGGGATAGTCTTCTTTGGGTGACATCTTTTACTCCTTTGTGGGCTTATACCTTAATTATCATTCTTGTGTTGCAAGTGCTTGCTTTCCTCAAGTGCTGGAATTTCAGGATGCAGTTTCACAAGTGCTGTATAAGGATGCAGTTTCAGGCACTCCTTAATTACTTTTTCTTTCCTTCTGAACCTTAAGCTCAGAAGCCCCAGGCGGCTCTGATAGTCAGTTGTTCCAGCATGATAGATCCACCTCATGCCCCTCCCACATGAACCAAAAAAAAGGTAGGGGTGGATCTTTAAGAGCTTATCAGGTGGCGATGGGGGTGGATCTTACCCCCCAAAAAACTAATGCTGCCTCCCACTACTCAGGTTCCAGTTCTTGTACCTCCCATTTAAGAAATAAAATAGTGCCCTGCAACCATTGACTAACATGAAAGCATATTAATTTGAGGGTGGAAAGCATTTCTTGGAGGAGGGTAAGGCGGAGGAGACTATTTACACCTTCAGCCAGTTCCATAGACAGAAAACAAGACATAAGCCCTTTTGTAAATGCAAAACGTCTGCAGGCTCCGCCCACTGCAGCCGTAAAAATACAGCAGATTAGACAACCTCTGGCCCCTCACTTAGACCCTTGCAGGAGATAATCTTCCCCAATCTCCCATGCTCATTGGAATAGTCCTAATTACAGTTATAACCAAAATAAACGAAATAACAGTTATAGCATGAACAGCTATAACATAAAAAGATCACCCCAGTTTGATTTCACCACAAACAGTTCCAGGCTGTTGTTATGACATGAACAGGTCACCCCAGTTCAAGTTCACACAAAACAGTTCCAGTCAGTTACTCCCCACCCCAGCTCGAGTTCACAACAAGACAGTTTCAGGCATTTTCTTAAATCCCTTTCCTTCCCAACCCCAGGTCCCAATATTAATCAGTACCTTTTGTTTCTTTATCCTTTCTCAGTGGTCACTCTGCCTCTGGGTGCCCCTGCTTCCAGCTTTCCTGATTGGGTCTTCCCCCTACTGGGCATGAACCAGCAGCTATTAATTAGGAGGTGGTGTGGGGCACGTGGCTGGGAAGGAGAAAAATCCACCAGCCTTTCCTGCTCCTGGCCACTGATCCTCCTTGCTGAGGCTCCTCCAGCTGGCTGCTGGTGGTGTGGCCCAACGCTCTCTCCTCACTCACTCCAGTGCTGGATCTGGAACTGCAGCTGTGCCTTTTTATGTAGCCCAGCCACTTATTTAAAGACAGCACCCTTGTGTTTGATTGGGCCCCTTTCCTTCAGTGGAGTAGCTTGATTGGCTTTCTCCTCTGAGCCCATTAGGCTCAGAAAGCTCCCAGTGGGCTGCGATTTGGCCTGCTCCCACAGACTGCCATCCCAGCCTGTCCTGATTCTGGCCACTGATCCTCCTCACTCTGGCTTCTCTGGCTTGCTGCTGGTGGCGTGGCCCGATGCTCCCTACTGACTCTCTGTGATGCAATTTCTAGAGGCGATTCCCCTTGCTATGCAACCCAGCATTTTTTTTGGCTTTTGCTGCTCCTTCCTGCACTGAGTTCTGCTGTTTATACTCCCTGTTATGAGTTCCGCTAGATCCTTCTCCTCCTTGGTACATTCTAGCTGTACCTACCCCCCAGCTGATAGCTTGTCCCCTGGTTCTTAGCCCTGAAGTGCAAAACCTTGAACTTTTTGGCATTAAGCCCCAACTGCCATGGCTCCTACCATTCCTATAGTTTGGTCAGGTCCCCCTGCAGTCCCCTCCACCACCCTTCGATGCCATCCACCACTGTTCATATCTTTGTGTCGTCCATGAAAAGACTGATCTTGCTCCAGACTTGTGGGACATATCAGCAATGAAAATCCTGAACAACACCGATCCCAACACTGATCCCTGTAGCACCCCACTCATCACATCTCTCAGTGTTGAGAGTTCCCACCACCACCACCACCACCCTTTGCTGACCACCCTTCAGCCAATTGGTGATCCAGTTTACCATCTTTGTTCCCACTCCTATATATTCTAGCTTCCCCCCCAGCCCCCCATGTGGCATGGAATCAAAGGCCTTGCTGAAATCCAAATGCAGGACATCTACCACACAGCATTTGTCCAGTTCCAATAGTCTTTGTCCTTATCCTTAACAGTGATGGTTACTATGGAGTTGGTACAACTCAGAAGAAATTAGGGTCATGTTTCCAGGTAAGAAGACGGGAGTGAAGGAGGCTCCAAAAAATCTTTAGATCCTATGAAGACATGGGAGATAAAGATGTCTATACTGCTTGAATTAACAGAATACATAAGGAATCATCCTGCAGAGATGGTTGAAAGATGAGATCTTCTATAGTCCAGTTGAATGTGATGCCAGAAATGGGTCCTAGGGAGGTTATTGGGAGATACTGATTATTTTATGATGATGTAAGAGTCTGTAGGGCATGTTCTGCAAGGAATGTTGCTGGAATAAGGTTTCTTAAGGTGAAATGAACAGCTACTCCATAGAGCATTGGAAGGAAGCTGTTATGATGGCCGAGATAGGAGTGTGAGACAGATGAACGGGTAGGAGTAGTTGATCAAGCTGGAATGCTGGACATCAATAGTTGTAGGAATGCCCAAAAAAGAGACACAGCAAATGTGCAGGAGCCCTGAGCCATCAGGGCGATGAGGAGGAAGGCAGCAGTCCCGGGATGTAGGGAAAATTCCAAGCAGAAATCTACTGACTGAGAAATGGAGCAGGATAAAAAGACGGAGGAGGCTGAGCAGTACAGACTCCGTCAGGTACGAGAAAGGCATGGGACTGGGGTAAGCACCACAGCATACCAGAAAAGGATGCAAAAATCCAAGTCAGGCTGTGGTGGGAGAGCCATTGCAAACCCAGCAGGTCGCCCAAGCTTGGGCACCAAAAAGTGTCAGAGCCCCTTCTAGATTAGCGGACCCGGTGGGCCCATTCCAGCCACCACCCACTCTCTCCTCCTCAGACTGCACTCCCAGGTATGCCCACTACATGGCCGTTGTCTGAAAAATGGTGCTGTGTCCCTGTAAGCCCCTGATTGGCTGGTTGCTGTCCCAGGACTCTGGTGATTGGTGCAGCTTCTTGGCTGCTATTTTCCACTGCCTTAAGCACCAGTATCTTATCATAGCCTTTTCTACTTTGCTGTGCTACTGGGTTTATTTGTCCCACACTGCCTGCCCCGACCTTGACCTCTATTAAATAAACGTTGGCTCCACCTATGCCTCTCACTATTGGCTCATCCAGTGTAGCATCACAACTTGTGTTACAGTTGCTTGCACAATCAGCAATCTTATCTCTCAGGTTATAATGTAGCTAAGCTCCCTTAGGGTAGGGCAGGATAGGTTAAACTCTTCTAAGTAGATAGCCAGTTAGGTCTCTGTGACTTGCCAAATCCTTGCTTAGATGAATTCTTAACTGCGCTATTGAGTGCTGACCTAAATTTGCAAAATCCTCTGGAAAGGATTCTTACACAGATACTCTGTGCTCTGTTAAGCCCCTTCTATCAAGTGGAAAATCTGTCTGAGTTTGTTCTCTATTCCCTCCTGTGCTTGTATTACTACTAAGCCATGCTCACCTTCTACTATGATGAAGGGTGTCACTCATATTAATTGAGTAATCCCGCTATGTGATAATACTATCTTATTTTTTTTTATCTGGAAGCATATAGCACCAAATATGGTATCCCAAATCCTTATCCTACTGGACCTCCTAGCCCCCTTTGGAAACTGTCCCCCTCCAGTTTCTAGGCTGCCCTACTGGTGTCCAGACCAAGGTGACAATGTCCCTAACCTCATGTGCAACTGGCTTCCTTGGCCTCCAACAGAAATACTGTACTGACATATTTACAAATACAGGCTTACAACAAATTCTATGTCCCGAGGTCCTGTCAAATCTTAGAAAATACCTTGCTATGCAGGGCGATAAATTAAATATGCCAAATAGCAGTGGGACACTACCACACATGAAGCTCAATAAACAATGGCTGGTATCTTTTACTGTTATATACCCGCTCTCGCTTTCTGCACGGGCGCTCCTATACCTTCATGCCAACCCATGGTCAGCCATAACTACATCCTCTCCTCATATGGAACCAGGATGCTACAAAACAGGTAAAAGTTGCTTAACAAGGCTTTGGAAGCCATCAAAAAACTTATTTTATTACTGCTCATTTGTGCAGATAATGTTGAGCTCAACCCTGGACCCATTCTTCCAATTGCATCCCCATCCCAAATTGGCCAACTGAATGGAGAGAGCCTAATCCATATCAATGCCTGTAGCCTGCTCAGGAAATCTGAATAAATTGAAACGTGGATTAATCACACCTGCCCTGATGTGCTAATGGTCACTGAAACTTGGATTAAGCCTGCGACTCTGGATCATGACATTACCATTCCTTCGTATAATTTGTTCAGAATGGACAGACCCTCGAGAGGCGGGGGTGTAGCAATATACATCTGGGACAGATATGTCACCTCCGCAGCAAACTCTACTACTCTGCCCAAGGAATTCGAATGTCTTACATTAATAGTGCAGCTAACCAACACAATCGCTATGCACATTATTGGCTGTTACAGGCCCCGTGCTGCAGGTTTAACAATTACTGAACCACCTAAGTGATGTCCAAGATGTATTATCCACTGAAGTCATATTATTGGGTGATCTGAATCTGGACTGGCTTTCTGCAGTATCTAAACCTCTAAAAGAGTTATGTGACACCTTTGGATTTACACAAATCATAACTGAAACCACAAGGCCTAACATCAAAAACCCAGAGAGAAGTACTTTTCTTGATTTAATGTTAGTCAATAAACCACACCTATTTACTCATGCAAGTGCATTCTTCAGTGACGTCAACAATCATTGTGCAATAGCCTGTGTGAGGTCTATTCCCAAGGCAGTGTCATCCTCCAAGTATATCCTTAAGAGATGCCGGAGGAATTTTGGCCTGATAGCCTTCTGCTCAGACCTCCAGCATGCTGTCTGGCAGGACTTCTATCTGACCCAAACTGTGGACTATGAGGAATTTCACAAAATAGTGCTCATGGCCCTAGACAAACACACTCCTCTAGTTAAAAGCAGAACCAAAAGGAAAACATGTCCATGGTTTACTGGTGGATTGAAGGCTACCCTATTGCATAGATACTCCTTGTGGAAAAAAGCAAGGAAAACTAAACTCCCAGCTGATTGGTCAGCCCTCAGGGCAGCTAGGAATCGGTGCACTAAGCTCACCAGAACTGAGAAAGCAAGGTACTTCCAAGCAGAAATTGATAATGCCTCTAATGACTCCAAGAAATTTTGGAAAACTCTAAAGGACATCGAAGGTTGTTCCTCTACTCCCACTCTTCCCCTAAAAATCAACATGGGTGGTGATTCCTTTACCAACAAACAATCTGTTCTCGAACTTCTAAACAACTGTTTTTCTACAACAGGACTAGCCTTTGATGCCTCACCGGCCCGCTCGCTCTGATCTCAGCTAGGTGTTCCAAAACTGGATTAGCTTAACCATTGTCTATTAATACAAAAGGCAACCTTCACCTTCCAACCCATCACTTTAAAGCAAATTGAGGTCCTTCTCCTGGCTCTAGATACTAGAAAACATGCTGGTGCAGACCAAATAGAGCTGTATTACCTAAAGTTAGGATATTATGCTCTAGCCACTCCGATAGCTCATCTCTTTAACTTGCCCTTCATGCAGGGTTCCATCCCAACAGTATGGAAGACAGCGCAGGTGATTCCACTCTTTAAGTCTGATTGACACTTGTGACTTAAACAATTATCACCCCATTTTGTTACCCCCTATTTTGTCAAAGGTACTGGAGAAAGTAGTGAATTTACAGCTAAGGCAACACCTTGATATGCACAATCTTCTCAACAAAGTCCAATCTGGTTTTAGGCCTAACCATAGCATAATCTCTGCACTTGCCAAAGTCACAAATGATTGGCAGATGGCCTTAGATAAAAAAAAATACATATGCAGGTTATTCCTTGATCTGAGTAAAGCTTTCGATACGGTGGACCATGACCTTCTTATTACCACTTTGCATATTGTTGGAGCAGACCCACTGTCAATCAAGTGGTTTACTAGCTATCTCACTGGACGCCACCAACAAGTCAAAGTGGACGGTAATCTTTCTACACTGAAAACTCTGCAAAGAGGAGTGCCCCAAGGATCCATACTAGGACCCTTGTTGTTTGCTGTCTATATCAACAACTTAAATGATGTAATCTCAGATGCTAGTGTTCACCTGTTTGTGGATGACGCTGTGCAATACTTAGCCAGGCCTTCTCCAGACCAGGCCTGCAAAGACCTCTAACTTGAATTTAAGCATCTACAGGAAAACCTACTGCATCTGAAGTTGCTCTTAAATGCTAAAAAAACAAAACTATGCTTTTTGCTCCAAGTCCATGTATATATACTACAAAGGGTCCCTTTACCTTCCCTGTCATACAGTCATTGCTTGGTGAATCCCTAGAGTTTCTATCAGTCTTCAAGTACTTGGGGGTTTGGGTTGACGACAGGCTTGTCATTCTCAATTCACATTGAAAACCTAACCAAAAGACTAAGACAAATACTTGTATCTTCTTTCGCATAAAGCATCTACTAACTCAGGAGGCAAAAATACATCTAGTACAAACTGCGTTCTTACTGGTCCTAGACTATGTCGATATCCTGTATGGTCATGGGACTAGTGTGGCTTTAGGGAAACTGGACACCCTCTATCATCAGGCAATTAGATTTATCACAAATGCACAATACTCCACTCATCACTGCACCCTTTACTCTATGCTTGGCAGTAACTCACTTAGTTACAGATGGCATAAAAATGCTATTCTTTGGACACTTAGATCATTAACAAATAAGCTTCCTAAATACATCACTGACTGTCTACCTCTCTGTCAACCAGGGAGTTATCTTCTAAGAAGCCTTTTATATTCCTCTCTTGTTATTCCTAAGATAAATACACGCTTTGGCAAAGTGGCCATAAGTTACTTTCTCCCTGTCCTTTTTAACAATATGCAAAAAGCCTTAAAAATTGTCCTCCCAGTGAAAGTACCCTTCTTCAAAACTCTCTTTGCTAAGACCTTTAAAGAACTATGCAATTGCCCTCACTAGCTTAACTGTTCTGGAGCTCTTCCTCTTCTCTCAGTGTCCAACTATTTTATGACTTCTACTACCTGGATAACGTGGTTACAGGGTGACATTTTGTATTAAATGACTCATGCATCCTGCTGTATTTTTCTGTTTTTTTTATGTATTTGATGTATAAACATGTCTTTCTTCATTTTGCCTATGATGTACAAACTATAACCTAATTCCAAGATTGTACTGATTGTGCCTTGTATTATATGTTCATCAAACTGTACAAACTATAACCTATTTGCAAGATTGTATTTATTGCACCTTATATTATATGTTCATCTAACTTTTTATATTATATACCTTTACCTCTCCTAGGTCCACCTTGTAAATGAGCTGTCTCAACAGTGTTTCACCTGGATAAATATAGATTGATTGATTGATTGATTGAAGAGGCAAATCCAGGTTTAAGGTGCTGAGAAGTTGAGGAGTGAGGGTCTCACCTTCAAAGGAGATGGTAAACTGGAATAGTTGGTAGGAAGGCGTTGCCGTGATTGGGAATGGCACCCACCTCCAAAGGAGATGACGAACCAGAACTGTAGATAGGGAAAGCACTGGAATTATTGCTGGAAAACTACTGGATGGGATAAGGGGAGCATCAAGGGGAAATTAGGAGATGGCATCAGGCACACATCCTTGAAGAGGAGCGGGTGGCATAGATCCAGCAGGAAGCAAGGGTACTGCAGGCAGCCATACCCACGGCAAAGACAATAGGGAAACATAGCCATCTGGCATAGCATTCAGGGAGGAGACAGCAGCATGGAGCTGGATGACTGAAGATTGGATGAGGATGAGCCAAAAGGCAAGCCATAACAATGAGGCCCAGAAGCACAGGAAGAGGTGGAAGACAAGCAGAAAGAAAGTCCAGAAGTCCATTGAACTAAGTGGAGATGGAGATGGAACAAACTAGCAGGGTCCAAATCCAGAACGTGAGGAGGCCAAGGCAGGGACAAGTACATTGAGTCCATAGAAGTACAGGATACAGTTGGGTGAAGGAGGATATTAAAGGCAAATAGAGTATATTGGTCCCGTTCCCAAATGGAATGCAGCAACTGGGTATCAGGTATACATTGAAGTTGGCTGAAGCAGTAGATTGAAGGCAAATGTAGTATGGTGGTCCCATTCCTGATGGGAATGCAGTAACCGGGTATCAAGTAGAGAACATAGTTGGTGAAACTGAAGATTGAAGACACATGCTGCCATCACTGGTAGTCAGGGTGAGCTAACCTGCACTCGATGCCATACAAGGCATAGTTAGGGATGGAGACTGTCACGAGTTGGCTGGGCATAAAATGATTAAAGAAAATACAAAATCACACATGCCCCCACAATGCAAAGCATCATGGGCTGCATATGCAAATCACCACAGAATGTTATGCTGGTCCAACTTTAAGCAGAATTGCATGGTGCCGAAAGGCCTCTCACACAGTTTGCAAAGGGTGCTAACAGAAGACATAGACACGTGTTTCGTCCTACCAGGACTCATCAGTATGCCTCGTCTGTTTGACACCCCAGTGGAATGGACCAGCTACCCTAAGGCAGTGTGCCTGGGATATATTGTGGTGAACCCATTAAAATAAAAACTATTTAAAGACAAAGAACCTCTGTGCATAAACACTGAGGCAAGGGTTACCCAAAGGGCATTTGGCTGGGAAGCCAAGTTTCAAGAAAATACAAAATCACACATACCTCCACAATGCAAGCATCATGGGCTGCATATGCAAATCACCACAGAATGTATGCTGGTCCAACTTTAGCAAGTGCATGGTGCCGAAAGGCCTCTCACACAGTTTGCAAAGGGTGCTAACAGAAGACATAGACACGTGTTTCGTCCTACCAGGACTCATCAGTATGCCTCATCTGTTTGACACCCCAGTGGAATGGACCAGCTACCCCTAAGGCAGTGTGCTTGGGATATATTGTGGTGAACCCCTTTGCAAACTGCCTTAGGGGTAGCTGGTCTGTTCCACTGGGGTGTCAAACAGACAAGGCATACTGATGAGTCCTGGTAGGACGAAACACGTGTCTATGTCTTCTGTTAGCACCCTTTGCAAACTGTGTGAGAGGCCTTTCGGCACCATGCAATTCTGCTTAAAGTTGGACCAGCATAACATTGTGTGGTGATTTGCATATGCTGCCCATGATGCTTTGCATTGTGGGGGCATGTGTGATTTTGTATTTTCTTGAAACTTGGCTTCCCAGCCAAATGCCCTTTGGGGTAACCCTTGCCTCAGTGTTTACGCACAGAGGTTCTTTGTCTATAAAATGATTAAGACTAGCGGTAGAGGTAATGGGCCCCCATCACCGGTAGACAGGGGAAGCCTACCTGCACTGCCATGCCTCAGTAGGCAGAGTTAGGGATGAGGCTGTCAAACTGCTGGTATGGGGTGAGCAAGGAAAGGGTAGCTAACTGCTGTAGAGGAAAAGGTAAGCAAATAGACAAGAGCAGGACAAAAGGCAGGTAAGCAGGAAACAGGAGCAGGACAAGTAGAGCGGCGAATATAGAACAGATGAAACAAGGGAATGACATAATAACAGACAAAGGTAGACAATAGAAAAAAATAGGGGAAGAAGTAGTAATTGGGAAGCACTAAGGAAACCAGCACTTGGGACCCAGAGGGCAGGTAGAAGTGGATAGGAACCATGTCAGCAAGGGTGAAGGAGGCAGGTAATTGTGAATGCT
Organism: Neoceratodus forsteri; assembly: GCA_016271365.2. Classification (NCBI taxonomy): domain Eukaryota; kingdom Metazoa; phylum Chordata; order Ceratodontiformes; family Ceratodontidae; genus Neoceratodus; species Neoceratodus forsteri. The sequence continues at coordinate 603,467,080 of CM057456.1, read as the reverse complement.
GGAAGGGTACGAAGAACCAGGGTTAATATGGGGTAATTTCAGGAACAAGATGCTGAGCAGGATATATAAATGCCATGACCATGAATGGTGCAAAAGGGGTAAGCATGAGTAGCTTCAGTGGCGTTTAGTACCACTAGGGAAAGTTGATTGCAATAGTTGACAGACTGCAGTAATTACTATAGAAATTCAGGTACCATACTAGGGGAAATGTGACAGTGGGCTGGTATAATGGAAAGGAGAGGAGATGGAGACAGTGGCCTGCTTGAGGAGCTGGAAAACCCAAAAGGAACATGTGAGAGCAAGGGACAAGGGGGGGAAATGAGTTGGGGGGGTGGAAGAGTTGAAGAAAACATCATCTTGGATGGTATTGTTTGATTTTATGAAGCCAGTTGGTATCCAGACCCCAAGCAAGATCACAGAAACTTCCAGTATGGCAGGCCACCGAGGTACAAAATCAGGCATAGGAACAGAAAAAACATGCTGGAAGGGAGATGGGGGAACCCAGGGGGAGCAGTCCCAGGTAAACACAGCAACAAGTAATGAATAAAATAAAGAAATCAACACGAGCAAGGAGCAGGGTCACCAGAAATCAGAGGAAATGGGAGGCAAAGTGTTGGAACACTGGTGAAGTATAGAGGAGTCTCAAAACAAAGGCGTGGGGAGTGGACCAACATCAGTGGGAATTAATCCAGTTCTGAAGTAGGAGCCCAAAATGGCAGTACAGAGCAAAAGCAGGATGATTGGGATGTTGTAACATGGGGGAAATGGGCAGGGGCCTATAGCGCCAAAGCAGAAAGGGTCCCGAAGGCAGGAGGGGAAGGGATGATGCTCCACACAAGAAAAAAACAAAAGCACAGAAGTAGCAATGGGAGGGAGTGGAATGAGGAGATGGGAGATGGGAGATGAAGGGATGTACTCCAAGAAGTGATGATGTGGAAGGAGCAGTGGCACCCACCACAGCAGGGCCCAATGGAATCCAAGCAGCTCAAAGGAGGTGCATGAGGCATGGGGAAAGGGAGGAAACTGCAGGAGATGGGACACGACACGGAAGGGAGAAGAAGAGAAAAAGGGGTCAGAGAAACACAGGTGGAGGGGGGAGAAAGGGGGAAGGGACAGGGTTTGAGACAGCAGCTGAGGCACAAGGGGGGGAGGGTGGCCGTAGGTAAGCCAAATGCAGACAGGGGAATGAGAGACAGAGACATAACAGCACAGTCTCCCAAACAATAGGGTCACAGGCAGGGACACAAAAGCCTGCAGGCACAAAACCAGCACAAAGGAAAGCCCACCAGCAAAGGAGCAGGCAACAAAACCAAGAACAAGCATGAAGCAGGAGAGAAGGAAGGGGAGGAGGCTCAGCCACACTAGCCACACAGCAGCCAAGTGCTTGCAAAGGGGGAGAGGTTTCACAATGAGCTAAGTGGAGAACTGGCATGGGAGGCTGGCCTTTTTGGGGGGGCATGGGAGGAGCTATTCCCCCACATTGAACCTTGGGCTTTGGCCCTTCCATTGTACTACTGCTGAATATAGAGCTTTGAATGGTTTAAAAACAAACACATCTGACTCTGGATCAGAAGGTCGTGGGTTCTCATCCCACACCAGGATTGGACTTGAAAGCTAAAACGCTGGTGTCTGAATGCAGTATTGGGGGATGCTGTACTGCTGGGGTGTGCCATCCTTCAGATGAGACGTTAAACCAAGGTCCCTTCTACCTATCCTGGTGTTGTCCTGGTGGGTGTCCAGGTGAAAATAAAAGAATCCAGGGTACTCTTCGCAAAGAGTAGGAGACCTTCCCGCTGTCCTGGCCAACATTCCCCTTCCCATAAAACTGGTTTGTGTAATTGCTCAGGCTGTGTGTTGGTGCTGACGTGTGATATGACCACCATTACACATTCAGTCACTTCTCTAGCAGTCTAGAATTGCTTGTAAAGCACTTTGGGATACACTATATGAAAAGCGCTTTATAAATGCTGATTCTTCTTCTTCTTCTTCTACAATCAAGCCACTTGACAAAGGCAGCTCTACTGTAATAATGAACAGCCCATGGTGTGAATATGAACTACTAGAACAACTAAAGAATATCAAGTTTTACAGAAAGTTGGATTGTGACTATACTGATAGATTTAAAATGGAGACCAATGCATTTTTGGAGCAGGCAGCAGACAGTTTTAAAATACTTGAAAAAGCTTTGTCTTTTCTGAACATTAAAAACCAAATGAGAGCTACATTGTATTCACTTCCTAAAAAGCACAATGGTCTGGTTAGACCACTGGGACATCCGATAGTGTCCTGTAAAGGAGCCACTTGCTAAATATGTAGATGCACATATTAAAGATGTTGCTAGTAGCTATGTGTCCTACATTAAGGACACTATGGAGATGCTTCTGATTTTAGATAAAATTTGTGTACTTGATAATTGGCTATTGGTCATGTTAAATGTTTCATCCTTATATTCTAATATACTGCACACTGGCAGTCTATATGCCTTACCAACAGCATTAAAAAGGATGGGCCATTTATCTGGGACTGAAACAGAATTTTTGGTTGGTTTAACTTAATGAGTCCTGTCCTGCAATCTGTTCACATTTTTAGATCATTTTTACCTTCAAGTAAAGGGAGCGGCAGTGGGAGCTTCTCTTGCCTCCCCATTATGCCACTCTTTGTTTAGGTGAAAGGGAAGTTTGTTACGTATTGGATGCTACTGTGAACCCTTTCCATGGCTGTATCCAGTTATGCAGGAGCTACATTGATGGTATTATTGTCATCTTGAATGGTGGCAGTGAGTGATTTTTGTTTTATACTTAGAAGGCCCGAAAACCCTGCTGGTGGTTCAAGGAGGTTCAGGAGGTGGTGAGGGGAAAGAAGGTGGTTTATAGGCAATTCAAGTGCTCAAGGAGTAAAAGGGATCGAGGGGAGTATGAGCTGATGGCCAGAAGGGCCACTAGGGTGGTGAGGGCGGCCTAGGCAAGGAAGGAGCAGAACCTGACCAGGGAAATTAGGAGAGGGAACAAGGGGTTGTTTAGATACATTGGGGGAAAACGAAGGGTGAAGGGGCAGATTAGCAGGATTAAAACAGGGAAGGGATGGGCACAAGACCCAAGGGAGCAGGCTGAGGTACTAAATGAGTACTTCACCTCAGTTTTCACCAAGGAAAATAGGGGGGCTGCATCATACATGGGAGGAGATGGTGAAACTGAGGAGGGGGGACCCTTACCGATTGGTGGGTCTGGGGAGAGGGGGGCATCACTGGCAGGTGGGGGGAAGGCAAAGCAGGAGGACAAGGTAGCAGAGGCAGAAATCATGGCAGAGAGAGTGAGGGAAGCCCTCAGGTCCCTTAAGCGGAGAAAGCACCGGGGCCGGACAAATTACATCCCAGAGTGCTGAAGGAACTGGTGGATGTCCTGGCAAAACCCCTGGCGGAGCTCTTCAGCATCTCTCTCAGGACAGGATGGGTGGCCCAGGACTGGAAGGTGGCACATATAGTGCCTATCCACAAGGGAGGAGCAATGGAAATGGCAGGGAACTACAGGCCTGTCAGCCTGACATCAGTGGTGGGCAAGGTGATGGAAGGCATTGTCAAGAAGAGACTGGGGGGACCTGGAAAAGTTGGGGTGCCTGAAAGATAGACAGCATGGATTCATCCTGGGGAAATCATGTCAGACAAACCTTGTGGAGTTCTATGAGTGGGTGACGAGAGCCTTGGACCTGGGTAGACCAGTGGACGTCCTCTTTCTTGACATCAGCAAGGCGTTTGACTCTGTTCCTCATGGAGGCCTGTTGGATAAGCTGGGAGAAATGGGGGTGGGGAACCAGATGATCAGATGGATAGGAAATTGGCTGCAGGGCCAGACCCAGAGGGTCGTGGTTGGCGGTATAGTCTCATCCCCAAGGAGGGTCATTAATGGGGTCCCTCAGGGATCGGTCCTTGGGCCCCCCCTGTTCAACGCCTATGTCTCTGACATAAGGAAGAGTATCAGGAGTGAGATGAGTCTCTTTGCAGATGACTCAAAACTGGGGGTGGTGGTGGATGGGGAGGAGGGGGGTGGCCCTACAGGGGGACCTGGAGGCTCTGGAAAGGTGGTCTAGAAAGCGGAAGTTGAGGTTCAATGCAGGGAAATGCAAGGTACTGCACCTGGGAGCAAGAAACCCAAGCCAAGTGTACACCCTAGGGGGGAAATGCTACAAGTCTCGACGGCTGAGAGGGACCTGGGGGTGGTGGTGGATGTCAAGATGAACAACTTGGAGACTTGTAGGAGGACAGCGGCAAAGGTCAACAGGATGCTAGGATGTATCGCTAGGGGGGATCACCTCCAAAGGAGGGAAGTGATACTTTCACTGTATAACTGCTTGGTGAAGCCACACCTCGAGTACTGTGGACGGTTTTGGAGGCTACATTTAAAGAGGGACATTGAACTCCTGGACAGGGTCCAGAGAAGGGCAACCAAAATTATTTGGGGCTTGGGGGACAGGACCTATGGGGAGAGGCTCAAAGAGCTAAATATGTACACATTGGAAGAGAGAAGGGACCGGGGGGACATGAACGAGGTCTTCAGGTACATGAAGGGGCTAAATAGGGGAGGAGCAGTCAGGGTACTCTGAAGGAAGGAGTGGGGCAACTAGAGGGCATGGGTGGAAGCTGGAGGGGGGAGATTCTGGGGAGAAAGGAGGAGGCGCTACTTCACGGAGAGGGTGGTGGAGCCATGGAATGCTCTGCCCTGGGGGCTGGTGGAGGCAGACACGGTGGAGGAGTTCAAGAGGGGGTGGGATAGGTACAAGGGCAGGGTTCTGGAAGCAAAATCCAATGCAGCGAGAATATCTGCGACTGGGAAGGGAGAAGCCAGAGAGGCAGAGGGGGGCAGCAAGGTCAGCTTCCATGGTGGGGGCTGACCAAACGAGCAGACACGAAAGACTGTTAAGCCTATTCTGCTGGCATTTTAGTATGTTTTTATGTTAGTATGTAAGGTACACATGAAAACATGGTTTCATCTGTACCTCTGATTATAACAGAATCAACTGTGTAGACAGCAGCATTATCAAAGCTGGGGAAGGGGTGTATGTGTAGACTTATACACTAAAGCTACAGATCTCAACTTTGTACATTTTTCTAGTTGCTATCAATTACATTGAGTTTCTAGTGTTTTGATTAGCTAATTTCTTAGGCTCAAACAAAACTGTAGCCGCCAGGGTGATTTTGAATGTAATGATGCAACATTAGAAAACTGCTTCAGAGAGTGGGGTTATAGTGACCACTTTATTGCTAGGGGTAGGCAGATGGTAGGGACAGAATATCTTTACTTCAGGGCAGATCCGCGATCCCAGCATTGAATCAAACTTCAATTGATACACAGCATATTCAATTCGTAATGACATTCTCAGCAGAGTCTATGCAGATAGAGACTACTGTCCATAAGAACTGGGAAGTTTTGAGGTTTGAACATGGATTAAAGGAGGTTGATAATTTATCCCACATATGGTATATCGTAAGGGAGAAAATATAAAAGAATTGTCAGGAGTCAACAGAAACTATCCCCACCCCCCTTGTAATCAACTATGCAGCAAGTGTACATTTTGTCGAATTATGAAGAGATATACAGTATTTTTTTGTGCTAATGTGAATAGAACTTTTGATGTAAGGGATTTTATCACCTACAAAACAGAACGGATGATAAATCTGGCAGAGTGTGAATGCAGTAGTTTTTATGTGGATGAAACAAAAAGGCCCCTGAAAAAAATGTGGGGGAACAGGGAGCAGGCTAACACCTGGCACTGGAGGGAACCTGCAGGCACATACTCACCACAGCTGCATATGGCCAGCTGCTCCACTACTGCTCTACACCTGTCTGGGTCCTGTGTGGGCACGAGATACCACAGATAATTGCTCTGGGGTGGTGTACAGCCCATTAGACCAGCTCCAGTCTGGTCTAATTGTAATGGACTGTGTACCCTATGGGGTGCTTCCTGAATCCCATGTAAGGGGATGCTGCAGTGCTGCCCTGGTGCATGTGTCCTTCCACCATGGTGCACCAGTGCATCCTCCTCAAGGACAGCACAAGCCTGGATGGTGCAGGCAGTCCCTCAACTGGCACAAGCTGCCTTGCTCAATCAGGAATTATGCAAGGTGCAGCATAGTGAGCCCCTTGCATCATATATCTTTGACACAAGTACCTTGCATCATTCCTTGTGCTTTCTGAATTGAGCACATTGTATTAACTATTTTATTGGGACCAAAGATGTACTTTGGATCAATAAAGTCTTATATCTGCCTGTGTATTATGTATTCCATGTGAAATTTTTCTGTGCTAAGAATGTATATCTAATATGAGTTACTGTGCTCTGCAAACAGTTTTATTTTGCACATTCTTTCCCATTGTTGTATATTGCATGTAACTAATTCAGCGGCATACTAGTGCTGCCTCTTCACCTAAGTGCATAATTCTTCTGTTTTAATGTACAATATTGTCTACTATTTGTAATTTTAATGCAACTAATTGTGGGTTGCCCCCAAAAAGGAACATGCTGTCTCAGAGGCCTTATCTGGTTATCACATTTCAAAATAGATTAACATAAATAAATAGCAAACTTTGGTAAAGATATTTATTTAAAGCCTTTAAGAGCTTTGCAAATGTTATAAACCAAATATGTGTATGAATATACAACTAACCTCTTCTAAAAGAAAGATGATGGTACTGTATGCGATAGTAGTTAGCTCATAATAATAATAAGCAAAGTAGTACAGGAGGAGTTAATTGCTATGACATTCCATTGTAAGAAAATGATATCCTACAAAATTAAACTAATTTTTTCTCCTCACCATGAAATGAAGCAAGATATGACTTAACTGAGGTTCATTCTGCAGAACAACTGTGGAAAGATAAAAGGGAGTACAACCATACTACCTTAGCTGCTTTGCCTCTTAAGACATCACTTTGTATGCATGCTTAGCACAAATTACAGATTTAAAATATTTGTAGAATATATAGGTATACACTTAAAAGAGAACTTCTCATTCAATTCAGATTTTTATCCTTCAAACCCTTTAATCCTTACATGTGCGTATTCTGCTACCCAACTACATTAATTAACTGCGACATATATTACTCGAGAGCACTTGTGAATGGAAAATAATAGACTTGATGACGGGCCTTTTTTGCACATCAATCACAACCACACCTGTACTGATGGCACATGTAGTTGGACTGCATAATTCACAATACAAATTACTGAAAGATATCATGAAGTGGTATTTAAATGTGTTCTAGGAACGTGTATATTCCTCTGGGAGGCTCAGAGTGGTAATATTGGGACAGTGGAATAAAATAGCAGAAAAGATACATTACGTGTACTTGGTTCAAGGAGTATGACCAGGAAGCACAGAATGGCTATTCTTTCAGGACAAAAGTTCTTCATACTAGAGGAAGGCCCTTTTACAAAAATTGTGATTAATGTTCTGTAATACTGTACTTTAGGACTAAGTCCATGGCACTGTAACTTTAATATTAAAGAAAAATCTAAATTTAGTAGATTTGCACTAGCTTTAGTAAATCATTTTTATTCATAAGAATAATGGAATACATTCAATTAAGCAAGCTCATTTTCAGTGACATTCCAGGCCAAATAAACTACATGTAGTTACATATATTCACTTATATATACAATACACTATACACTGTGAGAATAAGACAAATATATAGTAACAATAGACAATAGAGCAGCAACATCGAACACTTCAAATCTAATTTCTAAAGTGCATTGTAGAAACTACAGATAATAGCATTGTTAGACCAAGTTGTACACCATGGCCCAGATATTCAAAAGAGTTGAGCCATGCGCAATAGGGTTGCGCCTGCGTAGGTCCAAAAATGTGCCATTTTGCTATATTCAGCAGGAGGCAGTTGCGCCCCCCAAATCACGCTGAGCAACAGTGCAATGATAATGAATGCATGCGCAAACTGAAGGGGGAGGAACCATGCATAAATGACGCAGCGCGATATTCAACAACATGCGCTATGTGCAATAGGGAGCCAGCGAAGTTGTTATAGCTGAAATGAGCCAAAATAAAAGGGAGCAAGGGAGAGGTGCAAGAACGCTACAGGGAAGCCACATGAGGGCAAAATCCAGCAGGAAACACTGGGCAGCAAGGACACACAGGGCAGGCCAGAAATGGGCACCTGGAAGCAACAGGCACAGGGGAAGGTGTGGGGAACCACAGTGCAGAAGGGGGAAGTACACCACACAGCAATGAGGCCAGCACAGGCAGGTGTTCCCGGTGCAGGGGAAGTAGCAGCCATGACAGCGGTGGGAATACAGAAACAGCTGCCGGGGGGGGTGAACACAACCCAGGGACATGGCCAGTGCCACCATCCAGATGGAGGCCATAATGAGGGGGGTGAGAAGGTGGGCAGCAGGGGGGCGTGGGCATGGAAGGGCCCGTCGGTAGTATGCCCCCAACAGGCAGTATCGAGCCCGCACCAGCTTTGAGCTGTACAGTTATACTGAGATTGTGGGTCAGTACCGCCTGAATCTGGCAATTCTGAGGCGACTCTGTGAGCTGTGCAGTGATGTGATGCAGGCACTCACACGACGGAGCCATGCCCTGTCAGTGGAGACGAAAGTGACAGCTTGCATGTGCTTGCTCACCACGGGTACCTTCCAGAGACCACCTGGGGATACCGAAGGCATAACCCAGTCGGCCACGTCATGCCACCTCACCCAATTCCTCAGCGCACTGCTGCCACATGCTGTGGAGTACATCCATTTCCCAGCACACCGCAGAGTGACAGCAAACATACAGGAGTTCCACAGGTGCATGTATGCCTGGCATGCTAGGGCAATAGACTGCACCCTTGTGGCCATCCAGACACCACCTGGCCCCAAGGGCTATATATAAATCGCAGGGTTATGCCAGCATCAACTACCAGGTGGTGTGCGATGCCGGGGGCGCATAATCAATGTCTGTGCCACGCACGCTGGGGGAGCACATAATGCCTTCATCTGGCACCAGTCGGCACTGTGCCACAGATTCAAGAGTGGGGATATCCCCACTGGCTACCTAGTGGGTGAGTATGCAAACCACATGGACAATCATAGAGCCTGGAGGGGCATGGTCAGAGGTGACATTGGTAGTGACCTACATGGCCCGGGGTAGGGTGATGCTTATCACCAAACTAACCTCCACCCTCTACACACAGGTGACAGTGGATACACACTCCGTCTCTGGCTGTTCACACCCTACCGGCGGCCTGAGACCCCATTGAAGCAATGCTACAATGAGGCACATGCCACTACACGTAATGTTATCGAGCAAGTGTTCGGGATGCTGAAGGCACATTTCCATTGCCTGGACACCTCTGGCGGTGCCCTACAGTACAGCCAATCAAAGACCTGCAGGCTATTCCTGGCCTGTTGCATCCTGTACAACATGGCCAACGAATGTGGGATAGTTATACAAGTTGAAGAGGGGGACGATGAGGACGCCGGTGACAATGGTGATGGGCAGCCCCCCCTTGGCTGACGGGACCCCCGACTGCTCCGGCTGGCACAGCTGCAACTGGACACCATCATGGAGGAGCACTTCAGCCAACCCAGGTAAGTCATGGGGCCATGTGCAACCAACAGTGGCTAAGGCACAACCCACAAACTTGCATGGACACACACCAGGGGTGCATTCCGTCAAGGGAAGTGGCCGGGCATGGAACCACACACACACACAACCAGGGATGGGTGAGGTCTAACATGCCATGCAGATGGACACATACACACACACACACACACAACGCACCACACATGCACAAAGGGTTGGAGGCACACTGATCCAGAAAGCCACACCTAGCCACACACATGTCCACAGACCACCACGCCCACTGCCTGTCCTTGTGCGTGTGTCAGATGCTGAGCACCATTGCATATTGGTGTACAGTGCAATGCAGACATCATCATGCACACACAACTGTGGACAGCAGATGGGAGGGTGTGCAGATGGACTGTGTGTCCGCGTGCAGGGCCGGGTACCCACCCATGCAATGCCTGCTGAATGACACAATGCACACAGGGCAGCACCAGACAGTAGCCGCATTGGGAGACAGGTCAGTCACGTGCCACAGTGCCCTGGCCATGGATGCACGGGTGGCCCCGCCGAGACACGCCAGCACTGACAGGCTGACCACTGGCCTCATGGGGTGGCACCGATGGTCCCCCAAGGGTTACACTGCATGAACGCGACCGTGCTCACGCAGGGGTCTGCAGCACACCAAACATGCCTGTGCCAGGTGTGCTCGGGATGCCCACAGCTGAACCTGGTGTTGACAAGGAGGGTGTCACACGACACCAGGAACAGGGGGTGGACAGTGCACTGCGTGGTGACTGCGACACATGGGCACATGACTGTGTGCCCATTGTGGCCATGACAGCAGTGAATTCCTGTGTCTGCCTGTCAATGGCAGCAGTCACATCCTCCCTCAACCGGTCCATCCCTGCCAGGATCAGAGTGGTGTCTCTGCTGTGACGCTCCTCTGCCCGCTCCAGAGCCACACGCAGTGCATCCACCAAAGTCGCAACCCGCATCTGCTGGTTGACTGATACTTGCAGTATGCGGGTGTGCTCATCCATGAGGTCATCTGCCTCCTCGGCATCCTGTCCCTCAGAGTGTGCATGGTCCTGATGCCCAGCAGCCCTTGAGGGTGGGCGCTGCATAGCGGGACCAGGTCTAAGCATGTCAACAGGCGGTGCACTGACGCCACCCCCTGACTCTGTACCCCCAAGCCCATTGGCTGACTGCTGATGCTGCCCGTCCGGCTGCCACTCACCAGGGCTCACTGGTGCCGCTGCAGTGGCTGCAACAGTCCCACTGTCCTGTACACACACTAGTGCTGCCCCACTGGTGCTAGCAGGCACAGGCTTGGACTGTAATGACATGCAGGCCTCCATGGTGGCATCACCCACAGTCATGGCCACAATGTTACCCACTGTGTGGCCATCCCGTGGCACACACGTGTCACTGCCCATGCCGTTAGCAACATCATCATTGGTGACGGACCCGGCACCAGCCCAAGTCACAGCTTGCTGGCATCCGTGGATGCTGGCACGCTGGGACATGGGCAGGGCCTCCTCCGCACCTGTTCCAACAATATTAGTCTGGACAACCAGGCGGGCCCACTGTTGCACTGAGTTACGTATACCTGTGGAGGTGGACGGGCCCTCCTCCATCTCCATCTGACTGTCCTCAGTGGACAGGCCCACCACCGCTGACCCATGCAGATGCTCAGGATCTGTAAGGGAAAACAAAGTCGCATTACTGCATGTGACCTACCCTACCCCCCCAGTAGACAGACCATGACCTACCATGCAGTGACGGGCTACCACCCATCTGGAAGCCACCACCCAGAACACCTCAATGGCACAACGCTGCATGCTTCCAGCACCCCTCTCCTCCTGTGGGGTCAGGTGTAGCACCTCCGGCTGTCCCCCACCTGTCGCAGCTCGTGCTGCCCTGATGGCAGCCACCTTCTCCTTTATCCTCCTCCTGTCTGTGCCCATCTTCTTCTTGCACTCCTGCACGGAGCACTGGTGGCTGCCATGCAGGTTCACTGCACGCGCCACCTCCTCCCATGCAGCAGCACGGGCCTGTGGTGTTCCCTGCCGTCTGCTGAAAAGCAGCTCCTGATCCAGGTAGGCCTCAAACAGGGCATCGGTCTCGGCCTTGGTGAAATTAGGCCTCCTCCCACCACTGTATTCCTCCTCTCCCACAACTCGCTCGGTCATTATTTAGCCTGTGAGAATGAAAGTTGTTACCTGTGACTGTACAGTCCCATGCATATCCCAGAATCCACAGTCCACACTCCCAAACAGCATGCAACTCACCAATAGACTGCAGTAACCAACTATGGCCAGTGCAGCCCAATGTCACACTTTTATAGCGCAACCCATGCAAATGAGGCAAGGCTCAACTTTAAGTGGATGCAAATTGCAGTGCTGTGCCATTGAATGGCTGATTAGCTGATTTGCATATGATGATTGAATATCGTGCTGTTGCGCTTTGTGCAATTGTGTTGAACGTGCTGAGCCAAGGGCGCAGTTCTGTGACATGCGCAGTACACACCTCACTGTGTATGCCCAGGTTGCTAACACAAGCATCTGCCACACTGCTGATGTGCTGTGCACGGGAGGCAATGCAGGACACAGCCACCATTGTGCCAGTGGCGCTACAGCGATGTTCACCTATATGGCACTGTGGCACTGGGCCATCATAGGCGCACTGGAGCAACAGCATGGTAGGCCGCTACTGGAGGTAGCACACAGGCATCCAATTGTGCTACACACATTGGGTTCCAATGGCACTGTGCCTGTCCATGCACCACAGACCCTTGACCCTGTGCCTGACCTTTGCCCCATAGGCATCATGCATCAGGCATGGGTGCACCACTATTGTGCTGCTCTGTGACAGTGCGATAGGGAATGGCAACGCTGTACCGTGCAGCATCTGCACATGGTGGAGACGTGCTGCAGAGCACCATTTTGAGCCGACTGAGCAAGTGAGATGGCATGGAGGAGGGCTGCCCAGTGGACCCAAATTGAACTGGCCAACCTGGTGGCCATTGTAGAGCCATTTTATGGCCAACTGTTTGGGGAGGCATCACTGGACAGGTCCAGGAGCCAGGTGTGGAAGCAGGTGGCCAATGCCCTGGAGGAGGCCACAGGAAGGGGCAGACGGCAGAGAGCAGTGCCGCCACAGGTATGGTGACCTGAGGAGGAGGGAACTGGACCTGCTTGCTCACCTGCGGGCACATGCCAGGAGGGGCATGGTGCCACGGCCAGGTAGGCGTTACATCCACACACTTTTATCTTCCATATGATATCACAGTTGTATGTGTCCGGAACATGGGGGAAGGACCGTCCGGTGTTAGCTTTGGTGGTGTGATCAGGGTGTGGGGTGGGTGGGTCTGGCTGGGTGGGAGTGCACACACATGGGGGTAAGGGGACTTTGCTACAGGATTGTACTGATGTTCCTCTCTCCATGTTTGCACCACAGGGCTGGAGGAGAGGCATCTGGCCAGGGAAATGAGGCACCAGCAGGACAACAGGGCCAGGAGGAGGGGCAATGGTCCACAGCACCCGAGGGACCGGCCTGATGATGGTGAGTGCCACACCTCCGTGATTTCTATTGCATGCTGTGTAACAGGGTGGGCAGTGGGGCATGGCTACCATCCATTGAAACCACTGCCATGCACGCAACTTGTTACAGTCAGCACTGTCCAGTGGCACTGCATGTCTGGGAGTGCGTCGATGGTGGTCCATGCGTGCACTGGGTACATGGTTGTACCACTGCCTTCTCACCACATAGCCATGTCACTAAACAGCCACGGTGGTGCTGTGCATGACTTGGCCGGCGGGTGTGTGCAGCGGTCCGCATGGCTGTATGCACCTGGGTGGGCAGGTCTTGTGGACGTGATCACTGTGGGTGGTCACACACCATCACAGAGGCATGTCCCATGGCCATATGCCATGCACAGTGGGTGGGCTGTATGGGGCTGTGCATTCACACCTATTGACTGTGCTCCCTTGTCCTAGCTGTCAGCCAGCTGCAGGAGATAAGGGAGGCATTGCAGAAGATCCTCAATGTGGGCCGGGCATCGTTGGAGATCCTGCAAAGGATTGACTGGCTTGGGGTCCGGAGAAGACACCGGAAGCAGAGCAGCCGGAGCGGGGAGCAGGGCTTCCATTGATCATCCCTCTACCCCTGATATCCCCTACCCCCCTGGACCCACCCTCACACCCCTCCTTTCCTGTCCCATTTGTTCACCCCTGCCCCTTACCCACCCCCACCTTGTTTGTGGCCCTCCCCCATGTTTATACAAAGTTTTGTAAATAGTTCCTTTGATATGTTTGAATACAAATCTTTTGATATGAATACTGTGGTGGTCTCTGATTTGCAGCTGGCTATAGGTGCTCAGCTGCAGTGGTATGCATGGCGTCAGGGGTGGTGCAGTCATGGGTATGTGTGTGTGTCCATGGGGAGGTGACTATGGTGTGGGAGTAGCTATCAGTCAGTGTCTGTGGTGTGTGTGTTGTGCCCTGTGCACTGGATGACTGTGTGCAGTGGTCCATGGTGCATGCTCTGTGTCCGTGGTGCCCCTGTCAGCCCGTCCATGGCCTGTGCAGCTGATACCCTTGCATGTCTGTGAGCTGCACAGTCTGCTGGCATGTCAGTGGTGGCTGTCCATGCAGGGCAGCCACTGTACCCGTCACAATGCTGGGTTGCCTCCTGTTACTGGTGTGGTGCATGTCTACCTCGGGTGACACCGTGGCCTTCGCAGTTGTTGTCCCACCTCCATGCTGTGGCTTGTGTGTGTTGCAGGATGTACCACTGTCTGTGACTTGTGCTCTGGGCAAATGATTGTGGCGTACAGGTCCACAGTGCCTGTGCAAGGTATCTGGCACTCCTGTGCCATGGAGGACTGCAGGCTGTGTATACACAGTTTCCATGGGCCAACGCTGGGGGCCTGGTTGCCCTTCTACTGCGTCCCTGTGTTGTTGTGCCCTTGGGTATGGATGGGTGTTTGTCCATGCACTGTGTGGCATCTGGTGTGGTGCATGCTTCCACCCACCACTGTGGGTGTCTGCGCTGGCTGTTGTGGCCAGTGCTGGGTCAGGGTCTGTCCTTGGGAGGGTGTGCAGGGTGCTGTACCACTGGTGGTGGTGTCCAGGGCATGCCCTGTCCCATGTGGGGTACCTCGTGTGCCGACGCATGGTTGGTCTCTCAGCTGTACCTCAGGGGGGCTGTGCATGGTGGCACTGTGTATGCTGTTGTTGCATCGCTGTGTGCTGCCACCCACTGATGGGTGCTCGTGGTGGGACTGCCTTGCATGGTTCTGTGTTGCACAGGGTTGCATTGTCACAGTGGGGGTGGTGGCATGCATGGGGTTTCCTGCAGTGGTGGACACTGCTCCTGTGCAGGGTGTCTGGGGGTCACATTGCATGGTGTGCTCTGCATTGGGGGGATGGTGTGGCACGGGCTGGTTGGCCCTCCTTGTGTGCCGGTCACAGCTTGCCAGGGGGTGTGATGGGGCACCATGGCCTGGCTGTGGGTTGGTTGCTTGTCTCCATGGGCCAGTGGTTATTCCAGCCCTCCCCCAGTTGTGCAGTGCATGGGTGTAGAGGGACGATGTCTGTTCTGCTGTGTGTTCCTCTGCCCATCAGTGGCATGGGTGGTGGGCTCCTACATCCCTGGTTGTGCAGTTGCATTGCTGCACTGCTGCTGGGGGGCATCCCTGGTTGCACTATGGTGCCTCTGGACTGCTCAGCTGAACATCCCTTGTTGCACTATGGAGCATCAGATCTTCTCAGCTTCCCCTCCCTAGTTACGCTATGGCACAGGTGGTGCGATATTCAGTCGTCGACTGTAGGCGCATGTTGGCCGGCTCAGTTTTTGAATATCGCGCATCTTGTGCATGGGTGCAATGGACTTGCACTTGCTCCTGCTATTGTGCACTTTTTGGGCACAGTTTGAATATCTGGGCCCATCTTTTTAATTCTAAATTATTGACTTTAGCCCCAAAGCATCTTAAATTTGAAGGCAAATGATTCCACAAAGAGGCTTCCCTAAAGGATACAGATGATCTCCCCATATTTAGGTTACAATTATGCAAAGCATACTGAGCTCCTTGTGATATCCTCATGCCCTTTCTAATCTCCCTAAATTCAGATACATCAGAAATATAGTCAGGAACCTTGTTACTCCAGACTTTGATCATAAACTGTAATAAATGTAAATTTCTTCTCACTTGTGGTTTGAGCCAGTTTGACTAGCTAAATAATATGCACCAATGAGTTCTATAGGAAGCGTCCAGGGTAAAACAGGCCATTCTGTGGAACACCAGGTCCACTTTATTTAAAAGGGATCCAATGGCCCCACCATACAGAAGATCTCCATAATCAAGGACCAGCAGTAGCAAGGAGTTAACAACATTTAGGTGAACCTCCCTGGACATATACCTTTTGTATCTGTAGAGGGCACCCAACTTTCTATTCAAGCCTCCTATGAGAGAATCTATTTGAAAAACCCAACTCTGGTGGGAATAAAGCCAGATACCAAGATATTTATATAGGTCAACTTGCTTAAAGATAGCAACATAAGGTATTAATCTCCAGTTTAAAATCATGAGTATTATTATGTTTATTTCTAAAGAGTGCCTGCATTTTATTAGAGTTCAAAACCAAATGATGTTTCTTAAAAAAGTCCTGAACCTCACTGAAAACTAATTGCAACTTTAAGCCAATTGAGTCCAATGATGCCCCTTCCACATACAATATGGTATCATCTGCATACAGATGAAACCAGGCATCAGGAGATTCAAACTTAAGTTCATTTATATAAATGCTAAAAAGTAAAGGCCACAAAATTGATCCCTGGGGAATTCTTTTTTGATTTCCAAAACCCCAGATTTGAAAGAGCCCATTTCTACAAACTGACTACATCCTATCAAATTGGTAGAAAACCATTTTACAGAAAGAGGGGATAAGCCAATCTCACTGAGTCTGGACAGGAGCACCTGATGGTTCAGGGTGCCAAAAGCCTTTGAAAGATCAATAAACAGGGCACCTATGATTAACCTCATGTCAAGACTTAGTTAGAGATCATTTACTACTTTTATAAGAGCAATTTAAGTACTATGAAGGGACCTGAAGCCAGACTGAAAAGGGGACAATTTGTTATGCTCTTCTAGAAATTCCTTCAACTGACGTGAGATTATTTTCTCAAAAATGTTTGAAATCTGCTGCAACAGTGAGATGGGCTGATAATTGTCCAGTTTGCTCTTACTTCCAGATTTAAATACTGGTCTCACTGCAGCAATCTTCCAGCCCTCCAGAAATTCACCACTAGTACAGGATAAATTAAAAATGTGGGCCAGAGGGAATGCTATACTTCAGAAGTCTAGAAGGGATTTCATTGTGGCCCAAAGCCTTAGAAATATTTAATTTTAGGAGTTCCATATGGACCTCCTCTGGGATGATAGAAACAAAATCACCCCCCTGTCCCACTAACATCAGGAATAATTCCCCCCAAATTCTGCTCTGTAGTACAATCATAATCCTGGTGAGTCCCAACAGGTAAGCCCAGGGAACTCACCTTAGTAAAATAATCATCAAAGGCATTAACAAGTCCAACCTCTAGAGGCATTGGTAGTTCATCAACAACTACCTCACTTACTGAAGAATGTTTCTTTTTCCCCATTAAATCAGAGATAATCCCCCAGAACTTTCCTGGGTTCTGCCTTTGATTATTATCAAGTTCAGATCGTATAAATTCTTGTTTTGCTGCCCTCACCTTAGAAACATACATAGAAACATACATAGACTTTGACGGCAGATAAGGACCACTTGGCCCACCCAGTCTGCCCATTTCCCTACCTATTGGATAAGCTGCAGGTTCTAGTTAACCAACAGCCTACTTCCTGCAACCCCCCACTATAATTGAATTATGTCTGTCCCATGCATGTTTGAATTCCCCCACTGTTTTAGACCCCACAACCTCCCCAGGAAGACGGTTCCATGCGTCCACCATTCTCTCCATGAAAAAGAATTTCCTCATATTACTCCTGAGTCGTCCCCCCTCTATCTTTAAATTGTGCCCCCTTGTTCTTGCACATCTCTTTTTCTGAAAGATGCTACCCTCCTGGACTTTGTTGATTCCCTTGAGGTACCTGGAAGTTTCTATCATGTCCCCTGTCCCTCCTTTCATCAAGGGTATACATATTGAGCTCTCTCAGTCTCTCTTCATATGGTTTCTGATGCAGACCCAGCACCATTTTAGTTGTCCTCCTCTGGACTGCTTCTATCCTGTCTATGTCCTTGCATAGATGGGGTCTCCAAAACTGCACGCAGTACTCCAGATGGGGTCTCACCAACTGTCTGTACACAGGAATAACCACTTCCCTTTTTCTACTTGTGACACCCCTCCCTGTGTGTCCCAGCATCCTCCCAGCTCTCCTTCCTGACTTTTCACATTGCTTACCCACCTTTAGGTCATCTGGTATAATTACCCCCGGTCCCTTTCCATTATTGTTGTTGTTAGTACCTCCCCTGCCATTGTGTACTCTTCTCTTGGGTTTTTGTTTCCCAGGTGCATTACCTTGCACTTCTTTGCATTGAATCTAAGTTGCCATACATCTGACCATTCCTCCAACTTTGCCAAGTCCCTTCTCATCCTTTCTACCCCCCTTGTGTATCAACTCTGTTACAGATCTTTGTGTCATCTGCAAAGAGGCATACCTTTCCTTCCAGACCCTCTGCCATGTCACTTATAAAGACGTTAAAGAGGACTGGACCCAGTACTGAGCCCTGAGGTACTCCACTAGTAAATCCTCTTTCTTCAGAATGAGTTCCATTCTCTATTACCTTCTGTGTCCTGTTGTGCCACCAGTTTGCTACCCAAACTACCACCATGGGACCCACTCCCAGGCTGGCTAACTTGATTATTAATCTTTTTTGCGGTACTGTGTCAAATACCTTGCTAAAGTCTAGGTAGGCCATATCCACAGCCCCTCCCTGGTCTATTACTTTGGTCACCCAGTCAAAGAAATCAATTAGATTTGTCTGACATGACCTTCCCGCTGTGAATCCATGCTGCCTTAGGTCCTGTGCCCCGCTGACCTCTAGGTACTCAACAATTCTTTCTTTCAGAAGTGATTCCATAATTTTCCCTACCACTGAGGTCAAACTAACAGGTCTGTAGTTTCCTGCTTCTGCCTTGCTCCCACTTTTGTGAAGGGGAATCACATCTGTCCTCCTCCAGTTCTCAGGTACCACCCCATCCTCCCATGACTTGTTAAAAAGTGTGGTCAGTGGTGTCACTAGGTCCACCCTTAGTTCTTTTAGGATTCTGGGATGAATTCTGTCAGGCCCCATTGCTTTGTCCACCTTGAGTTTTAGGAGTTCTTTCAGGACTCTTTCTTCTGTAAATGGACTGGTGTCAACTCCCTACCCAGAGTGCTTCTATTGTTTGGTTTGGGTAACTCCTCCTCTTCTTCTTTTGTGAATACTGAGCAAAAGTATTCATTCAGTATCTCTGCTTTTTCACTGTCTCCTCTCTCCCACCTCCCTCTCCATTATTAATCTTCACTATCCTCCTTAACCTTTCTATGCTCCCTAATGTACCTATAAAAGGTTTTAACCCCCTTCTTAACTGAGTTGACTATCTTTTCCTCGGTTTGGGCCTTTGCTATTCTGACTGCCTTCCCCACTTATTTCTGCTTTAATTGATACAGTTCCCTATCGTTCTCCTTCTGTGATTCCTTATTCTTTTTGAATGCAGCCTTTTTCTCCTTAACCTTCCCTGCCACCCCTTTTGAGAAACATAGTGGTTTTTTACTCCATTTTGTTTTCTTTATCTGTTTCACACAAAGGCTTGTTGCTTCCATTATGGCAGTTTTGATTTTTCTCCATTGTTCTTCCACCCCTCCTTCCTGCCCATTTGTTAGTGCATTCCTTAGGCACTCACCCATTTTGCCAAAGTCAGCCCTTCTAAAGTCCAATATCCTTGTTTTTGTATGGCTTGTCTCCATGGTTGTGCTTATTGTGAACCACACTGTGTGGTGGTCACTTGCTCCCAGATGGCTACTGACTTCTAAATATGTGATCCTCTCTCCATTTGAGAGTACCAGGTCTAATATTGGTCCCTCCCGAGTGGGTTCCAACACTAGCTGTCTATGGCATGCCCCCTGTATGGCATCGAGAATTACCCTGCTCTTGAATGTGGCTGCAGTACATGTTGTCCAGTTAACATCTGGCATATTCAGGTCCCCCATCAACAGTATCTCCCCCTTTTCAGCCATTTTGAGAATGTCCTCTATCATTTTCTTGTCCATTTCCTCCCCTTGAGATGGGGGTCTGTATACAACCCCTGTGCAGATTGTGATGCCATTTCCTGACTCCAAGGTAACCCACAGTGCCTCTTGTCCTTCCCCTTTACTTTTTAGTTATGTAGCTTTTAACCCTTCCCTTATGTAGAGAGCTACTCCACCTCCTCTTTCACCCTCCCTGTCCCTTCTGTAGATTGTGTACCCTGGTATATTGACATCCCAGTCATGGTTCTCCCTGTACCATGTTTCCGTGACTGCCACAATATCCAAATGTTTCTCTTTCATCAGGGCTACTAGCTTAGGAAACTTGTTTCCCAGACTATGGGCATTGGTACTCATTGCCCTCCATATAATGTTGGCTTTATCCTTTTTTCCACATCCCTGCTCTTATATCCTTTGTCTATTTCTCTATTTACCCCTGTCCAGCCCTCTGTCAACATCAGTACCTCAGTGTTTACCTGACTACCTGACATGTTTTGTGGAGGGAGACTTGACATTTCCTGCTTCCTATCAGCATCTCCCCCCTTGGCTAGTTTAAAAGCTTGCCAAGGAGGCATTTAAAACTATCACCTAGGAGCTTGGTTCCCTTCCTGGACAGATGTAGACCATTGTGCCTGTACAGACCTTCATCTCTCCAGGTGGACCCCCAGTCCCCAATGAAGCCAAAGCCCTGTGCTCTGTACCAGTTTTGTCAACCATTCATTAAACTGCATGGTGTGCAGTACCCTAGCATCACCCCTGCCATAGACTGGCAGCACCTCTGAGAAGGTTACCGTGCCTGCTACCTGTCTGAGGCCCCTCTCCAACTCCACAAATTCATCCTGCACTGCCCTGATCTCATGCCTAGCTAGGTCATTTGTCCCACGGTGGACCATGATATCTAGTTCCCTCCCTTGTGATGCTGCTTCTGCAATCCTGAGGATTCGATTCCTGTACCTCCAAGCCATGGCACCAGGCAGGCACCTTACTTCCCTCTCTTCTCCCTTTTTCAGTTCTACCCCCCAACAACTGAGTCCCCTACCAGAAGCTGTTTCCTTCCCCTGTGGTATCCCTTGCCACCCTTTTGTGGGTCTCCCTTGTGGATGTCCCCAGCATCCTTCTTGGTCTCCACTGAGGGTGTCATCCTAGAGGAGCCTTGTTCTGCCATACTGGCATATGATTTGTAAAGAGATACAACTAGAGGGATTTGCCTCTGTTCCACCACCCTCACCCTCCCAGAACCCACTGTGGTCCAACTGCTCCTCATACTTGGCAACCTCTGTGGCAGTGGTTGTGGCACTGGTGCTCTTTGGGTAGGGGAGACCTCCATAGTCCTTGCTAGTTGAGCCTGGAGATGGGCAACCACCTCCCTCAGAGCTGATAGTTGCCTGCAAATAGGGCAGCAACACAGTTTCCAGAATGTTTCCAGGAAAACTGCTGCCCCACAGCCAGTGCATTGCACCACTCCCCAAATGTCTCTCTCTCTCTCTTACAATATGCAATATATAATTTTTTTTAATATTTTGGTGTGTACTTACCCTTTATGCACTTGCTGAGTTATCAAGAATATGACAGTTCTGTCCCAAGACCTGTTGAGGAAGTGATGTCAGAACTTTGGCTATAAAGGAAATGCCATGCCTGGGGCAGGTGGGATGAGGGGAAGGGTGCGTGGGTAGTCCACAACCACCAGTGACTGTTAGAAACAATCAAACACACCATTGCTCCACCACCTTGGTTAGTACAGCCCTTCTTTACAGTAATTCAACCAACACCTGGATCTGAAACTGGATCACACCAGTAGTTTATAGTAATTGATCAATGCTGGAATGTTCCACCCTGAACAATTGGCTATGATGCAGGCCTCCCTGACTAGTAAAAACAAATCCCCCCACTGGAGGCTCTGTCTGGCTTCAAATTACAAATTGTAGCCTTTGCTATTAGATGTAAACAGCCACCACCAGTAAATTATTTCAAAATATTTTGATGCAAACTGTCACAGAATACTAGTAGACAGGCCAGTTAAGTTACCCACAAAGGAATATCAAATATGCAGTTATTTCAACCCTTCTGAAGTTACTCACAAGAGAAGCAGTTTTGAAACCCCCTTCCTGATTTAAAACCTAAAATAATTAAACACAAAGCAATACCAATGTAAGACTGTAAAATAAGGAAAACCTCCCTTAGATGTAAGCAAGAGTGTGATTTGTTGCCAATTTCTAGTCCAATATAGTATGTTCCATGCAGCTCTCAGTTGTTTCAAAGCACTCCCTGTTAATGCAACTTCAAGAAGATGGGCTTCTGTTTGAAACTGGATCACACCAGTAGTTTATAGTAATTGATCAATGCTGGAATGTTCTATCCTGAACAATTGGCTATGATGCAGGCCTCCCTGACTAGTGAAGACAAATTCCCCCACCTGAGGCTCTGTCTGGCTTCAAATTACAAACTGTAGTCTTTGCTATTAGACGTAAACAGCAACCACCAGTACAAAGAAAAATCAAATATGCAGTTATTTCACCCTTCTGAAGTTACTCACAAGATAAGCAGTTTTGAAAACCCCCTTTCTGGTTTAAAACCTAAAATAATTAAACACAAAGCAATACCAATATAAGACTGTAAAGTAAGGAAAATCTCCCTCAGATGTAAGCAAGAGTGAGATTTGTTGCAGATTTCTAGTCTAATATAGGATCAGCCATGCAGCTCTCAGTTGTTTCAAAGCACTCCCTGTTAACACAACTTCAAGAAGAAGGGCTTCTTAATGTGCAGGTTTTGGGCCTGCCTATAAAGGACCCAGTCATGGTCCATCATAGATTTTCTAGCCTTGACCCATTTTTTATCTCTATCTCTCCTTGTTTTGTAGAGTTCAAGGGAGAACCAAACATTCCCTTTATATTTAGTTTTCCTGGATTTTAATGGTGCGTGCTTATCACACACTTGTAGAAATTCATCTAAAAAGTACTCCCAAGCTGCAGAAGCCATGTATATCAAGTCTAAACTGATCTGATTAATATTTTCAACACCAGACATAAATATTATTTCATATTTTTGTTCATGCAAGTTATATGCATATACGTTATATGAATGTAACCCCCTTGTTCCCAGGGGTTACTAGAATCCCATTAGAATAAGTGGCAGGCAGGGATAGGCAGCTTGTGAAATGCCAGTTAAATGAAGTTAGATGGATTTCACACTGTCATTCTTTGGTTTCGGTTTCAGCTGAGCTGGAGGATGATGTAATCATAGAATTGTTGAAGCAGCATAAGCCACATTGGAATGCTAGCTAGGGAGATATCTTTAGAATGTTGAGTTAGAGTTCAGTAGTCTGTAGAGTGGAGTTCCATGAGGAGGCTGCAGCCTAGGCAGCTCCTCAATTTTAGCTCTGACAGAGAGCTACCACTGTGGATGGGTAGTTTGTTCTCACCCTAGATGAAGAAGAACATAGAAGACAGAGAATGAAGTGGTGGAAACCATTCCAAGTGGGTTTTCCAGTCCCTCATCCCTGTGGGTTGTTCCAGAATTCAGGAGCAATCCCCTGGTCCAGCCTGGACTGTGTTGAAGCTGCCTGAGATTCATCTGCTCTGTGAGTACCCAAGACTTTTGTGTGGAAAAGCCCTGGGGTACCTGCATTCCTGTGGTGAGTTTTCTCTGACAAAGGGACTCTGTCACCAAAACTGTGTTTCTGTTTAAAAGTGTCTGCCACTATGGGGTCCAGAGAGAGACTTGCCAAGTACAGAACTTTTAGTTTGTGTCTGATTTAAAAGTGCCTGCTAAAGTGGAGGTCTAGTGAAGAGACATTGCCAATTACAAAACTCTTAAACTTCATGACACCTCAGAGGTGTGTAAAGTAGTATGTTAAATGTGAAAGACATTTCGAGATAGCATCTACAAGTTTTCTGTGAGGGTGTTATTAACCAGATGAATGTCTGAGTATAAATTTGGAAGCAAAAGGTGGGAGACCCCCCATCTGGAGTAACAATGTTTACCTCTCCGGGTTCAGTTTGGGCACCTGTGTTTTCTTTCGGTGCATTTGGTCAGTGCCTGAAGAAAACAGTTTACCCAGACATGGGTCTGGATTTTCTGTGAGCCTGTATGTGCTCTTTGCTGGTCAAGGGTGCCACCAGTAATTCCTCATGAAATATGGGAAAGTCTCCTAGTACTGGCCGAGGGTGCCTAGTCAAAGGAAGCGTACCAGTTCGGACCGTGTGTGCCAATCTCCATTCATAATTAGAGAGTTTTCGCTGTTTCATTCAGAATCAGAGTGTTCACTGTACCATTCAGAACCTGAGGGTTCACTGTGTGTGCTCTGTACCTCAGTAATCTGAATTACCAGTGGGAGTAACCTTGTTGGGGTCCATCTTCACTTTGTGATTATTCTCTGTGTATGTAAATAGAAGCCACACTCATCCCAACCTGGTTTGGACAGTACTGTTGTTGCTACCACTGTGTCTGGATTTACATGGGTGCCCCTGACCAGAAGTACAAACCTAGCATAACTGTAAACAAATGTTTTCTCCCAGGGATCTAGGTTGATGGCCATGGTAAATGGTCCCCCCAGGTGTGAGCCAGATAGCTGCCACACTTGGCTTGCCTGTCTGAGGATGGCAGGCTCTGAAGTAGATGTATTGGTACACTGAACTGTTGTGACAACCCCCATACCTCTTGGCGCCATGTATGAGAGGAGCAGCCATGCTAGTTAGACAAGGGGGGGCCTGTGGGTGTGGGTTACATGAACATACAAAATTATATGAATTAGGATTAACTTGATTGAGCTATTGTTCATTTACAATGAGGTCCTTGTGGCAAATAAGATGTAATCAAACTGTCTAAAGCATCTCCATGACATCCTAGATCCAGTATCAGGATAAAGTATCTTATTTCTGACTGTATAAATTACCTGATAATTTGAGAAGGATTTCCAAAGAACTTTGGCTCCCTGGTATAACTGAGGGAAGTTTGTAAACATCAAATCCAACATAGCTGATCTTCTGGGATCTCTGTGGTTAATTCTGGTAGGATCCAGAATCAACTGAGTCAGACCCAGATCAATTTGAAAATCAACTAGGTCATGATTTAGATCAATGGTTACCCAATTAACATTAAAATCTCTGGTTACGAGCAAGTCATGTGAATGTCTAAAATCAAAAAAGAATTCCTGTAGGACTTGAAAAACCTTTATATTATTCTTAGGGGGGTTGCACATGCCCAATAGTAAGATAGGTTTCCTATAAAGCACCTCAATCTCTATAGCCAGAGTTTCTAATCCATTTCCAGGAAAGGGACATGCAGTTTTGTGAGTAGTTAACTTACAGTCAACGTAGAAAACAATCCCTCCCCCATTTTTATTTCTATCCTTCTTGAATATCTGAAAATCTTCCAGGTTAACAGAGGTGTCTTGGACTTTCCCATCCAACCAGGTTTTGGTCTAAACTAAAATCTCAGGTTAGAATTTTTTTGCCCAATCCCTTACCTCAACAAATTTTCTCCTAAGACTCCTAACATTGGAGTGGGCAATAGTCATGCAGCCCTGTTTCAATTTCAAGACTTCTGAATCAAATCCAGAGGAAGGACTATAACTCAGAACCCCAGTTAAAGAGTTAGGAATATTAGAAAGGCCAGGATTTGGGTGTGCATCTCTGCAGGCCAACAAACAATAGTATAAGAAAAGATTAACATACCCCTCAAATTCAACTTTTGTGTTCTTAAATACACATAATATAGGCTTTTAATAAAATTAATTCTTAATCTGATTTATAACTCTGACAGAGAAGACCTTAAGAAAAGCATTAAAACAGCCCAAAGGCAAAAATTCTGCTGAAATTCTAACTGTCTGGCTTGGTGCTACTATTTTCAGATTATTAGATGGACAAGGTCTGGGATCAATTGATAACCCTAAATGTATATATGCTGTATAGTAAGAATTAAAAGTACCAATGAAAATAAAAACACTAGAATAAAACAATCGGCAATTTTGAATGCAACCACCTTAATAATTATAAAATATAAAACAATTGCCTATTCAGTGCTTAAAACACAGATGGTCCAGATGTTGAGCTTTCAGAATATAATAACAATATAAACGAACAAATTGCTTAAGCACACTTACCAAGCTATAGTGCTACAATACCCGGGTCATAATCTGTGGGTTAGCACACATTCCTAAGTTAAATTTCTCTTAGGAGTGGTGCAACCACTCAGGCTCATACCACAGGGCTTGCACCTTTTGGGCCAGCATGGGTTTTCAAAGTATAGAGCCCCACCCTCTTTTGACTGTGATTGGCAAATGACCAGCTCGCCTGCGAGCCCCTGCCAACGGCCAACTGCAAGACGCTTGATGGTATTGTTACAGAAACTTTGTATTAAAGTCATGGTTAAGGGAAGATAGCCCTTTAACATTGTAACCCCTCCATATTCTGGGCTCTAACCTGGGTCACTGGATCCTAGCCTGCTGGTGGTGTTGCTGTCTGGTGGTCCACAGGACTGCCCATGGGGACCAGGAAAGCAATGAGGACTGCTGCCTTCTTTAGGCACCACCTGCACTTTGGATCTTAATGTCTCTTGCTGTCCTACAAAGCTCTTTTCTTGATGCCAAATTTGCAGAGTGCATCAACACTCATGACAAAACTGTCGACTCCTTCGACCACACAACAGACCAGAATGTCAGCAAAAATACACAGGATGCATTCTGGGGGGAAGTAACAAAGTGTAAGGGCATAAGGCCTTCAAAATAAGAATTCCAGTGACAGTGCCTTAGGAGACAACAAGTCAGCAGCCATCTTAGCCACTTCTGACCCTCAACAACATAGCAATAGTGTCAGAGGGTGGCCGAACAACCAGACAGACAGACACCAAGGCTTGCTAGAGAGCCACAGAGGGCTACAGGAACACAGGTGCACTTCATTAATTTACCTGGGAGTTGGATTAAAGATCATCCAGACAAACGCTCCTCTGTGTCTGACAGAGTTTCAACTAATGAGAAGACTGGAGCCACCAGTGAATAGCAGGATCTGTTTCAGAACTTTCCAGTCTTGAGTCAGAGACAGCTTGGAAGTAGAGCAAGTGCAAGAGCATACTAGGGCTTAGAGGCCTGAATAAGCCTTCCAGAGCCATCAGCCAGGAGTTGATTGCTGGGCCCACACAATCGCTGAAGGGAGAGACTGCAAAATGGAGAAAGAAATAAAGACACCATCCACCAGAAGGTGAAGGGATCAGTCTGCAAGGTAAGCCAGTCTTTAGCTGCAGTTCCAGTGTAGAGAGAGAGAGAGAGAGAGAGAGAGAGAGAGAGAGAGAGAGACATTTTCTTGAGATAGACCTGAGTGGTTGGAATGGGTAGAGAGTCAATGAGGCCTGGAAAGTGCCATGCTAGCCACCACACCCAGGTAACAGCCTGTATTTGGAGTTGCTTAAGGGCATTGCTGAAGGTCAGCTTGCCATCCCAAAGTTTATTAAACCACTCCCAAAAAGGGAGTGACCAATGGAGGAAGAGCCCAGCTGACCTGTGATGTGCCAGAGGGAGTCCAGTAGAGGAGAGTGATGGAGCCATTGGAGGTGATACAGAATCTGTGGACAAGAGCAAGTAAACCAAGACAGGATTATAGAGACTTGGTGGAGGTTGCCTCCTCTTAGAGTAAACCATGAGTAACCCATAAGTGCTTTTGGGTGCCACACCACACTGCTTCCGTTTAGTCTGAATTGAGCTACAAAGGTGGGACAGTTTATGGATTAGGCTATCTGGCTGGGATCACAGTTTGGGTTAGAATTGATTATTGTTTTAGCATACAGCACCAACACTAACCAACCATGTACAACTGTAAGGTATACCATCACTACAGCACCAACTTTACTGTGACTGACCCTACAGTAACAACAGTGCCAGGTCACTGTAGTGTTGGTGTGGGACTCTGGCACTGCTTTCTGGGGGTATTGCAACCCCTCCCTAAAGTAACTGAGACTCACAGTTGATTATTTAAGTGCAGAGAATGTGGGGGGCAGAGTCCCCTGCATGGGGGTTCAGGGTGGCGAAGCCCCCTGAAGAAAACAAAGTCTGATGTGACTCCCTTTATGCCAACCACAAATGCGGTTGACATAAAGAGTCATGGTAATGTCGGTCAAGAACAAAATTGTCGACCGACTGTCATAGATTCCACCTGTAACTGAGGCAGCAATGTTACAATATCTGGATACACAGGCTTTCCTGGGAGCTCCCAAGGACTAGGAGTAACAACAACACTGGAACCAATAGTTCATGGATAGAGTTGAAATCTATAGTTGGGCAGAGGCACTATGTTGGTGATAGTGGTTGGCTTCACTAAAGTATGGCATAGCATTGTCATTGCATTTAAAATATTACTTGCCTCATCATTTTCTTTCCCCAGAAACTTAATCCTGCTTATGCCTAATAAATTCTTTATTATTTGGTTAAATATCTGTGACATCAACATATTATTCTGGGAGTGCGCATAATTTATGTTGCTGGACAAAGTATTCGATTTTGGGTAAACTGTTAGTGCACTATGTGGGACTCAGGTGGATCATCCCAGTGAGGACCACAGTGGGTCTGTGCTGTTTCTCAGGGGTAATGTTAGCACATGATCTAGCCACTAAATCTTTCCTAGTGTGGATGCACTGTACAACTTATTTCAACTATAATATATTTGGGTAATGAATTTCCAGAGGAGATATCAACCCTGGCCCCTCAACCTTACTTAAGCCCATAAAGCAAGGGTAGTTTACTGACAATTATGGCAACTGGTATGTACTGTATACTGGAGAAAACATGGTAACATATACAGTGACAGCAGAAAAAGACCACTGATCTATCCAGTCTGCCCATAAACCCTAACAAAACTATGACCTATTGTCCATACAGAGTTCTAACTAGAGATGGATGGGTACAAAATACACAACCACCAAGGCAATCCATGAGTACCCCAAAAGTACCCAGAAAAAACACAGATAAAAACTGAGTAGTCAGGGTTGGGTCAGGTAGTAACTACATGACCCATTCTACTAGCCGATTATCCTATCCTGACCATAATAAAGACTGTTTTTTGGGGGGACTATTACACTGTCTGTTAGGTGCTTCAATCTTTTACACACATGGGGCATTGCTGAGGCAGGTATGAGAGGCACAGGCTGTCTTAGTGAGCCTGCTGTTGATTCCCAAAATTATACCCATGGTGGGCATTGCTGGGGCAGGTATGAGAGGCACAGCTGCTCTGAGTGAGCCTGCTGCTGTTTCCAAAAATTTTACCCAAGGTAGACATTGCTGAGGAAGGTACAAGAGGTACAGCCACACTTAGCAAGCCAGTTGTTGTTTCAAAAACTTATCTGTGGTGGGCATTGCAGAGACAGGTATGAGAGGTGAAGCTGCTGTGTGTGAGCCTGCTGCTGTTTCCAAAAATTATACCTGTGGTGGGAATTGCTGAGGTAGGTACAAGAGGCACAGCTGCTCTGACTGAGCCTGCTGCTGTTTCCAAAGATTATACCCATAGAGGGCACTGCTGAGGTAAACATGAGAGGCACAGCAGCTCTTAGTGAGCCTGCTGTGGTGTCAAAAAATGATACTCATAGCAGGCATCACTGAGGCAGGTACGAGAGGTATAGCTATGCTGAGTGAGCCTGCTGCTGTTTTCAAAAATTATACCCATGGTGGGCATCAATCAAACTTAAACATGGATGACTGACAAAAGAAAACTAAGAGCAGTACTAGTGTGGCACATCTGGCTGGCATGGTGACAGTGGTGATGGCTCAATTTGTTCTGTGCACGACCTGGTCATCATATTCGACAATACTGTTTGCAGGCTGTTGTTCATTTTCAGGGTCAGACTTGCATAAATCAGTGTTTGGGACAATTGAGATATTGTCAGCACTCATTTTGAGAAATGTAAGCTGTTCCACATTTGCAGGACTTAGCAGTGTCCTGTGGTCAGTGACTATTCCTCCAGCTGTACTAAATATGCATTCTGAATATACGCTTGAAGGTAGACAACTGAGGTACATTATTGTAAGATTTGCTAGATCTAGTCATATTGTTTTCTTTTGTTTCCAATAGAGTAATGGGTCCTCCTCAGTCAATATCAATTGCAGTATGGTCTGCAAAGTATTCCAAGATCATTATGCTGCATGAGACAGTTACCAGTCTGGCAGATGAACCTGCTGCAGATTCTTTACAAGATACCAGTTCATGCTGTTGCAGGTGCCTCAGAAGTGATTTGCCTTTCTGACCCTGAACATAGGATGCCCTAGAAGTTGCTAAACATGTCCTTTCCATCACTGATGACAATGCTGATTGTGAAGAATTGATAGATATGTATTGTCTGCACCAGAGGTACACTGTAATGGTAGAGCAGGATTTGACTGCTGTACATCAGCCAATGGTGTTTGTGAGCAATGTCAGATATGGTTAGCAGAAGATCTCTGAAATATACAGTGTCTTCCCCTGCAGGAAGGAGAGCTTCAATGTTCCACTTGAAGGTGGGATCTAGCAATGTAGCCAAGACAAAGATGTTGTAATCAAACATGGCATTTATTCTCTGATCAGTCAACTGTCTTTGACTCAAGTCATCTGCCAGCATAACAGCAGTAGTGTCATCTCTTGACTGAAAGTCTTTCTTTATGTCATCAAGGAAAATGTGAAGAAATATTATCTGAGGAAGCATTTCACTCAGATTTCCACTGTCTTCACTGACATCACATGTGGCAGCCTCAAATGGCTTCAATAAAGTGACCAAAGATTCCAACATAGTCCAGCTGCTGGAACTGAACGTGATGTCTACTTTACTAATTTGATTCTGCATGGTATAGTCATGTAATTTTTTTTTCTGTTCAAGAAGCCTTTCCAACATGTAAATGTTGAATTCCAGTGAGTTGGAACTTCCTACTTTTTTGTATGCATGGGTAAGTTGTTTGACCTCTGGATTCAGGATTGTTTGAGCTTTCACAAGGTGGCTGAACTGCCCACATATTTTCATAGCAGGACCTAATAGATTTTCAACATTTCTGTTTCCTTTTAAGAAACCATGGATGAGAAGATTTAAACAATGTGCAAAACAAGGTATGTGTTGATACCATGAACCATGGAGATAAGAAATATAGAGTAAGCCATTTCAGGAATTGATTTTGCAGCTCATGCAACATATTCACAGCAGTGTGTTTTCCTTTTAAAGCAGTGACACATAATACAGCCTGCTTGCTACTTCTTATGGTAAAGTGGGAATTGTTACTTTCTGACTGAAAACTTGCCCAGTGAGCTGTAGCACTCATGTAGTCAATTGCTTGGTTGCCCGTCCATATATCCATGGTTATGTGAACCTGCTTCACCTCAAAGAGTTTCAACTGTTTAGTGATTGCACTACACACTGAGTCATACAACAATGGAACAGCCCTTTTTGAGAAATATGTTCGAGAGGGAACAGTGTACCCTGGTTCAGTCTGGTTGATGAACTTGAGGAAACTTTTCTGGGCAACAAAAGCAAAACGGAGCTGACAATTGGCCAGCAACTCTGCAATGGCTCTATTACACAGTTGTCATGTTGGATGCTTACAGGTAAATTTTGATGACCTCTGAACACTTTATTTTAATATTAGTTGATGAGATATTTTTAATTTAGGAGGACTGTACTTTTCACACCTTTTTCAAGTGGAGTACTACAGTGGGATTTTGTAGTACTTGATGGTTTCAGAAGAAAACAATCAGTGTTTGTCTGGGAAGACTGCAAGGACACATCAAATGGATCAATGTCAGTTCCTACTTCCAGTTCATTGTCAGTATGGTCACCGTTATTACCACCACCTCCACTACCGCCCATACCAATCACCCTATCCCTTGCCCTGCCTCACTCAGTTGGGTGTTTTGCCATTGCATGTCGTATCATTACCGATGTTCCAAAATGTCCCACTTTGCAGCCAAGACTGATACTCTTTTTGAACAAACTGCATACAGCTTAAGAGTTGTCTGCAGGGTCAATATAAAATAAATTCCACATTAAAGATTTACCCTTTGTGCTACATACTACAGTACCTGGCACTATTTCTTATACAGTCGAGGGACCTAAAGGAAACCCTGTACTGCCATTTCCTTGTTGACATGAATTTTTCTCATTCATGTTCATCTTCTTATTCTTATGTTTAGCACAATTTTTTTTCTGTACTTACCTCTCATGCCCTACAGTGGTATCCTCTGCTAACCCCTCACTGAAACTAGTACCAACCTTATTGCCCCAAGATTCAGAAGAACTGGAAGTGCTGTCATCATCAGGTGGGACATAACTGGGTTATCTCATTCTCAGTTCCCACTCTAACTGCCAGGTTCATTAGCATTCACTGCCTCAGCATCTGAGGTTATATTTGAAGAGGATGCCACTTCCTCCTGGCATGCTGCTTCAGCAGCTGTAAGTCTCCTGGCACATGTGGCAAAACATTGAGTACCTCTATGAGTAACTCCTGTCAGTTCTTTCTGCAACTATACTGTCATTTCATTGGTGAAAGGTATTTCTGGATCAGGAGGACATTTAGTGCCAGTGCTGGTGATACTATTGTTATTATTTTCACTGTAGTTGCACATGCACCAGCACTGTGCTTCCTTTTAGTAAACTTAATCTGGGAAATACAAGATATAGTAGACACAGTCAAGGGTTTTGTTTTGCTATGCCACAGAGCGATGTCACACACAGTGTAGCTATGAATGGACTCAGGGCACCTTACAAGCTAACAGACAGTGTACTATAGCCTAAATGGCTTTCACTATACTGCAGAGTGACAGAGAGTAGCTATGTCACAGACAGGGCTCAGGACACCTAACAAACAGTGTGTAATACAGGCCAAATGGCTTTCACCATACTGCAGGGACACCCAGAGTAGCTATATGTCACAGACAGGGCACGGGGCACCTAACAGACAGTGGGTAAAATATACAGCCTAAATGGCTTTCACTATAATGCAGAGACACACAGAGTAGCTATGTCACAGACAGGGCTCAGGGCATCTAACAGACACTGTGTAATACAGCCTAAATGGCTTTCACTATACTGCAAAGACACCCACAGTAGCTATGTCACAGACAGGGCTCAGGGCATCTACCAGACACTGTGTAATACAGCCTAAATGACTGTCAGTATACTGCAGAGACACACAGAGTAGCTATGTCACAGACAGGGCTTAGAACATCTAACAGATAGTGTATAATACAGCCTAAATGGCTCTCACCATACTGCAGAGACTCACAGAGTAGTTATGTCCCAGACAGGGTTCAGGGCACCTAACAGACAGTGTTTAATAATACACCTAAATGGCTTTTACTATACTGCAGAGAGAGAGAGAGAGAGAGAGAGAGACAGAGTTGCTGTCACAGACAGGGCTTAGGGAACCTAACAGACAGGGTGTAATATAGTCTAAATGGCTTTCACTATACGTTAGAGAGGCACAGAGTTGCTACAGTATGTCCCAGACAGTGCTCAAGGCATGTAACAACAGACAGTTTGTATTCTGCCTAAATGGCTTTTACTAAACTTCAGAGACACACAGAGTAGCTACTGTATACGTCACAGACAGGGCACAGGGCATCAAACAGACAGTGTATAAATATACAGCCTAAATGGCTTTCACTGTACTGCAGAGACACACAGAGTAGGTATGTCACAGACAAGGCTCAGGAAACCCAACAGACAACATTTAATACAGCCTAAATGGCGTTCACTATACTGTAGAAACACACATTGTAGCAATGTCACAGAAAGGGTTTGGGGCACCTAAAAGACAGTGTGTAATAAAGCCCAAATGCGGGATCACTGAGTTCACAGTGCTTCCCTAAGTGCAACCCATGGCAGGGGGTCAGGAAATATCCTCCTTGTGTCCTTTAACAGTGCTAGCTGATTTCACAATGAATACTCAACACAATGACCCAGAGCTTCCACTCTCTGGGTACAGGTAACATACAGTCTTGAGTCTGTAGCCAGGTGAGAACCCTCTTTGGTTGCTGTGCTGGGGGAAAAACCCAGGCATTACAAGACCTTTGGGGCTGCTCTCATAACCCTGATTGTGTCTTCTCCCACAGAGATACAGGAACTTGATTCAAACCTCTCAGATCTTCTCTGGAGACCTTGTGTACTTTTACCCTACTTTAGGGCCTCAGATTGACTTCTAGGATCCTAGTCTTGGTAGCATGTGGCACCTTAGCACAAAACAGGCATGTTACAGCTTGATTAAACCTTCCCAAAACCATCACACACAACAAATCAGTCCCTGTCAGTAGTACTTTAAAATAAAAGCAAGAGCTTTTACTGATTATCAAATAATTACTATACAAACATATGGATAAATGAATTAGATATTTGGTTACAGGATAACTACAAAAAAGGTTGGTGTATACATACACAATGAACTACTTAATTAACTGGATAATTTCTACCTTTTCTGTAGAGAATGAGTCACGAAAATGGGTCAGGTTTGCAAGGTCTCTCTTTCTCTTTCTGTTGAGTCTCAGAGTTTCAGCTTTTCTTTCAGTGGTCTTCAGTGTGTCTGGTAATCTTCAGTGTGTTGGGAAATTTGGCTTCTGCCCCAGTCTCTGTTTAAGAGGGCTTAAATAGTCCTTTCTGTGGTCTGCAAAACTGGCCTGTGATTGGCTAGTGGCCTTAATATTTCCAGGTCCAACTGTTCATCTCTAGGCCAGCAGAGGTCTCTCGTTCTTGTTCCCCAAAATTTTAAGTGAACCAACATTAATAGTATTTTGCTTTCCCACAACCCCACCTTCCTGGGCTTGTTTTTGATCTGCATTACCTTCCTGACACTTCTTAAAATGGAGATAGAATGTGGTAGTTGGTATGATGTTTAACAATAGTTTTCTAGTCTGGGCATTTGCAGAACCCTACTCTAAAGCTGTTTCTCTTTGAAATTCAAAGTGTTATAAACAGAGGAGATGACCCTTTCATATTCTGTCATTTATGGAATCTTCCTCTTTGATCAGCTACCAGGAAATTCCAATCCCCTATTGAAATTTAACTCCTGTTTACCTCTAACCAAGCTTTTGACATAGGCAAGGAGAGATGCCAGACACTGAAATACACATCAACTCTTCCCAAGTACCACTGCAGTAAAATGGGCATCTTTTCTGACAAACCTTATGTCCTGGGCTTTTGGGAAATTAATCATAAAGACAATTACAGAGAAATACAATAGTAGTGGTCAAATCGCCATAACCCTCCTTCCTAAGACTGAATCTGTGGGTACACACCCCTATTATATGGCAGGGTTTCCACAATTTGATCACTGTTCTGATTGGCAAGATAGGCCATCTGTGCTCACCCTGGCAGACCCTGACCTGTGCATAATGGTCATGTCATAGGCCTGCAGGGCAATACTCCATCTGAGGAGCCATCCATTTGTTTTACCCATCTGATTTAACCACACTAGTGGGTTGTGGTCAGTCAGTACCTCGAAGTGCCTCTCATAGACGTATGGCTCTAATTTTTCAGAGCCCACAACAGCACAAGGTGTTTCTTCTCTACCATGGAGTATGTCTGGTCCCAGGTAAGTAGCTTATTGCTAAGGTACACTATCAGGTGGTCACTTCCCTGATTGGATATCTGGCTGAGGACTGCTCCAATCCCCATATCAAAGGCATCCATCTGTAGCACAAACTGCCTAGTGTAATCTGGACTGGCCAGCACAGCGGTACTGCAAAGGGCCACTTTTAGCCATGCGAAGGCCTCATTCACAGGTTGGATCCTAGTTTCCCTTTCTGTGCTATCTTTTCTGTGGTGTGCTAGATAGGGGAGCTGCCATCATACTGTAATTGGGCACAAATGCTCGGTAATACCCCATGGTCCCTAGGAAGCTCCTAACTTACGTTTGGATTTCAGGCGTGGCCCATGCCTCCATTGTCTCAGTCTTTGCTTGGTTGGGACAGAGCTGCCCCAGGCCTACTATATGGCCTAGGTATGCCTTCTCTACCATAGCCACATGGCACTTTTTGGCCTTGACAGTGAGCCCTGCCACTTGTATCCTGCCCAACATTTCCTTCAGAAGGGACAGGTGTTCCTTCCAGCTGGTACTGAAGATGGCAATATCATCCAGATAAGCCACTGCATACTCTTCAGGACCTTGTAACACCTGGTTGACCAACCTTTGGAATGTGACGAGGTATTCTTAATTCAGAAAGGCATTGCCAGGAATTCGAATAATCCTATTGGAATGATGAAGGCTGACCATTCTCTAGCTCTGGCAGTTAACTCCACCTGCCAGTATCCTTTTGATAAGTCAATTGTGGTAATGTATGTCACCCCTCTCAGCTTGTCTAGTAGCTCATTCATCCACGGCATTTGGTGGGTGTCAAACTATGTGACTGCGTTGAGTCCATGATAGTCACACAGAAGAGAATAGACCCATCCAGCTTGGGCAGGAGGACTATGGATGAGGCCCAGGGACTGTGGCATTTCTGGATTACCCCCAAGTCCAGCATTTACTCCACCTTACTCCTAATGTCCTTTAGGATGACTTCAGACACCAGGTAGGCTGTCTGTTGCATGGACGCTTGTGTCCCTGTGTGTACATCATGGGTTGCAAAGGGGGTTTGTCCAGGCTTGGTCATAAATAAAGAGGCAAAGTCCTCTAAAATGTCCCTCACTTCCTGGGTCTGTTCCGGGATCAACTGGAGTGACAACTTGATTGTCTCCACAGATGACCCCTGCTTGTTTTCCTCTAGCAAGTCCAGGAGGGGGACTTTATCATCCAACCCCTCCCCAGGACTACATACTGCAAACACCATGTCAGCCTTATTTACATATGGCTTCATCATATTGACATGGTACATCCTATGGGAATATCTCCTTCCAGGAAGTTCCACAGTATAGTTCACGTCATTAACCTGTCAGACTACCTTGTATGGTCCCACCCTTTTGGCCTGCAGCTTATTCTTCCAGACTGGAATTAGAACCATTACTTCCTGGCCTGGGTTGTGTGAGTGAGCTCTGGCTCCGTGATTGTATCAGACCTTTTCCTTCTGCTGGGTAGCTGAGAGGTTGCTTTGGGCCACCCCATAAAGTCCTTCAGCTTCTCCCTAAACTTAAGGACATACTCCACTATGGTAGTTCCCTTGGTGGCATGTTGCCTTCCCAGTCTTAATGGATCAAGCCTAGGGGCCCACAAACCCTAGGTCTGTATAAGAGTTTGAAGGGGGAGAACCCTGTCAATTTTTGGGGCACCTCCCTGTATGGGAAAAACACATGAGAAAGGTATTTTTCTCAGTTCCTCCAATCCTGTGCAGAAAATGTTTGGAGCATTGTTTTTATGGTACTGTTAAATTTTTCCATGAGCCCATTGGCTTGTGGGTGATAAGGGGCTGTGCATCCCTGCACAATCCCACACTTCTCCCATAAATACTTCAAGAGGTCCAACATAAAGTTACCCTCCTGTTCAGAGATAACCTCCTGCAGAAACCCAACACATGAGAAAATCCCTAGCAAGGCATCTGCCACTTTGTCTGCCTTAATTGAGGACAGCGTGACAGCCTCTGGGTATTGGGTGGTGAAATCGACCACTGTCGGGATATACATTTTCCCAGAGGAGCCTGGGGTATTCAAGGGTCTCACAGTAACCATTTCTACCTTCTGGAATGGCTTCTCCACAATGGGCAAGGGAATAAGGGCAGCTTTTGTTTTACTACCTGCCTTCCCCATCTGTTGGCACTGGTGACAAGACCTGCAAAATTTGTTTACCTGCTGGATGAATTTGGGCCAATAAAAATTTTGAGACAGTCTCTGCATGGTGCGAGCAAAGCCCAGATGTCCGAACATGGGGATATCATGAATGATTTTGAGCAACCACTCACAATACACCTGGGAATGACAAGCTGCCTGCCCATCATCCCTCCCTATGTCCTCATGTCCTGTGTATACAACAGTCCATTGTCCCCATGTCTCATAGCAATCACCTCCCTGTGTCCCATCAGATTCTGAACAAGCCCTCAGCCTCTCCAAACTAGGGTTAGTCCTCTGAGTGGCTGCGAAATCTTCACCTTTTCCCAAAGAATGGGTCATGTCCCCCTCAGTTCCTAAACTGGGGTCCTTAGCTCCAACATCAGGGCATTCAGAGTCACTGCCATCACTAACTTTCTGACCATGTGTTACCCCTCCCTCCTCAGAGGACCCTTCTGTAGGTGCTTGGGGAATGGCTACTTGGGGAAGTCCTTCCTCCTTTTCACTACTTTCCCTTTCAGGAGACACAGGCTGAGGAACCAGCCTCCTATTCTTTTCAACAGGGGCTTCTGTAGGGTTCAGGGAATTACAAGCGACCTTCACCATCTGTGGGTAACCGAACACACATTACTCCCTGCTGGAGATTATTCCCTATAATCACATCCAGGGTGAGGTTGTCTGCCACTGCCACTTTTTGCACCTTCTCTCCTGTTTCACCGAAATCCAGGAGAACACTAACTAGTGGTAGGGTTTGTCCTCCCAAGTGAATCCCCTCAAAGTTACAAACTGATTAGGTGTTAGGCCCAATCAAATCCCCTTTTACCAGGGTAAGAGACGCTCCAGTGTCCCTTAACCCATGGGTCTGCACTCCATTTATGGTAACCGGGTGTATGTGCTCCCTCATGTTCACAGGCATACTCTCATGGATAGACAATGCACCCTCTTCCTTTTAAGGTACACTTTTTCCACTTTGTGCTTTGTTAGCACACTGTCTACCAAGATACCCTGGCTGCTTACAAAACCAACATTTATTACATTTTTAATCCAAGACATCTCTTTTTGGTAACTTGGGGCTTCCCCCTTTCTGCAGAGGCAGTGAGGGTTATAGCTGCCCTGAAGGCACATGTTTCCATTTTGCCACCTCAGCACCTGCTCCTCCACTTCCTTTTGGAGCAGGCCTGATCCTGGCATAGTGACCCAAGAGCTCAGCATCTTGTTTTGCTGTTTTAGGATCCCAGTCCTCTAGCCAGGTTTTCAGCTCCACTGGGCATGCCAAAAAGAACTGTTTCAATAACACAACCTCCTCAGTTTTCCCCATAGAGTTTGCTTCCACCCCCCTCCCACTAACATTTCAAAAACCGACATTGCTTTGTGGTGAGTTCCTCAAAGCTCAGTTTGAGGCTCTTTTGGAACTTCCAGAATTTAGCTCTGTAGGCCTCAGGAATTGGTTCATACATTTTCAGTAAAGCAGTTTCAAGTTTTTCATAGTCTTCACTGTCCTCATTGTCCATTTCGCCTAGCGCCTCACGCCCCTTTCCAGTAAGCAGTGGGGATAGCTCCTGGGTATCTTGTTCTGGGTACAGACCTTTTCAGACAAAGTCAAAAAAGGTATCCATATCCCCCCTTTTTAAATTCTGCTATTAATTTGAAATTTATTTATTTATTTGATTTGGTAACTGGGTGAGTGCTTATTTTCAGGCATGACCCGGGAGGATACAAGAGGAAATACATGAGTATATATGTGACGTAGCACATGAGATATGTAACATAGTGAGGAGGAGGAGCACATACAATCAACTGTAGATTTGGAGAAACATTCTTCAGCATGATACAGTCAATACAGTTTTGACAGTCAACAGAAAAGCAAGAAATGCAAAAAAAACATTTGAGGAAAAACTGACATTTTAAAAGCATGTACAATATACAATAAGTGACATTATGTGGCAAATAGACTTAGGGAAAGTAGAAACAGGGAGGAGAGGGAAGAGGAGAATGGAGGTAAAGTAGAGGAAGAGGGTGAAGGATGATAGAAAGGATTAAAGGATGGTTATGAGAGAGGAGGAGAAAGGTGTCAGAGGGGTAGTTGCCTACCACAGCCCTGGAGTTTCAAGTTCACCCATACCACTTGCCAGCTGTGGCACTGGCATTTGAAGCTTCAGCCTTTCCAGTTCGAACTCTCTTTGATGCTGTTTGTCCTTCATCTTCATTTCAAGTCTTTTCTTCTCAAGTTCCCTCTGCTGCTGGGATTTGCTCTGCTGCTGGGTTTGTAGGGCAAGCTGTCTGTCCTGTATGGCAAGCTGCACTCTCTGCAGCTCCAACTGAAGCTTCAGCTTCTCCAGCTCCACATCTGTGGTGGACTTCATCTGATGCTGTGGCTGTGGGTTCCCTCCAGTCTCACTGTCCTCCTCCCTGGGTCTGGGCACTGTGATGTCCCCTGGTGCCCCCACACACATGCTCTGGTCCTTTTCAGTCACTAGCCATGACTTGAGGTCCTGGGCAGCCGCTTGCTCATTGGCTGCCACGAGAGCCTCCACAAGGTTAGTTTTTCTTTGCTCCCTCATAATAGACCCATATTTCCTAACACAACTGCCTTAGCTGGTCTGCAGTGCATTTACTGTAGTTGGAAGCCATCTTCTTCCCTAACTACTGATAACCTAGCTTACACTGTAACAAAGAAAACAAAACAAAAACACAGTAGGAACTTTATACAGTACCCAAATGTTCTCTTTTTTTCCAATCTCTGCCCTGTTTGTGTGTGGTTTGTTTACAGTTTATCAATCTGGTACACTAGCCTCAAATCCAACTGCTATGCCACCAAAATCTGTTATGAGCCCACACCAGGGGACTGGGTCCACTGAGTTCACAGTGCCCTCCCCTAAGTACAGCCTGTGATGGGGGTTCAGGAAATACCCTCCTCGTGTCCTTTTAGAGTGCTCGTTGATTTCACAACTGAACACTCGCCATGAGTGCCCAGGGCTGCCTCTCTCTTGGTATGGGTAAAATACAGTCTCAAGTCTGTAGCCAGGTCAGAACCCTCTTTTGTTGATGTGCTGGGGGTAACACCCAGGTGCTATGAGAACTTTGGGGCTGCTTTTATAACCTCTGTGTGTTCTCCCACAGGGCTGCAGAAACCTGATTCAAACCCCTCAGACTCTTCCATAGACCTTGTGTACTTTTACCATATGTTAGGGCCCCAGATTCCCTTCCAGAATCCTAGTTTTGGTAGCATGTGGCACCTTAACACTAAACAGGCATGTTACAGATTGATTAAACCTTCCCAAAACCTTTTACACACAACAAATCACTCCCAGACAGTAGTATGTTAAAACAGAAGCAAGAACTTTTACTGATTATTTAAATAATTACCATACAAACTGACAGATAAATGATTTAAATATTTGGTCACTGGATAACTACAAAAAGAAGTCAGAGTATACATACGAAATGAACGAGTGAATTAACTGGATAATTTCTACCTTTTCTGCAGAGAATCAGAGTCCCCAAAATGGTATCCCCCCCCACAGTGACACTTCTACAGTGACATACGTCGATGCCGACAACATTGATATGTTGCTGTAGAAGTCCACCCATGACCCAGCAGCACTTTCTCTCATCTTGAACCCCCTTCCGAACCAACTCTGACTCGGAGTTGGAATCTAATAATACGGGTGGTGTGGGGGGCAGAGCCCTCCACATGGGGGGGTTTGAGGGCGAAGTCCCCCAAAGAAAAAAACATTCCCTGTTGACTGAAAATCGTGGTCAACATGGAGTCTGTCACTGTGATGCCAGTTGACAAAGTAGTTGTCGAACCAGCATTGTAAATCTCCAAAAATAAGTTGAGTTTTGCAAAGTCTCCATTTCTCTCTCTGCTGTGTCTCAGAGTCCCATCTTTTCTTGCAGTGGTCTTCAATGTGTCTGACAGTCTTCTGTGTGTCAGGAAATTTGGATTCTGCCCCCAGCCTCTATTTATGAGGGCTTAAATGGCCGTTTCTGCAGTCTGAAAAAATGGACTGTGATTGGCTAGTGGCCTTAATATTTCCAGATCCAGCTCTTCACGTCTAGGCCAGCAAAGGCCTCTCGTGCTCTTTCCCAAAAATTTTACATGAACCAAAATGAACAGTATTTTGCTTTCCCACAGTCCCACCTCCCTGGGCTTGCTTTTGATCTGCATTATCTTCCTGACACTTATTAAAATGGAATTAGACTGTGGCAATTGGTAGGAAGTTTAACAATAGCTTTCTAGTCTGGGTGTCTTCAGAATCCTGCTTTAAAGCTATTTCTCTTTGAATTTCAAAGTGTTATAAACAGAGGAGATGGCCCTTCTATCACCTGTCATTTAAGGAAACTTCCCTTTTGATCAGCTACCAGGAAATTCCAATCCCTATTAAAATGCAACTCCTGTTTACCTCTAAGCAAGCCTTTGATATAGGCATAGGGAGATGTCAGACACTGAAATACACATCAACTCTTCACAAGTACCTTTGCAGTAAAATTGGCATCTTTTCTGACAAACCTTATCTCCTGGAATTTTGGGAAATTAAACATAAAGAAAATTACCGAGAAATAAGACAGCAATATGATGTCAGTGGCCAAATCACCACACATTATTCTGTAGAGACACACAGAATAGCTATATGTCACATACAGGGCATATGAGGGCACCTAACAGACAATGTGTAGTAAATGGCTTTCATTATACTGCAGAGACACACAGAGTAGCTAAAGGACTCAGGGCATCTAACATAGTGTGTAATACAGCCTAAATGACTTTCACTTTGCTGCACCTAGACACACAGTAACTATGTTACAGACAAGGCTCAGAGCACATAAAAACAGACAGTTTGTATACTGCCTAAATTGCTTTCACTACACTGCAGAGACACACAGATTAGCTATATGTCACAAACAGGGAACTGGGCACCTAACAGAAAGTGTATAAATAATGCCTAAATGGCTTTCACTGCACTGCAGAGACACACAGAGTAGCTATGTCACAGACTGGGCTCAGGGGACATAACAGACAGTGTTTAATACAGCCTAGACACAGAGTAGCTATGTCACAAACAGGGCTCAGGGCACCTAACAGACAGTGTTTAATACAGCTTACAAATGGCTTTCCATACTTCAGAGATGAGACACACTAGCTACTATGTCACAGACAGGGCAGGCACCTAACAGTGTGCAACAACTGCTGCCAGGCCATCAATGAGCACCCCCCCCTTCTCCTTCTTCCTCTAGCACTGCACTGGATCCTCTGATTATTCCCCCTTCAGTCCCCAACCCTTGCTCCTTTGTGCAGTAAACTTGTGCTTTTTTAAGTTAACTTGTTCATTTTCACCACAGCTGCAAAGCAAACACTGATTCCTTCCTCTCCCGAGAAAGTCTGCTGCTATCCACACACCCACATAGCAAATATGGAGCACAGACACCTGCACTGACCAATCAGATTGTCAGGCTAGTGCCATGTGCTCCTTTCTCCTGTCAGGACACCACAGACTGCCCTGTCATGCCAATTTTCAACCTTGCATGAGTCCCAGGACCCCACAGGCAGCCTCTAATGCTTGCTTTAAAAAAATTACCCATTGTTCACCTCATTACCCATGTCAACAGTACTTGACCCACTAAGTGAACTGTTAGGTTGGGAAGAGCAGTGAATTAGCCAAACTACCCAACCTGACCAAAAACCACTGACACCCAACCTACCTGCTGTAGCTACCCAACAGATATCCCATCCCTAGTTATAACCCACACTATCTATCCCCATGCTTCCTGCCCTACTTCTATAACCCATTACAACAACTAAGCCCTTCACTCAGTCCCAGCCATGTTGAAACCATTGATTGCGTTGGTGTCCACCACATCAGCTGGCAGATTGTTCTATGGCTCCACCACAGTTTCAGTAAAATAAAACATTCTCACTTCCTTCTGGAATCTCCCCCATCAGTTTCCACTTGTGCCCCCATGTTCTTGATCCATTACTTATGCTGAATAGTTCCTCATAGTTTGTCATCTTCATTCCTTTCAGGAACTTGACAGTTTCTATCATATCTTCTCTCTCTTTTCTCGCCTCTGTCGAGTACATGTTCAGTGCCTTAAGCCGATCCTTGTAAGATCTGTCCTACTGGCCCTGAATCATTTTGGTTACCCTATGTTGCACTGCCTCCAGACAGTCCTTATCTATCCTTAGGTGAGGACTCCAGAACAGGGCAGAGTACTTCATGTGTGGTCTCACCAGTGATCTAAAGAGAGGTAAGAATACTTCCTTACATCTGCTGTCAGTAGCCCTTCATATACACCGTAGCATCCTTTATGCCTTATTGTAGGCCTTTGTTACACTAGTTTGATTGTTTTTGGGAGTAAATGATGATGACCCCTAAGTCTCTTTCCTCAGAGGTCATGCACAGCTTTAGCCCCGCCATTCTTACTCTGTCATCAGGTTCTTGTTCACTACATGCATCGCCTTGCACTTTTTGGTATGGAATTTCAACTGCCAAACCTTTGACCATCTCTCTAGCTTTTGTGAGTCTCTCTGCATCCCCCAACCCCCTCCTCACTGTCTACTCTGCCACAGAGCTTAGTATCACCTGCAAAGAGAAACATCTTGCCCTGGATTCCTTCTCCCATGTCACTAATGAACATATTGAAAAGGACTGGATCCAGGCCCAATGGGTTCGCACCCTATTACTAATCTCCCTTTCTTCTGATTTGACTTTGCTAACTACAACCCTCTGTTGTTTCCCTTCCAACTAGTTTCACACTCATCTGTGCCCTTCACCATACCCAGATCCTCTAGTTTCTTCAGCAGATTTCTGTGAGGCATTGAGTCGAAAGCCTTGTTGAAATCAGAGTAAATCCACAGCATGTCCCTTATCCACTACCACCATTATTATGTCAAAGAATACTGTCAGGT
Organism: Neoceratodus forsteri; assembly: GCA_016271365.2. Taxonomy (NCBI): domain Eukaryota; kingdom Metazoa; phylum Chordata; order Ceratodontiformes; family Ceratodontidae; genus Neoceratodus; species Neoceratodus forsteri. Next base: position 603,422,653 of record CM057456.1, on the reverse strand, counting down.
TGGTCTGACAAGACCTTCTTACCATGAACCTATCTTGGAGTCCATGACTGTCCAGGCATTTTATGTCCTTTTTGACTCGTGTCTCCATCAGTTTATCCACAATAAAGGTGAGAATGAGAGGTCTGTAGTTACCCGGTTGCTCCTTGTCTCCCTCCCCATTGAGCAGAACTACATCTGCCAGCTTGCATTCTTTTGGAACTATCCTTTTCTGAAATGATCTACTGAAAAGCCCCATGGGAAGTTCAATTGGATTTGTTGTCAATTCCTTGAGCATTCTTGGATGCATACCAACTGGCCCTGGTGCCATATCTACCTTTAGGGCTGCTAGTCCTTTCTGAACCCTTTCGCTGGTAAATACTTGCTGTTCATCTCAGGGATCCCCCTTTTAGCTGCCTAAATGCCATTCTCTGGCAGAGGCCCTCTGTCTTCCTTTGGGAAGCCAGAGCAAAAGTAGTCATTAAGAACAGCTGCTTTCCGCCTGTCCTCCTCAGTTACCCTTCTCCTTCTGTTAGCCTATAAATTCCTCCTCCCTTATTTCTTTTTTCCTTAATATATCTAAAGAACCATTTCCCCTCACCGTTGACCCCCTCCACAATATGCACCTCTGGGTCTGCTTTTGTTTCTCTGCCCACCCTTTTGGTTTCCTTTGCTCTCAATTTGGTACACTCCCCATTCTTACATAGAAACATAGAAACTGATGGCAGATTAGGACTGCTTGGCTCACCTAGTCAGCCCATTTTCTCTGCCTGTTGTAACATTGCAGACCCTACTTGATCTGTGATTCCCCCCTTTTTCTTACCACTAAGGTTCCCTTTTGCCTATCCCATGCCTTCTTGAATCCCACTACAGTTTTTGCCCCCAACACCTCCTCTGATTGGAGGCTGTTCCAGGCATCCACCACTGTTTCTGTGAAGAAGTGCTTTCTTACATCTCCTCAGAACCTAGCCCCCTCCAACCTCATAGCATGACCTATTGTTGTTGAGCATCTTTTTCTCTGAAAAATGCTTCTCTCTTGAACCCTATTTATACCCATGAGGTATTTTAAAGTCTCTGTCATATCCCTCTTTCCCTTCTTGCCGCCATGGTGTACATATTGAGGTCCTTCATTCTCTTCTCATAGGGCTTTTGATGCAGATCCAGCACCATTTTAGTTGCCGTCTTCTAGATCGCCTTTGCTCTGTCTATGTCCTTTCAGAGATGTGGTCTTCAGAAGTGGACACAGTACTCTAGGTGTGGTCTCACCAGTGATCTATACAGTGGAATCACCACTTCCCTCTTCCTGCTGTCGATATCCCTCCCTATGCACCTTAACATCACAATGGCTCTCCCCACTGTCTTGTCACACTGCTTGGCCACCTTTAGGTCATCAGCTATAATTACAACCAGGTCCCTTTCCTGTTTGGTGGTCACCAGTAGCACTTCTTCCATTGTGTACTCCACCCTGGGGTTTCTGCACTGCAAGTGCATGATTTTCCACTTATTCACAATTAAACTTAGTTGTGACAGTCTTGACCACTCCTCAAGCTTTCCTAGATCCCTTTTCATCCCCCCCCGAGTGTCTACCCTGTTGCAGAAAATCTAGTGGAATCTGCAAAAAGGCGTATGTTCCCTTCTAGCACCTCTGCAATATTGCTAATAAAGACATTAAAGAGGACTAGTCCTAGTACTGTTCCTTGGTGCACCCCTCTGGCCATCCTTTCTTCTCTGGAGCAAACTCCATTTACCACCCCCCGTGTCGCCCATCTCCCAACCAAATTTCTTTCCCAGTTTACCACCTTTGATCCCACTTCCAGGCTGCCCAGCTTGTTCACGAGTCTCCTATGTGAAATGGTGTTGAAGGCCTTACTGAAATCTAGTTATAAAATGTACATCCAGAATAAAGAAATCTCATTGATCAAAATATATCATGTGACTATTAGGGCTGTGCTAATACCAAACAGTATTTTCCGAATAGCATGAATATGGGGCTATCCGAACTGAATACCGAATAGTCCACTATTCAGCTGGTATTCGGTATTCGGCGGTGCACAAGAAATAAAAAACTTTCACACACTCATTAAATACATATTTTAGCCCTGGTGTCTAGTTGTCCCACCCCCGGCCAATTACTGGTATAAAATGAAGAATCCCACCCCCCAGGCCCTCAGCAATGCTCCCTGCCCAAAATGGTAAATTAACAAAAAATCCTCATTTCCCTGGTGTCTAGTGGTCCCAACTCCCTCGATCTTCTGTTTAGAATGAGTATCCTCAGACTTCAGCATATCTCTATTCCTCATTGTCTAAATGCATAACAGAGAACCTCATTTTCCTGGTGTTCAATGGACCCCTCAGTCAGTAGTGCCCCTCACTGGTGATCGCAGCAGCAGGCCACTGCAGCCTCCACTCACCTCCATAGCCGGCAGCCTGGCTGAGTTTTCAGTGAATGAGCGCATGTTTGTACAAGCATGTGCTAATTCATTGAAAACTCACTCAGGCTGCTGGCCATGGAGGTGAGTGGACTGCTGTGCCGGTGGCCTGCTGGAGTCATGGGTGGGGGCACTACCTGACAGGGAGGAGGGGGGTCCACTAGACACCAGGAAAATTAGGGATTTGTTTTTATTTTATACATTTGACAATGAGGGAATGGTGGTATTGCTTTGTGTCTGGGGGGGAATACTTCATTCTGAACCGGCGATCAGCTAGGGGCCGGACCACTAGACACCAGGGAAATGAGGGATTTTTTATTTTTATTTTATACATTTGGGAATGGGGGAATGGGGATATTGCTGGAGGTCTTGGTGGAATTCTTCATTTTGGACCAGCAATCAGCCAGGGGGGCTGGGACCACTAGACACCAGGGAAATGAGGGATGTTTTTTGTTATTTTTATACATTTTGGAACAGGGGACAGGGGTGCTGCTGCTAGTCTGGCAGGGGGTGATTCTTTTTTTTTGACAGGTGATCTGCCATGGGGGACCACTAGATGCCAGGGATAAAATATTTGTTTACTGATGGCCAGGAGGGGGGTGTTCTTTTATTTTTAAATACCCCCCTCCCAGCCACCCGAATAACAAATACCAAATACTTCGGCAACGAATATTGAATATTCAACCGAATATTCAAAAAAAGGTATTCACACAGCCCTAGTGACCATGTATAAAATCTGTTTCATGTACAGTCATCCTGGTCCTAAGCCACATCACACAATAAGCAAATCAGTCCTCCTATAACCTGAAATATCTTCCATCAGTCCCCCTACAGCCAGAATTGATCTTCCACCACAAACATGGCTGCTACCTTTACACTGTAAAAAAACCTTCAACTGGGCTCAAAAAATAAAAATACCTTTTTTTGTTTATTTTTTTGTCCCATTCTCCACCTCCCACTTCCGTTTTTTTCCTCTCATGCCCAGCCAGTTACATGCATGGTGCCAAGGCACCCTTCCTGCTAGTCTGCCATCCCTGGCCACCTACACTGCCCATCGGACCTCCACCAGCCAAGAACAGAATTACAGGGTGGTGACACAGACCCTCCCCAGGGGAGGAGAGCCACCATTATAGCTGCTAAATCCTGCTCCTCCCCCCTCTGCCAGCTCCCAAATGACCCTGGCTCATTCCCAAACTAGGGTCACCAGCGTGGCACCATGTAAGGCATCCAGTGCCTCAGCTCTGTGTGCCACTGGGACAAAAATAAAGCTAACTTAAATAAAAAATAAAATATGTTATTTAAATAGTGTTTCCATGATCATCACACTTTCCTTACATACATAAACAATTTGAAACATTAAGTACTGTTTATAGTTTTCACTACAACTGTTTCTTTACTAACAATGAAAAATCCCCCATCTGTCTTTACCTGCTCATCTGGGAAATGTCTTCTGCATGCCCTGACAGTGAGATAATTGAGTCTCTGGCTGTAACAGAGGCCTTTATAGTGTGTTAGAACATAGTTCTAAACAGAAATCTGTGAGGCTCAAAATGTACTTCTGCTGCAGTTGTGATGTCCATACTGCAGCAGAATGACATTTCATTCTGCTTCAGTATAGACGTCGCACTGTGTTGTCCACAAGCGCTATGGTTCCCTAGGTAACCAGGCACAACATACTCCTCAACCACTTTACCGGCAAACTCGAATGGAGGTACAGCAATTTTGTAGGTGTTTAAAAAATTATCTTTCATTTTTTTGTCTCCCTGTCTGTCTCCAGTTATGAAGGAGCTGCTGTTTTGCGACTGTTTCCCAGAAGACCGCAACTTTTTTATTTATTTAAATTTTGGTGATTGGGTAGGCCCACTGAGACCTAAATGATCCCTTTTTCAGGGGTGACTCATGTAGTTTTTTTTTCTCACCCTCAACCTGTATGGATAATGTGCAGAATGCTCAACAGTAAAACATTTTAACGCCTCAACATGTTTCCATGTATTTTGTGATGTTTAGTCAGCAATGAGAATGAACATACACTATAAAGAAAAGTGTATGGCTTTTCCATTTACAGCAAGGCTAAACTTTACACTCATGGTTAGTATGATGACTGCAAGACCTCTCAAGGCCGGCAGTTGTCATAGTAACCACTCATGTAAAGAATAGCCTTGTTGTAAATGGAAAGCCATACACTATCCTATATGTTGTGTGTATGTACAGTATGTTAGGAGAGAAACATTCTGCCAGTGGAACTGAGCAGAATTTTAAATTCATTTATTCCATGTAGGGATGTGCGAAAAAAAATTTCCGCACCTAGATTTTCGGCGAAAGTGCAAATTTCACTTCCGCGAAAGTTTGGAAATTATTTTCAGAACTTTCACGGAAGTTCCGCCTTAAAACTGAGGAAAAAATATAAAAAACTGCAAGTTAATTTATTAAACTGTGGAAAACAAATCTGCAGAAAGGATCACTGCCAGTGGCAATTTCTGAAGCTTTTTTAACTGCAGTTTAATTCATTAATCCATCCCCCACTGATCAGGAGTCCCAGTAAATACCTCCAATCCCTTCCTTGGACCCTTATGGTTTCTAGTGGCCCCCCCAGCCACTGGTCATGGCTCCTAAAATGTTTTATTTCCCTGATGTCTAGTGGACCCCACTCCCTAACCTGGATTTCTTAATCCACAAAAAAACAGCCTGCAGTCTGCCAACTCATCCCCTTCTATTCCCAGTTTTCCCTGGTGCCTAGTGGACCTCCCTATCCCAGATCCCTTATAAAAAAAAATAATCCCAATTCCCTGGTGTCTATTGGCCCCCCCAGCCACTACTCTGACAGTTCATCTGCCACCACCCCACTCCCCTCCCCACCTTGCCCTGAGTGGTTCACCAGTGCAGCACTCCTCTCTCCACTACCAGCGGCCCACGGAATTGTCAGTGAATGACCTCACGGTTATACAAGCAGGTGCTCATTCACAGACAGTTCATTAAACTGTGGCTAGAATAAATTCCGCAGTTTCTATGCATTTTTTCACAGTCCACAAAAAAGTCCACAAAACTCGGCCAAAATCCACGGAAGATCCTACTTTCGCCAATGGCGAAAGTTCTGCAATTTCCACAAAATTTCCGAAATTTCACGGAAGTTCCATGAAAGCAGAATTCGCAATTTTTGCCCACCCCTAATTCCATGGGCATCATTCCATGATAAACATTCCATATCTTGAATGTTGATGCCCGTAAAGGACAAACTTTATCCAGCAGTAATACAATGGCATCATCTATGATATTTGCAGTCTGGATTTAAGAAGAGGCATAGTACCGAGATGGCCTTGGTCCAGGTACTTAATGATCTCCTAATAGCGAGAGATCAGCAGTCCTTTTCCATCTTGGTCCTCCTTGATCTCTCTGCGGCATTTGACACTGTGGATCATGGAGTGCTATTGGAGTGCCTCTGGACCATCTTTGGACTCTCTGGTATAGTCCTCAGGTGGTTTAGATCTTTCCTCCAGGGTAGGACTCAGAGGGTGGTCATGGGAATTTATTCCTCTGACCCTCCTCCTATCCTGTGGGGTTCTGCAGGGCTCCATTTTAGCCCCATGTTGTTCGCAGTGTATATGCTGCCGTTGGGAGACATTATTAGGAGGTATGGCTTGAATTTTCACTGCTATGCAGATGATACTCAGCTGTACCTATCCTCTGTGCCTGGACAGGATGATGCGGTCTAGGTATTTAACAACTGTCTCTCCGAGATCCAGGACTACATGAGTGCTAACTGGCTGAGATTAAATCCTGATAAGACTGAGGTGTTGGTGGTGGACCCAAATCATTGGCCGTCCAGCACACTGATTGAACCATGTCCCAGGCTATGGCTTGAGGATGTTCCATTAGCTGCCTCACATCAGGTGCGTAACCTCAGCATTATTTTTGACAATGAACTGACCCTCGAATCTCCGGTGTCTGCGTTGTTAAGATCTCATTTTTTCATCTGAGGAATATTACCCGGGTGAAGCACCTGGTTCCTCCTGTTGATCTTTCCATGACTTCATGACTATTTGCCTTGACTATTGCAATGCCCTGTACCTAGGGCTTCCAGGGTTGATATCCATCACTTGCAGCTGGTGCAGAATGCAGCAGCCAGGCTTGTGACTGGTACCTTTAGGACCAGTCACATTACATCTGTGCTCCGCGGACTGCACTGGCTGCCTGTACACTGGCAGAGCTCCTTCAAGGTCAGATTGCTGACCTATAAAGCCCTATATGATGAGGGACCCTGCTACCTGAAAAATCTCATTTTCCCCTACTGCCCCTCCCGCCCACTTCAAACCACCGATGAGGGATTGCTAGAGATTCCCAGGCTGCGTTTGAAGACACCTGGGGCTCTGTCTTTTTCTTACGTAGCCCCTACACTGTGGAATTCTCTACCTCATTGGGTGAAAGAGTGCCAGACCTTCGAAAGTTTTAAGTCAGCCTTAAAAACTTATTTATTTCAACGAGCATTTTCTGAAAACTAATAACTGATATGCCATGCTGCTGTTTGGAGCTTATGGACTGACATTGTTTTAACTTGGATTTTATGAAGATTGTTGTTTGTTTTATTGTGGCTATTTATGTACAGCACCTTGGTTTTGAAAGGCACTTTATAAATAAAGATGTTATTATTATTATCATTTGCAGTGGGCACAAGACTATTTTACCATAAAAGCACATGAGCAAATCTATTGTTTCTACATATAAACATGCTTTTCCCAATTGTAAAAAGTTAAAATAGGAGCCCATTTTGTAAGTGCAGTAAGCAACTCCGGGATGAGTATGAACCATATTATACTGCACTTCCAGGGGCTGAAATGCACTCAGCCTTTGGCCTTGTGCCTCACCATGCCCCTGGGTGTGCGGTAAAATATATTTCATACACACCACGTCATGTCTTATTGCTTACATAGGCCTCATCCTTCACTTGACCGTGATCTAATTCCTTGGTCACCCAGTCAAAAAATCTATCAGATTTGTTTGACATGACTTGCCCCCATGAATCCATATTATCTTGGGTCTTTTTTTTTAATTGTTTATCCCAGAGAGGCACACTAAGCTGAATGCTTTTTTACAGGTGTGACCTGGGAGCACAGGGAAGTTAAGTGACTTGCTCAGGGTCACACAAGATGCAAGTAGGGGCTGTGGGATTTAAACCCAGGTCTTCAGGTTTGCAGCTCAAAGCCTTAAACCACTGCGCCATACTGCCTCCCAGAATTCAAGATATTCCACTATCTTTTCCTTCAGTAATGATTCCAATAATTTCCTCACGACCAAAGTTAGGCTAACTGGCCTGCGATTACCAGACTTCTCCCTGCTCCCACTTTTGTGAAGCAGGACTACATTTGCCATCCTTCAGTTCTCCAATAAGTAGTCAAATAGGACTCTAGAGGTGCAGCCAGCTCCTCTCTGAGCTCCACCAATATCCTTGGATGTATCTTGTCAGGCTCCATTGCCTTGTTCACTTTCAGATTTGCGAGTGCCTTTAGGACTCTCACTTCTGTAGATGGACTAGTATACACTCTCCTTCCTATGATACCCCTAACACTTATTTGTGGCCCCTGTCCTTCCCAAAGTATAGCCTGGTTTTGCTATGTTCCAGTCATGGTTCTCATTGCACCATGACTCAGTAATGGCAGCAATATCCAGGTCAGACTCTGCCATAATGGCCACTAGGTCCAGGATTATATTTCCCAGACTTTGAGCATTTGCACACATGACCTGCCAAATTCTGCTACCACCCTGCTTGTCAACACTCTCCTTTGTCCTCCATCCATTCCCCCTCTGCCCTCATTCCCATCTCTCTTCATTTTTTGCTGGTTTATTTTTCTTGTCACGTATCCTTGTGAATTTCTCTTCGCTTTCCTTCCCTTTCTTTCCATTTCCTTCCTTTCTCTTCTCTTCCCTTCCCTTTCCTTTCCCTTCCATTCCCTTCCCTTCTCTTCCCTTCCCTCCCCAGGGTGAAGGACTTCTTTTTGGCTCTCAGTTCTTCCCTGACCTTGCCAGAGGACCATAGTTATTGTATTTTTATTACCGTTATGTGCAAGACTTTGTTTTCTGGAGAATTGCTTTCTTGATTCACTCATCTTTCCTCCACATCCCTGATGCTATCCACTCTGATTAGCTTGTCCTGTACCCACTCCATCATCTGGTGGAAGGCTGCCCTTCTGAAATATAGGACTTCAGCTTTTGATAAGGGCTTACTTTTCCTAACAGCCAGGTCAAACCATATAAAGTTATGGTTGCTGGACCCTAGTGGTTGCCCTACCCTCAGTCCTCCTACCACTTCTGAGTTGATAAGCACCTCATCAAGAATGGCAGCCTACCTATTGGGTTCCTTAACTAGCTGCACCAACAGGCAGTCCAGTGTTGTATCCAGCAGGGTTTGAGTTCTGAAGCTCCTGGCCACTGGAATGACCCAGTCAATATCTGGCAGATTTCGTTCTCCCACCACCACATTCCCCGTTGCCACCCCTTCTATAATTCTGCCCCTAGATCATTATCTCTCTCTTCCCCCTGTCCTGGAGGTCTATAGATCACCTACACTCATAGTTTTTTGCCTGAGGATGCTGCAAGCTAAACCCACCGTGATTCTGTTTCCCCATTACCTCCCTGATGTTTCCATCCTCCACTGCCTCAATGTCCTCTCTGACATATAGGGCTATACCTCCTCTTTTATCTTTTTCTCTATTCTGTCTAACATGGTGTAGCCTGGGACTGTCAGGCCCCAATTGTTATTCTCTGTGGCCCACATTTCTGTAATAGCTACTAAAACCATCTCAGTGTCTGCCACCATTGCTTGAAGCTCATACATTGTATTTCCCAGACTACTTTCCATCATTCTAGACAAAACACAACAGGACAGACTGGCACACCAGAACCAGGGGAGTGTACCCCAGTGAAGGTGGCAAATGATGCCAAATAATTCTCAAGACAATTTAAATAATCCAAAAAATAAAAGATTTATTTAGCTTTAATGGCTCCAACACTCCTATATCCAGGAATGCTGCTACAGGTACCCTGGCTTTTCACTAGCTGAGGCTTCATCAGACCCCCTGATGATGCCTTAGTTGGTGATGCACAAGGGTACGTGTACAGTAGCAGCATTCCTGGGTATAGGAGTGTTGGAGCCATTTAAGTTAAATAAATATTTAATTTAGGATTATTTAAATCATCTTCAGAATTATTTGGCATCATTTGCCACCTTCACTGGGGTACGCTGCCCTGGCTCTGGAGCAGGCATCTTTCCTGTTTGTTTTGTCTACTTTGGGGCAGCATCCCCAGACTCGCACCTTGCCCAGGCTTGCTACACAGAACTTTTCATGTCTCATTTTACTTTCCATCATTCTCCTGATCTGCATATGCTTTTTCCTATTCCCTCTCCCTTATTCTTCCCTAATCACCTTAATTCCTTCTTTTTCATGCTGAATGTAGTTTTTTTCAGCCCACCTTCCTTGACCTCTTCCCTTAACTAATTTGAACTTCAACCTTACTGTTACTCACTTTGCCCCTACTAGTCCCCTGTAACAGGGAGCCCTTGCTAGATTCTCTACCTGCTCACCCTTCTCAGTGGTTCCAGCAGTCTCCATCTCCCCTGCCATCAATCAATCAATCGATCAATCACTTTATTTAACCAGGCATAAACACCATTGAGCAAGCTCATTTCAAGGTGGTCCTGGGCATAAATACTATACAGTACACTTCATAAGATTACAATTACAGGGGACAATGGTGCAAAAAAAAAAAGCTTAACTGTGCAATGTATGCATCAAATGTCTACCCCAGAGCACTGGCTCCCTTTCTCATCAGGTGAAGGCTATCACCCTTAAAAAGCCTGCTGTCCCTGAAGCACTCCCAGTCCCCCACAAAGTGGTACCACTCCTCCTGACACCATCCCTTCAACCAACCATTAAATTCCTTAGTTTCTTCCTTCTTTACAGTATCATACCTGTTCACCTATCCACAAAGGGATGACATCAGACAAGGCCAGAGAAGCCAAGTGCACCTTCAGTATAACCCCCAGCATCTTAAAGTTCTACTTCACTGCCTCCACAGGCCGGTTCCCTAGATCACTGGTACCCAAGTGTACCAGCACCCCCAGCTCCCCCTCTCTCTTCTCTGCCATCCTCTCTGTCCTGTTTATATCCATGATGATGGATGCACCAGGAAGGCATCTGATAATTTCACTTCTTTTCCCTCCTCCCTTGCCACCCTCTCTAATTCCCAACCATTGATTCCCCAATCACTTAGACTCTCCATGCAGGCTTCCTCCTGTTCACCCCCTCAGTTGTCACCAAATTGTCCTGCTTATGTCACCAGGCAGACTTACAATCTTCCCCCAGTGGAGTCAGGTATATAAGCCTTCTCCAGGGGTGCAAAGTGATTTGCTGTCTGAATGCTTTGAGACTGGTCAAACCCCTTGTGGCTGCCCCTACCACCCGTGGGCCAGTGGGCCTCTGGGGGTGTGATTGTCAGATCCCAACTGAGCAGCCTGTGCTGAGGCTAAGATATCTCATCTCTTGCTGCTATCAGCTGAGCATGGAACTCTTCAAAGACCCTACAGATGAGGCAGTGTCCTCTTCTCCAGAGTGTAATGCTAGAGAAGAACACCCAACAGTCCCCACAGCTGACTATCTCTCCATTGTACTGTACCTCATCTCCATATTGATCCTACAATACAAAATTCCTACCTTGTAAATGGAGTTCTTTTATATTTGAGGTACTTTCTACACCTCCTTTAATTAATCCCTTCACCCTGAGTAAATTACAGCTATATATTTTTATTTTCCAATATTCATATACATAAATATAAAAATACATATTTCACTTGTATCATCCAAATGTTATAGCAAATAGGAACCACTGTGATTACTTGTTTACTAACAAGACACCCCTGAACTCACCAGTGCTAGATGACTCAGTTTTGAGAACAACTGAATATTTTCGGAGAAAATTGAATTGGTCTTCCTGGCAGTTCAAAGTTTGTGTTATGCCGAGGGATGGATGGAAACCAAGAAGATGCTGGTAGTTGCTGGGACTATGGCCCATATGTTGATGCCAGTGTGCACATTCAAGGTGAATGATCTGCAGACTCATATTAATATATTGCAGGATCAAATGATGGAGCTCTGAGGACATTGCTGAACCTTGCCAGAGTACCACTTGTTCTGTTCAACTCATTATTGTAAAACTTGCTAAGGCCAGGAGACCACCCTCAGATCCCATTGATGAGAACATGGAAAAAGAGAGACTCTACTCTATGGTAGATCCCCCAGTAAGGTAGCAATATCTGAAGGTTCCTACGGAGCCACCTGTGTTGAACCATCCTTGCCTTACAGTGCTTTCACCCAGTGACCTGAGGAGAAAGATGATGCTGTCTGTGACACAGAGAATATGGCAGAACTGGTTTCTACTGTGGATACTCCACCACTGGACAAAGACATGGGAGCTGTAGACCTGGATTGTGAAGAAGTATTTCCAGTTCACCTCCTTTGCTCTGAGGGGAAGTCAAGCTTGTCATCAAGCTAATGTGTGACTCTATGGGTGCCTCATCTGACCTGCCCATGCAAAGGGAATGCCAAGGGATCTATATCAGCCCTAGATCGTTGCCCCAAATTTCCCTTATTGTTTCCCATGAGTACTTTCTTCTATTATCACAGGCTTCTCACAAGCAAGATGCAGAGGGTGGTGATGGGGAGCTTCTTCTCCCACCTGAAGCTCCTGCTGTGTGGAGTTTACCCAAGGCTCAATCCTCTCACCCATGCTGTTTGCAGTGTACATGCTGCCTCTGGTTGAGATCATTAGATGTTACAGAGTGGAGTTTCACTATTATACAGATGACACCCAACTGTATATGTCATTTGCAACAGGGACACGTGATACACTGGCTGTGCCAAATAAATGTCTGGCCAAGATCCAGGACTGGATGTCTTCCAGCTAGTTGAAGCTCAGTCCAGATAAGATGGAGGTGCTGGTGATTGAGACTGGTTGCTGGTGGGATGCAGCTGCTGTGGGGGTGGGAACAGCTTTGATGCTTAGTACGTCCCTCCTTACAGTACCCATAAAGGTGAGAAATCTGGGTGTGATCTTCAGAAAAGAAGGTGCTCAAGAACAAGGAGACATGCTATGAAGCTTAAAGGGAGTAGATCCAGGAGAGATGTGAGAAAGTACTTCTTCACAGAGAGAGTGGTAGATTCCTGGAACAGCTTACCAGTGAAAGTGGTTGTGCAAAAAAAGCAGTGGGATTCAAGAATGCATTGATAGGCACGAGGGTATTGAGTGGAAAGGAGGCGGACAGAAAGAGCTGTAAATCAAGTAGGATCTCCAGTGATAATGTATGTAGGGAAAAAGGGCAGACTGGGTGGGGCAAGCAGCCCTTATCTGCTGTCAGATTCTGTGCTTCTATGTTTTTATGTTTTGGATCCCGCACCACACCACATCTGTAGATAGTTTTGACAGGACCGATATGGTATGCTTCAGTTTATGGACTTGGCCATTCATACAGGATTACAATTTGGGTTTGCAGCTGATTATTGTTTATGTATCCCAATGCTAGTCAACCCTCTGCAACTGTTATTTGGTCTGTAACATTTCAACACCTGGGTATGCAGGCTTTTCTGTGAGCTCCCTAGGACTAGGTTTACCAACACTGGTACCAGTATGGTATGGGAAGAGCCCAACAGTAAAGTTGGGCAGAGGAACTGTGTTAATGGTTGGGATGAGCTGCATTTTAATTCAGGAAGCCACAGTGTGGACCCTGCAGTCACTATATTACTAAGATGAACCCATAGCTTCCCCAGAACCTTGATCCTGCTTACTCTTTATTTATTATTTATTTATTTATTGATCGATTGATTTCAAAAATCTTACCAGAAAAGACATAATGAGCTGGTAACAGTTCATTTCCAGATGCATCCTGGGAGGTAGGGGTGAAGCAGAACAAATACAATGAGGTACATAGTAAAAATACAAAAACAGTAGCAGCAATAAAGTTAGTACAAGCAAAATAAGGTGCAAAAGTACAAAACATTTCAGACGTGCAAGCTAATATGCTGCACAGGGAGAGTACAGAACACCAAGGTGCCGCAGGTGGAAACCTGAAGGTAGCTAATGTTGCCCTTAACTTAGGTATAAAATATCATCAGCCTGGGCAGACTGTCAGAGTAACAGGGCTTGTATGAACATGGACAGTGGGTGGAGGGTAGCTGCTGGGAATAGGTGTTATGGGAAGTTGCAGGAGGGGTGGTGAAATCACAGGGATGAGACTTAAGGGAAGGGGAATTAAATGGATAGGGAAAGAGAAGATCATAGTCTGGGAAAGCAATATGAGAAGATGGCTTGATCAGTAGAATATTTCCTGGGGGTAGGGAAAGGGAGACAGTTTTAAGGAGAGGGTAGGAAGTAAGAGGGGAAAAGAGGAAAGTTAGGGAAGGAGGGAGCCAAGCCAGAATTTATATATGAAGGAGGCATAGTGAGGGAGGTACCTAGTATCAAAGGAGGGAAGAGAGAGGGAGGAGTAAAGAGAGCAGTAATGGGTATGAGGGGGGCTAATCAACAGAAGAAGAGAAAGAGGGGGTCCAGCCTGTCAAGGATGGGCTTGGGAGTGGCACCGAAGACAATGTTAATATAGTCGAAGATAAGAATGATGAACTTCAAGATGATCTCTTGGTTGGGTTAAGGGGGATACTCACTTTGCTTCTTGTAGAGTTCATCTAGTTTGGGATAGAGCTTGATGTGGACGACAACTATTTACATAGAAACATAGAATCTGTAGGCAGATAAAGACCATACGGCCCACCTACTCTGCCCATTTCCCTACTCACTGCTGCAGCCCCAGATCCTAATTGAACTGCATCTCTCTCTTGCTCTGCACATCTTCATGGTGCCCTTATGTCTACTCCATGCGATCTTGAACTCCTGTATTATTTTCACACCCACCACTTCTGCTGGAAGGCTGTTCTATGGCTCTGCCACCCTTTCAGTGAAAAAGTACTTCTTAACATTACCTCTGAGCCTTCCACCCTTCAGCCTCATATCATGCCCCCTTGTTCTTGTGCAGTTTTCTCTAAAATATGCTTTCCACCTGTACTCTGTTTATTCCCCTAACGTACTTGAAAGTCTCTATCATATCTCCTCTCTCCCTTCTTTCCTCCAGTGAATAGATATTAAGGTCCTTAAGTCTTTCCTAGTAAGGCTTTTGGTGCAGTCCATGTGCCATCTTCATTGCCTTCTCTGGGCTGCTGTTTATTTTGTCAATGTACTTCCAGAGATGTGGTCTCCAGAACTGGACAGAGTACTCCAGCCGTTATGCTTGTTATGTCCCTCCCCATGCACCCCAACATTCTGTTTGCTCTCCCCACCACTTTTCACATAGTTTGGTCACCTTCAGGTCATCGGATACAATAACCCCTAGGTCTCTCTCCTGACTTGTGGTGGCTAGAATTTCCCCACCCATCTTGTATGCCTTCTTTGGATTCCTGTGACCCAGCTGCATGATCTAGCACTTTTTAGCATTGAAACTCAACTGCCAGACACCTGACCACTCTTCTAATAGGCTTAGGTCATTTCTCATTTTTTCCACCCCCTCCGGTGTGTCCACTCTGTTTCAGATCTTGGTGTCATCTGTGAAGAGGCACACCTTTCCCTCTAGACACTCTGCAATGTTGCTAATGAAGGTATTGAATAGGACTGGCCCTCAGTACTGACCCCTGTGGAACCCCCCTGGTCACATCCCTCTCCTCAGATTTCATGCCATTTACCACCACCCTCTGAGTCTTGTCCCTTAGCCAGTTCCCAACCCAAGGAAGTATAGCGCAGTGCTTTAAGGCTCTAAGCTGAAAATCTGGTGACCTCCAGCAGACCAGACCTGGGTTTGAATCCCACAGCTTCTGCTTACATACTGTGTGACTCTAAGCAAGTCACTTAACTTCCCTGTGCTCCCAGGTCACTCCTGTAAAAAAGCTTTCAGCTTAGTGTGCTACTCCTGGTTAAACAACTAAAAAAAAAAAATAGGACCCACTCCCAGGCTACCCAATTTATTTAGCAATCTCCTGTGTAGGATGGTGTCAAAGGTCTTGCTGAAATCCAGGTAGGCTACATCCACCACCCCTCCCTGATCTACCACCTTGGTTACCCAGTTGAAGAACTCTATAAGATTCATCTAACAGGACCTTCCCACTGAGAATCCATGCTGGCTTAGATCATTTGCCCTGCTATCCTCCAGAAACGTCACAATCCTCTCCTTAAGTAAGGACTTCATTAGTTTCCCCACTACTGAGGTCAGGCTTAGAGGCCTGTAATTGCCTGCCTCCTCTCTGCTTCCACTCTTGTGGAGAGGGACCACATCTGCCATCCTCCAGTCCTCAGGTACTTCTTCTGTCTCTAGTGATGCATTGAAAAGGGCAGCCAGTGGTTCTGCCAGCACTTCCCTGAGTTCCTTTAGTACTCTGTAGAGATTTACACTGCAAAATTGAGATGCTGGTCCAGCCAGAACCCTGGGTACTTAAAGGCAGAGACATTCTCAATTATAGCACCTTCCAGGGTAAGGAATTGGGGTAAGCTTAGCTATGCTCTGTTAGAAGCCAAAGGTTATCAAGACCAATATTTTGGCATTGAGGACAGTTGATTTGACTAAAATCAGCACTGGATGTTGACAAAATCCAACTGGAGCTGAACAGTGAGGTCCAGGGTAGAGGCGCCAGAGGCGAAGAGCTGTATCATTTGCTTGTATGTGAATGGATGCAGAGGAGCAGACAACAGGTAATTTATTCAGGATGATGATGAAGAGAATGGGCACAAGGACAGGCCCTTGTGATGCACCTGAACAGATGAAGAATGGATGGATATGCTGCCTCCCATACAGACAGCTTGTGACCTGCCCTCAAGATAGGAGCGGAACCATTTGACAGAGGAGTCAAAGGGGTCTGAAACCTTTAGCTTGTCCAGAAGGAGGGGTGGGCAACAGTATTGAAGGCTTTGACCAAGTTGATACAAATGGTGAAGGTTATCTGGCACTGGTCCATTGCAGAAAGAATGGAGTCAGTGAGCCAAAGAAAGGAGGTAGATGTGGAGTGAAACTTCTTGATGTCAGACTGAAAGGGTGGGAGGAAGGTGAAGGAATCAATGAAGTGGAAAAACTGTGTGAGAACAAGATGTTCCTGGAGCTTGGCTAGTGTGAGGAAGAGAGATATGGGCCAGTAGTTTCCAGGAGATGAAGGGTCACCAGCTTTAGAGAGGGGATGACAGAAGCCTGATTTCAGGCATCAGGGTCAGTAGCTGATGAGAAAGAGGGTTGAGGATGTGGGTAATAGGAATGGCTATGGCAGGAGCAGAGGTAAAGATGCCCTTGGGTCAAGATCATTAGGGCTCAACTTTTGAGAGGATTCAGAGCAAGGAGGGTCTTGGGAGAGAGTGAGAGAAGGAGAAAGGGTGTGTGGAAGAAGGCAGAGTGAGGGGCAAAGGCCTTTTAAACAGTGATAATGTACAACTGCTACTGTTGTTGCACTGTTCAAATCATCATACTCCCAGACTTTTTCTCAGCTTCCAGAATAAATAAGTCAGGCTGCTACATGCCACTGCATGGTGCACTGTGTGTCAGTCCCACTCCCCACAGTCCTTGTAACACACTTTAATGGAAATTGAGAACGAAAAGCACAATATACATAAATTATTCACTCACAGAATTTTTTTTCAACTACCACAATAAATATGCCAGGCAGCCCCATGCTGCTTCAAGAAGGGATTTGTGTCAGTCTCACTCTGAGAAGGGGGTAGAGGGGGAGAAGGAGAGATTGAGCACAGGTGGTGAAGACAGAGTTAAAGGCAGCAAGGTCAGAGATGTGGGGGTTGCCAACCTTCAGGATGATAAATGGAGCTAGGACAGAATGGAGTAGAGGGAATGGATACCGTCTACAACACAGAGGGATGATTAAGGTTGTTCTGGAGTGGGGATACAAAATACTCAAATTTTGCCAACCTGGTGACTTTGGTACAAATGTTATGAAGGGTCCAGTAATTGGTCAAGATGGGGAGGGGAAGTAAAGATCTTGTGGGACTGTCAGGGTAAATCTCTGGCAAGATGACAAGCCAGTAGCTCTGTGAACATCCAGGGTAGGTGGTAACCTCAGACACTGGTTTTCCTATGGGGGGGCATGGTGGTCCAAGACAACAAATAATTTTGACCGGAAGGAACGGAGGGCTGACCTGATGTTGGTGGCTGCTGAGATGGGTGACCCATCAGTGGCAAACATCCTATAGGCTGGCATGTAGGAAGGACCAGTCCAATGACCTGAGAGACCAGAGAAGGATGAATCTAGAGAGAGCTTTAGGGTGGAGGATCTTACGTACACATTAGACAATGTTGAGGTCACTGAGGACATCTGGGAGGATACTTGCATATACAGTACAGTTGAGGTGGTAGGAGCAGTCCTAATCCAGGAAAGAGTAGTTTAGGGATTTATGATTAAAGTGGGTGGGGTCAGAAATCAAATCTAAAGCTATTCAAGGATGAGCATCTTACTAGTAGTGGAGTGGGTGCAGATAGTGGAGAGGAGCTTGATGACATATGCAGGGTTACATCAGGGCAGCAGAAGTCCCCTGTAACAAAACTAGGGACCGAGAAAGGGAAGGAGAGTTTGAGGAGGAGCTCATAGACAGAGGGAGAGGAGACAGCTGGAACAGGCACAAAGTGAATATCATTAAAGAAGTAAATTGTAACACCATCGTCTCTCTTGGTGTGATCCTGCCTAGCAATAGCGTAACCAGGGATGGCCACTGTGGAATCTTGGGCCTTGAAGGAGAGCTAGCACCACAAGATTACAAGAACATCTGGCTGGAGATTAACCATAAGGGGCTGTAACGGGTCAAGTCTAGGGAGGAGGCTATGGATATACAGTATAGGTGTGCAATCCTTGGTCCTTTGGGGAACTGGAAGGGTGGAACAGGAATACTTAGCAGGAATAGTTAGCCATGGTTAAGTTTGATGTCTCCTGCTACCTTAAGCAGAAGTGACACAAGGAACTTGATGGAACCAAAGGGCAGTTTGTAGGTAGAGAAGGAGGTTGGGGGGAAGAGGGCAGAAGATTATTTTTTTCCAATTGCTTAACCAGGTGAGACACACTAAGCTGAAAGCTTGTTTACAAGTGCAACCTGGGAGCACAGGGAAGTTAAGTGACTTGCTCAGGGTCACACAGTATGCAAGTGTGGGATGTGGGATTCAAACCCAGGTCTCCAGATTTACAGCTCAGAGCCTTAAACTACTGCAATATACTGCCTCCCAAGATGCCAGAGAGCTTCAAAGTGGAGCCATGGAGCAGGCAGGAGTTAGCACCCAGGACACCAGAGGAAACCGGATTGGAAGAGGAGAGGAGAGAGGCAGTGTGGAGGAGAAGAGGAGGGAGAGAAGATCATAGGTGAAGGGAAGGGGCAGTGGAAGCAGGATGGAAGAAAGGGAGAAAAGTAGTGGGAGGAGTGCTAAGGTAGGGAGCAGCACAGTGGGTGAGCAGTGCAGTTGAACTTGCAACACTTTAAGCTTGGGATACACTAGGGGTGCCCCCTAGTTTATGGGGATATAGGCTTGGCCACAAAGGTAGGGAGACTGTTGGGGAAGTATGATTGACCCAAACAGTGAGACTATTGGGGAAGAACACCTGACCCAGATAGGGAGACTACTGTATGTGAATATAGGCCTGACCCAGATAGGGATGCTAAAGAGGAAGTACACCTGGCTCATATAGGAAGACTATGGGGGTATAAGCCTGACCCAGATGGGGGGGCTATAGAAGAAGTAGGCCTGACTCAGATAGGAAGCCTAACCAGAGAAGTATGCCTGACCCAAATAAAGAGATTATAGGGAAAGTAGGCCTGACCATGAAAGTGAGTAGACCAGAAGGTGAGGGACCTTAGATCAAGCACAGTAGCACCAGGGGAGTCTATAAGAAGGTAAGCTGCAGGCATACACAAGCAGGTGTGATACAACAGAGCATTTTAGCCAATGAGTACCAGGCATACAAGCAATTGAAGTCACTAAACAATGCAGTCCACGAGTGCAAACAGAAGAGTGAGCACTGTAATGTGGGGATTACCTCAATGACAAGTGTGGAAAGGAGATGGGAGGTCATAAAACGGGGACTTCATGAGGCAGTCAGGATCTGCGCTAAGTTGAAACATAAGGGAGCAAGGTCACATAAACCATGCTGGTGGTCCAGTGAGGTAC
Source organism: Neoceratodus forsteri (assembly GCA_016271365.2). Taxonomy (NCBI): domain Eukaryota; kingdom Metazoa; phylum Chordata; order Ceratodontiformes; family Ceratodontidae; genus Neoceratodus; species Neoceratodus forsteri. The sequence continues at coordinate 603,403,024 of CM057456.1, read as the reverse complement.
AGGTAGCAGTCAGAGAAAAGAAGGTGGCCTACAAAAAATATAAAACAACAAGAGGGGATAGGGATAAGGAAATGTACCAGCTTGCATCTAGAAAAGTCACCCGAATGGTGAGGGGAGCAAAGTCCAGTAAAGAGCAGCAGCTGGCACAGGTGATACATGGAGGGGAAAAGGGGTTCTTCCGGTACATTGGGGAGTGGAGAAAAACTAAGGGCCATCTCAGCAGATTGAGATCAGAAGGAGGGTGGGTGGAAGAGGTGAGGGACCAGGCAGAGGTATTTAACGAGTACTTTGCCTCTGTGTTCACTAAGGAGGGGATGGATATCTACAAAGCAAGGCACCTAAGGGATAGGAAACGTCAGTAAGTGGGATCAGGGGAGCAACAGAAATGGAGCAAGAGGGAGAGAGGTGCCCAGGGGTGTCACATCTGGGTAAGGATAAAAAGGCCAGTAAGGTGGAGGGGACGGATGATGCTATCTCCGCCAAAGGGGTGTGGTTAGCCCTCAAGGCCCTAAAGAAAGACAAATCTCCTGGGCTGGATGGCATTCATCCTAAGAGTACTATGGAATTGGTGGAGACATTGGCTGCACTCCTGGCGGAGCTTTTCAGCAGGTCACTTGAGACAGGAGGGTACCTAGGATTGCGCGAGGCACATGGTACCAACTACAAAGGGGGTCGAGGGAAGTACCAGGTAACTATAGACCCATCAGTTTGACCTCGTGGTGGGAAAATTAATGGAGAGTATACTAAAGGAACGATTGTGTGTACTTGGAGGAGGTGGGAGGTCTGGATAGTCGGCAACATGGGTTTGTGCCAGGTAGATCATGTCAAACCAACCTTGTGGAGTTCTATGAATGGGTAACATCAGAACTGGACAGGGGTAAGCCTGTGGATGTATTATTCTTGGACTTCAGCAAGGTGTTTGACTCTGTCCCCCACAATGGTCTGGTGGAGAAACTGATGGGGTTAGGAGTAGGTCCTTTGATGGTCAGATGGATTGAAAACTGGCTATCTAGACGCACTCAGAGAGTAGTGGTCTGTGGGGAGCTCTCAAACCCTTGAGAGGTTGGTAGTGGGGTACCACAGGGCTCGGTCCTGGGTCTGATCCTGTTTATTGCATACATATCTGACATCAGGGAAGGTATAGGGTGTGAAATGAGTCTCTTCGCGGATGATTCCAAGATGGGAGCAGTAGTTGAGAGAGAAGAGGGGAGGTTGGCCCTGCAAGGGGATCTGGACACCCTGGAAAGCATGGGCTCACACATGGAAATTAAATTTCAATATCACCAAGTGCAAGGTGTTGCATCTTGGTCGGGGAAACCCTAAACACAGGTACACCCTGGGAGGGGAGGCGCTGGAGGCCTCAATAGGGGAAAAAGACCTAGGGGTCATGGTGGATGCATGTATGAATAACTCTGAGCAGTGCAGGAGAGTGGCTAGCAAGGCAAACAGGATGTTGGGATGCATCGAAGGGGGATCACTTTAGAGCAAGGAAGTGATTCTGCCGCTGTACAATGGACTGGTTAGACTACACCTTGAGTACTGTGTACAGTACTGAGACCACACTTGAAGAGGAAACATACAGCTCCTGGAGAGGGTACAGAGGAGGGCAACAAAGATGATACGAGGGCTAGGGGATTTGACATATGAGGACAGACTTAAGGAGCTCTGCCTGTTTTCATTGGAGGAGAGGAGAGACGGGGACATGATTGAGGTCTTCAAGACACTCAAGGGAATAAATAGGGTAAACATGGAGGGATCTTTAGACTAAAGCAGGGAGGTATCACCAGAGGGCATGGTTTGAAGTTGGAAGGTGGAAGGGTGAGGGGGGAAAAGAGGAGGAGGTTTTTCACTGAGAGGGTGGTGGACCCTTGGAATGCACTGCCTGGTGAGCTGGTTCAGAGATCCACAGTGGAGGGCTTCAAGAGAGAGTGGTACAGACACAGAAAGTGGATGTATCAGATGATGGCCTGTCCCAAGGGGGTGGGGATGGATGATACGGGTTTCTGGAGCACAAGGGATGGGAGGGTCTCGGCACCCAACTAAGGATCTAAGGTTCGAGCAGACTCGATAGACCGTAAGGCCTAATCTGCTGGCAAATAGTTTGTTAGTATGTAATGTACCAACAGCATCAACTTCTCCATTAGCTTCTTATATTGTTTTGCCACTAGAGGGAGCCTGAGTAAGTTCGAGCAATTTGCTCCCAATACCTCACTTGTCACATTTTACTGCTCTCTAGTAGCTGTTTTAACTTGGTGATTTATATTAAAGGAGCCCTCTGCTGTCTCTTTCCTCTCTACCTCACTCCTTTCTCTAGTCAAAAATGTCCCCTCCTCCCCTCCTAGCGTTCCTCATGGGAATACTTTGCCTTTCTATTGTTACACGCTGTCCCTGCACCCTAATTGATACCCTCAGGGGTACACCATAGAAGGCTAATGTTTAGGCATAGGCTATACTAATACGTAGGGCTTAGGGCATCTACCGTATAAGAGTAGATGTCAGGATGTGAATACATATTATTGTAACTCACTTTGCTTGCTAATGCACACACATTATACCATGTATTTTCTGTCTATTTCTTACTTGTCAGATGCCAAGACACCTGTCCTTGAAGTAATTATAATGTGTAACACTGCCATCTTTCAGTGATGGACACCACTTCACCTTGTTATGTAAGACTTTGTATAAGAACGCTTTGTTCTAAAACTGATGACTTTACAGAATTATATAATGTTATCTTGGACCGTGGAGCCACCTCTAATTTAGCCAATAGGGCTCATCTCTGTAACTAGAAATGTTTCTATCTTTCAGTAACCATAGTAATTATCATAGGTATATAATGTTATGCACAGGTTTTACACCTCGGAGACCCGAGAGATCCCAAGAGACTACAAAGAAACCTCGAGGTGTAGGGAACGCTTAGCACTGGCTTCCGGTTCGTATTGGTAAGAACTGCTTAGGGCAACTGTGATTTATCCCTTTCTGTAGTAATAAACTTGTTTATTACTTGAATGCAACTTGTCTGTGATTATTTGCATCCCCAATATTGCCAAGAACCTGAAAGTGAGGTTCAGACCTCTTACACTATCCTCTTTGAGCTTTACTGCTTGAACACATCAACAGCTTCTGCCAATACTTATACTCAGTTTGACTTCTACTACTCCAACATGCTTGCTACTGCCACTCCACTACCTCTACCCCCCTCTGCTCTCATCAGCAAGCGTATTAGCCCAATAGTCAGATACCTTCACCTTCATCTGAAGCCACCACCCTGCATGTCTATCAGGGCGTACCTCATCACCCCGCTATGGTTACTAACCCTATCTCTTATACTATCCGGCGACATTGAGATCAACCCTGGTCCATCTCTGTATCCTGTCATAACCTTGCTCCCCAGCCACCACTCTCCCTAAAACCGATGGACTAACTTGCCACCTGAATGCTAGGAGCTTATGGTCAACCTCCTGACCTCCAAACTTGATCTATACTAACGTCCCGGACGCCCTCGCCATCACAGAAACCTGGCTTAAGCCCACAGTGCCCACTCTCAGTGCCACTTTCCTGGATACAGCATGCTTCAGACGACCATCCTGGCACTAAAAGGGAGGTGGCCTGCCCTCTACTTCAAAACTCACCTAAACATTACCCTTCTGAAGGACCCCTCCTAACAAACTGTGAAATCCTGCACTCCCTACGCTTCTTGGGGGTGTAAAGAAAACTCCATATTTTTTGTACTTATATCCCCCCAAAAAATGCTACACAAGGCATCACTGAACTCCTAGGGTTTCTGCCTATAGTTACAGGCAAGAATGACATTATCTGCCTTGGTGATTTTAACCTTGACTGGTCTGAGAAAAACTCAGCTAACCTATCCTGCTTAGCTAGCAAGGCAAATCTATCCCAGCTCATACATGAACCCACAAGGGTCTCACATGGGGGCAACTGTGCCACCCTCCTTGACTGGATACTTAACATACAGGACGGAATATGTTGCCTCAGCTGGTGTGCTACCTGACACAATTAGTGACCACTATCCCATCTACTGTGTCTGGAACACTGTCATTCCTCCCCTCCCTGCTAAAACTGTAACCTTTCCTAATCTCTCCCGCCTAAGTCATCAGGACTTCTTAACTGACCTTAACCAGGTTGACTGGTCCCCTCTCTACCAAATAAAGGACATTAACATAGCCACAGAATATTTCAACTCCATCTTCCTCTCTCTTCAAAACCTTCACATCCCGGTCACCACACGTAGGATGGCAGGGAAAGTAACCAAGTGGCTAACACGCCCCCTGCTTCAACTTCTCAAATCTAGGGACAAACTTTGGTCCAGGTGGAAGATCTCCCACCTCTGTGCAGACTTTGAAGACTATTGTGCATTACATAACAACTGCAAAAGACAAATTTGTATTGCCAAAAGCACCTACTATAGGAACCTACTAATAACATCCTCTACAAATCCGAGCAGGTACTGGTCCAAAATTAAGGACATTCTCGGCAATGACAAGCAACAGAATCCAGCTGACATGAACATTCAAGGTGTTCACTGCACCAACCATGACACCATTGCCAATGCCTTCAATGCCCTTTTTCTTCTCCACCAGTCGCTACTCTAACTAGCCCACAACCTGACTGTCCCTCTTCTCTCCTCCTCTCCCTCCCACCCCTCCCTTTTGTTCTGGCTCCAACCACATCTTGAAGTTCATAGTTACTTAACTCCCTTCCGGCACGTGTGGGTCAAGGGCCTGAGGGCATCCACCCTGCATACTTAAGCAGTATGCACCTTGGCTGACCAGACCTATCACCCGGCTTTTTAACCTCTCGATTCGTACGTCTACTGTCCCATCCACCTGGAAAACTGCCAGAACCATCCCTATACACAAAAAGGGTGATGTCAAACTCATGTCCAACTACTGCCCTATATCTCTTCTACCCACTCTCAGTAAGCTACTTGAAAAAATAGTCCACCACCAGCTTGCTGCTCACCTTGACATGTTTAATCTTCAAACCCCATGCCAGCATGGTTTCCAGCCCGGTCACAGTACCACCTCTGCACTTATGCAATTAAGCTGTTGGTTAACTAGGATCTGCAGCTTATCTGTTAGGTAGGAAAATGGGCAGACTAGGTGGGCCAAGTGGTCCTTATCTGCTGTCAAATTCTATGTTTCTATGTTTCTATACAACTTACAAATGACATCAGAAATAATATGGACCATGGCCTAATCACTGGGGCCGTCTTTATCGACCTGTCTAAAGCCTTCGACATGGTACAACATCCTCTCATGCTAAAGAAACTCCAATCCATTGGAGCATCTGACCAAGCCCTCTCCTGGTTCCATAACTATCTTGACAATCGGACTCAGGCAGTAGCATTTCACAAGGCCCTTTCCTCCCCCCTAAACATCTCCCATGGAGTTCCCCAGGGATCCACTCTGGACCCTACTCTTCTCCTCTTCCTAAATGATATTCCCACCATGTCCCGGCATAGCTGCACTCTTATGTACGTAGATGACCTTGTTCTCTACTCTGGGTCAAAATCGGTTGCTGCATCAACTCCACTCTCACTAATGACTTTGCAATTCCTGCAGACCTGGCTCTCTAGCAACCACCAAGTCCTGAACCTAGAAAAACTGTGCTATGCTATTCAGATCCTCTAAGAAACTGTCTGCCCCTGCGAACAGGCTCCGGGTTCAATGCCTTGATGGCTCCCTCATCTTAAACACTGAGTCCTTCAAGTACCTTGGGGTCACTTTGGATCCCACACTTGACCTGTCTCAACATGTCAATATGGTGTGCCTTGCCGACAATGCTAAAATTGGTGGAGCTTATCGAGTGCGCCACTCCCTCACTCCTTCTGCTAGACTTTCTGTTGTGAGAGGTATTCTCTTACCCCAGCTCCAATATGCTCTGCCCCTCCTCTTTGCTGCAAACTCTGCTACACTCCACAAATGGGACACAGTCTACAACAACATCTGTAGATTCGCCTTAACTGCCCCACGTCTTACCCATCATTGTCTCCTTTACGCTGGCTTAAATTGGCTGTCACCTAAGGATATTTGAGCCTACTCCCTGGGCTGCTTTATCGACCTCGTGAGACCTCCCTGCCCTGTCTATCTTGCCAACCTCCTGACTCCTGCATCACACACCTGTACCCTCAGGTCTTCCTCTGTCCCCATGCTCTCCACTAGACCTTGCATGACAAAAATGGGTGAACAGGCATTTGCCCATTTTGCTCCCAAATTCCGGGACTCGCTCCCCCTTAGGGTGAAAACTTCAGCCTCCCATCGAGAATTCAAAAACTCACTGTTCACCCACCTTCTAGCCTCTGGCCAATGCAAATGCTCTTAATTTGCTTTGTCTCACTGCAGGCTGTCGGGTCTGACCCTGAGTACTACACTAATGTTCTCCCATGCAATATGCTTGTCTAGGTGGCTATGAACCTTGATGTCTTTACTGTCCTCAGCTGTCTTATGGTTACCCTAATTGCTTTATTTTACATCCTTATTGTGATCTATGCCTAAAATGTACCCTTATGTAACTATTACTGTGCTACCCAATGTATATCTTGTTTTGCTCCTGTACACCTACATTATGTCTGTGCATTTCTGCATATTGTAACCAATGTCCTGTGCTCTCCCGGGTCGTGCCTGAAAATAGGCAGGTCTGTTGCCTAGCGCACTTACCCGGTTACCAAAAGCTAATAAATAAATAAATAAACAGAAGTGCAAGCATACACTGTTTGGCCAGAGTGGCAGGCTGATGGCTGACTTCAACAACGTGATGCCCTTATACGCCTGCCCTTGTGCTCAGGCCCATGGTGTGGAGGCACTCTAGAAAAGCTGGGCCTTTTGAGAGAGAGAGGGCTACATCCACACAGGTCAGAAGAGTGCACAAATAGTGGCTCAGCTGGAAGGAGGTGGGGTTCTAGTGATGTAGGGCCCGATGGGCAAAGATATTGATTAGAGATGTAGCAATATTTTAATTCGCTGGTGAAGATAAGGTGAATTTGCTTTTGCGAATCAATTTGCAAATGTTTGTCATTTATAGTACTAGGCAATTTGTCTTTAGTAACTTTGCCTGGGAACTTCACCTGTAACTTTACCTTTAGGGTACATTTGAGCAGGTTTTTTTCAAAATAAGGTTACTGGTAAACAAATGTCTCAAAGTCACATGGAAGAGTTTCTGCACAACACTTGGTATATCTCTATACACTAAGTCCGTTTTACTTTTGGTTTTGCATTGTAAGTTAGTCAGTGGAGGAGACAGACCTGATAACTTTTCATAGCTAAATAGGAGATATAAATTCTAATTTTTCATTATTTTAACAGCTTTTCCCCCATACAGCTTTTTACCTTGTCTAGGATGATGCGCTGCTCTCTCAGCCCTGTCCCCACTTCTCACAACTGTCACACACCTCTCTCGACTCGGTGAAGTCTTCCACATATCCCCCCCCCATGGCGGGGCCAGGAGGGGGAGGCCCGTGCCCCCCAATCAATATATTCAGAACCTCGAGTAAAGCAGCAGAGCAGGCCATGAGGGAGTGGTCACGGCTTCATTAAGCCCATCATCCAATTTTTCCATTTTCTCCCTAACCCCTGATGCAATGACACATCAGTACATATATGTGGAAGCATGCACATCCTACAGAACCATGATCTTACCTTTAGAGCCACTACCAACCTGCACTACCACTGGGCATCCACTTGGTGGCAGTCAGAGGCTGAGATAACTTGCCACCCACCCTGGAAGAAGAGAGCAGTCCCTGGGACACTCAGTCCTCTCCCACCCTGCCAGTCCCCCCAACCCATGCTCATTCCCAAATATTGGTCATCAGCATGGCAAGAGGTAAGGTGTTCAATGCCTTGGCCCTCCATGGCACTGGGCAGGCCCTTTACCAACTTATTTTTTATCCCTTTCTCATTCTCATTTAATTATTTGACTTATTAGGAGTACTTCCATTTTTATTTCTACTATATGTTGTCTATATTTCTGAAGTTAGAATGTTTAGTTAGAGATCTCTAGTTTCCTTTTAGTTTCCCTTTGATTTACCCTGACTTTTCCTTTCTCTCAGTCTTTAGTCTTTTTATATTTAGTCCGTATATATTTTCTTTGTTTATATATATATATATATATATATATATAAAAGTTATAAACCAGAGGAGGGGATGGAGGTGAGGGGAAGTTGTGGTCATGGATGAGTCATAAGTCTACGCTGGACAGCACCTGGTCCAGGTGTATGAGCAAAGGTTGATCAGTAGCCCCCACAGCACTGCTGCAGCAGCCCTCAGTTATACAGCATCCCCCAGTTGTGTAGCAGCCACCCCCAGTTGCACAGTAGCAGCCCTCCAATTCTCCCTGCTTCATTACTGTAGCCTAGACCCCCTGTGGCCCCCTGTGGTATCACCACATGCATGGGCTGATCCTCCTGAGGAGGATCATGAAGGATCATTATCTTCTGGCACCTTACAGCCCTATTCCAGGAAGCACGCAGGAGGACCTCAACAATGACAGTGTGGTGAAGTGCAACCTTTGCAACATCCTGGTTCAGCTTTGGAAGGGGGCAGCCATTTGCCTCGAGTGGGCAGCATACCTATTTGAAAATCCAGCATCTGAGCCAGTAGGAGATAAGAAAGAAGAAGGTGCTGGTGGTGGTGGTAGTACTAGCAGTGGCCCTAATGTGCTGCAGAGGGGGCAGTGCAGTGTTAGACCATGATGGTCATGAAGGCTGTTGCTGGAAGGGGATAAACATGGGTGTACGTGCCTGGGAACAGCAGCCAGGCTGAAGGGCAGGGTCAGATACAGCACCTGCACCATCACCACCAACAACAAAAGAGGAACTGACATAACTCTGCACGGAGATGGGGGACCTCTGCCACTAAGGTTCATCAGTGGGGAACACATTAGAGAAGCTACTGGAAAATCACAAACTTCTGGTAGGCACATCAGAGCTCCTCCGTGGGGGTGCTGGTGCTCCTCCCTCAGGTCTGTAAAAATATTCTAGAAATACAGTTTCCTTCCATCCTTTCTTCTCCAGTCCTCCTCACTGATGCTTTCTCTGTTCCACCCTGTCATTAGCTATAACAATAAGATACTCAATCTGGTCTCCTCCTAGTCTTTTTTCATCCCTCTTTGTTTATAAGAAAACAAAGAAAAGAAAAAAAAGTCTCTTACTGTTTAACTCAGTCCTTTATCATCTTGATTCCTGTTTGAGTGCTCTCCTGTATTGTTTTTTTTTAAGTTCTGTTTTATATCTATATTTTCTTTAATGATGCTGTTTGTGCTCCATACCATTCTCTTCTCTCTCATTACTGTCATTGTAAAGCACTTGTACAATGCTTTTGAAAAGCATTATATGAAAAATTGTCTGGTCCCCCAATTTTTTATCAGTCCTATAGGTGCTGCTGTGCTAAATCAGTTGCCCACTTGCTGCCTCAAACTGATCCCCTTCCTCCACAGCCACTTTCTTTCAGGGTTCTCACTTCCTGAAATTTTCTTACAAGCAAAAAATTATTAAATGGTGGTAATATTCTACTGCTTCTAATGTGCTGTTCAAGAAATCCTCTTGGACAGTTTGTATTTTGAAGCACTTCTGTTGATGCAAATGCACAAGCACAATGTATACATTTCTCTGTTCTTGAAGTAGTATGTGGTTCTTGTACACCTGAGAACTTTATCTTATGCTCTCTTAGTCCCTGCAACAGGGATCCCTGGAACAAAAGCAGAGGCATCTCAGGGAAGAAGGCCCAGTCTCAAGGACAGAGAAACAAAGCAGGAGGAGGAGAAGGAGAAGGAGAGGAAGGTGGTAATAAAAAATGTAAGCATCCAGGGGACTCTTGGACATACAAAGTTTTAACCATGTGGAGAGGCATGGTCTGGGTCACTCACTGGCCATCTAAACTACAGGCAAAGTCATCTAATTCATAGGGTCATCGGGCCATTGAGTAGATTTATGATGATTGAGGCTGGGTAGCATGGGGTACTTGATCAACTGTGAACTATGGCTTACACTCTCCTTGTCCCTGCTACAATGACTACCACCCTACCGGGGTGTTGCAAGGATGTAGACCCCTGATGAAGTATTGCAGCCCCTCAAATTCACAGGTACAGTGTCCCAAGACCAAAGGTAACTTGGGAAGCAAGGCCCAAAAGCACAATGAAAGACAGACAAGCGCATTCTTCCCAAGAAGATCAAGGCATAGTCAGACTAAGATCTGGACCTGGAGTCCCACAAACTGACTGCAGTTCCTGTGGAAACTAAATAACTCCTTGACCTTTAGCACAGAGAAGAGGAAAAAGATCATATAAAGGAAGAAATCTCTGGGAATCCAAGGCCTTAGTCACCATCCCTCCAGGCTAGGAAAGGAATGTGATGGCCTGGCTACTGCAATTTAATAACCCAATGCAAGGGAAATATTTTACAGAAAGGGCTTACACTCTGTCCCTCTAACAGAAATGCTATGAGGGTGCCATGAGTCAATCTCTGCAGCTAATGGACATTCCCCATAAAGGAAGCCCACCCCCCCAAGATGCCCACCCCTCCTAGACAAAAGGAGGAGAGCAAGAACCACTAAAATGCACTCACCTGGCTTCCACTTAAGGGGAAGCCTCAAGAGGTGCCAAGCCCTAGGGGTAAGGAATAGGAGTTGAGCCTTTGAGGGGTAGAGAAGTTGAGTAGTTGTATGATCTTCACCCTTGAGTTGCAGCAGATGCGAAGTAGGTGAAGACCACATGAACCTTAGGTGACCTTATGGAGGAATAGATTTTAAAGGTGCAGCCAACATGGTCTGCACAGTTAATGGAGCCCCTGAGGACTGTGGCCCACCCTAGGGTAGCTGAAGTCTTAAATACTACATTAAGAGGTGCCACCAAGTCGATCTGCATGACTAAAGTTTTCCCTGGAGCATTGGACATTCTCAACCGAAGGGCAGAATGAGAACGACACTCCCAAGATGACGGACCCGCTCTCAAGATGCAGGCTTCTTGGGAGCAGAGAGAGAGAGAGACCATCAGCTTACACAAGGCAAGGTTGAATGATTAACTGAAGGCATGGAATGTCAACTGAAAGTGGACTGAGACTGACTATTACATGCCTGAAATGAATAATACAGATGAAAAACAAATGGTGGCTACACGCCAACCAGTTCCATGTGGAAAGGGCATAAGTTGATGCACTGTCGAAGAAAAACATGAGCTTACTGGTATCCCGTGATATGGGCGAGTCAAATTGAGTGTTGCAAATTGAGCAATTTAATTTGACTGCTTGTGGAAATAGTGACTGTGACAAAGTAGAGAGCATCACTGAATAGTGAGTGCGAGAAATAGCAAGTGAGTAAAGAGCGAGGGAGAGCAAGCTACTTGAGGTTATAAGGTTTTTCTCAGCATGCTGGTTCCCAGCTGGTCATCTGGTGTGGTGGTCACAGTCACTGCCTCTGAAGCTGGTGGACCCGGGTTCAGGACTGCAACGAAGTGTTTTTTTTTTTTTTTTTGTTTAATTTATTTTGTTGTTGATGAACTCCCATTCCCCTGACTTTGTTCTCCCCCCTCCACCAGCAGGTTGCCCCCCCACCAGTGTTCTCCCCTGCACACTTGTATCCCTCATGGAGTAGCCCCCCTCCAAAGTTGTCCCCATGTGCCATTGTCATCCCCTGGTGTTGATTATTTAATTTATGGGGAGTGTGGCCGGGGTGGATGATGGGGCCATAGGGGGCATACACTCCCACATAAAAAGTAACTGCAGATTTCCCCCCGCAGATAAAGTGAGTGTCTGTCCTTGTTTCTGGTGGGTGCTGTAGTGCACATCACTGTTTTGATGTTCGGCGATGTGCACTCGCTCTTTTTGTTGGAGCTGTTTGTGACTCACTGTAATTACATAGAACCAGCTTACTCATTTCTCACAGAATGCAGGAGTAGGGTTGCTACTGAGTTGAAGAGTTTACCAGGAAGGAGCAAATATGGCAGATGACTGAATTCAGCAGCTGTTGGAGCACTCAGCAAAGTGCAAGCTGAATGGTGGAAGTCAGAGAACAAGTTGCTATCTAAAAGTGATCACTGGGCAAGAGGTGGACAAAAAAGTTTGTCTAACTGAAAAACTAACCTGTCTGTGATTTTTGCTGATTTTTCAAGCAGCAAGACAACAACAGAAGAGTGTGTGTGTGTGTGTGGGGGTTGGAGTCAAGGAGGTGGGAGAGGAAACAGGTCACAGATCACTGTGACCAATCAATGGGATGGGAGGAGATTTGAAAAGGAGCTCCAAGTTGGAGAAAAGTGTGCTTCTTATTAGAAAGCAAGTGCCACGCAAGAGGGAGACAAAGAAGTTTGTTTAACTGAAAAACTACAGTAACTTGCCAGTGTGATTTCTGTTGATTTTTCCAGCAGTAGGACAGCAAGAGCAGAGTCAGGGGTCACAGCCAAGGATGGGAGTTGTAGTAGTAGTAGTAGTAGTAGAGTTCTTTTATTTTGGGCGCCCTTTCTCGTAGGCTCAGGGTGCCCTTACAAAGTGTGAGACAAACAGCATATAGGAACATAAAAACAAATACAATACATATAAAATCAATAAATACAATCCTTTAAGATTCAATGCAAACTAATTCCTAAGCTGTCTAATGGTTTAAAAATGATTTCTCAGGTCCTGAAGACTTGCTGGAAAATAAATGTTTTGAGCTATTTTTTAAATACTTCTAGGGAAGGTACCTCCTGGAGGTACCCCAGCAACGATTTCCAAAGGACCAGGGTGACCACCTCAAATGCCTGGCCCTGGAAGATTTCAACTTAGCTCTTGGGACCTCCATCAGGGCCTCCGCTGCTGATTTAAGAGAGTGACCCGGGGTGTAGTGATACAGAAGATCCTTCAGGTAGCCCGGACCCAACCCATGTAGGGCCTTATAAGTGAAAAGACCTATTTTCAAAGGTGATGTACCAGCACACTGGCAGCCAATGCAGTTCACGTAGCACCAGTATGATATGACTGTACCTTGAGTATCCGGCCAACAACCAAGCCGCCGTGCACTGAAAAAGCTGCAGTGCACCTCTTCTGACTACGAGGTAGAGTGCATTACAGTAGTCAAGCCTCAAGGTGACAAACACATGTACCAGAATGGTCAGGTCATCAGGGGGAATAAGGGATTTAATTCGGTCGATGTTCTGGAGATGGTAGAAACCAGTACGGACAACAGCAGACACCTGAGCTTCAAGTGTCAGCTCATAGTCCAAAACAACACCCAAATTCTTCACCTTCTGGGAGGCCTCCAGCTAGGTTGGATCAATAAAAAGCCCCAATCTATCCCCAGAGGCCCCCATCCCCCACTTCTGCCTGGCTCAGCCACCAGCACTTCAGTCTTCCTTAGGTTAAGTTCCAGCCAGTTCGATGATGTCCAAACCTGGATCTCGGCTAGTGAAGAGAGTTGCACCTCATAGAGATGACAGTTACACCTCGTACTAATGTAGAAATTACAGTTCCACTTCCTTAATATTTCCAGGTTAACCACTGGTCCCAGTCAGGGTTTCCTGTGCACCTAGACTTAGTAGTGGTAATGACATCCAGGTCTGCCTTCACCATGATGGTGTCTAGGTCCTGAATTTTATTTCCTAGACTTCTTGCATTTGCACACATGGCCTTCCATACTTTACTACCACTCTACCAGCTACCCCTTTTATTCCTTTATGCCCCACCTCCTTTTCCCATCTGTTTTTTGCAACTCATGTTCCTGTCCACTTTCATTATTACCACACTGATTTTTTTCTTTATTTTGCACCTTGGGGAGTTGATCTCCCCTTGATTCCTCTGTTCTCTTTGCCTCAGTCTGTGGGGGGGGGGGCAGATTATTCCTCTCAGATTTCTTCTGCCACCTCCTCAGCTAGTTTAAATGTTCATCAAAGTAATGTTAAACCATCCAATGAAGACTGCAGTCCTTGTTACTACACTTAGCAGAAGTCAGAGCTGTGATTATGGAACATCAAGAAGACTCTGTGAACTGAGTCAGGAGGAATAACCTCCATATTTGTGGAATTCTGGAGGACTCTGAAGAGCAGGATGTTCTAGGATTTGTGGACATGCTTTTACACAGAGCCCTGTCACTAGAATCCAATTCCAGGCTAGACATAGAGCATGTACACAGTGCTCAGGAATGAAAGCTGCACCCCCCCTCTTCCAGACCCAGATCCATCATTGTTCTCTTCCACAATTACACAGTCAAAGAAATTATACCACAGAAAGCCCGGCAGCAGAAGAAAACTTTTTATGGCACGGCACAGATTTTCTGTGGCAACTATGCCCCTGAGACCATGTGACAAGGTAGGACCTACATTCAATTATGCAAATCTTAAGAAAGCACAAGCTCAAATTCCACAACCCTTACCCTGCAAGGCTAGAAGTGCAGTATCCAGAGGGCAAAAAAAATTTATCAATCGGCAGAAGAAGCAGCCCGAGATCTAGATGAGTGAGGCATACCTGTTCAGGAAAGGCAACCTCACATTCCCAGGAACTGAGCAGAACATTCACCCTGTGCAACAAACACACACCGCTCAATGCAGCCAACATGCCAGAGAGACCCTAATAACAATTGTGGTATAGCTGAAAGCTATGAAAGGCACCAATGGATTGGCCTGAACTACTGATCCCATGATCCCATTTCACTGAACTCACAGGTGGGTGCCTTGATGTGTGTGTGGGGGGGGGGTGTGCTGTGGCAGGCTGTGGCACAGAGGAGGAGAGACCCTTTCAAAGCTAACAGCCTTAATTTAACAATCAGTGGAAAGGGAGCCCTTTGTTCCTGGGTGCTCATCATTGTCCCTTAAAAGCTAACCCCATACTTCACCATCCTGGCCAATCAAGCCATAAATAACCTCTCACACAGCAGTCAGTGGAGCCAAGAAAAGGGTGAGGGATCTGGACGGACAGACCATTGCCATGCAGCAAAGCTGGTTGCCTCAACCAGTATCACGTCATATCCATGGGAACAAAACCGGCGTGGTCAGTGCTGCATGTTCAAAATCTTGAAAGATGGGACAATGCGGTGTACAAAATAGCAAGGTGCCTAACCATGTGGTTGCCTATTACACATTGGAGTGGTGATCCATGGCGGTGTGGTGTGGTAATAGTAAATTTACACTTTCCCTCAAATTGCACTTAAGTAGTGATCCATGGCAGTGAGGTGTGGCAAAAGTAAATCTACACTTTCATTCACTTTGCACACTTTTTGCTTTAGCTGCTTTTCAGAGGTGCACTTTTGGTTTGCGGCGTTTTGCCCACTCTGTTTTTCTGCGTTGCATTTTATTTTGCTCGCTTGATGTAAACCCTTACCTCTTCAGCCCTCATTGGAATCCTCTTACAGTAACTTTCTTTTATCAGGGCTGACCAGAAAGGCTCAGAGTTACTGGCTTGGGGCATAGGAAGGGCAGCACGGAAGGGGAGATGAGCTTACTCAAGCTGTCTCTTATTAAAATTATTTCTTCCAATTTGACCCACCACTGTTAAGTTGCATATGTACAATTGAGTGTGCCCCACCATGGCAGTGCTGGGGCTGGTTGTGGACTGCATTCCCTTATATATCTGTCCCCACAAGACCCTGGCAGATCCTGTACATTATGCCAGCTCCAGACTGTTTGGAGGTCATTTCCTTTTCTTCTAATACAGGACAAGACCTT
Source organism: Neoceratodus forsteri (assembly GCA_016271365.2). Taxonomy (NCBI): domain Eukaryota; kingdom Metazoa; phylum Chordata; order Ceratodontiformes; family Ceratodontidae; genus Neoceratodus; species Neoceratodus forsteri. Next base: position 603,387,385 of record CM057456.1, on the reverse strand, counting down.
TTAATTGAATGCTAATGTTAGAGATCTCAATTTTCACTAACAACTGGACAGTGAGGTACTAGTACGTGATCTCAAGAAGACCCATGGGCGGGGGAAGAGGAGCAACATTTTACTGTCAAGAACCCTCATGGAGAATGGATATTTCAGTGTATACAATGGGAGTGGATAAAAAAATTGCTCAGATAAAAAAGATATCTTCATTAACGATGACAGTAACTGAGATATCTTATAAAAATATCTCAGTTACTGTTGTCACATTGGCTATCTCAACTGTCACTGTCATCACAGAGCAAAGAATCCATGACTGACAAGCTGGGACTAGACTGGAATCTCATAGGCATGAGCTGTATTTAAGCCAGAGCTCCATTTACACATTTTTTTTTTTAACTTCACTTTCACTGTTTCGGCTTCCTCGATAAATGTGTTGAACCACACTGTCAAAGTTGTTCTCCACAATTTAAAAGTCAAACAAAAAAATTGTGCCAAACACTGTAATAGAAACATAGAAACATAGACTTTGACGGCAGATAAGGACCACTTGGCCCACCCAGTCTGCCCATTTCCCTACCTACTGGATAAGCTGCAGATTCTAGTTAACCAACAGCCTATTTCCTGCAACCCCCCACTATAATTGCCTTATGTCTGTCCCATGCATGTTTGAATTCCTCCACTGTTTTAGACCCCACAACCTCTCCAGGAAGGTGGTTCCATGCGTCCACCACTCTCTCCGTGAAAAATAATTTCCTCACATCACCCCTGAGCCGTCCACCCTCTAACTTTAAATTGTGCCCCCTTGTTCTTACACATCTCTTTTTCTGAAAGATGCTACCCTCCTGGACTTTGTTGATTCCCTTGAGGTACTTAAAAGTTTCTATCATGTCCCCCTGTCCCTCCTTTCATCAAGGGTATACATATTAAGCTCTCTCAGTCTCTCTTCATATGGTTTCTGATGTAGACCCTGCACCATTTTAGTTGCCCTTCTCTGGACTGCTTCCATCCTGTCTATGTCCTTGCGTAGATGAGGTCTCCAAAACTGCGCTAGTACTCAGATAGGGTCTCACCAACTGTCTGTATAGAGGATAACCACTTCCTTTTCTACTTGTGATGCCCTCCTATGCATCCCAGTATCCCCTGGTTTTCCTACTGACTTCTCACATTGCATACCCACCTTTAGGTCATCTTATATGACTACACCCAGATCCCTTTCCATTATTGTTGTTGTTAGTACCTCCCCTGCTATTGTGTACTCTTCTCCTGGATTTTTATTTCCCAGGTGCATTACTTTGCACTTCTTTGCATTGAATCTAAGTTGCCATATGTCTGACCATTCCTCCAACCTTGCCAAGTCCCTTCTCATCCTTTCTACCCCCCATGTATCAACTCTGTTACAGATCTTTGTGTCATCAGCAAAGAGGCATACCTTTCCTTCCAGACCCTCTGCAATGTCACCTATAAAGACGTTAAAGAGGACTGGACCCGGTACTGAGCCCTGAGGTACTCCACTAGTAACCCCCCTTTCTTCATGTCAGACAAATCTAATTGATTTCTTTTACTGGGTGACCAAAGTAATAGACCAGGGAGGGGCTGTGGATATGGCCTACCTAGACTTTAGGAAGGCATTTGACACAGTCTCGCACAAAAGATTAATAATCAAGTTAGCTTCAAGTTAGAATGTGTTCCATTCACTATTACCTTCTGTGTCCTGTTGTGCAGCCAGTTTGCTACCCAGGCTACCACCCTGGGACCCACTCCCAGGCTGGCTAACTTGATTATTAATCTTTTGTGAGAGACTGTGTCAAATGCCTTGCTAAAGTCTAGGTAGGCCATATCCACAGCCCCTCCCTGGTCTATTACTTTGGTCACCCAGTAAAAGAAATCGATTAGATTTGTCTGACATGACCTTCTTGCTGTGAATCCATGCTGCTTTGGGTCCAGTGCCCCACTGGCCTCTAGGTACTCAACAATTCTTTCTTTCAGAAGTGATTCCATCATTTTCCCCACCACTGAGGTCAAACTAACAGGTCTGTAGTTTCCTGCTTCTGCCTTGCTCCCACTTTTGTGAAGGGGAATCACATCTGCCCTCCTCCAGTCCTCAGGTACCACCCCATCTTCCCATTATTTGTTAAAAAGTGTGGTTAGTGGTGTCACTAGGTCCTCCCTTAGCTCTTTTAGGATTCTAGGGTGAATCCCGTCAGGCCCCATTGCTTTGTCCACCTTGAGTTTTAGAAGTTCTTTCAGTACTCTTTCTTCTTTAAATGGACTGGTATCAACCCCACTATCCAGAGTGCTTCTACTGTTTGGTTTAGGTAACTCCTCCTCTTCTTCTTTTGTGAATACTGAGCAAAAGTATTCATTCATTATCTCTGCCTTTTCACTGTCTCCCTCTGCCCACCTCCCCTCTCCTTTATTAATCTTCCCTATCCCTCCGTAACCTTTCTATGTTCCCTAATGTACCTATAAAGGTTTATCCCCTTCTTAACTGAGTTGGCTATCCTTTCCTCAGTTTGGGCCTTTGATTTTCTGACTGCCTTCCCACTTCTTTCTGCTTTAATTGATACAGTTCCTACTTCGCTCTGTCTGTGATTCCTTATACTTTTTGAATGCAGCCTTTTCTCCTTAACCTTCCTGACAACTTTCTTTTGGGAGCCATAGTGGTTTTATTCCACTTTGTTTTCTTTATTTGTTTTACACAAAGGCTTGTTGCCTCCATGATGGCAGTTTGATTTTCTCCATTGTTCTTCCACCCCTCCTTTCTGGCCATTTGCTAATGCATTCCTCAGGTATTCACCCATTTGCCAAAGTTAGCCTTTCTAAAGTCCAGTATCCTTGTATTTGTATGGCTTGTCTCCATGGTTGTGTTTATTGTGAAGCACACTGTGCAGTGGTCACTTGTTCCCAGGTGTCTACTGACTTTAAGTTTGTGATCCTCTCTCCATTTGAGAGTACCAGGTCTAATATTGCTCCCTCCCGAGTGGGTTCCACCACTAGCTGTCTAAGGCATGCTCCTGTAGGGCATCGAGAATGACCCTGCTCTTGGATGTGGCTGCAGTCCATGTTGCCCAGTTAACATCTGGCATATTCAGGTCCCCCATCAACAGTATCTCCCTTTTTTCAGCCATTTTGAGAATGCCGTCTATCATTTTCTTGTCCATTTCCTCCCCTTGAGACGGGGGTCTGTATACAACCCCTGTGTGGATTGTGATGCCATTCCCTGTCTCCAATGTGACCCAAAGTTCCTCTTGTCCTCCCCCTTTACCTTTTAGTTCTGTTACTTTGATCCCTTCCCTTATGTAGAGAGCTACTCCACCTCCTCTTTTACCCTCCCTGTCTCTTCTGTAGATTGTGTACCCTGGTATGTTGACATCCCAGTCATGGTTCTCCATGTACCATGTTTCTGTGACTGCCACAATATCCAAGTGCTCCACTTCCATCAGGGCTACTAGCTCTGGAAGCTTGTTTCCCAGACTACGGGCATTGATACTCATTGACCTCCATTTAATGTTGGCTTTATCCTTTTTTACCCCATCCCTGCTCTTATTGCCCTTGTCCATTTTTCCATTTACTCCTGTCCTGCCCTCTGTCAAGCTCTGTACCTCAGTGTTTACCCTACTACCTGCCGTGCTTTGTGGGGGGAGGCTTGAACTTTCCTGTTTCCTATCAGCACCTCCCCCCTTGGCTAGTTTAAAAGCTTGCCAAGGAAGCTTTTAAACCTGTCACCTAGGAGCATGTTTCCCTTCCTGGACAGATGCAGACCATCATGCCAGTATAGACCTTCATCTCTCCAGGTGGACCCTGTGTAGAGTTCACCTGATTGTTGTCAACTTAGTTTTGTTACAAATGCATGAATGACTGCACTGAGAACAGATTGTCCCCAGGCTAGACTTTTCCCATCTGGACAACTATTCAGGAAAATGAAATGAAATGATAACAGTATAAAACAAATGAACAAAGGAAATGTATATAAAATTGTGGAGATCCTGATACCTTAGGCCACTACTGAACTAAGCCCCATGAGGTCACCTTGCTGAAGAACTCCTGTGTATGCACATTAGATCTGTCCTTTTATCAATAGGAAACTTAGCCTACCAATAGTATTCGCGGGAAAAGTAGTTAGGTAAGAACTTATCATAACAGTAAGACTTCGTAAAAGGTTCCTGCAGTAGTTCATAACATGTGTGACTGCGCCCTCTGGCACCAGGACCGCATGGCAAACTTTTGCTAGCAATGTCTGGCAGGGGACCGCTCACCCAACGTCACATGACTGACATCAACATGACCCTATAAATGGGTGGTCCCTTCTCCCACCGGAGACTCAACAGAGTGTGAAAGGAGAAAAGGATATTATCCCTGGAGCCCAATCCAAAGAGGCCTGCAAAAGCAAACAGAAGACTGGGGGAAGGAGAGAGGGAAAAAGATGACCTACTGCAGGAACCTGTCTTGAAGCTCTACTGTTACGGTAAGTTGTTATGTAACTGTACTATCTTACTTCGAGAGGGTTCCTGCAGTAGGTCATAACATGTAGGACTGATTCCCAAGCAGCAACATGATCAGGACAAAAATTGAAGCACGGGAGGAAGGAAGGTCTGCAAAAAGACCCGAGCAGGTCTATGACAGAAGGCCCTGCAGGACAGCTAGGCCAAAACCCACTCTATGCCTTGAGGCAATGTCCAGATTGTAATGTTTAGTAAAAGTAAGGACTGAACTCTAAGTGGCTGCAGCACAAATCTCCACTGCGGACACATTCCTGAAAAATACAGCAGTGGCAGCCATACCTCTGGTGGAATGACCTTTGACCTCTCCCAGAAGAGGCTTGTCATACTTCTGGTAGCAGAAATGAATGTAGTTGGCCAACCATTTGGAAAAGCACTGCTTAGAGACTGCTGACCTCAGCATCTTGGGGGCAAAGGAAACAAAAAAAATGTATCATCTTTACAGACATCCTTGGTCCTGTTGATGTAATATCGCAATATTCTGTGCATATCTATGGTGTGCAGGACAGCCTCACCCCTGTTAGGAGTAAGCCGGATAATAAACAGGGAGTTCAATAGTTTGGTTCAAAGTGAACTCAGAAACCACCTTGGGAAGAAACTTAAGATTTGTATGCAGAGCCACCCAGTCTCTGTGGAAAATCAGATAAGGCTCCTTAAACATCAGTGCCTGGAGCTTGGAGATCCTTCAAGCGGAAGTAATAGCAACTAAAAAGAGTGCCTTCCAAGAGAGATAGTGCATCTCACAGCTTATCGCTGGTTCAAAGGGAAGTAAAATAAGCTTTTCCAACATAAAATTCAAATCCCAAGGTGGGGTGGGGTTATGGACTGGTGGTTTTAGATGGAGGATCCCTCTCAGAAATGTTCTGGATAGTTCCAACTGAGAGATTATCTTCCCATCTACCAAGGAGTGGTAGGCGGAGAAGGAGATAGCTGAAAGTTGGACTTTTAGTGAAGAGTAGCTGAGACCTGAGTCATACAGGTGTAAGAGGTAAACCATTACCTGGGACATCGAGCAAGAAAGAGGGTCACTCTCTTTTGAGGCTGCCCAAATGAAAAACTGTTTCCATTTCATTGCATAAGTAGCTCTAGTGTAAGGCTTTCTAGCCTCCTCCAGAACTTGGGCAACCCTGTCAGAGACTCCAAAATGGTTAGCAATTATGTCCGAAGGAACCACGCATGGAGGTGTAGAGACGTGAGGCTCGGATGCACCAGTCTGCCCTGATCCAACATCAACAGATTGCACCAAAGAGGCAGAGGTACGGGGGGCTCCACAGCCAACTGTTGTAGGAGTGGGAACCAAATTTGCCTGGGCCAGAGGGAGGTGATCAGCAACAGTTGTGTCCCCTCTGCTTGATGTTTCAGTATAACCTTCTGCACAATGGGAAAAGGAGAGAAGGCGTACAAGTATCTCCCTGTCCAACAGAGAGATAACGCATCTAACCAAATAACACCAGGCCCTTGAACGAGTGAGCAGAATTTGGGAAGCTTTGCGTTGAATGGGAAGGTGAATAGATCTAACTCTGGATGCCCCCAGCAGTAGAACAGATTTTCTACCACTTCATGGTATAGTTCCCATTTATGAGCTAGAGCCAAGGAATTGCTGAGGCTGTCCACCAGGATGTTGTGCACTCCTGGAACATGCATGGCTGTGAGATGTAGATTGTGCTGGATTGCCCAGTTCCAGACCCTTCATTGCTTCCCTGCACGGGGGATACGATCGGATGCCTCCTTGCTTGTTGATGTACCAGACCATCGACATGTTGCTGGTCTGTATCAACAGAGTTCCTGCTGTCAGAAGGGGCTGGAAGGTCTGAAGGGCATACAGGACCACCCTCATCTCCAGAATGTTTATGTGGAGAGAAGATTCCAACTGGGACCATTTTCCATGGGTTTGGTGGTCTCCCAGATAAGCTCCCAAACCCAGACACGATGCGTCTTTGGTGAGGGTCCAAGAGGGCAGGGAGAGTCTGAATGGTGTCCCTCGGGACAAGTTCAGAGGGTCCTGCCACCACAAGAGGTCCTTTTTGAGTGCACTGGACACCAGAATAGGATGGTCCAGGTCATCAATACCCTGATCCCATTGGACTCATAAGGTCCAATGGGTGGCTGTCATGTACAACCTGGCCAGAGGTACAGTTGGAATGGCCACAGACATCTGGCCGAGAAGGCATAAAAATGCCCTGGCTGGGGCACGGCTGGAGGAGACTACCATTTTGGCCTGCTCCTGCAAAGTATCCACTCTGTCCTCCGGAAGGAAGGCCTTGCCCTGAACCATGTCCAGGATTTCCCCAATAAATTGGATGCATTGAGATGGGACCAGAGACAACTTGGGGTAGTTGATGGTAATACCCAGTCATGCAAAGAAGTCCAGGGTGGAGGATAGGGAATCCTCCAGGCTGCTCCTGGACAGAGCTGCTATGAGCCAATCATCCAGGTACTGGAACACATAAACTCCCTGGTGATGAAGTGCCACTGTCACCACCGCTAGGCACTTGGTAAAGACTCTGGGTGCCGAAGAAAGGTCAAAGGGGAGGGCTTTGAATTGGAAATGCTCCTCTTGGATAGATAATCACAGGAAGCGGCGGTGGCCTGGGAAAATAGGTATGTGCAGGTATGCGTCCTGCATATCCAGTGCACAGAGCCAATGGTCTGTCTGAAGCATGGGCAGGAGTCTCTGGATTGTCAGCATGTGGAACCTTTTGTATTCTACATAAAGGTTCAAATGACTGAGGTCTAAGATGGGCCTGAGATCGCCATTCTTTTTGGGGACAAGGAAGAAATGGGAGAAATACCCTTTTCCCCTCTGCTCCCAGAGAACTGATTCTATTACAGATTTTTGTAGTAGAGCCTTGATCTCTTCCCTTACAAGAGATAAATAGTCTGAGGGATAATGAGATCATCTTGGAGGAGAGTCTGGAGGTTTATCCAGAAACTCGATGGTGTGCCCTCTTGCTATGATCTGAATGACCCAGGCATCCGATGTGATGCCCTGCCACTCTGAAAGATGGAGGGAAATTCTTCCCCCTACTGGCTCCACACTGTTTGGAGGTGGAGGAAGAGGAGGCCTGAAGGGAACAAGAGGTGGAGGAATGGGCGAGGAAGGTACTGTCTGCAGCTCATTGATTCTTGGGGGCAGGGGAAGAAGTAACAGTAGGTCCCAATGCTCTTCTCTTATTTTGTTGCCTGTTGAATGGCTGCTTGCCTTGGTGCTTTTGCTGGCACTGAAAGGGCTGCTTAGGCTTAAAGCCCACCTTGTGCATGGACTTTACTGATCTCAGGGCCTGTCTACTATCCTGGAGGCACGTGATGATACCTTTGGTTTCTCCCCCAAAGAGGATGGATCCTCAGAAGGGAGCATCCTGTATGGCTGCCTGAACATCCTGAGTGAAACTGGCACTGCGGAGTCAGGCGTGGTGCCTGAGGCAGATTGCTGTAGCCGAAGAGTGAGCCAAAGAATCTACAGAGTCATAGGTAGCCCTTAATGCATGCCTACCAGAAATTTTAGACAGTCTCAGGGCCTTCATGAGCTCCAACTTAAAGTCTGAGTCCTCCACCTTTTCTAGCCTGGCCTTGAGTTGGCCATGATAGCTTTTCAGTATGAAATCATGTGTGCCATGTCATTTAAGGAATGTAAGACACATGTAGAAGAAAAGTAGATGTTATGGCCGAATTGATCTAACTGCCTTGACATCTTGTCAGGAGGAGAGGTGCTCATATGTTTAGGTTTTGTATTTTGGTCATGAGACGCAGGGATCAGACGGAGTCTGCCTTTGGGTGGGAGCATAGATAAGGAGTGCTCTCAGGTGAATAGTAAGCCTGGTCCAGTTTCTTGGGGACAGCCAGGATGGAGTGAAGCATCTGCCAAATAGTGGAGGTGAGATCCTCGTGTGGCTCTATCCATGGGGGGATCGATATGGGTGATGTCTCGGCTAGGTCCAAATGTTCTGTAAGGTGCATGCATTTTGGGTCCTAATCCTCTGCATTCCAACCATTGGCTTGCTGGAGGATGCGGAGGAGTTCTGTAAAGGAAGGATTTTCAGGTGGAGACTTAGGAAATTCCTTACCATTCGACAATGCGATTTCCGAAAGGTTTTCAGAGTGCGAGTCGGAGGAATCAGCCTCCGAGTCCAAGGATTCTCCCTTCTCAGAGGCATTTGTCTCAGTTAGAGGGACCCCTGGAAAATCACCCCCAGAAATATGTGCCATGGAATGGCCAGACCTATGAGAACCCACAGGTGACAAAGAACGTGGGGTGGGGGATGCCACAGAAGCCGTCAGTCTCTTGTCCAAATCCACTACTAACTCGAATCTGGCCTTCTGCCACTAGGTCTGAAACATGGCCTGGAAGTCCAGCTGAGGTTGAGGCAGAGGCTGAGGCTGAAGCTGGGGCTGAGGCTGAGGTGGAGGTTGGTAGTATTGGTAAACCACCCCAGGGTAATGGGGGGGGTAACTTGGAGCCTAGAAAGGAGCACCATAGCCCGGCATCTGATATCCATGGTAAAAACCATGGGAAAAGTGAGTTGATGTCAGGGCTGACGTTGGGTAGTCTGACATCAGCTAACCTGGATAATGAGGGTAGCTCATGAGCAGACCATGGTGAATACCCTGATGGTCTCAGGGTGTCCCTGAGGGCCTCAAAGGAGGTGGAACAGAGGGACCTGGGAGGTTATTCGGCATCAGGAGTCCTGGCATCAGGATCACTGGAGTCAGAGACATTGCAGGAAAGCCTGACGTCTGGTTCTCAGGCATCAGAAAGGCTGGCATCAGACTTGTGGGGCCTGATGGATGCTCCTATGGAGGTCAGGCCAAAGAACCTGATGTCAGAGGCTTGGGGCCTGATGTAGGGATCCCTAGCTTATTGACAGAAGTCAGACAGGTTCCTTCAGGGTAGGAATCCAACTTATTGACAGCTGGGTGTTCTGTGTAAGGACCGGAGTCCGACTTACTGGTAGGTGACTTATCGGTGAATGATTCGGTCTTTGAGCCTGTCTTGATGGGCTTAAGAGAGCAAAGAAACCAGAGGAACTGGACAACGAGGCCTGGACAGTCACCAGTGGAGGCAGCCAAGGTTCAGACTTGTCTGTAGGGTTTTGTCCCACGACCTTGCTAGTACAGGATGCTCTCGGTCTTCCAGATGCTCCCACTCCCGGTGCTTCTCTTTTTCTTTCTTTTTCTTCTTAACCTTCGAAGAAAGGGAAGAAGCGGAGTCCATCAGCTTCTGCATTTCTTGTTCTAAAGAGGCCATCCTGAATTTTAAAAGATGGGCTTCTAGGTCCTGCTGCCTGCATTTGCGTGTGGCCTGGTTAAAGAGCTTGCAATCTGGGCAGGCCTTGATGTCGTGGGCCGGACCTAGGCAGAAGAGGCAGAGCTTGTGGCTATCCTTATGAGGGATCTGTGAGCCGCACTTCTCACACTTATTCTTGGTCTTCAGAGAGTTAGATGGAGAAGACATAAAAAGTAAGAAGAACAAACTATAAATGGTAGAATTATACTTATCAAAATGGCAATCAACTGGAGCAATATTCACCATGAGGTCCTTGCGCAGATTGACGGTGGAAAAGAACTGGAAGGTAGGAGTGGGAACCACCCATTTATAGGGTCACATGATGTTGGGTGGGGGGTCCCCTGCCAGATATTGCTGGAAAAAGTTTGCTGTACTGTCCTGATGCCAGAGGGTGCAGTCCCACATGTTATGACCTACTGCAGGAACCCTCTCGAAGTAAGATCCAGCATTATCCAGTAGGCAGTGACTATGCAGATTAATTACTGTACAGCAGCACCATGGAACCCACAGCACTAGTGGCAAATGGGAAATGTGGGAAGCTGTTTTCACTAACCAGTTAAGCACTTAAAACTCCATTGATGGACTGATGCTGCTGTGGCAACCTGACAGTGTCAGATAGCATTGGCCGAAATGCAGAAACTTAAAAGAATGCGTAACAAGTAGTGACATTTAAAATGAAAAGACAAATCAGTAAAATAAAGGTGAGGAAAACAGGGAAACCCTCTGATCTGACCAATTTTTGTACCCACTCCCACTGTATACATCAAATATGTAATGGGCTGTTGTAACATATCAGGACTGTCTTCATTCATTGTCTCTGACCCCCAGTGACTACTCACTATGCCACTCGTGAGGTCACTGGTGTCAATGACATCTCATGAAGATATTTCTGATATGTTATGACTGCCCATTACATGCCCCATAAATATTTGGACATTCAGTTAAGCATGGGTATTGGGACCACAGATCAAATAGCACCTTAGACTTGAAAAGGGATTATGCTATGAGTTACAGTATTTACTGGGGAGAAGGTTTCTCAGGTGCTTTCAAGTCAAATGAGAGAGAATAGCTCGTCATAGTGGCATGAGCCTGCAGTATGAGACAATGACAGAGTTGGAAGAGGAGTTGTATAGGAGAAATGTGACTAAAGGGTGTACTTAGTTAGATGTCTGTGATTACCCTTATATTGCACCCTCAAAGGGAATATGGACAGTATAGCCACATCTGTCACATCTTATTTTTCCTGGTCGTAACAGTTCCATAAGCCATAACATTAACATTAAGGCTTTAAAATGTTAAAGTCCCTTACTCAGAAAGTAAATTCTACATGTATGAATTTCTCCCTTGTTTCCTTTACAGGAAGGAAGAAAAAGAGAAAGTCCAAAGGTAGTAAGAAGGAGATGTCATCAAAGAAACAAAACAAGGATGAACCACAGGACAGAAGGCCAGACAAGGTGGAGGAACAGGAGCAGAGATCAAGGAAGAATGCAGGAACAAAGCAAACAAAAAGGCAACAGCAGTTGCGCTTGGTCCATAAGATCTTAACTGACAGTGGTGCAGCTGAGCGTTTTCCCAGAGCGAAAGGAGAGGGGAAATTGCTGCACTGCTCCTGAAGGATGCCGCGCTGCATGAGGTACTCTAAAGTGATTGAGAAGACAGTTTGTACCCCACTGAACAGCATACTGCTCACATTATCCTATGGAAGTATGAGCTGTGTTAGATTTCTTCAACTTTGGTATTAGACTAAAGTATCTGGAACTTTCTGTGTTACCTAAAGAACCTGACTTAAATGAACGCTGGCAAAGGCTGTATCTGGGCTTGAGCTACGACAGTCATATGTCTGACTGCCATTTTTGGCCAGTAGTAAAATCATGCTTAACATCAGCATTTTAAGAGCTGTTCAGGATTGTGTATCAGGGCCAGAAAGGTACCCAAACAGTGAGAGAGTTGGAGGTGCCTGTATTCTGGAACTGATTCAAAGAAATCCAAGAAGAGCAGCTATAGTGATGGGGGCCTTGTGTTGTTCTCACTGAGTTTGTACTCAATTTTTTTTTCATATTTTCGTTACTGTTGTTCACAAATTTGACTGGTGCCTAGTTATTACAGAGTATTTAATAGGATATTCCCAGTGAGAGAGGAGAGTACCTTTAATAATACAGATATTGCAGTTTGAAGATCTGACCTAATATCTGCCAGGAGACTACCTTACAGACTTAAGAACTCCCCTTATTGAATTTGTTTTCGATTTTATTGTAGAGAGGGTATTGGGAGGGTTTTGGGTGGGATGGTTAAGGTATTGTAGTGATTGAGTGACTGGTGAGAGCATTGTTGTATGTGGAGTATGTTTGAGTGTTTGTCCTCCTTTTGTTTCTTTGATGACACATCCTTCTTACTACCTTTGGGCTTTCTCTTTTTCTTCCTTCCTGTTACTGGAAGTGTTTGAAATAAGTAAAGGAAATAAGGGAGGAAATTCATACATACAGAATTTACTTTCTGAGTAAGGGACTTTAACATTTTAAAGCCTTAATATTAATGTTATGGCTTATGGAACTGTTATGACCAGGAAAAATAAGATGTAACAGATGTGGCTATACTGTCCAAGAGTAAGGGTGTTATTTTAAGATGAGTGCACTGTGTACTTATTAGTATATAGGGATAGTTTTGTTAAGGCCTTAATACAGTATGTGTTGGATGAAAGATTCCCGTGTAAGATATTATTCTCCCTCTAGACTCTGCAGCCTCCATCCCTTCAACCGTCCTCTATTGCCAGCAGAAGTCTATGCACAATGCAGGGCTCTGGGGATAGCTTGTAGGGGAAGAAAACTGAGGCTGGTGGGGTCTGTGGGGAAGAATATGGTGGCGGGGAGGCAGATCAAGGTGGTGAGAACCAGGAGGTGCCATGGGGTGAAATAGGCTAGGAAAGAGGTCCCTCCTCTCTTGTGCCCATACCCAAGGGTTCCACAGTCTGTGGGCAGGTATCTGGACCAGCCCCATCTGCCTGTCCTTCCTGGGCAGTGATGTGCAATGCCAGATTCATCAAAAACAAGACAGCAATTATTGCTGACCTTGTTTCAGTCTGATCTGGCTTGCATCACCCAGACCTGGGTGGATGAAAATGCTGGCCCAATTTTGGAATTAGCTATTCTGGCTGGGTACTCAGTGATTCACTGCTGGAGAAAAGATCATGACTTGTGGTGTAGCAATTTGTTTTAAATTGCACTGTAATCTCACGCCCCTCTCAGTAGGAACAATGAGGCCTTGCGGATGTGTAGCTGCTCAATGGGCTGCAGGTGTAGGTTGATAGATCCTTCTCATCTACTGTCCTATGGGGGATGGGAGGGAATTCTTGCAAGAAGTTGCAGACTTCATCGTCGAGTGGGTGCTAGAGTCACCCAGATGGATTATTCTGGGTGACTTCAATGCCTGGTTCAAGGGTGAACTTTCGCAGTTTGGTCAGGACTTCCTCTAACTGATATATTCATTGGGCTTAACACAGGTTGTTACCTCTGCAAACCATATACAAGGCCACTCCTTGGTCCTCATCTTCCTACTAGGAATGGAGGTCACTGACCTTATGGTGGAACCAGTCATTTGGTCGGACCACCATACTGTGAGGTTCTTGCTTGAGGCACCCCCCCAAGCATATGCTAGCACATAGGCTACATCATTTTATACCTGACCTCATAGACGCTGACCAGTCTGGCTTCATAAGAACCTGTCAAACAGCAGACAACATCAAATGGACTTTGCTATTGATACAGCACACTACCCAAGAGAAAACGCCAACCATTATGCTTTGCCTAGAAGCCCAAAAAGCATTTGACAGAGTTACTTGGAGATTTCTAAATAGGACCCTCACTGTCTTTAACTTCCCTTCAAAATTCCTGTTTGCTTTTCCCTCTTCTGTGGCACCCATCAGGGCTGCCCCCTTTCTCCTTATCTGTTCGTCCTCTACACAGAGCCACTGGCCCAATCCCTGAGACAAGCAGAAACTATTACAGGCCTAGAAGTAAATGGACTCATTCACAGGGTGGTGTACTGCAGTGACGATTTACCACTATACATTACAGATCCAGAAAGATCTCTTGCATCATTCATGGAGTACCAAAAAACTATTGAGACCCTTGCAGGCTGTAAACTTAATGAAGAGAAGACAAAAGACCTCCAGCTTAACTTTATACCTACACCAAGGTTGAAAATTGAATACCCATTTAAGTGGGATAGGCAACACATAAAATAATTCAGAGTGCAGCTTAGACCAAGCGTAGCACAACATTATGCTTTAAATTATGAACTGATAGAGCAAAAAAAAAAAATGGGGCTTCCTTATAATATCCCTTACTCAAAGAGTTAATTCTATATGAATAAATTTACTCTCTTGATTCCTTTACTTATTTCAAACACTTCCAGTAAGATCCAACTCTAAAGCCTTCCAGAAATGGAATAAGCTTATCTCTCAATGTATATGGGGAGGACACTGACCAAACTCCAACTCCATAAGACTCATGGGGGACTAGCACTTCCAGATCTACTTCGATACCACCAAGCAACTACACTTGGGCATGTACTTATGTGGCTACGCCCCCCCCCCCACCATGACCTAGATGGGTTGACCTAGAGCTTCGGTTACTATTGGACCCCTCAGGCAAAATTTTGTTTGTCAGTGGTGAAATACAGATCTCAATCTGCATCATTGCAAACTCCCTTAAAATCTGGAAAGCAACAGTCAATATATAGGTGAACTGCCAGAGAGCTAGGTACTTTCAATAATGGCTCGCCAGCTTGATGGTGTAATTGTGACACAGAGGTGGCCACACATACCCATGTAATTTGGGCCTGTCTAGCTTTGACTCACATCTGACAGACCAGTGAGGGAGAACTGAATGTTGTCTTCCCCAGTTAATGCCCACTAATGCTGGAAGCAGCCATACTCCACACTTTCCACTACATATCAAAGATAAGACCCAAATACATATCTTGACTATCTTACTGACCACCTACACAAAACCAATGGGAGAATACAGTGTGGGAGGTATACAGAATGGAGAAATGTATGGTTCACTTGAGGAATACTCTCCCCAACACTAGAACAGATGAACCCAATGGCTAATGCATGTCATAGTGCATAGGCCAGACATTATACTTTGATAACTCTTAAAGGCCATTGCCAGATCCTTATATGAACCACCCAGACTCTTAATAAGGGAAATATCCTCTGGTGTGTACTGAGCTGGCCAGCCCATACCAAGTATGGGAGTACCAAGAGAAGACAGACGAAGATTTGTACCCCGTGTCCCTTGCCACACATACCTCTCATAACTTTGTACTGTACAAGCAAGGTAGATACCAAAAGTATATGTCTGCAATATGATGGCTTCCATGTTTCTTCTGTTATCAATTGGAGAAATGATGAAACTTTGCATTGTACTCTGTAAAATCATGTTCATGAATATAACAGATAGATGAAAAACTTTTCGACAAACACAAAATTAAAAAGAAAAGCCTGTAATTTTGGTATTGGCTGGTAAGGTAATAACAGATCCAGAAGCAAATGGTTGGATACCTTTTATTTGACCAACATAAATGTTACAACAGAAGAACAAAATGCTCTAGCTTTCAGACCAACGAAGTCCTTCTTAAGAAGCTTTATGACAGTTATTTAGAAAATCCCATACTATTAGCACCCAGACAATGCATAAAAACTAGAAATAATTTTCATTGGTTTAACATACTCATTCGAAAAATAACAGAAGTTTGTGTCAGAGAAGCTAATTAACACCAGCATGCTTTTAGCTGAGAAGCCCCTGAAGGTCAAAGATTATCAGAAAATAGTAACAAACAGAGAGTTCTCCTCACATAAATTTTAAAATGTCACAGTATGTTTCAAGAAAACAATCTACTGTTAACAAAACCTTAGCATACCATTCTCCCTAATTACATGTAAGATGAGGAGCGTACAACTTTAATTGCAAGTGTCCTTGTGTTTTAAAGAACACAGTCAATGAAAGGAAAACCTGTGGATAATAATACATGCTAAAATGAGGCCTAATTGCAAGTTAAAACAAGCTCCCTAATTAAAATAAACAGAAATTATATATATGTATATATGGCATACAGAGGGTTTAAAGTGAAGTTTACTCAAAGTGAGCAAATGTTTCACACATAACGTAATATAGGACTTAGCTTGAGACATTTTCCCAACTATACTCTCAACCAGTTAATATATTCCATAAACTGTAAGGCCTTCAGTGTTGTAACATGATTTAATACACAATAATATCAATTGTAAGTGTAAGTGCCTAATAAAATAACAAAACTACTTGTTAAGGACCCCCAATAAATTGAGGCCATGAACCTGATATGTACAGATTTCAATACAATATCGGTGTATAACAAACATGTACAGAATCAGTCTAATGAATCTGAATAAAAACTCATAGGAATAAAATCCCCCAGTCCCCCTTCCCGGGTAATGATAACTAGTTAGAATGAGATATATATATATATATACAAGAGTCCTAATGCAACATCATTCACACTAATCTTTGTAATATTTACCCAAAGGAATTAAACCTTTCATGAACCCCCAAGTAAATGAGATATGCATCTTAATGTGTACAGAATTTAAAAATGTGACAGTATGTAATCTAACCACTGACAACTGGTAGAAGGAAGTAAATGTTCACCATATATGAGAACTAAGAGTTCTAGCCACTGTAACACCATTATGTCATGTGCCTGAATAAAAGACTACCACAATAACCACACCCACTATACCTGCAAAAAACATTCAAGACCCACATAAAAATTGCCCCATGCCACAATCCCCCCTCCACACGCACACACCACACACCACACACACATTCACACAGTGCTAAAGAGAGAAGCCAACATGTAGATAACCAGATAAAGGGGACTCTATAAGTCTAAAACTAAAAAAAATCAAAGGCTCGCTGAGAACTTAAGTAATTATTATGGTAAGGTAATGTAATTTTTAACTTTTAAAAAATTAAAATATCTTGTGATTCAGAAAGCCATGAAACATCTTTAGGCTTCTGAGTGCTACTGAATCAATCCTCAGCCTCCAGCTGCAGTGCCCCAGAACCAGTCCAAGCAGCCACCTGACTCCAGTCCGGTTCACCCTTTTCTCTACTGGCCTTTCCAAGACCTCAGCTCAAAGGAATCCTCTTTCTTCTTCAGACTATCATTGATCGACTAACCAACCATTAGTCTCAGTCCCGAACTGACTCCTACACAATGCCCACTGCCTAATCCCATCCTTTTCTCCTAGCCCTACCAGTATGACTAAGTGCATGCTAAAAGAATCAGCTGTCTGTGCTGCTCAGCCTCAATGATCAATGGACCCCAACAATATGGACCCCTGCTACTATGAGAATGCACTCCTAATCCCCAATGGGCAGTTCGGGGTGGGGGGGGAGTAGTACACTGTCATGGGCTCAAGGCAGAAGACTCAATTTAAGGTTTAAGTTTTCATGCTCCTTGAGCACTTTGTCTCTAGTGGACACTAATCTCCCTCACCTGGTTCCCACTGCTAGAAGGACTCAGATCACCAGGCTAGCTCCCACTGTCCCAAATCTGCCATTCAGTCCCTCTCTTCCCTGTGAACCTGTGTCAAGAAGTAGTTCCCAACCCTCATAGGCTAAGCTGGCTGGGCTGGCCAACCTTCCCACTCCTCAATACCTCTCAAGGGTCTTGGCAGTGGAAAAATGGACTGAGAAAGCTGAGTATTGGGATAAAATGAAGCTAAAACTTGAGGAGACAGGTTTGATCCTTAACAGCTGGTCTATAGAGTCACAACTCACTGAGGAAGTACCCAATAAGGAGGGGGGGGGGGAGAAGAACACATCTGTCAGGAATGGGTGAGTGAGAGATTGTAAACACTGTGATTGAAGAACCGGAAAACTCCATCATTGGGGGGCAGCCGAATGCTGAAATTGAATGGCAGGCAGCAGGGTCTAGCTCAGATGAACAAGGAGAGCTACAGAGGGGGAAAAAAGAAGTGCAAGGGCTGGAGAACAGATCAAATGGAAGAGAGGGGATGTGCTTGATCAGAGAGCTGCGGGGTGAAAAAGAGTGCAGGAGCAGGGAATACATTCACTGATTCAATCTGAAGTTCTTCAGCTCTGCTCACGGGGTGCAGCACGGACTATACAGACTGCTATGTGTTCAGTATCCGGTCACACCCTCAGACCCCCTTTTCTCTCTCTCCCCTCCTTTCACTATAAGTGTCAGAAAAACAGGCTGGAATATCAGTTATTTATTATGTCCACTGAGCTGAGGTTCAAGCTTTTTCCCCTTTGCTTCATGGATCGTGTAAAACAATGGAAAACAGCTCAAGTTTTCTTTCACAACTTGGTGTGTATAAAAAGTCCTTGTAATTTGCAAATGAACATGGTATGAGGCAACTTCAGAATGATATAAAAATAGATTTTATTATTCCTGTACAATGTGAACTAATTATTCATGTACAATATAAACTAATTAAAACTAATAACACTACTGCATAGTTATCAAATCTTGTAAACACTGCATGAGGCAGAATAAATACAAAGTAATAAAGCTTTCAAGAAAAACAAAGAGAACAAGACACAGTGTGTAGTCTTATTAAACTTCTGAAAATAACAATGTTATTTTCCATACCAGTATATGTTACATATGTTAGAAGGTCTCCTTTATGTAACCACCCCTTTCCTAAGCTACTCCAAAAATACAAAAAATATTAAAGTGATACTTAGACACCTAGAGTGTGTACAAAATGTGGTTTTTCCTCATGATGCAAAATGACAGAGAATCTGCTTCTCTGCTGTTGTTGTTACCCTGGTGGTACTGGCTCTTGCTAGAAGTACAGCATCTCTTCTCACACTGGCTCGGCTAACTTCTGGTATACACACAGAGACAGGCTTGAGATCTTGTTGGAAGGGCTTTTCAGCTCAGACTCAGCAATCTCAGATGTAGACCATGACAGCAGCAGACCTCCTGTCGAAGACCACGCATTGTTCGAAGTGCTGGGGAGTCAGTTAGGAGGATATTTGTATCTGTACTACACTACGATGAGGATTAAGCTGTATTTGTACCAATAAATTGGAGTTTGATTGCAAATGGCTTTTTGCTGATCCTCATTTTGAGTCACTGAGAGCAGACTGCATTTGGAACTCATGACAGCAGCTGGTTTGAAGGGATTCTAACCAAATTTCAGATTGCTTAGTATTTATAAGCTAGTCACATTTACATAATTATGACATCACATATTCTGGTTTACCAACTCTGAATGGAGATTGAAAATGAGGGGGGAACTGAGCATTCAAGTTCCTGGCACCACTCCTCTCTAGTACAATGCCTAATTGAAAATAAATTTGAAATTAAAGTTATTTTTCACTCTAACATCTAAAGGCTACAAGATACACATGTTAATATACAGGTCTTTACATTCAACGTATCATTTTGCACATTCTGAAGTAAGTCTTATGTCTCTAAAGTCTATAGTTGACAAGATAAGCCATAAACATTGTCTCCAAGCAGATATCCTTCCTAAAAATTATATCTTAAGAACATAAGAAAAGTGTCGTCAGATGGGGACCATGTGGTCCATCTAGTCTGCCCAAGGTGGCTACCCTCTGAATTATTCCTAAGTTGCCCACATTGCCTGTCCCAAGCGAGTTTGAATTCCCTTACTGTCTTTGATGTCACCACTTCTAGTAGCAGGCTGTTCCATGGGTCTAACACTCTCACGGTGAAATAGTACTTTCTCGAGTTGCTTTTAAACTTACCTCCCACCAGACACAAGTTGTGCCCGCTTGTATGAACCGCCCTGTTTTCCTGGAAGAGGTTTTTCTTCTGAGTTGTGTTAATTCCTTTGATGTACTTAAATGTTTCTATCATGTCCCTCCTGTTTCTTCTCTGTTCCAGGGAGAATAAATTTAATTCTTTGAGTCTTGTCTCATATGGCTTATGATGCAGCCCCAGCACCATCTTTGTGACCTTTCTTTGCACCACCTCCAGATGGTCAATGTCCTTTTTTAGGAGAGGTCTCCAGAACTGGACATATTACTTGAGGTGTGGCCTCACCAAGGATCTGTAGAGGGGCATAATAACTTCTTGCTTTCTGCTAATAGTACCCCTTCCAATGCATCCAATGATACTACTTGCCTTCTGTGCTGCTTTTTTGCATTATTTGCCTACCTTTAAGTCACTGGTAATGATCATGCCCAGATCCCATTCCATCTTAGTCTCCTCTAATTGATGCCCTTCTAGTACGTACATTTTTTCTGGGTTCCAATTCCCCAGGTGCATTGCCTTACACTTCTTGGCATTAAATTTTAACTGCCAACTTCTGGACTATTCTTCCAGTCTTCTTAGGTCTGCTATATACACATTCTACCACCTATAACCAGCTTCTGCTATGAGAAAAACATCCCCCAGTTATTACAATACAGTAAATCCAATAGACAGAAACAAACACTAACCTCATAACCAGGTTCGGTTCGTATATGTTTTGTTGCATTGTACGGTATATGGCTTAAAATGAAACAATTGTTTTACAGCAAGTGCACACATCACAATATTCTTCTTCTCCTTAAACTTGGTCCTGTATAAGGACCGTAGCCTCTGATCTCAAACAATCCTTGTTCTGATAAGGACAGCTCATTCAGGGGAGATGGAAGTCAAGATAGCAGCCCCATACTATTTTAGATTCCTCACCACTGTCTTTGAGTGAGTATGTGAGCCTTTTAAGGGGTAGTATCTAAGTTCCACCTGTAGTTCCAATGTCGGGGGTTACCCTGGACACCCATGTGTTTTAAATATAGTACTGAACCAGTACCAGTAGAAGATGATTATTATGTTTATACAACACCCATTTCTCTTGGTCCTCAGTACCTAAGAGTAAAGGGTGTAACTGGAATTCAACATTTGTGGATTTTCCTCCACTGTCTCAGCAGTCTCTTCAAAGTACCCTTTTATTTATTTAATTAGACTTTATCTTAAGTGCCACAGCTTCTGTCTGGAAGGCTGACTACTGCCATCTTGCAGGCAATTGCATGCTCCCTTCAATTGGTTGAAGCTAATGTGCCCAGCTAATTACTGAATCAGTTGGGCACATTAGCACAGAGCAAGCCAGGGGTGTTGATGGCTGCCTCGGAGATTGCAGTGGACAACCTTTATAACAGAAATATCGACACATGAGATAAAGTTTAATAAAATACAATTTTTTAATGTTCATTTATTGCAAAAAATTATTGGAAGAATAGGGTTTGGAAGGGAGTGGTGTTCTAAATATACGACTTTTTCCTTCAGTGCAAACAGCCATGGAGTGCCACTGGCCTTTCATAATTACAGGTTGGATTTCAAATCTTCGTTTGAGTAACAGGTAAAAGGAACTGATGTGGTTTCAGTTCTTTGGGGTCAAAAATTCACCACAGAATCATCATGCATGATCTGGTCTCTTTTGCTACCTTGCTGAAAAGAGGCCCTAGATTAGCGCACAGACTTCTTTAGCTTTCTACTAAGGTACATTGGTGCCTGTATTAGTCTTGACCTAGGGATAAGCGGATTCCTGTGGCTGGTTATATCAGTCCTTTACATTCAGCAAACATTAAAGTTTAGTGTCCAACAATTAAAACAGCAAAGTTTATTCTTATTTTTTTTATACTTGTAGGTATAATGAGCATATCTGCCCATTTTTATATATCACAAGTTAACACGTACTGTATACAAAACATGAATAGAATATTCACATAAAACAAGTACAAAATAGTCATACAATAAATAGGTCACAGCACAACATCTACAATTAACATTGTAAATTCACATAAAATAATTGCAGTCACACAAAACAATTACATTATCATTATCAAGAAGCCAGGTCCATAGTGATTTTTTTAAACTATTCAATGATGTACAATTCGTGATATGAGAAGGGAGAGAGTTAAAACGGATAGGAGCAGTAAATAGGAGGCTAATGCTGTCACATCACATGTAATGATGGTTAGGAACCTATGACGCAGCTTACCAGTGTAGACAATGGAAATGAATCCGGGTAAGCCTGGGCTGATTCCTGCTTACAAAGTGGATCTTGGGGTACCTGGTGGTTGAGTTGGTGGGGAATCCCTATAAACTGGTACGTGCTTGGGTCAGTGTAGTGGCGCAGAGGGCTGCAGCGCTGTGGCACCTTACTTCTCACCATGCTGGTGACCTGAGCTTGGGAATGAACTCGGGTCGAGGGGGGGGTTGGTGAGAGGGATGGCTGGGAGAGAATAGAGTGGCCGCCTGGCAGCTCTAGTGCAGTGGTTTAAGACTCTGAGCTGCAAACCTGGATACCTGGGTTTGGATCCCACAGCCCCCACTTGCATATTGTGTGACCCTGAGCAAGTCACTTAACTTCCTTGTGCTCCCAGGTTGCACCTGTAAACAAGCTTTCAGCTTAGTGTATCTCTCCTGGTTAAAAAAAAAAAAGCTTCCATATCTAATGCCCCCTCTAGTATATCCACCCTGTTGCAGAGCTTCATATTGTCTGTGAACAAGCAAACCTTCACCTCCAGTTCATCAGTGATGTTACTGAAGAATATGTTGTAGAGGATGGGACCCAGCACTGATCCCTGTGGAACGCCACTGATCACACCTCCCTCCCTTGATAATGCCTCACTAACCAAAACTCTCTGAGTACAATTCTGCAGCCAGTTTCTAATCCAGTTTACTATTTTCTGTCTGACTCCTGCATGTTCTAGTTTGTCAGCAAGTCTCCTGTGGGGAACAGTGTCAAAGGCCTAGCTGAAGTCTAGGTACACCACATCCACTGTCCCACCCTGGTCCACTGTTCTGGTAACCCAATTGAAGAACTCAGTCATGTTTGTTTGGAATGAGTGCCCTGCTCTGAAGCTATGCTGCTTGGGGTCAAGTTTTCCAGTTTCCTTTAGGTAGTCACCTATTCTCTTCTTTAGTAATATCTCCATAATTTTTCCCCACTATATAGGTCAGGCTGACTGGATGATAGTTTCCTGCCTTCATTGCTTCTACTTTTGTGCAAGGGCACAACTGTTGCTCTTTTCCAGTCTTGGGGTACTCTGCCGCTTTCCAGAGATAGATTGAACAGCTCAGCTAGTGGTGCAACTATTTCTTCTTAAAACTCTTTTAGTATTCTGGGGTAGATACGATCTGGCCGCATGGCTTTATCCACCTTAAGTTTGCTATCTTTTCTAAGACTCTGTCTTTCTTGAAGTGGCTTATGCCTGCCCCTTCACTATCCTGCTCTGTCTTACTTAGTGTAGGTCCTTTGCCAATATCTTCTATTGTGAAGACTGAGTGGAAGAATTTGTTTAACAACTCTTCGTTGTCTTCATCTTTCTCTAACAGCTGGCCCTCCTTTGTTGCTAGTCGGACTATTCCCCCCTTTACTCTTCCTTTTTCTGTTTGCTTCCACGCATGTGCAAGAAACACATTGGGACAGTACGGCATTTGAGAAGTGTGTCACTGTTCTGGTTAATGCATGCAAAGCTTTCTTGGGCTCATCCTTCAGGCACCAATCAGTCGGCAAGTTGTGTATGACACCAGTCTAAGAGAAATGGTGTCTACTTGAAAGAAATTAGCTGATGCTATCAGGGACAGTTTCATTGCTGCAACTATTTACATGCGTACAGTGACCCTCCTTACTCTCCTCCATCTCCTGTTGCACAGACACAGACATACTTTTTTTGCTGCAAGGCTACTGAAAGTGTAGGACCTCCCCATGCCCAATATACCACACTGGGTGGCTGGCCAGGCCGTACCTGCTGCCGCACTCTCCACAAGAGTGGGTGATGTCCTCGGTGCTCTCAGGCAGGTAACTGGCAGCATGGATGGGTGTTTGTTTGTGTTTAATGTCTTCGCAGTGCATTTACCCAGGATAACCCACCTGAGACTAAACATCTCATTTTCAGTAGAGTCCTGCTTTTGACAATTTCCACAGCAAAGCTCACTGGAACATTAACAGGCTACATAGCATAGTGGTGGTCGCTCGTATGGCATAATTTTGATGCTGCCTGCCTTTATTCGGGGAGCCCCCACTCTCTTGATCATTTTAATGCCTCTTGAAGAGGTCAAAGGGGTGAAAAGATTGAGTCTAGTTTTGCTCATTGGACCTACAATGAATCATCATTCAGCCCACCAGAAAAGGAACCCTACTGAGTAAAGGAAATTTATTGGACCTGATTTTTCTGACTTTTTATTTTTACCTCACCTCAGCCTTTCAAGAACTGAAACCAGGGTCCTGCCATTTTCTCTCGGAGACCACAACCCAGTATACAGTGAAGTAGTCATTAATAGTACAACTTTTCTGGACCAGCAAATATTTCTTTTTTTTACTTGCTATTTCTAAGCCCCCTCATCAACGCAACTGTGCGACTCGTCAGAGACTCCCTAGGGGTCCTGGAAGGCTCTGCCATGCATCCTAGGGCTGTGTACAAGGACTGACCCCCCCATCCCACTGTTGATAACACCCCTGGATGGGGTAGGAGGGGGACCTCCAGATCATCCCCCAACAGCCAATTCCATTGTGTTGGGTGGTCCAATGGAGCTCCCCACAGGATCCTGGTTATGTGGCTGAGGCACCGGGGCCCATTTTGCAGTACAGCTTCAGTTTTTTCTGGTGTCCCTTCCCCCCCCCCCGAGGACAGCAACACACTAGGAAGTCAAGGAGACGTGGGGCACGTCTAGACGTACTGCCACTCCAGACCTCGGTCAATGTCCTTCCTTCACTCTGTTGCCCCACATATACCTCCACCTGTGGTCACCCAAATGGCGGTACTACAGCGAGACCTGCAGCCCACCCTCCCCAGAGGATGAAAGCAGCCCTCTGGGTGCTCGATCCTCCTCCCCCCGGCCATACCTCCAGCAAACCAGACTAGCCACTGAACCCGGGTCACTGGTGTTGCAAGTGGTAGATCTATGGCTACGCTGGCAGGCCAGCACTGACCAGCAATATTGTATATAGAGGTGCTTTAGAAATCTTAATATTGATACTTTTCTAACTGGGCTTCAGAAGGACAAGTGGTACAGGATAGATTTGAACCCTAATCTGGAGTTATGAATTTTGTGAATTTGCCAAAATGTTCCTAGATGAGGATAGCAGCACACTAGGAAGTCAAGAAGAGGTGGGCACATCGAGACGTACTGATGCTCCAGACCTCGGCCAATGTCCTCCCTTCACTCTGCTGCCCTGCATACACCTCCACCTGTGGTCACCTAAGTGGCATTACTGCAGTGGAACCTGCAGCCCACCCTCCCTGGAGGAGGAGAAGAGCAACCCTCTGGGTACTTAATCCTCCTCACCCCGGGCAGCCCTCCAGCAAACCAGACTCACTACCGAACCCAGGTCATTGGTGTTGCAAGCGGTAGCTCTACTGCTATGCTGGTGGACTGGTGCTGACCAGCAATATTGTACACAGAGGTGCTTTAGAAATTTTAATATTGATGATTTTCTATTTGTTTGTTTGTTGTTTGTTTGTCAGAGATTGGAATTACAAACCTTTGAGTCAGAGACTCATTTCCGAAGGCTCCACGTCATAAGTACACATTAAGACACATGGGTACACATATATACACTCAGTTGTAACTGGGCTTCAGAAGGCGAAGTCATACAGGTTAGATTTGAACTCTGATCTGGAGTTATGAATTTTAGAATTCACCAAAATGTTCCTAGATAACTGTGAACATTTTGCAATTCTAAACATCAAGAAACTTAAAAAAAAAATAAAATAAAACCACATGCCATAGGTAATTGAAAAACTCAAGCCACAAATTACATGAAAAGAATGTGGAGAAAAGCAAACAGAACATTTAATCATGGGGACTGTGATTTAAAATATTCAGGAACTAGTGTAAAAATTCTGTACGTAAGGCAAATGCTTGTTTCTCTTATGTATCTATAGAAAGTTTTATCTCCCTTCCTAACCCCCTGTGCTATTCTTTCCTCTGTTTGGGCTTTGGCTATCTGAATTGCTTTTCCTGCCTCCTTGAGTTTTTATGTTTGCTTGCACGCATGTGCAAGAAACATAGTGCCATCATACGAGTTTTCTAGAGGTGTGTCAGCCTCTTCCAATTCAGTCAGTTTGTTTGCAGGCACAGTCGCAGTGCGCCAATCACTGCTGCAGCTGTCTATGACAGCAGGAAAATGCAGTGGCATACAGTTGAAAGGGAGAGCTATGCTTCAGTGAGCAGAGCTCTCCCCCCCACCACATACCTAGCACTCGCATATTGCATGCTGATGCGCCCTCCCCATGCACACACTGTGTGGCTGACTGGGGTGCTCAATCCCCCGTCGGGTCCACACCTCCACCACCAACAACAGCTGTCCAGGTGCCACGCTGGGAGCCCAACCCAGTGTGGAAAGAACTGTCATAGCCCTATAGCATAGCAAATCATAGCAAATGTCATAGCAAATAAACAAAACAAGATGATGTAAGAAACCACTATGGTTCTCAAAGGAAGTGGCAGTGAAGGTTCAAGAGAAAAAGAAAGCATTCAGTAAGTACAAGGAATCACAGAAGAAGCAGGACAGAGAACTGTATCAGTTAAAGCAAAAGGAGGCTGGGAAGGCAGTCAGAACAGCAAAGGCCCAAACCGAGGAAAAGATAGCCAACTCAGTTAAGAAGGGGGATAAAACCTTTTATAGGTACATCAGGAGCAAAGGAAGACCAAGGAGGGATAGTGAGGCTTAATAAAGGGGAGGGAGGGTGGGCAGAGGAGACTGTGAAAAGGCAGAGATACTAAACAAATATTTTTGCTCAGTATTTACAAATGAAGAGGGAGGTACATAAAACAAACAGTAGTAACACTCTGGATACAGAAGTTGATACCAGCCATTTATAGAAGAAAGAGGTTCGAGAAGAACTCTTAAAACTGAAGGTGGACAAAGCAATGGAGCCTGATGGGATTCATCCCAGAATTCTAAAAGAGCTAAGGGTAGAACTAGTGACACCACTGACTACCCTTTTTAACAAATCATGGGAGGATGGGGTGGTACCCGAGGACTGGAGGAGGGTAGATGTGATTCCCCTTCACAAAAGTGGGAGCAAGGCAGAAGCAGGAAACTACAGACCTGTTAGTTTCAACTCAGTGATAGGGAAAATGATGGAATCACTTCTGAAGGAAAGAATTGTCGAGTATCTAGAGGCCAGAGGGGCACAGGACCCTAGCCAGCATGGATTCACAGTCGGCAAGAAGGTCATGCCAGACAAATCTGATAGATTTCTTTGACTGGGTGACCAAAGTAGAAGATCAGGGAGGGGCTGTGGACATGGCCTACCTAGACTTTAGCAAGGCATTTGACACAGTCCCACAGAAAAGATTAATATACAAGTTAGCCAGCCTGGGAGTGGGTCCCAAGATGACAGCCTGGGTAAAGAATTGGCTGGAGAATGGGACACAGAGAGTAATAGTAAATGGAGTCCACTCAGAAGAAAGGAGGGTTACTAGTGGGTACCCGCAGGGGTTCAGTATTAGGACCGGTCCTCTTCAATGTCTTTATAGCGACATTGCGGAAGGACTGGAAGGAAAAGTATGTCTCTTTGCAGATGACACTAAGATCTGCAACAGAGTTGATGCACAGGGTGGGGTGGAAAGGATGAGAAGGGACTGGCAAGGTTAGAGGAATGGTCAAATGTATGGCAGCTTAGATTCAATGCTAAGAAGTGCAAGGTAATGCACCTGGGAAACAAAAACCCAGGGGAAGAGTACACAATGGGGGTGAGATACTAACAACAACAAAAATGGAAAGGGACCTGGGGGTAGTCATATCAGATGACCTAAAGGTGGGCAAGCAATGTGAGAGGGCAGCAAGGAGGGCTAGGGGGATACTGGGATGCATAGGGAGAGGCATCACCAGTAGAAAACAGGAAGTTATTATCCCTCTGTACAGACAGCTGGTGAGATCCCATCTGGAGTACTGTGTGCAGTTCTGGAGACCCAATCTCATAAAGAGACATAGACAGGATGGAAGCTGTCCAGAGGAGGGCAACTAAAATGGTGCAGGGTCTGCACCAGAAGACATTGAAGAGACTTAAGGAGCTTAATATGTATAGCCTCGAGAAAGGAGTTAGAGGGGACATGATAGAAACTTTCAAGTACCTCAAGGGAATCAACAAAGTCCAAGAGGGTAGCATCTTTCAAAAAAAGAGGTGTGCAAGAACAAGAGGGCACAATTTGAAGATGGGGGCAGCTCAGAGGTAATTTAAGGAAGTATTTTTTCACAGAGAGGGTTGTGGATGCATGGAACGGCCTTCCGGAGGAGGTTGTGGAGTCAAAATCAGTGGTGGAATTCAAGCATGCATGGAACAGTAATAAGGCAATTCTGGGGGGTTGGGGTGAGAAGAAGTAGGCTGCTGGTTAATTAGGATCTGCAGCTTACCCAGTAGATGGGGAAATGGGCAGACTGGGTGGGCCAAGCGGTCCTTATCTGCCATCAAATTCTATATTTCTATGTTTCTATAGCTAACGGGGGTGCCTAATCCCCCATCGGCTCCACGGCTGCACTCCCCCCCAAAAAAAGCTTTCCATGTGCCACGCTGGGAGCCCACCCCAGCATGGCACAGCATATTATGGCTGACAGGGTGCCCAATCCCCCATCAGCTCCAGCCCCCCCAAACAGCCTTTCCAGCTGCCACGCTGAGAGAGCCCACCCCAGCGTGGCAAATGTCCGTGTCGTCTAAAACCTGTAAAGAAGAAAACCTTCCCTCGCAGTCTCCCCACCCCCAACCCTTACCCACCTGGCATGCACCTGCCTCCCCACACCCCCCTCACCCCATACTTACCTTCTGGAGCTCAGGCGACGATTATCGGTGGACTCGGAACACGCTCTGCACTTTCAAAGCTGACCGCGAACTGAGGAAATGCCAGTAAGCTGTATAATGGAATAAATAGGGTTTTTTCAACTTTGTTGCATATCTCAGGCATTTTTTGGAATTTTGGGCCTAAATTTTCAACATAGGTTTTTTGGGAACCCTCCTCATGAATTCTTGCACTATCATGGCGTTAATCTGGCCTGAAGGGCGATTTCGCAGTCACTGTCCGAAATCACCTTTTGGAACCCAGTAACAAAATGACACTGCCAGTGTTCATAAGGTAGGCTCAAAAAGCCTATGTTTAAAATTTGGTGAAAAAATTCCTAAAATGACTGTTTTACGAACGTGCATTGCGCAGTTCCTACACATGCTCGTAAGTTCGCGAATTTTCAATATTTTCACTCTAGATTTTCAACATTGCCATTTTACCACACCTCCTTATGAGCAGTACAGCTGTCATTTTTCACATCTCACCCAAAATGTGTTTCTGCCCATGTAGCGCTGAATGGCGCAGTCGGTATGCTGAATCAATGTATGGGACACATTAAGAAAATCACAGTGACACCGTTCATGAGCAGAGGTCTTACAAAGGCTATGTTGAAAATTTGGTGAGAAAATTCATAAAAATGACTGTTTTACAAGCATGCGTTGCAGAGTTCCTATACGCGCGTTTGTAAGTTTAAAATTTTCAATATTTTCACCCCAGATTTTCAACATTGCCATTTTACCACACCTCCTTATGAGCAGTACAGCTGTCATTTTTCACACCTAGTCCCACAAGTGTTTCTGCCCTATGTAGCGCAAATGGCGCAGTCGGTGTAACGAAATCAATGTATGGGACACATTAAGAAAATTACAGTGACACTGGTCTTGAGCAGAGGTGTTAAAATAGCTATGTTGAAATTTTGGCGAAAAAATTCCCCAAAGTTACTGTTTTTAGGGCGCCACGTTCTGCAGTTCCCTACATGCGCTGGCAAGTTTCTTGAATTTGTAATATTTTGTACACATTTTTCAACAGTGCCATTTTACCACACTTTCTTATGAGCAGTACAGCTACCATTTTCACATCTGCCCAAAATGTGTTTCCGCACATTGGCGCACAATGGTACAGTCGGTGTGAAAACAATGTTGTGACAGATTAAGAAAATCACAGTGACACTGGTCATGAGCAAAGGTCTTAAAATGGCTATGTTGAAAATTTGGTGACAAAACTCCATAAAATGACTGTGTTACGAGTGAGCATTGCGCAGTTTCCACGCACCCTCATAAGTTCATGAATTTGTAATATTTTCAGTCCAGATTTTCGCCAGTGGCATTTTTCCACACCTCCTTAGGAACAGTACAGCTGTCATTTTCTACAACATGGCCAAAATGTGTTTTCACACTTTCAGCGCAGAAATGCATGGTCGCTGTGGGAAATCATTGTTCGGGACAGATAAAGAAAATCACACTGACACTGTTCATGATTGGAGGTCCCAAAATGCCTGTGTTACCAATCTGCTGTAAAAAAAAATTCCCAAACTAGTTACATTACGGGTGTGCATTGCACAGTTTCTACGCACACTCGTGACTTCACCAGTTTTTTTAAGATTTTCACAGCAGATTTTCAACTTTGCCATTTTTTACACCTCCCATGAACAGTACCGCTGTCATTTTTCACATCCTGTTCGGAATGTGTTTTTGCACCTGTGGTGCCAAATGCCGTAGTCGCTGTGCAAAAGCAGTTTTTGGCTAACAAACTGATATTGCCACTGTTCATGAGGTGGGGGTCACAAAAAAACATGTTGAAAATTTGGAGTGAAAATACCAGCGAATGCCTGAGGCGTTAGAGTTTCCGACCATAACGCCCCCCCTGTAGAGAATGATAGGCATCAGGGGTGCGACTTGGGATTCTTGCCTGTAATGCTCATACCATTCCACCCCCACCCACACCCTGCAGCCAGTGAGAGGCATCTAGGTGTGCCTTGAACTCTTCGGGCCCAAACTTCACCCCATTCTCCTATACTGCACCCATCTCACCATATTTCCTGATGGAATGGGGTGCGCATAAGGGCCAAAGACCCCAAGGCATAGTGACACTTGTCAGTGTCTGCAGAGTAGGGTGTGGTGAAATGGCTTGGTCGTTATGCCTGGCGACCAAAGGCACACCCCAATGCCTGTCACTCTCTGCATGGTGGTGGTGGGGTTGGCTTTAGTTCAATACTTCGCTGCCATTCCTATTATGCAGCTCTTTAACTTCTACACTACCAATGCCAATGCCAGCAAGCAAACATTCGGCATTGACAAATGCTTGTTTTCTTATATTCTTCCCTGCCTGTTTCTTCTGTTTCCTTGTACTGCTTTAAAACCTTCTTTTTTTCCTCTTCCTGTACTCTAAAATGAGATACTTTTTATTTCAAATAAACTTTTAGAAATAGGCCAGCAGTGGCAGGACCTCATTTTAGCAGAAGTTTTCATTAGTTTGCAGCTCTTGAAGCATGGCAAGTTGTAAATCACAGAACTGTTGCAAAACTTTTAGAAGGTTAGAGCAGAATTTTAAAGTAGCGTAACTTATTTCTGCGACCACATAAACTCATGAAAGATGTATATTTGAATGTTTCATGATGTAAGCACTAAAAAGAAACCAAATATGAGTATTCAAACTTTTAAACTGCTGGCACAGGACATTTTTGTAAACAACTCCTTTTGTATCAAAAAGTTTCTTGTAAGCATTGATTTCTCATCAGATGGAAATATATATGCTATCAGACTGTGCTATTGTCATACCTGTAGTAACTTCAGTTTTATAGAAATGAGCAAAATTACATATCCTGTTTTGGAGAACATAAAGTTTTAGATTTTTTTTAAACCCAAACACCAGATCCTCAGCTGTTACAAGATGTTAGCAGTTCTGTAGCAGCTTGTGAGCAGGTTAGCATGCAAACAGTTTCACCAACTCTGACTAAAATTCACACCTTTGACCTTTGTATCAGTCTGTACTTTGCTCACACTGAAATCCATGAGGCCCCATTCTGTCAGAATGACAGTTTTGTAGCACTTAAAAGAAAAACTTTGTTTCCTCACTTGACTTTTTATGAATCTGTTCCTGTAAATAGAACTATATGGTGTTTTAAACAAGCCACCAATGTCTCAGTATAACATGACACCCAAATAGCCATATTCAATAACTGAATATTACAAAATATTTTTATAATTAACAATTTGCTATGAAATATGTCAGCATAGATCCCGCTATGCAGCTGGAAAAATGTATACAAGTAGGACCCAGTACATCAGAATGAATGCAAAAATTTGGCATTGACAAATGCTCTCGTAATGCAGCTGTAAAATTATTTAAAGCGTGACCCAGTACAACAGCATGCAAGCAAACATTTGGCATTAACAAATGTTTGTTTCTCATCACTCACCTATGTATATGTGTGGGTGAAAGGGTGAGGTCAAGACTAACCATTTCAGCACCTCCCAAGGTAAACCATCGCTGGCTGGTATCAGGTCATATTTCATGCCATCGGACTACCTGGTGGGTAATAGACTGGTTTATAGGTACTCACTCTCTCTTTCTCTCTGCAGGCAGCAGACTTTGATCCACTGGAAATAACCAGCAGCCCCCTGAAGCTAGGAGTGGCAAACAGTCTCTCAGGTAGATCCAAACTGCAGGTTCAAGCTACAACACATCTGTTTCACTTCAAACTTTTTTTTTGCAGACTATAGGAATCTTCTGCAGATGTCTCTGTGATCTGCTAGCTTAACCCAGTCTACCTTCTGGTGTTTAGCAGGATACAGTTCACCCTCCCCACAGACTGAGGGCTTCTCTCAGATGATGCAGAGTATTGGCTGCAAGTGACTCTTCAATAATTTGCTTTGACTTTCCAGTTAGCAGACAACTTTTTGGCAAGTCTTCCAGAGTTGGGCTGTGGAAGCCTTAGGCCAACTTCCAAACATTTTTTTAGACACAGTCATAGCCCTCCTGTCTCACCAAGAGCTTCAGCCTGGCTGTCCCCAGCTTTTAACAGCCCCTGTGGTCTGAGAAGAGAACTGCAACCTCTGATTGGTTGAACATGTTGTCCGTCTGCCAAACTAATATGCATTATGTCCTCTTGATGCCTGATTGGTTGGTTGCTTAGGCACCAATAACATTGTCCTTTCCTTTCCTTCTCCCAGGAGCCATTGCAAAGTGCTTTAGGGCTCATAGAACTCTGATTGGTGGATTATGGGTTCAATGGTTACAAATATGACTGCAGTTGAAACAGTCTATACAGAGTCCCAACATTCTGTCTATTTCATGGGCAAACAGAACAACTTTAATTAAGAGCTGCCCCATGATTCAATAGCTGCCCCTCTGACCTGCTGTCTGGTGGCAGAATGGGGTTTGTCAGGTGCTCCATCTGCCTGACCCCAGCACTGAAGCACTGGCCCCCTCAAGTGACAGGCAGGCTTGCATTCATAAAACAGCCTTGGCTAATCTTAAATAGGCAGTGCTCTTAAGCATTCAAACAAAGTTTCTTGCTTGCCCCCGGTGTGTCTCCAGACCTCCAATTATGGTTTTACAGTCCCAGGGAGTGAGAACACATGAAGGGAAACCACCATGAGCTGCAGAGGTGGCTTTAACTTTCACAAGCCATAGCGCTATGCAGTCTGCAAGCCAACCACTGCAGCTTGCACATTCAAGCAGGATCCAAGTTGAATATCATGACCCCAGGCTCGCAGTGCCTGAGTGAACTGCAAAGAGGGTGGTTTTACTTTCACTTCACTCCTTCAAACCCCCTGTTTAGTTTCTGACAATGGGGGTTGACAGAAGCATAAA
Source organism: Neoceratodus forsteri (assembly GCA_016271365.2). Classification (NCBI taxonomy): domain Eukaryota; kingdom Metazoa; phylum Chordata; order Ceratodontiformes; family Ceratodontidae; genus Neoceratodus; species Neoceratodus forsteri. The sequence goes on along the minus strand of CM057456.1, from coordinate 603,353,977 downwards.
GAGGGCACCAAAATGAACTGGACTACTGGGAACCAGCAGGCAGGAGCATGATCATGGTAAGCCCCACTTGTGGGAGGGCTTACACTCTCCCCTGCTTTAATACTTGGCATCTGTGCCAAGTCCATGCCAGGGACCTTGTGCAGATAACCATTAACCATAGCATTTTAAACGTACAAAGTCTATCTTGGTTTACTTGGTATTTAAGGGACAAATGAAGGCCAAGGCCCATTGGGATTGTCCCCCACGATTAATGTGGTACATTAGTTTATTCCAGATTTACTTCCGACCATTTATCAAGCCTTAGTTTAAAAATAGGAAAAGAAGGTGAATCCACAAGTTCTTGTGTCAAGGTATTCCAGAGTCTAGGTGCTCTCACTGTGAAAAAGTTTAATCTTTTATTTGTATTGGCTTTGGATACATTGATTTGCTTATTGTGCAGTCTGGGGACAATATGTCTATTACTAAAGTTTAATCTAAATTGCTGCATTAATTCTGATGATTGCTGGACTTTGTAAAGAAGAAGGAGATCCCCTCTAATTCTTCTTTTCTATAATGAATGTAATCCTGTAGCATATAATCTTTCTGCATAGTTTTTAGATGCCAGGTGAGGAACTAGTCTGGTTGTTCTCCTTTGGATCTGTTCTAACCTCTGTATATCCTGCACCAAATATGGACTCCAAAGCGAGGAGCCATAATCCAGGTAAGGCCTAACATATGTTCTATATCAGGGAATGATGCATTCCTCAGATTTAGTGACAAAAGTGTGCTTTATGAGCATAAGTAGTTGGTTGGAGGTTTTAGCCACCTTAGTGCACTGGTCTACATGGGAGAGTTTATTATTAATCAGTATTCCCAGATCTCTTTCACATACTGAAACTTTCAGAGGAATATTATTAAGGGTGTATGTCTGTAGGGGATTAGCTTTACCAAAGTGTAACACAGTGCACTTGTCTATGTTGAAGTGCATTCCGTTTATTTGGGCCCAAGTTTAAGTTTGTTTCAGGTCATTGATTACACAGGATCTGTTTATTGGTGAATCAAACCTCCCCCCCCCCCAACTTCATGTCATTGGCGAATTTGGAAAGATGGTTTGCAGAGCTAATTTGCATGTCCCCAATAAAAACATTAAACAATGAGGGTCCAAGCACAGACCCCTGAGGGACCCCACTTGTCACTTGTCCTTCTTCAGATAAGGTGCCTTGTATTTTGACTTGCTGGCTGCTATTAGATAGCCAGTTATTTATCCATCCATCTAACCAAGATGGGAGAGAAGCCTGCCAATTGGAGTTTAGTAATGAGTTTGTTACATGACAGCTTATTGAATGCTGTACTGTAGTCCAAAAAAATCACATCTTGGGGGCAATTAACATCAAGACCCTGACTTATGTTTTCATAGAAGGCTATTAAATTTGTAGTACATGAAAGACCTTGTCTAAAGCCATGTTGTGCTGGATCATTAAGTTTTAGTACGTCCATTTCTCTTTCAAGAAGTGTTTTAATGATTTTCCCCGTTAGCTTGGAGACAATGGATGTTAGACTAATAGGTCTATAATTTTCCGGTTTTGATCGATTCCCTTTTTTGAAAATAGGTATTACAATGGCCTTTAGCCAATCATTGGGAACAATACCCTCTTGAAGTGATTTATTAAATATAAGAGAAAAAGGGGGCGTTAAGGCTTTCTAGACAAATGATTCCAAGCTAGCATCGGTAATCAAATATATTCTAGACTAGACAAATGTAAACTAACTGCACTATAACATAGACAAATACTAAAATGCTTTTCAGATTTTAGACAGCTGCCATGACATTATCTGGTGCATATTAAGAATAAGTGCTTCTAGAGCTCTAAGAAACAGCAACAGTGGGGCAATACCTTAAATACATGTTTCAACCTCCCCTTTTACTCTTTTTAGCTTTACCCACTCTTGGTGGTTTGGCTTTTGGTGGGCACATAACAATTCTGGGCAGAGATCTTGGGGTGACATATATGTCTTTGTGGACTATGTGCATAGGCAAGTCAGTGGGGGCCCCTTGAGAGTTATAGGTAATTTTCAGTCTTTCCTTACTGACCCAGACAGTGCCTTCGCTGTGGAAAACTGCTCGCGTTGTCTCTGTACATAAAAAAGGAGATACTGAAAACATGGCAAATTATACACCAATTGCCATTCTCTTGACCCTAAACAAAATGCTTGAGAAGGCTGTTGCCTCACAGGTCTCAGAATATCTTCACCTTCATAACCTTCTGTCTTCTGCGCAACATGAATTCTGCACAGGGCACAGCACTACTACTGCTCTACTTCAAGTAACAAATGAAGTCCTAACGGCAATGGATAAGGGACAGCTCATGGGGGGCTATTTTTATTGACCTCTCTAAGGCATTTGATCTGTGAATCACGCTCTGCTACTCTTCAAACTGTCCTCCTTGGGTTTTGCCCAGTCTGCCATCTCCTGGTTTGAAGGCTACCTCACTGGGAGGATGCAGTTTGTCCAAATTGAATCTGCCATTTCTAATCTTTTTCCCACCACTGTTGGGGTTCCCCAGGGATCCATTCTTGGCCCTCTTCTCTTCTCCCTTTCTATTAATAACCTGCCATCTCTACCCCATTCTTCCCAATTGATCCTTTATGCTGATGACATGGTCCTTCTCTCTAGTGACAAAGACCTCCTGTCAGTAAAGGCTGATCTTCGAACTGACTTTGACTGCTTACAGGACTGGCTTTTACAAAACAGGCTTATACTTAATGTTAAGAAAACCATGGCTATGCTTTTCAGCTCCCCTGCTAGAATCAAATCCTTAGCTCCCAACTTCTCTCTATGATGTCTAAATGGTTCCCTTTTGGAATCCATTAACTCATTCAGGTACCTAGGAGTCACTCTTGACCCATCCCTTGACTTTAACCTCCATATTGTGGCTACCTGTAAGGTGGTTAACTCCAAACTGAGCCTTGCCTATTAAGTCAGGTCCTCCCTTAATGATGCTGCTCGACTTGCTATTGCACAAGGTTTCCTCCTTCCCTCTTCTGCCTACTGCTCACAAGTATATCTTAATGTAAGCAAAGCATCCCTCCTTACATGGAGCACCTGCTATAACAGAATATGCAAATTTGCTCTCTTTGCACCCAGACTTACCCATCATTGTAAACTCTACTCTAAATCAAACTGGCTATCCCCAGCCTCACATAGGCTCTTTTCTGCCAGCTGTGTGATTGATAATATTCTGAGAACGGGGTCCCCTGAGTACCTCTCTAGACAACTATCTTATTCCTCCCAAACATACCTTCTCTGGTCATCCTTTCAAACCGTCTTGATATTCCTAGATATCTCACAAAAAAGGGGAACTATCCTTTGTTATTTCAGCCCCTCTTAACCTGGAATTCCCTCCCCTTCCACATTAAACTCCCCAAATCCCACAAAGCTTTTAAACTGGGTCTTCAAGCCCACCTAATGGAATCTGATGGCTGCTCCTGAGCAGTAACCTGAGACTCTCTCCTAGCTGTCTGCCTTCCCTACATGGCACTTACTGTTTCTCTCCCCCCATGTTTCTGGAATAGACTTGTTCTACCTCTAACATGAATCCTATTGTCACAACTACTACTAATCCTCTAGTTGTTGTAGTATGTAGTTCAGTTTGAGTCTTTGATGTATCATTCTATTGCAATCAGTTATGATTACTGTTATTTGTTTTCTCTTAGCTTCTACAGATATAGCTTCTTCTTGTCAGCATTCTGTGTAATTGTCTTTATTCACATTTCATGCTGCGTCACGAACGTCTGTTCTGCTGTTGTACACTGTTTGACTTTGTTCTCTCCTGGGTTGTGCCTGAATATAGGCAATATTCTTGTCTAGTGTACCTACCTGGTTAACAAAAACCAAATAAATAAATAAAGCTTTAACAAAGGCTTGATAGCTCTATTAGAGAGATGAGGTGGAGATGACACTTCTTCAACATTCGGGGTCATGACTCCCACCTCATCAACCAGCAATGAGGCATCTTCAGGCAAAGTGGACACCATAACTTCTGTGGCAGTTCACTTGGTTCCTCTGTCTCTACTATTTCAAGATCTACAGGTTCAGGCTTTACAGGGTTTCTACCTTCTTGCTGTTACTTCTTTGAATTCCGGCTGGTCATCCGAGGGTCCAGTCTCCATAGTGGGTTCAATGTCCACTGATACTGTTAAAGGCTCTGTGGCAGGTATATCTATTGCATTGATTTTTGCTATAGGCATCCCTTGAAAAAGTTGAGCAAGTTCAAGGGTGGGATAGTAATAGGATGTATGATAAATTACTTCATGCTCTGACTCAGTATCTGAATTGTCTGGCTCTGCTTGCTCATCAGAAGTTACTAGGACAAATACAGTTTGTTTGACCCTTTATGTAATTCACTGTCTGCATGTAGTGGATCTTGTCAGAGGAGGCTCTGACTTGTCTGGGTGGTTATCAGTGACTATTTGTCCAATGGGCAGCAAGTAGTTACAATGTATGGTTTGGTGGCCACTTGTGTGTCCCTCAGAACAGGCAAATCTTGCATTTTTTCAATGACAACGTAAGGGGTACTGCCCCAATGGTTGGCAATCTTATGCTTTTCAGGGATTCCCAGGTTCCTCAGTAACACCCAGTAACTTGGTAGCATTTCATTGGCCTTTACTCTTTTATCATACCTTTCTTTGTTGGCTTGGTTCCTTTTCACTGCGGTTTCAGCAACCAGCTTATAGGCTGAATTTAGCTGTTTATTTGACTTCTGCACATAATGGAAGTAAGTTTCTGCCCTGGTCCCATCAGCAGGGATGCCAAAACAAATAGCTACTGGTAACCTTGCTTCTTGGCCAAACTTTAAACTGTACAGGGAAAATCCAGTAGCGTCATTCTTGGTGCAATTATATGCATGAACAAAAGCACTCACTTGCTAGCTCCACTTGCTTTTTATCTTTTGGGTTCAAGGTGCCCACCATGTCCAAAAGGGTTCTGTTGAACCTCTTAGGCTGGTGGTCACCTTGAGGGTGGTATGGGGTTGTTCGTGATTTTGTAATGCCCCCTACAGAGACAGCAATTCTTTTATCAAGCAGCTCTTGAAATCCCTTCCCTGATCAGAGTGGATTCTCTGGGGAGCTCCATAAAGGAAGAAAAACTTCTCCACATGGATTTTGGCAACCGTAGTAGCTTTTTGGTCCTTAGTTGGATAAGCTTGGGTGTCTCTCAAGAAATGGTCAGTGACTACAAGGATATTTGCCACATTCTTTAAGTCCAGTTCCAGACATAGAAAATCAATGTATATGAACTTCATGGGTGCACTGGTCACAATATTAAGACGGACAGCCCTCTGCGGCAATGCTTTTCTTTGAACACATTGGTTTCAGCTTTTGCAATTTTGCTCAATATCACTTCCCACACAAGGCCAGTAAAACTGGGCGTAGGCCAAATCCAGCATGCGCTCCATACATTGTAACTACTTGCTGCCCATCGGACAAATAGTCACTAATAACCACCCAGACAAGTCAGAGCCTCCTGAGCCTCCTGTGACAAGATCTGCTACATGCAGACAATGAATTATATAAAGGGTCAAGCAAACAGCAGTTGTCCCAGTAAAGGAGCTTAATATGTATACCCTTGAGGAAAGGATGGAGAGGGGGGACATGATAGAAACTTTTAAGTACCTCGGTGGAATCAACAAAGTCCAAGCATCTTTCAGAAAAAGATGTGCAAGAACAAGGGGACACAATCTGAAGATATGGGGGAGTGGTTCAGGGGCAATGTGAGGAAGTAATTTTTCACATATAGGGTGGTGGACACATGGAACAGCCTTCCTGAGGAGGCTGTGGGGTCTAAAACTGTGGGAGAATTCAGGAATGCATGGGACAGACATGTGGCAATTTTTGTGGGGGGTAGGAAGAAATAGACAGTTGGTTAACTAGGATCTGCAGCTTATCCTGTAGGTAGGGAAATGGGCAGACTAGGTGGGCCAAGCAGTCCTTATCTGCCATCAAAGTCTATGTTTCTATGCTCACTCCTCGATGGCCCATATCATCATGGAGAGCTCAAAGTATGATTCTCTTGAATTTTGAGGGTAACACCAGTTACACACAAGGGGTCCCTTGCAGGTCTTGAACCTCTCTGTACAATAAACTGTCTTTAAGTTTAAGTTTTGACTACTCTTTCAGTGACAGCTTTGCAATTGGATCAGTGATAATTGCTTGAGTAGCATCACTCCCTTTCTGCAGGGCACTGAGTACATCACATATACTTGAATCTAACCTTTGCTCATTTTGTAAATCTTAGTTGGTCAATTGGAGCAATGATTTCAAGTCCAAGGCAGTCACATTACAGTAGCAGTCAGGATACAATTATCAGAAGCATGAGATTATTGACAAGTGACAGTTTCTGTTGCTGGCTGCTTGTCCATGTCAAATTTCTTGCACAATACCTTCTCAGTCTGTTCTGGGATTCAAACCCAGTGGTGCTGTTCTGCAGAGAAAGACATTTGGTGTCAGGACAGAGCATCTGCATTAACACAATTCAAGCCAGGCCGGTACTCAACACAGTAGTCATAGGTGGACAAAGTTGATATATGACTGACTGCATCAATCTTTGCAGTGGTTTGAACATACATTAAAGTATTGTTGTCAGTTCTAACAGTGATGTGCACCTCATAAAGATACCCATGGAACTGGTCCATGATAGCCCACTTCAAAGCATGAAATTCTAACTTGTGCACAGGATATTTCTTTTCAGCACTATTTAGACTTTGGCTTGCAAAGACAATCAGGTGTAGTCCCTTTGGGTAGCTCTGATAGAGGACAGCCCCAAAACCATTGAAACTGGCATCCATATGCAGAACATAGGGCTTTTGAGGGTCTGCACATGTTAGAATTGCTGCATGAGCATGTCTAGTAGTATAGTTTTGGGTATAGTAGTATGGTATCATATACTGTAGGTAGTTTAGAACTGTATGTTGCCTTATATAACTGTACTATATCTAAATAACTGTACTCTAGGTCAGTATTTTACGCTTCGTGCAGGTATAGTGGGTAATGCAGCATATAGGTATTTTTAGTACTGTATTACAGTTTAAGTAGAACTGTAGTTTTTGGTCAGTACTGTGTAGGTATAGTTGGTAATATAAGTTATAGGTATTTTTAGGTATCTTTGGTGAATATTGTCTTGTGCTTTGTTCAGGTATAATTTGGTACAGGGCTAAACTGGTACAATTACTATAGATAGTACCATATTATCTTTTGTTTCATTACTAGGTAGTGCTAGCCATGGGTAGGATTGTGGGTTGCAATGGCTGTGGGGTAGCGGTATGGATGAACATACTGTGGTGGCTGGGAGGGTGTCCAATCTGTAACAGGATGAGGAGGCTCAAGGATGAGGTGTGGTGGCTTGGTAGAGAGCTGGAGAGGATGGGGGGGATTCTAGGACAGGTGGGCTTTCACCAGGGAGTAACATGAGGATACCACATGGGAGGAAAAATGGGTTGAGGGAAAGGATGGGGGGAGGAGGCAGGAGCAAACTGGACAGGAGGCCTAACGATGGAGGGTGGATTCGAGTCAGGCCTAGCACAAGAGGGGGACTCAAGTCAGGAGGGAGGAGCCAATACATAGCAGAACAGAGGGCATAGGAAACAGGTTTGCTGTACTGATGACACTGGTGGGGAGAAGAAGAAGAAGAAGAAGAAGAAGAAGTTAAGAAGAAGAAGAAGAAGGGAAGGCTCCAGGAGGGGACAGGAAAGGAAACAGGAGGAGACTGCACAAGGGACGGTACTCAGGAAGAGGAGGGTAGAGGGGCAATACTGGTGAAGGGGGTGAGAGTCACTGCAGAGATGGGGGTCTAGGGCAGATGGGGGAGGTGGAGGATATCAAACGAGCAGTAAAGGGGGGAAGGGATAGGTCAGGGGTGGAGGAGAGACCCACTGGAGTGAACAGTAGAGCTTCTAATATGGAGGACTCTAGAAATGGGAACCTGGGTAGAAGGCTGGGGATGAGATCGAGAAATGAAGAAGGGGGTATATTGGTACTTTTGGGACTCCATACTTAAGGGGATCAGATGGGGCAACAAGGGAGAACAACATAGTCGCATATTGGTGGAGTCCATACAGGGGTTAACGGCAGACAGGGCAGGGCAGTCAATTATAAAGTGCGCAAGGAGGGGTAGGAGGAAACTGCATATAGTGGTGCAAGTGGGGACAAACGACCTGTTGGGGGGAGACAGTGGAGGTGGTGAGGGAGAGGTTTGAGGGTGCGGGATGTCTGTGCGAGGTGACAGAGGAGTCGGTAGCATTCTCAGAGGTGCTCCCACTGCCCTGTGCAAGTATGACAAGGAAAGGAAGGATTGGGGAGTTCAACACATGTTTGGGGGAGTGGTGTCAATCCAAGGGGGTATGGGGTAGTGGGTGGATAGGGCAGTACCTGGGACAATAATGATCTATATGCAGGGGATAGGCTGCACTTGAGTGGGGAGGAGAGTGAAAGGGGGTATTAAAGCAGAAGTTACAGGGGTATCTAGCAACAAAGGTTGATTTAAACTAGGTTGGGAGGGTGTCAAGTGGACAGCTAGTAGGCAGGGATCCGAAAGAAAGGAGCCAAATGAGCTTACCCCCCAAGCTAACAGGGAAGGATTTGGGGGAAGTTGCATAGGGGGTAATAGGAGGGAGGAGAAGCAAGGAGAGGAAGGGAAGTGAACAGGATGGAGGGTGGTCTCACTGAATGCGAGAGGTTTAGGTAACAAATCAGCTGAGTTACAGGTGCTCTTGGCAGTGAGGAGAGTGGATATTGTGGCCATCCCAGAAACGTGGGACACTGAGCACCAGGACTGGGATATGATGATCCTGGGGTATAGGATATTCAGGAAGGATAGGGCGGGGGTGGTGACAGTCTATGTGCGAGAGAGGATAAGGCGCATTAGGGAAGAAGGGGAGGAAGGCAGGACAGAGGCCCAATGGATGCAGTTCCAGTACTCAAAGGAAAGGACACTGAGGATAAGGGTAGTGTACAGACCACCAGCACAAGAGGTGGACTTGGATAGAGAGTTAGCGGATCAGATTAGAAGGGTCTGTAGGAAGGGGAACACAGTGGTGGGAGGGACTTCAATCTACCATCAGTGGATTGGAGCACCTCAAACACCATGACTGCAAGGGAACAAGTCATATTAGATTCAGTTCTGGACAGCTTCCTGGTGCAGTTGGTCCATGAAAAGACTAGGGAAGGAAGAACTCTGGACCTGGTATTATCAAATGGAGAGGCTGTAAGGGATCTGGACATGAAGGACCCGCTGGCTGGGAGTGATCACCACACGGTGTGGTTCACCCTCAATATGGGAAGGGGAAAAAGGGGGTATAGGAACCAGGGTGATTGATTTCAAAGGGATGAACTTTAAAATGGTGGTGGAAATTGTGGGTAGGCACCTGGCAAGTATTCAGCTTAACATGGATGCTTGTCAAAAGTGGCAGATTACTAAAACAGGGCTGGTGGAGGCTACTGGAACATGTGCAAAGATATGTAGCAAGAAGGGCAGGGCAAAGAAGCCCAGTTGGTTAACCCAGGAGGAGATTGAGGGGGTGAGGGCCAAGAGGAAAGCATTTCAGAGACTCAAGAAATCAGGAGGGGAAGGAGACAAGGAGGAGTATATGAAGAGGTTGAGGGAGTTAAGCAGGCTGTTGAAAGCGGCCAAAGCTTCGAGAGAGCCGAGACTGACACAAGGCATCAAGGATGGTGAAAAGAACTTATTCAGATACATTAGGAAGAGATGGAAGAACAAGGAACAAATTGTGAGGATTAAGAAAGACGGGGGATGAGTAGAGAATGAGGGGATCAGGCAGAGGCACTAAATGAATACTTCTGTTCTGTGTTCATGAAGGAGAAAGGGCAGATACCTCGGGGAAGGAGGGGGCAAGCAGGGGACGGGAGGGGGTGACTGATACAGGGATTATGGAGGCCAGGGTTCTAGAGGGGCTAAGGGCACTGAGGGTGGACAAGGCACTGGGTCCGGACAGCATTCACCCTAGGGTGCTTAAAGAACTGGCAGCGATCCTAGCAGGACAACTGTCTGACCTGTTCAGTACCTCCCTGGACACAGGATGTGTACCAGAAGACTGGAGTATGGCCCATGTGGTGCCCATTCACAGAAGTGGCACTAGGTTTGAGCAGGGGATCTACAGACCAGTGAACCTCACATCAATTGTGTTTAAGCTCATGGAGACAATCCTGAAGGAGAGGTTGGTAACAATTTTACAGGACAATGGACTCCAGGATGTTCAGTGACATGGGTTTGCCTTGGTAAGCTTGTGCCAGATAAACCTAGTTGGGTTCTATGACTGGGTGACCAGGGAGCTGGGCAAGGGCCATGTGGTGGACGTCCTGTATTTGGATTTCAGCAAGACCTTTGATTTGGTGCTGCATGGGAGGCCAGGGAGGAAGCTGGAGGATACTTGGGTGGGAGCAAAAATGGTCAAATGGATCACCAGTTGGCTGAAGGGAAGGCAGCAGAGGGTGGTAGTGGGGGGAGCTCTCATCACCAAGAAGAGCGGAGTGCCACAGGGTTCAGTACTGGGACCTGTGCTATTTGGGATATTCATAGCAGATATCTCACATGGAATCCAGAGTAAGATTAGTCTGCTCACAGACAATACTAAAATGGGAGCTGTGGTAGATGATGTAGATGGGTGAAAAGGGCTGCAGGATGACCTGAACAAACTACAGAAATGATCGGAAACATGGCAGCTGGGGTTCAACACCAAGAAGTGCAAAGTACTGCATTTTAGAACTAGGAACTAGGGGAAGAGCTATCAGCTTGGAGGGGTTCAATTGGAAAGCACCGGGGAGGAGAAAGATCTCAGGGTGATTATAACAGTGAATATGAACAACTCAGCACAGTGCAGAAAGGCGGCAGCAAAGGCCAATAAGATGCTGGAGTGTATAGAGAGAGGTATCTTTATTTATTTTTATTTTTATTTTATTTATTGTGAAATTGGAATTACAACCTTTGAGCTAAAAGCTCATTTACAAAGGATCCTCATCAGACAGAGGGTGGGGGAACAACAAGTACATGGATAGTGGGGATAAACAGTAACAGCTAGGAGGCATTGTCAGTTACACACTAGTAAAAAGGCTGTAAAGCATTACAAATAATAGGATAGGAAGAGACAGATGCATTGCAAAAGCCATCACTTAAGTACATAATACAGAGGGAAATAGTCCCATAACAGCTTAGGTAAATAAAGTGCAGATTCCAACTATGTACAAGCTATGGGTATTCCCAGATAGCAGCTATAGAACTTAGATAAGTTCCTAGAGGGAACAATTAATGGGACATCCATCCAGTACAGCCATTAAGGGAGAGTAGGCTACAGGCTAGGCGGGTGAGGAGGAGAACACAATGGTGGGTGATAGCATAGGGGTCAGGAGAATTAAGTGGGTGTGGAGGTGGGGGGTATGGGGGAACATGTAGTAGGTACTGTAGGTAGGAGGGGTACAGGTATAACTAGTAGGAGGGGTACATGTATACAAGGGTGGGTAGGTGGGGAGTTGCGGGAGCTTCTTAGGTATCTCTTCCAGGAATAGGAAGGTGATCCTGATCCTTCCCCTGTATAGGTCACTGGTCAGACAGCACCTGGAATACTGTATGCAGTACTGGTGCCCATTCCTGAAGAAAGACATAAGATTATTAGAAGGGGTACGGCGCAGAGTGACAAAGATGATCCAGGGTCTGGAGGGTATGTCCTACGAGGATAGGCTGGGTGAGCTGAACATGTATTCACTGGAGGACAGGAGGAATAGGTGGGATATGATTGAAACTTTTAAATACTTAAAGGGGATTAACAAAACTGACACAGAGAGGAACCTCCAGATTAGAAGTAGGAGGGACACGAGAGGGTATAAATTGAGACTGGTGGGGGGAAGATTCTGGAGGGAGTTCAGGAGACACTTTCTCACTGAACGGGTGGTGGATAAGTGGAATGCCCTGCATGAGGAGGTGGCAGCCTATAGTACAGTGGGGGGTTTTAAGAGGGGGTGTGACAGAGTTGGGGATGGGGAGGGGTAATTAAGAGGAGTGGGAGGAGAATGGGGAAAATACCCTTCCCATTGTGTACCAGATGTGGACAAGTGGATGGGACCCTTATGCATGTGTTATGGGACTGTTCAAAAGTTGCTTCCCTCTGGGAGAAAATAAAGCAAAAGACAGATCCTCTTCTGGGACTGGACGAATATTTCCTCCCAGAGATCTGCCTAATTGGTGATTACTCAAGGGTTCCAGTTAAAGAGCTGAAGTATGGGTTAGCCATGATTTCCCTTTCTGTAAAAAAAGTTATTCTTCGTCACTGGAAGGACCAATCAGAAATCTCTTATTCTGGAAGGCTTAATGAGCTGTTATTTAATTTATGGCTTGAAAAGATGACCACTAGCCTTCACGGTCACCTGCAGGTATACAATAAGAAGTATAATAAATTACACACTTTATTTTCCACTTCTTCCCTCCCTTGAGTAGGTCAATGGAGTTTGGATTTCCTGAAAATAATATGCAACATTTGCTGGGGTATGGGCAGACTATTCAATTAGTTAATAGTAGTGGACCTCCTATGGGGGCCCTTTTTATAAGGCATGGGGCCGGGTGTTGATTTAGCATCTGGGAGTTTTATTGTACAGTTTCATATTTTAGTACTTCTCAATGTATGTGTGCCCTTTAATCATTTATTCACCTTAATGGACTGTTTTTCTTTCGTTTGTTACATGTCTCTGAGGGAGGTTGCGTGGGTAGGGTGGGAGGGTAGGGAGAGTAGGGGAGTAGTGATTTAGTGTAGTGTTTTATGGGGTTGGGCAGACCCAAAAAGGTTCTGACCCTTATTATAAGGATCAGGATCCAGGCCAAAGTCCTGATAAGTTCTGATTAGTCCTGATTTAAATCACAACCTTTTGTAAAATGTGGTGAAAACTGCAAATCTACTATATAATTGCATAAAACGACCCTGAGATCAGTGACATACACATAGCATTGTAAACAGCATTTCAGGAAGTGAAAACTATGAGTTTATAGCACTGATGTGCTGGTCAATTGAGTATGGTAGTCAAGCAGTTGACCTCTGTCTGTTTCCTGTCTCAGTCATTAGTGCTAGTGCTGCAACTGTAAACTGACCTGTCTAGCCTCAGAGGAGGAATCCCATTCCCATTTAGTAGCGTACACTATACAATGGATATATCAAAGAAACACAGAGACATAGAATTTGACTGCAGATGAAGACCACTTGGCCCACCCAGTCTGCCCATTTCCCTACCTATTGGAAAAGCTGAAGATTTTAGTTAACCAACAGGCTGCTCCTCCTAACAGGTATCAGTTTGTTATTGTTGCACCAGTTCCTTCTCTGCTCCACTGAGAGTCATGCAGTTACTTTCTATGGCATGGGGTCCCCTCCACCCACCCACCCAAATTGATGACACATTTAGGGGACCCCTACCAAAACAATAACTGCATGTCCTTAGGAATCCAGAGACCTAGCTACTGTGGTGAAAGGGGGACTGTGGCTATGAGGCCGAGCCTGTACTGAGTGAGCAGAGACCTACATTCAGGTAATCCAAAAATGCAAAAATTAGACAAGTCCATTAGTACATACTGAAAAAAGTGTGCCATTATGTTCAGGCAGTCCAGAAATTAGGACATTCAGCTATCAGTCTCAACTTCAGGCAATCCAGAAATTATACAAGTTCATGAGGACACACTGTGAAAAGTGTGCCATCAGGTTCAGGCAGTCCAAAAATTACACAAGTCCATGAGGACATGCTGCGAAAAGTGTGCTTTCAGGTTTGGGCAATCCAAAAATTAGCAAAGTATGTGAGGAAGGCATGCTGAAAATATTGTGCCATTAGCCTCAACTTCAGGCAGTCCAAAAATTAGAGAAGTCCATTAGAACATGATGCAAAAAGTGTGGAATCAGGTTCAGGCAGTCTAAAAATTCCACAAGTCCATGAGGACATGTTGAGAAAAGTGTGTCATCAGGTTCAGGCAGTCCAAGAATTACACAAATCCATTAGGTCATGCTGCGAAAAGTGTGCCATCAGGTTCAGGCAATTCAAAAATTAACAAAGTCTGTTAGGACATGCTGAAAACATTGTGCCATCGGGTACAAATATTGTGTAAGCCACATATGGGCTTGTGATGCTTGGCCAGCTGGTTATGACTATTGTATGATATTGGTATTATAAATAAATGGTCAGTGTATGAAATGTCAGTCTGTGAGATTTGGCCCTTTAAATTACAAGGTGTCAGCAGCTGAAAACCAGGATGTAATTAAACAGACCAGAAGGAAACAGTTAATTGGAACATTCTTCTAGAGAGACAGTTTATGGCCCTCATTACCTGCTGCTGCTTTTGAAGTTAGAACTTAAACACAAATTTCATTACATCAGGAAAGGGCATCATTTAGCTGATTCCTATTGGCTATCTCACACCTGGGTGACAGACTGCAGGGTTATAAACCTCAAAGAAACTGATTGATCAGACTCATAATCTGGGAAATGGGTTTTTGCAGATGTTCACATTATTTAACATACCTCCTAGTAGGAAATCTTGTTTGTAATTTTATATTCTAAAAGGAGGAGGAGCTAGATGACTGACAGAAGGGGTGTGGAGACAGAGTTTAAACTGATGCTTGTGTCTGAAATGTAGGTCATATTATTTTGGGACTCCGAGAGAAAACAGTTCTCTGATCTAACTTAAGCACTTCCAGAGGTAATACCTTAGACAGCAAAGGTTTAAATGTATTGTGACAGGAGTTTTTGTTTTGCACTTTTCCCTCTTTCTTTTATGTGATTGTGAGCTCTTTAGTATATTGTTCTGTGTTTACATTGTTCATATTTTTGTCATCTTTTAGTAAAGAACCTTTTCTTTGAAAGACTGTCTGGGTGTCTGTCAGTTCCTTTTTGCATGTGACGTATAGGTGGTTAAGTCTGACAATTGCTCAACAGCTTGATGCTGTTACTGAGCTTGAGTAAACAGGTAAGAATATATCTGAGGTCTCTTATAGAGTTTTAAGGGTTCATTTTGGAGATCTGGCTTGGTGCCCCTGGAGAAAGATTGTACCGCAGTCCCAAAGAGGGTACATATCTGAGTCTGTAACTGGGTATGCTAGCATAAGGTTCACAGTTTGAATTCCCCCAGAACTTGAGACTAAAGGTGATTCAGACGCAAAAGCAGACAGGAAGATTACCCTGTCTGTTACCTGTTCACACTATTGTGCTCTGAGGTTGGCACAGTGGGAGCAGAGGGTCTGACCTGCGAAGTATGTTTGTGACAGGGCTTACTTGTGTACTGATTTATTTTTCTGAAAAACTATGATCTTTCTACTCTTCCAAGTAGTCATCTCTGAGGTCACTGCGAAATGTATTGGCTGCTTCTGGGTCATAGGTGTAACCAGTCAGTGCAAGGTTTATTTATTTATTTAGTTGTTTAACCAGGTATAGCACAATAAGCTGAAAGCTTTTTTACAGGAGCGACCTGGGAGCACAAGGAGGTAAAGTGACTTGCTCAGGGTCACACAGTATGCAAGTGAAAGCTGTGGGATTCAAACCCAGGTCTGGTCTGCTGGATATCACCAAATTTGCAGCTCAGAGCCTTAGACCACTGCGCTATACTACCTGCCTTTTTAAGAATATTAACTTCTCAACATTTTCTGGTAGTAGCCTAGATCGTGTATCTGTTACCACATTTCCTGAATAGCTAGAGCTGCTTAGAAAATACACTGGTTGGAGGGACAGACCATGTACTTCAAGGTGACCTGCACAAGTGCAGGCCATACAGTCTCCTTGCTTTGCCAGTACTTAATGGGATCTTCATTCCATTCAATACCTTTTTCTGCTAAATAACAGTCAGCCATGGCCTGGGCAGAAGCAGTGACAAATGGAGAAGAAAGGGCTGATTTTTCAAAGACGACAGCATCCAAGTGACCCCAAAGATGACTGCTGGGTATAGAACGAATGTCTTCAGCTGACTGTTTTGTAGCCTGACTGAGAAGAGAGAGCCATGAAGGTGCAGGAGGAATGGATGAGGGGCTGCAGCTGTTAAGTTTTTTTTCAAAAGCAAATCTACTTCTTGAATGATTTTCTCTCTGCAGTTTTGAAACACATTTGGGTCATACTGTGAGAGGTGTTTCATCTTGTACCGTGGGTCTAGTACTGCTGCAATAATGTAATGTTCTGCCGCAAGTATTTCATCAAGTTTCTTATCATCTCTAACTTTTTTAATCATTCTATGTACTATGATTTTTTTTTTATTTTGGGTGGCAAGTCCCTTTCAGTTGCACTAGACTCTCCCATCTGAAACTGGCTTCTTGTACCTTCCAACTCATCCCCAATTGCATTCAGTGGAAATATAAGAATCTTTATTAATGGGATTATTTGGCTGAGTGTGGCACTGTTGGAACTCACTTCCCTAGTAATTTCCTCAAAGAGTTGCAGTATCTTGATGAGCAGTTCTAAAACAGCCCACTGCTAAGGAGTAATGTGCACATCAGCATCCCCTATGCTGTTCTTTAGTGTATACTGTCTTACAGCCTTTTTTTGCTCCATCAATCTTTGGAACATGTAAAAGATAGAGTTCCACCTCATTGCAACATCCTGGATGAGTGCATTAGGAGGTAGACCGTGCTCTTCTTGTATGTCCCAAAGGCATTGGCATGCTTTGCAGGAGTGGCTGAAATGTGTGCACATTCTTTTTGCCACATATGTGAGAGCCTTTATATCTCTTTCCTCTTCCATAAATGCATGCACAATCAAATTCAGACAGTGTGCAGAACATTGCATGTGGACAAAGCCCCCATCAGGCAATGCTTTCTTTATGTTTGAACCATTGTCAGCCACAATAAAACCTACAGAAAGCCCTTGTGACATAAGCAGTACTGAATCTCTCTATTGAGCTCATCCAGGATGTTGGAAGATGTGTGATCCTGCAGGATATACTGGATGCGAAGGGAAGCCAGTTTCAGAGGGGAATTGTCAGTGTCACTACAGGGAGTAAACAATATCCAATGCGCAGTCAGTGGCATAAATGGTTCTGGCTGGCAGCTTGTCCATATGTCAGTAGTCAGATGGACAGCCCCAGCAACTGCATCTTTTAAAGCATTTGTCAGTTTAGCACTTACTAAATCATACATCTGTGGTATTGCAACAGTCGAGAAATATTTCCTTGATGGAATATTGTATCGTAGTGACAGGTGATTCAAAAGTCTTTTGAATCCTATATGCTCCACAATTCTGTAAGGCTGTAAGTCCAGTGTTATCATCTCTGAAATTAGTTTTGTTATAGCAATTGCCTCAGGATGAGTACACTGGTACTTAGCTTTATGTTTAATTGTGTCTGAAATTGTGAGCTGTCTTCTAGCAGTTGAAGTTCCAGATGGCCAACATTAGGAGTGCTGGATGATGAGAAGGGCAAAAGGGGACTGTTTATGGTACTTATTCTAGAAGAAGAGTGAGGAGTTGACAGTACAACTGAAGCAGCAGGGCTGCTGCTGCTATGACTCGATATAACAGGTGCAGCAGGTGTAGTCTGACTTAACTCAGCCTGCATGTTGTCTTCTTTCTCTCTGATCAAAAAAATCATGCCTGAGATGTTATAGGTGACATCTCTCTGTCTTTTTAATGCTGAGGTACCCAAAGCACCTTTTTTGCTCCCTCTGCTGATGGTCTTTTTACATATGCAAACTGCTCATAACTCATTATTGGCAGCCAGAGAAAAGTAAGATCACACATAAGATGTCACCTTTTTTGTTTTATTGCCAGGCATACTATACTGTTCTCCTTTGTCACTTCCACTGTGTTGTTCTTTCTCAACACTGGGAAGTTGCTCATCATCGTCTTTTTCAGTTTCACTATTATCATCCAACGGCTCCTCCATGCCACTAACAGAACCTAAATCTGAATGCACTGCCCCCTCATCTTGTTTCTTCTGCACCTACACCACATTGTTCATGCCCAAACTGCCCATCTCATCATCCAAGTCCAAATAATCACATTCATCCTGCATCTGTGCAGCTGCCACCTCTGCCTCATTCTGGTTTTCTATTTGTTTCTGCTTTTCTCCCTCCTTGTCTACAGCTTCCATTTCATAATCATTACTCTCACCAGAGATAGATTTCTCCCCCTTTGTTACATTTAAATCTGTACTGGTACTACAACGGTACACGTAGGTACCATATCTTAGCTTGCCACTCCTTGTGGTGCTGACTACTCCTTTAATTTTAATTAAGGTAGTTTTGACCTTTCCTGTCTGTTTGGACAGCGTTGTGGAAGAACCACTTCTGCTACTTGATGAAGTCCCAGCAACTGGTCTTTTACCAGTTAGACTGTGCAGTGTTGTTTGTGCCATACATTTCCCAATACTGTTCTCCATTTCGGCCTCTGCCTCACCCTGTCTGGTGCACATTTCCAGCTTTTTTTTATCACACACACACACAAATGCCCTTTCCAGTATGTGTTGTCTTTTTATTTAGTCCTGTCAGTTGTTCCCAAGTTCCTCAGCCCACTAGTAGAGGCTCGGCCTCACAGCCACACTCCCCCTTCCACCACAAAAGCTAGCTTAAATTTTATTAAATGTCATACAGAAATGTTTTTCTTGTATGTATTTTCTTTTTATTTAGTCCTCTCAATTGTTCCCAAGTTCCTCAGCCCACTGATAACAGGCTCTGCCTCACAGCCACACTCCTCCTTCCATCACAATAGCTAGTTTTTTTTTTATTACACACAAGGAAATATTTCTCAACTGTTGCAATACTGCAGATGTACAGTATGTATGTAGTCCTCTCAGTTGTGCCCAAGTTCCTCTGCCCACTCAGGACAGGTATGGCCTCACTGCCAAACTCTCCCTTCCAGCACTGTAGCTAGTTGTATTACACACACACACACACAAAATGATTTTTCCTTAATGTAGTTTTATATTTAGTCCTCAATTGTTCAAAGTTTCTCTGTCCTCTCAGTGGCCAGAGCCAGAGCAGGCTTGCTCTCACAGCCACACACCACCTCACTCACACCCCTGTAGCTAGCTTTTTTTAATTTTCCAGTTTAAAGAAAAAGATTTTAATAGTTCTGCTGCTTCTGACTGACTATGATTAGTAGTATATAGTAACAGTAAGTTACTGTTCCTCCAACCTCCACAGTCCAGGCACAGTCAAAAACACCCTGAATAATTATTTTCCTTTTTCTCTTTTTTTTTTTGTTCTTAATCTGCAATATAGTGCCGCTGTCTGACAGTGTCTGCCCCCCAACCAGGAACCTTTTAGATGTCCCTGGACCCCCAACCTACCCACCAGCCATGATCTTCAACCCTTTCCCCCAAATTAAGATTCCGTTATGTCCCCTCTTTTTACTTTTTTTTCTAATTTTTTAAAGCCCCCCCCAAAATGCTCTAGCTCCTTAGATGATCACAAACTGTGACAATTTCTTAAGCTGCTTGCTGCTCAGACAGTCTCAGACTGAAAGAGACAAAACGTCTTCTCCCAATGCGAGGTAGCTTCGAAATGGCACCTTTCATGAATGCCAACTGAGCTACAGACCCTTTCAGCTCCACCCATCCACCACAGTGGCCAATTGCCAGGAATGACAGGCAGTCCTCTACAGCTATAAGCTGCCTAGCCTGTCAGTCTGGCTGGACTTGACCAATCGAGTTTCTCCACGCTTGTGCTCGTTCATGAGCGGGTGCTCATCTCCTGCTGCCCCACCTTACCTGCTCGTGCAAGCATGAGCATTCAGGAGCCACATGACCTGCAATGTGGCCATCAGGTGACTGCCAGCTGGCTGGGATCTGGAGGATTGCGGAGCGCCAACTATCTCAGGCTGCAGGTAAAAATGCACCAACTGTGCTTTTAAAAATAATAAATCACATTGCGGCCAATGGATCCTGACTCGGTACATTTAGCCCATTGACTCTGATTTATCCGGGTCCGTTGGACCGCATTGGATCCCAGGGGGTTTTGATTTTCGGTGGTTCGGTTCGACGAACCCTAGTGTTTGTAATTGTTGTTAATTGTTTGTATGTTGATGTTTTTTGTAATATTCTTGAAAATTAGTAAAGTACATTAAATTTCAAAAAGAGCAGTGGGAGGGAGGGTGGGGCAGTTGCAAGTTGAGGAGCTAGCTGCACAATTGATCACACTCGATAAACCATTAGTTCTGTTTCTGCTGGCGTTTTTGTATGTTTGTATGTTCGTATGAGTCAGTTGGTAAGTTATTTAATCGAAGGATTTGTCACAGTCTGTGGTCCACTTCTGGCCAAAAGGTTCAGATGGCTTGAAGTACTGTTTGGGTTCAGTGGTAATGTCAGGGGCCTGAATTTCATGTCTGGGGAAAGCAGAGGGCAAAACTCTGTGCTGCCTCTTGCAGTTGCTCAGGTGTCCAAAACTGCTATATTCAATGGAATAGTGCATCGACACTATTCAAATGATAATAGGACCATTGAGACCCAGCACTAAGCCACCTAGTGCCATTTAGACATGACCCTTGAAATAGGAAGGCTCAATGGCTTACACCATGCTAAATTCCCCATATTCAAACGGACCTATATGCAAATGAGCCATTGGGCATAAAGGCACTAAGGGGTTATTTGCATGTCCTTTATGGACTCATTTGCATAGTGAATGAGGCTGTGCTGTGCGGCTCCACCCCCCCAATTGCCAGTTTCCTGAGAACCAGCCTTGGTGCTAGTGGTGTCTCTCCCCACATTGCTTGCCATCCTGAACCAAAAAGGTAATGTTCCCTTGTGGCTAATGGTCTCACCCCTGCCAGTCCTCATCACCATCTACATTATTAAACTTCCATGGTGCCTAGCTGTCCCTTCCCCCACTGATTGCCATCCCCATGCACATTAGTAAACCTTCCTGGTGGGTAGTGGTCCCTCCCCCCACTGAACGCTGTCCCCAACACTGAAGGACTTCGAAAGGAGCAATGAGATTTAGCTACCAGCAGCACTATTTGTGTCTGACTGCAGAGCAAATGAGGGGATATTTTGTAGTTGACTGAGTAAGTTTTTGCTCCCCTTTTCTCCTGAAACAGCACATGAAGCTTAGCTTTAGGGGAGGGATTTGTTGTAACGTGGAAGAGCAGTGAGTTTTAGCTACCAGCAGCACTGTTTATGTCTGACTGCAGAGCAAATCAAGGTACATTTTGGAGTTGACTGAGCAAGCTTTTGCTCTCCCTCCTCCCTGAAACAGTTAGCATGTGCAACTCAGCTTAAGGGGAGGGATTTGTTGTAACCTGGAAGAAAAACAAGTTTTAGGTAGCAGCAGTACTATTTGTGTTTGACTGCCGAACAAATCAGGGACATTTTAAAGTTTTCATTCTACCTGGCAGGCTATGTTTAACAGGAAAAGGAAGGAGCACTATTTTGGGTGACCTCTGAGATGAGAGGTCACGTGACTGTGATCAGCCACTGAGGGGAAAGCAGGAGGGAGGGACTCCTGCATACTTCCTCCTAGAGTGTCCCATCTTGTGACTGGCATAGAGTAGGAGTGGAGCTTCTTTCTTGAAGATGTCTGCATGATGTCTGTAGCTAGTCTGCAGGCCACAAGACACTTTGCTGGAGGACATCAGACCAAGGTGTTCCTTCCAATCAGATATCCTATCTGGCAAGCCTCCCCAGATTTGTGGCATGCTCCGACCCATGTGAACAGCTAGCAGAGGAGAAGAAATAAATGAAGGAAAAGAGAAAGTCCAAAGGTAGTAAGGAGATGTCATCAAAGAAACACAAGGAGGACAAACCACAGGACAGCAGGCCAAACAAGGTGGAGGAAGAGGAGCAGAGATCAAGGAAGAAGGCAGGAACAAAGCAGCCAAAGGCCAAAGCAGTTGCACCTGGCCTGTAAGATCCTAACTGCTAGTGGTGCAGCTAAGCTTTTTCCCAGAGTGAGAGGAGATGGGAGAAAGCTGCACTGCACCCAAAGGATGCCACACTGGTTGCGGTACTCTGAAGTGATTGAGAAGACTGTTTGGACCCCACTAAGCAGCATACTGCTCACATTGTCCTACAGAGGTAGGAGTTGAGTTAGATCTCTTCAACTTTGGTGTTGAACTAAAGTATCTGGAACTTTCTGCGTTATCCAAAGAACCTGACTTAAATGAATACTGGTAAAGGTAGTAAGCGGGCGTGAGCTACTACAGTCATGTGTGTGACTGCCATTTTTGCCCGGTAGTAGCTCAAGGTTAACTTTAGCATACTAAGAGCTGTTCAGAATTGTGTATCAGGGGCATAAGGGTACTCGAACAGTGAAAGATTGGAGGTCCCTCTACTCTGGAACTGCTTCAATGAAATCCAAGAAGAGCAGCTATAATGGTGGGATCCTTGTGCTACTGTCACTGAGTTTGTGCTGAATTTTTTTTTCATATCTTTGGTTACTGTTCACAAATTTGGCTAGTGCCTAGCGATTACAGAGTATTTAAAAGGGCACTCCCTGTGAGGGAGGACAGTGCCTTTAATATTGCAGATATTGCAGTTTGAAGATCTGATCTAATATCTGCCAGGAGACTGCCTTATAGACTTAAGAACTCCCCTAACTGAATTTGTTTTAGATTTTATTGTAGGAAGGGTAATGAGAGATTTTGGGTGGCAGGGTTGAGGTATTGTACTGATTGAGTGAATGGTGAGAGTGTTGTTGTATGTGGAGTATTTTTTGAGTGTGAATTCTTGTGGGTGTAAGGGTGTTAATTTTAAGATGGGTGTACTAACTGTGCACTTATTAGCATATAGGGATAGTTTTGTTAAGGCCTTAATAAAGTATGTGTTGGATGAAAGATTCCCATGTAAGGTATTATTCTCCCTCTAGACTCCGCGGCCTCCATCCCTTCAACTTTCCTCCATTGCCAGCGGAAGTCTATGCACAATGCAGGGCTCTGGGGATAGCTTGTAGGGGAAGAAAACTGGGGCTGGTGGTATCTGCAGGGAGGAATGTGGTGGGGGGGTGGGTGGACCGAGGTGGTGATGACCAGGAGGCACCCTGGGGTAAAATGAGCCCAGGAAATGGGTTCCCCCCTATCTTGTGCCCATACCCAAGTGTTCCACAGTCAGTGAGCAGGTATCTGGACCAGAATCATCTGCCTATCCTTCTCTGGCAGTGATGTGCAATGCCAGATCCTTCAAACACAAGATGGCAGTTATTGCTGACCTTGTTTCAACAGCTGATCTGGCTAGCTTCACTGAGACCTGGCTGGATGAAAATGCTGGCCCAATTTTGGAATCAGCTATTCCGGCTGGGTACTCGGTGATTCGCTACCCGAGAAAAGATCATAGAGGTGGGGGGTGTGGCAATTTGTTTTAAATCACACTGGAATCTCACAGACCACCCAGTAGGAACAATGAGACCCTTTGAATGTGTAGCCACTTAATGGGCTGCCGGTGTAGGTTGGAAGATCTTTCTCATCTACTTTCCTCCAGGGGATGGGAGGGAATTTTTGCAGGAAGTGCAGACTTCATCATCAAGCAGGTGTTGGAGTCACCCAGATGGATTATTCTGTGTGACATCAATATCTGGGTCAATGATAAACTTTCACAGTTTGGTCAGGACTTCCTCCAACTGGTGTATTCGATGGGCCTAACACAGGTTGTTACCTCTGCAACCCATATACAAGGCCACTCCTTGGACCTCATCTTCCTGCTGGAAATGGAGGTCACTGACCTTATGGTGGAACCAGTCATTTGTTTGGATCACCATACCATGAGGTTCTTGTTTGAAGCACCCCCCAAACAGACCTTTCCCTATGGAGATGGTCCAGTCCCACCCTTTAAGGGGTTTGACCCCACATGGTCAGATGGAGGTGCTGGACCTATCAGGTACAATAAGTGCATGTGAGGAGCCAGGGGAATTGGTTCTAGCCTATAATAGGGCTGTTACTAAAACACTCGACTCTATTGCACTTGTCGTGTTTAACCCCTGACTTCACGCCAGTGGTCTCCCTGGTTGATGGGATGCTCAGGAAGCTGAAAATGAGGGGTAAAATGTTGGAGCAGTGCTGGTGAAGATCTGGATCAGTGGATGGCAAACTTATAGTGATGTCTCATTATAAGGATTATCAGTCAGCAATCGCCTGTAAGAAGGCAGAGTTCTTGTCCAAGGAGATTGCTGCAGCAATTAACAGAGTGGCTCAGCTCTTCCACACTGTTGACAGGCTATGTAATCCTGCCTGTTTTCAGTCCAGGGGAACATTTTCACAATCAAAGTTTAATAAGTTTGCTCTGTTTCTTGCTGATAAGGTTGCCACCATTAGGTCTGAGATCCAGTCAGCGCCCTCCAGAGGAGTGTGCAGTGATCGGCCTGAAGTCCCAGGTGATAAGTTAGTCTGGTCTGACTTCAACCAGTTGGCAGTCATAGATGTTGTGAGGGTCATCTAGCAGATGAGGCCAACCTACTGTAATTTGGATCTGTGTCCTACGCACCTCCTTGTGGGGTGTGTTGATGTCATCATCCTGGTCCTAGCCAGGATAGCCCAGTGTTCTCTAGTGACATGGGCCTTTCTGGATCCCTTAAAGGAGGTGGTGATGAGACCCATTTTGAAGAAAGCTTCACTAGACCCAGACTGCCTGCCTAATTACAGACCTGTCTCTAACCTTCCTTTTGTGGGGTAAGGTAATTGAGAAAGTGGTGACCAATCAACTGGAGACCTATTTATCAACCCACAGCATCTATGGCCCTCTCCAGTTGGGTTTCAGCAAGGGGCATAGCACCGAGACTGCCCTTGTTGGGGTGCTGAATGATCTACTGGTGGTGCAGGATTGAGGAAGTCCTTCCATTCTTATTCTCCTCGATCTCTCAGCAGCTTTTGACACCGTTGACTGTGGGGTGAGTTTGACATGCTTGCGGGTTTGTTGTGGACTGAATGGTACAGTCCTCAACAGATTTCTGTCTTTCCTCACTGGCAGGATGCAAATGGTGGTATCGTGGATTTTTTCTTTGGCCCCCGTGCCCCTGCCATGTGGGGTCCGGCAGGGCTCCTTTTTGTCCCCCATGTTGTTTGCAGTGTATATGCTGCCACTAGGGTACATTATAAGATGGTATGAGCTGAGTTTTTTACTGCTACACAGATGGCACTCAGCTATACCTGTCTTTTGTGCCCCAGCAGCAGGAGGCAGTGTTGGTGTTCAGTCAATGCTTTTCTGAGATACAAAACTGGATGAAAGCCAACTGGTTGAGGTTGAACCCAGACAAGACTGAGGTACTGGTGATGGGACTAATTGCCCGGGGGTGAGGGCGCAATCCAGTCAGATCTCTGGGCTGGTGCTTGGGGACTCCAAGTTGCTTACCTCAGCCAGTTCAAGGAACCTTGGCATTGTTCTGGACTGCAGTCTGACACTTAAGTTTCAGGTGTTGGTGGTGGTCCAGAGTGCATATTACCATCTGAGGAACATCGCCCAGATTTATTTTATTTTTATTTTATTTTATCTAGACAGCAGTTTGGAAAACCTTTGAGCCATAGGCTCATTTATAAAGGTACCTTGTCACAGTAAGACAAACGAGAATACACAGTATAACAGTATAACACAGTATAACAGTAACTTAAGACAGCAATAAGTACATAGATACAAACAAGCTGGTACAGGTAGGATTGATGCAAACAATACCAGAGTTATGTTGTCCTTAGCAGCTTAGTAGTAAGCTTTGTCATAAGTATTGAGTACGGCTTTGACTAGTGGCAATTACAGCTTTGGGTGTTAACAAGGTGGTTCCGTAAGGATGTTTTGAAGCACGATATAGTTGGAGCTTCGGAGATGGAGGGGGGCAGTGTGTTGAACCAGGAGGGGGCCCTAAAGCTGAAGGCTCTTTGGCCGTGAGAGGTCCTAGCTCTAGGGATAACAGGAGAGGTTTTCCCAGAGGTCCGAGTATGAACTAGTGGGGCAGAGCGGTGGATGGTGGTGGTCAATCCTGGCGGGGATAGCCCAAGGAGTGTCTTTTTTGTAAGGGTACAGGTCAAATATTTGAGGCGCTCATCAAGATCAAGTACCAGCGCTTTAGCGTACAGTAGACAGGTGAGTGTTAGCCTAGGTGCCCCAGTAATTAACCTGCAGGCCTTATTCAGAGTAGTGCGAATTTTATGGAGTGCGGTCTGATCAGCAGCACCATACACCGGCAGTCCATAGTCCACTAGGGACAGGATAGAGGAGGTGACTGCGAGATGAAGAGCCTCCAGGGGGAGGCAGTGTTTATACCGATGTAAGATGCCCAATCGGATATTAGTGACAGTGGCTAGGGCAGCGATGTGTCCATGGAAGGAGAGGAGGGGTCAAATGGATCCCTAGGTATTTATAGGAGCAAACTTGTTCAAGTGGGAAAGAGGACCCAGAGTGAATGAGGGTTTGAAGTTGCAGGACTTGTTTTGAGGATGAGTGAAGAACATGGTTTTTGGTTTTTTAAGATTTATCACCAATCTATGTTCCTTGAACCAGCCCTCGGCTTCGGCGAAGGACTTCTGCAGCGAGTCCTGGAGGCAATAGGGATACGACTTGAGGCAAAGATGACTGCATCATCAGCATACAATAGAATGTTCCCCAAGCAAGAGCGTGGAAGGGTGTTAAGGTAAAGGGAGAATAGTAAGGGGCCCAGAATGGAGCCCTGGGGAACCCCAGAAATGATGGGACAGGTATCTGAGTAGGTCCCATTAAGTTTTACATGCTGTGAGCGGTCAGACAGATAACTGGTGCACCAGGAGATAGGCCCAGCAGCAAAACCAGAGAGACTAAGGGCATCAAGAAGGAAGGGGTTGGAGACAGTGTCGAAAGCTTTAGAGAGGTCAATGAAGACCACACCAGCCAGAGAACCAGTGTCTAAGGAGGAGGGAGAAAGTTGGAGAACTCAAGGGCTGTGTTGGTACTGTGGCCTCCTGGAAGCCATGCTGCTCAGGACATAGGACATTGTAGGTGGAGAGGTAGTCAGAGATTTGAGAGGCCACCACTTTTTCCAAGGCCTTGGAGAGAGGAGAGAGAATGGAGATTGGCCGATAGTTTTCAGCCACAGTCCTATCACCACCTTTAAAGATAGGGGTGACAGTGGCAACTTTCCAGGCAGTTGGAACCTTCCACAGGCAAAGAGAGTGGTTGATGAGGCATGTGATCGGGGTAAGGACTGTGTCTAAGACCAGCCATAGGATACACGGATCCAGGGTGTCACTGCCTGTACTATTACTCTTGAGGGCAGTGACAAAGTGCGGCCTAAGTTCTTGGGCAGAAACACGGCAGAGGAGAAAATAAGGGCAAGAAAGATTTATGGCAGGTGCTGGGGGAGGAGGGTCAAAAAAATTTGTAGGGAGGATCGGGCTAAGGTCAGTGAATGAGGTGTTGAGGTGGTTGGCTATGAGGGCTGGGTCTGAGGAGATCACGCCATTAATGTTGATCTGGGTGGGTGGGGGTGTGCACTCCCATTTAACTGTTTAATGTTATCCCAGAAGGTTCTGGGGTTCCCCATGAGGCAGTGAGTGAGGACCGATAGTGCTCAGACTTGGCCTTTCTGATGGCGAGTGCATTTGTTTGGTGACAGCATATAACTGCCTGTCACTGGGCGGCCAGTCTCAATGTGCACGGTGCCATAGGTTGTCCCTATGTTTGAGTTGGTGGATCAAAGCTTGGGTTACCCAGGGGGCATTCTGCCTTTTAGAACGGCGGGTCGACATTGGGGCAAAGATATCACAGGCATTATTAAAAGTTTGGGTAAAGAAGGAGAGAGCTGTGTCGATGTCAGGAGTTGCCTGTATAGGAGACCAGTCAATTTGGGACAGAAGTTCCTTAAGTTTTATCAGTCCACCAGGTATTAGATGCCACTGGCATGTGGACTGTGCTATGGGTTTGGGGACTGAGGATGACCAGTGGAATGGAATGGGGGAGTGATCGCTGAGAGAGTCTGGGAGGACTTGTACATTGGGGATCCGATTAGGGCGGTTGGTGAGTACCACATCAAGCAGGGTACTGGAGCCTCTCTTGGGGTTAGTCCTGGTAGGGTGTGTAACTAGTTGCGTTAGGTCTATTGCAGAAACGGAGTCATGGGTAGAGGAGGAGGAGGAGGGGCTGAGCCAGTTGACATTTAAGTCACCCACCAGAATTTGATCAGCGGAAGGAGGTAACGAGGAAAGGTATTCTGTAAGAGAGGCAATGGCCTGCGTTTGGACCCTGGGGGGCACGTATGCAGTAGTCAGATAAAGGGGTCCCTTTAAGGGGTCAGGGGTTAATTTCAGCGTAAGTGCCTGGGCCCTGGAGTCAAGGATGGGAGCAGGCAGGGCTAGTACGGGGAGAGATTCCTTGACATAAATAGCGCAGCTACAGATGAAACATCTAGCTCCCTGAACGATCTCCCATCCCTAATCCATGCTTTTGTGACTTTGAGGCTAGATTACTGCAACACTCTCTACATAGGGCTGTCAGGGGTTGATCTTTGCCACCTGCAGCTAGTGCAGAATGCAGTGGCCAGGTTATTGACTGGTCTTCCGAGATCATGTCATATTATGCCTGTGCTGCACTCTCTGCACTGGCTGACAGTTAGGTGGTGAATCACCTTCCAGGTCTGTTTGCTGACCTATAATGCCCTACAAGGTTAGGAGCCTGGTTAACTGCAAGACCTGCTGTGTTCTCACCACTCTGCCTGTCCACTCTGCTCCACTAAAGAGGGATTTTTGGAGGTTCTCAGGGTTCGCCTCAAGACCTCGGGCTCCAACCATCTGGAACTCCCTCCCTCCCTTGTTTTATCAAGAGATCTCAATCCCTCGAAATTTTCAAGTGGGGAGTAAAAGCATTTTTATGCAGTCAGGCCTTTCTATCTGATCCGTTAGTTAACCTATTTTAAGTAACCTATAGTATAAGTATTATATGTTTTTATTATTTCATGTGATTTGCATTTTATTCTACTTATGTAATACACCTTGAATTCCAATGAGAAAGTGCACTTGATAAATAAAGTTATGATGATGATGATCATGATGAAATATATTTATTGAAATCTTCCCTGGTGGTCTAGTGGCCGCCCTCGCCAATTGCTGGCCTGATGTATACTAAAGGATGTCACTGGTGGCCTAGTGATTCCCCTCCCTTGCTAGCCCATATAAAATACAGAACTTCCCCAGTGATCTAGTGGTCTCCCCTCCTTATCCCGTATCTACCCCTGTACTTCAAGTTATATTTTTCTCCTGGACTCCTCCATCCCCACCCTGAGCTGGCGACCAGCACAGGCCTCCTCTCTCCACCACGGCCAGCCACCAACTGAGCTGTTGAAATGAGTGGGCACTGTATACAGTATGTGCTTATTGATTGACATTTCATTCTGAGCTGTCAGTCAATGACTGCATACTGTATACAGTACACACTCATTTTGACAGCTCAGTCAGTGGCCGGCTGTGGTGAAGGCAGGAGGAATGTGCCAGTCACCAATTCGAGGTCGGGATGGGGGTGAGTGGGGTGGTGGGTCACTACCTGTGGGGGAGGGGGGTGGGGGTCCACTAGACATCAGGAAAAAAATATAACTTGAAGTACAGGGGAAGATTGGGGATTGGGAGGGGGGATCACTAGACCACCAGGAAAGTTCAGCATTTTATATGGGCCAGTGATCAACAAAGGGGGAACCACTAGACCACCAGGGACACCCTTTAGTATATGTCAGGCCAGTGACTGGCAAGGGGTTGGACCACTATTCACCAGGGAAGATTTCAATAAATGTATTTCTGTGTTGTGGACGGTGACTACTAGACTACTAGACTACCAGGAAAGTTTAATATGTACATGGGGAGGGCGATCAGCAGGAGAATGGACTGCTAGACCACCAGGGAATGTTGATACTACTCATATGGATGGTGATGGGTGGGGGGTGGGGGCACTGGATACAAGGAACTACAGTGCTGGGGGTCTGGTTGGCTGCTGT
Organism: Neoceratodus forsteri; assembly: GCA_016271365.2. Classification (NCBI taxonomy): domain Eukaryota; kingdom Metazoa; phylum Chordata; order Ceratodontiformes; family Ceratodontidae; genus Neoceratodus; species Neoceratodus forsteri. The sequence goes on along the minus strand of CM057456.1, from coordinate 603,324,125 downwards.
ACTTCTTTCCCCAACCACTAGGGTTGTGTGGCAGTAAGTCGGGGTTTCAGTCGGCAGTATGTGTGCCGTGCAAGAAGGCCAGGTTGAACAGTCTGCATGGCGCACATACTCTGAATATTGTACTGTGCCAATATTCAGTTCCCCACCCCTTAACTTCCATTGTGCCCCCACCTACATCTTGCCCAGGCACAAACCCTGTTTGTCAATGCTAAGAGGGCCTTTCAATATTCCGCATCCGCGAAAAACCCACCTTGTGTGGTCAAACTGGGATTTGTGCCTTGGCGATCTTTCAAATATTGGGCCCCAGGTGTCTTTGTTTTTTTGCCTTTATGGGTGGGCGAGTAGCCTTGCGTTAAGTTTGGCAGTGGTCTCACCACTTGAGTGTAATGTTTTTCAAATCTTCTGTGGTAGCCACAGAACTCCAAAAATCATTGTAGGTCCTGGTTTGGGGCAAGTGGTTAATGCCTCCTCTTTGCTAGAGTCAGTCTGTATGCCTGGGGCTGGTACTATATGTCCCACATACTTAACTTAGAGAACTTGATCCCAAATTCTTCCAAACAATCTAAAACTTTCAGCAATCAGGCCTCATGCTCCTCCAGCATCTTTCCGAATACAATGATGTCATCAAGGTATGCTAAGTACTCTAACAGATTCATGTCTCCAACAACTCTTTCCATTAGGCACTGGAAGGGAGCTGAGGTGCCAGAGATACCGTGAGACATTCTCAGGAATTCATAGAATCTGACAGGGAATATAAATGCTATTTTTCTCTGTCTCGGGGAGGCATGGGTATTTGATAATATCCACTCCTTAGGTCAAGCAAGGAGAACCATTTGCTTCCATTAAACCAATCAAGTGCATCTTGAATTCTGAGCATGGTATATTGGTCCGGAAATATCCATTTCTTGAGAGTTCTGTAATACGCACACATGGACACTGCTCCATTCTTCTTGCACACCACCACAATCGGTAAGGCATAGAGACTTCTAGATTTCTGGATGATACCTGCTGCCAGCAATTCCTGTAGATGTCTCCTGATGTTACCAATGTCTGCAGGCACCAGTTGGTGGGAACTTTCCCGGAAAGGGCATTAGTTGTTAAGTCTGATGTGGTGCTCTTCTTCAGTTATACATCCCATATCCCATTTGTGAAGTGAAAACACTTTCATTCTCTCAGCAAGCTTCCACCTGACCCCGTCTTTCACTATTTGGGAATAGGAAAGTCACCAAAATCAAACAGTTCTGGGTCAATGACAGGGTAGGTGTCTTCTCTGGTGGGGAATAGGGTGCACCGCTGGGTCTACACAGTACACACAAGCCAAAGTGTGTCCTTTCCTGATGACAATGGGCCCGATTATCAAAGGAGTCTTCTGGTGCAAGCTGTGGCAAACAGCAGCTTACACCAAAGCCCAGTGTGCTAGGGACCCTGCACCTGATTCAGGTACAGGAGGGGTCCCGGCATCTAAATCCACACACTTCCGTAGACCGGTACCCTGCGGCAAACACCTGACACACCACAAGGTTCCGTCACTCGCCACCAGGGACAAACACAGGTCCCCCATCCTACCAAGTAATGGGCATGTGAACCCACCCTGGTGGTCCAGTGTCCCCCCCACCATGATCCCCGATGCCACCTTCATATGAAGTAGGACCCCCCAGTCCTGATGCTGCCCACATCAGAAATGGATCCCCCAATCCCTGAGGCCTGCCCCAACAGTGTCTACCTCAGTTCCACCTTATGATGGTAAAGTGCCCCCATGCCCAAGCAGGTGGTGCCCACCCCTTCCGTTATCCAGTCCCAACTGATACCCAGCACCCAGCACATCCCACATCTCATCTCTCACCTCCCCGGCTGGGCACCAACTGCACTGTCTAGAAATGAGTGTGTACGGTATAGTACACTTTCAGAGGCCTTAACCAAAGATGTTACTACAAATGGGGTGAAGCTGGGCTTAGTTGGGGCCCCAGTGCACTCCTTTACTGGGCCCCACTTAAGTTTCCCTGTTTCTGCTACTTTCCTTCAAGCAGTTTGTCTTTTACCCTAACTGGGTTCTCCTGTGACCGGCACTCCCTCTTCATATGTCCATCTTCTCCACAATTGTAATGGGTGGGGAGGAGGCAGTTTGAGCATCCAATGACAGCTAACCTTCTCAGCGGAGAGAGAGTTGAAGGCCTCTGCAGCAGTATGCCTCCCGGGGTGGCTGGGAGGTATTGAGGCATCTGCCTTCCGTACACAGAAAGATGATCCGCAGCAGACATCGGAGTGGTACATACAGGACAGTGCGTACCTCCCTAGACCTCATTACATGTCCTGACTCACTGTCGGGGGGACGTCATGCAGAACAATGAAAAACACCAACTTCTAGCAAGACGATGATGCACCACAGCCTCATGCCCACCACTGGATCCTGCCCTCCTGGGTTCTGATATCCTCTGACCTTCACCTCCGCCTGCAACAAAACTGGATACAAATAGCACCAAGGAAGTGGGAGGTGGCCCCGCCCCAAGGGGTGCAAGCCAAATGGTCTACTAAAGGTTAGGCATGGATGGATAGGAGTTCCGGGGGGGCCCAGGTTGGAAGGTCTCAGGCCAGCTGGGAGAATCTGGTATCATCTGAGAGAGTTCCCAGAAATCAGCGAACGGAGGGGAAAAAGAGTTAAAAAAAAGATTGATACCGGGTCAATACGGGGAGGTGGGGCTACCCTCCCCTCCCCTCCCACACCAGCCTCAAATCCCAAGCTAGGAAGATAAAAGGCTTTGGGACAATGGAAATTCTCCCCTCCCAGAGCACTGAGTAAACACATATAATAGAAGCATATCAATATAATGGTAACATGCATAATATGCATAATATGCTACCCAAGTGAACATTTTCATAAAACTGAGGCTCCATCATGGTGGAGAATCCCACAAATAATACATTCTATAATGTTATGATCAAGGGAAAAATGTATGCAGTATCAACATCTACTACATCCTCCAGTGCTAACCCAAAGAAGAGAGCAACTCTAAGCATGTTAGAGGGGACAGACATCAAAGCAGAACAGCCTGTTTCAAGGACATTGCACACATACTGTATATCCTGTCTTACAGATCGGGTCCCACAGTTGGAGAGGGATTTGGTGGAGAGAGACTATGCAGCCTTACAATGGTGCAACACCAACCCCCTATCATCTGTGCATAGTGAACCACTGGCAAACTGAAAAATAGCAAGAGTGAGCTCACAAGCAGAGCATAATGGTTGCTGTGTAGAGCTCAGTCCACTGATAGTCCCATTGGTACCCATGCCTCCAGGCATGGTTGGAAGTAAGCCACATTTTGAGGCTACAAAATAGGACACATAACCCAATTTTGTGTACAAAACAAAAAGAGAGAAACAAGGACTCTTTGGTAAATAAGATAAATTTACTGTACATCAATACCGGCATTGAAAACATTGTATCTATCACTGAACATCGGAGCAGTTACAGACAGCAATGCTGACCTCCTTTCACTGCAAAAAGCAACCAATTTAGGAGGTAATGGTCCCAGAAAACTGAGCATGTTTGCAAGTTCGAGAGGCTACTCACTTTACAGGGTCACAAATGTAGAAAAATAAAACTGGCAGCACCATTTCAAAAGGCATGGGCTTTCTGAAAACACAGTAGTCTGTCTGGTTACTCCTACCCTACATACTACATACTACATACTAAAATGCCAGCAGAATAGGCCTAACGGTCTTTCGTGTCTGCTCGTTTGGTCAGTCCCCAGCCTGGGTGCTGACCTTGCTGTCCCTCTTGCCTTCTCTGGCTTCTCCCTTCCCAGTTCTGGATATTCTTGCTGCATTGGATTTTGCTTCCAGAACCCTTCCCCTGTACCTCCCACCCCTCTTGAACCCCTCACTGTCTCTGCTCCACTAGCCCCCTAGGCGAGTGCATTCCATGGCTCCACCACCCTCTCAGTGAAGTAGCACCTCCTCCTTTCTCCCCTGAATCTTCCCCCCTCCAGCTTCCACCCATGCCCTCTAGTGGCCCCTTCCTCCTTCCTTCGAAGCACCCTGACTGTTCCTCCCCTATTTATCCTCTTCATGTACCTGAAGACCTCTATCATGTCCCCCCGGTCCCTTCTCTCTTCCAATGTGTACATATTTAGCTCTTCGAGCCTCTCCTCATAGGTCCTGTCCCCCAAGCCCCAAATCACTTTGGTTGCCCTCCTCTGGACCCTCTCCAGGAGGTTAATGTCCCGCTTTAAGTGTGGCCTCCAAAACTGCACGCAGTACTCAAGGTGCGGCCTCACCAAGCAGTTATACAGAGGGAGTATCACTTCCCTCCTTCTGGAGGTGATCCCCCTAGCGATGCATCCCAGCATCCTGTTGGCCTTGGCTGCTGCCCTCCTACAAGTCTCAGAGTTGTTCATCTTGACATCCACCACCACCCCCAGGTCCCTCTCAGCCATCGAGACTTGTAGCATTCCCCCCCCCCCAGGGTGTACACTTGGCCTGGGTTTCTGGCCCCCAGGTGGAGTACCTTGCATTTCCCTTCATTTCCCTGCATACCCTCTTCCAACAATAATCCCAGAGCATATAAGATTAAGAAAAAACAGCATACCTTGTATTTCTTCTGATAACACACAGGTTAGGAATACTTGGAAGGAGCCCATAGTCCCTGGCAGTAACAAGCTGGGTTAAACTTAAAAGTGTAGCAATGTCAGAATTCATCTCTGTATGGGGGCTGTGGAGCACCCTTCCTGAATGGCAGATTCCACCTCACTAAATCTTTCTGCTTCTAGGTGAAATATCAAGGGGTTTTCCAGGGTGATCAATCTACAACTTTGCAGGATATACAAAAGCGAAGCTCCAGTTCATGAAGTGTAGTTTAGATTTAACCAGACTGAACTTTTGACATTTGGTCTGCAATTTGCTGCTATCATCTTGAAACACAGATACTCAGCCATTTTCCACCATGATAGGACAGTGCAATTTGGCAGCATGAAGCATGGCTTCCTTATCTGTATATCTTAAGTATTTTATCAAGCAATGGTGGGGCGGATCTCCAGGTTGGGGGGGGGCAACACAATGAGCCCTTTGAATTTCATATTTGAGGCTCGCTGTGTCTAGCTTAAGATTTTTAACAAGCCATTAGTGAATGTCCTATTCTGGGCTCTTTCCCTCTGTACCTTCGGGGAGCCTCACAATGCGGAGATTGTACCTCCGTGAACTATTTTCTTGGTCGTCCACACTTACCTGGAGCTCCTCCAGAGAATCCTTTAAAGACATATGTTCCCAAGAGAGGGATGTTCTATTATCTTCTGACTCACCGACCCACTTCTCTAGCTCATCAATATGGATGGTGGGAGCAGCTGTGGTTCTGGACAAGCCGATGACCACGTTTTGGATATGGGTGATTTGCACTATGATGTTAGTGAAACTGGCCTTCATATCTACATGGCTGCTGGGGTAGCTGGAATGCCCGCTTGGGATTTCTCCAGTTAGGGCATGCTGCACTCCTGCTAGGCAGCTGCTTGGGCCTGAAGCCCAGTACGTACCTCATGTATCGAGTGCTGCTTACCAGAGTGGTCCACTGGCTCAAAATTCAGTTTGAGTTGCTTGCTCCACTGCTTTTCCTCTGCCATGGACTTTGAAGAATGGGTAGGAGAAGATTTTTTTTTTGTACGGTCTCCCTAGTCATGAAGATAGGGCTGTTTTACATTATGTGCCCAAAGGAGCAAAACTAGAACACATCCGTCATGGTCTCACGCTAGCCATGCCCCCCGTGAGCATTTTGACCATCATTTGGAATAGGGCTAGTAGTTGAACTGGCTCTTCGCTATCAGATCTCGTTAATTATCTCTTGTAGTCCAGGGCCATCAATGACAAATCCTCTCTTGGGAATGGGAGTTGCAGTTGCCATAGCCATGCAGGGATCCCACTGGTCTTCTTCATCCTCAGCCTCTTGCACCTCTTTCATCAACACTCCGTGGGAAGGAGGATTATCCTTTCAGTCCTGTAGACTCAACTTAAGCAACAACAAACCAGAGTGCTGAGTAGACTGGAGTACTGTACATGATCCAGACTTACACGATACAATTAACTTGAGGTCATGCCTCCTTTCCAAAAGACTTTCTGCAATGCTGTCTCCAGATGAGTCAAATAAGCAGACAAGGGTTCTTCCTTTCATTATTTAGTTGCTTTGGACTTCCACATAAAGTCATCACTCAACTCAGCACTTTCAAACACACTCTCGTGTGGGGGTGGGTTTTACCTGAGAAAACATTCTCAGTCATCAGTAAGAGTCTGATGGAGGTGGCCCACAGCTAGGTCTGGCCCCCTTACCCTGTGGAATAGGGCACTTGGGACATTGAGTACTTTTTGAGCTTCCTCAATCAGCTTTCCTATAGCTTACAACAAATTATTTTTTTGTTTTTTGCTCCTACCCCTGCTCCTGGTTGGCCACTTCTTCAGGCTGCCTAGGTCTCCCGCTGGCACCCCTGCCCTGATGCCAGCCACCTCCACCCCACATTGCAGGTCCCCTGGGGTAATAAAGTGTGTCCCTTTCCTGGAAGGGTCTCCCCTCATCCGAGGGAGATAGGCACTGGTGGGGAACAGCCAGCACACTCTACATTTCAGCCCAGGTGCTGCTGAGGTAATTCTTGGGCTGCACTGGAGACTTGGTGGCAGCGGAGGCCAGCGTACATCATTCGGTTGCCCATGGAGCATATTTTCCTGTTTGCTCCCTGGGGGTGTGGTGTACCATGAATGTCAAGGCGTACGTTGACGTTCATCATGCCCCTTCTAAGTCTTTAGGACCAGTGTGTTGCCATACTACCGGTCTCTGCCAGGATTCAGCAAATGCTAGGTCCATACTCCCCCCAAGAGAAGGCAAGCAGTCTGCAGACACTCAAGCCTTTTCTTCCTGGCTGGTCCTCCAGCTCTCTGGGTACAACCACTTCTTAAGTCTCTCTGTGAAGACCTCAGACTTGAACGAGGCTTCCCTTAGGGAGTCATACTAGTCTGAGCCAGTATAGTCTAGGTCACACTGGAACCTTCTGGGTTGAGCGCATCAGGCAGTCTAGTGGGGTCAACCACATTTCGGCATTGAATTAGCACATTTAACATCTTAGTAGTAGAGTCCCTCAGCTGGCCCTTTCACAGCAACTGGGCCAAGACCTTTGACTACTGACTGGGCCACTTTTATCACTTCCCTGTCAATCTCAAGTGGAACTTCCAGGACCAAAAGGGCTTTTTGAGGGTCCAGGTCCTCACTCTCACACCAGTCAATAAGTTAAAGCAAGCCATAGTGTGAGCAAGAATTTGGGGTTTGGGGGCTCCACACTATCCTCGTGAACAGAGACCTCCACGTTGGGCATGACTGGTAAAACAGGAGATCAAGGAGGTGCTTTCACAGATGTTACTCGGGTGCTGTGTAACAACAGGCTACTACCCCTGCCTGGTGGGCTCCAACCAGGCTGAGGGGCCTGGGCTCTGTTCTGATGGTAATGGGGGTTATTTCCCAAGATAAAATTAAAAAGTGTGGTGCCTCCACCCAGAGTAAATTATAGTGGGCCAGTTGTTTGTGTAGTACAGTACAACCCCCTTGGATGCTGTGTCTTCCCACTTCCCATTCCATTCATGCCACAAATGAAATACCATAAACAATTGCAATACTCTATTTTACATGTACTTAATGGCTATAGCTAGGGATGTAAGTTTGTCATGGATGAGGTTTTAATGACTCATTGTTTGTTCATGAAATCATTAGTAAACAGAAGTAAATGTTGTAGCACTGTCATCATTGCTACATTCTGATGACACTAGTGAAAGTCATGGAAATCCTGAATAAAGATCAAATGTCATGGAATCAATGACATGTATGACTGCCATGACAAACTTACATCCCTAGCTATAGCTAATAACATGCTCACAGACAGTTTCAACCAATGACAAGAAACAATTTATTAAAATGGAAAAAGGGAATGGGAATTCCGAGGCTAAATGACAATTTAAGTATTCGGACAACAACAATAACAACCACTGGCCCAACCCCAACAGGAACCACACATTTTAATTGTCCCACACCCCCCACTGGTACCAGTGCCCCCTAATGGCCCATCTGGGTACTTAGCTATGGAGTTACAGGCCTGTATGTTGCCACAGGTTGGCCGGTGTTGGTGCATGCGAAACCAAATTAAGTTGACTGGGAATCTTTGTATAAATCCCCAGACAGGGCAGGCCTGTGTTTACTCATGATTCACTCACAGGGTCTGATAAGGATGACAGGTGCTGTCAGTCAAGCTGGAGCCTCAAGCTGTACAAATAAGGTGGCAGCAGTCTTAGCTATGGCAGGGTCTGGCAGCTTGCCACCTTCAAGGCTGTTGCAGACTCTGGCAGCTTGTCACCTTCAGTCACTGAAACAGGCCAGTACTGAATACCAGGGCCTTATGACTACCTCGCACATCCAGGCATTTAGTTCTAGGAGAAGACAGTGGGTAATGCCTGGCCACAACATCACCTGGCTAAATCCCAGACCATCCTTGGCTGGCAGTGGCTTCTCACTGGTACTCTTACTTTCTCTCTGTAGGCAGCAGACTTTGACACCATAGAAACAACCAGCACACCCTAAAGCTAGGAGTGGCAAACTGTCTCTCAGGAGGTTCCAAACTGCAGGTTCAAGCCTTAACACATCTGTTTTGGTTCAAAGTGGTTTTCCCAGACTATGGGAATCTTCTGCAGACATCTCTGGAATCTGCTTGGTTAACCCAGTTAACCTTCAGGCATTTGGTAGGATACAGGTCACCCTCCCCCACAAGCTGAGAGATTCTCTCAGATTATGCTATTTGTTCTGGCTTTCCAGTTGGCAGAAAGCTTTTTGGCAAGTCTCCTGGAATTTGGCTGTGGAAGCCTTAAGCTGACTTCCAAACTTTTCCTTAGACATACTCCAAGCCTTCCTGTCTCACCAAGAGCTTCAGCCAGACTGCCCCCAGATGTAATTGTCTCAGGGGTCTGAGAAGAGAACTGCAGCCTCTAATTGGTTGAACACACTGTCTGTCTGCCAAATTAATAAGCATTAAGTCCTCTTGATGCTTGATTGGTTGGTTGTTTAGGCGCCAAAAAATGTCCTTTCCTACTCCCAGAAGCCATTACAAAGTCCTTTAGGGCTCATAGAACTCTGATTGGTGGATTATGGGGTCAAGGGTGACAAATATGGCTGCAGTCCACACAGTCTATATAGAGTCCCAACATCCTATCCATTTCGTGGGCAAACAGAACAACTTTAATTAACAGCTGCCCCATGGTTCAATAGCTGTGCCTCTGCCCTGCTGTCCAGTACTGTCAGGTACTCCCCTACCTGTCGCTAGTGCTGAACTGCTAACCACCCCCTTCCCCCAAATGACATGCACACTTTCATTCTTAAACTGCCTTGGCTAGTCTTAAAGATACAGTGCTCTTAAGCGCTCAAATAAAGTTTCTTGCTTGCCCCCCAGTGTGTTTTTGGACCCCCAATTATGATTTTAAAGTCCCATGGGGCTGGAGCACCTGAAGGGGAACCACCATGAGCTGTAGGAGCAGCTTTAACTTTCAAGTGCCATAGCGCTATGCAATCTGTGAGCTGACCACTGCAGCTTACACATTGGAACAGGATTCAGCTCGAATGTGTGCAGACTGACCAGTGCAGTGCCCAGCAAACTGCCAAGCAAGCAGTTTCACTTTGGCTTCACTTCCCCAATCCCCCTGCTTAGTTTCTAACAATGGGGTTGGAAGGAGGATAAAGAGGGCACCAAAATGGACATGGACTAGCGGGAGCTGGTGGCCAGGTACGTAATCATGGTAAGCCCCATCAGTGGGGGGGTTACATAATGCTGCCCCAGTAGAGTTAGTAGACTAATACTAAAACCTTGGGCTCTGGCTGGACACTCAGAGATCAGGAAATAAACATGTGGAACATCTGGTAGGGAAAATAAATACAAGGGTAGGTCTCTATCACAATAGAGGTAATGTAAATCCAGATACTATTCAGAAAATTGTGAACATACAAATTGTTTTGATATTCGACTGTGCAGATTTCCCCTATGAACATGCTTCAAGTGACTGACTCCATACATTGGATCGTGATGCATTTATTACTTCAAGACAAGACTACTGTAATGCTCTTTACCTAGTGCTGTCAGGGAGGTTCCTGTGTCACCTACAGCTGGTGCAGGATGTTGCAGCAAAGATGATCCCCAGATCTTCCTACTCCAATCATATACCAACCATGCAGTGGCAGCTGAACTTTCTTCCAGTTAGGTGGTGCACCACTGTCAAGCTCCTGTGTTAACTTACAAAGCCCTGCATGGATTGAGACCAGACTGCCTTAAAGGCCAATTAGAATGGCATGCTCCTGATTGACATCTCCGCTCCACTCAGTGTAGGTGTTTGTTCATCCTGAGGGATCGTTTAAAAACATCAGGAGAGACAACCTTTGTAGTAGCAGCCCTTTGCCTTTGGAAGTCCTTGCTGTACCAACTGAGGAGTTTGATCTCAGTGAAGCATTTTAAAAAGGGTCTGAAAATGCATTTATTTAGATTAGCATTTGATTTAAACAAGATGAATTAACACATGCCAGTGATTTATGTTATAAACGTGTTCATTTATATTGTTTTTATACGGATTTCTTACAAATGTTTTGAATATTGTGAAGCTCTCTGACCCATATGGATGTCGCACTATATCAAAATAAATACCTTACACCTAAGTGAGGCAAGGTGATTAGGGGAGCAAAGGTGCTGACAGAAGAAAGTATTACCTAAGGGTCCGCTAAAGGGGATAATACTTTCTTCAAGTGCCTAATTGAGAAGAGGAAAGCAAGGGAAGGGATAGTGAGGATTAGAAGGGTGGAAAGGGGAGACTGTATAAGTGTTCCAAGAAAAAGCTGACATCTTATATAGGTACTTCTGCTCAGTTTTCACAGTAGAAGGAGGAGGGGACAGATCACCACAGAGAAGCATGGATGAGGGGGGAGGTTCACAATAGTCCATTTTCAAAGGAAAGTCCTGTAAGGACATGCAGCTCTGAAGGTGGCTAAGGTTATGGGACCAGATGGGATACACTCCAGGATACCAAAATAACTCGGGGAGGTGATAGCTTCCTTGATGATAGCCTTGTTCAACAGCTCACCGGAAATAGGTATGGTTCCAGAGGACTGGAGAAGGGTTGACATTGCTCCCCTACATAATAGTGGCAGCAGGGAAGAGGCTAGCTACAAAAGAAATTAATGGAAAACCCATTGAAAGATAGACTGGTTGAGAATCTTTAACCCAGTGTCTGAAGGAGCATAGGCAGCATAGATTCATGGGGGAGGTCATGACAAACAAATCTGATAGATTTCTCTGATTGGATGACCAGGGAAATAGATCAGAAGGGCTGTAAAATTGGCCTACCCAGATGTTAATATACCTTTAACACTGTGCCACATCAGTGGCTTGGCCAGAAAGCAAGATAGCAGCTTGAATCGTGAGCTACAGCTCACAGTATACCTAATCCATCGGTTAACATATTCAGAGTGGCACCTGGCAGGTAAAAAATACTCATCACCGTAGTTCGCGAGACGGGCAATCTAAGCATACTTCTTGGTCGGTGATCGGTGCATTTTTCATCCTCCGACACACTCTAGAAACTCCCACATCTGCAGCATGGTGGCAGCACTGGGCCCGACACTGGACCTCGGGCACGTCAACTCTATATTCGAGATTCTCCTCTGATGAATGGACGAAGTGACAGAAGCCTTTCCGCAAACCACTAGGGCTATTCAGCGACTGAATGGGCATATTTCCAAATTAGAACACCAGGCTGTGGCCCACGATGCAGTCACAGAAGAGATCTGGGGGGCATACAGGGACCAATAGACCACCATAAATGCGCTCCTCACTACAGCTGATGACCTGGAGAACCACAGCAGGAGGAACAACCTGAGATTGCTGGGTTTTCCAGAGGGAGCGGAAAAATGGAATATGGTCCAGTTCTTCTAGCAGGCCCTCCCTGAGATTCTCAGACTGCAAAAAGAGTTCCAGCTCAATACAAAATGTACTCACCGGACTCTTGCCCCAGCCCCACAGAAGAGGGGTGAACGAGGCTGATTTTAATAAAGCTCCTGTCGTACACTACCAGACAGGAAATTCTGCAGCGATCCCAGGAGGTGGGTCACCTGATCTGGCAAGGGCACCCCATCTTCATTTATCAGGATTTCTCTAAGCAACTCTCAAATAAAAGGAGGGAGTACACTCAGGCCCACCACACCATGCAAAAAATGGGCATCCAATACTCCCTCCGCTATCCGTCCACAATGCAGATTATGAAAAAATGGGGTCCCACTTTTATTTGAAACACCAGCAGCACTAGAGGCCTTCCGAAGTAGACAAGAAGATGGAAGACACTGCGACCCTAATGCCCACTCTCCTGACCACACCAGCCCCAGAACCACCTCGGAGTCTGAAGAAATGGAGCTAGCAGCAGGGTTCAAGGTGGAAAATTGGGGGTCTCTCCCATGGCACAGCAGAAAGAGGTCGGCAAGAGACACTCACAGAAAAAGGGAGCACCCAGTAGTCAGGAGAGGGCCTCACCTCAAGGATGCAGGGCAGAACTGGCAAAGGGAGGAAAGCATGGCCCTGGTGCAGTATATGACGGTCAACAGATTTGAAGTTCTGCACTCCCCCTCCCTGGACTCAGCAGGTCAGCAGCAGGATGCAGAGTGCCCGATCCAGTCACCCCATCTATCCAGCCAAGAAACGCTTACAGTGAGTCACATGGAGAGGGACAAAGGCCTTGGCCCAGCTGTGATGCAGTAACTTCCAGGCACAGCATCCAAAAACCGCGAAGAACACCAGACAATGCCAGACTCACCGGCCAGATCCCGAAGTCCTCGGTGAAAGCATCAGAGCCTCAAGACTCCCACTAGATAAGTACTGCTTGCTGCTGTGACATGGGATGGAGGAGGGAAGTTCCGCCCCCCTTTTTTTATAAGTACTTGAGGCACCTGGACAAGGGCAGCTTGGGTGTAGGAGAGCTGCATGACATGAAGACTCTGGTCCCACCAGGCCAGACCAATCTCCTGACAATGCACACCTCAAGAGACCTCCTTCTTTGAAATGTGATTTGGAGTGGGTGATTTTGGTGCTTCAATATATAATGGAGTGGATGGGGGACTTGAGAGCTCTGAGGGGGTAGGGGGAGATAACATGTGGACAATGCCAAAAGGCCTGAAGGGGCAGCACTGAGGGAGTAATAGCTCTTCCACATGAATGGAGGGAGAATGAGAGCCATACCCAGAGCTCATGGAAAAAGGTACACAGCCCTAGGGGATCAAGAGGTACTGGTTCCTACCCTTCCAGGGCAATGGACCCCTGGCCACAAGCCCTTCAAGGCTAGAACCCCCCCTCCCAACTGGGGGGGGACTGGAAGGCCTGTCCTGACTAACTTGAGGCACTGGAAGGCTCGTAAGGGACCAAACATGAGATGAGACTGCTAAAGGGAAGGGGGGATACACAGTAATTGAATCAGACACCCCCGTAACTCACCCCCTGTGGAGGGAAGGATGGGGAGAGGGGATGAGGTAACTAAGGTCTCCCCCAACCCCCCTTATCTCTCTGTTGCTGGTACCTAACATTGCCCTGGGACTGCCTACCGAGCCCCCCCCCCCCGTATAGCAGTAAACGAAAAAGCCATGAGCCTTAGTGGAGGGACACTTGCCCTCTTATATGGGACACAGACAAACCCCCTGGAATCTCCTGGACCCACCACTCCCTCCCTTGCCACATGGTGGGTATTAATCCAAGAGGCTCCTGGAACATACCTAGCAGGCTCCATCGAGAGGGCGACAGGTCCATGAAGGTATAATCATGATAGGTAGCCACACACCCAGACTGCACGAGCTGTCAGCCCCAGAGTACTGGCAGAAATGAAGAGAAATGGTGACACTAGGCCATCTACAGGCAAGGCCACCACACCCAGAGGAGCCACTGAGTAGATCTTGCTGTGCCATCCCTGGGGAGCAATCAAGCATGTGAGGTGGTGCCGCTTAAGCACTGAAGTGCAGGTTGTAAATTAGTTCTTTTGTTTCTGTTGGTATTTAATGGTTTATATCTCTGTTAGTACTGGAATTACTAGAGATTGTGAGAAAATGGTACATGCATATGAGGCAGCTCTTTGCAGCCCCAGATTGCAACCCACTCAAAGCAGCTGTGAAGTACTACAAGGTCACCACAATGGTCCTGGAACTGGGTCAAAAGAAGGGGTGCCGAACATCCTGAGTGGCACAGTAACTGCCATGGAAGGCCTCAGGGCCACATACCATCACATGGGCGATGCTCCTAGACCGGTGTGCCGACACAAGGTCGACACCACAATTGCGAAGTCCAGCACAGTGACAGATTTCACCTGGATGCAGCGAGTCACTGTGCTGGAACACTGCAGACACCAGCAGTGTGGCTCCTGGCATTGCGCCCCCCTCACTGGTCCAACTCCAGCTCGGAGTTAGATATTTAGAGAACGGGGGGCTGTGGGGCAGAGGGGGAGGCACAGCCCACCCCGGTGGAAAAGAGCTGACATCCTGGACAGTACAATCCTGACACTTGGCATTGTGTCTGTTGCGGATATTGGCGTGAGCGCTGTAGTAAAACCCCCTAGACCCACCCATTCGGATGACCAGGAGCAACCCTCTTCCCCGGGGAAGATGGACAGTCTGGGCCACTAAGACAGTCTCACTGAGGAGCAGGACCTCTCCCCTTCACTGGTCAACTGCAATTAATCTTGCCTCCACCCCCGGAAGTACTGATTATGGCTAAAGTAACATGTATTACCTGGAATGTGTGGGGGCTAAATACACTGGTGAAGAGGAAGAAGGTGCTGTCATACTTGAAAAAGGCTAAGACACAGGTTGCTTTCCTGCAAGAGACAAAGCTCACCAGAAAAATTCATGAGCTTTTGAAGAGGGACTGGGTGGGAATAGTGGTTCATGCCTCTGCAGCAATGAAAAAGTGAGGGATGGCAGTTCTAGTGCACAAACAGCTGCAGTGTCTCTCATCATGGCAAAGAGAGACCCACAAGGCAGGTGGGTGTTTGGAATCCTTCAAACCCCCACAGGTCAGATCCTGTGGGGAAACCTGTATGTCCCCAATAAGGACAACTCAGAATTGTTTCACCAAGTATCCCAGACCCTGCTAAATATGTCCAAAAACTGGGATACCCACCATACTAGGGAGGATTTTAATTTGGTTTTAGACCCACTGTTGCACAAAAGCTCAAAAGGGAGGGACTCCCACAGGAAGGGACGGAGTGCACTGCAAAGCTGGATGAGAGACCAAGGGCTGGCGGATGTCTGGAGGGTGCTGAACCCCAGAGGGTGAGATTACTCCTTCTACTCCCCAGTACAAGGGTCTTACAGCCATATAGACCTCCTGCTAACATCCCCACAGATCACTGAGGTGACCATAGCCTCCGACATACTGCCTATTATAATATCTGACCATGCCCCAATCCAGATGACAATTCTTTGGGGACCCCCAACCCATGCCTCCACCTCTTGGAGGCTTGACCCCTTGCTAGTCAAGGATGCGGAATTCCTCACATGGGCCCAAGCAGAAGCCAGGCTCTTCTTCTTCCCGGAGAACCCCATTCAAGACACCATGGCAGGGAACACATGGAAGGCATTCAAGACCACAATGCAGGGTAAGGTCATTGGGTATGCAGGGGCCAGGAGAAAAGACTGGTGGAACTGGAGCAAGACCTAATTGAAGCAGAAAGGGAGAACCCATCAAGAACCCCTGGGAAGGAAAATACTGGGTCTTTGTATGGAGATAAACTCTCTCCTATCCCGCAAGGCAGAAGTCTCCATCCTCCATCTAAAGCAGAAATACTGGGAAGGTGGGAAATAAAGTGGGAAGATGCTGGCATATAGGCTGCAGAAGCAGCAAATGGAGAGGCACATCGCAGGGCTGAAGGACACAAAAGGGACAGTGCACACCAAGGATACCAAGCTGAACAAGGTCGTGGCAGAGTACTACACTTCCTCTAGGGAAGCCAACCCCCAAGGCCCCCAAGCATTCCTCCAGTGGTTACACCTCTCCAATATAACCAAACAACAAATTGAGAAGTTGGATGCCCCACTTTCCACTGAAGTCAAGGAGGCTCTGCTCTCACTTTGGCAGGGGAAAGCCCCGGGGTGGGATGGGTACACAGTGGAATTTTGGCAGGCCCTTGTGGAGTAATAGCCCCTGTCCTACAACAGACGTACAGAGGAGACAAATGGGATCTTCCTCCCAACTATGAGAGAGGCAGCTGATCACAGTGCTGCTGAAAAAAGGAAAAGATCCCACCTCTCCTGGCAGCTATCACCCAACCTCCCTACTTAAAGTGGATAGTAAAATGTTCACCAAAGCCTTGGCCCAGTGGCTAGGCCCCCTACTATGACAGCTGATCCACCCCTTCCAAGTAGGATTTGTCCCCTGTAGGTATAGTACTAATCACATTAGGACCTTGGTCAACCTGGCCCATGTGGGCAAAGACCTCACAACCCCCACGGCTGTGGTTGCCATCGACTTTGAGAAGGCTTTCAATTCCCTGGAGTGGGACTACCTCCATGCTGTCCTGAAAGAGCTGGGAATAGGACCACAGTTCCGAGCCTGGGTTAAAGCCATCTATAATCCCCCCCTCTGTCCAGCTCCTAACAAACTCCACTTTATCCCCCCCATTTGGGCTGGAATGAGGCACCAGGCAGGACTACCTTCTCTCCCCACTGCTGTTTGTCTTTGCAGTAGAGCCACTAGCCACTAAACCTAGAGACGATAGGGAATACAGGGGGTTACGGTAGGTAGGGAGGAATACACCACACTTATGTATGAAGATGACCTCCTTTTCCTGTGCTCAGACCTGCCTAAGGCAATATCCAGGTTGCTGGACAACCTCCAGCAGTTCCAAGAACTGTCAGGACTTCGCCTCAACCAAACCAAAATCGAGGTGATCCTGCTCAACTCCAGATGCACACCCCAAGCACTGGGGGACACCGGACTATGATGGGCAGGGGATGGAATTACGTACCTAGGCATTAATTTCACCACCACACTCTCCAAGTTATTGGCTCACAATCTCCAACCACTACTAGTAGATATGGCAGAAGACATGTCTAGATGGGACAAACTTCACCTAATCCTTGTAGGAATGATAGCCATGTTTAAGATGATCCTGGCCCCCAAACTTTTCTACATATTGGCGCATATACCACTCTTCCTCCCCCTGAGCTGGACTCAGAAGCTAGACAAGGCAATCGGTAGATTCCTGTGGGAAGGGAAATCCCCCAGATACAGCAGGAACAAGCTGAGGGCCCATTGGACTGGAGGGGAGTGGTGTCTCCCACAGCTCAAGTGATACAAATAGGCCTTCCAAATGACAGTCATTGCATTGGATGAGGGCAAGGGATGAATCGGTACCTCAGTGGGTGGCCATGCAATTGTCAGCCAGTCAAAAACATGCTCTGCCCTTATTAGTGTACAACCCACCCCCTACAAAACTCAAATCCCACCCTACCATAGGAGCTTCTCTACAATGTTGGGCCATACTGAGAAGGAGGCTCAGGATGACCCTTGCCCCAGTAAAATTGACCCCACTTTGGGGGAACGATAAACTGCAGATAGGTAAAAAGCTGGCCCACTGGCAGGGGTGGGAAGATAGGGGCATATCCAGAGTGGAGGATTTGAGGGTCCCAGCCTCTGTGGTGATAGACACCTTCTCCAACCTACCATCCCGATGGACACTTCCTTCCTCAGACTTCTGGAGGTACCTACAGAGCCATAGTGCCACACAGGAGTATATCAAACACAAACCCCAATGAGAAGACCAGGTTATACCCCTATGGCTGACAAAGAAAAAGGGCATAGCCAACTCCATCTACGCCACCCTCAGGGACAACATACCCAACCAAGCTGAGGGGTCCAGGCAGAAGTGGGAGACTGTCCTCCATATCAAGATTATTGAGGAGCAGTGAAAGAATGCTGGAGAACTGCTCTAAAATGTTTCAAAGATGCAAGAAGTAGGTTAATACAAAATAAGATCCTACACTCTTGGTACCGTACCCCTGTGGTGCTATATGCCACAGGGGTGCAAGGTTCCAATGTATGTTGGAGATGTAAATCCCAACCGGGGGACCTCCTACACATCTTATGGACATGCCCCTAATACAACAAACTTGGGATTACATCTGTGAGGTGGGGGCTAAGGTACTACACAAACCAATCCCCAGATACGGCCCCCTGGTGCTCCCCCTGGGAATTAAATCAGAGCCCCCCCCACACCTATGAGACCCAAGCACTGGTAGTTGGCCCTGTGGGCCATGCAAGCCAAGCACTTTCTGCTTTGCAGATGGAGAACTACTGAGACTCCCAGACCCCGGGAGGTCTTGGCATCTATGGTCCAGATAACCACCATGGACTGGCTGTGCCACTTAGCAAGTAACTCCATGGCAATCTATGATGAGTGCTGGACCCCTTTCCATAGATACACTACCCCAAAGACTGGGGTAGGTTGAATGACCTACTGCAGGACTTATCACCCGGTAAATGACTCACCGATGCTGACAGGTAGAGAACTGTCAATGGATGATCAATAAATGCTAGATATGTCTTAAATCAATCCCTACTGTAAATAGTCTAACTCTGTTACTGTGTAGAATAGTGGTTCTTTGTGTTTGCTCTTACCCAGGGTGACAGATGCTGGACTTCACCCGGATCCACAAAGGATCCTCGACAACCCTCAGTGGAGCATGGAAGCCTTGCCTCTCCAGATACTCGAAGTCTAGTGGTAACATTCAGGCTGGTAAGTGCATGACTCATATATATTGTAATACTGCATGTTGTCGGGTTGTAAATGTAACCAACAACCCTCACCCTTCATTACCTTTTATGATGATCTTATTTCTTAAACTTGAAAATATCAATAAACAAGTTAACTATAAAAAAAAAAACACAGTGTCACACAGCAGGCTGACTAGGAAGCTGACAAGCCTTGGAATAGGATCAAAAGTGGCAAATTGAGTTAGAAGCTAGTTAACGGAGACAGAGGGTGGTGGTTAACGGAATTCAGTCTAAGACTGGGAGAGTGACCAGTGGGCTACCATGAGGCTCAGTACTGTGACCAAGTCTTCTCAATGTCTTTACAGTAGATATTGCAGAAGAACTGGAAGGAAAGGTTTGCCTTTTTGCAGATGACACCATACTTTGAAATAGGATTGACACACAGGAGGGGGTGGTGAAAATGGCAGAGATCTTGGGAAACTGGAGGAGTGGTCAAAGACATGGCAATTAGGGTTCAATGCCCAAAATTGCAAAATCATGCATGCATCTAGGATGTAGGAAGACTGGTAATAGGTAGATGATATGGGGGAGGTACTGACTGACACTAGACAGGAAAGAGACCATGGCATTATCATATCAGAGGACTTCAAGGTCGCAGGGCAGTGTGACTAGGTGAGCAGTGCAAGTGGGATGCTGGTATGCATACAGTATGGAGGGGTACCTCCAGCATGAGGGGGTCAGTGGTGTTGCCACTGTATCTCTTCCTAGTGCACCTCCACCTGGAGTACTGCATCCATTTTTAGAGACCGCACCTCAGAAAGGACAATGACAGGGTGAATGCAGCCCAGAGGAGAACAATTAAAATGGTGCAGGGATTGCATAGAAAGCCCTACAAGAGACAGAGAGATCTCAACTTGTATACCCTGGAAGAAAGGAGTGAGAGAGGGGACATGATCAAGACCTACAAGTACCTCAAAGAAGTTAACAGTATGCAAGAAGTCTCTTTCAAAAGAATATGAGTAGCAGGACCAGGAGCACAGTAGAAATGAAGTAGTAAGCATAGAGATTTGAGGAAATATTTCTTCACTGAAAGAGTGGTAGATGCCTGGAACAGACTGCTGGCGGAAGTGTTGGAGGCTAGAACATTTGGAGGCTTCAAGAATGCATGGGATAAACATAGGGGTGGATTAGAGAAAAGGTAGAAAGTAGGGAAGGTCACAGGAAACCAGCTAGTGTCTGCTGATGAAGAATAGGCAGGAAACACTTGTGCATACTAGGCAGACCAAGCAATCCTTTTTTGCCAACAAATTCTATGTATCTATGTTTCTATGTACACAAAACTCTAGTTCTGATGGTGAGACAGAGAGATGGTAAAGTGATCCCTGAGAGGAGAGAAGTTGCAGCCCAGTGTCAGAAGCAAGCCCCTCCAAAGGTGTTCATTGCCAGTAGTCAAAGAATAGTGGAATGAAAGATAACTTGCAAACCTCAAGCAGCTCTTGCCTGAATCTCCAATCTAACCACACATACAGTATGATATAGGATACATTTCCTAGGCAGGGCGGGGGCACTTACAAACATCACTTTCTTAAAGTAAATAGTGTTATTCATTGTCAAACAATATATAGGCTCTCAAAAGTTCAGACTGCAGAGGTGTGTAAAGCTGGCTATATCATGAGTATGAAGTAACAGAGCAGCAGTCTAAACCAATTAAGCAACATAAGTAGCAGCAGTGACCGCAGCACTTGAGAGGGTAAATCCTTACTGACAGCAGAAACAGCATAAAGTAAAACGAGGCCTCACTGTCCATGCCCCGACATTCAGGATATGCCCTCCAGCAATAGAGAAATTGCCAGCTGTAGGCATTGACCAGAACCAACAGTGCTCCCTCATCTCCCTGTATGGGGCCTCTACAGGCTGACCTTGCCAAATGTAGAACCTGCCTGAACAAATGCATGCACTAAAGCCAAAGCAAATAAGTCATTAGAGAAATACAATAAAGAAATAAAGCAAAATGCCTCCTACTGTCTAGGTATGTAACAGAAACATCACCTGCCATCCTATCAGCAGTTGAACAAATGTAATCGTCAAGCCAAGGCTATTGTGGAAAAAAGGAGATATAAAGCAGAAGCAATAGCTACATCACTTATTATGTGTTATATCTTGATCAGCCACCTGTGGGCAAAATAATGTAACAGTGCCGAGAACACTGATGTTTGTCATATAAAAGGGGTACAAGCAAAGTCCACAATAATCCTATCACATACTGTAAAAGAGGGTGGGAGGGCTGTAAAACTAATTACAATATAGGCATCAGCTGACTGCCATAATAAAGTAAGAGAACTTGATCACTCAGTCCTATGTACCGTCAGCTAGTAACCTAAGAAATGTAAAATACTTGAAGATGTGAAAAAGTCCAGAAAAAGTAGAAAACACAGTCAACATACAAAGTAATAAACAATACCCACAATAACCACTGCCGTCATGTGTAAGGAATTCAACTGTTCTCTGTCTGCCAGGCAAGCTGATGGCTGTGTTGTTGTTATTTTGTAGTGCCTTCAATTCCACATTTCTTCATTTATGCAGGCCATAACAAGAGACCAGTGATACCTAGCATTGTTGCTGTGGGACTTCAAAACACCTTTCCCTTAAAGCCTGATGACTCAGCCAAGTGGAACAGTTCAATTCCTGTTACAAAACAAGCATCGGTCAATGCCAGTGATATCTGATTGCATGTTTTTATAATGCAAATGTGGAGGTGCATCACCACAGCTTCAGTAAGTACTGGTGCTGCCAATGTTTGTGAGTCAGACAGTCAGGGTGATAGAAGTGCTAATCTGCAGTTTCAGTAGTAACACTGCTGATGGCGTCTATGGGGAAGAGTAGGGTGAAAGAAGAGGTGCACCGCGGCTTTGTAGTACTGGTGCTGTGCAGCAATCATGCAGTACTCAACATTGATTAAAACAGGAGACCACAGTGCATGTGTGTGTGTGGGGGGGGGGTGCAAGATAGGCCGACACCTGCTGCAAATGTTTTGTCTTTTTTAAAAAAATGTTTTACCCAGGATAGCCCAGGGGTGGACTGAAGCACTAGAAGGTTAAAGCAGCACTACATGTTACAATAATTCTAATTAAGTATTCATGAGCCTAGCGAGGCTCCTGGTTGGCAATTGGATTGGTCATTACCATCTTAGAAATGACCGATATAGCTGACAACTGATGCTATGTGACACACAAGGCTCGCGACACACAGCCAAAACCTATTTAAAAGTATAAGAAAATGGCAACAATGAAAGTTGTTATTGCGATTAGACTTAACATAGAAACATAGAAGTTGACAGCAGATAAGGACCGCAAGGCCCATCCAGTCTGCCCATTTATGTTTCTACCTTATGAATGTGCCATCGGCCTTTGCTCTGTCAATGGCCTATCTATTCATACTCATTTGTATTGCTCCCTTACGCCTATCCCATGCCTGTTTGAAGCCCTGCACTTTATTCATATCCACCACTTCCTGAGGTAGGCTGTTCCATGCATCCACCACCCTTTCTGTTAAAAATAACTTCCCCACATTACCCCTTAATCGGCTCCCTCTAATCTCATGCTGTGACCTCTTGTCCTGCTATTTTTCTTATATTGAAACATGTTAGATTCTTTCACCTTGTTAATGCCCTTAAGGTGTTTGAATGTTTCGATCATATCACCTCTCTCCCTTCTTTGCTCTAAGGTATACATTTTGAGCTCCGTTAATCTGTCCTCATATGTTTTCTGATGCAGTCCCTGCACCATTTTGGTTGCCCTTCTCTGGACTGCCTCAATTTGGTTAATGTCCTTGTGAAGGTGTGGCCTCCAGTACTGCACGCAGTATTCCAGATGGGGCCTAACCAGTGTCTTGTACTTTATGATGTATTTTTATAATGTTTTTAGTGTTTGATGGTTTTGTATTGAAATTTGAATTTATGAATAATTTGTTCAGCGCCTTGATATATTGAAAGGCGCTATGTAAATAAAATTATTATTATTATTGTAAAGAGGGATTATTACCTCCCTCTTCTGACTTGTGATACTCCTACTAATACACCCTAACATCCTCCTAGCCTTACCTACTGCTTTAGTGGTCTGCTTGGATGATTTCAGGTCATTGGTGATGATGATGCCCAAGTCTCTTTCTTCCCTTGTGACTGCCAGCAACTCCCCTCCAAGCCTATAGGTGGCTTCAGGGTTTCTCTTCCCTATGTGCATGATCTTGCACTTCTTTGCATTAAACCCCAATTGCCACTCTTCCGACCATTTTGCTAGTTTATCCAGACCTCTTCTCATTCTGCCCACCCCATCTGGATCATCTACTCTGTTGCAGATCTTGATGTCATCTGCAAACAGACAAATCTTGCCCTCCAGTCCATCTGCAATGTCACTGATGAAGATATTGAAGAGGACTGGCCCCAGGACTGATCTCTGAGGTACCCCACTCGTGACTTGCATCTCTTCTGACTGTATACCGTTTACCACCACTCTCTGTTTTCTGCCCGTCAACCAGTATGCCACCCAGTTGACCAACTTCTGACCCACCCGAGCCTACCCAGCTTATTAATCAATCTTCTATGTGGAACAGTATCGAAAGCTTTGCTGAAGTCATGGTAGGCGACATGAACTGCTCCCCCTTGGTCCACCACTCTGGTTACCAAGTCTAAGAAATCTATGAGATTAGTTTGACAGAACCTTCCTTTTGTAAACCCATGCTGTCTTGGATCTTGTGGTCCTATGGATTCCAGGTGTTGCACTATCCTTTCCTTATGGAGTGTCTCCATAATCTTGCCCACTATTGAGGTAAGACTGACTGGTCTGTAGTTCTCTGCCTCCTCCCTGCTACCACTCTTGTGGAGCGGGATCACATGAGCCTTTCTCCAGTCTTCTGGGATCTCTCCTGTGCTCAGAGACTCACTAAACAGTTCTGATAATGGCTCTGCTAGTTCCACCCTTAGCTCCTTTAGTGTCCTGGGATGTATGCCATCAGGTTCCATTACCTTGTCCGCCCTGAGCTTATTGAGCTCTTGTAGGACCCATTCTTTTGTGAAGGGACTAGTGCTCACCTCTCTCCCCCCCCCGTGCCCATGGTGCTGAGCTGTGGGCCCTGACCTACCTTCTCTTCAGTAAATACTGAGCAGAAGTATCTATTTAGGATAGATGCTTTTACATGGTTCTCCTCCTCACATGCCCCCTTATCTCCTTTGATCTTAGCAATACCCCCTCTGGACTTTCTTCTTTCACTAATGTATCTATAGAAAGTCTTGTCACCTTCTTTGACTGTTTTTAATAACCACCTCAAAGCTGGTAATTTCCATGGATTAACGACCGGCTGAGGGGAGGTGAACCTCAGGCCACTCATCACCCCTGACTGGTTGTTATTCCCTCGGAAATTACCAGTGTCTCAGTCATCACCACTTAAGCAATGACAGTTTTGAGTTATAGTTTTTAATTCTTTGTTTATATCGGCCCTTACAATATCTCCTGTTTTGCAAGATACCCTTTTTCTCCATTTTGAGTTTGCTTGAATATTTGAAACTATTTACTTATTCATGTTTCTTTTTATTTAAAACTTTGTTAACTGAATAAAGATGCTATGCTATCAGTGGAATCAGCCCTCTGATCCAACATTTCCATTGCCCCTCCTTACCAGTGACCTGAGTATCCAGTTGTGTAATGCCTGATCAGTTCGTCACCAGAGCCTCCTTAGACTGTGTCCTGAATGCACTCAATTCAGCCAGGAGTAACTGCAGCATCGGGATGTCCTGAGAAGTCTGAGACTGCAGTCCCAGTGAGGCCTCTGCATTCAATTACACACTTGCCTCCACTCCTTCACTCTGCCAATCCTCTTCCAAATTTTTGTCCTTGTCCATTTCTAACATTGCCGATTTTGACCCTGCTACCACACCATACTGTATTCTCTCCACTGGTAGCAAAAATAAGATCTTGCAAATTATTTCAGCTATGTCAGGGAGGAAAATAATGATCAGGGGTGTCATAAATCTGTGTCATGTCTCCATTCCACTCTGTGACATCACTGGAAGTCACCCTTAAACTTCTGAGAGAGGACTTCCTCCAACCACATCACTGCATGCACCATCCTTCTGGCTTCTCAGAACAAGTGCAACACTGCTGTCACATTGCATTAGTTTCCAATTTTGGCTGAATATCAACACATATCAATATAAATGGCTGCATATTACTCATTCGGTAATGGGATGAGGTATATTAACCTTTGATAGGTGTCAAGGATTCCATGCAACCTGAAAGAGAACATGAAAAACAATTGCAGTCCAAAGGGAGTGGCACATTTTGTTTTCTCATGGGACCTGGGACTCAGTGGAATTTGCCAGTAACCATTGGTTAGGTATAATGTATTGATATATTTGAGTATTTTGAAGTTTATCCAATAGTTCATCTACCCGAGGCATTAGCAGACATTGAGCATGGATACTGTATTCACTTTAATGAAGTCTCAATAAAAGCAAATTGACCTGTTAGGTATTGGTGTCAATATAATTGGGCTGGACCATTTACTCTGAGAGTCTTCAATAACATGAAATTTGAGCATATAGAGGATTTCTTTCTTTCTTGTACCACCTCCTGTGTTTCTTCCAGGGGTCCATAAGATTTTGGGGAATCCATACCCCTGTCTCTCTTTCAAGGTGGTGTTTAATGACATGGGGTTTTCTGGGTTTTGAGGGAAATACGAAACTATAGTCAGTTTTATTTATTTTGAAAATTGGTGACTGGGAGAGGCACACTGAGACAAGGCTAATTTCCATGTGGGACCTGGGGGAAGGGAACAAAGGGTAACAATACACAGTCTAGGCAAATTCAGTGTGTTACAATGAAGTGCAAATCAGTGCACATGAAGACAGCAGAAAGTGTGCAATGAATAAAGCATACACAAAAAGTTGAACACTTCAGCAAGTGTATGGTACTGTTAAGGGGGGGACAGAAGCAGGGAGGGAGGGAAGGGGTCTCAATTGATGTCTGAGGGAGCCAAGGGAGGTAGAGAAGCAGAAGGAAGAGGGTAGCTGATTCCAAAGTGAGGGAAGACAATAGGCAAAGGGTGATTAGCCAGCTGAGGTATGGGGATGTGGTAAAACAAAGCTGCGAGTGTCCTGGAGCAGAGGGAGCAATAGGCATAGGAAACAATGGAGAAGAGTTGTGAAAGGTAGGAGGGAAGGGAGCTGGGGACCTAAACCAGTATATAAAAATAAAGGAGCTGCAGTGCAGCTGGTAGCAGGAGGGTAGAGTGAGAATGGATAGTGATGAGTAAAGTAAGCAGTGTAGAGTTCGAGAGGGTGAGTTGGTTGCAAAGTGACAGAATGAGTTACAGAGGGTGTTAAGTCTGGCCAGGGAGGTGGAGGGGCCAGAGTCATAGACCATGGGGGAGAAGGGAAGAGAGAGGGAAAAAGATATGGGTGGAGTGCCTGCCAGGTATAATGGCTGCCAAAGTTATCCAGCGGATCCCCTTGATGGGGAGGGAAATGGATAAGAAAACGCATCTGATCTTCCACCTAGGCACAAATGACCTAGCAAAGAGCAGCGTGATGGAGGTGCAGACCAGGTTTATGGCACTGGTCAGGTTCTACAGCAATTTGGACTTCAAATCCCTGTCCTTCTCAGAGGTGCTACCTGTACCAAGGTCCTGCATGGAGGCAAGGCAAAATATTGTGGAATTCAATGATTGGCTTGTAGGTTGGTGTGCCCAGAAGGGATATGGTGTGATAGGAGATTGGGGGGCAACATGGAGTGACCCAAGCCTATATGCCCCGGATAGGCTGCACCTAAACGGGGAGGGGAAAGCAGTGCTCAAACGTAAACTGGATGATTATGTGGACAGAAGCCACCATTTAAACTAAATGGGGGGGGGCAGGGAAAAGCCTGGCTGTTGAGGCAGGAGGCGGGGGGGGGGAGCAAAAAGCCCTACACACTCAGCAAAAGGGTAAAAGAGACAAACATATAGGGAAGGAGGAGAGAAGGGCATGGAGGGTTATGTGCATGAATGCCAGAAGTTTGAGTAGAAAAATCCCTGATCTAACAGCAATAATGGCAGAGGAGGGCATTGACATAGTGGGGGTAACAGAAACATGGTGCCACCAGGAGCAGGGGTGGGAAATGGAGATACAAGGGTACAAATTGTTCAGGAAGGACAGGGAGGAAGGGGGGGTTGGGCTCTATGTAAAGGAGGGTATCAGGGCAGCAGAATTGCAGGGTAAGTGGGGAGAGGCAGAAGGACTCTGGGTCTTGTTGGCAGTGGGGAAGGGGGAATCAGTGCATATGGGGGTGGTGTATAGACCCCCAGCACAGCACAAACTTGTGGATAGAAGTATGGCTGATGAGTTCGTGAGAATGGCGGCAAGGGGGGGAGGTGGTGCTGATGGGGGACCTAAATCTACCAGACGTAGACTGGAACACCCTTTCAGCTGCTTCAACCAGCAGCAGGGAAATACTGGACTCCCTGCAGTTGACCCTCCTAAATCAACTGGTCAGGGAGCCAACCAGGGAAGGAGCTACGCTTCTGGTCCTGACGAACAGGGGGGAGGTTGGAAGAGGTATCAGTGGGGGAACATCTCGGTACACGTGACCACAACATGGTCAGGTTTAAAATAAGAAACACTGCAGAGTTTCACCAGTCTAGGTTAAGGGTCCTGGATTTCAGGAGGATGGACTTCAGGGGAATGGGGGAAATAGTGGAGAGGGCATTGCAGGGGGTGGGAGAGTTTTTGGAGGTGGAGGCAGAGTGAGGGAAGATCAAGGAAGCTATTGTAAGGGCCACTGACATATGTGCCAAGAAAGAGAGAGTAAAATTAAGAGGAGGAGAAAACCACTGTGGTATACGAGGGTAGTAGCAAAAACGATAAGGACAAAAAGGAAAGCCTTTAGGAGGTTCAAGACAACTCAGATGGAAGCAAACTGGGTAAAGTACCAGGTGTGCCAGAGAGAAGCAGGGGTAGAGATAAGGAGGGCAAAGGCACAGACAGAGGAGCGAATAGTGAGAGGGGTCAAAAAAGGGGATAAGACTTTCTTTCGATATGTAAATGAAAAAAGGAAGACTAGGCAGGGGATTCTCCAGTTAAGAACAAAAGAAGGCATGGTGCTACAAGGAGATAGAGAAAAGGCAGACCTGCTAAACACCTACTTTTGCTCAGTGTTCCAAAAGGGAGGAAGAAGGAGAAGAAGGCAGCAGAGCAGGTAATGAAATGGCTGGGGAAGGTGGGGTGGAGATGAGGCCATTCCTCGTGGAGGAAATATTGGAAGAACTAGGCTGCATGAAGGTGGACAGGGCAATGGGGCAAGATGGGGTGCACCCAAGGATGTTAAAGGAGCTAAAGGAGGTATTGGCAGGACCCTTGACTGCACTATTCAATCGGTCCCTAAAAACAGGGGTGGTGCCGGAGGACTGGAGGCAGGCAAATGTGGTCCCTCTGCATAAGGAGGGAGGGAGGGAGGAAGTGGTAAGATACAGACCCGTAAGCTTGACATCAGTGGTAGGTAAGCTCATGGAGAAGCTAGTAAAAGGCAGGATCACCAGCTACCTGGAGACAAACGGCCTGATGAATCCAAGACAACATGGTTTTACTAGGGGCAGATCCTGTCAAACAAATTTGATAGAGTTTTTTGATGGGGTCACCAAGGAAATAGATCAAGGTAGAGCGGTAGATGTAGCTTATTTGGATTTCAGAAAGGCGTTTGACTCAGTGCCTCATGGGGGGCTGCTGTGTAACATGGCAGGGCTGGGGATGGGCAGAGAGTAGTCAAATGGGTGGGAAACTGGCTGGGGAAAAGGAGGCAGAGGGTCATAATAAATGGGGTGGCATCAGGAAATCAAGGTCGAGCAGGGTACCCAGGGATCAGTGCTAGAGCCCCTACTGTTCAATATATTCATAAGGGGACATTGTGGGAGGGCCTTGAGGGGGTGTGAGTATGTTTGTGGACGATATCAAAATCTGCAATAGGGTGGGCACTGAGGAAGGGTGGAAAAATGCAGAGAGATTTAGGAGACTTGAGGCATGGTCAAAAGGTGGCAGCTTGAATTCAATGCAGAAAATGTAAATCATGCATCTGGGCTACAGAAATCAGAAGGCAGGATACCGTATGGGGGAAGAGAGCTGGAGGCAGAAGCAAGAAAGGGACCTAGGCATCATTATATCCGGGACCTGAAGGTGGAAGAGGCAGTCGAGAGGGCAGTGGCCAGGGGGGAGGGAATGCTGGGATGCATCGGAAGGGGATCACCAGTAGAATAGAGGTCATAGTACCCTTGTACACCCATTTGGTTAGACCACACTTGGAGTATGGAGTCCAGTTCTGGAGGCCATACCTCAGGAAGGATGTGGGGAGGATAGAGAGGGTTTAGAGGAGAGCGACAAAAATGGTAAAAGGGTTAAGCCACCTATCCTATGAGGAAAGGTTGAGAGATTTGAACATGTACTTCCTGGAGCAGAGGAGGGAGAGAGGAGACATGATTGAGACCTTCAAGTACGTTAAGGATATAAACAGGGTGCCGGGGGCATCTTCAAGATGAAATGAAGTCAATGGATGAGGGGGCATGGCCTGCAGGTGGAGGGAGGACAGTTCAGGGGTAACATCAGAAAATACTATTACTCAGAGAGAGTCGTAGAAAAGTGGAACAGACTCCCAGAAGCAGTCGTTGGAGAGGAAATAGTGGAGGGATTCAAAAGGTCATGGGACAACCACATGGGAGTGTTAAAGGGGGGAAGCACAGACCCAAGCAGATAGCTGGACAGATGGGCAGACGTGGTGGGCCTAGTTCGGTCCTTTTCTGCCATCACACTTCTATGAATCTATGAATCTATGTTTGCATAGTCAAAGACTGGGAGTACCATTTTGATGACATGCACTCAGCAAACCTGCAGAGAAAGACAATCTTTATTATGGTACAAGGTGCCAAGTTAGGTCGGAATTTGGCATGGATGGCATTGATGTGGGCAGTGAAGTCAAGCTTGCTGTCAAGCCACACACCGAGGTACTTGAAAGAAGGAACCACTTCAAGTGGGGAGCCATCCAAGGTCAATAAGATGGGCACAGATGAGAGTTTGACCAGTTTTTGCCTGGGGCCAAAGGTCATGGACACAGTTCTTTTAGTGTTGACCCAGAGTTGGTTTGAATTGAACCATCGTAGGATGTTGTTGAAGTCTTGTTGTAGCAGAACTTCCATGGCTAAGGTGAAGGAACCAGAGTGTCGATGACTGTGTCATCTGCATACTTGTGTATATGCAAGTTTGCACAGGCTGAAGGGAGGTCATTGGGGAAGATGGAAAAGAATATGAGGCACAGAATGGAGCCCTGTGAGACTCCTGTCTGGATGGGAAGAGGAGGTGACAGGGCACTGTCAACCTGTACTGACTGAAGATGGCCCCTGAGGTAAGAATGGAATCAGTCAAAAGCAGGAGTTGAGAGGCCAGCAGAACCCAACTTAGTCAGGAGGAGAGGGTGAGGTACCGCATTAAAGGTCATAGCAAGATTGATGAAGATGGCTGTCATGATGTGACCCTGATTCATCCCTGAGAGGATATTATCAGTTACACACAGCAGGGAGGAGACAGTGGAGTGATCCTTCCTGAAGTCAGACTGGAATGGAGAGAGGAAATCAGAGGGGTAGAGGAATTCAGACAGTCTATTGCAGACAAGCTTTTCATGCAGCTTAGCTAGAGAGGAGAGGAGGCAGATAGGCTGATACTTACGAGGAGGAAGGCTCCCCTCTTTGTGGAGTGGTATAACTTTGGTCAACATCTAGGACTGTGGGGCTGCACTGAGGGAGAAAGGGAGACTAAATAGATGAGACAAAGAAAATGCAATGGCAGGAGCAGAGATATGGAGGAGTTTGAGATCAAGCCCACCAAGGCTAGACTTACTCAAATTCAGGGAATAAAGAGCAGTCATGGTCTCCTGGGTGGTAACAAAGGCGAACAGGAAACCCTGGGATTGAAGGAAATAGGGAACATGGTGTGAAGAAATGGTGGCTGGCAGGGGAGAGGAAGGGAGAGCTCAAGTGGTAAAGAACTCATTAAAGTGAGAAGCAACAGAGGAGGGGCAGACACAGGTGAACCATTTATCAGAAAAACAGAGGGGCCGGAACTGGTGGGAGGATCAAAAAGGGAGTGAATTACCTTCCAGAACTTTGAGGGGCTGTTCAGGTTGTTCTGACGGTTTGCCTTGAAATATTGCAATTTCACAGACCTGACAGCCATTGTGCAGGAGTTCCTGCTAGTTCTATACTGGTTGGGATCAGGAAGAAAACAAGATAATTTATGGCATATAGAGTTGAGTATGTCACAGAACTTGCACTGATCACCTATTTTTGGGATAATCCAGGACTGATGGTGAGTTTTGTCTCTGGAGTTTTAGAACAGGGCGTGCTTGTCCTAGACAGAATAGAATTTAGAGTGAGACATGGAGAGGGCAACGTCAATATCAGAGATGGCATGAAAGGCTGCCCAGTCTGATGCAGTTAGATGACCCAGGAGAGAGAGTGTTGAGTGACTGAAGGGACTGGGACCAAATATATTTTGTGGGGGAAGGTGGGTGTCTGATCTTCCTGACACAGAATGTCATGCAGTGGTCACAGAAAGCATCAGGCAAAACACCTGCTGCAACAATATGATGGGAATGGGATAAAAGAACCTAGCCTGAAAGGGGTGAGAGTTTGAGAGTAAGGGTTAAGCTGAGTAAGTTCTGAGAGGATGTGTGAGTAAAATTCACAATAGAATGCAAGGAGGCCCTTTAAAGTAAACACTTTGGCCCAGATATTCAAACTGCGCCATTTTGTGGCGCAAGTGCCTGCGCCGCTCAAAATAGTTGCGCAGGGGTGTGGCCAGGGGGTGATATTCAATGGAATTGCGCTATGGCGCAACTTCTTTGAATATCACCCCCTGGCCACACCCACTGTGCATGGTGCAGTGGAACTGCACCAGCGCAAGTGGTCAGAGTGGAGCATTGAGATGCGATGGCGCAAGTTCCACTGCGCTATGAGCAGCACCTGAGATATTCAAAGGGTGACATGCAAATGGGGCCATAATTTATGCAAGGCACAGGGGGGCCATTTGCATCTAATTACGGCTCCATTTGCATGCCATTAGCATGCAGGTGCGCTGATCCCTGATGACTTGCGCATGGCACCCTGCAAGGCAGCAGCCGTGGGGGACAGACGCCCCCTGCAGCCCGATCGTGGGAATAATAGTAAACTCCCCCATTAGCCCAATTGTGGGCATAAACTGAATAGTCACCCTGAGCAGGCCCGATCATGGGCAGAACTGGAAAGTCACCCCATTAGCCCGATCGCGGGCATAGCGCTTTGTTCCCACCATTAGCCCGATCGCAGGCATAAGTTATATTCCCCCATTAGCCTGATCTCAGGCATAGGGTTATGTCCCCCAGCAGCCCGATCCATGGGCATAACCGAAAGTCCCCGAGTAGCCCGATCGCAGGCATCAGACCTCCCCCAAGTCCAATATCCCTGGTGGTCCATTCATTCACATATCTGGACTGCCTTGTACAGTATGGATGCATGCCCATTGGCTCATGCTCTGAACCAATGGGCGCAGCCCACTGAGCTCAGTCGGCAGGTGGCAGGGCAGGCAGGTGGGTGCTCCGCCCACCGCTGATGGGGGAGCGGGTGGTGGGGCTCCGTGGGTGGGCGGGTGTTGAGCCACTAGATCACCAAAGTATTTCCGATGTGGGGGGTGGGGATGCCACCCACGATCGGGCTACTCTGAGTCCACTGGGCCACCAGGATATTGGACTCGGGGAAGGTCTGATGCCCGCGATCGGGCTACTCGGGGACTTTCCAGTTATGCCCACAATCGGGCTGCTGGGGTGGGGAACATAACCTTATGCCCTCGATCAGGCTAATGGGGAGCATAACGTTATGGCACGTGATCAGGCTAATGAGGAACATAACGTTATGCCCACAATCGGGCTGTGGAGACACTTCAGCCCCGATCGGGGCATGGGGGCGCCGCCAGGTGCGGCGAGTACAAGTCCAGGGCCACCCACAGGTGGCAGCTGCTGTGTTGCGCCCTGCAATGTGGCAGCTCACCTGTGGGTGGCCCTCGACTTATTCCTGTTTTTAATAGCGTAACTTTGTGCAGGCGCAGGTAGGGGTTGCACCTGCGCCAACTCTGCACAGCCCGGCTGAACATTGGACTGTGCAGTTTATGCATGGGCCGCCCCATGCGCTGCATACATCTGATCGCCCGGTCGCATCGGGATTTGTGCAGGTGGACTTTTCCCTTTTCAATAGCGCACTCGAGGCGCATCAGTGGGTTGTGCATGGCGCAACACTGTTGCGCCATGCACAACCCTTTTGAATATCTGGTCCATTGAGTCCATTGTTGTTTGTAAGCAAACTTCTTTTCATTCTTCTCTCCTATGTTTCACTCTAGTAATAGAGCTTGTTCACGGGGTTTCTTTTTTCTGTTAATGTATAGTAATATGTTTGGCAATTTTTTTCATCATTTATTTGTACTTCTTTTAAAACGTTTTACATATTTATTAAGGCATATACAAATACCATGCAGACAGTGTCTGCCATACACCTTTCCAATTCCTATTTCTCTCAAGGTGCATGCTAATTCACTCTTTAAACCACTGATTTCTTTCTGTAATAAAATGAACATGTTTTGAGTTGAGCTACAGCGTTCTCACAACCAGAAGTTCTGATTACTACAGCCATTAAATGGCCAGTCCCCCCATTTAACTCCAAGCAGCCTACCTGCTTGTGTTTATAGAGCTGCTTGTTTGTGGAGATTTTTCTGTCTTCTGTCCTAGGAAGACATAATGTGAAACATGCTCTTTGGGTTAATTTAAACTTTATAGTCTCTCCATATTTACTTGTTTTCATTTTAAAATGTTGAGGTTGATTCTTACCTCCACAAGTGCTCTTTTAAACCTGTGTCCAAAACGTCGTATGTCTCTGCGTAGCAGCTGCACGCTAGTTCCAACCAGGAAGCTGTTTGAAAATGTCCTCTCACCTGCTTTGTGAGATCCCGTGACCCTTCCTTCAGTGACACTGGTCCAAGTATTTCGCACATGTGCGAATGTGGTTGCTAAGCAACCATACACTATTGCGCTAAATGCACAATCGGGTCTCACAAAGCTGGCAATCTTCTGTTGTTTAAACATTCTGTGACTCCTCTGCACTTACTTTTACATAGATCTCTGTTATTTAATCAAAAGTTCAGTGTTTATGCTATGTTTTGCATCATAGGCAAATCATATTCTGTGGGGAGGCATGGGTACCATGGAGGTGTCAGCCAATTCTACAGTTTCTACATATAGTTCTACAATTTTTACATACAATTATTTTATTTATTTATTGAAATGTTTCACCAGGAGGGCACACTGAACAACAAGTTGCTCATCTCACGATGTGACCTGGGGGGAGGGGTTATATAGGGTTGTGAAGGATGATCAGTTATAATAGTATGTGGGTAGTACAAACAATACAACTGTAACCCCTAGGGGGTGCTATCCTAAGGGCTACTACCCATGCCTGAACTAACTGTGACAGGGTAAGGGGCCCAGATCCGTTGGCAGGTGCCTCCACCCAGAGGTTGGGGTTAAAACAGTCGAGATTGACTCGGTCACAGCCCTCTGGGTTGCTGCAACCCCCCTTTCTTCCCACTAGTGGCCCACACAGTTCAATTTCAGTGTCCTTACCATATACACTTACCCCCTGGCTCGGACCAATCAGCTCACTCCGGGGATCCCCTGAAAAGCAAGGTACAGTTACACCACATTCACGGTGCAATATTTCTCCATTAATACACAAACTAGTCAGTGTACTTTTGCAAAACAAGCAATCTGATTTATTCAAGGGGAAACAACAAGGACCGGGGGAATCAGGCTGATTGGCTTACCACTATAATATATGTTGGTCTACCTAGGGCTCTGTGCACAGGCCTAACCTATTGATTACTGTCTATGGGTACCCAAGCCCTAATGGCTAGTTCCTCAATGCAGCTGGTTGAAGCCCTGACAAAAACAAGCACTTAATTCCTGAGCAGATCAGATGGAGCCAGAAAGCTCAATTAGTACAGTCAGCAATACAACAGGAAGATTTTGCCTTTGTGTGTAACCTTTAACAGGGAGCTACTCTGATTCAGTACTCACAACTCCAGCAGAGAACCGCTCCTTCACTACTTGCAGGGCTGAGCCTGAGATTCAAAGGCCTCCTCACACATTTATATGGAAAACAACAGAGAGGTACCATACCAGGCAGCTGCTTCTAGGATCCAACTGAACTCACAGCTATCCGGGCATCTCACTGCAGCTTCACTGTCCTGACAGACCAAGTGCGATTTAGCAGATTCTCCAGACCTCTACAGGGTGAGCCTGGTAGGTAGCTGCACTTTTACACAGCCTCCTCCGATCGCCGCCTCACGGATTCAGTCTGAAGCTCGCTGGCTATTCAAACCAGCCGACTCAGGCCTTTCGTGTGCCTCCTGCGGCACACTAACGGGGCAGGAGCCCAGAGCCCTTCCTCACTCACAGCCACTACGCCTCTCTCTCCCTGGACAGCTCAGGCCAGTCTCTCTATTCAGGCGCTACCTGACTCTATAGGTGGGCTGCAGATGCCAGTCACTCATTATGGCCCTCATTGGTGCAAAAAGGCGCCATGGCCCAGAATGCCACTTCCCAGAATTACAAGCTGTGTCCCCATTGGTCAGGCTGCCCCATCTAGAGTCCTGATTTCTGGTTGGTCACTTCCACATCCAATTTAGGTGCCACCTAGCTACTATTGGACCTCTTCAGCACAGTCCGGGTCCAATATGGAGGGGCACAACACAAAGTCCCAGCTGCAATGAAAAAGAGTTAGACAAACTGCAATTTTACCAATATTATACAGGATCTTAAGGAAACAACTACATCTTTCAGATGGGATCCCTCAGAGCTCCTAGCGACTGCAGAAACAGACCGCTCAGACAGCAGTCCAGGGCGGGATTCGAGCAGGGAAACCTGAGTCCCCCTATTTACACCACTAAAGCCTGCGGGTAGGCAGCTCTTAAAGAGGCAGTACGGGAGGCTTTAAAAGCACTCACAACGCCCTCATTTAACGGCTTTACGCTGAACACCAGTCCGGCATGGAGCATTTAGGCAAGCTCTGGGAAAGCTTTTAGGAACCCCCATTTCTAGGGGGGTTACACCCTTCCTGGCCTGGAAAGAACTTGGCGTCCATGCCTAGTAGTTACCCTTAAATCACTTTAAGGCAACATAGTTTAAATTGACAGCACATTAAACCTTTTGTTACACACATTGGCACTGCATTTACAGTTTATTATTGGTTATGCAATGTTACACATACAGACAACCTGTGGGTTTTTTAACTCGGGTCATTACTTCCTGCCCATGACACCTGGAAAGAGGGGGCCCTTCCCTATCAGCTACTTGCGGGCTAACTGGGCCAGGGTACCATAATCAGAGGGCAATACTAACAGTCTGGAATCATTTCCCAAAGCTAGTTTGGGCAAGGAGCTCTGGGACACATACACCCTTTATGGACTACATTTAAAGGCAGGTCCACAGGCTGACCCAGGGACTCATAACTTAACCTTATTACAGGCAGTACTTCTCGGCCAGTGCGTCTAGGGGTCCCATAAAAATCTGCTACAGGCCCTAGCTCCATTTCCGCTTCATTGAGATTAGTAGAGGGAACCTCCACAGGAGAAGGGGACCTCGTGCCCATAGTACTGGCAGGGACATGACCCTCTGTATCAGGACCCACACTACTTGGCTCAACTGGAGACAGTTCGGGTACTGGCAAGGAACCATCAGGGCACTCAAAATTTTCCTCATGTTCTGGCATATCACTGGCTTGCTCGCCCACATCACTTTCTTCTTCGGAAAAGTCAGATAGTTCAGCCAGGCCAGACAGTTCAGCCAGGCTCAAGGATCCCACCCCTTCAGCTTGGATGTCACTCACTTCATCTTCTGGGAGCATTGGCTCCAGACACAAAGCTGGAGACTCAGACAGTCCAGAAAGCCCAACTTCGTCTCCAGAGTTGATTAGGGGATTGCCCTGAAACAGTTGGCTCAGTTCATAAGGGGAATAGTATTCAATATTATTCTCACTGTCCTCAGACACAGACTGACGAACATCTTCATCCAAGGGGGTTGGAGAAAACTGTTTTAGCTTGCTTGCTGAAGAATCAAGTGGGCTGGGTTTTTTCTTGGCGGCAGCT
Source organism: Neoceratodus forsteri (assembly GCA_016271365.2). NCBI lineage: Eukaryota > Metazoa > Chordata > Ceratodontiformes > Ceratodontidae > Neoceratodus > Neoceratodus forsteri. The sequence continues at coordinate 603,287,102 of CM057456.1, read as the reverse complement.
CTAGTCACAGGCCTGGAGGGGGGGTACTGGGGAGTTCAGCTTCTATCAAGATTTGCCCGATTGGCAGCAGATGATTTCTGTGTATAGTTTTCTCATCTTTTGAATTGTTTTCAGGCCGCACTTTATATACAGGTAAATTGGTCAGTTTTCCCACAATAATATGAGGGAGGTGATGCCATCTGTCAACAATCTTATGTTTGCCATGCAGTCCCAAATTCCTTAATAGCACTCTATCCCCTTCTCTCAGTTCCATTGCTTTCACTTTCTTATCATACCGTTCCTTATTGGCCAGGTTTCGCTTAGCAGCCATGGTCTGTGCTAGTTGGTAAGCATGGTTGAGTTGGGCCTTCAACTTTTGCACATACTGTAGATGATTGTCTGCTCGAACCCCATCAGGAGAAACCCCAAAACGTACATCCACCGGCAGTCTAGCTTCTCTCCCACACATTAGTCTGTATGGGGAAAATCCAGTGGCACCACTTTTGGTGCAGTTATAAGCATTCATCAGAGTGCTAATCTTCTGGCTCCATCTAGGCTTGTCTTTAGGTTGCAGTGTGCCCAACATATCAAGCAATGTGCGGTTAAACCTTTCAGGCTGAGGATCCCCCTTGGGATGGTACAGGGTGGTTCTTGACTTTCGAACTCCCCACAAGGATAGCATTTCTTTAATCAGCCGGCTCTCAAAGTCCCTCCCCTGGTCTGAATGGATTCTCTGGGGAGCCCCATAGTGGGCAAAGAAGTTTTCAACAAGAACTTTAGCCACCGTAGTTGCTCTTTGATCTTTAATAGGAAAAGCCTGTGCATACCGGGTAAAATGATCAGTGACCACCAATATGTTGCTGATGTTTTTCAGATCAGGTTCTAAGCTCAGGAAATCAATGCAGACCAACTCCACGGGGACACTGGTAGTGATATTGACCATGGGGGCAGCTCTCTGAGGTAGGGCTTTTCTCTGCAAACAGCAGCCACAGGTCTTGACATACTGCTGTACATCTGCATTCATTTTTGGCCAGTAGAATCGGGTCCGTACCAGGTCAAGAGTTCGGTCTATGCCAAGATGCCCCATGTGGTCATGCAGGGATCTCAACATTAGTCCTCTAAAAGCGGTGGGCAACACCAGTTGTTGTTTGTCTATTCGCCCCTCTTTGTCTATGGTCTCCCTATATAACAGTCTATTGTTCAACTTCAATTTTGGACCTTCTTTGTATAACAGGGCAGTTCTCAATTCAGCGGACCACAGTTGAGACACGTCTCTCCCTGCTTGCAGAGCCTCCAAAGCAGTTTTTATCATGGGGTCTCGGGACTGAGCCCGTTGGAGACTATCATTGTTGAAGTTGGGCAGCGCACTAGTGTCTAAGGCAGAAAAATGACAGTAAGTAGCAGGTATGCAGTTCTCTGATGGCCCTAAGCAATCCACCATGCAGTCCACAGCATCAGGAGACACCTGTTCCTCCTTGTCAAATTTTTGGCAAAGGTTCTTATGTTGGGTTCAGACAACCTGACCCAGTCAGTCCGGGGCACAGGCCTCCGAGAGAGAGCATCCACATCTATATGGTTTAGGCCGGCTCTGTACTCAACAGCATAGTCGTAGGTGGCCAATGCAGACAGCCACCTATGGCCAGTGGCATCCAACTTGGCTGAGGTCTGCACATATGTCAAAGGATTGTTATCAGTCTTCACCAATATCTTGGCACCATACAAGTAGTCATGAAAGTGATCAACAATGGCCTACTTCAGGGCCAGGAACTCTAATTTGTGCACTGGATAGTTTTTTCTGAGTGAGTCAGGCTTCTGCTGGTGAAAGCTACAGGTCTTAGCCCATTTGAGTGCTCCTGATATAAAACAGCCCCAGATCCCTGTAGGCTGGCATCAGTGTGGAGGACATACGGCTTGGCTGGGTCAGCATAGACCAGCACTGGGGCATGGGTAAGTTGATATATAATATCATAGAAAGCATCCTCACACTCGGTAGTCCAGTGGCTTCCAAACACATAATTTGGCCGAAAATACTTTCTTTCCATTCCTGAGAGCATAACTTTTTTATGCTTTTTGTGGGTGGGAAGGTACCCCTGAGTGAGGTCGAGGAGGGGGTGGATCACTCGAGAATAGTCTTTAATAAACCACCTATAATACCCACAAAACCCCAGAAACCATTGTAGTTCTTTCAAATTCTTTGGCTGAGGCCAAGTAGTCAATGCCTCCACCTTGCTGGGGTCAGTCTCTATGCCTTCAGTGGATACTATGTGGCCCACATACTTCACAGAAGTTTGAAAGAATTGGCACTTGTCTATAGATAACTTAAGACCAAAGTCCTCCAACCGATCCAGGACCTTGAACAATCGACGTTTATGTTCCTCCAACGAGCTGCCAAACACTATGACATCATCCAAGTAAATCAAATACTCGAGCAAGTTCATATCCCCCACAGCACGTTCCATCAGGTGCTGAAAAGTAGCCGGGGCACCTGAGATCCCTTGAGGCATCTGGATAAACTCATAGAAACCTAGGGGGCAAATAAACCCAGTCTTCTCTCAGTCCTCAGGAGCCATTGGGATCTGATAGTACCCACTGTGGAGATCTAACACAGAGAACCACTTACTGCCATTCAGACAGTCCAGGGCATCCTGTATGCATGGCATGGTATACTGGTCAGGGATGGTTCACCAGTTCAGGGTACGGTAGACCACACACATCCGAACAGCCCCATTCTTTTTCCTCACTACGACAATGGGGGAAACATAAGGGCTCCTGGATTCTTGTATCACACCAGCAGCAAGCATCTCTTGCAGATGCCGTCTCACATCGTCTATATCAGCAGGGGCAAAGCGCCAAGACCTCTCTCGGAAAGGCCTTTCATCATGCAGGTGAATGCGGTGCTCAGCCCCCCGCATGCAACCCACATCCCACTCCTTCAGGGAAAAAAGCTGGTCTCTTTGGGCAAGCTTCTCACTGACTTTTACTTTCCATTCAGCAGGCAACGGGGAGTCACCGAAATCAAACAAGTCTGGCGTGACTCTGTCATCCTTCCCCAAACCCTTGCTGTAAGGGAGCACTACAGCATCCGCACAATGCACACTAGCCAAGGTGCAGCCCCTATTTATTCGAATCTCTTTGTCAGACACATTAAGAACTTGAACCATTACTCTCCTGGCATAAGCATGGGCTCTAGCAGGCAAAATACTGGGTTTAACCAGAAGTCCTCCAGGCAACTTCCCTTCTCCAGGCACATCCAGCATCAATAGTTTATTTTTGACATCTTTTTTAAGCTGAACCTCCCCTTGCAAGATACACTGGGCATTTGGAGCTAATAGCAACGGCTCTGGATCCTTCCTCCAGACAACACCCACTGGGCCTTCAGGCTCCTCCTGACTAGCTTTTCTCTGAGCCTCATAGGCCTTTTGGATCAAGACGGGTATCCTGAGGGCTCGCCCAGTCCTGGACACCTGCTTTTCAGAACCCAACTGGGCTAATTGGCCAAACATGTGGGCATTGGTCCCAATCAACAAGGGTACCCCATCATACAGTCCAGTGGGGGGACAGACTAAAGCCAAAGTTTCCACCTGTTCGTCCACTCCAGCTACAGAAGTAGGAAATGACAACCAGATCCAGATATACCCCAAATACAGATAAGCCTTGTCACTCAGCCCTCATACATGTAGGCCATCCAAGGGTTGTAGTGGCACCTCAGGTAGATGCGTCTGATGCCAGTCCTGTAACATAATAGTCACCTGAGAGCCATTATCCAATACAGCTCAGGTGGGAATCCCATTTACCTGCACCGGAACCTTCATCGAGGGCCCAACCACATCAGACCACTCAGGGGCACAGCATTAACAGTCGCTTGGGCATTGGCCCGGGTCACAAAACTCTTTCTGGGGGGTGGGACGTGGGCCCTATGATGCCAAGTGGTTAGTCTGCTGTTGACCTTCCTTACATTCTCTGGCAATTGGCACTCAGTCTGATAGTGTCTATCTTCCCCACAATGGTAACAAAACTTGGGGTCCCAGGGGTCTCTATTGGGAGGGAGATGCTTCATTTGCTGGGGCCCTCTGGGGGACGAAGGGATTCCCCTGGGCCAGGGCATGGGTTTCTAGATAACTCAGGTTTCCCAGGCCTAACAGGGTGGGTAGTGGATTGCTTCAAGTCCCTCAGCAGTTCTCGTAAATTCCTGACCTGGGCCTTCAATTCACTTTCTACTTGGGGATCAGAGGAAATGGCACGCACCCCTACCCCTCCCTGTAATTCTGTGGATACATCAGGCCCTCCTGAAGGGTGGGTCTCATCAGGTTCACTAGACTCAGGGGTTTGGCTCCAATTCACAGCCTCCACATAGGGTCCCCACCCCTCTTCATCAGTCTCTACCGATCATGTAACTTAAGTTTTAACAGTATCACACTGGAAAATCTAGCAGACTTTAAAACATGTTCCAACCTGACCTGGTTCAAGGCTGAGGCGGTGACCCCCCCTTTTTGGTAGGCGTTCTGTAAAGCCCTTTCCACTCTGGTGACAAAGGTCAAAAGCTTCTCATTCCTCCACTGCTTAGCAGACTTGAATTTCCGTAATAAGTCTTCCCCAGTTTCTGTTCTCCCAAACACTCCCTCTAGAGTGGAAATATACTCTGTGGCAGTAGCTTCCAGGCTAGTGGCCCGCAAAAACTGAATGGCTTCCAAAGCCGGACCCCGCAGACTCTCCATCAGTCTCTTTCATTTCTCCCCCTCAGAGCATTGCCACTCCTGGACTGGGGGGTGGCGTAGTCCATCCACGCCTCCAAATCATCCTCCCCTGAAGGTACTGGCACTGTGCCAGAAAAAAGTTTTAGCCTATAGTAAGAATCCAGCTGTATAGAGGGGACCACTAGGGGCAGTGGAGCCAAGAGAGAACTCTTTGGGGGCTCCGGAGAGGCATCAGGGGAGGCCTGAGGTGTGAGTTCACCAGAAAGGTCTGCATTAACTCTTGGGTAGTTCTCCCTTATACAGCCAACAATTTAAGTAACTTATCTTTGAAACTATTAGTCTGGGGAGACCCCCCAGGGTGACTGACCCACTCCGTATGTGAATGACCCTCCACCCTGGTTGAGCACCCTCCGGGTAAATCACTGAGGGCACCCTCTCAGGGTCGATGGCTATGCTACACAAGAGTAGCACCTGCAAAGTCTGATCAAGTAGGTCAGCCATACGCCCCTTCACCTCCACCTTGCCTAAACACTTAACACACTCCACAGCAGAGATAATGTCAGTGGTCATTGTCCCCAGAGGTACATCGAGTAATAACACAGTTCTCTGAGAGTCCAGCTTTTCGGCTTCACCCCACCCCATCAGTTTATGTACCATCATCTTAATAGTGTCCAGCTTAATCTTAGCCATGATATCCCCTTCCCGTTTCTCCTTTAATTTATCCATATTTATGCACTTCACCCACTCAGCCACTGGGGGGGGCGCTAATCCCAGTGGTGCCTCCAATTTTTAACCCCTAGGGGGCGCTATCCTAAGGGTTACTACCCATGCCTGCCCTAACTGTGACAGGGTAAGGGGCCCAGATCCATTGGCAGGTGCCTCCACCCAGAGGTCGGGGTTAGAACAGTCAAGGTTGACTCGGTCACAGCCCTCTGGGTTGCTGCAACCCCCCTTTCTTCCCACTAGTGGTCCACACAGTTCAATTTCAGTGTCCTTACCATATACACTTACCCCCCAGCTCGGACCAATCAGTTCATTCCGGGGATCCCCTGAAAAGCAAGGTACAGTTACACCACATTCACGGTGCAATACTTCCCCATTAATACACAAACTAGCCAGTGTACTTTTGCAAAACAAGCAATCTGATTTATTCAAGGGGAAACAACAAGGACTGGGGGAATCAGGCTGATTGGCTTACCACTATAATATATGTTGGTCTACCTAGGGCTCTGTGCATAGGCCTAACCTATTGATTACTGTCTATGGGTACCCAAGCCCTAATGGCTAGTTCCTCAATGCAGCTGGTTGGAGCCCTGACACAAATGAGCACTTAATTCCAGAGCAGATCAGATGGAGCCAGAAAGCTCAATTAGTACAGTCAGCAATACAACAGGAAGATTTTGCCTTTGTGTGTAACCTTTAACAGGGAGCTACCCTGATTCAGTACTCACAACTCCGGCAGAGAACCACTCCTTCACCACTTGCAGGGCTGAGCCTGAGCTTCAAAGGCCTCCTCACACATTTATACGGAAAACAACAGAGGGGTACCATACCAGGCAGCTGCTTCTAGGACCCAGCTGAACTCACAGCTATCCGGGCATCTCACTGCAGCTTCACTGTCCTGACAGACCAAGTGCGATTTAGCAGATTCTCCAGACCTCTACAGGGTGAGCCTGGTAGGTAGCTGCACTTTTACACAGCCTCCTCTGATCACCGCCTCACGGATGCAGTCTGAAGCTCGCTGACTATTCAAACCAGCCGACTCAGGCCTTTCGTGCGCTTCCCGCGCGAACACTCAAAGGCGCAGGAGCCCAGAGCTCCTTTCTTGCTCACAGCCACAACATCTCTCTCCCTGGACAACTAAGGCCAGTCTCTCTATTCGGGCGCCACCCAACTCTATAGGTGGGCTGCAGATCCCAGTCACTCATTATGGCCCTCATTGGTGTAAAAAGGCGCCATGGCCCAGAATGCCACTTCCCAGAATTACAAGCTGTGTCCATATTGGTCAGCCAGCCCCATCTAGAGTCCTGATTTCTGGTTGGTCACTTCCACACCAATTTAGGTGCCACCTAGCTACTATTGGACCCCTTCAGCACAGTCTGGGTCCAATATGGAGGGGCACAACACAAAGTCCCAGCTGCAATGAAAAAGAGTTAGGCAAACTGCAATTTTACCAATACTATACAGGTTCATAAGGAAACAACTACATCTTTCAGATGGGATCCCTCAGAGCTCCTAGCGACTGCAGAAACGGAGCACTCAGACAGCAGTCCAGGGCGGGATTCGAGCAGGGAAACCCCAGTCCCCCTATTTGCACCACTAAAGCCTGCGGGTAGGCTGCTCTTAAAGAGGCAGTACGGGAGGATTTAAAAGCACTCACAACGGCCACATTTAGTGGCCTTACTCCGAACACCAGTCAAGCATGGAGCATTTAGGCAAGCTCCAGGAAAGCTTTTAGGAACCCCCATTTGTAGGGGGGTTACACAACATTGTAAGATTGTGCAACAGTTGGAACACAAGGTATTGTACAATAGGTACAATAGACAGTAGTGGAACATTGGGTAAATTACATGTCCAAAATCATACAGAAGAACATATGAATGTACAAAACAGTAAATATGTGATAGAACCATTTATAGTGCATGAGTGTACCAGGAGCAGGTTCGAGGTAGTACACAAGTACTGTTGGTGTGAAAAGAATGGGGTTAGGCTATGCATACTGGTGACCCAGAAGGGCAGGAGGAGAAGAGAGGGGGAGAGGCAAGAACTGAATATGAGGAGAAGGGGTAGCCATTTCCATATTCCCCCTTCAGGATGTTGAGAAGCCTGCCGGGAGGGTCATGGTAGGAAGGCAGAAACTGGGGATAGGTATTAAGGTGGGTTAAAGCAGGAACAGCTGAGGGAAAGGTAATTGTGTAGGGCAGAGGTAAGGGAGTAGTTGAAGGAGGAGAGATGTATTTCAGGGGGCATTCCTGGTGCCAGTGGTCCCAATAGTAGCAGTTTTTCTTTATTTTCTGGTAATTTAAATTGTGATTGACCCAACTGGTCTTTTAAATTTTTTACTTTTTTAGCTGTTATTATGGGGTTTTATTCTGGAGTTCTGTTATGTGCTCATTATCTATTTGTACCAAGTGTCAGAGTGGCAAGTGTTCAATCTGCAACCACACATCAAAGAAACATATTTTTGTTCATCCACATACAGGACAGAGACATTATATAAAACAGCACATTGACTGCACAACAGAGGGCACCAAATATGTTATACAGCGCCCCAGTGATATGCTATATGTAGGGCAAACAAGCAGAATGCTCAAAACCAGGATCCAAGAGCATCAAAGGAGACATAAGGGAAAAGATGAGTCCTCACCAGTGGACACACATTTTGTGCAAGCAGGACACAATGGGGCATCTCTGAGGTTCTGGGGGCTGGAGAAAGTAGAAAAACTAGAAAAAGGTGGGAACCTCCGAGATCTATTATTACAAGCAGAAATGCATTGGATATTTTATATGAGAACTTTGGACCCAAGTATAGGAATGAACGTTAAAACTAATTGGAATGCCTGCAGTTAAGAACAACACATGGAGAGTGACAGGGTAAAGGGAATAGACTAAAGAACCACACACAATAGAAAATGGGAGGACATAAGACACACACAAAAAGAAAAATAACACACACATTAAAAAACCAAAATGAATAAAACAAGATTAAGAAACTAACAAAGCATTACTTAAAAGGTCAGAATGATGTAGTGACTAGAGATGCAGTGAAGTAAAATTCCACTCGTAAAGTGGCCACTTCACGTTAGTATTCCACTACGTAAAGTGCCCATTTTATCCCTCACTTCACCACTTCGCATTGTAATTATGACTTTGCATTGTAAACTCTGCCTTATTCTGCTTTAAGGCAGAGTGAGAATTTACAGGCAGCCCAAACACATCACATGGCTTACATGTTGTGGGTCACATGCTTCAGGCAGGCAGGATGTTATGGGCAGTGGCGGAACCAGGTTTGGGAGCATTTGGGAGCTGGAGGGAAATTCAGTCAATTGTGGGCTTCACTATGGGCACTAAACAGTGAATAAAGATCATGGTGGGGCAACACTACTCACACAGAGGCAGCCAGGATGGGCAGCCGCCCCCCCAGCCCCCTCTAGCTCCACCACTGGTTATGGGCAAACACACTCTCCAACGTGTGCTGATTTACACATTTTGCATGGGGTGTGACAAATGGCTTTGCTCTGCAAATGGCTGGGGGTGGGGAGTGGACGTGTGATGAAGAGGGGTGCACAGATGACAAATCCTCAAATGAAGTTATTTTCCCCCTTTTTACATACAGAGGTTGATGTACCACTTGCACTAGACATACTGCATTGACCACCACCACTACCACTGCTACTCTGGCCACCACTTGACAAGATTTCTAAATCATAATCCTTCCCCTCATAATGCTTGTAGTAATCCTCTGGTGTTATTTCAATGCTGCTGCAGACATTCCTATTTGGTCTTACACTCGTGGAAGGGGATAACATGTGCGAAACACTCGGCCCGACATCACAGAAGGAAGGGGCGCAGGATCTTACAAAGCAGATGAGAGGACATATTCAAACAGCTTCCTGGTTGGAACGAGTGTGAAGCTGCTACGCAGAGACATAAAACATTTTGGATATAAGTTTAAAAGAGCACTTGTGAAGGTAAGAATCAACCTCAGAATTTTAAAATGAAAACGAGTAAATATGGAGTTTAAATTAACCCAAAGGGCACATTTCATATTATGTCTTCGTAGGACATAAGACAGAAAAATCTCCACAAACAAGCAGCTCTATAAACATATGCAGGAAGGCTGCTTGGAGTTAAATAGGGGGACAAGCCATTTAATGGCTGTAGTAATCAGACCTTCTGGTTGTGAGAACACTGTAGCTCAACTCAAAACATGTTCATTTTACTACAGAAAGAAAGCAATGGTTTAAAGAGTGAACTAGCATGCACCTTGAGAGAAATAGGAATTGGGAAGCGGTATGGCAGACACTGTCTGCATGGTATGTGTATATGCCGCTGAGTGAGTTAAGAAATATATAAAAAGTTTTAAAAGAAGTACAAAGAATTGATGAAAAAAATTGATGAACATATTACTATACATTAACAGATAAAAGAAACCCCATGAACAAGCTCTATTACTAGAGCGAAACATAAGGGAGAAGAATAAAAAGTTTGATTACAAACAACGGACTCAAAGTGTAAATTTACATCTCACTCTACTCCAGGTGGCCATTTTGAATAAGGTTAAGCATAGAACATTTTGACTCACATGTGAGTTCTGAGGCTGAGTTAGAATTTTAAAGGGCCCCCTTGCATTCTATTGTGAATTTTATCAATAATAGAGCCTATATAAGGGGGCTGAAGAATCAAGAAAGAAATCCATTTCCCACTAAACCTTCTGTTTTTTTCATTAGGATCTGTGTGAGGTTAAGGGACTCAGCCTTGTGGGTGATTGGCCTGGAGGCTAGGGAGAGACAATTAACATTAAATCCCATGGAAAAATGAGTTCACCAGCAAAGGAATGTGAGGCAATTATAGAGATAGATTCAGTCAGGGAGGAAGATGAAATTTTTTTTGAAAGAAACATGAGTACACCAATAAAAATGGGCACCAAGGAGGGGAAAGACAGCCTGATAAGGAGAAACTCGTGGGAGGAGAATCTAACCTCTCTGACATCCATGTTGCAGAATAGGCTGATGGACGTGGATGGCAGCACATCCCCATGTTTTCCCCTATCCTGCATGGAAAGTTAATAGTCAGGGAGAATCAGGCTACACTCTGGGATATTGGCAAAGAGCCAGGATTCAGAGATTCAGAGGATATCCAGAGAACATTTAAAAAATCCAGAGAACAGGTCGAGTTTTGGGAGAAGGCTCCTAGCATTGAGGTGAAAATTGTTGAATCCTCTGCCACCTAGGAAGGCAGATGAGGCTGGAGGGGTAGGGACTGGGTTGGACTCCATGCCACCAGATAGGAAAAGGAGTAGAACGATGAGCAGAAGGATGGAATGTGATTTCTGCCCCTTAGAGTGGGGAGAGGAGGGAAGGGAGTGAGAGAGTGGGGAATGAAGAGGAGGGTGTGATATAGAAACTTAAGGTTAAGGGAAGGAGAAGCTAGGAGACCAGGGTGGATAGGACGGTAGGAGGGTAAGGGGGGGGGAATGAGGGATGGGAGGGCAAATGGGAGGAATGAGGGAAGGGTTGGTGGTCAGTTGGCAGTTGTTAGGCCTCCTGCCTCTGGGTAATGCTGAGTTGTTCCTCCTTTTGTCATCACACCCTCAGGCCTGGGTTCTGGCTTGTGAAATGATTTAATTTGTTTGACCAATATTAGTCATCTGACTCAAGTAGCCATCACCTTTGTGCGGGTGTGCTTGAATGGCCCCCATCACTTGGTACCACAAAGCTGACCCCACTTGAACTTTAAGAGATAGAATGGTTGGTAAGCAGCTGTGGGTGAAAGAACATGTGCCGTACAAACCATAGTATCATAATTTAGATTTAGGAAATGTTATATGTTTGTTGTTTTTTTGTCTGTCTGTAGACTGTAATATAAATTTCACTAATTTCACAACTACCTTAATACTGCATACTGCCACACTCTTGAGTTGTCTACAAAAATTCTTCAAATATTCATTTAATATGACATTTGTATATTCATTCACCACCACCACTTTCCTCCTCAGCTGCCCACCATGTGATTCATCCTCTTTTCGATATTCCTCAATGACCTCCCCCTCGCATGCTCAGCTTCCCACATACACCTCTATGTAGATGACACTATTCTTTATAACTCCAGCCCCTCTGTCTCAATGGTGACCTCCCAGCTGCAGACTGATTTCACCTGAGTCCTGAACTGGTTTGAGACAAATAAACTGAAGGCAACACCACTAAAACAGTCTACATGAACTTTGACTTCACCCAGAAACTAGCCAAACTCCTCTCATCCTCTGCCTTCACGACCCTTGATGGCAAAATCCTGGACATAGTCCCAGCCTACAAATACCTTGGTGTCTGGTTGGACAGTTGCCTGGATTTCTCCACTCATGTTAACCATATTCATTCCAAGCTCCACCCTAAACTCACGGCCCTCTATAGAAACAAAGAGGCCTTCTCCCTCCCTGTTCACTGGACACTCCTTACAAAAAACATTCTGCCACTTTTCGACTATGCCAACATCATGTACAGGTCCACTTCTGCATCCACCCTCTCCAGACTGGACATTCTCTTCAATGCCTTCTGTCATTTCAGCCTGAACGCCTCCCCCAGAACCCATCATTGCATCCAATACTTCTCGCTATCACTTACCTTTCTTACTTCCTGCTGAAACCTCCACGCCTCCATTCTCACCACTAAATTCTAGTTTGGCTCGCTCCCCTCACACCTTGCCTCCCTCCTATCTCCCACCATTCACACCTCCTATAGTCTTTGTTCCCATGACCCACATTCCTTTGCCCTACCCCACCCTCACTGAAACTCTGGCAAGGCTGCCTTCTTTTTCCATTTCCCCCAAGAGTGGAACTCCCTGCTTGCCTCACTGAGCACGTTGCCTTCCTTAAGTCTTTTTAAACAAACCCTCTTCCTCTCCCCTCCTACTCCTTGCTCATGCCCACAACCTGACTAAACTCTAGGCTGTTCATTTGCCTAAGCATCCCTGGTTACCTGTATCCTAGCGTGCCAGGTCCTCTGTTTTTTCTGAAGTTAACATCTGCCCAAGTTTCTTATGTGTTCTACTGCCTACCCAGGCCTCAACAATACCTGCCACTGTTATGTTGCACATTGTCTTGTTGATATGCATATATTATGTACCATTTTCATATCTGCTTGTAACCTTCCACTGCTATTTTGCTTACGTGGTGTTATGCACAGTGTCATGTACAATTTTATACCTGCCTGTATAACCTGTTACCTGCCTGTCTTTATTTACTTCTGAATCGTAATTCTGTATTATTGCACTTTACTTGTACCTCCTTTACCTCCTCCCCTGGTAGCCCCTGGAAATGAGCCTCAGCTCAGTGTGCCTCTCCCTGTTCCCAATCTTTAAATAAATAAAAATAAAATAAAAAATTACTGCAAGCCATGTCATTATGAAACAAAGTAGTAGTATTTCATTTCATGATGGTATGTGATATTGAAAATAAGATTGCAGCCAACTGATGAAGTAAGTGGTAGGGCACTGCTGGTTGTCATCAGGTGGAGGGGTGGGGGTTGAAGGGGGTGTGGGAAGAAGTTCCAAAGGACACCTCAAGTTGCATGGAGTAGGGTGAGGGAAGGGGTGCTGCTGGACACCAGGAATAGCTTGTCTTGTGGCATAGTGACAGAGAGGGGTGCTACTGTATACTGAGAATTACTTTTGACAAAATGAGGAGGAATGCCGCTTCACATCAGGGATTGCTTGTTATGGGATGAGGTGAGGGAGGGTGTGTCAATGTGTAACGTATTGCTTGACATGAGATAGTACGAGGAAGGGGGGTAGACTGGACATAAGTGACTACCTGGGACAAAAAGCATTGTCAATCGAGATTATAGTGTATCTTTCATTAAATATAATTTACAAAGTGGATGGAAATTAATTAGTAAAAACTACTGTTTGGTACCAATTAGAGTTGCAGCACAAAGCCACAAAAGTAGAGAATTGTGGCATTTGAGTAAAAATTCACCTGAGCCTTTCTTTGTCATTATGGCAGGTTTTGTTTCAGCTTGTAACTATTGAATAAAACAGTGTTAATGTTATCCAAACTTTGGTAACATCTCTTAAAGCACATGAAAAGGATTTGTTAAGGGTGACTAAATGTCCCTTTCTTGAAAAACAGTGCCAAAGTTATGATAATATCAATGCTGCCTTGTGAAGTTGTTCAAACCCTGGAAACACCACACCATGCAGTATCCTAAATTCATGAAAATTTTACCTTAAGGAGCAACTCTTTATTTTAATAAAAAGCTTAAAACTGCTAGATATACACCAGTTATGTTTAAGTGTTATTGTTTTCTAGTTATTTATTTTTTTTACATTCCCCTGCTCCTGGTCTACTAAATATGGTAGATAATACAACACTTAGCCTTTCAAAATGTGTCTGCTGTCCTCTGCTAACCACACAGTTGGTGTTTGTGACATCAGTCTGTTGTCATGGTGAGCACTGTGATGTCATAAACAAAGGCACTGTGAGTTTAAGGGAGATGCAAATGTTTTAAAAGTTTTCTATACAGACTTTTTAAATGGATTACAAGATGTGCTGTAAATTTTGGAAAGGAACATTGAAAATGAATAAATGTATTCTGTAGTAAATTGTAACAGCTGAAATGTCTTACTTATGAAAGCATATGCTGAAGTGCAGAGTCACTCTTTAATGCACAATGTATCTACTTTTGTGGCTTTTTGCTGTGTCACTAACTGATGCCTTAATGTACTTTCTGCAAATAATTAGGTATATGATTGTGGGTCTCTCAAAATTGTTTTAGTGTGCACCCAGTAATTTCCTTTTAAAACTCCTTAATTTGCACATCCATTGCTGTAATTGCACTTTTTTTCTTTATTTTGTTTGGAGAAAAGAGGAAAGGCAGCACTCTTACCCACACGTTTAAATCAGTCAGTGTTTTTTTCTTTAGGAAATATTTCTATTGGATACCCACGATACCAAACATCAATCCTGATGTTTGTAAGCCACTTTTTCAATAGGAAAATGTTCCTGTATTATGTTGACTTGTTCACTCACATTTCAATCAGTCAGCACCTAAAATAGCTATCATGTTTCATTTGGTTCTGTACTCCTTAGTCATTATTATGTTTGCTTGCACGCATGTGCAAGAAACATAGTGCCATCATCCGAGATTTCGGAAGTGTGTCACCTCCTCCTCCAATTCAGTTAGTGTGTTGGCAGGCACGGCCCCTGTAAGCCAATGCATGCTGGAGCTGTCTATGACAAGCTCCAAAATGCAGTGGTATACAGTTGAAAGGGGGAGCTACGCTTGAGTGAGCAGCGATAAGATATTGCCTGCTCATGCGCAGCTCCCCCCCACACACACACACACACACACACACACACACAGACAGAACGCATGCATACTGCGTGCTGCCTCCCCGCACACACGTATAACCAGCGGGTTCCCAATCCCCGTTGGCTTGTGCGTCCCCCAAAGCCTCCCCAAATGCCATGCTGGGTGCCCACCCCAGCGTGGCAACTCATAGAATAGCTGGCAGAGTGCCCAATCCCCCGTCAGCTTCACTGTCTCTCTCTCCCCCATACTGCCGCCGATGAGAATGCTTAATCCCGTCGACTTCACTCTCCCCAGTACAAGGTGCCATGCAGGGAGCCCACCCCAGCATGGCAACAAATGCGATGGCCCATTGGGGTGCCCAATCCCCGTCGGCTGAACGCCCCATCGTCTGTGCACGCCTGGGAGCCCACCCCAGCTTGGCAAACGCCCCACATTGTCTATTATTTTTCAACCTGAAAATAAAAACGGTCCCATGTAGTCTCCCAGCCCACCTCCTCCACAACCCGCACCCACCCAGTGCGCACCCTGCCTCCCACACCCCCACCCCATACTTACCTCCGGGCTCAGTGATGATCTTGGGGACCGGGGCTCGTCCTGCACTCTTCAAAGCCAACTGCGAACTGATGAAATGCCGGTAAGCTGTATAATGGGCTAGATGGGGGGGGTTCAACTTTATTGCATATCTCAGGCATGTTTTGGAATTTTTACACCAAATTTTCAACATGGGGTTTTTGGGACCCCTTCTCATGAATGATGTGACTGGCATGGCGTTATTCCAGCCCAAAGGGTGATTTTACGCAGTGACTGCACAGAGACTGCAAAATCACCCTTCAGACCTGAATAACGCCATGACAGTCACATCGTTCATGAGAAGGGGTCCCAAAAACCCCATGTTGAAAATTTGGTGCAAAAATTCCAAAAAATGACTGTTTTACTAGCGTGCATTGCACAGTTCCTACGCAGGCTCATAAGCTAGCGAATTTTCAATATTTTCACTCCAGATTTTCAACATTGCCATTTTACCACACCTTCTTATGAGTAGTACAGCTGTCATTTTTCACATCTCACCCAAAACGTGTTTCCGCTCATGTAACGCACAATGGTGCTGTTGGTGTGCGAAAGCAATGTTTAGGACAGATTAAGAAAATCACATTCATACAGTTCATGAGCAGAGGTCTTAAAATGACTGTGTTGAAAATTTGGTGACAAAAGTCTATAAAATGACTGTGTTACGAGTGAGCATTGTGCAGTTTCCATGCACCCTCGTAAGTTCATGACTTTGTAATATTTTCAGTCCAGATTTTCACCAGTGGCATTTTTCCACACTTCCTTATGAACAGTGCAGCTGTCATTTTTACTACATGGCTGAAGTGTGTTTCACACTTTCAGCGCAGAGATGCGTGGTCGCTGTGGGAAATCATTGTTCGGCACAGATAAAGAAAATCACAGTGACACTGTTCATGATCGAGGCACCAAAATGCCTGAGTTGACAATCTGCTGTAAAAATCCCGACCTAATTATATTATGGGTGTGCGTTGCACAGTTTCTATGTACGCTCGTGACTTCACCATTTTTTTAAATATTTTTACTGCAGATTTCCAACATTGCCATTTTTTACACCTCCCCATGAACAGTACAGCTGTCATTTTTTACATCCTGTTCGGAATGTTTTTGCACCTGTGGTGCTAAATGCCGTAGTCGCTGTGCATAAGCAGCGTTCAGCTAACAAAACTGATATTCCCCCTGTTCATGAGGTGGGGTCTCAAAAAAAACATGTTGAAAATTTGGAGCGAAAATACCAACGAATGCCTGAGGTATTAGGGTTTCCAACCATAACGCCCAACCCTGTAGAGAATGACAGGCATCAGGGGTGTGACTTGGGATTCTTGCCTGTAATGCTCATACCATTCCACACCCTGCAGCCAGTGAGAGGCATCGAGGTATGGCTTGGACTCTTTGACCCCAAAGTTCACTCCATTCTCCTATATCGCACCCATCTCATCGTATTTCCTAATGAAATGGGGTGCGCATAAGGGCCAAAGACCCCAAGGAACACCGTGACACTTGTCAGTGTCTGCAGGGTGGGGTGTGGTGAAATGGCGTGGCCGTTATGCCTGATGACCCAAACGCACACCCCAATGCCTGTCACTCTCTGCAGGGTAACGGTGGGGTTGGCTTCAGTTCAATACTTCACTGCCATTCCTATTACGCAGCTTTGTAACTTCTACGCTACCACTGCCAATGCCAGCAAGCAAACATTCGGCATTGACAAATGCTTGTTTTTGTTTAGCCATCTCCCTGCTTGGAGTACAGTTTGTAAGTGGGTACTGCACATCATAGCATGTAATTAGGTCAGTAATGTGCAAGCTAGACTCACAGTCAAGGCAGGAAAGTGCAGAACTAGCATGTCAGAGATTCCATACCTAGCCCAGAGAATGGTAGTCTACTCATCCAGTAAGGGTGACTTTGTGAGCACCTCATATTGCACTCCAGAAGTCCTCACCATTGGGATATTCCACTTATCCTACAGGCTGGTTGCACACTGTAATGAAATAAAGTTCTCCTTTGGGAAAGGCTTTTCTCCAGCTGCAGCACAGCATCTTCAGTGAGACACTTTCAAAGCTGAATCTGAAAAAGTATAAGTGATTAGCTCCTCCTCCCCCCAAGAGCATATAACACAAGGAGTCAATGAGCATTCTGAGAAGGTATTAGTTTTGAGACTTTACTACAAACTGTTTACTACATCCATAATTAAGATAAAAACACATCTACTAGTTCTACTTATCTTTAGTAGTCTTATCATACTGTGTCAAGAAAAGTTAAAGTGATTTGATGCAGGAGGGCTGCAGAGTGCTGTAAGGAATGCTCAGTTACCCTTACAGTACCAGGTGAGTAAAATACCATTATGTATTACAACCTTTATAGCACTCTGGAGGTTCTGATCATTGAGCTCTTTGCAGCAGTACTCTGGAGGATTTCTGAGTGGATAAATGCCTCAGTTTTATACAGCGGCTGCATACAGTGCTGCCACCCCAAATGATGATAGTGCTGAGGAGAGCACATCCAGTCTGTATTGTCTTATGAATGTGTGTAATGAAGACCGTGTGGCAACAGCAGAGATTTCTGCCACTGAGGTGGTGTTTTGATCTGCCCATGAGGTTGCCATGGCCCTAGTTTAGTGTGCTGTTAGGTGCAAGGGAGCAGTTAGGTCCACTACTTGGTAGGCTTCCATGATGGCTGCCTTTAGCCATCAAATGATAGAGTCCTTTGGGGTTACCTGGCTTACTTTGTGTACACACTAGATGAAAAGTTTGTCTAAACATCTTTAACTGCTGTATCTTATATTGGTTGCAGAGCAGAACCTTCCTGGTGTTCAGTGTTTGGTGCCCCTGTCTTGCACTGTTACCATGTCCCACTGGTAAGATGGTAGGTTGATTTCCTGCATTCTGTGAAAAGGCTAGTCTACGCTGGGTGTGAAGGAGGGGAGAATTCTGAACCTCACTGTCTGCATGAAAAATAGTGTAGGGTTCTTTGCACAATAGTACCTGTAGTTCTGAGATTCTTCTGGTGGAACATATTGCCAGGGTGAACACTGTGTTCAGCATAAGGAAGTATAAGGACACTGAGTTAATTGGCTTGAATGGTGGGTGATTTTATCAGTACATTTAGTATGGTACTGAGTCTCCAAGGGGGATGTGGTTGTTTTACAGATGGTTTTGTGGTGTGAATAGCAAGCAGATGATGTCTGGATGTGCACCCACCATGGCCCTTGGTGGCAGTGGTCCCATGAATGCTCCTATTGCATCAGCTTGTACTCTGATGGATGTTGATGTGAGTCCCTTCTGAGCCCTTTGCAGAACAAGAGTGAAGATGTCCGGTATGCATGGCTGTGTGCTGGATTTGTTGGGTTTCAGGCACCGGTGGTGAAACCTTTTATGGTGTCTGGAGTAGGTACTGTTCATTAAGTGTCTTCTTGATGGGAGTAGTGTGTCTACTACTTCAGTGAAGTAATCCTGTGTCAATAGTCTTTTTTGTTTAACAGCCAAGTCATCAGCTTGAGTGCTTGGGGGTTTGAGTGCTGGATTGGGTCTTGTGTCAGTAGAGTTTAAGTCATGTCAAGCTTGAAAGGATAATCTAAGGCCCCCCATTCAGCTCTGACCCACCCCTGTCCCATAAATCCTTTGTTTTCTCCCCTAGTTGAATCTTTTGCTCTTCCTCCTGCTCCCTATTTAATTCTTTCTTTTCTCTCATTTTTTAGAGAGATTGATCCCCTGACTGGGCAACCCTCTCTACAGAACCGCACCAACGGTCAGAAGATTTCCCTCAGCTGCATAGGTACTTGCAATATTTGAATTTGGCACCCAAACTGATTCAGAGCAGCTGCCTGTAATTAAATTTGTACTGCTGCCTGAGCTGCTCCAGCTGCTTCTTTCTTTCTGCCTTGATTTTGGCCCGCCACCCCACCCCTACCCTGTCGTCTGTTAACTCTTAGGCTGCTGACAGAATTAGAATGTATAGGAATTTTGGACTGTCCACGGCCCTACAAGGATTAAATCCTCTGCTTGATCCACCCCCTCTCCCATTAGTCACCAGTCCCCTCCCCCTTAAAGGGGTAATGATCCAGCAAACATAAAAAGTAGTCCCACTTAACGGTGTAGACCCCCTGCATATTTGATACCAAATGGTATCCTGTGACTTTGGTGACCATGACTGGGCACCTGCCGAAAGGGCAACTCAGTTGTGGCACCTGTCATTGGGGTGACTGGAGAAGGTGGGCGACCAGATGGGGGAGTGTGTGATATAGCGACATCCTGTCACTACATGCCTACATGCGTGGGGGAGGGATCGAGCGCGCCGAGTGTGGGGTGGGAGGACGGAAGGGTTGTAGGGGGTGGCTCTGCGGTGAGCTGCTTCCATGGCATGGTGGGTTAGTACAGGTCTCTGGTGAGAATGGTGTTTGGTTCGTGTCCAGGTGCAGGTACTTTTTGTTGCGCCTGGCCTGAATTTTTATTTGTTCTGCATTTGCACCCCCGACATACACCCCACTGGAGTTGAGAATCTTTAAGTAGAGGGGTGCAGAAAATGAAAAAATCAAACTCCCCAGCGCCATTTTGCTGTGCCATGGAGTACATTGCCAATATATTTTTTGGGCAATGTGCCATCGCCCTGACGGCAATTGCTGTTATCACATACATCCTATCCAAATAGGGAGTATCATCCCCTGGTCTATGCCCTCCACAACACTAGACACCCAGTCCCCTCCCTCTTAAAGGAGTAATAACCCAGCAAACATCAAAAGTCATCCCACTTAAAGAAGTAGATCCCCAGCATATTGCTATCCAAATAGGGGTTATCATCCCCTGGTTTCTGTCCTCCATAACAATTGTATGCTTAGATACTGCAGCTCTCCCTCAAAGGTGTAAGTCTCATCTCTTATAGAGGCAGTATTCTGAGAATATCCTTAGCAACATCATCCCTATAAGGGCAAGACCCCCTGGCCTTTGTCTATCCCAACCCAAAGCTCACTGCCCTACTGTTTCAATTTCTCCCTTAAAGAGGCAACTCACACTAGACTTTTCATGAGCACATTAAGGTCATCTACTTACTGCTGGATTCTCTCTTATAAGGGACAGATTTTTGAACTAGGCATTTATATGCTAGTCCTTTGCTGGATAACTGAAATTCCACCCCACCCATCACAAATCTCCCCTGTTATAGGGATCATCATTTTTTTTAATAAATCCACTGTTATAGGGATCCCAATATTTAATAATGATGTTCCTTTACCACACCAAGAGGCTACTCATCTGCTGGTCCTCCTGGTCCATATTCAACTTGATGTAGCAGACACAGTCACTATACACACATTACCCCTTACCAAAGACCTCTCTTTTCTCCACCACCTTAATTACACACTCCACTCTTCGTTTGTGCCCCTACTTCACCAAGGGTTCTGGTCCTAGCCCAGCATGGTAAGACCATCCTTCTTGTACACCATTCCAAATATATACATAAATCACCTTTCCTCAGCCCTCCATCAATTCAGTCTCACTTCTGCCTCCTATTGTTATCAGGTGACATTGAATTAAACCCTGGACCCAGTCTGAGATCTAAATCTGAACTCTCTACTAAGTCTAAATGTAACCTCTTAAAGTCTTGCCCTACTTGGTTTGACATGAAAGGACTCAAAATAGCCCAGTTGAAAGTACAAAGTATTAAGGTTAAAATGGCAGGATTGGAAGTCTGGGCCCAGCATTACAAGCCTGATGTCCTATGTGTAATGGAATCCTGGCTAAAACCCTTCATCTGGGCCTATGAGATCACCCTCCCTGGTTACTCCTCATTCCGTCATGATTGGCCCTCCAGGAGGGGAGAAGGGTCCTGATTTACCCTAGGGCAGGATTGGCTGTCACTGAGCTATCAGACTTAAATATCTACCTGGGAGTAGAGCATCTATTTATCATGGTTACCCTTGGCCAAGTTAAAAACAGAACCACTGGTTGCATTTACCTACCACCAAAACTTGCAACAACCTACTATGTTCAATTCTCTACTAGCCTGGACACGCTCCCTCATAACAACATCATACTCTGTGGAGACTTCAGCCTTGATTGGTTAGGACCCCACAGAATGCAGTACCAAACTGCCCTATTGGATGCCAAGTTTAAGCAATTACTGGACCAACCAACTAGGCTAAACATGAAGTCAGACAGGCACAGTCTATTAGATTGGATGCTTACCAACAACCCAACCTTTATTAAGGCCACTGGAGCCCTCCTTGACATTCTAAGCAACCATTCCACAACGTTCTGCATCTGGAAGAATAATACACCACACCCACCTCCAAAAAAACATAAGACTAGGGACTTAACAAATTTTGATCCAGTAGTTTATCGGCAAAGTATTGCTTCAGTCGACTGGTCTCCCATAGCCTCCCTTCCTCCCCAACATAAATCAGGCATTAGAATATCTAATTAGTACACTTACCTCCATCCTTGACTCACATGCCCCGTTCAAATCAAGAAGATCTAAAGGTGTTAACTCCCCTTAACTCACTCAGAAATTTTGGCACCTCATGCGCACCCAGGACAGAGCCTGGAAAGCCTATAAATGCTCCAGACTTCAATTGGATCAGCAATGCTATTGACAGCTATGTAATACATGCAAATCAAAAATCTCCAAGTCCAATAGGGAGCATCTTCACTCCCTGCAGGTAATGTACCTAGCCAACCCTAAATGCTTCCAGAAGCAAATCAATGCCCTCCTTAAGGGTAACAAACCAGTCATCCTCCAAAGTACGTCTGCAAAAGGCTCTGTACTATACTCAGAGATAGCCACAAGAATAAATCTCTTCTTCACTGACCTTAATCCCTACAAGGCTGGCCTCCCAGCCTCATGCCGAGAGCTACTCAAGCTGTGCCCAGAAGCCCATCACCCTCAATTCCATATAAAACTCACCTCGTGGAAAGAGATCCTAAAACTACTTATGGGTCTTAACCCTGACAGTTCAACAGGATTAGACTCTCTCCCACCAAAATTTCTTAAATTAGGTGCACCTGCACTTGCCCACCAAATCACCATGCTAATAAATAGATCCTTCCTCATGCAGACCATTCCAAACAAGTGGAAAACAGCGGTCATTGTCTCAGTTCACAAAAGCTGCCCAATGAACCTTATCAAGAACTACAGACCCATATCTATTTTATGCCCAATTGCTAAAATACAAGAAATAATTTTATGCAACCATTTATACTCATACCTTGAGCAAACCAATGCCCTTACTATTTATCAACACAGTTTCCAAAAATTGCACAGGATGGAATCCACTCTCCTGCGGGTCACCACAGATATTTTTCAGGCTATGGACCAGGGTAAAGCCACCGGAGCTGTCTTTATTGATCTCACAAAGGCTTTTGACCTTGTCAATCACCCCTTCTTATCACAAAACTTCATTCCCTTGGCCTTGATGATAACTCTATCTCCTGGGTCTCAAACTACTTATCTAATAGATTCCAGTGCACCAAGTGGGCAGGAGCCATATCATCACTATCTCCTATCATTGACGGGGTTTCCCAGGGTTCAGTTCTTGGGCCTTTACTATTCTTAATCTTTATAAATGATCTGCCATTGAACTGTGGGGGGGGGGTGTCAGTTTGGTTCTATGCCGACTATGCCATACTATATAGATCCTCCAGTGATATCTCTTGCATTAATCTCGAACTGGAAAAAGACTTCCAGATCCTAGGAACCTGGTTTTGGGAGAACCTGCTGATGTTGAACACCAAGAAAACTATAACCATGTTGTTCCAACACATATCCTTCAGCATGAACCCTCAACCCCCCCCAAGAAATCAATACCTCCTCCTGTGTTCTACTAGAAGGGGTCAGTTCCTTTAAATATCTTGGCCTAATGCTTGATGAGCACATGTCCTTTAATGCACACGTGACTAAAGTTGTCAAGGTAACCAATTAAAAACTTGACCTCCTATACTGCACTGCTCCCTACCTCTTAGATCAAGCAAGGAAGACTATTGCCTCTGTTACCCTCCTCCCTGGCCTGTTCTACTGTGCCCCTATACTCCACTATGCTAAGATATCAATTCTGGCCAAACATAAGATGGACTATCATAGAATTGCTCACTTTGCTGCCAAGGCCCTAGCTCGTGCCCACCATTGTAGTATGCTTAACACCCTTGAATGGCCATCATTTGAGGCCAAGCTAGACTTACCAATGCTTTGCACCACTTTTAAACTTGTCCATCTTCCTTCTCCACCTACCTTGTTCAATCTACTCACCCTGAAACCCATCCCTAGGACCCTTAGATCCTCTCACCTCCCACTTCTAAGTCTACCCAAGACTTGCCTAACCATAAGCCAAAGATCATTCTCATTCATTGCACCCCAAAAGTGGAATAACCTCCCCCATACTTTACTTTCATGTAAGACTCTTCCCCTCTTCAAAAACTGCCTCAAGGAAATTTTCTTCCCACCTCCAGTATACAATGGTAACTGTGACTAAGTCCCTCCCGGGTACCTGCTCTCCTTACTCACCCCCTTACCTCCCCATCCATCTCCTGTCCCTACCTCCCCTCTCACTGCCTATGCATTACCTCTCCCCTGACCCCCAACCCAACCCATTCCTCCCATCCCTGTTCTATTATATTATATATATTTTACATTGTTTTGCCTTGTAAATAAGTCTTGAAAATAAACCTTGTTGTTTAGTCTGTCTGTTGTACTATGGATGGAATCAACGTGGATTCAGGACTAATTATTGTACTGCCTGGCTATTCATAAACATCATGTATTTGTATCCTATGATTGCACCTGACATTTTTACCTCTGTACTATACTGTCATCATTTTTCTGTGTATGGAATGTATTTGCTCCCCGGGTCACCCCTGAAAAAGGGACTTGTGTGTCTCAGTTTGGGCCACCTGGTCATCAAATTTTAAATAAATAAATAAATTGACTAGAAGAGAGTACAATGGTTGCCAAGGACAGTCTAGGACTATCATCACCACTGTGTTTCTCATTGCCTGATTTTGTTGGTGACCAGCAGTATCATAGTAACAGGATCACCATGGAAACAAGCCTTGTATAAGACCTATGGTGTAAACTTTTTGCATTTGTCAAATTGTACTTGCCTGTATAAATAAAAATGTTTTTACTACTACTACTACTACTATCATAGGTGTCAGTGGAAAATTTATACTCAACTGAATGTTCACAGTATTGAGAGTGTGTCCACTGCCTCTGGTCTTTGACCCTTGAACCTGGTGTGGAATTGTTAGTCAGCAGTTGTCCTTTGATAGGAAGCAGTCCTCCAGCAGTTCCCAGTTGTGTTGGAGGAGCTGGAATATGCTTAGGTCACTTTCCATTTTCCCAGATTGAGAGCGTGTCTGCTGAAACAGTTGGCTTGAATGTAAAGTGACCCTGTCAGGTGTACTGCTGTTATGGTTGTGAGATTATTTCCACCCAGTGCAGTACCTTGAAGGACTTCTTGATTGTGGTTATAATGCTTGTACTGTCTTGTTTGCTGATGTAGCACACTGACACCTGGTTGTCCGGCTGGATGTGTATAGACTGTCACTTGATTATTGTGCATAACTAAGGAAAGCATTGACAGGGAGGGCTTTTCTAATGCCACTTTCCCTTAGCTGAATTGGTGCCCATGGTCATGCCTGAACCTGACCGGCTGCATTCATAACTGCCATCATTGTATGGTGTTCTCATGGGGATGTTCCTGTGAGTAGTTTGTCTCTCAGTAGGACTGAGTGGAGAGGAGTGAGGTTGACCCCATAGTCCTCTGAGTTTGGGTCCTATGTGCTCAGGATACATAACTAGAGGGGTCTCATGTGTAGATCTGTCCCCAGTACTGCATCTATACAAGAGGCCATGAGCCCTAGGAGGTGAAGAAAGTGATAAACTGGCCTTCTGGGGTGAGTGCTTGCCTTGCTGCAGTCTGCTTTATTTTGTTGACCCTCTCCTTTGAGCAGAATTCTAGGGCTCTCTTTGTGTCTATTGTGGTGCTCAGGTGTTCTGTTTTCTGTGTGGGCAAGAGGTGGCTTTTATTGAGATTGATCACCCAGTCATAGTCCATTAGGCATTGGATGACTGTTCCTATGGCGGTTGTTGCTTGTTGGAATGATTGTGCCCTGATGAGGCAGTCATTCAGTTATGATATTACATGGATTCCTCAATCTGTGTTTTGCTGCCAGGACTATTAAAACATTTGTGAACAAACACTCATGGGGCTCATGTCAGGCTGAACAGAAGTGCAGAGCTTTGAAAGTGCTGCCTATTGATTTGAAATCTAAGTTGGGGTTGGTGTGACTGTTTGATGAGAATGTGAAAGTATGCATCCTTGAGGCCGATCAATGTCTTACAGTCCCTTGGCTGGAGGGCTAGGAGAGTTGATTTGAGTAATTCCATCTTTAACTTGGTTGGTCAGACAAAGTTATTTAGGAATCTTAGTTCTAGCATGTAATATATTCCTTTACTCTGTTGGTCCTGGGGAACTGGGATGATTCATTTGTTTCAGAGCATGTCTTTTATTGCTAGCTTGATGCCTTGCAACTGGATGGGACATTTTGAAGATGTTAAAGTATGTGTCTTGGCGGAGGATTTGAGATTAACTCTACTGTGTACCCCAGTTTTATTATTTTGAGGACCCATTTGTCCTTGGTCGCTTGGGCCCACTGACAGATGAATTTTGCAGACCTGCCTCTTACTGGCATGTGGGCAGATGGGACCCACTACAACTCATTCTCTGTTACCTTGGTTTGATTATCCTTTGTTGAAACTGTGGCTCTTCGCTTTGACTGAGTCAGATATGTGTTAGTTTCTTTTGTTACTGAAATTTCAATTGAAGCTGTACTGATGTTGGGGTGGGAAGTAGGATCTTCATGGTTTGCAGAGAAAATTACAAACCTTCCCTGAAAGGACAAATAGGATGGGAGCTTCATGTCCAAGTCTTTATCCTGTTTCTTGTTTTCTCATCTAGGCATTGGCCTTCTCTAAATAGCAGAGAACCCTTGAATGGTAATTTCATTGGTGTTATCTTAGACTGCTTGTCAGCTTTCCATAATTCTAGCCTTAGGCCCTGCATGCTTTGTTGTCCATGTCAGTGGTACCTGCACCTATTTTGAATACATCTTTAGAGTTCTCTGCCCAGTATTTGGATGCCTGGATGGTGTAGGATAGTGGTTTGCAGTAATCTGAGGCCTTTGGCAGTTCACTTAGGATGGACTGGCTCCATAGCAGGAGAGACCTGAAGGTGTACATTGTGTACATGAGCACTGTGTGTGAGACCTCTCTCATCTCAAGAAAGCATTTTAGGCAGCCTCCTATTTTCTCATCCATAGTATTTTTTAGGGCTGTGATGCTTTCCACTGGAATAGTCATTCTTTGTGAGAGAGCTGAGAATGGAGGCATATTTGTTATGGTATGGACCACTGATAACGTCTAACCTTGGGGAGCGGATAGGCCCTTTCCAGAGTCCTTCTTTCCAGTATCTTAACTGGGTCTGAGGATTTCCATTCACTTGTCAGTATGTCATGTTTGGCTTCACAAAAGGCCAGGTCTGTCTCTTTTTACTACTTTCTTCCAATAATTGCATCAACCTTCAACGTGGATGCTTCCTTTTCTTGTTTGAGGCCTACATTGACTGGATCATCCTAGTGATTTCCACCACATCATCAGACAGAAAGTGTCTGGAGGTAAGCTGCTTTAGTTTCTCTTCTTCCTTGTCTGAGGGTTGATTATCTTCCTCCAGTGCCTCACTTTCTGACTCACTCCATGGCATTTTGGTAAGAGCATTCTGTATGGAGATGGAGTTCTAGATCTGCCTGGGGAATTAGGCAGAGGAAAGTCAGGGGTGGTTCCTAGCAGAAGGCAATTGTTCTTCTATAACATTTTGAAGAACCAAGTGGCCTGTGATTCACTGAGAACCACAGAGCCTTTGGTTGCATTGATCTCTTTTCTTTTTTTTTCAATTCAAACTTTATTAGGTTTTTAACTATACAGAGAACAGAACTGACAAATGAAAAGCAGTAGAAAACAAACATTAATTCAGAACAATGTAACTGAACTGTTCTCCTTCAAATCCACCCCAACCCAACCCTTCCCTAACCCACCCACCACCCGACACAACACTATAAGTACCAGATGAGACACAGGGTTAAACATCTGCTGGTATAGGGGAGTTAAACAGAGTAAAGAGTGTGAAGGGGGTCCCAGATGCATCTATAGTTCTTTAACCTATTATTAAGGCTGGCAATGGCCTTCTAAGTTCTAAGATTCACAAGGAGTTCTTGAAGCCACTCAGAATAGAAGATGTCCACGTCGTCCTTCCAGTGACACAATATCACTTTCTTGACAGACATGGAAATAAGGGCCATGTGGTATCTGCGATTGAGTACCATTACCTCCAAGAAGTCACCTAGTACACATATCTCTGGGATAAACAAGTCATTCGACCCCAGCAGTAGGTTCATTTTTTGTTGGATGGTAAACCAGAGCATTGAAGTCTTGGGGCAAGACCAAAAAATATGGAACAGGGAGCCTCCTTCTTGATCACACCAGATGCAAGTAGGGTATAGAAGAAGACTGAATTTAAATAACCTTTGTGGAGAATAATATAAGTTATGTAAAATATGAAACTGAGTGATACGCAGCCTATCCTGGGTAATATACAATACCTGTGGGAACTGTGCCAAATAGCTGGCCAATCTAAATCACAAGTGGGAAATGTTGCAGACCAGTATGCTAATGAGGTAAAACAGTCTGGGTAGGCCCAGTTGTACAAAATCCCATAGATCTTGGATACCACATGTGGGGCACATACTAAGGGCTGGAGCTCTAGAATAAAGGAAATATTAGCCCATTGAGGGGGAGTTAAACTAAGCACCTTCAGAATTAGATGTCTTAGTTGGAAGACTTTGAAGCTATTAAAAGGTGGAATATTAAATTTACTGATAATCTCAGTAGTGGAGAGCCAAGAGCCTTCATCAGCTATAAACTGAGAAAGGATGCCATCCCCCAGGTGTGGTAACCAAGAGGGATGTAGCATTTTGTTATCAATCTTAAGCTTGGGGTTGCCCCATATGGATTGTGCTAAGTCTTGAGTATGGTTATACTTAAGAAAGGAGCATAACTGCATATGAACCCTAACTGAGATGGCTATGGGGTAGATTTTAATTTGGGTGGGATAACCTTGGGATTAATATGTAAAAAATGTATTGGGGACACACCACAGACCGAGAAAAGAGCTAGCTCAGTTCTAAGCCAGTGGGGTAATAAACATTGAGCAGATATCTCCTCGGGGGAAAGTGTCCATTTAAGATATTTAGAGGCTTGACTGGCCCAGTAATAGACAGCTAAATGTGGTAAATGTAACCCCCCCTTTAACCTTGGGGGCAGCGATTTGTAATAAGCTAATCTGCGTCACTTGTTGGACCCGATGAACTTGGTAAAGATAACGTGAATATTCCAGAACCAAGTTAAAGGTAACCATATATCAAGTAAGTGAAGGGGATAGAAAAGCTGAGGGAAAACATTCATGTTCATGATGTTAATCCTGCCCCACAGAGAAAGCGGGAGTTTGGACCACCTCTCAAGGTCTCCACTGAAAGTTTTCGCTACCAAATCCAAATTTAGTTTCTGGGTAAGTATTGGGCTCCACGATATCTCTATATATATATATATATATATATATACCAAGATATCGGAATGAATCCTGTTTCCAGGAAAGACCCATTGTGATAATGAGCTTTTAAGAGTCTTATAATTAAGAGGGAATATGACCGTTTTATCCAGATTTAACTTATAATTGGACTTTTGGCTGTATTTTCTAATGAGGGAAAGCATAGGGGGAATTGACACCGTCGAGTGTGATATTTGTAAAAGAAGATCGTCCACATAAGCAGAGACCTTAATTTCATGGTTTAAGATAGAAATACCTTGAATTCTGTCACATGATGTCAGTAACCGGATAAGGGGTTCTAGATATAGGTTGAATAGCAACGGGGATAGGGGACAGCCTTGTCTGGTGCCGGACTGTATAGGAAAGGGATTAGATACTGCCCCATTAGCCATAACCCAGGCTATTGGAGAGTGGTATAATGCTTGTATCCAAGATTGGAATTGCCAAGGGAACTTATAGGCATGAAGTGCATGAAACAAAAAGTTCAATCCACTCTGTCAAAGGCCTTCTCGGCGTCCAGAGAGATCAAAACTGCCGGGAAAGGAGCATCTCTGGATGCAGAGAGGACATGTGGCAGTACTCGGAGGTGATCAACTGAGGAGCGTTCCCTCATGAAGCCTACCTGTTTTGGGCCAATAAGTGCAGGCAATATAGTGTTAATATGTTCCGCAAGCAACTTGGTTAGAATTTTAATAGCATGATTCAATAAAGAGATGGGGCGTTAACTGTAAACAGATTCTGAATTCCGATCTGCCTTGGGCAATAGAACTGTTAGTGCTTCAAAGAGAGAGGGGTCTACAGCTGCACCAGACAAAATGTAATGAAATAGAGGCAATAGTAGGGGAATAATTTCCTTGTAGAATTTATTATAAAAGTTGGCCAAAAAGCCATCTGGCCAAGGGGACTTGTCTGAAGGAAGAGACTGAATGATTCTAATCAGTTCCACAGTAGAGATATGTGTTGTAAGGGGACCGTATTGGTCTTCAGAGAGAGAGAGGGGAGCTTTGCTGTAGCCAGATAGTCATCTAGAGTTTGAGTGGGAGAAGGATCAATCATAGGGCTAAATAGGTTGTTATAGTACCTACAGAATTCTGTTGCTATATCCAACGGCGAAATTTTAAGGGATCCATCAAGTTGGGAATGAATAGATGTAATATATTTATCTGATTCCATCTGTTTAATCCGAAGTGCCAAGAGCCGCCCAGCCTTTTCACCCTGATCAGAATACACCACCTTAGTTTGAGAAATTGCAAACTCTGCTTTCTCTCTTAACATTTCTAAATAGACCTCTCTTAATTTGATTAATTCTTGTCTGACAGTGTCAGGAGACTGAGGGGATAAAGTGGCTTCTATTATACGAATCTGCGAGAGAAGGCTGGATATTCTTTGTTCTCTTTGTTTTTTTCCTCTGGGAACATAAACTAATAAGAATCATTCTAATATATGCTTTGAAAGCACACCACTCTAAGTCTGGTCTAGAGGTGGACCGAAGATTGGCTTCTATAAACAACTCAGTATGTTTAGAATGGTTGCAACCATATCAGGGTCTTTCAACACCTGGTTGTTGATCTTCTAACACGTGACTCTCTTAGATGAGGGTGAGAGGAAAAGATGGCAAGTTACAAGGGAGTGGTCAGAGGGGGGACCTGGCTCAATGAAGGCGGCATTAACCCCAGACATTAACGCATGGGAGAGCAGGATATAATCAACGGGGGAAGCAGTGTCATGAACTGATGACCTGAAAGTATAACCCCTTTCCATGGGGGTTAAGTACCCGCCATACATCACATAAATCAGTTTGATCAATGAGCTCCCAGAAAGCCAGTTGTGCTGGTGAGAGACCCTTATGGGAGCAACTGGAACAGTCCAAT
Source organism: Neoceratodus forsteri (assembly GCA_016271365.2). Taxonomy (NCBI): domain Eukaryota; kingdom Metazoa; phylum Chordata; order Ceratodontiformes; family Ceratodontidae; genus Neoceratodus; species Neoceratodus forsteri. Next base: position 603,256,324 of record CM057456.1, on the reverse strand, counting down.
GAGGAATCAAAAACTAGATTCATGTCCCCACCTAGTATTATTGGTAAAGAGAGAAAAGGTATAAGAGCCACAACCAGTTGCACAAAAAACCCTGGCGAATCCAGGTTTGGCCCATAGACACTGCCCAAAAGAATCTCTGTTGTATACAGAGTACCGTGTATTAGAACAAATCTGCCCTGCAGATCTTTAACTATCTGTATGAGAGTGAATGGTATCTTTCTAGCTATTAAGATCATAACCCCACAGCTTTGTGAGGAGCCCTCTGCCGAGAACACCTGCCCCGCCTGTAATCTCCTCATTCGAGTGGCTTCCGAGTCCAGTAAATGCGATTCCTGAAGAAACACAATTTCTGCAGATAATAAAGATAAATGCTTCAGTATTTTATATTGCTTCAACTGCTGTCTAAGTCCCTTCACATTCCAGGAAACAAATTTAATATTGTTCATGCAGTAATATCACAAATATGGGACTAACCCAGCAATTGAAGAACCTTGAAAATAACAGCAGTATGATTAAGCCAAGATATGTGTTGTGTCTCCTCCCACCCATCCCTCACCAGCACCCAAACAGTAGTCTCCTATCCCTGATAACAATAAAAGGAAGCAACAGTGCAATAAAATCATACAAACCCACCAGCCCCTCACGGAACCATGTCACCTTTGTCTCCCTCCTCCAGCCACCAGTCTACCTCAAATGGAATCAAAGGGTAGGGTGTCCAAAATACTTAACTCCATAAAGAGATTGACTGGTAACTTTGAAACATAAACTATTGAACTTTAAACAATAAACACTGTGCATGCAACATACATAATTGCTAATGACAAAGAGAGTATATAGACCACAAGCCCCCTCTTCGTCACTCCCCAGACCGAGTTCTATCCCCAAACAAATATTATAGTCAAGAACATTGGAGTTAACTGTGACATTATTCAACTAAATAAAGTGAGTCATTTCCTTAACTTAAGGATCAGTAAAGCAGCCCACAGAGACTTAATGAGACAGCATTACAGTAGTTTACTGAGCCGCAGTGACAGCAACCTTAAACAAGAAAAGAACTACCATTCTTTTATACCAGTGCCAATCTAATTAAAGTAGATAATGTAATAATTAGTCAGAACTGAGAAACAAACTACAGAATTTATATATTACCCATTATGATTTATAGTCATTTATCACAATTTTAAAACAGAGCTCCATGTTTGTTTAAACAAGTCAGATGCACCTTTCTCCCACTGTGTAAATCTTTTATGCCCAGTAACAATGCTTTGTAAAAAAGCAGATTGTTAATAATAATAATTAAAAAAAAAGAAAATACCATTCAGGAAGGACAGCTGGAACCCGACCACTGCCTTCGCCAGTATTGCCAGACACAGGCAAATCCCAGAAATGAAGGGAGCGTGCGCCCTCTAGCGATGTTTGCCGGCAGAACAAGAGAAAAAAAAGGGATTTCACTTAAATGGGGGCCAGCATGAAAATAGCCCTGCTGTAGGAGCTAAAATTAAAATCTGTATTGGCTCCATGAAAAGTCAAAACCTTAGACCATATTAAGGGTTGGAAATAGGGAGAGTTTACTGCTGGCATAGCAACAAGGGGGCTCCACTGCTCCTATACCCAGCACTAACACTAAGAGTCTTTGTCATACTATCTAAACTGCATTTCCCAACCAAAGGATAAAACACACTAAATTTATGATCTATTACTCAACATTTACCCCCAATCAGATTCAAGTGTCAAGCATTGCAGTAGTTTACTGAGCCACAGTGACAGAAACCTTAAATGAGAAAAGAACTACCATGCAATTACTCCAGTATTAATCTAATTAAGGTAGATAGTGTAATAATTAGTCATAACTGAGAAACAAACTACAATATTTGCATATTACCCATTTTGATTCATAGACATGTATCACAAATTAAAAATGGAGCTCCATGTTTGTTTAAGCAAATCAGATGCACCTTTCTCCCATTGTGAAAATCTTTTATGCCCAGCGAGCATATTTTGTAAAAAGCAGATCATTAATAATAATAAAAAATAAATAAAAAACATTCAGGAAGGACAGCTGGAACTCGACCACTGCCTCCGTCAATATTGCCAGACACAGGCAAGTCCCAGAAAGAAAGGGAGTGTGAGCCCTCTAGCAATATTTACCAGTAAAACGAAAGAGAGAAAGGGGATTTCACATGAATGTGAGCCAGCATGAAAATAGCCCTGCTGTAGGAACTATAATTAAAATCCACATTGGCTCCATGGAAAATCAAAATTTTAGACATTATTATGGGTTGGAGACACACAGAGTTTACTGCTGGCAAAGCAACAGGAGGACTCCGCTGCTCCTGTACCCAGCTCTAACACTAAGAGCCTTTGCCATACTATCAAAGCTGCATTTTCCCGACTAAAGGATTGAACACACTAAATTTGCAATCTATTGCTCAACATTTACCCCAAACCAGATTCAAGTGTCATGGAAGACATCAGGCATGGCTTCCTTCAGTTCCTTACTTACCACTAGCACCAGGCTGTCTGTATCACGTGGTCTCCACACTCTGTTCTTCTTGATCTCTTTTCTTGCCTTGCTTGATGTCTTATTAGTTTTATATGTTACAGCTGTTGTGGATCCTTCTAGGACTGAAGATCATTGATTCCATCGTCCATGGTGCACCCTTCACACAGGACCCCAGAATAGGTCTGTGCCAGGGTGAGTCCACACTTGGCACACATTTGATCTCTGGCCATGTCTTCTGTAGTTGAGTAGGAAATCTGAAAAATACAGGAATAAAGTACTGTAAGTGGTTGGGGTTTGGTGAATGGTCCATAGTAAGTAATAATGGAATGAGGAGAGAGAGAGAGAGAGAGGATTGTAGGGTAGAAAAACAATGGTAGAAATGGTACTTTGTCTTCCTACATTTCAAGGAGAAGGAGGCAGAATAATTGTGTGTCGAGGAATCCTTTTCCTGAGGCATGGCAGGATATTATGCCATTGTAGGTCATAATAATCCTCCTGAGATGACTGCCAATGGAGTAAACTGGGAGTGAAGATGGCCACTAAGAAGAGCACCATTTGTATGATTTTGGGTGTAGCCAGGGATTTCAGATCTGCACACCAAGTTGACTCACTGCTATCCTCCCCCCATTAGGGTGAGCTATCCCCCCCTGAAGCCAGACAATATACAAATGTACACCAGGACCGTGTTTGATGCCTCATTTGGCAGAATAAATACAACTTTTGTATCTCATTACAATGGTTGTTGCCATGCATGGGTAAATACAAATGCCATGCATTGTTCCCTAAGACACCCACATACCAGCCCAGAGCCAGTAAAGCTATATTGTCCTTGGGATGCAAAGAGAGCATTAGTGACCAGTCCTTCTAGTTTCAACTCCTATGAATAAAATTACAGAAAGGTTCAGTATTTTCTATGTTAGTTTTCATGGAAAAAGGAAGCAATTCAGAGCATAGTTGCTGCCCCCTTAAATAAAATTGCACACCCTGGAGTGCTTGGAGTATGCCTGCCTACACCCATGTTTGTGAGTGAAAGGGTCGATACTATGTGGTAGATGTCTCCCCAAAATGGCCACTAATAGTAAAAGGGGAGATGGGTTCTGAGATCTTGCAGGACCCTGGAGCTTCAGGTGCAGTACCTGCCACTAAGATGACCATCATTGGGGGGATCCAAAATGGCAATCGAGATCACTCGAGATCTTGTGCAGCAAGAGCAGCTGTGTCAGCGGGCCAAGTGACTCTGTGTCAGGTAAATAAGAGCCATGCTGGTCTGTAAGGGGTGTGTGGAGTAATCTGATCCAGTCTGAATTAAAATACACCTGTGATTAGCTGGAGAAAGAAGGCTTTCAATTTTGATAGTCTTCTGGTGGGACATGCTGAGACTACCAAAATGGCTGAGAAGACCCAAAGTCTTGTGAAGGCTACACTCAACCTGCTGGCATGTGGGGAGGATGCAGTTGTAGGGAAAGAACTGAGAGAACTGGTTTGATGGGCTATTTGTAGTTAAATACTTCTCACTTAGCAGGAACAGAGGGGGTATGGGAGCCAGTCAGTGAGTTACTTGGGTTTCGAGCTGCAACTGACAGAATGCTCAGGTGATTGGGATACAGATGTAGACATAAGAAGAAAGGACACCAGCTGACTGGTGGGTGATTCAAACAGTTCAGAGATGTTGCTGGCAGTCAATCATGGATCAGCCGATGCCACTGAAAGGTGGGGTCTAGCAACTGTTGTGTACCATATGTGACAGGGACTGGGTTTGAGTAGTGCTGGACAGATTTATTTATTTATTTTGAAAAGTTTCACCAGGAAAAGCACACTGAGCTGCAATAGCTCATTTCCAGATGCGTCCTGGGGAAAGGGAATAGGGGGTGCAATATTGCATAGAATACAGAACAGATAAAAACAAATAAAGAAAACATAGATCTAGTCTAGAACTAGAAGAGATGCAGCTGCTGAGAGGGGTGGTCTGCAGCTGTTCTGGTGTGCCTTTCCCTAGAGAAGCCAGATCACTGGAATAGCCTTCAAAATGGTATTTTAACCCAGTGTCCTGGTTGAGGTAGTTAGATAGCAACATGTGAGAAAAGACCTGAGAAGATCCAATAGCAATCCAGGTGCTTTGGGGGGAAAAAAGAAAAAAAAAACAGTTGACCCAGCTGTAATGCTAATCCATGTTGGAGGGGGGGATATATATATATATATATATATATATATATATATAGAGAGAGAGAGAGAGGGAGGAAAAAAGGTAATTCACTGTTTAGTAAATAGGTTTTAGTTCTTGTGCATACTTTACCTTTTGGCTTTTCTCTTTTCCCACCCCCAGTAGAGGAGCTGGGTGGCATTTAGGGAAGAGAAAGCCCTGCACTGAGGGTGAGAAGAATGCTGGAGGAGGAGGAGGTTGGGAAGGATGGTAGGGAACAAAAAACACTGCACATGGAGTTCTGAGAGGGCTGGCTAATATTTGGAATGTGGGAGGAGCTATTCCCCCTTATTGAACCATGGGCTTCAGCCCTCCCATTCAATGTTTGGTGAACAGGCTATAGTGTTTGTGCATACTTTAACTTTGGCCTTTCTCCCCCCCCCCCACCAGTAGAAGAGCCGGGTGGCATTTAGGGAAGAGAAGGCCCAGAAAGAGATAACTACTTCCTGTGTATGGTTGATTGGTCCCCGGACAAAATGTCGCAGTCAAAATAACATGGACATTACATCGTGGGGACCAATAGAAGCCGTACATTTGGTCGTCGACATAACTCGTAGAGAGGTGAAGAAATAGTAGTAAAAAAAGATAACTGGACAAATAGTCGCTTTGTAAAGTTTGCTACCAAGTTGGCTAAATCCACAGTGCAACACCCTCTGTGTTAGAACACACTCACTCACCTACCTACCCATGCTAGAATAAAATGGAACTGTGTCTGCTACAGAAAAAAACATAAAAGCCAGCTTTTCCCTGAAGTCCATAATGTAGCTCCTCTGCTTAGGTGAATAGAAGCTGCATCTGCTACTGCACCAATAAAGTGATCTGAGCCATGTCTGTTACCAATACATAGACTAAGCTGAGTCTGCTACAAAAAAAACCATAGTATGATAGCTGCTTTGTAAAGTTTGCTACTAAGTTGGTTACAAATTAAAGAAAGTAAGCTGAAATGAGCAGCAGGGATGATATAAATAAATACAATGCAGCCACAGAAAATAATGTCACAATGAGCAGCAGGCCAGCACGTCAGCAGTATTTGGTCGCTGTAGATACATTGTGTTCACTACCACTTTACCAGTGACCATATGTAATTTCTCCTTTTTGTTGGCTGCATTTTGTCCACAGCAATTTAGTCAGCGAAGTTATGTCTGTATGCCCTTTCTCCAACTTACAGAGCATGGACAGTAGTGCACAGGAGAGGACACCCCATGGAGGAAACCCCTGAGGGCCAATGGCTACCAACCTGCCTGTCCTCTAGGCATACTAAGAGGAGATGACCTTAATGCCTGATTACTTTCCTTGTTCTGGATATAGAGACAATGTGCCATGCTGAATCTTCCATCTTGATTAGGAAGCAGGACGTCATTTTGATGCTGTTGATACTGCTTGATTTGGAAAATGAAGACCATGGGGAGCGGTCATAGGAAAATTCTCAGATGCTTAGAATGATGTGATTACTAGATGATAGTCAGAAGGCATGAAGAATATTTGAGCAAGTTGATGAGTAGGATGTTGAAGGAGTGGATGATTGACAGTTCTTCATTTTGAAAATAGGTATGATGATGGTTGATGTAAAGATGTACAGAAGCTAGTGATTGAAAGGTCTAAAGCAAAATGCTGATGTAACACCATCCAATAAAATGAGGGAGGAATAAATAACTCATGAGCTGATTTCTAAATGACAGACAGCACGTGTATCTTGCAGTTCAATATCTACTTTGCTGACAGAGACTTGATAAATGGTTTTAAATGGCTTTCGAGTAACACCAAGAAGAAGAGAATGATGAAGGCTTGCAAAAGAGGGTGTTTCCAATAAAGATGGAAAAACCTAGATACTGAGTAATTAGTACTGACCCTCAGAATAACTAGGTATGGTAATAGCAGATTGTCATTGTATGAATTCAGATGAACTGTGGAGGATTTTCTCTATTTAGCAAAATAGTATGATTGAAGGGATGGCTTCCAATTGGAATGCCTATGTTGGTGCTTAAAAGGCATCAGCTGTGGTCCTCATGAAGCTTGTATTAAGATGATCTTATGAACTTAACTTACAACTTAGGTTGTAGACTCAAGGAGGAGAAATCGTAATAGAGATTGATGAGAATAAGTGAATGACATTCCAGGTAAGCATCATTAGGGTGGTAGAAGCGGGGGAGGAAGGGGAGAAGGAGGTAAGGTGCCTGCCTGGGGCTACGGCTTGGAGAGACAGGAAGCGAATCCTCAGGATTGTGGGAGCAGCTGTATGAGGGAGGGAGGGAGCAGTTGTCATAGTCCACCTAGGGACAAATGACCTGGCTAGGAATGGGATCAGAGCAGTGCAAAAGGAGTTTGTAGAGTTGGGGAGGGGCCTTAGACAAGTAGCACATACGGTAACCTTCTTGGAGGTACTGCCCGTCTATGGCAAGGGTGATGATAAGATACTCCTCACCAGAGAATTCAATGAATGGTTTAAAAACTGGTGTGGAGCTCAGAGTTTTGGCTTCTTTTGGGACTGGGGAACGACCTGGAGGGATGCAGACCTACACTGACATGATGGTCTGCATCTGTCCAGGAGGGGAACCAGGATCCTAGGTGAGGGGTTTAAATACTTCATTGGCAAGTATTTAAACTAGCCAAGGGGGGAGGCACTGAAAAGGAGCAGGGAAATCCCAGCCTCCCCCCACAAAACACAGTAATTAGTGAGGTAAACACCAAGGTAGAGAAGTCATTAGGGAGCAGGACAGAGGTAAATGTTAAAAAAGGCAAAGGCAGTAAGGACAGGGATTGGGCTAAAATGGGTAAGGCCATCAAAAAGTAGAGGGTGATGAGTAACAATGCCCATAGTCTGTGTAACAAGCTCCATCAACTAGTGGCCTTGATGGAAGAGGGTTGCCTGGATATTGTGGCAGTCACAGAAACATGGTACACAGAGAACCATGACTGGGATGTCAACATACCAGGATACACAATCTACAGGAGGGCAGGGAGGGGAAAAAGAGGAGGAGGAGCAGCTCTCTATGTAAAGGAAGGGATCAAATCAACAGAACTAAAGATTAAACGGAGCAGATGAGGCACTCTGGGTCACCCTGGAGACAGGAAATGGCACTTCAATCTGCATGGGGATTGTATACAGACCCCCCATCTCAGGGGGAGGGAATGGACAAGGAAATGATAGAAGGCATCCTTAGAATGGCAGAAAAAGGGGAGATATTGTTGATGTAGGACCTGAATATGCCAGATGTTAACTGGAGCACCTTTGCTGCAGGCACATCCAAGAGCAGGGTTATTCTTGATGCCCTACAAGGGGCATGCCTCAGACAGCTAGTATTGGAACCCACTCTGGAGGGAGCAATCTTAGACCTGGTACTCTCAAATGGGGATGGAGAAAGAATCTCAGATTTAGAAGTGGGTAGCCATCTGGAAACAAGCGACCACCAAACAGTGTGGCTCATGATAAACACAGTCATACAGTTAAGCCATACAAAAGCAAGAGTACTGGACTTTAGGAGGGCTGACTTTGGGAAAATGTGAGAGTGCCTCAGAAAAGCACTAGCAAACAGGCAACAAGAAGGGGTGGAGGAACAATGGGGAGTAATCAAAGCAGCCATCACAGAGGCAACAAGCCTTTGTGTAAAGCAAATCAACAAAACACAACGAAGGAAATACATGCTATGGTTCTCAAAAGAGGTGGCAGAGAAGGTTAAGGAGAAAAGGATAGCATTCAGGAAATATAAGGAAACACAGAAGGAGTAGGACAGAGAACTTTATCAGTTAAAGCAGAAAGAGGCAGGGAAGGCAGTCAGAATAGCAAAGGCTCAAACTGAGGAAAGGATAGCCAACTCTGTTAAGAAGGGGATAAGACCTTTTATAGGTACTGTACATTAGGGAGTGAATAAAGACCAAAGAAGGGATACTGAGGCTTAGAAAAGGGAAGGGAATGTGGGAAGAGGGTGACAGTGAAAAAGCAGGGTTACTGAATGAATATTTCTGCTCAGTATTCACAAAGAAAGAGGAGGAGGTACCTAAACCAAACAAGAGAAACACTCTGAAGACAGGGGTCAATACCAGTCTATTTACAGAAGAAAAATTGAAGGTGGACAAAGCAATGAGGCCTGATGGGATTCACCCAAGAATCCTAAAAGAACTAAGGATAGAACTAGTGACACCGTTGACTACTCTCTTTAACAAATCCGGAGAGGATGGGGTGGTACCTGAGGACTGGAAGAGGGCGGATGTGATTTCTCTTCACAAAAGTGGAAGCAGAACAGAGGCAGGAAACTACAGACCAGTTAGTTTGACCTCAGTGATAGGGAAAATGATGGAATCACTTCTGAAAGAAAGAATTGTTGAGTACCTAGAGGCCAGTGGGGCACAAGACCCAAGGCAGCATGAATTCACCATGGGAAGGTCATGTCAGACGAATCTAATAGATTTCTTTGGCTGGTTGACCAAAGTAGTAGACCAGGGAGGGGTTGTGGACATGGCCTACCTAGATTTTAGCAAGGCATTTGATACAGTCCCACATAAAAGATTAATACACAAGTTAGCCAGCCTTGGAATGGGTCCCAAGATGGTAGCCTGGATAAAAAATTGGCTAGACAACAGGACGCAAAGGGTAGTAGTAAATGGAGTCCACAGTGAAGAAAGGCGGGTTACTAGCGGCGTACTGCAGAGTTCAGTACTGGGACCGGTCCTTTTTAATGTCTTTATAAGTGACATTGCAGAGGAACTAGAAGGAAAAGTATGTCTCTTTGCAGATGACACAAAGATCTGCAACAGGATTGATACACAAGATGGAGTGGAAAGGATGAGAAGGGACTTGGCAAGGTTGGAGGAATGGTCATATGTATGGCAGCTCAGATTCAATGCAAAGAAGTGCAAGGTAGTGCACCTGGGGAAACAAAAACCCAGAGGAAGAGTACACAATGGGGGATGAGATACTGACAACAGTAAAAATTGAAAGGGACCTGGGGGGTAATTATATCAGATGACCTAAAGGTGGGCAAGCAATGTGAGAAGGCGGTAAGGAAGGCTGGGGGTGCTACTGGGATGCATAGGGAAGGGCATCAATAGTAGAAAACAGGAAGTTCTTATCCCTCTGTACAGACAGTTTGTGAGACCCCATCTGAGTACTGTGTGCAGTTCTGGAGACCCCATCTCCGCAAAGACGTAGAAAGAGTGGAGGCTGTCCAGAGGAGGGCAACCAAAATCGTGCAGGGTCTGCACCAGAAGACATACGAAGAAAGACTAAAGGAGCTTAATATGTATACCCTTGAGGAACGAAGGGAGAAAGGGGACATGATAGAAACTTTCAAGAACCTCAAGGGAATCAGCAAAGTCCAAGAGGGTAGCATCTTTCAGAAAAAGAGATGTGCAAGAACAAGGGGGCACAATTTGAAGATAGAGGGGGGACAGCTCAGAGGTAATGTAAGGAAGTATTTTTTCATGGAGAGGGTTGTGGATGCATGGAACAGTCTCCTTGAGGAGGTTGTGGAGTCAAGAACAGTGGGGGAATTCAAGAATGCATGGGATAGACATAAGGCAGTCCTAGTGGGGGTAGGAGGAAGTAAGCTGTTGGTTAACTAGGATCTGCAGCTTATCTGTTGGATAGGAAAATGGTCAGACTAGGTGGGCCAAGAGGTCCTTATCTGCTGTCAAATTCTATGTGTCTATGTTTCTAAGGTATGCAAACAGCTGTTTCTTCAATTAAATTTTAAGAAGCCAATGGAAGGCTTAAGTTTTATTCTGAAATAGGCCTTCACAGAGCAACAATAGAATGCAATGATTTGTTATTTGATAGATGTGAAAGTCACAGACTGCAAAAGTTTGCTTGAGTTAAAGTGGTAGGATATATAACCTCCTAGCTGGAGAAGAATACTGGTGGTCTTGAGCAGGGAAACTGCTCACACTCAGGATGATTTATAGTATTAAGGTCTTCCATTTTGAGCAGATATTCATAGTTGTGACTCACAGAATGTGGACAGATTGCTTGAGGAGAATGACAAGGTGAATAGCTGAAGTCTGGTGCTTTCATGGTTCTAACATAGAAGGAGTGCTATGTATATCAGGCAGTTGAAAAATGGAGGAGGCATGCAGAAGACAGCAGAATTGAGCATCCAAAGTTGAAGTACAGTACAAGGCAACTGTGATAGTGTATGCTTATCAGGTCACTGGTATGAGTCCCACTGGGAAATTCTGAGCCTGATGATTTACAGAGATCAAATCAGGAACTAAACAAAAATGAGCTAGTTAGATGGAAGATATTTGATATGCTGAGAGATGTTAGTCTCTGAGTTATACAGATTTCAACACTGGAGATGGAGCAGGATACTGAAGAACATACTAACATACAAAATGCCAGCAGAAACAGGCCTCATGGTCTATCCAGTCTACCCGATTGTGCAGCTAGCGCCTCAACTTGCAGCTGCCCCACCCACCTCTCCCCTACTTATAACTACCACCTCTCACTCTGTCCCACCCTCTCTTAAATCCTCCCACTGCTCTACACTATACCACCTCCTCGGGCAGAGTGTTCCACTTATCTACAACCCTTTCTGTGAAAAAGGGTCTCCTGATTTCCCTCCTGAATCTCCCCCCATCCAATCTGAGCTGATGCTCTCTCGTGTCCCTCCCCCATCATATCTGAAGAATTCTTTCTGTATTAATCCTGTTAATACCCTTTAGGTACTTAAAGATTTCGATCATATCCCCCTATCCATCCTCTCTTCCAGGGAATACATTTGCAGCTCTCTCAGCCTCTCCACATCGGATTTACCCTTAAGTCCCTGTACCATCTTGGTTGCCCTATGTTGCACCTCTTCCAGCAATCTGATGTCCCTCTTCAGGAATGTATGCCAGTACTGCACATAGTATTTCAGATGGGCCTGACCAGTGACCTGTGTAGGCGCAGGATCTCTTCTCTGTGCCTGGAGGAGATTCCCCTCGCTATGCACCCCAGCATCTTGTTTGCTATTGCAGCTAACTTTCTGCACTGAGCTGAGTGGTTCATACTCCCCATTATTAGTACCACTAGATCCTTTTCCTCCACTGTGCTTACCAACTCTACCCCTCCCAACTGATATTTCCTGCCCTGGTTCTTTGCACTGAAGTGCAGTACCTTGCACTTCTTGGTGTTGAACTCCAGCTGCCATATCTCTTACCAGTCCTGTAGTTTGGTCAGGTCTTCCTGCAGCCCCCTCCACCCCTCTATCTTATCTACCACTGCACCGATCTTAGTATCATCTGTGAACAGACTGATCCTACTCTGTATCTCATCTGAGATATCAGATGTGAATATCCCGAACAGCACCAGTCCCAGTACTGAGCCCTGGGGTACCCCACTCGTAATGTCCCATGGTGATGAGAGTTCCCCATCACCACCACCCTTTGCTGCCTACCGCTCAGCCAGTTGGTGATCTAGTTGACCATTTTTGTCCCCACCTCAATGTATTCCAGTTTTCCCCCCAGCCTACCATGCAGCACTGAGGAGCACCTGTTTGACATAAAACCTGAGATAGAGAGAACTGGTATGACGAGCATGAGAAGGATGATGCATCACAACCTGCAGAGTAAACCAGAAGATATCAGAGGCCAGATGGAGCAAGGTTATGGAGGTTATTACAGGGCTAAGTGTACCAGATGAAGTCCAAATGGGATTTCTAGGCTGCTTCAATCCAAATTAAGAAACCAAGTAGAGATAGAAACAGGAATGAGCTGGGCTGGAAAACATCATCAGATAATGGAATTTGAAGGAAGATGTTCAAGGAGACTCCCAGCAAACTGTCATCAAGGTGGGATGTGTAGGAATCTGGCTAAAGGGAACCCCTGAAGACCAGCTTCAAGTTGCAGAATATGGGAAGATGTTCAAGGAGACTTCATAAAGACCATCTTTGAGATTGAGTGACTGAGAAGAAGTTTGGAAACCCCCTGTAGACTTTCTTCAATATGGAAAGTGTGAAGTGGAATTGGAGATCCTGGTGGAGGGGTGATGCCTACCTGCACTCATAGACCTCCTTAAGGAATAAGTCAGATAAATAGTGCTCAAGCAAGTGAGAAAAGGTCCAGGGAACCCCCTGAAGATCTTCCTCAATATGGAAAGTGTGTAGTGGATTGGAGACTCCCATCCTGGTGGATGAAGAATGTCTACCTGCAATCATAGATCTCCCGAAGGAACAAGTCAGATAGACACTGCCCCAAGGGATGTTGGTATGGGCTGTGGAAAAGAAAGGAAGAAAGGGAAAGAAGAAAGCAGCTACAGTGGTACTGAGCAAGGCCAGATAGAGTTCAAGCTCCTGATGATGGGATGAATCCTAGGAGTAGAGGATTAACTGCTTGGTTTCCAAATGAGGGCCACTGGAATATTGTCCTTCTGTAGATGTGCAAATTAACATTTTCTTCCATAGCCTTGAGGAAATGTGGGTGACATGAGTAAAAAAACATGTTACACTCAGGGATGCCTTGACAATACTGCTGCAGCTTCCTAGGAAGGTAGTAAGCAGACAGAATAGTTTACTTAGGGGAATATAACACAGTCATGTCTATAGTACAAATATGAAATTGAATGACCATGGAAATTATAATGAGCACTGCTCCTGATTCTGGGTACTGACCAAGTGCATGGAACTAGTGTGCAGATGAGTCCTGGAGACTGGTTTGTTGAAACAATGAAACCTGAAGTACTGAAGAGGAAATGCAGCAGTTCCATCTGAGTCGTTTGTATTAAGACATTACCATAAACCTTTTGAGCCATATTTATGCCTTGTAGCTGGACCGTGTTGATAGGCACTACATTAATGAACTAAAAAACAACGGCTATCAAACCTGGAAAACCCCCAAAAGTTTTGGCAGTCGGTAAATTCTCTTATTAAAAACTGCGGCCACCCCCCTCCACTTACCATTGACCTCAATGGTGTTAGCCACACCTGACCCATCAAAAATCACCACCCTCTTTAACGACTTTGTCTGCGACCTGGACAGATACAGAACCAATGCTCCTCTCACACCCAGTCCCATCAACCCTAAAAGGGACCCACAGCACCCCCTCTTCTACTTAAAAATGGTTACTTGCTGCAACGTTTACAAACTACTTGCCTCACTAAAAGTGGACAAATCCCCTGGCCCTGATGGTCTCATACCCAAATTCCTTAGACTCGCTGCACCTCAAATTGCTCTCCCTGTTACTAAGCTCTTTAATTTGTCCTTCTGAACTGGCACAGTGCCTGCTCTTTGGAAATCATCTATAGTCATCTCATTACACAAGTAGGGCAACAAGACATCTCTTGAGAACTATTGCCCAATCTCACTTCTCTCCACTCTTGCTAAGTTAAGAGAAAAAATTGTCCACAGCCAACCTGTGGATTATCTGAAGCAATACAGCCTTATATGTCCTTAGCAGCATTGTTTTCATAAAGGGCATAATTCTGACATTGCCTTGATATAATACACTGATGGCATTAAACACTCTATGGACAAGGGCCTTGCAACTGAATCTGTATTTGTGGACCTGACCAAGACCTTCGACTTGGTCGACCTCAGGTTGCTAACAGACAGATTATTTAACCTGGGCCTCGTGCCATTTTCACTCATTTACTTCACAGACTACCTGAACCACAGAATGCAGGCTTTAAAAATAGGAAACAATCTATCCAGAGTAAACAGTACATACAAACATATGAAGAAGCCAGCAGAAGAAGGCCATTTGGTCTATCAAGTCTGCCCATACTGCAGGGTCCACAGCTTCAGCTACTGTCCTTGCCCTCCCTCTCCACTCCTCCACTCCTCCCTACCCATGGTCCTTACCTTCCCCCTATGCCTATCCCAGCCTCTCTTAAAGCTGCCCACTGTCTTCAATGAGATGACCTCTTCTAACACTGCATTCCAAATGTCCTCCACCCTCTCTGTGAAGAAGTACTTCCTGACCTCCCTCCTAAACCTCCCACCCTCCAGCTTAAGACTGTGCCCCCTAGTGTTATGGTTTCTACACAGCTTAAAGAGAATCTCATTATCAACCTTATTTATCCCTTTCAAGTACTTGAAGGTCCCAATCATGTCTCTCTCTCTCTCCTATCTTCCAGGGAGTATCACCAGTTGTGTCACCCAGGGTTCCATTCTAGGCTCTCTGCATTTTGCCATCTTCATAAACAACCTGCCCACAATCTGCAACCCATATGGTCCCTCCGGTATGTGGATGATGCAGTTCTTTTCATACACATCAAATATATCAACATTATGAACCAGTTGCTCAGCTCCTGCCTTGCCAGGCTCCAGGACTGGTTTTCTAGTGAAAAAAATGGTCATTAATCTTCTTAAAACCCAATCCACATGATTTTGAACTAGGCATAGCCTAAATAAGCTATTCTCCATGTTCCCAATCCTCACAGCAAGTGGCGCTCCCTTATTAAAGACAATGTATTTTAAGTACTTGGCATTCACCTCTATGCCACACTGTCTTTCGAGTCCCATATCTAGTACACTACATCAATCCTTCACCAGAAATTTGGTTTTCTCTACAGAATCCATCAGTTCCTAACACCTATTGCCAGAATCTGGATTGCAATAGCAAACCTTGTCCCCTCATTTGATTATGGCTCAGTTGTCATCGATGCTGCCAACAAATCCACTTTACAAAAAAAGTATGCCCTATACAGTACTACATAGTCAATAAATTTGCCTCTGGCAGCAGATCTGATGTGCGCCAGCCTAGTCCTTGACCGCCTCAAATGGCTTCCTCCTGACCTTAAAGCTAATTTGACACTTGGCCACTTTTGTCCAGAAAACTATGCAATCTTGCACCCCTGCCTACCTAAAAAAACAATTCTCATTCGTGGATCTCTCCTCTTTCCTCTCAGCAGGAAATAACAACCCTGTAGTCCCCATGTTTTGTACCAACATGGGACAGCTTTCTTTCAGCTACCGTGCTGCATCTATTTGGATTTCCCTTCCTCCACCTGTCAAAAAATCCCCCAACCCCCATCCTTTACAAAACTCCTAACAGCACACTACTCCTCATCGCAAGCTTGTTACTGCTTCCACTAATCTAGTCAATTCTGCCCATCCCTCCCCACTGCCTATACTCCTTACCTCCCCGACCCCCTTTCTTTTCTCCTTATTTCTCCTTGACCTGGCACCCACATCCAGCTATGCACTTACCCCACCCCCAAGCAGTTGTGCACTTACCCCTCTCCTAATCTTTACCTCCTTCCTTCTCTCTAGTAACCTCCTATTTCTCACTTCCTCTCTCCCACTCCCTGGTGTTGCCTCACCCCTCAGTCCCCACCTACATCTTCTGAAATCCTTGTTTACTTGTACACTGTTGTTATTTCTCTTTTCTTCCCAATTTCAGTATATTGTATCTACTCCTAGGACTGATGTTTTGTACCCTATTTAACATGTTGTACCTTCTCTTATGCCCAATGTATTTTATTCACTAGTTTACTAGTACACTGCTGTACCTCTCTTTGTGCCCCAAATTCAACATTTTGTATTTATTCTTAGGCCTGATGCTTTGTATCATACTTGGCATGTTGTATCTTCTCCTTTGCCTGATGTATTACATCTTACCCCCTTGTCTGTGCTACTGCAACCAGGGCATGACTGAAAAAGGCGCTTGCTATCAATGCACTCACTCAGTCAACAAAGTTTAATAAATAAATAAAATAATAAAAAAGACACAATTCAGGGTGTAGTACTGAAGTGTGCTGAGAGACCTCCATTGAAACAAGAAGTAGCATACAGATTATAAGTTTGTACAGATGATGGAACAGAAACTGCAAATTGTGTACATCACAGTCCGACTTGCCCTGTCATGTATTGTAGAACATATATATTTCACTTTCACTTTATTTTCGCTATATTCACTGACCGCACTGAATCCACGAAAATAATATGAAAGTGAAATACATTTTACAGGAAAATAATATTATTCTTAATCGGTCATCTGAAAACTCTTCAACTTGCTTCTGAGTCTACAACACCCTTCATCTTTTGTTGATTTGATTATCTTTTTTTAATCCTGCTCCTTTTTTACCTTAGGTATACTGTGATGTGCAGCACATCCAGTCTCAGTTTCTGTCCCTACCTCAGCTGCTCACAGCTCACAGCAACCACATGCCGTCTCACACTCACACTGCCCTGACAGCTCCTACTCCACTCTACAACCCTAGAACATCACAGTAGCTCAGCAGTTTAAATTCTTAGTACAGTACTGACTAGTACAGTAATATTCACAATACTGCACAGGTATACTAAAGGTGAGTAAAGAAAGAGAGAGAGAGGCGAGTGGGCATTGGAGAGCGAGAGAGAATGAGGAGTGGGCATTAGAGAGCGAGAGACAGAAATCAATCAGTTGTTATGCCAACTGAATTTGGGTAAGCCAGGGATTGGGATGTAATGAGTCAAGCAGCAGCTAGGGGCCACAGGAGCTGTTAGTGAAAATCATTATGAGGTGACCCAGGGATTGGAGTCCAAAGAAGAAATTAGCAGCACTGATCCGCTAAAATTACACGCAGCAAATATGCTGCAAGGGCCGTGAAATATTTTCAGTGCTAAATAATTTAGTTCTATAGTAATTTAAATGACAAACTGACCTGCATAGAAACACAGAAACATAGAATTTTATGGCAGATAAGGACCACTTGGCCCACCTAGTCTGCCCATTTTCCTATCTAACAGATAAGCTGCAGATCCTAGTTAACCAACAGCTTACTTCCTCCTACCCACCACTAGGACTGTCTTATGTCTGTCCCATGCATTCTTGAATTCCCCCACTGTTCTTGACTCCACGACCTCCTCAGGGAGGCTGTTCCATGCATCCACAACCCTCTCTGTGAAAAAATACTTCATCACATTACCTCTGAGCCACCCCTGCCTCTATCTTCAAATTGTGCCCCCTTGTTCTTGCACATCTCTTTTTCTGAAAGATGCTACCCTCTTGGACTTTGTTAATTCCCTTGAGGTATTTGAAAGTTTCTATTACGTCCCCCACTCTCCCTCCTTTCCTTGAGGCTATACATCTTAAGCTCCTTTAGTCTTTCTTCATATGTCTTCTGGTGCATTCCCTTGAGGTACTTGAAAGTTTCTATCATGTCCCCTCTCTCTCTTCTTTCCTCAAGGGTATACATATTAAGCTGCTTTAGTCTTTCTTCGTATGTCTTCTGCTGCAGACCCTACACCATTTTGGTTGCCCTCCTCTGGACAGCCTCCACTCTGTCTATCTCTTTGTGGAGATGGGGTCTCCAGAACTGCACACTGTACTCCAGATTGGGTCTCACCAACTGTCTGTACAGAGAGATAACAACTTTCTGTTTTCTACTATTGATGCCTCTCCCTATGTATCCCAGTATCCCCCCAGCCTTTACTGCCTTCTCACATTGCTTGCCCACCTTTAGGTCATCTGATATAATTACTCCCAGGTCCCTTTCCATTTTACTGCTGTCAGTATCTACCCCCCATTGTGTACTCTTCCCTGGCTTTTGTTTCCCAGGTGCATTACCTTGCACTTCTTTGCATTGAATCTGAGCTGCCATACATGTGACCATTCCTCCAACCTTGCCAAGTGCCTTCTCATTCTTTCCACTCTACCTTGTGTATCAACCCTGTTGCAGATCTTTGTCATCCGCAAAGAGACATACTTTTCCTTCCAGTTCCTCTGCAATGTCACTTATAAAGACATTAAAAAGGACCGGTCCCAGTACTGAACCCTGCAGTATCCCGCTAGTAACCCTCCTTTCTTCACTGTGGACTCCATTTACTACTACCCTTTGTGTCCTGTTGTCTAGATAACTTTTTATCCATGCTATCACCTTGGGACCCACTCCAAGGCTGGCTAACTTGTGTATTAATCTTTTGTGCAGGACTGTATCAAATGCCTTGCTAAAATCTAGGTAGGCCATGTCCACAGCCCCTCCCTGGTCTACTACTTTGGTCACCCAGTCAAAGAAATATATTAGATTCATCTGTAACATCCTTCCCATCATGAATCCGTGCTGCCTTGGGTCCTGTGCCCCACTGTCCTCTAGGTACTCAACAATTCTTTCCTTCAGAAGTGATTGCATCATTTTCCCTATGACTGAGGTCAAACTAACTGGTCTGTAGTTTCCTGCCTCTGTCCTGCTCCCACTTTTGTGAAGAGGAATCACATCTGCCCTCCTCCAGTCCTCAGGTACCACCACATCCTCCCATGATTTGTTAAAGACAGTAGTCAGCAGTGTCACTAGTTCTACCCTTAGTTCTTTTAGAATTCTTGGGTGAATCCCATCAGGCCCCATTGCTTTGTACATCTTCAATTTTATTAGTTCTTTCAAAACCCTTTCTTCTGTAAATGAACTGGTATCGACTCCCCGTCTTTAGAGTATTTCTCTTGTTTGGTTTAGCAACCTCCTCCTCCTCTTCCTTTGTGAATACTGAGCAGAAATATTCATTCGGTATCCCTGCCTTTTCACTGTCACCCTCTGCCCACATTCCCTCCCCTTTATTAAGCCTCAGTATCCCTCCTTTGGTCTTTCTTCACTCCTTAATGTACCTAAAAAAGGTCTTATCCCCTTCTTAACAGAGTTGGCCATCCTTTCCTCGGTTTAGGCCTTTGCTATACTGACTGCCTTCCTTGCCTCTTTCTGCTTTAACTGATAAAGTTCTCTGTCCTGCTCCTTTTGTGTTTCCTTATATTTCCTGAATGCTGTCCTTTTCTCCTTAACCTTCCCTGCCAACTCTTTTGAGAACCATAGCTGTTTTTTCCTTCATTGTGTTTTGTTGATTTGCTTTACACAAAGGCTTGTTGCCTCTACGATGGCTGTTTTGGTTACTCCCCATTGTTCCTCCACCCCTCTTTCTTGCCTGTTTGCTAGTGCATTTCTGAGGCACTCTCTCATTTTCCCAAAGTCAGCCCTCCTAAAGTCCAATACTCTTGTTTTTGTATGGCTTGATTGTATGGCTGTGTTTATTGTGAATTACTCTGTTTAGTGGTCGCTTGTTTCCAGATGGCTACCCACTCCTAAATCTGACATTCTTTCTCCGTCCCCATTTGAAAATACCAGGTCTAAGACTGCTCCCTCCAGAGTGGGTTTCAATACTAGCTGTCTGAGGCATGCCCCTTGTAGGGCATCAAGAATGACCCTGCTCTTGGATGTACCTGCAGCAAAGGTGCTTCAGATAACATCTGGCATATTCAGGTCCCCCATCAACATTATCTCCCCTTTTTCTGCCATTCTAAGGAAGCCTTCTATCATTTCCTTGTCTATTCCCTTCCCCTGAGATGGGGGTCTGTATACAACCCCCATGCAGATTATGGTGCCATTTCCTGTCTCCAGGGTGACCCAGAGTGCCTCATCTGCTCCCTGTTTATTCTTTAGTTCTGTTGCTTTGATCTCTTCCTTTACATAGAAAGCTCCTCCTCCTCCTCCTCTTTTACCCTCCCTGTCCCTCCTGTAGATTATGTATCCTGGTATGTTGACATCCCAGTCATGGTTCTCTGAGTACCATGTTTCTGTGACTGCCACAATATCCAGGCAACCCTCTTCCTTCAAGACCACTACTTCAGGGAGCTTGTTATAGACTACGGGCATTGGTACTCATCACCCTTCACTTTTTGATGGCATTACCCCTTTTAGCTCCATTCCCGTCCTTACTGCCTTTGCCTTTTTTACATTTACCTCTGTCCTGCTCCCTAATGACTTCTCTGCCTTCGTGTTTACCTCATTATTTACCTGTTTTGTGAGGGGAGGCTGGGATTTCCCTGCTCCTTTTCAGTGCCTCCCCCCCCTTGACTTGTTGAAATGCTTGCCAATGAAGCATTTAAACCCCTCACCTAGGATCCTGGTTCCCTCCCAGACAGATGCAGACCATCACACAAGTATAGATCTGCATCCCTACAGGTTACTCCCCAGACCCCAATGAAGGCAAAACCCTGAGCTCCACACCAGTTTTTCAACCATTCATTGAATTCCCTGGTGAGGAGTACCCTAGCATCACCCTTGCCATAGACAGGCAGTACCTCCGAGAAGGTTACCGTGTGCACTATTTATCTAAGGCCCCTTCCCAACTCTACAAACTCCTCTTGCACTGCTCTGATCCCATTCCTAGCCAGGTCATTTGTCCCTAGGTAGACAATGACATCCAGCTCCCTCCCTCGCACAGCTGCTCCCACGATCCTGAGGATTTGCTTCCTGTCCCTCCAAGCCTTGATGCCAGGCTTGCACCTTAACTCCCTCCCCCTTCCTCCCCCATTTCTATCCCCCTAATGATTTAGTCCCCCAACAGGATTTGTTTCCTTTCCCTGTGGGGTCCCATGCCACTCTCCTGTGGGTTTCCTTTGTGAAGGTTCCCAGCATCCTCCTTGGTCTCCTTTGCAGGTGCCTCCATAGAGAAACCACTATCCACCAGAAGAGTGATTGAATTGTGGAGAGGTACAGCTGAAGGGATGCAACTCTGGTTCACCACCCTCTCTCTCCCTGAGACCACCCTGGTCCAGCCTCTCCTCTTTCTTGGCAACCTCTGAGGTAGTGGAATTGGCCCTGGTGGTCCCTGGCTGGGGGAGGAGGTTTCACAAATCCTAGCCAGGTCAGCCTGGAGATGGGCAACCTCCTCCCTCAGACAAGAGAGGTGCCTGCAGATAGGGCAGCATCTCAGCCTCCAGAATGTCTCCTGGAACACTGCTGCCCCACAGCCATTGCACTGCACCACTCTTATCATGTCTTATTTTGTGTTCCCTCTCCTGTTTCTCTGTAGGCTTACTCTCTCCTCTCCTTACAACTCTCACCTTTCCTGTTCTGGGACAGCAACTTCCTATATTCTTCAGTAGCCTAATTCTTCCTTGCTCAGTGTCAGATCACCAGCAGTTGAGGGGGTTAGCTACTTTTTTCCTTTAGGGTTGACAAAATCAATGTTTCTCTATGATCCTTCCCTTCCTACTGCCAAACAGGAAGTTCCTATTGACAGTCAAATCCAGTGGCAATAAAAGTAGAACTGGCTTTGGGTGGGTGGGATAGAGGACAATTAGTAAGAAAAAGGCCAGCAACAGGAAGTAGTAATTTGAGTCACCTGCTTTTATAATGTCTGAGCCACACCCCCAATTAAGCTCTCTCTCCTCCTACTGGTTTAGCAAAGTAAGTTGATACAGTACCCTTCTCAGCACAGAACACACAATGACTTTCTTTTCTTTCTTTTTTACCCCTAAATAAGACCCCTTCTACTTCTAATAAAGTATCTGTCTGCTTACTCTCAACATACACTGACTCCTGCTGAGATGTAAGTGTTAAATTAATAAGAAAATATAAATTCTTCTAGTTAGCTGCTTTCTGCTCTACAAGCAAGGCTAGCAACAGGAAGTTGTAATTTGAGTTACCTGCTTTTATAGTGTCTAAGTCACACCCCAAATTAAGCTCTCTCTCCTTCTCCTGGTTTAGCAAAGTAAGTTGATACCGTACCCTTCCCAGCACAGAACACACACTGACTTTCTTTCTTTTATTTCTTTTTTAACCCTAAATAAGACCCCTTCTACTTATAATAAAGTATCTGTGTGCTTAATATCAACAGACACTGACTCCTGCTGAGATATAAGTGTTACATTAATAAGAAAATTTAGCTTTTTCAGTTAGCTGCGTTCTGCTCTACAAGCAAGGCTAGCAACAGCATTGCTAATAAAGATATTCTCCATCAAATGCATCCTTTATTGTCTCCATACTGAAGTGCAATGGGTTCTGTTTGGTCCTAATTATGTGGCTCTAATCTTTATTGTACAATGGCAAGAAAGAATCCTGATTCCTGATTTGTCAGACTGGGACTGGGACTGGGATGTTATCCAAGAATAACAACCCACATATAGTCAGAGCACACTAATGACTGCATGAAATCTTAAAAAAAAAAAATCACTCCACACCCATCTCTATGGTCATCTTCAGCACTCCTCACTCCACTAAGAATCAGTGCCCCTGCCCCACTCAGAACCGTTGCTCTGTGCCCAGGCCCCAAGGTAAACACACTGAACAAGTGTTCTACTAACTTTGTATCTCCCAGTACAAAACACAGAACAAGTGTACCAGGAGAAGCACAAATGGACTATGAAGCAGGAACAGAGAAGCAGAGCACTGAGAGGTGGGCACCTGTCCATGCTACATCACAACCGAAAACACAGAAGTGACACAAACGGGGGGAGGGGGGACAGCTGGCTGTGTGCCCTTCCAACAGAAATAAAAATCAAGAGTTACTTACCTTTTTCATTACATTCTCTTTTGCTTTTGTTCTTCCCCAAAAAGTTATGCCAGAAAAAATGACAGCTATATGGAGCGGGGGATGGGGGGGTTGCATACCTCCGGTTTTACGGACAAACATACAGTACAACAAATTCCCCTTTTCCAAATTAAAAAAAAATACAGAACAAACTCACTCCCTTTTCTTCTACTAACTGTACAGAACAACAGGGTGGGGGTGAACAGCAGAGCCACAGACTTACACTAACATCACAGCAGCTCCATCTATTGGCCAAAACAAATGGGCACTATTTTTGTGTTGCTTGAGAGCATGTGCAAGAAACACATTGCGTCAGTCAGCAGTTAAGGAGTAGGCCACAATGCATCAAGAAATTCAGCCATGTCATCACGCAATCAGCTGTTTTGGTGCATTACAAGTGACCAAAACAGCTGATTCCGTAGTGTTGCCATGGCAACGGCTTCTCTGTTGGCCTCTCACAGTCCCCAGGAAGCCGAAGGAAAGACACTGCCGCCGTTCAGTGTGCCTTCCTGGTGAAACATTTCAATAAATAAAAAAAGAAAAAGTCATCAGAGTGCCCAGTCCCCCTGTTGGCATGACCCCCTCCCCAGTTCATTTGCCGATGGGGTACCCAACCCCCGTCAGCATAATGCACCCCCCATGTCTCATGCGTCCTCCCCCAGCACACTGTAAGGCCAACGGGGGTGCTCAATCCCCCGTCTGCTCCACTGTCTCCTCAAACAAACTGCCTGGTGCCATTCTGGGAGCCCACTCCAGCATGGTAAAAGTCTCTCATCATCTTTAAAAAAAAAGACCTAGAAAAAAAAATGATCCTTTGTTGATTCTCTTATCCTCCACCCCAACCCACGCACACCTTCTGTATTACCCACCTTCCCGCACCCCCACTTCATCTCATACTTACCTCCAGAGCCCAGCGTGACAATCTTCAGTGGACCAGGAACACATCTGCACTCTTCAAAGCTGACCGCAAACTGAAGAAATGCCGGTAAGCTATATAATGGCATAAATGGGTTTTTATCAACTTTAGTACATATCTTGGCCATTTTGGGGAATTTTTCACCAAATTTTAAACATGGGGTTCTTGGAACCCCACCTCATGAACTCAGTCACTGTCATTTTGTTATTTGGTCCTGAAAGGTGATTTCATGGTCACTGCGTGGAACCACCTTTTGGGATAGATTAATGAAAAGACAGTGTCACAGTTCATGAGGTAGGTCCCCAAATACCTTATGTTGAAAATTTGGTGAAATAAATTCCCAAAAATGACTGTTTTACAGGCGTGCATTGTGCAGTTCCTATGCATGCTCATAACTTCGAGCATTTTTAATATTTTCACTCCAGATTTTCAACATTACCATTTTACCACACCTTCTTATGAACAGTACAGCTGTCATTTTTCACATCTCTCCTGAAATGTGTTTTTGCACATGTAGCGCACAATGGTGCAGTTGGTGTTAGAAATCAATGTTCGGGGCAGATTAAGAATATCACAGTGACACTGTTCATGAGGTAGGCCCCCAAAAACCCTATGCTGAAAATTTGAACAAATTCTCCAAAATGACTGTTTTACGAGCGTGAGTTGCGCAGTTCCTATGCAAGCTCATAACTTCAAGCATTTATAATATTTTCACTCCAGATTTTCAGCATTGCCATTTTACCAAACCTCTTTATGAACAGTACAACTGTCTTTTTTCGCACCTCACCCAAAATATGTTTTTGCACATGTAGTGCACATTGGAGTGGTCAATGTGTTAAATCAATGTTTGGGACAGATTATGAAAATCAGAGTGACACTGTTCATGAGCAAAGGTCTTAAACTGGCTATATTGAAAATTTGGTGACAAAAGTCCATAAAATGACTGTGTTACAAGCGTACATTGCGCAATTTCCATGCACCCTCATAAATTAATTTG
Source organism: Neoceratodus forsteri (assembly GCA_016271365.2). Classification (NCBI taxonomy): domain Eukaryota; kingdom Metazoa; phylum Chordata; order Ceratodontiformes; family Ceratodontidae; genus Neoceratodus; species Neoceratodus forsteri. The sequence goes on along the minus strand of CM057456.1, from coordinate 603,231,516 downwards.
TAATCTTTTCAGTCCAGATTTTCAATATTGGCATTTTTCCACACCTCCTTATGAACAGCACAGCTGTAATTTTTCATACCCTTGCCAAAATGTGTTTTCACACTTCCAACGCAGAATAGCACAGTCGCTGTGGGAAATCAGTGTTCGGGATAGATTAAGAAAATCACAGTGACACCGTTCATGAGTGGAGGTCCCAAAATGCCTATGTTTAAAATCTGCTGTAAAAAATCCCCAAACTAATTACATTATGGGCGTGCATTGTGCAGTTTCTATGCACACTTGTGGCTTCACCAGTTTTTTTATATTTTCACTCCAAAGTTTCAACATTGGCATTTTTTACACCTCCTCATGAAAAGTGCAGCTGTCCTTTTTCACAACCTGTTTGAAATGTGTTTTCCCACCTGTGGCGCCAAATGGCGCAGTTGCTGTGCAAAATCATGTTTCGGCTAACGAACTGTTACTGTCACTGTTCATGTGGTGGGATCACAAAATGCCCATGTTGAAAACTTGGAGTAAAAATACCAAGAAATGCCCAGGGTGTTAGGGTTTTCGACCATAAGGCCCTACCCTGTAGGGACTGACAGACATCAGGGGTGTGACTTGGGACTGTCGACAGTAATGCTCATGCCATTCCACCCCCACCCTGCAGCCAGTGGCAGGCATCAAGGTGTGCCTTGGACCCTTTGGCCCCAGATTTTACCCCATTCTCCTATACTGACAGTTATGGGTGACAACCCAAAGGCACAACCCAATGCCTGTCCATCTCTGCAGGGTGGGGGTGGAGCTGGCATCAGTTCAGTACTTCACTGCCATTCCTATAATACATCTGTCTAACTCCTGCACTTCCACTGCTAATGACAGCAAGCAACAGTTGGCATTGAACAATGCTGATTTTACTAATATTGCTACCCTTTCAAAGAATGGCACAAAAATCTACTTTAAATAAACCTTTAAATATTTTTTTCGTTTTTCATTCAATTTGAGCCATTGTATAATTGGAATAATGCACTTCAGGGTGGGTGTTATGCTGAGATAGCATCCCTTCTTGAGTGTTGGACACCCTCAGTCTGCAGCCTCGGGCCCAACCACCTGAGGTGGGATGTTATTCCAGCATAACACCCACCCTGTCATGCATTATTCCTTTAGTAGAAGTTTGTGCTTTTCTAAGCTGAGCTTGAAAGAATGCTACAGGTTTTAGTGATGCATATTTACCATTTACATTACTTGGTTACTTGATTGGAATGCTGTAAGTTTAAAGAGCCTGTCTCTATAGGAAAGTTTGGGTACTGCTCGAGTGAGATTGATTGGAATGAGCAGAGAAAAGTGGAAGAGACTGGAGTATGGAAACAATACACTGTATGTCCTTCAGTGAGAAACAGCCTGTAAGGAATGATGCTGCTGAGCTGTGGATACCATCCTCTTGTTCCAATAAAACTTGCTTTAGATTTAGTCTAATGCTTCCATTAAGACCTCTTTCAGAGTTACAGTAGGTACAGTATGTCATGTAAAATGACAGAGACAGAGTTTCAGCTTGGATATGGTCAGCTCAATCAAAGAAACGCCTGGGCAGAGCATGCAATAAATGGGGACTGTGCTGGGAGCAAAAAACAGTGTACCAGCCAAGCTGTCAAGAGTAATCCTTAAAGTGTTGTCAGTTGCTCCATTTGTGTTGGTAGAATACTGGGATGCTCATGTGTACTTTCAGCATCCAGTAGCCCCACAGACAAGATGGTAGTTCGGCTCCAAGCTTGGGTTAAGCCAAATTCAGCAATTCCAAACTACCCATTGTAGCTGTGACAGGCTGATGCAGGCTGTATCAAGAACCTGGAAATGCAGGAAGGTGAAATGAAGCAGTGGATCTAAAGGAGCAGAAAGAAAGCCTCAAAATAAGCAAAGAACAGCAGAGATGGAGAGCAAAGCATAGACAACCACAGGTGTGGGGGAGGGGAGAGACAGTAGATAACCACTGAAACACAGGAACAGGGAGGAAAACTAGGAGGGGGGGGATTGCCAGACAGATAATGGGGAGGGGGCACCAAGGGCACCAAATAAATGGGGGGAAAGAAGGGGATGACAAGTGGGCACACAAGCTTGAAACCAGGAAGCAGCAGCAAAAAACAAGAAAGGAAAAAAACACTAACGGATGAAACAAAAAGTAGGGGAGAGAGCGAGAGCAAGGGGTGAGAAACAAGGCAGGGATAGAGAGGACAACCCATGAGCCACACATCAGCCAGGTCCACAAAACAAAAACCATTGGGCATGGAGTGCTGAGACGGCTGGCTTATCTTTGGAATATGGGAGGAGCTGTTCTCCCACATTGAACCATGGACTTCAGCTCTCTCCAAAAAGTTTTAAAATATTGTTAAGAAACACTTACTATGGTAGAAATAAGTTAGGGAGGTGCATAGTGAGCAACCAACTGGTTCAGATACATGAAAAGAACTGGAGAAACTGGGCTTCAGCGGGAGAGCATGCATTCAGCCTATAGAATGAGGGGAATATCACAATGGGGAGGACTTCTGGAGTGCTTTAAAGAGTGCAGCACATAATTGAGGGAAAATAAAACAGTAAACTGCAATGGCACTGTAAAGGCTATAAAATGGATCAGAACCACAACCTACAAAAAATTCCATCCTTTCTAGGATAAGTTGACTTTTACAGGAAGCTTGTTTTAAACATTAATAAAATATCAGCAGACCTGACTGGCAGGAGCTCTGTAAATGCTCCATAAAATTAATAAAATGAGTATGTTTTTATAAGAAAGAACCATGTTTTGGTCTTTATCTCCATGAAGCAGAGGATTCACAGAGCAATCCAGTGACAGTGCAGATCTACATTGTACAAGGTGCACTATGGTATATGCTCTTAGCCAGAGTTGCACAGAACAAATAGTGGTAGTTATTATGCAAGAACCAACATGCTCGTTACACGGGTTAATGTGCGGGCTGTGTGAAGCCTGCAAATATAGCAAAAAAATGGAGGTCCACTCAGCTGATGCTAAATAACCAATGAATAAACATGCCACAGATAACATGTCTTTAGAACCCTTACAATGCTGCAGGAGTGTATACACCTCCAGAATCTATATATGTTCAAACACATTCAGCACTATGGGTGCTTTCTAATCTCTCTTATTTACATTCAGCTGTTTTTCAAACTCTGTCGTCACATGTGTTGTGATATGGGTTGCGACATCTGCACATTTTCTAAGTTTTGGGCATGATGCAAAATTTGTGTTTGCATTTAAAACAGGGTGCTAAAAGGGTATATATTCATATATTCCTAAAATTGAAAAATAAAACTATATGGCATATTAAGAGGAAATAGAGGTTGAGTTGCTTTCTCCCATAATTCCATGGAGTACACTTGTATGCACCCCAACCCCATACATTTTGTGGGATCTTATTTGCTTGTGAACTTGTTCTGCCCACAGCACCACCCCTCTAGTTCCTTATACATTCCACAACCAACTAGGAGAAATGGATCTTAGCAATATGCACTATGGGACCATTCCCATAGAAGCGGATGAGGGCACACTAATTAGGGCCATTGACCAGGTGCCTCTCAGATTGGCCTATTTGGAAAAAAGACCAATAGAACCAGTATGCCAATTAAATAAATAATATCCCTGCTAATGTTTTGATGGAACACATTTTATACACAATATGCACCTCAATGTTTTTTTCAGAGAAGCATGGCATTTTGATTTTATAACAGGTACATTTCAAAACGAGGGCAAGCGCGATGTTAGGCTCACTTACTACACCACTTCCAGAAGCAAAAGTCACTACACCATATTATATTGCAAGAAACTTTATTTTAAGCATATAGCTATTGATTTGAAAAGGAGGATACAATCATTTGCAACAGCAATGGCAGAACAAAATGGCCAACATTTCACTCCTCATGGAGCTTGGTCATGGCTCAATTTCAAAATGAGTCTGTTGATTGTTTTGAAACATACCTACTGCAGAAATCAGTTTTTGGTCATTTTTCATTGCATAATGGGAGGTACCATACAAAACCACAGGCGTAATATAGGAATAGACAGGTTGCTTCATTGTCACAACTTTGATGTGCGTTAATGCACTTTTCGTAACATTCACAGTCACAAATTTCAATTTTATAATTGGAACACAGTGGGGTTTTTTTAAGTCATGATAATAAGTGCAATAGTAAATATAACAAACTCTGGCCAGAGCTGATAGGGCTGCAGGAGAGGAATCTTGGTTAAAAATATTGAAAATTATTTTTATATTTTTATACCTACTTTTCAACACATCCTTGTGATGAATCTGCCTCATAAAGAAGGGCAGAGAAAATATTCAACTCCTAGCCTAACTAAAGGTGATGTCATGCAGGGACTGCAAAATCAGCTTTTGGGCTGCAAACACACATTTTGAGCTGGATTTGAAAAATGACAGCTGTCTCATTAATGAGTCACTGTTTCAAAATGGCTGTGTTGAAATGTTGTAAAAATATTGAATATTAGCAAAGTTATAAGCCAGCATTTGCAAAATTCAGCATAGTCTCATACCTTAAAGCAGCAGTGCAACAATTGGTGGAATCTCATGCTGTGTCCTCTTGTCCAGCTATTGGCAGAGGCATTGTGGGGGGAGGGTGCAGCACGATGGCAACGCTGCTGCATTGCTTCACTCTACGCTACTCATGGACTAAAGATTGCTATTTTATTTCATTTTTCCCAGTCAGTTTTAGTAGCTTATGAATGAAACTACTGTTATTTACTAACTGAAAACTCCTTGGCTGAACTTAGGAGTGCAGAGTAGAAAAGATTTGTGTTGATCGGGATCGTGAATATATAGCCCTAGACTCTGTGGTCTCAGAGTTTGGAGACGTCGGTGGATTCTATGAGGATGAGAAGATTTCTGCTCTATCCCAGCTGGAAGAGTTGGGGCTGAATTCTACTTGTGAAATTGGAATAATTCTAATTTACAGCCTCTGCTCATTAGAAAATTTGTGTGGTTGTTTGGTAACCTTATCTGAGAGACCTTGCGAAGAGAGGAAAGTGAGTAGTGTGAACAGAGTTTCAGTGTTGACTTGTTCAATTTCAGCTTGCCAAAGGTATGCCATTGTTGCCTAGGAGGGAGGATTGTCCTTCTCTTTGATTAAAAGTTTACCCCGAGGTTATTACGCTCAGTGGAGCCATTCTATTTTGCTTATTTTTCAGGTGTGCCTGATCCCATTATCACTGAAAGGTTAAGAGGAGAGAGGGAAGATAGAAGGAGGTTCTACTCTAAGGTTGAGACTGAGTCAGTGGGGAAAATGTATTTTATAGACACCTGGTAAAAGGGGTGTGGATGTTCAGTTGAGTATCCTAAAAGGTCTAAGAATTCGGCTTTCCTCTAGATATGAATAGAGCCTTGATTTTCATGGGAATAGTAAGTGTGGACATTTCAATATTTATGATTGAGGAATTATTGGTTGAGCTATGAAGCTAATAACTAGCCGAACTGCCTTTTCATGTTTATAAAAATGTTTGGAACAGTGGCCAGAACACTGGAGTACTGTACTTACGTTATTGGTGACGCTCTCGCAGCTTTCTTCTATCAGACAAATGAGTTATGGCCCAGAATGGAAATTAATTATAGCCTGACTGAGCTCCCAGTTTAAGGAGCAAACGGCAAATGTTTAATTGACTTGGTTCCTGGCCATTCTCCATGTTTGAGGAATCATAAGACAAAACACACTAATGGCCTGGTTTTTGAGCACTTTGCAAAATGTAAATTTTCTCTGGTCTCCGTTGTATTTCTCTATGGAAATGGAAATGTTTTTTAGCAATGAATGTGTGTCCCTTTATCATGAGAAATTTTTATAATGGGACACTCTACAGGCCTACTGACTCTAAAATTGGAAGACTTTACAAAGTCCCTTCTGAGCAGTATTCAAAAAAAAAAGTATGGACCTTTGTATTTTAAGGAGTTTTATCCTATTTCAGAATCTCTTGCAATTTGAGTGGTGCAATTTTATATCTACTTGCATTCTTAAATGTTTAGCAGATGGACTCTACTTTGGAGGAGTGTGTCGCTGATATTTATAGGCATTTATAGGCATGTCCTGAGAGTTAAATTAGGGCCATTTGTGCTGCTTTTTTTTTACAGATCCTTAAGTATAAGGGAAATTAATAATTTTTAGAAAATGGACTCTGGTATAAAATAGGAGCCTTTTAGTTTATTACTTGCTCCTAGTAGACTCTGTATATCAAGATGGACCTGAAAAATTAGGTTCTTGAGTCTTATTTGTGGGCAGGTATATATGTGGACCATTTTAAGGAAAATTAAAACCACAGCATGTGGACATGAATGGACAATGGCATTGTAATTTAAAAAGCAGCTTAAAATATACTGATTGATATGACTGTTATTTATCTGATGTAACAGGTCTTATATATTTTACAACATAATGGATACAGATAAGTTTTTTACATATAAGTTGGTTACTGTCAGTCGGTACTGTACTTATGTACATATAATGAGAGGAATTGTTATTTTAGTTTTTTAGTATATTGTAATGGCTTTATGCCGATCAATAAATTTCTTTATTTACTTAGCAATTGGTGAAAAATTTGACCTATACTTTTTTATGCTATTTTAGATTGCCACTTACCTCCTGACTTGTATGATACCCTTCTTTCCACAATTTGAGTCTGCTTGAGTACCTTTTCCATGTCTGAAATAATAAAAAGAGCACTCCTTTTTAATGCAGCTCGGACTAGGTTTTCATCAGTATTTGTAGCTGTTTTTGGAAAATTATTGTTCTGCAAGGTCAAAGAGCACTTTCTTCTGCACAGTACGGGTAGTTCATTTTAGTCACAACAGAACTGATATATAAACAACAGACGGTCAAAAACAGCTGAAAATACTGATGAAGACCTGGTCCGCACCGTATTAACCCTTAGGCTGCCAAAATAATTAGAACATATAGGAAGTGTGGACTGAAATATCAGTCTGTGGCATAGCAAGTGTTAAAAGGAGTGCTCCTGTTATTATTTCAGACATGAAAGAAGTACCAAAACAGACTCAGACTGTGGCAAGAAGAGTATCATACAAGTCAGAAAGTAAGTGACAATTTAAAATAGCATAAAAAAACAGTGGTCAAAATTTTAACCAGATTATTGCACTGCAGTTTTAATAGATGAACATACTAGAATCACACAACAGAAGAATGTGCAAAATATAATACCAGCCCACATGAAATGTATTCAAAGTCAGGAATGCATTGATATATATATATATATATATATATATATATATATGTAACCCTTTGTTACCTGGGGTTACTAGAATCCCAGTAAGACCTAGTGGTAGGCAAGGAAGGCAGTTTGTGAAACTCCAGTTAAATGGGTTTCTCACTGTCTCACTCTGTTCTCAGTCTCAGCTGAGACTGAGGGATGACATCACCAATAGAACTGTCGCAGCTGCATAAGCCACATTGGAATCTGCAGCAGAGGGAGTTAGATAGAACGTTGGGAGTTTTCAAAGGGAAGTGTTCAGTTCCAGTTTGCCTTCAAGTAAGAAGGAGTCAGTGTCCAGTTTGTCTTGAGCAAGTAAGGTATGCTCAAGTGATGGAGACCGCTGTTTGGGTCTCAGTGCCCCCCTCCCTCCAGGGGGGATGTGAAGATCCCCATGCAGATTCCTGGGGCAATCCCCTTAATTCTGCCAAGAGGAAGAAAAACTGCCAGCTCAGTTCAGCCTTTGTTTTGGAAAGTTGGAAGATTTGTGATTCGCCTGTGGGGCACCTGCAACTAAAGGGTGAGTGTCTGCTCTAACATGAGAGGGCAATAAATGTGTTTCTTCAACCTGGGACATGTGAGGAAATCTAGGAATTGAGCTACAATTTGGGAAGCCTATAGGACTAGGCCAAACAAGTGGAGTAGTGTCAAATGCTAGAATGTTGGGTAATTCAAGTAATATGTAGAGGAGATGCGACGGTTCATCTACCATTTAATCTACATTCAGAAGTTTCAGTTCTCCAGAGAAATGGTCAGGTATGGGCTGTGGGAGCCGGAGGTGGGCAAACCCCCCATCTTTAGTAACCAGGTCCGCCTCTACGGATTTCTGCTGTGGTTGCTACTTTGCCTCATGCACTTGGCCAGTGATGAGGGAAGTACCCAGACGTGGGTTGCAAAAGGGAAAATCTCTCTAGGAGTCACAGACTCTAAGTGGTGTGGGGAGCCGCAACAAGTGTAAAGAAGAATTCTCTTTGTGAGTTGGGGAGTTATAAGAAGTAAGGAAGAAATCTCTCTAGGAGTCACAGACTCTAAGTGGTGTGGGGAGCCATGACAGGATAATTGGTTCATTCTTCCAATGGACTGTGAATCAAGTGGCTGGAGGGGGTGCTGGGCCAGTCGGGCTGTGTACCCAAAGCGTGTGCAAGTCCGGGCTGTGTGCCTGGTGGGTCCAGAGCCTGAAAACAGTATAATTGGTTCATTCTTCCATTAGACCACATTGTAGTCTCTAATCTGCATTACCAGCAAATGTAGCCCCATGGGGGTCCGTCTATGCTTTGTTGTGTTCAGCTAGTTTGTGAATAAAAGCCACACTGAAGAATCCCATTCCTGGTTCTGGACATTGTAGTTATTGCTTCCTGTGTTCAGATTTACTTGGGTGCCCCTGTGCAGAGTAGCCAAACCTAGGTCCCCCTGTGCCGAGTAACCTCATCCTCCCCGAACCCAGGTCCCCACCAGGTACTGCTGTCAGCGTCAACAGCATGCCACCTGTCATTTTGGCAAAAAGGCAGGACTGAGGGGTTACATATATATATATATTTTTTTGGCATTGAAAAAGTATAACCTGGTCCACAGGGAGGAAATTTGGATACTGCTTTACTTAATCAAACCCTACCACAGGGGGGACAGTGTCCACCCCTGGAAAGGAGAGCTTCCGATAGGTGGCTCAATTCTGCTCCTACCCTCCCCCCCCAGCCAGCTCCCCGACCCTGAGGTTATTCACAAATCTGGGTCACTGGCAAGACATGAAGTAAGGCTAGATGCCTCAACCCACTGCACCACCGGACTGGCAGGTGATGGCCTTCTGAAGTGACCTACCAATAAAGACTGTGGACATGAAGACAGTAGAGCAGTCCCCAGTGTTGCCTATCCCTTAACTATTGCCAACACTGAGCTGATATGGCTGTGGAGAGCTTTTAGGAGTGGCAGGAATGTTGAAAACAATATGAGGTGTTCTCACAGCACCAGAGTCAGATGCAACTGATACTGCTGCTATTACAGAACTGCGCATGTGTGATACTCACTCATGCGCAGTTTGCCTCATACTCAGCCATAACTTAGCAGCACTGACATGACAACATATACGCCACACTCACATATGCATAGTTTAAGTCAGCATCGATAAACGTAAAACCTCACTTAAAATGAGATACTGCATCTTTGCCAGGCTAATGTGTATCAATACATTGAAGAAGTGGGTAAAATTAGGACCCCTCTGTAAATGAGATCCTGCATCTCATCAAAGCTATCCTGTGTCAGTATGTTGCCAAAATGGATAAAAATATGACCCACTGAATATGACATACTGCATCTCAGCCAGGCTATCCGGCTGTGACAGTACATTGTAAAAATCTATAATACCATCAAGAGGTTCTGGAGACATGTGAACATTGAGAGCAAAGCTTGAGACATTTCAACATTTTTCCAGAGCCTCTGTCATGTGTTGCAAGTGAGTTTTACCATTTAAAATAAATAAAAAGAGCCTTAACATTTGTTATAGTGATTTTACTGACAGGCATAATGAAGTTAGTTGCGTACATGTATTGACTTGAACATTCAAGAAAATGTACAAGAGTTTTGTCCCAGTTTTACATGAAAAATACAGGGAAAAGGAGGGTGCACTACAGGGAAATGCTTTGTTTAATCTGGGAACACTGCAGCTGACACTGCTGTCACTCTTTGTAATTCCCTAGGATGCCCCTTGCAACCTCTGAACCCCCTAAAAGATTAGCTGCCTAGCATTTATTTACCCTTCCTACAAGTATAAAACCATGAGAGTGCCAATTGCCCGATTAACATATCATGGCAGCACTGACATGACTATATATGCGCCATACTCACATATGCATAGTTTAAGTCAGCACTGGTAAAAGTAAGACCCCACTGAAAATGAGATACTGCATCTTAGCCAGGCTAACATGTATCAGTACATTGTAGAAGTGAGTAAAAGTAGGACCCCTCTGAAAATGAGATCCTACATCTCATTAAAGCTCTGGGATATGTTGCAGGTGAGTTTTACTATTTAAAATAAATAAAAACAGCCTTAACATTTATTATAGTAATTTTACTGACATTTGTAATTGTTAGTGCCAAATAAAGGGCACACAAAACAGAAAGTAAAAGAGGGGAACACAGCACCACAAAATTAACTTTCTGTGACTGTGAACCTCCCCACTGAACACACACACACACACACACACACACACACACACACACACACACACACACACACACACTAAGCTGTCCAAGCTAAAGAATAGGTCTAATTATGCCCTTCTTCAGGCATCTGCTGCCATCCACCATTGCAATTAAAAACCAAAAGGAAGCTGAAGCAGAATTGCAGGTCTTCACCCATGGCTCAGAGGGGCAGTGGGCAACTCTCATCTTGCCCCCCCCCGAGCGATAGTGGTCCCAGGAGCATATGGATCTGTGGGCATTCCTTCATCTACTGGGCAGTGAGAAGAGTGGCCAGTCAGCCAGAGGGGAGCAACCCATCAATGTCACAGCACAGAGCACAAATTCTTTGGTTACGCAGGAAGTGCATGCACTGGAGAGGGTTGCTCCCATTGCTGCAGGAGGAAGCTGGCAGATGGAAGAGCCCATATATCTTGTTGATCCACCTAGGAGGGGAGGACTTGGAACATAGGAAGATGGTGAACCTGCTGCTGGTGATGACAGGAGATCTGCATTCCATTAGAATCTTGTGGCCTCATACAGTTCTCATCTGGTCTCATTTGCTGATGAGGAAGTACTGGCCACATGCAAGGGACATTGCAGCATTGCATGGAGCATGCATGAGAGTTCATCTAGAGATGAGAGCCTTTATGGAGTCCATGGGTGGTGCAATAGTGAGACATGAGGAAATATATGCCTCCCACTGAGGCCTTTTGGGGGGGGAAGGGCAAGTGCAGGCGGAAGGACTGGGTAGCATGTTGCAGGCTTTTAGACAGGTCTTGGAGGAACAAATGGCACAAGCAGATTGGGTGGTTAGACAGTATCTGGCCTGTGGGTGCTCAGGAGAAGCGCAGAATGAAGGTATCGGGGAAGAAAGGGGGATGAGGCCAATTCTCCTAAAGAACTCTTTGCCTCCTGTCAGCATGAGGATAGGAGACCAAAAGACTCAGACCCGAAAGAGGGGTGGGTCATGGTCTAACCTCATCAGTGTATACTGCAAAGTCAGCAGCACCAGACAGGGGGCAGCCGCAGGGCCTTACCCATATGACCTTCCCAGGAGCTATGGGGTGGCCCAGGATTGAGGGCAGGTGTTGGGTGCCAGACATACTGCACATCCTCCTGGCAGTGCATGCCGCTCAACTTGTTTTAATGAAAACAATAAACAAATGGCTGCTACCATTTACTCAAAGATCTGTGTGTGTGTGCCTTAACTCAGGGAAGGGGGGTGAGGGGCAATCAGACAATAGAGAGGCTGCCCAAGGACTGAAGCAGCTGGCCATTTGTCTGGGACCCCCCAGACCTGGTCAGCAACAGAGGATCCCTCCTCCTGGAACGGTCAGTAGGCCCTGGGAACCCCCAGGAGGAGGTATCACCAGGCTACCCACAGGGAGGTGGCATCTAGCTGGAGGGAGGAGTCAAAGGGAGGTTTCAGAACTGAAGGCCAGTGATTCCCCTTCTTTTTCCTCCTTCCATTGGATTCCCACCAGCCAACCCTCCGAAAAGCAGGGTAAGGGCCCAGGGCAGGTAGGATCCCCTATGATCCAGTACAGGTGACTACAGTAGGGGTTGGGGAGTGACCTTTCCAGGTTTTCCCTGTAAAAGTTGGGTTTTACGGGTTTTTTGCCGCCTCCAAAAAGAAGTAAACCAAGGAAATAATAATTAGGTCAGACAGTTTCAAAAGAGTAAAGCGAATTGGTGATCATTAGTCATGAGCTTACGTGACATGTCGCAGCTAAGTTTTTTTTATTTTGTTTTTCATAAATATAATTTATTATTTCAACTCCATGCTGCCACTGATCCCAACACAAGTGAAATCTCAACAGAAAAAAATGAGACAAAAATGTTTACATCCCTGTTTGGATTTGGAATTCAAAAATATATGGTCTTTTGCACTCATAGATAATGTAATTTACAGTGCACTAATGTGACACTGAGCTGCTTAAGAAAATGTCAGTGTCTGTGGTGTAGAACTTTCAAAGCAGGCACCCAGTGTTCTATCCCAGCTGGGGTGTTTGCACTGCAACTATATAAATACTCAGTGTGTCAAGACAGGAACATTTCATGTCACCTTTGCTAGCATACCAAATTTGATGTCACACATTAATTTGCACACTGTGCTCTAACCACTAAGGCCCCATCCACACTACACCGCTCAGACCCTGTAATGGATAGAAACTGTTACAACCAGGGAGCGGTGCAGTGTGTCCACATTGCCGCGATGTCTGTTACAGGACCGACACCGCTGGTCCACACTTCAGGAGCCAGGCAACTGTCATGGCAGCACTCGATCCCACAATGCAGCTCGTGCTGGGTTAGGGGATCGGTGCCAGGCGTCCACACTACACCCGGTAACATTACCAAGGTGTAACTGGTTTCATAACCGTTGTTGAAACCACCTGATAGGTGGTTTCAACAACGGTTATGAAAACGCTTTCTGTAATGTTACAGATGTAAATGCAAACCGTTGTGGTAACGGTTTGGGCACTCTGTAACGTTACAGAGGCGTAGTGTGGACAGGGCCTAAGCTACACTGCCTCCCTTCCAGGTAGAGTGCCGTTCCATGCATCACACCTTGCAGTTCAAGTGGAAAATCTTCTAATTAGCAACAAGAAAAACTGCTTCAGACATAACAAGTAGGAGCCAAGCACTTTTAAAGTGTACATGAACCTTTTTTTTGTTTGTACAGTTTTAACAGAATTTAACTGTTGAGCAAGTGTGAAGTCTGATAAACACATTTTTTTGTGTTTGCTTTGAAACAGTCTTACGTTTTCTTTATTTAGGGTCATTGTTAATGCTACATTTTTCCTGCACAGTTTTTAGCTCTTATTTATTACAGTAGTTACTTTTCAGTTCTGGTGCCCAGTGACATCAGTTGAGTGGAAGCTTATAATGAAGCTCCCCATACAGGGTTTCTACCCAACTGATTTCAGTGGGTTCTGAAACTGAAAATCAATTTAAAACGGAGTATTAGGTGGAAAAAAGGCAGCACTGACAAGGGATGCTAAATGAAAAAAAAGGAATTTTTTTAAAACAACATAAAACAATATATACAGTAGTACAATAGGTGTTAAACAGACTTCACACCAGCCCACATTTCACATTATAATAAATAATGTCAAAAACAAGGTTTGTGTTCCCTTTAAACTTGTTAGTATTTACAGAAGGTGTGACAGCTTTTCAATGCTTAATACTGCAACATACTTTTCAGAGCATTTACTATTTGCTACATATACTGTATGCAAATGCCAGACAAGTTCTATTTGGTTACAGTGAAAGAATGAATGAAAGAATGAATGAATAAGTAAATAAATAAGCAAATGTTAGTATTAGCTGTTTTTAAGCATTCTTGATTTCACCATGGCCCTTAACTAGTCCTTGACTGATGGAAAAATGGCTGCATCATTGATTCGATCGAAAAGATGAACAAAAGGAGCAATGTTATAGATTACCACAGCAAAAGTAAATGTGTAGAAAATCTTGCATGCATACTCCCCCTAGTGGTATGCAAGGAATTTAATGGAATATTTCAGTTCTCATATGCTGTCTTTTATTGCATTCAAAAACTTTGGGCACAACCATGCATATTTATGATTCTGTTTTCAAACTAAATTCATGTTTATTTCTGTATTTATACATTTATCTATATATTTATTTATTTGTTTGCTTGTTTGTTGTTTATAGCAGAGTTCCTTGAGCAATTTTTCCATTTTCAGGGATCACCTTGTGCAGAGTATGCTATGCAATAAACAATCAACCTTTCACAGTAAGTATACATACTGAGTTCTAGCCCCACACCAGATAGCTGGGGTAATACCCATAAATGACCCCACAGTGCAGTATGAAGTGGGTGTTGCAACAGTGAGGTACCATCCTTTGAATGAGACAATAAACTGAAGTCCCTTCTGCCCATCTCTGGTCACTGTCCAAACAGAAGTAAAAGATCCCATGACAATTATCAAAAAGTAGGGGAGTGACCCTCATCTCATGGTCAACATTTCCTCTGTCAATGTGCCTTTCCTGGTGAAAAATGGCAAATAATATATTTATGTATTTTATTTTATTTATTAAATTCTCGGATTACAAATACCTTTGAGCAGAAACTGCTCGTTTACAAAGGTTCCACTTCAAAGGATGAGGGTCAACATACATACAGAGGTAGTAAAAGAATGCACAATAAACAACCAAAACAACTAAAAGAAAAAATAAAGATACTCAGTTATAACGTACTTTGAGATAATATTCATATAACGAGCAGCCTGAGTAGGCAGCTGGCTGCAGTAACAATAAGAGATAGAGGGCACCATAAGCAGTTAGTATTGCAGGCATGCGACCGGGAGAGCAAGTTGGCAGGCTAATGGGCCACTGTCCGATGGTGGTGGAAAATGTCTTGTACCAGTGGAGATGTGAAGCAGGAAAGGACTCACAAGAAAGGCCCAGTGCCAGAGGGAATGAGACTGGGAAAGGGCGGGCTGTGAGACATGAGTGAGCTGGGAGGTGTTTAGAGAGATCTCTGTTCAGAGAAGCAATCACATTGAGTGGTAGAGGTGTGGTAAAGTTTAAGATTCCTTTTGAAGGGTCCAAGTGTAGTAGAGGAAAGTGCTTCTTTATTGAGGGAATTGAACCATTGAGCAGCTCTATAGATAAAGAACCGCTGACCCATGGAGGTACGACATCTGGGAACCTGAAAGGTTAGAGATTGGGCACCACGTGTTTGTTGAGTGCCACTGTAGGTAGTAAGGGGTGAGCTAACATCAGGTGGCATGAGACCAAGGAGAATCTTTTTGGTAAGTAAGCAGGTCTGGTATTGTATTCTGCTGCGTAGGGGTAGCCAGCTGGCCTGTGCATAGAGGTCACAGGTGTGAGTTTGTCGGGCTGCACCCATTAATAGTCTACAGGCTTTGTTGAGAGCAACTGAGATCCTGCAGAGGGCACTTGCTGAGGCAGAGCCATAGATGGCAAGGCTGTAGTCAATGATAGAGGTGACAGAGCAATAGATGGCTAGTTTAAGGGCATCCACAGGCATACAGGGCTTGTGTTTGTGTTGCAGTCCAATCCATATATTGGCGGTCTTGGCAACAGTGTCAATATGCTGAGTGTAGGAGAGGGTACTATCCAGGGTAATACCAAGGTACTTGAACTCCTTGACATGTTTGAGTGGGTTCCCAGCATGGTTCTTGATGGTGAGGGACAGAGAGTTGTGCCTGCTCTGTTGGTTACAGAAGGACATGGCTTTAGTCTTGCTGTGGTTCAGGACAAGTTTATGAGAATTGAACCAGTCTTCGATGCGCTTGAAGTCGAGCTGCAGCTGGGATTCAAGGACTGTAATGTCATGGTGGCTGGAAAACAGGACTGCATCATCTGCGTATAGTAATATTTTTTGGTGGCAGGCACTGGGGAGATTGTTGATGAAGAGGGAGAAGAGTAGAGGGCCCAGAATAGACTCCTGGGGGACTCCGGAGCGGACCGGTTTCTCATCCGAAGAGATGCCTGCAATCCTTACACATTGGATCTGATTATCAAGGTAGCTGGTGAACCATGGAAGGGCATTGCTGGAGATCCCAATGGGGGACAGTAGCTTGAGTAGTAAGTGGGTGGTTAACTGTGTTGAATGCCTTGGTAAGGTCTATAAATACTGCCCCTCCACAATTCCCTTTTGTCAAGCATGGCATGGATGAAGGTTGTAAATTCCAGTAGTGCAGTGGTGGTGCTGTGCCCTTTCCTGAAGCCATGCTGCTCTGGGCACTGTACATTGTACTTATCCAGGAATTCAACTAGTTGGTCCGACACTATTCGCTCCAGCCCTTTAGATAATGGGAGGAGGAGTGAGATAGGTCTGTAATTGGTGTGCAGTGTCCTATCTCTGCTTTTGTGAACCAGTGTGACTTTGGCTTTCTTCCAGAGAGAGGGGAAATGGCCCAATCTAAGAGAGAGATTGAAGATCTTTGTAAGTGGTTCTAAGATTTCATCGAGGACTTGTGCCAGCAGTTTCAGGTCAAGGGAGTCACCACTGTACTCTTGTATGCCAATGTCCTTTTGAATGTATTTTCTAGCTACTTGTGGTGGGACCTCCTTAAAAAAAAACTTTGGGGTTGTACGTTCTAGTTGGGGGGTAACTTGGGAGGAGCTGGAGGGGAGGTCATTGAAAAAATTTGGTGGAAGGACACTGTCCAGGTTTGTAAATGCATTATTAAAAGTGCTGGTGATGGTACCTAGGTAGAGTGTAGGAGTGCCATGAAGGTTGAGCATAGTGGGTGGTGCTTTGGGATCCTTGCCTGTGAGTTCTTTCATGTTGTTCCAGAATTTATTTCCCTGGCCCCAAGAGTAGGTCAGAGCCTTTTGTAATAGCTAGCTTAGCATTCCAGATTTTTGTGGCAATCATTTCTGACTGCTTTGTATAATTGTATGTTTACTTGTGTAGGAGTTGCACGAGCACAATGCCAGAGGTGGTCTCTGTGCTTGAGCACAGTTAAAAGGTCAGTAGTAACCCAGGGGTTGGTCTGTCCTTTGACCTTCATCTTTTTCACTGGTGCATAGATGTCACAGGCTTTGTTGAAATGTTTGATAAATAGGTCCAGAGCTTTGCTGGTGTCATTGAGGGAGTCAAGCACTGCCCAATTCAGCCTGGTTAGAAAGGATTTTAACAGCTGGAGGTGCCCTTGTTTGATAACCCTGGCATAGATAAGCTTGGGAGGAGGCTTGTGGTATTTGTTTGACCACGAGCAGATGACAGGCGAGTGGTCACTTATTGTATCTGGGAGTATAGAAACACTGGAGATGCTTTCAGGGCAGTTAGATAGAACCCAGTCTAGAAGCGTAAGGGAGCCTGTCCTATAGTTACACCTAGTGGGGGTATTGACCAGTTGAGTGAAGTTATGCACCGCAGCTGCATCCTTATAGGTAGTGGCCTCAGCAGAGAACCAGTTAATGTTAATATCACCCATGATTATGGTTTCAGAATTATGTTGCTGGACCCTTAGATATTCCATGATGCTATGGAAGCCAGCAGCCTGGTCTCTTGGGGGTAGGTAAACTGAGAAGACAGTGAGTTCCTTGTTATGTGCACCAAGGAGGATTTTGATTGTGAGGACCTGAGAGGAGTTGCTCAGGCTAGGGGATGGGATGATGTGACCCATAAGGGTATCCTTAAGATTGATGGCGCAGCCCCTGCCCCGGTTAGCAATCCTGTCTTGCCTGAGAATGCAGTAGCCAGGGATAGAGACTGAGATATCAGGGATTTTAGGGTTTAGCCATGTTTCCACAACGGAGAGGACATCAGGGTTGTGCTGTAGGATCCATGTTTGGAGGGAATCAAGTTTGTTGAGGATGCTGCAGGCGTAGATGGATGCCATGGTGAGTATCCCTGTCCTTCAGCTTGGTGCCACTGCTGGCTGCCCAGGTGGTCCTGGGTTGGGGTGAACATTTCCTGAGAGCAGAAGCAGCATAAGGAGAATTCGTAGGAGAAAGAATTTCAGCATCTTGTAGATTTCCAGTGGTTAAGTCATAAGCCAAAAGAAATTATCAACAGCTAAGGTCCAGAGCCACAGAATGTGTTAGAATTCCTGAAGGTGATGAACTGTGCCTGCGCATATGCAGGATGTGAAATCCTTTTGTCTGCATGCTTCTTTGTCATTCAAAGAGGTTGTTGAAAAGCCCACATACAGATCATGGAGCAGGTCAGATGAAAATGTGGATTCAAGCAGACCTAGAGTCATTGAGTTTGTCAGACTTCATTGCTTGACTTATGTTTTGCTTGGGATAGCTTCCAAAAAGTTGATTTTTAAATGAAAATAGCATCTAACAAAAATAAATAAAACTTGACGATTCCAAGAATATTTAGCAAGATTAAGTAAATGCAACCTCAAACACTTTCATTACACTACATAGAAAGTACTTTCTGTATGCATTCTTATTGGCACAATACAAAACTAAACTACATGTGAAAAAACAGCAACAAAGAACATTGTGGCAGTGAACATTTCATTGTGTCTTGTGCATTGAGTCCATCATTAAATGCTGTTCTGATGCAATCTACAGATAGGTCCATTATTTGTTTATTGTAATTGTTTCATGGTAAATTCCAGAAGGTGTTATGGGAGGGTTTATCATTCAATATGGTTCTGCATTGATGGTCCCCTGGACATGTCCTACACATCAACTGGGCGAGACCCTAAAATTACCTGGTTCTTGTCTTTGTGCCATTATTATTTATGTGGCATGGGCATTCCTCAAGCATTTAATTGTATCTTACTGTAATTGCACCTGATCATGCATTATGTATTTCATGTGTGTACTAGCCACACTAGTTCTCGCTCTTATTTTTATTATGCCTTGTAAATATGTAATTGCATAACAGGTTTGTGTAGTCACTATTTACTGTGTATTTCTATATTGTATTACCACCTAATACAACTCACCTTCCCCACCCCAGGTGACATCTGTAAACAAAATTGTTATTGTACCTCTGCATGCTTACTTGATTAAATAATTTCAAATAAATAATAACAACATCTAAGGCTGCTTCTCTAAATGTTGGGCATACAGGAGCATATTGGTGAGGCTAGATATTTTCCTCCGACTCTATAATCATACTTGAGACATCCCTCTGTCAGATGGCTGTGACTATCAAATCCTATCAGGTGGCCTAGAGCAGCGTGCCACTCTAAGGCACAAGGGGAGTCTAGTGTGTACTATTTAGGGAAAATAGACCTCTTGACCACCACACTAGCCATTATTTCTGGTAATGGAATAGCTGGTATCTCTGATTATTTAACACTAAGAATCCTCTAGGATAAAAAGATGCGCTAACAGAGATATTACATGACCAAGAACCCTTTGGCAAGCCTTTTGCACCATGTGCCAGTAGAGTAGCAGCTTAGGACATGACCTGAATATGTGAAGTAAAATACAACCTGCATTCCCCGTCTCCAGTAGGTGTCATGTAAGGAAATGTTCATCTGTTGTGCACCCTGGGTATCCTATAGGAACAATGGATAATTTTACTTTGAATGAGATGACTATGTTTGTCTCAAGTGTTCTTTTATCTCCTTACCCAGCAGCATCTCCATGCCTTAGCAAAAATATGCGGGCTTAATCGATGACTTGGGATGTAACCTCGTACCTCATGCAATAAGACACCAAACTGTTTGAGTTTCTATCAGGCCAAAGATACGACTTTCCAAATATTGGTGACTTCTTGAGAGAAGTTGTAGAAGGTCTAAATGATGTGCCTCTGCCACCAGATTGGGCCTCTTTCCCTACCCATGGCTGCTTTCACTGGGCATTGAACAAACTTGGTTAGTAAAGGCCATGGCCATCCATCAGGTTTGTGAGAGTATTAAACCTCCACTGGGCTGTTCCACTGGAACCCAAGCAGCACCACAAGACACTTTGTAGGAAACAATTAGTCTCCTTTCCTTTGCACCCCTCTGGGGAGCTGACAAACTGGAGGATGTTTTGAATTCCTCATTTCTGGAGATCTTTCACATGCTCCCAGAGGAAGTGAATCATATGATCTGATCTAGGAGCTGGGCCCTTAGTGAGTCACAGGTAAGCTCATTTTTTAAAATATGTTATTCTGCAGAACTAAACCTTCCGGAAAGGTATACAATATACACTTGTTTTCTTTGTGAAGACAGATTTACATTGTCATTTTACACAGTACTGACACTGCAGTGCAGCATGAGAGGGGTGCTGCACTTCTGAGGTGCTGTCTTTTGGATGAGACGTTAAACTGAGGTCCCATCTGCCTGGATTGGTGGTAGTTCAGGTGGATGTTAAAGATCCCATGGCACTTATCAAAAAGAGTAGGGGCAATTTTTATTGTAATAATCACATAAATACAAATCCACAACAAAAAAAAAAAAAACACATTGCATAATGAACAGAAAAAACAGCAAATAAAACAACAGCAATAAGCAATCCCTTGAACTGGCTTTACACATTATCTACCAAAGGTTCCCTAATATAAATCTTTATCTAAAAAAAACAATGTATATTACGAACTCCTTATGGACTAACAAATCAAAAACTGCAACTTTGGAAAAAAAAAATGAATTCCCTTTATTCTTACTAATTATTCATCCCCCCTTATTTATAAATACTTAGCAATCCAATTCTCCCCAACCATTCATAGCAATGACACTTTAGCTATAAAAGGCCTAGTTTTAGGTGGAAAACATATCTCTAACCTACTATTTATATTTAATAATATGTGAAAACCCCTTCCACCATAACCTCACTTTATCCACATTATACAATTGTACGTCTGATAAAAATTTTTTTCTCAAAACATTAGTTACATAACATCTAAATCCTTCTAAAGCGGACTCCTTTGATATAACACCCATTGACATCTTGTTTGCCATAGGCAATATCTTAGGCATGCCAAAATACTGTAAAGTACCCTTCTCATATTGTTTTAAAGATGGGGAAAACTCCCAATTACCAGAATATCATAATTTAACTTGGCTAACCATGGTAGATCCCATACTTTTGCCAAATGTACCCACAATTTAATTGGAAAAGAACACTGTAGAAATAAATGTTCCATTGTTTCCTCCTAATTTATACATTCTGGATAAGGACAAGATCTCTCTTCCTTTGCCTTATATTTTGCCGTTCTCCTAACATTTAATCTCCCGTACATCATAAGCCATTGACTCTCCCACATGTAAACTGGCAACCTGGGATTATTCAGTTGTTCTAATACGTCCAAATTCCGTTCTCTAGGGCAGTTTTTGAAGCTTGGCTCGGCTGAATAATTTAAAGTCATAAGTTCCTTATACAAAGACCTCGCTGAATTCCTTATAATTTGGTTTTTAGTTACTTTCCATTTATATAATTTCTGTGCAGCCGGTTTAAAATACTCTGGCAAAGATAAGTGTGGGGATAATTTGGGTGCACAATGCAACCAAGTCGTTATGTACCGCTTCATTATATTATTAAAGAACAAACTCCCCTGACATCCTGAAAGGCCTAAACCATATTTTAATGAAAAGGAAAAAAATAATGAAAAACAAAAAACAATTGGATCTACCATCCCTAACCCTCCCTGTTTTTTATCCAGATAAGTAAACCCTCTTTTAACAGGGTTCAATCTGTTTCCCCATAACAACTGAAAGCAAATACTATAAAGCTTAGTCTCATAATGAACCGGCAGTGGAATACTACAGCTAAATGCTGTAAGCAAGGCAAAATAAATTGCTTTAAAACTTGAATTGTTTAATCTTAGTAAATTTAAACCTTTTCCATCTGTTTACTTTAGCTTCTATTTTATCCAAAACCAATTTCCAATTCTCCTCTAGGCAATTTTGGGGCCCAAACCGTACCCCTAAAATTGACAAAGGCTCAGAAGACCATTCTATTGCATTAAAAACAACCGGGTTTTGATGAGTCGACCCCAATAATAAACCTTTAGACTTCTTAAAATTAATCTTTGCGTTAGATAACTTTGCACATGTCTCAAATACTGAAAAAAAAACCTTTATTTGTGAATCTTTTGAAAAAAACAGGCATATATCATCAGCATATGCCTGAATGGTAATAAATGAATTTGTGCCAGGAATTCTCACCCCCGGCCACAAAGGCGACAAACTCACTACTCTAAGCAAAGGTTCCAAAGAAAAATTATACAAAAGGGGGCTTAGGGGACAACCTTGTCATACCCCACATTTCATTTTGAAACCTCTCCCTAATTCTCCTTTAATACATGGGAACACCTGAGCAGAGGCATATAGCCCTTTAATTAAATTCAATAATTCCTCCAGTACCTTAAAAACTTCTAGAGTGGCAAATAAAAAATAATGGCTAACTCTATCAAAAGCTTTTTCCAAATCCAATGACATAATATAACCATTCTCCCCACAATCATTCCTCTGCTCAATTATATCCCTAATCAGACACAGAACTGACTGGATTCTCCTATTAGGAATACCACAGTGCTGAACTGGGGTAAACATCATCTCCGACAATACTTTCAATCTATTGTTGATCAAAGTTGTAAGTATTTTGTAATCAGAATTCAGCAAGGTTATTGGCCTCCAATTCTGAAATTCCCCCTTATCTCCTGATTTAAATATATATATTTGTAAGCCCTCTGCAAAAGAACTAGGGTTCACCTCCTCCTTCAAAAAAAAATTAAAGACCAGCCCCAAACAATTCACTACTTCTAACTGAAACATTTTATAAAATAAATTAGAAAGTCCATCTAGACCTGGAGAAACATTAACTTTCAGTGAATTTATAACCTCTTTAATCTCAGCATTAGTGAAGGGATGATTAATACTTTTAAGAATTTCTGGATCCAGTTCATTTGCTATCGTTGGGCCCAAAAACTGCTTAACCTGTCTTGAAGTAGTAGTATTATGGGACTCCATCTCCCTAAAATGTTCTATAATTTTGTCCCCTATTTCCTGCACTGAAACCACTTTCCCATTTCCTTGATTTAAAAAATCTAGCGAGACCTGATTTTTTAAAGATTTACACAGCTCAAAGGGATCTCCAAACACTGATTTTGTCATATGATTAGCAATTACCGCCTGTAAGGTTTTAGACCTATCATATTGTAATCTCCTCATTTGTGCTTTAATTTCTGCAATTTGTGTTGAAAAATCTTCACCCGAGGCATTTGCCCATGTTAGTACTTGTTGTAATTGCCTTCTTAGTTTTAAATAGTCAAAAAACTCAATTTTCTGACGTCTCTTCCCAAACTTTTTAAACCATAAAATACAATCCTCCTTTGTTTCCTGCCACCACTCCCCTAAATTCTGATACAAAAAACCTACTGATAATCTAGCTTGTAAAATCATTTTAATAGAATTCAGAACTACTTTCTCATGTAATATGGAGGTGTTTAATTTCCACCTAGTCCGCTGTCTACCATATCCCTTTATTTCTCCTACATTTACCATCAACAAAGCATGATCCGAAAATTCCACCGGAATGGTCTGAGGACTATCTATTGGAATTTTTTTAGAAATAAAAAGATAATCAATTATAAAACTTTTCCCTCCTTTAAAGAAAGTCCCTTTAGGCCCAGTGGTCCTGTTGTCATTACAGGATACTAGATCTGCTGTTTTAATAATCTCTCTTAAGCAGTTTGTGTCACAATATTTTTTTTTTCTCCTTTCCAGTCCACCCCCCTCCCTGACCCTCCTATACTACAGTTGAAATCCCCTCCCCAAAAAATAGGGATGTGTGTCACCAGAAAAGGTTGAATCTCTTTAAAACAAGTTACCCTCCCTGACTTTGTTTGGGGGTTATAAATGTTAATCAATCGTAAACTTCCCTTCTACAATCAATATTCTACCCAGGCTTAAATCTATTAATTTATGTAAAATAAAATTATAAGAATGGAAAATAATCCCTATACCATCCTCCCTGTCCTCTCCGAATGACCAAAAGGATGGTCCCCATGGCCAATCCTTAGTAAAAACAGCAATTTGGTTTTGGGATGACATCCATGTTTCTTGTAGAAAACAAATAGAAATTTTTAAATCGTGAATTAACTGAAACACCACCTGTCTCTTCTGTGCCTTCAACAGGCTATGAGTATTTAATGTAGCCCATAACAAAGCCATTACCAATAAATCAAACCTTTAGCCAATCCTAAAGTTTCTATTTATTTTTTCTTCTTTTTTTCTTTCCCTTATACTCCTCTCTTGTAGGCGCCAAAGCATCTTGTATTGACACTTGCGAGTCTGTAACCCCCATGTCCATCTCTGAATCCCCCCAAAATAAGGCTGCATAGGAGGTTTTTAGTTTCAATGGCCTCTGGTTCTATAGGCGTAAGTGTCTTATAAGATCTACTTGACCTTCTAGGAGGCAATGGAGGTTGCAAAGGAGGCACCTCAGCCGCCGCTGAATCCTCATTTGGGGCTATGTAACACACAGGCTGCAAAAGATCAGAACCTTATTTTACCAAATCTTTTCCCATCACTTTAGGTGGAGCAATAATAGCCTCACTAACCCCTACTTTTGCCAGAGGATCTACAGTGCTCTGTGGTGCCGAAGGGGTCTTTGCAGTATTTTATACCCCCTGCAGGTGTTCTCTGGCATCTTGTGCTTTTTGAATAATCATATCCGAATTTCCACAATTATTCTTATTCTGTGCTGCCCATGGACAATCCCTAAAAGCATGGTTCTGTTCTTCACAGAGATCACATTTTATTGCATTTTCACAAAACATGGTGACATGCCCCACTTCCCCACAGTTATCACACTTCTGCTGATCACATGTACTAGATAAGTGTGTCCGGGCACCACATTTATAACAAGCCCTAGGCTGCCCACTATAAAAGCATTCCCCTATCCCTACCCAGCAAAAAAGAGTTTGGGATATGCTCAATCCCCAAGGCCGTTTGTCTTAATTTTACTTTAAATTTCCACCCTCCTGTCCAAAATTGCTCAGAATCCAAAATTGGCTCTGGATCACTCTGAACCTCACACTTCTGTGACAGCCAGAATACAATATCTTCCACATGAACACCCTCATTTCTGAACATCACCGTCACATACTTAATTAAAGGTTTTGACAAAGGAATGACTAAAAAGGGGGCCCATAATGGAGAAAACTTTACCTGGTTATACCTCTCCCAAAAAAGCTCCAACAAAGCAGGGGAACGAAAACTAACATCGAAATTATCCTCCCCTGAGATGTTAATGAAAGCAAAAACATCTCGAGGGGAAAACATTAAGGACTCCTTTATTAAAGTTTTGCCTACAAAAAATCTATTTGGTCTTTCCTTTAAACCACCCCTATATCTGATGCGTACTGCATTCCTCCGGGTGCAGCTTCCTCTTACACTGTGAAAATAAACTTGACATTAAAGGTTTCTCAGGATTAGGCCTTACCCTTCATCAGTACTTTGATTTGGTAATACAGCCAATTCTCCTGTTTAACAACATTATTCACATTTCCTTCTTTAATATTAACAATTTCTGTTATACTTTCTGTTGGATTTGCTTTAATCATTCCCTCCAGGTTGCCAAACTGGCCCAGATTTATCTAACTCCAAGGACTTGTCCCAAGCTAAATCTGGTGTCCAAATCCCCTGCTCTAATTTTTTCCAACCTGCTGAAAACAAAGCTGTCTGCGGAGATCAATTTTCATCATGCTCAACAGGCTGCAAAGCTGTAACAGGTTTTTCCTTTACATTAACTGGGCTATCTTTATAAACATCTTTAGATTTTTGTAACTTTCTTTGTTTCTGTTGTTCAACTTTGCTACTATTTTTTTTAAAACTAAACTCAGTAACTCCATCTTGCACTCCAACTTTAGTCTGATAAGTCACTTGGCTGTTTTCTTCAACTCCCACCACACCCGTTTTAACGGGGTTAAAAACAAACCCAGTCTCTCTATTAATCTTGAAGGTGGGGAAGCCCTGTTTGTAACCCACAGTACTCACAGCCCCTTTTTTGATTATTTATCCTTTAGTCGTCACGCTCTCTGGTTCTTTCAGCCTCCATTGCATATGGATCGCCTTCTGTCCTCTTTCTGCCGCCTCTTCTGCTTTCCCCTTTACCATCTCCGTAGCGTTTCCCGCTCGTTGTTCCTCCAGTAGCTCCAAAGCCCTCCACGATATCTCGGCTAATCGGGCTACCTCTCTCCATCTCGGCCGCACTTCCGCCTTCCCGATACTCCTCTCAGCTTCACTTGCCGGTTTTAAAGGCGCCATACTTTGCAAACCTTGAAAACTTGCCCAGGGATCCTCCGCATACACCGCTTTTAAGGAACTCCCTTCACTTTCAGCCGGCATATCTTTTACCAGCGCCTCCGTTGTTGCTAAAGCGTCTTGAAACTCCTCTTTCTCCTCCAAATCCTCTCCGTTTCTCCTGTTTGCCTCCCGTTTCCACTGCCATTCCGACTCTGTTGCCATAGTTGATACAACCTCCTCCTCCTCCTCCGGCGACTTGGCCACAGTGGCCATCTTGGCAACAGCAATGAAGATTCCCCTACTGGCCACTGAACACCAGCAGAGTAGGGGAATTTCCCCGGTGTCCTGGCCAAATTTCCCTCATTCACTATAAATATCACCAACAGCTTAATCTGGTTCAAAGTCAGTTGGCATTCATCTGTAGCCCCCTCCCCCGGGTCGTGCCTGAAAATAGGCAGGATTTGTCTAGTGCACTTACCCAGTCAACAAAAACTAAATAAATAAATAAATAAATTTTCTGTGATGAGCAGAGCAAACATTTTTTCCTGTTGTCCCAGACCCCTTGTATGTTTTGTTTCTGATGGCAGCCTGCTGCCTGGCACCACTGGGCCAGATCAAATACACATAAAGTAACTGTTTCAGTGATATACTAGCCCCAAAAATATTCCGATCAGCCGAGCATCTAAACATTGCTGAGATGGACTATGCTGAGTAATTGCATGGATCAGTTAGTAGATAGGAGGATTGTGTCAGATGACAAAAGGGGTTCCTGAGACAACAAGAATTATGCAGCCATCACTGCTGGTGGCCAGGCCTTGCCCCCTACCCCTGATGTTTGTTGTCTTTGAAATATTGTTATACACTACCAGCAATGGATAACAGAGGGCGAAAATGGACTGTGAATTACAGAGTGTGAATAACATCTCAAAACATAAACAAAGACTCAATTACTCAGTGCTAGCAGCAGATACCAATTCTTACTTATAAAGAAACAATGCCTCTACACACTCCTTCCACTAGTAACACCTCCTTTATCCTCAGGTAATGCTCCCAAACATATTCCCACATGAAAAAAGATATATAAGTACAATTTATATTTAGTTTCCGGCTTCTTTGCTCTGTTATTTTGCAAACCAACTGGGGGAACCCAAAGGGGTTATGGCCAGACAGGAGTGTTGAGAGATTAGGGAGGTTACCAGCAGGGTTCCATAGGGTTGTAGCTCAGTCTGGTGCTGTTCAGCATGTTTAATAATGACACTGGGGACAGCATAAAGGGTGAAATCTGCCTTTCTGTGTATGATACCAATCTCTGTGAGAGGGTGGATACAGATGAGGAGGACAGGAATCTAGCAAAGTTAGAAAGATGGTCTGGAATCTGGGAAATGAAGTTCAAGGCAAAATCATGCAAGGTCATGCACTTAGGGAGCAAGAACCTCAGGGCCAGGAACAGGCTAGGAGGCATGATCTTCACAGTGCACAGGGAAGAGAAAGACATCTACACAATGCAGCAAGGCAGCGCAATGGCTAGGTAAATAGGATGCTGGGTTGCATAATTAGGGAGTTCACCAGTGGGAGGAAAGAAGTCATACTGCTACTCTACAGACTGATGGTAGTGCCAGTAGTGGCTCTTGTATGTGCAGAGGCTGGGGAACCTTAACGTGTACTTGCTCAAAGATAGAAGCTGATGAGGGGATATGATAGAGGCCTTCAGGTACTTCAAAACTATAAACAAAGTCAACCTTGGTGATGTTTTTGGGCTCATTAAATCCAAGAACATAAGGGGTACATTGTAGCAAACTGGCAGTAAGAAGGTTCTAGAAGACGTCCAGGTGGCATTTCTTCACAGAAGAAGTGGTGGCTGAGTGAAACATGCTACCTGAGAAAGGAATAAGCCAGAAAAAGGTTGGGTAAATTAAGAAGAAGTGGAATAAAGTCTAGGGGAGAGTAGGAGTGTCAGGGAGGGCAGAGCACCATGTTATACAATATGCATGATCTATGCATGATCTGTGTATCAAGCATACTTGATAGATTATAAGGCCTTCTGCTGGCAATTTCATGTTCATAGTTATGTCTTTACACTTCTTTGTATTGATTAGCTGCTTTATCCTGGACCAACTCTCTAATCTCTTCAGATCCTCTTTGATTTCCTACTGTCTGACTCACAGTCTACCCACCCACATAATCTGGTATTTTCCACAAAGAGGCATATACTGCACTGAACACCTTGACTTGTGATGATGTTAAAATGTGCTGGTGCCCAAGAATTCCCCATTTGTTTCACCCTTTGAGTTCTTCCTCCTAGCCAATTACTAACCAAGGTGATAAACTTCTACCCACTATAACATGCTTGTAATACATTTTTGCTCTCTTTTGTTGAATTGTTTAATGTTACATGCATTGTAAGGTCTGTTTACAAAATCAGTAAAATATTTAAAAAAAAAACAAAAAAACCTTTTGACCAAGCTTCTCTGTGGTACAGTGTCAAATACCTAACTGAAGTGCAGGTGTAATACATCTACAGCCTGTTCTCTAGCTACTCTCCTACATTAGTCACCCAGTAGAAAAAGTCCATCAGGTTCGACTGTCTAGAGCTTCCTGCCACAAGCCCCCCATGCTGTCTACGATCCTATGACCTACTTCCCATAAGAAACTCCATTATCCTTAACTTGATGATTGCTGTCCACTGTTGAAGTCAGGCTAATCATCTGGTAGTTACTTGGGTCATCTCTACTTCCCTTCCTAGGTAGTGGCACTACATTGGACACTATCCAGTCTTCAGCACCTCGCCTGTCTCCAATGAGCAAATGAAGAGGTTTTTCAGTGGTGCTGCAAGCACTTGCACCATCTCTTTTAACACCCTTGGGTGCAAGCCATCTATAACACCCCTGCCCTTTCATATCCCTTTCTACCTCCGCAACTCCCAAATCCATTGGAGGAAATCCTTTCTGCCTGCATCTAATCCGACAGTCCTTTCTCTTCTATAAAGATTAAACAGAAATATTTGTTAAGTGTGTCCAATTTTTTCTTATTGTTCTCCCATTCCTTTCCATGTTTCAGCCTGACAATCCCATCCTTAGTTTTGTGTTTCTCCCTAATGTGTCAGAGGAAAGTATTTTTCTCCTTATTTGATGTCCAACACATTTTCTATGCTTGGCCTCTGCCTCTAGTCTTCTCACTTTCCTGTTGGCTTCTTAAGTTTGTTCAAACATAATTCCTTGTAATCATCTGATTGGCTAACTTTATAATATTTGAAGCCACCCCTCTATCCCCTTATGTCTTACCTACCTCACTTTGTACAAAATTTACTTTTTTATCTTCCTGTTTTTCCCTACACTGCTTATGTCCTTATGCAGAGGTTAGTGACCTCATCAACAAGTAACCCCAATCCGTATCATACTCCACTTCTTTTCTGTCCCTTCCACCAGTTTTACCCTTTCTAATTTACCTTTAAGTATTTCCCTCATGCTGCCAAAATCTGCTCTCATAAAATCCAGTACTCTGGTCCTGGAGTGGTATGGTCAGCACCTGGTGTAATGGTGAACCATACTACTGATGCACACTGTTCCCAAGTGGTTCCTTTTCAGTAACCCCTAACAGAGTCCCAGTTTGCAATAACCAGGGCTAGGATTTCTCCCTTCTAGAGATATTATGATGTTTTACTTCACCAAGGACATTCCAGTGAAGCTGCAAAATTTGCCTTTGAGAAACACTTCACAAACTTCCCACTTTGCCACTTCACAATGCATTTTCCTGGCAATGTGGCATTTTTCAAGCAAAGTTATGGCAAAATTGTAACTGTGCAGGTGAATTTGCATGACTTGAAACATGCCACTTTCCTTGCCAAAAACTTCAAAGCCAGCGTTTCAAGCTTTGTGAAGTTGGCAAACTGAATTAATTCAAAAAGTGAAGTTTGCCAGCTTCACACAGCTTTACTTCTTTTGTTGTCTCTCCAACACTTTGAATCAATAAATTGTCCTGGAATGCCTACACTACTGTACTTTCTGGTTCCTGTTGCTCCCTGCTACAGGGGCCCTGCAGTCAATATCTGGCATGTTGAAGTATTTTAACAGCACTCTTTCATCTATGTGCTCTGCCTTCCTGAGCTCTTCTCCTGATGCCCTGTTCACTATCTCATTGTGATGAGGTGGCCTGTAAGCTACTCCCATCCTGATTACCCTACCTTCTCCTGCTTCCAACTGATCCATAATGTCTCTGTGGTGTTGTTCCCTTTTAAATCGATGTCCCTGGTAGATTTGATGTCCTCCCTGATGTATACAGTTATAACATCCCCTCGGCCCTTCGTTCTATCCTGCTTATAAATGGCATAGCCTGGGATTGCTAGATCCCATGTCATGGTGATAAGTTGCTGTTGAGTCCATCATGACTACTAGGCAGAGCTTGGCCTCCAGCACCAGCACTTGCAAATAAATTATTTTGTTACCTAGGCTTATGGTGTTTACACGTACAATTCTCAAGATGTCCCATTGGCCTCCTCCTGCCCTTAATCTTCCCTCCCCTCCTCTTCCCTCCCTGTTTACCTTGAATACTGCAAAGTCTTTGTTCTTTAATGAGGGAACATTGATCATATTTTCTAGACCCATCATCTGTCAGTGATAGCTGTTCTCTTTGAGATTCCTTCTGAGGTACTTTCCCACATTTCTCTCTCCCACTTACCTCTTACTTTCCCTTAGTAGTTCATATTCTATTATGTTTACTCATGCCCTATTCGATTCATGCCATTGTTGGGAGATTCGCTTGGCCCCTCCTGTTTGTGTCCTTGTTCTCTCTGACTACAGCCTCCCCCTAATCAGTTTAAGCTAATGATAAAAGCATCACACTTTTGTGCCAAGGCCTCAGTTGCATCTAGTGAGAGGTGAAGGCTATCTCACTTATCTAATCTTTTTCCTCACCAGAACTGCACCCAGTTCCCTGCAAAGCAAAACCTTTCTCCCTGCACCACTCCTTAAGCCAAGAGTTGCAACTAGTGATCTGGAAAATCCTATCTGCACCCTTAAACCACACTGGCAAGATTTCAGAGAAAGATATTTGTGATACTTATAGTTTAAGCCTCTCACTCAGCTCCCTAAAACTACCCTTCACCTCCTCCAGTGTTCTACCAGCAAGGTCATTTATCCACAAGTGGACAATGACACTGAGCATCTTCCCTCTCTCAGTTCTCTGTAGATCCTTCCAATCTTTCTGTATCCCTCACTACATATGTATGCAGAAGGTATCTGACCATCCTACTTCCCTGGTTTCCTAAACACTCTATCCATTTTGTCTCGTTGACCTTTCTAGCTGTAATTTTGCCCCTGACTCCAAATTTGTGTTAGGTGCCACCCTAGTTGCAGACCTAGTTACTAAAGGGGCAACATGTTTTAGCACCCTTAGTATGGATACTGGAAATACCAAGTCACTCAGGGGAGCAAAATAATTTGATGTTGTCACTTCTTGGCCCCCATACTCTCAAAGGAACCCCTATTCCTCCCTCCCTCCCTCTGCTTAGCAATTCCAACCCATCAGTCCAGACTCTTGGTGTTTTTTGGAGAAGTGGAGCAGTGGCTTCCTGCACCAGCTCCCACTAGGCCCTGCACTGGAGACGTTTGAGTTTAGTCTTCACCACATCTAGTTCCTTACTGAATACTGCAAACCTGTTACACATCTGGCAGCAACAACATCTCCAGAGGACCTTCCTGAAGGTGGCTGTTTCACAGTTGTTGTGTCCCACTATAATCCCTCTTCCTCAACCAGCCTGACACTACTCGGCACTCTTCATCCTTCATGCCTGTTACTCCTGCAATCTAGGTGTCCCCACTTCTTTACCCTTTCAAGTCACTTTACTACACACCCACTTAGATGATTCTATTACAGCCCCGCTTACTGAAACCTATTAGGCTGCCTCAGAAAGGATTTTTGTAGGGGACCTGAAAATTGCTGATTGCAGTTACTACCTTAACTGCTAACCAGGTTCTAAATGCACATGGCTGGAATGACCCTACCTTTTATGTCCCTTGCAGTATATCTTGTGGCCCTCTTTTCGTCCTGAAGAACACATCATTTAAGTGGACTCCCTCTGTGGTAGGACCAATGCTGTATATGAACCACACTGTTAATATTTCTGTATTACAATATAAACATTTTAAACTTTGTAACATTAATCAGAAATTGTTAGACTTCAAATAGTTACACTCTAACACTTTAACATTTTTCCCACTTAGAGTGCAACATCTAGTGCTGACTGCTTCTCCATGCTGACACCCCCGAGTGTAGTACCCTTATAACCTAGCTCTTACACTATAGCCACTGTGAGAAGAGTTGCTAGGATATACTATAGAAACATAGACTTTGACAGCAGATGAGGACTGCTTGGCCCACCTAGTCTGACCATATTTCTACCTATTGGATAAGCTGCAGATCCTAGTTAACCAACAGCCTACTTGCTCCTACCCCCCACTAGAATTGCCTTATGTCTGTCCCATGCATTCTTGAATTCTCCCACTCTTTTTTGACCTCTACTACCTCCTCAGGAAGGCCGTTCCATCCATCCACCACCCTCTCTGTGAAAAAATACTTCCTCATGTTGCCACTGAGTCATCCTCCCCTCTTTCTTCAAATTGTGCACCACTGTTCTTGCACATCTCTTTTTTTGAAATCAGTCACTCAATTAATCATAATTTATTTGCTGAGCACAATTACAAAAAGATCAAAGCACTGTACAGAGACTTAAAAATATCATATAAAACAAACAGTTAAAATCCTAGCAATAGCAATCTAAAACTTTAAACAATCATTGCATTCTTAGTTCTAAACTTCAGAAGAGAATGCCTGGTTAAAAAGAAAGGGCTTCAATTCTAATTTAAAACTTTCAGTGTTCTGGCACTCTCTTATCTGATGAGGTAGAGAGTTCCACAGGGTCGGCACTATATAGGCAAAAGAATGAGCTCCAGATGTATTCAAATGAAACCTGAAAACCACCAGCAATCCCTCGTCAGCGGAGCGGAGCCAATGGAGGGGGTGGTAAGGAACAAGAAGATCTTGCAAATAGCTGTGTCCCTGTTCATGTAGGGTTTTGTAGGTCAGTAATCTGACCTTGAAGGTGATCCACCAATTTGCCAGCAGCCAGTGCAGATAGTGGAGCATGGGCATGATGTGCCTAGATCTTGGTAGACCAGTCAACAGCCTGGCAGCTGCATTCTGCACTAGCTGCAATTGGCAGATATCAACCCCTGGTAACCCTAGATATAAGGCATTGCATTAATCAAGGCATGAGGTTACAAAGGCATGAACCAGGGTTGGCATGTCACTAGGCAGAATCAGGTGCTTTATCCCGGGCAATGTTCCTCAGTTGCTAAAATGAGGTCTTGACAATGGCTGACACCTGATGTTTGGTGACGGACCGCCATCCAGCACCATGCCCAGAGTTTGCACCTGATCTGAGGTAGGCAGCAGGGCAGACCCGAGCTGAAGTTTGGTAAACTGACCCACTTGCACCTCAGTGCCTTAGTGACCTGGTTCAAACACTGGCACCTCAGTCTTGTCAGCATTCAGCCTCAGCCAGTTAGCACTCATCCAGTACTGAATTTTAGACAGGCAGTTGTTAAAAACTGATTGGACACAAACGATATGTAGACCTGAGTGTCATCTGTGTAGCAGTGAAAACTCAGCCCATACTGCCTGATAACATATACCCGACAGTAGCATATACAGTGTAAACAACATGGGGGGACAAGATGGAGCCCTGCAGTACTCACCAGGACAGAGGGAGAGGTGCCAAGGAAATAATCCCTGACACCACTCTCTGAGTTCTGCACATGAGGAACAATTGAAACCAGTGAATGACTCTCCAAAACAGTCCACACAATACCTGCAGGTGCTCCAACAGCACCCCATGGTACACAGTGTCAAATGCCACTGAGAAATCAAGAAGCACCAAGATGGAATGGCTGCCTCAATCCCCTCTCCATTAGGAGATCTTTAAGTACCCAATCCAGGGCAGTCTCAGTACTATGCCTCTTTTGGAACCCAGACTGGAGAGGATCATTGACATCATGAGATGATAAATGGTCCTCCAGTTGTATGGCCACCACCTTCTCAATAACTTTGCCCACAAAGGGCAGGTAAGAGACAGGTCTGTAGTTAGCTAGGCAGTCTGGATCTAGAGAGGTCTTCTTCAAGGCAGTACTACTACTGCTTCTTTCAGGGACTCAGGAAAAATTCCTCTCTCCAAAGAACACTGGAGTATCCTGGCCAGGACCAGGCCGATGACCGCCACACACCCCATGAGGTTGGACATAGTTTGTGGATGACCAGCGCAACGTCCATGATCACCAGCTGGCTGAAATTGGACCAGACAATCTGGGTGCTTGCAAATCTCAGGCCCATCACTGCAAGGCCTGTTTGAGGGTGCTGATTGGATTCCCGACCTGATAGTGGCAATGTTATCAGCAAAGAACAGAGCAAACTTATCACATCTCGTTTGTGAAAAAGCTCCCCCCAGACTAGAGACAGCTTGGATTGCACAATCTGTCCATGGTCCAGAAGAGCTGAGCTGGTCTGTTTTCTGCTGCAGCAATCTCCCTGAACAGGAATTCTGCTGTCTAACAGGAGATTTCCAATTGATAGTCCTTCAGATGGACTGCCAATCTAAGTGTGTCATCTACCTGGCTGGATTTCCTCCTAAACCATTCCAACCTTCGACCCCTTCTCGTCATCTCCTTCAGAGTCTCAACAAACCATGGAGTCTTCGGGTGAAGGGAGAGGGGACAAACACCGACCGGTGCTACTGAGTTAAGGGCACTAGTCACTGCCCTATTACAGGCCAGCACCAGCTCCCTCTGGCTCTTCGCATGCACTTGTCACACCTGAGAGGTCCAGTATCTCCATTAGTCCATCTGGGGCCAAATCTCTCAAAGGGCAATACCGGACATACTCTATAGGGGCAGGTCTATTAGAGGGTGCCTCGAAACTGAATCTTATGGTATGGTAGTCTGACCTGCTAAATGGTTTCACCATAAGATCTGAAGCCTCCATACCAAGTAGGAAGATCAGGTTTAACGAATGCCCACAGATATATGTTGCAGTGCAAATCACCTGTGTGAGGCACAATGAATTCATCAATTGGAGGAAGTCTTGACCAAATTGCAAGAGTTCTTCATCAACAAAGGCATTGAAGTCCCCCAGAATTATCCATCTGGGGGACTCCAGCACCTGGATAATGACTAAGTCCATGACTTCCTGCAGGAATTCCCTCCCATCACCTGGAGGACGGTAGATAAGAAGGATCCAGCATCGTACATCAGCAGCCACCAGGAATTCAAAAGATCTGATCTTCCCCACTGGTATGTCCACAAGGCCCAGCTCCAATTTAAAACTAAAGGCAACACCCTCACCCCTACAATCCTCTCATGTGGTGTATTTCTGAGTACCCAGCTGGAATTGCTGCCTCCAGAATGGGACCAGCATTCTCATCCAGCCAGATCTCAGTGATGTAAGCCAGATCTGTTGTTCCAACAAGATCAGCTATAATCGCCGCCTTGTTTTTAATAGATTTGGCACTACACAACACTGCATGATAAGGATAGGTAGACAAAGCAGATCCAGCTACTAGCCCACCACTTGTGGAGCCCTTGGGTATGGGACTGAGGTAGGGAAACCCCATTTCCTGGACCCATGTCACCCCAGGGGATCTTGTTGACCTCACCACCCCAATCCATCGACCCCCCCTCTCCATGGCCCAGGCCTAGTGGACCATTGCCTCCCCCCAAAGCTATCTGCAGTGCCCTTCAGCATACATATACCTCTAGTGTCAAGGGGGAGATATCAAACAACTGAAGGTCCCTGAGCTCAGTGGGATAGTGGTACCTGACCACCGAGGAACAAGACAGACACATTATCACTCCCCCCAGACTGCTAACAATCAGCCCACCCACACTCACTACACACACACACCCTTAAATTCTCAACTAACATACAATACTTCCACTCTTAATCTACAAAAACTACCACACTTAATTTAAATTTCTATTCCCTACATTCTACAACCATTCAAACCCACATACACACAATACTTTAACCTCCTAACAATAAGCCTACTGACCTCTTAATAAATTAAACAATTTTATTAAATACTTTCATTAATCAATAACTAACAAAATTAAATGCTCTATGCAACAAAATAAAATATAAAAGGAATAATGTAGAAAGTCCGACTAATAAGTTTGTTTAGGAGAACAGTTTCTCCACAGTTCCAGGAAAAAGGACCTTCACAGATCCTGTTTTGATTTCTTCAAGACTGTGGAGGCTCCCACCCTTAATGTCAGTGACAAAATAATTTATCTGAATCTGGACACTCTCTCTGTCCGTAATCAAGGTTCAACAGTTTTAATTTAGTTAGATCGGTAAATTGGCACTATATTGCTCAACTAGTGTTTTGGAAAGAAAACAAATGTTTTGACCTGCACAGCTTATACAGTCCACGACAGTGTCCCCTTCAACCAGCCTCCAGGGAGATGATACTGATCCACACTTTTTTTCTTTGATGTTAGCATCCTTCAATTTCTTGCTTGGTACATGGTTAGGCTCCCCTCCTGGTCCCACTACCTCTGTAGTGGGAAACCATGGTTTTGCCACCCCTGTCAACCGACAGGCACAAATCCTGGTCCTCCTCCATGAGGAAATCCTTCAAGGCTCAAAGTTGGGGTCAGACCACTTGGTTCAACTCACCTGCATCCAAAAGGAAAAGCAGTGGCCCTTCGACTACCGTACTCCAGATTCCATTGGTAGCATCAAGCATAGGTGTCTGCCCCGAGCAAAACCATCCGACTAGAATCTGATCAGACAGACAGGACCTCCCAGAGACAAAACCTTTCCCTGATATTAACCCAGGTGATGACCACCCTCCAGCGATCAATCCCAGAACCAACCCAGGGTCACAGCATGCTCCACAAAGGTCCCCCCCTTCACAGCTCCTCAGACCTTGGTTCTTCCCAGCACCTTCTCCAGTTCACTGCTCCTCCATCGATGATGCAAGTTTTTCTATGTGGGCACTCCTCCGGGCCACACCAAGCCAGCTTCAAACTCACAGTCCTAGTTCCAGGGGCACAGGGTGAATGAAAACCAGCAGGTCACACAGCAAGGTAAGTTAGTAGTAACCCCCATTGTGTACTTTTCCCCTAGGATTTTATTTCCCAGGTGCTTTACTTTGCACTACTTTGCATTGAGTCTAAGCTGACATACTTTTGACCATTCCTCCAACCTTGCCAAGTCCCGTCTCATCCATTCCACCACCCCCATGTATCAACCTTGTTGCAGATCTTTGTATTGTCTGCAAAGAGTCATATTTTTCCTTCCAGCCCCTCAGCAATCTCACCTATAAAATCATTAAAGAGGACCAATCCCAGTACCGAACCCTGTGGTACCCCACTAGTAACCCTCCTTTCTTTGGAGTGGACTCTGTTCACTATTGCCCTCTGAGTCCTGTTGTCTGGCCAGTGTTTTACCCAATCTACCACCCTGGGACCCACTCCAAGGCTGGCCAACTTGTTTATTAATCTTTTGTGTTGGACTGTGTCAAATGCCTTACTAAAATCTAGGTAGACCATATCCACAGACCCCTCTCTGATCTACTACTTTGGTCACCCAGTCAAAGAAATCTATTACATTCATCTGACATGACCTTCCTGCTGTGAATACATGCTGCCTTGGGTTCTGTGCCCCACTGGCCTCTAGGTACTCAGTTCTTTCTTCCAGGAGTGATTCCACCATTTTCCCTACCACTGAGGTCAAACTAACAGGTCTGTAGTTTCCTGCATCTGCCTTGCTCCCACTTTTGTGAAGGGGAATCACATCTACCCTCCTCCAGTCCTCAGGAACCACACCATCCTCCCATGATTTGTTAAAAAGGGTAGTCAGTGGTGTCACTAGTTCTCCCCTTAGTTCTGTTCTTTTAAAATTCTGGGGTAAATCCCATCAGGCCCCATTGCTTTCTCCACCTTGAGTTTTAGGAGTTCTTTCATGACCCTTTCTTCTGTGAATGGACTGGTATCTACCCCTCTATCCAGAGTGCTTCTATTGTTTGGTTTAGGTACATCCCCCTCCTCTTCTTTTGTGAATACTGAGTAAAAGTATTCATTCAATATTGCTGCCTTTTCACTGTCACCCTCTGCACACCCCCTCCCCTTTATTAAGCTTCACTATCCCTCCCCTGGTCTTTTTCCACTCCCTAATGTACCAATAAATTGTGTTATCCCCCTTTTTAACTGAGTTGGCTATCTTTTCCTCGGTTTGGGCCTTTGCTATTCTGACTGCCTTCCCCACTTCCATCTGCTTCAACTGATGCAGTTCTCTGTCCTGCTCCTTCTGTGATTCTTTATACTTCCTGAATGCTATCTTTTTCTCCCTAACCTTCCCCACCACTTCTTTTGAGAACCATAGTGTTTTTCCCTTCATTTAGTTTTGTTTATTTGCTTCACACAAAGGCTTGTTGCCCCTGTGATGGCAGTTTTTAATTTTCCCCATTGTTCCTCCACCCCTTCCTCCTTCCCATTTGCTAGTGTATTCCTTAGGCACTCTCCCATTTTGCCAAAAGTTAGCCCTCCTAAAGTCCAGTACCCTCACTTTTGTATGGCTTGACTCTACGGCTGTGTTTATCGTGAAACACACTGTTTGGTGGTCACTTGTTCCCAGATGGTTACCCACTTCTAAATCTGAGATCCTCTGTCTCTGTGCCCATTTGAGAGTACAGGTTTTAAGATTGCTCTCTCCCTCGAGTGAGTTTCAATGCTAGATGTCTGAGGCATGCCCCCTGTAGGGCATCGAGAATGACCCTGCCCCTTGATGTGGCTGCAGCAAAGTTGCTCCAGTTAACATCTGGCATATTCAGGTTCCCCATCAAGAATATCTCTCATTCTTCTGTCATTCTAGGGATGCCTTCTATCATTTCCTTGTCCCTTACCTCCCCCTGACATGGGGGTCTGTATACAACCCTGTGTGGATTGTGGTGCCATTTCCTGTCTTCAAGGTGATCCAAAGTGTCTCCGGTCCTCCCTGTTTACCCTTTAATTTTGTTGCTTTGATTACGCAGAGAGCTACTCCTCCTCCTCCTCCTCTTTTACCCTCCCTGACCCTCCTGTAAATTGTGTACCCTGGTATGTTGACATCCCATTCATGGTTCTCCGAGGGGTAGTGTGAGTTTATGAAAGTCAGTTGTTGCTCTGCCTGCTTCACACTCCCTCTTCCTATTGGAGGAGTGATCCAGGTAGCAGAGAAGAGATGATTTTAAAAAGTTCCTGAGTGCTTGT
Source organism: Neoceratodus forsteri (assembly GCA_016271365.2). Lineage (NCBI taxonomy): Eukaryota > Metazoa > Chordata > Ceratodontiformes > Ceratodontidae > Neoceratodus > Neoceratodus forsteri. The sequence continues at coordinate 603,192,145 of CM057456.1, read as the reverse complement.
GGAACTAGACCAACCATGTGGGTCACTCCCCACCACACAGTCTGTCAAGTAAGCAGTCAAATCAGCCATGCTAATCAGACACTACCTGCTTGAGTCGAGTGCTGTGTTCAAAAGCTGCTCATCATTGCAGTTGCTCCACCCACTTCACACTGTCCCTCTTAATTTGAGGACCAATCAAGGTACCAGGGAACAGATGAGTTCAGTAAGTTCCTGAGTGCTCATGGAACCTGTCAACCCATTCAGCTATTTCCTCACCACGTAGTCTCTCAACTAAGGAGTCAGATCAGCTGTGCTGATCACACACTGCTCACTTGAGCAGGGAGCTGAGTTAAAAAACAACTTCTCACCATTGTAGTTCTGCCCACTTAACTCTCCTCCTCCTGACTGGAGGACCAATCCAGCTATCGGTTAACAGATGAGTTGAGTAAATCCCTGAATGCTTGTGGATAGTAAATCTGTTCAACAATTTCCTCACAGTCATCACACAGATGCTTTCTGAGGAGTCAGTAAGTTGTGCTGATCAAATCCTAAGCTACTGTGTAAGCTGCTTTCTAACTGGTGCAGCATTCCTTTTGATTATGCTAACCTTCAAGATATCAAGTATGACAGCACTTACAGCAGCATATTTGTGATCACTAACTTTAGACTAGAACGTTCCCGCAAAATATCTTATTTCTGATTGGTAACAAATTCTAAGAAAATTATTTAGAATTATTTTTGCATTATGGCTACTTTATAGTAACTCAAAGTCTAAAGCATAGTAAAAGGTTTTGATATGAATGGCAGCATACATTTGTAGGACTTGTGATCTAAAGCATACGTCTATGGTAACTTTCATCTATTTCAGGCTGTAGGGATGGAAAAGTCATCTTTCAGAGCAAAATGTCTTTGTCCTGGTCTCTCGGCAGCATCACCTCTGGCAGTTTCCTGGGGTCTGTCTTCTCTTGCATCACCTTCAGTCAAACAGCTGGTAAGGTTCTTGCATCGCCAGAAAGTGCGAGGATGTCCAGCACCTGCCAAGGCTCATAGTGTTCCCACCAGTACTATCTATACACTAGGGCTGTCCAGGATTGTTGTAAAGTGCTCAGTATTCTTTTATTCACAAGTGTAATAATGCAAAATGGATAAAAACATTCATAAAAGACACCACAATTAGCAAGGTCCTGGATGTATTCAAACAATGCAGACAAACAGCCTGTACACAAGACCCCACTCCCACTGATGTTGGAACATCGCATCAGCTGACACATTTCACACATTGTGCTTTTTCAAAGGATGACTTGACATTCAGTATTGCCCTCTTAAATATTAAAGTCTTAAAGGAACAGTACCATTAGTGTATAAAACTGACCAGTGCTCAATGCAAAAGAACTTAAGTTAAAAATTAAGATAAATAGAGACTAACACGTCAGCAAATGGTGCATACACATACAATAAAGCACATAATTTATAGGGGATGATTGTTATACCATAAATAACTTATTTCATAAATATATGACATATCACAACTTGGTTCAAAAAATTCAATTTATACAAAAAACAGAGAGCAAGATTGCACATGGTTTTCTAATAAAACTCACAGCAAGCCAAAATAGGTTTACTTGCTTGTACAAATCTAAAAAGGAAAAAAAAGAATGATGAAAACCTTTATGTAAATCAAAAAAAGTGACCCCACTGAAAGGTTTAAGAAAATTGTGAACAGCTATCAGAAACTAGCAAAAGAAATGAATTTGCTTCCCACACAGGTTGTTGAGTTCCTAACTGTTGATTTTCCAGTAAGGTCTACCATCTATTGTTTACCTAAAATACACAAAGATTTGGTAAACCCTCTCGGCAGGCCCATTTTCTCAGGAAATAATCCATTGACTGAGCCCCTGTCTAAGTACATAGACTACCACATAGCAGACCTAGTAAAAAATGTACCTTCGTGCATTAAGGATACTAGAGAAATACTTAGGATCCTGGAATATTTATATGTAGTGAAAAATAGCTTGCTGATCACACTTCATGTGACATCTCTGTATATAAACATCCCCCATAGTGAAGGACTTGAGGCTTTGAGATTCTATTTAGACTCCAAAGTGAAGATGTCAAACAAAGGAGTAGAGGACACTGCAGAGCAGAACACTGCTGCACAGGAGTTAGTGCTACAAACCTCACCTAAAACAGGGACCAAAAGCAAAAACAAAATCCAAAACACTTCTGATCATAGGTGACTCCATGATTTGGGGAGTTGATACCTACCTCCAGCCAAGGGTAATGGTCAGATGTCTCCCAGGTACATCAGCATGGAGAGACACTGATCACATTACTAAAATCATGCAGGAAGCAGGAGAAAACGTGAATGTCCTGGTACACATAGGAACTAATGATCTTGCCAGTCGGTCAGTTGTGGAGACCGAGGAACACCTGACCAGACTGGGAAACACACTGTCATCCATTTCATCTGGCATCTCCTTCTCTGAGATCCTGCCAGTCTGGGAGAGGGGAGCAGATGGACAGAAGGTCAGAGAAGGGGAGCTTGGGGAGATTAACATGTGGCTTAAGGGCTGGTGCCAGGAAAAAGGACACAAATTTGTAGGTAACTGGCAACAGTTTCGGGACCGTAAGTTCTTTAAATTTGATGGACTGCATCTGACTGAGGAGTGAGTCAATGCATTCTTGCAGAAGTTTGATGTCTTTGCAGAATATTTAAACTAGCCAATGGGGAGAGAGGTGCTGCACCCAATACATCGAATGGGAAGAACATCCCTCTCCCAGCTAGTGATCAAACATGAGATCAGCATGTTTGTAGTTCATTTGCATCACCAGGTAAGGAAAAAGGTCCACTTCCCACACAACACACAGGGGAAATGATGGACCTCACCCAACAACTGATGCAATGAAATTTGGCCAATAGAAAATCATGTACACAAACACCAGCAGTTTGGGAAACAAGATTCCAGACCTGAAGGCAATAATGACAGAGGCCAAACTAGACACAGTAGCCATTAGTGAGATATGTTTCACTAGTAACTACACTTGGGAGACTTCATTACCCGGCTATATACTGTTCAGAAGACACCAATGTGCAAAAAGGGTGGGGGGAGTAACCCTTTAAGTCAATGAAAATAACAAAGCTACAGAAATTCAGAATACACATAAGGAGTCAGAAGAACTGTGGTTCACCCTGGAAACAGGAGATGGGACAGCCATATGAACTGGGGTTGTCTACAGGCCTTCAGACCAGGGGAAGGACATAGACACATTACTGCTAGAAGATATACAAAACATGATAGCTAAAGGGGAAGTTCTGATAATGGGAGACTTCAACATGCCAGATACAGATTGGTCAATGCCAGCTGAAACAGCCACCAGAACTAGACACATAGTGGATTCCCTGCAGGGGGAAGGGGCTCAAACAACTGGTACAACAACTCACATAAGACAGGACTATCCTAGATCTAGTACTGACTAATGGAGAAAGGATCACAGATCTCCAGGTAGAAGGTCACCTGGGGGCCAGTGACCATCACATGGTATGGTTCAACTTGGCCACTAGAACTAAATCATCCCATTCCAAGGCAAAAATATGGGACTTCAGAGGAGCTGACATTGATAAGATGGCCAACAGAGTTAGGCTAGCCCTGGCAAGAAGAAATACAGGTGAGGGGGTGCAGGTAAAGTGGGCAAGCATTAAGGATACAATGCTTGAAGCAACATCCCACTGTGTTAGGGAGAAAAGCAAGAGCAAAAGAAAGAGGAAACCACTTTAGTTCTCAGAAACAGTAGCAGAAAAGGTCAGAGCCAAAAGGTTGGCCTTCAGGAAATATGATGGAACGCAGCAGGATGAAGATAGGGAGGCATACCAAACTTCCCTAAGGGAAGCAGAGAAGGCAATAAGGCAGGCAAAGGCCCAAACCAAGGAAAGACTAGCATGAACAGTAAAAGATGGGGACAAGACTTTCTATAGATACATTAGTAAAAGGAGAAAATCCAGAGGGGGGATTGCTAAGATCAAAAGGGATAAGGGGGAGTGTGCGGAGGAGGACCAAGGAAAAGCATCTACCCTAAATAGATACATCTGGTCAGTATTTACTAAGAAGAAGGTAGGGCAGGGCCCACAGCTCAGCACCATGTGCACAGGGGGGAAGGAGGTGTGCACAAGTCCCTTCACAAAAGGAAGGGTCCTACAAGAGCTCGCTAAGCTCAAGGTGGACAAGGCAATGGGACTGGATGACATAAATCCCAGGGTACTAAAAGAGCTAAGGGTGGAACTAGCAGAGCCATTATCAGAACTGTTTAATGAGTCTATGAGCACAGGAGCCATCCCAGAAGACTGGAGAAGGGCTCAAGTGATCCCGCTCCACAAGAGTCGTAGCAGGGAGGAGGAGGTAGGGAACTACAGATCAATCAGTCTTACCTCAGTAGTGGGCAAGATTATGCAGGCACTCCTTTAGGAAAGGATAGTGCAACACCTGGAATCCTGGAATCCTTAGGAGCACGGGATCCAAGGCAGCATGGGTGTACAACAGGAAGGTACTGTCAAACTAGTGTCATAGATTACTTTGACTGGGTAACCAGAGTGGTGGACCAAGGGGGTGTAGTTGATGTTGCCTACCTTGACTTCAGCAAAGTTTTGATACTGTTCCACATAAAAGATTAATTAGTGGGATGGGCCAGAAGTTGGTCAACTGGGTGGCAAACTGGTTGGCGGGCAGAACACAGAGAGTGATGGTAAATGGTATACAGTCAGAAGAGATGCAAGTCACATGTGGGGTACCTCAGGGATCAGTCCTGGGGCCAGTCCTTTTCAATATCTTCATCAGTGACATTGCAGATGACTGGTGGGTAAGGTTTGTCTGGTTGCAGATGACACCAAGATCTGCAACAGAGTAGATGTTCCAGATGTGGTGGGCAAAATGAGAAGAGATATGGATAAACTGGCAAAATGGTCAGGAGAGTGGCAACTGGGGTTTAATACAAAGAAGTGCAAGATCACGCACATGGGGAAGAAAAACCCTGAAGCCACCTATAGGTTAGGAGGGGAGTTACTGGCAATCACAGGGGAAGAAAGAGACTTGGGCATCGTCATCACAGATGACCTGAAATCATCCAAGCAGACCACTAAAGCAGTAGGTAAGGCTATGGTGATGTTGGGGTGTATTAGTAGGAGTATCACAAGTCATAAGAGGGAGGTAATAATCCCTCTTTACAAGGCACTGGTTAGGCCCCATCTGGAGTTCTGCATGTAGTACTGGAGGCCACACCTGCACAGGGACATTAACAAAATGGAGGCAGTCCAGAGAAAGGCAACCAAAATGGTGCAGGGACTGCATCAGAAAACATATGAGGACAGATTAACGAACCTCAATATGTATACCCTAGAGCAAAGGAGGGAGAGAGGTGATATGATTGAAACATTCAAACATCTTAAGGGCTATTAACAAGGTGAAAGAGTCTAACATGTTTCAATATAAGAAAAATAGCAGGACAAAAGGACACAGCATGAGATTAGAGAGAAGCTGATTAAGGGGTAATGTAAGGAAGTTCTTTTTCACAGAAAGTGTGGTGGATGCATGGAACGGCCTACCACAGGAAGTGGTGGATATGAATACAGTGCAGAGCTTCAGACAGGCATGGATTAGGTTTAATGGAGCAATATGAATAGATAGGCCATTGACAGAGTAATGGCCTATGGCACATTCATAAGGTAGAAAAAATGGGCAGACTAGATGGGCCTTGAGATCCTTATCTGCCATCAGTTCTATGTTTCTATGTCTCCAGCTACCGATGTATTAATTCAACTTTTAAAATATGTACTAGCGTTTAACTCATTCTCTTATAAATCTGATTTTTACCTTCAAAAAAGAGGTACTGCAATGGGAGCAAATTTTGCTCCAAACTATGCAAATCTCTACATGGCAAATGGGAGCATGATGCAGTATGTAATGAAGAAATGAATTCCTTTCTCCACAGACTTGATCTGTGGAGATTTATTGATGACATATTAATTGTCTGGAAGGGCTCTGAAAAAGTTATTTGAATCTGTAGAATTTTTGGAGAACAGTAATAAAAACTGGGACTTAGTGTAGCCTTTAGTCATACTCAGATTAACTTTCTAAATTTGACAGTCATTAAGGATGGGGAAGGGGGAGTGGACAGCTGCTCTTTACAGAAAAAGCACAGATGGGAACATGCTTTTGCTGGCCAGTAGTAGCCACCCTCCCCATGTGATCAAAAGCATCCCAAAAGGACAGTTTATTAGAACAAAGAGAAATGGTGGGAATGAGCAAGTATACACAGAAAGAGAAGAGGAATTGGCCCAGAGACTAAGAAGCAGAGGATACAAGGAGCAGACCATTCAGGAGCTAGGAGGGTGGTTGATGAAACACTGAGGGAAGTGTTGATGAAAGAAAGAAACAAATTCAATAACTAGGACAAACAACCTACATTTGTTAGCACCTACAACCCCCAAGCATATCAAATAGCAGATATTGTTAAAAAACATTGGCATATTTCGCTGCAAGATCTTGGCCTCAGGGACATTGATCCAAGAGGACCAAAAGCTGTGCTTAGAAGGGGTAAAATAATAAAGTACATGGTTTTAAACTCTGTATAACCACTGGATGAAAGTCCCTGCATGTGGCTTCCAAGAAGAGAAAGCAGTACTAACAGATGCGGGAACTGTAAATACTGCCCCAAGGTGAAAAATACCAAAACCTTTAAAAATCCAGTATCTGGTGTAGAAACATGTGTCAGGGGATTTATGACATGTTGTACCACTGGTCTGATATATATGGCAGAATGTAAATGCAATTATTTCTACATAGGAAAGACCAAGAGGGCTTTCAAGATCAGGATTGGGGAACATGTCAGAGCAATCGAGGGAGGTGATCTAACAAATACCCTAGCCATGCATGTCAATAAAGCCAGGAACTGCAAGGATCGTGATTCTGTTATTACTGGCATTGAAGAACCTATCCTGTCTTGGGGATGGGGACTACAATAACTTGCTGCTTTAAAGGGAGCAGTATTGGATATTTCACTTAAAAGCTATGGAAGGACTAGGACTAAATGGTAGAACTGAGATTAAACTTTTTTTTAAAAAAATGAATGTTTTTAATTGCATATTGATTCTAATCTTACTGTTTTCTTGCTTTCCTTTTCAGATTTACACCAGCAACTAAACCTCTTTTGACTTGCTGTGAGTTTTATCAGAAAACTATGTGCAATCTTGCTCTCTCTTTATTGTCTGTATAAATGGGATTTTTTGAACCAAGATATGAAATGTCACTTATTTATGAAATAAGTTATTTATGATATAACAATCATCCCCTATGCATATGTGCTTTATTGTATGTATATGCACCATTTGCTGATGATAGTATCTATTTATCTTGTTTTTTAAAATAAGTTTTTTTGCACTGCGCACTGATCAATTTTACGAACATACGAATGTGCCAGAAGAAACAGACCACCTGATCTATTTAAGTCTGCTCAAGTGTGCAGCTAGCACCCCTAGTTTGCAGCTGCCCCACCCCCTCCCCATTGACATCCCACTGCCACCCCCACCTCCGGCACCCTCACTCTCCCCTCTCCCTTGTCCCATTATATACACTACTGGTACTGTCCCTTTAAGAATGTAGCATTTAAGAGAGCAATACTGAATGTCACATCATCCATTATGCAAAATGCGTCAGGTGATGTGAAGTTCTGACATCAGTGGGAGTGGGGCCTTGTTGTGTATAGACTGTTTGGCTGTATTGTTTGAATCCATCCAGGGCCTTGCTGATTGTGGCATCTTTTGTGAATGTTTCTATCCATTTTTGCATTATTTCAGTTGTGAACCAAAAGAATACTGAGCACTTTGCAACAATTCTAGACAGTCCTTGTGTGTAGATAGTACTGGTGGGAACACAACGAGCCTCAGCAGGTGCTAGGCCCCTCGTACTAACTCATTGTCTACAATTATCAAAGGCACTGCTGTTTCTTGGTGCAATCACCATCCACTTGCTTGTTAATCTTTCATCACCACCAATGAAAAAGCTGGTCAGTCTTTTGCATCACTGCCAGTGGTTGCCAACTTGTAATACACTCATGAGAATTGCTTTATCTTTTTAGATAATGTTTTATAACTTGGTGGCTCCTGTGACACTTGGCCAGCTGATTATGATTATTGTATGATATTTGTAATATAAAAATATAGTATGTGATTGTCTCACATAAGACAGCCTGTGCTTCCATCCCCCCCAGGTTTCAGTGAAACTACAGGATATGTACACTGACCAGATGATGTGTGAAACTGACCAGTAAAGGGGAAACCTAGAGTTTTCTGTCTGTTCTTAATTAAGGTTCTAGCCATCTGCCAGAGGATAAGCCTAATAAACTTTCATGAATTCCTGGAGGAACCTATTGTTAACAGCAATGTGTTAAAACATCATAAAACCCTTTGATCTCCTTGGGAAAACAGGAACAAGCCACCAGTTAAAAGGAAAGGCTTGATTAAAGACTGTCATAATTTAGGATATGTCTACTTTTCTTCTGAAGTCACATTACTAAAAATACTTCCTGGTAGAAAATCATTTTTTGTAATTTTATATTCTAAAAGGAGGAGCTAGATGACTCACAGAAGGGGTGTGGAGACACAGAGTTTAAACTGATACTTGTGTCTAAAATGTCAATATGCCATCTTGGGGCTCTAAAGAGACACAGCTCTCTGATCTAACTCTAAAACGTACTTCCAGAGGTAATACCTTACATAGCAAAAGTTTAACTGTATCATGGTAGGAGTTTTGTTTTGTAATCTTCCCTTGTTCTTCTATGTGATTGTGAGTTCTTTAATATATTGTTCTGTGTTTACATTTTCATATTTTTATCATCTTTTAGTAAGGAATCTTTTTTTCAAGATACTGCCTGGATGTGCCTTCCAGCTTCTCTTTGCATGTGAGGTATATGTGGTTATATCTGACAGCTCTTTTGAAGGGCTTGATGGCATTACTAAACTGGGAAAAGGTAAGAATGTACATAAGGTCTCTTATAGAGTTAAAAGGATTCATTTTCGAAGCCTGGCTGGGTGCCCCTGGTGAAAGATTGTACTGCAATCCCCGAAGGGGGTACGTATCTGAGCCTGTACATTGGGTACGCTAGCATAAGGTTCACAGTTTGAACCCCCCCCCCCCAGAACTTGAGACTAAAGGTGATTCGGACCCAAAAGCAGACAGGAGGGTTACCCTGTCTGTTATCTGTTCACACTATTGCACTCGGAGGTTGGCACTGTGGCAGCAGAGAGCCTGAACTGCTGAGTGCATTTGTGACAGCTCCCATCAAGAAAGTTTACAAACTTGTGCTCCGTCTGTTAGATGAGTCACACCTGGAAAAGAGTTTCAGCTCAGTGTGCCTATCCTGCTCACCAAATTTTAAATAAATAAATGAAAATATCTTAATAAAGACTCGGAATATTAAAATTACATTCTTGTGTTAATCATTATGAGAGCTTCTAAATGATGCATTTTAGATATTGGTAGGATAAACACATTTTCATCTGTATCCAAGTTCCACAGGTCCCAAAGGTGTCTTTAAAATGTCCTTTGGTACCTACAATTATTCCCCCAAAGAAGGTATGAAAATTGATTATTATAACATCTGGCATTCTTTCTTAAAATGCAAAAATATTTCTCAAGTTGTGTTTCTGTTTTACATTTGATCATACATCTTCTTCATGATGCATCTCTGGCTTAACAGTTAAAGCTGCTTATCTGTATCCATGATTTAGTGCCTGTTATCTTGCTAGAGCTTGGTTTGGACACTAGTACCAACATCACAGGAAAAAAAAGTATTTTTCCCCTGCCCCAACCCAGCACTTTCACCTGACTACCCACCCCAGCCACCTCTTCCCACTGAAGACCACCTGATGGAACCCTGGCTTACCTCCCCCCCAGGCTGGGACATGGTAGGGGGGCTCCCTCTTAAATCCCTCCCCAGAGGAATCAAGTCTTTGTTGGGATCCAGGTGGTACTGCAGCCTCAGGCAGGTGAGGACCCACTATTGGGCCCTTGCATCAGTGTCACATCAGGAGAGGTGCATTTCTGTGTACGCCCTCCCATAGCATGACATGCCATGACTTACGATGGCATCCATCACACTCTCCCCACTTGGTGTGAGCATCGGGACTGCGATACCTGTGGCTGTGGCCAGAGGTCAAGCCACCCCCAAGCCAGTGTGCCTCTCTTCCCCCGGAGAAGCTGAATGGTCCATTGAATGCTCAGACATCCTCCCCCCGGCCGGCCCACTGCCTCCCGGATCCGCTTCCAAACCCAGGTGGTCAGCATCACAAGCAGAAATACAACTGCTATACCGAAGAGCCGGCCATAAAATTACATTTCATCTATATTTCCTCCTGGGAATTTAATCCCTTCCTTCCTTATTCACCCAGGCATAATCTGTCCATATGTGTGTTTTAAACTGAATTCTTCTCCTGGGAGCTATGTTCATATAATTGCCAGTACTGCACATGAATTGCCACTTCTAAACATTAATATGTTTATCCAAGCAGTCATTTTGCCTAGTATATTTTTGTAAGGCATTAAAATAAAAAAAAAAAAAAAAAAACGGGGTGATAACACGTTACCAGTCACAAACCGGCTTGGTGTTTGCATACACTTCAGGCTCTGAAGTCTGTTAGATCTTGTGACTGTGGTGAGTTTCAGAAGCCGAGGGCTACTAATAAATGGTTAAGATGGTTACAATTGTTTAGGTGCCTTATTTGTCCTTGTCAGTGGGTGCTCAGTTTTTCAGTTTGCTGTGCTTCATTTTGCCTAGTATATTACTGTATGACATTAAAATAAATAAATCTAGGGTCATACCTCAGACTAATTAATAATACTTAAGTATTTTTTATCTTAAATCAATTGTTCCTATATCTTACCCCCTATATGAAGTTCCATATTTAAAATATAATTGCTTTGCTATCTTGGGCTCACCATGACCTAAACATAGAAACATAGAATTTGATGGCAGATAAGGACCGCTTGGCCCACCTGGTCTGCCCATTTCCGTACCTAATGGATAAGCTACATCCTAGTTAACTAACAGTCTACTTCCTCCTACCCCCCCACTAGAATTGCTTGATGTCTGTCCCATGCATTCTTGAATTCCCCCACTGTTTTTGTCTCCACAACCTTCTCAGGAAGGCTATTCCATGCATCTACAACCCTCTCCATGAAAAAATACTCCCTCACATTACCTCTGAGCCATCCCCCTCTACCTTCAAATTGTGCCCCCTTGTTCTTGCACATCCCTTTTTCTGAGTGATGCTATCCTCTTGGACTTTGTTGATTCCCTTGAGGTATTTGAAAGTTTCTATCATGCCCCCCCTTTCCTTGAGGGTATACATATTAAGCTCCTTTAGTCTCTCTTCATAAGTTTTCTGGTGCAGACCATAAACCATTTTGGTTGCCCTCCTCTAGACAGCCTCCAGCCTCTCTATGTCTTTGCGGAGAAAGGGTCTCCAGAACTGCACGCAGTACTCCAGATGAGGTCTCACCAACTGTCTGTACAGAGGGATAACAACTTCCTGTTTTCTACTGGTGATGCCTCTCCCTATGCATCCCAGTATCCCCCCAAGCCCTCCTTACTGCCTTCTCACATTGCTTGCCCACCTTTAGGTGATCTGTTATAACTACCCTCAGGTCACTTTCCATTTTTGTTGTTGTCAGTATCTCATCCCTTCACTGTGTACTCTTCCCCTAGGTTTTTGTTTCCCAGGTGCATTACTTTGCACTTCTTTGTGTTGAATCTAAGCAGCCATACATTTGACCATTCCTCTAACCTTAACAAGTCCCTTCTCATCCTTACCACCCCACCTTGTTTATCAACTCTGTTGCAGATCTTTGTGTCATCTGCAAAGAGACATACTTTTCCATCCAGTACCCCTGCAATGTTACTTATAAAGACATTAAAAAGGATCAGACCCAGTACTGAACCCTGTGGTACCTCACTAGTAACCCCCTTTCCTCACTGTGGACTCCGTTTACTATTACCCTCTGCGTCCTGTTGTAGACCCAATGTTTTACCCAGGCTAACACCCTGGGATCCACTCCCTGGCTGGCTAATTTGTTCATTAATCTTTTGTGCGGGACTGTCAAATGCCTTGCTAAAGTCTAGGTAGACCATGTCCACAGCCCCTCCCTGGTCTACTACTTTGGTCACCCAGTCAAATAAAAAAGATTAGCTTCATCTGACATGACCTTTCCACTGTGAATCTATTCTGCCTTGTGTCCTGTGCCCCACTGGCCTCTAGGTACTCAACAGTTCTTTCCTTCAGAAGTGATTCCATCATTTTCCCTACCACTGAGGTCAAACTGACAGGTCTGTAGTTTCCTGCCTCTGTCTTGCTCCCACTTTTGTGAAAGGGAATCACATCAGTCTTCCTCCAGTCCTCAGGTACCACACCATCCTCCCATGATTTGTTAAAAAGGGTAGTCAATGGTGTTACCAGTTCTTCCCATACTTCTTTTAGAATTCAGGGGTGAATCCCATCGGGACCCATTGCTTTGTCCATCTTCAGTTTTAGGAGTTCTTTCAAACCCTTTCTTCTGTGAAAAGACTGATATCGAACCCCCCTATCCAGAGTGCTTCTATTGACTGGATGAGGTACCCCCCCTCCTCTTCCTTTGTGAATACTGAGCAGAAGTATTCATTCAGTATCCCTGCTTTTTCACTGTCCCTCTCTGCCCACCCACCATCCTCTTTATGCAGCCTCAGTAACCCTCCCTTTGGTCTTTCTTTGCTCCCCAATGTACATATAAAAGATTTCATCCCCCTTCTTAACCGAGTTGGCTATCTTTTCCTCAGTTTGGGCCTTTGCTATTCTGACTGTGTTCCCCACTTCCTTCTGCTTTAACTAGTACCGTTCTCTGTCCTGCTCCTTCTGTGGTTCCTTATACTTCCTGAATGCTATATTTTTCTCCCTAACCTTCCCCGCCACCTCTTTTGAGAACCATAGTAGTTTTTCTTTCATTTTGATTTGTTTATTTGCTTTACACAAAGGCTTGTTGCCTCTGTGATGGCAATTTTGATGTTTCTCCATTGTTGTTCCACCCCTCCTTCTTGCCTGTTTGCTAGTGTTTTTCTGAGGCTCTCTCCCATTTTGACAAAATCAGCCCTCCTAAAGTCCAGTAGCTTCACTTTTATATGGTTTGACTGTACAGCTGAGCTAATTGTGAACCACACTGTTTGGTGGTCACTTGTTCCCAGATGGCTACCCACTTCTAGATCTGAGATCCTCTCGCTGTCCCCATTTGAGAGAACCAGGTCTAAGATTGCTCCCTCCAGAGTGAGTTCTAACACTAGCTGACTGAGGCATGCCCCCTTTAGGGCATCGAGAATGGCCCTGTTCTTGGATGTGGCTGCAGCAAAGGTGCTCCAGTTAACATCTGGCATATACAGGTCCCCCATCAGCAATATCTCCCCTTTCTCTGCCATCCTAAGGATGCCTTCTGTCATTTCCTTGTCCATTTCCTCCCCCTGAGACAGAGGTCTGTATACAACCCCATGTGGATTGTGGTGCCATTTCCAGTCTCCAGGGTGACCCACAGCACCTCCTCTCCTCCCTGTTCCATTGCTTTAATCCCTTCCCTTACATAGAAAGCTACTCCTCCTCTTCTACCCTTCTTGTCCATGCTGTAGATTGTGTACCCTGGTATGTTGACATCCCAGTCATGGTTCTCTGTGCACCATGTTTATGTAACTGCCATGATATCCAGGCAACCCTCTTCCATCAAGGCCACCAGTTCAGGGAGTTTGTTACCTAGACTATGGGCATTGGTACTCATTACCCTCCATTTTTTTTGGCCTTACCCCTTTTTGCCCCATCCCTGTCCTTACTGCCTTTGTCTTTTTCTCCATTTACCCCTGCCCTTCTCCCTATCGACTTCTCTATCATGGTGTTTACCTCACTAACTACCCTGATTTCTTGGGGGGGGCTAGGATTTCCCTTCTCTTTTTCAGTACCTCTCCCCTTACCTGGTTTAATTAGTTGCCAGTGAAGCCTTAAACCTACCACCTAGGATCCTGGTTCTCCTCCTGGACAGATGCAGACCATCGCACCAGTATAGGTCTGCATCCTTTCAGGTGAACCGCCAGTCCTCAATGAAGCCAAAACCTTGAGTTCTGCACCATTCCTTCAACCACTGATTGAATCTCATGGTGTGGAGCACCCTAGCCTCACTCATACCATAGACAGGCAGCACCTCCAAGAAGGTTACCATGCATGCTACTTCTCTAAGTTCCCTCCCCAACTCCACAAACTCCTCCTACACTGCTCTTATCCCTTTCCCAGCCAGGTCATTTGTCCCTAGGTGGACAATGACATCCAACTCCCTTCCCCGTGCAGCTGCTTCTGTGATCCTGAGGATTCACTCCCTGTTCCTCTAAACCATGGAGCCAGGCAGGCACCTTACCTCCCTCTCCCCTCCTTCCCCCAGTTCTACACTCCTAGAAATGTAGTCCCCACCAGGAGTTCTTTCCTTCCCTTGTGGGGTCCCATGTCATCCTCTTGTGGGTCTCCTTTATGGAGGTTCCCAGCATCCTCCTTGGTCTCCACTTTGGGTGCCACCATAGAGAAACCACACTTTGCCAGAATGGCATATGAATTGTGAAGAGGTACAACTGGAGGGATGCACCTCTGTTCCACCACCCTCACCCTGCCTAAGCCCACTGTGGTCCAACCGCTCCTTTTTTTTGGCAACCTCTGAGGCATCAGTGATGGCCCTGGTGGTCACTGGTTGGGAAAGGAGGTCCCCCAAATTCTGGCCAACTCAGCTTGGAGATGAGCAGCCTCCTCCCTCAGCCCAGAGAGGTGCCTGCAGAAGGGACAACACCACATCCTCCAGAATGTCTCCCAGAAGACTGCTGCTCCGCAGACACTGCACTGCACCACTACTATCATGCCTTATTTGTGGCCCCTTAACTGTTGTTTTGTATACTTACTCTTTCCTCTCTGTCTTCATTTTATTTTATTTTATTTTTTTTAGTATGTTTTTTTTCTCCCTACTTTTCTACTGCCTCTGTGCCCTTAAAGCTCCTTATCTTCCTGTTCTGGGACAGTAAGTTCCTATATTCTTCAGTGATCTCCTTCTTACTTGATCAGAGTAAGACCTCCAGCAGCTGGGGGAATGGAGAGCTCCCCCTTTCCTTCTAGGATGATGAGTCTTTTATGCCTCTGTGCTCACTCCCTTCCTGCTCCCAAACAGGAAGTTCCTGTTGTCAGTCAAATCCTGTACCTATGAAAGTAGAACCAGCTAAGGATGGTGGGCGGAGTGGAGGGATGAAGGGCAATATAGTCCCTGTAAAGTTCTAAAAGCAGTTCATTCCTCTTGCTGTTCTCTGTCACAAGCTATCTAGGTCAGTTTTAAATGCATACACCTGGCTTCCTTCTCTCTAAGCCACTCCCCCAATTCACAGTTTCTTTCTCCTAGCTAACTGCACAAATAACAATTCCTACATCCAACTCAGACAAACACACTGTTTTTTTTGTTTGTTTTTTGTTTGTTTTTATCCTAAATTGAAGTTCCCATTAGTAGAGTTCTAGTTCTTTAGTCCAGTAGAGTAGTAAAGTTCTAAGCGCAGCCCCTTCCTCTTGCTGTTAAACTGGTAAGACCATCATAGGGCACATTCCCTTTTCGGGCACACACCAACCAAGTAGACTGGACACCACAGATCTTGAAAACAAATAAATAATTTATTAAAAATGCATAATGGGACACAGAACAAGGCCTGCTCATGCATAATGTATTTCAGGCATGCTTAGTCCTTTATCAAGTCCTTTGATAAAGGACAAAGCATTCCAAACGCGTTGGGCATGTGCAGACCTTGTTCTGTATCCCATTATGAGATTTTACTAAATTATTTACTCTATTTGATTTCAAGAGCTGTGGTGTCCAGTCTACTTGGTTGATGTGTTCCAGATTTTAAAATTTGCAGTCTTCAGTTTGGCTGTGAGCACCACCGTCCCTGCATTTCTCTGATTCCCCCTTCCCCTGGGCTGAGATTCAGAAAAGGTATACTGATGAGTCCTGAGAAAGATGAAGTCTTCTGTTTCAAGTGTTTGAAGATTGTGTGGGAAGTTATTTGAACATACTCTCCTACTTTAAGTAATTATGTATGGTGATTTGCATATATGTCCCACGATGCTTTGCATTATTGGGTACGTGTAATTTTGTAATTCTTTGAAACTTTACTTTATTGCCAATGTCTTTCCAGGATAACACTTGTTTCAGTGCTTTTACACAGAGGTTTCTTCTCTTTTACATTACTTATCATGCCATCATGCCTACACAGACAGGGCTCAATTCTCAAAGCTCCTGGCATGGCACAATGGACTTGCTCCACAAAGAATGGCACAAAATGCCCCTTTCACAAAAAGATGCACCAGAAGTGATTCTCAGTGGCAGTGTGCATCAGCTGCAGGCTGCCTGCCCAAATGGGCTTGCACCACGTGTATGCCCAAAAATGGGTTGCGGCATGGTGCAAGAGGGCTTGCAGCAGACACAGGCTGCCATATCCCCTAATGTGGGAATCTCTGAACTCTCCCAGAGGGAGAAATTCTAAGTACTCTAAAACCAGCCAGTGCTTGTCTAAGGGTACTTAGAAAATTCTCCTCTAGGAGAGCTGACCTGTTTGCAGCAATGTGCCGTGGTCCCCATCCCCAGCCCCGATGTCACCCATATTCATAAGGAATGAAAAACCCCATCCTGGTGGTCTAGTGGCCCCCTCCCAGATCCCCAATGTCACCCGTTATATTAGCATTACATACACCCCCCTTCCCTAGAGGTCTAGTGCCTCCCTCCCCAATCCCTGATGTTGACCATTATATTAGTATTAATTACACCTTCTTCCATGGTAGTCTAGTGGCCCATCTAGTACTGATCTCACATTATAAAGATTTTCTATCCCCAATCCCCCATTAAGTGACATACTGAAGTACCTGGAGGTCTAGTGGTCCTCCTACTTGGCAGTGCCTTACCACCTCGCTCCCCCCAGTCACGTAACTGAGCACATACTGTACATAGTACATGCTCAGTGATTGACAGCTCACTGAGCATGTCCTATATACAGTACATGCTCATTCAGAGCTGAGACAGCAACTGGCCATGGTAATGAGCCATAGGCTGTGCCAGTCACCGGCTCAGTTATGGGATGGGGGAAGTGGGGTGGTAAGGCACTGCTGGGTGGGGCATGAGGGTCCACTGGACCACCAGGTATTTTGGCATGTCACTTAACAGGGATCAGGGCTCGAAAATCTTCATAACAGGAGATCAGGACTTGAGGGGGGCCATTAGACTACCAGGGAAGGGGTGTGTAAGTAACACTAATATACTGGGTGACACTGGGGATCGGGGAAGGGGGCCACTAGACCACCAGGGAAGGGATATGCATTTAATACTAATATAATGGCTGACATAAGGGATCAGGGAAGGGGCCAGTAGACCACCAGGGAAGGGGGGGTGTATATAATACTAATGTAATGGATGACATCAGGGTCAGTGAGGGAGGCCTCTAGACCACCAGATTTTTTAATACATTATTTTTGGGCTTGGAGAGGGGGCTGCTAGGCACCAGGGACTAGCTAGAGCAGCGCACAGCTGCTCCACAGCTTGTGGTACACCCTCAGGATGCATCATCTGTTTGGCACACTGCCAAGTTTGCCTCAAGCCATGGGACTTTGCCGCTGGGATCCTGCCCAATAGAAAATTAGGTGCAGGGTCCCTGGTGCACCAAGTTTGATGCAAGCTGCCTTTGGTGGCAGCTTGCATCAGTCTATGGGGTCTTTGAGAATGAAGCCCAGAAAGCAGGAATTATTTCCCTAATGACATATTATAAAGTGATCCTTGGAAGACATTGCTGAGAAACCGTAGCAATCTGCAGTGGCACAGAACCTTTGCAGTCAAGCAAGAAATCATTCAAGAAAAAGGGACAATAAAGTACTGTTAAGATTAAACAGAAGGAAAAGACAAGGCTTGCATCCATTTGGTTTTAATATCCTACATGTTTAAATATAAGAACAGTGGTTGGGAGGGGATGCAGCAGCACTGTGTGATTAAAAAACATTGAATTAATATTTAATTACCAAAATAAAGTATAATCTCTTTTTATAGACATAAATCATTTACATTAAACACAAAAGACAACACTGCATTTCCAGTAGGCCTTTTATACATGGCATAAGAGTCTCTGTTTTGCATATCACACACCATTTGAGGAGACCATCAGCAGTTTCACTGCCTGCTTCTTCAGTTCTCCTAACTTCGGTGGCTGCATCAGAGTGTGCAAGCAGACACAGTCTACAGTCATCATTCAGTAGTATTGGATTTATTTGCGCTCTTCAGTTCAGCAGTCACGAAGGTGGCTGTTGGAAATATTAGTCTGGTGAACAGGTCCTCTGAATGTTTAGTCTGATACAGAGTAGATGGGACTTTTCCAGGGTTACAGGGAACTATCTTCCTTCATATTTTCCTCCTGAAATGGGAGAAAAGAAAACTGTCAATGCAGCCCAGTATGCAGTTCAGGCTGTAGTTGGGGATGACTTAAGGCTGAACCAAGATTCAGGTGAGGTACTTTTGCTAACATGGTGTAACTGGACCCAGAACAGGTGTTTCATTCTGACTGGACATAAAAATGTCATGATGTAAGCTACCATGGTCAAGCTTTAGCATCATCCAGTCAAAGGGAAAAAAGTCACATGGTTTGCCACACAAAACCTGCTAAACTGTCAGTATGGGAGTAAAAAGGGAAGGAGGAACAACAAAGACAGACAGACAGACAGGAAGATGGGTATAGAAAGATAGATAGATAGATAGATAGATACTGTACACATTATGTGATAAATACTGTACACACTGTGTGATAGATAGACAGATAGAAAGATTGACAGCTAGATTAGATAGATAGATAGATAGATAGATAGATAGATTAGATAGATAGATAGATAGATAGATAGATAGATAAACAAGGATGGCAAAAAAAAAAGGGATCCATCTAGTCTACCCATGGTTCCCTATCTTCCCCAGGACCAATTGTCCATATGGGATTCTATTTCACCCTGTCTACCCCTCTTCTCCCCCCCCCATACCAACTTGAGTAACTACCAAACCCTTCATTCTGTCCCAGCCATGCTTGAAGCATTTATGGTCTTGCCACCCACCACATCGGCTGATAGACTGTTTCACAGCTCCACCACCCTTTCTGTAAAATAGGACGTCCTCACATTACTTCTGAATCTTCCTACACCAGTTTTCACTTGTTACCTCGAGTTTTTGAATCTTTGCTTCTGCTAAATAATTCCTCACAGTTCACATTACTTATTCCCTTCAGGAACATAAAGGTCTGTATCATATCCCACCTTTCTCACTTGGTCTGCAGCAAGGTTATGTTCAATACCTTGAGACTATTCTCATAAGATCTGGTCTGTTGACCCTGAATCATCTTGGTCACCCTGCACTGTTGGCAGCCTATCCCTGTCCTTCCTTAGGTGAGGACTCTAGAACTAAGCAGAGTATTCCAGATGGGCTTCACTAGTGATCCATATAGAGGTCCTTTTTCCTCCTGTCAGTATCTCTTCTAATACACCCAAGCATCCTGTAAGCCACATTGGCTTGATTGTCTGAGGACGTCACTAATGATGACTCCCAGGTTCCTTTCTTCTGCCGTGGTGCTCAGTTTAACCCCTTCCATCCAGTACTCTGTCACAAGGTTTTTGTTCCCTAGGTGCATAACCTTTCACGTTTGGCACTGAATTTCAACTGCCAAACCTTAGGCCATCTCCCTAGCCTTTGTAGATCCCTTTGCATCTCCCTCATCCTACTGTCACTTATTACCCTATCACAGAGCTTTGTGTCATCTGCAAAGATAGATAGATAGACAGACAGACAGACAGACATGTAACATAGAGAAAGAATAAAGTGAAGGAGTGTTCTTAATTTAGTTTGATTTAGTTGTCTAGTTTATTTTTGTTTACCGAGTAAATTACACTGGTACATAAAGTACCTTTATCAGGTACAGCCTGGTGTACCAAGTACAAGGAGTTTACAAATTATTACAAACAAGCATTAGAAAAATGTTACAATACAAAATACAGTACAAAAAGTAATATAAAAAGACAGCAAACATTTGTTGAAAACATGAACAAGAATTTTGATAATTTAATCATTCATAAAGTGCTTTCCTAAATAAGCTAACTCAAGAAAGATACCTAAATATCAAAAAACTTAAGTTGAAGATGCGAATATGTTTCAATATAAACATCTTGCTTATATTTTATGGCCTTGGACACTCACCCAAACAACAAAATTTGAATTTTACTAGTACTGAGCACCACTTTGTTAGAAAATAACCATCTTTGTAGATTATGAAAATCTTGATTCAGTGTCATGTTTATGTCAGCAACATTCTTTGAATGAGTAAACTGCATGTTTTAGGTATATCATTTATAAAAAGTGAAAATAACAATGGTCCAACAATTGAGCCCTGTGGAACACCACTTGGAATGATCAAGTCATCGGAAAAGACAGAACCAAGTTTAACAACATGTTTTCTGTATGAAAGATAAACCCCAAACCATGCCAGAGAACTAGTGCCTAAGCTTGTAGGTTATGATCTACAAGATGAAATGCCTCAGTCAGATCCACAAACATGGCACCAGTCATAAGACCACCATCCATGGCCTCATGTACTATGTTCGTGAATCTGATCAAGTCAGTATTGATTCCCATGGCCATGACTGAACCTGTGTTGTGCACTGCACAAAACTTTCTACTGGGAGAAATCTCTCAATTCTTTAGTCCCAGCAGTTCCTGAAGAAAATGTAGGTCCAGAGGTTTCAGTTTGGGTCAGTAAAGACTATGCAGACTGCAGAAGCTGCTGAAGAAGTAGAACTCCTGCATCATCCACCAAAAGGAGCACACCCCCATATTGTAATTGTTCTCTTTGTGCTCTGTCATCTTTTACAAGTGGAGTACCCTGCCATCCAGTGTAATGGTGGACTTTGGCACTGGTTGCCTCACCCACCTGCCACACAGGCGGTGCATGTTTGGGAATGGATATTGGTCGCTGGGTGGCTGACCAGGGGAGGAAGGACTGAGCATCCCTAGGACAGCTCTCTTTCCTCAGGGAGGGGGAAACACATGTCCCATTGGTTGGTTGCCACCTGGAGGAATGTGGGTCATAGCACTGCAGGGCCACATGATGGGAGGGGGTACCCCATGCCCAAATGTCAGGCATGCTTTTGCAGAGGTGGTACATACACATTGCGTCACTGCATGTGCGTAGGCCCAAAGGGTGAAAATGGAGGAAAACAAACTCCATCCACAGTGTGATGATGGCTGGTCCCTCACATGCTCCACACCAAAGACTGCAGCCATCCATTAAGTCCCGTGGCAGATGACACTGTGGAGGCATTTAAGCCCCAGAAAAGTTGGCTGACGGGGCTGGAAGTTCAGTCCAGATGGGGCCAATTGGAGAGACCAAGAAGGATAAAATACTGATAAAAAAATAAGTGGATTATGTCTGGGCTTTTCAACAGTAGACCACTAGGGCTGTGCACTTGTCAGTCCCATATAATACAGTTTTTTTTGTTTCAATTTTTGATAGTTGGTAATCGCTGCATAATGCTAGAATACTACAGCCTGAGGTGGAGTTCAAGCTGCATGTCGGCTGCCATGTTAAAAGGCAATTATCAATTGCATTCCCACCTTATCACACTAAAACTGCAAGACCCCTTGCTGTTGCCACAGAAAATATCTTTCTCTGTCCAAAATGTGGTACAGCAGCACAAAATAATAGATGATCACCTTACTCCAGCAGTGTTTTAAAAAAGAAATTTTGCATGACTAACCATGCAGACTGACTTTTTGAAAATGTATAGAACAAAACAGAAGTGCCAGAACAGCCTTCAGAGCACTAGTTTCTTATTCAACCTGCGGTTTTCCCAAATGTTAATCACAGAGACAGTGCACAAATCCATAGCAGCTTAATAATCATATTGCCTACTCACTAAGAAACGGCACCATGATATAATTGTGTCTTATTTTTCATGGTTAGTATTCATATACAACAATTTGTATTTTATATAATATAATATTGTCATCTGATGCTTTCAGACGTGAAGCCTGCAAAAGCACATGAAGATTACAGGTAGTGACTGAAGATAATTATTGAGATGTGTTTAACACTTTTAGAGGCATTAGATGTTAATGTATGCACTGGAAAATCTTATACATTATTATTATATGCAGAAGACTATTTTATAAGTAATCAGAAAAAGCTGAAAAAGTTTACATTTTGTTTGTGCAAAACGTGATGAATTTCCTGACAGTTTTTTACAATTAGAAACACAATTTCTCTCTATATATATGCATATACCCTGTTATCTATACAATGATTTACTGATATTGCCCTAACTACAAGCTTTTATTTAAAAAAATGTTGGCGTTCTGGAGTTATTTAATTTTGAATACATTACATCTTGAACGGATCAACACTGGAACTGTTAGAACCTTAATTTGTTTAAATGAAAGCTTGGAGTCAGGGCACTATTATATGACAGTAGTACAGTGCTCATGTATCCATTTAAAGTTTTTTTTTCCTTTTTCCATGAAGCTTTTTGCCCTGCTGGTGCAGATGGGCAAGCTTTCTGCCCTGTCACCGCTCCCCTGAAAGGTGTCTGCCTCCCCTGACCAATAGGTGGCTAAGTCCCCCACAGATTGCCCTTGTGGCTGGGTCAGGGATATGCCCCCCATGCAGAAATCCAAATTTCTGCAGCATCCAGGTGGTGGCATGGACCAAGGAAGGGTGGGCAGAGCTTCATGAAGTGTGTCTACACCAGTTTTCATTTTTCATTTTCTGGCCCCCCCTTTTGAATAAATTGCATCTTGAAAGTGCTAACACTAGAATGGTTAGAAACTTTATTTGTTTAAATGAAAGCTTGGAGTCAGAGCACTGTTGTTATATGACAGTAGTACAGTGCTCATGTATCAATTTAAAGGGATTTTTTAGCTTTTTTTCCATAAAGCTTTTTGCCTTGCTGGTGTAGGTGGGAAGGCTCTCTGCCCTTTCCCTGCACCCATGACCAGTGTCCACTTTCCTGACCTACGCAGGCTAAGTCCCCCACAGATTGTCCCCCATGGTGGGGCCAGGAGATGGCTTGTGCACACATTCAAATCCCCCAGAGGTCAGGTAGCAGCACAGGCCAAGAGAGGGTGGGCAGGGCTTCATGAGGCCCACCTACACCATTTTCCATTTTCTGGCTCCCCTGTTCCCTTTTCCCAACAGTATTTACTATACCCCACAGCCTAAGCTTCCTCTTTCCCAGTACCCCTGAACTCCTGGCCCTCTGTCTGCTCTCTTTTGATGGCCAAACTCAACCAAGCACACTTACAAGCTTCTGTACAGCATATCCATGTATAGTGTGAGTTTCTCAGCTCATTTGCAGTCTTTGAAAATTTGCTGTTTCATATGGTTCTGCTCTTGCACCTTCCTCTTATTGTGCTTCTGATGCTTGTAATGCCTATATGTCTTACTCCTATTCCCCCCTCCCCAGGGTCACACTTGGAAATGAGCCTCAGCTCGGTGTGCCTTTCCCAGTTATTAAATGTTAAATAAATAAATGAATACATACTGTACATACATTAATCAATCAATAAGTTTGACCAGCGTAACCACATCCTGTTAGTGTTGCAGCTGCTATATTAAAAGACAGGCTAGAAGTGGTGGACAAGGTACACAGGAACTCAAAAACTGGCAAATATGAAATGCAGAATGAAGATTCCCTACTCTGAAGGGTAACTGTCAATCAAGATACATCTGTATAGCTACTAGTAGACCCAATTTGGAATGTCAAAGTATTTGTAAAAGTAAATGTGAAAAAGAAGAAAGTTAGTTTCCATAGTATAATGTATAATCAAGTTTATTGTATACCATCAATTGCCACTTTCATCCTTAAGTTTTGCAATTCATGCTTTATCATGGGGTGTGTATCCTGAAACCTTCCTTTACAAAAATAATTATATGAAATGTTTTCATGCTATGCGCATAAAACTACCCATGTGATATGTGTGCTGCAAGCATGATTTACTGTAAATGTTAAATGTGTGTAGCAAGAAAGTGTGGAAAGCATGCTTTTTATGTTAAATTGGGACAGACTGCATGCAGAAAGCATGCATGTGTAGAAAGCAAGTGGTCACTGATAACTGCACACATAAAAGTTAAGTGACTTGCTCAGTATCACCCTATACACAAGTGAAGGTTGATGAGATTGAAACCCAGGTATTCAGGTCTCCAAGTCTTCTGGTTTGCAGTTTAATGCCTTTAACCACTAAGCTATACTGCCTGCACACATATTACTAGCTTGTACTTCAGTACAAATCTGCATACATCTGCACGCATGCGGCATGCTTATAGCCACTGTTATACTTTTTACTTTTCTTTTCCCCTCTCATCTTAGCTGCACAGCTGAACTGTAGCACACATACCCATGGAAACACATGCGTTCGATTCACAAAGGGGGCTGAGATTGGTGCAGGCTGTGGCAAACAGCAGCTTGCGCCAAAGCCCAGAGTGCCAGGGACCCTGCACCCAATTTATTAACTGGTAGGGTCCACGTGGCAAAGCCCCTAGACTTGTGGTAACCCAGGCCATGCACCAAACAAAGGGCGCAGCAGGAGGGCTAGCCGCAGGCTGTGTGGCAGCTGTGTACCAGTCCAGCAGCCCCCCACCCCACCACCCAGCACCCATATGCCCATTGTTGTGAATGTAATAAGTACTCTACCCTGGTGGTCTAGCAGTCGCACCCCCTGCCCTGATATGCCCGGTAGTGCCAATTGCATTATAGAATTTATCCTGGTGGTCTTGGGGTCCCGCTCCCCCACCCTGTTATGTATGGTCCACCACCCTGCTCTCCTCATGCCCAAACCCCAAGCCAGCACCAGCACACCCCTTTTCATACTGACTTGGCTGGCACTGACTGAACTGTAACTGAGCGCTGTACTAAAATATAGTACATGCTAATAGATGGGCATATACTGTACTGTAGTATAGCACTCTATGACAGTTCAGTCAGCACTGGCTGAGGTGGTAAAAGGAGAAGCATGCCAGTGGCAGCTTGGGGTACAGGCTGGGAGGAGCAGGGTGGTGGGCAATACATGGCAGGGTAGTGGGGCAGGACTATTAGACCACCAGGATGAATGCTATAATGTAACTAGCACTACTGGGCATATCAGGGTGGGGGGTGGGACCAGTAGACCAGTAGATCACCAGGATAAAACATAAAATATTATTATAATACTGGGCATATTGGGTGGGGGAAGGGACTGCTAGACCACCAGGAGAAAATATAAATGATTATTGCAATACCTGGCATATGAGGCGGTGGGAGGGTTCACTAGACCACCAGGTTTTAATATTCATATACAAAGCAGGGATCAGGGATGATTGGGGGATCCCTAGACCACCAAGGATGTCTTGACTAATGTTTTCAGGGATGAAGGCTGTGGAGGAGGAGGGGGTATGTCACATTGCCACAACTGTCAAAACCCTTCAGGAGGCCAATCTAAGCACCCATAGACCAGCTCTGGCTGGTTTAAAGGTACTTAGAATTTAGCCCTCTGGGAGGGTTTCATGAATATGGAAATGTGGGATACGGCAGTGAGCAATCTCCCTAGTGCCATACTGCTTTTTGGGGTGCAAGGCTGGTGCAAGCCCCCTTTGGTACTTGCAAATGCAGGCTGCCTTTCTGAATAGCTCCTGTGGCTTTTTTGGTGCAAGGTGCCACTTGCATCATTCATGTTTGATGCAAGTACCTTGCATCATTCTAAGGGCTTTGTGAATCAGGGCCATGTGGTTCTTCCCACCCTCAATACACACACTTACCCACACAACTACTTAATTACTTCTGTCTGGTCTGAACTTCTATTTTCTCTCCATAGTTTTGAATGCTTCCACACAAGCAGACTTTAAGGGGCAAAAACAAAAGTAGCAATAACTTGACACCCCACCCACATGACCAGTCCCTCCCATGCACACACACTGTAGTTGGTGTGGCCATGCTGCTACAGACAACCGATCAAGTATAGAAAAAAGTTGAAAGTCTCTTACCTGAGTACTAGGGAGTCAGAGGCAGGAGCCTTTAAGAAATGATGTCCATGTGTCAGAGTGCTGGGATGTACCCCCTTGAAATGAATGGAGTTATCTTTTATTACTGTTTTATACATTATGATGGTGAGTTAGGGAATAATAAAGCCACTGCTGTACTAACAAGGCCCTTGTTAGTTGAGTGGTGGCCTTCATTAATCTCCAACTCTCCATCAATAATGTATAAAATAGTTATAAAAAAATACCCAATTTATTTCAATGGTGCGCACCCCTGCAGTCTCCCTTGCCATATGTCATAATGTGCATGAGCATGGGGATGTGGAGGTCATCTTCACTGGGCGGTATAAGCTTAACTATAGTGGGGCTCTAGTAGTCTTTGCATACCATACTGCTCAACTATCCCTGAATGCAAGGGACAGCCCTCATTTTACCCCTGAAAACTGCTCTGCTTCTCATGCATCCCTTATGGAAAACACGCTGCTCACACAGAGGATGTCCTGTAAATTTATTTTTTTTTAAACCTCTTTATTGAGATTTTATTGATGTATCCAACAACTACACATACACACATACATCCCAGGGTACAAACCCAGGCCCACATCCCAAAACTGGATGCAGAAACTATGTACAAACCCCAAACTATATACAATCACAGTTACAATTTATGGTCCCCAAACGGTTTACTCCATTCCCCATTTAAACAAATTATGAGTCCATTGTTCAGGTTCGGATTATGTCTAGCCTTAACATTGGTCTGGTTTAACAATTCTAATTGTTATTTCAGTCCATAAATGAACTTCTTCTGGACCATCCTTAAGTAACTGTGTCCCTAGGGGAGGAGAGAGATTCCCATGTGCCCAGCCAAGAAAGCAGATCTTATATTTTAAACAACCCTAAATATTCGAGGGTTATAGCTAAACCTATATACTGCTCATCTCGTATCCCTTATCTAAATCCACTCAGTATCTAACCCCTTAGCCCTTATTTTATATAAAAAAAGATTAAACCCGCTACTCTCCATCAGACAGACAGATCTGGACCCGAGGACTTTTTGATTGCATTAGATAAACTGTCTCCAGGGTTCTCCATTTCCTTTCATATAGTTTCTTTTTCCCTTCCATCAGCATGTGCTGTTTGAGTCTCTCCAAAACCTGTAGGAGATCACCCACCCACCCATTGATCATAGCCATAAATTATATCCTCCTTCCAATGCTTTAGTATAAATGCTTTAACTACTGCTGACATAAGGGACACGTGATATTTAGCTAAGCCCGTCAGTGTCCTGCCGAAGTCCCCTAATATACATATCTCTGGGTTGATGTATTCTGAGTAGTCTAAAACCGGGTCCATTTCCTTTACAATTTGACCCCAGAGTGGCCGGATTCGAAAGCACTTCCAAAATACATGCAATAGATCTCCTGGCTCCATGCCACAATGAAAACACAGATCTGTCTGTCTGAGTTTTCTAGAGCACAGTTTGGCAAGGGTGTAGTGGATATTCAAACAAATAAAAAATTGCATTGTTTTGTACTTCGGTATAGGTAAATCCTTCGTGTGCTTCCAAATCTCTGCCCAGTCCGGTCTCAAGGGGGATAATGCTTTATCCCAATATAATATACGAGAGTCAGATTCTGTGCCTGCATAATCTAATAGAACCCTGTATATTTTGGATAGGGGATGTTGCAGAAGATCTAATTCCTTAAGCTGATCCCATATCAACACCTTTTTTCCTCTCTCATTTTTATTATTTCGTATGAACTTCTGTAACCAGTTAGTAACCTGGAACTTTTTAAAAAAGTCCCAGTCCCTGGTATATCCCGGCAAGAGCACCCTGTCAGCGACTATAAAGTCTGCCACTTTGGAATCCGCCAAGGATGATACCCACTGACCCCGCAGTGTTTGATTTCACAGGAGGAAATTAGGATTCCCCACTATAGGTTGGTCAGTTGCCCCCCTCTGTGTTCTCCTTTGCGTTGGGGTTAACCACTCCCACCACGCCTTGACTGACTTGTAAACCGGGGATTGCTTTCCTATGCCGGGCAAAGTCTCCGGATCTACATGTAATAGTGCACTTGGGGAGAGTTTTTTGCCTTCAAGAATAAGTCGCTCAATTTGTAACCATATTGGGGTATAAGCCTCTTCCCCCCGATGCCTATCCCACCATCCCATACACCCTAACTGCCCTGCTACATAATATGATAGTAAATCAGGGAGCTTTATACCACCCTTGAAGTAGGGGAGACATAAAACAGCATGCTTCCTCCTAGGGGGTTTCAAGTCCCATAGGAATTCTGAAATGATCCTTTGGATACTAGTGAACCTACTCCTCGGAATAATATAAGGAGAAAGACAGATCAGGTACAGCAGTCGAGGCAGAAGGTTCATTTTAATGAGTCCCGTTCTGGCCGTGAAGTTTAGAGGGAGCCTCCTCCACCTTTCAATATCCTGTTTGATTTTGGCCATAATATTACCCAGATTCTCCTCCACCCCATCCTCTGCTCTAGCCAGGATCCAAATACCCAAATATTTAATTTTTTCCGGGGCCCAGTTAAGCTGGAAATTCTCAAAATCTGCCCTGTAAGTGTGTACTGTGAGAGGGAGAACTTGGGTTTTAGACAAATTTAACATATAGTTAGACACCCTGAAAACTTCCCAATTATTTCCAGTGCATTTTGAAAGCCAGAAGGGTTATCAAGTGCAGCAAAATGTCATGGGCGAACCGATAGTTTGAGCTCTATCCTCGAAACTTCAATCCCTTGAACCCTTGGATCCCTCATAAGGGATCTTAGCAGAGAGTTCAAATAAATATTAAACAAGATTGGTGATAAGGGACAGCCCTGTCTGGTTCCATTTTAAGAAGAAACTCTTTAGAGAGATATCCGTTGCATAGAACACGAGCAGTAGGGGTTTCATAAAGATTTCTAAGGCCCCCCAAGAACTCCCTTGGAAACCCCATTTTCTCCATTGTGCGAAATAAAAATTGATGGGAAACCCGGTCAAACGCCTTCTCGGCATCTAATGCAATTAAAGCCATAGCAGAATTTGAAGCAGCCGCTCTCTCTAAGATATGGTGGAGTTTTCTTAATGCATCCTGAGCCCCCCTCCCAGGCATAAACCCAACTTGCTCTTGACTAATCAACAGAGGAGCAACTTTCCAGATCCTATTAGCTAAAATTTTGGTAAGAATCTTAATATCTTGATTAATTAAAGCTATGGGTCTATAATTACCTGGTATGTGTCTGGGTTTATCTGGTTTTGGAATCAATGTAATATAGGCCTGATATAGTGGAGGGTGGGAAACCCCACCATTCATAATGGTTGAGAAGAGCTCTTTCAATGAAGGTAATAGCGTCTCCTCATGAACTTTGTAAAATTTGGCCGGGAGACCGTCAGGTCCTGGTGCCTTCCCATTTGGCAAGCCTTTAATTACCTCCAAATTTTCCAAGTCTGATATTGGGACAGCCAGGGCATGGGCCTGTTCCTGTCCTAATCTAGGCAGAGGTATTTCATCTAGGAACCCCCTAATTTCTGTCCCCAAGCAATCAGCCCCTTCCTGGTATATTCTTGCCTTAGTAGTCATAAAGGCATCTGCCAATCCTTGTGGTTCGAGATAAACTCGTCTCCAAACTTCACTGCCACAATCGTTCTCTCCGCCTCCCGTTCCTTAATCCTATGGGCTAATAACCGACCTGGCATGTCCCCCTGCAGCAAGTATTTTGCATTCAGTCTTTCCAGCCAGCGGTCTGCCCGGTAGTATAGTATGCCTTTGAACTCCTCCTTAAGTTCTCTTAGCTCCTATCTATTTCTTTAGAGGCCTTCTAAAGGTGATAATGACTAACTAATATATGAACTCCTCCCGAGCCCTGTTTAGTTTGTTCCACCTAGCCATATATTCTTGTGCCCATCCCCTATACAGCACTTTACAGGCGGGCCAGGCTATGTTCCTATCTTGAGGGTTGGGATTTGGCTCTGGATAATTTCCTTAAGCTTGCCCTCCATTTTGGCAACTATATTGTCCACCGTTAACACCCTTGCATCCAGATGCCAACAAAATGGCCTGGGGGGGATATTGTCTAACTTCCAAAGCAATTGTATCGGGAATGGTCAGAGAGGGTTCTTTCGAGAACATGCATACCTACAACCCCCCTTAAAACTTCCCTATTAACCAAGAAGAAGTCGATCCTGGTGGAAGTCTTGTGCACCCCTGAATAAAAGGTCATCTCAGTCCCCCCCTTCCTGTAAATCCTGTATGGATCAACTAATGCCGTAACTTCCAAAAATCTATGTAGTGCTGTTTGCAAAGGGCTAAATGCTTTATTAGAGGGGGGACTCCTATCGACCCTATTGTCCAAACAAATGTTCCAGTCCCCTGCCAATATGGTTGAGCCCTGTGGGAGGGTAATAATGTCGGCCTCAGTGAGGCAAAGAATTCTGATTTGGGAGGTGGGTCCATAAATTGAGGCGCACACCAATGGGTGTCCCAAAATGAGCCCACCGTATATATTCCCCATCCTCTCTCAATGGGTGTAATCAATTACATTTGGGCAGTCTTTCCTAAATAATAACGCGACCCCAACCGAGGCCTATGCACATCCAGCTCCAAATACCTTGCCCACCCACCCCTTCTTAAGCAGATGCAACTCATCGGACAGTAATTGGGTTTCCTGAAGTGCAGCTATATTTATCCCCATCTGGTTGATGTATCTGAGTATAACCAGTCTTTTCTTCCTCCCCCTGAGACCTTTCACATTCCATGATAAAATTCTAAGTGACCCCATCTACTACAGCCGCGCCTTTGACCCTCACTCTCATACTGTTTACTTTCTTTACAGCGCTTTTCTTGATTTCTCTCTCCCCCTTCCCCCCCATGTATCCCTTTCATACTACCCCTGATCCTTCGATCGCCCTCCTAAATCCTCCCGAAATGTGTATGAGTCAGCTCCCAAGATGTCTTCATTCGGCCCCCGAGTCCCCTCATAAACCCTTGGTATCCCTTTTCCCCCCGGTCTTCAGATTCAGACCAGGCTGCCAACCCAATAAATCCAACTTATCCATGGGGGGAATTGCTTCTCAGCAACATAAGGCACTATCACCATAGCGGTCCGCTGTAGCAGCCTATTGAATAACAAAAAAAAGAAAAAAAAAAGGGGGGGAAGAAAGAAGTGGGGGAAGGGCTTTGTTTTGCCACCTCACAGAACTCTCAAACCTGTTCTGCACATTCGTAAAGAGGGGAACACCAAAAGGGAAAGCATCCCCATAACAAAAATTAATTCCCCCTGATTTCTCTTTTCCCCAACACTGCTAGACCCCTTATCACACTGTCCTGTGAAGAATGTCCAGACTCTTCGTGCCCTTCAGGTCACCGATTTGAACAGATCCGGTAGCTCCATTCTAAGATTTTCAAGGGCTTCTACTGCCGAGAGGTACTTTCTGTCCCCATTTGCCAATTTTACCACCAGAGTGGCGGGATATTGCAATCTGAATTTAAACCCAGCCATATACAGCTTCTTTTTAATGTCTGTGTATTCCTTTTGTTTTTCCCTCACCGAAGGAACCAAGTCCTGAAACAGCCATAGAGAAGCCCCATTCCAATATAAATTTCTGTTAGCTTTGGCTTTCATTAGAACATGAGTTTTCTCCTTATAATTGAGAAATCGCATTATAATAACTCGAGGTCGTGCTCCCGGTGGGGGGGTCTCTCTCAGCGCACGATGGGCTCTCTCAAGGTTATAAGAGTCGCCAAACAGCGTGGGCCCAAATAATTTCAGAAGGAGATCTTGTACAAAGGCGACACAATCTGAGCCTTCTGTTTTCTCAGGCAGCCTGGCCATTATCAAATTATTCCTCCGGCTTCTCGCTTCTTGGTCCTCTAGCGAGCTTCCATTTTCTCACTTGTCTTTTCACACTAATCAGATCTTGTTCCACAACTCCCATTTTCCTCTCCTGCGATGAAACTCTGACCTCAATGTCCCCTACTCTCTGTGTAAGGCGTAGTGCAGGCTTCAAAATGGAAAGTCAACAACCAACCCTTTCAAAAGTTGCTTTATTTCCAGAATATCCTCTGAGTTCTTGCCCCTCCTGGCCCTCCGCCTTCCAGACCTCGGTCTCATCAGGAAATCGAGTGAGTGGGGCTAGAAAGCAATAGCGGGCTCGCTGCCAGCGGCTCGGGAACTCCTTGTTCCCTCTCGGCCATTGCGCTTGCCAAACTCTCTGATATTGAGGTGCTCTTTCCACCCCAGAATAAAGTCTTTAATCACTTTCCCCGCTACAGCGACCTCTAAACAGTTAAAGCTCCTCACTTTTCCGGTTCTGCGGATCCCGGAAACTTTTAAACTTAACGCTAATTTCCTCGGGACTCGGGAGCCTTCCTGAAGACGTCTACCTCCCGCTAGCTCATCACGTGATCACCGATGTCCTGTAAATTTAGACTTTATGGCAGGGGCACCATTTCAGATTTCAGCAGGAGGGAGACAACAACCAGTAAAGGCCAGGTACTAGTTTGTCCCTAGGTAGCAAGCTGTTAAATGTCTGGAACATCTCTAAAAGATAAAACTTATTTGTTGTGACTGAAAAGTGATATACCAATCAGGAAAAATTCAGAAGGGTGGAAAATGCGTCAGGATCTATGAGACCTAGGGAATCCATAAATTCATGGAGACCGCATTGTCCAGGGGATAAACCCCTTCTACCAGTGGAAGATTTGTCCAGGTCAGTTTGAAGAACCAGGTTCCACTCTCCACCACCCATTATAGGAATATGGCAATAAGAAGCCAACAAAGTGAGTGAGTAAAAAAAAGGGGAAGAGTCTAAAGTGGGGCCATAAACTGAACCTAATAAGAGTACAGTAGAGTCTAACCTACCATGAAGGAAAATATATAGTTCCTCACTGTCCCAGTGTTCCTTGAGTAACTGAAATGAGAGAAGTTTATGCAATAAAACACAGACCCCCATTTCTCTTAGAGCTGTTTCCAGCCTCATAGACCACCCCACCAATGTCCTTCATAAAAGGTTAAGCTTATCCCTTACCAGATAAGACTCATGTATAAAACCAATGTCAGCACCCAATTGCGTTAGATGTCGCAACACCATATCTCTCTCTCTCTCTCTCTCTTTTTTTTTACTTTCTATTTATTCTCCTCCCCCTGCCCTCCACCTCATTGGGAGTGCCTGACATCTGCCTTGGTTCCTTCTTACCTGGAACCCTGCTTTGGTCCCCCCCATGTAGCCTTGGATTCCCCCCCCCCGGGCGGGGATGAGGTGGGGCCTGTACACCCTGAACTTACGTCACTTCATCAGTGCCACTGCACAGGACAGGAAGGGGACCATTGAGGTCTGTGCTGGTGCTTCATCTTCCCAGATTGCAGGGATTGAGTTTCCTCTTTTTTGGGTGTGCCGTGCACCCTGACATCAAGACAGAGCTCCGCCGATGTCCAGCATGGCCAACCCTAATCTGAATGGCTGAGCACTTGCTGTACCCCAGGCCTCCACTTGGGGTCAGTCAAGCACTGGGCCTCATCCACCTCCCTCCCTCCCTGGAGGAGGCAAGCAGTCCACAGATGCTCAGCCTTCTCCCCTGGCCAGCCTTCCAGCTCCCCAAGCTTGTTTCTGAACCCTGGCCATCGGCATTGCGAGCGGTAGCGCTACCACTGTGCCAGTGATCTGGCTTCCATATATCTCTTTTTAACCTCCTGACCACCTTTAACATTCCAGGACATAAAAATATAAACCTTACTCTTAATAAGTTGGTAGGACAGGAAAAACAGGCAAGGCAACAAAATAAGTAACATAATGAGTTAGCGGCAAACTGCTCCTCCATATTGAACCATTCCCAGGAATTGAAATTTCCATCAAACCATGAGACAGAGACCAGATAGTGTACTCCCCCTCCTCCCAACAAAGCCCCCAAAAAAAGCACTAGTTCCCCAACCCCAAAAAAACAAACAAAAGAAAACAAGTATTTACAACACTCAGGGCCCCTAGGATCCAGCCTCCCAACCCACATGGCCCATGACACATCCCAACCAGCACTCCAGATACAACACATTCTGCTCCCCTGGACAAGTTCAGTTGAAGAGAGAAAAAAAAAGGGAGGAGGGAGAGGGGAGAACCTCAGTCAGTTACCCATTTAGATCAATATAAGGTCCAAAGTAAAAGGTAATGAAAATGTGTAAATTAATTAATCCTCCACTAACAGCGAAAATTGACAAATCCCTATTTATATATCTATATACATAGATATATATATATATATATATATATATATATATATATATATAAAAAGAAAAAAAACACATAGAAATATAGAAATTGTTGTGAATAAGGACCACCTGGCCCATGTAGTCTGCCCGTAAGGCCTATGCTGGATTATTGCTTCGACCCACCCACTGCTGTACCTCTATCGTTCCCCTATGCCTATCCCAAGCATGCTGGAATCCATCCACAGTGTTTGCTCCCACCACCTCCTGAGGCAGACCATTCCATGTGTCCACCACCCTCTCTGTGAAAAAGAACTTCCTCTCATTTTCTCTTAACCTCCCACCTTCAAATTTCATGTCATGCCCCCTCATTCTTGTGCTTCTCCTGTATTGGAAAATGTCTCCTCCCTGCACCTTGTTTATACCCTTGAGGTACTTGAATGTTTCTATCATGTCTCCTCTTTCCCTCCTCTCTTCCAGCAAGTACATATTGAGGTCCCTTAATCTCTCCTCATAAGTCTTGTGTTGCAAGCCCTGTACCATTTTAGTTGCCCTTCTCTGGACCATCTCCAGCCTGTTGATGTCCTTACGAAGGTGCTGCCTCCAGGACTGCACATAGTACTCCATGTGAGGCCTGACCATAGTTTTATGTAATGGCATCACTATCTCCCTCCTTCTGCTGGTGATACCCCTGCCTATGCATCCCAGCATGCCACTGGCCCTCCCAACTGCCTTAGCACTCTGCTCTGATATTTTCAGGTCATCTGAAATAATAACCCCCAGGT
Organism: Neoceratodus forsteri; assembly: GCA_016271365.2. NCBI lineage: Eukaryota > Metazoa > Chordata > Ceratodontiformes > Ceratodontidae > Neoceratodus > Neoceratodus forsteri. Next base: position 603,157,041 of record CM057456.1, on the reverse strand, counting down.
CCCTTTCCTCCTTTGTGACTTGTTCAAAAACTCCCAGATTGGTGGCTAACAAAAAAAAAATTATTTATCTCACATTTTATTTATTTATTTAGTTTTTGTTTACCGGGTAGGTGCACTAGCCATAGACATGACTATTGTAAGGCATGACCCAGGAGATTAAAGGTGTAGCAGACAGCAAAATGACATCAGGATACAAAAAACAGGGTGTTATTCATAGAACGTGCAGCAATAAAACAAAACATTTCAGGTCAAAGTATTAACAACATAAAATGAGAAGCAAAACAAGTAGTAGAGAACATCAGAATACAAAACAAGGAAAATTGTTCATTGGATGTGTAACATTAACTACACACAATTCAGGTCAAAGCAATTTCAACAATCAGTTCAAGTCAGAGCATCAGTACAGCATCAATACAGTCAAAAGGACAAAACAAAACAGTGAGGACTGAGAGACACGAATCAGAGAAATTCAATAGAAAAATGAACGAGTTGATGGAGGATAAGGTAAAAAACCACAGCAAGTGTAAACATGAGAGATACACACCAGATAGATCAATAGAAAGAGAACAGATATCTGATAAGTGCAGGAGGGAGTAAGAGCAAGGGTGGGGAGCTGCTACCAGCCTAGGTAGAAGAGTGAAAGGTTCAGTTGTAGGGCTGAGATACTGGATAAGGGTTGGCAGCAAAGGAGGGAGGGAGTAAGAGTAAAGAGCGGGGTGGGGTAGATGCTTGGGGACAAGGCAGGGGAGTGGTGACATGAAAAAGGGTTGTATAGGGGGGCTGTGACAGGACACCTGAAGAGTAAGAGGGGGTCAGTGGGGCAACTAATAGGTGGGGGAGAAGGGGTAATTGGGTAGGGGTAGGAGAGATGTACAAGAGAAACTGCAAGGAGCAAAGAGATGATGGCTAATGAAGATGGTGGAAGGAGCAATCAAACAGGTTATAAGGGTTCTGGGGGCAGTGAGTCTAAGGTGGGTTGAAACAAGTGCAGGCAGCAAGGTCAGTAAGTAGAGTGTGATACCTCTTTAGAAGATGTGATGACTGAGCACCTCTTGGATTGAAAGCAGTAGAGAGTTCCAGTACTTGGGAGCAGCATGGGAAAATGCACTAGAGCCTTTGGAAAATTTGCTTCTAGGGACATATAGCAGGGATAGGTTAGAGGAGCACAGGCCATACGGGGAGGATTGTGGGGTGAGCCAGGAGGCAAGTGACAGAGGAGTATTAGCTCTTATGATACCATCCATCAGGGATCCTAGGGCCATAAGTCAACTGAGGTCAGTATAAAGCCGACAGTGATGTTTGAGTATAGCAGACGCAGAGGCGTTGCAACATATGTTATTGTAGGTAACATCCCACTTACAGAGAGTGGTATTGGAAGTGTTCATTTAGTTAATAGATCCATAGGTCAGGGGTGGAAGAAGAAGAATGCTACGGGCAATCGCAAGTCTGACAGAGGGCATGAGAGCATAACAGGTTTTGTAGGCTACTACCAGTTTACTTTTTACCGATTTACAAATGGTCTGAATATGCGGGTTGAAGCTGAGTGCAGCATCGAGAAGAACTCCCAGATATTTGAAAATGGTGACGCCTGTAAGGGGAGCACCATTGGCACAAGTTACAGTAAAATGCTTACAGCAATCTTTTAGTTTGGCAGTGGAGCTAAATAGCATTGCCTGAGTCTTGGCCCACATTTATTATTAACTTATTTCTGGTTAGCCAGGATTGGAGTTCCTGAAAGGCAATGGAGAGGTTGTGGTTAATATCAGTCACTCTGCTGTATAGGACCAGATCATCCGCGTAGAGGATAGAGTTGCAGGGGATAGTGCTAAGGGATATGCGATTAACAAAGATAGTGAAGAGGAGAGGGCCCATGATAGAGCCCTGGGGTACTCCAGTATCAATATGGGATTGTTCTGATACAGCATTATTGAATTTGACCATCTGTGTTCTATTGGATAGGTACTTTTGGAACCATGCCACAGATTGTGTTGAGAAACCAAGGGCTAAGAGATTTTCCAGGAGGATGAGATGATCAGCCAGATCGAAAGCTTTGGTAGACTCAATAAAGATGGCACCCATAAGTTGGCCATCACCCATGGCACATAGTATATCGTTAAGGTTATGTATCATAGTATGCCATCATAGCACTCTTGTAGCCACCAAATATGTCTACCACATACCATAGACGTGCATTAAGAAAAATATAAAGGAAAACTGGTGAAGAGACAGCATAGTAAATGCCTAAAATAAGAAAGGACGGTAAGTAAAACACAGTGTAATACAGTATCTCAGAACGATTCAGCCTCCTGGTTCGGTTCAGGTTTCTACACCTACAGTATAACTACATATCATCTAAGAAAAGGCACGATACAATACTAGGCGAATAAACAGTGTTTCTTTCAAACCAAATACTTCTACCTATGTAGAAAAGCTAATACAAAAAATAAAATAAACACTGTGCAGTGCACTTCAATAAATCCAGTCAGTGATGGCTCTGTATAGCGTTTGCCAACTTAAACATTGTAATCTCGGTTGGATTCTCAGACATGCCCTGGAGAAAGTCCAGCTATCATGAGCAGTCCACAATTACCATTCAGTTCAATCTCTGTGCATCTGCACTTAGATCAGTAGAAAACCTGTGTGTGAAGTGATGAGTGAACCGGTACAAGTTCTTAAATTGATGCAGCAATCCCAAGCTGATGCAAGTTAGTGCCATATATGAAAACTAGATCGATGCATCTTTTCATATCAAAGGAGCTTATAAGATTGAAGTGAGTTTAAGTCGTAAGTTGAAAGGAGGTCTGAATGTCTAGAATGGTCCAAGATCCCAATCTGATCTGGGTCCCGGCATGATCAAAGCAACTTCCCAGACTGATGCAGTAATCCTCATTATTAAGTAAACAAAGTAATGCCACACAGAAGAAAACAAACATTTCTCAATGCTGAATGTTTGCTTGCTGGTATTGGCATTGGTAGTGCAGGAGTTAGAGAGAGATGCATAATAGGAATGGCAGTGAAGTATTGAAGTAACACCAATCCCCACCCCCACCCTGCAGAGACTGACAGGCATTGAGGATGTGCCCTTTGGTCATCGGCCATAACACTCACGTCATTCCACCTCACCCCACTCTGCAGACACCGACCGGTCTCACGGTGTGCCTTGAGGTCTTTAGCTGTTATGCTCAACTCATTCCATGAGGAAATAAGCTGAGATGGATGCAGTATAGGAGAATGGGGTGAACATTAGGGCTGAAGACCCCAAGGCACACCTCGATGCCTGTCAGTGGCTGCAGGGTGGGGGTGTGGGTGGGGGTGAAAAGGAGTAAGCATTATGGCCAATGACCCCAAGTCACATCCCTGATGCCTGTCAGTCTGTACAGGGTGTTTGTTGGTAGTTTTGCTCCAAATTTTCAACATGGGCTTTTTGGAACCCCACCTCATGAACAGGGGCAGTATCATTTCAATACTTAATCCCAAAAGGTGATTTCACACAGCAAGTGTGCCATTTGGTGCCACAGGTGCAAAAATACATTTTGGGCAGGATGTGAAAAATGACAACTATACTGTTCATGATGAAGTGTGAAGAAATGGCAATGTTGAAAATCTGGAATGAAAATATGAAAAAGTGGCAAAATTACTAGTATGTATAGAAACTGTGCAATGCACGCTCATAACGCAGTCATTTTTTTGAATGTTTTCACCAAATTTTCAACATGGCCTTTTTGGGACCTCCCCTCATGAACAGTGGCACTGTGTTTTTGTTACTCTGTCCCAAAAGTTGATTTTGCACAGCGACCGCACCATTCTGCTCCTCAAGTGCAAAAACACATTTTGGGAAGGATGCAAAAAATGACAGCTGTACTGTTCATAAGGGACTGTGAAAAAATGGCAATGTTGGAAATTTGGAGTGAAAATATTAAAAATTGATGAAGTTATGAGAAACTGCACAATGGACTATTGTAATGCAGTCATTTTTGGATTTTTGTTCACCAAATTTGCAACAGGGGCCTTTTGGGACCCCACCTCATGAACAGTAGCACTGTCATTTTGTTAACTGATACCGAAAGGTGATTTCTCACAGCGACCACAAAATCACCTTCGGGACTGAGAAATGAAATGACAGTGCCAGTATTCATGAGGTGGGATCCCAAGAATATCAGAGATAAGAGATGTCAGCCTAAGTTGAAAACTCCCCATGGACTGCTATTATAGGGCTTACCGTCATTTCTTCAGTTCTCAGTTGGTCTTTGAAGAGTGCAGACATGTTCTCAGTCCACAAAAGATCACTGCTCCTGACCTCTGGAGGTAAGTATGGTGAAAGAAGGGTGAGGAGAGGTGGGGTGAGCAGCGGGAGGGTGCAGATTGGGGGAGAGGGCCGAAGGGAACAATGAGAGACCGTTTTCTTTTTTTTTTCAGGTTTGAAAAAAAAAAATTGGGGGACTGTTTTCTTTTTTACAGGTGAAATGTTAACAGTACAAATTTTGGCACACTGGGGTGGTCTCCCAGTGTGCCAGAGTATGGGGGGGGAGGATCAATGCCAACCTGGAGATTGGGCACCCCGAGGTTGGCTGAGAACATAGGGGCATGGGGGGCAGCGCATCTGACATGGGCATCTCGGTGTCAGAAACATCAAAGAAATATTTTTTAGCACACTGGTGTGGGCTACCAGTGTGCCACACTAATGGGGGAAGAGGGATACATGCTGACATGAGGACTGAGCTCCCCAATGTCAGCAGAGGACAAAGAATGGAGGGTGCGGGGTGGGCAGCAGCAGTGGAAGAGAGCTAACATTTAAATTTGTTGTCCTATTGTGTTCCTGGTTTGAAGGGAGGGGGTACTGCCGCTGCTATGATGAAATTGCCCTTGATTGCAGTGGCAGATTTCTTTCAAGTGCAGCGCTTGCTCTGAAACTGCCATCATTGGCAGCTTCAGCATTTATTGGTGGCTGAGGGACACACCCATTAAAGCATCCGCTGCATTGGCCACAACACTGCCGCACCTCTGCAATGCTCTACTATCTCAATATGATTCTTATGCACTGTGCCCACAAGCAAACAAAAAAAGGACGATCAGTGTAACTTTCTAAAATAAAATAAAATCCAAGTTCGAAGTAATGCTCAAGCATGCACCAAAGAAAGTCCAGCTGTTGTGAGTGGACCAAAATCCTGGTCTGAACTAAGATTGTGTACCTTCGATCAAGTAGAACTTCTAATTGATCCCAATGCATCACAAGCATGTTGGGACAGTATCAAGCTCAAAATCATAACTAATTACTTTCTGTGGTACTTAGTTCACAAAGTAAAACTCTATGCCATTCAAGATAACTGTCGGTGCAGCATTCTTGTTCCTTACAACATTACCCTTCTAAGTCAAATGGGTATCAAACAAAAGAACAAGTGTGATAAAGATCCCCACATTGGAGCATTTTTCTGGTTCAAAGTAAGTCTGACCAAAATTGGAATATGAAGTTCACTATATAATGTAGTTTAATATATGAAGGGGATCGCAGGTCAGACCAGAGCCAGGAGCAACAGGACTGACCTGATGCCCGCATAAAGGAACAGAAGGTTCAACTTTCCGATAGCCTGAATCAAAATGTGGCTCAGACTGATCAAAGGAAATCCACATCAGGGAAATAACATAATTTCTGTACGCCATCCATTCTGCTAAGGTCCAGAATTATAAAATGAGAGGCCATATTAATCTGGCGGCATAGAAAAACCAAGATTTCCAATAAGTCGACATAGTTCTGAAGACAATATTCGTAAAGAGCTCAGCCGAACCACCCTCACACTCCAGATAAATGAAACTCAGGAGGAAGGCTTAAATAAATCATGTAGGCTCTGTGGCAGTTCTTGTTTGGCTTGATCCAGTGACTAGAAAGATTTAGTAGAACCATCTCTGTAGATCTGGAGTCAGGGAGGATACTGCAGTTTAAATTTTATGCCAGCAGCCACCAATTTAGAAATTATAGGGCAGAATGCAGCTCAGAGCTGATGGGTCTCATATGGAAGATCTTGAAATACCAAGCCCCAGCCAGCCCAGTGGCACTGAGCGTTGAGGCACTGGATGCCACATCTCGCGCCACACTGGCGACCTGGGTCCAGGAATGAGCCGGGCCATCAGGGGTCGGCAGGGGAGAACTGGGATTGAGCATCTGTAGACTGCTCTCCTGGTCCTGGGGTGGGATGGGGAATCTTGCCACGCTGTAGCGGCCCTTGGGGATGCTTGGGGGCACTACTAGTGCTGGTGATACTGGAGGGGGAATGCAGTGGATGTTGGCATGCTGTGCCTGGATGTCATTGCATGTCCATGTTCCAAGGAACCAATCGGAGGAAAATGGCTGAGCGTGACCATGCAGCTTGATGGCCATGCTCCGAGCCTCCTGGAGGACTTTGGCGGAATCCTGTCAATGAGGGGCCGGGGCTGTCCTGGCTGGCTGAGGATCCTCCTGGGTACAGTTTGAACTACCCAGTGCTCTGGGCAGGTGGAGCCGGTGGCTGAATGCCCCAAGCTGTAAGTGTGCTGCAGCAGGGCGAAAAAGTATTAATAAAAAAAAAAAAATACCAAAACCCTCACTCCGTCCCGAGATAGGTTAGGTTGACTTCGGACTCTTGAAAGAATATGTTGTTTATCCAAAAAGTTTAGAAGTTTAAACAGTAAGGGACGGGATCTCTCTTCTTCACCAGGCATAGGTCTGAGAGCCCTATGAGCCCGTCCCACTACATATTGGGGACCATTTGGAAAGGGTCCAGCAATGCTCTAGCAAAATTTCTGAACAAAATTCAGAACATCCTTATCCTCAGCTTTTTCAAGAAGACCAATTATAACCAGATTGTTACACCTAGAACATTCCTCCAGGTCTTCCACTTTTAATTCCAATTTCACCATTTTCTGCCTTAGTGCTAGGAGAGCAGGATCCATCTTATCCCTCCATGTGTCTAAAGAGGTGATGCAGGTCTCGGCATCTCCAACCTGTTGTGTAAGTGCTGATAAGATCAGCTTGATAGAATGAATTTCATCACTTAATCAGATGATTGAATCCCATAAAGGCACCAGCTCTTGAAAGAAAACCGCCAACATCAGTACTTCAGACCCTTCGGGGGAAGCACCTACAGAGTCTGGTGCTGTTTTAGACCTCTTTGAACCTCTTATCTTTTTCAGCCGTTACCGGAGGAGAATGGCATACTGCTGCAGGATCATTGACAATTTCAATCTTTGAGAAGAAGAAGAAAAAAGATCAGTATTTATAAAGCGCGTTTCATACACAGTGTATCCCAAAGCGCTTTAAAGTAATGCTAGACTGGTAGTGAAATGACTGAATGTGTATTGGCAGCCATATCACACATCGTCACCCACACAACAGCCTGGACAATATCATGAACTGGTTTTATGGGACAGGGAATGTTGGCCAGGACACTGGGAATGTCCCCTATTCTTTGAGAAGAATGCCTTGGGATCTTTTACTTCCACCTGGACACCCACCAGGACAGCACCAGGATGGGTAGAAGGGACCTCAGTTTAACATCCCATCTGAAGGACGGCACACCACAACAGTACAACACTCCCCCAATGCTGCACTCAGGTGCCAGCATTCTATGTTTGAGTCCAATCCTGGTGTGGGACGAGAGCCCATGACCTTCTGGTCCAGAGGCGGATGTGCTACCAGTTGAGCCACGCTGACATATTAGACACCGGAAAGAAAGCTGTAACACTGGAGAACACCATTGGTAAGTCAGACTCCCAGGATGCATTAAAATAAAATAGCAATGTAACTGACCAGGACAGTGGAGCTGTGCCAGAGGGTAGTTTCCTAGAAACAGGGCATCACGTGACTCCTAGGAAAAATTAAAAAGCATAAGATTCATCTGTCTATACTCCAGAGCAGTGCATCAGATTTGGGCTTAAACCCACCCAGTTACTAACCAATTTTTTTCCTGGCTGAAGTGCTGACCCCTCCCCCCAAAAAAACGGTGTCATGATTTCTCTCCAACTCCATTCCATTCAATACCCATCCCATATGGGTCGTAAAGCCACCCAAAGTTGCAGAAACATGAAAAACACAGTAAGATTTCAGTCCTTCCTCCTTCCCCAATCCCCCTGTTAAAAAGAATGGTTTACTTTTACTTACCCGGCCATCTGGCCAGAAACTGCAGCCTCACCCAGTGTGCCACCAGCTCAGTTTTCAGTCCACTCCTCCTCCGTCCTTCTGCCAAAAGCTAGATGCTAGAACTCACCATCCCAGGGCCCCAACGTGGTCACCCAAGTCACCTTACCAACCAAACTCACCCAACCTGTGTTGCTTGCTTCTTGCTTGGCTGCTGCTGCACTGTACTGATCACAGCCAATGAAGGCCACCCACACCACTGTCACTGTTGCTGCGGGCGGCTTGTGCTGTTTTTTTTGTGAGGCAGGCCTAGCAGAGTAAGTAGCTAGCCTAATCTCTAATTAGCTTCGAGTTCACCCTCTGCTCCTTCAGCCACCAGGGGAGATGGAGACTTAGTAAGAGTTGACCAATAAAAATATGCTGTCACAACACTGCTATTGAGAGTTCGGTGCTCACAGACCCCTTCAAGCTGTAGTGTGCAGCCTGTTTACTCTGTGGCATGAAAGACAGTGTCACACTTACATGACTCATGTGCTCTTGCTTGGCTGGAGCTCATCCACATCATGTGTGACAGGACCACCGCTAACAGGTGGAGAGAGTGGACAACACAATACAGACACAGTCGAGTCAGGAGTGCACCTGCAGCATGAGTGCACACAGGCTGGGGGACGCTTATTGTGCAAAAGATTAAATCCAAATTTAATGCCATTATTGCCACACCATAACAACCTAGGCTCAAATGCTGGGGGGGCAACTGCCTCCCCCACCCTACCTAAATGGCACCACTGCTTTATAGTATGAATTCATTTTCAGCTGCTAATATTGGTACAAGTAAATACAATGGTTGTCATTGTGTTCTGAGGTACTGTATCTCCATGTTTCAGGACATGTCCTGATTATCAAGAGGGTTAGTGTCCCTCATTGTCCCTCATTTTGAGTGTCCATGTCCCTCATTTCAGTGACAAAATGTGAGGTATGGTGCATGCTTCCAAGATCCTACTCAGCACAGAGTGCTGAGCATGGCCATAGTGTATATGCTGCATACAGAATGACAAAGGGAAAGTAAGTGAGCCATAACAGTCATGGAGAAACACATTTCATTTGTAGCACTAAATATGCACAGGGGGATTTACATGGCCCAAAAAAGAAAGCCCAGGCTTCACAACACAGAGGGCCCTCTTCGCATATTTGGAATTGGGGAATGTTCGCTGACTATATCCTAGGCATTTAATGCAGTAAGCAAACAATACTTTACAAATGAATGGCAATTTAATGACAACAATGAAACACCATTAAAACAGCTTGCAAAGGGATCAGAATTAAAGAGTTTACCTTATTTTAACGGGAAATCAATGAAAAAATGTATTTTAATGGCTTGATTGCTAGCAGTAGTATGAGAACTAGAAAGTGATGTGTTTTTTGATGAGATTTGCACCAGATTAGCTGCTGCACACATAGCAAGTGTGCAATATGCAAACCTAATGTGATTTTTAGAAGATGTTTGCACCAGCTTACCTGCTGCACTCATGTCAAGCTTGCAGCATGTGACTCTGATGTGCTTTTTAGATCTGGTTCGCTTAGGTTCACTTTGTGTATGCGAACCGCATGCAAACATTGCACAATTAAGCATGTGGGATGCATTCTGCATGTACACAGCACACTTATATTTCTGTAAGGGTTGGGATAAAAGTAGACATTGTTGGTATGCAGTAAATCTGATAATACATTTCAGATGGGCAAATTTTTTCTTATGTCCACAGAATTCTGGTGAACTGCTGATTTTGCTTCCAAGAAAGTTCACAGAATTTCCATGAAAATGTTGTGAAATTTCACCACAATTGTTATATACTGGTTATTTCTATCCAATTTTGAAAATATCAGTCCACATTGCACCATATTTGGAACGTCATCTGTCCCCACACACATAAAGATGTGTGCCACGATTTAGATCTCTATCTTTTACAATGGTTGAGTTATAGGCCCCCAAACATTCAGACATTTTAAAATTACGTCATCTAAAAGCATTTGTCCAAGTTGCATCAAAATTAGTATGGTAACATTACCTCTGCTCATACACTTGTGTGCCAATTTTCATTTCTCTGGCTTTAAAGGTGATTAAGGGTATAAGCCTCCGAGCTTTCAGAAATGTTAAAATTACATTTTGCATTTACATGAACTGCTGAATTTTAAGCCCCCATAAGTTTAAAGCTACAGAAGAGAATATCACAAATGTTGTTCAGTTCATTAATCCTAAATATTACTCCTTAAGATAACCACCATGGTCCAGCATCTGAATGCCATGCCGCCATGCTGATGACCCGGGTTTGGAAGCGACCCACTAGAATTCGTGTCAGGAGGTAGGTCATAGCTAAACCTTACTATCTCTACTTTTCAGTTTCTATGAATCTTCCAAGAAAGTATGCTTCTAGGTTTTCATTTATCTAGCTCCAAAGATGGCTATGTTCTAAGCACAGAAATATTTTCAGAAATATTCACATGAATATTAAATTGCTAGACTTTAAGCCCTATAACTTGTATACCCTTCATCCAAATATCATGAAACTGAGAACATTTTTTAGGGACTTTACCCAACAATATAACACAGACTGAGTTAAGGCTAATTAAAACATTTGGAGAATTCAAAAATGTTCATGAAATGGGAAAATTCAAGGAGTTTCATGAAAATTCCATGAATTTAGAATTATTCTACAAAGATTGTAGTTCATCTTTTTCACATTCAGTTTTGGACACAGACATTAGACAGGAACATTTCCTTAAAGTCTAGATATACCCTCTTGAGGCAGATTGGACATCCTGGGCATTTTTTCTAGAAAGCATTTCTAAAAAAATAACTTGCTGCACAAGTCATATTGTAAGATGGAAATCCCCGACTTCAGATCACAGTCCCAGAAAAAGGTATTACAGTGTGTTACTATTTAAGAATTTTAGTTCCAATATTAGTGGGAAGAAGTAGAGGAACTCAGTTGCTGCCCAGAACAGGTATAGGAATTGAGTTCCTGTGCTTTCGTGCTGACTTTTATCACTGTGGCGAGGCTTATCTGATAGCATGTGACCACTAACCTGTGCCAGGTGCATATGCAAATGCCAAACAAAGTAAGCATACAAGATACACTGGTATTTTGAAATGGTTTTGGAAGGGCCAAAAGGCTGCTTGGACATCAATTTTTTCCACTTCCAAAACCATACTTTTCCTTGACACCCCTCCCCCCCCCGACAGCACTGATGTTTTGTGTGTGTCTGTATGTAAAAGAAAAATATTAAAACAACCAGTTCCCCACTCCTATCTGATTCCTGTAAGAATGAATTCCCTGAAGTCCTGTGGTACCCTGACCTTTGCCAAGACCCAACTGACATATAGAAAAGATTCCCTGGTGTGTCGTGGTACCCCCTAGTCTCACCCAATACATGATGGCATAAAAGATTCCCTGCCCTTTAGTGGTCTCTCCTTCTTTCTGGCAGCCTCCTGTCCTCTAATGTCAACCCCTGCACAGCACTAAGATGGTGGGCAGCACTTACCCCACCTCTCACCTTCCTGACCAGCCACACTTTACCATACATAGGTCCTGAATCACTATACATCAAGCTATAGAGACACACAACTTGTGGTACAGTATTAAAATTATAGAAACATAGAAGTTGATGGCAGATAAGGACCGCAAAGCCTATCCAGTCTGCCCATTTTTTCTACCTTATGAATGTGCCATAGGAATTTACTCTGTCAAAGGCCTATCGATTCATACTCATTTGTATTTCTCCCTTATGCCTGTCCCATGCCTGCATCCATGCATCCACCACCCTTTCTGTGAAAAAGAACTTCCTCACATTACCCCTTAATCGGCCTCCCTCTAATCTCATACTGTGTCCTCTTGTCCTGCTATTTTTCTTATATTGAAACATGTTAGACTCTTTCACCTTGTTAATGCCTTTAAGATGTTTGAATGTTTCGATCATATCACCTCTCTCCCTCCTTTGCTCTAGGGTATACATATTGAGGTCCATTAATCTGTCCTCATATGTTTTCTGATGCAGTCCCTGTACCATTTTGGTTGCCCTTCTCTGATCTGCCTCCATTTTGTTAATGTCCTTGTGCAGGTGCAGCTCCAGTACTACATGCAGTACTCCAGATGGGGCCTAACCACTGTCTTGTAAAGAGGAATTATTACCCCCCTCTTATGACGTGTGATACCCCTACTAACACACCCCAACATCCCTCTAGCCTCATTTACTGCTTTAGTGGTCTGCTTGGATGATTTCAGGTCATCTGTGAGAATGATGCCCAAGTCTCTTTCTTCCCTTGTGATTGCCAGCAACTCCCCTCCCAACCTATAGGTGGCTTCAGGGTTTCTCTTCCCTATGTGCATGATCTTGTACTTCTTTGTGTTAAACTACAGTTGTCACTCTTCCGACCATTTTGCCAGATTATCCAGAACTCTTCTCATTCTGCCCATCCCATCTGGATGATCTACTCTGTTGCAGATCTTGGTGTCATCTGCAAATGGACTAACCTTGCCCTCCAGTCCATCTGCAATGTCACTGATGAAGATATTGAAGAGGACTGGCCCTAGAACTGATCCCTGAGGTGCCCCACATGTGACTTGCATCTCTTCTGACTGTATACCATTTACCACCACTCTCTGTTTTCTGCCTGCTAACCAGATTGCCAACCAGTTGACCAGCCTCTGACCCACCCTGAACCTACCCAGTTTATTAATCAATCTTCTATGTGGAACAGATTGAAAGCTTTGCTGAAGTCAAGGCAGGTGACATCAATTGCTCCACCTTGGTCCACCACTCTGGTTACCCAGTCAAAGAAATCTATGAGATTAGTTTGACAGGATCTTCCTGTTGTAAACCCACACTGTCTTGGATCCTGTGCTCCTATGGATTCCAGGTGTTGCACTATCCTTTCCTAAAGGAATGCCTTCATAATCTTGCCCACTACTGAGGTAAGACTGACTGGTCTGTAGTTCTCTGCCTCCTCCCTGCTACCACTCTTGTGGAGCAGGATCACATGAGTCCTTCTCCAGTCTTCTGGAACCTTTTCTTAGCTCAGAGACTCACGAAACAATTCTGATAATGGCTTGACTAGTTCCACCCCAGCTCCTTTAGTACCCTGGAATGTATGCTATCAGGTCCTATTGCATTGTCTGCCCTGAGTTTATCGAGCTCTTGTAGGACCCTTTTTTTTGTGAAGGGACTAGTGCACACCTCCCCCCCCCCCCGTCCATGTGCTGAGCTGTGGGCTCTGCCCTACCTTCTCCTTAGTAAATACTGAGCAGAAGTATCTATTTAGGATAGATGCTTTTACAGGGTCCTCCTTCTCTCACACACCCTTACCCCCTTTGATCTTAGCAATACCCCCTCTGGACTTTCTCCTTTCACTAATGTATCTATAGAAAGTCTTGTCACCTTCTTTTACTGTTTGTGCTAGTGTTTCCTCAGTTTGGGCCTTTGCCTGCCTCACTTCCTCCTTGCTTCCCTTAGGGAAGTTTGGTATGCCTCACTATCTTCATCCCCGCTGCATTCCCTTATTTTCTGAAGGCCAGCCTTTTGGCTCTGACCTTTTCTACTATTGTTTTTGAGAACCAAAGTGGTTTCCTTCTTCTTTTGCACTTCCTTTTCTCTCTAATAACAATGGGATGTTGCTTCAAGTATTGCATCCTTAATGCTTGCCTTCTTTGCCTGTACCCCTTCACCTGTATTTCTTTTTGCCAGGGCTAGCTTAACTCTGTTGGCCAGCTTATTAAAGTCAGCTTCTCTGAAGTCCCATATTTCTGCCTTGGAATGGGATTATTTAGCTCTAGTGGCCAAATTGAACCATATCATGTGATGGTCACTGGCCTCCAGGTGACCTTCTACCTGGAGATCTGTGATCCTTTCCCTGTTAGTCAGTACTAGATCTAGGATAGCCCTTTCTCTTGTGGGTTGTTCTACCAGTTGTTTGAGGCCCTCCCCCTAGAGGGAATCCACTATGTGTTTAGTTCTGGCAGATGTTCCTGCTGGTATTGAGCAATCTGTATCTGGCATGTTGAAGTCTCCCAATATCAGAACCTCCCCTTTAGCTGTCATGTTTTGTATATCTCCTAACAGTAATGTGTCTATGTCCTCCCCTGGTCTGGAGGCCTGTAGACAACCCAAGTTCGTATGGCTGTCCCATTTCCTGTTTCCAGGGTGACCCACAGTTCTTCTGGCTCCTTATGTGTATTCTGAATTTCTGTAGCTTTGATATTTTCATTGACATAAAGGGCTACTGTACCCCCCTCCCCTTTTTGTACCTCAGTCTCTTCTGAACAGTACATAGCCAGGTACTGAAGTCTCTGAAGTGTGGTCACTGGTAAACCATGTTTCGTTAATGGCTACTGTGTCCAATTTAGCCTCTGTCATTGTTGCCTGCAGGTCTAGGATCTTGTTTTCCACACTGCAAGCATTTGTGTACAAGATTCTCCATTGGCCAGATTTCAGTGTGTTAGTTGTTGGGCGAGGTCTGGCATATTCCCTGTGCATTGTATGGGGAGCCAGACCTTTTTCCTTACCTGGTGATACAAATGAACTACAAACTTGCTGAACTCCTGTTTGACTACTAGCTAAAGGGGGAAGGGTGTTCTTCCCATTCAATGTATTGGGTGCTGCACCCCTCTTCCCATTTGCTAGTTTAAATATTCTGCAAAGACGTCAACCTTCTGCCCCAATGCACTGACTCCCTCCTTAGTCAGGTGCAGTCCACCAAATTTAAAGAACTTTTGCTCCCAAAACTGTTGCCAGCTCCCTACAAATGTGTGTCCTTTTTCCTGGCACCAGCCCTTGAGTCACATGTTTAACTCCCCTATCTCACCTTCTCTGACCTTCCATCCACCTGCCCCCCTCTCCCAGATTGGCTGGATCTCAGAGAAGGAGATGCTATGAAATGAAATGGATGATAGTTTGTCACCCAGCCTGGTCAGGTGTTCTTTGGTCTCCACAACTGACTGGCTGGTGAGATTGTTAATCCCTATGTGTACCAGGATGTCAATGTTTTCTCCTGCTTCCTGTACAATTTTAGCAATGCGGTCAGTGTCTCTCCATTCTGACGTACCTGGGAGACATCTACCATTACTCCTGGCTGGAGATAGGTAACAACTTCTCGAATTATGGAGTCTCCTATAATCAGAAGTTTTTTGAATTTCCTTTTTGCTTTTTTTGTTTTGGTTTCTGTTCTGGGCAAGTTTTTTTGTGCTAGCTCCTGTGCTGCAGTGTCCTGCTCTGCAGTGTCCTCTGCCCCTTTGTTTGGTTTCAGAGATAGAGGCAGATACCTATTTGTGTTTTTTATATGGTTTGTGGAGGTGATATGTTGGAGAACACCAAGTGATGGAGCGCCCTATTTGCCCCTCCTAACCATCTGCCAACCTCCGAAACCAACTACCCTCTGCAGTTGAGGTGCTTCAGCTGGATGTTAGGGAAATGACGGGTGGTTCTTATAATATATTTCCTCCTGAATATGCAATTTGAGGCGTGCAATCTCTGCCCATACTGTCTGGAGCTGATCCCTTAGATCTCCAATGGCCCGGCTTGTAGGACAGTGTCCTAAATCCTGTAAAACTGCCCTTTTGAAAAGTGTCCTGCAGTACCTGCAGTTAATAATATCCATTCCAGATAAGTTGCTGGGTTTATAACCAAGTCAGAGGAATTAGAAGGAGAAAAATGAAAGCAAAAGTTTGATTTCGTATTTTGTTTGCTTGTTTTTTTATAACAAGTTAAATGACTTATGCCCCTGTAAAGGAAGTCACTGTGTGGATACCCCTCTGATCTGCCCCTTCCTGCTTTGCTACAGGAAATGTCATGACTGTGCTACCCTATAAAAGGAGTGTAGTGTGGGGTGGTTAGGGATGGGGGTGGGTGGCTGAGCCCTTCCCCTGCAGAAAAAGAAGAACCACTGATGAAAGAACAAGGAGGTAAGAGAAGAAGTGATCAGCCAGCAACAAATGCAGTAGCCCTGAAAGCTTATCCTAATGACAGATAAAACTGTAAAACCTATAAGGCACCACCGGTATGAACATAAGGACATATGAAATTTGCCAGCAGATAAAGGCCTAGAGCTCTATCAAGTCTGCTCGAATGTGCAGCTAGCAGCCCTTATTCTGCAGCTGCCCCTCCCTTCCACCCTTCCCCTGCTTTGACACCCCTCTTGTCCTGTCCCATCCTCTTTTGAAGCAGTCCACTGTTCTACTGGATACCTCTTCTGCAGGTAATGCATTCCACCCAGCTACCACACTCTCTGTAAAAAAGTGTCTCCTCATCTCCCTCCTGAACCTTCTTCTCTCCAGTCTCAAATCATGGCCACTGGTGTCCCTTCCCTCCCTTACTTTGAATAGCCCGTCTGTACCTGTCTTGTTTATTCCTTTCATGAACTTAAAGGTTTCAATTATGTTCCCCCGTCCCTCCTCTCCTCCAGTGAGTGCATGTTCAACTCCCTCAGCCTCCTCTCGTATGATAAGTCCCCCAGCCCCTTGAACATCTTTATTGCCCTGCGCTGCATCCCCTGCAGTAACTTAATGTCCCTTCTCAGATACGGGTGCCAGTACTGCATGTAGTACTCCAGATGTGGTCTAACTAATGACCTATACAGTGGCAGAATCACCTCCTCCCTCCTCGAAGATATACCCCTTGCAATGCAACCCAATATTTTGTTGGCCTTTGCAGCTGCCTTCCTACATTGAGCCAAGTTGTTCATTGACCCAGTAATGAGCACCCAAAGATCCTTCTCCTCCTCCTCCTCTGTCTGGGCTTGCTGCACTCCCCCCAGCTGGTAACTCTTCCTTAGGTTCTTCACCCCAAAATGTAGCACCTTGAACATTTTGGCATTAAACCCCAGTTGCCAGATGTCTGACCAGATTTCAAGCTTTGCCAGATCATCCTGCAACCCCTGCCATCCTCCTAGGTCATCCACCACTGCTCCCATCTTCGTATCATCAGCAAACAGACTGATCTTGCTCTTGATATCCAATGATATGTCTGCAATGAATATCCCAAACAACACTGGTCCTAGCACCGAGCCCTGTGGGATACCACTTGTCACTACCCTTGGGTGTGAGAGCTCCCTACCCACCACCACCCTCTGTTGCCTTCCCTGAAGCCAGTTTCCTATCCATCTCACCAACTTTGTACCTGCCCCTGTACCTTCTAACTTACTTCCCAGTCTTCCATACGGCACTGAGTCGAATGCCTTACTGAAGTCCAGATACAGGACATCCATCCACTCCATGGCCCCTGTCCAGTTGCTTAGTTACCCAGTCATATAACTCCACCAGGTTAGTTTGGCAGGATCTGCCATGTATGAAGCCATGGTGTCTGCTGTCTAGTATTCCTTTGGCCTCTAGGAGGGCCACCAGCCTCTCCTTCAGGATAGACTCCTTCAGCTTACCCATGTTGGACATGAGGCTCACCGGTCTGTAGTTCCCGGGTTCTTCCTTGGGGCCACTCTTGTGGAGGGGCACCACATGAGCCATCTTCCTATCCTGAGGTACACACCCTTAGTGTAGTGAGACATTAAATAGGTCTGCCAAAACTCCCGTAAGGACATCTGTCAGCTCCTTCAGTACCCTGGGGTGGATGCCATCTGGGCCTGGAGCCTTGTCCACCCTCAGTGCCTTCAAACCCTCCCGAACTCTGCCCTCCATGATTTCCCCATCAGTCACCCCCTCCCCCCAAATTTCTGCCATTCCTCTCTCCTTGGGTATCACTCCCCTCTTCTCCTTAGTAAATACCGAGCAGAAGTAATCATTTAGCGCTTCTGCCTTAGCGCACCCTGCTTCCACCCAACCCTCCTCCTTCCTAATCCTTACTATGTGGTCCTTATAGCCCCTTTTCTCCCTGATGTATCAAAGAAGTCCTTCTCCCCTTTCTTAATGCCTTGTGCCAGCCTGAGCTCTGTAGATGCCTTGGCTCCCCTTACTGCCCATGTCACCTCCCTTGATTCTGTCAGGTACTCCTCCCTGTCCTCTCTCCTCCCGGTTTTCTTGTACCTCCTAAAGGCAGCTCTTTTCCTCTTTACCTTTTCCATGACCTCCTTGCTCAACCAGTTTGGTTTGTTAGTCCTTACCTTCTTGCTCTGGGCCTTGCAGCAGGTTTTGATTGCCTCCACTATCCCCAGCTTTATGAGCTCCCACCTCTGGTTAGTGCCCATACTAGGTTGAATTCTGGCTAGGTACTCTTTTACCACTTCCCCCATTCTCCCAAAGTCAGCCCTCCTGAAGTCCAGCACTCTTGTACCTGATTCCACTCCTTCCTTGCCCTTATCCAATGTGAGCCATACTGAGTGGTGGTCACTCCCTGACAGCGGTTCTTCCACTGTAAGTTCTCTCACAAACTCCCCATTTGCCAGCACAAGGTGAAGGGTATTCCCTAACCTGGTTGGTTCACTGACCATTTGCTGCAGGAAGCTGTCCTGGAAGGCATCCAGCAGTACCTGCTCCCTTGTATTCCTGGTTGTTGGGGTACTTCAGTCCACTCCTGGCATGATGAAGTCCCCCACAATCACCACACTACCTTTCTTGCAGGTCCTCCTGATCTGTCCCGCTAGTTCCCTGTCTAACTCCTCCATCTGAGAGGGCGGCCTGTACACCACTCCCATTCTAAGAATCCTATTCTTGGAATCCTGGATTTGCATCCAAAGTGACTCCGTACTACCCTCCTCCCCTTCCTCCCTTACACACTTCAGTCCTTCCTTCACATATAGTGCCACCCTCCCAACTTTCCCAATTATCCTGTCCCTACGAAATAACCTGTACCCTGGGACAGACAGGTCCTAGTCATTGAATTGGATGGCCCATGTTTCTGTGATGTCTGCAATGTCCACCACTCCCTCTGCCATGAGCACCTGTAACTCTGCAGTTTTCCTCCCAAGGCTCCTAGCATTAAGGGTAACCACCTTCCACCCTTTCCTCCCCCTCCCATCCTGCCCTCCTTTACTAACATCACTGACAGTACTTGCCATTTGTCCTTTGTCACTGTTCTGGGCAGTAAACTCATATGGTTTCCCAACCTGTGGTCTCTGCATGTCACTTGCCCACTTGCTACCCCCGCTCCTAGTTTAAATTCCCAATTTCCTCTATGTACTCCTCCATCCTCTGTTTCAGTACTTTCTTTCCCTCCGCACTCAAGTGTAATCTATCCTTGGCATAGAGACTACTGTCCTCCCAGGTCCTTCCCCACCCTCCCAACAGCCCATACCCTTTAGCATGACACCAGGCTCTTAGCCATCTGTTAAATTCCTCTATTCTCAGATTTCTTGTTGTGCTTGCCTTGGGCACTGGAAGTGTCTCTGAAAAAGTTACTGATCTTCCTACCCCCTCACATAATTGTCCTAGTTCCTCAAACCTCCTCTGGACTATATCCACTGTCTTGTCAGCCAGGTCATTTGTCCCAAGATGTCTAATTAAATGATGCTTGTCCATACCCCTTCTAGCATATTTCAGAACAGACTGTCCCACCCTTTCTGCTGTCATTCCTGGCATGGCCTCCACTCAAATGCAACTATGCATCTCCCTCTTGCTACCCCACCTGACTCCTCTTAGTATTGAGTCCCCAAACACTAAGATTCTACACCTCTTACTCCCTGTTTGCTTCCATTCATCTCCATCGGTAATAATTTCACAGAAGATATACACTGTAAGAAACACTTTGATACAGAGAAAAGTAAAGCAATAACAGAAGATATACCTTGCAAAAGGAAATTTGAATCAGAAGATTACAGCAGTAATCTGTAAGCACACACCTGTAGGCACACCCTGTAATAATGCAGTAGAAGGTATACCCATCAACAACAATTTGAATTAAAAAAAAATAAAGCAATAAAATGCTTGCAACAAACAGTAACAATCCCTGTGAGTACAAAAGAAAATAATAGCACACAGTAAATCTGCCTAGCCAAAAGAAGCTTTAATCCTTTTCCTTGCTCTGGTAAGGTTCTTTGCTCTGTCCTTTCAAGCAATCTTGAAGAAAAGAGCTCAGGTGAAGCTAAGTGCCTTTGCCAGTAAACCTAATGTTTCACATGTTCTTTAAATTTGGATATTCCAATCCAGTTCAGATCCAGTTTACATACCACAGCACTGGACATAGCCTACCTAGGTTTCAGTAAGGCTTTCAGCACCATTCCACATAGGAGACCAGTAAGCAAGCTGGGCAGCTTAGGAGTGGTCCAAAGGTGGTAAATCAGGTCTAATGGTAAACGGAGTTCACTCCAAAGAAGGGAGGGTGACCAGCAGGGTTGCTTCAGGGATCAGTGCTGGGGCTGGTCCTCTTTAATGTCTTTATAAGTAACATTGCAGAGGAGCTGGAAGGTAAGATCTGTCTTTTTGCGGATAACACCAAAATCTGCAATAGGGTGGACACTCAGGGATGGGGTGGGGTGGAAAGAATGAGCAGAGACAACTGAGAAAATTCAAGGAGTGGTCAAGGGTATGGCATAGAAACATGCAGAAACATAGACAATGACAGCAGAAAAAGACCAGAGGTCCATCCAGTCTGCCCAAGTTTGCTATAATCCTGGAACCTACTGTTCCTCCAGGGTAGCAACTCTCTCTGTCCTCTCTCTATACTCATCCTTGGTCCTGTTGCCCCCGGTAACCACTATTCCCTTTATTATGTCCCAGCCCTGCTTGAATCCCCTGTTTTCACACCCTCCACTTCAGCCGACAGTACTGGGCACAGTACTCTAGGTGAGGCCTCACCTAGGATCTGTAGAGGGAAGTATTACCACTTTTCCTCTGCTATCAATACTCCTACTGATGCATCCTAGTATCCTGTTAACCTTGCTATAGGCCTTGTTGCACTGACTCAGTTGCATAAGTGAGTTGCTTATGATAACTCCCAGATCTCATTCCTCAGCTGTAATGCGAAGTCCCTCTCCTCCCATCTAGTACTCTTTCTTGGGGTTCTTTTTCCCTAGGTGCATTACCTTGCACTTTCTAGCATTGAATTTTAACTTCCAGACCTATAACCACCCCTCTAGCTTTTGTAAGTCTCTCTGCATTTCCCTTATTGCCTCATCACTATCCACCTTCCCACATAGTTTTGTGTCATCTGCAAAGAGACACAACCTGCCTTAGATTCCATCTGTAATGTTACTAATGAACATGTTTAAGAAGACTGGACCCAGGACCGATCCCTGTGGAACCACGCTCATAACCTCTCTGTACTCTGATATCAATTCCCCTTCCGACAAATCCCAAAATCCTGTTAGCCTTATTATATGCCTTGTTGTACTTACTTGATTGCTTAAGTGAGTTGCTAATGATAACTCCCAGATCCTGTTACTCAGCTGAAGTGCTAAGTCTCTCTTCTCCCATCTAGTACTCTATCTTGGGTTTTTTTTTCCCTAGGTGCATTACCTTGCACTTTCTAGCATTGAATTTTAGCTGCACCCAGGTTTTCCATCTTCCTGAGCAATCGTTTGTGAGGTGCCGAGTCAAAAGCCTTGCTGAAGTCAAAGTACAGGAGATTCACAGCGTGGCCCTTGTCTAATTCCTTTGTCACCCAGTCAAAGAAAACTATCAGGTTAGTCTGACAAGATCTTCCTGCCATGAAACCATGCTGTTTACTATCCTGGAGGCGGTTGCTTTCCAGGTAGTCTATGAGGTCCTCTTTGATCAGTGGCTCCATCAGCTTCCTTACTGTAGAAATACATTGACAGGCCTGTAGTTCACTGGTTTGTCCTTATGGGGGGATAAGGACAAACCAGGGAACTACAGGACTGTCAGTTTATTTCTACCCTTTATGAAGTGGTACAATGTCTGCCACCTTCCAATTCCTTGAAACTTCCCCAGACCTAAGTGAGCTGCTGAATGGACATACCAGTGGATTGGCCATCTCCACTGCTAATTCCCTGAGTATCCTCAGATGCAATCCATCTGGTCCTGGGACCATATCTATCTATCTATCTATCTTAAAGGCAGCCAACCCTTTCAGAACCCTTTCACTAGTAAACAATGGCTGGCTCTTTTCTGGGATTCCCTTAGTGGATGCTTTGATGCCACTCTCTGGCATGAACTCGCTGTCCTATTTAGTGAAAACTGAGCAAAAGTATTCATTTAGGATGGTGGCCTTTTGCCCATCCTCCTCTATCAGCCTACCCCCTCAACTAGCCTTATGATTCCTCCACCCTTTTTTCTGGTTTTACTAATACATCTGAAAAACTGCTTTTCTCCATTCCCGACCCCCTCAGTGATACGCAGCTCTGTGTCTGCTTCGGCCTCCCTAATGGCCCTCTTTACCTCCCTATTGTTCTGTAAATAATCCTCCCATTCTACCTCCCCCTGCTTTTTCTTGTATTTATAGAAGGCCTTCTTTTTGGTCCTTACTGCGTTCCTGACCCCTGCTGAGAACCAAAGTGGTCTCTTAAACCTGTTTTTCTTTGTTACTGTTCTAATGCATACTTTAGATGGTTCGAGGATGGCCCTCTTAATTACCCCCATTTCTCCTCCACCCCCACCTATGTCCTCCACCCCTACTAACTTATTCCTGACCAGTTCCCTCATCCTGTCAAAGTCAGCCCTTCTAAAGTCAAGGACTTCAGTTCTCAATTGTGGCTTGCTGGCCCCGAGGGCCAATTCAAACCAAGCAGAGTTTTGATTGCTGTTCCTCAGTGGCTTCCCTAGTCCCACAGCTGCTGCCATCTCTGAGTTGGTGAGCACCACATCAAGGTCTATGGTCTTCCTGGTGGGTTCCTTAATTGGCAGTTGGATTTCAATGTGAAAAAGTACAAAATAATGCACTTAGGCCACAGAAACCCAGGGGCAGAGTACAAAATGGGTGGAGTTGTATTGACAACAACCAAGTGGGAAAGAGGCCTGGGGATAATCATATTAGATGACCTAAGGTGGCCAGGCAGTGTGACAAGGCAGACCGGAGGGCTAGTGGGATGCTGGGGTGCATAGGGAGGGATATAACCAGTAGAAAGAGGAAGATTGTGTTGCCTCTGTATAGATCATTGGTAACACTCCACCTACAGTAAGGTGTCTAGCTCTGGAGACCACATCTCTGGAAGAACACAGACAGAATGGAGACTGTACAGAGGAGGGCAACTAAAATGGTGCAGGATCTGCATCAAAAGCCCTATGAGGAGAGATTAAACATAGAAACATAGAAACATAGAATTTGACGGCAAATAGGGACCGCTTGGCCCACCCAGTCTGCCCATTTCCCTAACTGATGGATAAGCTGCAGATCCTAGTTAACCAGCAGCCTACTTCTTCTTCCTACCCCCAACCCCTAGAATTGCCTTATGACTGTCCATGCATGCTAGAATTCCACCACTGTTTTGACTCACAGACCTCCTCTGGAAGGCTGTTCCATACATCCACAACCCTCTCTGTGAAAAAATACTTCTTAGAATTACCTCTAGACACCCCTTCTAACTTCAATGTGCCCCTTGTTCTTGCACACCTCTTTTTTTGAAAGATGCTACCCTCTTGGACTTTGTTGATTCCTTGAGGTGCTTGAAAGTTTCTATCATGTCCCCCTCTCCTCCTTTCTCGAGGCTATACATATTAAGCTCCTTAAGTCTCTCTTCATATGTCTTCCAGTGCAGACCCTGCACCATTTTAGTTGCCCTCTCTGGACAGCTTCCATCCTGTCTATGTCTTTGCGGAGATTGGGTCTCCAGAACTGCACGCAGTACTCCAGATGTGGTCTCACCAGCTGTCTGTACAGAGGATAATAACTACTTGTTTTCTACTGGTGATGCCTCTCCTGTGCATCCCAGTATCCCCAACCCTCCTTGCTGCCCTCTCACATTGCTTGCCCACCTTTAGGTCATCTGATATGACTACCCAGGTCCCTTTCCATTTTGTTGTTGTTAGTATCTCACCCCCATTGTACTCTTCCCTGGGTTTTGTTTCCCAGGTGCATTACTGCACTTCTTAGCATTGAATCTAAGCTGCCATACATTTGACCATTCCTCTAACTTTTGCCAAGTCCCTTCTCATCCTTTCCACCCCACCTTGTGCATCAACTCTGTTGCAGATCTTTGTGTCATCTGCAAAGAGATATACTTTTCCTTCAGTCCCTCTGCAATGTCGCTTATAAAGACATTGAAGAGGACCGGTCCTAATACTGAACCCTGTGGTACCCCACTGCTAACCCCCCTTTTTTCAGAGTGGACTCCATTTACTATTACTCTCTGTGTCAAATTCTCCAGCCAATTCTTTACCCAGGCTGACATCTTGGGACCCACTCCCAGGCTGGCTAACTTGTATATTAATCTTTTGTGTGGGACTGTGTCAAATGCCTTGCTAAAGTCTAGGTAGGCCATGTCCATAGCCCCTCCCTGATCAACTACTTTGGTCACCCAGTCAAAGAAATGTATCAGATTTGTCTGGCATGACCTTCCCGCTGTGAATCCATGCTGCCTTGGGTCCTGTGCCCCTCTGGCCTCTAGATACGCAACAATTCTTTCCTTCAGAAGTGATTCCATCATTTTCCCTACCACTGAGGTTAAATTAACAGGTCTGTAGTTTCCTGCTTCTGCCTTGCTCCCACTTTTGTGAAGGGGAATCACATCTGCCCTCCTCCAGTCCTCAGGTACCGCCCCATCCTCCCATGATTTGTTAAAGAGGGTAGTCAGTGGTGTCACTAGTTCTATCCTTAGTTCTTTTAGAATTCTGGGATGAATCCCATCAGGACCCATTGCTTTGTCCACCTTCAGTTTTAAGAGCTCTTTCAGAACTCTTTCTTCTGTAAATGGGCTGGTATCAACTTCTGTATCCAGAGTGTTTCTACTGTTTGTTTTAGGTACCTCCCCCTCTTCCTTTGTAAATACTGAGCAAAAATATTTGTTTAGTATCTCTGCCTTTTCACAGTCACCCTCTGTCCACCCTCCCTCCCCTTTATTAAGCCTCACTATCCCTCCCTTGGTCTTCCTTTGCTCCCTGATCTACCTGTAAAAGGTTTTATCCCCCTTCTTAACTGAGTTGGCTATCTTTTCCTCGGTTTGGGCCTTTGCTGTTCTGACTGCCTTTCCAGCTTCCTTTTACTTTAACTGATACAGTTCTCTGTCCTGTTCCTTCTGTGATTCCTTGTACTTCCTGAATGATTTCTTTTTCTCTTGAACCTTCACTGCCACTTCCTTTGAGAACCATAGTGGTTTCTTACCTCATTCCATTTGTTTATTTGCTTTACACAAAGCTTGTTACCTCTGTGATGGCAGTTTTATTATTCCCCATTGTTCTTCCACCCTCCTTCCTGCCCATTTGCTAGTGCATTCCTTAGGCACTCACCCATTTTAGCAAAGTCAGCCCTCCTAAAATCCAGTACCTTTGTCTTTGTATGGCTTGACTCTATTGCTGTGTTTATTGTGAACCATACTGTTCGATGGTGCTAGTTCCCAGATGGCTACCCACTTCTACATCTGTGATCCTCTCTTCATCTCCATTTGAGAGAACCAGGTCTAAGATTGCTCCTCTCGAGTGGGCTCAATACTAGTTGTCTAAGGCATGCCCCTGTGGGCATCTAGAATAACCCCACTCTTAGAAGTGGTTGCTGCAACTGCACTCCAGTTAACATCTGGCATATTCAGATCACCCATCAGCAATATCTCCCTTTATCTGCCATTCTAAGTATACTTTCTATCATTTCCTTCTCCATTTCCTCCCCTGAGAGGGTCTGTCATAACCCTGTGTGGATTGTGGTGCCATTGCCTGCCTCCAAATTTACCCACAGTGCTTCTTCTCCTCCCTGTTTAACCTTTTGTTCTGTTGCTTTGATTTCTTCTCTTATGTAGAGAGCTACTCCTCCTCCTCCTCTTTTACTCTCCCTGTCCCTCCTGTAGATAGTGTATCCTGGTATGTTTATGTCCCAGTCATGGTTCTGTGTGTACCATGTTTCTGTGACTGCCACAATATCCAGATCTTCCTCCTCCATCAAGGCCACTAATTCAGGAAGCTTGTTACCCAGACTACGGGCATTGGTACTCATTGCTCTCCATTTTTTGATGGCTTTACCTTCTGTAGTGGCAACCCCACTGACCTTTCTACCTTGGTCTTTTCTCATTTAGTACCCTGTTTTGTAGGGGAGGCTGGATTTTCCTTCTGCTTATCAGTGCCTCCCCTTGACTAGTTGAAAGGCTTGCCAATGAAGCATTTAAACCGATTGCCAAAAGACTTGTTCCTTCCTGGACAGATGCAGACCATCTGCCAGTATAGGCTGGTGTCCCTCCAGGTGGAACCCAGTCCCCAATGAAGCCAAACCCCTGTGCTCCACACCATTTTTTCAACCATTTGTTAAACTGCATGGTGCAAAGTACCCTCACCTCACTCATGCCACTGACAGGCAGCACCTCTGAGAAGGATACTGTGTGTGCTTCTTGTCTTAAGCCCCTCCCCAACTCTATAAAGTCCTTTTGCACTGCTCTAATCTCATGATGAGCCAAGTCATTTGTCCCTAGGTGGACAATGATGTCCAGCTCAGACTCCCGTGCAACTGTTCTCGTGATCCTAAGGATGCACTTCCTGTCCCTACAAGCCATGGCACCAGGCAGGCACCTTACTTCAGTTTTCCCTGCTGCCCCAGTTCTATCCCCCTAATAATTGAGTCCCCCACCAGGAGCTGCTTTCTTTCCCTGTGGTGCCCTCTGCCTCCTTCCTGAGGGCCTCCCTTGTGACAGTTGTCTGCACCCTCCTTAGTCTCCTCTGCGGGTGCATCCATAGGTGAACTATGCTCCCCCAGAATGGTGTATGGATTGTGGAGTGGAACAACTGACTGGGTGTGCCTCTGTTCCACCACCCTTACCATCCCTGGGCCCACTGTGGTCCAACTGCTGTGCTTTCTTCGCAACCTCTGAGGTAGTGGTGGTGGCTGTGGTGCTCCCTGGATGGGGGAGGTTCCTTGCCACTGTCCAGTGCAGCCTGAAGATGGGCAACTTCCTCCCTCAGGGCAGATAGTTGTCTGCAAACAGGCAGCATCTCAGCCTCAGAAAGACTCCCGGAAGACTGCTGCCCCACAGCCATTACATTGTACTACTCCCCACATAACTGTCTACCTTGTTTAGTTTTTTTTTGTGTGTGTGTGTGTGTGTGTGTGTGTGTGTGTGTATATATACGTACACCCTGGAACAGAGGAGGGAAAGGGGATATGATAGAGACCATTAATCACCTCACCGGGGTAAAAAAGGTACTGGAGGGACATATTTTTCAGAAGAAAAGGTGCTCAAGAACAATGGGACATGCTATGAAGCTGGGGGGGGGGGGCTGGATTCAGGAGAGATGTGAGGAAGTACTTTAAGAGTAGTGAATTCCTGAAACAGCCTTCTAGTGGAGGTGGTGGGGGCTAAAAAAAAACAAAGCTGGAGTTCAAGAATGCATTGATTAAGCACAAGGGAATCACAGTGGAGAGGAAGTGGGGAGGGAGAAAGAGCTGTAGATCAGGTATGGTCTGCGGTAATAGTGTAAGAAGGGAGGAATGGGCAGACTGGATGGGCCATATAGTCCTTATCTGACTTCAAATTTTATGTTTCTGTGTTATCTCTAGCTGGCAAATCTAAGATTTAAATAAAGGAAATGGAAAGCAGCCATTTAGAACAGGTATTTTTTTGTAGGTTTCTATAGGGTGCCCTTATTTCCCTAGTAAAGTTTTACCTCCAGAGGTAGCAGTTGACTTGGCAAGTTACTTTCTGAGGGGGCTTGCCAGGGCTTGGCCCTGGCAGTTCAAACATCACTGCCAATTACTTATAATGGGAAAGCGGGCTCAATTAAAAGATAGGACCCTTATGAGCGCCCCTATCTCCCAAAGCATATGCTGACAGGACAGTGACACCCCCACATCAAAACCCACACAGCAAAACCCCGACGGTGAAGGACATTGCGATGATGGGGATTCCACGGCGATGGACCGTGCAGCAATAAGGGGTAGGCACCTAACTCCACTGTCTTTGTGATGTGGAGTTAGTAATCTAAAGTAGGGAGGTGTGGGGGGCACAGCCCCCCCACACACATTGCTGTCACCATGTTGCCGGTCACTTTTGGGACATATCGGTATTGGGGATGTCAGCATGCTCAAGGCACTGTGGGGGATGTCGCTATGGCATGGTAAAACCCTCCCAAAGCTCACAGAGGGTAATTCCAACACTTCTGAAATCTCTGTAGATGTCTGAGGAGAGTTCTTTTCCTTGAGATTTCTAGCAGAACCAGTCCCAGAGATTTTTTTCTAGGCCTCTCCAGAGAATCCCAGGAGACAACTTGCATAGTCGACTGCTAGCTCTCTATAATGGATACATTTTGTAATTGAAACCTTGATTTCTTGGAGACTGGGATAGTTTCTTGAACCAGTTAGATATTGAACATTTTACAGTACCTCTGACATTCAGAGCCACAAATGTCCCTTTAACCTGTGTGGAACTAAAGCTTGTGTTCTTTATCATCTATGTACAATTTCATTTTGTTGGTCCTATAAAAAGTTACAGAATCTTCAACTAGTGCAGTGTTCTGAGAACTAATATAGCTACATGCATTTTGTTCTATAACTGAAAAGTGAAACTATAAATTATAACTTTGAGTTGTAATCTGGTCTAAAACACTTGGCAGAATCTTTGCCAAATGTAGAATTCAGATTCTGAGGCAATGATTCTACGCTAATACCGGGGTGGTGTGACAGAGTAAGCTAACAAATGTAAAAATAAGTTCTCTGTTTTGTTATCAAACTTGAACTGAAAAGCTTTCAGTTGACACGTTTTGAAATGGCTACACAGCACCTGCAGTTTAAAAAGTCCTTTGAAGCGGCATCTGGGATGCTAAGAAACAATTGTGAACTTGCTATGGCAGACAGCAAAATTGTGTGAGCTGAGCTCCACAGCATGACAGTAAGTGCTTCAACAAATTGCTGTGGCTTAGGGATTCAGAAGTGAGGATGTTGTAGTTAAGTCCTGCAGTAGTGAAAGCTATCCTGCAGCTCTCAAAACGGAGAATTTTATTTCCAGTGAGAGAAGTTATTCTGAGAGTCTGCTAGGGTATTCTGCCTAATCATTAGTCCAGACTGTACTTTTAAGGACTCTGATAGCAATGTAAGCTTCTTAGGTTAGGATGTCTGCCACCTTGAGGTTATACTGTGTTGTAGTCACATAGGGGGCTATGCATCAGTGTGGGGCCAGGTACACGTGATTCGCACATACCCAGCTGCAATTCTGCACCTGCGGCCAGGTGCACAGTGCACAGTATACACTACTGTGTTCCTCCACAGGGTGTCTGTCCATGGCCCTGCCCCCCCTCCCACTGCTGCGCAGGAGTCAGGTCAAGGAACACAGACTGACATCCAATAGGATGCCCATCATGGGTGTTGGACTCGATCCCCTACCCTGCATAAGCCAAAAGCAGTGGGTTGTGGGAAGGCATGGGAGAGACAAATTGAATGTTTACCAGTGAGTGCTGGAATGGCTGCCCCCAGCTCACCCAGTCTACTCAGAGGGTTGGGGCAGCATGGTAGGGGAGTGGTTGTGTCTGCTGCAGCCAGCGGCCAAAACCTAGTAGGGCAGGCAAGAGATATGGCAGCTGGATCCCTGCCTATGTGTCCTGTGCCCCCTTGCCTAGCACTCTGCACCTTCATGAATTGTGCAGAGTCCTGACATGCCCCCCCCCAAAGTGGTCACATGCATAACTGTAAGACCAGACGGTGGATCCTGTGCAGAATGGACATGTGTCCCTTCCATGAATGTATGCAGCAGTCCATACGACGCCGGGTTCATGGCATTCAGATATAGGGTTTCTTACATGCTATGCTGTGAGATTATTAGTTTAATAACACTTTATGTTACTTTTGTCATTTTCAACTGTTCTTGTCTCTCTGCCCCATTCTACAAATATCCGCAGTTAAGATTTGATATGATTTTATTTATTTATTTATTGTGTTAAGAAAACCTTTGAGCTCAAGGGCCCTTTTTCAAAGGTTTCCATTTTGAAGAAGGTAACATAACACCAGCAACAACAAAACAACAACAAGACTCAAAATACATAGTCAAACGGTAAACAAGTACAGCTGTAGGGTATAACCACAATAAAGTGTCTAACTATGAGCAGTTACATTTAAGTTTCTGAAGAAAAAAAGCAGTAACTGGTGCCTTGAATGAGTTAAAAGAAGATAATTCTGCAGTACCTTGAAGATTTTATTGTGTTTTCAGACTTCTTTCATTTCTGGCTGTGGTATCATGCTAAGCAACAACTCTTGTTCACTGTTTGTAAATAAGGTGCAAAGCACACCATAAAGTCTGAGGGCCCAATATTCAACAGAAACACAGAATCATAGAATCAGTCAGCAAAAAGAGATCAATGGTCAATTGAGCCTACCCATATTTTTTTTTTTAGTCGTTTAACCAGGAGTAGCACACTAAGCTGAAAGCTTTTTTACAGGTGCATCCTGGGAGCACAGGGAAGTTAAGTGACTTGCTCAGGGTCACACAGTATGTAAGTAGAAGCTGTGGGATTCAATCTCAGGTCTGGCCTGCTGGATGTCCCCAGATTTGCAGCTCAGAGCCTTAAACCACTGCACTATACTACCTCAACCCTTTATCTAGTGTTCTGGGGGGTTGCCACCTCTGCCCTCCACCAATAGCCCTCACCCAGTAATCCCCAGTAGGACAATGAATCCTCTTGCTCTGTCTCAGCTAAGTCTGTACCCCATGTAGGGTACTTACCCCTACCATTTCTGCCAGTAATCTGTTACACAGCTCCACCACCCTCACGGTGACATAGAACTTTCTCACATCTCTCCCGAATCCTCACCAACCTGAAATCATGCCCTCTTGTGACTGTATCCCTGTTTCTAATAAACAGATCTTCCTTATGCACCCTGTTTATTCCCTTCAGAAACACATTGGGGTCTAGCATCTGGCCTCCAGCAAGTACACTTTCAGGGCCACCAACTGTTAAGGGTGTGCGAGGAATGAGTAGTAGTTCCCTGAATACCACAAATATTATACTATTCATTATTTGGATCTGAATAACTAATAGTGGCACTATTCATGCCTATTTGTATTCCAGAAATAGTACAAAGCACAAAAAAGGGGAAAAATAGCCCTACCCCAGCCCTACCACAGTAAAAAACAACCCCATCCCCATCTTCTGCAATGAGCTCACTCCTCCTTCATCCCCCCCAGAACCCACAATTTCAATATTAACAGCAATAAAAAAAACTACAATGGGCGATCAGCACAACCCTGCCTCCATTGCCAGCTGATGTCTCCTCTTTCCATTATTTAGTTAAATAAATTGTCTTCCATCCCCTCACCCCAGTGGTAGTACCCAAGTTCCCCCCCCCAGGAGATGGCAACCAGGTGCAAGAAGGCAACTGACACAGCCCACAGTTTCATGGCCGGCCACTTTCTTGTGAATGGTGCTCCTGTGCTTGCTCTCACAGTAAAACAGCTGATCACGTGAGTGGCAAAATCTGGAAAAGTAGTACAGTTATAGTAAACATTGAAGAATTTCAACTTTGCTTCATAACTTTGTAGTTTTTTTTTAGATTTTTACCCAAAGTTTCAAGCATAGTCTGTTTATTACCCCTACCTTGTGAACAAGATGTGAAAATTTTAAAATAGTGTTTGAAATGTGACTTCACAGAGTGACTACAAAAAATGCATTTCAGAGAGATTCGAAAAAAATTCACTTACCTGGTTCATGACGTGGGGTTACAAAAAGGCCACGTGGAAAATTTGGGTTTAAAACATCAAGAAATGACAAACTTATGAGTAAAAGTTCAAAACATTAAAAAGTCATTAACCAAACTTACCTTGTTATCAGTCACTTCCTGGTGCAGCTCATGAGAAGCAGGACATCCTAAAAGGAGTGGTACTGAACCAGATAAGTACATATGGGTAGTGCGGTGTGGTGAGTGCTGGGGGGATGGGAGGTGGGAACATAGGGGTGTGGGGGCAGAAGTCATTACTGGACCATTTTCTGGTTTTACAGGTTTATGGATGGGGCACAGGAGAAGGAGGAAATGGGTGGGATACTTGTCAGTGGGAGGGTGTTTTCTTCTATGGACAGGGGATGGAGAACAATCGAGAGGTGAGTAGGATGCTTGGTAATGGGAGGGTGGTGTTTTTTTCAATGGAGAGGGCACCGAGTGGGAGGATTGGGAGTAGGTAACAATTCTTGTTGGTGGGAGGATATTTCTTTCTACGGATAGGCATGGGGAAGGCTCAGGAGGTGGGTGGGATATTTTACAGCGGGAGGGTTTTTTTTTTACTATGGAAGGGGAACTGGGGGGGAGGATCAGAAGGTGGACAGGATACTTATTTATGGGTGGGAGTTTTTTTCTACAGGCAGAGCATGGGGAAGGTTCAGGAGGTAGGTGGGATACTTGGCAGTGGGATGGAGTTTTTTCTATGGACGGGGCATTAGGGGAGGATTGGGAGGTAAACAGGATACTTGGCAGTGGGAGGGTATTTTGTTTTTACAGAAAGGGCATCAGAGAAGGAAACAGGAGTTGGGAAGAATACTTGTCAGTGAAGGGAGTTTTTCTTTCTATGGACAGGGCATGGGGAAGGACTGGGAGGTGGTACAGTTGACATTCTATGGGGGTTATCACTGACTCTTTGGGCAGGGAAGGAGTAACATAAATATTATGAATAAATTGTACCGCTTTGGTTCTAAGTGCTGGGGGGACACATCAGTTTGCTCTGGGCAGTTTGTCATGCAACAATGTGCTCTGTTGCATTAGCTCCAGCATCAATTGGTCCCTATGACAATTTGTTCTCAGATAATTCATGCTCACTATATGTTGTACTGTACTCCAAATAAAGTTATAGTATGACTTCCTCTTTTACTGCCCTTGAGCACATTGCCTCATGTGGTGGCTGAATCGCACCCATCTGGAGTTTATTTTAGATTATTTATGTGTGGTCTGAATTGTCCAGAGGTGAATTGTTGTCGGGACAATTTGCCAGAACTAACGAGATAGTGAACTGTTGTGCAACAAACTGGCCAGAGTTATTCAATGTGTAGCCTATGTGCTGGAGGGGGGTTAACTGTGGAGCACATGTACTGACCGGGTTGTTCAGCCACCAAAGGGCTTGGATCACAGTAGTGCATTTACCAGCCACCTTCCATATACAGTGAATCTCTCTGAGGGTTATCACCAGCTCTTTAGGCAGGGAAGGACTGATATCAGAATCATGAATAAATTGTTTACTACAGGGGATGGCAGAACTTTTAATGCCCACCTTCTGGCTACAGTCAACAGTATGAAATGTTGCTGCTCAGCTACTTGCTGGACAGTGTCATGCAGATAAAAGGATCGAGGTGCTCTGTGATAGGAGTGGCTTGCCCCTTTCAACTATGCAAAGTTTTCACTCTGCAAGTAGAGAACACTATCAAGATCAGCTTTGCTGATCACTGGCCTGACACTGTTGAGCAACCTGCAGCCTGGCCTGCATTGGACCCAACAGCTACACACCTCTGTAACCCATTATTGCAGCAGTATGTGTACTGCATGCATGTGTACAAGCATACAGTACATAAAACAGCTTTGAAAACAATCTTGAGGCATGAAAACCAAAGTTGTGTTGCCACCCCTAAAGTCAACATATTTAAGATTGATAATTCAAAGCAAAGTCACAGAATGGAGAAGAGCTTAGGGTCCTATGGTTGGCCCCTGGAAGGTGAACCTGTGTTGTCCAGCAGTAAATGACTAGCCCAGTGACAATGTGGAATGATTCAAA
The DNA here is from genome assembly GCA_016271365.2 of Neoceratodus forsteri. NCBI lineage: Eukaryota > Metazoa > Chordata > Ceratodontiformes > Ceratodontidae > Neoceratodus > Neoceratodus forsteri. The sequence goes on along the minus strand of CM057456.1, from coordinate 603,123,238 downwards.
AACAACAGGAATTAAAACTAAATAGTACTTACATCTTTTTAAATTTGTTTACATTTCATAGGAGGGGATCACGAAAGCAAAACAAAAAAAATGTACAAGTGTTTGTTTTTGTAATATAAGGGTGCTTTACTTTTCAGGTCCTTTTTAGAAGTCTTTAGTTAGTAAAGGTGGTAGCTATGTTAGTGATGGCAGTCAGGGATTAGTGAAGTGGGTCACAAATTCTGTATGTGATTTGCCCAAATTTAAAATCCCACTGCCTGACTTATTTCAACCTTTACATTTTGGGAGAATTAACATAAGGGTCTCAGGATTTACTAATACGCCATGCCAACTCAGAACATGCCATGTATCTTCATGAGTGAGGGGGAAGGACAAAACTCACGAGTGGCAAAGTAGGTGAGACAAAACCTTACAGATAATTTATTTACTTTAGCCACAAAAGCATTCTAAATGAAGATGAATCATGTAAGTAAATGTTTGGAAGATCATCTGCATTTTGTTCCATTTTGGATTAGTCCCAAAGGAGCTCTTAACCTGTTTGAGAGCAGCTTACTTGATGCCTGATGACATCACAAAAACATTCTATGCTCTTAAAGCAAAGCAGTGAGATCAAATAGAAAAAGTTAAATCTCCATAAAAAAAAATTAAATGCTATAAAATTTAAAACGTAAGAATTGGACATGCATTGTTCTGTCTCAGAATTTGTCATTAATCATCATTTGTGAGGGGCAGGACATCATTTATAAATCACTCATGGTTCTACCACTCTTGAGTTATGGTCCTGCTCCCTCACTTATGAAGATAAATGGCAGATTCTAAGTCAGATCATTGCATTTCCCACACGTCTGTCTGTATGTCTGTCTGTCTATCTAGCTATCCCCTTATCTATCTATACCTGTGAAGGTGTTACATCCACTATAGCCTGTGCCTTGCTCGGTATGCAAAATGGTACACCTTTCCCCCAAAGCAGCAGAACTGTTACAAATTTAAAAGAACTATACACATTGCATAGTTGTCAGTTGCTTTATTTAAGACACATACTGAACTTAGAAATAGTCAACGCATGTTATATGTTTGGGACATGTATACAGTTTCATGCAAGGTCCTGCTGTAGCTGAATAAACAAATCCACAGCACAGCCTTGTAGGAGAGTAGTAGACCTGTAGCTTGTCCTTGTATCACCACCATGGTAGAAGTAATCAGTTTGTGAACTAGAGGTCAGTTTGGCTAGTAGGTTTCAAAATGTGTAAGCCAACTCAAGATTTTTAGTGACTGTCATTTTTATAGAGCTCCAAAATCACTTTGTGGGCAAGCACTCAGTTGGGTAGTATGACTGATTTGTCTCACCCTGGTCACAAAGGTAGGGGAAGGGGTGGGGATCAGGGTTGCTATATACCAATTTTAATATGTGGATCCTGTATGAGGTAGATACCGTAACATTGATCTATGGCTTTGTGCCTATAGACTGTCCTTGGGTTATGAGGGTAGAAAAACCGGGATCGTGGTAGGGTGGGTAGGAGTTGCACATAAGAACCCTAATGGGACATTTCCAGACTTTATGGGCATTGTGTTTGCAAACCTAATAGTTTATTTCCAACATTTGTGTGGTTTGTCTTTGGTGTTGTAGCAAGCCTAATGAGCATTAAGGTAGTGTTTTACCATAAATGTCCTTATTTTCTAAGAAAGGATTTACTCGATCTTGTAATTTTGTTTTAAATATTCTTATTTTGGTTAAACCACACCTTTCTTATTTTATATATATATATATATATATATATATATATATATATATATATATATATATATATTTAATTCAACTGTGGATAAGTTCTAAGCATTAATTTTATTAAGTAATTTCATAATGAAAGTATATACTGCATATAACATGATACAATTATTTTGAGAACCTCCCTTTCATTTGTTTTTTAAATGTAAATATTTTGTTCATATTTCTCAAAAAGTGCTCAAACTTGTTTAATTTATAGATAAAAATGATAGTAAAGTATTATTTCAAAATCATATAACATTGTAAGGTGGAGCCGCACACCAATGAACCACTCTATTAGCACCCAGATTAAATGAAAAAAAAAAAAACATTCTTCTGAAGTAACAGACTTTAAAAGGGTGCTTAGACTTTTATATCAGTGCAATGCAAATAGTGTAAAACGTTGCTTAGAACCTCATATGCAGATGCCCATTCATCAAAGAAGTCATTGTTTCAAAAATTGTCAATATAAATAAGAAAAGTTAATACCACTCTGGGATTTTACCACTTCACTGGTCTTCATGGCTCAATTGCCTAAATTCAGAAGGAAAGTCAAGAAGGTGGTGACTGACCCTCGGGCACCTTTTTGACTTTCACTGGTTATCTCGTGTCTCAAGAAACAATGGCAGCAAACAAACATGAAACAGGACACTGGCAATGTTCAGGCATTTAGGCTTACTCAAGTTTACTTGAGCTTTTTCTTCTCCCTAGCTCCGGGGTAGCTCATACTTCTTGTAGACATTACCTGGCCACCGGATGTACATGGAATGCACCCTGGGTGCACTGTGAGGCATGAGGCTCACGGCTAAGTGACCTCCAACCACAGGGGAAGGGCATTAATGCTTCCATACACCCATGGCCTGGATAAGCTGCTGCACTTAAAAAATGAATCCCTTTATAGTTAAAAAATGTTGAAACTTTTTTTAATTGTTTGATTAATGTTTAATTTTACTAGTATATTTCTGCCTAAGAAAGTGGTTCCAAATTATAACATTGTTTAATAACATATTTTTAACATAGATTTATTGTCCATGTCTTTTTATGTTGAAGTCTGTATTTTTTTTTAATTAAATCATAAAGCATATATTTATTCTGTGCAATCAATCATGTCATCAGGTGTCTTTGAAACATAAAAAGCAAGCATTTTTTTGTTCTGAACTCTCAGTGCAGCCACAACTGGGAACCGCATTTAGGAACAAACTAAAAACATGATCGCCTGCACTCAATGCAATCAAGTGTTTAACTGTGTTACAAGTTTAGACAGGAATTCATTTCATTTTCCATCTCATTTAATTGAGGGATACATGCTGCTTCACTTTCACTGCCTTCTACTTTGTCACTTTCACTCCCATTGTTGACCTTGTCAGTTTCACTTCTGGTTGTCAGCTCCCTGGTAACATGCTTTGTTTTTGCTTTTCTTTTTTAGGTGATAGCTCTCGGGTAGATTGGGTGTAGAGCCAGACATCTGGAGATATACCCTCAAACATATCAAAATTTTACATGATCAGGCACTCATTTTAGATCTTATTGTTCCTCAATGAACTATGTTTTTAAATATGATGCCAATTTCAATCTGATAGGTGGGTGAATGTAAGAGGGAGTAATTTCACTTTTTGACATATTTGGCCCTATAGGATAGCATACTGTATGTACTGTAGTTTGGCAGTAAATTTGGTATTTATTTATTGAAATGTTTCATCAGGAAGGCACACTCAGCAACAAGTTGCTCATCTCCTGGTGCGACCTAAGGGGGATGGGGTACAACAGGAATGAGACATTAAACATTCAAGTTACAAAATCAACATTAACATTTATTTATTTAGTTTTTGTTGACCGGGTAAGTGCACTAGACAAATCCTGCCTATTTTCAGGCATGACCTGGGGGAAGGGGATACAGATGAATGTCAACTGACCATGAACCAGAGTAAGCTGTTGGTGGTATTTTTAATGAATGAGGGAAATTTGGCCAGGATACGGGGGCAATTCCCCTACTCTTTTCGATAAGTGCCATGGGATCTTTAACATCCACCTGAACTACCACCAATCCAGGCAGATGGGACCTCGGTTTAACATCTCATCCGAAAAACATACAGTTGTAAGGCAGGTACTACAAATAGTGTTATAACAGTATTGTGCTTATCATGTAGAAAGAGTGGACAATAATAAGTGCCGGGTCAATAAGTAAACAAGTGCTTATGTGAAAGAAAAGGAGTGAGGGGAAGGGGCTGAGGAGGGGGTAGGGGGGAGAGTCATGACCTTGGAGACCCCCTCAGAATGCGAGGAACCCTATAAGGGGAATTTGTCAGTGTACTGGGCATTAATCAATGCCCACATGACTAGTTTCAATCAATCAAGGTTATATATTTCCCAGCCTATTTTCCTAACCATTTTATTATATGAGATATGCTTTAAGAAAATATAGTGATACCTTTTCATGTTCGGTGAGATGTAACTTTTTATCTGCCAGTTAAGATAGATAGATAGATAGACAGACAGATAGATACATTATCTACAGTATATACTGTGTATATATATATATATATATATATATATATATGGAGAGAGAGAGAGAGAGAGAGAGAGAGAGAGAGAAAGGGACAGAGCAAGCAAGAGAGCAGTTTAATAAACTTCTGTGAATATTGCTGTTATATGAGGGGGAGGATACTCGTAGGGTAAGATGACTGAAATGCCTCACAATCATTTTAGGATGGGTTGGAATTTCTTACAATTAAAAACACCACCAACTTTTGCATAGAGCACAAATATTGACTATTGTCCATAGCCAAGGTAGAAAAGAAATGTAATTCAACTAGAAATAGTTTTTAATGCAACATCTACAAACAAGTTCTGTATACCTCAGCTGTATATGTCACTCCTTTTCACTGGTTGCTTCTTTGGGCTTGCCTAACATCAAGGAATCCCGGATGGAATTCTTTATCTGAAAAAGGAGAACATATTTTTTATATGGATTCTGAAGGAGGACACTTAGCAATGCATACATGCATCAATGACATGGAAACCTGCAATCTGGCTGACAGAAAATTGGTTCATAGTTCATGTTAATTATCTTGTGATCTCCACACCTTAAGACAAATGTAACAGCCCTGTGATAATGAAAGCTGAACTATCCCCAGCAGCAACATAGCAAGATACTGTCACTGAACTGAACTTCCAAAAATGTAAGTAAAATAATCTTCGATATTTACAATGAATGAAACTGAAAGCAGAAATTCTGAAAAAAACACATTGTTTGGCTTCAAACAGTTTTAAAGAAAAAAATCATTACCTGGGCATAAAGTCGTAACAGAAAACAGCAAGAAAAATAACTTAAAAAGGAAAAAAACTGCAGTGTTTCTCTGCAGTAAACTTTAAAAATCACATTTAAGGTTAAAACAGTTATAGCGCAGTTTAAATGTAATTAGGTAATCACAATTATATGAAGAGTATGTCAAGAGTTTGCATCTAATTGTAGACTGCTGATTCATTAGTAGATCCCGCACCCAAATGGTTCATTATATTCCATCGTGCCCCAGGTTATAATATTTAGCAACTGATTTTGAGAATTAATTGCATGGGAGAACAGCTGTGTGCAAATTGCTCTAGAAATCCCAGTAACACATTTTATAGTAGCTAATGTATTATTGTTTTAATGTATGTTGTTTTAATTTCCTTTTCTCTGAATGTTTACCTTGTTCAGTACTTTGAAATTCTATAAAGCAATCTGTTGGTAAAGATTACTATGAACATACATTGAGAAAATATATAAATATTATTTTCATGGAAAGGGACTCACAGTCCCTGGGGGTTACCAACAGGCTGTGGAGTGGGGGAAATCAGGTGAGAACTCACCAGTACAAGTAGGTCAGTGGGGTGAGGTAGTATAGAGAAAGCAGACACGGTGGACCTTTGGTCTCCTGCCATCAGATTTTATGTTTCTATGTTTATATCATTATTATCATGAATATTGCGTGTCTATATTTAAAGCACAGTTAGCAAATTACTCCCACACAATGAAAGCCCCAGGGGTGCTCTGCCTTGTAGAACACATCAGCTGTAAAACAACGAGCCTGCTCTAGTAGTCAGGCAGGCAGAAATAGGAACCCTCAAGGCAATAGCACTTCTTGTGATCCACTTTGCTGCTTTAGTTTGTAAGACCCTTAAAAGAGATCTTCAGGCCTCATATATGAATACATCTTTGGGGCAGAACTCCATAAATGTTTACGCGTCTCACAGTTTAACTCTTTACCCATTGACCTTTCCATCTTCATGGGCTGCCTACTAGTAGTCTGGAAAAGCATTTAAGGTTACACTCATGCATACAGACAGGCTGTTAACAACTACCAGTCTAGCTCTGTCTTGTCTGCACTGCCTAACACTACTGGAGAGATTTTTTTTTTATTCCTAAACCACAGACTACCTGCCCCAGAGCCAACTCTTAACCATGTCTAGTGAGGTATCCAGCTCAAGGATTCCACTGCCATAGCACTCCTATAGCTCTCAGGTGATATCCACAAGTCTGCTGAGAAAGGACATATTACTGGAGCAATCTACATTAACCTGACAAAGCATTTAACCTCATTGATCACCAGCCCTTCCTCGGGAAACTGAGAGGACTGGGATTAGACAGTCTTGTAATGGTATGGCTGGTAGATTTCTTTGAGTGGTGCATGTAAATGGCTGTTCTTGGCATCGCCATCTCTGAGCTTGAGCCCCTAAAACAATGCACCTCTGACTGTTCTATCACAGGTCTGTGCTTTTCTCACAGTTCATTAATAAATAGTGGCGGGTAAAATGAGAAAATCTATATTGTACACATTTCACAAACCTGCATTGATCTGGAGAAATTCCACACAACCTCATAAAATAGAAATACTTAAAGTACACATTTTTTCTTGAAATTGTATATTTAAAAAAATCACATTTTTCAAAATGTGTAATCTGGGGAAAGTGGAACTTCTTGTTGAAATGTACATTTTTAAATCATATTTTTAAAAATATATACAAATTGAGGTAAAATATGGTATTTGAATAAAATAGTACTAGCAAATTATACCAGATTTTGGTGCTATTTTGCAAAGATTGCATGAACGTGAAAATGGCAGTTTGTACTATTTATAATAATCATAACAATAATTTATTTGTATTCATGAGAAACAGATGCATCCTTGAGTCAGTGATTCATTTACAATGGTTTAAAATGGATCATTTCCAGGTGTGCCCAAGGAGCACAGGATGGTTAAGTGACTTACTCAGGGTCATACAGTATTCAACTGAAGGTTGTAGGAATCAATCCCAGGTCAGCTAGGTGCACCAAGCTCATTCTGAGTTTATTACTCTAACCTCAGGACTATAATGCCTGGGTGTGCAACTGGCTAATGGATTTGAGGCAATGGATAGTGGTAAATTCACATACTCCAGCAAAGTGGGGGGCAGTGGGGTGTACCACAAGATTCATTGCTGGGACCAGTGCTCTTATGGCATCATACAGTGCATTGCAGAGTATCTGAAAGAGAAAGTCTGCCTATCTGCAGATGACACATGAATCTGCAAAAGAGGTTAACACTCAGGAGGGAGTAAAGACAATGTGGAGGGATCTGGAGAAACTCTAGGAAGGGTCAAGGACATGGCAACTGAGGTTCAAAACCAAGAAGTGAAAAATCATGCACCTAGGCCTCAGGAATCCCAGAGTCGAGTATAAGATGGGGGGGGGGGGGTGTTGGCAGTCACAAGAAAATAAAGGGATCTTGAGGTTGTTATATTGGAGGGCCATAAGATGGCAGTGCAATTTGACAAGGCCATGGGTGGGGATAGTGGGATGCTGGGTTGTACAGGGAGGGGTATCACCAGCAGGAGAAGGGAGGTTGTGCTGCCAGTGCACCACTCACTGGTATATTCCCACCTGGAGTACCATGTACAGTTATGGAGGCAGCACCTCCAGAAGGATATTTATAGGGTGCAGGCAGTAAAAAGGACAACCAAGATGGTGCAAGGGTTGCAAGGGAAGCCCTATGAGGAGATGCTGAAAGACCTCAACTTGCACAATTGGGAAGACAGAAAAACAAGGTTGACATGATCAAGACCTTCAAGTACCAGAGTAAATAGGGTGCAAGTGGAAAGCATCTTCCAAGTGAGATGAGTACCAGAACTAGAGGGGATGCAATGAAGTTGGAAGGGGGCAGGCTCAGGAAGAACATAAGGAAATATTTCTTCACTAAGAGGGTGGTGGAAGCAGACAATCAAGCTGAAGTGCTGGAGGCTAGAAAAGAGTCAGGGCTTCAAGAATGTATGGGATAGACATATGGGCATAATAATACAATAGGGAGAGGGGAGGTACCCTGGGGACTAGTTAGGGTCTGTGGAGGTACAATAGGCAGGAAACCTTTGGGCAGACTGGGTGGGCCAAGCAATCATTTTCTGCTGATAGTTTTTGTTTCTACTGCCAGCTGCCAGCCCATTTCATGGATGTAATGAAAATTTCACCTAGTGCTATTAAACTACCTACCAACCCACCAACCTACCAATCCAACATAACCAATGCAATAAAACACATACAACCTTTCTTCCCCCTTCACCTCATGTTCCCTCAACTCCCTCTAGGCAACTTAGTTACTATTATTGTATAATGCATACCTGTTTGGTTGTATTTTTCTCTTCAATTGTATAACAGTGTTCAGCTCTGTATTGCATTGATTCCATTTTTTATAATACGTACTTCCCTATATTTTTGGTTTTGATGTTTTTTTAATCATATATACAGTATTATCCTGTATCTAGCAGTGCCTTATGCTTTTTCAAGACACATCTTTAAACAAGCTGTCCACAGCACAGTATGCCTTCCTGGCCAAATATTTTTAAATCAATAAATCAAAAAAAAAAAAAAGAAAGAGGGCAGGAAGGAAGGAAGGAAGTAAGGAAAGAAGTAAGAAAGGATGCTTTTTACAGAGTTCTGTACTGCAGCAGCTGCATACTAGCCTTTGCGGAGAATCAACTCCAGATCAACACTGTATCGGGGAAGTCTGGCTGAATGACGCCTAACTTGTTCTCAATACCAGAAATAAAAAGACCATGGACTTTAGCAACCCACCTCAAACCCAGAAATTGGATGTCTTCTTCAAAAACCATTATAATGAGCACCCTTGTTCTTGAGGAAGTTTGACTGTAAAAATATCAGGTGGTGTGATTGGACCCACCCTCAACCAACCCAATTCACCTACAGTACCGGAAGCATTTAGGGCACATCACTGCTTTGCTACCTCCAAGACAAGAAGCACACTACAGGGCCAGGAACTGTACTACCTTTAGTATGCAAATCAAAATGAGACTGTTCTTACTTCCTCTTCTGGACTACAGAATTGTGATATACAGTTCAGACTCTAAAGCCTATCTGCACTGGTTGGATGTCCTGCAAAACAACCTCTGTAGGTCCAACCTTGTGTACAATTCAAGAACCCAGTAGTGCTTGTTGTACAGTAAACTTGATTAGCTGAGCCCCATCACCTACATAGACAACCACTGGTATACACTCTTCCATATGTGTATTCACTCACCAGTATACACATGCTTTACACTACCTAGTCTCTATTCTTGACAGTTGCAGTAGCTAGATTGTACCCATATTCTGAAATCATTTTTTTTTTAATTTTGAGTTTTATTGTGAAGCAAAGCAGAGCTGAGATATAGATATAACAGCACATGTGACCATATCCATTATTACAAGGCTAGATCCCAAAATACAATCTAATGCATATGAAGAGTTTAACTAGATAAAACTTGAAACTATAACTCTGCTAATATAAGAGGAGCTATCGAGAGTTTTCTATAAATCACCAACCCACTAATACCACCCCCCCATCCCTGCTCCTTCTCCCCCCTCCCCTGCCACCAAGGAGAAGATTAACTCTGAAATGGGTTTGTCTTCCAGGAGTGGAGTATCCCAACAATAAGTATGTAGGGATATAATTCGATGACATATTGTGTAAATAAAAGGACAGGAATATACGAAGGGTGTCGGGACCTATATAGTCAGCAAGAGTTGCAGTGGTTCCCAGATCTTTTTATATCTAGAGGGACACCCGGAAAGGTTTGCAACTAAGCACTCAGCCCGCAGAGTAAACAGGATTTTCTTGTACCATTCCAAAGACTGGGGAGTAGCGTGATCTAACCAGTGCCTCAGAATAATCTTCTTGGCACAGGCTGAGATCAAGGCCATATGAGGTCTCTGGATTCCTATTAGGGATCCTGAAAAATTCCCTAAGATGCAAATTTCAGGCCTGAAAGCCTCTGAAAGTCCCAGTAAAGGGTCCAGGTGGGTATGAAACATAGAAACATAGAAACATAGACTTTGACGGCAGACAAGTTCCACTAGGCCCATCTAGTCTGCCCATTTCCCTACCTACAGGATAGGCCACAGATCCTAGTTAACCAACAGCCTATTTCTTCCAACCCCCCACAAGAATTGCCTTATGTCTGTCCCATGCATTCTTGAATTCTCCCGCAGTTTTAGACCCCACAACCTCCTCAGGAAGGCTGTTCCATGCATCCACTACCCTCTCTGTGAAATAATACTTCCTCACATTGCCCCTGAACTGCCCTCCTTCTATCTTTAAATTGTGTTCCCTTGTTCTTGCAAGTCTCTTTTTCTGAAAAATGCTACCCTCTTGGAATTTGTTGATTCCACTGAGGTACTTAAAAGTTTCTATCATGTCCCCCCTCTCCCTTCTTTCCTCAAGGGTATACACATTAAACTCCTTTAGTATCTCCTCATACGGCTTCTCTTGCAGACCCTGCAACATTTTAGTTGCCCTCCTCTGGACTGCCTCTATCCTGTCTATGTCCTTATGGAGATGGGGTCTCCAGAACTGGACACAGTACTCAGATGGGGTCTCACCAACTGTCTGTACAGAGGGATAACAACTTCCTGTTTTCTGCTGCTGATGCCTCTCCCTATACATCCCAGTATACCCCCAGCCCTCCCTACTGCCTTCTCACATTGCTTGCTAACCTTAAGGTCATCTGATATGATTACCCCCAGGTCCCTTTCCTTTTTTGTTGTTGTTACTACCTCCTTACCCATTGTGTATTCTTCCCCTGGGTTCTTGTTTCCCATGTGCATTATTTTGCACTTCTTTGCATTGAATCCTAGCTGCCATACTTCTGACCATTCCTCCAACCTTGCCAAGTCCCTTTTAATCCTTTCCACGCCTCCTTGTGTATCAACCCTGTTGCAGATTTTTGTGTCATCTGCAAAAGGCATCCTTTTCCTTCCAGTCCCTCTGCAATGTCACTGAGTAAGAACATTAAAAGGACTGGACCAATACTGAACCCTGCGGTACCCACTAGTAACCCCTCTTTCTTCAGAATGAACTCCATTTACAATTACCTTCTGTGTCCTGTTGTCCAGCCAACATGTTTTTATCCAGGCTACCACCTGGGTCCCACTCCCAGGCTGGTTAATTTGACTATTAATCTTTTTGTGTGGACTATGTCAAATGCCTTGCAAGTCTAGTAGGCCATGTCACAGCCCCTCCTGGTCTGCTACTTTGGTCACTCCAGTCAAAGAAATCTATTAGATTCGTCCCTGACATGACCTTCCTGCTGTGAACCCATGCTGCCTTGGGTCCTGTGCTCCACTGGCCTCTAGGTACTCAACTATTCTTTCCTTCAGAAGTGACTCCATCACTTTCCCTAACAGAGGTCAGACTGACAGGTCTGTAGTTTCCTCTCTGTCTTGGACCCACTTTTGTGAAGGGGAATCACATCCGCCTTCCTCCAGTCCTCAGGTACCACACCATCCTCCCATGATTTATTAAAAGAGTAGCCAGTGGTTTCACTAGTTCCTCCCTTAATTCTTTTAGAATTCTGGGGTGAATTCAGTCAGGACCCATTATGTTGTCCACCTTCAGTTTTAGGAGTTCTCAGAACCTTTTCTTCTGTGAAAGGACTGGGATCGACCCCTATCAAGAGTGCTTCTGTTAATTGGATTAGGCACTTCCCCTCCTCTTTGTGAATACTGAGCAGAAATATTCGTTCATTATTCCTGCTTTTCACTGTCCCCCTCTGCCCACCCACCGTTCATTCTATTCAGCCTCACTATCCTTCCCTTTGTCTTTCTATGCTCGCTGATGTACCTATAAAAGGTTTTATCCCCCTTCTTAACTGAGTTGGCTATCTTTTCCTCAGTTTGGGCCTTTGCTATTCTGACTTCTCTCCCTGCTTCCTTCTGCCTTAACTGGTACAGCTCTCTGTCCTACTTCTTCTGTGTTTCCTTATACTTCCAGAATGCTATCTTTTTCTTCCTGACTTTCACAGCCACCTCTTTTGAGAACCATAGTGGCTTTTTCTTTCATTTTGATTTGTTCATTTGCTTCACACAAAGGCTTGTTGCCTCTGTGATGGCAGTTTTGATAATTCCCCATTGTTGCTCCACACCTCCTTCTAGCCTGTTTGCTAGTGCTTTTCTGAGGCACTCTCCATCTTGCCAAAGTCAGCCCTCCTAAAGTCCAGTACCCTCACTTTGTATGGCTTGACTCTGTAGCTGATTAACGTGAACCACACTGTTTGATGGTCACTTGTCCCCAGATGGCAACCCACTTCTAGATCTGAGATCCTCTCATTGCCCCCGTTTGAGAGTCCGAGGTCTAAGATTGCTCCCTCATGAGTGGGTTCCGAAACTAGCAGTCTAATGCCTGCCACCTGTAGGGCATCAAGAATGGCCCTACTCTTGGATGTGGCTGCAGCAAATGTGCTCCAGTTAACATCTGGCATATTCAGGTCTCCCATCAACAGTATCTCCCCTTTCTCTGCCATTCTAAGAATGCCTTCTATCATATCCTTGTCCATTCCTTCCCCCTGACATGGGGGTCTGTACACAACCCCTGTGCGGATTGTGGTGCTGTTTCCAGTCTCCAAGGAGACCCACAGTGCCTCCTCTCCTCCCTGTTTACTCTTTTGTTCAGTTGCTTTTATCCCTTCCTTTACATACAGAGCTACTCCTCCCCCTCTTCTCCCCTGCCTGTCTCTCCTGTAGGTTATGTACCCTGGTATGTTAACATCCCAGTCATGGTTCTCTCATGCACATGTTTCTGTGACTGCTACAATATCCAGGCATCCCTCTTCCATTAAGGCCATCAGCTCAGGAGCTTGTTGCCCAGACTACAGGCATTGGTACTCATTACCCTCTATTTCCTTATGGCCTTACTCCCTTTTGCCCCATCCCTGTCCTTCTTGCCTTTGTCACTTTCTCCATTTACCCCTGCCCTTCTCCCTATCGACACCTCTATGTTGGTGATTGCCGCACTTACTACCATGATTATTTGGGGGGGGCTAGGATTTTCCTGCTCCTTTCCAGTGCCTCCCTTGGCTAGTTTAAAAGCTTGCCAATGAAGCATTTAAACCTATCACCTAGGATCCTGGTTCCCTCCCGGACAGATGCACCCATCATGCCAGTATAGGCTTGCATCACTCCAGGTGGACCCCAGTCCCCAATGAAGCCAATCCCTGAGCTCCACACCAGTTTTCAACCACTGATTGAATCCCATGGTGTGGAACACCCTAACCTCTCCTATGCCATAGATGGGTAGCACCTCCAAGAAGGTTACCGTGCGTGCTACTTGACTAAGGCCCCTTCCCAATTCCACAAACTCTTCCTGCACTTCTCTAATCCCTTTCTCAGCCAGGTCATTTGTCTCTAGGTGGACAATGACATTCAGCTCCCTTCCCTGTGCAGCTGCTCCAGCAATCCTGAGGATTCGCTTCCTGTCCCTAGAAGCCATGGCGCCAGGCAGGCACCTTACCTCCCTCTCCCCTTCCTCCCCCAGTTCTACCTTCCTAACAATGGAGTCCCCCACCAGGAGTTGTTTCCTTCCCCTGCAGGGTCCCCTGCCTCACTCCTGTGGGTCTCCTTTGTGGAGGTTCATAGCATCCTCCTTGGTCTCCACTGTGGGTGCCTCCATAGAGGAACCACACTTTGCCAGAATGGCATAGGAATTGTGGAGAGGTACAATGGGAGGGATGCGCCTCTGTTCCACCACCCTCACCCTCCCTGAGCCCACTGTGGTCCAACCACTCCTCTTTCTTGGTAACCTCTGAGGCAACGGCAGTGGCACTGGCGGTCCCTGGATGGAAGAGGAGGTCCCACAAATCCTGGCCAACTCAGCCTGGAGATGAGCAACCTTCTCTCAGCCCAGAGAGGTGCCTGCAGATGGGACAACACCGCATCCTCCAGAACATCTCCGGAAGACTGCTGCTCCACAGCCACTGCACTGCACCACTCCAATCATGTCTTATTTCTGGCCCCTTAACTGTTTGCAATCCTACTCTTTTCCCTTTTTTTTTCTCTCTCCCTACTTTCTGCCTGTGTGCCCTTAAGCCCTGATTGTCCTGGGTTCTGAGACAAGAATATCCTATATTTTGCAGTAGACCACTTACTTGCTCAGAGGCAGACCTCCAGCAGCTAGAGGGGGCCGGAGAGCTACTCTTCCCCTTCTAGGATGGTGGGTCCTTGGTGGTTCTGTGATCACTCACTTCCTGCCCCTAAACAGGAAGTTCCTGTTGTCAGTCAAATTCTGTGCCTATAAAAATAGAACTAGCTTTGGGTAAGGGGTGGAGGGGAGGGAAAGAGGGCAATATAGTCCCAGCAGAGAAGTTCAGTCACACAGCAGTCCTTTCTCCTGGTGTCTCCTGCCAAGCTATTAGCAGAAACTTTCTAAGGCAGTCTTTAAATGTAGCTTCCTTCTAGCTAAGCCACTCCCCCTACTTACCAGATCTTTCTACAAGTAATTTAAACCTCACAGCAGTTAAGTCCTTTCAGTCACCTGAGATTTACACCTAGATAACTCTTCAGACACCCATTCAGTTCAGTTAACCCAAACACACACTTTTGTTTTTGTACGTTATTTTTTTTACCCTAAATTAAAGGTCAAATACAAAAGTTCTTCTACTTTAGTCCCAGCAGAGAAGTTCAGTCACACAGTAGTCCTTTCTCCTGGTGTCTTCTGCCAAGCTATTGAAAATGAATAGAGTTCCAGAAGGGAATGACCTTTGGGCATGTCCAGATAATATGGTATAGGGAATTCTGAAAGAATTTCAACAGTTGGGCCTTCCCTTCTTAGCCCTGGCAGATTCAAACAGAATACTTGCTCCACTTCGACAAACCCCTAACCTTCTCACTTTCCAAAGGCTACAGTATGAGCAGCTCCAACAGCCATGCAAATACTCTTACACCTGAACCCCACTTCTTACTGATGCAACAATATTTACTGATTCGCTATGGGATACTAGCCCTCCTTCTTTTCAAGTCTCTGTAGTGCCTAGGTCTTTAAAGGGGCACCCCATAACACCTGTTGCTGCCATCCCTTATCTACTACTATACAGTCTGAGTATGTCCTCCACTGTTATTGTGAACTTTCTAGGAAGTCAGTAGCTTGAATTTGTATATCCTTTTGGAATCAGCTCTTGTGTATCCTATTTTAATATGTGGATTGCAAAAATAATAACACACTAAAGCATACAGATATTTCCCCGTAATACTGTACTCCAAAAAGTGATAATAGCACTGTTCTGAAGGGATAATAGTATCATTCAGAACCCATAACAGTATCATTCAGAGCACTGAATGATACTATCATCACAAAAACTGAACAGTGCAACCACAGCAGTCTCACACACCAGGCTATCCTACTACTGCCAATCAAAAAAAAAAATACCAGAATGCGGCTCATGATTGGCCACTTCCTCACTGCGGGCGGGCAGAAGACTTTAAAAAACATGGCAGCTGTCTCTCGCTTAGCCAGAGTTTATGCCGCAGTTTAGAATCCTCCTGTTTTTTTTTTTAATTTCCTTCAAAAATGGATCTATTTTCTTCACTCTTGTTCAGCCTGGATTCTCCAAAAAAAAGGTAGGAGGACTGCATACCAAAAATAGTTTTTTTTAATTCTATTTATTCACCCCTCACCTTGGCCTCTCTCCGGTGTGGTCACTCAGTGCTGTGACTTATCCTGTCCTGCCTGAAGCCCCATGTAGCTCATCCTTGGTGAGGGGGGACCTCTCATCCAGCACAGCTAGCCCAACCCCCTGGATCTGAGTTCCCCAGGGAAGGACCACCACACTCCTTCTGGTGCTCTATCTATAGTACTGGAGAGCTGCCTGCTTGGAGGAAGGACAGAAGCAAGCATCCTGGTGCCCGATGTTGGACGTGGTGCTGTTACCTCTGGACCTACCTTCACCTACCAATGGTGGGGGGGTCCTTAAGTGCTGTTTTTACCCATCCCCCCAGAGCTCGGACATGCAATGATGTCCCCTGACATCCGCCACAGCTCTGTAAAGTCTACTGCAGCCCTAAGCTTGAGCAGTGCTTCCGGCTTCCACTGGGGGCCACTGATGTGCCAGGCAAGCCCCCAGATCCCTCCCCGAGAGAGGATAGCTGTCCTCTGGATACTCGATCCTCTCTCTCTCTCTCTCTCTCTCTCCCTCTTCCCTGCCGATCCCTGATGGCCCATGCTCTTTCCTGAACACAGATCACTGGCGTGGCATGAGGTGTGGCATCCAGTGCCTCAGCCATCAGCGCCACCAGGCCTCTGTGTACCAAACTTGATGGTGGGAGGGCGGGCATGAGGTGAAGACACAGTGTGGCAGACTCACAAGACAGTGTAGCGGTTGGCCAGGACCAAGAGAGTCCTTCAGTGCAGCGGCTGACAGCACATCACAAAATAGTGAAAAAAACAATCAGATCCATATATTAAAAAAAATAAAAGATACATTAGTATGCATAGTAAGGCAGTAATCCCATCTCGGTGTTCTGGGGACATGGGACCCTTTCAAGCTTCACTCTCGAGGTTCCCTATGTCCCTAGGACATCTCTATGGGATTACTGTCTTATAATGCACACTGACATATCTATTATTCTATTTATAATACATGGTCAGCCCTTGGAAATCACTAATAGCCTGTACCCATTTTATCATCATAATTCACAGCTGTGACTTCAGAATTTCCATAATTTACAGTTGTAGTGTCAGAACTGTGAATTATAGCTTTTTTTTTTAGAATGGAAGTAAGCTGTTGGTTAACTAGGATCTGCAGCTTATCTGTTAGGTAGGAAAATGGGCAGACTAGGTGGGCCAAGCGGTCTTTATCTGCCATCAAATTCTATGTTTCTATGTTTCTAATGGCTGTGTCACTCAGTGTCTGAGATGTTTCACTTACTGTAGAACCTTCTGAGGTAAACACACAGTATACAAATGTTGACCAGAGTTGAGGGAAATACTGGAAAAATATTGACCACAAAGGATGAATTATTTCTTGACAACAGTTACAGTGAAGGCCTATGATGAAATATAGTGTCAGTTTCTTGCATGACAAAAGGGATTAACTCCCACTGAAATTGTATTCTTTCCTACAGTAACTCTGCTGCAGAATTCTGCAGAATTAGGTTTCATCCTGGTGGGTTTCTCTGTATGTTGCCCAAAGCCAAAGGCTGAGAGCAATATGGTTGTCAGAAGGAAATAATTCATCCTGAAGGATCGATATTTTTCCACTATATTTTGACACAAATCAGGTCAGTATCTGTCTTATTAACCTTTGCCCACGTTGCAAGGATTAGAATGGGCAATAAATAAAAAGACTATTATAGTGCATGGGTTGATGCAATTGTGTGTGGAAATCCATACACAGGAAAATGCTGTTGTGCTTCAACAATGATGTATCTACTGCAGCACAATGAGTTTTTGTTTTGTTGCAGTAGATACATCATCAAACAGTGCAGTGAATCAGCTGTATTGGCTGCACTGGGGGGGAAGCAAGCGATCTACAGTGCTATTAAATGTCAGAGAGTGAGGACTGAGCAGCAGCGTGATCAGGGATAACAGACATAAAGACTGTGTCATGTATGGTAATCAAACATTTGATGTGGCATTGTTGAGAGAGGCAGTGTGACAGTGGAGTAATATAACACTCAGTGTAGTTGCTGTGAGAGCAGAGGTAAGATTGGAGTTGAGAGAGCACCAAAAAAGGTATACTGGATAGGAGCAACCAAAACAATAAGTTCTGTTATGGCTTTTCTTTGTAATGATTGGCCATACACCATACCAAAAAAAAAGGTATGGGCAACTATACTCTCCAAGGCCGAGCTTCAATCTTGGGGTTGCCATGACGTCATGGCAGTTTCTTGGTGGAAACACCACCTTGTTGTGCATGGTTGCCCCATGACCCTGACATCATAGGTGGGCAGCAGCCTACCTCCACACTGGAGGACAAGTACCAGGGGACTGTGATGGTGCCAGGAGACCATTCCCATCCACCACTTGCACTCTGCAACCTGCAGCCACTGCTGCCTGCTTATGATGTTGGAGTCATTGGCACCTATGGGGCAGGTGCCAGGGCTGTGCCCACCTGAGGCTGAGTCCCAGTCCCTTCCTGCCAAATCCCCTGCACTCTGATCAATTGGCTGTCTGCACTTGTGCAGGACACCCCAGTAGGGTGTAATCTCATCACCCTCACATTGCCACCACACCTCTGTCACTCCCTAGGTCACACCATGCTCCTTCTACCACATCCCCTCCTTGCAGCTGCCCCAATTACTGCCATGCCCAGCAGTGACACATGGACCTCAGACCACCTCCTGGCTGGTCTAACCTCAGCCCCCTGTTCCAACCATGGTAGGGCTTCTAAAATACCAAAAAGGGGAATGGTGCAGCCCTGCTAAGGCACAATCCCCCTTGTAACCTGGCACACTGGCACTTCTGCTGCAAGGGTGGCGCATGGTGGCTTTGGTGCACAGCATCCTGATTTTGATGCAGCCTACATTTGAAAATCGAGATTGCCGCAAGCACTGACACAAAAGTGTCACTTGCATCATACCCATTTGGCACAGGCACCTTGTGTCAAAGGTGTCCCTTTGAAAATCAAGCTCAGGAAATCTAGGTGGGAATGGAGGGGTTGGTGGTACTGTGGATCACCCTGGAGATGGGGAACAGAGCCACTGTTCACACTAGCATGATCTGCAGACCTCCTAAACAGCAGGAGAATTTAGATAAGGTACTGGTGGAAGTCACTGGCACAATGGCAGAAAAAGGGGAGGTGCTGGTGGTAAGGGGTTTCAATCTGCCAGCTGCAGATTGGAGACTCCTAGTTGTAGCTTCATCTAGAAGCAGAAGCAACTTGGAGTCCCTGCAGAAGGCATTTCTCAGGCAGGTAGTCAGGGAGCCCACTTGTGATGGGGCAATACTGAAGCTGGTGCTCACTACCAGGGAGAGTATTGCAAACATTAAGATGGGAGGCCATCTGAAGTCTAGTGATTACTGTAGAGTGTGGTTAAACATAGAGACCGCAGTGGAAGTGAACCACACAAGGTTGAGGGTCCTGGACTGCAGTAGGGCAGATTTTAAAACAATGGGTGGATGCCTCAGAGACAACCTATTGTGGGTGATCTTGGTGGGGTGGAGGAACAGTGGGCTAAGCTAAGGGAAGGCAACAAACCTCTGTGCAATAGAGGTGAGCAAAAACAAGGAGTAAAAGACACTGCTGTGGTTCTCAAAGGAAGTGGCTGAATAGGTAAAGGCTGAAAGGGTAGGTGTCTATAGGCATAAAGAGACACAGAGGGAAGAGGACAGGGAGGTGTATCAGGGAAGCGGAGAGAGGCAGTAAAAGCAGTGAGGAATGCAAAGATGCAAACAGAGGAAAGAGTAGCCTAAGGGGTAATGAAAGGGGACAAGACATCTTTTAGGTACATGAGTGAGACGAGGAAGACTAAGGAGGGACTGTGAGGTTAACAAGGGCAGGTATTTATTATTTATTTATTTAGTTTTTGTTTACCGGGTAGGTGCGCTAGCCAGCAGGTGACTATTTTCAGGCACGACCCGGGAGAGTACAAAACAGGATAACACAAGGAAGCAACATTACAGATTGAGGCAGAAACCATAAAGATGTACATTCCAAACATATACAGAGGCAGTTCCAGCTAGTCTAACATGATATAGGCTATACTGGGCAATGAGCAGCAGGCCAAGAGCAGGGAGGTGTTACAGGGGAGTGTTGGTACAGGTAACGGGTAAAGAAAGGAAGTTTAGAGCCACTCAGAAAACTTACGGCTTTACCGGGGAAAGCAGATGGAGTTAGCCGGGTTTGTGGTTCCCCGACCGGGCAGGATGATGTGGAGTGGCAGGGAAGGGTGTAGGCAACAAGAATTGTGGCGGAGGTAGTCGGCCAGTGCGTGTCAGGAGGGAGGAGGGTGGGTCATGTTGGGGAGACAGTTAAAGCACCCAGCAGTGAAAAATAGATGGCAGGAAGGGTAGGAAGAAGCCGTAACCTGGCGGCCCGGCACTAGCCAGCCCGAGCAGCAGCAGGCTGCCCAAGGAAAGTCAGGGAAGATGCAAGAGACATCTCGGCGGCAGGCTAAGGGGACCCAAGTTCATGGCCCCACTGTCAGGGATGAGGAAACTGGGAGTGGTGGATGGGAGGAAAAGCGGCTTGAAATACGGCTTTAGCGGTAGGAGGAGGGTAGGTGCAGCTGAGCTCGTGGTTCCGAGGCTGGGCATAAAAGCCGGTGGCAGTCCCTGGCCATGGACATTCTGCGGTAAAGGTAGGCAAGAAGGGGGGAGGGAGGAGGTGAGGCGTAACTGTACCAACATCCATCTGTAGTTAGTTTAGGCAGAGCCCAGGTAGCTCAGAGGATAGAAACAATAAATAATAAGGAAAAATAACGCAAGTAGCAGTAAGTAATGCAAACATTCACAGAAACATATTCATACATTAAAATTAAATTTGAAGATAAAGATAGGTGTGCTTGGAGGGAGGGGTAGGAATATGGGGGAGAGAAAACCAAAAGGGGGCAAGTATGGAGACCAGTAGCAAGGGAGTAGGGAGTAGAGACAGGGGAGATTCAGGAATCAGGTAGGGTCAAAGCAGGTGCATTGATCTAAGGTGGCCAGGTGTAATCTCAGCCCACGCTTGAAAGAAGGATGCGAGGGTGCATGTCTGAGGTCCAGAGGGAGCTGGTTCCACAACTTAGGGGCTGCATATTGGAAGGAGCCAGTACCTTTGTTGGTGCGGCAGCGGGGAATATCCAGCAGGTCTTTGTCAGCAGATCTAAGCGTGTGGTTTGGAATCGAAGGAAGGAGGAGCTTCGCAAGTGCAGTAGGCTGATTTTGTCTAAGGATAGAATCATTTAGACAGGCCAAGAAGTAGCTCCTGATGGCTGAGGGGAAGAGCCACCCAAGGTCAGTATATAGCTGGCAGTGATGTTGAAGTTGTGGGGACTGTGCGGCGTATCAACATATGTTATTGTATGTAACATCCCATTTGTGCAGCGCAGATTTGTGGGCAGAGGTGAGTATAGGTGCACAGTAGGTAAGCGTCGGTAGTAGGATTCCCCTGGCTATGGCAACCTTTGCAGAGGAGGTAAGCATATAGCTTGTTCTGTAGGCTGCTCCCAACTTGCAGTTAACGTTTTTGCATGTGGATTGGATGTGAAGGCTTAAATCAAGCGATTGATCTAGAAGGATGCCCAGGTAACGAAAGGAGGTAACCACCTGCAGAGGATTTCCATTTATCTCAAGGATGTTCAGGGGAGTGGTACAATTTCAGAGCTTTTGAGTGGTGCCAAGTAGCATGGCATTAGTTCTGAAGGAATTCAGGATAAGGCGGTGGGAGTTTAACCATTTCTGGACACTGGAGTAGGCTCTATTTAGCAATGTGTTAATGTGCTCTACATTGTGTGAGCTGGCATAGATAACCAAGTCATCTGCGTAGAGGAGCGAGGAACAGGCAGGTATTTCATCAGGGAGGTTATTGATAAATAGAGTGAATAGAAGAGGACCCAGAATAGAGCCCTGGGGTACTCCGATGTTCGTTACCACTGTGGAGGAGATGGCTGAGTTGAACTTAACAGCCTGGGACCTGTTTGTCAGGTAGCTCCTAAACCAGTCAAGTACAGGGGAGGAGCAGCCAATTTTCCATAGGGAGGATAGAAGCAGGGGGTGGTCCACAAGGTCAAATGCCATAGTTAGGTCTATAAAGACAGCCCCTGTGAGCTTTCCTTGATCCATGCCAGCGAGGTTGTTGGTGGTGAACTTAGCTAGAGCTGTCATCGTACTGTGTTTTTTTCTGAACCCATGCTGTGCATCATTGAGCTGCTTAGTAGTATCGAGGAATTCCTGGATCTGTGTGGCAACCAGTTTTTCAAGGATTTTGCTGAGAAGGGATAGTATAGCAATAGGCCTGTAATTAGAGATGTCATTTTTGTTCCCTTTTTTGAAGATAGGTGAGATCCTGGTCATTTTCCATAGTTCTGGGACTATGCCACTGGTAAGGGAGAAGGTGAAAATTCTTGCTAGTGTTTTGGAGATAAAGGCCGCAGCTAGTTTTAGCAGGCGAGGTTTGAGTTGGTCAGAGCCAGGACTGGAGGACAGCAGATGTAGTCCCCTTATACAAAAGTGGGAACAAAGAGGAAGCAGGGAACTACAGACCAGTCAGCCTCACCTCAGTAGTGGGGAAGATCATGGAAGCACTACTGAAGGAGAGATTGGTGGAACATCTAGTTGTCAATGGTCTGCAGGACCCAAGGCAGCATGGTTTCACCAGGAGGAGGTTATGTCAGACCAACCTCATTTAATTTTTTGACTGGGTGACTAGGGAGGTGGATCAGGGGAGGGCAGTGGACATGTCCCATCTGGACTTCAGCAAGGCCTTTGACACTGTGCCACATAGAAGACTATTACACAAACTGGGGAATATGGGTGTGGGCAGGACAGTAGTGTTGTGGGTAGGTAACTGGCTGGGCGGCAGGACACAGAGGGTGGTGGTAAATGGCTGTTACTCCACAGAGGGAAGAGTGACCAGTGGGGTACCACAGGGATCAGTGCTGGGACTGGTCCTATTCAACATCTTCATCAGTGACATTCTAGGGACCTAGAAGGCAGAATTTCACTGTTCGCTGATGACACAAAGCTCTGTTACAGAGTAGACACACCAGAGGGTGTAGACAGGATGAGAAGCGACCTGCAGAAACTTGAAGAATGGTCAGGGGTTTGGCAGTTGAAATTCAATGCAAAGAAGTGCAAGATAATGCATATGGGGCACAAAAACCCTGGCACAATGTATCATTTGGAGGGTGAGGATATAGCATGCACCAAGCAGGAAAGGGATCTTGGGGTTGTCATCTCTGATGACCTCAAGGTAGGGAAACAGTGTGACAAGGCAGCAGGTAAAGCAAATAGGATGCTGGGATGTATAGGCAGGGGCATCACCAACAGGAAAAGGGAGGTCATAATTCCACTATACAAGACACTAGTGAGGCCCCACCTGGAGTACAGTGTACAGTTCTGGAGACCATACCTACGTAAGGACATAGACAGGGTAGAGAAGGTTCAGAGGAGGGCAACAAAGATGGTGCATGGATTGCATCACAAGTCCTATGAAGACAGGTTGAAGGAACTGAACATGTACTCCCTGGAGGAGAAGAGGGAGAGAGGGATATGATAGAGACATACAAGTATCTTACAGGGAGGAACAGGGTGCAGGAAACACTATTTTAAGCAAAAAGATGTTCCAGGACTAGAGGGCATGGGATGAAGTTGGAGGGAGGACGATTCAGAGGAAACATGAGAAAGAATTTCTTCACAGAACGGTGGTGGATAAGTGGAACACCCTGCCAGAGGAAGTGGTGGGGGCTGAAACAATCACGGGATTTAAGAATGCATGGGATAGACATAAAGGAATTCTGGAGGTCAGGGGTAAGGGGCAACAGACTTCTAGGAAAACAAACTGAACTTACAAGCTCAAATGGGCAGACTGGGTGGGCCATAGGCCCTTATCTGCCGACACTGTCTATGTATCTATGGTGTATTCTGATAATTTTTTTAGAAGGTTCAGAACCTGAGAGCTAGTAATGGCTTTGAAATAGAGGGGATAGGGTTTAGGTTTAGGGACACTGGTGAAGGAGGCAGAGTCAGTAAGAGGCACATAGTTGGCAATGGGGGCTGCTGGTGGCAGTATGCTGGTATAGGAAGAGAGGTCAGAGAACATATTATTGAAGGCATTTGCTATGGTGATGGGGTTATTGCAATGGGAGCCGCTTATAACCATGTCAGAGGGAGTAACTGTTTGAGGTGTCCCCAGGAAGGTTTTTATGTGCCCCCAAAATTTACGGGGATCATGGGCTGAGTTTTTTAGCAGGTTCTGATAGTACGCACTTTTTGCCAGCCTTGTGTTATTTCTACAAGAATTTCTTTCTTGCCTGTAATTTGAGTAGTCCCTAGGCAACTCAGAGCTTTTGAAGGTTTTCCAGAGCTTGTCCCTGCGTCTAAGTTGTTGTAGGAGATCTTTATGGAGCCATCTGGTTTCTTTTCCCCTGACTCTTCGTGTGGGTTTTTGGAGCATGCTTGGTTTGTACTGGGAGAAAATGCTGTAGAAATGTGTTTAGGGCAGCTTCTACATTCACCGCATGGTATATATCCAACCAGTCAATGCTTGAGATATCCAGGAGGAAGGAGTTTACATCCATGTTTGCAAAGTTCATAAAGGTGATCAGCCTAGGTGGGAGGGGGGTGGCTGACCGGCGCGCCACTGGCAGTAGATGGGGGAGTGGTCAGTGATGGTATCTACCATGATCCCAGAGCAAGTCATATGTTCAGGTCTGTTTGTCAGGATCCAGTCAATAAGTGTACCA
This sequence comes from Neoceratodus forsteri, assembly GCA_016271365.2. Taxonomy (NCBI): domain Eukaryota; kingdom Metazoa; phylum Chordata; order Ceratodontiformes; family Ceratodontidae; genus Neoceratodus; species Neoceratodus forsteri. The sequence goes on along the minus strand of CM057456.1, from coordinate 603,098,813 downwards.
GACTGCAGCCCTGACAATCTGGTGTTTTCCGTTATTTGTTGATGAAAATTTAGGCCATGCACTAGTGAAGCCAGGGTATTGTGAGAAGGACCTAGCCAGTTCAAAGTGACATCACCAAGGATGACAGCTTCATTTTTATTGATGTGTTTTAGGGTAAGCTGGAGTGCTTCCTGAAGCCTGCTCACTCCCCCTGAGGGAGGGTTAAAAATACAGCTTATATGTAGTTTTTTGGAGCCAAGAAACAGGAGCGCATGCAGTGATTCACTCGTAGTTGGGGGGTTTGAGTCAGTGATGATACTGATGTCCAGGTAAGATTTATGGTAGAGGGTGACTCCTCCACCTCTTTTGACCCTGGTTCTGTCCACGAATAAATGAGTAGCTGTATAGCGAGCATAGGAATCGGGTTCCAGGTTTCCAGCCAGTCTTTGACAGGCACAGAGCAGCCTGATCGTATGTTGAGCCATGCTTCCACTTCCCCCAGGCAGGATTAAGACTTCTGATGTCCATACAGCGACATGAACACTGTAGAAGTCTTCTTAATCGCCTGCTTAGCGGAAGCATGGCTTCAACACACGATCCAGACATACCAGCTCTGTCGGAGAGCTGGCTGAAACCTGGATCCCCTGATTCCTTGTGCACCATACCAGGCTACTCATTCATTCGGAGGGACAGACCGGGGTCAAAGAGGGGTGGAGGTAGGGACTGTGCAGAGCAGGATCAGAAAAAAGCAGATATCCTGAACAAATACTTTTATTTGGTATAATGGTAAAGGTGCTACAAGACTTTTCTGTCAGGAAATTCTCCTCTCAGGACTGAGATTCTCCTGTCAGGAAATTCTCCTATCAGGAACGTCATTCTCCTCTCAGAAATGGGAGTCAATGGGTCAAGAAGGTCCTTTTCTGCCAACACATATCTATGAATCTATGGGAAGGATGGTGGAATCTGTGGGGGGGGGGGCAAGTAAAGTGGGAGGGAATGAACAGACTAAATGGGCCAAGAAGGCCCTTTTCTGCTGACACATATCTATGAATCTAAGACTATATCTAAATGAAATTGCCCTATGAGGAAATTGTTCTGTCAGTCACCTTCTGGCATGGTTTTAACCTGTAGAGCTAAAGAGCTGAGCTTCATTGCTGTGTCAGCTTTGTGGTGTAGTGGAAAGATCTACAAGAGGTTGTGGGTTTGAATCCACACAACATCCCCTCACTTTTCTTTTTTTTAGAATTTTACTTGAGTGGTGATCCGTGGTGGCATGGTGTTAGAATAGTAAATCTACAGGGGAAAAGGGACTTACATGGCAGAAACACTAAGTGCAATGAGTGGGGTACCATAGGTGTTCTGACAGGTCAATTTTCTGACAGGAAAATCTTGTGGCACCTTTACCATCCTTGCACTTTTATTCAGTTGTCACAGGAGAAGAGGAGGTGAATGGGACGCATAGAAGCAACAGGGTCACTGGCGAAGGGAGGCAGACAGAAGTCTCTTTACAGAGGGGAGAGACCTCAAGGACTAGCAAATCTTAAAGGGGGAAAAACTTATGGGGTTAGATGGGCTACAAAGGGTACTGATGGAGCTCAGGGAGGTACCGGCTGTACCTCTGACAGTCCTTTTTAACAACTCACTGGAAACAGGAGTGGTTACAGAAGAGAGAAGAGAGAAGGAGGGCAGTTGTAATCATGCTTCATAAAGGCAGTAGCAGGGAGGAGGCTGGCAACTATATGTCAGTCAGCCTGACATCGGTGGTGGGAAAACTAATGGTGACACTTCTAAAGGAAAGGATTGTGGAGTATCTTGAATCCAGCAGTTTACAAGACCTGAGGCAACATGGATTCAAGGGGAGGGAGTCATGTTAGACAAATCTAATAGATTTTCTTGACTGGGTGACTAGGGAAATAGATCAGGGTGGGGTGGTGTACATGGCCTACTTTGACTTCAGTAAGGCTTTCCACAGAATTCCACATAGAAGGCTCATAAGAAAATTGTACAGCTTAGGGGTTGGTTCAAAGGTGATAAAATGGGTAAAAAATTGGCTAAGGGATAGGGAACAGAGGGTAATGGTAAATGCAGTTCATTCTGGGGAAGGAATGGTGACCAGGTTTGTGGAGATTGACCAGCAGGATACTGCAGGGCTCAATACTGGGACCATTCCTCTTTAATGTCTTTATAAGTGACATTGCAAATAAGCTGAAATGGAAGGTCTGCTTCTTTGTGGATGACACCAAAATCTGCAATTGGGGGAACACTCCAGAGTGGTTAGACAGAATGTGCATAGACCTGAGAAAACTTGAAGAGTGATCAAGGACATGGCAGCTGAGTTTCAATGCAAAAAAGTGTGAAATCATGCACTTAGGCACATTAATCCAGAGGAGGAGTACAATATGGGAGAAGATGTATTGATGGCCACAAAACAAGAAAGGGACCTAGAAGCAGTAATATTTGATGATCTCAAGGTGGCGAGGCAGTGCGACCAGGTAGTGAGTAGGGCCAGTGGGATATTAGGGTGCATAAAGAGGGTTATCACCAGCAGAAAAAGGGAGGAAGTTTTGCCACTGTATAGATCACCGGTGAGACCCACCTGGAGTACTCTGTCCAGCTCTGGAGACCACATCTCAGGAAGGACATAGACAGCATAGAGGCAGTCCAGAGGAGGACAACTAAAATGGTGCATGGTCTGCATCAGAAGTCCTACAACAAGAGACTGAAGGACCTTAATATGTACACCCTGGAAGAGAGAAGAATGAGAAGGGAATATGCTAGAGACCTATAAATACCTCACGTGGGCAAATGAGGTACAGGAGGGCAGTATTTTTCAGAACAAAAGATGCACAAGAACAAGGGGATATGCAATAAAGCTGGAAGGGGGTAAATTCAACAAAGACCTGAGTAAGTACCTCTTCACTGAAGAGAGATGGATCCTTGGAATAGTCTTGCAACAAACATGGTAGGGGTGAACTAGTGGGCGTCAAGCATGCATGGGATAGACACAAGGGAATCTTAGTGGGAAGCAGGGGTTGGGGGCTCGAGATCAATTAGTGTCTGCAGTGACAGTGTAGGAAGGGGAAAAAATGGGCAGACTGAGTGGGCCAAGTGGGCCTTATCTGTCATCAAATCCTATGTTGGATAAGGGGGGGTGGAATCACAGAGAACAAAAGTGGGCTTAGTGTAAGTGAAGACCTCACAAAGACAATCGGTTTCAGAGTATGATGGAGTAATATGGGCAGACTGGATGGAACATTGGCCTTTTTCCATTGTCATCATCTATGTTTCTATGTTTCCATATATAGTATATGGACATCAAACAAACAGAATAAAGAAATAAGAGCCATAGCTGGGATATGAAACCATGTGTAACCCCTAGATGGCGCTATCCCAGGGGCTACTACCCCTGCCTGATTTGCCACTAACAGGTTGAGGGGCCTGGATCCAATGGCGGGTGCCTCCACCCAGAGGTCAGGGTTTGCAATAGTTAAACTAACTTGGTCACAGCCCTCTGGGACACTGCAACCCCCCTTTCTTCCCACTAGTGGCCCACACAATATATCAGAATTACCTTCACAGTATACACTTACCCCCAGGTCTGGTTCCGGCACTGGGACCTCCTGTGAAATGAGATACAGTGCAACAATCACAGTACAGTACTTTAACATAGACAATACCTCAGGCAGTATAACTTTGCTGAAACAAGCAGCTCTGATTTATTTAGGGGATATAACAAGGACAGGGAAATCAGGTTAATTAGCTTATCACTCTAATAATCTACCTATGGCTCTGTGCACGAGCCTATCCCTATCAGTTACTGTCCTGGGTACCCAAGCCCTAGTGGCTAGTCCAAACCGTGGCAGCTGGTAGGGGCCTTTCACACAGAGAAAAGGAGAATTAAACAGTCAGCAGTACAGTAATTCCATTTGGATTTAATGTGGCAATTCAACAGGAGCTACCCTGAATTAGTACTCACGACCTCCAAATAAGATAGGGTCCTTCAATGTCAGAGGGCTCACTTGAGGTACACAAACCTCTTCACACATCCATATAAAAGAAAGCACTATACCAGGCAGGCTGCATCTGTATCCCGATCGCAATTACTGCACAATACCCGGAGAACAACACAGCAGATTCAGTTCCTGACAGACCGAGTGTAATTTTCAGCAATTCCTCCAGTCTTCTACAGGGTGAGCCTGGTTTCTACTCTTCAGAGATCCTTTGATTCTTTTCACAGGACGGATTCAGTCCTAACAAGCTGCAGACCGAACTCTGGGCCTTACACACGTTTTTGACTAAAACTGCACACTGAAAAAGCACAGGGCTCCTTCCTTCTTCACTGCCAAAGCTCAACTGAAACTCCAACCCGACAAAACCGGGCACCTCCTTTGAGTTCCTCCCAGTTCTTGACTGGATTGGCTGTCACTCACAATAGACTGCTGTTGGTCCAAAAGGTGCTGAAGTCTAAACTACATCTCCCAGAGTCACTGCCCATACAATCCTCTTGTGGCTGGCTCAGATTATGAGTCCAAGTTCTGATTCGTCCAAGGCACCATTTTAGAGCTAGCTTACCCACACTGATTGGTCCAGTTCAGCAGTTCAAAACTAGAATGGGGAACTAGCAGACACAGTTCTGACTGCAAAGAAAGCAGGTTAGACAAACTGTAATTTCATTATTACTCTAAATAATTTCTGGCAAACAGTTACATCTGTCAGATAGGTTCCCTTTGCACTCCTAGTGACTGCAAAAATGAAGTGAATTGGCAGCAGCTTGAGTGGTACTCAATCAAAGAAACACACAGTCCCCCATACAAACTAATTATGTCTGCAAGCAGACAGCTCTTAAAGAGACAGTACCAGAGGTTCTAAAAACACTCACTGATAAATGGCTTAAATGCCAAACACCATTCAGGCTTGGAGCATTCAAGCAAGCTCCTGGAAGTCTTTTGGGAACCCCCATTTGCAGGGGGGTTACACATGCCACCCGGAATATTGTTATGTTGCACTACTGGCTGTGCCACCAAGGTAACTGGAAACCTGGGACACCCAGAAATGCCTTACTCCTTCTTCAGTGTGCAGCCTGGTGCTGCACTTATAATTGCATTTTATTCACAAGGGTGGGGTGTGCATATACAGTACATGGAACCACAAGAAACAGAACAGAGAAAGAAATAAGTGCCTTAGCTGAGATATATGCATGCCACACCCTTGTGAATAAATTCTAATGATCTATTGCTTGGTTCCAATGAACTATTAGCTGTATTTTTTTGTTTGTTTTGTTTTGAACTGGGCGATAGTTCAAAAGCCTTCTATGTCATGTGACTGTCTCTAGTCCAATCAGAGACCAGGAATTTTTTGCTATTGTGTATTAATGCCTTTTGAGTTACATTCTACTGATTAGGAAAGAGCTTCATTCATATGTAACAGTTTTAAACCCTATTAAACATGTTTGGCCCTATGTTACACATTACAAGCCTTATAATTCCATCTTGGGTTTCTGGTGACATTTACAAACCACTCAAGCTTTGCTTTTGTGGTTTATGATGTCACCAGAACCCCTTGATGGAACTACATAGAGGACAATGCCTGATGCATAGGCGATAACCACAGTATAATCATCTCAAGTGGTTGCTAGGGCATCAGTAAACCTGAAGAGCACAGCTCGAGAGGTTTATCATTGCCCTAGCAACCACAAGAGGTGATTACACCACGGTTATCACCTGTACATTAGGCATTGTCATTTATAGTGTATGGGACTCGACAAGAGCAGTTGCGCCCTCCCCTCCCGAACACAAGTAATTTAGTCTTACCTTATTAATGAATCTGCACTATGACCATATGATTGTGTAGGAAAACAATTTTATTAGCATATACGGAGTGAACGACAGCGGGCCGAAATAGCACCAGAGTTAAAATCTCTGTCAGACATGGTGATCGCTAGTATCAGTAAACTGTGCCAATTGGAATGTTATTTGAATACTGTACTGAGACTAACAATCATGTCCTGGGTGTGTAGAATACTGAATAACACTGGCATTCCGTTTTGTAACCCCACTGCCATGACATAGATGAAAGGGGTTTACAAGGTTCTGACATCACGACAGTGGGATTACAAGATTGTAAACAGATTATTTTCAGTGGGTAATAAGGGCTACCTATACATTATAGCCTTGTAAATCACAGTTGCCTATCATTTATTCCACTCCCACTGTATTTCTATCCACTGTGCTTCTATTCATCATGGAAGCCACATTCCACACAAATTAAGGACCCCCACAGCACTAAATAAAACTCCCTTCCTGCTGAGTAAAGATTCCACTGAATAAGATCCATCTGTCCTGGAGGAACTAGATGGGTAATTGGGCCAAAAGGCATGCTGGGATGTGAGTGGGCATACTCTCCACTGTATGCCTAATGCTAGATGCAACTATCTTCAGGCACTGAACAGACAGGCATGGAAGGCTGGCTGTGTTGGCCCTGTTATAACTCATTCTACTTCCCCCACAACCTGCATTGATTTCTGAGGCCCTGATGTGCCTCTACATGCCAGCCCTCAGCCCTTTTCTATGGCATGAGGGCTGAGAGGAGGAAGCAGAGAAAATATTTCATAAAATGTACTGCATATTGAGCAAAGGAGATAAAGGAGTCATAGACAGATTGTGGTATCCCATGCTCCCATACACTTACAGAGCAGGTTAGCCATCACAAAGCTAACCTGTGTTTGGAACTGGAAGGCCAGTGTGCAGCCTGGCTCCACCCCATCTCTCTCTCTGACTGGTGTTCTGAACATGCACAGGGGCAGCTGAGGTACATGAATGCCTCATGTGAGCATGGTTCATGGAGTGGTATTGGGGTTCAGAGCCATTTGGGGCTGACTGTTTTGACAACCAGACACTAAGATGGAGCAAGGGCTCCCCATAAAAATGAAATATTTATCTGAAAGGGCCTTCCAGCAATCTATTTGATGCAACTGGTAAATAAATAAATGAATACTTTAAAAAAAAAACTTTTTTTTAAGTTATGGACTTTGAGGAGACCTGTCAATAGCATCAGTGGCTTTATTTGGTGTGAACTAGAAGGGCTATTTTGGAACAGCAAGTGTTTAGCACTAAATAAAAATGTTAACAAACATACTACAGTGTGCATGCTTCATTGTCACATAGAAGAAATGAGCCCCCCCCCCAATATCTAGACTTTTTATTGCATGCAGACCAGTTTCGTATAATTGCCTATGAGGTTAAATTGGACCTATTACTTACCAAACTAGCCCATATTTAAGCAACCAATAATTTCCTGGGAGTTAATGAATGGCTTGGGGGGTAAGGGTGGCCCGAGGCACAGCCAAGGGCCAGCCACCCCTAAGCCAGATGTTAATCTGCTGGAAATGACAGGCTGTGAGGTCATTATTGTGATTATAAGGTTAAATGCATCAGTGGGGTGGGGGGGTGGATGCTTAAAAAAAAAAAAATTACAAATGCATACCGCTTTGAGTTGCACCAAGCATTTCTTAGGAACGAATGCCTAGTACAGCAGCCAATCAGAGTACTCATTTGTCTAATGAATACTTAATTAGACTTTTAATTTATGATAATATTGCACAATTATTGAATAGCTCAAAACATTTATTTTTCCTTGTATTGTAAATTTTCCTGTGTACCCTTACCCAGAACACTTCTGGAACAGGGCTGTCCTTAACACAGTAGGCCTTTCCTGGTAAAACATTTCTAAATAAATAAAATAAAGCAATCAGTAGTCAAACATATTAATAAATATTTAATCAACCAATAAATTAATTAACCAATACTGCACTATCCCCCTACCATCACTCCAGTCAGGCCATTTGCTTCATGGATACCTTGGCTGAACCTGTAAGTGACATTTTCCATTAGAAGCTGTCCTTTAAATACTGGTTCCAGTTCAGTAATTGTTCCCTATGTTTAAAGACCTTTTAGTAAACTCAGTAGGTAATTCACACTGACATTAAGAATAATTATTTCAAAACATCATGTGGTTTTATTTTTTTTTATTTAGTTGTTTAACCAGGTATAGCACACTAAGCTGAAAGCTTTTTTATAGGAGTGACCTGGGAGCACAAGTAGGTTAAGTGACTTGCTCAGGGTCTCGTAATATGCAAGTGGAAGTTGTGGGATTACAAACCCAGGTCTGGTCTGCTGGCTGTCACCAGATTTGCAGCTTAGAGCCTTAGACCACTGCACTATACTGCCTCCCAAATTTCATGTCCCTTTAAACCACAGAGTTCCATTGTAGAGCACTGTGACAACAATGAACATCTAACAAGGACATAAAAACTACATTATATGTATAAACTGGGTAGGGAAAATCCTTCATTCTGATTGGCTGAGAAGTTTCTGAAATCATACGTTTTAGGAAATGAACGCTATGGCGCCACACTTCTTTCTGCAGTCAGAACACAGTGTGCTCATGCATCAATGCCTGTCAAAAAAAGGTTCTAAAAAATGTTGGCATCCCTGTATGGTACTATACATGCAATCACTACTTCCATTTTGCCATAACTTATCACAAATTATTATTCTCAACACAGTTGCTCAAAAAAATCACTCCTCGTATACAACCCACAGATCTTTTTTGTTTTAAGTACATTTCACAGCATAGCCTCATTTTTAGTTTTGTCCTTTGATTCTGTTGATTTTAGGCCTAAACCTTGCTGTCTCCAGTAAATCTCTTCCCATCATGGCAGACTCTGCCCCTAACCTCGGTTGCCTTACCTAATCCCTGCAGCATTGCTCTGACTTGTTGTGAGCCTAAGTTTCATGCTCTACTGAACACCAAAACCGGTCAACCAGTACAACTAAATAAGCCACCAGAGTCAGACCAGTCAATCACGCTCTGTTGTACTGCAGACAATAAACACTGCCACGGCTGAAGGCCAGTATGTGGACATGCCAAACAGGGCTCAGTTTTCAAGGGAAAAAAAATAACAAGAGATGACTGGGGGCAACCATAACAAGCACCCAGTGCAATATTCTAAAGGGAGATATGTGTCACAACAAGTGTGTCACAGAACCAGTGGCATATTGTGAGAGTATGTAACTGTCTCTGACAGGGAACAAGCGTTAGTCAATTTGACTGAGTCAGAGAGGTGTTGATGTTGCTGTACAGGGGGAATACCAGTCAGAGCAAGTCAGCAATAAGTTCTACAAATAAGGCATCTTGTTCCCTGTGTCTCAAACAACATGCTACAGTGGAAGCCCAGAGTGGAAGGTGTGAATGGATCACACATCAATCCTAGGCTTCAACTTTTGCACTTATTAACAAAAGCAGAGAAAAAAACAGTAGGAGAGGATGAAATCAAATAAATTAAAGCAGGGGAAGAGAGAGACAGGGAGAAAAAGAGAGAGAGAGAGAAATAAAGGGAACGTGGGAAACCTCACAGTAAGTTAGCTGCTAACCACAGCAACATAGCTTCCTCTAGTGGAAAAAGTGGTAAAAACATCACACCATCAGAAGTTTCAACATGTTTTTTGTAATTAGTTACCCATTTTATAAGTGTAGTAAGACACTCCAGGGTTGCATTTCTTTTCCTATGCCACACTTCCAGCTGGCTGAGAGCACTCAGCACAAGTGCCCCATGCCTCACAAGGCATCTGGGTGTCTGCTTCAGGAAAAGAAACCCTCAATCTACAATGCCTCAAAATGGGATATACCATGAGTGTATAAATCAGAAACTCTCAATGACTTTGCTAAAAGGTCAGTAAAGATGGAACAATAACAGCATTTGAACCAGACTTTGAAATACAGCTTCTATGGGAAACACAGGCTTGCAGAATAAAGGTACAGTTTTCTTGTCAGTATAGATATGGGTCACCAGCTTGATAAACTAATGGCAATTTCTAAATTGATTCTCCCACTCAACAAAATCAATGCATGTGCGTGTGGGCATGTGCACGTATCATGGTAATTCCTAAACTTATTTCCCCACAAAAAAGAGTCAGTGTGTGTGTGCAGAATACCTAGAAACTGAAAACTTATGCAAGGGTCTTGCTTTTGCTTTCTTTTTAATTTGGAGTTGAGATTCATAAAAAAAAAAAAAAAAAAGAAGAAGCAGTTTCTTCAGCCCTCTGCCACATTGAGGGCAGGATTTTCAAAGGTGCGAGAGGGATTTGTACCACAATTTTTGATGCTTGCACCAGTATTTCAGTCCACCTAAAAGGTGATCTAACTATTGGGTGCAATTTGAACAAAAACTGATATGTGCATCATTGATGTTTGCATTAATTTTTTACCAGTAAGCAGGTACAGCTCTCACAAATGCATCGAAACATTTGAAAATTGCAGCCAAGCATTTGGTTCTTAACTTGATAGATGTTTGTGTGTGCTGTAATGAACCAGGTCATAAGATGGCATCATTCTACTAGTTAATTTAGGGGAGATAGAGGTATGCAACAGTTGTCTTAATCCTGGACCTAATCCTTCACAAGTGAAAGTCTGGTAAGTCCTGGTAAAACTAGACTGTATTCATGAGACCAGTTCCTTTTACTGTGGGGACAGAAAGTACTGGGCCTGGCTGGTTAAATGCAAACCACTATTAGCTAATCTGGGGAACTACTCTTTCACCTTTCTGGTAGAGTACAGTCCTTCTAAAGGAGCCCTAAAGTCAAGATCTTATGTAAGCACCCTTTGGGAGCTTACTAGTTAATTTTAGGTTGCTTGTGGTAGCTAGGCAGAGAGCGTGAGCTAATGGTGCCACTGAGTCCGGGATGTGGTGCTGCCTGTTGCCTGTAGGTGGGGTCCACCCCAAAGTGTATAAAAAGGAAGGTTTTGGCACCAAGAGAAAAGACCCTGGGGAGAGACCAGAGGAGAGGAGGGTCAGGGGGGTTTGGTCCACAAGTTCTGCTGGAGGGCCATGGCGGAACTGGGGTGGCCAGCTTGCCACCCCACCCTTGAAGACCCGCGATGTGGAATGCAACAGTTCCGGTGGTACACAGGGCAGCAATGGAGCAAAGCAACGAGGTATGTCAGTGCATGGGGGAGCTGGAGCCTGGGTAGAAGAAAGAAAATGGAGGTCCACCAAGTGAACTCGGGCATCTTAGTAGGATAAGCACTGATAGGGCCTAATGGCCTAGAAAGAAAGATTGCCTGTAGGTGAGTTCAGCTGGTTGGGTCAGATGGTTTACTGTGTGTGGGTCTGCTATGGCAGTAGGGCCTGAAGTGCAGCTTGAAAGTGGCAGCCCTTGCAGTTGGGAGTGTAGCGGTGGCATAGTTGACCCTATTCCCCAGGTTGTAGTCCGCCACAGAGTTGGGACCCACAGTGTGAGCTGCCTTTAGAGGTGGGGAAAGTCCATTTGGAGGAGTGATGTTGGGGACCCCAGCGGTGTGAAAATCTGTTGGGTGATCTAGTGTGGCACTGGTAGAGGTCCCCCGATGAATCAGTTCAGGGGTTGGAATCATTGCATGAGCAGAGGTGCAGTTGGTTTCAGGGCCCAAATAGACATGGGCAAACCATTCTAGGCACAAGGCATCAGTGACTGGATGTCTGAAAGGGTTCTGCTCTTTCAGTGCTCACTAAAAACATAGAATGCAATGTACAGAATTAAGACCTTGCAAGAAAAGAAGTTTATGCTCCATAATCTCCTGAGTGGAGAGTGTGTAAGACTAGGCAGATGGGAATGAACTGAAGAGTGTACGGGTTTGGGACAGTAGAAACGTCTTGTGCTGTCATAAGCTCAAAGGAAAGGTATAGGAATGGAACTTCCAGAAGAGGGTCTGCAGGAAAGGAAATATAACTGTTAGAGTGAGAAAGCTAAGGAATGAAATACGAGTTAGTAGAGTGTGTCAGGACCAAGCTACCTTAAGTGGAAGTCTCTTTTGGCCCGCAAAATGCTACCAGGAATTTAGCCTTCACGACTTAAAGGAGCTCTGCATGGAGTAACTAGTCTGTTAGGTCAAGAAACTATTGCAGTAAATTTTCCAGCTATGTCTGCAAAGAAGACCCACTGTATTTTATACCCCACGCTCCATGAAGTGGTTGTTACTGTTTAATGTTAATAAATTGTTTTGCATTTTTTGATTATGGAGTGGACAGTGGATTTAATCCATGAACTGTGCCTGCTTGTCTGCTAACCACCATTGCCCCTACAGGTGGATGAGATCTGCCTTACTAATGGTTCCAGTTTCCCCATTGCTGTGACTCCCAGTCACTACTATCTTTGAACCAGGTAACAAGTTATCTCTGGTTCTGTTTTCTTGGACTGTGGCTGCTTGGATTGTGAAGTGCCCCCTCCCACGTACAGTAGTTACCATCTGGATAAGCCTAGACGGGGTTGGGGCTTGCACTTGCTACAGTCACAATTTTGGGAAAAACACAGTGATAACAATTACAAGAACATATCCTGCTCTACCAATGTTAAGACAGTTTTGAAACTTACTGAAGGTAACCAGAGCATTTCACACCTTTGCTGTTACCGAGCAGACATGTTGTAAAGACTAATGGGCAAAGTGACTTCATATTTTCATAAGCTAATGCATCTCTCAAGAGCAAAGGAGATTTCACCAATCAGCAAATGGAAACACCAAGGGTAGTTAAAGGGTGCTTCTGCTGATGGTGGAAACAAATCACTCAATCTTTTCCAACCTCTTAGGGCTACACAAATGAAGATGACTGGTGACAAATAACATGCACAATTTACAACAGGTGTGGGTTTAGGTCTCCTTTAACTCCCTTCTGTGTAGTTTTACTGTTCTGAAGAAACACCACAAAAAAAAATAGGAGACTCAGAATTCAAACCAAGGCCTCCTGTTTCACAGTCCTGTTCCCTAGCCATTGACTAAGCTCTGCTGACTTCTGTTTAGTAGGCCAGCGGTTAGAAACATCTCTGACACAAGCTGCTCTTTCCTGCTAAACTAATCATGTATCTGTTCCGTTGACAAACTGACACTGAATTAATTTGGTTGGATGCAAATCTGATTCTGGATCTTTTTGGCAGCTAAATTAACTGTGCATTGTTGTTTTTTTTTTCTACTGTAGCTAGTAAACTGATCCTGAAGCAGGTGTTATAAAACAGTTGACCTGCATTGTAATTAACAAACTGAGGTGTAGAAGGTATTGGCAATTGGAAGTTGTGTATGGATGGTTTTTTTTTGTAAAAAAAAAAAACATGCAGCAGTCAATGTTTTTCTAGTACTGCAAACACTAAATAGTTAAACCAACAAGATTCCCAAAGTCAGGCTTTGGCCGAGCCACACTCTGCCCAGCACTACTTGCATGGCAGTTACCTGCAACACAGAGTCCATGTCATTACATCTAGGCTTGAATACATTATTTGTATGCAAAACGGATTCTTACTTGCTCTATGAAGGCCATAAAATCCTTTGTTTGTGCCTCTAAGGTCCTATACCTTGGCTGTGAAGCACTTTCAGACAGTGAAGCTGGCTCAAAATTTACTGCTTCCTGCAGTTCTGAGGGAGAGGTTACTGGTGAGGCTGCCGCACCAGCAACAGTGGAGCTTTCTGTGTCATTCTGAGCTGCTTTTGTGGAACTCTTAGATGCTGGTAGGGACTCCTGTTCTACTTCCTGCAGTTGTGAGGGTGAAGAGGCAGGGCAAACCACAAAATCAGCAATGCTGGAGTTCTCTGTGTCAGTCTGAGCTGCTATCATGGAATTCATAGGTGCTGGTGGGGACTCTTGTGCTACTCCCTGCAGTTGTGAGGCAGATGAGACTGAGGAGGCTGCAGCATCAGCAAAGCTAAAGCCCTCGCTGTCAGACAGAGCTGCTATCATGGAACTCGTGGATGCTGGTGAAGACTCCTGAGCTGTTTTTTGCAGTTCAGAGGCAGAAAAGGCTGGTGGAACTGTGGCTTCAACAAATATGTAGCTTTCTGTAACAGTCTGAGCTGATGTCATAAAACTATTGGATGCTGGTGGGGACCCTTGTGCCGATTCATGCCATTCTGATAAAGATGTAGCTGGCAGGACTGTGTCTTCTGTAAATTTTAAGCTTTCTGTGGAAGTCTGCATGGCTACCATACAACTCTTGGGTTCTGGGGGACACTTCTGTGCTGCTTCCTGTAGGTTTGTGGGAGAAGTAACTGGTGGAACTGTAGTTTCAGCAAATTTGTAGCTTTCTGTTGTAGTCTGGCCTCCTGTCATGGAACTCGGGAATGCAGTTGTTGACTCCTGTGCTGTTTCCCATGGTATTGAGGAAGATGTATTTGGTATGAAATTGGCTTCAGCAAGGATGGAGCTTGCTGTGTTAGTCTGAGTTGCTGACATGGAATCTGTGGATGCTGAGGGAGACATAGCAGTGTGAGTTCTTGTAAAGGGAGCATGGTGTGAATGTAACTGGTGACTCCAGTCTGTTTCATCCTCTTCATCAACAGGGATTTCAACCTGGAAGCAGAACTGTAATTGTTCTTCCAGTAACCGATCTATCTGCTGTAACGAACAAAAAAAGAAAATCACGTTGATGTAATTAACACATTTATAATTTTCCCTGACTTTAATAAATCAGACTTTTTTGTTCTCATACAAGGCAGATTTGTTATAAAGCAAGTAGGAGATACAATAAGCTTTCATACTCTCTGCAGCTAGCTGGCTTTGAATTTCAAATGTAACTGGAATGAAAACTTGTGGAATTTTGTTGTATCAGGTTTTCACACTTTCTTTGCCTTAGGCTTTGGGGCTGGGGTGTAACTCTTCTCAAAGACTAGTTCTTCCCAAGGGAGAGACGATAATGAGGAACAATATCACCGCTAAAGTGTCTAACACATCACAAAATGCTATGCTAGCCTACACTTCTGATACACATCTGTGAAGTTGCTCAGTCATACAATACAGTATGTTGGCCCATCTTGTCACCAGACATTGACCAGAACTGGTGACCCCATTCGGTATCATCCTCCCCAAATTGGTGGCGTGGAGAAATGTGACCACACAAACATGTTCAGCAGATAATGTGGTAACATAGTCATGCAAGGTCACAGTGGACACTAGGTCCATCATGACTGTTCTCCTGCTTCATAAGATGGGATGAGAAAAGTATTCTTTTCAAACATGTGCTAGTGTAATTCATAAGGACTCCCTATGTAGTAAGAAGAGACAATATTAGGTATAGAATATTGAGGTAATTTTGGGGATAAAAATAGTCTACCAGTTAATTATTGTCAGTAGTCCTACTATGTGATGAACTATCTAAGGACAGGGGCAGGACTGTAGAGATACAGTAGTCAATCTGGACTTCTTCAAGGCCTTTGAAACTGCTGCATGTTACATTCATGGGTCACAATGCTTGAATAGTTCTCTTAGCTGTCCAGATGGGATCAGACATCTATTTGACTCTAGATCCCAAATCCTATCTGGCCCCATTTGATTTCAGATCCAAAGTCAGATAGTGGGATCTGAGGTCATATGTCTGCCTAGTATCCCAGATAGTCACATGGGATAGCTAGAGATATTACGAAATAAAATGTTGCCTGCAAAATTGCCATGAAATCAGCAATTTTGATGCATGAAACATTTTGAGAAATTCCGACATTCTGTGAAATCTTACGCTGGGTGCGAAATTGCAAAATTTGGCCCCCAAAACGTGAAATTTTGCTGCGAATTGTGCAATTTTGCCAAATTTCACTAGAATTTCAGCAAATTTCACCTGCATTTCACCATTTCGTGGGGGAAATTTCATATTTTGCAAGTGAAATTTCACATTTTTAAGTGAAACTTTGCTTTTTGCGGATGAAATTTCGCATTTCACACCAGCGAAATATTTCATGAAATGCGCGAATTTCTAAAAATATTTCCACAGAGCAAAACTTTCTAATTTTGCACATCTCTATAGCCAGTATGTGATTGGATCCTATGCAACCCAACTCATGAGCAGAGTAAACTGATGTGGTGTGCATCAAGCATTCACAAGTTATATTGCTAGCTGGTATGAGAGTAGAAAGCAGAAGTTGGGGTTGTATAGGCACTACTCTGAGTGGAGAAGTATACTCAGTAGCATACCTCATGGACTGGTTCTGGTGCCACTACTGTTTTACATTTTCATCAAAAATCAGGAATCTAGAGACTCCAGTGGGCAACTTAGGTTCACTAAATGACTCAAAACTGGTATTGGAGTCCCTTGAGAATTGGACAAACTTCAGGAGAACCTGAACAACTAGGGTGATTGGACAGATGGATGCAATGTAGCCAAATGCACGGTACCCCACTTGGAGATGGGGTAGGACCTTTTAAGTGTGGGGAGATCCTCTTTCTGCAGGGAAGAAAGGAAAAGTACCGGGGACAAAACAGATAAGGGATTGAAACATGACAAGCAGTTGATGGCCACTGTGAAGTGGGGTGACAGAATGTTGGGGTACATTAAAGGGGTAGAGTGACCAGCAGGACAGGGCAAGTTACTCTGTCTATTTTCAAGGCCATAGTCAAGCTCCACCTGGAGCACTGCGTGCAGTTCTGAGCTCCTCAGTACAAAAAGGACATTGAGGTAGTGAAGAGGGGTCAACACAGGGCTGCCAAAATGATTAGAGGTAGAGAAGATAGAAGATAAAAGGAACGACTAGTGGTCCTTAACATATTCATGTTGGAGAAAATAAACTGTGAGGGACATGGACTCAGGCTTCCATATGCTCAAGGGTATCAGTGAGACTGAACATAAGAGAGATTTTATTTGGCAGAAGGTCAAAGCAATCTGAAGTACTCAAAAGTACAATTGGGCCAAATCAAAGGTACAAGTGACAAAGTTCAACACATTCAGTGACTACAAATTTAGGATCGGCTCATCTTTAATCAAAAAGACAGAGATGTTTGATCTGGTATCCTTTAGTAGGATGTGCAGATACACTCTAAAGCTCAGAAGTGGTAAATTCAAATTCGGGGGTTAACATTTGGAAGTACATCTATATACAGAGCCTATCGGGGAGACAGTGAGCATGAAGATGGTACAGGCCTTCAAGATAGGCCTATCAAAAAAGTCACTGGATATCCTAGATAGTAAAGTAGGTTGGGAACCACTTTAAATTAATATATCTTTGTACTGCAAATGTATTCATACCTGTTAATAAAGCAGAGGGCAGACATGATAGATCCAGAGTCCCTTCTGACCATAAAGTATTATGGCCCTATATACTGTTCCATGTTACTATGTTAAGTATAGGAATCATAATTTGATTCTGATCATTGCAGCAAAGAAATTGATCACTAGAAAACAGTTAAAACTAGTTAAAACAACAACCTCTAACCACCAAGCAATTTGGAGGCACTGTGCATGTGATGAATTAAATGGAGAAGCTGAAACACACTGTAGTTTAGAAAAGGATGCTTTTGGCAATACATGAATACAATAGCTCAATCTGTTTCTCAAGGCTCAAACATGAGACACAAACCAGGTGTTAATGGATAGTTGGTCAAAATCACATGGAATAAAACAGCGGCAATGAGACTGCAACTGGTGATTGTACTATAATTTCCATAAAACTTGTAACCTTTAACATAGAATTCCATTCGGGGGGACTTCCCCAATAAAACTACAGTGGAGAATTTTTTTACTGTTTAATACATCATTCCTTAGGGAAAATCCTCCCAAAATGAATTCTGTATTGAACATTACAAGTTTTTACAGAAATTCTGGTACAATTGCCGGTTACAGTCCCGTTGTCACTGTTTTAGTCCGCACGGTTTTGACCTAGTTCCATTTTTTTTTGCATATTAGTAATCAGCAATTTACATAAACCACAGATTCCTTTTCTGCAATCAGCAGAATATTTTCATATGTTTCATGTAATCCACAGGAATTTATTTCACGGTTTACGTAGAAATGTTTTTGGAATTCTGCAGTACTCTGCAGAATTTTAAAAGAAAAATTCTGAAAAGAATTTCGGAAGTAGAACTGTCAGTTCCCATGAATTCTGTTGGTGGAATTCTGCATTATACATAGCTCCATTAATGATCCGTGCCAGGGCTCAGGAAAATATTTTTGAACTAGGCTTGTATGAACTGGGAAACGTGTTAAACAAACTGCATTATTTTAAATACTATTCCCAGTGAACTACAGAAACTGGAAGAGAATGCATTTACTCCTAAACAGAACAACCACTTTGTCTTTCAAAAGCTGTAACTGGTAAGTTTTTTTTTTTTTTTTGTAATGTAAGCTGGGAGTCTGGTAAACATGATAAGAATATGAAAATATAATTCTCATGTATTGACACGTCTATACATGTCAATATTTTGTATGTTGCTAAAAATAGGCATTTAAAATATTTTGAACCCATTTTGTTTTATGTATTTATGAATGGAAGATGTTGCAACACCATAAATTGATATATCAATTTACTGCAATGAACTCCAAGTTTTTATGGAAAAAAATAAGTTTCTAACACAAATGGTTATTCCATTTTGATAAACTTATCTTATTGAAAGATCTATATTTGAAACTGTTAGGGCTAGAAACATAGTTTTTCTTTACATGAACGCTTGGAATTAGTTTGTTGAGAATCATGCACTGTATGTGTCTATAGTATTTTACAGTATATGCATAAATACTATTTGGAAACAGTTTTTATTATAATATTGCTACACGATTTTTAGTTGTGGTACAGCTTAAAAAATGGTAGATGTATTGTATAAGTACATAAAACTACATGAAGGTTTTACAAAAACAAAATTATCAAATCTTTTTTTCACTTTCTCTGAATTTTGGTAATACTACACATTATTTAATTTGAAACTATGCTATTTGCAACTTCATTTGAATTCCTCTTATTTAGTTAGTTAGTTAGTTAGCTGTCTTAACCAGGTGAGTACACTAGATAAGTAAAAGCCTATTTTCAGGTACCACGTGGGAAAGAACAAAAGAAACAGCATTACAATGAATTAGGAATTACAGGCAAAGCAAGGCAGGATAGCATTGCAGGTATATTAGAGTGTGATAAAACGTCCTGAAACAAACTAGATCATAAGTTTAAATATAACAATATTTTGCAGACAATAGCAGTCACAAGTGTGTTTTAAACTTTAATGCAGCTGGAAGAAAACTGGACAGATGGGATTGGTGTAAGGATATGGATATGAAGGATGATAATGAAAAATGGGCAGTTTTCTTTTTTTTTATATAGATTTTTATGGTAGTTTTGTAGGTTTTTCCTCCTGCTTCCCCACCCAAGGCCCCAGCACACAGCCATGTGTGCATGTGGAGGCATGCACGCACACTGTGGTACCAGCTCAGCCCCTTCTGCCCACTCATAACAATGCCACCCCTCCCTACTGTGCTACCTACCAGACCTCCACCTGGTGGGAGTGAAACTACAGGGGGGGGGGATAACCTACCACCCCTGGGAGATAAGAGCAGCCTACCAGCTTGCTCAATCCTACTCCTCCCTCCCTCCCCATGCGCAGGCACCCTGACAATCTGAGGTTGTTCCCAAGCCTCGGTCACCAGCGTAGTGACAGTTAAGGTGTCCAGAGCTTCAGCCCTCAGCACCACCAGGCTGGCTTAAAATGGGCAGTTTTCAAGGACAAACTGAGTTAACAGAAGACACATAAGTGCCACTATACAATATGTACAAAAAGAATGGCAAAGTACCTGTATGGATGAATACGATTATACTTAAGAAAACTGAATCCAAAAGGAGGCTATTCAGGAAGGTGAAACAATCAGGAAAGAGAGAATTATGGGAGAGTTATAAATTAAGAGCAAGGGAATGTAAATCACTAATAAAAAAAGCCAAAAGGGATAAGGTGAAGGAAAATGCTGGGAATATGAAAGCAAATCCCAAGGATTTGGGAGCATACATCAGCAACATGAAGAGTGCTAGTAAAACACTGGGATCACTAATATAATGTGAAATCTTTATAGATGATGCAGTAGAAAAAGCAAATGTGTTCAGTATTTTGGATCTGTTTTTCAAGATTCAGAACTATCTGAGACTGAAGTGTAGGACATGAGTAGTCCACCTTTAAGAACTGAAGGGGAAGTGTACATGCTATTGTCTAAAATAGACATTAGAAAGTCACAAGGACCAGATGGATTACATCCCAGAAACCAGCAGGAATTAGCATGCAACGTCTCTGGGCCAGTCATACATATTTTTAATGCATCATTAGAGAGTTGTTCTGTACCTGAGAAATGGAGAACTGCCATAATGATGCCAGTATATAAGAAGGGCAAAACGTCAGAGAAGAGTAATTACATGCCAGTGAGCCTACATCAGTTTTGGAAAGGTAATGGAAACCCTAATCTGGGATATATTCGATAATTTCTGAGTGAGCATAACCCATGGGACAACACTCATCATGGGTTTAGAAATTAGAGATCTTGCCTAAGGAATCTAATGGAATTTTTTTGAAAAGGCTAGTCAGGCTACTGATAATGGGTAACCAGTGGCTGTCATGCATTTCTGCAAGGTATTTGATACTGTTCCTCAAACCAAACTGATTAATAGTCTAATTAAGATCAAACTAAACAGCAGAATTATTAGATGGATTAGACCCTGGCTGAGTGACAGAATGCAGTTTTTAGGCATGCATGTAAAAGATTCTGGCGAGGTGAAAGTGATCAGTGGTGTCCCTCAGGAATCAGTCTAATCAGGCTTGTTCAACATCTACATAACTAGTATGTCAGTATCGGGGGGGGGGGGTTAACTAAATTTGCAGATGATGCAAAGGTGGGACATAATTGTGGACACCATGGAAAAGAAAGTATTGCTCCATATGGAATTAAGAAATTGTTAACTAGTCAGTGCAGAAGATGCATTTAAGTCTTGGTAAATGTGTAGTAATGCATTTTGGAATTAGAAATATAAAGAGATCATGTAAATTGAGGGTAGCATGGTAAGGATAACAGGATATGAAAAGGACTTGGGTATTTGGGTTTCAGATATGCTAAAACATACTAAACATAATGCAGTTTCCATATGTAACAAAATTCTGGGGTGAATTAGAAATAATATCACCAGTAGGGATAATGAGGTACTGTAATACTGCCAGTATACAGGGCATTGGTGAGACCCCATTTGAAGTACTGCAGTTCCTTCAGGTTTCCTCAGAATGCAGCAGATATCAAACCATAATGAGAGGGAGGTGATTTATACAGAGGGTAGTTCAATTTTTGAACAAATTGCCAGATGCAATAGTAACATAGAAACATAGACATTGATGGCTGGTAAGGGCCTCTAGGCCTACCCAGTCTGCCCTATTTCCCTACCTATAGTGACGCTGTGGGCCCTAATCAGCCTACGTTCCCCACCCTTAACTTTCAAGATCCCTTTGTGTCAGTCCCATGCATTCTTGAATCCTATAACTTGTTTTGGCCCTGCCACCTCCACCGGTATGCTGTTTCATTTGTCCACCACCCTTTCCGTAAAGAAGTACTTCCTCACATTACCTCTGAACCTCCCCCTCCACCTTCAACTTCATATTGTGCTCCCTTATCCTTGAGCATCTTTTTTCTTTGGAAGATGATACCTTCCTGTATCTTTTCTTCCCTGTGAGGTATTTGAATGTTTCAATCATAGTCCCCATTTCTCTCCTGTCTTCCAAGTAGTACATATTTACCTCCTTAAGCCTTTTCTCATAAGGTTTGTGATGCAAGCCCCTTGACATTTTGGTTGCCCTCCTCTGAAGTGTCTCTACCCGGTTTATGTCCTCCTGAAGATGGGGTCTCCATAACTGGACACAGTACTCGAAGCGTGGCCTCAATAATGGTCTATAAAGTGGGATTATTACCTCCTTTCTTCTGCTGGTGACTCCCCTGCCTATGAATCCCAGCATCCTGCTAGCCTTACCTGCTGCCTTGTCACATTGCTTAGTTACTTTCAGGTCATCAGAGATGACTACCCCCAGGGTCCTTTCCTGTTTTGAGCCTGCTGTTGCCTCCTCTCCCAGGTGGTAGGTTGCCCCCCAGTTTCTGAGCCACATGTGCATCATTTTGCACTTTTTAGTGTTGAATCCCAGTTGCCAATCCCTCGACCATTCCTCAAGCCTTTTTAGGTCTCTCCTCATTCTATCCACCCCCCAGGTGTGTTTACTCTGTTGCAGAGCTTTGTGTCATCTGTGAACAGGCATACTTTCCCTTCTTGACCCTCTGCAATGTCACTGATAAAGACATTGAAGAGGACTGGGCCTAACACTGATCCTTGTGAAACCCCACTTATTACTCTGTGTACTCCAGAGTGTACAGTATGTCATTTACCGCCACCATCTGAGTCCTATTATCCAGCCAACTCTCCACACGTTTCACTACTTTAGAACCTACTCCTTGGTTTCCCAACTTGTTTATTAGCCTTCTATGTGAAATGGTGTCGAAGGTCTTACTAAAATCCAGGTATGCCACATCCACTGCAACCCCTATCTACTTCCCTGGTTACCCAGTCAAAGAACTCTATGAGGTTTGTTTAGCATGACCTCCCCCCAGTGAAACCATGCTGCCTTGGGTCTTGCAGACCATTGGCAGACAAGTGTTCCACTATACTTTCCTACAGTAATGTTTCCATTACCTTGCACACCACTGAGGTCAGACTGACTGGCCTTTAGTTTCCTGCCTCCTCCTTGTTTCCACATTTGTATAGCGGGACACTATCTGCCCTCCTCCAGTCTCCTGGTACCTCCCCTGTTTCTAGTGACAGGTTAAACATGGCTGTCAGAGGTGCAGCCAACACCTCTTTTAGTCCCCACAGTATCCTGGGGTGCACCCCATCTGGTCCCATTGCCTTATCAACTTTTGGTTATGATAGTTCCCTAAGGACCCTTTCCTCAGAAAAAGGACTTGTGTGCATCTCCCGGCCCTTTATGCCTTTGTCCTTTATTGTTAGCCTGTAATCTGCCTCCTCCTCCATGAATACTGAATAAAAGTAATTAACAGTTCTGCTAGAAAACTTAACCTACATAATTTATACCACAAAGAGGATGAACAAGATGTGAATAAGGACAATACTGGAGTACTGGAGAATAACATGAATGATCCAGGTAGTGATGACGTTCAACCAAGGTGGAAGAGAAATCAGACTATTTTCCCCAATGAACACCACAGTGGGAATATTTCTAAAGGCATGCAAAAAAGATTGCTGAACTGAAGATTAACTTCCTAAAATTCATACATCCTAACTGCACCAAGGATGAGAGGGAGGCATTACAAAGGCTTCAGAACCTGCATACCATCACCATAAAGCCCACTGACAAGGGCAGAGCTGTTATGGTACTGGACCAGGTTAAGAATACCCAGGAATTACTGTCTCAGCTAAATGAAGAGGAATTTTATAAAAAACTGACCTTTGACCCCACATCACATTTCAAAAAAGAGATTGACATAACATTAAATGAAGCCGTATTAAATGGCATCATTAGCCAGGAGACATGTAACTTCCTAACAGTTGAATATCCAGTGAGACCAACTATCTATGGTCTTCCCAAAATCCCCAAAGACCTTATTAATCCACTAACTACTGCAGGCCAATAGTGTCAAGCATTGGTTCAATTACAGAACCCCTGGCACAATTTGTGGATTTTTACATCAAACTGCCCAAGAATCAAGAGCCTATGTTAGGGACACTGCTCACATCTTAGAAGTATTGGAGGACGTTGCAATAGAACATGAGAGGACATTGGCAACTTTGGATATCAAATCATTATACACGAACATACCACACACTGAGGAACCGGAAGCACTGCATGAGGCACTGTGTGAGCAAACGACATATCACACTACATTCACTGAATTTATCATAGACCTTACAGAAATGGTCCTAACAAAAAATGTCTTTTCTTTTCTGTCTGAGATGTACCATCAAACCAAGGGTACAGCAATGGGAGCAGCAATGGCTCCCAACTAGGCCACCATATATTTAACCCAGTGGGAAAAGAGATTCATATATGACCCTGACACAAATCCATACTTTGAACAGCTTGATTTTTATCATCACTTTATTGATGATATTATATTCATCTGGAAAGCAGAGGACACTGACCTGGGGAAATTTGTTGAATATCTTGAAAGAACAAACCCCAGCCTCAAATTCACTTTGAGATCTAGTAACACAAAGATCCATTTTTATGTTTTTTGCGCTTGTGCACCAAACATTTTGGGACAAGTACAAGGGGATTTCGGGGGTGTGTCACTGCTGAACCCATTGCAGTTGAAACTGCAAAGGGCTAGACAGTCTACACCAATCACCACACACTGTGGCCATGACACAACTCGTTGCTTGCTGGCCTGTACTTCCAAGAAATAAGCCACTCCAATCAGAGAGGGCTTCTGTGGCCAGCAAGCAGCTGATCGGCTTTCATGGTGGGGGACAGAGAGGAAGAGCAGCGCAGTGTAGGAGGACATCACAGCAGCACAAGGACTGAGTGAAATTTAGCTTTGCACTGCTGTTGTTACAAGTTCTACAAATGATCTTTCCAGGTCTGCAGAATGGGTAAACAGTGGGACAGATCCCTGCTATGCACACCATGTGAATGGCTTCCTCCTCTCAGTACCATGTACCCCAGTCCCTTATTACTGCAGCAATTAGCAACACCAGACCCAGGCTGTCAATGGCGCTCGACCCCAGTTTCTGAATTATGAGTTGATGCAGGTTCATGATTAAATCAACAATATTCCAACCAAGTATCTTGCTATAATCCCCAGTAGTGTGTGTAACATGTTATTTATTACCTGCTGAGCATGTGCTGCTTTGTCCCACTGCCCCGGTTAGTAACAGCCTCTCACTCACTATGCTTGGCTCGAGCTCCCCACAACCTCTCCCCATCTCAGAACCACCGGCTTGTCTGCTGTTTTTTTTCCAGCCCCCTCCAAAGCATGAGACTACCACTGTTGCATCCTGGAAATCAACTTGTACTTGACTACATTGTTGATTTAAAGGTGGAAAAAAGCTTGTAGTTTGCATAATGAGAAACTGGAGGGATGCAGGCCTATACAAGCGTGATGATCTGCATCTATCCTGGAGGGGAACCAGGAGCCTAGGTGATAGGTTTAAATGCTTCCTTGGCAAGCATTTAAACTAGCCAAGGGGGGAGGCACTGAAAAGGAGAAGGGAAATCCTAGCCCCCCCAAAAAAGTCAGGGTAGTTAGTGAAGTAAACACCAAGATAGAGCAGTCGATAGGGATAAGGGCAGGGGTAAATGGAGAAAAAGACAAAGGCAGTAAGGACAGGGATGGGGCAAAAAGAAATAAAGATAGAAAAAAATGGAGGGTAATGAGTACCAATGCCCGTAGTCTAGGTAAAAAGCTCCCCAAAATGGTGGCTTTGATGGAAGAGGAATGCCTGGATATTGTGGCAGTCATAGAAACATGGTACACAGAGAACCATGACTGGGATGTCAACTTACCAGGGTACATAATCTACAGGAGGGACATGGAGGGAAGAAGAGGAGGAGGAGTAGCTCTCTATGTGAAGGAAGGGATCAAAGCAACAGAACTAAAGGGTAAACAGGGAGGAGAGAAGGCACTGTGGATCACCCTGGAGACTGGATATGGCTCCAGAATCTGTACAGGGGTTGTATACAGACCCCTATCTCAGGGGGAAGAAATGGAAAAAGAAATGATAGAAGGCATCCTTGAGATGGTAGGAAAAAGGGGAGCTATTGCTGATGGGGGACCTGAATATGCCAGATGTTAACTGGACCACCTTTACTACAGCCACATCCAAGAGCAGGGCCATTCTCAATGCCCTAAAGTGGGCGTGCCTCAGATAGATAGTTTTGGAACCCACTCAGGAGGAAGCAATCTTGGACCTGGTACTCTCAAATGGGGAAGGGAGAGAGAGGATCTCTGATCTTGAAGTGGGCAGCCATCTGGGAACAAGTGACCACCAAACTGTGGTTCACAATAAACTTAGCTGTAGAGTCGAGCCACACAAAAGTGAAGGTACTGGACATTAGGAGGGCTGATTTTGTCAAAATGAGAGAGTGCCTCAGAAAAGCACTAGCAAACAGGCAAGAAGGTGGGGTAGAGCAACAATGGGGAAACATCAAAACTGCAATCACAGAGGCAACAAGCCTTTGTGTGAAGCAAATAAACAAATCAAAATGAAAGAAAAAAACACTATGGTTCTCAAAAGAAGTGGTAGGAAAGGTAAGGGAGAAAAAAATAGCATTCAGGAAGTATAAGGAAACACAGAAGGAGCAGGACAGAGAACTGTACCAGTTAAAGCAGAAGGAAGTGGGAAGGCAGTCAGAATAGCAAAGGCCCAAACTGAGGAAAAGATAGCCAACTCAGTTAAGAAGGGGATAAAACCTTTTATAGGTACATTAGGGAGCAAAAAAGATGAAGGCAGGGATACTGAGGCTGAATAAAGAGGAAGGTGGTTGGGCAGAGAGCGACAGTGAAAAAGCAGGGATACTGAACAAATATTTCTGCTCAGTATTCACAATGGAAAAGCAGGGGAGAGACCTAATCCAGTCAATAGAAGCACTCTGGATAGGGGTTGATATTAGTGCTTTACAGAAGAAAGGTTCTGAAAGAACCTTAAAACTGAAGGTGGATAATGCAATGGGGCCTGATGGAATTCACCCCAGAATTCTAAAGGAACTAAGGGAAGAACTAGTAACACCGCTGACTACCCTTTTTAATAAATCATGGGAGGATGGTGTGGTACCTGAGGACTGGAGAAGGGCAGATGTGATTCCCCTTCACAAAAGTGGGAGCAAGACAGAAGCAGGAAACTACAGATCTGTCAGTTTGATCTCAGTGGTAGGGAAAATGATGGAATCACTTCTGAAGGAAAGAATTGTTGAGTACCTAGAGGCCAGTGGGGCACAGGACCCAATTCAGCATGGATTCACAGCAGGAAGGTCATGTCAAACAAATCTAATTTATTTCTTTGACTGGGTGACCAAAGTAGTAGACCAGGGAGGGCTGTGGACATGGCCTACCTAGACTTTAGCAAGGCATTTGACAAAGTCCCGCACAAAAGATTAATATACAAATTAGCCAGCCTGGGAGTGGGTCCCAGGGTGGTAGCCTGGGTAAAACACTGGCACACAACAGGACACAGCGGGTAATAGTAAATGCAATCCACAGTGAAGAAAGGAGGGTTACTAGTGGGGTACCGCAGGGTTCAGTGCTGGAGCCGGTCCTTTTTAATGTCTTTATAAGTGGCAATGCAGAAGGACTGGAGGGGAAGGTATGTCTCTTTGCAGATGACACAAAGATCTGCAACAGGGTTGATATGCAAGGTGGGGGTGGAAAGGATGAAAAGGGACATGGTAAGGTTGGAGGAATGGTCAAATGTATGGCAGCTTAGATTCAACGCGAAGAAGTGCAAAGTAATGCACCTGGGAAACAAAAACCCAGGACAAGAATACACAATGGGGGGGTGAGATACTGACAACAACAAAAATGGAAAGGGACTTGGGGATAGTCATAACAGATGACCTGAAGGTGGGCCAACAATGTGAGAAGGCAGTAAGGAGGGCTGGGGGGGATATTGGGATGCATAGGGAGAGGCATCACCAGTAGAAAACAGAAAGTTGTTGGCCCTCTATACAGACAGTTGGTAAGATCACATCTGGAGTACTGTGTACAGTTCTGGAGACCCCATCTCCGTAAAGACATAGACAGGGTGGAGGCTGTCCAGAGGAGGGCAACCAAAATGGTGCAGAGTCTGCACCAGAAGCCACATGAAGAAAGATTAAAGGAACTTAAGATGAATAGCCTCGAGGAAAGGAGGGAGAGGGGGGACATGATAGAAACTTTCAAATACCTCAAGGGAATCAACAAAGTCCAAGAGGGTAGCATCTTTCAAGAAAAGAGATGTGCAAGAACAAGGGGGCACAATTTGAAGACAGAGGAGGGACGGCTCGGAGGTAATGTGAGGAAGTATTTCTTCACAGAGAGGGTTGTAGATGCATGGAACAGCCTTCCTGAGGAGGTCATAGAGTCAAAAACAGTGGGGGAATTCAAAAATGCATGGGACAGACATAAGGCATTTCTAGTGATGGGTAGGAGGAAGTAGGCTGTTGGATAACTAGGATCTGCAGCTTGTCCGTTAGGTAGGGAAATGGGCAGACTAGGTGGGCCAAGCGGTCCTTATCTGCCATCAAATTCTATGTTTCTATGTAAATTAAAGTAACAGTAAAGTAATATTTATTTTAATTTAAGTAAGAAAAAAAGATTATTTAAGAGGTTATATCTCACAGAGTTTTAACGGCCATGTGATGTTAACCAAAAAAAGGGCAATGGTTCAGAATTTCTTCTTTGGTCACCTTATGTTAATCATTTGTGTTTATCTTGTGATTTAAACTAAAGGTTGATTACACAGCTTGGCTTTAGTCATTATCGGAGTACAATAATTCTCCTTTTTATGTTTGATGCGCTTGCATACCAAACATTTTGGGACTAGCACAAGGGGGTATTGGCGGCCCTTCAGAAACCTATTTAGTTTAGTTTAGTTAGCTTTTGTTGACCGGGTAAGTTCACTAGACAAATTCTGCCTATTTTCAGGCACGACCCGGGGGAGGGGGATACGGATGAATGCCAACTGACCTTGAACCAGATTAAGCTGTTGGTGGTATTTTTAGTGAATGGGGGGAAATTTTGCCAGGGCACCGGGGAAATTCCCCTGCTTTGTGGTAGGGGGAGCTGCCGTCCGTTCTCAGGATGGCTACTGTGTCTAGGAGGTCGAAGGGAGAGGATGCAAGTGAGGTAGGGGAGCGGGTCTCCTCCCCATCCTTGATCGCTTTAGAGACCCAAGCTACTGAACTTGATTTTTCGCCGAAAATATCTGATCTAGGTGGCTCCGCCTGCAATGTATGAGATGCTGCTGCTACTGACGACCTGAATTTGGTTTCTACCTCACGCTGTGAACAGGACTGTGTAGCAGGAGAGCTGCTTGATTTAGACTCTGAAAATGTTGCTGTTTTGCTGGATCGAGTACCGTGTCTGGAGCCAGTGCGAACTGTACCTGAAGGGAGTGCTGGCCGAACCGCTGCGATGCAATTGCCCAGATGCTCTTCTGAGCATGTAGCGAGTGAGCCAGTGAATTTCCAGATGGAAGAGGTCAGTGGTCTAGGTTTTCAGGATCAACTTCTGCAACCAAGGAAAAAGGCTACGGGTAAGATTCTAGGGCTGTGGAAATGATGTCCTGATCTGACTGCTACGGTTTCGGGGTTACCAGAGCAGATAGGGGATCCCAAGATAGCGCTACAGGCTGCAGGCTGGGTGCGGCGTGGTCATTGGATCCTACAGATGACAAAGTACATGAGTACGACTCTTTGAAGATTACTGACTCAGGGAAAATGGTGCCTAAAGTGGTTATTCAGGACTCTGGAGGTATTGTCTCAAATGGAGGGCTTGCTGCTATGGGGGTGGAGAAAGTGACTAAAGATCTGCTAGCTAGTACAACTCAGCAACCTTCCATCCCTGGCCCTAGGAATCTCAGACTGGTTGATGCAACTCCTATAGGGAGTGATTTGGTGCAGGAGCAACCTGCTCGGCAAGCCAGTACTGACTCTTTACCTGTAGGCCTGGGGATTGATATATTGCAGGATTCTAGTAAACAAAAATTGTTCAAGCCATTGTTATGGATGGTGGACTTGTTTAAATCAGCTGCTAAGTAGCCTGCACCGAGACAGAATGCCAATAGACTAATGTATAAAGGGGGCTTGGAGGATCTGTCTGATAGGGTGCATGTGGACAGAAAATTGCTGAAGGATTCCCTAAAGTTTTATGCATCTGAAGTCTTTGCATTAATACATACTGATGATTTTAACTATGATGTTAGTTTCAAAACAGTTGAAGCTCTGGACAGATTTTGGTATAAATATAATTCTTTAAAAGATTCTCCATTATGGGATCCCTTTTTAGCAATCCCTATTATGAAACCATCGGCACGAATGATTACGGTTTTGTTTAAAAATGAAGGGGTGGCGCTTGCAGATATTTTGTTTTGGCTGAAAAAGAGATGTGAAGTTCTTGAGCACCCGGTACCTGTGATTGATTCAGAACAGTTTTGGACTGGTGGCTGGAAAATAAAATGTAAATTATTTATGACCAGTAATGGAATTGTTCATTTGCCTGGGAGTTTTTTCCTGGGGAAAGACATGAGGCTCATTGTTCTATCCTGGGCAGCCTAAATCCTGTCATAAATGTGGATCTCAATTGCATCTTAGCAATGCCTGTGACACCCCTAAATGTACTCATTATTTAGAAACAGGCCATTTTTCCACAAATTGTAAAAATATATTTTGTTGTAATCTTTGTGAGGAAAAGGGTCATTCCTATGTTAAATGTCCCTGGGCCTCTCATAATTCTGGAGACAGTCCCTCACACGAGGCCCTGATAACCCAGGCCCAGAAAAAGAGTTGTGCTCAGGCCTCGGAGAAAAAATTGCTAGACATTTCCAAAGAGAGGGAAGCTGCTTTGAGAGGGACCGTGGCTCAGGTGGGATTGGTTGTCCAAATGGATATGCATGCAACTAATTCTGTAGTCAGGAATGAGCAATCACTAGTGTCTGATGTGGGAGACAAAGTGCAGCTTCGGGGAACCTCTAATGAGCAGGCGATAGAATTACAAGGGAAGGGGTTTTGGTGGAACCTGTACTGGAGGAACAAGTGGATAGTATTGTGCAGGATACCCTAGTGAATATGGAGGATGTGGCCTATACTGAAAGTTAGGGGTTGCCAGATGAGGAGCTTCTCCTGAGTCAGTCGGCTATACCCCCCCCCACCAGTTTCACCTCAAGAACATCCCTTTACCAAAGTGAGTTATAAAAAAAGGACATGGGAGAAAGTTGGAATTCTCCCAGAACCAAAAGGAAAAGACAGAAAGAAAATGAAAGGGAAACAATTACATTCTAATAAATATGCCCCTTTGCTTCTTGATAAATCTACTGATGTTTCGGAAGATGAGGGAGACTCGGGATCTGATTCTTCCTCGGTTGCCTCTTCCATGGGAACTTCATTGTACTTGGACGACGGTAGTTCCAGGAGAAAATGATGGGTTACCAGATCCAAATTGAAAGGATTATAACCTTTCTGATTCAATGCATGTCTTCCGGGTTTTGACTTTAAATGTCAATAGTATTAAAAATGGGGCACAGCGGGATGTGGTTTTGCATGAGTTAAGTCACTTGAACACTGATGTTATCTTTTTACAGGATACCAGACTTAAAACTTTCCAGGAGATTGCACAATGTGACAAATTATGGCATAAGGGGATTCATTTTGGTCTCCGGGTCCAGAATGCTGTGACGGGTTAGGAATCTTGTTTTCCAACCCAGAATTAAAGGTTTCCAGACTGGTTGATCTGGAACCGGGTAGGGCACTTCTTTTGGATGTGTCCTTTAGATGGCAGAAGCTTAGACTGATTAATGTGTATGCCCCTCAGGAGAAGGCATTGCAGGTGGAGTTGTTTAAAAGGATTCAACCCTTTTTGTGTACTACTAGGTCGATAATATGGGGGGGGGCGTGATTTTAATTGTAGTGTACAAAAAAGGGATAGGGGTTTAAAGACCAATAAAATGTTTTGTGATTCTAATGTTCTCATTGATATAACTACAATGGCAAAGCTGACAGATGTGTATCGCTCATTGCATGATTCAAGAGGCTTTATGTTTCACAAGGGTACTTTGAAAACTAGGATTGATTATATCTGGGTATCTTGATCAGTGGAGGTTACAAGATCAGTTGTTAGTGGGATGGCTTTCACTGATCATTCTGCTATGAGTATCGATTGTTTTTGGGGTTCGAGGCACATCCAAGGGAAATATCCTTGGAAACTGAATGTCTCTCTCTCTTAGATCAGGATGATGCAGTTATTGAGTTTAAGAAATTGTGGGCTGCTAGACTCTCATTACAATGTCTGTACGACACCTTAATACAACGGTGGATGGATACGAAAAAGGAAATATGCAATTTTTTTCAGAAACTGGAGGGGAAGATGAATAGGGATAAATATTTCTTGTATTTACAACATAGAAAGCAATTACATAGATTGATCTCCTTAGCTGATAGGACAGGGCATGACTTTAGCTCACAAAAGCAGAAGGTGAAGAGAGATATGTATTTGTCTCAATATGATAGGGCTAAAACCTTGAAACAAGAATTAAGATTTGGAACAGTTAGTAGTCAGCAGACATTTGATCCCTTTAAGGATAGTCAAAGAATTGTTACATGTAATACTATGGATGAGTTGAGAGATGACCATGGTATCATGTATAACGTTAAGCCTTCATTATTGCGTATTGTACATGACTATGTGGTGGATAACTTTGGTACAGAGCCACCTCTACATAATATGTCTCATTTTATACAGAACTTGGAGACAAAGGGTATTACTGTATTACAGGAAAACCAGCTGGTTGCCTTGGTGACTGAGAAAGAAGTTAGGGAGGTAATTATGTCATTACGGAATAATTCTGCTCCTGGTCTGGATGGTATTCTGGTGGAATTTTATGAAGCTTGTTGTGATTTTTTGAGTTTAGAACTGGCTAAATTGTTTAATGAACTTTTGTCCTCTTCATATACAGTATTCCTAGTTTTTTTGTAGAGGCAGAGTTGATTCTTTTATTTAAAAAAGGTGATAGGTCACAGTTGCAAAATTGGAGGCCAATTTGTTTACTGAATACAGATTTGAAAATTTTAAGTAAAATTCTGTCTAATCATTTAGTTGCTTGTGCGGATGGTTTGATTAGTGCTGAACAAGGATGTGCTATACCACAAAGGGGGATTCAGGGCAACCTGATTCGATTACGGGAATTATTTTACAGAGGACGTAACAGGGGAGACATCACTTTGGTTCTTAGTTTGGACCAGAGGAAAGCATTTGACTCTCTTTCTCAACTTTATTTGTTCAAAGTTCTAGAAAAGTATGGAATTCCTCAGACATATATCTTCTGACGTGAAAAGGATGAGAAGGGACTTGGCAAGGTTGGAGGAATGGTCAGAAGTATGGCAGCTTGGATTCAATGCAAAGAAGTGCAAGGTAATGCACCTGGGAAACAAAAACCCAGGGGAAGATTACACAATGGGGGGAGGATAGTAACAACAGCGAAAATGGAAAGGGACCGGGGGTAATCATATCAGATGACCTTAAGGTTGGCAAGCAATGTGAGAAGGCGGTAGGGAGAGCTAGGGGGATACTGGGATATATAGGGAGAGACATCACCAGCAGAAAACAGGAAGTTGTTATCCCCCTGTACAGACAGTTGGTGAGACCCCATCTGGAGTACTGCATCCGGTTCTGGAGACCCCATCTCCGCAAGGACATAGACAGGATGGAGGCGGTTCAGAGGAGGGCAACTAAAATGGTGCAGAGTCTGCAAGAGAAGCCAAACGAGGAGAGGTTAAAGGAGCTTAATATGTATACCCCTGAGGAAAGGAGGGAGAGGGGGGACATAATAGAAATGTTTAAGTACCTCAGTGGAATCAACAAAGTCCAAGAGGGTAACATCTTTCAGAAAAAGAGATGTGCAAGAACAAGGGGACACAATTTGAAGATAGAGGTGGGACGGCTCAGGTGCAATGTGAGGAAGTATTTTTCCACAGAGAGAGTGGTGGACGCATGGAACAGCCTTCCTGAGGAGGTTATGGGGTCTAAAACTGTGGGAGAATTCAAGAATGCATGGGACAGGCATAAGGCAATTTTTGTGGGGGGGTAGGAAGAAATAGGCTGTTGGTTAAATAGGATCTGCAGCTCATCCTCTAGGTAGGGAAATGGGCAGACTAGGTGGGCCAGGCGGTCCTTATCTGCCATCAAAGTCTATGTTTCTATGTTTCCTGGATTAAAGGGTTGTATAAGGAAGCCTCTGTGATTCCGAGGTAAATGGATGGCATGGAGATAGGGTTATAGTGTGTAGAGATGTTAAGCAGGGCTGTCCTATGAGCCCTTTGTTATATGTCTTTGGCATTGACCCTTTATTATGAAATATATGATTTGACCCTGAGATACTAGGAATATGTCTTTCAGAATCCTTTCCATCTTTGAAAGTTTTGCCATATGCTGATGTTGTTATAGTGGTACATACTTCTACAAAGGAGGAACCAATTCAGGCACACCTTCAGGAATTTTCTGAAGCTTCAGGCTCTTGTATTAATAATGACAAAAGTATTGGATAACAATTGGGTGGGGATCACTTGCTTAGACAACAATATGTGGGAATTACTTTGACTATTGAGCCTATAAAAATATTGGGTATTTTTTTTGGTGCCGAAAATTCCACTTTGATGAATTGGGAAATGAAGCTAAAGCAGGCAGAGGTCGCTTTGGTGCGATGGGTCCATGGCATGCTTTCTAAAATGAAACGGATTCTTTTACTTACAACTATGATAGTACCGATTTTACTGTATGTTAGCTATATCTATCCTCCTCCAAAGATTTTACATACTAGATTGTTGAGTTTATTTTTTAGAGCCTTGTGGGGGAGTAGGCTGAATCCCATTAAGAGACATGTCACATATCGGGATATAAAAGAGGGAGGCATAGGAATGATTCATCCCATTGGGTTTTATTATAGTATATTTCTTTATTATAATATTATAGAACCTGGGATTATTAAGACTAGAGATTGGTATATGCTCATGCAGGAATGGATCGAACCTTGTGTAACAGCTTGGAAACAGCAAAAAAGTAGGTTGTCGAGTACTATTCAGGTTGTTCCTGGAGAGATAAGGGAACTGTTTCAAAAACTCATAGCTACGAAGATACAATATGATGTTGCAAACTTGAAGAAGAGATTGGATGTTTATAACATGATAGTGACATCTCTATGTTCAGAAGCCTTGGTTTTACCATATTGTAGTGTTCACAGTAGTCAGGGCATGTTCCAACTAAGAGATTACCAGTATTTGTTTGGGATGTTCTTTGGTTGACTATCCACAGGAAATGAAATATCAAGAATAATAATAAGCATAAGGCGCTGCAGAAGAGGTACTGCTTGAGGCATAGTTGTTCTGAGATTTTAGACACACAAGAACATCTGTTTTTAGAATGTGAGTATGCCAAACAATTTTGGGGTTATGTAGCACAGTATTGGGAAATCCAACAATTCCGTACTATTTCGTATCAAGATTTGATTTATGTAATATGGTCCTCAGCATGGTGGCAATTTTCCAGTGATACCTTGCAAGTTGTATTTGCAATTCTGAAATATTATATATGGCAAGCAAGATGCAAATGGGTCCTGCAGCAATAATTTGTTTCACATGTGGCTTTATTGCACATGGTGCATTGCGACATTATGACAGTCTATGTTAAAGATTTGGGAACATGTTCAAGAGGTCAACTGTTGCAATTATGGAATGGTTGTGAGAGTATGCTATTGGAGGAGTAAGAAGAAGAGAAGAAAAAAAAAAAGCCTGATTATTTGTAATTTATTCTTTTCATGTACTGTATATGGTGTATTTAAGAGTGTTAGGCTTAGTGGGTTTGTTGATTATTAAGTTTGAGTTATGAAAGACATTGGACGGTATGTGAGGTATTGAATTGCCATGTCTTGTTTTGTTCAATTTTTGAATTTTACTCTTTTTCCCCCAATAAAATTCCCCTGCTGTTTACGAGAAATGCCATGGGATCTTTAATATCTACCTGAACTACCACCAGAAAAGGCAGATGGGACCTCTGTTTAATGTCTCATCTGAAAGACGGCACCTCAGGAGTACAGCACCCCCCCCCATGCTACACTACTGTGTCAGTATTGGGATATTAACAGAAGTGCCTGGTGTGGGGATAGAACCCACACCCTTCTGATCTCCCAGCCTCAGAGGCAAGTGTGCTACCTGCTGAGCCACTGACACTTTTGCATACACTGGGACCTCCAGGGATATAAGGCAATTGGGGGTTAGACAGGGGCCCCAGGGATGCAAAGCACTTCAGGGCATTTTGTGGGGACATGGAGGGACCCCATGGCACAGGATGAGGAGGCACAAATGTGGGGACCTGGGGAATCAATAAGGAACTCCCTTTTTAGCCCCAGCCCAGCAATAGCTCCAACTTAGTGAGGGGGTTCAAAAACATTTTTTTATTTTCCTGCCTGCTCACTCTTGTCAGACAACACCCCCCCCCCCACCGAGGCAGGAGTGGAGTGCCACAAAGGCTCAATGTCTCATGCATCAGTTAGGTTTGTTCCACAGCAACAAAAGTGAGCAAATTTGGTGTTAGGGTTGCCACCCCTTGCACCCCACACCCACCTCGTCCCCACCAACAAGCATCGTGGTATGCTTTGGGGTTATCAGTCCTAACTCTCACCCCATCCCATGTGTAAACAAGCTGAGGTGGTGTAGTATAGGAGAATGGGATGAGAGTTAGGACCGATGACCCCAATGCACACCCCGATGCCTGGTGGTGGGGATGGGATGGGCTTGGGGTGCAAGTGATGGCAACCCTAACACTGAATTTCCTCACTTTCATCACTGTGGAACAACCCTAACTGATGCATTAAATGGATTTTTTTGCCATGAATTTCCCTTCTTTTTGAGAATGAGCACTATAAATAGTGAATGGAATGTGATTTTTGTGACACAGGAATGCTAACGGTAACTCAGACGCAAGCACAAATGGTAATGCACATGGTGATGCAAATGTAAATGATAACACAAATGGTAAGAGAAACGCAAGCATGAATGTTAATCAAAACATAAATGGTAATGCAAACAGTAATGCAAATGCTAACGGCAACAGAAAAGCAAATGGTAACAAAAACAGTAACATAAATGCTAACACCAATGGAAATGCAAACGGTAAGAAAAATGCAAATGGTAACACAAACACAAACAGAAATGCAAATGGTAAAGGCAACGGCACCACAGAAGGAAACAGTAACACAATCGACAATGGAAATGCAACCAAAAATGCAAACGCTAAGGCCAACATAAACGCAAATGGCAATGAACATGAAACAGTAACAGTAATGCAATTGGAAATGCAAACAGTTACAGTAACAGCAACGATGATGGCAAAGCAAACAGTAACACAAATGGAAATGCAAGCGCATATGGAAATGCAAATGGTAATGCGCACAGTCATGATACTGCAATTGGAAATGCAAATGCTAACAGTAACACCAACGATGATGCCAAAGGAAACACAAACGTAAATGCAAACGGAAGCATGTACATAAACAAAAATGGTAATGCACACAGTGATGCAAAATGAAATGCAAACAGAAACAGTAATGGAAATGCAAATGGTAATAGTAATAGTAATGCAAAAGCAAGTGCAAATGAAAACGCAAAGGGTAACACACACGGTGGCATAGACGGGAACGCCAATGCAAATGGTTACGGAAACACAAGTGGAAACGCTAACTGTAACAGTAATGAAAGCACACACCCTTTTTTTCCCCAAAAGCTGCATTGAGAAACACAGTGAATACAAAGAATGTATGCATAATAATGGGCCTTGGAGCAGAAAATGAGCACTTGGAATACTAAATTGCTTATATCTCAGGAACCGTACGACGTGGAAAAAAATTTAAATTTCATATAATTTATGACTTTCCTGGCTAGTTTTGCACTTAGCCCCCAGTGGGGGGCTAAGCATTTCTCCGACGAAAAGTCCGTATCTTGAAGCATTTCTAGGATGCTGTAATTTTAGTCTATGGGAAAAATAGTCAACTTTGGAGTACTGTAACTTTGCAGCCCTCTAATATTTTGTCAGCAAACCACCAAAAGGCACATCTGTGGGATCTTGGCTTTCTTCCCTTCAAATTTCAGCCCAAAAGACCAAACTGTTCTTTTGCAGGAGGGTGGCAATGATTTCCTATTCCTTTGGGCATAGTGTTGCAAAGTAGTGTTGCAAATCATGACAGTTTCACAAAAAAATCACGAAACTGTCGAAAGTGTGACACTACAGTTTACAAAAATTTGAAAAACATATTTCTGGGGTGTTTAACCCCCCCAAAAAGACATGGCTAGCATCCTCAGGGCTCGACTAGGTGAACACAAAATGAATTGTGTCCCTAGAGGGTCTCAAATGTAAATGCCAAGCATTTCTGTGACCAGTATCTGAAAATAAAATGGCTGACTCACGACATTACAGGGGTAATTGAGACACTAAAAACTGCATTTGCGACACTGTCAAACTTTTTGTTAACTTTTCCCATTGACTATAATGGGAAACTTGTTTTTTGAATAACTTTTGAACCGTTTAATATTTTTTCATGAAATCTTTGAAAGGCACATTGGGCTCCCTGGCTGCATGTTCCCTGAAGGTTTTGGACTGGTAGTGCAAACCGTGTGACCTGTAGGTGTGAGCAAAGCATGCACAAAAAAGTGTAAATACTACTTTCTATTGTGCTTTATAGCTCCACAACCATATATCTAACCATTACGAACCTTGGCAGATCCTGAGAGCTGTGGTACCACTCTGTGTCTGCCAAATTTTAGGCAAATCTGTAATACACTAGCAAAGTTATTAAGCTGCAAAATTTCACACTTTAACCTTAAATGGGGTACTCAACCCTAACTATAGTGGCACTAACGTGCCACTATAATATATATATATATATATATATATATATATATATATATATATATATATATATATAAATATCCTGTAAAAAAGAAAATCATCCATTGATGTCTGTTGCAGCCACCAACTGCACCCCCCCAAGCCCAACCTATGTTGTTATTATGGCACGGAGGTGCTCAATCCCCATTCTGGCTGCTAGCACCCCACAAAAGATAAAATCATCCATCAATGTTTGTTGCAGCCACCACCGTAACTGCCACCACCACCCAGCCCAACCCATGTCATTACAACAAGGGTGTGCCCAACCATCCATCGACATCTGTTGTAGCTGCCGACCACAGTTCATCTCACGTTATTATTATGACATGCCAGCTCCTTCCCTTCAGCCTGTCCATTTTAGTTATGCAGCATTGGGGAGCTCCTGCTGCCAAATATAACACTGACACTGGGGATGTGCAATTTCCCCATTGTCTCCACCTGTAATAAAGAAAACCGGCCCTCACCATTTTTTTACACTGGCAAAAAAGAAACCACCCATCAGTGTCTGTTGTACTGTTATCCCCCACCCACCCATCCCTCTTACTCAGCACTCACCCCCAAGCCCTTATGTACACGGGGTCCAACACCATCATCCTCTCTGGGCCACAGACATGTCTTTACTTTTCAAAGCTGGACCACGAACTGAAGAAATCAGGTACTGTATGTGGTTCAATGTATTTCAATGGGGTTTGTAAAGTAATGACATAACTTGGCCATTGTTAAATATTTTTGCCCCAAATTTTCAACATGGCTGTTTGAGAAAACCCTGCTCATGGACAATAGCAGTGAAATTAGGCAAATCTGTTGTGAAGGGGGATTTTGCAGTCACTGTATGAAATCACCTTTTGGGCAGGAGTTGAAAATGCTCTTCATCCTTTTTTATGAGATGGGGTCATAAAAAGGCTATGTTGAAAATTTGATGTCAAAATATAAAAAAACTAAAAACAAAGTGATGAGCCCACATTAAAATTTGCAAATGCCGGCCCATAACTTTGCTAATTTTCAATATTTTCACCCCAAATTTTCAACATAGCCATTTCTTCACATCACCTCATGAATGTAATAGCTATCATTTTTCAAATCCTAGCCAAAATGTCTTTTCGTACCTGTGGCGTAGAATGATGGTTTGGTGGTACGGAATGATGTTTTGGTGGGGATTTGAAACTTTCCCCTGCCAGGTTCATTAGGTGGGTAATACGAAGGCTATGCTGAAACTCTGGTGTACAAATATAGTAAAATGCTTAGGTTATGACTGAACGTTACACTGTTTCAGCGTTCACTCATAACTTTGCTAATTTTCAATATTTTGATTCCAAACTTTCAACATAGCCATTTTTCTACACCACCTCGTAAAGGTGGCATGTGTCATTTTTAAAATCCTGCAGGACATGTGTTTTCACACCTCTGGTGCAACAATACATTTCAGTCAATATTCTATAAAGGGTATATGGCATGTCTATAAGGCGAATCTTTAAACAAGTATCCTCAAAAGTTGGGGCCTAAATAAAAAAAAACATTCTTTAACAAGAATCAAATGTTCGACATTAACAAATGCTTGTTTGAATCTGGAAATGTCTAAGAATGCAGAAGGGGGACTCTGTACCAATCTGTTTAGAAAAAACATGGATAGAAAGCAGAAACTCTAAAGTACATTTTCAGGGTTGCCACCTCACACATGTGACACATATACCCGTGAGACAAGACATGCGAGTTAAACACAATTGTAGCACACCAGAGATGCACAACAAGGATGCTGAAACCCTCACTAGAAGGTTTCAAGAGAGGGGATACAGCCAAAGATGTTTAGACGTAGCTAGACAAAAGCAGGATGGAATGGATAGACAGATGTTACTTGTTACAAACAGACAGAACAGAAATAGGTACAATAGGATTGGACATAGAACTGATAAGAGATTTCATGGCCCCAATTTAATTATTACTTTTAATACACAGTCCACTGATCTGGAAGGCATCATCAGAAGAAACTGGCACATTTTGGGTGTTGAACCAGACCTCCGTTTATGTGGCTTCTTTTGGTCCTGTGATTACTTATTGCAAAGGGAAACACGTTTCAGTTATTATGGTACACAATCTGGAATCAGTCCCAAAGAAGAAAGACAGATTTCCTGCTGGGGTTTACAAATGTGAGAACTGTCTGGCCAGTGAACATATTAAGATGGGCTCGCAATTGACATTCACTAGGACAGGTGAATGTCTAAAAGTAACTTATTTTATCTCATGCAGTACTGAGTCAGCTGTGTACATTGCTATTTGCAACTGCAGATGCTTTTATGTAGGCAACACTCGCAGAAAGTTCAAGGAAAGAATTCTTGACATTTAAAACATTAAAAATGGATCCATTGAAAATGCATTAGCAGTGCATTGTAAAAGGGCAGGACCTGGACATACTTTTTTCTTTCAGGGGACTTGAAAAAGTGACCATATTTCCCAAAGGAGGGGACATTGATAATGAACTCCTATGCCATGAAACATACTGTCAGTATAGATTTAAGGCCAGTAGCTACTCATTCCTAAATGGTTACTTTCAGCTGGTACCTTTCTTAAAAAAAAAGATAACTAAATCCAGTCTGTGCATATTTACTCATGTATTTATTAACTTTCTTACATGTTTTTCATATGTGTTTTTAACACTGTTTATCCCTGCTCGTTTGTTTCCCTCCCCTCTCTCTCCCCTTTCCCCCACATACCCATTTCATGTGCTGCATATATATATATATATATAGCTGCGTGAACCATGGTAGCACCTTAATAGAAAGGCCTTTTTATACAAATGATTTGTTTGTCTGGGGCATTAGTACTTCAATAGAAAGTCTTTTTTTGCACGTAAGACCTTCTTTGTACATCTGGTTTGGAGGATTATAACTGTATGTTATCATGTTATTTATCTTGTTATTTATTTTGTTAATTATCTCCTCGACAGAATCACTGTTATTGTTACATGATGAGCTATGCTGCTGCGTCATCTATAGATATTAGACATCTTGGCATACAATCTCGTGGGCAGCTATCACTTTAATGAGAGAGCCGTGTATCTTGTATATGGACTATAAATAGGAGGCTATGACAGCACTCCTGTGTCTTTGAAAAAGTGTGAGAGTGGTGTGAAACATTGATCATGTGACCCAGAGGGGGTGCTTTTCTGTGTAGTCTGTTTTACTAAAATAAAGTTTTGATTGTGTCCAGACAAGCGGACTTTGCATTTCTTCAGTTAGCTGATCCACTCTTCTGCACTATTTGTTCAATATGTCTGCCTTTTGGTGGTCTTCCTCCACACAACCCCCATCTTTATCTTTCAGCTTTTCTATCCCACCCTTTGCCTTCCCTTTTTCACTTAGGTACCTAAAAACATTTTATCCCCTTTTTTCATTTAATTTGCAATGCTTTCCTTTGTTTACACCTTCACACTCCTAACTGCCTTCCCTGCCTTCTTTTACTTTTCCAGGTAACTCTCTCTATCCCCCTTGTCCTGTGTTCATTTGTATTTCTTAAATGCCATCTTCTTTGCTCTTACGTTTTCCGCCACCTCCTTAGAGAACCATAGTGGTCTCCTTTTCCTCTTGCCCTTTGCTGACTTGTTTGATACAGAGATGTGCTGCTACTTCAGTTCCCTCTTTGATAGTTATCCACTGTTCCTCCACTCTCCCCATATTCCCTACCCCTGCTAGGGCGTCTCCTGAAATCCACCCTCCTGAAGTCTAGGATCCATGTCCTCATGTGGTTTAATTCTGGCCCATTTATTAATTAAGAAGTGATAGTTTGACAACATCTAAGAAAAGACCACTTAGGCCTCTGTTAGAGAGAGTTTGGTGTGCATACCAGTTGAAAAACAATGGGCAAGCTAGATGAGCTCCCTCTTGTCCACATACTCCTGTGTTCCTGTGCTCAAAAAGCAATTTGCCCGCCTAGAATGAGAACCAATATAACACTAGATAGTCAGTAACAGGCAGTAAAAAATAACAGGCAGCCTTAAATGAGAACATAATTACAACGTAAGTGGCATTAGTCCTCTGGTAATGTTGAAAAAAAGTCGAAGGAATGAACTGTACTCCAGAACCACCACTGTACTGTAGAAAATAGCACTTTATTATGCAAAACGGCACAAAATAACAAACCAACGTGTCAACTCCACTAGTCACCTTGGTGCTTTGATCAAAATAGATTTTCGTCATGAGGTTCTCTGATAATGCCCTTAATTGCATTGCAAACATTTAATTCGACCCTCTGGCAATCCCTACTTTTCCTTGCTTTCACAGACTTTGCTTGCAAAAGCATTGAAAGATAATAAAACAAAACTATTTTAAAAGGAAACCCAAGTTGTATAAACCAATGATTCTGCTTGTGGTAATAGTGCTAAGGTAACAGCAAAACTAGTACACATCTAATATTGTTCTTTACACTCTTTTAAGTGTTAAGGTTGTTAAACTTAATATACAGTGTAAGAGTTTCTTGTAAGCCTAAGCAAATGTTTGGTATCACTGTAGTTGCCTCTTGACTGTGTATAGATCACTGGTAGGACCCCACCTAGAATACTGTGCCCAGTTCTGGAGACCACATCTCTAGAAGGACACATAATGGAGGCTGTCCAGAGGAGAGCAACTAAAATGGTGCAAGGTCTGCATTAAAAGCCATACAAGGAGAGACTAAAGGAACTTAATATGTACACCATGGAAAAGAGAAGAGAGGATATGACAGACAGAGACCTTTAAATACCTCATGGGGTAAATCAGGTACAGGAGAAAAGTATTTTACAGAAAACAAGGTGTACAACAAAAAGGGGACATGCTGTGAAGCTGGACTGGGGTATATTCGGGAGAGATATGAGGAAGTACTTCTTCACAGAAAAAGTGGTGGATTCCTGGAACAACCCACCAATGGAGGTGGTGGGGGTGAAAACTGTGGCAAGGTTCAATAAATCGTTGGATAGGCATAAGTGAATCTTAGTGGAAAGAAAGGAGGGAAGGAGAAAGAGACGGAGATCAAATATGATATGGCAAGGCAAGATAAATATTATTTAAAAGACGCCCATCCTGGAGGCTCTGGGTGCTGAACAATCAAAAATTCAAAATTATACACAATAGAATATAATATATAACAATATCTCAAACAAATAAAAAAGCATCTACAAAACAAACAGAATTTGTATAAACATTAATTTAAACAATGACAGTAAATATTAAAAAAGCTAGAGCTGACCTAAACAAAGATTCTAGAAAGAAGCAGGGACTATACAGTTCAGTCTGGGAAGGCCTGATTGTAGAAGAAGGCCTTGAGGCGTGCCTTAAATACCTCCACAGAAGGGGCATCCCTAACAGCTGGAGTAAGCAAATTCCACAGGATGGGAGCGGTGACACTAAATGCTCTGTCGCCAACTGTTTTTAACCTTATCCTGGGAATCGCAAGAAGGCCCCTAGAGGAGAGCGGAGGGAGTGGGTCGAGACAGCAGGAATGAGAAGATCCTTCAGGTAACCAGGGTCCAGGCCATGTAGGGCCTTAAAGGTGAGTAAACCCACCTTAAAGAGGACCCTCCACCTAACTGGTAGCCAGTGCGGTGTGGTGATACTGCAGGTAGGGGAAAATGTGCAGACTGGGTGGGCCAAGAGGTTCTTATCTGCCA
This sequence comes from Neoceratodus forsteri, assembly GCA_016271365.2. Taxonomy (NCBI): domain Eukaryota; kingdom Metazoa; phylum Chordata; order Ceratodontiformes; family Ceratodontidae; genus Neoceratodus; species Neoceratodus forsteri. The sequence goes on along the minus strand of CM057456.1, from coordinate 603,054,788 downwards.
AAAATTTCTGTTTTTATGTTTCTATAATATCTTTGTCTTTTCTAACGCTTTTTCTTTTTGGAATAACCAAAATGAGATCGTGTTTTGGGTGTAGTTTTGCTTTGATGCAGTTTTACAATTTGGAGGGATTGAAGCAGAGGGAAAACACTTGATCATTCTGTGAATCAATGCCTGTAGTGGGATCCACAATGTTTATCTCCCCATTCACAGTTCAGCACTGCCAGCACATGGCCACATTACAAGCCTGAGGGATCAGGAATATCCACGCCCCACACTGCGTCACCTGCATAACAAGCACTGGAGATAAAGAGAAGGCTCGCTTAGGCACGGAATCCATTTTCACCTATATAGTACTTCAGTGTTTTTCTAATTGGAAACACTAGATCAAAAATGTGCTTCTGTTTATATGGTTTATTATTAAAAACATTCTTTTTAGAAAATAACACTGTTGCCCAAACACAGTCTCAGGTCCTACCCTTTGCATTCCTTCCCCAACTTGACGCGTTCGATCATCCAGCTGATCCTCCAGGTGTGTTAGTTCCTTGTGCACAGCTCGTCGTAGCATCTTCAGCCGTTTTACATCCTCTCTAAGATAGAGCAGAAGGGGAAAATACTTGGATTAGCAAGGACTTTTACTGGAGCTCATCAGCACTACACAAATTCACCTGATCCCACCAGTATACCAAGTTATGAGATAGTATGTAGATTGGTAGCAAGAATTGCATGATTTCCTTATTCATCCTAAATATTTCTGTTATTGAGAAGTGAAATTTCACTTTGGCGTAGCATACTGTATATTTCTTGTTTTCACAAAAAATGTACTTATGATTCATTCTATTATAGGCCTGATTTTCAAAAGCCCTGAGAATATCGGAAGCCCCTGGTCCACCAAATATATGGCGCAGGGGGGGCTTGCATTATTCTCTTGGCATCAATCTGGATTTTCTGTTCTGTGCGACAAATGCTGCAAGTTAGACCAGCTCCCCCTGGTCTAACGTGCACCATTTGGTGGCCCATTTTTCTGGGACTTGCGCCAAATATCTGCCGCAAGCTGCCGTAAAGTGTGGAAACTGTTGCAACTGTGCCCAACGTACTCAAACTGGGTGCAGTTGCATCAAAGGAGTTTGGTGCAGTTGCACTAAACAACAGGGTTGATGCAGACCCTTTGAAAATCGGGCCTGATTGATACAAATATGAACCGCTTTTAATGCAACTTTCTTTTTTCTTGGAGTGAATAAACAAGAAGACTTTGTTAAGCTGGCAGACACAGCAAAGTTAGTTTAGGAAATCCAAAGTTTGGGTGTTCGGATCATGATAGTAGTTACATTCACTCACCCACACAATGGGAACTGCATTATTTCATCCTCACTAAAACTGTATATGTATTTGTTAAAAGGGCTGTGAACATCCTGACTTCACACTGGCTGAGGCAGACTAGTACCCATACATTTATCTCAGCCTAATGCCCAGTAAAAAAATATACTGGTGCCAGCCTGACATATAATTAATCAATTGTTTTCCTTTCACGCATACACTCCACCCTGGCACCCCCTCCCCCACCCACCTTCACAGCCTTGCTCAGTAAGCCACTTACTCGTTCTTTAGTAACTCAGTTTGCACAACCTATAATTTGAAAATGGCAGGGAAGTTGAGCAAGTTATAGTGTGTGAAACACATTAATTTAAACACCAACTAGCTTGCCACAGGTGCACTGGTCCCCAGCACAGGCAGTGGGAATTTGAAAAAAAAAAAGTAGAAGATACACTCCTCCTCCCCCCCTTTCCCCCAACAAGCTGCAGGAGATGAAAAAGTAAGACACACTTATTCCCCAGGATAGGTAGTGGGAACTGAAAGAACCAAACAGAAGATGTGCTTCATCACCAGTCACTGCAGGCACAAGTAAGCAATAATACCCAACAGGGTGGGTGGTATTGAGCTATACCGGACTGCCCAGGGGCTTAATGAGGACCGACACCACAGGTGGAGGGCCTTATAGCCCTTGGAAGGTCCGGTATTGCCCATACCGCCCACCCTGGAGGGTATTATTGTGCTTAGAAAATGGGCATCTGCTTAATTTTTTTCTCAGTACTTAAAATATAGGTACAAAATAAATGAAAAAAAATGTTAAAAATACAAAAATTAAAGTTTTTTGGAAAAGTAGTCCCTGCCTGCCATAGTTTCCTTCCTTGCCTAGCACAGTTGCCAGTAGAGGGCGCTGGTATAGGATGCTCACATGAAAAACTCACACATGTATCTGACTGCAGCATTCAACAGTTGTTTTTTTTTCTGTTCCTTGGTACTTACAGTTCTGTTCACCCCTGCATCCCCCTTTCAGTTATTGCTTGCAGCAGGTCTGAGCGTGATTTCACACTGCCATTTCTTCCAGCTCCCCTGTTATGTCATGGTTAAGAACCACACACACACACACACACACACGGCACATTCGTAGTCCTGGTGCTGAAGCTGGTAATCAGCGTTTCTCAACATTTTTTTTTTTCAAAGTGCAGTAAAAGAGGGGGGAAAACCCCACTGTCTCAAGGTGTCACTCTGATTCCCATTTGTCCAGCTCGGGTCAGAAAGAGTGACTTTTTCCTGTGTGCAGTGTGTGGCATGGGGTACTGCAGCTGTGTTTGGCCAGGAAAATATGAGAGGATCGCAAAAAAAAGGACTGTTTCAGGATAGGGCAGGGCTGCTGCCTGCAGAGTTACTGAGAAGGAATGGAAGGACAGGAACTGAACATTAAGCTGGCAGCATGGAGAGAATCCTGTAAAAACAGGTACATTGCTGTGTTGTTTTGCAGTTTTCTGTGCAGCATTGAGTGGGGTTACATGGCAGGGTGGGATCCAAGTTTAAAACATATGACACTGAAAAAAATTGGCCCAAGGAGCAGCAGTGGCTTTTTTGGTTGCAGTCACCAGAGATATAGACATGCTGCTGGCTTTCAGCAGCTACTGCGTCGGGCAGTCTTTGGAGCGGCAAGGGACCCGACCAGTATCTCTCTCATGTTAGAGCAGTCTACTTTTCTGGTTAATGTTAAACAAAAATGTATTTTTGTGAGTCGGACTCATGATGTTTTGTTTGATTACTGATGGTGGTTATGCTGGGGGCTGGCCCATATCACTTGCCTAGAAATCTCGGTTAGCGAGAAGAGAAAAATGGTGGATCTGCCATTTTCAAAATTGCAGTGCACATTGATACTGGCAATGAGGTTGGTAGGGACTGGCACTTTTAATACCTGGGCTCTGTTGTCTGATAGACGCCCACCTTGGCAGAGCTATCAGCCAATCAGAGTCCGGAGATTTCTCAGCCCATTTTCTAAGTCACCGCATTCAACACTAGTGTCCTTTTCTGACAGCCCACCAACACAGGGACTATTTATTAACTATTTCTGGAAGGACTATTTAATAAATATTTCTACTACAGTAGTTGTGAAACTTTCTAAAGCTTTTCCCCCTAAATTGCAACCCAAAAACTATTTTATAACCACAATGAGACACTCCAGGGTGGTCTTTAGACTGATAACTGCTCATCCAGGGGCTGTAAGGCCCTCCACCTGCAGAATCAGGCAGGCCAGTTATCTCAGCCCACTTGGGTCTATTTTATTGCTTCACATGCACAGCTATTTATTATGATTTGGAATACTTTCAGAGTTGTGCAATAAACCACGCTCTGAAATCATAGTTACAGGATTCTGGCCATGCTGTAATCAACTGGGAAATTACACTGCTTTAGCAAGTAAAGGTCATAATAGTTTCAAAATGTTTATACAGTAGTTATAGCTCTTCAGCAAAAAACTCATATTATTTAGTCTGGGGCATTGGACTAAGTTCAGCATTGTACTCAAATGCCAAATTAAGTATTTAATTTATTGAATTTTGGTAACCGGGTAGGCCCACTGAGACAAGACAGTTCCTTTTTCAGTGGCAACCCGGTAAGTGCAGTACACTGATAGTGCAATAGTTGACACAAGAACCCATACAGGTATGACTATTGCAATATCAAGACCTACTAATTGAGTTTCAGGAACATGTCACAATACAACACAATTAAGTCATACAAACATTTACAACTAGCATAAAAACATGTACAGAGAACATACTGTAAATACTACAGTTTACTATGGCAGACAGTAACATAATCATCCGTCCGTATTTACACTTAACATTGCACATAATTCAGATTGTACAGATAACATTGTACTTTATTGAGAAATCCAGTGATGCTTAGCATACAGGCAGTGGAGAGGTAGAAAGCCTGGCAGTCATCTATAGCAGGAGCAAGGTGGGGCAGCTAGAAGAGCTTGCATCAAGCATTGAAATTGAGAAAGTGAAGAGCAAGCCAGGACTGAGGAGGGTAACAAATTCCAGGAGCACAGAAAAGGCAAATGATCTCCAGGCCACAGAGAGATGCAGGTTTGGTACTACGAGAAGGGGTAGGGAGGCAGATCTGAGAGCATGCTGGGAGAGTCAACATTGGTGATATTAGCTAAGCAGGGAGGCGTGAATTGATGTACAAGCTTGTGAACAAAGCTCAGGGTGGCATAGTACAGTTAGACCTAATAGGGCAACCATCCCAGGGCAGATAGAACATCACAATGATGATGGTGAGCGTGGGTTCCCAGAACAAACCTACCCACTCTGTGGTAGACCTGTGAGAGACCTGATGATATGGTTGCAGAGGTTGAGAGAAGCAACAGGCACCATACAAGAGGAGAGGCAGGAGGGTGGCATCTACAGTCTTGCGACAGGCAGTTGAAGTAAGGAAGGGACAAATGCATTAAAGGATCCCGATGTTTTGGTTAAGGATTTTGGTGAGAGCTGTTAAATGTGCATCCAGTGTAAGTGAGGAATCCAAGGTGACCCCCAGGTATTTAAACTACCTAACAGATTCAAGGGTAGTCCCAGTACATGAGAGCACAGCCAGATGGGAGAGGGTGCGTGTAGGTGATCTAGATAACAACAACCACTTAGTTTTTTAGTGTTAAGCACCAGTTGCTTTTGAACAAACCAACCCTCGAGGATGTTAAAGTTGGATTCCAACTTTGTGTTGGGCCAACCTATGTCAGAGGAGGAGCAGTAGGGGATAGCATCATCCATACTGAGGTGGACTGAGGCTCCACTGCAATTGTTAGTGAGATCATTGATGTATAAAGAAAAAAAAGCAGAGGACCCAATATGGAGCCCTGGGGAACACTGTGGGTTATAGACCTTGGAGCTGATTGGGATCTCACCCATGTCACACGCTGAGTGCAGCCATAGAGGTAGCTTTGAATCCAAGCTAGGGCAGAGGAATCAAGGCCAAGTATCTTCAGCTGGTGTAGCAGCAGGTCATGGTTGACTAAATCAAAGGCCTTGATCAGTTGTACAGATATGGCACCCGTGGCACGGCCAATGTTCACGGCATAGAATATGTCAGATGTGACCTTATCCAGGGCTGTCAGGGTACTGTAAGTTTTCCTAAACTCATGCTTGGAGGTTGCAAGCAGCTGGCGTAGGTCTAGGGAGTCATGCAGGTGATCATAGATTATTCATTCTTGTATCTTGGCTAGTCAGCATAAAATAAAGATTGGGAGGAAGATTTCCACTATGGAATTGGGGCCTCCGTTATGGATGGGGACAACTACCACCACCTTCTATTTCTCTGGAACTGTTCAGGTAAGGAATGATCTATTAAATAGATCCCAAACTGGATGGGCAAGGGCATCAGCTCCTAGCTTAAGAGAATTTGGTTCCAGTGTGTCATGCCCAGGGAAGCTGTCAGTCTTCAAATTCTTGAGCAGACAATGGACTTTATCAAGGGTGGCTAGCTTTAGGTGGAAGGCAGGATGAGCCAAGGAGTCAGCTAATTGCAGAGGGCCTGAATGGGGGGGAGGAAGGGCTATCAAAAATAGATGTATATTTATGAAGATCTGTGAAGAACTCATTAAAGCAAGTTGCTATGGAAGAAGGCTTACTAAGAAAGGAACCCTGGGCATTAAGGAAGATGGGGTTCTTGGAGGTATTCCCCTTTAGAAGGAAGTTAACCTGTCTCCAAAATTCTTTTGGATTGCTGAGATGTTCAGTTTGGAGATTCCTGAAATGTAGGTGCGTTGCTTTCCGGATGGCATTCTTGCAGCTGTTCCTTAGCTGCCTATAAGTTTCCCAGTCAGTAAGTAATCCACTACCCTTGTATCTATGCCAGGCTTTATCACATGAGGACATGAGCTGCCTCAATTCTTTAGAGAGCCAAGGAGCTTTGACACCTTTTATCCGGCATCTCTTCAAAGGGGCATGGCGGTCAATAATACCACTGAGTTTAGTCACAAGGTTGTCTAGGGCTGAATTGACATCTGGTAGGGTATTTATTGGGACCCAGTCAGTATCTTGGATTGCATCCGTGAAAGCTTTGGAGACACATTTTGTCATATCCCTTACCATTACAACCCTAAGTGGGGGATTAGTGAAGTTATTACCTCAAATGCAGATAGTTGGGGTGTGGCCACTTATATTGTCTGAGAGGACCTCTACAGATTTTATCTTTGAGGCACAGTTAGTGACTACCCAATCGAGAAAGATATGCAGGGACACCGGTTTACCGGGATTGAGAAGGGGCATATTCCATTTTGCACATTGTAAAAAACGGTATTGTCACCGGTGTCTGCTAAGCCAAAATCCGGTTTTACCGGTGTTTGGTTTTGTGTACTTTAACAATTTTTAACTCTGCTAACATGCATTTTAGCAAGTTTGACCTCCACTATTACACATCCTTCCATCCTTGTACCAATTTAAAGTTATTTTAAGTACAAGATGTGATGGCAGCAGCAACACTACAGCCCCCATCCCTAAGGTGTGATGGAAGCAGTACTACGGCCCCAACCCTCAGGTACAATGGCAACACCAACAGCACTGCGGCCCCCATCCCTCAGGTGCAATGGCAGCACCAACAGCACTATGACCTCCCTCCCTCAAGTGTGACAAAAGCAGCAGCACTGTGGCCCCCATCCCTTAGGTGTGATGGCAGCAGTACTACGTTCACCATTCCTCAGGTGTGATGGCAGTATCAGCACTATGGCCCCCATCCCTCAGGTAGGATGGCAGCAGTACTACATTCCCCATCTACCAGTGGTGATGGCAGAATCACTACAGCCCCCAACCCTTCAGAGTGATGGCAGTAGCAACAATGTAGTCCATATCTCTCTGGGGTGATGGCAGTAGTGACAGCACTATGATCCCCTTTCTTCAACACCCATACCCCACGTGCACAAGTTACAAATGACTTGGTCTCTTTGCTTGTTAGAACTCAGATATGAAATAATCTGAACCATCACCACTAAGGTGGACTACCTTTGTTTTTTTCTAGCTATAATTTAACTGCCTGAATTGGATTTTTGCCTGTGACACCACTGACCAGGGTTGGGAACAGGCCTGGGTATTGAGGGACAGCTGGTGGGTGAAGGATTGAGTGTCCAATGACCACTCACCTTCTCCTGGGAGGAGGGTGGGTTCATGGCTCAGCATTTGCTGGCCCTTGGTGGAGAACATAGGCATGACAACATGTCAGCCCTCACTGCAGTAGGAGCATGACTCGATGTCGCTTGTGCCTTTGACATCATGTGGCTCACACCCAAAGAAAATGGGAAATACCCACTGACCAACCAGCGACAGCTGTTGGTCCCTCCATAAGTCGGAAGCCCCAGACATGTATCTGTTCTGACCCCTGCCATGCAAGTACACAGGAAGCTCTTTGGGGCAGTCTTCCTCTCCTGGTAGCCTCCAACTCAATGAAGAGTTACTTTGGATTATGGTAGCACAGCAGGCAGTGGATGGTGGTTGGGACTCAGCTGCTGTGTGGGGGCCTTGGCAGGCCTGAAGGAGTGGATGGCCAGGGGGTAGGAGGAGCGGGGAAAAAAATGCTTGAATTTGCTTCTTTGAAATAAAATGTCTTCACCTAAAAAATCCACAAGTGATTAGTGGAGGACCTTCAAATATGCTGAAACTTGCCCTGGGCACTTATCCCTGCCTACTTGTTCCTGAGTGTGGTCCCCTGTGGCTTATTCCATATTGTTAGCCTTGTTGACATTGTCTGTATTTTTGTTGTTTGCTCTACCTGGCAATATGTTATGTATCTTGCTCCCACATGCTGTAATCTACCTAGCTACTTGTTATGCTGGATGATCCTGTGTTACCCTGACTATGCTTGATGCTTTGGATGTACCTTGTAATCTCCCAGGTCATACCTGAAAATAGGCACTTGGATGTCTAGTGTGCTTACCTGGTTAACAAAAGCAAATAAATAAATTAAAAAAAATGGATTCATGCATCTCCCAGACATGTGGATGCTTTTTTTTTTTTACTTGGTGTCCATGAAAAGGGTGTCTCCCAGTCTTCATGTCTTTGTTCAGATGTGAATTGAGCATTACTCTGCCCATCAGCATCATACAGCTCCTGTGGTCTTACTTTCTGTACGTCATTGACTGTGCTTTCAAAATCCACTGGCCAAACATAAGTACACTTAGATACTTAACATTTGCTTTTTGTTGAAGCAGTCTATCAGAAAACTTGTTGTTGTCACAGAGATTAAAACAGCAGGTGGGAAAAATGTGCAAATGATCCAATTCACCTAAATGGGGTGCTAACTGTGAAGTATTTTCATAAGTAGTAAAGCAGTTTCTTCTTTGTGAACATACTTTCATTCAGACTAGTTTTCATTCAAACAACTGAGGATTTTGGATGGCCCTACTGATTATAAACTTGAATAAGCTAGTTGATAACAGTGATCCTGTGTTTATAGCAATCTACAACCTAGATGCTTTTATGCAAATAATACAATAAAAACCTGACTGAAGTCTAAAAACAAGCTTATAAAACACATAAAATGTATCTGAACATTTATCTTTAACTATACAAAATCATTGCAGCCCAAGTAAAACTGAAGTAAATTATATGGTACCACAACTACTATTCTATGATGTAGTAAACATACATTGGAATTGTTTTAATATTCTTTGTAAAGCAGGTAAGGCCCACTAGGCAGAACTGTCTGTTTTCAGGAGTGACCTAGAAGCACTGGGGAGGTTAAGTGACTTGCTTAGAGTCACACAGTATGCAAGTGGAGGTTGTGGGAATCAAACCCCAGTCTGCTGGATGTACCCAGTTCAATCACTGTTACTCTAACCACTAGGCATGGGTGGTTAAACTGAATGGCTGATTACAACAAAGCAGTGCGGGTGATTTCCTTACTGACTCTATATGCAGCAAAGCAGAAAGAATGCAAAGCATAGCAGCATCAATTTTAAGATGCTGAAATCTGGGTCGGCCTGCTGGCGCTGCGGTTGCACTATTACTTGCAATGCCAGAGACCCAGGGTCAGAAGCGAACTCGGGTTGCTGGAGGTCTGGCCAAGGGAGTAGGATCGAGCACCTGAGAGAATGCTCTACTCCTCCTCCTCTGGGGAGGGTGGGCTGCAAGTCCTGCTGCTTTACCACCATCTGTGTGACCACGGGTGGTGGTGCAATGGTGCTGCAGAGTAATCAGGAGGGGAGGACGCTAGCCAGGATCTGGAGCAGTGGCATGTTTCTATGTGACCTACCTCCTTGGATCTCCTCTAGTGCCGGTGCCCTCAGGGACAGAGACCAGAAAACCAGGAACAATCACCCCACGTTGGCCACTTGCAGAAGGGACCCAGGTGCCCCAGACTTCATAACCAGATTCCATGAGGGACCCACTGAGCTTCCCGACACACACTAAGGGAGTGTGAAGGGATGACCTGGGGTCCCCCTTCCTTCCCACCTGGTGGGGCACAATCCAGGCAGAATAGGGGCACACCCACAGGAGCTCCTGAGCATTACCTGGGAGTGAAGCTAGGTGGTACCCAGCCTAGAGATCTCTGAAAAGTGGAGACTGATGTTGTGAGAAGGGGACATAGAAAGAGAAAATAAAACAAATTAAAAAAGATGCTGAAATCTTAGAGATTCTGTGCAGTGACATGCAATTTCCATGAGGCACCGGTGTAAGAATTCAAAATACGCAAACCAAGCAGGATTCCGTGATTGTTACCGGTGTTACCAGTAAAAATGGAAAACCAGGGTCCCTGAAGATATGGTTGCCTGACTTTGTGTTAAGGTGAGTAGGTCTGCTAGCCATTTGAACCAAGTTGGAATCGGCCAGTGTGGCAGCTAATTTGGCAGAGCCAGGGCTCAACCAGTCAATGCTGAAGTCTCCCCCAAGCATCAGGTCATGACGCAGCAGGCTAGAAATGGAGGTACTGAAGGAGGCTAGGCAAGAGGATGCTACTTTAGGTGGTAAGTATACACACCATATCAGTAGTTTTTTTAAGGAGCCAAGGGTGAAAGAGAGGAATATTGAGTCCACCTCGGAGGGTTCAGGTCGAGGGATTAAGGTAGCATCAAGGGTGTCCCTGATGTACATAATGATGCCCCCCCCCTTTTTTTCAGACGATCCAATCTGAAACATTTGTACCCAGGCAGCGCCACTGCATGTTGCCTGATACTTGGTTTTAGCCAGGTCTCTGTGACACCTAGAATATCAGCAGTGTGAAGATTGGCCCATGCTTCCAGCTCTGGCATTTTAGGTCTAAGGCTTCATATATTTAAGTTGGCAATTTTGAACCCTTTCTGTACCTGTTGAGATACTGCGGGAGGGTGGGGAGCAGAGGTATCATTAGCAGGCCCAGGATTATGTACATCACCTACAAGGATTATTAGGAGGAGAAAAAGGAGAAAAGGCCTGATTGAAGAAGCAAGCCATTTTTGTGTGATATCTGGTGGAAAATGGAGACATTTGCAACTTTGAGTAGCCAGGATCCTAGGCAGGCAACTCCACATTTTGGCAGATAAGGGACATGGATATACACTGACAGGGATTCTTTAGTCAAATGTTGGGGGTCTGAATCACAATGCAATTCACAATGAGGGTGCATTAGGGATAGGGCTATGAGGTAGTCTGCTACAATGAGAAGTAATAGGCTGGATGTAATGCACAGTAATAGTGTATGTTAGAACGTTGCATTCTCTCAAAATCTAACTTTCCCTATTCTTGTTGTACCATCAATGTGATGTCATGTTGTTGTTGTACCATCGTGAGTACATCACATCGATGGTACAACAACTTGGAATTAGATTGCGCGGCCACCCGCTAGTGTCCTCGAATGGTTGAACAGCTAGAAAGCTGTATGAATCCGGACATCTTTTCCTAAAGTTGTTGTATGGCAGTTCAGCATTGGCACTGGAGGATGTCCCAATTGAAAAGTAAGTGCTGCTTTTGTTTTTCGTTGATCCTGTGTTGCAGGGGTCGGGTGATCTCGCTGCTGCCCTCACTGCATATCTGGTTGAGCCTGCCATTTCTGTTTGCTGTGGCTGGATCTTTTCCCTCCTCGGCTCAAACCTTGTTGCATCAGAGTTATAAGGTGCCCATACACTATAAATGACAGTGTATAGGCAACAGGGAGCAACAACAGTGCCGTTCACTTCTCGAGGTGTCATGACACCCTCAAACCTCTCAAGCTTTGCTTTTGAGGGTTCAACGGTTGTCATGACAACCTGTCGAAGTGAACAACACTGTTGTTTTTCACTGTTGCCCATACACTATCCTCTATGTGTTAACTTGGCCATTATGAATAATTAAGCTTTAGCTTGCAGAGCTATAGTATGGTCGCAGTAGGCTAGGTGGACAGCGGTGTGCATTGGCCAATGGGAAAGCAAAATGAAGTCTTTACAAGGATTGGCTAGAAAGCGATTGTTGGGGGCCTCTAGTTGACAGTGAAAGATCCTCTTACTTTAGTCACACTGCAAAAAATAACTAAGGTCCATCTAGTGGCAGATCTTTATAATCTGCTAATGTGAAACTGTACGCTTAAGAAAACAAGCATTTGTCAATGCTGAACGTTGCTTGCTTATATGTGCTGTTTAGGTATTTGGAAGTGAAAGTACCATGCCTAAGAACTGTCAGCGGGGGTTAGAGGCTCATGCTGCCCAACCATAGACCATTTTCTACTTTTCTCTCCTTTGCAGAGTGCTGGCGAGCAATGACACTTAGTCACAGCGTGCCAAAGTCTGCCACACTCCACTCCCTTTACTACACCACTCTAGTTGTGCCCCCGGTCATAACCAGGGGCCGCTACAGAGTGGTGGGTCCCTTGATCCTGCCCAAGGATAGGAGAGGAGTCCTCGGATGCTCAATCCTATCCCTCCCCTGCTGAGCCCTGGCAGCCTGGGCAAATGTCTGAACCCAGGTCGTCAGCATGGCGCGAGGTGTGGCATCCAGCACTTCAACCCTCAGCACCAATGGGCCGGCAGTAATGCTGCCTTTAATACATCCCTCCCCTTCCTGCTGCAGTGTACCTTGTCCCCCATGTACAAGTCACTATTCCACCCTACCCCAGTTAGTCATTAACTCATAATGTTTGGTGTGGTACCAATCCCTCAGCCACTCGAACTCCTCAAGCCTACCCTTCCTCCCCATGCTTGCACATGGTACAGGCAGTACTTCCAAGAATGCCACCAACTTCTCCACCCCCCTCACACTGCCTGCCCAACAACTCAAACCTCCCCCTCACTACTTCCACAGTGTCCCCTACCAAGTCATTTGTATGCACATGCAACAGTAAATTAGGTTTCTTCCTCCCCCTCGCTGCATGCTTGAGCAGTGCCTGCCCTGCCCTTCCTGCAGTCAATCTGGGGACAACTTCAACCCAAATACAGCTGTGCCTTTCCCCTTTTCTGCCCTATCTCACCCATTTCAGTGTAGAACCCCCCAGGACAAGTACCTCCCATCTCTTACCCCCTTTCCCTTCTAATGCCCCTTCCACCACCCCAGTATTTGTTCTTCTCTGCCCTTTACCCCCGCCAGCTGCACCCTCTGTGACTTCTGTATCTGTATCCGTTACTTCCGCCTCACCCCTTTTCTCTGCCTTATTCCTCCCATTCACCTTGAACCCCTTCCCAGCCTGACTACTTCCTACTGGGCTTCCCATGTCTACCTCTCCAATTTCCAACCCCTATCCTATCCCTGCTGTTTTCGATTTAGAGCTCCTATTCCCTTCTACCCTGATAGTGATGCCCTCCCACCCTTCCCCCTTTTCATAGCATTCTCTTCTCCATTCATCACTCCCTCCTTCCTACTAGCCCCCCTTCTAACCTTTTGTCCTCGCTATCTCTTCCCCTGCCTGTTGCCATCCTTCTCATGCCCCACTTGTCCCCTTCTTCAGTATGTTCCTGCTCCCCCCCTCTCTCCCATAACAGAGGTTCAAATCTATTCCTAGTCGATACCCCTCCTACATCTCTTCCCCTATCAGTTCCCCCCCTCCTACTTGTTCCCCTCCATGCCAACCCTAGTCCCACCCTACCCGCAGACATCTGCTCTGTCCCCTGGTACTCCTCATGGTCTCTTCCTCCCCCATCAGAAGGCCCCTCCATCACCACGGGCACCCCCTCCATTCTTCTGTCTTTTCTGTTAGTGCCTTTGATACTGGGGTAGGTTTCACTCTCTAGTTGTTCTTCCTGTGTCCCCTTTGTCATCCCCTATTCTTTCCCCCCAGTATGCCTGCCATACTCATCTGCTCTGCCACTTAGACTCCTCCCTAATCTCCATAGTTTCTCCCTCAAACTAGCCAGTCATCTACAGACCATGCACCTCCATCATCCAAGCCCAGTCCAGGATGATGTGGACCCACACCCTGTATAGCCCACCACCCTTCCAAAGATGCCCGCCCTACTGACATGTAGCACCTGCCCCATTTTGGCCCCCATCTTATGTTAAGGGCTCTTACTCCCAGGTTCTGTACCCTACTACAACTGTTAGGCCCTTATTTAATCAAATTCCTGTTCCCTCCCCACATTAGTCCCTTCTACTGCCCCCCCCGCCGACTGGGTTAATTCAGTCTCAAATCTCATCCATTAGATACTGTATTACTGTAGCAATTCTAAAGCCTCCTTGTCTGTTTTTCACCCCTCAGCTACCATAATTTTTGTTCTCGGCTCTCATATAGTTTCACTTAGCTCAGTTAGAAATCCTATTGCACTCCAAGTATTACTCAGTTCAGAGAAATAAACAGAACAAATAAATATGTATTATTATCGCAATCATAAAAGTATCCAATCATTCCTTTGTCTCCACTCCAATGACCCTGCTGTAAGATAAGACCACAGAGGATTTTGGGTGGGAGGGTGGGCAACTCTAAGTCCTGGCAGAGCTCCACTGAGCGTGCTCACTCCCCCACTCTCACTCGCTCATTTTATTTCTCCCGACACTGCAGGCACCCCTTTTGTACTGGGCTCCTGCTTGTGTTGGCGCCTTTGTCTGCCCACAAAGAAATCAGCAGCAGTCCTGACAGAGCTCCGTTGAGCTCGCTCGCTCCCCATCTCTTACTTGCTCTTTCTGTTTCTCCTGGCTCTGAAGGCTGCACTTTTGTACTGGGCCCCTGCCTGCGCTGATGCCTTTTTCTGCCCACAACAAAATCTGCAGCAGTCCCAACAGTGTTCCTTTGAACTCACTCACTCCCCCTCCCTCGCTCATTCTGTTTCTTCCAGCGCTGCAGGCTGCCCTTTTGTACTGGAGTCCTGCTTGCATGGGTGCCTTTTTCTGCCCACAAAGAAATCCGCAACAGTCCTGACAGAGCTCCATTGAACTCGCTCACTCCCCCCTCTCACTCGCTTGTTCTGTTTCTCCTGGTGCTGCAGGCTGCCCTTTTGTACTAGAGTTCTGCCTGCATTGGTGCCTTTTTCTGCCCACAAAGAAATCTGCAGCAGTCCTGACAGAGCTTAGTTGAGCTCGTTCACTCCCCCCCCTCACTCGCTCAATCTTAATCTGTCCCAAACACTGATTTCCCACAGCGACCGCGCTATTCTGCACCAGAAGTGCAAAAACACATTTTGGCCAGGATGTGAAAAATGACAGCTGTACTGTTCATAAGGAGGTGTGAAGAAATGGCAGTGTTAAAAATCTGGAGTGAAAATATTGCAAATCTGCGAGGTTACAAGGGTGTGTGGAAACTGCGTAACACACACTTGCAACACAGTCATTTGACAGACTATCATCACCAAATTTTTGACATAGGCATTTTAGGACCTCTGCTCATGAACAGTGTCACTGTCATTTTCTTAATGTGTCTTGAACACTGATTTCCCACAGCAACCGCACTATTCTGCACCAGAAGTGCGAAAACACCTTTCGGCCAGGATATGAAAAATTACAACTATACTGTTCATAAGAAGGTGCAAAAAAATGCCAGTGTTGAAAATCTGGCATGAAAATATTGCAAATTCACGAAGTTACACGCGTGCATAGGAACTGTGCAATGCACACTCATAAAACAGTAATTTGGGCGATTTTTTTCCACCAAATTTGCTTTTTGAGAGCCCACTTCATGAACTCTGGCACTGTCATTTCATTAATCGGACCCAAAAGGTGATTCCATGCAGTGACCACGAAATCACCTTTCGGGACTGAATAACGCCATGACAGTGACTGAATTCATGAGGAGGGTTCCCAATAACTCCATGTGGAAAATGTGACACCAAAATTCCCAAAAATGCACCCAAGTTGAAAAAACCCTATTTATGCCATTATACAGCTTACAGGCATTTCTTCAATTCGCGGTCGGCTTTGAAGAGTGCAGACATGTTCCGGGTCCACCGAAGATCATTGTACCGGGCTCCAAAGGTAAGCATGGGGTGAGAAGGCTGTAGAGAGGTCGGGTGCACAGAGGGTGGGTGCGGGTTGGGGAAGGGAGCAGGACAGACCATGAGGGACCATTTTCTGTTTTATAGGGTAAAATAAAATAAAAAACATTGCGGGACTTTTTTTTTTACAGGGGCATTTGGCACACTGGGGTGGGCTCCCAGCATGCCACCTGACTGTGTTTTTTTTTCAGGGGGCAGTAGCAGACAGGGGATTAGGCACCCCCATCAGCACATACGAAGACCAAGACAAAGAGATTGGGCACCCCTAGAGCAGAAAACAAGAAGTTTTTTGGGGGGACATGTTATCCAACAGAGAGTGGGCTCCCGTTGGCAAATGAAACTGAGATGGGCACTGAAGCTGACAGGTCAGCAAACAAAGACTGATTTTGGGGCACATGTTGCTGTAAGGTTGGGCACCCATAGTTTGGGCTGGATAATATTGTTTTAGAACATGCACCCTGTTGCCGCATTCACAAACAATATTACACTAGATAATGTTCCATCCTGCAGTGACGGGCCACTCCCTCATTGCAGCGGAATGGCTGACACTGCAATGATGAGGCGCCCCCTGATTGCAGTGGCTAAAACATTTGAAGGTGATGGCATGCTGGCTAAACTAGTTTCAGCAGCAGTGTGCCACCCCATTGGGGAATGCGGGACAAGTCTCAAAAGGTGGGGGGGCATTGGCCACAACAGTGCCACACCTCCACAGCCTTCTTCTGCAGCAAGCTGCTGCAATATGTTTCTTGCATATTCACGCAAGCAACATAAAAATGATTCCAAAGTTAGCCTGATGATACAGCAGTAGTGCTATATTTGCATTGCCAACTGCCTGGGTTTGGGAGCAAACTCCAATTTACATTCTGGCTGGCATCTAGTCTGATAAATTATTATTACTATATGCTGTAGTTGTAATTATTATCACTATGAATAAATGAAAACACAGTAAAATTGCAGCAATGTGGTCAGTTGGCAACCGTCTGCATCTGCAAGCAAGCTTAGTGCACTGGCAGAACAAAACCCGGACGTTTGAATTCAGCACTTCAGTGCAGCATGGGGATAATGCAGACTGCAGTCGGAGAACCAGAGCTGAATGGGGACAGCAGAACACCCAGAATTACTGGAGGGGCACACAGCCTGGGAAAACCCATTACTGGAGCAGTAGAGCCTGGAGCTAGTCAGCTGGAGGGATGATCTGGGACCTGGAGAAAAACAGGCGGGTAGGTGGCAATTTGAGATAGGTTACACTTGAGTTTAGTGCACTGCAGTACTGGTTTGGTGACTTCACTGACTAAACCATCCATGAACAGCAGAAATGTGTTTTCTTTAGTACAACATGGATGCTAAAACACTGCTGGGTGGGGGGAGACTGCACAAGAAACTCTGTGGTGCAGGGGAGAGGATAAGTGAAAGAGAATGGTGGAGGTGCAACAGGAGATGTAACAGCACAGGAATGGAGGGATCACTTTACAAGAAAAACACTTAAACATAATTGTTACTCTATTTTTTCTAAACATTTATGTTTGCTTGCATGCATGCATGTCTCACATGCACAAGAACCATCTTGGGACAGTACAACATTTTAGAGGTGTGTGAGTTTCTGCCCAATGCAGTTGACACTTTATGG
Organism: Neoceratodus forsteri; assembly: GCA_016271365.2. Lineage (NCBI taxonomy): Eukaryota > Metazoa > Chordata > Ceratodontiformes > Ceratodontidae > Neoceratodus > Neoceratodus forsteri. The sequence goes on along the minus strand of CM057456.1, from coordinate 603,037,485 downwards.
GGCTCGTCCTTTAGTCACTAATGAATTGGTGAGCTGTCTATGACAGCAGTTTGAGAGAAGCGGTCTTCACTTGAAAGAAAAGTGATGCTCCAGTCATGGGTGATTACTAGTTGATGCTTTATGGGGCTTGTTCCTCAGGCACTAATGAATTGGTGAGTTGTCTATGACAGCAGTTTGAGAGAGAGAGGACCACACTTAAAAGAAATCTGCCGCTGCAATGAGGGACAGTTTCCTCATTGCAGTGGGACCTTCCCCCTCCCTCAAAACCAGGCTCACAGACATACCTTCTCTCTGAGGGCAACGGCTGACAAGACTCCAGCCATGTGCATTATATTGCACAGTAATGTGCATGGTCAGAGTTACGGTTCTTGTTATCTCCTGCCACCAAGCACCTTGTTTGTTTGGTGTGCCTTTCCTGGTGAGCCATTTCAATAAATAAATAAATGAGCCATGGCATGGCTTTCCACATTGGCGGCTCCTGCTGCCCCCCAAACACTCCTCAGAAATCTGACATTGGGGTGCCCAATCCCCATGTCGGCATGTACCCCCCCATTAATGTGACACACTGGGAGCTCACTCCAGTGTGCCAAAATAATTTTTTATTTATGTTTTTGACACCAGGATGCCCACTCCCAGTGTCAGATGACCCCCCTCACCTGCCTGAATATTTCAAGTGCTGACATTGGGGTGCCCAGTCCCCATGTTGGCATGTCCCACACACACACATACGTGCACACTATTGTGGCACACTGGGAGCCCACCCCAGTTGCCTAAATATTTTTGGTAACCTGTAAAATAAAGAAAACTGTCCCCAAAGCCTTTTTCCCCCTGTAAAAAAGAAAACTGTCCCTTGTCATCTCCCCATTCCCCCTACCCCACCCTGCCTCTACAGACCCACCTCCACACACCCCTCCTTATCCCATACTTACCTCCGGAGGTTGGGAGCAATGATCTTCTATGGACTGGGACACGTCTGCACTCTTCAAAGCCGACTAGCAAGCTGAAGAAATGACGGTAAGCTGTATAATGGGAGTCAATGGGGGGTTTTCAACTTAGGTTGATATCGCAGCCATTTTTAGGAATTTTGGCTACAAAATTTCAGCATGGGATTCTTGGGACCTCTACCTCATGAACACTGTCACTGTCGTTTGGTTACTCAGTCCTGAAAGGTGATTTTGCGGTTGCTGCACAGAATCAGCTTTTGGGACTGATTAATGAAATGACAGTGCCACTGTTCATGAGGTAGGGTCCCAAAAAATCCATGTTGCAAATTTGGTGAAAGAATTCCCAACAATTATTGCGTCACAAGCATGCATTGCATAATTTCTATGCATGCTCATAACTTCTCCAATTTTTAATATTTTCACTTCAGATTTTCAACATTACCATTTTCTCACATCTTTTTATGAACAGTATAGCTATCATTTTTCACTTTCTGCCCAAAATGTGTTTTCGTATCTGTGGTGTAGAATGGCATGGTCGCTGTGGGAAATCAACTTTTGGGATGGAGTAACAAAATTATAGTAGCACTGTTTATGAGAGGAGGTCCCAAAATGCCCATGTTGAAAATTTAGTGAAAAAATTCCCAAAAAGTATTGTTACAGGTGTGCATTGCACAGTTTCTAAGCACTCTCATAACGTCACAATTTTTCCATATTTTCACTCCAGATTTTCAACATTACTATTTTTTCACACCTTCTCATGAACGGTACAGCTGCCATTTTTCATATCCTGCCCACAGTGTGTTTTCACACCTGTGGAGCTGAATGGCACAATCACTGTGCGAAATCACCTTTTGGGATACAGTAACAAAATGATACTGTCACTGTTCATGAGGTGAGGTCCAAAAGCCCATATTGAAAATTTGGAGTGAAAATACCAACAAACACCCAGATTGTTAGGGTTTCGAACTGTAAAGCCCCACCCTGTAGAAACTGATAGGTGTTGGGGGTGTGACTTGGGGTCGTTGGCTATAATGTTCATGCCATTTCACCCCCACTCCCACCCTGCAGCCAGTGACAAGCACTGAGGTGTGCCTTGGGGTCTTCAACCCTAGCTTTCACCCCATTCTCCTCTACTACACCCATCTCAGCTTATTTCCTTATGGAATTGGGTGAGTGTAAGGGCCGAAGACCCCAAGGCACACCGCAACACCTGTCAGTGTCTTTAGGGTGGAGTGAGGTGGAATGACATGAGCATTATGGCCAATGTCCCAAAGGCACACCCCCAAATGCCTGTCAGTCTCTGCAGGGTGGGGGTTGGCATTAGTTTAATACTTCACTGTCATTCCTATTATGCATCTCTCTAACTCCTGCACTACCAATGCCAATACCAGCAAGCAAACATTTGGCATTGACAAATGCTTGTTTTTAAATGTTTTTAAAGTCCACCAAAAATGATACTTGTAGCCCATTTTCTAAGCACAATAATATCCTCCAGGGTGGGCTGTATTGGGCAATACCGGACCTTCCAGGGGCTATAAGGCCCTCTGCCTGCAGCATCAGGCCTCATTACACCCCTTGGTGGTCTGGTATTGCCCAATACTGCCCACCCTGTTGGTTATTATTGCTTACAAAATGCTATCTAGCAATAAATTGTAGAGCAACATTTTTTTTTTTTTTACCAATAGTTTTCCTAGGATAGCCATGCACAGATGCAACATCTGATTTTCAGTGAGGTCATGTTTCTACACATTCACACAGCTGAGTAGATAGACAGATACACACACACACACACACACACACACACAGGTAGCATAGATGCAGGTACCTATGGGCAAGTGGCAGTGCCCCCCCTCACACTTTTGCTCATGAGCCCATGAGCATTCAAAGTGCCTCCTCAATGCATACTAGATCAGAAGAGAAACAATCATGGTCTCTTTTGTAATTACTATAGCCCCCCACACACACACTTTTGCCCATATTAAAGCACCCATGATAGAGAGATAGAGACAGACAGACATACAAAGGGTGAGAGATTGTTGAGCAAACATACTGTATAAATTCTTTTAATGACCTTTTACATTTTTCACATCAGTTGCAAACAACATACAGTAGACTCCACGTAACAGCAGATGGTATTAGCTTTTTATATTTTCTGAACTGTGTTGCATGACAGTCTAACATACTGATAATTAATTTGAGGTTTATATTTTTATACCTACCTCTCTGCATCTGACAAAGCACTGAAGAATAATGCCTGTTCTTCAATAAGGTGTTGTTCGGCTTCAATCAGCTGGCCTCGGAAGCCCTGTAAAGACCTTTTCATACTGTCTATATCACACAGAGTGTACTGGGAATGGTAAAAAAAAAATAATTACAATTTGAAGATTTATTCAGCTCTCTAGACAAAGTTGGACATCAGACTAAATATCTAGAGGTTTATACTCTGTAATTCTAAACCTTACATCTTGAAATGTACTTGACTCAGAAAAGGGGGTCTTGAAAGAGTACAATTTCAGTTCTGAAACATAGGGCTGTGAACTTTTATTTACCCATGCTTTCTTTTATTTTTGTCTTCTTAATCCTCCCTACCGCCCTTTTCAATGTGAACCCACAGTAGTTTCTGAATTACAAATAATAACTTAGCAGGAGTCTGTGATTCTGGGAAGTCTAACCAATCAGGTTGCCATATATTCCATGCTGCAACAGTGAAACAGAGAGAGAATCCAGTAACAGCTACTGTGGTGCACTATCTGGCAGAACACTTTGGCAGAAATTCTGATGCTTGCAGATATATATGGTAGTATATATCTCATGATTCAAATTGACAGTGACATTTAGATGAAAAATACCACAAGGTTGAAGCAGTACAGCGCAGGTCAACCAGAATGGTCCTTGGACTAGGAGGCAAGACATAATATGAGGAGAGGTTGTGGACTTGAACATGTGCACCCTTGAAAAAAGGAGGGAAAAGGGTGGCATGATCGAAACATACAAGTACCTACATGGGATAAACGGGGTAAATGCTAAGGTGCTTTTCTCCTTGAGCTCAAATATAGAAACAGGGGAACTCACTAAAACTTTCTGTGGATGATTTCAAAGGGCACCCATAAGCACTTTTTACCAAAGAGTGATAGAGAAGTGGAACAACCTGCCAGAGGAAGTGGTTCAGGTAAAATCAATGTGCAGTTTCACATAGGGTTGCACAGGCATATGGGACTACTTATAAAAGCAGTGGCAGAAACAAAGGGGAGATGGACACTAAGGCTAATGCAGAGTAGTCAGGCAGAGTGGGCAGACTGGATGAGCCCATTGGCCTCTTTCTGCCATCATTATCTGTGCATGTAAAATGAATTTAACATTCTGTATATCGTTCAAAGCTCTGGCATGTCATTAGTAGATCGATTACAGTAACTCTTGATTTTAAACATATTAAGTAAGCAGTAAGATATGAAGGGGTGTACATGGAACAGATTTTACTGCATGCTCAGTGGTGTAATAAGGCTGCAAGCCGAGTGCCTTCAGCCCCCAGAAATGTGATAGACTCTGTTTCATGCATGCCCCTTGAGTGCCTTATTGTGCTTATAAAATGGGTTCCTTTTTCAAAAATGTTTCTCCCTCCCTAAAAAAACTATATTTACATGTCTATAATAGAATTCATTATGTTAATTTGGGGTAAAATAGTCCATCTGCCTGCTACCTGATTATGTCATTTTATTCTGCCATAAGACATTTGTGCTATTGTGGCATCCATAGCTGTGATACCAAGTTCAAACCCCCCCCCCTCCACCATGCAGGACTTGTAGGAACCCTGAGTATGACAAGCCTGTGGGAATTTTTGTGAACCTGTAGGCTTTCTTTTTTATTTACGATTATTATTTTACTTATTTTTTGCTACTGGCTTTATGCCAGGTCCTCCACAGTCTACTGTAGTGACTGGTCCCTGTCTTGATCGAGAAAGTGAGTGAGTTGAGCTGTTTGGACAGGTCTGTGGCATTCTTAAACATTACTTAAAAAAATAGCAAAAGCAGCACTGAGATTTTATTTGTGGGAGAGCCAGAGCAGTCAAAGAATTATGAAAAAGATAAACGTAATAGCATGACCTGACATTAACTATCGGCTGAACATTTTTAAGTGGGAGCGGGTGGGATCTCAGAGAAGCAGCAGCATGATAGGAGGAGAAATAGATTCAGTTTATATTCAGTTTAAATATTGCATTTATTTTGGAAGGCACAAATTATCCCCTGTATTTATCAGAAAATGACGAAGTTGCATGATCCTGGTCAGGCAACGGTTTTGTTTTGTTTTAAATCGAGGGATCGGCAGCATGAATCATCATGTCTCCCCTATATTTTCACACAGCAGAACTGAGTTTTTGTTTTTTAACAGTTGTCAATTTTTTGGGAGTAAAGGGAAAAAAGTTAACAGCAGCACCACAGCTTCCCTGATTGGGCAGCAAGTCCAGAGCAAGATATGTTAGCAAGGTGAAAAAAATGGCAGTATTTTAAATACAAACGTTCTAACCGCACATTAATTTAATTTTTTTTCAGTTTGGTCTCATGTGTAGGTACTTGTTATCACCTGTGCATGGAACACGTTTCATGCACAAGTAATAACCAGTCAGATAGCTGGATTTTCTCTTCCCATTTTATAACATTTTCTACAATTCTAAATGCATATGGTAATTAAAAATACATGTGGTGCTACATGAAGCAAGATGCAAATCATACCCCACAGTATGCAGCAGTTATCACACATTCTAAAAATGATCTCAAATTAAGCCATGTAACATAATAATACAGCTGAATTCCTCATTTTTTTTTAAAAAAAGTAGTATGATGTAGTGTTTAGAGAACTGAACTGTGAAACACTGGTTTGACTCCCACCAGTCTAGATATCATAACAATATAGCAAAACAAACAACAGCTGCCATATTTTAGATGTACTGTAGATACTAAGCTTTACTTTTTTTGGCTACAGCATTGTATAACTCATCAAAATGCCCTGAAACTCAGTTTGTATTTTATTCTGATCAATAAGGGGCAGCAGGTCTTTCACAACTCAATGAGGGTCTGCCACAAAGGAGTTATGTGTCATACACGTCCCTTCATCTCTCTTGAAATGAACTGCATTTTCTGAATCAAGCTATTGTTTTTCTCTAAGAAAATTGGGCTAGTAATTGGTAATAATTCCAGAATACCATGAGCAATTGCATATCCATTGTTCAAAACCAAATAGTGAATAGTATGCAGGGTTTGGGGGTATTCATATTAAGGAATTAATTAAAAAAGTAAAAAAAAGAAAAGAAAAACCCTCCCCCAGATGTCCAACACTAGTCCATTAACAGCCTTCATGCAGTGATTTCACACAACCACCTCCTCCTTGGTTCTTAAAAAAAATATATAAATCTGCTATATGGCATTATTCTATTCCCCCCCCCCCCATCTCCAGTACTGCCTCTTAGGGCCTGACCTCTTCCCTACCCCTCGACCCTCAATGAGCAAGACAATGTAATTTCAAAGAGTGTGCCCCCAATCCACATTCCATGATAATGATGGGCAGTGTAGGTAATCATAGCTATTCAGTCAGGTTCACCTCCCTCTACCAGGCAATGCCCTTTTTCTTTACCCCCTCCCATACCCAAACCCCCAGGGGACCCATTAGGGGCAAAACATTGCTGAGACTTGTGCCTCAACCTCCAATCTAAGATGGGAGGGGCAATAAGAATATCCTGGTCACTCATCTGGCTCCCCCCACACTGCAGCACTACAACTATCTTTTACTATCACCTGACAGCTGAGTGTGGTACCCAGTCTGCCTGGCATCATGTAGTAATGCTAGGCAGATTGTTACAGAGGGTATTGCAGGTACTCATTGATACAATACCTGAAAAAAACTCCTGTGCCATTCTCTATGATTGTCTGCCTAGCATCACTCAGGGACAGTAATCAGATAGCAATCCTCCTGCTTAGCTGACAACCAACACCATTAGACAGTTACAATGCCATGTGGATGTGGAACCAACTGAGCAGTCACAATATTCTTTTTTGCCCCTATCACGGACTGGGGGGCAGGGGGGCATGTGTCAGTAATGTAAAAGATCCTCTGGGGGTTCAGGTTACAGAGTGTAGACAAACGTTAAAGATGTTGGGTTAGGGAGCAGGACCCAGTAGAGCAGTGGATTACCTTAATCCCCCATATTTGTGGATCAGGGACTGGGGGTTACACTTTGCCATTTTTTTGCCCACTGAGGGATCAGGAACAGGTTAGAGAGAAGAGTAGGTTCTGTAAGAAAGTAAGCAGGGAGAATGGCTGTCAGGATGACAGAGGATTCTTACTTGGGGGCAAGAAGACAAGCGAGGGGGGTGGAGGCAGAGAACAATTTCAGGTGGGGGGTCATGAGTCTAGTCCTGATCACCTGGGGAAGGGAAATAGCTTTTTAAAGCCTTCTTTTTTGCCAATGTTTGACCCTCCAAACAATGAATAACCAGTTAGGAATAGACTGGGGTCCAGAATGCGAATAATCAGTGGCTATGTGCCACAAGGTATTCACACACCTGAATGCATGCCGAGTATAATATTCTTGCTTATTGTCTTGGAACATGACTTGCACAACAATGCAAATGAAAATGCTGCCTTAAAGAAAAAATGATTTTAACCTGAAAGCCTGTGCTTTCTATAGAATCTATTTTTCAAATACTGGTTTGCATTCTGTTATTATTCCATCTCAGTTGGCTTTTTTGTAAATTCAGTAGGTGTTTCTCACAGACATACTGGTGATTAAGGACTATTTTTAAACTCTATGTTGCATTATATTTCTTTGTTAAGCTCTTACATTGTTTTCGCAATGCATCCTTGATATATTGTAGAACTCAGTGTTGAAAGGGACATAAACTATATCACGCAGTTTTAAAATAGTACTGACCACCCAGTGTGTAAATCAAAAACACCCACTGAGTTTACTGAAAGACCAGTAAATATGGAACTAGATTAGAATTGGAACCATGTTTTTTAAACAGATTCTTTAGAAAAAGATGACATACTGGAAGATAAATAGTAGTTCAGTTCTCCTAAAAGGAAGCATGCAAGGAAAGATGCAGTATGCATGTGGTGAAAATCAGACCTTACAGCTGAACATAATAATGTACAGTATTAGTATTAAGTATATACTGATATCAGTACTGTATGGTATTAAGTATATACTACAGATTTTGCTATACTTTTTTGTCCCCGTGTTTAATGTTATACTAGATGCTGCAAAAATGCCTTTTGTTAGTGCTGCATATGAAAAGGGGTTTCTCAACAACATTTTGAGAAATTAACTTCGTTCACAAATTGTGTATACATGAAAAAGGTGTAATAGGTTTACTTTCTGTTCAAAAACTTTCCAACATAATTACATTTCTTTCTTTCTTTCTTTCTTTCTTTCTTTCTTTCTTTCTTTCTTTCTTTCTTTTTCTTTCTTTCTTTCTTTCTTTCCTTCCTATTATTGGAGTCTGGGAGGGGGGCACAGAAGGGGTCTAGAAGGACACTTACTGGGGTTGATGCAATGCTCCTAATGGTATTCTGTAGAAGCTTTAGTGTTCTGCAAAGTTCAGTCTCTGTGTTCACAGAGTCTGAGTGGTGTGTTACTGCAGAGTTTGCAATACTCGGATAGATCATTTGACAGGATGACTGGTGCTGGAAATTGCAACACTGATGATGATGATGATGATGGTGAGTACTGTGGCCTGAAGAGCTGCCAGAATCTTCTGGTAATGGTCCAGCACTCTCAGGAAGTCCTGTATCCCTGGATGCAGGGCCTCTGTGAAGTCCAGTGATAGGCACAGTACTCACAGAGATGGTTTGTGTTGTTATTTGTATTGTGTCAGTCTGCACTGAGGCCTCATTTGTAAACCTATGCCTTTGTTCCCACAGTTCAGGCCCTGTACTGTTCATCTGTTGTGCCTTGTTTTCAGCTGCTTGCTGTGTCCTCAGAATAGAGTCTAAGGAACGTTGTTTGATTAAACTTTTCCTTAGGGTAGAGCATTGTAGTCCAGGGACTAGGTGTGAGGACATTTGGACCGCCACAGACTGAGAGGAACCAGGTCTGTGTTCTGTACTTCCATTAGACTCATTTACTATAGTCGTTTCCTCATCAGCCTCAGGGGTAAGTAAAGATCCATGGCAGCCAGCACGAGACACTTCCTGTTTGTCAGGAGCTGAGTAACTAGGGAACCAACTTTGGCTGCTTGAATTTAGATTCGTGTCCAAGCATTCCTCTGTTGCCTCTGATATGATTATTGTATGCTGTAAGCTATTTCTGTGACTTGAGATGTCATCCATTATATGAAGATTTTGACTTTCCACATCCTTACTGGGTAAGTTGAATACTTCACCTTGGCTGACGATATTAGAGATACCCCCTAGAGTATTGTGCATGACATTTTCTTCACAAGGTACTCCTGAATTGTTGGTTGGTTGTTTAAATTCCAATTGGTCCACTATCAGTCCTTCATTTAGCATCATGCTGGGGTCCAATTGATTACTCAGTTCTGATGGATGGCCTTCTAGGTCACGATTCTGATCATCCACCATAGATAATAAACTGTCAAAGCATGCCAGTAGGTCTGAAATGCTATTATTAGCCTGTGATTCCTGGTCACTCTCCATTTTTTCTTCATGTCCTGTAAACAATATGGCCATAATACCACTTTCTGACTGGGCTTCAAAGCCTTGATCCACACTGGGTATGCTCTCTTGGGAACTGCCCCACACCCTAGAGGCAATATTGACTTCTGTCTGGGTACTTTTAGGTCCTTCCTGACAAGGTGTCAGGAAAATGTCCTGCTGCACTTGCACAACACTGTTAGGGGTCTCATTTGAGTAAGAGGTAGTAACTTCTGTTTCATATTCCAGGGCCTGCTGCAGTGAGAAATCCCTGCTGCCATGTAATGTTACTAGACTGTCAGTACTGTCGCTACTAAAGTTCTCCAGTGCATGCAGATTCTGCAATGAAATAAGCAAAAAAGATTGGCAATTGTTGTACATTTTGTACATTTGTTTTATTCTAGTATTTGCAGTGGTTAATATATGCTCTAAAATTTGATATCCATAAAAATGAGCCAAGTGACAACAGCTTGCATGGAGACAGGCAGTTTTTGAAATTCTTGCTGTTTAGACTTTTAATTAAAAATCTAGACCCCTGGGTTCTCTTGCACATGTGTTGGCTATTTACTTCGGGTTGCAGCACTATTATGAGATGAAAATTAAATTATCAGCCTTACTTGTAGAGGCAGAGGCACAGATGGTTCTTCCATAAAGCCGCTACTGTCAGACTGGCAGCTGTTTGTTCTTTTGATAATAACATCTGTGCAAAGAAAAATTAGGGGAAAAATAAGCTGCTGAGTCAGACAAAGGATACTTTTTGTCTCCATCCAGTCACTACCATTAACTCCTGGGTTCTGGGACTTGCCTGTGTAAGTTATGTTAAAAGACTGTATTAGGTACAGTAACTAGCTGTTACCAAGTAATGTGCTACTTTGTGATATGATGTAAGGTACTTTGCTGAACATTGCTTTTATACTAATCCTTCTAAAGCTTTTAAACAGTGCTGCATCCTGTGCTACAGTATGCATATCACACATGATAATGACACACTGACACTATATAAGTAGCTATCATGAATGAACTGACTCCAAACCAGACAATAAAAGGATTGGGATATCCCCATTTCTCCCTACCTCCACTTCAATACTGTTGGATTTTTTTTCCATGAGGCTGGTGCCCTCCTACTTGGTACAGTAACTTTGTTTCTAGCAACTTTTTGCCATGCTGACACCCAAGAGAACTGAATGGCGGTACAGCTGAATGTCAGCATGAAAGAATAATGAACTTTAGGAACACAGCTACAAAACTATTGTACCCATGATACCACCATGCAATAAATGTTTGTAACGCCTTTCATAAACAAGTCTCCCCAAATCCTTGACAAGTACTAGAAAGTGTACAGTGTGTATAAAACTCCAGCAATATAATTTTCATGGATAAACAGCACTGATATATATTTTATATACATACATTAATTAGAATAAATGCTGTACATACTGTACAGAGGCTACACTAGTATAGACAGCTCATAATAGAAATAGTGGGCAAAACTAGTTTTAAACTACGGGACCAATGAACCACCAGCTTTTGGAGGGTAAGTCCAGAGTTGAAGATTTATGTGTGTTTGTACAGACTTGATTGATTGGCAGGGCACTGTAGGAACACAGTGTAATTCAATGGCAATTAGTCCAATGAGCCATGCAGGAAAGTGTTGACATCATTATCACAGAGTGCTTCATACCGGAGGATGGCACTGTACGTCATTTTATTACCCTAACCAAATATTTATGCCTCTTAAAACTGTCTGGAAACCATCAGCCAACCTTAGTCTCCTGATTAGATGACATGCATTCAAGGGCTATTGCTGCATTGTTCAACTGCTAAGTCATACTAAATTGAGCTGCTAATGTTTCTAGAGATTTAGAATGGATTTGTGAAGCAACACTTGTTTCATGTAATCATTCAACTCTGTGGGTGTTGCCATTACTCCATAAAATTCAGTGGAGAGCTGAAAGTAGTGTAGTAATACCACTTCAGCAGTTGGTTCTAGGAAAGTAAAGGCTACAATTTATAAAACAGACATGCAAATTAGAAAAGCCAGTAAGGCACCTAAAACTAAGAATGAGGTATATAGTTCTTCTCACGCCGGGTGACTAGGACATATATACTGTATGATGGTATAACACCAGAAAGTACTATAAGCATGGTTTGATGGGTAGCAGAGCTGTTTTAAGATTTAAGGACAAATGGCGACACCAGGGTTGCTTTCAGTCATCTTGTTTTGGCATATCCCAACTCTTGTTAACATTTCTTGGCGTTTTTGGTAAGAAGACCAACTGACATTGTTCAAAGGTACAAAATGACTTGCAATATCATACAGTTACACATCATGAGCATCATCCCAGAAGTTCTGGCTACCAAAACATTTGATGCAGTGGCCTCAGTATCACCAACCATGCATAAGGCACTGTACTCACTGATACACTTGCACAATTACTGAGCCTTAGCTTACAACCCCAAACACTCTGGTGGCTGTTATTGGAGAACAGAGCAAAAGAGTTAGCTGCCAGGACAAGCAGATTTTGTATACATGACAAATACAGAGCATCTGCACCAGCATGTGTTCTGTGAAAGGAAAAAAAATGTTCAGCATGTGTTCTGTGAACGAAAAAAAAAAAGAATTTCAAAATGCCAAACATAGGCCTGCCAACTGCATTCAGTACAACCGGAGAATGACTTTTATGTGCGCAGACACACACACACACACACACACACACACACACACACACGTGGACGAAGCCTAGGATGCAGGTATTTTTCAAATATTTGTCTCATCAGTGCAGCCCTTGGAGTATGGCTACATTTATTTAAAAAGCCCCGTCTTTCTCCCCAGCATAATTATTTACAAGCGAAAAATACCAGCATCTTATGAAAGTAGTGAGCATTCAAATTAAAATTAGAGTGCTACTTTACCATGGGGAATATGGGAATTAAAGCATCTATGCTCTTGTGGGCAGTTCTACAACAGAATATTGATGATAATTTCAGCTAGCTAGCCAAAGCAGTAAAAATGCAGTCCATTCTCTTTAACCTTCTGCCAAGAACAGTCCTAAGGGTTCTCTACCATTCAAGTCTGATGCATTCCTTTTAGGTTAAATGCTGTTCACTGTAGCTGGCAGGGACACTGGTGGGATTACCTGGTTCATTTCACTGTGAAAGGGATGATCATGCTATCCACGTTCTTATCAAAGGAAGCTCTCCTCGTGTTCAACAAAGGGCACAAGGGCATTTTAAGACTATGTTCTCAGAGACAACATGATGCCTGATAAAACCAACAGAAAGCAGAATCTTGTCAGAGGGGAATGGCATTACTGTATGCCTCTGAAGTAACAGTGTTTGCTTCCCTGTACAATGACTTGAGATGTGAAAAGACTCATCTACCAAAACTCACTGCACATTCATACCACAGTAAATAACAGCCTCAAGCCTGACCTGTTGAAAAGACTCATTAAAGAAGTTGTTTAAGGAGCTGTGTAGGACTGGAAGAGGCAAGGGTATGGTATCAAAAAAGTGTTTGTATTTAAAATCCAAGAGATGGTAAAGACAGTTTATATAAAATACTTAGGTTTCATGAAAGCATTCAATATGGTTCCTCATGAGAAGCTGCTTTTAAAGTTTTGCAAATTAGGAATTACAGGAAATAATTTTTTTGGTTTGTATTTTTCAACCAGGTAAGTCACACTGAGCTGTCATAGCTAGTTTCCAGTTGCACTCAGGGGATGAGTTATGTGGACCTACTTTACTGGCAGGGGGAATATTGGCCACAACACCAGGGAAACTTCTTTAATCTTCTTCTGTAAGTGTTGCGGGTTTTTTAACTTCCTCCTGAGCAATGGCCAAGGATGGGCAGCAGGCACCTTGGGTTAACATTCCATACAAAGGCCAGACATGACACCACAGCAGTGAAACACCCCCACTGTACTGCACTGCAGTGTTAGCTATGGGTATCGCCCATGTTCCTCATGTGGGACTAGGACTATGAGCTTCTGATCTTCCAGCCACAGAGGTGAGCATGCTACCCACAGAGCCACTGACATGGATACTGAGTCACTAACACTGATAATACAAATATAGCACAATGAACGGAGAGCTGGTTAAGCAATGGGGCTCAGGAGAAAGTGACGCATGGGACAACATCAGACTGGCTGCAGCCCTGGCAGCTTTGTTCAACTTATCGCTGGAAGCAGGGGTGGTTCTGAGGGACTGAAGAAGGGCAGATATGATCCTACTTCACAAAAGTGTGATTAGGTAGGAGACAAGAAATCTCAGACCTGTCAGCCTGACTTCAATGTGATCCAGAAAAGGAGGATAGAGTGTCCCAATGGATGCTATTCTACTCCAGATGGAGTGGGTTACCAGGTAGCATATGCACCCATAGTTTTTCCACTGGTGGAAGCATGGGTGGTGGGGCACACATTCTATGGAGTTGGGGAGGGAGGATGCTGTTAGGCACTTGATGGTGGCGTGTGTCTGCATGCTGTTCATTTGGATGAATGTCCTATGTGCCAGTGCCCACAGGGGATGGGGAGAAAATGGAGGAAAAATGAATATGCCCCCAGTCAAATGAGCACAATGAAGCAAGGTATCCCCGGTAATCAGGACCTAGGGATGGAGTTGGAAGGGGTACGAGGCCCCCTCCGAAGGGCTGAGGTGCCGGGCAAGTAAAAAAAGAAAAGACAAAAAGGTTGTAAAGGATCCCATTAGCCTAAAAATGACATTTAAAAATTAACTTAAAACCATATAGAGAACAGACACTGACTGCTGTCAAGAAACACATTCCAAGGTCAAATGTCACAGAACAGAAAACTTCCTTCTAAAAATAACTCATAAAACATAGTAGAGGTTTATTAGGGAAAACAGCTAGAGTTCCATCTAAAGGAAAACATTCCAAGATCAAAGTTGCAGTTGTATGATCTGGTCTTTAATAGTATATATTCTTCCAAAACAACTGTCATTAGCTTCTGATAAAGGACTGTGTGTAGTCTGAAAGCTTAAGCACCTGTTTTCTTTTGTAACATCTATGCTAGTCCAATAAAAGGTATCAAATCATCTTTTTTTCTGAATCTTTTGTTACAAGGACCAATATGGCAACAATAATTTTTTTTGTGTGTCTTTCAATGAGAGTCTCTTATGAACTTAGATGGTTATGATTTGGGAGCAAAAACTTCCTTTAAGTTAGCATCTACTGAGACATGGTCCCAGAGTTGAGAAAAAGGCTGCTCATGACAGCGACTTGACTGTGTCAAGTCAGCTAATGGCTATGCTGACTTGCGTGATGGCTGCTGGCCTTGCTTGACAGTGGGGATAAGCCATGTTTGGGCTGAAAGTTGATCCTCGCCAATGATTTGTTGCATACATCTCTTGCATGAGACAGAAGGCTGCTGCGAGCAGCTGTGATGTCCCAATATTGAACAAAAGCCACTGTGAGCAGCTTTATGACAGCTGTGATGTGCCAATAGTAAAAGAAAGCCACTATGAGCAGCTTTAAGGCAGCTGTAAGAGAGAGAGCACTGTGAGTGGTTGAGCACAGAGTTGTGTTATGAGAGCTGCTGCAAGCAGTCCATGTAGAAGGGAATCTGACTGAAAATTGGAATGCAGCAAGAAACCCTAAAGGGAAGGGAGGCTCCACTAGACAGCATGAGGAGGGGGAGAACAAGCTATGGCTGGTGGCAGAGTGGAGAACAATGCTCATGGCAGGGCTGGCAGCATACCTGGGAACTGTAATTTGGTGTTGGATGGGTGCCACAGGCAAGGGCGGGGCCAAAATTAAAAAGTAGCTATCAAAAGGTAGAGATGCCAAAGCAAATGAGAGGAACAGCCTAGTAGCTTGCTGGAATGCAAAAGCACTCTGGAAAGGAAGCAATAAGAACCTGGAAGACTGAGAGAGCAGGTATGTATAGGGGGAATGGAAGAAGCCTGATTCTATTCTCCCACTGAACCCCAGGATTAGTCTTACCAATTATTGTGAATTGGCAGTGTAACCTAGAGGTTAAAGGGACACTGTCAACCCCCTTAGGTCTCAAAGTGTCCCTAGTTTAAAAAAACACATTTTATGATTGCCAACATTCTGTAAAGATTGCTGATGTAGCTGGTCGTTTGATTCTGACTCATTGTCTTTAAAAATGTGAAAAACAGACTGCTCACCATTCTGATGTTACCACACAAACACAGGTTTGTTTACATTAATTGATCAACTCCCACTGCATCTTTCCTGGACTTGAGAACACCTCCAACACAGTCTAGCCCCTCATGATGCAGTGGGAGTTTAGGAGACTACTGCCTCATGAGCGACTGCACTGTTTGGGTGTGTTTGTAATGCTCAGGAAGTATGCAGTAAGACCAGATCCAGGATTGTAAACAAAACAAGACTGTTTATAAATATACATTGTCATGCATTTCAATTCTACTAAACAATGAAATAGGCAAAACAAACAGCAACATCAATGAATCTTAGAGAGGGTAAGCAATCATAAAATGTGGTGTTTTAACTAGAAATAATATGATGAAAAACAGGTTGACAGTGTCCCTTTAAAGTAATGAGCTGTGAACCAGCCTGGCACATCCCGCAGACTTGTGTTTGACTCTCGCACCCTTCACTTACATACTGTGTGAGCCTGAGTAAGTCACTTAACTTCCCTGTGCTCCAAGAACTCGTCTGGAAACAAGCTAATTAACGTATTTCAAAAATGCCATGTGAGATGCTCCCAAAACAGTACTGCAATAATGTTTTAATGAAGAAGATAAATTCCATGGAAAATAGAAACAGTTCAGCAAGAGCATGGGCCCTATACATAGTCACAGAGTTTGGTGGTGGTATTTGAGGGAGAACAGGACTATTCCTGTTCCACCACTCACTAAATTTATGATACTCAGAAGCGTGCCACTGGCTACAGTAGCAGATCATCCCCTGCAACAGCAGAGCTGCATAAACATATGCAACTTACTTTTTCAGATGTTAGTGGTCACACATATCGTGGTCTGTGCAACTACTGACACACTGGAAAAGTGACAGGTACAGGGTTCAGCCCATACCATGGCAACAGGCACATGGCGCCATGCTACAGCCCATGCTGTGGCATACGGTACTACCACTGAGGTCATTCCCCCAAACCCTCGACCATGTACTTTAATGATCACTTGATGGCCTTGCCCAACTGTACTACTCTGTCCCTCACTGGTCTTCCCTGGTGGTCCAATAGCCCAGTGTATGCAATCATTGTTCCTCCACTTGGGTCCTCCTCCCTAGCCCTGTTCCATTATAGTTATGTTTACAGCAGCACTGCACACCACTAACCCTTCCCCTCTAGAGCATACACTTCAGCTTGCAAGGATGCAACTCCGTCTTCTGTTCCTGGGATCACTGTGCCTTGAGACTGGAGACCCAAGGGCACTGGGGAGCTGCTTGCACAGCACTTCCACTCATACTGACACCCTCATTACAAAGAAATCACCCTACCTATTTCCCTTTGTTAGTGCACTGATGTGAAATACTGTACTTGTGACCTGTGTGTGAATAGCCCAAAGTGATGTACATTAGGAATGTGCCTCAAAGTGGACCTTGTGACCTCTTTGCGACACAAATTGCAACTGTGTATAGGGCCTAGATAGCTACTTGCCTACATTCTTTCATAAATATAATGTTTCAGCTGTTACAGTTGACAAAGCAGTACATATTTTGAAATTTCTATTTTGTTTCCAGTATTCCAATCACAGCTTAGCAGCTTATCTAATGAGTCTGTATAAAAAAGCATTTGACTCTACCAACTGATCTCATAGTGCCTCTGTTTATGATATTACAGAACTCACTATGGAAAGAGATTGGGATCATCAGTTGGAGATGACCCAAAACTTTTTGAAAGACACAGTGAAATAAATGCTGTGTTATCGGAAACGTTAAAAAGATCAATAGCCAAAAAAGTAACAAAACCTGCATCTTCATCCTTCAAATTGTGCTGAAAAAACTTGTAAAAGCTTATTTTCAAAGCTATGAGTTTTAAGGATCTATGACTCCGGATCATTGTCGACTGATGTTATAGCAACGGATTTATGTCGACGCAATTGCGGTCGGCATAAGTTCATCTGAAAAATGTATTTTTCTGGGGCTTTGCCTCAAATCCCCCATGTGGGGACTTCTGTCCCTGCACCCCCCGTAATTCCTATAATCAACTCCAAGTCAGAGTTGATTCAGGAAGGGGGGGTGAAAGACACCAAGAAAGCTTTGCTAGGGTCCTGTGGTGACAGTACTGCGACCTGTCGCTGTACTGTCGTAAACAGTACAGATGTCTCTGTTCAGTCATCATACGAGTTTTAAGACAGATCTCTGATCTGTGGCAGTCTGCATCTGACAGAAGCAGTTCCTCTTTTGCTGCACATCATGGCAACTGTGCCCAATTAGTAGACAGCCTCCGAGGTTGTCTAACTATCAGGCATTGATGCACACCTTCTTGGCTGGAGTCAGTCAGGCATCCAATCTGCAGGACTGAAAATCCTACCCCTGCTCTTTAAATGTATTGAGGAATTTGGTCACAGTCACCAAGTGGCATATGAAATGCAATGTGAATAAGTACAAGCTTCTTCACTTAGTCCAAAATAATTCAGGGTGTAAGGTACTGTTCATGTAGACACATCTAGCATGAACTACTCATAAAAATGACCTGGGGTCATCACTGACTGGAAGATGAAGCTGATACAGCAATGTGCAGTGGCAGAGGGTAAGGCAAGGGAGACTTTCCCAGTGACCCAGTGTATTGCATAAAGCTACCATGCTAGTGACCATTGGTTCAGAAGTGAGGCCTAGGTCTCTGCTGTCCAGCAGAGATGGGGATGCAGCTATGGCAGCACTTCCTGGCTACAGAAGGGAGGTGCCATCCTTCCCTGTTGTGGGCAAAGGAGGACATGGAGCATTCCTGAATCTTCCATAGTGTTGCTGTGGAACCATGGGTGAGCTGCAGTACCTGTGATAGGAAGCTGAGGAAGGGAAGAAAAAGGTGATAAAAATCCACAGATGCCATTATAATGTTCTTTGGTACTCTCATGCACTAGGCCACACAATGAAGCTGTGGTACTATTGTTGGGTCTGAGTAATTGGCCTGTAGCTCTAAATAAAGCATAAGGGACAAGGTGGGGGCACCAAATGCCTATCTGAAATGGGCTTGCATGAAAAGTAAACTGATCTAAAACAGAGAGCATAACTATTGAATCTGATGAAGCATGTCAATAAGCAACATTAGAGATAGTTGCACCTTGAACAGCCTCCCAGCAAAGGTGGTGAGGGCAAAAACGGTAATTGGATTCAAGAATGCATGGGATACACATAAAGTAACCTTAGTGGTAGGGAAAGGGGGGGTAAAGCTGGAGATCAAGTAGGGTCTGCGGTGTTACAATAGGTAGGAAAATGGGCAGACTAGGGCCCTGGACACATTGGGCTTGTTAAAACATTTTAGAGTTCTTAAAACATTTTGACAAGCCCAAACATGATTTGCATCCACACTGAACATGATTTGAAACCATGTTTAAACTCTGCTAGGGATCTAGTTTTAAAAATGGTTTTAAACACGGTTTTAAACCTGGCACACTTTATCTTATGATGTGGACGGGAGATCGTTCTGTGTCGCTCCTGTTGCAAAAGCGGCTATAGAGCAAGCTACAGAACCATGCCTGAAAACATTACTGCCTTTGGTGTGGATTCAGTGTTACCATGTTCAAACATGGTACAGGACAGTGTGGATGGACTTCTGTGGTGAGTTTAAAAATGCTTCTAATTATGTTTTTAAAATGGACCAGCAGTGTGTACGGGGACTAGGTGGGCCAAGCTGTCCTTATCTGCTGTCAAATTCTATGTTTCTATGAAAAAAACTATTTTCTTACTGATTTGTATTTGTATGCATTTATTTAATGTTAACTGGGAGAGGCACACTGAGCCAGAGGTTGTTTCTGCTTGTAACCTAGTGTGGGGGGAGTTGTAAGATCAAAAAAACACAATAAACAAAATGTGACAAATGCCGTGTATAGTGCAATATCAGATAAAGTGATAAGTGTAATGTACAATACAGAGTATCAGATGCACAAGGTACAACATTTACAAATGTTTGAGAATTTACAATGACAGACTGACAAGTACAGTGTACAGTAAAATACAAAATATCAAATGGTGTAAGGTACAAGAATTTGCAAAAGTACAAGTATTTACTCCATTGATGGTAATAAATCATTTACATAGCTAGAGCATTAAAGTAGTGGTTCACACTTGAAAAAAAATACTGTGTGAATGGTAATAAATCATTGAGAGAGTGGAACAGTTTGGTAGATGCAGTGGTTAAGTAGCAGATGGGGAGAGGAAGTATACCAAACTCATGTGACTGTTACATCTTATGCAGAGTGTATTCTGTCTTTCATAAGTTTCTGACTTCTTAATCATACTTTTCTATTTTTTCACATGTTCAAGGACTTCAAAGTCCAGATCCTGTCCTGCTGACTATTACAAAGATCTGGATTCCTGATAGCCAACAGTATGGTGTCGAGGAGTGGAGAAGTGCAACTCTAAAAAGCTGAAGTCTAACAAAGCAACTGTCATCCATGTGTGGTCTCTTAATAGGGGAAGGAAGGAAGGAAGGAAGGAAGGAAGGAAGGAAGGAAGGAAGGAAGGAAGGAAGGAAGGAAGGACGCTATGAAATGCCTGCAGAAACAGGCTGAAATGGTCTATTAAGTCCTGCAGCTGCCCCACCCTTTCCACCCCCTCACAGTCCTTCCCCCCTCACTCTGTCCCACTCCCTTTTGAAGCAGCCCACCATCCTACACAAAACTACCTCCTCTTGTAGAGAGTTCCACTTGTCTACCACCTTCTCCGTGAAGTAATGTCTCCTGATTTCTCTCCTGAATTTTCCCCCCTCCAACCTCAATTGATACCCTCTGGTATCCCTCTCTCTTCTGATCTGGAATATTTCTCCTGTATTAGCCTTGTTTATCCCCTTCAGGTATTTAAAGGCCTCGATCATATCCCCCCTATCTCTCTCCTCTCCTCTGCTCCAGGGAATACATGTTAAGCATGTTCAGCCTCCCTTCATAGGATTTCCCCTTCAAACCCTGAATCATCTTGGTCACCCTGCCCTGCACCCCCTTCCAACAGTCTGATGTCCTTTTTCAGGAATGGGTGCCAGTACTGCACGCAGTATTCCAGGTGTGGCCTGACCAGCGACCAGGCAGGAAGGAAGGGGAACTTGTTTAACCAGGAAAGGCACACTAAGCAGGAGCTTGTTTCCAGGTGTGACCTGGGAGCACAAGGAAGTTAATTGACTTGCTCAGGGTCACAAAGTGTGCAAGTGTGGGCTGATGGGATCCAAACACAAATCTCCAGGTTTGCAGCACAGTGCCCTTGACAACTATGCTATACTGCCTCCTAAATAGACTGCAACATGTCTAAAAAAGCATTTGGCATGTAGTGAAGGTACAGTGTGTGTGAATGTGTGAGGGTGTGTGTGTGTGTGTGTCTTTAAAATGGGTGTTTCTGAAAAGCACAGAACATAAGAACATATAGTAGGTATATAAAATAGATAATACTATCATAAATTGAGTCAAAAATTGCCTATTAAATAGAAGCCAAAAAATATTTTGATAAATGTTTTTGTGTCAAGGGAGGGAAATGTAATCAGTGGTCTGACTCAGGATTTCATCTTGGACCTGGTACTTTTTAAGATTTAAAGGGGAACTGTCATCAACAGGGTTTCTTAATGTCTGAAAGACCATAAAACACTAATTTGAGTGAGCCATTGTGTTTATCTGTGAGTCTTTGTAGTCCAGAGTTATGCATATGTAAATCAGTCTGTAATTAAGGGCTGGAGGCAGACATATGTTTTAGGCTCCTGACAGGAAATTATGTCACCGAGGATGTTGGCCCTTCATTGACTGTAGGTTAAATAGGAAATTGTCTGTTTTATTAAGTGTGTTTTAAGGTACTACAACACTTTTTACATTTATAGTACTTGTTTTGTATATGTATTTAAACTAGTGAGTTATCACCCTTACATTTCAAACTGTTAGTAAAAAGAATAATCTTTAGGATTCCTCTAACCTCTAGGCTATACAGCCAGCTGATCATTAAAAACCACACATCTCAAGGCTGGCTCTGTGGTGTAAACAGGTATTGGGGCCCCAATTATCAGGATTTCTAAACCCTGGCTGTGTTCATGTCAGTGCAGATTTCTGGGGTTGCCACATCACTAACTTCTGTCTTATTCCATTCCCTCTCTTACAGCCTTTTCTCTTACAATTCTCTGACGTTCTCAGTGACCACTGTCCTACCTTCTGTGTTAGAAAGTGCCACCCCCCCTTAACCCCTCCCAAATACATCCAGCATTGCCCCCTCAGATCCCTCAATGTAAATAAACTCCTTCAAGACCTGGCCCTAGCAAACTGATCCCCAGTACTACTCTCCCAGTCAGTTGACAATACCCTCATCCTCTTCTCCTCCATTTTTCTATGTATCTGGGATGCCAATGCCCCATTAAAAACTTCTGGAGTTAGGCATGCCCACCATCCCTGGATTACCCCTGACATCCTGGCAAAGTGTAGCACTCATGACCATGCGTGGCTCCATTTTAAATCTTCATGAGACTAAGCTTCCTTCCGAGCCTTTCATGCCCTCCAAAACTGTTGCACCCTTAGTATCCGCATGAAAAATCAGACTTCTTCAAATCATGTCTGCACCCCTCTAACAGTTCTCCCTCCTCCTTCTGGCAAGATCTTTGCTTCCTCCTGCACCCCCAAATTGATTCGCCCTCTCCCTCACTTCAAGAGGCTAGCTCAATTATCTCTCACCCCTAACATATCGCTGAAGTCCTAAACAAGTACTTCACATCCTGTGCCATTCCACCTGGGACCCCCTCCTTCCCCCCATCCTCCCCACATCTCTCATGGTTTCAGCTGCCACTGATATCACCATCAGAGGTCCTGAAGGCACTAACTTTCCTAAACCCTTCTAAGTCTAGTCCAGACAGACTGCATCCCAGGATCCTCAGAATATCTGCACTCTCTATAATTACCCCTTTAACCTATATCCTAAATCTTTCTCTCCACTGCCACTGTTCCCTCAGCCTGGAAGTCAGTCAAAGTTCTTCCTCTTTTCAAAGGTGGTGATCCCACCATTTCTGGCAACTATCGCTCCATCTTCTTCCGCCTTGCCCTTGCCAAAGTCCAAGAATCCCTTATCCTCTCAAGGCTCAATCATTTCATGTCCACCACTAACACCCTCTCTCCTTTCCAGTCTGGCTTTAGAAAATCCCACTCAACCACCTCCCTCCTTCACTTTACAAATGCCATCCTCACAGCCATGGATCTTGACCATATCACCTCAGCTATTTTCATCAACCTGGCCAAAGCCTTTGACTCAGTCTCCTGCTCCCTTCTACTCTCCAAATTATGCTCCATTGGACTATCCCCTGCCTCAGTATCCTGGTTTCATTCCTACCTAACTGGTCATTCCCAGTCCATCTCAATTAACAACATATCATCTCCCCCTCTCCCCATCCTTGCTGGCATGCTCCAGGGCTCCATCCTTGGGCCGATTCTTTTCTCTCTGTTAGTCAACATCCTGCCCTCTGTATGTATCTACTCAAATATCCACATGTATGCAGATGACACTGTTCTGCTCCTGTCTGGCCCATCCATGCAAGCAGTCCAAATCCCCCTCCAACATGACCTATCAGCTGTTACAGCATGGTTTGACGCCGACTGCCTTAGACTGAATATAAAAAAAACTGTTGCTATGACCTTTGGCTCTAAACAGAAACTCGTCAAACTCCCCATGCTCATAGTCTTCTCCTCTGCATCAAATACTCCACAATGTCTTCACTTATAGATACCTTGGTGTCTGGCTCAACCCCTTCCTTGATTTCTCTATCCATTTCAGTGCACTCCACACCAAACTATGCCCCAAACTCTGGCTGCTCTATTGGCATAATCTCACTCACAGTAAGATGTGATCTGCTAGTCAAATGGATCCTTTCTGCCTTTGACTATGCTGACATAGTTTACAGTGCTGCCCGAGCCACTGCTATCGCAAAATTAGATGTCCTATTCTATGCTTTCTGCAGGTTTGTTTTCAACACCCCCCCACTAACTCATCACTGTGACCTCTACTCCTCCTTCTTTCTACAGTCACTGGCACAGAGGCATTCCTCCCATTGCCTCACCTTCACAGCAAAGTACTGCTTTGGTTTTCTTCCTTTTTACCTCACCTTCCTCCTCATTCTGGCTTCTCTCTTTCCTAACAACTCGCTGTCTAGTTGCACTAGCTCCTTTTTCTATCCCTCGTATCCACACCTCAGCTGGCAAACTCTCCTTCTCCTACAAATTTCCCTCCCTCTGGAATAGCCTTCTTTCCCTAACCAGTCTCTCTTCCTCCCTCCTTCTCCTCCCTTAAGCGTTCACTCAGACCATCTCCTGTCACCTCCTGCACCTCTTCTCCCTCCTAGTCCTCCACTGAACACACCTTGCTGCAAACCCATCTGGACTGTAAGCACAGGTTTGAACCTGTTTGCTTAATTGTATTTATTGTTTATAGCTTCGTTATTTGTATCTTGCTCATATTGTCATTTGTATCTTCCTAAGCTGCTCTGGTCGTAATATTTTGTGTGCGTAATATTGTACTGTCATCCTCCTGGGTTGCATCTGGAAATGAGCTTCTGCTCATGGTGCCTTTCTTGGTCACCAACTTTTAAATAAATAAATAAATAAAATTTCGGTGTGAACTCAGGTTTGCAAGATGCAAATGTGGCTATGTACCTACTGGCCTGGCTTCATGGGGCCAGCCTTGAAATGTGTAGTTTTTGATTAACAGCTGGCAGTACAACCTAGAGGTTAAAGTAAAGAGCTGTGAACAAGCTTTATTCATCGAGTAGAATGGGGTTTGATTCCAACATGCTCTATTTGTATATTGTGTGACCAGAGCAAGTCACTTAACCTCCCTGTGCACCCAATACACAATCGGGAACAAGCTGTAGCTGTGTGCCTTTCCTGGACAAAGACAGTAAAAACTATCTGAGCATGTGTTACGATTCCAAAAATATTATGCTCTGGCTATCCAGATTTGACTTGAAAATAAAAAAATAGGACACCATTAATTGTTTATTAATTGCAAAAACACATGGATGGACAACATTGTTTAAAAAAAGCATAATCTGAATTGTATTATTAAAATGTAGAATAATTCAGTATATGGGTGTATATGTGTGTGTGTGTGAGTAACCAAAATTTTACATACGCCTGAGGTGTGGGATACTACATTAATCCCAACGGCAAAGACCAAGTGGTTTACAAAAGCATCCCACATGAAGGGTGTGTGCAAAATTCTGATTTTTACACCCACCCATATATTATTTTATTTAATGGTGATAGTTGTTTTCCCTTTCAGCACAGTTCAGTTAGTGTAGCACTTTTGTCAGAGATACACACACACTTCACACACACACACACACACACACACCACACACACACACACACACCACACACCTCTCACACACACACACACACACTTCACGCACACACTTCACATACATATACATGTGTATATATATATATATATATATATATATATAATTGTGTTTCTTTTTTCATCTCAGCAATTATATAAAATAAAAAAAAGACTGTTGTGCCGGCACAGTCAGATTATCTTGGCGCGCAAGGTCCGCTTTCACTTTATTTAGCATATATTGTCATGGGGGTCCATCCGGTAGCCGTGTGGAACATCTGAAGTAATTTTAAAAATTACTTACTGCTGAGTGTCCATGGCAGTTTCTCTCCATGGTGGGTTTGCGCATGGGGAACGGTTTCCTGTTTGGGAAGGACACAGCAAGCGAGGAGCTTGAGCATGCACAGTGTGGGGAAAACCGTGCGTGTGTTTACCATTATAAACGCTCCTTTATAACAGCAAATTACACCATGGTTTCCCAATGGGAAAAAGGGAAGCCCATTAATTATAGATGAATAACTCTGGACTGCAAAGACTCACAGATAAACACAATGGCTCACTCAAATTAGCTGTTTATGGTATTTCAGACATTAAGAAACCCTGTTGATGACAGTTCCCCTTTAATGTATATAAGCTCCTTGGATCAAAACATACAGAACTGGTGTGTTAATACCTTGGTGAAATGGGCCAGTCACTCAGGAATGAATTTTAATAAGAAACAATCTGTAGTTATGCATTTGGAAACAAAATAAATTTTATGTGATCACAGTATAAATGGAAGTGTACTAAGGAACAGTACCAGGGAAAGGGATCTGGGGATAATTATAAATACTGATGTTTGAAGTTAATGCTCAGGCAATCAGTAGAGCAAATATGGTGTTATAATCGATAAAGAGGCATTTTGTAAGTAGATGTGCTAAGATTCTTATGTCACTGTAGAGGCCTCTAGTTAGGCATCACTTGGACAACTGTTCATGTTATTGGAATCTGTATATTAGTGGTGATAAGAGCTGAACATCTGCAAAGGTGGGGAACAAGGATAGTTCTAAGCCAGATACATATTATGAGCAGCAACTTATACATTTAGGGTTATACAGTTTTGAGCAAAGCAGAACAAGAGGTGACATATTGCTCTTTAAGGGGAATCAGTTTTGGTTCTTTCTTCAAGGCCCCCTTCCTTCCCACAGCAACGTACCTCTGGAGGACTTCAAAAGTCCACTTCTTTGGAGTCCTTTAGAGGTAAGCTGCTGCTGTGGGGCTTGCAGAAATATTTGAAAATGAGCACAATTAGTGCTCTTTAATACCGTTCTTGGAGACAATTCATTATCTAATAAATTGTGGTTTGATCACATTATTGAATAATCTACAGGTCATTAACTAAAAATTAAAGGAAAATACTTCTGTGCAGAAAGAAGAAAATACTGCTATACTCAGTGTGTGAAAATAATTTGGAATTCACCACCAGCAGACCTATTACTATCTGGTAGAAAAGCTTCAAATTAACAAAAGGAAAAAGAAAGGAATATAGCGGAGCCAGTTAAGATGCAAAACCATACCTTGCATTATTACAGGAGGGTGCTGCAGTGTGCTACAGGGAACAGTGCAATTCGATGGAAATTAGGCCCTTTCGACACACAGTTTTTGTGACGTTATTTACTACAAAGTACTACATTATATCCTAACTGGCTCTGCTGTACTTTAAAAATAAAATGTAACAACTGACAGTGGTTACTTTTGAAAATAAATATGATTTTCTGACTGCTAGTTTTGATGCTACTAGTTCTATAAATAAGAGAGAAGAAAGTATGGGGAAGACTGAAAGATGTGTAATGGGCTGAGGGTATTGCAGAACTGAGTAAGGGGAGAGGAGGGGAGAAAAGGATGTTAGAGGGGTTAAAGGAAGGGGGAACACCATGGGGATAGCTACATATGGCTAGACATAATGTATGAGAGTGCCGTAGAAGAATCATGACACCAGACAAATCCAAGGGCGGTCAGAACCCAGCTCTGGCTAGGCTGTTGTTGGATGCAGAAGGTACAGTTGTAACTACAGTAATCTCTGGCTGTAACAGGCATTGCAAATGTGCAACCCACTCACTTCTACCTTCCTCCTCCCCCAGTCTGCCAGACATTGCTTTTGCTGAAAAAGCAAATCCTAGCTCCAGGCACTGTGCTTTTTGAAGACACCCCCTCCTTAACCAGATCACACTGTCCTCAAAACCATCATACTTAAGACGTACCCCCTCTTCCTGAACAACAATTTTTGATTTGGGGGGGCAGCAAAGGACATGAATCTGGTGAACTCTGTGGCCCCACACACAACCCACCCAATCTGTAGTCTATAGTTTCTGAATGAAGTGAAATGGGCATGCAGTTTGAAGGGGGCAGAGCAGCTACATCATTGATGACCCTATGCAGACTGACCAGATCAGTCTACATAGAATCATTAATGATGAAATTGCTTCACCCCTTGTCTCCTGATAGCATGCCTTCTTGTTCCATTCAGAGATGAAAGACCATGGAGCCAGCAGGCTGTGTGGGACAAGGTCTGCTGAACTTGCCAGATTGCTGTCCTCTACTCCCCCACCTCATAAATCAAGGATTGGGGTTTTTGAGGAGGGGGACACTTTCTAAGTTGAGAGTTTTGGTTACTGGAGTGCTTGGGTTATGGAGAGAGTTGTCTTCCAAAGACACGGTTAGCTCCTTGCACAGTGCCAGGAACCAGCCCTTTACTTTTTTATCAAAACCAGTTTCTGGGGGACTGGGGTAGGAAGCTGAAAAGTGAGTGGGTTGGGAATGGGGTAACAGAGGGGCTTTAGATAGCCCTGTGTTAGCTACTACCCCTCCCACCCATGCCATGGCCCAAAGTGTCTTTGGCTGAAGAATGAAAGACTAAATGAAAGGCTTGCCTGTAGTTTGGTGGACAAGCAGTCAGCCACTCCCACTCCCACTTCCTGAGCTATGTAAGCAGTTCCTCTAAGCCTCACTGTGAAGCATTTTTTTTTTGCAGCCAAAGGATCTGTTGGTTTGTCCTCTGAGCTGGTTGGGCCTCCCTGGCTGGGGCCTACCCACCCCTCCCCTGCTTGTTTCTGCAGAGCTTCTGTGTTTATTTTCCTGCTTGGTTTGTATTTTGCCTTCGGCTGTGTGTGCTTCCTTCTTTTTTTGGGCGGGAGGGGCTTTTCTAAGCTCCTAGCTTGCTGCTGTTTCAGCTCATACTGCTTGCTTTCAGTTACTCACAACTTTTCAAATTACTGGCACTGCACCTGCAAACCTGACTCAGTTTTACAACCTAGCTCTACAGCTCACTCATGCTTGTTCCAATTACCTCATTGAAGCAGTCTCATTGCACTGCCTGGTGACACTGCTTTAAGAGTATTATGCTCCTTTTATTTACTGCAGTTACAACTCAGTGTACTCATTTGTTATGTTTGCTTGCACGCATGTGCAAGAAACATAGTGCCATCATGCTAGTTTTCGGAGGTGTGGCATCCTGTCTTCCAGTTCAGTCAGTGTGTTTGCAGGCATGGCCATAGTTTGCCAATGAATGCTGCAGCTGTCTATGACAGCAGTTGAAAATGCAATGCCGTAGAGTTCAAAGGGAGAGCTATGCTTCAGTGAGCAGCGATAAGATATTGCATGCTCATGCGCTCCTCCCACACACACACAGACGCATATTGCGTACTCATGCTTCCCATCCCACGCACACACTGTATGGCTGATGGAGGTGCCCAATCCCCCGTCGGCTCTGCTGCACTCCCCCCCAACAGAGTTCCAGGTGCCACGCTGGGAGCTCACCCCAGCATGGCAACAGTTTGTACGGCCGACGGGGGTGCCCAATCCCCCGTCAGCTCCACTGTTCCCCCTAAGAGACTACTGGGTGCCACGCAAGGAGCCCACCCCAGCGTGGCAACAGTCTGTATGGCCAACAGGGGTGCCCAATCCCCATCAGCTCCACTGCTCCCCCAACAGCCTTCCAGCTGCCACACTGGGAGCCCATCCCAGTGTGGCACAAGTCCCACATCGTCCGAGGTAAAAAAAAAACCTGAAAGAAAAAACCTTCCCTCGCTGACTGTCCTGACCCCCCTCACCCCCACCCGCTCCCACCCTCTGGGAACCCTGCCTCCCCACACCCCCACCTCACCCCATACTTACCTCCAGAGTCTGGCGCGATGATCTTAGGTGGACCAGGAACACGCCTGCACTCTTCAAAGTTGATCGCGAACTGAAAAAATGCCAGTAAGCTGTATAATGGAATAAACAGGTTTTTCAGCTTTGATGCATATCTCAGGCATTTGGGGAAATTTTTTCACCAATTTTCAACATGGGGTTTTGGGACCCCACCTCATGAATTCTGTCACTGTCATTTTGTTAATCAGGCCTGAAAAGTGATTTCACGTCACTATGCGGAACCACCTTTGGGACCGATTGATGAAATGACAGTGTCACAGTTCATGAGGTAGGCCCCAAAAACCTTATGTTGAAAATTTGGTGAAAAATCTCAAAAAATGACAGTTTTACTTGAGTACGCGTTGTGTTGTTCCTACACACTTGTAAGTTTGCAAATTTTCAATATGTTCACTCCAGATTTTCAACATTGTCATTTTACCACACCTCCTTATGAGCAGTACAGCTGTCATTTCTCACATCTCGCCCAAAATGTGTTTCTGCACATGTAGTGCACAATGGCGCAGTCGGTGTGTGAAATAAATGTTAGGAACAGATTAAGAAAATCACAGTGACACTGTTCATGAGCAGAGGTGTTAAAATGGCTATGTTGAAAATTTGGTGAAAAAATTCCCCAAAATGACTGTTTTACGAGCATACGTTGTGCTGTTCCTACGCAAGCTCGTAAGTCTGCGAATTTTAAATATTTTCATCACAGATTTTCAACATTGCCATTTTACCACACCTCCTTATGAGCAGTACAGCTGTCATTTTTCACATCTCACCCAAAACGTGTTTCCGCCCATGTAGCGCACAATGGTGCAGTTGGTGTGCAAAATCAATGTTCGGGACAGAGTAAGAAAATCACAGTGACACTGTTCATGAGCAGAAGTGTTAAAATGGCTATGTTAAAAATTTGGTGAAAAAAGTCCATAAAATGACTGTTATGAGCGACCATTGCGCAGTTTCCATGCACCCTCTTAAGTTCATGGATTTCTAATATTTTCATTCCGGATTTTCACTACTGGCATTTTTCCTCACTTCCTTATGAACAGTACAGCTGTCATTTTTCACACCAAGGCCGAAATGTGTTTTCGCACTTCCAGCGCAGAAATGCGTGGTCATTGTGGGAAATCACTGTTCGGGACAGATTAAGAAAATCACAGTGACACTGTTCATGAGCGGAGGTTCCAAAATCCCTGTGTTGACAATCTGCTGTAAAAAATCCCCAAACTAATTGTATTACGGGTGTGCGTTGCCCATTTTCTACGCAAGCTCGTGACTTCACCAGTTTTTTTTTATATTTTCACTGCAAATTTTCAACATTGCCATTTTTTGCACCTCCCTATGAACAGTACAGCTGTCATTTATCACATCCTGTTCGAAATTTGTTTTCACACCTGTGGTACCAAATGGAATAGTCGCTGAGCCAAATCAGCTTTCGGCTAACAAACTGATATTACCACTGTTCATAAGGTGGGGGTCACAAAAAAAACATGTTGAAAATTTGGAGTGAAAATGCCAACGACCGCCTGAGGCGTTAGGGTTTTCGACCATGATGCCCCACCCTGTAGAGATTGACAGGCATCAGGGGTGTGACTTGGGATTCTCGCCTGTAATGCTCATACCATTCCACACCCTGCAGCTAGTGAGAGGCATCAATGTGCCTTGGACTCTTCATCCCCAAAAGTTCACCCCATTCTCCTATACAGAACCCATCTCACCATATTTCTTGATGGAATGGGGTGAGCATAAGGGCTAAAGACCCCAAGGCACACCGTGATACTTGTCAGTGTCTGCAGGGTAGGGTGTGGTGAAATGGCATGGCCGTTATGCCTGACGACCCAAAGGCACACCCCAATGCCTGTCAGTCTCTGCAGGGTGGTGGTGGGGTTGGCTTCAGTCAATACTTCACTGCCATTCCTATTATGCAGCTCTCTAACTCCTACACTACCAATGCCAATGCCAGCAAGCAAACATTCAGCATTGACAAATGTTTGTTTTCACTACTGCTGCACAGGCCTAATTGCTTCCTGCTGCTGATTGTTTACTCCCATTGCTATTGTACATTGTGTTACTCTGAGGTTAGCTGACGCTCCTGCTGAGGCTGTTAAATTAGTTTTATATTTGCATGTGGTTCTCAGCCCTTCCATCACTTCCGTGTTTGTCCTACTGTGGGGACTGGGAGGTGTTTAGGGGGTTGTGGCCTCTGTGGCTAATTAATTATGTTCTAAATCCTGTATTCGCCGCCAAAAATCCTCAGAGTTTGTCACCTTGATTTGGCTTTGAACTGTCTGACTGGCTTGCCCCTATTCAGTGCTGTTTATTGATATACAGTGTGTTATGCAAATCCACCTATTACTACTACTGCTTACTGACCTATCAGGACCACACTTGCTTACTCAACCATTGCTCCTTGCTTACGCAAACCATTACTTCATGCCTATTGCCATCCCTTCTGCTTCAGCCTGGGATTCTGCTGCACTCAATTTGCATTCGAGCTTGCAAGGTCTCAGCACTCAATCCTCATTATGATCTCAGCACGCCGTGCTCTTTCAGCTTACCAGCTTTTCAGCTGTCAATCACTTTCTGGGGCATGCCAGCCATTCTATTCTGGTGCAGGGTTCCTGCAGCCGACGGTCTCGCTCTGCTTTAGTCCACATCTCGAGCGTGTCCAACTTGGGGCGGGATCCTTCTCACCTGGCCCATAGCTGAGAATGTCCTCACCCCAGGTTTGGCTTTAGCTGCCTGCTACATGACAGCAGCTCCTGGAGTAGAATTTAAGACTAGTGGTGAAGGGTGGTTATGACGATCTCTTTTGGCTCTAGTGTCTCACTATATAGTGTTTCCCTAGCGAGGCACCTTCACCGCATCCTCTCTATGACTGCCTCTGGTTCATCTGGTTTGATTTAAGGTGGGTAGACCAGGTGAGTTTCTCCGCAGTTGTTGCTCTCCTCCTGTGCCTTGGATGCACGTATTGTTGCAGAGTTTTCTCGCAACCTTCCACGGCGTTCCCGCTAGAAGGTTTGAGTGAGTGCCTTCCTCCAAATTGGAATAATTTCCACCTCCCTTTAATTGGGTTTTCCAAATTGCAGCTGCAGAGCCATCACTAAATAAATTATCCGAAGCCTGGAGGGAAGGCGACCTAGGCCTTGGATCTCCAGAGATTTCCTCCTCATAGGGTTTTTTCTCTCCTCTGTTGCCTCAAGTCATACCACCTAGCTTAGTTGTTTCCCTTAGTTTCTTTAGGTAGGTTTTGTTGTTGGATGGAGGTGGAGGATGTCCTGCCATTCCCTCTCTCCTTAGGGGATCCCCTACTCTCTAAACAACCCATCAGTATCCTGCTACACAGCTTGGGCAGTCATTACGACAACTGAGCATCTCATTGCATTATCAAACTGCCTATACTTCTCTACTACTACGTTACAGTTATTACTCCTATGTTACAGT
This sequence comes from Neoceratodus forsteri, assembly GCA_016271365.2. NCBI lineage: Eukaryota > Metazoa > Chordata > Ceratodontiformes > Ceratodontidae > Neoceratodus > Neoceratodus forsteri. Next base: position 603,004,818 of record CM057456.1, on the reverse strand, counting down.
TACTGCTTGCTCATATGCTCATGTTGCCTCCTTTTGTGGATGATACTACATTTTTGGGGGGATTCCTAAGGTACCTTTATCCACGGGAACTGTCCTGTTGCACCTCTAGGGGTGGAACCCTCTCTGAAGGTTCCTTGCCTTCGTACCCCTACAGGGTGGTAATTCCTCTGGAATAGAGAGTGCAAACGGCCAAAACCAAACTAACACAGTTGCACAAGCATAACACAATACTGGCTCCATAGGCCAGTGAAATGAAAGGTTTGCCTGTAGTTCGGTGGCCAAGCAGCCAGCCACTCCCACTTCCTGAGCTATATAAGCAGTTCCTCTAAGCCTCACTGTGAAGCATTTTTTCTTTGCCCCACCATCCTCCCCTCCTCCTCCTCCAGCGGCAGCACTCTCTCCTTAGGGGATTCCTAAGGTACCTTTAGCCATGGGAACCATCCCGTTGCACCTCTAAGGGTTGACCTTCTCTGAGGGTTCCTTGCCTTCGTACCCCTACAGGGTGGTAATACCTCTGAATAGAGAGTGCGAACTGCCAAAACCAAACTAACACAGTTGCACAAGCATAACACTATACTGGCTGCATACGCCAGTGAAATGAATTTATGTGGCTTGACTCAAAGCTGAATCAAAGTTGTCACTGGCCCTTTTCCTCACCCTTGCAGAAAACATCTAACCCAGGAACTAAACATCTGGTCTAGCAGTATACAACTGAGCAGCAGAGCAGTATACCATCAGACGGTACCAGGAAGACTAATTTAGAGCGTAGTGTGTCAGGACTCATTCAGGTACTAAAGGTACAGTTGCAGCACAATAGAAATGAGGCCCAATTTTTGACAGAACCCCAAAACTACATGCCTGAACACATCTCACTGTTTTGGGGGAAAATCCTCGCACCTATCAAAATGTTATTTTAACATTTTGTGCGTGGGTGGCATTTGCTTCTTCTGTTTGTGCAGGTAGTCAAAAACTGCTACGCTTGGTAATATCAGGCATAGCATTTTTGCACAACTGCACAAGCTGCCACAAAGTGTGGAAAGGTTGCAAAAAGGCAACTTCTTTTAAGACTGAGTGTACGCAGGAAAAAATTGCAGTTGTGCAAAGATTCCATCCCTTGTGCAACATTTTTTTGCTGCACATGAGCAGTTTTTCCACATCTGAAAATCCGACCCCTAGGGTGTCCTCAGAAATAGGTAAGTAGTAGTGTGGTAAAGTACAGTGGTCATCAGTACAAGAGATGAGAAATGCTGAGCTAGCATAAGGGAGGAATTAAGCATACATCATACATTACTGTATAACGGGAAATATTCACTGTCTTTTTATTTTCACTATATTTGCTGGTTCCATATTAGAGTGAAAATAAATAGACAGTGAATATTAGGTAGATCACTATACATACCAGCAGTAGTGTTCCACCAGTGAAAATAAGAGGAAGTGAATATGTGGGTGTGTGCTTGGAGTGCTAAATATAACGGGTGTGAATATAAACTGCTATATAGTATTTATTCATTTATTTATTTATTCATGTATATATCAGATGCCTTTGCCATATTTTATTTGTTTTTTTTTTTAGCTTTTTTTCCTGCCTGGGCTGTGGGTGGAGATGTACCCCTTCATCAGCACCTGTACTGACCACCTGGCATCCCCCCCAGACTGATTGGACTAGGTGGCCCATAGTTTGCCCCATACAGTGGGGCTCCCCAATGGGAGAGACCAAGAAACACCTGAGGCCACACCTGAGGATAACGCCTGGAGCGCCATTCGGGAGGCGATCTTGGGGCTTCATGGTGCTGCCCTGCCCAGGAGTTTTTCCCCTTTTTTAGGTTCCACTCAGGAGGCATGGGTGTGGAATGATGTCAGGGCAGGTCAGGGGTGGTGCCGCACCTGACCCACAGATGTCCGCCAATGCTTCTGCTCACTTCCTGCTTGTCCCAGCTGTTGCACACCCAGTCTCCACTGGGAGTCGCTGGCATTCCAAGAAACCACAACCCTCCCCACCGGAGAAGGAAAGTTGTCCATGAGATACTCATCCTACCTACCCCCGTCGACCCTCTGACATTTTGTGCTCGCTCCTAAACATGGGTCGGTCATTAGCGCCACAGATGATAGAGCTACCTCTGCGCTGGAGGGCCAGCTGAATATTGTATTTTGTTGTTCAACATACACAATACAACATGTAACAATGTTATTACCCAAGCACTAGGTCCCCAGCAAGATCATGTCATTCACTGCCATCCCTGTAGGAAGAAATGTGCCAGTCACTGCCCAGAAAATGGAAGAATTACAAATGTTGTTCATCACAATAAGTATCAGCAAGGCTCAGTTAGTGTCACATCAGTCTGTGGGCCAGAAGGTCATGGGTTCTAGTCCCACGCCAGGAATGGGCTTATACCATAAATACTGGCACCTGAGTACAGCACTATGGGGCTGCTGTACTGTCAGGGTGTACTGTCCTTCAAATGAGATGTTAAACTGAGGTCCTGACTACCTTTTCTGGTGGTTGTCCAGGTGGACATTAACGATCCTATGGCACTTTAGTAAGGCAATTTACCCCAGTGCCCTGGCCAAATTTCCCCAGTCAGTAAAATACCACTATGGGCTTAATCTGGTTCAGTTTCAGTTGGTTTTCATTGGTATCCCCCTCCTCCAACATGAAGTTGGAAATAGAAAGTATTGTCTAGCCCTCCTTTCTCGGTTAACAAAAAGTGCATAAATAAATATGTAGACCAGCAACCATACCACCTGGTCTCTATTCACAGAGGCTTGTGCACTGCTTTATACCACACAAAGGCTTCTGCATGCCATGCTCTATCCCTCGCCCCAGCCAAGTAGGTACCAATCTAGCCCAATCCCACTTCGACCACGGATCTACAGGGGATTCCAGATCAAGTTTCATGCCGGGGATGGGATTAAACCTCGCAGTATGCCCAAAGTCAGGTATGACTGGATTCAGGCAGGGATAATCCAGCCGTTGTATAAATGCACCCCTACTGAGTCCTGAAGGTCATTCAGTGGGCTCTGATCAGTCTCCACCTCATCACTTGTCCCCTGTTACCTCCATGGCAGGGTACTGGTTGAGTCCAGCTGATACCCATAAGATAATTCTATTTCTTTTTTAAATTTCCTGTCTTCTATGGAGATACAGCAATCTCAGCTGTAGACTACTGTGTTCCATAATCTACTGTTAGCATGGAGCAGATTATTTAGTGTTAGTCTGACATGGAATCTCAACTGCTCACCCCCTTGCTCCATGAAGATTTCTGTACCTGCACAAGGCGGTGGTTATAATCAGTGAATACTGCTTGTGGGACTCGGCCAGACCTGGACCTCTTTCAGGGGAGACTCAAGTTAGCCTGATAATGTACTGACTGCTGAAAATTGGAGTTTTTGTTGCTATGTGCGAAGAGATGGGGAAGCGTTATGCAGTTTCTACTGCACAAGGAACAGTGCTGACTCACTACTATGAAATGCATAAGGAAGTTACATTTTAATTACAGACATCAAATGTAGTGAATGTAAAACTGACTTGAATAAACTCAGCTAATTATTACAATATCATGTAACTGCAATACAGCATTTGTTTTACAAAACATCTTTTATACAATGTACTGTACTACAAAACATTTGCAATAATGCTAATTATTCAAGTTCAGCTGTACTAAAATTATGAAAAGATGCAGGACTTGCAGTCCACAAGTTTGTACTCCAACTTAAGGCTGGCACTGGAAGGCCATGGATGGTAGTCACAGGCATTTCCCTTTATTCCTGGCACACTGCACACTGCAGTGATGTATCTTCTATATGGGGAGGCCTGAGGATTTAGTCATACATTGGGGGCTCTCCATGTTAACATCTGAAACCTATTACTCCAGCCATTCCTTGATGTTCATGAGGATGGCAAACTTAGCTTTCTACTGTTATTACAAAGCTGACTCACCCTATGCAAACTATTCAACTAGTCCTTAAGGCAGAACTGAACAAAACTGAAACTATATGTGCGTGCACATTAATTTCATGCATCTTTTTTTTTCTAAATGCTCAGGGAATTTTAACGCTCTCTTCAAGCAAATCTGTGCCATTGTCGTGCCTGTCATCTCTTGCAGAAAGAGCTGCGAGACACCAGACCAGCTGCACCATGCAAATCATCCTACAGGAATGCAGAAAAGAGAGGCCCTTTCTGTTTTATAAAAGTGAGCATTGTCTTGATCAGGAAGTGGGAAGTCACTTTGCAATGGAAATTAAAGATAAGCACGGGGATACTATAACAACCCATTTCTTGTAAACTGTGCTTTTACTGAGTGGTTCCATTTGCTGGCCAATGTGACAAATCATTTAATTTATTTTATATATTTTTTTAGAATATGTGATTAAATAGGGAGACCCTTTACATATAATGTATTTACATGGGATACCCTAAGTAGACGCAACATCTCATTATCTGTAGGGACCTGCCTCTATCCACTGTTACAGCAGGAAGGACTTAAATACAAGACTAGACAAGGGTTAAGTTGTGTGCGCATGCTCATACCGTGAGTCAGTGACCAATGTGGGCACTTCATATACTCTAACCACTGGCCGATATTGCCTTTCAAACAGTTTTGCACAATGTGGGGTGCTCTAAGTCCCCAAGACAAAGATATAAGGTACTGCCTCCATCACCTGCCATCCTCCAGCTGCCTTCTATTGCACTGCACTGACAGTGATAAATTGTTCTGTATGGAATTGTGGTGAGACAGCTGAAAGCCAGGAACAGCTCCCCCCTTCCCCGTATTCCTGGCAAATAAAGACAACTGACTAAAAAATTTGGGGGTTATTCCTCTGCAATTCAATTAATGGGGCCTATGCACTACTGTGATGGAATTACACCAGTATGTGACTCAGCACTGGTGCGCAGCTATACAGCACACATGCAATCCCAACATGCCATGGATGAATGGGTGCTCAGGGTGTGTGGATGTGGTGGGTGTGGCCTACAGACACATGCAGGTGCATGCAGTACACAACCCAGGTGGTCCTGACATACATGGTCCTGCCCCTTGACCCCACCATATATGGGTAATGGCACAGCCCCAGGGGGGCCACAGAAGTGAATACCATGATGGAAGAAGAGGAGCAGGCCATGGTGGAGGATGAGACCACTGCACTTGAGCTACCCAGTCAACCACCAAGGAATGATAGTGCTGGACTGAGTGGCATAAGGTGCCATGGACATATCTGGATCCATGGAAGCACACGATCATGGTCCACAAACTTCAACGATGGCCATGTGGTGGCCATGATCTCAGATACCCCAGCCCATTATGCCAGTCTCTATGGAAGATAAATCATCCAGAGCATATTCCAAAATATACACTGCTCTCCACAGCTAGTTCCTACTCCTTGGTTGTATCACCAAGATCACCTGACACATTTTGCTCAATAGGAGCTTTCTCAAAGGTGTGTGTGTGTGGGGGGGGGTAGGAATAAAAACAGTGCTTAAGTACAAATCCACTTAAAGAGACATACACTTAAAATTAGAGGAAGCATTTAAAAAAATGTAAATACCATTACATAGCACCAAAAGACCTTGCTAGAACTTAATAGTAACAAACACCAACAAAACCAAGTGCTTAATACAGCAATGAAATAGTTTAAAATGCAGGAGATACATTTTCCACTGGTAGTTATACTCTCCAGTCCTGACTCAAAAGCTGAAAAAAATTCATTGTATAAATACTACACTCTAGTGGTCAAACCTGAATTATTTCTTAATAGTCAAACGCAAACCTGGCCATGTGGTAAAAGGAAGAAAAAGATTGCACATATTTTTTTTTTACAAACTCGGACAGCACAAAGTGATGCTGGGGCAAATCTATGCAATGATAGAGAGAAAAGAGAAAAAAGGTCATACAAACAAAATGTTAAAATCACAGTTACTATATACACTTCTATACAAAATAGGAGATAAGCACTCATTTCTTTAGAAATGGTTTCACGTTCTACCATTTAAGCCTCTACCTTCCATTGCCTTAAAGGCAAATTTCCAGTACCGTTCTCTTTTCAAAAGCAAATTATCATAATCACCTCCTCTTCTGGACGTAACGGGCTATTCAATGCCCAGATATGTGAAGGTGTGTTCCTTTTTGTTTGTAGTTTTAAAAACATGCATAGCCAAACAATGTGTTAGATCCTCTCCTTCTATGGCCCTTTCATGTTTCTCAATCCTTAACTTGAACATTCTTTTTGTTTTCCCAACATGGTAGTGACCGCATTTACAGCTGGCCAAATATAGCAGCCCCTTGGTGCTGCATGTGCTAAAACCTCTAACTGGTGTACTTTTGCCACTCAATGGATTTCTGTAATGTTTAGCCACTAATTCTTTCTGGCAAAACTTACAGTTGCCTCATTTATTGCAGCCATCATCTCTCCTTGGAAGCCACATTCTAAGGTCATTTTTTGTAGGTTGCAAGGAGTGTACACTTTTATCCTTTATGGTCTTACCCCTCCTGTATACCATTCTAGGTCCTTTTTCATCCAGATTTTTCAAACCAGGGTCTTGTTTAGCTATGTGCCAACGTTTCCTGATAATCTCAGTAATCTTTTTGGACTGGGGATTATGTGTACTGACAATGGCAAGCTGGGGATCAATATTATTTTCTTTTTTTTTCAACAGAATGTCTCTTGTAATTCCATCAACCTCATTTTTTGTTTCATTGTGAAGTGTATGAGAATAGCCTCTTACTCCCAGTCCTGACATTAATTCTTTTGCTCTTCCCTGGTACAGTTCAGCAGACCCACAATTTCTTTTTGTTCTGATGTATTGGCCTTTTGGAATTGCTCTGATTACATGTCTGGGATGGTTACTACTTGCCAGTAACAAAGTATTCCCATCAGTGGGCTTATGATATAGATCTGTTAAAAGCCCACCTTGTCTATCCTTTTTTATAACCAGGTCTAGAAATACAATCTCTTTTAAGTCTATAGTTACACTAAATTTAAGATTTGGGTTTCTCAATTCCATATATTGAACAAAAGAAGTTAACTCATCCAATGTGCCTTTCCAGATTACTAAAATATCATCAATAAAACACTTCAATAAATCTAACTTTTGGAGAAATTTATTTTTATCAGAATGTATAACTTCTTTTTCCCACTTGGCCATGTACAGATTAGTGTAATTGGGGGCCAAACTTGCCCCCATAGCTGTCTCTTCCTTTCGTAGATAGTAATCTTTCCCAAAGAACAAAGTATTGCAAGTTAATATTTATTTTATTTATTTATTTATTGAAATGTTTCACCAGGAAAAGCACACTGAGCAGAAAGCTCATCTCCCGGTGCGACCTGGGGGAGGTGGTACACTGGGAGGATAACACGCAGGTTATCAATTGATTATATATTTAAGAAGATTTACAGTGGTATGAGGTAGCATTTTATACAGGTTATAGACATGATAACACTTTGATTGCGGTTAGGTACAATGTACATGGTATACATGTAACAAGCACATAGCAAATGGAACACATGTCACTGAGACAGTTTAAAACAACAAGTAAACAGTGCAACTTAGGACGGGACAATGAGAGCATGAGACAAGTAAGTGCCATAGTTGGTCAAAACAAGCCAGCTTCCATAGCATAAGCTAGGTGCCCCTGGTCAGGCAGATGTGGTGAGGGGGGATATGGGCCAGCTCTTGAGTTATCAAGCACAGGAGCAGTTTACCGTAAGGTAACTTGCCAGTGTGGAGAATAGGAAGTAGGTAGAGGAGGAGAGGTGAATTTGAGGGGGGGAGATCATTCCTGAGTTTAGGGAAGAGGTGAGAGAAGGCTGCTTGGCCAACATTGGTCCTGTGCCTAGGGATTAGTAGTTGACACGACCCAGGGACCTCTTCTCTCTCACATTTTTTGGCTATGCATGTTTTTAAAACTACGAATGAAAAAGAACACACCTTCATATAGCTGGGCATTGAAAAACCTGTTATGTCCAGAAGATGAGGTGATTATGATAATTTGCTTTTAAAAAGAGAACAGTACTGGATATTGCCTTTAAGGCAATGGAAGGTAGAGGCTTAAATGGTAGAAGTGAAGTAAAACCATTGCTTAAGAAATGAGTGCTTAGCTCCTATTTTGTATAGAAGTGTATATAGTAACTGTGATTTTAACATTTTGTTTGTATGACCTTTTTCTCTTTTCTCTCTATCCTTGTATAGATTTGCCCCAGCATCCCTTGTGCTGTCCGAGTTTGTAAAAAAAAAAACATGTGCAAACTTTTTCTTCCTTTTACCACATGGCTAGGTTTGCATTTGACTATTAAGAATTAATTGTTTGGCCACCAGAGTGCAGCATTTATACAATTAAATATTTTCGGCATTTGATTCAAGACTGGAGAGTATAACTACCAGTGGAAAATGTATCTCCTGCATTTTAAACTATTTCTTTGTTGTATTAAACACTTGGCTTTGTTGGTTTTTATTACTATTAAGTTCTAGCAAGGTCTTTTGGTGCTATGTAATGGTATTTACATTTTTAAAAATGTCTCCTCCAATTTTAAGTGTTTGTCTCTTTAAGTGGATCTTGTACTTAAGCACTGTTTTCTGTACCCCCCCCACCCACACACACACCTTTGAGAAAGCTCGTATTGAGCAAAATGTGTCAGGTGACCTTGGTGACACAACCAGGAAGGAGGAACTAGCTGTGGGGAGCAGTGTGCATTTTGGAATATGCTCTGGATGATTTTTCTTCTATTTTTGTTTGTCTATACCTATTAAAGGACTTTTGCACAAACTGAGAAGAAGTTTGAGCTGGTGAGTGTTTACATCGTGACTCTGTTATATGAGAATTATCTCGTGCCTCAGCAGAGGTGAGGGTCTTCCCATATAAAGCTTTTATCCATTTCTTGACCACAGCATGGCATTCCTGGGTGAAGCTGCTCCTTGCACAGCCTTGCAAACCTCCCTGACAGTCTCTATGGAGCAGAGTCCCTTAAGATGCAAACAGAGATGAAAGCCTGCCTGTGACTTGATATATAGCCCTCTGTGAATGCAGACGGACACTATTGGCCAATAAGCACAAATGGCATGACCTACGTTCGACTGTCAAATGTAAGCTGGCTGCCATAAAATGGGCACAGATAGGGATGGGCAGTGGTCTGCCCAAAAAGAAACTTGGCCTTTCCCCCTTAGAGGGGATGGTGGCAGACAACCTCATTAAGGTGGCCCTGCACAGGGGGAGATAGAGGGCATAGATATAGTGCTGGGCATGTAGCACTATTCAGGGACAGAGGCCGGGATGTCCTGGATGCCACTTAACAGCTAACCTCCCTGTGTTGCACCCAACAGAACATGATACTGAACACATCCATGACATAGAGACAGCACCCTCAAGTGGAGCCCCTCCCCCCGAGGAACCTGTGTCCCACACAGGTAGCCAGGGACAGGAGTACAGTGCAGGTAGGTTTCTAGGTAGCCAGTAGCACACCATGTAACACCCACTGTAGTGCTGCTGCATGTAATACATGTCCCTTCTCTTGCCCCCAGGTACAATGCAAGAGTCTGTGGGCCTGGTGGACACAGACACACTACTGGAGGCCACACACAGGGTGACATTGGAAGAGACACAGGTGGTCGTAGATGACAACAACACTGCCCTCATAGACAGCCATCCCCATGCAATCCCACCATGAGCTCCCACCACAATCACACCAAGGACTGCAGTCGACAGACTCCACCAACTAAAAACCACATTTAGGTGGCACATGTGCATGGCCTCCCAACACAACCACCCTGTGACATTGAGGATTAGGGTCCATCCAGCTGGCTGACCAGCTGAACATGGAGACCAGCCATACGTCGTATACTCCACACCTACTATACAGAGGTATACCAGCTGGAATGGGAAAGGCTACAGGCAGGGTGCAGGAACGCAGAGGAACTGGAGGTCCTGACCATTGAGGTGCAGGGTATGTGCGTGGCATAGACTACATGGGCAACCTAATTGAGAGGTTGACAGACCACCTGTTATCCTGGGGCATCACGATCACCCAGTCTGTTCCTATGATATGGTGAATGTGCCGTCCTAGTCTGCACCTGCCAGACCTCCTGGGTTCAAGGCACAGCCATATGTCCCATCCCAGCATGCAGCTGCCTGTCCCTCAGGTTCCAAATCAAAGCCATATGTCTCATCCTGGCCTGCACTCATCTGCTCCCAGAGTCTGAGTCACAGCCATATGTCCCAGTCTACACCTGCCAGGACCCCAGAGTCAGGGGCAAAGCAGAATACAATAAATGCCACATGCACATGATGGCCCCAGCATAACAGAAGTCCAGGGGGACATCCTACCACAGCATGTGCTGGAGACACAGATGAACATGAGACCATGTGGAGGGGCAAGGCAATATCAAAGACCTGGCATCTCGGTGCATGGTCATGCACATGGCTCATAGGACAATTGTCTAGGAAGCTGTGATACCAGGCAGCAGCACCATGCACACAACACAGTATCATTAATGCAAATGACTTACATATGCCCCCAACACTATCCAGTGCCGCACATCACCCATGTGTGCCAATGCACAGTGCAACCCCCTTCCCTCCCAGTAAACAGAAATACATCACCAGCATGTATACTGCCAGATATGAACACCCCGTACACCCAAAGGCAACCATCCTCCCAGGCTGGAGACACTCAGGCCCTGAAGTTATCACAGTGCTTCACTGACCTATATCCCCATAACAGCAGAATTCCCCTTGCACAAGTGCATGGCATGCTGCCCTTCCAGTCAGTGTCTCATCGGCATGCCCCTGGTGCCCTACACCCCAGTCATCACTTGGCAGGGCATCTCCAGGTCTGTCCTATTGCATGGATTGACATCAGCACACAGCAATGTTGTGCAACATGGCACATGCTGTGAACACTCTGCAAGCCTTCTCAAGGCCAAGCAGCATTGTGTCACTCATCAGATCCAGGCATCTTCAGCAGTCCTATAGTCCTGTGCACATGGAATGTGTCTCCCTTTAAGCTTCATTGTAACCCTCCTCCACAGCGTCATTTGCCTCCAGGTACGGGGTCATCAGGTATGGTCATTGTAGATATCCACTGTCACCTATGCGGAGGGTACACAATAGCCATTGTGATGACATGTGTCAATGCAGTCACCTGTGTTGCATATATGCTGTGTATGTCTTCTCACCTATCAGCCATCCTTCCCTCACGTGTGCAGTGAGTAGGGCAAACAACCTAAACCCCATCAAAGATGTATGAGTCATAACATGACCCAGGGTACTTGGCATATATGTTGATGACGATACTTGCAGTATCAGATACTATCTGGCAGTTTATAATGTTGTATCCCTTATGGTTCCTGTATGACTCTTCAGCCACTGTTGGCACCAGGATCACTATATGTGTGCAGTCGGTTGCCAAAGTACATTGGGCATGCCATGTATAACACAGCATGCCACTTTTGTGGACTGTATATCCGACAGCTTAATCTGGTTCAAGGTCAGTTGGCATTCATCTGTATCCCCCTCCCCCGGGTCGTGCCTGAAAATAGGCAGGATTTGTCTAGTGCACTTACCCAGTCAACAAAAGCTAAAATAAAATAAATAAATAAATAAATATGTTTTCATGCACATGCAGCATCAGGGTGTCTGTTACCTGCTCCAGTACCCTAGACATGGATTACTGTCTGATACCAATGATATCCCCTGCCACTCTCTGGAAGGAGCCAGTTGCATAGTAGGATGGAACGCAGAGCACCTTTGTCTGCACAAATGCCGCTTGGCAATGACTGGTACATGTTGCTACAGTGAACTGGACAAGGTCACACAGCTGTGCCGTAGTGGCATGATCAAAATGGTATCTCTTGAAGCACTGTGTGTTCCACAGGGCATAGGTGTCCAGACACAGCCTGAACACATGTGGCCACTGCTCTTACTGCTCACGCTCCACCTTGACATCCAAAAGTAGGATAATCATTAACATACCCAGACACATTTTGAGTGACCAAGCAGTCTACCTGACAACAGGGACACCAACGATGACACTGCTAGATATGGAGCACAGCCCTCCACTTCAGACAAATGGCCCTTTAAAGGGGCATGTGCAAGCCATGCTTGCAGGGTAGCACATTGCACACAATCATCACTGGGTCACACCTCTCCCATACAGGTAGGACAGTGGCAGCTGCACAGGCATCCACATATGTCTCTGCACCACAGGTTGGCAGGGTTGGAGCATACTCCAGGAAGCATATTTCTGAGAGGACATACATGGACAACCCAGAGGGGAGAACTTTCTTGGAGCTGGAGGAGCCGGGTATGGTATGTGTGCAACAGGCAGGGGGTTTATGCCTTGCATTACATGTGCTGCATGTGCTGTAATGGTGATCTGTGTTCTCTGTTTATGTTTCTTGTCATGGAGGGTGGGCAGTGAAGACATTATTATAAAGGTGACATCAGGGATCTGTGGAGAGTGGCCAAGCAATTAAAGGTACATGCTGTGAATGGTAGAGTATCTGTATGTAGTACTTGTACATTTATGACCTTACATGTGCAACCCACTCATGCCTGTTTTCCCTCTGTGTTCCTGTCTTTGCAGAGCTACAGTGGTCCGCTGAAGAGACTGGCTCTTGTGGAGCAAATCTACTCACACTCCATACCCCAGATTCCATCAAGGATTCCATGGATGAGTACTAGGTGCAGTACAGCAGATCCCAAGTCCTCGGCTGCTGTGCAGCTGTTCTACACTGTCTTTGTCAGTTCCAATGTTGTTTATGGAGACTGCATATTTTGTAATGTGATACGTCCACTGATATTCTACTGTTCCATGCAGATTGTATGGTTATTTGTCTGCCCTGTCTGTGGTTGGTATATTGTGTGACTCTACTGAGTCGAGGCACTAGGGGTATGAGTTGGAGCAGTAGAGTGCTTTAGCAAATGATGCCTGTTACTTTCAGAAGTGTGCCTAATAAAGTTTCATTCAGCAAAACCAGCATCCCTGCTTGTGTGCCACTACTTCAGCTGTTCTTTTATTTTGTGTGAGGTATATGTTGCCATGTATATTTTGTGGTATTGCATTAAAGTGTGCTATACAGATCTCCTTTTTCCAGGTCATTATTCTGGAGAGTGCTGGTATGCCAGTGTCTCGAGGAAGAGGGCTGGTTCACACAGCAGGACTGTGGGCTTCTTGGGGTGGGCTGTGGCCCATATGTGTGTATGAGGGGCTCTGTTCACTGTTGAGGGCAGGTGTGACATGTGTGGAGTATTTGGCATTGCCTATGCTGCCCTATGCTATTCAGTTGTCAAGCTACGTGCCACTGTGCCAGACAGTGATGTTTGGCGGCATGACTGTTTTACATAGGTATCCACTAAATGAAGGTCTGTCACAGGGTTGTTCCTCCACAGCCTGTACCCACAAAACCTACACTCTGTGTGGTGCATTCTGCGGACACAGTGCACAGGTGGTTTATGGCAGCCCACAGCATGGCATAGGACTGTGTGTGCTACACCATGCACTGGACAGAGGTATTTCCCATAGTGTATGCACATGGGAGGGGGTTACATGCATGCATTTACATTGCCACACTCCTCCACCCATGTGTGGCACTGCCATGGCTCAGCTACATTCAGGACTCCTACACGTGCATCTGAGTGTGGTATGTGCATGGCTCACAGCGATGTTGTGCATGTGTTCAAGACATATGTCCTTATGCACAGCTATTGCATGCTGCGTTCACAGTGTGGATTGTTCATGCATAAGCTCCAATAAATCCAAAACAGTTACGCTAAAGGTTTAATTTCAGTATACCACCAATAATTTTTACCTAGAACATAGAACACAGAGGAAGGGTAACTAACTTTGGCCTAATTTAGATTGACTGTAACAATTCTTGACATAGAACTTGAGTAGTAAGAAAGCTTGGCACAGTCTGTTCATTCACAATGGTTAGTCATTGTATTGGGAAATGTACACTGCTGTTCCGGACTTCATATCTATTGATGCTTAAGTTTGTATGTGTAAATCTAAGGTGAAAGTTACCGGCTCCTAGTACAACAAAAACATGTTCTAATCAATAAATTAATGACATCAGTATTCTGAGGTACTAAAAAGCATTATTAAAACTGATTTGAGTTGGAATATTTACAAAACCCTTGTTATCAAGTCAATCTTCTGCACTATTTTTTTTTTACCTAGGGGTATGTATTGTAATTTAAGTTTGAACTAGGGTGAATGCAAACCACAATGCCTAACAGTTATCTCTAAAGATACAAAGAAGCCCACAACAAGTGTGCCAGTATGATTAGGAGGGCCACATCTGACCTCTGCAAGGATCAGCAGATCCAGAACTGGAGTTATGGCAAAAGATTCTGGGACAACATCTCTGAGCTCCTTGGTAAGAGTGACAAACGTTCACCTAAAATGATCTTTGTTGAAGGTTGAGACATCACTGAACCTACCAAAACTGCCCATTTTTTTCAGTTCAGCTTTCTCTGACTTAAATTCCACTATTCCTGCTGAGACTGCCTAGACCTTCTGAGTGGACTTGATCCTGGACCCCAACCAGGTTTTTCCAAAACCTCTGTCAGTCAAGAACATCTCAAAATACATCGGTAGGGTACTTGTGAAAACCAGGGTTGGGAATAACCTGCTTGACATGACATTATTTGCCCTGGTGGGAAAGGCACTTTCACATCCCTTTTCTAGAATTGTTTTTCCCTGGATTATTTGCAGTTCCCCAAGAAGTCAAAATCTGCTCTGGTTACAACAGTTTTCAAAAGTGTCAAATGTGCTAATGTAGACAATTACAGGCCAATTTTTATTGTCTCCCTCTATACAAGGTTCTGGAGAGAATAGTCTCCAACCAAATTGTCATACATCTCAAAAAATATTGTGTCCTGTGTGTCCAGTAGAATGGCTTCAGGAAGCTCCATAGCACTAACATAGCCCTGTTGGAATACACCAGCTATATTCACAAGGCAGTTTACAGTGGTGACCTAGTCACAGCTATGTATGTCAACCTTACAACTATCATCGACTTAGTCAACCATAAGCTATTACTCAACAAATTAATTGACCTGGGTCTGTCCCACAACACAGTGTACTGGTTCCACAGTTACCTCAGAAACTGCACACAGTGTGTTAAGATTGAAAACTCCTTGTGTGACAACAGGGGAGTATTAGTTGGTGTCCCCCAGGGCCCCATCCTGTGCTCACTCATGTTTGGCCTCTTCATAAACAAATTGTCTGATGCATGTCACACAGCTAACATTCTTCTCAATACGGATGATGTTGTCATTTATACCAAATACCATGAAATTTATTGCCTCGCTAACCCACTCCAAAGTAATTTCAAAACCTTGAAAGGCTAGTTCTTCAAAAACAAACTGGTCCTAAACTACAAAAAACAAAAACCAAGTTACTCTCTAGCCTCCCACAGAAAAGGAAATCTCCACCATTTGTCATCTGGAATGACCTGGGACAAAATATTGAATAGGTGAAGACCTTTAAGTACCTTGGTGTAATCCTGGATGACACCATATAATTTGCCCACAATGTTGGCAATCTACTGGCTGTAGTCAACAAAAAGACTGGGTGCTGTCCACCAAAACTAGAATAATCTATTTGTGATGGCCAGACACCCTATATGTGCCAGTTCCATCCTGTCACTTGTAGACTATTGTCTCCCTGTGTGTGCAGCTGCCTGCAACATAGGTTCATAGGTAAGTTACACGATCGAGGGACAATCCCATTTAGATCATGCCACCTAGGCTAGGTGGGTACAAAATTTAGAATCATTCATAAATATGTCTAGATGTGAATTAAAATGAGACAGACTTACACAATTCACCAACTCATAAGGGAGTGAGTTCCAGATAGGAACTATTCGCTGTGTAAAAAAATGTGATCGTTTGGTCGAGCGATTGATTGGTAAGAGTAATTTTAAATTATGGGAGCGGAGTAGAAACAGTAGTAGTATTCCATTTCAAGTGAAGAGTATTAAACAAGTATTCATCCCTGGAGGCTTTGTATAACAAACAAAGATCCCCACGTAATGATCTGTATTCCATACTGTACAAATTAAGTTGTTTAAGTCTATCTTCATAAAGCAAGCTTCCCATTCCTATGATATTCTTAGTAAACCTTTTTTGCACCTTCTCTCTGGATATTATATCACTCCTCTGTGTAGGGGCACAAAACGAAGAACAATAATCAAAATTAGTTCTTATAATACTGGTATAAAGGGGGACCATAATCAATGGCTCTCTGCCTTTGATGTTCTTAAATATACAATTACTGAGTCTAGAACATTTTTTAATAACGTAGTTTAAGTGTTCAGTAAATTTTAATCTGTTATTAATAACAACACCAAGATCTTTTGCAGTGGTAATAACGCTTAAGGCCTGTTTGTCTATGTAATATTTTGCACACTTATTGTTATATCCAAAGTGCATAACCTTACACTTACCAATATTAAATTCCAACTTGTGTTTACTAACCCATTCGGAAATAATATTTAGATTATCCTGTAATTTGATATAGCTATTGAGTTGTTAACAATTCCTCCAAGTTTGGCATCATCTGCATATTTAATTAACCAGTTACCATGATTTATTTTCATTCTTGTTATGAGTATATTAAATAACACAGGCCCCAGAACTGATCCCTGAGGAACTCCACTAGTAACTGGTATCCATGGGGAAACAAAACCCCTCAAGCATACTTGCTGTTTTCTATTTGACAGCCATTGCATTATCTATATTATCAAATAATTATTAAGTTCCAAACTAACTAGACACTTATATAATATATCGTGTGAGACAGAATCAAAAGCCTTCGCAAAGTCTAGATAAATAACGCCAACCGCAACCCAAGATCCAGAGCCTCACTGACTGGTTCAAAGAAATCAAGCAGATTGGTCTGACATGACCTTCCAACCTGGAAACCATGTTGAATATATCAGTCAGGCCATTAGCCAAAATACGACTACCAATTCTTTTTAGGATTAGCGCCCATAATTTTACATACGGATGAGGTCAAACTTATGGGTCGATAGTTGTTTAACTCCTTCTTAGATCCAGATTTATGTATCGGAATAACTCTAGCATCACACCAATCATTAGGTACTAAACCCATCTTTATTGACACATTAAATAAATAGGTGAGAGCACCTGCTATTTCATGTGATAGTTTTTTTAGAAAAATAGCAGGAATATCATCCGGACCACATGAAACAGATGGTTTTAGAGAATCTAATAGGTAAAAGGTTTCAGCCACGCTAAATACGATCTCAGGGTCTGAATTAGGTGGTTCAGAACACAGAAAATCACACTTTTTTTTAAATATACTACCAAAGCACTTATTAAATTCATTAGCTATAACCTGTTCATCATTGACATCCACATTATTAATAATCAATGGTCCTACTAAGGTGGGTGAATTTTTTTAGGGAACCAATGTAATTAAAAAACTTTTTTTTGTTGTCTTGATGTATGTCAACTAGATTCTTTTCAAAAACTCGTTTAGTCTCTCTAATTGCATATTTTACCTTTTTGGATTTTATTATAAATTTAGACCAGTTTGTCTCATTAATATTATTTTTATATCTATTATACGCTTTCTTTTTTTGCTGAGACCAAGGTTTTGATTTCCTTAGTGAACCAAGGTGGAGATCTTTTAAATCCAATATATTTAACTCTTGTTGGTACCCAATTAGTGATACAATGTTGAATTTCTTCTTTAATTCTTAACCAAATATACTCTATAGGTTGCTCAGTTAAGTCGAGTTCCCAGTTCCAATTTGATAAATATTCCTTTATTGCCTGATAGTTCGCTCTATTGAAATCTTTAAAATTAGTTTTGCCACAAGATTTGTTAACACGGAAATTAAATGACCATTTAACTATCTGATGGTCACTATTTCCCAAAGGAGCCATGAAACTAACCAAATTATTATCTCCTTTAATATTTGTGAAAATTAAATCCAAAATGTTTTCCTTTCTAGTTGGTGATCCTACCTGTTGATTTAAACCTAGGTGTGACATAGCACTAATAAATCTGTTCTCCTGGTTATTGGATCCTTTAACTGTTTCCCAGTTTATTCCAGGGTAATTGAAGTCACCCATAAGAATGACATCTGACTTAAAAACAAGATTCTCCAAGTAATGACACATATTATCATTGTTTACAGTGTTCATTGATGGAGGTCTATAACATAACCCTATGGTTAGTGAAATTTGTTTATTGATAAGTTGGATCCAAATTATTTCAAATCCCATAGGTGGTAAATTATCAAAAACAACTTCAGAACAAGACAAATTATCCCTGACATAAAGTGCCACACCACCCCCCTTTGAGTATATTCGATTTTTATTAAATAATGTGTATCCATTAATATTATGGCCCCACTGTCCATCACCAAACCAAGTTTCTGTGACGCCACAGATATCAATATTTTCATTAAGTAAAACTACCTGAAGTTCATCCAATTTATTACATAAACTCCTAGCATTTAATAGAAGAATATTCATATTGATGTTTAGTTCTTTACTGTACCTACAAGATGTAGGTTCATGTATCAACTGTGCATTATCTGTTAACCTTTATTATCAGTCCCGGAGTTTTGCATAAAAATAATCTATACATGAGTTAATTTTTGACCCAGGTACATTTTCTCTCTCTATTCAAGTGTAGACCATCCTTAGCATAAAAACCTTTATTGTTATCAAACTGTTCCCAGTAAGTGAGGCATTTTATTTCTTGTTTAAGACACCATGCTCTAAGCCAGCAATTAATATGTTTTATTTTGAAGTAAAGCTAAAGTTAGCCCTAGGTACTGGTAGAATCTCAGATATCACAAAACGTACTCAATCTCACTTAAGATATTGGCTAGGCCAACAAATGCTTCTTTAATTGACTGTGTAGACTGATGCCAGATGTTATTTACACCTACATGTATAATAATTAGATCCTGACTGGTGCAGCCTTGTAATATTTTGGGGCACATTCTGGTAAGATGGCCAATCTTGGCCCCTTTAAAGCATGATAGAGTTCTTGTAGCTTTACTTGGATCACAAATAATTCTATCCAAGTTAGCTATTATAGAATCTCCTAAAACAAAAATATTAGGTGCATCAGTACCAACTTGACATGTAGATTGAACTTCCATGTTTTCCAGGATAGGTACCTTGTGAACTTGATTGTCAGCAAAGTTAATAAGATCACCTTCGGAAAAATTACTAATGATATCAGTTTGCATAATGGATTTAATTGATTCATTTACTTCACTAGGTACTAGAGTTTCATTATTCCCTGTAACTTCAGTACTATGACTCATTAGGGCTTCGAATGAGTTGGGAGTATAAAAGTATCAGCTTTTCTTCCCCTTTTATTGGTTTTTTGATGTTGGATTGTATACCAATCATTATCCAAATCAAGAGTTGCATCTTCTACTCTTGGTCTCTTTCTTGCTATACTAGCTATATAATTATTGTCGTTGCTTACACTTGAACTAGGTACATGGTGCTAAACAGAGTGCAGCTGATCTGTAATAAGGCAGGCCACTTTGCAACTGGTACAGATAATCACACCCGCCCTAGAACCTTCCTCCCGATGTATTCAGCTGGACAAATGGTCCTTTGTTGTTAGGACCATAAATTGGCTAAATGAACTGCCTGATACCCTGCTGAATCTATCCAAGATTAATTAGTTTAAGAGATCTCTGAGGTCCACTCTGCAGTCCAATGTAGTAACAACTGCTAACTCTTAAACTCACTTTTCCTTTGTACCATCCTGTGACCCTGTTGTACAATGATCTACCTTTCTTTGCATATTTCTGTTCGTAATTTTGTTCCTGTCTTGTTTAATATGTGCCTGATTTGACTACATTCCTCTGGAATTGTATACAGTGCTTGTACTGTCTTGTTTTGTGCCTGAACAGCCTGACATGGAACCTCTGTATATGAACACTTGCACTCAGAGATAATCTGATGTTTACAATAAATAAACAGGATGACTAGTTCTAGCACAATAGATGCTTGCAATGTACTTGGATAGCAATATAGTGTATGAGGAATTAGTGTTGTGCATGAAAATTCTTAGACTGCAAAATGTTCTGCTTTCATAGTGATGTATCTACCACAGCAGAACGACTTTTTGTTCTGATGTAGTAGTAGTTATGTCATTGAACAATGTGCTCAATCAGCTGTTTTTATTTTCTCAACAGCCACTCTCACATTACTGAAGCATGCAGCCTGTAGTGTTTAAACCAAATCAGGTGCTTATGCACGACCTGCATCACAATAAATGTATATTTCTTTTGAGTAGGACTGCCTCCATCAAAATAAAAATAAAAAAACAACAGTTTGAGTTGCAGATGCAGAGTTGACAAACAAGCAGATTTGCAAGGGTGTGAGTGTGTGTGTGTGTGTGTGTGTGTGTGTGTGGGGGGCATCCAGGCGGTGAAATTTCTGTAGAGTGAATTGAATATGAATCCTGTCACTGCACAACACTATAAAGTAAGTTTTGTTCCCCCCACAATCTCTAATTACAGGACAGAATGAGTATGTGAGTTTATGTGTAGACCAACAAGTGGCTGGGCAGTTAATTGTTAGGCCAATGTACTAAGTAAAAACGAAAAGCACAAATCATTATTTTTTTCATTTTTTTGTCTTTGTTTGTTGCTCATACTATATATAAATTAAGGTATGGGCAACTACACATTACAAGGCTGTTTTCCCAATCTGGATTCCATAACAACAGGGACTACTTGAGCTCATGGCAACACCTCAGTGGGAAAACAGCCTTGCTGTGTATGGTTGCCCATACATTTAAGCAATAAGGCATGACAGGGTGTGGTATATCATGGGATATCGTCATGCCTTGGGTGGTTGGGCATGAGGCCACAGGCTGAGTGCATCCAACCGTCCGAGAAGTGACGATATCCCATGATATACCACACCCTGGAGTGCCTTATTGTTATTATGAACTGGCTTTAAAGTTTTAAAAATAAAAAAGTAAAATAAACAGGTTTTAAAATGTTTTAAAATGAGTTTTTGGGTGGTGTAGGGTCACATTTTGATAAAATAGTTCTTGAGACAGTAGGTGGCACTATTATACTGGTAGTTGACAGAGGTGGGACTGTTGTGTCCCTGTGAACTCATCTCTCACTCTACATTGCATCTGGATGTGAATTGTGGCTATTTTGAAGAGGTTTCTGTTAATTTGTGTTAACAAGCGGTGTGTAAGGGATTTGTGGAGCTTACTGTTTTTTCTAAATGAAGAATAAAAAGACGCATACTGAAATGTTATGGCAATGATGTGAGTCAGCATGAAATAGACAGTACATTGGTAAGTAACCACATGGAGGAGTTGCAGCTCTTGTGTTAATCGAGACCGACTTTGTTTTTATTTGCGACAGAAAAAAAAATCACCCGTTACTGTCAGTCGCGCGCTGCTGCTGCTGCTATCGAAACCGAGTGAGAAGTTACCGACGGCAACTTCTGTGCAGCTGCCCCTCCCCTTCCCTTACTAATGGATTGATTTTTTTTTTTTAATTTCTTTTACATATGTGGTTGGTTGTAGTAGATCGGAGGACACATTCTGTGTGGGGAGACTTTTGTGAAGGTAGTGAGGGATCTGGAGATTGCTGGTAACAGTGGAAATTTTGTGAGCGAGGAGCCTGGTTGCCGGTTCTTTTTTAAAGCCATGATGATATAGCCCGATATCATCATGGCTTTAAAGAGCTGTCAGCCAATCAGATTGCTCCATTTACGATCGCCAGTTCATAATATTCTATATATAATGGATGAAATGTGACCTGTGATAGATAGTTGATTAACCGCATATAGTTTGTCTATGAACACCAGTTGCTTTTGACAACATGGCACAGGTCATGAAATGTTGACCCCAGTTTTTATCTCAGGTGGCACAATTTACTTCAATGAAAGCTGTTTATTAAAAATATTACCCAGGAGTTGAGATCCCTTTTTCTATTGATATAATGCTTCATTCACATCTTAAGGGACCTCTTCCTCCACACTAAATCTCTATATCTCCCTGGAGGAGAGAGCAACTGGGAACCCTATAGATGTACTATGCCCAAATGGAAACAAACTCTGGCCAAAGTCGATAGGGCTACAGCTGAAGAATTTGGGGTAAAAATATTGTAAAGTACCAAAGTTACAAGCCTGTATTTGCAAAATGTAACACAGGCTCATACGTGTGTTGTTTTGTGTTATTTTTACACCAAACTTTCAACATAGCCTTGTTATGACCCTGCCTCATGAAGACGGGTAGACAAAATGTTCAACTCCTGGCTTAAAGGTGATTTTGTGCAAGGACTGCAAAATTAACTTTTGGGATGCAAAAACACATTTTGAGCAGGAGCTGAAATATGACAACTGTCACATTCAAGGGGTGCTGTAAAGAAATGACTATGTTGAAAATGTGGTGTAAAAATATTGAATATCACCGAACTTACGAGCCTGTATTCACAAAAATCAATGTAGGCTCATAACTTTGTTGTTTTTTAATATTTTTACACCAAATTTCCAACATAGCCTTCTTCTGACCCCATGTCATGAACAAATGCATAGAAAATGTTCAGCTCCTGGCCAAAAGGTGATTTCATGCGGAGACCATGAAATCACATTTTGGGATGTAAAAAAACATTTTGGCTAGGATTTAAAAAATGGCAACTGTCACATTTATGAGGTGCTGTAAAGATATGACTATATTGTAAATTGGGGTAAAAAATATTGAAAAATAACCAAAGTTACAAGCCTGCATTCAAAAAATTCTACGTAGGCTTGTAACTTGGTTGTCTTTTAATATTTTTGCACCAAATCTTCAACATAGCTTTTTTATGACACTACCTCATGAACAAGGGTAGAGAAAATTTTCAACTGGCGACCAAAAGGTGATTTTACACAGGGACCACAAAATCACATTTTGGGATGTAAAAAACACATTTTGGACAGGATTTGAAAAATGACAGCTACCACATTCATGAAGTGCTGTATAGATAGGGTCATGTAAATTTTGGGTAAAAATATTGAAAAGTACCAAAGTTACAAACATGCCTTAATAAAGCCTACAGGTGAAACCTGGTCGAGTGGTCTGCATCTGTTTTTATGGTTGTGGCATTTATATGTATGCTTTTTCACACATTAAAGCCTTTTGAACTCTTAGCCTGGTACCGGTGTTTTTGCTTGCTTTGGTTTGAAGTTTTCCATGGCACAGGCTTGAAGGAGTGGAGTGGTAAGTTTCTGCTGCTGCATCCTTCTTATGACCCCACCTCATGTACAAGGGCAGAGAAATTTTTTAACTCCTGGCTGAAAGGTGATTTCATGCAGGGACCATGAAATCACCTTTTGGGACAGATCTGCCTAATGACAGTGACATTGCTAATGAGGTGGGGTCCCAAAGAAGGCGTATTGAAAATCTGGGCCCAAAATACATAAATAACTGCATACCTGTGTCTTCAGTTCTCAGTCTGGCTTTGATGAGTGAAGATGTGTCTGTAGTCCAGACAGGATTATGATGTTGGACCCCCGATGGGTAAGTAAGGGGCTTAGGGTCAGTTGGAGGGTAAGGAATGACTGCAAAAGACATTGGTGGACTGTTTTTTTATTTTTTCACAGGCAGAAAAAAGGACTGATGACCACCGATCAGACACTGGGATTGAGCACCCCAGTGTCACAGTTATGTTTCTGGGGTAGGTGCTGACTGAGAGGGAGGGTTGGTGGGGGAGAAAATAATTTGGGAGAACACAAGCATGACATTGGGATTGGGCACCCCCAGTGTAATTTCTATGTTTCTGGGGTGGGTGGGTGCTGAGAGGGAGGGTCAGGTGGGGAATTTTTTATACTATATAAAAATATATAAATCAATAAAACTGGTAGTCACAGCAGAACATGGCCCCCTCCACCAAGACCAAGATGGCTGCCACATGCTACTGAGCATGCCCGAATGCTAGCGCATGTGCAGTAGAGTGCAGCAGCCATCTTTGACATGACAGAGTGTGCTAGGTTTTGCTGTGACCACCGGCACTGTAAAATAGTGCAGTGCTACATCGGTAGGGATAACATAGATGGAATGCTTCACATACACGGAGGTGACTGTGATGCAAGTCCAACATGTTGTTCTTTCAGAAAGAATGTGGTGTCCTTTATCTCATCCATCATAAAAGGTCTGCAGGGTTCCACCCACTGCAGCCGTAAAAAGAACTTTAGGTGACCTCAAATGTTGTAGACATGAAAGTTAGCATGTGTGACTTTTGTTTTAAGAAGAAGGTGGGGAATCTTCAAAAGGGGGCAGATTCAAATGCAAACAAGTTTTTCATCTGCATCCAACCAATTATGTCAAAACTCAGGAGCCATACTTTCAAAGGGTCCAAGCTTTTTATAACAGTTTCCATGATTGGCATCAGCTTGCATACACAATTGATGCATGCATCAAAAGAATAATGCATGAGTCAAAAAAAAATATGCTTGCATGACAAAACTGAATCATGCATCAAAATAATATCTTATTTTTGTGATGCAGGCTTGGTGTATTGCATCCAAACTGCAGAGCAATTTCATAGATGTCTAACAGTGCAGATGGGAGTCTGCTTGAAAAGATGGGTAGCCAGATCTGGTTTGAAAATTCAGTCCAGCATATTTAAAATGGGTCTGTCTTAGATAACTAATTTTTTATATAGGATTTTATGTCCTCTATGGCTATACATCAGCATTCTACTGACTCTAAGCAACCATTCAGACCATTCATCCAGTAAGGAGGGCCCCCTAGATAGAAGCCATTAAAAAAGGGTTAAAAAGCCATATGTTCCAATGGGCTTTCTCAGATTTTTGATTATGGAATGACAATTTATATGATTTCATACTATGATTATTATATGTGTACATGCTCATTTGTATGATTTTATTGTTGGATACCTGTATTGTTGTTTTGTACAGTGCTCAGAGTCCCAGGAATTGGGTGCTCTATAAATAAAATATCTATCTATCAATCTATCTCTCTATCTGTTTATCTATCTATCTATCTATCTATCTATCTATCTATCTATCTATCTATCTATCATGGTCACAGAGCCACCAAAGACTCACCATTCTAGAAGGATAAAAGTAGCTCTCTGCCCCCCCAGCTGCTGGAGGTCTGACTCTGCGCAAGTAAGGAGACTACAGAGAAATATAGGAACTTCTTGTCTCAGAACAGAAAGATCAGGAGCTAAAAGGGCACAGAGGCAGTAAGTAAGTAGGGAGAGAAAAAAAAAAGAAATAAACAAACAAAGGAAAGAGTAAGTATTCCAAACAACAGTTAGGGGGCCAGAAATAAGACATGATGGGAGTGGGGCAGTGCAGTGGTTGTGGAACAGCAGTCTTCTGGGAGACGTTCTGGAGGATGTAGTGTTGTCCCATCTGCAGGTACCTCCCTGGGCTGAGGGAGGAGGTTGCTCATCTCCAGGCTGAGTTGTCCAGGATTTGTGGGACCTCCTCTCCCACCCAGGGACCACCAGGGCCACTGCTGTAGCCTCAGAGGTTGCCAAGAAAGAGGAGTGGTTGACCACAGTGGGCTCAGAGAGGGTGAGGGTGGTGGAACAGAGGCCCATCCCTCCAGTTGTACCTCTCCACAATTTCTATGCCATTCTGGAAAAGTGTGGGTCCTCTGTGGAGGCACCCACAGTGGAGACCAAGGAGGATGCTGGGAACCTCCACAAAGGAGACCCACAGGAGGCTGGAATGGGACCCCACAGGGGAAGGAAACAACTCCTGGTGGGGTACTCCATTGTTAGGAAGGTAGAACTGGGGGGAGGAAGGGGAGAGGGAGGTAAGGTGCCTGCCTGGTGCCATGGCTTGGAGGGACAGGGAGCGAATCCTCAGGATCGCAGGAGCAGCTGCACAGAGGAGGGTGCTGGATGTCATTGTCTACCTAGGGCAAATGACCTGGCTAAGAAATGGATCAGAACAGTGCAAGAAGCATTTGTGGAGATGGGGAGGGGCCTTAGACAAATTGCACACATGGTAACCTTCTCGGAGGTGCTGCCGGTCTATGGCATGGGTGAGGCTAGGGTGCTCCACACAATGGGATTCAATCAGTGGTTGAAAATCTAGTGCAGAGCTCAGGGATTTGGCTTCATTGGGGACTGGGGGTCCACCTGGAGGGGATGCAGACCTATACTGGCGTGATGGTCTGCATCTGTCCAGGCCGGGAACCAGGATCCTAGGTGATAGGTTTAAATGCTTCATTGGCAAACATTTAAACTAGCCAAGGGAGAGGCACTGGAGGGGAGCAGAGAAATCCTAGCTACCCCCCAAAAATCAGGGTACTAAGTGAGGTAGACACCAACATAGAGATGTCGATAGGGAGAAGTGCAGGAGTAAATGGAGAAAGTGACAAATGCAATAAGGACAGGGATGGGGCAAAAGGGGGTAAGGCAATCAAGAAATGGAGAGTAATGAGTACCAACACCCATAGTCTGGGCAACAAGCTCCATGAACTGGTGGCCTTGATGGAAGAGGGATGCCTGGACATTGTAGCAGTCACAGAAACATGGTACACAGAGAACCATGACTGGGATGTTAACATACCAGGGTACACAACCTACAGGAGATACAGGGAGGGGAGAAGAGGGGGCAGAGTAGCTTTCTATGTAAGGGAAGGGATAAAAGCAACTGAACAAAAGAGTAAACAGGGAGGTGAGGAGGCACTGTGGGTCACCTTAGAGACTGGAAATGGCACCACAATCCGCACAGGGGTTGTATACAGACCCCCATGTCAGGGGAAGGGAATGGACAAGGATATGATAGAAGGCCTACTTAGGATGGCAGAGAAAGGGGAGATGCTGTTGATGGGGACCTTAACATGCCAGTTGTTAACTGGAGCACTTTTCCTGTAGCCACATCCAAAAGCAG
Organism: Neoceratodus forsteri; assembly: GCA_016271365.2. NCBI lineage: Eukaryota > Metazoa > Chordata > Ceratodontiformes > Ceratodontidae > Neoceratodus > Neoceratodus forsteri. The sequence goes on along the minus strand of CM057456.1, from coordinate 602,977,930 downwards.
GGTCTTTCTCAATGCCCTTCAGGTGGCATGCCTCAGACAGCTGGTTTTGGAACCTACTCGTAAGGGAGAATCTTAGACTTCATACTCTCAAATGGGGACAGTGAGAGGATCTCAGATCTAGAAGTGGGTAGCCATTTGGGAACAAGTGACCACCAAACAGTGTGGTTCATGATAAACTTAGCTACAGAGTCAAGACATACAAAAGTGAGGGTCCTGGACTTCAGGAGGGCTGACTTTGACAAGATGGGAGAGTGCCTTAGAAAAGCACTAGCAAGTAGGCTAGAAGGAGGGGGTGCAGCAACAATGGGGAAACATCAAAAACTGCCATCACAGAGGCAACAAGCCTTTGTGTGAAGCAATTAAACAAATCAAAATGAAAGAAAAAGCCACTATGGTTCTCAAAAGAGGTGGCGGTGAAGGTTAGGGAGAAAAATATAGCATTTAGGAAGTATAAGGAAACACAGAAGGAGCAGGACAGAGAACTGTACAGTTAAGGCAGAAAGAAGGGAGGGTAGTCAGAATAGTAAAGGCCCAAACTGAGGAAAAGATAGCCAATTCGGTTAAGAAGGGGGATAAAACTTTTTATAGGTATATCAGGGAGCGTAGAAAGACAAAGGGAGGGAGGGATAGTGAGGCTAAATAGAATGGACGGTGGGTGGGCAGAGAGGGGCAGTGAAAAGCAGGGATACTGAATGAATACTTCTGGTCAGTATTCACAAAAAAGGAGGTGGGGGAGGTGCCTAATCCAATTAACCGAAGCACTCTGGATAGGGGGGTTGATCCCAGTCCTTTCACAGAATAAAGGGTTCTGAAAGAACTCCTAAAACTGAAGGTGGACAAAGCAATGGGGCCAGACGGAGTTCAACACAGAATTCTAAAAGAATTAAGCAGAGAACTAGTGACACCACTGACTATCCTTTTTAACAAATCATGGGAGGATGGTGTAGTACCTGAGGACTGGAAGAAGCAGATGTGATTCCCCCTTCACCAAAGTGGGACCAAGACAGAGGCAGGAAACTACAGACCTGTCAGTTTGACCTCTGTGGTAGGGAAAGTGATGGAATCACTTCTGAAGGAAAGAATTGCTGAGTACCTAGAGGCCAGTGGGGCACAGGACCCAAGGCAGCATGGGTTCACAGTGGGAAGGTCATGTCAGACGAATCTAATTGATTTCTTTGAGTGGATGACCAAAGTAGTAGACCAGGGAGGGGCTGTGGACATGGCATACCTAGACTTTAGAAAGGCATTTGACACAGTCCCACACAAAAGATTAATAGTCAAATTAACCAGCCTGGGAGTGGGTTCCAGGATGGTAGCCTGGGTTAAACATTGGCTGGACAACAGGACACAGAAGGTAATTGTAAATGGAGTCCACTCTGAAGAAAAAGGGGTTTCTAGGGGGGAACCACAGAGTTCAGTACTGGATCCAGTCCTTTTGATGTCTTTATAAGTGTCATTGCAGAGGGACAGGAAGGAAAAGTATGGCTCTTTGCAGATGACACAAAGATCTGCAACAGGGTTGATACACAAGGAGGCATGGAAAGGATGAGAAGGGACTTGGCAAGGTTGGAGGAATGGTCAGAAGTATGGCAGCTTGGATTCAATGCAAAGAACTGCAAAATAATGCACCTGGGAAACAAAATCCATGGGGAAGATTACACAATGAGGGGGTAGTAACAACAACAAAAATGGAAAGGGGCCTGGGGTAATCATATCAAATGACCTTAAGGTTGGCAAGCAATGTGAGAAGGCGGTAGGGAGGGCTGGTGGAATACTGGGATGTATAGGGAGAGGCATCACCAGCAGAAAATGGGAAGTTGCTATCCCCATTTACAGACAGTTGGTGAGACCCCATCTGGAGTACTGCGTCCTTTTCTGGAAACCCCATCTCTGCAAGGACATAGGATGGAGGCAGTTCAGAGGAGGGCAACTAAAATGGTGCAGGGTCTGCAAAAGAAGCCATATGAGGAAAGCCTAAATGAGCTTAATATGTATACCCGTGAGGAAAGGAAGGGGAGAGGGGGGACATGATAGAAACGTTGAAGTACATCAGTGGAATCAACAAAGTCCAAGAGGGTAGCATCTTTCAGAAACAGAGATGTGCAAGAACAAGGAGACACAATTTGAAAATAGATGGGGGACAGCTCAGGGGCAATCTGAGGAAGTATTTTTTCACAGAGAGGGTGGTGGACGCATGGAACAGCCTCCCTGTGGTGTGGTGACCCTGCACATCTTAGTAATGTATGTGATAAAAAGAAATGCAATGTCTGTGGGGAATTGGGCCACGTAGGGGCACACTGTTTGAATGAATGTAGATGTAACCTATGTGATGAACAGGGGCACACCTTTCAGAATTGTAAATGGGCTGTGCATAACCAGGAATTTCACGATGGTGGAGTGGACCAGCGCTTTATTATTACACAGGTGCAGAAGGCCCGTCTCCGGACCACCTCGGCTGTACCTCCCCCTAAGGCAACCCAGCCCTTACTGCAGGCTTCAGTGCCTGTTGTATCCTCTGAGGTCGTACCTCAGATGGTTTCCTTCATGGATGACCCCTGCTTGAGATTTCTCCTGCCTCTGATCCTGCCCAGTCTAATTTTCCTGTTCAGGACCCAGTTCCAGGTCCAAGTACTATGCCCTCCCCGAGTGCTTACAAGTGTCATATGAAGGTTACTGAGAATAACCTCGTGGAGTGGTCTGGAACCACTCCCCCCCAGTTCCCTTATCTAATTCTTTTGAACTTCTCCAACCCCTTTCTGATGACGCTGGAGGTGAGTCGGACTCTTCCTCCATAGCTTCTTCTCTCCCTGATGGTACCACTGACTCTGAGTTGCAACTTGACACTGGGCTTTCTCAGAAGCGAAAGGCCAGAGTAAAACTTAAAGGGAAGAAGGTGGTTGGGAAAAGGACATTGTAAAATTTATTTTTTGTCTGTTTTTCTTTTTTTTGTTGCTATGTTTCACTTTGTTTGCCATACTAGTAATGTAAATAGTATGAAGCGTATGGTTAAAAGGAGATTGATTTTTTCCTTTCTACGTCTTTTGCCTTTGGGTTTAATTTTATTACAGGATACAAGACTTCATACTACACATGAGATCCGACAAGCACAACAGGACTGGTTACTGGGTCCTTCTTTTTGGTCAATAGGTCAGGACCCTTGTTCGGGGCAGGGAATTGTAATTAATATCCCAGACTTCAGTTTGCTAAAATTGTTTGATGTAGCCCCTGGTAGGGAGCTTATTATAGATTTTGTCATTGGGTCCTGTCCTTACTGAATGATAAACATTTATGCCCCTCAAATCAAAACTGAACGCATAGCTTTATTTACTTTGCTTCGTCCTTATTTGCATAGTTCCTTTCAGGTATTGTTTGCTGGTGGCTTTAATTGTGGCCTTATTCGTCAAGATAAGAGCTCCTTTGCTGCTACAAAGAAACTGTTTTGTGAGTCCCACGAATTGGGTAAATTGGTTCGAGTTGCCCGCTTAACGGACTCCTATCTCTCCTTTACTACACAACGCACCCCTACCTTCCAAAAGGGTAAACTAGCCACATGTATTGATTATGTGTTTTCCTCTCCTACAGTACCAATTATTTCTGCCAAAGTTCAACCAGTTGAGTTTTCTGATCATAAGCTGCTTTCTGTTGGTTTTGGTTCTGTTGTCTCTTCCCGTAAAGGTCCAGGTATTTGGAAATTCAACACATCTTTGTTGCAGATTCCAATGTTTATGCAGTCCCTCCTGTCCTGTTTTTATCTGTTATGAAGATCCTGTTCAGTGGTGATTAGACACGAAACATGATCTGGTCACTTTTTTAAAAACTTACAGTCATTTAAAATGTAGGAGGGAATACCTAGACTATTTGCAGAAGAGGGCACATTTTCAGTCATTATTAACCATAGCGTACACGACGGGCAAGACCTTACTCAACAAATAAAAGTCCTACAGAATGATATGTTGACTTTCCAATTACAGCAATCACAACTTTATTACCAATATAAATTCTGTACTGTTGGAACACATGATGTTATTTGTCCTTTTGAATCTAATCCCGACAGACCGCCTGAAAAATATGAAGTGTCTTCTAAATTCAGAAGGGACCTTATGTTCCTCACAAACTGAGATTTGTCATATTGTAACAAAGTATACTACAGCCCTTTTTTCTCCCCTCCCTGCTGTGGCTGGTAACAGTGCGACTTTGTATAGTGGCCTTGATATCCCAGCTCCCTCACAGCTATGTCAGGACCTGGCTTGTTCTCCTATCACGGAGTAGGATTTGACATTGGCTATTTCTTCATTACCTGTACAGAGAACTACTGGTCCGGATGGTCTCCCTGCTGGCTTATATAAGGTGCTGGGTGACCATTTGGCCCCAGAACTTACATCTGTGTTTAATTTAACATGTGAATCTCTCCTTTAGAATTTACTAAGGGTACTTTGATTTACATTTATAAACAGAAAGATGATATCCATTCTCTAGAGAATTGACAACCTTTATGTATGCTGAATACCGACTTTAAGCTCTTAACGAAAATTATTGTGAAGCGTTTGGTGAGGATAGCGGAGGTGGTTTTGCATCCCGCCCAATCCTGTTCTGTGTCTCAAAGGAGAATTTGTGATCATTTGATCCTTTTACGAGAATTATTTTCTCATGGCTATGCAGGTCTGGCTTAGGGACTTGTCTCCGTAGATCAGAAGGCTGCTTTTGATTCGGTTAGGCATGATTTTTTATGGGAAGCACTTCATTTTCTGCATGTACCTGATGTCATAGTACGCTGGATTCATGCTTTCTATAGAACGGCTACTATTGTGCCTGTAGTGAATGGTTAGATGGGACCCATGATCCCCTTAAAAAGGGGGGGTTTTCATGGCTGTCCTTTAAGCCCATTGTTATATGTATTTTTTCTTGATGTTTTGCTCTGTCGGTTGAATACTAATTCTCAGATTCAGTCTATTTCTAGTTGTGCCTTATGCTTGCCTTATAAGGCGATCGCATATGCAGATGATGTTTGTTTTCTTATAGCTGATGCAGCCTCAGTGGTTCATTCTCTCCATGAGTGCTCTATTTTTGGAAACTTCTCTGGTGCTGTTTTAAATTACACTAAAAGTCTGGTTATTCGGGTTGGTTCAGTAACCTCCCCCTTGGACCGTATTGGCCCGTTACGTTTAGTTGAGGGCCTTATTTGCATTTTGGGAATTTTTTTTTGGGACACAAGACTCAGATTTTTTAACTGGAATGTTAAACTGCAACAAGGTAAACTTCAGATGGCCTTCTGGAACCAGGGGCAGATAGGGAAAAAGAAATATGTTTTCTTAATTAAAAGCTATTTGATCTCTAATTTCCTTTTTCTGAGTTATGTATTCCCTATTCCATGACAGCTAGAAACTGCTGTCTTTAGCCTGTTTTTTCAGGCTCTTTGGGATAGTAGGTTAAACCCGATAAAGCGGAATATCACTTATTTACCTATCCCTGAGGGTGGCATTTGTATGGTTAACGCTTTGTTAATTTTTTCTTGTATTTTTTTCACTGCAAACCTTAGACCTTTATTGATTCACGCCCAAAGGGGGTGGGGACCTTGGTTTTATGACTCTTGTAGGATTAGGTTTCATCAATGGGAAACTAATTCCTTAACTGTGTTAAGACAAACTGTTGGTATACCAACTTACATAAAACATATGTTTTTACATCTCAAACAATGGAAGGTGTCTGTTTAAATGTTATTAAATCATTCACATAAAGTTTTATAGAAGAAATTACTCCTGATGGTTTGTGCTGTATCAGTACCCTTTGATAAGTGTCCTGGTCAACACCTCCCTTCCCTTTTGTTATTGCGGAAATGTAAGAGGATTCCATGTGGGATTTTCATTGGCTTTCATAACATGAAAAGATTAATGTAAAATCAAATCATAAACATAAGCAGTCCCAAGATAGAATGCGTTCTCGCTTACTATGTATTACAAAACTTGAAACTATCCCTCATTTATTTTTTGACTGTTCCTTTATCAAAAATTGGTGGTCCTTTTTGGCACAGGCATGGGATACCCCCCCGCTTCAGTTGGTTACTTATTTGAATCTTGTATACGGGGTTTTTTCTCCCCAGTGGTCAAAATGGCACCAGGACACTTTAAACCTTGTTTTTGTCTGCATTAAATTGAATATTTTGGATGGTGTGTTGCATGTTTTCTTTACAGCAAAAGGACTGCTCCTATTTGGAGCTCGAAAAAAAGATTGTACAAGATTTAAAAGAAATTTATGAGCATGAACGTACTCTATACTCAGATATGACACTTTTGGAACTTTGGAAAGCTCTTCCTTGGATCACTGACTCTGATTTTGTAGTTACCTGAATGATTGTATAATACTTATCCTGTTTTTCTTTTGTTTTGTATTATGCTTTGTGTACTATTGTACGATTTTTGTCTCAATAAAACTTTTCCCTACTCTTTTCGAGAAGTGCCATGGGATCCTTAACATCCACCTGAACTACCACCAGAACAGGTAGATGGGACCTTGGTTTAACGTCTCATCCAAAAGACGGAAATTATTATATGGCCTCTGAGGTATGTCTCTCTTGCAGTATAAGAGACTCCTGTAATGAGGTTTGGGCAGCCCAAACCTCTCTGCTTCACTTCGTGATCCTCTTGCCTAAACCTCACACTCAGATTTTCTTATACCATAAGAGGCATTCCTCAGAGGCCCTATTAACTTATAGTAGTAATAGAGATACAGGCACAACAGGAACTGGCATGGGTACCATCATCTGCAGTTCAGATTGATGGTAGCTAGAATTCAACTTGTTTAGGCCAGGGTAGTGGCAGAAAATGCTGTTTCTATTATTAGTTCTATCTGTCTCTTGAGAGATAGATGTTTTAAGATGAAAACAGCACCTTCAGTAGGATTAACAGGAAGCAGTATGGCGCAGTGGTTTAAGGCTCTGAGCTGCAAATCTGGAGACCTGGGTTTGAGTCCCATAGCCTCCACTTGCATACTGTGTGACCCTGAGCAAGTCACTTAACTTCCTCGTGCTCCCAGGTTGCACCTGCAAACAAGCTTTCAGCTTAGTGTGTCTCACTTGGTAAAGTAATTGGTAAAAAAAAAATTAGTATAGTTAGGGGTACCATACAGGTGAGGCAGTGTACAAGAACAACCATTTGTAGGACCCATAAAAGGATGCTGGGAGAAAATAAATATCCACTTTTTTGTATTTCTGTGTCTCTTTTCAAATCACATGCATACACTGTGAAGCATCATGGGTAACAGTATTCAGATCTTTTTGTAGTGTTAGATGAGAGGGCATCCCCAGAATAAAAAGCACACTAAGAAAAAAGGCTTGCAGATTTGTTCCAGTCTAGACTGGTTGTTAAACTATGGACATGTGTTTTATGCTTACTGGACTCTTCAGTGCAATGCAGTTGATGTTTCTCAGTCGCATACTTACTGTACCAGGTCACCGCAATGGAAAACAGCAGAATTCATGAACCCATGCAACAGCAGTAGTTCAGAATTTCCCAGCCAAAGTGGACTGAATTGATCAAGAAAGTGAATAAATAAAGAAGAATCTGCCTGTTGAAGTGTTCCCAAACATACCTGAAGTATTATCAGCAGCATGTCCCAAGGAACATTCATCATCAAAGCTCTGGATCTAAGAAAAAAAAAGGAAAACAATGGGTGCAATCCCTACAGTGCATAACAGAATCTAATTATCAGTCTCACATCCACTGAAATCTACAACAAGCCAAAGAGAATTGCCTCAGGGTTATGCAGAGGAACAAAGAAGGGAGCACCATGGGTAAGGATAGATCAGCCCTATTCTGTTTCTGAAGCAGGTCTCATGTTGCTGTGCTACACTGCAGCTCCTGTGCTTATGCTGAGGTTTAAACGGCATTGATTTTGTGGCAATACCTAGGGCCCGTGGAAAGTTGCAAGGTGCATACAGAGAAGGAACCTGGGAAGACAACATCAGAACCAGGCATCCTATGGATTGAGGAGTCGCAGTAATAATTAAAGGGGGTTGCTATTCTTCTGACCCTTCCTGACTAGAGTACAGACTTCAAAGACCACACTAACTGTGAGAACATAAGCCACACATCTTCAAAGCATGTTCTTACACATATACTAGTCAGTATTGACAAAAAATGTTGCTTGTCATCCTCTTCTGTCTGTTTTACAAATAGTACACATACATACATACACAGCTTTCTACATGGTTGAATGAAGAGAGAGAATCACATATATTAGAAAAGTAAATTACAGCAGAAAAATGGGATTAAAATCCTTACGTTGAAAGTCTCCATATTAATGACACTTTTAAGAACAGCTTACTTTATTGCTGCTTGTGTGAAAACATAGTGGAGATTTATTTAAAGGTCCCTGAGCACAAGTAAATGCATTTGTACAGTAATTCAGATCCTAATAGCCATACAGATATTGTAACTATGATCTGTTGGCTTTTCAAAGAGCTCATAGCTGGTGCCTTACAGGAAACTTTGCAATTACATGTTTTTGCCACATTTCAGCCCTATTAAAATATTGTTTGCAATTAACTTTCATTTTTTTATCCATGCCCATTACCATGAAGTTGGATTACTATACAGCACATTAGACGTTATTTGCTTTACCTTGTCGGCACCTGATATCGCAGTGTTATTTGTTGCATCATAGTACTGTAATTCCACAGTAGTAGGCTGCTGGACATGGTGAGGCCTGCTGGAAACATGCCATAAATTCCACAGATCTGCTAGAGACCTGTATGATGTGCAGGGGGCTGTGGAGAGTATTGGGGACCTAAGAGACCTAAAGAGGTGCAGAGGACCTGAAAGGTGGCAATAAATACCGACCAGTGTTAAGCTTTAAAATCTCATGCACATGTTACTTTGTTTGCCTTATAAATCCCCAGAGTAGCTCCTAAGACCAGCCAATCAGAAGCACACATTGCAGAAACACTCATAACTAAGTCGAGTGTCTCTCATGCTGTATGTACTGTAGCCAGCAGCCATGACAACTGATTGAGCACATAAAGGTACTACTAAACGGTGACAATATGCGTCACACCCAATACAGGTATTTTATTATTGTTAAATATAAGTGTGGATATTAAAAGTGTAAATATGTCCGTTTGAGAGATTCAGCAATATGATTGGTTTCACTTGCATCTTTTAGTTAAGAAAGTACATGGAAGAACCATACTGATTAGTGTTGCTCAGATAGTGCCCCCGTGGATCTGACTGTGCTCCGTCAGATGGCAGCATGATCCAACCCAGGATCCAGCCAAATTCAGAGGTCAGATCCCAGCTCAGATCCCACGTTATCTGATGCTGGATCTGGGGATCTGACACCAGATCCCAGTGCTGGATCCAGGAATACGGCATTGGATAACGCAGGATCTGACCTGGATCTGGGGGGTCAGATCCATAGTCTAATAGCTGCTACTATTTGACAGATCCACTATCCTGCCACAATGGTAGGTATTTAGTGGATCCAAATGGTTCAGGATACTATCTGAGCAACACTAATATTAATGAGAGCTCAGAGAGAGAAAAATAAGCACAAACTGTTTGTTGTCTCAGAATTTATCATTAATTCATCCACTTTACAAATTTGCTTCCCAAACAGTTCTTAAATGTGTCCTGCAAATGTTTCTAATGTGTGGGGGTCCAGTGAGCAGTCTGGAGATATACCAGCTTCATAATGACATGTGTAGTTATGGGATGTATGATTTTGATCCTATTCTTGCTCCATAGCACTTCACTCTGGTATAATTGCAGTTGCTGTTCTCTCTCTGTTTGTATTTGTTTGACTCTGTCATAACTGCAGTTACTGATCTCTCCCTTTCCTCTATTTGTATTTGCTTGACTGTTATAACTGCAGTTACTGTTCTCTTCCTCTGTTTGTATTTGCTTGACACTGTTATAATTGCAGTTATTGTTCTCTCTCTGTATTTGCTTGACTGTCATAATTGCAGTTACTGTTCTCTCTGTATTTGCTTGACTCTGTTATAGTTGCAGTTGCTGTTGTCTCTCACTGTCAGTATTTGCTTGACTCTGTTATAACTGCACTTACTGTTCTCCCTCTGTATTTGCTTTACTCTGTTAAAATTGCAGTTACTGTTCTCTCTCTCTCTGTTTGTATTTACTTGACTTTTTTGTAACTGCAGTTGCTGTTCTCTCCCTCTGTTTGTATTTGCTTGACTTTGCTATAACTGCAGTTACTGTTCTCTCTCTCTCTCTCTGTATTTGCTTTACTCTGTTATAATTGCAGTTGCTTTTCTTTCTGTTTGTATTTGCTTGACTTTGTTATAATTGCAGTTGCTGTTCTCTCTGTTTTACTTGCTTGACTCTGTTATAATTGCAGTTGTTTGCTCTCTGTCTGTTTGTATCTGCTTGACTCTATATAACTGCAGTTCCTGTAATATAGAAACATAGAAGTTGATGGCAGATAAGGACCGCAAGGCTCATCCAGTCTGCTCATTTCTTTTTCTACCTTATGAATGTGCCATAGGCCTTTGTTCTGTCAATGGCCTATCTATTCATACTTATCTGTATTGCTCCCTTATCCCTATCCCATACCTGTTTGACGCCCTTCACTCTATTCATATCCACCACTTCCGGATGTAGGCTGTTCCATGCATCCACCACCCTTTCTGTGAAAAAGAACTTCCTCACTCTACCCCTTAATTGGCCTCCATCTAATCTCATGCTGTGTCCACTTCTCCTGCTATTTTTCTTATATTGAAACATGTTAGACTCTTTCACCTAGTTAATGCCCTTGATGTGTTTGAATGTTTCAATTATATCACCTCTCTCCCTCCTTTGCTCTAAGGTATACATATTGAGTTCAGTTAATCTGTCCTCATATGTTTTCTGATGCAGTCCCTGCACCATTTTGGTTGCCCTTCTCTGGACTGCCTCAATTTGGTTAACGTCCTTGTGAAGGTGTGGCCTCCAGTACTGCGTGCAGTACTCCAGTTGGGGCCTAACCAGTGTCTTGTAAAGAGGGATTATTACCTCCTTCTTCTGACTTGTGATACCCCTACTAATACACCCTAACATCCCTCTAGCCTTACCTACAGCTTTAGAGGTCTGCTTAGATGATTTCCGGTCATTGGTGATGATGAGGATGCCCAAGTCTCTTTCTTCCCTTGTGACTGCCAGCAACTCCCCTCCCAGCCTATAGCTGGCTTCAGGGTTTCACTTCTCTATGTGCATGATCTTGCACTTCTTTGCATTAAACCCCAGTTTTCACTTTTCAGACCACTTTGGTAGTTTATCCAGATCTCTTCTCATTCTGCCCACACCACCTGGATCATCTACTCTGTTGCAGATCTTGGTGTCATCTGCAAACAGACAAACCTTACCCTCCAGTCCATCTGCAATGTCACTGATAAAGATATTGAAGAAGACTGTTCCCAGGACTGATCCCTGAGTTACCCCACTTGTGACATGCATCTCTTCTGACTGTATGCCATTTACCACCACTCTCTGTTTTCTGCCTGTCAACCAGTTTGCCACCCAGTTGACCAACGTCTGACCCACCCTGAGCCTTCCCAGCCTATTAATCAATCTTCTATGTGGAACAGTATTGAAAGCTTTGCTGAAGTCAAGGTGGGCAACATCAGCTGCTCCCCCTTGGTCCATCACTCTGGTTATTCAGTCAAAGAAATCTATGAGATTAGTTTGACAGAATCTTCCTTTTGTAAACCCATGCTGTCTTGGATCCTGTGCTCCTATGGAGTCCAGGTGTTGCACTATTCTTTCCTTAAGGAGTGTCTGCATAATCTTGCCCACTACAGAGGTAAGACTCACTGGTCTGTAGCTCCCTGCCTCCTCCCTACAACCACTCTTCTGGAGCAGGATCACATAAGCCCTTCTCCAGTCTTCTGGGACCTCTTCTGTGCTGAGAGACTCACTAAACAGTTCTGATAATGGCTCTGCTAGTTCCACCCTTAGCTCCTTTAGTACCCTGGGATGGATGCCATCAGGTCCCATTGCCTTGTCCACCCTGAGCTTATTGAGCTCTTGTAGGACCCTTTCTTTTGTAAAGGGACTAGTGCACACCTCCCTCCCCCCTGTGTCCATGGTGCAGAGCTGTGGGCCCTGACCTATCTTCTCTTCAGTAAATACTGAGCAGAAGTATCTATTTAGGATAGATGCTTTTACATGGTCCTCCTCCTCACACGCCCCTTATCCTCTTTGATCTTAGTGATACCCCCTCTGGACTTTCTCCTTTCACTAATGTATCTATAGAAATTCTTGTTACCTTCTTTTACTGTTCATGCTAGTGTTTTCTCAGTTTGGGCCTTTGCCTCCCTTACTGCCTTCCCTGCTTCCCTTAGGGAAGTTTGGTATGCCTCCCTATCTTCATCCTGCTGCGTTCCCTTATGTTTCCTGAAGGCCAACCTTTTGGCTCTGACCTTTTCTGCTAATGTGTTTGAGAACCTAAGTGGTTTCCTTCTTTTTCTGCACTTTCTTTTCTCACTAACACAATGGAATATTGCTTCAAGTATTGCATCTGTAATGCTTGCTTACTTTGCCTGTACCCCCTCACCTGTGTTTCTTTTTGCCAGGGCTAGCTTAACTCTGTTGGCCATTTTATCAAAGTCAGCTCCTCTGAAGTCCCATATTTTTGCCTTGGAGTGGGATGATTTAGTTCTAGTGGCCAAATTGAACTAAACCATGTGATGGTCACTGGCTCCCAGGTGACCTTCTACCTGGAGATCTGCGATCTGTTCCTTGTTCTCTCTCAATGTTTGCATTTGCTTGACTGTTATAATTGCACTTGATGTTTTCTGTCTCTCTGTTAGTATTTGTTTGACTCTGTTATAATTGCAGTTGCTGTTCTCGCTCCCTGTTTGTGTTTGCTTGACTCTGTTGTAACTGCAATTGCTGTTTTCTCTCTGTATTTGCTTGTCTCTGTTATAATTGCAGTTGCTGTTCTCGCTCCCTGTTTGTGTTTGCTTGACTCTGTTGTAACTGCAATTGCTGTTTTCTCCCTGTATTTGCTTGACTCTGTTACAATTGCAGTTACTGTTCTCTCCCTCTGTTTGCATTTGCTTGAATCAATTAGAAGTGCAGTTGCTGTTCTCTCCCTTTATTTGTATTTGCTTGACTTTGTTATAATTGCAGATACTGTTCTCTCTCTGTTTGTATTTGCTTGACTCTCTTATAACTGTAGTTGCTGCTCTCTCTCTCTCTGTTTGTATTTGCTTGACTCTGTTATAACTGCATTTGCTGTTCTTTTCCTCTATTTGTATTAGCTTGACTCTATTATAATTGCAATTACTGTTCTCTGTCTGCATTTGCTTGACACTGCTATAATTGCATTTGATATTCTCTCTCTGTTTATATATTAACTATGTTATAATTGCAGTTGCCGTTCTCTCTATCTGTTTGTATTTGCTTGAGTCTGTTATAATTGCAGTTGCTGTTCTCTCTCCCTGTTGGTATTTGTTTGAGTCTGTTATAATTGCAGTTACTGTTCTCTCTCCCTGTTTGTATTTGCTTGAGTCTGTTATAATTGCAGTTGCTGTTCTCTCTCCCTGTTTGTATTTGCTTGTGTCTGTTATAATTGCAGTTACTGTTCTCTATCCCTGTTTGTATTTGCTTGAGTCTGTTATAATTGAAGTTACTGTTCTCTCTCCTTGTTTGTATTTGCTTGAGTCTGTTATAATTGCAGTTACTGTTCTCTCTCCTTGTTTGTATTTGCTTGACTCTGTTATAATTGCAGTTGCTGTTCTCTGTTCCTGTTTGTGTTGTCTTGACTCTGTTACAATTGCTGTTGCTGTTCTCTCCCTGTTTGTATTTGCTTGACTCTGTTGTATTTGCCATTGCTGTTCTCTCTCTCTCTGTTTGTGTTTGCTTGACTCTGTTATAACTGCAGTTACTGTTCTCTCTCCATTTGTAATTGCGTGTCTCTGTTATAACTGCAGTTGCTGTTCTCTCTCTCTGTTTGTATTTGCTTGACTCTGTTATAGTTGCAGTTGCTGTTCTCTCTCTCTCTCTCTCTCTCTCTGTTTGTATTTGCTTGACTCTGTTATAGTTGCAGTTGCTGTTCTCTTTCTCTGTTTGTATTTGCTTGATTTATAGTTGCAGTTGCTGTTCTCTCTGTATTTGCTTGACTTTGTTATAATTGCTGTGTCTGTTCTCTCTCTCTCTATGTATTTGCTTGACTCTTATAGTTGCAGTTGCTGTTCTCTCTCTCTCTGTTTGTATTTGCTTGACTTATAGTTGCAGTTGTTGTTCTTTCTTTCTATTTGTGTTTCCTTGACTCTGTTACAATTGCCGTTGCTGTTCTCTCTCCCTGTTTGTATTTATTTGATTCTGTTATAATTGTCATTGCTATTCTCTCTTCCCTTCCCTCTCTGTTTGTATTTTCTTGACTTTGTTATAAGTGCAGTTACTGTTCTCTCTCTCTCTCTCTCAGTTTGTATTTGCTTGAGTTATAGTTGCATTTGTTGTTCTCTCTCTGTTTGCATTTGCTTGATTCTGTTATAATTGCATAGAAACATAGAATTTGACAGCAGATAAGGACCGCTTGGCCCACCCAGTCTGCCCATTTCCCTACCTAATGGATAAGCTGCAGATCCTAGTTAACCAGCAGCCTACTTCTTTCTACCCCCACCCCCTAGAATTGCCTTATGGCTGTCCCATGCATGCTTGAATTCAGTTACTGTTTTTGACTCCACAACCTCCTCCGGAAGGCCATTCCATGCATCCACAACCCTCTCTATGAAAAAATACTTCCTTACATTACCTCTGAACCACCCCCATCTTCAAATTGTGCCCCCTTGTTCTTGCACACCTCTTTTTTTGAAAGATGTTACCCTCTTGACTTTGTTGATTCCTTGAGGAACTTGAAAGTTTCTATCATGTCCCCCTCTCCTCCTTTCCGAGGCTATACATATTAAGCTCCTTTAGTCTCTCTTCATATGTCTTCTGGTGCAGACCCTGCACCATTTTAGTTGCCCTCTCTGGACAGCTTCCATCTTGTCTATGTCCTTGTGGAGATTGGGTCTCCAGAACTGCACACAGTACTCAGATGGGATCTCACCAGCTGTCTGTACAGAGGATAACAACTTCCTGTTTTCTACTGGTGATGCCTCCCATGCATCCCAGTATCCCTCAGCCCTCCTTACTACCCTCTCACATTGCTTGCCCACCTTTAAGTCATCTGATATGACTACCCCCAGGTCTCTTTCCATTTTTGTTGTTGTTAGTATCTCACCCCCCCATTGTGTACTCTTCCCCTGGGTTTTTGTTTCCCAGGTGCATTACCTTGCACTTCTTAGCATTAAATCTAAGCTGCCATTCATTTGACCATTCCTCTAACCTTGACAAGTCCCTTCTCATCCTTTCCACCCCACCTTGTGCATCAACTCTGTTGCAGATCTTTGTGTCATCTGCAAAGAGACACAATTTTCCTTCCAGTCTGTCTGCAATGTCACTTACAAAGACATTGAAGAGGACCGGTCCCAATACTGAACCCTGCAGCACCCCACTAGTAACCCCCCTTTCTTCAGAGTGGACTCCATTTACTATTACCCTCTGTGTCCTATTCTCCAGCCAATTCTTTACCCAGGCTATCATCTTGGGACCCACTCCCATGCTGGCTAACTTGCATATTAATCTTTTGTGTGGGACTGAGTCAAATGCCTTGCTAAAGTCTAGGTAGGCCATGTCCACAGCCCCACCCTGATCTACTACTTTGGTCACCCAGTCAAAGAAATCTATTAGATTTGTCTGGCATGACCTTCCACTGTGAATCCATGCTGCCTTGGGTCCTGTGCCCTCTGGCCTATAGGTACTCGACAACTCTTCCTTCAGAAGTGATTCCATCATTTTCCCTATCACTGAGGTTAAAACTAACTGGTCTGTAATTTCCTGTCTGCACTGCTCCCACTTTTGTGAAGGGAATCACATCGCCCTCCTCCAGTCTCAGGTACCACCCCATCCTCCCACGATTTGTTAAAGAGGGTAGTCAGTGGTGTCACTAGTTCTTCCCTTAGTTCTTTTAGAATTCTGGGATGAATCCATCAGGCCCATGGCTTTGTCCACCTTCAGTTTTAAGAGTTCTTTCAAGACCCTTTCTTCTGTAAATGGGCTGGTATCAACTTCTGTATCCAGAGTGTTTCTATTGTTTGTTTTAGGTACCTCCCTCTTCGTTTGTAAATACTGAGCAAAATATTTGTTTAGTATCTCTGCCTTTCACAGTCACCCTCTGCCCACCCCCTTTATTAAGCCTCACTATCCTCCTTAGTCTTCCTTCGCCCTGATGTACCTAAAAAGGTTTTATCCTTCTTAACTGATTTGGCTATCTTTTTCTCAGTTTGGGCCTTTGCTGTTCTGACTGCCTTCCCAGCTTCCTTTTGCTTTAACTGATACACTTCTCTGTCCTGTTCCTTCTGTGATTCCTTGTACTTTCTGAATGCTTTCTTTTTCTCTGCCATCTCCTTTGAGAACCATAGTGGTTTCTTACATCGTTTTGTTTTGTTTTGTTTATTTGCTTCACACAAAGGCTTGTTACCTCTGTGATGGCAGTTTTTATTATTCCCCATTGTTCTTCCACCCCTCCTTCCTGCCCATTTAGTGTATTCCTAGGCATCACATTATTTTGGCAAAGTCAGCCCTCCTGAAGTCCAGTACTTTTGCCTTTGTATGGCTTGACTCTATTGCTGTGTTTATTGTGAACCATACTGTTCAGTGGTCGCTAGTTCCCAGATGGCTACCCACTTCTACATCTGTGATCCTCTCTTCATCTCCATTTGAGAGGACCAGGTCTAAGATAGCCCTCTCGAGTGGGTTCCAATACTAGTTGTTCAAGGCATGCTCCCTGTAGGGCATCTAGAATAACCCCACTCTTAGAAGTGGCTGCTGCAACTGCACTCCAGTTAACATCTGGCATATTCAGATCACCCATCAGCAATATCTCCCTTTATCTGCCATTCTAAGTATACTTTCTATCATTTCCTTGTCCATTGCCTCCCCTGAAAGGTCTGTCTCAACCCTGTGCGGATTGTGGTGCCATTGCCTGCCTCCAAATTGACCCACAGTGCTTCTTCTCCTCCCTGTTTACCCTTTTGTTCTGTTGCTTTGATTCCTTATCTTATGTAGAGAGCTACTCCTCCTCCTCTTTTACCCTCCCTGTCCCTCCTGTAGATAGTGTATCCTGGTATGTTTACATCCCAGTCATGGTTCTGTGTGTACCATGTTTCTGTGACTGCCATGATATCCAGATCTTCCTCCTCCATCAAGGCCACTAATTCAGGAAGCTTGTTACCCAGACTACGGGCATTAGTACTCATTGCTCTCCATTTTTTTGTTGGCTTTACCTTCTGTAGCAGCATCCCCCACTGGCCTCTCTACCTTGGTCTTTTTCTCATTTAGTACCCTGTTTTGTAGGGGGGAGGCTGGGATTTTCCTGCTGCTTATCAGTGCCTCCTCTTGACTAGTTTAAAGGCATTTGCTGTTCTCTCTCTGTTTGTATTTGCTTGATTCTGTTATAATTCAGTTGCTGTTCTCTTCCTCTCTGTTTGTATTTGCTTGACTTTGTTATAATTGCTGTGTCTGTTCGCTATGTATTTGCTTGACTCTGTTATAATTGCTATTGCTGTTCTCTGTCTCTGTATTTACTTTACTCTGTTATAACTGCAGTTGCTGTTCTCTCTCTCTGTTGGTATTTGCTTGATTCTGTTATAGTTGCAGTTGCCGTGCCCTCTCTCTGTTTGTATTTGCTTGACTTTGTGATAATTGCTGTTGCTGTTCTCTCTCTCTGTTTGTGTTTTCTCTACTTTGTTATAATTGCTATGTCTGTTCTTTCTCTCTGTCTATCTTGTAACCCCTCATCCCCTGGTCACACCAGGAAATGAGCCCCAGCTCAGTGTGCCTTTCCCGGTTACCAAAGTTTAAATAAATACATACATAAACATACAGGGTTCCCTACTTTTGTGTCACCCTTTGCTTTTGAAACAGCTGGCTCGGGCCACATAGCATGTTTGTATACTCGCTTGTGTGTTCACACTGCTGAGCTGAGCTGTATCTGCTCCATCCCACTAGATTCACCAGCTGCACCATCACCTCTGGTCATCCAAGTGATGGTAGTGTTATAACAAGAGATGTGTTAAGTTGCTGTAAATTGCTCCACAAAAAGGATCTGTGAATTCTGCAAATTCACAGAGCTGGGTACTGAAATTCTTGTTATTATTCACAAGACGAATTGGCCCAATTCATATGGCACATGGCCAATTTGCCTAGTGAATAACAAAGCAAATTGTGTAGAAATTATGACACCATCCTCACTAACCCCCTGCTGGTGCCCTCCTCCCTCCTTTCTACTCCCTGCCCCAGAAAACCTGACATGGCTTCCTGTGGTAATTTCAAAATTCAATTCCTGGCCTCAACCCATGTGCCAAATACACTCCACCCACCTTCCCCACCCAAGTCCCACCATACTAACATACTAAAATGCCAGCAGAATAGGCCTAATGGTCTTTCATGTCTACTCATTTGGCCAGCCCCCATCCTGGGAACTGATCTTGCTGCCCCCTCTCTCTATCTGGCGTCTCCCCTCCCAGTCCTGGATATTCTCGCTGCACTGGTTTTTACTTCCAAAACCCTTCCCCTGTACTTGTTCCACCCCCTCTTGAACCACTCTACTGTTTCTGCCTCCACCAGCCCCCTGGGCAGTGCATTCCATGGCTCCACCACCCTCTCAGTGAAGTAACACCTTCTCCTTTCTCCCCTGAATCTCCCCCCTCCAGCTTCCACCCATGCGCTTTAGTTGCCCCCTCCTTCCTTCAGAGCACCCTGACTGCTCATCCCCTATTTATCCCCTTCATGTATCTGAAGACTTCTCATGTCCACCAAGTCCCTTCATTCTTCCAATGTGTACATATTTAGCTCTTCGAGCCTCTCCCCATAGGTCCTATCCCACAAGCCCCAAATCATTTTGGTTGCCCTCCTCTGGACCCTTTCCAGGAGTTCAATATCCTTCTTTAAATGTGGCCTCCAAAACTGCATGCAGACTCGAGGTATGGCCTCACCAAGCAGTTATACAGTGGGAGTATCACATCCCTCCTTCTGGAGGTGAGCCCACTAGCTGTGCATCCAAGCATCCTGTTGATCTTTACTGCTGCCCTCCTACAAGTCTCCGAGTTGTTCATCTTAACATCACCACCACCCCCAGGCCCCTCTTTGCCATCAAGACTTGTAGCATTCCCCCCTCCCGGGTGTACACTTGGCCCGGGTTTCTGGCTCCCAGGTGCAGTTCCTTGCATTTCCCTGCATTGAACCTCAGCTTCCACTTTCTAGACCAGCTTTTCAGAGCCTCCAAGTCCCCCTGTAGGGCCACCCTCCCCTCCTCCCCATCCACCACCACCCCCAGTTTTGAGTCATCTACAAAGAAACTCATCTCACTCCTGATACCCTTCCTTATGTCAGAGACATAGGCGTTGAACAGGAGGGGCCCAAGGACCAATCCCTCCTTGGGGATGAGATTATCCCACCAACCATGACCCTCTGGGTCCGGTTCTGGAGTCAGTTGCCTATCCATCTGATTTTCTAGTTCCCCACCCCCATTTCTCCCAGATTATCCAACAGGCCCCCATGAGGAATAGAGTCAAACACCTTGCTGAAATCAGGAAAGAGAACGTCCACTGGTCTATTCAGGTCCAAGGCACTCTTCACCCAGTCATAGAACTCCACAAGCTTTGTCTGACATGATTTCCCTGAGATGAATCCATGCTGTCTATCATCCAGGCACCCCAACTTTTCCAGGTCCCCCCAGTCTCTCCTTGACAATGCCCTCCATCACCTTGCCCACCACCAATGTCAGGCTGACAGGCCTGTAGTTCACTGCCACCTCTCGTGATCCCCCTTGTGGATAGGCACTATATGCGCCACCTTCCAGTCCTGGGGCACCCACCCTGTCCTCAGAGAGATGCTGAAGAGCTCCACCAGGGGTTTTGCCAGGACATCTGCCAGTTCCTTCAGCAGTCTGTGATGTAATTTATCTGGCCCTGGTGCTTTCTCCATCTTAAGGGACCTGAGGGCTTCCCTCACTCTCTCTGCAGTGATTTCCACCTCCGCTACCTCATCCCCCTGCTTTGCCTTCCCCCCACCAGCCAGTGATGCTCCCCCTTCCCAGACCAGCCAATCGGTAAGGGTCCCCCCCTTCAGTTTCACCATCTCCTCCCATGTATGATGCAGCCCCCCCATTTTCCTTCATGAAAACTGAGGCAAAGTACTCATTTAGTAGCTCAGCCTGCTCCCCCAGGTCTTGTGCCCATCCCTCCCCTGTTTCAGTCTTGCTAATCTGCCCCTTCACCCTTCATTTTTCCCCAATGTATCTAAAGAACCCTTGTTCCCTCTCCTAATTTCCCTGGCCAGGTTCTGCTCCTTCCTTACCATAGCCACCTTCACCACCCTAGTGGCCCTTCTGGCCATCAGCTTATACTCCTCTTGGTTCCTTTCACTCCTTGAGCACTAGAATTGCCTATAGGCTGCCTTCTTTCCCCTCACCACCTCCTGAACTTCCCTTGTCCACCAGCAGGGTTTTTGGGCCATACCGCATTTTTGTCTTACTCTTGCGCAGGTGCTGGTAGCATCCTGCACCCACCATCATTGATAGAAACATCCAGTTTACCACTCAACCCCTCTCTAGTCCCCTCATCCCTCATCCCACCACCATCACACACAAAATCTATCTGCAAATAAAGAAAATGGTGCCAGGATACAGAGCATCTGCTCTTTTCAGTGCTGACTCTTGTCTTGTTATGGCCTTAATAAATGAATGGTGATGTCTTTGCTCCTAGGAAAATCTGAGTGGTTAAAATTTCAACCACTCATGTTTTACTAGGAGCAAAGATGTTACCATTCATTCATTGGTGCCCTTACAAGACAGGAGTTGGTGCTGAAGAGAACAGATGCTCTGCACCATGGACCAATTTTCTTTTTTTGCAGTTTCATTTTGTGGATGCTGGTGGGGGAAGAGGTTGGTAGTGAGCTGAGTGGGGGTTGGGTGGGGGACTGGGTGTTTGTATCAAATACAGTGGACTGAGGTGGGGGAGGTGGGGTGTATTTGGTATGTGGATGGGGAGAAGGCAGTAGCTTTTGAAAGTGCCACAGACAGTCGTATGTGTTCGCCAGGTGGTTGGGGGGGGTGCCAATGGGGGGATTGGGAAGGTGTGATCATTTTTATGTTCTTGGGTGGGTAGAGGGTGATTTCACTACCTAGTGGGTGGGGGAAGGCTTGTTTTACCCCCAAAAAAATCTGCCAACACAGTTGGCAGTTCTACTGTGGAATTTGTATATTATTTATGAATTGCAAATAATGCAGATAAATGCCGACTTCACTGGCAACTTAAAAAATGTTAATATCTCTACTTGTAACAGAGAGTACTGCCCTCCATCCCTAGTGGAAAAGAATATCCTCTGTGACACAATCCTCCTGCCTCTCCTCCTGGCCAGTGCCTGTCTTCCTGCATTTGTTTCTGAGCCCAGATAATTGGCATTGGGACTGGTAGCCATGCTGCTGCATCAGTGGGCCAGCCTGACCAAACCTATTTTAAGTACTACAACATTTCAGCTGTATGGGCAGATGGAGGGTCTTAAAGAGCTAGTGTACTACCTAAAATTAATATTATATTTTAAAAGCAGCCAACCATTACCTTTTATATCTGAGGTATTTCTTCTTTTCCTTTTGTTTAATTAGAAGATTGTTTACCTGATGTTACTAAGTGTGATGTGTGGCACAGCACACTGCCTGGTAGCTGGCATACCTATCTCTGTTCCCCCACTACAGTATATCGTCAGCATTTTGACCTCACCGACAGTGACATCACTGCTGCTTAGGAACAGCCACTCATTAGCTGCCAGGTCAGTCACCTGTGATGCCACTTTCAGTGAGATCACAATGCTGTTTATGTAGTGGGGGGGTGGAGATAGATATATCAGCTGCCAGGCTGGGAGCTGTTCCATACATCTAGCACAATATTATCACATAGAAGACTTTCTAATGAGCAAAGATGAAGTAAAATACTTCAGAAATAAAAAGTTACAACTGACTACTTCTTCAAACTCGTATTATTTTCCTGTCTGCCTGTTTTGGCTCCACTAGCTCTTTAATATAACCTTGGGAGTGGGGTTAACATTCAAGGGTAGATTATGGATTTTAGACAGTGTTTAAAACTCCATAGTAGGCTCTGGAAGAATCAAGATAAGGGCTGTTTGGGGACTGAAAGAAGGGGGATTGAGCTGAGGAAGATAACAATAGCTTTAATTATCTAAGTAATTAGATAAACAAAGACATTACAGAATTTTAAGATACTGAGATTATACAAAGAAACACAATAGACTGTCTGAGGCATGCTTTTTTTCATGTATACATTTACTGTCTTTGACACTTGCCCCCCCCCCCACATCAGGCAACCACCTAGCCAGAGCTTCGCTCATCTCACCTCATCTCTCCTTCTGTCCTCCCCCTTGGCTTGCCAATAGAGATGCAGTGGATTTAAACTTCATCTTAGATGTCGTCATGAAGTTGTGAAACTTTGACTTCACGAAGCTTCATGGTGTTCCCATTGACATCACCAACATTGGACATCAACATTTTTGTGATGTTCCCTACATGAAGTGGCACTTTCTCCTGTGGAGGCGTAACTTTGCTAAAGAAGTTGAGTTACTTCTTGGAGAAAAAGTACCATTTTACCTGGCAAAAATCTCGCGAAATTGGCACTTTGAACTTTGCAAAGTGTGTGAGCTACATGAAGTTCTGTCAAACTGACATTTCTGCAACTTCACACATCCCTACTTATGATCCCTGTTGATGCCTTTGAGGTAGGGTGCACCACCATTTTGTAGTTCATATCTAGTATAGGAGGAGAAGGGCTCAAGGGAGGACCTGAGTGTGTCAGCCATCAGATTGATGTCTGTCAGGGATTTTCTCCCTGTAATCAAATCCTGGGCATTATCAGCACTACGTGCAGGATGAACCTTACCTCTTCCTGACCCTCACTCATCCCTGGTGGTGCTGTGCACAGTTCATTGCAAGTCTCACACAGACTCAAGGTAGGCAGGATACCCACCACTAATGGGGGAGTTATATACTTGATTGGCTGCTGTGGTGCTTAGTTGTGGCACCAAAACCCCCCACCAGTTTGTGACACACTGCCAAAGGCAATGTTCCTCTTTGCCCTTGCTGCCCAGGTACATGAACCCAAGCCTATTGTATTCCCAAACTCGTGTCACCTGCATGTAAGCCGGACACCCTGTCTCTGGGCCACCAGGCAGCCCCACAAAATAATTTATTTTTAACCATTGACACATTAAAGAACTGCTTTTAGTTGCTAGGCTGGAACTCACATTCTTTCATATAAGATAACATACTATATTAATTTAAAGGGGCACTGTCAACTTTGTCAGGCCTCAGATTATCTTCTAGTGAAAAACAAATTTTATAATTTCTCACATTCTATAGATTCTGCTGCTATAGCTGGTAGTTTGATTTAGGTTCTTTCTTTTGTTAAAAGTGAAAAATCAACTCCCCATCATACTGGTCGTTACCACACAAAAATGTGTTTGTCTGCATTCCTTGAACAATTCCTAATGCATCTTTCCTGGACATGGAAGCATCCCCAACACAGCCTAGACACTCCAGATGTAATGGGAGGAGAGGAGACTTGCAGGCATGGCTGCATTTCCTAATGTTCAGGACACTTGCAATTAGAGCTGATTAAGGATTTGAAACAAAACAAGGCTGGGTATAAATACACTATTTGAATGTATTTTAGTTGCTAAGAAAGGAAGCAGATAAAACAATCAACAGAAACAATGAAATTTAAAGAAGGTAAACAATTACAAAATGTGGGCTTTCAACTAGAAATAATACAATGAAAAAGGGGTTGACAATACCCCTTTAAGGCCTGAGGAAACTCTTGGTCACATGGCTACCTCCTGCTTCATAGGCAAGGATGAATAATTACAAAACGTAAATGTGGACTCATTTATATGTATCTCCCACCCATTCTATAGTATTACTGACTCTACTGGCAAGCAAAATCCTAGACGAGACCCCACTAAATGCTGTCTCTACATACAAATATCTAGAAGTATGGTTCAACTGCCAGTTAAACATCTTGAATCATATTGATGCCATCACATTGAAGCTCCACCCTGAGCTAGGCCTACTATACAGAATTCGTGATGCCCTCCCACTACCCGCTAGATGCATATTATTAACAAAAATGATCACTTCCATCTTCGACTAAACTGACATAGTGTATGGCACTGCCCCCTCCTCCTCGCTATCCAGGCTCGACTCACTCATCTATGCTTTCTGCCACTTTGCCACAAATTCACTTCTCAGAACCCACCAATGCACTCTCCTTTCTTACCTCAGGATACCACCCCTATCCCATCGTCACTTCTGCCACTCCATATCCACATATCCAAATTCTGGTTTGACCTGTTCCTCCTTACCTGGCAGAGAGGCTAGCACCAGCTGGCATTTCCCCACTGCTCACTGTGCTCAAGGGACTCCCGTTCTTTCTCCCTCCCCAAACATTCCTTGTCCACTGGCAAATCCATCTTCACCTACCAACTCCCCTCTTTATTGAACCAACTTACACTTCTCCTAAGAAACTCACCCTCTCACAACTGCTTCAAATACCAAATCCAACAACTTCCACTCCCCACCTGCACCAGCTCCTAACCACTCACAGGCCCAGCTTCATGCCAAAAGTTTTTTTGTGGATAGTAATTGAATCCTCAGAATTGTATATTATTTGTATATAGTCCATCTGAATGTACAATACTTCACTGTATAACTCATGCAAATTTATATTTATCTCATGTATCTATAATGTACTTTCTGCTTTATACCCCTTCCCACCTTCCCCAGGTTGCACCTGGAAATGAGCCTCGGCTCAGTGTGCCTTTCCAGGTTATCAAATGTTTAAATAAATAAAAATGTCTGTCCAGGTTATCTTGAAGTCCTTATTGTCCTTATGTCCACTGTCTCTCATGGTATGATGTCCCATATGTTCACACCCCCTGAATTACCACCTGTAAGCTTTAGGGTGTGCCCCCATGTCCTACAGGAGGCCACCAGCTCTATCACCTCTGATTGTTCAAGCTTGTTAATACCCTTGAATATCTAGAAGGCTGAAATCATGTTCCCTGTTAGCCTCCTTTTCTGCAAAGTGAACAGGTTTATAGCCACCCGTATCTCCTCATAGGTCTTGTCACCTCATACCCCGTACAATTTCAGTGACCCTACATTTCCCCTCTTGATTGCATCTATGTCTGTTTTGTATTTTGGGTACCCCAGAGCTGAATACAGTACTCTGCGTGGGGCCTGAACAGGGCCTAATAAAGCAGCAGGATTACTTCCCCAACCCAACTGCATATACCCTTTTGATGAACCTCATCATTCTGCTGGACCGTGTGACAGTGGTCATGCACTTCCTGTCAAGCTTCAGCCCCTTGTCTAGTCTTCTGAGAAAACTGTGTGAGGAAGTCTATCTCACTGAATTATTTCTCCCAAATACTGAATATTTTGATATTTGGGGCATTTTAGAAAAGTATTAGACCCGATGCATACTTGTAGTGCTTTTCAGCTGCTTCCCAGAACTACCCAATTATATGGGTTACAGCTCCTCACACCTATAAAATACTTCCTGTATACTATTTAATATGCATAAAGTGGAGTTCTCCAAGATGCAATCATGTTTCAGATTCCTGCATGACAAAAGGGATTAACTGCCATTGAAACTGCCTTGTTTCCTACAGTAACTCTGCTGTAGGACTCCACAGTATTGAGATGCATGCTGGCAGGCTCCACTGTGTACAGCAGTATGAGTCCAGTAACAGTAATCCACATGCAACAATCGTGTTTTTGAGCCATCCTTTAGTAATGCACCATCAACCTGGGCATTTTCTGTAGCCATGTGCTTTATCTGTTTTATACTTACTATTAAATGATCTTAAAACAGAAGATGGTGGGCACGTCCCTTACTAATTATATCCACCACCACTATATATTGAACTGAGTGTTTTCTTTTAAATTAATTCTGTCCCATTTTATGTTACACTGGAAATAAAAACAGTTAAACAGTTTGCCTATCTGCCCTTCAAATTCTTAACAGCTCTGTGGTTTTTTTTGTTAATTTTGGGGGCCCAGTATCGATCTGGAGAAATTATTTATTTTATTTTATTCAAAATTTGGTGACCAGGAAAGCACACACTGAGCCAAAGCTTCGTTTCCAGGTGTGACCCGGGGCGGGAGGAAAATAATTGTCAGAAGTATATAATAAAAAGTACAAAATATAACACAGGACATAACCAGGAAACAGTAAGTACAAAACCCATTAGCCATATGCAAACCACAGTGTCAAGGAGAAAACGGTAGACCAGGGTAACACAATATTACAAGTATCAGAGTTACTTTGGCACAATTTCTGCTCTCAGGTCAGCCAGCAGTTCTTAAAGGAGTACTAGCTAGCCGACATAATTTGCTCCTGATAGACCTGACCTGCCCTCTTGCTTCCCAATACACTGAGCTAGCTGTTGGGTGCATGATAACACACACAAGCCCATCAAGAGCCCTGATCTTCCAGGTGACAGTGTGGAATGGTGCTGACTCGTCAGGATGACTCAGGTAGTTCTTTTTCATTCTGAACTATTTTATTTATTCATTTATTGTCCTTTTAGTCTATTCAGTCTTTAGAACCATTCTCGAAAAACCTGATTGTCCGTGCCCCCCATCGAAGTCAGCATGCATGTCTTATAACTGCCAAGTTACTGGTGACACAAACCGCTTGACTGCAATAATTCAATAAAATAATATCTGCCACTCAACTGGCACCTGGCAGCCATGTTGATGAATTCAGACTTAAACAGCAAGCTGGCCATTGGAAGAGCTAAAAAGATTCAAAAAAACAACCCAATAAACATGTAAGCATCAAAGGATCCCGTAGGCAGACAGATTGCTTAACGTAGTGCTTGTAAATTCATGTTGTTTTAAAACCAAAGGTAAAGTTATCTTTATAAAATTCTTTAAATACAGTTCAATTTACCAAATGCTGTGACCTTAGCATTGGTTAGGTAGGGCTTGGTTTGTGCAGGTAATAGTAAAATTCCTGGATTCAGGAATTGTTTAAAATATTATTGCTGAGGTGGCTATAGTTTTTTTCTGTGTATATATGCATGTTAAAGTACAACTTTTATCTTTATTACAAGTAATCACCATTTTCCTGAGGAACTGGTGATGTGCCATGAAGTGCTGGCATTGTATGGTGGAGAAATGGACTTTGAACCTTCCTTTTTCTGTAGTTGGATTGCATATTGCACCGTAAGTGACTTCCTCCAATTGAAACTTTTTTACACAATATAGGGTACGGTGCAACCTGGATCAGCTCTTCCTTTCTTTATTGTTTTTAAATGAACCGTGACAAAAATAAATAGCAACATGGCTCACAGTGACATGACAGTACCTCTTTAAACAGAGAAGAGAAAGAGATATGTTTAATACAGTCAGTTTCTTTATTCTCAAAGGGAGATAAAGTGAGACAGTACTTGGCAGTGCTGATGAACACTAGCATGTTTTGCTTTGGAGCCTCCACCATGAATTGCACACTGTATGCTACTAAGGATATAATAGAGGCCAGAGAGCCTTCCAGGTAATATAAAGTGCTAAAGGGAGGCAGTATAGTACTGTGGTTTAGGGCACTGAGCTGCAAACCTGGAGACCTGGGTTTGAATCCTCCAGCCCCCACTTGCATACTGTGTGACCCTTAGCAAGTCACTTAACGACCTTATGCTCCCAGGCTGCACTTGGAAACAAGCTTCAGCTTAGTGTGCCTTTCCTGGTTAAACAATTTCCCCATTCCCTTTAAAGCAGCAGTGCTGTGAAATTGGGCAAAAAATTTGACCCTGCTTTTTTTTAAAATGTTCCAGACGTCTTCTAGTTTTATTTAATGTTAAAATATTCTAGCTCTGACCAAATCTTAGCATTTTATAAATGTTTAAATTTAGGTTTTTATTCTCGGGTGGGAAAAAAAGGTGGCTGCCACATGTGGCTTAGGAATAGCACTGTAGACCTGGTAAGGGTTATGATCAAGAAAATTAAAAAAGTCGTGGTGTGCAGCTTAATTATTACTTGAAAAAGTAGATTTAATTGGTATGCTAATATTTTTATGAACTGTAGCTGAAATTAGCTTTTTTGGATAAATATTTTTTATTGCACTGCTACATTAAACATTCAGTTTAAGAGCTGTAGACTCTTCTTAGTGCAACAAGCATACTAAATGGTTACAACTGCTATAAGTATAAAATGATAAGAACCTGCCATACCTCTTCCATCTCAAATGAATCTGGTGGCTGACAGGCAGAGCCAAGCTTTTTTATAGCATGGCCAATAAGTAGGTTTGACTCCTTTAGTGCGTGACCTTTTGAAGGAATTTCTTGCAGTCCAGGCTTGTGGCATGGTTTGATTGGTAGCTGGACAACACCTGTCAGCTTCCCTGGTAGCTGTCGTGCATTTGGTAAATTTTCCTTCCCAGGAAGCTGCTCTTCTGCTAGTGGTGCCAAAGTACCACTGTCAGATAGGCCTGGCCTAGTTCTTCGAAATGCATTACGTCTTTCTGCTCCTGCAGCAATGGAAGATTTCTCTTCTTTTTCTCTGATTGAAATAGCTCTGTTGGAGTCCTGTGTACTCATCCCGAGACTAATTGTCTGTTTGGAGGCTTTCCTCAGTAGCTGACCAATCTTTTGCTTCTTCTGCAGTTTCTCCTTTGTCTCGGAGTTCTCACTACTGCCTTCCATGGGCTTTTCCTGAATTGTGGTCACTTCATTAAACAAGTTTGAAAAGGCATTAGTCACTTCCTCAAGGACTTGCAGCTGTCGGAATCGACCTTAAGTTGAAAAAAAAAAAACACATGTCAAACAAAGTATGTTATACCATATTGTGACTCATTTTCTAGAGTACTGCACTATGTCTGATGGTCTTAGCCACAGATTCTCTGTGTTGGTAAAGCTGAAACAAACTGCAGCTACTATACTTACCACAAACAAAAGCTAACCATGTGCTCAAGATTCTAGACCTGAATCTGTGTAATATGAAACACTTTGTATTTGATTCTTTGACCAGAGGGGTAGACATACTCATTTAAATGAAGTATTGTAATTGTGAGCAGTCTTCCTACAATCTGCTCAACTTGGTAATCTGCTTTCGTACATGACTAAAATATATTACTACCACTATTAATCATCATTTAAGAAGCAGGGGGTAGACATGATGGGCCTAGACTCCCTTCTGACTTTTAAATATTATGCACATCCAGTTCCAGTCTCAGCTGGTCTCCAAGCTACAAGCATCTCAAGTTCTGGCACCACCATCGAGCCCACATGATTCAACAATAAGCCCCTTGTACCATCTACCAAGATCCTCCTACAGTCTTCCAACACCCTCAACGTACTCTGCCAGCCCAGTGTCAGGGAGTGGACATAGGTTATGCCAGCCAGAGGGCTGCTGTAACTGGTGCACACCTTCCTAACAGGAGCCAAGTGACCCAGTGGATACCATTGCTATGGGTTCCAGCTTTCCTCTTACCACGACAGGCTGGGGCCAGTGAAACCAGTATTCAGCTACTATTTATTTTTTTCATTAACAAAACAAGAGTCCACTTATGGGGATGTGGCAGTCTGTGTATGAACTGCCAAGTCCCCCAGTCCAGGAATATATCTGTCTTCTGATTGCAGGCCTGGTGTGTACTCACTGACTCTGACCCCCTAGCTGCCCCTTCCTCTCTGTACTACAATAGGCTGGTTGGGGTTAAATGGTAGGGTCTGCCAAGATTACAGAATGGAAGCATGCGTTGGTAGAGAAGGACTGGTAGGCTCATCTAGTCTGCCCTTTTTTCCCTGCCTGACACTTACAACCTGGACTCTATTTGGTCACAGGTGTCCTCCCTCCTCCCCTGCCTCTATTTATTTAGTGGAGTACCACAGGGTTCAGTACTGGGGCCGGTCCTTTTTAATGTCTTTATAAGTGACATTGCAAAGGGACTGGAAGGGAAAGTATGTCTCTTTGCAGATGACACAAAGATCTGCAACAGGGTTGATACACAAGGTGGGGTGGAAAGGATGAAAAGGGACTTGGCAAGGTTGGAGGAATGGTCAAATGTATGGCAGCTTAGATTCAATGCAAACAAGTACAAAGTAATGCACCTGGGAAACAAAAACCCAAGGGAAGAATACACAATGGGGGGTGAGATACTGACAGCAACAAAATGGAAGGGACCTGAGGTAGTCATATCAGATGACCTAAAGGTGGGCCAGCAATGTGAGAAGACAGTAAGGAGGGCTGGGGGAATACTGGGATGCATAGGGAGAGGCATCACCAGTAGAAAACAGGAAGTTGCTGGCCCTCTGTACAGACAGTTGGTAAGACCACATCTGGAGTACTGTGTACAGTTCTGAAGACCCCATCTGCACAAAGATATAGACAGGGTGGAGGCTGTCCAGAGGAGGGCAACCAAAATGATGCAGGATCTGCATCAGAAGACATATGAAGAAAGACTGAAAGAAATAAAGCTGTATAGCCTTGAGGAAAGGAGGGAGGGGGACATGATAGAAACTTTCAAATACCTCAAGGGAATCAACAAAGTCCAAGAGGGTAGCATCTTTCAGAAAAAGAGATGTGCAAAAACAAGGGGGCACAATTTGAAGATAGAGGGGAGACGGCTCAGAGGTAATGTGAGGAAGCATTTCTTCACAGAGAGGGTTGTGGATACATGGAACAGCCTTCCTGAGGAGGTCGTAGAGTCAAAAACAGTGGGGAAATTCAAGAATGCATGGGACAGACATAAGGCAATTCTAGTGGGGGGTAGGAGGAAGTAGGCTGTTGGTTAACTAGGATCTGCTGCTTATTCATTAGGTAGAGAAATGGACACACTAGGTGAGCCAAATGGTCCTTATCTGCTGTCAAATTCTATGTTTCTATGTTTCTATTATAAGCACATACATATCCCACACATGTTTTTGAAGCTCCCCACTGTCTTCTCCCCATCACTTCTTCTGGCAGGTTGTTCCAGGCATGCACCACCCTTCCTGTAATGAAGTATCTCCTCAAATCCCTCTTAAATTCCCCTCTCAAGCTTCATTGCATGCTCCCATGCTCTGGGCTCTTCCTGATATGAATCCTGGCCCTGGACTGGGTCCATGGCACATACTAGAGCTGCACTGCCTGCCACTTGCCTTTTCTGGCATGTATGTGGCCCTGTAGTACATACAGCCCTATGTGTACTCTGAAACTCAAGTTGCTCTTTACTGTACTATACTTTAACTGCACATTTCCTTTACTTACAGTGCATTTGACATTTGATAACTAGAAGAGACAATACTGAGCCCAAACTCTTTTCCATGTGTGTGTGTGTGATCTACATGGGGGATATATTGAAGTAACAGTAGCAACATATTGTTACACAGCAACTGATTAACATTATGAAGCAGGATATGAGGAGACTGGAGACATGGTACCGTATTTGGCAGTTGAAATTCAATGCCAATAATTGAAGCTGATGTACATAGGAGGAAAAATCTAGAAACAGTGTATTGAAGTGATGGAGTGACAGTAGAGAGCATGGAGAAGGACAGCCACCTGGGAGTGGTGATTAGAAATTACTTACAGGAGGCTGCTCTATGCAAGAGGGTACACTGGAGCTCTAACAGAATGCTGAGGTGCATAGGGAAAGGATTGCTAGGCAAAACATGAGAGGTGATAATGCCTTTGTACTGATTATTGTTGAGACTGCATTTGTAATACTGTGTCCATTTCATGGTCCGGCATCTAATGAAGGACATTGATAAATAAGAGACAGTGCAAGGATGGGCCAGGAAGGTGGTCTAAGCCCAACAGGCCAGGCTGTAGGATGA
The DNA here is from genome assembly GCA_016271365.2 of Neoceratodus forsteri. Classification (NCBI taxonomy): domain Eukaryota; kingdom Metazoa; phylum Chordata; order Ceratodontiformes; family Ceratodontidae; genus Neoceratodus; species Neoceratodus forsteri. The sequence continues at coordinate 602,946,011 of CM057456.1, read as the reverse complement.
GAGCCTGAAAAGTCGCAACATGCATTCACTGGAGGACAGAAGGGAGATGGGAAACATGATCGAGATTTTCAAGATCACAAAAGGGTTCAACAGAGTGGACACAGAAAGCCTGCTCAGTGGACACAGAAAGCCTGCTCAAAGTGAGAAATGGTGCATCCATGGGGGCATGCACTCAGGCTAGAGGGTGAAGGTTCAAAGGTACATCATGAAGTCTTTCTTCAGGGAAAGGGCAGTGGATGGGTGAAACAAGCTTCCTGACAAGGTAATCAAGGCAAAGGCATTAATAGTAGTAGTCTTTGTTTATATATGGTGTCCTTCTCCAGAGGCCTAGGGTGATATTGCAACAAAATAAAATAACAGCAATAATTAAAATATATAAGCCAACTTTAAATATAACCCAATAAATTAAATGACAGAGATTATAATAAATGTTTACATAACGACTTTCTTCACTATAGGATGGTAAAATAGAAGTTAAACTCCAAATGCCCTCATAAACAGAATGGTTTTTAGACTCTGTTTCAAGGCCTCCCCCAAAGCCCTAGGCAAGGAATTCCAGAGGACCAGATCTGCCACTTCAAACACCTGCTCCCCAGAAAATTTCCACATTAGTAGGATTCCAGAGGAAGAGGGACTTGTATGAAACAGTTTTCATATGATAACTGAAGGAAGGGGGAAGGAATGACTGGAAGGGAGGGTGTAGACTACAGGTCTTCAGGTATGAAATATTGGCATAGACTGGATGTTCTGTTCTGTTCAGTTCATTTTCTGTCCATCACTTTTCGAAACATAGAAAGATAGACCTTGACGACAGATAAGGACCACTTGGCCCACGAAGTCTGTCAATTTCCCTACCTATCAGATAAGCTGCAGATCCTAGTTTTAACCTGCAGTTGTGGAGAGTGCTCACAAGGATGGTGGTGCACCAAACATCACAAGATACCAGACCATAGGATTCAGGCACATACCTACCCCATAAGAGGGATGCCAGACATCAAATATCAAATAAAATTTGTTTATTGAAATAACTAAAAGCAGTTACACATTCTTGGTCCTTCCTCAAAGGCTAAGGACATGCAAGAATCGTCACACTGAAATACTCCAAAAAATAAAACATGACTTGTGACATCATAGTGTGATACCTTATTTCATTGGTTGCCAGCTAATTAAACCAATACCTAAAATGCAAGCATAATCTACACTCCTAAAAGGTGACCACACACATTATATTAACTATGCACCCTAAATAATAAATAAAATGTGTGTTAACACACTTATCTTCAGTGATTACTCATTGTACAATGACAAGAAAATGTCCTGGTTTCTGATTGGTTGGTGTGTGCTTGTTGTAGACAGGTTATCTAAGCATAACTTCACAGCATCAAGTTCAAACATGCAGATGATTGCAAGGCAGACTGAATAATCAACTACAACTTCTCTTACAAAGAAAGTTTGATGCCTTGCAATTGAAAAACAGAAGCAGAAACTTAGTTTCATATTAAAAAAACTTATTTATTTATATTGTGGGGGGACACACTTTTTGTCATGGCTAAAACATTTGATAGGCAAAGAACAAGTGTCAGAACATCTCCCTTATAGTGTGGGAACATCTCTTTTATAGTATCCGTTTTACTGTTTTATTTTATTGGGAAGAAACACACCACATACGAATGCATTGCATCATGAGTATGTAAATTACCTAATCACCTGGTATTGCATAACACACTACAATGATGCCAGACAACTGATTATGTGCATACCCATGATGCAGTGCTTTCACATGCTGAGAGTTTCCTAAAAAAAAATAAATAAACTTTAACTGATACTATAAAATAGATGTCCCTACACATAAAAGAGATGTTCTAGCTCTTCTTTGCCTAATAGCCATCTAAATGTGTTACTTTTGGTCCCCACAGTATTAATAAATAAGAGCCATTGTATAACAGCAATAATGCCCTCTAGCGTGTGGGTTGTGTTTGGATAATCTTACTTCTGGGGGTGTTGGATGGACTCAACCTCTTGTTTGTGCCCAACCACCCCAGGAGTGTGGTTATCCCAGCACAACCCACACCCTGTTATAAATTATTGTTAAATTTTTCATATACACTAGAGCACACCAACAATTTATATATGCATGTTAACATATTAATTAATAACAGAATGATCACACTCTTAAAATAAGGGCCTCTAAATAAAGAAGCCTAAAGTGCTAAAAAGGAAGAAAAAAAGAGGGGGCGAGTGAAAAGAGAGGGGGAGGAATGGAAATGGAATGAGAGTGGAGAGGTGGAGAAGGAGGAGGGAGAGGTAAAAATCCACAGTAGTGCATGAAACAGGCTTACGGCTTAACTTTAAATATTCAACCTCACAGGTATATATAAAATTCAATATAACAATACAATATTCTTAAACACTAATTCAATCTTGTATCAAAATTAATATCATTAGAGAATCCCTTAAGTATCTCATACAGTATATAATCAGTGTCTTTGTACTAAACATAATAACCATGCAGAAATTATTCACTAAAGTGGAATCGGCACTTTTTAAGATAAGGTTTACTGTCTACATTTGTATTTAAACCTGTTTCTTGTTAGCCTTTAAAGTTAGAATCCCATAGTTCTCCCTTATCAACAGAAGATTTTCATAATCTCCTCCGCTTGGATTATGACTTACTCTGTCTAGTGCTATAAACTTAAACTTATGTGCTCCTTCCTCACTAGCTCTCCTAACATGTGCTGCTGTAGCATACATTTCATCTTTATTTTCAATGGCCCTTATATGTTCCCCCAAATGTTTTTTTTGTTTTCCCTATGTAGAATGTACTGCACTTATATGTTGCTAAGTAGATCACTCCCTCGGTGCTACATGTTATACATTGTCTCACTTGATATTGTCTCTCCACATTGCAGCTTTCAAAATCTTTACCCATCTGTACATAATTACAGTAAACGCACTTTTTACATTGGAAACACCCACAGCTCTAAATGAGCCACGTGGTGAGGGTCTTGTTCTGAAAATGGCTATGTACCAATAAATCTTTCAAGCTCGGTACTCTTTTGTAACATGTGCAGGGCGGTTGTTTGCTCATGTCTTTCACACCTGCATCTGCAGATAAGACATAGCAGTGCTTTTTTTAAATCCCTTCCGGCATATATGCCTGGGCAGAATATGATGTTACAAAGTGAATCTATCATCTCGTTTATCCACTTTTTCTTTGTCTCTCAAAAGGCTTTTCCTGGTCATATTATTAACTGCAATTCTGGCTTCACTGACTTTATCTCTATGGTATCATCTGCAAAGAGGTTTACTTTTCCTTTCATTCCCTCCACAGTGTCAACTATAAAAACATTAAGGAAGACCAGTCCCAATACTGAACCCCACGGAACCCCACTAGTAACCCCTCTTTCTTCAGAGTGGAATCCGTTTACTATTACCTTCATGGCCCTGTTGACCAGCCAATTTTTATTTCCAGGTTGCCACCCTGGGACCCACTCCCAGGCTGGCTAACTTATTTATTAATCTTTTGTATGGGACTGTGTCAAATGCCTTGCTAAAGTCTAAGTAGGCTATGTCCACAGCCCCTCCCTGGTCTATTACTTTGGTCACCCAGTCAAAGAAATCGATTAGATTTGTCTGACAAGACCTTCCTGCTGTAAATCCATGCTGCTTTGGGTCCTGTGCCTCGCTGGCCTCTAGGTACACAACAATTCTTTCTTTCAAAAGTGATTTCATCATTTTCCCTACCACTGAGATCAAACTAACATAGGAACATAGTAACATAGGAATGTGATGGCATAAAAGGCCCACCTGGCCCACCTAGTCTGCCTAGTTTGCCTAGGTATCCATTTAGGCCTTTACTATAGCCCTTCCCCCTGTCCCAACATCCCCCTGTGTTTATCCCATGCCCTCTTGAACCCCCCCTACTGTGTTCTCGCTCACCACCTCCCTCAGCAGTCCATTCCAATTTTCCACCACCCTCTCAGTGAAGACGTATTTCCTAGGGTTACCTCTAAATTCCCCGCCCTTGACTTGGAAGTCATGTCCCCTCACCCTGGGCCACTCCTTTAGCTGGAAATGGCTCTCCACAAGCACCTTATTTATACCCTTGAAGTACTTAAATGTCTAAGTCATGTCACCCCTCTTCCTTCTCTGCTCCAATGAGTACTTGCCTTAGTCATTCAGTCTCCCCTCATTTGGTAGGTGATCAAGCCCACTCACCATCTTTGTCACCCTCCTCTGAACTCATTCTACCCTCTCCATGTCTTTTTTGTGGTACGGACTCCAGAATTGGACCCCATACTCCAAGTGCGGCCTAACCAGCTGGGTGTACAGGGGAACTATGACCTTTCTTCATCTGCTGGATCTTCCCCTCCCTATGCAACCTAATATTCTGCTGGCTCTTGCCACTGCCCTTCCACACTGTCTTCCTACCTTCAGGTCCTGTGAAATGATGATGTCTAGATCTCTTTTGTCTTCTGTAACCTGCAGGAATCTACCCCCCCATCCAGTGTTCAGCTTTCCTGTTTTTTCTGCCTAAGTGTATGATCTTACACTTTGCTGTTTTGAATGACAATTGCCACTCTTTGGACCATTCCTCCAAACTCTCCAGATCTGTATGCATCATCTCCACCCCCTCCTGTGTGTCCATAATGTTGCAGACTTTTGCGTCGTCTGCAAACAGACTCATCCTCCCTTCCAGATCCTCTGCTATATCCCCTACAAAGATATTAAACAGAAGAGGTCCTAACACCGACCCTTGGGGAACCACACTGGTGACCACAGACTCCTCCAAGGGTACCCTGTTGACCAATACCCTCTGTGTTCTGCCCTCCAACCAGTTCTTGACCCACCTTATTACCCCTTTCCCCAACCCCAGGCAACCCATTTTGTGCAATAGCCTCAAGTGTGGCATCTAGTCTTTCTGAAATCAAGATAGGCCACGTTCACCTAGCCCCCCGATCCAACACCTTGGTGATCAGTTAATGAACTCTATCAAGTTCGTTTGACAGAATCCGCCCTCGGTGAACCCATGTTGTCTTGGGTCCTGAAGGTTGTTTGTCTCCAGGTAACTGCTGATTCTGTCCTTGAGCAGTTTTTCCATGAGCTTGCAAACCACGGATGTCAAGATCACTGGACCTCTTCCTTCATGTCCCCTTGTGAAAGGGTACTATATCCACCCATTTCCAATCATTAGGTACAACCCCTGATCTTAAGGAGTTGTTAAACAGGGTGGTCAAGGGAGCAGCCAGTACATCCTTCAGTTCTCTCAAAACCCTTGGATGCACCCCATCTGGCCCCATGGCCTTGTCTACCTTCAAATCATTAAGCTGCCTCAGGATCTCCTCCTCCTCCTTCTGAAATGGACTCACTGCCACCCCTTCCCTTGCAACCTGTACTTTCCTAGAGCTACTCCCCTTCCATTCCTCTTCCTTTGTGAATGCTGAACATAAATGACTGTTCAGCAGTTCAGCCTTCTCCTGGTCCCCCACCACCCTCTCCCGACCCATTTTTCAGACTAGGTATCCCCTTCTCCATTTTCTTCCTTGCACCTATATACCTGTAGAAGGTCTTGTCCCCCTTCTTGACCACTTTGGTAATGTTCTCCTCCGTCCTTGCCTTTGCTCGCCTGACCTCCCTGCCTGCCTCCCTCTACCTAGCCTTGTATTCCTCCCAAGTCTTTTCCCCCTGTGTCATTTTTAACCTCCTGAAGGCTCTTCTCTTAGCTCTGATGCTGCTCTCCACTTCTCTGATGAACCACAGTGGCTTTCTCTTCCTCCTATTTTGTTCACCCTCCTCAAGGTCTGTGGCTCCCACTATGACTCCCTTTATTGAGTCCCACATTTTCTTCAGCCCCTCGAGTTCTCCCACTCCTTCTAGAGCCTGTAGAGCATATTCCCCCAATCTACTAAAATCTGCTTGTCTGAAGTTGAGCACCTTCACTTTGGTCTGATTTATGGTGGCCAACATGTGTACCATGAACCACATGGTACCATGGTCACACCTACCAAGGTTGTCCCCCACCAATACGTCCCTACACTATCCCCATTTGTTAGCACCACATCCAACATCACCCCTTCCTTAGTTGACTCCCTGATCTGTCTGAGTAAGGCAACTTGAAGGGAATCCAGAATCACCCTGCTTCTGGGTGATGCTGCTGACAGCATGTCCCATTCCACATCCTTTAGGTTGAGGTCCCCCATCAGCAGCACCTTCCCCCTAGTTGCCATCCTTAGTATCTCTTCCATCATCTGGTTGTCTACCCCCTCTTGCTGTCCTGGTGGCCTATAGATAACTCCAGTGTGCATCACCTCACCCCTCCTTGTAGTTAACGAGATGCATAATCCCTCTGTGTCCACCCCACCTGCCTTGTATTTCTGTTGCCTGAATCCCCTCCCTCATTCAAAGCACCCCCCCTTCTTCTGACCCTGTCTCTCCTAAACAGTGTATATCCTGGTATGTTCATGTCCCAATCCTGCCCTCCATGGCACTAAGACTCAGTAATTCCCACCAAGTCTAAGTCTGCTTCGGCCATGACTGCTGCCAGGTGTGGGACCTTGTTGCCCAGTCTCCTGGCATTTGTGCACATGGTCTTCCAAACTCCAGCTGCCCTGATTTCCTCCCCCATCCTAACACTTCTCACCAACCTGACCCTCCCTCCCACTGCCCTAACTGGGCATCTTATTTTCTGGTGGGAGTGATTGCCCCCCCTTGTCAGCTTCGCTGTTTTTGGGATTTGCTTGTAACACCCCCTCCAATTCAGTTTAAATTGTAATAGTTTTCAATTAAGTCTTCCATTTTCCCTTTTGGCACTTCTTTCCCAGCTCTAACAGGTCTGTAGTTTCCTGCCTTTGCCTTGCTCCCACTTTTGTGAAGGGGAATTACTTCCACCCTCCTCCAGTCCTCAGGTACCACACCCATCTCCCATTACATGTTAAAAAGAGTAGTCAGGCTGGCCTGGCGGCACTGAGGGTTGAGGCGCTGGACACCACACCTTGCTCCATGCTGGCAACCCATTTTCAGGAATGAGCATGGGCTGCTGGGAGTCAGCGGTGGAGGGAGAGAATAGAGCAGTCAGAGGACAGCTCTCCTCTTCCAGGGAGGGAGGACTGGGACTCCCACCAAACGACTGCCTCCAGGTAGAAGTTGAAAGGTAGTGTGGGTCAGAGGGACCAGAAGTAGGCAGGGTGCTGTGGGACTTCTGTGGTTGCTTGCATGCCTCCACATACCCACATCCTGAGTGTGCACCCCAGCAGTGGGATGGGAGAAAAATGGAGGAAAAACACCTCTGGCTGCAGATGAAGACCGACCCCTCACAGGCTCCACACCTGGCCACCAGGCAGGGGTTCGTCCCGGTGATACCTGGATGATGGGGCTGGGGGGTGGTTAGAAAGGGGCTGCTGGTGGCAGACAAGGAGCATAAACCACATATTTAAAAAAAAGAAAACAAAGGAAAATCAGTAGTGCCACTAGTTATCTCCTTAGTTCTTTTATAATTCTGGAGTGAATTCCATCAGGTCCCATTGCTTTGTCCACTTTGACTTTTAGGAGTTCTTTTTGGACCATTTCTTCTGTGAATGGACTGGCATCACTCCCCCTATCCAATGTGCTTCTATCATTTGGTTTCAGTACCTCCCCTCCTCTTCTTTTGTGAATACTGAGCAGAAGTATTTGTTCAGTATCTCTGCTTTATCACCGTCACCCTTTGCCTACCCACTCCTCTCCCCTTTATTAAGCCTTACTATCCCTCCCCTGGTCTTTCTTCACTCCATAATGTACCTATAAAAAGTTTTATCCCCCTTCTTAACCAAGTTGGCTATCTTTTCCTTGGTTTGGGCCTTTGCTATTCTGACTGCCTTCCCCACTTCCTTCTGCTTTAACTGGTACAGTTCTCTGTCCTGCTTCTTCTGTGTTTTCTTATTCTTGTTGAATGCTATCTTTTTCTCCCTAGCCTTCACCGCCACCTCTTTTGAGAACCATAGTGTTTTTTTCCTTCATTTCATTTTGTTTATTTGCTTCACACAAAGGCTTGTTGCTTCTGTGATGGCAGCTTTGATTTTCCCCATTGTTCCTCCTCCACACCTTCTTGCCTGTTTGCTAGTGCTTTTCTGAGGCACTCCCCCAAATTGCCAAAGTCACCCCTCCCAAAGTCCAATTCCCTCACCTTTGTGTGACTTGACTGTACAACTGTGTTTCTATACAATTTCAATAAGTTATTATACAGCAAGAATATTTTACAAAATGATGTAAAAAATAACAAAATAAGGACCTAAAGGCACAAGACTGCGCATACTGTAGAGGGTTCAGTACTACAAATACCAGGTGGTTAGTGAAAAGGGAGGGGTGGGAATACCAGGAAAGGCTGAGTGGAGCAGCATTGGGTGGGGACTCAGGGGATGGGATCTCCATGGAAATGAGGGCACCGATCAGGTAAACTTTATGCAAAATTGTTAGCATAGGAAAAACAGCAAATGCAAACCCCAAAATGAGTAACTGTGGGAAAAGAAAATACATGAATAGTGTGACCACTGAACATGGGTGTAGAGTTTAGGTTTTCCCGAGGGAGGAGGTCTCTCAGGCTTAAAACTATTGGCCTAAATAGTGAACCTATCTTTAGACTACCTTATCCGAGGGGGGGCTCAACTTTTCTGGAGGGGGGTCTTGAGCCTGGAAGCCACCCCAAACTCTACACTTATGCCACTGAACAAGCAATTTTGTGTAGTACAAACATTTAATGATTCAGATTCAAGCTATTGCAATTATCTCCTAAAAACACTGAATTCAGCACTCAAATTCCAAACATAGACTGCTTAGAAAGTTGCCAATGCCCTCAATTAGAAACGGGAGCATTTCCGGAAGTCATGACTTGATTTCTGCCATGTTTCCCAAGTACCCCTTTAAAACATCAAATCACAGAAAAGTTGGTTGCCATGCTGTCAGGACACAATGAGGCAATTGAAGAAGGGGAGCTACAGTATGTAAATGATAAATTCAGCTTCAAACCTTAACATCCAGCAAAAACTGTTAATTTTGGGAGACCTCAACAGACAGACACAGGTGTCCATGGATGTGTCTGAGTTTTGTTTAAAGATTTTTTTTTTTTTACCAGGAACTGCAGTTGCAGTAATGTGCAACTATGCTCAAAATAAGCCTCTTTCACAAGAAATCCATAAGAGCAGAGTATACTAAGAAGAACAGCATTGCTGGATTTTCTAAAAATTGAGCAGAGAACATTACTCACTGTGTAGCTCAAGGTTCTCGCTAGTCATACGTTCCTTCTGAGCTTCTAGAAAGGTCAAGATATTGATGCCTTTTGCCATGGATGGATTGTTTAAAAAGCGGGATGGGATCTTAGTGGAAATGTCGGGTTCATCTACACCAAATCCCAAGTCCATCAGAATCTCCTCGGGGTCTTCTTCCCAAAGTTTCAGCAGGTCTGAGATGCTGTAATATAATCACAGTTGGATAGTAAATAATATCATAAAAATGGGCCCTTATGCTGAGGTAGGAGGAAGTCAAAGTGGTGCTATTAAAAGCATTAATGCAGCAGCTGTGTGTCAACTGACATACAAAATCAAAGTATTAACATAACGATTGCAAATACTTATATTGCATGTGGAAGCTAAAAGACACGTAAAGAGTGGGAAGACACTTGATGGATGGAATGACGCTGGACATTGCCATGCACTGCTCTGAGCTATATTATTGGCCTTTGTTCCAACAGTAACAAGACCAATTGACCACTTGGCTAAGCCTGCCAGTCCATCCATTCACATTCAGTCTTGTGAGTGTTTCCTACAGTAAGAATAATTGCTCACATAAATGACTACACTCTGGAATCCTAAAATGGAGCTTGGAGAAACCTTTTTTTCATGTTTTTATTTTCTATTTTTCCTCCTCTTTTTACCATTTGTCCTCCACTTTTTACTGTGGAACCTTATTATTTAGTTCAGTTATTAAGTGTTTAACAGTACAGGAAGATTCATTAAGTCTGAAATTTTGTTCACAAGGATGTTCTGTTAAAAAAAAAACTGAAATTAAATATAACAAGTAAATACCCGACTGGAAACAATACAACGTGGATTGTGCCTGTAAATCAGTCATGTAGGCCATTGTACCCACCCAGTAATCAAATAAAATTGAAGTGAATAGAATATATAAAAATATACAAAACTAGCATCTACTAGGAGCCTTCTTCTGCTTAGCCACAAGTGCAGATGCCAACATCACTGGAGCCTGCAGTTTGCACCCACCCTATTGTCTCTGAACCTTCCCCTCCAAGTGGGGTCAGCCAATATGGAACAACTGGCTGAAACCTTCCAGTTTGGTGGGTAGTGGACTTAGGGCCCAGAGGTCTGTAAAATGTGCTGCAGCTGGCTGACAAAGAATGTAGTGGTATCGCTCACATGTGCTCTAGCAACTTTTGTAGAATTTCCACTCTCCTGTGCAATGCCCACCCCCCCACGCAGCTTATGATCTCTAACCTGCCCTTTAGGGACCCTGAACTCAGAGTCTCAGTGTCTGGCTGGGTATGGTGAGTCTCCACCCCCAACCAGCAACCGTTCATTGTCAACATTTGTCTTCTTTCATTGATGTCATGCCAAAGGAATATCTGGAGGGTACCCAATTAAAAACTAATCAAGGGAGGGCATAAATGTGTACTTTACAGCTCTTTCTCTGCACAAAATACAATATGTGGATGGGAATTTGTGGAAGCATGTGCCCCTCAGACACTGTGGGCATGCATGGGTCTGCTTCTTGTTTGCGACCAGCATGGACAATGGATCATGTATTCTTGTCAGCATGTGCACCTCCCCTCTGGCTCCCAAGGGGCAGCTGTGCACCGACAAGAGCCACATGTACCAGGCTGAAATAAAAGTCATTCGGCTGACCCACAAACCAGACGCTGTCACATGGTGAACAAACATAGCACCACTAAGTGACTAGGCCAGCTTGTAAAAAGGGGAGGCAGTGCTGAATAGTGATTAGTGCACAGGCTTGAGAACCAGAAGACCCAGGTGCAAATTCTGCAAGAGCCACTTACTCTGCGATCTTGAGCAAGTCACTTAATCTCTCCATTCTTCAGTCCAAAACTAGAACCTCACTGAAAACAAGATGCTGCATTTCAAATGGGCATTCCCACTTAAAACCTTTTAAAAACATTTATTTGATATGTTTGAATCAGTTGATTCAAATATTACAATTAAACATATGCAGTAGTACGAGAAACATTTTATTTGATGCTGTATATCTAAATTCTAAGTGAAGAGGACAGCGTATTATAACAATCTGAGGAGCACAAAGTGCGTTTGTGACATGCTGACTGGGGTTATGAGTGTTGAGTCAGCAGTTTGTAAGGAAAATAGCTATACTGGAAGCCAGCCTTTTGTGAGGAAAACTCTGTCAGTGCCTATTCACAAATGTAGCTCTAGTAGATGTGAATGACAGGCAGAGTCATGAGCAGCAGGAAATATCGGAAGCGCAATTGTATTTGTTAGCAACCTCTTTGGTCTTTCTTAAAATAAGGAGTGCCAAACGCAACCCTTAAGCATTTGTAAATGATGCCATGCCCTAGTAAGCACAATCTGCACTAAAAGGCATGTATAAGTGCTGAATGCACACACCATAGCCCACTGAGGCATGCTCTGGAGGTGTTGTGGGCTACTGGAAATGAAGATCAGAAGTACAATCCCCACTATTGCCAAACACTCAGTGTGTGACACTGGGCAGTTCACTTACCCTGCCAGTACACCTTGTTTGCACTGTGGCATCTTAACAACATTATTTTCAGCCACATATAGATATGCTTATCAGACTGCTACCAAAATTTTCCCACATAAAGAGGAGCTAGCTAGGATGCTAAGCAGTACCTTGCAGTATTACTACAGTGTGTTACAGTATGCTGCAGGAAACAGTGTAACTCAATGGCAATTAAGCCATTTTGTCATGCAGTACTTTGTGGCATGTCATTTAATGCGAGGTAACATATTGCATCCTGTCTGGCTGTGCTGTACATGCTGCTTAACAACTTTGCATCGCTGGGTGTGTATCCCTACACAGCATGCAGCCTTCATTCACTGTGTGGGGGATGTAAGTTGTGGCCAGTTAGATGTAAACACCCTGTTTGTGCATTACACAATGGCTGGGTCTGTCTGCATTTTATACTTCAATATTAGGATGGCCTGCTGAGGCATAAACCATTTTGTCAGTTACATTCCCCCATCAATAAAACAAGTCCATGTACCTGATCCCCTGGATGCACCTGGAAACAAACTATCACAGCTTAGTGTGCATTTCCAGGTCACAAATTACAAATAAATAAATAGGCTTTTGTGCCATGCAACTATTCTCATTGGATTTGAGTGGCTGTTATTTGCCAGGTGATTGGTACTTTAAATTACTCTTTCATTACTTTATCCAAATCACTTTTGTTAGTAGTGGTGTGTTTATTTGCAAGTACGTTTGCAGTTGTGGTGGGGGGTATGGAAGTATTCAGAGGACATATGTCCTCCCAATGTTGTCACTCACAATGGAGGGCTATCAGGTCATGTGTGAGTGTGGTTTTTTGGTTGTTTTGTGAGTGGACTTGACGCGAGTGCTGCGAGTTGTTCTTTTGTGCCAAGGGGTATTTTTTTTTTAACTTACTATGCTTTTTGGAGGCAGGATGGCTCCCCATCATTTTTGCATTCACAATATTACCTTCTGGCTATTGGAATATACACTCTTTTCCTGCCAGTCCCTGCTCTGGGAGTACTATCCCCAGCTTGCCTCATTGTCAACACTTCCAGTACGCTGCTTGCTATCTGAAGCCTCTTATCACTTTTTTGTTCCACATGAATTCTTTGAAATGCAGTACAGGGCTCATCATAATGCCATTAAAAAAATGGGAAACATCTTTTTTGTTGCATTGTTGCACTATTCTCCTAATTAAAAAAAAATTTCATTACAAACCTCCCTCCTAATTTATATTGAAAACATGATAGTTTATGCCAAAAGAATACAAAATAACATACATTAAGGCAAATCTCTCATATATCTGATCTAGCTTGTTACCAAATCTCCCATGAGGGTTAAAATTACATTTCCCAGATCTAGGTAGCTTGAAACACCACAGTTCTCAGGGTAATGCAATAACATTTTTGTATATATTTTATTTGATAGGTCCATGATATTTTACTGTCTTCCAGTCCAAACATATTCCCTCTTTGACAACCACAGAATGAAGTAGAAATCACTATGATGGTAATGAAACAAAAAGTTGATGAAGTTAGAGGCACATAAGTAATAGGAATTCAAATACCATTACACAAGAGCGGGCCAATGGATAAACCAGGTAATTATCGTCCAGTAAGTCTCACCTCCATAGTGTGTAAACTCATGGAAACAATACTAAAGGAAAGACTGGTGTTGTATCTGGAGGACAATGACCTCCAGGATATGAGGCAGCATGGGTTAATTTCAGGGAAGTCTTGTCAAACCAACCTCATGCAATATTATGACTGGGTGACAGGTGAGCTGAATAAGGGTCATGCGGTGGATCTTCTTTACTTGGACTTCAGCAGAGCCTTTGATTCGGTGCCTCATGGGCGACTTAGGGGGACGCGAACTGGTGTAGGGGTAGGGGAAAAAATGATGAACTGGATTACAAGCTTACTGAGTGACAGGCTTCAGCGGGTGATGGTGAGATAGGAGCTCTCAACTCCAAGACCAGTGACAAGTGGGGTGCCACAGGGCTTTGTGTTGGGGCCAGTATTGTTTGGGCTCTTCATATCAGACATTGCACATGGGGTGGTGAGCAAGGTAAGTCTGTTTGCTGACGACACCAAAATTGGAACAGTGGTGGAAGGAGAGGAGGGATGGAAGCAGCTGCAGGGGGATCTACACAAGCTAGAGGAGTGGTCCGAGAGGTGGCAGCTGGGTTTCAATGAAAAGAAGTGTAAGGTTATGCACTTTTGGGTGAAGAACCCAAGGAGAGAATACTGTCTGGGGGGGGGGTTAAGCTGAGGATCACTGAGGAGGAGAAGGACCTAGGGTAATGATAAAAGGGACCATAAACAACACTGCCCAGTGCAGGAGAGCAGCTGCAAAAGCGAACAAAATGCTGGGGTGCATAGCAAGGTTTTTTTTGTCCAAGTGAAGAGAGGTGATCTTGCCCCTCTACAGGTCACTGGTAAGGCCACACTTAGAGTATTGTGTGCAGTTTTGGAGGCCATTCCTAAAGCGTGATATCAGGCCACTGCAGGGGGTGTAGAGGAGGGCAACAAAGATGATATGTGAAATGGAGAGGAAAGACTGTGACAGCAGGCTGGGAGACCTGAATATGTACACCATGGAGAACAGAAGGGACAGTGGGGACATGATAGAGACATTCAAGTATCTGAGGGGAATCAGTAAGGATGGGGCAGATGGGGTCTTTACGTTAAGGAGGGGGAGGGTCACCAGGGGGCATGGGGTAAGAATAGAGGGAGAAAGATTTAGAAAGGAAATGAGGAGACACTATTTCACAGAGACGGTGACAGCAAAATGGAATGCCCTACCAGAATGGGTGGTATCATGTAAATCTGTGAACAGCTTTAAAAGGGTATGGGACAGGGAACAGGGGAGAGTGAGGGTGGGGAAGGTGGGGGTGGCAGTGGGATGACAAGGAGGAGGGGGGGTGGGGCAATTGCAAACTAGGGGTATTGGCTACACACTCGAGCAGACTTAGATAGACCGGGTGGTCTGTTTCTGCTGGCACATTCATATGTCTGTAAGTCAGTATAGAGCTGTAGTCCTGGAGATATCAAGAACATATTTAAAGCAGAACAATAAAACCCAAATCACCAAAGGCTATTCAGTAACAGAACATAGGCACTAAGAAAGGAGGAAGGTTATCTCCCTCTACCAACAAGGCGAGGTAAGACAATAACAGGACAAACTTTACTTGTTTGTCACCCTTTCTAGAAGGCTCAGGGTACCTTACAACAGAAAAAACAAACTGGAAATAAAAACAATACTGTGCAAAATAATAAATATAACAGTCAATCACAAAAAAAGAAAAATGAGATAGTTTGCCATTGCCAGGGTGTCTGATTATCAGAACTTAACCACTCATCCCAGATTGCTTAGTTCTTTTGTAAGGTATAGTAATGACCTATTAAAAAAACAAAAAAATCAGAAGCCTTTGTATCACCATGTGCATGACAGTGCTTCACACAAAGGCAGCAAAAGCTCACAAACCGCATGAATATTGTGTGGTTTCAACATTAGTTCTAGAGTGCACCCTCACCAAAGCACAATAGGGACCTTAGGTCACGATCTGAGCACAGAAAATGGAGTACCAACAGTTTTATTAACTAATCCAGTTCCTTTTTATGCAGGGTACAACATGGTCATAGGTGAAGTAAATCTTTGAACCGTTTTGCTTTTTTTCATACCTGCATATAAATAGAGGCATAGACATGATTGACCTAGTGTCTCTTCTGACCATAAATTACAATGTTACCATGTCATGAAATCAAACCTGTTTCAAACCAATTAACAGAGATTCGGATCTACTTTTAAAAATGTTAACTCCAAAGTAATCAACAAACTTACCTCTTGGCTCCGCTGCAGGTGGACTGGTTAGAATTGACACTGTTCCATCTTGACAACGCCGGAGTTCTTGAGCACTGGTCTATGGATCTACAACAAACAATCAAAATGGTACCTAGACAGGTATAACTTTAACAACCAAGAAGCCAGACTCAACCACAGGAATGGTTACACTTGTGACTACACTGCAGAGTGCTTGAACCTTTTCATCAAAATTGGAGAAACGTGTGTGAACACAATGCTCTTAGAGGTGAAAGAGTTACGGTCTGGTCCACAAAAAGGAAGCCCTGCACCAAGATGTTAATCTGTACCAGAAGGCATGCATATTTGTTGGCCCTACTTTTCCATGTGTATGGAGCTTTGTGTAGTCATAGTGGCAGTTCTCTGACTGGGCAGTAGATTGTGGGATGCTGCAGTCAGCTAGGACTGCCTCACCTCCGTTACAAAGGAGAACAATATTTTTTAGTTTAAAAAAAATCTATGCCATCCTGCCCATTAATTTGTTTGAGTATGGAGGGCTGGGCACCACTATGAGCAGGGGGGAGTTTGGGGGATCCCAAACAAGTCCTGTTCAAGGGGTGTATAGTGCTGTGGACTGGTGCAGACTGCAGCAATGCCCCCTTACTGGACCCAAACAAGACCACCCATGTTGATCCATGAATCAAGTTAAGCCACTTTCATAAAGTGGCACTTCCATCTGTGTGAAGACCTGTGCAGCTGTGGAGAGGGGTTTGCACATGTCTTGGCCTTCCATAAGTATCCACATAGGAGTGCATAAGACTCTGTGTCTTGGACTGTAAAGAATATCTATGTCTATATTTATAACTTTATCCATATATATGTCTATATCTACAGCTATAGTTATCGCTATCTCTTTCACTATCTATCTCTATCTCTATGTCTGGTATAGCCCTAATCAAAATATCACTGATATTTTTTTCTGAATGTAGTTTGACCTTATGGCATCGAGTCATATTTTCATTAGGTCCATGCCATGATTTTCGATTTATGCCATGCCTTATATTATACAATGGCAAGAAAAAAAATCCTGTATTCTAATTGTCCAGTGACCACCTTAACTGTGATGTTAGCCCAACACAAGCTCACAGTATAATAGGGAGCAATACAGGAAAGCTCAATAAGTTGAATGGCGATCAGAGAACAAAAGATACAGACACGTGATTCATCCTACACAAAAGTCATCTTTGTGCCTCATCTGTTTCTCACTCCAATGGCCAGCCCTATGTGGTCTTACAGATTTGGGCAATAGTGGGCCCAAAATAAGAAAGCAAACTAAAAAGACAAACAGCTTCAGAACAAAAACTGTAAGGCAAGGGTAACGCAAAAATGGTATTGGCAACAAAGCCAGGATTCAGATAAATACAAAATCACATGTACCCCATAATGCAAAGCATCATGGGATGTAGATGTAATGCACCATGAATGGCTGGTTCTGTTTTAAGCAGGAATGCATGCTGCCAAAGGGTCTCTGACACAATCTGCAAAGGGTGAGAACAGAAAACACAGACACATGTTCCATTCAACACAGGACTCTTCAGTGTGTCTCATCTGTATCTCACCCCTAGGGTAACAAGGAACCAGCCCTTATATGGTCTTACAGGTATGGGTCATGGTGGGCTCAAAATAAGAAAGCAACTCCAAATCCATAAGATCAAGTAAGGGCTGGTTCGTTTTTCCTCTGGGGTGAGATAACAATGAGGCATACTTATGAATCCTGAGCTGGACAAAACACGTGTCTGTGTTTTCTGTTCTCAGAATTTACAGACTATGTGACAGGGCATTAGAAACCATGCATTGTTGCTTAAAGCAGAACTAGTGTAAATTTGCATGATGATTCGCATATACACTCCAAGATGCTTTGCATTATGAAATTACTCTGTGTGGGATTTTGTATTTCTTTGAAACCTGGCTTTGTTGCCAATGCTGTTTTGAGTAACCTTTGTCTAGTAGTCTTTTTTGCTGAGGTTCTTTGTCTTTTTAGTTTGCTTTCTTATTTTAGGCTCAACATGACCAAAACCCATAAGGCAATATAAGGGCTCTTCCCTCTGGAGTTACAGTAGATACAGATAAGGCACATTAATGAGTACTGTGCGGGACAAAACATGTGGCTGTGTCTTCTGTTCTCAGACTTTGCAAATTGTGTGAGAGGCACTTTGGCACCATGCATTCCTGCTGAGTGCAGAACCAGCCTAAATTCTCATGGTGATTTGCATATAAATCCCCTGATGCTCTGCATTATGTGGATAGGTGTGATTTTGTATTTTTCTGAAACCTGGTTTTATTGCCAGTGCACTTTTTGGGTGATCCTTGTCTCAGTGCTTTTGTGCTGAGGTTCTTTGTCATTTTAGCTTGCTTTCTTATTTTGAGCCCACCATGACCCAAACCTATAAGATCACACTAGGGCTGGTTTGTTTTCCCTTGGAATGAGAGACAGGGTAGGTACAGAGTCCTGTGTAGAAAGAAACATGTGTCTGTGACTTTTGTCCTTACCCGTTGCAGATTATGTGAGAGACTTTTTAGCACCACACATTTCTCATAAAACAGTACCAGCCTAAATGTTCATGATGATTTGCATTAAGGCATTATATGTGTGATTTTGTATTTTTTGGAAACTTGGCTTAGTTGCCAGTGCCCTTTTTTGGGGTAACCTTTTGCTCAGTGCTTTTGTACTGAGGTTCTTTGTCTTTTTAGCTTGCTTTCTTACTTTGGACCCACCATGACCCAGATCCATAATACCACATCACAGCTGGTTTGTGTTTCCTGTGGGTTTAGATACAAGATGAAACACACTGATGAGTCCTGTGTAGGAAGAAATATATGTCTGTGTCTTCTGATCTCACCATATGTAGATTGTGTGAGGGACCCTTTTGGCATCATGCATTCCTGCCTGAAACAGAACCAGCCTAAATTGTCATGATTATTTACAGATACAGTACATTCCATTATACTTCGCAGTATGGGGCAATGTGTGATTTTATGTTTCCTTGAAATCTGGCCTTGTTGCCAATGCCCTTTTGGCTAACCTGTGTCTTCAAAATGTAAGAATACAACAAGGTGTTGCATCAACATGTAGCCTGAAAACAAAACAATAATGGCAATATTAAATGCACACTGAAAATAGAGTTAGAGTCGACGTTTCGACCATAGATCTTCTTCAGGAATGATCTAAAACAGAAAGAAATGATGAGACACTGAGTCCTGTGTAGGAAACTAAGTTTTCTCTTTTTCTCTTTTAGATAATCCTTGCATTAATATTTTTGTGCTGAGGTTCTTTGCCTTTTAGATCTAGCTACAGAGTATATACTGTATAGTCCATTCTAAAGTTGTTCTTGTGGCTTTTCTTTGCAAGTTATTGATCCAAGATAGCCAAACTGAGAGTCAAAATCTCATTGTCAATGGGATACATCTTAACAATGCAATGCATGAGGCAACATTTAAAGAGGAAATAGATGCCAACAAGCCCATAAAAATGTGTGCAGTAGACATACAAGCATATGAAAAAGCCAGCAGATAAAGGCCTTATGATCTATCAATTCTGCTTGTGAGTGCAGTTCCCTCAGTGTTTACTGAGGGACTCACCCTCCCTCCCCTTGACCCTCCTCACTAACAACCTCCCCCCAACCCCCTCATGTAACTTTTCCATTTACTCTGTCCCATCTTCTCTTGAAGCCATCTACCTACTTCAGGAGACCACCTCCTCTGGAAACTCATTCCACTTGGCCACCACCCTCTTAGTGAAAAAGTGCCTCCTTAACTCTCTCCTAAATCTTCCCCTTGCCAGCTTTAGGCTGTGCCCCCTAGTGGACTCTTTCCACTAAGACTGAAGAGGCTCTCAGTGCTCTTCCTGATTATACCTTTAAGGCACTTGATGGTCTCAGTCATGTCCTGCCTCTCCCTTCTATCCTCAAGGGAGTACATGTTGAGCTCTTTTAGTCTCTCCTCATATAAACTTTGCCCTGCTGACCCTGGATCATTTTGGTTGTCCTTCTCTGGACTGCCAAAACAAAGGCACTTACTAACAGTATTTTTTAAACTATCAGTATATCTGCTAAATCTGCATTTCTAAGTGATCTTATTTCCTTGCTGTTTCTTATTTCTTCTACTCTGCCACACACATTATAACATTTCTAAACTGGTTGGGCCTATGGATGGGCAGTATTAGAATGATTATGACATATTTTATGAGGAGACATATGTATCTGTGTCAGATGTCTCATTAGTTCATATTGGTTCAAACATCTAAACTAAATCTGTCCCTTTAGTGTTCATAGCTTATTATATTAACATAACCATAAAACACATAAAAAATAGGAAATAACGGTGGGGGGGAACCCCATTTTTCACTGAAATGTTCACATCTGTTGTTAATAGTTAGCCCACATTAGGACTGGTCTAATGTTTGGATGCAACTATGGATGTTCGCAGTGAAATATTTGCAGCTTGTGTCAGAAAACTTATGCATGCACCATTTTGTTTATGCAAATTGACACAACTGCTGCAAAAACTCAGTGGCCATTAAAAGGTCTCCTGGGTTTTGTTTAATCAGGAGGATGCTGACAGGCCTGGAATTTGGCCATGTGTAGGCATCCTCCTGCCTGAAACTCCCAGTCAACGCCTGTGCCAATTGCCACTTTATGACTTTCTCTTGGAAATGGCTAGCAAAGTACTTCCCACAGTAAAGGCCCCACCCCTATCTGTCAAGTTTATTAGGTAAGGATTGGCCTAGGCCATAGAGGTGGACAATGACCTGCACCTTCGACTTGATACCACACATGTGCCCAATGCTGGCCCATCCCCCTGCCTGCCACATTGGATAATGTCTTGCCCTGGGTTTCTCCATTACTTGGGGGCTCACTATGGGCCAAGTCATGGTGGCTTTAGAAACAGTAAACAGAGATTATTCCAATCCGATGTAGCCAGCAACAAAGGAAAGATACTTGGAGCAGGACTAGAGGTGCTGTGGAGAAAGTTTGGATGGCATGAACCTCTGGCAGAAGAAGAAGAAAAAAAATTAGTAATCAAAAATACTGTAATACATGCATGGTAATGGAATTAGATGACTGTACACGTGCTGTACATGAAACTGGAAGATACCAGAAATCTGTATAGCCAAAAAGGGTAAGATAGGTCAGATTTTTCACCGGCTTCGTTGCATTGCAGCTTTTAGTCTTTGTTGGTCCCGATCTACAAATTTCAGACATGTACATTATTGCACACACAAATGTGTGTGCCTAAATTAGTGTTGTAATTAGCTTTGATTAGATGGACTACTAACCAGCTTTTGAACAGAACTTTTACAGTACCCCTTTTTGTGGAATAAAATAGAATCACAAATATGGCCCACTACTACATAAGTAGAAGGCTGAAACGTACCGAATATAGTCCTTGACTGTCATGTTGCTCAGTCCTCTTTCATACAAGGAAGCTGCAAGGAAGAACATATTTCCTGTATCATTTCCATCTGGCAGAAACTTTGTGCTGTCAGCATATCGTACAGTCAGACCCTAAGTTTACAAAATCTTTGTTTAATGTAATTTTACCTGTATCCATCACATACTGTAGCTAGCCAAAACTACTGTAGTTAGACCGCTACACAAGTTACATCCAAGTACACTACTAGGCACCCATTAGTGTTTACGATCACTGTTTCTAAATGTATCAACTAAGAGGTACACAAGCCAAAGTAGCAATTATTAAACTGACTTTTCAATTGAATAATGATCAATGCCTGCCTCCGTTTGTTTGTGTGTCTATCTATATATTAGTAAATATGCTGTTTAAGGTTGGGATGATTAGATTCCAATTTTCAGATTTGGGTACATCGTAATCTGATCCATAGGTTATGATTTAGAATTTTTCAATTTTGTTGCTAAAAATTCTAAATCCTAATCAATCAGATTCCAATCAGATTCTGATCAGATTCAGAATACAAAATCCCAAATCTGAAATTTAAAGTTCTCCATGCAGGCCTGGCAGAAAGTTAAAGCTGATGGTATTGTAAACTTGGATCAAATTTAGACTCAGGTATTCCAAAATTCAAAAAAGGGCATACGGATTTGATTTCAATATACTGTATCTTGATACCCAAGGTCCAATGCACTTTGGATAAACCACAAATCACCAAGAAAGATGATCTATCAGGGTTGGAGGGGAGGTTGCCTAAGTAGAGGTGACAGACATATCATAATAGTCTTCCTTTACTTCCACAAGGTGCCGGCTTGTGTCAGAAAAATGAGATAAGTTTTACTTTCAGTGTTTTCTGCCAGAAGCAGCAGATATAAAAATAATTGTCCATTCACAACTGTTCCAGACACTTTAACACTCATTCCCATATGGAGCATGTATGTGAATCAAAACATGCCATGCGTAACCTTATTCACAATGGCCACTGCAAACAGTAAACAGGTGCAGAAGATGATGTGAAAAAAAACTATCATGTTCATGCATCAAAGTGCTGAAAAACCATTTAAAGAGGTGAAAAAAACTAAAATTCCATTGTTTGGGAAGAACAAAGTAGGAGATTTCATACCTTTTAGTGTACCACCAAGACATGTTGAAAACACTGACTTTCAGGCTTACACTGAGTCCTACTTCAGGTAATTGCAATGACTTTTTTTATTGCATGTTTTTCAAATGGACTTTAAACCTGATGTCTAAACAACCTGTACTCGTGACATATCCCATGTATTTTGCAGTTTAGTGTAGACAAATTCTTCCCCTGACTAAAGCTTTGTGAAATTATAACCTCAACCAGCAAAATTTTCATAGAATTGCTATTCCAGTTCTGATATTTGCCATGGAATCTTTTTGAAAATGATGTACGACAATGTAAACTGTGGGATTAGAACAACAGTTAATGCAAATTGCAAACAGTTTTAGCATAAAAACATAGATAACAGTAGCAAAGAAAGACCCAGCAGCCCATTTAGTCTGCCCACTCTACTTGACTACACTGTGAAGGCCCTAGTGGCCAGCTCTCCCTCTTACTTCTGCCCCTTCCCTCTTATTATGGCCATGTGCCACTCTCACCCTACCCTGAGCCACCGCTCTTCACCAATGTTTTAGCCAGCAGCACCCCTCTAGCAGTCTATTTCATTTATCCACCACTCTTTCAGGGTTCGAAATTAAGTTTTGCAGCCACTAGCCAGCAGGGCTGGTGACTGGGAAAATCCACTTGCCGCACACACATCTCTACTGTCACAGTTGGTGTACTTACTGGAATGTTATCTTTTTTTCTATAAGCCCACAGGTTTAGTTAAAGGAAAATCTTACTAGACCGATACAAAATCTACCAGCATTTGACCAGCGGGCTGGTGCCAGTTTCGATCCCTGCTCTTTTGGTGAAAAAAATGCTTGCAAACATAATATTGAATCTTCTTCCTGCCCAATTCAGTGAATTCCTCCTTGTACCTGTCTTCTCATTAAAGGCAAAAATAACTTCAGAATCCACTCTGTTCTATCCTATGCCAGCACTGGTAAAGTTTCTATCATGTTCTGTCTCTCCCTCCTGGTCTTGCATCCTCTCCTACCACACTCACTCACCCCCATTCCCTGAATCACTATAGTCGCCCTTCTGTGTACTGCCTCCACCCTCTTACAGTCCTTGCACAGGTATGGATTCCATAACCCTGTACATTACTGCAGGCATGGTCACACTTGTGATCTGTATAGTAGGAGGATCACCTCCCTGCATTTACTGCTGATTCCCCTCCCAATGGACACCAATATTCTATTTGTCCTGCCTACAACATTCTTGTAATATGCTGAGGATTTCAGATTAGCTGAAATTATGAGCCCCAGGTCTGTCTCCTTAGCTATGCCTTTTACTGCTGCTTATCACCATGGGATCATCCTGAAAACTAGGTGCTGCACAGACACACCAATCTTGAAAACAGAGCTCTAATAATTTCTTCTAATGAGCCTGAGATCCACCTATGGATTTTCATGGACAGTAGCTGTACCTGATTTGTAATGATGAATAGGAAAGTTAAATTACAGGTTAAGGTATGTGAATAAAATAGCACATCTTTGGACCTCCCCAACTCATCTTAACAAGATTATTAGGCAAAACTCTAGGGCTCCAGGATTCTTACTGGGAGGTGAACAGAAGCTCTAGTGGAAAGTTCCCTCATAAGCAAGCATTTATCAATGCTGAATGTTTGCTTGCTGGCATTAGCAGTGAAAGGACCTCTCACAGCCGAAGAGCCTTCAGCTTTAGGGCCCCCTCCTGGTTCAACACACTGCCCCCCTCCATCTCTGAAGCTCCAACTATATCGTGCTTCAAAACTTCCTTACGTAACCACCTTATTAGCACCCGGAGCTGTAATTGCCACTAGTGAAAGCCGTACTCAATACTTATGACAAAGCTTACTACTAAGCTGCTAAGGACAACATAATTCTGGTATTGTTTGCATCAATCCTACCTGTACCAGCTTGTTTGTATCTATGTCTTAAGTTACTGTTATACTGTGTTGTACTGTTATACTGAGTATTTTCGTTTGTCTTACGGTGACAAGGTACCTTTGTAAATGAGCCTATGGCTCAAAGGTTTTCCAAACTGCTGTTTAAATAAATAAATAAGTGCAGGAGTTAGACAGATGCAGCATAGGAATGGCAGTGATGTATTGAACTGACACCAGCTCCACCCCACCCTGCAGAGATGGACAGGTATTGGGGTGTGCCTTTAGGTCATCACTCACAGTGGTCATGACATTTCACCTCACCCTACCCTGCAGACATTGACAAGTGTTGAGGTGAGCTTTGGGGTGTTTGGGCTTTACACTCACCTCATTCCATAAGGAAATACATTGAAATGGATGCAGTATAGGAGAATGGTGTGAACTCTGGGGCCAAAGAGTCCAAGGTGCACTTCGATGCATGTCACTGGCTGTAGGGGAGGTGGGGGGTAGGGTGGAATGGCCTGAGCATTACTGTTGACAATCCCAAGTTACACCCCTGATGCATGTCAGTCCCTACAGCATAGGGCAGATGCCTGTCAGACCCTACAGGGTAGGTCATTATGGTCAGAAACCCTAAGGCCCTGAGCATGCCTTGGTATTTCTA
Source organism: Neoceratodus forsteri (assembly GCA_016271365.2). Lineage (NCBI taxonomy): Eukaryota > Metazoa > Chordata > Ceratodontiformes > Ceratodontidae > Neoceratodus > Neoceratodus forsteri. The sequence continues at coordinate 602,921,357 of CM057456.1, read as the reverse complement.
CTCTAAGCTTTCAACATGAGCCACTTGTGACCCCACCACATGAACAGCGACACTATCAGTTTGTCAGCCGAAAGGTGGTTTTGCACAGTGACTGCGCCATTAATGACACAGGTATGAAAACACATTTTTTTTTTATTTAGTTGTTTAACCAGGTATAGCACACTAAGCTGAAAGCTTTTTTACAGGAGCGACCTGGGAGCACAAGGAGGTTAAGTGACTTGCTCAGGGTCACACAGTATGCAAGTGGAAGCCGTGGGATTCAAACCCAGGTCTGGTCTGCTGGATGTCACCAGATTTGCAGCTCAGAGCCTTAGACCACTGCGCTATACTGCCTCCTGGTGCCAACATTTCCAACATGATGTGAAAAATCACAGCTGTACTGTTCATGAGGAGGTGTTTAAAAATGGTAATGATGAAAATCTGGAGTGAAAATATAAAAAAACTGGTGAAGTCACAAGCGTGCATAGAAATTGCGTAATGCACACCCATAATGCAATTATATGGGGGATATTTTTTACCAGATTTTCAATATAGGCATTTTAGGACCGACACTCATGAACAGTTTTACTGTGATTTTCTTGATCTGTCCCAAACACTGATTTCCCACAGTGACTGTGCTATTCTGCACTGGAAGTGTGAAAACACATTTTGGCCAGAATGTGAAAAATGCCAGCTGTACTGTTCATAAGAATGTGTGGAAAAATGGCAATGTTGGAAATTTGGAGTGAATATATTACAAATTTGTGAAGTTACAAGGGTGTGTAGAAAATGCGTAATGCACACTCGTAAAACAGTCATTTTATGGACTTTTGCGACTGAATTTTCAAAATAGGCATTTTAGAACCTCTACTCATGAACAGTGTCACTGTGATTTTCTTAATCTGTTCCAAACACTGATTTCCCACAGCGACCGCGCTATTCTGCGCTGGAAGTGCGAAAACACATTTCAGCCAGGATGTGAAAAATCACAGCTGTACTGTTCATAAGGAGATGTAAAAAAAATACCAGTATTGAAAATCTGGAGTAAAAATATTACAAATTCATGAATTTGCAAATGAGCGTGGAAATTGCACAACACACACTTGTAACACAGTCATTTTGGGGAATTTTTTCACCAAATTTGCAACATAAGTTTTTTGGGAGCCTACCTCATGAACAGTGACTGTCATTTCATTAATCGGTCCTGAAAGGTGATTCTGCACGGTGACCACAAAATCACCTTTTGGGACTGAATAACCAAATGACAGTCACTGAATTCATGAGATGGGGTCCCAAGAACCCCATGTTGAACATTTGGTGCAAAAATTTGAAAAAATGACCGTGATATGCACCAAAAATCTCAGGAAGAGGGAATGGACACGGAAATAATAGAAGGCATCCTTAGAATGGCAGAAAAAGGGAGATATTGTTGATGGGGGACCTGAATATGCCAGATGTTAACTGGAGCACCTTTGCTGCAGGCACATCCAAGAGCAGGGTAATTTTTGATGCACTACAAGAGGCGTGCCTCAGACAGCTAGTACTGGAACCCACTCGGGATGGAGCAGTCTTAGACCTGGTACTCTCAAATGGGGACGGAGAAAGAAACTCAGATTTAGAAGTGGGTAGCCATCTGGGAACAAGTGACCACCAAACAGTGTGGTTCGGGGTAGATGAACAATGGGGAGTAATCAAAACAGCCATCACAGAGGCAACAAGCCTTTGTGTAAAGCAAATCAACAAAACACAATGAAGGAAAAAAAAACGTTATGGTTCTCAAAAGAGGTGGCAGGAAAGGTTAAGGAGAAAAGTATAGCATTCAGGAAATATAAAGAAACACAGAACGTGCAGGACAGAGAACTTTATCAGTTAAAGCAGAAAGAGGCAGGAAAGGCAATCAGAATAGCAAAGGCCCAAACCGAGGAAAGGATAGCTAACTCTGTTAAGAAGGGGGATAACACCTTTTATAGGTACATTAGGGAGTGAAGAAAGACCAAAGGAGGGATACTGAGGCTTAATAAAGGGGAGGGAATGTGGGCAGAGGGTGACAGTGAAAAGCAGGGATACTGAATGAATATTTCTGCTCAGTATTCACAAAGGAAGAGGAGGGGGAGGTACCTAAACCAAACAAGGGAAACACTCTGAAGATGGGAGTCAATACCAGTCCATTAACAGAAGAAAGTGTTCTAAAAGAACTAATAAAATTGAAGGTGGACAAAGCAATGGGGCCTGATTGGATTCACCCAAGAATTCTAAAAGAGCTAAGGGTAGAACAAGAGACACCGCTGACTACTCTCTTTAACAAATCATGGGAGGATGGGGTGGTACCTGAGGACTGGAGGAGGGTGGATGTGACTCCTCTTCACAAAAGTGGGAGCAGAACAGAGGCAGGAAACTACAGATCAGTTAGTTTGACCTCAGTGGTAGGGAAAATGATGGAATCACTTCTGAAGGAAAGAACTGTTGAGTACCTAGAGTCCAGTGGGGCACAGGACCCAAGACAGCATGGATTCACGATGGCAAGGTCGTGTCAGACGAATCTAATAGATTTCTTTGACTGGGTGATCAAAGTAGTAGACCAGGGAGGGGCTGGGGACATGGCCTACCAAGATTTTAGCAAGACTTTTGATACAGTCCCTCACAAAAGATTAATACACACGTTAGCCAGCCATGGAGCGGGTCCCAAGGTGGTAGCCTGGATAAAAAATTGGCTAGACAACAGGACTCAAAGGGTAGTAGTAAATGGAGTCCACAGTGAAGAAAGGAGGGTTACTAGCGGGGTACCGCAGGGTTCAATATTGGGACCGGTCCTTTTTAATGTCTTTATAAGAGACATTGCAGAGGAACTGGAAGGAAAAGTATGTCTCTTTGCAGATGACACAAAGATCTGCAACAGGGTTGATACACAAGATGGAGTGGAAAGGATGAGTAGGGACTTGGCAGGGTTGGAGGAATTGTCAAATGTATGGCACCTCAGATTCAATGCAAAGAAGTGCAAGGTAATGCACCTGGGAAACAAAAACCCAGGGGAAGAGTACACAGTGGGGGGTGAGATACTGACAACAGTAAAAATGGAAAGGGACCTGGGGGTAATTATATTAGATGATCTAAAGGTGGGCAAGCAATGTGAGAAGGCAGTAAGGAAGGCTGGGGGGATACTGGGATGCATATGGAGAGGCATAAATAGTAGAAAACAGGAAGTTGTTATCCCTCTGTACAGACAGTTGGTGAGACCCCATCTGGAGTACTGTGTGCAGTTCTGGAGACCCCATCTCCGCAAAGACATAGACAGAGTGGAGGCTGTCCAGGGAAGGACAACCAAAATGGTGCACGGTCTGCACCAGAAGACATATAAAGAAAGACTAAAGGAGCTTAATATGTATACCCTTGAGGAAAGAAGGGAGAGAGGGGACATGATAGAAACTTCCAAGTACCACAAGGGAATCAACAAAGTCCAAGAAGGTAGCATATTTCAGAAAAAGAGATGTGCAAGAACAAGCAGGCACAATTTGAAGATGGAGGGGGGATGGCTCAGAGGTAATGTGAGGAAGTATTTTTTCACAGAGAGGGTTGTGGATGCATGGAACAGCCTCCCTGAGGAGGCCATGGAGTCAAGAACAGTGGGGGAATTCAAGAATGCATGGGAAAGACATAAGGCAGTCCTAGTGGGGGGTAGGAGGAAGTAAGCTGTTGGTTAACTAGGATCTGCAGCTTATCTGTTAGGTAGGAAAATGGGCTGACTAGGGGGGCTAAGCAGTTGTTATCTGCTGTCAAATTCTATGTTTCTATACAGCTCACCGGCATTTCTTTAGTTCACGGTCAGCTTTGAAGAGTGCAGACGTGTTCCTGCACCACCGAAGATCATCGCACCAGGCTCTGGAGGTAAGTATGGGGTGAGGGGTGTGTGGGGAGGTGGGGTACAGAGATGGTGGGTGTAGGCTGTGGGAGGGGGGGCAAGAGAGTCAATGAGGGACCATTTTCTTTGTTACAGTTTTTTTTTTTATTATTTTACATGGATGACGTGGGACTTTTGCCACACTGGGGTGAGCTCCCAGAGTGGCACCTGGAAGTTTTGGGGGCAGTGGAGCCAACAGAGGATTGGGCACCCCCATTGGCCATACAGTGTGGGAAGGGAGACATGAGGACACTGGACTTCTGTCACACTGGCGTGGGCTCCCAGCGTGGCACCTGGAAGTTTGTTTTTTGGGGAGGGGCACTGGAGCTGATGCAGGGGGGCACTGAAGCCGATGGGGATTGGGCACCCTCATCGGACATACAGTGTGCTTGGGGGGGGATTGTGCATGAGTCGAGGGGGATTGGGCATCCCCTTGGCATACAACAAAGGGGGGTGCATGCGTACAACCACTGCTACAATCAGCAATGGTGACATGGAGGCAATTTGCATACTGCTGATGGCAGGGCAGTATGCAAATTGCCTACACGTTACCACCACAGATTGTAGTGGTCATTTGCTTTCCACTGTATGCCACTGCAATCTGAACTGCTGTCATAGACAGCTGGGACATTCATTGGTGCGGTGCAGCCATGCCTGCAAAAACACTGAGTGCATTGGAAGCGGGGGTGCCACACCTAGGAAAACTCATATGGTGGCACTATGTTTCTTGCACATGCGTGCAAGCAAACATAATAAAAGCATTCCCACACTGTTGAAGATCGGTTTCCCCTCCTTACGTAAACTATCCTGTTGTAAATTATTTTGAAACAATGTAACTTTAAGGATGAATTTAGCGTCTTCTGTTAAAAATGATATTGCATCTGATGAAAGGACCTGTGTGGCCCAGAAAGCGTGTCTACTATATTATCTTCGTACAAGACATACATTATGTTTGTCCAATAATAGGTATCAAACTAAAATGTGACCACATAAATAACTAAATAAATCACATTAAATGAACATTCAGGAGTAAATTATGAGAAACAGAACTAAAGTTTATGCACTTTAAATGCACCTTCACATGAGGTTCCTTTAAAGAGCTGGCAGATAACCCCAAAAATGGTTTTGCTGTAGATTTTTTTAAATAGAATGATGTAGACATTAATGCAAACTGAGAAATTTTGTAATTTCCTTTGGAAAGTGGCAGAATCCTATGAATTTAGTGTGAGTGGGATTCTATGGAAATCACAGCATTTGGCCAAATTTCAGAGAATGCAGAGTTCACAAATTAGGGCCAGCTCTACCCCAGATAGTCCACAGCAATATCACCATTGTAACTCTCAAAGATACAAATCATCGAAGTGACCCTTTCAGAATCTGGGAAGGCATGTATTATCAATGAAAAAATATTTGGAAAATACTAACAAGAAACCTTAGACATCTCCGGCAGAACTGCTTGTGTGAAATCCATCAGACAGTCTAACACGCAGCCTGTATAGTTGACAACTGTAGATACTCAAAATGCCCTGTCAATGATTTTGTTTCAGTCTGGCTGGTATAGTTTGTGCAGATTATGTTCATTAGTATATTGCTGCCTCTGAGCAGTCATGTAAAACATTTTCAAAGATCCTCATCTGTTTCTGAAAAAATTGCCCACCATTTCATCATTGCTAGTATCTTTAGTAGCCATAAATAAGAACAGCCGTGGCTGTGAATCCTGAAGTGAGAAAGGGCAGATACAAGAAGTGGTGAAATCCTTTTTTTAGCAACTCCAGTATAACCAGCTCTACAGATGCTATTGACCTAGAAAGCAGTGTTTTAAACTTTCATGCCTTTTACATCATCTCGTTGCAGTCTTCTTAGAATAGAAATGTTTGCTGTGGCTCTGTACACCTGGGGGAAGTTCTTTAGAAATGAAAGTATTCATTTTTCAGTACCAGCATATAGTCAAAGGTCTGAAGCTGTCTTTATTCAGAAAAAATGCTATAGCATCCAGCCCACTGGCACAGGGGTAGCACTACTGCTCATGAAGCTGACAACCAGGTTTGGAAGTGGACTCTGGGTTGTCAGAGGGCCGGATAGGGGGGAGGAGGATAAGCACCTATGGAACTGCTCTCCTCCTCTGGGGAGGGAGAGATCTGGTGCTTGGCAACACCCTAATCCCTTGCAGGAGCTAGAGGTGAGTGTGCCTGGGACCAGTGAGGCTCCTGAGATTGGTGGCTGTGGCAGATGTCTGCACATCTGGAGCTGGAGCATGCCAAACATGTGCTGACGTCAGTGCATATCTGCTCCACCTGGGGTTCAACACAAGAAAGGAAAAACAGTATGTGACTGGGCAGAATGACACCAAGGAACCTATAGCCCCACTGCCCAAATAACACCTAGAGTAAATCTCAGCAGGGGAAACAGGTAGATCATGGTCTCTCCCCTTGACCTTGAGGGTGCCCCACCATGAGGGGTATGTCACGGGCCTTTCCGTTCGGGCCACGAGGGAGATGCTGGATGGTGGGTGGCTTGCTGGGTCATATGGGCTGATCTAAGAGGTATATTCCAGCAGAAGCCAGAGAGCGTAAGTAGTACTAAAACAAATAAACAAGCCAGCTGTACAATAGATTAATATAGAAACCTGAGAATCCTGATTAAAAATGAAGCCCCCTTTTAATTGTACAGTAGGTAGTAGGGAAGGGATTTTCCAGAGTAAGGAAACGTTCTTGAAAATAACAGGCTATAGCTCTTAAAATTGCAATAATATATTAATCACAGAGAAAAATAACTGAATGTGTCAAAGAACCTGCCGAAGCACACGTGTAAAATGCACTACAACCACAAGAGAGACACAGCTTATCTAGTAATACTAAGATACACCCAAGCATAATAGTCGTCTGGCTGCTGCCATGATGTCAGTTTTAGAAACAGAAAAGAAACCTAGATGTTACTGGCAGAAAATTGTCCCTTGGCCCATTGTGTTTTGTCTAGTTCTACATCTGGAAAAACTCTTGTGGTTCTTCACTCCTCATCTTCCCTCTCCTTTGGATGCAATCTTAACCAAGGCCAGGTAAGTCCCCCATCCATATCTGAATCCCCCTACTGCTTGCACACAGACCACCTCTTTTAGTAGCCTATTCTACCCTCCACCACCTTTTCCATGAAAAAATATACTTTCTGGTATCCCTTTTAACCCCTCCCACCAGATTTATGGAGTTACCCCTGATGCTTGTGTTCCCCTCAGAACAAAAAGTCTCAGCTTTCTACTTTGTTTACCCCATAGAGGTATTGGTATGCCTCAGTCATGTCACCTCTCTCCCTTCTCACCTCAGTGTGTACATATTTAGGTCCTAAAACCTCTCCTTGTAAGTTCTTTCCTGCTGTCCCTGGATTGTTTTGGTTACCCTCCACTGTACCAATATTGCTTTGTCTCTGTCCTCCTTCAAATGCAGTCTCCAAAACTGTACACAGTATGCAGGTGAGGATGAACCAGTGATCTATACAGTGATGTAGCACTTCTCTTTGGTGGCTACAGAGCCCCCTCCATATGTAACCTATCATCCTATTTTCCCCATCCCAATGCCCTTTTACCTTGCCCTGTTGTCTTCAGACTATCTAAAATGATTGCCCTCTAGTCCATATCCTCCGTAATGCTTTCTCCTACTTCTTGCCCATTCTGCATTCCGTGTTGGAATTTTTTTACCCTTATGTGCATCACCTTCACAAATTGGCATTAACTTTTAACTGTCATACTTTACACTTCTCTAATCTACCCAGGACTTCTTACATAATTCTCACCCCATTCTCACTACCCACCCACCCAGAGATCTCTGCATCATCTGTGAAAAGGCATATCTTGCCCTGTATCCCAACCCCAATGTCACAGATGAAGCTCTTAAAGAAGTCTGGTCCCAGAACCTATCCCTGTGACCCCACTGACCCATGAGAATTCCTCATTAATTACCACCCCCTGATTTCTGCCACTTAACCAACTCTACACCCATCTTGTGAACTTGTCTCCCACCCTGAGCTCGAGCATCTTCTTTACCAACCTTCCATGTGGGACAGAGTTGAAGGTTTTACTGAAATCAAGGCACAGTATGTCTGCCACCTGTCCCTTGTACCCTGCCTTTCTCACACAATCGAAGAAAGTGATCAGGTTTTTCTGACCTGCCTCCCCCATCCCCAGGTGAACCCATGTTGTGTTTTGCCCTGAAGTCCATTGGCATCCAGGAAACTTACCAGCCTGTCCCTTACTATGATCTCTAGCAGCTTACCTATTGTATACATTAAATTAACAACTCTCGAGTTCCCTGGTTTATTTCTGCTCCTGCTTTTGTGTAGGGGCACTATGTTTTTCCTGTCCTCCAATCCCTGGGTACAATCCCAGCCTCCAGTGAATTTATAACAGCTGTCAGTGGGCTCTAGTAGGAACTGCTCCATCTCCTTTAGTATACAGGGAAAGAGCCCATCCACGCCATAGATGTATCCCCCTTCAGTGTGCTTAAGGCCTCTAGTACCTGTTTCAAAAAAATTGGATCATTGTAGAATCCCACTCCCCTTCCCTTTTGCCTTGACTGCACAGTCAGGCAACAGACCATTTCCATTTAATGTGAACACTAAACAAAAATATTTGTTCAGGATATCTGCCTTTAGTTTTATTTGAATATATTTGATTTCGAATCTTGGGGATGTTTTATTGTACAGCGCTCTAATCCACTGGATAGGGCACTGTATAAATAAAATCTGTCTTGCCTTTCCATCATCCTGCTCCTTCCACTCACCTTCTTTTTCCTTCTGACTAGTCTCTTATTAGTTTTTCACTTCTCCCATATGTAATGAAAGAAGGTCATGTCTGCTTCCTTCATTCCGTCAACTACTTTTAGCTCCTCATCACTCTTAGCCTTCCTCATGGCCCTGCTGGCCTCTTTCATCTCTATCCCATCTCTTTCCACTTGGCTGGTTTTGAGTTTTTTTAATTCCTATTTCTTTTTTCTCACATCCACCCCTGCACTCCTTGTTAACCACAATGGTTTTTTATACCATGTATTCTTTCCTGTTATCTATCATGGAGCTTAATGGCTTCTGATATCCCGTTTTTATCACTTTTCACTTCACTTCGCCCCCCACTGCCACTCTTACCCCTTCAAGTGTCCCTTCAACAGCAACTTCAACATTCCAGAATCAACCCTCATAAAATCCAGGACCATTGTCTGAGACTAATTTCTCTCTATTTCAAACCACGTTGCCTGGTGGTCATTGGCTCCCAGTGGATCCAGCACTGTGGCCTCAACTATACTGTTTCTATTTGTATGGACTTAGTCAAGGGTGGCAACCTCCCTTGAAGGCTTTTCCACCCTGTGTACTAGAAATATTTCCTGAAAAACCTCTACCAGCTTTTGACTTCTTCCATTTGTTTCTTCTGTGATCCTCCAGTCTACATCTGACAAGTTCAAGTTACTCAGCAGCAGCACCTCCCCATATTGCTGCCCTTTTAATATCATACTCACCTCCCTATCCATGTCCTTTTTTGAGATGTTGAGCTACTATATATATCCTCATCCTGATATTTCTCCCTTCTCCATCACTACCTGCATCCATATTGTCTCCCTGTATTCATCTTTCCCCAAATTCTTCATGTACATAGCTCTAACACTCTACTTTACATATAGTGCCACCCCCACTCCTTCCATCTTTATCCATCCTCAATACTGCATACCCTGGTATGCTCATGTCCCAGTCATGTGCTGGGTTTCCCACATCTGTGTGATCACTACCAGGTCCAGGTGGAGTTCTGCCACCACTGCCTTTGGATTACTTGCCTTGTTCTCCAAACTCCTGGCATCTGTGCACATATCTGTCCAGGTAACCTGCTTCTGCAACTTTTGGACTTGACCCCTTCCTTTCCCCTGACCTCTTCTCCAGCCTTGCCCCTGGCTCCCTCATCTGACATCCTTCCTGAATCCCCCGCAGTGCCTGTCCTGAAACTTGCCCCAGCCTCTCTTTGCCTCCCCACTAATGCTCTAGTATTACTTCTGTGCTTTATAGCACCGGGAGGGGGGCATCCAGACACCCCTTAATTGAGTGGGTGCACCTATCCACATCAGATCCACATTCCCACCTCTGCTAGATAAAGGCACCTCAATATACTCTTTAAACATGGGCCTAGCACCTTGGTGTCTTCCTCAGAGGGTTGAATATCCTACTTAAATAGCCTTCTATCCCTCCAAGAGTGGCTCCATGGTCCCAGGTGTCATATCACTCTTCCCTGCACAAATCATTCACCCATGTGTTGAAGCAGGTGATCAGAAGGATCCTCCTCCTCCATGTCTCAAACTGGCAGGACCTACAGAAAAAGTTAATGAGATTGCTGCAAGCTCAAGCTTCACCCTTGCTTTTTAAAGCTATCCTCAAGTTCCTCCAGGGGTCTGCAAGCTAAATCATTAGTTTGTAGCTGAACTAAGACATCATGCATATCTCCTTCCTCACTTCCCTGAAAATTATTTCCACCTTTTCTATTCCTGTTACAATGGAGTCCCCTATCACAAGCAGTTTTGTAGCCCTCTCCTTCCCTTTGGATTCCAATTGCAAGTTGGGTGTCCTGTTAGGGATAGAACTGGCCTCCTGGGTGTCTACAGCTTCCAGTCTCCTCACTGGGGAGATTGGACCAACTGAATTGCACAGGGGGAAAATCTGTTTATTGTTACCACCTTAGGGCCCCCACTTTCATGGACCATTCTTCGCCCAGTCCCCTTGCTGACTACCAACCACTCCCCCAGTCTGGACCTTAGGAGTCTATTGGGGAAGATGCATAGTAGCTGACTGCACCAGTGACTGATAGGAACCATTCTGGTGAAGGCCAAATACAGTCTTTATTGCAGCCAGCTCTGCTGTGAGCACTGCAAACCTGCTGTTCACCAGCTAACTACACTGCCTACAGAGGATTTCCCTAAAGATAACTGCAGGACATCCCATCAGGTTCCCTCTCTCACCCACATTTTCCTCCTGCAGCTCTCTAGATCTGTCAATAATTGCACTCTTATAGCCTTCTTAGAAGTTATTCCTTGGGCAGAGACCCTTTTATTAAGGTGCCCCAGATCAGATTTCTCACCACTAGTCCTCCCAGACCACTTCTCTATGCATAGCCTTATCTTTCCCGAATCCCACTTTACCCTTCTGATTCTTATTTGCTCACACCAACACACATAAACTACTGTTTTATGAGATCCTTCTTATGTTCCCACAGGTTCAAGAGTCTCTTGTTGAAAGCAGACTCCTGCAGACATAACTACAGATGCTGTTCTCCTTCTTGTGGTCCTCCCCCTCAGAGTTACTCATCCGATGGGATTGGTTGGACCTATGGGAGTTTAATAGCAAACTGCAAGGAATCACTTGCCTCTCAAGAACCTGTTCCCCACTCGCCAAGAATTCTTTCTTTCCTTTTGACTTCCATTAATCGCAGTTCCACACAAACAGATTACAATTTAAGCTGTTTCTGCAGCAAAATACAAGACTCATAAATGGTTCTATCACTTCCTCACCTCAATGCAGTTACTTTGCACTGTATATTAATCTCTCTGCTCTGACTAAAATGAAGAAAATGTGAAACCGTTTTACACCCTGACTGCAAGGATGTTTTTTCTTCTAACAAAATCTGCTCTTTACCCACCCAGAATTCCCATGTTCACTTTGACCTCAGTTCTCCCATCCTGCAAAAAATTAATGAACATTATGCAGTTTCTGAAGTAAATGAAGAGCTGATTAACAGATGCCCCCTTCCCCTCACCTTGATGCATCTCACCTTGCCGTGAGTGACTCTCTCTACTCTAACCAAAATAAAGGAAAAGTGAAGCATAGTCATAGCATGACTGCTAGGACTGCTTTGCCTGAAGCAGAAATGACTCCTCACCTGCCCGTCTTTCCTGCTTTCTTTGCAACTTCCCTTAATCACAGTACCACACAAATGAATCAAAAATTAATTTTTTTTTTTTTTAAGTTATTTAAAAGCCCATCAGCAGCTTACCCTCCTCCCTTACCTCAGTGCAGCTCACCTTGCTCTGTGTGTTTCTCTCTGCTCTGATCTTTCTCTTGCCCATCTTATTTTACATAAAGGACAATGAAGTTCACAGAAACCTATATTCAAATGTAGTGATCTGTCCACTATGATATCATCAGATGCTCTTTGGCTAACAGAACCCTTCACTTCACAGCACAAAGTTATTTAATACTCTGCATTAAAGAGGTAAAGCTGCTATACTACAGACAATGGGAAGAGCTTGGGGCCAAACCACCACATACTGCCTAATCTCAGTGGTACTATTTTGACATTTGCACCACCATATAAGATTGATTGATTGTCACAAAGCTACCTCTCTCCAAACTGCTGAACCTATCACTCTGCCTTGGGTAGTTCCCAGCACTTTAGAAAGCTGCAGTGGATACACCTATCACAAGAGTGGTGACCGAACTCAGCCCTCTAACTATAGCCGTATTTCCATTCTTCCTCCCCTCTCAAAAGCCTTGGAATGCATTATATTGGATCCGCTTACGGAACACCTTGAGAAATATCAACTACAATGCCTGCAACAGCATGGGTTTAGGAAGGCACATAGCACCATCACTGCATTACTTGAATATACTGGCTTTATACACAATGCTCTGGAACATAGTCACCTAGTGGGGACGATATATATATATATCTATATATATATATATATATATATATATACTGTATATAAAAATATATATATATCAACCTCACAAAATCATTTGATATGGTCAACAACAACCTATTACTCAACTCACTCCATGCCCTGGGACTCTCAGCTGAGTTAACAGGTTGGTTTGAGCGCTACCTTGGTGACCAATCCCAGAAAGTCAAAATAAGTAATGCACTCTCCTACAGCCATCATGTGTGATCTAGGGTTCTGCAAGGATCGATCCTAGGTCCCCTGCTCTTTAGTCTATTCCTCAGCACCCTCCCTCAGGCTTGCTCCTCTAACCTACTTCTCTATGCGGATGATGCCATCATTTTATTAAGTCACCCTGGCCCCCACCCCCTTGAACAATAATTACAGGACAACTTCTTTGCTGTTGAGGAATAGTTCTCTGACCACAAACTCCTTCTGAAATACAAAAAAATGAAATCTATGCTTTTCACCAGTCCTCTCAATAGGAACAAACTACACCAGTTGACCATCCTTAATAATCTTAACTCACCTGTTTGCAAAACAAAGTCCATCTTGGTCTGACCCCTTCAGTCTTCCTAAGCTTCTTAACCATGTAACTAACCCTTACCACACCCATGGAATGTCTAACCTGGCCTACCAAGTCCCGTTCTATCACACCTCCATGGCACACTGCTCCTTCAAGTACAGGGCACCAAGCTGGCTAAATGACCTCCCACCATCACTCCACCACCAGTCTATGATTGGCCCCTTGGACCTCTATTTCTTCCCCCCCATCCCTATTCCCAGTGATCTAAGCTTCCCTATTCTGTGTCTGTTATCCTCCTTCCCATAATCCCCCCACTCCTATTCTGCCTCCCCTTTCTATCATGACATAGCCTTTGCTTGACTGCATTGTTATTCTGTATTCTCCTTAAGTTTGCACTTTATTTTGTTTATCATACTCTGTTCACCTTACCTGTTTTTTGTAATTTACTATGTAACTGTGTTTTTTACCTGATGTGGAATCTTTATAAAAGAGCCTCTGGTTCAAAGGTATTGTAATCCAAGAAATAAATAAATAAAGCCACCATATTTTCAATGACTATGACCCCCCCTTTGAAGTGATTTGCGGGACAACCAGCCTGCAAATGGCCTAAAACAGGTGTACTGTAGGTGGTAGACATGAGAAAAGATATATCATCGAAAAGTACCTCAAATACTCATTGCTTTTGAAGTCTGATATCAAGTAAATCAGTATTTTCTTTTAGAATTGAAGTTTTGAAAATCCATCCCATAATTTACCATAGCAAACCTCCAACAGCTAGTGATCACCATGCTAGTAACCCTAGCACAGCTTTTAAGTGGCAACTTTAGAAAGTGCTGTCCAATGCTGAGCAGATGGTGACAGTAAATGATTAGTTCTCAGGTTACAAAGTGTTAATTTATTTGAGCTAGCCTTTGGAGATAATACTTAGTTTATTCTGCTGCCTTTTTAATGTTTGACATATGTATTTATTATCAGATGTCTATTTTTATATTTATTCTGTATCTGCGCTTTGGTTTTTTGAAAAGCGCATTATAAATACTGTAAATGTTGATTTGATTTGATTTGATACTTGTAAGATAAACCCATTCTTTTCCAAAACAGCCTCCACTCAAAAGACAATATCTGCTGCTTGGGCAGAGAAAAAATGTCAAAGAGCAGGAATGAAGCAAGATCATGCATACAGAACACGTAAAAAGTGACAATGTGAATCAGTGCTTTGATGGTCAGAAATTGTCCATGGAAAGAACAACATGGTTATTTTTATGTTGTCTTGCACATACGCAAGCAACATCTTGTGGTAGTACAAGAAATGCAGAGGTGTGTCAATGTTGGCGAATGCAGGGCACGCTTTAGTAGGTGCATCCCTCTTTCCCCAATTAGCCAGCATGCTAGCACTGACACAAGTATTATGTAAAGAGCCACCAACTTGAAAGAAATGTGCTGCTGCAATAGGAGACAAGCTTGTCATGCAACAGCACAGATGACACGCCTCCCGTACATGCCTTCCCTGGTGAAACATTTCAATAAACATGGCGGCAGTGATCCTTTCTGCAGTTTGTGAATTTTCAGCCCCCTAAATTCGTTTCAGCATTTAGCACTAAATGTACTATATTTTTTTATTGTTTTTAACTTAGCCTGCACTAAATGCATTGTTTTGTTTAATATCTGTTTAATATTGTAGTCAGTTTTCAATAGGCGGAGAAGTGCGGCGTGGACGGCATCTGAAAGTGCCGTAATTAACCATGAGCACAGGAGGGATCCTTAATCCTCCAGTATCACTGTATTTCTCTCCCTGGTGATCTTGCTTTTTGAACCTTTTTTTGTTTTAAACTTTGTTCAATAGTGTGCAATAAAGATCACCTTTTGGTACTCTGTTGTTGTTGAGTGCTTCTTTGCATGCCATTTCAGTGTATGGAGATGTCTGTGTAATGACTGCACGAAGATACCATATTGTGTGAAAAAAAAATTAGAGCACAAGGGGATCCTTAATGCTCCAGTAATGCCCCACACTGGGAGCCCACCCCAGTGTGGCTCTGCTCACAAAAAGTCAACCATATGGGCATTTTCCTCCCCCTGCCCCACCCCCATTGTGTGGCACTCTGGGATCCCACCCCATTGTGGCCATCATCACCGCCCTGAAAGTCAGGGGGCACACTGGGAGCCCACCCCAGTGTGCCCAACAGTTGTTTTATTTCACCTGTAAAGAAAGAAAACCATCCCATGGTGTAGTTTGCATTTTCTTTTTTACCTGAAAAAAAGGCAGTGCTCACCGCACCCCCCCCAAACCCGCACCCACACTCTGTGCACTCCACCTCTCCACACATCCCACACACACCCTCACCCCATACTTACCTCTGGAGGTCCTGGTGCTGTGATCTTCAGTGGAGCGTGAACACGTCTGGACTCTTCAAAGCAGAAAAGCAAAATGAAGAAATGCCGGTAAGCTGTATAATGGCATCAATGGGGGGATTTCAACTTAGGTGGATATTTTAGCCATTTTTTTTAAATTTTGGCTCCAAATTTTCAACATGGAGTTCTTGGGATCCCACCTCATGAATACATGCCCTGTCATCTCGTTATTCAGTTCTGAAAGGTGATTTTGTGGTCACTGCACAGAATCACCTTTTGGGATCAAGTAACAAAAGAACAGTACCACTGTTCATAAGGTAGGGTTGCAAAAAGCCTATGTTGCAAATTTGGTGAAAAAATTCCAAACAATGACTGCATTACGAGTGTGCATTATGCAGTTTCCACACACGCTCTTAACTTCGACTTTTTTTAATATTTTCACTCCAGATTTTTAACATTGCCATTTTTACACACCTCCTTATGAACAGTACAGCTGTCATTTTTAACATCCTGCCCAAAATGTGTTTTCACATATCTGGTGCAGAATGGCACAGTCACTGTGGGAAATCAACTTTCGGGACAGATTAACAAAATCACAGTGCCTCTGTTCATGAGCGACAGTCCCCAAATGCCTATGTTGAAAATTTGGTTAAAAAATTCCCAAAATAATTGCACTTCTATGCATGCTCATGATTTCACCAATTGTTTATATTTTCACTCCAGATTTTCAACATTGCCATTTTTTTACACCTCCTCATGAATAGTAAAGCTGTCATTTTTCACATCCTGCCCAAAATGTGTTTCCACATTCGTGGTGCCAAATGGCACAGTCGATGTGCAAAATCACCTTTTGGCTAATGAACTGATAGTGCCACTGTTCATGAGGTTGGGTCACAAAAAGCTCATGTTTAAAATTTGCAGTGAAAATACCAACAAACACCTGAGGTGTTAGGGTTTCCAACCATAATGCCCCACCTTGTAGAGACTGACAGGCACCAGAGGTGTGACTTGGGATTATCAGCTGTAACGCTTATGACATTCCACCCCACCCCCACCCTGCAGCCAGTGACAGGCATCGAGGTGTGCCTTGGACTCTTCAGTCCCAAAGTTCACCCCATTCACCTGTACTACACCCATCTCTGCATATGTATTTATTTTTTATTTATTGAAAGAATCAGAAATACAACCTTTGAGTCAAGGACTCCTTTGCAAAGGCTCCACATCAAAAATGACATAACATAACAGGGTACAAGAAAAACAAGAACAGTGCCATATTACAATGTTGAAAAGAGGACAATTAACAAATTTCAAGGGTGGAGAGATCTAGACCAAGTCAGACAGCAAGCAGTAAACAACAATAGTTACAGTATCAAAAGACAGTGATCAATAAATTACACTCTGGTTACAATTTCTGCAGGGTCAAGCAGTAGGGGCAGACCCCGGGTCAAAGGGGAAGTAGGGGAAAGTGGTGGGTGACTTGCATCTGTAATGCAGATAGGGACTAGGTACAGTCGCAGCAGGAGTGGGAGAGAATTTCTGAGTGGAGTTGGGATTTAAATGGGCCTAGACGCTGCTCCAGAGAGGCAGCAGGAAGTAGTTCATTAAAATAGAGGGGGGCCCTGTGGAAAAAGGAGCATTGGCCCAGGGAAGTCCTGCAACGGGGTACTAGGAGAGGGGCAGACAGAGAACTTTGAGTTGTCCGGGGTTGGGTGGAGTGTTGCACAAGATGCAGAAGTCGCGGGAGGAGGAGGAGGAGGAGCAGAGAGAGCTTTCTGGCAAGCAGACAGGTCTGCTATCTGAGCAGTCCATCGAAGTTAAGTCAGTTGGTGTGACAGTAGAGCTCACATGTATGGGTCCACCAGTCACATGCTGTGACATGTCTGCAGGTTTTATTTAGGGAGACCTTAGTACGGCGTAGGGCGGTGGGGTCAGCAGAGCCATAGACGAGAATCCCATAGTCGATAAGTGTGAGCACCGAAGATGGCACAGCAAGGTTTAAAGCGTTTGGAGCCCAGGCAACCACTATGCTTATACAAGAGCCCTATTCTACCATTGACAGCAGAGCAGAGGAGATTGATGTGTTCCTGGAAAGTGAGAGAGGAGTCAAGAGTGATGCCTAGGTATTTAAAGGTGGGTAACAGGTCAAGTGGGGAGCCATTGGAGTTGAAGATGGTGAGGGGAAAGTTTTTGTGTGTGTTTTGTCTGTAGGTGAAGAACATGGCCTTGGTCTTTTTGTAGTTCATGACAAGGTGGTGATCTGTGAACCAGGCTTCAGCATCAGTGAAGGAGCGCTACAGGGAGGCTTGAAGAGAAAGAGGGTCAGGGTGACTGTCGAATATGACCACATCATCAGCTTAGTGAAGCAGCTGACCTGAGCAGGCCTTGGGGAGGGTGTTCAAGAACATGTTAAACAGGAGGTGGCCCAATATAGAGCCTTTGGGGACCCCAGTGTGAATCAGTTCACTGGGCGAGAGTGTGGTGTTTAACTTGACCCTCTGGGTTCTATCACTCAGACAGCTTTTAAACCAGGTGCAGGCTTCCAGAGATAGCCCCCAAGAGGGGCAGGGAATGTAGGAGAAGTGTGTGGCTGACAAAGTCAAAAGCCTTGGTTAAATCAATCTAGGTAGAGCCAACCAAGTGTCCTTGATCAAGAGCTTTGTTGATGAAGGTGAAGGTAGTACTGTGTCCCCTCCTGAAGCCATGTTGTTCAGGACATAGCAGGTCATATTTGGTGAGGTAGTCGGTGAGTTGGTCTGACACTACTTTTTGTAAAGCCTTGGAGATGGGGGGAATTGAGATGGGGCAGTAGTTGCCAGGGTAGGTACGGTCCCCACCTTTAAGGATTGGGGTGATGAAGGCTGATTTCTAGCATTTTGGGAATTGTCCCAGGCAGAGAGACCTGTTGAGGATGTCCATGAGGGGAGTGGTTATAGCAACTAGGGAGAGCAGAACAAGTTTGAGGTCCAGTGAGTCATTACTAAAGCACAACTTGCTCAGGCCTTTAGTAAGGTAAGGTTTTGCCTCATGTGGGGAGAGTGTACAGAGCCTGAAGGTGGTGGTGGTTGTAGGATGGGGTGGTTGTGGGAAGCTCAAGGGCTGGGTCTAAACAATTGGAAGGAAGGACACCGCTGAAGTCAGAAAAGGCAGAGTTAAGGGCATCCACAATTAGAAAGGGTTTCTTGGGGTAGGGAGCCATTTAACAGCAGTTGGGCTGGGGGGGAGGGATGTTTTTTCCACTAAGTTCTTTAATGTTATTCCAGAACTTACACCCCGAGCCCCAGGTGGAGGAGAGTGACTCCTGGTAGTGGGTAGCTTTGGCCTTCTGAATTTCCCCAGCTGAATGTTTTCCTGAGTTCCCTGTATAATTGCTAGTCATTTGGTTTGCCTGATTCATTAACTAAGTGCCACTGGTTGTCCCACTACTTCATGAGGTTAAGCAGGGTATGGGAGAGCAAGGGGGTATCATTAATTTTTAATCAGTTGCTTGGAGACTGGGGCATAGCAGTCACAGGCCAAGTTAAATGTAGAGATAAAGTGGTCAAGGGTGAGGTCTATGGTGGGTGCAGAGTTGATGGGTGACCAGTCACAATGCAGCAGGTACTGCTTAAGCTGGGGGAGGGAGCCCTTTTTTAAGCAATGGTGAGAGGTAAATTTTGGTGATTGTTTTGGAGATGTTTTTGAGGTCCATTTGCAGAGAACTGGTGAGTGGTCCCTCAAAGCATCTGGGAGTAATGAAACCTCAGAAAGGCAAGCGGACCTGTTTGTGAGGATGAGGTCAATGAGAGTGGAGGTGCCTGTTTTATGACTGAGTCTTGTGTGGGACTGGACAACTTGTGTGAGGTCAAGGGCAGCAATGGAATCCTTGTAGGGGATGGAGGAGGTGGAGAGCCAGTTGACATTAAATTCTCCAAAGGCAATGACTTCACTAGAGGAGGACAGCTGGGCAATGCAGTTCAGTATGAAGTCAAATGCAAGCTTTTGGTTCTGAGAGGGATAGATACAGTAACTATGTAGAGAACTTTTTCTGAGGCATCAAGTTGCAGCTTGAAGGTGAGGGCTTGGGCCCCATGGGACGGGATGGGGGTGTCAGGGACTAGAGAGGCTTGAAGAGGGTAACAGTAATATAAGTCACAAACCCCTCCCCTTTTGACCTGTCAATTCTGAGGATAGAGTATCCAGATATATGGACGGCAGAGTCTGGTGTGTCAGGGTCAAGCCAGGTCTCAGTTACTGCTAGTATATCAGGGGAGATAAGTGCCATCCAGCCTTGTAGGACATCATACTTTTTCTGAAGGCTACAGATATTGATGGTGGCTATGAGTACGCCACCGGATGGCCCATTGGAGGAACTGAGAGAAGGGAGTAGGCCAGGGTTTGGGTGCACATTGCCAGATCATACCTCTCAACCTTTTACCTCATAAATCAGGGACAAGGCTTAAAAAAATCATCAACAAAGACCCCAAATCAGGGACACATCTTAATAATTGTTAATATTCACTCTAAAAGCTGACAGAATGAGGGGATTAGTGTAAGGTGCATTTTGTGAAGAACAAGTCTGTAACTGTAATATCTGGCATTATTTTGTGCTTACAATACCACTGTTCAGTCATAAAAACATAAATTTACAAGGGACACAAGGAAAATTCTGAGGCATAATCGGGGATCTCCCTGAAAATCAGGGACAGTTGAGAGGTATGTGCCAGATATTAAGAGGAGGAGGAGAGCATGACAAAGGAGAGCAAGTCTGAGCAATCTATTTATGAGCTTGGGATTCTGGGGCTGACAGTTGGGGGAGCTGGTGGATACAGGTATGGGGGGGTTTATATGAGACCGGCCACCCAGAGGACTGAAGATGTAAGCGGGACCGGATTCTGGTGCTCCGGGCAATGGGGTGAGCGTAACGCCCAAAGACCCCAAGGCACACTGCAACAGTTGTTTCTGTCTGCAGGGTAGGGTGAGGTGAAATGGCATGAGTGTTATGGTCGATGACCCAAAGGCAGACCTCAATGCCTGTTAGTCTATGCAGGGTGGTGGGGGGGTTGGCATCAGTTCCGTACTTCACAGCCATTCCTATTATGCATCTCTCTAACTCCTGCACTAACAATGCCATTGCCAGCAAGACAACATTTGGCATTGACAAATGCTTGTTCAATGGCCTATGCAGCCAGTATAATGTTATGCTTGTGCAACTGTGTTATTTAGGTTTTGGCCATTCACACTCTCTATTCCAGAGGAATTACCATCCTGTAGGGGTACCAAAGGCAAGAAATCCTCTAGAGGGTTCCACCCCCTAGAGGCACCTTGTGATGATTCCCTTGGCTAAAGGGACCTTAGGAAAGATCCCCTTGAGAAAGGCACTGCTGCTGGAGGAGGAGGGGAGGATGTGGGGCAAAGAAAAAGTGTTTCAGTAGGAGGCTGAGGGGAACTGCTATATATAGCTCAGGAAGTGGGAGTGGCTCGCTGCTTCTCCACTGAATGAAAGGTGAAGCCTCCTAATTCAATGGCCTACGCAGCCAGTATAATTTTATGCTTGTGCAACTGTGTTACTTAGGTTTTGGCTGTTCACACTCTCTTTTCCAGAGGAATTACCACCCTGTAGGGGTACCAAAAGCAAGGAACCCTCTAGAGGATTCTATCCTTAGAGGTGTCGTGGGATGATTCCCTTGGCTACAGGTACCTTAGGAAGGATCCCCAAAAAGAAAGTAATAGTATGAAGCATATGGGCAATCAGTAGCTGTGAAATGTAGTAATAGATAAGCATCAAGCAGCTTGATAACATAATGGGATGCACAGGTCAGCAATGGCATGGGTTAGATGGATTGCAAGAGAATAAGGGGACCTCCTAAGGAGAGAGAGAATGGCAAGGAACACCATCCACCTCCATCCAACAGCAGATCCTATCTAATGGAACTAGGAAATACTAACTAGATATTATGACCTTCAGCATGGAGGCGAGAAAAAAACCCTTTGAGGAGGAAATCTCTGGGGATCCAAAGCCTAGGTCACCTTCCCTCCAGGCATGGGATAATGTCATTAGTGGTGGCTCTGTTGCTGCAATTTGGAAGCCCCAAAGAATAAGAAATGGAAAATATTCCAATTTGGAGGGAAAGTCTCACTCTATCCTTCTAACAGAAATGCCATGGAGGGTTTCAAGACGGTAGCTCTGCAACCGCTGCTCCAAGGCAGGAGGAGGAGGAGAGTAACAACCACCAAGGCACTCACCCAGCCTACCGATCTATAAAACAAACTAGGTGAACCAGAGGTGGTCGGCGGGAGAATGCGGTGAAGGTGCCTTGATAGGGAACCACTAAAGCCAATGGACAACCGTTATAGTGGAAACACTAGAGCTAAAGGAAATCGCTGTAACTTCCCTTCATGACTAAGTCATAAATTCTACAACTTGAGGTACCATTGGTACGATTGATGACTGAAGGTCCACCCGGAGAAAGGACATTCCCAGCTGTGGGCCAGTTGAAAAGGATCCCACCCCAAGCTTTGCATGCTCAACCAGCAGACTAGGCATACAGTGAGACCAACGGCAGCAGGGGAACCTGTGCAAAATGGAATGGCTGGCATGCCCCAGGGACTGATGAGGACTGAATGGGCGTAAGTACTAAGAACTTGCAGGGCAAATGGAAGGGAGCATTGAACAAAGGTGGCATGAGCAAAGAGTGGATCTGGACGTATTTCAGTAAAGCAGGGTAATGCAGGGGCAGGGTAACAATAGGTGGATCAGCACGTAGGTCAGTAAGCAGCAGGAGTAGTCAGACTGGCTTGTAGGTCTGCAAAACATGGGAACACTGATGGGACATGAACATAAGTGGGGGCAGCAGCACAATAGGGGAGCAAGCCGCCAGGCATGCAAAAGTCAGATTAAGGTGACAAATACTCTGAGGATTTTCAGCGGTGGAGGCAGGAGTTAGAACAGAAGTAAGTAGCCACATGGGGCCATGACTTCCCAAACACTTCCAGTCTCCACCGTAGGAAAAACAAAAAAGTGATGGAAGGGTCAGGAACCACTTGCAGATATTAAAACTAGTTTGCAGCATCAGCAGTAGTTTAGCTGACCTCAGAGTAGAACAGCAGTGTACAACAGGGAATAGCATGAGCTATGAATGGTAATAGTCAATAAGCATGGAAGGAGGGAAGCACAATGCTGTAAAAACTGCTATGACCACAGGGAAAGTAGATTAAGCAGGGAAAACATGATTGAGCTACATAGCAAAAGTTCAGAGGGAGCCTGGGTTCAGAGGGAGCTTGACTCAGGTGAAAACAATTAGGCTTGATAGCATGGGGAGCAATTAGGCCTGTAGCATGGAAAACAGCTTTTGTCTGTGTAAAAACACAGGTACTGGTGACAATAGCAATGGGAGTAATTAAAAGCAAGTAGCCGGAGCAGCAAGAGAGCCACATGGTAGGAACAAGCAAATGGTAAGAGCTGAGAAACCAAATCCCCCCAAAAAGAAAACAAAACTAAGACATAAAGATAGAAAAAACATGGAAGAAATAAAAGGAAGCACACAGCAGGAGGCAAAAATACAAACCTGAGGCAGAAGAAAAAAACGCAGAGTCCAGCACAAAGAAGCAACAAGTAGGGGGGGAGTCAGGGCAGGCACCAGCCTGCCACAGAGCAAATGGACAAAGCCTCTGGCTAGCAAAGAAAAAGTGCTTCAGAAAGAGGCTGACAGGAACTGCTATATATAGCTCAGGAAGTGAGAGTGGTTGGCTGCTTGTCTATCGAACCAAAGGCGGAGCATCCCAATTATTAGCTGTAGTTGTCTGTGTATTAATATACGCCAGGAGTCACCTGCTGTGGTATAAAAGTGGTTTCACTCACCTTTCTTTAGTGAGACACTGAAGCAAATCTGAACTGTTCTGTCAACCAACAGAGCTGGACACAAGAGAAACCACTCTTACATTGCAGCTAGAGGTTCAGCAGGAAGTATTAATACATTACAGGCTAAGCTAGACTGCAATTTTTTAAACAGAAAATAAAATATTAAAAAGGGAGATTCGGAATAGGCTAATATCCATAACAGCTGCACAAGACCCTCTGCTAAATCACAATCTCATGCTCAGGCAAATGGAGTTCTCTGATTGGTCAGCAGTTCTCTCTCTTTCTCCTACTCTACTTTCAGTCATGAATGGGAAATCAGCCAATTACAGCAGCCTCTTCAGGCCTGATTCCTAAAATGTTTTGCAAATGATTTGTGTGCAGGGTTACATGTTGAAAACATACAAAATGGACACTACAAGCCTGTGGCTTCCTTCCTAACTGTAGATGCTTGAGCAATCCATAGTGTCCCCCCAAAATTGCCCATAATAATGGCCCTTTAAATTCCAGCGCCTTGTTGTCAGGAGCAGACAGTGAGGTGTCTCGATCATTATTCTGAAAAATTGTCTGGGTTATCTGGGCAAATTATCTGTTTCCTAGGTGTATCCACCAGAATATGAATACATGAGCAGTCCTTATATGGTGATCCAGAGCTGTTAATGTGCTGTTTAAACATCTGTAACTGGGAGAGCTGGCAAATGTGATCCCTCTAAAATACTGAATAACCCAATTATTTTCACCTGCAAAAAAAGGGTCTGCTTTATATCAATATTTAGCTGCAACAACACTTAATAAAAACCTTACCATCATCAAACAATAGGAAAAGGAAAGAAAGACTATTACAAAGAGTTTTATCCTGAAGGTCATTTCCGCCACATAGAAGGATTCAAGATTACGTAGGTTTGAACAGAACATTATGCTTTCAGAACGAAGAGTTCATGACTGTCTAGAGCACTCCAGCTGGGTTTGCAAACAAAATAGAAAACCCAGATAAGGACACAATTCTATCAATCAATCAATCAATCAAAATCTGTATTTTACTAGGTGGAACATCATTGAGACAAGATCATTTACAAGGTGGACCTGGGGTACAACAATTGCCAACAGGGTTAAGACATAACAGGTTGAGTGAATGTACATAACAATTACATAGTAATAATAACATATAACTATTACATGTGACAAGATACTTGCACCAGAACATAGCAATAGGTTCAGCAGAAGGTAGTGCAATTTATGTACAATTGCATGGCTACAGATATATAGACGTAAGGTAATGAGCTAAAGTTTATACAGTAAACATCATTGGAGGAGTCAGTGAGCAGGAGTGGCAGTTCCTCTAGTGTCAAAGTGTGAAGAAGATTGAGATGTAAGAGTCCTTTGATAAGTACTGTAGGCATGTCCTGGCAAGTGGGATGGGAAAGGGAGTGGGGTATAGGGAGTGGGGAAGGAAGATCAGCTGAGACAGGAGAGGGTTGGACATGATGGCCTAGGGAGGAAGGACTGTTCAAAGGGAAAACACAACAGATGCCACAGGCAATGGTTGGGGTTTAAGTCCAATATTTGAAGCAAAGACAGATCATGATGTTGGGGCCTTGATTTGGACAATGACAGAAGGGAGGACTCAAATGACCCCTCAGGCAATGGTTGAGGTTTAAGTCCAGAATTTAAAGCAGTAACAAATCGTGATGTTAAGCCCTTGACTTGAAGCAATGACAGGTCTTATAGCAGGTCCTCAGGAACAAGGACTTGAAGAGGGAGAACATGATAGGGGAAGGGAGCCTTAAGGTTTTCTGGATCTTAATCCAGTGTGTAGGAAGAGTGAAGCTTATTGAGACTCTACCAAAGCATGATTTAACTTTAGGGATAGCCAGAGATAAGATGGTAAGACTTCTGAGAGAATAGGCATTAGCGATGTGGGGAGTTAGGCAGCTTGCGAGGTACTGAGGTAAATTATGAGTTATTGCCTTATATTTCATAGAATAGCATTCCTTTGCCCTGCTAGTATGGCTAACAAGATTAGCTATAAGCATAATGGAATTTAAGCAGTTTCTTTACATAGAAACAAAGAATTTGCTGTCAGAAAAGGACCACTTTGCGCACCCAATCTGCTCAGATATTCCTTGCCTAATCTGTCTTTGCCGACCCTAACTGGTCTCTGGCGACCTTCCTCCCCACCTATTTACTAATATTTCCCTATGTCTATCCCATGCATGCTTGCAATTCCTTACTGTTTTTGCCTCCACCATTTCTGCTGGCAGTTTATTCCAGGCACCTACTACCCTTTCGATGAAGTACATTTCCTCAAATCCCTCTTAAAGTCACCCAATCCAGCTTCTTCCCATGCATTCAGTTTCTGGTGCTCATCTTCATATAGAAGAGGCTCCCTTCCCATGCCCTGTTCACCCGGTTTCTCCCTATTGGGCTTCTTGTGCAACCGCTGCACCATTTTAGCTGCCCTCCTCTGGACTGCCTCCACCCTGTCTATGTCTTTTCTGAGGTGTGGCTTCCAAACTGGGCACAGTACTTCAGGTGGGGTCTCATCAGTGAGTGATGCAGTGGCAATACCATCGCTTTTCTCCTGCTGGAGATACCACTCGCTATGCATCCCAGTATACCACTAGCTCTGCCCACTGTTTTGTGGCAGTGCCCTGCCACTTGTAGGTCATAAGGTATGAAAATTCCAAGGTCACTTTCCTGCTTAGCGACTGTTAGTATCTCCAGTCCTATACCCTGATCCTGGATTCCTGTTCCCTAGGTGCATGATTTTGCACTTTACGGCACTGGACCACAACTGACATCCTTGTGACCACTCATCAAGTTTCCCAAGATCCCTGTGCATTTTCTCTACCTCCTCCTGAGTGTCCACCCTACTACACATATGAGTATCATCTACAAAATCTCACACTTTCTCTTACAGTTCTTCTATGTCCCTTAAGAAGACAATGAAAAGGACCAGCCCTAGTGCTGAGCCCTGTGGCACACTGTGGGGCACTCTCCCATCATTAGAATGAGTTCCATTAACCACCACCCTCTGTCACATATCAGATACACAGTTTCTAACCAATCCATAACATTGGATCCCACCTCTAGGCTGCTCAATGTCTTTGTCAGTCTCCTGTGCAGCAGTGTCAAAGGCCTCACTAAAGTCCAAATAGAACATGTCCACTGCCTTTCCCTGATCTTTTCCCTTGTTGTTCAGCCAAAAAAATCAGTCTGATTTGTCTGGCATGACTCCCTCACCCCCCACGTGAATCTATGCTGTCTGTGTCTGTGGTCTTGCAGACCACTGTATTCAAGATATTGTACTTGACCAGACTTTCCTTAAGCAGGGTTTCCATTAATTTCCTCACCACTGAAGTGAGACTAGCTGGACTACAGTTGCTTGCCTCCTGCTTGCTACTGTTGTTATGTACAGGGACCACATTTGCTCTTACCAGTCCTCTGGAACTAAGCCTGTTTCCAGTGAACTGCTGAATAAGGCCATTAGCAGGGCAGCTAGCAACTCCCTGAGTCCCTTTAGTACCCTTGGGTGTATTCCATCTGGTCCCATAACCTTGCCCACCTTTAGAGCTGCAAGTCCCTTCAGGACTCTTTCTCTGAAAATGGCCTTGTGCCCACCTGGCCCCTATTTGTTCCTGCTACTCACAGCTGGTCCATTTCCACCTCCCTTCACTGTGAATACTGAGCAGAGGTACCTGTTCAGGATGGGAGGGGGGTTGGGGCAGCTGCACACTAGGGGTGTTGGCTGCACACTCGAGCAGGCTTAGATAGACCGGGTGGTCTGTTTCTGCTGGCACATTCGTATGTTCGAATGTTCGTATGGCTGCTTTTCTAGGTCCTCTTTTGTGTAGTCTCCCCACTGTTTTCCTAATCTTCACAATCCTTCCTCTTGTTGTCCTCTTCTCGCCCATGTATCTGAAGAAACTCATCTCCTTTAATTATCCCTTCATCTATCCTTTCCTCTGTCCACACCTGTACCTGTACTCCCCTCAAAGCCTTACCTGCTTCCCTCTGTTATCCTCGGTGTACCTCCTTGTCCTCCTCCGCATTTACATATATATATATATATATATATATATATATACACATTTTTTTTCAAATTGTTTAACCAGGTGAGACACACTAAGCTGAAAGCTTGTTTACAGGTGCAACCTGGGAGCACAGGGAAGTTAAGTGACTTGCTCAGGGTCACACAGTATGCAGGTGGAGGCTGTGGGATTCAAACCCAGGTCTACAGATTTGCAGCTCAGAGCCTTAAGCCATTGTGCTATACTGCCTGTTTATATACCTCCTGTATGCTACCCTTTTTTCCTTCACCACCTTGTCCACTTTCCTAGAGAGCTATAACTGTCACTTTTCCCCTTCTGCTTTTATTTCCTTCCTTCACACAGAGGCTGGTTGCCTTAATGTTGCCCTCCCCTACTGTCCTGCACTGTGCCTTTATCCCTTTCTGGAAATCCACCCCCCCCCCCACACACAAGGCAGTTTCTGAGGCAGTCTGCGATTTCTTTAAAATCTGCCCTCCTAAAGTCCAAGATCTAGTCTTGATATGGTTTGCCCCTGCTTATATCTGCATGTTAAACCACACTGTATGGTGATCACTAGTCTCTAGGGAACTACCCATTGTGATGCCATAGGTGGACCTTTGTGCTTTTTTGTTCCCTACCACTGCTGTTTGTATATATGTTGTATAATTGCATGTTGCATTTTGTTTTTGAAGGTATTTAATAGCACTTTATTAAATGTGCTTTCAGCTATTCTTGATGTTCGGTGCCAGTTTTTTGTTTCTTGGTTCAGTCATTACCTGGCAAGAGCGGTCTGCATGGAGCAGCTACTTTGTTCATTTTGCCACTGTGATGTCTGCAGTGTGTGACATCTGCAGTGTTGTCCCTGTTTGTAAGCACAAGATCTCCCCTGCCCCATTTCTAGTGGGTTCTTTGACTAGATGACTGATAAAAGCCTCTTAAAGGGAATCAAAGATAGTACTGCTCCTTGCTGGCACCCCTCCATATCTGGCAGACTGAAGTCAGCAACTTACAGCACCTTCCCCTTACTTGCCATTCTTGTGATGGCATCCCAAGTGTCTTATTCTTATTCAACTGCTGTCCCTGTGCTGGAGGTTTGTAAACTACCCTGTATGGAGAGCAGCCCTAGAGCCTGTCTCCAGGGTGACCCACAGCACCTCCAACAGTTCCTTTTCCTCTGGGTGACCCTGTTTTTCCTGTAACCATTTAGGGTAATGGCAGACTCTACATCTCTAA
Organism: Neoceratodus forsteri; assembly: GCA_016271365.2. Taxonomy (NCBI): domain Eukaryota; kingdom Metazoa; phylum Chordata; order Ceratodontiformes; family Ceratodontidae; genus Neoceratodus; species Neoceratodus forsteri. The sequence goes on along the minus strand of CM057456.1, from coordinate 602,892,835 downwards.
GTTTATGGGGAAGGTTGTTCCACAGGTTTGGGAGTTGGTGAGCAAAGAATGCCTGACTTACAGAGAGGAAACCCTATGTCTTTAGCAGCTACCTGCCATGGTGGCCTCTGAGGGAATAGGTGGAATTTTGGGCAAGGAGTATAGAAGGAGGTCTGAAAGGTAGCTACAAAGAATACCATGCCAAAACTTCTAGTGAAACTTGCGACAGTTGGCGCCTCATACTCTTTTGCTTACTCTTTCTCCTGTCTATACCCAGTTTCCGTATGAATGTCTCAGAAGGAGCCACCCACTGCATTGCAATTTTCCCAAAAGACAAAGCAAAAGAGCATAAGTCGCTAAGAAAGCTGGTAATGCAGCAAACAGTGTACCTTACATTGTGAAGCTAAGACAACTGAAGAGCAACATAATGATAAACACAACTTTACTTTGAAAAAAGTGTCCTATATTAAGCCATAAAATAATTGGTGCTAGTGTTTTTTGGTGCATGGTAACATAATCAATACAAAAAAAATATTCTAAGCTAGGAGTTGAGCTCTAATTGTTGTGAAGGTGAAGTGTTGATTAATGCTATTAAAGCATCCTCCAAATCTAAGAATTTACCTTTACAGGAAGTGGGTATCCAGAGAACACTTTCCTCTGTTTAAAAATTGCAGCTCTTTAATTGCTATCCACTTATTCTCCACATCCTCTATTTAGTGTATGTCCTTCAGCTGATCTTTTATTATTTCATTCTTTTTATCATAGTCAGCCTTCGTAAAGTCCAGGAACACAGTGCTCTTAACGTCAAAGGTTTTATTTCACTCCCTCCTCAGCTCTTTCTCCTAGTACTACTTAGCATACCTTTTGTTTTGCACAATTTTATCTCCAGAGTAATTGTGGTAAATTACCATCTCTTATTTTCACACACTGCACCATTTTGCTTACACTAATATACTCCTACAGCTTATTAATTTTTGAACTTTTTGTACCAATGACATTGTGTCACCTTCCCTTGTTCCCTTCTCCCAGGCTGTACCTGGAAACAATCCTTGGCTCAGCGCGCCTTTCCCAGTCACCAATTTGAAATAAATAAACAAGTAAAAAAAATGAATAAATATATAAATAAAAGCACAAGCTTCAAGTGACACTTGCACACAAGGTGGTCTATATAGTATGGACAAAGAAGTCAAGGTGGGGCCTAACCTGAGAACAAGGTACTTTAACTTGCTCACAAACTCCAGAGGGGCCTGACACAGTCATGATGAAGTGGCCAGGGGAGTCCTTAGGTAGGCTTTACTTCCATCCAGAAAGGGTGAGCATTGTCTATTTGCAGTTAAGTGTGAACCAGTTATCAAGACAGCACCTGCATATGTCCTCTAGATCATACTGCAGACTGGGCTCCACTTCAGGGTAGCTACTGTAGATCCACTAGCATAGAGCACCATATTGTCCAAATACATGTGGATAAAGACAGACATACAAATGCTTGGAAGATCTTATAAGAAAATGGAGAGGAGAAGAGATTTCAGGACTTAGCCTTGGGGAATTCCAGTACTAATCTGCATAGGTGGGAAGGTGATGCAACCAATGTGCACCATTTGAAGAAGGTTAGAAAGCTATCATTAGAATCACTCGACTGCGAGTTTGCCGAGGCCTCCAATAGATTGTTTTTTAGGAGCAGGATATGGTCAACAGTATCAAATGCCTTCTCTAGGTGAATGAAAACCAGTCATGTCAGTTGCCCTTTGTCCTTAACAGAGTGGATAGCACTGGTCAGCCTGAGAAGAGGTGTAACTGAAGATTGGTTTACATGAAAGCAGGACTAGAAAGGGCTTATGAAATCTGAGCTGCTCAGGAACTTAGTAATTAGTCCCCTTTTGATAGTTGGTTGGGGCGTGTGGATGAAAGTAAAGCTCTGTCTAACCATTTGTTTTTATAGAAACGCTATTAAAAATAGTCTGTTGCTCTAAAATGTATCTCTGCTTTATAAAGAAGACATAAGGTCACAGACTATGAGAAAACTCCCCATGATTGTCACTGCCACAGAATTATTTCCCTACACTATTTCTGTAAGTGCTACCCTACTATGCTATGACTGTTTAAGAAGAAAATTACAGCCTCTAGGGTCAGTCCATGAGCATAACACCATAAGAAATGCCAAAGGAAATCTATCTCTAAAAAAACACTTTGGATATTCTTCCTTAATGTGTAGGGGTTAACATCTGTGCAACTTTCTCCTTATGAATATCTGTGCTTCATCACTCTACAAAACTTCCCAGGAACTGGCTTTCCCAATGCCCTTCAGGGTTTTATAAATTTTCTAAGTGCAATGTGTGCAAATTTTCTGTCCCTAGCAGGGGGTTTGATCCCTACTCAGTATAAGAACACCAACATTTCATAAAACTTTTCATGAATAGTGACACAAGGTTTGCAGTTGGAGATGTTAGCAAGCTTACGGCAAAGTGGCAAAATTCACCTTCACAAATCACTTTGCAAGTTAGTGAAGTTCCCACTTGCATCAATGACTTTGAACTGTATCATTTTTACAAAGAGCTTCATGTGAAAACACACTTTACCCATGCAGTGTTGGTGACGTGGCAACCTGGCAAGTGAATTATGGCCACTTTACATAGAAAAAGGGCCATACTGCCCTGCAAAAACTTGGTGAAGTCAACACTACACAAATTTTATCAATTTCACAAATGAATGTGTGAAGTGAATTTTGGCCACTTCATCTGTCACTATGTGTAATATATGTAATTTGACGTACATTTTTGAAATATTATATAGGTTATACAATCGGAAATCTCAAGCCCTACGTGCAAGAACAGGTGAGAGATATTGTAAATTGGCAAGAAAAATTCATGTCCTCTGATTGTTTAGTGCCACCCTTTGTCCTGTGCAACACACTTACATCATTCAAAAAACAATTGAAATTCTACTTTTTATATAAACTCCAATGCAGCTGCCCCGACCCATTCTCTTAGCTCCAATCTTTTCTTTTCAATTTCCTGCACTTTTCATTTTGCATAATTTTGCTTTTCTCTTTAAATTTATTATATAGTTATGTTATATTTAACAGTACCTGCTAGCCTGGTAGCACTTAGGGCTGAGGCGCTGATCGGCTTACCTCACAATATGCCAACAACCCATGTTCGGGAATGAGCATGTGCTGCCGGGGGTCGGCAGGGGAGGAGAGGGATAGAGCATCCATAGGACTGCTCTCCTTCTCCAGGGAAGGTGGACACCAGTGGTTTAGTGCTCAACTGGCCCCTGGCAGAGGCTAAGGAGCTGGCACACCGAAAGCTACTGAATGCGGGTAGACAAGGCAGACAGTTGGAGAAGTGCATACAGGAGAGTGAGCGCTAGCTGCTTGGGTGTCATTGCATGCCTCGTCTAGGGGAACCAAATTACAGGAGGAAAAAATGGGTACTGGCATGGCAGAGTGATTTTATTTTATTTAAGAGAGAAATTGGAATTACAATCCTTTGAGCCAAAGACTCCTTTGCAAAGGCTCTATGTCAGATAGCCACATATGCATAAAATAACAGGATACTTACAGAGGTAATATAGTACAGGGAATATATACAATTGGCAGGTTACAGCTGCAGTGGTCATTAGCAGTAGACCCCATGTCATGGATATTACATATGTTAGGTTTTAGTTTCAGGTAGTCTTAAGTGGGCACTGAGTCATAATATATACAGAGTATGAGAGGAGTAATGAGGGAATTAATCAAGATACAGATATGGTTCCCCTTTCCAGTGTGTATCCTAGTGAGTAAACTAACAAGTTAAGAAAATATTCCTCCTAGGGATTAAGGAATGCAACCTATAGAGGTGAAAAGTAGGAAGATGGTATATTATGTGCAGTCACAGGCTGTGGAAGCAAGGAGGAGTGTCTTGAGGCTGGTTTTAAATCGGCCAAGGCTGGGTGCCATGTAAATGGAGGACAGAAGGTTGTTTAACCACAGGGGAGCCTGATACTGGAAGGATCATTGTCCAAGGGAGGTCCTACAATTAGAGACCAGGAGGGTGGTATTAGGGGAAAGCCTGGGGGCCTCTTCTGTTAGGCACTGTTTGGATGAGGTTGTGAAGGCCTTGAGGGGCTTGCTTCTGGAGTATCTTTTTTTCAAGAAGGCAAGTGTGATATCTGAGCCTGCCTTCAAAGTTTAGCCAGTTCATGAGATTATACAGCTCACAAGTGTGAGTAAAACATTCACATCCAGTGATCAAGCGGCATGCTTTATTGAGAGCTAAGGTAATGCGTTGTAAAGCTGTTTGGTCAGCATTCCCATAAATCACTATGCCGCAATCCACCAAGGAAAGGACCATGGAGGACACTGCTAGACTGAGGATCAGGGGGGGGGTGGGTAGGCAGTGTTTATGTTGGTGTTAATGGAGGATGAGACGTGTTGGATATGTGTGTGGTAGGTGAGTGAAGTGTCAAGGTTGATACCAAGGTACTTGAAAGAAAAGACCTGTTCAAGTTTGGTGCCTAGTGAGTTCATGATAGTTAGCGGGGTGTTACAGAGAGGACACTGACGGTGAGTGATGATCATAGACTTTGTCTTGTGGTAGTTGAACAACAGGCGATGCTAGGAGAACCAGGCTTCAAGTTCCCCAAAGAAGGCCTGCAGGGCATTTTGGAGGGAGTTAGGATGGAGGTGTTTCCAGAAAACCATAGCAGCATCATCCACGTAGAGCAGTAGTTTACCATTGCAGGATTGGGGAAGGGAGTTTAGGAAGAGGGTGAAGAGAAGTGGACTTAGAATGGATCCTTGTGTCACCCCGTTAAGGACTGGTCTACTGGAGGAGAGTGTGGTATCTATTTTGACCTGTCAAGTGCGGCCGATAGATAGTACTTGAACCAGTAGGTGGCTTCTGGGGAAAAATTCAGGGCACTAAGGGAGTTGGAGAAACAGCAAGTGGTTGACAGTATCGAATGCTTTTGTTAAATCAACATAGATTGCACCAACAAGGGAGCCCTGTTCTAGTGCCTCGTGTATGTATGATGTGTATTCAATGAGGGCAGTGGTAGTACTGTGGCCCCTCCAGAAGCCATGTTGTTCACAGCTGAGTAGGTTATGTTTATTCAGGTACTCTGTAAGTTGGTCCGATACAATTTTTTTGAGTGCCTTGGACAGCCGGGGTAGGATTGAAATGGGCTGATAATTGCTAGTGGAGGTGCGGTCACCATTCTTCAGAATAGGGGCTATAACTGCTTTTTTCCAAGGTGTGGGGAATTGGTTGAGACATACGGAGAGGTTAATTATTTTGGTTAACTGGGGCAAGGTCACATCCAGGGTGAGCTAGAGGAGTTTGAGGTCCAGCGAGTAGTTGTTATGGCAGGCATTCATCAAGAATTTGGTAAGAGAGCATTTTACTTCACTGCAAGTGAGGACCCATAGCCAGAAAAAGGGGTAGTCAGGGGTTGCTGGATTGTTAGTAGTGGAACTTGGAAACTGGCTGAAGAAGTTATGGGGGAGGATGTCACTAAGGTCTGAGAAGGCCAGATTGAAACATAGAAACATAGACTTTGATGGCAGATAAGGACCGCTTGGCCCATCTAGTCTGCCCATTTCCCTACCTACAGGATAGGCCGCAGATCCTAGTTAACCAACAGCCTATTTCTTCCTACCCCCCCACAAGAATTGCCTTATGTCTGTCCCATGCATTCTTGAATTCTCCCAGTTTTAGACCACACAACTTCCTCAGGAAGGCTGTTCCATGCATCCACTACCCTCTCTGTGAAATAATACTTCCTCACATTGCCCCTGAACTGCCTCCTTCTATCTTTAAATTGTGTCCCCTTGTTCTTGCACGTCTCTTTTTCTGAAAGATGCTACCCTCTTGGACTTTGTTGATTCCACTGAGGTACTTAAAAGTTTCTATCATGTTCCCCCTCTCCCTTCTTTCCTCAAGGGTATACATATTAAGCTCCTTTAGTCTCTCCTCATAAGGCTTCTCTTGCAGACCCTGCACCATTTTAGTTGCCCTCCTCTGGAATGCCTCTATCCTGTGTATGTCCTTGCAGAGATGGGGTCTCAAGAACTGGATGCAGTACTCCAGATGGGGTCTCACCAACTGTCTGTACAGAGGGATAACAACTTCCTGTTTTCTGACGGTGATGCCTCTCCCTATGCATCCCAGTATACCCCAGCCCTCCCTACTGCCTTCTCACATTGCTTGCTAACCTTAAGGTCATCTGATATGGTTACCCCCAGGTCTCTTTCCTTTTTTGTTTTTGTTACTACCTCCTCACCCATTGTGTATTCTTCCCCTGGGGTCTTGTTTCCCAGGTGCATTATTTTGCACTTCTTTGCATTGAATCCTAGCTGCCATACTTCTGACCATTCCTCCAACTTTGCCAAGTCCCTTTTCATCCTTTTCACTGAGGGTGTTGGAGATAGCTCCAGGATCCTAGGAGATGATCCCGTCGATTAGTAGCTGGTCAGGGGTAGGGGATACAGTTTTTCCACAGAGTTCTTTTATATTGTACCAGAATTTTCTCCCAGAGCCCCAGGAGGAGGTTAGGTTTTGCCTATAGTAATTAGCTTTAGCTTGACATATTTCCCAGGTACATTTGTTCCTGGCCTCTCGGTATAGCTGTCTGTCATGGGGGAGTTGTGAGTCCAGTGCCCTGTGCCAGAGGTTATCTCTGTGGTGCATTTGGTCCAGCAATGATTGGGAGATATAGGTTGTGTCCCATTATTTAGTGATGGTCGTTCCTCACAGCATCGCCCCCTTGATGAGCAGTAACCCTTCCAGCACCGAATCTGGAGTTAGGCGGGTTGAGGGGATCCCCACCGCCCCACCATGGGGAGCAAGCTGTGGGGCAGCTGGAAGGGTAGGCTGTTAGCAGGTGATGGGGCTGGGGTAATCCGACAGGATGCAGAGCCACCAGGGGCCAGGTGAATAAAGAAATTAACAGAAAAAAAATATTTAACAGTACCTTCTCTATTATGTTCTGTCCCCTTTGTATGACTCTTATTCCTAACAACGTAATGTTCACTAATATGTGTTATTGTGCTAATATTGTATGCAGTCTCATTACAAACGATGTAATGTTTACCAATATGTATTACTGTACCAAATTTTGTCACTGGATGTGTGTGAAAATGGACAATTTTGCTCATATGCCTTTCCAGTATAAACAATAAACAACAGTGATGTTATCCAAGTACAACATCACATCTATTGAAAAATCAACTACAAATTAATTTGAAAGTGTATTTTTCACCTTTATTTTGCTTGTTTTGCAAGCAAACCATTTTGTAATTGCAATAATGCACTCTAGGGTATGTATCCATTATCTTCTCAGGTGTTCGATGCACTTAGCCTGTGATCTCATGCCCAACCATCTGCAGCGTGATGTTGTCCTAGAACAACACACACTCTTTCATGAATTATCTCTTAGTTATTAATGGCAAAGCAGATGGTCAATTTGGTACACATTGTGCATACCCTCTCAAAAACAATTCTGTTAATTTATTGTTTATGGGTATATAAATGCTAACACCTAGGGAGAGAGGAGGTAACATAAGTATTCTGTTACAGAGAGAAACATTTTGGATTTTCAAAGTGCACTGCTTCTCCCTTCAGGGTCTAATAATCAAATAAATATCATCCCTTTTCTTTGATTAATCTTATCTCCGCATCAATAATGGCATGGTCATTTTGCATTTTATAATTTGGCATGTTATTATCCCCCAATGCTTTCGCATGCAAAACCCATGAAAGTGAAAAAGATTTGGTACTGCTGGAGGGGAAACTGAATGTTTGGCACATAATTAAGGTCACAAGATGAATGAAAATGAAGCTGAACACTGCACAGTTATTAATTAAATATTGTGTAGTTATACCACAAATCAGAACAAGTTGAGAAATATTTTATTTCAATTTTTTTCCAAAACTGTCGGGTAATTTTATGTATCGATAGGAAAACATAGTACTGATACTATGTATTTGCTGTTTCTTGACTGTGTCACAACTAAAAGTCATTGATATGATACTGAAAAAGCAGAGTCAGATATCATTGATACATGTAGAGTGGAATTGACACATAAAAATAGTAGCATCTGAGAGAACTCTTAATAGCTGGACTCCAAGCTTTCATTAAAAAATGTTTCCAGCCCCAACAGTTCCAAAACTAGAACTTTCAAAAGATAATTTCTTTGGAAACTCAGATTGCTTGTTTCCAGTGATACCACAGATGGTATGGCTGTTTGATTTACCAGCTACCGATTCCCTCTAACAAATGCCCTTGTTAAAATCTTGCAGTCTCCTCCAAATAAGCTTCAATAAAAGGAGGAGAGATACTTTGGAATGGTGAGATACAACAAAGCTAAAACTTCAGTGGCTGCAGAGGATTACGATGGCTCTCTGATGGGAATGTCTGATTCAGAACAGTCCAACATCTTTAAGTTGGATGAGGCCACTGAAAAACCTAAGGGCAATTGAACACCTAAAAGCAAAAAGGTAAAGCTGGAAACAATATACTTCAAGTTAGTGGCCTTCTGAGTCAATGTTAAAAAATCAACGAGAGAAATTAGGAGAGAGATTGCTACAATTGGACAATATATGTATGACCTGGAATATCAAGCCACAGCCACAGAGAACCAGTCAATGATGTTGAAGCCACCATTAAATACATCCAGGACACTCAAGCTCTCATGCTAACACACCAGAAAGATGCTGAAAACAGGGCTTGTCAAATAATGTTTTGACTCAATGCCTTGCCAGAAAACTCAGTGGTCACAGACTTGGCCAGCTTTCACAACACATTCCTCCAGACAGCCCTCATATCAGATCCTGGAGTACAGCTTCATATAGAAACTGTGGCAGGGTTGTGGGATAACAGATGGACCAAACACCGAACTTCAAGTTCAACACACAAAATGCAGTAGATAGCCTTCAGCAATGGCATATCCCTTCTTCAGTACATCAGTCTGTAGCAACAGACTATGCAAGTCTTTCCTCTACACTAAGCCAGCACCTACTGACTCTCTGATCTAATGTATCTGTTGAGATTTATCCTTGTTTGATTGGGTGATGGGGGCTCAAATAAAAAAAAAAGCTAAAGACAAAGAACCTCTGTGCAGAAGCACTGAAACAAGGATTACCCCAAAGGACACTGACAATAAGCCAAGTTTCAAAGAAACACAACATCACACATGCTTTCATATTGCAAAGCATCATGGGATATATTCAAATCACCATGACATTTCAGACTTATTCAGTTTATAGCAATTTACAGTACATGCATTTCAAATAGCACAACTAACTTAATTTTTATCATACAGTCCCCTAGTAACTTTTTACCTTTATCAAAAACACCTAGTGCCATGGTATTTTCAACATTTACAGGTTTTATACACATTGGGCAGTATTCACGATGCGATTTGGGACTAAGTCTCACTCCGCAACCCCAATTGCACTCTGAAATCACCACAGCTGCAAAGCAGCCGATCCACAGCCACAGCAGTTGTGGAGGGTGCTACAGTAGGTCCCACGGTCCACAGCAGCCTCCCACAGCTGCAGTGCTGTCCCTAGCAACAGCACCCACAAGCTGCCATAATCCATAGAGCCGATCGTACTCTGGCTCCGCCTTAGTGAACACCCGCAGCGATGGGCAACCTGCGGTTTCACAAGTGAAAACCCACTAGCGCCGAGGTTTTCCCACAGCTGCGGGACCTTCCCCAACGTTCGTGAATCCTACCCGTAAAGTATATACATTAAAGTATTTTATGACACAGTGCCATTGCATACTAAATCAAACAATTAGGAACACACCCTGCTGTTTTATATCAGCTCAGAGGTCACAAAAATAAACTCCCTGTATGAGGTCCTGAAAGGGAAAAGGAAAATTAAAGATGACACTATAGCATAGTCAAGAAAGGGAAGGGGACGCCCATAGGTGGCCAACCTTATGGACTAGAAATTGTGAAGAATAGATTAGGCCACAAAATAGAAGAACTGTTGCAACAGATTTAAGAAAAGATTGGTCCTCAAGAGAGGCAGGAGCTTCCTGTCACATATCCCCCACCTTAAGAGGGAAGCAGTTATTGCAGACTGCTTACCACTTTCCTGTCCCAGGAAGGGATGGAGCTTCCACCCATCTATCTTCAGAAGCTAAATCTCTAGGTTCCTATTAATGATAAACATTCCATCATAAACATAGTGGATATCATTATTCTTTACCCTGAGACATTAACATGTTTCTCAGCAGAGACTAACTGCACCTTTCCATCTCCTTTTAGGGAATGTTTGTCAAATTTCTTAACCAAAAATCTGGATGGCTGTAAAGTCCAGTATCATAGAAAGACTTTCTCTGGGGTGAGTAATTACCTGCTCCAACCCCACCAGACATGTCAGTTTTAAGCAGGGGCCCAGTCCTAGGTTCAGCCCCAATACATAAACCCACTATGTCTCTTGATTCATTTATTTCACTTGATATTGATAGACACCTGAGGGTAGACACTCTTTTGGTGTTACCCCAGCACAGGTTACAATCCATTTTCAACCCACCTCCTCCTTGGTAGGTTTTCCCTCAGAACAGAATAAAACACATGTACTACCTCAGACTCCTTGTCTGTACTTGGGTACCTCTTTCTTTGACATCAGGCATGCCCCCATCCAAACATGCTACACTTTTGCCTACAGAAAGGGACCATTGCAGAGCCACATCTGATCTTGCCTGCAACTAACTTGACCCCCTATGTCTTACGCAAAGTGTCTGCAGGAATATGGAAGGAGCAACAGTAGCTTCTATTCTCCTATTTCAACCTTTTATAACCTATGACCCCAAATCCTTGGCCATCTTATTCCCAGGCAGGTCTCCACAGAAACCTACAGGCAGCCAAGTAACCTCCCATGCTGAATATCCTACAATGTTAAACAGCAGGTTCCTAAACCTTTCAACTCTGGGGTGTCCAAGTAAACATCCTTTTTAATCAGAGTGCTATTTCAGCCATCTGTTACCATCTAGTACCTTGTGACCTGTGTGAAAGTTTTCCCATTTTTCAAGGGTGCCATTTTTTTTAATTACCGCTACCCTTTGGGACACTCTTTCTACGTCCCGAGTATTAGTTCCTCTGCTGTCCCCTGCAGGTACATCTATCTGGTTGCACACTGGACAGGTCATAATATAGGCTGCCACCTGTCTGCACATACCAGGCCAGTAATAAGAAGGAGTTAACCAAGCCAAGACACCACTATGGCTCAGATGCCCACAGATACTGTAGTGAGCAGCCTCCATCACCTGTTGTCTGTAGGTCTCAGGTACCACTACCTGAGCATCCACACTTTTTGTACAGAGGTTGGGCCTCATGTGGTACAGAACACCCTTCTTCAGTTTGTACCACCAGCATTGTTTTGTCCCCACACCACCATTAATCTATATACCCTCCTTAACCTTAACATACTACGACAGTTTGACAACATTAGCATCTTTAGCCTGCAAGGTACTGTACCCAAGTCAATACTGTTAATACATTTAGCTGTATCAATACAAGAAAAAGTCCCTTCAGCCTCATAGGCTTCTTCTTGCTTGCTTGGAGTCTTCAACCCCAGCATGATACCACTAGGCACAGTCTTACATCGGGTCTCACATTCAAGTTCCATACTTGTATCTCTGACTTCCAACAGGTAACATCCTGGGAACACAGGCAACACAGGAATATCCTGCTCAGTCAAGAGATCCTCCTCCAGCTGAGCCCATGAAAAATCATCCTCCGATTCTTTATCCAAACTCTCTGGCAAGGACCTTTTGAGCACCTGGCACCGGTGTTCTGCCTCTCTGCATAATTGGTCTGCCTCCAGCCATTGCCCACTCATCCAGTGGAGCATCCTCATCAGGGTCTCCACCTCCTGGGTGTTGTCTCTCACACCTCCAATCTGCCTCGACCTGCATCTCTTCATCATCTTCAGGCTTGACTTTCCTCTGAGCTCCCAGGTACAGTCCAGGCAGCATCGTCTCTCCATCTGTCAGCCATGGTTCTGGTCAGAGCTCCATGGACTTTCTTCTTTGGGGTCTCCTCTGGCAACTCCTGGTGCATCGGTCGATCTGGGATATCTGGGGGATATCCACCAGGGAACATCCCTCTCAGACAGTCCAGATGCTTCCCTTCCAGCAAGTTATCCCACTTCTGATACCAAGTCTGTGGAGGGATTGTGGGATAACAGATGGACCAGACACCAAACTTCAAGTTCAATGCACAATCTCTGTGTGATGTTTATTCAAAATACAGTAGATAACCTTCAGCAATGGCATATCCCTTCTTCAGTCTATCAGTGTTTAGCAACAGACAATGCAAGTCTTTCCTCTACACTTAGCCAGCACCTACTCTAACCCTTCACCACTATGAAACACTCTCCACTGACTTACATGAAGTAGACTAGAATTCAAACCTCAGACATAATGTTACTGAATTAGATCTTTAAAGCATCCAAAAACTATAGCGTTTGTAGAACTGCTAAGACTAACTGATGTGCTAGGCGATATACTAGAGTGACCACTCTCTTTTTTTTTATGCCTAATAAACTTTAATTGGCTCACAGGGCAGACAAGACGTCTACTGTGGCTCAAACAGTTGAACGCTATATCTGGCCCTAATAACTGACTGAGCTGTCCTCCTTGGGGCTCTTGGTAATTTAATTCCCCTAGTAACCACCTGTTTTCACTTTAACATACGTTAGACTCACAGCGATACTTATCCTTCATACACTACTAGCACAGCCACCAGTTCCTAAAGTGGTTAACAATATTTGCTACTCTCACTTTGTATACTACATTGCTTATGTTGTTAAGGAGGGCAAGGGCCCAAAGCAGAGAGTAATTGACTGTGATGTGTACTCCCTCCCCCACTCTTGTTTTATTTTTACCCATTGATGCTTCTTTTTTTTGTGGGTTGGGCTTCAATAGCCTCCTTCAGAGGCCCAGGTGCCACACCAGGCAGGATCTGCCTCTAGCTCCAGTTCAATGGATCTCTCTACTGAGCATACAGGGAGTGTATGGTCCACCATCCCGCTTGGAAGTCCAACCTCCCTCCCCATTAGGAACCCCCATAGATTGGGTTCCTTTTCAACTCCTGCTGGCCATGGGATCAATAGTTGCATCCCTACCATTCAGCCTCACAAGCTCTCAAATAATGTTATTGGTTACTGTTATGAAATTACTATGAATATTCTGTGCTGTAAGAGTTTTCTTATTCTAATGTTTATTATCTGTCTTACTGGGGCTACCCTGTTGGTACCCGTGTTCCCCCAGTGAGTGTTCTTTGTGCAGTTTGTACCTTATCTCTGGGTTCCCCTCTTCCACCCAAATGTTTTCCCCTATTTGATTAAAAAAATGGACTCAGACACAAGTGAGTCAGGTATTTTTTTATTACACAGCAAGTATCCTGATGCTCACACTGGTCTGGTGTGGGATTCCTCATGGGATGCTGTCACCTTTCTTGATGTTCTTCTGTGTTAGTCCCTACAGGGCAGATGTCCAGATTGTCAGACCCCCACGTGGACCCAATGGAAGACCGCAGAACCCCTGAAGATAGGAGAGCAGGCACTGGGATTTATTCTGTTTCTTTAACACTGAAATCACTATGGTATATTCCCTGGTACTGGTTTTCTCCCAAAATATTAATGGTTTGAATAACCCGATGAAACACATAAGACTTTTCCAGCACCTCCATTGGCAGGCTGCATATGTTGTATATTTACAAGCAACCCAGCTGACCCCTGTGGAACATCATAAACTTTCAATGGGAGGCTGTTACCAGCTCTATACTTCCTCCTACCCTTAAGGAAAGAGACATGGCACTGTCATTCTCATTCCATCCACTACACCTCCTCCCTGACCCAGGAAGTCATCAATCCCAATGGCCACTACGTCATCCTGATGGGCTGTTTGTACTCTACAGAGGTAACCTTGGGGAAAGTATATTCCCCCCTGGATACCCCTGTGTTTAAACAATTAGGGGGAAAGTTGTTAGATTTGCTTCATTGCTAACTTACTTGGGGGGGATTTTAATATACCTCTGTCCCCCAACCTCAATTCCTCAAAGCTTGTCCATCAAAGAGCTTTCAATGCCCAGAAATGTCTTCAGGCACAGCTTCTACAACTAGAAATAATAGATGTTTGGTGGCAATTTTTTTCTATCACCAGGGCATACATCTTCTTTTCATCCTGTCATGGCTCATAACTCTTATTTAAATATTTTTGTATCACTTGCAAACACTTTGCCATGATTCAAGACTTGGCATATGGCCCCTCTGTCCCATCAGATCAGAATTCTCTGCTCTTAAAGGTAAATCTCAGGAAGCCGAGATTATCCACTTTTTGGGGATATAATACTTCCCTCCTTAAAGACAAACAATTCCACTCCCAGGTCACAGACCGTCTTGAACAAATACTGCTCGATAGCTCCTCAGCAGATATTTCCTGTCTTATTTTATGGGGCACACTGAAAACAGTTATCAGCAGAGAAAGCAGTGCTTTCACTTCCCATAAAAAATATCAGCAAGACCTCTGATACAAGCAATTGACAGAGGAGTTGTCCACCCTAGAAATGCTATACTGCCCAAGGAATGAAGGGAAATAATCCCATATCAGGACCCTTAAGGCAAAACTACAAAAAATCATGGACAATAAGTTGTATCAAGTTTTGTTCTACCTCAGACATTCCTTTCACGAGGATGGTGCAAGAGATACTAGGCATTTTGCCCATAGACAATCAGCGCAGAAAAAGGCTGCCTGTGTTCTCCAGCTTAAATATCCAGGCACCGGCTACATGATCCATGATTCACAAGGAATTCTGCACCTGTTTCAGGATTATCACACACATTACACCAAAACATTATTCCCTTCTCTTTCCCTAATGCAGGCTTTTCTTTCTAGCCTTCCCCTTCTATCACTGACTGAGCCTCAGCAGGAGTCCCTTAATGCCCCAATTCACTTGGAGGAATTACAGATAGTACTTCTGGAACCAAAAACCCTCAAGTGCCCAGGCCCTGATGGCTGCTAGGTCAAGTGATACAAGTCTTTTTCTTCTGTTTTGCTCCCCTGCCTTCTTTCTGTGTCTCAGGTAGAGCAGATGGAGATTCTTCCCCTCCATCTTTGTCCTACACTACCCTTTCTACCATTCTGAAACCAGATAAAGCTTCCACCTATTCTGCTTCCAATTGCCAAATGTCTATTTTAAATGTTGATTATAAATTATGTATGTGAATTAGGGCTAAAAGATTAGATTCCGTTCTTCCTGCCCTTATTGATCCGGATTAGTCTGGCTTTATATGTCGCAAGCAAACAAAGGATAACATTTGCGGTACCTTTCTTCTGATGGAACATGTTATGCAGTGGTCCATCCCTGCAGCTTTTCAGCCTTTGGGTTTCCTCCCTCCTTGTTAGAATCACTTTAAAACCTTTATACTAACCCACAGGCATATATTAGAATTAACAGCTCCCTAGCCCCTCTTTTCACCCTTCAGAGAGCCACGCAACAGGGCTGCCCCTTGTCACCTTTATTATTCGCTCTATACATTGAGCCCTTGGCTATAGCAATCTAGCATACCCCAGGTGCAGAGAGGGATTGAACTGAGCAACTCCCGCTATACAATCACACTGTATGCAGACAGTATTCTTCTTACCCTTCTTGAACCTGAAACTACCATCCCTGTGGCACTGACATTATTCCATGCTTTTGGCTCCCTATCTGGTTCCCCCTCAATCTCTGCAAAACACCAGTTTTGATATTACATTATCGTCCTTCCTAATGCCTTCATTGAGATTTCCCATTAAAATGAGGGGTACTAAAGTGAAATACTTAGGGGTCCACATCCCCATGTGCCTTTTTAATCTGGAATTTCTTAATTACGAACCCAGTTCTAAAAAGAAGAGTGCACCAGGCTGGGGTGCTGGGACACAGCAAATCTAGTGAAAATCAGTAATAGTCCTGCACACTCCACTACAAAATAAGTACGCTACCCACTTATATACCATCCAAGTACTGTAGTTTATTGAAAGTGCCAGTGCAAAGACTTAAGCACATCTTGACATGTTTTGGACTGCTGGCCTATTTTAAAAGACATTCTTCCCTTTTACACCTTTCCGTGTCAGCAGGAGGGGTCAACCTTCCCAAATTACTGAATTTTGCTAGGGCGGCTCATCTCAGGACTACTACAACTACCTTGGAAACAAATAGGATTTGTAATAAATGAAATGTACAATATTAGGAGGTTGCTATTTTCCAGTTCTGGGGGTGCCCCCCACCTGTCAGATTTTTCAAACTCCATGGCCCAAAGTCTAAGATTGTAGTTGCAGATTTTCTCCCCATACAAATTGATCAGACATTTTGGTGACTGCATCATTTTGGATTAAGTTTTATTTTTTAATTTTTAGACAAGAAAGGTATACTTTGCTTTAAAAGGTTGGAACCCCAGTATGATCTTATAGGCAGGGAACACTTCTGTTACTTACAATTTCAGAATCTACCTCCTTCACAAAGGGGCATGTAGTGCACGCCTCCCACACCCTGCCCTGTATCTTCTTCATTTACTCATGGCACCTATCCAGGTAGAGACCTGGCTACACCTGATCAGAATTATGTATAGGGGACTTCAGGACCTCCTGGGGGACACAGCACAATCAGTGTTGGATGCTGGAACCACAATCTTACTTCTTTCATACTGTATACAGTATTCTACCTGGTTGAAGTATGCCCTCTCTTCATGTAACGTCATCTCCTCCTTAATTTGGAGGGAATTTGCATGGAAATGCTGAAACAGAATTTTCCATACTCCAGCCAGGTTGACAACATTTCTGTCCCAGGAATATGATTACTGTTGAAGAAAATGTGACCATTTCCATGCTGACCAGGCTGTTATCTTCTGATCCTGTCCAGTCCTCACCCTCTTTTGGAAAGACATATTTGATCAATTGCAGCTCGTGTCTTTTCCACCTGGTATTGTCTCTTCTTCCATGGTTCTCCTGTCAATCCCACCCCCCCCATGTGAGGGAGGCCCCTTGTTACATGGCACATTCATATATTCTAGCAGCTAAAAAGGCCATCACTAGGCTCTAGATGCTAAAGCACTCTCCATATATCAATATAAGTGGACATAAAAAAATGTTACATATCAATATAAAAAACATAAAAGGGTTCACTAAATTTGTAAAGTCCTTTCATTTTTAATAACGTATTATATTGACATGATGTAGTGACACAGTAGAACTGTATATACAACAACACTGTTGTGCTGCACTAGCTATGTCAGCTAGTTTGTTGTGCTAAAATAACTACGTAGCTAGTGCAGCACAACAGCTTGGAACACATTCCCTCACGTGCACATAGCTAATTGAGCTTTCAACTGAACAGCCATGGCAGTGAGAACTGGACCCGAAAGAGAGCTGCAGTGAAAAAATAAACACAAAAGTAAGGACTTTACAGCTCCATTTAACTGTTGTGTATGGACCGTACACAGTGGAAGACAATGTATGATCCACTACTGACAACATGTGCATGTAGCCATCTCGAGGTAGCCGTGGCAACCAAAACCTCTTGAGCTTCACTCTCACAGTTTAAATGATCACCACGGCTACCTCTCGGTGGCTAAACATGCTTATTGTCGATAGTAGCCAATACATTATCCTCTATGTTTGGATTAATACATGCTGAATGGACGCCAGGTTTTTATTTAAAAAAAAAAAAAGTAAATTTATATGATTAACAGTTCAAATGTTACTGCTACTGTATTAAAATATAATTTCAAGAATTATAAAATCTCATAAAAGCTTATTTTTGGTAATGGTTGGAAGACACTAGTGGTTGTGTAGTCCAAGAATAAACATATTGTTTTCTAGTTATCATTTAACAACCCTCTTCCCCAGCAATGGGACAGGGTTCTTACTTGTTGTGCCCTGGCAGTGCTGAGTGCCATGGCATCAATGACTCTGCCCATAATTGGAGGGGAGAAGACTAGGGAGAGGAAGATATAAAAGAGACTTCAGTGGGAAAAGTTGGAAAGTGACTGTCAAGTCCAATGGTCCTAGAAAAGTGAGGGAGTGTTGATACTGAGCTGCAAACCTGGAGATCTGGGTTTGAATCCCACAGCCCCCCGCTTGCATACTGTGTGACCCTGAGCAAGTCACCTAACTTCTCTGTGCTCCCAGGTCACGCCTGTAGACAAGCTTCCAGCTTAGTGTGCTACTCCTGGTTAAACAATTGGAAAAAAAAAAAAAAACACTCTCCACATGCAGTACCCATGGGCTCCAGGGTTACCAGAGGAGACCTACCAGGTCTGTTACAGTGGCACAACAATAGGCTCAGGTGGTCTGGGCATTAGTTAGTCTTATGGGTACTGATGGGGCAAGATAAAAACCATTGAGTCTGACATAGTGGCATGGCCTAGTCTTGAAGATACTTGGAAACCCTCAATGTCCTTGTCTGCCCATAACATCGGGAGGTGAGCAGACTTAGGGCATGTCTGCAAGGGGTTTCATCTGGATTGGTTGAGGGGATTCAGTAACCATGCTACTATGCTGGACCGAGTCAGCTCTGAACCTCAAGGAGGAGGGGCAATAAACAGTGGTCATCCAGCACAAGTTTCTCCCTCCAGTGGCATCAGGGAACAAAATCATGGATTTCATATGTATTGGGGCTGCACCCTTAGTATAAGGTCAGTTAGTGGTTGGCCTTGATTGGTCTTGGGTTTCAAAACCTCTGGGACAGAGGTTACATTGGCTCTGGGGATACAGAAGGTCATGGCAAAGAGGCAATAGTGGGTTTTCCAGATCCCACAAAGGGTATGCATCAATGGTTTCAAGGTTGGTGAGGTTCCCTGAAGATGCTGAGTGGCCAAAAATGAGAGAGGAGAGAAGAGGAGACCGAGATGTGAGGATCCTGAACTGGTAAATGCTACAAGACTGCTACCTTAAGGATAAGAACAGTACATTGTTATGTACTGCACCTGAGATGGAAAAGTTAATCTAGGCTGTCAGTGTACAGAGAGACAGTAGCAACTCTGACCATTTAGTAACAAAGGCTATATTCAATGGTGGGGTAAAGCTAGTCCACATATCAGATGGCTAGTAGTTGGGGCACTCTTAGGATGAAAACAGGATAAGAGAGTTCACTAGAGCTTGAAGAAGGGTCAAGTGTGCTCAGCATCTAAGGCACTGGGCACTGGTGTGATGGACTGTGTTGGGAGTGCAGACTCCCTCGTACTGAAAATGAATTAAGTGTTAAATGATTGTTTGATGGGATCCTGGCCATTTTTGATAACCAAAGGGAAATGTGGACAATTGCTATGCTAGGCTAACATTTGCAAGGAGGATCCCAGTAAGCTGTTCCATCAAATACACCTAAAACTTGGAGTTACCCTGTGTCATGCTCACTCCCATAAGGGCAGAAGCAGTGATTGGCTAGCAGACTGAGGGTGAGAGGAAGGGTTGCAATTTGTATTGCTGCAGTTGTGTTTATCAGACTGTTTATGTTTTTTTCTGGGACAGTATTTTTTCTCTGTTTCATATTCTGGTCTTTATGGAGGACAGGGGGTTAAAAATAATTCAGACTAAATTTCCAGAGCGTAACCCCATGCAGTGTATCCCTGGAGAACTGGTGGTCCTCTTTCTTGAACAGTGTGTCTCTCTTTTTGGTCTCTCAGTTATCATAAGTATGCGTGAAATGACCATATAAATAATTTTAGTATTTATGATCAACTCATTAAGTGACAGGAATGGCTGTGTGCTTTGCTTCGTGCTTTTGATAAAGTGTTGTCTTGGTTTTAATTATCTCCCTCCCTCTTTCTCCCCTCTCCCCCCTCTTTACCACCAGGTTTTCTTTTGGCATCTTCTTTTGATGCTCTGTCTTGTCCTCTCCATGCTAGTCACTGACCGAAGACAACCTTAAACTGGAGAGCTATCTATACTGAATTTCTAAATGTATTGATAGATATTAATCTTTTTTGCCTCAGCAGTTGTGCAGTTTGTTTACTGTGGCCTGATCACAGTGATATTTGTTTTCAATTCATTGCATTGTCTTTTTTAGAAGATGAATTATGGTTCTTTCCTGTACACATTTACAGCTGTTGGTTTATCACTGAGTAATATCAATGTATCTATTTTTTGTTGGGTATTGCCACAAGACTTTAATTAGTCCTGGTGTGAAAACAATTATGTGAGCTTATCACTCCATCCCCTGAGGAAGACAATGCAAGGTGAAGTGCTGAGGTATGATTTTGCTAGTCAGCTGTAGTTTTTCCTCAAATAAATTTGAGTTCTTGCTGTGTAGCAGTTTTGAAAGGGCATTATTTTCTTTTTTGGGATTCTGGGGTACGGGAGCCTGCTAGCAAGTATGTGTGTATGTTTGTTTTATGGGTGTGAAGCAGTCATGCCCTAAAATCAGGTTAGCTGGGTTTCATCCAATAGCATGGAACAGACAAGAATCAGGTTTAAGCTGATGAGACAGTATTTTGGCTCAATCCTGCTCTTCCCAACCTAAGATAAACAAAAAGTACCCCTCCCCTTAATAAATCTACCCCCTTCACTATGCACAACAATGTGTATCCCCATCCTCAGTCCACCCCCCAATAGCCCTATAGTAAAGGGGCATTCTGCATCCTGTCCTAGTTGTTGGTTCTCGTTCCTGTACCTTTGTTAAAAAGATGCATAGCCTCAGTCCTTACGAATACAGCAGTGTGTGTCTAGCTCTCCTCTACACCGAATTCTTAGCTCCCCCAATCCCCTGTTATGGTGTGTGTGTGGGGAGGGGGAGCACAGTAAGTACAGCAGCATGTGACTGAGAAGGTGATCCTATACGCAGTGTGTCACAGATAATTCGGGTTGGGGGCAGGACTTATGTAAGGGCATTCTTTGCAATTGGATGCCTTTACACAAGTCTCTCACCACACCACTGTCATCAGTGATGCCTCCCCACACAACAGGGCATCAGGGAGAGCAGCTAAGAGCAATTTTAGGACAATGAAGGATGGGTGTACGCATAGGTTTGCCCCTGAGGACTGGCAATAAGATTTTTTTTTTAACTCTGGCACTAAGATAGAAAACTAGCAATGTAGGACCATATACAAGATGCCCAACCTGTTAGGGCACAGGGTTGGAGATGGTGGCATGCATTTTTGTGCCCCTGAAAGATTTTGGTTATGTGGTAAAGTGCAAAGAAAAAGGGATTAGGTAGAAACTTGATTTTAAAGGGAAAGGAAGGGGTCATTTATGTTCAGATTTGGATTGTGGTTCTAATCTGACAAGTTCAATCTGATTCAACCTGTCAGAATCAGAAAAGCCACACACCCCCAGTGTGTGTGTGTGTGTGAAATTTAAACTTTTAAAACACAATGGTTTGCATTTTTTGCAGATATAAATGTTTAAATACAATCGCACATCTCTTACCTTCCTCGCCTAACATCAGGTCATCTTCTCCACTTAATAAACGCCTGATACCAGCAACTGAAAGACACAACAGTTTAAGGCATTGAATAGTTATGGCACATTGTTTGGCTGTGAAGATATGATAATGACATAAGATATGATAATTTCTGTTTCCCAGCAGAGCTGTTTTAAAACATTATTATAATTAATTATTCATGTCTCCAATGTGATCTCTGATTGGCTGTAGTGCTGGGTGTTAATCTCATAGAAATGACTGGCACAGCTCTGAATAATTAACCTCCCCCCCCCGAGTCAAACCATTTACTTTGTCTTGCATTGTTGTCTTTCTGTATGTAACCCCTGTGCCAATGTGTAGTTACCTTTAGGTGCATGAACATCAGTCTGTTAGAGGTGCTTCTGTAATAGGGGCTGGGAGGGCTCAGCTAGAGGAAATGAAAGAGGATTTAGCAGAACAGCAGAAAGAGAGCTGGAAAATTCTAGTTGGTACCGGCTAGTGGGAGTTTGAGAAGGGAGTGCAACTGAGGGCAGATGCCCTAGCCTTTGGACAGGAACCAGGTCTCTATACGCACTGTGCAGGGGTGAACCTGCTGGACCTGGAGTGGTGGCAGGGATTCAGGTCTTGGCTGTGGCACAGGTTATCTATTAGGTCCCATCTCCAGCATGGCAGAAGAAACAAGCAAAAGGGAGTGAGATTCTGGAGCAGTTAGAGTAGAGAGATTCCCAGGGGACTGAGGTACTGGGTTGGTGATGTATGTCATTGTTTGATTGGCCCTAGAGTCCTGGAGGTACCACTAATACACAGGGAAAGAGTTAAATGAGAGGCACAAAGCTTGACAGGGATGACAGCTTGAGACAAAGAATAACTGTACTAAGTAAGTGCGTCAAGAGGAAGAGTCTCTGCCAGGTGAATTATGAGCTGCTATGGGGTGCAGACTATTTAAGCATTACCTAACATTGATGTATCTTTACACCTTTTTTTTTTAACACTGTTAAACTCCTTGTAACTCACTGTGACAAGGCTCCATCAGATCTGCTGTCTGCACTCTACCTGTATAAAGCTATGTAACTACCGTTTTGGACAATGAACCTTTGTAAATGAGCTATTTGAGCTCAAAGGTGTATTTGTGATTGAATAAATAAATAAAATAAACAACAATGGATTTAGAAAGTAGGTGCGCATGCCCAGGGACCAGTACAGAATGTTCCCAAAAAAGATTTGCAATGAGACTAGCAAAGCAACACACTTTACAGAGGGGAGAGAAAGAATTCATTTTGAGGAGCCCCTTAGGAATCCTTGCAAAATGAATAAAAGCATAAGTGCCCACAGGATAAAGACCCAGCTTTGATCCCAAATGGATGGAGGGGTGTACAATGGGAGCATGCAGGTTTCTTCCTTTATTTTATTTTTATTTATTTATTGAAATCTTTCACCAGGAAGGGTACACTGAGCAACTTAATGCTCATCTCATGGTACGTCCTCCGGGAGAGGGGAATGGGAAGTTACAACATGTTTAAATGATACAAAAAATCAAAGCATAGTACAGTACAGAGACAGTAGCATATAGTAAATGTCAGTCGATACATACAGGAATACAGTGCAATCGGGGGATACATGATAATACAATACACAAGGGAGGGAAGAATGAGTACAAGACACAGTAGTAAGTGCTAGGAAGTTTGGTGCAAACTTAGGTGGAGAGGGGAAGAGGGGGAGGGGTGGGAGAGGAGAGTAGAACAATACAGGAGGTAGTCAGAATCAAGAGCAGTTAGGGATCAGATAGTTGAGTAGAGCTGTATTGAGGGAGAACAGTGATGAGAAGTGGCAGATTTGTTGGGGAAGAGCATTCCACAGTTTAGGAAGACGGTGTGAAAAAGCATTTTGGCCAGAGGATGTGGATCTGGTGGGGATAGCGAAGGTGTGTAGGTTGTCAGAACTCAGTGAGTAGCAGTTAGGAGGGGGGGGTACTAAGTGAGGCATAGAGGTAGGAGGGGAGAGAGCCGACTCAGTATTTTGAGATGAATTTGGCCCCATGAAGCGTATGTCGATTTTGAAGTGTGAGGAAGTTTAGGGACCGGTAAAGGTCACAGTGGTGGGTGAGGTAGGAGGCATCAAGGGCAAAGCGGCAGAAGGAATTATAAAGAGAATCGAGTTTGGCTAAGGAGGATTGCTGGGCAGCACCTTAGACTATATCACAGTAGTCGAATATAGGCAAGATCATCTTCAGTACTAGCTCACGCCTAGCCACAAGTGGTATACAGCTGCTGTTTCTATAGAGGGCACCGAGCTAAGGCTTGAGTTTTTTTCGGGATTGCCTCGGTGTGTGATGAGAAGTTTAGATGTCTATCAAGCCAGACACCAAGATATCTGAATGAGGGAGAGTCCCTTAGTAATGTATTATCCAGGGTGTGGAATGAAGGTAAGGTGGTTATCCTAGCTAGTCTCTGCCTAGTTCCAAAAGTCATAGAAACAGTTTTCTTGGAGTTTAAAAAGAGTTGATGTGAGTTAAACCAGTATTAGACTCTGGAGAAGTCAGACTGCAGCCTGGTGGTGACATCTGTGACCAATATACCAGAAGCATATAGAACTGTGTCATCAGCATACATGTGGATGCTGGAAGTAGTGCAGGTTAGGGGGAGATCATTTAAGAAAATGGAAAACAGAATGGGGCCGAGAACTGAACCTTGGGGGACACCAGTGGTTATGGGAAGAGAGGAAGGGGTGATGTCATCAATTTTAACTGATTGAGACCTGCCAGACAGGTAGGCATTAAACCAGCATGTGGCAGAAGAAGAAAGTCCTGCGGCTGAGAGGGAGTTCAGGACTAGAGGTGCGAAACAGTGTAAAAGGCTTTTGCCAGATCAACAAAGATGGCAGAGGTAATATGCCCTTTGGTGAGGCCAGTGAGGACTGTCTCAGTTAGTCTTAGCAGCGAAGTGGTGGTAGAATGTGACTTCTGAAATCCAGATTGGTACAAGGTAAAGAACCCAGAGTCAGGAAGGAGGAGAGCTGACTGAGGGCTATGTGCTCTTGCAGTTTAGCGAGGGTTGGAAGAAGAGGGATAGGGCAATAGTTGCCAGGTGAGGAGGGGTCTCCCCCTTTAGGGAGTGGGAGGACAACAGCATGTTTCCATACTGAGGGAACAGAAGCTGACAAGAAAGAGAGGTTTAGAATGTAAGAGAGAGAGAGAAGATAGGCAATAGCTGGAGCAGAGAGGGAGAGGAGTCTAGAATCTAGGCCATTAGGAAAGGATCTTTTAGAGGAGTTGAGGGCAAGAAGTGCATGGAGGGTGGTGGCAGGGGAGACAGGAGAAAAGGCCAACAGGGAGGAGGCCGAAAGGGGAAGGGAGGGGGAGGAGGGTGAAGAGCAGGAGAGGCGGGATGGAAGGTGGTGAGAAGGCGAGGTGGCCAATAGGGTGGAGAGAGGATGGGGGGGAGAGGGGGTAGCGCCAGTCCATTAGAGGTGCCTGGAAGGGAGCCTAGCAGAAAAGGGCGCAAGTAGAGAAGTGAGAGTTAAAGCATTCCGCAATAGCCATAGGATCAGATTGGTTAAACTTGAGGGAAGGGGGTTGAGAGCTAGAGGGTGGAGAGAAGAGGGAGTGAACGACTTTCCAGAATTTAGCCGGGTTATTTATATTAGAAAGGAAGTTTGAGTTGAAGGGTTCGGCTTTGGCTAGGCAGATAGCTTTGGTGCAGCCATTTGGAAGTTTCTGGTAGCGTTGGAGATCTTGTTGGCCACCGGTTGCTTTTGCTTGGCGCCATGCAATGTCACGTGCACATTGGCAAGTCAGGAGTACTGGGGTGACCCAGGGGAGGTGGGTGCTTTGGATCCTTTTTTTAGAGAGTGGGGCATGGGAGTTCCAAATGTGGAGGAACTTAGTGTTGAAATAGGCCAGGGCTACATCAGCTGAGGCCACTGAGGTGAGGTGGGACCAGTCAGTGGAAGTGAGGTCAAGGAGCAGAGCTTGAGGGTCTAGAGATGTAAATTGTCTGGTGAGTATTATTTTAGGAGGGAGTTTGGTCCTATGGATCTTTTGCTCCATGAAGGTTATGTGATGGTCATTGAAAGAATCTGGTAGGAGTCCTGAGGATATTATTTTATGTGCATGGATAGTGAGGATAAGGTCTAGCAGTGAGTGATTTAATGTTTTGTTGTTACGGTGAGTGGGTTCTTGGATGAGTTGGCTAAGGTTCAAGGCTTTAATGGTGGAATGGGTAGTGGCCAGGGACAGGGCCAGCCAGTTTATGTTAAGGTCACCTAGGGTATAGACAGGGCCCCTAGTGCTCTGTGACAAAATGTTCTGATTTCTGCAGCAGGGTTCCTTGGCTTCTGCGGCAGCATTTTCTGATTTCTGCGGCATGATTTATTTATTTCTGTGGCAGCTAAATATGATGTGATGTCATTGATGACATCACATGCTGAGCACAGATGAGGGTCTTCAGGATAAACAAGATGGGATAGAAAGCCTGACACTACAGAAAAACAGTATATTTGAATGAAAATTCACCAAAAACAATGAATTCTGCACCACTATATATGTTCTGCGCCATTATGCAAATTCTGCGGAAAATTCCACAACTGCAGAATCGATGAAATCCAGGGGCCTTGGATATATGGATCTATGTTTCTATGTTTCTATATAGAGTTCACCCTCGATTGATAGAGTAGCGAGCTTAGCAAGGAGGGCAGTGACATTTGAAGAAGGCTACCCTGGGTGGCAATACACACCAGCAACGTGAATAGGAGCAGTGTAGGGAAACAAGATTTTGATAAGAAGGGCCTCATGAATGGCATGGGTAGAAACGGAAAAGGTAGGGGTAGACTGGAGAGATGAGGAGGTATAAATCGCTACTTCTCCACCTCACCCATTCCGATCCTGTCTGGTGATAGTAAAGCCTGGTATATAGATAGCGTGGTCAGGGATGGTATGTGACAGCCAAGTTTCAGAGATCACAGTGATGTCAGGGGTGTATAAATGCACCATGGATTGCAGTTGGGGGATTTTAGGAGCAAGACTTCTTATGTTTAAGTGAATTATTTTAAGGACAAGGCCATTAACAGCTGTGTAGTGAAGTCCTGATCTTTTTGCTTGCCAATTCACTCACTTGCACACTTCTGTGAGCAGTTCAGTGCAGAGCAGCATTTGCGTAACCTGCACTGGCCTGTCAGCGATTTGTTGCTTTTTTTGTTTTGTACTATTTATGGCAATCCTTCCATTAGGGTTTCCTTAAATGGACTGTAGATTTGATTTTCAGAACTAACTTTAAGTTGTACAGTGGTTACAATGCTTATTAGATTGCTGATGGTAATTTATGCACTTTTCTTTAAAAGTTTAAGACTTTTTCTGCAATTATAATCTGTCTGGCTACTAGACCTGCCCCTAGGACCTGGCACCAAACATTTCAGGTCAGATACATGCCCCCATTTAACACTCTTTGTTTTAACTCTGTGCTACAATTTGTTGCTAGCACCTAGCCAGTGTCTGTAACAGAGCCCCCCCCCCATCATCCCAAGTCCTTTCAACTGTTAATTTTTTTTCTCTCACCCCTCCTTGCTCTGACACCTTCCCTGACTTCCACCATGGGTTTTAACTGCCATCTCTTCTGTTCCTCTCTCTTAGGCTGATCAGAGCCCACTGGGCTAGTATCACTGATGCGGTCCCCTCCACAAGCAACCCGTCTGCCTAGGACTGGCCGAGAAGGTGCCTGTTGCCCACACTCTTCTTTGGCCCATAAGGTAACATCTGGTCCACGACCCAGAACAAGGGAAAGAGGATTTTTGAGCCTTCCTCCCAGTGGGAACTGAAAGGTTCCAGATGGCCCAGAGGACTGACATTGGTTTACTGCCCAGCACTGCAGCCAGTGCTAAAATCATTGGACTAGGGCATAAGACTGCAGAGAAACACTGACCTTTAACACTTCTTCCTTTAGCAGCTGTGTAGTGAAGTCCTGATCTTTTTGTTTGCCAGATCCTTCAGTTGCACACTTCTGTGAGCAGTTCAGTGCAGAGCAGCATTTGTGTAACCTGCACTGGCCTGTCAGTAATTTGTTGCTTTCTTTTTTTTTTTTTAATTTTCCATTTGAAAAGTATACAGTAAAGCCACTAGAGGGCAACAATACATGTAGGTTGCAATCCTCTTCCCACTGCTCTTCCCTAACACTTCTAGTCCTGGGTCATTCATACCTAAAGCAAATTATCAATGTCCTAATGTTCAGTGGTGTGATCTGAATCTGTAAGCCTGTAAAAAGCCTCTACTACCCTACCCAGAGTGGTTTCCATATCCATCCTACTCACACACTTCCTGGTTCTTACCCTTATCCCAGTCTCCCCTTCTACACCTATTGCCACTTCTCTCTCCCCTTCCCTTCCAGATGCCTCCTTCATTCTGTCACTCACCGCACAGCTCCCCTTTTAAACAGACCCTACTTTTCCCTATTACCCTCCAGCCTCTCTGTTTTCCCTTCCTAGTCACTTTGCCTTTCTTTGTTTCCTTGTCTCCTTCTCTCCACCCCTCCCTCCCTCTTCCCCACCTTCACATATCTCCTACTCTAATTACAAAAGTCCTAATCTTCACTATTTCATCATTGCCCTCTTCCTTCTTTCATCAGGGAGCATCCACCCCAACACTGGCCCCATTTATTCTCCTCCCTGGCTCCTTAACCAAATAACATGTCTCCAAACCCCACTTCTACTACAACCCTCCCTAATGGGTTGAAGCTCCTCCACCTGAACATCTGCAGCCTGCTACCTAATATTGACCTCCTACAAACTCTTATGATTTCACATACCCCTGACATCCTAATTATTACCGAGGCATGGGTCAAAAAAAGCACCTGGCAGTGCCATTGCTATCCCTGGGTATTCCATCTCCAGACAAGATTGATCGGGTCACGGAGGGGGAGTGGCCATGTATATCCTGTCCTCACTGCAGTTTACTACCACCCTATCTACCTCCATCCCAGCTACCTATGAAGCCCTAGTCACCCGCATTACCCTTCCTTTCTCAATCCCAATCTTTGTGGCTGGCATCTATTGCCACCCAAGCATTCAACCCTCGGTCACAACTGAATTCTTAGCCTATATCACCTCCCTCTTGCAATCTGGTGAACTTTTCATAATGGGTGATGTGAATCTAAATTGGTTGTCTCTCAAGTTAAACAAGATACACAATGATGTCACTACTCTAAACCTCACTCAACTTATACTTGAGCCCACATGCCCTAATCCCAAAACACAAAACCACACCCTGCTTGACTGGGCACTCACAACCCACCCACAAAGCATCATTAAATCTGGTCTCCTCCCTGATGCCCTTAGTGACCACAACACTATTTTCATTGTACGTAAGATTCATCACCCCAAACCTCTCCCTAAAATCATATGGCTCCAGTCCTTTAAATCCTTAGACCTTACCCCAGTCAACTCTACACTCACTTCCACCTACTGGGCCCCCCTCTCCACTGCCATTTCTGTTGACCAAGCACTTGACTATTTTAAGGATAAATTCATTGCCACCTGGAATGCCTTTGCTCCTTTCAGAAGGACCAGAGTCCATGGGCTTCACCTCCCCTGGATCACCCCCAAACTACTGGCTTGCTTCAGGGAGCGTGACCTGGCCTGGAGAAAACACAAATCTACTAAACATCCAAATGACTATGCCAAGTACAGAAACATAGAAACATAGACTTTGACGGCAGATAAGGACCGCTAGGCCCATCTAGTCTGCCCATTTCCCTACCTAGAGGATAGGCCGCAGATCCTAGTTAACCAACAGCCTATATCTTCCTGCCCCCCACAAGAATTGCCTCATGTCTGTCCCATGCATTCTTGAATTCTCTCACAGTTTTAGACCTCACAACTTCCTCAGGAAGGCTGTTCCATGCATCCACTACCTCTCTGTGAAATAATACTTCCTCACATTGCCCCTGAACCGCCCTCCTTCTATTTTAAATTGTGTCCACTTGTTCTTGCAAGTCTCTCTTTTCTGAAAGATGCTACCTCTTGGACTTTGTTGATTCCCTTGAGGTACTTGAAAGTTTCTATCATGTCCCCTCTCCTTCTTTCCTCAAGGGTATACATATTAAGCTCCTTTAGTCTCTCCTGATCGGCTTCTCTGCAGACCCTGCACCATTTAGTTGCTCTCCTCTGGACTGCCTCTATCCTGTCTATGTCCTTGGAGATGGGGTCTCCAGAACTGGACACAGTATTCAGATGGGGTCTCACCAACTGTCTGTACAGAGGGATAACAACTTCCTGTTTTCTGCTGCTGATGCCTCTCCCATACATCCCAGTATACCCCCGCCCTCCCTACTGCCTTCTACATTGCTTACTAACCTTAAGGTCATCTGATATGATTACCCCAGGTCCCTTTCCTGTTTTGTTATTGTTACTACCTCCCACCCATTGTGTATTCTTCCCTGGGTTCTTGTTTCCCAGGTGCATTATTTTGCACTTTTTGCATTGAATCCTAGCTGCCATACGTCTGACCATTCCTCCAACCTTGTCAAGTCCCTTTTCATCCTTTCCACGCCTCCTTGTGTATCAACCCTGTTACAGATCTTTGTGTCATCTGCAAAGGCATACTTTTCCTTCCAGTCCCTCTGCAATGTCACTGATGAAGACATTAAAAAGGACTGGACCTATACTGAACCTCAGTACCCCACTAGTAACCGCCTCTTTCATCAGAGTGACTCCACTTACAATTACCTCTGTGTCCTGTTGTCCAGCCAATGTTACACTAGGCTACCACCCTGGGACCCACTCCCAGGCTGGTTAATTTGACTAATAATCTTTTGCGGGACTGTGTCAAATGCCTTGCTAAAGTCTAGGTAGGCCATGTCCACAGCCCCTCCCTGGTCTACTACTTTGGTACCCAGTCAAAGAAATCTATTAGATTCATCTGACATGACCTTCCCGCTGTGAACCCATGCTGCCTTGGATCCTGTGCTCCACTGACCTCTAGGTACTCAACTATTCTTTCCTTCAGAAGTGACTCCATCACTTTCCCTACCACAGAGGTCAGACTGACAGGTCTGTAGTTTCCTGCCTCGGTCTTGGTCCCACTTTTGTGAAGGGGAATCACATCCGCCTTCCTCCAGTCCTCGGGTACCACACCATCCTCCCATGATTTATTCACTAGTTCCTTCCTTAATTCTTTTAGAATTCTGGGGTGAAATCCATCAGGACCCATTGCTTTGTCCGCCTTCAGTTTTAGGAGTTCTTGCAGAACCCTTTCTTCTGTGAAAGGACTGGGATCGACCCCCCTATGAAGAGTGCTTCTGTTAATTGGATTAGGTACTTCCCCCTCCTCTTTTGTGAATACTGAGCAGAAATATTCATTCAGTATTCCTGCTTTTTCACTGTCCCCCTCTGCCCACCCACCGTTCATTCTATTCAGCCTCACTATCCCTCCCTTTGTCTTTCTACGCTCGCTGATGTACCTGCACAATGCATGAATTAAAGCTACTAGACTGGCTAAGTCCAATTATTTCAACTCCTCGTTCCTGACTAACATTAACTCTCCATCTAAATACTGGAGGGTAGTTCATGTCCTATTCTCCACCCCTCCCCCTCCAGTTCTCAAAAAAAATAACACCCTAGTTTCCGACTCTGGCTCCATCGCTAATTAATTTAATGCCTACTACACCTTGTGTACCACGTTTCTTCTAAATTCCCTCTCCCCATTGCCACCTACTAACTTCAGCCCTTCACCTCAGCCAGTACCTACCCCTCCCCATTTTTCTTTTCTACTACCTCTTCTGATGAAGCTCTTCATGCTCTCCCATCCCTCAACCCCTCTAAAGGTTCCCCACCACATGAGCTTGACCCTAAACTTCTCTACCTTTCTACTCCTGCAATT
Source organism: Neoceratodus forsteri (assembly GCA_016271365.2). NCBI lineage: Eukaryota > Metazoa > Chordata > Ceratodontiformes > Ceratodontidae > Neoceratodus > Neoceratodus forsteri. Next base: position 602,861,600 of record CM057456.1, on the reverse strand, counting down.
GCTTATCCTATCTCCCTAATCCTTAACCTGTCCTTTATTTCTGTCCAAGTACCCTCATCCTGGAAACATGCTGTAGTTCTTCTCCCTAAGGGTGGTGACACATCCACTCCTGGCAACTATCGCTCCATTTTCCTCCTTCCTACCCTTGCCAAACTTCAAGAACATTTAGTTCTCTCTCAACTATCACTCTTCCTCTCTGTTTCCTCCTTCTTCACCCCCTTCCAATCTGGTTTTTGGAAGAACCACTCAACAACCACCTCCCTCCTCAGGCTTACTGAATCCGTCCTTTCAAGGATGAACAATGGCGTGATCACCTCGGCCATCTATGTCAACCTAGCCAAAGTTTTTGACACTATTTCCCATCCCATTTCTTGACTCACTCTCCTCAGCTGGCCTTGCTCCATCAGCCACCAACTGGTTTAAATCCTATCTCATGGCAGGACCCAATCGGTGAGAATCTTTGATTTCATCTCCCCTCCACTCCCCATCAACACTGGTGCCCCTCAGGGCTCAGTGCTTGGTCCCCTACTCTTCTCCATTTTCCTTAATGATCTTCCACAGACTGCTCATACTCTTCTATCCACATGTATGCTGATGATACTGTTTTGTACAGTTCCAGCAAAAACCCTGCTGCTGTGCAAAACCAGCTTACAGGATGACTTCAACCAAGTTCAGCTCTGGTTTGTTTCTCACGAGCTTTTTTGAAACACCAAGAAGACAGACAGAAGATAGTCTCAATGACCTTTAGCACCAGGCAGAGACTCTCTAGGCTCCTGGCCCTACCCACCTTCCACTTCCTTGATGGGATCATCTTGGAGGACACCTCCTCATTTAGATATCTGGGGGTTTGGCTGGACTGGTACCTCAACTTTGTGCATATCGATGCTATCCTGAAGAAACTGCACCCCAAGCTAGGTGATACATACAGGAATCACAGTTGCAGCCCGCTGATTGCGAGGAGTGAAATTGTCTAGAACACGATACTCCCCATCTTTGACTACTGTGACGTAGTCTATGGTGCTTCTCCCAAATCTTCCCTAATCAAGTTGGACACTCTCTTTAACTCCTTCTGCCACTTTGCTATCGACTCCCCTTCCTGCTCTCACCATTCATGAACTCAATCACTTTCTAACTTTCCTTCCACTATCTCACAGACGCATCTCTCACTGTGCCAAACTAACCTCCAAATTCTGGTTCGGGGGCTCCCCTCCTATCTCTCATTCTCTCTCTCCACTCCACCTCCCCCTACCCACTCTCTCAGATCAAATGACGCCTGCACCTTGCCGGCCCTTTGCAGCACTGCCTTCATTAGTCGACTGGTTTCACCCATCATTTCCCTAAAATCTGGAATTCCCTCCCCCCGAAATATGACACTCCTCCTCCAACTACTCCCTTACGTCTGCCCCACACAATTACCTTTCCCTTGGCTGTTCCTGCTTTAACCCACCTTAATAACTAGCCCCAGTTTCTGCCTTCCTATCATGACCCCCCTGGCAGGGTTCTCAATATCCTGAAGGGAGAAATAAGGAAATGGCTACCTCTTTTTTTCATATTCAGTTCTTGCCTCTCCCTCTCTATTCTCCACCTGCCCTTCTGGGTCACCAGTATGCACAACCTAACCCCATCCTTTTTACTCCAACAGCACTTATGTACTACCTCGAGTCTACTCCTGGTACACTCATGCACTACAAATGGTTCTATTGCATTATTACTGTTTTGTACGTTTATATGTTCTTTTGTGTGATTTTGGACGTGTATTGTAATTTACACAATGTTCCACTACTGTTTGTTTTACAATACCTTGTGTTCCAACTGTTGCACAATCTTACAATGTTGTATTGTTTGTACTACCCATATACTATTGTAACTGATCATCCTTCACAACCCTATGTAACCCCTCCCCCCAGGGTGCACCGTAAGATGAGCAACTTGTTGTTCAGTGTGCCCTCCTGATAATACATTTTAATAAATAAATAAATAAATACTGCTAAAAGTCAGGCGTAATGAACTGCCTGCAGTTCTTTTTGTCTTACCTATTTGGTCTGTGTTTTGACGCACATCCTCACTTGAATCCATTCTGTCAACAGAAAGTAAAGTCAGAAAGGGTGGAAAAAATAAATTTCAGTAAGTGAGTAACATTTTTGATTGTTAGGTAAATGAAGAATATATTGTATAACTATATATTGTATAGCTAAAGATAACAAGCACCTGACTGCATATTCTGTAATGCAAAACAGTGGCCTAGAATTTTCTAATAGAAACATTTACCACTAGCGTGTTTCTCCCTGACACCGCCATACACACATACACTTGACTCTTGCGCCAATGTTTGACATGCCATGGTAGTAGTAGGGCTCTAGTACTGTGGTACAGCAAGCTTTCTTACAGCAGTGCCCAGTCAGCACCACCTACAGCAGTAAGGGCTTACTCGAGAGAACTGAGGCACTCCTTTCTGCATCCCGCTTTCCCTCTATACTCACTACAACACAACTATTTCAAGGAGTGGTCCTCCTGTCCTGTGCTCTGAAATCCAGAACTATAAGAAATGCTAACTGAAACAAGAACAGGGGCTGGGTTTTTAGAGTTGTGTCGGGATTGTGATGAAATTGTGTAATTTGTGATATGACAGTTTGACCACAAAAAAGTTGATCCAATAGTGCTGTGCAGAATTTTAAATTTCTGGAGGAATGAAATTTCACATAAGTTTTGAAATTCCACTGAAATTCTTCCACATTTTGACAGAAATGGAATGTCAAAATGATCCAGCAGAAAAATGTAGAATGAGGTTTCCACAATATTTCCATGGAATTTTATTCCATGGATCTCAATATTTTCTGTGGAAATGGTTGCAGAATGATTTTCTATGGAAAAATGCTGTTCCACAGAATGTTATCCTGCATACTGCAGCTGGCTGAATTCTGCAGAAGAACCAGTGAAATTTTGTTGGAAATTCCGTCAGCAGAATGGTCATTTCATGTTAATTTCACTGGCAGAATTCTGCATTCTGCACAGCAATGTAATCTAACTTTATGTTGCAATTACCATGTGTTGTGCACCAAAATGATGCATGGCTAATTTTTTGCTGCAAAGTAGGAAATGTGTCCCAAATGCTTCAAAATGTTTGAAAAGCGCACACAAACATCTGGATGCATTTGTAGTAACACTGCTGTGGTAGAAAACATTATACAATTCCAGTATCAAAACTGTTGTGAATCCAGTCCCAATAGTTCATTGTGTTTTCCTCCTGTCATCCAGGCAGCTGTAGTAGTTAATATTATAAGAAAGAACTATAGTTGTTGTTTAACAGCAAACAAGTGGTAGCAGTATATATATATATATATATATATATATATATATATATATATATATATATATAAATATATATATATATGTATACATACACACACACACACACACACACAATATATCTTAAAAAATGCATTAATGCATGCAAAGGGCCCTGCACATCTGCATATGTTCTCGTGGATCCCAAAAGGACCTGCAGGAATGAGGATATGATTCCACTACTTCAAAAAGAAAGGAAACTCATTGCAAAAAAATGTGTTAATGGTCCAATTAAGGTTCAACTTAATGTCACAAAAGTAGGGAAATGTGGTGTTAGGGTTTCTAAACCTAACTCTCCACCCCTACCCCCCAAGCAGTGAAAGTTAAATAAAGTAAGGGGTTTTGGGTCTCCATAGTCTTGGTGAATCTGTGGTGGTGTCTTCCTTGAGGTTGTCAAATCTAATGCTCTCCCCTCCCCCCAACCCGAAGCCTCCTTTCCAAAGCACAAGGTACAAGTGCTAGACACTTCCTCATAGCAAAACACTCTTCAAAGGTATAGAACTATGTCTTGCCACATGTTGCCAATGCAATGTAGCTTTCTTCATGCAGGGCCCTGTGTGATAAAAGGAGATCACATCTGACATTGTTCTTTCAGGAAACGAGGTGGGCATTAGGGATAACAACCCCAAGGAAGACCCCATCACTAATTCGCCAAGACTCCAGACACCCAAAACCTTAATGTTTTTTTCCTTTTGCTGCTTGAGGAGGGTTGGGATGGGGAGTTAGGGTTGGAAACCCTAATGCCACATTTCCCAACTTTTGTGGCATTAAGTTGATCCTTAACAGGTGCATTAACAGTTTTTTTTGCAAAGAATTTCCTTTCTTTTTGAGATCATGAAATTGTATCCTTATTCAAGTAGGTCCCTTCAGGACCTGCAAGAACAGATGCAGATGCACAGAGCCATTTGGGTCCTCCACCAAGTGATGACTTCATCTGTCTACAGAAGTGCAGTGATGGATGTCGAGAATTCAGATGGCTATCTGGTGGGCTGCAGAAGTGCAGGGCCCTCTGGTCCCTGCATTTCCAATAGGCTGCATATATAGAGATGCACAGGGCAAAGTGTTGGTGGTTCAACAGGTAGCACACTCACATCTGGGGCTGGAACATTAAATGGTCATGAGTTACAGCCCCACACCAGGCACTTGAGGTAATACCCATAACAGACATTGTAGTGCAGTAAATGGGGTGCTGCACTGGAGAGGTGCCTTCCTTTGGAGGAGACATTTAACCGAGGTCCCATCTGCTCATCTCTGGTCACTGTACAGCTGGAAGTAAAAGATCCCATGGCACTAATCGACGAACAGCAGGAGAATTTTCCTGGTGTCATGGTCAACATTCCCTCATCAATAAAATAGGTCCATGCAACCCCCCTTCCCCAGGATGCACCTGGAAACAAGCTATATTAGCTTAGTGTGTCTTTTGTGGTCAAAATTACAAATAAATAAATAAAGAGTAAGAGTCCATCTGTCAGTCAATGCACAGGGCCCTCTGCCACCAATGGGTACAGAAGTGCAGGGCCATATGTCAAGAGAACAGTTATCTTCACTATATGGTACCTGAACCCATGCAGACAACCTTGCAGTTTTTATATTCCCTGACTGAGGGGGGTGTCACATAACAGTGCCATCCCCACACCATCACCCCATCCAGCTGGGCCACTGAGGTCACCCTCAAGCTCAGCTTCCCTGCACAGGGTCAAAAAGCATATCCACTGGGATCAAGTCTGGCACTACACACAAAGTTTCTTAACAATGATATATATATTTTATTTTGAATGCAAATTTTCATGATATTCATTTTATGACTCCCATTATCAACATGATATGTAACATTTACAGTATACTGGCCAAAACTTTATTTTACACAACAAGTGCAAAAACAGCAGCCCAGTGGCATTGAAGGCTGAGGCATCCACCTTTCCTTGCATCACGTCGGTGACCCGAGTTTGGGAGCGAGCTTGGACAGGGAGGAGATGATTGAGCATCTGATGGACAGCTCTCCTCTCCTGGGAGGAAGGGGGACTCCAACTCACAGCATTGGTGGCTCCTAGTGGAGACTAGGAGCACAGCAGCCAAGGATCAGTATGCAGACTGGACAATGACTCCAGGATGGCGGAATCCATCACAGCGACAATCTCCACAGGTTTCAAGCTGTGAGGGACCCAAGAGCAACATTTCACCCTTTTGACATCTTTGACCCCCCCACCAACAACTCCAACTTGGAGTTAGCTATCTTAAGAAGGGTGTGTGTGGGGGTGTGGCCCCCCCGATAGAAAACACACAGTGTCTGAGAGGTGAAATTTTGCCTGTTGACATTGAGGATCTCACCATGCTGAACTTTGGCAACACTGATGTTGTTTTGGCAAGGTAGAACCCCATGGATCTCAGATTGGGGATTGGTGTCAGCTGACATCCTCCATGCGGGTGCGGGATTGCACCTGCCATGCACTGGATGTCATTTCACATCTGTACCATGGGGGGGACAGAACAAAGGAAAAACCCTGGTGCTCAGGAGGATGATGACAGATCTCGAGGGTTTGGCCCCTCACGCCCAGCACTGGACCCAGCCCGACCAGCTGTCCCAGATTCTCCCTCCTCTCCTGTACTACGGCTGTCTAGAATGTAGAAAGAGCCCTAGGTAAGGAGTTGGGGGCCTGCCTTGGCGGGTGGTGAAAGCTGGGAAGGTTAGCCAGAGCCCAGTGGGGTTGGAGTGGGGAATACAGCACCTGATTTCCTGGTTGGGGGGATTTCAGGTAGGGCAGCAAGGTGGCCAATCAAGTGGGGTTGCATCTGAGAGAGGTCCTGAGAGCTAGCAACCAGAGGGAAAAAGAGATAAAAAAAAAAAGAAGTGCAAGAACATATCTTATGCAGGATTTAAAAAATGTCACCTGTCACATTTATGAGGTGGTGGTAAAATGGCTATGTTGAAAGTCTGAAGTCAAAAGATTGAAAATTAGTGAAGTTATGAGTGACTGTTGAAATACTGCAATGTGCAGTTATTGTAACCTGAGCATTTTACTGATTTGTACACAAGATTTTCAGCATAACCTTTTTATTACTTCACCTCATGAACCCAGTAGGTGAAAATGTTCACATATCTCCCAAAACATCATTACGTGACACCAAAATGTCATTACGCATGACAGATGAGAAAACACATTTTGGCCAGGATTTGAAATTTGACAGCTGTCACATTCTTGATGTGGTGTGAAAGAATGGGCATGCTGAAATTTTAGGGTCAAAATATTTAAAACCACCCAACTTATGAGAAAGAGTAGAAAAGTTCAACGTATGCTCATAACTTTGTCATTTTTGAATATTTTGACCCCACATTTTCAACATAGACTTCTTATGACCACACCTCATGAATAAGGGTGGTGAAAGTGTTCAAAACCTCCTCAAAAGGTGATTTTGCAAAGTGATCATAAAATCACCTTTCAGGCCAGATTTGCATAGTTCCATTTCCCTTGGTCATGAGGTGGACTCTCAAAGAGGCCATGATGAAAATCTGGGGTCAGAAGTATGTAAAAATGACAAGTTTAAGAATCAAAGTTCAAATCCCCATTGAAATACATTACACCACACTCTGTTTACTTGGTTTACTAGGTTTTGAAGGCAGAAGAGGGCACAATGCCCATTGGGACTGCCTTCCCCACACCATGTGGGGGAAATTAACCAGAAAAGTAAAAGAGATATTTATCCAATGCTGTATTAAAATAAGTAAAATCTGAGATATCCACAATGTTGTGGGGTAGAGTACTCTACAGCCTACAGGCCTGAATGGTGAAGTAGCCATTCCTTTTGTTTGTTGCTGCCTTTTGGATATAAAGTTGCCTATTGTGGGAGTGTAAATTAGATGGCTTAAGGGCAAGAGTAATATTACATTCTCTTATCAGGTCCTGATCATGTAGGATGTTGAATAACATGAGAATATCTCCTCTATCCCTAAATTTCTGCAAGTCATAAAGATTTAAGGCCTGTAACCTGTCTAGATATGGGAGTTTCTTTAGTCTTGGTACCATCCTGGTGACCCTTCGCTAAATGTTATCTAGTAGCTTCTTATCGTTTACTAAATGTGGGGCCCAAAAGGAAGCAGCATAATCAAGATATGGTCTCACATAGGCTTTATATAGTGGTATCAAGCATAATTCTCTCCTACTAATGAAGGACTTGCCGATTGATCTTACAATTGTGTAGGCCCTTGGTGCTATCTTCCTACAATGTTCCCCATGTGTGAGGTCATTATTAATGGTGATACCCAGGTCAGTTTCTGAGGTAACCTCCCTCATTATGGTCCCATTTAGAGTATATGAATAACATGTTTTTTTTTTTTTTGCCTAAATGGACAACAGAGCATTTTGTGACATTGAAAAATATGTCATAATTAGAAGCCCAGTTCTCAGTCTTGACTAGATCATTAGTGAGAGTATCATGTTTACCAATATTATCCACTTCAAAGCCAAGCTTAGTATCATCTGTGAATTTAATTATATTGCCATGTAATATATGGTGTAGTTCACTGATAAAAATTCTGAACAAACTCGGTTCCAAGACTGAACCCTGGGGGACCCCAACCCCGCTAGTTACATCAGTCTCTTCAGACAAAATGTTAGAGATCTTAACCTGTTGGGTCCAACCACATAGCCATTCCTCAGCCCACTGTATGATGTATGAATTTAGTCCCATTGTGACCATTTTGACTAGTAACTTATTGTGGGGCACAATATCAAATGCCTTACAGAAACTGAGATAAATTACTGTACATCAGCTGGTACACCTTGATTAAGGCTACAACTGACCTTCTCATAGAATAATAACAAATTACTGATACGAGAATGCCTCTTAACAAAGCCATATTGGATTTGATCTTTAAGTCCCCTGTCTACTATTTCATTTTCCAGCCTGATTTTCAAAAGCCTTTCCATAACTTTACAGACCACTGATATCAAGCTGATTGCTCTGAAGTTCCCAGCTAAGGTTCTATCACCCTTTTTATAGATTGGGACCACAGTAGCCCTCTTCCAATTTGAAGGTATAATGCCAGAACTGAGGGACTTGTTGAAAAGGATTGTAAAAGGTAATGTCAAATGATCAGCAGATTCTTTATTAAACATAGAATTTATGACGTCTGGCCCTGATGAAGAATCATGTTTAACTCTTTGAGGACTTTATGAACCTACTGTGATAGAAAGTGTTCACATTTGTGTGATGTACCTGAAATTGTTATTCTTGCTTTATCCTTTTTTGAGAAGATGGAGCCAAAGTACCTATTGAATGATCCCACGACCTAGCTAGGTTCCCTAATTTTCTCTACATCCACCACTAGTGGGCCAAGTCCATTATCTCTTGAACAATTACAATTAATGTATGCATTAATGCCTTGTTTTCTCATATTGCTGTCAGCGGCACCAGCAGAAGATGTGTCTTTGATCGGAGAGTGCATCTATGTCAGGGGATATGTTCAGGTGAGTGAGAGTGTGTGAGTGTATGTGGTGGGGGTGTGGAGTGGTGGGTGCTAAGTGGAAGGTCATGGTGGGGTTGGTGGTGAAGTGAGATTGGCGAGGGACTGTTTTCTTTTTTACAGGTTAAAACAAAATTGAGGGACAGTTTTCTTTATTTCAGGTGATAGTCTGATACTGGGGATTGGGCACCCCAATGTTGGGCTAATGTTTGGTGGCACTGGGGGTGGGCACCCAAATTCTGCCACCTACACAGTGGGAAAGGTGGAGGACAACCTGGAGGGGAGGCCTTGGCAGTTGAGGGGTGGCCTTGAATTGATTGGAATGGGTATGTAAAATATAAAAAACTTAGTTAAAAAACAGTCCCATTACTGTCTATGGGGTGCCTCCCCAACCCCCATGCTTACATCACAAACTATAGTAGCGCAGGAGCGGCACTAGGGACAAGAAAGTGGAAGGGATCAGCGGATCAGTACCATGGAGCCAAAATACAATTCCTTCCCTTCCTGAAAATAATTTTCTATTGAGAAATATAAAAAAGACAAAGAACAAATACAAAATATTATCACAATAAGATGCAGTAATCTATACAATGAAACAATACATTGACACAATATTACTTTTTTCCTTTTAAACACAGCATATAAGTTTGTGAGATACATACGTTGAGTGCATGAGTGTGACTATAATAAGTCTTAGTAAGGTCCTTAGATGTCACATATACCATAAACTTATGTGTGATTTATGATAGGAAAACTTAATTGCAGTGATAATTTTTATTTATAGTATATCAGTACTGATAGTTCAACAAGTTATGGCATCTTAATCTTAAGGAATGGCCCCTTATGCTAAGATGTCTAGACATATTTTCATTGGCTAAGTGGGTGATATGTTCATACTCTGCCACTTTAGTGAGGGTTGTGATCAGTATCCCATCATATGGATGAAGCAAATTGAGCACCTCAAATATGAGCGACTCAATTTGCATACCCAACGGAGTAGCAAGTGTGGAGGTATAATGATGGGAGGGGATAGTGAGTGTGGGGTGATGCAATAGCAAGGGTGAATGATGGAGGAGCCAGAGCCCAGTGATGAGTGATGCCAGCCAAATAGAGTAATGAAGCCTGCTCTTGTTGAGCTGCCCACATGGCATGGTGGAGAGGGTCACTGCCTAGAATAGTGACGGTCCTGGGTTCAGGGCTGCCTATAGGCAAATATTGTTTTTTTTTTTTGCAGCTGAAATTTTTATTGAGATATGGAAATATCAATCAGTTGCAATAACCATTACATTTGACAAAAGTGCAAACAACAGTTCACTGTCAGCAATCCAATTACAATAGATTTCACTTACAATTTCACTTGGTTTACAGCAGCTATTAGTCACTCATGCTAAGAGTACTGTTCACTGAACATGGTCCATAGATAACAATAGTTAACATTTATCATGCATGACTATGCTTGGAGGAAGGGTGGGGGCCTTCCTAAGTTACCCAATGCTGTTAACAGCAGCAGGTAAGTTGGCAGGGGGGAAGGGCCCTCAAGGGGGCTTTAACAGGGCTTTACCATCCAAATCCATACTGAAAGAGGTGGTACCTTGAATGAAGTGCATAAAAGGAGACCAGTTTTCCAGGAAAATATGGACATATGAGTGATTCTGGCATAGTTTGCCAACTTAGTTATGGCCATCAAGGCAAATATTGTTTTTAACAGTTTGGGCTGTTACAAATATTTTTTTTGTTCTGGTGTCCAGGACCTATGTTGCCCCAGCCATGGTATCCCCCCCCCGCCGTATACTGTTGCTCCCCTCATGTATTTTCCCTTCCCCCAGTGTTTGCCCCTTCCTGGAGTTGATTATATTAGTTTGGAGATGCAGAGGGCTTTCTCCCTGCAAAGGGGTGTGCCAGTGTTTTGATGGCATCTCACACAGGTGTCGTTGGTCATCAGGCCTATTTTAAGTAGAACTGCAGAAGTACAATACCATCTGTGCAGTATTTTTTTCTGGATCAGTTGGTAATGCAAGTCCCTAATGTCAGAGTGGGCCCTCTAAGCATTATCCCCCACAGAAACTGAGGAATTGTCACCTTCAGATCAGTTTCCGATGCTGCTTGCTAGGATTGTAGCTTTGGACAGTAAGGCTCAAGGAGGTAGAGCTAGATTCTGCCCCTTAGCCTGAGTGGGTTATCCATCCATTTGGAAATGAGTGCTGATAGAGTGATCTGTAGGTTGGTATCTTCTGCCAAGAATATATCTTAGCTGCAAATATTTCCAGAAATCTGCTTGGAGTAGGCCAACTCTATCTATTGGATTATGAAAGGAATCTATGGTCTTGGATGTGGGCTGTAGCAGGTCACCAAAGGTCCTTATGCCCTTAGCTGTCCAGCCTTTTCCATTGGATGGGTTTGTTTTCAATGTTGAAGTGTGGGTTATGCCGCAATGATTACAATTTACTGAGGTATAATTTCTTCCAGTTGTGGTTCCAGATCAATGTGGCCCATGTTTGCCTTACAAAGAGTTGCATCAGCAAGGTACAGTTAGGTCTCTTTGAGGTGTACATTTGGCACTTCTGGGGCCAAGGTGGGTCTGTGTGTGGCCCTTGTTCTAGTGGGAACCACACTGGAGTGCTACTGGAGGTAGAGGAGAACCACTGCTGTAAAAAATAAAGCTACTGCTAATGCAGAAAAGACTAGCTGAGGGATTATGACCCAGAGAGGTGAGTCCTTCTCAAAATGGAAAGGATTAGTCTCTTAACTTGCTGGTAGGAATTCAACGAGAATAACCATTTAATCTCCTTCTTGGGCTAAAGGAGGGAAAGACAATATGCTGATTACAACTTCTCAAGGGAGTAATACTAGTGCCATTAACATCTCCTTTTGGTCCTACTTGTAGTAGTCTGTCTGGGTTTCATGCCATAACAGTGACTGCAAAATAGCGATCGCTGTTATGGTGAGTGTATATCACTGAAAAGCAAACTGGAAATATACACATGCTGGCAAACAGATATCTGGCAAGTAAACTAAGTGTTTATGTGGGGGGAGGTTGTGCCCCCTGTGACCCCCTGACTAAGGATTAACAATTCCAAGGAGTGTATATTGGGAGGGGTGGCACCAACAAAACACGGCAGCAGCGGGCAGCTGCAAACCCCCAAGTCCCCAGCCTGTAACTCAGTACCTGCTGCACTGGAACTAGTCACCCTCACCACCACACCACATGGCTAGCTCAGCTGCAGCAGGTACATTATCCCACACATATCCTCTTCCCTATCCCTCCCTTCCCTCCCTAACCCTCCCCTTCCAGTCACCCTCCCCTACAGCCGCAGTTCCCTAGGGTCACTACCATTACAGGGTAGCCCAACAGGATAGCACTATAAATGAGTCGCTATTTTGACAGTCACTCATTTACAGTCACTATCATCACTGAATAACATCTGTCTGATAATAAGATCTCCCAACCCTACAGGCTAGGACTGAAACCTAGAAGTCCATTGCTTTTCTACTAAGGGAAAGTGGCTGGAGGGGCTGTTTCATAGAGTTGGTCCCCATAATGATTGTACCAGCATGTAGGTTGATGCTCTGGGCAAAACATGTCACCCCCTTATTCTATGATCACACTTATTCTGAGTTGTCATACCCCTTTTAACTTTTCTAAGTGCAGCAATAGTGTTATCCCTTTCTCAAGGATATGTGACCAATTTCTGAAAAGTAACACTGTGCCTATGAATGCTTTAGTGATGATCTGAGGGCCTTTTGGTATACCCACAGGTGTGTGTTTGTTTGAGGGCCAAGACAGCTCCACACCACCACATAGCAGCCTGACCTGACTTCAAATTTCTACTTATAAACACTGTGGCCTCCCCTAGTGGCTGAATTTTAACCGTTAGATCATGGGGAGCTAGAAGAACTACCCGATCCCTTTTGCACAAGTTTTAACCATACTTATAAAAGCTGTCTCCTCAACTTGCAGTTTGAAGGGGATGCGTGCAGCCTTTGAGTGCTACCTGCATCTGTCTTCACTTCTCCAAACCACAGAGTTCCAAAATAGTGGCAGTAACTAAAGTATAATGCATTTTTTGCTGCTAGACTGAAAATCCCTATGCAAATCTATGTGCAGCAGAGTCTGATTCCTCTGCTGTCTTCCAACTACTTTGGGCATCATGGTCACGCAGCCATTTGCTATCTGGTCAAAAGGGGAAGAAAGGACTTGTTGGTGATGTGTGTAGTTGAAGTGAGTGACTACTGCAGCATGGCACTACAGCTATGCCCCCCTGCACCAACTGTAAGTAGCTGAGCCATCAAAATATTGAGTTAACTGGATAATTACCTGCTTTATCAGCTTGCAGGGGTCCAGCCTGTTAGGGTAAGGAAATTTTCAAGCTGTGGTGTGGGGATGATTGTGTATGGCAGTGGTAAGCCCATGGCTAATCAGGCTTCATACTGCTGCCTCCGAGTACTGCTGCAGGAATGGAGGACCATTCCACTTCCAGTGCCTCCTCTGGAAGGGAGTGGTGGAAGGGGGAAGGAACTGTCCTAAATTTGGCCCTTCAGAACTATGTATCCAACTGACTAAGGATCCACTCACTATCTAGCTAACTGAAGGATTGCCTACAATATATTGAGATGTGGGGTGAGATACAGAGCAATGTGGTCTGTCTTTCTTTTCAAAGTGCCTGCAGTGAGGAAAGCTGCACTGCCTACAAGGAGACTGACTATTCCATGTGGTATAGGGTGGGGGTACACTGGCTTAACCATGTTGCTGACAGAAATCAGGATGCTGTGTTGTGGTTATCTGTGTTCTTTTTGCCTTACCAGGAGGATTGACTGAAGGGTGTAGCTCATTATCCTGAGTTGGGGAGAAGTGAACCTGCTTACTTGGCAGTGGTTGTGACTCCCATAGCAGGGTATACCTGATCTATGGACCCCTTCCCCCGTGCCAGTGCAGTGACCAAACAGAGGGAGAGAGGACAAATTTGGCTTAGGATGGGTTGGGTGAGAAATCTGCCTTTTGGCTAGTGTTAACCCATATGATCTCTTATGTCTTCTTTTAGAATTTCATCCCCCACTGCCTATCTTCTGACACCTTGCAATACTAAACTAAGGAAAAAGGCAGAATTCGCTTTAAGATACAGTACCTGTGGTACTTACAGACCATATAACCAAGCACTTAATAGCATGCATAGGATGATAAGCAGAGTTCAAGTGGTTTCATTAAATGCAGTCGCATTGTGAGTTTGTTTCAGGAGGTAGTTTGCCCTTTTTTGGGGTGGAGATGTAGTTTTAGTACCACTGGTCAGGGTAGTTTGCTTAATGGTCTCAAGGCAGTCTTGGTGCACAGTGGTCCATGAGGTTTGCTGAGCCATCACTGGCTGTGGGTTTGTCACTGCGGACATGGGGATCTGCTGGTGCTGTTCTGCCCTAAGTATCTGTTGACTGAGCCTCACCAGCATGGAGTTCCCAGATATTGAAACCTGAGTGGATTTTCAGGAGCTTCTGCTATGGTTTCTGTATCTTTGGGCTAGCTGAGGAGGCTCATGTGAGACCAATTGATCCTGCTCAGTCTTCCAGAGATTCCCCCTTTGTGTTTGCCACTGTCTAGGGGGACATAGCTGGTAGATGGTGTGGGCAAAGAACAGGCAGTGTCCATGTAATGAGTCTCATCTACCAGTGCCTTTTGGCAGCAATTATGAGGATCCCTGGACTTGGAGGATGTGACGGGTACAGTCTCACCCCATGTTCCATATATACAGCGTACTGCTTCAGCTAGTTCCATAAAACTGTGAAACAGTCCATTCTGCTCAATTCTGAAAGTGTCAGGATATGCCATGTTGTACTCAATGCCCAGTTTCTGTAATGTGTGGCAGTCATCAGTGATGGAGACCCTCTTCTTATTAAATTTGGCTGAATAATTCTGATATAAGGATATTCTGTGTCCATGTCATTGCAAGAGTCCTTAATCTCCGGTCATGGAGAGGAGTATCTCTTTGAATGAGTATTTCAAGAATAAAGCCAATGTTGGACATGGCTTTTCTCCTGGTTTTGGCCAAGGAGTGAGGTATCTATGAGCCCTTTAGATTTATTGGGGCAATTCCTGAGTTCAGAATATTCTAATAGAAGTTGTTGCACAAAGTCCATTATATTTTTCCCTTTGGTTTCTTCTGGTACCCCTATAATATGGAGGCTGTTCCGGCATACCCAACTTTCCCTATCATCAATATTTTTCCCCCAAAGGAAGGCAATTTCTTTTTTTTTGTTTTTTTTTTAGCAAGTGGATCTCTGTATTTTGGTGGTCACCTTGAATGTCAAGATGCTTCAGGGTGCTCTCCTAACCTATAACTCTCAAAGATAAATTTTCCATTTTGCCTTCAAGAGTAGTTATTGACCCCTGTAACCTCACTCAAGATTTGTTCAAACACTAATTTATTTACAGGGTCTACCACTTCTGTGACTGCTGTGGCACTGCCTGCCATGGTGATAGCTTGGGAAGAATGAATCTTCAGATGATGATTTTTACAGGAAAATCTGGACTAGTCATCAAACTGCAGGTGTTTTTTTTTTTATTTTAGGATGATTTAATCTAACAAATTATCTGCAAAAAGTCATTTAGAATGCAGCTGTGATTTTCTGTAATTTTTCAAATGTGAGCTGAAGTGAGAAGCCAAACATTCAGATGACCATCTTTGTCACAGCCAAATCAGAAGTTCCAATCCCTTCCCTTCCTAAGTAGACGCAACTGAAAATTAAAGCTTATGCAGTAATCAGTTTTGGGGTAGGTAAAATTCCTTTATGGTATCTGGATGACAACTTGAAAAAATCTTGGAAAGGTGCTCTTTAAGCTTACAAAAATAATCAGTAATCATTAGTTGGTGATTTGAAAGTTCACGTTTGATGATTAAATCATGATCTAGATGATAATCCTAGATCACAAGCTCCCTTGATGATCATATGGTAACATCTGATGATTAACAGTGATCAGTCATGACTGACATTCAAAAAACATGACTGATGATTTATCAATTCACCTGGGATGAAAAGGCCAATGACCTGCTGTGCTGCAGGACCTGATAACTCTTCTTCAGCAATGAAAATAGTGCCCTGTTGCTCATTGTTGCAAACATATTGTAGTGCTGGACAATTTTAGAAGCACTCAGTACCTATAATACTCATATTCTGGAACAATTACTACAATTTTTTTTGAATAGAGCACAGAGTTTTCATGTCCATTCACAACAAAATGAATTAAGTACTCTAAAATGACTGTGTAGGAACTGCTGTGGAAGTATTCGTGAATTGTCCAGAAAGAAAATGCAAGACGTGAAGCAAAGCTGGTCATGCTACTGATGAATCTGGGTGAACTCCAAACAGAGAAATTTTAAGAACAGTGATATAGAAGCACAGAGAAGCATTCCAGAGTCCCTACTAGCAAAACATAATTAGTGAAATAAGCAAAAGTGCTGCTAAAGACCTTGTGTACTGCCCAGAACTAACAGTACCTTTCAGACATACTCATCTAGTTATTAGTCCAAGGTAGGATGGTTGGGGTGGATGGAATCAAGTTTTCTAGGAAAGGTGGGGATAAATTAAAGGGGCCATTCTTGAGGTCACAGAGTCATGCTTGAGGACAATCACCAAGAGTTCTCAATCACCAAGAGAAACAGGTATAAGAGAACAATTTGGGTCTCTAAGAAGGTCAGAGAAGAGAAGATAGGGCAGGGCCCACAGCTCAGCACCATGAACAGGGGGAGGGAGGTGTGCACTAGTCCCTTCACAAACAAAAGGGTCTTACAAGAGCTTGATAAGCTCAGGGTGGACAAGGCAATGGGACCTGATGGCTACATCCCAGGGTACTAAAGGAGCTAAGGGTGAAACTAGCAGAGCCACTATCAGAACTGTTTAGTGAGTCTCTGAGCACAAGAGAGGTCCCAGAAGACTGGAGAAGGGCCCATGTGATTCTGCTCCACAAGAGTGGTAGCAGGGAGGAGGCAAGGAACTATAGACCAGTCAGTCTTACCTCAGTAATGGGCAATATTATGGAGGCACTTCTTAAGGAAAGGATAGTGCAACACCTGGAATCCATAGGGGCACAGGATCCAAAACAGCATGGGTTTACAAAAGGAAGGTCCTGTCAAACTAATCTCATTGATTTCTTTGACTGGGTAACCGGAGTGGTGGACCAAGGGGAGCAGTTGATGTCGCCTACCTTGACTTCAGCAAAGCTTTTGATACTGTTCCACATAGAAGATTAATATGCTGGGTAGGCTTAGGGTGGGTCAGAAGTTGGTCAACTGGGTGGCAAACTGGTTGACGGGCAGAAAACAGAGAGTGGTGGTAAACGGTATACAGTCAGAAGAGATGCAAGTCACATGTGGGGTACCTCAAGGATCAGTCCAGGGGCCAGTCCTCTTCAATATCTTCATCAGTGACATTGCAGATGGACTGGAGGATATGGTTTGTCTGTTTGAAGATGACACCAAGATCTGCAACAGAGCAGATAATCCAGATGGGGTGGGCAGAATGAGAAGAGATCTGGATAAACTAGCAAAATGGTCGGAAGTGTGGCAACTAGGGTTTAATGCAAAGAAATGCAAGATCATGCACATAGGGAAGAGAAACCCTGAAGCCACCTATAGGCTGGGAGGGGAGTTGCTGGCAGTCACAAGGGAAGAAGGAGACTTGGGCATCATCATCACTGATGACCTGAAATCATCCAAGCAGACCACTAAAGCAGTAGTTAAGGCTAGGGGGATGTTGGGGTGTATTAGTAGGGGCATCACAAGTCAGAAGAGGGAAGATAATCCCTCTTTACAAGACACTGGTTAGGCCCCATCTGGAGTACTGCATGCAGCACTGGAGGCCACACCTTCACAAGGACATTAACCAAATTGAGGCAGTCCAGAGAAGGGCAACCAAAATGGTGCAGGGACTGCATCAGAAAACATATGAGGACAGATTAATGGAGCTCAATATGTATACCCTAGAGCAAAGGAGGGAGAGAGGTGTCATGATCGAAACATTCAAACACCTTAAGGGCATTAACAAGGTGAAAGAGTCTAACATGTTTCAATATTAGAAAAATAGCAGGTCAAGAGAACACAGCATGAGATTAAAGGGAGGCCGATTAAGGGGTAATGTGAAGAAGTTATTTTTCACAGAAAGGGTGGTGAATGTATGGAACAGCTTCTAACAGGCATGAGATAGGCATAAGGGAGCAATACGGATGGGTATGAATATATAGGGCATTGACCGAGCAAAGGCCAATGGCACATTCATAAGGTAGAAAAAGAAATGGGCAGACTGGATGGGCCATGAGGTCATTATCTGCAGTCAACGTCTATGTTTCTATGGTTCTAGATGAGCACAAAGAAAAAGGCAATTATCAGATATGAAGAGAAGCAGGGGTATGAACAATGGAGTGAGTACCAGGTGAAATCAAGGGAGGTACACAAACAGAAAGCCACCCATCTTGCTGGATGTGCAACATAAGATATATATCTGGAGGGAAAAAATGTTTCACTAACCCCCAACCTTGTAAAAGCAGTCCAATGCACAAAGTGTGATTTAAAAGTGATTTCATGTGCTTTAATGTGCAAACCACCACATAAACTTAGAGTCTCTTACCAGGGACACCTGCAGGAGCCCATTACACCAAACCTCCAACTGGTTTTGCTCGACTCATCATCAGAGATGTTTATCTTTTTTCCCCAAAATCAAGGGAGGCCAAGAGTGCAGTAAGGGATGCAAAAGCAGACACAGGGCTGCATATTGCAGAGGGGGTTAAAGTGGGGAAAACTGTTTTTCAGATATTTGAAGGAAAAAAGAAAGACAGGCGAAGGAATTCTTAGGCTGACAGGGGGCAGGGTAATACGGGGGATATGCAGAAGGTAGCAATTCTTGACAACTGCTTCTGCTTAATTTTCACAGTCGAGGACAGTGAGCCTTTGCTAGAAGGGGGCATAAAGGCTGTTGATAGGGGGATCCCAGGAATGAGAAAGACAATATGATTGATTGATTGATTGAGACTGACTGATTGATTGAATGATTTCAAAAGATTTGCCAGGAAATACATACTGAGCTAAAAAAGCTAATTTCCAGATGCATCCTGGGAGAGGGGTAATGGTGAGCACAGCAATACGTTACAATAGTCAGTTGCACAATCAAAAATATAACAACACAAAAAACAAGATGATCAAGGCAGAGCAACTAAAGAGCAACAAGTAATAGAAGTGCAAACTGGAACACAATGGAGTATGAACAAGGCACTACTTTAAAGTTTTACAAGTGAAAGGGTCAGTAAAGGGCTAGCAGCCCTGAAGGTAGATGAGTCCTTGGGTCCACTCAGGATGAATCTGAAGGTATGCAGTGAATTGGCATTGGAATTAGCTGAATTCATATTCAATAATTCAATTCAATTAGGGGTTGGTCCAAAAGACTTGGGGTAACAGATGTAGTTCTGCTCCTGCCGAAGGGGTAGTGCACATCAAAGCGATGAAGCTGGAAAGAGAGTGTGGGAGCTGTAATTTGTCACCATTATATGCGTACAATATTTTATTGTTCTGTAAGTATTACATTTAAATTTAGTAAAATTTACTCTTACTGAATTTTGATGTTTAGAGTGCTGGTTTCTTTACATTGTGCTGATCCATATTTTTCCAACACCCACTACATTCCATGAGTGCTGCCTTCTATGAGTGTATCTGAAGGTATACAGGGAACTGGCATTGGAACTAGCAGAACTCGTATTCAATAGTTCAGTTCAATCAGGGGTTGCTTCAAAGAATGGGGGTAGCAGATGTAGTTCTGCTCCATAAGGGTGGGGATAGGGAGCACCTGAGTGACTACAGGCCTATCAGTCTTACCTCGGTTTATGGGTAGACTGATGGAGACACTAGTCAAAGAAGACCTAATGGACTAAATGGACAATAATGGGCTTCAGGATAGTAAACAGCATGGGATCAAGGCAGGGAGGTTGTGTCAGACCAACTTGATAGTATTTCAACTGGGTAACTAGGGCAGTAGATAAGGGACAAGCAGTAGATTTATCTATTTTAATTTCTGAATGGTTTTTGACTTGGTGCCACACAGAAGATTAATGAAGGATTTAGAGGATCTAGGTGTGACAGAGGACATCGATGAGTGACTTGGTGTTTAGGAGAGAGAGAAAGCAAAGGGTTGTGGTAAATGTAGTTAAACCTAGGAAGACAGCAGTCACAAGTCGGGTGCCACAGGGTTTGGTCCTGGTTCCTGTCCTTTTCAATATATTCATCAGTGACACTGAAGATTGAATTTAGGGCAAGATGTGTCTCTTTGCAGATGATACTAACCTATGTGGTAGGGCAGACTGCAAGAAGGGGGCAAGAGGATCTAAAAAGAATAAGAGGTAATCCAAGATTTAGCAGTTG
Organism: Neoceratodus forsteri; assembly: GCA_016271365.2. Taxonomy (NCBI): domain Eukaryota; kingdom Metazoa; phylum Chordata; order Ceratodontiformes; family Ceratodontidae; genus Neoceratodus; species Neoceratodus forsteri. Next base: position 602,841,407 of record CM057456.1, on the reverse strand, counting down.
AAGGTCAATGCCAAAAAGTGCAAGGTGATGCACAACAGGAAACAGTAACCCCAGCACAGAATACTTGGTGGGAGAGGTTCAGCTGTACAGTATTACTAAAGAAGAAGAAGAAGAAGAAAAAGTAGCATTTATACAGTGCTTTTCATATACACCATACCTCAAAGTGCTTTACAAGCAATGGGAGACTAGTAGTGAAGTGATTGTAAATGTGTAGTTACAGCCATTTTACAAATCAACACCCTCACAGAGCCCTGGACAATTGCATGAACCAGTTTTATGCGAAGGGGGAATGTTGGCCAGGACACTGGGGAACTCCCCTATTCTTGCAGAAAGTGCATTGTGGTCTTTTACTTCTGTCTGGACACCCACCAGAACAGCACCAGAGATGGGCAGATGTGACCTTAGTTTAACATCTTACCTGAAGAATGGCACACCCTGACAGTACAGCACCATCTAGTACTGAACTCTGGTGCCAGCATTTATGTTATGAGCCCAATACTGAGAAAAGAGGCCTGGGATTCATCATAAGTGACTCTCTTAAACAATCTAAGCAATGTAACAAGGCCTACAGCAAAGCAACTAGGATGTTGGAGTTTTTTGGGAGGGGAATTTGATAGCAAGAGAAAGCTGGTCTTACTGTCTCTGTAGATCACTGCTAAGGCCACACCTGAAGTTCTGCACACAGTTCTAGAGCCCTTACTTTAGGAGAGACAAGGACAGGCAGGAGATGGTGCAGCAAAGAGTAACAAAAATTATTTGTGGTCTGCAGCAAAGATTGGACAAGGATCATCTTAGGGCACTGAATGTGTACTTGGTATAGGCCAGAAGGATAGTGGCAATATGACAGAGACCTCCAAGTTCCTGAAAGAAAGAAATAAGGGATGCTACAAGCAACTATTTAACAAGAACAACAAATTTAGAACACAGGGACATGAGTGGAAGCTGACAGGAGGGAAATTCCAGAGGGACATAATGAAGTTCTTTTTATGGATAGAGTGGTTGAGCAGTGGAACAGCCTGCTATCTGAGGTGGTAGGTGCTAAGATCATTAACGGTGGCTGGCCCGCCAGCACTGTGGTTGGATTTCCACTTGCAACGCCAGTGACTCAGGTTCAGAAACGAGCCCAGGAAGCTAGAGGGCTGGCCGGGGGGGGGGGACTTGAGCATCCTAGGGACTGCTCATCCTCTCCGGAGGGAGGGAGGAACCAAAGCTCAGCTCTTGTCTGGTCCCTGGTGGAGATCCGAGGTACAGCAAGCCCAATGCTTAGCAGACGGGTGACATGCCAGACATCGGCGCTTCAATGCCTTGACATCTGAGGACATGGCACACTGAGAGAACATGGGAAAAGAGGTGGAGCACCAGACCCTGACCTTCAATGCCCCTACTGGCCCGGGGACAGCATCCTGATGAAATATAGACGCATCGGGGTGTAAAGAGCCTCCACCCCATACCCGCCTGGGGGGTATAACCACGGCTCCATGGGGGATGGACTGCACCGGTCACCAGGTAGGTGAGCAAGGGCTGAAAAGGCCATAGGTGTCTCCCGGAGAGGGGAGAGCTGTGAGGAGAAGGGAGTAAAAAAAAAAAAAGATCATTAACAGCTTCAAACATGGTTGGGACAGAGCTACGGGTTAATAGTCACCCGGGGGTAGTAGCAAGACAGGAAACATAGGGGCAGGTAGCATGGGCATAAACTTCATATAGACACTAGTTCATGGTGGTAGGAGAGGGTATTACAGGCAGTCTGGATGGATAAATAGTCTTTTCTGCCATTAACGTCCATAATTTTTATGTTATTTACTCGGTGTTATGAATCAGCATGTTCTTAACACTGGGGGTACTAATTATTCTTTGTAACATGGCAAGAAATCTAATAATCAAATACTGTAATTCCATTGGGTGAAACCCCATATGCGACACAAAGTCTAGTGGGTATTAATTCCCAAATAATGCCCGCTTGCCACCAAGATCACACTTAATGGAAAAGACGCAGACAGAGAGAGAAACAATCACTGCATCTCATTGATCTCTTTCTGGCTTTTTTCTCTCTGTCCTAGAGGTGGTGCTACTAGATGCTGAATGTGACACTCGGAATGCTGCTCAGTCCTACCAAGCCTCCTGACCGCGGGACCTGGAAGAATATGGCGAGCAGTTTCACTTCAGCATAAAATACAAAATAGAGCTACACACTCACAGAGCACAGACAGACACATCCATGTGGAAAAAAACCTTGTATTTATCAGTAACCAGACCGCACGCAGACACCGAGTGGAACTGCAGCACTCACTGTGGGCATCCAGAGGAAAACACAGAGACACAAAAATAAGCAGTAATCACTGTCTCTGTATCTTTGTCACTGTAACTCTGCATTTCTGAAGTGCAATGGAGTGATCGTCAGCTTCATTATTTTTTTTCAAGCCAGTAATGCATTGTGGTGACAGTACAAATAGGTGCCAGATATGCAATCATTTGTACTTTACCAATAATGCATTAATAAATCACAACAAAAAATGAATGAAACGAGTGAACAGACCACTGTATAAGTACACAGAAGTAAATTGTTTCATCTTTCTGTGTTATGTAACCAAAAACTTAACGCTACAAAGTGTACTTAAACAGCTGTCACAATATAAATGTATTTGGAGTAGTCAACGTGCACACTTAGAGCCGGATATTAACACAGTCTATCTTTTCAGTCAAAAGTGCTCACTTGAACAGCATATAATATTGCATTAAGCAATATTGTGAGTTGCTGTTCATTTCTGTCCCACATATAATTGACTTCTAACAGTATTCACCTTGCGCTTGCCATGTTACAAGCACAATAATCCTCTCCAAAGTTGGGCTCTACTAGGGAATTAATGCCTAGCTGATGGATGGAGGTAATTGGCCTCATGCTCCAAACCACCCCCCCAACCAGACATTAATTCCTTAGTATAGCCCTCCTTTGTCATGGATTAATGCTTACAAATACACAGTACACTCAGCAATGATGCAATATTGCAGTATTCTGCAGCAGAGTCACTGCAGGAAACAAGGACATTTCAATGGCAGTTAATCCTGAGTTTCCCTTTTTTCCATAGGAAAACCAATGGCATAATCTGCCATTATAAAGGAATGTTTATAATGGCAAACACGTGCCAGGTTTCCCTCACTTCATGCATACGCCAGCTGCAGCTCTTCAACTCGAACCGCTGGCCACCTTGCCTTGCCTTGCCCCCAGAGACTGAACCACCACTCAGACTCATCGGTAAGTGATTTTAAAAAACAAAATCAACTACCGAAAAAAAAAATGCAAATTTTGGCTGCCAACTGAAATAAATAAAAAGACTTTTAAATAAATAAATAAAAGTGACTGGAGACTGCGCACTGAAACCTAACCAAACCGCAGCTGCACAGGTACGTCATTTTATTTTATATAATTGCTGCGGCAAATAAAGAAAACCCAGCAATCATATAAAATAAAATATGGGGTGGTGCAGAAACTTGAATTTTAGACACACCCTTGGTGTTGGATGCCTACTGTAGATAAACCCCTTGAGCTTCACTCAGGGGATTTATGTGGCATCCAGCACCTTAGGTGTGAGTAAAATTCTTGTTACACACTCCACCCCATATATTATTCTATATGTTAAGCAGGAATCTGTGACATCATGTTGCATCCTGGCATGCTCCATTTTACCTATCATGAAAGACTGTAAACCTCATTCTTCAAACATTCACCACCAGAACTACGCTGATAAAACTATAGAATTTCAAATAATTTATCAGATTAACAACTTCCTTTCGACAGTACCCTAATCTATGTCATTTTATCCTTGATATTGATAGGCACACACAGACCCCATTGTGAGCTTTATTCCAGGATGCAGTGATTATCCTTTGAAAATTAATGCAAATATTTCCAAGGCATCTCCATGTACAATACAACATGGCCACATCCCCCACAAGCAGTACTGGAAGATTTTTTGATTGGCTCAGGCTCCTGTAGGACTTGTGTGCTGAAAGGATTGAGCCATGCATGCCGATCTCTTTTCAAGGTGCTACCATTTAAAACGGAATCAAATTTCAACAAAAATAACAAACAGCACACACACTGCTACAGATATATTTTAAATTACTTTAATGTCACGGAGCTAGAACACCACAGCCAAAACACAGCGTAAGGGTATTTGGCCACAGTGTTTAACTCCATGACATTAAAGCAATTTAAAATATATCTGCAGTGGTAGGTGCACCATTTGTTATTTTTGTTGGAATCCTATTGGACATGATACTCTGTTAAAACATGCTTTACAACTCCATTGGTTAGGGCCTCACTAAAACATCAGTCCTTTTCCTCATCTGCTGCCCAGCTTTGGAATACTCCACCATCTCACATAGCATATTGCCCAACTAAAGATAACTTTAAAGAACTGCTTAAGCAACATGCACATGTATAGTACCTGCACTTGACCTCTGGAAATGTTCTGACTACTGTATGACTGTCCTGTCTTATCACTCCCTATTGCATTTGCTTTATTGCAAGAAATTGTAATTTGTATTTTCTATTTATGCTGCTCCACTGTCTAAATGTCAGTGAACCAGGTGGCCCTTGGAAATGGGACATGCAGCCTTTGTGCCTATCTGGTTACCAAACAAAGTCAAATAGAAATCTGGAAAATGCAAACCTTTATTTTTTTTTATTCACTGTTAAATCAAGCAAGGTGTTCTTCCCTTATTTGCAATGTGTTAAGTTAGAATCATTGGTGCTGGCAGTATAGCCTAGAGGTTACAGTAATGAGCTTGATACATCCAGCAGACCTGGATTTAATTCCCACAACCTACACTTGCATACTATGTGACTCTGAATAAGTCATTTAACTTCCCCAGTGCCCCCGGGTTGCCCCTGAAAACAGGCACTTGTGCCTAGTGGGCCTTGCCCGGTTACCAAAGAATTAAAAAAAAAATCAGACATTCTGCACATTTTGAAAATCAACAAGTCTTATGAAGAAGCATGGCTGCTATATACTGTAAGAATCCACGACGTCCTGCAAATGGAGACAATGTTTGCTCAGTAGAAAGCAGATACAGTATGCTAAGATAGTGTAATAACCACTCCAGTAGCTTGCCTACTGTAACTACTTGGGTTATCTGATGGCGATACTCATGAAACAGGGGAAATCCTGTGTACTGATTGGTCAGAGCCCATGCATTGGAACAATACAATACACAGGTTAAAAAAAAGGCTGGCAATTGAGACACAACCCACTAACAACATAAATGTATTTTTCAAAAGATCCTGATGGCGCTTAAAAAAACATGGCTATCACTTTTACTCACTAAAAAAATAATCCAGGCCCCCTAAATAAAACTTATTTAGCATAAAAAAGAACAAACTGGTTAAATGTTCTTTTCTTTTACTGTATATCCCCTACTTTACACATACACACAAATTAAAAAAAAGTACTGTACTACTCACAGTTTTATTTTTTTTCAGGTTCTTTTCTGACCATGGACACCCCCCCCCCCCCATATCCTCTCTTGCCTTCCAGGAAATACTTTTGCTGCTTGCGCTGCCGCCGATGAATTTAATCCACTACCTGTATCAAAGCCTGCTGTTGTGTGTGTTTGTGTGAGGGAGAGGTGGACATTGTGCCAGAATGAATCTGAAGAAGTCTGAATTCCTGCATTCTATGATAAACAAACATTCCACCTATTGAATGTGTGGATACACAGACGCTGGACAGCAGGGCAGGGCTATTCTTCACAAACTAGTTTAACAAAACAAAATACCTGTTTTTAATTTAAAAAGCTGGTCTTTTTTAAATTGTCTCAGTTTACCCATTTTATAAGTGCAGTAAGATATTTTAGGTGGGTGCATTATGCTGATGTAACCCCACTTCCAGGGACTGAAGGCACCCTGCCTGTACCATAATGCTCACTGTGCAGCTGGGCATGTGACTAAATGAGCATAACGCACACCCCATAATGTCTTATTACTTATGTATATGGATAGTACCGACTTTGTCAATACAACACCAGATAAAATAACCCTATTTGGAGTTAATTTATCCATTACCTGACTTTTGATTGTAAATGGTATAAAAGTACCACAGTTTAAATTTAGAGTCTGTACTGGATGCTTGTTATGCTCCAAATAATTCAGTCAGGCTACTAGAAAATGGAATTACCAAAGACAAAAGTGCAGTATCTAACAAGTTCTGTACCATACTGATGAATAGTAATAGTAGCACTAGGGGTCCTGAATAATACCTTAAGCAGTGCACAGGAACACTGATAGCAATATGGCCCAGCAGAATTTAGCATCAAACCCAGAATTATGGGGAAAAGAAAAATGTTGTCTGCAAGAGTATCCTGTGCGAGACTCTGTGCTATCCATTTCTGTACTGGCAGCCCATCAGGAGATAACAGCAGTCCTTGCAATGAGCAGGCCAGAGACTCTGTGCTATCCATTTCTGTACTGGCAGCCCATCAGGAGATAACAGCAGTCCTTGCAATGAGCAGGCCAGAGACTCTGTGCTATCCATTTCTGTACTGGCAGCCCATCAGGAGATAACAGCAGTCCTTGCAATGAGCAGGCCAGAGACTCTGTGCTAGCCATTTCTATACTGGCAGCCCATCAGGAGATAACAGCAGTCCTTGCAATGAGCAGGCCAGAGACTCTGTGCTATCCATTTCTGTACTGGCAGCCCATCAGGAGATAACTGCAGTCCTTGCAATAAGCAGGCCAGAGACTCTGTGCTATCCATTTGTGTACTGGCAACCCATCAGGAGATAACAGCAGTCCTTGCAATAAGCAGACCAGCCTCAGGGGTATTGGGACAGAGCTGATTTGGCCTAGTCTGAAATCCAGGGTATATGCATGAGTGGGTATATAGTACTTAGGCTGCCCAAGAATTGCAGTAGCCAACCATTTGTACAGGACCCCCCACTTCCCCTCAGGACAACCAAGGAATAGGAATCCTCCTCCCGGAATGGACAGCAGACCCTGAAAATACTCAGGAGGAGGTATCACCAGGCAGCCTGAGCGGGGGAAGCAACCTGTTGATGGCGGAGCAGGTAGAGCGAATATCATGGTTCGTAAGGAAGAAAATGTGCTAGATGGGGTTGTTCTCATTACTGCAAGAAAAGGCTGGTGGGTGGAAGGGCCCAGACATTTTGCTGATTCACCTAGAAGGGGATGACATAGGACACAGGAAGATGATGAGCCTGCTACTGGTGATGAAGGAGGATCTACACTCCATTGGAGATTGGTGGCCCCATACAATTCTCATCTCATCACAGTTAATAATGAGAGAGCACTGGCCACATGCAAGGGATGGGGGTGCGTTGAACAGACCTTGCATGAGGGTCAATTGTGAGATGAGAATCTTCATGTAATCCATGGGGAGTGGAGTAGTAAGACACGAAAGCATTTACCTCTCTAGCTTGGGCCTGTCGATGGGAGAGGAAGGGCAAGTGCAGGAAGAAGAATTGGATAGGTTGTTGCAGGATTTTAAGTGTATCTTGGAGGAACAAATTGAGCAAGGGGCTTGGGGGGTCAGATGGGGTCTGGCCTGCGGCACCTGTGGAGGAACAAAGCCCAAAGGTATTGGGGGAAGAAAGGGGGACAAGGCCAATTCTCCCAAAGGTCTCGTCACTCCTGGTTGGCATGAGGATAGGGGCCTGCAAGACCCGGACCTACACGGGGGGTTGAGTTCCAAACTCATCAGTGAAAACTGCAAGGACAGCGGAGCCAGATTGGGAGGGGAGGCAGCCACTGGAGCCTTGGCCATATGACCTACCCAGCAGCCGTGGAACTTACTTTGGCATGCACTAAAAGGAGCCCAGACTGCAGGGTGGGTGCGGGGTGCCAGAAGTACAGTGCATCCTCATGGCAGCGCACAGTGCTCAATTTATGCTTATGTATACATCAATAAATGCATGGCTGCAGCCATTTCCTCAAGATCTGTGTCTGAGTCTTGATTGGGAGAGGGGGAAATGGGGGCTACTGGACAATACTTAGGCTGCCCAAGAATTTCAGCAGCCAGGCATTTGTCTGGCCCCACTTCCCCTCGGGACAACCTAGGAATGGGATACCTCCTCCTGGAATGGACAGCAGGCCCTGGGAACATCCAGGAGGAAGTATCAGCAGGCTGCCCACAGGGAAGGGGGGCATCCACAGGTGAGAAGACTGAGGGGATAACTGGCCATTGACCAGTGGATCTTCCTCTTTCTTTCCCAGTTGTTTGATCCCCACCTGCACACCCTTGTAAAAGCAGGATCAGGTGCTAGGTTAGGCAGGGCCCTCTTTGACACAGTATAGGTGACTGCAATAGAAAACAGGGAGTGTCTTTTCCCAGTTTTCTCCAATAAAAGTGGGTTTTCCTGGGTTTTTCACTCCTCCAAAGGGAAGTAAACAAGGGAGGATATCAGAGTAGGAAAGAAGGTTGAAAATGTGGTTTCAGTTGCATGAATATCTATTTGTCGCAGCCTTGTGGGCAGCTTGGGAGGAGCGCAGACCAAAAGTAATGGGGGAAAAGAGGACAAGGCCAATTCTCCTAAAGGTCTTGTCACCCCTGGTCAGCATAAGGATGGGGGACCACAAGACCCGGGCTTACATGGGAGGGGTCACGATTCAAACTCATCTGTGAAAACTGCAAAGACAGTGGTGCTGGATGGTGGGAGGCTGCAGGAGCCTTGGCCATATGACCTACCCAGCAGCTGTGGGACTTACTTCGGCATGCACTAATTAGGGTCCAGACTGACGGGTGGGTGCGGTGTGCGGGAAGTACAGCGCATCCTCCTGGCAGCACATGCTGCTCAATTTATGCTTATGTATACATCAATAAATGCATGGCTATGACCATTTCCTCCAAGGTCTGTGTCTGAGTCTTGATTGGGAGAGGAGAAAATAGGAGGCCACCAGACAATAAAACAAGAATGGGATTCCATCTGCAGGAAGCAGGTATACCTTGTACAGATGAGACCAAGTCCTAACGATCCTAAGCCCAGTAACCTTCTTTATTTGCATCTCAGTTAAAGAAGTCACAAATGGAGAGTGATGCAAGTAATGGATGTATAGCAGGGGTGAGACAAATAAATCCACTGTTCCATTCCCAGCTCTTTAAGAAAAACAGGTTTTCTGGAGCAGTATGTCTGCCAGTACATCAAGCATGAGGTACAGTACATAAACCCTTTGTTCTTCACCCAGTCTTTCAGATAAAAATTAAGCTGTAACAGGTGGCCTATCTATCACACACGTACATACAAACACACCTAATTAGAGTATACTGTATGCATGCTATCTATATCTAAAACAATAAAACAAATGGGTAGTTTGATGACTATGGAAACATTCCAGTCACAGATTACAATCCCCTCACATGATAAAAAAAAAATCATTCCAACACTGAAGAAAAAGCCCAGTTTTTGGAACTCTATAAAAAACATTCCACAGAATAACCCAAACTGCTACTGTTCTACCAATCGGTAAACTGTTAAAATCTCGATCTAAAGTATGTGACATGTATCAAACCTGGACACCAAGATAATCTTCTCCAGAAAACTACATTTAATTGCCATGAAATTTATCCATGTATTCCCAGACCTTATTGCTTCTATTCTTTCTGAGCCCAAATCTCAATATCCAGTTGTACTGTGCAATGAAACCTCAAGTACAATTCAAACATCTATCAGGTGTAGTTAGATTGAAAACATACCTGAAGCTAGAATTGAGCCACTTTTTAATGCTTTCTTGTTTGTAGTCACCTAAAATAATGGGAAATAGGTTAACAAGGTTATTGTAGTGCTTATGAACATAGTGTCCAATATACTTCCCAAATGACAGCCTTTTAGAAACATATTTAGCTTCTTCATACAACTCCTGGTTGCTGTTAATGAGCTCATAGCACCATTACCAGAATAGTTCAACAGTATTTAGACATAAACCTATTTATAGTCTATATATCCCCCCCCCCCCACACACACACACATTCATTACTGATAAGGGCATTTGCCTGTGTAACCTCAACCTGCAAGGGTATGGCTATGACCTGGCACAATGCATGAAGCAAAAGGCTTAGACGGTTTGCCCTTTTTGCAGCTAGCCCTTGGCTTGCTAAACAGGTTCACATTTCCAAATAGCACAGTGCCTTGAGCCAAGCTGATTCATTCCTAGGTAGCTGACCTAGAGATGTTCTCCCATGGGAAAAACTTGCCGCTGTGCATGCACTTGGCAATCCACTCCATACTGGGGGATGGGGAGAACCCCATAGCATATACTTTGCAGAAGCCAACAGGCAGTGCTGACTGAATGGGAACTAAGGATACATGTGGCAACTGATAAAACCTTGTTCTGCAAATATTCATTATTTCATGTACCTTTGTCTTTAGTGACATCTGGAAATGTCTCAGCTTCTCTGAATGTCTCTAATGCAGACAATAACATGGCATCACACATCAAATTGCAGTTAAAAAGAACAAATGTTTATTTACTGTACATTTGCACACTGGTCTTTTGTGTTAATTATTCATTTGATGCAGTCAGTGGTTTACAGGGTGCCCTGTTTCCCTGGGATCATACTCAAGCACTAAATCATGAGTCAATAAAGCACAGTCAGTGTGTGTGAAGTGTCATGTCAAGTATCTGACATCATCTGACCGGGGAAACATTATGTGGCACCCATGACACTAATTTTCCAAGCTTTTTCCCAACCCTGAACTACTCAGGAGGGGTCTGTAGTGGGACTCATGCAGGATGAGGTAGTCATCAGATTCCCAACCATGCCTCTTCCAATTAGAGATTTAAGAATTCGGCACTCCCCTTTAAACATCTGACCTGTACTGCTGAAGGCCCTCCTTTGGTATCCTGCCAGTAAAAAATAACCTTATGGTACTAAGGTAGTTGTCCAGCTCTTATGATCATGAATACAGCATCGTTGTACTTGGTTTGACCATGGATGATACATATCGTGGCCATGGTCATTCACTTGCATGCCCATGTTCTTAACAATTTTTTTCCATGGACAGCCATTGATCATAAATGGCTTAGAGACAGACCACGGGTGATCATGATCAGTGAAGTCTAGTCTGAGAATATTCAAGTTGACTGTGGTCATCCGCAGTTATCCATAGTTGTTCATTTACAAAGCTCCATGCATTCTAAAATAAATTTCTACTCAGCTCAAGTAATTTCACTTTTTCTAAAATCCTTAACATTCTGGCATGAATATATGTTATCCACACACACAGTACTTTGAAACAGCTTTCTTTTATGTAGTAATTACATATACACCATTGCTGCTGTGGTTCCTTTTCTATTGGAGCCTATCTTTACTCATAACTAATAGAATGGCTTTATTTCTTCTTGTATACCAGCATAACATGAAACTCGTTCAGGGTGTGAGGAGTTCACACGGTCACCTTTTGCCTGCTAAAAGGACTAATTTCCTAATGTAAACCTTAAGAAATAGTAACACTTTTGATTATTGTTATTCATAATAAAGTGAAATTCTGCATTATGGTATGCAAATATATTATGCTAATTTGGAAGGTGGAGGTCATACGGCCACTTTACAGGCTACTGGTTAAGCCGCATCTGGAGTACACTGTGCAGTATTGGAGCCCTTACCTAATAAAAAGACATCAGCTTACTGGAGACATTGCAGAAAAGGGTGATCAAGATAATCCATTGACAACTGGGTAGCCCCAATGAGGAGAGACTTAGAGATCTTAATATGTACTCCCTGGAGGATGGAAGGGACAGGGATGATATGACTTAAACCTTTAAATTCCTTAAAGGTTTCAACAAAGTGAACTCTGAGGATTTATTCAATGTTAATAGGAACAGAACCACTAGGAGGAACTGCCCCAAACTGGTGTGTGTGTGTGGGGGGGGGGAGGGTGCATCAAGAAGGAAATGAGGAGGCACTTTTTTCATTGAAAGACTGGTGAGAAAGTGGAATGAGTTGCTAGAGGAAGGAGTCTCCCTGAAGACTGTAGATAGCTTCAAGAGAGGATTGGATAGGGTAAATAGGAAAATTGTATGGAGAGGGGGAAATGTGGGAGGAGGGGGGATGTTAAGGGGGAGGAAGAAGTGGATAGTGGGGAGGGGGGTGGATCACTCATTAGATACTGAGAGGTCTGTAAACTGCGGCAGACTAGATAGACCGAAAGCCCTTTTTCTACTGGCTTTTTTCATATCTTTATCTTTGGTTGCTAACCTATGGTTCTGTGACCATGGACAAACCTTGGTCAGTGTTTGTTTGTATGGAAATGGAGATGATTGATGAACACTTTAACAACTTTGACCAAGAACAGCAGCCAAATGCATCCAAAACAGTTTATTAATAAATATGGTAAACTGATAAACTATAGTTATAAATACTATTTGTACAGTATATATTTTGCTGATCTGGTTTTACTTTGAAAAACAATAAAAAGGTAAAATATTATACGTATATTAGCTGTCATTAAAAAAGAACTACAGTAAAAAGTTACAAAACTTGAGCTAGTTCAGTGACGCAGAGGGCAGATGCACTGATGTCTCACCACTCCCAGGCTGGTGACCCATATTCGGCAATGAGCTTGAGTCACTGAGAGTTGGCAGGGGAGAAGGCTGAAAGTGGATTGAGCAGCCATTAGGCAGCTCTCCTCTCCTGGATTGGGGAGGTAGGCCTTCCTGGCCCTTGACTGCCGCAGAGTGGAAGCTCGAGGGTAGTATCGGGGAAACGGGGGGGTCCCTGGTGCTAGATCAGGTAGATAGATCGAGGTCAGTGCTGGTTCCAGCACACATACTCCACAAGCATGCGTGACTGTGTCTCTGGGTCCTCAGGGAGTAAGGGGAGAACAATGCAGTAAAACACCCCTGAAGACAGGATGATGATTGACCCCTCGCAGGCTCTGCACCAGGTGGCTTGGCACATGCCACAGTCTTATAGTGGGGCGACTAAGGAAGGGAAGTCCCAGAGGAGTTGGGAGGGGGGCTGCGGGGATTGGTCAGAATGAGGATCTACAGGGTGAACAGAAGCAGAAATAGAAAATGGAAAAAGAAAGTTACAACATTTGCAAAAACATATAGTATGTTGTGCAGAGTGTTTTGATTTGTGCGTGTAGTCCTAGAATGTCATAGAACCATGACAATGTTGACAAAAAAAGATCATTGGTCCATCCAGTCTACCCAGTTTTACCCTTTTCTATCCCACAACCTATTGTCCAGATGGGATTTTCACTGTCCTCTCCCTCCCTTGTTTCCTTCCTTAATGCTATCCCCCTGAAAAATGAATAAGCCCTTTACACTGTGTCAGCTGTGCTTGAATCTGTTGATGGTTTCTGCACCCATGACCTCTTCTGGTAGGCTATTCCATGGCTCAACCACTCTTTCAGTAAAGTAAAACTTTATAGCATCCTTCCTGAATCCCACCCCCCAGCAGCTTACACTCATGTCCCCATTTTTTGACCCATCAATCTTGCTTAATAGTTACTCATAGTTTACTTTGTTTATTCCTTTCAGGAACTTGAAGGTTTCTGTCATGTCCCTTCTCTTCCTTCTATCCTCCAGCTAGTACATGTTCAGTGTCCTAAACTGAGCCTCATAGGATCTGCCTTGCTGGCCTGAATCATTTTGGTTATTCATACACTGCACTGTCTCCAGCCTGTCTCTGTCTTTTCTTAGGAGAGGACTCCAGAACTGGGCACAGTACTCCAGATAGGGTCTCATCAGTGATCTATAGAGAACTAGTATTACCTCTTTGCCCCTGCTATTGAAACCTCTTCCAATACGCAGCAACGTTCTGGTTGCCTTGCCTTTGTTTGCTATTAGTTTTTTTGTAACATTGATGATTAGTTTTAGTGCCCTTGGAGATCTTCATATTCGAATTTTTTTATTGCTTTTCTTTTTCCTACCATGTCTCTTATCTCACATGACAGTGATGTGTCCATGCCATTATTCAGCAAGTAATGTGCTGCAGTAGCAATCTGTTCTTAAGAACCTGATGTTCTGGCCTCAACGAAATAACTCTATCTAATCCAATCTTTTTTGTTTTCCAGTGTGTGACTAGGTCTAGCCAGAAGGAGTAAATGTTTTGATTTAAAAACTTTTTGTTTCATCAAATTACACATAGCCATAAAAAAGCACACCTATCATCCTAGGTCATCAATGCTATAATCACTGTAGTGAAGACTTTAGCAGTTTTCTTTCAAAATAGCACAGTCAATTGTTCTTCAGGTGTCTGTTAAACTGTAAATGTAGCCTTAATTAGTGCTCAAAGGATAAGGAGAAGCACTTAAAATCACAGCTCTACTGCTGTAAACTTGATTTATTCTATCTATCTATCTATCTATCTATCTATCTATCTATCTATCTATCAGTCTGTCTGTCTGTCTGTCTGTCTGTCTGCCTGCCTGTCTATCTACCTACCTATCTATCTATCTATCTGCTAAAAAAAACTGTGTTACTGCACCAGTTAGGGTTCATCCTAACACTACAAAAGTAGGGGAATTTGGTGATAGGTTTTCAAATGCTAACTCCCTCCCCAAGCAGCCAAAACAACAAGACCACATAAGCAACCACAGACAGCCATCATCAGGTAAGACAAACAACATACAACTGTTCACAAGAGACACAAAGGCAGTAGCATTGATGTGCTACCTTTGTGGATTTGTATCTGTGGTACGTACACTGTAAGACATACACACTCACTTCTGGCTGCAGACAGAAATCTACAACACTCAAATCACAGCTCTACTTCTGTGTGAAAAGGCACAGACTCCTGCAGCCACAGGCACAAATCCATGATACCCAAATTACAAGAGTTATTTTCCCTGCAGAAGCACAGTCCCCTATGGAGCCAGCATTTCTGTAGCCACAGGTACTCATGCACACTGTAAGACATATACACACCTCTAGTTTTAGGAGCACAGGTCCCCAAGGGGCCTGCACTTCTGCAGCCATAGGTGTAAGATATGCACACCAACCCTTTGCTGCAGATGCACAGACCCCATGAAATTCATGATACACAGACTGTAATCCATAATATCCAACTACATAACTACCTCTGTTTGCAGAACTGCAGGAACCTGAGGGGCATGTGTCTCTGCAGCCATAGGTGTAAGACATACACACTGACTTCTGGCTGCAGAAGAGCAGGCCCCAATGGGGCCTGCACTTCCACAACAGCATATAGAAATCCATGAAAGCCAAATTAAAAAGTAATTTGTTCTGTAGAACTGCAGGCCCTTATGGGTTATGCTTCTGCAGCCATGAATCATGTGCTGTTGTAAGATGTAAACACACACTTGTGCAGCAAGCACAGAACTCTGTGGGACCTGCTCTTCTGCAGCTGCAGATATAAATCCACAAAGGTAGCACATCTGTGAGACTGCATTTTTGTCATCTGCAAACAGTTGTATGTTGTTTATCTTACCTGTGATGGCTGCCTGTTTTTTGACATGTCATTTTACTGCTTGGGGGGTGGGGAGTTAGGGTTACAAACCCTAATGTGACATTTCCCTACTATTGTGAGATTAAGTTGAACCCTAACTGGTGCATTAATGTAGTGTTTTGCAATGAATTTCCTTTCCTTTTGAGATAGTGGATTCATATCCTCATACATGCAGGTCCTGCCTTTACTTCCATGTGGCAATGAATACAAAGAATTCATGAGTCTGTTTGGTGGGCTACAGAAGTGCAGGGCCCTCTCTCCCCTATGCTTCCATGTGGCTACAGATACAGATGCACATGGAAAATATCCCATCTGTTAGCTGATGCATGGAGTCCTCTGGCAGCCACGGTACATAGGTTCAGGGCCTTATGCAAAGTGAATAACTCTCTTCACAATATGGCACTTGGCCCATGTTGCCAAACCTGCAACTCCCCTTCCCAGAGGCTGGGGTGGTGCTAGCACCATCCTCCCAGCCTTAGCCCATCCAGCTGGCTCACTGAGATCACCCCCAAACTCAGCTCACCAGCACAGGATCACAAAGCACTACCTGCTAGGCTAAAGGCTGGCTTTGCAGACAATATTTCTGAATATGTATTTTTTTTTATTTTGATCCAAAATTTCCAACATAGTTGTTTCATGACTCCCCTTTATGAACATGATATATGGCATGGCATACTGTATGACTCCCCTTTATGAACATGACATGTGGCATGGCATATGACTCCCCTTTATGAACATGACATGTGGCATTTATAGAATATTGTCTGAAATTTCATTTTGTGCCACAAGTGTGAAAACACCTTTAGGTCAGGATTTGAAAAATGACACCTGTCACATTTATGAGGAGGTGTGAAAAAATGGCTATGCTGAAAGTGTGGTGTCAAAATACTGAAAATTACCAAAGTTTTGAGTAGTGCTATGCAAAATGCAGAATTCCCCAGGTGGAATTTGTATGGAATGACAATTCTGCTGGTGAAATTTCCACAGGAATGTTACTGGTTCTTTTGTGGAATTCCACCTGCTATGATCCACAGAATAATATTTTGTGGAACAGCAATTTTTCCTTGGAAAATCATTCTGCAACCATTTCCATGGAAAATATTGAGATCCGAGGAACAGCATTTTTGCCATGGAAAATCATTCTGCATCTATTTCCATGGAAAATATTGACATCTGAAAAATGCATTCCACATTTTTTGGCACAGAATTCCACCATTCCATTTCCTGTAGAATTTTAGTGGAATTTCAAAAATTCCATGAAATTTTGTTCTGCCGGAATTTGAAAATTCCACATATCACTAGTTATGAGGCAGCATGGAAATTTTTTTATGTACATTTATAACTTTGTTGTTTTTAATATTGCAATGGCAAATGTTGAACGTAGTCTTCTTATGAGCATATCTCATGAATCCGATAAGTAAAAATGTTCAAATGCCACCTGAATGGTGATTTTGCTAAATTTCGTCTATTTTGTACATGAAGTGTGATCCCAAAAAGGCAACGTTGAAAGTCTGGTGAGAAAATATTGAACATTAGCAAAGTTATGAGTGAATATTGAAATATTTCAATGTTCATTCAAAACATATTCATTTTACCATATTTGGCCACCAAATTCTCATCATAGTCTTCTTTTGATCCCACCTCATGAACCCGGTAGGAGAACATTTTCAAATTCTGTGCTAAAGGTGATTTCATGGAGTGACAGCAAAATCACCTTTTGATCTGGATTTGAAACATTTTACCTCTCTTGTTGATGAGGTGGTGTCCCAAAATGGCCACGTTGAAAATTTGGTGGAAAAAAAAATTTAACAATGGCAAAATTACAATACTAGTAAAAGTTCAAAATGCTTGAAATAAATTAATTACACTTACCTCATTTCCTCATTCTACAGTCACAGTTACTAAAGGAGGACGTGTTTTAACATGAAGACTGGCTCTACAATGGGTGACCCTCTTTAAGTGAGTGAAGGTGTATGGGGGGATGTAGGGTGGTGGGTGCTAAGTGGGTTGTCAGGGAGGTTGCATATGGGGTCAGAGATCAATGAAGGACTGTTTTCTTCATTTCAGGTTTACTTAAAAAAAAGTTCTACCAGTGATATTTTTTTTTTTGCAGGGGAACTGGACTGACACTGGTGATTGGGCACCCCAGTGTCAACATAGTCTTCAGCAGCATCGTAGATGGGCACCCCAGTGTCTCCACTAATCTGTTTGGGGGAGTGGGTGATCTGGAGGGGAGAGGGGAGAGGGGTTGACATTGAGTGGTACTGGGAGTGGACACTTGGTTTGCTTCTACAGGAAAAAAGGCAAAAAAAATTAATATGAGGCTTTGAAAAGTAAAGCCATGACTCTGGGTATGTGCATCAGCCATTGGCATTGATATGCATGCCCAGAGTCACAGTTTTACTTTTCAAAGTCTGATTTTGCAATGATTAACTGCTCATTTTCATATCTGCTTAACTTTGACAAGCTCAGAACACATCCTTTCTGAAAAGTGGCATACAGGATCTGATACAAGTAGAAAAATAATGAACTCATTCATGAACAAGTATACCCGTGCTTCTGTGCCATTTTATCTGATGACTGTGCATCAGCAGCTAACAGCGGGTGGGGAATGGGTCACCAAAAAGAGCAATTTTAACAAATGTTACTAATATTTTATTTCTTTATGTGAATCTTAGGTGACATATAGAGCCAGTGGCAACTCAGTTGGCAACAGCCACATTATATAACATCTACTTGAAAAATCACAAGAAAAGCCGACAGTATCACTTTAAGCAGTCAACGTGCAATGTCAGTGCTTCTCAAATGATTCACCTTGCTAAGGAGGTACCCAGAAAAGTTATTTTTGGACCTAGTTTCAAAAAGCAAATACCAGATTCTAGTTGATTGATTCTGTTTACCTACAGTAGGTTCAGGTGTTTGTGTGTGTTTTTTGAAAATCACCATTTACAGTGTACAGTATATGTATTTTCCAACTTTTTTGTAAAAAAAAACAAACAAGATGGCGGTCATCATGACCCCCCCAATTTTTTCTCATGATAAGAAAAACACTCATTTTGTGAAAGGAAAATGCTTGCAAAAGTAAAATCTGAATGTTGTATCAGAGGGTTGTCCTGAGACCCTACCATGCCTACTCAGAAGAAAAATGTCAAAACCTTAAAACTGTGGAACCAATTAATATTTTTTCATGAAATCTTCGAAAGGTGTACCCTTGGCAGAGGCCCCTTCAACTCTGAATGTTTTGGAACAAGATTCTGTACCATCAAGGCTGTAGGTGAGAGCCAAAAAAAAAAGAAAAACTAAGCAGAAAAGTGTGCATTTCTAACAGAATACACACATCCAGATCTCAGAAACTGGATAAGTGCCCATCACAAAACTACCCACATCTTGAGAACCTGCAATCCAGACTGTGCATGCCAAACACTGTGCAATTTTGTCAATCACAGCCAAAGTTATTAAGGTACAAACATTGGGGTTCAACATTAAACACAGTACTCAACCCTAACTATTCCTGTGCTATAGCACAAGTATAAAATATTTGCCTTTAGTCTTTGTAAGAATCATACTAGCTTACATACAGTATGGAAGTTAACAATATGTCACTGGACATTTAAAAATGACATCAAGAAAAGGTGAACACAATGCTAAACTGATATAATTTTTTCTTGTCCAGTGACTCTGATACTTAAAACTGAGTCTTTTATTTCCCCTTATTTGACAAAATATGCCCCCTTTCTCGTGGCTTACTAGTCAGTCAAAGTACTATGTTTTGTAACTTCAACATGATCATGCTCATACTTCATTTCCCTTGAGTAACAGACTACTTTTGGCAATCTTTTTTTGTACAAGATTGTTTTGATTTCTATAGAGATTTTTCATTCTTCAGGGTGCTGGCTGGTTCGTCAGACCCCTACTCCCCATGAAAAATGGCTGCCATCTCCTCCAAGGACTCACCTGCCTAGTTCCCCCATTGCTGTAGCCCCTCATGGTGGGGCTGGGAGAAAAGGGGCCATTCTTCTTCCCAGATCCAGTTCAGCAGAGTCCTATAGCAATGGCATAGGTTGTTGCAGATGAGTGGGGCTTGCTGGCCGCACAGCTCTCACTTTTTCTGGTTTCTCCATGCCAAGATCAATGCACATGCAATGGCACAGGCATGTAATGTGAAGAATGTGAAGATACTGCACATACTCCGTCACCTGTACCTGACCTGAAGAGATGTGGCATGCATGCTGTTCTATCCAGCCTTCACTTGGTGACAGTCAAGCAGTGGCATGTGCTGTACTTCCCTCCCTGAAGGAGGAGGAGAGCCATCTAGGGACACTTGATCCTCCTTCCTCCCACAAGCCCCTGAGTGACCTAGGTCCATTCCCAAACGCGGGTCGCAAGCACTGCAGGCGGTAAGGTACCCAGTACCTCAGCCCACCATTCCAAAGGGCCAGATTTATAGATCCTTAAGGAGGTTAAATTATTGTTGTTTCCTCCATCTTTTGAAAAAAATCTAGTTTCTCTTGATAGCCCAGCTGAAATGCATTATCTCTTTTCACTGGGTCCAGTTTTTACCCTCTTGTGCAGTTGGTTTGCATGATGCAGTGAGTGGTCAAATGACTTGCTCGGTGCTCTTTGTGATGTACCAGTGTAGTAGGGATCACTGGCAGGTCCTTTACAGCTTTAGACTTATTGTGTATGTGCCTGTCTTTTATCCAGTCTGGTTAAAAGTATGCTTTTGTGGGCAGGTAATATTCTAAAAATTGTGAGTGGCAAATAGACCTAAAACAGAGTCAGTGTTAATTTGCTGGACTAAAGCTTGTGAGCTGATCATTCACTCTGTGTTCAGAATAGTCCTGGTGTCTCTTTTTTTCCAGAGCAAATAACATATTCATTTCTGAAGGGAAATCAAAATGAAACCCAGATGATCTAATGAGCAATGAAGCAAAAACAAACCAGTAGATAAATTGCACATGAGATCCTTAAGACCATTCTATTGGTTGGTTACCATCACCCAGTGGCTTTGGGAGCCAAACACTATGACTAAAGTTAACTTAAAGATGGGGTTGTGCTTTGTGAGTGATTCATTTTTCTAATCCATGAAACTAGACTATCCGGAAGTTAATTTTGGATTTGTTTTCTCGGGTACATGGGACACAGTATTATATTTGCGTTTGCAGATGGAGTAAGGCTTGAGTTTGTCTAGATTTTCTTACCAAGCTGTGTCTGAACAGAAGGCTGAGGAGCTGAAGGTTGTAGGGATGGATTTTCATCTAACGCAGACCACATTTGTCTAGTAGACACCAGGCTTGTTTTCTTGGTCTTCTCCAAGGTGCTGCTGCGCGATGTGACACAGACCGAACCTGCCGCCATTTCCTGAAGTGTTCAGAAACACGCTCAGGATGTGGATTGTCCAAGCTGAAACAAAATGTGTTTCAACAGTTATATCATATTATATTACAGCATTTCACATCACCAGTATTATTAAAACCTCTGAAATAATTCATGGCCAACCACTAACAACTCCCAAAAAGGCATCCAAGTCAACATTACAGCTAGTTGACCTTATGAAAAACAATATTGTCAATCCCATCCCCTAACACCCAATATCTGAAAAGGCCTTAAGTCCCAAATGTGAATATCTGTGGAACATATTGAACAAATTCTACTCAGCTGCATGGTAGTCCTAGTAATCTTACAGAACTGTGCAAACATCATAGTGCACTGTACACTAGTAGGCTGCAAATCTATACAGTTAGGGCAGCATTTTAATCATAGGTGACAAAACTGATGCTGAGCAAATATGTTTATAAATTTAAATTCTCAATATGTATAATCAAATGATAAATTTAATTCCTATAGCTTAGTTCTCACACCTTACACTTTGATTTTTCCAGCAGTAAATGTTGCTGATGTGAAAAGAACTGCTAATTAAAGAGACAACTGGCTCTAACGTGACAAGTTGAAATAACATTATAGTATATGGTTAGGCAAGGCAAGGCAAATTTTATTTTTCAGGCACCCAATCCCAGAGGCTCTGGGCGCCGCACAATCAAAATACATCAAAAAGCAGTTAAAACACAATAATTAAAATACAAAACATATCAATTAAGAATACTTAAAAGCAGACTGCCCAAAATAGGAGGCCTGACCTAGCAGCAGATTCCTGAAGGGGCTATTCTTCCAAAATGACTCAGGAGCAGTATCTAAAAGAAAGAGCTTATTGGGTATGAAATTTAGTGGCTCTCAAGAAGTTGTCGTGCATGGTTGAAAAGCTGTTTTTCACATTCTAAGGATGATTTTGTGCATGTTATATCATCAAGTGTATCTGTCCCTGCTTGCACTGATTCCTGCCTACCAGCCTGCTTTCATTTTTACTGAGCACTCCCTGCTCGTGCTGACTCCTGCCTGGCAGCCCACTTTAATTTTCACTAAGTGCTCTCTCTCTCTCTCTCTCTCTCTCTCTCTCTGGAGGCTGGCAGTGCTGCTCACAGCTCCCTCTAGATACTTCCCTCTACAGAACGATATATTATAAAAAATAAAATATGAGGTGACCATACACAACTCGCCTTGGATATAAGGTGAACAGGGTGACCATGATTGAGTGATTACAAAGTGGGTGACTCAATCACGGCTCCTCTGCAAATGGCTACCTAGCAGGGGAGTGAGCAGATACAAGGTTGGGCGAGGTACTTGACAGGGTGTACATGCATATACATGCATGGGGGGAGGAAGTGGAGGGAAGGTACGTCGGGTGGGGTGTGGCAGGCAGCTGCTAAGCTGGACCAATGGTGTGATGGGGTGGGTGCTCACTTGGGAGGTGCAGGGTACAGGGTTCGGGTCTGGTAAGGATTTTTTTTTTGCCTTCGGGTGGCTTGATTTTTTTTTATGAGTTTTCACCCACCCCCTCCAACATGCCCCCCCAGAGCTGAGAATCTAAAAGTAGGAGAGGGGTGCGGGGCCCAAAGGTTTTGGGTGCCTTTCTTTCCTCACTGCGAGTGTGCATTGCTGAAATTCATTTTCGGCAATGTGCGATCACTGTTATCATATAGAACCCTCGCCTTGTGTTTCCATCTCAGGATTGGCATAACAGCATAGACCTCTCGAGCTTTATTCTCAAGGTCTATATGCTGGTATTGCTACCCCTCGATGGAAACACAGTGTTGTGTATGGTCACCCATACATTATTCCTTACATAGTATATGGTTACCCTGTATTGTGCATGGATTTCCATCCTAACTTAAAAGCTTTGGTACTGCAGTTCAAAGGTCCTACAATGCCATTGTACTTTTCTGTGGTGCAACAGCTTTTTTAATTAGAAAGAAAACTCATGTCACCTGCTGTTTTACTTTCATTTTCTCCACACAGAGCCAATCCCTTCCCCTAATACAGCATCTTCGGTTGTTGTATTATTAAAAAAAAACAGAAAGCTACTACTTACCTGATACAGTTTCAGCAGATGTGTGAAGGTTTGTTTCTGTGTTTGTTTTTTTTTCAGTAATAAAAATTAAACAGATGATTTCTTGGGAAGAAAAAAGCAGTGTTTTTTAGTTTATGGTTTATGTTTCAAACCATATACTTTACAAACTAATGCCTGTGCAAGCACGCACAACTCAGCTGTATTTCCATATCAGGGTTCTGATGGCATCAGGGATCTCTTGGGCGTCACTCTTGAAATCCCTATGATGTCATCAGAATCACTCAGTGGAAATACAGCTTTGTTGTACATAGCTACTGATGCATTATGTAAGTAATAAGACACAATGGGGGTGTTGCTTGTGCTACCACAACCTCATTCCAAGAGGTGTAGCAAGGTATGAGGCTGCATGCCTTTTTTTTTTTTTCCCCAATTATTTAACCAGGTGAGACACACTAAGCTGAAAGTTTCTTTACAGGTGCAACCCGGGAGCACAAAGACGTTAAGTGACTTGCTCAGGGTAACACAGTATGCAAGTGGGGTCTGTGGGATTCAAACCCAGGTCTCCAGATTTGCAGCTCAGAGCCTTAAACCACTGCACCATACTGCCTCCTGTCTTGTCTTGCCCCTGGAAGTGTGCTTGTGGCAGCACAACCAGCATTCCATCATGTCTTATTGCTTGCATAAAATGGGTTTAGTGTTAAGAAGAGAGAAAATTAAAAAAAAACTTAAAAATCTTTAAAAATTAGTAACTGTGTGATATAGTCTCTCTGCAGACAGACTGTCACTACATAGTGCTAGCCTGAGTTGTACTGCATGAGCAAATATGGTGTGTGTGTTTTTTGTGTGAACTGTCTCCTGAAGTCATCCCCCAACCCCCAGTTCTGTTACACTTTTTTTTCTTTAAATTGAAAACAAAAAATCCTCATATTATTTTACTTTGTGGACTTGAACTGGAAATGATTGCCTTCAGATGCTTTAGTTCAGTGACAGAGTGGAACAAGCAAGGCAGTAGTGTCAAAGAGCTGCACAGTAATAGTTTTGTAACTGCACAATATTTGTACCTGGATCCTTTCATATTCATGGTTTGTGCTGTCTCAGTTTAATGGGTAGGAACTAGTGCTATGCCAAATGCAGAATTCTGCCAGTGAAATTAGTACAGAATGACCATTCCACCAGTAGAATTTCCACCAGAATTTCACTGGGTCTTCTGTGGAATTTTGCCTGCTGTGATTCAGGCAAATATTCCATGGAACAGCATTTTTCTGTAGAAAATCATTCTATAACAATTTCCATGGCAAATATGGAGATCTGCAGAATAGTATTCTGTGGAACAGCATTGTTTCCACAGAAAATAATTTCACAACCATTTCTGTACAAAATATTGAGATCCCTTGAACAAAATTCTGCAGAAATGTTGTAGAAACTCTCATTCTGTATTTTTTGACGCTGAGTTCCGCTATTTCTTTTCCATCGAAATTCCACAGAATTTCGGTGAAATTTCAAAAATTCCATGAAATTTCATTCTGCTGGACTTTGACAATTCCGCATAGCACCAGTAGGAACAAGTTTCATCCAATCAGGAAGCAGGATTCTTAGTACTCATTTCAAAATGAACTTGAAGCTCCTTATGATATGCAAATCTCGATGTGCCTGCCATTGCTAACACACCTTTCCACACATCCCCATCACTACTTCCATCCAATGCCCCTCAACCCTTCCCTCTCTCCCCTGAGTAGGTCCTCCTGCTTCCCCCACAACACCTAGCACCCTCTCCCTCTCCCTCTGCCTCCAATCTAGTCACCTCCCTCCGATCCCTACTGCTATACTGATTACACTCTCCTTTTGCACATTGCACTTGGGCTCCTCCCCTTCACTCCCTTTTTTCTTTTTTTCTTTAGCACTTAGCAACAATCCAAACAGCTGACATGTGACTGGTTTCACCGTTGGGCACTGTAAATTGTCTGTTTTCCTGTGACCTGTACTGTGTTTGATACATAATCCTGTTTGTTTACCTTTGTAGTTCTGCAATCCTTTGTATAATTTCACCTATCTGTTGTACTGAAATGTCCTGATGTGGAACCTATATAAAGAACTCTGAGCTCAAATGATTTTTTGAGTACTGAAATAAATAACTAAATAAAATCTCTACATATTGCTGAGGCATGGTAAAACTAATGCTCTCTGATTGTGCAATAATAGTAATGGAAATTCAAAGGCACAGTTTTTAACTCATACCTAACGGTTGTTTCCATTTACATGAATGGTTTTGAGGTGCTGCCTTCAGGATTCAAGTTCCTTAATGTATTCCTCTGAGGATACTTGTGAGTTGACCCAAAAGAAATATAGGCATAGCAGTCATGATAAGGAGGTGGGACGCTTCTGTCTTTAAATCCAAGATGGCTGGTGCTTCCAACCACTGCTTAGGGCTTCATTTGCTCCAGTTACTAATTGATTTTACTGTATCCCCACCCAGCAGCCCTCAGCAGAAGCTCTGTATCCCTCTGTTATCAGACAATCACAGATCTGATCCCAACATCCTCTTCCACCCAACAAAGTCAACACCCTCTGAACTGAGCTTACCACCCCAGCTTCACTGCTGTTCAAGTGATCCATGAGTGGATCCTCACCTCCAAGCACTGCAGAGTGTAGTCATATTTAAGTCCCAGTGACTACCTCCCCACCCCCAACTCATAACATTGCAGGTCACTCAGTGTCAGTACTGTACAAAAGAACGGGGATAAGAGTAAAAGCTGTGTACTGTATGATACATCATTGTAAGTACACAGATCTTAACATTCCTTACTCCAGGCACACTGGCATCTGGCGGCTAGTTAAGTTACAGAGTGGGGTTATCCATTTCATGGGAGGAGAGGAGTCTACATCATTAATCACTCAAGCCAATTGGGATGCTGTACTGTGGATTAAGAAGGGACCTAGCATAGTTGGCTAGGTTTTTGGACTCAAAGTGGTCTCCCAAGTCATGTATCAGGTGTCAGGAGGGGGATCTTACTATTAAATATGGCTATTGTGGAATACAGAGGGTGAGCTAGAGGTGGGGATTGTATTTCACAATTGTGTCAGCTTCTTGCACAGTGCCAGGAGTTTGACTTTTTAAAATATTTCTGTCTTCTGGGGATTCTGGAAGCTGGGACATGATTTGGGATGCAGAGGGGTTGGACATGGGATTATCCCTGACAACATGGGATGGGATCATTTTTTTTTAATTTTCTGAAATTTGGAAGAATACCAAATAAGAAATAGTTGAATGTCTTGGGTGCTGAGTATGTACACTCACTGATCATTCACAAAAAGGTACACAAATCTGCCAGTCACCTAAACAGAGAAAGAGGCACTGAGTGGGTTGAAGGTCAGTTGTGGACTTTGGCAGAGGGTCTCGTATATTGAGCTGTAAGGAATGCTGATTGGGGAGTGTGGTGCTTGCAAGACTACACAATGAGCACTGGACTGGAGATGGAGGATGTGCATCGGAATGGGGGAGGTAATTACTAATCAAGGGGTATATGTATTAGGGATGGGATTTTTACTGTTGGAGGGATATATGAATTGGGAATGAAGTGATAACTGAGAGAGTATCATCCTACACTAGGGAGTAAGTGCTTGACAGGGTACTTGTTGAATGGGAATTCAATGTTATGACTGAGCATGGTGTTTATAGAATATTGTGAAATGGGTTGAAAGAATGCTAGCTCCTGATTGGCCAAGAGGTACTATAAGCTGGGCCACTATCCAAGCACCACAGCCTGACTGAAAGTAGCTCAACAAAAATATATTTAAAAAAAGATACCCAATGCACTAAAAAGGACCCATTTTATAATCATAATATGGCACTCCACTGGGTGTGTTATGGTGGGCTAATGGCCCTTCTCAGGTGGTGGAAGTACTCAGCTTCAACTCGTACTTCAACCCACCTGAGGTGGGCCGGTATCCCATGATAATGCACACCTTGTCATGTCTTATTGCTTAATGAGTACATGTGTGCCTTACAACAATCCAACTCCAGACTGAATGTCATGGTCAAGGCCACTGATTTACGGTGATTAAAATAATGAAATTCCATTTTCAAGACTTCAGATTCCGGAATTACACCGGTGATTGTTACTCTAATTTCTGGATTTTACCGGGATTCTGCTATCATTCTTTTAGTATGTGCATAAGTAATCAGAATTAAAAAAGGCTTAATATACAGAGCATTAAATAGAGCAAATTGAAAATAGTACAGGAAGGAATTAAAAGAAAAACACAAGTTTTGTAGATCTACTGATCTGATATAAAATGCCAGATTCCATGAAATCTTTGTTTTTACTGGTCTTCAGGCAGCCCTAATTCTGGAATTTTACCGGATTTTCCAGTAAAAACCGAAAAACAGTGGCCTTGGTCATGGTCCATATGGCTGTAGCAGTCAAATGGGTGCTGGGCCATTCATTGGTCAGGTTATTTTCCCTGGATAGCAGCTGAAATTCAACATCACATTTTCCATGGAGTCCTGCTTATACCCATTTCCACAACTGGGTGGATGGAATGCTGGAGTTCTGGGAAGTTAAGTTATTTACTCAAGGCCATACGATGAGTATGTGGTTCTGGTGAGGTTTCAGCATGTGATCTCATGTTTCTGAGCAGAAAAGTAAACACTGGGCCACACTGCCTCATCAGACCACCCTAATCATGTCTTTTGGGATCTGACCTATATTTGTGCCAATGGTCTCCTGTCGGTGAAGTCTTTTGGGTGTATCTGGTGAATATTTTGATTGGCAAAACCTTCAAGTTTTACATAGTTGTAACATAACACTTAATACATTTTCTAATAATTCAACTGTTTTCATGGTGAATTTTGGACATTTATTTTATAATAAATATCATACTCACAGGGATAATCTCCTTGAGATGAAAAATCTCATATGCAAATAAGTCCAAGTGGACAGCAGGATTTTAAAATAATGATACAGCCTTTATGGTCACACAACAGCAGCAAAATGGAAAATCTTACAACAATTTCAAGTTATTTTTTCACAATTTACATTTTCTTATCCCAGCAGCTGCTTCACTCCTGGCTTGCCCCAGCACCAGCACATACCCCTCTGTGGGACTTCCAGCCCCACAAATTACCCCTCACAGAGGGGCAGTCCCATGAGACAGAAACTACCAGGATACCACCGCAGAAGCTATGCCGAGGACTGGTAACTGAACCAGGAAGACCTGAGCCATCGGGTTGGGGGGTTGCTTCTCCATAATTTCTCCAACCCCCAAGGATGGCCACATGCAAGGGAGACCTAGGAGACACATGCACGCAGAGATATGCTATTGTTCTAGATCCCAGATGAAGTCCTTCCCTCCCCCATGGTGCCCCAAATTGCACTACAACCCATGGTCACGCAGGTGGCACTAATGCAATGGGTATGGCAGCCCTTCCTTCCTGGAAAAGGAGAGTGTCCCTAATATGCTCAGTCCTCCTCACCCCTGGCCAGCCATCTGACAACCTAGGATCATTCCTGAATCTGAGTCACCGATGTCGCTAGTGGTAGCTGTACCATTGTGCTGACAAGCCGGCCTAACAATTCCCAAGTTATTCATTTTTATGACATCAGAGAAGTAAAACCCTTCTCACATGATTTTTAAAGTACAAAATATAAGTAACCAACTTCAAAATCATTGTCAAACCATTTCAGTTGGGACCTCAACACAAGTAAATAATGACATATCAATTTCACATCTTCATCTGAAGAACTTTAAAAGTGTGAAATATCAAAAGCAAAAAGTTACTGGTTTCTGAGACTGTGAGCCTGCTGGAATATGTAAAACTAGTGTGCATCCTGTATGTGGTGCTCAGCAACCTGATGCCAGTCTACACTGGATGACATCCACAGCCCCTGCCTGCTACTTTCCATAAGTGTGGAGCTGCACACAGGTGCAAGTGGGCACTCTATAGTGGAGCTGTACTGGTGATGTCATGCAGTCAGAAGCCTGGGTCAGCTGTTAAGTGAATTACCTGCTCCGCGTGGAGCACAGGTTTGTGTTATAAGGCAGTCCACTAAAGACTAACATATTTCTGTGAAATGCAATCCAAACACAATGTCAGCTTGGAGGACTGGGGAAAAGTAAGGTAATGTATGGCAGGAGTAGTTGGTGGATTGGAAATCTAAGAGCCAAGGTAGGGTTGGACCCTGCATAACCTGCACACCCTCTAGTGACCCTCCACACAGTGTACACAGCTGTGTGAATGCATGGTAGTGTGCCCCTGTTCCCTTATCCACCTCTGACCTGATCCTACAAATAGCTGCATGAGACACTCAGATTTGGGTGTGGTGAGGCCAGGTACACATCCATGGCTGTGAATGGGGGAAATCTCTGTATGTGCAGAGCATGACCTCTGCACACCACCAGCCCCACTACACCTACCTCCATGGGTGCACATACTTCCGTGGACTCAACTGAGTGCTAAATGTAAGTAGTTTCCTGATAGGCTAGCATCTATGTGCAGACTCCAAACATAGATGTTACACTCTCAGAGAACATTAAGCTCCTAGAAACCTTGTAGTTTGCTGAGAAGCTAGCACATACGTGGTTACTTACAACATCATCCATTTTAAAACCAAATATAGCCAATGATATTTTCATCTTGACTTGAAAATGTAACTATCTATACTGTACATCTTCCAATGAAGAATAAACATTGAGCATACCAATATCTTTTGACAACATACTATAAAGTCAATAGAAAAGAACCGGAGGGTAGTGAATGCCTCTATTGCGTGTCAAAGAATAGGAGAGAAACCATGCACTCTTTTTTCCTCTTCTCTGACCTAGGTCCCTTCATGCCAGCCTCTTCAGCCCCATCACCCAGCTTTTTGTGGGCTTGCCTTCCAGCTCCATCCTCCATGAACATTCCTTTCCTCCTGCAGGGAAATGGGGCAAGCCATCTCAATGGTGGATCAGGCCAGACTGGAGGAGAACCACATCACTGGTTTGATGCCTGCAGGAGGATGGATAGTCATCATACTTGTGCCAGGGCATTTTCATCTGTTCTTGTCCCAACTCTTGGAATATGGGTGACATGAATGCACATGTGCACACTTGCAAGTGTGCGTAGTGCAGGATCAGCCTGTGTTCCCCCTCCCACAAGCCGCTCCAACTACAATGCCACCTGTGGTCACCCAGGTGGCAGTATAGCAGCAGAGCTAGGTGTCCTCCCTCCCCACAGAATGAGAATGTCCTCACAGATTCTCTACCCTCCTCCTCCTCCCTGCTGGCCCTGAATAATCAGGGCTTGCTTCTGAACCGTAGTTGCCAGCATCATGAGTGGTAGCATTAGCACTGTGATGATGGGACAGCAGAAACCATGCACTTGTCAACCATTTTACCTTTTATCAACAGTGGGTAATTTACTGAAGACCATGGTGCAGGTAATATAAAAATTAAATAAGCATTAAGAATCAAATCAAATTTTATTTTTATAGCGCCTTTCAAGAACCAAGGGGCTGCACATAAAATCAATTACAAAATATAACGTTAAAACAGGAAGATAAAACACATTAGTCATTAGGGAAGGCAAGATTAAATAAATATGTTTTAAGCTCAGTCTTAAATCTATCAACAGTCAGGCATTCTCTCAACCAATGAGGTAGAGAATTCCACAGGGTTGGAGCCGAGAAAGCAAAGGCACGAGCACCTGATGTTTTTAATCATACCCTGGGAATCTCTAGCAATCCCTCCTCAGTGCATCGGAGAGGACGGAAGGGGCAGTAGGGTCTCAAGAGGTCTTGCAGGTAACCAGGTCCCTGATTATGTAGGGCTTTAAAGGTTAGAAAACCAACCTTGAAGGCCAGGCATCAGGTGTTTTGGTAGCTGGTTCATTCCACTGGGGTGTCATACAGATGAGGCACACTGATGAGTCCTGGTAGGATGAAACACATGCCTGTGTCTTCTGTTGGCACCCTTTGCAGACTGTGTGAGAGGCTTTTTGGCACCATGTATTTCTGCTTAAAGTTGAACCAGTATAATACTTTGTGGTGATTTGCATATACAGCCCATGATGCTTTGCATTATGGGGGTATGTGTGATTTTGTATTTCTATGTATCAAGACATGACATCTTTTATATTTGTTTCACATATTCATATACTGTCTGAGCAAAGTAAGATAATTCTATGCATTGCATAAGGCACTGTGAGGAGGGTGGGGTGGACTTTCAGCAGCAGATCCTAAGGTGGAGGCAGTATAACATAGTGGTTAAGATCACTGAGTTGCAAACCTGGAGAAATGGATCTGAATCCCACAGCCAAAACTTGTATACTGTGTGACCATGAGCAAGTCACTTAACTTCCATGTGCTCCCAGGCTACACCTGGAAACAAACGTCTGCTTAGTGCATCTTTCCTGGCCAAAAATTGAAAAATAAAAAATAAGTATAGCGGCCTGGGGGGAACCCTCTACTACCCTGCCTCAGTCCAGTAATGCAGAACACAATATGACACAGTATGGTAATCAAGCTCTGTTTATTTTTTTTTGGTGGGGGCTCTCAGCCTGTCTTTTGTGCTCTCCACTGGAGATCTGCATTAATAATCATGTTTTCAGAGTCCAACCCAATCACTGAGCTTAGTACTGAAGATGGTTTTCGTGAATGTGTCTATTTTCTTCTGTGCTAGGTGGAGAATTGCATTGACGCTCCATGAGATAAGAGAGAGCTGATCCGGCAGCATTCTCTCCTAATTCAAATAGAAATGGCTACACTAAATGTACTGACATGGAACACTAAAGGCCTTAAAATGGTCATCAAGAGGAAAAAGTATTGAAGCATATAAAGAATGTGACAGGGGCTATTAAGATTCTGCAGGAGACCCATATGGTCAGAGAGGAAGCAAATTGGCTGGATAAATCTTGGGGGCAGTAAGCGTCTGCCAGTGTACTTTACCTGCAGACTAGGGGTATGGTCGTGTGGTTTAGACTCAGAGTATTTACACAGGTCTTCTGCCACATAATGGATCTGCAGAGCCACTACCAATAGCAGTTGTTGAGGCCAAGGGGGGAACTAGCACAGTGGCTGCAGTCTACAGTCCCAAATGCATTTGCCCAGAATTCTTCCACAAGTTGGTGGTCATACTAGCCAGCTTCCCTGGTACAGCCATGGTTGGGGGATACTTCAACACCCGCTGGGACCCAGTGCTCAATAGGTCATAACCCATGGTTAGGGACCCTTCCAGAAGCTCAGCTGCTCTCCAGAAGCTGTCAGAGAAGAGAGGACTGGGTGACACATGGCAGGTCCTCCACTCTGAGGACTGTGAATTTTCCTTTTATTCTCACACCCACAGGGTGTACATGAAAATTGACACCATGCTCCTCCCTCAGCAGGAACTCCAAAATTTCCAATCAGCGGAACATGGGCCACTTCTGGTATCTGTCCATGCCTTCTTGCTTGTGATGTGGGGTGGGACTAAGTTCCCCACACTGGGCAGTGGTGATTCAATCCCAGACTCCTCATAAATGGAGACTTTAGGGACAGCATGAGAGAAGTGCTGCAGGAATTGTTTCTTACGAACAAGAAGGGTGACACAACATCGACTATCTGATGGAAGGGCATGAAGGCTTTTATCCATGGGTGGCCATCTTGGCCTCCATGCACAAGAAAAAAGCAAGAGCAGGCTGGTGAGAGAGAACTAAAACAGCAAATTCAGGCTGTAGAAAATGAACTGATGAACTTTGCTGCTGGTTGTTTTTGTGCAGCTTGTAAAATTTCCAAGATATTTAGATTTGTTTGGCATATGTGCAGATGTGCTTGCAAACAGACACTTTCTTTTTCTCTCTGAGTGAATACTTTAGTAGACATGCCAAACAAATGTAAATGTCTTGAAAACCATACAAGTTACACATACACAACCAGTGTCACAATTGTTCACATCAGAAAGACCTTAACAATGAGGGTAGTCACCAAGCTGAACTCTGTACAGTTTCTAAAATATAGCCATCTCTGCTGTTGTGAACTGATTCTGAAGCAGTGCTTGCTGCCGAATCTATGGTCTCTGCTACATCACTGTCACGTGCGACAGGATGCATTGTAGGAACAAGGAAGGCAATAAATCTTGCTGAGATGGAGATCCCCATGGGTTGTAAAACTACCATAATGCTAGCAGACTAATTTAGGAAAAACTCCTAATAGCAGACAGAGGGAAGGACAAACTAGGACTTCACACTCAAATCAAAACACACTGCACAACATATATTTTTGCAGATTCTGGGTGTACTGCTTCTTTAATGTGTATTGTAACATGACAGCAATCAACAAGCAAGAATAATGGCAACCAATTGGAGGAAATGCAGCAGGTGACCAAAGTTGGAGCAGGGATTAATCAGTGGTAATGCCCGCTCCAACAGTTCAATTATCCCCACCTCAAATAACAGTGCCTGACTTCGCCGCCTCAGAATGCAGTATGTCCGAGTCAGAGAAAAAAATGCAGCACAGCAGTAAAATGTCACAAAAATCTATGACACCTGGAAACCCGATGTGCAGGACTCAGAAAGTCACACCAGCAACCCACAGAACAGGAACATAAAAATACATCTTCAAAGCAACAAACAGTAAGCGAGGAAATGCAGAAGTTCTAAAATACATAAAAATGCTAAGTTTACATGTTTAAAGTTAAAACGTTTCTAGTTGTTAGTGATCCGTGGAAGTGGCATGCAACTTAGCAGAAAAACAGCAACAATCCAACAATACAATGTATCTGTGAAATTGCTTGGTTGACAGGAAGCAATGCCAGTTTTCTTGACTGAATAAAAGCAATGTAGCCAAGTGAAACCTACAGCAAATGACAATTATAGTAAAGTAATGTTTTTTCCATCTGCAATTGATGTGTTGGATACTGTATAAACTGCATGAATTTATATTTATCATTGTGCTGCTTTTCACTCTGCTTCAGTGTGGCTTTTCTGCTTTGGGTGATGATACTTTACTTCATTTGTATTGTAATATTGGGTATATTTTCATATTTGAACTGTCTTTTTACATTTGTACTGTCTGTTTGTTGCATGTAATTGTAGTACTTGGCCAATGACAGAAAAATAAATACAACTGAACTGAACATGCATTTTGGTGGGAAAAAATAATCCTGTATCCCACCCACTCATGTAGTGAAAAAAAATAAAGGGATGTCTGCAGTGTAGGAGTATTTTATGCCACTTACCAACTGAAAGCTTATTGCAATCAGGGTGGTAAAATTATTAGTTTGTGGCAGTCTATTCAAACTTTGGAAGCAGGTGTTCTGGCTGACCATTTAAAACATAACCATGGCATCTTCCCAGCAGCCACATCCATTCCTAATCCCCACTCTGGTCAGATAGGCCAGCAGCAGCAGTAGCAACAGCAACAGTAGGACATGGGGAGTGGTGGGGTAGATGGTTTGTTCAAGTAATGCAGCCACCATGGCAACAACAACAACCAACTGTTGCATCCCCAGGTATTGGTGCGGCTTCAGAAGCAGTGCTCCAGCCACCACCAACAAAGCAAATTATGCTGCCCAAGCCATGTCCGCACTAGGCTGCCACCTACTCACTGAAGTGCTGTCTAAATGACACAACTCATTGGGGAGATGATGGCCATTGATCGTCAGCCACTTCCTATCATTAGAATACATTGGCTTTTGAAGACTGTTACGTGAAGTGAATCCCAAACACAATATTACATCATGCTTCACATTTTCAGGCATGTTCTCCCAATATGTGTGAGGCAGTATGCCTACAGATGGTGATGCTTCTGATTGAGTCAGGGGGAGGAAGTTATGTGCATTTAATTAGTGATATCTGGAACAGTAGTACAAACCAAAGTTTCCTAATCTCGCTGCTGGTTGTTTCCAAATCAAGCTGTTCCATGTTCCCATTCTGCCTCCACCACCACCAGCCCCTTCAGGAGTTTTGCTGAAGCAGACAGCTTCAGAGAGGTACACCAACAGAGGAACTGCTTTACATAATGTGTTAGTCATGGAGGCAAAGCACTATGGGGAAAACAATTTGCAGTTCCTCCAATCAAAGCTAGACATCTGGATATACCCTCATGATCTGAGGGTAGGAATTTTTTTGCCATACAGTGGCAGTAACATGCTGAAGGCCAAGAATGTTGGTGATAACCCCCGTGTACCTTGCTTTACATGTGCACTAAATCTGGTGGGGAGTCACATGCTTGACAAACATGAACAGTTAAAAGAAACACTTAGCTCTGTACGGGGCATCACTAGATGTTTCTGTGGCTCCCCCCAGTGCACCAAGAGACTCTTGGAACAGAATTCTATGTTGAGCTATGGAATTTGATGATGTGGCCTGTCATGTGTGCAATGGTGTGGTGTGTTCTGCCAAAGCTTGTTCTTTTCTGCGATCATAAGAAAATGGCATTAAAGATCTCAATGTTGAAGCTGCAGCTCTTAGCACGGTCATTACCATGGTGAAGCTATTTGAACCCCACAATTGCTGGTATTTATGATCTTTAACAGCAAGCTAACAAATCAAGATTGGGGTGGTTCCTATGGCAGCCCCGATGGTGGGGCAAGAATGATAGTGATGAGAATGTGAGAGGAGCAGGTGGTGACACCAGTAGTTCATCTAAGTTATCTCAGCAACAGAATACATTACTCATCAATGAAGTTGCAGAAATGTTTCTGACAAAACGTGCAGACATGTTTGACAGCATTAGATCTCACATGGTATGTGGCATGGCAAAACCACTGGACCACAGATATAAAGACATCTTCATTCTCCTGGATGCATAGAGTATATCAAACATAAAGTGTTGCAGGCACTTATGACACAGCAGCAAAGACAGCTGAAAGAAGCTGGCAAGAATGTACACACACCACACCATGGTCATACAGGTGCTCTTTTTCTGTTAACTTTACTTGCTGCCAGTGCCAGGCATCAGTGTGACATGAAAGGAAACTTGGATAAGATGATCCTGAGATAACCAAGATCAGTTTTCTTTATTTTGTATTCTTTGTTAACTGGGTAAGGCTCACTTGGCACAATTCCCAGTTTTCAGGGGTGATCTGGGAGCTTTAGGCTGGTTAAATGCTGCCGCCACTCAGACATTTTGGAGAATGGCTCAGACATGTTACCAAAGTGCAAGATACAGTGCATAGCTGAAGATCCCCTTTTGGATCCACATCTACTCCTGCACTTTGCCAGCACCCCCCCGACCCCTCCTATCTTTACCTCCCCTGCTGGCCCATGACAAATACCAACCAGCTGCACTACCTCTATTCTTATCTGCCTTCCACCTCTCCTCTCTCTGTCCCCCCAACCCACCTCACCTTTTCTCCCATCCACTTAGTCTCCCTGATTTCACCCTCCTCCTTTCCCTTTCCCCTTCCCAAAGTTTCACCTTATTGTTCTTTTTTCATCTACAAGACTATGTTTTTTTTTTATTTTATAAACTATTATCTTTGCTTACGATTGTCTCAATTGTACCAATGACGTGGACCCTTTGTAAAAGAGCCTCAGCTCAAAGGTATTTGTAATCCTAGAACAAATAAATAAATAAAATAAAGATACAGGCTTATCACTCAGAGCCACTGACTAGCAGAAATATGGATCCAATTATATTCTGACAAAACAACCAAGTTATTTGACCTGTACTAGTTAAAGTAGCCTTATTTTTTCATGGGCACACTCCCAGATTGGTCACGGAAAAATGTTTAATTACAACTACTGCTCATTCACATAATCTGATGACCAATTACCATGCTATCGCAGCACTGTCAGGGTAGGGACCACCAGGTTAAAACTGCCAGCTCCGTAGATGTAATGACATCTGGAGTGGTTGACAAATTTTGGTGAAGTCTGTCAAAGTGGTAGTGGAGTCAGCTGGCATCACCAGGAGTATTGTACCCAAATGAATGCGCACTGGGACGCGTGCTCAAAGAACCAACAAAGTTGAAAGTTCAGCAAAAAGTTTCTGGCACATGCAAAGAACTGAAAAGAGGGACGCATAAATAAAATCAGAAATTTATTCGTGAACCATAACAAATTAAACCATCAGCCTGACATGTTTCGGACTGAACACAATCTTTTCTGAAAGGCTAAAAAACCATTCAGAACACTCCATTTATATACATACTTAATCACAGGAGCACCATGGACCAGGACTACACATTATAGAACTCAGTTGAAGTAAAAGTGTTAGTACAGTGTATATTTTCAAATGTGACTATTACGCTTATTTTTATAGGGAAGTGGGGAACGGTTTAATAATACAAAATAATCTTTAAGAGGGAAAGCATGACAATAGTGTATGAGACAGCATTTTATAATGTAGGTATATATACGTGTGTGTGTGTGTGTGTGTGTGTGTGTGTGTGTGTGTATATATATATATATATTCATGAGGACTGGGAAAGAAAAAAATGGATATGGTCCTCACTCACTGTTTAATGTGTGAAGGGAGTCAATAAGCTTTTAACAAAACAGCTTTTATTATAATATCATATATCAGATTCAGTAAAAAAAAAAACCAGACCCAAAGTGTACTAAGGTATAGAAAATGGATATTCATTTTCATAAGTTTTATTGTTATCAAGAAATGTTCTTTTAAAGCCAAGGCTACATGCAAACAGTGAGTGTAGTTGTATGAAGGAAGTTGGCACACAGTTGTCAAATATATCAAATAATATTAGCATGGTCCTTTTAAATATCAATAGTATAATTGCTTATTTTGATCATCTGTCAGTATGGGTATATCACAATAAATCAGATGTTCTGGCGTTGACAGAGACTTGGCTAGAATATAAAGCTCAACAAGTCAATGGGCATGCAGCCCTACGGGCAGTCAGTCGTCAGGCGGCGGGGCGGCAGGCGGGTGATGCTGCCGCCCGCCGCTGCCGGGGAGCGGGTAGGGACTTGTGGGTGGTGGGTGGGGACACTAGACTCAGGGCTGTGTTGGGGTGTTTAATTATTACATCCCGCGATCAGGATTTTCGGTCCACTGACCACCAGGGCTGTGTTCGGGAGACACATTGCTGCCCGCGATCGGGCTGGTGGGGGGAGGATTTAAGCTATGCCCGTGATTGGGCCAGTGGGGGGTGGTGGTGGGGATTTTACAGTCTTCTGATCGGGCTGCAGGGGGCGTCGGTCCCCGACAGCTGCTGCCTGGCAGGGCGCCAGGCGCAAGTCCTCGGGGATCAGCGCACCTGCATGCTAATGGCATGCAAATGGGGCCATAATCAGATGCAAATAGCCCCCCCGTGCCTTACATGAATTATGGCCCCATTTGCATGTCACCTTTTGAATATCGGGATTTTGCGCATGGCGCAATGGTACTTGCACCACCGCAAGTTGAATGCTCCATTCTGTCCACTTGCGGTGGCGCAAGTTCCACTGCGCCATGCACAGTGGCTGTGGCTGGGGGGTGATATTCAAAGGAGTTGCTCAAGGGCACAACTCCTTTGAATATCGCTCTGGCCACACCCCTGCACAACTATTTTGTGCAGCGCAAGGGCTTGCTCCACAAAATAGCGCAGTTTGAATATCTGGCCCTGTATCTTTAACATCTTCAGATAGAATTATTGATGATGAGCTTCAAGTAGTAGACTATTTTAACCATCACTTTGGCAATCTGGAAACATTTGTGGCTGCTAGGATTCAGAACATTACATCTATGATTGGCTTTCCACTGATGTGGAACCTTTGTAAAAGAGCTGTTATGTGCTCAAAGGTATTGTAATCCAAGAATGAATGAATGAATAAATAACTAAATTACAAAAGTGTTACTTTTATTGGAAATCATCCCAAATTCTACTTCAAGCATATGACCAGGGCTGATGTTCTGAAATATAGTCTTAAGGGTGTGATGAAACTGATTTCCATCTGTTTAAGTTGGCAGCTAAACAAGTTGTAGTTCCATTACAAAAACAGACTGTATTAACTTGTCTTTGAGTAAACAAGCCTTACCAATTATTTAGAAAGAAACCTACATACAGTAACTCATAAGAATGGATGCATCCTAAATGTTGAAAACTACCTTCTAATAACCATATTGTTCCCTATATCAAAGATACTCTAGAGAGTGGTCTATGATCAACTCATTGAACATCTAAATAAATGTAATATATTGAGTGGTGTACAACATGGATTTCTCAAGGGTCATAGGGACAACAGCAGTTGATTTTATAGAATTTTGGGATGGGAGACTTTGACAGAAGCAGTTACGTGTGTGTGTGTACTTTTTATCAATCTCTCCAAAGCCTTCAACTTCAATAACCGTGAACGTTTTCTTAGTATTTTCTGGGGCTCCTCCTTCTTTTCAGTCTCCTTATTAATGTTGTTCCAGATATTTGGTCAAATACTGGAATTTTAGTATACCCAGAAGATGGGGTTTTGTTTTGAAAAAGTAAGGAAATAAATAAGAATTTGCAAGTTGATTTTGTGAGATAACAACACTGGTTTTCCCAAAGTTAAAAGTTAATTCTGCATGCTAACAAGACTAAGACCATGATATTTTCTATTGTGATGAGTCAAAGGGCTCAGGACCCCGAAATCAACCTTATGATGTTGGATAAAACATTCATTTAGTTGGTTAGTTCCTTTCATTGTTTGGCCATAATATTGGACAGCATGTTACTTTGTGCAAGTTATAGAGACAACTTAGTAGCACGTAAATGTAAGGCTAGACATTTTATATTGTCACAAGGCCTGCCTTACATTCCTGAGGTGAATACTAGCTATTTATAATGTGATTTTGCCATTATTGAACAGTGGTCTCAAGAAAACTTTTTCTCAAAGACAGTGTTTTGTATCTTTGTTTTTAATGCACATCCAAGAACACATAGGCGCAGCTTATATACAAAATAATTGGTTTTCTATTGTGACTTGAGGGAAATATTTTGAGGCTTTGTTATGTGGAACATTCTAAATGGTGATGCTTCAGTAATCTTACAGGAAATAATTATAACATCTGACTATCATTGTAATCTCAGATCTATTCATGAAATGAAACTGAAGACCCATTTAGAAAAACAGTGGTTGGTCAACATGATTTTTCTTGCCACGCTATTCAAACCTGGAATTCTACAGCTGTGAATATACTGTAAGGAGCAGTCAGACTGCACAAGCATTTACATGATGTTTTAAAAAGTTTTACATGACAATGACACATTTAACTGTGTCTAGCTTTTATCTTCATGTATATTTAAAGTCCTGTCATATCTATATAAAAGACTGCAGGAGAACTGGAAGGGAAGGTGTGCCTCCTTGCAGAAGACATTCAGATCTACAATAGGGTAGACACTCTGGAGGGTGTGGAAAGAATGAATAGAGACCTGAAAAAGCTCAAGGACTGGTCAAGGGTATGGTAGCTTGGTTTCAATGAAAAAAGTGCAAAATCATGCACCTTGGGCACAGAAACACATAGTATAGAATGGGGGAGGTGGAGGTATTGATGGTCACTAAACAGGAAAGGGACCTGGGGTAATCATAATGGATGAACTTGAAATGGCAATGCAAAGCATCAAAGCAGTAGGGAAGACCAGTGGGATGCTGGGGTACATAAGAAGAGGTATAACCAGCAGAAAGAGGGAAGTACTGTTGCCACTGTATCGGTCATTGGTGAGACCGCACCTGGAGTCCTGTGTCCAGTTCTGGAGACCACATCTCAGAAAGGACATGGACAGGGTAGAGGCCATACAAAGAAAGGCTGCACCAAATATCCTATGAGAACAGACTTAGGGATCTAAATATGTACACCTTAGATGAAAGGATGGAGAGGGGGAACATGACAAAGACCTACAAGTATCTCATAGGGGTGAATAAGGTACAAAAAGGAAGCATTTTTCAGAAAAGAGGGTGTACAACAACTAGGGGGCATGCAGTGAAGCTGGGGGGAAGTTTAGGAGGAATGTGAGAAACCGTTTCTTCACTGAGAAAGTTGTGGAAGCCTAGAGCAATCTTCCAGCAGGGATAATGACAGCTAAAACAGTGGTGGGCTTCAAGCACACACAGGATAGGTATAAAGGTATAAAGGAAATGGGATAGGTATAAAGTAAAACTGATAGCAAGTTGTTGGGGGGGGGGGGACTGGCGACCAGATGGGGTCTGAGGTGACAGAATTGGCAGGGAAAAGAGGGGCAGACTAGGTCAGCCAAGGGGATCTTGTCAGCTGACAAATTGTATGTACAATATCCATGTATGCTGCCTGTATGAAGTATTTGCACACAGACACTCTTAAAAATGAGCCTTTAACTTGAAAGCAATTTTTTGGTACTCAACAAACAAACAGATAGTTGAGGATAGCTCTTCACCACATCACTCAATGCTAGACCCTGAAAATCTTGAATTCTTAGCCGTATACAAACTTAATTTACCAAGGATCAGCTTTAACTGTTCATTTGATTATTCACATGTCCAACAAGTGACATCTACTACTGTTCCCACTCCTACAGTCCTGGTGGCAAAGTCTCCCCAGATGTCTTCCACTGGCACTGGTAATGCAGTCTGACTAACCACTCACAGAAGTAGCAGCACAACTCCTCCTCCTCCTGAAAATACTACAACTTTCACATTATCACCACCAAAAAGCTCTATATGATCAGGTGAGAAGGTCAACAAACAGTGTCAATATCAATTAAGACCCATCGCCCCACCCACCATGAATAGGATGCTAATGAAACATATGAATATACGAACATATGAATCTGTCAGCAGAAACAAGCCACATGGTCTAACAAGTCTGCTCGAATGTGTAGCTAGCATCCTTACCTTGCAGCTGCCCCCTCACAATTGTCCCCTCCTCCTGCCCTGTCCTATCCCCTTTTAAAACTACTCACTGTCTTACAGGATACTACCACCTCAGACAGAGTGTTCCATTTAGCCACAGCCCTCTCCATGAAAAAGTGTTTCCACATTTTTCCTATATCTTCTCCCCTCCAATTTGAGTCCATGCCCTCTCATGTCCCTTCCCCTCCTTAACGTAAATATCCCTTCCTTACCTGTCTTGTTTATCCCCTTTAAGTACTTAAAGGTCTCAATCATATCCCCCCATCCCTTCTCTCCTCCAGGGAGTATATATTTAACTCTCTCAGCCTTTCCTTGTAGGGTTTCTCCTCCAATCCGTGGATCAACTTTGTCACTTTGAGCT
Organism: Neoceratodus forsteri; assembly: GCA_016271365.2. NCBI lineage: Eukaryota > Metazoa > Chordata > Ceratodontiformes > Ceratodontidae > Neoceratodus > Neoceratodus forsteri. Next base: position 602,799,459 of record CM057456.1, on the reverse strand, counting down.
GTACCCCTTCCAGTAAGCTTATATTTTTCTTCAGATATGAGCACCTGTACTGCATGCAGTACTCCAGGTGTGGCCTGACCAATGACCTGTAGAGAGGTAGGATCATCTCCCTGCTCCTGGAGGAGATTCCTCTCGCAATACACCCCAGCATCCTGTTGGCTTTGCTGCCAGCTTCTTGCACTGCTCAGAATTGTTCAGATTCCATATTATGACCACCTCTAGATACTTTTCCTCCTCAGTAGTACTCAGCTGAACTCCTCCCAAATGGTAGCTCCTCCCTGGGTTCTTTACTCCGAAGTTTAGTACTTTGCACTTCTTAGCATTGAACCCCAATTGCCACCTTTCTGACCACTCCTCCAGCGTGGTCAGGTCATCCTGTACCCCCTGCCACACTTCTATGTCATCTACCACTGCCCCCATCTTGGTGTCATCAGTGAACAGACTGATCTTATTCTTGATGCCTTGTGAGATGTCTGCTGTGAATATCCCAAACAACACTGATCCCAGAACCATGCCCTGTGGAACCCCACTTGTCACAGCCCTCAGAGATGAGTTCCAATCCCCCACCCTCTGCTGCCTCCTCTGCAGCCAATTCTCACTCCATTTCACCAAGTTAGTCCCCACCCCCATGTATCTCAACTCCCCAACCTCCCATCTGGCACTGACTCAAAAGCCTTGCTGAAGTTTAAATACAAGACATCCACTGCATGTCCCTTGTCTAATTCCTTCATTACCCAGTCATAATATTCAACAAGGTTGGTCTGACAGGATCTTCCTGAGACAAACCCATGCTGCTGACCATCCTGGAGCCCACTGATGTCCAGAAAGGTCACCAGCCTCTCTTTCAGAATTGTCTCCATTAGTTTCCCCACAATAGATGTGAGGCTTACTGGTCTGTAATTGCCCGGTTCATCCTTTGGGCCACTTTTATGGAAGGTCACCACATGGGTCATCCTCCAGTCTTGTGGTATGTACACTGTGTCCAGGTAGGTATTGAATAGGTCTGCCAGTGACCCAGCCAGGACCTCTGCCAGTTCTTTCAGCACCCTGGGGTGTATGCCATCTGTTCCTGGTGCTTTATCCACTCACAGAGCCTTTAGACCTTCTAATATCCTGCCCTTCATGATTACCCCATCCATCACCCCCGGCCCCTTACTGACCCTCCCCATCCCCTGAGATACTTGGCTGCCCTTCTCCTTCATGAATACAGAAGTACTCATTTAGTGCTTCTGCCTGATCCAACCCTTTCTCTGCCCCCCCATCCTTCCTAATCCTCACTATCTGGTCCTTGCAGCTCCTTCTCTCCCTTATGTACCTGAAGATATCCTTTTCACCATCCTTGATGCCCTGCATTATTCTCAGCTATCTGGAAGCCTTGGCCAACCTAATTACCCTGGTTACTTCTTCGGACTTCTTCACATACTCTTCCCTGTCCTCCCCCCTCCTGGATTTCCTGAACCTCCTCAATGCTGCCTTTCTTGCCCTCACCTACTCTAATACCTCCTTACTCAACCAGCTAGGTTTCTTAGCCCTTCCCTTCTTGCTCTGTGTTTTGGTACAATACTCAATAGCCTCTACAATCCCCAGTTTGATTATTTCCCATTTCTGGCTCACATCCAAGTGTAAGTGAGTTCCTGCTAGGTGTCTCTCTAAAATTTCCCACATCCTTTCAAAGTCAGCCTTTCTGAAATCAACCAGCCTTGTCCCTGTTCTGACCGCTTCCTTGCTCATGTTGAGCATGAACCACACCGAGTTGTCATTCCCCACCAGTAGGTCCTCCACCTACAGCTTTCTTACAGCCTCCCCATTAGTCAGTACTAGATCTAGCATTTTTCCTAGCCTACTCAGCTCATTAGCCATCTGTGTCAAGAAGCTGTCTTGGAAGGCTTACAGGAGGACCTGCTCCCTAGCACTCGAGGTGGCTGGGGTACTCCAATCCACTCCACTCCTGGCAGATTGAAGTCTCCCATGATCATGGTGTTCCCCTTCCCACAAACCTTCCTAATTTACTCCGCTAGCTGCCTGTCCAAGTCCTTCCAATGAACTGGTGGCCTGTATACCACTGCCATCCTGAGTTTCCTATCATTTGAATCATGGAAATGCATCCACAATGCCTCTGTTCTATCCTCCCCCCTTCCATAGAAACATAGAAACATAGAAGTTGACGGCAGATAAGGACCGAAAGGCCCATCCAGTCTGCCCATTTCTTTTTCTACCTTATAAATGTGCCATCGGCCTTTGCTCTGTCAGTGGCCTATCTATTCATACTCATTTGTATTGCTCCCTTATGCCTATCCCATGCCTGTTTGAAGCCCTGCACTGTATTCATAGCCACCACTTCTTGTGGTAAGCCATTCCATGCATCCACCACCCTTTCTGTGAAAAGAATTTCTTCACATTCCCCTTAATTGGCCTCCTCTAATCTCATGCTGTGTCCTCTTGTCCTGCTATTTTTCTTATATTTAAACATGTTAGACTCTTTCACCTTGTTTATGCCCTTAAGGTGTTTGAATGCCTCGATCATATCACCTCTCTCCTCCTTTGCTCAAGGGTATACATATTGAGCTCCATTAATCTGTCCTCATATGTCTTCTGATGCAGTCCATGCACCATTTTGCTGCCTTCTCTGACTGCCTCAATTTGGTTAATGTCCTTGTGAAGGTGTGGCTCCAATACTGCACGCAGTACTCCAGATGGGGCCTAACCAGTGTCTTGTACAGAGGATTATTACCTCCTCTTACGACTTGTGATACCCCTACTAATACACCCTAACACCCCCTAGCCTTACCTACTGCTTTAGAGGTCTGCTTGATGATTTTAGGTCATCAGTGATGATGATGCCCAAGTCTCTTTCTTCCTTTGTGACTGCTAGCAACTCCCCTCCCAGCCTACAGGTGGCTTCAGGGTTTCTCTTCCCTATGTGCATGATTTTGCACTTCTTTGCATTAAATCCCAGTTGTCACTCTTCTGACCATTCTGCTAGTTTATCCAGATCTCTTCTCATTCTGCCCACCCCATCTGGATCATCTACTCTGTTGCAGATCTTGGTGTCATCTGCAAACAGACAAGCCTTACCCTCTAGTCCATCTGCAAGGTCACTAATGAAGATGTTGAAGAGGACTGGCCCCAGGACTGATCCCCGAGGTACCCACTTGTGACTTGCATCTCTTCTGATTGTATACCATTTACCACCACTCTGTTTTCTGCCCGTCAACCAGTTTGCCACCCAGTTGACCAACTTCTGACCCACCCCAGCCTACCCAGCTTATTTATCAATCTTCTATGTGGAACAGTGTCAAAAGCTTTGCTGAAGTCAAGGTAGGCGACATCAACTGCTCCCCTTGGTCCACCACTCTGGTTACCCAGTCAAAGAAATCTATGAGATTAGTTTGACAGGACCTTCCTTTTGTAAACCCATGCTGTCTTGGATCCTGTGCCCTATGGATTCCAGGTGTTGCACTATCCTTTCCTTAAGGGTGCCTCCATAATCTTGCCCACTACTGAGGTAAGACTGACCGGGTCTGTAGTTCCCGCCTCCTCCCTGCTACCACTCTTGTGGAGTGGAATCACATGAGTCTTCTCCAGTCTTCTAGGACCTCTCCGTGCTCAGAGACCATTAAACAATTCTGCTAATGGCTCTGCTAGTTCCTCCTTTAGCTCCTTAAGTACCCTGGGATGTATGCCATCAGGTCCCATTGCCTTATCCACCCTGAGCTTAGCAAGCTCTTGTAGGACCCTTTCTTTGTGAAGGAGTAGTGCTCACCTCCTCCCCCTGTGTCCATGATGCTGAGCTGTGGGCCCTGCCCTACCTTCTCTTCAGTAAATACTGAGCAAAGTATCTATTTAGGAGAGATGCCTTTACAGGGTCCTCCTCCTCACATGCTCCCTTTCTCCATTAAGCTTAGCAATACCCTCTGGACTTTCTCCTTTCACTAATGTATCTATAGAAGTCTTGTCACCTTCTTTTGCTGTTCGTGCTAGTAGTGTTTCCTCAGTTTGGGACTTTGCCTGCCTTACTGCCTTACCTGCTTCCCTTAGGACAGTTTGGTATGCCTCCCTATCTTCATCCCGCTGTGTTCCCTTATATTTCCTGAAGGCCAGCCTTTTGGCTCTGACCTTTTCTGCTACTGTATTTGAGAACCAAAGTGGTATCCTTCTTCTTTGCACTTCCTTTTCTGTCTAACACAATGGGATGTTGCTTCAAGTATTGCATCCTTAATGCTTGCCCAATTTGCCGAAACCTCACCTGTGTTTCTTTTGCCAGGGCTAGCTTAACTCTGTTGGCCATCTTATCAAAGTCAGCTACTCTGAAGTCCCATATTTTTGCCTTGGAATGGGATGATTTAGATGTAGTAGCCAAATTGAACCATACCATGTGATGGTCACTGGCCCCCAGGTGACCTTCTACGTGGAGATCTGTGATCCCTTCTTAGTTAGTCAGTACTAGATCTAGGATAGCCCTGTCTCTTGTGAGTTGCTGTACCAGTTGTTTGAGGCCCTCCCCCTGCAGGGAATCCACTATGAGTCTAGTTCTGGCAGATGTTCCTGCTGGTATTGACCAATCTGTATCCGGCATGTTGAAGTCTCCCATTAACCTCCCCTTTAGCTTTCATGTTTTGTATATCTTCTAACAGTAATGTGTCTACGTCCTCCCTCTGGTCTGGGGGCCTGTAGACAACCCCAGTTCTTATGGCTGTCCCATTTCCTGTTTCCAGGGTGAGCCACAGTTCTTCTGGCTCCTTATGTGTATTCTGAATTTCTGTAGCTTTGATATTTTCATTAACATACAGGGCCACTCCTCCCCTTTTGCACCTCGTCTCTTCTGAACAATACATAGCTAGGTACTGAAGTCTCCCAAGTGTGGTTACTGGTAAACCACGTCTCACTAATTGCTACTATGTCCAGTTTAGCCTCTGACATTATTGCCTGCAGGTCTGGGATCTTATTTCCCAGGCTGTGAGCATTTGTGTACATGTCCCTTGCACACGTTATCCTCACCCTCAAATAAAATGTCATCCCTCCCCCTATCCCTTTGCCCCTATCCCTTTTGTAAGTTCTGTACCCTGGAATCATCAAGTCCCAATCGTGGTGTTGGGTGGGACCTATGTTTCAGTGATGGCTGCTATGTCCACCACCCTCTCTGCCAAGAGAGCCTGTAGTTCAGTGGTTTTGTTCCCCAGGCTTCTTGCATTCAAGGAGACATATGTCCACGTTGTTCCGTTCCCTACCTTAACTTATTTTCCACCTTCCTTAACCCCCCCCCGCAACCCTTCTCTGATTCCATCCCTGTTTTGATGGGGGTAAGGTCATTTGGTTCCCCTCTCTGGAGACCCTGCATTCCTGCTTCCCACTCACCTCCCCCCACACCAAGTTTAAATCCACTTTAGTTGCTATGTATTCCCCCAATCTCTGCTTTAGCATCCACCGCCTCTCCTCACTCAAATGTAACCTGTTCTCCATGAACAAATGACAATTGTCCCACATCCTGCCCCAGCATCCCACTTTCCCATACCCATTGGTTCAACACCACACTCCCAGCCAAGTGTTAAACTCCTCTATCCTACCTTTCCTCACCATACTCGGTCTAGGTGCTGGGAATACTTCAGAGAAGGCCACTGATCTCCCTACCTCCTTGCACAACCTTTCCAGTTCCTCAAACCTCTCCCTTACCACTTCGACCATGTTTCACCCTAAGTCTTTTGTACCCAAGTGCACCATGACATGTGGTTTCACCCTTCCCCCTCTTGTGTACTTTAGGATAGAATGCCCCCCTACTCACTGTCAACCCTGGTACCAATTCTACCCATATGCGAACAGTCCTCTCTCTCTCCTTCACTTCTCCATCTGACCCCTTTCAGTATGGAGTTTCCCAGCAGTAATGCTCCGCCCCCTCATCACTATTCTGCCCTCCCACCATACTATTTTCCCCACACCTGCTTCAAAAAAACATCCTATCCTGCAACTTTGTGACTATATTTGTCTCCTCTGCTATGACTCCAACCTCCACCCTATTCCTGCCCCCTCCTCTAATGTCCCCATATCTGTTTTGCCCACCCTTTCCCCCTAACACTCTCCCAGTAACATCATCTTCCCTTCCCTTTGTCCTCAGCCCATTCTTTCTATCCCCTTCCCCTCCTCCCTTTATTCACCTTCTCCCTGTCCCCCCCTCTGTCCGACTGTTGCCCCCTTGGCTTTCACTTCCTCCTCCTCCTCCTGCCCCCTCTCAGGGAGCCCTTCCCTCATCCTCTGCCATTGAAGCCAGCGCAGCAAACCTATTGCCTGCCTCCGGTGTTTTGTAATGCATTTCTTCCTTCCTCCTGCCTCTCCTGGGACTCCGCCTTGCTGTTTGCCCTACTGTAGTCTACGACCCTATACCCAATCCTATTCCTTCCTACTGGTTCTGTACTCCTTGGAGGTAGCCATCCTGTTCCATCTACCTTACCCCCTCACTCAATTCTCACTACTTCCCTTCCAAGCCACTGAACTTCTGCCTTCAAACTCCTCAGCCTGTGATAAACTAGACACCCACCAAGCTTCCATAATGTGTTCATCCAAACAGCCACCCCACATCCATTGTAGCCCATTATTCCCCCCATCCTTGTCACCCTACAGTCCACCTGCCCACTGTACCAGTCCCCCTTCCCCTGCCACCAACCCCCCACTGTAACGTTCCCTAGCATGACATATTTGTACTTTTCTAGTTTCCACCCTGATTCTTCTAAATCTCCTTAGTCTTAAGTTTAGTAAAAGAATACTTCCCTAAAATTACTGTAACTTTAAATACTAGCATAAAATCCTAGAATTAGGTAATAGAACACTGATTAGTATTGACTGTACCCCCTCAGTTCCTCCTTATGTAGCCCTCCTGCACTTACCACACATGCATGTATCTACTGAGCTTATCTGTTTTCCTGTTTTTTATTTTCTCTCCTTTTCCCCTTCCGTACACCTAATACTTTGTCCTTGTAAATCAACATAAAAGTCATGGTACTCACCTTAGCACCAAAAAAAAAAAAAAAGGCAAGAAGCAGCAAATTTTATGTAAAGCTTGAAAACCTTTATTTGGAGCAGCAACAAAAAACACAGTACAGACACAGCAACTTCTCTTCTCACATTTCACCCAATCCTGGGCTTTTACAAAGATAATACACTCTAGTGTCAGTCCCCTTGCATACCAGTCATCCTTGGTCACATGGTACAATTCATGTTTTTTAAAGTGCTAGTGCATAGTAAATAAAAAGCACAGACACATATATAGGTATCAGAAATGCAACTGGGTCTCAACAAACAGGAAAAAAACATTGTGTGAAAAGTCATATCACCCAAAAGGCATTAAAAACACAGTGTCTTCTGTTTATAAAATTCTTTGGGCAAGTTTATATTCAATAAATAAAGGACCTTTACATAATTAGGTTACCATTTTTACTTTGTCCCTGTACTTGTTACTAACACTTGAATCATGCCCCCTATAAGGTAATACTATAACAAATCCATCAAGTCACTGTAAAGACACTCTACAAGAAAACTATACTATAAAAACCTTAGAGATGACACACTCTAGATACACTCTATAAAATACTGTGGGTTAACGCTCTACAAGAAAACTATACTATAAAAAAACTTAGAAATGACACACTCTAAATTCACTCTATAAAGTACTGTGGATTATCACTCTACAGACATGATGTCACTCCTTGTCCTAGAGAAAACTCCCCTCCTCCTATGCTGATTGCAGCTTCCTCTGGGAGGAGCCCAGCGAGCCTACTTAATCAATGGAGGAAGCACAGGGAGGGTGGGTGAGAATTTGTCTCCCTCAGCAACAGCCCAGCAGTCCTTGTGACAGTTCAGAAGTGGTTCTGCTTTTATACCAATCAGTGGCACTCTGCGCATTGATTGGCTCCCCTATTCCAGGAGCCCAGTCAAGCACTGATGATTTTGCAGCTACGGCCACTGATCCTTTCTGGGGCAATGAGCACCAAAGATCCCCTGTGCAGCTATGGCTGCCAATCCTTTTTGTGGCAACAGCCACCGAAGATCCTCTGTGTGGCTATGGTTGCTGATGCTTTCTGCAGCAGTGGCCACTGAAGAACCCCTGTGAGGCTATGGTGACACTTCAGCAACAGCCCATCAACAGTCCTTGTCAATGAGTGACCTGATTGGTCATGTGCAGTTGTACACAGTCCTCCAGTCTGACTTCAGCTTAATAATTAAATGATAGAGCTTTTGCCATTAGTGGGCACTGTTTGTGTGCAAACTAAGTTAAATTAATGTAAAGAAACACAAGAATTGCAAAATATCAAAAAAAGGAAATAATGAAAAAAAATCCATCTATGGATGGATCTTATTGTGAAGGGCAATTTAGTGCCCTACAGTTAATGTCTTTTTATTTTTTATTAATTTTGTTTTATATTGCTTGATGCATAACTTGTTTTATTTTAGGGATTAGGGCATTATTATATATTTTGAAAATCAATGAAGCCAGGGGGAAACAGAGACTATGAGGGGGAGTATATGGATAATGGTTAAGGTGTAACTCATTCTGAGAAGGGAAGAATGTTGGCCATAAAAGGCTGCACTGACTCTATGGGTGCAGCAGACATTTTATCTCTTTCTCTAACCTACCTTCTGTCTGATGAAAGTAAGTGATAGTCAGAAACTGAATGGGCACACAATGCTAAACATGACACAGGAATGTTGCACTGACTGTGTGCACAGCAGCTATTTTATCTCTTCCTCAATCCTATCTTCTATCTGCTAACAGTAAGTTATATTTAGAAACCAAAAGGGCATTCAAGATGAAACTGACAATGGCACATAGGGATTTAACTGGAGTACTGGTGGGCCGTATACAGTTTTGCTGACATACATAACTCTTCTAATCTCAATTTTAGCATATTTATTTACTTATTTTTTCAATTCTTGGATTACAACCTTTGAGCTGGAAGCTCATTTGCAAAGGTTCCACATCATGAGCGATAAAATACATACAGTTAACAAATAGTCAAGTTGATGGCACAAAAGATAGAAATCTAGTAGGCAGGTATTTGAGCTGACAAGTCAAGATACAGACATAGGAGGCAACAGATTTCGATTAGCAAGATGCTGTTGTGAGAAGGCAAGGTAAAAAGTAAAGTGCTTGATAAAGAGAGGAGTGAAGAAAGGGAACTGCAAGATTCAGGGCAGAAGGCTGGATGGACCAAATGCCCTTTGTCAGTGTAAGAGTAGAGGTCCAGGCAGGGAATCAGTGGACTCAAGGTTCCCATTATCAACAAAAAGGGTGCAGAGAAGGGGGGGTAAGGAGATAGCAGAATATACAGCTTATGGAGGGGTCAATTGGGGTGGTAAGAGGAAAAGTGGTAGCATAGAGTAAGGTGAGAGTGATGGGAGCAGGTGGGTAGAGGGGGAATAGGGAGATTTGAAGAGACAGCAGGGATGAGGTGGTATCTATGAAGAAGGTTTAGGCAGTGTAAGGAGTAGAGGGAGAGAATATTGTTGATGGAGGGATGGGGACAAAGAAGACAATTCAGGAGGTTTTGGAGCCTTAGAGGGAGGGGAGGTGGTGAGGGAGATAATGAAAAGGATGAAATAAAGAATAAAGAGTGAGTGGAGGGGAGGATGGAGATAAGTAGACAGGTGAGGGTCATAGTGCTGGTGAGGTAGATTCAGTGATCTTTGCCATGGGATAATTTATCTAAGGAGCATGAGCAAGCCATGGAGCTAGAGAGGTAAGAACTGAGTTTTTTCTTGAACGGCTCTTATTTAGGCTTTGTGAGGAGGTCAGCTGGGAGTGAGTTAAGCTACTTTGGTGCACGGTAAATAAAGATCCATTTCCCTTAGGTCATTCAACAGAAAGGGACTTTGTATTGTGTATTGAGAGATCCTCTGGTGAGCCTGGAGTGGGCTGATTGATAAAGCATGGAGCTGACACCTGGTGGGGTAAGACCAATTGTGGCTTTCTTGGCCAAGAGACAGATTTGGTATTGAATGCATTTGTTGAAGTTTTGCCAGCCTGTAAGTGAGTAGAGGTCACACATGTGGGTAGTAATGGGACCCCGAGGACTAGACAGCATGACTTGTTTAGGGCAGTGACAATTCTTTTCAGGGTTGAATCCAGAGCTGAACAGTAGACAATGAGACCATAATCTATTATGGAAAGCTCTGAGGAGGTGATTGCTAGTTTAAGGGCATCGGGGTTGAGGTGACAGGTGAGGTATTGTATGTGGCTATGTAGTTGCCCAATTTTCCTACACACAGCCTTGGATACATAGTCAACATGCTGTGTGTACAATAAAGTTTTATACAGTACAACCCCAAGGTATTTGAAATTGTGTACCTTCTCCAGAGTTTCATTTTGTTTGTTGTGAATAGTTAGTTGGGCAGATTTATTTTTGTGGTGATGTGAGGAGAAAAGCATAGTTTTTGTTTTCTTATAATTGAGTAGTGGCCATGAATTGGTAAACCAGTCTTCAATCAGATTGAAATTAAACTGGAGACTTTGTTCTAGGGAGGCGAGGTTGAGGTGGCTAGAATAGAGAACAGCATCATCCACAAACAACAAAATTTTGTCATGGCAAACCTTTGGGGAGATTTGTTCAAAAAAAGGCTGAACAACAAGGGACCTAATATAAACCTTTGGGGGACACCTGTACTAACATTCTACCTATCAGAGAGAGTTTTGTCGATTTTAACCTGCTGGATCTGGCCTGTGAGATAGCAGTGGAACCAGCTTAGAGTGGGGGTGGGAGGGCATGGTGGCCTCCCACAGTTGTGCTAGTAGGAGTTCATGATTAACTGTGTCAAAAGCTTTGGTGAGGTCAATAAAGGCAACTCCCACCAAGTGCCCTCAATTTTAGTTTTTAATTTCTGGGTGAGTCCAAAACTAGAAGTAAAACGAAGGCCACTTCTTGTTTTTGAACTGTAAGTTGAAATGCCTGTGTGAGCATCAGTAATCATTGAGCAGAGGTGACACTGTCAGAGGTGTTGTCTGCCAGTGTCAGTCAGGGAAAGCCATGGCATGCAGAGAACTCTTTACAACATGTATAATAAACATAATGTACCTCCTTTTAGAATATAACTCACATCTACCTCCCTCTGGCTCTCTTATCATCTGTTTCCCATCTCTCACTTACTACCGTTCTCATTCCAGTCAATATGGAACAAACTAGTAGTGGGAATAAAAGAAGATTTACTAAGTCGTGCATTACCTGCAAAATGATCACTGCTATTGAATAGGGCAACAAAATTATGTGTTTTAATACACAAAATGTCATTATATAACAAAACCGGAAAGCGAAATAGAAGAGTTAAAAGACAAAGTAAATAGACTCTAAGTAGTCAGAACCTTTGAAAAGTCCATATATAACATAGTACATGAAGTAGGTGGCCAGCCAGTGAAGATAAAAGAAAATGATGACAACCAGTCTGGTATTGCAGGGAAGAGGGGTAGGGAATCTATGGATGAAATGGTGTCAGATGATGAATGGATGCAGATTCAGTCTTCATAGGGTATGAAACACAAGGAAGTGCAGAGATATCTGAACCACCACTAATAGAGTTAAGTAACAGATTCATTTCCCTGCATACTGAAAGAAATACTGACACTACTTTCATGACTCAGGCAGACAGAATAGCCATGGAAAGTAAACAATAAATAGATGAGAATATGAACACAGATACCATGGAAGCTGCCGGGGGTATCAATGAACAGCAAGAAGAAATGTGTCAAAAGGCAGATGGCCATCATGGGAGACTCAACAATAAAATGCATAGACAGTATCACATGTAATTGGGGACAAAGAAGAAATGATGGCTAGCAGCTTCCCCAGGAACAAATGTTGCTGACCTAACCAGTTAATTTGTTCTTTTATTCATTTGTAACTTGGTAAGGCCTACTAGGTACAAGTCCTGTTTTCAGGGGCAACTCATGAGCTCTTGTGTGGTTACAGTAAGTGACTGGTCAATGGTCACACAGTAAGCAAGCAGAGGTTATGATAATCAAACTGAGGTCTGCTGGATGTACAAAGCTCACCCACAGCTCAGATAGTAAAAAGCAACAAAAACTTTTTTGATGGTGCATATTGGCAGCAATGACTTAGGAAGGAGAAGGGAAATTAAACTAAAAAGGTATTACCAAACCTTAAGGAAAAAGTTAAAAGAAAGAGGATGCAATATTATAATATCAGAGAGTCTGTAGTATAGCAGCACCAAGATCAAGTGCAGGAAGGAACTGAAACATGAGAACTCTGAATACATGGCTAGTGTATTGGGGCAGAAGTAGAAGATGGGTTTTCTGAGGAAGTTGGAAGCATTCACAGAAAAACATCATCTGTATGTGCTGGATGGGTTACACCTTAATAAACAGGGGTCAAGGCTACTGGGTGCCCAAATTAGGAATATAATGGAAAAGACTCTAAACTAGAAACATGGGGGATAATGATGGACATTTCTATATAGCAAGATAGAAAGCATACTGAAATTACACATTTGGAAGACATCACAGAGGCAAGGAACAGTCAAAATAAAAAGTGGAGAAATGAAAGCAGTTTTACATTCTGTTTAATTAATGCACATACTTTAATGAATTAATGAATAAGATAGATGAGCTCAAGACAGATTGACTAACACAAATGATGATACAATTAAAATGTAAAGTACAAGAACCACTATCAAATAATACACTTTACAATGACTAGGGAGAAAGTGCTGAAGAAAAACAAATGTCTGCAGTTATAGGAATGCAACTAAGGCAGTAAGGGATGAGTTAGGGGATTAGCACTGGAAAGCTGAAATAAAGGGTTTTAGTTGCAAATGAGACAGGTTAGTGATAAAAAAAAGATAATTTGTAAATCTGTTAATTACATACATACTAAAATAAATATAATGAGAAAGAGAGAATGCTGGTATGGTTAGCTGAAAAAAAATTAGGCTAACTAAATAATGCTAAAAGCAAAGCTTATGAGAAAAAAAAGAGATCCAACCACTACTGTGAAAGAAACATTAGACTCTACAGTGAAGAATTAGAGATAAGGTGTGAAAAGACAAAGATGAAATACAGGTTAGTTGAAAAAGAGAACATATAAGGGCTCTATAGATATGTAAATTCATTGGGGGAAAGCAAGTGAAACTGTGGGACCACTCAACCCAGATGAGCAAAATGTGTCAGGAGAAAAAAGAATAGCAAAAACAATAAACAGGCGCTTCTGCTTTGTCTATAACAGTGAAAGGGAAATACCAGAGAATGGGAGCCAACATGAAAACATTAAGAAAGACATGGAAGGGGAGATAACATTTTAAACAGAAGATATAAGAGACATATTAAGTCTTCAGTAGTCAGTCAGTCGGGATGGAAAGAAAAAGAAACCAAGCTGATTTCAAGGTTGGCTAGCAGCCTAAAAGGACCACTCAAGCATCTATCTGAAAAATCAATAAACACTAGGGTGATGCCAAAGGACTGGAGGCTGGAGGGATTAAATAGTGGTAGAGAATTACAGACCAATTAGTTTGACATCGGTGCTGGGTAAGATCAGGAGACCTTGGTAAGGTGTGTGGTAGTAAAGCACCTCAAGGAGCCTGGGACATTAGAACAAAACAAGCATATACTTGTGAAAGGCAGATCATGTATTACAAATCTGCTGCCTTTCTATGCAAGTAACTTGCTTCCTAGATGCAATATAGTAGATGTGGTTTTCCTCAGTTTCTTGAAGGCATTTGACATGGTCCCCACATCAAGATGGTTCACAAACTGGATGGGCAGGAGGTTTATTCTAAACTGACAAGGTGGGTGTCACACTGGCTGATAGGTGGAAAGCAGCCTGTCAGGGTGAATAGTTTGAAATCAGCTGAAGGGAGAGTGACAGGTGGGGTAACACAGGAGTCAGTGCCTGAACCAACACTGATTACAACTTTATAGATTGGATTTTCAGATGAGAATTGAAAATTGGGTAAGCAAATATTAGCCATGATTATATACTAAATGGGGACAAGGCTTAAAAAAAATGGGAGAATAAAAGATCTGGGAATTATAGCCACCAGTGACCAGAATCATGGGAAACTGTGCAATCAAGTAGTGATGAGGGCAAAGAGGGTGCTGGATCATATAAAGAAAGGCTTTTAGATTAGACCAAAAAATATCATATTACCACTATACAGGAATTATGTGTGCCCACAGCATTGGAGCAAGACAGGGCTAGGATGGAGAGAGTTCAGAGGAGGATGGCTAAAATGGTGAGGGGATCGGAGGAGGCCCAGTACAAGGAGAGATTACATAAACTGGGGCTAGCTATACAGTCTAGAACATTGAAGAATAAGAGGCAGCCTTTTCATGTTACATGATATTACAAGAGAAAACCAACTGATAAGTGATCTGCAATTAGAATTTAAGGGAGAACATCAAAGAATGAGAGGACACACATTACAAGTAAGATTGAGGCAATTTGGGATGAACAGAAGACATTAATACTAGACACAGAGTGTGGTGAGAGATTAGAATGCTCTACCAAGAGATATTGCTGAGGCAGGTGCAAAGCCGGCCTTTAAACATACTCCAGTCAGTTATATGGAGGGAGGTAGCATAGCTGTTTTTTTCCAATGAAAAGTAGGGGGGCAGTTCGGTGCCTGCTACTGATCTTATGTCCTTAGTAGTAGTATGATCCTTAATAGGTCAGCAATGAACAGTAACTCTTATTGTGGCTTAAACTGAGCTGTGGTGGTCTTAGTGGTTTTTGTAGACTGAGTCAAACACCTCATGCAGTAATCCACAGCAGATACATGCCAACAGCACTTGCCACATGTGAACTACCATAATTAATATTTGTTGCTGACCTCAAACCTTTTTTATTGCTCCCTACTTTATTTTGTCGTTACCCTATGCCAATTACTGCATTAGGAGCCAAAACGGTTCAGCCAAATTCTCAAAGCCAAACTAAATTTATTGACCCCACCTTGAACTGAACCAAAGTTTCCAATGGACCACTTCTCTTACATTTACATCCTACCCACATTTATTAAACAAAGCAAAAACCTTGGTATGTCCAATCATGCTGAAATGGTTTACACCTAATTCATCCATTCAATCTCCTTAATCAGAATGAAGCAGAAAAATACTGAGCCATGATCATTTACAATGATATCCAAACATGTGAAAAGTACAAAAGTTGTAATTGTAATAACATGGATTTAGGGACAGTGTAATTGTAATAACATGGATTTAGGGTCAGTGTAATTGTAATAACATGGATTTAGATACAGTGTAATTGTAATAACAGATATATAAGCTGACCCATCAGCACAGCAGCAGGGCTACTGGTTACAACACCAGCATCTGGGGTTTGCACCCAAGTCTGGACCATCAGAGGGCTTACTGGGGGTGTGAGGGTAAAGATTAGATATCCAAGGGGGAAGGATGTGCATCACACTGAAATACTGTTGCCTGAAGTGGCACAGCTGGGGGGTAGGCTGGGGTGGCAGTTGCCCCTCCTGGCTGCAACAGCATGAGTAGTGGTGCACCTCTACCATCTTTGTTCACTGTTGGGTGCCCATTGTTGAGCCCATGGTGGACTGAATGCCACTCACCCCCCAACTCCAAAACCTGGCTCCTCTACTGATTGCCTGGGTGACCATGGGTGGTGATGCAGTCACAGGAGCTTGTGATGAGCACTGGGAGGGGATAGTGTGTGTTAGATTTCTGTGTTTTTATAAAAAAATTATAATAATAAATTTTATTTATATAGCGCTTTTCATAAAGTATCAGAACGCTGCACAGTAAACAGCAATTAAAACCATAAAACATTAAAATACAATTCTTGGTGGGTGGAACAAAAAGGGGGAAAAAAACTACTACCAATTAGGAAGATGATGCTCTGATCCCCCTACATTTGCTTTGATTCCTAGCTCTGAACCCCACAGGATGAACAAATAGGACCTCTGTCATAGGTGGCTAAATTCTGTAGGGTGAAGCAGCCAAGGAGCTGAAGGCAGGACACCTCTCTGGGGTAATGCGGCAATGTATTATGAATACCCTGCAGTCCCGGGGAGATCCAGCATGGAAGAGAGTCTAGGATGGGTAGGGGTACTGGCAGTAGCCAAAGGAGGTCTTGACTGGCGGGCCTTGGGGAAACAAACTGAATTAAAAAAACAGATCTATATGCAATGCATTTCTTTGTACACAGCAAAACATTAGTAAAATAATGTTTTGCAAATCACTTGCAGCAGCAGTTATGAGCAGCATTTGCCTGGTACCTCACTCAGTGAGAGACTAGCACAGTAAATGGAAACAGATCACTACTAACATGCCATGTGATGAACAAGGAATTCCAGGACAAGGGTAGATCCAGAAGCAAATGTTCTGATACCTTTTATCGGACCAACACAGATGTTACAAAACAAAAACAATGTCTAAGCTTTCAGACCAATAAAGTCCTTTCTCAGAGACTTAAGTCTTCAAGGAAGGACTTGGTTGGTCCGAAAACTTAGACATTGTTTTCTTTTTGCAATATCTATGTTGGTCCAATAAAAGGTATCAGACCATTTGATTCTGGATCTGTTTTTACAAGGACCAATACGGCAACTAATCTATTTCTGCAGGCCAAAGGTATGGAGCATGAAAAGATTTGCCAACCATAGTTTCATTTTGCTGCTGGAATTATGAGTTCATGGCCAGCTGCAGGCCTTAAACCAGCTCAAGGGGCCTTAATTGCAAGTATGTTGCAATGACAAAGAGGAACAGCACTCTTTGCACACCTGCAGGCTAGCAGCAGTAGATGCAGGCATCACTGATCATCCAGCAAAATCAACTCTAGCTGTTGGCACAGTTCTCAGTGATGTGTGTCTTGGAGGTGGCCAGTATGAATCATGCCAGATTATAAAATGGTATTTCTAGTTAATCAGAAAGACTTTGGCAGCCTGTCCACAGAGGGTGTGCAATTAAACAAATAAGGGAACGATCACTGAGTTAACTAATTTTAGCCTAGTGGCCATAGGAAGCCAGTCCATATTATTATAAAGAAGGCAGATTCTGGTCTTTACCTTACCAGTTATTTTGCTGATATTGGTTTCCCATTTTAAGAAAGGGTCCACCCAAATTCTTAAGTATTGCTAGGATTATTGTACCACTATCAACTGGGCACAAGCCAGGGCTGTCACTCTTAGGTGGCTAGTCTCTGTTTTAAGAGAGGTCAGAGAGTTTTCTTGAGTTATGTACCAGCCTCTTATGTTGCTGAAAGTTCTTGATTTTGAAAAAAAAAATCATTCTGCAAGTAAGTACAGTAATAGAACACAGCAAAACTCAAGCACCCACATAACAAACAAACTCTTATAAGAGCCAATATGGCTACAAAATGCTAATTTACAAAATTAGGAGCAATCTACAGGGAAATGTTTTCTATGCACCACTCAGTGAGACAAGAGCTCCCATGTCAGCCCTGGAATCCTACACTGGGGCTGAATGAGGGTAACGGTGTGCTATAGTGGTAAGTAATTCGGATCTGGAGGCTCCATTGTCATCAGAAGGTCAGTGGGAAAGAGAGGATCAAGTATTTCACAGGACATCCTCCGTCCTCCGGGAGGGAAGCAGTCTTTGCTACCACATTGCCACCTAGGTGACCAAAGGTGGTAGTGCAGCAGGGAGCACTTCTGTGGGAGGGGTGGATACCAGCCAAGTGTTGTTCAATAGAACACAGCTGCATACACATGGTCTTGATGTGCCTTGAGTGCTAGCATGCATGGCGGAGGAAACCAAGGTACAGAAAAAAGGAAAAAAGAAAATGCCCCAGGCTGGCAGGATCCTGTGCACACAAATCCAAAATCAGCATGCTCAAATCTTTTATGTTGCTTTACACACTAGAATTCACATTTCTTCAAAGGGGTGCTGCTGGGTTGTGGCATACAACAAACAATGCAAAAATACCAGCGCACACCAGCCCCCCCCCCAATCATTGTATATTTAAACTTTCCACTGCCAAAATTGGCTATATTTAATTTTAGCTCCATGTAAGGAGAATTTGAAACTAAGATGACCCTCTCCTTACATGGAACTAAAAGTAAATATGTAATTTAACGAAAAGACTAAATATAATGAATTGAAAACTAATGTGCACTGGTATTTTAGTTTTTGTTGTATACCTAACAACAACTCAAAATATGAAATTCTAGTGTGGCTGTATATAGAATTTAAATATGTATTGACCCACTGTTTGGGTTTTGGGAGTCTGTGGTGCTCCTTTTTAGCATGCTTCCTTTGAACACCTGTGTAAATTCCTTGATGGGAGCACATTGTATAAAAGGAGCCAGTTAGGTAAATTAGCCATTGAGGCATTTGAATGCTGGAAAGTTAGATAAGGGACTAAACCATGGGTCACACTGTGACATTGGTGGTTTAGCTTACTCATATTGGAATTCCAGTCTGAAACTAAGAGGACCCACTCCTCACATGGAGCTTAAAATAAATATAGCCAATTTTGGCAGTGTAAAGTTTAAATATGCTGTGTTGTTGGGGGGGGGGGGTGGTATTTTTGGATTGTTGGCAGGATGATGTGGCATGCACAGATTTGGGCTCTGGTAACCTGACTCCCACCTTGGAGGGTCTCTAGATAGGTGAACCAACTGCTTCCCTGACTGTGTCCCAGTTGGGGCACCCAACTCAGGGGGTAAACCAAGGAGGTTCTTAAAGGGGTAAGTCCACACCAGCTGTGGGGAAATGGCTGAACAATCTAATTCATTGTAGGCTGGAGCACTCACAAAGAGGTTGTGTTCCACTGTCCCATACCAATAGTGGGAGCTGGTGGGGGGGGGGCTGCTCAGGTACAAATGATTGAAACAACAAAAATTCTTGTAATTTCCTCATTTGTTTCTTATTACACCCCATTTCACCACATTTGCATTCTTCTGGGGAATTATTTTGTATTCCACAATACATAGAGTAATATGCAATTAATACATCAACTATTAACATTCTATGAGAATTTTACAA
Source organism: Neoceratodus forsteri (assembly GCA_016271365.2). Taxonomy (NCBI): domain Eukaryota; kingdom Metazoa; phylum Chordata; order Ceratodontiformes; family Ceratodontidae; genus Neoceratodus; species Neoceratodus forsteri. Next base: position 602,780,495 of record CM057456.1, on the reverse strand, counting down.
AACAATAAATTGTGCTTGCGTCTAAAGTGAAAACTCTGTGTTTGCCATCCCTCTTGCTGTTTTGTCAGATTTGTCTACTATCCTTTAACACTTGAAAAACAGTTTAATGAACTTGATAAGTAAAATAATCTTAGAAAAATATGTTTTGACTCTTTGTACCCTGTGCTAAATGAATACAGTGTGATCCACCACTAAACCAGTGCATTTCCATTTTTACAGAGGCACTGCACAAGAAGCCAGATGTTATGAAAGGTTAGGACATAACAACAAGTAAGTAATTTACAAGAATCTTGGTTGTTTCAACCATTGCACTGTATGTGAGTGTCCCCCCCAATTGACACATGACTGTGAGTTCTCAATGGGGGTGGAGCTGTAAGCACCGGTGAAGTCAAAACTGGACTGGGCAAAAGCAATAGCCCCCTTAAGAGGGACATCCTGAAGGTAAATGCATAAAATATAAAATAAATAAAGTTGCAATGCAAACCAGTCTTCCAGAAGCTAGTGACCAAAAACTGTGTTTATAAGTGCTACACCTGGGATTGGGAGTGCCACAAAATGCTTTGCATATAGCACCTGTCGAATGGACATGTTTCCCAAACCCGTAACCTGCCAAATTCTGGGTTGTTTGGACTCCAGTTTCATATGCCCTTGTCCTGTATTTCCTGGTGGTTTAGTGGCCCCACCCACACAGTAGCCTTGTGACACACTCTGGAACCCAATAGAACACTCACCCTAGCTCTGTTCTGCCAAAACTATCCTCCACCGCATATGTCCCACATTGCCATCCATTCTCTGCTAGTGCTTCCAGTTCTGGTCACAGAGTTCTACAGGCAGGGAGTATCACAAACTCTGTGACTAGGTTAGTGAAGGTTACCATGCTTTATATATGACCCTAAAGGCTATTTACATGTTGACCACTGCCATCGTCCATGCATGGTCACAATTTAGTTAGCAATTGCATGTGGAAGGTCTGTGCCCCCACCCTCACCCCTCAGAGCATATAGCTGTGGGGGTTGCAAATATGCAACTTGTGCTTCTAGATTATTACAAAAAGTTCCCTAGCACTTCCCATTTTTTACATTAGTTGGTCCAAGTTGGCCCATGTACCTGTATAAGTCCCCCCAGTGCTGCCTTTGCAACTGAAAATCGGGCTGCAAATTTCTTGTCTTTGATAAAACTTTGCAGTCAGTAATCTGGGCTCCAGACCTCTCTCCATATACTATAACCCACCTACAGTTAAAGGGCAGCAAGAATTTCTTAACTTTGTTTTAGTATGGTAATGAAGAATAGTCTGATTCAGGCAAGGTAACTTGATACTTTCAGCAGGGCTTGTTTAAATGGAGCTCACCCTATTACTTTTGGTGACCCAAGAAATTTTCTTTTTTCAACTTTATTTATGTCCCCTTACATTGATGACCTGAACTCTGTCTGACAGGACTCACAGTGAGGACTGTTCCCACCCGCCTGAAGCCCCAGACTCCACTCCATGGGCATGGGCCCATCTCCCAACTGCCACACCTGGCCGCCCAACCACCCCGGCTCTGAGCCCCCAGGGTGGGACTGCCAACTCCACTGGAGCTCAATCTAGAATCTAGTGGAGTGACCAGGGGGAAGAGGGAGTGCCCAGGATGGAGCTAGAAGCCCGGCATTGGGTGTGTGGACCAACCACTGGTCACGCCTTTGCATATCAGGTGCCGGGGATTTTCATTTTTTCTTAACCTCCCACCGCAGAGCTCAGATGTGCAATGATGGTCAGCGTCCACTGAGCTCCTTCCCCAGTGCCATTTAGCAGCGTCTCCTTGTTCCTGGCTACCCCGGCCATTGCCAGAGGTTGCTCAGGAGCGATGCTGTCCCTACAACCTCCCCTGTGAAGGGAGAGCTGTCCAATGGATGCTCAATCCCTCCCCAGCCCTGCCAACCCCCAACGGCCTGGGCTCATTCCCAAACCTAGGTTGCTGGCATGGTGAGAGGTAAGGCATCTAGTGCCTTAACTCTCAGTGCCTCTGGGCCCATGACTCAAGACTTTTGACACTAATAATCTTAGTATACTTCATTTGAAGCCAGGAATGTTTGGTTGTCTTAGTCAAGGCACATTTTTGAACTTTTCAAGTCTTAAGGTCCAAAGCTTAGTAAATATGTTTGTTTCTAGTAATTCTTAAAGCAGCAGTGAAAAGGCTTAGTAAATATAGAAACATAGAAACAGACTTTTACGGCAGATAAGGACTGCTTGGCCCACCCAGTCAGCCCATTTCACTATATATTTGATAAGCTGCAGATCCTAGTTAACCAACAGCCTACTTCCTTCTACCCCCACCAGAATTGCCTTATGTCTGTCCCATGCATTCTTGAATTCCTCCGCTGTTATTGACCCCACGACCTCCTCAGGCAGGCTGTTCCATGTATCCATCACCGTCTCTGTGAAAAAATACTTCCTCACATTGCCCCTGAGCCATCTTCCTTCTATCTTCAAATTGTGTCCCCTTGTTCTTAGATACATACAGGTATATATACATAGACAGTGTCAGCAGATAAGGGCCTATGGCCCATCCAGTCTGCCCATTTGAGCTTGTAAGTTCACCTTATGTTTTCCTAGAAGTCTGTTGCCCCTTAACCCTGACCTCCAGAATTCCTTTATGTCTATCCCATGCACTCTTAAATCGAACATATGCACATCTCTTTTTCTGAAAGATGCTAACCTCTTGGACTTTGTTGATTCCTTTGAGGTACTTGAAAGTTTCTATCATGTTCCCCCTCCCTCATTTCCTCAAGGGTATGCATATTAAGCTCATTTAGTCTCTCTTCATATGGCTTCTGTTGCAAACCCTGGACCATTTTAGTTGCCCTCCTCTGAACTGCCTCCACACTTTCTATGTCCTTGCAGAGATGAGGTCTCCAGAACTGCATGCAATATTCCAGATGGGGTCTCACCAACTGTCTGTATAGAAGAAGAACAACTTCCTGTTTTCTACTGGTTATGCCTCTTCCTATGCATCCTAGTATCCTCCCTGCCCTCCTTACTGCCTTCTCACATTGCTTGCCTACCTTTAGGTCATCTGACTACCCCCCCGGTCCCTTTCCATTTTTGTTGTTGTTAGTACCCCATATTGAGTACTCTTCACTTGGGTTTTTGTTTCCCAGATGTATTACTTTGCGCTTCTTTGCATTAAATCTTAGCTGCCATACTTTTGACCATTCCTCCAACCTTGCCACTTCTTAAAACAGCAGTGATTTGAGGCTGTTCATGGTATTTAAGAGTATTTTGCAGTAAGGTTTGTTTTCTCCTCTGGAACCACAGGAATGGGAGGCTGTTTTAACTATATTTAAAAGGGCACACCAAACTGTATAGGCTAGTTGATGTGTTGATTTGCCACACAATATGATGCCCTGAGTCCAAAGGCTCTGTGCTGGAAAACCAACATGGTAATTCATCACACCACCTCCACAAGCTGCTGACCCCCCACCAACCAGGAAGAATACTAAGCTCCATGAATCAGCAGCTACTGAGTTTCCCTCAGTTCTGGCTGGCATCTGCAGGGGATAAGGCATTTTTTATTGCAGCCCCAGTCCTTCAGAACTGAGTGATCCACCAAGGTTCAGCCACAGAAGCAAGCAATCAAAGTGAATGCACGCCATCACGATGCCCAATGTCACGCACAAGCAAGTTTTAACATGTCCATAACTGAGGGTACTGTCTAACAATGTGACCATTGCTGAGCTTACCGATGCTGCTCCTTCAGGAAAACAAGCACTAGAAGTGCTCAAAAGCATGATTGAAATTGCAAAGCTGAGATCCCGAGCATGTGCATTAGCTTGAGATCTCGGCTTTGCTTTTTCAGTCATGCTTTTTAGCACTTCTAGTGCTTGTTTTCTTTAGAAAGCAACATATATAAGTTCAGCAACAGCCACTCTGTCAGATAGTAGAATTGGTTATGGTATGTTAAAACTTTCTCATGTGCTGCATTGGCCATCATGATGGTGTGAATTCAATTGGACTGGTGGCTTCCGGCAGTTGCACCTATGTGGTTGACTTGAATTAAATGAATTACTACAGGGTTAGTAAAACTCTTAACAGAATGGTGTTATTCAACATTGTGGCACTTTTGGAACCTTACTTCATAATTTTTTCTGCTATGATATAACTGGGCATGCAAGAAAATAGTGCAGTGGGGAGGAAGCATCCATACTGTATTGAATGGAAAGGACATGGAGAGATTTAATTCTACTCTGGTGGAAGGACCTAGCTCTCCACAGCTGTGATGTATTCATAGTCATGTGCTACCAAAACCCCTTTTCAGTGTAACTGAACTAAGTGGGGGTGTTTGGGCTTAGAAAGAAAGAAAGTTGAAAGACAGACCAGATTGCATAAACTTCAGCTCAAAGAAGAAAATTATAAAACAAATAGAAGGGGTAATTGTTTTAATCAGAGAGTGGTGAATCTATGGAATAGACTACTAGTGGCAGTGGTTAAAAGTAATTCACTGAATGCTTTTATGGTAGCTCTGGACAGATACATGGGAAATAATAAGATGTCATTCATTCCAGATTTAAGTCAAGTCACAAAGGCCTATTGCATACAGACTCGTATTTTCCTATGATCCTATGGTCATGCTTAGATCTGCTATGCAGCCATAAAACCAGCCAGATAAAAGAAGATATTGTATCAGAGTCCCACAGTTTATTCTGTAATGTCTGTGTGCTGCACAAAGTGAAAACAACCCAAAATGAGCATGGCATATGCCATGACAGTAGTGGATTGATGATGTCATGGTTACTGGTGATGCATAATGTTTCACCCCAGCACTGCCAGGCTTCATCAGAGATGGGTATCCAGTGCTAGATATTCCCTTAAATACAGCACCCATTAAAGGTGTAGTGATTAAATACGCTTATATCTAAATATTCAAACAACCACCAACAAAAAGTGAGATGTACATGTGCAAAAGTGCATATGTATGACACAGCAAAGTAAACACATGTGTTTTTAACAAAAGTTATGTGCCTGGTTACCTGTTAGGGAGCATGCTTTACTATGTTATATACACACACTTTTGCGTGTATACATCTCACTGCTTGCTGGTGGTTATTTTAATGCTTACATATAAGCGCATTTCACAACTACACCTTGACGGATGCTGTAGTCCCTTTAAGAGTGACTAGACTTGGATGCCCTTATTGTAACCAATTGATGATGGTCACTTAAGTAGCAATGAAACCATTGTATGGTGAATGGGGAAAACCCATAAATACATAGTATACTTACTACAGTACAGTCTCATGGTCCACTGTATCAATCTCTTTCCTTAAGTAGAGAAAAATATTCCCAGTCGTCGTGCTCTGATTTGTTGTATACAGAATATACTTTGTAACAGAGGTGACAGCCGATTGGGTGTCCTGCTTTGGTAAGAAGCCAGACTGCCTAGGACTAATTGTTATATAATAGAAATTTGGTCCACTGCTTGACTACAGATTTGTCTAATAAGTTGTAGACAGCAGGTAGAAGGGCAATAAGCCCCATAGTTAGATAATAGTCTAGAGTCCTCATCCTTGTATATGTGCGCTGTGGACAGGATTAAGAATGTAGAGGTCCCTAAGGAATGTAGACTGTCACTAGAACATTATGTGGCAGCAGTGGTTCAGAGTGTTTTTTCCAGCCAAAGAACATTGCCCAGATCAAGTCATATCTAGTGTACAAGGATCTAGTAACCCTAGTGTACACCTTTGTAACATTAAGACTCAATTACCGTAATGCTCAGTGCCTAGGGTGGCTTGAAAGTAGTTGCACTGCCTACAAGTGGTGTAGAGCATAATGACCAGGTTGAGAGCCAGAGTTAAAACCTTTTGGGCATTTCACTCCAGTTCTGAAAGGACTTCACTGGCTACAAGTTCATTGGAGTCACTCTTTTGAGATTGGTTTACTTGCATACAAAGCCCTCCACAGACTTCTCTATCCAGACAACCTGAAGGATCTCTTAGCCCTATATACACTGCCTGCTTCTCCACTCCATTAAGGAGAATTTGCTAGCTGTCCCAAGAATTCCTTCCCCATCAGCTTGTGAAGTTGCCTCTCAGTGGAAGCATTTAGAAATGGGCTGAGATTTTGTGTGTGTGTAAGCAAACAGTTAATTGATGTTTAATATACAGGAGATAGCTTTTCTGGAGTCAGCCTTTACTTTCTATACTGTTATGACTTTAATATTTTCTTTCAAGGTTTGAGTTTGTGTAAGTTTTATGCTGATAACTGGATTGGGGTCATGTTTGCATGTAGTTCTTGTATAGCACCCTAAGCCTCTAGAGTAGGGTACTTTAAAATAAAATTACATTGCCACTTATTGGGGTATGGGAGCATTGTGTACTTGTAGATGAATACTAGAGATTGAAGAATTTGTATGGAAGATATTGTGGTGTCATAATGATTGTAATACAGATGTTGGTGCATCGTGTTTCTGTGTGGCTGACTCTAGGGTGTGGGTTAGCTGAGGGCTAGATACTAGGATGTGAGTAGTTATTTATCAGATGCATGGGTTGTAGGGCAGATAACAGTGTAAGGGTAGATGTTGGTGCAGATACATAGCATAATGTGATGTGTGGGGTGTGTTGTGGGGCAGATACTGGGGTTTTGTATAGTTTTGGGACAACTACTAGGGCTTAGGGTAGTTGTAGAGAAGGATATTGGGTAGTTGTGAGATTGATACTGTAGTAGGGATAGTTGTGAGGTAGATAATGTTTTTTTTTCCTATCTCCATTCTTTGGACAAAACACATTTTGTCAAACTGCTGAAAACATTCTGGGTGGGATATTCAAAGCAGTTGCGCAATGAGCAACTGGGTTGCAGGTGCGCAACTGCGTAAATGCACCAAAGAGTGATACTCAGTGGCAGCAACTGTGCAGCGCAAGTAGCAGTATGCCAATGCACAATGGCAGTGTATGCATGTGCAAGGGCAGAGGGCGTACCCATGAATATGCGGCACAGTGCGATATTCAACCACAGACCAATGGCACAAGTGAGGAGCAAACAACAGTTGTGCAGAGCAGATTTGAGCCTATAAAAACAGGGAGTATGTAGGAGGAGGGCACTTGCACCAGAGGGGAGCAGGAGAGAGGGAGGCAGACAGGCCATCTGCCCACAAAGAAGGGGACAGGGAGAGAGAAAGAGACAGAGACTGGGACAATGAGGGAGAGTGTGTGAATGAGAGTGCGACAGAAAGGGAGGCAACAGTGGGTGTGAGAGAGTGTGGGCATTACACAGTTCTACCAGGCCCAAGTAGAGCTACACAGGCACCCACAGTGGTGGAAGATAGAGGCCGCAGGCAACAGCCAGCCAGGGGAAGGGTACACAGGAGTGGGCCCTGCAGAGCAGCATGCACAGCCACACACAGCCGGGTGTGCCAATGTAGCTAGATGCCTGGGGGGACAGGACAACAGGGGCCATGGCCAGTGCAATATTCCAGATGGAGGCTGTAATGAGGGGTGTGGGGAGGCAGGAGGCAGTCCGCTGCGGCCATGGAAGGGTCTGTCGGTGGTATGCCCGGAACAGGCGGTACCGACCCTGCATCAGCTATGAGACCTACGCTGACACTGAGATTGTGTGCAGGTACCGACTGAACCGGGCAATTCTGAGGCAGCTGTGTGAGCTGTGCAGTGAGAAGATGCAGGCACCCACTAAACAGAGCCATGCCCTGACAGTGGAGACAAAGGTCACAGCTGTCATGTGCCTGCTCACCACATGCACCTTCCAGAGACCAACAGGGGACATCTCAGGCATAACCAAGTTGGCTGCGTCATGGCTCCTCACACAGTTCCTCAATGCCCTGCTGCCACATGCTTTGGAATACATCCACTTCCCCAGCACACAGAGAGAGTGTACAGCAAACATGCAGGAGTTCCAGAGGGTAGCACTTATGCTTTGCATGCTAGGGGCCATTGACTGCATGCATGTGGGCATCCGCATGCCACCTGGCCCAGAGGGGGTAGCCTACATCAACAGAAAAGGCTACCCCAGTATCAGCTGCCAGGTGGTGTGCAATGCCAGGGGGTGCATAACCAATGTCTGTGCCACACACCCTGTGAGAGCACATGACGCCTTCATCTGGCACAGCTCAGCACTGTGCCACCGGTCATCTAGTGGGTGAGTATGCCGAGACCACAGGCAGCTGGGTACACCAAGGCATGGGAGGGGGGCGGCCAGGGTTGGGGAGTTGCAGAGTGTGGCTGGGAAGGACAAAGGGCACAGCAACAGAGGACACCAGGCTAACCATATCTCTATCCACACAGGTGACAGTGGCCACCCACTCTGGCCCTGACTGCTCACCCCCTACCAGCGTCTGTCATCCCCTGTGGAGGAGTGGTACAATGAGGCACACGCCAGCATGCAGAACATCTTTGAGTGTGTCTTTGGTCTGCTGAAGGCATGTTTCTGTTGCCTGCACAGGTCTGGTGGTGCCCTACAATACAGCCCCTCGAAGGCCTGTGGCCTATTCCTGGCCTGCTGCTTGCTGCATAACATGGCCACTGACTGTGGGATAGCTATTGATTTCAAAGAGGGGAACAGCAGTGGGGACAATGTGGCAGATGGTCCGTGTGGCAGTGGGCAGCCCCCCTGGGGGGAAGAATCCCCAGCTGATGAGAATGGCACACCAGCACCAAGACATGATAGCAGAGGAGCACTATGGTGCACGCAGGTAGGTGGACAAACACCCATGCATGGGACGGCCACAGTGGCACAGTACACAGGCATGTGTGGATGTGCCCTGTGGCATGCACAGACAGGCGGGAGCAAGGGTGGGCATGGAGCCATGCCACATGCAACAACACACAGCACAGCACACCACACCCACACACACTGGCCCTGCAGACACACGCCCAGGGAGCTGGCACCTGCTATGGATCAGATGCAAGGCACTGGTGCACATGTGCATGCAGTGCTGTGATGGCATCATCACGCACATGCCACATGACCAGCGGCCAGGCACGTGTGCACTGGGCCAGTGGGGCATTCCACGGATGCCATATCCATGGCATGCACACACACACACACACACACACACACACACACACACACACACACACACACACACACAGAGTGTGGCACCCCCACCCACGATGACCACACTGCACAACAATGTATGAATGCACAGCGCCTACCTGCCTGCTGTGGTGCTCTGCACGCTGGTCCAGCAGCTCTTCTCCTCAGTCCCGCAGCTCCTGCTGAAGGGCCCGCAGCAGCCAGCCACGGCCCACCAGGCACCCCCGCCGCCCTGGCTCTCCTCCGGTCTTCAGCGCATAGGACGGGGACATAAACAAGCACGCATCAGTACACAGAAACACCATGAGCCCACCTCCCTCACCCTCCAAGCACAGAGTGCCAAGGGAGGCCCGGTTGAGGCAGGCAGCTCATCTCTGGGCACAGCATGCATCCCGAGCACGTGGAGCTTGTGCACTACAGGGCGCCATTTTGAACTGCTTCATTGCAGAGGAAGTATACCACAGTACGCAGTGCCACATTCTCAGAACTGGAGCCAGGTAGAGCTGGTGGATCTAGTGGCCCAGCTGGAGCCCCATGTTGCCAGCCTATTTGGACAGCAGCCCCTCGATAGGCCCAGGACTGAGGTGTAGCAGGATGTGGCTGATGACCTTGTACAGGCATCCGGTGTACAGCGCACAAGGGAGCAGTGTCACCACCATTATTGGGATATGCTGAGGTGGGACCCAGAGAGGCTCAGGTCACTGCAGGTGCACATCTGGAAGAGGGCCGTGCCATGGCCATGTAAGTGTGCTCCACCCACAGGGTGGTGGCAGTGGACAACAGACAGGGTGGTGGGCACATCAGCTCCACTGTGCAGTCACATGGCCATCACAGACACATGGATGGCCACTCCATGGCCACCCAGCAGACCCAGGCTGCACAACGGCCACAGGGGGAGTCTGTGACTGTCCCCTGGGGGTGGAACTGTGAGCATGTGACCATGTCCTTGCAGGGCTCTGCAGGATCCTAAACAGGCCCACTCTGGGCATGCCTGAGATGCCAACAGTGGAGCCTAGCATTGACATTGAGTGGGTCCCCTGACGACAGATCCATGGGGTGGACAATGCACTGTGCAGAGTCTGTGGCACCTGGCCGTGCCCCATGGCAACCAGTGGGGAAGGCCAACCATGACCGCAGTGGCTTAGTGATCAAGACCCATGGTTGTGTCCTCCTGCAGGCAGTGTATTGTCTCCTGGACCTTTGCAATGCCCCTTTCATGCTGCTCGGCAGCCTGGAATGCCACTACATGGAGTGCATGCACCCCAGCTATGAGCAGCACCTGTTGGTCCATGGAGGCCTGCCGCAATCGGGTGTGCTCGTGCAAGGGGTCAGTGCCCAGGGGCACATGGACATTGCCCCCACCCACCAGTGGCATACGACCTCTCTGCACTTCCCCCCACTCAGGTGGGCACTGCATAGTGGGGTCCTCTTGGGGCTGCTCTCTGACAGGCGTACCGGCAGCGGATGCTGCACCCAGCCTCCCAACGTCCCCTGCCATCTGCCACCCCTCCAGCCCCTGTGTGCTGGCCAGAGCCTGTGCAGTTGTACTACCACCACCATCACCATCCCCCAGCACTGTACCGCAATCACACACAATGGTACCAGGTGCGGTGGCGGGCAGCTGCCCACCACCAACAGGCCACTGGCCATGCTGCCAGGGATGGCTGATGGTATGGGTGTCTCCCCCACGACAAGTCCCCCACTGTCTAGAATAATGGCCAAATCATCATTGGTGTCAGACCCCACCCCGATATGTGTCACCGCACACTGAATGCTGTTGCTGGCATCCTGCTGGAACACAGCCAGGGCCTCGTCCGCCACCACGCCAGCTGTTTGGGCCCCCAGACACCAGTGGAGGTGGATGGCTAGTCCTCCAGGACTGGGTATGCCCCCACGGTAGATGCAGCTGCCCCTGCCACTGCATGCTGGCATTCTGGTGCTGAAAGTGAACACAGATGCGTTAGTGCAGCCAATGGGTTGCCCCCACAAACCCCACCTCCACCACTGACATCGCTGTACCTACCATGCAGTGATGGGCTCCCTCCAGTCTGGAAGCCACTGCCCGGCACACCCTCGATAGCACTGTGCTGCATGGTGGCCACTACCAGCTCCTCCTGCAGCATGAGCTGTGGCATATCGGCATGGCCTGCACCTGTGGCCATCCTTGCGGCACGCATAGCCGCCACCTTCTTCTTGATCCGACGCTTGTCAATGCCCACATTCTTCTTGCACTCCTGTGCAGATTGCTGGTGGCTGTCCTGCTGGTTCACAGCCTCCACCACCTCCTCCCAGGCTGCGGCCCTGGCCTGGGGTTACACCACTCAGCAGAAGCTCTCTGTCGAGGTATGCCTCGAACAGGGCATCCTCCTCCGCCTTCATAAAGTTGTGCCTGTGCTTGCGGGCAGGCCCACACTCCTCACCATCCTCGCATTCAGACATGCTGCTACCTGTGGGCTGTGACATGTGGTTAGTGGCTGCAACAGCCCACACCAGCCAACCATCCCACTGTGCTGTTTATTCCCTTGGCAGGTGCAACTTACCTTGGAAGGCTACAATATCGGTCCATGGCCTGTGCAGTCCTGCGGCACCTTTATAGCGCATCGCATGCAAATGGACTGATGCGCAACAGTAATGAGATGCTAATTCCCCCAGTGTGCCACAGATAGGCTGATGAACTAATCTGCATATGCTGGCTGACCATCGTGTTATTGGACTTGTGTCAGCACAAGTCATAGCACAATGCTGTGACATGCGATGCACCATGGCAGGTACCACCGCTTATTGCACAGCATATGTTAGGAACGCTATTGGCGGCTATTGTGCCCTATGTGCAATAGGGCCAATGGAGATTGAGCACCATTGGGCTTATGGCACTTGAGCACTATAGGGCCCCTGGCGCTGGGGTACTATCGGGCCTATGGGGCATGGTGCCTTCAGGCCCCTATTGTGCAACATGGGTCATGCCCCAATAGCGCACACATGCACATTGTGCGTGCTGACCCCTGACCTGCCCTGCCCTATGCCCCCCAGGGACCTCTGCCCCATGTGCCAGTGTGGCCATGCCCATGCCATGCATCCCCAGGGATGTACGATTGAGGCAGGCAGCTCATCTCTGGGCACAGCGCGCATCCCGAGCACATGGAGCTTGTGCGCTACAGGGCACCATTTTGAACTGCTTCATTGCAGAGGAAGTATGTCACAGCATGCAGTGCCCCATTCTCAGAACTGGAGCCAGGTAGAGCTGGTGAATCTAGTAGCCCATTTGGAGCCCCATGTTGCCAGCCTATTTGGACAGCAGCCCCTTGATAGACCCAGGACTAAGGTGTAGCAGGATGTGGCTGATGGCCTTGTACAGGCAACCGGTGTGCAGCACACAAGGGAGCAGTGTCACCACCATTATGGGGGTGTGTTGAGGAGGGACCCGGAGAGGCTCAGGTCACTGCAGGCGCACATCTGGAAGGGGGCTGTGCCATGGCCATGTAAGTGTGCTCCACCTGCATCTGTGCACATCCAGTGTTTCTTGGGGCTGGCAAGGCTGCATGCCATGCCAGGGGGGGCCCTGTCACTGCATGCCCTGTGGCCTGCTTTGCATGTCACTGGGTGTGCTGCACCACTGCCCTGCCACTGTGCCAGGCCAGAGTGCACTCTGTGCTTGGTGGGTGAGGGTGGTGGGCTCATGGTGTTTCTGTGTACTAATGTGTGCTTGTTTGTGTCCCCATCCTATGCCCTGAAGACCACAGGAGAGCCAGGGTGGCGGGGGTGCCTGGTAGGCCATGGCTGGCTGCTGTGGGCCCTTCAGCAGGAGCTGTGGGACTGAGGGGAAGAGCTGCTGGACCGGTGCACACAGTGCCACAACAGGCAGGTAGGCGCTGTACATTCATACATTGTTGCGCAGGGTGGTCAATGGGGGTAGGGGCATGGCCTCAGCCCCCTGTGCACTGAACCATGGCAGCTGTGTTCAGTCTGCGGTGTGCATGGCACTGTGGGGTGGCCATTGCACATGTGTGGCAGCTGTTGGTGGACTGTGGGTGTGTCCAGCTGCCACCTGTGCCTCTGCGGTCCCACAGCTGCACCATGCCACCTGCCTGCCACTGTGCTGGCGGTTGGCCCTTGGGCGGCAGTGTCCAGCACTTTGCATAGCCGTGACATGCCAGGTCAGCAGCAGTCATAGGCCCACTCACTGCGGGTAGCCAAGGTGCCACCCCAAGGGTGTGTGTCCTCACTGTCCACTGCACATGGTGGGAGGGCAAGGGTGCCCTGGACATGCATTGATCACCTGTTCCTTCCTTTGCAATAGGTGTCCAACGGGTTGCTTGCCAGCCACACTATGGCCACCTCCTGTGGCGCATCATCACAATAACCACTGCTATCCTGGAGATTGCAAGGCTGACAAGACTGCTCCTGCTTCAGGGGCAGCACAGGGGTCAGTGCCAGGCGGTGGGATGTGGCCGCTCATAAGGACTGTTGTCACCATTCCTGCACCTGATCACCCTTCACCTGCCTTCCCCTGTCCCATTGTATAGCCCTGTCCTCTGTCCCCATCCCTCCCTTACCTACCCTGTTCCTGCTTTGTAAATAGTTTCCCCTGCCTGGTTCCCTGTTTTGTATCATTAATAGTTATTTAATATAGTTTGCTTTGTTTATCATCTGTGTTTATGTCTGCTTTGCACCTGGCGAGTGGAGGCATGCTGCAGTGGTGTGGTGGGTGGCTGTGTGGTGCACCTGTGCTGTTCTGTGGGCCATGCATGGTGGTGTTTGCCCATTGGTCAGTGGCTGTGCCCTGGGGTGGCCATGGGCTGGCTGTTCAGGCTGTGTGACATGTGTGTTGGGTGCCGTGTGCCAGGGTGTGGCTGGCTGTGGACTGGGTGGGTTGGGGTGTGCTGTCCAGTGGCCGGTGGTGGCCCATCCATGGCAGTTGGTGCCACCTTGTTATATGTCTACCACTCTGGTGCTCATGGATGGGGGCTGGCTTCTTGCCTGCGCTCCTTGGGTGGTGTTCCTTTGTGGGATGGCTGTACCTCTCGGCCTGGTTCCACCACCTCCCCAGTGGCCACCCCACATTCTCTGGTGCCTTGCTTCCTACTGTGCCTGTGGCTGGTTCATTTGTGCCTTGGCGCATCTTGCTCAGACCCTTGCGCATCCATGGTTGCGCTATTGTGCATGTTGGATTGTTCCCTGTTGCACCTTTGACTGTGCTCTGGCGTGTCCATGTGATATTCAGTTGTGTTGCACTGGTGCAGGTTGCCATGTGCAACCTTTGAATAGTGCTCTCATTGTGCCATGGCGCACTGGATTTTCACTGCACCAGCCTTGTGCTGGAATCTGGCACATTTCTGCATATCCCACCCTCTGTAGACACAATTCTAAATCAATAATCAATGGCTGAAAAAAGTAGAGCACTGCTTTATGAGTGAGTGAGTGTCTGTTTTCATCTGCCGTGATCCAGAGAAATGGAAGATCAACCAGATAACACAGTAATTTCAGGTCAGAACAGAATCAAAATCTATCATGTCTCCCCTCACCCCTGCCCCACTTAGCAGAACTGAAATAAATATACTCTGCACATACTGAATGCACCAACATGCAGGGATTCCCTATAAGTTTGCTACCATAATTGTATACCTTAAGACAGGAACCTGTTAGTAGACATAATTTATACAATTAGAAAAAAACTAATCAAATGTTGTTTGACCCCATCCTCCCATCCTTGCACATTTATGGAAATTCAATACATGAAGTGCAAATCATACATTTTCAGTTTCTTGCATTCCTTTGACTGTGACAAATTCTACTCCTACCCTTACCTGCTCACCAGAGTAACCTCTGCTGCCTGCATTGCCAAACATTTTAGTAGGGACATGCCTTTAACCTACAGCACTATGCAAAATGTTGAACTCCCGTATTTCATGGCAAACACTCCATATATTGAATGCAGGGGCAGACAGTGAAAAAAAGAAACAGGTGAGGAAGGGAGGCAATGCTATAGAGAAGGGGAATGGTAAGGAAACAAGCTTACTGGGCAGAGGCAGACAGAAGCTGCTTTTAAACAGTCCTGCATATTTTTTTAAAAGAACAAGTATTTCAACCAGAAATTGTTGGACCTAATCAGAAGAAATTCACAACCCCTCACCCCAAAACCTGGCATGTTCAATAGTTTTACAATTGATATTTTTCCACTAAAATGACCTAGATTGGTTTGCATTGTAAATCTAGTAATTAATGTGCTTTGAATAAACAACTAGTACCACACAAGGTTTCCATCACTTTTAATGTTTTTATTCCCAACTCCCCAACCCTGTTACCAACACTTTGATGTTTTTTATTTGTTTTTTTAAATGTAAGCACATTTCAAAGTACCATGATGTCATAATTTTGATCTTTTTAAAATAATTTAGATTTAATGTTGTCCTCAAAGCAAATATTATAATCGTGCAATAGTGCCACTATATTTAGGGCTGAGCAGGACTTTCTATGTTAAACCCCAGATTTTGCACATTAATAACTTCACAATTATTCAATGGATTTGCACAAAAGTTTGCATGCACAGTCTTGTGGGGGCAGATCTCTTGATGTGACAAGTTTTGCTCCAGTCAGATGTGCATATTCCAAGTTGTAAATCACAATTAATGCAAACAGTTGCAATTTTTGCGTTTTTTTGCCATCATGTAGTACTCAAATAGTCTGGAATTTTGGTCTGAAATTTTCAGGGCAGAAAGGGCTTTCTTTGGAAGGATTTTGATTGGTGATTTGGTGAAAAAATATGAATATATTCCAAAGTTAATAAATGTTTAAATTTTGGATTCTGAGCATGCTCAGTTCATCTAAAAAAATAGCTGTAGGAAGTTTTGTACTGGGAATCCTTTTTCTGAGGTTTTTCATATGCCTCCATCTTGTTTTGCCTTTTTTTCCCAAAACAAACATAAAGTTAAAAAGCCACAAAAGTGGCATAGTGCAGGGAGGCCAACACATGTATGTTGGTTAGCAGGACCCAACTACCTGCATTCAGCACTTAACTGTTGGAGAAATTCCCTTGAAATGTTTGTTTTTTAAGATTATAAATCTTTTGTCATGACTCCTGATATGAAAATATATATATATTTTTTTCAATTTAAAATTTATTTAATATTATTCAAATACCGAGAGAGGAGCTCCTATTACATTCGTATAACCATTGTACAAAGTAAACATATAAACTAGGAAACAGATCCCCTCTCACCCTCCTCACCACCCCTCCCACCCTCCGTTCACACAGGGAGAATCTTACTAACAAAGTCCCTTTTACCAGTAGCAGAAACTTCTACGTGCTCTGAAGTGAGTATAGAGTAACCAGAGGACCTCAATGCTTGAGAAATTTCTGCGACTGGTCATTTAAACTAGCTATAGTCTTCTCTACACGAAGGTTAGCCAACAGTTCCTGCAACCATTCACTGTAAGAAATTTCCATCTCATCCTTCCAATGCTGCAAAACCAGTCTCTAGACGGACAACGCTATAAAGGGTTATGTGGTATTTTCTGTTGGTAATAGTAACTGAAGAGAGATCTCCCAGGATACAAATGTCCACGGTAAAAAGCTCTGACAGGCCCTGAAGGGGAGAAAATAGATAATTTTTCATATCACGTGATGTAGGAAAAGATTCTTTTTCATATCATGAGCCATGAAAAACATTTAAATTCTTAAAAAAAGAACAGTTCAAAGCCATTTCTCAAACTCTTAACTTCTGAATCTAGTTAACGATGTCCCAAAGACCCAAAATACATGTATTGGTCTCCATCTATGGCACCACCTCCACTTTGATTATCGTCCTGGTATCTTTACTTGTTTACCTGGTGTCTAGCGGCACCCCTCACTCTCTGATTGCCACCCTCATTATAATTTTATTATCTGTGGTGTCCAGTGGCAACCCCCACCCTCTGATCATTGTCCTCATGATTTTTATTGTTCCCAGGTGTCTAGTAGCAACCCTCACACTCCCAAGGCCTACTACACATATTTCATCTGTTCCTAGTGTCTAGTGGCACCTGTCTCCCTTCAACTGCATTGCAGTAATGTGCTTTCCTTTTCCCTGGTGTCTAGCAGCAACCCCCCCACCCTTGTGTCCTTGTCCCGTTATTTTTCCTTATTTGTCCCTGGTGTCTAGTGGTGCCCAAATCAAAGAAAAAAAGCTGCCCCACCAAGCAGAGTGTGCTAGTGAGAGTAAGGGCCAACCACACGCAGAAAAACTCCAGCACCACTCACTGCAGTAAAGGACAAATAAGACCCAAAAAGCAAACCACTCAACAAGTAAATTGCATGTTGACAAATAATTTAAGTTTTATTCAGTACTTACACACATAAAAAACAGTCAGAGAGATACAACAAATGCCTTCTAAAGAAAGGGGCTCAGATGAAACCCACAAACCTCCTACTGGGTTCGCTTCAGTGCATCATCCTTGTACCCCCCTCCCCCACATCTAACATGTATGTTGAAAATCTTGGGTCAAAATATGCAAAAATGGCAAAGTTATGCACATAGGTTGAAATTGACATATGCTCCCTCATAACTTTTGTAATTTTCAAACTTTTCACCCCAGACTTTCAACATAGCCATTACACCACCTCATGAATGTGACAGTTATCATTTTTTAGATCTTGGCCAAAATGTCTCTTCATGCCTATGGCACAAAATGACACTGTGGTGGTGTAGAATGACATTTTGGTGGGGATTTGTTAAATTTTAGTATCAGATTCATGAGGTGGGGTAATAAAAAGGCTAAGTTGACAATTTGGTTGGTGTTGTCCTACTATATTTATCTATGGAGTGATGGGAGCACAGGGCCGGAGGTCCCTGCACTCCATAACACAAATAAGAATACAATTACACTATCTGAAAAAGTATGCATGCATGGGAGGTCAGGGCCCGGAGGGCCTTATGCTTCCATAGGCAAATAAGGTTACAATTATACTATCTCAAAACGTAAGGAAATTCTTTTCAAAAACTGCATTAATGTAGCATTTAGGATTCAAGCTACAGCAAAAAAAGTAGGGAAATGTGGCATTGGGGTTTCCAACCCTAAAACCCCAACCCCACCCCAAAACAAATCAGTGACACAGTCTTTCTTGGGGTTGTCAGCCTTAAAGCTCACCCCATTAGGCTGAGCTTTGGGTTGACAACAAAACGTTGATTTACTTCGGGGTGGGGTTGGGGTTTATGTTAAAAACCTAAAGCCATGGTTCCCTACTTTTGTTGCTGTAGTTTGAAACCTAAAAGCTGTATTAATGCAGTTTCTTTGCAAAGAATATTTTATATGCACAGTAAGGCACTCCAGAACTTATAATTATAGTGAGATAATCATACTTCTCAAGTGCGCATAGTGGCACTCAGCTGTGCCTCTTGCCTAACAATGTACCAAATGTGTGCAATTTTCTTACCATAATTACACACCCTGTCATGGCTTATTGCTTATGTAAAAATGAGGAACTGGAAATCACCGATCAATGTAGTTTAACTAATCACTATATATTTTCTGCATCTGTATTTCATTGTTACCTGTAACTTACCAGTGAAAACAAGACTTTGAAAATATGACCTGGCCCTAATAGTAACTCGAGTGAGTAAAAACACTGGGTCTAGGTCAAATCCATGCAGTCGATAAACACATGGTCAAAAACCACTCCACGCAGATGCACATAAATGGGCACAGTGAAAAACTGTGTGAATATAAATAAACATGCTCCAAAACCTCACACACTGTTTTGCCTGTGCAGTTTTCGACCATGCTTGTATTCCAACATGGTCTTGACAGTAGACCTGTCATACACAGCTCACTGTATATGATTCTACAGTATAAGTTAAAAACTGCACCCAATTTTTTTATATAGCTTTTTCTCCTAGGTGTGCCAGCTCCAGTGGGCTCTCAGCCCTGTCCCTGCCACCCCCATCCTGCATCCTACTAAGCTCTGGTGATATGGGAGTGGCAGACAGGCAGGGCTTCACTGGTCTGGAGCAGTCCCTTTTCTGTTTTCTTCCCTGCTTTGTTAAAATTGTCAGCTCTGTGCCCCAGTGTTAATCAGAGCCCCTTCCATGACTGTATTGAGGCTACTGCTCTCTCCTGTTGAGCATACTGCAGTGTCATCCCCAACCCCCAACTTGCTTCAGGGCTTTACTGCTTAAACTATCTCTGTTTAATTCTCAACCCCTCCCAAACTGTTAATTTCTCTTTTGTTTTCTGACTGCCCTCCCCTCCAAGCCTGCTGTTTAATTTTGTCCTGTCACCTTATCTCCCTAGGGGACCACTGTGCCCTTTTGGGCTATTTCCTCTCAAGCAAACTGCATTCTGCAGTTTGATAAGCAGACTAAGGAGAAGCTGCCTGAAGCTCACCCTCCAAGCAAGGTATTTATTTATTTATTTGCTTTTGGTAACCGGTTGAGTGCACTAGGCATAGCAATGCCTATTTTCAGCACGACCCAGTAGAAGACAATTTAAACATATAAATGAGCACACATGTGATGCAGCACATGCGATTGGTGAGCACAGTGAGGATGTAAGCAACAACATACAAATGAACAGTTAATTCAAAGAATAAGTCACATTGGAATATTAAAGGTAATGTTACAGAAGAGGCAAAACAGGAAAACACCTAGGTAAAATACACAACTAAAGTTGCAACAGCAAGTGAGTTAGGCATTTGCAAAATAAAGGTTACTACACAGCAAAGTACAGTAAGAACCAAACTGAGGATGAGATGAGAGATGGAGAGTAAGAGAGAGTGAGGGATTAGGGGAGAAAGAGGAGGGGAGGGGATGAGAGAAACAGAATATGAGAGATCGGTAGTTAGGGAGGTGGGGACAGAGGCGAAGAAGGGGCAGGTAGTATAATGAAAGAGAGGGAGGGATGATGTAGTCTAAGGTGGATTAAAGCAGTTACATTGGCTAATTGTTTGCAGATGGTCCCAGTGCCATGTTTTAAAGCTAGCGTGGGTAGGTGCTTCATGAATATTTAGAGGTAACGAGTTCCAGTATTTTGGGGCCGTATGTGCAAAAGCGCATGTACCCATATTAGTTTTACATCTGGGGATGTGGAAGGGGGCTAGGTCCACAGATCGGAGCCCATAGGAGAGAGGGTGAGAGTGGAGCAGACAGGCAAGTGATGATGGAATGCCAGTGCGGACAGTGTTATCTATAAGTGAGGCAAGGGATTGGAGCCGATGGCCAGAGGGGCAAGGCCAGTTTAGGTCAGAATAGAGCTGGCAATGGTGTGTGAAATGAGGGGATGCAGAGGCATAACGGCAGATATTGTTATAGGTGGTGTCCCACTTGTGGAGGGAGGATTCCGAGGCAGATAGATACATGACTGATCCATAAGCCAGGGCAGGGAGCAGAAAGCCTTGGGCCACAGCTAGTCTAGCCAAAGGGGTAAGGGCATAGCTAGTGTGGTAGGCACCACCTAGTCTTGCATTAACAGATTTACAGGTGTTGGTTATGTGTAAGTCAAAGTTAAGGGATTCGTCCAGAGTGATGCCCAGATATTTGAAGGATTTAGTGCTGCTCAGAGTGGAGCCATCCACACAGGTGATTTTTAGGGCATCAGGGTTTATTTTAAGTTTGGTGAGTGATTCAAAAAGCATAGAGTGACTCTTGCTAATGTTAAGAATGAGTTTGTTCTCTGTTAGTCAAGACTGAATAGCAGAGAAGTCAGAGTCAAGAGGTTGGGTGAGGTCAAGTGTGTTCCTTGCACTGTGATAAATCACTATGCCATCTGCATAAAGCAGGGCTGAGCAGGTTGAAGCAAGCAGCGGGATGTCATTTATGAAAATGGAGAAGAGCAAGGTATGGGTTGGAACTCTGAATTTTGGCATCTACCCCTGGAGGAATCTCACTTGCTGCTGTTTGCCAGTGTTACTCACACTATGTGCAGCAATCCAGAAGTCTTCTAGGAACTGCTGCCAAGAAATTAATGCTAGGACTGATCTCTGCTTGAAATGTTTTTGATTTCTCACTTTAAATGATGTTTAGTCTGATGTAAAGATTTCTTAGAGTTGATTTAAGTTTGAGAGAGGTTTTAAGGTAGTGTGATGCTGTGTGCCCTGAGCCCTGTGCCCCTTCTCTTAGAGCTGTAAGTCTGTGGGCTGCACCTTTGATCTCTGTGTACCACTGAGGCTGCTGCAGTGCCCCCCAAAAACTTGCTTCAGAACCTCCCTGCCTGTTCTTTTTTTTTTTTTTTGTGCTGACTTTTCCATTAGCAGATTATATCTTTTAGCCACTAGAGGGCCCAGTTATAAGCACACTTACCCAATACAATACAATTCCTGTCTCATTTCACTTATTGTGTGGTCAGCCTATCACTATTCATCAGTCTTCGCCCCCCCCCCCCCTCTTCTACTGATTGATACTGATTGACTGGCCACACCCGGTCAATTCCTACCCAATCCTTCTGTGCTTCTACTCCTCCATAGAGCTGACTGATCTGCACCAGGCTTGCTGTCTCTAGCAGGTATGACACTTCCTAATCCTGTCTTCTCCTATCCACTTAACCGACTGTGTCCATAACTCTCCTAGCCCTCATATTTGCGGTGCCATGGTACGCTCCTCTTACTCAAGCCTTCTTATTCCTAACCACCTTATCCATAGCGGCTTACCACAACAAAGAACAAGGATCAGGTCCACCTCTGGAAATTTCCAATCCTGTAACTGGAACCTCATTCCACTACACCTCCCCTCCTTTAATATGTCCACCTCCCTTTATCCTCGGCCCATATCCTTCACCCTTACACTTTCTGCTCCCTTCATATATGTCAATCAGAGCACTCTCCTTAGCTTCCCTTCACTGCCACCCTAGCACTATGTCGCACACATCATCACCTTGCAGAAGGTCACAAAGGAAAAAAGTGCTCCTATCCTGCAAAAACTGGATCAAGAAACTGCTTCTCTTGCTCCTTCTTTGTTCAGGTAATGTGGGGCTAACCCCTGGACCCCCATTGCCACTTGCGTCTCCCGCAGAATTTGCATCTGCACCTGGTCTTAAATTAATGTTAGTCAGCATATTGAGCCTCGCAAAAAAGGTTTGATCAGCTCCTAGTATGGGCTGCTATTATAACCGAATCTTGGCTCAAAATGTCAAACAATGATCAACAAGTCTCCCTTCCTGGCTACAATCTGTATAAGGGCAGATAGGGAAGCCAAAGGGGGAGGTGTGGCCATCTACATTAATCTAAGTTTACAGTCAGTGATATTCACTGTAAATCTAAACCTAAGGAATACAAAATCATATATCTCAAATTACACTTTCCGTCCACTGAATGTCTCACTACTACTGGTGGTTATCGCCCCCCATCTGGTGGCACTGACATCCTCACCATACTTAAATCCTTAATCGCCTCCGCCAATACTGAAACTTTAATACTTGGGGATTTTAATATCGGCTGGCTTACCCCCAAGTTGCACAGCCTGAAATCCTTCTGAGACAAAGTCGGCTTAGCCCAGTTAGCCAGTGAACCCACTAGAACCAAAATGTCCAATCCCAACAACAGTTCTCTTCTTGATGTCATACTTTCTACACATCCCCACAAAATTCTTCACTCTGCAGTCTTCCACCACTAGACGCACACTTCATGATGGTATCTGGACTCTTAAGTTACTCCTGAACAAACTCCCAAGCTGTCTAACAACCCTTTTCTATATTTCCCATAGCACCTACTCTCTTAAGAAAAATGACCTCCTCCTCCTCCTCGATGTACCAAGAACTCGCACCTCATTCGGCAAGCGGGCCATATCGAGCATACTCCCAACTATCTGGAACCAGCTCCAAGGCATACTGAAGCTTCCCAGTACTGTCTCTATCAACCTATTTAAAAGGTTGGCTGCAGCAAAAATAAAAGATACGTGCAGCTGCTTCTAAATCCTAGCTCACTGCTCTAACCCTAGCCCACTGCTTCCTCTTACTTATCTAGAAATTAGCTGCCTTGATACTCCGAAACAAGCACGTTGTACCTTTTTTCTGTACTTGTATTTTTCTATGCCATTGTCATTTTTATGCAACATGTTAATGCTTGCCCATAATTCTGTACTTGAATTTGTGCTGTTTTTTTTGATTATGCAATCTGTAACTACCTGTCTGCGTCAAAGGACCTCCTTGTGAATGAGCTTGCTCAATGGAGTTTTCCTACAATAAACTTGAACTTGAACATGCCCTGGAGTCCCATAGCCCTCCCTCCCTTCCACTGTCCTCCTAGGCCTGCACTACCACCTGGCCTCTACCAGGTGGCAGTCATTCAGTGGAGAGTGCAGGTCTTGCCCCTCGAGAAAGGAGAGCAGCTGTCAGGCACTCAGCCCTTTCCCTCTAAAGCCAATCCCAGCAACCTGCAGTCACCATTGAACATGGGTCGCTGGTGTGGCACGAAGTAAGGTACCAGTGCCTCAGCCCTCCTTGCCACTGGGCCAGCCTAAACTGTGCCCTATGTTGTTACGTTATTGCATATGTACTGAGCTGAGTTGCAACCACAAAGTGTTCACAGCAACAGAAGCAAGTATACTGTCTTGTTACCAATCCTGACTCTGTCAGGAAAAGAAAAAAAAAACTACCCTCACTTTGTTCACCTTGGCTGGAACTCATTTTGAGAGAAAACAGGCATCTCTCAGTGCTAAACACAGGGATCAAAAATATAAAGAAAACATCCTAAATAATCCAGACTATACCCTCTTTTGGAAACGTTGTCCCCCCTTGTTGCTCACTGCCTCTTCTGTCAGCACCTCCCCTACTTATCCCTGCAAGGTGCATTCCTTTCCTGCCTCTGCCACCTATAGGCTAGTTTAAAGATGGACTATGGTCAGAATGTTTGGCATCAATAAACTCGGACTATGGATCAACATAGCCCCAATTAGCCTCCTGCACAAAACGTGATCTCTGAGTTACTTTGTTTAAAAGTTACAAGTCATTTTACAACTCTGATTTCACTGTCTGTTCAAAAAAGCCAGTTTCAGTGAAGAGCTGCTGATGATGTCATCTCCTGAACTCACAGTCTAGTCCTCCCTGTCAGCAAGCTTACAGGACCTGTTTCTCTAAAGTTTAGAGATCGTGATCAATGGTTTTTACAAGTAAATCAGGCAGCACAATTCAATAAATATTGTTTTAAAAAACATTTAACATCTTTTAAAAATAAACTACATTTAGTAAAACTAAATAAATGCTTGAATAGTCATATAGTTTTTCACTCATTATACACAGTTTCTCAGTTTAAAATTATGCTGTATTGATGGCCTGGGAGACATTCTTTGCAATCAGGCATGTGCAAACATACAGTACAAATAATACATTAATACTATCATATCTGTTTACATAAGCCAGTAGCCATAAGAAAACTTCAGATATGTGTGAATCAGATTTATGAAATTATTAGTAATCTGATTATAATCGCAAATATGCAGTTTACATGACTCTGAATAATCTGATCCAATAATTAGATTACTGAATATTCCAATTCAAACCAGATTATTATGTACATGCAAACATGATGAATGAACTGGGCTTTTGCCTGGCTGGGGGACCCCAAAACCTAGCAAAAGCTCAATAGAGGATGTTTGTCTATCATAGAGTATTGTTTTTATTTATGTAATTTTTGTTAACCAGTAAAGGAGGACTAGGCAATTCTGCTTATTTTCATCCTTGTTCCTGTGTGTGTGTGTGTTGGGGGGGGGGTACAGATGTAAACGTATATATTGAATCATCTTAACTTTTTGGTGGTACTTTTAGTGAATGGAGGGCATTTGGCCAGGATACAGGGGAAATTCACTTACTCTTTTCAAGAAATGCCATGAGAACTTAAATGTCCTCTTGAGCATCCACCAGAACAGACAGACTGGACCACGGTTTGACAGGTAATTTGAAAGGCGCACCCTCATGCTGCGTGACAGCGACAGTACTGGGATTAACATCGAGTTCTTCTGATGCTTCAGCCTCAGAGGTGAGTGTGCAACTTGTTGAACCACTGATACAGCAAATTCACCATACTTAGAATACCATCTGTGAGCATGCTACTGCAGCCTTAGAAGTTGCTTCTTTGTAGATATTGGTTATCCACAGTTACCATAAATGTTTTGTGCACTGAACTGGGCAGAGAGAGATATACAGTGCCAGAGTCCATAGCCACCGCATGCCAGTGGCTATCAAGTACAGCATCTGCATTATTTGTCTTGCTACTAGTATTTTCCAGACAAATGGAAATATTGCTGGCACCACTCAGTCTGTTGCCTCAAACATTATTAATCAGTTCCTTGATGCTTTGATAAGGAGAACAACTCAGTATTTGTTTTCCCAAGATTCCCAAAAGAAATTGTTGTTTGCACACATCAAAGTTTATGACACTATTGACTTTCCTACAGTCCTGAGTTTCATGAGATGCACAGATATATGTTATAGCTTGTGGGTCTCTTTTGTGATAGTAATGCATAGAACAGAATAGTAGTATATGGTTAACCTTTGTTTTGCATAAAAGCTTAGGCTGCTCAAAATCCACGTTGTGCACATTCTAAACTACTGTGTGCATTCCAAAGTGTCGTTTTGCCCATTATGAACAGTTGTTCAGCACAGCTTAAAGGTCATAAAATTTCTAATTTGACCTGTACCCAGCTGCTTACTAACCATCCGGTGCCCAGAGTTGTACCTCTTAACTTGTAAAAGTCTGTAAATGAAGAACAGAACAAAGAGATTGCATTTTTTTGTGTGTGTTTTTGGTTTTACTTGGAGGAGGAGGCGCTTCTGCAACTCCTTTGTAACAAAAAAAAAAACAGGATAAAATAAAATACAGGCAATCATACACAAGTCAGCATATGTTTCCATCTCTGGGCTCAGATCAGAGCATGGACCTCAACAGCTTAGCTCTCAAGTTTAGTTTCCTATACTGTCAACTCACCTCGCTCATTGGAAACAGTCTTTTTGTGTATGGCTGCCCATACACTATTTCTATGGCCTACATATTCAAAAGAGATGAGTGGTGAATCTCAGAAAAAGCCTGAAATGAGCCGTCCATCTCAACAGATGCTCAAAACTCCCATACTCAAAGGAGGGAGATGGACTGCCTAAAATCAAGATGAGCACGGCACAAAGTTAATGTATGCAGCCCAAGCTGAGGGGGTGTGCCCATGAATATCCCACATATTGGGATATTCAGTAGAGATGGGCCACCCAAGTGCAGGGGATGAGCAGCGCAAAGATGGGCATAGAAAAAGTATGCCCAACTGCTGGCCTCCCACAGGCAGGCTGCAGTACTGCACACAGCAGCACAGCAGCCTGCCAGCCCCTACTGCCCAGTGGCATGCCCCCCCCCACTCAGCCCCCAGTTCCTCATGCCAGGTAGAAAACACCCCCATAGCCCAACGATCTGAAACCCCCCCCATTCCCAATGCCAGGCAGAAAACATCTGTAGTTCAAAGATCTGGAGACAAACCATTCCAGATGCCAAGCTGAACACAACCCCATAGTCCAAAGTGCAGGAGACCCCCCCCCTCCAGTTTCATGGTGCCAGGTATAAGACCCCCATGGACCACAGTGTGGTAGACCCCCACCCTGTTCTTGATCCCTGAACCTTTATTGCTAACATATATGTCCACCCATGTCCATAGTCCCCCATCATACCATACTGAAAGTGCTAACATTTCCATAGTGCAGCGGTCCCCATGCCCCACCCCAGTAGGCAGTATCCCCTCCCCACACCCCAACCCATGCCAGTGACTGGCATATCCCTCTTCTTCTTGCCATGGCTAGCCACTGACCGATCAGGACCGCAATCTTCTTCTGTACATATGACGTGACTGGGTGTCTCATTGGACTGTGCACTGTAATGCAAAGATCTACAGGGGCACACATCATTGAGTGACATTCAGGATTTGGGGATCAGGACTTGGGGGGTGTCCATGCACTACTTGGATGGGGTACGTGTGCAGTATATGGTCACTGGGGATCGCGGCTTGGGGGTCACATGCATGACTTGGACCATGGTGTTGTTACAAATATGGGGGATGAATAGTAGGGACCAGGCACACTGACCAGAACAGGAGGGGACCTCTACACTATAGTATGGTGGGATACATAGTCATGCATGGTCGCAGTACTCAGGATGGGGTGGCGGGGCCCTACACTATGGAAATCGGGGGTTCTGTGTGTCACAATGGATATCAGGACATGGGGCTGGGGGGGTGCAGGCTGGCCCAGTGCAACTTGCCAGGTGCAGCCATGCAAACTGCATGAAAATGTGCCATAATGGGCATGCAAATGGCCTGTTTGTGCCTTGCACACCAGATGGCTCCATTTGCACATGCTGGCTGAATATTGGGAATTTGGGACCGGTGCATGTGGGGATGTGCCACGCATCCCAATTTCCAGTATTCAGCCCATTCCCTGGGATGTGCTGGTGCATTGTCAGCTGCTACCTTTTGTTTTGGCCATACAGATTGCTATATTCAGATGGGATGCACGATTAGGTAGAACCCTGCATCTGGTTCATATACAGCATTTTTTGCGCATTCGCGGCTAGATGTGCCATGAATCCCCCTCTCGCTGAATATCATGGCCTCTGATTCTTTATTTATTTAGAATTTTGATACACCATAAAATCCACATTTAGGTGGAATGCCTAGTTCCAAATGCATCCAATGGGGACAGTTACAGCTACAGAATGTTAACTATGAACACAAACTAATAAACTAATAAAATAAAAAAGGCATACAAATACATACAAGTGACATGAATGCATTTTTGTGTACATGATAAACACAAAGGAATAGTTAGATAGCTTGGCAGACAGACAGACAGACAGATAGATTGATAGACAGCTAGAGTGGAACCAGATAGGATGCATTGCAATACTATAGCATGCTGCAGTAGCTTCACCACAGTAAACAAAGCAATTTCATAATTTCAATCCATCCCTTTTGTCATGCAATACCTTGAGACACCATGTTGCATCCTGGCCTGCTCCACTGTAGATAGATACTGTAGACTTATAGGAAGGCAAGGAGTTAGCAGGAACATTTAACCATTGGTGCTACATGAAAATTAAAACATAGGAACATGAGATGGGGCAGCATTATCAGAGGCTAGTGATTATCTATCAGTATCAGTCTCAACCTCAGTATCAGTATCAGAGCAGTTTTAGTGGCTCAGCAGGTTGCACTCTCCCCTCTGAGATCAGAAGGCTGTGGGTTCTAGCCTCACACCAGGCACTTGGGTTAAATCCCAATACTGGCACTGTGGTGTATCATGAGGGAGGTACTGCACTTCTGAGGTGCTGTCTTTCCGATGTGATGTTAAACCAAGGTCCCATCTGCCTGTTCTGGTTTTAGTTCAGGTGGATGTTAAAAGATTCCATGGCACTTCTCACAAAGAGCAGGGGCTTTTATTAAAGGAAAGAAATCAA
Source organism: Neoceratodus forsteri (assembly GCA_016271365.2). Taxonomy (NCBI): domain Eukaryota; kingdom Metazoa; phylum Chordata; order Ceratodontiformes; family Ceratodontidae; genus Neoceratodus; species Neoceratodus forsteri. Next base: position 602,752,086 of record CM057456.1, on the reverse strand, counting down.
GCAACAAATACATCACCAAAATATAAACAAAATACATCATACATAACATACTGTTAAATTCACTGTAAAATTTCAAGGAAAACACAGAAAAGAAAATATTAGAAGACTTTTCAATACAGACACTATATACATTTCTAGATGCGTGTCCTATCACTTACTAATGTTTACCCATATTAAATCTTATCCCATAGTTTATGTTTATTTCATTTCCCAGCTAGTTAACAGACAAAAAAAAAAGAAAAAAAAAGGATTAACCAATTATAAGTCTAACATAGATCAAATGCTAAAATAAGTAATTGGTACATCTGAGTTGGAAACCCAAGGAAGATTCCTCCATGCCTCCGCTACAGTTCTATTGTTAGTATGTCTTTTTTAATAATGGTAGACAGATTTCAATTCAGTTGTGATTTTATTAATAATCTCTTCATGTTCCATTTACTTTTGCTGTAAGTGAAACAAACTTTTCACATTCCAGAGGTATAATTTTCTACATAATAGGATAACATTCAACGTACATTTCTTCCACTTGCTTGCACTTCAGTCATATGCCCGATACATCAATGCTTCATAAGATACTGATGCAAGTCATTGATCAGGCCATCTATCAGCTAAATGTTACCAAAAGCCCTGGATATATGAACAATTAAAATGCAAGTGTTCTAGTGTCTCTAATTCTTAGTGACATTGCAGTCTACTGCACATTCACGCTTCCATGGTCTTATGTTTTTGGTTACTTTTCACATTCAATTTAGAAAGACAGCTCAACCAATGGACATCCCACATTTTAAGGGGTACTCTCCTCTCTTTTAAAGCATCAGTGCAACAATCTGGTGAAAATTTTGACCTATATTTTTTTTTATGCTATTTTCAATTGCCAGTTACCTCCTGACTTGTATAATACCCTTCTTTCCACAACTTGAGTCTGCTTTAGTACTTTTTTTAATGCCTGAAATAATTAAAGGAGTGTTCCTTTTAATACGGTGTGGACCAGGTCTTCATCAGTATTTTCAGCTGTGTTTGTCCATCAGTTGTTTATATATCACTTCTGTTGTGACTAAAATAAACTATTATGCAGCAGACAGTGCTCGCTGACATTACAGAACAATAGTTGTTCAAAAACAGCTGCAAATACTGATGAAAACCTGATCCAAGCTGTATTAAAAGGAGCGCTCCTTTTATTATTTCAGACATGAAAAAAATGTTTAAGCAGAGTCAAATTGTGAAAAAAGGGTATCATACAAGTCAGGAGGTAAGTGGCAATCTAAAATAGCATAAAAAAGTATCGGTCAAAATTTTCCCCAGATTGTTCACTGCTGCTTTAAAAGTTGCAGCAAAAGGTCTGACAAATACTGTAAAGGGCACTTAGGAAATATTTCTGGTTCTTGAAAATTGTTCTCCTGTATCCATACATTTATTGCTTTTCTAGATTTAGTTATTATCAGCTGACTAGTAAGTTTCCAGGTTTTTATTTTTACAAAAATTTCTCTAAGATATTCTTGGAAAACACCGCATTTCTTTATGGGCCCTGGTTTGCCTTGCTCCCGCTGTTGAAGCCACTTTTGGCATGTAGCATATACTAGAAGGGCCCAGCTGTAATCTTTATTTACCAATAGTGGCTGAAGATTCACAAAGATAAAAATACTGTAGGAAAAAAAAAACAATGGGATTTACCATCCCTAAACCCACCTGGTTAATAGGGAGTTATAAAATATTTCTTTTAATAGGGTTGAGTCTACAGCCCCAGACTGCTTGAAAAAAAATATTAAGAATGGTGGTCTCAAATGATTTAGGTGGGGGAAAAACATATCTCAAGCATAAAAAAAACTGGAATCAGATATGTTTTGATTAAATACATTTTTTGTTTACTGAATTTCCATTTGTTCCACTGCTATACCAAATTTTGCCCCGTGTTAACTTCCCTTCCCAGTTTACTATTTCATCTCTGGTTCTTCCATACTGAATACCTAAAATGTTAATAGGGTTTGTTGTTATAGTAATGCCATCTATCTGTCTATCTGCAATATCCTCTGTATTAAAGAGATAACCTGTACATGTTTCCATATTTAAAGTTGCCCCTGAGATTTCCCTATTTGTTCTGCATACCTGTACAACTTCTTTAGCATATTGGGCATTCTGCATTAGTGTACACACATCATCTGTGTATGCAATGGCTTTATAAGGAAGTCTCCCTGTTAATGCAGTTATATACTATATTCTGGTGGAAGCATTGATTGCCCTTAATTGTGGATCAGTGCAAAATAAATAAAACAATGGACCGAGGGGGCATCGTTGTCTTACACCCCTTCGTACAGGGATCATAGGTCCTGCCCACTCATTTACCACTGGAGTAACAGTAGCATTTCTATACAGAGCCTGGATCCAGGAGATGAATTTAGGTGAAATATTATATTTCTGTAGTGTGCTCCATAAAAAAGAGTGACTAGCAAAATCAAAAGCTTTCTGTTGATCCAATGAAAGCAAGATTATATGGATATTTCCCTGATAATCCTGTGAAAGCAATTCTCTGAGTAAAATCAAGTGTTCAGAAATGGATCTGCCTGGAACTGCACAGATCTGAGCTGCCGTTATTACCAGTTTAGCCATATTTCACTAGCCTGGTGTTCAAAATGGTTGTTATAATTTTAAAATCATTATTCAGAACGCTAATAGGCCTCCAGTTATGTAAATCCTGTCTGTCCCCTTTTTTATGTAGCTGTATCAGTCTCCCATTTACCATTCTTAAAGAGGGGTTTGGGGTAGTCAAGATTTCAGTAAAAACTTCTGCAAGTTCCATACTTAATTCTTTCCCTATTATTTTATACAATTCTGCCGTCAGCCCGTCCCCACCAGGTGATTTATTATGTTGTAATGCCGCAATGGCTGTTTCTATTTCGGCTGCCTGGATGTTAGCTTCCAAGCCTACATTCAGTTCTTTAGTTGCAGGAGGGACCTGAAATGTATGAAAGAAGGGCTCAGGATCCAATAAATTCTCCAGGGTCTGACTAAAGTTTCATGGAATGTTCCGTAACAACCTACATAATTTCTTTAGTATTATGGCATTCTTTGTTTTCTGCATTTTGTAAACTTTCCATTTGTTTCTGTTTTATTTTCTCTGTATTATTTTCATAAAGACATATTTTTTCTTCTTTTCCTTGTATCCCAAACCTTTGTTGATATATAACATTCTGTTCCTGCTATATATAAAATGTATTCATATCCTCTTTAATTAAATGTATTTGTTCTTCTAGATTTTATCCTGTAGTATGCGTTACTGTTAATAAATGTTGCAACTTTCTCCTATTATATAAATATTCCAAACGTTTAGAATCCCACTTCAGTCTACTATGAAGTTTTAATACTTGTATGAGATCAGCTGTAGTGTCTTCCCTCCACAAAGTTTGATCTACATACATAACATAGACTGAGTTATGCGCCTGAGCAAAATATGATAAATTAATTTGAAAATGTTCTAATAATAAAGGTAAATTAAATGTCCAATCCCCTGGGCCATTTCTTGGCTTTTAGTATTCCCCAATCCATAAGTGTAACTTGTTGTGGTCTGAAAATTCTGCTGGCTGAATAGCGACGTTCTGCATTTGTATGGTTTGTGAAATGAAAAAGAAATCAATCCTTGCTGCCAAGGCTCCTTTTTGAAAACTGGGATCTGACTGTCCAGTGTGTCTAAGATATGCATCTTTTAAATTAGCATGTACGATCATGGTTCTCAGAAAGGCTATATCACAAAATATGTTTTTATTGATGGTCCCCTCCCCCAATCAATAATATCTAGTCTACAATTAAACTATCATCCCAGAATGATGTTATGTGAGGAATCTAAAAATGGTTGTATGGTCCTAAATAAATCTACTCTTGAACCCTTTGTCTGTGGAGCACAAATGTTAATGAATCTATACAGGACTTTACCTATTTTAATATCCAATATCAGTACCTGGACTGGCATGAGGTCCAGCATTTCTATTAATTTAAAGTGTACACCATGAAATAAAATAGCTACAGCTGTGCAAGTTTCGGTGGCCAGGGACCAGTATGCTAGACCTATGGCCCATTGTCCAATGGCTTGTTTTATTTCCATTGTGGTGTGTGGCCACGTATCTTGGAGGAAAAAAATTCCTGCCTGCAGAGATCTTAAGTGTAATAGTATTGCTAACCTTTTTTTGTGATTTTTCATGCTATTTACATTTATAGAGTGAGTTATTCAAACTGCATCAGGCTGTGGCGCAAGAGGGGATGCAGCGCAATGGAAATGTGCAGGGCCCAGGACAGGGCAATATTTAAAGGAGATGTGCCATGGCACATCTCTGTTGAATATGTCACAGAATGCACCTGGCGCATGTACAATGCACTGGTGCAATCTCCAGATGAGGAGGACCAGGAATACTCCAGCACAAATGCAGCTGCACTGTGCACATCACCCACAATATTCAGAGGTGCACATGAAAATGAGGCCATATTGTATGCATGGCACAAATGGGGCCATTTGCATGTCATTATGGCCCCATTTGCATGTGGTGCATAGGGCTGCCCAGCACAATGTGCCTGGTGCCCAGCGTAGCTACTGTCACAGTATGGGTAGACCCTGGTAGTCCAGTGCCCCCCCAGTTGCCCGATTACGGGCAATACGACTGTAAAAGTATAACCTGGTGGTCTAGTGGTACCACCCTCCCTCCCATCTGTATGTCCAATTGTGGGCATAGATATATATCCTGGTGGTCTAGTGGTGCCCCATCTCCTGAATGCCTGATTCTGGGCATAGGTAAAGATCCTGATGGGTAGTGGTCCCCCCCCAGCTCCCGTATGCCTGACTGCGGGCATCGGTAGTGAGAAGCAATACCTGGTGGTCCAGTGGTACCCCCTCCCCTCCCACCCACTGAGGACCCAGGCTACCCTCCCCCCATCATTGGCAGGCAGCTGCACTGCCTGCATACCACCCGGCTGCCTGCCGAATGACAGCATACAGTATGCTCTGTATGCCTATTGGTGCACAGTGTGGACCAATGGGTTTGCAGATCATATTGTACTACACAGGAACAATTATGGAATGAACTCATTCACATTTGTGCTTGTTTAGTAAAGTATGGTCTGCAAGCCCATTGGTCCCCACACTGTCTTATAATAACATACAGAGCATGCTGTCGTCGGTGAACGCTGGAAAGCTGTATGTGGGCGGTGCAGCTGCCTGCCAATAATGGGGAGGGAAGCTGGGTGGCCTGGGTCCTCAGTGGGTGGGAGAGAAGGGGAAGGGGTACCACTGGACTACCAGGTATTGCTTCTCACTACTGATGCTCGTGATAGGGCATATGGATGGGAGGGAAGGGGGTACCACTGGACCACCAGGTTATACTGCTACGGTCATACTGCCCATGATTGGGCAACCAGGTGGGGAGGCACTGGCCTACCTGGATATTGTAGTATGCCTGTGATTGGGCATGCAGGAGGGAGGAGGGACTACTGAACCACTGGGGTGGGAGTGGGTGCTTGTGGACGGTGTCCCCGCTGGGTGGGTGGCCACCCATGACTGTTGGGTGCTGTTTTGCACCCTGCAATACAGCAGCCTGCCTGTGTGTGGCCTGGCTTTGAGCCTTGTTTTCCAGCTCAACTTTGAGCCACTCTATGTGGCGCAACCTGGGGTTGTACCGGCACATGCGCTGCACATCCCGGGCTGAATATCGGAATGTGCCGCATATTCATGGGCATGCCCCCAGCATGTGCGCCACATAGAAACGTACATAGAAACATAGAATTTGACAGCAGACAAGGACCACTTGGCCCACCTAGGCTGCCCATTTTCCTACCTAACAGATAAGCTGCAGATCCTAGTTAACCAACAGCTTAATTCCTCCTACCCCCCACTAGGACTGCCCTATGCCTGTCCCATGCATTCTTGAAGTCCCCCACTGTTCTTGACCCCACGACCTCTTCAGAGGCTGTTCCATGCCATCCACAACCCTCAGTGAAAAAATACTTCCTCACATTACCTCTGAGCCATCCCCTTCTATCTTCAAATTCTGCCTTGTTCTTGCACATCTCTTTTCTGGAAGATGCTACCCTCTTGGACTTTGTTAATTCCTTGAGGTGCCTTAAGTTTCTATTATCCCCTCTCTCCTTCTTTCCTCAAGGGTATACATATTAAGCTCCTTTAGTCTTTCTTCATATTCTTCTGGTGCAGACCCTGCACCATTTTGGTTGCCCCTCTGGACAGCCTCCACTCTGTCTATGTCTTTGCGGAGATGGGGTCTCCAGAACTGCACAGTACTCAGATGGGGTCTCACCAACTGTCTGTACAAAGGGATAACAACTTCCTGTTTTCTACTATTGATGCCTCTTCCTATACATCCCAGTATCCCCCAGCCTTCCTTACTGCCTTCTCACATTGCTTGCCCACCTTTAGGTCATCTGATATAGTACCCCCAGGTCCCTTTCTATTTTTACTGTTGTCAGTATCTCACCCCCATTGTATTACGCTTCCCACGGTTTTGTTCCCCATGTGCATTACCTTGCACTTTCTTTGCATTGAATCTGAGCTGCCATACATTTGACCATTCCTCCAACCTTGCCAAGTCCCTTCTCATCCGCTCCACTCCATCTTGTGTATCAACCCTGTTGCAGATCTTTGTGTCATCTGCAAAGAGACATACTTTTCCTTCCAGTTCCTCTGCAATGTCACTTATAAAGACATTAAAAAGGACCGGTCCCAGTACTGAACCCTGCGGTACCCCACTAGTAACCCTCCTTCGTCACTGTGCACTCCATTTACTACTACCCTTTGAGTCCTGTTGTCTAGCCAATTTTTATCAGGCTACCACCTTGGGACCCACTCAAGGCTGGCTATCTTGTGTATTAATCTTTTCTGTGGGACTGTATCAAATGCCTTGCTAAAATCTAGGTAGGCCATGTCACAGCCCTCCCTGTCTACTACTTTGGTAACAGTCAAAGAAATCTATTAGATTCGTCTGACACGACCTTCCCATCGTGAATCCATGCTGCCTTGGGTCCTGTGCCCCACTGGCCTCTAGGTACTCAACAATTCTTTCCTTCAGAAGTGATTCCATCATTTTCCCTACCACTGAGGTCAAACTAACTGGTCTGTAGTTTCCCGCCTCTGTCTTGCTCCCACTTTTGTGAAGAGGAATCACATCTGCCCTCCTCCAGTCCTCTGTTATGTTTGCTTATATGTTTGCTTTGCACCCTGGAACATCAAGACTTGGGCTGCGCAAGTCCCCCCTTCCAGTATTGCACCGGGGTGCATTGCAGGGGTTGCGCTGGTGCAACTCGGTTGTGCCAGGTACAACCCCTTTGAATACCTGGCCCTCTGTGTATAAGTGTAAAGGGTGCCCCATCATAAATTTCAATGAGGTTGTGAAGATTCATGTCCTACATCCATACAGAGTTAGTTACCTCAAGGGGGTTTCTTTTTCTTTCTGGCTGTACATACTCGCTTCTGTAAGGGTGTCTCTATTGTTTGCACATCCTGGGCTTCTTGCTCAGTTGAGCGGAGGGGTCCTCCCTTTCAGAACCAGAATCAAGCAAAGAAGACCTCTGAGTCCTTATCAGATTCACTTATTGTTTCTGCTAACATCCCAGATCTATTAGATAGGGATGTGACCATAGTTTTAAGGATTTGGGGAGTAGGCAATCCCCAGTTCTGTCCTCTTCTAGTAATCATCTTACTAGTTTCCTGCCACTTTTCCCTTGTACTGGTTGTGGGGGGAGGAGGCATGCTGGAGCTAGCTTGCCGTGTCCCTGTGCTGGTCCCCATGATCCTGACTTTCCATGGTTTCTTCCTCTACTCCCAGCACTGCATTCTGCTCTAACAGTTCAGAATCTATCTCCATGTCCATGGGGGGGGGGAGAGACTCGGTGATGCCCTCAGATGTTTCCATCATTCGGGTTTCTTCCCCTTGATGTTGCTCTGGGAGGTGTGGTTCATCTCTTCTTGTCTGTCATGGGGCTTGTGTTCTTGCTTTACTCCTTTGTGCAATTGCTACTAAAAGTCTCTGCTCCTCACTATCTGTTTGATTAGGCTGACTATGTGCTGCCCATGGACAATTGTGAAAGGGATGCTCTGTAACATTACCAAGGTTACATTTCTGTTCATTTCTACAGGATCCACTAGTGTGACCAATTTCATTACAAATTGTACATTTCAGTTTATCACATAAGCTGCTGATATGTCCAGTCTCTCCACAATGATAACAAGCTTTAGGTTGCCCTGCATAGAACAGGACACCCTGATCTTTTCCTAAAAAAAAACCCAAAACAATTAGGCAAGTGTTGAATTCCTGCATCTGTGCATGTCAAAAGCACTCTTACTCTCCAGCCTCCAGTCCAGATATTGTCTTCAATGAAAATGGTCTCTGGATTTCCCTGCACTGTACATCTGTGTCTTAGCCAGTACAACAGATCCATCACACTTACCCCTTCATTTCTGAAGAGAACTCTTAACTGTCTTGTTCATTGGTTTGGAAAGTGGGATTGCCTTAAATGGAAGCCGTGTTGGGGATTTTTTTAACACTTGGTATTTTGTCCCAAATCTGTTTTTTTTAGGAAAAGATCAGGGTGTCCTGTTCTGTGCGGCAACCTAAACTGTTATCGAATATGAGACTGATATCTCACCAGTATTTAATTTAAAACTAATATTGAATGTAGTTTCCCTAGACATATGTATAAGAGCATATACTTCTTACATATTAAAGTTCACTGTTCCCATTAATAGAGCTCTTGCAATATACTTTCTGTCTGGAAATGAGTCTAGGCCTCTTTTATAGAGTAGCCTTACTGCATTGTGTCTTTTCACTGGGTATGTCGGGGCTCTAAAAAATGATGCATATGATCTGGGTCTTGCCCCTTCTTCTCTATTAGTACTGTTGTTTTGATTGTCATTATTAGGATGTTCACCCCGTTACCTCCAGGAGGCTGTGGTGGGTCTGTGTACAGAGAGGAGGTCTCCCCAGAGGGGGCTTCAGATGTCTCCATTCCTAGTAAATTTGCATAATGTAGATTTTGTGTTAAATGTAAGGACGAGATAGTCAGGAATATGGGTGCAACATTAATACCCTCCATGTTATCTGTGTTATCAGTTTGCTGAACATCAAGGCTGGGTTCTGTATTACAGTCTCACAGTAGGCCCACAGTCTGAATAGGGGATTTCCCTGATACCCATTGTCCTGATGCCCCTTGCTTTTCCCAGCCTGCAGCTGTTAAAGCTGCTTCTACTGACCTGTCCTTTTGTGCAATGCTAATAGATTTATTTTCAGTACCCCATCTTAGGCCAGGAGTTTCTCCTCTCATCTATGCCATTCCCGGTGGGTTACTGCCAAACATTTTGCTTTTGTTCCCCTTGAAAACAAACAGTGGTTCCCCGCTGGTACTTGCTTCAAAATTGAAGAGTCTCCTTCCAGTTGTTGCTGCTTCACCCATTGTAGTAGATGCTCCCTCCTTTGCCTTATCCTATCAGCACAAGCGGTTTGATGTTGCTTCTGTGTTGCTGACATGGCACTCGCTCCAACAGCAAGCTGCATCTGGGCCTGAGAACTCACTGGTCGTTCTTCATCCACCAGCTAGCTTTGTTCCTCACCATTAGAAGTGCTGTTTGTAACTCTTTTTGCTGTAGCTCCGATCATTCTCTTTCTTCATTTAAGAGGTGCTCCAAATCTGTTGCTGTACTTGATATAGCACTGGGCTCCTGTGTCCGTACATCCTCTTCTGTTCATTGATTCTCTTTTGACAAGGTAATAGGCAGCAATGCTGGTTGCCTATCATGTGCTCCTGTATGTTCCATCACACCAGAAGCATCAAAGAAAAGTTCAACCTCTTGCACGGATGAGGCAGAGAAGGTGGCTGGCTCCTCTACCACTTGCCGGTCTGCTCCCACCTGGGCTTCAGACAGAGTGGCCATCTTGCTGGCCAGAGGCTCCCCTAGAGGTGAGCAGGGGAATTTCCCTGGTGTCCTGGCCAAATTTTCCCCATTCACTAAAAATACCACCAACAGCTTAATCTGTTTTAATGTCAGTTGGCATCCATCTGTTTTCCCTTGCCCCAGGATGAGGCTGAAAATAGGCAGAATTGTCTAGTCCTCCTTTTCCAGTCAACAAAAAACAAATAAATAAATAATCATAAGATTACACCATATCCCTAGGGATGCAGACAAGAGGCAAAGCTCACTTATGAAATCACTCAAATGTGCTGAAATTTCATGACAACAGCACACCCCTGAGTTTCGTATTGCTATTAAAATATATTGAGTTCACTTCTGCTCTTGTGACTGACAATTCTGACTATCATAGAGAGGAACCAGGAGGATGTGTTGGGCTAACATCTCTCAAGGAGAGACAGAGACACACAACAGGAGGTTATCAAAGAGGTGCAGAGAGTGAGTAATGAATTCTACTTGGAATCTTTTATGATGTAGGGGGTGGGGTCGAGCATGAGCTGTCTGCTGCTAACTCCACCCCAAACCTAAGGCTTAGCCTATAAATTCACAGAGTTACCATAACTATGTGTGTGTTCAAGTGTTTCTACATAGTATGTGACTTTGGCCTTTTCTCTCAGTGATCTTGTGACAGGGATTTTCCACCCTTTAAGAGAGGTGCCTTAAGGACTTGAGACATCCAGAGTCAGGAAATTAGGGGACTTATAAAATCATAAGAACAAATGTAATAAACTTATGGGACAGAACAAATCACCTGACCATGCATTAAACTACTATTGATGTCTGGTCAGGTGCCAGATCTAATTTGTAAGCCAGGAAATGACAACAAGCCATTGTTAAGCATGCCTATGCAGTTCAGGATGTTCATTAAAGCATGTAACTTATGCCTCACATAACCCCTGAGACATGCATTCCCTGTCATGTATTATTGCCTACATGTTGGATTGTCGTCCCCCAATAGTCAGGAAAGAAAATGAGCAAGCACCTTAGCTGGAAAAGACTAGCGCCACCTTATCACATTAGCAGAATTAGTTGACTTTCAACACAGAGCAGAGACAAAATCTTTGGTGGAGAGTAAACCTCTGGGTAACCAAGCCTCTGGTAACATTTTCCTTTGGCATACATTTTTACTAAATGCTAAGGTTGCTGTCCCAATATGGATGAATGTCAAGAGAGTTTATGGAAAGATGAGACACAATCTGGTTAGAAGACTATGGAGCAGGAATGGAAAACCAGGTTAATGAGCAAAAAGTTAGTTCTCATAGCAAGTCCATGCACAATCCTAGCACATAGCTAAAAGCAACCCTTGATGTTATTCATGGATAGACTTGGATGAATATATCTGGAGAGGTGATCAGGAATTGTTCACCACAGATTATCGCCATACATTGGAATATTGTTATATTTAAATTACATTCTGGACTGTTTTGTAGAAAAGTTTCAACTGAATTTTAAACTGCCCCAAAGGCCTAGTCAATCACTTGTATTATGCTTGATACTTTCTTATAGGACTGGTTTTGTCAGTAAGATTAACACTTTCCAAAAGGGCTGCTCCATTCTATATTTAAAATCAAGTTTTGTTTTCTAAATGGCCTTTTTGTCCTCATATTATTGATTGTACTTTCAGTCTTCGTGTCAGAGTCATTGCCCTGCAATGTCATCAATCTTCTGCTACCCCACCATATTTCCTGGTTAAGATCCTCACACGGCCAGCCCTGAGAGTCACGTTCACTGTCATCCTAATGGTGCAGTGTTTTCCCCACTTCTTGCTCTCCCTCCACCCTGTGCAGTGTTTTCCCAAGCTGGCCATCTGAGTAAAAGCTGCCCAAGACCATTTCCAAACCTGAATCAGTAGTCCACTGTGCCTGTGAGTGGCCCTAAAATCAAGTTTTTATTAATTATTCAGGCCAGGAATTTAGTTCATAGACATTCTAGCAGAATCCATGGTTTACGGCTAGCAATCAGGTAAAGGTAGTGTCCCTGAGTTTGGCCTCTTTTTAAAAGTAAGCTGAATTTGCTGCCATCTTTTTATACTGTTAATATGCTTTAAAAGCACATTTCATCAGTTGGCTCTGACTGGGAGCATAAAACAGGAAGGGACCACATCTCCTTTAAATCTAACAATTATCCACATAGCAGAACTTCACATTTTTACAGTTTGTTTACACAAGGGTGTTATCGAGGGTGAATCTTAAGAAGCAGTAAGGTTAGTTCTAAAACCACTAGAATTGGCTTTTCCAAGTTTTTGATTAAGTTTAACAGTTCTCAAAAAGGCTAGCTACTCAATTTTCAAAGTTCTGAATCAAGTTTTCTCAAGCGTTCAGGTCAGGAATGTTGTGCTTTCAGTACTTCTAGCAGAATCCTTGGTTTATGTTCAGTGTCCATGTTAAGGTCAGCCCCTAGAGCAGTATGTTATCTGTAAATAATGTTGAAGGACACCCATCATTTATAGTTTTAACAGCCTCTCAAAGTGTGTGGTCATCATATGGCTTGGGGACATGTAACAGGGATACAATACTTCTCCCTAAAACCTATTATTTATCCAAACAACATTTGCCCATACCAAAATAACTTCACATTTCTGAAGCAAATAGCAAGGGCATTACTTGGTTGACTCATTATTGTTTAGTTATTTCCAGTGCATATTATAATAATCAGTTTTCTGAGTTTCAAAAGAAGCTTTAATAGCTCCCAAAATGGTGCCCAGTAAGGTTCATTGGCAAGTTTAACTATGGCAAATTGACAACACCATTCTTGAAGTTCGGCATAGTGAGATCCCCAATGTTGACAGGTGAAATGTCACCTGTCAGACATTGGTGTGTTTTCAATTGGGGGGCTGTGCCACCTGAACCCTCCCCTTCTATAGATAACTAACTCTGAGTTGGAGTTGTCTTGGGGGGGGGCAACAGTTGGTGAAAGGGTGAAAATTCGCCCTCAGGTCTCTCACAGTGACAATCTCAAAACCTGCCGAGATTGTCACTGTGAGGGATTTTGCCATTGGGGTTTTGCCGTGTGGTCAGCATATGATTAGGAAGATGCAGAGCCCTCGGGGGTAACTGAAACATGACATTACTGATGGCAGTGTGATCCTAAATGCAGGGAATGTGGACACAAGTGTATGTAGACCCTGGTGGAGTGGCCTGATCTACCAGGTCAATGAAGTGGAAGGCTGTGTAGAATAAGAAAGGAGTTGCACTGGTGAACATAGCACATCACAGTGTTCCCTTAACACGGTCTAGGGAGTGGAAGAAGCACAAGTCTCAGAGCATTTGTTGAGGGTCAGGAAGCCCTAGAAAGTTGAATGGAATCCTGGCATGGTGCCGGGTATGTGGGGTAGTCTTAGCTACTGAATGGAAGCCTTGTAAGCAGAAGGTATAGGCATAAATCCCAAGCAGCAGGAAGTCAGAGGAATCAAAGAATGGAGGAGCATGGAATCTGAGCTAAAAGGAGCGGAGACAGTGGGGGATGTGGAGCCACTAGTGGAATTCATAATATAAGTCAGTGCGGGCTGAGGAAGAGAGCACAGAAAATGGAAGGCATCATGACAGTAGCAAGGCAGGAGCACACATGAGCAAAGAAAGAAAGCTTGCACTGAATATGCTTCTGAAAGTGTTTTATGTAGAAAGTGGTGCAGAGAGTGAGATGTCCACTGCTTGACATCCCTCCACCCCCCACAGTGAATCTTAGGCTTGGTTTGTGAACTGAGAATAACTATTTGAACAGGTTTCAATTTAAGGACAGTGTTGGCTCTTACAACAGACAGTTGTATAAAGTAGTGTGACATTCTAAGTGATATATTCTGAGACAATATGTACTGTATATGGTGTTATACAGACCTATTTTTGCATACAGTGAATCACACAGCACTTTACAAAGCAATTATTTAGATATTGTTAGTAAATGACTATATATAGGCAAACAGAATTACCCTTTTTTGTTTAGCAACACCACTCAAAACACACAATCATTGCAAACTGTATTAGAACCAATTTAATTGAAAGGAGTATTGGAAGCTGTACTTTTATTCAAATTAAATTAAATGAATGTGTGGGTTTCATCTGGTACCTGGGGCCAAATAATCAAATCTGGGCAGAGCAGAGGGCAAAACTTTGCACTGCCCCTTGCAGATGCCCTGGCGCCCAAAACTGTTATATTCGGTGGACTAGTGCATTGGAGCTATTTGACTGAATATAGGGCCATTGTGACCCAGCACAAAGCCACATAGCACTGGGCAGACATGATCCCCAAAATAGGGTGGCGCAATGGCTTGCACCTGCACTAAATTCCCCATATTCAAATGCTTCTATGCAAATGAGGCCATTGGACATGCAATGTGCTAAGGGGTCATTTGCTTGCCCCTTATGTACTCATTTGCATAGGGATCAAGGCTGTACTACATTTCATAACCGCCCGATTCCCTGTTTCCTGAGAGCTATCTCTGGTGCTAGTGGTGCTACCCCCAGCTGATCACCATCGTGATGTGATAAAGTAATGTTACCCTAGTGGCTAGTGGTTCCTCCCCCAACAATCGCTGTCCTAACGTGATAAAGTAATGTTACCCTAGTGCATTAGTTCTCACACTTTGTAATAGTGAGCCTCTCTCAAGCCATAAAAAAGATTTTGAGCGTCCCTCAAATTTGGAAAAACAACTTGGGCCTCCCCACAGAAAAAAATAAATCCTACTTTGCACAGTACACCAGGAATAAAGTGAAACTAATACAGCTGACTGAGTATATTCTCTTTTTATTTGACTTATTGCTCCCCAACCCTGACCCAGCACCCCAGGTTATACTTGTCACTCCTTTTTTCTGACTTTTGGGCCCTTGTTACTCTGTTTCCTCTCTGTCTAGAACAACCAAACCATTTCATCTCTCCCTCTCTTACCCTGTATTTAAGCAACCTCCTGTACGCTTACCTCAGGTCACACCTGAAAACATGCATCGGATCACTCTGCCTTTCCCAGTCACTAATTTATATATAAATACCTACTATAGAAATGAGCCTTGACTCAATATGCCTTTTCAAGTTACTAATTTGCATATAAATACCTATTGTAGAAACAAGCTTTGACTCAGCATGCCTTCCCCAGGCGTTAATTTACATATAAATACATAGCTATACACAAGTTTTGGCTCCATGAGAACTTCCTGGTCACAAATTTGTGCATAAGCAAAGAAATTCACCTGCAGTTATCCATATTTAATTTGTTTTATATTTCACACAAAACAGCCAAAACTTAACATTTAAATACTGTACATTCTCAGACTTGACTGGGCCTCCCCTTGAACAATTTGAGGCCTCCCTTGGGAGGCTGGCCTCACCATTTGAGAACCACTGCCCTAGCAGCTAAAGGTTCCTCCCCCACCGATCGCTGTCCTCATGACAGTTCTAACCCTCCCTGGAGGCCAGTGGTCCCTGCCCCTGCTGATTGCTGTCCCAGTGTGAGAAGGTGTCCTGGCCAAATTTCCCTCATTCACTGAAAATTCCACCAACAGCTTAATCTGGTTCAAGGTCAGTTGGCATTCATCTGTATCCCCCTCCCCCGGGTCGTGCCTGAAAATAGGCAGGATTTGTCTAGTGCACTTAACTGGTCAACAAAACAAAAAAAAAAAAAAAAGGGGATTTTACCCTAGTGGGTAGTGGTCCCTTTCCCCGCTGTTTACCATTCCCATGTACAGTCTTAAACCTACCTGGTGGTCTAGCAGTCCTCCCTCCCTATTCCTGAGCTGCCCATAACATACAATGTATATTTTAACCCTGTGTCTAGTGGAACTCACACCACCCAACTCTAGCAGGTAGTGCCCAATCACCCTTCTCCCACCATCCTGACCCTGAACAGGGACCGGCACAGTCCTCCACTCACCACAATGGCTGGTCACTGACTGAGCTATCAATGAGCACATACTGTATACAGTACACACTTGTTGATAGCTCAGTTGGGGGCCAGCCATAGTGGTGAGCAGAGGGCTGTGCCAGTCGTTGGCATGGGGCAGGATGGAGGGGGAGTGGTGTGGTGAGACACTACCTGCCAGGCTGGGGGAAGGTTGGGAGGTCCACTAGACACTGGGGAAAAATATCTATTGTGTGTTATGGGCAGCTCGGGGATAGGGAGGAGGGACCACTAGACCACCAAGGAATTTTAAGACTTTCCAGGGGATGGTGATCAGTGGGGAGGAGGGACCACTAGCCACCAGGGAGGTTTAGAATTGTACATTATTATGGCTATTGGCAGGGGGGGACCACTAGCCACCAGGGAGGTTTAGGATTGTACATTAGGATGGCTATTGGCAGGGGGGACCACTGGACACCAGGGAGGTTTAGGATTGCACATGAGGATGGCTATTGGCAGGGGGGTACTACTAACCACCAGGGAGGTTTAGGATTCTACACGAGGATGGCTATTGGTAGGGGGGACCACTAGCCACCAGGGAGGTTTAGGATTGTACATGAGGATGGCTATTGGCAGGGGGGACCACTAGCCACCAGGGAGGTTTAGGATTGTACATGAGGATGGTTATTGGCAGAGGGGTACTACTAACCACCAGGGAGGTTTAGGATTCTACACGAGGATGGCTATTGGTAGGGGGGACCACTAGACACCAGGGAGGTTTAGGATTGTACATGAGGATGGCTATCGGCAGGGGGGACCACTAGCCACCAGGGAGGTTTAGGATTGTACATGAGGATGGTTATTGCTAGGGGGGACCACTAGCCACCAGGGAGGTTTAGGATTGTACATGAGGATGGCTATCTGCAGGGGGGATCACTAGCCACCAGGGAGGTTTAGGATTGTACACGAGGATGGTTATCGGCAGGGGGGACCATTGGACACCAGTGACTACTATGTTGGGTGTCCGGTGGGCCACCGCACTTCTTTTGCTAGCTGCTAGGGTTGCAGGGGAGTAAGTCAGGTTTCAATTGGTGGTATGTGCACCGCACAAGTGGTCTGGGCAGAATGGCCTTGCACGGCACACATACTCTGAATACTGGGCTATGCCAATATTCAGGTCCCTGCCTCTTAATTTACATTGCACCCCCCCTCTGACTCTTGCCCAGGTGCAAACTGTGTTTGCCCATGCTAAACAGGCTTTTCAGTATTGCACATCTGCACGAAACCCATTTTGTGCAGGCAAAATCGGATTTGCACCTGGCCAGTCTTTTGAATATATGGCCCCTGATATGAGATTATGTATCAAGTTACTGATCAACTAATTGTTTTAAATAAGTTCAGTAGCCTACAGTAACATGATGTAATGAAGTTTACATCCTTCAGCAGATTGCGTTGTTTCATTTCTGTTTGAAGGTGGCCTTGCAAGGGATGTAAACTTGTGTGTGGTTGATCGGCCTCCTTGTATAGGTAATGTACCTCTGCTCTATTTGAGTTTGCCAATATCCCTCTGAGTTTTTTCCACTCCATTTGTCTGTTTTAACATTTCAATCCTGCAGAATAGCTTAGCAAGCATGTTTCATCCTCTTGGGAATCTTGCCAACTATAATTTCTCTCTGCCACTGCCAACAGGACTCCTGTCTTGTTATCCTAGAGAAAATGATAATATGTTCTCAGCACCTCAACACTGCTGCTAGCTCCTAGTTTGTATAATGACACATTTTGGTTATCCACAACTTGTGGTATTTAATTCTTCTGCAAACTGGGGCATGCAATTCACATAGCACAAGTCACTTTTTTTGTGGTAATTTCCCAAGCTGTGAAAACTAGCCACCAGTTTAGATCTGCAATATTTGGAGCTTACAAAGAGTTAAATAAAGGGCATTCAATATCCAGCCAGAGGCACCAGTGTGGAGGGAGTGATTCTGTAGCTGAGAAGCTATCACTACTACTGAGAGATTACTGTGGGCTGTGAAAGTGAAAAAGCAGTGTTTTAGCTTGTCATGTAATAACATCCTACAGTAGGTTCAGTAAGGAGGGAGTTTTGCTGAAAACTCTGGACTGGGGTGTCTATTTCCAAACTTAAAATAGTTGTATTATTGGCTTCTCGATCTGTTAGCAAGGACTGACATCCAACCAAATTTTAGTTAATTAAATCACGAGTTACATACCCAGTTTATACCATCTTTTGATGTGGTAGGAACACAGCAGGTAGTAGTAAAACCTTGCAGTTCCAGTTTAATTTCAAAGATGTTTTTGTTTCTCTGTAGTGGCTTCACACATTAGAATCTATTCACTAGCTTGTAACTGAATAGCATAGGCAACCCTAAGTTGGAATGCCAGGCAGCAGGGATCCAGTGGGCCCCCAGTGGCCTTCACAGCTGGTGCATAAGCCCGTGGTGCACATGATTCCCGGCCCACCCATGCAGTTACACACCATGGGCAGTCCGGGGGCATGCCAGGGGGCTTACCCACATTCCACTCCATTTACTAAGGTTCAGAGAGCCAGGCCCGGGGAGTGCAAGTTACATGATGGGGACCCTGCTGTAACTTTTACATGCCCCCTCATGGATTTCCACTGGCCATGGTAGCAATGGGACTCCCCTGCACACTGCTGGCACAGCACACTGGACCATGCCTCTCAACTGCCCTTGATTGCAAGGGGCGTCCCTCATGTTACTCCTCAAAAGTCCTCTTTTCTGTCAGCCATCCCGCATAAGGAAGGTGTTGCCCACACAAAGTAAGTGCTTTAAATGCAGACAGTAAATCAGACATTCATTACTTCTAAGACACCAACTCATATATAACCTTCAAAAACAGCAGACTTGGGATTGCACATAGACAGGTGGTGCTAGAAAAAAATCAAAAATGTAACAACTAAGAAAATCGAGCACTCACCAACCTCAATCAAACAAGGACACCGGTCTAGTGCAAAAAGGAGTATTTATTACATAAAATACATACGCCTGATGCTTTTCAGATGGCTCGCCACCCTTTCTCAAAGGCTTTTGTGAAAAGGTGGTGTACAATCCGAAACATGTCAAGCGTATGCATTTTATGTATTAAATATTTCTTTTTGCACTAGAGCTGTGCCCTTGTTTGACTGAGGTTGGTGAGTGCTTGATTTTCTCAGTTGACACATATAACCTTTTACAAGTTCTCCGAAGGGAGAACCAGGAGGCCGGGAGAGACAGCCAGCAAGCCGACCCTGCCCTCGAACACCCAGCAAGCGCAGGGGCTCCGAGCCGCCAGCGGGCGGGCGGCGACCTTGAGGAAGGGAGAACCAGGAGGCG
This sequence comes from Neoceratodus forsteri, assembly GCA_016271365.2. Taxonomy (NCBI): domain Eukaryota; kingdom Metazoa; phylum Chordata; order Ceratodontiformes; family Ceratodontidae; genus Neoceratodus; species Neoceratodus forsteri. Next base: position 602,732,957 of record CM057456.1, on the reverse strand, counting down.
GGAGAGTCAGCCAGCAAGAGTGCAGGAGAGCCGTAGATTTTGCCCACCCCTCCCCCCTCTCGGGTGTTTCTTTTATACACACCTTCCGGCCTAAATTCTTATCTCCGCCCTTAGCCAAATTCTAGCCAATAATTTGGACACAATCCCCTACTGCATGCATTATTATTAACCCTTAGTTACCATGAATATGTTGATGCTTCTCCTACTGCTTCTTTCTCTCACCTATAATATATCTTGAGGATGATACCTTTCCAGTCCATGCCCTTTTGAATAATGCGGCTTGCCAGAGTGATCTCCCTCTCTCACTTCCAGTGGATGCCTATCATTTTCTCAACTATTCACTACTGTTGCTCCATTGTAATCCATGGGGTAGCCCTCAAAAAGGTTCACAACCATTCATGTATCTCTTACGCCCCATGCCCATACCTTGGCTATATAGTGCCCCCTTGTACCTGTCCATCAAGCTGGTACTCTATAAAAAGTTACTAAGCCTTAACCCATCCTGGACCGTCTCTAAAGATTGGACCTCAAGCAAGAAGAAAAAACCCTCTTTTTGGTCCCTTACGCTATCTCTTGAAGCCCTTATTAAACTATTATTTTTCTTGCTGATCTGCATTGGCAATGTTGAAATCAATCCAGGACCCCCAGAAGGATTTACCGCCCCATCAGATTTAGCCTCCATTAAAGGCTTAAGCTTCCTTCACATCAACGTATGCAGCCTCCTAAAAAAGATCTCTTTAATCCAGGCCTGGGTCGCCCACACCTTGCCAGACTTTCTGGTAATTTCTGAGACATGGCTCAAACCTGCTACACATGACAGGGAAATAAATCTACCCAACTACCAGCTATTCAGATCGGACCGCCTGACAAGGGGCGGTGGAGTGGCTATCTATGTTAAATCAAATATTTCTGCATCTTGTCTTAGTGTAACATCAGTACCCAAAGAATTTGAATGTTTATCCCTTAAAATAGCTCTCCCCAATATGACAGCTTTTCAACTGGTTGGCTGCTATAGGCCCCCTCTGCTGACCTTCAACTCCTTAATCATTTTGGGAAACATAATTAAATTAGGCGAGGATACCATTATTTTAGGTGACTGAACTTAACTGGCTCTCCAATGCATCTGCTCCCTAGTATCTTTTGTGACACATATGGATTCACTCAATTAATAAATGAACCGACAAGAATTAACTCAAAAAACAAAAGTAACAGCACCTTACTTGACATTATGTTGGTAAACAAACCGCACCTGTTTTCACATGCTGGAGTGTTATTCAGTGATATAAGTGATCACTGCCTTATTGCAGGGATAAGATCATCAGTCAAGCCATCCAACCCTGCAAAATTCCTCACAAGAAGAAATAAAAAAAACCTTAACATCGAAGGATATCTCCACGATCTATATCATTCTGTACGCTGGCAAGAATTCTACCATACAGCTTCTGTGGAAACAGCACTCAAGGTGCTAAATGACATTATCATAGGCGCCCTCAATATTCATGCACCTTTCACTAGCGTTAGAATAAAAAACAAATCCTGCCGCTGGTTTTCTGCTGATCTTAAATCTGTACTGCTTGCCAGAGATAAACTCTGGAAAAGGGTAAGAAAGACCAAGGATCCGTTTGACTGGCTTCCAGTTCAGAAAAGCCAGAAACAGCTGCGCCAAAAAGTGAGAGAGGCCAGGCTGCCTTCTATACAGCCGAGCTTGATGCCTCCTACCTTAACCCAGCCAGATTCTGGGGCACCATCAAGGGATCCTAGGGCAGGACTCCTGTGCTTCCTTGCCATCCCAAGTACACCATAATAATGCTGTTATCACTGACAAGTGTGAAATTTTAGGCGCATTCAATGATCATTTCAGTACAGCTGGCCTAGCTTTTGACTCCTCCCCAGCAAATCTACTACGGTCACAACTTAAATTCCAGTCGGTGATGGTCAGAAGACTGCCTCTTCATTTCCTTCAAGCCCATTTTATTAAAACAAGTGGAAGACCTATTGCTATATCTAGACACCAAGAAAAGTGCTGGTGCAGACTCCTGGACCCCTACTTTTTAAAAATTGCTCTTCATGCCATTGCAGTTCCCTAACCCATCTTTTAATCTGTCCTTATCCACTGGTTCTGTTCCTACATTGTGGAAAACAGCACAAGTGTTTCCCTCCTCAAATCAGGAACCCGTGGATCTCAACAATTACAGACCTATATCCATCCTACGGTACTGTCTAAAATGTTAGAAAAACTGGTAAGTATCCAACTTAGAGACTACCTCGATGCTAATAATCTCATAACTCTGCTCAATCTGGGTTTAGGACCAGACACAGTACCATTTCTGCATTAGCAAAAGTAACAAATGATTGGCAAACTGAGTTAGACAAAAAAGCAACATCTGTGCTGTATTTCTTGACCTAAGTAAAGCCTTTGATACAGTGGATCATGAGCTGCTGATTTCCTCACTGCATTCCTTAGGCCTGGATCCAACCTCTCTTGGATGGTTCAGATGCTACCTCACTGATAGAATACAGCAAGTGAAAAATGAAGGTGTCCTATCCTCCTCAAAACCACTTCTAAAGGAGTACTGCAAGGATCCATCCTGGGCCCTATCCTTTTGCTATATATATCAATAACATTGATTCCAACCTCACTGTTGCCAATGTTCATCTTTTGCTGATGATACTGTCTTGTATGTCAGTAATCCTCGCCATCAAAGGCCTGTGAGTTATTACAATCAGAATTCTCCTGTTGCAACATCAACTACTTGAAAAGAAACTACTTTTAAATGCCAAGAAGACAAAGGCTATGTTCTTTTCCACCAATATATACGCTTCCTCTCTCTCAACAAACACTCTTCCCCAACTATCCACCATCCTTGGAGAAAATCTTGATTATGTGGTTAAATTCAAATATTTAGGGTATGGATTGATAACAAACTTGATTACACTCATCATGTTGAGGAGCTTCTGAAAAACTCAGACAGAGCTCGGCCTATTCTTCAGAATCAAACATTACCTAACAAAGAGTCTAAACAGAGACTAATTCAGGCTTCATTTCTATCTCTCATCGATTATGAGATTTCCTATATGGCCATTGCACTATGTCCTATTTAAGTAATTTGGATACCTTGTACCATAGAGCTCTAAGATTCATCACAGATCTTCCTTTCAACACTCATCACTGCTTCCTCTATAATGCTGTTGGCTGGACATCCTTACATCTCAGGAGGAAAAAAATGCTGCATTATGGATTTACAAAGCTCTGTCAAACAAACTTCCACCTTATATTTCTGGTTGCTTTACTCTGGCTACACGAGATCATATGCCCTAAGAAGCAATAACCTTATCACCTTGAAGCTACCTAAAGTCTGTACCCGGCATGGGAGGTCTGCAATCAGCTATTTTTTAGCATCTACCTGGAATTCTCTACAGAAGACCCTAAAGCTGAACACCTTCATCCCTATAGCATCCTTCAAAAAACTTTTCACAAATCTCTTTCCTGAGATATGCAACTGCTTCCACTAAGCCTAGTCCCTTCTTACCCTTTACCCCCTTTTTTTCCTTCTCTCTATCTCTGTTTATATACTTTTAAACTTAGCTACATTATACCCTGCAATCCATTGCCATTCCTTTCTTTATTCCCCCATATCTACTTCCTTAAGTTTCTATCCAATTATAACACACCTAACCACTTTCACAATCCCAGTACCTCATAGTTATTTGTGTCAAACTTGTCTGATTTATTGTTTAGTTGTACAAAACCATTAGCTACCTTGCTTGTATATACATTCTTTATTACTGTACCTATTTATTTATATAAAAATCTTTGCCTCTTCTCTGTATTTGTTTATGTATTATACTGTACTTTATTTTGATCTTGACCTATCAGGTCCATCTTGTAAATGAGCATTGCTCAATGATGTTCGCCTGAACAAATAAAGATTTTGATTGATTGATTGATTGATTGATTGACAAGTAAACACAATGGTCTCCACAGCTTTCTGAGCTTGTATCCATATTTGCAGATGTGTCCCTCATTATGAGGATCAACATTCATCATTGTTCCTCATCTCATGTGTCAGTGCCCCTCATTCCAGTCAGATAAGGTTAAGATGTATGCACCAGGCTGGAAGGGAGTGCAGGGGGCAACCATTCAGTCGTTAGCCCATTGGTATCTGCTCATGGGGTCAGAATCTTACCAAGATACCCTGCATGCACACAGCAGGGAATCCACTTTGGGACTCAGGATGGGCATCCGATTAGATGCCTGCCTGCATCCCTTGATCCACTCCTGTGCAACTGTGCTCCACCCCACACAGCTGTGCACTGGGGGGGGGGCATAGACAGGTGGCTGGCAGTGGTGAATACAGACTGGGGTGTGGAGCTGTGCAGGCTCTGTACACGCAAACTGACATCCATCCCACACATTAGGGAATAGAGCCCAATATGTTTATTAATGAATGTACGTTTATTCCCCTCACAAAGTGCAATACTAAATGAAATAATTAGAATATAATATTTACTCAATAAGTAGTCAGTGATAGCCAATGTTAAGGTTCAGAATATCTAGAAATATTAACATACTAACATACTAAAAGCAAGCACAACAGGCCAAATGGTCTGTCTTGTCTGCTTGAAAGCCAGCAACCTAATGGCTGCTTGCTTCACCATCCCCATCTGCCCCCAAGAGGGTCTTCATTTGTTTCAGTTTCCCCTTGTACCTGTCCCACCCCTTCTTGAAGCCCTCCACTGTACCCTCTTCTACCAGCCTCCCAGGCAGCACATTCCACGGCTCCACCACCATCTCAGTGAAAAAATGCTTCCTACGCTCCTCCCTGTAATTTCCCCCCCTTCCAGCTTCCACTCGTGGCCCCTGGTTGTTCCCCCTTCTTTGACCTAAACAGCTCCTTGGTTCCACTCCTGGTTATTCTTTTTACGTACTTGAAAACCTCTATCTTGTCTCCCCTATCCCTCCTCTCCTCCAGTGAGTAAAGCCCGAGTTCTTTCAGTCTCTCCTCATAAGGCCTCCCCTCCATGCTCTGAATCATCCTGGTTGCTGTCCTCTGAACCCTCTCCAGCAGTACTATATCCTTCTTCAGATGAGGTCTCCAGAACTGTACACAGTACTCAAGCTAAGAAATCCCCATTTAGTTCAATTGAATTTCCTGTGATATGTCTTGATATATCTAGATATATAGTGCAACTTGTCACTAGCTACCACTATATTCACATATGGAATAATATATAGATTTAAGGACATTTAGTCATTTTACAAAGGTAAGAAGTCATTACAAGATTTTTTGCCATTAGGTTTTAAAATAAAGTGCACAAGATGACCAGATATGAAGATCTCAGTTGGCATGATTGATCTTTCTGTCATTCTGTTTCAGAATTAAATCCTTTAGAACGTGATTTAGCTCAGTTAGTGACCAGTCTTACTTTGTTTGCTGTGTAGCTCTGCACTAGATACAGTCCTTCCCTACAATTATTTAAAGACGCTTGTTCACAAAATCTTTTTATTGCCACTTTTTTGATGAAGTATAAGTTGAATTGCTTGAAACAAGTGATAATCCCAGACGTGGATCTTGCTTGTGGTTATTTTCCGACAGAATTCAACATTAAAACAAAAGGGACTGGCAATTGTGGGGGGGAGGGGGTGCAGGCATCACAGGGGGTGGTTGTGCTCCCCAGCAGACAACTAGCTAGATGGCTGCATTGCCTCATATAGCTCCTAGGGTTGCCCTGAGTTAAGTCAGGGTTTTGTTTGGTGGTATTTGCACTGTGCAAAAGGACCACACTAAACCCTTTTGTGAAGACCAAAGCTGCTGCTGCATATGGGGTAGTGTGCTTATTCATAGACATGCCCTCCCTTGCCCGCACGCATATATTATGTTTGCGGGCACTAACCCTCTTGGCACATGCAACAGCCCCTTTTGAATAAGGGGCTCCAGCACAAACCCAGATTTGTGCCAGCAAAGTCCCATTAGTGCCCACACAAACTTTTGAATGTCAGGTCCCCCATTGCTTAAGACAACAACTGACAGCTTTTTTAAAACAACATAGTGGGGAAGATATCTAGTGGAGTAAAACAAATAATTATTTATTTAAAATAGGGGATTACAGCCCCTGAGCACTGTTCTAATGTTTAAATTAATAACAATTAAAGGATGCTTCTCATGAAAACTTGTCTAGAAATCTTACTCCCCAATTTTGTTTTCCAGAGGATGTCACTTTCTGTAAACTATGCCATTTGTGTTTGGAAGTTTCTTTAGGAGTGCAGTATGTTCATATACAGATTTTGGAATATCTAGATTGTAAGGGTGTCTTGTCAAGTTATCAATTTGGCCTGTGCCTTTAATGTTTTACATAATTGCTTTAACTTTCCTTAGCACACTGGAAGACCAGTTACCCTGCATTAGTGCAACTGATTAGAACCATTTGTTATTTATTTAACTAAGATTTCTGACTTGGTACATCATCACCTTTTACTGAGTGACTTCATTATGCATGTCTGAAATGTTTCTTTTCTACTCATCTGTCTGTGTGAAAAAAATGATATTACTTCTGTAAGTAAGACAGCTGCTCAGAATTCATTATGTTTGCTACATAATGTAAACAGGGTCACTATTTTTTTTTTCAAATTATTTAACCAGGTGAGACACACTAAGCTGAAAGCTTGTTTACAGGTGCAACCTGGGAGCACAGGGAAATTAAGTGACTTGCTCAGGGTCACACAGTATGCAAGTGGGGGCTCTGGGATTCAAACTCAGGTCTCCAGATTTGCAGCTCTGAGCCTTAAACTACTGTGCCACACTGCCTCCGAAGGGCAACTGACCTAATTGATAACATGATAAGACACTCTTACAATCTACGTATTCCAGATATATTAGATAATTCTTTTTTAAAGATTTTAACATTGATCCCCCAAGACCCAGCATCTGAGCTGGTAATAGAGCTATAAATATTGGATGTCTGATTTTCTGACCTACTTTATAGCAAGTCCACACCTAGCAAACCTGGATTGGAGACTCCCTGGAGTCCTTCTATAAACTAGGCCTTAATCAGGAAGGACCAAGATAAGTATGTGCCTGACCGTAATTTGGCTCAATTTGTACTGTGCAAAATGTTTTATTATGATGAGTGTGGCATGGTGAGAAATGTTCTTTGCATTAATCATGCAAAATGAGCCACTTTTGAAACACAACAGGGGAAAGGAGATATGATAAGGCCAGGAAACATACTGTATGCAAGTAGTTGTGAGTGGAAAAGGATACCCAAAGGTAGAAACAGCCACAGAGAATTTTGACTTTCATTGCATTATGTCCCATTATCTGATGGAGGAATAGCTCAGGCCACCCAACAGAGGCATCTGAGATGTTATGATTATTACCTAGTGTATGCAAACAAACTGTATTGTAATTAATTGAATGGAGGCATACAAAGACATATCAGTTAAGAGGCATTTTGTCAAACTGAAATGTATTAATTAAAAGGAGAATAGCAGATGATAACTATACTGCACTTTGTGAACAAGTAAATAATCTAGGGTACAACCCGGGACTCAAAGCAACTAAAATTTAACTAAAGGATTTAAGTGTAACTACTAAGCTACAAAAAGAATTATGGAAAGACAAACGACTGTGGGAGTTGTTAATTTTTAACATACAGATACATGAAAAATGGAGTAACAACTTCTCCCTGTAACAAATACAATATAATTGATTATTTAATCAACAGAATAACTGAACTTGTGAACAAGCTGAAGATAATTCCGCAGCAAGCTTCGAAAGAAGGCCACACTAAAGGCACAGTAAATATAGGAAATGTAAACCATGTGGAAAATACAGTAGCAGCAGACATGATGTTCCAGGATGTGAGGAAAGAAAAGCAGTCAGAAGTATTAGCAGGCAGTTTAACACAGAAGTGGATCCACGTGGGAAACCATCAAGAGAAGGAAGCAAACTGAAAAGAGGTAAGTGAGCACGAGGGACAGTCGACTGCTTCTCACTAACAATCAGATATGGCCTTTTAAAGACTAAGGCAATGAAAAAGTACATGAGATTCCAGATAGTATAGGCACAGCAGTGTCAAGCAAGGTAAACAGAAGATAAAACACAGGAAGGCAAATGTTATGAGTGATATAGTTTTCAGATACACAGATAGACAGGTGCAAAAAACAAGCAAAGCATGTCTCATGTGCCACACTGCATTTCCAAGGAAATTAAAAGGTCCTGAAGCCAGAAACAGGAAGTACATTTTACAAAACAATAAAACTGAGGAAATGCTATTGGATTTCAGAATAGAACACAGTGTCTCCAGGAGGTTGAAATGACAATAAACATTTTACCCATTTGTGTAACTGTGTGCTGCTTCTGTGGCCAGTTCCTTTAGGTTTGCACTGGGACATCATAGTTTTGGTCAAAGAATAATCTGGGTCAGTTCCTGCTTGATTTTTCACAGGAACACCTGAATAACTCTCTGTGGTTTATGTCTTCCTGGGTTTTGTGCTGGGATCACACAGAATCTTTTAAAACTTTTTTGCTAATTATGTAATGTTAATATGTAGACACGTTGTTGGGCATTATGCAGTTTGCACTTGAACTTTCTCTGGGGATCCTTACGGAGAGTGAGCACATTAAGTTTTGTATGTTTTATACTTGATATGCTAAAGGATAGTATGTCTTTGAGATACTGGAGCCCTTTAGCTAAGATGTATACTGATATTAAATTAATTGGGCTCCACCTGAGATTTTGTAGCCCTTTACTTGGGACCTCATGACATTTCGTATACTAAATCATTGTTTATAGTTGAGCCTACGCACAAAGGTACAGGTCACCTATATGTAGCAAATCCACAGTGAGTAGGCAATCCTACATCCCTGAGCCATGCATCAAGGGTCCCGCATATCCCCTGTGGCATGCACAAAAGGGACATGCATCTCTTCCACACATGATCCCCTGCCTGCTTGTGCAGCTATGCATCCTGCTGGTTAAGGGGCATGTATGGGGACATGCCCAGACTCCATGCCATTCACAAAGGTGTGGAGTGCCAGGTAAGGGGGCACAGGATTGGCAGCAGGGAACCTGCTGTATCCTTTACATGCCCCCTAGTGATACCTGCCTGCTGTAGTGGGACAGGAGATCCCATCACCATGCTGCCTCAGCCCATCAGGCAGACAGAGATGGCTGGGGCAGCCATTCAGGTACTCACCCATACTTTACAAAGTACTGGTCCAGCACTGTCCCAGAACCCCCTGCTCTTATGGAGCAGGGGATCCACTTCAGGACCTGGGACAGACATCCAACTGGATGTCTGCCTAAGTCTCTGAGTAGCTGTGCACTGGGTGAGGAGGCAGGGCTGCAGACAGACATCCTGCAGATGCATGCAGCTGTGTATACCATACATCCTGTGACTGTCCGCTGCTGCATAGCTACATGGGCCAGGGTAAGCATGAAGCGCTCACCTTCATGAATAGGGCCTAATGTTATTAAAGCTGTATAAAGATATGTTTAGAATAGATGAATGTATTTACATTTGTGATAATATGCACATCACTAAGCACCGTCCATGAAGGAGACTATTTATATGGGAAAAGGGGAAGAGACAGGCTTTGCTCTGAAGAAGGTGGGACATGCTCACTGAAACATAAGGATGATCAGGCATTCAAACAGTTTGCCCCAAAAAAGTTTGTAACTGCCTTTGGTGGTATAAGTATCTTTTCAAACCAAATAAAAAAAATTGTATTCAAGTCTGCTACATTTCTGCTTGCACTGAATCACTGAGGCTTTGGGGAATTGACAGCATTTTTGTTTTGTTTTTTTACTCTTTTTCTGCACCCCAGTCTACAGGTAGGGATGTACCCTACTATTCAGTGCCCAGACTATTTCCCTAGCATCCCCACCAGGCCACCTGCATGGGTGGCCCTTAGCTTGTCCCATATGGCGGTGCTCCCTCAGAGGGCTGGGACAGAGATTAATATCCACCTGAGGCCCAAGCCAAGGCTTACATCTTGGGCATCATTCAGGAGGTAGTCTAGGAGTATCACAGAGTTTCCCTGACCATGGGTTTTTCCTTGATTACTGCCAGGAGTGTGGATGTGCAATGATGCCAGCATGGGACAGGTGTAGTCCCTCACCCATCCCACAGATGTCCATTGATGCCTTATGATGCCAGGTGGTCCTTGCTGCTTGACACTCAGCCTTCACTGGGTGTCACTAGCATGCTGGGAATCCACAACTCTCCCCCTGGAGGTGGAGCACCGTCCCTATGATGCTCATCCAACCTCCCACTGGCTGAACATCTGATGCACCGTGCTCACTACTGAACCTGGATCATCAGTGCTGTGAGTGGTAGCACTAATGCTGCACCATCAGGCTGGTGGGAACTGACAGTGTTGGCCCTGGTGTCTCCACATGGTGGTACTTGAAAGCTGCTTCAGAACATATGCACTCAGCTTGTCGACCATGTAGCTGACAAATGGGTGAACTCTGAACATTCTTTTCTTTTTTGACAACTAGACAGGTGTGCTGTAGAGACAAGTAAACACAGAATTCTGCTGTCTGCTAGGAGTCACAATCAATCAATCACATGACTGAAAGGGTTGGCAGATGACTGGAGCCCCTTGAAGATCACCTCCTGAAAGTGGTGCATCTTGGAACAAACAACTTCAGTGATAAGAAGAAAGATCAAATTATTAGAGACTTCAGAAACCTAGGACAGAAGATTAAAGAGAGTAAAGTAGATGCCATGTTCTCAAAGACACAGTGGTAGCCAGTGACATGAACCAGAAAATCCAGATATATCACAAAATATCACAATAAATACCCATTTATTTCAATTGGATTTTTGTGATATTTCCTGATATATCCAAATATACAGTACATCATGTCACTGGCTACCACTTTACTAATGATCCAGTATGCAGATGACAGATGTAAAACCAGGATTTAATAGACTGAAACTTAGATCAGGTGTTGGAGCATGTAACAGGGATGAAGAAGACCCTGTCCCATTTATTACACAGAAAGAGTTAAATGCAAGGATCTGTTCTGTTATCTCCTTTTCTGTCTCTTGTCTGCCTGGTTGGCCAACAAATGTTCTCATGAGACCTAGGAACTGATTACTCTGACAGTCTCATGATTCTCCGCCTCTCTCACTATCTCTCTGCCTTCACTTGCTGTTTCTGTCTTTTCTTTTCCCTTGCGTATTTGCATTTATAACAATATGTGTGATTTTTTTGTGTGAAACTGTAAGTGATACTGGGATCCCTAAGTTTCAAACTGTATTTAGTTATACTGTTTAAATGATTGCAAAAAGCTATTTGGAATTTAGAGGGGGGTAACCTTGACATGCAGCACAAACTCTTTTGCAGAGTTGTCAACAAGAGGCCAGTTCTGGGACATCATGTTCTATTTTGTTTCACCTGCAAGGAAAAAAACTTACAAACTTCTGGTCTCTTAACAAGGTCAGGATGCAGAAATAAGAGCAGTAGTGCTTTTGCTAGAGTGGGGGAGAGAGACTGAGAAATGGAAACTCAGAATTAGAAATTCCCTCAGATGAAGGATCTTGTTTTCTCTGTTTGTACTGCCTTTGCAAATAGTTATATGAACAATTTTATTTTTAATTTTACTGTTATTGGAAAAAATAAAATACTACTTGTGAAACTGATACCTGCTCCTGGTTTTTCTATGCTTCCTGACCTATGCCTCTATGACAGAGCAAGGAAGAAGAATTCACCTCTTTAGAAACAGGATGACCTTTGGTGTACAAAACAATTTTTTTCAGGAAAGATGGATTACTCCTGAATTAAAAGGAAACATGTGTCTTGGGAAGCAGGGTCAACACAACAAAAGATAAGACATTACCTGATCATGGGGATGGGGACACTGATGTTTAAAATAATAGTGATAGGCAACAAATGAGCAAAGAACTGCTGCACCTGCATCCATCCACTTGTGTCCACACAACCCTGCTGGTATTTTCTGAAGTTGCAACTATATATGGAAAAAAAAAATCACAAGTTTCAGCAGAAAACAGATACAACTGCATCCATTTTGGATGCAATTGAGTCCATTTATGGACACACTCTCTGGATGCTGATAGGCCATCTAATGAATGGGTTAGCAGGTTTGCATGTATTTCTACTAATAAGGGCAGACACATTTTGGGCATTTCCATCTGAAAGTTCTGTCCCCTATATTTAATACATAGGGGTATTCAGAAATACACCAGATGGCAGTTTGGAGTTTCAGGACACACATAAAAGAGATCTCTAAGGCAGAAAATGCATTCATTCCAACCTTCATGCTCCCTACTAACAATTTTAGTACTGAACCCTACATCAAAGCAGTAGACCAACAAATTGATTAGTATATTACTGATAACACTGTAGCACTAAGACATAATTTAACTAGAATAGAAAGATCTGTAGAGCATGTGGAGCAATTACAGTAATGCCTGGAGTAGATGAGAAGCCGTCCAGAATTTTTATTATAGTTACACCAAGTGGCAAAAATAGCTAAGCCACAATAGCATTGCAGATCTTACAAAAGCAGAAGTCAGCAAATGAGACAGAGTCAGAAAATAACATGTTTGAATCAAGGCACAGTACAGCTGCAATATAACTTTATGCATATAAGGCAAAACATTTGATTAGGGCATGCAGACAGTAGTACTCCAGCAACAGTATAATTTAGCAAAAGAGAAAGGTTACCCTAATAAAATGAAAATAATGTGTACATTCAAGTAAGACACTATGCAGGCACCGTGCATGTTAAAAAAAAAATTAAAATACTGAGATGATGACACCAATCGGATGCAATAGTACCTAGTAGAAATTCTATGAGGAAAATGGTAATATATTTGGGTGGTAGATGGGAGAAATGCAGGACATAGGAGTGGCAGTGAGACACTGTATCTGGTCAGCTGAAAGGTGATGTGGCAGTCTCAAATGACACTGCCACCAGAGATACAAGTCTGACAATTTCCCCTGGTTGCCCCATTGTGTCCAGAATGGGTCCCATAAAAGCTCTAATCAAAATATGTGGATCAGCAGTTCTTTAGAGGGAGAGCTATACTATAGATACAAATGGCATTATCATAAAAGTGGAAGATATCAAATACCAGCACAGACTGATGACACAGTTAATTCAGTTACACTGGACTGAAGTATCTGTGCAGTAACATCGCCCATACAGAGGGCCTGATGTGTCTCATAACAACACTAGGGGAAAGAGTGGAAACATTACCTTCAATAGCATTGCTACAGGACTTCACATAGATAGTTTTATCAAAGATGTTACTTAAATTTGAGAATGATTTCTGTGAACAAATCAGAGGGACTGCCATAGGGAGCACAATTTTCCAAGTTATGCCAGTTTACATGTTCAACTATTTGAAAATCAATATAACAATTCCCCAATGTAACTTGTGTTTAAAAAAAAAATCCCCATCATGAAATTGAAATATCAATGATGTTTTTATGCTGTGGAATGTGATTCATAAGGAATTACAAGAGTTCCATCAACATATAAAATCTGTTAAATGTCGTTTTTAATTCACGTTGGATGTTTGATATGTAGACATCCCATTCCTAGATGTTATATTCTTTAAAGATTAGAGTAAGCTGAAGAATAAACTCTATAGAAAAGCAATGGACAACGATAATAGCTTACACTACAGTGCTGTTCCTCTAGATAGTTTGAAATGTAGTTTCCCTTACAGTCAGCTAATCCAGATTAAAAGATACTATGGTTTAATGAAGAATTTTCAAAAATAGGCAGAACTACAAAGAAAACGTTTAAAGACAATGGATATCTGCCTATGCTCTGGAGGCAACAAAAACTAGAAGTAATGGTAGAACAAGAGACTATCCACTACACACTTCAACAAAAATAGAACAGTAATGAAACAATTGTCAGCACTACATATCTGCATTTCTTAGAGAGAATAAAAAAAAAACTGTCTTGGACAAGCATTGACACTGTATCTTATTCAATAAAAAATTATAGCCTTTCAACAGCAACCTATGTTGGTTTCAAAAAAGGGCAAAGGCAGTAAGGGACAGAATAATACATACTGCAGACATGATGGGAAAAAACAGCCAACAAATCATTCCTGCTGGGACCACATCTGTCAGGGAATTTTCCCTGTGGAAAAAGTATCCTATGCAGAAACCTATAAAATGCTTTTTTTTAACTACAACAAATACAAAAAATATGAAATCAAACAACATCACTTGCAGTAGCATGAATGTGATATACTTCAAAGATGCTCATGTGACACAGTTTATGTGGGCAAAACTAGCCAGGATTTCTGGGTGAGAATCTTAGAAACATAGAAACATAGACTTTGACTGCAGATAAGGACTGCTTGGCCCACCTAGTCTGCCCGTTTCCCTATCTATAGGATAGGTCGCATATCCCAGTTAACCAACAGCCTATTTCTTCCTATTCCCACATTGAATTCTCCCACAGTTTTAGACCCCACAACCTTCTCAGAAAGGTGGTTCCATTCATCCACTACCCTCTCTGTGAAAAAATACTTCCTCACATTGCCCCTGAACTGCTCCCCCATCTTTAAATTGTGTCCCCTTGTTCTTGCACGTCTCTTTTTCTGAAAGATGCTATCCTTCTTGGACTTTGTTGATTCCACTGAGGTACTTAAAAGTTTCTATCATGCCCCCCCTTCTTTCCTTAGGGGTATACATATTAAGCTCCTTTAGTCTCTCCTCATACGGCTTCTCTTGCAGACCCTGCACCATTTTAATTGCCCTCCTCTGGACTGCCTCTATCCTGTCTATGTCCTTGCGGAGATGGGGTCTCCAGAACTGGACGCAGTACTCCAGATGGGGTTTCACCAATTGTCTGTACAGAGGGATAACAACTTCGTGTTTTCTGATGGTGATGCCTCTCCCTATGCATCCCAGTATGCCCCCAGCCCTCCCTACTGCCTTCTCACATTGCTTGCTAACCTTAAGGTCATCTGATAAGTTTACCTGCAGGTCCCTTTCCTTTTTTGTTATTGTTACTACCTCCCCCCCCCCCATTGTGTAATCTTCCCCTGGGTTCTTGTTTCCCAGGTGCATTATTTTGCACTTCTTTGCATTGAATCTTAGCTGCCATACTTCTGACCATTCCTCCAACCTTGCCAAGTCCCTTCTCATCCTTTCCACACCTCTGTTGCAGATCTTTGTGTCATCTGCAAAGAGGCATACTTTTCCTTCCAGTCCCCCTGCAATGTCACTTATAAAGACATTAAAAAGGACTGGACCCAGTACTGAACCCTGCGGTACCCCAGGACTGGACCCAATACTGAACCCTGCATAAAAGCTCTGAAAGGCAAAAAGATACAGCTTCACCAGTAGCATATCACTGCATAGAAGTAGGACACTTAGGGATCTCCCTAAGATTCAGTAACATTGAACAAGTGCTACATCTAAGTATGAATATGAAAAACTTCATAAGCAACACAGAGCATATCACTGTATTCAGCAGGAAAAGGGCTGGGGGAATGATTAACAACAGTTTTAAATGGGGGCAACAGTGTGGGTCATCCACAAATATATGAACATATGAACATATGAATGTGCCAGCAGAAACAGACCACCCGGTCTATCTAAGCCTGCTTGAGTGTGCAGCCAACACCCCTTGTTTGCAGCTGCCCCAACCCTATATAATCCTAGTGTGTATCAAAAAACTTTTAAAGCAGATTGAGAAATAGTACAAAGCCAATTATAGATAGCTGATCAGATCTCTTCTTGAGTATAGCACACAAATCTCATCACAACATCTGAGGAAAGATAGCAACAGGATTGAGAAGGTAGCTGAAGGCTTTGGAAACATGGGTTATGTGAACCAACTGACAGAACTAGGACTGTTTTGTGCAGAATAGGAGGCTCAGGAGGTGACATGATTACAGAATTCAAATATCTCAAATAGAGTATGTCAACACAAATGCAGCTGTTCTGGAAGTTTATGGATAAGAGGGAAGGAGGCACTCAATGTCTTTGAATGAAAAGGGTTTCTAGGGAAAGATCAGAAAGAATTACGTCACCAGAATTTGTGATATAGACTTGGATTAGGTTTCCAGAACTTATAGAATAATAGGTAGGTAAATGTGCACAACAAGGCTGTGGTTTCCGTTGAGGGGATTCTACAACATTATAGACCTCAACAGCAAAGTCCAAGAGGTCATTGTCATAGAATCCCTAAGAGGAAAACAGTCTTGTCTGTGTACACATATTCCATCTGTTATTTTTTTATAGTACGCTGTCACCCCTTATTGTTGAACTGAGATGAAAAACAATGACTATTCTGTGAGTTAGTAAGAACTTTACTAAGCAGGCTCAATCAACAATGGCAAGCAGCAAACATGTAACTGGAAATCATTAGTGGCTACAAGCTCATTTCATTAAATCTGTACACTGTTTTCAAAACTAATCGTAGCAGAACAGTAACAATTTATTTTATGTTTGGCAATGACAGCTGCCTTGTCACTAGCAAAGTTACAAAAATACTGTAGCAGCAATTGTTGTGGGAATGCAAAAGTGTCAGCACCAGATGAGGTGAAAGTCTGAAGCAGTGTGAAAACTATCCGCTGAGGTGCTCGATCAGTACAACACTTGTGCTTTAGAACTAAAATTTGTTGTAGTATAGCAGTGATGTCACTGCTATACTACAACTTTTTTGACCTTCAAACTGTAGTACAATGGGATTTCTGGATATATCAGAATCTGCATACAATAAGGAATCACTATTTACCATCAGTGATATCAGTCAACATTATGTCTACCTTCAAACTTACACTAGATAAGTACCTTGAAGAAATGAGGCGACGGGGTAGTTCCACTGAATTGGTGGAGAAATAACTTGATGGGTCAGTTGTTTTATTTTGTCCTAAATTCCTGTGTTTGTATATTTAGGAAAAGAGTTGTCCAAAGTAATATCCATCCCTAGGTACACCAGTGGATCATTTTAGAATACAATTTACTTTTTTGTTTTCATTACTTACTTTCCCTTTCCTACTAAAGCGTTCTTAGATGAAGACACGTGTTTTCTCTACAGTTGTTTTAATTATGAAACAGTGAAGCATTTCCTGAATAACTAACAGGCAGGTTGTAGTACAATTCAAAATGTTTTTAATGAATATCTTACTTATCACTTTCAATGCTTTTTTTCATTAAGCATGCTTTATTATTTTCCAGTAACAAGACATATTACACACAAACTCAAAAATACAAACTTCAAAACTCTAAAATTGCAAATCACAAAAAAAAAAACATGAAAGAAATAATTCAATAAAAACCCACTCCCCAATGTCCCAGACCCCGGAGCTCAGTCTATAATACTACCTAATAAATAAAATGGTAGAGAAAAAGAAAGATAATCAAAGGGGCTCCATATAACTAGAAAATAAAAAGTTATATAAAAATGAATAGACAGCCTACAAATAGAGCAGCAAGAGCTACAGCTATGGCCTTGTGGATGATATAGACAATAAAGTGTACAGGGACTCCCACCTAGAGCGAAACTGATCCAAACACTTACAGAGAGAGGCAATGTGTTTCTCTACCATCAAGGCCAATAATATTTCTTGATGCCACTCTCAGTAAGGCAGAATAGAAGAATCTTTCTGATCACTATCAATGCTATAACAACTAACTC
The DNA here is from genome assembly GCA_016271365.2 of Neoceratodus forsteri. Classification (NCBI taxonomy): domain Eukaryota; kingdom Metazoa; phylum Chordata; order Ceratodontiformes; family Ceratodontidae; genus Neoceratodus; species Neoceratodus forsteri. The sequence continues at coordinate 602,715,305 of CM057456.1, read as the reverse complement.
TGTGTGGACAGAGACACATTTACACTTGATAGGAACACTTTTCTATCGCCACACTCAATGATAAACCTTTCATTTGGTGTTGGATTTGTTTTATTTTCAGTTTGTCTCATTAGAGTCACCCTTGCATTACCTCTTATTAGATAAATGGAATAAATGCTGAAAAGATCAGCGTGATAAATTTTACTGAAAATGCTGCTAGGCTGGATAACAGACCAGCCCTATTGATTCTCAGGTGTGGTGTGGTGTGGTGTAATGTGCAGAACTGTAACTGGTCTGTATCTTTTACTAAAGGGGTTGTCCATGTCCGTGTCCAACATGCAAAACTTCCATAGGCCTAATATTATCAATAAAAGTACAGAAAGACTGACTGTCCATGGTAATATTTTATCTCAGGGTTTCCAAGGCTAGTTAACTTTTTGTGATTTGTTCAGTACAACTTGTCGAGCCTTACAGCTTGTGCACTGTTTTAACAAAGCCACCTGCTTCTACTTCTGCTGCAGGTGCTGTTATCTTTTACAGTTTTTGTTAGAGAGGCTTTTTGATTTGCTGATGCTAGTACTTCAAAATGGGCACTCACCTGGATTGCTAGTTATCTGCAATTGTTTTTAATTTTTATATTTTAAATTTATTTACCTCATCTGTGGGGCTCTTGCCACTGTTGGAAAAAGAGTATTTGGAAATGAAAATGTTTTACCTCATGCTTAAAATACACAACTAAATAATGTGGAAATATTCACATCAACCATAAGAAATGAAAAAGAAAATACAACAAATGGACAGTTAAAAACATTTCTTCATCAGATTAGATTGAAATCAATGCTGGATGTGAGAAGTATGAAACAAGTACAGAATGCCACAAAACAACTAAACCTGTGAAACTGAAAAACTTGTGTTGCATTAATTGAAAAAAATATATTGCTTTGTTAGACTGTATAGAAACATGACCCCTTATCAACACCAAACACTGCACACAGCTAAAACAATACTTCCTGTGTCCATTTGGGACATGAATAGTCTAAGTATTCAATATGTTTCATAGAGAAAAATGTGACTAAATCTATACTGTGTCTTTCCTCCTTTTATGAAGTGTTACCACTGTTTAAGGGCATTCTAATGCATTTTACAGTAGTTTAAAGATTGATTGGTGCATGGGTATTTTTAATTTTTATTTTATTTTGTTAATTGTATGGTTTGGAGTCATCAGTTCCATTACATTTTACATAAACTGCTTTAAGGGAAAAGATATACACAGTGAAACATATTGTATGCAAAATGGCATGCTTCATCAGTTGAAGACACATATCCTTTTCAATAGCCTTTTGTTCCACTATGTCAAAGCTATAAGCAGCTGTAAAATGGATCAACTTATGTACAACAGTATCTTCTACAAATTGAGCTACGGAAACTGTTACTTTACAGTAGCTTTCATTACAGAGGTACTGTAATAACAAATTCAAAGATCTCTAGTCCATGACATTGTCCTTTCCTTAACTGTTGCCTTCTTTCAATAGGGATTAGTACACATCACAAACTCCTGGTTAAGTAACAGTGTAGATGCATAATTAATTAATAAATTTACTTATCTAAAAGAATTTGGAATATGACTCACTGAGACAATTGTTTCACTTTCAGTAGGGCCCCAGAGTGAGAGGAAGCTACTGTAACATTACAACTTCGGAAGGTAACATACACTACACATATTAGACATAATAACTAACTGATACAAGATAGATAACTAAAGTATTAAACTTTTTCCAGAGGTTCTTTTTAGAAATAAGGACATTGACTAGCCTTTGATATGAGTGGACAATCTGTCCAAAGGCAATGCATGCAATTTAGTTGCAGTAAATTCATTGGTTTCCAACCCACTGCTCTGGATAATCTTGTGGCAAAGCTGCAGGAGAGTGAGCAAGTTTTAAAGGAATAATAGGTAAAGCTAGACAAACTAAAATACTATACTGGACTCCTAGATCATTTTCATATTGTTCCTGTAATCTCAAGGGGATTTACAGATACTTTCCAGTAAACCACATTACTTCCTACTTACTACATGGAATTTAAATGGTCAATTTTCCTATGTAAGCCCTTAGGATTATGGTAACAATTTCCCCATAGTTTTCAGTTGTTCTGCAAAATATAGGATATGGGAGCCCTGGAAATAATATTTGTTTTACAAAGTAAGCTACCATTTTTAAAGTAAGATTCTTAAACCTTATAGCTTTGTTTTTTTTTTTTTAGTTTTTCTATACCCGCCATATGAAACATGTAAACATACAGAAAACCAGAGGATTAGTGTGCATACTATTTAAAGTTTCAATATTTTGTTTAAAATTTTGAAAGGAACCCAGTCTCAGAAATTTCTGAATAATCAAAAAGAGCTGGAAGAAAGTTTCAGAAAATCTGGCTGCAGTGACTAGCATTGCAAAGATTCTCAACATTATACTCCCTAGTGCATATTCTATCAGAGCAAATGCTGTTTTTTTTTACTTGTGTTCAAGTGTCTTTTATGATATTTTTAAATGCCTTTGAAAAGAACATAGACAAACAGGTGACTGATTAGACCTTTTGAGACCTGAGGCAACTACGTTTGCAGGCAAAGCTTTTATGGTTCATTTATATACAGTAATTCTATTTTTAAGCCTTATCAGAAGGTGTTTTCCACATGCATTCTAAACTATTAAATGACATCCTTCTCAAGAAATAAAAAACCCTGTTTCAGGAATTATAACTATCTTTTGGCACGACATGGAAATGTAAGCATGTTTATACAGAACCTATTCTTTTCTGGAATTTGTTTAGGTAAATTAGGTTGTTACTATACTTTGTGATGACTCAGTAATATTCCATTCACAAGGTCTCTGTCCAGTAAATACCAATGATTCTGCTAGCAGATTAGTTATCATATTGAATTAGTAAAATTTTCTTTTTTGTTTTCAGCTGTCTTATCATTAGGGTTTGCTTTCGGCCTGTCACTTTTGTTCTCTGCATTTGTGTGTGTGTGGGGGGGGGGATCACATGGATTCTCATCAGACTGAGTAATCTTAGTGCAAGATGAATCTTGGCTAGGAAACAGAGTTGGCCATTGAGTTTGGAATTCATTTGTTTAGAATTATAGCCATGTTTCAGGTTGCAGAGTATTATGCAAGGGATGTGAGTAATTCCCAACTTTGTGGTTGCCTTCCAGCAAGATGAGCATTCAGCTTTCTAGCTGACATAAAGAGAAGCATCACATGTCATGTCAGCTGCACAAACTGTTGGTTAATGCCACCCCTTCCAAAGGCAGAAACTTGTTGAAAGTGGCCAGTGGCCAAAGTTTAGTGACCAGTGACCAAGCTTTTATCAACAATATGTAATTGGCTAACCAAAAGGTTGAGGAGATAGAAAGGTATAAAATGGCTAGTGTAGAGGCTGTAAAGGGCTAGTAAAAGGTGACGGTGGCTAGTAGATGACTACATGATACCAACATGTAGATTGATGTGCCTTGTAAGTGCAGAGGTGTTTGGAGTGTAATTGTTGAAACCATGCAAATAATGATACCACTGTGCAAATTGATGTCTGTGTAGATGCCCAGGTTCAAAAGATGTTGGGGCCCTTTAAATAACTGTAGAAAATAAGTGAAGAGCATAAAAAATAAGTGAAGAGCATATACCGTGTTTAAAAAAATAAATGTTTTAAAGAAAATTAGCTTTGCTTTGCTCAGCAGATATTTTGTACAAAACCTTCCTTCAACCCAAGGTCATAGCCAAAGATAAGGTCCAGCTACTTCAACCCACTGCAGCTTAGATACAGTTCCTCATGTTATAATTTCTTGTGTTTAAAAAAAATGTGTAACAGAGAGTTGATAAGAAACAATTATATCCTTGTTTTGGCCACTGTCTAGTCATCAAGATATTTAAAGTGAATGTGAAGTCCCCTCATATGTTTTCTGTATCCTAAAGTGAGTTATTTTTGATAAATGTAAAATCACCTGATCACTTGTTTTTCCATCGAAGAATGACCACATGTCTCGGCAAAGTGCCAAATGTATCTTATGACTGAGGTATCTCATGGCCACTCTATTTTTTGAACCTAAACCTCAGGATGTATCAGATGACCTAGTGTCTAGGCTAAAATGTGCTGTAATAGGCTTTGGAAATTTCCACCATGCATTTTTGGGGTATAAATACAGGACCTAAATGTCATGGCCAGTGTGTTTTTTAGAGGAATAGCTACGGCTGCTATAGATGCTAAAACACCCAGAAAAGGGAGTGGTTCACTCCTCTTTTCTGTACCTGTAGCCCTGATGGTAAAAAGCCATCAGCTGTTTAGATTTGATCATGTTAAAGGTAAAATTGTTAGAGCTTATTTGGTATTAATAAATTGCAACTGATTTAAAACAACATTTGGTGTCAGGTGGCTTTATTGGATTACCAGGGACCACTAGTCAAGAACCTTGTGCTTTTACAAACTACTGAGGAGGGAGATGGCAAAAGGATGGTGGGGAAAGTGAAAAGAAATGAAGGCACTGATGTTGCAACAGTCAATACTCCAGACAGCATATTCTTTTTTACCCTAAAGAAAGTTACTAAAGATGGAAATTTGATCTCATCTCTCATACTAAAATAATTGTCCAAGTGATGTCTAGTTCAATGCATAATCTTTTACCAGAGGAATAGCAGGCAACATCCACATGGAACAAAGACAAGCAATTATGTGAGTATAGAGATTAAGCAAGATGCTAAGACATTATCAGCCAACAGGGAACAGTTTTCAGGGAGTATCTCCCGATCATTAGAGAGAGACTGAAGACCCACACACTACTCAGGCACTGCAGTCCTACCCCACCCTTACCTGCCTGTCCTATGCTCCCTAATAGGCTGCTTACGTAGCATCAAAAGGGGCTCTCTTGGGACTCAAAAGCATCACTTCTCAAAACTCAGCGGCATCATGTGCCATATCCTACTTCTCCTACTCATCCTCACAGGCAACATACACTCTAACCCAGGCCCAATGCCCACAGCAGTCTCCAACAAAGTCACCTGATGTTAGCTCACATCAACACCGGTGGCCTCCTTCCCAAGTTAGATGAATTTAAAGGTTGAGTCTCAATCTCCAATCTAGATGTTGTTGCAATAGCTGAGTCCTGGCTCACCCCTAAGATCCCTAACAGTGAGGTACATGTCTAGGCTCCTAGTCCATGTTTCATCAGGATTGTACCTATAAGAAGGGGGAGTGCCTGATCTATGTGAAATCTCACCTTAATGCAACCTTGCTCCCATCCACTTACATGGCAAAATCGTTGGAATTCCTTGCCATTAACATTGCCCTTGGTGCCAGCAAGAAAAAAAAATTTGCAGTCACCTACATACCTCCCCTCAGCGTCCCCAATGGCCTTGATCAGCTGTGCTAAACCCTCTCTTCCCTTAATCCTCATTGTAAAAAGATTAAAAATGGGTGACTTTAAGTACAACTGGCTACTGAGACCAGTTTGCAAGTCTGTACCTCTCTCAAGTCATATCCTAGCCCACCCGCATAAACTACAAAACCAGAACAGCTTCATTGATTGACTGGATCTTGGTCTCACATCCAGACAGGATCCCTTGTGCTGAAGTCCTACCAGACTTCCTGAGTGACCACTCCCCTACCCTGTGCACCTGGTCAGCAAACAAAACCCATGTAGCACTGTTCATAACTATAGCCAGGGTATTCAAATCGCACAAAGCCACCCAGCTACATGGTCTGCTACAAAATATGAACTGGTCCTTCATGCAGCAATCCCAGGACATCGATGAAGCACTCAGCTATTTAAGCAGCCATGTTAATAGGATATGTGACATAGTTGCATCTCCTAAAAAAAGAGTCAACAAAGGTAACTCTCAGCCCTGGTTCACCCCCACCCTTATGACATTTATGAGGGAGCACGATAAGCTCTGAGCACAGCACAGGGAACTAGGCCTCAAACTGCTCCTACAGAAATATAAAGAACTCAGGAACAAGGTTAAACACCTGGTCAAAATGGCCAACTCCTAATACCATAAAAACCAATCCACCATCCTCAATGCCCCCAAGTCACTCTGGAGAGACATCAGTGATATACTAGGGTGCCAGCAGAAACCCCTCCCTGTCTCCCTCATAGTGGGCAGATCCACAATAGAAGGGGGATAACAACATAGCCAACACCTTCAATAGTAATTTCAGTGAGCTCTCAGCCCACATCCCACCTTAGCACAGTCCTCCCACCAATGTTAGCTCTACTCCAGACACTAATCCTTCCCCTAATTTTTTTCACAAAATGGCTTTCCTGGGCAGACACCTATATATACCTCTCCCAGATGAAAATAAACACCTATATTGGACAAGACAACATTGATATGAAGATCCCAAAGGATGCCTTTTAGGAGGCCACACAGGCTATACAGTTGATTTTCAACCTTTCCCTCATGGCAGGCCATGTGCCAAGCACTGGAAAATAGTGCACATAATCCCAGGGGGGGGCACTGTTGACAACCCTTTTAACTACCATGCCATCTCAATCATGTTCCCACACTCAAAAATCCTTGAAAAAATAGTCAATGATCAACTATCCCAGTACCTGAATAATAGTATCAAGCTCTTCCCCGCACAACATGGTTTCTAAAAAAAACATAGCACCCAAACTGCCCTCATGGTATACACTGATCAATTGCAGTGCACTCTTGACAGAGGAAACTTTGCCAGATCTATTTTTATAGACCTTACCAAGGCCTTTGACATTGTGAATCACAACCTACTTTGCATCAAACTATCATGTCTCGCCCTATCCAATAAAGCTACACAATGGGTCTGCAGTTACCTCTCAGCTCAACAGCAAGCTGTTAAATGCCGTTCATCTCTGTCTGATTTCCTACCTCTAATGGTTGGGGTCCCCCAAGGTTCTATACTTGGGCCCCTCCTCTTTAGCTCATTTGTGAATGACCTCCCCCAAGTCGGCCCCTCCACCAAACTCCTTCTTTATGTGGATAACGCAGTAATCACCTCTTCTCACCAGAACCCAGTGACCATCCAGCTCAACCTACAGTCTGACTTTCTTACCATTTGTAATTGGTTCACAGACAATCTATTAGTCTTCAGTGTAAAGAAAACAAAAGTCATGCTTTACTACTCTAGAAATAAAACCCACACTGTACCCCCCCTTCATATCACCACAGCAAATGGCACCCACATTGAACAGGTACAGACATTCAGATACCTCGGGGTGACCCTAGACTCACATCTGACTTACTCTGCTCATGTTGATGTGCTACTAAAAACTGCCAACACAAGACTCGGAATGTTATAGCAGTACAAAAACTCCTTCCTGCCAGAAATCAAGCAACTCCTCATTAGAAGCTACATACTAACCCTAATTGATTATAGGCTTATAATTAACAAGGCTGCCTGTAACAAGACCCTAGACAGGGTGTGGGGGATCCTGACTAGGGCCTGATGCGTCACCCTTTCATTAAGCCATGACTCCTACAATTGCTCACTGTACACTGACCTAGGGTGGTTAGCCCTTGATTCTCATCTCCAGTAAACCTCACTTGTCACTGGCAAAAAAGCTCTGCTTGGTCATCTTACCCCAGGAGTCCACTCTCTTCTGATCCCGATGACATCAACGCACACCACCAGGAGTACTGAGCAAAACTCCTTGATCATCCGCTGCAGGAAAACAGTGTTGGGCCAATTGTGTTTCTCATTTAGTTTCCACAAACTCTGGAATTCCATCCAAACCTCCTAAAATCCATTGATGCTCTACTATGGTTTAAATCACAGTTGTGTGCCTCACTTGCACAACCCCACCCCTGTAGCTGCTTCAAATGACTGCCCTAGCTCAAACCAGCTTTCCTCCCTATCTGTCTAGCCTCCCTCTAACGTCTGCTTTAACTCACTAACAAAGTGTTTTAACCCAGTTGAAACTTTTTACCAACTGCAGCATTATACTCATTTGTGTTTACTATACTAAATTGTAAATACGTGACTTGAAACCTGTACCATATCAGATGTAATCTGCTCCTTTATTTTGTGTACCACTTGTATACTCTGTAAATATTTTCTCCTGACCCTAGATCCTTTGAAAACAGGCACTGCCTAAAGGATTGTGTGTGCAATACATAAATAAATAAATATGGGATATGCCAAGGCCGTAATGAAAATATCATTGATATTTTTTTCATAGTGTAGCTTGACCTTATGACATCACAAGTGGCGAAGCCCTGAGTGATGTCAAAAGGTCAAGCTACACAAAGGGAAAAATATCAGTGATATTTTCATTAGGGTCATGGCACATCTGATTTATGCCATAGCTTTTATTATTGAATGACAAGAAAAATTCCTATGTCCTGATTGTTCCGTGACTACTTTTAACAGTGATATTAGCCCAGCATAGGCTTACTATATGAAGAAGAGCGTAAAGAAACTCAATCTGAACCTCCATTGCCACCATATCACATTACCACAGAGAAACCTAAACAGCGAAACCCATTACAGCGATAATTTTGAATAGATATAAAGTTGTCGCTGTAAGGGTCCCGCTGCACACTAGCACCAGATTCATCCCCTTCACAATCAACTCTGACTCTGAGTTCATTGTATTTGTAATGGGGGTGCAGGGGGTACAGCCCCCCACAAAAAACACAGTTGGTTTCCAATGGGCGAAATACCGAATGTCGGTATTTCGACCATCACTGTAGAGGGCTTTGACCACTTCAGTGTCGAAGCGGCTTGGTGGAAGCCATTGCCACTACGGGCTTAGAATGAAAATATCACTTATATTCTTACTTTAGGTCCATAGTGGCAAAAATATCATTGCTATTTGTCCCATTTTATCCTCACAGATATGGCATGAACTGTATTTATCCTATGAGAAGCCCAGGTTGCTCAGTCACCCCTGTGTAAGCAATAATACCTGACAATGTGGGCGGTATTAGGTAATACGAGACCAACCAGGGGCCTAATGAGGCTCGATACTGCAAGTGGAGGGTCTTATAGCCCCTGGACGGTCCAATATTCCCATACTGCCCACCATGGAGGGTAATATTGTACTTAGAAAAAGGCCACTGTATTTTATGTTTGAAAAAAACAAAATGTTATGCTTAGATATTTAAACGCTTAGGTGTTTTATTTATTATGTAATAAAATAGTTCCCCTGTCTGTATTTGAATGGCTTGTTGTTTCTAACTAGGGACTCTTGTCCTTGTGGAGTCTCCACAGTTTAAAATTTTGATCTGGTTGTCATGGTTACCTGCCCCCCCCCACACACTTGAGCATGGCTGGGAGAAAGACTCTGATATTCTCTCACCACAGCTGCTGATAAGAAGTGGGTTGTGTCCATTTTTGTTTTTTTCTCTTTATGTTTCTTTTACTTTTCTATTGATTTTTAACTGCAGCATGGTTGGTAGATTTTTGGTCAGTGAGACATGGGCCAAAATGTTGGGAATTACACATGGAGGGAGGCTGGGTGAGCAGGCAGCAAAACAAATTCATGAAAAAAAAGGTGTTTTTTTCTTCTTTTTTTGTCTGTGGCTAACAAGGAATAGAGCTAGTCTCAGAGCAGCGAGACCAGACTACGAACTCTTAGCTGTGCAGTGGAGCTAAGTTCAAAGAGACCATAGCAGTGATAGCAGAAAAGGAAGTTTTTTTTTCAGTTTATATCAAAGGAATATTGCAGTGTGAGGTTTTTCTGTTTAGTTATGAGCATAGGTACAGAGCAGGGCTGCCGAAGTGAATCTCGTTAAGTGAGACTAAAAAACATGGCAGATGGCCAGTTTGGAAATTTGGGGTGCCCAAGAATACCCTAAGTAATGGGGCACCCTGAATTGGCACTTGTTTTCCACCAGATTCTATCGCAATTTAATGTACCCCCCTGCTATCGCTCTCAGCTAATGAGAGAGCTCATAGTATCCAGCACATTTTCAAAAGGGGTAATAACAGAATACTTCAGCAGTAGGTTATTCCGTACAGCAGAGTCAATGTGAGGGGAAGATAAGAATAACATTACCTGATGTACAATGCCCTTTATCACTTTTCTTTGGTAAATGCCACGTAAAACCTTCTTTTGTTTCTTGGACTATTCCTCTAATTTGTGGGTGATGGTTCTCTTATATTTAAATACAGTTGTTTCATTTTATTTGGGTGTGCTCACATACACGTGCCATGGAGTCCCTAACCACAGCATTAATGTGGGAGGGACAAAAACAGGTGAAGAAAAGCAGCCAAGGTTACACTCTAGGACTCTGTACCCACCACTGCCATCTCTAAATGAGACAGCTCCAACACATGCTGCCCCACACGATGGATTAAGCCATTGTAAAACAGCAGGGATACATACATAGATACATAGAAGGTGATGGCATATAAGGACCATGTGGTCCACCTAGTCTGCCCATTTTCCCTACCTAATGCATTACAGCAGACCCTAGTTGATCTGCGGCTAACTCTCTCTTCCCTGTTGTGAGAGTACTCATGTCTATTCCATGCATTCTTGAATTCCACTATCATTTTCCCCACCACCACCTCCGCAGGGAGGCTGTTCCAAGCATCCACTACTCTTTCTCTGGAAAAGTATTTCCTCATGTTGCCCTGAGTCTACCCCCCTCTAGCCTCATATCACGCCCCCTTGTTCTTGTGCACCTTCTTTTCTGAAAGATGCTACCCTTCTGTACCTTGTTTATACTCTGGATGTACTTGAATGTCTCTATCATATCCCCCCCCTCTCTCTCCTCTCCTCCAGGGAAAACATATTGAGGTCTTCTAGTCTTTCCTAATAAGACTTTTGGTGCAGTCCCTGCGCCATTTTTGTTGCCCTTCTCTGGACTGCCTCTGTTTTGTCTATTTCCTTCTGGAGATGCAACCTCCAGAACTGGACACAGTACTCCAGATGAGGTCTCACTAGTGATCTGTACAGTAGCATAACCACCTCCTTTTTATGTTGTCTTGGACAGGCACAAGCAATATCTTGTGGTAATAGCACATTTCAGAGGTGTGTCAGTGTTGGCCAATGCACGGAATGCTTTAGTGGGCGTGTCCCTCAGCCCCAATTAGCGAGCATGTTAGCGCTGATGCAAAACTTCAAAGAGCGCCAAAACCTTGAAAGTAATCTGCTGCTCCAATGAGGTGCAGTTACTCTATTGAGCATCAGATGACAAGGCTCTGCTATGAGCCTTTCCTAGTGAAACATTTCAGTAAATATGGTGACTCCTGCCTCCCGCCACACACAATCTCCACAAAGCTGACATTGGGGGTGGACAGTCCCTGTGTCAGCATGTTCCCGCCACAAGCAGAGGTTTTTTGCCAATGGTGGCCCAATCCTTGTCAGCATCATGTCCCCCCCCCCCACACACACACACTTTCTTTGCCAACGGGGGCCCAATCTCTATCAGCATCAGCCCCCCCAACACTTTCTTTGCTGATGGGGGCCCAATCCCCATCTACATCATGTTCCCCCACCCCACATACTTTCTTTGCCAATGGGGCTCAATCCCTATCGGCATCAGTAATGGGACACACTGGAAGCCCATCCAGTGTGCCTAACATTTTTTTTTAATTTTATCTGTAAATAAATAAAGAAAGCTATCCACTCAATGCCTGCTGTGAGAGAGAGAGACACACAATATCCCTATAAAAAAGAAGACGGTCCCTCATCGTCCCTGGCACCCCTCCCCAATCCACACTCACTCTCTGCGCACTCCACCTCACTGCACCCCCCCCTCACCCCATACTTACCTCCAGAGGTCTGGCACTGTGATCTTCTGTGGACTGAGAACACATCTGAAATCTTCAAAAGCCAACCGCAAAATGAAGAAAATCATGGTAAACTTTATAATGGCATCAGTGCGGGGTTTCAACTTAGGTTGATATCTCAGCCATTTTTTTGAATTTTGGCTCCAAATATTCAACATGGGGTTCTTTTTTCACACCTCCTTATGAACAGTACAGCTGTCATTTTTCGCATCCTGCCGAAAATGTGTTTTCGCACATGTGGCGCACAATGGCGCGGTTGCTGTGGGACATCAACTTTCAGGACAGATTAACAAAATCACAGTGCCACTGTTCATGAGTCAAGGTCCCAAAATGCCTATTATGAAAATCTGGTTAAAAAAATTCCAAAAATAATTGTGTTGCAGGCATGCATTGTGCAGTTTCTATGCACGCTCATCACTTCACCACTATTTCATATTTTCACTCCAGATTTTCAACATTACCATTTTTTACACCTCCTCATGAACAGTACAGTTGTCTTTTTTCACATCCTGCCCGAAATGTATTTTTACCCCTGTACCACCAAATGGCATAGTCACTGTGCAAAATCGCCTTTCAGCTAACTAATTAATAGTGCTACCGTTCATGAGATGGGGTCACAAAAAGCCCATGTTGAAAATTTAGAGTGAAAATTCCAACAAACACCCAGGGTGTTAGGGTTTCCAACCATAACACCCCACCCAGTAGAGGCTCACAGGCGTCAGGGGTGTGACCTGGGATCGTTGGCTGTAATGCTCATGCCATTCCACCCCTATCCCCACCCTGCAGCTAGTGACAGGCATTGAGGTGTGCCTTGTAGTCTTCTGCCTCAAAGTTCACCCCCTTCTCCTATATTGTACCCATCTCAGCATGTTTCCTTATAGAATGGGATGAGAATAAGGTCCAAAGACCCCAAGGCACACTGCAACACTTGCCAGTGTCTGCAGATATGGTGAGGTGAAATGGTGTGGGCATTATGGCTGATGACCCAAAGGCACACACCAATGCTTGTCAGTCTCTGCAGGGTGGGGATGGGATTTGTATTAGTTCAGTACTTCACTGCCATTCCTATTATGCATCTCTTTAACTCCTTCACTACCAATACCAATGCCAGCAAGACAACATTTGGCATTGACAAATGCTTGTTTCTGCAGGTGATACTGCTCCCTATGCACCCTAGCATCCCACTGGCTTTCCACTGCCTTCTCACATTGTTTGGTTACCTTTAGGTCATCAAATATGATTACCCCAGCTCCCTTTATTGATTGGTGGCCGTCAGTACCTCTTCCCCATCTTGTACTCCTCCCTTGGATTTCTGTGCCCCAAATGCATGATTTTGCACTTCTTTGCATTGAAACCCAGCTGCAATGCTCCTCAATTTCAATTCAATTCAAATTTTTTTTTTAACCAGGAAATACACCATTGAGATATTCATTTGCAAGGTGGTCCTGGGGGGACACACATAGTATACATAAAAGGAAAACACTACATATTTATACAATAGTTCACACAATACAGTGGGTAATACATAACAAGGTCCTGTCAGACTACTCAGGTTTTTACATATCTACATAAATGCAAGCAGCTAACTGCATAATACAATTGGAATGGAAGGAGGTAAGGGGGGAAGATAGAGCATGATCCATAAGGTGAGGTAGGAATAGTCGAAGGTAAGTAGGATGAGGGGGGAAAAATGTGTAAGGGAGAGAGGCTCAGGGAGTAGCAGGGCATAGACAGACAGGAGTGCAAAATGAAAGAAAGGGAGCAGGGAGAGCCGGGGCAAATATAGTGGTAAGTGCCATATAAAATATTAAAAGGGGGGACCCTAGGCATAGCACTGGCAGTTTTCCTTCAACAGAGGTGTCAGAAGAGATTTAAAGGAGGATAGTCTAACAAGGCGAGTCAGTTTTAGGGTAATTTGGAGGGAGTTTCACAAGGTTGGTGAGGCATGGCTAATGGAAATGGTGCCAAAATGAGATTTTACCTGTTGGTATCAAGCACAATATAATAATATTTCCTAAGTGAGTATGTGCAAGGCATTGATTTAAAGAGGCTGGATATGTAAAGAGGGAGTTTGTTAGTGAGGGCTTTGAAGGTCAGGATGGAGGCATTACGCCATCTTCTGGTAGATAAGGAAGACCAGCCGAGTTGGCTGTAAAGTGAACAGTGGTGTTTTGAACAGAGAGCCAGTCACAAATCTTAAGGCCCTGTGGTACTCCTGACCATTCCTCAAGCACGTTTTGATCCTTTCTCATTTTTTTCCACCCGCCCCCGAGTGTTGATTCTTTGCAGATCTTAGTATCATCTGCAAAGAGGCATACCTTCCTCTCCAGACCCTCTGCAATGTCACTTATGAAGACATTAAAGAGGACTGGCCCCAACACAGATCTCTGTGGCACCCCACTGGTCACCCCCTCTTCTCAGATTGAATGCCATTTACCACCACCACCCTCTGTGTCCTGTCTCTCAACCAGTTTTTGACCCGGTTTACCTCCTTGGGACCCACTCCCAGGAGGCCTAACTTATTTACCAACCTCCTATGTGGGACAATGTAGAAGGCCTTGCAGAAATCTAGGTAGGCCACATCCACCGCCCCGCCCTGATCTACCTCCCTGGTCACCCAGTCAAGGAAATCTTTCAGATTTGTTTGACAAGACCTTCCCACTGTAAATCTATGCTGTCTTGGATCCTGTGCTCTACTGGATTCAAGAAATATCACAGTCCTTTCCTCTAGCAGTGACTACATTAATTTCCCCACCACTGAGGTAAGGCTGACTGGGCTGTAGTTGCCAGCCTCCTCCCTCTTCCCACTTTTGTGGAGAGGAACTACAGTCACCCTTCTACAATCTCCTGGAACCACCCCTGTCTCTACTGATTTGTTGAATCACGATTGGGATGGGGTGGTGATGGGGATGGGGAGATCACCTGAGATGGGAAGTCTGGAGAGGGGTAGTCTGGCAAGGAGAGAACAATTGCAGATAAGAATACATATTACTGAGAGATATAAAAGTTTATTGATAATTCTAGCCCTAACAGTTCCAAAGTGTGCCCTTTTCTAAGAAATTATCTTTATAATCCAGTCCGCACCTTACATCTCACCTATGTCACTCTCTCCTACCTTCCTCACCCTTTCTCCTCTTGTCCCCCCATCCCTCGACCACTTCAGACAAAGCTGCCTCCTTTGTTGTTGTCCATGATGCATTTACCTGACTGTCTAATTCATACTCTGTAACTGTGCACTTTTATTATTCCAATGTTCCCTTGTTCTGTAACTCTGCACTTATATTGTACTTTTGTTCCCTTTTTATGTCTGCTTGCATGCATGTGCAAGAAACATAGTGCCATCATCCGAGTTTTCCAGAGGTGTGTCAGCCTCTTCTAATTCAGTCAGTGTGTTTGCAGGTGCAGTCGCAGTGTGCCAATCACTGCTCCAGCTGTCTATGACAGCTGAAAATGCAGTGGCATACAGTTGAAAGGGAGAGCTCCGCTTTAGTGAGCAGAGCTCCACTCCTCAACACGCACGCACGCATATTGCGTGCTGATGCGCTCCCCCCCCAAGCACATACTGTATAGCTGATGGGGGTGCCCAATGCCCTGTCGGCTCCACGCCCCCCCAAAAAAGCTTTCCTGGTGCCACGCTGGGAGCCCGCACCAGCGTGGCACACATCCGTATGGCCACAGGGAGCCCAACCCCTGTTGGCTCCAACCCCCCAAACAGTTTTACAGCTGCCACACTGGGAGCCCACCCCAGCATGGCAATAAGTTAGAGTGGGTCGACGGGGTGCCTAACCGGGCCGGCTCCAGCCCTCCCAAACAGTTTTTCCAGCTGCCACGCTGGGAGCCCACCCCCAGCGTGGCAAACGTCCCGCATCGCCTTAGTAATAAAAACCTGTAAATTAAAACGGTCCTCGCAGTCTCCCTGCCCCCACCTGCACCCACCCACAGCGCACCCTGCCTCCCCACACCCCTCACCCCATACTTACCTCCGGAGTCCGCACAACGATCTCGTGGACCAGGAACATGTTCTGACTCTTCAAAGCTGACCGCGAACTGAGGAAATGCCGGTAAGCTGTATAATGTAATAGATAGGGTTTTTTCAACTTTGCTGCATATCTCGGGCAGTTTTTGGAATTTTTGCACCAAATTTTCAACATGGGGTTTTTGGGACCCCTTCTCATGAATGCTGTCACTGACATGGCATTACTCTGGCCCAAAGGGTGATTTCGCAGCCACTGCACGAAATCACCTTTCCAGAATGATTAACAAAATGACACTGCCAGTGTTCATAAGGTGGGCTCTCAAAAAGACTGTTTTGAAAATTTGGTGGAAAAATTCCTAAAAATGACTGTTTTACGAGCGTGCGTTGAGCAGTTCCTATGCAAGCTCGTAAGTTTGCGAAATTTCAATATTTTCACTCCAGATTTTCAACATTGCCATTTTATCACACATCCTTATGAGCAGTACAGCTGTCATTTTTCACATCTCACACAAAACGTGTTTCCGACCATGTAGTGTACAATGGCGCAGTCGGTGTGCTAAATCAATGTATGGGACACATTAAGAAAATCACAGTGACACTGTTCAGGAGCAGAGGTCTTAAAATGGCTAAGTTGAAAATTTGGTGAAAAAATTCCTAAAAATGACTGTTTTACGAGCGTGCGTTGCAGAGTTCCTACGCATGCTCGTAAGTTCGCAAATTTTCAATATTTTCACTCCAGATTTTCAACATTGCCATTTTACCACACCTCCTTATGAGCAGTACAGTTGTCATTTTTCACATTTTGCCCACAACATGTTTCTGCCCATGTAGCTCACAATGGCACAGTCTGTGTGTGTGAAATCAATGTATGGGACACATTAAGAAAATCACAGTGACACTGGTCATGAGCAGAGGTGTTAAAATGGCTATGTTGAAAATTTGGTTAGAAAATTCCCAAAAATGACTGTCTTAGGAGCGCACGTTGCGCAGTTCCTATGCACACTGGCAAGTTTGCGAATTTGTAATATTTGCACACCAGATTTTCAACAGTGCCATTTTACTGCACTTCCTTATGAGCAGTACAGCTACCATTTTTCACATCTCGCCCAAAATGTGTTTCCGCACATGTAGTGCACAATGGTACAGTTGGTGTGCGAAACAATGTTTCGGACAGATTAAGAAAATCACAGTGACAATGGTCATGAGAAGAGGTCTTAAAATGGCTATGTTGAAAATTTGGTGACAAAACTCCATAAAATGACTGTGTTACGAGTGAGCATTGCTCAGGTTCCACGCACCCTCGTAAGTTCATGAATTTGTAATATTTTCAGTCCAGATTTTCACCAGTGGCATTTTTCCACACCTCCTTATGAACAGTACAGCTGTCATTTTCCACAACACGGCCGAGATGTGTTTTCACACTTTTAGCACAGAAATGCGTGGTCGCTGTGGGAAATCATTGTTCAGCACAGATAAAGAAAATCACACTGACACTGTTCATGATCAGAGGTCCCAAAATGCCTGTGTTAACAATCTGCTGTGAAAAAATCCCCAAACTAGTTACATTACGGGTGTGTGCACAGTTCCTACACACACTCGTGACTTCACCAGTTTTTTTAAGATTTTCACAGCAGATTTTCAACATTGCCATTTTTTACACCTCCCCATGAACAGTACCGCTGTCATTTTTCACGTCCTGTTCAGAATGTATTTTTGCACCTGTGGTGCCAAATGCCACAGTCACTGTGCAAAAGCAGTTTTGGCTAACAAACTGATATTGCCACTGTTCATGAGGTGGGGGTCACAAAAAAACCATGTTGAAAATTTGGAGTGAAAATACCAACGAATGTCTGAGGCATTAGGGTTTCCGACCATAACGCCCCACCCTGTAGAGAATGACAGGCATCAGGGGTGTGACTTGGGATTCTTGCCTGTCATGCTCATACCATTCCACCCCCACCCACACCCTGCAGCCAGAGAGAGGCATCAAGGTGTGCTTTGGACTCTTCAGGCCCAAACTTCACCACATTCTCCTATACCGCACCCATCTCACCGTATTTCCTGATGGAATGGGGTGCGCTTAAGGGCCAAAGACCCCAAGGCACACCGTGACACTTGTCAGTGTCTGCAGGGTAGGGTGTGGTGAAATGGCGTGGTCGTTATGCCTGACGACCCAAAGGCACACCCCAATGCCTGTCAATCTCTGCAGGGTGGTGGTGGGGTTGCTTCAGTTCAATACTTCGCTGCCATTCCTATTATGCAGCTCTGTAACTTCTACACTACCAATGCCAATGCCAGCAAGCAAACATTCGGCTTTGACAAATGCTTGTTTGTTTATAGATGTGTTACTGTTTTTGCATGTATGATGTGGAAACTTTGTAAATGAGCTTCCAGCTCAAAGGTAATATTCCAAGAAACAAATAAATAAATAAAAAAATCTAACTTTTGAACCATTACGACTAGAACCTCATTTGTTTCTAAATTAAAACATGAAACCAGGATAACATAGATTAGTACTGTGCCATCAGAGTTTGAGCCACTGGTGTATTTATCTTTGTTTGCTGCTGGGCCAGATGCAGGCTTCTGATTTTTAAGTTCGCTCCAATAGAAAATTCTGCCTAATTCTTAATCTTGTCCATTACTCTCAGACGTCCCCTGTTTTTGTCTTTGAATTCTGACATTGTATTATTTCACTGTATGGTCAAGCTGTTGACAAAACTTCTGATAATCAGAATGTTGTTCAAATGTTTTGAATTGCATCTCTTTTTTGACAATGAGCTCTCTAACTTCTTTTTCAACTTCCTGTGCATCACGTAGAATGAATTTAAATCAAACCTGCTGGCAAGTTCAGTAAGTGCTGTTGCCAACTTGAGAGAAAGTTGTCTCTGTCTGTACTGAAAACCAGCTGTTGCATGCACCTCTGGCCTCTCGGGACATAGTTTACTTGTAAATACATAGTTAGAGTTACCCGCTGCATTATAGTTGCCTTGCTTTCTGGGCAACTTTCTCCAGTTGTTGAAAGACTTCTTTGAATATCTAATGGAGTCCATTCCTCTTGTGTGCCACTTGCTGTCACTTGTAATTCTGTCACTGCTGAATGCAACAAAGGATTAGTGTCTCAATCTTTATAAAACAAAGTTTCTGCAAGAATGCTGAAAACAATCAGTGGGGTGGTGCTGCTGTGGATACCGATATCTTACATTGTAGACATTCGACAGCATAGAAGTGCTTCGTCTTGGTGCTCTCTGTCTCAAACAGACAGTCCAAGCAAGCTAAGCAGCTCATGAGATCCAATAGCTGGCGCCACAGTATAAAGAATACATGACTATGCAGAACGTTCGGCTCAGAAAAACTGTACAGCTTACTGGGACAAAGAAGACTAAAGAGCGCCTCATTGTCAGCGTGTCAGAGGGGACAAAGGGGAAAGCTCAGGATTACTAACTGAAGGAGTTTACTTTACAGGTTGAGCCTTTCAGTAAGCTAGTTGGAGGAGACTACGGGGGAGACTCTGAATACCTAACTGGGTTTTTTTCCCTATAATTTTGATTTCCTGCATGTAGGTAGAATTCTGCTCCAGAGGGAAGCCTTGCATGGACTGTGGGAAGTGCAGATGGAGGGGAGACCAAACATACAACACAGCGGGAGCTGGTGAGGATGGCACAGAGTCATAATGTCGCAGATGATATGGCACATGTCAAAACCGTGCACCAAACACAGCGTGTGGCAACACAGCGGTGGCACATAATGCAAACCACAACAGACATGCTACACACTCGAACAGTCTTACTGTTTTTGTGGGGGGCATCACACCCCCCCACACCTCCCGAACTATTTATAATCAACTCCGAGGGGGTGTGCACACGGGCCAAAGAAAAATTTGCTGCGGCACTTAGCCATCGGCATACTGACGGGAATCACAAAAAACATTCCCAAACAAGGGATTCAAATCCTGGTCCTGCACTGTTTCTCACTGTATGGTCGGGTGCTCTAGCCACTTCACCACAGAAGTAGCTCGATCAAGCACCTGACCAGCAGTCACTACATGCACTTCCCCTTCCTGTGCAGAGCAAAACAGGTAGCGATACTTGCGTATTGCTCATATACCTCTGTTGCTCTGAACCACTACACGCTACAGACCACGTGGTTCTTCATGTGCAGTTTAATCTGTGCTATAATCACCCAGTATGGATAGGATCGTGGGGCAGTGGGATATATTGCAGCATTACAGAACTGTATTTCACCTTGATTTTTAGGTGAGCAAGAGTAACTACTGTTGCCGGGGATTGCTAATCTCAGCACTGGGAAATTCTGTTACTGCTTGATTTACAGGAGCTTGATTTACAGGTGCCCAAAGGACACTGTTGCCATTGATGGTGATTATTGGAGTTTAGTAAAAGTAAAAGGCTGCTGATTGTTTTTCTCTAAACAGGAAGTACAACAAAGTACCCTCCTACTCTCTCTCATCCCTCATAAATTAAATACCAGGTTCATTTTTCTTTACTTACAGGTTGCTGAGAAATATTTTCAGGTTGCTTTAGTACAGTGTCATTTTTTCCCTCCCATACAGGGCAGAGAGTGCAGCAGAAACTGTGCTATCTGCACAGTTTACCACTGTAGTGCCTGATTGTTTCCAGCAGCAAGGGGGCCATACCCTACCTCCCCCATCCCACCCTCCCTAGGCTAGTCTACCTTTATAGGCAGAAGTTCAGGAAATGGGTACTACTTCCTGATTTAGCTCAAGGCAGGAGGGCTACATCAGCACTATATCAACCACATAGAAGTGGGAGTGAGACTGCAAGCTTGCATATCACCAGAGTACACATGAGGGCAGATTAAACCAGCAGTGAAGGGGTATAAAAAAAGAGTTAAACACAGAAAAGAGATACAGTAGTACAGCAGAATGATGCTGCTGGTGGTGGTGGGCATAGTCACTAAACAGTGATGATGCAAAGGGTGGTGCAGTGTAGTGGGTGTGGGGCCACAGTATTCAGGAGAACATTCTGGATCATGCAGTGCTGCCCCATCTGCAGGCAGTTCTCTAGGTTGAGGAAGGAGGTTGCCTGTTTCTGAGCCAAGTTGGTCAGGCTACAGGGGATCTTTGACCCCACCCAGAGTCCATCATGTCCACA
The DNA here is from genome assembly GCA_016271365.2 of Neoceratodus forsteri. NCBI lineage: Eukaryota > Metazoa > Chordata > Ceratodontiformes > Ceratodontidae > Neoceratodus > Neoceratodus forsteri. The sequence goes on along the minus strand of CM057456.1, from coordinate 602,694,461 downwards.
GCCTGAACCTCAAAGATGCCCAGGAGGAGGAGGAGTGGTTAGACCATGGTGTGCTCAGGGGGAGTGCAGGAGGGAGGGGGTCTGAAACACATCCCCCAACCAGTCCAGCTAAGTAACTCCTGTGCTTTCTTGGAGAAGTGGGAGAGCCCCACAAGGGAACCCACAGCTGAGACCAAGGAGGATGTGTGGGTCCTCTATGATGGAGCCCCATGGGGGTAGAGTACCCCAGAGGAAGAGGAAGCTACTTCTCTTGGGGGACTCAGTTGTCTGGTGACTCATGTTAGCGGCACCTAGCAAGGGGAAGAGGGAGCTCAAGTGCCTTCCTTGAAGCACTGCATTGAGGTATGAGAAGCGGATCAATAGGATCGCAAGGGTGATAGTCATGAGGGAGGATCTGGATGTCATTGTCCACCTGAGGACAAATGACCTGGCAGGGGACAAGGTGGAGAGAGCCAGAATCTAGGAGGATTTCAGGAAGTTGGGGGAGTCTAAAGCAGATGGCACACTCTGTTTCCTTCTCAGAGGTACTACCTGTCCATGGCATGGGGGAGGCTAGGTCACTCTGCATCCAGAAATTCAATTCCTGGTTGATGGAATGGTGTGAAAAGGAGGGTGTGGGCTTCATGGGGGACTAGAGCCCTACCTGGCAGGATGCAAGTCTGTATAAGGATGATAACTTACATCCATCCAGGAAGGGGACCATAGTCCTATGTGAGATGTTTGAATGCTTCTGTAGCAACCATTTAAACTGGCCAAGGGGGGGATCTGGGAAGGTCAGAAGACTTAGTATCTCCCCCAAGTAAACACATGCTCTACACAAGTACCCAAGGGGTGGATAGACAGACAGAGAGCAGAATACAACATAAGGGCAGAAGACAGGAAGGACCAGGAAAAAAGAATGCCCAGGAAGGAGGGGGACTTACGGCAACAAAACAGGGGAGGGAAGTCACATCATGGAGAGCTATATGTGCCAGTGCACAGAGCCTTGGTAACAAGATGGAGGACCTGGAAGTAGCCATAGCACAGTTGGATCTAGGCATTGTGGCCATCATGGAAACCTGGTTTAATGATAACCATGACTAGGAAATGGCCCTACCTAGCTACAATCTATTCAGGGGGGACAGGATGGGCAGGAAGGAGGGAGGGAGACGTGGCACTTCATGTGAAAGGCAACATAAAGCCTGCAGAGATTCAGGTGGAACAAGGAGGGTGGGAGATACTGTGGGTTAAGGTTGTAAGAAAAACAGAGTCAGCCATCCACAGAGAGTAATCTACAGACCATCAGGTCAGGGGGAAGAGACAGATATGGAGATAATGCTAGTTATCCAAAGGATGGTGAACAAGGGGGAGGTAGTGCTGGTTGGAGACTTAAGTATTTCATATGTGGACTGGATCCTCCCAGCAGTGGCATCAGCCAGGAACAGACTTATACTGGACTCCCTCCAGGGAGCCTTCCTTAAACTGGTCATGGAACCCACACAGCAGAAGGCACTACTGGACCTGGTGCTGACAAATGGGGACAGTGTGATGGGGGTCACAGTGGGAGAGCACCTGGGGAACAGTGACCACTTGTCACTGTGGTTTGACATAACTGAAGGGGCAGAACCCAGCCACACAAAAACACATCTCCTTGACTTTAGGAGAGCAGATTTTGGGAAAATGGAGAAATGCTTGGAAGAAGCACTAAATGGAATAGGGAGGAAACTGGGGGTGGAGGAACAGTGGGCAGTATTCAAAACTGGGATAGCAAGGGCAACACAATTATGTATAAAACAGGTTAGCAAAGGGAAAAGGAATGGAAGACCATTATGCTATTCCAAGGAGGTAGCAGAGAAAGTGAAAGCCCCCCCCCCCAAAGAAAAACACATTTAAACAATACATAAAGACACAGGCAGAAGGGGACAGGGAGAGGTACTGGGAGATGCAAAGGGAGGTAGGGAGGGCAGTAAGGGAAGCCAAAGCACAAACAGAGGAAAAGCACCTAGAAATCATTGGTTACAGGTTCGTGAGTGAAAAAAGGAAGGCAACGGGAAGGATAGCGAGGCTGAAAGGGGAGGGCAGGAGTAGAGTGGAGGAAGACAACAGTAAGGTAGACATACTGAACAGATATTTCTGTTCAGTCTTTTCAAAGGAAGGGGTGCGTAATGGGCCAGAAGGGAGTAGAGAGTGTAGGAAGACCACAGAAATGGATACGAGTCCATTTCCACGGGAAAGCGTCCTTAAGGAACTGGAAGAAATAAGAGTCAATAAAGCTATGGGGCCAGATGGGGTACACCCCAGGGTGTTGAGGGAGCTAAGAGAGGTGGTGGCTAAACCTCTGGCAACCCTGTTTAATTGGTCATTGGAAACAGGAGAGGTACCCAAGGACAGGAGGACAGCTGATGTAGTCCACTTATACAAAAGTGGAAAGAGAGGAAGCAGAGAACTACAGACCAGTCAGCCTGACCTCAGTAGTGGGAAAGATCATGGAACACTACTGAAGGAAAAAATAGTGGAACACCTGGTTGCCAACAGTCTACAGGACCCAAGGTTTTACTGGGGGGAGGTTGTGCCAGACTAACCTCATTGAATTTTTTGACTGGGTGACAAGGGAGGTAAATTGGGGAGGGGCAGTGGACGTGGCCTACCTGGACTTCAGCAAGGCCTTCCACACTGTGTTGCATAGAAGGCTGTTAAAAAAGCTGGATAACATGGGAGTGGGTAGGATGATGGTGCAGTGGGTGTGTGGGAAACTGGCTGGATTGCAGGACACAGAGGGTGGTGGTAAATGGCTGTCACTCTGCAGAGAGAAGGGTGACCATTGGGGTGCCACAGGGATCAGTGCTAGGTCCAGTGCTCTTCAACATTTTTATCAGTGACATTATGGAAGACCTAGAAGGGAGACTTTGCTTGTTCGCTGATGACACAAAGCTCTTAACAGGGTGGACATGCCCGAGGGTGTGGATAGAATGAGAAGTGATCAGCAGAAGCTTGAGGACTGGTCAAGGGAGTGGTAGTTGAGATTTAACACTAAGAAATGCAAACTAATGCACATAGGACACAAAACCCTGGAACAACATATCAGCTGGGGGAGAGGATATAGAATACTCCAAGCAGAAAAGGGAACTAGGAGTTGTCATCTCTGATGGCCTCAAGATAAGGAGACAGTGCGACAAGGCAACAGATAAGGCAAACAATATGCTAGGATGCATATGAAGCGGTATCACCAGCAGGAAAAGGGAGATCATAATTCTACTATACAAGACATTAGTGAGGCCACACCTTGAGTACAGTGTCCAGTTCTGGAGGCCATACCTACGTAAGAACATTGACAGGGTAGAAGCAGTTCAAAGGAGGGCAACCAAGATGGTGCAAGGATTACATCACAAAACCTATGAGGACAGACTGAAGGACTTAAATATGTTCTCCCTGGAGGAGAGGAGGGAGAGGGGGACATGACTGAGACATATAAGTATCTCACGGGGAGGAACAAGATGCAGGAAAACACAATTTTACATCAAAAAAGAGTTTCCAGGACTAGGGGACATGGGATGAAACGGGAGGGAGGGAAGGAGGAAGGAAAGTTGGTTCAGAGGGAACATGAGGAGGTTTTTCTTCATGGAGAGGGTGGTGGACAGGCAGAATGCTCTGCCATAGAAGGCAGTGACAGCTGAAACGATTAATGGATTTAAGAATGCATGGCATAGGCAGTGGGGGATCCTGGAAGTTGGAGGAAGGGGACAACCTACCGGTAATTCTAGAAATGCTTGAAGAAGCAGAGTTACGAGCACAAATGGGCAGACTAGATGGGCTGAAGGCCCTTATCTGCTGTCACTGGCTATGTATCTATGTATCCATGAGTTTGATTGTAGGATTACTTGAGTACTTTATTGCATTTCACCACATACTGTATTCACTGCACTGCTTGTAAGCTGTATTTCTTAGCCTACTTTTCTGCACAGCCTTGAAAACCGCACTCCATATGACCATCCTTTTGTGCCTTTTTAACCGTAATTTGTGCGTGTGTTAACCTAGTTTCTCACAATGGATTCCCATACCATTTGGGAAGTATAGTGCCAAAGATTTAGTTTGCTTTGCAGAGGACTATGCCTAATAGTTCTGTCCGTGTACACCTTATTACAATGGCAGACAATAGCATAGACAACAAAACCTGAAGTGCATGGAATAAACTGTTTCATATCTACCATATGTGTAACACAGTGTTTTGATGTACAGTACAAATTATTTCTTTAATCAGACTGGCACAGCTACTATGGTTATAGTACACATTGTTTCTTTAATCAGACTGGCACAGCTACTATGGTTATAGTACACATTGTTTCTTTACTCAGACTGGCACAGCCTCCATGGTTACTTGCCAAGAGGAAAAAGCATTAGGGATTTTTTGTGCAGTCACATTATATATACCCTCAGGATAGACATGTGAATTGGTTTCCTCCAAAACCAGCAAGGTTGTATGTACATGGCAGATGTAATATTTTCACATTTGCTGCACTGGCAAAATAATTTGCACTCTGCATCCAACTACTGCACATAACGTGGAGATGAGACCGTTCATCCAGTGTACTTCAAGTTTTATAGACTATGTTATTTTTGGTCATAGTAAATCATGGTCAGAGCTATTAGGTAGCTAAGAACCAACGTACAGGGACATCTCTGGAGAGTTGCCATTGAGAAAATGGACTCTAAATCAGCGCCAGACATGAAATAAATGGACAACAGCAGCCCAAGCGGAATCAGGTGTATGGATATCGAGTGGGTGCCACCCCTGAAGATGGGTGGTGTCAGAACAATGAACTGTTAAGGAAAGCAAGTCAATGGATTTATATCCTAAGCACCCTAAAACCCCAATGTCTAAACAAATAATTTGACCTAAAACCATTTGTGTAACCTTTTGACCTAAAACTTTTTCTTTGTAAACCTATTGTGTTAATATTTCTTTTTTTTCTGTTTATTGGACATCTTCCCAGCAAAAATGTGAATCTTTGATTTACATACTTGATATATATTTTGCTGCACACAAGTAATTTTTAAATGATTTGTCAGTTGTAATAACATTTGTTAATCATAAACTCCATTTTGTTTTTCTTGCTGCTTGAAAGATGCTGACTTTACCTCTCACTCTATCTTTTTCTGGCATGCACTCGGGGGCTCAGCTGACCCCCACTTATTTTAGGCTGACTTTGAATTAGTAGATACTGGATGATAGGTCTCCTGTCAGAGACAAAGCATTCAGTAATAACCAGCTGATATCTAATTTTCTCTCTATTCGATTGTGTGTTTTTGCTACAAGTTTTCTATGTTGTTTCTTACTACAGCATTTTAATATTTGTGGATGCACTAATTGTATTTAGGGTACAAATCATTTTACATTTGTGTTTAAGCCCTTTAGATGTTTACCTTACACGATCTGGCCTATGATTAATTGCTAATTAAGCACTGCGGGTTAGGCCACAAAATGGCACATAGGTCCATGCTTCCCCCGCACCCTGATGAAGGCTGAGCCAGGATCAAAGCACTTGAGCAAGCTCCATTAATATGCATCTTAGCATTGCTTAGCTTTGCACAGTAGCTTTGCTTAGCAAATTTGTCCCTTATAGCAACTTAGTAGTGCTTGCTACATCAATGGACTTGTACTGCCTAGATTTATAAAAAAGCAAACACAGTTGTTGATTATTTAGTGTTGTAGATGGTGTATTCACATTTGTAGGTCACTAAAAGGAACATACAGGTACATCTCTCCTACCCCTAAAGTAATATATAAACATTGTCCAGAATATCTGATTAGGCTTCATGTTTGACTATCAGTTGAGTCATAAGCCTGCATGACTATCTGACTGCTAATAAAGAGGAGCTGCATCTGCGATGAAGGAGGCTTGGGGCATATGTATACAGTTCCAGCAATAGATATGGTCATCTATTTCCAAGTATTTTACAATATTTCTAAAGAATTTCTCTCTGGTAGCCCTATAGTGGTTCAGCAGGCAAGCAAGGAATTTCTTTAGAGACACCACAGAAATTTCAGAAAATATCTGGCTAAGTCAACTACTGCAGCTGTATATATGATTGCTTTGGAGGGGTTACATCAGCTATGTCCTGATGGTGTGGTGGGGTGATAAATCAGAGAGGACGCCATGAACTGGTGTACTGTCCTCATTAAAAGCCTACTTATTTGATCTAGTTTTTGGGGACTGTATTTAGTTTATATTGTTGCCTTTTTATTTTGTACATTTTTTTAGACTATATTTGACTTAGTTTTATATTGTATTGTGTATGCACTTTGGTTTAAGAAAAGTGCACTATACATTAATTTTGATATGATTTGATTTGATTTACTGAGGCACAAAAACAGAATTTGAAAGTGAAAACCACAATGTAAAGTTATTAGAGCCAAAAGGAAATAAACTGCTCTAAACTCACCAGTGCTTCGTGTCATAGGTGTGATGCTTCCTTGGGGGGAAGGGGGGGCACCAGGATCACTGTTGCACATTAGGCCCTGTCCACACTACACCAGAAAAACCCTCTGTAACATTACAGAGGGGTCAAACCATTACCATAACTGTTTTTATTTACACTAGTATCATTACAGAAGGCATTTCCATAACAGTTGCAGAAACCTGTTGTGAGGTGGTTTCAACAATGGTTTCTGAAACAGTTAGGTCCCTGTAACGTTACCAATGTGCATCTAAACACTCCACCGTGTAGCCCCCAGTCCCCCACCATACCAGCATGCATTGTGGCACTATTGGACAGCATACTGTGAGGTAGAAGGCTACCAGGAGGTAAACAGGCAGCAGAGTGGAGCGCAAGGGTGTTGGTAGAGGGTCCCAGACTGCCTCGCGCTGTTCCAAACATACTGTGGTATTACGGCAATGCATCCAGCATCATGTCACTCCATGAATGTGCAATCACAGGCATGAACATGTCATAAGTATATGCTGTCATGTCTAGCAACATACTGAACAGTGTGATGATTATTTCACAGTGGGTTGCATACAATGCACTGAACAGCAGTCTGATTATTGCACATGGGGTCGCAGTAAGTAGAGCCAGTAACAAGCAACAAGCAGTACAGCATGAAATGGCTATACAATATACTAAGGTGCACCAAACTGGGACCAACAAACAATACACCAAGAACATGGCACCGGGGGGGCATGGGGGGCAATGACAAGACTACAGCAGAAGGCATAGAAAGGTAATAATCCATTGAATCACTGATATTGCCCTGGGAATTGCAACACAAGGAAAGCACGGTCCAATGGCCATGTGCAGTCACCACTGCTACACATCACAATATACCCCATTATGTCCTTTTGATCTATGTTATTGTTATGGTACTACTGTCATTGGGGGGCTCTGCCCCCACACCCCCTTGCTATAAGCAGCAGAAGAGTGATTCAGTGTGATATGTCTTGTCCAGTTTGGAAGGTACTGCTGAGGTTAGTGGAGCATTAGTGCCAGATCCTAGGCTGCATTTCTGAATGCCTTTGCACATCAATACAGAATACCTTATTATCTGTCTCGTGTGGTGGACCATACATGTGTACATACATGCCTCTTGTTTACAATCATTTATTCAGTGTAGAGAGGCACAATCACACAACATGGGCACATATGGCACAGTATCGTACATGCTGAGGTCATGGCACATGGTCTGGGATCCACCACAATCGCTGAACACATGTGTAGGCTTTGATACTGGGATGCCCAGTGGCATTACCATTACTTGCAGAGCAGTGCCAGTCTGTGGGCTTATGGGGGCATCATGGATCACTGCTGTGGTGGCCAAAAGACTCATGGTACCATTGAATGGAGAGCAGTGGGGAACACTGATGGCAGCCATACAGCAGCAGCACATGCCGTCTGTGTTGTCATGGTGCCCTACTGCTGTTGGACATGATACCACATTCTGTCATGCTATATGTGTTCAATGACAGCTGCTTACAAGTGCGGGAGGGCATCTCTCATAGCAGCTGTCATCTCCAAGTGCACCATGGGATGTGCTCTGGTACTAGGGGATTGCATCCACACACACTATCACACACAATGTGGACTGGCTGTAATGGTTTCCAACCGTCGTCATAACAGTTTCCTGGCAGTGTGGACACACTGCAATGTTTACAGTCTGTAATGGTTTGGAACCGTTGCACCATTTTCGAGTGTAGTGTGGACGGGGCCCTAGATGCAATCAGTTTATAAAGACATATACTTAGTTCAAGATTTTTCGGTTTGTTAACTATCTCAGTGAGTGATGGAATCCAGAAGTATTGAACCATGTGTCAAGTGAAAATAATACTGGTAAGGAAAACGGTGTAATAGGAAATATGTCAGTTGAAGTGAAAAAAAAAATAGCAAAACCCACAACAAAAAGTTTATGAATACCAATAAATATATGAACTATTATAACAATCACCTCAAGGGTGAGATTCAAAAGGTAAAGGTTTAAAGTAAAAATGGGAGAAAAATATTAAGGGCAAAGCTACTGTATATTGAATTTGTTAAACAAGGCATGGTGCTCGGTGAGATGTGGCATGTGTGCAAAAATATTTAAAAATAATATCTTGTGAAGTCTCAATTAGGTCACAAAGTTAATGCACTACTGGTAAGAAAGAGAGAAATATTTTGGAGTGTGAGGAGAAAGGCAGCACAGCATACAGCAAATCTACAGAAAATCATAAAAAAAAAGAAATTAGAAAATCATTTAAAATGACACAAACTTGAAAACCCAGCTTGAATCCCATAGTCGAGTGTAAGGAATAGGATACTCTGGGCTATTGCTTGGCAAACATCCAGTGAGATATTTCCTCATTCTATACAGTATGACAGGTTTCTGGCTTAGGGTTTTGGTGAATTTTCTCCTTCCTCATAGCTCTAGTGAATATTTATTACACAGACAGAGTGCATAGCCTGCAGCCTTCTCAAAACAGTCACACTGGCTGTCAAAGCCTCTAGGCTGCCATAAATATGGTAACTGCAAGTTTTGCACAGTGATTAGCCACAATTTTAATTTTTGGGGTGTAGATTTGGAAAACATATTTTTGTTTCTGACTCTTGTTTTTTCAGCATTCCTCATGTGGTTTCTATGATCACTTGCAAATGTAAAACAATTTGAAGTCCAGGTGTGGGAGCATTTAAGGGCTATCAGTCATGGAAACCAGGATGATGCTCTAGAAAAGCACATGTTAGAATCTGAGTGCCCATTTACTAACATGCTAATTGCCAGCAGATTAGGCCTTATGGTCTAGCGAGTCTGCTCGAACCTCAGCTCCCTAGTTGGGTGCCGAGGCCCTCCCCCCCTTGTGTTCCAGAAACCCCTATCATCCATCCCCACCCCCCTGGGCATTATTTTTCCCATTTGGGCATTATTTTTCCATTAAAGGTACTGAGCATAGCGCTGGGCAAAATTAAAAAAAAAAATCTGTTGTGCACACTTCTCCAAAAATGCACCACTGTCACCCGATTTAATGCAATTGCACAAACTAGAACATTGGGTTCAAAATAAGCAGTTTTGGTTGAAATTGCACCTTTTTAAACATTTAAAAAAATTGGTGTTATTTGCTGAAATTGTGCATTGTTTAAAACTCACTTTTTTAAAAATGCATAATTTGGGTAAATGCTGCTATTTGAAAAAATCATTAGCAAAATTACAACAACTTTTGGTGCAATTTCACCAAAATTGTGCAAATGTGAAATCAGCAATTAGATGCAATTTTGCATGCATAATAAAAATCCAACCCAGCACTAATTAAGACGCTTCAGCTAAGTTAAAGAAGAGGTGAGGACTTCATGGTGCTATACAGGGAGTCATTTGGAATCTACCAGTTGTATGTTCTCTGACTTTCAGGTCTTAATTACCATGTTGAACTCTATCCCTTTAAAGGGACACCATCCACCTGTTTTTCTTCATATTATTTCTTGTTAAAAACCTACATTTTATGATTGCTTACCTTCTCTAAAATTAGTTGATGTTGCTGTTTGTTTTGTCTGTCTCATTTAGTAGAATTGAAATGCATGCTAATGTATATTTATAAGCAACCTTCTTTTGTTTACAATCCTGGATCTGTTCTTACTGCATACTTCCTGAGCATTAGACACACACCCAAATAGTGCAGTCACTCATGGGGCAGTAGCCTCTTAACCTCCCACTGCATCATGAGGGGCTACACTGTGTTGTGGGTGTTCCGAAGCCCAGGAAAGATGTAATTGGAGCTGATCAAGGAATGTAAACAAACCTGTGTTGGTGTGGTAACACCAGTATGGTAGGCAGTCTGTGTTTCACTTGCTTAAAGAAAAAAGAGTCAGAATCAAACAACCAGCTACTTCAACAATCTTTACAGAATGTTGACAATCATAAAATGTGTTTTTTAAACTAGGGACACTTTGACACCTAAGGGGGTTAACAGTGTCCCTTTAAAAAAATGAACACATTAAAATGTTTTAATACTTTGTTTAAGGTATCTGCTTTGCAGGTGTTTTTATCCCACTCCTATTTCTACTTATATAATACAGTATATTTAGGTATTTTGCTCTTACTTGATAGCTTTAACAATCTTTCTTTATCCTGTTCTGAGGTATGTTGCATTAGTTATACCTTATTGTATAACAACTGGTTTACCATTTGATTACACTTTCCAATTTGAACTGTTTTCTTTTTCTCTTTTTTTAAGAAAAGCTCCTGGTCTATTGGGGATACTTTTCATAGTGCCCAGTGAATCACAGGGAATCATTTCCTGGAGTGGCAGGCTTCTCTGTTGTTGGGTGAACATGCACCTCATTTAGCATCTGAAGAAACAGGACTAAAATTTAATTAAACTGGAGGTACCATGTGATATTCACTAACCTAGTCTGTCTGCCCTGGCTCCTCCAAACATGCATGCATTAACACGTAGCAGGCAGTGGATGGTAGGCAACCAATCAGATACCCTACCAACCTGTGCAGTGTATCCCCAGCTCCATGTGGTGCAGGGGATTGTGGGATGCAGTTGTCCCACTTTCCCTTAAGGGAACAGATCAAATGGCAGCTTCCCGATGGCGGACCCCAGCCTTCACTGCACATTTGGAGAGCTGTAGGCAGCAGTATGGGGGACCACTTTTCCAACCATGGTTGTGTGCCACTGTTTGGAGGGAACACATAGCAGCTATGGCAGAGTTCAGGCCTGCATAGTTTCCACTCCCTCCAGTGGTATGCCGCACTGTGGAGCTGGGGTAGTGAATGGCAAACAGTAAAGCCTCACCCCAGTCACTCCCACTGTAATCCCTGTTTAAAGTGCTGTGCACAGACAGGGGATCAAGTGCAGAAAGGGCATGTGCACCCATTTATGCATGCCACGGGGTCTAACAGGACATATAATGCATGACTTTGCTACTTAGAGATGCCTACATGCTATATATCTGTGGTGTGTAGGCATGATGAATATGGCCCCATATGAAATCACATTTTTCACTATTTTAATGTTGCTTTAATTGCCACTAGATAGTGAGGTATTTATTATTATTTACTGATGTAGTAATGAACATTAGTGTAGTATTGTGATGGATCCTTTAAATTTGTACTGTATAAGTGGAATGGAATGTGTACTATAAGTGGGACCTCCTGATGAAGCGCTATGCACAAAACTTTGGGGTACTGAGGTTAAAGGGGACAGGAAATGTATGCTAATTGGCAGCAGCTGGTTACTAGGTTACTAGGTAGGTAAGACATGTGTAGGCCGAGGCCCATTGTGGATGTGTCCCTGAGCCATGTTGGTGTATTTAACGCTGTCCTGCTCCCCCAGTTAAGGTGTCTATCTAGCCTTATTTTGAAGTTGTTAAAATTTTCTGCTTCTACCACATATTGTGGGAGTGCATTCCATGGTTTTGCAGCTCTTATAGTAAAGAAGTTGCCCCTTTTCTGTGTAGTAGCTCTGGAAATAAGTTGCAGCTTATGACTTCTGAGATTTGCTGTATGCATGGAATACTCTAACCCACACTGTTGTGTAAGAGTTTAATTTCGTAATATTCTGCATAGCTGCAGAAGGTCACCCCTACTCCTTCTCTCTTCCAGAGTAACTAGGCCCATGTTTGACAGCCTGTCACAGTAGCGTAGAGACCTGAAGTTGGGGATAAGTTAGTGAATCTGTGTTCTACTTGTCAATTAGATTAATGACTTTTTTTAGATATGGGTACCAAAAAAGGTGAACAGAAGTCCAAGTGAATCTTATACAGTAGGTGCGGTATAAAGGGACCACACAGTTAGGGTTCCACCAAGCCACTTCAACAAGAAATTTGTCGAATGGCATTACAGCAATGGCACAATGCTGACAGTCGGCATTGTGCCATCAGTGAAACAGAGAGTTTTTGAGGGGGGCTTTGGCCCCCCACCCGAAATTTATGATTATCAGTTCTGAGTCGGAGTTGTGTCAGGGAGAGGGTGTACACACCAGAGAAAACAGCGTCAGTGCACCACAGACAATTACAGCAAACTGCTGATTTTGTTGCTGTAATGGTCTTCACGGTGTTACCGTCGCTGTTTCAACAGTATATGTACAGTTAGTACTTCTGTTGACAAGTGTACATTTGATACAGTTAAGGATCATATTTGTGGTACGGGCAACTTTTTTACAGTGACTACTGGTGGGGAGAGAGAGTTGTTAATAATTATTCCCAGATCCCTCTCCTTTGTCACATTTTTGAATACTTGGTTGTCAAGTGTGTAGGTACAAAGATGGTTGTTATTACCCATGTGAAGGATCACACATTTGTTTAAGTTTAGAGACATTTTATTGATTTTTGCCCAGATCTCTATTTCTTTTAGGTCACTGGCCAGTGATAACTGTTTTACTACCGTGTCAACCTCCCCACCCAACTTAGTGTCATCAGCGAATCTTGCCATATAGTTCTTGATGTTTTTATTTATGTCACTGATATAAATGTTAAATAGGGTAGGTCCAAGGACCAAGCCTTGCAGTATTCCACTGCTCATTTCTTCAATAGATGATAAGCTACAGCCAACTCTGACCTGCTGCTTTCTGCCTTTTAACCAGTTGCTGATCCTTCTAATCAAGGGTATACTCAACCCTATTGTTTTTAGTTTGTTAGTAAGCTCATAATGGGGCACCATGTCAAAAGCTTTCCACAAATCTAAAAGGATTATGTCTGGTGGCTTAGAAATCCAAGTTAGTGGTGCAGGACTGACCACTTGTAAATCCATGCTGGTGACAGTCTGGGAACCCCAAGAGTTGCAGTTCCAACTCAATTTTATTTTTAGCTAGTTGCTCCATGGTCTTGCTGAGCATAGATGTTAAACTGATTGGTCTATAATTAACAACATTTTCTCACGCTCCCTTCTTGTATAAAGGGACCACCACAGAGGCTCTCCAATCTAAGGGTACCTGGCCAGTTGACATTGATTTATTAAATATTTTGGTGATGGGGGATAACAGACTAGCTGCTGCCTCTGTAATTAGTCTTGGGCTGAGGTTGTCACGTCCTGGAAAGGAATTCACCCTGAATTTGTTTATGGCTGCTAAGGTTTCTTCTTTTGTAAAGCATGTGCTGGTATCACTATCGCTATTTTCTGGGGGTACAGTATGCTTCTGGTTAAAAACCAAGCAGAAGTAATTATTGAACACCGGGGCTAGTTTAGTCTCCTCATTTATCATTATATCATTCACAACAATGGGGCCCAACTCGTTCCTAATGTTCTTTTTACTGTTAATGTATGCATAGAATGTGTTATTGCTGTCCTTGGTGTATGCTATTTTAAATTCTAGTCTGTTCTTTTCTTGTTTGATGAGATGTTAGAGTTTTTTTTTAGCTCTGCCTCATATTTTGAATCGTTATCAGTGTTATTATTGTTTTTTAATTTAGCGTAGGCTTTTTTCTTGATTTTGATTTTTTTTACTGCGCTAGTTAACAATAAAGGAATTCTGTTTTTGCTGTTATGTTTTTTTAGTAAGGGTGCAAATGTGAATTCTGCTATCTGTATATGTTTTTTTAAGATATGCCAGCTGTCTATAGTTGTGGCATCATGCAAATCTGAGTCCAAGTCAATGGGTTTGAGATATCTATTGATGTGGCTAAAAGTAGCACAATTATAATTCTTAATAGCGTGTGGTTTGTTAGGTTTCCTGGAGGGGCAGCAAATGCTACAAGAGATGGTGTTGTGATCACTCCCTCCTAGTGGGCAGTTGACACTAATTTCTTGTACTGGATGATTATTGTTAGCTAAAATTAAATCCAGGATGTTTTCTCCTCTTATGAGGGATGTTACAAGCTAGATGATACCTACTGATGACATAGCATCTGGAAAAGCATGTTCAGTGGAATGTATTCCTGAGAGCAGCTCCCAGTTAATCCCTGAGAAATTGAAGTCTCCCAGGATAACTGTCAGCCCTTTTTCAGCTATATCAGTAATCTCTTTTATTATTGCCTCAGTGTGCTCACGGGGCCAACTAGGTGGTTGGTAGCAGTTGCCTAGAATAATATTCTGCTTGTTTCTGTGTGGGATAACCAAAATCCAAATGCTTTCTACACTGAGATCTGTGGTGTAGGGAGGGAATATTTGTTGCCATTCAATGTCATTCTTTATGTATATGCATACTCCCCCCCCCGTTTGTTTATCCTGTTCTTAAAATAAAGCTTATATCCACTGATTTCATGGTTCCACATTCTTGCATTGTCCCACCACGTTTCTGTCACTGCTATGATGTCCAACCTATCCCTAATCATAATCGTCTCTAGTTATGAAATTTTGGTAGCGTTCAAGCTCTGTGCATTTAAAGCCATAATTACAAGTTTGTGCTCGGTGCTGGTGGTAACTGTTTTATTAGGCCTCTTTGTGTAATGCTTTCCCAAGACCCCCTTGGGTACTAGTTTAAAGCATTTTCAATAAATGCTTTAATCTGTTTCCCCAGAACTAGGTTATCCTGTCTGCTGAGATGCAACCCATCCCAGCTAAAAATATATTTATGTTCAGATTCTTCCCAGTGTGTAAGACAACTGTAATTTTTTTGTATTGTCCATTTTCACAGTCTTTCTTTGAATACTTTGATTTTTTTTTTCTTTTTTTTATATCCTGTCCTTGGAACCAGTAGAATTTCAGAAATGCAAATAGTACAACCTTTTGATTCCAGTTTGTTACACAGGTTGATGAAATCAGATTGCATGTTATCAGTGGATGAGCTGTTAATGTCATTTGTGCCTAGGTGTAGTATGACGAGTGAGTTTGTACTAGAAATATGTAAAATAGTATCCAGCATCTTAGTAATATCATTCATTTTGGCACCCCTGAAGCTGCAGCTAGATCTATGGGATTTATCTGGGCCGCATACAGTTCGATCAATACATTTGGTTATGGAATCGCCTAACATATAAGTTTGTCTCGGCATAAATTCAGTTGGGTTGCTGGGGGGGTGAGGGTATGTTGCTTGGATTAGCTGTTTCAGTAGGGTTTACTCTGGCAGATTGGGGCGGGTGGTGAGGTGGCGGATTGGCTGTGTCCTGCTGATCACTATTTGTACCAATGGAGGTCGAGGGAACGGGAGTGCTTATTATCTGGTTGTTAGTACTAATACCATGGTCTAACTCCATGTCAATAAGACAGGAGGTGGTGTTTAATGGTAACAGTGAGGTAGTCCTGTCCTTGCTCTGACATCCCTTGATGCTCATCATTTAAATCATTTAGAATGTAAATCAGTTAGTTAGTTCAAGTTCAAAAGTCATCACCCTGCTTCCTTTTTTTTTTTGTTTATGCATAATGCCAACTTTAGCCCATTGTGAATCTTCAGGCGCTGGGTCTTCTTGGTCCTCTTCTCTATCCCTTTTTCTAGATCCGTGGTTTGGTTTCTCATGGGATAGTGCCACAAGAGGGGTAGGGCCGTCCACAGAGGTTGTGGGGTTTTTACTGAATGTTAAATGTCTGGGTGGTACTGGGGGGTCCATCTTTGTTATTACTGAGGGCTATAATCTTCTGCCTCATGTCCCTTTGCTCAGATTCAAAGCTTTTAAGCTTGCTACTGATTAGAATAATCCTTTTTTCAAGATAATGTATGTGAAGGCAGTTCTCACAGGTAAATGATTCATTGTGTATTTGCTTGGGGTTGAATTGATACATAGAGCAATGGCAGCATTTCATGCCTGTGTCCCCTTCCAAGGATTAAATAATGTAATCCATTCCAGAATATGTCTAAAGCAAATCGTTAGCTGTTCAGATTTTTGTTGGGTTTTGTTAGTACTAAAAACAAAGAACACGGGTCTTCAGCATTAAACTATTTCTGTTCTGGTACTAAAACAGAGGGAATTCAAAGTAAAGTATGGTAACTTATTTACTTGCAGAATTCTGGGCCCCCTTTGCTCCCTTGGTACCCGCTGGACATGCCAGACATGCACTAATACACTTGTCTCAGTGCTCATCTCCACACACGGTGCCACACGATCTCCCCACCTGAGCCCCTTCCCACTCACTGGGGTGAGTACACTTATAACAAGTGACCCAGAAGTGGCTTCTAGGGGTTTTGGCTGATCCCTCAGAGTCAATTCCTTTAGTAGTATAAACATAGGATTTTGCTGTGCCTGCTGTGTCCTTAGAATAAAATATAACTGCCTGTCTAGCAGATACCTAAAAGCACTCAGTTCACAGATGCCTGTAGTTGTTGGGGGAACTGCTCTGGACTACAACTCCATTCACTGAGTGTAGTCAGCCTGGAAGTACAGGGACTCCTTCTGTTCAAATAAATAACAACTATGTATGCTATATATATATACACACACACACACACACACACACACATATATATAGGTATAAAGTTCATATAACAATGGCGGACTGTTTACACTATCACCAGATTCCTCGTCTGGCTCACAGTACAGCCGAATAGTTCTATGATAATGTACCTAGTGGCAGAAATGAAAGATGTACCTACAACTGAGCCATATTGAACTGTACTTGAATAAACAGTCATGTGAAAAAAATGTTGTTTGGTTGTTTTCTTTTCATTGACAAAATGCCACACAGTTCTTTTTATGGAACTGGTAGTTTGGAGTTTTTACTATGTCATGGTGTGTGTGTACAGAATGCTAATTAAGACTGTTGACCTATCAAAACCATGCTCAGAGTTCTGTGCACAAACTGTGACATAGTTAAAACTCCAGATCACTGGTTCCATGAAGAGAACTGTAACAGAATGTTGCCCATAAAAACAAAACAATGCAAACTATAGTTTTTCACATCAGTTTTTTTAAGCAGGTACAGTTACATATGGATCTTTAAGGCGTATGGATATCATTTCTGTAAATGGGTACAATATAAACAGCTGCCAATTGGAAAGCATTTCCTGTCCTCTTTAAGGTTCTCTGTCTGGTGTTGTGTTTGTGAGTATTTATGCATTGTATTTTCTGTTGTAGACTTGAATAAAGCATTTTCACATATGTGTAGAGCAAATCCCTTGTTTGTTTTACTTGTTTTAGCTTGACAATGCTCCTTGAATATCTTTTTTTGATAATGCAACCATGCAGGGGTTATCCCATTATAAAGCTAGAATCACAATTCTAGTGATCTGATTGGAAAGATAGGCAAACTAACATGTACCTGACCTACTGGTGTACAATCTGTATTCTTGATGGTTCTACATTTCGAACACTGCTATGTGTCATGGGATGTTGTTTTCCAGCAACAGGGCCAACTAGTTTCATAGTTTCATAGCTACATATACAAGTCCAGTCAGCCACAAGGCCATAAGTGGACTTGTCACTTATTAGTGGGCGTATTCCCATTTTTTGTCCTGCATTTGCAGATCCAATGCCTTCTTAAAGCTTTCCATATTAGCTGCCTCCACCACCTCAGAGGGTAATGAGTTCCATCCATTTATTATTCTCTTCTTGAACCATCTTCTTCTCTTCATCGTTCTAAATTTCTCCCCCAATAATTGTTGTGAGTATAACCTAGTTGCCCTATCTGGTACCTTCTTCTTTCTGAGTCCAGCACATTCCCCAAGATTGTCATTGTGGTAACATCTATACGTAAAGCATAAGTCACCCCTTAGATATCTATAGGCCATGGAATATAGGCCTAGGTGTTGTAGTCTATCACCATAGTCCTTATTCCTTACTACACTTATCCTCTTTGTGAACCTCCGTTGAACTCTATCTGCTTACCAACACCTATACTTTGTGGTGCAATTAGGGGTATTCCATATTCTAGTACTGGTCTCACCAGTGATCTATACAATGGCAACAAAACTTCCTCTTTTCTGCTGTTTATGTTCCTCAAGATACTCCCCATTATTCTATTAGCTTTTTTTTTTTTTACCATTTCTGTGTTGTGTTTAGTAAATGTCAGACTGTCTGAAATTATTACCCCCAGGTCCCTTTCAGACTCTGTGCTTGCAATCACTTTGTTGTTTAATATATACTTCCATCTCTTATTAGTGCATCTGAAGTGTATATCCTTGCACTTGTCTACATTGAAATTCAACTTATGTTTCACTGCCCAATACTCCAGTGCAGTCAACTGTAGCTGGAAGCTTGCACTTGCCTCAGGAGTGTTAACCACTGCTCCGACCTTGGTATTGTCTACAAATTTACATAGCCATGCTCCCTCTGATACCTGCATGGTGGTGACAGATAATTTGAAGAGCAGTGGTTGCAAGACGGAGCCCTGAGGTACACCACTGGTCACCCTACTGCACTCTGACAGGAACCCCCTTAACTGAACCCTCTGGTACCTCTCATTAAGCCATGCATATATCCATGCCCTTAGTTGCCAGTGTGTCCCAAGTTCCTCTAATGTATCCATAAGGAGGCCATGAGATACCGAGTCGAAGGCCTTGGCGTAGTCCAAATAGACTACATCGACTGGGAGGCCCAAATCCAGAGCCTGACTAGCATTTTCAAAGAAATTAAGTAGGTTACTAACACACGAGCGACCCACCTCAAATCCATGCTGGGAAGTATCTATAACCCTCAGCATGTTTAGATCTTGTTCTAACAAATCCTTTACACAACCTTCCATCAATTATCTAATCACCGATGTCAGACTTATCGGTCTGTAGTTCTTAACCAGTGACTTATCCCCTGCCTTGTGTAAAGGTGTTATGTAAACCATTCTCCATACTTCTGGTACCTTTCCCTCTTTTAAGAAACTATTAAACAAAACTGTCAATGGTCCTACAAGCACATCTGCAATATTCCTCAGAAGAACTGGATGATATCCATCAGGCCCACAAGATTTAGAGACTTTCAATTTCTTAAGTTTCTCCATTATTTGTGTTTCCGTAATTGTAAGTTCGGACTGCCTGGTGAATCTTGGCTTTATTGGCACTATTTTCTTGGCTGTAACTTCAGATAACTCATCTGCTGCCTTAAACACACTTACAAAATATTTGTTGAATGCTGTGACCATTTCTTCCTCTCTATCTAGTATGTTACCTTCATCATTTATGCTGGTTACTTGATTGTTACCTCTTTTCAAACTCCCAACCTAACTAAAACATCTCTTGTAGTTATCCTTATTACACTGTACTAATCTTAATCCAGCTGTTACTCTAGCTCTTCTCATTAGTTTAGCTTTTTATACTTCTTTTCTACCTGCACAGATGTCTGTTTCCTTAATTCCATTGGGTTTGCCTTATATTTCTTGTATACTCTTTCATTCTTTTTTATACATTTACAAATCCCCTTGTTAAACCTTGCAGGGACTCTTCCTTTTCCATTATATTTAATACTTTCAGGCATAAATGTCTTTATTTACTCTTGCAGTTTTGAATCTATCTTTCACCAGATATTATCTAGATCAAGTTCTGCTAACTCTTTTCTTCCAGTCCCAAGCCTGCAGCAACTCCCTCATCCCTTGATAGTTAGCCTTAGCATAGTTAAATATTTTTGTCTTCCCTAATATTTCTTCAGATTTGCCTTTCAACAAACAACTGACCATGTTGTGGTCACTGTTTCCCAATGGTTGGTCGACAGTAAAATTCTGTATTGACCCTTCCATATTACTCAATATCAGGTCCAGAATGTGACTTCCCTTTGTTGATTGGTGTACATATTGATGTAAGCCGTTAATATGGCAAATCTCTAGAAATTGTTTCTCTAAACTGTTTGCTCCCTGGTTAGGGACCCAGTCTATATAAGGTAAGTTAAAATCCCCCCATCATTATACAATTATCTTTAATGGTACATACATCAATGTTTTTGAGAAATATTTCATTCTCCTCTTCTGTAAAACTCGATGATTGATAGCACACACCCAGTGTGTATGTTTTATTCTTAGATTGAATGTTGACCCATAGTTGCTCTGGGCCTAATATATCAATGTTACTTTTCTCCTTAAGCCGTGCTTTAAGATGGTTAGCTATGTACAAGCCCACACCCCTCCTAGTCTATTCCTTCTTAATTTCTGAAAGTAATCATACCCATGTAACTCACTCCCCCAATCTTTATCCTTACTCCAAGTTTCCATTATACTGCATATGTCTATACTGTCTCTCAGTAATAGGTATTTTAACTGGTCAAGTTTATTTCTAATGCTTCTTGCATTAACGAGTAGGAGTTTCAAGTCATATGCCTTTACCCATTTATCTATGCTTTCACTGATTTTATTTGTTTCTGGTTCTTTATGATCTACACTGCCTTCCGGGTCACCTCTCCCCTCAGTCTTCATTTTAAACTATGGTCTATAACTTCTGTAAACAGTCACCCCAGCTCTTTGCTTCCTTTTCAACTTGGATGTAGACCGTCTCTACTAAATAACTATAAACTACCATCAAATAACTCCCATGATTTTATACACTCTATTCCTGCCATTGTGGTCCATCTTCTCAACCAGTTGTTTATCCTTAGTGCTTTTCTATTAACACTATCCTTTGATCTTGGTACTGGTAGGATTTCTGATAGCACCAAGGTTCCTTTTACTTCCTTTGCTAGTCTGTTTAGGGTCATAAAATCTAAGAACAATTGGTCTTCCCTCATATATTTCAAATCGTTAGTCCCCACATGGACCATAACCAACGGTGTGTCCCCCAGAGATTTAACCATCTTAGGTACTAATGATACTATATCAGATAGTGTTGCCCCAGGCAAGTATGAACTAGTTACTGCTTCCTTTAAATTTTTCATCATATAGGTGTCAGTATACTTTATCATAGAATCTCCAATTATTTATACTCTATTGATTTCCTTAACCTCACTTAAATCAACTTCCATACTCCTTTGATGATCCTTCATGTTAGACATCATACTCTGGCTGGGACCATTGTTTACTGTATCCTCTCCATTTCCTATAATCTGTTCAGGATCTAAACATGCACTCTGATCTACCTCCTCACCTTCCAAATTCTATAGGGGCAGAAATGAGTTAACTAGAGGAATATCAAAACTCATTGCCCTTCTCCCATTTTTTTTTGTTCTTGTATTTTCCTGTACCTCCCAATCCCCATCTAACTCAGTTTGATTCCTGTCCCTTTTAGTCAATTGTTCACTTGCCCTGTGTTACACACTATCTCTACTACTGCCAAATGTACCAGCTTGTTTTAGGCATTTTATTTCCAGCTCTAAGACCAACACTTTGACTTTGAGCTCCTTAATCTGCACGCATTGCTGACAGACATACTCCTGTAAACCAGAGCTGTCTTCTAAACTGAACATTTTACATTCATTACATCTAATGCCTATTTTCTCAGCTCTCAATGTCACAAAGGGATTATCCCTTACAACACTCATTGCTGTTGTTTAAGAAAATGCTTACCAGTTCATTACTATTAGTTGCCAAGTGGTATTTCAGGATTTCTACCTCTACTGCCCACTTCAACACGCTGAAACACGTGCTAGACATGCATGTCTCAGCACTAATCTCCACGCGGAAAGCCATGCACTCGTGCTCGCACCGCTAGCACCAGTAGTCACAGAGTCGCAAGCAGACACAGAGACAATAGCCTAGAAATCAATATGTTTAAAAAATACTCCAAGCCTCCAATAAGAGCTAGGGCAACTACAGATAGCCCTACTAAGTCCAGTCAGTTTAAAACAATCATTTTCCAGGTGTCCCCCCAGAGCTGTAGTTCTCCTGACTGTACTGAGAACTACATGCCCCACAACACTAGGTGGTCGGTAGCAGCTGCCTAGAATAAGGTTTTGCTTGTTTCTGTGCAGGATAACCTGAATCTAAATGCTTTCTGCACTGAGATCTGTGGTGTAGGGAGGGAATATTTGTTGCCATTCAATGTCATTCTTTACATATATCCCACTCTGCACCCCCACATCTAGGACCCCAGTAGGCCACCAGCATAGCCCTCCACTCACCTCCATGGCCGGCAGCCAGAGAGCACTTTTACAAATGAGCCCAACTGAGTCCTTTCAATGAATGAGCATGTGCATGCACACATTCATTGAAAGGGCTCAGTCGGGGTGATTTGTAAAAACACTCAGTCAGGCTGCCAGCTGTGGAGGTGAGTGGAGGGCTGTGCCGGTGGCCCACTGGGGTCCTAGATGGGGGGTGTGCTGGATGGGGTCACTGATGGACAGGGTGCGTGGGGTTGGGGATCCACTAGACACCAGGGAAAGTTTATTTTTTTATTACACGACTAATGTTGGCAGCAGCACTAATGGACAACGGAGGATGGTTGTGAATCTCGGGGGGAGGTCATTCTTCATTTGGCTGGTGATCGGCCATGGGGGTGGGACCAGTAGACACCAGGGAAATGTATTTTATTTGAAATTCTGGATGGGGTCGGGGTGAATCTCGGGGAGTCTTCATATTGGACCGGCAATCAACCAGGGAGGTGGGACCACTAGGCACCAGGGATGTGGAGATAAAGATTTATTTTAATGTTGGCCTAGATGGGGGGGGAATACATTTTTTAAATTTTTTTAAATACATATGTATTCGAAGTTCCACATTTCACACCCCTGAAATATTCTGCAAAATGTGAGAATTTCATAAAATATTTAGTGGGGTAAAATTCCTGATTTTGAGGGAATTTCGCAGGCGAAATTAAATTTCACTGCATCACTACTGTTATTTCCTTACATTTTTCACATTATTGGTAATTAAGCAATAAGGCACAATAGGGTGTGTGTTATCATGTAATAATGTCACTCCTGGGGTGGGTTGAAGCACGAGGTGAAGCCGAGTCTTCCACTACCCCAGGAGTGACGTTATTACATGATAACACACATCCCTGGAGTGCCTTATTGCTATTATACAATGGCTCGTTGTCATACAAAATAAAACAAAAATAAAAATAAAAAAATGATTTCAAGGAATCCAAGTGGTCATCATCCATAGCCAAAAGCGTACCATCCATAGCATCCAACAGCAATACAGTGATGTTATTGTGTAATAACATCACTGTCTCAGGCACACATTGACCAGTCAGAGTCCAGGAAATTCTCTTGCCATTGTATAATAAAAGATATCAGATAGATAGCTCTTGAGACTGAAGTCCTTTATTGATCTGGATTGCAGGCACTATAAGGACAGTTCTAGAGTAAGTTTCAACATGCCCACAAGTACACATTAGTTCTGCCATGGAAGACCATCTAGTAAATGAGTGGATTGTTCAGACACCATGCCCATTCAGTCCCTGGCTAGTCATGTAAGACTGTCAACAAGGGCAATAATGAGTGCCTGGTGCAATGGTATTTTTCTGATGTGGATACCTGCCACATAAGAACAACACTGAAGCCACAACTTAATTTACGTGAGCCATTGAGCTGCCATTAGATAATAAGGGATGTTAGCCTCTGCCAACCTGAACCTACACTTAAGGGTGTACAACTAACTTCTTTAAATCAAAAGTCACTCGACAATATGCCAATCTGTCAAACAGCAGCCGATGCCTTCAGGAGAACTTTAAGAAAACATAATAATTAGACACAGTTCAGCTTGTATTTCACATTAATTCTGTATTTCCCCTCACCGTTACTTATTACTGAGGTAATTTGCATGAAAACAGGATCATTGCTCCTGAAACATTCATCTATTCCTGTTGCTTATTCCCAACCTGAGGTCATAATGCACAATTTGTGACATTGCAGTTACGCCCATGGCAACAGATTGTGATGTCACAACAGAGGATTAGGACTTTAAGTAGAGAGTCAATGACAGAGGCAGATGAACTCTAAGGGATACAGACCATGCAGTCATGCAAATTTCCTCAGTAATGAATAATGGGGAGGAGAAATATATAGAATGTCTGCTGAATGTAAGCTGAAGTGCATCTTAAAATAATGTTTTTCAAAGTTTCTCTTGAGGTGTCAGCAGCTCTTTAAGCATTAAGCTCTCTAACTTAAAGAGGGAAAGGCTTGCAAAGTAATGTAATCAAATACATTAAGTACTCCATATTTTTTTAATCCCACCTATTTGTTGTGGTGAACCCGACAGTTATGTCACTTATGATGATATAGCCTGTCACAGTCTCTGTATCCGCAACCCTGACAGCACCTTTCTTGTGCCGGCTTGGCAGAGACCTCCACCCTAGTTTGCCTCACTTTGTGTCCTGTGCCTACACTCACACATCAGTTTAATTGACATGCCTTGGACACCTCGACCAGTGAGGCTTTTTACCAATCTCCACAAATCAAGCCAAAGCTGACAGCTCAAATCTCAGGAGGAGTGCGGTCTTATTTAACATTTTTTGCCTTATTGCTTCAAAGTATATGGAATGATTACTCTGATTACATATGATGGCTTGCACAGTATTTTCAATACCACAGATACCGCAAAGACCAGGAAGAAAACCTTTTTCACACTATAAAACCATTCACTTATAGCTTCCTAAATGGTGCTGTTTAATTACAAGATATATTTCAAGTAAACAGGTTGAACAGCAAAAATTAGAAAAAATATGAATAGAAATGTTTTAAACAGTAAATGCAAGTACATAAATGGATCATTCATGACAAATAATGCATAACGAATGGACAGCATGTACATGATATAACAGCAAAGGAGCCACTCGGTGTACGTGATCATCATTCAGTGAGGCTCCAGCTGCACATGAGCAGAGAAGGTGTTCCCACAAAGACCAAAATCCTGGACTTTAGGAGAATGGACTTTAGGAAAGTGGGTGGGGTACTGAAAAGGCACTTAGCAAAAATTAAAACAACTATGGAGGTGAACCAGAAATGGTCTTTTACTAAGGAAGGATTAGGGGCTGCAACAGTAAAATGTGCAAGATACAGGAGGAAGAACTCTAAGATCAAAGCACTCAGCTGGTTTAGCTCTAAGGTAGCCCAGGCAGTGAGAAACAAGAAGTTGGCCTACAGGAAACTCAGGATGACCAAAGGTGAGGAGGACAGAGAAAAATACCTGTGGCTGGTGAAGGAGGCAGGAAGGGTGGTTCAGACAGCAAAGGCACAGAAAGAAATGCAACTAGTGGAGGGTATAAGGAGGGGAGAAAAGGCTTTCTTCTGCTACATAAGCAAGAAGAGAGACAAGAAAGATGGTATAGTAAGACTGAGATGAGAGACCTGCAGGTGGAGGAAAATAAGGAGAAGGCAGAGTTAATGAATAAATACTTCTGCTTTGACTTCACGAAGGAAAAAGATGGACAGGTGCTGATAGGGGGAAAAGGGTCCAGAAGGGGGGAGGGAGACAGATAGGGTAATAGAAGAGGAAAGAGTAAAAAAGGGTTGCTAACTTTGAGGATAGACAAATCACCCGGGCCCTAATGGAGTACACCCTAGGGTGTTGAAGAAACTGGCAGGAGACCTTGAGGAGCCACTGGTGGACCTGTTCAATTGTTCACTGGGATTGGGCATAGTACCACAGGCCCTGAGGATGGCACATGTAGTACAGCTCCAAAAGAGCGGTCAGTCTCACTTCAATAGTGTGCAAGCTTACAAACATCATACTAAAGGAACACTTGATACAGCATCTAGAGGAACATTGTCTCCAGGATGAATGTCAGCACGGATTTATGGAAGGGAGGTCTTGTCAAATGAATCTGATTGAATTATTTTGAGTGGATAACCAAAACAGTGGACAGAGGCCAAGTAGTGGACTTTCTCTACCTGGATTTCAGCAAGGCCTTTGGCTTTGTACCCCACAGGAGACTGATCAGGAAGTTGGTGGACCTCGGAGTAGGAGAGAAGACGGTTAAATGGGTGGAAAACTAGCTAGGGAACAGGACTCAAAATGTGATGGTGGGAGGAGAGTTGTCTAGTTTCAGGGTGGTCCCAAAAGGTGTCCTGCAGGGCTCAGTGCTAGGAACGGTGCTATTCAATCTTTTCATTAATGATGTTGGAGATGGCATCAAGGGCAAAATGTGTCTCTTCATGGATGACACCAAGCCCTGTGGGAGACTGGACTCAGCAGAGGGGATACAGGACATTAAATATGACCTAAGAAGACTTAAAAGGTGGTCCAGGATCTGGCAACTGGGTTTCAGTGCTAAGAAGTGCAAGGTTATGCACACTGGAAGCAAAAAAAAAAAACAGGACAGAGTACTACCTGGCAGAGGTCTGGGTATCTCCCATGGAGGAGGAGAAAGAGCCGGGAGTGACAAAACCTAGTGATCTGAAGCACTCCATGCAGTGCAAGAAGGCAGTGGCAAGGGCAAACATGGTGTTGGGGTGCATAGCCAGGAGAATCAGCAGTAGGAGGTGGATTGCCCTTGTACACATCACTGGTGAGGCTGCATCTGGAGTATGCTGTACAGTTCTGGCATCCTTACCTTATAAAGGATATTAACCTGATGGAGATTGTCCAGAGAAAGGCTATGAAGATGATAGTAGAGCAGCAGAGTAAAACATACAAGGAGAGACTGAGAGCCCTGACCATGTATTCCCTAGAGGAAAGGAGGGAGAGGGGAGACATGATTGAGACCTTCAGGTACTTGGAAGGGATTAATAAGGTGAACAAGGAGGGTCTCTTCAGGCAAAGCTGCAGTATAAATATGAGCGGGAGCAGCCTTACTTTGGGAGGGAGTGTTAAGGAGGGAGGTTATGAGATATTTCTTCACAAAGAAGGTAGTAATCAGGTGGAATGCACAACCAGAAGAGGTGATGTCAGTGAGGACAGTGGGCAGCTTTAATAGGGGCTGGGATAGATATAGGGGAGAAAAAAAATGTAATGGGAGGGGAGGAGGAGAAGGATGGAGAGTTCGGGGAGGGAGGAGCAGGGTCAACAGCTTGAGCTGTGAATCTTTCACATCGAGCACATAAAATAGACCAGAGGACCTAATTCTGTTAACTTACACATATGTTCATATGTTCATATAAATGTAGATTGAATTAGGCTCACACTTAGCAGTAAAAATGTTACATAATCCAAACTGAAAATAGGTGACCAATTCTTACCTAACAGAGACCTTTTCTCTCTATCAACTCTCCCTCCCCACCACCAGATGGTCTGACCAGATCAGTACTACCTGAATTCTTGTTCACTATACTTCTACATGATAAACAGCCCTGAAGACTCATTCTGCTTCCCTCTCTGCCTTTCTGTCTCTAATAGACCCATTTTTATGTTTACAGATCAAAAGATCCCTTTCACAACAATTATGGCTATGTTGGAAGTTTTCAGATGTGACCCATGATTTCAGCTTATGTCCTACCTCTGGTTCCTTTCATAGTGCCCCCTGTGTGGGCCCTCACTTTTCAAGCTTGGACTGCTGTTTCATCTTTGAGATACAGAGACTATTGGCCATTTGTCATGCAGTAAAAAGTCACATTTTGTGATATTTTGATGCTAAGCCACTACTTATTTTTCTGAATAAAGAAGTATACACATATATGCCTTATAGTCCATATGGAATCTGTGGCCACTGGAAATGAAGGTCCTCCATCTACCTTATGGCTTAGAAAAGGGCAGACTGAAACAATGGAGGCTTCCGTGCACTGTTCATCCAGAGCACTTCCAAATATTCCACATGAAATCCCCATTGTGGCCACTTTTATACAAAATGTGCTAGATCATGGGCCATACCATCTGATGACTTTGAAATGCTGACTACTAGTTTTTCATAAGAACTAAGGTTGGACCACCAATAATAATTTGTTTAGTCATGGTATATGCTGTACATAAACAGGAAAGTGCATTAACATATAAAAATATTTTAATTCAAAATACACCTTGGGCACAGAGTATGATAAAAAGAAAACAGCAAGTTTCATAAAATATACTGAAGTCAGTAGCAATAGTTGTAGAGAGTGTAAACATTTGTTTAAATACTGTAACTTGTTTCAAAGCCAGAAAACTGCTACTGTTTTTGAAAGAAGGGACGGGCACTGTTCCATGCATAAGCAGATGTACAAGAAAGGTAGTATAATCTTTCCTGAGGATTCTTTAGGTAGTAGTCGTAATACTCACTTTTTATATTAATATAAACTGGAATAAGTAAAACCATGGTAATTTAAGAGATAAGGATTATTGTTGAGTGAATGTGAAAATTGAAAACCTTAGTTCAGCTTTGATTTGAACACCCCATTTTTGGCTCAGCTTTAACACTTCAGGTCATTGGTATGAGGATGTAGCAGACTAAAAATGGGGTTAAGGGACACCTCATTTTCACCCTTGTCCACTCCAGTCAGTCCCAACATCTTCCACCATCCCCTATTCCTACAACAGTTCAAAAAAAATAAAGTAGAACCTGGAACAGTGGCAGCAGTTGGAATTAAAACAAACTCTGGTCAGATCCACCACAGCTGCATAATGAAGCTAGTGAGGTTGTGTGGAATTGTTAAGGAGGCATGGAGAAACAACACAACAATTTTCAAGTAGTAAGATTTGTTTTATTTTCTATTCTGAGGAAGGCATACACATTATTAGGAAAGATATGGAGGTGTACATTTCAATGGAAGGAATGGTAAGCAATATAGGTTTGACAGGTACAGTAAGTGGCAGTACATGAAAAAGTAATGGATGGCATATGTTCAGTCTTGGGATTATTTACACAGTTTTATAGAAAAAGAGGATTTTTGTCCATGAGGTGATATAAGTTATATTTAAGCAATGAGTTGATGTCAGGCAGTCAGGTGTAATGATGGAATCTGTTAGGAGAGAAAATGTGACAGTAACTTTTAGAAGGGGGTCACTGTTGATAAGGTTAAGGTAGTTATGCTTGTGATAACAGGACTATCAGGACAGTATGAGGTCTATGCAGGAGTGGAGTACAAATATGCACTCTATTGTTAATATGTGCTCAAAGTGCAGGCAAATGTGATATGCGGGTTTGTTTAACAAATAGATAAAAATAGCGATAGATGGAATTGATAGAAAGATAGATAATTACATAGATAGACATATATATAGATAGACAGACAGGCAGACAGAGGGAGAAGTTATAGTCATGACAGTCTTTGGAGAGGCAACTGCCCCTAGAGTCATAGTCACATTCACTAATTTGAGGTGAAAAACATTTCAAGCAGCATTATGTTACTGTCAATAGTCATCTACGGGTTTAAGCATGTATTTGATCCCCTTAAAACAGCTATAGTGCAAGAAAAACAATGAAAGCAATTTTGTTATAGTTTAGCCCTGAAATATACATGTTGCCACCTTGCTCCAATGAGCATCCTCCCCCAAGCAGAGTGCCATTCTTAATTATAAAGAGGAGAGCTGAAAAATGTGTCTCAAAGTAAGTGCAGAATCATTTTTATTAAATCTGTTTCAAGGTATTATGCCTTTCCTCTTTTTTTTATTTAATGATAAAAAGAAGTAGCACCTTTCTTCTGACTGGACTGATGTAAATGATAACAGTCAGTGTTTTAGAATATGCTAGGTGTCCCCAGGAGCAAGGTATGCTTCTTTGCTGGCTAGAGAGTAGGCTGTTAAAAAAAAAAGAAAAAACACACAGATCAGACATTCTACCAACAAGACACATTATAGTGCAGCCTGTTGGAAGAGGAAGGGAGACACTCAGTTCCTGTGGGAAATGGGAGTGTGGAGTGGTTCACCTGATGATATTTTTTATTTGCTGATTAAAAAAAATGGGCATCTTTCTCCCAAGTGGACTGATGCAAATGATACTGTCAGGAGATGAGCTGTCTGCAGGAGCAAGTTGTGCTCTGTGTTCTTTTGCTGGTCCAGAGTGCAGGCTATTATAAACAGGAATTTGTAAATGCTGGATATTTGCTTGCTTGCATTGGTAGTGTAGGAGTTAGAAAGAGATGCATAATAGGAATGGCAGTGAAGTATTGAACTGAAGCCAAGCCCACCACCACCCTGCAGAAAAAGTGAAGTCACGAGCGTGCATAGAAACTGAGCAATGCACACCCATAATGTCATTAGTTTGGGGATATTTTATACAGCAGATTGTCAACACAGGCATTTGGAGACCTCTGCTCATGAACAGTGTCACTGTGAATTTCTTAATCTGTCCCGAACAGTGATTTCCCACAGCAACCACGCATTTCTGCGCTGGAAGTGCAAAAACACATTTCAGCCAGGGTGTGAAAAATGATAGCTGTACTGTGCATAAGGAAGTGTGTAAAAATGCCAGCGGTGAAAATCTGGACTGAAAATATTACAAATTCGTGAACTTACGAGGGTGCATGGCAACTGCAATGCTCGCTCGTAACACAGTCATTTTGTGGACATTTGTCACCAGCTTTTTAACATAGTCATTTTAAGACCTCTGCTCATGAACAATGTCACTGTGATTTTCTTAGTCTGTCCCAAACATTGATTTTGCACACTGACTGAGCCATTGTGCGCTACATGGGCTGAAACACCTTTTGAGCAAGATGTAAAAAATGACAGCTGTACTGCTCATAAGGAGGTGTGGTAAAATGGCAATGTTGAAAATCTGGAGTGAAAATATTAAAAATTCATGAACTTACAAGCTTGCATAGGAACTGCACAATGCATGCTCGTAAATCAGTCATTTTTAGGAATTTTTTCACCAAATTTTCAACATAGGGTTTTTGGGAGCCTACCTCATGAACTGTGAAACTGTCATTTTGTAAATCAGTCCCAAAAGGTGGTTCCATGCAGTGACCACAAAATCACCTTTCGGGGCTGATTAATGCCAAGACAGTGTCAGAATTCATGAAGAGGAGTCCCAAAAACCCCATGCTGAAAATCTGGTGAAACAATTCCCAAAAATGGCCGAGATATGCACCAAAGTTGAAAACAAAACATTTATGCCATTATACAGCTTACCAGCATTTCTCCAGTTTGCGGTCAACTTTGAAGAGGGTAGACGTGTTCCCGGTCCACCAAAGATCTTTGCGCTAGGATCTGGAGGTAAGTATGGGGTCTGGGTGGTGTGGGGAGGTGGACACGCAGAGGGTGGAGTGCGGGTTGGGGTGAGGCTAGATAATCAACGAGGGACCATTTTTTGTTTTCAGGTGTTTTTTCTTTCTAGGAAGACGATGCAGGACTTGTGCAGTGCTGGGGTAGGCTCCCAGCATGGCAGCTGAAAGATTTTTTGGGGGGTCAGTGGAGCCATCGGGGGATTGGGCACCCCCATCAGCCATACAGATGTGTGCCACGCTGGGGTGGGCTCCCAGTGTGGCAACTGGAAATCTGTTTTTTTATTTTTTTGGGGGGTGGAGTTGTTGAGTGGAGCCGATGGGGGATTGGGCACCCCTGTCACCATGTTCACTTTTGCCATGCTGGGATGGGCTCTCAGCATGGCACATAGAAGTCTTGTGGGGCGTGGAGCTGACGGGGGATTGGGCAACCCCATCAGCCATACTGTGTGTGGCGGGTGGAGCACATGAGCATGCTGCGGTGGGCTCCCAGCATGCTATTTGAGTGTTTGGAGAGGGGGAACTTCAAGGGAGGTGTCTATGACAGCTCCATTCAGGATGCAGTGCTGAGTGTAGGCAGTTTGCATACTGCCGATGGCAGTGTGTAAATTACCTGCTGACGGCAGTATGCAAATTGCTTACACGTTACAACTGCTGATTGCAGTGGTTTTCTGCTTTCAACTGTATGCCACTGCATTCTGAATGGCTGTCATAGACAGCTCAGACATTCATTGGTGCGGTGCAGCCGCTCTTGCAAAAGGGAGCAGGGCATTGGGACTGGGGGAGGCATATCTACGAAAACTCATATGGTGGCACTATGTTTCTTGCACATGCGTGCAAGCAAACATAAAAATACAAACAAAGAAATGTTAGAAGAAGAAGACTGAAACTTGGTTCCAGTGGAACCTTAACGGGATGGAGGAGTTCTCCAAATGGTGATTTTATTTATAAAAGGAAAAAAGATAGAATCTTTCTCAGAACCAGACTGATGTAAATTATACTGGTTGTGAGATGCACTGGTGTCACCAGGAGCCAGGGGTGCTCTTCTGGAGGCCAGTGAGCAGGCTATATACTCAGCATCTTGAATTCCTGAGTTGTTAAATCATAAATAGTGCTCTGTAACAACTATATCTCTGTAGCACCCTACACTTGTTCAGCCTGCACACACCACAAGCCATGGTGTCA
This sequence comes from Neoceratodus forsteri, assembly GCA_016271365.2. Taxonomy (NCBI): domain Eukaryota; kingdom Metazoa; phylum Chordata; order Ceratodontiformes; family Ceratodontidae; genus Neoceratodus; species Neoceratodus forsteri. The sequence goes on along the minus strand of CM057456.1, from coordinate 602,662,100 downwards.
GTGTGTTTGTGATTATTTCTGCTTGGCTAATGGGGGGGGGTACTAGTACAAAGTCACTGGCTTTAGCATAATTAATTTTTTAATTAATTTTTGTGTTTGTTTTTCATTTTTGTTAAATTAGCCTGACAAGTTTATGTGTTTGTCTTACATACTGCAGTTAGAAATCATGACTTCTATTTATGTCATTGTAGTATCTACATGTTACTAGTTGTAGTTGACTGATGACATCCATAAACCAGAAGGAGCATTTTTTTTATCAGATTGGTTGAACATAATAGTCTGTTTTTACTGGCAGTTTGAAATCACCATTGTGAGATAATATCACACAGCTTTAAAATGTTGTTAAAGCATATAAATCTCTGTGGTGTATGCCTTCCTTTCTATGGTATAAAAGGAGACAATTTCAAAACAGCTCACAAACTTCCAGCAGGTCTGCCAAGCATGTATCACACCAGGACAATCACCTCTCTGCTCACCCCAAGACAATTGCAGTCCCCTAATTAAGCAATAAGGCATGACAGGGTGTGTGTTATTGTGTAATGCATCACTCCTGGGGTGGGTTGAAGCGTGAGGCAAAGCCGAGTGCTTCCACCACCCCAGGAATGACATTATTACACAATAACACACACCCTGGAGTGCCTTATTGCTATTAAACAATGTCTTGTTTGTTAATAAAAAAAGGAAAAGAATAAAAAAACATATTTAATGTGTTTTATGTTTGATTTTTGTGTGTGGAGGTATACTATTACAAAAAAAAGTGCAGAATACTTTCCACCACTAGGTGGAGGTGCAATCTGAATGATCTTGGCTGCCCAGTTTGTGTTCTGTGTCCTGCGTGTTAATGTGACCTTTATCAATCCCCCCTCCCCCCACCAACACCACTACCGGTAGCCCGTCTGTTAAATCGGGCTGTGTTTCATGTGTTTTTTTGGGGGGGAGGGGTTTGCAGTGAAAATTATTTTCATTTGTGTGGTTGGCGAGTTGCTCAGTAATTGTAAAGTGCAGTTGTAAACTGTGCACACGCTGAAAAGACAACTGTGGCAGACAGGAGATGGAAAAGCCACTTGCTTTCATGGCTTTCTTTTGTTTCTCCTGGTGAGTACAGAGGATTAGGGCAGGAACAGAGGATGTATGTCAGTGGCTTTTAAACTCTATGGTGGAAAGTACTTTGGCTTGTATGCAGGTTACATGTGGGTTTGTTTGTAAAGCGGCAAATTGAAAACTGAAGCCGTGCCCTCGTCGATAGTGCGACAGCACATTGTGTTTTTTTTTTTTAGTGAACAGTGGAAGTCACAGCTTCAGTTTTGTTTTGGGAGGAGAAAAATACCTGGGGGGAGTAAACTGTGTTGTGAATGGGATCTGATGCTAGGCTTTTTGAGGAGAACGCTGGGGAAGTCTGTGAAGGTCTGCTCTGTTTATGAGTAAATAGAGGGGATGAAGTAGCTGTGGCATGATTTATTTATGTGTTACATGGTCATCTGGGTGCCTGGACTTAATACAGTGATGTTATCATGAAATAACATCACTATTCCATGCACCCACTGACCAATCAGTGAAGAGGGATTTTTCTTGCCATTGTATAATATAATATTATTAGTGAGAAGGCATACTATTGTATTAGAGGACTGCAATTGTCTTTGGGTGACCTGAGAGGTATTTGTCCCAATCTGATACCCACTTGGCAGACCCACTGAAAGCTTGTGAGCTGCTTGAATACTGTCTCCTTTTTTGCCTAAGAAAGGATGGCATACACCATTATTATCATTATTATTACTTTGTATCATGTATGTATGTACTCTATCTTGTTACTTTTTATATGTATTCATTTTGCACACTTTTGCACATGTGTATCCATTGTTATTACTTTGTATCATGAATATAGATGATGATAAACTTTAGAAACAAGCGAAACCCATTGTATAACATTATATAAATCTAAGCATACCATTTAACTGAGTCATCTTCAGAAACATAGCATCAGTGAAAGCAGCTGGTGTCAAGAGTTCAGGACAACAGGTAACCACTATCTTCATCACTCACAAAAGAGGTTACTGAAAACTACATTTATACCTGTTATGAAACTGGGGTAGATTCCATGAGTTGGCAGGTGGCAAAATGAACACAACAAACTACAACTACAAAACATTTTATTCTTATACTACATTGTAAAAGTAAAATTAAAAAAAAACATTATTATCCATACTTTATAATATAACTTTTCAACAAGTACCCTTAACTGAGCTTGCCTCAATGAGACAGCTAAGTGCATCTGCCCTTGACACTGACAGGAGAGGGCCTGCAGAATTGGAAATCATACTTTAACAAATAAATCAAGCATTTCTTTACATTGACAGATTTATGTCTGTCAGACATATGCACTAATGAAGCTGTGGAAATCCAGCACATCCACGGAAAAATATTACCTAAAAATCTTCTTTTACTAAAATCTACACTCTCCTCATTGGGCCATGGTTGAATCAGTCTGTACTTATTCCTTGCAATTCACAACACAATGCTAATTTACATGTTAAAAAAAACAAGCCTTAGGTCACTTCACAAGACAATGCCTGTCATCTTACATAATCTCCAAGCTAAAGCTTCCAGACATACTGTCTCACAATCAAACCCAATACCCAAGTAATGCACATCACCTTATAGTAACATGCAGGTGTCAAATACAATTTACATGAAGACAACAACCACTTAGGCAACAAGTTCACTTTCTGAGCTATGCATGTTATCCACCATAAAATATAGTCTACATTTACTGCTGAATAGAAGAAGAATTTCTTCCATTACTTGTAACATTTCCACAGCAATACATTTTTACTCTATCAGCAGCAAATGGCCTAATATACTGCCTATGCAAGATGTGTTTGAATGGCTACTGCATTACTGCTAAAGGTATTTCATGACAAGAATATTTCAATTCAAAAGCTATTAACACAAAATAAGAGCATCTTCAGTTATTGGATTTCATAACAACACCTTCAGAAGACCTTTCATTTCAACTACTTCATTTATGGGTGTACCATTTCTATTTACATCCCTAATTCCATAAGTGTTCTTTCCCTTTTTAATATATGCCTGACATTACATATAATGCTCTCATGTGAATCAATATTACATAATTGTACAGCTTTCTGAACACTTTTTTCAACCATTGTGTAATTAACACAATGTAATATATGCTTGTAAGCTAACACATTTTACATCACTGCAAAATGTGCATATGGCTCTGCTGTTTTAATAAGCAGTGAAGGAAAAAGACTTAGCGTTTACCATTTTATTGATTAATTGATTGATTGATTGATTATTTCAGTTAAATAGCAGCTCTTACTTTACAGGGAAGGTATTACATCACTGCATTAAGCATGTAAACATTTGCCAATTGTACAATACACTAGATATGTGAGTATTTACCAATTCAGATCATATGAATTACAAGTCTATTTGGTATCATTGATAAAAAAAAATATTTCTACTTCTTTATTATTCTGCTGGTAATAATTGTCTCTGTACTAAAATCAGATTTCCTCTGATCCAGTGTTTACATCCAGGTGAAAATATATTGCCATAATGAGGATGGGGAAAAATATTATATTTTCTGATTATCCTGCTAGGGTCATGAGCTACTGATAGCAGTCCTACATGTAGAATTCAACTGTGTCTGCGGGATGTACAGAGCTCATTCACAGCTCCTCACTGTATCCTCCAAGCAGTAATGCCAAGCTTCCAGCCCCAATGTTGCAGTTTGAAATGTTGCAGTGTCAGTGGAGGGAGTAAAGTGTAGCACAAAATATATTGTAATTTGAATGCAGACCATATTCATTTATTTTTATAAATGTCAGAGCATCAAAACTCAGCACTTACCAGAATGTTCCAGGCTTTGCAAGGTCTACTTTCTGCTGTTGCCTTAAGGTATATTCTTTGACAAAACCCTTGATGTTCTCTCTGAGGCTGTTCTTGCAACCTAGGAAAGGGAGAAATGAGGAGATATCTCCTCTCTATCCCTGGCTGCAAGTTCCTTCCTCCCTTGGGAACACCTGCCTGCCCTTAGTGGGTGGTACCTGCTTGCTCTTCTCCCCCAAACCTGTCCATCTAGGTGTCCTAATCATGCCCCTATACAAAGTCCTGTCTCCTTTGATGCCTTGCATAGAGAGGAAATTAACTTCTCAAGCCAGAATAAAAATAGTGCTCTCCAGATCCCATGCCCACACAGGCAAAGTAGTAATGAGGCTTCAGTGGAGGACACTATTTTTAACAGTCTATCATGTTGTTTGGAATGTAATTTATGCAGGGAGTCCTTTTCTAAAGCAAAACATCTGCAGGGCTATGCCCACTGCAGCCTTAAAATTGTCTGGTGAAGGGGTGAGATGGGGGGAGAGTGACTAGAGTGGGGAAAGGGGTGGATGTAGGGATTACCCTGGCAGCCTGGGAAGGGCTAGAATATAAGTAAGCAATAAAGCATGCCAGTGCATGTGCTGTGCTGGGATAACAGCACATCTCAGGTGGATTAAAGCATGAGGCAAGGCATAGTGCTTGCACCACCAGTGAGGTGTTGTTATCCCAGAACAATGCATACCCTGGAATGCCTTATCATGATTATGAAATAGACCCATTAAGAAAAGGACAGAAAATACATTTTTTTTAAAAAACTAGAATGGATTTTATGTAAATCTTTTAGAAAAGGATACAACATTAGCAAGGTGAAAAAGTTCAATTTCTGCTTGTAGTGCAGTAGCTGGCACCAACACTCTTTATGCAGGAGAAAGTATGGGCAGCAGCATTGTAATGCTGTGAGCCATGGATTTGAGAGGAAGGTAAAACTTGATCCCCCTGCCATCCATTATCTAGGCTGAAGATTTTCTTTTACTATTGAATTATAGCGGCTGATTAAAAGAAATGTAGCCATTAGTGCTGGTTTGTGCATGAGTGCATGACTGCAGCAGTGGTGAGCAGAGAGAGAGAGAGAGAGAGAGAGATGGTGCCGAGCAAAGAGAGCAGTAGAGTCACAGCGGTGAGTCTTATTTAACTTCCGTAGCAGTGTGGACCATATATTAATTCTATGGTATGGTGTGGCCACAGAAATAGAAGGAACATTACTTTCTTCTACTTCTGTGAGTGTGGTAGCCCCTGTTGAATGAGAAGAATTGCAGGATGCCGAGAATATGAAAATTGCAGTCAGCTTCATCAGGAGTGAAGAGTGCACATGGAGGGGAGCCGCACTCATGGTCTGAATGGATTTAGTGATGGGGAAAGTGGAGACTGCCAAGGTAGAGGAAGTAGATCTGTGGACTGCAGCTGACATTAATGAGTTGTGGTTGCATTTCCTGAAGTTATGCCAGGGCAGCCATGCACATTTTGTTAGTGGATTGATTTAGTTAGTAAACAGGCCAGGGTTGGTGCCCAGACCTTCTTTCTGTTTTGTTGTGCTAGGATATTGTCAGGGGGGTTCTGTCCTCTTCAATCAATCAGGTTCCAAGATTTTCTCTACCCATTTCATTTTTTTAAATTATTTTTCCAAGGGTCGAGGAGATCCAAAGTGGTCCAAAAGTTTGATTGGACAAAATCAAAATAGCAAAAGTGCAGAATTTAGGCACATTCTCTAAATACAAATTTGGCATCAGATCATCCTTAATAAGGAGAAGAGAAATTAACTTTTGTGGGGCTTAAGGAGTGGGATATTTGGGCCTTATTTCCTGTTGCAAATGTAGTGGAGCAAAATGAGGGACAAACTGTTACACTGTTGCACCACCACCCATTTCCCCAACTAAAGAATTAATTTGTTTCCTAGAATATGAATGGAGCAAGTATCATTTACCTTAAAATGTTGCATAGTAAATAGAATGTGTTTATTGACACAGCACTTTCATTCTGTAAAAAGCTTTAATTCATACTTCTGACAGTGCAACAGTGAATTATTACTGTGTGGGTTATATGTAGGGCTGACTGTATATTAATAATAGTAAAATTAATATGACTGACAGTATAGCCCAGAGGTTAGAGTAATGAGCTGTGAATGAGTTTGGTACGTATCGCAAACCTGGGTTTGATTCCTTCAGCCTCCACTTGCATACCTTGTTACCCTGAACAAGTCACTTAAGCTCCCCAGTGCTCCAGCGTTGCTCCTGAAAACAGGCATTGTGCATAGTGGGACTTACCCAGTACCAGAGGTTACCAAAGAAAAAAAATAACAATTATTAGTAAGGAGTCTGTAATTCCTCAAGGGATTCTGCTGACATTATGAACAATGAGAGCAAAGTGAATTATATCCTTAGTTACTGATGGTTTCTTGTTTGTTAATTTTTATAATATCTAGAACCGTCAGAACATTTCATCCTGCAATACCATTCAACTGATGTCAAAACATAGAGAATACTGGATAGGTTTATTTATCTAGCTTTTGTTGACCAGGTAAGTACACTAGACAAGTTATATGCCTATTTTCAGGTACGACCCAGGAGAGTACAATGAGATACAGGTTCATACAGAGGACAACATGACACAAGTTAGGCAGTATACAGAGTCAAAATAGAACCATGTGAACATAACCAGAAGACAGTAAGCACAGTTAAGGTATGTACAGGAATATATATACATAGAGACACCAAGGCTAAGAACAGTACAATTTTACAAAGTATACACAGCTCTGAGCCACAAACAGAGCCACAGTCTGAGTATCTCCTGAAACAGAGAAAAAATACATTATATGCACCTTAGAGTCCAGTTAGACAGGTTGCATCAGCAGGAGCTGCAAGAGGGGTACCAGGAAGGACATGTGAGTCCGGTGCAGGGGACCGGAACTAGCTATGGAGATCTAGAACACCCACACACAGAGGAGAGCTTCAAGTGATACCACAGGGAACTCTGGAGGCACGAGTGGGAAGGGGAGGAGTGGACTTGTGCAGGAAAGTAGTTACATAGCCTAGGGGCCAATGAAGCAAAATCCCTGTCCCCCATTTATGTGTGGGTGACAGGGACTTTAAGAATGCCAGGGCCAGAGACCTGAGGGAGTAGGTAGAAGAGACAGCCAGTTAGAGAAGCTTAGCCAGCCCTGGGGGAGTGCCAGTACTGAGCACCTTGCCCATGAAGCAGCCCAGGACAAAGTTCATGTGGTTGGGCTGGGAGAGCCACCCGAGTTTGTCATATAGGTCACAGTGGTGGGTGAGGAGGAGCAGCAGGTGCAAAGCGGCAAATGTTATTGTAGGTTGTATTCCATCTAGTGAGGTGAACCTTGGAGGTGCGTGCAAACAGGAGACGTCCATAGCAAAGAGAGGGAAACAACACTCCTCTGGCCAATGCAAGGCGAGCAGCAGACGTAAGATTTTTCTTTGCTCTGTAAGCCAGACCCAGTTTGCCGTCGACAGCTCTGCATACATTTTGGATATGGCACCCAAGGTCAAGTTGGGGGTCCAGTGTCACCCCAAGGTATTTGATGGAGTCAGTAGTTAGAAGAGGAGTACCACTGATACTAGTAACACACAGAGGGGCAGGGGAGGGCTTAATCTTGGCCAGGGACCCAAAAAGCATGACCTGAGTTTTTTTTAGGTTGAGGACCAACTTGTGAGTTGTTACCCAGGACTGGATATTTCTGAAATCCTCACTCAGTGGATGACTGATGACCCCATTGTCCCGGGAATGGGTGAGGATGACCAGGTCATCTGTGTATAGGATAGTACTACAGTTGGTACCAGTAGCTGGTAGATTGTTGACAAATATAGAGAAGTGGCCCCAGGACTGATCCCTGGGGGACACCGGAGGTCACAGGAGTGGTGCCCGAGTGGACCTTGCTGAATTTGATAAGTCGCTGCCTGCCCTGGAGGTAATTACTGAACCAACTCAGGAGAGGTGAGGACAGACCAAGGGACTGAATTTGAGAGCAAAGTAAGACATGGTCAGCTAGGTCGAAGGCCTTGGATAGGTCAATCAATATGGCACCTGTGAGTTTGCCCTGGTCCATGGCAGCCTGGATTCCAGAGGAGACAGTGACAAGGGCCGAGGATGTACTGTGCCCTTTTTGAAAGCCATGCTGCACAGAGGACAGTAGCTCATGGGCCTGGATATAATCCGTGAGTTGCCCAGCCACAACTTTCTCTAGAAGTTTACTGATAGCCGATAAGATGGCTATTGATCAGTAATTGTCAAGGATCTTAGGGTTGCCTTGTTTGAGAACAGGGACAAATCCTTGCCATTTTCCAGATGTCCAGGATGACACCAGAGGCAAGGGACATATTGAAGATATGGGCCACTGGGAAGGCTATAAAAGGGGCACCAAGATGGAGGAGCTTAGGTTCCATGCCATCGTGGCCAGCACTAGAATATGTGGAGAGACCAGAGAGAAGTCTCTGCATCTCCTGTGCCATCACAGCCTTAAAGTAAAATAATGGAAGGAAGGTGAGGGCCACCTGTAGGGTGGAGGCCAGGAGATGGCAATCACTTCTATCAGCAGCGAATAGGGAGGTGAAGGCGGACAGGTCAGAGAAGTGGGAGTTGAATGCATTGGCAATAGTTAGTGGATTGTTACAATTAGACCCGCCATGAGCAGGTCAGAGACCCCACAGTTGGAGGAACTACTAACTATATTTTTAATGTTCCTCCAGAAACTTCTAGGGTCCTTAGCTGAGTTGAATAAGGCAGTTTTACAGTATTCACGTTTGGCTGCCCTGATTGCTTTTTAGCATTCATTTCTGAGCCTCCTGTATTGCTGAAATATGGCCTGTTCCATCATGGCCTTGAAGTTGGCCCAACACTTGTCTCTAGACTTCATGAGGGCTAGGAGACTCCCATGCAGCCATTTTGTGGCAGACCCCCTTACTCTCTGCCTGATAAGGGGAAGCATGCTTGTCCTGCAGAGCGCCAAAGGTGCTAAGAAAGTGACTAACAGCAATGGAAGGGTCCTGATCATTAAGCACCACAGACCAGTCAGTGAGCCTCAGATCCACATGAAATGACCCCAGGTCAAATCTGGAAAAATGCCTTAATTGAATGATTTTGTGGGGATTTTTTTGGGGGGTGGGAGATCTTCCATACACAGTACACAGGGGTATGGTCAGAGATACAGTCAGGAAGGGTACCAGCAGAGCTGATCCTCTCTGACCGATTGGACAGGACCCAGTCCAGGAAGGAGCTAGTACCACCATTGGTAGACAACCTAGTGGGCTTCTGAATAAGTTGAGACAGGGAGAGGCCAGCAAGCACAGGTTCAAACAGCTTAGAATTTCCTCCTCGGCAGTTTAAATTATGATCTCCCAAGATCATTAGCTCATTATCCCCAGTCTTAGCACCAATAGTATCAAGGAGATAGGATAACCCAGGCAGGCCTCCCTTGGGGGAATTGTATGCACAGATGGTGTGCAGCTTCTTAGTATTCCCAAGTAATAGAACAGAGTGAAGCAGCTCACATGAAGACAGGGAGGACTGCTGATGAGACTCCACAGACAAATTAAGGTGACTTGTAGTAAATCAAGATACCACCCCCTCGCTTTTTCCCTGGCAGATCCTGTCTGATGAGATCAAAGCCAGGAAGTGTGCAGGCCGAGTCAGGGTGGAAAGTTTCAGCCAAGTCTCGGTGATACCCAGGATATCAGGCTTGTAGTGCGTAGCCCAGGCAGAGAGTTCATCCCGATTGGACAAGAGGCTACGGATGTTGAGATGAGCTATTTTCATCCCCTTACCTGACAGCCAGCCCACAGGAAGTGCAGTGGCCTGATAGGCAGGACCAGGGTTTCACTCAATGTCCTCAGCCAGTACTAGGATCACCAGAAAGAGCCAGAGGAGATGCCTTGTGGGGTGGGATCCATCACCTGCCAAAGGCCTTAGAGCAGGACGCCTGACCAATATGGCCAGAAACAGAAGGCACCTGAGGTCAAGGCAGCAGATAGGCCAAAGGGGCTGTCTGCCATGGGCTAATAGATTGGAGAAGGTGAAGTCAAACACCTCATGCTCGACAAAAGTATCCCAATGGCCCCCTGAGGAAGGAGAGTAGCCAGCAAACACAAGAGAGAGGCATAAGGCAGTGAAAAGGCCAATAACAAGGAAAGTGCTAAGTGGGAAGGGCTGAGCACCCCTCCCTGGAGAACTTAGGGGCCTCCATGACAGAATGATCGGATAAAAATCAAACCCTCCTTATATGGTGACCCCCACCAACTGTTGGGAGGGTCACCAGGTTCAGTTGAAGTAAGCCTCAACTGGATGCAAGTCAAGTCAGTATAGCTAGTGAGCTCAGTAAACTAACAAGCTAGCAAAGGCATTCCCTAACTAAGACTGATTAAGCATTCTGTTTAGGCAGGCAGAAATATCTTGAGATTACAAACAACTCCCACTCTGTAAATTCCAGTCAGCTAGGAATAGTAGTGTTAGAACATCAACTCAGCCCAGTCAACTCAGGGTAAAAAATAGACTCGGAGCAGGCTGGAGCTAATTCAGGATATAGATTACACAGTACAGAAATCACCAACAAATAATAGCAGCAAAGAGCACCTATCCTACTGTAGATATGGTGAGCAAGCAGATCAAAAAGGGGGTGGGGAGACAGAAAGCTTTAAGCTCAGAGCACTAGTACTGGGAGCCAATGGGGCAGGAGGGGGTAGGGGAGGGAGGAACTTAAGTGTATTTAAGGGTGGCCTGGAAGGGGGAGAGAGGGTGTACAGAAAATTTGGCAGCAGGAGCAGCAGCCAGGGATGTGTATAGGCCATACCTGATGCTTGATTCCAGGGGGCTGGTGGTAGCAGACTCCTTGGCACTGAGAGAGGTGCAGAGTGTTGTCTAGGCATGCAGGAGGTGAACCGCGGGTGCTGTAGGTAGCCCAGTGGGCTACATGGACGCCTGTTGGTAAAGGGACAGAACAGGTATTTTATAGCACTCCAAGGGGGTGGGAGTGAAACTAAGATTAGCACAGAGACAAAAAACTGCACAGAGGGGCTTTGATTCCCTTTGAACACAAAGCGAAGCTCAAGAGGTCTGTGGGAATCAGAACCTGAAGGTGGCAGAATACACTGGTTGTGCATAAAGTTATCCATCCTGTATTTTTATAATGTATAGTAGTATGTGAAATGTGCACCCTGTGGTTCTTCTGCATTGAGAAAGAAGCTAACTTGTGCAGTCTCTAGAGGTTTTAGAATGCTGTTGTACCACAGAAGGGTACAATCACACTCCATGACCTTTGAACGGTAGTACAACAGCATTTTGAAAGGGATGGAATTCAATACAGAACAATGCTCTACTATGCACTATACAGAGGATAATGTATGGTTCTCTATCTACAACAAGCATGTGTAGCCATTAAGCGGTTCCCATGGTGACCGTTTAAACCTTGAAAGCAAAGCTCGAGAGGTTTTGGTCACCATGGGCAACCTCGCAATGCTGCACATGCTGGTTGTAGATAAAGAACCATAAATTGTCTTATATAGTGTATGGTTCTTCTGTTGTGGCACAAATATGAACATTTTTATTCTTTTTTTTTAAATGTTGCCTACTTTGTCGGTTTTATTTTCTGTGCGACATTCTCCATTGGTCAAGCTCTCACCGCTGCGGCCACTTCTGAAATGGGGGAAGTTCACATATTGCATATGGGCAAACCCATTCTAAGTTGTTATGCTGCGCTAGCTATGTAGCTAGTGCAGCATAACAAACTAGCTGATGTAACTAGTGCAGCAAAACAAAGTTTTTGAAGGGATGGATTTCCATCCCTAACAACGTTCCACCATACACCATAATGGTATTTTGACCTTCTGATGTCTGAATGATGGTACAGTATTATCAGTTTCTGATATCATCAATTCCCTATAGGAAAATAATTACCACCCATGTATTCCAATTCCATTGTTTATGCAAAGTTTCTATAGTAAGTACCATATTTTTCTCCTAAACACAAATGACCTGAAGTTCTGATATTTTTTCTTTCACAGGATTTTACTAATTGTGAACAGTTTTTAGTTCTTTTTTAAACTAAAATAGAATTAAAAATAATGAGATTCAGTTGTTTTCTGCCAGGTTGTTATTCACATAGATAAACGTGCAAATCCTGAAATAGGACAAGATAATTTACTGCAGTATGTTTTAAAGTTGTAAATAGTCTGTCGTGTTTTAAGTGCCTCAATACTTCAAAAGGAGAAATTACTTTAAAGTTGAACTCCCTTGATGAAGAATGGCAAAAGAAGCTATGCATGTCATCTTGAACAGAGTCATTAATGATAGTAGTTGAGTTCACTGTTTCATTTTCATCTGAGTTAGGACTTCCATAAACCACTTAACAAGTTTGTAAGGCATCCTTCATTAAAGCATTCTTACACTATTAAAACATAGAAAGTAGTCCTGAATTCTATATACTCTGGCCCAGATATTCAAACTGCACAGGCTGTGGTGCAAGCATGGGCGCAGCTCAACTTTGTTGCACAAGGGTGTGGCCTGGGCGATATTCAACGGAGCTGCATGCAAATGGGGCTGTAATGAGATGCAAATGGCCCCCTGTGTGCCTTACATAAATTATGGCCCCATTTGCATGTCCCCTTTTGAATATTGCAGGTGCTGTGCATGGCGCAATGGCACTTGCACCAGCGCATCTCCATGCTCCACTCTGGCCACTTGCGCTGGCACAGTGCCACTGTGCCATTCACAGTGGGGGGGGCCAGGGTGCGATATTCAAAGCTGCTGCGCCAAATACCCAAATACCCCTACTACCCTGGTGGTCTAGTGTACACCACATCCCACCCACCCACTGAGCCCCACCACCCGCTCCCCGTCAGCCGGACAGGCAGCAGCACCTACCCGCCTGCCACCCCGCCGCCCGCTGACTGACCGGTAGGGCTGCTCTGCTTGTTCACAGCATGAGCCAATGGGCGCAGAAGTTCATAACAGATACTCGTCCAGATATGTGAATGAATTCATTCACATATCTGACTCGAGTAGATGGAGGGGCTGCATGCCCATTGGCTCATGCTGTGAACCAATATGCATGCAGCCCTACCAAGCTGTCAGTCGGTGGGCAGCAGGGCGGCAGGCAGGTGGGTGCTGCCGCCGGCCGCTGACGGGGGAGCGAGGCGGTGGGGGCTCCAGTGGGCGGGTGGGGTGGGGGGCACTAGACCACCAGGGTAGTAGGGTATTTGATGAGGTACTGATGCCACAATCAGGCAGCCATCGGTCCACTGGACCACCGGGATATTGACTTTGGGGGTTCTATTACTGATGCCCGCGGTTGGGCTCAGTGCGGTCCACTGGACCACCAGGGGTATTGGACATGGGGGGGACTATACTGATGCCCACGAGTGGGCACATAGAGGTCCACTGGACCACCAGGGATATTGGGCGGCGGTATTTCGCTCCAGAGATGCCCCCAATGGAGCATGGGGGGGGCTCTGCCAGGTGCGGCAGAAACTCAGATGGCCACCCACAGGTGGCAGCTGCCGTGTTGCACCCTGCAATGCGGGCAGCTCACCTGTGGGTGACCATCACTTGTTGCTTTTTTTGGGGGGCATAACTTTGTGCAGGCGCATGTAGGGGTTGCACATGCATGACTCTGCACATCCCAGGCTGAATATCGGGCTGTGCAGGTTATGCATCGGCACGCCCCCTCTACCTGTGCCTGCATACATTAATGATGCGCTCCAGCACATCGGGATTTGTGTGGCGCACTTTTCCCATTGGAATATCGTCGGGCGTGATTAGTAGAGCTGGCGCATGATGCAAATAATTGTTGCCACGGCGCAACCCTTTGGAAATATATGGGCCTCTATGTGATTCAGGGTAAACAGTCTCCCAATATTTGTCTGGGCCTTTCTATTATTCATCAAGTTTTTGGGAGCTAAAGTACCCAGGGAACAAAAAAAAAAAAAACACAAGCATAGTTTATCATTCTATTCCTATTTGCCCTGACATTTTTTTCTTAAATTAGAGCTCAAAGACAATGTTTTAAAGTTTATTATATAGTAGCTCATTTTCAAGTGTAATCCAGCATTGTTTCAGCCAACTACCAGTCTATACAGGCCCAGAGAAACTGTATACACTGTCATCTAAGCTTCTGCATGCTTGGCCTCCTCCCTGAAGTGAGGCGTGAGTGCCCCATTAACCAGAACAGAAAATGGTGGTAGTACATACTGGCACTGTGGGTAGGTGTGGACGTAGCAGGAGAAAGAGCAAACTGGCAGGGAGAATGATGAGAAAAATCAATTATAGAAAGAGGCACAGCAGAAGACAGTGTGCATATATGACTACAATGAGCTTAACGTCAAAATAGTGGAACTGGGGGGACAAGGAGCCATGGGGAAATATACTATACTTGGTATTATAGAGACATCGAAGTAGAAGGAGGAGAATCAACAGTATGCTGTATTAAAATAATACATATCATTCACAAAGATTAGATGTAAGTGTGATGGAGTGGAGAGTGCATGAAGGACAGCATAAAAGCTACTAAAACAGATGGTGTCTGAAAGGAAGATACGGGCAGCGAATCTTGTGGATGCACTTAAGAAGTACCAGAAAGGACATTGTGTTGCTGGGAGTGAGTTGTAGACAACCTGACCAAAGTTTATTCTCAATAAGGAAATATTTAGAGAATTAAGAGGTCAAACAATTCAGTACAGTGCCATGGATGGAGTCATGCCCTTGCCAGATAAAATAAATACTAGCAGTAAATGTAGTGATGATGGCTGGCACTGACTTAATCACCATAAAATGGTCATGGAAGACTGGCTTGGCGATGCGACATTTGATACAAACACCAGTTCTAGAGCTTTTCGTCCTGGCTATGATGTCCTGTGACTGACTATGGTGATTGAATGGTTTGCACTACTGCATCTTGCGCAGTAAATGCAACAGCACTTTTTAAAGGTAGAACTACTTTACAGTTCTCTTCATTGTTGGTAAATATTACTGTGTGCTCTAACTGGGTAAACGTTAGTGCTGGCCATCACTATATTTACCAGAACTAACAGATGTAGCTTGTTGTGGGAGTTTAATAATCCCAGGGGATTTTAACAACTCAAACACAGAATGAGGGAACTGAAACAACAAGCTAGCTGCTTCACTAGCAGAGAATGATTGAAGACTCCTTGAGAATTGGGAGGTGCTAGAAGACTGGAGGCAGGAACATAAGATTCCTGTCTTTAAGAATGGGTTAAAATGAGAAACCCAAGAAATTATAGACCAGGTAACATGACATCAATTCCAAGTGAGATTGAGGAGACCATTTTCAAAGACAGAATTAATTTGAATATTGTTAAATACAAGATAATAGCTGAGAGTCTTTACTTTTGTGCCAGGAGGAATTGTCAAACCAGCTTGATAGATTGCTTTATGGAGGCAACTAGAAAGGCAGAAAACAAGAAAGCAGTGCACACTATCTAGGCTCCATGTTCATTGCGGCAAACTTACAGTACATTCTGCGGCAGGATCTCATGCTGCTCTGGTCAGGCTATGAGCAATTCTGCGGTGATTCTGTGGCAATTCTGTGATGGGATTTGCACTATCTGGCAACTCAAATAAGCCCCAGAACAAAATTTAGTTACCCAGAAAGAATGCTCAGAAAAAGGCAGCCTAGAGAAGTTTGACAGATGCACAGATAAGGCAATTCAAAATAATTCTGGTATTATGATTTGGAGTGGATGTAGGGCATGGGAGATTTGAAGGGTTATTTATTTTCTTACTGCCGGATGGCTCCCTCCCACCTGCCCAGTGCTGCTTTACCACAGTTATGCTCCTGAGAATTTCTCCCCTGCCTGCCCAGTTGCTTGAAGACCAGTATTGCCCGGTTGCAAAATGGTGCTGCTCTCTCCCACCCACTTGCTTGAAGCCTGGTGGTGATGGTCTGTGCTGTAACATTACTCTAGTTGCTTCCACCTGCTCATGCACAGTTCAACATCAGTGGTGTCATTTGTAGCAGTGCCACCTGGCTTCCATATCTTCTTCTCTCCCACTCTGTAAGGATTTACTGTGAGTCTAGAGAGTAACTGGATCTTTTTATGTTAGACAAAGATCCAGAAAGCCTACCATTTTTTGTCTGCAATAATTACTAATGTTTTCCCATTCCACAGTTCTGCAACTGGCAAATAGAACCACAATTCTTTCTTATTAAATAGACTTCCTGAAGTTCCCTCAGTGTTTGTAGAAGGCCATAATGGTCATAAGCGCCAGGGCTGAGTGCCAGTGGATTGAAAAGGGGTAGCCTCAATGACTAATGCAACCGGGGGGGTGTATGTATAATGGAGCTGCCAACAACTCACACTAATGCCATTTTAAGCATGCTCGTAATGATTTTCGCCAGTTAGTTGGGGTTTTCAGTGGTAACAGCCATATTTACTACACAGACAAATGCTATTTCTGTGGCAGAGGCTTGTTTCTGCAGCAGGACCATGTTTCTGCAGCAGTTGCTGCAACTGCAGAATCACAGAAAACATGGGACCCTGGATACTATATATCCAGATTGCAGTAAATCGTTTGACATGGTGCCACATGCAAAGCTGGTGCACAAGAAAAAGAATCATGACATGGGGGGGACAGAAATGGATATAAAGCTGGCTAAGCAACAAACAACAGAGGATAGTATAAAATGGAATTTTCTTGGGCTGGATGTTGGTGACCAGTGGGGGAAACACCAGAGACTTGTGTTGAGACAATATTATTTAATCGGTTTCTAGATATCATAATGAATGGGTAATATGTATCAGATTATCAAAATACAGAAATAACCTGTTCAATAGGGAGCCACGGGTCCAGTCGACAAATCTCACTGGTGCTAGAAGAGGCCAAGGAGAGAACGAGGTGGGGAGGAGGTGTTGGGAAACACAAACATGAGGCAGGAGTGGGCAAGACAATGGCAGGACAAGGAGCTTGCTGCAAGGCAGGAGAGGCCGAGACACGGACAGGAAAGGGCGCTCACCACAGAAAGTGGGTATATGGGGCAGGAGGGGAGCAGAGGGACTGGGGACAGCAGACTGCTGGTAGAAGTCCAGGGGGTAACCACTGGAGGGGCAGACTGTGAGGTCAAAGAAGAAGGAGTCCAAGGCTAGGAAAGGGGACTTAGGGGCAGGGTAAGTAAGATGCAGGGGGGATGCAGGTGAGCCAGCAGGGAGAGGATCCAGTTCAGGAAGGGTAGAGGACAAGGTCTTGATTGTTGGGGACTCCATAGTTAGAGGTATTAGTTGGGGGGGGGAGTAAGGTCTGGGTTAGTTGCTTGCCAGGAATGACAGCTGCGGAGGAAGTTCATCACATCCCCTCCTGGGGGGAACAGCAGGATGAGAGAACCCACCTAGTGTTCCTCTTGGGAAGAAATGACCTTGCAGGGCACAGTTTGATGGAGGTAAAGGCAAGGTTTGGAGCACTGGCAAGGTTCTGCAGCAGCCCAAGATTTAGATCCATGGTGTTCTCAGAGGTGCTGCCACTTCTAAGAGCTAGCTCAGAGAGGAAGCAGAGGATAGCAGAGTTCAACAGCTGGCATTCTGGATGGTGTGCTCAGCAAGGCTTTGGGCTGGTGGGGGACTGGGGGACCACATGGCAGGATGAAAGCCTCTTCACCCCAGATAGGTTACACTTAAATAGGGAAGGTATGGACATGCTGAAATGGAAACTAGAGGACTTAATTAAAATACACTACAATTTAAACTGAGTTGGGGGGGTGTTGCAAGCTAAACGAATTAACAGCACAGCTGACAAGGGGAGCACTCAGCCCCCCCCCCAGAAAATAAGGCACCCAGTTGGGGCTATGAGAGGGAGTGTCAAGACATGGGAGGGCACTTGGGAAGCTAGAGTCTGGAAGGCCATGTGCACCAACGCCAGGAGCCTGGATATAAAAGTACTGGACCTGGCAGCAGTCATGGCCAAAGCGGACTTAGACTTGGTGGAAATCACTGAATCTTGGTATCATGGTGGGCAGGATTGGGACATGAGCATACCAGACTATACACTATTTAGGAGGGACAGGGTCAAAAGGACGGGCAAGTGGTGCTTTACATGAGGGAGGGGATTAAAGCAACAGAAATACAGGGCAGGTGGGGGGACACAGAGGCATTATGGGTCTCGTTGACCATGGGGAGGGGTGAGATAGTGCGCATCAGAGTGGTATACAGGCTGCCAGGGCAGCAAGAAATGGTGGATAACCAGATGATGGAAGAGATCCTAAGGATGGCAACTAAGGGAGAGGTGCTGCTGATGGGGGATCTCAACCTGCCGGATGTGGTATGGGACACTCTGTCAGCAGCCTCAATCAGAAGCAGGGGCAATTCTAGACTCCCTTCAATTTGCCCAACTCAGACAGATAGTCAGTGAACCAACTAGGGATGGGGTGGTGTTAGATTTGGTCACAATAGGAAGGAAAACAGAAAATATAACTCAAGCACGTCACATGGCACAGACTGGAAAATGGGAAAGGGGGGTGCACAGGATAGAAGGTAACGTGCACAAATGCCTGTAGTCTGGGAAACAAAACCTGATCTAATGGCACTGATGGAAGACAGAAACCTGGACATAGTGGCTATCACTGAAATGTTGTACACAGGGAGGCATGACTGGGATACAGCCATACCAGGATACACACTTTTTAGGAAGGATAGGGAAAGGAGGGGGGGGGGGCAGCTATGTATGTGAAGGGGTGATTAAAGCAATGGAGGCTCAAGAGTTACAGGAAGGAATTGAGGCACTATGGAACACCCTAGAGGAGGGAAATAAGACTGGCATTTGCATTGGAGTATTTTACAGGCCTCCTGCGCATGGGGAGGAAACAGATGAAGTTCTGGTGGAGACCACCCACAAAATGGCAACCAAAAGGGAACTACTGCTAATGGGAGACTTCAACCTGTCAGATGCAAATTGGAGTACTCAGACTGCAGGTATAACAAGGAGCAGGGACTTCATGGCCACCGCGAAAGGGGCAAACTTAAGGCAGCTAATAGTAGAGTCCACCCAGAAGGGTGCTATACTATACTTGGTGCTGTTAAATGGGGACAGGATCATAGATGTTGATGTGGGCAGTCCCCTTGGTTCCAGCGACCACAGACAGTATGGTTTCCTGTAACCACAGTGGTAGAGGAAAGTCATACAAGGATTAGGGTTCTGGAGTTCAGGCGGGCCAACTGTAAGGAAATGGGAGAACAGATAAAAGTGCCCTAGCAGCAGAAAGTACAGGGGAAGATGTGGAGGAACAGTGGTCTAGACTCAAAAGAGTCACAGCAGAAGTAACAAGACACTGTGTTAGAATGCATAGTAAGTGTAAAAGAAAGAAACAGCCACTATGGTTCTCAAAGGTAGTGGCTGAGAAAGTAAAAGAAAAAAGAAAGGCTTTTAGGAAATAAAAGGAGACTCAAAAGGATGAGGACAGGGAAAAGTTTCTGGAGAAACAGAAGGAATCTAGGAAAGCAGTCAGAACGGCTAAGGCATAGACAGAGGAAGGTACAGCATAGGCTATTAAGAAAGGAAACAAGACCTTCTTCAGATACATTAGCAAGAGGAAAAAGATCAGAACTGGTATTGTTAGGCTGAAGAAGGCAGGATGAGGGTGGGTGGAAGATAACCTAAAAAAGGCTGAGATACTGAACAAATATTTTTGCTCAGTGTTCAACAGGGAAGGGGTGGGTAAAGGACCAAAACTCATTAGGAGGGGTAGTCAGGGGAGGGAGGTTACCACCAGTCCATTCACTGTGGGCAAAGACCCAGAGGAACTCAGGAAAATAAAAACAGACAAAGCAATGGGGACAGATGGGATTTATCCTTGAGTATTAAAGGAACTCAGGGGTGTACTGGCAGGTCCACTGACTGACCTTTTTAACTCATCTCTAGAGACAGGGGAGGTACCTGAAGACTGGAAGAGGGCAGAGGTGGTCCCTCTCTACAAGAGTGGCCATAGGGAGGAGACAAGCAATTACAGACCTGTAAGCCTGACCTCAGTAGTGGAGAAGCTAATGGAGTCCCTACGTCAAGAGAGGATTGTGAAGTTTGTGGAGACTAGTGGGGCACAGCATCCAAGGCAGCATGGATTCTCAATGGAATGGTCCTGTCAGACAAATCTAATTGATTTCTCTGACTGGGTGACCAGGGTAGTAGATCAAGGAGGGGCGGTGGATGTGGCCGACCTGGATTTCAGCAAGGCCTTTGACACCGTCCCACATTGGAGATTTCTAAATAAATTAAGAAACCTGGGAGTGGGCTCTGTGGTAATAAAATGGGTTGAGAACTAGCTAAGGGACAGGACTCAGAGGGTGGTAGTAACTGGCATGAAATCAGAAGAAAGGGAGGTGACCAACGGAGTGCCACAGGGATTGGTGCTGGGACCAGTCCTGTTCAGTGTCTTCATTAGTGACACTGCAGAGCATCTGGAAGGAAAAGCATGCCTGTTCACAGACAGCACCAAGATCTGCAACAGAGTTGGTACACCAGACAGGGTGGAAAGAATGAGAAAGGATCTAAGCTTATTGGAAGAATGGTCAGGTGTATGGCAGTTGAGTTTCAATGCTAAAAAGTGAAAAATAATGAACCTGGGTCACAGGAATCCAAGAGAGGAGTACAGGATGGGGGGAAGGGTTCTGGCCACCACAAATCCAGAGAGACCTGGGGATCATCATATTAGATAACCTATAGGTGACCAAGCAATGTGAAAAAGTGGTGGGGAAGGCAAATAGAATGCTGGGATGCATAGGTAGGGGCATAACCATCAGAAAGAAAGAGGTGGTGATGCCACTGTACAGATCACTAGTAAGGCCTCACCTGGAGTACTGTGTCCAGTTCTGGAGATTGCATCTCAGGAAGGACATAGACAGGATGGAGGCAATCCAGAGATGGGGGACGAAAATGGTACATGGGCTGCACCAGAAGCCATATAAGGAAAGACTCAGGGACCTTAGTATCTATTCATTGGGAGGAGAGGAGAGGAGAGGAGAGAGATATGATAGAGACATTCAAGTACCTTAGAGGTATAAACAGGCTACAGGAGGGAAGCATATTTCAGAGGAAGCATTGCACAAGGACAAGGGGAAATGATATGGGACTGGAGGGAGGAAGGCTCAGGGGGAATGTCATGAAGTACTTTTTCACAGAAAGGGTGGTGGATCCATGAAACAGCCTACCAGTGGAGGTGGTGGGGGTTAAAACAGTACAGGGGTTCAAGAGTGCATGGGATAGATATAAGGGTACCCTGGAGATAGGCAGAGAAGGCATGCCGCAGATCAAATTGGATCTGGGCTGTCAACACTGAGTAGAGAAATGGGCAGACTAGGTGGGCAGTATGGTCCTTATCTGCTATCAGATTCTATGTTTCTATGTTTCCATTGCAGAATCATGCAGAATGAGTTTTCCACTACTTTTTCACAGAATTAAATTCTGCAGATCTCGATATATTCCGGGGAAATTATTGGGATTAACTTTCCATAGAAAAATGTTCGGCAGAATATAATTCCACAGATCACAGCCGGCAGAATGCTGCAGATTGACCAGCAAAATTCTGACAGAAATTCAGCTGGCAGAATGGTCATTCCACACTAATGTCTGTGGCAGAATTCCACATTCTACACTTTCGTAATGTACCCTCCACCCTTGTGATGTTACTTAGCTTATCCCCTGCTTTTCTTCTATAGCTTAGTTTGGCCTCCTTAGGGAATAGTTAAGTCCCTTTGTCACCTGGTCAGGGCTTTCTGTGGATGGGCAGCTCACCATGAGTGAGTGGGGAGATTTAAGGGCAGATTTGGTGGAAGTGGGGGATCCTGCCTGGGAGTGTTGGTGGGAGTAGGAGAGTTCCAGGGCCAGGTGGGGGTGATTGCCAGCTCCGGCCCTGGAATGTCTAGGCTGTCCTTTGCAGCTGTCAGTTTGGTGGTGAAGAGGACAGCCAGCTCATTGCCACTAATTTGTGAGAGGATCGATGTTGGGGTTGTGTCCAAGCATGTAGAGAGACCTCAGATGCTGCAAGAAAGCTTTCAATTGGAGGGGTCTTGAACTCTGGGTGGCTGGCTGTGTCAAGTCAGCATAAGAGCCAGGGAGGAGGTGGTGAGAAGAGAGTAATGGTAGCCTTTGGGAGTGAGTGGCCTTTTGGAACATGTTCTGCTACAGTACTGGGGAACATTCAATCAGTCTGAGTGCTCCAATGTTTTCTTGGGGGGTTCTTCAGTCTGGGAAGCATGTTGCCTCCAAGTCATTTCGGACTGCATGTGCCAGTGGGACTCCAGATTTAGGAAGCAAGATAGAGAAAAGAAGCATGCCCCTGTGAAGAGGTTTAAAACCGGGGAAAGTCTGGAGCTGCCATGCTTGGGGATATTTGAGAATTTCAGCTGCCTGCAATTTTGTGACCATGCGTCCTAGAAAATATAAAGCTTGTGAGACCTCCATTGTCAAGGAGTTTGCTATGCTGTTTTGACCGCCTCTGCCATGTTACAATAGCTGTTGCCTCTGCTGTTGAAAATGTGCTCCCTGGAGTAACAAGTTCTCTGGTTAAATAAATTTTGGGATCCCACCAGTTTAATGGAAGTTGTGTGGACATTCCTTTCTTTTGATGACTGTTGAGAAAAGTTAATCTGCCTATTTCTTTCCAGCTCCAGCACAATTCTGGGCACCTCTCTGTACACTAGGGTCAGGGTAAACAAGGCATGTGTCTGGAAGTGTATCCGCTGCTGTATGTGCCCCCTCCCCATGGACATTCCAACATCATACCCCTAGACATAGGGAGGTGGGCTACACTAATGATGATCCTTATCTAGCTGAAATTTTCCTGAACCACCAGTATTGGCAAAGCATTCAGACAGCCTCCAAACCTATAGCAGAAACTAGTTAGCAGCAAGTTAAGTTAAAGCAGAACTAAAATACTGGTCAACAGAGATGCCAGAGTTAAAGATTAAAGAAACTCCACACACAAAGTGGAATGGAACAATGTGTATTTCCCACATAATGGGAAAAAGCATAACATCAGTGGTGTGCATAGCTTATGACTTCAAGAATCTAATAAACTTCATTAGCTGTAAAAAGTACAGACGTACCTGATACTGCATGTAGGCAAAATCAACAAGGCCCTGAGAGCCCATATGAAGTTACATAGATTCATTGTACAATACCCAGAGGTGCAGGCACCAGTGGGACAGCATTTCTCTAAGAAACCACGCACTTTGCAGGACTTGATGGTCACATATTTAGGAAAGGAGACTAGCAAAATCAAAATTCAGAATGCTGTTCAAAACTCTTGAATATGGACTGTGGGGTTTGCTACCTGATACAATTCTCAGGCCTCTGATTACTGGTATTAAAAATTTAGAATTTCTAGATTACTTTAAAGCTTGCTTTAGGGAGACTCTTGCTATTAATGCTGTTCAAAAATAAAAATCAGCCAGCAGAATTACAGCAAAAGTCAGAATTTCACTTCAGCAATATTTAGGAATGCACTTTGGCAACCTTTGAGAAATGTCTACTCAGAACAGCAGAATGAATGTATGAATTGTGTATTAATGTATTAAACTGCAAAAGAAAATCTATAGCACTGATCACTGAACTGCAAAATTATTGCACAAACCCTGTCATTCTGTAGTTCATGTGTATCATTCCACAATTCAGCCAGAAAATTTAGTGGAATGTGGTGGAAAATTGCCAAACATTCAGAGGATTCAAATTTTGACAAAGTCAGAATTGTGGAAAATGTTATGAAATTTATGTAAATTTGGAGTCTGCAGTTTCCGCTCTGAACTACTTGCTAGTCAAACACCTAATACTATAGTTTATCAGTGTTAGTTAACTACTGTGTAGTTACAGTGTAACTATACTCAAGGCTTCTGGAATTCTGCGGTTGCGGAATTTTCCACAGAATTTGCATCATTCCGCAGAATTCATATAGTGCCACAGAATTCATTGTTTTTGGTGAATTTTCATTCAAATATACAGTTTTTTTCATAGTACCAGGCTCCCGTATCATTCTTGTTTATCCTGAAGCCACTCCTATATGCTTGGCAGGTGATGTCATCTATGACATCACATCTTATTTTAGCCATTGGTAAGACTGCATTCTGCCACAGAAATGAATAAATCATGCCACAGAAATCAGAAAATGCTGCCGCAGAAGCCTAGGATTCCCTACCACAGAAATCAGACAATTCTGCTGCAGAGCACTAGGGGCCCTGACTATACTGTAACTGCATTGCAGCTGCAATGCTGTAACTACAGGGTAATTACCCCATTTACAATGTCAAATTCTATGTTTCTATGTTTCTATATGTTCTTTTATTGAATCAACTCTGGTCTTTTCAATTTAGCACAAACATAAACTATTTTTTAGTACTCCTTAGGTGCCCCCACAAAAAGTAATCTCCTTAAATACTGACTGATTCAATAAGATACAAAAAAATGTCATATTTGCAAAAATATTTTATTAGGGCAAATAAGTGAATTTAGGGTTAAATGAAGCATTCCCACATACAAAGCATGGCCAAGAAAGGACCCTGACACTAGTAGCTTTCAATAATATGTCATGCATTTTTCCAGACAGGTGAGGTACCAGATAATAGAAAAGTGGCCAGTGTGGACCCCTGCTTCAAGCAGAAAAGATCAGACCCAGGTACCTATAGGCCAGTCATCCTGACATCAGTGCTGGATGAGGTCTTGGAAGACATTAGCAGGACAGAATAATGGATCACTTGGTTAAAACCAAGGTACTGGCTGCCACTCAGCATGGCTGTGTATGTGGGGGGGGGGGTAGGTTGTGCCAAACCAGCATTCTCACTGGGGCTGACCTGTAGGTTAACAGGAGCAGAACCATAGGCATACTCTATCAGGACTTCATTGAAGCATTTGATACTGTGGTATATGATAAGCTTCTGGGCAAAGTACAGCAGTGCAAAACTTATTTTATGTCTTGATATATTTTTACTAGATGACCATTCAGAGCTTCAAGCAGCTCGTTTCCATATCTGCGTCAAGGCAACACAGAGGTACTACAGAAAAAATAGGACAGAGATAAGGGTGCAAACACTAACAATCAGCACAGGTAAATGCAAAACTATGTACAAGGTAAGCAGGGTGTACTCAAAACTACATAAGTAAAAAACATACAAACCGTAGTTGTACAGACATGTATACCCCAGCAAGGAGGGCTGGTATCAATGGGACTAGTAAAAGAAAATTTAAATACAAGGTACCTGTAGTTGTTGCAAAAGACTGATAAAAATAAGCAATATTAAATGTAAGGGGGCAGCAGAGAGGCAGGAAGTCAGGAACAAGAACAGACATGTCCAGAGTTGTCCCTAAGGAGGGATTTCAGATCAATGTAAGCACAGGAGGTGCTACTGCTTTTCAACAATTTTGTCAAGGACCTGGAGGCTGGGGTCTCAAGTAGGCTGCTCATGCTCCCAAATAAATGATGGGAGCTGGGGATTTCTGGGTGGAGCAGAGGAAAGAAGAAAGGGATGGGGAGATTATAGCATCTGATAACCAAAAACAATCTACTCTGTAATGAGACAGTGGTTATAGTCAGTAGAATAGGGGATCAGCAGGAGACACATGGAGGTGATACTGTTCCTCTGCAGAAGCGCTGGTGAGACTACACTTAGAGGACTGCATGTAGCTCTGGAACCTTCACCTGAAGGACAATATGGACAAGTTGGAGTCAGTCAAGAGGAGGTTCACTAAAATGATTTAGGGGCAGCAGGGTAGGTCCTACTGGGATAAGCTGATGGACCATAAGATGTACTTGCTAGAAATTAGGAGGGAGACAGGAGACATTATAAAAATATTCCATTTTCTACAGAGGACAAAGTGGACAGCAGTGCACTGTTCCTGTTCAATTTCAGTGCAAACACAAACACTTTTGGTAATGGTAAAATGCTGACAGAGGCAGGTTTATGAAGGAAGTCAGCAGCAGCTTTTTTTACAGAGGGGATGGTGGACAGGTGGAACAGATTGCCCAACAAAGTTCATTGTGCAAAATCAGTGGTAGGGCTCAAGCAATGGAGTGATAGATACATGGGTTATAGATATATGGGTTTAGTAGGGGGCACCAGGGGAGGCAATAAAAGAGGAGCGAGGAAATGAATAACCACTAGGGAGCTTGGCCTCAGGTTAGGTAAGGATAAAGGCAGACTGGATTGACCAATTGGCCCTCTTCTGTGGTCAAGGATTCTGTGATGCCACTAAGCTGACCATGGTGGTGGACTCCTCTGTTGATGGTGGCAAACTTCAGGAGGGCCTGAACAAGCTGAGCAAGTGGCCTGACTCCTGGGGTCTTTAATTCAATGTAGCACAAAAACCAAAGATGAACACACTGTCAATTAAAGTCAATGGTGTCAAAGGGGCTGAGATCCCAAAACAGAAATGCAAGCAAAACTAGATAGTCACACTTGTGATTCACTGGTAAATAATATCAAAGTGGTCATATGTATTCTTAGTAACAAATATAGTTATTAACTAAGTCAGAATAGCGAAGCAGCAACTCTAGCTACCCTACAGCTTTGCCTCCAAACAAAGAACCTTTATACGGCATTATTAGTGAATCGCTTGTGCAACAGTCCTGTGTTGTTTAGATTCAGTGACCTGTAGTCACATGCAAGGTGCTACTCTGTGGAGATAAAACAAAGGTAGGAATCACTGTGTGGGGCTCCTCTGCTGCAGTGGAGGAGAAAAAGGGCAGGAGGTAATAATAGGTAATAATGGGCTAAAGCAGGTAAGCAGTATGCAGCCACTCTGAAAAGGGACAGCAGAATACTGGGGTGCATCAAATAATGGGTGACCAGTAGAGCAGAGTAAGCAAACCTAGTCCTGCCAATTTACAATGCCCTTTCTGATCCAGTCTAGAGTATGTTGTGCAGTTCTGGGCTCCTCGGTACAAAAAGATAATTGAGGCAGTAAAGAGGGTGGGATACAGGGCCACCTAAATGATTAGGGACATGGAAGACAAAACCAACTGTATGAGTAAAGGCTGGAGGTCTTCAACACGTTTATCCTAGAGAAAAGGATACTGAAAGGGGCATGATCTCAGGCTTCAGAATAATCATGGTCAGATAAGATCAGGCAGATGGAGGTTTGGGGTCTAGTGTGCTCTAGCAGGATGCAGGGACATGCCCTGAAGATCAAAAGTGGGAAATACAGGGGGTAACATAAGGAGGCATTTCTCCCCAAGTGTTGAGCACTGATAAAACAGCCTACCACTGGAAACAGTAGACTTAAAGACAATCCAGGCCTCTGAGGTAGAACATCTCAAATTTCTGCTTATCAAAGGAATTACTGGGTACACAGGGTAGTAAAATGGACGGGGTATCCCCTATAAACAAATACATGCTAGCACTGTATACTTATTTATTCCTGGTTATGAAGCTAATGGAAATGAACACCTTAAGCACAGCTGTTCCAGTCATGGCATCACTTCCTGTCTCATATGTCCATGAAATGTCTACTTCTGGTTTTTAATGTAAAGTTTACTGAGCTATAAATATCTCTTTACTGCTGTTACCTACAGTACAGGTAAGCCTAACACCTCATTTATACAGAATTAACTTTTGATGGCTTTTAGACTTTAAGGGATCTTGCAAACTTGCTTCCTCTATTTAAGTAGCACATCATATGCAGAAAAAGAATTTACTTTATTTATTTGATTTGTAACTGAGACGGCATATGAACATAAAATGTCCATTTTCAAGGGCAAAGGGGGGGATTGCCTCAAAAATAAAATGAGTCAAAACATTGAACATGAAAAATACTAACATATAGGATAATGTATGCTAGCCCATACATAGAGAATACTGGATGGGCAACTATGCACAACCACTGTGTTCTGCAACAGAGGGGTTCTGATTCCCTCTGACCTCAAGAGAGAAGCTCAAGAGGTCCATGGAATCAGAACTCTGAGGTGGCACAACATACTGGTTGTGCATAAAGTTTCTCATCCTGTATTTTTTATAGTGTATAGTACTGTGTGAAATATGTGTGGTTTCTTTTGCTTTCAAAATGAAACTTTCATGCAGTCTCTAGAGGTTCTAGAATGCTGTTCTACCACAGTAGGGTAGAATCACATTCTATCACCTTTGAACTGTGGTACAACAGCATTTTGAAAGGGATGGAATTCTATACAGAACAACATTGCACTATACACTATAAAGCAACACCGTTCTTACAACGAGTGGTTACTATGACATAAAGGACCTCGAGAATGATGCTCAAGAGATTACTTTGATGTCATGGCCACCACGAGGTGTGAGAAGAGCAATGTAGTGTATTTGGGCTATCATACACTGTTCTATATACTGTATGTACCCCGGAAAACACAATCGCTTAGTGTTTCTTGCTAAAGCAGTCAGTCTCTACCATCCGTGACCTGCACTTCTCAGCCATCCACCCGCCAGCCAGCTCAGCATGTGACACTTCAACTGCCCCCTGTCCTATGAACAGCACTGATGGGGCTGGTTGCACTGTGACATAGCTACTAACGGAGAACAAAAAGCCATTCTGCATTAGTAGATACGTCACTACTACAGCAGAATGACATTTCACAGTGTATTGATCTCCATACACAATGACATTCCATCATACGCTATAGTAACATTATTTATTGGAATTACAGCTCACTGTATTAAAGTAGTGTTGTTTCTGACTATTCTAAATAATGGAACAGTTAAGTAACTGTGGGCAATGTGGGACTGGCAAAGAATGCATTGATTTTACAAAATGGTACAGTACTGGAAAGCTCATTGTCCCAGGAAGTTTCTTCTAAATGAATATTTAAAGTAATATTCAGAAGTGGATATGAAGATTATTGTCTACTTTGGTAACCACCTCAAGGGAATAAGGGAAACAGAATGACTACCAATGTTGAAGTCAATTCAACCCTTGAACTAACTAATTCTAGCATTTAAAGGAAGAAAGTTCCATTAGGTGTATGGACAATACTGATGTGTACAAGCATGAGCCATGTGTAGAAGAAAACAGCTCTTTTATACACAACTTTGACCCTGGATAGAACACTGTCCATTGCAAACATGCAGGTTAACAACTCATAATCAGTATAGGGTAGTGAAAGATTCTGAATAGCCAGTTTTCCTTGGTAAGGCTTGACTTAAACTGATACAGAAACCCCAAATGGGAACTGACTACTTTAATAAGGGTATCCATATAATCAAGGACAATGTCCAGTCCAGGGTAATGCTCAGGTAACAGATGGAATCAACATTGTCAACAATGGTATTGTCCGAGTCGGAAAAGTCTAGTCTGGGGTCAAGGTTGTTCAGTCTTCTATTATTTGAAAAAGAAAATGATAGATATTGTCTTTTTTTATATTTCAAATCAGCCTATTGCGGAGTAAACCATTTAGCAAAATATTAAATAATTTGAAATGTAGAAGTCGAACCAGATAAAAATTAACTTTTAGAAAATAATATGGCATCATATGCATGTGCAGTTATATTGGCTTGTTTATAAGCTTCTGGTGAATCATTAATAAAAAAGCTGAATTACAGAGACCAAGACAGGGAATTGTTCTCTGCTCATGGTTGGGCCTGTTACAGCAATCAGTTCATCTCTGGGGTGGGGACGACACTGAAAACAACACTGTGCTTCACAAAAATGTATTAATTGCAGTGCAGAGAGTAAACTCAAACACACTTACAGTACAAGATTTAACACCAGTAGAGGAACAGACACACATTAACTCAAGCCTCGACCGATTTCATCCATGTGCACTTTCTCAGGGAGGAAGTATTCTGAGGAGGCCTGCATTCATGAAACCGGACAAGGCTGTGTTATCGTGTGTCTGTTCCTTTGGTGGCACTGGAGATGAACAATAGAGACCCCAGAATCAAAACTTGGAGTTTTAGTTTAGGAGAAATAAGAACATCATCTAATGTAACTCTGCATTTTCCATTCTAAAGTTAATTGGAAAACCAGTTCAGCATGTCCTCTGCCAAGGTGATGAAGCCCAATTTTTTCACAAGAAGTTTGTGACTGACTAAATCGAAGGCTTTAGATAAGTTGATGAATAGGGCCCCAGAAAGCTCTCTGGCATTTAAAGCCCAGTAAAAAAAAGTCAGTGAAGCTAAAAAGTGCAGACAAAGTGCTGAGAACTAGGCAGAATATTGTACCTATTCATATATGTTTGAGTAACATAGAGAGAGATGCTAGGCTTTATATCAACTGATAGTTATGAAGAATTGAAGAACTGTTGCCTATATAAAGAGGAATGATGGAAGCTTAGAACCATAGAAACATAGAAATTGATGGCAGATAAGAACCGCTAGGTCCACTCAGTCTGCTCATTTTCCCTACCCACTGCAAAAACCACAGACCTTACTTGATCTCTGGCCTTATTCTCTTTCCTATCACTTGGGTTCCCCTATGCCTCCCCCATGCATTTTTTAAATTCTTCTTCTAATAATAATAATAATATTTTTATCTATATTGAGCCTTTCAAATATCAAGGCGGATTCCAATAAAATGAGATAAAATACAGAATACCATGTTAGCCACCACCACCTCCGCTGGGAGGCTGATCCTTGCATCCAACACCCTTTCCATGAAGAAATACTTCCTCATGTTACCCTTTAGCCTACCCCTTCCAGCTTCATGTCATGACCCCTTGTTCTAGAACATCTCTTTTTCTGAAAGATGCTACCCTCCTGTACCTTATTTATGCCCTTGAGATATTTAAAGGTTGCTATCATATCCTCCATATCTCTCTCTCCTCTCCTTCAGGGTATACATATTGAGGTCCTCCAGGCTTTCCTCGAATGACATTGGGTACAGCCCCTGCACCATTTTTGTTGCCCTTCTCTGAACTGCCTCTACCCTGTCTATGTCCTTATGGAGATGCCGGCTCCAGAACTGGACACAGTTCACCAGATGGAGTTCTTTCCAAACTTAAGGACATGATTGTGAATAGAAAGAAAAAAACATTTATTTATTCATTGGAAGAAACAATTCTGCAACAGCAATTTTAATAAGGCCAATATGAATCCTATCAGGGATTTTCAGGAAAGAATATCTGGGAAGATTAAAAAATCTAAAAAAAAATCCTATATCACTCTCCTGGTAGCTAGAGCTAGTACCAAGGTAAACATCTCCCCAGTCCCAGTCATTTCCTGCATCAGCCACCTTCCAATTCTCCTTACAGATCTAAAAAAAACAAGCCAGGAGCCCACCACATCTTTTAAGACATTTCTCAACCCCTAGCCAAACCAACAAACCAAAATGCCTTGTGTCAAGAGTGGGCTCCACCCCAACCCCAGTCCATGACTTGAAATGGACAATGGTAGCCAAATCCCCGCTCAGTCCCCCACCCCCCCCAATTGCGTGCAGTGCACCTTCTTCAAAAGCTAAATACAGTCAGATGACTGTATTGACCTTTAGCGGGCACATCCAATTGGGGTGGGGGTGCAGTCTGCACCATTTAAAATTCTATGTACACTAAATAATCATACCACTGGTTAACCCCAAAAAATCAGGACTCGTGAGTCATGGGTGCTCATAACAAAAGGCATTTGGCATCTGGGGGATGGGTTGGAAAAGGGTTGTTTTAAAAGATGTGGCTGGCTCCTGTGACAGTGCCTGGAGCATGGCAATTTGTTTTGTGTTTTGTTTTTTTAAATAATGCCTATGAGAAAAATGAGGATGGGGAGTGAAGGAAAGAAAATGACTGGGAGAGGGGAACAGGCAGCCAGAGGACTACCAAAAAACTATGAAAAAACAAGAGGGGATGGTACACAAAATGCAACAGAGATTAAATAGAGTATATTTCATAATTTAATTTTTTATTATTTTAAAAAGGCAGCCGGATTACAAAAAGCACAACCATGTGGCTATAAACATCTCTCAAAGTGCATACACAGTACAATGCTAACAACAGGCTAATGTGCGAAACTCAATATAAAGGACAAAGAACCTCTGAGCGCAAACACTGAGGCAAGGGTTACCCCAAAGGGCATTTAGCTGGGAAGCCAAGTTATAAGAAAATACAAAATCACATATGCCCCCACAATGCAAAGCATCATGGGCTGCATATGCAAATCACCACAGAATGTTATGCTGGTCCAACTTTAAGCAGAATTGCATGGTGCCAAAGGCCTCTACACAGTTTGCAAAGGGTGCTAACAGAAGACATAGACACGTGTTTAAATCCTACTGGACTCATCAGATATGCCTGTCTGTTTGACACCCCAGTGGAATGGACCAGCTACCCTTAAGGCAGTGTGCCTTGGATATATTGTGGTGAACCCATTAAAATAAAAAACGATTTAAAAGACAAAGAACCTCTGTTCTCTGACGAGGCATACTGATGAGTCCCGGTAGGACGAAACACGTGTCTGTGTCTTCTGTTAGCACCCTTTGCAAACTGTGTGAGAGGCCTTTTGGCACCATGCAATTCTGCTTAAAGTTGGACCAGCATAACATTCTGTTGTGATTTGCATATGCAGCCCACAAAACTCAATATACATACATATTGGAGAAGACTGTTGACTGAGACCAAACCCATCCCCACATTTTACCTAGGCTAAGGCTTCGACTGAGGACTGGAGAGAGTTTAGTTAATTGGCTTCAAATAACCCACTAATACAAATCAATCAATTCAATAAGTAGCAACTGCAGGGAAAACCTCTGCCAATATTTACAATAACAATGCTCAACGGGAAGTATCTGAGGGGCTCCTACCTCAGTGGTTTCTCCCAGTCTGGTGTTTCCCAGGCAGAGTAAATGACTGCAAGGAAAGAAGGGAACTAGCAGTCCCCAGCCCTCTAGCACTTGACCCCAGAACGCAAACAGCAATCAATAAAACTCAGCTTACCTTGCTGATAAATGTGACTTGCTCTGTTGGAAATGTGCAACCAGTGCTTTAAAGTTCTTGGTGAAAATATGTAGATAAAGAGCAGAGTGCTGAAGTGGCAGCAGAAACGGAATGTCATAAAATTAAAACAACATCATGCCAGCACTCACACAGAGTGCATCCCGAAGCACTGACGGCGACCAGGTGGTCGGCAATGTTTCTGCTGCTGCTGTAGCACTCTTCTGTCTCTGTTATGCATATTGTTTGCTTTCTGGGGTCAAGTGCTACAGGGATGGGGACTGCTAGTTCCCTCCTCGCCTTGTGATGTTTACAATAAGACAACTACCCAAATGTGCAATAAATAAGTGCACAAAAATAGTGTGAAAAGGTGATTTAACAGCTAGTATTTAAAGCACAAAATGACCATCCAAACACACTGGCAATACATGACACGCAAATCGCAACTGATTAACAGTAACAGTAGTTACAGCTCTCATTGTTTGTCTAGCCCTGGCAGCCTGAGAAAGGTGTTCCCCAATTTTGAGCTGAATATTGAAAAACAGGCATCCAGTGCTTGCACATCCCTACTAAGTAGTGTACATGGTGCCTGACTGATCATCTCAACTCTCTCCTGATCCTTTAGTACACTATACATACTACTAAAGGTTAATACTAAAGTCTTTGGACAGAAGAATATGATGCACTCATTATACTGCCCATATTACAAATAATGGAAAACCAAAGAACTACCCAAGACCTGCTCCCATGTTATACTCATCCAACCAGCAGAACAACTACTGTCAGCAATTACAGATACAACAGACTTAAGCAGCAAAAAAATATGTAGATCGCTCCATCACTACATGAAGACCTACAACAGCATTTTAATGCAGACTAATGAAGATTTTACACACAAGAATTCCACAAAGGCCCCCTACCACATCATCTTTACTTACAGCTATATGACACTGCTCAGACGACTTCATGAGGGGAGGACTGAAATCATCAAGACAAAAGCAGTTTTATTCAGCAGTTATGCTGCTGATTACTGCTGCTCTGGAGAAAATCTGAGTTACCACATGCAGTTTGCTTCCTTAAATCAGCCAGCTGCTGTACAAGTGCAGCAAGAACTGCAAAGCAAGCAGATGCCTGCGTTTCAGTCACAAGGGGTGATGTTTTTGTGCCATGTCAATGTACTACACTACATATTTTATTCATAGACTTGAAGGACCTCATCCTTCACCTCCATTTCAACAAACCCTACCCCCTCTCACACACAAAGGTCAATGCAAGTATATGGTCTGACTTACCTGTTCAGCAGTGATAGCTGGAAAACGCTTCTGAATGTAGAAACTGGGGAAAAAAACTGAATGGCAAATCCTCTAAGTTCCTTCTTTCATGGTATTTCAGTGTTTTCACTTCTCCTTTAGTTTGGAATAACTTTCTACTGGCTATTTCCTGGTCAAGTCAGCTAAGAAATATCGCATTTACCTAGTCTGTCAAAATGTTTTCATAACTCCGCCCACTGCTGAGAAGAGAAACCTGTTTTAGTGGAACACGATCAGGTCTTCTTTCACTTCAGGGCACTAAGGGAAAGAATTCAAAGGGGTAACTGAGTGCCAAGAGCAAGAGCCTAAAGACAGTGTAAACTATATCTAACTGCATATTTATGGTGTTTCTGGTTTCATTCCAGTAAATTTGTACTGGGAGGGTGGGGACTACTATCTGTTTTGCATACTTCTACAGAAAACAAGGTGCAGTGAAACTGAAGTACTGGATCACGTACAGATCAGGGACAGATTAGTGCAGTGGTCTGTTGCTGACTCATTCCTGCTTGTGAGGGTACAAGCACAGCTTTGGTGAGAAACGAAGACAATGCTTTTATCAGAAGTGTTTATTGAAGTTTTTTTGCTTATAACTGTGAAAATATTTTTTCTCAGTGTAAGATAATCTTGTGAAGCACATGGGTCACATTGGAACCCCTGCAATGATCTGTCTGTTTGAGCACATCTGCCAAACCATGCAGCAATTGCTGGTTTTAACTCACAAATAGTGTTTTTGCTCAAAATCTGAAAATCTGTGCTTGAAATCTGGGGATGTTACATGTCAACTGGAAATGTTCATGCAACCTTTCTGCATTTCCATGCATGCAAAAATATCATTTTTTGCAAAATGTTATTTTGTGAGAAAATCCTCATGAAAAGGAGCAAGACAGCATCCCCTAAATTCAGTTATGATGTAAAAGAGAGTTAACAAGCATTTATCAATGCCGAATGTTTGCTTGCTGATATTAGCATTGGACGTGCAGGAGTTAGACAGATGCCGAATAGGAATGGCAGTAAAGTATTGAACTCACGCCAATCCCACCTCCACCCTGCAGAGATGGACAGGCATTGGGGTGTGCCTGTGGGTCATTGCCCATAATGCTCAGGGCATTTCACCTCACCCTATCCTGTAGACGCAGACAAGTGTTGAGGTGTGCTTTGGGGTGTTTGGCTTCACAGTCACCCCATTTCATAAGGACATACACTGAAATAGGTGCAGTACAGGAGAACGGGGTGAAGTCTGGGTCTGAAGAGTGCAAGGCACACCTTGATGCCTGTCACTGGCTTCAGGATGGGGGTGGGGTAACATGAGCATTACAGCCAGTGATCCAAAGTTACACCTCTGATGCCTATCAGTCTGTACAGGATGGGATGTTATGGTTAGAAATCCTAACGCCCTGGGTGTGTGTTAGTATTTGCACTACAAATTTTCAACATGGCCTTTCTGTGACCCCCACCTCATGAAAGCATTTGGGACCTCTTTTCATGAACAGTGGCAGTGTGATTTTGTTAATGTATCCAGAACTTCAAGTTCCCTCAGCGACTGTGCCATTCTGCACCAGATGTGCGAAAACACAGATCAGGCAGGATGTGAAGAATGACAGCTGTACCTGGTAGGGAGGTGTGAAGAGATGGCAATGATGAAAATCTGTAGTGAAAATATTAAAAATGCTCGAAGTTCTGCGTGTAAGTGGAAACTGCACAATACATGCTTGTACCACAGTCATTTAGTGGAATTATTTCACCAAATTTTCAACATAGGCATTTGATTTTCCTAATCTATCTGAAACATTAATTTCCCATGGCGACCGCGCCATTGTGCGCCAGATGTGCAAACACATATTTTGGGCAGGATATGAAAAATGACAGCTGTGCTGTTCATAAGGAGGTGTGAAAAAATGCTAATGTTGAAAATCTGGACAGAAAATATTACAAATTCGCGAAGGTACGAGCATGCGTGGAAACTGCGCAACGCACGCTTGTAAAGCAGTCATTTTTTAGATTTTTTCCACCAAATTTACAACATAGGCTTTTTAAGAGCCCACCTTATGAACACTGGCACTGTCATTTCATTAATTGGTCCCAAAATGTGATTCCATGCAGTGACCGTGAAATCCCCTTTCCGGACAGAATAACGCTATGACAGTGGCTGAATTCATCAGGAGGGGTCCCAATAACCCCATGCTAAAAATCTGGTGCCAAAATGCCCACAAATGCCTGAGATATGGGCTAAAGTTGAAAAAACCCTATTTATGCCATTACACAGCTTACCAGCATTTATTCAGTTCGCGGTCGGCTTTGAAGGGTGCAGATGTCTTCCCGGTCCACCGAAGATCATCGTGCTGGGCTCTGGAGGTAATATGGGGTGAGGAGGTTATGGGGAGGCAGGATGCACAGAAGGTGGGCGCAGGTTGGGGCCACCAAACTCAACAAGGGACCGTTTTCTGTTTTACAAGTTTAAAAAAAACAAAAAATGAAAAACATCATGGGACTTTTTTTTTCAGGGACATTTAGCACACTAGAGTGGGCTCCATTGTTCCTCCTGAGTGTTTTTTTGGGTGACTGTAGCTGACAGAGGATTGGGCACCAGCGTCCGCAGATATCGAGGGGGGGACATTATGCCAATGGGGAGTGGACTCACCATCAGCAAATTGAACTGGTAAGGGGGGACTGAAGTAAGACTGCTGATGGGGCGCATGATGCCAAGGGGTATTGGGCACCCTCTCGGCACACAGCAAATGGGGAGGGGGTTACAGTATGCTGACGGGGAGTGGGCTCCCCCATCTGCAAATGAAAGGAGGCATGCGGATGGAAAGGTACCGCCCTGCAATGACAGGATTCATTTCAAGGTGGTGGCACGCTGGCTGAACTAGTGTCAGCAGCAGCATGCCACCGCATTGGGGAAAGTGGGCCAAGCCTCAAAAGGCACTGGGGCCATTGGCCCCCACAGTGCTGCACCTCCAAAACCCCACTTCTCTCCTAAGCTGTGATGAAATGTTTCTTGCGCATGCATGCAAGCAAACATAAAAATTCGTCCTAGTTTATCTGCTGAATCAACTTAATATTTAACTGCCTGTCTTCCACCACCCCCAAATATAGTTTTTAGCCTTTTGGCCTTCAAACAACCCTTGTGAAAAAGTAGTATACTTTTAGTAAGTAAGTAACATGTTATTTATGAAGTGCCCTATCCCTGAGGCTCAGGGCACTTTACAATATACAAAAATAAATCACAAATCAAAACTAAACAATAACAATAACAATAGAATACAAAAGATCGGTTATATTCATCCACCAGTATAGGACAGATCTCAAAAACTTTCCTAAAGAGATGTGCTTTCAGACCTTGTTTAAAGGCCTCTAGTGAGGAGGCCTCCCTCAACAACCTAGGAAGTGAATTCCACAGGGTTGGCATAGATACCACAAAGACATGATCACCAGATGTTTTCAGCTGAGCCCTGGGAATTGCTAGGATGCCATCCTTGGCAGAGCAGAGGGAGTGCTAAGGGCAGTATGGAGTCAGAATATCAGTCAGATAACTTGGGCCCAGACCATATAGGGCTTTGTAGGTGAGAAGACTCACCTTGAAGAAGATTCTCCACTTCACTGGCAGCCAATGCAGATTATGCAGCACTGGGGTCACATAACATTAACTCAGGAGGCCAGTCAGTAACCTGCTGCCTTTGCATCTGCAGGTGATGCAGGACTCCTCCATTAACCCCTGAGAGAGAGAGTGTTGCAATAATCAAGTCTATATGTCACAAATGCATGCACTAGTGAGAGCAGGTTGTCCAGAGGGATAAGGGCTTTAATCCTAGCAATATTCCTCAACTGATAAAAACCGCCCCAGACAATGGATAACACTTGAGCCTCAAATGTCAATCCATCTTCAAAAATAATGCCCAGGTTTTTTACCCTTGTGGAAGCCGTCAACAGGATCGAGTCCAGCACCAAAGCGGGGCTCACCCCTATGGCTTCCATCTCTCGTTCGCAACCAGGATTAATCACCAGTACCTCCATTTTGCCCGAGTTGAGCCTTAGCCAGCCAGAAAAAATCCAGTCTTGGACCTCAGCCAAGCATTCATTTAGTACCTCTATGGCGCCATCAGTATCTGGTGCAAAAGACACATACAGCTGGGTGTCATCTGCAAAGCAGTGGAAATCCACACTGTAATGTTGAATTATCTCACCTAGGGACATCATATACACTACAAATAACATGGGTGAGACGATCTAACACAGTGAGACTTCACATGGCAGGGACCTAAGGTGAGAGAAAAATCTTCCCAATACAATCCTATGTGTCCTGCCAGTAAAAAAAGGACTTGAAGCAGTTGATGACAGTACCAGTGAGCCTACAGTCTCCTAATAAGATCGAACAACACATAATGGTCTACAGTGTCAAATGCTGAAGAGAGATTGAGGAGGTAAGAATAGATCACTCTCATCTAGCTCTTGCCCTGAGGAGATCATTAATATATATCAACCTAGGTACAGTATAAAGTATATTTAAGCAATAATGCATGACAGAGTGGGATAACCTCACGCATGGGGTGCTTGGGCATGAGGCCACAGGCTGAATGCATCAAATGACCCCAGAAGTGAGGTTATCCCAGCATGACCCACACCCTGGAGTGCATTATTGCTATTATACAATGGCTCATTTACAATAAGGAAAAGAAAATGATCAAAAAAGTTTGTTTTTTCTGATTTGGAGCTTAGTTTTTTATATGGAGGTGCACAGAAAAAAAATAGTCCAGTTTTTGCCAACAGGTGGTGCTGCTTGCAAATGTGTGGCTCAGTGTGTTGATATGATGCCTGCCACACAGAATTTTCCTTTATGTTGCATATCTTTGTGGTACAGTACTCCAGTGGAGCCATTTAAATTGACTCATCCCATTGTTATATTGAGCCATCCTGCTGTTTAGTTCAGTGGCCCGGGTATGAGATGAAACATTCAACCCTCAAGTAGGGAGCAGCTGCGGAGAAAAGCGAGACTTCTGGTATGCCATATGTGTTGGGCAAGAGTTCAGTAGGATTTGCCTGAGAAATCCTTTTTGCATGTGCCCATGGGATCGGAGACACTTGATGTTTTTGAAGAAACATATTTGGTGGATGCAGTGCTTTATCTTCGTCTGTCAGCAGTTTCCGTTACGAGTCGGAGCCGCATGTGTGTTTTGTGTTATGGTGCTCACTGCACAGTATGCGGCTCTCAAAATACCATTTCAGGTGTAATTTTCTTGTTGTTCTAATATATTTGTCATTTTGGTGAGAAATGAGAGGGGAGCAGATTGATGTTGTGACTGGTTGCAGGAACCGAGTATGGCTGTTAAGTGAGGATGGGGGAGGGAGGGCTAAGCCGAGGATGGCTTAAAGAGGAAAAGTGCAGTGTTTTTTTTTTTTTTTGGCTGCAGTCATCTTTCTGCTGGTCCTTCATACAGTGAGGTTATGCTGCTATAATCTCACTGGTGAAGGTGGGCAGGGACCAATCACAGTCCAGGAAATGTTCTTGCCATTGTATAATATGATGTATACAATACTATGTACAGTAGTATGTGAACTACTTAAATATACTGTATGTCAAGTATTCTCTTTTGTATACTTTCTCTGCACTTTCTTGTTCTACAGTAAATGTGTTCTATTTTGTCACACTTTAGTATACTACATATGCTAAAAGTATAGTTAAAATGCAGTGTCTATACATTTGAAGTATGCAGTCATGTAAACTTGGATTGTTTTTAAAGTATTTTAATAGTACAGTATAGCCATACTGAAAGTATACTATTAGTATGCCTAAATTAGCAAATAGTGAATGGCTGAACATTGCTAAGCACGGAAATCTGTGCCTAGAACAGGGTTGTTGTGCTGCATAATAATATTGCAATATTGTTGTGCTGAAGTACATTTGTCTCTACCACAGCACAACAACTTTGAATGTCCATGTGTGGCTACCTCACTGAAACCATAACTCCAATTGCTGCTGCTGATAAAAAACTAAATAGTGACCGCGACTGTGAAGGCCACTGTTGTTTTGCTTTAATTTTCAAAGCCACAGGTGTTTAACTAGCCTATCACCAGCCCCACGCCCCGTCTTCCTGCTCCTACCAGTCTCAAGGATCGAAGAGCACTGAAATGTGAAACCACATCTTTGAGTCACTTACTTTGGTATTTTTTTCAGTGTTTGCAATACATGGATGCCCATACACTATAAAATATGATGTATGGGCATCAATACATTGACAAGCCTGACCCTGTATCTCTAGGTTTCCGTGTCAACCAGGAGACCTCTCACACTTCGGTCTCAAGGTTCTGTCTACCATGGAAACCTCTCAATACAGACACAGGCTGGTTGTCTATGGATGCCCATATGTTATCCTCTATATTATAGTGAATTATTACTATACTGAAAGCATTCCTTGGTACTACTGGACAATTGCAAAACATACGGTGGAGCTTGTGAGGATGCAAATCAAAAATTTTACAGAATTCTGTAGAGTTACTGCAGGAAACAAAGCAATTTCAATTACAGTTAATCCCTTTTGTCAAGTAGGCATCTGTGGCACTTACAAAATTATAGCTTATATTTACTGACTAAGGTTTTTGTTGTCCACATCTATGTCATTTTTTATAACAAGCTTTAGGATATATTATAGCAATGCATTTTATATAACACGTACTGTCACAGACTGGTTCCCTCCCAAAACTCAGTCTGCACCATGCTATCAGTTTTCACAGCACTTCAGATGCCTGAATGGTTACCTTGGTGTGCTGCTACCACTCAGCTTGGCTCTTATGTGGAGAATCTTTAGGTCTGAATCCTACCAGAGCCACTGCTCACACAGTACAGTACCTTTTCTCAAAAGGCAAATTACCCACCTGTTCAGTCACAGCCAAGAACACCTTTCTATAGATATGGTTTCATACTTGCTGCCTCCTTGGAAACAGATCACAGACTCACAAATGTACTCAAGGTTATTCTATATATTAAAAGGTTCAGTCACAGAAAGCATGAAGTATATAAAAATAACATTTGATACTCCTGAGTGTTTACATATGTTACAGATTTATACACACTAAAGACTATGGGGAATACAGGATACTACAAAAAAGGAAAAAAATAACACAATTGAAAAGACAGAGATCATGCAGAAAAACCTAACTCAAAGCTAACTAAATTTCTAAGAAGAGTAGACTTCTGTTCGCAACTGGGGACCTTTGAGTTATGGCAGACTCGAACTCATGATGTCACCAGTCCAATCTACTGGCACAGCTGAGCTCTCTCAAATTAAAACAAGCTAGAAGTACATTTTGCAGATCAACCTACTTTATCTGCATCGTTGGACATGCCTCTCTGGCATCACACCCTGGACCTTTGAACTCAGAGGACCATCTCTTCCCAGAGGTGGTCCAAACTTGTTTTGTGCATTTGCTTTGACTTGTATTGTTCCTCCAGCTTACATCCTAGTAGGTTGCTATCTGGGTGTACCAGCCATTTGTTTATGGTTAAATCATAGCCTCTTTTAATATAAAATAAGTTTGGTTACCATGACCATCTTGCTTGCTCTCCGAGGATAAAGGACTGCTGAACAAAAGCCACTCTCAGCTAAATGCTTGGGATATAGTAGAATGCAATTTTCAGTTTCCACATAACTCCTGTATTCACTATGATATTTTGCAAAGAGAATAGATATTAAAATTATAAAAAATATGTTGGGAATTACATCTGTTGCATTTCCATCCCTCTGAGAGAAATAAAAGGGCATCTTTAAGCAATCTTAGAAAAAGTTTTTCGTGTTAGCAGGTTTTTCCCTACCTGCTATACCCCAGTTCTCAGTCTAGT
This sequence comes from Neoceratodus forsteri, assembly GCA_016271365.2. Lineage (NCBI taxonomy): Eukaryota > Metazoa > Chordata > Ceratodontiformes > Ceratodontidae > Neoceratodus > Neoceratodus forsteri. The sequence continues at coordinate 602,620,249 of CM057456.1, read as the reverse complement.
TTAAAAGCTCCTTAATTCATTCAGCCCCCCCCCACCTTTGTTTACAAGTTACTGGTTATAGCCCAGACAGACCATCTGCATTTCTTTGCTGTGACCCACTGTGTTGGCTAATGTCTATTTTATAGGACTGCAAACACCAGGCTCCATCTTAAAAATTGGGGTTTTGCCCACTGGACCTGTGGAGCCATGTAAGGAGGTTGCGGGTGGGTGACCAATGTGAATGCCCTCCTATACAAATATGGTTACAGTTCCTGAAGAGCCCCAATCATACCAGGACACTCTTTCTCAATTGTGGCATAGGTCTCCTCTCTATGCAGCAGCTTCCTGCTCAGGTACATGACTGGGAGTTCCTCCCCCTTGTGTGTGACCTTACTCACAGCTGCTCCTAGCCCATGATCAGATGCATCCATGACACAATGAACTTCAGGGAATAGTCAGGGCTTATGAGCACAGGTGCCTAACACAATGCCTCCTTTAGTTGGTGGAACACTGTCTCACAGTGATCCATCCACCAAACTTTTTCTGGCATCTCATCCTGGTGATACTGGACAGGGGTTTGAAATACTACTAAAATTGGGCACAAACTTTTGATAGTGTCCTGCCATCCCTAGGAAGGCACATACTTTCCTCTTTGTAGTGGGCATTGCCCATCCCTGTATGGCCTCACTTTTTAATGGCTCAGACCAGATGTACCCACTCCTTACCCTTTGCCCAAGCTATGACACCTCTGTAATCCCTATTCAGCACTTCTCCACTTCTACTGTCAGCCCTGCAGCCTTCACTCAGTGGAGCACCTCAGTTATATGCCTAATATGATCTTTCCATGTCTGGCTGTAGATGGTGATGTCATCCATGTACACCAGAGCAAAGTCTCCTGCCCTAGTCAGAATGCATTCTACAAACCATTGAAAGGTGGTTGGCACATTCTTCATCCCAAATGGCATTACTCAGAACTCAAACAGGGAAAAAAGAGTGACAATGGCTGACCCATCTCTGACTTCAGGGGTCAGGGGTACATGCAATAGCCCTTTGTCAGGTCTATGGTTGTCAGGTACAAGGATCACCTACCATCTCTAGGACCTCATTTGTCCTGGGCATGGGGTTTGTGTCTGACTCAATACAGTTGTACAGCCTGTGATAGTTGATGCAGAACCTTGTGGTCCCATCCTTCTTGTGGATCAATACTACTGAGGAGGCCCAGGGACTACTGGACTCCTGGATTACTCTAACAACCAGCATTTTCTTGTTCTCCTCCTCAATTACATGTTTCACTCCCTCAGGGACTCTGGAGGGTGGCTGCTTCAGTAGGGTCTGGGGCCCTGTATCCACATGGTGGTCTGCTAGTGTAGTATACCCTTTTTTCCCCCGAACATTTCCCCAAATGTATGCAGCACCCCATACATTTCAGCAGCTTGGGCAGGTGTCAGCTGCTCCCAAATGGTAATAGCATCTACTGAGGATTCTCCTTAACTTCCCCAAGGAGATCCACCTGTAGGTCTGCTTCTGCCTCCTCCTCTGGATAGCTGCACACAACCAGGACCATTTCTTCCCAATTATGATAGGGCTTCATCATGTTTACATGGTAGATCTGCTGCTTGTGCCTCCTGTCAGGCAGCTCTGCCATATAATTCACACTCCTGACCAGTGAGTAAGGACCATCTTAAGCCACGTGCACTTTATTTTGTCAGATCAGGATGAGTATCATCACCCAATGTAGACTACGTACTGCCAGGCTCTGGCCCTACAGTCACACCCCATCTTCTGTCTCTGTTGTGCAGTGGCTATGTGCTCCTGGGTGAACTGCATGAGCTCCTTGAGCTGGCCTGAAATTAAGGACATTCTCCATAGCAGATTCCCTTTAGGGAGCAAGGTCACCATCCCATTCATACTTTACCAAATCGAGGAGACCCCTTACCCTATTGTCAAACAGGAGCCTGAAGGGTGATAATCCTGTGGACTCCAGAGATACTGCCCTATATGTGAAAAAAAGATGGGATAAGTACCTTTACCACTCTTTTGCATGCTTGTCAGCAAGTGCCCTTAACATAGATTTAAGTGACATATTAAAAAGCTTGACCAGACCATTAGTCCAGGGCGGTATTGGGAGGCCCCAAGTTTCCACACCCCACACCTTTCCCAAAGACAAGCCATTATGACAGACATAAAATTGGTGCCTTGGTCTGACAGAATATCCTGGGAAACCCCACCCAGCTGAACATAAACAGCAGTTTTTCCACCTCAGTGAAGGACATAGCCATTCCCTCTGGGTACCTTATGACATAGCCTATGACCACCAAAATGTACCTCTTGCCAATGTGACTTGGGGTGCTGAGTGGCCTCACAATGTCCACAACTCACTGAAATGGCTCTCATAATATTGGTAGAGAACTCAAAGCTACCTTAGCCTTGACCCCAACCTTTCCTTCCCTCTGGCACTGTGAAGAAGTCCAACAGTAGTTTGCTACTGTATGTCCTTAAATATACTGGGTCATTGAAACATTGTTAGTCATGCCCTTTTTGTACGGCTGACAGCTAAGTATCCTGTGAAGTCTATATTGTGGGCTAAGGCCAGAAACTGCTTCCAATATACTTTAGGAACTACTTTGTGCCAGAATACCTGTTCCTCCTGTCCTCTCATTGAAACCCACTCTCGATATAGGAGCCCATTCACAAAGAAAAAAACAAAAAAAAACATGGTACTGAAAACCACAAATGACCGTAGGAGTCAAAATACAATTGTAGCAAACTTTATTGTGTAGTCCTAGATAAACCAAAGTAACCGCCTTTGATAAAGCACACAGGGGATGTGTGAAATGTGTTAGGCAGTTGCTTTGGTGTTTTTATGGTTACACAATAACGTTTGCTACAATTGTACTTTGACTCCAATGGCCATTTATGGTGCTGAGTGCCATGTTTTTTTCTTTTCGCTTTCAGAGTGTTTTGTTACCATCAGAACCCAGTTCCCGGTGTGCTTCTTTTTTCTTTCTTTAGGAGCCCATTCTCCCAGTATACTTTCCTTTTCTCTGAACCCTGGGAGTCCCCTTCCATCCTTGTGGCAAACTCCCTTAACTTTTGTTGGGATGAGTCAGCATGCTGAGCTCCCCCAGCTCTGTGTGCTTGACCTTCCCAAAAGAACACTCTCCTGAGGCAGTCATCCACTACTGGATTCTCCCCTATCTGTAGCTGTGGCTCAGAACTGCTGCTCCCAGCTCATTCTTCAGCTACAAGTTCCCTTGCTGCTGAGGGACAGACTGTTTCTTATTGTACTGCCCCCCCTCTGTGTCCTCAGAAGCTAGTGCCATAGCCTTTCTGCAGGTAGTGACACACACAATGTTAGCCTGACTGTCAAAATCATCACCCACAATTACATCAATTGGCAGGACCAGTACAACACCCACATACTGTGTGTCCTGTCCACCTTCCAAGCTTAGTAAGATCTGTCCATTGGCAATGAGGCTGTAAGATCTGTGACTATCCTAATTCTGGAAAACTAGCCCCGCAGGATTTGTTCCATGTGAATCCAATCCACTTTTATTTTATTTATTTATTTGTTTATTGAAGAGTTTCACCAGAAAGGTACACTGAACAATCATGATTGCCCATCTCATGTTGTGCCCTGGGGGTTGGGGGTACATAGGGAATGAAGGACACATATGCATTGCATAGATGGTACATAAATACATAAAGAATTGTCACGTTATACAATTTCACATATAACATTTCACATTTCCACTGGATATTGGTTTAGCAGGGATTTAAATATATAGACAATTGTCATGACCCAAAATGTGGCAACTTGATTCAGCTTCCTATAGTGACATCATATAAGAGCAGGAGACAGAACAATTGAACTTGAGATAAGTGTAAGTGCAATAAGATACTGTTAAGTGCATAGAGGGGCATATTGAGTGGCAGAGCGGGTGAGGGCAGAGAGAAAGAGGGACGGGTTTAGGGACAGGTGCAGTTAGGGAAGAATAAGTTATAGATGGTGAGAGAGATGGAAGAGAGGGAGAGGGAGGAGGAGGAGTGGTAAATTTGAGGGGGAAGTAAATTCCAGAGTTTAGAGAGATCATGCAAGTAAGCTACCTGGCCTATGGTAGTGGATCATCAAGGGACAGATTGGGTGCAAGAGTCGGTGGATCTGAGCCAGTGTAGGGGGGGTGGAGGCACTGAAAGGGCAGAAGAAAGGTATGAAGGGAGGGAGGGAGTGAAACCAGAATTTGGAGACAAATTTGGCACAGTGGGAGAGACACCGGTTGCCCATGGAAGGGAAGGCAAGGGTGTGATAAAGGTCACAGTTATGAGTGAGTGGGTGTGTATCCAGGGCAAAATGACAGAAACAGTTGAAAAGGGTATCCAATCTGGCTAGGGAGGACTTTGGTATGGCACTGTAGACTACGTCACAGTAGTCGAAGGTAGGTGGGATCATTTTCTGGATGAGTTCACGCCTGGCCATAATAGGAAGACAATTACAGTTCCTAACATAGTGCACTGAGCTTGGGGTGCAGTTTAGCTAGGATGGTGTCAATATGTCCAGAAAAGTTTAGATACTGGTCAAGCCAGATCCCAAGGTGCCTAAAAGAGGATGTGTCATCAAGGAGAGTCCCGTCTAGAGTGTGGAAGGAGGGAGTAGTGGTAAGCCTAGAGAGTCTCTGCCTTGTGCCAAAGGTTATTTAGACAGTCTTTTTAGCATTGAAGAAAAGTTGATGAGAGTTAAGCCAGTGTTGGACTTTATTGAAGTCAAGTTGCAGTCTGGTTGCTACACCAGTGGGGCAGTGACCAGAGGCGTATAGCACTGTGTCATCCACATACATATGAATTGATGCGGTTGAGCAGACAGAAGGGAGGTCATTGAGGAATATGGAAAATAGAAGTGGCCCGAGAACTGAGACTTGAGGCACACCTGTGTGGATTTGGAGGGGGGGGGGAATGGTGTCTGCTATACTGACTGATTGCATTCTACCTGTGAGGAAGGCTCTGAACCAATTTGTGCCAGAGTCAGATAGGCCTGCCAAACACAGGTTTTGGAGGAGTAGGAATGGGAGACCATATCAAAAGCCTTTGCCATGTCAATGAAGATGGCCAAGGTTAAAAGCCCATTTCCATTCCTGTGAGGATATGGTCAGTGAGTCTAAGGATGGATGTTGTGGTGGAGTGGTTTTTCATAAAGCCAGAATGGAAGTGGGTAAAGAAGGAGGAATCAGACAGGAAGGTAGAGAGTTGGGTAAGGACAAGGTGCTTCTGGAGCTTAGCCAGCACTGGTAGAAGTGAGATAGGCTGGTACTTAATTGGTGAGGAGGGTTCACCTCCTTTAGGTAGAGGAATAACTGTTGCATGTTTCCAGTCTAAGGGGATCGAAGCAAGAAAGAAGGATAGGTTTAGGAGGATGGATGGGGGGAGGTGATAGCAGATGCAGACAGATGAAGTAGTTTTGGGTCTAGATGGTCAGGGGACCTGACTTTGGAAGGGTTGAGAGTAAGCAGGGCCTCGTGTACTTCAGCTGGAGAGAGTGGGAGGAAGGAGAAACTCTCTACAGTTGGGCTAGTGGCTTGCATCGGGGAGGAGAGGGTGGGATTATGAGGGAGGGAGGGAGGAGAAGAGAAGGGATGAGGCACAGGAGGTGAAGAAGGTGTTGAATTCTGTTGTAATGGTGGGGTGGTTTGTTATAAGATAGTTGTTTATTTTTTAGGAGAGGACTAGGGAGTTTAGTTGGAGAGGCGAAGAGGAGTGAACTACCTTCTAGAACTTGGAGGGATTAGCAATGTTTGATTGAAAGGAGGAACTGAAGTATTTAGATTTAGCTAGTCTAATTACTCTGGTGCAGGAGTTGCAGAGGGCACTGTATATTTGAAGATCTTTGGCTATTTTGGAAGTTTTGTGAATTTTCCAAGCGTGGTCATGTGCTTGTTGGCAAGCCAGGAGTTCTGTGGAAATCCAAGGGAGGTGGTTACCGTGGACTCTGGTTCTTTTTAAGGAGGCTTGCTTGTTCCAGACTCTAAGGAAGTTATTTTTAAAGTAGAGTAGGGCTTGGTCAACAGAATTAGTAGAGGACAGAGGAGACCAGCTGATTTGTGTTAGATCATGATGAAGAGGAGCTAGACTGAGGGATCTGTAAGACAGTGTCATCAGAATATTGGGAGGAGCTTTGGGTTGGTGCACCTTGCACACTAGAAAGATTGCATGGTGGTCACTTAAGGCATCCGGGAGTGTACCTGCTTTGACAATATGATAAGGGTGGGTAGTGAAGGCTCAGTCAATGAGGGTGTGATTTGGGGTTTTGTGGTTGAGACGTGTCAGTTCATTTATTACCTGAGTGAGATTGAGAGAGATTAAGTCATTTTGGGGTTTTACTTAGGGATGGGGATAACCAATTGAGGTTAAAGTCCCTTAATAAGTATAGTTCTCCATCACTGGAATGGACGCTCCAGTGTCCCTCGGTTCCTGAGTTACCATCCCATTTACTAACACACAATGCATGCGTGCAGTGGAGTTAAGGGGAACTGCAATCTGAGTACAGTCCACAATCTTCTGGGAGTTCCACAGCTACCCCCGTCCACTCAACCCTTTTGTTATAATTTTCAGCCAGTTATACGACAGGTGTTCCTGTTTTTGGCAGATATAGCGCCTGCGTTTCCATGTCCTTAATTTTGAATCCATTTGGCTTGCCTTTTTGTTCGGACTCAGGCTAGCTTCCCTTAGGTTGCCTCACACTGGGGTTCCATAAAAACCACCTGATGTTCTTTCCCCATTTTTTTTTGCACTGAGTGTATGTTTAGCTTGACACAAACTGATCAGCCCTCTTGGCTGCCGCCTTCATAGAGCTAGGAGTTTGAGCCAATAACCATATCCTCAACTCCGCTGGTGCAGTCGTTAGAAACTGTTCCATGAGGGACACATCTTTTATCTGTTCTACAAAGCTAGCCTTTGCACCTTCTAATCATTGCTCTAAAAGATTGCTTACTGTAGCTGTACACACATTTCAGAATAACTACTGTATCTCCCCATGCCTTTCTTAATCCTTTACATTTTTGTCCATAGACCTTGGCAGTCAACTCAAAATGTTTCAACAAGGAATTTTTAATTTTGTTATAGCCCATATAGTCCTTACTGTCCATCTTGGTTAAGGCTTCTAATGCTCTGCCGATAAGAAGTGGCAAAATGTGAGTGACTCAAGAAGCCCTGTCCAGTTCAAATTGCCCTTAAATTCTCTCAAATGGTTTTAAAAACAGTTCAAGGTCATTCCTCTCCTGATACTTCAGAAACATTTTGAAATAAATGTTGGCTTCTTGGGCTGAACCCTTGATGCCAGTATTTAAGGCTTGTGGTGGTGCCCTCCCGAACAGAATCTACATCTCCCTCTCTTGTTGGCACTGCCTTTTTCAATCCTACCTCACTTTCTCTTACTCCTCTCTCATCTGGATCTCATGTTCTCTCAGCTGGATCTCATGCTGGTGCTGCCTTTCTCACTCATCTCTTTCTTTCTGTCACTCCTCTGCCTTCTGCCACTCAGTCACTGCCTTCACCTCAAATTGGACAAGCTCCAGCTGCATCATTTGTATCCAGCCTGCTTGCACAGCTGCCCAGTTATAGGCTGTGGCTCACTTCCACTCTCCCTAGCCTCTGTCTAATGACTTTGGCTAGCAGTGAACACTTCTGTACCCCTTTCCTGGTCACTTTTCTCAAGGAGGTCTATAAGGTCTGCTCATGGCTAGCCTTCCTCAAACATAAGCCCTCTCCTTTTGCACAGTTTCTCAATGTGCGCCAACTTCAAGTTTTTCATATGGCCCAAATATAGTATCCACAAGCTTCTCTATCTAGAGTACTATTACAACAAAATAAAAATGGTAGTATATGTACAGTATCCCCATTTTATACCCTGCTCTGTGGCTGAACAGATAACCTTTTTTGTTGACAATCTCTTTCTGATATTGCAGTTGCCACCAGTTTTTCACAGACTGGTTCTCTTCAGAACTCACTCTGCACTGTGCTACCTGTTTTCACAACCCTTCAGATGCCTGGTCACCTACAGTAGGTATGCTGCCTCCACTCAAGTTCATTCTCATTTTGGGTATCTTTAGCTCCGAAATCCTACCAGAGCCACTGCTCACGCAGTAAAGTTCCTTTTCCCAAAAGGAAAACAATCTACACTTTTAGTCACAGCTGAGAACACCTTTCTTTAGATATGGTAGTGTAGTAGCCTGTCTCTTCAGAAGTGCATTGCAGATTTGTGAATTTACACAAGGTTAGCCAGGATCTACGACACTGCATCAACAGTATCTTGTTGGCATGATGTTTCCTGATACCACTACATTGACCGCAATTGTGGTCGGCATGTTGCCGCCTAGTTGAAAGTTGCTGTTTTGTGGGGAGCTGCGCCCCTCCCCATGCCCCCATGCAGGTTGTGTCCCTGCACCCCCCCCACACACTTATGATTATCAACTCTGAGACAGAGTTGGTTTGGGCATGGAGTGTAGGACATTCAGAAAGGGTGCCATGGTCCCAGGCGGACTTTACAGTGACATGGTGCTGTTGTCGGCATCAATCATGTTACTCTAAAGTTGTCGCTGTAGTGACGGTATACCAGTTAGCCATATCTTAAACAGCTCAGTCACAGAAAGCACAAAGTACATAAGAAATAACATTTAAGCAGTAGTACTTGTTAGTAACCATATAGTTTTGTCAGCAATGATTTTTGTCTGCAAAAAATGTCAAGTTACACTTTTTTTTTTTCATTTTCTTTTATTCCTGAAATGAGGCATGGGATTTTGAAGCTTTTAAAAGTTCCCACTCCCATCCAATGCCCACCATGAAAAAATTAAATATCTTGGTACAGTGTTGTGCTGCTTGCCATCAAAAACATGCAGCAGCACCTTCATTATGCATTCATAGCATGAGTCTAGCATGTACTTTAAGCAGATAACCTCATCAGAAGAGATTGTTAAAAGATTGTGAATGGTGGCCATCTTTAATGATGTGATACATTAATTACAAAATTAGCTGTAGAAGCAGTTATAACAATATCAGAGAACACTAAAAAGATGTTGATTATGAATCTTAGAATGGCAGAAATACATTTTTTTAAACTATATGATAAAATCAACATCCTTTAGTTTAATTAACCATGCCTCCAGGGCTGTTTTGAGAATCATTTTTTTTAAATTAAATCACATTTTAATTCCATATGACATTAGGTAAGGATGTTTTATATCCCCATACTGTTTTTTTTTTTAAGACTTGGAAAGGTGCTTACTGATGCAAGCAAAATAAATTTAAGTGGATATGCTGATGACCTGCTTATTATTTGGTCAAACATTTATGTCTCGGACAGATGCTAAAGATGCCAACAGGTGCCAGGAAATATCATTCGTATTTTATTGGGATTGCCAGTTCATCCAATCATTTTGGGTGGAAGTGATTGCATTTTGCTCCTAGCTTCTAGAAGGCCCAGTCTCAGATTCTCCTCATTTCTGGGTCCTGGGAACCAGAGCGACATGCCCTTGCCAATGTCATGATATAGACCATTGCTGTGCTCCATAGCAGTTGAAGCAAAGCAGCAAATTCTCACAGACTGGAGGTCAGTGGATGTCCTTAACATCACTGCATGGGAGGTGGCAGTATCTGAAACGGTATCCTATATGAGATCTGTAGCCAAAGTTAGGAGTAAGGAACAGACCTTTAAGAAAGTATGGGAGCTCTGGATCAGGGCAATGGCAAGGTGTGACACAGGAAAAAGAAACCTACTGGTTTAAGGGAGCAGGTAGGACAAGAGGAGGCTACACATACACACGTTAGGAGAAACTAAGCCTGGTTACCAATATGAAGGAGATCCTTTGGTTAGACCATATGCATCACTCTTGCATGCCCGGGAGGGGGGGGGGGGGCATGTGACACTATGAATGCACTGTTACACAAAGCATAAATCATTGTCTGAGCATCACACTGAATGATCACCAGTAAGGGCAATAAAGGCCATGGACACTTGGTTTTGGCATGATGTGCCAATCAGGCTAACATATACATTATAAATTGTCATTGTCACTGGTGAACCGAAGGGGAAATTTTGTTACTGAAATTTGCCTTATACAGTATAATGAGTCTGTATAGCTATCTACAGTAAATGTTATTGTTAATCGAGTTGTATTTCCAAGGAGTTTCCCCCAGCCAGGAATGTAAATGTTGCATGCTCACAAATTCTTTTGTGTTACCTCACTAAAAGGTTTCTGTACAAAACAAAATTATATTTAATATTTCTGGTGGACTCACATGGGCAACAGATATCTGTTTAGACTGTGTGTATAGTGAATAATTCACATCTTGACTTTGGATACCTTTTTAGTCTTTGGGTACTGAATCCCATTTTTCTGGGCACTATGTCACTTGCATTTATCCTCATTATTTATAGCTTTTTACCCCAGTCAGCATTGTTTATGGCAGCATTAGTGACCTCACGATGTGACCTGTGTTTGTAAATACTGAAGACTGCCTAAAAGCATTGCTGCCTGTTATTATATGGGTTAACTGTATCACATCTAAATCACATGGGCTCACCGCAGCAGTTTGCTAGTTACCCTTGTATGTGATTACCCTCTTCAGTCCTGGGTGAGATACTGTTAATGCGCCGCGACAAATACGTATGGTGCCAGACTACTCTGAGCAGTCACCCGCCAGCACTGGAAAATCACAAGCCTCAACTCTAGTAACCTTATGTCTGCTGCAAAAAAAAAAACAAACCTTTCACCTACAGACTAGTCCTGCATCCTTCAGCATGTCAGAGAGAGAAAGAGAGAGAGAGAGACTGTAACAAATCCATGCAGAGTCTTTAGTGAATCGGGAGTGACCCAGACAGAAAAAAAGCACAAAGAAATGTGATAGCACAGACTTCAGTTGTTTCAAGAGGAGTGGAGATAAAGAAATCACTTAGTTCATCTCCAGTTAGTCGTTGCTTTGTTTCGGTAATGAGGGGGGGGGCTGGTGGTATTGGTTGGTGGTATGCTAGTTCGATGCTCTGGAGCAAATCATCTAAACTAGGGGACCTCAGCTCTGTGAAGAGGAGCATAGGTTTCACCAAATGAGGGTGGATTGGGGGCAATGGGGACCACTCACAGAGCTGGGGTGAGTGACTTTGGTGAGGGGGAAGCCCTTTGGCACAGTAGTAATTAATGTTGCAGCCCACACATCAGTCAGACAGAGAGCTCACTTTTCCACTCCCACCATCGGCAAGTCATGCAGCCCTACATAAAACCATCGGTTGGGGCAGGGCTACTCCTCAGACACTCACTCTTGCATTGAGGTGATCTGTCCCGGAGGTGGCAATGATCTGGATGGAGCGAGAGCACTAGTGACCGTCAAACTCCAGTGCCATCTGAACGTTGTTTTTCTGTTCCATGGGACCGGAAGGGTGGGGGCATACAGTGCAGAGTGGTTTGTTGTGGGAGGGTTTGTTTTTACAAATGTATAAACCCAGTGTGGGGTGGGGGTGGAATTGGGGCGGGTTAAACATACTCTCAGGGAAGGGACCTCTCAAGAGATCACCGGAGCGATGGGGGTGTACAGTGCACAGTAGGTGGCTGCAGGAGGGTTTGTTTTTACAAATGAGTAAACCGTGTGTGGAGTGTGGGTGGAGTTGGGACGGGTTAAACATACCCTCGGAGGAGGGGACCTCAAGAGATTAAGTACCAAGAAAAAAAGATCTCAACTGCTATACCTCATACAGACAGTGTAGTAAGTGGGCTCTCTGAGGAAGAAACTATTTTAACACTTTATCATGTTCTACGGTCGGAAAACATGACGTAGGTCCTTTTAGGGTGCAAAACATCTGCAGGCTGTGCCCACTGCAGACGTAAAAATGGGCCATTCAGTTTATAATACTCCCAGGTCCCAAAAATGTTTTTTTGTTTTTTTAACATACCTGTACTATGCTAGATAGATCCATTTTCTGGGAAGTGATGATATGACAATACCCTTCCAAGCAATTGGTCAAATATGCAGCAACCCAGGAAAGCTTACTATAGCCATTGTGATCAAAGCTAACCTTAGGAGTTAAATACTGGCATTTTAAGAGGACACATAGGAGCTAAATGAGCAGTTTGAAAAGAGACAGGCATGGTGGCCTCATGATATAGTAAAACTTTGGACCCAACATTCTGACTCACTTTATTTATTTATTTTTCTAAAATCAAGTTTTTTTTGTTTTTTTTTAAAGGTAACAATAATTTTTTTTTTGGGGGGGGGCTATAAAGTAGACTGTAGCCAGAAACCAGGAAACAAACTGACCGAGAAGAAGCCCCCATCAGGGAATGTGTGTGTGGTGTGTGTGTGTGTGTGTGTGTGTGTGTGTGTGTGTGTGTGTGTGTGTGTATGTGTGTGGACGGGGTGCACCAGAGACTAGGGAAATCCATGCAACCAGCACCAGTCTCAGCAGACTATACAGTGGAGACCGAACCGCTAACATTTGCACTGCTGCTTTGGATCACAATCAAGAGGTGACTGTTTGTAAAATGTTTAACTAATAGTTGTAGTGGGGGTGATTAGAAGCAGTGCCCGGAGTAGCGCTTGTAGCTGTGGGTTTTAGTAATGTGAACAGCATTCCATGAGGGAGAAATCAAAGCTGACCCCAGAGGCACTTTTCTTTTTGGTTAAAAACAAAAAAAGTGGTATTATGTTTAAAACTGTATATATAATATTGCATGTTGTCTGGCATGAGGGTGGTTACTGAGAGTTTCCGGGAAGCAGGAAGGGAAAAAATGATCAAAGAGGAGGGCTGCCATGTGAAGGTCAGCAACTATCAACCAAACCAGACTGACCCCACCGCAAGAATCCCAGAATATAAAGTTGTGGACCGGGAGCACACAAGAGGATATCGCCAGTGCCAAAACTAAAGGACGATAATGCAGTTAGGCACAAATTAGGTCATATATCCATTGAATTACTTTAAATTGTAATGTTTTGGTGTGCTCTGCAAAAGCAGACATTAGCAATTTGAATATTCCTGCAGTGAAATCCCACTGGAAACAAAAGAACTGAGATTCTGACACTGAAGCAGGAGAATGGGATGGAGGAGGTACACTGGACCAGGTGAGCCAAACCATGGCATATAATTTGAAGTACTGCAGGGGAGTGAACATACAGGGGCACCACCAGGGTACTGGACTGAGTTAAATCATCCACACGCTAATCAAAACCACAAAATGGAAATGGGGGGAGGGGGGCTGCTGCATAATAGCAAAATGTGTGACAGAAAACCTATAGGAAAGGAGCAAAAACCTATGCCCACACATCAGTCAGCCAGAGAGTTCACTTTTCCCTCCCACCATCGCAAGTCAAGCAGCCCTGCATAACACCATCAGCTGGGGCAGGGCTACTCTTCAGACACTCACTCTTGCACTGAGGTGACCTGTCCCGGAGGCAGCGGTGATCCGGACGAAGTGAGAGCACTAATGATAGCCAAACACTAGTGCTGTCTGAATGCTGTCTGTCTGTTCCTTGGGACCAGAGGGGTGGAGGCCTACAGCGCACAGTGGGCAGCTGTGGGAGGGTTTGTATTTACAAATGAGTAAACCCAGTGTGGGGTGAGGGTGGAGTTGGGGTGGGTTAAACATACTCTTGGGGGAAGGGACCTCTCAAGAGATCACCGGAGCGATGGGGAGAACAGTGCACAGTGGGCAGCTGCAGGAGAGTTTGTTTTTACAAATAAGTAACCCCTGTGTGGAGTGGGGGTGGAGTTGGGGCGGGTTAAACATACTCTCGGGAGAGGGGACCTCAAGAGATCAAGTACCAAGAAAAAAAGAGCTCTTCAACTGCTATACCTCATACAGTCAGTGTAGTAAGTGAGCTCTCTGTAGAAGAAACTATTTTGACACTTCATCATGTTGTACGGTCAGAAAACATGATGTAGGTCCTTTTAGGATGAAAAACATCTGCAAACTATGCCCACTGCAGATGTAAAAATGGAAAGAGACCTGTGGGTAATCATATCAGATGATCTTAAGCTTAGCAAGTAATGTGAGAAGGCGTTAGGGAGGGCTGGGGGGATACTGGGATGTATAGGGAGAGGCATCACCAGCAGAAAACAGAAAGTTGTTATCCCTCTCTACAGACAGTTGGTGAGACCCCATCTGGAGTACTGCATCCAGTTCTGGAGACCCCATCTCTGCAAGGACATAGACAGGATGGAGGCAGTGCAGAAGAGGGCAGCTAAAATGATGCTGGGTCTGCAAGAGACGCCATACGAGGAGAGACTAAAGAAGCTTAAAATGTATACCCTTGAGGAAAGGGGGGGGGACATGATAGAAACTTTTAAGTACCTCAGTGGAATCAACAAAGTCCAAGAGGGTAGCATCTTTCAGAGAAAGAGATGTGCATGAACAAGGGGACACAATTTGAAGATAGAGAGGGGACAGCTCAGGGGCAATGTGAGGAAGTATTTTTTCACAGAGAGGGTAGTGGATGCATGGAACAGACTTCCTGAGGAGGTTGTGGGGTCTAAAACTGTGGGAGAATTCAAGAATGCATGGGACAGACATAAGGCAATTCTTGTGAGGGGTAGGAAGAAATAGACTGTTGGTTAGCTAGGATCTGCAGCTTATCCTGTAGGTAGGGAAATGGGCAGACTAGGAGGGCCAAGTGGTCCTTAGCTGCCGTCAAAGTCTATGTTTCTATGTTTGAATGTTTCACACAAACTGCAACTTCTGATAAAGGGACTGGCCTGCAGAGTACCATCTAAGTGCTAACATTCCAGTTAATGTAATTAAAACTGTTAAAAATTGCTGTCCATATATGTTTTAAGTGCCGCTGAAACATATTTTTTTAACAGTGACTTTCCCTTTCTGTCTTAATACTGGTTTGCCACTGTTGCCCCTTATCTCTCCTCTCCACTCTGCATACCCACTTATCCCATTCTCCTATTTCCTCTACATACTTGGGTCTCACCCCTTCCATATCTCTCACAGCTACTACTGGTTGGTCAGCCTTCTTACCTTGTGGAAAAGCCTCCCTCTCTCTATCTGAATATCATCCTCCCTCCATGCTCTCAAGCCACTCTTGCTGGCACACTTCTCAAAAACAATATTCTGGCACATAATCCTGAACACAGTCACTACTGCTGCTTAATGATTTTACCCAGATTACCTCTGTAACTGTTGCAAATTGCTGTGTGTAAACTGCCTTTTTCCAATTAGCATGTTGCTAATCAATGTCTTTTATAACAAATAGCTTCATTCAAGTAGCAAATTGCCATTACAAATCCACACAATGCTGATGCATTTTCAGTAATGTTGTAATGTTTGGCCTAGAATCTTGTCCGTTAGCTAAAACGTTAAATGGCAATGTCAAACTGTTATGGAGCTTTCAGACAGACTCACTACTTAAACACTGAAATTGTATTTTTTTTACAGATCTGTAATGTTGTAAATCTGTAATTAGTAAATTGGCAAAATGTGTATTTTGTTCTACTGCTTTTTTGTAGTAGCTGCACCTTACTTTTGACATTTTGTATCTGCTGTATTCTCCCCTCTAACTCCTGCCTTGAGTTGCACCTGGAAACAAGCTTCAGCTCAGTGTACTTCTCCTGGTTAATAATTTTGATAAATAAATACATACACAAATAATATATATTGATATGACATTTTAATACAGTATTATATTTATGCGATTATAGACAGTAAATTTTCAAATGATCAGTGTGTGTGTGTGGTAGGGGCTAAACAGCCAATAAAACTGTATGTTCAACACTTAACATCAAAGTAAAATTCAATGATTGTTTTAATACTGTAGTTGTTGCCATGCATCTGTTGCCACACACACACAAAAATTAATGGCTAAAGCTTATAATTTAGCCTCACTGGTGTAAAGGGATACAGTGGTAATTGTATGTAGCATTAACATTTTAAAAGAAGTATGAAACTTCATGGGCCAGATATCAAAACTTAGCCCGGGCACTAAGGAGTGGTTGCCCACGCTAACCAGGTTCTGTGCCCAATTTGTGGATGAAGTCTATATTCAGACACTACCACAATTTAGGCAAAACCTATTACCATTCCATCACTAAGTTACTGCTGCGGCCATGTAAATGAGGGGGGGTCATCCCCTGCATATGGGTGCAGTGAGATTTTGAGACATTTGCACATGTGGTAAATGCCACCAGAATAGATGCAGCTTACCACCTTTGCAAACCCCAACTTAAAGGGGTGCAAGGCCCTGGGAGGAGAGCAAAAGTACTACAACTGGCCAGCCTCCCCTCACCTCCCAACCCTGGCTCATTGCATCTATGGATGCCTTGGTGTCTAGTGGCACCACTCCCACCCATCCAATCGCCCATCCTGCTAAATGTTTAGTTGTCCCTGGTATCTATTGGCACCCTCAGCCCTCCATTCCCCTAAGTGTTCAATTGCCTCTGGTGTTTAGGGGTACCCATCCACCCTCCAATCCCTAGCCAGGTAAATGGTTATCTGTCCCTAATGTATAGTGGCACCCACACCCTCAGATCCCAATCCCAGTAAATTGTTGCCCATCTCTGGTGTCTAGTGGCACTACCCATCCATCCTCTGCTCACCCACTGCCACATCATCAAGGTTTTCCCTGGTGTATAGCAGCCCTATCACAGAGTACATCACCCTGCCATCCTTCTTAACTCCATCGCCAGTGTCACATGGGGGAAATCCAATATGATAGCTGGCACAGCCCACCTCTCACCTCTTCGGGTAGCTACCATATGGAATGACAGGAGTGTGCATATAGTCCACAGCATGCTGTAGACTGTACACATGCTTCTGTCATTCCCCATGGTGGCTGGCCAAGAAGGTAAGATGAGAGCTGTGTTAATCACCCTATCAGATCCCTTGCGTGGTACCAGTGATGTAGGTAGGAGAGTGGCAGGGTGGTCTGCTCTGTGCAGGGGGGGGCACTAGACACCAGAGACTACTGACTCTTACCACTAGACACCAGGGATAGATAACCATTTAGTAGGACAGGGATCGGAGACCAGGGGTGCCACTAGACACCAGGGACAGATAAACATTTACTAGGTTAGGGATCAGAGGGCAGGGTGGTGCCACTGACATGAAGGATATAGAAACACTTATAGGGATGGGTGATCAGTGAGTGGGGGTGCCACTAGACGCCAGGAAATAATGAAACATTTATGGAGGCAGGAGTTAGAAGGTAGGGGATGCCAACTGACTCCAAGGATATTGAAAAAGTTATGAGGATGGGTGATTGGCATGTGGAGGGTGCCACTAGACACCAGGAAATAATGAAATGTTTATGGAGACAGGGATCAGAGTGTGGAGGGTGCCACTGGACACCAGAGAGGATGTATACATTGCGGGGATGGGTGTTGAGGGTGTGGGGAGCACGCGCCATAATGCCTGATGTGGTGAACGGCCAAAGAAGGGGCACAAACCCTCCGCTGCTTCCCATTCAAATGAGCCCATAACAGGCATGCATATATCCCTTAGTGCCTTGCATGCCCCGTAGACTCACTTTAATGTTCTCAGCTGAATATCATGCTGGGGGCTGCCAGTACTATCAGGTCTGGGGGCGCAGTTCCCTGCAATTCACTATGGGTGGCATATAGCACAGATCCTTCTGAGGGCAGCACTACTTGACTTTGTACTGCCCTAACATGGTCCACATTCAATCAGATAGTGCTGGTGTGAATTCTGACTAAATATGGCATCCTTAGGGTTGTGGGGAAGCGCAGGACAATCCTTTGTGCTCCCCTTGTGCCAATTATGGAATATCTGGCCCCATATGTTTTAACAGAAAGAATAAACTGTGCTATTCAATAAGTATGCAAGAATTAACTAGTATATATATATTGAATAATAAACTAAGTATAATTACTGTAAAGTTTCATGAATATGCTAAATATTCTAGAAGTATACTACAGTAATGTGTCTAGCATAGCAAATTTAGTATAGCAAAAATACATTGAAAGTGTTGAATTAGTAAGTTACTCTACTAAGGATAGCATTATAGAATACATACGTATGCTACTTTACCTAAAGGATATGACCTGACAAGTTACAGGAATGTGGTAGTACAAGTGTGGGAGTGAGGGAGATTATCAAGGAAGTCATCTTTCTTCTACAGTGCAGTGATCTTCTGTGAGCCACAAAGTCCTATTTTCAGAAGAAATCTATTTGTACAATATTGTGTGACTATTTTCCTGTTATTACCTGCTTTTCACCTGTATGTCTGCCTAGATGCCAAGGTTGTTCCTGAAAATGAGTCCTTAGGGAACCTACCCAATTAGTTTAAAAAACTTGAAAGTATCAATATAAAAGTGTAAAAGTTCATGGCTCCCATATTCAGATGGTTAGCACTACCAAGAATAGTGCCACACTAAGTGGAAACAGCGTGTCCAAAAGAGCCTGGAGTCATATTCAAAGTGCTCCCGACAAAGCTCAAATTCGATAGCATGATCACACTAACATTTATTTATTGATTTATTAATTTATTTACTTTGTTAACCAGGTAAATACAGTGAGCCAAAGGCCCCTTTTCAGGAATGACCCAGGCCACTACATCTGTTGGGTGGGTCAGAAGTTGGTCAACTGGGTGGCAAACTGGTTGACGGGCAGAAAACAGAGAGTGGTGGTAAATGGTATACAGTCAGAAGAGATGCAAGTCACAAGTGGGGTACCTCAGGGATCAATCCTGGGGCCAATCCTCTTCAATATCTTCATTTGTGACATTGCAGATGGACTAGAGGGAAAGGCTTGTCTGTTTGCAAATGTCACCAAGATCTGCAACAGAGTAGATGATCCAGATGGGGTGGGCAGAATGAGAAGAGATCTGGATAAACTAGCAAAATAGTCAGAAGAGTGGCAACTGGGATTTAATGTAAAGAAGTGCAAGATCATGCACATAGGGAAGAGAAACCCTGAAGCCACCTATAGGCTGGGAGCTGGAGTTGCTGGCAGTCACAAAGGAAGAAAGAGACTTGGGCATCATCATCACCAATGACCTGAAATCATCCAAGCAGACCCTAAAGCAGTAGGTAAGGCTAGGGGGATGTTAGGGTGTATTAGTAGGGGTATCACAAGTCGTAAGAGGGAGGTAATAATCCCTCTTTACAAGACACTGGTTAGGCCCCATCTGGAGTACTGCGTGCAGTACTGGAGGCCACACTTTCACAAGGACATTAACCCAATTGAGGCAGTCCAGAGAAGGGCAACCAAAATGGTGTAGGGACTGCATCAGAAGACATATGAGGACAGATTAATGGAGCTCAATATGTATACCCTTGAGCAAAGGAGGAAGAGAGGTGATACGATCGAAACATTCAAACATCTTAAGGGCATTAACAAGGTAAAATAGTCTAACATGTTTAAATATAAGAAAAATAGCAGGACAAGAGGACACAGCATGAGATGAGAGGGAGGCCGATTAAGGGGGAATATGAGGAAATTATTTTTCACAGAAAGAGTGGTGGATTCATGGAACAGCCTACTTCAGGAAGTGGTGGCTATGAATACAGTGCAGGGCTTCAAACAGGCATGGGCTAGGCATAAGGGAGCAATACAGGTGAGTATGAATATAGGCTACTGACAAAGCAAAGGCAGATGGCACATTTATAAGGTAGAAAAAGAAATGGGCAGACTGGATGGGCCTTGCAGTCCTTATCTGCCGTCAACCTCTATGTTTCTATGTAGCAAAAAAAATAAAGTAGTATAAAACATACAAAATACAACACAAATTCACAAAACATAGAGGGCCAGATATTCAGAAAAGCACCAAAGGCCAGCGCAACTCTGGCACAGCACAACTCAAATGCGCCATGGTGCAGTGAATGCAATAGTCAAAGGCTGTACATGGTGACAAGTGCCAGTGCAACATGGCTGAATATCACAGGGATGCACTACGGCGCAGCCAGAGGTGCACCAGGGAGCAACCAGACCTGTGCCATAGCACAACCAGAGATACACAAGGAGCAAAGGGAGATTCGCCAAGGCACAGAAGGACCAGCCCCAGGCAACGGTGGGAGCAAAGCAGCTGAGGGATAGCATGGGGCAGGCATGGAACACAGCTGAGGACAGTGGCAGGGAGGCACAATGGTGGGCCACAGGTGACCACCACTTCCAGGGCACAAATAGGCAGCCAGGCACCCCCCCCCCAGCACCAGTGCACTGGATACAGGGAACAGGTGGCACCAACAGCCAAGGGAGATCTGCCACTGTAACCCCCTGCTGGATGCCAAGCCCCCACCCACCCAGACCACTGCTAGCCACACCCTGGTACATGGTGCCAAACACACATGCCACACATCCTGAACAGCCAGTCCATGGCCACCCCAAGGCACAGCCACCGAACAAGGGGCAGGACACCACCATGCATGGCCCACACAATGACACATACACACTACACAGACTCCAACCACATCACTGCAGCATGGCTCCACTCGCCAGCTGCAAAGCAGACACGGACACAGGCAGTTAAGCAAGTAAACTGTAATAAAAAAAAAACTATGTACAAGGTAATATGGAGGGAAAGGGTAGGAGAGCAAGGGATGGTGACAGGGGACAGGGACTGTACAGTGGGACGGGGGAAGGAAGGGGAAGAGATGGCAGGGGTAAGATGGAATCACTGGGGACAACTAAAGGCAGCCATGGCCTGCTGCCACCTGATGCCTCCACCACTGCCTGTCATGCAGCATCATCCTCCAGGTCTGCTGGGCTACCTCCAAGGTTGTCAATGTTATGAGGATAATCTGCCATAACAGCAAGCAATAAAGCAGCAGCCGCGACCTCCTCCAGTTGCCTATGACAAAGAAATGGACAGGTGATCAGTGCAAGTCCCTAGAAACCATGCCCTCCCACTGTGCGCAGTGGACAATGGGAATGAACGCCCCTGGAGTGGCACCCCAGCCACCCACAGTTGGTGGGCCAACACCTGCTGACATCCCAGCATGCACGACAGTGCACAGTGGTGGACACTGCTGCCCAAAGGCCACCTGACCATGTAGTGCCAGGCAGGTGGCACAGGGCTGCAGCAGCACCACAGCAGCACTGGTGGCAGCTGGGTGCACACACATCCCACCAACAACTGGTACATGTGTGCAATGGCTGCCCCACAGTGCCATGCAGACTGCACAGTGTGCTGCACACAGCTGACATGGCACATGGCACAGGTGGTCATGGCTGCACCCTCACCCCTACGGACCTCCCGGTAAGGAGTAGAGGAAGACAACAATGCCTACCTGCCTGCTGTGGCACCGCATGCACCGGTCCTACTGCTGCTCCACCTCCACTGGTCGGGCCTGATCTACTGGCCAAATGTCTCGCAGCAGCCTGCTGTGGCCCACCAGACACCCCCACCACCGTGGAATGGCACTGATCCTCAGGCCCTAGAAATGGAATACAGATAGGCACACATCAGAGTACAGCCACAGCATGTGCCCACCACCCCCACCCCTGTGCACAGTGTGCACCCCAGCCTGACACATCCCACTGGGAAGTGGCACAGCACACTCAGTGGCTGGCAATGCCACACCACATGGCACACATGGCAAATGCTGACAGTGCCCCCCCACAGGGCATGTCAAGCAGCCCAGCCAACACCACAGTATGGCAGTTGGGCTGACTTACCTGGCCGTTGCATGGCCCCCCCGTGGACATGTGTCTGCAGCATTCTCAGCCTCTCAGAGTCCCTCCACATCAGGTCACAGTACCGGAGGCGGTACTGCTCACCAGTCTGAGGCACACCAGTAACCTTGGTCAGACCTGCAGCAATGGCCTGCCAGATGTCACTCCTGGCCTGCTGCAGAGGCTCCTGGCAAAACAGGCCAGGTGCATGTGGCAGCACCTGGGCCACAAGGTTAATGAGCTCTATCTCGCTCCATCTGTGAACACGTTGCACCCCTCACCGCACCATGCTCCCTAAATGAATTGCTGAACCAAGATGGTGGCCGGCAGTGCACGTGCACAATGTGCGGGGGATGCATGCCTCATGGAAGCATGCACGACGTCCACCAATCTTGCATCGCCGAGAATGCGCAGCATGGGCATGGCCCACCCAGCACATGGTGGTGGAGTCCCAAGGGGCAAAGAGTCAGGTTAGGGGCCAGGGGTCATCCGGCGCACAGTGCGCTCGGAGCGCTATAAGGGCCATAGTCCTCAGACATTATAGGGGTCATGGTGCACTATGCGCTATGGCCCTATAACACCTAAGCACTATAGGGTCCGTGGCGCATAGTGTGCCATGACCCCTATAGTGCTCTGAGCACACAGTGTGCAATAGGTGGTAGCACAGGCCATGACTCATGCATACTGCGGGCAGCGCACTGCACATGTCAGAGCATTGTGCCATGACATGCACCGAAGTAATTCGATTGCACAAGGAGCAAGTGTATAATATTCAGCCACCACATGCCTGTGCTCCGGCACCCTGCATCTGATCCATGCCACATGCTAGTGCCTGGGCATGTTCCTGCATGTGCCTGTATGTGTGCGTGTGTGTGTATGGGGCTGCATGCTGTTGTGTGTGGCACCGCCACCCCCCCACCCATGCCCCATGGCTGTATGTGCATGCCCATAGCCATGCCTACCCATGCCCATGAGCTGAGCCATTGTGTCTGTCCACTGCATGGGTATTGCTCCACCTACCTGCATGTACCAAAGTGCTACTGTGCAATTGTGTCATCCTTAGAAGCCAGGGATCCCTCTGATTGGGGGGCTGCCCACCGCCCCCCAGCCCATTGCCCTCGTCGTCCCCACTGCTGTCCCCCTCTTCAGCCTTGACTGCTTTCCCATGGTCAATGGCCATGTTGCACAGAATGCAGCAGGCCAGGAATAGGCCACAGGCTTTCAAGGGGCTGTACTGTAGGGTATCACTAAACCTGTCTAGGCAATGGAATCGTGCCTTCATCATCTCAAACACATGCTCAATGATGTTCCACATACTGATGTGTGCCTCATTTTAATGGTCCTCTTCTGGGGATGACGGACTCTGGTAGGGGTGAGCAGCCAGGGCCTGAGTGGGTAGCCACTGTCACCTTTGTGGACAGATACATGGTTAGCCTGGTGTCCTCTGTCACTGTGCCCCTTGCCCATCCCTGGCACCCCCACCAGTGCACCCACCCTGCCTGCCCCCTTCCCATGCCCTGCTGTTCCTAGCTTCCCATGGCCATCCCATACTCACCCACGAGGTGGCCCATGGGAATATTCCCACTCTCAAACCTGTGGCACAGTGCAGAGCTGTACCAGATGAATGAATTATGAGCACTCCCAGGGTGTGTGCCACAGACATTGGTTATGCGCCCCCTGGAATTACACACCACCTGGCAGTTGACACTGGAGTAGCCCTTCCTGTTGATGTATGTTATGCCCTCAGGGCCAGGTGGCATACGAATGCCCACTTGGGTGCAGTCAATGGCCCCTAGCATGCCAGGCATCTGTGCTACCCTGTGGAAGTCCTGCATGGTTGCTGTACGCTTTGCCTGTGTGCTGGGGAACTGAATGTATTCCACAGCATGTGGCAGCAGAGTGTTGAGGAATTGTGTGAGGTGGCATTATGTGGTCGACTGGGTTATACCTGTTGTGTCCCCTGTTGGTCTCTGGAAGGTGCCTGTGGCAAGCAGGCACGTGATGGCTGTTACCTTCATCTCCACTGTCAGGGTGTGGCTCTGTCTAGTGGGTGCCTGCATCTCCTTACTGCACAGCTCACAGAGCTGCCTAAGAATCATCCAGTTCAGGCAATACCAGCCCATGATCTCCGTATCAGAGTGGTTCTTGAAGCTGATGTGGGGAAGGTACCACCTGTTCTGGGCATACCACTGTTGGGCCCTTCCACAGCTATGTCACTCTGCCTCCTGCTTCCTCACACCCCTCATTATGGCCTCCATCTGGAAGGCTGCACTACCCATGGCCCTTGCTGTCCTGTCTCCCCCTGGGCATCTGGCTCCAGTGGTCTGCTTACCACTGTGGGACAGTGCCTGTCACTCCGCCTGTCTCTCTCTTGCAATCCCTGCCCCTGGCTCGCACTCTGCTGCCACCTTTCTTCCACACCCCTGTGGCTGCCTGTTCCACTCCCTGCAGGGTCTCGTGTCTCTCTCTCTCTCTCTCTCTCACTCCCCTCTGGTGCAAGTGCTGTCCCCCTGCTTGCTACCTATATTTATAGGCTCAATTCTGCTCAGTGCATCTGGCCATTGCTCCACACTTGCTCCATGGGTCGGGGGTTGAATATCGCATTGTGCCACATATTCATGGGTGCACCCCCTGCCCTTGTACATACGAACATACGTACGAACATACGAAATTTGCCAGCAGATAAAGGCCTAGAGGTCTATCAAGTCTGCTCGAATGTGCAGCTAGCACCCCTTATTCTGCAGCTGCCCCTCCCTTCCACCCTTCCCCTTCATTAACCCTCCCTTGTCCTGTCCCATCCTCATTTGAAGCAGTCCACTGTTCTACTGCATACCACTCAGCAGGTAATGCATTCCACCCAGCCACCACCCTCTCTAAAAAGTGTCTCCTCATCTCCCTCCTGAACCTTCCTCGCTCCAGTCTCATATCATGGCCCTGTAGCCCTCCCTCCTTACTCTGAACGGCCCTCTGTACCCGTCTTGTTTATTCCTTTCATGTATTTAAAGGTTTCAATCATGTCACCCTGTCTCTCCCTCTCCTCCAGTGAGTACATGTTCAACTCCTTCAACCTCCTCTCGATGGTAAGTCCCCAGCCCTTGATCATCTTTGTTGCTCTGTGCTGCACCCTCCAGTAACTTAATGTCCTCTTCAGATACGGATGCCAGTACTGCACGCAGTACTCCAGGTGTGGTCTAACTAATGACCTATACAGTGGCAGAATCACCTCCTCCTCGAGGATATACCCCTTGCAATACAACCCAGCATTTTGTTGGCCTTTGCAGCTGCCTTCCACATTGTGCCTAGTTGTTCCTTGACCCTGCAATGAGCACACCCAGATCCTTCTCCTCCTCTGTCTGGGCTAGCTGCACTCCCCCTAGCTGGTAACTCCTCCTTGGGTTCTTCATCCCAAAATGCAGCACATTGCACTTTTTGGCATTAAAGCCCAGTTGCCAGGTGTCTGACCAGGTTTCAAGCTTTGCCAGA
This sequence comes from Neoceratodus forsteri, assembly GCA_016271365.2. Taxonomy (NCBI): domain Eukaryota; kingdom Metazoa; phylum Chordata; order Ceratodontiformes; family Ceratodontidae; genus Neoceratodus; species Neoceratodus forsteri. The sequence continues at coordinate 602,595,182 of CM057456.1, read as the reverse complement.
TCATCCTGCAACCCCTGCCATCCCCTAGGTCATCCACCACGCGCCTACCTTGGTATCATCAGCAAACAGACTGATCTTGCTCTTGATGTCCCATGATATGTCTGCAATGAATATCCCAAACAACACTGGTCCCAACACTGAGCCCTGTGGAACACCGCTCATCACTGCCCTTGGGTGTGAGAGCTCCCCACCCACCACCACCCTCTGTTGCCTTCCCTGCAGCCAGTTTCCTACCCATCTCACCAGCTTTGCACCCACCCCTGTGCCTACTAATTTCCTTCCCAGCCTCCATGTGGCACTGAGTCAAATGCCTCACTGAAGTCCAGATACAGGACATCCACTGCATGGGCCCTGTCCAGTTGCCTAGTTACCCAGTCATAGAACTCGACCAGGTTGGTTTGGCAGGATCTGCCACATATGAAGCCATGCTGTCTGCTGTCCTGTAGTCCTTTGGCCTCTAGGAGGGCCACCAGCCTCTCCTTCAGGGTAGTCTCCATTAGCTTACCCACGATGGATGTGAGGCTCACTGGTCTGTAGTTTCCCGGTTCATCCTTGGGGCCACTCTTGTGGAGGGGCACCCCATGAGCCATCCTCCAGTCCTGAGGTACAAACCCCGAATGTAGTGAGGCATTAAATAGGTCTGCCAAAGGTCCTGCAAGGACCTCTGCCAGCTCCTTCAGTACCCTAGGGTGGATGCCATCTGGGCCTGGCACCTTGTCCACCCTCAGTGCCTTCAAGCCCTCTCAAACTCTGCTCTCCATGATTTCCCCATCTGTCACCACTTCCCCCCCCTGCTTCTGCCATTTCTCCCACCTTGGGTGTCACCCTCCTCTTCTCTTTAGTAAATACTGAGCAGAAGTACTCATTTAGTGCTTCTGCCTTATCGCACCCTGCTTCCACCCAACCCCTCTCCTTCCTAATCCTTACTATGTGGTCTTTACAGCTCCTTTTCTCCTGATGTACTTAAAGAAGTCCTTCTCCCCTTCTTAATGCCTTGTGTCAGCCTGAGTTCAGTAGATGCTTTGGCCCCTTACTGCCCTTGTCACCTCCTTCGATTCTGTCAAGTACTCCTCCCTGTCCTCCCCTCCTGTTTTTTGTACTTCCTAAAGGCAGCTCTTTTCCTCCTTACCTTTCCATGACCTCCTTGCTCAACCAGATTAGTTTCTTAGCCCCAGCCTTCTTGCCTGGGCTTTGCAGAAGGTTTGCTGCCTCCACTATCCCCAGCTTTATGAGCTCCCACCTCTGGTTAGTGTCCATACTAGACTGAATTCTGGCCAGGTACCCTTTTACCACTTCCCCCATCCTCCCAAAGTCGGCCCTCCTGAAGTCCACTATTGTGCCAGATTCCACTCCTTCCTTGCCCATATCATTCATTAGAGTTGCGCTTTAGTGCACTGGCTCCCGCTGAATATCTCTCTATGGCACAGTGCCATAGTTGTGCATGCGCAACCCAGTTGCACCGTGCTCAACTGCTTTGAATATCCTACCCATAATATACATCATTTATGTACAATATCTAATAGCATTCACAACCAGTTTGTTGTTGAAAAAATGGTTTTACCAATGGTTTCTAATTTACATGACTGTCTATATTTGTGCACAATTGAGGTACTGTATTCCAGAGCTTGGCAGATTGTACCGAAAAAGCTCTTTCACCCATGGAAGTTGAAATCTTAGGTATAGATAATTGAATGCCTAAAGAAGACCTCAATAATCCATTTTCTTTTTTGATCTCAATACAATTAAATAAAGGGGACAGATGTTTTAATCTCAGAACATTGTCCACTAAACAACATAAGTGATACATAGAATGTGATCTTGGTGGCAACCATCCAGTCTCCCTGTATAATATACAGTGATAAGTATTATAAGGTTTAGATGTTGCGAATTGAAACACACCATTAAATGTCTTATTCATTTGATCCAAATCATTTTTTGACAACATTGTCAACAAAAATGAATTGTAAAAGAGCGTAGGTAGGCAATAATACACTTTTGGAGATCGTCTCCCTAGACTCCCTACTTAGACAATCTTTCAACCTATATAAGGCTCCCAACTTCTGATTTATAGTTTTTAATGGTGTTCTTTAATTGAGCAGAAAAGTTCAACTATAATCCAATAACACCTTAAATATGTGAATTCTGAATCCTGCTGCAGCAGTGTTCCAGCCAAATCAAATATTTGTGTAGGCTGGCATCTTGCTAATTTGGGTTTAGATCCAAAAAGTACACACTTCATTTTTTGGTGTTTAACAGCAAACTATGCTGCAGTAGCCAAGTATTTAGTGCCGAAAAATCAGAGTTTGGGGCTGTGTTTAGCCCCATCCGCTGTTTCACTGCTGAAAAAAAGAACAACATAATCTGCATACAGTAAAAGGTTGGATTCTTTAGGAATTTTTACAATAGGGTCAAGACAAAAAGAAAATAACAGGGGTCCCAAGATGGACCCCTGAGGGACCCCTTGTTCTAGAATATGAGAATTTGACACTGCTTCTCCAAAATTAACCCTCATAGGGCGATTTGTAAAATAGCTCTGAAACCATCTACAGGGAGATTCTGCCAGGCCAATGTCCTTCAGTCTCTGGATCAGAATGGTATGGTCCACCAAATCAAAAGCCTTTGACAAGTCTACAAAGACCACAGCAGTTAAATTATCAAGATCCACTGCACTAAAGGTGTGATCTGTGAAATGTGTCACGGCAGTACCCATGCTGTAATATTTCCAGAAATCATGCTGCTCTGGAGACTGGAGCCCTGAGACTGTGTTGATGTAAATTAGGGAACCCTCTTGCATACAGGGTGCAATGTCATATTCAGAGGATTTTGGAAGCAGTATAAGGTTGCCATGGCAGCACTATTTATCACTTCCAAAACCATACTGTTAACATGCACAGTAGTGTGTTACCCCTTCCCCCAGCAGCAGTGTTACCTGTCATTGGAATAAACAATGGCTCCCTTCCACCCTGATCCCTGTAGTAATTCTTCTAAATCCCTAGTAATCCCCTTGTATCATCTTCTCACCTGATTCCCATTGTATTACATTAAAATCCCTGGTAATTCAGTGGTGTTCCCTTCTGTGAAGATCCTCATAGTAGTACATTTAAATCCTGCTAGTCTAGTGGTAACCACCTCTGCTCAATCCTTGACCCTTCTACCCACCATAATACCCATAAGATTACAGTTATGTCCCTGGCAGGTCAGTGGTGAGCCCCTCAGGTAGCCACTCAGCATCACACATTCATCACATCTCCTCCCTTGCCCCCAAAATAATAGCATATTATAATAAAAACAAACCAAGTACCCCCTCCCCACCAACTCAACATCCCCAACCCTCTGCCCTTATTTGGTGCCTGACACACACACATAGAAACTCAGCAGCCAGCAGAGAGGAGGACAAACACTGGCACAATTCCTCATCTCACCACCTCATCCAGACGTCTGAATGACAGTGACTGAGCACACGTGCAATACAAACAACTGTAGAGTCAGATCGAACTGCACTTCAAGGTTGTGGTTGCATGGACTAGGTGTGATCACAGAAGAGCCAAGATTTAAGGGGGAAAACTTAGTGACTTGATCTTGGCTATGGTGTCAAAGACTAGTAACTCAGACTTGTTGGCATTCAGGTAAAGTGAGTTTTAAGTCATCCAGGCCTGGATATATTTATTTTTATTTTGGTAACTGGGTAAGGCCCACTAGGCACAAGTACCTGTTTTCAGGGGTGACCCAGGAGCACTGGAGTGGTTGAGTGACTTGCTCAGAGTAACACAGTATGCGAGTGGGAGTTATGGGAATCAAACCATGTTCTTGTAATCTCCTGAGTTTACCTGAAAATAGGCATTCCTTGTATAGTGTGCTTACCCAGTAAACAAAAGCTAATAAATAAATAAATAAGCCCAGATCTGCTGGATGCACCAATCTCATTCACAGCTCATTACTCTAACCACTAGGCTATACTCCCCCTGCCCCCCCAATCATTTAAATGAGTGAGATATGCAGGTGAGAGTCAGTTGCAAGGAATCAGTAACAGAAGAATAGATTTGTGTGTCATCTGCATAACTGTGGTAGGAGGGGCCATTAACAGTGATGTTGTTTGGTAGAGGAGCCATGTAAATGATAAACAAGAGGGGACCTAAGATAGAGATTTCAGGGATGCCAGTGGTGGCTGTCTTTGGGGTAGTACAAATCTTAAAGCAAACAGACTGCTGAAGTCAGACATGTAGAAATGTAACCAGTTCAAGACGTGAAATCAAATTTAAAAGGGAACTGCAGGCAAGTCCGAAGACTCCGTTTATGGTATCAAAGGCAAAAGATATGTTGAGGAGCATTAACACTATGGGCGATTCACTATTCATAGTTGTCAATAGGCCACTGGAAATTTTTTAGGAGAGTTGTTTCCATGCTATGGGCACCAGGGAAGCCAGAATAATGATGCGGAAAAAGGCCATTAGTGGTCTGGAAGTCTGTCAGCTGCTTGGCAGTGACCCTTTGCAGGGCCTTAGAGATGACAGGCAGCTGAGCTATAGGTCACAAGTTACCTTTTATATTAATGTTGAGTGTGTGTTTCTTTAAAATGCAAGTGATATCTGTGGCCTTAAATGAAGATGGGAAGACTCCAAAGATTAAACAGATATTCAAGAAAGTAATTACAAATCAGGCAAGCACAGTAACTGGAAGAGTTCCTTTAATAACCAGGTAGAACATCAACCTCAGAGGACAAAAAGAAAGAGGACACCGTGTCAAAAAAATCGCTAACAGTTGGATTTCATGATGAAGGTTGGACTGATTAAAGTCAAATTACCAACCTTAGAATAAACAACCATTTGTCAATGCCGAATGTTTGCTTGCTGGTATTAGCATTGGTAGTGCAGGAATTAGAGAGATGCTTAATAGGAATGGCAGTGAAGTACTGAAGGAACGCCAACCCCCACCCCCACCCTGCAGAGACTGACAGGTGCTGGGGGTGTGCCTTTGGGTCACTGGCCATAACACTCATGCTGTTCCACCTCACCCCACCCTGCAGACAACGTCATGTGTTGCAGTGTGCCTTGAGGTCTTTGACCCTTATGCTCACCCCATTCCATAAGGAAATATGCTGAGATAAGTACAGTATAGGAGAATGGGGTGAACGTTAGGGCCAAAGACTCCAAGGCACACCTGGATGCCTGTCAGTAGCTTCAGGGTGGGGGTGGAATGGCATGAGCATTATGGCCGAAGACCCCAAGTCACCCCCCCGATGCCTGTCACTCTGTACAGGGTGGGTGTTACAATTGGAAACCCTAATGTCCCAGGTGTTTGTTGGTATTTTTGCTCCAGATTTTCAACATAGGCTTTTTGGGACCCCACCTCATGAACAGTGGCAATACCATTCCGTTACTCAATCCCAAAAGATGATTTCTCACAGCGAGTGTACCATTCAGCACCACAGGTGCAAAAACACATTTTGGGCAGGATGTAAAAAATGACAGCTGTACTGTTCAGGAGGAGGTGTGAAGAAATGGCAATGTTGAAAATCTGGAGTGAAAATATGAAAAAGTGGCAAAGTTACAAGTGTGCGTAGGCACTATGCAACGCATGCTCGTAACACAGTCAGTTTTTGGAATGTTTTCACCAGACTTTCAGCATGGCCTTTTAGGGACCTCCCCTCATAAATAGTGGCACTGTGATTTCATTAATCTGTCCCAAAAGTTGATTTCGCACAGCGACCATGCCATTCTGTGCCACAGGTGCAAAAAACATTTTGAGATGCAGAAAATGACAGCTGTACTGTTCATAAAGGGGTGTGAACAAATGGTAATGTTGGAAATCTAGAGTAAAAATATTAAAATTTGATGAAGTTTACTACTAGGATTTACTACTAGGAAAATAGGACGGAAGGGGGCAACTAGGTCCATCATGTTCGTCCCCCACACATGTGGGTATACTGAAACCATATTTTAATTTGAGTAAATATTCCTATTTAAAGTGTTTTTAAATTCTATTAAATTTTTAGTCTCTACTACCTCCTTGGGTAAGACATTCCATGCTTTAATCACTCTGACAATGAAAACATTACCTCTTTCAGATGTTACCGATTTTGGAATGGCTAGTTTTCTGTCATGTGACCTTTAACTATTGCGTGAATTACTAAACACAAGATTATACTGGTTTCTGAACTCCTGGGAAAGCAGCAATCTATACGACAATAAGAGATCACCTCTTTCCCTTCTTTGTTTGAGTGAGTTAAGAGCATGCGTAGAAACTGCACAGTGGACTCTCGTAATGCAGTCATTTTGGGGATTTTTTCACCAGATTTGCAACAATGGCTTTTTGGGACCCCACCTCATGAATGGTGGCACTGATGTTTTGTTAATTGCTCCTGAAAAATGTTTCCACACAGCGACCATGAAATCACCTTTCAGGACTGAGAAACAAAATGATAGTGACAGTGTTCATGAGGTGGCATACCAAGAACCCCATGTGGAAAATTTGGGACCAAAACTCCAAAAATTGGCTGAGATATCAACCTAAGTTGAAAACCCCCATTGCATGTCATTATAGGGCTTACTGTCATTTCTTCAGTTCCCAGTTGTTTTTCAAAGAGTGCAGACATGTTCCTGGTCCACAGAAGATCACTACTCCCAACTTCTGGAGATAAGTATGGGTGAGGGGAGGTAGGGTGCACAGAGGGAGAGTGCAGGCTGGAGGACAGAATATGGTGTATATGACAAGGGACCATTTTCTTTTTTTTTTTCATATAAAAAAACGATGTTGTGGGACTGTTTTCTTTTTTACAGGTGAAATATTAACAAAATGGATTTTGGCACACTGGTGTGGGCTTAGAGTATGCCAGAGTACTGTAGTGGGAATCAATATTGACCTGGGGATTGGGTACCCTGAGGTTGGCTGAGAACATAGGGGTGTGGGGGGTGGCACATCTGACACCAGGAGTGGGCATCCCAGTGTCAGAAACATCAAAGAAGTATTTTTTGGCACTTTGGGGTGGGTTCCCTGTGTGCCACATTAATGGGGGAGGGGGATACATACTGATACGGGGATTGAGCACCCTGATGTCGGCTTGGAACAGAGAATGGAGAGTGTGGGGTGGGCGGCAGCAGTGGGAAGGAGCTAACATTTAAATTTGTTGTCCTGCTGTATGCCTAGTTGGGAGGGAGCTGATGCTGCAATGATGAAATTGCCCTTGATTGCAGCAGCAGATTTCTTTCAAGTGTGGCACTCACTCTGAAACTGCTGTCAGCTTCAGCATTAATTGATGGCTGAGGGACATGCCCATTTCAGCATCTGCTGCAATGGCCACAACATAAAACATAAATAAATGTTTAGCTTCAATCAAAGGTTGGTTGCACTGTAGCTTTCTGCTTGGTCATAATTCAATTCCTAAAACACAATAGTACAATGTTTGATCCATCTTTATAGAAGTTGCCTGATTTTTTTTTCTTTTCTTGCAACAAAGTAGGAATAAAGCAGGGATTTTTAGGACAAAGAGGACTTTTATACTGGCTTGCTATATGGGGGCAAACCTGTCCAAGTCAGAGTGCTACAGATGAGGATCTTATTGACTATGGATGTGCAATTCCGTAGACCTACTTTGAAGTGGGGGCTGCTTGCAGCAGGGTTAGTTTTTATTTGGATGAAGTTTAGATTATAGGCAGGTCACTGATTGAATTGGTGTGGTTTGACAATGAACATATGACCAGAAAAGTAGCTGATTCTCTGAGAAGGCAGGTGGGATTGGAGTGAGTGGAATGATGACCTGCAATGAATGAATGTCAGCTTTGGGAGGCAAGTCCCCCACTTAGAGCCCCAGGAAGTGTTACTGAGGATGTCCAGCTATTTACAGTGAGGATGTATACTGTAGCTGTTGATGGGTGGACAAAGGGCAAATAAGGAATGCAGAAGGGGATCACTGTCAGTTAAAAAGTCAGGAACAAAGGTAGAGTGTCAGATATTGGGAAGCAGTCCAGTGGGAGGCAGAATGACAGGTGTTGATGAGTGCAAACAGAAGTGCTGCAAAAAGAACCAAGCAAATTTCAAGTTTTCCCGGCCATGCAGTTAGATCATAGCTACAGGAGAGACACGCTCTCCACAAGCTAAAGGCATGGGAGGCTACTTAGGAGATGATGCTCCAAGTAGAGCAAATGGGTCTCCAGACAATAGGTGAATACAGTAATTGGTGGTGGAGCACTGAGGAGACCGAATCCATTTTGATTGAAGAGGCAGATGACAACCATAAGTGGTGAACAGCACAGAAAGCCAGCAGGGAGAAATATATTTCAAACATTTTGCAGGCTAAATGTCCACTAGTCTTGCTGCCCTAGTAAATATTAGGGCTGCCACAGACACTCCATATCATCAATCCAGGAGGGCAGATAAATGGCTGACTCTGTAGCCAACATTTTGGAGTTTAGCTTAACAGACATCTATCCTGCAAAACAGACAACCAAATCCTTTCAGCAGAAATTAAGGGCATTATATGGAAATAAGCATTTTTTAATGCAAATGGCTGCTTTCATAGCCACCATCTTGGTGTTTGGCTTGACCACGAGATCTCACACCTGCATAACAGAAAGCAAAATACCTTCACCAGAAATTAAGGGTACTATATAGGGTGCTACATTGAAACAACCATTTTTTCTGTGTAAATGGATGCCTTCATAGCCAATATGCTGTTCCATGGTCAAGTGAGTGGGTATGGGGTGAGTAGATGCATGTCAACCTACCCTACCACAGGGTCCCAGTACCTTATCTCTGGCAGGTGCTTAGCCCCTTATTGGTCCCAGGGCAGGAAAGCAGAGTCCATGTGCAACCCTGGACCTCCCAGATAGTGACACTGAGTACTCACAGAAACACAGAAGCTGACGGCAGATAAGGACCACAAGGCCCATCCAGTCTGCCCATTTATTTTTTTCTTATGACTGTGCCATAGGCCTTTGCTCTGTCAATTGCCTATCTATTCATACTCATCTGTATTGCTCCCTTATGCTTATCCCATGCCTGCTTGAAGCCATGCACTGTATTCACATCCACCACTTCCTGAAGTAGGATGTTCCATGCATCCACCATCCTTTCTGTGAAAAATACCTTCCTCACATTACCCCTTAATTGGCCTCCCTCTAATCTCATGTTATGTCCTCTTGTCCTGCTATTTTTCTTATATTGAAACATGCTGGACTCTTTCACCTTGTTAATGCCCTTAAGATATTTGAATGTTTTCATCATATCACCTCTCTCCCTCATCTCCTCTAGGGTATACATATTGAGCTCTGTTAATCTGTCCTCATATGTTTTCTGATGCAGTGCCTGCATCATTTTGGTTGCACTTCTCTGTACTGCCTCCATTTCGTTAATGTCCTTGTGCAGGTGCTGCCTCCAGTAGTGCAAGCAGTCCTTCAGATGGGACCTAACCAGTGTCCTGTAAAGAGGGATTACCACCTCCCTCTTCCTACTAATACACCCAACATCCCGCTAGCCTTACCTACTGCTTTAGTGGACTGCTTGGATGATTTCAGATCATCTGTGATGATGATGACCAAGTCTCTTTCTTCCCTTGTGATTGCCAACAACTCCCCTCCCATCCTATAGGTAGCTTCAGGGTTTCTCTTCCCTATGTATATGATCTTGCACTTCTTTGCATTAAACCCTAGTTGCCACTTTTCAGACCATTTTGCCAGTTTTTCCAGATCTCTTCTCATTCTGCCCACCCCATCTGGATCACCTATTCTGTTGCAGATCTTGATGTCATCTGCAAACAGACAAACCTTACCATCCAGTCCATCTGCAATGTCACTGATGAAGATATTGAAGAAGCCTGGCCCCACGACTGATCCCTGAGGTACCCCACTTGTGACTTGCATCACTTTTGACTGTAAACCAGTTACCATGATTCTCTGTTTTCTGCCCATAACCAGTTTGCCACCCAGTTGACCAACTTCTGATCCACCCTGAGCCTGAGCCTACATAGCTTATTAATCAATCTTCTATATGGAACAGTATTGAAAGCTTTGCTGAAGTCAACATAGGCAACATCAACTGCACCCCCTTAGTCCACCACTCTGATTACCCGGTCAAAGAAATCTATGAGATTAGTTTGACAGAACCTCCCTGCTGTAAACTCATGTTGCCTTGGATCCTGTGCTCCTATGGGTTTCAGGTGTTGCACTATCCTTTCCTTAAGGAGTGCCTCCATAATCTTGCCCACTACTGAGGTAAAACTGGCTGGTCTGTAGTTTCCCGCCTCCTCCCTGCTGCCACTCTTGTGGAGCAGGATCACATGAGCCCTTTTCCCGTCTTTTGGGATCTCTCCTGTGCTCAGAGACTCACTGAACAGTTCTGATAATGGCTCTGCTAGTTCCACCCTTAGCTCCTTTGGCGCCCTGGGATGTATGCCATCAGGTCCCTTTGCCTTGTCCACCCTGAGCTTAGTGAGCTCTTGCAGGACCCTTTCTTTTGTGAAGGGACTTGTGCACAACTCCCTCCCTTCCCCTGTGTCCATTGTGCTGAGCTGTGGGCCCTGCCCTACCTTCTCCTCAGTAAATACTGAACAAATGTATCTATTTAGGATAGATGTTTTTCCTTGGTCCTACTTACACTCCCCCTTATCCCTTTTGATCTTAGCAATACCCTGTTTGGACCTTCTCCCTTCACTAATTTTTCTATAGAAAGTTTTGTCCTCTTATTTTACTGTTCATGCTAGTGTTTCCCTGGTTTGGTCCTTTGCCTGCCTTACTGCCTTTCCTGCTTCCCTTAGGGAAGTTTGATATGACTACCAATCTTCATCCCACTGCGTTCCCTTATATTTCCTGAAGGCCAACCTTTTGGATCTCACTTTTTCTACTACTGTTTTTGAGAACAAAAGTGGTTTCCTCATTCTTTTGCTCTTGCTTTTCTCCCTAACACAATGGGATGTTGCTTCAAGTATTGCATCCGTAATGCTTGTCCACTTTATCTGTACCCCCTCACCTGTCTTTCTTCTTGCCAGGGCTAGCTTAACTCTGTTGCCCATCTTATCAAAGTCAGCTCCTCTGAGGTCCCATATTTTTGCCCTGGAATGGGATGCTTTAGTTCTAGTGGCCAAATTGAGCCATACCATGTGATGGTCACTGACCCTCAGGTAACCTTCCTCCTGGAGATCTGTGATCCTTTCCCCATTAGTCAGTACTAGATCCAGGATAGCCCTGTCTCTTGTGGGTTGTTGTATCAATTGTTATTGATGTGTCTAGTTCTGGTGGATGTTCCTGCTGGTATTGACCAAGCTGTATATGGCATGCTGAAGTTTTCCATTATGAGAACCTCCCTTTTAGCTGTCATGTTTTGTATATCTTCTAACAGTAATGTGTCTATGTCCTCCCCCTGGTCTGGAGGCCTGTAGATAGCTGCAGTTCGTACGGCTGTCATATTTCTTGTTTCCAGGGTGGCCTACAGTTCTTCTGGCTCCTTATGTACATTCTGAATTTCTGTAGCTTTGACATTTTCATTGATATAAAGGGTCACCCACCCCCCTTTTCACCTCTGACTCTTCTGAACAGTACATAGCTGGGTACTGAAGTCTCCCAAGTGTGGCTGCTGGTGAACCATGTCTTGCTAATAGCTACTATGGCCAGTTTAGCCTCTGTCATTGTTGCCTCCAGGTCTGAGATCTTGTTTCCCAGACTGTGGACATTTCTGTACGTAATTTTCCATTGGCCAGATTTCAGTGCGTTAGTTGTGGGGCAAGGTCCGACTTTTCCCCTGCACATCGTATGGGGAGCCAGATCTTTTTCCTTACCTGGTGATGCAAATAAACTACAGACATGCTGAACTCCTGGTCCCGTAGCTGAGGGGGGAGGGGTGCTCTTCCTGTTTGATGTATCGGGTGCTGCACCCCTCTCCCCATTTGGTAGTTTAAATATTCTGCAAAGGCATCAAACTTCTGCCTCAATACACTGACTCCCTCCTTAGTCAGATGCAGTCCATCGAATTTGAAGGACTTTCACTCCCCAAACTGTTGCCAGTTACCTGCAAATGTGTGTCCTTTTTCTTGGCACCGGCCCTTAAGCCACATGTTTAGCTCCCCTATCTCCACTTCTCTGACCTTCCACCCATCTGACCCCCCTCTCCCAGACTGGCAGGACCTCAGAGAAGGAGATGCTGGATGAAATGGATGACAATTTGTCTCCCAGCCTGAACAGGTGTTCCTTGGTCTCCACAACTGACCAGCTGGTCTGATCATCAGTCCCTATGTGTACCAGGATGTCAATGTTTTCTCCAGCTTCCTGCACAATTTTAGCAGTCAGTGTCTCTCCACACTGATGTACCTGGGAGACATCTGACTATTACCCCAGGCCGGTGGTAGGTATCAACTCCCCAAATCACAGAGCCTCCTATGTTCAGAAGTGTTTGGGATTTCCTTTTTGCCTTTTTTGCTTTGGTCCCTATTACACAACATTTGTAGTGCTAGCTCCTGTGCTGTGGTGTCCTGCTCTGCAGTGACCTCTTTCCCTTTGTTTGATTTTGGAGATAGAGGCAGATACCTGTTTGTAGTTTTTATAACAGTGAGAATAAGGAGTGTGAACAACAATAAAAGTATCTTAACATCACAGTAGAATAAGTTGGGCCTTGCTAGACTTACACGTCTTGCTGCAGTGATGGGCTTGCTGGAGGCTTGGCTTGAGGGCTGGCTGGCTGGGTGTCTGCCTGGCAACAACATGTATGCTGGCTTAAGAGTCCATGTTTCTTAGTCTGGATGCATGCCCTGGATGCGGTGCTGACCTATATTGTTGGTGGATGTTGAAGACACAAGCGGGCTAGAGTAGGAGGAGGTGGTGTCTTGATTCTTGAATAATGGATGGCCTGCATGGGTGGCAATGGCATTCATGCTGGCTTAAGAGTACAGGTTTTTCATTCTGGAGGCATGCGGTGAAGGTGGAGGTGGTAGTGGATATAGAGGACATAAGAAAACCAGAGGAGGAGGAGGAGGAGTCACTGTCTTGATAACTGGAGGATGCATAGTCTGTATGGCTGGTAATGGCATTTATGCTGGCTTAGAAGTCTGAGTTTTTCAGTCTGGATGCATGTGGTGGAGGTTGTCCATCTTGTTAGTGAATGTAAAGGACACAAACAGGCAGGCAAAGCAGGAGGAGGAGGAGGAAGTGGAGTCTTTATTGCTGGAGGATGCATGGTCTGCATGGATGGAAATGGCATTTATGGTGGTGGTGTAAGAGTCTAGGTTTTTCAGTCTGGAGGTATGCAGAGGAGGAAGCAGTGGCCAATGTTATTGGAAAATGTGGTATTTCATGATGCAGTGTTTGCTGATTTGATAGTTTGTTTGCAGGCATCGCATAAGAGAGGGCGGAGTCAGGTAACCAGATGGCTATAAGGAACATCAGCCCAACTAATGGAACTATAGTGACAGGAAAGTAAAACTGAATCATAAAGAAAAGGATTCAGCTGATGACAAGGAAAGGATGGACAGAACACATTTCTTTTTATGCTACAATCATCTTCATCAAGGAAGCAGTCCTTACAGTCTTCCAGACTGGAGTTGTCAAGCAGCCCTTACAGTCTTCCAGACTGGAGTTGTCTCCACATGGGAATTCCTTCTCCAACTGAGCTTCATCAACCTTAGTAGAAGGCAATTTTCCAATGCAGACAACCTCAGGCTCTTCAGGTTCATCTTCACCACCACCACCTTCAGGTGGTAGGAATGCCAACATGATTGTGTTGCATGGAATGTGCCCTGCATTCATTTTAGAAAATGTTAGCATGCCAACATTTCTAGGGCACATATATGTACACCTTCCCCTTACTGAGACCCCTGCTGAACTTAATACCCTCTCCACACTGACACTCGAAGAAGGACAGCTTAAGTCAAGTATTTGATTACTACAGAGGTCAGTGCTGGCCAATCAGTGACCTTGCTACTAAAGTAGAGCAAGGGCTCTTCCATGATGGTAAGGTATCTGGTGTCCACCAAATATGCATCCACCATGTGCTGCATGGTCCACAGTCCTTCTTCCTCATCAGTCTCCTCCTTTCCCTTTTCCTCCATGTCTGCATTTCCTGCCTGGTACAAAACATCTCAAAGTGGAGTTGTGGTTATTTTGTCTGTTACCTTGCATGATTTATAAAGCTCAATTACTATGCATAGTGGTAGCAATACTCAGTCTGTGTCAGTTTCATGGTGTGCCTTACATAACCATGACTTTAACATCTGTGCCCCATGCACTGTTCTTATTAAGAGAATGGTTACATTTTAGACCTGATCTGCCCACCTTCAAGTATTGATGACACAGTCTGTTTACGCCATGGGTCAGCATGGCGGCAGTCCCAAAATGTGCAGACTGCAGAATATAGGAGCACTGCAGTCCAAGACATGGCGTATGTGCTCCACTAAGGCAACACTTCCTGTGTCCTCACATGCCACAGCACCTGCTGTACATTCAACAGTGTCTGCCTCAGCATCCATAGATGTGGGATGGCCTGACTGATACAAGGAGCTTCCCCACTCACTGCCTGTGTTGTAGGTTCAAATGTCCTTAGAATCATGATCAGGCCATCCTTCAGTCACCACTGGTCTATTGTCAGAGACTTGGATACTCCTGCATTCTCATGGCATGTATGTAGATGTAGATCTAGAAGTGGGTAGCCATTTGGGAACAAGTGACCACCAAACTGTGTGGTTCACGATAAACTCAGCTACAGAGTCAAGCCATACAAAAGTGAGGGTTCTGGACTTCAGAAGGGCTGACTTTGGCAAGATGGGAGAGTGCCTTAGAAAAGCACTAGCAAACAGGCTAGAAGGAGGGGTGGAGCAACAATGGGGAAATATCAAAACTGCCATCACAGAGGCAACAAGCCTTTGTGTGAAGCAAATAAACAAATCAAAATGAAAGAAAAAAACACTATGGTTCTCAAAAGAAGTGGCGGTGAAGGTCAGGGAGAAAAAGATAGCATTTAGGAAGTATAAGGAAACACAGAAGGAGCAGTATGGAGAACTGTACCAGCTAAGGCAGAAGGAAGCAGGGAGGGTAGTCAGAATAGCAAAGGCACAAACTGAGGAATAGATAGCCAACTCGGTTAAGAAGGGGGATAAAACCTTTTACAGGGATATCAGGGAGCATAGAAAGACAAAGGGAGGGATAGTGAGGCTGAATAGAATGGATGGTGGGTGGGCAGAGAGTGACAGTGAAAAAGCAGGGATACTGAATGAATACTTCTGTTCAGTATTCGCAAAAGAGGAAGTGGGGGAGGTGCCTAATCCAATTAACAGAAGCACTCTGGAGAGGGGTTGATCCCAGTCCTTTCACAGAAGAAAGGGTTCTGAAAGAACTCCTAAAACTGAAGGTGGACAAAGCAATGGGGCCAGATGGAATTCACCCCAGAATTCTAAAAGAATTAAGCAGAGAACTAGTGACACCACTGACTACCCTTTTTAACAAATCATGGGAGGATGGTGTGGTACCTGAGGACTGGAAGAAGGCTGATGTGATTCCCCTTCACAAAAGTGGGAGCAAGACAGAGGCAGAAAACTACAGACCTGTCAGTTTGACCTCTGTGGTAGGGAAAGTGATGGAATTACTTCTTGAAGAAAAGAACTGTTGAGTACCTAGAGGCCAGTGGGGCACAGGACCAAGGCAGTATGGGTTCACAGCGGAAGGTCTGTCAGACAAATCTAATTGATTTCTTTGACTGGGTGGCCAAAGTAGTAGACCAGGGAGGGCTGTGGACATGGCCTACCTAGACTTTAGCAAGGCATCTGACACAGTACCACACAAAGATTAGTAGTCAAATTAACCAGCCTTGGAGTGGGTCCCAGGGTGGTAGCCTGGGTAAAACATTGGCTGAACAACAGGACACAAAGTAATTGTAAATGGAGTCCACTCTGAAGAAAGAGGGTTACTAGTGGGTACTGCAGGGTTCAGTACTGGGTCCAGTCTTTTAATGTCTTTACAAGTGACATTGCAGAGGGATTGGAAGGAAAAGTATGCCTCTTTGCAGGTGACACAAAGATCTGCAACAGGGTTGATACACAAGGAGGCGTGGAAAGGATGAGAAGGGACTTACAAGGTTGGTGGAATGGTCAGAAGTATGGCAGCTTGGATTCAATGCAAAGAAGTGCAAAGTAATGCACCTGGGAAACAAAAACCCAGGGGAAGATTACACAATGGGGTAGTAACAACAACAAAAATGGAAAGGGACCTGGGGGTAATCATATCAGATGACCTTAAGATTGGCAAGCAATGTGAGAAGGCAGTAGAGAGGGCTGGGGGGATACTGGGATGTATAGGGAGAGGCATCACCAGCAGAAAACAGAAAGTTATTATCCCCCTGTACAGACAGTTGGTGAGACCCCTTCTGGAGTACTGCATCCAGTTCTGGAGACCCCATCTCTGCAAGAACATAGACAAGATGGAGGAAGTTCAGAGGAGGGCAATTAAAATGGTGCTGGGTTTGCAAGAAAAGCCATACGAGGTGAGGCTAACGGAGCTTAATATGTATACCCTTGAGGAAAGGAGGGAGAGGGGGGACATGATAGAAACGTCTAAGTACCTCAGTGAAATCAACAAAGTCCAAGAGGGTAACATCTTTCCGGAAAAGAGATGTGCAAGAACAAGGGGACACAATTTGAAGATAGAGGGGGGACGGCTCAGGGGCAATGTGAGGAAGTATTTTTTCACAGAGAGGTGGTGGATGCATGGAACAGCCTTCCTGAGGAGGTTGTGGAGTCTAAAACTGTGGGATAATTCAAGAATGCATGGGACAGACATAAGGCACATTTTTGTGGAGGGTAGGAAGAAATAGGCTGTTGGTTAAATAGGATCTGCAGCTTATCCTCTAGATAGGGAAATGGGCAGACTAGGTGGGCCAAGCGGTCCTTATCTGCCATCAAAGTCTATGTTTCTATGTAGCAACACATATTCAGAGATGGCTTTGAACTGCTTGTACAAGTGCTCAATCATGTGCAGTGTCATTCTCCATCTGGCGATGACTTCCAGCTTCATACATTGCTGAGGCAGTTTTTTCCTGGATCTGCAGGTACCTGAGATGGTCAAGGGCCTTTCTAGACTAGGCAAAGTAGACACAGATATGACCAGCCACAGTCAACATGGACTTGAGATCAAGAGATATTAGAAACACATGCACAACGAGATTAAGACAGTGTGCCAGGCATCGCAGATGAGGAAACCTCCCCCATCACTGAAGCATCCCACTACATTTTTGTTTTTTCATACTTATATTAGCTCATTAAGAGCTTTGTTATTTCTCTTTGCTCTTGCTTTACTTTGAGACACCTGTTTTTACCAGAGAGGCTAGTCCTTGCTATAGCTGTTGCCCTTTACAAGGATCAGAATTCATCCAGCAGTTTTTGTGTACTTTGCTTCAGCTAGCCTAGTTTCTATTGTTGTACTGCCTAAAGCTGCACTGAGGGTACCGATTGTTGATATTAACTACAGTGTACTGTGATGCTGTTGATTTTTACCTGTTTCCTACTGCATTGTGCCTTGGGGTGCTGGATTAGGTCTCCTCAGTGTTTCTTCTGCTCCTGGACCCGCCACCATCTTCTGAGAGCCACACTGTGCATGCCTAGCCCTCCAAGATTGGGAGTCGGAGCCCACCCCCTTTGTCTCCTTTCCTTGATTCTTTTGTCTGCCTCCTCTGGGAATCCCCTCCTTGTTCTAACCCTTGTATTTCTTCCCTTCCCTCAGGCTGAAAGCCCTCAGTTCTTACCCTCCTTTGACCCACGGTGCACAGGACATCGGTCATCTAACCCATATGCAGAGGACCTGTGTTAGCCTGTTGCTGCTTGTGTGGTGACTGCCTTACCAGGCCAACCTGGGCGGACTGTACCTTTATAGGTATCATAGGTCACATGACTAAGTCACATGACCCATCACTCATGAACTATAACATGACCTGTCACTCCTGGGAATATCTCCTCAGTTTCCCCGTTGCTGGTTATATCGTATGATCACTAGGAGTCACTGCTGCGCTCTCAGATATTCTATAAACCCCAGCATAATTAACCCTTTCTTTGTGAGTCTGAAGCCTTCTAACTATGCTAGCCCTCTCCTATTATCCCCCTCCAGTGAGCCACCACCCACACCCATTACAAAGTACGCCATGGGATTCAAACCCCCACCCTTTCATTCTATAGTCAGTGACTCTAACTGTTAGGCCATCCCAATGGTAACAACTTTTAAGCATTTTTGGTCCCATCAACTTCACTTGGATCAGTCCCCACTGTACTCCCTCTTGGGATCCCCCCCAAACCAACTGCTGTTTCTGGTGACACCCTGCAGAAATATATAGCCCACCTCTGTCCCTGCAGACATATTGTGGTAGTAGCCCCTGGCCCTTTTCACCTCTCCCTGTCAATATTGGCCTGTCCATTTCTAAAATCCAAATCAGCTTTACATTTTCATAGATTTAAACTTCGACACTGCTGAGGTGTGCTGTACCTCCAGATACCCCCTCCTTGCTCTGCTGCTAATTGGTTACCATGCCGGCCTTTAAAGGTACAACATTTCTAGTCCTGCTAATGCTAATAATAACTCCTGCAATCCCAGATTAGTGTCAGCCCAATTGGTGCTACCCCTCCATCCCTCAAAACTTTGCCTTACCCGAGTCCTGTCACTATGAGCAGTACATCCGATAACAATCTCAGGCCTACTAACTGGGCTAATTACTTGGTCAGCTCGCGGAACTCTCCCAACATCTCTCTGCTACCCCGCTTCACCTTTCCACTCTTCTATAAAAAGTGTGGGCAAAACAGTAGGTGCAAACCACCAAACAATCTTAAATTACTTAAATCAGGGGCGTTGTTAGCACTGGGCCTCCCGAGCTCAGGCCCTGAATGTTTTGTCTGGGGTCCCAAATCTTTTTCTGTACGGCTCTGCTTTTTTAGTTTGTTTTACACAAAGTAAAACTTCTGTGCCTTTCTGATCCCAACCCAACCATTTGTTCCCACAGGAGTCACTTAGGGGTCACCACGCCCCCCTCCTGCCAGCATCCAGACCCCCTTCTGCCCCAAACAGGGCCTTTTTTTTTTATTTGAAGAGCGGGAGCCAACCTTTTTGGAATTACAAACCTGAGGGAGCCCACCACCATGGAGGAATGTGACTCGATGTGGGAGTCAGACCTGGAGGCTGAAGACAAGCTGCAGGGTGATGGGGATCTTATCCCAATGACACAGACAACACCGGAGGGGGAAGGAGAGGAAGGACAAACCAAGCAGATACTGTACCTCCAGTGTCGTGATGCTGTCAGAGCATTTGTGTGTGTAACCAGACTGTCAGTAAATGCAAAAAACAACACAGGGCACTGTGAATAACCCCTCACTGATAAGCCTTTTGGGGCTTTGTGTTTTTTTATTGGTGAGTTCTGTTACGTGATCATTGTTAGAGGCCACGGGCAGTGTCACTCACAGATGAGATATGCAGCCCAGTGTTTTTATGTGCAGTAAAAACCATAATCTAAAAAACTGTAGCACTTGAAACTGAAATAGAATCAGCATCTACCCGGAAGAAGATGATGTCGTTGTGATGATACTGGTGTATTCAAGGCAGAGAAGTTAACAGTTTATTTAGCAGATTTAGAAAAACCTTCAGCAGCAGTGCTATGAAGTCCTGTTTTCTCTCTTATGTTTCTGTGTTATTTCAGTAAACCAGCAAGCGTATGTTATATACAGATTCATATTAGTTAAAAAGGTCCACATACATAGCCCATCAGTAGTAAATGTCACGCATTTATTTATTTGCTTTTTGCTTACCGGGTCAGTAAACTAGGCAGCTAAAATGCATATTTACCCGTAGGGCCCAAATAGTAAGTTGCAATGTTGGATTATACAGTTGGGTAGCAAAGTTAAATTTGATCCCTTAGAATATGCAGTGCTTGTCTTCCTATTATTATTCCCACATCACTTGGACATAACATAAGTTTAGTAAACTTTTCATCCTTGTGGTCTGCTGCTACTCATCTAATTGATGGAACTTCTCCATCTATTTGTCTTACAGTCGACCTATACCTGTATTATAGTAGTATATCAATATGCACATGTAGTGGTCTGGTTCCAAGCTATCTTCTTAAATGTCCATGTGGTTGGCAAGCCAAGTGGAAAATTTAGACTGCAAACTGCTTTATTGAATGAATGGTGGGAGAAAAAGAAGAATGCTGTGTATACATGGGGCAGCATTTTCTACCTCTCTATTCCAACCAAACTGGTCTGCTACTGTGTTGTTTTGGGTTCTCAGTTCTCCTTAGTTTAAAGGCTGTCATTTGTTGTCCAGTATCACTAAGAAATTAAATAAAGATGCTTGCCTGATAGTTCCGTGGTAATGCTTTTTACTACCATGTTGAATTTGTGTGCAAGAACCTGTGCTTGGTTGGGAGGCTTGAGATTGCCTTTTGTTTAACCCCCCAACAGCTATTCACTGGCATCCTTCACCTTTAGAATGATGTAGAGGGTTTTAGCAAATGTCTCTTTATACAGAATTCTGATTATAGTCTCTGACAGCTGTAGAGATCATCCACAGTACTGAAAGTTTAAAAGTGTTGCCAATTCACATCTAGCGATGTCTGTTGATGTCTCCACACATGCTATAGCACAATCCAGAGTCAAACAAAGGAATGTTCACTGACCTATGCAGCCTGGATAGTGTTATGCTTGTGCAACTGTGTTAGTTTGGTTTTGGCCATTCACACTCTCTATTCCAGAGGAATTACCACCCTGTAGGGATACGATGGCAAGGAACTCTCAGAGAGAGTTCCACCCCTAGAGGTGCCACGTGACATTTCCTGTGGCTAAAGGTACTTTAGAAATCCCCCTAAGGAAAGAGTGCTGCCACTGGAGGAGGAGGGGAGGATGGTGGGGCAATGAAAGAATGCTTCACAGAGAGGCTTAGAGGAACTGCTGCTTATGTAGCTCAGGAAGTGGAGGGTGGCTGGCTGCTTGGCCACTGAACTTTAGGCATAGCCTTACATTTCACTGACCTATGCAGCCAGTGTAGTGTTATGCTTGTACAACTGTGTTGGTTTGGTTTTGGCTGTTCGCACTCTATTCCAGAGGAATTATCACCCTGTAGGGGTACGACGGCAAGGAACTCTCAGAGAGGGTTCCAGCCCTAGAGGTGCCATGGGACATTTCCCGTGGCTAAAGGTACCTTAGGAATCCCCCCAAAAATGTAGTATCATCCCCAAAAAGGAGGCAACATGAAGCATAATGCAAGCAGTAACAGTAACGTAGAAGCAGTAAACTGTAACGTAGTAGTAGAGAAGCATAGGAGTTTGATAATTCAATGACATGTTCAGTTATTGTAGTAACAGCCCAGGTTTGCCTAACATGATACTGATGGCTTGCATTGAGAGAAGGGGATCCCCTAAGGAGAGAGGGAATGGCAGGACATCCTCCACCTCCATCCAACAATGGAACCTACCTAAACAGACTAGGGAAAACAACTATGCTAACTAAGTTATGACCTGAGGCAACGGAGGAGAGAAAAAAACCCTATGAGGAGGAAATCTCTGGGAATCCAAGGCCAAGGTCGCCTTCCCTCCAGGCTTGGGAAAATGTATTTAGTGACAGCTCTGTAGCTGCAATTTGGAAAACCCAACTAAAGGAAGATGGAAAATATTCTAATTTAGAGGGAGGCTCTCACTCAAACCCTCTAGCGGGAACGTCGTGGAAGGTTGCGAGAAAACTCTGCAACAATACGTGCATCCAAGGCACAGGAGGAGAGCAACAACTGCTGAGGCACTCACCTGGCCTACCTGCCCTAAATCAAACCAGGTGAACCAGAGGCAGTCGTGGAGAGAATGTGGTGAAGGTGCCTTGCTAGGGAAACCACTAAAGTCAATGGCCAACCGTTATAGTGGAACACTAGAGCTAAAGGAGATCGCCGTAACCACCTTTCATCACTAGTCTTAAATTCTACACCAGGAGCTGCTGCTATTGCATAGCACGCAGCTAAAGCCAAGCCTGGGGAGAGGACATTCCCAGCTATGGGCCAGGTGAGAAGGATCCCGCCCCAAGTTGGACACACTCGATGATGCAGACTAAATGCAGAGCGAGACCGTCAGCTGCTTGGACTCTGAACTTTAGGCATAGCCTTACAGTACTTTTGTGAATTGTTGTACTTTAGAATTGGCACTTACAATAAACCAAAATATAGTAAATGATATAAACACAGAACACAGTTCAGTTACAGAATTGAATATTATTGCTTCTGTGCCATGATGGCATAAGTGTCATGTCATTAAAATGATTCCTGGGCCCCTTTATTATATTATACTCTTCCAACACAATATATCTGAATGTAGATCATGGGGGGGATGGGGGGAGTCCTGATAATTAACAATTTATTTCACTTAATGTGTGTGTATGTGTGTGTGTGTGTGTGTGTGTGTGTGTGTGTGTATGTGTATGTGTGTGTGTGTGTGTGTGTGTGTGTGTGTGTGTGTGTGTGTGTGTGTGTGTGTGTGTGTGTGTATGTGTGTGTGTATGTGTGTATGTGTGTGTGTGTGTGTGTGTGTGTGTGTGTGTGTATGTGTGTGTGTATGTGTGTGTGTGTGTGTGTGTGTGTGTGTGTGTGTGTGTGTGTGTGTGTGTGTGTGTGTGTGTGTGTGTGTATGTGTGTGTGTGTGTGTATGTGTGTGTGTGTGTATGTGTGTATGTGTGTGTGTGTGTGTGTGTGTGTGTGTGTGTGTATGTTTTGTTTGTTTATTTGATTACATGCAGAGTGTGTGTTGGCATTAAGGACCACAATTTTTCCCCCTTTAAGTAAATGGTTCCTTTTTGAGCCATGTTTGGAGATGTGCCAGGATACTTTCAATGTAAACACAAATGCAGTGACTGGAAACATCTTTTTAGGATTAGAGCCCATTACTTCTTTCTTTTATTTAGGACAGTTGCTTTCCACAAAATGCTTAAGAAGATCCAGAGAGCTTATAAAGTACAATAAAAAAAAACTTCCTGGAGGATATATGTTGGCTCAAATACCAAGTAAACTAAATCTCTTTACCAGGAAATAGTGACTGAAGCTAGGAAGGCTTTCTTAAAATACGAAATCTTGAAGTATGTTTCAGGAATCATGTAGGGGTTTTCAAATTAAAATTCAAAAGTAGTCATTTACCATATGTGTTGCAATCAGAGATCACACTTTGTATCTTATTTACAGAATATTTAAATAAAAATGCACTGAACAGGGAAAAGTGTGTGTTGGAACTGGAGCAGTTTTTTTTTTTACAAGATATTTGGCTACTGGGAATTTTGGGGAAAAGCACATACTGATATGTAATATTTAGTTACACACAGAATTGAATATAATAGTATTAGTGCTTGGAGAGGGCTGGGGTTATGCATTGGAGCTGGTGGCTAGGCTATGGGAAGAGTGGTTTGGGCAACATACTGGACTGTGGATACTCTGGAGAGGGGGCTAGGGTACTGCTTACTGGGCATGGGGAGGAGGTAACTGGGTGGCAAATTATGTTTTAAATGACCTTCAAAATGCACCAGAATGCACCAAATTTAAAAAACTTTCTGGGGGCCTAAGTGGCCCCCAGACCCCCCACCCTATTGTTTTTGGGCCTGAGCCCCAAATAACATATGATGCTAGCAATGTCTCTGACTTAAATGCTTTCTGCTGAGGATTGCCCTGCTACTTCTCTGCTTACCTGACAACATATACCCTAATCCTGGCCCTGTGCAGCAGTTGCACAGCCATGGTGCAAATCCTGAAATGCTAAAGTTAGCTTCCATCAATATTTGTAGCTTACTCTCCAAATATGATGATCTCCAAGTCTGAGTAACCCAGAACAGCCAGACTTACTATCTGTGGTGGAGACTTGACTTACTCCTATGATCCCCAATACTGCTATCTCCTTGGCTGGATACACCCTCTTTAGACACGATAGGCTAAGCAAAAGGGGCAGAGGTGGTGCAATCTACCTCAGGGACACTATACAGGGACATGCCTTCTCCAAACTGGATACTGGAAAAAACATACAGTCCCTTGCAATAAGGTTACTCATAGGATCCCATAGTAAGTCACAGTAGTCTCTGTCTATGTCCCCCCTCGAAATCAGGCCAGTGGTCTCAACTTGGTTACTGAATGCCTGTCCAACCTGCAACAAAACACTAAATTGGTACTATTAGGGCACTTTAATGTAAACTGGATGACCCCTGAAGCTGACCCCTACAAGGACGCTATCTCAGCCATCAACACAGCACAAATGATTGACTCCCCCACCAGGATCAACTACCGGACTTGCTCCAGTACACTGATAAAGCAGATAATTACCAATCACCCTGATAGAATCTGTGGTACTACCATCCTCCCCTACTCGATCAGCGACCACTCCTCCGTACTCTGACTATGGTAAAATAAAGCCCCTAACCTTCCCACTAAAACAGCAACACATCACGTCTTTAAGAAAGGGTAGCTCAAGCACCTAAAGGCCTCCCTTAAACAAACTGATTAGACACCAATTGACATGGTTCAAAATGTTGTCCAAGCCTTTGAATGCTTCATCTATAAATGCATGAGGCCTGTGACAAATATGGCCCTATTAAAAAGAGTAAGATAAAGGGCGCTATCAACCCATGGATTACCCCATCCTTCCTTAATCACATGGCTTCTAGAGATAATCTTTGGCATCGCGAGCAGGCCGCCAGAAAGCTGATTGACTTTCAGTGATACAGAGCTGCTAGGAATACCTGCACTCGTGAGATCTGTCTTGCTAAAATCCACCATTTCAAGGAGGAGCTCTTGAACTCCTGGAGGATGGTAGGAATTTCTAGAATGACTTCAAAGACCTTATGGGTAAAACCAGTAAATCCTCACCCTCTATGTTAGAGGTCAATGGTGTAATCACCCAGGACCCCATGCATATTGCTAACACCTTCAACATGGCCTTCTCTGACCTTAGTGACATACTTCCCCCTAACTTCTTCGACATACCTGCCAGCACTGTCAAGCCCAGTAAATGTGACATCCATCAGGGCCCCCCTTCTACTTTAAAACTGTCACTCTGTCAGAGGCCAAAAAGTACCTGCAAAGGGTGATCGGAAAATGTAAAGTTAGTGGCAACTCACTGGACCTAAAACTTATTAGACTAACTCTCAATGGCATCTTATCACACCTCACAAAACTGCTAAATCTGTTGCTATGCCTTTGTCAGTTTCCCCAGTAGTGGAAAGCAGCCGTGGTCATGCCCATTCACAAAAGTGGTGACCGCACACAACACACAAACTTCCATCCAATATCAACCCCCCCACCCTCAAAGCTATTGGAATGCATCGTGGCTGAACAACTGTCCAATTACTTCAAGAAATACCAAATCCAATGCACACAGCTGCAAGGTTTCTGCAAGGCACAAAGCACTATCACAGCCTTGCTTGAATACACTAATTACATACATAATGCACTGGATCGGGGTCAGTTAGTGGGGGTGATAAATATTGACCTCACTAAAGCATTTAACACAGTCAACCCCACCGTCCTGATAAACTCCCTTCATGTATCTGGCCTATCTTATGATTCAGTAGGGTGGTTTTGAAGCTACCTTGGGTGCAGGTCTCAACAAGTCAAAATAAGTGGTATCCTATCCAACAGCAGACAAGTGCGATCTGGTGTCCCGCAAGGCTCGATCTTGGGTCCCTTACTCTTTAGTCACATCCTCAATACCCTCCCCCTGGCATGCACCAATAATATACTTCTATATGCTGATGATGCCATCATTTTTGCTAGTCACTCTGACCCCTCTCCCTGGAAGCACAACTCCAGGACAGTTTCTTAGGTATCGAGGCCTGGTTTACCAAGAATTTGCTCCTAATGAATTACAAAAAGACTAAAGCCATGATTTTCTCAAGCCCATACAACAAACACAAATCTCATCAGTTAACCATACTAAACAACTTTGGTTCCCCCCCTCGAGCAAATCCAATACTTCAAGTATCTCAGGATCACACTTAACAGCTCTCTATCTTATGGTACCCATGTGGATCTGGTTGCTAAGGTGGTTAATACCAGGATAGGGCTGTTATTTAGACACAGACACTGTATGACCCCAGATGCTCTCAGGCTTGCTGGGGTAACAGAACTAAAATAATCTTGTCTAGAGCATTTAAGAACATATATAAATATTAGAGGGTATTAGAGTGAATTTTAAGCAATACTGAATGAGAATTTATCTAACATGATTTGTTGTCTTTTGTCCTGCCTTCTATAGTAAGTATAGCGACGGAGGCACTGCTCTTGAAAGTGAATTATTAAAGTTTACCATAAATGTGAAAAATCACATTAATTAAGGGAACATTTGTTCTAAGATGTATACTGTTTAAGAAATTTAAAGTTCCAGGTAGTTTTAAACAGGTGGCCTACTGTTGAAATAAGTCTCCAGTATTTTAGATTAGGATTATATATAATAGGTTTTTGTGGAGTATCTTTTTGCTGTTGGATATAGTTGTGAAAATGACAAGGGAGCTGTCATTTAAGATGATGGGGTTGGTAGTGGGCTTGGTCTGCATGGTTCAGCTATTTGCTATCATGGAGACTGATACTTTAACAGAAAGAACATGCACTTGTGTAAATTGTTCTTTGAACAATTTAAGATACAACAAACATCTAAGATGGCCATGTGGCAAAACCCTTTCAACCTCATCAAAGAAGAACTTCGTGTTAAATACTTGATAATACAAACAGGGTATACCTGTTCATGTGAATGTGCATTACTGTTGTCCTTGGCTGTTTGTGGAGATATCGAATTGAACCCAGGTCCAACCATTAAAATGGTCTTAGACAACGCATGAAGCACGATTAAAAAAATGGACTACCTTAGAACCTGGATAGAACATGAAGAGCTGGACATAGTAATGTTGATGGAAACTTGGTTAAAAAAGGGAATTGAATACAATGAGATAGAATTAAAGGATTTCTATCATTTTAGGAAGGATCAGGGAACATGGGGGGAGGTGTTTTGATGTACATTAGTCATTCAATTGGTCACTCTAAAATGTTATTCTTAGGGTCAGTTGAGGGTATTGAATGTTTATTAATTGAGATACAAGCATTAAAATTGGCTATAGGAGTGGTCTATTCTCCACCTAAAATAAATACTATCCATTTTGACAAATTTTCATATGTTCTAATGGAACACCTGGGTCAATTACAAGTAATCCTGGCTAGTGATTTTAATGCAGCTTGGGGTTGTCCTACAGAAAAGTTGGAAAATTCAATGAGTTGTTAAAATTTAATACAAATCATAGACATTCCCACAAGGAAAGGTTCCCTAACTAGTAAAGGCAACATTTTAGATCTGATGTTTGTCTCACCCGAATTGACTATTTTGGAGAAAAGTGTATGTGCACCTAGTTTAGGAGATCACAACGTAGTTAAGTGTGTGTTTTCTATGACTAAAAATATAACCCCCGTAAAGTTGGTACCGCAGATATTCAAAAGATGTTATTTAAAACTTAATAGTTTGTCATTTAGAAAGTATCTTCAGGGACTTCCATGGTATAGGGATTTTTCTTATACCAGATTTAAATTTGGAGTACAAGGATTCACAACAATGTTTGGGAATGTTTGTGACAAATTTGTCCCATATAAAAAAGTAAATCAAAGATCAAAACATTTGCCATGGTTAACCATAAAAATATAAAAAAAAGGATTAGAACAAGAAACCAACTTTGGAAAAAGGCAAACAAAACACTAAACAGTGAAGTTTGGGAACAATATAAAAGGATAAGGAATAAAGTAATACAGGAAATTAGTAAATCAAAAGCTTTTTATTACAAACAGCGGATTAAAGAATCAAGAACCTAGTGCCTATAGGTCTGTAATAAAAAATCTTATGAATCCCACCTGTAAACAGAGTGAGATAAAATTGAGTCAAGATGGGAAAGTGTTTGAAACAAATAAAGCTGCTGACATTTTGAATGACTACTTTATAAACCTCCCCGACCTGAAATTGAAATCCACATCTAATATTAATATAGTGAATGAAGTAAAGGATGGGAGTTTCCTAGATAAAAAAATACCTAAATTTAGACTCAGGAGAGTGACAAACAAAGACGTTCTAAAAAGTATAAATAGATTAAAAAGAAATAAGGCAAGTGGTCCAGATAGAATAGATAATAAATTATTGAAGGAAGCTGCATGGGATTATCATCTGTATTACGGGATATTTTTAACTGAAGTTTAAGGAAGGGACAGTTTCCCTCCAGCTGGAAACTAGCCAAAGTGATACCAATAGATAAGGGAGGAGACCCCATGGATGTTTCAAATTATCGTCCAATAGCCTTGTTGTCTACAGCATCTAAGCTATTTGGAAAAATTGTTCACAATCAGCTGATGGAATATCTGGAAAAATATAACAAATTAACTCAACAACAATATGGTTTTAGGCAGGGTAGGTCCATGGCTAACGCACTCATGGATTTCTTAGATCTCATAGCTACTCCACTTGGGAAGGCAAAGTCCGTGGGTGCAGTATACATGGATCTATCCAAAGCATTTGACTTAGCAAATCATAGCATTTTGATAAATTCACTGATGAAAATAGGAGTAGAGGAAGAAACCTGTAATTGGTTTATATTATATCTTGATAATAGGTCACAATTTTTTGTCTTAAATGGCCAACAGTCAATAATAGACTATGTGACAAGAGGGGTCCACCAGGGATCCATCCTGGGCCCCCTTCTGTTCATAGTCTATCTGAATGACTTGACAAAAAACATTAGATACTCACAAATTCATCTTTAAGCAGACGAAACGGCTTTAGTAAAAGTAGGAAAAACTATAGATGAAGTAGAACTAAAGTTACAGAGTGACTTTTGTACTATGCAAGGTTTTTTTTCCATCTTTGGGTCTATTAGTAAATAATAAAAAGACACAGGTTACTTATGTCCTTTGCATTGGATAAGAAGGGTGTTTCAAAACTAAAAATAATGACCCAAGAAGGTAAGCTCTTAGAACAAACTGAAACATATAAGTATTTAGGGATACAAATAGACAAATGCCTGACTTTTCAACAGTATATAACAAATTTAGTAAAGAAAACAAATGCTAAGATTGGAGCTATGAGACGAATTTCAAACTGCATGACAAGAGAAACAAGATTGACTATGATGAACCTACTAGTATTGCCAGTTATTGATTATGGAAGTCACATTTATAGGCATACAGCAAAAAAAAAATTAAATGACTTAGATACACTTTACAACAAGCTCGCAAGATTTGTGTTAAGGTGTGACCCTAAAACCCATCATTGTATCATGTATATAGAATTAGAATGGTCCCCATTAAAATCACTGGCAAAAGGAATCTGGCTGAACCAGGTCTGGAGTATATTTAAAAATAAATCTTTAAATAATTTAAAAAATAAATTGCAAAAACCCAAACATGGTTTAAATTTAAGAAAAACAGGTGCCAGGGATTTAATTATACCTAAATTAAACAATCGGTTTAGTGAAATGACTTTTCAGTATCAGGCAGCCTCTAGCTGGAATTGTCTCCCCACTTTTCTACGTGAATGAACTATCACTGATTATGTTTTTAAAAATGGAATGAATCATGAACTCAGTTTTCGCTGTTGTTGTAACAGGTGAAAATAATGTAGAGGCCAAATGATTATTTGCCTGCTTCTGACGTTTTTGTAAAAATTGTAATGTATTTATAGTTTTAGTATGTTTTGTATTTTTGTACTGTGACAAACATTTGTAAAGTTGTAATTACTTTCTGTTTTATGTAAACAGGTAAGCGTTGTGAATAGGGATTTTTGGAATCCTAATGGCCTCATCACTGTATAAATAAAATTTTACTATACCAATTGCTCAGTTCTATCCATTACAGACTATGGCTTGATAGTGTATGGAGTAGCTATGGACACCACACTCAGAATGATCTGCATAGCACTAAACAAGGCTTGCAGGCTGGTTACGGGAGCTCACAAACTGACACATACTTGTGACCTGTATGCACAGTCTAGCTGGTTAAAAATTAGTCTTAACCAGGCCCCCCTGTCACCCAGAAATTCTTAATCCCTGCGTCTAACCCTCGTCGAACTTGGGGCATGGCAAAACTGATGTATCAAGTCCCTTTTTGCTGCACCTCCCAGGCACAACGATCCTATTCTTATAGGGCATCCAGCTGGCTAAAAAAACTCCCCTTGGTTATCCTGGATGAGACTAGGATTAGCCCTATTAAGAATAAACTTTGCCAGCTCTTCACTGCACTCAGTAGCTGTGACTGCCAGCTACAGATTGCCTCCTTTCCCTACACAACACATATTCCCCCAATCCCCTTTCCTGTCCCCCTCCTTATTGCCAGATACAACTCTGCCAGCTCTTAATAACCCCCTCGCCCCTCCTTACACCCCTCCCCTTTCTCCCACCCTGGTGTTTCTGCTATGGCCCTCCATGCCCTTTCTTTAGTCCCAAACTACCCTCCCCCCTATTGTTGCTATTGCCTCCCCTGCTTGCCCCTCATTCATTCCTACATTCCCCCTCCCCCAACAAAGCCAACCTCTGGCTGCTTTTCACCTACTGACTGTTTCTGTTAACATCCATTGTGCCTGTAAAATTATGACTTAAGTTGTATATCACTACAATTATTTGGAATACAACAGGCAAGTCTGTTTTCTAGCTGCCTTACTTGTAACTATCGTTGATATCGAATGTTTTGTTTCATTTGTCTTGTTTGCTTTTGTTGACAATCTACTGTAGTAGAACCATTATAAAAAGTCCCCTGGCTCAAAGATATTGTAATCCGAGGTATGAATAAATAAATAAACAAACAACCATTTGAGCCAGTACTGAACTCAGTGAAACTGGCTTTCGGGGAGTTGGGGTGCAGACACTCAGTAATATCAGGCAGGAGCAGTTCTGCCATTTCCTGACCCTTGTGTCATCCAGTTATACTCTTCATTGACAGCATGGCTTGCTGGTGGATACCCGTAGTGTTGCTACTATCATAACTGGGCTTAGTACAATTTTCCCCCAGCCAGAGTCAAATACTATACCAAGTGCTTGAGCTCAACTGTCAATGTGAAGTGATGTGTCAGCTCAGTTGGCAGCATATCTGCCTCTGGACCAGAAGGTCATGGGTTCTCGTCCCACACCGGGATTGTACTTGCACCTAAAATGCTGGCATCCAAGTGCAGTATTAAGGAGGGTGCTGCACTGCTGGGGTGTGCTATCCATCAGATTAGATGTTAAACTGAGGTCCCTTCTACCCATCCTGGTGTTGTCCTGGTGGGTGTCCAGGTGGAAGTAAAAGAACCCAAGGCACTCTTTGCAAAGAGAAGGGGACACTCCCAGTGTTATGGCCAATATTCCCCTTCCCAAAAACTGGTCCATGCAATTGTCCAGGCTGTGTGTGGGTATTGATGTGCGATATGGCTGTCACTACACATTCAGTCACTTCACTACCAGTCTAGCATTGCTTGTAAAGTGCTTTGGGATACACTGTGTATGAAAAGTGCTATATAAATGCTGACTCTTCTTCTTCTAATGCACATATAGGAGATACTAGTTGTTTGGACACTGGTCCACATATCATACTGGAATATATGTATGGTGATGCCGAATGCAGCAGGGCCTGGATTACCATGTGTGACACTGTCCCATAAAGTTCAGGAATGACATGTGTTGAGAAGTAAGTTCTTAAAGGAATCTGCAATTAGTGACAGGTGCATGCCAACAACCTTCTAAATTCCATGTTCTCCACAGAACAGAATTGCAATGCATCAATTGTTGCTACATTCAGTTCGCGTCCGGCAGCATGATTAGGTGGGTATTCAGCATGATGCTCTAACATGCTGCCCAGCATAGGCTGAATCTTTCTGTGTGCTGTGCTACCAAACCGGTGGACTCGGCATGGTGGCATGGCTGGTGGTATAGTATTTGACTCCTGGGTAGTTGTGTGTGCCGCTCAAATGAAAGCAGTGATTTGGGGTGTTTTCTGCACTGGGGTTGCTGTGCTATTGTGCCTTTTCTGCACTGTTGTTTCTGCACTTTTGTGCCTTTGGGTGCTAGTACCCAACCCACCACTGCTGCTACTAACAATAGTCAGATGTCTCGTAGACTCCTCCTCATCTCTGTAGTAGTCTCTTCAGTTAACCTTCCCTTCACTTGGACTAGTTCCCTGCCACTTCTGGATGCCTTGGCAAATGCAGATAATAAGGAAGAGGGACTCTCTGTATTAGCTTCCTTTTGGTACTGAGTCCAATGTAACAGCTGCCTGGACTTTAGGTGTGTATATGTTGGCCGCCAGTGCCTAGGTGGCTGCACTTTTTTCCATGACTAACTCATGTTTGACACAGTTGACAGATAGCAACTGCTTCATCAGTTGGTTCAGTGTATAAAAAACCCATAACTTGGGATTTTATACCCCTTAATCTTACATGGTGGTGGGAGTGTGACAGGGGAAGGGTGGTAATAGTTTTTTTGGGGGTAATTTATAGACTTTGTCACAGGGTAACTCACATGTTGTAATGGGCTCAACACTGGTAACAGGAACAACCGCTGTAGTATGGGGGGGGGGGATTTTGGCAGTTCTGTGACATACTGGTGTACAAAACTCCTCAATGTTCAGCAGCAGCATCATCCTTCCTCTTTTTCTTTTCCAGTCCCCTTAGGAGATCCAAATCATCATCCCCACCACTGCTATATCATCCTCCTCCTCCTCCTGAGCTCTGTCTTCCTCATCTTCACTTTCTCCACATTCTCACTCCCTCTCATCATCTTTAGTCAGAAACACATTTTGCAATTTACTCTCTTCTGACTGTGCAACAATCAGCTCTCCCTCCTGAGCCCCTGACTGATGGTCTAGCTCCACAATCTCATTTGCAAATAGGAAACTATTATCAAGAGCAGGCTCAGCATCACCCCCACCAGGAGTCATGGGGATACCAGCATCCTCCTCCTCAACCACGGTATCTAAGCCAGATATTTTGCCTCCCCAGGCTACCACCAGCATGGATGCCACAAATGTGCTAGAGAAAAATGCAGCCACACTAATGTCACTGCCACTGTTGCCATCTACTCCTTTACTTTTTCCTCTGGAGCTCATAGATGCTGCTGCTTCAGACGTTTTTTAGCTGCAGTACCCTTTGGACCCTCAGAATGCATCCACTTCTTGCTACCTCCCAGGCACCTCTTCCTGTAGCTGGGCATCTCTTTCCAGTGATTTCATATATTTAAATTTTTTATATTGTGAGGAAAAGGTTAAAGAAACCCTGCAGTAAAACTAAATTGCAGCAGCAGACAATACATCCCTGAAGGGATCAACAGTGTGATCTGACTGTGAACAGAACAGTTCACTGAGCTAATAGTAGTTACAGTAAAACCAACCCAAAAATGTTTTTGTTTTTTTTAACACAATGAGGATTAACAAGGCACACATGGCAGGGGTAATTAGCAAGTTACTGTAAATGACACCATCACTTTAAGAACTAAACAAAATTGATACAACTAATATAAAAAGAGACTGACACACTACTTTACTTAACCACTCCAAAACTACAGAAATAAAATAAGAAATCAAAGACTAAAGACAAAAACATATATATAACAAGGAAGACTGAGAAAAAACTAATATGATATACTGTACCTGCTGCACACAGAGCAGTGCTCACTGCAAAAAATGCCAAAAGTCATTGATCTTTCTGGGCTGCCTTGCTAGCTGAAACAACTCCCCTGTCCCACACAGCAGTGCTTCACTGGACAACACAAAATCACTGCTTCAAACTAAATAAATAAGCAAAACCAGAAACAAACAATGTTAATCTAGCTGTACAAAGCCCTCTAAGTCTTTTTGTGGGGTCTATGAGATAATGGCTAACGCCTAAAGGTGATCACCGTTATCGCTCAGTCAGAGTGCCAAACACATTTTTGGCATTCTGACAGCCCCGACGCACCAGCACAATGGTGCCAGGACATATTTTTACTGCTTTCTGTGGGGGGACCACTCACAGGGGGCTTCACCCCCCGAACCCCCCTACTTAAGGATTCTCAACTCTGGGGGGTGCATGTTGGGGGGGGGTGAAAGCAGTAAAAATAAAAAGATTCGGGCCTGAAGCAATAAAAATCGCACCAGCGCCCGGACCCGGTACCTCAGCCACCCCAGCCACTAGCCAATCCCCTACACCATGATGCAACTCGACCGGCAACCGCAGCTCCACTCCCTATAGCCTCTCCAACCCCTCCCAACCCATGCTAGCCGTGCTTGCTCCCAACCCCTCCACGCATGTACGTATGTATAGCGAAATCCTGTTGCCTAGTTTGCCGACCACCTCATCCAGTCACCCTACCTTTCTATCGCCGTGAGTGGATTGTGCCAGGAAGATGTCGTCATAATGGATGGCACCCTTCCGCATGCGCCCACTTCACAGGTTACCCTTTTTGTGAGTGATTTTGTTTTAGAAGACTGTTTCTGGATCGCTTTTAAAGTTTTTTTTTCACACACAAGCAAGGACAGGCTTCTCTTTGAATCTCTCTTCAGAAAACTGCACTCACCACAGCCTCTGTGTGGCATACAACTGATTTTGGTACTGTGTGACCTCCAATCCCATAATACATAGCAAATATCACCTGTGGGCCCTACGTCATGGCAAAGTTATTCAATTCACAGTTTGTAAAATTATTCTAATATTGCACACTGGCATATCGCAAGACAGATTAACTTCATGCATTTGCCACAATTTGTGAAGTAAAGTTTTCCAAATATGCACACCACTAATTATGAGGCCCTCAGAGTCATGCTTGACAAGCTTTAGTGAGCAGCATAACTTAATGGTTAGAGCAGAGTTGAAAAACTGGAGTCACAGGTTGAAATCCCACCAACAGTATTTGTGTACTCTATGACCACAAGCAAGCCATTTACCTTATTACACTTAGCTTTCATTCTTTCTCACTCTCTCTCTCTCTCTCTCTCTCTCACACATTCTCTTTCACTGTCTCTTATTTATTTATTTAGCTTTTGTTAACCAGGTAAGTACACTAGACAAGACAATTTGCCTATTTTCAGGTACGACCCAGGAGAGTACAGGAAATTACATACTTACACACTTGGGACAACATGGTACATAATTAGGAAAAGATTACACATCTTGAGACAACAAGGTACAAGTTAGAAAAAAACAAACTCGCATGTCACGTGCGAACATCATAATGTAGAATACACAAAGTACAAGGTATATGGCTAATATTTAGTTAAAATAGGTACAGCAGAGTAAGCGGTGTGTGCCAGTTTTGGAGCAGTACAAGGTAAGGATTGGTAGCAGCAAGTACAAAACTATCATCTTAAGGGCCAGCTGTTATGCATGAGTGCTAAGTGCTAATATATGTCACAGGGTTTTTTGGCACCCGCAGGCCGATCTGAGATTGAGATGGTTCCATAGGGAGGAACGCAGGCTGCCCTGAGAGGGGGCAACACGGACCTGGGCTGGGAACATGTTTCAAAGTTTGAAGGCACACCCTGCAAAATCCCTTTCACCCATTTGAGTCCAAGTCACAGGTACCTTGAGTGTGGCAGATCCCTGAGACCTAAGGCGATAGGACGAGGGAACAGTTTGGGCCAGCAAACTTGCCACCCCTGGAGGGGTGCCTGTGTTGAGGACCTTTCCTGTGAAGCAACCAAGGACAAAGTCAATGTGCTTTGAGGGCGAGAGCCAGTTTAACTTATTGTAGAGATCACAGTGGTGAGTGAGCCGGGGGGCTACTAGGGCGAAGCGGCAGACATTGTTGTAGGCCATCGACCACCTAGAGAGATGGGCCTTAGTGATGCTGGCAAATAACAGGAGCCCATAACATAGTGAAGAGAGAAGCACACCTCTAGCAAGAGCAATACGCACAGCCGGCATGAGGTTATTTTTTGCTCTGTAAGCCAGACCCAGTTTACAGTTGACAGTTTTGCATGTCTTCTGGATATGGCAGCCAAGGTCAAGCTGTGGTCCAATGTTACACCAAGGTATTTGAAATTGTCCATAATTGGGATCAGGATGTCTCCCTTACCAGAAACACAGAACGGCACAGGGGAGGCCTTAATCTTAGCCCGGGACCCAAACAGCATGGCCTGGGTTTTTTTTAGATTAAGGACTAGCTTATGGTTCAGGATCCATGTCTGAATGTTTCTTAGGTCATCACTCAGGTGGTTGTTAATGACCCCCACCTCTGGGGAGTGAGTCAGGATGACCAGATCATCTGCATAGAGGATTGGTTTACAGTGAGCAGCGGTTGCGGGGGATTATTAACGAAAATGGAGAAGAGCATTGGTCCAAGGACGGAGCCTTGGGGGAACCCCGTTATTACTGGGATGGGACCCAAGAGCTCTTTGCCATATTTAACCTGCTGCATTCTACCATGTAGGTAGTTGGAGAATCAATGGAGAGCAGCAGTGGATAGTCCAATTGAACTAAGCTGTGTTGATAACATGGCATGGTCGACCAGGTCAAACGCCTTCGAGAGGTCTATAAAGATAGCCCCCAAGAGTTTTCCTTGGTCTATGGCCTCTCTAATCCATGATGATACAGTAACTAGGACTGAGGAGGTACCATGCCCCTTCCTGAATCCATGCTGTACAGGAGACATTATGTCATATGCCTGAAAGTACTCTGAGACTTGCCCTGCCACAACTTTCTCCAGAAGTTTGCTAATTGCAGATAGGATGGATATGGGGCAATAGTTCTGTATCAGTTTAGGGTTCCCCTGTTTAAGGATTGGGACTACCCTGGCAACCTTCCATATGTCTGGGATAACTCCAGTTGACAGGGACAGATTGAAGATGTGTGCCACCAGAGGGGCAAGCCAGGGGGCACCGAGACTGAGGAGCTTTGGCTCCAAGCCATCTTGGCCAGCACTTGAGAAGGGTGAGAGTCCAGCTAGCAGTTTCTGCACCTCTTGAGTCACCACTGCTCTGAACAGAAAGGGCGGGCGGGATGATGATGGTGCTATGGGCTGGTTGTCGCTGACACCACCACCATTGCGGAATGTCGAGGTATACTCGGACAGATCAGAAAAATAATGATTGAAGGAGTTGGCAATGGTTTCTGAGTTGTTGCAGCTGGAACCTTCAATTATCATATCAGTGGACTCAGTGCTCTGTATACCACTCACACCATGTTTAATATTCCTCCAGAACCTTCTTGGATCCCTAGCCGAGTTCAGTAATGCAGATTTTCAGAACTCACTCTTGGCTATCCTTATGTTCTTTTTGCACTCATTTCTGAGTTTTTTGTATCTCTGAAAGATAGCCTGGTCAGCTATGGCCTTAAGCTTGGTCCAGCACTTATCTCTGGTGTTGAGGAGGGCCAGGAGACTACCATGAAGCCATTTAGTAGCCATTCCCCTCACCCTCCATCTGATGAGGGGGGCATGTTTCTCCTGCAGGGCCCTTAACGAGATGAGGAAGTGATTGACAGCGGATGTGGAGTCCTGAGCATTCCATACTGCCGACCAGTCAGTGTACTTGTTATCATTTTGAAAGGAGGACAGATCAAACCTAAAGTAGTCTCTGATCTGGATAATTTTATGGGGTATTTTCAGAAGTGGGATCTGCCTGACACAGTACACCGGGGAGTGATCAGAGACAGAATCACGTAGGATACGAGATGAGCTGATCCTATCAGGTCTATTTGTCAAGATCCAGTCCAGGAGGGAGCTCTTACCACCATTGGTAGAGCATCTGGTAGCATCCTTGACAAGCTGTGCCAGTGAGAGACTGGCAAGAGACAGTTCAAAGGCTTTGGTGTTGCCACCCAGTCAATTGAGGTTGAGGTAACCCAGAATGATTAGCTCATTCTGCCGTGTTACTGAGCCAGCTGTGTCAAGGAGGCCAGTCAGTCCCTCTATGCCTCCCTTTGGAGGATTGTAGGTGTATACAATGTGTATCTTTTTTGTCATCCCTAGTAACAGCACCGTGTGCAGTGTCTCACAGAGGGACTGCACGGTCTGTTGATGAAGTAGTGCAGATAGGTTAAGATGGCTCCTGTAGTAGACCAGGATACCACCACCTCTCTTTCTTCCCGGACGATCATGACGGATGAGGTCATGACCAGGGAAGGCACATACAGAGTTTGGGGTGGAAGGTTTCAGCCAGGTTTCTGTAATGCCAAGAATGTCTGGATTATGACTAGTTACCCAGACACGAAGTTCCGCCAGGTTTGGCAGCAGACTTCTGATATTAAGATGGGCTACTTTCAGCCCTTTTACCACTGACCAGCCCGCCAGTGTAGGTGTGGACTGGAGTGATGGTCCTGGGTTTAGTTCTATGTCCCCTGCTAGCACAAGGGTCACCAGCAGGAGCCAGAATAGATGCCTTGATGGGGGAGATCTATCCTTGTTCTGTGACTTCTGGTCATAACGCCTGACCTTTCGGGCAAGTATCTCAGAAGGCTCCTCAGATTAAGACCACTGAGGACCCCGGTCAGGGGTGAGCCATCTGCTAGAATGTTTGAGAAGGTGAAGTCAGACTCCACCGGCTGGACACACGTACACCAGGGGTCTCTTTTCAAGGGGTCACCCACCCTTGAGATCCAGGGGATCCATGACGCAGTAAGGATCACAGTGGCGATAGTGCCCAGGAGTAACTGGCACAGGATTAGCTTTGATGGGAGCTAGCTCAGGAAGTCCCATGATTGCCCCAGTATGGTTGTCCGGCTGAGACAGGAAGGGGATTTCCACCATAGGTCACCAATGGACATAGGACAGTGCCAAACAGGTATTTAGTAGCCTGGCAAATGGCGGGAAATAGATTATTTGTACCTTACTGGCACTTATCTCAAGAACAACTAGTGTATTATTATGTGATAAAGACAGTTAGCTGACTAGTAGAGCAATAGCGCTAGTATTAATCATATGGGAGATATCAGACATCGGTTTGGGCAGGCAAGTAAACAGAACAATAGGTACAGTGCCACCTTTCTGGCATGTGTCTAGTTTGCCACCAAGAGACCAGAGAATTACTCTGCAGGTTTCTCCACCATGAGACTAGAGAATACCATGCAGGTTAACAGTCTAGAGGCAACTAGATTTATTTTGTGTGCATGAGATAGGCAGATAGGAATACAAATTATGCTGGCAGTGATTACTTCCGCAGGCATGAGTTTGGCTGAACAGGATGTAGTTATACTGGTACACAGTAGAAAAACTGGATTGAAATATATCAGTTATGAATAATGCAATAAGACTGGCTATAAGTTGATTACACTGGCAAGAGGAGATCACCACTATGAATTTTATCAAGGGTTCAGACTGTCAGACAGTTAGCAGTCTGGTTGAGTAGGCACTGCACTGTAGCCAGAAGGGGAACACCCAAGAGACTACAGGGCAGTCCTTTGACAGTTGCTCTGTACCGCTCTAACTCAGTTTAATTGGCCAATGTTAAACTGAGGGCATGGCTACTTGGCATTTAATGGAAGAAGGAAATGGAGTGGGCAAGTGGGCTGAAAAATCAAGTCCAGTAGAACTCCTGCATGCAGCTCCTAGCCCCTCCACAACCCCTTTGGTCTCCGACTAATCAGCAGAAAGTGTCCCAGCAATTACACTCATTTTTTTATCTGCAGGGGAGGTCTGCCCGGTTTCCTGGTGCCTCAACCCCACAGCGTGCGGCTTTGTGGATGCAGGGGTGAAGAGCCGCCCGCTCCCTACACAAGTTCCAGTCTGTTGTAAAAATCAGCAGTAGTCTGCACTGCTTTAAATCTCCTAGCCCAGCGTCAGCAAAAGTTTTGGGGCCAATCGGCGCTTCTGCCTTTTAGCTTGGCAGAAAATGGTGCCAGAATTCAAACTGCATCAGGGTTACTATCTGAAGTCACCAACAGCAGGCCGGGGGGTTGCACAGCAGGTAAGTGACTCGGGAAGAATAGCAAAATCAAGTCCAGTAGAGCTCCTGTGTGCAGCTCCCAGCCCCTCCACAACCCCTTTGGTCCCCGACTAATCAGCAGAAAGTGTACCAGCAATTACACTAATTTTTCTGTCTGCAGGAGAGGTCCGCCTGTTTTCCCACCGCCTCAACCCCGCAGCGTGTGGCTTCGTGAATGCAGGGGGCCAAGCTGCCTGCTCCCTACACAAGTTCCAGTCTGTTGAGTGATTGAGAGAGTGCCTGTTGGATTGTTTTGGTTGGAGGTGTTTGGTCTGTGGTTAGGATGAACAGTCCCTGATAGCAGCAGGAGGAGGAGCACAAGTTTCAGGGTGCATAGGCAGAGTTCAGTCGGAGAGAGGTTGCATTTCTTTTTTGAACTGTCGCATGCCAGGTGGTAATGTTGAAAATGCAACATTGGATTAGTTGTATACGATGTGGCTAGATGAGCCCAAGGCTCACACATGAGCAGGGACAGATCAATTTCGGTGCTGTGCCTCCAGGAGGGAGGATTTGCCCCATTGCCAAATGATGTAAAACAATCAAATCCACAGGAAAAGGACCAGTGAACTATTTGATCTACAGTAACAAGACAAATGATGTGTTAAATTCCTGGAACACTGGCCTGGGGCATATGAAGGAAGTTAAAACCCTTTGTCAGTGTCTTCCCTTTGTTTAAATAGTTGTGAATGGTTCTCAAAGACATGCAGATCCCTTTAGCAAGGTAGATGGAAATGTGGATTCAGTTTGCACTCCCCAGGTCAGAGTCTGCAGAATTTCTTAGCTGTACTTACTTTGATTGTGATGGCTTCCAAAAAAGTTGATTTATAATGAGAATCCCAATATCTGCTGGTGATGTTTTCCAGTTTCTTAGTCCAGGAAACTTTCATAGATCTCATATCCAAGAATGGTCTAGTTCCTCCAAGCCAAAACACATGAAAATCCACAAAACTAAACTACTGACAGAGACAAACACAAACTACATTTCCACCATCTGTATCACTCGCTCCCTGAGCTGTCTCTAATCTCCCTCAATGTTACTTAATCTACAGTACCTGTGCTCATGTACTTGTTGATTATAAAGTGTTTTGGGATAAATGCCTTTGAAAACCCTTGACAAACAAATAGTGTAGTTGCTGTATTGGTCCTTGTAAGAACAGATCCAGAAGCAAATGATTTGATACCTTTTACTGGACCAACATAGATGTTACAACACAAGAACAAAGTTCCTAAGCTTTTGAACCAACCAGGTCCTTCTTCAGAAGCTTCTGTTGACATTGAGTCAGCTTTATTAATTTTGGTTAAAGCCAATTCAGCCATATCAATTGACAGTAACACTGAACATAGATATAACTATCCCTCGCTCCACCTTCTCCCCTTCCCTCCAGACCCCCTCCCCAACCCACCTCCCCATCCCCCATCTCCCTCCCACTGGCAGAATGAGTGATTATCCCATTGTACCTCTTATAAATAAGTAAAGTGATTTGTGTTCTGGAATGAGGGTCCAGGGAAAGTCCAGAGAAATTAGGAAGGTAAAGGGCATATAACTTACCCATTTTTTTGTTAAATACCGGAATACGGTGTCAGAAGCTAGCAATCAGATGCTCCGCGTTGAGAGGGAAAGAGAGCTCTTGTAGCCATTCCTTGAATGTAAGATCTGCCAGATCCAGCCAATATCTAAGCACCAATTTTTTAACTGTCAGGGAGATGATTGCCATGTGGTATCTTTACTCTTTGACTGATATTCGAGAAAAGTCTCCAATGACACATATCTCAGGGGAGAAGAGATCTGTCAGACCTAATGGGGGTCAATATGTTCCCGAATGTAGGTCCATGGGGGGATACCTTTTCACAGGACCAGAAAATATGTAACAAAGTACCAGTTTCTTTATTTCATCTGGTGCACATAGAGGAAGGGAGATGACCCAGCTTTTCCAGTTTCATGGGGGTATAATACATATTTTATTTAAATGTGGTATAGGGTGAGTCTTAGCCTGTCTTGTGTTAAATATGTATAGAGGTCCTTCCATCTATGTAACCAATTGAAAGCATGGTCCGGAAGTAACTGTTCCCATACTTTAGAACCTGATGGAGAGAGATTCTGTGGGGCCATAAGGAGATTAAGATATAACTTGGAAACCCCATGGGACACAGAGGCCATATCTTGAATTCGGTTCAGGAAATTGTTTAGTGCTGAAGGCACTGAACTCTGCCCACATTGTTTCAGGATTAGGTGGGGGAGCTGGTAGGTTTTGAAAATGTAAGTGGGGCTAAGCTGGAATTTGGTCATCAACTCTGGTAAGGGGATAAGAGAGTCCTGAGAATAAAAGTCTGCCACCTTAATTTCTTGTGATATAGGAATCCATCTAGAAGTCAAGACTTTGCTACCTATTCTGTTGTTTAAATTAGAAAGGATGGACTGTGCAGGATCTTTACTAGGGCTGCCTTTCATGTAACCACAGACTTGTGAAAAAACTTTTAGGGAGTTCCCTATAGGTGAAGATCTCAATGCCTCTGGGAGTAATTTCCATGAAGAAATTAGGATAGTACTCGGTGAGATGTTGTGGGTTCCCATCAGCTGAGACTCTGTATAAAACCATATTGGGATGTAAGTGTCCTCAGATGGCCTTAAGGGGAATAGATAGCCATTTTCCAAGTTTATACAGATGACTGGCCCAATAATATAGCAGAAAGTTTGGTAGTCTAAGACCTCCAAAGCTCTTAGGTAATCCTAGTTAAGGTAAGATAATCTTGGGGATTTCCCAAGCCAAATAAAGGAGGTGATGAGACAGTGAATGCACCTGAAGAAAGTTATGGGAAGCCAGAGATTGAGCATATTGAATGGATAGAATAATCTGGGGAGAATACTCATTTTGACAGTTTTTTATTCTTTCTAAAAGTGATAGTGGAAGATCCCTCTGCCTTGTTAGATCCTATTGTATGACAGCCAACAAGTTGTCTAAATTGAATTTTTGCAGCATTACTGGGTCTGTAGTAAGAGTAATCCTAAGATATTTGATTGATTCTAAAGACCATTTCATACCA
Source organism: Neoceratodus forsteri (assembly GCA_016271365.2). NCBI lineage: Eukaryota > Metazoa > Chordata > Ceratodontiformes > Ceratodontidae > Neoceratodus > Neoceratodus forsteri. The sequence goes on along the minus strand of CM057456.1, from coordinate 602,552,310 downwards.
AAGGAATTAAAGTCTTGCTTACAAGTTAGGTGGTTAAGAGGTTATATTTCAGTTTTATTGAAATTGAGCTTATATTTGGAGTATCTGCTATATCGATCAATTAGCAAAGCTCCATTAAGGCAAACTAGGTGGGCCAAGCGGTCCTTATATGCCATCATATTCTATGTTTCTATGTTTCTAAGGGAGGAAACTGGTTCAGAGAGATGTAATAATATATTGTCTGCATTGACTGAGAGTGCAGGAGTTAGCTGCCCAACTGGGGTGCCTCGTACAGTGTCTAAGAGTTTAAGTCACCTTATCAGTGGTTCTAGATATAAGTTAAATAAAAAGGGGGAAAGGGGACAGCCTTGACGAGTACCTGTATAAAGAGGAAATAAGGGCGAAAAAATGCTATTACATTATATTTTGGCAGATGGGGCAGAATAGATTACTTGTAACCATTGCAAAAAGGGAGTAGGGAATCCCATTTTTTGTAGGGTTGAACATAAAAAGGTCCAGTCGACCCAGTCGAATGTCTTCTCAGCATCTAATGAAATCAAGACCATTGGCACAGCCAAATATCCAGCGAGATGTTTAAGAGATGGGCTATTTTTCACAAATGGTCGGCCGAGGAGCACCCAGGGACAAAACCAGGCTGCTCTGGACTGAGCAACCCAGTCCAAACTCATCTTATTCTGAAGGCTAGGATTTTGGTCAAAATCTTAATGACACAATTTACAAAGATATGGGTCTATAACTAGTTGGCTGTATAGGGGAATTGTCCGACTTAAGAAGCAAGACAATAGTAGCCTGTAGGAGTGAGAGGTCTAATCTTCAGAAGCTTCTGAAGAAGGTCCTGGTTGGTTCGAAAGCTAGAGCACTTTGTTCTTTTGATGTAACATCTATGTTGGTCCAATAAAAGATATCAAATAATTTGCTTCTGGATCTTTGAAAACCCTTATAATATAACCAGATTTATTTTCTTTGTTTTCCTTTCCCTAAAATGCAGAACATTCTGAGAAATCATAAGCTTTTCTAATTAGTATGTCTGTTTTCCCATTATAACTATGAAAGCTAAATTCCAGACAAGCTCATACAAAGCCAAAATATGTACAATGATACATAAGAAGCTTGGCCTGCAGCCTGAAAATTTAACACCAAACAAAAGGGACGCATGCTCATTCTTGATGCAGTGTTGCCTAAGGGCACTAGTAACAAAAATACACTGTAGAACCCTATTAGTATACACTCCAGTTTGCCAAGGAAAATCTCCACTCCTGTATATCAGAAGAGGTTAATGAGAACGGCATTATAAACAAACATTCACTATAAAAATTGTCCTCTCTATTTCCTGTTCACTTTGATGGTGTAATTGTTGAAGTATTGCAACTCTGTCAGGGGTTGGGTTATTGTTGTTAATCTAACCATAGGGGGGTCAAGAGACACAAGCTAAAGTTGAGTGCCGTATGCCCCTAGGATTAGATTAATAATGGTTACCCAGCCTTTGGGGCGGCTACATGCTACTATGAAACTAAACAGTTTTTATATTTTTGAAATAGTCAAGGTTTCCAGCCATTCCTTTGCAAAATACTGTCAGCCAATCAGAATGTTCCATTTCCAGCTACTGTTTTATACTACAAAATCTTTATTTATTTTTTTATTTTAATTTTTTGAAGGGAGTGGCTAAGGGGGGGGGGGGGTTAGGCCCACTAGGCACAAGTGCCTATTTTCAGGGGCAACCTGGGAGCACTGGGGAGTTAAGTAACCTAATCAAGCCACACAGTACACAAGTGGAGGTTGTGGGAATCAAACCCAGGTTTGTTGGATGTACCAAGCTCATTCACAGTTCATTAGTATAACCTCTACGGTATACTGCCAGCTATTGACCAAAGAGATGCTGACCTGGGACACTGTTTAATGTGTTTTGTTGTTTGCTTTTTCACAGCTGCCTCTTCACTGATTTCTCTGTCTTAAATGTAATTCAAAGGGAAGAGACATACTATTGCAATTTATTTAGTTTTTTGAAATTTGGTAATTGAGAAAAGCACACTGAGCCAAGGCTCCTTTTCAGGTGTGAACTGGGGGGAGAGGGGGTGTTGAAAAGGGAGACAAAATAAAAATTCATGGTGATGCAATGCATAAATGGAGCATAAGCAGAATAGCTTATAAGCCTTTAACGTAAAAGCATGGCGTCTAGCACCCCTTTAGAAAATGTTCTTTTTATTTGGAGGCATCTGATTGGCTGGCATCCATTCAGCAGGGGTACATTAACTTTCAATAGATGCACACCAGATAAAAAGTCCCCAGCCCAAACCTGCCTCATGCCCAGCCTCCTTCATCATTGGCTGAAGCACTGGGCGCACAATTTAAAACTGCTGCCATTTTGTTTACTGCTTAGCGAGAGAGACTGAGTGATACAAATCACACACACACACACACAAACAAGTGAAGTGACTGTACGCTGCAATGGCAAAACATTTTCTTTATTTTATTTATTTATTTACCAGCATTGTCCCTTACATCCTGACTGACTGCTCTTATTCAAAGCCGCCTAATTCATGGCGGTAGAGTCTCCAACCACCCTCCCCCCCATTAGCCACTCGCTTCCTTGATTTGGCAGGCCAGGTTGTGAATTTTTTTTTTGCTTCTCCCATCTAATGACCAACAAATGACAAAGCAGCTTAAATCTCTTACTTAGAAAAGCAGAAAAAAAAACACTGGCTCTGTCCTGCATCCTCGGCGCTCTGCTCTCAACTTCCACCCCGTCCCTCCAGCGGTTCCTGAATGTATGGACGGTATCGTGTCTGGCTTGCCTGAGGAAATATTAACAAAGTACTCACACTCAACTGAAGGCAAATAACTCCAGTTGGCAGCACATACAAGCTTTTTTTTTTTTTTTTATCTGGAACAGCATTGACCAAGCTGTTCGTGGACTACAGATCCTGCTTTTATGTTGCACGGTCGAGCATCGTCAGGACTACAGTTCCTGCTTTTACATCACCCGCATAACAGCCACAAGCTCCAAATAAAAAAAATCTTGCAGAAACATCAGAAAACTTTTTTTTACTACTGGATGGCAAGAGACTATGGGAGGGGGGACTGCACAAGACACTCCATGTCATGTTCTGCAGTTGTTCGTGTGGTGCAGTTAGTGGTGCTGGGTATATTAAACAGAATGGCAGGGGGGCCGCAGAAGCTGGAACAGCACAAAAATTGACTACTTTATAGTAAAAATATTAAACTTAATTTTTATTTTCTTTTTTTAATTGTTTTATTAATTTTCTTAAATACCATGTAAAATAGCTCAGGTAGCCCATTTTCTAAGTGCAGTAATACCCTCCAGGGTGGGCAGTATTGGAAATACTGAATCTTCCAGGGCCTATAAGGCCCTCCACCTGCGGCGTCAGGCCTCATTACACCCCTGGGTGGTCCGGTATTTCCCAATACCACCCACTCTGTTAGATACTATTGCTGACGTAGTTATGCATACTCTTTTCTGCATTTACTAAAGATTAGCGTTACAGTCACTCTGAGTAATTTGATTCTGATATCAGTGATAGGGCTGGTACAGGGTTTGGTTTCAGACCACAGAACTATTAGTTCTATTTTGCAGATACTCAATCCATATTAGTTTCAACTGTTGCTTGAGTTTAGGTTTGAATGCAACTTAAGTAGGAAGCACTGTAACAAGACTTTTCTGGGAACACTGCAGTTAATTTTAAGCTCCATACCACTTGTTAAGGTATGCTACTCAAGCAATCTAATGTGGGGACTGCACTGAGTTAGAATTCCTATACTAGCTGATACACAGTCAAAATAAGCAATAAGACCAGACAGGGTGGGTGGTATTGGGATATACTGGACCACCCAGTGGCATAATGAGGCCCAATGCTGCAGGTGGAGGGCCTAATAGACCCTGGAAGGTCTGGGATAGCTTAATATTGCCCACCCTGGAAGGTATTATTGCACTTAGAAAATGGGCTACAAGTGACATTTTATGTGAAAAAATTAAAAATAAAATACAAAAAAGTGAGTAAAAATGATTGCAAAGGTTTTTGTTTGGTAAAATAGTCCCTCCACTGGTATATTTGCCAGTATAGGGCACTGTAATCTTTTACAGTTGCTTCCCTTTAAAGACTTCTTTTCTTGTAGGGCTGTTCAACTTTTACCACTGCCCTCCCTCTGTGCTTTGCTTGGTCAACCATTATCATGCCCCTTGCCACACACACACACACACACACACACACCAGTACTCTATTTTTCATTTTTATGTGGAATGGGAATGATTTTCAGTGCATTGCTGTCAGGATCGCATTTCAGCAACTTTAATGTGATGGCACGCCACGTGAAACAGTCACGTGCAGTAGGTCTGCTACCAGTAAGGTTTACCATTTCTTTCTCTTACGTTGCTTGTAAAAGATCTTTTTTACTTTTAAACTTGTGGAAGTGCTCGGTCTAGCGCATCGAGCAGCGGGAAGCCATAACATAGTAAGGGAGCAGAAAAATGGCTGTAGTCATTTTGAAAACTTAACATGGGCACATGAATACCGGCAGCATAAAGTGGCAGTGCCGTCTGGTACTTGATTTGTACCAGGCATTGTGTAAAATAAATGCATGGCTACAGAGGGTTCTTATCGAATTAGGACAGAATATTTTAAGCCCATGGTAAATACATGCCTGCATGTTATATAAAAGAAATCATACAATGGTAAGAAAATTCTTGTGTTGTGATTGGGCAGTGGTCCCTTATACAGTGACGTTATCCCAGCACAACATCACTGTATCAAGGTCTGGCACAGAAAAGTCCCACTTCAACGGCACACAGAAATCATGCAGCCTCCCCCTAATTCATGCCTCTCACTGTAACATTAAGGATTATATTAAGGAATTTAGGATGGCAGAAGGCAAAGTGCCCATAAATGCCATCCCCACTTCTCAGAGGATCAGTTTGTAAGGCACACAGAATCACTTCTCCCCTTCCCCAAAAATCTGTCTTTTAACTCACTAACTTGCTTTTCACCCACTTTAGGAGCATGTAACTGACTAAAGGTGAAGCTGTCATTTCGATCAGCATCATGGTCTCTAACTGGTAGTACAATGACACGGTAGCATGTACAGCTTTCAAGTGTACAAAATATTTCAGTAAAAGATGTCAGAATTACCAGCTTCACAACCAAAGAATTAATCTTTTTTTTTTTTTAGATACATAGATGTTGTCAGCAGATAAGGGCCTTTTGGCCCATCCAGTCTACCCTATCCCTCTTTCTAATGCTTAAGGTACCCTAGATGCTACAAGCCCCACCTTCACCCTAGCTTGATAGTTCTCATGTGCCTATCTCAAGCATTCTTCAATCCCTGAACAGTGGCCACCCCCCATCACTTCCTGGGGGAGACTGTTCCATCTCTCCACCACCCTTTCAGTGAAGTAGAATTTCCTCAGGTTCCCTCTAAATTTTTCACCTTTTAGTCTCATGCTGTGCCCCCTTGTTCTGCTATTTCCCTTCATGTGAAAGATGCTCCCCACTGGTACCCTGTTGATCCCCTTTAGATATTTGAAGGTCTCTATCATGCCCCCCCCTTCTATCTCCTTTCCTCCAGGGAATACATATTTAGAGCTCTGAGTCTCTCCTCATACGACTTGTGCTGCATCCCCAACACCATTTTTGTAGCCCTCCTCTGTACTGACTCCATCCTGTCTGTTTCCTTCTGGAGATGGGGCCTCCAGGACTGAACAGAGTGCTCCAGATGAGGCCTTACCAGGGAGTTGTACAACCTACCTATACTTCCTGCCTTCTACTTGATATACCCCCTCCCTATGCACCCTAGCATTCTGTTAGCCTTTCCAACTCCCTTGTTGCACTGTTTAGCCACTTTGAGGTTGTCTTCTATGACTATCCCTAGATCCCTTTCCTCTGTGGTGGCCTCCAGTGTTACCCTGTCTAGTTCATACTCAGCCCTAGGATTCCCTCTCCCTAGGTGCATAATCTTGCACTTTTTGCATTGAAACCCATTCCTTGGACCAGTTTTCTAGCCTCTTCAGATCCCTCCTCATTTTTTCTATACCTTCCTGTGTATCTACCATTACATAGCTTTGGGAGTACATCAATTCGCTCCTGACAATACGCACCGCGACAGCTCGCTCCCGACAATACGCTCCTGTCAACTCACTCCCGATGTCAACTTACTCCCGATAGACTGAAGGAACAGAAGGGAAGAGGACTTTAAGTCCATTGAGTCTGCCCTGAAGCTTTACCTTACCCTAGTTCCCAGCACTACTATTTCCAAACCAGTCCACTGTTCTTTCAGCAGTGATTTCACTCCAGCCCCCATTCCGATGACCCACAGTGTTTTGAATGCATTCATGGTCCTTGCCTTAACCTAATTGCTGGACAAGATGTTCCATTTGTCTACACCCTCTCCAGGACAAAATGCTTCCTGATGTCTTTCCTGAACTTCCCCCATATCCTGAAACTGCCACTTCTAGCTGTTAAACTGTTTTTTATTTTGAACAATTCTGTATGGGCCATCATATTGCAAGTCTACTTGTATACATTTCAACCATATTCTCTCTTTCTTTCAACCCCACCTTTCCCATTTAAAAAAACAATTTGTCTGAGAAGGCATATTGAGTTGAATCTTTTTTCCTGGTGCAATCCGGGAGCTCAGGAAGGTTGCATGACTTGCTGAAGTTGCTCAGGGTCACACAGTATGCAGTTGGTGGTTTTGAACTCTAACTCAAGTCTGCTGGCTCTCCAGGTTCACAGCTTGATGCTCAGTCTCTAGGATTAATTGCCTCTCTTCTAGCCTTGAATGAGTACATACAGAGGTCCTCCAATCTCTCCTCGTATAGTAGATCTTAACCTATTGGCTGCAGATCATTTTTTTATTGCCATTGTATGGATTCTCCAAAGCAGTCTCCAAGCAAAAAGGGTACTGTAATGGGGCATCCCAATTTAGGTAAGGCAGTACCCATGATTGGAGGTGGGACGCCCCTGTTGCAGTATAAAAATGAGTGAAGCACATGTGCTGGAGGGTTCCAGCAGTCAGAGGATAGATGGACTAGATGTCAGACTCCTTGCAAATTAAGGTACAGCGAGTTGCCGTGGGTCTCTTACTCAGGGTTCCCTGGGAGAGGGAGCAAGAAAATATATGTGGTGTAGTGTGACAGATGTGAACCAGAATGTATATGAAAACTGATTTTTTTTTTAATTAAAGTATATGCAGTGTGGGACATTTTTTTTTTTTTTTTTTGCTTTTTTTGGTTTTGTTTACTGGAGGCCTACAAGGAAGTGCTAATGGTGAAATCAGTCTCGATAGTGGCAAATTAAAGTTAAGAAAGAGAAGGAAAAGTAGGAGTCACATTTTCTGGTTATGAGTAGTAAAAAAAATACTACCCTCTGTGACTCAAGCTAGCTCTCACTAAAGAGTGGGGAAGCCAGTAAGCAATTTAAATGTGAGTACTGTAGCTGTTATGCAGCTTTAATCTCATCCAGAGTTAAGGAGTCAGGAGCGATAGTTTTATCAGAATGTTGTCAGAGAAGGAGCCAAAAGTTCTTGGATAACAAAAGGGGCATTATTCCATAGAATGGAAGTGAAACTACACGGAGTGGAAAGTACAGGAGTTAATTGACGTGGATATGAATTGTCGGAAGCGAGTTGTTGTGGCGCATATTGTCGGGAGCGAGTTGACATTGACCCCATAGCTTTGCAACATCTGCAAACAGGCTAACCCTCCCATCTAGACCCTCTGCAATATCGCTTATGAAGAAATCGAAGAGCACTGGTCCCAGCACTGATCCCTGGGGTACGCCACTTGTTACTCATCCCTCCAGTGAGCTAACCCCATTTATCATTACTCTTTGTGTTCTATTACTCAACCAGTTTATAACCCATGTGACCATCTCTGTCCTCATCCCCAGATTTGCCAGCTTGTGGATTAGTCTCCTGTGTGGGACTGTGCTGAGGGCCTTCCTGAAGTCCAGATAAGCCACATCTACCACTCTGCCCTGATCTATTTCCTTTGTCACCCACTCGAAGAAATCAGTCAAGTTGGTCTGGCATGAACTCCCTGCAGTGAATCCATGTTGCCTTGGGTTTTACTTTGTTTTTAGATTCTATTTATCTCCCCGGTACAGGAGGCCCACAGCTTACCCCCTGCTGTGGGGCTCCCCAAAGGGACAGACCATTTTCAGCCAGAGGCCCCAGTCAAGGCTTATGCCTTGATTGCCATTCATATGGTGTCCCAGGACTTCATTGTGCACTGGCCCAGGGGGTTTTCCCCCTTTGGTTTCCCTTCACAGGAGATGTGAACTTGCAGTGATGTCAATCGCAAGTTGGGCCTGCTTCTGCACCCAACTTACAGATGTCTGCCGTCACATCCACCTGCTCCCTGTTGATTCCAGCTATTGCACACCCAGTCTCCACTAGGTGGGTGTCACTAACATGCCAGGAACTGCAACCCTCCCTCCCCAGAGGAGGAGATTAGTCTGTGGGACATTCATTCTACGTCCCCACGGCTGACCCTCTGATACTCCATGCTCATTCCCGAACATGAGTTATCAACACCCTAGGCAGTAGCACTACCGCTGCCCTGGTGGGATAGCTTTTAATGTCTTTTTCTATTTCTGTGTTTGTGAAGTCCATCACTCTGATGATCATCACTAAGATATTTTTTCATATACACCTGTGTAAAGTAAAGTTTCCCCACTGTCCCACTCACCATCTGCCACAAACACACTTAACGGTTCTGTGCTCCACTTACTACTCAGTGCCACTTGGAGCAAATGGAGACTGTAGGGAACTAGAAAACTTTAGCAAACAAGGTGGGCAGGGGCTGAAAAAAGCTGAGAAAGTGACAAATGAGAAATTCAATAACAGAAAGAGAAATGGAGGCATGGGGTTGGCTGATAAGAAGCTGTTGAAAGACATAGAAAATATGGCACAGCCTAGTGACCAAAAGAGGAAGAGCAGAACTTTTTTTTAAACTGTAAGCTTACTCACTGAAAAAAGTAGAAAATATATGTGAAAAAGATATGCTTTAATCTTTTTATTTATTGATTGATTTTTAATATAAGTGAGTCATTTTATAATAGCTGTAATGCACTTTAGGGGTGTTTGTCATGTGGGATGATGTCACTTCTTGGGTGTTGAATGCACTAAGCTTGTGGCCTTGTGCTTTAACCACCCAAGTCGTGACCTTATCCCAGCATGACATGCACCCCAGTCATGCATTATTACTTAATTGCTGTGCTTAGTAAGAAAAGTAGAGTAAACTAATTTAAACACGTTTTCTTAGTGAGATTGTTATGCTTACTTGGTGACAGAGTAAAATAATAATTTTTTTTCAATATGTTTACTAAGGAAAGCCCTGCTAAGATACAACATCTTAATGGGATCCTGCTTATACTAATTTTTGCAATATTTTAACACAGGACAGTGCAGCTCAGATGCAGCATCCCTTTTCCAGTGGGGTCATGCTTCTACACATTTTTGCAGCTGGTTGGACAGGTGCAATGAGAGATTAAGTGATTTGCTTTGAGGTTATCAAATATGATAATCCCAAGGTCCCTTTCCTGCTTAGTGACAGTCAGTAACCCTCACCCTATAATCAGATCTGGGATTACTATGCCTAAGGTGCATGATTTTGCACTTTTTGGCATCGAACCCTAACTGCCATGTTCTTGACCATTCCTCGAGTTTCGTAAGGTTTCTACACATTCTCTCCATCCCCTCCTGAGTGCCCTCCCTATTACAGATTTGGTGCCATCTTCAAAAAGGCATACCCTCCCTTCCAGTTGTTCTGCACTGTTATTTATGAAGACACTGAACAGGACCAGTCCCAGTACCCAATCCTGTGGCACCCTGCTGATCACTCCCCACCCTTATTAGAGTAAATGCTGTTAACTAGCACCTTCTGTTGCCCATCCATTAACCAGTTCCTTACTAAGTTCGCCCCTTTGGATCCCACCCATAGGCTGCTCAATTTCTTTATCAGTCTCCTGTGTGGCACAGTGTTGAAGGTCTTTTTTTTTCAATTGTTTAACCAGGAGTGGCATGCTAAGCTGAAAGCTTGTTTACAGGTGTGACCTGGGAGCACAGGGAAGTTAAGTGACTTGCTCAGGGTCACACAGTATGCAAGTGGGATTCAAATCCAGGTCTCCAGATTGGCAGCTCAGAGCCTTAAACCACTGTACTATGCTGCCTCCCTAATAAAGTCCAGATAGGCCTTTTCCACTGCCCTCTCCTGACCCAGTTCCCTTGCCACTCAATTGAAGAAATCAAGTCAGCTTTGTCTGGCATGACCTGCTTCCCAGGAGTCCATGCTGCCTTTAGTCTTGTAGCCCATTGCATTCAAGATACTCTACTAAGCTTTTCTTTGACATGATTTTCATTAATTTCAGTGACAGTGATGTGAGACTGGCCTGCCCATAGTTGCTAGCCTCCTCCCTGCTGCTGCACCCATGGAGCGGGATCATGTCTGCTCTCCTCCAGCCCTCTGGAACAACACCTATTTTCAGTGAGCTGTTGAATAAGGCCACTAGTGGGGCAGCTGGCACCTTCCTGAATTCCTTTAGTACCTTTGGGTGTATCCTATCTGTTCCCCTAGCCCTGCTCACTTTCAGAGCAGCAAGTCTCTTCAGGACTCTTTCCTCTGAAAATGGACTTGTGTCCACCTACCCCACCTTTGTTCCTGCTCATCCCTGGTGGTCCATCCCCCGGTCCTTCCACAGTGAAGACTGAGCAGAAGTAGCTCTTTAGGATGTCTGCTTTTTCTGGATCCTTTGCTGTGCAGTCTCCCCCTGCTACCCTCCTTATCCTCAGTATCCCTCCTCTTGTTTTTCCTCCTCTTATTCATGTTCCTGAAGAAGTCTTATCCCTTTTAGCTGCCCCTTTGACTATCCTTTCCTCTCTCTGCACCTTTACTTCCTCACTTTCCTGCTTCCCTCTGTTTTACTTGATATGACTGCTTGTCTTCCTCACATTGCATTGCCTGATACCTCCCGAATGCCAACTTTTTTCTCCGTCTCCAACTTGGCCTTTTTCCAAGAGAACCATAGCAGTCTTTTTCTCATCTACATTTGCTCACCTCCCTCATGCAGAGGTTGTTGACTTAATTATGCCATTCCTTACTTTTCCAAGTGTGCCTCTACCCTTCCCTGGCAATCCCCCTATGAGGCAGTTTCTGAAGCAGTCTTTTATTTCTTTAAGACTTGCTCCCTAAAGTATAGGACCCTTATCCTCATGTTGTTTGATTTTGTCCCCCCTCTGAATGTTAAAACATACTGCACGGTGCTCACTGGTACCTAAAGAACTGCCCACTGTAACGTCTGCAGTGCCATCTCAGTTTGTAAGTACCAGATCCAGCACTACCCTGTCCCTAGTGGATTCCTTGACTAGCTGCCTGAGAAAAGCCTTTTGCAGGGAGTCAAAGATGGCACCTGATGAAGATCAATCAAATGATATCCAACACCTGCAGTATGGTCCCTGTGCATCTTTTAACTATATTCTTAAAATGTGCATTTTCACTTCATTTCATTCTTCTCTAGTGCAAGAGGCATTGAAGCATTATTAGAAAAGAAAACTCAAAACATGGTATAGTATCACAGAAAATGTCAGTCAAAACACAAGAATTGGAAAAGAAAGTCCCAAGGGAAAATGAAACATGAATTTGTACACTCTAATCGTCTTAAGCTATTAGGGTTTCTATGTCATATTTGATATCCTGGAAATTCCGTATGTTTTGACACAAAACGTTAACTTGCTAAAACGTGTGTACTGTTGATGGTAGTACCTTGGGTATGTTTAATGTATAATTACAGTTGTCTAAAAAAACATCCTGTTTATAAAGCTAATATAATGATTGCACAAAAAAATATCAGCAAGTAACTCTTTTTTCTTAGAATCCCAAATTAGCAAATACAAAAATCTACAAAAGTGTACTTTCAGCAGTAGTCTAGGGCAGGATGCAAATGCACAAAACTGCAGAACACATACTAATATTGAATAAACTCTGGCCAGAGCCAATAGGGCTGCATGGAAGGAATTTATGGTAAAAATGTTAAACATTACCAAAGTTACAAGCCTGCTTTAGGAATATGTAATGTAGGCTCATATATGTGTTGTTTTGTAATATTTTTTACACCAAATTTTCTACACACTGTAGCCTTCTTATGACCTCACCCCATGGAAAAGGCAGAGAAAATATTCAACTCCTGCCCAAAAGGAGATTTTATGCAGGGACCGTGAAACCTCCTTTTGGGATATAAAAAAAACACATTTTGGCCAGGATTTGAAAAATAATAGCAGCACATTCATGAGGTGCTGTAAAGATATGGCAATGTTGTAAATCTGGGGTCAAAATATTGAAAATTACCAAAGTTACGAGCCTGCATTAAAAAAATTCAATGTAGGCTCATAATATTTTACAACAAGTTTTCAATATGGCCTTCTTATGACCCCACCTCATGAACAAGGGCAGAGGAAATTTTCAGCTCTTGCCTGAAAGGTGATTTCATGCAGGGACCGTGAGATCACCTTTCAGGACAGATTAGCCTAGAGACAGTGCAATTGTTCATGAGACAGGGTCACAAAAAAGGCATGTTGAAAATTTGGGTCAAAAATATAAAATAACAATGACCAAGTTATACCACCAAGTTTAAAACCCCATTAACATACATTGAGCTGCATATGTGTTTCTTCCATTTGCAGTCTAGCTTTGAAGAGTGAAGATGTGTCTCTGGTCCAGACAGGATTATGGCATTGGACCCCAATGTATAAGTAAGGGTTTGGGGGTGCAGTGGGATGTTCATGTGTGTGTGTGGGGGTGCAACGGCCACAAAAGACATCAATGGACTTTTTGTTTTTACAGGTTAAAAAAAAGTACAATGGTCTGCAAAAGACATCAATGAACTTCTTTTTCAGGAAAAAAAAATACACAAGGATTCCTGCACTGGGGAATTGGGTACCCCCTAGTGCCATGGTTACATTTATGGGGTGTAAGTTGGGTGGTGGGTGCAGAGAGGAAGGGTCAGGTGGGGGGAAAACAAACAAATAAATGGGGATTCCTGCATTAGGACATTGGACACCCCTAGTCTCACCGTTATGTTTCTGTGGGGGGAGTGGGGTGGTGGGTGTGGAGGGGGAGGGTCAGGTGGAAGGGAGGAAATGATAAAATAAAGAAAGCAGAAATAACCATGCAAACATGGCAGTGGATGGGTGGGGACAGGTTAGTAAGCAGAAATGAAGATCCCTGCACTAGGGGATTGGGCACCCCCCAGTACCACTGTTACATTTTTGTGGGGGGGAAGTGGGGTGGTGGGTGCTGAGAGGGAGGGTCCAATGGGGAGGAAACAATAAATAAATAGCAAAAAAGAATCACACAAATAACTGCACATGCACAACAGTGGATGGGGGGGTTGTAACAAGATTTTGTGATCAGGACACTGGGGACTGGGCACCCCAGTGTCACTATTATGTTTCTGGGGAAGTGGGGTGGTGGGTGTGAGGGAGGGCTGGGTGGGGTATATGCATAATAATAAAAAAAAAGAAATTGACCATGAGAGTAAAACAGTGCAGTGCGGAGTGCTTCACAGACCAGGAGGCGACTGTTGGAACTCCAACATGTTGATTGGTTGCAAGGAATGCTAGGAATGCAGGAGTCCTTTTCTCACAGTAAGAGGTCTGCAGGGCTATGCCCACTGCAACCCTAAAAAGCTGGGTAATCGGTATTTACTATTGCATGTGAAACAAGAGAAACTACATTAAAGACAACCCTAGCGCTTTGAATTCAAACTGATTCATCAGTAGAAAAAGAGCTCAGTCCCTGTCATTTAGACATCAGCCAGATGAGGTGGTTACAGGAGGATTTGTGCCAGTCACTTTCCACCATTCTATCTGGAACTACCACAGCGTTTTTATGGTGAGCGAGGTGCTGGACATGGTCTGTAAAGGGTGGTGGGTGCTGAGTGGGTGGCCTAGGCTAGGGAAAGGGGGCATAATATCAAGCTTGCTAATACAGTACCTTCTTAAACCAAGTGATCTCCTCCCCTAGTAGGGTCAACTACAAAACTGGCACTGCTACCCTACTAGTCAGCCACCCTGACAGAATCACCTCCACAGAAGTCCTGCCTGACTTCCTAAGTGATCACTCCCCAGTCACGTGCAAATGGTCAGTCAAAGCACCTCTGGTGGAGCCTTCCACTATGAAAGCCATATTGTTCCGCACTCACAGACTTCCTCTATTCCATGGCCTCCTGTGCCAGGTTGATTGGTCCTTCCTGTCACACACACAAGATATAAATACAGCACTGGAGTACTTCATACTCCAGTTCAACAGAGTGTGGGATATTGTTGCCCCCTATAAGACCGTCACCAGCAAAGGTACCTCCCAAGCATGGTTCACCCCCACTCTCAAGTCCTTAACCACACAGCATGATACAGCCTGAGCCCTGTTTAAGGAATATGTTCATCATTCTTTCCTCCAAAAGTATAAAGAGCTCAGGAACACTGTCAAAGCCCAAATTAAAACTGCCAAGACAAACTACCTTAAAAATAGTCAAAAGACCCTTCTCATTCATCTTAAACAGTTATGGGTTGGGATTAATGATATTCAAGCAAGGAAACATCTTCCCCATTCTATGGTTCCATGTCATTTCAATGAATTAATTTTAATGAGTGCAAATACAGTGAGTCTTTTATAGTGACGCAAAATACAGCCACCAGCAACTTCAGCGAGGGCACTTCTCAGCTACTATATCCAGATCTGCAACTGAAAATCACTCCAGTGAGCATTTAAGCAGTTCCAGCTTGTTATTGCAGGGAGGCTACACCCTCTTGCACTCCCGGAGGGCTGTACCCGTGAACCCCCCTGTTTCTAAAGTAACATCCTCCGAGGCGCACTTGTACCTCAGAGGTAGGTTATGGACCCGTTATCACTGAATGTGTCTTTCGCTGTAATGCAGTGATCACTATAATTACAATCGCTATTATTGCATTGCTGTTATTGACTCGCTGAAAATGAATCACTGTATGGACTCGCTACCCCATTATATCACTGTGGATGGCTCTGCAATTGAAGGAGGTAAGAACATTGCAAACTTATTTAGCATAACCTTTAGTGACCTATCTGCCTACATCCCTGCTTCAAACACCCACTCTGTTGGGGATGATGATATTCCTAACCTCCCCTACAGACCCAAATTCTATCTAAGAAAGCTAATCTGGGCTGAGACATACTCCTGCTTTGCCCAAACCCAGATCATGACAAGGATAGGCCAGACAACATAGACCTGAAGCACCTTAAATTAGTATTAAGGGAGGTTACTCGCCCCCTCCAAATCATCTTTAATCTATCCCTCTCCACTGGACAGGTACCAAGCCTCTGGGTCGTAGTGCATGTAACCCCTGTATTGAAAGGGGGGATCATGGCCTACCCTCAAATTACTGCCCTATCTCAATCCTACACTCTCTAAAAATGCTAGAAAGGGTGACCGATGACCAGCTCACTCAATACCTGAACCAGCATGAGCTCTTGTTAAAGGAGCAGCATGGTTTCAGGAAAAAATACAGTACTATGACAGCTCTGTTGTAGCTTATGGATTTATTACACAGCATGCTAGACAGATGTGACTTTGCAGGCTCCATAGTCATTGACCTCACCAAGGCCTTTAACCTTATCAACCATGCATTACCCTGCCAGAAACTAATCAAAGTGGGCCTCTCTGCTGATGCTACTCAATGGTTTACCAGCTACTGTATCTGGCATATCAGTCTCAGTCTCTCAAATGCCATGGTACCCTCTCCAAATGCAAACCAGTTACTGTTGGTGTCCCCCAAGGGTGAATCCTGGGCCCATTTCTATTCTGTCTCTTTGTAAACAAGTTTACCTCAACCTGTATGTCCACTAAAATCCTCCTATATGCCGATGATGCAGTAATAACCTCCTCTGACAAATGCCTGGGGAATCTCCTGCAGAGGCTACAGACTTACTTTTCTGCCATCTAGGATTGGTTCTTTTCCAGTCTACTTGTTACGAACACTAAGAAAATAAAAACTATGCTCTTTGCCACCTGCAGTAAGCCCCCCTATTCTCTATCACTACACATTACTTCTTGATCAAATACCTCAGTTGAAAAGGTAGATACCTTCAAGTACCTGGGGATCACCCTTATCTCTGGGTTATTTTATGCTGCACATGTTGACACCTTAGTAAAGACTGATAACTCCAGATTAGAGCTGCTTTATAGATATAGGCATAGCTTCTTGTCAGAGATGCTGCATTGTCAGCTTAATCAACTATGGCCTAATAGTCTATGGTGCTGCTACTGACAGTGTGCTGGCTGGAGCCAGGTGTCTATTGTATAGAACATGACCTTTTGTGCTTGACCTAAGGCAGGACTCCCAAACCTATGCACTTTATAGTAAACTTGGACGGCTAAACCATGACTTGACACTACAACACCTTGGTTACTAGCAGGAAAGCCCTTCTTGGCTTACTGTCCCCAGTGTGCATGTAAAGCTTCATCCAGCTGACCAAAAATATGCCACAAGGGGTGTCGAGCACAACTCCCTGGTGCTACCCCATACGAAATCATCCCTAGGCCAATCCTGCTTCTCTTTTAGATTCTCTAAACTATAATGGCCTGCCCCCTCTCAAAACTCATCTGGCTCCATAAATCTGTTTAAATCACAACTTCTTTCCTTTCTTACTCCCCCCAACCCCTGCAAATGCTATTGCTGATATCATCCCCTGTCTCCTCCTGTCTGGCACTCATGCATGAGCACTTGTACTAGTCAAAGTACTGTCTAGTAACTGCACTACTGTACTCAACCAAAACCTCTGTAACTTGGCAACTCACAGTATCCCACTGATTGTATCGTATAACTGACTGCATTGTATAGACCATTTTGTAATGTTTGGCTGTATTACAGTACATCTATAGTTCACAATGTCACTCCATATATCTCTGACTTGACTTGGCTTGTACTACGAATGTATGTATTTTATACCTGATAATTGTTTTTCTCTGTTGTATCTGACCCTAAACCCTTTGAAAATAGGTACAGCCTAAAGGGTTTTGTGTCGAATAAATAAATAAATAAATAATATTACAATAGGGACTGGGGTGGAAGGGGTTACCACTGGACTACCAGGATGTTTTCTTGTCACAACAGGAGTCAGGGAGAAGGGGGGGTCCAGCTGGCCTGCCACGGTCATCTCTTTTCACATCAGAGATCAGGGAGAGAGAGGGGTGCAAAGGGACTATCAGTGTAATTTATTTTCACAGCCAGGGTCAGGGCAGGAGGGAGGTTACCACTCTACTGTAAGAGAAATTTCATTTCAGAGCAGTGATCAGGGTTGCTGAGGGTACCACTAGATTGCCAGGGATTTATGCACTAGTGTATGGTAATTGATTGAGGATGCAAGCAATGGCTGAAGCTCTGCACGTCTGCCTCTATCGATTCATATGCATGGAGACTTTGTACAGAGCTGCTAGTCACCACATAATAGAACACAAATCGCCCCAACTTAGCACCTTGAATGCCATACGTGGTCATTGGAATACAGGCCTCTGAATATGGAACCTATAAGCAAAGGTACTACTCCATTTGGGATGGGCTATCACCCTTTGCCCATGGATGTCTGTTGCCAGCAGAGAGCTGTGGTGCATTATACTATGCTCTTCGCACAGTGCTTCCACAGTTCGATATTCCTACTTGGTCCTTACAAATATGCCTCCCTCATGACCACGCATTATTTTGCATGGCTTCAATGGCCATGTCTGAATATGGGGCCTCTACCTCCACTGCAGGTATACTGTGAGGTTGGGTGTCAAGCTAGTGTCAATGGGCACTTAAAATGTTATGCTTTTAAAACAACAAAGGATAGTGTACTTAATAAAAAGTGTACTTAAAGGGACACATTCATGTACAGTGGCAGACATAGCTTAAAAGCCCATAAAAAGTTATTTTAATTGAGGTATTGGTCACACATGTAGCTGGAAGCAGTCCAGAGATATAGATGACTGAGTCTGTGCAATATAACTACTACATTAGAACCATTCTTAGAGCCTTATGATGTCAGTGACAATCAAGCAATGATTAATTAAATGCTGTTAAGCACTTCTTAATTGTCACTGACATCAGAAAGTTCTAAGAATGACTCTAATGTAGTATTTGAATTGCACACAACTCAGTCATCTATATATCTGGACTACATCCAGCTACAGGCATGCCTAATGGCTGAATTACAATATATTTTTGTAACCCCCCTGCAAATGGGGGTTCCCAAAAGACTTCCAGGAGCTTGCTTGAATGCTCCAAGCCTGAATGGTGTTTGGCATTTAAGCCTTTTATCAGTGAGTGTTTTTAGAACCTCTGGTACTGTCTCTTTAAGAGCTGTCTGCTTGCAGACATAATTAGTTTGTATGGGGGACTGTGTGTTTCTTTGATTGAGTACCACTCAAGCTGCTGCCAATTCACTTCATTTTTGCAGTCACTAGGAGTGCAAAGGGAACCTATCTGAAAGATGTAACTGTTTGCCAGAAATTATTTAGAGTAATAATGAAATTGCAGTTTGTCTAACCTGCTTTCTTTGCAGTCAGAACTGTGTCTGCTAGTTCCCCATTCTAGTTTTGAACTGCTGAACTGGACCAATCAGTGTGGGGTAAGCTAGCTCTAAAATGGTGCCTTGGACGAATCAGAACTTGACTCATAATCTGAGCCAGCCACAAGAGGATTGTATGGGCAGTGACTCTGGAGATGTAGTTTAGACTTCAGTGCCTTTTGGACCAACAGCAGCAGTCTATTGTGAGTGACAGCCAATCCAGTCAAGAACTGGGAGGAACTCAGAGGAAGTGCCCGGTTTTGTCGGTTGGAGTTTCAGTTGAGCTTTGGCAGTGAAGAAGGAAGGAGCCCTGTGCTTTTCAGTGTGCAGTTTTAGTCAAAAACGTGTGTAAGGCCCAGAGTTCGGTCTGCAGCTTGTGTAACAGCTTGTTAGGACTGAATCCGTCCTGTGAAGAGAATCAAAGGATATCTGAAGAGTAGAAACCAGGCTCACCCTGTAGAAGACTGGAGGAATTGCTGAAAATTGCACTCGGTCTGTCAGGAACTGAATCTGCTATGTGTTCTCCCGGTATTGTGCAGTAATTACGATCAGGATACAGATGCAGCCTGCCTGGTATAGTGCTTTCTTTTATATAAATGTGTGAAGAGGTTTGTGTACCTCAAGTGAGCCCTACTGACATTGAAGGACCCTATCTTATTTAGAGGTCTGAGTACTAATTCAGGTCGCTCCTGTTGAATTGCCACATTAAATCCAAATGGAATTACTGTACTGCTGACTGTTTAATTCTCCTTTTCTCTGTGTGAAAGGGCCCCACCAGCTGCCACGGTTTGGACTAGCCACTAGGGCTTGGGTACCCAGGGACAGTAACTGATAGGGATAGGCCTGTGCACAGAGCCATAGGTAGATGAGTAGGTGATAAGCTAATTAACCTGATTTCCCCTGTCCTTGTTATATCCCCTAAATAAATCAGAGCTGCTTGTTTCAGCAAAGTTATACTGCCTGAGGTATTTGTCTATGTTAAAGTACTGTACTGTGATTGTTGCACTGTATCTCATTTCACAGGTCCCAGTGCCGGAACCAGACCTGGGGGTAAGTGTATACTGTGAAGGTAATTCTGATATATTGTGTGGGCCACTAGTGGGAAGAAAGGGGGGTTGCAGTGTCCCAGAGGGCTGTGACCAAGTTAGTTTAATTATTGCAAACCCTGACCTCTGGGTGGAGGCACCCGCCATTGGATCCAGGCCCCTCAACCTGTTAGTGGCAAATCAGGCAGGGGTAGTAGCCCCTGGGATAGCGCCATCTAGGGGTTACATTTTCATGGGCTTTCAAACTATGTCTGACATTGTACATGAATGTGTCCCTTTAATAACAAGCATTTGTCAACGCTGAATGTTGATTGCGTTGGTCCACTGAGCTTGCTCACTGGCCCTGTGTCACTCGCTCGTTCTGTTTCTCCCAGTGCTGCAGGCTGCTCTTTTGTACTGGGCTCCTGCCTGCATTGTCATGTTTTTCTGCCCACAAAGAAATCTGCAGCTGTCCCGACAGAGATCTGTTGAGGTGGGTTACTCCTCCTCTCACTCGCTCATTCTGTTTCTGCTGGTGCTGCCCTTTTGTACTGGGCTCCCACCTCTGTTGGTGGCTTCTGCCCACAAAGAAATCTGCAGCAGTCCTGATAAAGGTACATTGAGCTAGCTCACTCCCCGTCTCTCGCTCATTCCAGTTCTGCTGGCACTGCAGGCTGGCCTTTTGTAATGGGCTCCTGCCTGTGTTGCCACCTTTTTCTGCCCACAAAGCAATGCACAGCAGTCACGAAAGAGGTCTGTTGAGCTTGCTCACTCCCGCTCTCTCACTTGCTCATTGTGTTTCTCCCGGCACTGTAGGCTGCCGTTTTGTAGTGGTCTCCTGCCTCTGTTGGCGCCTTTTTCTGCCCACAAACAAATCTGCAGCAGTCCCGACAGAGCTCTGTTGAGCTCGCTCACTTCCCCTATCTCACTGACTCATTCCATTTCTGTCAGGACTGCAGGCTGCCCTTTTGTACTGGGCTCATGTCTGCATTGCTGCCTTCTTTTCACCACAAAGAAATCTGCAGCAGTCACAATAGAGCTCATTGAGCTTGTTCACTCACTCCCCCGCTCTCACTCGTTCATTCTGTTTCTTCCACCGCTGCAAGCTGCCCTTTTGTACTGGGCACCTGCATGCATTGCTGCATTTTTCCACCCACAAAGAAATATGCAGCAGTCCCAACAGAGTTCTGTTGAGCTCACTCACTCACCTTCCCTCACTCACTTGTTCTGTGTCTCCTGCTGCTGCAAGCTGTCCTTTTGTACTGGGTTCCTGCCTGCATTGCCAGCTTTGTCTGTCCACA
Organism: Neoceratodus forsteri; assembly: GCA_016271365.2. Taxonomy (NCBI): domain Eukaryota; kingdom Metazoa; phylum Chordata; order Ceratodontiformes; family Ceratodontidae; genus Neoceratodus; species Neoceratodus forsteri. The sequence continues at coordinate 602,531,401 of CM057456.1, read as the reverse complement.
AAGACATGTGCAGCAGTCCCAACACAGCTCCATTGAGGTCACTCATTCCTCCTGTCTCACTCACTTGTTCCATTTCTGCTGGGGCAGCAGGGTGGCCTTTTGTACTGGGCTCCTGCCTATGTTGCCACCTTTTCCTGTCCACTAAGAAATCTGCAGCAGTCATGATAGACCTCTGTTGAGCCCGCTCACTCCCCCTCTCTCACTCACTCATTCTGTTTCTCCCAGTGCTGCAGGCTGCCCTTTTGTACTGGGATCCTGTCTGCGTTGGCACCTTTTCCTGTCCATAAAGAAATCCTCAGCTGTCCCGACAGAGCTCCGTTGAGGACGCTCACTCCTCCTGTCTCACTCATTCATTCTGTTTCTCCTGGCACTGCAGGCTGCCTTTTTGTACTGGACTTCTGCCTCTGTTGCCTTTTTTTTTCTGCTCACAAAGAAATCTTCAGCAGTCCTGGCAGAGCTCCATTGACCTCACTCACTCCCCCGTCTCACTTGCTTGTTCCGTTTCTGCTGCTGCGCAAGGCTGCCCTTTTGTACTGGGCTCCTGCCTGCATTGGCAGCTTTTTCTGCCCACATAGACATCTGCAGCAGTCACGATATAGCTCCGTTGAGCTCGTTCACTCACTTACCCTCTTTCACTCGTTTGTTCTGTTTCTCCCACCGCTGCAGGCTGCCCTTTTGTATTGGTCCCTGCATGCATTGCTGCCCTTTTCTGCCCACAAAGAAATCCACAGCAGTTCCAACAGAACTCCATTGAGCTCACTCAGTCCCCCTCCCTCACTCACTCATTCTGTGTCTCCCGCTGCTCTTTTGTACTGGATTCCTCCCTGCATTTGCAGCTTTTTCTGCCCACAAAGACATCTGCAACAGTCCCTACACAGCTCCGTTTGAGCTCGCTCACTCTCTCTCTCTCACTTGCTCGTTCCATTTCTGCTGGAGCCACAGGCTGGCCTTTTGTATTGGGCTTCTGCCTGCATAGCTGCCTTTTCCTGCCCACGAAGAAATCTGCAGCAGTCACAATAGACCTCCATTGAGCTTGCTCACTCCCCCCTCCCCCTCTCTCACTCGCTCATTCTGTGTCTCCCAGTGCTACAGGCTGCTCTTTTGTGCTGGGCTCCTGCCTGCACTGGCACCTTTTCCTGCCCACAAAGAAATCCACAGCTGTCCTGACAGGGTTCTGTTGAGGTGGCTCACTCCCCCGTCTCACTCACTCATTCTGTTTTTCTTGGCGCTGCAGGTTTCCCTTTTGTACTGGGCTCCTGCCTCTGTCTGCATCTTTTTTTGCCCACAAAGAAATCTGCAGCAGTCCTGACTCTGATGGCCTCACTCAATCCACCTGTCTCACTCGCTCATTCCTTTTCTGTGGGTGCTGCAGGCTGCCCTTCTGTACTGGGCTCCTGCCTGCATTGCCACCCTTTTCTGCCCACAAAGAAATCCACAGCAGTCATGATAGAGCTCCGTTGAGCTTGCTCACTCCCCCTCTGTCACTCGCTCATTCTGTTTCTCCCACTGCTGCAGGCTGCCCTTTTGTACTCAGCCCCTGCATGCATTGCTGCCTTTTCCTGCCCACAAAGAAATGTGCAGCAGTCCTAACAGAGCTCTGTTGACCTCACTCCTCCCCCCCTCCCTCGCTCGTTCTGTGTCTCCCGGCGCTACAGGCTGCCCTTTTGTATTGGGCTCCTGCCTGCATTGTCACCTTTTCCTGCCCACAAAGAAATCTGCAGCAGTCCTGACAGAACTCAGTCGAGCTCGGTCACTCTCCCCCCCACTCACTCAATGCCAATATGTTCCAAACACTGATTTCTGACAGCAACTGCAGTATTCTGCACTGGAAGCAAGGAAACACATTTCAGCCAAGATGTGAAAAATGACAGCTGTACTGTTCATAAGGAGGTGTGAACAAATGCCAGTGTTGAAAATCTGGCATGAAAATATTACTAATTTGCAAACTTACAAGGGTGCATGGAACCTGCACAACACATGTTCGTAACACAGTCATTTTATGCAGTTTCAGCACAAAATTTTCAACATAGGCATTTTAGGACCTCTGCTCATGAACAGTGTGTCAGTAGGATTTTCTTAATATGTCCCGAACACTCATTTCCCACAGTGACCACGCTGTGAGCTGGAAGAGCGAAAACACATTTCAGCCAGAATGTGAAAAATGACAACTGCACTGTTCATATGGAGGTGTGGCAAAATGGTAATGCTGAAACTCTGGAGTGAAAATATTGCAAAGTTGCAAAGGTATGAGCATGCATGGAAACTGCACAATGCGCATTTGTAACTCACTCATTTTATGGACTTTCATCACCAAATTTTTCAACATAGGCATTTTAGGACCTCTGCTAATAAACAATGTCACTGTCATTTTCATTATGTGTCCCAAACACAGATTTCCCACAGCGACGACGCTATTCTGCGGCGGAACTGCAAAAACACATTTCGGCCAGGATGTGAAACTTGACAGCTATACTGTTCGTAAGGAGGTTCAGAACAATGGCAATGTTGAAAATCTGGAGTGAAAATATTATAAATTTGTGAAGTTACGAGCATGCGTGCAAACTGTGCAATGCACACTTGTAACACAGTCATTTTATGGAGATTCACCACCAAATTTTCACCATAGGTATTTTAGGACCTTTGCTCATGAACAGTGCCACTGTCATTTTCTTAATCTGTCCTGAACACTGATTTTGCACAGCGACCGTGTTATTCTGTGCCGAACGTAAGAAAACACATTTTGGCCAGGATGTGGAAAATGACAGCTATACTGTTCACAAGGAGGTCTGAAAAAATGCCAATGTTGAAAATCTGGCCTGAAAATATTGCAGACTCTCAAAGTTATGAGTGTGCGTAGCAACTATGCAATGCATGCTTGTAAAACAGTCATGTTTGGGATTTTTCCCCACCAAACATGCAGAATAGGCCTTTTGAGAGCCCACCTCATGAACACTGGCAGTGTCATTTCTTTAATCAATCCCGAAAGGTGATTCCATGCAATGACCTCAAAATCATCTTTCGGGGCTGATTAACAACATGAGAGTGCCAGAATTCATGAGGAGAGGTCCCAAAAACCCCATGTTGAAAATTTGTTGCCAAAATTCCTAAAAATGCCAGAGATATGCATCAAAGTTGAAAAACCCCTATTTATTCCATTATACAACTTACCAGCATTTCCTCAGTTCGCGGTCGGCTTTGAAGAGTGCAGATGTGTTCCCGGTCCACCAAAGATCATCGTGCTGGACTCTGTAGGTAAGTATGGGGTGAGGCTGTGGGAGGAGGGTGCACAGTGGGTGGGGCGGGTTGTGGGAGGGGGGCAGGGAGACCGCCGAGGGACTGCTTCCTCCTTTACAGGGTAAAAAAAAAAAATTATGACATCGTGGGACCATTTTTTTAATATTACAGGGGCATGTGGCATGCTGGGGTGGGCTCCCAGTGTACCAATGGAGTCTTCTGTTTGAGGGGGGCAGCTGTAGCTGATGGGGAATTGGGCACCCACGTCAGCACACAAGAAAAGAGGGTGTTACATTATGCTGATGGGGACTGGGTACCCCATCGGCAGACAACATAAGCGGGGGGGGAGTTAACCTTATGGCACTGAAGCCGATGGGGTTGGGGCTCCATTGGCAAACAAACACAGTGGGGGGGCACATGCTACCCAGGGGAAATGGGCACCCCCTCAGTGGGTGTGAGGGGGTTAATATTGTTTGTGAGCATGGCAGCAAGCCACTGCCATGTTCACAAACAATATCAGTGTCTTGAAGTTCCACCCTGCAATGATGGATCGCTCCCTCATTACAGCGAATGGCTGAGGCTGCAATGACGAGGCAGCCCCTGATTGCAGCGGCTAAAGTTTTACAAGTTGGTGGCATGCTGGCTGAACTAGTGTCAGCAGTAGTGTGCCACGGCATTGGGGGAAGCGGGCCAAGCCTTTACAGTCTATGGGGGTTTTGGCCACAACAGTGCTGCACCTCCACAACCTGCTTCTGGAGAAAGCTGCCGCAATATGTTTCTTGCACATGTGCGCAATCAACATAAAAATTGGTAAAACACAAAATGAAACCCAGGCACTGAAGTGATCAGTAAATATGATACTGCTCTCTAGGTGTATCAGTTATCTGTCTTTGCATTTTTCATTTGCTGTTTATCCCAAAACAATTGCACTTCCCTTTGGAATCAAATTTTAGTTGAAAAAAAAGCAAAAATACTTTAATAAACAGTGAAGGGGGTGCCAGAGATTTCTCTTGGCTAATTAAAAGCATCCCACTCTAACTTCTTAGGGATCCAGAACCACTCAGCTTTGCTTCTAGGTTCTCAAACCTTATGAAGTCAAGAGGAGACATGGTAGCACACATGTATAGCGCTGATTATTGAGCACTGCACTTTTGAGCAACTCAGTAATGGCACTCTACAAGAGCGCGGGTGGTGCAATACAGTACTATATCCTGCATAGCGAGTACAGCAAGGAGCTGTACTCACTACTGCAGGATATAGTATGCTTTGTGGCTGGTTTCTGCCGAGCTGCTTGCATAGTGTAGTGGTGTACACCACTGCTTGCGATGCAAGCTGACCCTGGTCTGGCTACAGGCAGAAACATTATTTTTCCTTCACAATACAGTAACTTGCTCCGTGGTCCGCACCCTCGGAGCTGGATATTTAAGTTTGGGGGTGCAGGGGAATTTCCCCTCACAAGGGGAGGCACTGGGGGTGCAGCCCCCCCACATAAATAAATATTGCTGTGTGGTTTAGTTAAGTATTGTAGCAACCACTGCTATTTGCAATGGTCGCTACAATATCCATCGCCCTTTTGACTATGGGCTCAAGTTTGCTCGCCCTATGTGATAGGCGGTCTTTCAGACTCGCCTTTATCACATAGAACCGGAGACACTCTTGGTAAGCCAAGAGATATCTCCTGAGCCCTATTTGCTTATAGTATAAAGTAAGTCAGAAATATTTTATTTAACACAAATTATTTCCCTGTGCCTTCCAGTATCTTTGGTACTTTATGTTAATTTTGCTAAAATGAAAGTTTCCTTCCATTTGACTTAACCATGCATCAATCATGTGGTCTGCATACTTCTGCAATCAGTTGACTGTAGTACTGGTTGGAACTTTTTTGCTATACAGTTGCACAGCAGGGCACCAGCAGACACGTCAACACATGCCTGGCAGTCCCTGACAAGAATATCTTCATTGCACTTTTAGCTGCTTACTATGCTGTTCATACTTTGTTTCTCCCTCACTCCTCCTGCCAGTGTAACTTTCTGGTGTCGGTGTTTCACCATCCAGGAAAATGTACTGACAGGTGGGACCAGTCCATATATATATTTTATTTTTTGTTAGCAGGGCAGTTTGGGTAACTGCCTGACAGGGAAGTTGCCACAGCTGGTGGCAACATTAATAAAGGCTGTCTGTGGCCAGCAGCCATTGTGCCAGTGGAAATATTAAGAAAGTTCTGTTGGAGCAGGAAACACCTCTACGTAATGTAGCATCTATAAATCCCCTCTGGTGCAAAGCACTGCCACTGTGATCTGTAATGTACATGTTTGTAAGGGTGTGTGTGTGTGTGTGTGTGCAAGTATTTGCCTGAGTGTGTATGTTTATGAATACACTGTCAGTCAAACCTTCACATGGCCCAGTACCATTGGTACTTTGCTTTCTATTGTAATTGCCATGTTTGAAAATCTAACTGTCCCAGTTAACAAGCATGTTTCAGAAAGATTCTCGGCTAATATTGCTTTTGATTTAATTTAAGTCCCAAATGCAGTTCATGACAGTTTTCACTTTCTGTTGAGGGAGAAGTTTTAAAGGGAGCATGCACATTATCCCCATTTATACCTTGTGTGAAGTATAGTGCCTTGTAAATGTTCAATTTGACCATCTGGAGAGGCAACAGAATGGCATAAGTGACACAGTCCTTTCAATGGAGACATAGCATGAAAAGATTCCCACATGGTTTCAGGATGGGAGTCGTCATTTCATTTGCATAGGAAACAAAGGCTATAGGCATCATAAGGCATGCAGCATGACTTAAATAGGGTATACTGTCACTACAGCGACAACTTTACAGTATCATGGTCGATACCAACAACATCACCATGTCACTGTAAAGTCAGTCTGGGACCCCGGCACCCTTCCCCGAGGTCCTGCACCCCATCCCCAACTCAGCTCCATCTCAGAGTTGAGAATTCAGAAGAGGGGGTGCACTGTATGGGTGGGGGGCACAGCCCCCGATAAAACAAGAAGAATACACACACTGGCACTTTCCCGACCACAATTGCGGTCAGTGTAGTGGTGGCAGGGTAATGTCACATCAACATAAAATTGTCAGCGCGGCATCATGGATCCATTAAATAGCATGCATTATATGTAGCACACCAGAAAGATGCATACCAAACTTATTATTATTATTCTATAGGGAGAGAAGTGGGTTTGCTTAACCTCATACAGGCATATGGAAAAGATGGAGAATTTACAGTACGTGTTCCATGTTAGAACTGCATATCTGAATATGCACCTGACAGCTGCTCAGAATTTACTTGCTTTAAAAATGTCTAAAGAGATGGGGTCTACAGTATGTTATCAATGACTCAAGACTAATAACCATTAACAAAATGAATAGGAATGGGTGAAATTCTGGGTTTTCATACAAATTATGTTTCCATGAGTATCACTGAATTAAATAATTGTTTTAGTGTGAATGGAGAAACCAAGCAAAAATCCAGCAAAAAACACTGTTTCCGTGTAAAAATGGCAATTAAAAAAAAAATTCAAACACACCATTTATGCATAAAAATTGAAGTCTTTTGTGCAAAAAATGCAATTTTTATGCAATATTCTTTTTCTGAGAAAATAGACAATTTCAACAGAATTTTCATGGAAATAATGCTGTGCAGGTCTTAAAGATCAGGATATGGCTTACTTTGAAATATAATCAGGAAAGAACATACCAGTGCCAAAATAAAGTGGAAAAACCTTAGAACTTTAAGGAAAACCTTGAAAATGCTGCAATGTTATTGACATTCACATTTTCTGGGAACTTTGGATAATTTCTAAGTCTTTGTCTGAGCTTTTCCAGGCAACAGTGTGGTAATTGATAGAGCTATGCAAAGTGATGAATTCTGCCTGCAGAATTCTGGAGGAGTGACGGTTCTGCTTGTTAAATATTTTTTTGAATTATTTTGCTAAATTCTGCAGAATTCCAAAAATGTAGCCTGGGTTTTTAAATTTATACCACAGATTATGTTTTCTGCATGTGATTTTTCATAGAAGAATAGTTCTCCAGATTTTATAATGAAAAATCAGTGTATTAGAATTCTGAGACAGTTTCTAAACAGACAACTGACCATCAAAACAAGCATTTGTAAATGCCAAACACTGCTGCTCATTAAACCATTTGTTTGTTAGGATTCACCTTATATACTGTACATGACATGTGTCATTTATAGTATATTGGCAAAAATGTCATTTCACACCAAAGGTGTGAAAACAGATCTTGTCCAGGATTTTAACAATGACATGTCACATTTATGAGGTCATGTGGAAAAATGGCTATGTTGAAAGGTTGGAGTCAAAATATTGAAAATGAGTGAAGTTATGAGTGAATGTTGAAATGGTGTAACGTTCATTCATAAGCTAGGCAGTTAACCATATTTGTTCACCAAATGTTCACCACAGCCTTCCTATCAGCCCACCTAATGAACACATTAGATGAACATGTTTAAATGCTTGACAAAATGTCATTTTGTGCCACAGGTACGAAAACATATTTTGACCAGGATTTGAATCACGGCATCTGTCACATTCATGAGGTTCTGTGAAGCAATGGCAATGCGGAACATTTTGGGTTAAAATATTAAAACTTGGCAAAGTTACTAGGCTGTGTTCACAAATTTCAATGTAGGCTCATAACTTTGTTGTTTTTAAATATCTGTATGCCAGATTTTCAACATAGCCTTATTATGAACCCACCTCAACTCCTGCCTGAAAGGTGATTTTGCTCAGGGACAGTAAAATCACCTTTCAGGATGTGAAAACACATTTTGGCCAGGATTTGAAAAATGACAGCAGTCACATTCATGAGATGGTGTGAATAAATGGCTATGCTGAAAATTTGGGGTCAAAATATTGAAAATTATTAAAGTTACAAGCCTGCGTTCATAAAAGTCAATATAGGCTCATAACTGTATTGCCTGTTAACATTTTTGCTCCAAAAGTTCAACATACAGTAGCCTTCTTGTGACCCCACCTCATGAACAATAGTGGAGAAAATGTTCAACTCCTGCCTAAAAGGTAATTTTGCCCAGCAACTGCGAAATCACATTTTGGCCATGATTTGAAAAATGACTTCTATCACATTCACGAGGTGCTGTGAAGAAATGGCTATTTTGAAAATCTGGGGGCAAAATATAGAAAATTATCAAAGTAACAAATCTGTGTTCAGAAACTTCAATGTATGCTCAGAACTTTGTTTTTTAAGAGGAGAAAATATTCAACTCCTGCCCGAAAGGTGATTTCGCACAAAGACTGCAAAATCACTTTTTTGGGACAGAATTACCTAACGTCACTGGCATTGTTCATGAGGTGGTGTCCCAAAGAAGGAATGCTGAAAATGTGGGGCAAAAATATTGAAAAATGACCATGTTATGCTACTAAGTTCAAAACCCCATTAAAATACATTGAACTGCATACCTGATTTCCTCAATTCATGGTTGAGGGTTGATTAGTGAAGATGAGTTTGCAGTCAAGAGAAGATGGCAGCGTTGGACCTCCGGTGTGTAAGTAAGGGCTTGGGGGTGGGGGGTGCTGAGTGTGAGGGTAGGGTGGGGGGTAATAATTGAGCAAGAGACAATGATGGATGGCTTTCTATTTTACAAGTTTCAAAAAAAAAATGATGAGTGACAGTTTTCTATATTTTAAGTAATGACACTGGGGGATTGGGCACCCCCAGTGTCCATGTTATGTTTATGGGTCATAGGGGTGGATGCTGAAAAGGATGGTTGGGTGGGGGGATCAGTTAAAAGAAAAAACTAGGCAGGATGACACTGGGGGATTGGGCACCCCCAGTATCCGTGTTATGTTTGTTGGAAGGGGAGTTTGTTGCAAGGTTGGAGGAATGGTCAGATGTATGGTAGCTCAGATTCATTGCAAAGAAGTGCAAGATAATGCACCTGGGAAACAAAAACCCAGGGGAAGAGTACACAATGGGGGGTGAGATACTGACAACAGTAAAAATGGAAAGGGACCTGGGGTAATTATATCAGATGACCTAAAGGTGGGCAAGCAATGTGAGAAGGCAGAAAGGAAGGCTGGGGATATTGGGATGCATTGGAGAGGCATCAATAGTAGAAAACAGGAAGTTGTTATCCCTCTGTACAGACAGTTGGTGAGACCCCATCTGAGTACTGTGTGCAGTTCTGGAGACCCCATCTCCATAAAGACATAGACAGAGTGGAGGCTGTCCAGAGGAGGGCAACTAAATGGTGCAGGGTCTGCACCAGAAGACATACGAAGAAAGACTAAAGGAGCTTAATATGTATATCCTTGAGGAAAGAAGGGAGAGAGGGGACATGATAGAAACTTTCAAGTACTTCAAGGGAATTAACAAAGTCCAAGAGGGTAGCATCTTTCAGAAAAAGAGATGTGCAAGAATAAGGGCGCACAATTTGAAGATAGAGGGGGGACGGCTCAGAGGTAATGTGAGGAAGTATTTTTTCATGGAGAGGGTTGTGGATGCATGGAGCAGCCTCCCTGAGGAGGTCGTGGAGTCAAGAACAGTGGGGGAATTCAAGCATGCATGGGACAGACATAAGGCAGTCCGAGTGGGGGGTAGGAGGAAGTAAGCTGTTGGTTAACTAGGATCTGCAGCTTATCTGTTAGGTAGAAAAATGGGCAGACTAGGTGGGCCAAGCTGTCCTTATCTGCTGTCACATTCTATGTTTCTATGTTTCTATGAGTGCTCAGAGGGAGGGTTGGGTGGAGAGAGCAGTTACAGGGGCCTAGCTACAGACATCGAGGGGCGATTTTCTTTGTTACAGGCAATAGATGAATAAAATAAAATAAAAAAAACCATGAGGTGGTGACACTGGGGGAATCGGACACCCCCAGTGACAGTGCTATGTTTGGGGGGAGAGGGGCGATTGATACTGAGAGGGAGGGTTGTGTGGGGGGCAGTTATGGGAGGGCAGAAACAGACATTGACAGACATTTTTTTTATGTTTTTTTAACAAGACTAAAGATGACAGACTCCTTTGAAAGCCGTTCAGCTGTTTACTGACAGCTTCATGCAAATCAAAGTACCGAAGTCCTTTCTTATTGGAGTGACTTTGGTCCTTTGAAATACATAAAGTTTCAGCCCACCAAGCAGAGAGTGATGTCAGGACCACAGCCCATGGTCATTGATGTAGACTGCTGAGGACCTTGCTTTTGTGAACTGCGTATGGCTCGCAGTACACCCCCCAAAAAAATCCCTATCATTGGGATAGTTAACACTGGGTGCAAGTGCAGCCAATATAAAATCAGACGGAACCCCAAGAAGGTGTTTAAGAGCTATCAGGAAGTAAATGAGTGAAAAGACTGACTGTACATACAATATAATGGTCACAGAAACCTGTTTTGTGGGGCAGTTCATAGAACTGTAGAATTCTGGGGCAAAACGTGAAATTTTAGCATATCCCGGTGTGAAATTGTGCCATTCAGCTTTTAAAGAAATTCTGCAATATTAGTTAGAACTTTCCAAAATTCTATGAAATTCTGTTCCACCAGAATGATTCCCCACAGCACTAGTGGCAGCTTGTTACACAAATTGCTGTAGCTAACATTACCTCAGATTGTCTTGGGCAAGAAGGTTTATGATCTTGAGGAGAATTAAACCTTCAGTTTATTGATTTATAGACTTGTGCTTTGAACCTTGTACCATCCAACCAACCAATGATGTAAATAACTGCACCACTACTGTATGACCTACATGCTTCCACTGTTTATTCGACTTCTCCGAGCTGGGTGTTTCTGTCATTTTTTTTACAGATAACATCATCAACTTTAAGGCTGTCCCAATGTACATTAATACTGAAGCTACAACACCACACCAATTTAAAGGGATGCCAGTGTAATCTTGGATGCTTTATTATTGTCAGGTAGAAATGCAGCGTTAAAACTGATAGGAAAACATTCATTTCTTTATTGCACAGCAAAAATGGAAGGTCAACAGTTATGACATATTATAAAACTACAGCCCATCTTAAAAATATGTAACATCTTTTTCAAAAGCAAGTTGTACAACAAGCCCATAACTAAATAACATGCAGGCAAAAAATTCTTGATGTTAAAGTACATGTGAGACCAATATTAAAACAGACAGAAGCAATCAGAAATGCATAATGTAGCTCTCTGAGACTGTCTGAATGTTATAGAAAAGATGTTCTTAGCAAGACACACAACACCTATACTTTACCTCTCAGTGCATATGAACTGTAAATATTTTTTTTATTCCTGTAGTATTTTTTGTTTCAGAACTTTTCAAGTCCAATCAGAACCTAGTAAGTGGCTAAAGTGGAGCATGTGCTGCTTTCTGCATTTGTGTAACAGGGTGCTCTCTAAGGACCCACCCTTGTCCTGCCCACATCTTGAACAGCCCATACATCTGTTCAGGATTTGGGCTGGTGAGGATCTGGGACCCATACATGGGTGAGCAAATGCTTAGTGCAACTGGGTGATCCCAAACAGTTAGTGTTGGAGGGGCCACCTCCAGGGCCATGGTCATGTCCACTAGTGTGCCCCAGGGCCCCATTCTGGGCCCACTCCTCTTTTCCCTATTTATAAACTCCTTACCAACAGACATCCTCTCATGTGAGGTCATACTATATGCAGACAACTTGGTATTATTCTACAGTGTCAAGTCCCTGACTAGTCTCTCCACCACTGTCATACAAAACTATGGGGCAGCCCACAACTGGTTCCTGAGAAATAGGCTCCTAGTAAACATGAGCAAACCTAAGGCCATGCTCCTGGGGTCTAAACCCATTATCTCTAAGCTACCCAAAACCCAATCCTCTTTAACTGCTCTATCACCAGATGCCATGCCCCCCTTGAAAATGTATGTTTAAATCCTGGAGGTGAGGAAGGATAGGGGAGACATGATTGAAACCTTCAAGTACATGAAGGAAATAAATAAGACAGGCAAAGAGGGACTTTTCAGATTAAGGAAGGGGAGGGACACTTGAGAGCATAATCTTACATTGAAAGGGGGAAGGTTCAGGAGGGAAATGAGGAGACACCTTTTTTATGGAGAGGATGGTGTCTGGGTGGAATGCACTGCCAGAGGAAGTGGTATCCTGTAGATTAGTGGGCTGCTTCAAAAGGGGATGGGACAGGGTAAGGGGAAAGGTCACTGGAGGGGGGGAGGTGCAGCTGCAGGATAAGGCTGCTAGCTGCAGAATTGAGCAGACTTGATAGACCATAAGGCCTTTATCTGCTGACAATCTTGTATGTTCATATGTACCCTGCTTCAAGTACTTGGGTGTCACCTTCAACCCCTTCCTAACCTTTGCAGTGCATATCAATACTACTGTGCAGTGTATAAACCAGAAACTGGGGGTGAGTTACCTGCTAAAGCACTACCTTACCCCTGAGGCCTATGTTGCTATAGCCCAAGGCAACCTCTTCCCCCTAGTAAAGTAGTGTAGCCCCATACTACTCATACCCTCCTCACATCTGCTTGCGAAGCTCAACACCGGCTACAATATCATCTGTAGGTTTCCACTACTGGCGCTCAGTTCCACTCACCATTGCTCCCTATACCTGACTCCTCCTTCAGGCCACAAACAACTATTTCCTCAGATATATCATTGATAATGCCATCAGAAGTGGAAACCTATCCCCTTTTTCCCATCCTGCTGAAGTAGAAAATCAATACCCACAACCTCCGGTATTCCATCGTCCCACCATTGGAAATTCCTTGGGTTTCCACTAGCCTGGGCAGCAAAGCCTTACCCTTCACTGCTCCCAAACTTTGGAACAAGTTACCTGCCTCTCCCTACTCACTGGACTCGCACCTAACATTCAAATCTCACTATAAAGCAGTGTTGTTGGCCTATGCCATGTGTAACTGCCCCACGGCATGATTTAATGTGTTGTGTGTCTCAAACTCTCTGTACCTATGCCTATTGGATTTGTTGTACTTGCACTCTACTGAACATTTACGCTCACCAGCTTGAAACTTTGTGTATTTTGCACTTGCACCTGTTGTTATTTTCCATTGTACCATTTTCTGTACCGTCTTAACCTATGGAATTGTACTGTCTGTATTACCTATGTGCCATCTTCATGGCCCAAGTTGTGCCTGAAAATGGCCCATTGGATCAGTGCACTAATCCGGTAAACAAATAAATAAAAAAAAAATTATCTGTAGATGTCCCTAGGACGCCGATGTGTAAACCTGACCCTTATGAACTGTGAATTGCAACACATAGGGCAATTTCCTATTCCCTAGAACCATTTAAATTATCATGAAAATAGAATATTTGTACCTTGGCCTAAATCTGCCACAGATGCTTGTCTACAAGTGCAGTCATAATGTCCAGCATTTGACATCACAAATGTTGCCATAGCAACAGACTGCAAAGCCATTAACAGTGGATTATTACTTCAGTTGTAGACAGGCAATAGGAAGAAATGATATCTAAGATACTAAGATCCTGTTTCATTGTAAATTCACTTAGTACATGAAATTGAAGACAAAAGAATAAAAAATACATGTAATATTAGCAAAATTATGCATCATACTCGATGTGTTGCTATATCAATGTCAGAGGCTGTTTAACTTAAATTGCAAAATAACCTCTCCGACTATTGGCCTACTGAATTTCTAGCATCTCCATCACTAGTAAAGTCCTTGAAAAAGTTGTTTTCCCCTATCTTTCTATACATTTCTATGAACAATCTCCTTGGCCTATTTCAGTCTGACTTTCACTATTTGCATAGTACAGAAACTATATTCCTTTGGTTTGACAATGAGCTTCTTGTTACTTCTGATACTGACTTTTTTTCTCTCTTTATAGATCTTGGGCAGGATTCTCAAAGAGTTTGGGAACTAAGTCCCACTCCGAAGCCACAGTTATGTACCGAAATCTTTCTTGTCATGATAATGAGCTGGTGTGATAAAACGGCCATGTTCAAAACTTGAGGTCAAAATATTGTAAATGTCTAAAATTAAGAGTGAATGATGAGAAATTTAAATGTACCTTCAAAATTCTTATGATTTTTTTTTTTAACATTGATCCCAAAATAACATAGTCTTTTCATGACCACACTTCATGCACGAACCTGGTAGGTGAACTTTTTAAATTCTGCCCGAAAGATGATTTCACAGAGCGAATGTAAAATCACTGTTCAGGTCTGATTTGAAAAATTACACCTACCCTGTTAATGAGGCAGGGAAGAAAAAAGACCATGTTTTGAATCTGGTGAAAAATTAATAAATGACAAAGTTATGAGTAAAGGTTCTAAATGCTTTGACATACGTTAACTGCATTTACCGTGTTTCCTCAAGTCCCTATCAGTGTTGAAGATCACATACATGTTTTCTTCACAGAGTAGATTTTCAGCACTGGATTCATTTTAGGTAAGTGAATAGTGGGGGTTGTATGGGATGGTCTGTGCTGGGTGAGGCTTCAGGGTGGTGGTGGGATTGGTCAGGGTTGGCAGCAAAAGATATTGATGGATGACTTTCTGCTTTTAAGGTGTTAACAAAATGAAATAGAAAACTGGTAGACAGAGTAGAAAAGGGTTCATGAGGGGTACTGAAGAGAAGGATGGATCTTTGGGAACAGAGAAAAATGGCTGGGTGTGGCAGAACAGGGTTGGAAGGTGGTATTGGGCAGAGGGGTTGAGCAGGTGGGACAGAAAACAAATAACAGGGAGCAACATGATTTGCAGGTGGTTAGAGTTTTTTGTTATACTTTTATAATACATGACTTAACCATTTTCCAAACACAAACAATTTATTGAAATACCAAACCTTCTAGAGGTCCTGAACAATGGCAAAGAGGGTGGGGTTGGTTGGACAGTGCCAAAGAGTGCCTAGAAAGACAGTTCCCACTCTAATTAAAAATGGTAATTGCTCATAAGGGGATTTGTGTGTCTGCATGGAAACCCACTTTATACATCCCAAATAATACTGCATGGTTTTAAGTTATAAAAAGTCATTATGTAAGGCTCTATGTGAAGAACAACTATAAGAAACTAACAGAAAAATGGGGGTGACAGGTGTACTGGCCCTTTAAGACCTATAGCTTTATGGTCACTGACACCCAGTCCCTGTGAGCCACTAAAAACTTGATTGACTCTTTACTATAGGAAAAGTCCATACAGATATTGTAGAAATGTACAGAGAAACGTGTATGCATACTGATCTGAAGTAAACATGTTTTGAATGGGATTTTCCCTTTCCTTTGATAATGGCCTGAAAAGGTTAACAAGGGGATAGAAAGACAGGCATAAGGAAAGGGGAATCCAAGAGCCAGTTGAAAACCCCCTATTTGGTCTGGCTGTAACTACTTGGCAGATTTAAGCAAAAGGGTTGGCTAGAAAACCCAACAGTAAAGAGAAGAATGTATTTAGCAATAAAAATATATCTGATGTTTCTGGATGTTTTAAATGTTGGATGAATGATACAGTACAGCCAAACTGTAACAAACCCAGTTTTCCTGAAAAGCCCCATCTTTCAAACTCCCGCATAAACATGCTTTATTTTCACAGTTTGCTGTTCAGCCTGTTGTTCTGACTAAATGCTCATTGAGGGACAGTTAATAACAGGTACAGTACCGTTAATGCATAGGTGAAGTCCTATTTATTACCTAATAATCACCCATGGCCTGTACTGCATTTAAATTATGCACACCTTGCTACAGTATTCTACTATAGAGCACTACTCACGGCTTTCACTAGTTACAGCTTTTCGACTTTTTGAAACATGTCTTAATAGAAAAGGGATATTTTCACCATCATTCAAAAGCTTCAAATCCTGACGCATTTAGAGAATGGTAAGAGGGCAGTGGACATGACAATGAATACCTGATTGGTAAGTTGACTGTTACTGATATCAAGGACGTCAAACAAAAGTTCCTCAATTTGCAATGACTGTAGAAAACTCACCTGGGACTGAACTTTGGAAAAATATGAGAACAAGCCAAGACAATGAGAGGGATGCCACAATTTATTTGAGATTATGACAAAAGTTCTACTTTTTCAGCCAAAACTAAGTGGTTGCATGCAGTTCACAGCCAACCATGGCAGGTTTCATGGATATAAAAGGTGCCATGGTTTCCAGCAACTTTGTCTGTGTGGTGAGAACCTCAGTGCAGCCGATTATGGGTATCCTCCCATTCGTCAGCAGCATCAGTCTGTTGATTGTAAGAAAGTCTCTGTCTGGGGAAGCACTCTGCAATGCTGAGACAGGACTGTACTGGTGCTCTCTTCCAAGGGAAACCCTCATTCATGGTAGTGAGCAAAGTGCCCCTTGCCACAAAAAACAAAGATTGGGTGGTCATCCTGGGATGCACTAATGCCACTGGAAACCATAAGCTGCGAGTCCCTGTGGGCAGTAAATCTCAGGGACCCTAGGTGCATTTGAAGCATAAACTGGACAAATCTACCTGTATGGTATGAGAACCAACAATCTGCCTGGATGCAAGAGGATTTTCCTCAGATGGTACTGAAGAGAATATGTATTAAACATTAAAGGAGTAGTCCACCCAGAATGTGCAAAAAACATATGTTATGTAGAGTGTTTTGATATGTATGTTAAGTCCTAGTGTGTCCTTCCCTCTGTCTGCTATTAGGAGTTTTTCCTAAATTAGCCTGCTAGCTGTATGGTAGTTTTATGACACCTGGAGATCTCCATAGGTTTATTAGCTTTCTTTTTCCTACATTGCACCCTGTCTCACGTGACAGTGGTCTAGCCATGCCCTTATATTTAGCACGTGTACTGTTTTAAAATCAGTCACTATCAGAGTAGCAGAGCCCCACGACAGTTCATCACACAGCTTCCCATGCATCTACTAAGAACATAGATATAATGAATGCTCACAAATCCAAACTAAATCTGTTATCTCCCAAGCAGTTCAATTATTGAGATCTTGCTGTAGAGACAAAAGGTTATACTTGTACATTTATGCAGTACATTAAGCATCGGGAACAGATTCTTTCATGAAACTGTGCTATATACTGTACATGTAAACAAATATATATATATATATATATATATATATATATATATATATATATATATTTATATCACCCTTGTAAATGGGGGTTCCCAAAAGTCTTCCAGGAGCTTGTCTGAGTGCTCCAAGTCTGGGCAGTGTTCAGCGTCTAAGCTGTTTAAATGTGGTTCCAAGTGAGCGCTATTTGAGTCTTCACGTACTGTCTCTTTAAGAGCTGTCTGCTTGCAGACTTAATTAGTTTGTATGGGGGGACTGTGTATTTAATGCTTGAATCCTTCCCGAGTTGCTGGCTACTCGCTCCATTTCTGCCATCGCTAAACACTCAGAGGGAGCTTTACTGAAAGGTGTAACTGTCTGCCAGGAATTGTTTAGAGTGATAATGAAAATACAGTTTGTCTAACCTGCTTTCCTTTCAGCAAGGACTGTGTAGTGTAGCTCTTTCATTTTGGTCCTGGACTGCCGAATTGGACCAATCAATGGGGATGGAGTCCATAAAATGGAGCCTGCTGGCAAATCGGAACTTGGACTCTCATTTGGAGCCTACCTGAACTGGGGCCATATGAAGAGAGCCTCTGGGAAATGTAGTTCTTAGACTTTTGGTGCCTTTTTAAACCAATAGAGGGAGCCTGTTGTGTCTGACAAGGAGAATCAGCCAACTGAGACCTTGTGGATCTAAAAGAAAGCCCCAGGCTGACTGCTGGAGAGCCAGATCAGTAGTGACAATGAAGAGAGAAGGAGCCCTGCTTCTGCTGCGCCGTGTAAGTCATGTGGGAAGCTCGTGTGAGGCCCTGAAGTTCAGCCTGCAGCCGTTGAGAGTGCTAGTTCAGACTGAATCTGAGTTTTGTGAGGAGAAAGAGGATCCAGAAGTGTGGAAGCCAGGCTTAACCTGAAGACCGAAAGTTTACTGAATGCGATCAGCCTGTCACGAACTGCTGATGCTGTGTGTGCTCCAGAGTATTTTTGAAGTAATTGCGATCGCGATTAAGGAGCAGCCTGCGTGGTACAGTACTTTCCTTTTACATATAAATGTGCATAGTTCTTGTGGGGGATCATAATGTTATTTCCCCTTTTTCTGTGAGCTGTGTGCTAAAGCTAGAAGCAGATCCCAGCTTGAGTCGGACTAAATCTGCTTGCTATCAACTGCAGTTGGGTCCAGCCACAAGGACCCTGTCTCCATACCTTGTTGTTTCTGGCAATCCAGCTAGAACATCCTCCATCCAGCTTTCAACTTTGGTATTGTGAGTACAATTCAAGGTATCTCCCTGCAGCCTTTTATCGATTACAAGTGTGTCATCTGATTATTGCTGTTTCATTCTTCACGAACTGAGCCCCAGGGCTCCGGATTACAATTTGTGTGTGCATGTGTTTTTCCATCAAAGTGCCCCAACCAGCTGCACTGACCCTGGCTAGCCCCTCACCATCCTGGGTACCCAGAGAGTGACATTTTGGACCCTATATGCATGCACAGTACTGTGATTTGAATATTTCCAAACCAAATCAACCTGATTGCCCCCTCCTTGTTACTGCCCTCTAATAAATCACACTTGTTGTTATTGAACTATATGCTGTCTGTGGTGTCAGTACATGTAGAAAAAAGCACTACATTGTGTTTGTGTATATTGCCTAACCTTGTTTTACAGGGGGTCCTCAGAGATGTGCTGCAAAATGTCAGTCCTGAGGGTAAGTGTTACTGTATCTGTAAGAAGTGTGCATTTGTGGGGTATTGGGAGGGTAATTCTCATGTATTGTGTGGGCCACTAGTGGGAACCAAGGGGGGGTCACAGTGTCCCAGAAGTCTGTACCCGAGCTAGTCTAACCACTATGAACCCTGACCTCTGGGTGGAGGCACCCTCCTTTGGACCTAGGTCTCTTAACTTGTCACTAGCCACACAGGCAGGGGTAGTAGCCCATGGGATAGTGCCATCTATGGGTTACATATTTTTTTCTGAATTCTTTTTATGCCCCCTTATCGCTGGCAGTCTGACCTCTCTATGTCAAGGATACTCGGTGCGGTCTGTTGCCTGAAGCCCCGGACTCATCTCTCAGACATGGGCCCATCCCCCTGCCACACCACATGGCCACCCGATCCCCCAGCTCTGAGCCCCCTGGGGTGGGACTGCCAACTCCTCTGGTGTGCTATCTCAAATCTAATGGAGCAACCAGGGAGTGGAGGGAGTTGTCCGAGATAGAGCTGGAAGGCTGACACTGGGCATGGGGACTGACCACTGTTCCCACCTTTGCCTATCAGGAGCATGGGTTTTTCTGCTTTCCGTCCCTCCCCCTAGAGCTCAGACATGCATAGATGGCCAGCTTCCACCGAGCTCCACCCCTGGTGCCATACGGTAGTGCTGCATGTTCCTGGCTATCCTTGACTACCGTCAGAGGTCAATCAAGAGCAATGCATTCCCTACACCCTCCTCGGGAAGGAAGAGCCATCTGCTGGAACCGCAATCCCTCCACGCCCCTTCCGATGGCCTGGGCTCGTTCCCAAACCCGGGTCGCTGGCATGGCATGAGGTGAGGCATCTAACACCTTAACCCTCAGTGCCACCAGGCCTGCCTCATGTAACCAAATATTTATGTGAACATTTTATTTCAATGCCTTAAATGTATTTCTGTATTGTAGTTTCTCTTCACCCAAGTGTGGCTGAAAATATGTCTTTTTAATCCAGTCTACCACCCTGGTAAAGTAAATAACCAAATACTGTAAATAAATTAATGAATAAGAATTGTATTGTATTGCATTGTATTATATTGTACTGCATTGCATTATATTGTATTGAATTGCATTGTTGTATTTATTGTATTTTATTGCAGTGTGGTACATTGTATTGTATTGTGCTCTGTTGTGGTGCATTGCATTGCACTGTGTTGTGTTGTGTTGCATTGTGTTGTAAACCTTGCAAATAGCACCATGAACAAATCCTGTTACAGTGAAATTGTTGTACTGTTTTGCTATTTAATAGTATGGGATACAACATCTTCCTTTTTATGTTGGCTCGCGCTTGTGCACCAGCCAACATCTTACAGTAGTAGCAGATTTGGAGGCTCAGTCACTGTTGTGTGAGTGCAGGGCACGCATCAGTAGGTGCATTCCTCATTCCTCAATAAGCCTACAGGAGGTGCAGACATCGTGCATTCCTAATGTGTCCACCAGATCTAAGAAAAGGTCTGCTGCAATGAGAGTGAAGCTCTCATGCAGCGGGACCATAACATGCCTCCAAACGTGCAAGCAACATGGTGGTAGTGACTGATGCCACCTGTTACAAGGCTGACAGGGGAACCCACTACCCATCGGCATAATGTCCCCCTCCCATTTTAGCTGTGTGCTGGGGGGTGCCCAATCCTCCTTGGCATCATGCGCCCCCCCAAAAAAGTCTTTCTTTGCCGATGGGGGGCTCAATCACCATCGGCTTCAGTCCCCCCCTTTCCCAGTTCAATCTGCCAATGGGGAACCCACTCCCTATTGGCATAATGTCTCCCATTTGTTGTATGCAGGGGTGCCCAATCCCCTTGGCTCTCCCCCACTGATATCTGCTGACAGGGAGTGCCCAGTCCCCCATCGGCTACAGCTACCCCCAAAAAACAACAACTCAGGTGGCACACTGGGAGCCCACCCCAATGTTCCACAGTACCATGTAAAAAAAACTGTCCCGCAATGTTTTTTTCTTCTTTTTACCAGTAAAACAGAAAACAGTCCCTTGTGGTCACCCTGCCTCCTTCCCCTACCCGCGCCAACCCTCTGCGCATCCCACCTCCCCAACCCCTTCACCCTTTACTTACCTCTGGAGTTCGACGCAATGATCTTCAGTGGACCGGGAACACGTCTGCACTCTTCAAAGCCGACTGCGAACTGAAGAAATGCCGGTAAGCTGTATAATGGCATAAATATATAAATATTTTTTAACTTCGGTGGATATCTCAGGCATTTTTGGAAATTTTGACAACAAATTTTCAACATAGGGTTATTTGGGACCCCTCCTCATGAATTCAGGCACTGTCATGGCATTATTCAGTCCTGAAAGGTGATTTCGGGGTCACTGTGCGGAATCGCCTTTCAGGACCAAGTAAGGAAATGACAGTGCCACTGTTCATGAGGGGGGTTCTCAAAAAGCCTATGTTGCAAATTTGGTGGGAAAAATAAAAAAAATGGCTGTTTTACAAGCGCGCATTGTGCAGTTTCCACGCATGCTCGTAACTTTGTGAATTTATAGTATTTTCACTCCAGATTTTCATCATTGGCATTTTTCCACACCTCCTTATGAATAGTACAGCTGTCATTTTACATATCTTGGCTGAAATGTGTTTTAGCATGTCCGGCGCAGAATAGCATGGTCGCTGTGCTAAATCAGTTTTCAGAACAGTTTGAGGAAATGATGGTGACACTGTTCGTGAGCAGAGGTCCTAAAATGCCTATGTTGAAAACTTGGTGACGAATTCCATAAATGGTTGTGTTATTGGTGCTATGGGTTTCATCGCGACTCCTTGTAACTTTTGCAAATTTGCAAAATTTTCATGTCACATTTTCAGCACTGGCATTTTTTCACACATCCTTATGAATAGTACAGGTGTCATTTTTCACATTCTGCCCTAAATGTGTTTTCGCAGCTGTGGCGCACAATGGCGTGGTCACTGAGCGAAATCAACATTTCAGACAAATTAACAAAATCACAGTGCCACTGTTCATTAGGGGAGGTACCAAAATGCCTATGTTAAAAATGTGATTAAAAAAATTCCAAAAATAATTTGGTTACGGATGTGTGTTGCACAGTTGCTATGCACGCTCATGACTTCACCGATTTTTCATATTTTCACTCCAGATTTTCAACATTGCAATTTTTTTACATCTCCTCATGAACAATACAGTTGTTATTTTCCACATATTGCCCAAAATGTGTTTTCATCCCTGTGTCGCCAAATGGCATAGCCACTTTGCAAAACCACCTTTCAGCTAGCAAACTGATAGTGCTGCTCTTCATGAGATGGGCTCACAAAAAGCCCATGTTGAAAATTTGGAGTGAAAATAAAAAACACACAGCTATGGTGTTAGGGTTTCCAACTGTAACACCCCACCCTGTAGAGACTGACAGGCATCAGGGATATGACCTGGGATCATTGGCTGTAATGCTCACGCCATTCCACCTCCACCCCCACCCTGCAGCCGGTGACAGGCATCATGGTGCACCTTGTAGTGTTTGGCCACAAAGTTCACCCTATTCTCCTATACTACACTCACCTCAGCATATTTCCTTATGGAGTGGGGTAAGTATAATGCCCAAAGACCCCAAAGCACATCACAACACTTGTCAGTGTCTACAGGGTAGGGCGAGGTAAAATGGCATGAGCGTTATAGCTGATGACTCAAAGGCACACCCCAATGCCTGTCGGTCTCTGCAGTGTGGGGATCGGGTTGGCATCACTTCAACACTTCACTGCCATTCCTATTATGTGTATCTAATTACTGCACTACCAATGTCAATGCCAGCGAGACAACATTCAGCATTGACAAATGCCTGTTCTTACAGTACCATGCAGTACCATACCAATACACCAGCCATAGTTAGTAGGGGGTGAAGCTGGGGCACAGAATGGAGGAGGCAGAGCGGTGGAGTAGCGGGAGGGATGAGAGGGGTCAGTTTGGGGAGAAGGTGAAGGTCAAGCAACAATATGGGGAATACACTAAGAAGGAGAAAGTCATAATTCTGGGGGACTCTATAGTTAAAGGGGTTAGATGGGGGAAGGGGTGCCAGAAAAATCAGCATCTGTGTGGAGTGTGTGCCTGGCATGACAGCAGGTAGAGTGGTGCAGCATATTGGCAGGTGTGTACAGAAGGTGGGGGGGGACCACTCATCATTGTACACCTGGGAATGAATGATCTGGAAGGAAGACAGATGGAGGAGGTTCAGGACAGCTTCAGGGAAGTGGGGAAGCTATGCAGTGAGGGGGGAAGCACAGTAGCATTCTCAGTTCTACCAGTGCCACAAGCAAGCATAGATAGGAAATTCAGAATCATGGACTTCAACAAATGGCTGAGTGAATGGTGTGAGTCCATGGGATATGGATTGGTGGGAGAATGAGGTAGCATGTGGGAGAACCCATATCTATATGCAGAGGACAGGCTACATCTCAGTAAGGAGTGTGCTGGGGTGTTAAATCAGAGGCTGAGGGAATTTATTAATGAAAGGTATAATTTAAACTTGCTGGGGGAGCTAGGGAGGTGGATTGAATCAGGACAGGAGGTCCAGTGGACTTCTCCCCACAGCAATTTTAGGGCCTAATTTGACTAGGATGGGGGGAAGGGTGGGTAAGGAGGCAGCTGGGAGAGGTTCAGAGTGGAGGGTGGTATCATTAAATGCAGGGAGCCTGAGAAACAAGATGGCAGAGTTGCAGGTATTGATGGCAGAATGGGAGATGGACATAGCTGCCATCACTGAGACGTGAGCAACCCAAAACCATGACTGGGACTTGGCCATCCCTGGATTTAAATTACTGAGGAGAGATAGAGAAAATGGTAAGGAGGGAGTAGCCATTTATGTAAGGGAAGGGATTGGATGTGATAGGGAGGAGGGGGAGGAGGGCAGGTCAGAAGTCATTTGGATATAACTTCACACTCCAAAGAGGGCCAGGGTCCGATTGGGGGTTGTTTATAGGCCCCCATCCCAGAAAGAGGACATGGATAAGCATGGGGAGCAGCTAAGGAAACTGTGGCAAAGGGAACACTGAGGTGGTGGTGGGAGACTTCAATCTGCCAGGGGTAGATTGGAGCATCCCAGCTACCACATGTGCCAGGAGCAGATCTTCCTGGAGGCAATACAGGATGGTTTCCTGACCCAAAGGGTAACAGTGCCAACAAGGGGTGAGAATATTCTTGACCTGATGCTGGAGCATGGGGAACATGTCATGGATGTATGAGTGGAGGAACCACTGGCAGGTAGTGATCACCACACAGTGTGGTTCTCTATAAACTTGGGTAGGGAGATCACCAATACAAAAACTAAGGTCCTGGACTTCAGAAGGTCAGACTTTGGCAGGATGGGCAATTACTGAAAACACACATAGAGAACATCCACCCTGACATGGATGCAGAACAGAAATGGGCAATTATAAAACTAGGGCTGATTGAGTCTACCAAAGCCTGTGCCAAGAGCCAGCAAAAGAAATCAAGAGCCAAGCAACCAAGCTGGGTGATTAGGGAGGTAACGGAAAAGGTGAGGGATAAAAGAAGGGCTTTCTGGACCTACAAGAGAATCAACAGGGCAGAAGACAGAGAGGATTATAGGAGGAAAGCCAGGGAAGTGAGCAGAGCAGTAAGGGCTGTGAAGGCAGCCAGGGAAAGGAAATTAACCCAGGGAATTAAAGAAGGGGAAAAGGATTTCTTCAGGTACTGTATATCAGGGAAAAGAGGAAGAGCAAGGATCAAATAGTTAGGATCAAGAATGGCAGTGAGTGGGTAAATAAGAGGGCAGAGATGGCAGAAGTACTTAACGGGTACTTCAGTTCAGTGTTCTCATGGGAGAGGGATGGGCAGGTGCTTGAAGGGAAAGGGGGAGCAGGAAGGGGGGTGAAACAACCACGGATGGGGTTATCACAGTGGGAAGGGTGCTGGAGGGCCTTAGGTCCCTGAGAGTGGACAAGGCACCTGGGCCAGATGGAGTTCATCTCAGGATGCTGAGGGAGCTGGCAGAGGTTCTGGCAGGATATTTGGCAGACATGTTCAACATCTCACTAAATATGGGGTGTGTGCCCAGGGACTGGAGGGAGGCGCACGTAATACCGCTCCATATGAGTGGGCCCAAGGACGAACCGAGGAACTACAGGCTGGTGAGCCTTACTGCAATTGTAGGAAAAATGATGGAATCTATCCTCAAAGATAGGCTGGTGCAGTTTCTTGAGTCTAAGGATCTGCAGGATGACAGGCAGCACAAGTTTGTCTCAGACAGATCCTGTAAGACAAACTTGGTTGACATTTTTGACTGGGTCACAAGGGCACTGGACAGGGGCCATGCGGTGGATGTACTCTACCTGGATTTCAGCAAGGCCTTCAATTCAGTGCCACATGATAGGTTGACCTGCAAGTTGAAGAGTCTAGGAGTAGGGTGCAAACTAGCCAGACCGATTGAAAACTGGTTGGGGAATAGGCAGCAGAGGGCAGTGGTGGGGGGAGGGGCGAGGCATCAGAGCCCAGAGCAGTGACAAGTGGTGTCCCACAGGGCTCAGTACTTGGACTGATGTGCTGCACACTCGAGCAGACTAGATAGACCATAAGGCCTGTATCTGCTGGCAATCTCATATGTTCGTATGTTAGTATAACTGTTAGTCTCTGCTGAACCTTCTCAATGGCTTTGCCTTATTTGGTTAACCTGCTGAGTCTGTATAAATCTTTTGCTATTAAGAGAGAGCTAGGAAAATTATTTCTAAGTTAATAGAGTTAACTTTGAGTAAAAGGTCAAATCATTTTATGCAAAAGACTGTAGAGTATGTAAGCACTGATCCACTACAGGGTGTGCATTAGGACAGATCTTACAACATGCCCCAATTACCCCCCTTCCTAATTTCCATTCCAAGATCGTATCCAAAAAAGAAGTACTAAAACATCTACAGAATACAAAATCTGATGGTTCAGCAGGCTATGAGAAACTGGAACCCAAACTTCTTAACATTGTGGCTCCAGCTATTGCCTCCCCTATTGTATGGCTTTATAATATATCCCTTCTCGAGAGGAATGTTCCTGAGCTATGGAAAGTGGCCCTGATCACACCAATCCACAAAGGAGGGTCACAAGAGCATGTCAAACACTATAGGCCCATATCACTACTAAGCATTCTAAGTAAAGTACTGGAAAGGATCATGTACTATTAAATAATTGACTATATTGAACAACACAAGCCCCCACACCCCCCGAATAAAGATTACTAACTCCGGGGGAGGGTGCATGTTGGGGAAGGGGCACAGCCCACATTTGCACAGCTCACCAAGCCTTATTTTTGGTTTTATCTCTCTCTCTCTCTCTCTCTCTCTCTCTCTCTCTCCCACAGCTGGCCCCTTTCAGTATCACCCAAGTTAACTCCCACAAACAAAGGAGAACAGCCTGAAGCTGGAGCCAGTATTAAAAGGTACAGAGAAGCAGCCTGTTTTGCTCGGGGCGTTGGCCCATCGATTCCATACTGCTGTGCTATCTGGCCTGACCTACTTCTGACCTCTCAGTTATTGATCATATAATGCCTACTCACACACTCTCCTTATAGCTTGCGTTTTTTTTTTTATCTCCCCCCTCTTCATCTGGCCTCTCTCTCTACAATGGGTCTAATAAAGCAAATTCTCATCGCTTGTTGTCCCTTACTACTCCTTGTTCATCCACCATCCCATGCTCTCTATTAGCTCCTGTCTGTCCCCCAGCTACTGCCTTTCTCTCTGTTCTATCTGGTACTACTGCAGTGCCTTAGCTCACTGTAATTTACAGCCTAGTTTGTTAGCTGCCTGCTCCCACCCCTGCTACCACAACCTATAATTTCTTTTGAGTCTACATGTCTGCCAGCTCCCAATCCCAGTGGTGAGATCTAAGCTCTACTCCCTCACCTGTCACCCCACTCTGAAAACTAAGCTACTAAAATATGCCCTCCACAGGCATGCCTTCCTTTTGCTGCTTCTCTCAGGAAATGTACACCCCAACCCTGGACCCGTTTCCTCACCCATCCCAACCTGTGGCCATGTCGGTGGACTATTGATAACCTCTATCAATATCTGCAGCCTGCTAAAGAAATATGATATTCTTACAGTACACTGGTTTTCGGCTACCTTCAGAGTAGGTCACAGCTAGTTAGATGGCAAGGCTCCCTCTCTGAGAAAAGCCCAATACCTGATGGAGTACTACAGGGATCTATGCTGGGGCCTCTGTTATTCTTATTTATAAATAATATGCCTAAATACTGTGGTGATGCAAACCTGACCTTGTATGCAGATGGCATGGTAGTATACTGGGGTCTCTCATGACATAGCTCAATTGAACCACTCTTTGGAGAATGACCAACTACTTCTTGACAGTTGGCTGGTGAGCAATAAACTTGCTTTGAATGGAAAAAAGACAATACTGTTTGACCCAAAACGCCTAAGATCAGAGAGATCGACATTTCTTACACCCACTCTCACTGATGGTTCAAAGGTTGAAGTAGTCAACACCATTAAGTATTTAGGAATCTTACTAGCTCAAGATGGTATCTTTAAAGCACATATTGACCCACTGAACAAGACCTTGAACCAGAAACTAGGTCTACTATAGTGTCTCAGTCCGTTCCTAACAAATAATTTGTGACTAAAGGTTGCACCTAGCACCCTGTTACCTTCCCTGTTATACAGATCTCTGGTTCTATATTCAGGTAAAGGTGTAGAGATCCAGAAACATAGAACCTTATACTATAGGATAAGCAGGTTCGACACTGGGGCCCCACCAATGGAGCACCACTTCAAGTGCACCAAACATTAAATTGGCCCACATTAGAAGGCAGACTTAAATATCCTTCTTCGTGCCTGACCTACAAACTCAAACTTGAAAATGCCCACCCAGTGTGGCTGGCACACTAGTTGCCAAACAAAGCAGTAGGAGCCTCAGATTCTCTAGCTGGCAGCTCCTCTGAGTCCAAAAATTAAGGTCCTCCCAAAAACAGTGGTCTTTCTCTGCATATTGTTTCTTTTTTTTTTTTTTTAGTTTTTGTTGACTGGGTAGGTGCACTAGACAAATTCTGCCTATTTTCAGGCACAACCCAGGGGAAGGGGATGCAGATGAATGCCAACTGATCTTGAACCAGATTAAGCAGTTGGTGGTATTTTTTTGTAAAAGGGGGGAAATTTGGCCAGGGCACCAGGGAAATTCCCTTACTCTTTTTTATGACTGTGAGCGGAGCCTACAGGAGTATTGTACGTACAAAAGGAGTGATGTCATGTTTTCTGTCCGTGGAATTGACTGAAGGTGTGAATAGTCTCCTCCGCCTTACCCTCCTCCAAGAAATGTTTTCAGCCCTCAAATAAATATGCTTTCATGTTAGTCAATGGTTGCAGGGTACTATTTTCTTTCTTAAATGGGTGGTACAAGAAATGGAACCTGAGTAGCGGGAGGCAGCATTGTTTTTTGGGGGGAAGTACAGTAAGGTCCACCCCACCTCC
The DNA here is from genome assembly GCA_016271365.2 of Neoceratodus forsteri. NCBI lineage: Eukaryota > Metazoa > Chordata > Ceratodontiformes > Ceratodontidae > Neoceratodus > Neoceratodus forsteri. The sequence goes on along the minus strand of CM057456.1, from coordinate 602,503,023 downwards.
ACCCAAGAAGCTACAAAAGGTCCATCCCACCTTTTTTTTTATTCATGTGGGAGGGGGCATGTGGTGGATCTATCAGACTGAAAGAAGACTCACTAGAGTTTGGGGTGTGGACCAAGGAACAACAAATCTGTGGAGTCCCTGCATTTTGTTAAGGACTAGGAGAACAGAAGATACTTAAATTGCCTTCAAACTGACTTAAAAACCCTTGGAACAAATCATTATCAGATTCACCTGGTGTCTCAAAAGGAATCATTAAGAAATGTCTGACACTACAGCTTAAGGATTCAACTTCAAGGAAAATCGACAGCTTTCAGGTATTTCTTAAACATTTTATATACAAAAATGGGCACTTTACTTGGTAAACACAGTCTGTGATGAAGTGTATTTTTCTTTTTAAGTTTGAGAAGTGGAGTTGACTTGCACATGTTAAAAATACCAGCTGCAATCTGCAACTAGTTGTAGAGCAACATGCTGTTTTTTTTCCTATTTACTTTTTTTCCTGGCTCAGTTTATGTCAGTGAAAAGAAAGACTGGAACAAGTATCAGAGCAGCCATCCAACTGGACAAGCTATTTAGCACTCATTTTTCATTTAAAATAACATAAATGTAGTTTCACATTTTTACCATGAGGGAAGCAAGAAGATAAACCAGCATGGTTAACAAATACATCATTGACACCTGTGAATGAATGGGACAGTTTTTTCTAACATTCCTTTTGAGTTAATTACTCCTTGGAACCTGTTATTCCAGTTTTTATGACTGTGTTCCTGGAACTTTCTGCATAACAAGTTCCCTTAGGCACCTCACAGCACCTCATTAAGTCATGTGACACCACCAGCTTTGCAGGACATTGCATCCTGTAGCAATTCATAACATGCTGTATTGTGATTCAATGAACTGATAAATGGGGATTTTGGTTTATTTTACAAATTCATTTTTCCTGACCATGGATATACTGAAACAAAAATTTCTCAACAAAATGTTTCTAAATAAATTATCTGTTTTTTTTTTGGGGGGGGGGGCTGCCACAAGAAGAATGGGACTTCACAGATGAGGGAACTCAGCAGCAGAAAAAAGAAACATGTTGCAGGGTTTTAAATAATTGATTAGCAGTTTTTTCTTGGGACAATACTAACTGTACAGAAATTATTTATATAGATTTTCTAGAAGTGCTGTGTTTGTTAAACACAGTTAGGCAAGAGCTTTTCATTTTCACAAAGTTTTAGCACTTTTATGAGCAAAATGCTAATCAGTTTTTAGAGTTAAATAAAACCCTGATGTTGGCATTAAAATCTTAGTGGTGTGGATGTAGAGGCACCAGTATTTAAGCATGACTTTTGTAGAGGATTAATTGTGACTGGTGGGTGAGGGAGGGAGTGAGTCTTAATATTTTTAGCATAATGGTTTTCTGAAACTTCAACCTTCAATGGGTTAGGCTTTGTAGCCATCTGTACAGTATATCACTAAGCCACATGCAGTGGGGTATGGGTAAAACCCACATCACCAGACCCAGGCCAGAGCTGTAAAATCTGGACTGGGCACAGCTTGTGCAAATATTGCTGATCCGGTGGAGCAGCAATAAAAGATAAACTATGCAATACCCTCAATAACACACCTACCCCAGTTTACATTTACCTAATGCCCATTTTTATGCCTTATATAATAATATATTCCTTCAAGAGAACAGCTTGTAATGAAATGTGTCGAATTTACATTGGCATTTGGGCATATGCACTTTTATATTATATGAATTTTTTTGTGTGAACTGTATATCAGTCTCTAAAAAAACAATTAAACACATCAAATGTCTTCAAAAACTTGTCTCAACATTGTGTTTAGCTTCCGCCTTGTCACAACATACAGTTGTCTCAGCAGTGTTTTCAGTTAGGGTACAGTACCTTCTTGTATATGATGGCCTGGTTCTGTTGAGTTGATTGCTATAACAGTGCATAGAATAAAATGAAAAACATATAGGTAACTGTAATACAGAAGGTGGCATTATGTTTAATTATACAATGGCAAGAAAAAATGTAAGAAGCTGATTGGCTGCTGACCCATTGAAACAGTGATGTTATTACACAATAACATCACCGCAGCTTTGGATTTGGATCATTCCTTGCATTTTCTCTTAAGAAATATTTTTCCATACTAATAAAAACATCCTTTAAAATATATATGTTTTATTCTGTATATAACAACAAGCTATTGAATAATTGCAATAAGACACTCCAGGGTGTGTGTCATCTTGTTGTAATGTCACTCCTGGGATGGTGGAAGCACTCGGCTTTGCCTCATGCTTCAACCCACCCCAGGAGTGACATTATTACATGATAACACACACACCCTGTCGTGCCTTATTGCTTAAATATGCCCTTGCTCAATGTACTGTACTTTGATTTAGTTAGCGATATGCAACAGCCTTCATGTGAACACTCTGGGCTTCTCTTTGACTCCTGATGTCTATTTGCTTTAGCTGTTGTATATTGTTTGAACTGTTTTGGTCTTCTTGATGTGGTGCCTGTGTGCCTAAACTATGTAATCGGTTTATCTACTGCTACCCATGTATCTCCAGTGAATGATTGTTATAACTGTCTGCTCTCCGAGTCATTGTTTTTTGAGTTGTTAACTGTGCTGTCTTTGTATTAGTTTCAACGAGATGCCTTTGTAAATGAGTCTCTGACACAAAGGTTTGTAAATCTGATATTTTTAAAATAAATAAATAAATAACTATTTATGTTTAAGCCCATAAAACACCCTTATCTAGTTTTGAAATGTAACATTTTATTGAATTTATAAAATACAGAAGTACCAACATATATCTTCATTTATACTATAACTAGGACAAACAAACAATCCACAGTACCAATGGAAAAATTATCCATACTATGTAGAAAGGATAAAGGAACCCCCCCAGTAACACTCCCATGCCCCTCCATTGACCCCCCCTTCCCCGGAGTGTGCCCACCTAAACCAACACTGCAAAACATAATGGAAACCACAAGCAACTTAATTAAAGTACACTAATTGAGTACACAGGTGCTACAGAGACATACCTAAAATGATTATTAGTGCAAATATAAAGCATATAGTTTACCCCATTTTTTATTGAAAGAGTCCATGCAGTAGCGAGAACTTGCAATCAGTCTCTCAGCGTTGAAACAAGCTGATAAATCCCTCAGCCACTCAGCATATGTTATGGACAATTGATCCATCCAGTGCTTAAGTAACAACTTCTTGACCACCATTGAAATTAATGCCATATGGAATTTACGCTCTTGACTATCAATACCGGAATACATACCTAAGATGCATACCTCTATAGTAAACAACTCATCCAAACCTAGTAATGGATCTAGCTTGGATTGAATAGTATACCACAGAGGGGCTACTTTCTCGCAATACCAGAAGATGTGTACCAGGTTTCCTTCAGATTGCCTACATCTAGTACATTTAGAGACAGGAAGCTTCCCCAACTTAGCTAATTTAACCAGCGTTTAGTACATATTATTTAATATAAGATATTGAGTGAGCCTAAACCTATCTTGGGTGTGGTATCTATGTAGACCCTTCCAAATTTGGGACCAGCTGGGGGTGATATCCGGCAGAAGAGAAGTCCACACTTTGGAGCCTGAAAGGGTATCAGGGAATTTAAGACCCAATAGGTAGGAGTAGATCATTGAGATCCCATGGGATCTACTTACATATTCCTGTAGTTGAGATAGAAAAGGCCTAACCTGAGAGTCCCGGAAAGCAGTACCAAAACTACTATTAATAAGGTGCCTCAGCTGAAAGACTTTGAAAATACTCTTCTGGGGTACTTTAAGTCTGGTCATGATTTCGGGAGAAGAAAGAAGAGAGTCATGAGAATAAAGATTTTCTATCAGGGCCCCTTGTAATTGAGGAAGCCATTCTAACGAGATCGTTGAACCATCTATTCGGATATTAGGATTTAATGTAAGGGGCTGCGCCGTATCCCTCTTAGGGGAGATTCTAAAAAAATGCCAGCATAGAGCGAGAACTTTAAGGGAGATACCAATAACTGAGTTTTGTATTGAAATTGGCAGTGCCGAGTTAGAAACGAAGAAGATAGTAGATGAGTAAAGATTATTCATTTCTAATATTCATCTTTCAAGTTGAAGCCAGACAGGAGGAAGGTCATTGTCCCTGCCCAACAACCATCTCCCCAATTTAAACAAGTGGCTAGCCCAATAGTACAAAACAAAATTTGGGAAACAAAGTCCTCCCATATCTTTGGGAATACAAAGCTTGAGAAAAGAACGTCTGGGAAGCTTACCTTGCCAAATAAATTTGGAGAGAATGGAGTGAAAATGCTGTAAATAAGATAAAGGGAGCCAGATATTCAGTAGGTTTAAAGGATAAAAAAGGCGAGGCAGAATATTCATCTTAATAATACTAATTTGACCCCATAGGGAAAGAGGAAGTTTAGCCCATCTTTGGAGATCTTGTTGAATATTTGTCATTAGATCATCTAGGTTAAGTTTCCTGAGCAACACCGAATCCTTAGTGAGATGTATTCCTAGGTATTTAATTGAATATGGGGACCATTTCATCCTGAATTGGGTGAAATTAGCTTTATATGTGAAAGCATTTAAGGGAAGTATTTCTGTTTTTGCTAGATTCAACTTGTAGTTGGATAAAAGACCATACTGTGTGATGATCTGTAAGGCTTGAGTTAAATATGTTTCGGGATAAGCTAGATGAAGCAGGATGTCATCGGCATACACTGAGAGAGTCAATGACTGCTGAAGCACTGAACAACCCTGAACTTGCAGAGATCGCTTGATACTGAGAAGAAGAGGTTCCAAATACAAATTGAATAAGAAGGGAGATAAGGGGCAGCCTTATCTGGTGCCAGTAAAGAGATAAAACCGAGATGAGAAAACCCCATTACAATAAATTTTTGTGGAAGGAGACTTATATACCGTCTGAATCCATCGAATAAAAGAGACGGGAAAGCCCATTTTCACAAATGTTGCCCAGAGGAAATCCCAGTTGACTCTGTCAAAGGCCTTTTCGGCATCTAGTGAAATTAGAGCCATGAGAATCTGAGAGGTTTGGGCCATATGGAAAATATGTGAGAGAGTTCTAAGATGGTCAGCCGGAGAATGGCCTTGCACAAACCCCACTTGCTCAGGGCTCAACAGATGGATCCAGATCTTTTTGATCCTATTAGCTAGAATCTTTGTTAATATTTTAATGTCGCAATTTAGAAGAGAGATCGGGTGATAACTGGCAGGGTCCTTTGGTGGTTTGTCCGGTTTGAGAATGAATACTATTGTGGCTTCTAGTAATGTGGGATCCAAAGTATCTGTGATAAACATGTATTCGTAAAGATTAAGAAGAAGAGGGGCTAATTCTTTGCAAAAGGTTTTATAAAAATTGGAGGGAAAGCCATCAGGCCCAGGTGACTTGTCTAATGCTAATCCTGCAATCGCCTCTTCCACTTCCGACAATGTGATGGGAGAAGTGAGAGCCGATTTATGATGAGCTTGTAAGCAGGGAAGATTCAGGCCTGCCAAATAACTTACAATATTCAATGGAGGTGCCGGAGAGGAACAATTACTATAAAGTGTACTATAGAAAGTTTCAAAAACCTGAGTAATATCCCTTGGTGAGGTTTTAATAGCTCCATCCGATGCTTGCAGTGCTGGAATTAACCTTGAACTTTCCACTTTTTATAAACGAAGGGCCAACATTCTACCAGCCTTCTCCCCTTGATCAATATACCTAGATTGGGTTTTTAAAATAACGTACTCTGCTTTTTCTTTTAATAAACCTGCATATTCATTTCTTAGTGTTAACAGGGCTTCCAGAGAGTATGGGGCGAGGTTGAAGATAGGGAGCTCTCTGCTTCCCTGATTTGAGTTAACAGGGAAATTGCTCTTGCCTGTCTTCACTTCTTCCTCCTGGATGCTAGCTTAATAATTCCCCTCGAAGATAGCATTTAAGGGAACACCATATTGAATCCTCCCTTGGCGTAGAACCTTTATTAATCTCTATAAAATTGGAGATTAAACTTTTAATATGGGAGACTGTTTGTTCTTCTTTAAGAAGCTGAGTGTTTAATCTCCAAGCAGTGTCTCTTTGGGGGTTAGGGTCTGGAGAAATCTTCAACCATGCTACCAAGTGGTCTGACAAGACAATTGGTTCGATACCCATCTGGCAAAGGCCAGAAAGGAGAGAAGTACTCATCAAGATATAATCTATTCTAGACCAAGATCGGTGGACATGAGAATAAAAAAAGAACGTCCAGTGTGAAGGGTTGAGGAGACGCCAGGGATCACACAATCCCAAAAGTTCCATGAAATCTGCCAAAGCCTTTTGAGCTGGGGACAGAGGTTTTAATGGTAAATATGTTCTATCTAGGTCCTGGGATGGTGGGATGTTCCAGTCACCCCTCAGTATTAACTGAGATGGCAGGATACCACCTATCTTGTCGGCTAAGCCCATAAGGAATTCTGTATCTCCTCCCACTGGGCCATAGATGGAGCCCAGCACTATAATACTGTTACTAAGAGAACCTTTAACTAGTATAAACCTGCCCTCTGGATCCATTAGATATTTTTCTGCCAAGAACAAGACATGCTTCTTTATTAGAATAGCAACTCCTCTGCTTGTTGCCATTCCACTTGCGGCAAAAACTTGGGAGAAGCCATGTCTACGTAACCAATTTGATTCAGTATCTAATAAATGGGTTTCTTGAAGCAGAAGGATATCTACATTAAGTAGATCACAATTTTTAAAAACCTGATATCTCTTTGTCTTGTCTCTGAGACCTCGTATATTCCATGTGGCAATTTTAAGTGGCGCAATAGACATCATGAACAATTAGACGGAAAAAACAGCCATAGATAGTTGACTAAAGTACCCATTCTGAAGGGCACACTCCAGGCCCCCTTCCTCCTGTTCCCCCCCTTGAAAAAATATTCCCCTAATACCCCACTTGACAGACAGTAACAAGTCAATTCCTTTTACCATAGACAGTACCCAAGAAATTAGTCCCTGGGACATGGTACGTCCCTCCCCCCCCTTCCCCCCCAAAAAACTAAACCAACTATATACAAAGTGACCCCAAGTATATCCAAACAATACCTGGAAAAAACATGCATGGGTACTTGGAGCCCAACCCCTCGTGGCGATATCTCGTATAGCCCTTAACCAGAAATATCCCATCATTGCATAGGAGAGGGATCTACTTTGTAGTCTGGTAGGGTGCTTAGCCAAGCACCAGATGTGCACACACAGTGCCAGATTCTGCCGAGATTCACCATACCCCCCATTTACCAGCTCCTGATGCAGCTTTCCCGAAGCGTACCTCGCTCCCAAGCCTCCCTCCACCCGCCCTCCACAGCCCCCAATCTAGCCCGCCTTCATGAGATACGTGCGATGGGAGTATCTCCCAACTATATATACCAGGGAAAATGAAGCTTTACATGCCCCCTGGACTCAAGATGAACATAACAATGTAATCTCTGGGATTGATCTCCCACATTGTCATGAGCACTCTGTTCTAAATAGCTAGCCTTAGTGAAATACAACAGCCTTACCATGCCAAGGCCTGCAATCTTAACTCTTGAGACGACGTTTCCCAGAATCGACTAAAGATAAAGAAATAGAAAGGAAGGAGTATCCCCACTCTCCCAGAAAACCAAATCTAATAGCTCATAGCATCAGCTAGTTAGCACGGATCTGATAGGGGGACCTAAATAGCAGTGGGACCAAACCCGGTCCACCTCATAAGCTGTTACCTGCAAACTCGTACCAGCTCCAAGGTTCCCAGTCCTCCTCCCCCAGTATGTAAGCGAGCGCATGGCCCCACAAAGAAAAAAAAAGGATGGGCCTATCACCCGCCGACAAGACCTACTCCTCTCCACCCTCCCATCAACAAGAACACAACAGGTAATCAACCAGATTATAAGAATAAACATTAGAGAGTTAGAAACAGCATGTATAGCTGGCCCCCTGCTAGTCCCTGTATGCTCATCCGATTTTAAACAAATTAGGGAGTCTGGAAGCAAGATCCTTTGTAGCCTGTTCCGGAGAATCGTAGGAGTGCCAGGTGCCTTCAATTGTCACTTGTAATCTGTCTGGATATGACATCCTGAAACAAATTCCAGCAGCAATTAACTTGCTAACAGTCGGGTGAAAGGCTGCTTGCCTTTGCCTGGTTTCAAAGGGGTGATCCTGTGTAATTCTAATTTTGGAGGAGCCCCAGGTTACTGATTGCAGATCCTTTGCTTTGGCAATGACGTGCTGTTTCTCCACGAAGCTGAGAAATTTTATAATAATAGGTCGGGGAGGAGATCCCGCTGGAGGCTTCGGTCTAAGGGAGCGATGAGCTCTTTCTATGTGGTATTGGGGAATCAAGGGAGAGGGCCCCACAACCTTATGTAAGAACTTCTGCATCAATGCGATAACGTCGGCACCCTCTTCCGCTTCAGGTAGACCGATAATCAGGAGGTTATTCCTCCTGCTTCTCCCCTCCAGATCTTCAGTTTTAAGCTGAAGTTTGTGGACCTGTTGTCTGAGCAGGACAATCTCGGAGTCAATTCTTTCCTTCCATTTCTTCTGAGATGGAACTCTGGTCTCTGAGTCAGCCATTCTCGTTTTAAGGGTGGCGAGATCCCCTTTAATTGACTTTAACTCTGTGGCAATGTCCTCCAGTGATTTCTGAAACGGTAACAGCTCCTGAAGGAATCTGTCCTTGGACAGAGGGATTACTGGAGTATTAGAGCTACTCGCTTTGCCCAAGCTTCCCGTTCCTTGACTTCTTGACTTCTTAGATGTCTTTTCTGGCGTAGTCGGTGGGGTATGCCTGATCGCGGCCTGCTGCATCTCTGCCTCCATCGCCGCTAAAAAGCTCTGCGAGGAGAAACTTTAACTGGTCAAATACAATAGGCAGAGAAGTAGTAACTTTCAAAATCACTTGCAAACTGCTTTGGACTCATAAAATTCAGTATAAGAGGCTTGCAGAGGGCAGTAGGCTGGAGCTCAGGACAAGTGTTGCTACCAGGTAGCCTGCATCACGTGACCTCACCCTTATCTAGTTAATGCATTCACAGTCGTAGTGGCTCTACCAGAGCTTGTTGAGAAGTGCCATGGGATCTTTAACATCCACCTGAACTACCATCTTTGGAAAGCATTGCCAGGAAAGCTCCTGGAATGCAACTCCTTAGGGGGATTCAAGAGGAATCAAGGCTCACCAAATGGAGCCGAACATTTGTACTTGCTATTACAAATTTCTCCACAGAAGTCCTCTTAGTACTCTGGGCAGTGGGAGAATACATGCCTAGACTAGTGTAACTGTCATGATAGATCAGAATCCCTTGGTGAAATAACCCCAGCAAATTATTGCCTTGAAATAACTGGGATTTCATGTCAGGGACCTGGTCAATGTATTAATTGCAGATACGTTTGCACTGTGACTTATGACCCCTATCATCTCCTTCTAGTAATGTGGTGGTTGCAAGTGATTTTCTGTCAAGACTGTGTACCCATTTGACAAATATACTCAATTGTCTTGATTGTCTATGTCCTCAACTATATATGTTGTAATGTGATCAATTACCTTTCCTGTACTGTGTAAAATGTCTATGCAACTTTACCTGTACTTAATTCGGGGTCACCCTTGAAAAAGGGACTGTAATGGTTCCAGTGGGCCTAACCAGTTACCAAAATTAATTAAATAAATAAATCAGTCAGTTGGGAAGCACGAGGCACAGCTGAGTGCTTCCAACACCCTCAAAAGTATGGTAAGTTGTGTCTTACTGTACTACTTGGAGTGGATTATTACACTGATAAAATGGCTTATTTAGGCAGAAAGTGCCTCAAAGAGACATTTTACATTTGACTGAGAGCCAGCCATGCAGTAAGTCAAATCTTACTGTACAGGCACAAGATGTGGTTTAGCCAATCACTTTCTTTTTTTTTCTCACTACCGTTATTATAACAAATGTAACTTGTTTATTGAATGAGAATGTGTGCCATAAGGCCTAAGAGTAACTGTACCAGTGTTTGATTAGCCTTGTCACACAAACAGCATGAAGGACATGCAGGTTGAGTATAGCTGAAATTGCTATGTAGTTACATTTGGTGATCCAAATGTGATTTTGAATGGAGTATGTCTTTGCAATATATACTACAGTAAGTTAATTGAGATGCACCTGCATGGGCATTGAATAACTATGGAAATGCACATCAAAACCTTGGCAATGTTTTGCATTTTTCTGTTTCAAATATAGAAGAGAATTTTACATCTTTATGGACACTTTCTCCAGGTGGCCAGAAGTGGTGCATACAGTATGTCTTATACCACTGCTGTAAGTATTGTGTTTCTCAAGAGAGATTATGCCTGTTGTTCTTTTTACTGTAATTTACAATAATTGGAAACCTGAGCATGAGTGAGTTCTGTCTAATCTCCCTTTTGGAGTGTAACACATCAGTTGGTCAGCATAGGGCTGGCATGACAACTCCTGAGGAGGACCTGCAACTCTAAGCCCATTCTCCCAGCAGGGGTTCAATGCTAAAAAGTGCAAAGTCACGCACATGGGAGTCAGAAGCTCTGGGACTAGCTATTGGCTGGAGGGGGTATAGTTATCCACTTCAGAGGAGGAGAAGGATCTGGGGATACTAGTCACAGAGGACATGAATCATTCTACACAGTGCAGGAAGGCAGCAGCCAAAGCTAATAAGATGCTGGGGTGCATTGCCAGAGGAATCACGTCTATGAGAGAGGAAGTCATCCTACCATTGTACAGTTCACTGGTGAGACCGCACTTGGAGTACTGTGTGCAGTTCTGGTGCCCCTATTTATAGAAGGATGCCAGACTACTGGAGAGGGTCTCCTACAAAGATGATACTTGGACTGGGGGACAAACCATATGAGGAAAGACTTAGGGAGCACAACATGTGTTCTCTGAATGATAGAAGGGAAAGCGGTGATATGATCGAGACCTTCAAGTACTTAAAGTGCATGAATAGGGTTAGTACTGAGGGCATTTTTAGACTAAAGTGGTGGAGGAACACTAGGGGGCACAGTCTGAAACAGGAGGGTGGAAGATTCAAGAGGAAAATGAGGAAGCACTATTTCATGGAAAGGGTGGTAGCAAGATAGACTGCACTGCCATAGGAGGTGATGTCATTAAAATCAGTGGGCAGTTTTAAGAGGGGTTGGAACAGAGTCAAAAGTAAGGTCAAAACTGAGGGGAAGCTGAGGCGGAGTTGGTGGACTGGGGCGATAAATCAGATGGGCGGGAAAGGGCTGGGGGGCAGCTGTAGCAGAGTAGACTGGGAGCTGCACACTAGCAGATTTGATAGAACATATGGCCCATATCTGCAAGCATTTGTTCGCATGTTTCCCCTGTGGTAACTTGAGGCTCCTCCTTCTCACGTGCTCCCTTGGCATGCAGTGCTCTTATTAACTAAACTAAGTCTCATGCTGTTCCTCCTGAGTCCAACCACCAGTGCACTCTGCCCCACAGAGATCCCGTCTCCTGCATTCCAACTCCTTTGGCTAGTACCAGCACCACGGTCTGTGTCCTGACTCCTCGGCCCTTGACTCACTTGATTCTCCCTAGACTCCTCTGTCACCCTCCTCTCACCAGCTTAGCAGGAACTGGAGGTAAGATGTGCTTCTCAGAACTGTATTATTTTAACCTATAAGTAGCTCCTTTCCCATCCCAGCAATGCACAGGAAACAACCTCATGACTGAATTCACCATATATTTATTTATTGATTTCTGTTTTGCAACTGCAGTGAGAAAAGATCAGCAGCAGTAGCAGAACCACTGCTGCACATTTCACTTGTCCAGTACCATGTGGCCTGCTAGCTGTGTAAGGAAAGCACGTGAGAAGCTGGTAGTTATGATGATTTCCTTTTATCACTATTTGTGACTAAGAAAGAAATCAAACAAGAGAATTCAGAAGTTGGTTACAGTTTAAGTTTCAGTTCACGACACTGTAGTTATAGTGTAACTGCATTGTAATTGCAATGTAGTTGCATACAACAAATGTAGCTACAGTGTAATTACCCTTTTGCATGTAATTAATGATTAGTTACATTGAAAAGGACACTTAAAGTTTAACACAGAAGTCTGTTATTCATATTGTACTGAGGCTGAAACTGTTCCTTTTGATCTGTGAGGGCCCAATTCATAATGTTACAGAGCAGGGGGGTAGAGTGGTTATCGCAAATATCCAGTTTGCGACCCTTTAAAGCCATGTTCAATAGAGCTGAAAACATTTTCACCCAGGAAAAGGGACATGGGGCAGAATCCTAGTGTCTCACAGAGGCATTAACAAGCACTGCAGCCCTCACAACCTGGTTTGTAGGCTGCAGCGGGCCATCTGAGTTAGCAGGATTCTAGCAGCCAAACCTCAGTGAGTCTGCTCACTGCTGGATACAGTTGGCCAGAGGATGGGATGGGGATGTGTGTGTGGGGGAGGGGGGCACCGGACACCAAGGAGGCTGCTGGGAGGCATCTGCAGATTATGCATTGCTGTGTGAGGTGGGGGGGTCTGTGTTTTGAAAAGGAAAGTTAGCATTTCTAACTGGTACAAATGCAGCATCAGTACAGAGTGGGGCCAGGATCATTTGAGTGGGGCTGCAATTAGGTGATGGCAGTACACAAACACCGTATACTGCTTGGAAAGGTGGAGGCAGTGGGGACAGGCAACACAACAGACACAGCAATGTGGTTTAGCATTACATAATGCACTGGGTGCATCTTGACATGCAATATAACACAACATCTGCAAGCAGTTGCTGGGGATATTAGTGGACACTGTCTCCAGCAGTACCCACCAACATCTGGATTGGTAATTTAAATTGCTGCAAACTGTCAATGGGGGGAATCCTCCCCTTGCTATGAAAGACTGCAGTTGTCAATAACAGTTTGGGGTGGAGAACGATATGGCTGGCACAAAATGCCCATTTTACATCATCCTGAGTGTGATCAAGAATCTGGCATACAGTTTGATGATTTGTCATGTTACTGATAGCCACTGTACCCTGTAAATAACTAGAAAAGCCAGGGCAGATCTGATATATCTAGAGCTGTGGCACATACTGTAACTTTCCCTCAGACAGTACAGCTCAATGTGTTTTGCAGATTTTAAGGCAAGTGTTGTCAAGAATGAAATGGCACACAGTTGTTCTTTACAGCACCAGTTGTTAAAAATATTCTATTTGCATTCAGGAACACAGTGCAAAGTGTACGACGCTACCCTGAGGGCCCCTTCTGTATTGTGCCTGAGGGGTAAGTTCATAGACAATAATTAAATCCGGAAAACATGTTACCTGAAAAACAGGGAAACTGGGTAAATGTTTCCGACAAGTACTTTGTCATTCTCAGACTACTGCAGTACATATGGGATCAGATGTACAATCCCATTTAAAAGGCGATGTCTTTTCTGGTGAAGCCTTGTCAGCCTCACTTGTACAAAGATTTGCATACCCATGATGCCTTGCATGGGGACTGAGCCTTTAGAAATTTACAGTTATGTATGTGTGTGGTTTGGAGTGATACACAAAAAAACATGCAATTTATACATTTCAATGGGCTTATGCAACTTAGTGTGTAGTTATGCTTCTGCAACTGTTGATAAACTTTGGCCGTTCACAATCTCTATTCCATGGGGAACTACCAACCTGGCACGGTACCGAAAGGCAAGAAACCCTTAAAGAGTGTTCCACCCCTAGAGATGCCATAGGAAAGATTCTCTTAGGCTAAAGGTACCTTAGAAAGGTGCCCCAAAAAGAAAGTACTGAGCAGCAAGCGTTGACCATGGAAGCTGAGGAGCACAGATTGATGGCAACCAGTGATGAGTGGAAATAGACACAGACTGAGATGCAAAGCTGATAGATATCAAAACTGAAACAAGGGGGCATGACTTCCAAAGGAGAGAGGGAACAGCAAAGAAGAAGAGCCACCATCTAACTCCATCCAATAGCGTAAACCTACCTAGTAGACTGACAGGAATATACTACAATATGGACTACCTAGCTTTTATGACCTTCGGCATGGAACAGAAGAAAAACCCATATGAGGAGAAAACCTCTGTGGATCCAAGGCCTAGGTCACCTTCCCTCCAGGCTTGGGATTCATTTAGTGATAACTTGGCTACTGCAATTTAGACACCCAATTCAGGGGAAAAACAATTTGGAGGAAGGTTCTCACTCTATCCCTCTAATGGGAACATCATGAGGGGGCTGCGAGCGAACTCTGGTGCAAAGGGAGACTCCCTCTTAGGAGGCCTTCACCCCAAGGTGGGAGGAGGAGAGCAACAACCACCGAAAAGCAGTCATGCAGCCTCAATGAGGAGGCCTAAAGATGAAGCTGAACATTTAAGAGGTAGGGAAGGGGAGGATGGGGAGACATGTGACCCTTAGGTGGTTGTAGGCAGAATAGCTTTTAAAGGTGCTGCCAACTTGGTCTGCACAGCTAAAGGAGCCCCCTTGGGATTAAAGGCCACACCATTCTGTAGCTGAAGTCTTAAATTCTACATGAAGAGCTGCCACCAATATGTTTGCATGGCTAAAGCTCCACACAGAGCAGGGACATTCCCAATGGGGGGCTGGGTGGGAAGGACCCTGCCCTGAGGTTCACATGCTCAAGATGTGGACTTCATGGGTGCAGAGCAAGACTGTCAGCTGCAGGGTGAGCCCTGAGCTATATTACAGTGTGGGTGTGGTTGGCATGCATCCAATGAGGAGTAGCTGGAGAGTATTGTGTATAGGAGACCTGCACATAGGCCTGGGTGACAAAAGTATCTGTAGACGAGACCTCCACATAGGTCGAAGTTTGTATACTGCTACCTCCACGAAGGTATAAACAATTATAGCGAGGGCAAATTTGATTGGCTTACATTTGAGACTCTCACATAGGTCCAAGGTAAGAAATGAGCTGTAATTTAGACAAAGGCTGAGTGGGTGAACTCCTAGGATAAATGGACTGTGCCTACTTTTGTAACCTCCATGTAGATACGAGGCAAGAACTGAGTTAAACACTGCTGTTGAGCTGAGTTAAAATAAACAATTCAAACTGCCAGGAAAGCAGGAGTAATGGAAACCAAAAATTATGGAGCAGGCTGCTGGTGAAGGATTGTAGTTGGAATTGAGATTGCTGAAGGTATGGGAAAAATAGTAAGATGGGACCTGAATAGAACAAGGCAAAGCAACTGATGAAGCAAGGATGCAGAGATAACTAGAAAGCACAAAAAGAAACAAACTGAGAAAGCACAGGGAACAGGGAAAACAGAGAGCAGCAGGAACAGGAGACAGAGAGAAGCACAACTGCAGCCAGGAGGCAGGAAGCAAAATACTGACCTTAGAGCCAGAGAGGCATACACAAGCAGACATCCAGCACAAACAAAGCAGAAATCCAGCACAAACCAAATGGAAGCCCAAAGTTCAGGGGAAAATAGAAGAAAAATGCTGGATAAAAAGGGGGTGAGGGCCAGCAGAGCCTCCAGCTACAAAGAAAAAGTGCTTCTGAGCCGGAATGAACTGACTTAAATAGCTCAGGCAGGGTGTATGACTGGTTGCTCCAGCCCATTGAACTGCAGGCATAGCCTTTCAATTGTTATTGAAAAAGCATGATGAGATAGACATTTTTTTTCTCTCAGAATCCTTGAACTAGGTTAGAAAACCTTCATTATAAAATGGAGAGGAGAAATCCTGGCAGCTGCTTGGCTGAAACAGTCTTTGATCCATGACAATGCCTCACTGCCCACAACTGATTACCAGGAGTAGCCAATTCCTAACACTTCAGGGCAATTTTATAATCACAATAATCCACAGGGTTTTGTATATCATGACATATTGTCACTTCTTGGGTGGTCGAAGGCACTTGGCATTTGAAACATAGAAGACAAAAACAAAGACTTTGATGGCAGATAAGGACCGCTTGGCCCACCTAGTCTGCCCATTTTCCCTACCTGTTCTATATACCACAGATCCTAAATGATCTGTGGCTTACCCTCTCTTTCCTATCGTTAGAGTTCCTTCATGTCTGTCCCATGCATTTTTGAATTGTCCTACCATTTTTGCCCCTACAGCTTCTGCTGGGAGGCTGTTCCATGGATCCACCACCTTTTCCATAAAAAATACTTTCATATGTTACCCCAAGTCTACCTTGCTCTATCCTAATATCATGGGCCCTTGTTCTTGAACATCTTTCTTTTTTAAAGATGCTACCTTCTTGTACCTTATTTATATCCTGTAGATATTTGAAAGTCTCTATCATATCCCCCCTCTCTCTCCTCTCATCCAGGGAATACATATTGAGATCCTCCAGTCTCCCCTCATATGACTTTTGGTACAGCCCCTGTACCATTTTTGTTGCCCTTTTCTGAACCACTTCTACTCTATGTCCTTCCAGAGATATGTGACCTCCAGTACTGGACACAGTACTCTGGATGAGGTATCACCAAATGTTCTATACAGTGGCATCACCACTTTCTTCCTTCCTTCTGGTGGAGATACCTCTCCCTTTGCACCCCATCATTCCACTGGCTCTCCTCTCAGCCTTCTCACATTGTTTGGTAACCTTCCGATCATCAGATATGAGTACTCCCAGGTCCTTATCCTGTTTGGTGGCTGTCAGTACTCCCCCCCCCATCATGTACTCCTTCCCTGCATTTCTGTGCCCCAAGTGCATGATCTTGTAGTTCTTTGCATTGAAGCTTAGCTGCCACACCCCTGACCACTCCTCAAGCTTGCTTAGGTCCCTTCTCATTTTCTCTTCCCCCTCCTGGAGTGTCAACCCTGTTGCAGATCTCCGTGTTGTCTGCAAAGAGACACAACTTCCCTTCCAGCCCCTCTGCAATGTTGTCTATGAAGACATTAAAGATAACTGGTCTGAGCACAGATCCCTACAGGACCCTGCTGGTCACCCCCCTTTCGTACTGAACTCCATTGATCACCAACCTCTGTGTTCTATTGTTTAGCAATTTTTGACCCAGTTTACCACCCTGGAAACCACTCCCAGGCTGCCCAGCTTGTTTACTAGCCTCCTATATGGGATAGTGTCGAAGGCCCTGCTGAAATCCAGGTAGGCCACATCCACCCCCCCCCAATCCACCTCCCTAATCACCCAGTCAAAGAAATCTATCAGATTTGTTTGATAAGATCTTTCCACCGTGAATCCATGCTGCCTTGGACCCTGTGCTCCATTGGATTTGAAATATATCAAAAACTCTTCTTTTAGTAGTGATTCCATTTGTTTCCCCACCACCGAGGTCAGACTTACTGACCTGTAATTGTCAGCCTCCTCCCTGCTCCCACTTTTGTGGAGAGGGACTACATCAACCCTCCTCCAGTGCTTTGGTACCACACCTGTTTCCAGCAAACTTTTGAACAGGGCTGTCAGTGGTGCTGCCAATACCTCCCTGAGTTCTCTTAATAGACTGGGATGTATCCTGTCTGGGCTCATTGCCTTGCTCTCAGATTAGTGAATTCCTCTAAGACTCTCCAACTTAAATGGATTGGTGTTCACCTCCCTCCCAGTGGTGCTTCTGCCACCTAACTTTGGTCTCTCCCCTTCCCCTTCTTCTGTGAACAGTGAACATAAATACTCATTCAGGATTTCTGCTTTTTCTTGGTCCCCCTTTGCACACTTCCCTCCTTCCCTTTTTAGTCTCACAATCCCAGCCTTAGTCTTTTTTCTTTCACTAACATACCTGAAAAAGTTCTTGTCCCCTTTTGTTATTTCCTGGGCTATTTTTTCTTATGTTTTTGCCTTTGCACTCCTGACTACTTTCACCACCTCCCTCTGCTTTTCCAGATACAGTTCCCTGTCTTATTCCCTCTGTGTCTCATTGTACCTCTTGAATGCCCCCTTTCTGCCCTTACCTTCTCGGTCACTTCCTTTGAGAACCATAGTGTTTTTTTTCTTGTTGTTTTGCTTACTTGCCTAATGCAATAGCTTATTGCTTCTGCTATGGTTCCCTTAAGATTCTTCTCCTACACCCCTCCTTTTCTCCTTCCTTCAATTGATTTCATAAGACACTCCCCCATCTTTGCAAAGTTGGCCCACCTGAAATACACGGCCATTGCTTTCATGTGGTTTGACTCTTCTGCTGTTCTCACATTGAACCACACCATACTGTGATTGCTTGATCCCAGATGGCTCCCCACTTTTACGTTTGTAATTCTGCCCCATTGGTGGGTACCAGGTTCAAAATTGTTCTCTCTCTCTCAGGTGGGCTCCATCATTAGCTGTCTTAGGCATGCCCCCTGCAGGGCTTCCAGGATGTCTCTGCTCCTGGCTGTGGATGCATCTTGGTTGCTCCAATCCACATCTGGCAGATTGACATCTCCAACCAGCAGCACCTCCCCTTTACCTGTCATTCTGTGGATGGCTTCTGCAAGTACCCTGTCCAGCTCTTCCCCTTGTGTAGAAGGTCTGTAGATCACACCAGTGCGAATGGCAATGCCATTTCCCATCTTCTGGGTGACGCACAGTGCATCCGCCTCTCCCTACATTCCCTGTACTTCAGTTGCCTTAATTCCTTCCCTGATGTGGACAGCCACTCCTCCTCCCTTTTTTGCCCACCCTGTGACTCCTAAATAGAGTGTAACCTGATATTGCCATATCCCAGACATTTGTTCCCCATGAACCATGTCTCAGTAACAGCAATAATGTCCAGGTCCACCTCAGCCATCAGGGCCACTAGGTCCAGGATTTTGTTTCCCAGATTGTGGGCACTTGTGCACATGGCCTTTCAAGTTTCACTGCCTCCTATCCTAATAACTCCCTTCCTGTCCCCATGTCTTTCCTCCATAGCCCTCTTGTCCTAACTCCCATTCTGCCTTTTCTCTGAATTTTTACCTATTTTAGTTTTAGTTATCTTTGGCAATTTCTCAGCCTTAGGTTCCTCTCTGCTGTCTGTATCATTTTGTGTGGGGGGGGGCTGTTTGCTTTACTTAGCTTATTTTTGCCTGCCACCCCCCTTGGCTAGTTTAAATGATTGCTGATGAAACATTTAAACCTCTCACTTAGGATCCTGGTTCCCATCCTGAATAGATGCAGGTCATTGCCCTTGTACCGGCCTGTATCCCTCCAGGTGGAACCACAGTCCCCAGTGAAGCCAAATCCTTCCGCACCGCACCAGTCCTTCAGCCATGTGTTGAATCTCTTGGTGTGGAGTACCCTGTTCTCCCCCTTGTCCTTGACCTTGACAGGTAACACCTCTGAAAAGGCTACAGAGTGTACCACCTGTCACTCCTCCCAGACTCTCTGAACTGCTCCTGCACTACCCTAGCTTCATAACTTGCCAGGTTCTTTGTTCCCAGATGGACAATGACATTTAGCTCACCCTCACATCCTGCTGCCCCAGCGATCTTTAGGATGGGCTGTCCATCCCTCCAATCTGTGATGCTTCGTAGGCACTTGACCTCCCTCACTTCCTCCCCTCCTGGCCCCAAGTCAAACCCCCACATCCTCCTTAGATACCACTGCAGGTGCCTGTCTTGGACAGTCCTGCCCTGCCACAGCAGCATAGGAGTTATGGAATGAACCATGGGAGGGATGTGTCTCTTCCCCACTGCTCTTTCCCTTCCCGAGCCCACTGTCGTGCCTCACAGTGTGCCCAAGGTGTGATGATATCTCATGATATACCACGCCCTGTTGTGTGTTATTGTTTAATTAAAAATCCAGCAGTGGAGGAGAGAGGGGAATAAGAATTAAACTCTGTGTACAGTATCCGTGTTCAGCAGCTTCATCCAAAAAGGTGCAGTGTGGTGTGAAAAAGGAATCATGGGGGATTGAAAATCAAATTGTATAATTGCTTTCTATGTTATTATATTGTGGGCAAGATCATATTAGGAAAAATTACATTGTGGGCTTAATTCTCAGAACTTGGCGCAAGACATAACAAAGGCGGCTTACACCGACCGCCAGTGTGCCTGGGACCCTGTGCTTGATTCTCTATCGGATAGAGTCCCAGCGGCAAAGTCATAGAAACATAGAAACATAGACTTTGATGGCAGATAAGGACCGCTAGGCCCATCTAGTCTGCCCATTTCCCTACCTACAGGATAGGCCGCAGATCCTAGTTAACCAACAGCCTAATTCTTCCTACCCCCCACAAGAATTGCCTTATGTCTGTCCCATGCATTCTTGAATTCTCCACAGTTTTAGACCCCACAACCTCCTCAGGAAGGCTGTTCCATGCATCCACCTACCCTCTCTGTGAAAATAATCTTCCTTACATTGCCCCTGAACTGCCTTCCTTCTATCTTTAAATTGTGTCCCCTTGTTCTTGCAAGTCTCTTTTCTGAAAGATGCTACCCTCTTGGACTTTGTTGATTCCACTGAGGTACTTAAAGTTTCTATCATGTCCCCCTCTCCTTCTTTCCTCAAGGGTATACATATTAAGCTCCTTTAGTCTCTCCTCATATGGCTTCTCTTGCAGACCCTGCACCATTTTGGTTGCCCTCCTCTGGACTGCCTCTATCCTGTCTATGTCCTTGCAGAGATGGGGTCTCCAGAACTGGACACAGTACTCCAGATGGGGTCTCACCAACTGTCTGTACAGAGGGATAACAACTTCCTGTTTTCTGCTGATGATGCCTCTCCCTATACATCCCAGTATACCCCCAGCCCTCCCTACTGCCTTCTCACATTGCTTGCTAACCTTAAGGTCATCTGATATGATTACCCCAGGTCCCTTTCCTTTTGTTGTTGTTACTACTTCTCCACCCATTGTGTATTCTTCCCTGGGTTCTTGTTTCCCAGGTGCATTATTTTGCACTTCTTTGCATTGAATCCTAGCTGCCATACTTCTGACCATTCCTCCAACCTTGCCAAGTCCCTTTTCATCCTTTCCACGCCTCCTTGTGTATCAACTCTGTTGCAGATCTTTGTGTCATCTGCAAAAAGGCATACTTTTCCTTCTAGTCCCTCTACAATGTCACTGATGAAGACATTAAAAAGGACTGGACCCAATACTGAACCTGCGGTACCCCACTAGTAACCCCCTTTCTTCAGAGTGGACTCCATTTACAATTACCTTCTGTGTCCTGTTGTCCAGCCAATGTTTTACCAGGCTATCACCTGGGTCCCACTCCCAGGCTGGTTAATTTGACTATTAATCTTGTGTGGGACTGTGTCAAATGCCTTGCTAAAGTCTAGGTAGGCCATGTCCACAGCCCCTCCCTGGTCTACTACTTTGGTCACCCAGTCAAAGAAATCTATTAGATTCGTCTGACATGACCTTCCCGCTGTGAATCCATGCTGCCTTGGGTCCTGTGCTCCACTGGCCTCTAGGTACTTAACTATTCTTTCCTTCAGAGTGACTCCATCCTTTCCCTACCACAGAGGTCAGACTGACAGGCCTGTAGTTTCCTGCCTCTGTCTTGGACCCACTTTGTGAAGGGGATCACATCCACTTCCTCCAATCCTCGGGTACCACACCATCCTCCCATGATTTATTAAAAGAGTAGTAGTGATTTCGCTAGTTTCTCCCTTAATTCTTTTTAGAATTCTAGGTGAATTCTATCAGGACCCATTGCTTTGTCCACCTTCAGTTTTAGGAGTTCTTGCAGAACCCTTTCTTCTGTGAAAGGACTGGGATGGACCCCTGTCAAAGAGTGCTTCTGTTAGTTGGATTAGGCACTTCCTCCTCCTTCTTTTTGAATACTGAGCAGAAATATTCATTCCAGTATTCCTGCTTTTCACTGTCCCCCTCTGCCCACCCACCGTTCATTCTTCAGCCTCACTATCCTCCCTTTGTCTTTCTCGCCTGATGTACCTATAAAGGTTTTATCCCCTTCTTAACTGAGTTGCTATCTTTTCCTCAGTTTGGGCCTTTATATTCTGACTTCCTCCCACTTCCTTCTGCCTTAACTGGTACAGCCTCTGTCCTGCTCCTTCTGTGTTTCCTTATACTTCCGGAATGCTATCTTTTCTCCTGACTTTCACAGCCACCTCTTTTGAGAACCACAGTGGCTTTTTTTGTTTTGATTTGTTTATTTGCTTCACACAAAGGCTTGTTGCCTCTGTGATGGCAGTTTGATAATTCCCATTGTTGCTCCACCTTCTTCTAGCCTGTTTGCTGGTGCTTTTCTGGGGCCTCTCCATCTTGCCAAAGTCAGCCCTCCTAAAGTCCAGTACCCTCACTTTTGTATGGCCTGGCTCTGTAGCTGGGTTTGCGTGAACCACACTGTTTGATGGTCACTTGTCCCCAGATGGCAACCCACTTCTAGATCTGAGATCCTCTCCTGCCCCTGTTTGAGAGTATGAGGTCTAAGATTGCTCCCTCACAGTGGGTTCCAAAACTAGCTGTCTAATGCCTGCCACCTGTAGGGCATCAAGAGCAGCCCTGCTCTTGGATGTGGCTGCAGCAAATGTGCTCCAGTTAACATCTGGCATATTCAGGTCTCCATCAACAGTATCTTCCCTTTCTGCCATTCTAAGAATGCCTTCTATCATATCCTTGTCCATTCCTTCCCCTGACATGGGGTCTGCACACAACCCCTGTGCAGATTGTGGTGCCCTTTCCAGTCTCCAAGGTGACCCACAGTGCCTCCTCTCCTCCCTGTTTACTCTTTTGTTCAGTTGCTTTTATCCCTTCCTTTACATAGAGAGCTACTCCTCCCCTCTTCTCCCCTGCCTGTCTCTCCTGTAGGTTATGTACCCTGGTATGTTAACATCCCAGTCATGGTTCTCTGTGTACCATGTTTCTGTGACTGCTACTATATCCAGGCATCCCTCTTCCATTAAGGCCATCAGCTCAGGGAGCTTGTTGCCCAGACTACGGGCATTGGTACTCATTACCCTCCATTTCCTGATGGCCTTGCTCCCTTTTGCCCCATCCCTGTCCTTCTTGCCTTTGTCACTTTCTCCATTTACCCCTGCCCTTCTCCCTATCGACACCTCTATGTTGGTGTTTGCCGCACTTACTACCGTGATTATTTGGGAGCTAGGATTTTCCTGCTCCTTTCCAGTGCCTCCCCCCTTGGCTAGTTTAAAAGCTTGCCAATGAAGCATTTAAACCTATCACCTAGGATCCTGGTTCCCCTCCCGACAGATGCAGCCCATCATGCCAGTATAGGCTTGCATCACTCCAGGTGGACCCCAGTCCCCAATGAAGCCAAACCCTGAGCTCCACCAGTTTTCAACCATTGATTGAATCCCATGGTGCGGAACACCTAGCCTCTCCTATGCCATAGATGGGTAGCACCTCGAGAGGTTACCATGTGCCACTTGACTAAGGCCCCTCCCAATACACACAAACTCTTCCTGAACTTCTAATCCCTTTCTTAGCCAGGTTATTTGTCCCTAGGTGGACAATGACATCCAGTCCCTCCCCTGTGCAGCTGCTCGGCAATCCTGAGGATTTTCTCCCTGTCCCTCAAGCCATGGTGCCAGGCAGGCACCCACCTCTCCCTTCCTCTCCCCAGTTCTACCTTCCTAACAATGGAGTCCCCCACCAGGAGTTGTTTCCTTCCCCTGCAGGGTCCCCTGCCACCCTCCTGTGGGTCTCCTTTGTGGAGGTTCCCAGCATCCTCCTTGGTCTCCACTGTGGGTGCCTCCATAGAGGAACCACACTTTGCCAGAATGGCATAGGAATTATGGAGCGGTACAATGGGAGGGATGCACCTCTGTTCCACCACCCTCACCCTCCCTGAGCCCACTGTGGTCCAACCAGCTCCTCTTTCTTGGCAACCTCTGAGGCAACGGCAGTGGCACTGGTGGTCCCTGGATGGAAGAGGAGGTCCCACAAATCCTGGCCAACTGAGCCTGGAGATGAGCAACCTCCTCCCTCAGCCCAGAGAGGTGCCTGCAGATGGGACAATACCGCATCCTCCAGAACATCTCCGGAAGACTGCTGCTCCACAGCCACTGCACTGCACCACTCCAATCATGTCTTATTTCTGGCCCCTTTACTGTTTGCAATCCTTACTCTTTCCTCTTTTTTTTTCTCTCTCTCCTTACTTTCTGCCTGTGTGCCCTTTAAGCTCCTAATTGTCCTGTTCTGAGACAAGAATATCCTATATTTCACAGTAGACCACTTACTTGCTCAGAGGCAGACCTCCAGCAGCTAGAGGGGGCCGGAGAGCTACTCTTGCCCTTCTAGGATGGTGAGTCCTTGGTGGTTCTGTGACCACTCACTTCCTGCCCCTAAACAGGAAGTTCCTGTTGTCAGTCAAATCCTGTGACTATAAAAATAGAACTAGCTTTGGGTGGGGCAGTGGAGGGGAAGGAAGGAGGGCAATATAGTCCCAGTAGAGAAGTTCAGTCACACAGCAGTCCTTTCTCCTGGTGCCTTCTGCCAAGCTATTCATGCAGCTTACAGCAACTGTGGCCATGCGCCAAACTGATGGCACATCTGGATGATTTGCTCTAAGTGGTCGGATGGACATGCACCACTCCAGGATGCTCCTGGTGGCAGCGGTCCCCCCCAGCCCCGAATCCCCTTGTACTGAAAGTGATCATGTCCCTGGTTTTCTAGTGGATCCCCCACAACATCCCTGATCCACTGTTTAATAAGGTAATCATGTCCCTGGTGGTCTAGTGAAACCCCCAGCCCCATCCCCTGTTTAATAAAGGAAATCCCATCCCTGGTGGTCTAGTGGACCCCCCAGCCCTCATCCCCTGTTTAATAAAGATAATCATACCCCTGGTGGTCTAGCAGAACACCCCAGCCCCAATCCCCTGTTTAATAAAGGTAACCATGTCCCTCGTGGTCTATCAAACCTCCCAGCTCCATCCCTTGTTCAATAAAGGCAAGCCCAGCCACAATCCCTTGTTTAATAAAGGTAATCTTGTCCCTGGTGGTCTAGCAGACCCCCATCCCTGTCCACAATCTGGCCATATAATAAAAATATATCTTTCCCTGGTGGTGTAGTGGCCCCCCATCTTCCCATATAATAAAATACATCTTTCCTTGGTGGTCTAGTAGACCCCCGATAAGCAGTGCCTCACCACCCCTCTCCCCTGGTCCCATCCCCAAGCCAGTGACCAGGCCATGCCCTCTGCTCTCCACTATGGCTGGCTGCTGACTAAGCTGTCAATGAGTATGTACCATTGAAAGCTCATTTGGCGACCAGCCATGGTGGAGAGTGGAGGACTATGCTGGTCACCAGCTCAGGGATGGGACAGGGGAGCAGGGTGGTGGGGCTGCTTGCCAGGGTGGGGGTCCACTAGACCACTAGGGAAAGATATACTTTATTACATGGGCAGATCAGGGATAGGTGAAATCTGCTAGACCACCAAAGAAATATATATATATATATATATTATATGGGAAGATCAGGGATAGGGAGAGGGGTCCACTAGACCACCAGGGACAAGAATACTTTTAATAAAAAGGGGAGATTGGGGATAGGGAAGAGGGTCCTCTATACCACCAGGGATGTGAATACTTTTAATAAAAGGGATCATGGATAGGGAGGGGGGAATCATGACACATGTTTACTCAAACCCAGGGAGGGCTCTGGGGGTGGCACATAAACGCTCCCAGAGGACACACTGCTAAGTATCCTTAGACCAGCTCTGGCTGGTCTAATGGTACATAGAATTTTGCCCTCTGGGAGGGTTTAGAGAATCCTAAATTAGGGGATATGGCAGCTTGCATCTGCCACATGCCCCCTAGCACCATGCCACAGCCCATTTTGTGCCACAAGGACCGTACAAGCCCCCTTTGGTGCACACAGCCTGCATTTGATGCAGGCTGCCTTGAGAACTGCTTCTGGCACATCTTTTGACGCAAGAGGCACTTTGCGCCATTTCTTGAGGCGCAAGCTCCTTGCACCAGTCTGGGAAGCTTTGAGAATCGGGCCTATGTGTCACTTTCATTCTGGACTTTGGGTGACATATTTGAATGTCAAGCCTCAGAAGATCTAGTTTAATGTGCGGCTGTGTTACCAAATTCTGTCTATGAATGGACAAAAAAGGCTATTTTGATAGTGCCGTGTGCCTGCTGCTCTTGGTTACCTTTTGGGCAAACAAGGCTAGACTGTAAAAGGATTCATTCTGTTGTAAAGTCGAATTGTACAAATGTTTTGAGCAAATTATTGCCAGGAATTACAGTTTTTATAGCACTTTCAGAAGGCTTTTATTTTATTTTAAAACAGTCTCCTATGCAGCCATTAGGGAATGGTGAACCAACTCAAATTCAGATCTGGTGCCCTGCCCTAGGTGTGGCACCTTGTATTGCCTTGGATTGCCCAAGTCAGTTTCTTGGACATCCAAGCCATTATACAGTAGATCTGGAACTGAGGCACCATTGAGATGGGCTCACTCAGGTTGGCTTTGAATTTCCCAGCTAAATTCCTTGTGACCAGGGCCAAACACTGAATCACATCATAACTGCCTCACTCATCCCTAGTAGCCATAAAAGGACCCCTCACAGTTGTAGTATTTCTTTTTAAATTATGCTGCATGCAGTACAAACCTGCAGTGAGAAAAATGCCTCCATTTGTCTGAAGTAATCCAGCAGCTAACAGCAGTTAAACCTCTTTGAAAGATTCTGCCCTGAATGTCCCAAGAAGAACAAAAAAAAACCAAAAAATCTCATGATCAGTTTTCGCTAAATAGTATGGGACTGGGGGTCTGTTTGTTCTAAAGTTGACCTTTTTTATCTTCTACAGTGCATGTGTGTTTTTTTTTCAATGCATCCACCATGTCTAGCAGTGCCTTACTCCTTCAGGCACTCCAATGCCCTTTTGCCTATCTGGAAACCCCATGTCCCTGTAGATTCTTCTTTAGATTCCAACATTGCCTCCAATATGCAAAGCCTCGGATTTATCCCAGCATGTGATGGCCCCCTTCATCACTAGTGGGAAATAGGGCTTTGGCTTGATGATAGCTGGGGTTATGGTCCAGAGCAGTGAAGACAGTGGCCAAGTCACTGGTTCATCCCTTTTCCCCTGTTCTGATCTTCTGTTCTGAGCCACCTCTCTGGTAATAGGTAGAAGCCTCCCATGCCATGCCAGTTATTTTGTGTGCCCATCCACCATAGGAGACACTGCTGGTGAGTCTGAGTGTAACAAAAACAGTGCGCCCTCAGAAACTGAACAGTGCTGCTAGACCAGGCTACAGAACATGGAAAAAAATCAGCACACTCAAAGTGTCAAAAACAAACAAACAAACAAAAAAAAAAACACGGGAGTTGTGGCACTTCTATTTGACCCAAATACATCATGGGTGTCTTGTGACAGCTCTGATATACAACATTTGGACTCTATGATGAGGGTTAATTTGAAGTGTAATTTGCATAATACTCTTCATTTAAACCATGAAAACTACTGGAATATGTAAATTCCCACTTTGTCTATCTGTAAGAGCCAGTGCCATTTTTTGCATTCATTTTTTTTTTTATTTTGCTACCCAAGATCCCATGCAATGTTTTCATTGGGCCCCATATTGAGAGCCACCTGGCAGCAAGTGCACACAGGTGCGTCTCACGAAAAAATAGGGTCGGCCAACTCTGGTGCCATATTCAAACACATAGCCCAATCCAAACTGACTGGGCTATCCATCTGAATATCAGATCATGGTAGTGTTGTGCAGAGCCAGCAGTTACCATGCTGTGTGTCGAGCTATCAGAGCGCTGGGCCGAAGACTGGCCCATAGGGGTAAAGCAGAGCACACACTGGTTAGCACCGAGGCCCCTATGGGCGATATTCAGCCCAAACATGCAGATGATTATGGTTCTCAAAGGAGGTGGCAGTGAAGGTTCAAGAGAAAAAGAAAGCATTCAGGAAGTACAAGGAATCACAGAAGGAGCAGGACAAAGAATTGTATCAGTTAAAGCAAAAGGAAGCTGGGAAGGCAGTCAGAACAGCAAAGGCCCGAACCGAGGAAAAGATAGCCAACTCAGTTAAGAAGGAGATAAAACCTTTTTAAGTGCATCAGGAGCAAAGGAAGACCAAGGGAGGGATAGTGAGGCTTAATAAAGGGAGGGGTGGGCAGAGGGTGACTGTGAAAAGGCAGAGATACTAAACAAATATTTTTGCTCAGTATTTACAAATGAAGAGGGAGATACCTAAAACAAACAATAGAAACACTCTGGATAGAGAAGTTGATACCAGCCCATTTACAGAAGAAAGAGTTCTGAAAGAGCTCTTAAAACTGAAGGTGGACAAAGCAATGGGGCCTGATGGGATTTATCCCAGAATTCTAAAAGAACTAAGGATAGAACTAGTGACACCACTGACTACTCTCTTTAACAAATCATGGGAGGATGGGGTGGTACCTGAGGACTGGAGGAGGGCAGATGTGATTCCCCTTCACAAAAGTGGGAGCAGGGCAGAAGCAGGAAACTACAGACCTGTTAGTTTAACCTCAGTGACAGGGAAAATGATGGAATCACTTCTGAAGGATTCACAGTGGGAAGGTCATGCCAGACGAATCTAATAGATTTCTTTGACTGGGTGACCAAAGTAGTAGATCAGGGATGGGCTGTGGACATGGCCTACCTAGACTTTAGCAAGGCATTTGACACAGTCCCACACAAAAGATTAATATACAAGTTAGCCAGCCTGGGATCGTGTCCCAAGATGATAGCCTGGGTAAAGAATTGGCTGGAGAATAGGACACAGAGGGTAATAGTAAATGGAGTCCACTCTGAAGAAAGGGGGGTTACTAGTGGGGTACCGCAGGGTTCAGTATTAGGACCGGTCCTCTTCAATGTCTTTATAAGCGACATTGCAGAGGGCCTGGAAAGAAAAGTATGTTTCTTTGCAGATGACACAAAGATCTGCAACAGAGTTGATGCACAAGGTGAGGTGGAAAGGATGAGAAGGAACTTGGCAAGGTTAGAGGAATGGTCAAATGTATGTCAGCTTAGATTCAGTGCTAAGAAGTGCAAGGTAATGCACCTGGGAAACAAAAACCCAAGGGAAGAGTACACAATGGGGGGGTGAGATACTAACAACAACAAAAATGGAAAGGCACCTGGTGGTAGTCATATCAGATGACTTAAAGGTGGGCAAGCAATGTGAGAGGGCAGTAAGGAGGGCTTGGGGGATACTGGGATGCATAGGGAGAGGCATCACCAGTAGAAAACAGGAAGTTGTTATCCCTCTGTACAGACAGCTGGTGAGACCCCATCTGAAGTACTGTGTGCAGTTCTGGAGACCCAATCTCCGCAAGGATATCGGCAGGATGGAAGCTGTCCAGAGGAGGGCAACTAAAATGGAGCAGGGTCTGCACCGGAAGACATATGAAGAGAGACTAAAGGAGCTTAATATGTATAGCCTCGAGGAAAGGAGGGAGAGGGGGGACATGATAGAAACTTGAAATCAGCAAAGTCCAAGAGGGTAGCATCTTTCAAAAAAAGAGGTGTGCAAGAACAATGGAGCGCAATTTGAAGATGGTGGGGGAAGCTCAGAGGTAATGTAAGGAAGTATTTTTCACAGAGAGGGTTGTGGATGCATGAACAGCCTTTCGGAGGAGGTTGCGGAGTCAAAAACAGTGGTTGAATTCAAGCATGCATGGTACAGTCATAAGACAATTCTAGGGGGTGGGGGTAGAAAGAAGCAGGCTGCTGGTTAACTAGGATCTGCAGCTTATCCATTAAGTAGGGAAATGGGCAGACTGGGTGGGCCAAGCGGTCCTTATCTGCCGTCAGATTCTATGTTTCTAGCCCACTGAGCATGCAGAATGCTAGTGGGTCATTTGCATGCCCATTATGGGCTCATCTGCATGCCACCACATCGGCCAAGTGCAGCAGGCCTGGTCTCCCCTTTCAAGTCCCAATCATCTCTCCAAGGAAAGTGAAAGTATTCTCTGATGGTCTAGCAGTCCCACTCCAGCCCTGATCCCCTTTTATAGAAAAGACACAGTTGTCCTGGTGGTCTAACGGTTCCTCTACAGCCCTAATCCCCTTTTATAGAACAAAAACAGTTGCCCTGGTGGTCTAGCATCCCCTCCTCAGTCCCAATCTCTGTTCAGAAAACCTAACATGACTTTCTGATGGTCTCGCAGTCCCCATCCCTAACCCCGACCTGCCCGTATCATACAAACCTCCATTCCTGGTGGTCTAGAGGACCCCTACCCCCCATCTTAGCAGGTAGTGTCCCATCACCCCGAGCAACCCATCCCAACCCCAAGAGCCGGCAACCAGCACAGTCCTCCACTCATCCTCATGGCAGCTGCAGACTGAGCTCTCATGGACTGTGTACTGTACAATCTTGCACAGTACGTGTGCCATGACAGCTCAGTCTGTGGCCGGCCATGGTGATGCGTGGAGGGCTATGCCAGTTGCCGGCTCTTGGGGTTATGATGGGTGGAGGGGGTGCAGGGTGGTGGGTCACTACCTGTCAGGGTGGGGGGTCCTCTAGACCACCAGGGATGGAGGTTTGTATGATATGGGCAAGTCGGGGTTAGGGAAGGAGGATTGCAAGACCATCAAAAAGTCATATTAGGTTTTCTGAATGGAGACTGGGAATGGGAGGGTCTGCTAGACCACAAGGGCAACTGTTTCTTTTATATAAAAGGGGATCAGGGCTAGGGATGGACTACTAGACCAGCAGAGTAACCAGACCTTGATGGTGCATGGATGGGGTGTGGGGCACTCACCCACTCTGAGCACTGTTAAGGGCTGGATTTCAGAAACATTAAACTGCACTGCACTGGTGGCAGTTTAGTGCTTCTGAAAACTTTCTTTATCATGCTGCGCTACATATGCATGTGGGATCCCTCATTTTCATGAGTGCAGCTTGATATTTTGCACAATGGTGCCATTGGGGGTGCACTGTGCATAGGTAACCTTTGAATATGGCTACGCCCCCAAAGGCTGGCGCAATTCTGGGTTAGTGTGACACAAACCCAGTTTGTGCCATTCTAACCATTTGAATATGGGACCCCTTGTCTGTTTCTTGCTGGGCTGGCCTGAATAGCTGTACCACATTGATAAGCCCTATATAAGAAACATATGGCCAGGGTTTGTGGTTTCAGTCTTTGAGTACTGTTTTTGAAGGATTCTGGTACAGAAGCTTACAGTCTTTTGCAAAGCCTAACCAGACTACCTTCTGTCATAGTAATTTGCATGTAATATTGCCAGTTATGCACTGCATTAGAGGACATGTGTAATGCACTCCATCCTCCCTTCTAGGGGTAGTTCTTTTGCTACTTGGATTATTGTGCCCCCTGTCTGCTTGGAGCCATGGCATACTATTTATTTTTATTTATTTATTTTTAAATTGGTAACTGAGAAAGGCACACACTGAACCAGGTGCCTATCCAGGTGCGACCCAGGGGAGGGGAAACAGGAAATACAATAAAACATACAATATCAATGCTTGGCACAAATAAAGTGCTATCAGAGTACAATTAATCAAGTACAAGTGCAAGTAACAGTAGCAAGGTACAGCAAGTGGCTATAATATACAAATAGAGAAACCAGAACAATGGAATGATGGCAGTGCACATGTAGAATAGGGAGGGGCCTGATACAGGCTGAGGTAGAACCCAGGAGGAGGCTAAACATCAGGGATAGTAAGTGATCCAACAGGAGATGGTCAGGTAGATGGCTGACAGGTGGAAGTGGAAGTGGGGAAGAGTTGTAGCAGATGCCTGATGGAGCCAGAGGAAGGGGAGAGACAGAGGGAGAGGGGGAGCAGGTTCCAGAGGGAGGGAAGGTGATATTAAAAGGCTAACTGCCCAGCAGAGGAGTGAGGGTGGGGAAGAGAAAAGGTGTGAGGATCCCTGGAGCAGAGGAAGTATGAGGCAGAGGGAATGGGAAAGAAGAGTGAGGATGGGTAAGGGGGAGGGAACCCAAACCAGTATTTGAAGATAAGGAAGACGCAGTGGGACTGACAATGTGAAGGTATGTGAAGGATGGATAAGAAGTAGAGGAAGCAGTGGTGAGTTATAGGGGGGAGCTCGTAGCAAAGCAACAAAAGGCATTACAGAGGGTGTCCAGCCTGACAAGGGAAGAAGAGAGGGCTGTGCAGTAGGCCAGATCACATTGTCGAAGACTGGGGCACCATTTTGGTAACCAGCTCCCTATGGACCTGTGAAGACAGTCTTTGTTGTGGTACAAGGCACTGAGTGATTTGTGGAAAGCTGCCAGGGGTTCTAATTTGGGAACAAAACAAAGGCTCTGTACAGAATATTCCAGGCTTTTTTGTACAATTTAGCTCCAGGAGATGGAAGCCTGAGGGGGGTCTCCCTTCAAGGTTGGTGCCCTGAGGGATTTTGGGCATAGATTGCAGTCCATGAGGAGGATGAAGACCTCCAGAGATAAGTTGGAGATCTCTGACTGTTGTATTTGGTGCCTGAAAATAAGTACCTTAAACATATCAGGGTCTTGGTAGAAAGAAAAACATGAACTACAGAAATTTAGGCCTTCTCTGTTTACTTCCATTCAGCTCGGATACAAGGGGAACAGTAATTTAAATACACACAGGAAGAACATTCAAAGGAAGTGTACATTCTCTTAAAGCTGTACTGTCTCTTAACTTTTCTTAAGGCTGTACTACACATAACAATCCCTCCTGACTTAGAAAGTACGTAAGTCAATAATTCAGAAAATAGTATGAAACTATTAAAGTTATTACTGTGATGTCCCTTTTAGTCATGTCATTTGGCTATATCTCTACAAGTCCATTCTCTTTGGTGGACATCTTTAACGTCCTGACTGACATAGTAGGACTGGGGGCTGTTGCTCTGGAATCTGATTAGCATCAGCCACATCTTGTCTCAATTGCTGTGGTTCCATTATCTCTTCCTGTTTTTGTTGTGGAAGAAATAATGCTGGATAACTACCCCAACTCTGGGTATCCCTTGTTTGTTCTGTCTCAGTTCTGGTATGTAATTGGTCCACATGTTTTTTCACTCTCCTCTGGTTAGTCAGTCGGACAGTACAGACAACATTTCTGAACTTTTTTTTCCACCTCCCCTTCTATCCATCTCTTCGGGCCTGCATACATCCTGACCCACCCAAGATCATTGGGTTTGAAGGATCTGGTCTTAGGAAGCATTTCAATAACTGATTTATAACCTAGAGGGTGAAGAAGGTCCAACTGAGTTTGAATCTGACACCCAAACAACAATTCTGCAGGGGAAATTCCCGTGGCACAATGTGGTGTTGTTCGATACATCGCAAGAAAGTCCAAAAGGGCCATTTGCATTGCCATCAGTGTAGTAGGATTAGCTTTGTCCATACTCTTTTTAAAAGTCTGAACCATGCATTCCGCTTCACCATTTGAACTTGGATGGTAGAGAGGTGAGAAAATATAGCAATTACCATGTAGCTGGCAAAATGCTTGGAATTCAACAGACGTAAACTGTGGCCCATTATCCGAGACAATCACTTGTGGAAAACCATGGGTAGTAAATATAGATTTAAACACTTTAATGGTACTCTCAGTAGCTGTTGAAGACATTTGATGAATTTCTGGCCATTTACTATAAGCATCAGTTAAGAGTAACCACATGGAATTTAAATAAGGTCCAGTGAAATCAATATGCAACCTTTGCCAGGGTTTTTCAGGTCATTTCCAATGGTGAACTGGAGCTCTTTCTGGATTTCCCATTGATACAGCACAAGCTTCACATCTTTGCACAACCTGGTATATGTCTCTGTCAATGGAAGGCCACCATACATGAAGTCTGGTTAGGGATTTCATTTTAGCAATGCCTGGATGGCCTGCACGTAAAAGAGTCAACACATTTGAGTGATAACTTTGGGGTACTATGACATGCAATCCCCATAGAAGACACCCCTCAGTAATAGACAATTGCTCTCTCTTTGTATAGTAGGGTTATAGTTAAGCTGAACAAGTAGTGCATTGTGACCAACCCTCGAGCATATACTGATACACTTGTTTCAAAATTGCATCTTGACTAGTGGCTTTTGCAATGTCCTTGGCTAGTACTGGAAGCTGATCTAACTGTTGTAGCTCCATTGCGCACACAACAGTAGAGTCCTCCATATCTTTGAATTGCACTGGAAAACTATCTGGCCCCACCTAGCATACTAATGGGTCCTCGTTAAGTTCCATATTGAACTCCATTTCTCTGGATATTGGTAACCTCAACAAGGCATTCGCATTTCCATGCTGGTCAATTGGTTGGTATGTGACCTTGAAATTATAGGTAGAAAAAATTAATGCCCATCATTTCTGGAATTCCTTTTTCTGGACTGAAAATTGTCACTAGTGGCTTGTGATCCATCTTCAGATGAAACCTGTGACCTAGCAAGTATTGACAACATTTCTGGACTCCGAACACAATTGCTAATGCCTCTCTCTGAATCTGGGCATAATTCCTTTCAGCTGCAGTGAGTTTGCATGAAGCATGGGCAATCAGTTTCTCCACTTCTTCTGGATCTGTATAGAAAAGGACAGCTCCTACACCCACATGACTAGAATCACAGGCCAATGTGATAGGTAAGTTATGGTCATAATGAGTTAAATTATTCACATCGGGTAGAGAGAGCTTGATGGCTTGAACTGCCTTACTGTGGTCTTTGGTCCACTTCCACAGAGTACCCTTATGTAACAGTTCATTCAGGATAGCGCATTTAGTGGCTAAGCCAGGTATGAAACTGTCACAGTAGCACACCATACCCAAGAATGAGCACAACTCTGAAACATTCTGTGGTTCAGGCATGTGCACAATGGCTTCCACCTTTTCATCATTTGGACAAATGCCATCTTTGTCAATAGTGTAGTAGTAGCCACAGACATTGCCAGCTATTTCCAGATATTTCACAAAATTTCTAAAGAGTTTCTCTCTGCTGTCCCTACTGTGGAAATGGAGAAAGCACGAGATATTTCTGAAAATATCACAGAAATTTCGGGAAATAGTTGGCAGTGTCTGTGGCTGCTACTGTAAGTACGTGACACTTGGTTGACAAAATTGGCATTTTTCTCTCCTGAGTCTGAATCCACTCTGTTGCAGTCTCTCTAAATTCTTTTGTAAGTTAAGTAAATGTTCTGCTTCTGTCTTGCCCGTGACAATGATGTCATCTAAATAACAAGCAACACCTGGTGTATCACCCACCATTTGCTCAATCACTTTTTGAAAAATAGCAGGTGCAGAACTAAGGCCAAAACACAACTGTTTTTACTTGTACAGTCCTTGGTGTGTATTAATCACTACAAATTTTTGAGAGTCTGTATCCAACGCCACTTGAAGGTATGCATTAGTGGGGTCCAATTTAGAGAACCCACACCACCACCATTCAGTCTGTGAAAAAGTTCCTCTGGTAAGGGTAAAGAAAATACATATGTGTTAAGTACTGGATTAAGTGTCACCTTAAAATCTCCATATATTCAAACCTTACCACCTAGTTTAGATACCACAACAAATGGAGTGGCCCAATCCGAACTTGAAACCTTTTCCAGCACACCCACTTTTTCCTAGTCTGTCCAATTCTGCCTCAACCACCGGTTTTAAGGCAAAAGGAAGTTTCTGTGGTTTACAAAACTTAGGGACTGCATTAGGCTTTGTAACTAGCTTGGTTTTAACTGTTGTGCAACATCCCAGGCCTTTCCACAACTCTGGATATATGTCTAAAATCTCCCCAAGCTTAGACGGATTACTGCTTTGTGGTACCTGGACAGCAGCAAGTAGGCCAAAATCTGTTGGATCCATATGAATGTTTAGAAGAACCTGAGCATCTCTGCCCAAAATGTTGACACCCTTTTTTGAAACCAGAAAAGTTAAAGGTGTACCAGTCTTGAGAGAATCAGTCCTGCATACCAAAGTGGTAAATGAACCCAGTAGCTGAACTGGTTGCCCTTCAAATGCACGCAACACTTATTAGAAGGAGATAATAGTGGCTTATCCAGATCAGATCATGTTTGATAGTTAATAAAAGTAACGGGGGAAGCAGAGTTTACCATTAAGTGCAACTGATGTCTCAGTTGTGGCAACTGAAGTAACACATAGAAAGGAGGAACATCTTTAGTCTGCATTTGTGGTGCAAAAGGAACCATTGCAGTGTTTATGTTCTCTGACCTGACCACTGCAGTTCTCCTGCAAAACTTAGCAATATGCCCCTGACGTTTACATGCATGACACTGAACTTCTCTGAATTTGCACTGGTCCCTGCTAAGTTGAGAAGACCCACATGATGCACATTTGTACTGGCCATGCAGTTTGGGTGGAGCGTTTGAATTTTTTTTTTCTTTGAAAACAGTGGTTTAGACTTAGGTTTGAGCTGTTTCAATTGGGGGTTTACTGCAGTTACTTGTACCTCATTTTCAGTGGGGAGGAGGAGCTAAGGTGCTGCCCACTGCTCAGTTGTTGCTCAGTAGTGGAATGGAGCTGAGAGAGGAGGATTTGTGCAAGGCTTGTTTTCTGTCTATTACAGGTATACCAACATTGCCTCATTGAGTTAAGCCTGTGGCAGTGTATGCAGTTTCTGCTTTATGCTACATTTATTACCAGAAAATCTTGTGCACCAGTGTTTAGAACCTTAGTCTGTGCTGTCTGCTGACTCAGGGAGAGCTTGGAGTGTAGTGTGCAACAGATCAGCCCGCTCCCCTTGGGCCAAGCGGAAAGCATCCGGACCACTAACGCACTGACTGGTTTCTAAAAAAAAAAAATTTTTTATAGCAACTCTATTGTATCTCAGCTTGAATATTTACTGCCAGTGCTTAGTGCTCCATGCAGTTTATCATTTTAATTTCTTAGATTCCAGATTTCATTGTTTAAAGTTTTCTTTTTCTTATGTGGTTTTTATTAGGTTTACATTTTAGAAGTGTTTATTTGGGAAAAGTTTATTAACCTTCTCTTTTCGTATTGGAAACAAAAAACGTAGATACGTGGGTGTTTGACTTATTTTAAAGCTTTTATTATAACTTATTATATTAACAGACTGGTTGAATTGGATACAGAAGTTGGGACATTAGGCTATAGTATCTAAATTGTTACATTCATCCTGCTGATTATATTAGTATTACTGATTACTGATAGTTATTTGTCTGAATTAATCACTGCTTAATTTTGTTGCTGATTGATGCGTTGCCATGGAGGAATGTGATTCTGCCTTGAATTACCTTAAAACTACTTCATTGGACCTACCTCATTGGACCATAAATTCTATTTAGGACCTGATAAGAAGCTGGTATTAATTAGGGATCCATGGATTTACCATGTTGAATTTGATTAATTAAATGAATTTGTTTGATTAAATGCTTTGAATCATGAGGAAAGCATGCTATCTTGGCAGTTAGGTGGTGGTTTAAATGCTTTAGACCCTATCGTAGAATTATTTTTGCTTGGGTTTCAGTCCTTCCACACTGTGTTGCTAGACGTTCCTGCAAGTTAATAAAAGTTAAATGAAAGTTTGGGATCTTCTTGGGATCTCCTTTATTTATGCTTTTGTTCCATTAATTCATTGGGAAAAGATACGAAGTGTGCTTCCTTGTATTTACTGCATTTTTATTGTTTCTTACTCCTTTGTGTATTTACTGCATTGGTGGAAAATTCTGTCAAGTTTGGATTACTGATAACTATTGATAACTGCTGAAAGCTGTAGCCATCTTCTTTGCATTTCAGTACAGCCTATTTTGCACATAGGTTTTTTAATAGTTTTTTCCTTTAGAGTTTTAACTGGGTTCTTGACTGTTTATATTCACTAAAATTATCCAGATTATTTAAAATAGAATAATTCATAATTTGTTTAATCTAGTTCTGATATATATTAAAGCTGGAAGACTAATTCTGAGAGCATGGTTCTCTTATAGTTCTACTTCAGGCTTTGGTATTTTTGTATATATATATATATATATATATATATATATATATATATATATATATATATATATATTTTGTCCCTTGTGTTACAGCTTGTTTTTTTTCTTTACCCCTTTTAGTAATGACCTTGGACTTTATACGTGTGCTCCTCACAGAGTCCATTGGATTGGGAAACTGCTGTGGAATTTGCTATAGTCGATTTATATTCTATTGGAGTCATGCCATAACTTTTGGTGTTTTGATTAGAATGATCCCCTTCTGGCAAGGTTCGATTGTCGGGTCTGCTGCTGAAGCCCATTTCTAAGAACAAACCTTTGGGGTCCTCTTCCTTTACTGAAGAGTGGAAGATTGGAAACTTTTTCCCTCTTTGGATATCAGGTACTGATAAACTCAACATCTCAAAAAACTATTGAGTACTGTTTCCACTCGATTCCACATTCAAGCTGGGACTAACAACGATAGTGCTTATGACTACCAACATCCATAGGGGGAGCATCCTAAGTCGAAATGGTTCCTTATTGAAAAATTATTTAATTTTTTTTTATTTTTGTGTTTTGCCTAAATTTCTATAGCTGTGTTCTGTTCCTACAATTTATCATTTAAATAATTCATCTATGTCCTGGATATTATTTACAACATTTGCAAGTCTATAACATGGATTGCCAAGTAGTAATCTGTTATTAACATGATTCATACTAGGAAGCAAGCTCTTGAGATGGCACTAGTTGCTATAGAGGAAGAAATAGTAATGAAAAGAGTAGGAATTCTTGAAACCAATATATTAGATACATCAGAGTTAAATGACAGAAATCAGGATGAAAGCATTATGAGTATTAAGTTGAAGAAGGATAGGAATCAGTTTGAGGAAACACTCCCAAAAGGGGGGAGGAAGGGTAAACTAAAGAAATTAAAGAAGGTCAGAAAAGGGGAAGGAAATGGGAAAGAAAGGTTGAAAAAGGTGGAAAAAGGCCCAAGGATCTCTGTGTCGTCCCCCAATAGGGGGTCAAACAGGGAAGTAGAACTAGTAGAACAAGCTACTAAAAGTAATCCTAGACAAACTAAAATAGATGATTACTTTCTTGTTAAAAAAACTCCCTTAGAAACCTGCATGGATACTGCATTGCAATCCCATGATCCATTAGAGGTCTCTAATATAGCTAGACTGTCATCAACACCAAAAAATAATGGCCAATAGAGACCTTTCTCTACAACAAGAAAATCCCACTTCTAGAACATCTACAGCTTCTCGAAGTTGTTTGTTTGTTTGTTTAAAAGTTTATTTTTATACAGGTTAGTTTGTTGGAGAATTAAATACCCATTTACAACAAATTTCTGTAATGCATAATTACATCAACAAAACAAAACAATAAATAAATACACACAATACAAAATCACATTCAACCTAAAAACAACTACAACAGACATTTAAATAATCATATAATTCAAGTTTAAACATGTGCAAATCAGAAATCTCAGTTATATGGAAAGATAATTCATTCCAAGTCTTTGCTAAACTATTCTGGAGAATTATATCCCCCATCCGATTTGTGATTCGAATCGTGGGCAATGTTCTAGTTGTTTTCCTTAGCCTATCTAAATATGTTGAGTTAGAGTTCAAACATATTAAATGATTTAATGAGTGTGTTTTATTATTATTAGAATGAATTAAACCATGACATATCACTAACCATAAATACTTTCTTCGAGCTATCGGATGTAACCAATCAAGTTCCTGATAAACTATACATCGGTGAACTCGTAATTTATTTTTTAAGATATAATTCCCCAATCTGTAGTAAGTTTGGTCTAATTTATTTAAAAATTTTTGATAGGAATGCATGTATAATCGGAATCCATAATCAAGTACAGGCAACAACAATTGTTTTACTAATTTGGTCTTAATTTCTTTAGTCAAACACCCTGACACCCTTCTTAGGGCTCCCAATCTTTGGTTCACTTTTTTTTATCTGTGACAAAATATGTTCAGAAAAAGAAAAATGATAATCAACAAGAACCCCCAAGTATTTGTAAGTATATACCTTCTGAGCCATAGTCCCATCCAAAAACTTAATCTGAAGATCAGTGAGATCCCTTTTTTGCATGTGATCCCACAGAAAAAAATCATACTCTGCATCTTCCCAGTACTCATTAAGAGACCCGAGTCTCTTATCCAAGTCTCAATATTGGAGAAATCTGTTTGGAGCCACTGTCTCAGGTCTCCAGGATCATCTGCAGATGCAACCAGTAGTATGTCATCCACGTAAAGTCTGGCATCAGTACTAGTTACATGAGTTATGAGACTATTTATATAGATGTTAAATAACACAGGGCCCAAAATAGAGCCCTGAGGTACACCTTGATGTAGATCCAGGAGACCCAAGACAGCGGCACCACAGACCACCCTTTGCTTACGGTTTGATAAGTAAGATCTAAACCATTGCAAGGACCCCTGTTGCATCCCAATATCCTGCAATCTATGCAGAAGGGTTTCATGATGAATTAAATCAAAGGCTTTACTTAGGTCCACAAATACCACCCCAGTATACCTGCCCTGATTCAGTGATGTTGCCACCAAATTATCAAAGTCAAGTAGGGCCGTATTTATGGACCTACCTTCTCTAAATACATGCTGACAATTAGTTAATAACCCTATTTGGTCACGGTAATGTCCAAGCTGATTATTTATCAGCTTTTCCAATACCTTTGATAAAACTGGGAGCAAAGTAACAGGTCTGTAGTTGGAGGGAGCTGTAAGACCACCACCCTTATGAATAGGAATGATTTCACCTGTTTTCCAATGATCAGGAACAAGAGAAGAATGTATACTCCAATTATAAAAGTATATAATTAAGGGGCTATAATATCAAAGCCTAATTTCAAAAATCTGGGATCAATACCATCTGTACCTGCTCGCTTTGATATTTTCAAGTTCTTTAATTCTTTGGCTACATCCTGTACCTTAATATTTTTTAGTGTAAATCCCTTATTGTTTACTGCAGAAATTACAGAATGTGTATGTTTAGGATCAACAATCCCAAGTTTCAGTATCTCCAAATCTGGTAAGTCTTTAAATAATGATTTAACAAATCAGCTACCTTTGAAGGGTTATCTATCAAATTTTCTCCCATTATTAAGTTAATAGAAGTTTGAAATTTTACTTGGCTTTTTAAATCAGAGATAACCTTCCAAAATATATTTGGATCCTGCAGATTACTGAAAGAATTCTGATAAAATCTTTTTTTAGCTAGAACTACTAATTGTTTACATTTATTCCACCATCATTTAAAAAGATCACAATCACCCTCTAATTTTGTTTTCTTAGCTTTTTTCCATATTCTATTCCTAATACGTAAATACATTTTCAATTTCTCATTAAGCCATGGTGGACTTTTAATATTGTTGCTCTTTTTTATTTTTGGAGCATGAATTTGAACTATATGTAAAAAAGAATCCATAAATTCTTGAATGGCCAAATTCAAATCAGGAATCAAGAATACTCTAGACCAATCAACATTTTTAAGACTGTCCCTAAATGATGATGCATTAAATCACCTTAAATCGCGTACCCAAAAATCATAATTTCCACTACCCCAAAGTGGCCAAACTGAATCCGAGAAATGGACTGAACATTAATCAGAAGAAAATTGTACTGAACTCCTACAGTCCTCAGATGTGTTTAGTAGCTATAATGATACGTTTAATGAATCCTACCCTCCAGTGTTTTCCCCAGAGAATTATACTCCTATTATGACTAGAAATACAGATAGTATAATTTTATACAAGCTACTATGAGCAAAGCAATGGAAGAGATGCATGTTAGCATTCAAGGTTTGAAAAGACTTGATTCAGAGACCAGGAGTTATAAGTATAAAGATGTAACGCACCTAGTGTCATCCTATCCTTTTGCTTTAAGTGAGGATTTAAAAAAAAATTGTTGAAGATCCATATCTAGCACATTTAACAATCTTGGATCAAACGATTGGTATAAAAAACGAAATAGAAACAGTGAAACAAAGTGTCACTGTTAACAGCTTTAAACTTGATGAAATCCTATCTGTTCTTCAGAAATTGGCTCCAAACACCCCTCATTCACCTTCATTTATTTTAGAGACCCCAGAGCAAATAAGACCAGATTTTTCTCCACTGGAGAGTCACACTACTCTGGTTAAAAACAGTACTAAGACTGAGGAAGTAAGGAATAGGGGAAAAGTAGGAAAAGCATGTACCAACATCTGTGTGGCCAATTCCTCTAAGTACAAAGACAAATATAAAGGTAAAAGGAAGGGGAAGGGAAAGGGTAAGAGTGCTAGTATCACAAATGAACATACTAATGGTGAACAAACTAGAAACATGGCAGATGCACAGGAACCAAACATTGTCTTGGAGTCTAAAAAAAAGAGTCTGAAGAATAATGAAAAGTATGGACAACCGGTACTGGTAGCTGGATCAGAGGCACGAATTGAAGCTCAAACAGAGGTTCAAATATATGAACTAACTTGTTTCCAGCCTGGTAATATTAAATTAGCACAGGTCAGTAAAACATGTAACACGCTTGAGAGTGAAATCAAAGCTTTAAGACAGTAAATGGAAAGGTGGAATCTTTCTTCTTATAACAATATGGTAAATCTTCAGTTGCAGCCAGGAATGTCTCAAGCAAATATAGACCTAGACAACTTTGCAATTTTGTGTCTTTATGGGTTAAAGTGGGACAAGAATCTAGCATATGTTAGTAATAAGGCCAAGATTGTGCATCTTTTGTGGGTTACTACTGGTCTGCATATTGCTGAGGAAGACTTTGTTCAAGTATGGAATGATAGAGATGCACAAGGTACTGAGTGCATCTTCCTGTTCTGTACTTCAGCACATCTAGCAAACCATCTTTGGCTGAATGATCATGCACTAAGAGATAGGGGCTATCATATTAGCTATATCAATAGGGACTTTTTAAATCCACAGGTGACCAAGAGTATGGAGATTTATCCTCAGATTTCTATATTCAGATTCAAGCCATTGCCCTTGGAAAACGATCATAAGCTGAGAAATGTTGTAACAATTTGTTTACACACTTTTTACAAATTAGACCTGAGGAGTTTAAAATTCTTAGTGCAGTTAGAAGATTTCAAGTTGTTGACTCTTCTCAAATAGATGTTTTGTTGCAGACAAAGGACATGGTCGATATGATCCTGCAGAAAGTTTTACTTCTAGATGAAATTGGAATTTACATCCTGGACTGTAATGTCCTGTTGAGAAATTCTCCTGGTGGTGACAAGTCTGCTCCCCAAATAAATAAATGGGAAAATAGAACTATGGCCATCTTTGGTATATAAAGGGCAAGGGGTGAAAATAACCAGAAGCTTAAGTTAGTCCTTCAGGATCTATTTGAGCATGTTCTTGATATACCCTAGTATCTTGATGACATCAGCCTGATAGGTCGATCTGGCCCAGATACTGATAGTGACTAAATACTCATTAATATGCTTACACAAGAGGCCTTTTACAGACTGTCCAAACATTTGTCAACTTTGGACAGTCTGGGTATCTATATAGTGGAATGGGACAATGTGGATACAAACAGGAAAATTAATGGGGAATCTAAAACAAATGTAGTGGTGAATGCATATCAGATGTGCAATAACTCTAATTGTGTTGAATCACAAATAGAGTTTAATATACCCACTAAAAATAAATTTGTAAACCTGTCACTGTCTGAATCTTGACTCACCACTCCCACTATAAATTTGGCCCATAGTTCATATATGAATAATTGGGCTCTTATTTCTTGGAATATTTCAGGATTAGTGCCAAAACTCTCAGATATTGATTGAAGAGCATTTATAAATCTACATTTTATTGTTTGTTTGCAAGAAACATGGCATCTAGATTCCACTGATGTTTCTTTAAACAGGTATGCCTGTTTCCAGGTACTTGGGGAAAAAAATTTTTAAATTCGGTAGGGCATCAGGTAGGCTAGTAACCTGGATTAAAGAAGATGATGATCTCAAAGTTGTACATATAATTTGCAATACAATTGCACAGACTTTCTAGTCTATACTA
Organism: Neoceratodus forsteri; assembly: GCA_016271365.2. Lineage (NCBI taxonomy): Eukaryota > Metazoa > Chordata > Ceratodontiformes > Ceratodontidae > Neoceratodus > Neoceratodus forsteri. The sequence continues at coordinate 602,459,284 of CM057456.1, read as the reverse complement.
AGGATTCTCCATTTTGTTTAATGCTTATATCCCACCTCGAAAATCAAAATATTATTCTATAAAACTTTGGGATGAGTTAGAACATTTATTACACTTTAGTTGGACTAGCACAGGATGTGATAACATCCTGATTTGTGGTGATTTTAACAGCCTTATTGGCACCTTTGATGGCTATGGGGACTGTGAGGCCCATATTTGTGTATACGGTAACATATCTGCTTTTCAGAAGAATGCAATGGATCAAAGTGTAAATACCTCAGGAAAAAAACTGATAAATTTGCTACAAACTTTTCATTTTGCTCCCTTAAATGGTAGAATCCTGGAGGACCAATCAGGGAACTTTACATACACTAACTCCCTGGGTTCTTCCACTTTAGATCTACTTTGTTGGAATGGTAGTATGGAACTGTGGCCTTCTATATCAATTCCCACTAGAAGTGAGAGTGATCATTCCCCAGTGATCCTGACCTGGGGAATTAGGCCCCCTGAAATATCTTATCCAGCGAATACTTCTGAGATCAGAGGTCACTCAAAAATTAGATGGGATCCAGGTAAATTAGATATGTTGGTGACACTAATGGAAGGAATTGCAACCACTCTTGATAATACCTCAAAAACTAAGCAGACATTTGAATTTTTGGATACCATGATGACCGGTTGCTATGATAAACTTAGGGAATGTTTTGCCCACCCCACCATATTGAAAAAAAAACATAAGAAATGAGTTGACCATTCAACTCTTGATACATGGTTTGACACAAGCTGTTTAACATTTAAGTGTCAACTAATTAAACTAATCAGGGTTACCAGAGCACTCAATACCAAGAACACCTATAGGGAATTAAATAACATAAGACCAGCCCATGAATAATTTTTGATATACTAACAGAGCCTTTCAGCAGAAAAAATGGGATCAAATGCTTATAGCGATACAACATAATGACTGCAAAACATTTTAGCTCTTAGCTGCCAAAGGAACAGATAACAGTAAAAATAACTATGATTCTTATATACATATGGAAAAATTGGTCTCTCATTTTGAAAAGCCATTTTACGACCCAGATCTAACTGATATGTCAAGCAATTGGTGTAAACTAACAAACAAAACTCAAGTACTGACAATTACTGTTAAAGAGACTTATCTTGCAATAACTAGTTTAAAAAGAAAATAAGCTCCAGGTCCAGATCAAATACCTTCAGAAATCTATCTGCTGGTGCCTTCTCTCTGGTCTAAACCACTTACAATGTTCTTTAACTCATGTATAATTTATAATAAGGTACAATCTTCATGGAAGGGAGCTATTATTGTTCCCATATTCAAAAAAGGCAATAAAAGTGACCCCAAGATGTACAGACCTATTTCCTTGCTGGATATTAGTGGGAAATTATTTGCTAAAATTCTCTTAAATAAATTAATATTGCAGTTAGACCAGCTAGGAAATATTTCAGAATTCCAAGCAGGCTTTAGAGCAGGGTATAGCACAACCGATAATTGTTTTGTACTATTACATTTAATTGAGAAGTACATTACACTGAGGAAACAAAAATTATTTGTGGCTTTTATTGATTTCTCCTCTGCTTTCGATAATATCTCAAGATGCAAACTATGGCAAGTCATGGTTAAGAAAGGATTCCAACTGGACCTAATCCAGGTAATAAGTAACCTTCACTCAAATACCTGGGCCCAGGTCAGAGTTGGCAATAATGGTAACTTATCATCTAAGTTCCATAAAAATAAAGGGGTGAGGCAAGGATGTGTCTTAGCACCAGTCCTATTTAACATTTACATAGACCAACCCTTAGAAGAGTTGCTTAAATCATCATCGGACTCTCCTACCATTTGCTCAAGGTTTTGTCCTGCTCTTGCATATGCTGATGACCTTGCCTTGATAGCTCTGACCAAATTGGGTCTCCAGAAAAAATTAGATATTCTCAATGATTTTGCTTCCTCTTGTAGTCTACAAATAAACAAAAATAGGAGTCAGATTATTTTTGGTTCTAACAAAACAAAGGATACACCTGTATCGCTTGCTGTGGGAAATTCCTTTCCTGCCTCTATTTTATGGGAAGAATTAGATTTATCGAGCTTGGAAGCCCAATGTATAGCCAAATAGGTGGGCTACTGGATAAATGTTACCCGAATGACCTCAAACAGACTTCCACGGGATTGTCTCAAAGAGAAAAGAAAATGGGATTGTCTAGGATGCAAAAAATCAAACTGGTTGAAAAACCTTGCAGAAACTCTACTGAAGCATGATCTCACTTATCTACAGAAATACATGGATAAGGGTATCAGTATTAATATAAAATACAGAGCATTTTGTAAAAAATAAAATTCTTAATCAATCTAAGTTGGCTGATTGTGTCATCATTTCCCGCCTAAAAATTTCACCTTGGCTGATACAGAATGACAATCAGTTTAGGTTCAGATATTATCTAGACTTTCTGATAGATCCAGAACTCAGAAAACTGTTCACTAGATATTGTCTGGAACAGTTTCTGAGTACAGTTGTAACAGCAAGATTTGAAAAATCGATTGATCCAAAAGATACTTTATGTACTTGTATGAATAAGGGGAGAAAAGATCTAGATCATGTAGTCTTCTTTTGATCTGGTATAACAAACCCAGGATGAGATGGCTTCTCCCAATGTGGAAGGGTATCGATCCTACAGATAAAAATGTATTGCTAAATATTATATTTACATGAGAAGATGATAATGTCATCAGTATGGTAGCTGGGTATCTCAGAGCAATTGCTGGTATTAGAAGAAAGATTAAATAAGCACTCTATTATGTATTTAAGGGAAGATGACGACTTGCCTTTTTTTCATGTGTCTTGATTGTATTGTAAAATTTGTCTGAAGTTGTTGTTTTTATCTTGCATTGATAAATGTATTTTTAGAGGAATAATTTATATCTATTTATGTAATGGTCTTTGACCAAACAATAAAGTTTACTTACTTACTCATTTTCAGTGTTCATCTTAGCATGCGTTTCATTTTCTGCAGCCTCATACATCTGTGCCAACTGTAAATGTTCATCAGCAGACTTCTTGACACTTACAGAAAGTAATTGCTGAATATGATGTTCATTATTCAACCCCATAACAAACTTATCAGCTAAATTAGATTCAAGATGCTCCCTGCTCCACTCAAACATGAGAGCTAAGCGTTTGATCTCAGCCAAATAAGATTGTAATAACTGACCTGGTTTCTGCTGGTAACTGTAGAATTTATCATGTTCAGCCCTTGGGAAAGTTGTTAAACTGTATTGTGCATTCAATTTAGCCTTTAGCTCTTGATATGACAAATCCTCCGGCCAGTCAGGTGCACAAAGATTGCATAAAAGTTTGAAAGTTTCACTTCCCAAGAAAGTACAAAAAGCAGCTCGAATAAGCTCACCCTGTAGTTGATCATTTGCTGATTGAATGGCAGGATTAAGGAATAACCACTGATCAAACCATCTGGACTATGTATCCCAGTCCATTCCTGTAAAAATTTCAAAGCTGGCTGAAGTTGCCATGATACTCCACAGTTCCAAATTGCTTACTGCCTCCAATGCAGAAAGTCACCAAATGGTGTAATTCAGTAAGCTAGCGCTATGAAAACTTCCACCACCCATCATCGCCAGTTTGTTGTATATGGTGGCTGAAAATAAGTACCTTAAACACATCAGGGTCTTGGTAGAAAGAAAAACATGCACCACAGAAATTTAGGCCTTCTCTGTTTGCTTCCATTCTGCTCAGATACAAGGGAAACAGTAATTTAAACACACACGGGAGGAGCATTCACAGGAAGTGTACATTCTCTTAAAGCTGTACTGTCTCTTAAAATTTCTTAAGGCTGTACTATACATAACACTGGCATGTGTGAACTTCCTCTGTAACATCTAAGTTGTGAGTTCTACTCTGCCATAAGGAAAGAGAAAAAAAGTTAGGAAAGTCTGGTCACCTACTATATTAAGGGACAGGGCATGGAAGACAAAGGTCTCATTAGCCCTTCAGGCTGGGATGGGCACTGGTGGGTGCAGCAATCCAAGATGAGACAGGCCAAGGGGGAGAGGCTCAGGGATGCAGGTGGGGGAACCGCTGTGCCTTAGGCACACTGATTTCTGTACCATTGGAGTTGTGAGGACTATTACAAAGAAACTGAGTTTGGAGCATGAATGAAAATGATTCGACCCTTGGAACATGCCAGCTGTTGTGTGCCCGTCATTAGGGCACCAATCTCGCAAGTCATTGATCATGTTTCATATGGGGGACTGTGCCCCCCACACACCCCTTCTGGGGGGCTGTGCCCCCCTTACCTAGAATTCTAACTCTGGGGGAGTGGACCTTGGGGAGGGGCAGACAGCTTGCGGGTCTGGCACCCTAATGATGGGCACACAATGGCCAGTGCTCTGAGGGTGTGCAGTGAATTAAAATAGGTCACTTCTCACTTGATAGGCATGGGGGTTTGAGCTGTGTTGTATCAAGAAATGCTGGCATTTACTGGACACTGTTTATGTTACCAATTTATCTAAAAACATCAGTAAAGATTAATTTGTACACTACTCCCTGGCTCTGGAGTCTGTGTTTTTAGAAGTGTATATCTGCAGTGTGTGAGTACCTGGTGTGGCTGGTGATCACCCCAATCCCACATAATTTACTAACTGTATGGAGTAAATCAAGATCCTAGATGAGGTGGGCATCCTCCTGCCACTGCCTGTAAACAAGACTGGTTCCTCCTAACCCCTCCTCCTCTCCCTGTGTACCCTCTGGCTAAAGTTGGACTCCCTTCCCTCCACTCTCTGAACCCCTCCCCCCAAAGCAGGTGACCTTTCCTGGTGCTCCAGGGTTCAAACCCTGCTCTCCTGCATTCCCATTTCCACCCACAGCCACTGCCCTGTCCACTAGGCCACCACTCTGACAAATAATCAAGCTGCTACTTCATATTTATCCTCCCACTAGCTATCCTTAGTCTGCTCCACTTCCACCTAATGTCCACAACCCTAATTTTTATCTTCAGTCTAGCTATCCTAAGCCTTCACTACTTCCACCTAGTGTCCATTACCATTTGCCCTCCTACTCACTTATATCCAGCTCAGTGACTACTGCGACCTTTCAAGCCAACTCCCCCCTCACTCTCTCCAAGTTCTTTTACACTCACCAATCAGTAATCTGATTTGTCCTAACTCCCTCCCAATGGCTCCCAACTCCCTTTCTAGCTTTATGCTTCCTCCTTCTTACAGCCTTCCCAATCTACCATCACCCCTCATCCATGGTCCTCTCTCTTCAGCCTGTCCCCCCTCCAGTTCCTGCAGGGCCCTTCATCACCTGGCATCTTGACTCCCCCCCAGTTCACTTTGCATACACCCCTTCCCCAGTGTTTGCCTCTGCCCTTGAGCTCTCTTCCCCTGCAGGCTGCCACATCCTATCTGTCAGGCCAACAGCCTGCTGTATTAGCAACCTAAAGAAAAGGCATTTCTCAAAGTTTTTTACACCCTGCTTTCTCTTCTTTCTTATGGCTGGTGATGTTGAACCTAATCCCGGCCCTTCCATACCCTCCAGTCCCCTTAAAGGTGGCCTTAGAATCTACCATCTAAACGCTAGGAGCCTGCTGCCCAAAACAGACCACCTAAGGGCTTGGGTGTCACTAAACTCCCCTGACATCCTCTGCATATCCAAATCCTGGATTTCCACTAAGGTCCCTAACTCTGCCGTTGACCTTCCTGGCTACGTCTTATTCAGACGAGACAGAAGGAAAAGAGGTGGTGGTGGTGTGGTAGCCTATGCACGGGGACACCTTCTCCATCTCCATCATATTCCAGCAAGCTACCCACTCCTCCCATGAGCTACTGCTCCTCCAACTGCCCTTTCCATTGACCGCCCCTTCATTCATGGGAGTATGCTACTTCTACCCCAAAGCCCAGCCCCTGCCCTTATCTCCACCCTTGCATCCCTTATCTCGTTCACTCAAAAGGGAGAGTTATTGCTTCTGGGAGACTATAATGTGAACTGACTCTCAGCCCCTGCCAGACCCATCATACATGAAATCGAAGCCCTCAGCTTGTTCAACTCCTTTCTGAACAGAATGAGCTAAATCCCCACTCCTCAAACCACTCATTGACTGGATTCTTACAACCCACCGACAGAAATTTTCCTCTGCCCGCACCCTTCCTGACTCCTTTAGTGACCACTGAATGACCTACTGTTGCAGAACATCCTGCCACCCTCACTCCCCCAAAGTATCTTGGTTTGCACACCCTCGAATCTCTAAGCATTAGAGCCCTCCCATCTGACCTATTTCTGTCTGACTGGTCAGGTGTCTTCAGTGCCCCTGATGTGGACTCTGCTCTCATATCCCTTACCTCCACCTTCCGTAGAGTTTGGGACCACCACACCCCTCTCAAAAGGTTATGACTATGCTGTAAGCATCTCCCCTGGATTTCTGACAAACTAATCTCCCTCTTTAAGACAAGAGACATGGCTTGGCTCACCTACAAGTCCTCTTTCAGTCAAATTGACCAGCAACACCATAGAATGCTACACAATTCCTGCACGAAGGCTGTGCACTCTGTGAAAAACACCTTTTTTAGAACTAAGCTGAAAAATATTAGGGCATCACCAGCTGATTTCTGGAAAACCCTCCACCCTCTTCTGGGTTCCACCTCTTCCCCTCATCTGCCTTTCCAAACTCTGCTGGCTGTGCCCCTTCCTTGACTGCCTCTTACATCAACCTTTTTTTCACCACCTGTGCACTTCCCCCCGGACATTCTCCCCCTCACAGCCTTCGACGCCATCCCCCCTTCCCAGCCCCTCCCACTCCTCCAACAGGTCCTCCTTCCTCTCTGTCACCATAGCAGAAGTTCTATGCACCCTAAAATCCCATAACCCCTCCAAATATAGCACAGACGGTCTCAATCCCAGACTTCTTAAGATATCTGCCTCTGCCATAGCCTTCCCTCTCAGCCACCTTTTCAACATGTCTATCATTCAGTGCACCATCCTGAAGGCCTGGAAATTAGCCAAGGTCATCCCTCTTCTCAAAAGAGGGGACCCTCCCTACCAGATAAGTACCGGCCCATCTTGCTTCTCCCCATTCTCTCCAAAATACAAGAAAAACTCATCTCAACCAGACTAAATTCCTTCCTTGACTCTACCAACTACCTGAGCCCCTTCCAATCAGGATTCAGATGTGCCCACTCCACCTCCTCACTACTTTGCCTCACTGACCACATCCAGTCTGCCATGGACAAAGGACACCTTATCTTGATGATTTTCTTTGATCTCGCCAAGGCATTCGACTCCATCTCCCACAACCTCTTGCTTGGCAACTTAGCAGGCTTAGGCCTTTCCTCCTCCTCCCTAGGCTGGTTCAAGTTCTATCTCACTGATAGAAATCAATATGTGCAACTTGGCCAGGTCAAGTCCACCACCCTTCCCATCCTCTCAGGTGTCGCTCAAGGCTCAATCCTGGGTCCCACTCTCTTCTCTATTTTTGACAATGACCTCCCCTCCATCTGTTCACCAACTCTCACTCACATGTACACCGACGACTTGGCCATCTTTGCCTCCAGATCCTCTCTTACCACTATACAGACATCCCTACAGGAGACAGTGCCCTAAAGTGGTTTGAGGCAAGGGACTTGAGATGCAATACTAAAAATAAAATCACAGTGGCCTTCTGCTCATCTCAGCATTTAGCCAAATTATTATGCCCCCTTCCTTCTACATCCTACATGGCATTTGGATAGACACCGTCCAGTCCTTTAAGTACTCGGGGGTCTGGCTGGACCCCAAGTTAGACTTCTCTGATCACATCAACTCTGTCCACACCAAACTTCAGCCCAAATTGGGGGCCTTATATAGAATCAAGGACTGTCTCACACCCCCGATTCTCAAGAAGCTATTTACTAAGTTAATTCTCCCCACCTTTGACTACGCCGATGTTGTTTATAGTTCTGCCTCTGAATCATCCCTCACCAAACTCAACCCTCTGTACAAAACTTTCTGTCACTTTGCCTTTAACCTCTCCTTCCGAATCCATCACTGTTCCCTGTACTCTCTGCTTGCACTCCCCTTCCTTGACACTCGCTGTTCTGCCCACTGCACCATGTTCATTGGCAAGTATTAGTTCACTGCCCTCCCCCCTAGCTAGCCGACTTCCTCTCCCCCTCTCCCTTGTCAGACTATGGTCTCAGATTGCATGATTGTTGGTTTTTTAATCTCCCACTTCTGCACTCCCAAGCCAGCAAGGCTGCTTTCTCCTATAGATTACCAGCTCTGTGGAATCAGCTCTCCCAATCCATCCACTTTGCTCTAACTCAAACCACACTAAAACATCAGCTGAGGCACCTCCCCTCTGCAGCTGCTCCTCGTCCCCTTGAATATGCCCCCACCCCCTTTCCCCACCCTCCTCTCCCTGTTTCTCCCACCCACTCTCCTCTCTACCTCCCACTCTCTCACCTTCCCCTTCTCTCAACCTTTCTCCCCAAGTCAGGGACACCCCTCACTAATCTGTCTCTCTACTCTGCCATTCTCTAATCCTCTTCTCTACTGCTCAGTGGGCTCTACATCATAACTTGGCACCTTGATGATCCCTAATTCACTCCTTACCCTAAATAGCACTTGTCGCCACCACCTAATTTGTTTGTTGTACCAATTTCAAATCAGTTGTATATTACTGCTATTTGCTTTTTGTCTTGGAAACTCCTGCATTAATGTTTTACTATGTTATTGTACTACTGCAATGCTATTACTAAACTTGTATATCCCACTCCCCTTTCCCCTGGGTCGCACCTGGAAATGAGCCTCAGCTCAGTGTGCCTTTCCCGATCACCAAGATTTTAAATAAATAAATAATGAATACTTTTATTTTCAAGAAAAAGCATCAGGGTGATGTGAAATGTCATCCATGTGACTTGTGAGGGGTGCTACATTGTCTATTACTTCTGTGTAGTCTGTTTACTAAAATAAAGTATTTATTGTGCCCTAATAAGTGGACATCACAGTTCAGGCTGTTCCACCTGTTCACCACCCACCCATAGAAAAATACTTCTAATGTCCTTACTGAAATGGCCCCAGGTGGTTGTGTCATTTGCAAGCAATAACACACGACGAGGTGTGGTTTATCACCTGATAAGAGCACGCCCAAGCCGAGTGCCTTATGCCACTGGGCATGCTCTTATCAGGCGATAAACCACACCTCGGAGTGTGTTATTGTGCTTATAAAATGGGTATCCTAAAGTAAATTAAGAAAAAGGAGGAAAGAAAATGTCCAAAATGTTTTTAAAAAGAGTGTTTTAATACAAGTTATAGGAAAAATAGTCCCCTATTACTGTACTGTGCTGTATTTCAGACTGGCTAGCTGGCCAGTAGAGGGCTCTTTTCCATTCAAAACACATAGTGCTGATGTTAGTATCCCATCCTGCCCACCACACACACACACATGTAGAATATTTTTTAACATTAACTAGGGTGTTGTGAGGTGTCAGTCTGCCCCACACACACACACACAAAATCCTCAAAAATATGCTTTTTCTTCTGTTGTGTGTGTGACCCAGCAAGTGCTTAATGAGTTTCAGCTAGAGGATTAGATGCGAGCGTGTCTCTTGCCAGCCACTGCATTTTGTGCTTTTGAGATAGCTGCTTCGATTACATCATCGCGATTGGTGTTAGATCCCCGCCCCTCCCGCCACACACACAAAAACACAAAATCCCGAAGAATATGCCTTTTCTTTGTGTGTATTTTTCTGTGTCTGAGCAAGTGGTCAGTGACTTTCAGTCAGAAGATGGGACCGAGGCCAGTACGAGGGAGTTCGCTGTTGACAGAAGTTGGTGCATGAGTGAGTGAGTGAGTGTTGCTGTGGCAACGCACGCTCACGTTTGCCTGTAGGTAGTTGAAGCTGTGAGTTGATGACGTTTCTGGTATCGGCAACTTCTGTTTTAAGAAAAATAGGAACAAGCTAAAAAATGACATAGGATGTTGTTTTTTTATGTCGAGGTTGTGTGCTGTGAAGGAGGAGGGGACGGGCAGACTAGAGCGCCTAGGCTGTTGTGGCAACACACCCTCAGTAGTTACTTGTGTTAGCTGAAGCTGCAATTTGAGCCTGGTCACAAGGATGTCACGCTGTGAACTGTGCCAGCCTGTGTTTCTGTTTTCAGCTGGCAGAGCGCACTGATTCTGTGCAGTTGTGGGGCTTGGGAGTGAGCAGCTGCGGTTGGCTACTGTATCATCTGGTAAGGACACGGCTCAGATGATGCAGTAGCCAATGAGGATGATGGATTTTTTTGCCCATTTTATAACTCAAGTTAAGTAACTGACATCCACACTGTTATATCTCTGGATTTATATGTTTCTATCATATCCACCCAGTCTGGGAATGACACTGTTGCTCTAACTGTAATATACCTTTAAGAAGGTGCTAACTGTGTAAACAGGAAAATCAGATGAGGGGAGCACTAGACCTAACTGGCTAGAGTAGAGCAGAAAGACAAGTTACATGTAAAATCCTATGGTTGTGGATATTCTATATTCTAAATTCTAATAAAATAATTGGTATTGTTCAACACATTTTGTAGCATGTTCAAGACATGGGGCTAGATTCACAAAGACAGCAGAAAATTCCACACATGTGAAACCTAGGGGGGACCTAGTCATCATGGGCAGCAGAGGGGCCAAAATCCCAATGGTTCAATAATTTAAGCATCTTGGTGTTCACCTTGATCCAGTGCTGAGCCTTTTGGGACACCCGGAGAAAACTGGCAAAAAAAGACATCAGAAATTGTTTTTTTTCTGTATAGAAATATTAATGCTTTAACTGATGAAGCACATCTTGCAATAGCTAAACAGATACTGCTGCCCATACTGGATTATGGAGCAGTTCTGTTTGTGAATCAGGGTGCTTCATTTATTAATAAATATCAGCCCATATTGAATAACATTTACAGGTTCGGGCTAAGGGCCTCCATAATGACACATCGGTGTCTACTGTACAAGAAAATTAATATTTTGCCCCCTGCACAATGAACCGAGTATACTGCAGCAGTGTTTTCTTACACAGTTTATCATAGCTCTTTGTCTTCCTGCCTTTTTGATAAGTTAACTAGATATAATGGCACATATTCAACCAGACAAAAGTCATATTTACTTTTTCATCCGGCCCTGCCAAAGTTAGTTACAACCCAACGATCTTTCACATGGTATGCTCCAACACTTTTGAATAGCCTATTATCTATAATTAAGAATGCCAAAAATGTAAAGCATTTTAAAATGTTATTGACTGATTCTTATCATAAGAATAATTTATGTACTTGTGTTATTTAATGCTGATATTGTTTGTGTAAGTTTACTGCCTTTGTTGATGTACTGTTTTTTCCCTGTCAGGCGTGACTGAAAAAGGGATGTGCCCAGTCATTTCCTTGTAAAAAATAAAATGAAAATGAAATGAAAAAAGGCTTGTAAAACTGCAGAAACATAAGTGCGGCATATTCACAGTCAAAAGTTTTGCAGGTGTGGAAAACTACAAAAAAAAAGATGAGTTATGGAATTCCACATGTACGGAATTTGCGCATGTGTGGATCCACTGCTGCAAAAATAATACAAAAGGTCCAACAGACAAAACAACAGATGAGCCGTATTAAGTGGAGCTAGAGACTTTGACAGTCTTGCAAACGATGCAGCAGAACCAGAATTCCCAATGAAGCCAGAAGCCAGTCCTGCAACTGGGACCATAGCAGCACCACCTGTACCAGCAAGACCTTGCACCACAGCAGTGGCCTGTCCTGCCTGTCCCTGCATTCAGCAGCACATGCAAAAATATCCACTGTTGTCAACTTCAACCAGCCAAGAGCAGCACACATCTGGTAGCTGTGGTGCTGCTTGGTGTTGTCTGTGCCCTGCACTCCACAAGTAGCAGCCCAATACACTGAATGGCACTTTATAACTTTTGGTTGTGCCTCTCTTTGGGGCTTTTATTTTGCCTGCTTCTGTAGCACACACTTCTGGCTGTTACCACCTTTGCCTCTACTGCCTGAGGGGGCTTCTTTCTGGGCTGCACTGGGCCATGTGGTTGTGGTTTGTTGCATTTCAATTGAAATGTGTGCTATTCATGGTCTAACATCTGACACTACTGTAATACAGCCCACAGGTTTGCTGTTGCTTGGTACCTGAAACCCCGACTATAATTGTTTCTCAATTGATAGTACATTGCCTTTAGTGCAGGTTGAGTTACACCTCATTCTCTTTGGTTCAGCATGTACCCAACATTTTTTTGCAACTGAGAGAAACAGTGGTTGAGATTAGCCTTTAAGGAGATATGTCATACTTTTCAATGTTTTTTTAATTTTTGCGTAAGAACTTTCCTCAGCTGTGTTTTTTCCACAATCCACAGTGTATTTTTTCTGCAGTAGCAGATGTTTTTTGAAAATAACGCACTGCAATTATCCTTTTTTATCTCAACTGTGTAAATTTTGGGGACGCGCATTTTTTGCACCTTCAGAGTGTTTTGAGAATCCAGCCCATGGTGACTGACATAGTCTACCGCTCCTGAATAGACAAAGATGGAAGAGAAAATTGAGCAAAATGCCAGCATGCACTCCACCTGACTGTTTCCATGTTCAACAAACCAGCAGACTGGCCCGAATGATGACAACACAAACCAAGTTTTTTCACTGTGACCGAGTTTTGTTGAGAGAGCAACAACCTGCAGGTTAGCTCCTAGCTGATCGGGTGATTAGAATCATAGAACTTGACAGCAGAAAAAGACTCTGTGGTCTATCCAGTCTGCCCTTTAAAACTGTTCAGGAATATGTGCTTTCATTCATTAGGCAGTGACCAGTAGTGGTAGAGGGAGGGGTGTGATGCTCACCCACCATAGGACCCTTTCTATCCATTTTTATGGCTGCCATGAGGGTAGGAGGGTGACATGGTTGCCTAGAGGGAGGGGTACAAGGTGTTAATTTTGTTTTAAAGGTTCATGCTGGGAGTAGGTGGATAAGATTGGGAAATCTGACAGGGTGGTCAGGAAGAGTTAAAAGTGAAGCTTTACCATTTACATATTTGTACTACATGGAACCTGGTTATAAGAACATCCTAAATGCCAAGCAGAATGTTCTTATAGCCTAGACATTCTTATAAGAAGGCCTCTTTAAAAACAATGAGATTCCATGTAAAAGCTATTGTTAACATAATAAAACAGTGCACAGGCTAGTTTTTAGAGAACCCATTATTAAAAGCAGTCTAATGCAACTTTTTTTAAAAGAGAACTTGCCCCAACCATTAGAGTATTGCTTTAAAGCCCATTCAGTGTCACAGGCAATGTGATTAAATGCTCAGGGTCTGGAAAGGAGAGTGGGAAAGACCACATAAAAGGTGGGGTGTGCTTTACCCACTTTTAATCTTTTGTTATGAAAAATCCACTTAGCTGTATTTCACTGGATAAAGCCCTATGCACTTGTTAGTAAAAGTATCACTTCATGAAGTTTTTACCTGGTAAAGTGTCCTTGTCAACAGGTGAAAAATTATGTGAATTGACACTTTGCGCTACGTGAAGTTAGGAAATTTGGTCTCGTTTTTGGCAAAGCACAGTTTTTTTAGATTTCACACATATCTACTTTGTGGCATAACTCAACATGGTTTCATGACAACTTTTCCATTTCAAGTCACTTGGGCAAAGGTTAGAGTGCAGGTGGAAGTACAATACACTGGCACTTGCCTGACAGACTTGTCCTGGTGTCCCACTTTCAGTGATATCATGAGGCACTGATTGCTGTGAGAAGGGGCTTTTCTTCTCAGGCATTATTACATCCAGGAGGAACAGACTGGCTACCCTCTTTTAAATTGTGAATCAAATTCTCCACCCAAAATGAAGTTCAAAGACATTGACCTGTTCTTGTCAACCAAGATCATGGACATTAAAGCTGAGGTGCTCTGTTGCTATTGACTGATTCAGTGGCTTATGCAATGAGGTGAACACATTTGTCAGGAGTGAATTTCTGTCAGCTGCTTGTATGGAAACCTTCTGGGAGTTAACCAGACTGTGTCCAACTACTTGTAATCTAGATACAGTTCTTAAGTAATTCCAGATGTAACAAGTTTCACCTTGGCTCATGCACAAAATTTGAATCACATGTCTTACATGTTCCTATGTTTTCTAGGGGTAATACTTTTATGTAGCCTATGTCAGTAGAATCCAGTGCACTCCCCACCCCCAACAATTTCTCACAAGTGTCTGCAGTCCTTTAATTTTGTGTTTACTTTCTTCCTCACTATTTTTCACTCTATGATTTTTAAAGGGTGTTTCTTGGTATCAGTTGTCAGCTATAATTTGAAAAAGCCCCACCACTGATTGCAAGGTGAAACCCATGGTTGGGTACCTACAGTACTCTAACATTTTAGTCATTGTCTCACTTATCTGAGCTGGAATCTCACTGCTCATCTCTCTCTTTTTTATGTGGGACTACTCCCAAGCTTCCCAATGTTCACCTTATACTGTGCAGCTGCTCAAAACCTCACATGTAGTCAGTGGGAGGTTACTAATGGAGAAGGCCCCACCACTACCAGTATTAAGCAAATAAGGATAAACCATGCAGCCCATCAGGATTCAGTGCAGTATCACAGATTCCTGTATGACAAAAGGATTAAATGCCATTGAACTTGTACTGTTTCTTCCAGTAACTCTACAGAATTATGTAGTATTCTGCATTGCATTCTGGAAGGCCCCACTGTATCAAGCTCAACCTTGACTTATTCCCTAAGTGTTAATCACATTTCTTATAGGTTCCTATTGTACCAAGCTGCCCTGGATAGCAAAACACAATCCTTGCCTTATGGGCACAATAAAGTTGAAGGACTTCCCACAGCATTTACACTTGCCAAGATCTTGACGCCTGCTTGCGCAGCTTCAGACCTGCTCCTCGGTGTTTCTCTCTTTTCTATGTAAAGATCATGGCTGATCTTTGTTGTCATAGCTGGAATGTTTGCGGACTCAGTTCCCTTTCTTAAAAAAATTGATATCTTCAAACATTACATTGATGATCTGTTTTTTATTTGGAAGGGGTCCACCTCAGAACTGCATGATTTCACTGTCAATTTGGAAAACACAAACAGTAACCTCAAATTTGAGGTAACTTATGACCCATGGCAAGTGAAGTTTTTAGATCTGACAGTCTCTAAAGACCAAGATGGTAATATAATTACACAACTTTATAGGAAACTGACTGATAAAAATTCTTTGCTGTATTTTAAGAGCTGCCATCCTTCACATGTGACTGCAAATATTCCACTTGGTCAATTCATGTGCACCAAATGTAATTGTTCAGATGAGACAGGACACACCCATGAGGAGGGAGGTGCAACATGCTGAACACTGCTCCACATGTAGGCAGTCTCTGCTGAACAATGCTCAAGACCTCCACTCCCTGTCTCCAGTTTTAACAGTATGAATTCTGAGAGTACCGGACAAAAAGAAGATACTAAAAAAGAAACCAAACTTTTTCTCATTTATGGAATACTTGCTAATGGGACAGAAATGAAGAAAACCGTGGCAAATGGTAAAAGTAAAGCCCAGAAATATTGCAATCTGGCTAGAGTCACTAGAAAAGCCCAGGCAACTTAAATGGATACTGGAACACCAAATGCTTTTGATAAAAACCTGGGCCAAAACATATTATCAACCAATGACAAACCTCTTTGTCCTCTGTTTAAACAACAAAATGGAACAGTGAGTAATAATAATGGTCCACAAGTGAGTTTAGCTGAGGTGGATAAAAGCCAGAGAACTGTTGCCTTAACTGAAGGTGAAGGTGGTGAATGTTATCTCTGTCCAGGTAGCACAGGTGCAATTGAAAAGTGATGCAGTCTTAAACAACTGCGTTGGTGGTATGGTTGAAATGGGAAAGCCGAGCGATCTTTTTGATGAAAAACTCCAGGAGAGAAGGCAAAAACAAGAGGAAATGTCTGAGAAGGAACCACCGAAAGGCCCTTGATGTCCAGAGAATATTCAAGGTAGCTGCAGTAACAAGGCCAACGCCAACCCTGTGTTTGCAGTAATAACTGAAACTCCAGCACCTGAACATAATCCAAATGATGAACTCACTCAAACACCAGACTTTTCACAGCAGGTACAACTTAGTAACCAAAAAGGTAAGACAAACAAACTACAGATCGAAGAACTTAATAAATGTTTCAATAAAGAACTGTATTCACAACAAAATAATATTGGATCTGAGGTAGATACATTTAAGAAGATCAAAACAAATAAACAGCAATCTGATAGAGTATCTGCTAATAATATCAAATCTTGTGAACGACCCTTAAATAACAGAACCCCTGAACATGGGAATATATCATCTTCAGAAGATAAACAAGAAGAGTTGGGCTCATAATCAAGTAGAGGGGACTCCCCCACATGGGCAAAGCTTCTTTTCTCTAAAATCAGTAATATCTCTGACACACTAGAACAAATGGCAAAGCAACAATCCAAGATAGAACAATATTTTAAAATAACACGACCTGATAGAAGAAAATAAAAGTTTGAAAAAGGAGGTTATGGAAATTTGTGAGCATTTAACTGCATTATCAGATGAAACAGCTCCAATGGCCAGACAATTGAAGTCCTTAGAACTGGCAAATAGTGAACTTAAAACTAAACTAGTAGATCAAGAAGCCTGAGCCAGACATAATAATCTGAGAATTTTTAGCATCCCGGAAGACTGGGATAATATAAGATCATTGCAGGATTCCTTTAAAATTATTGTGGCTGCATATTTGGATACTGATCCAATGAATCTCAATTACACAAGTGAAAGGATACACAGAGGTCTGAGATCTAAAGTAGAAGGAATTGCACCTCCCAGACCAGTCATTGTAAAGTTACTTAACTACAAAGAAAAAGAAACTCTTATGACTAGTGTTTATAAAAAACAGAAAGTCAGTGTCTTTGGTGCCAACATTTCTGTGTACAATGACCTATCCCATGACATAATTCAAGAAAGAAAGAAAGAAATTCAATTCAGTGTGAAGTAAATTATGGACTCTAGGCTTCAAAGCAACTGTGCAATATCCTGCAAAATTATGAGTGATTATAAATGGGAAATGGTTTACTTATGACAATGTGCAGGATGCGTGGTCAGATCTAGCAATTAGAATTCCTAATATGAAGTAATATAGTTAACATTAGCAAGATATAAATGTTATAACTGGGCTTAACTTTAATTACATCACCATCAGAAGATAATAAGTTAATTAAGGCACTGGAGGGGGGAGTGGGAGGATGAGCATTCAATCTCTGCAGCATAACACGATACTGGAATGTCTACACATAGGATTTTGTTATGGAATGTGTATAAAAAGATTAGGGGATTGTCTGCAACTTTAGGGAAGCCAATTAAGAATGTGGAATTATTTGACACTAGATCACATGAGATATTTAAATTAAGGAGGAAGAGTCATTGTTTAGCTATGTGGGGATTACTAATTTACATGATGATGGTTAAGAAATCTCATGCATAATGAACTAACATGTATTTCTATGAATGTCAATGGGATTAACTCCCCCCTTAAAAGGAATCGTTTATTGACATATTTAAAGAAGACAAATGCTCATATCATAATGTTACAAGAAACCCATCTTCTTGAAGATGAAGTTCTGAAACTTAAGAGGAAATGGATTTCTGACATATATTATTCAACAGGAACAACGAAAAGTAGAGGGGCTGCCATTCTAATAAAAAAGGGTTGTAATATTTCAATTTTGGAACAATTTAAACATATGGTGGGTAGAATATTAATATTAAAAATAAATATAAATGGTTTGGTCCTGTCTGTCAGATCCCTTTATGCTCCTTTTGAAAACTATGCTGATTTTTTTGACTAAAATAGTGGACGCTTTACAGATACTACAAACTGATAAAATTATATTAGCAGTTGATTTTAAGGCATTAAAAAATCCAAACTTGGATAAAACATCCATAGTAACCAGAGGGAATGTATCAATTTTGGAAAAATTAAACTAATTTTTACAAACTAAACAATTATTTGATGTATGAAGGGATAGGAACCCGACCGACAGGACGTATACTCATTTTGATAAAAAAAAAAAAAGTTTCTCTAGGATAGATTATTTCTTCATAATAAAAAATCTCTCACAGATAGTACTTAAAATGTCAATTGACTCATCATGCCTCTCAGATCATACCCTAATATCATTAGATATAAAGATCCCTAATAAAGAAAAAAAAACATACCGAATCATGGACATTCAACAATTCATTATTGAAAGATCCTGATTTTGTTCAATTATTAAAAAGATCTATAAAATATTTTTTTTAACTACTGTGGCCAAACTACCATTCTAGCTATATGGGGTGCAATGAAGGCCACCCTGAGAGGTATACTTAGTTCTTACCAGATAAAAATAAATAAAATAAAAAATAAAGAAAAAAATTATTAGACCAGAGATTACAACTAGACAAATTAGTTCTAACAGACTATTCATTGTATTAACACAAATTACAAATAAAAAAACAAGATTTAATTCATCAGGAAACTGTAAATACTAGTACATATATTAAGAAAATTTGATATCACCATATGGATAAGACAGGTAAGCTAATGGCCAGTTTACTCAAAGCTGAGAAACAGAGAAGTATTATCTTAAAAATTACTGATGAAAAAGGTAACATACAAACAACAGACAAAGAATATCAAATTGTTTCTGTCAGACATATACTTAGATATAGCATAACAATTGTGCTCCAGAGGAAGAAAAAGTAAGGGAATTTTTTGATTTAACAAAAATAGAGGAAAGACCCTTCCAATTTAGCCCAATTACACAACAAGATATCCAAGAGACGATTAAATTACTCCCTAGAGGTAAGTCACCTGGCCTTGATGGTTTTACCAATGAGTTTTATCAAGATTTTGTAGATGATCTCAAAATATTGTTGAAGTAGATGATAGATGAATTACTAGATCAAAAAAAAAAATAACTATAATATGCCAGTCTCAATGCAGATAGCCAAAATAGTTTTAATTCTTAAAGAGGGGAAATTACCCAAATTAAAAGATAGCTATATAATGATAGCTTTATTACCGACAGATTATAAAATATTAGCAACAATGATCAATAAAATACAAGAACAATTAAATAATTATATTCATAAAGATCAATATGGATTCATGAAAGGATGCAACCTGTTCCAAACAAATAAAAAATTAAAGCAATAATACATTTAATAAACAGTTATGTTAATTATCAAACAGACATTTACTATGCAGTGGCCAAAGATGTGAGTAAAACTTTCAACTTAATAAGACTACATTTATCTGACCCTAGAAAATGGGGTATTCCCAAATTATTAATCAACTTAATTAAGAAACTTTACCAAAATACACAGGTTAGGTTCCAAATAAATAACTACTTAACCAACAAATTCAAGATGCTAACTGGTGTTAGGCAAGGATGCCCCTTATCTCCAACATTATTCATTTTAGCATTGGGACCTTTTTTATAGGCCATTAGAAATGACACCATAATAGAAAGCATACTTATTAATAAAGTGCAGACAAAAATAAGTGTCTTCGCAGATGACGTATTGTTAATCTTAAAGAATATAAATACTTAATTGGATAAATTTCTGCACCCAACCAAGTTATACTCAGCTATATCTGGGTATCAGTTAAACAAAACAAAAACTATTATAAGGAAATTATCAAGAAAAAATGATCCAGCACCTAATACCATTAGTGAAGGATTTTCACAACAAAAATATATTAAGTATCTTGGAATACATCTAACTAATAACCAAGAGCAAAATATTAGAATACATTTCAAAAATGCTAAACAGAAGATTGATAACTTGTTGGGAAACTGGCGAAACCTATCATTATCCCTCTGGGGAAAGATAGATACTATTGAAATGATGACAATGCCCCATTATATCTTTGCAGTAAAAAATATTTTAAGAGCACCTGGAATTAAATAATTCCAAGATATTAAAAAGATTGTATCCAAGTTTTGGGGGGGCCATATAGCATGGAACATTCTGACCACACCTTGTAGGCTAGGGGGTGTAGGATGCCCACATTTTAAAAAATACATGGAAGTGAATATTATAACAAATTATTATGAATGGACAAATTTTATGGAAGATGATTTCAAATTGTTCCAATCCTGTGTTTACCCTCCAGATTCAAAAAGCCAGATCCATAATATTTTTTAGACAAGGAATTACATAAAATTATGAGTAATCACTCACTTCATACATGGTTTCTGTTTGTAAAGAAATATATAGATCAACCAGCTAAATTGAAGAACCCATGGCTATATCTACCAATTACCTACAATAATAGAATTTGGGGGAGCACAATAATTTCTGCTTTCAAAACTTACAGAACAACAAACCTTATAAATGGAAGGCTCTTATCCCTAGTGGGGAAATGTTATCATATGTGGATTGTGGTAAATTATGGGAAGGTAAAATGTGGAATTTCCTAACATATCACACTTTAAAAGCTAAATTCTATAAGAAAGCTAGTATTTTTGGAACTAATTCTAAATAATTCAAAAGGGAACACGGAAGATGTTATCCAGGTTTTACAATAACATTTTCAGCACCTCTAAAAACATATTTGAAGGGAAGAATAAAAGCTGGAATAAAGAAACAAACTTGCATCTAAATTATCAATAATGGGAGAATAATCAAAAAGGGAATAATATGTATCTACAAAAAATAAATCCATTCAAATAAAGATTTTGAATCATGCATACATTACACCAGCACAACTAAATAAGATTAATAAAGAATATACCCCTCTGTGCTGACATAGAGGTAATCAGAGAGCAACATTGCTACACTGTATATGGCAATGCTCCAAAATAAATCAATGGTGGAAATCCATATATGATAATATAACAAAACAAATGTAAATTGTTATTCCTTTTGAAATTGATGTGCTACTTTTTAATAATATTGAATATAGTATAAAAGAACCATCCATGAAAAAAGTTTTCATGTTAGCTACTATGGCATTGAAACGGATAATATTAGAAAAATGGAAATCTGATATATTAACGGACTTCGATTATTATAAATGGTCATCTATTTTTTCGGAAACTCTGAAATATGAGGAGTTAATATATACTGTAGACTCCAATTTAGACACACCTTCAGGAACCACATGGATTGAAATATTAAACAATATACCTCCAATACTTCGAATATGATACATTCATAGTGATAACATTCTATAAAGCCCTTTGATATTATTAAGCAGCACATTTTCATTACAGCTTAATGAACTTCCTCTGATCTTATTTTTATTTTTATCACTTTCTATATGATTTTGATGGTATGGTTTAATCTTGATGTACTAATTAGATTATAAAAGGGTACATTCGGATACATATAATAAAGAGTTGCAGACAAAAGGGTGGGTTGGGGGTTGGGGAGAAATTGAATTAACAGAATGGAATGCACTATAAATAATGGAAAAGATGAAGAAATTCATATTGTGATATTGTACTGTGTAAAACATGTTTTGTATATTAATATTCAAATAATAAATATTAACTATTAAAAAAATAGTTCACATGAGACAGACTACCAACATCATGCAAGTAATCTTACACATAGATTTGAGGAAAGGGGCTATAATAAAGAGGTCTTAGTGAAAGCTAAAAATAAAGTGGACACCATGGATAGAAATAGTCTTTTGACCCAGAGTGAGAAACCTACCAACACGAATGATTATAATAATCAGATCCCTGTCTTTATTACTACTTTTAGCCCACAATCACATATGGTGAAAGATATCATCTTAAGAAACTAGCACATTCTTAGAACTGACAAAAAATTACAGCATGTGGTCAAAAACACTCCTTGGACTGTTTACAATTGAGGCACTAATTTAAGAGACTCCTTAGTGCAGAGCTTATACTGGGATCATCCCAGTATAAACTGTTCATGCACCCACCACTTCACTGGGGACTCTCAAGTGTGGGAATTGTATATTTCATAGATATATTTTGGTGGGAAAATCATTCAAAAATCTGGTTACAGGTGAAATGTATGAGATCAGGGACTTCTGTACTTGCAGCACAAATAATGTTGTATACTTACCCTCATGCATAAGATGTTCCTCGTTCTACACTGGAAAGACTACACAGAAACTAAAGGATAGAACTGGTCAAAATGCACGTAGTATAGCTAAACTGGATGGCATTAGGTCATTAGCACAGCATGTACAAGAAAGGTGGAATGAGCATCAGTTGCATTTCCAGATGATGAGAAGGTGTATGAACATATCTGGGGAGGAAATCTGGATAACTAACTATGCAGGAGGGAGACTTTTTGGCAATACAAATTTAAGTCATACATCCCTCTAGGATTAAATTAATTCTTTCAGTTCTCTCTATATTTGTAATTACTATAGGGTTTTTATGTGAATATTTATGTAACAGGAGTCTGCATATTGATACACAATTTTGGATAACTAATATCCTTTATCAACTTTCATATCATAGTGTCTGATAGCTGTCTTTGCTCCCCTCCTCCACCCCATCCCTACTACCTCCTCCTCCTCCTCCTTCTCCTTCTCCTTCCCCCTTCTCTTTCCCCTTTCCACTGATCCCTCAGACTAGTTGTATATAATACTGCTATTTAATAACCTGTTATGTATTGGTTATACCTGTATTTTTATTGTGTGGTAGGGATTGTCATATATTGAAGTTTGTATTTCACTACTTTGTGAATGGGTGCATTATCACTTTAACTTGGAGTTTTAAAAGACACCTGTCTACCACTGTCCTATCAGCCTAGAGAAAGCACTGGTTACAAGCATGAAAATGTTTGGCATTTCTTCAGGAGGGGTGTCCTGAATTTGCTTTTTGCACAGCTGGTTGTTTAACATTAAAGAAGTTTTATCCTGGCAACAACGTGTGTTACCTGCTTGCGGTGGTTAATGGGTTGCCAAACCTACATGCCTGTACTGTGAGTAACTTTTGTTTGGCTCCTTCCTAGTTGCTCATCCTCAACTATTTATCTCAGGAAATCTCTGTATTAAGAGAGACCAATGTTGTTGTTTTGTATTACTTGTACACCCCTGTTATTGATGATTTTGTTGTCTGTAACTCTCCCATGTAGTGCCTGAAAATAGGCAATTGCTCTTGTCTACTGGACCTACTCAGTAAACATAAACTAAATAAATAAATAATTGTTTTGCAGCTGCCCCCACACTTTGTTTTATTCCCCCACAAAACACAAGCAGGTTCTGATGCATCTTTGCAAACTTGTGATACAGGTGGTCCTCCTACAAGAGACTAAACTCACACTGACTCCAAAGCTCAGAAGCTTCAAGGAGGCTGGGTTGGTTTGAAGGTCCATAGTACTGTCTGTTCCAAAAAGAGAGGTGTCTCCATACTTGTTCACAAAGATTTACACTGGTCTGTTGTTAAAGCCCACACTGATCATAATGGCATTGGGCCCTAGCTCAATATGATAACTCACAGGGCTCTGTGGCTGTCCTGAATTTGTACACCCCAAATCAAGACTCATCCCAGTGTTTTCATGACTTAGCTACCGAATTGTCTACTTTTGCTGATTCGTAGATCCTCTTCTTTATTGGCGGTGATTTTAATTTGACCCTGGATTCTAAAATGGATTGGAGTCATGGTAGGCCTGAACCTCATGCTCATACTGTAACTGCTGTCCTGAAACGGATCCAAGATCAGGTTCTTACTGATGTTTGAAGGCAGCATAATCTGAGGACCAGGGACTACATGTACTATTCTTTGGTCCATGGTACATACAGTTGTCTGGGACATGTGGCTCACTTCTCCTATTCTTACCCCTCTGGTTACCGCAGTGACTACTAGTCTACTAGTTATCTCAGATCACACTTGCATCCAAATTAATCTGCTTCTTGGCAATACTCTGCAACGTTCTTCTTGTTGGCAGCTTGATCCACTTCTTTTGTAGGACCCCCACTTAAAATCTTGGCTTCAAAAAGCAGTAGCTGAATATTTTGTTGACAATGGATCTACTTAGGTTGCCACCTTTTGGGAGGTTTTTAAGGCTACCCTTAGAGGCCACATTACCAGCTATGCCGCTCATTGTCACAAACAGTGTGAAATTCACCTGGCTAACCTGGAAGCCAAGTTACTGGCTAAGGAAACCATCCTTAAATCTAATCATTTCCCTCCCCAAGTGCTTGCCATTACAGATTGTGCTTTGACAAGAAATCAACTCCCTAATGATGTAGAAGGCCAAACTTGCTCTCATGTGCCTCAGACGTAAGTACTGTGAAGGCGAAGGGCAGAGTGGTAAACTTTTGGCTTATCGTTTAAAGAAACAGCAGACTGAGTGATTCATCCCTTCCCTATGTAATCAGTCAAGTCAACTTTATACCAAACTGCAGGACATAAATAATACTATAGTTACTTTTTACCAGCAACTCTTCTTCTCTGTCTCCTCCTCTAGTCCATCTCAAATATCCTCTTTCCTTCATACTTTGCAGCTCCCTAAACTCAACCCCATCCAAACTATGTCTTTTGAACTCCCCTTCTCCCTTCAAGAGATCAAGGCAGTGATTAAGGTTCTCAAACCCAGGAAGGCTCCAGGAGGTGATGGTCTCCCTATAGATTTTTATCAGTTCTTCTCTCATCAATTCTGTCCCATCCTACGCTGCCTCTGTGTGAAAACTGCCACCTCAGGGGTGTTCCCCCCCTTCTATGTTTATAGCCACCATTACTTTGCTTCTGAAACCCAGGAAGAATAACTCTCTTCCCTCCAATTATCACCCTATATCCCTCATCACAGTAGATAAAAAAAATTATGCAAAAGTCCTCGCTGTCTGTCTAGAACCCCTTCTCCCTAATTTGATACACCCCTTGCAAGTCAACTTTGTCCAAGGCCAGCTTAGACCACATGCAAACTGTACTGAGTTTGATTGTACTTAGCATGCTCCTTCTCCACTCCTGCCACTATGGTTGCTATTGACTTTGAAAAACCTTTTGATTCTGTTGAGTGGAATTATTTGTATATGGTATTGGCCCATATGGAGCTTGGAGTAAACTTTATCTTGACTATTTGGGCTACATGCTCATCCCCAGTGGCCCAGGTCCTAACAAATTTCACCCTTTCCCCTCCTTTCCTTTAGTTCATGGCACCGGGCAGGGCTGCCCCCTTTCACCATTCATTTTGTTTTAGCAATCAAACTGTTAGTGGGGCTATTCACCAACATTCTCAAATATCTGGCATTTCCACTTCTGATAAGGTACATAAAATCTTTCTGTAAGCAGATGATCTTTTAATGATGTTGAGGGATACTCACACCTGTATTTCCCCTCTGATGGATTTCCTCCTCAAATTTACTTCTCTCTCTATGGTTTAAAAATGAACCATAACAAAATGGAAGTCCTCCCATTAAACAACTTATGTACGTCCTTGCCTTTCACCACATAGCAGCTTAGATGGGTGCCAGACTCCCTGATGCATTTGGACATTAAAGTCACCCCTCATTGCATACGATTTGTGATTTGAATTTCTCTGCCTTGCTCCCCAAACTTAAAACTCAGATGGACCATTGGAAATCACTGCAATTATCTATGGCAGGTAAAATCTATGCACTTAAAATGATAACTGCCCCTAAAATATTTTACCTCCTGCCTCATTTACCCATCCCTGTCCCCCAGAAGTGGTTTTGTCAAATCAATAATTTAATTGGACAATTCCTATGGGAGAGGTGTTTGCTACGATATAGCCAAACTAAACTATGCTCACACTGGTGAAGAGGCGGGTGACTATGCACACACTGGCGAAGAGGCAGATGGAAACTGCCCTGGTTTTAGGGCTATAATTGGGCCTTCAAGGTGTCCCAAAGTATTAAATGGTTCAAAGTTCCATGCCATACCTCTCCATTATGGGCCTCCATAGAATATATTCTGTCACAGACTTTGCCCCTTTTGTGTCTCTCTATCCAGGCTACAAGCCTCCTAAACCTCTTTCCCCCATCATTATCTCATCTCTCCAAATGTGGAAGTGGGTGAACAACTGGTTAGGAATCTCATTGGCCTACCCAGCACTTAATCCCACATAGGACAATCCTACAGTCTGGATGGGGGGGGGCTCCACTTCATTGGGTGGACTGGCAGAGACAGGGCATCTAGACCCTCTTGGATCTGCTTTCCCCTCATTTGGTATCGTAAGACTCCTTCCAAGGTCTTCAGCTCTGACGCAATCTTCCCAGATCCGATTTTTGTAAGTACTTGCAACTTCACAACGCTCTGGCTCCCTGTACTCTAAGCTTAGCTCATTTCCCACTCCATACCCCCTACGTTCGGTATCTATCTGGCTTGTTGTCAAATCCAGCAAGGCTGGCATAATATATTCCCACTTCAGAGAGTGCCTTCCTGACCTAACCGGTATCCCGTTGTTAGGGCACTGTGATTTGGGTGCCATAATGTGGGTTCCACAACAAGGGCATGAGTGATAGGGTCAATCTGGATTTTAGATCTTCCTGTACTCACATCCTGTTGGAAGTTCCACAACTTCATGCCCCTTTCATGGCATGCCCTCCACAGTGGTTGTTATATTAATTTTGGGGGGTGCAGGAGGTAAATCTATCTCCAGATGGTCCTATGGTGCTGTCAGTTTAGGGTGCAGGAATGCCGCTGATGATAATTCCGGGTTACATAATTCCAGTGCCCTACACAACTTTGCCCACATTGCCCACACACCACTGTGGGTGAACCCACCTAATCTCTAACACTCGGGCCTACTGGTGTTCAGCCTTAGGCCATGATTTTATTGGGGAAGATTGGCTTCACTGCTGGAAAACAGATCATCACCCTCTTAGGAATCGCAGCAGCAGATTCCTTCAAAATAAAATCCTTCATTATTGGTATCATATGCCTGCTGTCTTGAAAGCTGTACCTCTTCTCCCCATGGACCACTTTTGGAGATGCCATGGCCCTGTGGGGATTTTTTTCACCTCTTTTGAAACTGCCCTGTGCTTGTAAATTACTGGCCTAACATCCAGAAAATATTATCCTGTATACTTCATACTCCCTAGGTCACCTGAACTGTTCCTCATTGGTCTTTCCAGGGGGGCTTCACACCTTCATGATTCACACCAGTGTAGTGGCTAAACATCTCCTCTTGCATGGCTGGTGCTCCACTAAGATTCTGTTCATCTCTGAATTTCTAGCTGAACTCTCTTAGCTCACTTTATTCGATTAGATGTCACACATGGCTAAGGGGAGCAGAAAGGACACTCCACACTAGGGCTCTTAACATTTATTTTATGGCATGGTGCAGAAGAGGGCTTTGGCCACACTGGGGACTGAGGGCCAACCTGGAAAGATATGGACTTCTACAGAGGAGGCAGCCTGCATCCTTCCAAGAACAGAATACAGTCCTTAGTGGGAGGTTTATATGCTACTTGGATGAGCATTTAAACTAGCCTGGGGAAGAGGCTGTATAACCAATGAAGGCAACAAGTGGGGTACCTCGGGGATCAGTCCTGGGGCCAGTCCTATTCAACATCTTCATTAGTGACCTCGCAGATGGACTAGAGGGTAAGGCTTGTCTGTTTGCAGATGACACCAAGATCTGCAACAGAGTAGATGATCCAGATGGGGTGGGCAGAATGGGAAGAGATCTGGATAAACTAGCAGAATGGTCAGAAGAGTGGCAACTGGGATTTAATGCAAAGAAGTGCAAAATCATGCACATAGGGAAGAGAAACCTGAAGCCACTTATAGGCTGGGAGGAGTTGCTAGCAGTCACAAAGGAAGAAAGAGACTTGGGCATCATCATCACTGATGACCTGAAATCATCCAAGCAGACCTCTAAAGCGTAGGTAAGGCTAGGGGGTGTTAGGGTGTATTAGTAGGGGTATCACAAGTCATAAGAGGGAGGTAATAATCCCTCTGTACAAGACATTGGTTAGGCCCCATCTGGAGTACTGCGTGCAGTATTGGAGGCCACACCTTCAAAAGGACATTAACCAAATTGAGGCAGTCCAGAGAAGAGCAACCAAAATGGTGCAGGGACTGCATCAGAAGACATATGAGGACAGATTAACGGAGCTCAATATGTATACCCTTGAGCAAAGGAGGGAGAGAGGTGATATGATCGAGGCATTCAAACACCTTAAGGGCATAAACAAGGTGAAAGAGTCTAACATGTTTAAATATAAGAAAATAGCAGGACAAGAGGACACAGCATGAGATTAGAGGAGGCCGATTAAGAGGGAATGTGAGGAAATTCTTTTTCACAGAAAGGGTGGTAGATGCATGGAATGGCTTACCACAAGAAGTGGTGGCTATGAATACAGTGCAGGGCTTCAAACATGCATGGGATAGGCATAAGGGAGCAATACAAATGACTATGAATTGATAGGTCACTGACAAAGGCCAATGGCACATTTATAAGGTAGAAAAAGAAATGGGCAGACTGGATGGGCCTTGCGGTCCTTATCTGCCGTCAACTTCTATGTTTCTATGTTTCTATGTTTCAATTGCTCCCTTAGTTGATGAAGCAGCAGGGAGGAACAGCTTGAGGGAGTAATGTCCCCTAGGGTAGGGGTGCCAGAAGACAGGGGTCAGGGAAAAAGCAGAGGATGAGGGGGTATAAATCAGGGATGCAAGAACAAAAGGGTAAAGGAGACAGATAACAGAGATGGTAACAAGGGAAGAGGTGGGTCAGGGGGAGCATCAGGGAACAGTACAGCTAGGAAGTGGGGAAGCAGGCAAGGAGGGGGTAAGATATGGAGAGCTATGTACACCAAAGCAAGGAGTCTAGGAAATAAAATTCCAGACATGAACACCATCATGGTGAAGGCTAACCTGTATTTAGTGGCCATAACAGAGTTGTGGAGCACTGACAGTTATGACTGGGACATGGCCATACCAGGCTACCCTCTGTTTAGGAGAGACAGGGAAGGGAATATGGAAGGAGGGGTTGTACTAGATGTAAGGGAGGAATTCAAAGCCATGGATATGCAGAGGCAACCATTGGAAAATAAAGAGCTGGAGGTGCTGTGAATCATCGTGGAGACAGGCACTGGGGCTGCCATCTGTACAGGGGTAGTATAAAGACCTCAAGCACAGGGAGAGGTTGGATAAGGTACTTGGGAAAGCTATCATCAGGATGGCAAATTAGGAGGAGGTACTAATAGTTGGTGATTTCAATATGCCAAATGTGGATCAGTGCCTTCCAACTGCAGCTTCAGCAAGGAGCAGGGCCATCCTTGACTCCCTACAAGAAGCTTTTCTCAGACAGCTAATTGATGAACCCTCTTGGGATGGGGCAGTGCTGTATCTGGTGCTTACAAACAGGGATGGCATTGCAGACATCACAGTTGGTGCATTCCCCTAAGTAGCAGTGATCACAGTGCAATATGGCTTAGTATTACAATGGGGAAAGGGGTAACACACATGAGGATGAGGCCTGAAGATTAGGAGGGTGGAATTTAAAGAAATGAGAGGCTGCCTTAGAAACAATCTCATATGGGGGGATGTCAGACAGGGGTAGAGGTACAGTGGAGAAAAATAAGAGAGGGCATAATTAAGGTAGTCAGTTTCTGCATGAAAAAAGTGAGTAAAAGCAGAAGGAGATGTAGGCATTATGATTTTCTAGAAAAGTGGTTGAGGTGGTAAAGGAAATAAGAGTGGCATTCATGAGGTATAAAGAAATGCAGAGTGAAGAAGATAGAGAGGTGTACCATATAAAACAGAGGAAAGCAGGAAAAGCAATGAGGGGAGCAAAGGTGCAAATAAAGAAAAGAACAGCAAAGGGGGCAGCTAAAAAGGATAAGACTTTCTTCAAGTACATAAGTGAAAAGAGGAAGATGAGGGCATAGATAGTGAGGATAAGGAGGGTGGCATGGAGGACTGTACAAAAGGACCAAGAAAAAAGCAGACATTCTGAACAGGTTCTTCTGCTCAGTCTTCATGCTGGAGGGAGGTGGGATGCACCATCAGGTAGCAGCAGTTACAAGGGGGGGGGGGGGCGGGCAAACACAAGTCCATTTTCAAAGGACAGAGTCCTGAAGCAGCTTACAGCTTTGCAAGTAAACAAAGCTATGGAACCGGATGGGATACACACAGGGGTTCTAAAAAACTCACAGAGGTGCAAGCTACCCTAGTGATGCCTTTTTGAATAGCTGTCTCTAAACAGGCTTGGTGCCAGAGGACTAGAGGAGAGTAGATACGGTCCTTCTACATAAGAGCGGCAGCAGGGAGGAGGCTAGCAACTGTAGGCCGGTCACCCTCATCTCTGTGGTGAGGAAATTAATGAAAAAGCTGTTAAAGGAAAGGCTGGCAAAGTATCTTGAAGCCAGTGAACTGCAAGACCACAGGTAGCATGGATTCATGGTGGGGGGGTGGGGGCTCATGCCAGATGAATCTGATTGATATCATTGACTGAGTTACCAGGAAAACAGATCAATGGTGGGCCATGGACATGGCCTATCTACACATTTACTAGACCTCTGACATTGTGCTGCACAGGAGACTATAACAGTTTGGAATTCTTTACCTGAAGTTTTAAAATCCTCCTAATCAATTAATACTTTTTCCATAGTTGTGTAACCCCCCAGTCCCCTGGGGTTACTAGAATCCCATCAGTGTCAGTGCTAGGTAGGGAAGGCAGCAGGTGAATATCTAGTTAAATGGATTTTCACCTGCTCCCTTTCTGTTTACTTGGTCTCAGCTGAGAGCAGAGAGGTGATGTCATTTAGAGCTCTCACAGCAGCATAAGCCACGGTAGCTAGCCATGAGTGGGGAGCTTGTTAGTTTGTGAGTAAAGTTTAGTGTGAGCAGTTGGAGGAGTGAAAACCTGCAGTGTTGCCTCTGAGGGGTGCCTACTTTTTCTCACCCTAGTACTGAGAACCATCTGCTTGCCAGTAGAAGCGGTGGAAACCGTCTAGCAGGAGTTCCTGATTTTTCTCATCCCAGTGAGATGAGAAGGATTACAGAATGGATCCAAGGGGCAATCTCCTGATTTGATCCAGGACATTGAAGCTGCCTTTTTGTGTACAACTGTGAGTAATCTGACTTTGGATATCCCAGGAGGAATGTACCTGTGTTTTCTTTTGGGGTGTACTCTGACAAAGGGAATTATACACCAAGTTCTGTTCTGTTTGAGACTGTTCTCATCCTTTCTTAAAGTTGGCTGGCAATCATGGAGTCCCCAGTGAGACTTGGCACATTGTTCAGGACTTTAATTTACATTCAGAATTAATGTGTTCCTAATACTGAATGTGAAAGTCATTCCAAGATGCATAGTTCTACAGTTTTGTTTAAAGTTTGAGGTGTAACTCTAAAAGAATGGCTGGGTATGGACTGTGGAAGCAAAAGGTGGGCAATCCCCCCATCTGGAGTGACCAGTTCAGCACTACAGGTTCCATAAGGGTGCCTGCTTATTCAAGACATGGTGGCCAATGCCTGAAGAGAACGTTTACCCCCTGGCGTGGGTTCTGCTAATTTTGAGCACCAGTGTGCTCCGCCGTGGCCAGTTACCACATTTCCAAATGTTTAAATCCTATGCCATATGGAAAATGTTCTAAGTTGTGACCAGTGCCACTAGAAGAAATTGTGTGCTCTGCTGTGGCCAGTGCCACTAGAAATGATGTGTGTTTCAGCTGAGGCTTTGCTGCTGAAGAGAGTTCAAGGTCCTATGCAATATGGGAAGTTTAGAGTTTGTGTTTGCTACAGATGCTGTTGTTCTGCCTTTGCCTAGTGTTACAAAGTGTAAACCCTTGGGGATCCACCTTTACTTTTGTGTACCAACTTTGGAATAAAGCCACACTCTAGAACCCCAGCCTGGTTTGAACATTCTTGTTACTGCTTCCTGTGTGGAATGCTAGGTACCCCTCCAGAAGTTCAGACCTAGCATAGCCCATAGCAAAAGTTCTTTCCTCAGGGCCTGGGTTTAGTGACGGTCATGTTGGTATAATATTGTTTCAGTACCCTCACCCCTCTCTTTCCCCTAGACAGAAAATATGGGAGGTGTGCTTACTAATTAAACAAGTGGATGGTGGGGGGGTTACAGCTGCATCTAATTATTTTTAAAAAATTGAATGTCTGTGCTTGTGTAAAATGATGTGTTGAATGTTTCTTGCAATCTCTGTTATATTACGTAATTTGCTGCATTGTTTTGTATGTTGAATTTTGACCTCAGGTTGTACCTGAAAATGGGATTTTAATATCTCAGTGAACCAACCTGCAAGGTGATAGGTTTAAATGCGTAATTGACAAGCATTTAAACTAGCCAAGGGGGGAGGCACTGGAAGAAGGAAATCCTAGCCCCCAAAAAAATCACGGTAGTAAGTGCGGTAAACACCAACATAGAGGTGGCAATAGGGAGAAGGGCTGGGGTAAATGGGGAAAGCGATAAAGGCAAGAAGGACAGGGATGGGGCAAAAAGGAGTAAGGCCATCAGGAAATGGAGGGTAATGAGTACCAGTGCCTGTAGTCTAGGCAACAAGCTCCCTGAGCTTGTGGACTTGATGGAAGAGGGATGTTTGGATATCGTAGCAATCACAGAAACATGGTACACAGAGAACCATGACTGGGATGTTAACATACCAGGGTACATAATCTACAGGAGAGACAGGAAGGGGAGAAGAGGGGGAGGAGTAGCTATCTATGTAAAGGAAGGGATAAAAGCAACTGAACAAAAGAGTAAACAGGGAGGAGAGGAGGCACTGTGGGTCACCTTGGAGACTGGAAAGGGCGCACAACCGCACAGGGTTGTGTACAGCCCCCATGTCAGGGGAGGGAATGGACAAGGATATGACAGAAGGCATTCTTAGGATGGCAGAGAAAGAGGAGATACTGTTGATGGGAGACCTGAATATGCCAGATGTTAACTGGAGCACATTTTCTGCAGCCACATGCAAGAGCAGGGCCATTCTTGATGCCCTACAGGTGGCAGGTCTCAGACAGCTAGTTTCGGAACCCACTCATGAGGGAGCAATCTTAGACCTCGTACTCTCAAATGGGGGCAGTGAGAGGATCTCAGATCTTTAAGTGGATTGCCATCTGGGAACAAGTGACCATCAAACAGTGTGGTTCATGTTAAACTCAGCTACAGAGTCAAGCCACACAAAAGTGAGGGTACTGGACTTCAGGAGGGCTGACTTTAGCAAGATGGGAGAGTGCCTCAGAAAAGCACTAGCAAACAGGCTAGAAGCAGAGGTAGAGCAACAATGGGAATCATCAAAACTGCCATCACGGAGGCAACAAGCCTTTGTGTGAAGCAAATAAACAAATCAAAATGAAAGAAAAAGCCACTATGGTTCTCAAAAGACGTGGCTGGGAAAGTCAGGGAGAAAAAGATAGCATTCAGGAAGTATAAGGAAACACAGAAGGAGAAGGACAGAGAGCTGTACCAGTTAAGGCAGAAGGAAGCAGGGAGGGAAGTCAGAATTGCAAAGGCCCAAACTGAGGAAAAGATAGTCAACTCGGTTAAGAAGGGGGTTAAAACCTTTTATAGGTACATCAGAGAGTGTAGAAAGACAAAGAGAGGGATAGTGAGGCTGAATAGAATGAATGGTGGGTGGGCAGAGGCAGACAGTGAAAAAGCAGGGATACTGAAAGAATATTTCTGTTCAATATTCACAAAAGAGGAGGGGGAAGTGCCTAATCCAATTAACAGAAGCACTCTTGATTGTTGGATCAATCCCATCCCTTTCACTGAAGAAAGGATTCTGCAAGAACTCCTAAAACTGAAGGTGG
Organism: Neoceratodus forsteri; assembly: GCA_016271365.2. Classification (NCBI taxonomy): domain Eukaryota; kingdom Metazoa; phylum Chordata; order Ceratodontiformes; family Ceratodontidae; genus Neoceratodus; species Neoceratodus forsteri. Next base: position 602,425,557 of record CM057456.1, on the reverse strand, counting down.
ACAAAGCAATGGGTCCTGATGGAATTCACCCCAGAATTCTAAAAGAATTGAGGGGGGAACTAGTGAAACCACTGACTACTCTTTTTAATAAATCATGGGAGGATGGTGTGGTACCCAAGGACTGGAGGAAGGCGGATGTGATTCCCCTTCACAAAAGTGGGACCAAGACAGAGGCAGGAAACTACAGACCTGTCAGTCTGACCTCTGTGGTAGGGAAAGTGATGGAGTCACTCTGAAGGAAAGAATTGTTGAGTACCTAGAGGCCAGTGGGGCACAGGACCCAAGGCAGCATGGGTTCACAGCGGGAAGGTCATGTCAGAAGAATCTAATAGATTTCTTTGACTGGGTGACCAAAGTAGTAGACCAGGGAGGGGCTGTGGACATGCCCTACCTAGAGTTTAGCAAGGCATTTGACACAGTCCCACACAAAAGATTAATAATCAAATTAACCAGCCTGAGAGTGGGTCCCAGGGTGGTAGCCTGGGTAAAACATTGGCTGGACAACAGGACACAGAAGGTAATTGTAAATGGAGTCCACTCTGAAGAAAGAGGTGTTACTAGTGGGGTACCACAGGGTTCAGTACTGGGTCCAGTCCTTTTTAATGTCTTTATAAGTGAAATTGCAGAGGGACTGGAAGGAAAAGTATGCCTCTTTGCAGATGACACAAAGATCTGCAACAGGGTTGATACACAAGGAGGCGTGGAAAGGATGAGAAGGGACTTGCAAGGTTGGAGGAATGGTCAGAAGTATGGCAGCTAGGATTCAATGCAAAGAAGTGCAAAATAATGCCCCTGGGAAACAAGAACCCAGTGGAAGATTACACAGTGGGGGTGGGGAGGTAGTAACAGCAACAAAAAAGGAAAGGGACCTGGGGGTAATCATATCAGATGACCTTAAGGTTAGCAAGCAATGTGAGAAGGCAGTAGGTAGGGCTGGGGGTATACTAGGATGCATAGGGAGAGGCATCACCAGTAGAAAACAGGAAGTTGTTATCCCTCTGTACAGACAGTTGGTGAGACCCCATCTGGAGTACTGTGTCCAGTTCTGGAGACCTCATCTCCACAAGGACATGGACAGGATAGAGGCAGTCCAGAGGAGGGCAACTAAAATGGTGCAGGGTCTGCAAGAGAAGCCGTACGAGGAGAGACTAAAGGAGCTTAATATGTATACCCTTGAGGAAAGAAGGGGGGACTTGATAGAAACTTTTAAGTACCTCAGTGGAATCAACAAAGTCCAAGAGGGTAGCATCTTTCTGAAAAAGAGATGTGCAAGAACAAGGGGACACAATTTAAAGATGGGGGGGTGGTTCCGGGGCAATGTGAGGAAGTATGTTTTCACAGAGAGGGTAATGGATGCATGGAACAGCTTTCTTGAGGAGGTTGTGGGGTCTAAAACTGTGGGAGAATTCAAGAATGCATGGGGCAGACATAAGGCAATTCTTGTGGGGGGTAGAAAGAAATAGGCTGTTGGTTAACTAGGATCTGGGGTCTATCCTGTAGGTAGGGAAATGGGCAGACTAGGTGGGCCAAGCGGTCCTTATCTGCTATCAAAGTCTATATTTCTAAATGAAATGAAATGAAAATGATAAAAAAATTGAGCAGCCTGGGGGTGGGCTACAAAATGGTTAGTTGGAATGGATACTGGTTAACGATTAGTAGACAAAGGGTGGTAGTTAAAAAACTCACTCTAATGATGGGGGAGTGACCAGTGGGGTGACACAGGGTTCAGTACTGGGACAGGTCACCTTCAATGCCTTCATAAGGGACACTGCAGAAAAAATGGAAGGGAATTTATACCTTTCTGCAGATGACACCAAAAATCTGTAATAGGGCGGACACTCAGTAGGAGGTAAAGAAAATGCATAGGGATCTTGGGAAACTGGATGAGTAGTCAAAAGTGTGACAGTTGAGGTTCAATGCTAAAAAGTGCAAAATCATGCACCTAGAGCATAGGAACCCAGGAACTGAGTATAGGATGGGGGGGCGGGGCTACTGACAGTCACTAAGCAGGAAAGGGACTTTGGGGATACTATATCTGATGAGCTCAAAGTGACAGGGCCATGTGACAAAGCAGTGGGTAGGGTCAAAGGGATGCTGGGATGGATAAGGAGAGGCATCTCCAGCAGGAAGAGGGAGATTGTGTGTTGCCACTATCTCACTTGCTGGGGGAGACCCCACCTGGAGTATTGTGTCCAGTTCTGGAACTTGTACTTCAATTAAAGACATACAGTAGACATGGTAGAGACAGTTGAGAGGAGGGCAACTAAAACAGTGCAGGGACTGCATCAAAAGAATTACAAGTAGAAATGGACTGATTTCAATGTGTACACCATGGAAGAGCAGAGCGTGAACGGGGTTTGACCTACTGTACAAGAACATTACAGGAGTATGCAGAGCGCAGGAGGGGAGGCTCTTTCAAATGAGAAAGAGCAACAGGACTAGAGAGCATGCAGTGAAGCTAGGGGGGGGTTAAGAGGGATGTGAGGAAGTAATACGTCACTGAAAGAGTTGTATACATCTATAACAGACTGTCAGTGGAAGTGGTGGAGGTGAAAACAGTAAGAGAGCTTTAAGCAGGAATGGGATAGATGTAGAGGACTATTAGTAAACAGGCAGAGAAGAGGGAGGGTCATCAGAGACCAATTAGCCTGTGAGTAGACAGAATGGGTAGGGTCCATCTGGGCAGACTAGATGGGCAAAGCACCCCTTTTCTGCAGACAGATTCTATTTTTCTATGTCCCCAAGCACGTGCAGTACGAAGTTTTTCAGACATTATTTTTTAATGTCTTTTAAAGTTTTTTTGCACCAACATGATTTTTTTTCATAACTTTAGTATTTTAAAACATTTCTGGCCTAAACTTGAGTCATTTCTTAATTAAGACCCCCCCACACACACACACACAGAGCAACATAAATTATCAATCACATGTAAACTGAATTATATCATTTGTGAGGCTGCTATGAACCAGGCAAATGGAATGATTCATGTAAAACTTACGTAAACTGTGCATGAAAACATCTCTTTATGAAAAGCTTTGAAAAGATTTACTGTGTATATGCAAACCACTATTCTTAATTATTTAATTAATTATTAGTAATGTAAAATCTATAAATCTGCCAGTTAAGTCACATAGCAAAAATCATCCTTGGGCCAAGCATTAGCTAACCTGAAAGTTTTGTGTTTCGACTCTTAGCGGTTTTTCTGCTATTGGTGAGCAAAACAGTCTTAAAACCCATATGCTTAGAAGTTTTAGTTATTTATTAATTCATTTATTGAGAGAGTTTTATTAGGAAAGTTCTTTTGAGCTGCAAACAGCTTGTTTCCAGAGGTGTACGGGGGTGTGTACATAGGGAAGCACAAAGATACAAGACAATTTATCAACTATGTGGGAGGGTGGATAGTGACGAGGGAATAAGGAAAATGCAGAGAGACCTACAAAAGTTAAAGGGTGGTCAAAGATCTGGCAGTTAAAATTCAGTGCTAAAAAGTACAAGGTAATGCACCTAGGGAAAAAGAACCGCATGACAGAGTACTGGATGGGCGAAGAGAAACTTAGCACTACAGTTGAGGGAAGGGATCTGAGAGTTATCATTAGCAACTCATTTAAGCAATTGAGCCAGTACAACAAGGTCTATAGCAAGGCTAACAGGATGCTAGGATGTATCAGGAATGAGTATTCATAGCAGAAGAAAAGAGGTAATACTTCCTCTCTACAAATCCCTGGTGAGGCCTCACTTAGAGTACTGCACCCAGTTCAGGAGTCCTCACCTCAGAAAGGATAAGGATAGGTTGGAGACAGTGCAGCACAGAGTAACAAAAATATTCAGGACCATCAGGGCAGATCCTATGAAGAGCACCTCAAAGCACTAAATATGTACTCCCTGGAGACCAGAAGGGAGAGGGGAGATATGACAGAGACCTTCAAGTTCCTTAAAGGAATTAACAAAGTGAACTGCGGGGAACTATTTAGCCTGAAAAGAAATTTGCGGTCACATGGAAACAAATGGAAATTAACAGGAGGTAGGTTCAAGAGGGATGTGGGGAAATACTACTTTACAGAAAGGGTGGTGGAACCTTGGAACCCTATGTCAGCTGAGGCAGTGGGTGTGAAAACAGTCAGGGGACTCAATTAGGGCTGGGACATAATGAAGGTAATAGTGGATACCGAGGGCAACAGGACCAGGGAGGAGACTAGAGATATGACGGGGAGGGTTAGAACCCTGGAGTAACAGTATGTTCCAGGGATTATAGGGAACTTGGACAGACTGGATGGACCTCTGGTCTTTTTCTGCCATCATTGTCTATGTTTCTGTGTTTCTATAACAGCAAAAAATGAGTACAAATGAGCAGCAGAGGATTATATCACATTGCCATGTGAATGGTCCAGCCAGTGTAATAAATATGTTTGATAAACATGGGTTGAGAACATAATAAGGGAGAGGCAGGAGAGCGCAGGCAGAGTTAGGTGTAGGAGCATTTATGACTAGCCTGGACCTGGAGAAGTGCACATTTTCAATCTTCTAGACCATCCAAACCACTCAGTTAGTCTTTACCGAATTTAAAGGATCTGGAGGTCCTGAGACTGACATGTGCAAACAGAATTTCAGGTTATTATGTCTAGGGACAATGGCATTATTAAGAAATCAGGGTTTACCATAGAACAGGATTTGTAAGCTACAATGGTAGCAATTGCCACGAGTAGTTATGGTACTGCTTCTGGCCTGCCACAACACAATATACTGGTAGGAAAAGCTGCATTCATCTGTTAGCTTTTGGGGGGAGGGGACAGAGGGTTCTACCATGATTCAATGTGCTGATGGCTGTCACTGTCATTATAGCAGCACTGCCATACCACTTTAAATGATGCATCGACTCTGTAAAATTAAATGGACTAGGTGACATCAAGAACAACCCCCCGTGGACAGCACCAACCCACTTGATACCCATTTTCCCAACTCTCAAACCTTTGAAATAATACAACCAGCAGTCAATACTTCACAGCCTCACTCTGCTCACACCAGTGCAGTGGCCCTGCCTGACTATAGTGTTGGGCACTACCACACTTTTCTCAGGTATAGTACCAGAAAAAAACCTAGTTTCATGAAGCTTCTGAGGAATCCTTGCTATGAAGATGTTGGATCATGGTAGCTCAGGTGGCATTTTATTTATTTTTTTTTATTTAAAAAAATTGGTGACTGGGAAAGGCACACTGAGCTGAAGCTCCTTTCCAGATGAGACCTAGGGAAGGCAGGAAGGGGAATACAGTGAGAATAAACATTACAAAATAGCAGATAGTGGTTAGAGAGGCATCATTACAGATGTAGGAACAATGTGGAGACCAAGTATATTAACAACAGCCTGGATTAACGCAATGATATGTGGACACTGGTGAAAGAAAACAAAAATAATGCACAGTGCCTGATGGGCAGGGACAGTGTTACTGGGGTCCAAAGACAGACTGCGGGTAGAGTCACAATTAGCAACAGTAATGGGGAGTCTGAGCAAGGGGGGTTAAGGAGAGAGGGTGAAAAGTCAAGTGGGGAGAGGTTGACAGGGACAGGAGGGAGCAGGAATATGCCTTATCTAGCATGTAAATGCAGGGAGTGAGGTGGACAGGCAGAAGGTAACTGGTTCCACAGGGAATGAAAGCAGTGGCAGAAAGCAGCTTGTCCAGCAGAGGAGTGAGGGTGGGGAATGGAGAAGGTATGGGAATCCCTGGAGCGGAGAGAGTAAGAAGAGGAGAGGGCTGGGGAGATGAGTGAGGAAAGGTAGGAGAGAAGGGACACAAACCAGTATTTTCGCAATGAGCAAGGCACAGTGGGACTGGCGACAAGATGGTTGTGACAGGATGGAGAGGGAGGAACAGAGGGAGCAATGATGAGTACAGAGGGGAGAGTTGGTAGCAAAATGAGAGGAAGGCATTCATTCTGGCAGAGGAGGAAGAAGGGGCAGTGCCTTAGACCACATCTGCATGGTCGAAGACTAGGAGAATTATTTTGATTACCAGCTCCCAGCAAACCTGGAGGGAAAGGCAGTCCTTACTGCAGTACAGGGCATCAACTTTAGGGTGACGTTTGACATGGATGGTGTCAAAGTGGGCAGAGAAGACAAGCTTACTATCAAGGCACACACCAAGGTACTTGAAGGCAGGGACAACCTTCAGAGGGGTGCCGTCCAGCATGCAGAAAACAGAGGAAGGTTGGTGCCAAAGATCATAGGCACAGTCTTGTTGGTGTTGACCCTGATGTGGTTGATGTGGAACCAGTGCAGTATGTTGTGGATGTCATGCTGGAACTGAAGCTAAATGTTCAGAGGCATAAAGGACTATCATCTGCATACATGTGGATATGCAAAGAGACACATGCAGAGGGGAGGTCATTTAGGAAAACTGAGAACAAGATATGGCCCTGGATGGAGCCCTGTGGGACCCCTGCTAGGATGGGGAAGGGAGGGGTCAGGATGTCTCCCACCAATACCGACTGCTGATGGCCCATGAGGAAGGCAGTGTCAGTGGCTCAGCAGGTAGCACACTAGCCTCTGAGGCTGGGAGATCAGAAGGCTGCGGGGTCTATCCCAACACCAGGCACTTGGGGTAATATCCCAATACTGACACTGTAGTGCAGCATGAGGGGGGTGCTGAACTCCTGAGGTGCTGTCTTTCGGATGAGACGTTAAACCGAGTTCTCATCTGCCTGTTCTGGTGGTAGTTCAGGTTGATGTTAAAGATCCCATGGCACTTCTCGAAAAGAGTAAGGGAAATTTTTATTGAAAAACAAAAGCAGAAACAAGCAAACAAAAGACAAATCCAAAGACAGAACACAGGTAACATAAGCAAAAAGAGACACGTAGCACCAAGAAGAAAAAAATACCCAGCCATGATCAAAACAGCAATATTCAACCCCAATACATCACTAAAAAATACACAATAACCCAGAATATATTGAATTGTGAACAGAAAAAAAGCATTACATTTCATGCATGGAAAAAACCCAAAAATACATTATCCCACGCAGCCCACTGCTGTCCAAAAACCTTGACAGATAGCTACCCCCATAGTACGAAATTCATGTTGATAAATCTTATCCAATTCCAGTTGAACCTGACATAACATGTCCCACACAGTGACTTCTTTTTGTTGCAACACTGTAAGGCATCTAACATGCCAAATTACCCATTTTAAACAGGCCACAATCACCCAAACTGTATTCTTCCTCCATTTATTTCACCCAGTCTCCAATTGTCCCAAAACCAAAATATCATAGGTCATATGTGCAAACAGGATCTCCCCCCATAATGCAGCTAAAGAACCCCAAAACCTTTTATGCAAGTACAATCAAAAAATAAATGAAGCATAGTCTCTATTTGATGTAAACAGGTCCCGACAAGGCAAATCCTGTCATTCAACATTTTATGTTTCTGGTTTGCTTTAACATTCAATTTCTGATGCCCACACAACCAGAGCATGTCCTGCATTTTTTGTGGAATTCTTGGTTCAATAATACTTTCTTAATAAAAGTTGATTATCCAGGTGAGCAGGGATAGTAAACACCGGTGTTTCCAGATTAAGTTGGGTAACAACAGTTTTATAAAATTTTCATCTATCAGAGTCTACAAACCAGTGTAACACTATTTTCCACATCCTCACATATTTTAATGTGGTCTGAATGTAGACAGGCAAACATTTATCCAAAACATGCCATCTACCTCTTCCCCATGTAGCCAAAAACTGATCTTCCCAGTATTTCATATCAACTGTACCTAAACCAGTTTTGCCTAAAAGTAGCAGAAGAATATTACTATAAAAAAAAATTACTAAACAAATGGCCCACCCTCCTTCCTAGCCCTATAGGTATGTGCCCATTTGACTGGATTTAATCGACTGCCCCATAAAAATATAAAGAACAGTCCCATTATCTTAGCGTGCATACCAAAAGGAACTGGATAAATGTGAGAAACATATAAAAAAACAGGCAAAACATAAGCTTTCAATAAATAAATTCTTTATTTCCTTGTCATCTTCCAAGATTTCCAAGACATAACCTTCCAATGTGCATCATCATAAACTAGATCTCAAGTCATGTGTTCAGCCCCTTAGAACCAAACCACAACCCTAAAATCTTAATTTCGTCCTTTTCAACAGGAATGGGAAATTGTAATGGAAAGGAAGCATTACCCAAAATCAATAGCTTACATTTAGCAATATTAATTTTAATACCTGCAGTATCTCGCATATTTGCCAAAACATCAAGCACACCCTGTCCAGATTCCAAATCACGCACTATAATAGTACAATCATCCACATAAGCAGACCTTTGGGTACCGTGTACCAGAACTATCACAAACAAGCTTTATGTCATCCGAAAGTTCAATAAGTCTTAACATTGGGTCAATGGCAAAGACATATAATAGTGGGCTTAATGGACACCCCTGCCGGACTCCATTTCGAAGCTGAACAGGAGTCCCCAAATGTCCATTAAGCAATGGAATCATCATCGCCTTTTCATACAAATACTGAAGTGCACCTACAAAAGAATGTGAAACTCCATACTGTAATAAAGTATGCCAAAGATGATCATGCTGTACTGCATCAAAAGCTTTCTCCTGATCTAGAGACAGTAAGTACCCATCCAACTGCATATTCAAACCCTATTCAACAATTTCCCGATAAAAATTAGATTCTGGTGTATTGTCCCACCAGGCACAGCACATGTCTGATGTGGCAATATGACATATGTCACCACCCTTGCCAACCTAGATGTCAAGATCTTAGTAAATATCTTATAATCAGAATTTAATAAACTCAGAGGCCTCCAATTCTGAATATGCTGCGAATCACCTTTTTTGTATATAAAAATCATCACTCCTTCCTGCATACTCAGGGTCAAACTCCCACCATCTAGAATCTCCTGATACACAGACCACAAGTCAGCCACAAGAATTGACTTAAAAAGCTTATAAAATTTGTTAGTGATGCCATCTAAACCAGTCGTACGTGCTGATAAACGATCAATTGCTAGACCAATCTCCTTTTCAGATAGGGGACTCATCAACGCTTCCACTACACTCAAGGGAATCTCAGGTAAAGCTTCAAAATTTAGTGACACAGTCTGCTGTGTACCCACATCTTTCTGATAAGTAGAACATAAATGGTCAAACACTACTTTATGTATACCATAATGTGTGGTTTGCAATATCCCATCACATCCCATTGTCAATTTTTGCACTCCCTGCAATTCCATGTCATAAGGATTAACAACTTTCTTTCTCCCCTGTGTGACATATTTCTGACACCTAGACATCTCACTTTCCCTTTGCGTATGATAGGCACACATTTGTTCCTTAATGAGCTGTAGTTGTGCCAGAGACCCAGAACCATCCTCCCAAGCCGGTGTCAAAAGCTTTAGATATTTAGCTCTTAGATGCAGATAATCTAAATATTTTGAACCAGCTAAAGAGATGGAAATTTTTTGCAAAAAAACTCTAACATCTGTCTTAGTATCCTCCCACCACTCACCCCAAGTATCATATAAAAAATGCACATCATGGCAGATAGTCAATAAATTTCTTAACTCCCACTGAACCACATCCTGCTGTAAAATAGAAGCATTCAATTTCCAACAACTGCGACCAAATGTGATCTTGTGCACTAAATCAATTCTGGCTTGAACCTGTACATGATCAGAGGTTTCCAGGGATACAATTCTAACATCAGTACAAATCAACCTTTTAAAAACAAACCAAAAATCGATATGCGTGGACAACTTTCCCTTATAGGATGTATGTTCAGGATTTTTATCCATAACATCATAAAGATCCCTCAATCCAGCATCATTCAAGAGTTTCAGCAATGCAATTGTGTCACTAAATATTTTTGTAGTCTGCCTACCCCAGTCCTGGGGGGACAAACCACAATTAAAATCCCCCCCCCCCACAAAATCAGCTTAGAGGTAAAGAGAAAAGGTGCAATAATCCGAAATAAGGCTACTCTATCTGCCTTAGTCTGAGACGCATATATATTAATTAGGTGATATGCCACACCACCAAGAACCACATCCACCAATAATACCCGACCAGGAGAGATATCCAATACTTTCAGTATACGAATAGATAAGCTGGAAAATAAAATACCCACACCTGAACACAGGATCTCTCCCCTTGATCACAAGGATGGCCCCCACCTCCAATCTTTTCTGGCCTGTTCCATTTCAGAAATGGTATGTAAGCTAGTATCTTGGAGAAAAACAATTTGACCTAAAAGCCTATGTACACTAGCAAAGGTGACAATATGCTTCTGGGAATCATATATACTATTGACATTCACAGTTGTAACAAAAATAGAAGATAGCACGATGAGTCAGAAAATTTAACAAAAACCACATCATTTCCTTTTTCCAGTTTAGGCTTCTCAACCTTCCTAGTGCCATCCCAGAGCTCCAGATGTGAGGAAGCCACTGATGAGCCATCAGACTCACCCTCCCCATCCTCATCTGGCATGTCCATAAGAGTATCAAATGAATTTTGAACAGGTATGGCATCCCCTACACAAATCCCCTTTTTTGATGACTTAGAGTGTGTGACCCTTTGAACCGGCATGTCCTCCCCAGTCCCAGGCAGGGGCATCATCTCTTCGTGGTAATCTGGAACTAAGTCAAGATCTGAAGTCACACGGTCTCCCTGCTGCAAATCCTGATTCAGACCCTGGTCAGTCAATCCATGTTCCAAAACCTTAATAGGTTCCATGTCCACAACCACCCACGGGATATCTTGAGAAGGTAGTAAAGATATAGGGGTACTGTTGAGGTCATCTACCACTGCCACTGCAGTAGTAGGCGATGATTGCAGGACAGAATCAACCACAGACAGCTGTTCCTCATCTGCTAACTGTTCCATTAGATTACTGGCTTTCATCTTTTCTTTCTGGGCAGTTGCAACGTAGACATCATGCTCAGCACAAACCGACTGGTCTATGCTATTATGAGAAACCCACACACAAAATCAAAAATTGTGTCCCATTTCCTCACACAAGTTACATTTCTGAGGTTGTCTGCAATGTGCTCCAGTATGCCCTATATCCCCACAGAGACCACACTTCAGTTTTTCGCAAACATTACTTAGGTGTCCAAGATCACCACACTTATAACAGGCTCTAGGTTGACCTGGATAGAAAAGCACTCCCCTGTCTCTGCCCAAAAAGAAACAATTAGGCAGATGTTGTATCACCCCCGATCTTGCTTCAGAGTAACTTTATTTTTCCTCATCAAGAATAGGTTCAGGGAAGCCATTTACCAAGCAGCATTTCTTCAGCCAATACATTATATCCACCACATTCACTCCCTCATCCCGAAAGAGGACTGTGATGGTTTTAGACATGGGTTTCATCAGGAGAATAATAAGAAAGGGATGCCAGACTGAATCGTTTTTAAGAAGATTATATTGCTTCCAAAACCTTTCAAGTCCATTAGGATGTTTGAAACTAACATCATATATAGTATCCCCAGGCATATGAATGAGTGCATAAATTTCATAGGCATAAAACTTCATGCTATTCTTAAGCAATGCCCTCCCTACAAATAATCTGTCAGGTGCATCAGAAGCATCGCCCCTGAATTTCAACCGAACTGCATTTCTTTGCATTGCAGGTTCTGATGTATTCCTGACAGAAGAGGGAAACAATTTAGCACTTGCTCCAGGCTGCCAAATACTCGGTTTAGGGACTGCTGTGTTCAGAACAGCAGTATCAGAATCTGGGCCCTCAGGGACAGGGACTGCAGGTTGCACAGGTGAAGCTTCTGCCAAAGGGGAGAATAACAGGGGTTCCAAAGGGACCAGAGAAGGAGGAGAAGGAGGGGGAGCAGAAGACCATCAGTGTCCCCTTCCAAAACCTTAATGGCTGACATTAGATCCCCATGCCTAACATCAAGAGTTGATGCAGAGTCCCCTACAGGCTGACCTGGTTGTATCTGGGAGGGGGACATAACAGGGCCTAATCCAGAACTTCCCACTATACACTCAGTATTCAGAGGAGAACCTATCAGGCCAGGAGTATTAGTATCCTAAACCGAACCATCAGCTTTCCTAATCCACCCTGCTGCCCTTAGGGAGTGAGCAGCCCAGTCTGCTGGTGGAGAAGAGGGCCCAAAACACTGCCCTGTCAATATAACATCAGACAACAGTAAAGGGGCCTTGAAACTGTCTCCAGCAACCCAATCTTTCTTCCCTCGGGAGTGCTGGTGTTTAGCAGGGCATTTCCTTTGCATCCCACCCGAGGAAACACCAATGTTAAAATAAGCCTTAGGAGAGTCAGACAAAAAAGAAGGAAGAACAGGTCCTGGAACAGAGACTTGCCTAATTAATTGTCCATTCGAAATAGTTCCAGAACCAGCAGCAACAGTCCTCTCAGACTCCGATAGCTGAAGCTCCACACCTCCTTCCGTAGCCGGAAAAAAAACACTGTCCCCAGAATCTTGTACTGGCGATACCGTAAGAGGATTCAGAGAATCCACCACCACGTTCAAATTGAAATCTTCAGCAACCACAGACGCCGGGTCAACACCCACTTCCATAGGTGCAACAGGAATTACAGTACAAGTGCACCCGCCTGTCACTTCCTCAGTCCGAATACATTCCAGCAGTCGAGACTCCAGTTCCTTCCATTGTGCAGTAAATCATTTTTCCTCAGCAGCCATCAGCTCACAGATCTCCTCCGCAGTCGCCGCTGTACCAGCTCTACTCCTGATCCCTTGCAACAAACCAGCAACAGGTAGGGAAATGTCACCAGAAGTAACTCCAACAACATCCATAGAAGAAGTGGCCTCACAAGGAGCTGAGACCGGGGACAAGGCCTGATCCCCGGCTCGTAGCACATCCGTCCTCAAAGGAGTCTCAGACAGACTGGCCATAGCCGCACCAGTCACAGCGCCACCTTCCAAAGAGTAGGGGAATTTCCCCGGTGTCCTGGCCAAATTTCCCCCCATTCACAAAAATACCACCAACTGCTTAATCTGGTTCAAGGTCAGTTGGCAGTCATCTGTATCCCCCTTCCCCAGGTCATGCCTGAAAATAGGCAGAATTTGTCTAGTGCACTTACCCAGTCAACAAAAAACTAAATAAATAAATAAAATAAATAAATGAGCAGAACCAGTCAACAGTGGGTGGTGAGAGGTCAGCTGACCTCATCTTGTTGAGGAGGAGCGGGTGGAACACTGAATCAAAGGTTTTGGCCAAATCGATGAACACTGCAGTGGTGATATGCCAGTGAGGACCGAGTCAGTTACTTGCAGCATTGTACTTGGTTAACAAGTGTTGCGCTGTGACATTAGTAAGTGTGGAAAACCCAAACTGTTGTCCTGGTCAGATGCCTTAATCCCTTAACATAGAATATGAGTGCTCAACAGTGGCTCTATCTAAGCTGAGAAATGATGGGTTGCAGCACCTGTAGGCCCTGGTAGAGTATTCAACATTAACCTCAGGCTGGAAAGTCTCTGCCTCCCATTGCAGTCCTGGCTGGATATACCAGCTGTCATCCTGTAGATCCTGCACTCCATTGATGGCTCCCTCAGCTCCCCTCTGCTGGTTGCTCTAGTCAGGCACCTTTTGAAGATCAAGATGACAGAAGCAGCACATCCAGGAAACTGATGGCAGTGAAGTAAGAGACAGCCAGCCCCAAATACAAACAAGAACCCCAAACTACACTGTGCTAAGTAATCAAGAATAAAAATATGTAGAAAAAAAACAGGAACTGTATTCAGCAAAACTACAAAATTGCAGGAGGACTCTGAGCCTTGGGTTTTCTATCAAACCTGGTCTTCATCAGGGGTATGTTCCTAAAGCAGTTCTTTAGGGATACCCCCCCCCCTTCTGAGAAAGACCAGGTTTGGTTGGAGTGTCGGGGCTCAGAGTCCTCCTGCAATTTTGCAGTTTGCAGAATAAAGTTCATGTTTTTGCTACACAGTATTTGTATCCTTAACTCCCGAGTGCAGTTTTGGTTTCTCACCTTTTGCAGGTTAGCTGACTTGTTCTACATCATTCTCCCAAGTTTTTTGGACAAGTCCCAGTCTGGCATGTTCACCTTCCTAAGTTCTTCCCCAAGGCATCTCCCACTGTGTCAGTCACCTGACAGTGGTGATTGAAGTGATGGCTTGCAGGCCTCTGTCCTTCTGATGCAGATGCAGACCCTTCATAGCCTATCATATAAAATGTTTCTCAGGGTTTGCTTTGAAGTTTCGCTAGCGGGCAGCTTGTCCAGAAAGCCAGCTGACTTCAGTCACAGCTTGCCGTGTCTCTCCCTTGCTCTCCTGCAATTTTTATTCTCCTCCTTGGCTGTATAACCACAATATTCCTTGCAACACTTTAGGCAGTGCTAGCTCATGCTGACAAACAGTGATTCTGCTCTCTTCATCTGTGTCTGGCAGGCTCCATCAGACTGAAAAGCTGCTACAAACTTCCTCACATTTGCCTCAAGTATGTAGCCCCCTGGTTGGTTGAATTCCACTATCAGATCTCTGTGGTAAGTTTGCCTGGCCGTTTTCTCAATGCTGGATTTGTCATTTCAGTCCTGGGTAAATTAATGAAGTTCTCCAGTGTCCCTAGAACCTGTTGAGCTCTTTTACAAGCAGCTGGAGCCAGACTGATGATGCTGCCACTCTCTGACACACGTTGATAAATCTGTTGGGTCAGAAGTGGTTAAGATGGCTGCCTCCTTAGTAGATCATAAGGGAACTGTCCCATAACATCCTTCACTAAAATGTATTTATTTAGCCCCAAGTCCTTTTGTGTGCAGTCACACGAGTGTCTCAGTTGAGTCACAGTGTCTGTGTGGTGGAATCCCCACTTGATATGAGCACTAAACATGCTCCTTCATTGGAAGCATGGAACTTCTATACAATAACGGCACAGAAGGCACAAAGAAATCATCCTTATCATCATCACTTATGACAACCCACACCACAGCCTGACTCAATGGTTATCCAGTTCTTTCCTGAATAAACATTATAAATGAATGAAAATGAAGAAGACCACTGTCCACAGAGATTGGACCAGAGCACTATGGTGGCTGGCTGAAACTGGGTTGCTTTTGTTGACCCATGTTGAGCCCCACCAATGGCATGGGTTACACTATATTTTCTAGGGGAGCTACTGGCATGTGGCCTATATCAGTCAAAATGCAGAGTGTAGTACAACCCTTCACCTAACAGCTGTTCTTTAACATCTAGCAAAAGCTGGTTGCAGGGTGCTGGTCTCAGTGTAGTCTGTGGTGAGTTTTTCTTGGGGTTTCACTGACTGCACACTGCTGCAGTGGCATAGCCCTAGCTTCAGCACCCTCTCTCCAGGAATTAGCATGTAAGCATTAGGGAGAGGCAGTCTCAAAAAGGTCCTGACCCCTGTTAACAGGATAAGGATCCTGGCCAAAGTCCTGATAAGTTCTGATTAGTTATCATTTAAATCAGAACAGTTAGGAAATTAATGCTAATATCTGAAAACAATTACTAAATGCCCTAAAATTAAATGGAAAATAAAATATTTTGCTAACCTGAGTGTGTTGGTCTTTGATTCTAACTCCATTCTGCCCATTTGTTCTGCTTGTTTTCCCATTTTTTCTCCCTTTGTGCTCCACACTCATGGATTTACCGACTGCTCAGTAGATGGATACCATCCTCATCACAAAACATGCATTCTCACATTCTTCTGATCTGCTGACACTCTCACTGATTATCTCAGAGCAGTAGTTGGAAATGAGGCTCACTCACCACAAATCCAATATCAACATTTTTATTTTATTTTCAACTGTCAGTATGATAAAAGCTATGTTTTCTGCAAATGCATTTCATCAGGGGAGTACTGTACATTTTATAAATTCCTTGTAAAAATACATAAATTTATAATTAATTTCTAATATATTCAGTATTATACTTTCAGTATATAGCCGATATACAGTTAAATCTCCTTTTTACTTATTTATGTGCCTGATTAATCCAATAAAATCAAACTCTGCCACTGTGTCTATGGACCTCTATAAATAGGCTCACTAGGTCAGCTTGTATTAATTTATATTACATCAAAGTAATATAATAATGTTTCTTTAAACATAGGAGCATAAGAAATTAATACCTTTAGTATTTCAAATGTCAACATAGGTTTAGTGCTGTTGCCCCTTATAGCTGACCTGATCCAGAAGAACTAAACTACAATAAAATGATGTTCACTCACTTATAATAGTTTATAACTATCGTATGTTATCATTTTTCCTACACATCAAAGACTGTCTCTTTAAAATTTTGGAGATCAGTATATCTATTAAATGTAGAATGGGTGCTTTTTAAAATATTATTACTCCAAAGATTAAATTCTACAAATCTAAATATCCATTTTTAATCAGCTGATTCATAAAGTACAGCTGTGTGCTAAAGGCTGATCTCAATTTAAAAAAGGCCAGACTGTAGTGAATATTTTACGGAACCAATTTAGAATTACTGACTCACCCCACAAAAGTCTGTAAATTTCATGTTGGAGACATAGCAAGTGAGTTCTCAGATGCACTGTAAAGACAAGATATTGAATAAGTATATGTCAAACATTAATTCCTAACTATTGTTCTGAGCCTTTTGATATGCAGTTGGAACTGGCTCCTCCCAGATTTTTGTTTATGTTGCAGATGAATGGGAACCACATTGTCTGAATCCTACTCTTACTGATACTGAAACACATTTCCTTTGCCCAGCATAACTCACTATGCAAATTCCAGTCCCATCCATGTGGTAGTCCTGATACCCACCTTGCCTTATATGTACATCCCTGACCCCACTGCCCCCTTATGCAGAAACACCTGTTGTAACAATAGGTCGGAATACTAAATTTTGTCATAGGCACTTGAACATACCTTAGGCCTTACACAACAACATATTCAAAAATAATATAAATAATTATAACATTCAAATCCTATACTCTGTCCATTGTAAAGGTTCTAGATAATGATAAATCACATTTTTGCCATACCTAGAAGTATGAAAAATACATTTTATTAATACCTGTACACAAATTCTAAATATTCCTAATTTGCATACACATACCTTACAAGCATAATAAAAAAACACTGTAACATTAAACAACAAAAGTTTCAGAAAATCAGATAAACAAAAGAAAGAAATAAAACAAAAACAAAGTAAGCAACTTGTAGTTTTGATAACTTTTGCAAACAGTAAAAATGTTTTTTGTAAGAATATTTCAAATGACTTTGTTCAATTATTACACTGACTTTTCTTTGTAACTTGTTTAAATATCTTTTCTCATGCAAAATGTTTATCTTTTATTTAACTCAAGCTTAAACTATATCCCAAACTTCTGTGTTTAAAAGTTAAGTTTACTATGTTACCTCCCTAGATAAGCCAAATTAAAATATTAAAATTAAAATAATTTAAAATACTACTTAAACTTCTGGTTATTTGTAGAGGTTGTGCCTTCTTTCCTTTTAGCCTTAAAAATCTTGGTGAGAATTTCTAATTCTGGATGATGAAAGTTCTGTGGGAGCTAGCTTGGATGTTGTCCTTGTCTTTTGCCTTTCTTACCCTCGAACCCAGAACTCTGGGCTCTTCTGGCATCAATTCAGCAGTGCTGACTGGCTCCTCCTGGTTTTAGATGTCATGAATCATCAAAAGTCACTGGGTGGGATTTTGGCGGGAAAATCAGACAACCAGATACCAACATTTATTTATTTATTTATTTAGACAGAAGTTTGGAAAACCTTTGAGCCATAGGCTCATTTACAAAGTTACCTTGTCACAGTAAGACAAATGAAAACACACAGTATAACAGTATAACACAGTATAACAGTAACTTAAGACATAGATACAAACAAGCTGGTACAGGTAGGATTTCAGCAGCACAACAGTAGATTCTTTCAGCATCTTAGTTGTTTGCAGAAAAGGATTTCCTTGTGGATAGCAAAGTTCTCATTTGGTAACTGGATTTTAAGACTGTTTCTGTTTTTTAGTTCATTTCCACTTGAGCCCAGGATCTGGGATTCATCTGTCATCAAACAGCGCTGCAGGCTTGCTTTGGCTGATAATTTTCACAGTTAGTCTCTGTTCTTGCTTGGCTTTAGCAGAAAGTTTAAAACATTACTCCAGTCAGGGTGTCTAGCATTTAAACCACATGCTTTGTTTCATCCAACATTGGAAAAGTCCTTTTTGTAACAAGTTGTTTTTGTAGCTGGTCCTTGTTGCAATTTTTTGTCAGCTCCCAGGCTTGTCCTCAGCACCTCTGGTGGACTCATCAATGGCTTAACCAAATGTTGGTACAAAGTCAACAGGTAGGCAAGGTTCAGGCTTCAGACTTAGTAAGAGTCTCAACACCACAAGATTATATAGTCCAACTAATGTAGATCCATACAGCTCCAAGATTTCAGAAATTCTGTTTTGGAACAGCAGGATGAGGATATATCTTTTAGACTTAGAGTGACATCATCACCAGTTCTGATTGGTATTTGTAGATGATGGAGGTATTGTTCTACACTCCTCTCAAGAACTATTTTTTTTTCAGAAAGTCACTCAGCTTAGAATAAAATGTTTATTTAAAACCATTTCTGTCTCTTGCATCCAGAGGCATTTTCACACAAACATGAAACATATTTTCATGTTCAGCTCGATACTTGGATTAATTAGATACCAAATATGATAGATACTGTATATTCCCAATATAAGGTCAATAGTTTATAGAATGTTTCATATTTTTTATAGACATCTTAAAAATGCTTACAGATGTTTAATCTATATTTCATACAGGTCAAGAGGATATGTTTCTTTCTTAGCTACCATTTTCAGAGTTTATAAAGCTGAAAAACATCCTTCTGAAGATGAATTATTTTGCCTGAGCTCAATCAAGCATGAAGTCATGCTGCTTGTTTTTGTTGAAGAACCTCCTCAATCGAAGTGACATTTCCTTGCATTAAGGCTGCTGCTTAAGAGTCATATATCTGGACTGGTCATAACACCAGCTCTCATTTAAGACTAAACTTAAGTTTATTTTATCAGAATACTGTTTTAAAATGTTTCTCTCTCTCGATATATATATATATTTAGCTTCTGATCCCCATTAGATGCATTTACAAAATTTAGTCAGGCAAGCAGTTGCAGTAGCCTCTACAAACTGTGAAAATCTCATCTCAGCATGATAAAAGTTGATCTTACAAAGGGCAAAAGACTTTTTTTTTCATGAAAGCTAAAGCACTGTTTTACAGAGGACTGAAATGTTTCCCCCTTCCTTGAGGATAGCTTGTACCAGCCTCTACCACCACCAAGGCCTCTTATCTCTGGTTGTCACGGATACTTAGCACCTATGACCTCTCTGGAATTTAAAAAGGGCCTTTTCTGTAGACTGGCCATAGCAAAGTGTTCCTTAATATCGCGGCTTAAGTTTAATGCATCATCCCCTTTTTAGTGTTTGAGGTGTACTCAAAAGAAAAGTTGAAAGCAGGCTTTTTTTTTTCTTCAAGATCTCATTTCAGCAGTGTTTTCTTCTTTCTTCCAGAAAACTAATGTAGACAGCAATTTTGACCTGAAGTTTATAGTATGCCTCCAATTTACCTTAGCTTAATAATTAAGCATTTATAAAGAATAAAAATAGTAATTAAAAATAATAAAAATAGTAATGATAATAAACATATAATACATTATTTTAACAACTAGCCTTTGTTCCTACACACCATTCCCCCACTATAAAGGCATCCCTACCCACATCAGTAGACACCCACTCTGACCCAGTATTCACATGCCTACCACCATCAGCTGAAATGCCCCACAGTCCCAAAATATGCAGCGCTGTACCCTCTCCCAATCTATGCTGACATTTTGACTCCTCTTTATAGCTGTCCCCCCATTTCAGTTGTTCTTTACAAAATGCATAATAGTAGCAAATATATTATATCAGGATTTGGTTTATTCGCTCAAGCAGAGCATTTATTTAGAAATTGCTAACCATGAAGGAACACTGCAAGGCTACTTTTGAGACGTCACCCAGGTGAAGGGGTACAAAGTAGAAAATGCATATACAGGTAAAACACAATGATCATAGCAAAAGTCATAACTACACAACCTAGTGCCAGTACAATCAGTGCAGACAAAATCATATATTCAAATTTTAGGGGTGGGGCTTAGACAGTGGGAGCAACCCAAATTGATACCAAGGCCCATAATGCATTCCCTTTTGTTCTAATACTAATGGCCCTGTCCGCTAGTTGACAGTCCCTTGTCAGTGCCACCCATACCTATTAACCTTTTGACAATGAAAGTGAGACCCTGGTAATCAAAAATGTGGTAGAATATAAGTCAGATCATCAAGCTTGAAAATGCAAATTCAGACACGTTGGCAATTAATCAGTGCATGTATTTGTGCCATTTTAATTTTTGCTTCACTTTTTAAAGTGTTATGATCATATTGCTGTTTTAAAGCCTGAGTTTCCAGAACTTTGTCTTAGAAGCAGCAGCACCTTATCCATTGTGAAGTAGATGTGTGGCAAAGCAGTTCTAAGGCAAAATGAGTAACATCCAAGCTCCTTCATAATGTGGAACTGTTGAGAGGTACTGCATGTTGTCATCAAGGCTAAGAAGCAACTGACACCCTCCCCCTCTTCATTTCACCAGAAACATTAGTCACTATCTCACATTGCTGGGAGAAAGGCTATCAGTGCATAGTGGCGGCATCCTGTCAGCTTGAATAACTTTTTTCATTTTAGCATTTCTGTTATCTGTTAGGGTGTTTTATTGTCAAATGGAACAGAGGATTTTCTTTTTTTAATTGTTATTAAATAATGTTGTAGAGAGGCAGACCAGGGTACATGACTCCAGAAGGAGAGTCTTGATTTACATGTGTCAGGTGCTGGACAGTGTCAAATAAGGAGGAGTTCTGATTTTGAGCAGACCGGTTCCACCCACTCTAATAAAGTATTGTTCTGTGCTGGTAAGACATTGCCAAAGTTATTGTAATGCTAACAGAGCATTGTATAATTGTTCCACCCCCTCCCAAAATGGCACCACTGAGTCACCAAGGCTCAGGTAACTTTTTTTCACTCTAATGTTGTATTTCCTTCCTTTTGCAGTATTAAGCTTCAACCCTAATGGATGCTTTAATACAGTTTTCTACAGTGATTTTCCTTCCTGTTTTAAAAGGAAATTTAATGACAGATACACACTACTTTGTTTTGACATTGCTGGCCTTCCTTTGCACAGCATTGTCAACACATTCAATGGCAAGCAGTACCAAGTCCGAATGTCACTCTTTGCTCTTACCCCACCCTCTACTAAGCTGTCCTGGTTGTACATTGCACAGTGTGGTTTCAGTTGGATATTACCAGGAAAAGCATCCCAACTAAGACCAAAATCTTGTATTTTAGGATGGTGGGCTTCAGGAAGATGGGCAAAGTGCTAAGGAGCCACCTGACAGGCATCAGAGCAGATATGGTGGTGGACCAAAGGTGGTTCATCATTAATGAAGGAATATTGGTTACCACAGAGAAGTGTGTTAGGCTCTGGGTGAGAAACACAAGGGCCAAAGCACCCAACTGGTTCAGTTCTGGAGTCACCCATGCAGTAAGGGAAAAGAGGTTAGCCTATAGAAATGTGGGAAGACCAAGAGAGAGGTTGATAGGGACAATTACCTGAGGTTGCCTAGTGAGGCAAGTAAGGAAGTCCGGCTAGCTAAGGCACAGAAGAAGCAGCAGATAGATGAAGGAATTAAGAAGGGGAGGAAGGCATTTTCTTGCTATATATGTGAGAAAAGGGACAAGAAGGATGGAATTGTTAGGCTTAAGAAAGGGGAGGAGAGGGTGGAGGATAAAGGGGGAAAAGTAGAGATACTAAATGAATACTTCTGTGTCATCTTCACCAGGGAGAAGGATGGACCAGTGCCTTCAGGAGGGAGAAAAGGAGCAGTTGGGGGGGAACAGATGTAGTAATAGTGGAGGATAGAGTGAGGGAAGGGTTTGTAATGTTGAAGGTGGATAAATCACTAGTTCCGGACAAAGTACATCCAAGGGTACTAAAGGAACTGGCTGAAGAACTAGCAGGGCCACTGGCGGGCCTATTTATTAGTTCACAAGAGTTTGGCATGGTACCGCAGGACTGGAAAACAGCACATGTGGTGCCCCTCCACAAAAGCGGTCCCAAGGGTGACCCAGGGGAATTACAGACCAGTCAGTCTGACCTCAGTCATGTGCAAGCTTATGGAGACCATACTTATGGAAAGGTTAGTAGACTATCTAGAGGAGCATGATCTCCAGGATGTGAGGCAGCATGGGTTCATGGTGGGGGGTTGAGTCAAACAAATCTGATTGACTTCTTTGACTGGGTCTCTAAGACAGTAGACAGGGGCCAAACAATAGACATCCCCTATCTGGATTTCAGCAAGGCCTTTGACTCTGTGCTCCACAAAAGGTTGATTGGGAAGTTGGTGGATCTTGGGGGTTGGGGATAAGATGTTCAGATGAGTAGTAAACTGGCTGAGGGACAGAACCCAGAGGGTGACTGTGGGGTGAGAGTTATCTGGCACCAGAGCGGTCACCAGTGGAGTTCCACAGGGCTCAGTGCTGGGGCAGGTGTTTTTCACCTGTTAATATTCCTTGGTGTCTTCATCAGTGGCATTGGGGATGGCATTAAGGCCAAAATGTGCCCATTCATGGATGGCACCAAGCTGTGTGGGAAGTTGGACACAGACGAAGGGATACAGGACCTACAGTATGATCTGGCTAAGCTGGGGAGGTGGTCTGGGATCTGACAGCTTGGCTTCAATGCCAAGAATTGCAATGTTAAGCACATTTGAGCCAAGAATCTCAGGGCTGAGTACTACCTGGGTGGAGTCCAGGTATCTGCATCAGAGGATGAGAAGGACCTCAGAGTGATGATTACTAGTGACTTGAAGCACTCCACAGAGTGCAAGAAATCAGCAGTGAGGGAAAACAAGATACTGGGATACATAGCTAGGGGAATCAGTAGTAGGAGAGAGGAGATTATACTACCCTTGTATAGGTCACTGGTGAGTCCACATCTAAAGTATGGAGTTCAGTACTGGTGCCCACACCTCAAAAAAGACATTAAACTGCAAGAGACAGTCCAGAGGAAGGCTACAAAGATGATTGTGAGTCAGCAGAGTAAGACATATGAGGAGAGGTTGGGGGCACTGAACATGTACTCCCTGAAGGACAAGAGAGAGAGGGGGACATGACTGAGACCTTCAAGTATGTGAAAGGGATAAATAAGCTTGATAAGAAGGGTCTCTTCACACTACATGGTGGCCATAACATGAGGGGACCCAGTCTTATGGGGGGGTTAGGAGGTAGGTCAGGAGGCACTTTTTCATGGAGAAGATGGTGGACACTTGGAATGCACTGCCAGAAGAAGTGGTCTCATTGAAGCCAGCGGAGACCATGGAGGTTGCTTCAAGAGAAGCTGGGATAGGCATGGGGGAAGATAAGGATCATGGGTAGGGAGGATGGGAAGAGTGAGGAGGGGGCACAGGGATTGTGCACCATTTACTTGGGGTCTGCACCCATGCAAAATATGCAAAAGGGGCAGGAGTGCACGTTAACCCATTCAGGCCTAGATACGCCTGTAGGTGGTGTCTGAAATTATAGTCACTGAGACCAATAACACCTGTAGACATACTCAGCTGACTTTCACTCAGGCCAGGAAACATCTGAGGAAGTCAGCAGTTTGTATCTAAATATTAAATAAACCAAATTGCTTAGAATTTATTGCATAGCACCGTTAGAGAGGTAATTTTGTGCTGAACAATTTTGCTGCTGATACTTTACATCTATCATGTATATTTTTGGAGTTATTCACATTTGTTTAAAGTATGGTGTGCATGGCTGACATTTGTCTCTCAAGCCTCACCTAAGCACCTTGAATAAATCTGAAAACAAAAACCACAGTTGTTTGGTGTTTTGGCTAGTAAAAAATAAAAACTAAATGGATTACACTTTATTGCATAGCACCATTAGAAAGGTGATTTTGTGCTGAACAATTTTGTCACTGATACTTTGTGTCTATCATGTATACTTTAGGAGTTATTTGCATTTGTTTAAAGTGTGGTGTGCATGACTGACATTTGTCTCTCAAACCTCAACTAAGCACCTTGAAAAATTCTGAAAAAAACACCCCACAGTTGTTTGGTATTTCAGCTAGTATAAAATAAAAACCAAATTGATTACAGTTGATTGCATAGCACCATTGGAAAGGTAATGTTGTGCTGAACAACTGTGCCACTCGTACTTGGTATGTAGCACTTACGGTTCAAGAGATATTCACATTTGTTTGTGGCATGCTGATTATGGCTTGATTTTGCTTAGAAAGGCCCAGGATGCAGTGTAAGGAGTATACAGGGCACAAGTGGTGGAAGACTCAAAGAGCTCTCGTGGTGTGAATGAGTTAAATGGGATAGTGCATGCAAGGAGATAATGCAGTTGATGTGCAAATGGAAGGGTGAAGACATGAATGTGGACACAGCATAATATTCAGTGTGTTAGTATTGTGTATAAGCAAGGCCACTGATTTATGGTGATTAAAACATTGAAATTCCATTTTCAATACTTCAGGTTCCGGAATTGCACTGGTGATTGTTATTCTAATTTCCGCATTTTACCAGGATTCTGCTGTCATTCTTTTAGTATGTGTATAAATAATCAGAATAAAAGAAGGCTTAATATACAGAGCATTAAATAAAGCAAATTGAAAATAGTTCAGGAAGCAATTATAAAAAAAATATAAGTTTTGTAGAATTGCTGATCTAGTATAAAATGGCAGATTCCATGAAATCTTTGTTTTTACTGGTGTTCAGGCAGCCCTAATTCCGGAACTTTACCAGGTTTTCCGGTAAAAAATGAAAAACAGTGGCCTTGTGTATAAGGAATAGTTCAGTTCACTTTGTGCAGTACAATTACCACCAAGAAAGAGGCTGACTTACTCCAGGCAATCCTAACGGCCGGTGGAGGCACTACAGCCAGCAGCCAACAGCCAACAACCATGTTGGCTGTTGGGGGAGCACACCTACCCCCTGGTGTTTAGTGGCACCTTCCACCCTCCAAACCCCATCTCCATAAAAGCACAATCATTCCTTGGTGTCCAATAGCACCCCTAACCCCCTGATCACTATCCCCCTACATAAATAGCAATTCCATGGGGTCTAGTGGTACTCACCACCCTCCAATCCACATCCCCTGTAATGAATTTGTGGTCCCTGGTGTCTAGTGTCACCCCCTTTTGATCCCTGTCCCCCTACAATAATAATATTCCCTGTTGTCTAGTGACACCCCTCAGTGATCCCTGTCCCCATACAATAGTAATATATCATGGTGTCTAATGGCACCCCCCCACACACACTTCGATCCCAGTACCCGTATGTAAGATCCATGTTTTAAGAGGGCTTACTATGGTAAGAAATCTCCTCCCTTTTGTCCTTTTATAGGTTAGGGGACAAGTGTCTATCTCTGGGTGGAGTTGTGAGCCTAGCCCTGGGGGATATAAAGGGCCAGATTCTGGAAGAATCAGAGGTTTGTTCCCTAGCACAGGAGCCTGGGTCTAGGAGTCAGTGGCATGAGAGTCCACTCATGATTGAGTGGGAGGTGTCAGAGAGTGCAGACAGTGGGACTGGGACCCCACTGGAGGTTGGGAGCTGTGACCTGGAGGAGTTCTTGTTTGGGGCTGGCCTCATGCTGTGTGGCATCAGGGTGGGCATGGGGCCTAGTCCAGTTTGGGAAGCTTGATGATGGTGGGAGTGCCTCGGTGGTGGCAGCACCATGGCATGGCCCTGAAGGTGGTGGCAGCACCTTGGGTCGTACCTGTGTGACATGCTGTTGTGTATGGGTGGCCTGCCAGGAGTGAGTAATGATCAGTGTCCCCCCATGGCCCATGTTGAGCCTGCTCTGGGATGGCAGGTGGGGGATTCTCGTAGGCCCTTATTTGCAGCAGGTTGGGGTGGAAAGGGAAAGGGAAGTGCAGCTATCCACAATTTTGAGAGCCCCTGGGAAAGAGTAACTCTTGAGTGGTGAGGACAACGAACAGCAGGAGTGCAGCAAGGGAGAGAGCCAGGAAGGAAGGCTGAGATAAGAGAATCCTGGAGTGTTGAGGCCGGTTTGTGCTGCTCAAGCAATGTGACCCCACCCCTTGGCTCAACAAATGTGGAGCCCATCCACAGGGTAATTTAGCCCTAAGTGTTGCGCCATGGCCTTGTGTCACAGAGGGAAACCTAAAGAACAGTTTTCTGTGTGCCTGTCTCCAGCTGTGCCCCCAACCCCATGGAGCTGTCTGTTTATTGTAATAAATTAATTCTTCTACAGACACAATGGGTTGGCTTGTGGGCAGAGAAAAATATCCCTGGGAAATGAAGACAAATAGGGGCGGGTGGGATATGGGCAGACTAGATGGACCAGGATTGTCCTTTTCTGCTGACACATTACTATGATACTATAATATCCACGAGTGCTGTTTAGTTTGTGCTGCTACCTTTGCTAACTAAACCTTCCCCCAGTAAGCTCCAGGACTGTGCCTACCTGCTGCTCCTGCTGCCTGGTATCATTGACTGCTGATTAGCTGTTTGGGACCCTGATCTGTGTCACCATTCAGTTATGTGATGAATTTGCTTCCTCTCTGGATGGTTGCTCTGCTTCTGCCCCTCTCTGGTCGTAGTTACCATCAGGCCCCTAGACATAGGCCGAAGGGTGGTTACAAACTTTGGGGCTCATCTGAGATGTTGATTTGGCAGGGGTGCAGTCCTTGGATGTGGTTGGGACATGGCAGACTCAGTGGGTCTCAAGTAATTGTATCTACACCATAACAGGGTGATAACATTTTCGACAGCTTCCTGCCTTCTATATCACCGCCATCTTGGTCATGGCTATTCATAGTTATGAAAATTATGTTAATGAGCCTCTCCTGACTCCAGATTGGCTGGGAGGAGAGACACCAGGATCTTGGGAGGAAGGATAGCATGCACCATTTTAGAGAGGCAAGAGTTGCTGTGAAGGAGAGTTAGAAGAGTAAGAATGGCTGCAAATCTGCAGAACTGGAGCCACAGACCTTAGTACCAGCTTTCTTGCTCTCCTGGCTTTGGGCTAATGTGGATTGGGGATCTGCCAACAACCACTGCATCCGCTATAACTTTCCAGGACCGGGGGTGGTCTGCCTCCCATTATGCTCAGCATGTGCCCTGGGGGGTCCTGGGTTTTATGCTCTGTCTCCTTACTCCATGGAGTGGACTTGGCCTTCTGCACCTTCTATTGGGTCTGCATCTTTGTTGTCTGTGGGTAGTTTGGAGACCATGGAGGACATCAGGTCAGCAGTTCCTTCTGTAGAGCCCCCCGCTTCTGAGCCTGATGTTATTGTGGAATCTGTGGAGGGAAGATCTGTATGGTGAGGAAGGGCATATACATCTGCCCAGTCCTTCCTCACTGCTGCATGCTGAGCCTCCCCGTGGCAGAGTGAGAGGGTGGGGTGTTCCCGAAAAACCTGTTGATCCTCCAGGGTCCAGGGGATCAGACTGAGTCCATTTATGTGGAACCCCCTGTATTGCCCCCTGGGCAAGCACCCAAATCATTTACCTTTCAAGATCAGGAAATCTACAGGGCGATCCTGGAACCATATTGGAACCCTCTGTTAAAGAGCAGCTGACACCTACTTGAAAAGTTGTTTACATCCATAGGTTATGAGAAGGAGGTCCTACCTTATCAAATTGCACTAAACTATCCTGAAAACAATTTCTTGATGTTTTAAATTCGTTATGAAAAACTGCACTGATCCCATTTCTTTACTGCAGTTCTTCAGTGAGTGAGTGTTGGACATCAGCATGCTGTGATGTCAAGTAGAGAATGATCTGACTGTGCTGTTTGGAGGATTTCAATCAAAGCAGTACAGAGAGTTTGGTCTTAGTGGACAGGGGAATTAACTCTTTAGGGGAAAAAAACACTCACTTGTAAGTATTGGACCAGTCTTGACACATAAACACTCTGATACAGATGACTGAAAAACTTGGGAAATATGTTATGTATGCATGCAGGGCAATGTGTATGTGGCTTATTCAGTGCACATAGAATCACTTGGCAAGATGAGGGCAAAGAACAAGAATTAAGCAATAATGCACGCCAGGGTGTGTGTTGTGCTGGGATAACATCACGCCTTGCGCGGTTGGGCATGAGGCCGAAGGCCGAGTGCGACAAACAGCAAGGGCGTGACGTTATCCCAGCACAAAACACACCCTGAGTGCATTATTGCATTATAAATGGCTCGCTAAAAAAAAGTAGTTTTGTTTCAGTTTTTAGTTTTTGTTTTTACTTATTGAAAATGCATGTATACTTCCACTCAATAAAGTAGTCCCAGACATGTTTCTGTGGTTAAAAGTTTTAATATTCATAACATTTGAACAGTGACAACAGAATTTGTGTAGTTTTAATAAATAATGCCATGGGAATAAATAACACCACGCAGTTTGTAAATAAATAAATACAACAGTATAAATATATGTTTAAAGCTTAATAAATTCAACAGTATAAATATATGTTTAAAGCTTGCTGTTTAGGAATAAATATGATAACGCAACAGTATAAATATATGTTTAAAGCTTGCTGTTTAGGAATAAATATGATAATGCAGTTTGATTATATTACTTTCATTAAAATATACTTGCTGTAACAGTTTGAACTTGAAGTGAAGAAGAGCAGAGAGGAAGTTCATTTAACATTGTGTTGCTCTTGGAGGTTGGTTGATTTTATTTGTTGTAGACGTGGAAAATGCACATTGAGTTTCCCGTGATGATGGTTTGGGTATTTAGGCATTGCTTTGAGGACAGTGAGGTCGTGGTGTACGTCAATGGTGGTTGGGTCGTCGTCGATGTTACAGTGCTTGCATCAATTCCTGCAGCTTCGGGTTCGGGTCTGTGCTCTGGTGCTTGCTGTAGGATTCCAGGTGTAGTTCTTATGTGGACTTTGCCATGGTGAGTGTAGGCATCAGTAATTTGAAGAGGAGTTTTGTAGGTGATCGCTGGTGGGGAAATATCTGTTGAAGTATGTGGTTGGTCTGCTGGTTTTGTGGTGCCAGAGAGGAGGTTGCTCCAACTGTTTTGGTTTTGAAGTGAAGGGGCCCAGTAACTTCGGAGAGATGTTTCAGCTCGGTGACCTGTTACCGCCATTATCTGTCGGGCTTGGAGCCCAGCATCGGATAAAATTTGAATGGCAGTACCACGGAGACTGTGGTTTGTATAGGTTTGTGGGAGTGATGCTGCTTTACATATTTTGGGAAGCATTGTAGCTAAGTAATTTATTCCCATGGGTTCCAATGTGAACCATGTATTTTCTTCGACCATGGTTTGGTTGGTTTTTTTCTAGGATGGAGGTAGAGACAGGGAGCATTTACAGGGATTTTACTTAGGTATTTTGTGAAGGCTGCTATTAGGCAATGCGGATGTCCTGGGATGGCAAACATGCAGCCGCGTAGGTTGTCTCTGCCTTGTTCCATGATTTTCCCATGATTTTTCATTTTTTCGTTGAAAGTCATTGTTAGGTAGTTGTGCCCAGTGGAGTCCGTGCATAATTGGAAGGAATCTGGCTTAGTTTCGCTGCCCTTCACAACGCAACTAGAAACAATTTAATTTCTAGCCATCTGTGACGGACTAGGCCTTCTGGTGTTTCTGTGGACAGCGCACAGAGTTTATGAGCTGCTCAAGATGGGTGAGTGGTATGGGGAGTGATGCTTTGTGCAGTCTTTCCCTTCTCGACAGAGATTTTTGATGTTGGCAAGAAATACGTTGTTGGAGGACTGGAAATCTGGATCGGACATCAGATTGATGTTTCTGCTTACTGGCGGTTCATTTAGGTATCTGTTTATGCCAGCACGAAGCCCTACATAGCTGCTGATACTGTATAGTTGTCCTGTTGTTGTTCTGACTGAACTGTAGAAATAGCAAAGGGTACTGTTTAAATCAGATGGTGATATTTGTTGGAAGCTGATTTCTATTTTTTTCTCAGTGAACCAGTCCATGAATATATTCATAGCCCAGGAAGTTGCTCATTTTGTTGTGGGCTCATTTCTTTCTGTTTCAAGTTGGTCCAGGACTTGAGGTGCTATATCTAGGTGTCTTTTTTTTTTTTTTTTTTTAGCTGGGATTGTTGTTGGCTGGTTTTCAGTTTCAAATAGTGCAGTTAGGTCTGCAATGTTGCAGATGTCAAAATTCACTTTTGGTACTTCTGACATTTTTTTATTTCTTCACAGCTGTGCTGAGGTAAAGGTTTTGACAGCTTTCCAGAGGCGTAGTGATTTCTTTTTTTTTCCATAGGCTCTGTGAGGTTGCCGGGAACTGATCCGTGATGTTGTGCTGTATTATCCTCACGCCTTCTGGACACTGCTGGCCAATCAGGTGAGTGGATTTTTACTTGCCATTTTATAATACAGCAATCACCACCATTCCTAGGGGGTGCACCAAATTATTAAAGCCTGCTGATGTATACAGTACAACACCATTAACCACCCCCAAATCAAAATCTATCACATCTGCCAAACCAGCATTTACATTATTGCAAGCAGCATTCCCCTATACCTGAGGAGATCATTTCTGCAAAGTTAGAACTGAAACAGGGGCAGTGACAGGTGTAGAACAATGAATTTTTTGTAAAAACTGTACCTGTTGAAATGCTTTGAGTTTCCGTGGGAGTGCTGTATTGAGTCTCCACTCTTGTCAGTAAAGAAATGTGGTTTGAATTTTGCAGTTAGTTCAGGGCATTCTCCTCTGCAATGTGGAGCAGGGTTTAGAAGGCAGGGTAGTCGTGGGGGGGAGTGGTTCACGAGACTGTTACCCGTAAAAGAAGGGAGCTTCTGTAAACGGGACAGCAAGGGTTTGTGCTTGAGCCGGGTTACCTCTTGCAGCTGTTGCTATGATCTTGGTGACACTCGGAGCAACATCTGTGTCTCCACTGGCATATTGTCACCTGTTGTGGGCAATCTGTCTGTGCCAGTCCCAGCCCCCACTCAATGATATGAGGCTCTGGAGTTTGGAGATCATAGCCTCCTGTAATGCCAGCATCAGTACAGTTCCCAGACAGAACATATTGCTGTTCATGCCAGAATGATCATTCCTAAGCTGATTCCCATTGGTCATCTCCCTGTGTCTCCAGTTCTGTCATCTGCTGTCAGCTCTTATAATAGACAGCAAGCCACTGACTCTTCCTCTCCTCTGGCCCTGTACTTTGACTTCTGCGATCACTGAATTGCAACCAAGGAATATGAATGGACTGCTGTAGAATCCCCCAAATCACCAAGCAAGCCACACCATCAGCAAATTATTCCATTTTTGTTGGGATTAGTAGTTCAAACCCAGACACCATTCACTGCACAGTGTTGGGGAAGGCGACTCGAGACATAATCAGTAAAAGACTGGCTGAACTCCAGCTCAATGTTATACTTTACAAGCTTTACTATAGCATACCTATCTCAATATGGATTGGTATTTCCACCATTAGTAAAGGATATAGTAGATACCAGCATTCCTCCCTTTCTTTTACAGGTCCTACAATTACGAAGGTGGTTGCTGAGAATGCGATATTCCGCACTTTTAGTTTTAACTGATACTGTGTGCTTATGCTGAGAATCATTTTCGTTGAAGAGCTACTGATATGCTTTTAATGCATGTGCCTTGGATTAGTTACTTTTTTTGTACTTCTGCACCTGAAATATTACAGTGGCTGTGCTCAACTACGTTAGCTGACCGCTCCCCTCGCAAGAGCCTTTCCCTACATGATGTCAGGCGCTATGTGAGTGGGAGCACTGTGTGCAGTAGCCACATGACTGCATGTTTCCCACAAAATGATTTACACAATAAAAAGAATGTTTTTTTTTTTTAACAGCGAACTTTGGAGATGATTACAAAGCAGCACACAGAGGGCCACCAGCGAACTAACAGAGCTAAGCAGGTAGGTTCATATCAGCAACTCTTTAACCTTGCCAGAAACTATTCTTCACCTCATGTGATGTCAGTGGGCCTTAGAGAATGAATGAATGAGCTATTGCCAGATGATCCTGTGAATCTGCAATACTGCACTCGGGTATGACTTGAGGCAGGCCAGGCCCATAGAACCTGTGTCCACAGTATCCCAGAATGTTCACTGGTAGAACAATGGATTAGGCATTGGATCCATGTGAAATACCCCCAAAAGAAGTGCCCATATCTCTCAGAGCACCTGTGGGATGTAATTGAAGGAAAATGAGTGGACTGGGTTTTTAAGGGAATAGCGAATAAGCTTAGCTTCACAATGACCAGCGTGGACCCCCCTCAGAGGAGTTAACCTGCCGTGCCCGTTCTCTGTGCCACTCAGTGGCATGGGTAGGACTGACTCTGTTTTAACACTTTGCAATGTTTCAGGATGTCCCAGGCCATAGGATGAAGTATTACATCATCTCCACTGACTCCTTTGGCAATGAAACCACTAAACCAGATCCCAGCTACTTCTGCCATCGTGGTGATGGACCTGCCTTGTGAGGGAGGGTGCTTCTGGTATGTAATTTGTTTTGCCAGGACTGCACATTTTGTTAAGTGGTACTGTTATCCACTGGTGAGTTATTTATTTATTTAAACATCAGTTTAAAAACCTTTGAGCCAGAGGCTCATTTACAAAGGTACCTCGTCATATAGAGGACATCAGACAGCAGTACAAGGGACAACAGATTTTACAGAAACAAGATAGTTACCATTCAGGGTTACAGTAGGCTTCAATACATATGATAGCAACTTGGCAAAGAATGTAAGGAATTAGGGTAGGGAGGGTGAAGGTAGGAGAGGGTGGAGGTAGGAGGGGAGAGGGACTGGGGAGGAATGGAAGGGGGAAAGGCCAGGGAGGGAAAAGAGAGGGGAGGTTAGTAGAAAGGGGGTGCAGCTTGGTAAGCATTGTCAAAGGGTTTTTTTTTTTTGTATTTTAGTGGCAATTGCATTTGCGTGAGGTGAACAGGTGGTTTCTGAGCCTGAGTTTAAAGCTTGCTAAAGTGGGGGAGTCCAAGATACCGGCAGGGAGGGAGTTATACCAGGAGGGTGCTCGGTAGGGGAACGCCCTCTGTCCTTGAGAGGTCCTGGCTCTTGGTATGACTAGGGTTGTTTTGGATGAGTTGCGAGTGTTCAGGGTTGGCGTAGTTTGGCGGATTGAGTCGGATAGGCCAGTGGGGGATAGGCCATGTAGGGCTTTAAAGGTGAGCTGGCAGGTCTGATACATGAGCCGCTCATCCAGGCTGAGTAGGGTTGCCTGGGTGTATAGCAGACATGTGTGTAGTCTGGGTGCACTGGTGATAAGTTGCAGGCCTTGTTGCGTAAGGCTAACCTTGCTGAGGGCTGTCTGATCAGCTGATCCATAGACTGGGAGGCCATAGTCAATGAGAGATATGACAGAAGAGGTGACGGCCAGGCGGAGGGCATCCGGAGGGAGGCATTTCTTGTGCCGGTAGAGGATGCCCAGCCGCGAGTTGGCGGCAGAGTTCAGGGCAGATATATGTCCATGGAACGAAAGGGCAGGGTCAAAGGTTATTCCAAGATATTTATAGGACTGCACAGGTTCAATGGGGATATTGAGGGTGGAGTGGATGGTGAGAGGAAATTTGCTGTACTTATTTTGGGGGTGGGAGAAGAGCATTGTTTTTGTTTTCTTTAGGTTGATAATGAGTCGGTGCTCAGTGAACCAGGTCTCAGCAGAGTCAAAAGCCAGTTGGAGAGAGTTCTGAAGCATCAGGGGGTTACTATGAGAGGCAATGAGAACAGCATCATCAGCATAGAGAAGGATCTTACTCACACAACTGCCGGGTAGTGAGTTGAGGAAGAGGGAGAATAGTAGGGGTCCAAGAATAGAGCCCAGGGGAACTCCAGAGCGAGTAGGGCAGGTGCTGGAGAGAGTACCACTAACTTTCACACGTTGGGAGCGGGCTGAGAGATAGCTGGCGCACCAGGTGACTGGTCCAGAGGCAAAGCCTATGTGGTCGAGGGTGGATAACAGGAGTGGATGCGACACGGTATCAAAAGCTTTAGACAGGTCAATGTATACTGCACCAGCCAGGGCGCCAGTGTCCAAGGAGGCATGGAGGAAGTTGGTCAATTCCAGGAGTGCTGTATTGGTACTATGACCAGCTCTGAACCCATGCTGTTCAGGGCAGAGAACATTGTACTTAGAGAGGTAGTCAGAGACTTGGGTGGCCACAATTTTCTCCAATGCCTTAGAGAGGGGGGAGAGGATCGAGATGGGTCGATAATTACCTGGCAGAGTCCTGTCGCCACCTTTGTGGACAGGGGTAACTGTGGCAACCCTCCAGATAGCAGGGAATTGTCCGAGACAGAGAGATTTATTAAATATGCATGTGATAGGGGAGATGACCTGATCCAGGACCTGACGAAGGAGGCAGGGATCAAGGGAGCCATTACTGACGGTGTTACCTTTTAAGGCTTTAAGCAGGTATGGCCTGGTTTCTTGCATGGTGACACAACGCAGGTGGAAAGAGGGGCGTGCCATGGGTGGTGCAGCACTGGGAGGTGGAGGACTGAAGAAGTTTCCAGGGAGCACTGAGCTAAGGTCAGTAAAGGAGTCATTGAGGTGAGTGGCAATGAGGGCAGGGTCAGTGGAGACAGCACCATTGACGTTAAGAACCGAAGGAGAGGGGGACCGGGAGTGACCATTCAGTTGGTCCATTCAGGCCATTATCCAAGGAGAGATCATTGCCTACACTTCCCATAGACTGAAGCAGAGGGAGGCCACATTTATCAAGTAGTGACTTGGGCTAGGCCCAAATCCTGTTTTAATTATAAAGGGGAATGGTCAGAATGAAAACGGGGGCATATAGTTAGATCACAAAGTAAATCTGTATGTCCCTAAGAGTTAAATAGTTGACTGTTGTTGTTAATATTTCTGTTATGGTTCTGCAAGCAAAACTGACTTATTTTAAGTTGAGGACCCAGAAGCTGAAAAGAAAGACTATGCATGTGTGAGGGAATGTGCTTTGGGACTGCTTCTGAGATTATGAACTCTAAGACTCTTAAAGTGTATTATGGAGTTATAATTAATAGCTGTCATTTTTGTAATGCTTTCAAGTGAAAAATTCGAGTTCATCCCTCTGGCGTATTGTTTGTTCTACTGGTGTATAGCCAAATGAGTCTTGCTGCAGTTGTCTTAATTCAGCCTCCAACTTGATAAATGTGGCCTCCCTCTGCTTCAATCTATGGGAAATGTAGGCAATGATCTCTCCTTGGATAATGGCCTTTAAGGTGTCCCAAAATGTACAAGGTTATATCTGGGGAAGAGTCTTCAAGTCAAAACTGTGGGATCCTGGTAGCTATTAATCTCTTGAATTCCTCATCTTTAAGAAGTGGGAGATTCAAGTGCCAGTTTAAAGGTTTCTGTGGTTTGCCCAAATCCTGTTTTAATTATAAAGGGGTATGGTCAGAATGAAAACGGGGGCATATAGTTAGATCACAAAGTAAATCTGTATGTCCCTAAGAGACAAAAAAGTAATCCAATCAGGAAAATGAATGAAAGCATGCAGAATAAAATTTGTAGGCCCAAATAGTGGGACAGAAAAACTGCCATACATCAACCAGCCCTAGGGTTTCCTACTGAGTATGAAAATATATCTGGGCAGCAGAAAGTCGGTATGCTGCAGGGGCAGATGAATTCAACTGTGGGGATAAGGTAATATTCAGGTCATTACTCAACACTAGGCATCCCTACAGCATTTCCAATAATTTGTTAAAAAAGGAATAAAATTTTGCAGGAGGGAGCCTGTGGAGGGGAATATATGTTGATCAACGTCAGCTCCTTATCAAAAAGCATACCGGTTAAAATTACATAACAACCAGAAGGGTCAACATACTCCTTTTGGACTGAAAAGAGCCATGGATGTAGGTATCAAAACTGCAGTCCCCGTATGTTTGCCCTTCTTATAGGAGGAGGCAAATACCTGATAACACCCCCACAAGAAAGTTTTAACTGTTCGCCTGAAGTTAAATGCCTCTCTTACAGGTAAATAACATCAGGGTTCTGTTTACATAAATATTGAAATAATCTGGACCTTTTTATAGGATTATTCAATCCATTAATATTAAGAGATAAAAACTGTACCAAAGAGACCACCATTCCCAAATAAAAAATAATATACCAAAAAATATATCTCCAAAGAAGAAAATTAGATAGTGGTATATGCTACTACCTTGGAGCAGAGGTGGCACAAGTAGGTTGAAGTATCCTATGTAAGACTAGACCATCATGTAAAACCCAGCTGCCTCCACCACCATCAAGGCAGTATCCCCCAGTCCCAATTAATATAAAAGGTTCCCATATAACGTTATAGAAATACCCCACTATCAGAGCCCTCTCTGCATTATTATGTAATAATGCGAGAAAGAAAGCATTAGAGAATATCCAAACCAGTCCCAAAAGGAGTACTATAATTATTACCAACACAGTTAAAAGCAAAGAAGCAGAGATTAAAAGTGATAAACTTCCCCTGCTCCTTGAACTAGTTACATAGAGGATAACACCCAATACATAGGTGATAACCATGGTGTAATCACCTTGTGTTGTTGCAAGGGCAATAGTAAACCTGAAGAGTGCAGCTCAAGAGGTTTACCATAGCCCTAGCAACAACAAGAGGTGATTGCACTAAGGTTATCACCTATGTGTTAGGCATTAACTTTTATAATGTATTTGGCCATATTTCGTGAGAGGGGATGAGGAAAAAAATGAATCTGGGGGAAAAAACAGCTGGTTGACCCATCGAGGTCAAGGTGGCATGCGTGACAGGGGAACTGAGGGAAGTCACAATGCATTTGGCCCAGACATCTGAAGTAACTAGAGGAGCTTCTCCATGGAAACAGCAAGATATCTAAGTGGGGAAAAGAAAATAACTGCAAACCTGACATCACAATCACTTGTCTCAGTTACTGTAAACTGCTATGATTAGAATGCAGTTTGAATAATTTGCTGAGACTAGCAATCACGTTCTTTGTGGAATGCTGCTTATCAGTTACATTCTTTCATATAAACCCACTGATGTGACGTAGATGAGATAGGTTTATAAGGTGTACAAGTCATGTCAGTGGGTTTACTGGTTTATAATCTTGCCAATTTCAGAGGATAATCAACTTTCCAAATACTTATATATTGTCTTGCACCCGGAAAGCAAAGAGGTTGGCAATAACTGCTTACCTTATTACAAAACAAAAGGAAGGGTGCCAAAGAAAGAACTTCCAATGTAGGGGAGATCAGTATAGGTCTCCCTATGAGTCTGCCATGCAAAACTTTGTCTAACCCAAGAATCCGGGGAGCATTTCAACCAGTGGTTGGCACCAGTAAAGTGCCAGAAGGAGTTTAAAGAATCAAGCTATTATCGCAGTTCCAGAAAGTCTCAGAAGCCAAGCTCCATAGCACATACCTGCAAGGGCTGAAAATAGGTCCAGTGCTCCCTGCTCAAGTCTTGACTCATGCAGATCGTTGAAAGCAGCAAGACGAATGGAAACTTGTGAAGCAGACTTCTCCTGGGTGATTGGATCTTTCTTCTCCTGAGCTATGTTGTTGTTTTTGTTGTGCCAAGCAGTGTATTATGACACTCTATGCTTTGCTGTCTGACAAGAACTTCAGCATCAATGCAAGACAGAAAACAGCAGTTTGCCTTCCTGCTAACAGCTGAGACCCTCATGTCTGTACTGGTAGCTGCCTCATGGTAACTAAAACTGGCAGAGTAAAACGACTTTGCTTTTTTTCTTAGCTAAATGTTTAATTGATGCGTAGATCAGCAAACTGTGATTGCGATCCTCAAAACACTACTGAGCATAGATCTGAAAAGGACTTTATAGGGTTCAAATGCAATACACTGAAAACCACCATAATAACCAGTTCCTCATGTATCACAGCAGAAACCCAGTTGTTATGGAAAATAACAGTTGATAAATGATGATACCAGTAATTATCTGTATTTATGTTATTTCATCCCCCCCAACCCCACCGCCACCACCACAGAAGCAGTGGAGATTGTATTTAGCAGACTAGGAAAGGTGCAGGTGATATTTTGAAGGATTTATTTGATACATTTTTCTTTTTTGTGACTGACTGCTGGTTGTGCAGAAGGGTACAAAAATCCATAATTTTATGTTTTGCCTGTGTGTGTGTAAGCCTGCCAGCCAATTAGGGAGTGAAAAGTAATGTAGACTGCAATGTGAGACAGAGGGTCAGAAAGTCCCTTAGTGGGGTGCTGTGTGGCCTGTCAATGTGGGGGTGGGTGGTCTGGTTTTGTCTCTTCCCTATCACCTTGCCAGTCATATGGTACTGCACCTTGTTCACTTACTAAGTGTGCCGGTAATATGAATTATTATTATTCATTAATATTATAATGATATAATAAATATTATTATTCATCTATGAATTACTGATGACTATTGTGAATCCTCCTTGATAGCATCCAGCAGTGGCTGAATCATGTTATCATCTGTTGTGCATGTGTTGTTCATGCATGTAGAAAACACAAAGAGGAGAACAGAAGGAGAAATGGATGTGCATGGAGGAAAGGAGCAGATAAATATTCTACCATGCTGATTCCACCAAGTGTGATTTCTGAAAGCAGTGGAGCTGGTCATGGTGGAACAGGGACAGAGAGTAATTGTTGTGGGACTGTGACGACAAGGGCTTCTGGGCACAGTATACTACAGACAAAGAAATCATTGTTAATTAGTCCCCAGAAATCTACTGGTTCCACTCTCACTGCAGTTTGAACAGCCTTCCATGTTGGTAATGCAATGCAAGGTGATGAAACCATCATGAGCAATCCAGAAATGCATCAGTTTCCTCCTCTTCTTTGTTCAAGTAATTCCATTTCTCATACGCATGACAGAAGTGATCCGCAGAAATGTAGGACTCAATTTTCAAAACTCGTGGCATGGCGCAAGGGTCTTGCACCATAAAAAATGACACAAAGTGCCCCTTGTTGCACCAAATGTTGGACTGGGAGCAATTAATAAAGGCAGCCTGCACCAATTGCAGGTTGCTTGCACCAAAGGGGGCTTGTGGCACCCATGTGTTACAAAATGGGCAGTAGTGGGGTGCTAGAGGGCATGCAGCAGATGTAAGCTGCCACAACCCCTAAAGTGGGGTTCTCAAAACTGTAGAGCTATTTGCAGCAATGTGCCATGGTCCCCCCTTCCCAGCTTCAATCCCCCTGTTATTGAAATAAGTCCCTGGGGATCTAGTGGACCCCCCAAGCCCTGAGCCCCCATTATATCACTTTAGACATTCCTTGGTGATCTAGTGGACACCCCTGAGCCCCGATCCCTGTTATATAAAATTACCACAACCCTGGTGGTCTAGTGGACTCCCACCCCAGTAGACAATGTCCAACCACCCTGCTTCCCAACCTGAAAATGAGCTGGCGACTGGCACAGCCCACCGCTCACCACCACAGCCAGACATGGACTAAACTCTCAATGAGCACATTCTGTATTCAATATGCGCTCATTGATTGACAGCTGTCAATAACTGCATACTGCATACAGCATGTACTTATTGAGAGCTCAGTTGGCAACTGGCCCTGGTTGTGAGCAGTGGTCTGTGCCAGTTGCCAGCTCATTGTTGGTATGGGGGAGCGGGGTGGTAGGACACTGCCTGCTGGGGTGGGGATCCACTAACCACAAAGGTTGTGGTAATTTTACATAACATAGAAGCATAGAATGTGTCAGCAAAAGAGGTCCACCAGGCTCACCCAGTCTGCCCCAGTTTGTCTAGCATGCCACTAGGACTTCAGTATCACCCCCTGCCCCCCATTTCTCAACTCTAACAAACCTTATGTCTATCCCACATTCTCTTGAATCCCCCCACAGTCCTTACCCCCCACCACCTCTGAGAATATGTTTCAGTTATCCAGCACCATTTCTGTGAAGTAAAATTTTCTGATGTTACCCCTGAACCTTCCTCTGACTATCTGCAACCCATGCCCCCTTGTTCTCGGTTGCTCCCACAGCTGGAATATGTCCTCTAATAGCACCCTGTTGATACCTTTGACATACTTGAAGGTCTCAATCATGTCCTCCCTTTCCCTTCTTTGCTCAAGAGAGTACATGCTGAAGTTCCTCAGCTGTTCCTTGTAAGACAGATGGCTAATTTTCCTTACCATTTTTGTCGCCTGCCTCTGGACTCTTTCCACTCTGTCTACATCCTTCCTGAGATATAATCTCCAAAACTCGACCCCATACTCAAGGCGAGAGCTGACAAGCTGCCTGTACAAGGGCATTATGACCTCCCTCTTCCTATTAGTTATTCCCCTGCTGATACATCCCAGCCCTTGCCACTGCCTTCTCACACTGCTTTGCCACCTTACAATCCTGTGAGATGATTATACCTAGGTCCCTGTCCAACTCAGTTGCCTCCA
The DNA here is from genome assembly GCA_016271365.2 of Neoceratodus forsteri. Classification (NCBI taxonomy): domain Eukaryota; kingdom Metazoa; phylum Chordata; order Ceratodontiformes; family Ceratodontidae; genus Neoceratodus; species Neoceratodus forsteri. The sequence goes on along the minus strand of CM057456.1, from coordinate 602,385,153 downwards.
GGGCATGCACCCATATGATATTCCATACCCTGGTTATTCCTTCCTAAGTGAATGATCTTGCACTTTTTTGTGTTGAATTTAATTGCCATTCCCTGGACCACTGCTTCATTTTCTCCAGATCCCTATGCATGCTCTCATCCCCCTGGTACAGGACTCAGTTCATGGATAACAAATTGGCATTGAAAACTCACTACAGTGAATATCAAAGAGCAATCACCCTGAAAAAGACAGAATTCCTGTTATGGACGATTGCTGCAGGGACTTGTCATAGAGCTCTACTCTTTCGTATAGTGGACAGGCTATTAAATACTTCCTGTAAAGATCTGCTTGAATTCTTTCTGCTGAAACATGCAATGAGTTTGGTGACTTCTTTGCTGATAAGGTGTCATCTATTAGATTGGGTGGCCTGTTATTTATTCATTTATTTATTGAAATGTTTCACCAGGAAGGCACACTGAGCGACAAGTCACTCATCTCCTGGTGCAACCAGGGGGGAAGGGGAACAATAGGAGTGAGACATTAAACATTCAAGTTACAAGATCAACATTAACATACAGTTGTAAGGCAGTGTTACAAGCAGTGTTACAACAGTGTTGGGCATAATAGGTAGAAGAGTGGACAATAAGTGCCCGGTTAATTAGTAAACAAGTGCTTATGTGAAAGAAAAGGGGAAAGGAGAGGGAGGGGGAAGAGTTGTGTCCCTGGAGACCCCCTCAGGATGCTAGGAACCCTGCAAGGGGACTTGGGGGACCAGAAAGAAGGGGATAGGCTGTGTCCCAGTGAGACCCCTTCAGGATGTGGGGAACCCTGCAAGGGAGCTATAGGGCTAGACAGAAAGGGGGACAAGACTGTAGGGATTTAAAGAGGGTGGAGAAACAGAAGGAGGAGGTGTGACTTAAATGCTAGGAGGGGGATAGGACCAAACCCAAGAGAGGACCCTTCAGGATACGGGGGTACCCTGTCAGGCAGATGGGGAAGGTCAGTAGATTGGGATTAAGAGAGTGATAAGAGAGGGAGAGAGTAAAAATTGAACTCTTAAGGGGGAGAGAATTTTTTTTTTATTTAGTTTTTGTTGACCGGGTAAGTAAACTAGACAAATCCTGCCTATTTTCAGGCATGACCCAGGGGAGGGGGATGCAGATGAATGCCAACTGATCTCGAACCAGATTAAGCTGTTGGTGGCATTAGGCCCCACCTTTAGAGGAGATGGGGTCTAATTAATAGTCCATCAGGTTGCATGGACCCATGGGGAGCATTCGGGGTCCCTTACATTTTGTGAGAGATCAAGAGAGATCAGTAAGGGGGAACAATTTGGAGAAAGGTGAGAAGAGATAGAAATTTGGGGTTGTGGGTGCACAAGGTAAAATAAAGGAGACAGTAGAGGGGTAGGGTTTATCCATGGCTTAGAAGAGGGAATTAGGGAGGGACATGGCAGAAGCAGCTAGGTGTAAGGTAATTATTGAGGGCAGAGCTGATAAAGTAAGTGGAGGATGAGTGCCAGATTTAAGGGGAAGGGAATTCCAAATTTTTGGGAGGTGGAGAGAGAGTAACTGGATTGGCCGATTTGGGTGGATCTGCGAGGGACCACCAGGGTTCAGGAGTCAGTTGATCTAAGGGAAAGGGAAGATGAGTGGGATTGTTATAAAGGAGGAGGTGAGGTAGGAAGCGGGGCTCACCCAACCAGTGCTTGGAGGTGAATTTAGCACAGTGGGAGAGTCACCTATTTGTAAGAGAGGGGAAGGATAGGGCATGATAAAGACTGCAGTGATGAGTGCAAGGGGGGCATGCAGGGCAAAGCAGCAGAAGGAATTGAAGAGGGTGTGCAGTCTGGCCAGGGAGGACCTAGGGGCAGCACCATAGACTATGTCACAGTAGTTGAAAATGGCAGTATCATCTTCTGAACAAGTTCATGCCTAGCCGTAGGAGGGATGCAACTACGGTTCTTGAAGAAGGCACCAAGCTTGGGGCGTAGTTTTTTCTGGATGGTGTCAATTTATGTCCAGAGAAGTTTAGGTGTTGGTACAACCAAACACCTCATTACCTGAAGGAGGATGTGTCCTCAGGTAAAGTCCCATCAAGGGTGTGGAAAGTGGGTAGGGAAGGAAGCCTAGAGAGTCTCTGTCTATGTATGTAATGGTCTATGTAACATGGTCTGTTATGGGCCGGTGATGATCAAAGCCATGGTGGCATTGCTGATCTGCTTGCCTGGGGTAAGGGTGATTTTCTGCCAGTTTCAGAGGATGAGGTTCTCAAGGGTATGGCCAGTTTGCACCCACTCGCTGTTTACTGGATCTGGGACCTACCTGACTTCTTTTTGAGTGCCGGGAGGTGCTGGGCCTGGACATTTCTCAGATTGTCTGATGTTCCTTGAGGGAGGGTGTCTTCCATTCTGCCCTTAAACAGGCAGGGGTTGGGCCTATTCCTAATACGACCCTGATGTGTTGGGGTAAAACAGACCTGTCTCTAATCTTCCCTTTTTGGTGGAGAGTATTTAGAAAGTTTTTCCATTAGCAGATTATATTTTCTAGCCACTAGAGGGCACAGGTATAAGTGCACTCACCCAATCCAATACCTGTCTTGTTTCACTTACTATGTGGTCATTCTATCTCTATTCATCCGTCTTTGCCCCCTCCCTCTTCTACTTCTGTCAAGGCCTATCTATAGCTACCTGTTTTTCGCTGGGTTTGCACAATTTGCTAGTGGCTGTCAGTTCCCTCTTTCGCTGACACCTCTCCCAGTTTCCCTGTCCCATGCTCCCCCCCCCCACTATCCAATCTACCCTGACTGTTAAGCGCCTCTGTCTACCTACAGCATGCCCACCCCACTTTCCCCACTTTCCCTCCTTCTAATTCTCCTTTCCATCATCTCTAACACAACTCCCCAAGCTTCTCACTTTAAAAATCCTGACCCTCTCCCTCCCATGATCTTCTAGCCCCTCCTTCATTCTTGCTATTACCCCCTCTTCCCCTCAAATACTCTGGACTCACTTCCCCCACATACCCCTTGCAATGTTATTCACAGCTTCTAGCCAGCTCGCTTTCCTTCTTCTCCTGATTATCCACTCACCCAGCCCCACTCCCTCCAAATACATCAAGAATACTTTGCTCACCACAAATATCCTAAACTACTCTTCCTTATACTCACACTCCTATTAATTGCCTCAGGAAATGTACATCCCAATCCTGGTCCCCTTCCCCCCTTCCCCCAGCTGCTATGCTCCCATTAACGTACAACCTTTCAACACCACTGTTGCCCTCCCAAAAGGCCTAGAGATCCTTCACTTAAATAACTGCAGTCTTGTCCCTAAAATTGATTGGTTATAGCCGATGATAATCTCCCTCGCTCCAGACATTCTAATCTTAACTGAAACTTGTCTGAATACTAAAATTTCTGATCCCTCCATTGCCATCCCAGGCTATTCCTTAGTCAGGCAGCATAGGGCAGGTAGGGGAGGTGGAGTGGTCATGCATATCCAGTCGTCTCTCCAATACACAACTTTTCTCTTGTCTGCCTTACCCTCCACTTATGAAGCCCTGGTAGTAAATATTGCCCTGCCTATCTCCTCCCCTACCTTTATTGCTGGTATCTACTGTCACCCAGGTATCAAGCCCTCTGAATCTATTGACCTCATTACCTCTATAGCTTCCCTCTCACACAAAGGTGAGCTTTATGTGTTAGGTGATGTAAATCTAAACTGGCTGTCATCAGTCACTTGTAAGACACAAAGTGATATCTCTGCTCTAAATCTCTCCCAACTCATCCAAGAGCCTACTTGACTAAATTACAAGACCCCAAACCACTCGCTGTTAGACTGGGCTGTCACCTCCCACCCTCATGGAGTCATCAAGTCTGATGTCCTCCCGGATGCCCTCAGCAATCACCACCCTATCTTCGTGGTCAGGAAGGGCCACAGAACTAAACCATCACATAAAATCCTGCAACTCCGCTCTTTCAGTTCCCTTGACTTAAACCCTCTCCTCTGTGATATATCTGATTCTAATTGGTCCCCAATTGCATCCTCCACTTCCTTCGACCAAGCCCTCACTTACTTCAAAGACAAATTTATAGCTACCTGGGACTTCCATGCCCTGTTCAAATGCACTAGAGTCCAAGGTATCCATCATCCCTGGATCACCCCATAATTAATGACTTACCTCAGGGAGCGCGATAAAGCGTGGAGGAAACACACGGTCTCTCAGCTCCCATCAGGCCTTACTAACTATCGCAGGCTAAGAAACGCTTGTACTAAAGCAATCAGACTTGCCAAGTCTGAATATTTTAAATCCTCTTTCCTCGGTACATAAACTACCCTTCCAAATTTTGGAAAGTAGTCCACTCACTATTCTCCCCCACCTCGCACCCCCCCATGCTTAATATAAACAACACACTAGAGTCTGAACCTTGCATAGTGGCTCAGAAGTTCAACTCCTACTACACCTTCTGTGCCTCAACCCTTCTAAAATCCCTTCCCTCAAACCTCTACTACACCCATTCTCCATCTCTTGCCACTCAACCCTCCCATATCCACCCTCCTTTCTCATTCTGTCCTATCTCCCCTGAAAAGACATTAACAGCCCTCCTCCCTCTCTCTCTCAATCCCTCCAAAGGCTCCTCTCTGGATGACCTTGACCCTTAAAAAGGTATCTTTTTCACCTAGCATATGGAGAGTAGGCAGAATAATTTGACTGTATTTTAATATAATGTTTGTAATTTGTATGTTTTATTATATATCTGTTTTTAGTTGTTTTAAATTATACAGCATTTTGGTTATAGAATTGCGCTTAAGAAATAAAGCTTATTATTATTATTAAACTTCTCCACCTCTTGGACCCAGCTTTTGCCTACCTTCTCTCTCTAATTCTAAATCTCTTCTTTATGTCAACCTCCATCCACATACCCTGGAAACATGCGGTGGTCCTCCCTCTCTCTAAGAGTGGCAATCTTTCCTCCCCTGCCAACTATCACCCAATCTCCCTCCTCCCCACCCTTGCTAAGCTCCAAGAATACCTGGTCCTCTCTCATCTGTCCTCTTTTCTTGCTGACTCCTCCTTCTTCATCCCGTTTCAATCTGGTTTTCGGAAGAACCACTCCACTACCACCTCCCTCCTTAGACTCACTGACACCACCCTTACCGGAATGGACAATGGCCTCATCACCTCTGCTATCTTTGTCTACCTCGCCAAGGCTTTTGACACAGTCTCCCATACCCTCCTTCTCGACTCCCTTATGGCTGCTGGTTTGTCTACTCCTGCTCTTACCTGGTTTAGGGCTCATCTCACAGGCAGAACACAATCAGTCAGGATTTAGAATGCAATCTCCCCAGCCCTCCCAATCTCCACAGGAGTCCCACAGGGCTCTGTGTTTGGCCCCATCCTTTTCTCCATCTTCCTAAATGCCTTCCCTCTGTCTTTGCTCCCCCTCCTCTTCTATCCATATGTATGCTGATGACACTGTCTTCTTCACCTCTGGCAAAACCACCGTTGATGTAGCAACCACTCTTCAGCATGACTTCCACCATGTTCAGCTCTGGTTTGCCTCTTATCAGCTATTCCTAAATGCCAAAAAAGACAGTATCCATGACCTTTGGCACTAGGCAGAGACTCTGTAGGCTCCATCCCTCATCCTCTTTCCATGCCCTTGATAGGACCATCCTTGAGGACATCCCCTTTTTCAGATACCTTGGAGTTTGGATGGACCAACACCTCAGCTTCTCTGGCCACATTGACACCATTCTGAAAAAACTCTGCCCCAAGTTTGGAGCTCTTTACAGGAACCGTAGTTGCATCCCTCCTATGGCCTGGCAAGAACTTGTCCAGAAGATCATCCTCCCCATTTTTGACTACTGTGATGCAGTCTATGGTGTCACTGTCATATCTTCCCTTACCAGACTGGACTCTCTTTTCAACTCCTTCTATCAATAAATTCTTGACACCCCCTCTCGATCCCATCATTGTGAACTTTACTGTGCCCTGTCCTTTCCCTCTGCTTGCTAACAGATGACTGGCTCACTGTGCTAAGCTAACTTCCAAACCTCGGCTTGGTGCACTTCCTTCCTTCCTTCCTTCCTTCCTTCCTTCCTTCCTTCCTACCTCTCATGCTCCCTCCCTTCCCACCGCCTTCATCCCACTCCCTCAGATCCTCTGACACTCGCACCCTGCTAGTCCCCTGTTGTACCACCCTCTTCAGCCAATCAGGCTTCTCCTATCACTTGCCCAAAATCTGGACCTCCCTCCCACCTCAAATAAGATGCTCCTCCTCTTCCCACTCCCTTGCCTCTGCCTTGCATAGTTTTCTCTCTGCTAGCTGCTCCTGCTACAATCCTCCTTAACTTGTTCCCCTATAAGCCAGCTTCAGCTTCACGACCACCTCTTTCCTGCAAAACCCTCCCCCCACATCCTCCCCAGCACCCCTTCCTTTCCTCCTTACTCCCACCCCCATTCCCTCCTCTGTACACCAACATACCCTCACTACCCACTCAATGTTGCTTGGCCTAGGCCTCTGACAGGGTTCTCTGCATCCTGGAGGGGTCCAGAAACTAGGAAAACACCTTCCTCACCTCCTACTCCCACCACATTCTTTCCTGAAAGGGTGGAGTCTCGGCCCCTCTTTTCTCTCACCTCCTTCTGTCTTGGTCCATCTGAAGCCTACTCTCCATTGCTGCCTACTTCCCTCCTGTCATGCTGTACCTCTGCTTCCTACAACCTGCTTCCCTCCTATCATCTTGTACCTCTGCCTTGTGCAGGAAGGGTCCACAGCATGCTGGAGGGGTCAGGCCCTGGCAGACCCCTCTCTCTCCCCCCTTCCTTCCTTCCTGACATGTTCTAACTCCCACTGCCTACAACATGCTTCCCTCCTGTTCATGCTTGACCTCTGCCTGGTGCAGGCAGGGTCCCCAGCATTGGAGGGGTCAGGCCCTGACAGACCCTTCTCCTCCACCCTTGCCTTCACTGCCTCTAAATCCCTCCTTTCCACTCCCCAGCTTTCTGCTTATATGCCCCCACCCACCCACCTTCCCCTCCTACTTCCTAGCCATAGTTATTGGCTAACCCCTAATCTCTAATGCACTTATAGTCAACCTTGCACTTTTGTTACACCTTGCAAATTTTGTTCTGTCTGTGTCACTTCTCACAATCTTGCCCTAGTTCAACCTCCTTGTATTCTATCCAGCCATTTTCTAACTACAAAGCTATATCCCGCCAAGTGTTTCCCAAATATATTTGTGCTGTCGTATCTATCTAGTTCAAGAGTGTTAGCATTGTATCCATCTAGTTCATACTTGTTAGCAATCCTCCTTTTCAGTACTTCTGTATAGTCTGCTCTCTTTATTGAATGTAATCAAATTATATATCTATATTGTGTACCAAATCTCTGTATACTATCCTCATGTTCCCCTCCCCCCAGGTCACATCGGGAGATGAGCTACTTGTTGCTCAGTGTGCCTTCCTGGTGAAACATTTCAATAAATAAATAATAAAATAAATGGTGGTTGACCAACTTGCCAAATGCCTTGAACAGTTTACTATCTATGAACCTCTCCAGTTAGGCTTTTCAACGAGTCACAGCACTGAGACTGCTCTCATCAGAGTCACAAATTACCTCCTCATGATGAGGGATAGGTGGCTTTGTACCATCTTGGTCCTTCTAGATCTCTTGGTTGCATTTCACACTGTCAATCACAGACTCCTTCTGGATCAGCTGAGGAACTATGTGGGACTCATCTGTACTGTATTGTGCTGGTTTAAGTCCTACCTTCTTAGGAGAACCCAATAGGTGGCTTCCAGAAATTTTCTTTATAGGGCCTTAATGCTCCTTTGCATTGTTCCTCAAGGCTCAATCCTTGCTCCTGTGTTATTTTCAGTGTTCATATTGCCATTGGGTGAGATCATTTGAGGGTATGGGGTTGAGCTTCACTGCTATGCTGGTGATACTCAGCTCTACCTGTCTGGAACTCCTGGTGGATCTGATGCAGTCCCAATGCTGGAGAAGTGCTTGTCCAAAATTAACAACTGGGTGTCCTCAAACTGGCTATGTCCAAACCTGGGTAAGACAGAGGTCACGATTGTCGAGCCCAGTAGGCAGGGCCCTGCTATGATGAGCAAACTGTCCTTGTGTTCTTTTCTGGATGGACAGTTGCTCAAAGAAGTAGATGCCGTTAAGAATCTTAGTAACCACCAAGCTGGTTTGACAGCAAATCTGCCAACCGATTTTACAGTCATGTGCACAATGTCGACTGAAATCACAGTCCACATTGTCTGGTTGGGACAAAAAGTGTGTTTTCTACAAGGGGCTATGCCCTCCACACCCACCATGTGGGGGGGCTTTGACCTCCCCACCCACCCACCAGACTTTATTATAATCACCTCCATGGCTAAGATGTTTCAGGGAAAGTGCTCAAGTCCTGGAGAAGCTGTGCTGAGGGTCCACATGACCATTACAGTGACTGACAGTGACCTGTTGATTTGTCGCTCTAAGCAACTGGCCGCTGTAATATTTTCGACAGAGTTATGTGCTCCCAGAGTCTTGGTGTTATCCTGGACAGTAAGCTGATCCTTGATCAACAGGTGTTAGCAGTTGTCTGGGCTGGTTTTCATTACCTTCGCAACATCACGGTTTTATCCCAGGTCACATCTGGAATTGAGCCTCGGCTCAGTGTGCCTTTCCCGGTTACATAATTTTAAACAAATAAATAAATAATATCACCAGGATCACATGGTATCTAGCTCCTGCACACCTGGTGATCATAGTGCATGCCTGTGTCACCACTAGGCTTGATTATTGCAACGCATTATACCTAGGGTTATCTGGAAGCTTGCTGCAACACCTGCAGCTACTCCACAGTGCTACAACCTTGCTTATTGTGGGCTCCACTCATAGGGACCATGTTACGCTGGTGCTGCATGAGCTGCACTGGTTGTCTATATGGTGGCGCATAACCTTTTAGATATGCTTGATAACTTTCAAGGCACTACATGGTTTGGGACCGGACTAATTAAGAGACTGCCTAGTTCCCTACTGACCAGCTTTCTCACTCCACTCATCCAATGCTGGCTTGTTCTCAGTCCTCAACTCTCAACTGCATACATCTAGGGACAGAGCATTCTGTGTTGTGGCACCCATTCTGTGGGATGCTTTGCAAGACCATATTAGATCTGTGTGCTTGGTACAGGCCTTCAAATCCAGTTTAAAAAACGTTTCTATTAGCTGAAGCCTTCCTCGAATTTGAATTACTTTTATCTTGATTTATATGTTGCCTGTTTATTGTTAAATCTAAGGTTGTTTTATTGTACAGCAACCAGAGCCTTTGGGAGACAGCGCTGTAGAAATAAAGTTACCTTGCCTTGTGTACCAACTTTTGACTAACTGTAATCTGCAGTGGTTAATTTTTGGATCATATCTGAGTGCTGGTCTACATAGCAAAGTAGAAATTGTTACTGCCACCTGCTGCTACGGCTCATTTAACCTCTCTGTGCTTCCAGATTGTACCTGGAAATGAACTTCTTCTCAATATGCCTTTCAAAGCCAAACAAAAAAAAATTACAAAAAACTGCATCCTAGCTATGCATTACCCCCACTCCAAAATGCCAGGTTACAGCTCTGTGTTATCTTGCATTATATCCTCTCCCCCTCCCCAACTTGCTCTTGGTCTGAATACTATATGTGACAGGGGTGTGTTTCAAACCTGCATCACAGATCTGCAGTTTAGCTCATTGCCCTCTTCGAGACTTGCTCTGGGCCACAGAGTGAATACTGTTGTTCTGAAATCTAAAGGGTGTAACTAGTGTCCATTTATGATATGAAGAACAGGTCATTCTAAACCATGTACTGCTGATGAGGTTGGAAGGGAAAGAATGAAATTCTACTTAACGTAGAGTCAAACTTATTATTAGGTCTTGCACAAGTACAGTGGAGCTGTACATGTCTCTTATTTGTTCAAAGATGCAGTCAATTGCCACAAGGCATGCCAAGCAGTTTCTTTCCTGATCTATATACTGCAATGGGGTGTGATTCTCCAAAGGGTGGGTTTCACATGTGAAATGTGCTTAACCCACCCACATGGCTCTGCATCAGCAGATGGGTGCGCAGTTGCTGGCATTCATGATTGCTGGCCACCACACGCCTCCCATCCACAGACCCTCCTCTGGCATGCTAGTGCATGGGGCAGATCGGCAGACACAGGAGGGCAGCTAATGGGATGCCTATACCTGGTTCACTAGTGGATCACCAGCCCCATGCAGTGCGGTGTTTCTGGTATCTGCAAACAGTGACCATGCAGGGCTAGAGGGCAAGTGTCTGGGCAGCCACCCTTAGTCCCCCTCTGGTCCTTGAGGCTGGGTCAGGATGGTGTTGGGGCCAGCAGTACAGTGCCATGGCCAGCAGTGGCACCATGTGGAGAGATGCAATGGCTATGCTGGTCCCCCCCCCCGTGTACAGCATTTAGCCTCAGAACATCTCACAGTGCCACTGTGGATGGGTGCCATACAGGGCACACTCCCTGGAATGCCCCATTCTTGACCCTAGCATAAAGCTGCTGGGGTAGCCATGGAATCCATTGCGCAGTGTGGTAGCACGTCAATTGTGACTGCTGCGGGGGGTCCAGTTCATGGCAGTCCTGCATAGGGTTGCCTACGTGCCCCAGTTCTGCAGCACGTAGGCAATCCACACATTAGAGTATTGTGGCCAGTGTAAGCATTCAAGTTCACTTTTACAAAACCATCATATGGTTGATAGAAGACTTCCAAAACATATAAATCAAGATAGGAGGAAAACACTGGATTTGGTGCACTGAGTTCTCTAGTTATGGTAGCTGAAATCTAACTTGGTCCCACACTGTGGACGTTGTTGACTCATACACTGTCTGACACTGTCTTTTGATGAGGCCACACAGGGAGATGAGCAACTTGTTGTTCAGTGTACCTTCCCGGTGAAACATTTCAGTAAATAAATTAATTAATTAAAAAGGGGCTCTCATGCAGTGCAATACGTCATTATAAGCAAAATGTCAGCTATATTTAAATGTGTTTTTCTGTATTTCTTTTCCGATAATTGCAATTTACCATAAAATATTTTCTGAAACAAAAGTTTCTTTCTTGTGTGTAAATCACTGGGTGCAGAAATGTTCAATTTTTTTTGTTTTGTTTTGTCTAGTGGTTGAACATACAGTGGTATCATAATCTGATGTTGGTGCTGTAACTGTGTTTTCCAAGACAATGCAAGACCCTGACATTCACATGTATGACCCTGATGTGTAAGATTACATGTCCAAACACCAAAAGTGGGCAGGTTACAAAACAGAAAGCTGTTGTTGAAGGACACATTTTTCATTAGTTAGCATTAAAGAGACAGAGATTAACGGTCAATGTGTTTCAGCTTACAGTCGTGGCCAAAAATATTGGTGCCCTTGCACTTTTTTCAAATAGCTCACAATTTCCTCTAAACATAAGTTGAAATTAACAACAGTATTTGGTCTCCACATTTTTTTAATTTTCTATTAATATTACAGAACCTTTGTTTTTGATTCAGAATTTAATATATCCTTTTAAATCAGAAAATGAAAAGAAATGGCATTGACAAAATTATTGACACCCTAGACTTAATATTTGGTAGCACAGCCTTTGGTCAAAATAACTGCAATCAACCGCTTCCTATAGCCATGGATGAGCTTCCTGCACCTTCTACTGGCAGTTTGCCCACTCTTCTTGTGCAAACTGCTCCAGTTCTCCTAGATTTGAAGGGTGCCTTCTCCCAACTGCTGTTTTCAGATCTCTCCACAGGTTTTCAATGGGATTTAGATCTGGTCTCATTGCTGGCCACTTCAGAACAGTCCAGCTTCTTGTCTTGAACCACTTCTGGGTGCTTTTTGAACTGTGTTTGGGGTCGTTGTCCTGCTGGAAGACCCATGACCTTCGACGGAGACCAAGCTTTCTGACACTGGGTTCAACATTGCACTCCAAAATGGCCTGGTAATCTCCAGATTTCATGATGCCATGCACACGTTCAAGGCACCCAGTGCCAGAGGCAGCACAGCAACCCCAAACATCACTGAACCTCCTCCATGTTTGACTGTAGGGAAGGTGTTCTTTTCTTTGAAGGCTTCATTTTGTTTTCTGTAAACATAGAGATGGTGTGCTTTACCAAAAGCTCTAATTTGGTCTCATCTGTCCACAGGACATTCTCCCAGAAGGATTTTGGCTTGTTCAGGTGTGTTTGGCAAACTCCAGTCGGGCTTTCTTATGTCTCTCTCTCAGCAGTGGGGTCCTCCTGGGCCTCCTACCATATAACCCCCTTTCATTGAGTTGGTGACGGATGGTGTGAGTTGAAACTGTTGTACCTTGTGTCTGAAGGTCAGCTTGAATCTGTTTGGCAGTTGATCGAGGTGCTTTCTCCACCATTCGAACAATCCTGCACTGCAATCTTTGCTCAAGTTTTCTCTTGTGGCCACGTCCAGGGAGGTTGGCTACAGTGCCATGGGCCTTAAACATCCTAATAACATTATGTACGGTGGAAATAGGAACATCCAGGTCTCTGGAGATTGATTTGTAGCCTTGAGATTGTCCAAGCTTGGCTACAATCTTCTGTCTGACCTCCTCAGACAATTCTCTGGCTTTCTTTCTTTTCTCCATGCTCTTTGTGGTACACACAGTGACACAAAACAGGAGAATGAGTCCTTTTCTCTGTTCAAACTGGTTGAACGAGTGATTTTTTTATTGCAGGCACCTGCAACTCACCACAGGTGAGTTCAATTCCAAAGTGAAGGAGAATCACCTGCTTGAAATCTAATTATTTCTAACTACTTCTAAAAGGTGCCAATAATTTTGTCCGGGCCATTTAAGGATTTCTGTGTGGAATAAGCTAAGACTTAGTAAATTTTTTTGCTTTTTGTATTTTATTCCACTGCAAACCAAAGAAATACATATGTGGATACCAAAATATTTTTTAATTTCAACAATTTTCTGGAAGGAATGGTGCATTATTAGAAAAAACTGCAAGGGCACCAATATTTTTGGCCATGGTATGTTTTGGGGATTTTGCCACAGATTGAAAGTCCCTTCTTAAACTGAAAGTCTGATGATTGCCCTGGTGGCAGCCAAAGATTTACTTGCACTAGCAAAAAGATTGAGGGGCAATCCTGGGTTCCTAGCCTTTGTTAGTAACATAGGTTTTAATGCAATTCTCTATGACATGTGTCTAAAGATATTATTGGTGGGGGGGAGGCATCTCTTTTCATGTTTACTATATAGTCCCTGCACAAGAGCATGTGCAAAGCATCTTGAGTTACTTTTTTATAGTTTATTGTCTGAAAGTACCAACATGCAGTATTCAGGTTAGCAGAATCATCACCATTTCAGGCGATGCTTTTGGGGCTCTGAGCTATATAGAACTGTATAATACACTGTTCATAGCCTTGGTGACTCTATATATATATATATATATATATATATATTCTCTGTTCCTATTCTAACTGTATTTACTGACTGCTTGTGTTATGTTCATCTGGTTCTACCTGCTTCTGTGTAATGCCTAACTTGTATCATGTCGTCCTCTGTATGAACTTGTATTTCACTGTACTATCCCAGTTCATACCTGAAAATAGGCAAATGTCTTGTCTAGTGTACTTACCTGGTCCACAAAAGCTAAATAAATAAATAATTTTAAATACTAATCTGATAATACAACTTCAGATAATGTGCAACTGGTGCAGAGGAATGTTCACAAACAAACTAAAAAGTGAAATGCATGTGTGAGTTAAAATGCAAAAAACAAACATGTTGTATTTTGTTGTGGTATCACCAAAATGAAGATAATGGACCCCACTTTCAGAGCCGGCCTGCTGCACATGCAAACAGGTGCACCACACTGAAATATAGGGTTGGCCGTCTCTGGGGCCATATTCATAGATACATAGATACATAGACAGTGTCGGCAGATAATTGCCTATGGCCCACCCAGTCTGCCCATTTGAGCTTGTAAGTTCAGTTTGTTTTCCTAGAAGTCTGTTGCCCCTTACCCCTGACTTCCAGAATTCCTTTATGTCTATCCCATGCATTCTTAAATCCTGTGATTGTTTCAGCCCCCACCACTTCCTCTGCAGGGTGTTCCACTTGTCCACCACTTCGTCTCTGTGAAGAAATTCTTTCTCATGTTTCCTCTGAATATTCCTCCTCCAACTTCATCCCATGCCCTCTAGTCCTGGAACATCTTTTTTGCTTAGAAATAGTGTTTTCCTGCACCCTGTTCCTCCCTGTAAGATACTTGTATGTCTCTATCATATCCCCTCTCTCCCTCCTCTCCTCCAGGGAGTACATGTTCAGTTCCTTCAACCTGTCTTCATAGGACTTGTGATGCAATCCATGCACCATCTTTGTTGCCCTCCTCTGAACCTTCTCTACCCTGTCTATGTCCTTACGTAGGTATGGTCTCCAGAACTGTACACTGTACTCCAGGTGGGGCCTCACTAGTGTCTTGTATAGTGGAATTATGACCTCCCTTTTCCTGCTGGTGATGCCCCTGCCTATACATCCCAGCATCCTATTTGCTTTACCTGCTGCCTTGTCACACTGTTTCCCTACCTTGAAGTCATCAGAGATGACAACCCCAAGATCCCTTTCCTGCTTGGTGCATGCTATATCCTCACCCCCCAACTGATATATTGTGCCAGGGTTTTTGTGCCCCATATGCATTATCTTGCACTTCTTTGCATTGAATTTCAACTGCCAAACCCCTGACCACTCTTCAAGTTTCTGCAGGTCACTTCTCATTCTGTCTACACCTTCTGGTGTGTCCACTCTGTTACAGAGCTTTGTGTCATCAGCAAACAGTGAAATTCTGCCTTCTAGGTCCTGCGCAATGTCACTGATGAAGATGTTGAATAGGACCGGTCCCAGCACTGATCCCTGTGGTACCCCACTGGTCACTCTTCCCTCTGTGGAGTGACAGCCATTTACCACCACCCTCTGTGTCCTGCCACCTAGCCAGTTACCTACCCACCACACTACTGTCCTGCCCACACCCATATTCCCCAGTCTGTGTAATAGTCTTCTATGTGGGCAGTGTCAAAGGCCTTGCTGAAGTCCAGATAGGCCATATCCACTGCCCTCCCCTGATCCACCTCCCTAGTCACCCAGTCAAAAAATTCAACGAGATTGGTCTGACATGACCTCCCCCTGGTGAAACCATGCTGCCTTTGGGTCCTGTAGTCCATTGACAACCAGATGTTCCACCAATCTCTCCTTCAGTAGTGCTTCCATGATCTTCCCACTACCGAGGTGAGGCTGATTGGTCTGTAGTTCCCTGCTTCCTCTTTGTTCCCACTTTGTATAAGGGGACTACATCTGCTGTCCTCAGTCTTTGGGTACCTCCCTGTTTCCAGTGATTGGCTAAACAGGATAGCCAGAGGTTCAGTCACCACCTCTCTTAGTTCTTTAAGGACCCTAGGGTCACTCCATCTGGCCCCATTGCTTTATCAACTCTTATTACTTCCAGTTCCTTCAGGACCCTTTCTCGTGTAAAGGGACTTGTGTCCATTTCTGCACCATTCTCACTCCTTGTACTCCCTTCAGACCCATTACCCTCCTCTTCCTCAGTAAAAACTGAGCAGAAATACCTCTTCAATATGTCAACTTTACTGTTGTCATCCTCCATGCGCCCCCATCCTCCCCTTCAGTCTCACTATCCTCCCTTTGTCTTTCTTTTTCACTTATGTACCTGTAAAAGGTTTTGTCCCCATATCCACTGATTTTGCAATGTGTTCTTCTGTCTGAGCTTTGGCTTCCCTTACTGACCTCCCTGTCTCCCTTTGCTTCTCCTGGTACTTCTCCCTATCCCTCTGCCTGTGTCTTTTTGTATTGCCTGAATGCACCTTTTGTATTTTCACTTTTGCTACCCTTTGGAAAACCATAATGGTCTCCTCTTCCTGTTCCTCTTGCTAACCTGCTTAATGCATAATTCTGTTGTTCTTGTAATCCCCATTTTAAATGTTGCCCACTGTTCCTCAACCCCTGATTCCTGTCCCATTCCCCTTAATGCCTCTTTCAAGTATCTCCCCATTTCCCCAAAGTCTGCCCCTCTAAAATCCAGGATACGTGTTTTTGTGTGGTTTGGTTCTGCTCTTTCTGTGTTTTCAAACCACAATGACTGGTGATCACTGTTTCCCAGGTGCTCCCCCACTGTTACCCCCATCACACTGTCCCTGTTTGTGAGCACAAGGTCCAGTATTGCCTTCTGCTGAGTTGGTTCCATGACCAGTTGCTTGAGGAAGGCACCCTGAAGGGAGTCCAGGATAAACCTGCTCCTAGTTGATGCTGCTGCTGGGATGCTCCAGTCCACGTCTGGAATATTGAAGTCTCCAACCAGTACTACCTCACCCTTGTCTGCCATCCATTTGATGGCTAGCATCAGCTTCCTATCTGTTTCTTCTTCCTGGGCTGGTGGTCTATAGACCACACCTGTGCGGATGGCTGTCCCCATTTTCCTTTCCAGCTTAACCCACAGTATCTCTCCCCCATTTTGTTCCTCCTGGATCTCTGTGGCCCTTATATCATTTTTCACATACAGTGCCACTCCTCCTCCCTTCCTGCCTGCTCTGTCTCTTCTGGATATGTTGTAGCCAGGTATGGCCATCTCCCAGTCATGGTTATCATTACACCAGGTTTCAGTGATGGCCACAATGTCCAGGTCTGACTGTACCATGACAGCCTCCAGATCTTCCATCTTGTTGCTAAGGCTCCTGGCATTTGCACACATGGCTTTTCATGATTTGACCTCCCTAGACTGTTTCACTGTTCTACTCCAGCCCCTTCCTTGGTTGTCATTTATCCCTGGTTCTCCTTGCTGTCTGCCCTTCTGCTGAATTTTGCCCCTTTTCTGCTTATCCACCTCTTGGGCACTAATCTCCATCTTTTTCCCACTGCTTTGCAGAGATAGCCACTCCTCTGGTTCACTGGTTCCACTGCTAGCTGTGGGGGGTGAGCAAGTAGGTACCCTCCTTGCTGGCCTGCCACCCCCCTTTGCTAGTTTAAATGCTTGTCAATGTAGCATTTAAACTTATCATTGAGTACTTGGATTCCCCTCCAGGATGGATGTAGGCCGTCAGGCTTGAACAAACCTCCATCCCTCCAGGTGGGTCCCCAGTCACCAATGAATCCAAACCCTTCCTCACAGCACCAGTTCTTCAACCATGAGTTAAAGTTCCTGGTGCATGCACTCCTATGCTCTCCTTGCCTCACAGGTAGTACTTCTGAGAAAGTGACAGAAGTAGCTACTTGCTTGAGACCGCTCCCCAGTTTCCTAAACTCTTCCTGAACTTCCTTTGGCTCCCCATTTGCCAGGTCATTAGTACCTAGGTGGATAATGACATCCAGCTCACCCTCCCATCTTGCCTTCCCAGTGATCCCCAGGATCTTCTTTCCATCCCTCCATGCCGTGGCACCTGGTAGGCATCTCACCTCCCTGTCCTCCCCCTCCTGTGTTCCTAGCTGGATCCCTCTTATGATGGAGTCCCCCACCAGGATTCGCTGCCTCCTCCTCTGGGGTCCACTACTTTCCCCGCTGAGGTCACCTCCTTGGCTAACCTCCACATCCTTTCCTTCCACTTCTCTGGGTACCTCTATTTGGTTGTCCTCATTTGCCAGTGTGGCATATGAGTTCTTGAGTGGAATAGGATCTGGGATGTGCCTCTGCCTGACTGCTCTAACCCTCCCTGAGCCCACTGTCATTCAAGTGCTCCTCATTCTCGGCATCCTTTGAGGAAGTTGCATTGGACTGGGTGGTCCCTGGATAGGGGTGATGGTACTCCTGGCCCAGTTTACTTCCGCTCTGAGTCTGGCTACCTCAACCTCATCCCACAGTCCAGAGAGATGCATGCAGATAGGGCAGCACCTCAGTGTCCAGAAGGTCTGCCTGAATATGGCTGCCCCACAGCCACTGCATTGCACCACTCCCCACATTATACTGCAATTCCACTACTTGTCTGCTACTGAAGCTCTCCTAGTTCCCTATTAATTCATTTACTGTACTAAAAATCCTGCCACTGATCCTCAGATAATTTTTTTTTTTAAAGAAAAAGAAACCAATAAATAAATAAATGAGTCAAAACACTTGTCGTGCTGAGGGTGGGCTTCTTCCCCCTTAAGCCCTTCCTACTTCACACCCCTTACTATACCCTGTGTTTAGCGCCTGTCAATCAGATTTAACAGGGCATATAATTAAGAGTTGGGGAAGGGAGGGGGGCAAAATTTGCAGCAATTAAAGACAGCACAGAATTACACCACCACTATGTTTTAAATTTTCAACAGCCCAAAAACAATTATAAGTAAAGACAACAAAGAAAGTATAGTGTCACTAAAAGCCCACAATCTAAGTTTAAAAGAAAAATAGCAATTACCAGTTACTCTAAAGCACTGAATTGAATATGTTTCCTTCCTTCCCCTACTGGCTTCTTCTGAGAAAATAAAATTCTGCTTGCTACTTTAACTCTGACTAAGCCCCACCTCCAGTTATCACATAGCTGAGGTCAGAGGCCAGACAATTAACACCCTTCACCCAACTACAGGGCAGTCAGATAAGCCAAGATAAAATTTGCAGCAATTAAAGACAGCACAGAATTACACCACCACTATGTTTTAAATTTTTCAACAGCCCAAAAAGAATTATAAGTAAAGACAACAAAGAAAGTATAGTGTCACTAAAAGCCCACAATCTAAGTTTAAAAGAAAAATAGCAATTACCAGTTACTCTAAAGCACTGAATTGAATATGTTTCCTTCCTTCCCCTTCTGGCTTCTTCTAAGAAAATAAAATTCTGCTTGCTACTTTAACTCTGACTAAGCCCCACCTCCAGTTATCACGTATTCAACAGATAGTATGATCCAAACTGACTGTGCTATCTGTCTGAATATGAGGCCATAGTAGTGCAGCATATGGCAAACATTTGCCATTTTTTGTGCCGTGCTACAAGAGCATTGGGCCGAAGACCAACCATCGGGGTAAATCGCAGCATGCACTGGTTAGCACCGTGGCCCCACATAGGCAGCATTCAGCCCAAACATGCAGATGAGCCCACTGGGTAAGCATGGTGCTAAGGGGCCATTTGCATGCCCATTATGGACTTATATGCATGAGTGCACTGGGTCAGTACTCCCCCAAGCCCATCCATGAAAAAAATAATGGAATCCCTGGTGGTCTAGCAGTCCCACCCATTTCTTGATCCCTTGCAGAATACTGTAATGTAAAATAAAATCATGGTGATCTAGAGGTCCCTCACTAGCCCCAATCCCCCCAGTATATTAAATAAACAGATCCCTGGTCATCCAGTGATCCCTCCCCAACACTGATCTCCTACGATATAATATAAATACAGGACATCCTGGTGGTCTAGTGGTCCCTCGCCCTCCCCCATTCTCTGATCGCTGTCTTTACTCACAAAACTACAGTTCCCTGCTAGTCTAGTGATCCCCCATCCCAGAAGGTTGTGACCCACCACCTCTCTCCCCCTCCAACCTGACCTGAGCTGTTGACCAGTACAACCCTCCTCATACCACCATGGCCAGCCACTGACTGAACTGTCACTGAGCACTTATAGTATACAGTATGCACTCATTGGTTGACCAGTCACAGGCATGTACAGTATACTATATGCGCTCAGTGGCAGTTTATTCGGTGGCCAGCCATGGCAGTGTGAGGAGGGTTGTGCCAGTCGCTGGCTTGGATCAGATTTGGGAGGAGCAGGGTGGTGGGTCACAATCTGCTGGAGTGGGGGGCCACTAGACTACCAGGGAATTGCAGTTTTGTGAATTGGAATTGCGATCGGAGAACAGGGGAAGGGGGAGGGACCATTAGACCACCAGGATGTCCTGTATTTGTATTATACTAAAGGGGATTTTGCAAGGCATCAGGACATGGGTGGACCTCTAGACCACAAGGGCTTACTTTATTGTATTGCCGTGGTTATTGGGGCAAGAGCGGGGACCACTTGACCAACAGGGTACCCAGCCCTTGACTTTGCATGGATGGAGTGCAGGGCATCCACCCCTTCTGCACACAGTTAAGGACTGGGTTTCAGAAGCAGTAAACTGAGCCATGCTTGCAGCCATTTAGCATGTCTGAAAAACAGCAATATTGTGCTGCGCTGCTTATGCATGAGGGGTCCCTCATTTGCATTGGTACTGCTCAATATTGTGCACAATAGCACTGTTGGGGGTGCAACATGCATAAGTGTCCTTTGAATATTGACACTCTCCCAACAGCTGGTGCTATTCCAGGCTAGAGTGGCATAAACCCAGTTTGTGCCACGCTAACCTTTTAAAAATGGGGCCCAACATGTTTATTGAACTTTGAATAGGCCATTACCATTTATTTCCACTTTTGATAGGTTAAAAAGGAACAACTAACCAATGGAAGGGAGGTTAGCACAATGTCTGATGTCATCTCAATGGCCTCTGCTACTCTCAAAACAAGCATTTGTCAATGCCGAATGTTTGCTTGCTGGTATTGGCATTGGTAGTGTAGGAGTTAGAGAGATGCATAATAGGCATGGCAGTGAAGCACTGAACTGAAGCCAACCCCACCACCACCGTGCAGAGACTGACAGGCATTGGGGTGTGCCTTTAGGTCATCAGGCATAACGCCTATGCCATTTCACCACACCCTACCTTGCAGACACTGACAAGTGTCACAGTGTGCCTTGGAGTCTTTGGGACTTATGCTCACCCCATTCCATAAGAAATATGGTGAGATGGGTTCAATATAGGTGAATGGGATTAAATTTGGGGCCAAAGAGACCAAGGCACATCTCCATGCCTGTCACTGGCTGCAGGGTGTGGGTGGGGGTGGAATGGCAGGAGTATTACAGGTAACAATCCCAAGTCACACCCCTGATGCCTGTCAGCCTCTACAGGGTGGGGCATTATGGTTGGAAACCTAACATCCCAGGCGTCTGTTGGTATTTTCACTCAAAATTTTAAATATGTTTTTTTTGTGACCCCCACCTCATGAATAGTGGCAATATTAGTTTGTTAGTGGAAAGCTGATTTTGCACAGCGACTACACCATTTGGCACCACTGGTGCGAAAACACATTTCCAACAGGATGTGAAAAATGACAGCTGTACTTTTCATGGGGAGGTGTAAAAAATGACAATGTTGAAAATCTGGAGTGAAAATGTAAAAAAACTGGTGAAGTCACAAGCAGGCATAGAAACTGCGCAATGCACACCCATAATGTAATTAGTTTGAGGATTTTTTAAGGCAGATTGTCAACACAGGCATTTTGGGACCTCTGCTCATGAACAGTGTCATTGTGATTTTCTTAATGTGTCCTGAACACTGATTTCCCACAGCGACCACGCATTTCTGCGCTGGAAGTGCAAAAACACATTTCGGCCAGGGTGTGAAAAATGACAGCTGTACTGTTCATAAGGAGGTGTGGAAAAATGCCAATGTTGGAAATCTGGACTGAAAATATTACAAATTCGTGAACTTACGAAGGTGCATGGAAGCTGCGCAATGCACGCTCGTAACACAGTTATTTTATGGACCTTTGTCACCAAATTTTCAACATAGCCATTTTAAGACCTCTGCTCATGAACAGTGTCACTGTGATTTTCCTAATCTGTCCTGAACATTGATTTCGCACACCGACTGTGCCATTGTGCACTACATGCGCGAAAACACATTTTGAGCAAGAGATGAAAAATGACAGCTATACTGCTCATAAGGAGGTGTGGTAAAATGGCAATGTTGAAAATCTGGAGTGAAAATATAAAAATTTATGGTTACGAGCATGCGTAGAGAACCATGAACACACGCATAAAACAGTCATTTTTGGGAATTTTTCATCTAAACTTTCAACATAGGGTTTTGGGGGGCCTACCTCATGAACTGTGGCACTGTCATTTCCTTACTGGGTCCCAAAAGGTGGTTCTGTGCAGTGACCATGAAATCAACTTTCGGGACCGAATAACAAAATGACAGTGACTGAGTTCATGAGGTAATGTCCCAAGAACCCCATGTTGAAAAATATTTTTTTTTTAGTTGTTTAACCAGGAGGAGCACACTAAACTGAAAGCTTTTTTACAGGTGCAACCTGGGAGCACAGGGAAGTCAAGTGACTTGCTCAGGGTCACACAGTATGCAAGTGGAATCTGTGGGATTCAGAACCAGGTCTGGTCTGCTGAATATCACCCGATTTGCAGCTCAGAGCCTTAAACCACTGTGCTATACTGTCTCCCTGAAAAAATTCCCCAAAATGGCCGAAATATGCACCAAAGTTGAAAAAAACTCATTTATGCCATTATACAGCTTACCGGCATTTCTTCAGTTCACGGTCAGCTTTGAAGAGTGCAGACATGTTCCCGGTCCACCGAAGATAAGGAGGTAGGTATGGGGTCAGGATAGTGTGTGGGGAGGTGGATGCACAGAGGGTGGGTGCGGGTTGGGGGACGATGAGCAAGATAATCAATGAGGGACCTTTCTTTGTTTTTAGGTGTTTTTTTTGAAGACGACGGGGGACTTTTGCCACACTGGAGTGGGCTGCCAGTGTGGCAGCTGGAAGTTTTTTCCGGGGGGGGCCAGTGGAGCCAATGGGGGACTGGCACTGCCGTCGGCCATACAGATGTTTGCCATGCTGGGGTGGGCTCCCAGCGTGGCAACTGGAAGTCTGCCTGTTTTTGTTGGGGGAGTTCAGTGGAGCTGATGGGGATTGGGCACCCCTGTCGCCATTCTGACTTTTGTCACTTTGGGGTGGGCTCCCAACGTGTCACTTGGAAGTGTGTTTGGGGGGGCAGCAGAGGCGACCGGGGATTGGGCACCCCCATCGGCCATATGGCGTAAGGGGGGGAGCGCATGAGCATGCTGGGGTGCGCTCTCAGCATGCATGTATGTGTTCGTGGGGGGAAGAACTGTCTATGACAGTTCAGATGCAGTGCCGACTTAGGCAATTTGCATACTGCTGATGGCATTATGTAAAATTGCCTGAGGTGGTGTTTTCCTTAGAACTGTACACCACTGCATCTGAACGGCTGTCATAGATAGCTCAGACATTCATTGGTGTAGTGCAGCCGTGCCTGCAAAAGGGAGCAAGGCATTGGAAGTGGGGGAGGCACACCTATGAAAACTCGTATGGTGCCACTATGTTTCTTGCACATGCATGCAAGCAAATATAACAAAGCAGCAAAATCAAACAGAAAGAGTTAAATCTCCATAAACAAGAACTGGTTAGAAGCTTTACAATTTAAAATGCACTGTTTAATTTGGACACACAATGATCTTACTGGCAATGTGATTGACAACATATCACTGATCATCCCTTAGGGTGGGGGCAGGGACTTCATAACTCATTCCAGGCTTCATCTTTGTCACTTGTGAATTATAATCTTGCTTTCTCAGTCATGAATACAGACACAAGTCCATCTGCTAGAGTATTGAACACCTCAGATTTTGAAAGTTTGATTCTTGTGGACTGCTACAAACATCTGAGGTGAAAGTTGTACTTTAACTCTCAGGTTATGAGATTCCTACAAGTGGTTAACAGAAGCCAACCTCTGTTTCAGTCCCCGTTCTGTTCTTCCATGGGTTCTGAACTTGGTTTTGAATGCTCTTTGTAAAGAACCCTTTAAACCTCTTTCTTCAGTGTTGCTTGACATTCTGTCATACAAAGTCTGCTTTTTAATTGCTATGTGCTCAGCCAGAAGGTTCAGCGAGCTCCAGGTCTTGTCCCACAAAAAACCTTACCTTATCATTCATAAGTCAAGGTGGTTCTGAGAATGGTTCTGTCTTGCATTCCAAAAATTCCTATATCTTTTCACGTGAATCAAGAGATCTGTTATCCATCCTTCTGTCCAGAGCCAACTCATCCAAAAGAGAGACAGTTGCACAAGTTAGATTTGTGCAGAGCATTTAGAACATATCTTAAATGAACTGTGGAATTCAGGAAATCAGATATGTTGTTTGTGCTCTTTGGAGCAGCAAAGGCCAACAAGCCTCCAAAGCCACCTTGGCAATCTGAATGAGGGTGTGTATTGCTAAGGCCTATGTGGCAATGAAGTAGAGAGCTCCATTTCTCATCAAGGCTCATTCCACCAAAGTAATGGCTACCTCCTGGACAGTAAGAGGGCAGGCATCTGTATTAGAACTATGTGAGGCAATGGGGCCCTCCATCCCCACATTCACTAAACACTACAGGACTGAGGATTTTGTCTGCCCATTTTCTAGAAGATGGTGCTGGTTCCTGGCAGCCACCTTCTAATGTATATATGTAATGTATGTGGAAGAAACACACCAGCCAAGTTTCTGTCTTGCAAGTCAGGGAAAGGGCTTCAACAAATTAGGGACAAATGGCCAAAATCAGGGACACATTCTACAAAAGGTAAATAACAGCTCAAGAATTTTATATTGTGGGTTTTTATCACTAGCTGTGCCACTGACTGATATATCAGTCCAGAATTCCTATACATTCCAGTTCCTTTGGCAGCTGCAAAGTATTTTCTGACTGTAGCCTTAATGTTTGGCAATAGTTTATGATTCAAATCTTCACTTTTCAGTGATATAAATGGCACATTTGGGAGGAACCAAGGAATATTTTGAGGCAAAATCAGAGACATAATGTATCTAAAAATCAGGGACAGTTAACACATATTTGAAGAAGAATGGAGTGGGCAGAGGATAGGCGATGACTGATTTTAGGAGAGGTGGTCAAAGGACTAGCTGTCGGCACCTGGGGAGAGCTGAAAGGGTTTTGTTTATTTTTTTTTGTTAGTCTTATCTGACCATGCAAACAACAAACCTATATGAATCATGGTGAACTTTGCCTTGTTTAATGTTTGAAGTGTGCACGGTCAATCTTTAGGATGTTCACAGAATCCTACCAATGAAGATAATTGCAGCTTCTATGCCAGGACACTGTGTGACTTCTCTCAGTCATATATCCTATAATGATTACACACTATTAAAATTAAGGTTGCTCAGAACCCACCCGATGGAATTAGAGTGAAACTGGACTTGGATTCCGAATCTGATTCTAACTCTACTTCCACATCCACATCCACATCCAATTTTATTGACATTCAAAGACTGAAAAATCTCTCTCCACCTGCCATACAAGTGCCTTCCTTTGTCCTTCCTACCTTCATCTGACAGTGGCTGATGCTAGTGGACATTGAACAAGTCCTCTGAGATTCCCTCCTGGGCAGGCTGTGGTCCCATCACGTGTGCCCATCCTCCATTGACTGGGTCCTACTCATCCTCTGAAAAATAGTCCTAACCTGAACAAACATGGGCACAGTACTGATGTCTGGGTTCTGCAGTCACTGGGGCTCGGTCTGAACACCCCACTTTGCTGCTTGCCTACAGATAGATACATCTGCTGATCTGAATGCTGCAGCAAGCTTTTATTAACACTAAATGAAACTTAAATTTTGTATTGTACTTGTGTAGTTAGGAGTAACTTTGTGAGTAGAGTATCTTCCCTAACTCAGAGCTCTCTTTGACTGCAAAGGAGTGTGGGACACTGGAGGCCAGAGGGCACTTCCTGACTTCTCCTGGCTTATCTCCCTGCTAACACTTGCTTCTCCCACAGAAACAGAGCACTCGGTGCTATTTAATTCACATTGCACCCTTTACCATACTGGGGCTAGCCTTCTTAAAGGCTATTTTATTAATTTTGGGCACTTTTGTGATAGTGCAAAACCGGAAGTAGCGTGACTATGCACTTCCAGTTTCACCACATAAAACTACTTGCACTAGCGAGCGGGGCAAGCATGAGTGGTGCCACGCACGGAGATGCGCGCAGAGACACGCACATCCCATGCATGTCTACCATGTCCACTGGGGACAACGGGTCTAGGGCACCAGATCAGGGTACTACCAACAAGGTAACATATAAACTGTTAGTCTCTTCTCACTACAGCCTTTTCTTTCCCAGTACTAGTCATGAAGAAAGCAAGTAAACTGTGTACATCATGCTTAATGTATACTACTGGTAAACAGGTAGCCAATTTTGTATGTGACAGATGCATATTGCTGAAAAATCTGCAGGAAGAAGTAAAGCGCTTGCAGCCTAAAGAGACTCTTAACTCTGAAATCAGAGCATTAGAGGATTATATTGATCACATGTCTCTCTTAGTTGAGACTAATGTGTCTACCACCAAGCACCTGGAAAACTCACTTTCCCATGAATCATTCTTAAATAACCCCTCTGCCTCTATCTCAGTAGAGCAACCAGTTATTTCCTCAACACCCTCAACTCATATTATCAATAATGACAAATGGACAACGATACCTTATAAAAAACACACTAGGAAAAGTAATCATCTCGACAGGATTCAAGCAACCCCCCTACAAAATGCATTTGAATCCCTCCTACAAAAAACAAATAGAGATGCAGATGTTGTATTGGGAGATTGTAGTAACATAGCACCTAAAGATGGTAACTCCAACGCTCTTCCCGGAGCACTTAATAATATAAAAACCAGGGCTGTAACAACTACACCGCAGTCTAGTAAGTCTAGTAAGGGACCAAAATCTCAGGTCCATAAAGTAACAGTCACCAAACAAAAAACAAATTCCTCTCTGGTTACAAATCCCATGGTAAACACCTCATACTACATTCCTCAGTAAAATTAGAAATACCACACACCAAACAGCAGCAGGTAATTATCCTAGGTGACTCAATTGTAAAATACTCAGACAGGGCAGTATGCAACCCTGATAAAGAACACCGAACTAGTTCTAGTTTCAGAGGGGCAAAAATTGCAGATATTACATCAATGGTCAAACCTATATTGTCCACGGCTGGTGATAATCTCTTAGTAATCATTCATGCAGGCACCAATGATATTGGGGGATCCCAACTTCTGCAAATTAAACAAGACTTTGTTGCACTACATGACATTCTAACTGAATGTGGCTGTACTGTCTGTATTTCTGAAATACTACCAATCCCAAGAGCCACCAAATACATCACCTCTAAAATAAAAGCCCTGAATGAGTGGCTTTGTAAATGGTGCTGCCGACAAGGAATTAAGTGTATAACATACTGGGAGAAATTTGAGGACAGACCATCACTTTACTGTTGGGACGGCTGGCATCTTAGTAGAAGAGGCAGTACTATTATGGGGCAAAATATAATATCATACATAAACACATATTTAAACTAACAAATAAGGGGGAGATTGGGCAGACACCCAGGTCTCTTATTAATAATCCTTGCCCACAATATAGCACTGAAGTAAATATCCTTACTTTTAATGCGCAATCCATGAACATCTCCAAGTATGCTGAGCTTGAAGTATTAACCCAGTCTCTGGACCTAGCACTAATAGCCATTACTGAAACTTGGGGCAACTCAGAAAAATAATGGAATGTAGAACTTCCTGGTTATAAACATTATTATAAAAATAGAAAGAATTCAAAAAAAGGTGGAGGGGTTAGCTTATATGTAAGAAAATTTATTTCATCTTATGAGCTAGAAACAAATATACAAACTGAAAGTGTATGGATCTATATTAGACCCACAGGCACTTATCAATTACTTATAGGGATTTGCTTTCCACCACCATCATCCAATATAAATTTAACTAGACAGCTAGAGGAAGAGATTATGCAACTATCACACAAGGATTTAGTTCTTATACTGGGGGATTTCAATTTTCCCACCATAAATTGGGACACCCTATCTGGCACCAATAAACAAGATGAACAACTGCTTTCAGTCATCATAAACTTAGGCCTCAAACAAATTGTTAGAGAGCCAACAAGGGGAAAAAATACACTTGATCTTGTGATAACAAACTTAGAAACCCCTATATCTGACTCTAGGATTTTGACTCCCCTAGGAAACAGTGACCATATGTGTGTATTTTTCTCTCCATGCAATTTCCTCTTCAACCCATAACCAATAAATTTAAAATAAAACAATACCATAAGGCTGATTTCGATAGTATAAACCGCTCTTTAAACTCATTAAATTGGGAACAGATTATTTTCCCTTTAAGAACTGAGGAATCATGGGACTTTCTGAAAGAAAAAATACTTCAACTTGAAAAACAATATTTACCAGAAAAAAAAAAACAAATATAAAAACAAAGGAAAAATTCTGCAATGGTTCAACAATAATATTAAAAAATTAATCACACAAAAAAATAAGCTTTTCTCTAAACTAAAAAAATGTCCACTATTTCAGAAAGACTCTATAATGGTAACTTAAAGGGAGACAGTTAAAAACTTGAAAAAACAAATTATTCTGGCTAAATGTAATCTAGAATTTAAAATAGCACATACAAAAGATTGTCATAAGGCTCTATACTCTTACTTAAATGAAAAAAGGTAACAAATGCTTAATTGGACCTTTAGTTATTAATAACAAAACAATAACAACTGATACACTAACAGCAATAGAATTAAATAATTATTTTTCATCAGTTTTTGTTCAAGAATTGGCTCCCACACCCATTGTAGCAACATTAAACGTTGGAACACATAGGATTTCCATTCAAGACACACTGATAGCACTAGACTCTTTAAAACAACATACTAGTCCAGGTCCAGATAATACAACTTCAAGATTTCTTATGGAGACAAGGACTCCATTACCTTACCCCTAACAATTATTTTCAATAAATCTTTTCAAGAATCCTTAGTTCCAGCTGATTGGGGTTCTGCCATAGCTACACCTATTTATAAACAGGGCTCCCATTTGAAAGTTGAAAACTATCACCCTATTAGCTTAACCTTGATACCATGTAAGCTAATGGAAAAAATGATTAAACAACAATTAGAAAGCAAAATGTTAACTCTAAATATTAAAGATGATTATCAACATAGGTTTAAAACACGTTTTTCCTGCACTACAAACTTACTTTCCTTTTACAATTACATTAGTTATAATTTGGATTGTAATATATCTATGGATGTCATTTTACTAGATTACAGTAAAACATTTGATAAAGTTTCACACCTTATTCTGATTAACAAGCTTAGTAATATGGGTTTTTTATCCTCACTAATTTCATGGATAAGTCAATGGCTGAACAACAGAACCCAGAGAGTTAGGGTAAATGGCTTACTGTCTGATACAAGGGATGTGACCAGTGGGGCTCCCCAGGGATTGGTGCTTGGTCCTGTTCTGTTTAATTTATTCATAAATGACATGTGTATCTCGGCCAATAACACTGTGGTCAAATTTGCTGATGACACTAAACTTGGGGGAAAGGCTAACACTCAAAGCAATGGATATGGCTTACAAACCAATTTAGCCTCAGTGGAACGCTGGGCACTTACTAACAAAATGCATTTCAATATATCTAAATGTGCAGTATTACACCTAGGAAAAAACAACCCCAGACAAATATACTATCTGAATAACACTATCATTAGAACTTCTAATGCAGAAAAAGACCTGGGAATACTAGTCAACGATAAATTATCCTCAATTTCTTACTGTACCAAAGTAGCAAATCAAACTAATGCATTACTTCCTAGAATCAGTAAAACTTTTGTGTTCAGATCAGAGCAATGTCTTATATCCCTCTGCAGATCTCACATTAGGCCCCACTTAGACTACGGTTCACCCTTTTGGAGCCCTTATTTAAAAACAGATGTTAATAGAATTGAACAAGTACAATGCAGAGCCACCAAACTTAACCCACACCTAACTCACTTAGGGCCAGATAATCAAAACTTTGCCCCGGGACTAAATTAGCACTGTCCGGCAGGCAAACTTAGCCCGGAGCACAAAGCAAGCTATATTGAAAAGGAAATAGCCCGGTGCTAATCCTGCTGAATATAGCAGTCTAAGGAAGCCGGGCAAACCAGTTTGGGAGTGCAGGGCCAAAATAGCATGGGAATAAGACAGCATTGAATATAGCAAGAGGGAAGTGCAAACTGCAACTGAAACTGCAGCTCATTAGACTCTGTAGCAAGCTAGTGTTGCAGGTGGAGAACATTGGGAGTGATTGCACAGAGATGTCTTACAGCTACTGCAAACACACCTCTCAACCTCCTGCCTCATAAACCAGGGACAAGGCTTAAAACAATCAGGGACAAAGGTTTAAAATCAGGGACACACCTTAAAAATTGGTGATATCCACTCAGGAAGCTGGTAGAATAAGTGGTGTAGTGTAAAATGCATTGTTTAAGGAAGAACACATCTGTAACATTAATGTCTGACATTATGTTATGCCTACAACCCCCACTGTTTGGTCATGGAAACAATTTGTACGAGGGACAGAGTAAAAGTTTAAGGTAAATTCAGGGACGTCCCTGAAAATCAGGGACAGTTGAGAGGTATGACTGCAAACAATGTAAGCCACACACTGCAGAACTGTGCTTAGAGTGCAATGCTGAAGTGAGGTTTGCCCGGGGCTAACCTGATTGCACAGTGCTAACACATTAGCCCGGTGCAAACTAGTTAGCCCAGGGCAAACAGGAGCTATATTCAAAGCTCCCATGCAAAAGAGCCTACTTAGGTAATCCGTGGGCAAACAAGTACATTTGCACCTCATTAAGTGCTGTTTAGCATACATTACCATGCAGTTTGCCCAGTGCTACTGCATGGAGCAAAAAGCTCACCCTTTTGGTCGGAATAGAAGTACAGGCTGGATGCTGCAGGCCAAGGCATGCCCACAGCATCCCCTGTTGGTCGGAATGGAAGTACAAGCTGGAAGCAGCAGGACCTGTGTGCTGGCAGGCACAGTCAGTGCATACAACACATCCATTCAGCTGTGCAAGCAGGACCTGTATACATGTGTGTGTGTGTGTGTGTGTGTATATATATATATATACAGCATATATATATATATATATATATAGAGAGAGAGAGAGATATATATATATATATATATATATATATATATATATATATATAGATCGATAGCTAAACAGACACACTGCCCATGGCCATACATGCCCTGGAGGATGCCTCCCCCAACAACACAGGTACCCCACTGCAGTAGTGGGTGAAACACAGTGGGGGGACGCAATGTATGGTGCAGGCATAAGGCAAACCTGCTGGGAGTTGGGGGATGTCAGCTGTAGGGTCACTGGGCTGTGCAGTGCAGCCATTAAGTATATAGGGACCTGGGCAGACAGGCTGGGCCAGGCAGCCATTCTCAGCCGTCATGGTCCCTGTTCCCACGTGGGTGGGTTCCACTCCCTGGTAGTCTAGTGGTCCCACCCCCAGCATGTATCCCAACCCTGTTTCAAATAAAAAGAAATAATTTCCCTGGTAGTCTAGTGGTCCCCCACCCCTAGCATGTATCCTGGCCCCCTTTCAAATAAAGATTAATCCATTTCCCTGGCAGTCTAGTAGTTCCCCACCCCCAGCATGTATCCTGACCCCCTTTCAGATACAGATTATTCCATTTCCCTGGTAGTCTAGTGGTCCCCACCCCCAGCATGTATCCGGACCCTGTTTAACATAAAATAAATAAATTTCCCTGGTAGTCCAGTGGTCCCCCACCCCCCACCATGTATCCCAACATCATTTAAAATAAAAATAGATCAATTTCCTGGTAGTCTCGTGGTCACCCCAACCCCCAGCACGCATCCAACCCCCATTTAAAATAAAAATAGATCAATTTCCTGGTAGTCTAGTGGTTCCCCACCCCAAGCATGCATCCGACCCCCATTTAAAATAAAAATAGATCAATTTACCTGGTAGTCTAGTGGTCCCTCACCCCCAGCATGATCCGACCCCGTTGAAATCAAAATAGATTCATTTCCCTGGTGTCCAGTGGTCCCCACCCCCAGCATGCATCTCGACCCCATTTAAAATAAAAATTGATCAATTTCCCTGGTAGTCTAGTGGTCCCCACCCCCCAGCATGTATCCTGATACCCGTTCAATCGAAATAGATCCATTTCCCTGGTAGTCTGAGTGGCCCCACTTGGCAGTGACACCGACCATCCAAATTGCTTCCCAGAACAGAGCGGCGACCTGCTCAGCTGTCCTTTCATCGCCATGGCCGGCCGCTGTCAGTGGCCGGCTGTGGTGGTGGTGAAAGGAGGGCCGAGCCGGTCGCCGGCTCCATTCTGGGAAGCGATTTGGATGGTCGGGGTGTCACTGCTGGGTGGGGGGCCACTAGACTACCAGGGAAACAGATCTATTTCAATTTTGAACGGGGGTCGGGATACATGCTGGGGGTATGGGGGTACCACTAGACTACCAGGAAAATTGATCTATTGTTATTGTAAACGAGGGTCGGGATGTGTGCTGGGGGGTGGGGGGACCACTAGACTACCAGGGAAATTTATCTATTTTTATGTTAAACAGGGGTCGGGATATGTGCTGGGGGATGGAGGGACCACTAGACTACCAGGGAAATTGATCTATTGTTATTTTAAGTGGAGGTCAGGATGCATGCTGGAGGTGGGGACCACTAGACTACCAGGAAATGGATCTATTTTTATGTTAAACGGGGTTGGATACATGCTGGGGGTGGGGGACCACTAGACTACCAGGAAATTGATCTATTTTATGTTAAATGTGGGTCGCATACATGCTGGGGGTGGGGACCACTAGACTACCAGGGAAATTGATCTATTTTATGTTAAACAGGGTCGGATACGTGCTGGGGTGGAGGGACCACTAGACTATCAGGAAATTGATCTATTGTTATTTGAAATGGGGGTCAGGATGCGTGCTGGGGGTGGGGACCACTAGACTATCAGGGAAATGGATCTATTCTTATTTTAAACGGGGGTCGGGGATCGTGATGGGAGGGGGTTGACACTGCAGCATTACTGCCTGCTTTTTGCCAGCGGTATTTGGCGCTGCACTACAGGCCGCGCTAATGCCTGTAGCGCAGCGCTATACTTTGGAATATGCTGGTGGCCAGCATTCGAGGTCCCTCCATGAAGTCCCTCCCTTGCATACATTATAATTTAGCATCGGCACTAACACCTAGCGCCAGCGCTAAATGTCATTTTCAAATGAGCAGTTGGGGGCAAATTCGGTGCTAGTCCAGCGAACAGATTTGCACCCTGCGCTAACTTTTGAATATCTGGCCCTTAGATTACAATGCTAGATTACAACAAACAGGACTTTATACTCTTAAGCAAAAAAAGAACCAGAGGTGACCTACTCTAGCTTTTTAAAATTCTTGAAAACCCGGAACAAATGTTAACTTGTAGTATTGCATATTCCACAAGAAAAATCATGGCAAGGCTCCACAATAGACAGCTGGAAGTAATGAAAGCTAATAGCAATAAAATACTAAATTATTTTACCATTAGAACACCTAGAATATGGAGTACATTACCTCAGGACATTGTTGACTCACCAAACATTGCAATATTCAAAAATAAAATAGATACATGGTTGAAAGGAAGGGTTTTGGGCTAATGTTTCATGTATGTGGTGGACAATCATGATGGGCAAATCACCTCCTTTTGTCCTATACACCAAAGTACCAAAGTACCAAAGTGCCACTGCACTCTCAAAAAGAAATGGATCAGCCATCATCCACAATCCATAACATTAGAGGGAACTGTCCATCTTCTGTGAGTGACAACTTACTGGACTGCACCACCAAGCATAGACCCGGTTCCACAATGAACCCAAACTGAAGTTTGCCCTGTCACCTGCCATAGTTGTGCTTCCCTGCCATCACTTAAATCATGCTTCTTCCTTAGTCCTGTCCTCAGTAGACACCCCAAACCCCCCTGACCACCCTGCTAAAAAAAGCCCATAGATACAAGCCCATATACTACTGTCACAGTAAGTAGAGTGGCTGATGCCCATCCCAGGGTTTTGTGCTGCTAGGTCTCCAGTGTACCAGCTCAGGGTCTGTCTCTCTCATGCCTCTCTCAGACTGCCAGCTGTAGTCAGACAGAGGGACAGGTCAAGCTGGCCTGTGAACTAGTTGACTACTAGACTAGCAGTCAAGGCAACTTGTAGGCAACCTGTATGTGGTGGCAGGCATGGCATATTGTTGCTGGCAGGAGGAGAGAGCTACCACATGGATAGTCTCTGTTTTCATCCAGTTGAACCAGGCATAGCTGGAGGCACAGTCAGGAGGAGTACTTCTCAGGATACTGGGATGGGATCCATCTTGGACAGTCAACTTGCAGCACTGGATACTGCTGCAGCCAACTAAGGTAAGGGCTGTGAAGAGCACAGTCAGGGTGGACCATGGGAGGGAGTATGAGACATAGGTAGGGCACACATCACATCATGCAATCAGTGGCTTTTTCACACCGAGTGGAATATACTGTTGGATTTTGGAGCCAGATTTGGAATTCCAGCACCGATTCTGATTCCAGCACCTTAACGGAAGTGGAACAAAATTGGTTTTGGTTCTGGAATTACAGAAATCACAATGGATTCTGGACAGAACAGGTTCTAATAAATCCAAGCAATCCTAATTAAAATGCCAACGATAAATCCCTAAACACTACTATCTAGATTACACAGACTGCAATCATAAATGGACTTACTGTATAGTAAGTTGTTATGCATTTTTAAGAGAGAACTGCAGTCATCCTGCAAGCCTGTTATTTCAACATACCAAATATATAAATAAGCCAACAGATGGTCATGAGGACTATCTAGTCTGCTCAATGTAGAGCCCCCTGTTCAGGTGACTTACAGAAGCCCCGTCCCTACTCCCAACAACTCTGACCCTCCTTGATGCCCTATCCCAACCCCTCTTGAGTACAACCACTACCTTCAGGCTGATGACTTCAGATGGGAGTACATTCCACAATGACACCACTTGCTTCATAAAGAAGTATCTCCTGGCCTCTGTTTTAAACCTTTCCCCACCAGTTTGCCCTCTTGTGTTCTTGTTTTCACTTAGGCAAAAGAGGTTCCCAGTATCTACCTTGTTTATAC
The DNA here is from genome assembly GCA_016271365.2 of Neoceratodus forsteri. Classification (NCBI taxonomy): domain Eukaryota; kingdom Metazoa; phylum Chordata; order Ceratodontiformes; family Ceratodontidae; genus Neoceratodus; species Neoceratodus forsteri. Next base: position 602,350,334 of record CM057456.1, on the reverse strand, counting down.
CTTTAAGGTACTTGAGCATTTCAGTCATATCCCCCTCACCCTCCTCTTCTCGAGTGAAACATTGAGGTTTGTCATCTGTCTTCATATGTACTATCCTGCTGGTCCTAAATCATCTTCATTGCCCTCCTCTGCACTGCTTTGACTTGGATCACATCCTTCCTAAGGTAGGACTCCAGTACTATACTCAGTATTTCAGATGTGGGCACACCAGAAATCTGTACAGCAGCAGGATAACCTTCTACCTTCTGCTCCTGAACCTTCTAGATATACACCCAAGCATCTTGTTATCCTTGGCTGCTGCTTTCTTGCACTATATAGACTGCTTTAGGTTGCTGGTAGTAGCTGTCCCCAAATCATTTTCCTCCTCAGATACATGACTTTGACCCAACCCCAATCTGTGTTCAGCCCACATATTCTTGCCACCAATATGCATGACCTTGAACTTCTTAGCATTGAGACCCAGTTGACAGACCACCTCTCTAGCTTTGCAAGGTCCTCCTTCAGGTCTTGTGCCATTCTTCTGAGTTCATCCTCCTACAGAGCTTAGAGTTGTCCTCAAAGAGGCAGGTCTTGCTTTTAATTACATCCCCAACATTGTTTATAAACACACTGAACAACACTTGTCTGAGAATTGACTTTGTGGTATCCTGCTGGTAGGCTTCCTCGTACCAGAGAGTTCTATACACACTGTGACCCTTTGGTACCTATCACCAAACCAATTTGCCACCCATGAGCTAATTTGTTTCCTGACACAGGTCTTCCAACTTCTTGATCATCCTCATGTGCGGAACTGAGTCAAAGGCCTTGCTAAAATTCAAGTAGAGTATGTCTACTGCCTAACCTTTGTCCTCGCCTTCATCACTCAGTCAAAGAAGTCAATCAGTTTGGTCTGACAAGATCACCCTGCCATGAACCCATGCTGTCTCACATCCTTGAGAAGGAACTCAACCAACCTTTTTATCAGAATGGTCTCCATCAGTTTACTCACTATTGAGATTAGGCTGACTTCTGTTCAAGCAGTTTGGAAAATATTGCATCTCCTTCTGTTTTGGTAACATCTGTAGTGGCCTTTGAGTACATACCATGTGTGTTTCTGTTTTTCACAAAGCAGATGGTTCTGTACTCCAGTTTGACAAAATAAAGTAAATGTCCAACACACATACAATATTTACTGGCAAAAATATTTAATTAAACACAGGACATTCTATTCCCACAATAAGTTCAGAACTGTTCTATGCAAAGAGTTTCACAACTGGAAGGCTGGGCCTGTGGTTCAATGGATGAGCAGCCAGCCACTCCCACTTCCTGACCTATATAAGCAGTTCCTCTCAGCCTCCTTCTGAAGCATTTTTTCTTTGCCCCTCCATCCTCCTCCTCCTCCTCCCCTCCTCCTCCTCCAGTGGCGTTGCCTCTCTCCTTCAGGGATTCTTCCTAAGGTACCTTTAGCCAAGGGAACCTTCCCATGGCACCTCTAGGGATGAACCCTCTTCCAGGGTTCTTTGCCTTTGGTACCCCTACAGGGTGGTAATTCCTCTGAAAAAGAGTGTGTGAGTGGCCAAAACCTAAGTAACACAGTTGCACAAGTATAACACTATACTGGCTGTGTAGGCCATTGAATTAATTGTGCAGCATGTGCAAACAAAGCTTAAAGTGCACAGACCTCACCGGCAAATGCCCCAGTGTTTCACCCACTAAATGAACCTTTGCCAGTGGTGGGGCTTGCAACTCTCTTGTCTCCTTTCAATGACCAATCCATACATATCCAATAGTATACATTACTGTGTTTAAATATCCTTAATTAAGGGCTAAGAACACGGCCAGTTGCACAGTATGGCAGTCTACCAGAGTAGATAAAAGTACATGTAAGTGTTTCTGCTTTGGACTTGCACTCTGATAAAATAACCCTTTTAGAACTGTAGGATGATGTTTATGTTATCACAGCTCTTACATTTTTGGCAAAATGCATTTGTGTTCTGCTATAGAATTCTGTGGTCAAAAAGGGCAAAACCTACCTTATAAAACTGGTTTCAAAAATGTTAAAACCTTAGTGGCTGATAGCCATTTTTACCCATTTTATTATCTGAACAAAACAGCATGAGTAAAGACCCAGCTGCCTCTTCACAACGTATTTAAAATCAATACTAACCACACATCCTTGATTGCCCTCACAAACATGAGTGCCACCTTTATTCACTAAAACAAAAAAGTGAACTAGGCTCAAAAAATAAAACTACATTCATTTTTTTTAAAACTTAATTCAATTTTATTCACTCTCTTCTTCTTGCACACATATAATAATAGATGGTGGTGGTTAAAGGGGGATAACATTTCTGGAAAATGGGACATGAGTTCAAACTGGCGGTAAGTGAGGGTGGTGGATAAGGGGGTGGATAAAGGAGGAAGCACTGTACAAAAACTAAAAATAACAGATTTAAATTCTGTTGTTTTTTTGCTGACCCTCACTTGTTCCCCTCCTATCCTTCACAGGGAAATCTCTAATACCTACCCTGTCACACACTTCATGTCCTTATGCAGGGGTGTAGCCAGGGATTTCAGATCTGCACACCAAGTGGACTCACTACTACCCCACCTCCCCTTGTTAGTGTGAGCTACCCCCCCCCCCGAGGTGTAGCCAGATAATATACAAATGTACACCAGGACCATGTTTGTTGCCTCATTTGGCACAATAACTACAACTTTTGTATCTCATGACAATAGTTGTTGCCATGCATGGGTAAATACAAATGCCATGCATTGTTCTCTAAGACACCCACATACTAGCCCAGAGCCTGTAAAGTTGTATTGTCCTTGGGATGCAAAGAGAGTATTAGTGACCAGTCCTTCTAGTTTTGACTCTTATGAATAAAATTACAGAAAGGTTCACTATCTTCTTTGTTAGTTTTCATGGAAAAAGGAAGAAGTTCAGAGCCTATTTGCTACCCCCCCCCCCCAAATAAAATTGCACACCATGGAGTGCTTGGAGTAAGTTGTCTAAATCTATGCTTACCAGGGAAATCTCTGCTGCTTACCCTACCATAGATAAAATAGAAACCATGATTCCATATGAGGCTTTCAGTTGTATGTTTGTGAATGGGTGAACATTCTGTCAGTAGAAATGAGCAGAGGTTTGCATTCTTGTTTTCCATAGTAAACATTCCATCCATTGAATGTGGGAAAGATAAAAAAAAGAAACATGTTGTGGAAAGGGAAGACATAATACAGTATAAAGAAGATGAGAAAAGGCTGGGAAACAGGTAAATGGGAGTGTTGGGTGGGGAAATAGAGGTGTTAAGAACTAACTTAACAAAATGTATATATTTTATTGAGTATAATATTTTAACTTGAGATTTTATACCAATGCTGGGATGTGCTATGACTATTTTGCAAGGTGGATAAACTTATTTAAGTAAAAAACAGTAACAGTTTTAAAATGATTTTATTTTTATTCGTTCTCCTCACAAAATTATGAACCCATTTTACAATCTCAATAAGACACTCCATGGTGTGTTGTGATGAAATAATGACACTTCTTAGGTGGTTGGTCTTTTTCTGCCATCACTGTATATGACTCTATGTTTCTATCTGATTAAAAGCACTCAGTGGTGCCTTGTGCCTTGCAACACACGCAGCATGTGTCCTTATCCTACCAAAGTGCACACCCAGTCGTATTTTAATTCTGAATCATTAAAGTTCTAAAATGGAACTGACTGCCAGTGTGTAAATCAGAAACACCCACTGAGTTTACTTACAGGCCAGTAAAGATGAAACTATAAAAGAATTGAAACCAGTATTTAAAAACAGTTCTATAGGAAAAACATTAAATATTATGGGTAGTTCTCCTTTAAAAGCAATCAAGAGAGGAGCAGTTCTTACTGTACAGTATATCAAATGCTAAGGAATTCTATTGGCAGGAGAACTAATACAGTACTACAAGGCATACTGGCAAATGGATATCTGAAATTTTGGGATGATGAAAGTTTTCCGGTTGCAAGATGTCGACTACCTCTTATAGCTGGTATAACTTTATTGAAACTTTATCCAACTAGCTTGCCAACTCTGTTCTCAGGTAGCTCAGGTATAGATTGACATGAGATCCCACACTGATGTATGTTGAGAACCTCATCATTCTGTTTAATGATGTCTTTATGTCAAGCTGGAAGACTCTGAAAGTTCACAAACCAGATGGCTTATAGAGTGCTGTTTTAAGTCATTTTATTCCTGCATATTTTATAGCTTTGTGTTTTAGTGTGTTTTGTAAGTCCTTCAATATGATGCAATTTTTTGTTGTCTGATTTGACAGTAGTGGTATACATCCCTTTACAATGTACTCATCTTGTTGTTAGTGATTGTGTTGTTGTTTACATGTTGTATTTGCAAATCTTCAATACAAAGTAACCAAAAAGCAAGGTGTCTGAGCATATGATATACACCCAGAAGCTTGCAATGAAATAAATAACTTGGAGTCATGTTTCTAAGAGCACTGGAAACAAAATATTGGAACTGTAAATGTCTCTAGGTACAGAAAATGCTGCGTGGAGTGTGGGTGGGGGAACCACTGGGGTACATTGACAATAATATCTTAGGGTTTGAATTAGCCCTTGGCACCAGTACACCCATGTCAGTGGTTCAAGTCCTGGATGTCAGAGGAGCAGACTTTAACCTGTTTAGGGAATTAGTTTGGGGTAGGTTAATATGGGTAGACAAATACATGGGTGTGGAAAAAAAGTGGGCAGGCACTAAAAAGACTATTCTTGAGGCAACAAAGTCATGCTTGAGGATAATCACCAAGAGAAACAGCTACAGGAGACCATGCTGGTTCTCTAGGAAGGGTAGGGAGGGTATGAGAGCCAAGAGAAAGGCTTTCATCAGATACAAGAAGAACCAATGGATGAAGAATGGAGTGAGTTTAAATAAAATCAAGTAAAATTAAGGGAAGCCAAGAGTGCAGTCACGGATACAAAACCAAACACAGCAGCAAATTATGGAGCTGCTTAAAGTGGGAGAAAACAGTTTTTTAGATATATGAGAGAAAAATGAAAGAAGGGATACGGTATTGTTAGGTCGACAGAGGGGGCAAGATAGTAGAGGAGAACATGCAGAAAGCAGCTGTTCTTAACAACTGCTTCTGCTCTCTTTTTACAGTGGAGAACAGCTGGACTTTGCCAGAAAGCAGCATAAATACTATTGATTGGGGAATCCCAGAAATGATTCAAACTGAATTTGCAAGTGAAAGGGTCAGAAAAGGGTTTGCATACCTGAAGGCAGACAAAGCACCAGGGCTGTATGGAATGCATCCAAGAGTTCTCAATGAACTGGCATTAGAAATGACTGAACCCACAGCAGGGCTATTCAGTTGCTGAATTTGATCAGGGGTGGTTCCAAAGGACAAGAGGGTAGTGGACATAGTTTGCTGCATAAGGGTGGGGACAAGGAGCCACCAGTTAACTACAGACCCATCCTTTCCTGTGTTGTGCGTATACTGAAGGAGACACAAATCAAAGAGGACCTAGTAGAATACCAGGAGAATAATGGGCTCCAGGATAGTAAACAGTATGGGTTCATAGCAGGGAAGTCTTGTCAGACCAACCTGATAGTATTCTCTGACTGGCTGGCTAGGGTGGTAAATAAGGGGCAAGCAGTGGATTCACTCTTCCTTGACTTCGGCAAGGTGTCAGCTCAGTGCCACAAAGAAGATTGCTGAAGAAACTGGAGGATATATCATCTGTAAAGGACATAGTTAGATGGGTGGGTAGTTGGTTAGAGGGAAAACAGCCAAGAATAGTGGTACATTGTGTCAAATCTGGGGCAAGACAGGTCACAAGTGGGATACTGCAGGGTTTAATCCCAGATCCAGTACTTTTCAATATGTTCATTAGCAACATGAGAGAAGGAATCCCAAGCAAGATGCATCTCTTTGCAGATGACACAAAGCTCTGTGGCAGGGTAGACAGTGAGGGTGGCATAGGGACTTGCTGAAGGACCTGCAAAGGTTGTGAGATGGTTCAAGGTTTGGCAATTGAAATTTAATAGAACCACAAAGAATATAACAAATGTACTCCTATATTAGCTGCGTAAATAGTTTATTAATTATTTTATATATAATTATTTGATAATATTAATGTATTAATTTCTACCCAAAACAACAGCTAACGTTTCATGGCTGTTAATGCCACTTCATCAGAATAAACAGTAGGTGGCTCGTAAAGTTAGAACAAAAAAAGTCAAATTATTATTTGGAACTAATGAAATTCTTAATACAGCCTAATATGCTCTGTTGCAAAAACAACCCTGTTTCACCCTGCATGCCCTGGGACCGAATAAGTACAGCACTCCTTCTGCGTAAATTCCACATGTTCTTCTCCCACAGCAGAGTGTTCAGCTCTTGTATATAAAGAGCAGCTCAGATGGGTGTACCACCTCTGTGAGTGAGGAGGGCAGCCCCACACAAGGGTATCAGCTTCACAAGTTTTGTCATTTCTTTTAAGAAAATTATGTATTTCAGGGCAGACAAATTAAATACAGTCCAAGTATGCAAAGTATGGAACCTAAAGAGAATGGTGTATTCCAGGGAGTCAACATGGGGAATTGTGAGTACTATTATAACAACCATGACAGCCTGTCAGTGACCTTAGGCTGTCACAGCTACAACAGCTTGTGCATTCCATTTGAGTCCCACTTAATTAAAATATTGGACAGTCTGGAAACAGTGCAGCATAGAGTGCCAAAATGACTCATGGCCTGCAGGACAGATTCCATGAGGATCGACTTCAGGCTCCGAACATGTATTCACTGCAGTACAGAAGGGAGAAAGGCAATATGATAGAGACCTTCAAGTCACTGAAAGGAATTAATAAGGTACACTGCATGGAACTATACACCATGGGCCAGATATTCAAACCATAGTGCGGCGCGCAAACCAATAGCGCAGCAATAGCGCTGGATTAGCGCGGACCCGCCATATTCAAAGGACCAGTTAGCATGCACTAACAGCATTAGCGCAGAGCAAACCACTATTGTATGCAAGGGGCAAAAGGAAGGGGGCCAAGAGAGACATGCAAGGGGAAATTCAAAGGTCCAGTGCCGTGTTAGGATACAGAAGGCACTTGAGGCCTAGGCCAGTTACCGCCTATAAAGGCTGGTCTAAACACAGGCAAAACACAGAGGAGGAGGGACCAGCACAGGAGTGGGGAATATGTGCAGTGCCAGTAGCAGTGATGCTGCCATTGAAGGCAGCTGTAGTGGAGGAGGAGGAGAGGGAGCAGGCACAACATGGGCCACAACGCAGGCCAAGGAGACGATATGCTGCAAACAGGCTGTACCGGCCCAGGGTCTCCTTCAAGACCCTGCCTGATGACCACATCATTGGCTGGTACTGGATGAACAGGGGAATGTTGAGGCAGCTGTGTGAACTCCTGCATGAGCAGCTGCACCCAAATACCAGACGCAGTCATGCCATGACAGTGGAGGAGAAGGTGACAGCAGCGATGTGCTTCCTTGCCACAGGGACGTTCCAATGACCATCGGGGGACACCATTGGGGTAACGCAGTCTGCCACCTCATGCCTCCTGACCCAGTTCCTAGATGCTCTCCTGCCACATGCTGGGGAATTTATAGTATTCCCCAGCACGGCAGCAGAGCGCAGAGAAACAATGCAGCAGTTCCATTGAGTTGCACACCTACCATCTGTACTGGATGCCATTGACTGCACCCATGTCCCCATCCATGCACCACCTGGCGATGGCAGAGATGTGTACGTCAACAGGAAGGGGTACCACTCCATCAACTGCCAGGTGGTGTGCAATGTGGCTGAGCGCATCAGCAATGTCTATGCACAGTACCCCGGCAGTGCCCACGACGCCTTCATCTGGCACCAGTCCCAGCTGTGCCAGGCCTTTGAGGAGGGCAGGATACCCAGTGGGCAACTAGTTGGTGAGTTGCAGCATACAAGGCAAACATGCAACAGCATGGATGGGGGCAGGCATTGTAGGCCAGGGAAGGGGTGTGGAAGGCCACAGAGAGGTGCAGGACAGCAGCTGACAGACCGCAGTATGGCACTAACAGGTATACACTTCTTGACAGGGGACAGTGCCTATCCCCTGCGACCCTGGCTGCTGACACCAGTACTCCGACTGGCCACAGTGGCTGAGGAGCTGTACAACGAGGCACATGCCAGAACAAGGAACATCATAGAGAGGGTGTTTGGCATCCTGAAGATGTGATTCAGATGCCCAGACACATCAGGTGGTGCCCTACAGTATACACCTCAGAAGGTATGCCGTATCTTCCTAGCCTGTTGTATGCTGCACAACATGGCAATGAACCATGGGATACAGGCACCTGAACCTGCGGGACAGTCTGACAGTGAGCCAGAGCCAGCGGTCAGGGGGATAGTGGAGCAACTTGAGAGGAGGGACCCTCACATGGCACGCAGGGCCCTACAGCACTGGGACAACATCATCAGGACACTGCAACAGACCAGAGGGTAAGTACAGACTGCACAACAACCTGAAAGAGTACAAGTGATTAGCATTTTAATGTGCACAGACTAACATACCACTGACACCAACAATCACATCAGTAAACAAACCCAGTGTAATAGACAAATAATGTGTGCATGTGGTGTGAGGCCGGAATTGTGCAGCACATACGTGGGGGGGACACACACAAATGGTGTATTCTTGGTGGGGAAGTGTCCTGTGAGGGTAAGGGGGGCAACTGTGTTGGTGGGAGTGTGTGTGTGTGTGTGTGTGTGTGTGTGTGTGTGTGTGTGTGCACGTCTGCACATGCATGTGGGAGATGCATGCAGAGTACTGCAGACAGATTGTGGGTATCACCAACGCCGACACCCACGCATGCGCCGTGTGCCCGTACCATGGGATATGGACCCTGGGGTGCTCTGTGCAGAGGACAAAGCTGAAGTGAAAGGGTAGGCAGGCAGTATTGACCTCCTGTGCCCCCGGGGGACGGTGGAGACCGACAGGGTGGATGGACGGCCACGCGCCACTGGGTTGCAGGTGGAGTGTGTGATGCAGCCGAGCTGGAACCAGTGCCAGCCCTGTGCCCACGGTGTGCCTGCCTGAGTGCCATTCTGCCATCTGCACCATGACCAACCATCCCATGCTGGCGACCAACAGGCACACCACGCATGACATTACCAATGTCCACCACTGCAGCAGTTAAGCCAGAGAAGCCACGGTCTATGGCACCCACCAGGTGGCCCAATCTGTCCTCTGCTTGCTGCTTAGCTTGGGCAAAGCCCACTGAAATTGCCTCCCTTATCTGACCCAGCTCATGTCACAGCTCACGTCGCATGGCATGCAGGTCCAGACGGGCCTCCTGCTGGGAGGTGACAGCAGCCTGCAGGAGTGGCCAGGCACCATGGCCTTCATGCACCAGAGGCACAGAACCCCCAGCAGCAGCTGGCAGTGGTGCCTATGGCAATGGAGCAACTGGTACATCCAGCTGCTGACTACTACTGGTGGTGGCCTGTGGCACTGTATGGACGTTAACCCCAGCATGTGTTTGACACTGCACACCCTGCTGTCCTGCAATTTCTCCCACACCGTCCACCACCGTGTGTTCAGCTACAGCCACACTGGTGACACCTACGGAACCACTCTGACCAGTTCCATGGCCTGCAAGCAGCCCCACCCCTGCATCCCTGGCACAGGAATGGCCAGGTGCTGAGAATAGTCGGAGACATCAGTGTCAACCGCACTGGTGACAGTGACCAGCAGTACCTCTCCCACCCCATCATCCTCAGTTTGTGCAGCATCCAGGTGCCCACTGTACCCTAACACCCCTAGTGAGGTGTGACCCCGCTCCCCAGGCAGTTGCACACCCTGTCCACGGGAATGCCAGACATGCATTGGGTCCATGCGGCCCTGAGCTTGACACAGTCCAGATGTTGATGGATGTTTGTCATCCTCCTCTTCCACAACATTGGGAATCTGGCTGAACATCTGTGGTACATCCTGTAGTGGTGCAGGCCTGTCAGAGAGTACTGTGAAGAGAATAGGGACAGGGTCAGTCACCCATCCATGGACACTGTGGCCAACACCACCACCACCACACCATGCAGCCCTCAGGACAGGAACATGCACCCACCCACCCCACAGTGACCATGGCCATGCCAGGCATCAGTTTGGCAGGATACAGTGCACCCTGTGCAGGACACCAACAGCATGACTGTGCACCCTTGCCTGCACCACATACAGGGGTTACACATGCGAATACAGACCTGGCCTTGGAAGTGCGAGGGTCATCTCACAACCACCACCCGGCACGCCTGTCACTGCCACCATCCGCAGTGTTGATGCCACCACCGCCATGTGTGACTCCTCCACACGCTGCTGGTGTTCAGGCAGACCACCACTGGTCCTGGTCCTGTCCCTCTGTCAGTGTGCCTCCTCCTCCTTTGCACATCGCAGGAGGTCATTCCATCTTTTCCGGACTGCTTCTGTTGATCTCCCACGGCCCCCGACCGCATTCACAGCTGCAGTTACCTCCTCCCAAGCTTGACGCACAACAGCATCGGTGGCCCTGTGTGTGTGTAACACATGCTCCCTTTCTTTCACCTCATGTGCAAGGGTGTTCAGCTCATCCTGAGAGAATTTGTGGGCACGGATGCTCTCCTGTCGGGCCACCACACCTATGGGATAATCAAGAGGGGACAGGTGTCAGTGGCTGTGTCAGTGCTGCACTGCATCACAAAGTAGACATCACGATATCATCCTCTACAGTGCCACAGGCCACATGGACATATCAGATCGCTGCATGTGCCTGTATGGTGCACACGCCCACATAGCCGCTGTCTGTCCCGTGTATGGACAGCAAGTGGTGTACACACATGTGCACTGCTGTGGCCTGTGTCTGCCATGAACCCCCATGACTGTGTTGTGCCCCATTTGAGCATCACAGAGTTTGTGAGGACAAGTGCGCTAGCAATGTCAGGACACCATGCTGCCTGGGACAGCACATCGCTGGTACACTGTGTACGTTCTGCGGGGGGGGTACAGGCCATCAAACCACACATCCAGGGAGACAAGTCGGTGCACCATCACGGTAGTGCACCAGTGCACCTGGCTGGCAGACACATTGTGCATGCAGTGGCACATGGCACAGTTACCTGCAGGGGAATGTGCACAATGCAGTGGACGGTAGTGGTCCCACGGTGGTCATACATACCTGCCTCTCGCTGTTCATCCCCCTGTTGCATATCTCTTTCCATGTTGTACATTCACACTGCTGTAATCACGCCACAGTACCACAACACAACACTGGTGGTGCACTGCTTGCCCTTTTATAGCCCACCCAGGCAATCAGGCCTGTTAGTCATGTAAATGAGCGCATAATGATATGCTAATCACACGGTTTGCCCCATGCATACACAAGTACCCTCATTTGCATACACCCATTGAATATGGCTCTGAATAGCCCTAGCACAGCAGCACTGGGCAAAGGCCAGCGCAGGGCTATTGGAGGGTCAGCGCCACGCTAGCCAACTAGCGCTGTGCTATGTGCAGTATGCATGCTCATGGGGCCCCTTGTCCGCGCTGTCACTCTGTCATAGCATGATGTAGCACTGCGCTAAACAGCATTATCGCGGCACTACATGCATGCGCAGTACTTGGGCCCAGGGTCACGGTAGGGGTCACACATGCGCATTGCGAACACTTTCTGTTAGCGCGGCGCTACGGCATACGTCTGCGTGGCACTAGACTGCAGTACTAGGGAGTGTCAGGGTGTGTGGACAGTCAGTGTTACACTGTTTCACTGGTTAATTTGCCCCCTTCCACAGCAGCAATGTCTGTGAGACATAGGCAAAGGGCAGTGGTGGACCGTGACAGGCTATAGGATGAGGTGGAGATGGCCAACCTGGTGAAGTTGACTGAGAGGTTCCATCAGTGCCTATTTTGACCGGTCCGGGAGGGCGACCTTCCCCGTAGCCAGGTCTGGGCTTCAATTGCCCATCACCTAACTGCTATCACGGGTATACCCCATGATGGTGAGAAGTGCCGCCATCGCTACGTTGACATCAGGCGCAGGCAGCACCCACTGCTTGAATGCTGCAGGGCGATGGTTTGGGAGGGGACTGTGCCTGTGCCAGGTAAGTGATGACTGTCACGGTGCTGCTGGCATGGGTGGTGGGGCTGTGTGTACCGTGGTGTGCTTGTGTGCATGTGTGTTGCTGTGCTGGACATGTTGCTCATGTACCATGAGATCCTCCAATCCATTCGGTGTGTACTGTATGGGACAGGGGTAGACGGTGTGCACTGACCCATGTCATGCTTGGCATGGCTTTGGTGGTGCACTGCACCTGTGTGCCAGTGATGCGTGTGTTGTGCTACACCACTGGGGTACAGGGTGGTATTTAGCGTACTGTGGTGGCTGATATTGTAGTAATGCTGCTGTACCCTCTTCCCACTGCAGAGCACCAAGGACACACCGGAGACAGGCGGGACGAGACGCTGGCTGGACAGGGGCCATCCACCGACAGGCACAGGGTGCCTCTGATGGCACAGCGTGTGGCGGAGAGCAGTGACGGTAACAGGGGTGTGTTGCGTGAGTACTGTGTGATATTATGCTTTTCTACTATGTGTCTGACTTTACAGGCAGGCAGTAGAGCAAGGGTGTAGCCAGGCATACGCACTGTACACATTTGTGTACAGTTTTGTGTAGTGCATGTCCCAATCTATTTGCCTTTCTGTCAACAGTTACTAACTACACCATACATTTTGGGTCACTGTAGGCCACTGAGGTGTGGCCCTGTTTGAAATGCTGTTGTGTAGGAGACAGATACATGTATAACCTCATTAGAGAGTAGGGGAATCATCTGACAGACATCATACCCTTTTGGAAGGGGTGTACCATTTGGAGTTGCCGAGTACATCATTTGTAAGGGGAGTGTGGCTGTTGGGGATTGTGTGTAGAACATGTGAATGTCTGGCTACACCCCTGCACTACAGTGCTGTGTCAGGTGTCGTGGGCCAGTTGGCTAGGTAATCCAGGCCAGATGTGAGATGGCTGCGTGCATTTCTGTTGTTCTCCTTGCCTCCATTGCCTTGTCTTCTGCTGCGAGGCCTGTGACATGGCTTGCTGTGTGTCTTATCTATTGTTGCCATTGCCACCATGTGTACTGATATCTGCCTTGTACTGCCATGTGCGTCATGTTGCTTTTATGGCCACCATTGTGGGAGGATGATGCATGTCTCTGCATGGCTGTAGGCGAGTCGTTATGCCTGGGGGCGGGGGATTACTGGGGTTGGCCTGTCGTGCTGCCTGTTACTGCTGCTGCTGTTGTCCTGTCTGCCATGGCAACAGTGTTCTCCATCTCTCATGGCATGTCTCATTTACAGTACCATGTATAACATGTCAGTATCTGTGCAGGACATTTTGTAGCGCATTCCAGGGCTATGCACACCATGGCGTGCGGGGGAGGGTGTGGACACTGTTTCATGTGGTGCAAGCATTTCCCTGCCAGTGTACTGTCATGTTGGCATTGACACCGGTATGTTATTGTGTGTCCTTGTCCGACCTCTGTGGCGGACATGCACGCGGCTGTTGGGGAAGGGTCCTTTGAGACTATGGTACCACACGGGTCTGTGTGGCTGTACATTGCATGTGTGCCTGTTGCAGCATGTGTGTCGGCAGGCATCCTCCAAGCACTCAATGGTGGGCAATTTGATTTCTGGTGGGGAGTTGGCCAATAGGCAATGAACTGCTTACTTAATGTATGATGCCTAACAATGGCAATGTTGTACCTTTCTGTGTTTAATTCATTGTGGTCTACACTAGGAGGACTGGTCACTATGACTGACTGTGTATCCCATGGCCATTACAACTGTACAGGTTGTGGGCTGGTATGTGGGTGTCTTGGGGAGCAATGCATGGCTTTGTATTTACGCATGCAGGGCAGCGCCCATTGTCATGGGTTTCATACATTGTATCTTGTATGCCACTGGCAGCAACAGACACAGTCCTGGTGTACGTTTGTATATTGTCAGGCTACACTCCAGGGTGGGGTAGCCCACCTTAACAGTGGGGAGGGGGTTGCAGTGTGTCCACATGGTGTGCAGTTGTGGCCTCCCTGACTACACCCCTGCCTGTGGGCTCAAGCTCTGTTGTGAGGGCCATTGTCCCCCAGAGGGTGCTGTCCCTCTTTCCCTGCAGTGCATGTTGTTTGTGCACATGTTATGCAAGTGTGCTGCAGGAGTTGTTCTGTGTTCTGTGGTAGCATGGTGTGCTGGTTGTCAGCCCCTATGGCAGATGCTGCTCCCTCAGGTGTGTGTGTGTGCCTCGCCATGCCTTGACTACCAGGGTGACACTGTTCTGTGCATGCCATTGGCCTACCGCTGCACTGCCACTGGTGGACCATGGCCGGTGTCTGTGTTTCACATGTGTGTGTCTTCTTGCATGTGCGCCTTTAACGGTGCTGCCACTATGGGTGGTGGCACAGCACTGTGCCATTCTCTTCACCACTGTGGGCCCCTCACCCTTCTGTTGTGGCAAGTGGTGTGGGTGGGCATTGGCACTTCCCGTGGTTGTGTACTGCTTGGCTACCTGTCCTGCAGTCCCTACTGTTCTGTTGCCAGTGTCGTTGTCCTCTGTGGTAATTGGGTCTCTGTGGTCCATGTCGAGTCTCTATCTGTGTCACTTGCCACTGTTGCACACTTATGTCAGTCACCCACCTGTTCAGGGCTTCCTGTCATCATTTGTACAGCTGCTGTGTTATAGCATCGTGGGTGGCAGTTTGGCTGGATCTCTACAGTTCTTGTGGAGGGCAGCAGTGAGGGTGGGTCACTGTTGGGGGTGTACAGGACAGGCATGTGTGGTTACACACCTGGTTGGGGCTGTGGCACCTTCTCCAGTTGGTGTCATCTGTATTGTGTACCATAGCTGTGTGACCATGGTCAGCATGTCCCACCATGTGTCATCCCATGTGCATGTCATTCAGTGTCCACTTGTTGTTCACATCTCTGAGGGTGGCTGTCTGTTTGCACTGTTACAATCTGCATGCCACTGTGCTGGCTGGCCTCCACGTTGTTGGGTTTCTCAGCATAAATCTATGCATATCCATGTACATTGGGGTGTTGCATGCTGCCTGTTATGTACTGCCTTATCCTGCAGGCACAAGTTAGTGTGTGTTGTGGTTTGTTCCATACTAGCACATGGGCATGGTTGCTGGGGCATGCTGTCCACTGTGTGGTGGTACATGGTGCCTTTGTGTCATTGTCATGCCCTGATATGGTCCCCCTTTCTCCTGTAGGTCTACGTCGGTCATCACTGTGGGCCACCCGTCCAGAAGAGGGTGAAGGCAGGGAGGAGCTGTTACGGAGGCTGGTGCGGAAACAGCGTACCCTAATCGAGCAGCAAGCTGTTTTGATTGCTGAGACACAGCGTGTTGCGGCCATCCTGGATGAACGTCTGCCAGTGCCTGCCTGCACCTAACCCCTGCATACTTTTTCCAGTAGCCTGCTTCCTGTCCATGGCCCACTGTCCCTAGCCCTGTATCTGCCATCCTGTTCCCCTCCATTGCTTCCTATTTCGACATCCCTCTCCCATCCACATTCTTACCCCATTGTTATGTTGATATATTTAACTTTTGCCTGTTTGCATTGTTACTGTTGTTTTCCCCATTGTTTTCAGTCCCTTTGTTATGCCTGCCCTTTTCCCTTTCATTATGTTTTTCTTGCATCCCATTTTTATGAACGGTGTTCTGCTCTGTTTTGATTATTTTTTCTGTATATATGTTCATATTGCCTTTGTGCCTTAACTGTTCACGTTTTGCATTATACTTTATTATGCTTGACATTCCTGTATCCTGTGTCTTTTTGGGGTGGACTTGGGATTTGACAGTGTTCTGTGGTATTCTGATTTCCCTTGTGGTTCCAGGTTATTCCATTCCTTTCACTAGTACTGCAGTTGTGTCTGGCTGGGCTGTTTTGCTTTCCTGTGTTCCTGGACAGCTGCTTACACCTCTGACACTTTGTTTCTGTGGGTGTTTGCACTGCCTCTGTCTGATTGCTATATTCAGTGCTGTCTTCTCTTCTATATTCAGTGCTGTCTTAATCCTGGGCAATGTTTGCCCTGCACTCCTGGGCCTGTTTGCCCGGCTTCCTTCGCTTGCTATATTCAGCTGGTTTTGCACCGGGCTATTCATTTTGAATATAGCTATGTTTTTGCTCTGGGCAGAGTTTGCCCACCGGGCAGTGCTAATTTAGCCCCGGGGCAAAGTTTTGAATATCTGGCCCCATGTTTATTAAAAGTAGAATGCCAGGTTATGAGTGGAAACTATTAAATGGGGGAAAGTCTGGAGGAACTTGAGGAAGTTCTGTTTTACAGAGAGTGATTGAGTTATGGAAAAGCAAGCCAGCTGAAGTGGTGGGTGTCAAAACAATGCATGGCTTCAAGCATGAGTGGAAAAGAGTAAAAGGCTTAATAGTGTCCCAGAAAAAGGGGGGGGTAGTAAGGCAGATAAAATGGATGGTGGGAGAGTGGGTATAAACTACACTTAGACAATAGGTCTCGGGGTAGGCTACGGTACTGCAGGCAGACTGTATGGACCAATGGTCTTTTTCTGCCATAATTTTTCTGCATTTCTACAGCACACAGATAGGTCTGGATGAAATTTGTACCTGTGGTTTGCTTTTGTTTGTGATGCCTTCTGTTCCTTCTTTAAGCCAGAACAGTCTAAATTCCTAAATAATAGTTTGTACGTACTACTCATGATACACTGTACTGGGCTGTATGTGTAATTCATTAAAATGTAACTTTATGGGGAACAGGATGGCTTAGTGGATTGATAGCAGGTTAAGGAGTTTTTGACCTGTATGTCACTGGTTCAAATCCAACCTACTGCAAGTCATAGTGGCTGAAAATCATAATCGCATGAGGGCTAGTCAGTGACTTATGAGAAATGAGTTGTGGTCGTCTCATTCCAGTTCCCAGTGGGTAGCTATTCACAACACAGTTGGCACTAATTTGCACTCTTGATGGCAGTCTGACATGAAAAGCAAAGGACCAAATGCGCATGGAGTCAGAAGCCTCGCACTTCTGTGATAGTCCCCTCCATGCCAGGGTCAAGGCACATTGCCGGACCAGTGTTGGAAAGCTTGCCTTATGATTGTCACCTGTGGTGTATCTATCATGCGGATAAACAGAAGGCTCCAGTTTCCAGTGCTGTCAATCTGGAACTTTCATGATCACTAAATATTTACACACAGAAAAAAATATTAAAAAATGTAATCTTATTGAAAACATCCTTTTTCTACAACCTTTACCTCAGAGTTGTTTTCTTTTGCATTGTGGTCCATTCTTTTCAGATAACACAATATAAAATGAGAAAGCGACATTTCTTATGCCGCAAAATGGAGCACGTGGGAGCTGAACTACAATTTGGTGATGTAAAGTGAATTTCATATACACAATATTCCACAGTGATTTACAAGTCCCGAACAGCTGCACAAGACATTAGGCATTCAAATGACCACTTGGTGAGACCGAGGGATGTTAAACACAAAGAAAGAGAGAGAGGTTTTTAGTCACTTGCTCAAAGTTATGCTGTAAGGAAGTGGTGGTAGTGGGATTTAAACCTGGGTCTCAAGATTCATAGCTCTGTAATCTGACCATATAAAATGCTCCACAGTAGATTGGAACATCCTTGTTGTACCCAGGATCTGCAGTGTGTGTGTGTGTGTGTGTGTGTATGTATGTGTGTGTGTGGGTGTGTGTCTGGGGGTGAGTATAGTTAGGACATTACATATCTGTTAATACAGAAAACATGAAACTTGATGCAGATCTATATTTTTGTTTGTTTTGTCTTTGAGAAAGAGGAAGAAAAGGAAGAAACTAAAAACATGACAGAGATGAATGACACCTTTATTAGGCAAACACACGGCTTTAGAGTGCAAGCTGTTGGACCCTTAGTGGTCTCTTCATTAGGGTTATGTAATTCCCATGATGTACTAGATTGGGGTATACCAGTTAAATGTTTGATACATCATAATTATATCCTGTATAATATTCCCTGTGTTATTATTGTGACCTTGCATTTCAATCTTGCATTGTATTGTAATCTCCTGAGTCATGCCTGAAAATAAGCAAATGTTTGCCTAGTGCACCCCACCTAGTAAACAAAAACTAAATAAATGAATAATACAGTATATGCAGTGGTGTGCTGCTTTAAAATGTGACTTTCCTAGAACATGCTTGCATAGCCAGCATCTCAAAGTTCTTATCATTGACAATCATTTCTTTTCACATGATATAGTATGCCATGAAAAGTGGGCATACCATGTACCCCAAACTAGGGCAACAAAAAATGAAATGGCATTCTATATAGTGGCTTTACAACACAATGAATTCCAGAGTGACTTACAATTTACCTTGAAAACCCCTCAGGGGAAGGGTAGGTACGAGCAGCATGACCCAGGGATCGCTTTAGGACTGGTTCTCTTTAACATATATTTTTTGTGATATGGGGGAAGGGGTCCAGGGAAAGGCATGCCTCTTCACTGATGATACCAAGGTCTATGGAAGAGTGGACATTGAGAAGGGACTAAGGGCCATCAAGAAAGATCTGGAAATTCTGGAGAGGTGGTCAAGGATGTAGCAGCTACATCGGAACACAAACAAATCCAAGGTAATGACCATTGGGGCCTAGAGCCCACAAACAGAGCACAACGTGAATGGGGTGGTAGTGGAGAATACATCAGATGAAAGGGACCTGCGGGTGTTAATAATGGAGAACATGAAGGCATTGGCACAGTGTAGTAGGGCTGTGGGCAAGGCAAATCAGATACTGGGATGCATACAGAATGATCACTAGCAGAAGGAGGGAGACAATACAGCCCATGTATAGATTCCCGGTTTACTGACACTTGAATTATTGTACATAATTTTGGAGCCCACATTTGCAGAAGGATGGGAACAGGTTAGGGATGGTGCAGAGACGAGCCACCAAAATGATAAAGAGGCAAAATTGTAGATCCTACCAGAAGCACTGTGAGGATCTAATCATGCACACGCTGGAGAACAGGAGGAAGATGGGCGACACGATTGAGATGTTCACGTACTACCACAGAAAAACTAAGTGGACAGCTGCAAGTTGTTCACAATGATTGATAACACAGGCGCCAGGGTAATTCCCTGCTCCTGGCGGGGAGTGTAGGTTCAAGAAGGATATCAGGAAGTACTTTTTACAGAAAGAGTGGTGATGGACTAGGATATGCCTCTGAAGGAGATCATTGGTGTTGAAACAATGGATGGGTTCAAAATGGGATGGGACAGGCACATGACAATAATGCATAAGGCGGCAGACATGGTGGGGGGGGAGTAGGGAGGACTAACAAGGGCACAATCCCAAAATTAGACAGGCTGGAGTAGACGGAAGATGCCACTAGTTCATTATCTGCCATCATTTTCTGTGTTGCTATAAGCAATGGAATCAGCTATTAGCTTTTTAGAAAATGGGCAGAATGCATTTTCTATTGTGATTGGCTGAAACTACCTCCAACCTGGGCATCTATTTTTCAATAGACACCCAGCAAAATATAAGTACCAGCCCAAGTGCCACCTTACAATATACCCTTCTACCATGCTGCCCAGTCTGCTTTCTAACTGGCTGAAAGTAGCTGATAAAATGTAAATATCCCTGCCATGTTTTTCTCCCGCTTAGCGAGAGCTACTGGTCTGCCTAGGGTTGCCACCTGTCAGGTTTTTTACCTGGTGATCAGGTTTTCAAGGTCCCTATCAGGTAATCCGGGTTTGCTCTGTGCTGGTCAGGTTTTTGAGCCATTTTGAGTGCTCACATACTTTTGAAACAAATGTTGTCATATTATTCATTGTTTCAGCTGCATGTCCGCTTACAAACAAGTTCTGTTGTCAGTACAGCCCTTTGTGTGTGAAAGCAGTCAGCCTGGGAGGTGTAAAGTGTGGCCATTAACACCATTAGCACTTACTTAACCTAATCTTTTCTGCTACATCTTAAAGTGGCATAGCAGCACAGCTGCCCCCACCTTTTGTAACAGATCCAATTGTCTTCCACTTTCATTTGCTGGTATACATTTTCATTGCTAACAGAATTAGGCATTTTTAAATGTTTTAAATTATTTTTTTTCCTCAAGAAAAATGTATGGCCACTTCTTTGGCTTTGAAATAGTACTGTGGACATGAACAGGGAATGGAGCCAGAAAAATATATAAAGTACACATTACAGGAAACAATTTCTTAAGTATTATTATATACCATGTGTACTGTTGTATGCTATTTACAGTATTTCCCTTGTCTTCCCCCCAGATCATATCAGTAAGTGATATTTCTTTTATCTCTGTATATTTATTTGGTAAACCAATGTCAATAGATAAATAAATACATAAGTAAATGGATGACTAGGAAGAACCTAGGAAAGTAACTAACAGGTACAGTACAGTATCTTAACATTTTTGTTGAACTGTTGCTTTAAGCATTGTCTTTTATTGATATAACAAATGGCCTTCTAGGAGGAACAATGCATGAGTCATGAAAAGGGGTGGGGCTAGGGGTGGAGCTTAGGATCCGGTTTTTGCCCCATCCAAAGGTGGCAACCCTAGGTCTGCCCCCCCACCCCGCCAACACTCTTTCTCTTAGTATCACTTTGCACTTAATAAAAGTAAAAGAATAACTCAGGCGCTGATCATTTTCCAGTCAGAAAAGTGAAAACAGCCATCTTCTTTTAAAATGGCACCACTCTCACGGCCGTGTTTTCACACAACGCAGTGACCATAAACACAGTGAAGCTGTCAGTCACATCAGCTTCATCCTGCATGCGCAGTTTAAAAAAGCAGGAAACAAGTTACACAAAACACACTCTCTTCACATTAACTAAAATAAATCATGTACCTCACAAATCTCCCTCACAGCAGATACACTGCCACTTCCACTGCGGTCAAGGTCACAAGCTCAACACACAGCTTCCGACTTGCGACTACACACAGCTTCCGATTTGCCACAACAAAAAAAAAAAACCACAATCTTGAATAAAGGGAAATTAATTTTAAAATGCCCTAACACTGGTACAGGCATTTTTTTATTCTGAGTGCTTCTTGAGGTTGCAATCTGTAGTTGTGTGTAGTGGGGGTCAATTCCCCAGAACAGTTTGTAAGCAGCAATAGGGACTTGGAACAGCCTATGGACTACTTTCTAAATTAACAATTTTTTCTAATACTTATATCCATTTTTTTACATTCATTTCCTCTCTTATTTTACCACTTAATAAAAACTTACTTAGATGGCCATTTTCTAAGTGCAATAATACAGTCCAGGGTGGGCATTATTGAGAAATACCGGATCACCCAGGGGCTATAAGGCCCTCTGCCTATGGCATCAGGCCTCATTACATCCCTGGGCTGTCCGGTATATAAAGAGAATAAAGTATGGGTCAGGGTGTGTAACAAGATTTTACACACACCCGAGTTGTGGGATGCTACATAAACCCTGAGGCGAAGCCGAAGGGTTGTGGAGCATCCCACAACGTAGGGTGTGTGTGAAATCAGTTTGGACACACATCTGATTCATAGTTTTATTTTATATAATTGCTGGGTTTCTTTTCACCTCAGCAATTATATAAAATAAAAGCTTCCAGTGTATCCACCGTGTGGCTTTCAGGTGCCAATTTGAATCACTGTATTTTAAAACATTTTGTTTTTGTCCTGGTTTGTGAGGTTTTCATTGTGTGTGTGGGGGGGGAACTTATCGCCGAGTTCTTCTGGCGGTGGCGGTGCTGTTTCGGGAGAGGTGGAAGCAGTACACGGTCTTGAGTGGTGGTGCTGCTGCGTGAGGATGAGCACAGCAAGGGAAACTGCGCGTGTTTGCCGTTATAAACACTCCTTTATAACAGCAAATTATGCCACGGTTTCCCTATGGAAAAAAGGGGAAGCTGGCTATTATTTCCCAATAATGCCCACCATGTCAGGTGTTATTGCTTACATTGTTAACAGGGCCCTTGAAACTACCAGAAATTCAGGCCTGTCATGTGCACATATGCCATCACAGAGTAAAACAGCAATGTAAACAATACATATCTTAATGATCTGTAACAGAACTCCTCCTAACCATGGAAACAAAACATTACTCGAACTGCATCTGCTTAAATATGTACCTTTTGTCTTTTGTGCTCCATTTTTGTACCCATGCCAGTTTTACTGCTCTCTGTTATGTCATTCACTTCTTTGTGAAGTTTCTCTGCTTCAGTGCATCCTTAAAAAGGAATGGCTTGTATGCCCAAGGAGTTTACCATATCTACCTTTTCTTAGCAGGTGAACAAATATTTGTCTTTGAATGTTTTCCCCCTTAACTAAGAAGATAACATAAGTTGGTGTATGACAGCTTCATCGGTCATGTGCATCCACAGGGCCTAACAGACAGAGCTGCTGTTCCAGTATGGGTAAGCAGTATAGTGAAGTACTGTGACTACAAAAGATATATATAATGAAAACCATATACAGTATATTATTTTAACATTTCCTTCACTGTATGTCTAGTAGAAACTGTAAAAGCCTTAACAAAACACTTAGGTCTTTCACAGCCTCCCTACTCCTTTTGCTCAGGCTTATTCACGTTAAAGACATTACAGTTACCTGTTATTTTATTAATTTGGAATTTCACATTTAGAAAATGCAACTGGGTTTCTGCAGAGGATCATGTATTCATACCTTAAGGAAATGTTGGAATCAGAAATGAAATCATGTTCCATTAGTCCAAAGAAGGGCTCCCAGTTCTGCAGGAACTGTTCATTTTTATTAAAAACTGAAACAATATGAGGAAATTACTCACAGTAGTAATGTTGTTTCTTCTTAAGGGATCACACACTGTGCACGTTGCGTAATCCGGGCACGTTGGCATATCCAAGTCTAAATGCCACATAGTAGGGTCCTGTGGAAATAGTGGGTTTGAATCCCACAGCTTCCACTTGCAGACTGTGTGACCCTAAGCAAGTCACTTAACTTCCCTGTGCTCCCAGGTCACACCAGCTTAGTGTGCTAGTCCTGCTTAAACAACTAACAAAAAAAAAATATTAGTGCGGTATCCCTTAAGAAGAGACAACATTACTATTGGCCCTATGCACTAATGGGTGAGTTATACACATCTGAGGAGCGTACCTCACCTGCTTACCTTCATGGCCCTGGACAGGAGCAGGTTGCACGGAATGCACAATCACATGCACCCACTGGGTGCCTGTCCGTGGTGACACCCCATGGCACACAGAGTCATGCAGGTGGTCGGGGTGGAGACATGGAACCAAGTGGGCATCCAATCAGATGCCCGTACCAGGCCCCACGGTGAATCCCCTGCACCCCTGTGGCAGGTGCACAGTTCAGGAGGATGCCGCGCACTGCGGCAAAAGTAGCCCACCCACTGGGCATTCATCTGAGCTCCCTCCCCAGCACTCCCCTGCAGCCTAGTGGGTTGGGGAGGCATGGATGTCCATTGCCCAGTGCTACTGCATCCAGTGGCCAGAGAACATGGGGGCATGTACCGGGTTATGACTGGTCTTGGCTGGCATACCCGGCACCCCCTGAGCCTGGCACTATGTGGCTTAATGCATGCCACATACTGCAAGCACATCCCTGACATGCCCCTGGCATGGGGCTCCTCGATTGTCCTGGGAGGCAGGCATATATGTGCATTGCTCACCCATGGTGAATGCCACTGGGGGTCCATGGGACCCCTGCTGTGTGGCATTCACACTTAAGGTAGCCTACGTGACTCAGATGCGTGGCATGTAGGCAACTTTTATAGAAACATAGAACCAAAGACTTTGATGGCAGATAAGGACCACTTGGTCCACCTAGTCTGCCCATTTCCCGACCTATTGGATAAGCCGCAGATTCTAGTTAATCAACAGCCTGCTTCCTCCTACCCCCCACTATAATTGCCTTATGGCTATCCCATGCATTCTTGAATTCCCCTACTATTTTAGACCCCACAACCTCCTCAGGAAAGCGGTTCCATGAGTCCACCACTCTCTCTGTGAAAATATATTTCTTTATGTTGCCCAAAGCTGTCCCCCCTCTATCTTTAAATTGAGCCCCCTTGTTCTTGCGCATCTCTTTTTCTGAAAGATGCTCCCCTCTTGGACTTTGTTGATCCCTTTGAGGTACTTGAAAGTTTCTATCATGTCCCCTCTCTCCCTCCTTTCCTCAAGGGTGTACATATTAAGCTCTTTTAGTCTCTTTTCATATGGCTTCTGTTGCAGACCCTGCACCATTTTAGTTGCCCTTCTCTGGACCACCTCCATCCTGTCTATGTCCTTGCAGAGATGGGGTCTCCAGAACTGCATGCAGTACCCCAGATGGGGTCTCACCAACTGTATGTACAGAGGGATAACAACTTCCTGTTTTCTAATGGTGATGCCTATCCCTATGCACCCCAGTATCCCCCAGCTCTCCTTACTGCCTTCTCACATTTCATGCCTACCTTAAGGTCATCTGATATGACTACCTCAGATCCCTTTCCATGTTTATTGTTGTTAATACCCCCCATTGTGTAGTCTTCATCTGGGTTTTTTGCTTCCCAGGCGCATTACTTTGCATTTCTTTGCATTGAAACTAAGCTGCCATACTTTTGACCATTCCTCCAACCTTGCCAAGTCCCTTCTCATCCTTTCCACACCCCCTTTGTGCATCAACCCTGTTCCAGATCTTTGTGTCACCTTCAAAGAGGCATACTTTTCCTTCCAGACCCTCTGCAATGTCTCCTATAAAGACATTAAAGAGGACTGGTCCTAATACTGAACCCTGCGGTACCCCACTAGTAACCCTCCTTTCTTCTGAGTGGACTCCATTTACTATTACTGTCTGTGTCCTATTCTCCAGCCAATTCTTTACCCAGGCTGTCATCTTGGGACCCACTCCCAGGCTTTCTAACTTGTATATTAATCTTTTGTGTGGGACTGTATCAAATGCCTTGCTAAAGTCTAGGTAGGCCATGTCCACAGCCCCTCCCTGATCTACTACTTTGGTCACCCAGTCAAAGAAATCTATTAGATTCGTCTGGCATGACCTTCCCGCTGTGAATCCATGCTGCCTTGGGTCCTGTGCTCTGTTGACTTCTAGATACTCAACAATTCTTTCTTTCAGGAGTGATTCCATCATTTTCCCTACCACTGAGGTCAAACTAACAGGTCTATAGTTTCCTGCCTCTGCCTTGCTCCCACTATAGTGAAGGGGAATCACATCTGCCTTCATCCAGTTCTCAGATACCACCCCATCCTCCCATGATTTGTTAAAAATGGTAGTCAGTGGTGTCACTAGGTCTCCCCCTTAGTTCTTTTAGAATTCTGGGGTGAATTCCATCAGGCCCTATTCCTTTGTCCACCTTAAGTTTTAGGAGTTCTTTCAGAACCCTTTCTTTTGTGAATGGACTGGTATCAAGTCCCCTGCTCAGAGTGCTTCTATTGTTTGGTTTAGGTACCTCCTCCTCCTCTTCTTCTTTTGTGAATACTGAGCAAAAGTATTTGTTTGGTATCTCTGCCTTTTCACAGTCAACATCTGCTCACCTTCCTTCTCCTTTATTAAGCCTCAGCATCCCTCCCTTTGTCTTCCTTTGCTCCCTGATGTGCCTATAAAAGGTTTTATCCCCCTTCTTAACTGAGTTGGCTATCTTTTCCTCAGTTTAGGCCTTCACTATTCTGACTGCCTTCCCTGCTTCCTTCTGCTTTAACTGACACAGTAGTCTGTCCTGCTGCTTCTGTGATGCCTTATACTTCCTGAATGCTATAATTTTCTCCCTAACCTTCCCCGCCACCTCTTTCGAGAACCATTGTGGGTTTTTTTACTCCATTTTGTTTTCTTTATTCACTTCACACAAAGGCTTGTTACCTCTATGATGGCAGTTTTGATTTTTCCCCATTGTTCTTCCACCTCTCCTTCCTGCCCATTTGCTAATGCATTCCTTAAGCACTCACCCTTTTTGCCAAAGCTGGCCCTTCTAAACTCCAGTATCCTTGTTTTTGTATAGCTTGACTCCACGGTTGTGTTTATCGTGAACCACACTGTGTAGGGGTCGCTTCTTCCCAGATGTCTACCCACTTCTAAATCTGTGATCTTCTCTCCATTTGAGAATACCACATCCAAGATTGCTCCCTTCCAATTGGGTTCCATCACTAGCTGTCTGAGGCATGCCCCCTGTAGGGCATTGAGAATGACCCTGCTCTTGGATGTGGCTGCAGTAAATGTGCTCCAGTTAACATCTGGCATATTCAGGTCCCCCAGCAACAGTATCTCCCCTGTTTTATGTTAGTGCATAGGACTGATTATGAGTATTTTTTTCTTCTAACTCCAAGAATCACTGACTTAATGTCTATACTTTATGCATACTCAGCAGCAGTACCTTGGGAGGCTGGGTCCAGAACCTAATTAGGAAAAGGTTCTGCAAGACAGCAATTCCAAAGCTGTCATCCTTTCAGAACGGTCTGTCCAGACAACAGTGTTATATGAAGGTGTGTACTGCTTTCCATGTAGCTGCTTCGCAAATATCAGACTATGGGATGCCTCTTGAGGATGACACAGAGGCAGAGGCACCCCTTGTGGAGTGTGCCCTTAAGCCTCTTTATGGCATTTGTCCTGATTTTTCTTAACAGAACAGAATGGAAAAGACTATCCATTCTTTGTGTCTTGTTTGCCTTTGCTAACCTCACCATAGGTAACACAATGCTGGGTACTGCGGGTCCTGACATCTTTTGTCTGGTCCATGTAGACAGACAGGATTTGCTTTAGGTCCAGGCTATGCAAGTTTTTTTCACCTGAACTGGAATGCTCTGAATATAGTACAGAGAGGGTCACTGACTGATTCAGGTGGAATTCAGATATTTATCTATGTCTCTGGTAGCCGGGTAGGCGCACTGATCCAAAGGAATGTTTTCAGTCATGACCGGGGCCACAAGGTGGCAACAACATAGAAACAATAGTACTTACAGGGTACAGTAAATGCATACTCCAGCATGAGGTGTTGAGGAAAGAAATGTACAGTGGATAAACTGGATTATACAATAACAATATACATAGGCAAAGACAATGTGATTAAGACAAATAGTTCAAATTACGTTCAACAACATAAGAAGATAACACCTTAGGAAGGAATTTTTTGTTGTTTCTAGGAACTACTTTATCCCTGTGGGGGATTATTTAATTTGGCTAAGTGCAGAGGGCTTGCAATTCACTTACCATCCTAGCAGAGGTCACTGCAACCAGGAATATGGTTTTCCATGTGACATACTTCAGATCAGCAGTTTCCATAGGCTGAAACTGAGTCTCAATAGGCTAGGCAAGGCACATGTTAAAATCTCAGGGTGGGTCAGGATCCCTTACTGGTAGATATAAGTGGCTCATGCCTTTAAAACACCTTTTGAAAATGGATTGTGAGGCCGAAGAGTTTCCTTTGCCAGCTAATATGTATGCTGCTACTTCTACTAAGTGCACCTTTAAAGTTGAAAGTCACAGGCCTAGTGACTGTAGGTGTACTAAATATTGCAGAATTATAGTGTACCCCCCCAATTTGAGGGCTTACCTTAAACACCTTCAGGTTTCTCCCATCTGCTGTTGGGGTCTGCCAGGATCCCCCATTTTTCCGCCACCTGGCTGAGCCCTCTGGTACCCCCAAAACCCCAGAACATCTCCAGTACTTTACTTTAGCATGTTTTGAGCTTTGGAAGCTAACCACAATTGCTGCTGCCTTTTCTGCTCTCCTGAGTGAGTGGACGATCAGCTTGATTTTATGGACCACCATTTGCAGTCAAAAGGAAGGGATTTCAGTGGTAGTGGTGCCCCTAATGGCCTAATTGGGTCTGGATACCTGAACAAGGGTTAGGAGAGCCCTCTTGGTATTTAAAGAAGAGTTTGACTTAGGGCATAAATTGTGGCTAATAAATAATAATGGTAGCCTGTGATGTGGGTGACTGAATGTTGGTGACGGGTCATAAGGGCGACTGCACAATGGCTCTGACAATGTGGGTGACCTTGGATTTCACCTCTTTCCCTGAGTTGTGCACCCCCGGAGTAGGAATCCTAATTAAGGGGTGTGTGGAGGGTGAAGCCTTCCATGAGTGGGGGTGCGGTGGGCTGAATCCCCCCTCATTAAATAACATACTGTTTTTCAGTCACCCTTGTGGTTGTGTGCCCCTATAACCAGTAACCGACATTCAGTCACCCTTGTCACATAGAATCAATATGCATGAAGCCCCAATGAATATTAATGAGGAGCTGCTTGCCACTTAGGGGCACTGTGTTACAGTGGCAGTGGCAGGAAATGTGAAATACATAAATAAATAATTATAAAATATTGTGGTCAGTGGGAAGGGCACTGTTGGGCTATTGAACTGCCGGCTTTTTTTAAAAGTACTTAATTTGGCTGCATCAGGACTTTGAACTGTGGGACACTGTATAGACTGCTTAACAACTGTATGTACAGCATCTATGTTGTAGCCCATTAGCCAATTGCGAGCCAGGATTTAATAAAGAGATTCTCAGGACAGTGCCAGAGACTTTTGGAGGAAAAGGGAGGACAAAAATAGGCACCCAAATGTGGTCCAATTAAAAGACTGGAACTGTGACTAACAGCTTCAGCATCCAGTTGGATTGCTATGACTTTGCTCCTTATTTAAGGAGGACAGTCTGAACTGAGTTCAGTTCAGGGCAATGGGTAGAGAGTTGGTCTGGAGCTTCCAGAGGGAAGGGGGCTATGCTTGCAGCTCGGGGAGTTTTGGGAAGAAGCCTGCTATCCTCTTCTTGGCCTAATCTATTGCTTTTATTACTGGGACTTCCAAGCCTGCAGAGCAAGCTGAAATTTTCCAGAAATGAGAAAAATAAGTAATTTCCCCAGAACTGAAATTCCAGAGTAAAGTGTGGTCAGAGCTTGAAAGATCCCCAATTTGCATTACGGTGAGGAACTGCTTTTGCCTCAGAGACTGTGGACTAAATCGCAAGCCTGGGGTCACCAGAATGGCCTCCAAACTGTGTGCTGAAAGAGGAAACCTGAACTTTATTTGCCAGCTTATAGTTCAAGGACTTAAATTTGCAAGTGGGTAAATTGTGTGGCCTATCTAGAACTGTACCAAAAGCGAAACCTCTGATGCTGAAAAATTTGTCAAACAGATTGTTGTTGCCTGTGAGAAACCAGTTGCCGGAGAAGGGAGCCAGCTCCTGTGAAGAAGATCATCATGGGTTACGGCCACCCTTGGGAGAGATGCCCAGACATGGGGGTGAGTCATGAGAGTCCCGGTTCCTGTATTCTGGTCCTTGCTGAAGAAGACAACATCCTGCAGCCTGCAACCTGCAACTACACATCAGACAACCAAATCTTGCCCAAGGGGAGTCATCCTGGAAATCTACCCAGTTCCTGAGGTCCAAGGATCAATGTGTACAACAGGGTTTTACCCTGCAACACCAATTAAAAGGGTTTTGCCATCTGATTTGCCTTTCAAGTTTCATTCTGGTTTAAACTGCTATTGCAGGCCATCAGGCCTGGGAATTACAATTTCTGTGTCTTCAAAATGTGTTTGATTACTACAGCCAAGTACAAAAAAAGAGCTTTAACCATTTCTTTACTTAAGGGACCCAACCAGCTGCAACGTCGGCCAACCTGTGGCAACACTGCAGGCCTGCTACCTATTCCACTCTGGATACCCAGCAGCTGGTTAAACTGATTGATTCTGGGATTTATGTGTTAAATAATAAATGCTCTCTATTTAATTATAGTACTACAATAATTAAGCTAAATTCTCACCCCTCCCTTGTTCAAGTCCCCTTAATAAACCAGATTTACTGTTTGATGTTAATTCGGTCTGTGAGCATATTATTATTCAGTGTCCAGTTACTGAGTAATTCAAGAGGTACAGTGATAAGTGCTGTGTTATGGTTGAAACTGTTCTTTTACAGGGGACATAGGGAGCATCCCTAAAGTCCAGACCCTGTTGGTAAGTGTAAAGCTGGTGAACATATTATTAGCACTAGCAATTAAATGTGGTATTGCAGGAAAAGTACATTGCTTATTTTCAGTCTGTGTGTTGGGCCACTAGCTAGGGTTGTGGGTAGGTATAGCTTCCCAGAGGGCTGTACAAGTTTGCTAATTTACCCACTTATTACTCTGTGAGGAGGCAACATAATTCGAACCCAGGCCCCTCAACCTGCAGTCAGAGAAGCAGGCAGGGGTAGTAGTCATTGGCATAATGTTGCCAGGGTTACATCTTTGGAGGCACCATTGGGATTACTGCCTCCTAGTGGCCAAATCACAAAATTCCAGTTGGACACCACATGGAGCCTCCTACCAATATGAAGCCTGTTACCAGTGGCAGTTTTCAATTTTCCACTAATATAAGGGCTGTATACCAGTTGTTGGGTTGGAGTGAGAGGTTGACTGCAAAAGGCCTTATTGCTACTGGACATACCCCTGGTTACTGACAAAGGCACCATAGAAGATGTTCTTTCTACAATAAAGTGTTTAGGCTGAGCTACAGTGTGGAGTCAAGATCACGATGGGGCCACACAGACTCTAGTAGCTTTAATAGAGTGCAGTAATTCAGTGGACATTTCAAGGGTGCACAAGGTCATTGTCTTTGATGAGTCCTTGTTAGCATGGAAGGTGGTAACCAAAGACAATGAATCTTCCACAGAGTCAAAGCAATCACCTGTAAATGAGAGTTTTGAAGAGAAATTTGCAAAATTGTTACTGACTGAAGGAATGAGGGTTGAAGTGCTTCAGATGATGCTGTGACCTGGTGGAGGGGCCCCTCTTGGGGATGAAGGACCTAAGCTCATTCATGCCCCTTCCCCCTCAGACTCCTATTGGAGGTTTTAAAATGTTTTCAAGAGTGATACCTCCTCCGGGACAGAAAGATGAATGGGAGACATGGGCAGACTAAGCTGCTCCCCTAGTATAAGAATGGCAATGTTACGAGGCAGAGAAAAGGAAAGGGTTAAGTAAAAGCCTTCGAGGTTCAGCTGTGGATACTATTCACCCAGTGCAGGCTGATAACCCAGAAGCATCAACACAGGACTATCTGGCTGCCATGGAAAATGTTTTTCAGAGCTCAGACTCAGGTGAGGATCTTTTGTGGAATTTTTAAACAACCCATCAATGTCAGGGGGAGCCCTTGTCTGTGTACATACCTCGGCTTGAGAAGGCTCTACAGAAATGCTTTAGGAAAGGTGGTGTCCAAGATGAACTGGACTGGATCAGGTTGGACCAGATATTTAAGTCTGCCCCCTTTTCTGATCTATTGTTACTCAAGTTACGGCTGCCAGACTGATGGGCTTCGCTTCCCTCCTATAGCCTGTTGAAGAAAGAAATCCAGGAAGTCGAACAAAGAAGGCCAGCCTGGGGGCCCCCTTGCATGTCTGCCACTGTCACACAATTCAGTGATGGTGTTTGGCCAGTAGAAACTCAAGGGTTGAAGGATGCATGACAGGAGTACAAAGACATTATTACTGACTCTCAGCAGTTGAAAGAGACACTTAGAGAAATCCGAGAACTGAGAACTTGTGCCATCACTAAGGCCCTCTCGGATAAAGACCAAGATACCTGTCAAAACGCATCTGCCATGGGAGTTGGAGTGCATGCCCAGACACCACCGGTGCATGGAGAATTAAAGACCCAAATAAATGAATTGTCTGGTATGGTAAAAGAATTGATGGGATGAAGTGTGCCACCTCAGGCTTGACAAAGAGGAAGGGAGGCTGAACAAGGGCCCACTGCTGTCAGTGACCCTGCCCAAGTCTCAAGTATGTAATCTGCACAGTCTCCTAGCCTCAGTGGAGAGCATTCTAACTACATATTAGAGGAGATGAGAGAATTGAGATCCCTAGTAAGTAGCCTTGCTCCATCTTCAAATCAAAGTGCGTTCTGGTGAAGGCCTGGTAGGTATGAGCATCCCTACCGGCAACCTGAGGAACAAAAGCCTGAGAAATACCCTAGTAGCGAGCTAACGATGAAACTGCTCATTCACAAAATTCTTGGCCTGGTGTCTTCTGCTATCACTGTGGAGAAGGTGGTCATGCTAAGAGAACCTGCCAGTCACCTGAAGACTTAAAAAAGGATAATGCTAAGTTGTTAAATCAAGTCAAGCAAAACAATCCTAAACTTTCTGCCAAAAGCCTTCACCCAAGTTGTTTGTTGCAAAGTCATCTGTTAACGCTCCTGAAATTACTTCCCTGGACTGGTCAGCTCTAGTAGGCCCCTCCATGGAAACTACTGTGCATGTTGATGACATCCCTGCTTGAGCTGTCCTTGATAGTGGGTCTCAGGTCATCATAATATTTATAGACTGGTATGACCAGCATCTATCTGACCATCCTCTACAGCCCCTTAATGGACTGCATATATTGGGATTGAGTAACAAGTCATATCCTTATCTTGGGTATTTGCAAGTGTGGCTGTCTTTCCCATTTTCTGTAGCCGGAGTGGGAGGCCCTGTAGAGACACTAGCCTCGGTCTGTCTCCCCTATGGCCTTTACAATGGTACCCCTGTGCTGATAGGTACCAATGTGCATATGTTTGGCCACCTCACCCAGATGTGTCAAGAGAGACAAGTTCAAAAGTCAGGAGAGCTTTACACATTGATGCTATGATCCAGAGAGCCTATGAAATGCAGATGCACCCAAAAGAGGGTGACAAAGATGAACTGGTTGGATTTGTGTGAAAGAAGGACTCTTCAGCTCTTGTTCTTCCCCCCAAACGCAGAATGTAGTGTCAGTGGAGAGGTGTAATTCCATAAGAATGTGACTAATATGATACTTATGCTGGATGCCCCAGAGGTTCAATGTAATAAAGGCGAGTCTAAAAGACCGCCTATCACATAGAGTGATCAAACTTGAGCCCATAGGCAAAAGGGTGATGGATATTGTACCGGTCATTGCAAATAGCGATGGTTGCTACAATACCTAAGTAAACCTCACAGAAATCTTTTTTTATGGGGGTGGCTGTGCCCCCGCATCCCCCCTTGTGAGGGGCTGCGCCCCGCACACCCCAAACTTAAATAACCAACTCCAAGGGGGGTGTGGACCATGGGGCAAGTTACTGGATTGTGAAGCAAAAAAATATTTCTGCCTGTAGCTGGACCAGAACCCAGGTCTGCTTGCATCGCTAGCGGTAGTATATGTCACAAACCCACTCAGCAGGTCAGGCCCTCTACTCCCAAAGCGCCAACCTCTGAGAGCAGTCTTGTGAACAATTTAACAGAACAAGGTAACCCTCTTGTCTGTTTTGTGAGTTTGGATCAACCTTTGGTTCAAGTCTTGGAGGGATTCAAACTGTGAACCTGCTGCTAGCATACCCACAATACACAGGCTCAGATATTTCTGTCTTCAGGGGGCCAGATATCTTTGCCTATGGGCACCTAACCAGGTATACAGAGATGAACCCTTAAAAACTTTAATAAAGACCTCAGATTTAAAACACTTCTCTTTCCAGTTTGGTATCACCATTCAAGCTTATGCCTGCTGTCTGCTATAACCATATATACTTTTCTTACAAATAAAAAAAAAATTTAAAGACAGACCAATTATGTTCTAAAAAGAGTTTTACTAAAAACAGATAAAAATATGTGAAACACAAAATACAGAACTCTTATATCACAAGACATACAAATCTTTTAAAAGAACAAGGTTTAAACAGTGCAAATTCCTACTTACAGTACTTAGACTTAACTATCTCTTTAAATACCTATTTAAAAGTGTTCACGATCTTTCCTGGTCAGAGTCTAGGTAAAAACGTGTCTAAGTAAAACAGAATTATTCCTTAAAGTAAACCGTATTTGCCAATCCCTTTTGTGTGAGGCCATCTAGCTCCTCCTCTGTCAGATTATATATAAAAATATATCTAATAAAAAAAAACAGGATATCTTTTCAAAGTATTACATTTTGCAACCACAGCATAACTCATATGTTTCAGATTACATCTCTTTGATCCATGCTGCATCCTCCCTTACACAGGCTTCACAGGAGCATTTACAACCTTGCACCAGTTTAATAAACCTGGTTTCCCCTTTGGAACATCATAAAAATGGATATGATCTTCCATTTTAGCAACTACAGCTGTAATTAATTTAGAGAAAAAAAAACAGGAGGTCCTTGATTAAGGCCTTCCATGTAACACATTGTCTCTAAAACTGTGGGTGTGATCTCACATGCTGTTTTCAGCATTTTTTCTCATGGCTTTCATCTTTCAGCTGAAACCGGGGTGGGGGTGTTGAGGTCATTCTAAGAGCACCAGATTTTTTAGCAGACACAACCAGTAATACATTTTTATATTTAAAACAGAATGTTACAGCACTCAGAACTGTCTGTCCACGTCACAGTGTGCACCACTACGCTATACAAGCAGCTCAGCAGAAATCAGCCACAAAGCATACCATATCCTGCAGTAGTGAGTACAGCTCCTTGCTGTACTCACTATGCAGAATATAGCGATGTATTGCAAATCTCGCTCTCTTGTACAGTGCTGTTACTGAATCGCTCAAAAGTGCAGCGCACAATTAGCAGTGTTTTACATAGGTGTTCCCCAACCCAGAAGAAGGAAGATTGCCTGAAGAACTCCTGATTGAACCCAGTGTGCTTCCTGTCCATGCTCATGCTTATGCCTGCAGGGTGGTAGTCCAAATTCAAAATGTTTCAGACCAAGACATCAAGGTAAACAGAGATTGCATGTTGGCAAAAATCTATTGTGCTGAAACCGCTGTGTTACCCTCTTAGTGTCAGAATGGAGGAGAATGTGATGCATCACCTGACATGTTTGATTTTGGGGAGTCTCCCATCCTGGATAGCTGGAAGAACTGAATCAGCCAGAAGCTGGCCTGGCGAACTAAGATATTCTCCTTCAAGGAATGGGATGTTGGCTGTATTACTGGTGCTGGACACTATATTCACCTGCATGACAAGAGACCTTTCAGGGAATGATCCAGATGCCTAGCTCCTGTTGACATCTACGACATGAG
Organism: Neoceratodus forsteri; assembly: GCA_016271365.2. NCBI lineage: Eukaryota > Metazoa > Chordata > Ceratodontiformes > Ceratodontidae > Neoceratodus > Neoceratodus forsteri. The sequence goes on along the minus strand of CM057456.1, from coordinate 602,315,371 downwards.
TCGTCACCTGCAGGAAATGTTATTAGCTGGCATAATACAGGAGTCACACAGCCCCTATGCCTCTCCGATTCTTGTAGTTTGGAAAAAGAACAGATCCATCTGCATGTGTTTGGATTACAGAACTTTAAATAAAAGAACTATCTCCAACCAACGTACTGTGCCATGCATACAGAACGCATTGGATTGTTTAAATGGAAGTAGTGGTTTTCGGTCCTTGATCTTTGCAGCAGGTATTACCAGATCCCAATGGCTCCAGAAGACAGGGAGAAAACAGTATTTATCTGTTCTTTGGGCTTCTATGAATTTCTCTGTATGCCACAAGAAATTTTGGGTGCACCTGCAACATTTCAAAGGCTAATGAAGCATGTTGTGGGAGACCTGAACCTCCTTGAGTGTCTGGTTTACCTTGGTGATGTCATAATTTTTGGAAAAACTCTTGAGGAGCATGAGACTCGCTTGTTCGAAGTGCTTGATCGACTGGAGGAATTTGACCTGAAGCTGTCAATAGACAAATTATAGTTTTTCCAAAGCTCCATAGAGTATGTAGGCAATATTGTGTCTCCTGAGGGTATCCAGACCGACCCCAGCAAAGTGGAAGCATTAATCAGCTTGTCAAAGCCAAACAGTTTAAAAGAATTTCAACAGTTCCTCGGTTTGGGTGGCTACTACTGCCATTTCATTAAGGACTACATCAAAGTAGTGCAATCTTTGTTGAATTTGACCCAAGGGTACCCACCTACTTAGAAAGAAGTTCAAAAAGAGCACTGACAAAGAGACTGTAAAAGCCTATTTCAGACCTAATGAATCCTTTGGCTCAAGATGGACTCTTAAATGTGACACTGTTTTCCTAGAGATTATTTATCAGCTCACTCATGCACCCTTGCTCGCCTATGCTGACCCATCTAAACCTTATATGCTGCATACAGACACCAGCCTGAGTGGACTATTGGCTGTACTTTACCAAGAGTACATGGAGGGATTGCACCCAGTAGCTTTTGCAAGCAGAAGTCTGACATCATCAGAGAGAAATTATCCAGTATAAATTAGAGTTTCTCACTCTCAAGTGGGCACTCATAGGAGAGTTTCATGAGTGTTTGCATGGTGCAAAAATACTGGTCAAAACAGACAACAATCCATTAATGTATGTCCAAACATCTGACAAACTAGATGCCACTTGACACAGGCGGCTTTCAGCTTTATCAACATACTGTAAAACTAGTTATTTTCACACAAGGTAAATTTTGCACAAAAACAAATGCAACCATAATTGCATAAATTCATTTTAGCAGTAAGTCACTATCACCACATTCACTATAATGGAAAAATGCTAAAAGTGCTAATTAGTGCAAATTTGTTTTCACGCAAATTCGTGCTTCAGTGAAAATAGCGAAAATTATTTGACAGCAAAAATTTCAAGTTCTATGGTATGATTATGCAGTAGAGTACTGACCTAGCCTAAACCACATTGATGGTGATGCTCTATCACGAAGGTCTACATCCAATCAACTGTGGGTGCACATTCCTGAACAGTCAGTAAAAGCACTATGCCATAAGTTTGATCGAGATGAAACTCCCCCTTCTGAAACTGTAAATCACTTGGCTGAGTATTTGGGGCCTCTTGATACTTGTCTTTGTAACCTGTTGTAATTTTGCAGCCTTAGACTTGAGTAAGTTACCACAGTTAACTCCAGCTGACATTCAGAAAGAACAGTATTATGACCCAATGATCAGATCAGTTCTAATTGCTGTAAGAAAGGGTGACAACATTTCTAAACTGTGGTCCAGTGACCCCAAAACTGCTTTACTCTTACAAGAAGGGCCTAAACTTAAGCTACTGTACATGAGCAGCTGCTGTACAGAGAGTTGACATGAGAGTCAAGGGGAAATTGTGAGAAAGTAGCTAGTGTTACTGTCAAAATGTAAACATTTTTTTAAAGGCTCTATATGACAACATTGGACACTTAGGTAGTGCAAGAACTTTGGATTTGGCTTGTGTGCATCTTTATTGGCTTAAAATGGGTCTGGACATTGACCAGTACATCAAAATTTGCAGTAGGGGCCTGCAGCAAAAGGCTCAACCACTAAGGGCAGCTCTCCTGGTTAAGATAACTACTAGTGCACCAATGGAACCAGTCTGCATTGATTTCTTGAGTTTGGAGCCAGATTCAGAAAACATCTCCAACGCATTGGTAGTAACAGATAATTTTACACGCTGTGCTCAGACCTTTCCAACACAAGACCAGAAGGCCACTACTCAAGCAAAAGTCCTCATGAAAAAGTTCTTTGTCCACTACAGTGCTCCTCAGAGGATCCATTTGGATCATGGTCGGGACTTTGAGAGTCGCCTTATTAAGGAATTGTTGTCCATTTGGGGTGTAAGAAGTCCAGGACTGCCCCTACCATCCTCAGGGAGATCCTCAACTGGAAAGGTTAAATTGAACATTGCTCGATATGCTTTGCACTCTGCATCCTAAAGATAAACCAAGATGGAGTCAGCCAATCAGTGCCCTTGTAACATACTTATAATTGTACTAACAACGATGCAGTTTTTTCACCCTATCACCTCATGTTCGGCCGAGAAGCTCACCTTCCTATTGACATATGTTTTGGAGTCTCCCCTGATGGTGTTCAGTCCAACAACTACCTGCAAAATGTCAAAAAGTTAAAAGCCCAGTTAAATCATGCATTCCAGCTTGCAAACACCATGGCAGCAAAGAAAGATCTGTCTGACAAAACTCGCCATGACAAACATGTTAAGGCCCAAGAACTCCAACAAAGTGACTGGGTGCTAATGAGAAACTTTGGACTTCAAGGTAAACACAAAATAACCAACTGTTGGAGCCACAATCCAAATACTGTTGTAAGTAAACTAAATGATTTGCCAGTTTACAAGGTGCATCCAGAAAGGGATCCTTGCACTGTTAAGACCATTCATAGAAACCACCTTCTGCCAATCAGACAAATAGTACTGAACACAGTGCCACAAGCTGCAGCTCCAGCAGGGCCTATGACTAGCTCTACTACCAAAGCTAAGCAGCAAAGTAAGCAAATCTCCACTTATCTGCCTTCTGTTCCTGTCAGTTATGTCTGCAGCACTGTAAATACTGAGAATATTTATTCTGAAAGTAATGATAAAAGTGAATTTTGTACTGCTATCTACCTATCCACTGAACTTAGAAGATTGTTCCAGGGATTGCCCTCTATTAATCAAAGTAATGCCTCTGAAAACCCAGTGGTTTCGACAGATTGCAATCTTTCAATTGTACCTGAACCACCAGAAAGTGATATCCATAGTGTGAACTCTGAAGCTGCTGATTCTCTCTACATGGTGGAGCTAAATGAACTCAGTGTACCCAAACCCAAAGAAACCAATAGTGAACCTGCAAGTGACCCTGAAAGTGTTGCTGGACTGAGTGGGCTAAGTGTGCTATTTCATTCCTAAGATGGTATTGTTGTTCCAGAAACCACAAGCTGTGTCCTGGATGATTCAGACTTTGTAGAGATATTTCTTACAGATGAAAGTGAGCCAAAAGAGCCAGAAAGTGACAGTGATACTCAAGTTAAAGAGACAGAGAGTGATGGCGATGTCCCTGACAAAGATCCCGAAACTAATGATGATCATCCAGAAAGTGTAGTGGTACCCACTTCTTCTGAAACTGTCTTATTGCTGGACAATGAGCTGGGAGTCGCAAACCCAAATGCTGCAGTGGAGGTGCCAGTGCCAGTGCCAGTGCCAGTTTTGCCACGTTGCTCAGAAAGATCTATGAAACCAGTATTAAAGCTCATGTATGATTCTCCAGGAGAACCAGTTAACTTGCCCATGAATGTTGTGCACAAAGGAGTATACAGTATATTACACCCAACTCCTTGCCCAAAATTGTGTTCACTACCTCCACTAAAACCCAGGCCTTCACCAGCACTAAGGTGTCCACCCAGTCTAGTAAGGTGTATAAAGGAAAAATATCAGGGAATAAGGTGAAATGCACTGGTAAAATGTGGTAAAGCTGATTTAATTAAAAATATGATTCTAAACTGTTGATGTATGCCATATAAATTTAAAGTCTCATGACATTATTTTTAAGTTATTACAGGATGTTTAACAACTAAGTAAGATGTATGTTATAGCATGCTAAACCGCATATAGGTATTATATGCCTAGCTAGGCTTGAATATAGTAAGATGCTATTCAGATGTGTATATAATAGAAGACTAGCCAAATGTTGCACAGAATAAGCATTATATTTAGCAAATGAGTATATAGTAATGTGTTATTATGGTTGCCAGTCTTTCATAGACTAGGCACAGATGCCAAGCTTTCCTAGGCAGGGGAGAGTGTAACCCTCCCCCAATTTGGGGGCTTACCTTAAATGCCTTCGGGTTACTCCCATCTGCTGCTGGCATCCGCCAGTATCCCCATTTTTTCTGCCACCTGGCTGACTCCTCTGGTACCCCCAAATCCCCAGAACAGCCTCAGTACTTTGGTTTAGCCTATTTTGGGCTTTGGGAGCTAAGTGCAATTGCCACTGCTTCTTCTGCTCTCCTGAGTGAATGGGTGATCAAGCATGCACCAAGTGAGTGCTTTGATTTAACCAACCACCATTTGCAGACAAATGGAATGGATTTTGGTGGTCTCAGTGCCCCTAATAGCCTAATTGGGGACCAGAGACCTGAACAAGGGCTAGGTGAGCCCTCTTGGTATTTAAATAAAGAGTTTGACTCGGGGCATAAGCCGGAGCTAATAAATATGCATGAAGTCCCTATGAATATCAATGAGGAGCTGGCTGCTATCTAGCGGCACTGTATTGCAGAGGCAGGGACAGGAAAAGTGAAATAAATAAATGTAAAATTTTGTGGTTGATAGAAAGGGCACTGTTGGGTCTATTGAACTGCTGGTTTATTTCAATTAAAAGTACTTAATTTGGCTGCATCAGGACTTTGACCTGTTGGACACTGTATAGACTGCTTAGGAACTATATAAACAGAAGGCATGTTGCAGCCAACAGCCAATCTCGAGCCAGGATTTAACAAAGAGACTCTCGGGACAATGCCAGAGACATTTTGGGGGAAAGGGAGGAAGGAATGTAGGTGCCCAGATGTGATCCAATTAAAAGACTGAAACTGTGTCTAACAGCTTGGGTAGCTGGAACTTTATTCCTTATTTAAGGAGGACAGTTTGAACTGAGTTCAGTTCGGAGCAGTTGGTAGAGAGTCGGGCTGGAGCTTCCAGAGGGAAGGGGGCTCTGCTTGCAGCTCAGGGAGCTTTAGAAAGAGGCCTGCTAGCCTCTTCTTGGCCTAATCTATTGCTTTTATTGCTGGAACTGCCAAGCCTCGCAGAGCAAGCTGAAATTCTCCAGAAGATAGAAAAAAAGTAATTTCCCCAGAACTGAAATTCCAGACTGAAGTGGGGTCAGAGCTTGAAAGATCCCAAATCTGTATTACAGTGAGGAACTGATTTTGCCACAGAGGCTGTGGACTAAATCGCAAGCACTGGGTCACCAGAACAGTCTCCAAACTGTGTGCTGAAAAAGGGAGACCTGAACTTTTTTTTCCAGCTTACAATTCAAGGACTGCAACTTGCAAGTGGGTAAGCTGTGCAGCCTATCTAGAACTGTACCAAAAGCTGAACCTATGATGCTGAAAAATTTCTCAGAGACTGTTGCTGCCTGTGAGAACCCAGCTGTCAGATGACCAGAGAAGAGAGCCATCTCTTGTGGAGAAGATCATCATGGGTTGCAGACACCCTTGGGAGGGAAGCCCAGTCATGAGGTGAGTCGTGATAGCCCCGGTCCCTGTATCCTAGTCCTTGCTGAAAAGGATGAAGTCCTGCAGCCTGCACATGCCAGACAGCCGAATCCTGCCTCGAGGAGAGTCATCCTGGAAATCATCCCAGTTCCTGAGCGCCAAGGTTCAATGAGTACAACAGGGTTTTACTCTGCAATGCCAATAAAAGGGTTTTGCCATCTGATTTGCCTTTCAAGTTTCATTGTGGTTTAGACTGCTTTTGCAGGCCATTGGGCATGGGGATTACAATTTCTGGGTTTTCAAAAAGTGTTTATGATTGCTACAGCCAAGTACAAAAAGAGAGCTTTAACCATTTCTTTTTTTAAGGGACGCAACCAGCTGCAATGCCAGCCAACCAGTGGTAATGCTTCAGGCATGCTACCTATTCCACTCTGGGTACCCAGCAGCTGGTTAAACTGATTGATTCAGGGACTATTGTGATAAATATCAAATGCTATCTGTTTAACTATAGTGCTGCAATAATTAAGCTAAATTCTCACCCCTCCCTTGTTCAAGTCCCCTTAATAAACCAGATTTACTGTTTGATGTTAATGCGGCTGTGAGCATATTATTACTCAGTGTCCAGTTGAGTCATTCAAGGGGTACAGTGATAAGTGCTGTGTTATGGTTGAAACTATCCTTTTATGAGGGACACAGGGCATATCCCTAAAGTCCAGGCCCTGTTGGCAAGTGTAAAGCTGGTGAGCATATTATTAGCACTAGCAATTAAATGTGGTATTGCAGGAAAAGTACATTGCTTATTTTCAGTCTATGTGTTTGGCCACTAGCTGGGGTTGTGGGTAGGTATAGCTTCCCAGAGGGCTGTACTAGTTTGGTAATTTACCCACTTATTTATTACTCTGGGTGGAGGCACCATAATTTGAACCTAGACCTCTCAACTTGCAGTCAGAGAAGCAGGCAGGGGTAGTAGCCCTTGGTATAATGGCGCCAACATTACAATAGGCAACACTGCTTATATTAGGTTTATTTTTCTTGAGAAACACCAGTAAGAAAACATTTTCCATTTGGAGGAATAAGCTTTCCTGGTAACGGGTTTCCTTGAAACCTTAAGCACCTTCAGGAGTTCTTCTGAGAAGTCTAATCCTGAAAATCCTAACTCTTCAACACCCAAGCTCTCAGGCGCAGGGTCTCAGGATTTGGGAATGTTATTCTGCCCTGGGACAAAGTCAACAGATTGTGACTGAGTGGCTGGCTGACTGGATTCTTGTCGGTCAGGACCACCAGTATTGAGTACCAGGCCTGTCTGGCCCAGTCTGGAGCCATCATAATCATTGCTGCAGGTTCCCTCTTGAGTTTTAGGAGTACTTTCTGAATTAGTGGAAATGGTGGAAAGGCATACCAGAACTTCCCAGTCCAATCCAGTATGAGGGCTTCCTCTGGCACTGTTCTTCTGGCTGGTGGTCTGCAAAAAAAAAAAAATGGGAGGCTCTCCCAAGATGCAAACAGGTCTATATTGGGAGTGCCCACCCTCTGAACACTGTAGCCAGAATCTGATGGTTTAAGGCTTACTCATGATTTCCCTGGCTGATTCTGCTTAGGGAATCTGTCAGGGCATTGAATGCCTGGTGGTTCCATGTCATAAGGTAAATGAAAAACTGTGACCCAACAGAAGGGCACCAGAACCACAGGGCGATGACATTTGAGAATTTTTTTTATGTGAGGGGCTTCACACACCCCACCCCCCCTTACTATGGATTCCTACTGTAGGTGGGGGACACAACTCAGGAAAGGGGGCAAACCCGGGTTGCCCAAATTTGTTGGCGCCATTGTTCCATCACCATTCCGACGGGTCGCCGTTATTCAGTCGACCTTCTGACATGTTACCATGCTGGGCAGATGCACTGCAAATATGTTTGCTTCTAAGGAATATGCCAGGTCCCAGATCCTCAATGGCTTCTGTACACAGTTTTAAGGGTCTTGTTCCTCCATGCCTGTTTATGTAGAACATCATTGTGAAGTTGTCTGCCCTGATTTGGACAGTCTGACCCTGTAGCTGGGAGGAGAAAGATTGCATTGAGCACAGTACTGCTCTGAGCTTCAGGACTTTTATGTGTAACCCCATCCCCCAATTTGGGGGCTTTCCTTATGCCCTTTCTCCCATTTTGCTTGCGCTTCCAAAAGCACCTCCCAGCTGCTTGCTGTTTCTCCCCGTCCAGGTCCCCAACTTCACCACCTTGTGGCCCAAGTCCTTTTGTGCCCTGTTCCCCCCAATGCAGCCCCAGTGTAATTTCAGCCCATTTTGGGCTAAAAAAACTTAAACTGCAACCCGCCACTACTGCGGTAGCACTCCAGTGCTAGCAGGGGTTGCGCATGTACATCATACACCTTTAATCTCCTGACTGCTTAATTTTCTGTCAATCAGAAAATGATCCTCAGGTCCCAGCACCCCTCTTCTGGTCTCTGGGGGCCAGTGACTTAAACAAGGTGGCAGAGAAGCCACAGGAGTGCCCAGGGACAAAGTTAGTGAGGGATTTAGCTTGGGGCTCATGCATGTGAATGAACACCTCATGAATATTAATGAGGATGCTGCCAATCCACCTAGGGCACTGAGTTGTGGCGGCAGTGACATATAAAATGTGCAGTTCTGATAAAAATAAATACATGTATTGGCTAAGCACTGTTGGGGCTAATGTTCAAGGGGGAAAAGAAAGCTAAATAAATAATTATCCTGGCAGCACCAGCAGCACCAGATAATGTTGGGACTCAGATAAAAGCTTGCCTGCTGCAAACGGTGGTTATAAAATATTGACAGCAGTGACAGGCACAGGACTGAACAAGAATGTTTGATCTGAGCAGCAATCTTAAGGTCACCCATGTGGCTATTGAACTATGTGGCAAGAAAGTAAATTAAATAAATAATTTTTTTTGGCTGCACCAGGACTTTTATTTGGGACTGTGTTACATCCGCTACAGGAACTGTGTGTTTGGCAGCCATTACAGAACAGCAACAGCTAATCAGAAAGCTAGAATTTCAAGCCAGGACTTGTGGGACATTTGCCAAAGCTCATGGGAAACTATCAAGAGCTTATGGGGAAACTGCAGGGACCTAAATTCAGGCACCAAAACAGTGAGCCTGTAGTACATCAAGGAGACTTATGAATAATTCATTTTTTGTGATTGACAAGCACTTCAGGCAATCATAGCCGGAACAGCATATTGTTTCAGCCAATATGGAGCCTCAGGAGAGCCCCATAAAAGATAGTGTTTCTGGTTGTTCAAGCAGATTGAAGCAGGAGCCCCCCCACAGAGGTGGGGGCTCAGGCCCTCATCTAAGCAAAATGGGCCTAGTATTGCAGTGCAAGCCCCCCACAGGGGAGAGGGGCTTTTCCTCTGCCGAAAGTGAAAATCAGTGGCTATCTAAAGCAGAATTTGTTAGCCTGGGGGTTGCCAGAAAATGTCCTCTAGGGGCTAGCTTAGCTTAAACCTTTCCACGTTTAGGAAAAATGTGGGTCCTGCAACCTGATGCCAAGCCTGCTGTGAGAGAGGTGAACCTGCCTCAGCAGTGAGAGTGCTGATGTCTTCAGGATCTTCAGATGAAGGAAAGGTCTGTGAAGGGTCCTAAGTGAGTAAACTTGCATCTGCTAAGTAAAACTTTAGGAAAGCTTAATGGGGCAGTGAAGCCCATAAAGAACTGAGTGTGACTGTGTGTCTGCACCTTGCGTCTGATCAATGCTCAGAGAGGGTGGACCCTTACCAGTTAAAGAGCTACTGACACCTGGGGGGCGTGGCCACCACCCGAGCAGAATGGACGCTTGAGCTCTGAGCTCCTGCCTAACCCCCCAAAAAATCCGTCTTTTATCCTCGGTTCTTCTACCTGAAACGGCGTGATTAACTTATATTTTACGCCTGGGTAGCCTATGCACAGTGAGAACTGGTGTTTTTTGCCCTCAGCCGATTTGTTTTTGGTTACCCTTCGTAGTGCTATGTCCAGGTAGCAGGGCCTAACCATTCAACAAGATGAAGTCTGTCTCGGGATCTCAACCAGCAGCGAGACGACATGCCCGAAATTCTGCAAATGTTATCAGAGATTTTACAGCGTATGGACAAACTAGATGTGACAGCTAAACAGAACTCTATGGACATCATTGATCTGGCCCAACAGGTGTGCATTACCAAACATAGATTGGCTGAAGCGGAGGATGAATGGCACAAAGCGAGCACCCGGCTCCAAGAACAAGAATGCCTCATCCATGTTCTATGGGGCAGTGTGGAGGACCTGGAGAATCGGAGCCACCGGAACAATTTGTGGCTAGTTGGCTTCCCAGAGGGGTGTGAGGGCACTGACACAATCAGCTTCTTGCAAAAAGAACTGCCCGGCTTGCTGGACTGGCCAGGTAAAGCCCCAATTGAAATCGACAGGGCCCACAGAACTCTAGCACCTCGTCCAGAAGCTGGGGCTCGCCCTCGCACAATTTTGGCATGTTTCCTCCGATTCCAAGACCGGGAGATGATTACTAGGCTGGTACATACTAAAAAGGACTTGCAATGGAAAAGGCACAAAATACAGATACATAGACAGTGTCGGCAGATAAGGGCCTATGACCCACCCAGTCTGCCCATTTGAGCTTGTAAGTTCAGTTTATGTTTTCCTAGAAGTTTGTTGCCCCTCTTACCCCTGATCTACAGAATTCCTTTATGTCTATCCCATGCATTCTTAAATCACGTGATTGTTTTAGCCCCCACCACTTCCTCTGACAGGGTGTTCCACTTGTCCACCACCCGTTCTGTGAAGAAATTTTTCCTCATGTTTCCTCTGAATCGTCCTCCCTCCAACTTCATCCCATGCCCTGTAGTCCTGGAACATCTTTTTTGCTTAAAAATAGTGTATTCCTGCACCCTGTTTCTCCCTGTAAGATACTTGTATGTCTCTATCATATCCCTCTCTCCCTCCTCTCCTCCAGGGAGTACATGTTCAGTTCCTTCAACCTGTCTTCATAGGACTTGTGATGCAATCCATGCACCATCTTTGTTGCCCTCCTCTGAACCTTCTCTACCCTGTCTATGTCCTTACGTAGGGTATGGTCTCCAGAACTGTACACTGTACTCCAGGTGGGGCCTCACTAGTGTCTTATATAGTGGAATTATGACCTCCTTTTCCTGCTGGTGATGCCCCTGCCTATACATCCCAGCATCCTATTTGCTTTACCTGCTGCCTTATCACACTGTTTCCCTACCTTGAGGTCATCAGAGATGATAACCCCAAGATCCCTTTCCTGCTTGGTGCATGCTATATCCTCACCCCCAACTGATATATTGTGCCAGGGTTTTTGTGCCCCATATGCATTATCTTGCACTTCTTTGCATTGAATTTCAACTGCCAAACCCCTGACCATTCTTCAAGTTTCTGCAGGTCCCTTCTCATTTTGTCTACACCTTCTGGTGTGTCTACTGTGTTACAGAGCTTTGTGTCATCAGTGAACAGTGAAATTCTGCCTTCTAGGTCCTGTGCAATGTCACTAATGAAGATGTTGAATAGGACCGGTCCCAGCACTGATCCCTGTGGTACCCCACTGGTCACTCTTCCCTCTGTGGAGTGACAGCCATTTACCACCACCCTCTGTGTCCTGCCACCTAGCCAGTTACCTACCCACCACACTGCTATCCTGCTCACACCCATATTCCCCAGTTTGTGTAATAGTCTTCTATGTGGCACAGTGTCAAAGGCCTTGCTGAAGTCCAGATAGGCCATGTCCACTGCCCTCCCCTGATCCACCTCCCTAGTCACCTAGTCAAAAAATTCAATGAGGTTGGTCTGACATCACCTCCCCCTGGTGAAACCATGCTGCCTTGGGTCCTGTAGTCCATTGACAACCAGATGTTCCACCAGATCTTTACAGACTATGCTTAAGAGGTCACTAACAAGTATCCGGCCTTCACAGCTGCCCGTAGAGCCTGTGCAGAACTGGGAGTAGAGTATTCCTTGAGATACCCAGCTTCACTCAGGATTATCTATAATGGGGCCCCCAGAATCTTTGATAACCCCACTGCTGCGAAGAATTTCCTATCGGCGCATGCCCCTAAACTGTCCTGGGGCCGTCTACGGGAGCCTTCTGGCCCGCAGGCATACCCTAACAGGTCTAAGCCAATGGAGGTATCACTGCAGGGAACTGACCACAAGATTCAGAGCCCCCCTATGATCCAGAGCACTCCTAACTGCCCATCTCCACAAAAACCCTCGGGTGGCAACAGTAAATGTAGAAACAGGAGACGACAAAGGCTTGAGGGGCTACATGTTGATAAAACCCCCCGTCTCCGGTCAAGAAGCCACAGTGGAAGCTTGGATTCATCTGCATTACAGGACTCCTTCCAGCCAGATATAATTAACAATAAATACTAGGCCTTGATGGACCTGCCGACTAAAGGCTCCCTGGCTATTCCCCCTTTGTCCCCCCCCGATCTTCTCCCTCTAAGGATATTGGGTCTAAAGGTGTCAGAAATACCACAAGGTCAGAGGTTCAAGACCCTTCCTGGGATGCCTCACACACTTTAAGTAACCAGCATGAGGTAAAACCAAAGGAGAATTTGGCTCCAGTCAAGGAGGCAGTGGGCTGATGTCCCCCCAGTATACTTTGCTGCTGCCCCCTCTTCGGGCTGGTATATGCTCCCCGCGATGCTTCCCTCTGTATAAAGGTCATTACCAAGGCATTTCCCCTTGCCCCCCCCCATGGGGGCTAACCGAGATTGGACAAAGGGGGAATATACTCAGTAACTGCTATAACATCTGTTACTTCGGTTCAAGGACTCGAGGGGTTTCGCTGGGACCGCTTGTGCACACTCCTCCATATCTGGATTATACGGATTTATATGTGGACTAAAGGGTGCTAATCTTGACTATCTTGCTGCCTAGCCCCATGTGTGGGATGCTGGGGTCGACTGTGTTTTTTTTTTCTCTCCTGCAGTGATAATATGGGTAGAAGGACTCACTGGATGATGGGGGGTTGGGAGTGGGAGATATCGGAGCTGAAGAGTCTTCCTTATCTAGTGTAGTCTGTGGCTACACTATCTCCAGCGACCTCTGCTGGTATCTGGGCCTCTTGATGGTCGGTACGTTCAGCGGTTGCTGGTCTGGAATGGGACTGTTTCTGGGTTTGGGTAGTGGGTGGGGGTGGGTTCAGGGTATGGCTGTTCTTTGGGTACTTAGAAGTAGTTTGTGTTTCTGCTTGTTACGGGCAGTTTTTGCCCTTGGATATACTGTTGTACAATGTTGTTCTGTGTTCTATTATGGCAATCTGAAATCTAGTGTCATACATGATATTATGGGATTAGATAGGGAGTCTGGGTTTGTTGGGCACAGTGCACCTGGGTGAGGCTTCCTCATATATCTCCTCTCAGCCATGTTAATTTATTGTTCATGTGGGGACTAGACTTGTCTCTTGGAACGTGAGCGGGCTCAACTCACCAATTAAGCATAAAAAATTATTGCTCCACCTAAAGAAACTGCAACCTAAGGTGGTGTTTCTCCAGGAGACAAAGCTGTCTCCATGTGAGGCCAAGAAGCTCAAGCTGGAATGGGTTGCCACAGAGCTTCATAGTGCAGCAATGGCCCATAAAAGGGGAGTTTCTGTTTTACTTCACAAGAACTTGGTGTGAAAAGTGAAGCGACATAAACAGGACAAGGAGGGAAGATGGATCTTGGCAGAGATAGAGACCCCAGAGGGTTTCTTGATTCTAGCTAATCTTTACGCCCTTAATCAGGATTGCCCTCAGTTCTTCTTCACTTTCAACCAGGCCCTTACTGATTTTAATGAAGCCAATGCTCCGGTAGTTATGGGTGGAGACTTTAATTTAGTTTTAGATTTCTCTATGGATAGAAGCAACAAAACCCCTGAACCCCATAGACAAGCACTCAAAGCAGTCCAGACATTAATGTCAGAGCATACTTTGCTAGATGTCTGGATAACTATGCACCCAGGTGTCTATGATTACTCTTGTTTTTCTCAGGCTCATGGCTCATCTAGCAGAATTGATTTCTGTCTTCTCTCATCTAGTCTTTATGAGAAGGTAACCAGCACTGATATGCACTCCATTTATGTCTTGGACCATGCTCCTATAGAGCTAGGGATCAAACTGGGCTCCTACTCCACCCCGACTCCCACATGGCGGTTGGACCCCCTGTTACTGGAGGATGCTGATTTTTCTCACAGGCTGGCGCCTGTGGTGCAAGAATACTGGTAAATCAATGACAATGGGGAAGTGAATGATTCAATGCTTTGGGAGGCCTTTAAGGCCACCATTCGTGGTAAAATCACTGCATATGCCTCCGCTAGATGGAGACGGCGCTAAGCTGACCAAACGGCTCTAGAAAAGCAGTTAGCCTCCCTGGAAGCCCAGTATAAGCCTTCAGTCACATCTCAGTCCTTATTAGCTCAGTTGACGAGTACCAGGATTTCTTTAAATGCCCACCTGACCCGATAAGCGGAATTAAATCTCAGACGGCTGCGTCATTCCTACTGGGAAGAGGGGGAAAGCCAGTAAACTTCTGGCTTATTGACTTAAGCAACAACAGGCATCCTGTACCATCCATGCGTTGAAAGATAAGCATGGGGTCTCAACTCACTCTCACAAAGGAATAAATGGGATCATGGCACAGTTCTATAAGGCATTGTACTCAGCTCCTCACCCTCCCGACCCTTTGAGTATTCAAAAGTTTTGGGGGAAACTTTCTATTCCCCGCCTAATGGTTTCTGATGCAAAACTGTTGGAGGTGCCTATCGCTGTGGCGGAGGTGGATAAGGCCATTACATCCCTAAATTCTCGAAAAGCCCCAGGAAAGGATGGCCTCCCCATTGATTTTTACAAAATTAAGGGATCCTATCAGGCCCAATACTTGATTAGGATGTTCTGATATTCACTACAGGTTGGTTTTCTCCCCCTATCCCTAAGGGAGGCTACTACTACAGTGCTTCCAAAAAGGGGTAAGGATCCTCTTCTGCCAGGTAGCTACCATCCCATTTCCATCATTAATGCAGATGCTAAAATTCTGGCCAGGCTTCTTGCTAGTAGGCTAGAATGCCTCATGGTAGATCTGACCCACCCCGCCCAAGTGGGCTTTATTCAAGGGACACTACGGTCGGACCATCATAGAACGCTGCTGTCACTTTTGCACCATACCACACTATCCAGCAAGCCCTCTGTAGCCTTAGCAATTGATTTTGAAAAGGCATTTGATTCTGTTCAATGGCCCTTTTTGTTACTCACTCTTTCTAAAATGGGTTTCGGACTTGGTTTTATTGTCTGGGTAAAACTGCTATATTCTTCCCCTATGGCCTCTGTCTTAACAAATGGTGTTATGTCCCCGTCCTTCCCCTTACAAAAAGGAACCAGGAAGGGGTGCCCCCTTTCCCCTCTTCTTTTTGTCCTTGCCATAGAGCCACTGGCCATTGCCCTTAGAGAATCATCTAATATCCCCGGGCTAAGAGTGGGTAATAACAGCTTCAAAACGTTTTATATGCAGATGACTTGCTTATCACCATGGAGTCCTCTTCTGAGGTGATTGACAGTATCCTTGAGATTTTGGCTACCTTTGCCAAGGTGTCGGGGCTTAAGATCAATCACTCCAAAACCGAGGTGGTCCTGTTGAACTCCAAGACCCCTGGGAATTACTTCATAAACAGAGGCCTTCACTGGTCCCCTAATTACATAAAATATCTGGGTATTATCCTTCATTCTAATATAGGGAAAATGCTCTCTGCTAATTTTGCATCTTTACTAGATTCCCTTAAACAGGACATGGGTAGGTGGAAGGCTTTAAGACTGTCACTGGCTGGTAAGATTGACTCCATCAAAATGATGGCTGCTCCTAGGATATTATATTTATTAGCTCACCTACCCGTTGCTATCCCCTAAAGATGGTTTCAGAAACTAGACGCACTAGTGGGTAATTTCCTATGGGAAGGGGCTCTGCCCCAGTTCAGTAAACTCAAACTCCGTCAACACTGGAGTAAAGGAGGATGGGGCCTTCCCTGGTTTCAGAGATACCATATGGGCTTCATTACCTCTCAAACTATCAGATGGTTTGCTAGGATTGGTCTGACCTCTCAAACTCAGCTCCCCTTAGAGGCGTCATTGGCTCAGGCTCCTTCACCAGTGGTAGTGCTCTATAGTAAGAAAAAGCTATCCCATGTTCTCTCCCCTCCCATGCAGGTCTTTATTCTGTACTGGAAACAAGCCCTCTCAGTTTTAGGACAGGACCCAACTCCATGGAGACTCATGCCTCTGTGGAACAATCCAGCTCTACAGATAGGGAGGTCCCCAATATACTGGAAATACTGGGAAGCCAAATGCATTTCCAAGATCCATGATCTGTTGCTCCCTAATACTGTCACACTAGATACCTTTGACTCATTGAAAGGAAGATGTGGCCTCCCCCAGTCACATTTCTGGAGATATCTGCAGATTACAAATGCTATACTTCATTTGCCTATGCTCCATGAGATGGAGGGGGGGCAGCACCTACCTCACCCGGTAGCAGTCTGGGGCAAGAAAAGTAAGGGCAGGGCCAATGTGATTTATTCTGCTCTTAGAGATGCCACTGAAGATCCTACTCAGTGGGCCAAAGCACAATGGGAAAGGGACCTCCAGGTCTCAATCTCTGACTGGCAGTGGCAGCACAGCTGGATCAGAGCACATAAAGTCTGTTGGGATGGGTGCACCCATCTTATTATGAATAAGACCTGTCACAGATACTATAGGGTTCCAACTAAACTCCAGAGGATGGGTCTCCTGTCAAAGGATATATTTTGGAGATGTGGCAAAGCTGGGGTGCATTTGTTCCATGTTCTTTGGGACTGCCCTAACCTGCATTCCTTTTGGACATTGGTTAAGAGCATGTGCCAGCAAATTTTCCTAGACATTAATCCAGACCTATCCCTTATGCTTCTTGGATGTGCACAGCCGAATGTATCCAAATGCAACCCCGGGGCCCAATGGATCACTGCAGCAGGGGTGGTGGCCAAACAGCTCATATTACTAAAACGGAAATCCTCTGCGACACCAACCTTTCAAGACTTTTTACTGGCATTAGCCCAGGGGGCTATATTTGAAAGGATCTCCAGCTTAGTGGCTGGCTCTATAGTCCAATTTGAGAAATGTTGGCAACCCTTCCTGCAGTCTACATTTTGTCATAACTTCCCCACTTGAACAGCCCCATAGCATGCTAGTATCCCTGGGTTAGGTAGCTAACTTCCCTTGGAGGTGGTGCCCCCCTCCTCTCTTGACCCCAGGCTGTCCCCTTACATTGCTCTCTATCTAGTGAAGATTGCCTACCTGTACTGTATATAGTTGATATGGTTGCATGATCCTACTCTGGCACACTTGATCAATATTTGCTATGGATTTGACCCAGCAGGATTATTTACTTTACCTTTGCTATGCTTTTTACTAAATGTATCGAATACTGTAAGCCCTAGAGGTGTAGGGGTCTCAGGTTGATCCTTCTTTAATTATGTCTTATCAGGTGACCGTTATATCCTGTTATGTATTCATATGGTCAATACCAATAGATATTTGTGTGTAATGTAGTGTAAGGTTTCATCTATCTATATTATCCTGGCCTCTCCTAATGTTGTAGTCTGGCCTGGCATTGACATATCACCCTGTGACTTGTGTGTGTCTTATCAAATAATAAAAATTGTTAAACTAAAAAAAAAAAAGAGCTACTCACACCTAAAAGAAAACTTTGAAAAACATAATAATTAGGTACAATTGAGTTTGCATTCCATATACAGTATATCTATGTATTTCTTTTTCAATTATTTAATACTGAGTGAATTTGCATGAATATATTATCTATATCTCATAGAGTTTCTTTAGAGTTCTTCTGTCTTTGTAGCTTATGCCCTACTTCAAGTCATAATCCTCTGTTGTGACATCACAGTCTGTTGCCATGAGAGAAACTGTGATGTCACAAGCAGTGCATTAAGACCTCAGGTAGGGAGAAAGCAGCAGGAATATATAAACTGTCCAGGAACAAAGACCCCGTTTTCATGCAAATAACCTCAGTAATAAATAATGAGGAGGAGAAATACAGAACTAATCTGAAATACAAGCTGAACTATATTTAAATATAATAACTGGTCAGGAATTTCTCTCAGTGTACTGACCAGGTTGATATTTTCCATAATAACCAGCTGGTTGTTATGACATTCATGAGTCATGCCAATCAAACAATGCTGCTGCCTCATTGGCCAACATTCCATGTGTGGGTGGGTCAAACAGTCTCACAAAAACTGGGCTGGAGAAAAATTGCTGGCTCGTTATTATAAAAAATAAAAGATGGGGAGGGTGTGCATATGAGAATTGAATGCATACCCTCATTGTGGGATGCTTTGATAAATCCCTCGGGCTTCGCCCTCTGGGTTTATGTAGCATCCCATAACTTGAGTATGCATTAAATTCTCATATCACACCCTTCCCCATCCATTATTCTATATATAATGTATGGGTATCCCTTATTACCCACTGAAAGTAAGCTGTTTACAACATTTTATAAAATGGGTAGGCTAAATCAAGCACTGTGATTGGCTAGTTACCCATGCATGAAATATGTTCCATGCATGGGTAAAAAAAAGGGCTAGCAGTAAAAAGGCTGAAATCATCAAGCCTTAGAACATTGGCATTTAAAAATGCCACCATTGTTGTTTCCTCGCTAAACGCAGTTCTCCCATGGCTGAACCACTTCGCTCACACAGAGCATTGGATTCCAAAGTGAAACGCTGGTTAAGCTTCTGAATGTTTGGGTCTCACAGCAGCATCCTGGCCCCATGAACCGGCCCCACCTACACAAACAATTCCGCAGGAGATCTCCCTGGTGTACTGTCGGACAATCGCTCAACATGTCACCCCTTCACGCTGTTGCTTCCAGACTATCCTATATGCCCAACTTGGTCTCGTTTCTGTGCTATTTGCCAGTCTCTCCGGTGCCCCTTCAGATATATTTCAGCAGGAATCTTTAAAAGTGTGGCTCCGTGTGTCACACACATACACTTAAAAGTGCTGAAGGCTTTGCACCCTGGAGCCTGTAGTCCGGCTGAGCAGCTTCGGCATTTGCTTTCGGTGTTTGTTGTTCTGGCATTTTTTTTTCTCATAAGAGCAGCGGCATGCTGTGGTAGATCCATGTCTTTCGAGATTTAACTGTTATTTTTTTTTTGCCACAGCAACCAACAGGTCAGAGAAGATAGCCAGTCAGGGGAGGCTACAAAGCTGATAAAGTTATTTTACTACAACTATTGATCCCAATGTAGGACACATGTCCTAAAGTAATTACTAAACACAAAGGCGGAAGGACTATTTTACTAGAAATACATTGTTATTTCAGTGTATTCATATGTAAATGTCTTTTTAACGTAAAAAAAAATATTTTTGAATAAAGTAGCCCATTTTATAAGTGCAATAAGACACTCCAGGTGTGTGCATGGAACATATTTCACCACACATCTGGGGCTAAAGGCACTCAGCCAAGGCCTCGTGCCTTATTACGCCCCTGGCCGTGCGGTGAAATGTGTTCCATGCACACCCTGTCGTGTCTTATTGCTTACATAATCCCACTGTTGTGATGTCAGAACCTTATAAACCCCTCTCATCTATGTCATAGCAGTGAGTTTACAAAACAGAATGCTAGTGTTATTAAGTATTCTACATACCAAGAATGTGATTGTTAGTCTCAGTACAGTATTCAAATAACATTTCATTGTCGCAGTTTACTGCTACTGAGTCTAGCAAACTCTCCATGTAGGACAGAGATATTAACTCTAATGTTATTTTGGCCTGCTGTCATTTAGTCTGTGTATTCTAATAATGTGATTAGTGTCTGATTTAAAATGCAAACTGTGATCTTGAACTAAACCAAATCAAAAACAATCAAACTCACTGTGAATATTGTAAATAGCATAAACTCTACTCCTGTTCACCCTTCCTGAGCCCTCCTCATGTAAATATAGAGGACTGTGTATGAGCAAGCATACACAACAAGGCAGTTGTGATTGAGAGGTTTCCATGGTAACCAGAGACCTCGAGAGTGCAGCTCGAGAGGTCCGTTACCACGGAAACCTCGAGATCTCATAGCTGCCTCGTTTGTGTATGGTTGCTCATACACAATCTTTTATAGTGTATGGGCAACCATAAGCAGTACTCCGTGAACCCCAGAACAAGTCTATGGTAAAAAAAAGGCTTACTTCTGTGTCCGCTGCAGCATGCTTGCTTACGCATTGCTGTGGGCCGCTCAATTGCGCATGCGCAATGCTTTCGATCTTGTTGTGCTGCACCGGTGACGTACTCGGTGCTGCAAAACAAGATCATGACGCACCGAGTGCAGCACAACAACGCTGTTCCAGGCATCGATTTCCATGCCGAACAACTTTCCACCATACACTATTAACATATAGTATATGGTTAGGGTTTATTGTGGATGGAAACGATGGTTTTCCAAATCCTGTTGTGGGACAGTTCAAAGGTCAAAAAAGTTGTTGCACTATCATTCTGACGTCACAACGATAGTACAACAACTTCTTAACCTTCAACTGTTTCCCGATTGGCTGAAACATTGACTTTTCAATAAACACTGTACAGCATGGCGGCACTAGTAAGCGAGCGGTTGAGCACGAGCTTTTCAGATAGTTTGGACACGGACTGTCATAGTCGGCACCCTGTTTCCAAACTATCAGTTTGTCAGTAGTTTTTTTTTTTTTTTTTTTTTAATAAATCAGTGGTCCCTCCGTACAAAGCTAAGCCGGATGGCAGTGAGCAATGGTACCTTCGGGGTCGGCAGCGGAGCGAAACTGCAGCAAGGACCGGAAGAAAATGACAGTGTCTGGACAAGGTACAGAAACTAACAAATCCTTGTGAAATTAGTGTGGCACAGTTTGTGGGGAACCATATACTGTACAAAATAACAGATAAGGAACAGTGCACGTCAAGGCTGTGTTTCCATTTCGGGTGTTTGATGACATCATAGGGACCTCTCGAGCTTTGCTCTCGAGGTCTATGATGTCATCAAAACCCTCGATGGGAAAACAGCCTTGTTGTGCACAGTTCCCTATCCATTATTCTATATGTTGTGTTTGTTTTGCAGATACCTGTGCTGTGAGCATATTATTAATATCCAGTCATTAAATGGTAACGTATTAAATTTGGGGTTTGGAATGCTGGGTCATGTCTGGGGTGACTTTATGGTAATGTGGGTGGATACAGCATCCCAGAGGGTTGTACCAGGTTTCATACAAGCCCAATTACAGCTAAACTCTGGGTGAAGGCACTGCGCAATGTACTATCTTGGAAATGTACCCACTTAAAGTTAATTTTAGGAACCCAGGCACCTCAACCTTGTTGTGGCCAGGCAAGGCAGGGGTAGTAGCCCTAGGAGTAGCACTGCCTAGGGGTTACATATGTGTTCTAGTGACTCCTGTGGGCTCTTTGTGCCACCTCACTGTGAGGTCCTCCAGGTGGGTGCCCCACCCCAGGAGTGAGGCATCTGTGGTAGGAATACTTCTTGGTGATTGCTTAAGGAAGGGAATGCCCTCTCTGAGGTTTCTTTCTTCCTTCTACTACTGTAATGATTCCACTAATGCTTTTGTCACTGGCACTAGTTTTGAAAATGGATCCCATCTTTGGAACCAGTTGTCCCTTAAGTGGTACTGGGTATCTCTCATTTGGAACCTGGCCCACAAGACCACAGCTGTGAATGAGGCAATGTGACATAGTAACTGTAGAAAGTCTCTTGCAGGTCTTTCCTGACCTGCTTTGAGAGACTCTGCTGCTGCTATCAAAGCTGTAACTCTGATCTGTATAAGGAAAGCTTTCCTCTGCAGGGTACTCAGCTTGGCTCCTATAAAGTCCAATTTTTGAACAAGCTCTAGGAGACTTCTGCAGGTTTATTTAGAATCCCAGGTTCTCTAAGATGTATTTTTACTAACTGAACTGAGCACCTTGCCTCTTGTTTGACTTTCTCTGAGACTAACCAGTTGTCCATCTATGGGAAAACCACCACACCTTGTTTTCTCAGATGTGCTGCCACCACAGCCACGCACTTTATGGAGCTGAGGTGAGACCAAATGGTAATGCTCCGAACTACTATTGGCATTCCCCAGCTTGAATCTGAGGTATTTTTTTATGAGGTTATCTGAATAGGATATGAAAATAAGTGTCATTCACATTTACTTATTTATTTATTTATTATTTATTGAAATTGTTTCACCAGGAAAGGCACACTGAGCAAAAAGATGCTCGTCTCACGGTGCGACCTGGGGGGAAGGGATTACAGTGGAGGCAGATCATATACAGACAAATATAGAATTGCACAGTACAGATGGTGTACATGGGTAGAAGGGATAACATGATCACATTGTTTACAATAGATGGAAAAATACAGGGGGACCACAGAGCATCTAAACAATAGGTGTAACAGTACAGCGATCAGAGCATGAAGGACAGGGTATACATAACATGGAATACTTCCGGTTAATACATGTTTGGTAAGTGCCAGTAGCAATGCAAGGGTGGCAGTGGCAAGACGAGAGTTGAAAGCAGACAGTTGACAGTAGGAGTGAGGAGGTGAAGTGGGGGTGATAAGGGTGGGGGAAGAGGTGAGTAGCAGTGATGCGTGAGGTTGAGAAGCGTGGATTACTGAGGGGGGGGGAAGGAGCAGGGAGGGTAAGGAGAGATTCGAATGGAAAATTAGAGGTAGTGAAGAAGTGCGTAGGGCAGTATATAAGCCAGGCAATTGGCGGAGGCCAAGCTGCTGGTCAGACACAAGGGGTGGGGAGGAGCTGTAGGGGGGTCAAGGGCACATGCAATTTGGGGCAAAGAAGAAGTGAGGGCCGAGGATAGGAGTGTTTGGAAGATGAGAGGCAGATCTGAGCTGGCAGGTGATTCCAGAGCTTATGGAAGAGGTAAGAGAAGGCTGATTGGTCATGTGTGGTCCTGCGTGAGGAATGACTAAGAGTCTTGCATCAGAAGATCTGAGGGAGTGGGTGGGGTGGGGGTAGGGAGGATGCGAGGTAGGGAGGGAAGGAGCCAAGCCAACAGTTGGAAGTGAATTTGGGACATCCAGGGATTTCAGCCATTGACATTTCTGCAAAGATGGAATCACTATTCTTAGTGATCATATTGAATTTTCCTGTTTTCAAATGCATGTTCAGAAACCTGAGGGCTTAAATGGGTTGCTTCTCCCCATTTTTCTTGTGTGTGAGGCAGTATGTTGAGAATAGGTCCCTGCCCCACTGGAAGGCAAGGACTTTTTCTATAGCTTTTGATATTATGGCAATGCTAAAGCCTAAGGTTCAGTAGTGGGGGAATCGCTCCTCCCTCATCCCCTACTTAAATTACAGCACTTTTGTTACCCAGCTTAGAGCATTTTGAAAGCTGAGTGTTCTTCACTGCTCCGGGTTCCTTCATGGCTGCTGTGGCTGGGCCCCCTTTCTTCCCTCTGTCTCTCTCCTTCTTCTGCGTTCTCCTTCTGCACCTCCTCCCCACCATTCCCTCTGTCTCTCCTTTTCTATGTCCTTGTTTGCCTTGGTCCCTCCATTCAGTTGCCACTTCCAGCTTGTCTGTCCTTATCTGCCCCCCTTTCTTTTCCCGCTCCTGGCTTATTTCTGCTCCTTCCCATGCCTTGCTCCTTCTGCTTCCTGTGCTCGCCCCCCCTTCCCACTCCTTCTGATTCTGTGCCACCCATGGCTCATCAGTCGTGTCTGCTCCTACCTCCTACTTTTGCTGCCTCTTGCCCTCTCATTGTTCCTGTGTGCTTCTGTCTGTGGTCCCTCCTGTGTCTTGCTCTCCTTGTGGCCTCTGCTCCCACCGTGTTGTTGTCTCTTGCCTTTCTACAGTTTTCATTCCTTTTGGGCTTTTGTCCTCTTCTTGTGCCCCGTATTTCTGTCTCCTCTCTATTTCCGTGTCACCACTCCCTCCCCTTCCCAGCATCTGCCTGGACCCTGTAGCCAGAGTTGCTTCAGTTCATGGGATTGTTCTGATTCAGCTGTAATCCCCATGAGCACTGTGCTTTACAATATACCACCTGCTTTTCGACTGGAAACTCTTCAGCTCTGGCAGCCCTTGTTTTACTTCTTTAACTCCCTAGCTCATGCACTGTGTTTCAATTTTTGGGACTGGTGACCTTCATTCACAGTATGGCTGTAGCACGGGAGGTCTATGCCCTTAGCATTTCCGCTTGTGTCCCTGCAAATGTCGGGTACTTCTACAAATTAAATATTGCAATAAGGCATAGCTCTCAGTCTCTGGCCATGTATTTCAGGGACAAGGTTTCCCAAATTGTGAACAAAGGGCCCAACTCAGGGACTTATCTTAAACAATGTATAACAGGCACAGCAAATCTGTCATACTGTGTGTCTTAGTGTAAACAGCATTCCTGGAGGAAGATTACGCAGAAACTCTAACTGTTGGCATTTTTTAATGCTTTAAATCCCTACACTTCAGTTATGGACATCTGTAGGTTAGGAGGGATGCTGGAGATTTTGTGAAAATCATCAGAGACTTCCCCCCGACAATCAGGGACAGTTAAAAGGTATGCATAGGGACTGACCTTGGGGCTCCCATCTGCTGGGATTCCTCAGTTTTCAATGGAACTGAAGCCATCTACTGGGCAGTTGCTTTCCTTGACTCGCATGGAGGACTTACCTTGCAACTTCACACATTGGACATGCATTCCTCATTTTGGGACTAGATGTTCATAGTACCCAGATCCAACCTATTCTGCTATAATATCCCATCCTGGTTGTGCATGAACTTGTCTTCCAACCATACTTTACGCCTACACAGACTTATAGCCCCAAGTGGGGGCTTTGCTTCCCAACATGAACATTCTGGAGTTTCTCCCATGGCAGACCTACTTGGGTGTCTCGCCAGTTCCACCTTGGCCCATGTGGGAGCCTAGCTTCCCAGAACAAACAGTCCAGATTTTCATATAGCAGGCCTCTGTGGCAGACTCGCCATGTCCAGTTTGGCCTGCATGGGGGCTTAACTTGACTCATTCAATTCTACTACTTCTTCATGTGGACCTTCATTGGGATCCTGCCGGTCCAGCTAGCCTACATGGGGGCCTAGCATGACTCTCTCCATTCTACTCCTTCCTCGTGCAGACCTACATGGGGGTCCTGCTGGTCCAGCTATTCTATTTGGAGGTTTAGCTTGACTCACTCGCGTCTACTCCTTCCTTAGGCAGACCTGCGTGGGGGTCTCACCATTCCTGCTAGCCCACGTGGGGATCTAGCTCACTACTCAATCCCTTTATCCGCTTTACTCTGGTGACTTTCGTGGGAGTCCCGCCGGTCCAACTTGGCTCATGTGAGGGGCTTGATTCATGGCAAGTCATTCCAACTTCTTTCCCATTCCAGTTCAAGTTCTAATTTATTACACAGGACATCTCCATTGTGTAGAGCTCATCTGCTTGCTGACCCTTGGTCATTCTAGGTGCCTCCCTATCATTGGATGCGATGGTATCCACCTTCTACGGAAGTCTCAGGAACTATGCCCATTCCTGCATCTTATATCTACCTGACATCTATATGACTTCCTGGTGAACATTCTGTGTATGTGCATTGCCCTACATCCATCTCGGCATGTACAATATAATCATATTTTCAATGTCTACTATTTTGTTAGAAAGTCCACTGTCCAAGCAAAGCCTAGCTCACCTGCTCTGGACTTTTCATATTTCTTTACCTGCAACCATCTTTTGGGCAACTGACCTGTCCTGCCTCATCTTAATGTATCATACCTGCACATTTCTGCTTCCTGGAACTCCACTGGCAGATCTCATTTCATTTTCTGGGATCTACATCAATGTTGTCTTTCCTTACAGTTGCTTTACCATTCTCTGAAACCCGATCTGCTTTCCCTCTATGTGCATGAAGCCTAGTCTGCCATCAGACTACCTGTGTGGGGGTCAGACCTTGACACTTCCTCCATGCTGCATCTGGCTTCTCAGCTTATAAACTTGTCCTAGTCCTCCATGGACATCTCGTACCTTTTCTCAGGTCGTCCAGGAAGGACCTTCAACAACGACCTGCGCTGGGGTCTCCTCAATCAAGCTTCCTCATTCTGCCTCTATGAAGTTCCCATTTAGCTGCCTAATGTTAACCAGTCACTGGATTTTATTGCCGCTGCTTCTCACATTGGACTGCCTTTCAAGAGCTCCTTTTTAATCTCATTCTTCCGTCATGGTATCTCCAACATCAAGTGTCTCTTCTCCAAATTTCAGCAGCTTCATCAGATGCTCCTGCTCCCCTATCTTCTGTTCCTGCCTTCTATGATCACAAACCTGGCATCCTGGCATGTGTTCTTGCCTTGACCTATGTAGAGGTCTCTGCTGGCACCATCTCAAGGCCTCCATGAAAGACACTCCTCGCTGACCTACATGGCAGTCTTTTCACCAGCTCACACAGACTGGGTGTTACCATCTTGTGCTCGATCGTCCCTCAATTTAACTCCCTGGAATTATTCTAATTTTCAGTTTCCAGTTCTCAGTTACTATAAAGAAGCTTTGGACATGGTTTAACCATCTTCCTTCATCCAGACATCCATCCAAATTGAACTCCCCTTCATCTTCTAGAATCTTCATCCTTCAGTACTGACTTTCGACTTTCTGCTCACCGTCAAGATTCAGAGGACACGCCTCATTCACCAGCAAGACTCCAAGGATAAGAATGTCGGACTTAACCAGAACCAAGCCTCAGTCTAACTTTTGGGATTATCTCCTCATAGGTTGCCTGGAAGATGGGGAGATCAGTAGCCATGGGTCCTCAGAGGTTTCCCCCACAGGGTTTTTTCCCCTCTCCTGTGTGCTACTGGTCTCTCTCCGGAGTTGGAGGAGGTAATCAAATTATTGACGATTTTTGGGGCCATTATCCCTACACCAACCTAGAGTTCCCATCTATGGTGGGAACATAGAGAAAGGTCAAAGTCCAAGTTCATAACCTCAAGCATGTAACATTGAAGCTTATGAGTATGCACAAGCACTACGCTATGTCCCATACATTGAAACATTTGTTTTGACTTCTAGTTCCAGCAGACTTTTTTTCTGTGCGAGAGTGAGCTGGAAAACTTCTGCGTTTCTGCAGGTTTGGAAAGTGTTTGAACTGCAGACACAACCCGTGGCCCACTACTTCCAGCCCCCACTTGTCTGCGGTAATATTTAACCATTCCAGGAAGTAGTGTGCCAGTCTTCCTTCCACGGGCAATGGTTGGGCAACCTGGGCAAAATTGTCAGGGGGTTTGTTTTGGCTAGGGCTTAGGCACTGGAGCTGTGGCATTACTCCTGAAAACCTTTTTTCTCCTTCCCTTATAGTAACCTCTTTGTGACTGGTATTTAGAAAAAGCATAAGAGGAAGTATCCCCTGCCTCTGCCTCCCCTTCTGTATGACCTGTAGGAGGCAGAGTCATTTTTCTTCTCATTGTTACCTTTGAAAGTGGTTTTGTATTTATCATCTTTTTTATGTATGCCTCTGTTTTGTCACCAAATAATGGATCTCCTTCAAAGGAGAAATCCATGACCTTGTTCTAAGTATCCTGGGATAGGATGGTAGTCTTCCACCAGGAGAATCTTCTTAACAACACTGCAGAGCCAACAACTCTGGCAGCCATGTCATTAATGTCCACCGTAGTGTGGAAATGATATTTTGTGGCATCCAGGGCTGATCTTGCTCTAGCAATCAGATCATGTGCCAAATTATCCTCTGCTCTTTCCAGCCACTGCCAAAACTGTGTTCCAAAGTGCTTTCTGGTACTGTGCTATATGTGTTGAACAAGCTGCCTGCCTGATAAGCAGGGAAGCTGTTGTATAATCCTTTTTTGCCATTGTATCTAATTTTTTAAGAGTCTTTGTCTGGGGGTTGCACAGATAGAGTAAGTTTTGCTCTCACACAAGCAGCAGCCTGGACTATCCCTTGATGATCAGGATGGACATAAAGATATTCCACTCCCTGCTTGTCCATCTAATACTTTCTCTCAATTTTTTTATTGATGGCTGCAGCTGAAGTGGATGCAGCCATGATTTTTGCTATGGCCTTTTTAAGTGGTTTGTGTATGGGAAGTAACATTCTACTTGGTAGAACTACTCCCAGCATGTCCATAAAATCAGCATCCTCTTAATCCTCTTCTGTTTCTAACAGAGGAATGCTGAAGGTATCAACCATTTGTCTGACAAATGAAGAAAAAGATAAGTAATCCTCAACTGACCTTGGATTAGGTTCAAAATGTTGCCCAAGTGTGGCTTCTAACTCCATGTGGTCACCTTCCTTTACATCCACATAACATTCTTCTTCCTCCTCCTCTGCAAGCAGAGTTGGTTACAGCCTGAGCTGGGGGTGCTTGGGTGGGGGGCAGGTATCTTTTTGACATTTCCCATGGCTTGGACTGCCTGGAAAAATTGCCACCTTTTTTATATGTCCTCTAATGAGGGCATTTTTTCTGTGCCATCTGCCTGCTCCTTTCTCCATGCAAGAGGAGTAGCAGTGACATTATTTTCTTTCAATTTCTTTTTCACAGACACCAATTCCTGTGACTGCTCTAACTTAAGGCTCTTTTTTCATTTTTGCCATCACTGGATTCAGGGTTCCCCTTTTCAGACACCCTGATATCCAAACCATTTTTACCAATCCTTTCTGATAATTGTACAGCTTTATCTATTTCATTTTTCTTGTCATGTCTTGCATTATTTGCTGCCATATATGAGAAGATTGACCCTACAAGTGTGTGCTTTCCACCCTCGCTGGTAACACCCTTAGAGCATTTTTTTTATTGTTTTAGGTGACACAGAGGCAGACTTAGACAGCATGCTTCTTTTTAAAAATGTTCCCATTTTAAATTAGGTTTTGGTGCAACAAATATAACAGGACTTACAATTTATAAAGTCATGTTGTGGACCTAAACACTTTCAAGAAAAGTCATGACAGTCTGCTCTTCTCAGGAGCTGAAAACAATTTGTATAGTTTTAAGATGGTTCACAAGGTATCTCTGACATATCAATAAGAGAGAACCTTAAAATAATCAAAACAATTCACCACAAAATATGATGCAGTGCAACCCTTAAAGAAATACGTGTGCTGCATACATGCATAATGCATGCCACATGCTTAATTGTACAATGTTTGCATGCGGTTTGCATACATAAAGTTAACCTAAGCGAACCAGATTTAAAAAGCACATCAGGTTCACATGCTATACCTACCCATGTGATTTGTGTGCTGCAAGCATGAGTTAAATGTTAAATTGGAGCCGAGTGCATGCATGTGGCATCCATGCAGCAAGTAAGTGAGGAAAGGAGGCTTTTTATGTTAAACTGGAACAAACTGCTTGCATGTGGCATGCATGCAAAAAGCAAGTGGTCACTGATAATTGCACACATAAAAGTTAAGTGACTTGCTCAGGATCACACAGTGTACAAGTGGGGATTGATGAGAGTCAAACCCAGTTATTCAGGTCTCCAGGTTTGCATATTTGCAGTTCAGTGCCCTTAACCACTATGCTGTACTGCCTGCATACATATGGCTTGCATGTACTTCAATACAAATCAGCACACATCTGCATGCATATGGCATGCTTATAGCCACTGATATACTTTTTTAGTTTTCTTGTCCCTCTCATCTCAGCTGCACATCTGAACTGTAGCACACATACCATCAGAAACATGCATGGTTCTTCACACCCCCCATACACACACTAACCCACAGAACTAATTAATCACTTATGTCTGGCCTGTACTTCTACTGTTTTCTCTCCATAGTTTTAAATGCTTCCAAGAAAACAGACTTTAAAGGGCACACATAAAAGAAGCAATAACTCAGCACCCACCCACATGGCCAGTCCCCTCACCCCACATACACACACACTATAGTGGGTGTGGCCATGCTGTTACAGACATCCCACCAAGTATAAGTATAAGCTGAGAGTCTCTTACCTGTGTGCTAGGGAGCCAGAGGCAGGAGTCTTTAAGACATGATGTCAATGGGACAGAGTGCTAGGGTGTGCACCTTTGAAATGAATGGAGTTATTTGTTATTACTATTTTATACATTATGATAGCATTATGTGTGCACAAAAGGGGTGACTGGTCACTAGTTTCAAATTATAGGCCCATCTCAATTCTCTTACCACTCTCAAAAGCTCTGGAGACAATCATAGCTGACCAACTCATGGGCCATCTGCACAAATATGACCTCCTCTCCCACCAACAGCATGACTTTCGCACACTGCACAGTGCTACTACCGCCCTTATTAATTTCACTGGATACATACACAAGGCACTCGACCAGGGTCAGCTGGTTGGGGCAATCTTTATAAACTTAAACAATGCCTTTGACCTTGTGGACCACCAGCTGCTGTTTCACAGGTTAAGAGCCCTAGGGCTGTCCCCTGACTCAGTCCAATGGTTCTCCAGCTATTTATCCGGGCAATCTCAAAAAGTCTGAATTAACGGTGCTACCTCCAACACCTGTGAGGTGTCAGTAGGTGTACCCCAGGGGTCTATGCTGGGCCCTCACCTCTTCAGCATCTTTGTGATCCACCTCCCTGATGCCTGCCCCATGTCTAAAATCCTGCTATATACAGATGACACAGTGCTATTCTCATGAAACTCCTGTCAGAAGCACTGACTAAGGAGTTGCAAAACAACTTTAACCTACTACAGGAATGGTTCAAGGACAGTATGCTGGTGCTCAATAGTGAAAAAAACAAGGCAATGCTCTTTTCTGGATGACAAAAGAAGAGGTCCACAATACATCTCTCAATTACCTGCAGCTCTCACACCACCCTGGAGCAGGTAACTTCCTTCTGGCATCTTGGCCTCACCATATATGAGTCCCTATCATTCAACAAACATATAGGCAATATTACCAAGATGGTCAATAGGAAACTAGGGGCTCTGTACATGCACTGGTTCTGTCTTACTCCCCTAGGCCAGGAATGGGCAGTCAGAGGTACAATCATTCCAATCCTGGACTATGGGAATGTAGTCTATGAGGCCACCACTGAAACTAACCTGCTCAAAGTGCATGCCTCCTTAAATAAAGCCTGTAGGTTTGTGCTAGGGGCAGATCGCTTATTGCATATATGTGAACTGTACATATGGGCTAAATATCTCACACTTATGGGCCGCATTAAACTCCATGCCTGCATCTTGGGACAGAAGACCCTACTCGGACTTGCACCTCCCTCTATACAAGCCTTATTCCATCCTGCTCCAGCTGAACATGCCACAAGAAGTGTTGCCAAACATGCATTAACTGTTCCACTCAGAAAGGCTGCCTTGGGGAGACGGGCCTTTGCCATCAGGACCCCTGCTTGGATAAATGAGCTACCAACCACCACCACAAGCCTTACCCAACTTGGGCCTTTCAAGTCCGAGCTAAGGAAGTCTATCCACCCTCCTGTACGTTGCCATTGCCACTCTTAACCCACAAGCCAGCACGCCTCTATTCCCCAAAGCCATGCTCCTAAAGACCATCTCCCCTCCTGTATGCTGCCACAGCCACTCTTAGCCTAGCAAGTACCAGAACCCTAGGCTTGCCAAGGTTCTTCTTTCAATCTAAAATTTGACACAAAACTCCCTGCTCACCACCTGCCCATGTCTGCCTACCTGCCTGCTCACCTTTCTCCTCTCACACTCCCTGACAAACCTTCACCCACTGACCTCCTTACACCACTCACCTTTGAGCGTACCATCGTCCCCCTCCTCTGATCCCTCTTCTCCTACCTAATCATGACTGGTTCCCTCTACCCCTTCTGACTACTATGCCTAGGCCGACTGCTCTGGCTATAGCCTAGTAATCTTTGGGTATCAATTTTGATGAACAGCTCCATCTCCTATTTCCTCCCAATACAAGATACTGCCTAGCTTCCACCTCTGATTTTTTTTCAAACTACCACCTAACTCTGACTTAAGCACTTAATTGTATGGCATGACATGTGAACCCAACCCCATTGACTATGTACCCTTGCTTTGGTTATGTGTTATTTGCCTGTGTTATCCTACATTGTTATGCTATTGCTAATGCTTACTGATTTCTCCTGTTCACATGTTTTCTACTATTACATGTTCTTGACAATGCCTATTAAGCTGCTACTGACTCCGAACTTATGTACCCTCCCCGACCCTTGTGAGGATGATCCTTTGTAAATGAGCTTTTAGCTCAAAGGTTGTAATTCTGATTACTATATAAATAACAAAAAAAAAATAAGTTGGAGATTAATGAAGGCCACTGTTCTACTGACAGGGCTCTTGTTAGTCATGCGGTGGCCTTCATTAATCTCCAACTTGCCATCATAATGTATAAAATAAAATAAAAAAATACCCCATGCATTTCAATGGGGTGTGCCCCTGCACTTTCCCTTGCCCTATGTTGTAATGTGCCTGAGCACGGGGGTCTGGAGATCAGCTTCACTGGTGGGGGGGGGCATAACATAGAAACATAGAAGTTGATGACAGATAAGGACCGCAAGGCCCATTGAGTTTGGCCATTTCTTTTTCTACCATATGAATGTGCCATAGGCCTTTACTCTGTCAACAGCCTATCTATTCATACTCATCTGTATTGCTCCCTTATGCCTATCTCATGCCTGTTTAAAGCTGTTCCATGCATCCACCACCCTTTCTGTGAAAAAGAACTTCTTCACATTACCCCTTAATCGGCCTCCCTTTAATATCATGCTGTGTCCTCTTGTCCTGCTATTTTTCTTATATTGAAACATGTTAGACTCTTTTACCTTGTTAATGCCCTTAAGGTGTTTGAATGTTTCAATCATATCACCTCTCTCTCTCCTTTGCTTTAGGGTATTCATATTGAGCTCTGTTAATCTGTCCTAAGATGTTTTCTGATGCAGTCCCTGCACCATTTTGGTTGCCCTTCTCTGGACTGCCTCCATTTTGTTAATGTCCTTGTGAAAGTATTGCCTCAAGTACTGCATGCAGTACTCCAGATGGGGCCTAACCAGTATCTTATAAAGAGGGATTATTACCTCCCTCTTACAACTTGTGATACTCCTACTAATACACCCCAACATCCCCTAGTCTTACCTACTGCTTGAGTGATCTGCTTCAATTATTTCAGGTCATCTGTGATGATGATGCCTAAATCTCTTACTTCCCTTGTGATTGCCGGCAACTCCCCTCCCAACCTATAGGTGGCTTCAGGGTTTCTCTTCCTTTTGTGCATGATCTTGCACTTCTTTGCATTAAACCCCAGTTGTCACTCTTCCAACCATTTTGCCAGTTTTTCCAGATCTCTTCTCATTCTTCCCACACCATCTGGATCATCTACTCTGTTGCAGATCTTGGTGTCATATGCAAACAGACAAACCTTACCCTCCAGTCCATCTGCAATGTCACTGATGAAGATATTGAAGAGGACTGGCCCCAGGACCAATCCCTGAGCCTGACTATAGTGGGGCTGCAATAGTCTGTGCATACAATACCACTCAGCTGTCCCTGAATGCAAGGGACAACCCTCTTTTTACCCCAGAAAACTGCTGTGTCCCTCATCCATCCCTCATGGAAAATATGTTGTTCATACATATGATGTTCTATAAATTTAGACTTTATGTCAGGGGTGCCATTTCAGATTTCAACAAGGAGGGAGCCAGCAACCACTGGAGGCCAGGTGCCACTTAGGCCCTAGAAGACAAGCTCTGGAATGTCTGGAACATCTCTAAAAGATAAAACTTATTTGTTGTGATCGAAAAGTGGTATGAAAATCAGGAAAAATTCAAACGTATAAGATTTATCTGTTTATACCCTAAAGTAGTGCATCAGATTTGAGCTTAACCCCCCCCTAATAAAAAAGAACTTTGCACTGATCTCTCTCTCTCTCTCTCTCTCCCTGGCTCCATTACATTCAATACTCATTCCATATGGGTTGTAAAGCTGCCCAAAGGCACAGAAATGTGAAAGACATATCAATATTTCAGTCCTTCCTCCTTCTCAAATCCCCCTATAAAAAAAATATATTTAATTTTATTTACCTGGCCATCTGACTGGAGCCTGCAGCCTGGCCCAGTGTGCCACCAGCACAGTTTTCAGTCTGCTCCTCCTCTGTCCTTCTGCCAGAAGCTGGATGCTGTAACTGACTGTCCCAGATCCTCACCGTGGTCCATGACCAAGTCACCTCACCAACCAAACCCACCAAACCTGTGTTGCTTGCTTCTTGTTTGGCTTCTGCCATTGCTTCAGCCACACCGCACTGATCAAGGCCTGTGAAGGCTGCCCACAGAGCTGTCTCTGCTACTGCTAGGCCTAGCTTGCTGCCGCTAGGGGCCCACACTGTTTTTATTGTAAGGTAAGCCTAGTAGTGTAGGTAGGTAGGTAGCCTAGTTGTCGAGCTAGCTTCTAGCTCACCCCCCCCCTTCAGCCACCAAGGGAGCTGGAGACTCACTAAGAGTAGACAAACAAAAAAGATGTCACCACAACACTGCTACTGAGAGCTCAGTGCTCACTGACTCCTCCAGTCTGTAGTGTGTAGCCTGTCTACCCTGTGGTGGGAAAGACAGTGTCGCACCTGTGTGACTCACATGCTCTTGCTTGGTTGGAGCTCCTATGTCACATGTGACGGTGCTGCTGCTAATAGGTGGAGAGAATGGACAACACAATACAGACACAGTTGATTAATGAGCACACCTGCAGCATGAGCACACACAGGCCAGGGAGGAACTTATTGTGCAAAAGATTAAATTTAAATTTAATGCCATTCTCGTCATACCATAAGAACAACCTCGGCACAAATGCAGGGGGGCAATTGCCCCCCTCTGCCCAACTTAAATGGCACCCCTGCTTTATGATAGAAATTCATTCTCAGGTGCTAATATCTGTACAATTAAATACAATGGTTTCCACTGTGTTCTGAAGTTCTGTATTTCCATGTTTCAGGATGTGTCCCGATCATTGTGAGGGTTAATGCCCCTCATTTTGAGTGTCCATGTCCCTCATTTCAGTGACAAAAAGCAAGGTATGGTTATTTATTTATTTAAATTTTGGTAACCAGGTGGGCCCACTGAGACCTTGATGGTCCCTTTTTCAGGGGCAACCCGTGGTGCATGCTTCCAAGGCCATACTCCGCACAAAGAGTGCTGAGCATGGCCATAGTGTATATGCTCCGTACAGAGTGATAAAGGGAAAGTAAGTGAGCCAAAACAGTCATGTAGAAACACTTTTGTAGCACTAAATATGCATAAGGAGATTTGCATGGCCCAAAACAAAAAGGTTAGGATTCACACCACAGAGGTCACTCATCGCGCAACTGGAATGGGGGTGTTGGCTGACTATATTTTAGGCTTTTAATGCAGTAAGCAAACAATACTTTACAAATTAATGGCAATTTAATGACAAAAATCAAAAGCCATTAAACAATTTGCAAAAGGATTTAATGGTAGAATTAACAAGTTTGACTAATTTTAATGGGAAATCAAAGGAAATTGTATTTTAATGGCTTTAATTGTTAGCAATAGTATGAGAAATAGAAACAAATGTGTTTCAGATGAGATTTGTACCAGCTTAGCTGCTGCATGCATGGTAAGTGTGTAACATGTGAACCTGAGGTGAATTTTAAATGGTGTCCACAGCAGCTTAGCTGCTGCACTCATGTCAAGCATGCAACATGTGAACCTGATGCAATTTTTAGATGTTCACACCAATTTACCTGATGCATGCATGTCAAGCTCACAGCATGCAAACCTGATGTGCTTTTTAGATCTAGTTCACTTATATTCACTTTGTGTACGTGAACCACATGCAAACATTGCACAATTAAGCATGCTGCATGCATTGTGCATGCACACAGCACTCTTGTATTACTGTAAGGGATGACTGCTATAACAGGAAGCAATTAATTCAGGTGAATGGACACAGAAAAGGAAAGTGAAGGCCCTCCATTCTCTGTAAATTGGATAGCTAAAAATAGTAAACAACTAAATTCAGCAAAAGGAATGTGGTTTACTAGCAAAATAGTCAAAAAATAGTCACGGTAGCCAAGTAGAATATTCTCCAGTTCCTGGGAATCAAACTGGAACTGAAGAAACCTTAATTTTCAGAAAACCCTATCTAAACACAGTCATCCAGAAAAAAATGACTAAAGCACACTTTTTGATATATGTACAAAATAGAAAACCAGCTGGAGAACCAGCAGTTACCAGAGTTCATTATGGGGTGGCTGCTCTCTTCAGGTGGAGAAACAGATCCGAGCAACAGCCAGAGTGGTGTGCAGATGCAGAGCTTGAAACGATATTCTAAATTCTAAAATCTACATAGATTCTATGCCCAGAGCATCACTCTTGGCCAAGATGACTGCATAAAGTGCAAACATAGTGAGTGATTCCTGTGGTTAAAATCATTGACGATTACCATGTAGAAAATAAAGCAATCTGCAATTAAGATAATCATTTTGCAGGGCAATGGCTCCAGAGTGTCAGGAAGAGCATCAGAATAATACACTGTAGGATTAATATGTCAAATATTATTTGTCAGGGAAGACATTCATCTTACCAGTGGATCAGCAATATCCGAGAATAGTTTAATGATACCCCTAGATATATGACACTCACAATTCAGTATTTGGGCCTAAAATAAATTATACCACATGTATCTAGTGTAAGCCAATCGGAACACAGGAAAACTGACAATTATTATCCCACAAACTACTACCTATTTTCCCACAGTAGGTTATCCATATTTAGCCTTGCCCACAGTAGATTATTTACTTGTGACCATGCCCACAGTAGGTTATCCATATCTCTGCTATCCACACTGTCTGTCTGCTCTGAGGTCTGGTCACACTCACGCTCCCCTGAATTTCTTACATGTGGCCCTTCTACACTGCATCTAAATTTTGTATTTATATCTTGAATGAACAGTATTTAACTTGTGAGGCTGATCAAAGGAGACCAAGGTTGAGTGAGGAGAGAGTGAGGAATTTCTTGCTCAAGTTAGCTGGGCATGGGGGAAAGAAGAAGACAGAGAGAAAGACCAAGGTCAAGTGAGAGGAGAGAGACACATTTCTTCCCGAAGTGAGTCAGGCATAGGGGATGATGGGGAGAGAGACAGAACAACTTTGTGGATTGGGGAGAGAAGGGGTCAGCAACAGTAACTATGAGAAATGTGTTCTTTTTTTAATCTGCAGCTTTGTCAGATTGTGAAACTCTAGCAGAATTACAGTGTCAAAACAGGCTTTCTAAAGTAAAACCCTGATTCTGGGCTTGCGTACTACCACCGGCACTAATGCGTATGCCCAGAGTCATGGCTTTACTTTTCAAAGCCCACTTTCACCACATAACAGTGCTCGTTTTTCATTAGGAGTTATATAAAATAATTCTGTGTAACTCCTAGTGGTATAATAGTAATAACATTCATCTTGTAGGAGTATATTCTCAATAACCAGCTTCTGTGGGGATTAAATACCTCAGTTTCACCTTAGCATTTAATCATCCACTGGAGGCAATTATTGCCTCATGTACGCCAACTAAATAAATGTTAGCACTTTATTAAATTTATATAAGACCCTCTTGCACTTCCCAGGTGCCAGATGTGTACTTGGGCCACCCCCTCCCACCATTGCTGCATCAAATTTTCTTTCCATATTCTTTCATTCCTGAACTGAGATATGTGATTTTGATGTTTTTAAAAGGTCTTGCGCTATTGCAATGGGCACCCAATAAAAATCACACTTCTTGGTGTGGTGTGGTGTGGTGCTATTTGCCATCAAAAACATGTGTTAGTATCTTTAGAAAACATTCACATTATAAATCCTGTATGTACAGTCCAAAGGTACGCTCAACAGAAAAGGCTTTTATGAGTTAGTAATCACAAGAAAATAGTCATAAATATGTTTTTAAATATCTCAGGAAAGGAAAAAGGTACTGCTTATGAATCAAAGGATGTTATAAACACACTTTTCCTAAAAAAAAACCTATATGATGACATTTTTTCTTAACAAACACTGTTGCTTTAGAGATGCTACCCAACCCTAACTGCAAAGGTGCTACTCACTATTTTATCATATCTGAATACAAGAACATTACACACAGCTTCCAGATTAGTCAGTTAGCATAGATTCATTTCCCCTTTATGCCAGAGTTGCCTCAAAAGTGTGTATGCAATACTAGAGGAGCCACAAAATTGTATATACAATGCCAGAGTAGCCACAAAAATGTATACAGAATGCCAGAGTTGCCACAAAAAAATACATACAAAGCTAAAGTAGCCACAAAAATGTATATACAAAGTCAGAATAGACGCAAAAATGTATATACAATGCCGGAGTAGCAACCAAAATGTATATAGAATGCTGGAGTAGCCACACAAATGCATATACAATGCCAGAGTAGCCACAAAAATGTGCATACAGTCTTTAATGAGGCTTTTCTAGTTGCTTATTTATGACATTCCACCAATTTCTATGGCCATGAGTGGAGCCTACAGCCATCTTGCTATCTGTACCTTGAAAACAGAGTATCATGGAACACATGTTTTGAACTTTTCAGTGTACCCTTCCATGCCAACTGAAATGAAATACTCCCTTCTTTCTGTTAAGAATGTTGGAGACATAACTCCAAGTTGTTTATCACATGCCATTAGGAAACTGAAACAGCTTGTAAAATATTTGCTCAATATTGGTTGCTTATTAAACTGGAGATTTGTTTACCCTCTTCGGAATGCAACAACTTGCACATTTAAATACTTAGCATTTAAACAGCTTTTTGCTACTAATTTCACTTCGGAATGTATTGTCTTTCAAGAAAGATTCATACCTCATAAATGTCACCCTTTCCCAGCACGTCTATAATTTACACTGTTTTTTTAACCTCTAAAGACACTATCTGGTAAGGATCCATCTCAGACATATGCCAGGTCTTCAGTGAACTACCCAGACTAAATATGTAGCAATCAGCAGGCATTTTCTACTATGCTTTTTGGGGAAACAAAATATATTGAGCTACAGCAAACACACACACACACACACACACATATACACACACACTCATACACTGTACACACCATCCTCATGGCCACAACATTCAAAATAAATGCTGCATTTTAATATGTTATGAAACAATAAAGAAACTGTTTATGTCAGTGAACACAGTGAAGTTCAGTTTAGAGTAGATTTCCTTTAAATACTTATCTATATTTTGTATCCTGGATACACACACACACACACACACACACACACACACACACACTCTCTCTCTCTCTCTTCTCTGTACACACCATCCTAATGGCCACATTTAAAATAAATATTGCATTCTAATGTGTTATAAAACAAGAAAGAAACTGTTTATGCCAGTGAACACAGTGAAGTTCAGTTTAGAGTAGATTTCTTTTAAATATTTCTTATCCTATATTTTGTATCCTGGATAGCACAGGGGAGCTGCTACATCTCATTGTCATAGGGATCTTAATTTACACATTTTTGCACTGTATTTACCCAGGCTGTCCCAGATTAGATAAAATATCTTGTTTTCAGTGGGGCCATGATTTTGCCATTTTGATAATGTATTTCTTCAGGGTAGCCTAGCCCACAGCCCCCTATATTTAAAGGAGATGGGTGGCACATCTTGGTGGATAAGGGAGATATGCTGTGCAACTCCAACAATGAGCCGCAGTGTGATATTCAAACATGCGGGATGTGCCAGCCACAAGAGAATGGGCCAGGATGCACACAAATAGTATGCCATGCAAGTTGAGGGTGCATTCCCATCCATATGCCATGCTGCAGCATAGTCAGTGGGAATGCACCCCTTGCAGTCCAAAGCAGCATGGGCCACAGTTAGGCCATGAATAGCTGGCCTATCCCAGCAAGCCACCCACAGGTGGGTTGTGGAAGTGCATGCCCTGGTAGACTAGAGGTACCCCCTCCCATCCCCGATCGATCGAACTCCATCTCTGAAGAGCTTCATAGTGTAGGGCCCCCTGCACCCAATCGCACCAGAGGAAATCACAGTCCATATCCATAGCATAGAGGACCTCCACCCACCACCTTGGTATGTAGACACCCCTGCTCTCAACATACCTGACCTGTTGCAGAGACTGGCACTGCCCTCCACACCCTGCTCCAAGTGGCTGTACCATGCATTGGGGCACTACACAAGCTGCAGACCCATCAGTGTATGCAGCTGTGTGTATGTCTCTGGCAAACTGTAAGAGGAAATTGACATACCTCCAATGCATGCCTTGTCGATGTTGTATCTTCTTGCTGTCATGCGCCGCTGCAGGCCCACAATCTCCCCCATTCCTCTGTGTAATATCCCACCCTCTGGACTGCTAAGGTATCCCAGGTGCCGTGGAGTGTGGTATCTTGCAATGCTATTTGTAGTGTACGCTCCAGGCTATGGATAGTGTGTTTGTGGTCCCCCAATTGTACAAATGAATGGGAGGTTAGCTGTAATATTCCTGTTCTGGGACCTGTGTGAGTGGGTACAGCATCAGCTGTTACCTGCACTGAGCAGTGCAATAACACCGGAACAATGGATCCACATGAGAGCACCTGAGGAGTATGGCCACTGGGCCTTATCACCCACACACAGCTTGTGCCTATGTATGACACATTCAAGCATCCTACTGCCAGTGCTCCACCACCCGAAAATAAGATGCCATTTCTTCTGTGAACTGTACAGGCTAAATATATAGCAATCTTCAGGCATATTCTAGGAAAATACATTGCAAAAATGTGTGAAAGGAAGACTGAATTGAAACTGCTTCTCAGCAGATCTGCATTGTGC
The DNA here is from genome assembly GCA_016271365.2 of Neoceratodus forsteri. NCBI lineage: Eukaryota > Metazoa > Chordata > Ceratodontiformes > Ceratodontidae > Neoceratodus > Neoceratodus forsteri. The sequence goes on along the minus strand of CM057456.1, from coordinate 602,274,866 downwards.
AAATTCATTAGAAATAATGGGTAAAAACATCCCATAAGCTCTCCACAGCCATATCAACTCTGACCAGAATTTGTTACGACAGCAGACTCTGATATTAGAGTTACAGTACTGTAGGGTTGAGCAGATACTACAATATTCTGATCTCCAGGCAATCCAGAGGCTCAGATAACAGACAGTCCACAGTCATAGGGTATTTGATGCTGTTATTCAGGATAATTGGTTCAGACATTACACTATCCACTCTGTATTTGCAGATACATTTGACAACTTGAGCCATTTAAACAGTGTGGAGACTGATGTCCCCATAACCGCAGTTATAAGTTCAGAAGCACAGTAACTGTGAGGTCAGTAGTTGGCATCATGTGCTTTAGAGACTCATGGTGTAATAAATAATAAAATATGTCAAAATATTTGAAATAAACTAACAGGACAAAGTAAACAAAATCTGAAGACTTGCCCATGAATTTAACTGCTATAATGTGTGTAAACTGTCATGTTAGTACAATAGGAGACAGTTCCCTTAGAACATTTTAGTTATAGGCACCAGATTCTTGGAGTATATAAAATGCATGATCCACTAACAGCATGTCTGTGAAGTGCACCATATTCCAATATATTTAGCGTGTAAGCTACCAGAAAAACCCCAGCATGTGATTATCATCTTTACCAGGAGACAGAATCTTTCATTCATTATCTCTACCAAATGAACCTTAGATCTGTAGAACAAATGTAGTCATTGCATGGGAACAGAGCAGGTATTTGCAACCACAGGAACAGTTGTTTTAAGAGGTTTTTTTTAGCCTGTACTTGTCAGAATTTAGCATTCTTCATCAATTTACTGCTGCCAGCTGGCAGTACTCACTTGATGGGAGTGATGCATTTTAATAGTACCAATTAACCACTTTACTAGTACCTTTGTAAAAAAAAAATACATATATATAATAAAATGAAATTTATACTAAAATTGAAAGGTCTTTAGTTTGAGCATGTTATATTCTGGACTGACAAACTATACTCTCCCAATGAACCTGAACCAAGAAGCAAACCACAGAAAAACAAATCCTTTTCTCACTGCGTCCTTGAATTTCCAGTTCCTTTCTATGAATACAGCACAATATTTGAATGAATCAGAATGGAAGTTTAAACTAATTGACAATGATTATACTCTTACCAAATTTTAAAAAGGGTATACAACAAAGTAACCTCTGACAGTCTTGTTGTTGGTAATTTGATTTTGCTTTATATTTAACTTCCACCAAGCTCAGTTAGGATTCTTCAACTGCAGTGTGTTGTTCCAACCCAGTTTAAAAGGTTGCATGGCATGTTTGATAAAATATTTTTTTTTACCTGGCATTCTGGATAAGGGCTGCTGGTAAAGCTGTGTGAGCACCATTCTCCCATTCAAGTAAGTAGTCGTGAAAAGCTGAAAGCACTTCTACGAACCATACTAGGAAAAGCGTACATTATCATGTTTATTCAGCATGCCAATTCCAAAGGAGTCATTTGTCATAAGGCTCAAAAATGTTTTATCCCTGCCAAGCACCTGTCAAGGCTGCTGTGTTAGTACTCTACGATACTAATGCATTGGCTCTTTACAGTAGCAGGGGCTTATGGGGAATGTTTAAGTTAAACCAGGAACTGACTAGGTTGCATACTGTTTACCAAAGTTCTGTGATTCAAGACTCAGAGGAGGGTTTATTACTTCAACAAAGGCAGGGCAAATACACAGCCTTTAAATGTTTCCTGGTTAAGTTTTTCCACTGAGAAGAAATCCTCCTGCTGTGAACTGGGGGGGGGGGTCCCTTCTGAGCACGTCAAAGCAACCCATATCTCTCAGGGAGATTGTATGCTATTCTCCCTGGTTCATTTTGTCAGGCTGAGGGACACCTGAGTGCAAGATACAGTTAACCATCTTAGCACTGATGCATTAAGTAAAACATCATAGCTAAACTGCCCCTACAGAACAATCCTGTCTACGTCTTTGACTCACACAGTCTGCATGTCACTTACCCTTTCATTAAATCAGGTATGATTGCACCCCCATCAGTACTACTGCCACCAATCTATTTTGAGATGAGTTAAGCTAGCCACTAAGCCACCAGGAGATGCCATTAGGCAACGGTCTGCAGGTAGCTGCTGCAATGCTGACAGAGAGAGTCAGTGCTGTAAACATGGGCAGCCAGCCCAAATATGCAGTTACAAAGTCAAGTAAGGTAAGGGGCATTTGGCCCTGGCAATCTTCAACAAATTACATTTGCATAATATTTCTAGAGTGACTGAGCTTCCTTGCTCCAGTACTGACTTTGTGATGATGCCACTAGGCACCATGGAGGAGAATAAATCTCTTTTATACCACTAGGCCATTAGGGCAGACCCATAGACAAAGCCTTGTGCCCACCTTGTGTCTGGGGTAAGCTTTGAAGTGGCTGTGTTTGCCTCATTGTGCCTAGATGCAGTGCACTATTGGCAGGAGCAGGGGGCTGAGGACTAATGGCATAATTCACAAAGGTGAATGACATCTGCAAAAGAGACATGTACAGTAAATGGTGAATGCAGCTATTCACTGTAGAGCAACTGTCAACCCAAAATATTCCCAACAGTGGTGGGACAGGCCAATGTGTATATAGACCTGTGAATAGCAGCACAGACGGGTAAAGGGCTGTATCTGTGGAGTGTCTTGACATACCCATGGAATATTCTTTGATCCTAGTGTATAAGGAAGTTGAATGCCCTGTATGGACACAGTGCAATAATGTCAGCTGGGAATAATGTAGTAGTGACCACACAGGCTAAGCATGGCAATGCACCCATGCCAAGCAACCAAGTAATGGTGCATCCACTACCATGGGACAATCCTGTGGGCCTGGAATGAGGGAGGAGCACATGGCCATGGCTGTCTGGTGCTCACTGTACAGCACACATAATATGAATGGTTCATATCTGCAATTTTATTGAAACAGCACAAAACAACACACAACCCAACACCTCAACTGGCAGGCTACCAATTGCCAGACAGCCCTGCCTGTTCTGTAGCCAGTGATCCTCTCTTTGTTGGGAGTGGAGGGGGGGGGCTTGGCACACCCCTATCCATAGGAGCATCATATACTGTATTACCGCCATTCTCAGGTAATGGCATTCTTTCAGGTACTGATATGTCATGCTGCATGCAGTATAGTGATACACTCTGTTTGGCACACCTTCCAAGGGCCAGCATTACTGTACCATCTGTCTTGTCCAGGCACCAAAAACACATCTTCAGCCTGTCATTCACCAATTTAATAATGCACTTAGTCTGTATACATCATAGACTGTGCCTCAGTGTTTGGGCTCACAAGTGACATCATGAGGAATATACTAAATGGGAAATCCCTGTCACCTGTGTGAAGCAGAAACAGGTACCAAGAGGTGTGGTGTAATATATGTTTCACACATGTTGACAGATAGTATGCCCTCAGTATGTTCACTGATGCCAGTCAGGCAACCATGCTTAGGCAGCAGGACATGCAGTTGTGGCCACAGCAGAACTTTCAAAAATGTAGGCATCCTGTGTTGATCCAGTAAACTATCCATGCCTGGGTTATGAGTCCTATGGCATGATATACTATTTGCATATTTATTCACGCCATGGGATGCTTTCTTTTTCCAACACATACATTCATACTGTTAGGTTGCTGCAACAGCTACATGTCTACAGTCAATTGCCAGAATCACATTGGCCATTGTGGCATCTACATGGAAAGCAACACTTTTATCCCTGAATTCACCATCTATTATTGTCAATTTGATGTAGTCTTGCTTGAACTGCAGAAACATAGAAACACAAAGTTTGACGGCAGTTAAGGACCACAGACCCTGCTTGATCTCCAGCTTTAACCCCCTCCCTTTCATTACCACTACTGGACCCTACTAAATCTCAGGCTTTACCCTCTCTTTCCATACCACTAAGGTTCCCTCATGCCTATGTAACCCCACTACACATTGGGGTTTACTATAATATCTTCCTGGGCTCCTTAATGCCCGCTGTCAGGCTGGTGTTCTGTCTTAAGTAGTGCTATCTATTTGTGTAAGAGTGCCCTAGTGAGCCTCCGTGCCTGTCTCTTTAAGAGCATAGATAGTCTGTGTTTAGAAATTATTCTGAGCTGGGTGCGAGTGATTTAAGGTTCATGACCAGCCAGACAGTGTGTTAATCTGCTCCATTCTGCAGTCGCTATTTGAGCAGAGGGAGCATTCTTAGAAACTGTGATTGTTTACTGTTTATTTGCTGTTATAGTAAAGATAGAAAAGTTTGTCTAACCTGCTTTTATTGTAGCTTGAACATTTGGATGGAAGTGGAAGCCACCATGTTAGGTCCTGGACTTCCAGTATTTGGACCAATTGAACCACTGGGGACCTAAAATGGAGCCTGTCCCCAGTGATCTTGTGTGAAGGAATTCTTTAGTTTTTGCAGTTGTAAGTTTTGGTGCATAAATGGACCTAGAGAGGGAGCACTTACTGTGACTGACAGCTCCCTCAGCCAACTGAACCTTTTGGATTTCAAGGGAAATGCCCAGAACAGACAGAAGCAGTGGATCAATTAGAGTTGGAGACTGAAGAGTGAGCAGCTCAAGCTTTCGAGCAGCTGCTCCCTGAAGGAGTGTAGGGTAATCAGTGGGAAGAGACTCTGCTGGCCTTTCTGCCATGTTCTTCAGTAGTTCGAACTGCCTATTGCAGAAGTTGGACCTGTCCAATTTCCAGCCTTGGAATTGCAGAAGAAGAAGGAAGAAGTTGTTATTGTGACTTGTGATTTGGACTGAAGACTTGCTCCAGCAGCGATCGGCCCAGCTTGTGATAAAATGTGTTTCAGATCAAAAGGTTTACACAGTGAAGCTGTCAATTTGCAACCAGACTGTATCCAAACTGTTGTTTAAAGAAGTTAGTGATTTAAATGTGCTGAATGCGTCTCGTGGGTCACAATTTGGTTCCCCATGGTCAAATCTGTTATGCCTGCTGGAGGCTTCACCTGCAGAAGATCACAAACTTTTGCAGAACTGTTTTTCCCGCCTGGGCCCTGTCTTCTCAGCCTAGGCTGCTACTTGTGCATCAAAAACCTTCTCAGTGAAAGACTGGCCTTGGGATTCAGCTCCCTGCCCAACACCATCAAGCAGGTAGCGACCACCAGGAGGTGAGCCATGTCGGCCCTGTTTCCTCTTGCATCCCAGATCATCATCATGAGGTCTACATCTCTCCTGTCCTGCATCCAGGTTCTGGTAGCATGAGTGAAAATCAGAGTAGCTCCCTGAAACAAAAGTAAAAACTCATTGTGGTACCAACTAATTGTTTCTTTCACTGGGTTGTTGCAACGGACTGAGCCATCTGGCTTGGATTACAAATAATTGGGTTACATAAATACATAGATACATAGACAGTGTCAGCAGATAAGGGCCTATGGCCCACCCAGTCTGCCCATTTGAACTTGTAAGTTCAGTTTATGTTTTCCTAGAAGTCTGTTGCCCCTTACCCCTGACCTCCAGAATTCCTTTATGTCTATCCCATGCATTTTTAAATCTGTGATTGTTTCAGCCCCCACCACTTCCTCTGGCAGGGTGTTCCACGTGTCCACCACCCGTTCTGTGAAGAAATTCTTCCTCATGTTTCCTCTGAATCGTCCTCCCTCCAACTTCATCCCATGCCCTCTAGTTCTGTAACATCTTTTTAGCTTAAAAATAGTGTATTCATGCACCCTGTTCCTCCCTGTAAGATACTTGTATGTCTCTATCATATCCCCTCTCTCCCTCCTCTCCTCCAGGGAGTACATATTCAGTTCCTTCAGCCTGTCCTCATAGGACTTGTGATGCAATTCCTGTACCATGTATCAAGGGCCCCAACAACAGCTGCAATGCCGGCTACCCCTGGGCAATGCTTCAGGCTAGCCTGCATAACATACTGGGTAACCAGGGTTGCTGAACTGTCAAATTGGAACTTACAGTGCATGCTGAACAATCCTTATCAAAATCAGATTGCTAATCATTCTGCTAGATTCACACCCCTCCCTTGTTCACTGCCCTTAAATAAATATGATTGTCTTTTTTCACATTTAACCTTGCTAGTGCGCATATTATTAGTTGGGTTACAGTGTTAAGGTCGTATTGTTACATTGCTGATCTTATTTTCCAGAGGTTCTCCAGGGCAGCTGCAGCAGATCCTGCCCTGGTGGTAACTGAAACGGGCATGAGCACATTGTTACTACAGTCTATTGAATGTGAATGTACCATTGTGTTATTACTTAGGCCACCTAGAAGGGTTGGTGGGTGGTTATAGCATCCAAGAGGGCTATACCAGAGCAGTTAGGCTGCCCCAATACCATTCCTCTGGGTGGAGGCATCCATTTACAGAACTCAGGCCCCTGAACTTTTGTATTGCCATACAGGCAGGGGTAGTAGCTCTTAGAATAGCGCCCCCTAGTAGTTACATCTTGGAGGCACCACTGAGATTACTGCACTCTAGTGGCCAAGAAAAAAATTACAACTAGAAATTTAATGGGTACCACTGAAGAAATGGCTGTGCATTGGTAGGTTGGTTGGTGTATGAGGCATGAAATTGACTCCCAGAATTCTTTATTAATACTAGATGTATCCCTAGGCACTAGTAAAGATGTTATAGAGGGGGCATTTTCAAAAATTGAATGTCTGGGAAAAGCTGTGGTGGTAAGCCGACATGCTGACTTGACTGCCCAAATTCTAATGGCTTTAGTGGAGTGTAGCAACCCCATGGACAGCACAAAGGTGTCCAAAACTATTGCCATTGATGGGTCCCCAACTGTTTGGAGGGTGATAACTAAAGATAGTGAGGTCCCTCAGAAAATGAGCTACCACCCTTATCTGAGACCTTTGGGGAGAAGTTTGCCAAATTGTTACTGGATGAAGGCAAAACCCTCGAGGACTTAAAAAAGTTATTCCTGCCTCTGGGGGGGGCATTCCTTCCCTGACACCTATGCCCATTCTGATACCTGCTCCTGTGCCCACACCCGTGCCAACACCCATGCTTGTGCCCATAGTTAGTCACAACCCTTACCGCAGGCTGCGAGTATTTTCAGGCGTTCTACCTACACCTAATGTGGAAGATGTTTGGGAGACATGGATAGACTATGTTGCTCCCTAGTGCCTGAATGGCAATGTTCTGAGGCAGAGAAGAGAAAAAGGTTGAGTGAAAGTCTCTGAGGTCCCGCTCTGGCTACTATCCATGCTAAGCGGGCTAACAACCCAGGGACAACTACATAAGACTATTTGGCTGCTTTGGAAAATGTATTTGGGAGCCCAGAATCAGACAAGGATCTTTGGTGGAGGATTAAAGCGACTCATCAATGCCAAGGAAAGCTCTTGTCTGTGTATGTACCTCGGCTTAAAAAGGCCTTACAGAAATGCCTAAGGAAAGGAAGTGTGGTTCCAGGCAAGTTAGATTGAATTAGGTTGAACCAAATACTTAAGTCTGTATGAAGAAAGACTAAAGGAACTAAAGATGTATAGCCTCGAGGAGAGGAGGGAGAGGGGGGACATGATAGAAACTTTCAAATACCTCAAGGGAATCAACAAAGTCCAAGAGGGTGGCATCTTTCAGAAAAAGAGGTGTGCAAAAACAAGGGGGCACAATTTGAAGATAGAGGGGAGGACGGCTCAGAGGTAATGTGAGGAAGTATTTTTTCACAGAGAGGGTTGTGGATACATGGAACAGCCTCCCTGAGGAGGTCGAAGAGTCAAAAACAGTGGGGGAATTCAAGAATGCATGGGACAGACATAAGGCAATTCTAGTGGGGGGTAGGAGGAAGTAGGCTGTTGATTAACTAGAATCTGCAGCTTATCCATCAGGTAGGGAAATGGGCAGACTAGGTGGGCCAAGCGGTCCTTATCTGGCATCAAATTCTATGTTTCTATGTTTCTATGCTCCATTCTCTGACTTATTGTTGCCTAAGTTATGGCTGGCAGACCGGCTGGATTCATCTCCACCATATGATGAACAGATGAAAGAAATCTGGGGGGTCAAACAAAGAAGACCACCCTGGGGGATCCCTCACATATCTGCCAATGCTGCCCAGGGTATGGAGGTCAAGGGCGGGACGTAGCGCTGGATGAGCACTCTGAGACTGTTAAGCATACCCCACCATGGGCAGAGCTGCTGAGAGAATTCAGAGAAATGAAAGCTGGTCCCTCTGCCATGGTTGCTTCTGCAGATTAAGACTACGACCCCTCTCAGAGCACGTCTACTATAGGAGTGGGGTGCACACTCGGGTGCCCAGGCCAATGGCAGCTCAAAGACTGAAATAAGTGAATTGACTGCTACACTAAGAGAATTTCTGAGACGTATTGCCCCGCCTCCAACACCACAGAAAGAGGGGGAGGTCAAACCAAGACTTTCTGTTGTCAGTGCTCCAACACCAAATGTGTACCTCCACCCAAACCCCTAGCTGTGAATGGAGACCAGCTCCTAATGCAGTGTTACAGCCATAGCAGACTAAAGAAAGTATATTTCGACACAGTTGTGGGAAGGATAGACATATGACCCACTGGAAGCCTATATGCCTGACTCATTAAGCTTCTCTCTCTTGAACAAGGCTTAAGGTCGCTCCTCGGTTCAACCCCATCCCTTACTCTCTTCCTTGGCAACCTTACCTCCCCACTCTTGCCAGCCCTGCCCTGCTCCCTCCACACATGCCCCCTCTTCTACTTCTCTCCTCTCCCTGCAGCTCACCTGTTCCTCTCTTTCTGCCCTCCTTGCCCGCCCCACTCTGTGTGCTGTTGACAAAGCCTGCTTTAGGCTGATCTCTACCATCTCTTCACCCCCTCATCCCCCCGCTGTGGGTTCTCCCCTACTTCTGTACTTGGGATTGGGACACACCGGAGGGGGGGGTGGACCCTTCCCTGCACCACGTATAAACATTTGTCAGTCAAACTACCTACTGTTGTTACCACTGCTAGATCAATGACAAAGTTGTGCCCTCTAATTTGATTGGTATTTTTGTTTAGTGCTATATCTTAGTTGTTTATTTCCTATGAACTGTATCAATTTTGTTTGTTCACTGTTATATGATGTGGAACCTTTGTAAAAGAGCTTCATCTCAAAGTTTTTTTCCGAATAACTGAATAAATAACTAAAAATAAATGAAGAAAGATTGCAGGTCTCAAACGGACCTAGATAAAGTGGTCGGCAAACTACAGGGGGAGCTCTTAAAAGCAAAGCAATTGCAGAGGGGTGCAGGAAATGATTGTAGTGGAGGTTCAGGCAATCCCAAATCCAATTTCTTTGTGGCTAGGTCATCTGTCCAAGTTCCTGCTAATGATCCTCTGGACTGGTCAGAAGTGGTGAGCCCATCCATGGAAATTCCAGTGACTGTTAATTGCATCTCCACTTGAGTTGTGCTAGACAGTGGCTTGCAGGTCACTATTGTATTTAAAGACTGCTATGACCAACACCTATCTGATTTCCTGCTCTTACCCCTAGAAGGACTGTATGAGTGACACATCTTATCCTTACCATGGGTATGTATGAATTTGGTTGTCTTTTGCTACTCTGGCTGCTGGGGTGGATGAACAAATGGAGACACTGTTCCTGGTGTGTCGGGCCAACGGAGTTGTATGACGGTATCCCCTTGTTGACTGGAACCAATGCTCATATGTTTGGCAGGCTAACCCATCTCTGTCAAAAGAAACAAGGCAAGAGGACTGGAAAGGCGCTACACACTCCAGTCCTTATGTGCAGAACATATGACTTAAAGATGAAAAACAAAGAGGTTGAGAAAAATGAACCCGTGAGAATAATATGGAAGAAGGATCGTTGCCCCCCAATTCACAGTGTACCATCAGTGGTGAAGGGTGAATTAAAAAAGATCTCAAAAAATAAAAATCCTCATGTTGGATGCCCCAGAAGATGGGAAACTCTCTGAGGACTGTTGGTCAAGCCTAGCATCCTACCAGTCAAGGCTCACGCCTATGCCCGGTGAGTGGTGGTACAAGTCCAGAATATATCTGATCAGGATATCAGGGTAAATCAAGGTTGCACCCTGGCCACTGTATATTGTGCAGACACTGATGTGTTGCCTAGCAAGAAAGGCACTGTAGAGACTGATGAGGTGACCCCTGATCTGTTTGGCTTTGGAGAGTCTCTCATCCCTGAAGAATGGAGAACTAAAATCATCTGGAAGATAGCCCTCTTTGAAAAAGTGGGACATAGGATGTGTCACTGGGGCTGAACATTACATAAGACTACACGATGAATGGCCTTTCCACGAGAGAGTTTGGCACCTAGCATTGGTGGACATCGATGACATTCGACACCACCTCCACCAGATCCTTGCAACTGGCATTGTGCAGGAGTCTCGCAGCCCATAAGCTTCACCTATTGTGGTAGTCCAGAAAAAAAATGGCTCAGTGAGGATGTATATGGACTACTGGACTTTGAATAGAAGAACCATACCTGACCAGTACACTATGCCTCACATCCAGGATGCCTTGGACTGCCTCAATGGAAGTCAGTGGTTTTCTGTGCTGGATCTCCAGAGTGGATATTACCAGATCCCAATGGCCCCTGAAGATAGAGAAAAAACAGTGTTTATCTGCCCTTTGGGTTTTTATGAATTTCTGTACATGCCTCAAGGTATTTTGGGAGCACCCGCCAATTTCCAGCAGCTGATGGAGCGAGCTGTGGGAGACATGAACTTTTTTTTTGATATTTAAAAGTTTTTATTGTATTTTCTATAGACAATAATATAGATTACAAATGGAAAGACCACACATTACATTACAATACAGTACACTACCATACAATACACTACACAACACTGCATCCCTCCCACCTCCCTTTCCTCCCCCGCCCATGGCATCGACTTAACATAAATCTATAGCTGCCAGCTTTATCAGAGGTATACACTGCTAAAATAGAGTACAGAGCTTGTGATTTGCTCCATTGTTTGTCGATCCTAGACAAACAGTTATTTACATTAGCTACAGTCCTTTCCACAGGCAAATTAAATAGTAGCTCTTGAAGCCATTCAGTATACGTTATTTCATCCCCATCCAACCAGTGCCTGAGCACCAACTTTTTAACTGACATTACCATCATGTTTATGTGAAATTTCCACTCAGTAACCCTTATGAGAGAGTGGTCTCCCACCAAGCAGGTTATTGGGCCTATATGATCCGATACCCCTAATAAAGGGTCGGCCCTTTGCTTAATTAGGGACCAGAGGGGGGGGCTATTTTTGGGCATTCCCAGAAGATATGATATAGGGACCTCACTCCTGTCCTGCAATGGTTACATATTGCCTCGGCATCTTTACCCATTTTAGCCATCTTTTCTGGGGTGTAATACATATTATGAATGATCTGATACTGCATTACTTGCAGTCTATCTTGAGATGTGTATCTGTGTGTGTCTTTCCAAATTATGTCCCAATTAAATGTTTTCTCTAGAAATTGCTTGGCCCAGTACTTGGAGGCTCCTACCATGTTCGAGAAAGCTTTCTCTCAAATGGTGGAGTAAACCCCAGATATGACATGTTGTTCGGTGACTAGTTTGCTAATATGGCTTACGAATGCCCCATGTGTTTCTGATTTACTAGTCAGTTGGGCCTTAGTTATCATATGTCTATGTTGGGACACCTTAAAGCTATGCTTAGGATCCAGTTTATTCTTTTTAATATCTGCCATTGTCTGAACTTTGCCATTGGCCCATAGATTTATTACTTGTATTCCAGATAATTGCTTAAGCCAGGTGTTTGAAATCATCTGATTTCCAATTCTGAAGTTCAGGTTTCCCACCATCGGTTCATTTGGGTCCTGAGAGTGTTTGTAGGACAGGGAGTTGCACATCTGTCTGTGTACCTCTACTGAGATTCCTGTTGGATTGTACCTGAGATCCGGTGGGAGTAATTAAGGTGTAATATGCAAAAGGGCTGTAGGTGATAACCTTTGGGCTTCTATTAATTCCATTTCTATTGATAGCCAAGTGGGTCTGTATTGAGGCGATTCTGATTCTACATTTGTGTTTGTCCATCTCAAATATCTGGCCGCTTGACTTGCCCAGTAATAGAATTTATAGTGTGGCAGTCTCAATCCTCCTTTAAATTTAGGGGGTATTAATTTGTTATAGGCCCTATGGGCATGTCTATTTTTCTATATAAATGCAGTATGTAGAGAATGTAATTTAGAGAACCATTGTAACGCCCTCCACCCCTGCCTTTTTGCAAATGACAGGTGGTATGCTGTTGAAGCTGACAGCAGTACCAGGTGGGGACTGGGTTCGGGGAGGACTAGGTTACTCGGCACAAGAAGTCTAGGTTTGGCTACTCTGCACTGGGGCACCCAAATAAATCTGAACACAGGAAGCAATAACTGTAATGTCCAATACCAGGAATGGGATTCTAAAGTGTGGCTTTTATTCACATCCAAACTGAACAAACAAAGCATAGACGGACCTCCACGGGCCTACATTACTGCTAATGCAGATAAGAGTAACAGAACACTTCTTCAACATTTCAGCCCTTAGGCTCTGAACCCACTGGGCACACAGCCCAGACTTGCATGCTGCTTTGGGTACACAGCCCGACTTGTACACTATTTGGGTTTTTCCTGGCCCGGCTCTCCTGCCGGCCACTGATCCCTGTCCATATGGCAGTGGACACATTTTCCATTGGTGGCTCCTCAAACCACCTTAGAGCCTTCGACTCCTTAAGGGAAATTTCCTTTCAGTCCCACATCTGGGTACTTCCCTCAGCACTGGCCAAGTGCCTGAGGCAAAGTAAAAGGGCCACAGAGCAAATCTGTAGAGGTGAACCTGGTTACTAAAGATGGGGGATCTCCCACCTCCAGCTTCCACAATCCATACCTGGCCATTTCTCTGGACATTAAACAACTCTTTTTGGAAAGCTTGGCAATGTAGATTAAAAGGTAAATGTATAGCACATTTCCTCTACTTGTCTTGGCTTTCCCCTTGTACTAAACTCGAACATACTTTTACTTTGGCTAAACCTATTCCTCTAGGCCTCCCACTGATTAAGCAGTCCAATCCCCACTTTAACAACAGTGCAGGTGAAACATAGGCCCCTCGACAAGAGCAGAACTCACCCTTTGGTTGCAGGTGCCCCACAGGCGAATCTTGACATCTTCTGTTGCCACAACACACTTGGAAAAATAAGGCAGCTTCTTCCCTAGCTGGAACCAGGAGGTTGCCCCTGGAATAACAGGCAAACCTTCCATCCCCAACCCCTGAGGGATGGGGCACAGAGACCAGTAACAGCGGTCTCCACCACTTCAAGAACAGCTTACTGTGTTCCACTTTAGGCAGAAACACACACCTCTCCCTAAAAGTAGCTCTATATCAGAGCTTAGGCTCCAAGAACCTGTGCACAGACTGCTGTGCTCCTCTCTTTAAGACTGCTCACACACAACTGCTGCTGCTCACTGTTCAAAAACTCCCAACATTCTAACCTAACTCCCAGCTGAAGATTCCAATGTGGCTCATGCAGCTGCGATAGTTCTATGGTGACGTCATCCCTCAGTCTCAGCTGAGACTGAGAACAGAGTGAGACAGAGTGAAATCCATTTAACTGGAGTTTCACAAGCTGCCTTCCCTGCCTACCACTAGGTCTTACTGGGATTCTTGTAACCCCGGGTTACAGGGGGGTTACACTCGCCCTGGGCTAGGAAAATGACTGTCAGAAGTCATTATTTACCCAGCTTAGGCCATCCCACCCTATGTGCTACCTGCAGAGGGGGGTGATCAGGCCCCTGTCTAAAATGTGCTAGCACAGGCAGGCAACACTAAGGGTCTAAAGGCCTGTGGCTGACATATCAGCCTCTACTCTACCCACTAACTATGGGTGCCTAGTGGCTCTAGTAGAACTATCCAGAGCATAGCCCTAATAGCTCAGCACTGCAGTTCCTATGGCTATTCGGGACCACAGCCTGTCTATCCACACTAGCCCTCTAGAGAAAATCTGTCTGCCTCTAACTTAACACCCCAAAATAAAAACAAACCGGGGACCTCCCCGGCCTTGGGCACCCTGCAACCACACGCAAGGAACTAATACCATCTATTACTTTACTCCCTCATTCCCCCAGAACCACACCTGTGGAAGGAAAGGGTTACTACAGTAACAACAACAACAGTACTTTAAGTACTACACACTAAAGTACTAGTGAGGAACTCCGATGAGACCCTCCTCCTCTTCTTGTCTTCTCTTCTATCTTTTTCAGGAACACCTGCAAGAAAAAAGAAAGACAACACACAATCCTAATCTGCATACACAGTCTATCTAAACCCCTACCATCAAAACACTGGAGAATCCCAAAAATATTTTTTGTTTAGAAAAGGTAGAAAAACAGTATATACACTAGAAAACAGTAGAAAAACAATGACATTATTTGCAATACACATTTGGGGGATGGAATGCCCTAAAAGTCCCATCTAGTGACCACAGTGCACGAAAGCTAGTCCATTAAAGAGTCTGTCCTGGGCCAGAGCCCAGTAAAGAGCAGTTCTAACAGGCCAAAGTCCCAAAGGCGAGTGTCTTTGAGAACAGTTCACACATTCTGGAGTCTGCTAGTGTAGGGTGTGTACTGCAATGTCATAAGGATAGAAAAGTTTGGACTTACCAGCCCCTTGTAGAAGGCAGCATCCTTCCCATACAGCTGGGCGGACATCTTCCGGGAACTACAGGAGGGCACATCTGGAAACTGCTGGTCTGATGTCATCTCTAGAGATGGAACCTTGGAACAGGAACAAAAAGGAAAACAGCTGGTCTGACATCATCCGATTACCAGACGATGAATCAGGATACAGCTGGGCTGGCGTCCCCTCTGGATCTGAAGTCATCTGGCGGGCCAGTCAATGGATTCTGGAAAGGCCAGTACACTGTAGAACTGATGAATGTGGGGCACCTGAGTCCTGGATGTCCATACTGGCGGAACAACAAGGGCACTGCAATGGCTGGTGTGGCAGTATTGACTACCACTGCTCTACTTTCCATCTGGTAGGCATGGGCACATTTGCAAGAAGGTCCTTGCATTGAGGCCAATAGTACCGGGGGTCAGAAGCTTGAATTATTACCCCGTCTGGGTGCACATAATTCACACTGTGAAAGGTTTCACGTCCCTGTCCATCCATTATTCACACAGTGTCCATAAACAGAGTCCTACCTCTTTTCCACTGGGTGTATTTTTCATGAAACATTCTGTTCCTGACATGCTTGTTTGCACCAGGATGCACACATTTCATTGCTTCAGCCCAGATCCAGGATTTCCCGCTGTTCTCAGTCTCCTCCCAGACTCTCCCAGGAAAGGTAGGAAAGGACATTTCAAAGATTTCATTCACCTTCCTACTAACCAGTCTCTCCTCTTTACTAGCTTTGTTCAACCTGAGACCGCTGGCCTGGCTTGGGGGCGGCCAGTCCTGGTTCTGCCAACTACGCATTTTCAACGAAATGAAAAATGGATCCCTGACTTCTTCTTCGTGCACAACCAGGGCAGTGGCATCACCACTCTCTTCCATGCATTCTTCTGAGGCAAAAGCTTGAGGCTGTGTACCCATTCCTTTTTCACAATGTCACATAGGTTCCCCCTCTTCTTCTTCCTCACTGAGAATCTGTGCCCTGGAGTGAGCAGTCGTCCTCACTCCCGAAACTATCCACTCATCACTGGGCATGGAAGTCGACACCTCCCATTCAAAGGCCTCCCTCATCTCATCTTCTCCTGTGAGACTCGGGCTAGGCCCCCTCCTCCAGGGGTCTACTGATGCTCTGTCTGAATTATCCTTCTGCGATCCAGCATCCGAAACATCAGCATATGGTTCTGTCTGCAAATCTGCACCCTCTAGCTTTGTGCCACACTCCCCCGAGGGGCCTTCTTCAACAGGCTCTGCCTGGTGCTGTGTGCTTCCAACTACAGATTCCTGAACATTTGTCCATGTGGGAGCCAAAAGAATCTTGGGCGCTTTATACAAGCTGTATTTCTCTAGGCACCCAGAACAGTGAGGTACCAAGAAGACGTCCCTTCCAGCATTTAAACATATTAGACACACTTGCACTGGATATCCAGGAATTGCCACATGAGAAGGCAGTTGTCCTCCATAGCAACACCTTTCAATGTCCCTTAACTTATTTACTTCTGCTGCTACTGCAGCTCGGGCATGATCCAGGTAGCAGGCTGGTCCTGAGGCCATGACTGCAGGGCAAAACAAACAAATGCTCACTGTTACTGAAAGTCCCACTTCACTGAACACTTTCTTTTACTTTTAAAATGGCTCCTCTGCTGCTGTGTTTACTTTACTACCCCACCCTGTAATGGCGGTGGCAGCACTCCTGTGCATCAACATTCAGAAACTGGGTCAAGCCACTGCGCATCCGATTTACACACACTACTGATAACTTTGCTCAAAACTGCACAAACTTGCACTGTTCTTTTTCTAGCACATTTATATGATTTGCCACTGACTTTTCACTTGCTGAAAACATTTCTTTAGCTCACAGTCCCTAAAGCCTCAGGATTTCAAGCACAGGATTGCCTGTAAATAGTGCTGCACATTTTGCTACAACTCACAGTCTCTCTCTGGCTTTGAAACTTTATGCTGATGCTGAACCCATAACTATGCACACAGTCAATGGCTTAATAGACTTGCTCTTGCTGGTAAAACTTGACACAGTCTTTATTTGCAAAGCGACTACACTGCTGCACACATATTCAGCTGGCTTTTGGCAGAAAATCACTGTTTTAGCAATTATTACTGTTGGTACTCACTGTTATCAGTAGCTGCTTGCTGCGATGGAAAAACAGCCTGCAGCCAGTCTTGGAGGCCTCAGAAAGGAAGCGGGTGGGCAGTCCTGCCGATCATCTCTCCGCTCACCACACTCACAATCTAGTCAATCGAGATGCGGGTTGAGCCCGACTTTAAACAGTAAAGTCTACTTGTTATACTTTTACAGTGCTTTTTAGTCACTGTGACACTCCTCCACCAAGCCAGTACACGCTCTCCTCTCACGCTCCCTTTTGAATGCTGGGCGGTCACTGTAGAGCTGGCTGGGAGGCGGGACTGATTGCAGCCCCACCAATCACACAACGCCATGCAAATGAGCCTCTTTCCCTCGCTAGTGCTCTTCTCTTCACAGCGATTGTCGAGCAGGCAAATTTAAACTGCAAAAAACACTTTTTTTTTATCTGACTCCACGGCGGGAGCCCATTTCAACCATTTAGCATGGCCATTAACACAGCAAGTCTCTCAGTTTACTAAAAAGCATTTCCATCGTCCATGGCACAATTTTCCTGTTGCTACCTCTGGTCTTCCACACTTTTCTTTATCACACAGTTTACTAGAAAGCATTTCCAACATCCAGGGCACATTTTTCCTGTTGCTACCCCTAGTCTTCCACACTTTTCTTTATCACACATAGTTTTTTAAAAGCTGGCAAAAACGCTGTAAATATTTGATGCAGGACAAGGGCATACTCTTTCAGCTTTACTGCTCCTTGGTAAACAGTTGGCATTTTAACAGCAGCATATGAACCACAGCACACAGCAACACTCTAGTTAAACTTGCTTCAGCTTTTTGGGCTACCCACTGCCAGATAACCAAAACGCTAGCCCCTTGCCCGAGCACCCTTCCTCCCTAAATTAAAATCCAAAGCAGTGCCTCCATTTTGTAAAGCCCTCCACCCCTGCCTTCTTGCAAACGACAGGTGGTATGCTGTTGAAGCTGACAGAAGTACCAGGTGGGGACTGGGTTCGGGGAGGACTAGGTTACTCAGCACAATGGGCCTAGGTTTAGCTACTCTGCACTGGGGCACCCAAGTAAATCCGAACACAGGAAGCAATAACTGTAATGTCCAATACCAGGAATGGTATTCTAAAGTGTGGCTTTTATTCACATCCAAACTGAACAAACAAAGCATAGATGGACCCCCACGGGGCTACATTCCTGGTAATGCAGATAAAAGTAACAGAACACTTCTTCAACATTTCAGCCCTAAGGCTCTGAACCCACCAGGCACACAGTCCGGACTGGCACGCATCTTTGGGTACACAGCCCGACTTGTACACTATTTGGGTTTTTCCTGGCCCGGCCCCCCTGCCGGCCACTCGATCCCTGTCCATATGGCAGTGGACACATTTTCCATTGGTGGCTCCCCAAACCACCTTAGAGCCTTCGACTCCTTAAGGGAAATTTCCTTTCAATCCCATGTCTGGGTACTTCCCTCAGCACTGGCCAAGTGCCTGAGGCAAAGTAAAAGGGCCACAGAGAAAATCCGTAGAGGTGAACCTGGTTACTAAAGATGGGGGGTCTCCCACCTCCAGCTTCCACAATCCATACCTGGCCATTTCTCTGGACATTAAACAACTCTTTTTGAAAAGCTTAGCAATGTAGATTGAAGGGTAAACGTATAACACATTTCCTCTACATGTCTTGACTTTCCCCTTGTACTAAACTCGAACATACTTAAACATCTCTTCCTGAAAAGCTTGGCAGCTTAGATTAAAGGGTAAATGTATAGCACATCTCCTCTACATGTCTTGGCTTTCCCCTTGTGCTGGACTTGAACATACTTTTACTTTGGCTAAGCCTATTCCTCTAGGCCTTTCACTGATTAAGCAGTCCAATCCCCACTTTAACAACAGTTCAGGTGAAACATAGGCCCTTTGACAAGAGCAGAACTCACCCTTTGGTTGCATGTGCCCCACAGGCATATCTTGACATCTTCTTGTGCCACAACACACTTGGAAAAATAAGGCAGCTTCTTCCCTAGCCAGAACCAGGAGGTTGCCCCTGGAATAACAGGCAAACCTTCCACCCCCAACCCCTGAGGGATGGGGCACAGAGACCAATAACTGTGGTCTACACCACTTCAAGAACAGCTTACTGTGTTCCTCTTTAGGCGGAAACACACACCTCTCCCTAAAAGTAGCTCTATATCAGAGCTTAGGCTCCAAGAGCCTGTGCACAGACTGCTGTGCTCCTCTCTTCAAGACTGCTCACACATAACTGCTGCTGCTCACTGTTCAAAAACTCCCAACATTCTAACCTAACTCCCAGCTGCAGATTCCAATGTGGCTCATGCAGTTGCAATAGTTCTATGGTGATGTCATCCCTCGGTCTCAGCTGAGACTGAGAACAAAGTGAGACAGTGTGAAATCCATTTAACTGGAGTTTCACAAGCTGCCTTCCCTGCCTACCACTAGGTCTTACTGGGATTCTAGTAACCCCTGGTAACAGGGGGCTTACACTATGATTGTGGTAACCATAAATTCAGCATGTTGATGGGATAAAATAATCTGGGTAAAATGTTCATTTTAACTAAATTTATTCTTCCCCAAAGGGATAATGGTAGCTTATTCCATCTGTCCAAATCTTGTTTAATGACCTGTACCAAGGTGTCCAGGTTGCTTACCCTGGAGGATTTGGTGCTCCTTGTTTGGATGATGCCCAGGTATTTTAGTTGTTTATATTCCCATTGGACTCCTATTCCTTCCACCTCCTTTTTGTTAGTGACCATATTCATGGGGAAAACCTTAGATTTTTCCAGATTTAGCTTATAGTTAGATAGTGCCCCAAATTCTTGAATTACTTGCAGAGATTGTTTTATCGAGTATCTCTGTTTTTTTAGATGCAGAAGTATGTCATCGGCATACGCCAATAGTTTGATTTCCTGAGTCCCAATGTTCATTGCCTGAATCTCAGGGTCCATTTTAAGCTGGGTAAGGAGAGATTCTAGGTATAGGTTAAACAGTAAGGGGGACAGCGGACATCCTTGTCTGGTGCCCGAGAAAGAGAGAATCTTTGTGAGAAGGTTCTGTTACAATATATACAGGCAGTGGGTGTGGTGTATAGGGATTGAATCCATTGCACAAAGAGAGGAGGTATACCAAGCATATGTAGAACTCTGAACAGGAAATTCCAGTCCACCCTATCAAATGCTTTCTCTACGTCCAGTGATATCAGTACTGCAGGCATTGTGCTATCTCTGGATGCAGAGAATATGTGTTCTAATTTTCTGAGGTGGTCTGAAGAAGATCTACCTGTCATGAAATCTACTTGTTCCGCACAGATCAGGAAAGGCATTACCTGGCTCATCCTGATGGCCAAAATTTTAGCCAGTATTTTCATGGCATAGTTTAACAGAGATATTGGCCTGTAGTTTGATACAAGTTCTGGATCCCTCCCCTCCTTGTGCAATACTACTACTATCAGGGCTTCGAATAGGTGGGATTCAATACTTTCCTTATTTAATATAGTGTGAAATAGTGAAAGCAACCATGGGGACAACTCTTTCGCTAATTCTTTGTAGAAATTGGGGGAGAAGCCATCAGGCCCAGGAGCTTTGTCTAATGTCAGAGTGTTAATAAAGGAATAATGCACGACAGGGGGTGTGTCATGCTGGGATAACGCCACGCCTGGGAGGTTGGGCACAAGGCCGCGGGCGAGTCGTCAATGCCCCAGGCGCATGCTATCCCAAACATACACCCTGGAGTGCATTATTCCTATTATACAATGGCTAATGTTTAACTGCAAGAAAATTAAATAAAAAGTATTTCTGTAAACTTTTTACTTGTTTTTTGTGAAAGGAAGTGTATTTATAGAAAAAAGTTCATTTTATGTGTATCCAACAGGTGGTGCTGTCTGTACACTAGATGAATTTTATTGATCACCCCGGCTGCTAGTGCTTTTTCGGAGTAAGGGAACTGCTTTTCTACGGAAGAACAGAATGCTGGCTATATTTTTAAAAATGGATGCACGTTGAAAGGCTAGAAGGAGAGCAGCCGCATGGTGACTGCTAGGATGCGTGTTTCCGCTCACTCGCTTGGTCAGTTTGGAGAATGGTGTGTGAGGCAGAATGGGGTTTGCGATCGTTGTGGTGCTTCTACAACTTTGGTTTCCCGCCCACTCGCTTGGTGGGTTTGGAGAATGGTGTGTGAGCCAGAATGGGGTTTGCGATCCTTGTGCTGCTTCTCCAACTTTGAAATGCGAGATGATTTCTTAACTGATTCAGCGGGTAGAGCGTGCATGCTCAGAGTGATGACTGTAAGCAGTGAAGCTGCTCGCAGTGATGGCTTCGTTTGACGTTAATTTATTTTTTTTTATTGTACAGATCAGAAGAATAATGTTGTAAGATTCTGGTGGTGGCTTTATCTTTAGGCATTTTTTTGGTTGTGTTGTTGAATTTGTGAGCTGTGGGAGGGAAGGGTTTGACAGAGAAAAAAATCTGAGGTACTGACAAAGTTCACTTCAGCCATGCCGGGTGTGGGCAACTCGGACATGGCTTGTGTACTGATAATTTTAACATTTTATACGGTTTTGAGTTACCTGGCACTATGCCCGTGGTGATATGCCAGGATATTGCCACAGGCATAGTGTGAGATTGACCAATCACAGAATAGGAATCTTTCTTGCCATTGTATAATTGCTAGTTGAATCTCCTGCTCTGTGATGGGAGAGATCAGCCCTATTCTCTGTTCCTCAGAGAGCCTAGGTAGAGGTAGTTCAGCCAAATATTTGTCATGCAGTCTAACGGAGGGGGATTAATCCTGGTCTTGTATAGATCTGTATAGAAGTTCTGAAATTCTGTCACTGTATCTCTGGGTTTTGTCTTGAGAGTGCCGTCTGCCAATGATTTAACTGCATTAATCACTCTCGACATTTTCTGTTGCTTGACCCTTAGAGCTAGCTGTTTCCCTGCCTTTTCCTTTGATCTATGTAAGCTGACTTTGTTTTAATAATTGCATACTCATCTTTCTCCCTCAGCAGGTCATTATAGCAAGCTCTCAGACGAATAAGTTCCTGCAAGTGTATTTCACTAGTTGAGGGGCTGATATTTTTTTTCAATGCTCTAATACTTTCTAGTAACTTAAGTTGATGTTGTTCCCTTTGCTTCTTCCTCTGAGAGGCCATCTTTATGAGCTCTCCCTTAAGAAGCATTTTAAACCTCCCCATTCCATATCCACATGTCCAGTGGAGTTCTGGTTATGTCTTGTGTAGGTCTTAATACTAGCCTTTATCCCTTCTAATATGTTTCGGTCTTTCAGTAGTCTATTGTTAAGCTTCCAGATTGTTTCTGCTGTTAAATTAGGGAATAAAGACAAGGTCTATATTACCGGTGAATGGTCTGATATCGCTTCTGGAGTGATCTGACAATCCATGAGGTCTGAGAGTAAATTTTTGCTGAGGATGAAGTAGTCTATGCATGAGGAGGTACCGTGGATTGGTGAGTGAAATGTATATTCCCTCCCTCCTGGATGTATCACCCTCCAGGGGTCACAGACTCCCAACTTGTCTATCATGTCCCTAATGGATTGCTGCGCAGGGGATAATCCCATTTTGGCTTTACCTATTCTATCCACATCTGGAGAGAATAGGTTCCAATCCCCTCCTAGGATCACAGGTGCATCCAGAAAAGGCAACAGTGTATTGAGCAGTTCCATGAAAAAGAAGGGAGTGTCCACATTAGGCCCATATATAGATCCCAATATAAGGTCAGATCTCTCCAGTATGCCCCTTACTAACACATATCTACCCAAAGGGTCACAAATACACTGGCTACATTGAAAACCTAAGGTTTTTGTCAGGAGAATTGCCACTCCTTTACTCTGGGTGGATGACCCTACCGTATAAACTTGACCTATCTGCATTCTTCTCAATAGATTAGCTTCTGTATCTATTAAATGCATTTCTTGCAGAAATATTATCTGACCTTTAACCACCTGTAGATGCTTAAGAACCCTGTATTGCTTGGTCTTACTATGTAACCCTTTCACATTCCAAGTAGTAACTTTATGTCTACTAGCCATTCTGTAATACAGTAGTTGGTAATGATTGATTGAGAATTATAATAAAAACCCTACCTGTCGATGCCATGGTGCCCGTCCCCTCTCCCTGTCCAATGTACAAAAACAGAACAACTCATAATTTCCATATTCTCCCTTTCCTTCCCCATCACCTCCTGCCCTTCACCCTCCTTTTCCAATTATTTATCCATTTTTCTAGATCGTGTAAATGCCAAATTCTACCCCGGTAAAACTGATTGTTACTCTGTTTTGAGTAGTTTGGGCAGGTGACTTAAGGGATCCCTCTCTCGATATGGTGCATGATGCTGCCTGGGTCAGTTTGTCCCATTCCTCCCACTTCTCCTCATTCCTAGTATGGAACCAGCAGTTAGATATGATACAATCTCCTTATGACATCTGCCCTCCTGAGAAAAAAATATATTTATGGAGAACCATTTGTTTTCTGATGATATCCCCTCAAAATTAAATTCCCTGGCAGAGATCCGCCCTACATCTGGAGTATTTTAGCTGTTTATTCTGGATATGTACTGTACTTGGATACCTCAGCTTGTTAATTTAAACTGCTTAAACCCATAAATAAACCATTTCTACTGTTTCCGAGGAATTATTCTTCATTCCTCTAGTGGTGTCCTTGTTCTTGTCTCTCTGTAAAATATATTGATTTCATTTCCGATTCAGTGACTTTAAAATAGAAAGAAATTGTGCTAGTAACTAATGTTAGCTTATATTGACAGAGTAATATCAAAAGGGCTCTATAACACAGTGCCTCAGTAACTTAGATACAGCTTTTAACGTTATAGTCCCAAAATTTGTGTCTGCAAACTTTACTGCACAACAGGTGCAACATAAAAACCTGCAATAATAAACTGAAGTCCCCTTTTAATTCCTCTAGATGGCAGACAGGATACAACTCTTATGCAGCTTCACGGTAATGCACATCGTCATGGGATTTTTTCAATAATGTAAAATCAGCTGCTGCACCCACACAACCATGCATATCTTCAAGATGGACAGGGGCCTGCTGGAGTGAAACGTATCTGCTGCCAACCTTGACTGTCTTGATACACAGACTAATTAAACTTTTTGTATCTCCCCACCAGATAGTGTCCTTCCAGAGCAGTTGAGAGCAGGGGAGGGAGCAGCTATATAAAGTACATTCTCTGGTTGTACATTATCTTACTGTTCGGTAACATGATTGTCCGAAATTGAACAAAACGTGCTGGTCAAAACGCTTGTGTTCTTAATTGCAACTCCTGGCCCTTAGCCCCAGACAGTGAAAATGTTACAGTCTCTCAAGTAAAGCTCTTTACTGGTCTCCATTAATCATTCAGTCATCCCACCTTTGACTTAGTTCCTTCTTCCCATGAAAATGCCTTTTTGCCTTGCTTTTTACTCGGTTAATCCCCCCACATTGAAACATCTTCCCCTTGGGGTGTTCACTTTTTAAATAGGTCTGGTAGAAGATGTTGCAGATCCTGCACTGCATGATCTTTACAGCCATAGGCGTGTCACTTGTCTTGGACCTTAATCTGTAATTGTGCTGTGTATAGCATCCTGAAGTGTATTCCTGCAGGGATGAGTCAGGAGATGGTGGTGTGAAATTAGTCCCTTTTTTGTCTGACTGAGGCTGGCAGGTCCTGCACTATATGAATTTAGTTGCCCTCCCACATCATGGCTTGAACTTCTCTGAGTTTCAGTATGATATACTGCTTATCTAAGAAGTTCAGAAGGTGCAGGATAAAGGGGCGGGGGGCACTTGGCTCAGGTTTGGGGCACAGCGCCCGATAAGTGCATTCTACCACATAAGTGGGTCCATTAAGAGAGGTGCCAGCTATTTTCTCTAGCAAGTTCTGAGTAAATATAATGGGAGATGTGCCTTCCTCACCTTCAGGAAGCCCGATGATTACTAAATTATTGTGGTGGCTACATCCCTCCAAGTTCTCCAGTTTATTCTCCATCTTTGATAGTTGTCTTTTGGTTGCCACCAGCTCGGGTCTGTGGTTGTTCTCTGTTTTTCTAGTGATACTGTTCTCGCCTATACGTCCCTTGCCTGCCTTGATACTTCGGACAGATTCTGTTTTAAAGAAGACACATCTAGCTGGCCCGGTGGCACTGAGGGTTGAGGCGCTGGATGCCACACCTCGTGTTACGCCAGTGACCCGGGTTCGGAAATGGACTCAGGGTTGTCGGGAACTGGAGAGGGTGGAGGATCGAGCATCCCAGCGGATGCTTTCCTCTGCCAGAGATGGGTTACCAGGGGTGTCCTGTGCACCCAACATTCCTAGGGGCTGGTGGAAGCACTGACTTACAGGGGCAATGGCATCTCTCTCAGATCCGGGGAGAGAGGATGCTCTGGGCGCTTGGCAATGGCGTGCATCAGCACATCATCTGCCTGGACAAAAACCCTGACACAATATATCAGTTGGGGGGTGAGGATATAGCATGCACCAAGCAGGAGAGGGATCTTGGGGTTGTCATCTCTAATGACCTCAAGGTAGGGAAACAGTGTGACAAGGCATCAGGTAAAGCAAATAGGATGCTGGGATGTATAGGCAGGGGCATCACCAGCAGGAAAAGGGAGGTCATAATTCCGCTATACAAGACACTAATGAGGCCCCACCTGGAGTACAGTGTACAGTTCTGGAGACCATACCTATGTAAGGACATAGACAGGGTAGAGAAGGTTCAGAGGAGGGCAACAAAGATGGTGCATGGGTTGCATCACAAGTCCTATGAAGACAGGTTGAAGGAACTGAACATGTACTCCCTGGAGGAGAGGAGGGAGAGAGGGGATATGATAGAGACATGCAAGTATCTTACAGGGAGGAACAGGGTGCAGGAAAACACTATTTTTAAGCGAAAAAGATGTTTCAGGACTAGAGGGCATGGGATGAAGTTGGAGGGAGGATGATTCAGAGGAAACATGAGAAAGAATTTCTTCACAGAACGGTGGTGGACAAGTGGAACACCCTGCCAGAGGAAGTGGTGGGGGCTGAAACAATCACGGGATTTAAGAATGCATGGGATAGACATAAAGGAATTCTAGAGGTCAGGGGTAAGGGGAAATAGACTTCTAGCAAAACAAACTGAACTTACAAGCTCAAATGGGCAGACTAGGTGGGCCATAGGCCCTTATCTGCCGACACTGTCTATGTATCTATGTATCTATGGACTTCCATCCTTCGCGCCAGTGTCCTCGGGAGTTTAAGGTGGACCGGGAGAAAAACCAAAGGCAAAAAATCTCCCGACCCCGAGCAGAATGATGTCAGGTTCACGCTACATAAGTGGCTCAGCCAAAAAGACCAGTGGATAAGAAATCCACTGGGCAGGAACCTGGGAAAAAATAAAGAAGACACATCTGTGGTTAACAGAGCGATAGCTTCCTGAAGCGGTTTTATGTCTATGAGGAAGCGCTCTTCCGACAAGGGAGTAGGCATCTGCTTGCCTGAATGGTTCTGCACCGCTTTAAATCTCTGCTACTTTGCCTTCTTTGTGGCCTTGTCTGGTGAAGGAGGGGGAGTATGGCGAGGCAATTCTTGCCGCATTGTTACCTCCATCTTACAGTTTGGTGTTCCTTTCCATGATCAGACCTCAGGTAGGATATTCCAGTGCACTTTCCTGCCAAAATATCTGCTGAGAGTATATTTTTATATCCTATTTATTGTATGGGAGAGCAGGAGAGAATATGCAATGCTTCTTTACACTAGCCAGACATCACATGACCCCCCCTCAGGAGACATGAACTTATTAGAATGACTTGTCTAGATAGATTATGTCATTGTGTTTTGCCAGACT
Source organism: Neoceratodus forsteri (assembly GCA_016271365.2). NCBI lineage: Eukaryota > Metazoa > Chordata > Ceratodontiformes > Ceratodontidae > Neoceratodus > Neoceratodus forsteri. The sequence continues at coordinate 602,248,278 of CM057456.1, read as the reverse complement.
CTTGAGGAACATGAGACCTCTCTGTTCAAGGTTCTAGACTGATTGGAGGATTTGGGGTTAAAATTATCACTAGACAAGTGTCAATTTTTCCAGAAGTCTGTGAAATATGTTGGTCAGATTGTGTCGGCTGAAGGAATCCTTACAGACCCAAGCAAAGTGGAGTCTGATCACCTGGCCCCATCCTAACAATCTTAGAGAACTGCAAAGGTTCTTGGGGTTCTGCGGTTACTATCGCAGGTTCATAAAAGATTACACCAAAGTCATCCACCCTTTGCTTAACTTGATTCAAGGCTACCCACCTTCAAACAAGAAATACAAGAGAACCACAGTTACAGTGGAGGAAAAGGTCTACTTTCAGACAAATGAAACTTTTGGAACCAGGTGGACTCCTGAGTGTGAGCTGGCATTCTATGATATAATTCCCCAACTCACTCATGCACCTGTGCTTGCTTAGACTCCACCAAATCCTACTGTATGTGTTGCACACTGACGCCAGCCTGAAGGGACTTGGTGCTGTTCTATATCAAGAATATGAGGAAGGCTTGCTCCCAGTGGTGTTTGCTAGTCAAAGCCTAACACCCTCTGAAAAGAACTACCGTGTACACAAACTTGAGTTTGTGGCTTGAAATGGGCCATGATGAACCAATTCCATGAATATCTGTATGATGCAAAAATTCTAGTAAAAGTCTGATAACAATTCCCTCACTTATATCCAGACTTTAACAAAGTTGGATGCCACCGGGCATCACTGGCTATCTGCGCTCTCCACTTATGATCATTCAGTAGAATATTGGCTGGGCTTAAACCACATTGATGTTGATGCCCTTTCCAGGAGACCTGACACTAACTTGAAGTGGGTGAGAATGTCTGAGCAATCTGTCAAAGCTCTTTGTCAAAAGTTCAATAAAGATAAGCACCACTCTCCTGAAACAGTTGATTGCCTGGTAGACTGCCTGGGCCCTCCTGACACTTGTGTCATTGTCGCCAACTTCCATCTTGCAGCCCTGGACCTCAGCACATTGCCCCAACTTACACTCAACAACATACAGTGGTCTCAGGCCTGTGCTGGATGCTATTCATGGTGGAAAGAGTCTGTCTAAACTGCATTCTTCTGACCCCCCCCTAACCTGCCCTGCTGTTTAGAGACGTACCCAGATTAAAGTTGCTCAACAAGCTGCTTTATGGAGAAACTCTTAATTGACAAGGTCAGGTTATCAAACAACAGCTACTGCTACCTACAGTTTTCAAACATGTGGTTCTATGTGTCCTTCATGACCAGATGGGACACTTAAGCTGTGACCGAACTACTGACTTGGCCCATACTCAATTCTACTGGCCAGAAATGGGGGCTAACATTGAGAATCATATCATAACTTGCAGTCGTTGTCTCCAGAGGAAAGCTCAGCCCCAGAGGGCTGCACCCTTAGTCAATATCTCCACCAGTGCACCCATGGAGCTTGTGTGTATAGACTTCTTGTGTCTTGAACCAGACCAAAAGAATATTGCCGATGTGCTAGTGGTGACTGATCATTTTACTCATTATGCCCAGGTATATCCACCCAAAGACCAAAAAGCATCCACAGTAGCAAAGGTCCTGATTGAAAAGTTCTTTGTCAATTATGGTGCCCCCAGAGAATTCACTTTAATCAAGGGAGAGACTTTGAAAGCCACTTGATCAAGTAATGCTGTCACTCTGGGGAGTGCGAAAGTCCAGAACCACTCCCTATCACCCTCAGGAGGTCCACAGCCCAAAAGGTTCAATGGAACACTGCTAGACATGTTGGGTACACTTCAACCCTGGGACAAGTCCAAATGCAGCCAACAGATAAGCACATTAGTCCATGCTTTTAACTGCACTAGAAGTGACACCACTGAGTTCTTCCCCTACCACTTAATGTTTGGCCGAGAAGCCCAGTCGCCAGTAGACATCTGCTTCAGAGTGTCCCCTGATGGAGTCAAACAGAGAATTACCTTCAGTATGTTCAAAAGTAAGAGGCCCAGTTGAACCATACCTACCAATTGGCACACACCATGGCAGCAAAGAGGAACTTAGCAAACAAAGAAAGGCATGACAGACATGTCAAGGCCCACGAACTACAACCTGGAGAAAGAGTTTTGTTGTAAAATTTGGGACTGCATGGAAAACACAAGATTACCAATAGGTGGCATCACACCCCCTACATTGTTGTCAGCAAGCTGGAGGATCTGCCTGTCTATAAAGTGCATCCAGAAAATGACACACGAGCTGTAAAGACAATGCACAGAAATCATTTGTTACCTATTGGGCAAATCATCATTGAGTCTGCACCTCAAGACATTACCCCTCACAGGCCTGTAACCAGAGCTGCACCTAGAAAGAAACAGTTAACCCTCTGTCCAATTGTTAAAGATTCAAGGCCTTCCATCAGTCATATCCTTAAAGAAATGGACTGCAGATCTGAATTTGATGACAGTGAGAGTGAGGCCCCCTATTACCCATCTTATGAACTGAGTCAGTTGTTTCAAGGTAACCCCATGTGCAATCTTGGAGATGAAGCTGGACCTTCAAGACTGTTTAACCCTCCAGCTTTCTCCATAGCCCCTGTGTCCCCTGAAAGTGAGGTGCAAAGTGTGACTTCCAATGTAGCTGACTCCTTGTGTCTTGTGGAATTAGTTGAACCCTGAGAAAGAGAGCCAGAAACAGAAAGCATCACTGGTGACATACCAGAAAAATCACAACTGTCTGCAACCAATGATTCTTAAAATGTTGTAGAAATTGATATTAATGAAGATAATGATCTTGAGAGTATCAGTGATGTGACACAAGATTTAAATCCCATGGAATTCCCTCTAGATGATGAACCTGGAATTTCTTAAGAACCAAGTACTGAAAGTAATTTTGTTGAACCAGAACTAACAGAACAAGAAGCTGAAATGGCTTCCAGTACAGAGCAGGCAGCCAGTGCAGAGGTACCTCTTTCTTTAGAAGCAGACTTATTGACAAGCAATGTTGAAAGAACTGAGCCTGTGCCTGCCCCTCCCAGAAAGTCTGAAAGAGCAGCAAAACCAGTGATACACCTCAGTTATGACTCCTCTGGAAGGCCTGTAGACCTCCAATTACATGTTGTTCACAAAGGGGTATATATTTCTGAGAACTCTTTTCCAAAACTGGGTTATTCTGCCACGTCCAAGTTATTAGTAAAACCCTCCAGTCAGTGTACTGATACCCTTGCCCATTCAGCCCTAGTGTAGCTGATAGGGATAGGCCCTAAGCCAGGTGGGTTAGTGTACAGGGGGTAGTACAAACAAAAAGTATAAGAGTAATGTGTTTGACTATTTGAAGCTGCTAACCTGTTTATGAAAATGTATGAATATGTGTTACTGTAGAAATGCCATTGCAAATGGAAAAGTGTAGTAATACTTATAACAAGTTATTTTACTGATGCCCCAGCTTTTTTTATTTGAATGCCAAATGAAACATGCATGCATGTTACGTATAGTGTTTTCATATAGAGTCTAATAGTAAACACGTTTTTTCAGGCAGGGAAGAGTGTAACCCCCCCTTACAAGTTGAGGTTTACTATAATGTCTTCTTGGGCTCCTTAATGCCCACTGTCAGGCTGATGTCCTTTCTTAAGTAGTGCTATCTATTTGTGCAAGAGTGCCCTATTGAGCCTCCGTGCCTGTCACTTTAAGAGCATAGCTAATCTGTGTTTAGAAATTAGTCTAGGCTGGGTCTGATTGATTTAAGGCTTGTAACCAGTCAGACAGTGTGTTAATCTGCTCCATTCTGCAGTCGCTACTTGCACAGAAGGAACTTTTTTAGGAAGTGTGATTGTTTACTGTTTATTTGCTGTTGTAGTAAAGAAGTTTGTCTAACATGCTTTTATTGTAGCTCAAACATTTGGATGGAAGCCACCATATTAGGTCCTGGACTTCCAGTATTTGGACCAATCGAACCATTGGGGACCTAAAATGGAGCCTGTGCCCAGGGATCTTGAGGGAACGAATTATGTAGTTTTTGCAGTTTTAAGTGTTGGCACCTAAATGGATCTAAAGGGGGAACCCTTACTGTAACTGACAGCTCCCTCAGCCAACCGAACCTTTTGGATTATAAGGGAAATGCCCCAAACTGCCTGAAGCAGTTGATCAGTTAAAGTTGGAGGTTGAAGAGTGAACAGCTCAAGCTTTTGAGCAGCTGCTCCCTGAAAGAGCATAGGGGAATTGGTGGAAAGATGCTCTGCTAGCCTTCCTGCCATGTGCTCCAGCAGTTTGAACTGTCTATTGCAGAAGTTGAACCTGTCCATTTCCAGCCTTGGAACCGCAGCAGAAGAAAGAAGTTGTTATTGTGACTTGTGATTTGGACTGAAGACTTGCTCCAGAAGCGATCGGCCGAGCTTGTGATAGAATTTGTCTCGGATTGAAAGGTTTGCACAGTGAAGCTGTCAATTTACAACTGGACTGTGTCCGAGCTGTTGTTTAAAGAAGTTAGTGATTTAAATGTGCTGAATGTGTTTCGTGGGTTGCGATTTGGTTCCCCACGGTCAAATCTGTTATGCCAGCTGGAGGTTTCACCAGCAGAAGATCACAAACTTTTACAGAACTGTTCATCCTGCCTGGGCCCTGTCTCCTCGGCCTAGGCCACTACTTGTGCATCAAAAACCTTCTCAGTGAAACACCGGCCTGGGGATTCAGCCTCCTGCCCAACACCATCAAGCAGGTAGCAACCACCAGGAGGTAAGCCGGGTTGGCCCTGCTTCCTCTTGCATCCCAGATCATCATCATGAGGTCTACATCTCTCCTGTCCTGCATCCAGGTTCTGGTGGCATGAGTGAAAATCAGAGTAGCTCCCTGAAACAAAAGTAAAAACTCATTGTGGTACCAACTAATTGTTTCTTTCACTAGGCTGTTGCAATGGACTGAGCCATCTGGCTTGGATTACAAATAACTGGGGTGTGTGCATGTTTAACTGTTTTCCCTTTCTCAAGGGCCCCAACAACAGCTGCAATGCCAGCTATTCCTGGGCAATGCTTCAAGCTAGCCTGCATAACATACTGGGTACCCAGGGTTGCTGAACTGTTAAATTGGAACTTACAGTGCATGCTGAACAATCCTTATCTAAATCAGATTGCTAATCATTCTGCTAGATTCACACCCCTCCCTTGTTCACTGCCTTTAAATAAATCTGATTGTCTTTTTTCACATTTAACCTGGCTAGTATGCATATTATTAGTTTAGTTATAGTGTTACGGTTGTATTGTTGCATTGCTGATGAGTCCCAGTACTAATCCTCGTGGCAGCCTGCTGATCACTCTTCCTTCCTCAATTTACCACCACCCTCTGTCTCCTATCCCCCAACCAATATTTTACCCAGTTTACCACTTTTGGACTCACTCCTAGGCTGCCCAGCTCGTTTATGAGTCTTCTATCTGGAACAGTGCCGAAGGCCTTACTGAAATCTAGGTAGGCCACATCCACCGCTCCACCCTGATCTACTTCTCTGGTTACCCAGTCAAAGAAATTTATTAGATTTGTTTGACATAACCTCTCCCTAATGAATAATTGCTGCCCAAGATCTTGTAAGCCACTGGATTTTAAGATATTCCACAATCCTTTCTTTCAGTAGTGATTCCATTAATCCCCCAAGTCATTCTGACTGGCCTGTAATTGCCAGCTACCTTCCTGCTACCACTTTTGTGAATTGGGACTACATCTTCCCTCTTCTAATCCTCCAGGACCACTCCTGTCTCCAGTAAGTGGTTGAATAGGACTGTCAGAGGTGCAGCCAGGAACTCTCTGAGCTCCCTCAATAACCTTGGATGTATCCCACCTGGCCCGATTGCCTTGTCCAGTTTCAGATTTGCATGTTCCTTCAGGACTCTTTCCTCTGTAAATGGACAAGTGTCCACCTCCCACCCTCCCTTCAATGCCCCTGACACTTATCTGTGGTCCCTCGCCTTCCCTGTCCTCTGTGAACACTGTACACAAGTATTCATTCAGGATGTCTGCCTTTTCCTTGTCCCAGTCCTCACACTCCCCCTTCCCCCCTTAACCTTACAATCCCTCCTCTGGTCTTTCTCCTTTCATTTACATACCTGAAAATGTCTACCACATGGGATTTCCCTCCCTTAGAGTTCTCCCTACTGATTACTTCAGCTTGATGGGGTTAAGGCGTACAATTTAGGTCTCCCTGCTTCCTTCCGCTATCCCCTCAGCTAGTTTAAATGCTCACCAATGTAACATTTAAACCACTCACTGAGGTAAGGACTGTGGTTCCCCTCCCAAATGGATGTAGTCCATCTCCACTGTATAGGCCTTTATCCTTCCAGGTGGGACTCCCACCCCTATTGTAGCTGAATCCAGGGGTGTCATTTAGGGGTAGTGAGGGGTTGTGATTGAGACCCCTATGATTTCTTTGCAACCTCTATGATGTCTACTGCAACCTCTAAGAACCCCTTAAACAAGATTTTGCTATAGCAATGATTTATATAAATTGATGGTTGGAGAACTTTTGCAACCCCTTTGATTCTGCTGAAATGGTACTTTGCAATCCCTATGACTTTGGTGAAATGATGCTGCTGGCCAGGTTCCTCTGTTCTGCAAAACTCCTTCAACCATTGGTTGAAACTCCTAATACAGAGTATCCTACCCCCCCCCGTAGACAGGCAGTACCTCAGAAAAGATCACCGAGCATGCTACCTGCCGGAGACTCTTCCCCAACTCCCTGAACTTCTCCTTTACTTTCCTAACCTCATCCCTAGCCAGGTCATTAGTCCCCAGGTGGACAATGACATCCAGTTCTCCCTCCTATCCTGCTTCCCTAGTGATTCTTAGTATCCACTTCCCATCCCTCCAAGCTGTAGAGTTGGGTAGGCACCTAACCTCCCTCTCCCCCTCCCTTCCTGCCCTGAAATTTATTGCCTTCACAATGGAGTCCCCCACTAGGAGTTTCTTCTTCCTCCTTTGAGTTCCTCTTCCACCCTTCCTGCGGACTCCACTACAGAGGACCCCCACATCCTCCCTGGTCACTACTATGGGTGCCTCCATGGGACAGTTCCACTCCACCAGCGCAGCATAGGAATTGTGTAGTAGTACCATAGGAGGGATATGCCTCTGACCCACCACCCTCACCCTTCCCATGCCCACCATAGTCTAGCTGCTCCTGCTCCTTGGCACCATTTGAGGCAGTGGTGGCTAACTTAGTTGTCCCTGGGTGGGAGAGGAGGCCCCCTGAATCCCAGCTAGCTCAGCCTGGAGTATAGCATCCTTACTCAACTCAGAGAGTTGCATGAAAATGGAGCAGCACTGCAGTCTCCAGAAAGTCTCCCTGAAAACTGCCATCCCAAAGCCACTGCACTGCACCACTCCCACCATATCTATTTACTACCCTAACAGTGATTATTTTTTGCTTACGTGCTCATTTCAAACCCTTTTTTATCCCTACCTTAGACTGGATATGTCACCTATCCCCAAATTTTAGTTTGCCCCTAATAGAGATGGGGCAAAGTTTGAATTTGTGGGCAAAGTTGACACAAAGCAGGTGAAATTCACACTTCGTGGAGCTTCGCAAAGTTCTCCTGACCCTCAACAACTCTGACTTCACCTAAAATCATGAAGTTTTCACCTTTGCCCTCGAAGTGCGACGTTCTGCACTTCACAGGTGGAACTTCACATGTGCTCTGCTAATTGAGAGAAATTTGCTGATTAATTCACAGAGCAAATTTTTCCAACTTTGCCCATCTCTAGCCCCTAACTTACTTTAGACCCTTTTTTACCCCTACCCTAGATAGCGTGTATCTTCTATTCCCAAAATTTTGTGTGACTCTAACTTACTTCAAACCATTAGATAATAATTAAATGTCTAATAAACTAAAACTATATTAAAAAATAGGTAAACTGAAAGCTACGGCTAGATTATCAGTAAATAACTTAAAAAAGTAATGCAAAATGGAACTAGCTAACAAATATCTTAACAGGACGGAAAACTAAATCAAACAATACCCACTAGTACAAATATAAGACTAATTACAATTATAAACTACGTGCAAGTTAGCTAATAGTTAAGGCCTAGGTACGATAATAAGATAAATTTAACTTTCAAGAACAGACAATTGATAAATACTTACAGGATACAAATATAAAGTAAGATGCATTAAACCTTCATTGTGTTTACTAGTTACAACTAGAAACAACAAGCATAGGCAGCACAATTAATGAAGTCAGTACTATAGAAGCATGAGCCACATACAACACCTACGCAGCACTGAATCGTAATTAAACACAGATGCACAGATTAGGCCTTTAAAGATTGGCAGGTGTACATAGGTACACAGTGAACCTTTGGGGGGGAGCAGCATGGCCGGCCACATAGCTTCCTCATGGCTGGCCCCAGGCAGACTCCTAATTGTCCTTGTGCTATGGCCCTTAAGTGATCAGACTACAGCAGAGGACTGCTAGGGAATGTTACTAATAAAGGGGAAGAGTGCTCTGCCCACCAGAGCAAGCCTTCCCACTAAGAGGAGGATCTGGGCAGTCAAGGAAGTCCACTGGCAAGCCTAACAAACAGATTCTTTGGTGTCCAGGTAGTCCAGGTTCTCAATTGGCTCAACAACCACACACAACAAACTCCTGTATGCTGCTCTCAACAGCCGATGGAATCTGATGGCAGGAGCAGTGTTTTCAAAAGTCACACTGCTGTTGCTGTGCACTGCCCACCAGAGCAAGCCCTCCTACTAAGATGAGAAAGAGAAGAAGAAGAAGAAGAGAAGAAGCTCTCTCACAAGAGAAGTGTTTAGTTGACTTGGCTAAGGCAGCTGCACAGAGATGACTGTTTCACCCCAGTGACATCTTCCACTATATACTGAAATTATTCAGTAGCATAGTTTTCCAATATGGTAGGCACTCTCGTGTGTATATCTGAGGTATATCTTAGTCTGGACCTTGTCTGCAGGCATGGCCCCAGCACAGTAGACAGCTTATCTGTGAGCCAATGATTGAACCTACACCATTCAATGCCCTGCAGTATTGCTAGCTTTCCCAAATTCTGATTCTGTACACATGTGGATGCCTGTGTTAGCATCTTCCACTCCCAACACGCTTTCCAGCTCAGCTAGGAATCCATCCAAGTGGAATCCTGGACACATGATGCCAGTGTTTCACCACTATTTAGGAATGTATTGTTAATGTACAGTAATGTGCACATTCACACTGTCCAAGGGGGGTAGGGAGTTCCTTTGAATATCAAGATGATTGTGCATCATCAGTTCTTTAAAGCCTGTCTTGTGATGGTGGCAGTCGCAGTGTGTATACTGTTTCTTCCACCAGATAGAGATACATAACTGGACAACATGGGTTGACTAAAAGGGACAAAGACTAAGCCTCTCCCTGTCTCCCCATGACTGCCCTACTGACAACCTAAACAAGGATGAGCATACAGTAGGTACCAGTGCCAGAACTGGGAGTTCTAGTTGGTGGTGGAGCCAATCAGGGACAGTATAACAGTGCTAAGTTATCTGTCATGTATAAGTGGCTAGTCATCATGTATAAGTGGCTAGTGGTCATGTATACTGATGCTCCCCACCCTTTTCATTGCAGGCAGCATCACCAAGATACAAACCTTGCCCTCCGGTGGAGGGCATACTGAGATAAGGAGGAGAAGATCACCTCCTATGGCCTTGACATAATTGGGACTGGGAATGGCAGCAATACTCCAAGAGGCCCTAAGGCCCCAAATAGGTGCCTGTCTTGAAAAGGTCTCCATGCCTTTCCGTGAAGGACCAGGATGACATGCGAGTGATAGGGACTAGCTGATGTTATACATTCCTGTAATTAGAAGAAACACCAACAGCAGCAACAGTTGCAATGCCAAAGGTGCCATGTAGGCTCAGCTGGGGTGAGCCATGTCTCATTTACCAGGGACAAGCACTCTACCTATAATGGTGTGTTTTGCAAAGAACTGTTAATTAAACTTATATATTTTCTTCACTATTACTGTGTCAGGTTACTCACTTTTGTGTTGTGTCCTCATATTCTTCTGTATGCTGCATGACATAGCCTGACGCCACTATGCAGGCCACTGGGGAGTTGTGAGTGTTCAGTATTGGAGTAATGTACTTGCTGCATGTGGGCCACAGTACATTATTTGCATGTTGCACAATTCTCTGGCCTTTGCATGGCAAATGTTGGTTATGTTACCCTTTACCCTGTTACACAACTGCACTGTTTAGGAAATGTGCTATCACTACTGCAATCCCCAGGATGGCAAATATTTTGAGCCCAATAGCTGTTCAAGTGAACACAGTACTGTAATTCAGAAGTGCCAATGCACCTACACTACACAACCAAGGTAGTAGCTCACCCAAATCTTCTATAGATCAGATATAAGCCCCAATTGATGGATACAGGATGTCATAGACAAAGTCAGCTAGAACTTATTTTAATGGTCTAATATGGCTTACTTAAGTCACAAATTGCTAAGTTGGATGCATGCTTCTAGAAACCATGTCCAATTGATGCGATCATAAAGCAGTTTTGTAAAAAGTGCCTGCTGCATCCAGATTGGGATACACACAGTGGGAGCCACAGAGGCAGGTTCATCTGGTAGATTGGCATGCATCTGGATGTTTGAAAATCCATCCCTTGGAATAAACCAACTCATTAACTGTTCTGTAGATATAGGTGAGTCAAAACCAAAACAGACTTTGGTGGACCCACTGAGAAAATGACAGTTTCTTCTCCATCAAGAGGGTGTCAAACTTTCTGGTGTCCCTCAAGCACTTCAATTCATAGATGGCATAACACCGCACTTTATTACAGGGTTGCAGAGTACAACAAATTGAGCTCAGGGCAAGTCACATGTAGCAGTGAACAAGCCTGTAATTCTTCACCAAGAGCCAAGCAAGAGCCAAATTAGGGTGGATTTTTCCTTTCGTTGTGTGGCCCATCACTCAGAGTTGTAGATGCAGTAAAGAATCTTGGAATCATTTTGGATCAGTGCTTCCATTTCCAGTTGAGACCCACAGTACTAGATTAGAGAAATAAGGTTCACCTCAGGTTGGGTGCAATAATAAGTCAATTTTGTGCAATAGGGAAGAGAATTAAAAATACCCATAACAGCATTCATTTTGTAACAGACACTCCTGGAATGTAAATAAAAATGTATTCATACCCCAGGAGCATCATAACCATTTATTTCCAGTGCAGGTGCATCATAGAGAATTTGAGAAGTCTCTGTGTTCAAGTGTTCTTTAAGTGGGGTGCTGGGACTTAAGAGTGTCACGAAATGCTTTCACACTGCAACAAAGATCAAGCCTATCTCCTGCAGCTGAAAGCATCACTTGTACAAGTCCAGCCTCTGCCAAAACCTGATCACCACTTACAGACAGACTGCTCAAGTGCAATTCAATATCTCCATAGCAGCAATCATTACCGCATCTCATTAATAATAAAATGAGGAAGGGTCCCCTAGCAACAGTTTGTAAAATGAAAACAAATACACATCACTGGCATTTCATTGTATTTTTTTTTTATTTTGTTTAAAATTTTGGTTACAGGTAAAAGCACACTGAGCCGAGGCTCGTTTCCAGGTGTGACCCAGGGTTGGAGTTGCAGAAGGAGAATACAAAGTACAGTGCAATACAGAAAATACAATTTTACACAGCATACAGGCTTGGTTGGTTACAGTCAACTTTACAGGGTAGTCACAGTATGGGAAGACCCAAAATGTACATTCACATCATACATATCATAAATGTTAGTCATTGGGGTCACGGCATCTTATTACCAAGTACCCTGGGAATTATACAATTGGGAAGTGGGATGTTTAGGTACATAAGCAAGGGGGTGGCATAAGTGCTATTTGACAGAGGAGTGGGAAGACAGGTTCCATAGCAGGGGTGACTGTATGTTCCATATAGCTGGGAGCTTGTAGGAGAAGGTAGCTTTACCAGCCGATGATAAGAGGGTGGGGAGGGAGAACGTGTGGGCATCCCTGTCACGTAGATTATAAGATGAAATGGCTACTGGGGATAATATTTCTGATAGGTAGGGTAGAAGAAGGTGGAACCAGTATTTGAGTACGAGAGAGAGAGTGGATAATGCACCTATGCGACAGATGTGCGAGGCCTAGGGAGGAGTAGAGTTGGTGGTGATGAGTCTTGAGTGGGGAGTTAGAAGTGAAATGGCAGAAGGAATTTAGCAGGGTGTCAAGGCAGTAGAGCAAAGAGACTGGGGCTGAACTATAAATGACATCAGCATAGTCAAAAATTGGGATAATTGTTTTAGAGACTAAGTTGCAGTGGGTGGAGAAGAAGGAAGTTTTTATTGTAGTACAGAATGCCAAATTTTGGCTGTAGCTTAGAGATGATAGAGTCTATATGATTACAGAAGTTAAGCTGGGGGTCAAGCTATACCCCAGTATTTGTAAGCTGTGACATAGTCTAGAGAGGTACCGTATAGGATTTTGAAAGCTGGGGGTGGAGGTGACCTTGCTAGATTTTTTTATGAACAGAATATTGTTGACATGTTCTTGGAGGTGTTTATTTTGAATTGTTTTTTGAGGAGCCAGGATTGCATTGTTAGTAGGTCTTGTTATAATGAGATGTGGATGTCTGAGACGGCATGCCCTGAGACAAAAAGAATGGTATCATCTGCATACATGTGTATCCGTGAGTTGGAACATATTGAAGGGAGGTCATTTATGAAGGCTGACAATGATGGGGTCAAGAACAGAACATTGTGGTACCCCTGTGAGAATGGGTAGTGGGGAGGAGGAGGAGTTTCACACCTTGACTGCCTGCTGATGGTTTTTGAGGGATGAGGTGAACCAAGATACTGGGGGTGGGGGGGGCTAGTCCTGCTGAGCCTAGCTTGGTGAGGAGAAGGAGGAGGGGGCCGGAGACTAAATTGAACAGCTTGGCCAAGTCCATGAAGATGGCAGCTGTCAGTTGGCCTTGCTCCATGGCACAGTGGATGTGTTCAGTGATTCACAGTACAGACGAGACAGTAGAATGGTGTTTGTGAAAAACAGATTGGAATTGAGATAGGAGGATGGTGGATGTGAAATACTCAGTCAGTCTGGAGTGGACTAGTGATTCTTGCAGTTTGGCAAGGGCTGGAAGGACGGCGATTGGATGGTAATTTCCAGGGACTGTGGGGTCTCTACCTTTGTGGAGAGGAATCACTGTAGCAGTTTCCCAGGCCTGGAGGATTGTTCCTGTAGAGATCGAGAGATTCAGTAGTATGTGGGCTAATGGAGTAGCAATTTCTGGGGCAGAAATGCGCAAGAGTTTGGGGTGTATCCTTACAGGACTGGATTTGTTGGTGTTTAGTGATGAGAGAGTGAGTAGTGTTTCTTGAGTTGAAACAGGTGAGAAAAGGAAATTATTATGTGATGTGGGGGCATGGTGGGAGGGTAGTCAGGGAAGGCACAAGTTGTAATGAATTTATTTAGAATGTCAGCAACACTTCGAGGGTCTGTAAAAGATTGACCGTTTTGTTTTAAGACCGATGCTATTTCTTGAGAAAGGGGAGCAATCAGGGTGAGGATGTTCTTCCAGAAAGAAGCGGTGTTTGAGGTCTGCAGGTACTTTTTGAAATATTCAGCCTTTGTACAGTGGATTGCCTTGGTACAGTTGTTCCTGAGTGAGTTGTATTTTTGCCGTGCTTGTGAGGATAGGAAAGATTTCTAGCGTGACCAGGCCTTGTCACGGCCTTGCACAGGTCGATAAGTGCTGCATAGATCCAAGGGTGGTGTTTTTTCCTAACTCTGGTTTTGACCAGGAGGGGTGATAGTCCCAGATTTGTGTTAGTGTGGATAGGAAACTGGTAAGGGCAGAATCCACATCAGGTGCAAAGTAACAGGGAGTCCAGTCTACTGTGCTCAGGTCATGTAGGAGGGCTTCAGAGTTTAACAAGCTTAATGGGAGAATATTTAGGTATTTGGGGGCTGAGTGAGGGAGATGCATTTTCCTGACACAATATGTGACACAATGATCACTTAGGGCATCAGGCAGAACCCCCGTAGAGGAGATTCCATGTGGATGGGAAGAGACAATCCAGTCTATGAGCAAGAGGTTCTGCGAATGGAGGTTGTATCATGTGAGTTCCTTGATCATTTGGGTAAGGATGAGGGCTTCAATTTTGGTGAGGGAGGTCTTGTAGGAAGGAAAGAGCCAATCCAAGTTATAATCACCTAGTAGAAGTAGCTTGCCATTGGCAGCTTGAGGTTGTAGTGTAGCCAGGCATGAGATTAGAGAGTCTGGGTTGAGCTGAGGGGAGGCGTATATGACTCCAACATAGCTTGGTAGGGTAGATGGGAAGGACAGTCAGGTGAGAATTAGTTCATTGGAGGCAGTGCAGGAATCACACATGATGATGGAGCATGACAGCAAGTGGTTGGTGTAGAGTGCAACACCTCCTCCCTGCTTTCCATGGTCTTGGTGAAAAATGGAGTATCCAGGGATCATTAGGGGGTAGTCAGGGGTCTTGGATGATAGCCATGTTTCTGAAATGCATAGTACATCTGGGGAGTGTTCATTTATCCAGCATAGAATGAGGTCCAGTTTTGGAAGGAGGTTTCTGACATTCATGTGAAAGATTTTTAGTCCCTTGAGGGAGTTGGCTGGTTGAGAGGTAATGGGGGGTCTGGGGTTCAGTTCAATGTCGCCTGCTTGAGGAGGGTGAGGATAAAGAGGGAGAAGGTAGCTGGGTAACTTCGTACCCTGAGGTTTAGTGGGCTAGAAGAGGAATGTGAGCACCAGAGATATACATATTTGCAGGTCATATGGGAAGGTATGGCACTGGCATGGGTTAATAGTGTTTGTGCAAAAGGAAGTGGGTTGGGAGGGGCTGCATGGGACAGAAGGGAGAGGATGGGGTGGGGCATGTGGAGGGAGGGCACAGGGAATTTACAGATGGAGGGAGGGGGGATGTGGAGCTTAGGAGGCATGAGAGTAGGAGGAGGAGGTACCTGGGCACTTTGTCTGGGTCCTAGTGGCCTGATGCTGCCTTAGGTGGCAGGGGAAGGGGGGGTAACTCCTGAGAGAATAAGGGTAGTACAGAGCACTGTAGGTTTTTTTTAGGCTATTCTATGCAGTGCTTTGTAATCCACTGAGTTGACATAACTATCTAGTGGTGGGGACTGCTAAAGGAAGCTGGAACCATATACCTTTAAGCAGGTAGGAGGCTCAGGATGATGATAGAGTGGACAGTACCATGTGTGCAGTGTGGTTGGATGGGGGGGCATATCATTTTTGGCCTCCTGACAAGGGTGTGGAACTCCACTGATTGGTTCTGCACTATAGGGCTCCCTATATAAGGAAAACTAGCTTAGGGTGGGAGGCTGGTTAGGGAGGGAGGGTGGGAGCAGATTAGTGGTGCCACGTGAAGCACAGCAGCGCTCCTGCCTTTGTCTCTTCCATGCCTGGGCTGATTGCTGGAGGGCTGTTTGGGGGGAGGGAGAGCCCTGTCTGTGTCCCCTCTTCCCCATTTAGCAGCCAGTCTGTCCCCTTGAGAGTGTGCCTAGCTATGAATTAGCCTAGGATTTTAGACACTGTCATTTCGTCTTGCCCCTGCATGAGTCTTAACACAACCTCACACAGAATAGAACCATCTGTACTGCAGTATGTAAAAGAACACCACCAAAAACATTCCCCATCCCTGATCCCAAAGCTAGGACTCACACCCACAATCTCAGAAGTGCACCAAACCCATCAACATCTTAAAAAAGACACAGATTCACATTAATAAGTGTTTATCTTTCATGTTATTATTACCGATCAACATTTCTGCACATAAGTCCATGACTTTTTCCTTGCCCAGCACACATCCTCACAGGTGAACATTCCCAGTCTCGACTGATACTGTTCTACTTTTCCCCAACAGCAATCAGTGAATCCATGCCATGTTTAGTAGACCCTAACTGGTATTTCACGAGAAGAAAGGCAACACTCCTTTGTCTGATTAGACAAATTGCACATGCGCCGAGATACACAGCCAATCAGTGATAGTGGGGTAACACGCAATGACGACATGCCATCATTCCATGAGTTGCTTGACGTCAGACGTATCTTGTGCAGTGATACTGGCTGGCAAAAGAAATAATCCCTCTCAGAGCATCAGTCAGTAAATTTAATTAAATAAAAATTACTGTGTTTTTATGCTCTTTCCTATGGCATAAACGGCATATGCCACCTGATGTATGTAAATAAACCATTTATTCATAGCATCAAGGTTTGACCGCTATAAGCCTCATTTCTGGTTCCACCACCTGTGAGGTTAATAGAGGTCAGAACTCAATACTAAAAATACCACCTATCAGCTTTGACTATGCCTTGAATTATTCACAGCAAATGACAGCAATCCCACATTCCACGGTCAAAAGTAACCTTAGATACCTACTATCACTGGCACCACCAACACAGCCTAAAGATCATCATCAGTAGCAGCAGCAACAGCAAAAGGACTCCCCTGACACATATCACTACACGTTATAATGATAATATTATATTGTCACCAACTAGCTGGTAATGCAGTCACACAAAGTCATTACTGGTAATGCAAGACCTGCAACCTGGTAATGCAGGGCCACAAATGTCACCATTGTCATTATCATTATCTCCACCACTGGCAGCAATACATGGTCTTTCAAGACATCACTGTACTGTATACTCATCAACAGATGCCACCGTGAGTGACCACACCACTCCACAGCTCCTCATAAGCCTATTACTAACTCTACCTCCTCCTCTACCATTGTCTGTTGTTTTTGATATTCTGAGTAAAACACAGTGGCTTATAAGTTGCTTAAATAAAGCACAATACTTCAACTGAATGGGAGCATTTGAAAATTTAGGACAGAGTTGTTGTTAATAAAGGGGATACCTTGAAAGTGATGGAAAGCTAATGCATATTTCAGCTAAACTCTGTCAGCTGAAAACCCTTATTTTAACTAGGGTAAGAATTAGAAAATGGAAAAAAAGAAATGGTTTGAATTTGCAGGCCGTTTTGGGTGGCACTTTTATGGGGGTGGGGGTTGCTTATCTTAGTCTTTGCTTTATTAAAGCAGCAGTGCAATAATAAGTTGCAATTTTGGGATCACCTGTTATTTTAGTTTAGTAGTATGCCACTTGAAGTCCATTTTAGGTTACTGTGTGGAATTTCTTCAGTTCTTTATTGTTTTTTATTAGTTCAATAAAAACTAATTAATTCTCGTGAATTAATGTACTGGCTAATAAGTCACATGATGAGAACAAACATGCTGCGCAAATTAATAATAAAGAACTGAAGAAAACCCTGAGAGTAACTTAAAATGGACTTTAAACAGCATGTTACTAAATTAAAATCACAAGATGCAAAAAATTATATCTTTTGTTGCACTGCTGCTTTAGTGAAAGTAAATGCATGAACATGTAATCCTTGTTTTTTGCAGTTTGGTTTTCCCAGTTGCTATATTTAGGAGCTGAAGACATAATCCCCGCTTGCTGTGGAGGGTGATGTTTCTGTGTAAGGGTGGTAGGGAAAAACTGGAGTGGTAGAAGACCACTGTGGTTTACAAGGGAGGTGGGGAGGATGTGAGGGATAAAAGGAAGGTCATCATAAACCCCTACACCAGCCAAACAAAGAGAAATAGGGTACTGTTTCTAAGAAGGATGATGGGGGCAATAATGGGAGTGAGGAAGGCAAAGTCTGATGCTGAGTTGAGGATAACTGAGGGAATGAAGAAGGGAAAAATGCTCTTTCTTTATATATGGGAGAAGAGCAAGACAAAAGTGGGATAGTCAGACTAAAGAAGGGGGAAGGTGGGAGTAGGAGGATAAAGGGAAGGCAGACATACTGAACTACTGTATCTGCTTGGTATTCGCAGTGAAGGGTAAGGGGCCATTACTTGACTGCATCATCAAGGCAAAGAGAAAGGATGGAATAGTGTCATTTATGATCCAATTTCACAGGCCAGAGTGCTATAGGGATTAAACACACTGAAGTTGGACAAGTCAATGGGCCTGGAAGGCTGCATCCTCATGTGCTGAAGGATATGGGACAGGTCTGAGCTGCAACACTGACTGAGCTCTTTTGACATCTCACTCATGATGGGGGTAGTACCTAGGGATGGAGGACAGCAGATGTAATTCCTCTACAGAAGAGTAGAAGTAGGGATGAACCAGGGAACTGCAGATCTGTTATGCTGATGTCCATAGTGGGACGTTACCCCCATAATAAAGGAGAGATTAAAGGGTTTATGAAGGCAAATGGACTTCACAATATCAGAAACATGGGTCCTGAGGTGGAGGTCATGTCAGAAAAACCTAATCAACTATTTTGGGTGACTAATTGGTGGACAAGTGGTAGGCAGTGGACATACTGTACCTTGACTTTGGTAAAGCTTTGCACTGTGTCCCACATGGACAGTTGGTCTGAAACCTGGGAGACCTGGGGTTTAGGGATAAGACCACAAGTTGGGCAGGAAATTGACAAGTGACAAAACCAAGAGGGTTTTCATAGTAAGGAACATTCTGAGGTCAAGGAGGTACCAGCATTACGCTGCAGGGATTGATATTTGGTCTAGTTCTATTCAGCATCTTCATTCGTGATATTGGAGCAGTGATCCAGGGGGAGATCTGCCTCTTCATGGATGATACTAAAATCTACAGAAGAGTGGACAGTGAGAAACAGGTGAGAAATATGATAGAGCACCTGGAAAGACTGGGGAAGTCTATGGTACTTAAGATTTAACACTAAGAAGTGCATGGTAATACAGAGTGGGGCAAATAAATCTGATAATAGAATACAGAATGGGGGGGGTTGTAGCAGTAGAATGTACAGCCAAGTAGGGAGATCTGGGTGTAATAATACTGGACAATTTGAAGACATCAACGCAGTGCAATAGGGCAGTGGGGACAATGAATAAGATAATGAGAGGTGTAAGAAGGAAATCAGTAGCCAGAGTAGTGGAGCAGTTCTGTCACTGTACAGATCCCTGGTTCATCCTCTCCTGTAGTACTGTGTGTAATTCTGGGACCTACACTTGAAGAAAGACAAGGACAGGGTGGGGTGAATAAGAGGGTAATATTCCAGGGTAAGCAGAAAAATTGTTATATGTAGAGATTGAAAGATCTCAGCATGTACATGCTGGAGGTGAAAAGAGAGCGGGGGGGGGAGGCATGATCAAGATACAGTACCACCATGGAATAAATACAGTAGATAGCAGAAGGTTGTTTACACAGAATGGGAACACATGTACCAGGGGAAACTTATGCTGGTGGGTAGGAGATTTAATTTAGCATGCTTCCCAGTAACCACCTTTGAGCTCCTTATGGATCAGTCCTGTTTAAAACAGAAACCAGCGTTGATTTCATATAAGACAGACAGAGAAAGCAGTAAGATTACACCACATAATAGCATGTCAAAGTAAAAAGGGTAGGTACAGTACCTATCCTATGGGGGTCACCTGTCTGGCTAATTTTATTTTATTTGTAATTTTTGACCATGAAAGTCCCATTAAGCTGTTGCATCTTGTTTTCAGGTGTGTACTGTGGGGTGGGGTGCATGGACCTGTTTTATTGACAGAGGGAATGTTGGTTATGACATCAGGGAAACTCTCCTGTTCTTTTCAGAGGCAGGGGACGCTCTCCACTTCCTGGGTGGAAAGTGAGTCCTTGGAAATGCAGATGGAGGTGGATACAGTGGGCAGGATGGATGAGCACACCTCCCTCCCCATCCAAAGTTCTGAGGAAATCTCAGTGCAAAACATTGCTGTACCTGAATCTGTTGATGGAGACCTGGCAGGAAGGGACAAGGAATAGACAGGGCAAGCAGTACAGGAAAAGAAGGGTGGGATTCTAGTGCTGGGGGATTCGGTTCTGAAAGGGATCTGATGGGGGAGTAAGGGGGAGAGGCATAGTAGAATATGGGTGGAGGCCATGCCAGGCATCACAGTGGACAGGGTGGGGCAATCCATCCTGAAGTATGCTAGGAAGAGTAGGGAGAAACCTCACATAGTTCTTCATTTGGGAACCAATGACCTGGCAGGTAATACAATTTATGTAGTCCAGGAGTGGTTTGTAGAGCTAGGGCAGATTTGTGAGGAGTTGGGAGGATCAGTAACCTTCTCAGAGGTGCTTCTTGTACCCAGGGCAAGCAAGGCAAGGAAGCTGAGGATAGAGGAATTTGGTGTACCGACGCAAGGGTAAAACCCCTGTTGGTGAAATCCCCCACAGCGACATTTTCAACAAGTTTGAAATGGCCTGTGGGACCTGCTTTCAAAATTTCTCCTTTTGTTATGTTTTGCACACACACACCACCATGTTAACTCTGACTTGAGTTAACAATTTCAGAAGGGGGCGTGGAGGCACAACCCCGATAGAAAGAAAGACTGATGTCTGACGGGCGAAATTTCATCGACATTGGGGATGTCTCTATGCCAAATGTTGACAACAATGCTGTCCCATCAGCATATGTAAACCAAGGAATTTAATGAGTGGCTAAGGGGTTGGTGCCCATCCAAAGGGTATAGTCTGGTGGGGAGGTGAGGGAGCACATGGGAGGACATGGATCTGTACACCAGGGACAGGCTTCACATGAGTGGGGAGGGTAGGAGGGTCCTGAAACAGAAGCTGGAGGAGTACTTGGCATGCAATGGGAATTTAAACTAGCAATAGGGGTGGCAAGTGGGCAGAAGCCCGGCAGGATGTTCAGGCAGTGAGGACAAATGAGCTTACCCCCCATGCTGGTGACGGGACTTAGGGAGTAGTCAGGAGAAGGGGCAAAAAAAGGGGAGCAAATAGGGAGAGGGGTGAAGGAGGTGGGGTGGAGGGTGGTAACATTGAACACTAGGAGTCTAATGAAAAAAGTAGCAGAATTACAGACACCCATGGCAGATGGGGATGTGGATATGGCAGCTATAACCGAGACATGGGCCACCCACTACCATGATTGAGGCCTGGTAGTATCAGGATAAAAGTTATTTTGGAGGGACAGAGGGAAGAAGCCAGAAGGGGAAGGAAGGAAACATATTCAATTCAGTGCTTTAGAGTAGCTGGTAATTGCTATTTTTCTTTTAAACTTAGATTGTGGGCTTTTAGTGACACTGTACTTTCTTTGTTGTTTTTACTTAGAATTGTTTTTGTGCTGTTTAAAATTTAAAACGTAGTGGTGGTGTAATTCTGTGCTGTCTTTAATTGCTGCAAATTTTATCTTGGCTTGTCTGACTGCCCTGTAGTTGGGTGAAGGGTGTTAATTGTCTGGCCTCTGACCTCAGCTATGTGATAACTGGAGGTGGGGCTTAGTCAGAGTTGAGGTAGCAAGTAGAGTTTTATCTTCTCAGAAGAAGCCAGAAGGGGAAGGAAGGAAACATATTCAATTCAGTGCTTTAGAGTAACTGGTAATTGCTATTTTTCTTTTAAACTTAGATTGTGGGCTTTTAGTGACATTGTACTTTCTTTGTTGTCTTTACTTAGGATTGTTTTGGGGCTGTTGAAAATTTAAAACATAGTGGTGGTGTAATTCTGTGCTGTCTTTAATTGCTGCAAATTTTCACCCCTTCCTCCAACTCTTAATTATATGCCCTATTAAATCTGATTGACAGGAGCTAAACACAGGGTATAGTAAGGGGTGTGAAGTAGGGAAGGCATAAGGGAAGAAGCCCACCCTCAGTACAAGTGTTTTGACTCATTTATTTATTTATTGGTTTCTTTTTCTTTAAAAAAAAAATTATCTGAGGATCAGTGGCAGGATTTTTAGTACAGTAAATGATTAATAGGGAACTAGGAGAGCTTCAGTATCAGACAAGGTAATGGAACAGCAGTATAATGTGGGGAGTGGTGCAATGCAGTGGCTGTGTGGCAGCCATATTCAGGCAGACCTTCTGGACACTGAGGTGCTGACCCATCTGCATGCATCTCTCTGGACCGCGGATGGCAGCCAGACTCAGAGTGGAAGCAACTGGGTCAGGAGTACCATCACTCCCTATCCAGAGACCACCCAGTCCAATGCAACTGCCTCAAAGGATGCCGAGAATGAGGAGCACTTAGATGACAGTGGGCTCAGGAAGGTTAGAGCAGTCAGGCAGAGGCACATCCCAGATCCTATTCCACTCAAGAACTCATATGCCACACTGGCAAATGAGGACAACCAAATAGAGGTACCCAGAGAAGTGAAGGAAAGGATGTGGAGGTTAGCCAAGGAGGTGACCTCAGCGGAAAGCAGTGGACCCCAGAGGAGAGGAAGCAAATCCTGGTGGGGACTCCATCATAAGAGGGATCCAGCTAGAAACACAGGAGGGGAAGACAGGGAGGTGAGGTGCTACCAGGTGCCACGGCATGTAGGGATGGAAGGAAGATCCTGGGGATCACTGGGAAGGTAAGACGGAGGGTGTGCTGATGTCATTATCCACCTAGGTACTAATGACCTGGCAAATGGGGAGCCAAAGGAAGTTCAGGAAGAGTTTAGGAAATTGAGGAGGGTCTCAAGCAAGTAGCTACTTCTGTCACTTCTCAGAAGTACTACCAGGGAGAGGCAAGGAGCGATAGGGAGTGCATGCACCAGGAACTTTAACTCATGGTTGAAGAACTGGTGCTGTGAGGAAGGGTTTGGATTCATTGGTGACTGGGGACCCACCTGGAGGGATGGAGGTTTGTTCAGGCCTGACGCCTGTATCCATCCTGGAGTGGAATCAAGCACTAATGATAAGTTTAAATGCTACATTGACAAGCATTTAAACTAGCAAAGGGGGTGGCAGGCCAGCAAGGAGGGTACCCTACTTGCTCACCCTCCACAGCTAGCAGTGGAACCAGTGAACCAGAGGAGGCTATCTCTGCAAAGCAGTGCAAAGATGGAGTTTAGTGCCCAAGAGGTGGATAGGCAGAAAAGGGCAAAATTCAGCAGATGGGCAGACAGCAAGGAGGACCAGGACAAAGGACAACCAAGGAAGGGGCTGAGTAGAACAGCAGAAACAGTCTAGGGAGGTCAAATCATGGAAAGCCATGTGTGCAAATGCCAGGAGCCTTAGCAACAAGATGGAAGATCTGGAGGCTGTCATGGCAGTCAGACTCTGGACATTGTGGCCATCACTGAAACCTGTGTAATGATAACCATGACTGGGAGATGGCTATGCCTGGCTAGCAACATATTCAGAAGAGACAGAGCAGGCAGGAAGGGAGGAGGAGGGCACTGTATGTGAAAATGACATAAGGGCCACAGAGATCCAGGAGGAACAAAATGGGGAGAGATACTGTGGGTTGCTGGAAAGGAAATGGGACAGACATCCGCACAGGTGTGGTCTATAGACCACCAGCCCAGGAGGAAGAAACAGATAGGGAGTTGATGCTAGCCATCCAAAGAATGGCAGACAAGGGTGAGGTAGTACTGGTTGGAGACTCAATATTCCAGATGTGGACCGAGCATCCCAGCAGCAGCATCAACTAGGAGCAGATTTATCCTGACTCCTTCAGGGTGCCTTCTCAAGCAACTGGTCATGGAACCAACTCAGCAGAAGGCAATCTGAACCTTGTGCTCACAAACAGGGACAGTGTGATGGGGTAACATGGGGGAGCACCTGGGGAACAGTGACCACCAGTCATTTGGTTTGAAATCACAGAAAGAGCAGAACCAAACCACACAAAAACACGTACCCTGGATTTTAGGGGGCAGACTTTGGGAAAATGGGAGATACTTGAAAGAGGGCATTAAGGGAATGGGACAGGAATCAGGGGTTGAGGAACAGTGGGCAGTATTTAAAATGGGGATTACAAGAACAGCAGAATTATGCATTAAGCAGGTTAGCAAAAGGAAAAGGAAGAGGAGACCATTATGGTTTTCCAAAGAGGTAGCAAAGAAAGTGAAAGCCAAAAAGATTGCATTCAGGCAATACAAAAAACACAAGCGAAGGGGATAGGGAGAAGTACCAGGAGAAGCAAAGGGAGGCAGGAGGTCAGTAAGGGAAGCCAAAGCTCAGACAGAAGAACACATTGCAAAATCAGTGGGTAGAGGGACAAACCTTTACAGGTACATAAGTGAAAAAAGAAAGACAAAGGGAGGGAGAGGAGACTGAAGGGGAGGATGGGGGCACGTGGAGGATGACAACAGTAAAGCAGACATATTGAACAGGTATTTCTGCTCAGTCTTACTGAGGAAGAGGGGTAATGGGTCTGAAGGGAATTACAGGGGTGAGAATGGTGCAGAAATGGACACAATTCCCTTTACATGAGAAAGAGTCCTGAAGGAACTGGAAGTAATAAGAGTTGATAAAGCAATGGGGCCAGATGGGGTGCACCCCAGGTCCTTAAAGAACTAAGAGAGGTGGTGGCTGAACCTCTGGCTATCCTGTTTAGCCGATCACTGGAAACAGGGAGGTACCAAAGACTGGAGGACAGCAGATTAACCCTTTATACAAAAGTGGGAACAAAGAGGAAGCTAGGAACTACAGACCAGTCAGCCTCACCGGTAGTGGGAAGATCATGGAAGCACTACTGAAGGAGAGGATTACGAAACATCTGGTTGTCAATGGACTACAGGACCCAAGGCAGCATGGTTTCACCACGGGAGGTCAAGCACAGACCAACCGTTGAATTTTTGACTGGGTGACTAGGGAGGTAGATCAGGGAGGGCAGTGGACATGGCCTGTCTGGACTTCAGCAAGGCCTTTGTCACTGTGCCACATAGAAGACTATTACACAAACTGAGGAATATGGGTGTGGGCAGGACAGTAGTGTGGTGGGTAGGTAACTGGCTGGGTGGCAGGACACCGAGGGTGGTGGTAAATGGCGTCACCCACAGAGGGAAGAGTGACCAGTGGGTACCAAGGATCAGTGCTGGGACCGGTCCTATTCAACATCTTCATCAGTGACATTGCACAGGACCTAGAAGGCATAATTTCACTGTTCGCTGATGACACAAAGCTCTGTAACACAGTAGACACACCAGAAGGTGTAGACAGAATGAGAAGGACCTGCAGAAACTTGAAGAATGGCCAGGGTTTGGCAGTTGAAATTCAATGCAAAGAAGTGCAAGATAATGCATATGGGGCACAAAAACCCGGGCACAATATATCAGTTGGGGGTGAGGATATAGCATACACCAAGCAGGAAAGGGATCTTGGGGTTTCTCTCTGATGACCTCAAGGTAGGAAACAGTGTGACAAGGCAGCAGGTAAAGCAAATAGGATGCTGGGATGTATAGGCAGGGCATCACCAGCAGGAAAAGGGAGGTCATAATTCTGCTATACAAGACACTAGTGAGGCCCCACCTGGAGTACAGTGTACAGTTCTGGAGACCATACCTCACATAAGGACATAGACAGGGTAGAGAAGGTTCAGAGGAGGGCAACAAAGATGGTACATGGATTGCATCACAAGTCCTATGAAAACAGGTTGAAGGAACTGAACATGTACTCCTGGAGGAGAGGAGGGAGAGAGGGATATGCTAGAGACATACAAGTATTTTACAGGAGGAACAGGGTGCAGGAATACACTATTTTAAGTGAAAAGATGTTCCAGGACTAGAGGGCATGGGTTGAAGTTGGAGGAGGATGATTCAGAGGAAACATAAGGAAGAATTTCTTCACAGAACAGGTGGTGGATAAGGGAACACCCTACCAGAGGAAGTGGTGGTGGCTGAAACAATCACGGGATTTAAGAATGCGTGGGATAGACATAAAGGAATTCTGGAGGTCAGGGGTAAGGGGCAACAGACTTCTAGGAAAACATAAACTGAACTAAGCTCAAATGGGCAGTCTGGGTGGGCCATAGGCCCTTATCTGCCGACACTGTCTATGTATCTATGACAGGGTAAAAGTGAAGGGGAGGAGTGGCGCTTTATGTGAGGGAAGGTCTAAAGTGCATCATGGAGGAGGGGTAGGAAGGCAACACAGAGGCATTATGGGTGCAGATCTAGGTCTCCAAATATAGGACCCTTAGGATGGGAGTGGTTTATAGGTCACCCTCTCAGACCGAGGAGCTAGATAGGGAACTAGCAGGGCTGGTCAGAAGGATCTGCAGAAGGGGCAGTACAGTGATTGTAGGTGACTTCAACTTGCTAGGAGTGGATTGGGGTAACCCAGCTACAACAAACAGGAGGGAGCAATTACTTCTGGATGCCTTCTAGGACAGATTCCTATTGCAGATGGTCAATGAGCCGACCAGATTAGGAAACACCCTTGACCTCGTCCTGGCAAATGGTGAGTTTGTGAGGGTGCCGAGGTAGAGGAAACACTGGCAGGGAGTGACCACCATTCAGAGTGGTTTAGGATAAATATGGGGAAGGAGGGAGAAAGATCAGGCACAAGGGTTATAGACTTCAGAAGGGCCGACTTCAGGAGGTTGAGGGAAATAGTGCAGAAGGCTCTGGCAATGATCAAGTCCAGATATGGACACTAATCAGAGGTTGAGGGTCATAAAAAGGGGAATAGAGGAGGCAATAGCAACATGTACAAGGGTCCAGAGTGAGAGGATGAGGGCCAAGACATCTAGCTGGGTGAGCAGCGGGTCATGGAGAAAGTAAGGAAAAAAAGGGCCGCCTTTAGAAGATACAAGAGAACAGGGAGGGGGGAGGACAGAGAGAAATACCTGAAGGAGTCAAGGGCAGTGACAAGGGCAGTTAGGGCAGCCAAGGCATCCCGGGAACTCAGGCTAGCGCAAGGCATTAAGGAAGGGGAGAAGGACTTCTTTAGGTACATCAGAGAGAAAAGGAACTGCAGAGACCAAATTGTGAGGATTAAAAGGGGGGTTGGGTGGACACCAGGGTAGAACAGGCAGAAGCATTAAATGAGTACTTCTGCTCTGTATTTACTAAAGGGGGGGACAGTATCCAGGGGGTTGGGGTTGTCATGGGGTGAGGAGATGGACAGGGAAATCACAGTGGGCAGGGTACTAGAGGGATTGAGGGCACTGAGGGTGGACAAGGCACGGGTCTGATGGCATACACCTCAGGGTGCTAAGGGAGCTTGTAGATGTCCCGGCTGAACCACTTGCAGACCTGTTCAATACCTCACTGGACTCGGGGTGTGTACCGCAAGACTGAAGGATGGCACACATGGTGCCCCTCCACAAGAGTGGCCCCAAGGATGAGCCAGAGAACTACAAACCAGTAAGCCTCACATCCATCATGGGAACGTTGATGGAGACAATCTTGAAGGAGAGGCTGGTTTCCCTCCCAGAGGCTAATGGGCTGCAGGACAGCAGGCACCATGGATTTGTCTTGGGCCGATCCTGTCAGACTGACTTGGTGGAGTACTATGGTTGGGTAACCAGGCAATTGGACAGGGGCCATGCAGTGGATGTCCTGTATCTGGACTTCAGCAAGGTATTCGATTAGGTGCTGCATGGGAGGCTAGGTAGTAAGCTGGAGGGCACACGAGCTGGGGCAAAGCTAGTGGGATGGATGATGAACTGGCTGCAAGGGAGACAGCAGAGAGTGGTGGTGGGAGGGGAGCTCTCATCACCCAGGTCAGTGACAAGCGAGGTGCCACAGAAATCTGTGCTGTAGCTGGTGTTATTTGAAATCTTCATTGCAGACATTTCGACAGGCATCAAGAGCAAGATCAGTCTGTTTGCAGATAACACGAAGATGTGAGTGGTAGTGGATGACCTAGAGGGGTGGCAGGGGTTGCAAGACGACCTGGCGAAATTTCAGGCCTGGTCTAACACTTGGCAACTGGGGTTCAATGCTAAGAAATGCAAGGTGCTACATTTTGGACCAAAGAACCCAAGGAGGAACTACCAGATAGGGGGTATTCAGCTGGCCAAAATGGAGGAAAAGGATCTAGGGGTAATCATAACAGGACAAAGAAACAACTCTACGCAGTGTAGAAAGGCAGCTGCCAAGGCTAACAAAATGCTGGGTTGTATTGCCAGAGGTATATCCTCCTGGAGGGGAGGTGATCCTGCTACTGTACAGGTCACTGGTTAGACCACACCTGGAGTACTGTGTGCAGTTCTGGCGGCTGTACCTGAGGAAAGACATTAGTTACTGGAGGCAGTGCAGCACAGGGCAACAAAATGATCTATGGGTTAGAGGACTTGCCCTATGAGAGTAGGCTAAAGGAGTTGAACATGTACTCCTGGAGGAGAGGAGGGACGGGGGCATGACTGAGACCTTTAAATACATGAAGGGATAAATAGGATGGACATGGGAGGGCTTTTCTATTTAAGGAGGTGGAAGGTCACCCAAGGGCACGATCTGAGATTGGAAGGGTAGGTTCAGGAGAGAAATGAGAGACACTTTTTCACAGAGAGGGTGGTGGCAGGTTGGAGCACATTACCAGAGGAAGTGGTGTCCTGTAATATGGTGTGCTGCTTTGAAAGGGGATGGAACATGGTAAGGGGGATGGTCACGGAAGGGGTGGGAGGGGCAGCTGCAGTATAAGAGCTGCTAACTACACTCTCAAGCAGACTCGATAGACTGTAGGGCCTTTATCTGCTGGCATGTTAGTATGTTTTTAAGTAATTGACCATATGGAAGTTGAAGTAGTTCCTGAGACTCTGCAGATTCCTAGCTCAGGACTTGAACACTCGGCCCTCATTACAGAGGCTCTGTCGGAAAAGAAATTTGAAATTAAAAAGGCTAGTCCACTGGCCTTAATGGCCACAGAAGAAAGAACATTTGCCAAATGAAAAACACTACTCCTAGTGCAGTATCAGATGACAGCCGAGGTTCCGTCTGTCGCAGCTGATTTGGACAGCCAGGTTCTGGTATTTCAGAACAGAGTGTCTAGTGTGCCTGACAGTTCCATAGATTCCCCAGCTGATACTGGTGATGTTTCAGGTGTTGCAACTGCTGCAATAGACAAGGAACAGTCTGTGAGAGTAGAAACACAGAAACATAGAAATTGATGGTAGATAAGGACCACTAGGTCCACCCTGTCTGCTAATTTTCTCTACCTGCTGCAAAAACTTTAGACCCTACTTGATCCCTGGCTTTGTTATCTTTCTTTTCGCTAGGGTTCCCCGATACATATCCCATGCATTTTTGAATTCTCCTACCGAATTTGCCACTCCCACCGTTGCTTACAGGTGTCGGTAGGTCTAATACTGACAGTGCCAGAGTTGGTAGTCTCCAGAAGTAACCCAGTCATGGGCCGAATGGCAGGAAAAACAAACCAGAAACAGCCTTTGTTGCCTACTACTGGTAAAGTATGTTGTACTCAGTCTGCATTTTCAGGGGAAGCTTCTGTTGCATACTGCATAGACAGAGCTGCTCTTGGGCACCAAGTGCTCTATAACTAATAAATACCTTATTTCATTTTCATTTTTCATTTTATTTTTCACCAGGAACATAACTGGGCACAGTCCTTTTTCAGTCATGCCTAACATTCAGATATAAAAACATTGACATAATAAATAAATACATAAATAAATATTTGTAAACTACAGTCATGGCACTCTTCACCCACCTCCAAATAACAGATCTCAGGCTGATAGTTCATGCAAATTTCTTAAGCCTTTACTCAAACAGCAGCAGAATAACACAAAAGCATACAGACACAGTACAGCAGTGCAGTAACAGACTGAGGGGTCAGGAGGAGCTCTTCCTCAGGCCAGAGAGGAATCTGTAATTGTGGATGCTCCACAGAGACATTTGGCTAAAGATTCTCCTCCTCATGTTGCAGCTGCCCTTATTAATGCAGAATAGTCTTTTTCACTAGATGTCTCACAATGATTGGTGAACTGGCCCTCTGAATTAAGGGAAGCTGCCGTCTCTGAGAAAGGGCATCAGGTAACTGACTTTGTCACAATAGAAGCACTAAAAATTCTTGCTTCGCTACAGATGACCTCTGATCCTACAGTTGTATTTCCTGCTGGTCAAAATGATCCCCATGGCTCTTGTAACTCCCGCAAGTGTTGTGGAGACTAATCCTTCTCCTCTGCACCGTGAAGATGGCCCTGCTACTAGTGGTCCTACTGAGGAAAGTCTGTCTTCTGAATCAGAGGAGGAAGCTGAGTCAGCCTTCTGGATTGGTGAGTCAGCCACAGAACCCCAACATTTCTGGACAGCAGGCCACATTGCCAAACATGTAGACTTGGCAAAGAGAGGAAATGCTGTATGTCTGTGGTACAGAAGAGACAATGAACATTTCCTGACAGATCTTTTGTGGGTCATCCTTTACTGAAGGACTCTTTAAAATTCCAGCCCTTGGACATATATGCTCTGATTCATGTCTCAAGGAAATCTATATTTGACATTAGTTTTAAAACTATAGCTACTTTGGATCGCTTCTGGACACTTTATTCAGATTTGAAAAATACACCTTTATGGCAGCCTTTCCAGGCCATCCCTTTAACTGAACCACTTATAAAACTAATATGGCACTTTTTAGAAATGAGGTGTAAATGTGGTGAACAGCAGTGCATCCCTTTATGGCGACATGCTGACGGCGAAACGGATAATGACCATTACAGCGACATTCTATAATGGTCCTTTTCTCCTCGTTTCGCCTTCCCCAGTGTTCCACCATCTCCCGGACCAACTCAGACCTGGAGTTGGAATCTTAAAGTCTGGGAGGTGTGAGGGGCACAGCCCCTCACAGAAAACACCCACAGAACAGGTGGCACTATACCTGCATCGGTATTGTGCCATCGCTGTGGGGGAGGTCGGCATTGTCGCTGCCGACATAACTTGGTGCTTCCAATGAACATTATGTATAGAGTTTACCTATGCCGAATCAACAAAATCATTATTGAAGTTCGGCATAGCGAGATCCCCAATGTCAACAGGCAAAATTTTACCTGTCCAACATTTTCTTGGTGGGCTGTGCCCCACGAACCCCCTTCTAAGGATTATCAACTCTAAGTTAGAGTTGATTTGAAGGGGGGATGACACATGTCAAAAGGGCAAAATTACACCTTCAGGTCCTCCATAGTGTCAATTTCAAAACCTGTCAAAATTGTCACTGTGGGGGATTTCACAATAAAAGTATTGCTGTTCGGTCGACACACCTTATGTACAGTACTGGCTTCAGCAATGTTGCGAATTTCTGACAAGGCCACAACCAGTATTTGATGATGACCACTTGTGGACCAGGGGATGGAAATTCAATCAAATTACATCAGACTGACAAGAGCATTTCCCATTTACCTATTAGTTTTTTTCATTGGTGGGGACAAGGGTATTTTGTTCTATCCAAGCCAGCCCAAGACTTGTTGCAATTGAGATGCGCAGACCCACATGAGTAATGCCTGTGACAGGCTATGCTGTTGCATGTGAGAGGATTTAGGTCATGCCAGTATGAAATGTGAGAACATAATGAAATATATTTTGTATGATGAAAGGGGTCACACTTTTAAAAATTGTCCTTGGGCTGAGCATAACCACTCCGTACAGTAGTAGCACCGAATTAGTCAAGGGATTTTTAAGGATTTTTAAAAATCCGTATTGAGAATTGTGAAACCTTTAGTTAGGGATTTTGTTTTGCTTGTTAGTGTGTTCACTGCTACCCAGAGAGGGTTGTCTCATCTGATAGTGTAGCTGAAAATCTACCAGATGCCACTTAAGTACTGTAATAGGAACTGGCCTCTTTCTGTAGGTATAACAAAAAGAATTTTAGAGGACTTTTTTCCCCTAAATTTTGTGAAGGATAAATAGGGAATCTCACAAAATTGCTTGACAAATTCGGCAC
Source organism: Neoceratodus forsteri (assembly GCA_016271365.2). NCBI lineage: Eukaryota > Metazoa > Chordata > Ceratodontiformes > Ceratodontidae > Neoceratodus > Neoceratodus forsteri. Next base: position 602,216,696 of record CM057456.1, on the reverse strand, counting down.
TACTACTGTACCTGTGAATCAGGATTCCATTTTGGACAGGGTGCAGAGTACTACTATACATGTGCTCCTCCAGCCCCACCTTGCTATCTTCCCACTGCTGAGCTTTCTGAAACTAAAGTGAGAGCTGTGCCACAATCACAGCCTCAGGCTGACTCAGAGCTGCCAGAATCATCCAGCCTTAATGCTAGCTCAGAGGTTTCACCTGCAGTGGTTCCAGATACAGATCCTCAGGTACTTGAGGCAGATTCTGCTGCAGCTCCTGCCCCACATGCAAACATGCCCACACTGCCTCCAATGGTCCCTGTTGAGGACATGTATTTCTTCTGGAGTGTGAGGAGACTATTGCAATGATAGACAACCATGACCTAAACACCAGAAGAAAGATCCAGTGACCTGGAGTAACAGGTTTGACCCTTTATGGAAAGGTAGCTCATGGGGCTTACAGATGGGAAGGAATCAGATGGCTCCCCTTTAGCCTCCTCACAGCTCACTTTGTCCTCCGAAGCAGAAAAAAGTGTCCCTGAGAAAGTGAGGACCGCATAAGTGCACAGTCTTGGTATAAGAACAATTTGTGCACTTAAGCAGGCTGTGCACGTATCTGAATTTTCAATGTTAGTGCAACTAGCATACAGCAACAAATAAATGATCCGACTTTCAGTTCCTCTTGTTATTGAATGATGCACAATACTCATAATAAATAAGTTAAGTCAATCTCAATCTCAGTCAGTATAACAGTACAGTATTTACAATTAGATATAAAATGAATGAAAAAATGAAAAATCAGAAAGCCTCAATTACAGTGGTAATTACAGTTTAAATTATAGTGTTAATTAAAGTGCTCAATTACTAACTAGCTTAGAGGGGAAAAAAAGGAAAAAAATGCTACAAAGAATGCAAAATGTTCACTTAGGTTGCAGAACTAAATTCATTATGGATATAGTGCTGTAAAATGCATTAAACCGAAATTTGCACTTAGGTGAAGTGTATTTAAATGGATTATTTAATATGGCAGGTAAAGGGCAAAAAAATCGGATAAAAGGAAAATGTGCACTTAAGCTGATTGTGCACTTAAGTGGGCGCCACTGTAATACTAAGGAGGGTGGGATATCTCGGATGCAGACAAGGAGTAGGTCTCAGAGACCGGTATAAAATGAGGGTTTTTTTTTGGTGGCATCTTCTATTTTCTGTGATGTCTAGCTTTACTTTAAAATGTGCAGCTCCTAATACCAATAGTATTAGAAATAGGAGGAGGAGGCTACGTACCTTTTTGACAGCCCAGTCCTTTGGGTACATTGTAACATAGCACTAAACATCATACTGAAATGGAGGAATCAGATAGGTTGAAAGGCACCAGGTGACAAAAAGCGAGCAGGTATTAATCCAGCAGTACAGCACGCTCGCTAGTGCATGTTGAAGAAGTAGAGCTCACCTTGTATTGTGGACGCGGAAGACAGAGAGAGGGAGGGAGTGTATCGTTGGAAGTCTGCTGTTGTCGCTGTCTCAGCGTACCTGTAGATGGTGTTTGTGGTGGAGGTTCGGCAGAATCTATAGGTGCTATGTACCGTAGCGAGCGAGCGGCTCAGGCAACTTGAAAGTGAGCTGCCGAGGTGGGTAACAGCACCAGTAGTTAACAAGAAATGTTTACAGTGCACATATTAGTGTTAGCATTAACAGAGACACCAAAGGAAAGGAAGAGAAATAAGTGTCAGTATATTTATGAATGTTAGTGGGTCTTTCTAAAGTGTCTCAGGATGCACCGGTGTAATGCAGTATCGGGATATAACAGACACACAGAAAGGAAAAGAAACTGTCAGTAATATTGAGAAAACCACAATGTAGTTGAGTCTTTCAGACAGCAACATTGCCTTCTGCAGCTTTTGTGAAAGTAGTCCACACTATATAAATAGATATGTGCTGCACAACGTGAATGTGCACGTTTCTGTACGATAAGTCTGTAGCTATGTAGAAAGTGCAAGACAGTTGTGAAAAACTGATTAGACATGTCCCAAACTGTTGTGCACTGTGAAGGAGAAACAATATTCATACAATATTTGTCTTGCACTTGCCATGTTATGGGTATTAATCCCCTTCAGAGTAGGGCTCTACTGGTGGATTAATGCCCGGTGGGTGGTTGGAAGCACTCGGCCTGCGGCATCATGCACCAACACCCCACCCCCACCTGGGCATTAATCCACCAGTAGAGCCCTCCTCTGTTGGGGATTAATGTTTACATATCTGCTTTTTTCAAGATACCAGGTTAAGGACTCTGGAGGACATGGCTAAAAAAAAAATAATTGGGGGGGGGGGTGTCTTTTTGGTCTATGTGGCAAGATTCCTGCTCTGGCAAGGAATTGGTTTTGCAGGGATAGATGCTGCTGTTCAAAAACTGATTGATGTTGTCCCAGGTAGGGTAATGCTATTGGATATTCCTTGGCAGGGACATACTTTTTGGCTTATAAATGTTTATTCCACCACAGTAATAATCTCAAAGAACCGAGGTGTTTAAAGAGATACAGCCTTTCTTACACGCTGCTAGATAGGTAATTTTGGGAGGGGATTTTAAATATCCTCTTGATAAAAAATTAGTTGGTTCTGTGGAAAAGAATATTTACTGTGACTCATATTTTCTCGTGAATATGATTCATTCCGCTGCCCTGAGGGATGCGTACAGTAAGTCTGGTGGTGAGACATTTTTTATAAGTACCTTGGCAGCACAGATTGATTTTTCTCTTTATCAAACAGCCTTCCTGTAAATGCAGCAGAGGCTACAGAACCTGAATCCTCAGATCATTGGGTGTTAGGCTGTGTTATTCAAAACCCTAGTCAGAAAATCGGAGGTAGAGGGTTATGGAATCTGAATGGTCAGGTTTTGCATGACGAGCAGGTAGATAGGATCTTCTTCATTTACTTTCTCGCTGAGTTTCAGTCAAATGCCTGCATCATTTTTTTATTGAATTGGTGGAAGGACACAAAATTAGACCTAAAGGTTTTTTTTGTTAGAAGTTGGGTAAATCTAAGGGGAATCGAAACTATTTAAAGTATTTGTCTTTGAGGGACAATTACAAGCTTTGATTTCTGGGAGTCATTTATTCACTGATCTAAATAAAAAAAATGACTGTTAAAGAGGAAATGAAGTAATTTTAGTATAATAGGACAACATTCCTGTTAGCTGAACAGAAGTTTGGGGCCCAGGGGAAGAAGTCTTCATTAAACCCATTTGACTGTAGCTCCCAGTGCCTTACACAATGGCACTGTACAGGATTATTAGATTCAGAAGGGAGAAGTATTTTAGATCTGCTTGGTCTGGTTTAGGTGGCAAATAATCACCTACTCTCCTTTTTTTGCTGCCTTTCAAGTGGAGTCCACTCATCATAGGGAATTTTGGGATGCCCTAGTGTATCCTCAGCTAGATTCAGGACTAGGGCAGGTGTTAATCCAGTTTATTCAGCCCACTGAAGTATCTCAGGCTGTAAAATTCCTTAACTCCGGTACAGCTCCTGGTAAGGATGGATTAAGTATGGAACTGTTTAAAGCCATCATTGAATGTATTGCCACCTCTAGCAGATTTGTTTAATGAATGCCTTTGCTCAGGTACACTGACAGCCAGCATGTGAGAAGCTGTTCTAGTATTTCTGTATAAGAAGGAACTTACTGCAAAACAGACTTACGTAACTGGAGGCAGATCAGTCTACTAAATGTAGAGTTCACAATTATGGCTAAAATTTTAGGTGCACGGTTGAGTTCTGTTTTAGACAATATAATTGATCCATTTCAGTTATGTGCTGTTCCTGACAGGAAAATCCAGAACCATTTTTGGGCATAGAGCTCAGGATCATTTATCTGGTTATCTACTTTCTCTAGATCAGGATAAAGCCTTTGATTGTATTTCACATTCTTTTTTATTCTCAGTGTTAAAACACTAGGGGATAGATATTCAGAAATGCACCAAAGCCCGACGCAAGTCCGGCGCAGCACAAATCTGATGTGCCATGGCACAGTCGGTGCCATATTCAGAGGCTGCACAAGCTGAACAGCACCAGTGCAATGCGGCTGAATATGGCAGAGTTGCGCCATGGCACAAACAGAGGTGCGCCATGGTGCAAACAGAGATGCACTGGTGCAACTGTGGCATTGCAGAGCAGCACAGCAACAGAGGGAGGCACAGAGAACAGACCCAGGGACAGAGCCATCGAAGCACAGTGACAGTGGCCACAGGACTCCCCCACCAGCAGGACACAGCAGGGCACACACAGGCACTCAGGTACCGTATCCCAGAACACAATGGTGGCATGGAAAGTTGGTGATAGAAGAAGCCAACGGCCAATGGAAGGCTGCCAAGGATGCCTCCCACAGGCAGACTGCCAGCCATGCCCCCTCACCATGCGACCATGGCAGGTCACACCCAGGACCATGCAGCCAAGCATACACATGCCACACAGGCACACAGGGAGAGTAAACAAGCATTTGCCAATGCCGAATGTTGCTTGCTTCTATGTGCTGTTTAGGTATTTGGAAGTCATTGGAGTGCAAATATTGAAAATTTGCGAACTTACGGGCGTGCGTAGGAACTGCATAGCGACTACACTAAATAAAACAGTCATTATTAGAAATTTTCACCAAATTTTCAACATAGCCATTTTAAGACCTCTGCTCATGAACAGTGTGACTATGATTTTGTTAATGTGTCCCATACATTGAGTTTGCACACCCGACTGAGCCATTATGCGCTACATGGTCGGAAACACATTTAGGGCAGGATGTGAAAAATGACAGCTGTACTGCTCATAAGGAGGTGTGGTAAAATGGCAATGTTGAAAATCTGGAGTGAAAATATTGAAAATTTAACGAACTTACGAGCCTGCGTGCGAGCTATAGCACTTGCCTTCGTAAAACAGTCATTTTAGGAATCTTTTCACCAGAATTTTCAACATAGCCATTATAAGATCTCTGCTCATGAACAGTGTCACTGTGATTTTCTTAATTTGTCCCGTATATTGATTTGCACACCGATTGTGCCATTCTCGCGCTACCTGGGCGGAAATACATTTTGGGTGAGATGTGAAAAAATGACAGCTGTACGTACTCATAAGAGGTGTGGTAAAATGGCAATGTTGAAAATCTGAGTGAAAATATTGAAATTTCGCGAACTTGCGAAGCCTGCATAAGAACTGCGTAATCGCCAGTAAAACAGTCATTGTTGAATTTTTGCACCAAATTTTCAACATGGGGTTTCTGGGACCCTTCTCATGAATGATGTCACTGTCATGGCGTGTTCAGGCCCCGAAGGGTGATTTCACAGTCACTGCACAGTCACTGCGCGAAATCACCCTTCAGGCCTAACGCCATGACAGTGACATCATTCATGAGAAGGCCCTCAAACCCCATGTTGAAAATTTGCAAAAATTCCAAAATGCTTGAGATATGCAGCAAAGTTGAAACCCCCATCTAGGCCATTATACAGCTTACCAGCATTTCCTCAGTTCACGATTCGGCTTTGAAGAGTGCAGGCGTGTTCCCGGTTCAACGAAGATCGTTAGGCCGGAGTCCGGATAAGTATGGGGTGAGGGGTGTGGAGGCTGGGTGCGCAGTGTGGTGGTGCGGGTTGTCGGGAGGGTCGGAGGCCGCTCAGCGAGACCGTTTTCATTTTTCAGGTTTAAAAAAAAAAAAGATGACGTGGGACCATTTGCCACGCTGGGTAGGCTCCCAGCGTAGCACAAGGACATTGAGGTGTTCAGCCGACGGGGATTGGGCACCCCGGCAGGGCAAGGACTCATTGCCACTGGGTGGGCTCTCAGCGTGGCACCTACAACCGGGGGAACGACAGGTATCTCAGCCGGGCGGGATTGGGCACCGTCGAGCTACGCAGTAGGTGCGGGAGCACGACGCCAGAAGGGGGAGCTACGCTCAGTGGGCTTCTTTTCTCGCTCACTGAAGCTGTAGCTCCCCTTTCAACTGGCGTTACTGCATTTGGAGCCGTGTCATAGACAGCTCCAAAATGCATTGGCTTACAGGGGCCACGCCTGCCAGCACACTGCCTGAATTGACACACATCCGAAATCTCCGATGATGGCACTATGTTTCTTGCACATGCGTGCAAGCAACATAAAAAGGAGAGTAGGTGTTTATTCACCACCTAAATCAGACCAAGCAGATCTGAAATACCTCTCCTTTCTGAATCTAATGATCCAAGTCACACACCAGGCAGTGAATGGGCCAGGACACAGGCAGCATGGCAGACCACATGGGCCAGGTGCCCAACACCAAGCAGAGGACTCCAACACAGTGTGCAGACAGGACCTGAATAATAACCATGGCCGTGTGCCACCACCACACACACACCCGCCACACACTCTTGACTGCTGCCCCATGGACACCCCAAAGCACAGCCACCAAACCAGAGGATGGACACCATCACAGCAGGACACACCACAGTACACAGCAGGTAACCACAGAAGCACAACATGTGCCCCTCCCATGCACACACCACAGACAGAAACTGGGACACTGCAGCATGGCTCCACATGCCACCTGCAAAGCAGACACAGACACAGACAGGTATGTGAGAAAAGCTTTATAAAAGTGGTAAGTATGAACAACAGATAACGGGCAGGGAACGGGTAGGTACAGTGAGGCAAGGGGACAGGGAACAGGAACTGTACAGCGGGAGGGGGAACTGTAGGGGAAGGTGCAACAGGGAAAACAGGGGCCATGTAGAGAAACATCAATGCGGCCCTGTCCAGCCTCCCAGCAAGCCTCCTTTCCCTTCTGTCTGCTGCCACCATCTGCCGGATGGTGACCACCACCTCCAGAATACTGGACATGACCAGGAGCATCTGCCACACCAACCTTGACAGCATCTGTCGAGGCGGTCTCTCTGCGCCTGGATGCCTGACACCTATGGCAAGGAACAGAATAGGTGATCAGTGCTATGGCCCAAGGAAACATGCCCACCCACAGTGCACAATGGTCAGTGGGACCACACACCCTTTGAGTGCCCGGAATGGACACCCACAGGGGGTTGGGCCAACACCAACCAGCAACACAGCACACCACGGCGTTGCATAGAGGTGGTCCCTGCTGCATAAAGACCACATGACAACACAGTGACAGTCACATGGCACACTGCACTGGCAGCACCACAGCAACAATGGTGGCAGCCGGATGCATGCTTACCCCACCAACAGCTGGCACACAGGTCCAATGGATGTGCCACAGTGGCTTGCATGACACACAGTGCGACACACACAACTGTCACAGCACGTGGCACAGGTGGCCATGCCCGCACCCACTCCCCATTGCCACCCACCACGTACAGTGAGAATTATCATGACAGTGCTTACCAGCCCCCTGCGGTAGGCTTGTGTGGGTCGGTCACCATCAGGGTGCACCGCCAGGTTGCACTAGGCCTCTGCCCTGACCCATCCTCCAGTCCTGGGAATGGAAAGAAGACAGATGCACATCAGTACCCGACCACACCAGCAGCCCCCCCACCACACAGCCCTCTGTGCACAGGGCATGCCCCTGCCCTCCATGTCCCACATGCCAGCATGGCTGCATCACAATGCAAGCAGCAGCTGGCCATGACAGTCAGTGATATGCACGCCGACAGTGTAACTCCACTGCAAAGAATGTCAGAGAGCAATGCCACCACCACAGTACAGCACCAGGGTAGACATGCAACATGTGTATACCTACCTGGCTGTGGCACTGCACCATGCTTGATGTGTGCCTGGAGCCTCTGGAGCTGTTCTGGGTCCCTCCTTTGCAGGTCACCATACCAGTGCCTGCACTGCTCTACCATCTGGGGAACACCTGTCCTCCTCTCCAGGTAGACTGCTATGGTGTGCCACTCCCTGCCCCTGGCCTGCTGCAGGGGCAACTGGCCGAACAGCTGGTCACTGTATAGCTGCACACAGGCCATAAGGTTGATCACCTCCAAATCATTCCAGTTACTGGAATGTCATCCCCTACCCTGTGCCATGGTTTCCTCATGGTGCAGCAGTGAAAATAGCAGGGACAGGCACACGTGGCTGCCACAGGTGCAGCATGCGCGATGCTCAGGAGAATGCACAGTGCTCAACCATTGCACATTGATAGGCATGTGCACTACGCTAGGCTCAGTGGGGTCACAGGGTCACGTAGGCATAGCAGGGGTCAGAGGTCACCAACCAGTGCATGTGTTGTACAAGTGCATGATACGGTGCATGACAGTATGCGCTGATCATATGCATAGCAGCCTATGCACCACATGCACAGTGCTGATGCATTGCGCAGTCCTTGCGTGGTTTGGTAATTGAACCATGAAAGTGTAGCACACAATTGCATTCGCAGTTTGTGTACCTGCACATGCACAGGTATTGCACTTCAGCCCCCAGCCTGCCCCAGTGCAACACAATTGTGCTCAGTGCATATCTGCGATATTCAGATGCTACATGCAAATGAGCTCATTAGCCAATGCACGGCGCAGTGGGGTGCATTAGTGTATCATTACCGTTCCGCACATCCTCATTTGCATGCATTGTGCCTCAGAAGTGGCACAGAACCACACAGGCCATGGACCGGTATTTCAACCTTGACAGGTAAGTGGGTGGTGCCACAGCAGCAGACTGGGAGCAGACAGTGCTGGTGGGACAGACCAGAGAGATGTTGCTGCTGACACACTGTGCTGTCCATGTTCACAGGAGGCAACATGTCGGGACAGGAGGAAGGCTAGGAGCATGGGCCTACATAGAAGTGCAGGTCCAACCTCACTAAAGGAGAGTTGGATGCTTTGTTCAAGGCCTAGCTCAACAGGGAGGCCCTGTTGAGTGGCGCCAGGGGCACACCAAAGGACAGAGCCATTGGATGGGAGGAGGTGGTGACCTATGTCTAACAACATGGCAGCTACCAGCGGTCAGTGCAGGAGTGCAGCAAAAAGTCGGGACTGACAGGCGGTGCATTAAGGAGAAGGTGGAGGCCATCAGAGTGTCCTGTAATGCCACCAGCAGAGGGTCAGTGGATGCACCCACACTGATGACCAACAGAGTAGTTGGTGGCAGCCACCATCCACTGCACCTCGGTGGAGGGTATGCCTGGAGGGGACTTCCAAATGGGTGTCAGCCCATCACTGCATGGTATGTATGTATGTCAGCTATGTACAGGTGGTGGCTCGGAGGGTGCATATATGGGCGTGCTGTTGTGCATGCAGTTGTCCTGCATGTCATGTACATGTGTGTGCACCACCCACATGCCACGCCACTGGACACATGCGGCAGCAGTGTACCGGGGGGCACATGTGGGCAGTGCATCACTGACACACCATCCTTCTCTTGCAGTACCAGCATGCCTCTGTGCAGAGGATGGGGTGCCGGCAGTGCCCATGGCACCCATGGACACCGGCATGGCCCCGGAGGATGAAATGTCAATGTCCACTGGCATCCAGAGGCCTAACGGGCCATGGATCAGCACCACAGTGCCTGTGGGTGTCCTTGGCCTAGGGTCGGACAAGGCCCTGAATGTGTTCCTGCAGGATGCCAGCCTTGGTGTCCTGTGCACAGAGACACAGATTGGGGTCGGGTCTGGCTCCAATGATGACATCACACTGATCCTGGACAGCACGGGTGACGTTGAGGGCAAGTCACCCCTGCCAGCATCACAGGCAGTGTTAGGGCCCAGCGCCATGCCAGTGGTGGCACAGCCGCCTGCAAGCACTGTGGGTGCAGCGGTGTGCTTTGCCACTGCTGTGCCCTGCATTGGTGGTGGTGTGGCCGTGCAGGCAGAGGGGGCATACAGCTGGACGCATGACAGCAGCTGGCTGCAGGTGCCGCCGGGCATCCGGACACAGGGTCCACTGCTGGTGTGCCTGCCATACCCATTCCCCCTGTAGACCTCACTGTGCAGCATCCACTGCAGAGGGGGTCTGTACAACGTGGCAGGTCACCCACTGATAATCGGCGTCCCACTCGGGAGTCTCAGGATGTGGACCATCTGACTGAGCACACCCAGCTGCAGTGGGCATCCATTCAGCAGCAGGTGCTACTCGCCACTGAGGTGCATGCACTGTGGGTGAAGGTGCACCATTTAGCTGAGCAGCAGGACAGGGGCACTGCACAGATCCTGGGGGGATGCAACGCATGCAGGAGGCCAAGACTGCAGCCTTGGATCACATTGCCAGTGCAATTGAGGACAGCGTTGCATTGCTGGCTGCCACAGGGTGTGGCCATGCACAGAAGACCACCATAGTGTGCTGTCCACCCCACAGACCCGGCATCGGGAAACTCCAACACAGTGGGCTCAGATGTAGGCATTCCAGGCATGCCCAGGGCTGGCCTGTTTGGCTGCCTACACACCCCCGTGAGGACACGGTCATGCTCCTGCACTTCCACACCTGGAGGACTGTCGGACATCCCGGTGGCTGATGCACAGCCTGTGGCTGCTGATCAGCCCCGGCGCAGCCACCCCCCCGGCTGAGGTGGCCGTGGTACTGTGCGGCTGCCCTGAGCTGTGTGCTGCCCTGACCGCAGGCTGCTGCTGATGCCCTGTGTGCACATAGATGGTGTGTGTGTGCCATACCTGTGGTGGTGCACATATATGTCTTGCCGCATGCTGCCTGTGTGTGTTCATGCTCGGCTGCTGGACCACGTAGCATGGGCATGATAAGGGCAGTCTAGCTCTGGTTACACCTGTGCACCAGTGCCATGCCTCTGATCCACGTCACGTTCCACAGCCTGTGTGGGTTGGTGCGTGTGTGTGTGTGTGTTGCTGTGTATGGTTGTGAGCCACTGCCTCCCCTACCCTTGCATCGCACCTTTGTGTGTGCATGCCCCTCACCATTCACATCCCTGCATGTGTGGCCCATGCATGTGTTCCGCATCAGTTACCTCGTTCACCAAAATGTTCCTGTGTGACAGTGTTGCGGTGGTGTCATGCCTGCTGCTGGAGTCAGGGGTCCCTCTGCCCAGGGGGTGGATGTCCATCACCCTCTGCCCTAGTGTCTCCATCTTCCCCACTACTGTTGCTCTCATGTGCCTCGATAGCTATCCCATGGACAATGGCCATGTTGTGCAGCATGCAGCAGCCAGGAATAGGCCACAGGCTTTTAAGGGGCTGGACTGTAGGGCATGCCTGACCTGTCTTGGCAACTGAATCATGCCTTCAGTATGCCAAAGACGAGCTCAATGATGTTGTGCATGCTAGAATGTGCCTCGTGATAGTGTTCCTCAGCAGGGGACGCTGGTCACCAGTACGGAGTGAGCAGCCAGGGCCTCAGCAGGTATGCGCTGTCACTTGTGTGGAGAGTGACATGGTTAGCCCTATGCTAATCTGTACTGTGCCCCTTGCCTGTCCCTGGCACCCACGCCACCATGCACACCCTGCCCACACCCATCCCCAGGTCTGCTATGCCCATCACCCATTGCCTGTGCCATACTCACCCACTAGGTGGCCCATGAGGATGTTTCCATGCTCAAACCTGTGGCACAGCACAGAGCTGTGCCAGATGAATGCGTCACGGTGCACTCCTAGGGTGTGTGGCACAGACATTGGTGATGTGCCCTGCAGCATCGCACACCACCTGGCATTTCACGTTCGGGCTCTCCTTCCTGTTGATGTATGCCATTCCCTTGGGGCCAGGTGGCATACAGATGCCCATGTGGGTGCAGTCAATGGCCCCAATCATGACAGGCATGCGTGCCACAATGTGGATGTCCTGCATGTTTGCTGTATGCTCTGCCTGTGTGCTGGGGAAACATATGAATTCTGAAGCACATGGCAGCAGAGCATTGAGAAACTGTGAGGAAGTGGGACGTGGCCGACTGGGTGATGCCCGTGGTGTCCCCTGTTGGTCGTTGGAAAGGTGCCCGTGGCAAGCAGGCACATGATGGCGGTCACCTTGGTCTCCACAGACATGGTGTGGCTCCATCTGGTAGGAGCCTGCATCTCCTCACTGCATAGCTTACAGACCTGCCTCAGAATGGCCCTGTTCAGGTGATACTGGCCCACAATCTCGGTGTCACTACAGTTCTCAAAGGTGATGCGGGCACAGTACCACCTGTGTTGGTCATACAGGCGATGGACCCTTCATCAGCCATGTAGCTGTTCCTCCTGCCTCCTCACACCCATCATTACTGCCTCCATCAGGAAAGGAGCACTCTTCATCACTCCTTCAGTCTAGTGTCTCCCTGGGCAGTTTGCTGCTGTCTGTGTGCTACGCTGGTACACTGTTTTTCTGTGTGTGTGTGTGTGTGTGTGTGTGTCTCTCTCTCTCTCTCTCTCTGTGCCCTTCTCTCCCTCTCCCACACCACCTCTCTGTCTCTCTCTCTCCCCCTCTGTGTTTGTTCTTGTGTCTGTCTGTCTGTCTCTCTCACTATCTCTCACTATCTCCCACTCTGGCACGCTCTCTCACTCTTGGCACAACTGCTGTCTGTGTGTTTGTGCCCTGTTTTTATAGGAACAAGTCTGGTGGGGCATCTTTGATTTGTTCCATACTTGCACCATGGCTTCATGGTTAAATATACCATTGCACTGCATATTCATAGGACCGTACCCTGCACTTGTGCAGCATATATTATAGTTGCACATTGGCGCAATGGGTTTTGCGCTGTGCCTCGGCTCCTGCTGACTATCGCTCCTTGGCGATCTCTGTACTTGCACTGGTGCAGCTCAGTTGTGCCATGTGCAACTGCTCTGAATATCTAGGCCTTTGGGTTTCCAGATCTTTTTATCCCATGGATTAAAATCTGCTACAGGCATGCTATTATAGCTCATAATGTAAATGGGTTCATGGGTAACAGAATTTGGGTTATGAAAGGGGTTTGACAGGGGTGTCCATTAAGCTCTTTATTGATTATTATTGGTATTGACCCCTTACTCTGTAAAATAAATCAAAACAGAGCAATAGTGGGTATTAGACTAATGCAGGGACTTGCCTTGAGTAGAACCATGGCTTATGCAGGTGATCTTTAACTCTCTGTGGATTCTGAACAGTCTGGACAGGCAGTAACAGAAGATTTGAAAATTAGGGATGGGTGAACCAGTTATGGTGTAGTACTGAACCCCCCCCAGACTGGGCCAATTTGGCTCTAACATGGAAAACTGAGTCTTTCATGGCTCGACCCGGATTATCGTGTTGGCCAAGTTAGGAAGTGCGGTCCGGTCTGGAATAACATTCTCACCACCAGCACTGCATGGAAAAGGCAGTGCAGGCTGTAGAAAAGTGCAGGAAAAAAAGTGTTTCTTTTTTTCCCTATCTCTGCCAAAGATGTCTGAGTCCCTGGATCATCACTTTTTTTTTGTTTGATTTGATTTATTAATAATATTGGAACTATACATGAGCACATGCAGGTTGAAATTTACATACAATTATAAAATGCACATCATGCATAAAATCACAAGAGCATTGCTCAATGGTGTTTGTCTGGTTAAATAAAGATTGTGATTGATTGATTGATTGACATTAATATACCAACATCATAATGCACAATTTATAAAACAAATCAACACAATTTCATAAGTACATAATATAATATATACTCACACTTCATAACATGCTTTAAATCATATCTAAATAAAGCACAAACAAGGATTTGCGATAGGTTTGAGTTCTCACTAATGGTCTTTCCAACATTAACTGTTTATGCAGATTATATCCTGTAATATCTTTTGGTACCAGTAAGCAATGTAGTTTACGAATTGGAGCACATTCCCTTCCAAATGTCTCAATTGCCATTTTTCCCATTTTACATCCAACCTTTCAAGCCTCCCCTTAAGTTATGCATCACTATAACTCATTTCTCACTCTAACATATTTCTTTTTGCTCTTTTCTGTATGCTTTCTAATTCACTCATTTCATTTTTTGTAAGCCCTCCGTGCCAACCAAATGCCCCATATTCACAACAGGCCTAACTACTGCAGAAAAATACTAAATTAAATCAGATAGACTTAATCCAGCCCTTTTCAAAACAGAAACATGGTTGAAACTTGCTTTGTCCAATTAAAGTCATTTTGAAAAATAATACCCAATTATTTTACTTTATTTATCACTTCACCCCCCCACAAAATGTAACAAATGCATTCCCTTCAATCTATTCTGCTTGCCAAATTGTATCTCCTAGGTTTTTTTCAGATTTACTTGCATAAAATTATTTTTGGACCCTCTTTCTATATAATCCAAATCACATTGCATAGTACTATCATCAACATGTTCCCAAATATCCAAAACTGTTATATGATCTATCATACTTTATACATGGATCTCTAGTAACTAAATCATTTATCTTAATCAAAAACTCTAATGGTCCCAATCTGGTACCCCAAGGGACTCCTCCCCAGACCAATGCCACCTCAGATGCCATACCTTCAGTCTCAATCCATTGAGACCTCGCCTGCAAAAAAAAACATATCCTCAATTTATAATACATTCAGGAATCTTTAAATCTTCCAATTTCTTTATTACTGTCTTGTGATCAATAAGATTGAAAGCTTTTTTATAATCTACCAGTACAACTTTCATAGCAATTTCTTTATCCCAAGCTCTCGTATTTAATTCTAAAAATTTCAAGACAGCATCAGTTGCTAAACTTCCCCGCAGAGACTCAAACTGGTTCTTATCCAATAGACTCTCTACAATTTCCATAATACATTTACAAATAAAAAATTCACACTTTGGATATTGCACATATTAAAGCTATTGGTCTAAAATCTGTTGACATAGTTTTTGGTGTCAACGCCTTTGGAAGGGGAACAATTTTTGCTTGTTTCCACTGTAGAGGAATTTTTCCAGCTATAATAGACCTGTTAAAATGTGATACACCCATAGTGCAAGTAAATCAGACCCACAGCTTTATTTACATTATTTGTTTGCAATTCTTTTGACATTTCTTCAATAGTTATCAACCATCCATCTGGGACAGATACTTCTAATCTATCCTTCTTTTCTAATGGAGATAACTCTTTACTCACTTCACACAAAACCTTATTTAAGGCTGTTAAAAAGGGGACACCTCTATCTAAATCAAAGTACCCATGAGTCTGTTTCCATTTGTCAAATTGATTTACTTGCTTACATGTACCCAGAAAATCTTTTTTTCACCACTTTTGCAACTCTGATTTCCTTAATCCATCCACTTTCTCTTCATAATAACACCTTTTTAACCATTCCCCTTACGCTTCACTTGATTTCATATTCTATTATATACTACAGTGTCATTTCTCTTAAAAGAGACTTGCTTCTCTGTAATCAATTTTTAAACTCATCAGTGACCTATGATTTATCCCCTTCAACCCTAATTACTTCCCTCATAGTCGTAACTTGGTCTAATGATTCATTTATTATTGATGTTACCATATTCCATGTTTTGCCCACATCCCCATATCCAAATCTCTTCCCATGTACTTTCCCTGCTATTGTATTTAAAGTCATACTCTTATCTGCCTCATTTGCTTTCCTACAACTAAATTTATGTTCCTCACCTCTTAACTTCTTAAATCCGTCTGGGTTATTTGTTATCAGTACCACCTTATGGTCTGATGACCCTATGGGGGGATAACCTTAGGTTTACTATAAAAATCACCTAAATTAGTCACAGTAATATCTAAAATATCCACCCCAATAACTTCTACCAATATTTGTTTTAATCCTTTTCCACCTAATATTTTTCACAAGTGACAATCGGTTTGCATCTCCCATTATTACAATACCACACCTATCATGTTGCTCACCAATACTAGCCAAACACCAACTTATATAGTTTATCATATGTTATTTATTGCTTGTTGGGGGATGGTAAAAAACACATGCAATCAATGGTTGACATTGTCTAGGAAGATGTGAGCTTTTAATTCTACCCACATCATTTCATAACCATCTACTTCCAATTCCACCAACCTTTTATATGGAACACTGTCATGAATGTACATTGCAATCCCTCCCCCACTACGTTCTTGCCTATCATTCCTTTCCATCTGATAATCCTCAATTGCAACAACCTGAGAGGGTATGTTAGGGCTACACCATGTTTCAGTTATCAAAACCACCTGAACCCAATTTTGTTTCATTACCCCAGCAAGTTCATCAACCTTCATCATTAAAGTCCTTATATTTGCATTTAATAATGTTGATGCCCATCTCTTTTCACATCACCAACAATGGGAAACACTCATGATTCTGGGGCACTGAAGGGAGCCAACAAATAAGGGTCTCTGTACTGTGACTGACATGTGCTAGCAGATCCTCTATGTCAGCCACCACAGGCCCTCCCTAGGAAACCAAGTCTTGAGCTCATTTGGGGCTTTGAATTCAATGGAGACAGGTGTGTGTGTGTGTGTGTGTGTGTGTGTGTGTGTGTGTGTGTGTGTGCGGCGCCGCATGTGTGTGTGTGTAAAATGAAAAATAAGCACCCATTTTTGTTAGTGAGAGAGAGAGAGAGAGAGAGACCAACAAATTCAACAGCAAACAACAATAAACTGCAGAAAATAAAAATAAAAAAACAATGTTAGGGGAGCAGAATCAAACATTACTAGAGGACTTTGACTGAAGGTCATAGTGCCTCAGTAATTTTGAGAGGGGCTCAAAGTGCCATATAGATTTTGAAGGTGGGGTGTCACCCACATCTCATACTCTGTGTTGCGCATCTCTCTGCTGCCCTGAAAGGTTATACTGCCCTAGACTCTGTGTTATTCTGAAAGGTCATACTGCCACAAATTCTGTGTTGCCCATCTCTGTGCCATAGTGCCATTCAGATTGTGAAGGGGTGTGTCACATCTCAGACTCTATGTTGCTCATCTCTGTGCCTGAACAACTACTAGGTCATACAGTGCCTCACGTATTTTGAAAGGGGATGTCACATCTCATACCCTGTGTTGTCAATATCTATGCATGGTGCCATACAGATTGTGAAGCGGGGTGTCACATCTCAGACTCTGTGTTGCCCATTTGTGCATCTGAAATAACACTTTTAACCCTTAGGTTGCCAACAGAATTACAACGTATAGGAATTCTGGACTGATATATCAGTCCACAGCCCTGCAAGGGTTAAGTAAGCAATTAAAGGGACACTGTCAACCCTTTTTGCATTATATTATTTCTAGCCAAAACCCTACATTTTATGATTACTTACCATATCTAAAAATCATTGATGCTGCTGGCTGTGTTATCTGCTTCCTGTCTTTGTAGAACTGAAATGCATGTTAATGGTGTTTATATACCCAACCCTGTTTAGTTTCAGATCATTGATTTACGCTTACTGTATATTTCTGGAATATCAGAAACATCCTCAAACTGTACAGTCACCCATGATTCAATAGTCTCCTCTCCTCCCACTGCATCTTGAATGTCTAGACTATACTGGAGGTGTTTCCAAGTCCAGAAAAGATGCAGTGGACATTGATCAAGGGCTGTAAACAAACTTGTTTTTGTATGCTAACACCAGTATGGTAAACAGTCTGTTTTTCATTTTTAAAAAGAAAAAAAATGGATTAAAATCAAACTATCAGCTACATCAACAATTTCTATAGACCATGAGCAACCATAACATGTGTTTTTCAACTTGAGATACGTTGAGGCCCAATTGAGTTGACAGTTTTGCTTTAAGTTGGACACCCAAATATGCATTCAGAATTAGAGTCTGTTATGGGAATGGAACATGGGTCAACAGCAGCAGTATGGCTGAAATTTGTACACATAACGATAACAATATTTCTTGAAAACAAATTCATAAAAAAAAAAGAAATTCACTGCTGAAGATTACTGCTGAAGATATCATTACTGTAATTAATGAAAATGAAGAAACACAACCAGGAATAGATGAAGCAACACAACCAGAAAAAGAAAAGAATGTTGGTGAATCCCATGATCAAAATAATGCAGCACTGTTGGCATTGCCAGACAAATCAGATAAAAGTAAAACACAAAAACAAGTAGCCAAAACAGTTTTACTTAGAAAGTTGATGTTTAAGGAAAAGGCTCTGTCTAGTAACACTAGTTGTGGCACTCTATCATATGCCACACATGCATATCGGGCTCCTTCATCAGAAAGCAGTGCCTCTGATGAAGAACAGGTTGTAAATGTACAAGAACAAGATCCTGGTCATGATGTATCACAGGTACACTCTTCCAAAGGTGTTGAATCAGAATGTGATACTGATGAGGTAGAGGATGTCATCGGGATTCCCCCACCCAAGAAGAAAAAAACTCACACAGTAATCACCACCAGTAGCCACAGCCAGTAGTGGAAAACAATCAATAACCAAGGCATCTCCTCTGGGGACAGCCACAGTGTGCAGAAATCAGAGACAGAAACAACTGCCAGCAAAACTGCTGCAGTTCCTGGCATGATGACAAAACGTTCCACCTCAGTTGTGTGGAGCTTGTTTTCATATAAGTCCCAAAAATGAATATAGATTGCCTTATTGCTGTAACTTCAAATAGCTCCGGATTGGATCCCATGTGTGTCCCTGTTATACCGGGACCAGGTATAGACTGCTAGGGTGCCTATCAGTCTGCACCTGTTCTCTGTTTATCATGGACACGTGTTGACTCTGAACCAGAGCTATTTCAAAGTAAGGCACTACTGTAATGTTATAGAAGCACCCCGGCTGCTCCCGCATGGCACGTCATACTGAGGACAGATGTGGGTGGTTGTGGACAAGTTAGCAGGGATTATTAGACTTAAAATGCTGGCAGAGAGAGTGCAGGATCAACCAGATAGAATTTTAAATAAAATATCAAGGAATAAGTAAAAAAAATGTTTATATTTATGAAATGGCTAATCGGGCCCCACTTCATACAGAGGTGGGACCCAATAGGATGTGGACACTTCCCTTTAAGTACATCTTGTTCAGAACCCTTACAGTTTGGGACTTGTCCTTCATCTCATTATAAAAGCATCTTAACATTAACTGACAAAAGGATTCCTGCAAAAATATGAGATGTGTTATGGCTCTTCATGCATGGGAAATTGTCAGTTAAAAATAATAATAAACACAAACGTTTAGAGGAGAGATACTGTCCCAAAGAACAGTGTGATAAAGTTCTGGAAACTCAATAACACCTTTTTATTGAATGCCCGTGGGTCAAGATTTTCTGATCATGGGCAGGTACATAGTGGGCAGAGGTGTTGTTCTTCTCTATTCAGTATGAAGAATTATTTTTTGGATTACTCAGACATGGATGGAATAAATATTATCATACATTAATGGCATGGTTTACAATTATTAAATTCATCCTGTGGAAGGCCAGATGTCAATTGGTTATTTAAAAAAATAATTATTAGAGTAGAAGAAGTATTGGGTTGGATTTCTATAGCTTTCTTTGGGGCATATCATCAGGATTGTAAAGTTGCAGTTCATCTTACTGCATCAAAGCTATGGAAGAACATTTCCTGGATTTTCCCTGGGTAATGTGGTACTCTTCTTTTTTTATAAGGGAGTCTGTATATTTTGGTGGTGAATGCAGATGAGTTTCTTTTTTTTCTTCTCTGATGCATCGATATTTATGATGATTATTTGTTTTTTGAAGATGTGTAGATATCTGTATATTATTGTGATCTTTTGGCTTTTGATATTTCAATAAAAATTCCCCTTCTCTTCTTCACCTTTATTCTGGTCAGCAACTTATCAGGAGGTAGTGTAAGGAATTGACCAGTGTCCTTGAAAGGTATTTCCTAAATGCACTCTGCAACTATGTTTTGTGGCATGTAAATATTACATGTGGCAAGTGAGGTGTGCCTGCACAATATAGCAGAAACATATACTCCTACAGATTGTCATTTAAATGGTTACAAACTGCTTGCAGAAAATCTGTAATCAAGAACACACCAAGCTAGCCAGGAGGCAAGCATCTGGATTGTGGAGACCCTGTCACTGGCTATCATGGGGAAGTAAAAGGGAAAAAAAAGGGCACGGGGGGGAGGTCTGGCACAGGTTACCTACTTTTGAACCTAGGTGTAACTATCTAATTGAGAAAACTTACTATATTGTCTCACATGAGAATTCCTGTATTTAATATTTGGTTTGGTATAAGTTAAATAAGGCTTCTGTACATGATTTTTCTTCTTTTCCTTACTTTGTTAGGACTCTATGCTATACATAAGTTTACTTGCTAAAATGTTTTTGTTTTGTTTTGTGTGTTCACTATGATTTGTTTGTAAGCATAATTTTTGACTTGCTTTGCATGATTTGTTTCTTTAATAAAAATGTCCTGGCTCTTTATTTGATAAGTGCAGTGGATTGTTTTACTTCCACCTGGACAGTGACCAGAGATGGGCAAAAGGGACCTTACTTTAATGTCTCAACCGAAGCATAGCACTTCACCAGTGCAGCAACCCACTCCCATACTACACTACAGTGTCAGTTTTGGATATTACCCCAAGTACCTGGTGTGGGCCTAGAACCAAACCTCTGCCGATTTATGAAACCAAGAACCCTTGAGGAAGAGCAATGGCGGCATATGTAAATGGACATGTACAAATACATTAAACAAGACAGGCTAAGCCTCCAACGATTTCAGATGTATCACCCCCCCCCACTCATCTTCTAAAAATGGGATTGGTAGAGAGTGATCTGTGCACCAGGTGCCACTGATTGCTGGGTACTTCCTATCATATTCTCCGGACTCATGATAAAATTCAATCTTTCTGGTCTGCTATATGAAAGGAACTAGACCTGCTCTTTGGACTTCATGATGCATTTACCCTAGAAATTTGATTGCTGGGAATTTCTTCTGATCAAGTTTTTGGCCTATGGAAGGGATTTATAGCCATAGTATCTGCTACATAGATACATAGACACTGTAGCAGATAAGGGCCTATGGCCCACCCAGTCTACCCATTTAAGCTTGTAAGTTCATGTTATGTTTTTCTAGAAGTCTGTTGCCTGTTACCCCTGACCTCCAGAATTCCCTTATGTCTATCCCAAGCATTCTTAAATCCTGTGATTGTTTCAGCCCCCACCACTTGCTCTGGCAGGGTGTTCCGCTTGTCCACCACCCTTTCTGTGAAGAAATTCTTCCTCATGTTTCCACTGAATTGCCTTCCCTCCAACTTCATACCATGCCCTCTAGTTCTGGAACATCTTTTTCATTGGAAAATAGTGTATTCCTGCACCTTCTTCCTCCCTGTAAGGTACGTGTATGTCTCTATCATATCCTCTCTCGTCCTCCTCTCCTCCAGGGAGTACATATTCAAGTCCTTCAGCCTGTCCTCATAGGACTTGTGATGCAATCCCTGTACTATCTTTATTGCCCTCCTCTGAGCCTTCTCTACCCCGTCTATGTCCTTACATAGGTAAGATCTCCAGAACTGTACACTGTACTCCAGGTGGGACCTGTCTAGTCTCTTGTATAGTGAAATTATGACCTGCCTTTTCCTGCTGGTGATGCCCCTGCCTATGCATCCCAGTATCCTATTTGCTTTACCTGCTGCCTTGTCGCACTGTTTCCCTACCTTGAGGTCATCAGAGATGATAACCCCAAGGTCCCATTCCTGCTTGGTGCATGCTATATCCTCATCTCCCAATTGATACATTGTTCCAGGGTTTTTGTGCCGTAACTACAGAAAAGTTTCACAGAAGTGGAAGACTGGGTTTGCTCACATAAACTCATCCTTAACCACAAAAAAACTAAAACAATGTTGTTCCATGGAACCCACAACAAATACAAGGACCATGAGCTCATAATTAACAACCATGAAGGCATCGCCCTTGAGCAGGTGGATATGTTTAAATATCTGGGCCTGACCCTTGACTGCTCCTCTTGTATACCAAACACATTGACAATATCGCTAAAACTATGAACTCCCACATAGGGCTACTATACAAGCATAAACATTGCCTAACGGCTGAAGCCTTGAACCTCACTATCCAGAGCTCTGTTATCTCAACTATTGACTACGGGCTCATTATCTATGGATCCGTTACTGATACTACACTCCGACACATAGCTGTAGCCCTTAATAAGGCATGTAGATTCCTTATTTCAGCTGCCCGCCTTTCTCACACATGTGACACATACAAGTAGGCTAATTGGCTCTAGCTATACGGCAGGCTAAAGTACCAGACCTGTATCCTAGCTAAGATGACATCACTGGGCCTTATGCCCCCTGGAGTCGAATCAATATTGACCCTGCAGCATGTCCGCCAACTAACTAGAAGATCAGACAGTCTAACCTTTACAATACCTCGCTGCCGGACCTCTCAAGCCCAGTGTTCTTACCTTGTCAGAGCCTCCACCTGGTTCAACTTGCTACCTACAGAAATCTCCAACATTGCCACAATTGGTGCTTTTAAGTGTAAACTATATCAACGCCTCATTGCTAGTGCTTTCTGTGATTGCTTCTTATAATACTCTCCAGGAATACTACCCTCAAGCATCCCTTCTCACTGCCTCAGCTCCTCCTCCTCTCCAAACCCCCATTACTGGGTATAGGATGAATCTGTCTCCTTTTCATGCCCCCCATTCCTCCTCCCTTGCTATTTCCCATCTACCACATACCCAAAGCAATGCCCTCCCTATTTCTCCCCTCCTCCCTCTCTCTCTCTCTCCCATACCACCCCCTCACCATGACTCTTCTTTCTCTTTTCCCACTAACCCACTCCTAACAAAGCTTCACTGATCAGCCTATGACTTGTACTGTATAATTAACTCGCAACACAATTCCTCGACAATGCCTTTGGCTGCTATCATTCTGACCTTACTTGTCTTTTTTTTTTTGTAAGTTCCATTGTAATGATCATGTTATGTTTTGTACCTTTTTGTCCTTATTGCCTTGACATGGAACCTTTGTAAAAGAGCCCTCGGCTCAAAGGTGTCATCCGAAATACAAATCAATAAATAAAAAAAACATAAATAAATATGCATTATCTTGCACTTCTTTGCATTGAATTTCAACTGCCAAACCCCTGACCATTCTTTAAGATTCTGCAGGTCCCTCCTCATTCTGTCTACACCTTCTTGCATGTCCACTCTGTTACAGAACTTCATGTCATCAACAAATAGGGAAATTCTGCCTTCTAGGTCTTGCGCAATGCCGCTGATGAAGATGTTGAATAGGACTGGTCCCAGCACTGATCTCTGTGTTACTCCACTGGTCACTCTTCCCTCTGTGGTGTGACAGCCATTTACCACCACCCTCTGTGTCCTGCTGCCCAGCCAATTACCTACCCACCGCACTACTGTCTTGCCACTCCCATACTCCGCAGTTTGTTTAATAGCTCTATGTGGCACAGTGCCCAAGGCCTTGCTGAAGTCCAGATATGCCATGTCCACTGCCCTCCCCTGAACCACCTCCCTTGTCACCCAGTTGAAAAACTCAGTGAGGTTGGTCTGGCATGACCTTCCCCCGGTGAAACCATGCTGCCTTGGGTTCTGTAGTCCATTGGCAACCAGGTGTTCCACCAATCTCTCCTTCAGTAGTGCTTCCATCATCTTCCCCACTACCGAGGTCAGGCTGACTGGTCTGTAGTTCCCCTCTTCCTCTTTATTTCATCTTTTGTATACTTTTGGGACTACATCTGCTGCCTTCCAGTCTTTGGGTACCTCCCCTGTTTCCAGTGATCGGTTAAACAGGCTTGCCAGAAGTTCAGCCACCACATTTTTAGTTCCTTTAGGACCCTGGGGTGCACCCCATCTGGCCCCATTGCTTTATCAACTCTTATTCCTTTCAGTTCCTTTAGGACCTTTTCCCATGTAAAGGGACCTGTGTCCATTTCTGAGCAGCTCCCACCCCTTGTACTCCCTTCAGGCCCATTACCCTTCTCTTCCTCAGTAAAGACTGAGCAGAAATATTGTTCAGCATGTCAGCTTTTTGTCATCCTCCATGTGGCCCCCATCCTCCCCCTTCAGTCTCACTATCCCTCCCTTTGCCCTTCTTTTTTCACTTATGTAGCTGTAAAAGGTTTTGTCCCCTCTACCCACTGATTTTGCGATGCACTCTTCTGTCTGAGCTTTGGCTTCCTTTACTGTCCTCTGTGCCTCTCTTTGCTTCTCCTGGTACTTCCTCCTATCCCCTTCTGCCTGTGTATTTTTGTATTGCCTGAATGCGATCTTTTTGGCTTTCACTTTCTCTGCTACCTCCTTTGAAAACCATAATGGCCTCCTCTTCCTTTTTCCCATGCTAACCTGCTTAATGCACAATTCTGTTGCTCTTGTAATCCCTGTTTTAAATGTTGCCCATTGTTCCTCAACCCCTGATTCCTTCCTCATTCCCATTAATGCCACTTTCAAGCATCTCCCCATTTTCCCAAAGTCTGTCTCCCCCCCCCCCCTCAAATCCAGGATAAGTGTTTTTGTTCAGTTTGGTTCTGTTCCTTCTGTGATTTCAAACCATAGTAACTGGTGATCACTGTTCCCCAGGTGCTCCCCCACTGTTACCCCATCACACTGTCCCCATTTGTTAGCACGAGGCCCAGTGTTGCCTTTTGCCGAGTTGGTTCCATGACCAGTTGCTTGAGGAAGGCACCTTGAAGGAAGTCCAGGATAAATCTGCTCCTGGTTGATGCTGCTGCTAGGAGGCTCCAGTCCACGTCTGGAATGTTGAAGTCTCCAATCAGCACCA
The DNA here is from genome assembly GCA_016271365.2 of Neoceratodus forsteri. Classification (NCBI taxonomy): domain Eukaryota; kingdom Metazoa; phylum Chordata; order Ceratodontiformes; family Ceratodontidae; genus Neoceratodus; species Neoceratodus forsteri. The sequence goes on along the minus strand of CM057456.1, from coordinate 602,192,171 downwards.
GCTCACCCTTGTCTGCCATCCTTTGGATGGCTAGCATCAGCTCCCTATCTGTTTCTTCCTCCTTAGCTGGTGTTCTTTAGACCACCCCTGTGTGGATGGCTGACCCCATTTTCCTTTCAGCTTAACCCACAGTATCTCTCCCCCATTTTGTTCCTCCTGGATCTCTGTGGCCTTACACCATTTCTCATAAAGTGCAACTCCTCCTCCCTTCCTGCCTGCCTGCCCTGTCTCTTCTGAATATGTTGTAGCTGGATATGGCCATCTCCCAGTTATGGCTGCTAAATTAATTATACTGCATCAATGGAAGGATGAAACAATTCCCTCATTTTCAGAGTGGCCTAAAGAAATTCTTTTTGTTCTTAATGCCAAAAAAAGATTACCGTTTTGAGCAATAAGTTACATACCTTTCAAGTTAGATGGTAATTCCTATAAACATTACCACTTTTATGGTAAGCATTGAAAGGGTTCAACCGGTAGCACCGGGAATCCTCACACTTATATTAATTTGAGCATGGTTTTGTATGAAAGGGATGTATCCAGCTAATCCCGTTGCTGCAGGTGGAAATGGGCATTCTCCTCAAAGGGTGGAATTTTATAAAATACATGGTCATTCCAGGGTGGGTAGGGTGGGGGTGTAATGTATCTAGTTCTGTAACTGTTTGTCATGTTCTGTGTTGTTGTTACCCTTTTTAAGAAATTCAGTAAAGCATACTAAATTTCAAAAAAGAAACCAAGCACTCCTTTTAGAATTATGGAATGAAGGAAGAGAGTGAGTAACAAAACAGAACAAAACAAAACAAAACTTTTAAATTATTTGCAGAGCTCCTATGAGCTGCATGGGTGTGCACTGCATATTGTTCATTTCTGATATAGACCACACACCAGTAGAGATGTGCGGAATTGCAAATTTTGTTATGCAAAATATTTCGCTAAATTTGCATATTTCATGAAATATTTTGCAGGTGCGAATGTAAAATTTCTCCCGCAGAATGTGAACATTTTGCCCGTGAAATTTAACCCGGGGAACGGCAAAGTTTTACCCATGAGTGGGTGAAATTCTGCCATTTTGCATGAAATTGTGCATTTCACGGTGAAAGGTCATGTGCTATGGTGAAATTTTGCAGTTTCACATCCCACGAAGAATTTCATGGAATGGCAGAATTTTGCAAAATGTTTTATGTGGCAAAATGTCAATTCCATGGCAATTTTGCTGGCAAAATTTAATTTTGCAACATCTCTACACACAAGTAGCACCCATACAAAATAAAACAAAATATAAATGTGATTAAAGGTCAGTGGAAAAGCCAGGAATGAGCTTGTTGTGCCTTTCCTTACCAGATTTAAGAGGGACATCTAAAGGCATTTCTTCATGGAGCAGGTGGTGGGGGCCGTACAAACTGCCAAGGGAGGTAATCTGTGCAGAGTCGGTGAGAGGGGTGGTCAAACATGGCTTGGACATGCACATGGGACTGGTAAAGATGGCGTCCAAACGGAAGGAGACGAGATGTGAAGGACCACTAGGACCCTTCCTGTCAACATTAGATATGCAAGGTTTGGCCGAGTTGATGGGATGCAGAGCCTTTTTATGCAGATGACTTCTATGATTCTATGTCACAAGGAGAGGTTTTATGACTTCAGCCCCAGAATAACAGAAGGACGAAATTCACTTTAAAGGACAATGGACATTTTGTGATGCATACGTCATTATTGCTAAAGAACAGAGTGGCTTGGAAATCATTTTAGTTTGGTTTGTAATTGAAATCAGTGATTGTCAACATTTACTTTTTTTATTAATGCAGATAAAAAATACAACAGATAATTCAACTAGACATAAATATCCATAACAGTATACATTAGAATTCATAAGCTCCATATGAAGCACTTAGGTACAAAAATACAATATAGATCGATTATCATATATAATATACAATATAAAAGTTATAGCCACTAATTGCACTTATTATTGCAAAGCAGTTTTGCATAAGGATGAATTCTACAACCATTTAGTTAGCCCCCTGGAATGTTACTGAAAGTATCTGCTAAACTCTTCTGATTTGAGATATTCATTGAAAGGTAGCCATATCCTCTCATATTGGATAATTTGATTATTAAATCTATAATTCACTCTTTCTAATCGATGAACTGATATGACCACATGTAACCATAATTTGTAATTTGGGGGTTCTTGATCCTTCCAATACATGAGAATGATCTTAAATGCTAGTAGTAGGCAAAGTCTAATAAATTTCTGTTGTTGGTAATTTAAGCAATTTAATGGACCTCCTAAACATAGCATCATCCAATAAATAAAAGTGTATGCCTTCTATAAATGCAAAAGCCCTCAATATCGGGTCCCACCAATTATTTAATGCTGGACATGTAATCAGCATACGTTCTAAAGTGCCTCTGTTACTACATCCTTGAGGATAGCTCCCGTGATATTTGCATTGAATAGATTAAATCTATGATGAGTTAAGTAAGTTCTATGTAAAATACTGTAAAAGAGTTGTTGTAATTTAGTTGATGTTATACATGTATTTTTAATGTTACAGATTTGTGACCATTGTCCCTCTAAGAACTTTACCTCCAGCTTCAGTTCCCATTTTTGCTTAATATCTAAACTCAATGGCTTATTACTAACATTCTCCATAAACAACCCTGTATCATTTAGTAATCATTTTTTTACCTCCTGGTGTTTGTACAGATTCCAATATGTCATTCTGCATAGATTTATCTACATCCTGTATATTACTTTGTATGAAATGCCTAACTTGCAGAAACCCATAAAATGTTAATGGGATAAATTAAATAGATCTTTAATTGTGCCAAAATCCGTAACTACACTGTCCTCCAACAGTTGTCCTATTTCTTTTAATCCTTTATCAGACCATACTTTAATTTTTTTTCCTGCTTGGAGGGTAAAAAATGTCCATTGAGAGATATTGGAGAACTTCTATACAATATGCTATTTCTATCAGGCTTTTTATTCATACTATCCCAACTCCAACAGATTGTTCTGGTGGACATGGTGTACAGAGGTGCCCTGACTTTACATGGACCACTACGAATAAAATATAAAACATTCACATAGGGAGCTGCATTAGTTTCTATTTCCACAGCTGGATCTGTATATCCCAGTTGGCAAATATTATACATAAAGGCCACATTTGCTGTATATTAATACATCTTGAAATTATGTAATGCTAAACCCCCTTGCTCCCTAGGCATATATAATTTCTTGCTTTTCAATTGAGGGCATTTTCCCTTCCATAAGAATTTTTTTACCATTACTTCAATTTTTTTAAATATTATCCAAAATAATAGTGGGCATGCATTGATAAAGAAATAGGAATTTAGGGAGTGTATTCATTTTGATCATATTTGCCCTTCCAGTCATTATGATTGGAAGAGATTCCCAATGCTCTGAGTCTTCTTGAACGTTGTTCATTAATGGTGTGAAATTTACATCATATAATTTTGACAAATCTGTATCTATTACAACCCCTAGATATTAAATTTGATCCAGCCTTTGAATGTTACATTAATTTTTGTAATGTAAATGGATGGGAATGGTTTCTGGACTCCACAAGTTCCATTTTAGACATATTGACTCTATACCCTGAGTATTTCCCAAACACAGTTATGGTCTGCATAATCGGGTTAAAGCTGATATTCATATTTGAAACATATATTAACACATCATCAGTGTAAAGACTTATTTTATGTTCTGTTTTCCCTATTCTAATACCCTTGATGAGGGTGTTGTTTCTCACCATAATGGCCAATAGCTTTATAACCAGGGCAAAAATTAGTGCTGGGTGCCCCTAAATAGCCCTATTTTATCTGACATATCCCAATTTGTTTTAATCCTTGCCATGAGACCAGACTAAAGGGTGTCGATCTATGATCTGAACTTGGGTCCAAATCCAAATTTAATCAAAACAGCTTTTATATAGCCCCAGTTCTCCTTATCAAATGCCTTTTTGGCATTGATAGACAATAGGGAAAATTAGCATCTCTACATTTATCTATGACGTTGATTGTTCTTCTTATATTAGATTTCATATTCCACTCCTTAATAAGGCTGTTTTGATCATTATGAATAAGATCAGGTAATACCCTCTCTAGTCTTGTGACAAGGACCTTGGCAAGGATTTTAGCTTCCAAATTTATGAGGGAAATTGTTCTATATGAACCGGGTAACAAGGGATCTTTATCTTTCTTTTTAAATAATGAGATAGTGGCTTCTTTAAATGAAGGGTGCATACACTGAGTTGAGAGTATATTTACAAACAGGGCTTCTAAATATGGAGCTAGTATTTCTGCATATTCCTTATAGAAATCTATAGAAATATTGTCCGGCCTAGGGGCGTTGGACAGTGCTAGTTTTTCCTGTCTTGAAATGGCTGACTCTAGCATTAAGTTTTGATCAATATTAACTAATGGGTTAGTCATTCTCACCAAATAATTCTTAATGCCATCAAAATTATTAACATGTCCTGATGTGTACAGGTCCCCATAAAAGTCTTTAACTACTTTATTAATTTATTTAGGGTCTATAATGTCCACACCATTTTTAGAAGTTATGGCATTAATATTATTTTCAGCCTGTTCTTTTTTTAATTGTCAAGCAAGAATCTTATCAGGTTTATCATCCCAAACATAATAATGAGTCCTAGTAAAGAGTAATTGTCATTCTGCTTCTTCAGTGGCCTTTAAATTATATTCGTTGTGGGCTTGTATCAATATTTGAAGGCCCGCCGGATCTGTACTTTGGCTATGTATGACCTCATATCATGAAATCTTATTTTCGAAATCCTTCAATTTTTTTACAGAATTTCTTCTATTTTTTTAAAGATATAGTGATGCCCCTCACAAAGGCTTTAAAAGCATCCCTGATATTAACCCAAGAAACATCATCTGGGGGATTATGTAAAAAATTATCTGTAATATGACTCTGCATATATCTAACATATTGAGGATCTTTAAACAACCACAGATCCATTCTAAATGATGGAGCAAGTTCTACAGCAGCCAGTTTTATATCTACAAACAAGGTGGGTGGTCAAAATAATAATATTTTTGTATGAAGTATTTTCCGCTAAATGAGAAATGGAGTCTAAATTTAATAAGTATTCCAACCTAGAAATATTTTTATACAATGGGGAGCTAAAGGAATATTGCCTAAGGCCTGGGTTTCTAATTCTCCATAAATCCACCATATTATAATCTTCGCAAATTTTTTAAATTTTAGCTGCTGCAGAGCATACTTTTTCTGACCTAACAACTGATTTATCCAGTTCTGGATTTAATACAATATTTAGCCCCCAATCACATAAGGTGAAGAGAAATTAGCGATTTCCAAAAAAATCTCATTAAAGAATCCTGGGGAATTTTTATTAGGGCCATATACATTGGTAAGGGTGAATCTTAAATTCCTATACATAACCTCCACTATAATATAATGACCCTTAGGGTCAATTTTAAAATGCCATGGAGAATATCCCAACCCTCTTTTAAATAACATTGAGACTCCTCTCACATTGTTGCTATAGGGAGCATTGATATCCGACTCCCATTTTCTGGAAATGAATTTGAATGAATCAGTAAACAAATGTGTTTCTTGAAGCACTGCACATTTCACATGATTTTTATCCATATCGTTTAGAATCTTTTTAGCCTTAGTTCAATCATTCAGCCCCTTCACGTTCCAGGTCACAAGCCTAAGTGTGTCCACCATTATATACCTTACCAGTTATAATAACATTCTGGCTATAGCTAATTTTCACACCTATTCTAATAATTGTTAAATTCCATTTCCCAAGTACTGTATACATTTTTGAACCCACAGTGCTGCTATCCTTCTTACAACTAAAGCTATACAGAATCAATCTGGAACCCTCTCTACGTCTACTAAGATAATCCTATTAAAAATAGCCCAACACCACACCCTTCCCCCAGCCAGCAAGCAGCTCAGGGTAATAAAGTCTCACAATTAAGCTTAAATCTGTGCATAGCTTGTGCATGTGCTTCCCCCTAACATTGACCATCTGGTGGTCATTGCAGCCACTCTGTGAGAATCCGAGTCACAGAGCCTTATGCATTGTGGAGAAAGTAGGAAACCCCATCATCATATTCCATTTCTGTCCCCCTTCTCTCTTCTCACCCCCCATCCTGCTTTCAGTAGACCAGGCACTTCAGTTAATCTTCTTGCAATTGCATTCAGGATAGCGTCCAGGAACCATTATGCTTTACATCATTATTCCTCACTGAAGGGGAGGGAGAGAGACCAATAGACAGCCTAATGCTATTTAACGATTTGTGTCCTCTGTTCGCATTAAAACGTCTTCTGAGGGGGTGCTAACCAAGATGTCAGCTTAGTCAGCACCTCGACAACCTAGAGAGATTTATCCATCTGAATCTGACAATTTGCACCCATGAATCCATCTGGAAACACATGAACAAGGGCTCTATATACCAAGGACTCTAAAAATTTTTCATTTCTTAGTGTAATTGTAGAACCTGGCAAGAATCTACCCTCTTACCTGTGCACTCTGTATAAAGAGTTCGGCCTTGCAGAATGGCGAACCCTCAGCAGCAACAGGCATGGTAGCAGCCCTTTGTGGAGGCAATATTTAGCCAGTTAATCGCTCAAATGTCTCAAGTAACCATGGTGACTAACCGGAACACCCAAGTTATGCAAAATCTTGAGGCCATGATGTTGCATTATGAGCAAAGAGTCACCGCAACTGAGCAAAAGATGCAGGAGCTGGAGGAGGATCTGTGGGAGCAACAATGTACTATGCACTACATGAAGGGCAAAATCAATGACCTGGAGAACAGGGGATGTCGCAACAACCTACGGCTCTTGTGGTTTCCAAAGCGGGTAGAAGGGCAGGTTACAGAGGGTTTCATACAGCTGACCCTGGCAGAGATGCTAAATCTGGACCCTTCTCACCCCCTCCAGGTAGATCACACTCATCGTTCACTCGGCCCCATGCCTAAGGCTCAGGAAAGGTCTTGGCACATAATCGCCAGATTTGTCAACTTCAGAGACAAGGAGAAGGTCCTGGTTAAGGCCAGGGAGATCCAACAGGTAATGTGGTGCTCTAATAAAATCAGCATCTTTCAGGACTTCTCTAAAGAACTGTTGGATAGGTGCAGGGCATTCACAGAATCGAGGCTCACTATGCATAGGATCAGCCTAGCATTCTCCCTGGGATATCCTGCCACAATGCGAATCATGCATAACGGGGTGCCAGTGAATTTTGATACCTCCAAAGCTCTGAATGACTTCATGTGGAGAAATTGGCTGAATGATTACAACCCCTGGATGCCGCAGGCCTCTCCTCCTAAGGCTCCGCTTGAAGAATCGGATCGCTGCTCCCCACTACATGTTAAAAGGCCCAGAGATTGGCAGGACACCAGGGACTTGAGGTGGGAGCTTCCCCCAAAGGCTAATCGAAAGTGGCATACCTCCAGAAAGCATGGGAGGAGGGAACACCCTTCTGAGCGAGTGCTGCTTGAACCCATGAAGGGTGCACTGATGGATCTATCTAATCCTGACCCACTGCAAGGTTTCCATACCGTCAACAAATTCAAAGCCCTGTGGCCAAGTTCCCCAGAGCAGCATCTGAATACCTCCAGGTGGACCCAAGGACGGCCAACATACAACCCTGCTCAGGCCCAACTACTTAATCTGCTCCAAGGTCCCACTCCAGACGGCAGAAGGGGAATCAAGCTTGATGCTGAAGCAACCTTCAAAGATCTCCTGTATGGCTGCCACCAGCTTGAAAGATTCTGCGTGTGCCCTGAGCCTATTGGCCCTGGCCCTGTCACCAGAGCAGATGCCTGAAGCAGCTCCTGCATCTTGGTCAGATAAGTAATCCCTTTACCATGGTTTCTCTTACTCTTTTTGGTTGTTTAGCCAGGTCAGGGGCTTGGAAGAGGGGTATGACCCGGCAGTAGTGGAGAACGCTCCTTATTTTTTCTATAGGCCCAAACCACAATGGTCAAGTTTTGTGACTACCTGTCTCCTCCTCATCCATAGCCTTGTACACTTTCTGGATGGCTGAAGACACAGTGAGTCTTCCCCACTCCCATACCAGGAGGGATCTGTTGGGGCTTCACTCATCGCAGTGCTGGACAATAATGAATTTTTGAAGTCACTAAACACCTGAGACCCTTTCATATGGATGTCAGCGTACCTTTCCATAATGTACTTTTGGCTACTGTGCATGTTTTAGGGCCTGTTGCCCTCAAGTTGGTGGAGCAGGTGGAGGACTGTTGAATAAATGTGTTGGGGTGATGGGGGTGTATGGGCAGGTACAGAGAAGGCCAGGATATCTCTGGCCACAAACGGTAGTTGGGTAAGTGTCCCAGGCCAGTGTCTAGTTTACAGCCAGCCCTATGATGGGTAACATTTCTCAGTCTCTGCATTATTTCTATATTTGTTCACTAGATGAGGCACTGGGATTGAGACACCTTATGGGCAAATTGCCCCTCAAGCATTGGCCAGGACACCACACCCTCAGTATGCCATGGGTCCTGATCCTGCCCCCAAAGCCTCCCGTAGTGAACTTTGGCTACTGCCCATGCCAGTCCCCCAGGAGTTCAGGCCATGGGATTATGCTCTCAGCTGCAGGGAGATAGCCTTCATAGAAGGACTCCCCGAGGTACACTTCTGGCACTTCTACCCCCTCTGCCTCTACTTTTAGGGAGGCAACCCCATGCCCTTCAGTCATTGGCCCAGTTTCAGACAACTATGCGCTCACCAATGACCCACTAGGAGCTTCACGCTGAGCTGAGTTCCCTCACAGTAGTCTCACTAGTGCAATCCACAACCCTCTGGGGAGTGGATCTCCGCCACCCCCAAATGATGGGGGAGCCTACAGACATCTCATTACGCTCCGGGTATAGAGGCTGGCAGATTTCTGCAGCCAAGGGAAAGGTTCTATTTCCCAAAATTACGTCACTGGTTATATGATATGTATATAGTTTGTATTTGTGTTATTGTTTGTGTTATTATCTGTATTTGCAAAGGACACACACAGAGTTAATGTAAGATGTTAGGTCAAGGACAGATTTTTGCTTCCAGGAGGGGTCACTTTACACTCTCTCTCTCTCTCCATGCCATACTCATGCCTTGCTCCCTGGGTGATGGCCACCCCGCTGTTAGCCTCCAGTTTTACATTTGACTATCTCCTCCATATACAGTATACAAGCTGCCTACTTTAAATGGGTGATAAAACATGTGTGACATGTAATGTCAGGAGGTTCAATACCCCCAACAAAAGGAAGAAAGTATTGCAAAACCTTAGGAGAATGGGAGCAGAGGTGGCTTTTATACAAGAGACCAAGCTTATTAGAGATGACTATGACAGACTAAAGAGGCACTGGGTGGGTCAGGTCATTTACGCCGTGGCCCCTACGAGAAAAAGAGGGTGGCTATACTGCTTCACAAAGCTCTGCGCTGGAACCTGATGAGGAAGATGAGTGACTCAGATGGAAGATGGGAATTGCACTTATGGATATGCCAAAGTGGCCCCTGATACTGGGGAATGTGTATGCCCTTAATGAGGATTCATCCTCCTTTTTCACATTCTGGCCCAGCAGCTGGGCACATTAGCATCAGCCAACACCCCTTTGATAATGGGGGGGGTTTAATCTTACGCTAGACCCATTTTTAGACAGATCCCCCTCTAATACAGAACCACACTCCAAGGCAGTGTTGGCCCTCACCTAAATGCAGCAGAACTTGGCCCTTAGTGATATTTGAAGGATTTTCCACCATTCCCAGCATGACTACATCTTTCATAGTTCTCATAGTTGCATAGACTTCTGGCAAACTTCCCCCAGCATTATCAGTAACACCACTGACACCGCCATTCAGCCCATAGTCATTTCAGACCATGCCCCAGTGAAATTATCCTTCACCTGGGAGTCCCCTCCACCTTCCCTTTCTGGAGATTGGACCCCTTGATTCTTCAGGATCTGGACTCCCCCCTGGCTCCAACATGAGGCTATGGACTTCTTTAGAAACAACCCTGTCGCAGATACCTCCACAGGCACTACATGAGAGGCTTTCAAGGCTACACTAAGGGGGGCAATTATGGGGTATGCCCACAAGTGCCAGAAGGCTAGGGAATAGAGACTTTGGTTACTGAAAGGCCAGCTCAAGGGGGCTGAGGAGTTCTTCAAGGTGCTTTGACACCTATCTCTTCAGACACAGGCAGGTCGCCAGGTGGTTACTTTGAGGATGTAGGTAAACAAACTCCTCTCCAGGAAGGCTGAAATCTGTGTCATCAGACTGTGGCACAAATACTGGGAAGTGGGGAAAAGGGAGCAAGGTCCTTGTATATCATTTGAATAAGCAGCATGTGGAACATCATATATAGCTGCTCTGGTGGATAAGGGTGGAGAAATGGAGGGATTTATCAGACAATGACTGAGTTCGGTTCCTCACTTTACACACCATTCAGACAGCCCAATTCCATGGGTGTGGCCCCCTTTCTGACCTCCTTATATCTTCTTAAAATATCGGAGCAACAGGCCAAGGCCTTAGATGCCCTGATTACGGTCAAAGAAGTGAACTCCACATTAATGTCCCTGAAGAAGGGGAAGGCCCCCGGTAGAGATGGGTTTCCTCTGGAGATATGGCAGATGCTGCAATCCACGATCTCCCCTATCTTGCAACAGGCGTTCATAGAGGTGTTGCAGACTGGGGCCCTCCCACCCTCATTTACGAATGCAATAATCACCATCCTGCCCAAGAAGGGGAAGGACCCCCAGAAAGCAACCAGCCATCAGCCCATCTCCTTATTGAACATGGATAGTAAGGTGCTGGCCAAAATACTGGCTAAAAGACTCAGTCCTCTCCTTCCCGATATGATACATCCCTCCCAGACTGGGTTTGTTAAGGGCCGTTATAGTACGGATCACATTAGATCGCTGGTGAATTTAATTCTCAAGGTCAAGCCACTCCCCACACTAGCAGCTGCAATATAGCACTAGACTTGGAAAAAGCCTTTAACTCCCTGGAGTGAGATTATGTCCAACAAGTGCTTTGCACAATGGGGTTGGGGTTGGGCTTTCTAGCCTGTATCCTGATTATATACTTCTCTCTCACAGCAAAGGTACTCACCAACTCTTTGTTGTCCTCCCCCTTCCCATTAGGTAGGGGAACTCGCCAAGGCTGCCCACTATCCTTGTTACTTTTTGTTCTTGCAGTGGAACCCCTGGCCATCGCCATCAGGCAGAATATAAATGTACAGGGGATAGCTCTGGGAGGAGAGGAATACCCCACTCTCATGCACGTGGATGACCTTCTCTTCCTCCCCTTGGTGGGTGTCCCTATGGCTCTCCCACCCTTCTGAGTACCCTCTCTCAATTTGCCACCTTTTCTGGGCTCAGGCTTAATTAGTCTAAGACTGAAGTCCTTCTCCTTAACACTTATTGCACCCCTCACATGGCAACTCAACATGGACTTTGCTGGTCCCCAGAAGGACTTACATATCTTGGCATCAGCATCACCTTTGACTTAATCAGAATTTGGGAGATGAACCTGAAACCATTAGTGTCAGCCATTCAAACAGAGCTAGATAGGTGGAGGGCTCTCCATCTCACTCTGGCGGGTGAAATCTCTGCCATAAAACTGGTTACTGCTCCCAGGATTATGTATTTCCTATCCCACATCCCCTTGAATCTTCTGAATTTCTGGTATTCCAAACTAGACACCCTATTGGGGGCTTTTTCTGGTAAGGGAAGAAGCCCAAGTATAGTAGGAACAAACTGTGGGCCCACTGGACAGAAGGGGGTGGGGCCTCCCGATGTTCATAGGATACAAATGGGCATTCCAGGCCACTCAGACATTAAAGTGGTTTGCAGATCCAGGGCAAGATGCCCCCAATGGTTAGGTATGGAGAGAGAGGCATGTAAGTTGGCTCAATTGCCCTTGATGTTGTATAATCGCCCCCCTCCCGAGGGGCATTCAGGACCACCCAAATATAGGTCCCTCCCTCGAATACTGGGGCAAAGCCCATATAAAGCTCAGTACCAACCTGACTCCCTTGCAACTTACCCCTCTGTGGGACAACAAGGAAATTACTGTCAACAAGAAACCTATAGTTTGGGCTTAATGGGTGGCAGCGGGCCTAACCAATCTGCAGGATTTGTATATCCCAGGTACCGACACCCTGAATTCCTTTGTTAAGCTGTGTGAAGCATATGGGATCCCCTCCAAAGAATTCTGGTGCTTTCTCCAACTCAGAAGTGCAGTTACTAGATATATCCATAAGCAACCCCAGGGCTTGCCTGCCTCCCCGGTGGAGTCATGGCTCTGTGTGGAGAGGGGCCAGACTAGTTGCATTTATGCTGCCCTTAGGGCTGCTCTCCCCTCTCAATCCCTGGCCTCCAAACCTAAATGGAAGCAGGCATTACAGACCCAAATCACAGCCCAGGAATGGAAGTCATGCCTGAGGATGGCCCACATGGCGTACCCAGATACCAGGAGTCAGTTAATACAAAATACAATTATACATTCATGGTACAGGGCACCTGTGGTCCTAGAAAAGGCCAAACTGATGCAGGATGACCTATGCTGGCTGTGCCAGAAGGTCCCAGGGGATCTGAACTATATCCTTTGGCATTGTAGTCTGGTTCAGCCTCTGTGGAAGGCGGTCTATAAGATGGGGTCTGAAATCCTACAGAAACCGGTACCCATGAGCCCAGAGCTGTTGATCCTAGGAGTCTACTCTTCAGCTCCTCACCTTCAGTCACTAGACCTGAAATGTCTGGCTGGCCTCAGTATGCAGGTAAAAAGACTCCTACTGTGTAGGTGGAGAATGCAGGAGGTCCCTTCAGTCACAGAAGTGCTTAATTCCCTCGTTCAGCTTGCAAACTTCTCCAGAATATCGCACATTGTTGCAGACACTCTCCCTCAATATCAACTACAGTATGTGGCATCCCATTATTCTGTATCTGAAACCCAGGGAAGGAATAGGCTGACCTGTCTGTCAGCTGTTGATATGTCCAGAGAATCCAATGCTCAATATGGTACTTTCTGCACCCTCCCCAAGAGCTCCAAAATGTCCCAGGAGAGATAACAAGGCTTGATGTAGCATGTTTGTTAACCCATTCAGTACAGTTCCAGATAGTTGCTTGTGTGTACCCCTTTGTTCTGTTATAGGTCCTGTCCTGAATCCAGTTACCCAGATCCCGTAAGTTCTCAAAGGGATCAGAATTTGGAGACGTCCATAAGGAAGTGCAGGTAAGCCCTACCATATAGCACTTAGCTGGCTAGAGTAGTAGCCAAAGGGCCTCTTTGGCAGATACTATAAATGTCAATAGTTAGTAAGCCCTCTGGAGTAGACCTCGGTAGGGATAGGACCTTGGTAATGCTCCTTAAGTAATACAGTATTATGATGTCAACATAGCTTTTACAGCTCCATGCAAAGCTCTATAACCTTTACTAGATTGTAACTTTATGCTTTTCCATTGTAATGTGTGATTAAAATGTAAACGATTAAAAATTTTAACCACAAAAAAAACCTTCTGCTTTTTTAGCATCATCATATATATGCATCCGTCCTCTGTAAAAAAAGCGAATCTTAGCTGGATAAAGAAGAGCAAATTTGATATCTCTTTGTTTCAGAATAGTTCTAACTTCATCAAAAGAGCATCAGGACTGCATTGTGTCCATGCATAAGTCTGGATATGCTGACACTTTAATGCCATCCATGTTTAACACTTCATTTATTCTTGCTTGCTTCAGTATAAGTTCTCTGTCTGAGAAATAGTGGGTTTCAAATAGATGGGCCTTGGTTTTCTATTAGATCCTAATTTGGCTCAAGCCCCCCACCCACCCCGATGTGCGATCCAACAATATTTTATCCCGGGATACTGTCTTCTTACAGCATTGGTAATACATTCCTCAAAGAAGGAAGCTGATTCATAGTGCCTTCTAGGCCTTCTGGTAAGCCAATCAACTTTATATTCCGGTGCCTAGATCTGTCCTCCAAATTGTTAATTCTGTCCTTTAACTCTTTCATGATTTTAATGTGCTGGATCATATTTTCATTGACTGGATTTATTTTATCTTCAATAGTGCTAATCTGTTGCTCTGCAGTATCCGCCTGAAAAGAAAGTTGCTGTAATGTTTCTGTTATGTCCATAAATTTATTAGAGATGGTATTTAATGATTTCTCTACCATTGCAAAACCTTCATTTATATAAATGCTAATCTGACTTTTAAGTTCCACAAACATGCCCAGGTTAACAGCTGATTCTGCTTCGGCTGATAATGCACATCGATTGGTGGAGAAGGCACTTTATTTTTCTCAGTCCCAGGAGACTTTTTATGCATACTAATGGGTGTGGGGTACGTTTAGGCCTGCTTTTTGACTTCCAAGTTGACACATTCTATTATGTCCCCCTGCAATTTTTCCTTTTACATTCAACTGTTCATAAGCTTTATCATCGAATGGATCACTTACAGTTTGTTCTATAGATTCCGCACTGGAAATTGAGCTTTCAGGTTCTGAGATCATACTGTCGTCCTCATCTGCAGTAGCATATAACTGTTTGCCAGTGTCCAGGCCCGACCCCTCTCCAGTAGTTTTCTGGTTGTCGTAATTCATCACTGGTAATGGAGTCAAGTCAGGTACAGTGACTGCTGTTGCTTCTGCCATTGCTTCTTGGTAAATTGACTCTGGTACAGGAGAGAGCAGCGGCTGTATCTGAAAATTGCACAAATTGAACTTTTCTTGTTCCCTTGTGCGTGGGTTCTCATCATCCGACTCCTTAATAGCATTCGCAGGTGTGCTCTTATCTTTCCTCTGGCATTTAAGATGTTACCCTTTTTCAGGAAGCCAGAGTCAGAGTCTGAATTAATTTGGTGTCTTAGGTCTTTAGAACATCGCACTGGATTCAGCATACTTCTATGGCATTAATCTTCATATAGAGCAATACTGTGGATGAAAACCTGCCAACTGCAGACAATCGAGGACTAGCAAACCATGACGCCAGAAAGCAACTGTCCTTCAAAAGTTTTATCAGTTTGGACCAGACATGTGGCATACTATCAGACTAAAAGGAGTTTCCTTTGTATGCCATGTTACGTTCCGCTCAGGTACTCCTTTCAGCAACTACTTCAGAGCACCATTTTGGTTACCGCATCACTGGCTCCTCCTACCATCAAGATCACATACACTGACTTTTTTTTAGACATATACCGTAATATATGTTTGAAGAAGAAGAAGATAAAAAAGGAGATTTTGCATTGATCTATTTTTTTTAATACATGTTGCATCCTTGAGCATTTTACATGCAATGGGTGGAAGTCATATGTCAGTAACATGATGCAGTGTCTATAAATGTGCAGAGGCAGCTATTCCACATCAGCACTCATACACAGCCATAGACAACTGTCCGAATTGGTTTTATTGGAAAGGGTTTATTGGCCAAGACACCTGAAAGGATGCAATATTCTTTAAAGGCAGTGACACCAGGACAGTGCCAAAGATGGGCAGAGGTGTCCTCAATTTAATGCCTCATACAAAGGATACCAGACCCTAACTGTACAGCAACTCCTAGAACTGTAATATCATGCCAGTCTTGGTTTGGGGCTTTTTAGAAATGCAATGATAGAAAGTTTGCAGCACCACGCTCATAGCTCTAACAACTCACATGTAAGAAGCAGATTGTATATTATGTTCAAATCATTGTCACACAGCTACTCACTGCAACTTTCATTTGAATATAATTAAAAGCCTGACAGACAGTCATGGCAGATTTACTACATATTTACCTCATGTGAGGTCTTTAGTGTGATCTTTCTGTCATTAACCAAGATTAAGTGCAGCTATGATGGAAAAATGACAATTTCAGTATCTGTTGCCAGTTAACATCGGGACCGTTAAATTAGCTCAGCTGGTAGCTCTCTGCATTCAAAATTTAGCTCAGCTGGTAGCTCTCTGCATTCAAAAAACACTATTATACAGTAGCAACAAAAATAAAGTGTCTTGATTGACTGGCTGTCACCTTCTAACAGTGAGAAATCCTAACATCACCCCACTGAAAAAGGTGCCAGCCACTAGTCAGTCATATCAAGAACTCCCCCAAAATCACTCTGACAAAGATCAATCCAGGACTGGCAAAGACAGGGAAACTCCCTGCTTGCTAGCAGCTGTGAAACTATGCCACTGAACACACACTATCCATACTAGATCCCATCACAATCCATGCTAGCTCCAGTAACAGGTTGCTGTTTAGCTCTGATAAAGCCTGCCAAAACAACTTTAAAAAAAAATTACCAACAGTTCATAAAACAACTTCGGAACAAACATATGGCCGAAGACAGTTAAATAACTCTTTTCCTATAACCGCCAACATGGTACCCACCTCACGTGTTGCTCACTTTTCAATCCACCCCCATTCCACTCCATTCTGTCTCTGTTTCATAGCTGCAGTCCTGTTCTTGTTCTCAGAATCTTAGCACACAAAAAAATAAATTCTCCCCAGTCCATCTCCACATCGCAAAGTTGAACCCAGAAGCTTTCCATGGCAACCCATTACAGCTTGCCAGCTCAGACCACACAGTCACAGCTGCTTCTCAGACTCAGTGTCACTCTACCTCACTAAGGAAAACAAATTACCCCCCCATGAATTGCAGCCCTCTCTTAAAAGGAAAAACAAAACAAAAAAAATGGACATCAACTCCGCAGCCATGGCAACAGCCATAGCAACCAAGCACAGCACCAACAACCACAGACTATTTTTTTTGCTTGTGGAGTAATAAATAAAATAAAAATAAATTAAAGCACCAAAAAAGCCACTTTTACTTTATTTTATTTTTCTATCTCAAAAAGAGGGGACCATTGTAAACTGCAATATCCCATGACAGGGTGTGGGTTATGCTATGATTTATCTACACCTGGTGTATTCTGTTCACTCAGCCTGTGGTCTTGTGACCAAACAACACACCAGGCATCGGTAAATCCTAGCATAACCCATATTCTGTCATAGTATATTGCTTGAAAGGTAAACATTTCAATCTGAACTACTCCAGGTCCTTAAAACAAGCAAAAAGGTCATGAGACTGTCTCAGCAAGATTGCAGAAATCATACTTATTGACTATTTTACATGCTCATAGAAAGTGAAGTCCACACAGCAGAGAGTGTTTGCTGTCAAAGCCCCTGGTCTTGGGAATGCATTGCCTAAAGATATCTACACATTCATGACAGTTGAAACAGAAACTGTGGCAGCAGAAAAAGACTCCATTGTCCATCCGGTTTGCCCAGACTTTTAACAGACTGCTATTTATTTATTTATTTATTTATTTATTTATTTATTTATGAATACCTTTACAGCTTAGATTAAGCAATTCACTATCAAATACAGCAAAGAAAGGGAAGAAACCTTGAAAGCTGAAATTAAAGTAAAAGAAAAGGAAGTTCTAAAATTTCAAAATCACACTGACTTTGATACACTGATACGCTGAATCAGAAGACTTAAGGAATATATAAGCAAACAAGACTGGGAACTCAAAACAGCAAAACAAATTAAATTTGTTAGAGGTAAAAATGATTATGAACTTGATCGTATATTTAGTTGGAATAAGAACCCATGGAGCATTTTGAAAAATAAAAACTGACATGTTTTGTTTGAATTGAGTAGTGCTAGTGGATCTGATATGGATGAAGGGAACATGGAGAACCATTTTCATGAGGAGAGACAGGAAGCAGCACCACCGTACCCTTTATGCCAGAGCCCCAGACTCCAAGAAACTGGAAGAGAAAGCAGCAATGGAGATCGAGAAGGATGAGGAGGGGGAAGAGATGGCAGAACACAAGGAAGAGGGCATATGCAGGGACATCGCAACTACAGGAACCACAGGGGCAGATGGTGGTAGAGAATGAGACTGAAAAAACACAGATAATTAACCTCTCAAATTTCAGACTGTCAGAACCTGAGATCTTGGTTTTTAGTAAAGGTCTCAGTTTTGCTCCTACAACATCAGTGGACAAATTTCAGATGATAGTGGACTTTAATCTAGCTATACGAAACTCGAGTTTGAAGTCTTTCTTTTTTAATAAAGATTCTTTACAAGATAATGTGGGTCAGAATCCTGGATATGAAAAAACTGGGGCTTTTAAACTGGTCTCGACTTTTAACCCACCACCAAGTATGGTAATAAAAGTATTCAAACAGTTAGTCAAGACCGATTTAGAAAAGTTGTTTGAAAATCCACCACTGTTTTCTTATAATAATATCACTAAACAAGAAAAGATGGCAATTGAGTCCCTTAAGAAAAATGTCAATAGTGTTATTAAAAAAGTGGATACGTCAGTTGGAGACCACGTGACGCTAATGGAGGGGTAGCGGCTGCAGTTCGGAGCTCCGCACCTACCCAGTGAACCTGCTACTTCTGCCTGGAAATTTTACCCCCTTTCGCCTTCCCTGGGCTGATAAATCTGTGGACTGTCCTTTTTTTGCAGATTTGGAGCCCCGATCGGTATCGCTATGCAGGCGGGCGACCAGGAGTCGGAAGCTAAACGGCCTCACCGTAGTGATTCACCAAACACCGAGGAGGAGGGCGCTTCATCGGGGAAAATCTGCAGTGACTTAGCCGTAATCAAAGAGACTCTGTTTAAACTTGTGGATGAGATGGCGGATATCAAACCCGCCCTAACGCAGCTTGCCGTCGGGTGACGGATACAGAGGCTCGCATTTCCTCCGTGGAGCGAGCATTGGACAAAACTAAGCCTGCAGTTAGTGAATGCAGGAAAGCTGGGCCAAACTGGAGGAGTGAGTGGATGATTTGGAAGGGTGCAGTAGGCACAATAATCTTGTGCTACTTGGTTTGCCAGAGGGGGAAGAAGGCACAAATATGTTGCTTTTTTTACAAAAATTGCTTAGGAAATCTGCAGGCCCTTCACCAAATGGGCCAGAATACATTATTGAGAGGGGGCACCGAGCCTTGAGAGCTAGGCCCCCACCAACAGAACCGCCACGTCCCATTATTTTCAAGTTACTTAATTTTCTGGACAGAGAGCACATTATCAAGGAAATTAGGAAGCTGTCATCATTTCAATGGGAAGGTCATAAGCTTCGTCTAGTCCCCGACCTGACCTGGAAAAGGAGACAGGCCAGAGCTTCTTTTCGTCCTATAACTGAGTTGTGGGCGGGGGGATTCGCCACCATGTTATATCCAGCTGCTTTAGATTATTACCAAGGAGGGGCAAAGCGATACGAATCGGTGGATGATGCTTTGAAGTCACTCCAAATGTTGATGCCTGACCTGTTCCCTAAAGGTTGAGCTATGAAGGGACTTATACTGATTCAGAGGACTTAGGTGTTCTATGGGATGGCATGAATGGACTACCACGGGGGCTTACTGGACAGTGAATTATATTATGGCCAACCTCAGTGACACATAGAGGCTTAAAGGGCTTTGTTATCTTTTTTATTTTACATATTTTATTTCATCGAGATGGACATTTCTTTTCGTGATGGACTGCTAGTTGGTTTAGTTGTTAAGGCAGTCTTGTGGAAGTTGATAATTTTGTGTTTTGCCCAGTAGAGGGAGCTGAAACCCAGTGTCACACTGCAAGAGCAGTTTTATTACATAACATTTATGGGGTTACTGTTACTTGGCTTGATTAAAGTTCTACTGTTTTGATCATGTGATAGGAGGTCCGAATGGCTTAAGCTGGTATAACCCTCATATATGGGGGGTTTGGGTAAAATTAGTCCAGGAGGGACTGATGAGTTATATAGTTCCGTTGGGTAAAGGGCATTCTCCCCGCTGAACAGCTTGTGCCTCATCTATGGCTATCCTCAACAGGGTACTGTTGTTTCTTGTATGGGCTATAATTTAGCCATCGTTTGGTTTGGTGGCACTTGGAGTGGGGGGGGGACACTTCAACAGGTAGGGGTTTTTCTTATATTTAGGGCTATTCAGCCCTATTTGGTTCTTTTCCCCCCCTTTTTTTTTCTCAGAGGGGATTGGGTGGGGGTTATACCTTTGAGTGTTTGACTTTTTATCTCTTTAAATGGTTTCATATAAGGATCTCCTGCTGAATTGTTAATTCCAATGTACTAGTTAATGTATAGTATCCTTAATAATTGCTGGGGGTACGACACATTAATCATCCTTATTGGGGTTGTTACAGTTGCAGGTTTGCATGTCTTTATTGTTGCTGATTTAATTTTATGGGAGGGTGTAGGGGAGCCTGACCTCTATGGCACACTTTGGATCAGTGCAAGAGGAGTTGGCTTCGGGTCTGGGGGGTGGCTGTTTATTGGTTTAGTTGGGGGTGGATCTTCTACGGGGTACGGGGTTGGTAAGGTTTGGTTTTTTGGGGGTTTTTGGGGTGGGGGGGCAGCTATCCGTACATTGTTCCAAGGGCAACTTATGATTAATGGTTTCTAACCTGAACCTCTTGTCATGGAACATCAAAGGGGGGAAAGATAATTGTAAAAAATATGTAATCTTAAATCACTTAGATCGTTACCAACCAGCAATTGTTTTTTGCAGGAAACCCATGTCCTTTCAGACCACCTTTCCCACTTTAAGAAAAATGGGTAGGCAAGTGTTTGGGGGGTATTCTTCTTCAAGCCGGGTGTGGCTTATTTTGATAGCTCTGGGGTCCTTTTGTACATTCAGACATAATTGTTGACCCGAATGGCAGATACATTATTGTTTCTGGTAAACTTGGAGGACAGTCTCTTGTGCTGGGATCAATTTATGGCCCCAGTGCAGAGACCCCCTCTTTTTTCTCCCATTTGGCTGTGCTTTTATCTCCTTTTAAGGAGTTGCCGCTTATATTAGGGGGTGACTGGAATTTAGTTCAGTCTGATAGATTGGATAGATTGGCCAGTAAGAAATCATACTCCTCTTCGGCCCAACAGGCCTTGACTGAATGTAAATCCTTTTTAGGTCTAATAGACCCATGGAGAATGCTTAACCCCACAGCTCGTGATTATACCTTTTTTCCGTGCATAAATCCTTTTCTAGGTTGGATTATTTTTTGGTAAACTGCTATGTCTTTTCTGAGATAATTGGCACCGAGCATCTCCCAAGGGTGATATCTGATCATTCTTCAATCAAAATTGTTTGGACCCCATCTTTTATTCCTAAGAGATCTTATACATGGACTTTAAACAATAACATACTTAAAGACGCCCAGACTCTAGATCGATTTCGTATTTTTTTGAAAGAGTCAATTAAATTTAATTGGGTGTACGATTTTGGACACTGATCAATCATGGGCTGCTCTCAAATCGGTATGGAGAGGGGAGTTAATTAGAATACCATCGGTAAGGAAAGCCAAACATAACTTGAAGATGTCCAATTGTTTGATTAGGATTAAACAATTAGAGGATACGCCTGAGTACTCAAGGTCAGGTGACCAAGAACAGGAGTTGTCCACACTGAGAGCATGGTATGCGGGGGCTCTGAGGGATAAAGTAGTTAATATGTCAATTAAATCCAAGGCGTTGTACATTGGGCAGGGTAGTAAAGCCGGGAAATTACTGGCCTGGCAAATAAAACATAAGTCTGAATCTAGATGGGTTCCGGCCTTGCAAATCCCTGATTCTGATGAATTGGTTACTGATTCCAAGGGAATCCTGCAATCTTTTGTTTCTTTTTATAGAGACTTGTATTCGAGCCGGCCTCCTGCCGCACATACGTTATCTCAAATGCGGAGATTTTTGGATGGAATATCACTTCCTAACTTGCCACAGGATTCTAGTTTGAGATTAATATCTCCATATCTAATGAAGAGATAATATCTGCCATTGATTCACTTAGAGCTGATAAAGGCTCCTGGCCCTGACGGGTTTTCACCTTTCTTTTACAAATTATTTAAAGCAGAAGGCTCATGTTGAATAAATTATTTATTTTGGTTCGATCATGGAGTTAGGGATGCATCACTCTTCAAGCCAGAATAATTTTATTGCCCAAACCAGGAAATCTACAGATTCTGTTAGTAACTATAAACCAATTTCTCTGTTGAATTTAGATGTAAAATTGTTGCTAAAATATTAGCCACTAGACTCAAGAGTGTTTGCTAGATCTGATCAGTCCGAACAAGCTGGCTTCGGAGGGACGCACCTCGACAGACCATTTCAGGAAATTATTTTACTTAATGTCTGCCTCTGTAGCTCCTAGCACGGAGTGTCTTTAATTTCTTTGGACGCTGAAAAAGCATTCGACTGGGTAGAGGGCATATATGTTTGAGGTCTTAGTTAAATTTGGTTTCCCCCAACAATTCATACACCTAATTAAGATCCTTTATTCGCGTCCAACTGCTAGAATACAATGTAATAATTTAATATCTGCTGCTTTTCCGCTACAGAGGGGAACCCGACAGGGCTGTCCGTTATCGCCTTATTTGTTTAATCTGTATTTAGAACCCCTCATTAGAGCAATTAAGGCTGACAAACAGATTTTCGGTATTAAACTTGGAGATCAAGAATACAAATTGTCGGCATTTGTGGACAACGTATTGTTACATGTTAGAGATACAACCTCATCTCTTCCCAAAGTCCTTAACCTAATTGAGGACTTCAGTGGTTTCTCGGGGTTTAAATTGAACCTTGTCAAAACAACTTTCTTTCCTCTCTCGACCACTCTTGTTAAAAGCTGGTGCATGTCTTTAGGCCTTCAGTGGCAACCTAAGTCTTTTGTATACTTGGGTATTCAAATCTCCAAGAATCTGGATGAACTGGCTAAACTGAACTTAATACCTGTCCTTAAATCTATTAGAGAAGATTTGGATAGATGGTTGAGACTGCCATTGTCTTTCTCTGCGAGAATCAACATAATTAAAATGGTGGTCCTGCCAAGAATCCTTTATCCCCTCCTTAATTTGAACATATACCTCCCCAAGTCTTTCTTTAATAATTTGTGCAGTTATTGTTCAGATTTTATATGGAGAAATAAACCTCCACGAAGAGCTTACTATAAACTTTGCTGACAACGCAAGTTGGGCGGCCAGCAATTACCAGATTTTTTTAAATACTATCTGGCTATCCATGCGCTAGAGTGGTTTTCTGGACTGGGAAAATTGACACTCCTGTTACAGGCCTAGAGTTAGATAGGGCTGTAGTCAAGGGATTAAAGTTAGATTTAGAATCTTTCCTCTATAGCCCTTGGACTAAAGTACCGAGAAAGATTAGAAATACTCCTATAGGGTGGGATATTAGGGCTATTCATCAGTTATATGCCTGTCTAAAGATTAACCCTCGGCTCGATGCCTCACAACCCCTATTGAAGAACCCAAACTTCCTAATTGGTAACCAACCTGTGCATAAATTCCCCTCAACATTCCCCTCCAAGATTCGGATTTCTGATTTTTATGCGGGCAACGTTATTCTCCCACTTTCATCATTAGCGCTAAAGTTTGGGGTTAAGCCTCAATTTATGTTAAGACTGGCTCAAATTAGAGCTGTATTCAGTCCTTTTGAGACATGGTAATAGATCTGATCTAGTGGGGACCTTTGGACACATTTATCTGATTCCTGTCTATCAGGTAAACTGGTTTCTAAACTCTATCAGTGCATTATTAAAAGACTGACCTTTATTCTTCTCCCATCCCTTTCCATTGGAAAGTAAATATGTCTTTGGGTGGCGGAGACAGTGTGGGAAAGTTTGGATAGATATCCATGTTTTACTAAGCAGGATAGATTAAGGAGATTCAGTTTAAACTGTTACATAACATTTATTGGTCCCGGCTAGGTTGTATCGTTGGAATAGCAAATGCTCCCCAGCCTGTGAGAATTGTGATGGCTCTTTAGCTACCATTTTTCATAAGCTGTGGTCCTGCCCCAAAAGTAGTGAGTTATGGGGGGTGGTCAAATGGGGACTTAAGCCTTTTTGCGATCTCTCAGCTTTTTTCTCACCAGAGATCTGTGTATTGGGGAGGTATGGCCTTATCCCAGGTATTGTCTTAAGGGCCCGGATGGCATTGGTGGCAATGGTCACTAAGCTGGTGATTCTGCATCATTGGCGGAGAAATGGACTCCCTCTTTCAAGGAATGGTGGGAGGAATTCATGAATGCTTTATTTGCTGAAAGGACTGTTTATGTAGCCTCAATACTCAGCACAAATTTGACAAATATTGGAAGGGCTTCAATCAATGTCTGAGGACAGGTTTAATTTTTTAAGGTAGTGGTATTTAGAGTATCTTTGGTTTTATTGGTCCCATTTGTTTAATTTTCCTTATTAACTATGGTTTCCTTCCTCTATTGTTGTTAATTTATACCTTTCTTTCTCCCCTTCTAAGTTTTGACCTAGTTGAGCTAATGATTTTCTAATATGATATTATTTACTTCCTGCTTTATTCAATGTTACAGATAGCTATGGGTGGGGTGGGTGGGGTTGCTCCCCCTTTTTTTCTTCACTATTTGGGTGGTTTTATTGATTTTTTCTCTTTTTTCCAATCGTAAGATTATACTAGCTATTGTGCATTCTGTATTGCTCCTGCCTGTGTATCTTTATTATTTTTATGCACAATGTTGTTTGCTGTTGTTGTTCTGGTTAAAAATAAAAATAAAGTTATTGGCACAAAAAAAAAGTGGATACGAGGTGGTGGGGTGATAGTGCTGAATAAATCTGATTATATGGCAGAAGCAGAAAGGCAGCTTAAGAATTGTGAGTACTATGTGAAATTGAGAACAGATCCTATGAATGACTTCAAATTCAGCATTGATGAATATATAAAAGAAGCTTAAGGGAAAGGGGAAATTGGTAAAAATGAAAAAGATTTGTTGATTGCAGATGCCCCAGTTAGAGCAACTTTTTACCTATTACTTAAAATACATAAATCACTGATTAACCCTCCAGGGCGACCTATTATGAGTGGAATAGGTTCCATTAGTGAAAGTTTGTTGCAATATGTGGATTTTCATTTACACCCCTTTGTAACTTATTTGCAGTCATATCTACAAGATACTAGTGACGTGTTGACTGGTGTAAGATATTGAACTTAAAGATTACTGTTTTTTAGTAACGATGGACTTCAAAACTTTTTATTCAAATATCCCCCACAATGACACTCTAGATGCTGTTGCATTATTTCTAAATTTAAGAAGGGAACAAGAGAAACTCAGTACTGCATTTTTAATGAAATTGTTGGAATTTATCTTGAAGTGCAACATGTTTTTTTTTTAATCAGGAAATGTATTTACAAATTAAGGGAACAGGAACGGGGGCCCCATGTGCCCCATCAATTGCTAATTTGTACATGAGGGCATGGGAAAACAAATATGTTTTGAGTGAGATCAGAAATTGATTTTTGCAAAAGTAAGGATGTGGAAATGATATATTGACGATCTGTTTTTTATCTGGGAAGGAATTGCTTCAGAATTACAGGACTTTATACGATGCCTAGAGTGTACGAATAGTAATTTAAAATTCACATATGAAGCTTCTAAGTAGCATGTCAGTTTTCTTGATTTGTTAATTTGTAGGGAAGATGGTAATGGAACAGGGTATTTGACAAATATATGCAGGAAACACATAGATGGCAACATGTTACTGCGTGCTGACAGTTGCCATCCACAACATGTCATCAAAAATATACCCAGGGGTCAGTTTTTAAGAGTACGACACAATTGCAGTGAGATGAGAATGTTTGAAACAGAAAGTATAGCCCTTAACAAGAGGTTGGAGCAAAGAGGATATAATAAAATACATATTGCAGAAGGGAAGACTTCTGCAGCTGGTCAGGACAGAGATACTCTTCTAAAAAGGAAAGAATGAGAGGAAGATACCCAGGTAGGTAAAATATTTAATTTTGTGATCCCATATTCAGTCCATGCAGTAAAAATAGATAAGATTATTAAAAAAACACTGGAATGTATTGACCAGTGAACCAGGCTTAAGAGAAAATGCTTGGAACCTCCAGGCATGGCGTACAAAAGGACATCTACCCTAAGGGATGAAATAGTACATAGTCATTTTGTAGACCATAAGGCAACAAGCACATGGTTAGATAGAGCTGCAGTAGATGTTTCCCATGTAACAGATGCAGTAAATGCATTCATATCAAACAGGGCAAGGAATTCAGAGACCAAAATGCAGGGCGTCTATATGAAATTAGACAGCTCATTACATGTTACTCGGAGGGTATTATCTATATGGTTCTATGCAGTTGTGAAATGTTTTACATTGGTAAAACTAAAAGATCCCTGAAGACTAGAGTTAAAGAACATGTAAGAGCGATAGAAAAGGGAGATCTTACTTATGCCACTGCTTTCGCATATAGCCAAAAGCCATAATCAGACAGAACATGCATTTGTATTTATGGATATAGATAAAGTCTGCCCCAAACCACAAGGGGGGATTTTAATGACTTATTATTGATTCAAGAAGCTTTTTGGATTATTAACTTACATACCACTAAAAACAAAGGCTTCAATGCAGGCTTTGAGCTGAAACCTTTTTTTTGGAAAAGAAGTAACACTTGCGTGATTTTGCAATGCTGGTTTTAATAAATAATCTTTTCTCTGGTGAAATGTATAGTAAATATTTTGAAATCGACTTATAGAATTTGTATAACCTTTTCTGATTTTCAATTAGTATATATAATATTAGTATATTATGTTGCTATAATTGTATTTCTTCCTTTACTGTTTTTTTTTCCTTTTCCTTGTTTCCAGTCCCTATTTCCTGTTCCCCTTCCCTCTGTTTTCTTATATATCTTTTGTTCTTGTGTAGGCAATATTACTGTCATTTTTATGAGTTTTGCATATGCACTTTTTTATTGTTAAACCATTGGTTATATGGTAGCACTCTATAAGAACTGGGTATTTTTGGATCTTGAATTAATATATAATGATGCATGGACTGATGAAATGTTTGAATTAATTCAGACACCACTGTGATGTTTTTTGATTGCCACATTTAAACAGCGTGTTGTTTAGCTGAACATCTAGCCTTTGAGAAAGGATGTGGGGACATCTGAAACGCATCAGGCTGTTTTATGCCTCCTATGTGGCTTAAATAAAGTTTTTTGTATTTTTGAGACTGGTGCCCTTGCGGTTCTGGTTTGTGTGTTCTCTGCTGTTTTTGGTTTTCATAGTAGTTATTTGGCATTGTTAGCACCACTTTCCTTGTGCCTACTCCAACTTGTGTACCTTTGCAACTTAGTTGTATATTATGTCTGCTATTTATGTACTTATATATTTATTACTTTTATCACCCAATCTGAAATAATTCACCCTTCATTTTTTTATGCCCTGAATTCTGTTGTGCTTCTGATCTTTTTCTTTACTGTTCAATCTGCAACTTTTAGTGTTCTGAATATTTTGGTTAAAATCTAAAACTAACTACCTTCCTACCCTCCTACCTATGGTACCTGCATACCTGAAATACAGGTGGGAAATGGAATAACTGCAGCTTCATTGTAGCTGCTGAATCAGTTGCAGAAACCTATTTTGTTGGCATGTGTATGCATTCACAGCAAGCACTGAATGTAATTTCAGAGGTGTGTCACTGTCAGCTCCAATGCAGTTCAAGCTGTAATAGGCTCAGCAAAGTCAGAGCAGCACTCTGATCATGACACTAGTCAGTGCTTGCTGGGCTGAAATGACAGACCAGGAACTCTGGTCATGATGCTAGTCAGTGCTTGCTGTGCAGAAACTTCTCAAAGTTGAAAGGAGCTAGCTGCTCTCATCAGATAGCAGCTGTCTCATTTTATCTACATAACACTGCCCAGCAACCAGCTAAGCAGCTTCATTACCACCATTACTCACCAATCCCTGAATAAACAACCCTCTATATTTTCTTACACCGGGATGCTCAATCTCCAGAGGTGGCTAGACCCCCACCCAGATCATTTCCATTGTGTGACACTAGGGGGCCCACCCCCTGTGCCACCAAAAATGACTCCGACACTTGGTGTCCATCCCCAGTGTCAGTACCTGAAATAAAGAAAAACATCCCTTGGCTCAATACTGAGTAAACAACCCCCTCAGTATTTTACGACACAATCCCCAGTGCCAGTTAAGTACCTCCCACTGACCGGTTTCCACTGTGTGACACCAGGGAGCCCAACCACAGTGCTGCCAAACATGACAATGACACTGGGGTGCCCAATCTCCAGTGTCAGTACCTCAGATAAAAAAAAAATACATTCCTTGTAGTCTTTTTACATTTTGTTTACATCCCTGTAAAAAAGAAAATGGTCCATCAATGTCTGTTGCCACCACTGTTATCCTTCCCCCACCCAATCCTCCCACTCAGCAGCCACCACCCCACACACCCCTTGCCCCTTACTTAACTACAGGGGGTCCAAAACCATATTCCTGTCTGGACTGGAAACATGTCTTCACTTTTCAATGCTGGACTGGGTAACCGAGGAACTCAGGTATGTGGTCAATGTGTTTCAATGCATTTTGATCTTGTGCTTATAACCTGGTCATTTTTTTATATTTTTCCCCAAAATTTTCAACATGGGTTTTTTGGTAACCCACCCCACGAACAATGTAGGTGAAATTCTTCAACCACATAATCACCTTTCTGGTGGGATTTGAACATTTTCACCTACCATGTTTGTGTGGTGGTGTCATAAGAAGGCTATGTGGAAAATTTGGGGTGAAAATATTAAAAAAAAAGTTATGACTGTACATTCAAATTTTCCAACACTCACTCATAACTTTGACAGTTTTCAATAGTTTAACCCAAGGTCTGCACCATAGTCATTTTTCCATAACACCTCATGAATGTGATGGCTGACCCTTTTCAAATCCTGGCCAAAATGTGTTTTAACACCTGTGGCTCAAAATGTTTCAGTCAAGATTTGAAAATTTTTACCAACCAGGTTCATGAGATGGGATTATAAGAGGACTATGTTGAAAATGTGGGGGTCAAATATTTAAAAAAAAAACAAAGTCATGAAGACATGTGTCAATGCTCACTCATCACTTTGGTAATTTTCAATATTGAGACTCCATATTTTCAACATAGCCATTTTTTCACACCATCTAATAAACCTGAAAGCTGTCATTTTTGAATCCTGGCTAAAGGGTGATTTTGCACTTGTGGTGTGAAATAACATTTCATCCAGTATTTTATAAATGACACCTGTCATCCTGTCATGTTCAGAAGGGGGGGATCATAAAAAAAAACTATGTTGAAATTTTAAGGTCAAATCTGTTACAAAAAACATTATAAAGTATCATTTGCAAGGATGGCCATTGGTTCAGTAGGGACCACGTTGACTTCCCATGCCAGTGACCTGAGTTCGGGTGTGAGCTCACAGAGCCAGCTGAATGGACTGAGGTTGGGTGAAAGGCACCGCAGCCTGCAATACTGGTTCCAGCCTGTGGAGTGAGAGCAGTATTCTGGCACACACATGACACCTTGTGGTGGGCTGGGATGCCTTCCCTCACAAGGAGGTTGACATGCGTATTGAGGCCTTATAGGCCCATGCCCTGCACCTGGACAAGTAGGCTAGCCTGACAGTTTTAATTTACAGCACAGGCACAGACCTACAGTTAGTAGGAAATCAGGATTTATTTATTTTTTCATTTCATCTCGGATTACAATGATGCATCACAAATTGCTCATCTCACTATGCCTGCCTGCGTGCCACACGCACTATGCACACAAATATTCGGCATTGACAAATGCTTGTTTGAGTTTGCCATGAGTACATCTACAATTGACATGCAAGCTTGTTTTTCAAGTAATGGAAATCCCCTCGGGCAGATCTGCAGGAACAGATGTCCTGTCAAAGCTTTGTGTAAAGAGGCCCCATGTACTGACTAGGAAAGATCAGCTTTCTTATTTTATTTCACCCGCTCAGACTATGACTAATCTGATAGCCTACATGACACCCGACATGGCTACATCCATACACCTCTGAACCTCAAAGTAACCCTTCCCATCCTTCAATGCTCCAGTACCCTAACAAAGTGTGACAAACTGACCTATCATGAACATCTAAGATGAAACTGGAATTTGGTAGCATGGCTTTCACATTCTGTGCTCTGGATACTTTAAATAAACTAGAATTCATGATGCAGCTCAAAAATGCTTCTAGTCTGCATGCTTTCAAGGATGGAGGGGTGAGGAGTTTGTTCTGCCACCTCTGGGGTACCTTCCCCCTCAAACCCCTATGCAGGGACCTTTCTACAAATATTATCTCCTACAACTAGCCTCCTTCCCTGGATACTTTCCATTAATTTGCACCCTTAGTCTCTCTGCCATTGCCTGTGCTGAAGGGTTGTGTGACTCTTTGTTATATTTTTGAATATCCAGTGAGTATTCATACTTAGTGCATGACGATTCTCAGTATTTGGTACTTGCCATTTGTTCTTTGGACCAACATGGAAAAATAAAAAAAAACTCTACCCCCCCAGGTGGCCAGGGCTACCCCCATCCTCATACCAGACATTTCCTGCACTCCACCCCACCCTCCTGTTTTAATCCACCCACATGTTTAAAAACAAAATCTATATGATGGCTCCTCACACTATGTCAAGAGTCAACAATATATTTTCTCCATACCCACCTCCAGAGCCTGATTCTACATCCTCAAAATATGATTATTTAATATTGGAATTTTACTAAACACCATATAATTGATTTGGGGGTGATTCAATATTATTTGAAATCCAAGATAACTCAGTCACCCCTCAGTGTGCATGCACCATTAAAATTATAATACAACCATCTAAGAAATTGGGCTTGTTACTTTGATGTAGAAAGGTATCCCATGACTTTGGTGGCTGCAATTGGGGATCTACCGAAAGGGCAACTCAATCGCGGCACCTGTCATCAGGATGACTGAGGAAGGTGGGTGACTGGATGGAGGGTGCACGAAATAGCGACATCCTGTCGCTACATGCCTACACGTGGGGGGGGCAAGCATGCCGAGTGTGGGATGAGAGGGAATGGAGGGGTTGTAGGGGGTAGTGCTGTGGTTAGCTGCTGAGCTGCTTCCATGGTGTGGTGGGTGGGTTCAGGGCTGCGGTGGGAGTAGAGGTGCTGGTTCAGAATGCCAAGGTACTTTTGCCACTCGACCTGAAATTTCATTTCACGCGCTAGGCCCTTCAACATGCACCCCACTGGAGCTGAGAATCCTAATTAGGGGGTGTCTCACATAAAACAAAATCCCAACTCCCCAGAGCCATTTTGCAGTGTGCTGGGGAGTACATCGCCAAAATATTTTTTGCTGATGTGCCATCACCCTAACAGCGATCACCCATCGGCAGTCACCGTTATCAAATAGATCCATGCAGAAATACAGTAGAAGCATACTGCATCACAGATGGTTCTAGGCAGACATCACATTATTTGTACAGTTTTAAATAAATGTCTGCCTTCTCCCTTTACATAAAGATCCCCTGTGTACGCATACAAGGATGCCATGTGCATGCTTATATATTGCATCCCTCTTATTAAGGCCCTTGATATAGGACATATAATATTGCCATTTGGTAACAATTTACGGTAATGTCTCGTTGAGTATATATATTTATGCTGCTATTCTGTGCTATGCTGTTTTGCATTTTATTCACATCTGAACACATTTTTATTGTATGTTCGATGTTTTGCTACTTCTTTACAGTGGCGTGAAAAAGTATTTGCCCCCTTCCTGATTTTCTCTATTATTACATATTTGTCACACTGGATGTTTTCAGGTCTTTAGACAAAATATAATATTAGATAAAGGGAACCTGAGTGAACAAATAACACTTTTTTTTTTTACTTATTTCATTTATTTAATGAAAAAAGTTAACCAACATCAACTGGCACTGTGTGAAAAAGTAATTGCCCCTAGTTAAATCAACCCAATTAAAGGGATAATTAGAGTCAGCTGATTGAACACAGCCAGGCTTGATTACAGCCAGCCCTGCTCAATATAAACCTCACTTATTTTGGCCCTACCATCAGAGTCACATTGCCAGCACAAAGATTCAACAAGCACATTATGCCATGATCAAAGGAAGTTCTGAAAAGATCAGAAAAAATTTGTTGCCCTCTATCAGTCTGGAAAGGGTTACAAAAGCTATTTCTAAGGCTCTGGGACTCCATCGAACCACAGTGAGAGCCATAATCTCAAATGGAGAACACTTGGAACAGTAGTGAACCTTCCCAGGAGTGGGCGGCCTGCCAAAATTACTCCAAGGGCACAGTGTAAAATCATCCAAGAAGTCTCAAGGATCCTAAAACAACATCCAAAGAACTGCAGGCTTCTCTTGCCTCAGCTAAGGTCAGTGTTCATGACTCCACAATCAGAAAGAGACTGGGCAAAAATGGGCTTCATGTGAGAGGAAAGGCGAAACCACTGCTAACAAAGAAGAACATAAATGCTCGTCTCTCATTTGCCAAGAAGTACCTGGATGATCCACAAGCCTTTTGGGAAAATGTTCTATGGACAGATGAGTCCAAAGTGGAACTTTTTGGACAACATGGATCCCATAATGTCTCAGCAAAAGCAAACACAGCATTCCACAGTAAGAACACCATACCAACAGCCAAACATGGTGGTGGTAGTGTGATGGTGTGGGATGCTTTGCTGCCTAAGGACCTGATGACTTGCCATAATTAAAGGAACCATGAATTCTGCTCTGTACCAGAAAATTCTTAAGGAGAATGTCCAGTCATCCTTCCGTCAGCTGAAGCTGAAGCGTGAGTTGGTCATGCAGCAAGACAATGATCCAAAACACAAAAGCAAGTCCACATCAGAATGGCTAAAAAGAAGTAAAATTAAAGTTTTGGGTGGCTAGTCAAAGTCCAGACTTAAACCCAATAGAGATGCTGTGGCAGGACCTGAAACGAGCAGTTCATGCTCGAAACCTACCAAATGTTACTGAATTAAAGCAGTTCTGTGAGGAAGAGTGGGTTAAAATTCCTCCACAGCGATGTGAAAGACTGATATTGAATTATAGGAAGTGTTTGGTTGCAGTCATTGCAGCTAAATGTGGCATAACCAGTTATTAAGTGTAAGGGGGCAATTACTTTTTCACACAGTGCCAGTTGGTGTTTGTTAACTTTTTTTCATTAAATAAGTGAAATTAAAAAAAAAACAAGTGTTATTTGTTCACTCAGGTTCCCTTTATCTAATATTACATTTTCTCTAAAGACCTGAAAACATCCAGTGTGACAAATATGCATTAATAGAGAAAATCAGGAAGGGGGCAAATACTTTTTCACGCCACTGTATATGCTTCTATCCTTCCGATGTTCTCCTTCCCCCGGCTTGTACCTGGAAACGAGCCTTGGCTCAGTGTGCTGATTCTCCCGGTTTCCAGTTTTCAAATAAATAAATCCAGCATTCAGTAGCTTGCTGCTGTAAATATTTTCATCTGTTTATATTGTACTATCTTTGCCTATAATCCATTTAATATAATATGTGTGATTTATTTTGATGGAGCTGATTGTTTTGTCCTCTGCTACTGCTGTCCTCTAGGGAACCTCCATGAAACATGGGTCTGCGTCTCATCGGGTAATATTTTCTGGAGAATTTTCAAATTAATAAATAAATATATGAATTAAATCCCTGGTCATCTCCTGACTGCCCCTGAATAATGTTTTTTTATTATTTGATATTTCATTGAAATAAATGCTTAGCCTCATGCTTTATTTTACAGTATCAAAATTTCTTCCTGATTTCCCTTAGATAAATATAAACATTTTGTTTCTATATGTCATGCCCATTATCTACACGTGATTTCACAGGCAAAAGTGATAATGATTGGGGGTTAATGGAGGGGAAGTGAAATGGTCACACTATGATTAAAGATATGAGAAGAAGGTTTAAATCAGGACTGTGCAAATACCTTTTCCCAAATATTTGGTTGAATGGTTGGTATTCAGGTCCCAGGTGCATTCATTATCTAGTATTTGTGAAGATGAGGAGCTTTTTTAAAGAATGATTATAAAAGCCATTTAATAACACAATTAAATCCTATTTGAACGTGACATTCCAGAAACACTCTGATACCTCAGCGACTGACTAAGAGCTGTCAGCAATGCCACACAAGATATTCAAAATGTCAAACAGGTTTTTAATGTTATTCGGTACTGGAATTTGGCCAGAAAAGTAAATTTATAGGGCAGGATTCACAAAGAAGATGCGCTGGCACAAATCAGATGCACCGAGCACAGACAGAGTGATTCACAGAGGCATGGGCAATGGGATGCGCCGGGCACATCCCTTCTGTGAATCACCAGAAACAGTACAGTACAACTGGAGATGCACTGGTGCAACAGAAGATGCACCAGGGCACCCTGGATGCCCTGAGCCACACAGGGGAGCAATTCAGAGCAAGCGGAGCAAGCCAGCAGAGCAATAGGGAGCAACCATGATGCTGGAACAATGAAACCCACAGACACAGGTAATGATAGCAACATGTTTATAAAACAGTAAAATCAGATATACAACTGTACAACACAAAACCCAGAACAACAAAGAAGTGGAATGGCAAACAGATAAACGTGAGGTGTGGGAATGGCATGGATGGGAAGGAGGGCAGGAAGGGGACAGACACAGGGGGATATATACATAAACTGCATACAGATCAAGGCCCCAAGAAGAGGCAGGGGGCCACTAGTGCCACTGTGCCCCACCACGCCACACCCTGGCATGGCCATGTAAGGGCAAGCACTGAAGAACACCCTACAGGCTGGCCGACAGGTGCGGAACCATCCTGGATATAGGCCGTAGGGCCGCCTGGATGGCCACATGGATCCAGCCCTCCACATCAGGCTGGGCACCACCCCCTGCCATGGCATGTCATCCCTGGAGACCTACAGCAATGACAGAGAGAACACACAATGAGGGCCTGAATGTAGACAACACCCCCATACAGCAGCAACAAACAGCAGCAGAACCACAGCAACAGCAGAATGCACCACCTACCTGCCCCTGCATGGGCACCAGACCTGGCACCCAGGAGCCTCTTCCTCCATGCCTCAATGACAGCCATGGCCCTCCACCTGGCCTCTGGTCCTGCAAAACACAACAGACAGAGAGCACCATGAGTCAACACAGCAGTGCCAGAAACACACAACAACACCGACATGCACAGGCAGTGTAGGGACAGCCATATATCGCCACTGTGCAGGATGCACTGCCACAGTGCCACCCCCTCAGGCATGTATGCATGCAACACACAGTGGTAACCAGCTGTGCAGTCCTCAGCAGCCTGCAGGCAACCACAGCCCTGCCCATAGCCCCCCCATGGCACACATGATAGGGCTGCACTGGGCAGGTGCAGCCACTGCCATGTGTGCATGATGACAGTGACCCAAGTGGGTACCCCATGAGGGCCTCAACACACACACCCAGTATGTGCCACAAAAGGAGCCAGATGAGCAACACCTACCTGGCCTTGGCAGTACACCCCGGCATGCACGACAACACAGCTGCACCAGTTTCTCTGGGTCCTGCTTCTGGAGGTCACCGAAATTGTGCCTGTACTGCTCCCCAGTGCATGGCAGCCCAGTGCGCTGTACCAACCACGTCGCAATGGTGGCCCACACCTCAGCCCTGGGCACATGGAGGTCCTCCTGCCCAAACAGCTGCCCCTCCAATGACATAACAAGAGCCAGCAGATGCAGCAGCTCCACCTGGGACCAGTTCATGGCCCTAGGGGATTGTCTACCAGCTCTAGGCATTTCTCCACTGTCACGTACTGTTTCCCAGCACATGCAGTAAAGCATGATCAAGTACTCAATATGTGCCAAGTGAAATACTGAGGCACATGCAGTACAACACGCACAGTGCATGAGGCACAATAGGTCAGAGACAACATGGCATGTGCAATGCCAGCTGCTAAGGTGTGGCAAGGTCATGGCCACGTCACGCATGTGTGATGCATGTGCAGCCACCATGTTGTGCACGGCATGCGCTACGTAAGCCTATGGCACACAACATGCAATCCATGGCCACTTTGACCACTCAGTGCAGCATGGCCCACACATGTGGGTATACAGTGCACGATACAGGACACAGCGTGATGGCCAGCATCCCTGCAGCAGTGCATCGAGTAAGCAACATAGCGGCGCATAGTGAAAGATGCACCATTGCACACAGTGATCGCACATGTGCAAAAGATGGGCCGTAACATAATAGGCACATATCTGAGATGCTCCTTGTAAAGTGAGATGAGCTGGGGGCAATTTAGCAATTCACAAACAATGCACCTTAAACTGCCTCTTTCCACATGCATGGGCATCTCTGCTGATTGGCATCTCATTACCAGAGGCCCAGGCCTGATTTGAATGCCCTGATGTAGTAACGCTCCCAATTCTGCAGGCTGAGATCAGGTGACTGAGAGGGAACTGAGCCTTGAAGGTGAGTGCTCAGCTATATTTACATGGGTTACTGGACTTACAGGGGGGATTGTACATGTGCATTCATGCCTCTTAACCATTATGTCCCCCATATGGGGAACAGTGCCTCCCAATAGGTAGGACACATGCACATAATGTGGAACAGATACCCATAATGTGGAACACTGAACCTGTGCAGTACATAGGATGCACAGGACACTGGTAGACTGGTTTCTGTCATGTTCAGAATGCCTGTCACAGAACCACGGTGTACACGTAGCAGCATATGGGATAGAATTCCAATGTACACTGGTAAGGTTGGCAATGGGACATGGCCTTGCACCATGAAACACGGTGGTTCTGTGACCTACACGGAGGTACTGTTCCCTGTATAGTGGTACTGTGGAGAGGTATTTGTGACTGGGTGGTACTGGCCATGTGTGGTGGATGCAGTGATGTGCTACAGGACTGTCCGAGGAACATGACGGCACCTGTGCAGGCAAGATATCAGTGTCACCATGCCACACACTGCGGCTAGCTGCACCATGGCTGTAGCCGACCAGCCTGGGCCCCCCCCAGCGTAGCAAGGGCAGTACCCAGTTTGGATGGGGTACCACTGCATCCACACACACACACACCACTGAGGTACTAGGTCATGTCCATGGCAGACTGCACCACATACTCCCCTGGGGCAGCAGCACTGGCACCCCCAGCTGTGGACTGGTGGACATGCAAGGCAGGTGCACTGTCCCCAATGGGCCGTGTACCATGGAGCGCCACTCACCATGCCAGGACACCCACTTACAGACCACCACCCAGACCACCTGCTGCAGGGAACCTGGTGGGGTCAACAGACAGAGGCAGGTGGGATGGGAACATGTGTACCCACAGGCATGCCTAACCCCTTGAAGCTTCCCCCAATAGTAGCTACTATGTTGGAGGATGCAGGTGCCACCAACAGGCAGCAACCAAATTTCACAAAGGATGAGGAAAGGGTGCTCATTGAAGCATGTCACCTATGCCTGAATGTCCTCACCGGCAGGGGAGGCAGCTGGACTGTGCGGGCAGCGTGCTGGGAGGAGGTGGCCCAGCATGTGAATGCCGTGGCACCATACAACTGCATGGTCCTGGAGTGTGGAAAGCACTGGAACAACAGGTGCAGGAGTGCCAAGGAGAAGGTGGCCAACATCCAGGCCTCCCTGTGGTGGACAGAGGGTGGCCTGAGCACAGTGGAACAGCTTAGCCCTAATGAGGCCCTCTTGGATGCCAGTGTATCCCAAACAGCCGTGCAGGGTGTCCCCAGTGGTGGGTTCCAGATCGGTGGCAGCCCATCACAGTATTGTGAGTAGCTGTGTGTCCTAGACTGTCCTGCCCACCCATGTGCCAAGGCCACCATGCCTGTCCCTATGTGCCGTGCACTGTCACCGTATACCCATGCACAGCAACCTGGGGATGGTTGCCCCTTGCCAGACTCTCCATGCCCCGTGGTGCTACAGCTGCCATGCCACTGCATGGGGGGGCATGTGCCACTGCGCATGTGCCACCACTGCCGTGCAGTGTACATAATGGGACAGTGATGGGTGCAACCATACCATGGCCTGTATAGCATTGTCATGCCATGGCCCTGCCATGGTCAGGCCTGCAGTCTTGGCGCTGTGTGGATGGCTGTGTACTGTCGTGCATCACCAATGTGACATATGTGTACTGTGCATTAACCATGTTCCCCCTTCTTCCCTCCACAGCACCCTCACGCCTTCCAGGTGCAGCCGTGGCCATGGCTGCATGTGATGCCCTCATGAGCAATGATGTAGGCCCATCTCACGGGGTCAATGACATCACCGTGGATGACTCTGAACCAGCACCATCCATGTCCCGAGCAACACCGGTCACGGC
The DNA here is from genome assembly GCA_016271365.2 of Neoceratodus forsteri. Lineage (NCBI taxonomy): Eukaryota > Metazoa > Chordata > Ceratodontiformes > Ceratodontidae > Neoceratodus > Neoceratodus forsteri. The sequence goes on along the minus strand of CM057456.1, from coordinate 602,153,982 downwards.
CCCACACAGGCGGACCTCAGCCAGCACTGGCAGGACAGCCAGCGGGTACACCTCTTGCATGGAGAGCCTATCCAGGTTGTCTTATGATGACCCAGATGATGCAGTGGACATTGCTGATGCCCTCCTTGCTCTTGCCAGTGGCGTACAGGGGGAGGGCCTTGGCACCACCATGGTCATCACCGCCACCACCAGCGAAGTCATGGCAGACGGTGGTGCCATGTCACAGGATTGCCTGTGCACGTGGCCCTGGTTGCCACTGATGTTCCCACTGTGTGAGGTGTGGCTGCAGATGCGGCACAGCAGTCCACAGCTGTGGGTGCTGTGCTCCTACACCACTGCCAAGTGCAGTGCTGGTGATGTCAGTGACATCCGGGTAGGGTGCAACGGTGCATGCACCTACTCCATTGGCCCAGGAGGACACCACCTATGGGCAGTCAGTGATGGTGTCCAACCAAGGCCCGCCCATGTCGTAGCCTGCCAGGGTGCAACTACCACCCGTGGATGCACCGGGAGAGACTGATACATCCCCTGCTCATCGGCGACGCCACCGTGAAGCATCACCAGCTGATGACATGGAGGCCTACCTTGCCCTCCTGCGGGCGACTATGGAAGGGCAGGAGGTCCTCTGTGTGGATTTCCATAAGCCACAGGCTGTAATGGTCCAGGCGCATGAGTCCACGGCTGCTTGGCATACACAGATGCTGGCAGAGGCATGCATCATGTGGTGGGCATGATCACAGCTCTGGAATGGGTTGCAGCTGCTGCGGAGGTGGTAGCTGCCTCCGCAACACACCATGGACATCATGCGTGCAGTCGGACACCCAGGAACACATCCCGCACACCCTGGTGGTAGAGCCAGGTGAACCTCCTGCTGCTGACTCCATCACTGCTGGTCTCCATGCCCACCATCCATGGCTCAGGTGGTGGCCATGGGTTAGCCACTTCACTGTGCGTGTGTACACAGCCTTGGCACACCCTCCACCACCAGCCATGGTAGAGGCCGCCCCCGCAGCTGTGGTGGCCAAGGAGCCTCCCTGTGATGCCTATGTCCCCAGGCCTGTGGTGGCAGGATGGCACTCCTGTGTGTGCCGGATGCCCTGGAGGTGGTGTCAGTGGTGGTGTGTGCAGCGGTCGCCTGCCCCACTGCAGCCTTGGCACTACTCTGTGCTACCTGTGCAGGATCACTTGTTTGTCTGTGTGAGCCACTATTGTGCCATGTGTCATGGGAATGATGAGTGTGTTCTAGTGTCTGCTGTGCCCGTGCGCAGGCTGCAGTGCACACTGACCCATGACATCTGCGACATGGCCCAGGTGGTGCATGTTTGTTGCATGCCTAGTGTGTTTGTGTGTCTGTTTCTGTGTGTCTTTTACCATGTGTGTGCCTGTGTGTTGCCCAGTGTCCACTGTGCCCACAACATGCAATCTCCACATCTTGGTGCACACCCTGCACACATACACACCTGCATACTCACCTACGTGGCCCAAAGTGTTCCTCCACCACACACCTACAGTGGTCCCTCACTCTGGCCACCAGCCTTCGGTCCCTCCAGCCCTGCCCAGCTTCACCACCCTGGCCCTCTGGGGGTGCTCTGTACCCCCAACCCCTCCTCCTCCCCAGAACTGTCGCCCTCACTGGCCTCGACATGTATTCCATGGTCTAGGGCCATGTTGTGCAGTATGCAACAGTCCAGGAATATGCCACAGACCTTCTCAGGGCTATACTGTAGGGCACCACCTGACCGACACAGGCACCGGAAGTGCATCTTCAGGATGCTGAAGACACGCTCTATGATGGTACATGTCATGATGTGTGCCTCATTGTAGCAGTCCTCTGCCTCTGTTCTGGGTCATCTGAAGGGGGTGAGGAGCCAGAGCCTCAGTGGATAGGCAGCGTCTCCTGTTGGGGTAGACATGTGTCTGTTAGTACATTGGGTACCACTTTGGCATGCACCCTGTCCTCAGCCCTGGCCTCAGTGGTGTGTGCACCTGTCCTGCTTTACTACCTTTGCATCCCCATTACAGGCAATCCTGCATCCCTACCCCAGCTGCACCTGCATACCCCCATCTGTCATGTGGTGCACAGTGCTTGCCTACCACCCTGTGTCTACCTGTGTACCCTTGCACACCCCTGCTGTCCCAGGGCCCATGCACCTGCATCACATTGCGCAGGTTGTCCATGGCCCACCCCATGTGTCCCCACCTTAGTGCCCTCCTGCGCTGTTGGGGCCCTGTCACACACACCTTACAGATGGCCACTTGGTATGTCCCCATCCTCAAACCTCATGCACAGTGCCGACTGGTGCCATATGAATGCATCACATGCACTCCCAGGATGTGTGGTGCAGACATTGGTGATGCGCTCTGTGGCATCGCACACCATCTGGCAATTCACAGAGTAATAACCATTCTGGTTGATGTATGCAATGGCATCCTTGCCAGGTGGTGCATGGATTGCCATATGGGTGCAATCACGTGTGCCACCCTGTAGAACCCCTGTATGGCTTCTGTCCACTCCGCCTGAGTGCTGGGGAAATGGATGTATCCTGCAGCATGCGGTAGCAGTGCGGTGAGGAACTGTGTGAGGAGACAGAACGTAGAGGCCTGTGAAATGCCAGTGGTGTCCCCAGTAGGCCTATGGAAGGTTAATGTGGTGAGCAAGCACATAACCATTGTCACCTTGGTCTCCAGTGAGATAGCATGACCTCATGCAGTGGGTGCCTGCATCACATCATGGCACAGCTTACAGAACTGCCTCAGCATGGCCCTGTTCAGGCAGTATCCACCTACTGTCTTCACCTCAGTGAGCTGCTCAAAGGACAGCCTGGCATGATACTGCTATGGGGCCGGCCATCTATGGTGCTTTCCACCACCCTGCCTCCTCCTCCTCATTAGTGCACCTGCGATGGCAACTGCTGCTGGGTTCATTTTGCTGCAGGATTCTCTGTATGGCCCTCTGGCTCATTCCCTCTGGCTTGGTGTGCTGGCTGGCAGGCTGTCTCTGTCTGTCTCTCTCTCTCTCTATCTCTATCTCTCTCTCTCTCTCCCTCCTCTGGCTCAGGCAGTGTGCTGCTGCAGCAATTCAGTCAATGACCTGTGGGTGGGCTAGACTTAAGTCTACTTCTTTTATACTTATCTTTCTATGGCGCATCTTGCCTTTGCTCTGGAGATGCCTCATAGATGCACCATGGATTTGCACTGTGAATCGGATTGTGCCATGTATGCATGGGTTCCCCCCCAAATTTGCGCCGCATGTCATTACATTGTGTCTATGGCGCATCTCATTTGGCAAAGGGCATCTCGTGCTGGTGCATTCACCCTGTTTGTGAATCATTCTATGGTGCATTTTTGACTTGCACCGGTGCATCTGAGATGCGCTGAGTGCATCTCTTTTGTGAATCCTGCCCATAAATAATACTTTTACAATCAATTGTACAACAGCATCAAAAGATTGTTTTACAACCTGGTGTTCTATAAACACTTCAAAGACACTGTGACTAGTGACACAGATCTGCCAGATGTGATGGTAACACAGGGCAATTTATTCAGGTCCCATGTATTATATTTGTTAACTGGTTACTATTTGTCCAGTAAAGCTGTTAGAGTAACCTAAAAGCATTTAAATGACACCACTAAGCCATTGTCTAAGGACACAATTTTCTATAAACACGTCAACAACACATCAATGACTGGCATAGAGCTGTCAGTAAGTAAAGAAAGGTATTTCAGTTGTGGTGTCCTTGATCCACTGTCATGCACAGATCAGAGACTATTAGTGCAATGAGTGGTCCACATCACAGTCACACAGTAAAATCGATGCCATACCAATATGTTATCGAACTTTACTCATCCTTCTTTACTGCAGCATTGCACTGCATGTTCTATTCTCCATTAACATGATGCTACTGTTGCATCATCTAAGTAATCTTCTATTTCTAAATCTGTATTGCTGCATGATCTGCATAGTTTAATATGAGCCACAGTTTCACGTTCAATGCTAATTACTAAAGCTGTGCAAAATATAAAATTCTGTCCATGGAATGCCCACAGAATGTCCATTCCAATTCCATGGAAGTTTGTGGATTTGAGCAAATATTCTGCAGAAGGTTGCCAAATTCTAAATTTCAGTTATTTCACTATTAGTTTGAAAGCACTTGTTCAACATTCATGAGATTTTATATATAGACAGATCCAACCAGCTTACATAAATGTACCACATTTCAGATTCATACATTTAAAGAGGGTAGAGATATGGGTGGCCAAACATTTAATCACAATTTTATTTTTTGTTATTTTGATCAAATTTTAACATTTCTTATCCACATTTCTTCACAGTTTCAGAATTTAGAGAAACATACAGTATGGGTATATGCACCACATTTTGAGTCTCAAGCTTCAGTGGGGTCTGAGTTACAGGTAGTCAAACATTTTGCCAACATTTAGATTTCTGTTATTTTAGTATAATTTTGATAGTATTCACTTGAAATGTCATAACATTTTTCATGCATACAGGTTATCACTACGTTTGTGTGTGTACATAGTTTCAGATTTCTAGCTTCAAATGGGACTGAGTTACAGCCTGCCAAACATGTTGCCAAAATTTAAATTTCAGTTATTTTCCTCTAAATTTAAAACAACACATCCAAATTTAACCAGAGTTGAAACATTTAAACTACTTTACCACGTAGTCATTTCTAAAAAAAATTATATTTGCTGCTTTAAATGAGACTGAAATAAAAGTTGTCAAACTTTCACAACATTTAAAAATTAAATTTTGCAAGAATGTAAACTACAAATTTATAAACCCCTGAAACTTTAAAACTAGAGAATGCAATACCATTAAATTGGGCAGGTTCTTAGACCTTACAAGGAGACTGTGTGTGCCAATTTCAATAATTGTTTGCTGCCAGAAACTGCAAAATAACATCTGTACTTAAAGTCAAATCCCATGAGTCTTTGTGAAAATTGTAGAATTTCATGAAAAATTCCATAAAATTTGAATTTAATGTCATTCAGCTTTATCTTGAGGATTCTAATTAAAGGATGGGGTATGGGAGGCAGGTAGTGCAGGAGGTCACCAGGTTCAGGAGTTAGATGCACAGTTTCACCAACAGAAATGGACAGATGAGCTGGGTAGCACTTCAATGGAAGACACCCAGGTAAGAGCAAGGAAGTACAGAATGTCAACAATTCCAGCTTGAATGCAAGATATATAAGGATCACACCCAGTAAATGTATGATCCAGGGAACCTGATGGACATGAAAGTCTGTGACTTAGAGGTACTCAAAAAGATGTAGTGGGGAAGACAATGTCTGGGGTACTAGGAAGCAAGAATTCTGGCTATTCCAACAGGATAGGTTGATAGGAAAAGACTGTGAATATGGGCAGGAAAAGACATAGGGAATATGGGCAGACTGGATGGACCTCTGGTCTTTTTCTACCATCATGGTCTATGTTTCTGTGTGTCTCATGTTGTAAGGAATTTTGCTACTGTAAAGAACAAAGAGGATATCAGTGGGATCAGTAGTTCTACTGAATCAATCTGGCTCTGCTTGGGAGGAAAAATAGTCACCCAGAAAGGAACAGCAGGACTGCAAAAAGCTCAGCCCATCTTATCAGATGAAGTAATGATACATGCATTGTGAATGTTAAATTCCACAAAAAGAATTATGGATGTTTCATCTATATGCTACCATAATATTTGAGAACATGTTACCAATAATTTGTTTTTGTTTTTTTCTACTGCAAATGTAAAACTGCTAAACAAATGTATCCAGTTGTGTTAGACACCAAGATACACTGACATTGGGTATGCATGTCAAATGATAAGTCTATGCCTGCAAAAGCAGAGAAGTTACAAACATCCCTATTTTTGAAAGTTTGCAAAAAAGTTTGCAAATATTTAGATACTAAAGTTTCAAGCCTCTGTAACTTAAAAATCTCTAATCAAGTTCTCTACATGTTTAGATCATTCTATAAGCATTACAGAAAGGTTATTCATGCTAATTTACACATGTCTGGCTCCAAAGTTGCCTGGGTTATTTGCAGATGAAATTGTTCTTGAAATTTCCCACAAAAAATGAAGTGACAGACTTTGAGCACACATAATTTTGAGACAAGACATCATAATGTATTGAAATTTGCCACATTGTTAGAACACCAATAGTCAGGTAAGCATATGAAATGTAAGATCTCTGACCCAATAGAGGGCAGAGAAATATGCAGATAAAAAGGTTCATGAAATTTCACGTAAAAAAAAAATGACAGATTTGAGCACTTGCTGTATAATATTGAAACTATTCATTTTAACTTGATAATATTTTGGCATGTCTTTGACACGCCTTCCAAATAGTGAGCTTGCCAAATTTCAGAGCTCCAGCTGAAAAGATTGCCTAGTTATTTCCAATTTACTAAATTAAAAAAATTCCACAAGTTCCTACAAAATTCTGTGAAATTTCATGGAGTTTTTATGACATTTCATCAAAATTCAATGAATTCAGAATTTCCTGCACAGCTCTACTAATTACTAATGCTAACAGTCTATATTGGTTTTGGATGTTGCTTTTTAACATCAAATTCCAACGTCCTACTACTTCCTTTTTACTTTGCTCACAAGCAATACCTCTACTGTCTCAAAATTCAAAGGGAAGTCTCCTCTTGACCCCTTATTTGGAAATGTGGATTTTTTTAATTTATAATTTTTGTGTATTTCCCCCATTTTCTCCCCAGATTCTGGGACAGGCTAGGCAAGGCAAGGCAAAATTTGTTTAAAAATGCCCAATCCCAGAGGCTCTGGGTGCTGCACAAACAGTAAACACAGCTTCAGAAAATAGAATAATTTAAATACAAAAAAGTTAACAACCCAGCATAATACAACAACATATATAAAATTAATAATTAATCAGAAAAATAAATGATCATTCAGCCCAGAAATGCCTGAGCAAATAGGAGGGCCTTAAGGCGGGTCTTTAATACCTCTAAAGTAGAGGCCCCCTTAACCCCGAGGGGCAGTGAATTTCAAAGGACGGGAGCAGCGACACTAAAAGCCCTGTTGCCAGCAGATTTTAACCTCAACCTTGGAATCACAAGGGGGTCTCCACAAGAGGACCCTGGCAGACATGCTTGTGCATGCGCATGGAGGTGCACATGCAGGCTGGATAGCGGCTCATCCCTTCTGCCCCACCCCTAGCAATTACCTGCCACCCCCTCTGCCTACACTTCCCATTGGACCTCCACCTGATGGGAGCGGAACTACAGATGGCAAGCAACCTCCCTAGGAGAGGAGAGCTGCCTTTGCTATTCAGTCCTGCTCCCTCCCTCCCACCCCATGCCGGCTCCCTAACAACATGAGGTCATTCCCAAACCCAGGTCACCAGCATGACATGAAGGAAGGAAGGCATCCAGCACCTTAGTGCCATTGGGCAGGCTGTCAATGTGGATTTTTGTAAATTTGTGTGGTACCCATTTAAGCACCTCTATATTCCATGATGCTGACAAGTCAAGTCCATTCCCGTTCTAATCCAAGTGCTTCTCTTGTTGATCATAAGGTAAGAGGGGTAGGCATCTTCCTTTTAAATTTTATGAAACAAGCAGAGCTGTCAAGGTCCATAGTTCCACGCATCACTGTCTGATTGCCAGTACGTGTGTAGACAATAGTGTTACTTAAAGATCACAAACATCCAGATCATGTCAGGTCATCCATTTGGTAATTGTTGACAGTCATCCACAGTACTAATTTTATCTCCTGTCACATCATTCATTAATCCTTATTTTTGGACATGCAATCAATTTTTCTGCTCATATAAAAAAAAAATCCCATTAAATGGATTTAGCCTGGAACTAAACAGCAACAGAACTTAATCACCCAGGCAATGAAATACCTGAAAAGGGGGTAAAAAAACTAGGAAAAAAAATGCATGTATGTATGTATTTATAAATGTACTTATGTCTTTGTTGATCAGATAGGCACATTGTTGGCAGATGCCTTTTTCAGGTATGACCTGGGTACCACAAGTGTAATGTGAAAAGCAGTACCAATATGATACAGTACATGATACAGTAACAGAACAATTTGAAGAGGCTACATCAAAGGTGCAAAAAAGTAACAAAACTGTGCAAATTTAACATAGGGCAAACAGACATAAATGTAACAGCAAATGTGACACCTCTAAAATATATATAAAAAACAGGGATGAAGTTGCACGGTTGTAAGGCAATGCAGGGGTAGGACTTAAGTGGCATGAGATAGACTGTTCAGTAAGAATTATTTCCCCCTTCACAAAAAAAGCATACACAAAAAAAAACATTGAGCAAATCATTGTTTACTCGCCTTTGCCAGTCGGATACACTATGTTACTTGAACAACACAAACATCCAGATCTGGTTACATTATTTCATTTAAAAATTGTTGACTGTCATCTCAAGTACCAATTTTATTTCTGGAGGCGAAACTTGAAGCACTTGGAGAGACTGTTGGTGAGCATAGCTGCTTGCTTATTTCAAGAGCTGAAACACTTGCAGTAACTTGTGATGGGCATAGCTGCTGGTTTATTTTAGGTGATGAAACACATGGAGGGACTGATGGTGGGCATAGCTGACAGCTTATTTCAGGAGTTGAAACACTTGGAGAGACTGGTAGCAGGCATAGTTGCCAGCTTATTTCAAGAGTTGAAATACTTGGAAAGACTGGTGGCGGGTATAGTGGCTGGCTTATTTCAGGTAATGAGACACTTGGAGAGACTGGTAGCAGGCATAGCTACCTGCTTATTTCATGGGTTGAAACACTTGGAGAGGCTGGTGGCAGGCATAGTTGCCAGTTTATTTTAGGTGATGAAACACTTGGAGAAACTGATGGAAGGCATAGCTGGCAGATCTCTCAGAAGTTAAAACACTTTGAGAGTCTGGTGGTGGCCATGGCTGCTGGCTTATTTCTGCACTTATAACATTTGGAAAGACATGTGGTATGCATAGCTTATGGTTTATTTCAAGAGTTGGGACACTCAGAGAGCCTGGTGGCATGCATAGCTGCCAGTTATTTCAGGAGTTGAAGCACTTGGAGAGACTACTGGAGGGCATAGCTGCTAGCTTATTTCATGAATTGAAACACATGGAGGGACTGGTGGCAGGCATAAGCAGGCTGCTGACTTATTTCAGGAGTTGAAGCACTTGGAGAGATTACTGGAGGACGTAGCTGATAGCTTATTTCAGAAGTTGAAGGACTTGGAGAGACAGGTGGTAGGCATCACTGTTGGATTATTTCTGGAGTTCAACTACTTGGAGAGACTGGTGGTGGGCATTCCTGCAGGTTTATTTTGGTATTTGAAACACTTAAAGAGACTGGTGATTGACATAGCTGCCAATTTATTTCAGGAGTCAAAACACTTGGATAGACTAGTTGTGGGCATAGTTGCCAGCTTATTTCAGGTGATGAAACACTTGGAGAGACTGGTGGCAGGCATAGCTGCAGGCTTATTTCAGGACTTGAAACACCTGGAGAGACTGGTGCAGTATGTGCAACTATATCAATGCCACATCAATGCAGCTGCTACTGGGGATCTCTGTATTGCTGACAACAAAAGACAAACAACATTGACAAGCATGGCACAGCGACATAAACAAAAATACACATATTTGATTTACAGCCCCTTTAGTGATAAGTGTTGCTGGCAACCCAAATACTATTTATTTTATTGATCAAAAATAGAAAAGAACAAAAAAATAAAATGCTGTGTACTGTACTGTACTGTGTCCTTATTGCTGACTCAACTGCATGTAATCCACAATGGATGTTTGTTTTGTTGGTGTGGTCGTGTACTTCTTCCAGGCATACTCAGTGAGTGCTAGTTGCTCCCAACAAGGGACAATATCATCCCTCTGTTCCACAGCATGGCAGAGAATCAGGAGTGCTTGTCTTACATCCACAGGTGTCACTTGAACCTCTGCCTCATCTTCATCTGTTTGGTCCTCTTCCCTATTGTCTTTCATCAATTCTGCATGCACCCCTGACACAGCTTCATCGATGTCATCAACACCTGTGAATCCTTTCTCATTTCTTAGGTGATAGAGTGCATCAAGCATTGTTGAAGTCTGACCTGCAGGAGTGATGTCTTCAGCCTCTTCTTCTAGCTCTTCCTCAGGCACCAGTCCAATCATTGGGTCAGTCGCAAAACTTCCCTTATGAAAACACCCCTTGAAGATCTCAACAGAAATCTTATGCCATGCCTTCTTGATAAGTCTTGCAACATCTAGCAGGTTAATCTGACAGACACAAGTGGATGCTGTAATCTTCTCGTCCTCATCTAAGATATCCAGCATTCACCCTCTCATCAAGGTAACATAGTGCCTTTTGAAACTGTAAATTATGCCATGATCAAGGGTCTGCATAAGACAAGTGGTGTTAGAATGGAGGAAAACCAGCTTTATGTTATGGAAGCCATTCACAGGAAAGTAGAAACTACAGTTGTCAAGCAATAGGGCAATTTTTCTGGATCGCAGCCTCCGATCTCAATCTCGCAACCATGCAATGAAAATTACACCAGTCATCCAGGCTGTTTTGTTGTTCTGATACAGCACTGGCAGGTTGCAGACTCCATGGAAGCACCATGGCTATGCAGATTTGCCGATGACAATGAGGGTTTTCTTTACACTGCCTGACATATTGCAGGTAAGGAGCACTGTTACATGCTCCTTCACTTTCTTTAAGCTTAATGGGTTCTTTGAGTGGAACGCTAATGTTCCATAGCCCACACAGCAAATGAAAAGCCCAGTTTCATCTGTGTTGAATAAATTTTCTGGGCTGTAACCCATTATAAGTTGTGGGAGAATGTCCCGTAACCATGCATCAGCGGCACCTGTGTCTGCATTAAGTTTCTGACTATGTATTTTTCGGAAGCAGATGTTATGCCTCTACTTCCATCTGCTCAGCCACCCATCTGTTATCTTAAAATCAGTTTTTCCCAGGGCAGCTGCTAACTGATCAGCCTTCTGAAGCAGTAGGGTCCCACTTATTAAAGCCTCCCTCCCTATGGCATTAGTGAACCAGCGTATAAAGGCATCCTCTACATCACTGTCCTTGCCCTCATGTTTGCATTTGCACTCGGGATTCTGATTAGAATGCCAATCTCCTAGCAGAGTTTCCCTATTTTGTTGCAGATCAGAAACTGTTGACTTGGGTATACTAAAATGAGCACTAAAATCACATATGCTCATTTTTGGCAGCTTGCCCATTTGTTGGATAATTTCTACTTTCCTTGCCAAGGTAAGACAGGTACGCTTGCCTGAAGACATTTTCACAACACAGCACAGAACAGCAGTATAGCAGCACAGCAATGCTCAGCAAAAGTAAAACAATGAAATGAAACCACCAGGGGTAGGGGAGGCATTAAGTAGTATTGTCAGTTGCAGGAACTATTTAAATGATTACCAGTTAACACAAGCGCATTAATAGCAGCTGAAAAACTGCAAATGGACATCAATCAAGAGGTGTGAAGACTGCTGTAAATGCTGTTAATGCAATTTTTGTCTGCCTCAAAATGCAGAATTACAGGTCTGCCTAATTGGGGGATTTTATCACTGGCCAATATAGTGAATGGCTTTTGGCAATGCGGTTTTGTCCATTAGAAGCGGACGTCTGCTACAACCATGTCCATTAAAATTGACGCATACTGTTGCAGGCGTAGCTGCAGGCTTATTTCAGGAGTTGAGACACTTGGAGAGACTGGTGGCAGGCATAGCTGCCAGCTTTCTTCAGGAGTTGCAACACTTGGAAATACTGGTGTTGGGTATAGCTGGCAGCTTATTTCAGGTGATGAAACACTTGGGCAGATTGGTGAGCATAGCTGCTGGCTTATTTCAGGAGTTGAAACACCTGGACAGACTGGTGGTAGGAAGAGGTGCCATCTTATTTAAGGGATTGAAATACATAGAGAGACTGTGCTGTGCATAGCTGCTGGCTTATTTCAGGAGTTGGGATACTTAGGGAGACTGGTGGCAGTCATTGCTGCTGTTTTTTTTTTCAGGAGTTGAAACACTTGTACAGAATGGTGGCAGACATAGTTGCCAGCTTATTTCAGGTGATGAAATACTTGAAGAGATTGGTGCTGGACATAGCTGCCAGATTTTTTCAAGAGTTGAAACACTTGGAGAGACTGGTGGTGGGCACAATTGTCGGCTTATTTCAGGAGATAAATCACTTGGAGTGACTGGTGGCAGGTATTGTTGCCAGCTTAATTCAGAAGTTGAAAAACCTGGAGAGACTGGCGATAAGCACAGCTGCCAGCTTATTTCAGGAGTTGAAACACTTGCAGGCACTGGTGGCAGACATAGTTGCCAGCTTATTTCAGGTGAAGAAACACTCAGAGAGACTGGTAGCAGACATAGCTGCTGGCTAATTTCAGGACTTGAAACATTTGGAGAGACTGATGGTGAGCATAGTTGCCTGCTTATGTCAGGTGAAGAAACACTTGGAGAGACTTCTGGCAGGCATAGCTGGTAGCTTATTTAAAGAGTAGAAACACTACCAGAGACCAATGGCGAGCATAGCAGCCAGTTAATTTCAGGGGTTGAAACACCCGGAGATAATGTTGGCATGCAGAGTTGCCAGTTATTTCAGGAGTTGAAAGACTTGGAGGGACTGGTGGCAGGCATAGGTACTGGCTTATTTCCAGAGTGCAATTACTCGGAGAGACTCATGGTGGGCATAGCTGCTGGTTTGTTCAGGATCTGAAACACTTGCAGAGACTGGTGGTGAGCACAGTTGCTGGCTTATTTCAGGAGTTATAATACTTGGGGGGACCAGTAGCAGGCATAGCTTCTGGCTTTTTTCAGGAGTTGAAACACTTGGAGAAAATGGTGGCGGGCATAGTTGCCAGCTTATTTTAGGTGATGAAGCATTGGAAAGACTGGTAGCAGATATAGCTGCTGGCTTATTTTAGGAGCTGAAACTCTTGAAGATACTGATTGCTGGCATAGCTGCCAGCTTATGTTAGGAGATGAAAACTTTGGAAAGACTGGTAGCAATGGGGGGGTGATTGTTCTTCATATTGTGATTTGATTGTATGTTTCATGAGCAAAAATGCTGTGACATCTATGACTAATACAGCTGTGCCTGGTTTCACTGAGACATTGAAAAATAAACATTTAATCAAAACCATCAGCATTTTGTTTACTGTTATGCACTAGTTGACAGCAGACAAGACACTTTGGCACTCACAGGGAAAGGGAAACGCCCTGCATTAAAAGTATTTTTTTTTAAGAATGCTGCTTAAACCAGAGATTGCAAAGCATCCTTGGAGCTGTCATAGGATATAACATACCTATAATCTGAGTTTTCGATGTGACATTTCTCAAATGGACAAAATGGAATAATCAAGCAAATTATATTAAATCATACTGTACAAGAATGTACAACCAGTTAATGAAAATTGGAGTCATGAAGCTGGCAAGGCAAGCTAAAACTGTCACCATCATGAGGTGAATGTGGTCACCACCACTGTAGTTGCGGGGGTAGCTGCAACAGTAGCACCACAGTGAGTGAGGAGTCCGGTAACAGTAATAACTGAGTGGGGGCAGTGGATCAACACCAGTTCACTTTGTGTGGTTGATATAGCAGATTAGCAACAATGGCAGAAGTGTTTGGGAGGAGGGACTACAGAAACAAATTTAGCTGAGAAGGAGGTGCCACTAGGCCAGTGGAGAGGGTGGAGCAACAACACCAGCACCACTGTGTGTGAGGAGGGAATTCAGAATCCATAAACAATATCAAAATAAATCTCTGATGTGGATCTTCAACAGATTTGGAGTGTGTTGAGCAATGCCATGCCCATGGGGATGGGTGAGTAACATTAACTCATTATGTGTGCGCCACCAGTCTTGATGTTAACAACTGGGAAGGTTTCTGTCAGTGCATTCAGTCATTGGCCACTAATACTAGTATTCCAGGTAGGGCAAATTCAGCTTAATAATATCAAGTAACTCCACATGGTGAGGCTTCACAACTTCACTGGCTGTGCTGAACATCTGATCAGATGACACGCTGGTCAGGGGAAGCCGAGGTACTTTATGGCCAGCTGTGCCAACTAAGGCGATGAATTTAGTCTTTTGATCCAATAATCCAAAGGATTATTTGAAAATAGCTCCAGTGCTTCAGGAAAGTAACAATTCTGCAGGTTGCTTGCAGACTGTGGCTCCTCGACTATCCTTTCCCGCTGCTCAGCCTGCAACGAGGAACTGAGATCTGCCCGACAATCATTTTAAGCAGTGTGTCCTCCTCCAGTGGTTCAAGGTCACCTGGCTCTGTAGCTTCATGGCCACATGCAGGTGTCACAATGCCCTGCACATAAAAACTGATCTCAGAGCACAACTGCTGCCAGAACTCAACCACCATGGGGAATGGCATGAGCATATGCAGAACCTTGCACTGTAAGCGTGGGTCAGGCATTTGTGGAAAATATGTAAAGCTTGCAGCTACATACTTCTGAGAACCGGCTCTCAACCACAAGGCTGAGGTTCTCAGCATTTTAATTACAGTATGCAAAACATGCTCTGCACTGCTGAGAGGACCAGGTTGAGGAAAGCTAATTGTGTACTCATGTCCCATGTGTTCCTTCTGAAAGAAATTGACAGTAGCAGTGAGTGAATTAAAAACTCAACAGATTTGACTAGAACAGTGGAGACTGCATCAATTTGGTCACAACTGCACATATTTAACTACATGAATTGACACAATTCGCCCACTTTGCAGTGAATTTTTGCTGCAATTTGCATTAAAGATTTGCTGCAAACTGTGTATTGTATTATACACATTGTAAAATTCATGCAGTAATGGTGAATTTGCATAGTGAACACCACTTGAATAATATGTGTAATGCACAAATTCACCGCAATTTGTGTGCAGATTTTAAATTTGCAACAGACCTACTTGATAGTAACATCAATAAATGTCCAGTCTTAGTGGCTGAAGACACCCCCAATATCTGACTCCATGGAGAGCTCAAGCAAGGCCCACTTCTGCTCAATAAGCCATTATCACATGTAACATGTCGAATTCCACCAGATGGTGACATCCTGGAACAGGTGATGCTGAAGAACCTGCAGGCATTTCTGCAGCAGGCGCAGTTGGCTTACTTCCTTAACAAAATGGTGGAAATGCCTTCAAATGCCTCTTGCAGATACTGTCTTCTCCGCCTTTGCTATTCTGCCAAGGGCCTTGGTGACCAGCAGATTTAGAGTGTATGCAAAATGGCAAATGCCCTCGAAAATGCCATCCCACAAGGCTTTAATCATGTTTGTGGCACTATGAGTGACTATGAAACCAACCTGCAGCCTGCTGATCTCAATATGTGGACTCAACATCTTCTACACAAAAGCCAGGATATTCACAGATCTGGGATCTTTCTCTAATATAGATAAATTAAGCAGCGTGGACCAGCACTGACTGCCACCAGGTGAAGATCCAGTCACTGCTACAGTTTCTAAGCCAACATCATCATTCCCTACCTCTGTTCCAACACACCAGTGTGTTGTCAAGGACATATAGGCTTGGTTGGAATTGGTGCTGCTTCATACTCACTCGATGAGTCTACTGGGAGATACTTTTGAAGTGGTAGATACTTACAATTATGGCTAAATAATAGATTGTCCTTCTCTACTCATATTGAGGCATTATGTAAGAAACTGCATGCCAAAATAGATTTACTATAGAAACAAGAGCTGTTTCTGAGCAGATGCCAGGAAACATGTACTTCAAGTAACTTCTCCTGATCATGGATTACGCAGACCTGGTGTTTATAATAACTGCTCCTCTACTTGCTTACCCAAACTGGATGTACTCTATCAAATGGCACTCAGGTTCATAACCAAGTTTTCTTCCCGGACCTACCAACCATTGTTCATCATATGCTTCAGTTGGTTTGCATCCATTGCTACTAGGAGGATGAGAAATCTTTATATGTGGACTTATTGTATAAGGTGCTGCTGAATAAACTATCCCACTACATCATGGACCTCTTTTGCAGGTCCAACAGCCAATCTTCCCAAAGGAAAAGTAACCTTATCCTACTGGACATCCCAAGATACACTACATAGTTTGGAAAAACTACACCCAGTTGTGTCATTCCCAAAGCATGGAACAAACTACAAATTTTACTAAAGCTAGGTTCCCTGGTTAGTCATAATGTTTTTAAAGCCCTTGTTGATTACGTATTTACTGATGTCTGTTCATGTGCCTAAGTTTTTGCTTGTCTTGAGTCATTGTTTACTATGTCAAGTTGCAGTACATGCAGTATTTCTCAGTGATTCCACCATGTAGGCATTTTATTCTCTTTGTATTTTAGCCTCCTAATGTCTTTGTAAATCCTCTCTGCCTAATGTTTTTTACTATTCCATGTTGTACTCTACTATCATTTTATCTCTTCCACTATCTTGAATCCTATGTTACTCTCCTGTGTAACTTGCCTTTTGCTCTAACTTTGTATGCTGTCCTACTCAGGACCTCCTTGTAAATGAGATTGCCCCATGGAGCCTTTTCCTGGTAAACTAAATAAAAAAAGAAAAATATTTTATGTTGATGATGCAATGGAATACACCGCCAATAGAGATGCTGAGAAATTAAATTTCACAGGAGAAATTCCTGCAAAACCATCAATTATTCCACGTGAAATATTTTGTGTAACTCAGCCATTCCGTGAAATATTTTGCGGGGTGCGAAGTTGTGAAATTTCGCCCGAAAATGGCAAAATTTCACTTGCAAGTGGCGAATTTCACCATTTCATGGGTGAAATATTGCACTTCATATGCAAAATTTTGCACTCTGCAGGCAAAATTCCATTTTTTGCTTCCATTAAAAATTGCATGAAATGAACAAATTATGCGAAATTTGGCAATTTCGCCACATCACTAACCACCAACAGCCTTAAAAAACAGGCTATGCACTGTTTTGCACACATCACTATATAACCCTGGCAAAATATTTCTGGAAAAGGTGGTGCAGGAAGGGATCTTATATTGGGGGTGTAGATAGTGCAGCAGTTGCCTGAACCCAGTATCTTTGCTGAGAATGGCTGAAGGTCAAGAGCCATCCCTTCCCCGATTAACTATATGATCTGTTGTGCCATGGTGTGTGCAGTAGGGTATTTAGTGCAGGCATGGAATGCTCGCATGATGGGGGTGGCGCTGAACTTGGAAAATGTGGCTTTTTGGGCTCACATGTCACTTGCTGAGGGTGAAGGTGTGGAATGACCAACCGAGTCACCAATAGAGGGCAGCAGTATTATTGGTGAACTCACTGTATGCCCACGGACAGTCACTGGTGTGGAGGGTTAAGACAAATCAGTGTCTGATTTACCCCCACCACATAGTGGATAAGAAACTGGATAATCAGAACCTGAGGATGGGATAACACTGGGAGGAATCACATTTCTGGATGAACCATGGAGTGTACTGGGGTACTTCATTCACAGGTGGTTCATCACTGCAGTGGTTGTCAAGTCTGATAAGTCTTTCCCATAGTTAATGATGGATGGCTACAAGCCATGTTGCACCTTTGTTGCACCACCCTTAACCAGGCTAAATTGCAATCAAGCAGCACTTTACCAACATGCATATGTGATGTACTAAACCCCAATACTGCTGCCATGGCCAACACTTCTGAAGCCACTCCTTCCCCTCTCTACCCTGAGTGTTGCACCTGTTGGTTACTAGCACCAGCAAATGTCTGGCCAGCTGTTCCTTGTGGTGCAAAAGGCATCTCTGTGTCTGGGAGAGCTGGCATTATGCTTATAAAATCCAGGGTGGATTGTTTGGTTTTCTTTGCTGGAAGTAGTTGACACTAGTGTTGCTCAGATAGTATCATAGAAATTAGGATACCGACAGATACCTCCTATTTGGCCAGATAGTTGCTGTGGTAGGATAATAGTGCTATCTGACCATGTATCCAACTTGCTAGGATCCGGTGCATGGATCCTACAAATGTTGTGGATCCTGTGGATCCTAGCAACAGATCCAGCTCAGATCCTAACACTCTGATCTAGGATCTCTGGATCTGACCAGTTCCATGTGATAGCAGTGATTGCAGAAAGGCGATTGCTGTTAGTGTGAGTGTACATCGCCATAAATCAGTTCCGGCGATGTACATTCCCGGTGCACAGCAAAAGGCTCTGTGGACTTCTTTTTCTTTTTTTTATGTGGGGGGCTGTGCCACCTGCAGTGCCTACTAAAGGATTTTCAACTCCAGAGGGGTGCATGTCGGGGGGGGTTATGAAAATGCTGAAAAAAAACAAAACAGCCGGGCACAACAAAACAAACACATGCCCAGAACCGAACTCAGCACCCTTGCAACCCTAGCCTGCAACCCACCCACCAAGCCACAGGTCCAGCTCGGCAGCCCACCACCACACTATGCC
This sequence comes from Neoceratodus forsteri, assembly GCA_016271365.2. Classification (NCBI taxonomy): domain Eukaryota; kingdom Metazoa; phylum Chordata; order Ceratodontiformes; family Ceratodontidae; genus Neoceratodus; species Neoceratodus forsteri. The sequence continues at coordinate 602,135,586 of CM057456.1, read as the reverse complement.
TCATAAACCCTCCCTCCCCTTCTGCCCATCGCACGGCATGTTCACCCCCCCAATGCACATGTACATATAGTGACATCCTTTCACTATATTCGCAGACCCCCCCCAAACCAGTTTATTTCTGTGGTCTGTACCATTGAGGGCCTCCTTTGGGGTGCAAAACATTGGTGTAACCTTTGACAGCAGATTGTCATTTGAATCTCAGGTGTCGTCCATTGTCTGGATCAGCTTTTACCATCTTAGGAATATCGCAGGGTTAAGCCCCTAGTTCCACCTATGGACCTCCCCATTTTAGTACATACCTTTGTGGCATCCAGACTTGATTACTGAAATGCGCTGTACTGCGGGGTCTCGGGAGGTAACCTCCACTGGCTGCAGCTAGTATGGAATGCAGCTGCTAGGTTGCTGACTGGGCAACCAGAAATCTGTCATATTACTCCAGTTCTGCGTGACATGCGCTAGATGCCAGTGAGGTGGAGGATCCTCTTTATGGTGGGCTTGCTCACCTTTAAGGCCCTACGTGGGCTGGGTCCTAGCTATCTGTTGGACCTTCGTACACCTGCTGTCTTGGTCCATTCCCTCCAGTCCTCCTCTATGGGCCTCCTAGTGATTCCCAGGACAAGGCTAAAGACTGCTGGTGACAGAGCCTTCAGTGTCGAAGGCCCCATCCTGTGGAACTCACTTCCTCCATCTATTTGGGAGGCCCCTTCGGTTGAGGTCTTTAGGGCCCACCTCAAGGCCTTCCTGTTTAATCAGGCCTTCCCAGACCCTATATATCAGTCGTACCTGAGTGCCCAGTCTTATCTTTCTAGAGTTACAGTTTTAATATAGATACTTAGTAACTGTATTTATTTATGTTGCCATTTTTATTGCTTTATCTAATTATTTGTATTGTTAGTATGTTTTTATTGTACGGTACCCAGAGCCTCTGGAACTGGGCACCTGAAAAATAAAATTTGCCTTGCCTGCCGTGCCCCCATTTGGTCACCCTCCCTGCTTGGTAGCCCTGTGGACAGATACCGTGACTGAGTCACCCTTTTTGAAAGTGCTCAATCGTGGTTGCCATTGTCATGGGCTACCATCTGACCTAGGATCCATCACTATCTGACCCTGGATCCTAACTATCTGACCTAGGATCCCTGGTTCTGACCTAGGATCCTTGGATCCTAACTAGGATTCATCGCTGTCTGACCCCAGATCCTAACTAGCTGACCTAGGATCTCTGGATCCTAACTAGGATCCATCACTATCTGACCCCAGATCCTACATCTGTCTTTGCTAAGATTCCTAGTAGGATCCTAGGTGGGATCCCAGCACTATCTGACAGATAGTGGTAGGATCCACAAAAGCACTATCTGAGCAACGCTAGTTGACACCTTTCCTTTCCTTTCCTGCTCCTAGATTCCCCAGTTTTTTTTTCCTCAGCTTTTCATAGCTTTTTACTGGTCAGTTATGAAGCATATTTGGCATCATCACCAAAATCACTCAGATGAGTTTCACTATCAGCACTAGTACTGTGGTCTGTAGGTAAGTACCATGCTCAGGCAGATGTTCTGACCCAGATGAATTGACAAACTCCTCCCATCACCAACATCAATGATACAGGCCTGAGCATGAGCACTGTACTAGGGCAACAGATCAGGAGTGGTGGTGTTTTCATTAGGAACCAATTACACATTCACAGTGTCTGTGGTAGTTACAGGGGCAAGTATGGGTACAGTAGTGGCCTCTGCAGGGGCGCAGGAGGTCAAAGAAGCTGTGGTGGAGACCATACCAGCAGCTACGCTGGGGGCACAGTTGTAGCAGTGGTGGTGATAGTCACAAAACTTGTGCTGGGAGTGGAAGAACCACTGGAAGTTCTTGCTGTAAGGCTGGCACAGGTGATGATGGAGACTGGGAGCACACTATCTGACGAGGAACTAGTGGTGTCAATAACAGCTATGCTAGAAGTTGTGCAAACACTGCTACTACTAGTGGTGCTGGTGGCTGCTGCTTTCAGGAATAGGGAGTCTCTGCTCTAAGGACCTCTTAGTCCCATAAAATGTTAGGGCTAAAAAATGCTGTGTCACTGGCATGGTACTACTAGTGGCTGTGGTGGTGGAGATGGTCCCAATGGTAGTAGTAGTAGTAGTACTAGTATTCTTGGTGTTGCTGCTTCCCCACTTACACTGCTTCCTCTGCCAGAACCTGATCTACTGGGATAGAAAACAAGCTTAGTGTGTCTAGGATGCCTGGAGCATCTATCACAATCTCCTGGGACCTCCAGTTTGGTCACTGAAAAGATGGCCACTTGAAGTGCCGACTCTTCACCTCAGGCTAAAACTATTTTGTTTCCAAAGGGCTCTAATTGTCCTACTCTTGGTAGATTTCATTTCCTTTCATTCTGCCAAAATGAAAAATACCAAAGTTCAGCTAATTGGTTAAAAATTTTCTCTCAGATTTATTTTTTAAAGTTTGTTCCATCATGACCAAGACAGCAAATATCGAGCTGGTAGCTGGTATGACAGCGACTGATTCACTTATCCACAAAATATTTGAGTGTATTCTGAGTGAAGTTTCAAGGGTAAAAAATGCTGTTACTTCACTGGAAGATAGAATGGACAATTTAACTCTCAGAGTTTTGGATCCTGAAGGCACCCTCCACCAGTTTGACATTCAAGGCAACAAGCAGAACACAGAGCAACATATGCTATGGACAGAAATAGCCCCCTCTGGGAGAAAATAGATGATCTTGAGTGTTGGAGCCAGTGCAACAACTTGCATGTTGTGGGAATACCTGAAGGTGCAGAAGGAAAAAAATACCCAGGACTTTATTCAACACTTTTTGACTGAAGTTCTACACCTCACTAATTACTTTGTGGAAATTCAGAGAGCCCACAGATCATTAACGCCCAAGCCTAAGATGGGCAAGAATCTCAGACCCATGCTGGCGAACTTTCTGCATTAAATAACTAAAGATTACTTGCTTCAGCTGGCCATATAGAAGGGACCCCTATACTGTCATGGCCACCGAATATCCCTTTACCAAGACAAATTAAACAAATGGAGGACAGCATTCACAAATGCAAACTGTCAACTACAACAAATAGGGGTCTGCTACCAGATGGTCTACCTGCTCAGTTCAAAATAGAGTGGGATGGGATTTTTCATTCCTTCACTGATCCCCAAGAGGTGGCAGAATTTATCCAAAGGACATGGGGACCCAAACAATCATCAGGGACACATACCCCAAAGCAATCCACTACCACATCTGAAAACTCAAAATTCTGTAGGCATGGAGGAAGCACCGTATTCTCAATTTGCACTTATAAAATAAAAACAAAGCCAAGGCGAAGTTACAAATGGCAAATTCTCATTAAAGGTGGGCAACTTCATGAAGTGATTCACAGAGGCGAATCTGGTAACTTCGCCTAAAATTTGCCTGTGAAGTAAAACTTTGCTGCAACTCTAGTCAATATTGTCCAGTCAACAGAGGGCAGGTGCATGTTAGCAAGGGTATTTCTTAATAATACCCTACTTCTTCTGGTTAATTTATATGGGCCCAAAGAAGACTCTGCCTCTTTCTTCCTGGAAATCTCACAGGTTATATCTAACATGTACCAGGAGGGTGATAAACTCCTTCTTGGGGAGGATTTCAATGAGGTTTGGAATCCCACTGAGGATCACATTCGCTGTGCCAGTATAGTTCCTACTGGAGCTAGGGAAGCTCTATACTGCATGGCAGCAGAATTTCAACTGTTAAACCCCTGGAAAAACATGTACTCCACGGAAAGAGATTTTATATATCATTCAGCTGCTTACTGTGCGAGCAGTAGAATTGATTTCTTCTTCATTCCAGTGCAAGAAATGTAGGAAGATTAGCACATGACAACATGCCCTGTGATGATTTCTGATCATGCCTGTATACATTTTATATTAAGGATAGGACCAGAAATCCCTAAAACACTGAGGTGGCAACTGAATACCTCATTATTGTCACTACTGGATCATATATCATTACCGGGTGGGCAATTAGGGACCAGGGCGGGAAACTATACTACAGAAAACAGGTTGTTTTTTCATCAGGTAGGTGATCAGGGACTGGGATGGGACACTATTCTACGGAAAATTGTATTGTTCATTTTGGGTGGGTGATTGGGGACAGGAGAGAGGGTGGGGGCTGCACTACCTCTGCCAACCACTAGGGTTGCTCAGATTACCACCAGTTTTTTCCCCACAGTATTTTGCTCCAAGCAATGACCTTCACAAAGGCCCTTGTGTGGAGCAAATCCTTGGTTAATGGGATTCAGGGATATGCAGGTGCCCTTCCCCTCATTATCATTGCAGCCCCCCTCACTACTTTGCCCAGGCACAAACCCAGTTTGCGGGTGAAAACTGGGCTTTGTGAATAGCAGCTATTCACAAAGCTGCTGGGGAAAAACTTTGTAAATCCTGACTCAGGGCTGGACAGTTTTTCCAACAGAGTTCTATCAAATAATGAAGCCAAAACTAGAAAAGAATCTCATGCCACATTTGTAGAATCCTTACTGAAAGGCACCCTTCCCTCCACCATGTCTGAAGCCGTTATTACCCTTTTACCAAAGCCTAAGAAAGACACGCAACTGATGTTCAACTATCACCCAATTTTGCTTCTTAATGTTGACATTTCAATTTTGTTCAAGATAATGGCAAATAGGCTAAAACAGTGTAGTCCCAATATTTTATTTATTTATTTTACTTACTTAGTTTTTGTCGATCGGGTAAGTGCACAGACAAATTCTGCCTATTTTCAGGCACAACCTGGGGGAGCGGGATACAGATGAATGACAACTGACCTTAAATCAGATTAAGCTGTTGGAGGTATTTTTAGTGAATGGGGGGAAATCTGGCCAGGGTACTGGGGAAATTTCCTTACTCTGTCTGCAGGGGGAACCCTTGGCCATCTTTTCCAAGATGGCCATTCCAGAGGAGCCTGTAGACAGGATGGATGTCAAAGAGGCAGGGAAGAAGGCCTCCTCCCCTGATCTCTCAACCCAAGAGGCTGTCAACCTGGCAATGGCTGCTGCTAATTTTTCTGATGAAGACATGGCTACTGATGGCTTCTTCTCCTCGGAAGTTATCTGGGAAGAAGCCCTTTCTGTTGGGAAAAGTAAGGTATTGTCACTACAATCTTCTAAGATTACTGAAAATGTAGTGGCACGGGAGCCACATTTGACTTGTATACAAAGTTTACAAGCGGAGAAACAAAAGTGTCTGCAGAAAGCAAAAGAGTTGGAGTCAGAACTAATGTCACTCACTAAACAGGCCACTGTCAAAACCTTGAGTTGGCTGTCAAGAAGTGGATGAGTCAGCCTACAGCTGACATACAAACATCAAAGCTTGTTCCTGTACCAGTGGAGACTATCACTGTGAATGCGCCAAGTGAAGTGCTTATTGCAGCTGGCAGTGAGAATGACTCAGAAGCCATGTGCCAACAGCTGCTTCTTTCACTTTCTTCTCCACCTCCTCAGGAGCCAAGACTTACAAAACAGCATTTAGGATCTGGCAGGCACACCCTCAGCTTACACATCACTGCGAATAACTCCTCTGCTAGGCCTGCTCATGAGACCTCCTCTAACAGCATTTTTTTAGTGTGATCTTTCTACTCTGATGTGGTTAATTTTAATACTATTTTAATACTATAGTTTAAACCCTTTCTATATGTGCCTTTGGTGGTGTCTCATATTGAGAACCTAAGTGTCATTTGTGGGTATCCTGTCTGTTTTGATAGGTACTTTATTTCTCTGTTAAACAACTGAGTATACCTATTGCCTAATACTTTATAGTACATTGTATCTTTTGCTCAGTCTCTAATTTTCTCTTCTTTCTCCAATGTTTTAGAACTGTTTCGTTATTGTGGCAGAGTGTGGTACTGTGTTCTTTCTTGTAGTTCAAGGTGCTTTTGAACTGCTGATTTCTATTGGTTTAAACAATTACATTTTTCTTTTCTATTTTAAAAAATGCTACATCAACTTGGTATGTTGTCACCTGTTTGTTGTTGCTAAGTAGCAGATGTTTTTGCATTGTGCTCTGATTCTGTGATAGAATTAAGCAATAAGGCATGACCAGGGGTTAGATTAACAGTCTGTTAATCACCCACTAGGGGTGTAATGTGGCACGAGGCACAGCCGAGTGCCATATTGCCCCTAGGGGGTGATTAACTGACTGTTAATCTAACTCCTGGGAGTGCCTTATTGCTATTATAAAAAACACGCCAAAAGAAAATAGTTTAAAGTATACCTTTTCAATGTTTTCCTCATTTAGAGGGAGATTTTTAATAAAATAGTTCTTCCACCAACAGTTTAAGAATGCTGGTTCAAAATCAGAATGCATCATTCCACACATTCAGCAGGGCTAGAGGATGGAATGCTGACAGAAAGAATTAATGTGCCATGGTGATCAGGCTGTACATGACAGTATAACATGGATTAATGTAAGGCTGTTGGAATCCTAACAGCCAGTCAGATTGCAGCATTTCTGAGACCCTTTTTATAATCTGTATTAGTAGAAGGTAGATTATTGTGATTGTAGTTACCTTTTGATTGTAAGGATAAAGAGCTTAGATAGAAGTGTATGTATTTTCAAATATTATACGGGAACAGTGGCAGGATTTTTAGGACAGTAAATTAATAAAAAGTTAACTAGGAGAGCTTCAGTAGCAGACAAGTAGTGGAATTGCAGTATAATGTGGGGAGTGGTACAATGCAGTGGCTGTGGGGCAACCATATTCAGGCAGACCTTCTGGACACTGAGGTGCTGCCCCATCTGCATGCATCTATCTGGACTGCGGGATGAGGTAGCCAGACCTGAGCAGAAGTAAACTGGGTCAGGAGTACCATCACCCCTATCCAGGGACCACCCAGTCCAATGCAACTGCCTCAAAGGATGCCAAGAACGAGGAGCACTTGGATGACAGTGGGCTCAGGGAGGGTTAGAGCAATCAGGCAGAGGCACATCCTAGATCCTATTCCACTAAAGAACTCATATGCCACACTGGCAAACAAGGACAACCAAATACAGGTACCCAGAGAAGTGGAAGGAAAGGATGTGGAGGTTAGCCAAGGAGGTGACCTCAGCGGGGAAAGCAGTGGACCCCAGAGGAGGAGGAAGTGAATCCTGGTGGGGGACTCCATCATAAGAGGGATCCAGCTAGGAACACAGGAGGGGGAGGACAGGGAGGTGAGGTTCCTACCAGGTGCCACGGCATGGAGGGATGGAAGGAAGATCCTGGGGATCACTGGGAATGCAAGATGGGAGGGTGAGCTGGATGTCATTATCCACCTAGGTACTAATGACCTGGCAAATAGGGAGCCAAAGGAAGTTCAGGAAGAGTTTAGGAAACTGGGGAGGGGTCTCAAGCAAGTAGCTACTTCTGTCACTTTCTCAGAAGTACTACCTGTGAGAGGCAAGGAGAGCATAGGAGTGCATGCACCAGGAACTTTAACTCATGGTTGAAGAACTGGTGCTGTGAGAAGGTTTGGATTCATTGGTGACTGGGGACCCACCTGGAGGGATGGAGGTTTGTTCAAGCCTGATGGCCTGCATCCATCCTGGAGGGGAATCAAGCACTCAATGATAAGTTTAAATGCTACATTGATAAGCATTTAAACTAGCAAAGGGGGTGGCAGGCCAGCAAGGAGGGTACCTACTTGCTCACCCCCAGCTAGCAGTGAACCAGTGAACCAGAGGAGTGGCTATCTCTGCAAAGCAATGTGCAAAAAGATGGAGATTAGTGCCCAAGAGGTGGATACAGAAAAGGGCAAATTCAGCAGACAGGCAGACAGCAAGGAGAACCAGGGATAAATGACAACCAAGGAAGGGCTGGAGTAGAACAGTGAGACAGTCTAGGGAGGTCAAATCATGGAAAGCCATGTGTGCAAATGCCAGGAGCCTTAGCAACAAGATGGAAGATCTGGAGGCTGTCATGGTGCAGTCAGACCTGGATATTGTGGTCATCACTGAAACCTGGCGTAATGATAACCATGACTGGGAGATGGCCATACCTGACTACAACATATTCAGAAGAGATGGAGCAGGCAGGAAGGGAGGAGGAGTGGCACTGTATGTGAAAAATTACATAAGGGCCACAGAGATCCAGGAGGAACAAAATGGGGGAGAGATACTGTGGGTTAAGCTGAAAAGGAAAATGGGGACAGCCATCCACACAGGTGTGGTCTATAGACCACCAGCCCAGGAGGAAGAAACAGATAGGGAGTTGATGCTAGCCATCCAAAGGATGGCAGACAAGGGTGAGGTAGTACTGGTTGAGACTTCAATATTCCAGATGTGAACTGGAGCATCCCAGCAGCAGCATCAACTAGGAGCAGATTTATCCTGGACTCCTTCAGGTGCCTTCCTCAAGCAACTGGTCATGGAACCAACTCCAGCAGAAGGCAATACTGGACCTTGTGCTCACAAACAGGGACAGTGTGATGGGGGTAACAGTGGGGAGCACCTGGGAAACAGTGACCACCAGTCATTGTGGTTTGAAATCACAGAGAGTAGAACCAAATCACACAAAAACACGTATCCTGGATTTTAGGGGTGCAGACTTTGGGAAAATGGGGAGATACTTGAAAGAGGCATTAAGGGGAATGGGACAGGAATCAGGGGTTGAGGAACAGTGGGCAGCATTTAAAATGGGGATTACAAGAACAACAGAATTATGTGTTAAGCAGGTTAGCAAGAGGAAAAGGAAGAGGAGACCATTATGGTTTTCCAAAGAGGTAGCAAAGAAAGTGAAAGCCAAAAAGATTGCATTCAGGCAATACAAAAAGACACAGGCAGAAGGGGATAGGGAGAAGTACCAGGAGAAGCAAAGGGAGGCAGGGAGGTCAGTAAGGGAAGCCAAAGCTCAGACAGAAGAACACATTGCAAAATCAGTGGGTAGAGGGGACAAAACCCTTTACAGCTACGTAAGTGAAAAAGAAAGACAAAGGGAGGGATAGTGAGACTGAAGAGGAGGATGGGGAGCAGGAGGATGACAACAGTAAAGCTGACATACTGAACAGGTATTTCTGCTCAGTCTTTACTGAGGAAGAGGAGGGTAATGGGTCTGAAGGGAGCACAAGGGGTGAGAATGGTGCAGAAATGGACAAAAGTCCCTTTACATGAGAAGGGGTCCTGAAGGAACTGGAAGTAATAAGAGTTGATAAAGCAATGGGGCAAGATGGGGTGCACCCCAGGGTCCTCAAAGAACTAAGAGATGTGGTGGCTGAATCTCTGGCTATCCTGTTTAGCTGATCACTGGAAACAGGGGAGGTACCCAAAGACTGGAGGACAGCAGATGTAGTCCCCTTATACAAAAGTGGGAACAAAGAGGAAGCAGGGAACTACAGACCAGTCAGCCTCACCCCGGTAGTGGGAAGATCATGGAAGCACTACTGAAGGAGAGATTGTGGAACATCTGGTTGTCAATGGACTACAGCACCCAAGGCATCATGGTTTCACCAGGGGAGGCTCATGCCAGACCAACCTCATTTAATTTTTTGACTGGGTGACTAGGGAGGTGGATCAGGGGAGGGCAGTGGACATGGCCTATCTGGACTTCAGCAAGGCCTTTGACACTGTGCCACATAGAAGACTATTACACAAACTGGGGAATATGGGTGTGGGCAGGACAGTAGTGTGGTGGGTAGGTAACTGGCTGGGTGGCAGGACACAGAGGGTGGTGGTATATGGCTGTCACTCCACAGAGGGAAGAGTGACCAGAGGGGTACCACAGAGATCAGTGCTGGGACCGGTCCTATTCAACATCTTCATCAGTGACATTGCGCAGGACCTAGAAGGCAGAATTTCACTGTTCGCTGATGACACAAAGCTCTGTAACAGAGTAGACACACCAGAGGGTGTAGACAGAATGAGAAGTGACCTGCAGAAACTTGAAGAATGGTCAGGGGTTTGGCAGTTGAAATTCAATGCAAAGAAGTGCAAGATAATGCATATGGAGACAAAACCCTGGCACAATATATCAGTTGGGGTGAGGATATAGCATGCACCAAGCAGGAAAGGGATCTTGGGGTATCATCTCTGATGACCTCAAGGTAGGGAAACAGTGTGACAAGGCATCAGGTAAAGCAAATAGGATGCTGGGATGTATAGGCAGGGGCATTACCAGCAGGAAAAGGGAGGTCATAATTCCACTATACAAGACACTAGTGAGGCCCCACCTGGAGTACAGTGTACAGTTCTGGAGACCATACCTCACGTAAGGACATAGACAGGGTAGAGAAGGTTCAGAGGAGGGCAACAAAGATGGTGCATGGATTGCATCAAAGTCCTATGAAAACAGGTTGAAGGAACTGAACATGTACTCCTGGAGGAGAGGAGGGAGAGAGGGGATATGATAGAGACATACAAGTATCTTACAGGGAGGAACAGGGTGCAGGAAAACACTATTTTTAAGCGAAAAAGTTGTTCCAGGACTAGAGGGCATGGGATGAAGTTGGAGGGAGGACGATTCAGATGAAACACGAGAAAGAATTTCTTCACAGAACAGGTGGTGGACAAGTGGAACACCCTGCCAGAGGAAGTGGTGGGGGCTGAAACAATCACGGGATTTAAGAATTATGGGATAGACATAAAGAAATTCTGGAAGTCAGGGGTAAGGTGCAACAGACTTCTAGGAAAACAAACTGAACTTACAAGCTCAAATGGGCAGACTGGGTGGGCCATAGGCCCTTATCTGCCAACACTGTCTATGTATCTATGTATTTTTTTCTTTCTGAAAAAACCAAACCATCCTGGCTGGAGTAAGCCCATTTCGGAAACTTCACCGAACTCCTGTTTACACATAGGGATACAAACCATTTTTCAAAGGAATTTTATTCACAAGGATTGATTTTTTCTTTATTTCTAAATCCATACATACTCTAACCTCCTGTGTTACTTTGGTAGAATATTCAGACCACAAACTATAATCAATAAATTGTGGTTCCTTAGAAGTAATAATTGGTCCAGGGTATTGGAAACTTAACCCTAAAATTTTATTGGAGACTGCTTATTTACAGAATATTATGTATTTTGTTATATGCAAAAAATCATTACTTGATCTATGTGATTACCCAGTTACTTGGTGGCTGGAAACTGAAAATGAGATTAGGGCCCTTCTGATATGGAATTATAAGCAACTAAAAAGTAATGGTTATGTGGAATATTTGCAAGACAGGAAACAGCTACAGTACCTATATACGCTTTCACAAACAACAAAACATGATTTTTCAGACCAAATAATGAATTTAAAATAAAAAATGGTACAATATCATGGAACATTAATAGAAAACCTTAAACAGCAACAACAATTTGGGGTGCAAGGCACGTTTGAGAATATTTTCCCCCTTATTAGGAATCAGGACCAGATTAAAAAAAAGGTAATTGAGGCATTATATGATACACAAATGAAGATTCAAACTTCTAAATTGAAAATTTTAAATATTGTATCCAATTATGCAGAAACCTTGTTTAGAAAATCTGAAACAGCTTGTTGTGATTTTCAGCCTTTATTTCAGAAGCTAGAAATACCTGTTGTCCCTCAAGACCTGATAGATGGCCTAATCCAACCCTTTACTACAGTAGAGGTTTTAGAAGCCATTACATAACTTACAAAAGGGGAATCTCCAGGATATGGTGGGTTAACCGGAGAACTTTACAGTATTTTGGGCCAAGAAATTTTACAGGAGCTTACAAATGTTTATAATACCATTGTACAACAAAACAAGGTACCATTAGAGATAGCTTCTGACGTACTTATTTTTTTTACATAAAAAGAAATAGAAAAGAGTTAACTAATTGGTGGCCAATTAGTCTACTAAATAATGATTTTAAAATTCTGACAAAAATGTTAAACAACTGTTGGCTGTTTCTAAACATGTTCTATCACCCGCACAGTCATGTACAGTACCAGGTGCTAATATCACAGATCAGATAATTTTATTAAGAGAACTATTTGACAGACATAATTTAACTACTTAAAAAGGCTATATATTGTCATTAGATCAGAAACAGCCCTCTGACAATGTTAATCATAATTTTCTATGGCAAACTTTATTGTATTACGGCATACCAGCCACTTTTGTTAATTGGTTACAAGCTTTATATAGAACAGCTACAGTAAGGCCTTGTGTTAATGGCTTTCTTGGACCATATGTACACATACAAAAAGGGGTTAGACAGGGATGTCCAGTAAGCCCCTTGCTGTATGTATTTAGTATAGACCCTCTCCTACGGATACTTAATACAGCAACTAATATTCAACAATTACATTTACCAAATGTAGAGCTCCCATTCAAAGCCATGGCTTATGCAGACAATGTAGTAATATTGGTAGGAGACAGTTGCTCCACAGAAAAAGCAGTGGAGACATGCCATGAATATCTAACCTATTCGGGAACATGTTTGAACCTCTTTAAAAGCACTGGAATGCTTTTCAGTGACGAGGGCAGTTCTCCGGATAACATAGCTGGAATCTCTATCACATCAGAAAAGGTGAAAATCCTAGGGATAAATTTTGGAGGACCACAAATGGATATAGATAATTGGGATGCTAAACTACAAAGTGGAACTCAGATGGTACAGAGCTGGAATCAGAGAAAAATGAGTTTTCAGAAATGAGTGTACCTTATTAAAAACATATCTCATTCCAATTTTTACATATATAAGTGCAATATTTCCAGTTCCTAAAACAAGAGAAGTCAGGCTTTACAGTCTTTTTTTTTTCAGTCCCTTTGGGGAAGTAGGCTAAACCCCATTAAATGCAACATACTTTATTTACCAATAAAACAAGGGGGGCAAAACATGATTAATCCTATTATCTTTTTTTCTGTCAGTTTTTATACATAAACCTCAAACCTTAACTAATACAGAATAAGAAGTGTTGGGGTCCTCTTCTATGACAGTCAATGTCACCTTGGTACTCAAATTGTGAAAAAGACCAGTTGAAATTGATTAAAATCTTACCCTGGACACCACCATATTTAATAGATATTTATCAAGCTGGGATTATGGGGGATAGGAAGGGAGAGAGTATTGTTGCAAACCAAAAAACAACTATGTACAGTAGGTAAATATGTGAAACTTATTTCAGAGAACATGACACCTTTCCTAAATGTCCTCTAAATAATAAGGATGTCCTCTTGGAGTTTGCCACAGAAAAAAGAATCCCAGTAAGATTCAGGGATATACATTGGCTGACAAGTCATGAGCAACTAAATGTTAAAGATAACCAAAAACATAAAAAACCAGAAGAAAGAAGTTGTTCTAGACTAAAATGTTTCAACTTGCTAGAAACAATATCACACTTGTTTTTCACTTGTACTTATATTACAAAGTTTTGCGATTTTATGTACCAGAGCACTAAAGGGATAATTTTTCAGCAGCTATCTTATAATTCTTTAATGTATGGGGAATATCCACAGTCTTGGGTGAAATGGGATAAAGGTACATTGAGAATCATTTTGGTAGTAATTAAATGGCATATTTGAAAGGTTTTTATTTACCCTACAACAAATTGAGTTTTCTTATGATGATTTGTATAATAACATTTTTAAAGACCTAAAAAGTATTTATTTTATAGAACCAAAACAAATGGATAATAGAAGATTACAAAGTTGTTGGAGAAACTTATTATGGATTACAGATAATGATGTGCCAATAATGTGATATGAGTTAAGAAGAGGGTTTTTTGCAAAATGATATGATTTTCCTCTTTATTTCTTCTTTCTACTTATGTTAATTAACTACATATGGTCTGTATAGTTTGTCATTGTTGATGAATCAGAATATTTTGTGTGATTTCTAAATTAAAAATTCCCCTACTCTCTGGGAGATGGTTCTGTGACTGGTGCTGCTATGGCTAGTCTGCCCAGGCCGTCATGGAGTTCAGACATGCAGGAGGCCAGGGAACAGGCTTATTCCCCAGTCTCAGGCTCTAGTAAGGCTGATTCTGAGAAGCATGGTACTGAGTTGGTGGAGGTTGTGCCTTCCCTACCTGAGGACGAACTGCTGCAGGATGGTCTGTCTCTTGATGCATCTGATGGGGAGATTAGAGAGCAGCTTGCTGCTGAGGAATGCAGATTCTCTGCGAGGAAGGCAGAACTGGAGAAGCTGCTAATGAAGCGTGTTGGGTCTGGAGTTGTGTCAGATGGCAGTGCTCGGGCAGGAGTTCTGGTGGCACATATGGAAGTAGAAATGGCGAGGGAGTCAGTGGCATCTGCAGGTCTGGCACTGGAGGTTTTTCGGTGGATGTGATTGCTTGTTCTGTCTCATAGCAGGTACATCAGCTGGCAACTGGTAAGCGTGTTATGGACTGTGCTGAAGAGTCAGCTATAGTTTTGCAAAAGGGAGATTTGCATGTTCAGGATACTGCTGGGGTATGCATTGGTCATCTTATGTCTGATTCTGTTTTATCTCCTGAATGTGCTGTTTTACCTACCGGGTTTCTATCTCATGTGTCCCCTGAGACTTGCTTACTGCTAGAACAATCTGACGAATTACAGAGACAGGCTTGCTGTTATGGTGGGGGGGGTCTCTACACCCTGTATACCTGTTCCTGTTACTGTTACAGCAGTGGGTGTTGTTGTCTCTGCCCCTTCCCCGGCAGACTGGATTTCCCATACATTAGAGGCTGCAGGGTGGGTGAAGAAATAGGATGGTACTGGATGGGACACCAATGTTTTTGCCTTGGAACAGACTGCTAAGGTTCCAATGTCTTCTGAACCTAATCCTGGGTCAGACATTCAGGCTTCCCCATCACAAATCACACTTGGGCAGGTTGCTGTACTCTCTGAGACCCCCTGCAGCCTCTGGACTGGGGGACCTCTTAATGGCAATTTCAGAGTTGGAGAGGGATACAGTTGTTCCTGTTTTGTGGTCTGACTCTCCCCACCGCCTCCCTAGTCCCTTTAAATCCACAACAGGTCTCCCCTGTGGATGAGAATCAGGCAGGATCCTCTAAATTAACTGTCTCTGAGAGCCCCCCATTACAAGCTACAGCTAATTTGCAGATGGTAAAGCCTTCAGTTTGGAATGCTGGGGTAAGAGAGAAGCTGTTCCCTTCTCGTATGAACTCTGCTTTGGAACCGGCTATAAGACGCAATGCAGTTCGATTAAAGTTTAGTGGTGCAGCCTCAGATGCACCTGATAAGTTATTTGTGGGTCGAGCACTTCTTAAGAACAGTATGAAATTCTATGCTTACGAAATTTACGCCCTAATTCATATGCCTGGGGATGCTATCTATGACATTAGTTTTAAGCATCCTAATGGCCTGGAATATTTTTGGACTCAATATAATTTACTGAAAACTGGACCAGTATGGAAACCTTTCCTTGCCATACCTTTGACTAAGTCTATGTATAAAATGATTACTATTCTCTTTAGGAATGAGGGAGTCAATTTGGCAGACATTACCAATTGGTTGAAACAGAGGTGTAAAGTCACTGGTTACCCTGACCCTATTTTGGATGAGAAACATCTTTGGACAGGGGGGTGGAGATTTAAGGTTACACTCAATCAAGAGCATGGCATAGTACAACATTTACCTAATTGTTTTTTTTTAGGTCGTGACAGGGGAGTATTGTTTTATCCAGGGGAGCCCAGAGCTTGCTATAAGTGTGGTGCTGTGGGTCACCTGAGCAATGTGTGTGAAAAGCAAAAATGTGGACTATGTGGGGACTTTGGACATGTTGGTGCTCATTGTAGACAACCGCAGAAATGTAATTTATGTGAAGAGAGGGGTCATAATTTTAGGGACTGTCCCTGGGCATCTCATAATGGGGTTGATCAGTCTGTTCATGCTGAACATGAGGTTTATGTTACTGCAGCACAGAAAGAAAAATTGAAAGTCAGTAATTTAATGGATCAGCTGGCTGCCAGGGAAAAATTCCCTGTTAAACACCCTGCTGTTAACCCACCTTCTGAGTCTGTACTTGTTCCAGTGGTTGTTTCTGACACCTCCCTTGCTTCCTCTACACCCTCAAAAGATGTCTTTCAAGATCTGGTGATTTGGGGTCCCCCTTTGGTTCAGGCACAGGAAATTTCGGATCATGATTTAAAAATTTCTATGGTGTAAACTGCTGATACCTTGCCTGATCTTGCTGTAGTTCAGGATGTGGAAGAGGATGTAATGCCCCCACCTGGGCGGGGGGAGAACATGCCTTTTTGGAGAGTAATGAGGTCCAAGGCTGCACAGAAGATTCCTTCTGTTGTGGACAATTTGGTGGTTCAGAACCCTTTTGACGTACTTATGAATGTACAAGATGGTGTTAAGGGTGATGAGTCTGAAGGCTCATCAGTGACCTCCTCACTAATTGAAACCCCAGTTGAGACTAGAATGGTTGAGAAGCCTAAGCCAAAGAAATGGAAGGAAAGGAAGTAATGGGATTATTTGTCTCTTTAGCTTGTTTTTTTTTTTTTTTTCTTATGCAGACTGATTTTCTTATATCTACTATTAATGTGATAGTATTCATAATTGTCAAAAATGTATGGTTACATTTGCTAGTTTGCATAATACACTAGGTCAGATTATATTTTTACAGGATACCAGATTACACACTATTTCAGAAATAGAGCAAGCTAAACATGATTGGAGGTGGGGGCCATCTTTATGGTCGGTGGATGAGGTACCTTGTTCAGGTAGTGGGATTTTGTTTACTGCTTTGTCTGTTCGGATTCCGAAGGTTGTAGATCTTGCTTCTGGCAGGGTGATGATTGTGGATATGCTTCTTTTTGGGTTAGCATACCGTCTGATTAATTTGTATGCACCACAGTCTAAAGCTGATAGAGTGGCTTTGTTTCGTCTTACTGAGCGTTATCTCGCCACTTCCAAATTGATACTGTGGGGTGGAGATTTTAATTGATGTTTGTCAGCTAGGGACTGGGGTTGACAGACTCAGAAAGTTTATAGTGATATGAATGCACTGCTCAATATTTTAGGTACAGCTGACCTCCGTGATGTTTATGATCTTACAGGTAAACTTCTGGAACATGCTTTTTATAAGGGTAGATTGTCAACTTGTATCGATTTTTGGTTTGTTTCCCCCAGTTACCTATTGCAGCGGTTAGTATAGTACCTCTGGAGACTTCAGATCATGTACAGGTGCAGGCTAAAACTGGTTTAGTGCATGATATTTCCTTTGGAAGAGGTTATTGGATACTGAACACTACTATTTTGACACAGGAGGTAGTACGGGAAGGAGTGATTGATTTACTGAATTCAAGACAGGATGTTAGCTTTTTATATGATTCCTGGGAACCTGGTGGGAGGATACTAAAAGAGATCTTAGGGATTTTTTGAAGCAGGTTTCTGGGTCTTTGGCTACTTCCAAGTATTTGGCATATCTGCATCTCAGAGCACAATATTTAAAACTTTTGTCACAGGCTTGGGATGATGGTACTGAGAATCATGTCTTGTTGCAAATGATTAAAACACAGATGTGTGAATATCACACTAGATGGGAGGAAGAGATGGGAAAATGTCAGCATTTTGCCACTGTGGGGAAAAAGGTGATGGTTAATCCTTATGAGGTTGATCTTCAGGGTGTACAGAAATTAACTTTGCAGGCTTTGTATGGGCAAGATGGGAGGTTGTATTCTACCCATTCAGGTCTCCAAAAGATTGTTACGGAATATTTGTATAATAAGTATCAGAAGGCTGCAAGGCAGAAACAGGCCTCTTTGCTGAACATTGGGTCGCTGCCAGAGATTCTGCAATATGATTTTAACTCACTGTTAAGTCCTATTACAGTGGATGAAATTGGTAGGGCAATAGAGCATTTGTCAGCCCAAACTGCCCCGGCTTTGAAAGGCATCTCCAATGAATTTTACAAAACATTTAAGCCCATTTTGGTTGATGTCCTATGGGAAGTATTTCAGGAAATTTTAGATGGAGGAGCTTTGCCCACTAGTATGGAAGATGGGGTGATGATATTTTTATATAAGAAGGGGGACTCACGGTATTTAAAGAATTGGAGGCCTTTAAGTCTCCTCAATTCTGATTATAAGATTTTCACCAAAATTTTAACAACCCGTTTAGCTAGGGTAGCTCAGTATATTGTGCTTTCACATCAGACGTGTGCCATACCCAGTAGGTGTATTCAGCAGAATTTAATTTTTATCAGGGAAGTGTTTGATCAGGGTTTGGCTGGAACTTTAGATGATTAACTAATGTCCTTGGATCAGGAAACTGCTTTTGATGCTGTAAGGCATGATCATTTATGGGATACCCTCCAGTTATGTGGGATACCAATTCCTTTTGTTTCCATACTTCAGTATTTGTATGGTAGGGCAATGATGATGCCATTGCTTAATGGGCATTTAGGGACTCCAGTACAGCTTCGAAATGGTGTTAGACAAGGTTGTCCGTTAAGTTCGTTATTGTATGTTTTTGCAACTGACCCCCTTTTATGGCTCATAGAACTTGATTTCCGAATTTGACCTGTTTGTGATATAGTTGGGACTGTGTATCCAAAAGTGACTGCATATGTGAATGATTGTGCAGTTTTAGTCAGGGTTCTGGATTCAGGGCAGAGGGTTTTAGATGTGTTATCAGACATGCATGGTTGCACTGGAATTACATTGAATCTTTCAAAGTGCAAACTGCTTAGTTTAGGTAATGCGGTTGTTCCTTTGAGTTTTTCAATTCCAGTTAAGCAAGGAGAGGCTCAACTATTAGGCTTGTTGTTTGGTACTAGGCAGGCAGAACAAATGAATTGGGATATGGTTTATGATACTGCTCACTGTAAGATTTTGTCTTGGAAATTGTGGAAGATGACAAGAAAAAAAAGGGTTTATTTACTGACAGCTTACATTTTGCCTATTTTTTTTGTATGTATCCCTTATTTATCCAGTGCCTTTTCATATGCATGCTAAGCTGATGGGTTTGTTCTTTTTATTGCTTTGGGGGAGTCATCTGAATCTGGTAAAATGTGTGCACACTTACAGGCCTCGAAAAGAAGGAGGGCTTGATATGGTTCAGCCTTTAGTATATTTGTTTAGTAATTTTATTTACAGTAATATTCGACTGCTATTACTTGGGGGTAAGGGCATTGGTGTTGCTAGTATGGAACGTTGGGAGCCTCAGTTTTTGGAAGCATGGGGGAGGGGTAAGTGGCATGTTGCTGATAAATGCTTACCTCTTTATATGCAGACAGCATTGACATATGTTAGAGTATGGAAAATTGTGTTACATTGGTTTCTAGACACTGATAGGAAGAAGTTTTATAAGACAGTTCTTACACATAGTTTTTTCAGAGGATCCGGTGTTTTTGATCCCTTCCCACTTTGACTGCCAGTTGTTACTGGACAGTATAGTTGAGCCCAGGATACCCTTGAAAATTCAAGATGTGGTCTGGTTATGTGGACACCAGAAGTTAAATGTTAAGGGAAATCAGAAGCACAAAGCGCATGATGATAGACTTTGTATGGTAGGCACTTGTAGTGGTCACATTGAAACCATGCAGCATTTGTTTTTTAACTGTTCTGGTTCTCCTGGTTTTTGGGTCTCTTTAGCTGCTTTATGCGGTGTACCTCTGTTTGAACATATGACGTATGATATCTTGATATTAGGACAACTGGGGGTTGGATGGAGAAAATGGAATAGAGGTACGGTTTGGGTTATTTGGCTTGTTTAAAATGGGTAATCTGGCAAACTAGATGCCTTAGGGTGTTACAACAAAAATAATCACTGTATGGGATATGTTGTGCCAAGTACAGATGGAATTGGATAAGGTGTATCATTATGAATTTCATACACTGGGGGAATTGTTTTCTAGGCGTCTTTGGGAAGGGTAGATTGGGTAGGGTAATATATCTATGTACTCTCTGAGTGCTCTTTATGGTTCTGCATAGTTTTTGATTTTTCACTGTCATTTTCTTGTTTACTTATTTTGTGGAGAATTACCTGTTCTAATCTATTATATTCTTTTGTAGTGGTACCTAGTATAGATTATGTTTTGCATTTTCCTTTTTCTTGTTGTTCTTTTTTTTGCATTCTCTACTGTATGTTTGATCTTTGTTCTGAACCCTTGTTTTTCTTCAACTCTGTATTTTAGTGAAATGTATCTTGATTTTTTTCTGTAACTGTTTTTGTTGCATATTAAAAACTTCCCCATCTCTTTTCAATAGGTACCATGGGATCTTTAACATCCACCTGAACTACCACCAATCCAGGCAGATGGGACCTCAGTTTAACATCTCATCCAAAAGACAGCACCTTTCTCATGCTGCACTACATTGTCAGTACTGGGATATTAAACCAAGTGCCAGATGTGGGAACTGAACCCACAGCCCTCTGATCTCCCAGCCTCAGAGGTGAGTGTGCTACCTACTGAGCCACTGACACTGATGGTCTTATTAATGTAGCTCACCAATAACAGGCAAAGAGGGTGGAAGAGCAAAGTTTAAGGGCAGCACAGGATACCTTAAAAGCTCAAGATCCTCCCCCTGTACAAGCATCCCACTGCTCACAGAAACCCTAAGTCCTAGCCTATGGATGCAGAACCTACAACCTCAGTTCAGTCCACCTCTGCTTTGGCTGTAGAGACTCCTCCCTCCAGTTCACGAAGGGAGCATTAGTATCTCCAAGTTATCCCCCCCCCCGCTCCCACTGGAAAGGAAAGACCTTTTAAATTAGTAGCCCAGAAAAAGAGAACTAGACTGGTCAAGCCTGTACCCAAAAGATCTGATGAAGTGGGGTCTCAACAGGTTGCAGACTCTCACTCCTAGAAAGCAGGGAACAAATACGCAGCATTTAATTCTGAAGGGACAGAAAGAGAATCTGATGAGGAAGGTACTGACACCTCCTCCATTGCTTCAACTACAGATACAGAGGAGGGTGGGGGGGAAGATTCAATAGCCAAAAGAACAAGGCAGAGGCGGACCTCTAAAACACCGTAGTTACCCCACCCATTGTTTATGGTGCAGATTTCATTCTATTTCTTCCTAATGCATAGACTCACCATATCCACTCTTAACATCAATAGCACTAAAAGTCAATGAAAGTGAGTGGGGGCTCTGTATACTCTGCAAAAACACAATAGTGATATTTTGTGCATTTAAGATACACATCTTAAAACTCATTTTGAGCTTCAGCAGGTCTCCAAATCATGGTCTTTGGGCCCTTCCGTTTTGTCCATCGGGGTTGACACCTGTAATGTGGTGCTCCTCCTACTGAATAACCCCCTCCTCAAAGTGTTTCAGCTGGTAGACTTTCACCCAGGTAGAGCCCTTCTTTAGATATTTCCTTTTTTTCCCCAAATGGTTTCAGCTCATAACTACCTATGCCCCCTGACAAAGGCTCAAAGAGTAGCTTTATTTAAGGAAATGCAGCCCTTCCTCCATACATCACATGTCTTGGTTTGGTCAGGTGATTTCAACTGTGGCCTAAAACAACTGGACAGGGGTTTACAAACTGACAAATTATTTTGTGACTCCATGGCCCTGAAGCAAATATTAAACACTGCAGGTCTGTTGATGCATACCGAAAACTGCACCCCTCAGGTAGATTTACTTATTTTTGAGGTACCCGTAAAACTTGCATAGACTTTATATTTAGTTCTCCAGTCCTGAGAATTTTAGACATCTGCAACTTACCAAGTGAATTTTCAGATCATGTGGCAATCAAAATAAAGATCACATGGGATTCAGCTCTACGTTGTAAAAAGACCAAATGGAGGTTGAATGACTGTGTTAAATGACACAAAAATATGGAAAATATGGAGGGAGGAAGGAATGGACTGCTAGGCTTTCTGTAGTTAAGTGCTATGATAAAAATTCTGAATGGTGGGAGGACATAAAATCATCCTGGTAGGTTTTATTTCAAAATCGGGCTAACTGTATTGTGAATAAAGATCATTTACATTATTTACAATTGAGACACTAATTACAACACTTAATTTCGCAAGCTGAGCTGACGCATTATGATTTTGTTCCCCAGATCAGTAATATTAAAAACCAGATGACAAATACACAGTACAACCATGCCAAATCCCTTGCTCAGGAGGTAAGGTTTGACACTCATGTACAGAAATGTTCCTTAGATCCTTATAAGGAATGTGAGGCCAGGATCGACAGTAGAGTGATAACAGAGCTTCAGACTCCTACTGGTCAAATGGTCACAACACCACAACAGATATCACAGGTGGTTGATCACCACATACAGGATGTTTTTTAGAGAAGATTCAAAACCTAGATGCCATGCGGTTACCCCCCAACAGCAACATTTCACCAGTGAGGTCCCCCACAGCAACTACAGTGCCATGCCACTGTGGGAAACCTGCTGAAACCTGGCACTGTCTGTCGGGGTCCTGCACCTCCCCAATCAGCTCCGACTCAGAGTTGATAATGTTTAAGTGGGGGGTGCAGCCTCTTGCATGGGGTGTTGGGGGGGTGAAGCCCCCCCAAAGAAAACAAGGATGGACAGTGTGAACCGGCAGCTGACTGCAGAATGTGGTCAACCTGCCAGTGTCGCTGATGGGGCATTCGACAACAATTTTGTCTAGCCCCCTGTTGTGGATCTGATGCCATGAATTGTCTAAAGTCCTTAGGTCTGCCCCAAGTTACAGAAGAAGATGCAAGAAATTTGATTCAGGATATCTCCACTGAGGAGGTGGTTCATATCATCACTCAGCTGACCTCAGGTAAAGCCCCTGGTTCTGATGGACTAGGGTCAGGACTATATAAAATGTTCTGTTCCGATATAGCTCCAACCTTATCTATCCTATTTAATTACGTGTTGGCCACTTCTAATTATGCTACATTTATGCAGGGCAGTTTTAGTTCTCCTGCACAAGAACGGCCCCAGATCTGACATAGGCAACTGGCATCCTATCAGTTTACTTAACACTGATCTCAAGATTCTGAGCAAGATTTTATTGTCCAGATTGTTACAGGTTTCGAAATATCTTAGCCCCTCACAAACTTGTGCTATTCCTGAAAGAAAGCAACAGGATAATCTGATTGTTCTATGAGAACTCTTTTTTCAAGGGGCCCAGGAGGGTGTACAGGGTTACATCATAGGATTTGACCAAGAAAAGACATTCAACAGATTATCACATGATTTTCTGTTTTCTACTCCATCTGCCTTTGGTATTCCTAAGGTATTTGTCAATTGGATTTTACACATGTACAAAAGTGCCCTTATTATACCTAATGTTAATGGATGGTATGGTAGGAAGATTAGGATTGGTAGAGGTGTCAGGCAGGGATGCCCTCCCAGTCCCATCCTTTATGTGTTTGAGATTGATGTTTTGATTAGACTTTTAATTTCCAGTAGGGTATAAAGGGGATCACAGACTCTCCAAATTCCCCCACTACAAAAGTTCTGGCCTATGCGGATGATTTAGTCCTTACACTTGCCCCTACTTCTTCCGAGGCTTCATTGTCTATCACATTGCAGGCTTTCTTGGCTATGTCTGAGTCCAAGGTTAGCCTAGGGAAAAGTAGAGGGGTTAACCTGGGGTCCTCCATTGTACCTCTATCAGGGTTTATTACAGAAATCAAGGTCTCACAGGATCCTATTTCAGTTTTGGGTATAGAATTTAGCCCTGGGATATAGCCTTTCAGAACTGGGAGAAAGGGGTGTCTCAGGCCAAACGGTTGGTTAGTGGGTGGAAAGGACAACAACTCTCAAAAAAAGCAAAGGGTGGTTCTGATTAAAACCCTTTTGGTTCCCATTTTTTTCTATTTATGTTATATTTATCCCCCCCCGCAGGAGCTTTATAACTAGTCTTTATAGTGTTTTCTTTCAGGCCCTATGGGGGTCCAGATTCAGCCCAGTTAAACAGGAGTTCATTTATCATGCAATTCTGGAAGGGGGCTTGAATATGATACACCCTGTAGCCTTCTATTTTAGCATTTTTCTGTGCTATAATATAGGCCTAGCATTGAAACTTTGGGGTTAAAGTATGGAAGCCCCTGGTAGATAAATGGCTACAACCATGTCGACCATCATGGGTATTGGGTAAAACATGGCTACTAGGCAGAAATCTGGTTGTCCCCCCAGTGTGGCCTAGATGGCCTCAAGAATGTTATAAAATGGGGCCTTAGCCCAGGTCAGTTACAGACAACACACAGGAAATCTATCTACAAGATGGTTTTATAGGCAGAATGTCAGACAGCTGTGGAATTCCCATTCTCTCAGTCACCTCAGGTCAAAGGGGTTCTTAAGCAACTCAACTATACCAGGATTCCCCCTGGTTCGGCAATTACAGCAGGCTGAGTGTCAGAGGGAATAACAAGCATAAGCAAATTTCAGGTAGGTATTGTCCCAGGGATTCCTGTGGGCAAATTCTTGAGACACAGCAGCATTTATTTCTGGATGGTGTTTATATAAAATACTTTTGGGTTTTTCTTGCCGCTATATGGAAGCAGCCCCTTTTTTATCTCTGATATATCTAATTGTGGTATATGGACCCTTAGCTGGGCCCTGATGTAAATATCAGAATGAATCAGTGCATGTTATATTTGCAATTAATAGATATTTTATTTGGCAGGCCCGATGAATGTGGGTTGTCTAGCAAAGACTGGTGTCCCATTTAGAATTGTTCTCCAACATACAGAAGACAGTACAAAAAAACTTCCAGTTAGACACATCATGTTTTCCTCCAGAAAACGTGAGACACCTATAGGTTAACTGTGAGGAATGGTTATCTTAAATTGGTTACTTAACTGTGTTTTTGTGTGCTTGGGTGATAACCTGTTTAGTTTCTTTAAGAACATGAATTTTTTTTGTTGTTGTTTGAAATGTAGTTTCTTTGTATTTTCCTTGTGTGATATTTTATTTTTGTATAATTTTGTATTTTGCCTTGTTCATGAATGTAATGAAATCCACTTTTCTATTAAAGATACCTCTACTCCTTTTGAAAAGTGCCATGGGATCTTTAACATCCACCTGAACAGGTAGATGGGACCTCGGTTTAATGTCTCATCTGAAAGACAGCACCTCAGGAGTGCAGCACTCCCCTCATGCTGCACTACAGTGGCAGTATTGGGATTTAACCCAAGTGCCTGGTATGGGGCTAGAACCCACAGCCTTCTGATCTCCCGGCCTCAGAGGTGAGTGTGCTACCTGCTGAGCCACTGACACTGACAATACCATTAGCCACCATCAAACAGGATTTGTCAAAGGACGTTTGGCCATGGACAATATTAGGGTGGCAATCAATGTTATGTGGTCTGCCTCTAGGGTAAAACTCCCAAGTATTCTAGCTAGTGTAGACACAGAGAAGGCATTTGATTCCATAGAATGGCTGTACCTTTGCTAAGCAATGGCCACAATGGGCATAGGCCCAAATTTTATAGCATGGGTGCAAGTTCTTTACAAAAACCCTACAGCTTGTCTTCTGACAAATGATGTCATCTCACCTGCTTTTCAACTTAAAAGGGGAATGCATCAAGGCTGACCATTATCTCAGCTGCTTTTCCTAATAGCTATAGAACCCCTTTTATACAAACTGAGAAATAATAGGTGTAACCTGTGGAGACATGCAAGTTAAGACCCCAGCATTCACGGATGATCTACTTTTAGCCCTCATACAACCCGTAACATCTTTGCTAGCAGCACTGCACATTCTTAAGATGATGGCATTCCCCAGGAATGTTTTTTACCTAAACACTCACCTGGTACCAATCCCACAGAAGAAATGAATATATTTTGAAAAGCTTTTAACATCCTTTCTATGGGAAGAGCAAAAACCATGCTTTAGCATACGCTAACTCAGAGCTCCAGGCAAGCAAGGAGGCTGGTTATTACCATGGCTTTGGGTCTATCATCAAGCAGCTGGAATTAGGCATAATATTCACTGGCTGGCCCCCAGTGGGAACTTAAGCCAACTCTGCTTGCATATAGAATTGGGTCCTTGATCCAATATGCCATAGGTAAGACCACTCAAAATTCACAACAGACACAAACATGATAACCCTTCTCCAGTGCACCTATTTTGCAGTTAAGCAAGGCACAGGCTTACTAAATCCCATAACTGGAAAACTATCCACCTAGGAAGGTGGGAACCATTATGGCATAACCCTTACCTTATTATTAATAAGAAGCCTATTTACTGGACCTCATGGGAGAGCCAAGGAATAGTTACGGTGGGTCATCTCATGGATCTTCAAGCCGACACATTGGCCTTGTTTGAGTCCCTGGCAAGGACCTTCAAACTACCCAAGTCAGACTTCTGGCGATATCTCCAGCTAAGGATGGTGATACTAGCCAGACAAATGGCTGCTGCTGTGCGTGAGGACAGCTTGCTTCCAATAATGATCTCTAAATGGATCTCAAACCCTTCTAGAGTAAGAGGTAGAATATATGACTTTCTCCTCTCACACACAGTACTGGATTTGCTACAGGCCAAAACAGGTTGGGAACAGGACTTGCAACTTAAAATTCCTAACAAGGACTGGCAAAGAATGCTCAAGAAATGTTCATTCTGACTTTAGGGATATGAGATACTAACTGATTAAAAAAGAATTCTCCATAGATGGTATTGCATGCCACAGATCATGAAAATAATGGGCCTGTTGCCCTCCTATGTGTGCTGGAGATGCAACTAAGGGGTGGGAACTCTCACCCACATTCTATGGTCCTGCCCAACACTTGCACCCTTCTGGTCCCACATACAAAAATCTGCTAGCTCAGTTCTGGCTACCAAGCTTACCTCAGACTGACTCTTTTGGATATTAGGGAACACATCTAGTAAAATAAATCTTACTGGGCTCCAGAAATAAAGGAATCTTCCCGTAGCTTTAGAAACCAAAAGACAAATTCTGTTAAAATAGAGAACAGATATCAACCCCCCACAATTCAACGAGTGAGTAGCAGCTCTCTCTCCAAACTGGCAGAGTCTGAGAAACCGACACACCTTGCTAATCATTCTATGCACTGATACCATGCTATATGGGACCCCTTTCTTAACTATGTCAACCTTCCCATATCTGACATATTTTCTTCTTTATCTTTACAGGAACAACAAACTGCAACAAACTGCTTTATGTCACTAAAATCACTGCTGGGAGAAGTCAGCTGACAACCCCCTTATTTGATACAGAACTGAGTCCAGAACTGGATGACAGTGACCACACACACACACACACACACACACACACACACACACACACACACACACTTCAGTGAGTCAAGTCCACTGGAGCTGTGTGAAAGTGAAAACAAAGTAGTGAGGAGGGGCACTCAGCAACAACAACAAAGATAAAAACGCACTGTTAGTACTGAGCTCGGTAACACACGTCCCCACTAAATTCAGAAAACAGAGCCTGATACCGCTGACAAAAACCTCTAGCAAAAAGAAAATGTGGAGCTGCAAAAAATCACACTGAGCACCAGAGCTGTGTGAAACTGAAAGCAGTGAGACAAGGTTGTCAACATTGCACACACACACACACACACACACACACACACACACACTTCTTGTTCCTGTAACTCAGCCCATCTAAGGGACAACACAAAAATACAATCAGAAGACCCAACCCTGACCTTCCTGGTGCTGAGCAGATTTTATTACTGACCCAAAAAAGTGTATTAAGCTAACAAAACAGAAGAAGAAGAAGAAGAAGAAGAGTTTATTGAAAGTTTAATTTCTCAGAAGTACAACAGAGTTAGCTCTCAGAAATGATTGTCTCCTGCCTTTACTGCCTTTATTCAATATGGAGTGAAAATATCACATGGTGTTTCTGGCTGTGAGACAGCTTTTGATTGGCCAATGAATCTCTGGTTCACTTCAAAATCTCACTGAAGATTTATTTGTAAATACTGGTTGAATAGTGAATTATTTGGGAGGTTCATCTGAACATTCAGGAAGCCTACTGTCTGTGGTATTCAGGAAATACTATTTGGTCCATGCACATCCCCAGTTTAAATATTGAAAAATGGTATATATCATCATTAAATATTTTAAATAGACTGAAGTTAAATCAAACTTGGAAAAATGCTGAAAATGTATTTCTATAAAAATACAGTACATTTAAAAAATGTCATGGTTTTTAATGTATTGATACATTGAAATCCTTTTGAGATATAATCTTATCAAGATAGGAAAATAATATATACAGAAAAATAAACGGTTCTGGAAGTCTTATTGAAAAATGTGTATATTTCTTTGGAACATAAATACATTTTCCAGTTTCTCATTATAACACTTTGGGCTCCTTAGGAGTTTACATTTTCTTATATCACAATACTAGAATTTTATTGAATTATTTTTACTAGATGATACAAAAGTAGAGGTGAAAACTCACTTATTTTATTGCATAAACAAAGAAATTATTATAAAACTAGAGAGTCTTTTAGCAACTCATTAAAACATAAGTAAAATAGTCAAATGACTATTAAATAGATATACAGTAAACAACTGTTCTTATAATAATAATAAGCTTTATTTACTTAAGCGCCTTTTGAAATACCAAGGCGCTGAACAAAAATGAATACCACAATAACACAATCAGCAAGAACAATAAGATAAAATAACAGGTCCATTCAATTATACATCACTGAAGGCCTGACACCTTCAAAAATTTTAACTGCCTGTTTAAATCCCCCCACAGTCATGCACTCCTATAGCTGACAGGGTAGAGAATTCCAGAGGGAAGGGGCCATAAACATAAATGCACAGGCCCCAGAAGATTTCAAAGATACCCTCGGAATCTCCAGCAATCCCTTGTCAGCTGAACAGAGCTGTCGCTCAGGGCAGTAGGGAGCAAGAAGCTCTTTCAAGTAGTCAGTACCAAGTCCATGTAGGGCTTTATAAGTCAGTAAACCAACTTTAAAGGTGCTCTGCCACCGAATCGGCAGCCAGTGCAGATCGCACAGCACCGTTGTAATATACGAAGAGTGAGAAATCCCCATCAACAGTCATGGTGCGGCATTCTGCACTAGCTGTAGGTGGCGGATATCAACCCCAGGTAGCCCTAAGTACAGGGAGTTGCAGTAGTCAAGGTGTGAAGTCACAAAGGCGTGGACCAACGTAGGCAGATCCCCGGACAAAACAAGGTGCTTGATCCTGGCAATGTTCCTAAGATGGCAAAAGGAAGACTTAATGACTGCCGACACCTGAGAGCATAGGGTCAGTCTGTCATCAAGCACCACCCCCAGGTCTCACACCCATTCAGAGGTAAGGATCTGGGAGCCCCCCAAATAAAGTCTAGAGGGCTGACCAGCCCTCAACCCCTATATCCAGTGACCCAGATCTACAGACATCACCTCAGTCTTTCTCACATTCAACTTTAGCCAGCTCAAATTCATCCAATCCTGGATTTCAGTGAGGCAGTTGTTAAATATCGAGAGAGCATTATCCTGGTCAGGTGCAAAAGACAGGTAGAGCTGGGTATCATCAGCATAGCAGTAAAACATCAACCCATACCATCTTACAATGTCTCTGAGGGGCATATACACTGCAAACAACATGGGGGACAGCACTGAGCCCTGAGGAACCCCACATAGAAACATAGAATTTGATGGCAGATAAGGACCACTTGGCCCACCCAGTCTGCCCATTTCTCTACCTGATGGATAAGCTGCAGATTCTAGTTAATCAACAGCTTACTTCCTCCTGCCCCCCACTAGAATTGCCTTTTTGCCTGTCCCATGCATTCTTGAATTCTCCCACTGTTACTGACTCCACAACCTCCTCAGGAAGGCTGTTCCATGCATTCACAACTCTCTCTGTGAAAAAATACTTTCTAACATTACCTCTGAGCCATCCCCCCTCTTTCTTCAAATTGTGCCCCCTTGTTCTTGCACATCTCTTCTTCTGAAAGATACTACTCTCTTGTACCTTGTTAATTCCCTTGAGATACTTGAAAGTTTCTATCATGTCCCCCCTCTCCCTCCTTTCCTCAAGGGTATACATATTAAGCTGCTTTAGTCTCTTCTCGTATGTCTTCTGGTGCAGACGTTGCACGATTTTAGTTGCCCTCCTCTGAACAGCCTCCGCTCTGTCTATGTCTTTGTGGAGATGGGGTCTCCAGAATTGCATGCAATACTCCAGATGGGGTCTCACCAACTGTCTGTACAGGGATAACAACTTCCTGTTTTCTACTATTGATGCCTCTCCCTATGCATCCCAGTATCCCCTCCGTCCTCCTTACTGCCTTCTCACATTGCTTGCCCACCTTTAGGTCATCTGATATAATTACTTCTAAGTTTCTTTCGATTTTTGTTGTTATTAACTCACCCCCCATTGTGTACTCTTTCCCTGGGTTTTTGTTTCACAGATGCATTACCTTGCACTTCTTTGCATTGAATCTGAGCTGCTACATATTTGACCATTTCTCCAACCTTGCCACGTCCCTTTTCATTCTTTCCACCCCACCTTGTGCACATGACAGAAAGAGTGGGTCAGAAGAAAAAATTCCAGACACAACTCTCTGCCAGTGAGGAAAGATGTAAACCATCTGAAGACCGTACATGTCAGGCCACAGATGGACCTCAAGCACCCAAGCAGCACCTCATGGTCCACTGTGTCAAAGGCTGAAAAGAGATCAAGGAGCACCAGAATAGAATGGCTTCTCTGATCTTCTCTGATCTCTCGCCATTAGGAGATCATTGAGCACACGAATCAGTGCAGTCTCGGTACTATGCCTCTATCGAAAACCAGACTGATGAGGTTCATAGATGTTATGGATGGTCAGGTGGTTCTCCAGCTGTACCGCCACTACTTTCTCAATAACCTTCCCTATAAAGGGAAGGTTCGTGATTGGCCTATAGTTGTGCAGAGCATCCAGGTCCAGAGAAGCTTTCTTCAGGAGGGGTGTTACCACCGCCTCCTTCAGGGAGCTTGAAAACTCACCTGAAGCAAGGGAGCACTGGACTATCTGAGCCAGGACCGGGCTGATAATATCACAACAACCCATGATGAGGTAAGTTGGGCCCGGATCCAAACTACAGCATGTAAGGTGCATAACCTGGACAATCCGCATGACATGAACAAACTCCGGCAGGTCAAAGGTACTCCAGGAAGCACGAGGTGTAGTGACCAAGCACCAATCAACAGCATCCCTCACAGAGTGAGTCAGGAGGATCTCTGACCTGATGTTGGCCACCTTATTCGCAAAGAATCAAGCAAGCTCATTTTAAGCACAGCCGGTCCTCCCAAGACATCCTCTTTTCTTAGCCTAGCACTACACAGCAACTGCTTTGTTTTCATTTATGTCAGATTTACATATGAATATCTCTGGACTATTAATATCTACAGGTAAGCACAATAACTTGTTTGAAGGAGCACTTCACCGGCTTTGAGACTTCAAGAGGTCCTGCAAATTTTACTTCTCCTTTATTAAGGGACCCAAAATAAGGGAGCATAGGAGTATTTCAAAATGAACACATGAAACGGCACACTTGGGCCCTCGTATTCTGCCAGCCTCACTAGTTCTGTGCCTGTACTGCAATTGTGCTTGCGCATGATAACAGAGATATTCAGAAGTAGCACACCATGCTAACACCTCTGAATATTGGGCCACAGTGCAGTGCACATGCATAGCACGACAGCACAGTGCAGGGTGCAAGCGAAGCTTTGTATATAGTGCTACACACAGGTGCAGCGCAAATAGCTCAGAGAACACTGCAAGGGATGGGGGATGGGGAAGGGACAGATGTGCACTAAGGAAACACATAATACAGCAGCATAGGTTTCAAATGGGCAATGGTCTGCAAACAAAAATAATACAAACAAAAACAAGAGTAATCGCCTGTAATGGGGAGGAATAGGGCAACCTCCCATATTAAAAGGGAGATGTACAAAAGAAGAAGGGCAAACACCCATATTTAAAGTGGGGGCAGAAGCAAAGAAAAAAGGGCAATCACCTGTATGGGGGTGGGCAAACAAAAGAAAAAAGTGCAACTGCCCGTATGAAATGGGGGCAGAAACAAAAGAAGAAGGGCAACCACCCGTGCAAAAGGGAGGACCAAAACAAGGGGGCAACCACCCATATAAAATTGGAGAAACAGAAAGGGGCCACTGCCCATAAAAAGAGAGAGGGCTAGAGCAAAGGGGGCAACCACCAGTAGAATGAGGGGGGAAACTAAAACAAAGGAGGCAACTGCCTATAAAAACAGAGTGTGAACTAAAACAAAGGGAGCAACCACTCGTCAGCAATGAGTCCTTCCCCTCAAGGGGCTTTAGTAGGTGGTGGTAGTGGCTGTGGTGGCTGCTGCCTCTGGACTGCCATGGCCAGGTCCTGCATAGCCATCATGTGCTCCTCCACCCTTCTAACTAGGACCCAAAGCAGATGGATGTGTCTGCACAGTAGGTCATCCCTCCCTTCATCCAGCATGATATCCCATCTGTCCCTCCTGCCTCCTGTGTCCTTCTGAGCACTATGGAAAGAAATACACTTAACTCAGCCAGCTGTGCACACAGGATTAAGGATGCAGGAGTGGCAGAATGTGCATAACAGATGTACAACCAGAAGAGACATAGGCCACCATGCCACACAAAGGTGGAGGAGTCACACATCTGCAATGGAATGTGTGTGGCATACTAGAGACAGCACTGTGTACCTGAACAGTAGAGCACTGCACACACAATGAATGTGCTGTTCTGCAACAAAGTATGGCTGAGCTGTGCAAGGGACTCACAACACTGGCAGGAATGACAGATGTGAAAACGCAGCACATGCTGCAGCAGCACCAAGCCAGAGTGCAATAGGCAGTGTAATGGCCCAAGTAGCTACCGGATGCACCCACACAGCCAGAGCCCTGCAGACCAGGCATACAGCAAGCAGGCCCAGCCAGATGTGCAGAACAATGGAAATCTGTGAGCCACTGTGGGCAACAGAAAGGTGGGACCCAGGCACACACCAGTGGTACATACAGCATAGCTGTATATGGATGGGACTGTCATGCAGCTCCATTTGCAGCAGGCAGGGTAACATGAGAGTGCAGTGGTGGGGTAGGTGAGTGAGTGCCTTCCGTACTGTACTACACTCACCATAACACAAGTATGCAATGCAGAGCTGCCTGGCGGCAACCTCCCTCCCAACAGATGTTGTTCCCACTATAATGATAAGGGTCCCCAATACAGAGACTATGCTGGTCAGCAGACCTGCAAGCAACCAGTTGTATTATAATGTGTGCATGGCACTGCTAATGTACCATGGAATGCTCACACTATGGATATCACTGTGTTGGATAGACACTACCAACTACATATCACAGTGACAAACACATGGCAAAGTACATTCAAGGTCCAGCAATGACTACTCCTGCCATTGACCCCATGCTACATAAGGGTGGCTCTGGTGAGATCAATGGCATGGAATACAGTGCATACAGCACTGGAGATGGCACTGAAGTGGGCAGACTGCCACGGGTGCTGAATGCCACACACAGCTTGTCACAGGAGTGTACCAGTACAACAGTGGACAGTGACTACCACCACCAGACAGACAGACATGCATACCTACATTAACAAGAAGTTAGTCACTCATAAAGTATTGGAGGTGGTGCTGGGCAGGGCAGCCAGCCCACTATGCAATAATTTGTCAGATAAGCTCATCACTCCGTAACCAAAACACCACAAATGCAGGTAAAAAAATGGGGTCTCCCCACCAGGGGGTCAGGACTCAAGTCAGTGTCATTTCTACAGTGCCACATTAAAGTACCTTTATGCACACTTTTTTTGCCTGCAATTGTAGTGTTTTGGTTATGGAGTGCTGAGCTTTTTTGATAGATATGCATACCTAGGCCTGATCATGTGGCACATCAGACAACAAATGAGTGCATACTATTTACTGTACATGCTCAGGTACCAATCAGTTGGTGGCTGGCCATGGCAGGGTGTGAAGGGCTCTGCCAGTTGCCAGCACAGAATGGGATGGAGGAATGCAGGGTGGTGGGTTACTGCCTTCCTGGGTGAAGGGGTGGGAGAACACTACACTATGGAAAACAGAGGCTTGTTTGTTTTTTGTATTTTCTACAGTGATCTGGGTGGGGTGGGGGGTCCTTATACTATGGAAAAGGGGAATGCAAATTTATTATTGTTACACTCAGTGATTGGGCAGGATAGGGGCGGGTCCCTACCTTATGGAAAAGGGGACTGTGGTTGTATTATTTTTTCACTCAGTGATTGGGTGGGGGGGGGTCCCTACACTCTGTAAAATGGGGTTTGGCTTATTTTGTGTTACTTACAGTGATTGGGCAGGGAGGGGAACACTACACTATGGCAAGGGGAAAGGGATGTACATTTATGGTGCCACTGATCAGGGCTTGGGAGTGGGACCTTGTACATGGCCCTACACTGTACACAGGAAATCACCTGACCCCGCAGATAGTTAAAGTAGGGTTTTAAAAGCATAACTATGCACTGGCACAGATGGCCATAGTTATGCCTTGGGGGTTGAATATTTGTGATGTGGGGCATATGCATGAGGGAACCCTCATCTGCACTCTTGCATCACAATATTCCATGCGGTGGCACAGTTGGGTTTGAGGGGCATTTTGGGGCTTCTGAATATTGCCACGTCCCCGATTTCTCTTGCAAGTCTGGAGATGTGCGATGCATCTAGGGATGCACTGAGCCTCTCTTCTGAATATGTGGGCCTTAGTTTTAAACAGGGCTCTCTTTAATTAGTTTGTCATTCAAATCTGAATTCAGTTGATAGTCAGAGATAGTTGTTTTAGACATTTAGGGGTCCATATTCAGAGGTGGCTGGGTGTGCAGTAAGTGATTGTGCCGCACATTTAAATGTGTCAGCACAAAAGAACAGGATATTCAGAAAGTGCACCAGCAAATGCGATCACGCAAACATGACTGAATATCCTGAGTATGCTCAAATGCGCATTGGGAGATGTGTGCCACAGCAGACCATGTTTGAATATGGGAGAACCACACAGCCAGGGACAGGTGCAACATGCAGTAAGGAGTGGCTGCACCACTGACTGCACTGCATTGTACAGGTGAAGTGCAGTTGACTAACACAGGTTTCAGCAGGGTGGAGGGGAAACCACGCGACATGGGACAGTGCAGCGCAATGTACATACTGTCCAACACAGCACACAGCCACACACAATGGACAGGTGCAACACACAGTGTCACAGAACAGCACAATACAATCTGGCAAGCATGGACAACTACCGTTGTTGGAAGACATAGTGGTCTGTTGCATGCAAGCCACTGTGCATCATTGCCAGCAGTGCTACACTGTGGTGTGTCACCACAGGAGACATGCCAGGACACCATGTGTAGGCCACTATGGAGTGTCCGTGCAGCATCCAGCAGTGCAACAACACTCTCTGTGAGTGCAGACACCCCTGGAAACTGGCTGCATGTAAGTGTCACAGACACAACCTGAAACCTGTGGAGTGTGGGACAGAGGACCATACAGTGGATGTACCCTGTAGGTGGATAACATGCTAAGTGAGCCCAACCCCCCCCCAACAACTATGGTTACCTGCAGATGGTAGGCACAGTTGACAAGTGCCATGGGGAGGATGACAGCAAACTGAAGAAATACACTGGACACAGGTAATGTCAGTTCAAAAAATATTTATAAAGAATGCCAAAAACATATGTACAAAATATAACAGCCTAACAAAACACAGTGATAAACAATAACAGGGGAAGGGAATAATACAGGTGGCTGGGGTAGGTAGGGGGGGTAACTATTTACAAGGTGAGATGGTTACAGGTGAAGGGATGTCAGGGGACAAAGGGGTGTGTTGTCAGAACTATATACAAATATGTACATTAATTAAGGCAAGGCCGGGGGGAGGTTGGGCCTGCTTTGGGGCAGGTTGCATGTTGACCCTAATTGCCTCCAGGGCCGCTGTCGTCCATTGCAATTCACCCAGGATCTGACTCAAAAGACTGATGACTGCATGGTGGCATCTTGCTATCTTCCTCTCCCTCCTGGCTGTGCTGGCCCATGCCTGGGCCACCGCAATCGCACCCGGAAGATGACATGTGGAGAAAGGTATATGTCAATACACCATCACCGCACATGTGTTTATGTCCCTGTAATGAACTCGCCCCCAAAGTTGACAAGGACCAAATGAGATATATGGCATGTTGGATGCCCAAGGAACCAGCTTGTGTGTAACAGTACATAATGGACTTACACAGTGCTCATGGATGTGTGGAAGAGATGCAGGCCACGAGGCACAGCAGACGCGTGCCTGGTGTCATGCATTGGTCACCAAACAGCGGGTATGCAGGCCACAGTGACACGCAACCGGCAACATGTGTGTATGGCCACATCTGGGCCATGCAACAGTACTACCTAATGTACAGTATGCCATGGCAGGCCGATGTTCATGACCACTGTGCATAACAGAACAGGACACAGTACTGCAGCAAGGCATGGTGCGTAACAGTCAGACACTACACAGTCCGAAAGAGCATGTGTTGGAACGGGCCACATGGCTATCACCCAACAACAGACATGCCCCTGAGCAATGACATCAGTCACTGGTATGATATGGCACAAGATGTAGGTGTCACATGTCTGGAGTACAGTGTGCATTCCACCCTACACATAACATCTCTATGTCCCTGCCAGCCATGCAACAATGCAAGCCCTGATGGACACCATGTGACTTTAGTGTGGTATACAGCATGCACACACGTGGAGGCACATAACTGATGGGAAGTAAGTGGACAGCCCCGGCCAAGTGTGCACCAGCCACTGGGCACAGTGTGCCACAGGACTGTGCGATACTCACCCAGGATGTGAGATGGGATGAAATGGCAACACACTGTATACATCATGTAATGTGCCTAGCAACCACCCATCAGGGGGTCATGTACACTGTTGTGTGCTGTGGTGCCATAACAACCACTGTCAAATGTGTGATAGACACTGTATCACACCTCCGATATGTGTGGCACACACATTGCAGGATGTGAGGTGATGATTGAGAAGACACAGGACACAACTGAAGGTACAATAGTCACGGAGATCAGTACTGGCTTTATCACATTACTAAACCAGGCAATGCGAATAATGTAGAGGCACAGACTACTGTTAAAACAAATGCATGGTAGGAACAAATGTAGATTGATGATGTCACAGGGTGGCAAAGTCCATGTACTCTATATGGGACAATGGCCCCTGAGGCACACATATTTGTGACTGCATAATGTGCTGTAATAGGATAGCATTAAAACTGAATAAATAGGGCATATTGGATGGGCCAACAGGCCCTTATCTGCTGACATCACTCATGTTGCTATGTGTCTGTGTCATGGTTTGGCTGATACACACATGTACGTGACAACACCCCATGGGACATTTCAGACATCAGTGCACAGGTGAATGGCCATGTGGTGTCACATGAGCGACACAGTCAGGATGCAGCACATGTGGCTGTATGCGGAGCATGTGCCTCAACCTGAGGTGTGCATCAGGATGTGATGCAGAGAGCACTGGCCTGGGTGTGGATCACACAGTAATACCATCGGAACGGACAGAACACAGTGTCGGACACACACATCCCAGATACACGACAGTAAAGCACTCAACAGGTGTGTAGGACACAACATGCCAAAGGTTCACCACCTACAGGCAGAAGAATGAAGTGCACATATGCTGCCCCCAGATAGTATGACAGGGTCACACAGGGCAGCATATTGTTCAACATATGGCTGTGTCACATGTGTGTGGGTGTGCTTGCACTGGTTATGTGTTTGCCCAATATGCACAGGGACTGCAGTGTGCCACTGTGCAGTACAGTTTCCAGATGGAGAAACAGCACCGTACAGGAACACATACCTGACAGTATCTTGCAGCCAGCCGACATGGACAGTATTAACCTGTGCAGCCATGATGGAAATGTGTATGTTGCAACATGTGTGGATGCCGGCTACACACCCACATGTGATGCATGAAATAACAATG
This sequence comes from Neoceratodus forsteri, assembly GCA_016271365.2. NCBI lineage: Eukaryota > Metazoa > Chordata > Ceratodontiformes > Ceratodontidae > Neoceratodus > Neoceratodus forsteri. The sequence continues at coordinate 602,097,737 of CM057456.1, read as the reverse complement.
TATGTTTCCTGTTGCATGAATGCAATGAATGATATATGACATGGTGTGTGACAGAAGCATACTCATGTGACTGCCGGCTTCTGCTATCTCTCCTGGCAGGTGAGCATCAGTCCCTCCCGTGGACACGTTCACTGAACCTCCTCCATCCTCCGGCCTGCACCCTTGCCATTCTGCTTGTAATTGAAACACAAAGTAAAGGAAACAGTCAGTGTCATGCAGCAGTGTACAGCACCACAATAACCAACAATGCAACATGGCATACACCTTGAGGGGAACACAACACACCTGTGTCGATGGTTACCCACACAGCAGTGGAAAAGATGCAGTTCTAACCTGTACGTGCAGTACACACTGAGGTACACAATTAATCACCCCCCAAAAAAAACTCCAGCAGTACACAACACATATGCAATGGATACACATTTATGGGAGCTGTCGATATGTGGTGGTGAATATATCTGTGACAGTGTACCTTTGTTACCGCCTACCAATGTGTGCATGTACTATGCATTGTGACTGCCACATGACTAAACAGCTGACAGCTATGTAAGTGTCGCAGAACTGTTCACCAACACAGATGTCCATCAAATATGTCACCCACAATACTCTTAGTAGCAAAACAGTGCTCCTTATGGGAGACCTGCACATGTACAGCTACATTGCCCACAATGCTGACCATGTGACTGTGCAGGACGATGTGCAGAGACATGTATGCCATACAACCCAGAACGATAGGGTATATGATGGGTTGTGGTGTAATGTGACCGATAGGGTCCTGTAGGGACACTTGGCTGCATGGGCCATGGTGTGCACAGTACAGCTGTGGTGCAGGTCCCTGTGATAGACATTGTGGGACATGAAGCCACACATGGCTGTGGACAAGCAACACAACATGCAATGTACAAGGGGTTGTCTGTCATGGCACACTGTACCCTTGCAGGATATCGTTGTTGATACGCAGTTTAACACACACAGCTATGTCAACCATCCGGTACTTCGTGATGTGACATGTATGTCATATATGTGTGTTACCATCTGAACTGTGCATGTGACATCAACAGCAGCATGTTCAACACACACTTGCCCCCATCCAATGTGCAGCAGATGGATACACATGCAGATGTTCCACAGCCGCACTGCCTGGCATGTCACAGGTAACACAGCAGCCATAACCATGAGCATGCAGTGCCTTAAACAAAGTATGGCAAGAGAGACTCTCAGCAACCGTAGGTGTAACCACATGACCACACGTGAGACAGTGTGTCTTACACATGTATGGTGTACACACAGGACCATGAGTAATGTTGCATGGCTGACAGGCAATTGCGGCCATGTAGCGGGACACACACACACAATGTGGGCATGTACATGTCACATAGCAACAGCGTTGTCTTGTTGTGTCACTGATACTCAAACACAAGGGCATCCTGATGAACATTACCATGACCAGTCCCATAACAGACTGGTGAACATGACAGTACCCTTGAACAGTGTTCCATTGTATACAATGTAGGTCCCATGCTACATACAACACATACAATGTGTGTGTCATGTATGTATACAACAGCCCACTAGGGAATACATGTGTGTCACACTGCTATCCATGTGTAACACATATGTAGGCAGTCCCACGTGACACATTGCAGGCAGGTCACAGTTGGACAACATGTAATATTCAATTGTATTGCATTTAACATGTTTTGAGTGATACAGGTGTACATACTTGGGCATGGCACAGTCCCATCCCTTAGTCTCTGGAGCCTGTTTCTGTACCACCGCACCAGATCACCACAACAGTGGTGGCACTGCTCCCCCATCCTCTCCACCCTGTCCTTCATGTCAGGAGCCTGGCAATGTAGGCCCAGACTTGGCACCTGGGCCTGTCCAGGTCCTCTGTGCTGAACAGCTTGGCCTCCCTGACAATCACAAGGTCCACCAAGTTGGCCGGCTCCACCACAGATCATCTCTGGTCTCTTTGGACCCTTGTGGCTGCCCTCCTGGTATGTGACATGTTCAGTGATGTGAACACCCTTGAGCCAGCCACTTCTGCAGAGATGTGAATTGCGTATAATGCGCAATTAGTGTACCTTTCAGATGCTCATGGTAACTGCCTTAGCGCCATGCAGATGTGCGATAGGGAACTAGCTGCATAACAGTGCCCATGTGAGATAGTGTTGAGCCACGCAGCAAACTAAGGTTGGACCCCCATGCTACCTCTCATGTGTGGCAGCTGCGAGGCGCCATATTGTGAAGGGCACTCAGTGCCATGCCTCACCCCAATCATACCATGCTCTGCAAGGGGCATGCGTGGCAGGCTAGTGTTACACATGACTGACCAGCGGTAGTGCATGCGCAATTGACCACTGCTGTCATGAATGAATGGCACTGTACACGTCCTGCATGGAGCAGTGACATATTGCATCTATTGTGCTGACATCTGTGACTGTGTGCCATGGCGTTCTGCAGAGCAGACAGAAATGCCCAATGGGAATCCAATTGCGCAACGCGCAGCTTTGCAATATTCAGCCAGGATGCTTAAATAGTCTCATTGCATAGTCTGGGCCCAAACAGAACATTTGCATCTTATTACTGGAATGTATTCAGTTCATTTGCATGCACATTACCATAAAAGCAGGGCAGCACCACCACTCATCAAAGGAGACCAAGAGGTACTGCAGCCTTAGAGGTAGGTGTTGTTTCATGTGTGTGTGTGTGTGTGTGTGTGTGTGTGTGCGTATTTCATTGTTCTGTGAAAAGTGCTTATTTTAATTTCCATGTCGTTGTAACTGGGCTTGTCTCTGTTTGTTCCGCAAGCACCAGAAATGTCTACTGAAAAACACAGATGAACAAATTTCACGAAAGATGAACTGAAGATCCTCACTGAGGCTTGTGTGGCCCCTGAAAACCTCCTGACCAGGAGGCTGGAAACACCACAGGAGCAGGAACAGGGCTGGAAGGAGGTGTTGGAAGCCATGAATGCACAGGGCCAGTTCAACCGAACTCCTCAAAAAATGCACCAGTGGCCTACATGTTCGGGCTAAAGACCTACTGACCCAGGTCTGTGCAGAACAACAGGGTACTGGTGGCAGACCCTCCAGACCTACGTGGATGTCTGCACAGGATGAACTCATGGCCACCACATTACACCAGGTGGCTGTATAGAGTGTTCCTGGTGGGGGATATGAAACAGATGTTGACTCGTCCCAGCACTGTAAGTACATATGCTGCATATCTTGCCTGGTCATGCATGTGTTGTCCTATGTATGTGTTGTTCACGGTAACCTTATTGTGTAGCACTGTTTGGACAACCCAGTTCTTCCACTGTATGTTCGTGCATTCCTCAGTATATGTGTACACTCTAGCAAGGCTGGCATGTGCACTTCTACCTATGTCTTGCCTGTGTGTAGTTTCATGTGCAATCCTGGTACATGCATGTGCACCTACCTCTGCAAGTTACTTTATTGTATACATGGACATGCATCCCTAACCATGGTCTATCCTTTTTTCCACAGCACCATCACATCCTGGGACAGGTGGTTGTCCACAGGTACAGCCCACTGCACAACGTGGCCCCATGCCTGAGGCCACTGCCACTGTGTGGCCCTCTGACATGGCCCTGGGCACACAGGGGAGCCAGATGATGATGATGATGAAACCATTTCCCTGTTTGCAGATGTCCTCCTCACTGCTGCACTGGTGCTTGCCAGTGAGTCAGGATGACAGCACTATAATTGACACTGTCATGACTGCCTCCCATGTGCTCCATGTTAACCCTCAACAAGTTGTACATGCCACCAGCAGCCATCCAGGGCAGGACCCTGCTCAGCAAGTAACCTGACAATTGCAGTTGGCTACTGAGCAACAAGAAGGCAAGATATTGTGGGCTGCACAGGTGCAGTGGAAGGGCACTAGTGCCCAGCAACAGGGAACATGTGGCCAGCAACAGCCAGACCAGGTACAGGATCAGGCAGCTCCTTCACATGCAGTACCCACACATGCATCATCCCTACAACCCCAGTGGCCAGACGTGGGGGCACAATGCACTGTGATGGCCACATGCCAGTCCCCCCCCCCGATCGGCAGCCTGGCACCAGACCTGAATGCATGGCCCAAGAACACCAGCTTGCTGACCATACCCGGCTACCGAGGACCTCTGTGGAGATCCAGGAGGCACTGCATGATGCTGTGCAGGGGTTGCAGGCATAGATGAACCTCCATGAGGAGCGGGCTTCTGGCTGCCATGCGGAACTCATGGAGGCTCTTTGCATTTTCTACAAGGACACTGGTGCAGGGTTGTCAGGTATTGCAGTGGCAATACGGGACCACACCACAGCCCATGCTGTACGTGGAGGCCGAACCTCCCCCACACACACACACACACATGTCACACCTACAGCAACCCCAGCACCCCCAGAACACCCTGAAATCCCCACATCTCCTCTGCCACCCTGTGCTGTAGGCTTGAACATCACCCCACCCCTGGTCATGGTGTTCTGTTCTCCACACCCACCGTGACACATGGCTGTGCACGGACATGTGGTACTACACCCACAAGGGTGGATGTCTCACCCCTGATGGTCTTGCTGTCCCCACTGTGTCCAGCTGCATCACTGGGCTGAGGCACTATTTGTGTCCGTGGTGGCAGCATGTGCAACATCTGAAGGGTCCAGGGTCTTTGAGTCATGCCCACGATGCCTCCAGGCCACAGGTGGGCCTACCTTTGTCCCGTAATGCCCATTGTTGTGCATTGTCCACATTCTATACACTACACTGACCCACCTTATAGCCCCTGTGGCATTGTCACATTGTATGGATGGTATCTGGGACATGGATATGGTTCCTCGTAGGGTGGGACTGGCATGGGTGTGATGATTGCACCTGTGACTTACCACTGTGGGTATGTGCCAGTGGTCTGTCTCTGACCCATGCCAAGCTGCTACCAGTACTTCTATGCATTCTTACCAATGTTGTCCCAGATGTAGACATGGGTGCATGCCGCTTCCTCACACCTGTGTATACATCATGCTGGACTGTCCTGTACTTACTCACCATTACCGTGAGGCACAATGTGCACTCACATACACTGTGCCTGTGTACATAACAGCAATGTGACACCTGCAGGCTATACTCACCATTACCGTGAGGCACAATGTGCACTCACATTCACTGTGCCTGTGTACATAACAGCAATGTGACACCTGCAGGCTATACTCACCATTACCGTGAGGCACAATGTGCACTCACATACACTGTGCCAATGTACATAACAGCAATGTGACACCTGCAGGCTATACTCACCATTACCGTGAGGCACAATGTGCGCTCACATATACTGTGCCTGTGTACATAACAACAATGTGACACCTGCAGGCCATACTCACCATTGTGCTCCAAAGAGCTCCTGTACTATGATTTCCCTATGCCGCTGTCTCCTCAGGGCCAATCTTGGGTCCCTCCTGTCATGCCGTGATGCTCTTCCTTGTCTGGCGGCTCCACATCCTCTACACTGTCACCCTCCAGGTCCTGGATAACTATTCCATGGTGTATGGCCATGTTGTGTAGTCAACAAGCAAAGAATATGCCACAGGCCTTGCCTGGGCTATATTGTAGGCATCCCTGGACCTCTCCAGGCATCAGAAATCCATTTTCAGCATGTGAAACATGTGCTGTATGATGTTTCTTGTTGCTGTGTGTGCCTCATTGTTCCTATCTTCCATTTCAGTCGTGGGCCGCAGTATTGGGGTGAGCATCTGCGACCAAAGTGGGTATTTGCTGTCTCCGGTGTAAAGGAACATGATATGTTAGTATGCCATTTACTAAGATTATATTCTGCTGTCTCCAAAGAACTGTTCCATATGGTCAGCCTCTTCTGAACAATTTCCCCACTCACATTCTCACTGTTGCACATCGTTGCACTCCCATTTCTGACCCTTTCCCTGCTGCTGTCTTTCCACTGTCACTTCCACTGCCATCTGCATGCCGTTCTGGCTGTGGGTCAAGACACATCCTCAGGATATTTGTTCCACACAGTAATCACACTATGCTATGTGGCATGTTTCACTAACCCTTTCACAGAGCTACAGCCTCCTGCTGCCTAGTACCACCACTGGATCTGGTGCCTACTGCTTCCCATCTCATGACATCCCTCCTATACCAGCTTTACATATCTGTTCAGTGACAGTCCTTTTCAGGTTCCATCACTTCTTCCTTCACTCCCGTGTGTCCCATAGATGTCTGCCATTCCATCGCCCCTTCTTTCTGTGATGACTCCTGTATGCCCACCATCACTTCACCATGTTACCATGCTTACACCTTGTTTGTGGCTGTGGTTGCACTCACCCACAAGATGGCCACTGGGTATGTCCCTGGACTCAAAGTGACAGTACAGGGATGACTGGTACCAGATGAATGAATCATGTGCACTCCCATGCTACCAGGCCAGGACATTTGTGTTGTACCCTGTGGCATCGCACACCACCTGGCAGTTGATGGAGAGGTACCCCTTCCAGTTGGCATATATATCTTTGTCACCACCAGGTGGTGCTCTGATGGTCACATGGGTGCAGTCAATGGCACTTAGCATTGCTGGTAGGTATGCTAAATTTCCATGTCATTGTAACTGGGCTTGTCTCTATCTGTTTGTTCAACAAGCACTAGAAATGTCTGCTGAAAAACACAGATGACCAATGAACATGCCCTGTACAAGTGTTGCATTGTTGATGTCCCCTCTGCTGGTATGCTAGGGAATTGAATGAACTCAGTAGCATGGGACAGCAGAGTGTCTAAGAACTGGGTGAGGAGATGAGAAGTGGCTGACTGGGTGATGCCAATGGTGTCACCCACTGGTATCTGGAAGGTGTTCATGATGAGCAGGCACAGCGCAGATGTGACTTTGGACTCTACCGTCATGGCATGACTTCTGTGAGTGGGTGTCTGGAGCTCATAATGGTGCAGCTCAGAGCTGTCTCAGGGCAGCCCTGTTGAGATGGTACTGGTCCATGATTTGTGTGTCACTTAGCTGTTCAAATGTGACACGGGGATGGCAGTGTTTCTGTGAGGCATACTGCTTACAGGCCCATTGTCATCTACTTTGCTCTTCCCTCAGTCTCCTCAAGTCAGCCATGATGGCAGCCACATGGAATGTTATCCCAGACATCCTGCCTGCAGTTCAGCAGCCTGTCTCTTGGTGCCAGGCTGATTTAGGGCTGCCCCTTTTATGCCTATGTTTGCTTGGCACAAATGTGAGATGCACAATACTTGCGCTGTGCATTTCCTCTGAATATATACAGTACATGCACAGTGTATGCAGGTGTCCTCCCCCTTTTCCTGCAGAGCATACATTATATGTGCACCATCGCACATTCAGACATGCACAATGCATTACACTGTTTTGAATACCATGCCATCGTGCATCTTCCAAGATGCGCTGCACATTTCCTTTTTTTTGCCACGCAAGTTGTTTGAATATGGGGGCTTTAATGTATTATGATAATCAGATATATTACTGAATTCCAGTTAAAGTTTTTACTGTTTTGCTAATCTAACTCCTCCCATCTTAAAAAAAGTTATTGTACATTATTGTAAGGGCATTTGCCTTGGGTGACATTTTAATTTGAACTTAGATCATTGGAAATCAACCCACTCACCCAATAATCTTCAAAAAATTCTGATTTTATTCCTTCTCAAAGTCTGTTTTTACTTAAATCATCAGAAATAAATCTGTCAATGTTTTGTCAGTACAATTCGCTCACTTCATCAGGGTTCTGAACACTGTATCATACAAATACATACGGGCACCACACTGGCTGTGATGACATTTTAGTTACTTGGTTGGCATATGATACTGTCTGGTTGGAATGATTATTTGTAATAGAAATTACATGATTAGCAAGACTTTTTTTTAATTGTATATTTTAATTTTAGTTTAAAGAGCTGTACGTTTTGGGAATTTGGGACCCAACAAAAATGAAGATGACTCAAATTGGATTTGGGATGTTGTTCTTTCTCAGGTTGATCTGCACCAGCTTAATTGGGATGCACGCATACGAGAAAGAGTATAACATGACCGAGCTTTCTTTGAAGAAATTTAGTTTCGTTAGTGATGTGAAAAGCACTGAAAAAACAGATAATGTATGTTTAGTTTATAAACAATATAACAGAGCAGGAGTATTTTATGGGGACTTAAATTTTATAGTTTGTACTGGGGCTGTAGAGTGTCATTCATAAACAAAACATTGCATATTGCACTAGTCCCCCATTATAACAAATCTCATTATAACAAATCACACATATTATGAACGCATACCACGGTCACAGGTTATTCATTGAAATCTGTTTGTGGTCTTAAGGCTGTCAAATTGGCCATACTTTATAGATTCTCTCTGGGTGCTGCCTTGCCTGTGCTGCTCGCTCTGCTGCATACCTGGTATCACGGGGGAGTTCATTTGTAAGATTATTAGCACCTGCTGTGCTTTCTTTCAAATTCCCTCATGGTATGTGCAAGATTACCTGTTGTGCTATTCTGCCATAAGCTGACACCCTGACTCCCTGAACACTGAAGATGTCTGTCAGCAAAAAAAAAAAAGGCACTGGATGTGCACACTAAGCTGTATATATTCAATAAATTAAAAGCTGGTGAAGGGGTAGCAAAACTAGCTGCAGAATATTGTCTGGCTAAATCAACCATCTGCACTTTTAGAAAACAAGAGGAGGCACTCAGAATTTGTTAACAGATGCCTTGAAAAAGATGGTCTTCAAAGAAAGAAACTCAGTCCTGCAAATGCTGATGTGAATTGCACTGTCTGTTTATGGTTTGAGAGTCAATGGGTTGCAGGTGTGCTGCTGTGAGGTTTTGTTCTAAAAGCGAAAGTGAACAGTTTTACCAAACAACTCCTCAGTGAGTGGTGCTCTTTTAAAGCTTCACCAGGGTAGCTCTGGCAATTCCAGAGGAGGAATGGCATTAGACAACTAAAAATTGCTGGGGAGCAGATGTCAGCAGACAATGCCACAGCTTTATAATTCATACCCAACCTCATTGACATTCTGGAGGAGGAGGAGGAGGAGGAGGATTATGAACCAGTTCAATTGTATAATGCAGATGAGACTGGACTATTTTCTTAATGTCTCCCTGACCGCACTTTGTCACCATGAACTGAACAAGAAGCCTCCAAGTGGTATAAAGAGTATAAAGACCATCTCACTTTACTTGTGTGCAAAAATGCAACTGGGGATCACAAACTGCAGCCTTCAGTGATCAATGATCATCAAATATCCTAACCCCAGATATTTTCACCACATGAATAGATCAGTTTTACCACTCCCTTATTACAGCAGTACAAATGCCTGGATAACCAGGGAAATGTTCAGTGAATGGTTTCACCAACATTTGGTCCCATCTCTTCAGAAGTTCCAAAGGAGCAAAGGATTGAACACCAAGGCGCTGCATTTGCTAGATCACTGCCCTGCCCACCCCCATGCAGATGACTTAAAGAGCAGGGGCAGTGAAATCTCTGTGCTGTGCCTTCCTCCTAACACTACATCCAGGATACAGCCAATGGACAAAGGAATCATTGCTAATCTTAAAAAATTGTATCGGAAGCAACTCTTGATAGAGATCATCACCAGAGTCACAGGCACTGAACTAGTATTGTTTCTAAAATCATTTACTATAAAAGATATTGATGTATGTTGCTGCATCTGCCTGGGACAGTGTAACACCAGAAAAAATTAAAAACTGTTGATGAGACACCCTGGAACCAATTTTTAAGGAAAGCACAGCACAGCAGATCCCAGAACAGCCATCATAAACAGATACAGGCACAGAGGATGTGATTGTTGCCCGTGGATTGGGGCTGGTGGATGGAACTCCTGCTGAAGCCGAACATCAAATTCATATGTGGCTGACCCTAGATGAACAGTTCTGTTGCTGAGCTGATGACAGACAGCGAGATTATTGCCGAGGTACAGAGATATTCAAGGGACACAGAGACACCTGACTCAGAAGACAAGGATGAAGATGATGCCTAACCTGACATCCAAGCCCAAGCGGGACTATCAAGGCCAGAAGTGGGGCTTTGCTGTTTAGGGGGACAGCCTTATGTGCCATCATGCAGCTGCTCTAGCTAAGGCAGCTAATAACTGCAGCAAAAAAAAATTGAAGTTTTAGAGTCAGAGTCTTCAAACTACAATGGACTTTTTTTCTCTTTTTAAGAAACAGAAAATGTGCTTTAAAGTTGTTTTTAATGCAGTAGAATTGCTAATTTAACAAATTTCATGAAGTACTTTGATACAGCATAACCGTCTACTGTTTTCTTGTATGTCAGCTAGGCACCACATAGAAATGCTTTATTTTAGTTATAGCTAACCCTCATTATAATGAACCTCAGTGATGGACCACGATGAGTTCATTATGATAAGGGAAGGCTGTACTGTAGTATTATTGCTTGCAGGCAATGTGGAAGTAAATTGGGGGCTGAAAAACTTTAACCAAATTACAATCCATCATGTAGATTCTGACATGGAACCTTTGTAAAAGAGCCTGGCTCAAAGGTACTTGTAATCCTAGTTGTAATAAAATTAAAAAAAAAGTCTTTTGCAACAATAGATGAGTTGAGAATGTGTGCTTCTAAAGTAAAACCAACAATACTGGGAATATCTGAGACCCGGCTGGATGCAAAAACTGGGGAGGCAGATATATCTATATAGGATTATTAATCATTTAGAAATGCTAGGAATGGGGGTGTTATTATAAGTCAATAATGCTTTGGGACCCAGTACTTTAAAACATACATTTTGTATAAAGGAAGTTCAAGGGCTTCTGGTGGAGGTGAATAAACCAAACCTAATTATCAGGGCTGTTTACTCACCACCACCACCCCCCCACACACACATATAAATTCAGTACTATTTTGTTTTTAACCAGGAAAGACACACTAAGCTAATAGCTTGTCTACAGGTGTGACCTGGGAGCACAAGGAACTTAAGTGACTTGCTCAGGGTCACACAGTATGCAAGTGGGGGCTGTAAGATTTAAACCCAGGTCTCCAGGTTTGCAGCTCAGAGCCTTATACCACTGAACTATACTGCTTCTGAACTGTGAACTGGCATGTTATCTGAACATTTGGCTAAATTGGACCACTTTGTAATAGCTGGGGATTTTAACACCAATTCGGGGGTCTAAAGGGGCATAGACTGAATGTGGCATTCATTCTATTAAATGTATCACAGATTATTGCTATTACCACAAGGATTGGTAATAGAGATGATACAGGGAGTCTGGTTGATTTGATTTTTTTTCCAAAAATTTAAAAACAGGATGGGGGTCTTGGGTTAACTTATATTGGGCAATCATTATTAAACTAATTGTAGAATTGATTTGGAGTGCCTAGTGGAGGTTGAAGATATTCCTTATAGCATGTTTAGGTCCTTCAGGAGCATCATTAGGTTGGCCTTCCTGAATATCCTAGTAAAGGACGAATGGGATCAACTAGATATCAGAGCTGGATGGTGCAGCTGATGCTTTTGTTTCCGAGTTCTCACAGGTACGTGACCGACATGGGCCCGGTTTGTTTTGTGAAGAGAAAGCAAAATAGTATGCCATGTATAACTGGACAAGTCTAAAAAAATGTATGAATTAAGAATAGATTATGGAAGAAGGCAGGGAAATCAAACTGGGATAGTACATAGGATGCTGATAAAACAAGCATTTGTCAATGCCGAATGTTGTCGTGCTAGCATTGGCAGTGGCGGAGCTAGAGATGCATAATAGGAATGGCAGTGAAGTATTGAAGTGATGCCAACCCCACCCCCACCCTGTAGAGAGCGACAGGCATTGGGGTGTGCCTTTTGGTCATCAGCTATAATGCTCATGGCATTGTACCTCGCCCTACCCTGTAGACACTGACAAGTGTCATGGTGTGCTTTGGGTCTTTGGGCATTGTACTTACACCATTCCATAAGGAAATACACTGATGTGGGTGCAGTATAGGAGTGTGGGGTGAAGTCTGTGGCTGAACAGTGCAAGACACACCACGATGCCTGTCAGTGGCTGCAAGGAAGGCGTGGGGGGGTGGAATGGTGTGAGCATTACATCCGATGATCCCAAGTCACAGCCCTGATGCCTGTCAGTCCATACCATGTGGGGTGTTATAGTTGGAAACCCTAACACCGTAGGCATGTAGTGGTAGTTTCACTTCACATTTTCAACATGGGCTGCTTGTCAGGCCACCTCATGAAAAGCGGCACAATCACTTTGATAGATGAAACATGGTTTTGCACAGCAGCTGTGCCATTTAGCGACAGAGGGATGAAAACACAGTTTTGGGCAGGATGTGGAGAATGACAACTGTATTGTTCATGTGGAGGTGTAAAAAATTGCAACTTTGAAAATCTGGAGTGGCAATATGAAATATTGGTGAAGCAATGAACATGCATACAAACTGCGCAACAGACGTCCGTAACCCAATTATTTGTGGGAGTTTTTTAGGCACATTTTCAACATAGGTATTTTGGGACCTCCCCTCATGAACAGTAGCACTGTGATTTTGTTAATGTATTCCAAAAGGTGATTTCCCACAGCAAGCACGCCATTGTGCACCACAGTTGTGGAAATGTGGTTTGGGCAGGCTGTGAAAAATGGCAGCTGTACTGTTGATAAGGAGGTGTGCACAAATGCCAGTGGTGAAAATCTAGCATGAAAATATTGCAAATTTATGAAGTTACAAGGCTGCATGGAAACTGCAAAATGCACACTTGTAGCACAGTCATTTTATGGACTTTCAGCACCAAATTTTCAACATAGGCATTTTAGGACCTCTGCTCATGAACAGAGTCATCGTCATTTCCTCCAACTGTCCCAAAAACTGATTTCACACAGCGACAGTACAATTCTGTGCCAGACGTGCGAAAACACATTTCAGCCAGGATATGCAAAATGGCCACTGTACTGTTGATAAGGAGGTGTGCACAATGCCAGTGGTGAAAATCTAGCATGAAAATATTGCAAATTTATGAAGTTATAAGGCTGCGTGGAAACTGCACAATGCACACTTGCGGCACAGTCATTTTATGGACTTTCAGCACCAAATTTTCAGCATAGGCATTGTAGGACCTCTGCTCAAGAACAATGTCACTGTCATTTCCTCAAACTGTCCTGAAAACTGATTTTGCACAATGACAGTGCAATTCCGCGCTGGACATGCGAAAACACATTTCAGCCAGGATATGTAAAATGACAGCTGTATTGTTCATAAGGAGGTGTGAAAAAATGCAAATTTTGAACATCTGGAGTGAAAATATTACAATGCAAAAGTCACGGTAAGGTAGCAAAGTGCGCACATACCGCTTGTAAAACTTAATTTTATGGATTCAGATTCAAATTTTCAACATAGGCATTTAGGACCTGTGCTAATGAACAGTGTCGCTGTCATTTTCATAATGTGTCTTCAACATGGACTTTCCACAGCGACCGTGCTATTCTGCTGCCGGAACTGTGAAAACACATTTTGGTCAGGATGTGAAAAATGACAGCTGTACTGTTCATAAGGAGGTGCAGAACAATGCAATGTTGAAAATCTGGAGTGAAAATATTATTAATTCATGAACTTACAAGCATGCATGCAAACTGTGCAACGCACGCTCATAACACAGTCATGTTATGGAGTATCATCACCAAATTTTCAGCATAGCCATTTTAGGACCTCTGCTCATGAATAGTGTAACTGTCATTTTTGTAATTTGTCCCAAACACTGATTTCCCACATCGACCATGCTATTCTGCGCCGGAAGTGCGAAAACACATTTCAGGCAGGATGTGAAAAATGACAGCTGTACAGTTCACAAGAAGGTGTGGAAAAATGCCCATGCTGAAAATGCAGCATGAAAATATTGCAAATTCCCTAAGTTACGAGTGTGTGTAGCAACTGCGCAACGCAAGCTCGTAAAACAGTGTCAGTGGCTCAGTAGGTAGCACACTCGCCTCTGAGGTCAGGAGATCAGAGGGCTGTGGGTTCAGTTCCCACATCTGGCACTTGGGTTAATATCCCAGTACTGACACTGCAGTGCAGCATGAGGGGTGCTGCACTTCTGAGGTGCCGTCTTTCGGATGAGATGTTAAACCGAGGTCCCATCTGCCTGGATTGGTGGTAGTTCAGGTGGATATTAAAGATCCCATGGCACTTATTGAAAAGAGTAGGGGACATTTTTATTGAAAACAAAAATTGTACAAACAAGCCAACATAAAATGCATCAATAAGAAATATACAGGAAAACCAAAAAGAAAAAGGAAGCACAATTAAGAAAAGGAAATGGAAAAAACAACAAAAATACTGCATAAGTCCTTCAAGTTATAGCCGAGTCGGTATTTGTGATCCATGGAAGGGCTGTCCAACAAGGCCAACAGAGACAATGCCGAATACAAAGTCCTTTCATGGCCGTATATTTTCTTTAAGTCCGCTACTATCTTCCCTTCAAGTTCCGAATAAGAACAAAACTTTTGTTGCAAGGTAAACATACATCTTAACATCCAAATATTCCATTTAATGACAAGAAATACAAGGTTCAAAGTGTCTCTGTGCCATTGAGACCAATGAGAGGGAAAGACACCATACATAATATTTTGATATGTTACTGTAGAGAATATAGGAACATCCCAGGAGTCGGCCAAATGAGGCCACCAATTCGCAATATAAGAGCAATCAAAAAACAAATGTGAAATAGTCTCCGGGGTGGCTATACAGAGAGGTCTAGAGCAAAATAGATCCTGAGACTGTTTATGTTTATGGTTTGCTTTCACATTTATCCGTTCGTGACAAGATAACCAGTGGAAGTCCCACATGTGGCCTGGGATCCTAGAACATCGCAACAGGACTAGAAGTGAGGGTGGGCAACTGTCCGGACATTTTGGAAAAGGGGCTTGCACCTTACAAACAGAGGACAAAAGCGTCTTGTACAGTGCCTTGTGCGGATTCGTAATTAGAGTCTGAGGCGACACTTGCCATTGTTTTAAACGGAGAAACATATGCTTAATGTACACCGGGACATCCCCATGTTGTCGCAACACACCCAAAGAATTATGTTCCCATATATGAAACCAATACCTACAGGAGTCAGAAACCACGCTTCCCACCCTCTCTGGTGTTCACCAGTAAAGGCCGTAGATTGGCCAAAAGGAAAATGCTAGTAAAGAAAAGCAACGGATTAATCATCTGACACCACCTTCAAAAGTAGGCAAGTAAGTAATATTCCTCTTAATCGGATTCAACCGACTGCCCCAAAGGGCTTGAAAAAATAAGCTGAATACCATTGTTTCCAGCTGTTTTGGGATAGGGAATACATAACTTAAATACAAGAACAGAGGGAGAAGATAAGTTTTAATCAGAAAAACACATTTTCTCTTCCCAATCTGACCCTTGTTCCAAGCGGTCACCATGCTTCGGCCCTGTTTCAACTTCTCTTCCCAGTTAAAGGAATCAGAATCTCTCGTCCCAAAATAAACACCTAGTATACGAATTTGGCCTTCTATCACACGTAAAAGACCAATGTTATCTGAAGAGTTAGAGGAGGAACCCAACCGAATCCCCATACTCTTACCAAAGTTTATACTTGCTCCAGAGAATGCACCAAAAGAGGAACATTCCTGGAGAGAGACAAGCGCTGAAGCCTCGTCAGCTACAAGGAAACACACATCATCAGCATATGCAATCGCCGTGAATGGCGATCGCAGTGCCGAACACGAGATGGCACGGATCTGGGGGTGGGCATTAAGACGTCGGAGCAACACATCCAGAAAAAAAACATATAATAGAGGGCTCAGTGGACAACCTTGGTGAACTCCCCGTTTCACCGAGATCATCAGGCCCGCCCAACCATTAATCAGTGGAACAACAGTCGCCGTCTTATAAAGTGTCTGAATCCAATGAATCATCTTGTCAGGAATGTGCAGGAAATGCAATACGTTCCATAGAAAATCATGATTAACGAAGTCGAAGGCAGCCTTTTGGTCGACCGAAACAATAAGCCCAGAAACAGAGTCCGATAAGCCACGCAAAAATAGTTCATGGAAAAGAATCAAGTAATCAGAAATTCTCCTGTTAGGTAGAGAACAGGATTGGGCCGGGTGAATAACTATTTCAGCTAACCCGAGCAAACGTTGTGCGATAAGTTTCGTCGATATCTTAAAATCCGTATTTAACATGCAGAGGGGGCGCCAGTTGTCAAGGGACTGAATGTCACCTTCCGCTTATATACATAAATCAAAGTGCCCTTAGTAAACTCCAAGGGGATATGTTCAGAGGCAAGAAGGGAGGCAAACACAGAGGTCAATTCCGGAAGGAAGTGTTACCCAAAAATTTATACAAGGCAGTAGGGAGGCGTCCGGACCAGGGGTCCAACAAAGGGGCAAGGAGGAGATAGCTAACCGAATTTCCCTTTCCGTGAAGGGTTGACTTGCAAGTTCTGCACTCTGCAAGGAGGGAGAAGGAACATCAAGGGCACCGTACAGTTGTCTCAGGTCCACTGACACAGTAGGTAGAGGAGAAAACAATGCAGTGGTATGGTCAGTAACAATTTGACATAAGTCCGAATGAGAAGTACAAAGATCTCCATTTAAATTGATAAGACATGACATTGATTTATGGGCAATCTGTTGATAATTAGATTAAAATGGGCAAACAACTTCCCGGGTACCTTTCACAGCATAGCTATGTTGGTGGTACAGTTGTTGAGACTGTTTAGACTGGAAATCCAACATGTCCTTCCGCACTAATTGTATTTGCTGCACAAGATCCTGCCCCGTCCAGTATGCTAGTGACAGTAAAGACTGAAAATGAGCTCTCTTCTGTAAATATACAAGATAATCAGACCTGCTTTTCGTACGACTATAGGATTTCAACAATCCAGTTAGAGTACGTTTAGTATCCATCCACCACTGAATTGGATCATCATACATGGGGTATACTGACTTACGGGCATGAATAAATGACAAAAGGGTTTGCTGAAATGATGGTACCTGTAATAAGGATACATTAAATTTCCAGAAACCCGGCCTTTACCACAACTGGCAGGAGATCCAAAACTAACAGAGAGCAGCTTATGGTCAGAAAAGGCTACCGCCTGTACTACAGCCAAGTAACTCAAAAATACTTGATGTAAAAACAAAATCAATCAAGTGGCCAGCCTACCCTTCTGAAATGTGGGAGTATGCTGTTTAGTGAAAGAAAATAAAGATCAATCAAACAGGCAGTAACAGATAAATGTGATACGCAGTACAAGTGAGTCACAATACAGTTTCTTAGTAGTAGCAAAGGAACTCTTATCCCGAAGACTAAGGCCACAGTTAAAGTCACCAGAAAATAAAATTCAGAAAGAAAAATGTAAATAAGGACGAATTAAATCAAAAAGAGCTATCCGCTCAGTTTTTAGTTGGGGGGCATAGACATTCACCACCCGATACGGGCATTGCCCGAACAAAATAACCAAAATCAAAGCCCTACCAGGGGCCAAATCAAACAGCTTCAAAAGTCTAAACTCGGGAATATTAATCAGAATGCCAAGACCAGAGCAGGAGTCTTGGCTTATAGACCAAAAAGAAGGACCCATAAGCCAATCTCGTTGAGCCAGTCAGATCTCCTGCACAGTATGGAATCTCGTATCCTGTAAAAGAAATATCCCAAATGGCAAAAGCCTCAAAAAAAAAACACCAGCCGCTCTCTTGTCCACACGCTTCAGACTATTTACATTGACAGTATGGCAGGTAAATTGTGACATGGCAGCACACAAATGAGGTAACCAGCACTATCAAGTCTTTCTCTTTCCAGCTACCTTAGTCCCTTTCAGCTAACCTTGGCCTTCCATTTTTGTGAAAGGCCTGTGCTTAATTGAATTTCAGAATCATCAAGACCTTCATGGAGGGAAGAAGCGATAGAGGAAGAGTCAGATTCACCACCTGCATCGTCCGATATCGACTGAAGCACCTCAAAGGCGTTCGATAGTGCAATAGAAGGTGCAGTGCAGGTCTTTGGAGGGGACGATAAGGTGCGGGAACCAGATCGTAACGACCTGCGACACAGTACTTTGGCAGGTTCACAAGGGGGAGGCATAGTACTAGAGCCCGGGACCTGCACCACATCCTCCAGCTCCATAGGACATGCTGAAATCGGTACCTTCCCAGGGGGTGGAGCCTTTTTAGCTGACAAAGGTACAGTACTACAGGAGGCTTCCGAAACCAAAGCTTTTGGGGGAAGTCACCTCTATGGAGAGGGCTTCCAATGTAGTGCGCAGGCGAGCTTTCTGGGCTTGAGTAATTACAAAACGTTGATCCACACCTCCATCATGTGTTACCTTAGTATGTGCTGCCCAGGGACATGATTGAAATGTGTGGCCCATCTCATCACAAAGATTACACCTGCAGTCATTTAGACAATGCATACCCACATGACCCATTTCACCACAGTTATGACATTTAATCTTATCTCACACACTGCTCAGATGTGAGGGATCCCCGCATCTATAACATGCTTTGGGTTGACCAGGGTAAAACAGAACTCCTCTATCCCGACCTAAAAAAAAGGAATTTGGTAAGTGCACTGGTCCAGATTCAGAAACATTCAACATGACTTTAAATTTCCAACCCCCTGTCCATATGTTTTCAGAGTCCAAGATTGCCTCTGGCTGACCTTGTAAAGTACAACGTTGTTTTAACCAATAAACAATATTAGAAACATCTACTCCCTCATTGTGAAACATAACAGTAACTATCTTGAAAGCTGGTTTTGAGAGGGGTATAGCCTGAAATGGGGTCCAAAGAGCAGTGTTACACAAGACATGATATTTCGACCAAAAACGGTCAAGACCACGAGATGTCTGAAAACTAATGTCAAAAGTTAGTTCCCCTGAGACATGTATCAGGGCATATATTTGTGTGCAAAACTTCATTGAATCCTTCAACAGTGTTCTGCCACACATACACCACGGTCAGAGGGTCTGGTAACCCCCTCTATAGGAAAGCCGAACGGCATTGTGACGCTTAGCTGCCAGAACTGGAAATTTAAACAAAGAAGAGAAGGACCTCACTGGCCCAGTTTGAGGAAAGGGAAGTCAAACAGTGGCAGAGGTCCCTTCAGCCATAGGGTCTGAACCGGGGAGAGTCTGTGTAGCAGGGACCTTGTTATGGTCCAGGACTGGATTCTGAGTCAAACAAAGCTCAACAGGAGGGTCCAAAGGGTCTGTCACAGTTTGGGGAATCTGTTCTTCCTCACCCATTATCATGTCTTGCACAGGTCGAGGGGATCGTATAGGGGATGGCCCCGAGACCCAGGAACCCGCCTTGGGGTCTTGCACCCATCCTGCCATCCGAGGCGCCGCATCTACTGACCATGCAGGGGCAACAGTAGGGTTTACCTGAAGAGGAGAAGTCTGGGAAAGCAACAAATCAGCCTGGGATACAGAGGGCGGGCTCACCGCCGAAAAAGTACTCACTGGTTCTTCCATCGGGAAGGAATGTCCAGAGACAGCTTCTACAGACGTTCAGCAAAGCTCCTTCTCAGAGGCTCGAGGCAAGTCTGCGGAGACCATAACAAAAGTGCCCGCTGTAGCCAGAGGCACACCTTCATGCTGCACACAACGTTGATCCTGCTGCAAGCCCATCTCGGTGGACATACGACAGCGGTCCGCCTCCAATAAATCGTCGTGCGGCACACGCACTTCCAGACTCGAAGGTTCTGAGTCAAAGGAAGTGTGCTTCTCTTTCAGTCCCCCTGAACACTCAGGCTGAATCAGACCAACCTCGTCGAAACGAACCATCGTCGGAACAACAGGCACCTCCTGCAAACCGTCTCCCAACACTGAAGATACAGGTACAACAGTCCGATAAGTAGTCGTGGTCTCTTCAGATACAGAGACAGGAGTCAAGACCAGGTCTCCTGTCTCCACAGCTCCAGCAACTGCAGGCAGCATTGCATCCTCCATCTTGGACAGGGAATCCCCTCTGACAGAGTAGGGGAATTTCCCAGTGTCCTGGCCAAATTTTCCTCATTCACTATAAATACCACCAACAGCTTAATCTGGTTCAAAGTCAGCTGGCATTCATCTGTATCCCCCTTCCCCGGGTCGTGCCTGAAAATAGGCAAGATTTGTCTAGTGCACTTACTCGGTCAACAAAAACTAAATAAATAAATAAAAAATAAATAAATAAATAAAACAGTAATTTTTTGGATTTTTCCCACCAAATTTGCAACATAGGCTTTTTGAGAGCCCCCCTCATGAACATTGCCACTGTTGTTTCATTCCTCACTCCTGAAAGGTGATTCCAACAGTGACTACGAGATCACCTTTCAGGACCGAATAACACCATGACAGTGCAAGAACTCATAAGGAGGGGTCCCAGAAACCCCATGTTGAAAATTTGATGCCAGCATTCCAGAAAATGCCTGAAATATACATCAAAGTTGAAAAACCCCTATTTATTCCATTATACAGCTTACCGGCATTTCCTCAGTTCGTGGTCGGCTTTAAAGAATGCAGACATGTTCCCGGTCCACTGAAGATCGAAGTGCCAGACTCCGGAGGTAAGTGTGGGGTTGGGGGATGTGGGGAGGCAGGGTGCACAGAGGGTAAGTATGGGTTGCTGGAGGTGGGGGGCAAGGAGATGGCGAGGGACCATTTTTTGTTAACAGAGTAAAAAAAAAACACATCGCGGGACAGTTTTTTTACAGGGTATTTGGCACACTGGGTGGGCTCCAGCATGCCACCTAACTGTTTGGGGATGCTGCAGCCACTGGGGTTGGGCACCCTTGTCAGCAAACAACACAGGGGGTTTAATTTATGCTGACGGGGAATTGGGCACCCCTTTTGTATTCACAAAGGAAAGTGGGGCGGCAAGAGCCGAGAGGGATTGGCCACCCCCCTCAGCATATGACAAATGGGGGAGAGTGCTTTATGCCGATGGGGAGTGGGCTCCCCCGTCGGCACATACACTGTGGCCACGCTAAGCCAGGCAGGTGGATTGGGCACCCCTGAAGTCAGCAGTTAGGTGGCCGCCATGTATACAATGTGGCCGAGCACATCAGGAGATCCGCTGCATCTGACGAGCTTTGCTCGGATTGCAGCAGACCTGTCCTTAGATGTTCTCACCACATTATGTAGGCATGGTGTGGCGCCAGAATGCAGGCTGATTGGGGAATGAGGGTTGCACCTACTAGTGCGTGCCCTGCATTCACCCAACAGTGACCGCGCCTCCAAATCTGCACTACCAAAATATGTTGGTGGTGCAAGCGCATAAACATAAAAATTACGAATAAATGTCAGGAACTCATAAAGGTTGCAAAAGACAAATATTATAAAGACAACTCTGAACCAATGTCTAGTTCCTGAGATTTCTGGAAATTAATTAAGCAGCTTCAATCACCAGGTAGGTCTATTAACCTTTCATCTCTAAAGGTGGAGAGTAATTTAATATCCTAAACAAGAAGCAGAAGCCATGAATAAATGTTTTACTTCTATCACAAATGCAAGCAATGATGTAGGCAATGACATTAAGAATAATGGAAATCAGGATGATGAATCAAAAGTGTTGGGGACCTTCAAATATGGAAAACCTTTGGTTATGGTTAATTAAGACAAAAGATGTTCGGAAACAATTGGCGACACTAGATACATGAAAGTGTGGTGGACTGAATGGGATTGCAGCCATACTGCTGGGGTAGGGTGTGGACATAATTGCATCCCCTTTGACAAAATTGTTTAACAAAAGTCTTTGCTGTGGTTAATTTCCAGATGCATGCTAAATAGCTAAAATTGTACCAGTGCATAAAAGTAGTAATCCTTTGAAAATAAATAATTATCAGCCCATAGCCATCCTTTCCCTTGTTTTGATGATTTTGGAGAAGGTAATCCACAAACAAATGTTTGAATATTTGAACAGTTAGACACTACTCTCACCTCAGCAGTCTGAACAAAGTGAAATTCAAAAAATATTGCAACTGGAATTTAAAAAAATTTAAAAACTGTTTAGTTCAAAAATAGGCTTATTTTGAATAGTAAGAAAAGTAATGTAATGTTTAAAGTCAGGGGCTGTGAATAAAGAGATCCTGGCAAGCAATTTAAACATATAGGGCTCAATTATCAAACAAGATAGACTGATGCAAGCCCTAACTGCACCAAACAAATGACACATGAGGCTTGCAGCAGTGTGTGACCAGCAACCAGGATTATCGATTCCATGCA
This sequence comes from Neoceratodus forsteri, assembly GCA_016271365.2. Classification (NCBI taxonomy): domain Eukaryota; kingdom Metazoa; phylum Chordata; order Ceratodontiformes; family Ceratodontidae; genus Neoceratodus; species Neoceratodus forsteri. The sequence continues at coordinate 602,075,519 of CM057456.1, read as the reverse complement.
CCACATGCTGCAAGTTAGACCAGCTTTTCCTGGTCTAACTTCAAGAGCTAGTGTACTGCTTGGAATTAATAGTAATTTTCATATGATGTCAGCTATCACTTCCAATATCTGAAGTGTTCTTTTATTTTCTGTTTGCTGTTTAAAAGATTTTCCACTTGGCAGTACTGGGGTGATGTCTGGAGCAGCACTCTGTCTGGAGGGGAAAAAAACCCAGTTCTGTTCCTCCCACTACATCATCAGAAAGTAGACAAAACACCTTGAGGCACCACAATCCTTGCAGCCTGAGCAGTAACTTTCACAAGCTACCAATCAAAATACAGAAAATTGTGACATCACTAGTAACCAGGGAGAGCCAGTCCCTGCTGCTTCACGTGAAAGTGAAACCTGGCAGTGAGAAATGGTTCTCATTGGTTACTAGTGATATCATAATAAGTGTGGTCTCAGAGTTGATGTAGTGGGAGGAGCAGAACTGACTCCCTCCAAGACAGAGTGCTGCTCCACACATCACCCCAGTACTGCCAGGTGGAAATCTTCTAATTAGCAAACAGAAAATAAAAGATACTTGAGATATAAGAAGTGATAGCTGACTACATCTGAAAGCTACAATTAATTGCAGGCAGTTTCAGGCAGTACACTAGCTCTTTAATGGTCCTTTTTACAGGGCTTATGCCAAATATTTGGCACAAGCCACCATAAAGATGGTAAAGTGCCACAAATGCGTGTAACCTATCAGAATAGGGTGCATCATGCAGCAATGTGGTTGGGGCAGTGCAGGGTTTGATGTAGGGCTCGTGCAAGCCCTGGGTCACCCTTTGAGAATCTAGCCCATACACGTTGGATGGCGTGAAAGCTGATCACGTCATTTCATATAAGAACTTGGGTCTTTGGCTTGATTCTGACTTAAAGTTTAATGATCATGTAGACAAACTTTTCATTAAAGTTACACAAAAATTAGATGCCCTTAGGAGATACAAATTATGTATGACCAAAGAAACAAGATCAAGACTAGTATCACTAGTCATGCTACCAATGTTCGATTACAGCAATGCAGTCTATGGAATGGCTGGAAAGGGGAACCTTCAAAAGCTGGATAGACTCTACTACCATATTGTCTGATTGTTATAGGTTTCACAGGTCCACCAGCAATGATGCACCATTGTACATTGCTTTTTGAAGCAAATTGGAAGTCTCTGAAAGTTTGGAAGGAAAGGCATTTGCTACACTTTACATATAAATGTACGTCAGGTCAGGACCCATCCTATTTACTAGAGATACACAAACCAATTTTCTTCAAAATATTTACTTTGAGCGGTCACTGGCAGGGGTCTTCAAGTCCCAAAAACAAGATCAAGATCTGGTACAATGTCATTTCATTTTATTGCTACATCAACTTGGAATTCATTGCCACCGGAATTTTACAATTTACCCACCTACAGCACTTTTAAAGTAGCTCTTGCAATGTGGCTCAAGTCTGAATGTGACTGTACATGAACATTTGTTGCATTTATTGTTTTATTGCGTATTGTACTGTATGTGCATTTTTATTGTAACTTTAATTGCTTGTACACAGGATGGTCCAGAAAACAGGCTTATGCCTATTACTCTGTCCTGCTGAAATATAAATAAATTCAGCTTCAGTACACCATCACCTTAAAATGCTGCAGACAATGTGGCTCCTTCTATGACATGTTGCTGGATCTGTATTGGCAGCAATCCTGACATGGGCAATGCCCATTTTGTGAGCCAGGCACTGCCCCACAAATGCTCCATATCTCACATCTGGGCCTGTCTGATGGCCTGATGCCTCCCCCTTCTCCCATTAGTAGCTCCTCCTAAGGTGTTCAGCACCACTGCTGACTTCCTAGTGACCCTCTAGTGTACCACCTTCATTCTGTTGTGCTTGCCTGTCCTTGGTTCTAGATCCCCTGTGAACTCCCTCACACTCCCTCAGCCTCTCTCTTACCTGCCTTGACGCTACTGAGTAGGCTGGTCATTAGCACTGTACATTTAGCATCTGCACTGTGCTAACTTCAATTTGTACATTGCTATGTGTGTTTCTGGGTGGGGGGTGGCTTACAGCATGTGAACAATAATGTGATTCTCAGGAGCATGGTGTGCATGAACAGCACCACTCTGCACATGAGCAATGCCATAGCACAATGTCATAGCACGCACATCCATGCAGCACTATGATGTTCACAGATGATATGTGATGCCATCTCAATGCTGTGTTGGCCATGGCACTGGTGCTAGTGCAAGCACTTTGAACGTGATAATGCAGTGCACAAACCTGCAATATTAAGTGTATGCAAATGAGCTAATTTCACAGTCAGCGCCCTAAATTCACATTTGTATTTTATTACTGGACTGTATTCATGCATTTGCATACCTAATTGTGCCAGGAGCATATAAAAGGAGCAGACAACAACACCCAGCTTCCACAGAGGTACTCCAGGCAGCTAGAGGTAAGTGTAATTTGCAATGGTCTACATCAGGGCAGGGGTTATCATAGCAATGTGTTTATGCTGTATCAGGACTGAACATTTACTGTATCTGTGCATGTTCTCTAGTCAGTGATAGAAAGGCAGCTCACTGTGTGTTTGACCCTGTCCCACAGGGACACATACACACCCCAGCCAGGGGGTACTGGGGCCTGCATGCCATTGTACCTGTGCTTTGTGTTTTGCTGTGTGTACACAATGCTCAGTGCTATTCATCCTCCCTCTTCTGACATGTAGCAGCAATGAGGAAGTTTGGATTATGGGGGACTTTAATCTTCTGGCTATGGGTCAGGACATTCACACCTCAGCTACATCAAGAGACGTGGCCATCCTCAATTCCATACAAGGGGCATTTCTCAGGCAGCTGGTTTTCAAACTCAGTAGTGGGTAGTCCAGTGGGTACAAGTGATCAAGGTACTGTGTGGTTTGACATACATATAGGACAGGGAAAAAAACATACCAAGATGAGGGTTCTGGACTTCAGTGGGGCATATTTTAAAGAAATGGGAAACTTCCTCTGAGAATACCTTGGGGGGAAGTAGAGGGGAAGTGGAGGCTCAATGGAGAAACATTAACAAGAGTCTATCCCAGGCAACGGCATGCTGTTTGGAGGAAGTGAGCAAGGGAAAGAGGAGAAAGAGGTTGCTATGGTTCTCTAAGGAGGTGGCAAAGGCAGTGAAGGAGAAGAAAATAGAATTTAGAAAATACAAGGAGACCCAGAAGGATGAAGACAGGGAGGTATATCTGGCAGAGGCAGGAAGAAGGGTGAGGGCAGTTAAATCACTAACAGGAGAGGATAGCTTAGGTCAAAAAAGGGACAATACCTTCTTTGGGTATGTGGGGAAAGAAAGACAAGGGGAAGGATGATGAGAATCAGGAGGGCAGGGGAGACTGCACAGAAGATCAAGAGAAAATGGAAATACTAAATGATTACTTCTGCTCGGTCTTCATGGTAGAGGGTGGGGGGTAGACCACCATACTACAGTGAGTAAGCAACAGGGAGAAGTGGGAGTGGACACAAATCAAATCAAATAGGTTTTATTGCTTGACCATTTGATCATTACACAGATGAAAGAACACATAATTAACCAAAAATATCCTTGTTAATTACAAAAGAACTATCAACAAATATGAAAAGGGTGAGGTCGCATGAGTCCCTGGGAGACATGACTACTTAAGCTAGTAGCTCCGTGCTGTCTCCTTCTTATCTTACTCCATCCATTGATGAATCAGGGCAGGGCAGACATTAACATTTTACTGTTGGGAAGGAAAATGAGTATGCCAACCTCCTGAGCTGAAACAGTGTAGCCATCGGAGAAACTGAAGATGAAAAATAATTTGGAAACCTCGCCTCCCACCAGCCAACTACCAGAACCAAGGAAGCCTGCTCAGCAAGGCCCCACTGCAGCTCTACCTAATCTAGTTCACCAGATGCACTGATTGAACAAATGGCAGCTTTGGTTGAAGCAATAAAATAGACAGTGATGGAAACCCGGTATAGCCTAGCAACACTTAGTGGCCAGGTCTTGGCAGTCAAGATAAGCATGATGGAAATTGAGAGTGGGCAAGCAAAGCAAACTCAGTGCCTACAGGCTGCTGAATCCAAGATCGCATGGCTTTCAGAGAAGTTAGAGAACTTTGAGGGGTGAGGATGAAAGAAAAAACAATGGGATTTGGACTGCCTGAAGGAACCGAAGGTCACGACCCAGTAACATTTTTTGCTGGATTACCTTCTGATCTGGCTCCAACTAACGCTGGGTGAATATGACTTTGAAATTGACAGAGCCCACCAGATCTGCCATTCCAAAGAAGGAAGACTAACCAGCAGCCCTGATCCTTTATTTTTAAACTCCTGTGATATCAAGATAAAGAACTGATCCTGTGCAGGGCCAGAGAACTAAAAGACATCACTGTCAACAGCCAGTGCATCTCATTCTATCCTGATTACCCCAGGGATATGTTGGACAAAAGGCAAGCCTTTGATAAAATCATGCAAGTACTGAGAAATCAAGGCATTGCCTACTCATTACTTTATCTTGCCACCCTCTCACTGATATTGGATGGCCTCAAACTGCAGTTTCATATACTGGCAGAAGCAGATGCCTACCTGCAGGAACATTTGGGACCACCTCAAGTTGCCCACCCCAGCTCAATTTAGGAGAATGTCCCCACACCACCCTTGGTCCCACCATTTCTGAACATATGCAGCAGTAAGTACTGTTTTAGGTAATCTCTTTTGGTTGAGCATTCAACTGGGGCAGGAACTAGAACATTACCCTAGCCATTATGTGAACTAATTAATGTAAACTGAGTGACACGAGCACTTGCAGAAATTGTATTTGATAAGGTACTCTGGTATTTGTGACTTGTTTTCTTCTGTCCACTCCCTTTTCAGCTCATGTGCCCAATCTGCACTCTTGCTGAGCTGAGATTATAATTCACCTTGCTGCCACTATATCTGCTAGTCAACCAAGGGATGTGTGCTGAGGGACACAGAAGTGGGACAGAAGGACTTTATTAAATGCCCCAAGCAGGTCCAGTTAAAATGTTTGTATATTGGTTTTAAATGTGGTTGATGTATGCTATAAGTAACATGGTACTGAGTTTCATTTAATGTTTGTAAGGGAGCCTGCTCCAGCCATCAGAATCAAACTAGTAGCTGAGAGCCATCAATGTTGCTAGCTGAATTTTCAATCTTGCTAATGTTTAAAAATACCATGAAACAATGATTCAAAGCATTTATCCACTCCCTTGGTTTGGTGGAAAAACTCTCATTTTAAGATGGTGCTTTGGCATGGAGTATGGTGTCACTTCTGTGAGTTAGTACCATGTGGGATGGTGAGGTGAAAATACCATCCTCTAGTATATCCTTAAGTCCACTAGTTTATTAAGGAGTGGGGTGAACCATGGCTCTGGAAATCCCTTTTTTACCATATTCTGCAATATGGAATATAGTCCCCTTCCCCCACAGTCCAGCTAAGATGTTACACATGAGACTAAGGGGAATCCATGGTGGGGGTGGCAGCAAAATGGTGGCTTGTACAATCAATGAGGTGCAGCTAGTCAAAACCCTCTCTTGACATAATAAGATACTATGTCTCAACCAGCACCATTAACTTGACATGAAAGGAGATTACTGCAAATCCATATTAGAAGAAAAACAGGACTCTAATTTGTTCTGGGATTTGAAAGATGAAAATACTCATAAAAAAGAGTTTAAATTGCTCACAGATTATGGAGTAAGAATGACCCCCAAAAAGAAGGAAAAAACAGTCTAGCTAACCGCCAACACTGCAAAGTTACCAAATTCCTTACACAAACCAGGATTACGTGAAAAACTGTATCCCAACAACAGCTCTTCAAAGTGAAAGTATCCATGATGGAATTTGTTGGATCTCAAACCACCCCAGGTACAAGTCAGGGGCCATCCCAAACAAAGGTAAATTTTCCAACACTCCAAGCAATGAACAATTTAAGAGAAACACAAAAAGAACAGCAGGACTCAAAACAGAATTCATATTCTTATTTAAAAAATGAGGATACAAACCATGCAACTACCAGTGCTGTTGTTGACCAAGAGCTCGGGGAGGAATCAAGCCAATGGAAATGAGAGGAGGGTCTAGGAGCAAGCAAATAACAGATGGCATCCTCTGGAGAAGAAGATGGTATGCAGTATTACCAGCATGAAGACTAAAACTAGCATTTCAGCACACACCATTATTAAGATCCTACAGATGGCTGAGAAATTGGCTGAGCAAAATGAGGAGGGCCTGAACTCTGTTGTAAAACTGCAATTCAGATTATGCAAGGAAAGCAGCAAATATAAAGTTTTGAAGTGTGTTGTAATGACTGATGGCCAAGCTTCTGGGACCTCCAGGATCAGAATCAAACAACAGCCAGAATGAGCTCTGGGGGTAGTGACAGATTGTAATAGTGTTTTAAATCTGACATCTAACAGCCAAAGAGAAAATGCTTTAAATGGTAAAGAACTACAAATGGACCAGACTGAACAGCAAAGGAGAAGAAAAGACAGAAAGAATGAGTAGTGAACAGGATAACCAGTAAAATAATTCAATAATGTTAGAGACACACAAGCAAGTAGAAATTTATTACATCAATAATCCCCCCAACAAAATAACTCAGCAATAAAATCCACACAAAAACACAATAAGATTCTTCCTGCTATAATCAGCTCTCCCACTTAGATCAAGACAATCTGTCAAATGAAGATTATAATGAAGACCAGTAAAAATTTGATATGCCAAAGGACATTCCTCCATGGGCCAAAACATTGATTTTACAAATGACAAACTTGAATAATAAAATGAAGCATATAATAAAAATGGAAGAGAAATTAAATGGGCTATAAATAATTGACAAACAGATTGAAGAGAATCACAATTTGAATAAAGAGATAATGGAAATCAGACAGCAGATAAATTATACAGATGAAGCAATTATCCTGTTAAAATGCCAAATACATAATCTGGAACAAATTAATAAAGATTTTATAGATAAATTAATTAACTTTTATACTAGGGCCAGGAGGAAAAATGTAAGAATTTTTGGTGAACCTGAGTCATGGGATGAAACTAAACCTTTAATTGAATCATTTAAGAAAATCATAGCAGCCTATTGAGAGAAAGATCCTATGGACATTACCATGGAAACTGACAGAATACATCATGGATTAAAAACTAGACAAGATGACAATGCACCTCCTAGACTAATAATAGTAACATTTCTAAGATCGGCTGATAAAGAAAAACCTATGGAGCAAGTTTACAAAAAGAAAAGAATGAAAATTATGTGAGTAACTATTTCAATTTATAATGACACCCCTGGGACTTAGTACAAGAAAGGAAGGAAATATGATTTCTTAAAAAAGAAAACTGTGTGAGAAAGGAATTAAAGACACTGCAATTTTCCAGGCTAGGCTTAAAGTAGCAATACTGGTAGAAAGATTTGTTTTTCATTCTCCAATGGAAGCATTAAAAGACTTGAAAATAAAACTCCCAGATCTCTTGCAGCAAACAATGTTACTCATGTGGATTGTAATGATATGGGAAATGCAGATGGACACAAACACAAGATTTTTGGTGCAACCCACTTTTTTCTAAGTGGGATATTTATTTTGTAATCAAAAACAACAACAGCTTTTGCACCATATATAAAGTAGAAACAAAACAATCAAAACAATTCAAAAAGAAAAGACTTGTAAATACGTTTCACAATGTTCTCTTTAGTGCAGCACAGGACTCTCCTAGTCCTTCAACTACACAGAGTCAGAAGACACTGACCCTAAGTAACATTTGTTTGCTCAGACAGTTCTATTTATTCCTGCCCACCTGGGTCAGATGACCAAGCATCATCATGGCCCTTCGTTTAATTAAATAACTGACTAAAAGGACTTAGTTACACTTCTGTAATGAGGATCAGCTTTATATAACAGAAGGGACTTTCCCAGAAGGATTTTTCCCTTTTTAAAGGTGGAAAACTTTCCACTGGGACTTGAGTGACAGACAGCTTATTATAAAAAGGGGCCACAAGGGGCTGTTGTTCCCCTATACATGATATTTCATTCTTTCCCTGCTTCAGGTAAGGACATACTTAATGTATTCCTTCTCCTTCAAGAAGTACTTTTGTTAAAGAATTTTATGTGGCCTGAAGGAGGTTTGTGTTTCTTTTAAACCCTTTTACTATTGTAGCCTTTTATGTCTTCCCTAGCTATGTTTATGCTAGGTTATTTCATAACAATATGGTTCCTTCTAATTTCTACCTATGCAACTACAGTTTAACAGCAGCATGCATTCCATAGATAAACTGCAGCATTCTATACAGGTTCTAACATTTCATATCTGCAACAGGGTTACAGAAAATAAAAAGGGAAAGGGGTTTGACACTTTGCAATAAATATTTCAACCTTGGCTATTCATAAAGGTCCTTCTCTGCCTACACACTAAATAGCCACTGTATCTCTTTTGATCAGGGTGCTTTACTGTATACAATACATATCTTTCATTCTAGCTAAAAATAGCCAGCCATTCTATAGAGCTATAGCTATAACCATTCTCTTATTGTCCCATTCTGTCTGGGAGCTCAAGGTCACTGGAAGTTGACCTCCATACATACAGACCCATGGAAGGAAGAGAAAAGAAAGTTAAAGAGAAGCACAGAGTTTTGTCTGGAAGTGGCCTGCCTCCAGATGGAAAGAAAGGGATAGCTTTATTAGATAAGAATATAGAAAGAAAGAAGTTGCAACCTAATATACTCAAGGGGTCCTACCACAGTGGCATGGATTCACCCTGTCACATGGATGATAAATTATATACAGTACATGTTCTGTAATAGTCTAATAAATTTATAATGTTTCTCTCTTTACTACAATGAATATATAAGAAGGTTGACAAGGGGGAAGGGAATGCATTGCATTAACAAGGGGAAAAAATAACTCTGATAGAGTTACAATTTTTCAGCTTTTTTCTTTTGATCATTAACTAATATGTTTAGTATAGGGGATGAGAGGGGATATATTTACTTTATTCAGTGCACTAAATAGTTATGGGCTTAGTGTTATATTATTTTTCATCATTTGGAGACGTAAACAAATGGACAAAAAAATAGATTAGCTTTTGAAGATGGGGTGGCATGGGATGAGAAAGACATTCTATATTGGATACAGTCAAACTGTATGGGACTCCATTGCTGCATTATATAGAAAGTAACAATAAATATGATAAATTCAAAACTCATCATAGCCTCCCTTAATATTAATGGATTGAACACCCATATTAGAAGAGCAAGAATATTTAACTACTTACAGACATCAAAAGCTAAAATTATTGAAAAATGGAATAGAGTAAGAAATATAAAGTGGGAGATATTAAATCAAGACACCATAACTATAAAGAAAAGAAAAGGTTCAAATACATACAAGGAGACATATCAGTGAAATTGCTTGCCACTCAATTAAGAAAAGAAAAACAACAAAAAAATACAATAATATGACTAAAAGACTCTACAGGAGCAATAATAAGAGATGGACCAAAAAATAGGAGAATTAATGTGTACCTTTTATGATCAAATATATAAGATAGAATTCTGAAACACACCAGAAAAAGATAAGGACTACATTCAAAATATAGAACTGCCACGAGCAGAGTGTCTAGACTCTCCATTTACACTGGAAGAAATCAAGAATGCAATAGAAAATTTATCTTAAAATAAATATCCTGGTATAGGAGAGCTAACTAATGAGTTTTATCTAGTTTTTCAAGACCTATTCATCCCTTGAATTTTAAGGATCCTTGAAGAAACAGTGGATTGATTTGGACAAATACCACCATTAGAAGAGGCCAAAGTAATATTAATACACAAAGAAGGCAAACCATGAGATAACCCTGATAGCTATAGGCCTATAGCTTTATTAAACACAGATTTCAAAATAATAGCTAAAATCCTACCAATAAGATTACAACAAGCATTACCCAGATCCATCCATCAAAATCAATGCAAGTTTGTGAAAGGTAGGACAATTGCAAAAGCAACCAACAAAGTACAGGCAATCATAGATCTGATGAATACCAAATCAGATTAAAAAAAACATGTTACCACATGGTAGCTCTTGATGCAAGTAAAGTATCTGATAGTTTAGACAGGACTTATATAAAAAAGTATCACATCAAGTCTGGAGGGAGAAAGCCAGCACAGTTGAAAGTGTGTGGCCAAAATATTGAAAGATGGGACAGCGGAGTAAACAAACTAGTGAGATGCCTGACTGTGCAGTTGCCTGTTACCTCTAATTTCTCTGAAGCCATGATCCATGGCAGCATGGTGTTAGGAATAGTAAATTTGCACTTGCCCTCTGATTTGCATTAGAGTGGTGATCCATGGTGGCATAGTGTTAGAATAGTAAATCTGCACGTCCCCAAAATGTAGTAGTTTTGGCTTTAGCTGGGTTTTCTCTGTGCGGTGTTCCTTTACGGCATTTTGACCATTCTGTTTCTTACTGTGGTATTTTCCATTTCGGTAACTTGACCTGTAATCATATAAAAATGGTATTGAAATACTGAGGAATCCCTTCCATAATATTAAAAGTTATAGAAGCACTTTACAGTACTGCAAATGTTAAATTTCAGATTAATGGTTACTTAACTCCCAAATACGAAATGTTGAATGGAGTCAGACAGGGGTGTCCCCTTTCTCCAATTATATTTTTTCAAGTTTTAGAACCATTTCTACAAAAAATAAGAACAAATAATAAAATTCAATATATTACAACAGGAGAAGAAACCATTAAAATAAGTATTTTTGCAGAAGATATTTTGCTAATCCTAAGCAATATTAGAGAATCATTAAGTTGCTTCTTACAGGAAGCAGATACATTTTCTGCAGTTCCGGGTTATAAGCTAAATAGAAATAAATCAATACTATTGCAATTGTCTAAACTACCTAAATTACCATTACCAGCCTAAGAGAAGGAATTTAAAGTAGATGCATCCATAAAGAATTTAGGAGTTACATAATGTAATGACCAAGCAAATACAATTAAAAACATTCATGACGTACTTCAAAAGAAAATAAAATCTTCTTTGGAAAACTGGCAAAAACTATCACTTTCATTATATGGTCAAGTTGATGCAATAAAGATGATTATTATGCCCAGATTGATATTTGGCTATCCCACCATCAGGTGATTTCAGGATGTTAAAAGAATTAAAAAAAAATTCCTATGGAGAGGAGAAAAACCCAGAATAGCATGGTCTGTAATGGTAACCCCAAGAGATAAGGGTGGCATGGAATTTCCAGACCCATTACTTTATGCCATGGCACAGACCATAACATGGATTTGGAAATGGGCCTTTTTGCAAAAATCTGAGAATAGAATATTCCAACATCTTTATGAAGTTTATAATGCACAAACAGGGAATAAGACTGAAGTGAGTACGTTATTGCTTCAAAGATCAGTGCAAAAATTAAAAAAAGATCCTTCTTTGCTCAAATTATAGTTTAAAGATAATTATACAGAAAATACCACTGGCAGAAACTCCATGGTTATTTTACAAAATTAGCAACCGTTTACACATATGAAAGACAGGGAAAAACCTTGCCAACAAAGTTCCTAGAGAAATTAAGCAATTCATATGGGATAACCTATTAATAGAAGGAACATTTTGTACATACCAATAGATAAATAAAAAAAAATAGAACAATTTATTACATTCAATATTATAGACTTCAAAAGGAGTTTAGTAGATTAATTAAATTTGTTACAAATTATCACCGGCCCAGTGGCACTGAGGGTTGAGGCGCTGGATGCCATACCTTGCACCACGCCGGTGACCCGTGTTCAGGAATGGGCATGGGTCACCAGGGGTTGGCAGGGGCAGGGAAGGATAGAGTGTCCGATGGTCTGCTGTCCTTCCAAGGGGAGGGGGGTACTGCAACTTCGGCACCTGAGTGCCCTCTGGCAGAGGCTGGAAGGGCAAGGTGATGGGCGTTAGCGTGGGGGGAGCTGAGTGCAGACACTTTGAGGAGAATGCACATGGGAGCATGCATGTTCTTCCTCAGCTGGCGTCATTGCACAAACTCGGCTCCAGAGGGAGCATATCAAAAAATCCACCTCGGCTCCATTATGAAGCTGCTTCACCGCCCCTTGATAGCTCTCAGGCTGGCTTCCTTCAACCAGAACTGTGTCCGGGGCACCTTGGCCGGTGCCATTGCCCTACCCTGGGGGGCAAGCCAGAGGGCTAGGGACAGCAGCCTATATGAGGGTGAGGGATGATGAGGACCATGACTGGGCTGATCCCTATAGCCAGGATGACAAAAAAAAAATGATTACAAATTATAATAACATTATGACTGAAGATGTTAGTACTATATTAAAAGAACAGATGGAAATAGTAGACAATGGGATGGGAAAACTATTTGCTAGAATATATAAAATGATGGTTAGTAAGAATTATCCCAATAGAACTAATATAAATAATAAATGGCATCAAGAAATGAGTATTAATTAATTAATCAGAACAACAATCGCTTTAATAATCAAAGCCAATAATATATAAGGGATATGTGGGGGTGACTGTGTGATAACTCATTTATCTAGTACAGTTGCCTATTACCGCAAGTAACCTCATTAGTGGAAAAGCCACAAGTGAGGGTTACAAGAGGTCACTGGCAACTGTACTAGATAAATGAGATATCACACAAGTCACCCCCCGCATATTGCAACAGAGCAGTAACTTGAGCAATCAGTTATTCTTTGCTCAAGGTTTATTTTTTAAAATAAATAAATAATTTGGGTCTTTTTAGTGTCTTCATGATCGTCCATCTTTCATGTGCCCTGTTGCTATGTGCATTGCTAGGGAGTGGCATCATGATACTAGCAGTCATGCCCTATGTAGCAGCTGATTGATGTTTCAGGCGTAGGTCCAATTTTGTTTCTGGTGGTAAATGGCAGAGTGGTGGCACTTAACAAGGCAGTCTATGGTGCGCGGTGAAGCATGTTGTTATAGTTTTGATAAAAACAGAAAAAAAAAGTTTCAGTGTTGTCCCTGAGTTTGCTGTCCAGTTTCAGAGGAGTCAGCACTTCTGAGACTGCGGAATCCAGCGATGTTGAAAGGAGTGAGTACCAGGAACCTGTGGGAGGGAGATCAGGTAGTGGGACGCTGTGGAGAAAGAAAGTTATGATAAAAATAACCAAAGTGAATAAAAATGTTTGTGGTGATGAGCAAGTAGGTGGACTGCTGGTGTGTGTTGTTAGTGGGGGTGGCAGTGCTGCAGAAGTGGGAAGGAAAGTGAAACTGTACTCTTCTAACAGCAGTGTGTTATGGAGTTCAACGCAGCAAGTAGTGCTGGCAAAGGGAGGGAGATTTGTAACGTAGTAACTATATAGATAAACAGCCAGTGACATAGGAACTGTGTATATAAATGAGTAACTGTGTGCATAAATGAAATTTATACACACAGTTATTCAGATAAATGGATTTATCATAGTCCGTTTATGTCCTCCTCTCCCTTACAGAAATATAAATCTGCTGCATACATGCAGAGTGCATGCCACATGCTTAATTGTGCAATGTTTGCATGCTGGTCGCATACACAAAGTGAACCTATGCCAACCAGGTCTAAGAAGCGCATCAGGTTTGCATGCTGCAAGCTTGACATGTGTGCAGCAGGTAAGCTTGTGTGAACATCATTTAAAAATCACATCAGTTTCACATTTTCCATGTGTGCAGCAACTAAGCTGGTGTAAATCTCATCCAAAAAAGTACATCAGTTTCTATTTCTCATACTACTGCTAGCAATTAGAGCCATTAAAATACCATTTTCATTGATTTTCTATTAAACTTGGGTAAACTAATTAATTCTGATCCTTTTGCAAGCTGTTTAATGGCTTTTGATTTTTGTCATTAAATTGCCATTAATTTATAAAGTAGTGTTTGCTTACTGCATTAAATGTCTAGGATACAGTCAGCCAATGTCCCCCATTCCATATGTGCAAAGAGGGACCTTTATGTTCTGAAGCCTGACCTTTTTATTTTGGGCAATGTAAATCCCCTTATGCATACAGTATGTAGTGCTACAAAAGTGTTTCTCCATGACTGTTATGGCTCACTTACTTTCCCTTTGTCATTCTGTATGAAGCATATACACTATGGCCATGCTCAGCACTCTGTGCTGAGTAGGATCTTGGAAGCATGCATCATGCTTCACATTTTGTCACTGAAATGAGGGACATGGATACTTAAAATGAGGGACAATGAGGGACACCAGCCATCACAATTATCAAGACACATCATAAACATGGAGATACAGTACTTCAGAACACAGTGGACACCATTGTATTTACTTGTACTTATGTTAGACCCTGAGAATTAATTTATACCATAAAGCAGGGGTGCCATTTAGGTGTAACAGAGGGGGGGGTCAGTTGTCCCCTTCCCTTGCATTTGTGCCTAGGTTGTTTTTATGGTGTGGCAATAATGGGATTAAATTTGGATTTACTCTCTTGCACAATAAGTGCCTCCCTGGCCTGTGTTGTGATGATGCTGCAGGTACACTCCTGACTCGATGTGTCTGTACTGTGTTGTCCACTCTCTCCATCTATTAGTGGTGACACTATCATACGTGACATGGAGGAGCTCCAGCTAAACAAGAACATGAGCCACAAAAGTGGGACAGAGACTTTCCTGCTGCAGAGTAGACAGGCTGCACACTACAGCTTGGAGGAGTTGTGAGCACTGAACTCTAAATAGCAGTGTTGTGGTGGCATATTTTTGTTGGTCTCCTCTTAATGAGTCTCTGTCTCCCCTGGTGGCTGAAGGGGCTGGCGGTGAGCTAGAAACTAACTTGAGACTAGGCTACCTACTTACTCTACTAGACTTTCCTCACAAAAAATAACAGTGTAGGCCCCCTACAGCAGCAAGCTAGGCCTCACAGCAGCAATGACAGAGGTGTGGGTGGCTTTCATAGACCTTGATCAGTGCAGTGCAGCAGCAGCCATGGCAGCAGCCAAGCAAGAAGCAAGCAACACAGGTTGGGTGGGTGGGTGAGTTTGGTTGGTGAAGTGACCTGGTTGCAGGCCATGTTGGGGACATGGGATGGTCAGTTCTAGAATCCAGATTCTGGCAGAAGGACGGAGGAGGAGGAGCAGACTGAAAACTGGGCTGGTGGCACACTGGGCTACACCACAGGTTCTGGCCAGATGTCTGGGTAAGAAAAAGTAAATAATCCTGTTTACAGAGGGATTGGGGAAGGAGGAAGGATTGAAATATTGATGTGTTTTTCATATTTCTGCATCTTTGGGAGGCATCACAACCCATATGAAATGGGTATTGAATGGAGTTGGGGAGAGAGATTGGGACAAAGTTTGTTTTGGTGGGGGGAAGGTTCACAACTTCAGCCAGGAAAAAAATTGCTTGGTAACTGGGTTGGTTTAAGCCCAAATCTGATGCACTACTCAGGAGTATAGACAGATGAATCTCATACGTTTCAATGTTTCCTGATTTGCATATCACTTTTCAGTCACAACAAATAAGTTTTACCTTTTAGAAACGTTCCAGACATTACAGAGCTTGCTGCCCAGGGATAACTAGCACCTGGCCTCCACTGGTTGTTGCTCCCCCCTGCTGAAGTCTGAAATGGCGGCCCTGCCATAAAGTCTAAATTTACAGGACATTCTCTGTGTGAGCAGCATGTTTTCCATGAGGGATGGATGAGGGGCAGAGCAGTTTTCAGAGGTAAAATGAGGGCTGTCCCTTGCATTCAGAGACAGTTAAGCAGTATGGTATGCAGAGATTATTGGATCCCTACTATGGTCAGGCTTATGCCCCCTTACATGAAGCTGAACTCCACACCCCCATGCTCAGGCACATTATGACATAGGGCAAGGGACAGGGCAGGGGTGTGCCCCATCAAAATAAATGAGGGTATTTTTTATTACTATTGTACCACATTATTGATTGAGAGTTGGAGATTAATGAAGGCCACCACTCGACTAACAAGGGCCTTGTTTGTAGAACATTGGCCTTCATTATTCTCCAACTCACCATCATAATGTATAAAATAGTAAAAAAAATAGCTACATTCATTTCAAGTGGGTACACCCCAGCACTCTGACCCATAGGCATCATCTCTTAAAGATTTCTACCTGTGGCTCCATAGTACTCAGGTAAGAGACTCGTGACTTATATCTATATTTGGTGGGTTGTCTTTAGTAGCATGGCTGCACATGTTACAGTGTGTGTGTGTGTGCATGGAGGGTAGGGACTGGCCATGTGGGTGGGTGTCGAGTTATTTCTACTTTTGTGTTTGCTCCTTAAAGTCTGTTTGCATGGAAGCATTTAAAACTATGGAGAGAAAATAGTAGGAGTACAGGCCAGACAGAAGTAATTAAGTAGTTTTGTGGGTAAGTGTGTGTATTGTGTATTGGGGTGGGAAGAACCACGTTTTTCCATTGGTAAGTGTGCTACAGTTCAGTTGTACAGCTGAGATCAGGGGATAAGAAAACTCAAAAGTATACCAGTAGCTATAAGCATGCCGCATGTGTGCAGATGTATACAAATTTGTATTGAAGCACAAGCGAGCCATATGTATGCAGGCAGTGTAGCTTAGTGGTTAAATGCACTGAACTGCAAACCAGGAGACCTGAAGACCTGGATTTGAATCTCAACAACCCCCACTTGTGTACTGTGTGATCCTGAGCAAGTCACTTAACTTTTATGTGTGGAGTTGTCAGTGACCACTTGCTTTTTGTACTCAACCCACATGCATGCAGTCTGTTCCAATTTAACATTTAAATCATGCTTGCAGCACACATATCACATGGGTTGTTTTATATGCACAGCATGAAAACATACATTTCATATAATTATTTCTGTTAGGGCTGTTGCATAAAGACATATATATATATATATATATATATATATATATATATATATATATATTTTACCACAAGCTTCTCAGGTTGGCCTGCTCTCTTTCTAAGGACAGGCGTGTACCTAGACTAGATTTAAACTGCTCCTTGTCAACCTGTGCAATATGCATAACTATTCTCTCCTTGTACTGCTGCTGGTATCCCTATGGTACTTCACTTATCATGTCTGTATACCATAAATAAACATTGTCTGTTTGTTGTCCATCGGTGCTTGTACAGTATAATCAAATTGTATATTATGTCTACTGCTTGTATTTCTGTATCGACACCTTGTGACCCAGGTAGTGACTGAAAATGGATTTCTGGATCAGTGCACTTACCTGGTTACCAAAAACATAAATACATAAATAAAATATTTATACCATACCTGTGAGTATATTTCTAGCCAAATATCAGTGGTATTTTTGCTTGCTAGGGATCTACAGTGAAAATATTAAAAATATTTTCACTGTAGGTCCAAATATACCTATAGTAGATCCGCATTGGCTCATTCAGAACTCATTTGCATATTCAACCTCAGTAACAGTACTAACCCTATTCAAATGCGAATAACTGAAAAGAAAAATGATAGCATGGTACTGTGAGCATGAATGTTGTTCAGCACAAAAATATCTACAAAATGAGTGGTGTTTCATTTTTGGCTAACTTTTAATTTTTATGGCTGTAGGCTCCCTACAGCCATATCGCTTTAGCTTGAAAAGGGGTTTCTGTGGAACACATTTTTTAGTAGTTTTCAGTGTATTCTTCTATAACACTGCAAATTTCTATGGCAGTTAAAAAAATACTCCTTTCTTTCTGTTTAGAATGATGGACACAGAACTCAAAACTGCTTTTCTTTGAGAGCAAATGTGCAAACTTTCCAAACAAATCTAAATATCCTTAAAACTATTCAAGGTGCACAAAAACAACCAGCGTGAAAGTTGCTCAAGGCAAAAAGACCTTTCACATGAGGGTAGTCACTAATCTGAATTCTTTATATTTTGTAAAATATGGTCTTTCAAACAACCTCATTGTTTTTCTCTCTGAATGAACACAGTAGGAGTCAAGCCACACAAATGTAAATACCTTGGAAAGTATATAAGTTACTGATATACAACCAACTTGAAAGTTGTTCAGAACAAAATTACCTTTCAAATGAGGGTAGTCTCTAATCTGAATTCATTAGATTTTTTTTAAATATAGCCATCCAAAAGGTGAAAATTGTGAAGAAAAATGAAAATTCAGTTAATCTGATGGCCATAGTTTAAAAATATACTTAGTGCAGCTTAATGAATAGGCTAATTTGAAAGGTATTTTTGTCCTGAACAGCCTTCATACTGATGGGTTATGAGTAACTCCTATACTTTTAGAGATATTTACATTTGTTTGGCATAACTCCTACTGAATTTCTGACAGCCTGATTTCTGAAACCACTACACTGAGACCAGAACATATGGTTGATATCTTGTTATGCCTAATTTAACAGCAGATTCTGAAGTTATTCTAGCAATGTAGAACACTTCAATGGAATTCTTTAGTATTTTTTTATCTTCTATTTCTGCTCTCCCTACCTCCAGACTCTCTCCAGCATGGGCATCTCAGTCATCGGTAACTCCCGTTCTGCCTGAAGCGCAGTTCACACAATTCCAGTCAGAGGCTATCCTCCTTCATCCACTCAGCATACCCAAGCCACCTGGATCTATGCTTCCAGGGAAGGACCACCATCCCTCTGGTGCCCTATCTACAGGACTGGTAGGGCAGCCTGTAGGGGGAGCTGGAACGTGCGTCCTTACACCCGGTGGTGGACGTGGGGCTGATGCCACTGGCCCCACCTTCGCCTACTGGAGGGGGAGGGATTTTTCTACTTTATATCCCCCTGAGGGCAGTGCAATGTCACCCAGCCCATTACGTGCACATTCCCGCACATGTCCAGAGGGCAACCGCCCAATGTTGTAACCCTTTCATTTGGTCCTGCAGCTGAAGTACACCCAGCCATTGCTGGGTGTCGCTACATGCATGGGACAGTCCCCTTACCCCTCCCCAGGAGAGGACAGTAGTCTACAGATGCTCAATCCTCTCCTCCTCACTGACCACAAACAACCAGGGCTCGTTCCCAAACCCGGGTCACCGGTGTGGTGTGAGGTGTAGCGTCCAGCGCCTCAACTCTCAGCACCACTGGGCATGCTGGAATTCTTTAGTTCTTAATATGAAGAAAAGATCCAGCTTGAAACAAAATGATCTGCTTACTGGGGGAACATTAGATCATTTCAGGATGGGATCATGTTAAATCTTTTCAGGAAAAAAGCAGCAGATTAATTTTAGTAATTATTAGTCAGCAATATCTATATGTGAAGCTGACACTGACCAGATGGGGGAGGAAGGAAGACACAGAAGAAAACAATACTCATACACACAAAAAATATTTGGCTGTCTGTGAAACTTTCAGAAGCAAATGGTCTGATACCTTTTAGGCATCTATGCTGCACCACTGATTTTTTTCTTTTATTATGTCCTTTGGCAACTTCTACTATTAAAACACATTAAATGTATAGTTCACTAAATCTTGACCTTGGCATAACTCTTGAATGACTCATAAATAAGTTTTAAGCCATTTCCTTTATGGGAGATCAAGACCTGTGCAAAAGGTCAAGTGTTATTTTTTCATATTTATTTTTACAAATTTGCAAAGTAAAAGTTTGGAGGAATAGAAAAGTATGTACAACTAATCTCCTATGTATTTCTGACTCAGAGAGAAGTTAGTATTTGTGTAAAATCAAACCCAAAGTTTATACAGTTTTGTTCTAAAGTTATTTTATTCTAAATCTTATTGGACTGTTGAGTGTTATTTTTTCACATTTTTTTTTTCACAAATTTCTAAAGTAAAAGTGTGGAGAAATACAAAAGTATGTACAACTAAACTCCTATGCATTTTCAACTCTGAGAGAAGTTAATATTTGCGCAAAATCAAACCCAAAGTTTATACAGTTTTTGTTCTTAAGTAGTTTTATTCTAAATCTTATTGGACTATTAATTAACTGAGAAAAGAAGTATTTTGATAAAACAAATTGATGACTCCAGGATTGGGAGGTCATTAAAATTGCAAAAGGTCAAATTATGAAACCTTAAATGCACTCATTAAGACCATTCTTCTTAGTGTATAATTATAATGAATTAAAGGCATTTGAATATAAACCTACAATTATACAACCATTGTGATACATATTTTTAGGATCAGAGGAATGGTGCAAGGCTGCCAAAATCGTGATGATCTCACTGGTTCAATGCTTCAGTGTGTGTGGATCAGACCAAAAAGAGCCGCAATAAAAGCTTCTGTCTTCTCAAAAAAACAATTATATCTGTGCACATCCATAGTGTGGAGAAGAACCTCCTCCTGATTAGAGTACTCAGGGAAGAATACCTACAGTTGAATTGTCTGATTCAATGTAAAATCAGAAACCACTTTAGGTAAAAATCTAGGGTTTGTATGCAGAGCCACCCAGTTTCTGTGGAAAATCAAGTAAGGCTTCTTACACACCAGGGCCTGAAGCTCTGAAATTCTTTGAGCTGAAGTAATAGCAACTAAGAAAAGAGCTTTCCAAGACAAATAGTGCATAGCACAACATGCTGCTAGTTCAAAAGAAGGCAAAGTAAGTTTTTCCAAAACATAATTCAAGTCTCACGAGGGGACTGGATTATGAAACTGTGGTTTCAGATGGAAAATTCCTTTCAGGAAGGTTTTGGAAATCTCCAGCTGAGCTATGGTTTTGCCATCCATGGGGAGGTGGTAGGCCAAAATGGCAGACAGATGGACCTTCAAAGAAGAATAGCTGAGGCTGAGATCTGAAAGATGCAAGAGGTACTCCATGACCTGGGGCACCAGGCAAGATAAAGGGTCCCAACCCTTGGACCCTGCCCAAATTGAGAATCTTTTCCATTTCATGGCATAAGTAGTTCTGATAGAAGGCTTTCTGGCATCTATGAGGACCTGTACCACTAGGGTGGAAACTCCAAAGCATGAAGCAGCTATGTCCACAGGTGCCACACATGCAGGTGGAGGGATTTGAGGCCTGGATGCACCAGTCTGCCCTGCTCCTGAGTCAGAAAATCATGGCAGAGAGGCAGATGTACTGGGGGTTCCATTGGCAGCTGTTGAAGCAAAGGGAACCAAGTCTGATGAGACCAAAGCGAGGCTATTAGAATCATGTGAGCCCCTTCCACCTGTAGCTTCAGAAGAACCCTCTGAAGCACTGGGAAGGGAGGAAAGGCATACAAGAACCTCCCTTTCCAGCAACAAGACAGCATGTCTCACCTGAAAACACTACGCCTGGGAATGAGTGAGCAAAAATTGGGTAGTTTTGCGTTGGATGGGGAGACAAAGAGGTCTATCTCTGGCCAAACCCACAGGTCGAATAAGCTTTCAACCACCTCTTGATTTAGCTCCCACTCATCAGCCCTGACAGTGGTGTGGCTGAGACTGTCTGCCAGGATGTTGCTGATGCCTGGCACATGGGCAGAAGTCAGGCAGAGGTCATGCTGGACTGCCCAGTACTACTCATGCATCACCTTCCGGCATAGAGGGTATGAGCGAGTGCTTCTCTGTTTGTTCAGGTACCAAACCACAGACATATTGTCGGTCTGAACCAGGAGTGCCCCCAGACATAGAAGAGGCTGGAAGGCCTGGAGGGCAAACAGCACTGCTCTCATTTCTAACACATTGATGTGTAGAGGTGCTTCCAGCTGAGACCATATTCCCTGAGTCTGATGGTCTCCAAGGTGGGCTCCCCAGCCTTGACACAAAGCATCCATTGTAAGAGTTATGGTAGGAGCAGGGGGTTGAAAGGGAACCCCCATGGAGAGATTGGACAACTCCTGCCACCAAAGAAGATCCTTATTCACGTACCCAGACCTTAGGACCCTGTGGTCTAGGTTGTCTAGCCACTGATTCTATTGGATATAAAGAGGCCATTGGGTCACCCTCATATGCAGTCTGGCTAGAGGAACTGTAGGGATCACAGCTGCCATCAGCCTGAGAAGATGGAGGATCAACCAGGCTGTGATCCAGCATGAGTTGGCCACTAATCTGGTAGGAAACTATATGAAACACATAATTAAGGGACCTGAGGGTGCAAGCGGAGGAGGAATGACTCTTGCGACTGAAATTGTCCAGCTGCTTAGACTCCTTATCAGGAGGAGACATGCTCAACTGTTTAGGTTTACAGGACCAGTCATGGGCAGCCATGATAACAGCTGAGTCTACATTAGGATGGCCAGTAAAGTGTGTGACCCCATCTGAGGGGTGGTACATTCTACCTGCCTTTTTTGAAACAGCAAGAATGGAGGAAGGCTGTTGCCAGATAGTGGATGTCAGGTCTTCATTGGGCCCAGTCCAAGGCAGTAAGGGCACAGGAGCTGTGTCATTCATGTCTAGATGCTCTGCAAGCCTTTTCAGCTTTGGATCCTGTTCCTGGATAGCCCAGCCACAGGCATTTTGTATAGTTATGAGGAGTTCTGCAAAGGAAGGGTCCTCCAGAGGGGACTTTGGGGACTCCTTAGGCTGAGGCTCTATAAGTGTATGTGTACCAGAGCTGGTGGATGAGTTGGAGTCAGAGGCTGAAGAGTGTGTGCTGGGGGTCTGAACCCTTTTAGAGGAGTGTCTTGGGTTTTATCCCTGACCTGGTGTCTAGAGGAGCCTTCTCCAGAAATGTGGGAATCCACAGGAAAGGCTGATCTAGGAGTCAGAAAGAAGGCAGAAGTAGAGGCCGCCACTGGTTTCCAATGGTTAAGTTCCAAGTCTAGTTAAGTCCTGGTATCCTGAATCAGGGTCTAAAACACTTCCAGGATATCAGCCTGAGGCTGCAATGGAGACAGAGGCTGAGGAGGAGGAGGTGGTGGAGGAGGAGGCTGGTATAATGGATAGCATGGCATCTGATATTGATGGCATCTATGAGCCTGATAGGAGTAGGGAAAGCCAGAAGGAGTATTCCCTTGATTAGACATAGCCCGGCATCTGGTACCCCAGTACATAATGGGGTTGATAACCGGGCATCAGATACCCCAGTGAAGGGTACATTTGGTATTGTGGGGGCAGATAGCCTGGAGCATTGCCCATAGGTCCAGCTGGAGGTGGAGCTGAAGGCACGGCAGGAGTTAGGGCCAAAGGCCCATCAGGAGGTCCAAAATGTCCAGGCGTCAGCCCTGTAGGGACATTCAAAGGTACTGGTACTGGATCAGGCAAAGAAATGTCTGGCACCGTAGAAGCAGCATCTGGGGGCCTGACGGAAAGCCATCCAGCATCTGAGGAATGGCCAGAGTGCCAGACATATCCTGACTCGGTGAAGGGTCACCTGGTGAAGGGTCACTTGGTGCCGGGGTATGAGTAGAATCTGATGGAAGACCCACTGGGTATCCTGTGACCCTGATGGGACAGCCTCAGCTGTGTGGTCCCCAGAGGAACCAGGGAGCGACTTATCAGCCTGGGCCATGCAGACAACAGCAGAGCTGGAGTCCAGCTTACCAGCTGTGACCATGCGCTCCTTGGTGGGGCCAGGGTGAGACTTATCAACCTGGCTGCTGGTGATAGACCCTGAAGAAGATATGGGCCTAAGGAGCACAATAGGGGTTCCATCATCCAAGAAGAGCCCCGAATGCACCATGAGTAAAGCATGCAGGGAGGCTGTGGTCTGATCCACCGGAGTGGTAGGAGACCAGGCAGTAGGGATACTTACCAAAGCGGAGGCCCCTTCGGTGTCAGTGGACTCGATGGTCTCCACCAAGTGGATGGAGGCCTATCCCAGTCTCAATGCCTTTCCTTGTCGTTTTTCCTTCTTTTTGGGTTCTGGCATTGGAGAAGATTTTTCCAGCAGATTCTGCAGCTCCTTTTCCATCAAAGCTAGGTGCTCCTCCAGCAAGGGAGCATAGAGCTTTTTCTGGTGCCTAATCAATGTGACCTGGTTGAAGGATTGGCAGGCTGTACTGTCCTTGAGCAGGTGTTTGGGGTCTAGGCAGATCATGCAGTGGAAATGTTCATCCACATGCAGGATCTGGGTGCCACAGGATTTGCACTTATTCTTTTCGACGCATCACCCAACTATTCATGTTCCTGAATTGTATCTTCAACTATATCCCATGCTGTAAATTTGTCACTGTTATTTATTAGCTTCCCCTTTCTTCTGTACATCCCTCATGATCTCTGTATTAGACCTGTTTATGTTAGACGTGTTTATATTGTATTTTACAATGTAATTGTTTGCCCTGATGTTCTGTTCTCTTTTTATGCTTAACTGGACGTTTGTGTAAATGGGCATTTTTATCACATATCTTTCAGTATAAAATAAAGACTGATTGATTGATTGATTAAAAACTGGACTGACAGACCTGAACCAAAGCAGTTCTGTAAAAATCCAAACTGGTCATACTGAGTGCAACTTGTACTGGGACTGCTGGTCCAGTCACTATAGCTGCACTGTTCAGTCCAAATTTTACATATCTGGTCCACTCCTGGATATCTGTTTTCAACCCTTCCTTGGCATGGTTGAAAATGGAACCTTCAGCACCAGACCAGACCAGACAGGTAAAAGCCAGACCAAATAATCTGGAGTAGGTGGATCAGCAATATTTGCACAAGCTGTGCCCAGTCCAGATTTTACAGCTCTGGTGATCTGGTTTTTACCCATACCCCACTGCATGTGGCTTAGTGACATACTACTGTACAGATGGATGCAGAGTCTAATCCATTGAAGGTTGAAGTTTCAGAAAACCATTATGCTAAAAATATCAAGACTCACTCAATTCCTGATGATCCCCCAACCCTAAGTCACACTTAGTTCTCTACCAAAGTCATGCTCAAATATTGGTGCTTCTACATCCACGCCATTAAGCTTTTAATGCCATCATGCCTCTTCTGCTGCCATGAGCTCCCTCATCTATGAAGTCCCATTCTGCCTGTGGTAGTCCCTCCCCCCAACCAGGTAATTTTCCAGAGAGCAGCACTTTACACCCCATCAACTAAATTACTGCCAAACTCCTTATTTTTAAACATTTTGTTGGGAATTTTTTGTTTTAATTTATCTATGGTCAGGAAAAATGAATTTGTAAAAGAAACCAAAGCCCCAATTTAACAGTTCATTTAATCACAATACAGCATGTTATGAACTGATCAGATTCTATGTGTAACCTAAGTCACACAAAAATTATACACACACATACCTACCGTTTTGCAAGTGAAGCAAATGTGGTTTCTATCATTCAGTTGCAAACACCTATAGTCACAAATCGCAGGTTAAAAACATTCAGTAGAATATAAACAGTAGCCCAGAACTGCCTGCCTGAGAAAATGAGGCTGGTATATTATTTGGAAACAGGCATCACTGGGACTCCTTGCTATGGAATGTCCTGCAAAGTAGCAAGAATGACTGCTCTTAGGATGGTGGTATCAAATGGCTTAATGAGATGTTTCTAGGGACTGAGGGCAGAGCAGAGCTTATGTGTTATGCAGAAAGCTCCAGGAAGTGTTTAACCCATTCTACTTCCAATAGCTTTCTATAGTGTCTGTACTATCCATTGGTAATCTGACACAAAATGACTGCCAGAAGATTTATTTATTTATTTGCAAAATGTTTCAAAAGGAAAGACAACATGAGCTGTGAACAGCTCGTTTCCAGAAGTGTCCTGCAGGAGGGAGTTACAAGGATGGGAGAGCAAATAACATTAAAACACATTTGCAATATAAGGCTTACCGTGCATGGAAGAAAAAAATGCTAGTATCAATTGCAGTGAATGAGATTTATAGAGTAAACAGAGACACATTGATTTACATGCTAAGCCAAAACTGATGCATAAGCAACACTGTAAAAGCTTACATAACCCTGCCATAAGCAGAAGGGCCTGGGATAGTGATTAGATAGTACTAAGAAGGGTTGAAGTAACAGACTAGGCAAGTAGTAAATGCTAAAGTAGTCATAAGGGGAGGTGGTTTTAAGGGAAAAAGGGAGTGCTGCGGAAGAAAGGAGAAGGAAAGAGAAGACCTCTGGTTAATCCTCTTGAGGATAATATTGGTATTGAGCACCCTGTAAGTAGGACAGGTCATTTTGTAAGGAGTAGAGAGGAGAGAAGAGATGGGGGGATGAGGATATGGTAGTGACTGGTGATATGAGAGAGGAAAGAGAATTGGGGAGAGGAATTTGGGAGGATATGGGAGGGATGGTGAGGTGAAGTCAGAAGGATGTAGGAGAAAATGAGTGGACTAAAGTGTAGTGTAAGTGGGAGTGAGAGAAGAGAGGAGATGCAGTGGAGAACTGCCTTGCTTCTGGAAGGGGGGGCAGGGGGGAGAGGAGAGACAGGAGAGGACTTTACCTCTTCAGGACTTTGAGAACCCTGCAAGGGGAAAATCCTGGAGAGGAGGATGCAGAGGAGTATATAGGATACTGAGAGTGTGTAGGTGATTAGTAAGTGTGGTTAGGGGAGTAGAAATTGTGCAGAGACTAAGAGAGGGAGGAGGGGATGAGGAAAATCTGATAGGGGGTGAAAGCGAGTTCCAGAGATTTTGGAAGCAGTGTGAGAAAGCTTCCTGGCCAATGGAGGTGGAGCATTGAGGTATAGCAAGAGTTTGGGAGTCAGAGGATCTAAGGTGTCTGAAAGAGGGCGAGGGGGTAGTTAGTGAAGAGGAGAGGTAGGAGGGAAGAGTCCCAAACCAGAATTTTGAGGTGAAAATGGTGCAGTGAGAGTAATGCCTGCACTCCAGGGAAGGGAGAGCTAGAAAATGGTATAAGGTGCAGTGATGTATGCGGGGGGGTCAAGAGCAAAGTGACAGAAGGCATTGAAGAGAGTGTCCAACTTGGTAACGGAAGACTTGGGACCAGCACTGTAGACTATGTCACCATAGTCAAAGATGGAAAGTATCATTTTCTAACAATATCGCACCTTACCGATAGTGGTAGAGCGCTGCAGTTCCTGTAAAGGGTGCCTAGCTTGGGGTGCAGATTTTTCAGGATGGCATCAACATTTTGGAAACGTTAAGGTGCTGGTCTAACCAGATGCCTAGGTATCTGAAAGAGGTGGTATCCTCTAGTAGTGTCCCATCAAGGGTGTGGAAAGAGGGGAGGGAAGTAGATCGAGAGAGTCTCTGCCTAATGCCAAAGGTCATGGAGACTGTCTTCTTGGTATTGAGGAAGAGTTGATGAGAGCTTAGCCATCATTGAATATTGATGAAGTCAAGCTGCAGTCTGGTAGCCACATCAGAGGGTGAGTGGCCAGAGGTGAACAAGACCGTGTCGTCAGCATACATGTGGATAAGGGATGAGGAGCAGGCTGACGGTAGGTCATAAGATTTATTTATTTTATTTGTTTTTGTTAACCAGGTAGGTGCACTAGCCATGAAATTACTATTTTCAGTTATGACCCAGGACAGTACAACAATCAAAGACAGGTACGTAGCATGAGTACAATGAAATTACAAATAGCATAGGTCAAAACAGTCAGTAGTAATGAATACATGCAGCCAGGACAATAACAATTAATAAAATTCATATAGAATTTTTAGGCATCATAGTCTAGGAGGAGATACTTCACCATAGCAGCAAAGAAATATTGTTCAAATTAATCACATGTGAATAACTTTAAAATGAAAAATGATAGAATGGTACTGTGAGCACAAAATTTGTTCAAGCTCAGAACTATCTACAAAATGAGTGGTGTTTCATTTGTAGATACCATGTAGTTTTTTTATAATTAGCGAAAAATTCAGTTTTTTTTTTCACTTTTTGCAACAAACAAATGCATATAACTTTAAAATAAAAAACAATAGCATTGTAGTTTGAGCACAGATGTTGATCAGGACAAAAATATCTACAAAATGAGTGGTGTTTCATTTATATATATCTTTTAGATTTTTTTATAATTGGCAAAAAATGGCATGTGACTAGATTTTTTTCACTTTTTGAAGGTATGGCATAAATGGAATATGCAAACCCCCTGCTGGAAATATTGTCAGTATTCTTTGTTTTCATGTCAATTGATCCAATTACATCACTCATAGCTTCACCACTCGTGATGTTATTGGGTCAATTGGCACTCAAACAAAAAATCATAACATCCCATGTGTAAACAAGCTGAGGTGGGGCAGTGTAGGAGAATGGGTTGAGAGTTAGGACCAAGGACCCCAACACCCCACCGATGCCTGTTAGTGGGGGTGGGCTGGGGGTGGCGTGCAAGGGGTGAGAACCCTAACATCAAATTTCCTTGCTTTTTCACTGTAGAAGAACCCTAACTGATGCATTAACAAAGTTTTTTTTTTTTAATAGAATTTCCTTACTTTTAAGAAAGAATATAAAAGTAGAGAGTTGCGCAAGTTGGTGGGAATGTGGTGCCCTTCAGGCCCCACACTCCCACCACATGATTTTGTGTGACATAGTAACAGTAAGTGCAATGCAAACACAAGCGCAAATGGTTACGAACATGGTGTTGCAAAAGTAAATGGTAACACAAATGGAAATAGAAATGCAAGCGCAAAGTGACGCCAAAGCGAACAGTGATGGAAACGGAGACACAAATGGAATTGCATACAAAACACACCTGGTAACAAAGCACGTTCACTGTACCATAATTGGAAATGCAAATGCTAATGGTAACAGCAACAATAACGCCAAATGAGACAGAAACGGAAATGCAAGCGTGTAAGGAAATGCAAACCATAACACCCACGGACACGGTACTGCAATTATAAATGCAAATGGTAAAAGTAACAGCAAGAATAACACCAAAGGAATCAGAAATGGAAACATTAATGCAAGTGCATAAGGAAACGCAAACTGTAATGCGCACTGTCACAGTACCACAATTGTAAATGCAAATGGTAATGGTAACAGCAACAATAACAGCAAAGTAAACAGAAATGCAAGCACATCTGAAAACACAAACCATAAGGCGCACAGTCACAGAACCACAATTGTAAATGCAAATGCTAACGGTAACAGCAACAATAATGCCAAAGGAAAGAGAAATGAAAATGCAAATGCAAGTGCGTACAGAGATGCAAACCGTTACACGCACGGTCATGGTACTGCAATTGAAAATGCAAATGGTAATGGTAACAGCAACAATAAAGCCAAAGGAAACAAAAATGCAAACAGACACACAAGCGTGTATGGAAATGCAAATGGTAACGCCCACGGGCACGGTACCACAATTGCAAATGCAATGGTAACAGTAACAGCAAGAATAACGCCAAATGAAACAGAAACAGAAATGCAAGTGCAAACAAAAACACGAACCATAATGCACATGGTGGCGTAGACAGGAATGTTGATGCGAACGGTAACGGTAGCGTAACTGGAAATGCTAACTGGCACAGTAACGAAAAGGCACACCCTTCTTTTCCCCAAAAACTGCATTGAAAAACACAGTGAAAACAAAGAATGCATGGATAATAATGGACCTCGGAGCACAAAATTAGGACTTGGTTTGCTGGCCAAGGCACCTAGCTTCACCTGAGCTCTTTCCTTCTAAGACTGCTTGAAAGGCAGAGTAGAGAAACTTACCAGAGCAAGGGAGAAGGATTAAGACTTAGTTTGGCTAAGCAGATTTACTGTGTGGTGGTGTTTTTATTTTTACTCAGGGATTGCTACTGTTTGTTGCAACATTTCATTGTTTTATTTTTTTCTCTGATTCAAATTGTTGTTGCTGGTATACCTTCTTCTGCATTATTACAAGGTGTGCCTACAGGTGTTAACAGATTACTGCTGTAATCTTCTGATTCAAATTGTCTTTTGCAAGGTATATCTTCTGTTACTGCTTTATTTTCTCTGGAGCAAAGTGTTTCTTACAGGGTATATCTTCTGAAATTACTGTATTACAGGTGGAGCTTACATTTTTGTGACTTTTTTATCATTGGGCTAAGCAAAATTACTGTTTGACACTGGTTTTATTTTATTCTTGTTTGTTGAAAGGTTTGTTGTCTCAGTGGTGTTTCAGTCTCCTTCTCACATTGAAGGAGCTAATTGCTTTTCCTCCCACAGCTCTTCCAAAGGATTAGGTGTGTATGTGGGGGTGGAGCTGGCAAACTGTCAGTAATTTCCAACAGAAAGAAGGGTTAAAAAGTCAGGTTAGTTGATATCTTGGAGGTAGAAGACTTGGTTTGCTGGCATAAGGCACTAGCTTCACCTGAGCTCTTTCCTTCTAAGACTGCTTGAAAGGCAGAGTAGAGAAACTTACCAGAGCAAGGGAGAAGGATTAAGACTTAGTTTGGCTAAGCAGATTTACTGTGTGGTGGTGTTTTTATTTTTACTCACAGGGATTGCTACTGTTTGTTGCTAACATTTCATTGCTTTATTTTTCTCTGATTCAAATTGTTGTTGCTGGTATACCTTCTTCTTATTATTACAAGGTGTGCCTACAGGTGTGTGCTAACAGATTACTGCTGTAATCTTCTGATTCAAATTGTCTTTTGCAAGGTATATCTTCTGTTACTGCTTTATTTTTCTCTGGAGCAAAGTGTTCTTACAGGGTATATCTTCTCTGAAATTATTACAGGTGGTGCTTTACAGGTTTTACAGTTTTATCTAACATTAGGATAAGCTTGTGGGTTACAGCATTTGTTGTTGACTGATTGTTTCTGCTCTTACCTCCTTGTTCTTTCGTCCGTGGTTCTTCTTTTGGCAGGGAAGGGCCCAGCCACCACCCCCATCCCCAACCACCCCACACTCACACCTCTTTATAGGGTACCACAGTTGTAACATTTCCTGTGGCAGAACAGGAAGGGGCGGATCAGTGGGGCCTCCACAAGGTGATCTCATTTATAGGGCACTAGTAATTTAACTTGTTATAACAAGTTAAACAAAGCACAATTAAACCATTACTTGCATTTTTTTCCTTCTAATTACTCTGACTAGGTTACAAACCCAGCAACTTATTTGGAATGGATTTCATTAACTGCAGGTACTGTGGAACAATTTTCAGAAGGACAGTCTTACAGGATTTAGGACACTGTCCTACATGCTGGGCCTTTGGAGATCTTAGGTCTCAGCTCCGGGCGCATGGGCAGAGATTGCACCCTCAAATTTCATATTGAAGGAGGAATACATATAAGAACCACCCGCCATTTCCCCAGCATCCAACAGAAAACCTCGACCGCAGAGGGTAGTTGGTCCAGGAGGTTGGGCAGGTGGTTAGGAGGAGCAAATCAGGTGCCCCATCACTCTCTGCTCTCCAACACATTACCTCCAAAAACCATATAAACACTACAAACAGGTATCTGCCTCTATCTCTGAAATCAAATAAAGAGGCAGAAGACACTGCAGAGCAGGACACTGCAGCACAGGAGCTAGCACAACAATACTCACCAAATCAGGAACCAAAACTAAACAAGCACAAAGGAAATCCAAAAACTTCTGATCATAGGAGACTCCATGATTGGGGAGTTGATACCCATCTCCAGCCAGGGTGATGGTCTGATGTCTCCAGGTACATCAGCATGGAGAGACACTGACCGCCATTGCTAAAATTGTTCACAAAGCAGGAGAAACACTGATGTCCTAGTACACATAGGGACTACGATCTCGCCAGCCGGTCAGTTGAGGAGACCAAGGAACACCTGACTAGGCTGGGTGACAAACTATCATCTATTTCGTCTGGCATCTCTTCTCTGAGATCCTGCCAGTCTGGGAGAAGGGAGCAGATGGACGGAAGGTCAGAAGGGGAGATAGGGAGCTAAACACGTGGCTCAAGGACTGGTGCCAGGAAAAAGGACACAGATTTGTAGGGAACTGGCAACAGTTCTGGGAGCGAAAGTTCTTTAAATTTGATGGACTGCATCTGACTAAAGAGGAGTCAGTGCATTGGGGCAGAAGTTTGACGCCTTTGCAGAATATTTAAACTAGCAAATGGGAGAGGGGCAGCACCCCATACGTCGAATGGGAAGAACACCCCTCCCCTCAGCTAGTGGTCAAACAGGAATTCAGCCGTGTTTGCCATTCATTTGCATCACCAGGTAAGAAAAAGGTTTGTCTCCCCATACGATGCACAGGGTAATGCCAAACTTCACCAACAACTAACACACCAAAATCTGGCCAATGGAAAATCATGTGACTATAATGCTCTCACAGCCTGGGAAATAAGATCCCAGACCTGCAGGCAATAATGTCAGAGGCTAAACTGGACATAGTAGCAATTAGTGAGACGTGGTTTACCAGTAACCACACTTGGAGACTTCAGTACCTGGATATGTATTGTTCAGAAGAGACCGAGGGCAAAAAGGGGGAGGGGTGGCCCTGTATGTTAATGAAAATATCAAAGCTACAGAAATTCAGAATACACATAAGGAGCCAGAAGAACTGTGGGTCACCCTGGAAACAGGTAATGGGACAGCCATAAGAACTGGGGTTGTCTACAGGCCCCAGACCAGAGGGGAGATTAGACACATTACTGTTAGAAGATATACAAAACATGACAGCCAAAGGGAGGTTCTGATAATGGGAGACTTCAACATGCCAGATACAGATTGGTCAATACCAGCAGGAACATCTGCCAGAACTAGACTCATAGTGGATTCCTGCAGGGGAGGGCCTCAAACAACTGGTACAGCAACCCACAAGAGACAGGGCTATCCTAGATCTAGTACTGACTAACAAAGAAGGGATCACAGATTCTCCAGGTAGAAGGTCACCTGGGGCCAGTGACCATCACATGGTATGGTTCAATTTGGCTACTACATCTAAATCATCCCATTCCAAGGCAAAATATGGGACTTCAGAGGAGCTGACTTTGATAAGATGGCCAACAGAGTTAAGCTAGCCCTGGCAAAAGAAACACAGGTGAGGAGGTACAGGCAAAGTGGGCAAGCATTGAGATACAATACTTGAAGCAACATCCCATTGTGTTAGACAGAAAGGAAGTGCAAAAAGAAGGAAACCACTTTGGTTCTCAAATATAGTAGCAGAAAAGGTCAGAGCCAAAAGGCTGGCCTTCAGAAAATATAAAGGAACACAGCGGGATGAAGATAGGGAGGCATACCAAACTGCCCTAAGGGAAGCAGGTAAGGCAGTAAGGCAGGCAAAGTCCCAAACTGAGGAAACACTAGCACGAACAGTAAAGAAGGTGACAAGACTTTCATAGATACATTAGTGAAAGGAGAAAGTCAGAGAGTGTGCTAAGCAATGGAGAAAAGGAGCATGTGAGGAGGGAGGACCCTGTAAAGGCATCTATCCTAAATAGATACTTTTGCTCAGTATTTACTGAAGAGAAGGTAGGGCAGGGCCCACAGCTCAGCATCATGGACCACAGGGGGAGGGAGGTGAGCACTACTCCCTTCACAAAAGAAAGGGTCCTACAAGAGCTTGCTTAAGCTCAGGGTGGATAAGGCAATGGACCTGATGGCATACATCCCAGGGTACCTAAGGAGCCAAAGGAGGAACTAGCAGAGCCATTAGCAGAATTGTTTAGTGAGTCTCTGAGCACAGGAGAGGTCCCAGAAGACTGGAGAAAGGCTCATGTGATCCCACTCCAAGAGTGGTAGCAGGGGGGAGGCGGGAACTACAGACCGGTCAGTCTTACCTCAGTAGTGGGCAAGATTATGGAGGCACTCCTTAAGGAAAGGATAGTGCAACACCTGGAATCCATAGGGGCACAGGATCCAAGACAGCATGGGTTTACAAAAGGAAGGTCCTGTCAAACTAATCTCATAGATTTCTTTGACTGGGTAACCAGAGTGGTGGACCAAGGAGGGAGCAGTTGATGTCGCCTACCTTGACTTCAGCAAAGCTTTTGACACTGTTCCACATAGAAGATTGATAAATAAGCTAGGTGGAAGGCTCGGGGTGGGTCAGAGTTGGTCAACTGGGTGGCAAACTGGTTGGACTGGCAGAAAACAGAGAGTGGTGGTAAATGGTATACAGTCAGAAGAGATGCAAGTCACAAGTGGGGTACCTCAGGGATCAGTCCTGGGGCCAGTCCTATTCAACATCTTCATTAGTGACCCCGCAGATGGACTAGAGGGTAAGGCTTGTCTGTTTGCAGATGACACCAAGATCTGCAACAGAGTAGATGATCCAGATGGGTTGGGCAGAATGAGAAGAGATCTGGATAAACTAGCAGAATGGTCAGAAGAGTGGCAACTGGGATTTAATGCAAAGAAGTGCAAAATCATGCACATAGGGAAGAGAAACCCTGAAGCCACTTATAGGCTGGGAGGGAGTGCTAGCAGTCTACAAAGGAAGAAAGAGACTTGGGCATCATCATCACTGATGACCTAAAATCATCCAAGCAGACCTCTAAAGCAGTAGGTAAGGCTAGGGGTGTTAGGGTGTATTAGTAGGGGTATCACAAGTCGTAAGAGGGAGGTAATAATCCCTCTGTACAAGACATTGGTTTAGGCCTCATCTGGGTACTGCGTGCAGTACTGGGGCCACACCTTCACAAGGACATTAACTAAATTGAGGCAGTCCAGAGAAGGGCAACCAAATGGTGCAGGGACTGCATCCAGTAGACATATAGGACAGATTAACGGAGCTCAATATGTATACCCTTGAGCAAAGGAGGGAGAGAGGTGATATGATCGAGACATTTAAACACCTATGGCATAAACAAGGTGAAAGAGTCTAACATGTTTAAATATAAGAAAAATAGTAGGACAAGAGGACACAGCATGAGATTAGAGGAGGCCGATTAAGGGGGAATGTGAGGAAATTCTTTTTTCACAGAAAGGGTGGTAGATGCATGGAATGGCTTACCACAAGAAGTGGTGGCTATGAATACAGTGCAGGGCTTCAAACAGGCATGGATAGGCATAAGGGAGCAATACAAATGACTATGAATAGATAGGTCACTGACAGAGCAAAGGCCGATGGCACATTTATAAGGTAGAAAAAGAAATGGGCAGACTGGATGGGCCTTGCGGTCCTTATCTGCCGTCAACTTCTATGTTTCTATGTTTCTATGTTTGGAATATTAAATTGCTTATATCTCAGGAACCGTACAACGTAGAAAAAAAATTAAAATTTCATATGAATTATGACTTTCCTGGCTAGTTTTGCTAGTTAGTTCCCATTTGGTGGGGCTAAGCATTTTTGTGATGAAAAGTCTGTATCTCACACCGTTTCCGAGATACGGGCCCTGAAGCGCACCACGGACGCCATAATGTTATCCTATGGAAAAAAATGTCAACTTTGGAGTGCCGTCAGTTTGCCGCCCTGTAATATTTTTTCACCAAACTACCAAAAGGCACATCTGTGGGATGTTGGCTTACTTACCTGTGAATTTCAGCCCAAAAGACGAAACCCTTATTTTGCAGCAGGGCGGCAAAGAATTCCTGTAATGCAGTGCACGCAGTAATGTTATCTTATGGGAAAAAGCATTAACTTTGTAGTGCCATAAGTTTGCCGCCCTGTACTATTTTCTGACCAAACCTCCAAAAACAACATCTGTGGGATGTTGCCTTTCTTCCCTCCAAATCTGAAGTAAAAAGACCAAACTGTTTCCGAGATATTCAATGTCAAAGATTTGTAAAATTTCCCTATCTATTCCATTATAAAAAATCTGGCCATCTTGTCCTGCCCTCACGATCAAAGATGATGATCAAAGAATCTCACGATCAAAGAATTTGCAGGCTCGCGATCAAAGAATTTGCAGACTCATGAACAAAGAATTAAAAATGTCATAAATCAAGAAATTGAAGGAATTGTGATAAACCACTGCCATGGTTCGACAGAATGAAGCCCACTGAGTAAAACCCTCATTTGACTTCCTAGGACATCCCTGAGCTGAGATAATTGATTTTTACATTCGGCCATCTTGTCTCTCGCTCACGATGCACGATCGTGATCAAAGAATCTCTTGATCAAAGAATTTGCAGGATCACAATCAAAGAATCTGCAGGCTCATGAACAAAGAATAAAAACATTTGTAATTAAAAAAAATGAGACAATTGTGGCAAACCACCACCACCATGGTTCAACAGAACGAAGCACCCTGAGAAAAACCCACCCTCATTTGACTTGCTAGGGCACCCCTGGGCTGAGGAAAATGCATTTTTAAATCTGGCCATCTCGTCCTACTCTCACAATGCACAATCGCGATCAAAGAATCTGGCGGTCAAAGAATTTGCAGGGTCAGCGATCAAAGAATTTGGTCCCTCACGAACAAAGAGCGAGGGATGAGATAGGCAGAGTTGAAAGCCACTTTTCTGAGCCTAGGAGGGCCCTACAAAAATAAGTGAGTCTGGGTTCAGCTCAAGGGACTTCGTTCTGCCCCATGTGAATAATAATAATAGGGTATCAAATGTCCATGGTAGTCTAGTGGCCCCCCATCATTATAAATAATTGAATGTTCCTAATCTCCTGGTAGTCTAGTGGCCCCCCCATGTGTTTTTTTTTTAATCCCTGGTAGTCTAGTGGCCTCCTCCAAGTTGTATTACAACATTATTACTGTTAATATCCCTGGTAGTCTTGTGGCCCCCCAACCCCATTTCTATGCAATAATATCCACTATGTCTGTACATATCCCTGGTAGTCTAGTGGCCCCCCTCCATTATAATATTATTAGTAATTATTTACACATGTCTTGGTAGTCTAGTGGCAGATAATTTTGCATTTTGCAGTGCTTTCGTACACAAAGACCATAAGTCCGACCAAAATGCAATTTGACATATCAAGAGATCTACCATGCCCCACCACGTGTACCAAATTTCAGGCAAATCTGTTGAATGAGTCCAAAGTTATTAACGCCCAAACTTTTGACTTTAGTATGTAAGTGACCGCTGAACCCTAACTATAGTAGCGTGACCACGCCACTATATATATATATATATATATATATATATATATGATATGCAATGGGGAGCTGCTGGATACATGATTTATCTTCACAAGAGCAGCTTATCCTCGGGTAACCTCACAAGTGGCGTAAGCCACGAGTGATGTACCTGAGGTCAAACTGCCAGAGTGAAGACAAATCATCCATCCAACAGCTTCTCATTGCACAGCCCATCTATGAAGCAGGGAAATCCTAGGATAATGTCTGCAGACTACTTCAGAAGTGCTTCTGCTTTTTGTTTAATGGAAATCCATAAGAACCCCTCTCTATGTGCAGCTCCGCCTTGGACAGTGGCTTCCAGGTAGTTGCCAGAAAGCCACACTGTCCTGACATCCCTGACAACCACACATCTGCCTTGATTGGTTGTTGTGTTGCTTTAATGAA
This sequence comes from Neoceratodus forsteri, assembly GCA_016271365.2. Classification (NCBI taxonomy): domain Eukaryota; kingdom Metazoa; phylum Chordata; order Ceratodontiformes; family Ceratodontidae; genus Neoceratodus; species Neoceratodus forsteri. The sequence continues at coordinate 602,038,418 of CM057456.1, read as the reverse complement.
TAATTAAAATAAAAAATGGTGGCAGATTTAAGCGAGAGTACAGAAATGCAGTCTGCACTCATATGTGGTTTCAGTGGCAGCAGTTTACAATGTATCTGGTTTTGTGGCCTTGTGGTTTTGAGGCTTCATCTTTTTATTTATTCTTTTTCTGCTTTTAAACATTTTCAGTGTGTTACAGTTCCTGGAAAGGAGCAGAGCATATATGAGAGCGAGCAGCAGCAGTTGGAGCATGTGCTGCAGGCAATGCATTTGTGCAGCACAAAAGGCTAAATTATTGCAATAGGGATCCCTGAATATCTTACTTGCAGTGTGTACCCCTGTGATTGTGTAGTATTGGAAGGGACTAAAGCAGCAAACAATGTTGAAGCCACAGAGCTGGGCAGGCAGATGTGGACCCAATCTGAGCTGAGCCACGGGGCAGGTGGATGCAGGATCAGAGCTGCAGCGTGTGTACTGAACCGCAAAAAAATGTGCAGGTTTGAGCAAAAAATACATAATAAAGAAACTACTTTGGTGGTCCCTTGGTGCCAGGATAATGTGGAGCCAGAAGAAGTGGAGTATAAGGGACAGGAGAAGGAGAAAGAGATCGACATGGGGGAGTGGGCAGGCAGGGGAGAAAGAGAGGATGCAGCAAGTGGTTTATTAAACAAAAGTTTGTAAATAGCTTCTGTACAAAATAGCTTGTATAAGGATCCTGTTCAGTAGAGGCATAGCAGTACTTCCGTGGGCAGTGATGCCATGGAAAGGAGGGTCTGGTTGTGCATAAAATGAAAGCAGTTTTAAATGAAGTAGTGCCGGCTGCGGGGGGGGGGGTGCAGAAGATGACGTGTCTACTATACAGATAAACGGTGATGACATGTCTACTATGTGTATAAATCTGTTATGATGTGTCTACTATGTGTATAATTATGAGATTTCAATTTTATACATATAGTAGCTAAGATACACAAATTTATCACACAGGATTTATGTCCACACCCCATTGCATAAACATATCAACAAAGAATAAAACTGTATAAAGGAAAATAATTGATATAACTCACTACACCCTGTTAAGATTAATAAAATAAATAAACAACACCTGACTATATGTTAGCATGTATGTGAAGGGGAAGGGAACTTGCATCACTGTATCTGGGACTGTCGTTTTCTAAAAGTGTGGTGGTATCAGACCAAAAAAAATTTAGAACAAATATTAGAAGTGGATCTTCCCTTTCGTAGTGATCTTTATCTTTTTAATTATACAGAGGGGTTAAATTTCTCTAAACGGGATGAAAACATATTTGCACTGGTAACAATTACAACAAAAAGGTTAATATTGGAAAAATGGAATGTATCAGTTCTAACAACTTTTGAAAAAGACAGATGGTGGAATATGCTTAGAGAGACCCTAGGTTATAAGAAGCTATGTTACAATTTAGATACTAGTATAGATGACCTCTATGGTACATACTGGAAAGACAGTTGAGAAATTTCCAACACTCTATGTTGTTTAAACTAGGGTCTGATTTTGACTCTGCTTTTAGAAGCAGCATATCTGGAAGAGGAAAAGGGGAGAGCAGCTACAGATATAGCTTGGCAGAAGACACCAGGAGAAAGAACTGCTGTGTGACTGAACTACTCTGCTGGGACTAAAGTAGAAGAACTTTTGTATTTGACCTTTAATTTAGGGTATAAAAACTATCATACAAAAAAAAAAGTGTGTGTTTGGGTTAACTGAACTGAATGGGTGTCTGAAGAGTTATCTAGGTGTAAATCTCAGGTGACTGAAAGGACTTAACTGCTGTGAGGTTTAAATTACTTGTAGAAAGATCTGGTAAGTAGGGGAGGGCTTAGCTAGAAGGAAGCTACATTTAAAGACTGCCTTAGAAAGTTTCTGCTAATAGCTTGGCAGAAGACACCAGGAGAAAGGACTGCTGTGTGACTGAACTTCTGCTGGGACTAAAGTAGAAAACTTTGTATTTGACCTTAATTTAGGGTAAAAACTAACATACAAAAAAAGTGTGTGTTTGAGTTAACTGAACTGAATGGGTGTCTGAAGAGTTATCTAGGTGTAAATCTCAGGTGACTGAAAGGACTTAACTGCTGTGAGGTTTAAATTACTTGTAGAAAGATCTGGTAAGTAGGGGAGTGGCTTAGCTAGAAGGAAGCTACATTTAAAGACTGCCTTAGAAAGTTTCTGCTAATAGCTTGGCAGAAGACACCAGGAGAAAGGACTGCTGTGTGACTGAACTTCTCTGTTGAGACTATATTGCTCTCCTTCCCTCCCCTCCACCCAAAGCTAGTTCTATTTTTATATGCACAGAATTTGACTGGCAACAGGAACTTCCTGTTTGGGGCAGGAAGTGAGTGATCACAGAACCACCAAGGACCCACCGTCCTAGAAGGGCAAGAGTAGCTCTCCGGACCCCTCTAGCTGCTGGAGGTCTGACTCTGAGCAAGTAAGTGGTCTACTGCGAAATATAGGATATTCTTGTCTCAGAACAGGGCAATCTGGAGCTTAAAGGGCACACAGGCAGAAAGTAAGGAGAGAGAGAAAAAAAAACAGAGGAAAGAGTAAGGATTGCAAACAGTCAAGGGGCCAGAAATAAGACATGATTTGAGTGGTGCAGTGCAGTGGCTGTGGAGCAGCAGTCTTCCGGGAGATGTTCTGGAGGATGCGGTGTTGTCCATTCTGCAGGCACCTCTCTGGGCTGAGGGAGGAGGTTGCTCATCTCCAGGCTGAGTTGGCCAGGATTTGTGGGACCTCCTCTTCCATCCAGGGACCACCAGTGCCACTGCCGTTGCCTCAGAGGTTGCCAAGAAAGAAGAGCGGTTGGACCACAGTGGGCTCAGGAGGGTGAGGGTGGTGGAACAGAGGCGCATCCTCCCATTGTACCTCTCCACAATTCGGTGCCATTCTGGCAAAGTGGTGGTTCCTCTATGGAGGCACCCACAGTGGAGACCAAGGAGGATGTTGGAACTCCACAAAGGAGACCCACAGGAGGGTGGCAGGGACCCTGCAGGGGAAGGAAAACCTCTGGTGGGGACTCCATTGTTAGAAGGTAGAACTGGGGAAGGAAGGGAGGGAGGTAAGGTGCCTGCCTGGCTCCATGGCTTGCAGGGACAGGAAGCGAATCCTCAGGATTGCTGGAGCAGCTGCACAGGGGACGGAGCTGGATGTCATTCTCCACCTAGGAACAAATGACCTGGCTAAGAAAGGGATTAGAGAAGTGCAGGAAGAGTTTTTGGAATTGGGGAGGGGCCTTAGTCAAGTAGCATGCACGGTAACCTTCTCGGAGGTGCTGCCCATCTATGGAGAGGCTGGGTGTTCCGTACCATGGGATTCAATCAGTGGTTGAAAACCTGGTGTAGAGCTCAGGATTTGGCTTCATTGGGGGACTGGGGTCCACCTGGGTGATGCAAGCTATACTGGCATGATGGGCTGCATCTGTCCGGAGGGGAACCAGGATCCTAGGTGATAGGTTTAAATGCTTCATTGGCAAGCTTTTAAACTAGCCATGGGGAGGCATTTGAAAGGAGCAGGAAAAATCCTAGCTCCCCCAAATAATCACGGTAGTAGTGCAGCAAACACCAAATATAGTGGGTCGATAGGGAGAAGGGCAGGGGTAAATGAGAAAGTGACAAAGGCAAGAAGGATGGTGATGGGGCAAAAGGAGTGAGGCCATCAGGAAATGGAGGTAATGAGTACCAATGCCCATAGTCTGGGCAACAGCCCCTGAGCTGATGGCCTTAATGGAAGAGGGATGCCCGGATATCATAGAGAGTCACAGAAACATGGTACACAGAGAACCATGACTGGGATGTTAACATACCAGGGTACATAACCTACAGGAGAGACAGGCAGGGAGAAGAGGGGAGGAGTAGCTCTCTATAAAGGAAGGATAAAAGCAACTGAACAAAAGAGTAAACAGGGAGGAGGAGGAGGAGGCACTGTGGGTCACCTTGGAGACTGGAAAGGGCACCACAATCCACACAGGGTTGTGTACAGACCCCCATGTCAGGGGAAGGAATGGACAAGGATATGATAGAAGACATTCTTAGAATGGCAGAGAAAGGGAGATACTGTTGATGGAGACCTGAATATGCCAGATGTTAACTGGAGCACATTTGCTGCAGCCACATCCAAGAGAGGGCCATTCTTGATGCCCTACAGGTGGCAGGCATTAGACAGCTAGTTTCGAACCCACTGTGAGGGAGCAATCTTTAGACCTCTGCTCACAAACGGGGCAGTGAGAGGATCTCAGATCTAGAAGTGGGTTGCCATCTGGGGACAAGTGACCATAAAACAGTGTGGTTCATGTTAAACTCAGCTACAGAGTCAAGCCATACAAAAGTGAGGGTACTGGACTTTAGGAGAGCTGACTTTGGCAAGATGGGAGAGTGCCTCAGAAAAGCACTAGCAAACAAGCTAGAAGGAGGTGTGGATCAACAATGGGAATTATCAAAACTGCCATCACAGAGGCAACAAGCCTTGTGTGAAGCAAATGAACAAATCAAAGTGAAAGAAAAGCCACTATGGTTCTCAAAAGGGTGGCTGTGAAAGTCAGGAAGAAAAAATAGCATTCCGGAAGTATAAGAAACACAGAAGGAGCAGGACAGAGAGCTGTACCAGTTAAGGCAGAAGGAAGCAGGAGGAAGTCAGAATAGCAAGGCCCAAACTGAGGAAAAGATAGCCAACTCAGTTAAGAAGGGGATAAAACCTTTATAGGTACATCAGCGATGAGAAAGACAAAGGAGGGATAGTGAGGCTGAACAGAATGAACAGTGGGTGGGCAGAGGGACAGTGAAAAGGCAGGAATACTGAACGAATATTTCTGCTCAGTATTCACAAAAGAGAGGAAGTGCCTAATCCAATTAACAGAAGCACTTTGATAGGGGAGGTCGATCCTAGTCCTTTACAGAAGAAAGGGTTCTGCAAGAACTCCTAAAACTGAAGGTGGACAAAGCAATGGGTCCTGATGGAATTCACCCCAGAATTCCAAAAGAATTAAGGGAGGAACTAGTGAAACCACTGGCTACTCTTTTTAATAAATCATGGGAGGATGGTACCCAGAGGACTGGAGGAAGGCGGATGTGATTCCCTTCACAAATGTGGGTCCAGACAGAGGCAGGAAACTACTAGACCTGTCAGTCTGACCTCTGTGTGGTAGGGAAAGTGATGGAGTCACTTCTGAAGGAAAGAATAGTCGAGTACCTAGAGGCCAGTGGGAGCACAGGACCCAAGCAGCATGGGTTCACAGTGGAAGGTCATGTCAGGCCAATCTAATAGATTTCTTTGACTGGGTGACCAAAGTAGTAGACCAGGGAGGGGCTGTGGACATGGCCTACCTAGACTTTAGTAAGGCATTTGACACAGTCCCACACAAAAGATTATAGTCAAATTAACCAGCCTGGGAGTGGGACCGGGGTGGTAGCCTGGGTAAAACATTGGCTGGACAACAGGACACGGGGTCATTGTAAATGGAGTTCATTCTGAAGAAAGGGGGTTACTAGTGGGGCACCACAGGGTTCAGTATTGGGTCCAGTCCTTTTAATGTCTTCATCAGTGACATTGCAGAGGGACTGGAAGGAAGATATGCCTTTTGCAGATGACTACAAAATCTGCAACAGGGTTGATACACAAGAAAGCGTGGAAAGGATGAAAAGGGACTTGGCAAGGTTGGAGGAATGGTCAGAAGTATGACAGCTAGGATTCAATGCAAAGAGTGCAAATAATGCACCTGGAAACAAGAACCCAGGGGAAGAATACACAATGGGTGGGGAGGTAGCAACAACAACAAAAGAAGGGACCTTGGGGTAATCATATCAGATGACCTTAAGGTTAGCAAGCAATGTGTGAGAAGGCAGTAGGGAGGGCTGGGGGCATACTGGGATGTAGGGAGAGGCATCAGCAGCAGAAAACAGGAAGTTGTTATCCTCTGTACAGACAGTTGGTGAGACCCCATCGGAGTGCTGTGTCCAGTTCTGGAGACCCCATCTCCGCCAAGGACATAGACAGGATAGAGGCAGTCCAGAGGAGGGCAACTAAATGGTGCAGGGTCTGCAGAGAAGCCGTATGAGGAGAGACTAAAGGAGCTTAATATGTACTATCCTTGAGGAAAGAAGGAGAGGGGACATGATAGAAACTTTAAGTACCTCAGTGGAATCAACAAAGTCCAAGAGGGTAGCATTTTTCTAGAAAAAGAGACTTAAGAACAAGGGAAACAATTTAAAGATAGAAGGAGGGCGGTCCAGGGGCAATGTGAGGAAGTATTATTTCACAGAGAGGTAGTGGATGCATGGAACAGCCTTCCTGAGGAGGTTGTGGGGTCTCAAACTGTGGGAGAATTCAAGAATGCATGGGACAGACATAAGGCAATTCTTGTGGGGGGTAGGAAGAAATAGGCTGTTGGTTAACTAGGATCTGCGGCCTATCCTGTAGGTAGGGAAATGGGCAGACTAGATGGCCCCCACCCAAACTATATTTCTTTTGAAAAGAGATTAATGTCTAACAATCCATTCAAATGACTCCATGTTTGGAAGTTTCCCTTAGTTTGTTTAAGCATCCATTGACTGTAACAAAAAAAAAAAAATGAAAGTAAGGGGAATCCCCAGTTTAACATTGATATTAGGAGGGCATTAGCAACATGGATACTCCGTGCCTACTTAATGAGCCACTTCATCCCTATGCGTGTTATTCCAAGCCTGCTTATTGAGACACCTCATCCCAGTGCGTTAGAGGGTCAAGTTGCTATTTCTTTTAGCAAGGATTAGGCAATTTGTAGGGGTGTAGCCAGGGTTTGGTGTGGGGTCCAACTATTTCTAGGGGAGTCCAGGGGCATGCTCCCCTGGAAAATTTTTAAAATTTAGGAGTTAAATGGTGCAGTTTAGTGCATTTTTAGGCAATGACTGTAGAGTTACAAAACACATCAAAATTCAAGCTAAAGGTAACAAACAGTTTACTTATTCATCAGTTTACATAAATAAATGTTATCTTTTTTTAAGTACTGCTTTACTGTGACTGTTTCTTCTGGAGTGCATTCACTAAACCCTTCATTAAAAAGAGTATAGTGAATGCACTCTGGAAGAAACAGTCACAGTAAGGAGGTACTTGGAAAATCCTGATCCTTGTAGGTCCTCACTCCTTGATTTGCAGCCTTAAGCAGACCTGCAATGTGTTGTTTTTTTCTTTTTCTCCCCCATCTCATTCTCACAGACTGGTCTGTGTCACTTTTTGTCATAATCTACCTTGTGTTTTTTTTTTTTTTTCCAGGAATATTGCTGCTGGACACTTGAGCAGAAGGCTGGCAGAGAAGGGGGAGCTTGCTTAACTGTACTTCCCACCCCCCTCACGCTCTCTGAGCTGACCTGTCTAACCACCCAGCAAGAGACCGAGCCAGGGAGAGAGGCTGGGTCCAAATTTATTTTGTTGTTGCCACTGTGCTGAATAGACAAGCTGCAATGAGAAAACACACCGGAGAGCGCTCACTACTAACAGAGTGCATTCACCGACTCACAATGTATCAGTATGACCACTGTGTAACTCACACAATCTAAACTCCTCCATTGACCACGTAACTCTCACAGTGCAGCAACAAGATCATGTGACCAGCAATACAGAGCTGTCCCCAGCAGGAGCGGGGCTGGCTGCATATTCATGAGCTGATGCCCGCCTGCTTTGTCTCGCAGCCTAGCCCTTTGATTCCCAACCCAGACCCCACAGCTCAGCTGCCACCACAGTGAATCTTGACTGGCACTTGTCTTTGCAAATCCAGTCTTTAAACATTAACAAACTGAGGGGGCTGCATGCACCCAGGGAACCCCCCCCCGGCTATGCCTATAATTTGACACCCCCTACTCCTTCCCCTTCCCCTTGCTATTATCATTCTGTTCAGCCATCCCTAAAAATGTGTGAGTGGGAAAGAAAAGGGGGCATGGGCCTTTTTCTTCCAATTCTATCTCAAGTACTGTGTGAATTCAAGCTTAAAAGCTGCCCTTCACTTCCATTAAGAAAGTGACTAGTGTGCCTCATCTAGTAGGAGCCACTCTTAATAAGGTAATTTTTCTTAATTGTTCACAACTTTTTAATTTATTGTAGTTGTGTGAGTCTTCTTGCAAGTACACCATACCTGATCCTTAAGGAAAGGGGAACAGAGGTCACCTGTACTAATGTGAAACATTGCCAACCCTGCTTTATATAAGCTGACTTCAATTACTGTTCTTTTTATTCAAGTAGTGCATGCCACCGGGAAGGTGGGGGGGTGCTAGAGGGGGACCTACAGGAGAACAAGTCTACTAGTAACCTTCCTCAACCTGGACAGAGCATGGCATCAACAGGGTACCTGAAAATGATCTCTTAGAATGTCAGAGGACTAAACTGCCCCATTAAGAGAAAGCAGGTACTACAGAAACTAATTGCTATATAGTGTGATATTGCCATACTCCAGGAAACACATATGGTGGAGGCGGACTCTCATAAACGGAACAATGTGTGGGTAGGACTTCACTTTCATAATGCATACACCTCAAAACAGAGAGGGGTGGCAATTCTCTGTAAAAAGGGTATCACAACTGGGTATTTAGAGACCTATGGGTATACTCCTCCTGTATGGGACATATCAAGGAGAATAAATCATGCTGGGTAGTGTTTCCGCACCTAATTCTCAAGACCCCGGCTTCTATGTTGGTGAACTGCCAGGGGAACCCACTCATGACATAATAGGGGGATTTTAATTTAGAGCTCAATAGTCAACATTATAGAAGGGCCCAAGCCACATGAATGAAGCTGTGTTGGCTACCCATGTGTTATCCAGTTACAGACATAACAGTTTGCATGAAGTATGCTTTTCTTTCTACTCCCCTGCTCAAGACTCATATAGTCAGATTGATGTTACGTTTGTGTCTCAGGGGATTTTGGAACAGGTCTGGGGAATACACATGGGTAACATACTTATCTTGGACCATGCCCCTGCCCTGCTGTCTTTGGCTAGGGAAGTAGCTCTGGACCGCAGTGTTGGAATTACAGTGGGGCTTGCCTGGGCTTGGTATCCCCCCCAGCTGTGAAGATAGCCCTAGTAGCTCATGCATCACTGCCATTGACATAATAAGAAGGGGGGCTCAATTGAAAGGTAGGGATCTTATGGGCCCCCCTAGCTCCCAAAGCTCATAAAGTGTAATTCTAACACTGGCTTTGGGTACCAAAACAAGTGGAAGCCGAACAGGAACATTTTGTGGCAGGTACTTGTCATTAAATGGCTAATTAAGGAGACAAAGGAATACTTCATGCTCAGTGACACACCAGCACTCTCTCATTCCACACGGTAGGAGGCCCTGAAAGCAGTATTAAGGGGCAAATTAGTTGCCTGCACATCTAGGGTGAGAAGGGAGAGGGATGCACTGTTGAGGACCAAGGAGGGATGCCTTAAAAAGATGGAACCTGAGATCCAACTGAACCCAGAGAATAATACCAGCTTCCATCCTCAGATCAAAACTCTGAAAGTGGAAATAGGGGACACACTCCAGTACAGAACTGATTTTGTTCTTTATCGGCTGACACAAAAATACTAGGAAGCCAGTGAACAGCCAGGGGAACTACTCGCTACCAGGCTTAGGGTGCAGGAAGTAGATAAATATACCCTGCTCATCCAGACCCTTTATGGGAATAAGCCAATTACCTCATCAGACATCAACTCTGCTTTCAGAGATTTCTATACCCAGTTGCACTTCTCTAAAGTAGCCCCTTCACATGCCCAAAGAGAAGAATTATTTGAGGACATTACCCTGCCACAAGTCCTACAAGAGCAAAGGGAAGGGCTTATCACCCCTATCACCCCCAAAGATGTCCTCACTGCTATACAGTCAATGAGCCAGGGTAAATCCCCCAGCCCAGATGGATTTCCCACAGAATTTTACCAGGTACTTGTGGACACCTTGACACCTCAAGTGGCCCAGATGCTTATGAGGCATGGGAAAGGGGCACCCTTCCTCCATCTCTCTACCAAGCCCTCATTACCATGAAATGAAAAAAGAGAAGAGACAATGTGCTTTGCTCTCAATTTTGACCCATCTCCCATATAAACGTGGAGACCAAGATCCTTGCAAAACTCCTGGCCAAGAGACTAGAATTCGTTATGCCCACCCTCATCCACACAGACCAGGTTGGGTTTGTACCAGGGAGGCTAGAGTCTGGTAATATATGTTAAACACTAGACCCAATCTCGGAGGCAAGATCTTCACCCACTCCTTTCATTGGAGTGGAAAAATCATTCAATAGGGTGGAGTGCACCTACTTATTTGACACCCTTGATAGATATGGAATGCTCCAGGAGTTCATCTCCCTGATAAGACTTCTCTACAGGTCCCCCTCCATGGTAGTTTTGACAAACTCAGTGGTTTCTCAATATTTCCAGCTACAAAGAGGCACATGACAAGGGCGTCCTTTATCCTTATTTCTTTTTCTATTGGCGCTTGAACCTTTGGCTCAGAAAATCAGAACTTCCCCAGCTTTCACATGCATCTAAGTAGGGCCTCCTACTCAAAATATTGCTCTTTGCAGATGACATCCCCACCTCACTTCTCTGCCTCAATTCTATCATCTCTTAATATGCAGATCTCTCTGGGTACAAACTGAATGCTTTGAAATCGCAGGTCATGCCCTTGAATGACAAATGCATCCCTCAGCTGTTCTATAGCTGCCCATACAAATGGGTCCCGGTTGGAGTAATGTGCCTGGGCATTAGATTTAAACCTACCCTAGCTGAGTTGGTAGCAGCCAGTGTCCAGATTATGTTTGATAAATTAGACAATGACCTGGTTAGGTGGCATACCTATCTCCCATTTATCTGAGGCAGGGTAAATGCCTTGAAGATGGTGGTGTCGCATTACATCTTAGCCAACATCCCAGTTCAGCTCCCAGGGATGTTCTTCAGGCAAATTTACACCAAACTTAATTCCTTTATATGGTCAGGAGATGCACATCTAGCCCCTCTAAGATGCTTATCATTTTACTACTCCTCTCAGTGGGTGATATCGAACCCAACCCAGGGCCATCCTACCTTCCCCCCATTGACCTGCCAAAAGGATTAAAGGTACTCCATCTCAACATCAGGAGCCTTTTCCCAAAGATAGATCTGCTCGAGCCTCTTATGGTAAGCCTCAAGCCCAATGTGATGATCATCACTGAATCATGGCTCTCCTCCAAAATCCCTGATACTTCCATCTCCATCCCTGGTTACTCCCTCATTCGGCAGGACCGGCCATCCAGAGGCAGGGGGGTAGCCATTAACATCACATCATCTATCCAGCATTCCCTCTGCCTCTCCATTGCCTCCCCTTCTGCCTATGAACTTCTACTACTAAAACTTTCCTTCCCCTGCTCCCTTCCTATCTTTGTAGGTGGTATCTACTGCTACCCTAGCTTTCCTCCATCCTCCATTTCAGACATCATCGTTACTCTCACTACCCACTCATCAACTGGCAAACTCCTCATCCTTGGTGATCTCAATATAAATTGGCTTTCCAGCACACAATCCAAACTCTGTAACTACATCGCCTCCCTGAATCTCACACAGCTGGGCGTTTGTGTAGCATGTCGGACAAGCATAAGTGGGTTTGCATAAACACTTTGTGAATAGCAAACTCTGCTATGCTATTGTGCAGCTGACTGTATTTGGCATGGGGGCTCTGCCCCCCACACTCCCATTCCCTTCTTAACACATATCGCAACGATCATTACTTTGGGAGGGCAGAACCCCCCCCACACACACACTCACACTCTCTCTCCGCTTCTATATACAATAATCATAACAACTAAACCGGAAAAAAGTTGTGTACATCATGATTGATCTCTGATCCAACCTGTTTAAACCACAAGTCAGGTAAGCACTCCCTACTTGACAGGGTGCTACCATAACACCCCCACCAGGTAGTTAAATCAGGAATCCTGCCAGATGCACTTAGTGACCACCACATGGTCTACTGCATGTATAAAATCCACTGCCCTAAAGCTCTGCCTAACATCTTCCACCTCTGCTCATTCAGGTCACTAGACTTGTCATTCCTCCATGAGGGACTCGTTGGTGTTTACGGTCTCTGACTGCAAAAGACACCTCTGTTTACTCAGCTCTGGCCTACTTCAAAATCCAGTTCTTGAATGTTTGGGATCGGCACACTCCAATCAGGAAAATGGGTCAGAAGATCTCACCTCCCCAGGGCAACAGCCAAACTGCTAGCCTGTCAGTGTACTCTTTACCAAGCATGGCAGACTTTCAAGGCCTCAGGCATTCTTGCTACCTTGCTAAAATATCAATCTCTCTAAAATGCAAGCACTAGAGCCATCAGACTTGCCACATTAGAATATTTCTCCTCCTCTTTCCTGGAGAACCTTAACAACCCCTCCAAATTCTGGAAGGTAGTTCATGCCCTTATCTCCCCACCTGCCCAATCTCGTCCCCCAGTCCTAAAGATAGGTGATGCTACTATCTCAGACCATCCTCTGTAGCTATCAAATTCAACACCTACTTCATCACCAGTGCTTCTACCCTTCTTGCTTTACTATGCCCCTCAGTTCCTACCCCAACAACTCTTTCCTCACCCTCTCCCCCCCCATTTCTCCTTCTCACCTGTCTCCACCACTGACATCCTAAAAGCTCTTCTATCCCTCAACTCCCACAAGGGCAAAAACCCAGATTGGTTTGACACTAAGCTCCTGCATCTCTCTACCCAAGCCATTGCTGTCCCACTCACCTACCTTCTGACTCTCTCCTTCTCACTTGACACTGTCCCTGATGCGTGGAAGCTTGCCACTGTCATCCCTTATCCCAAGGGTGGTGATTCTTCAAATCCAAGTAACTACCACCCAATATCCCTGCTCCCAACTCTTGCAAAACCCCAAGAACACCTAGACTGGCTCAACTTTCCCCTTTTCTTGACTCCTCCTCCTCCTTCTTCACCCCTTTCCAGTCTGGCTTCTGCAAGTCTTTCTACACCATGACCTCCCTGCTCCGGCTCACTGACTCCATTCTCTCTGGCATGGATCAGGGCTGCATCACCTCTGCCATCTTTGTAGATCTGGCCAAAGCCTTCAACACTGTTGCCACACCCTACTCCTCTCCAAGCTGGCTACAGCTGGTCTCTCTGTGACTGCCATTAGCTGGTATCATTCCTATCTTATGGGTAGGTCCCAATCATAGAAACATAGAAACATAGAATTTGACGGCAGATAAGGACCACTTGGCCCATCCAGTCTGCCCATTTCCCTACCTGATGGATAAGCTGCAGATCCTAGTTAACCAGCAGCCTACTTCTTCCTACCCCCACCCCCCAGAATTGCCTTATGACTGTCCCATGCATGCTTGAATTCACCACTGTTTTTTGACTCCACAACCTCCTCTGGAAGGCTGTTCCATGCATCCACAACCTCTCTGTGAAAAATAATTCCTTAAATTACCTCTGAGCCGCCCTTCTATCTTCTTCAAATTGTGCCCCTTGTTCTTGCACACTCTTTTTTGAAAGATGCTACCCTCTTGGACTTTGTTGATTCCTTTGAGGTACTTGAAAGTTTCTATCATGTCCCCCCTCCTTTCTCGAGGCTATACATATTAAGCTCCTAAGTCTCACTTTATATGTCTTCCGCTGCAGACCCTGCACCATTTTAGTTGCCCTTCTCTGGACAGCCTCGTCCTGTCTATGTCTTACGGAGATTGGGTCTCCAGAACTGCACGCAGTACTCCAGATGTGGTCTCACCAGCTGTCTGTACAGAGGGATAATAACTTGTTTTCTGCTGGTGATGCCTCTCCTATGCATCCCAGTATCCCCCAGCCCTCCTTGCTGCCCTCTCACATTGCTTGCCCACCTTTAGGTCATCTGATATGACTAGCCCCAGGTCCCTTTCCATTTTTGTTGTTGTTAGTATCTCACCCCCATTGTGTACTTTCCCTGGGTTTTGTTTCCCAGGTGCATTACCTGCACTTCTTAGCATTGAATCTAAGCTGCCATACATTTGACCATTCCTCTAACCTTGCCAAATCCCTTCTCATCCTTTCCACCCCACCTTGTGCATCAACTCTGTTGCAGATCTTTGTATCATCTGCAAAGAGACATACTTTTCCTTCCAGTCCCTCTGCAATGTTGCTCATAAAGACATTGAAGAGGACCGGTCCTAATACTGAACCCAGTGGTACCCCACTGCTAACCCCCCTTTTTTCAGAGTGGACTCCATTTACTATTACTCTCTGTGTCCTATTCTCCAGCCAATTCTTTACCCAGGCTGTCATCTTGGGACCCACTCCCAGGCTGGCTAACTTGTATATTAATCTTTTGTGTGGGACTGTGTCAAATGCCTTGCTAAAGTCTAGGTAGGCCATGTCCACAGCCCCTCCCTGATCTACTACTTTGGTCACCCAGTCAAAGAAATCTATCAGATTTGTCTGGCATGACCTTCCTGCTGTGAATCCATGCTGCCTTGTGTCCTGTGCCCCTCTGGCCTCTAGATACGCAACAATTCTTTCCTTCAGAAGTGATTCCATCATTTTCCCTACCAATGAGGTTAAACTAACAGGTCTGTAGTTTCCTGCTTCTGCCTTGCTCCCACTTTTGTGAAGGGGAATCACATCTGCCCTCCTCCAGTCCTCAGGTATCACCCCATCCTCCTATGATTTGCTAAAGAGGGTAGTCAGTGGTGTCACTAGTTCTATCCTTAGTTCTTTTAGAATTCTGGGATGAATCCCATCAGGCCCCATTGCTTTGTCCACCTTCAGTTTCAAGAGCTCTTTCAGAACTCTTTCTTCTGTAAATGGGCTGGTATCAACTTCTGTATCCAGAGTGTTTCTACTGTTTGTTTTAGGTACCTCCCTCTTCCTTTGTAAATACTGAGCAAAAATATTTGTTTAGTATCTCTGCCTTTCACAGTCACCCTCTGCCCACCCTCCCTCCCTTTATTAAGCCTCACTATCCCTCCCTTGGTCTTACTTTGCTCCTGATGTACCTATAAAGGTTTTATCCCCCTTCTTAACTGAGTTGGCTATCTTTTTCTCGGTTTGGGCCTTTGCTGTTCTGACTGCCTTTCCAGCTTCCTTTTGCTTTTAACTGATACAGTTCTCTGTCCTGTTCCTTCTGTGATTCCTTGTAATTCCTGAATGCTTTCTTTTCTCTTGAACCTTCACTGCCACTTCCTTTGAGAACCATAGTGGTTTCTTACCTCATTTCATTTTGTTTATTTGCTTTACACAAAGGCTTGTTACCTCTGTGATGGCAATTTTATTATTTCCCATTGTTCTTCACTCCCTTCCTGCCCATTTGCTAGTGCATTCCTTAGGCACTCACCCATTTTGGCAAAGTCAGCCCTCCTAAAATCCAGTACCTCTGTCTTTGTATGGCTTGACTCTATTGCTGTGTTTATTGTGAACCATACTGTTCGATGAGTCGCTAGTTCCCAGATGGCTACCCACTTCCATCTGTGATCCTCTCTTCATCTCTGTTTGAGAGAACCAGGTCTAAGATCGCTCCCTCTCGAGTGGGCTCCAATACTAGTTGTCTACAGGCATGCCCCTGTAGGGCATCCAGAATAACCCACTCTTAGAAGTGGCTGCTGCAACTGCACTCCAGTTAACATCTGGCATATTCAGATCACCCATCAGCAATATCTCCCTTATCTGCCATTCTAAGTATACTTTCTATCATTTCCTTGTCCATTTCCTCCCCTGAGAGGGTCTTGTATAACCCTGTGCGGATTGTGGTGCCATTGCCTGCCTCCAAATTGACCCACAGTGCTTCTTCTCCTCCCTGTTTACCCTTTTGTTCTGTTGCTTTGATTTCTCTCTTATGTAGAGAGCTACCTCCTCCTCTCTTACCTCCCTGTCCCTCCTGTAGATAGTGTATCCTGGTATGTTTACGTCCCAGTCATGGTTCTGTGTGTACCATGTTTCTGTGACTGCCACAATATCCAGATCTTCTCCTCCTCCATCAAGGCCACTAATTCAGGAAGCTTGTTACCCAGACTACAGGCATTGGTACTCATTGCTCTCCATTTTTGATGGCTTTACTTTCTGTAGCAGCAACCCCACTGACCTTTCTACCTTGGTCTTTTCTCATTTAGTACCCTGTTTGTGGGGAGGCTGGGATTTCCTTCTGCTTATCAGTGCCTCTCCCTTGACTTGTTTAAAGGCTTGCCAATGAAGCATTTAAACCGATTGCCCAAAAGACTTGTTCCCTTCCTGGACAGATGCAGAAAATCCTGCCAGTATAGGCTGGTGTCCCTCCAGGTGGAACCCCAGTCCCCAATGAAGCCAAACCCCTGTGCTCCACACCATTTTTTTAACCATTTGTTAAACTGCATGGTGCAAAGTACCCTTGTCTCACTCATGCCACTGACAGGGAGCACCTCTGAGAAGGATACTGTGTGTGCTACTTGTCTTAAGCCCCTCCCCAACTCTACAAAGTCCTTTTGCACTGCTCTAATCTCATGATGAGCCAAGTCATTTGTCCCTAGGGTGGACAATGATGTCCAGCTCAGACTCCTGCAACTGTTCTCGTGATCCTAAGGATGCGCTTCCTGTCCCTCCAAGCCATGGCACCAGGCAGGCACCTTACTTCAGTTTTCCCTGCTCCCCAGTTCTATCCCTAATAGTGAGTCCCCACCAGGAGCTGCTTTCTTTCCCTGTGGTGCCCTCTGCTCTTCCTGAGGGCCTCCCTTGTGACAGTTGTCTGCAACTTCTCCTAGTCTCCCTCATGGTCCATCCATAGGGAAACTGTGCCCTCAGAATAGTGCATGGATTGTGAGTGTAACAACTGACTGGTTGCCTCTGTTCCACCACCCTTACCCTCCCTGAGCCCACTGTGGTCCAACTGCTGTGCTTTCTTCGCAACCTCTGAGGTAGTGGTGGTGGCTGTGGTGCTCCCTGGATGGGGGAGGTTCCCTTGCCACTGTCCAGTGCAGCCTGAAGATGGGCAACTTCCTCCCTCAGGGCAGATAGTTGTCTGCAAACAGGGCAGCATCTCAGCCTCCAGAAAGACTCCCGGAAGACTGCTGCCCCACAGCCATTACATTGTACTACTCCCCACATAACTGTCTACCTTGTTTAGTTTTTTTTTTGTGTGTGTGTGTGTGTGTGTGTGATTGGTGCGTTATATAGAAATATATGTATTTATATAAGGTGTATGCTTATATTGTCAGTGCAGTGTGCTAGACAGGATATGACAGTGATGTTACCTTGCCTCTTGAGGAAATGATGTCAGAACCCCAGGTATAAATGAACTATTTCCAGGGGTGGGTGGGGTGATGGGTGGGAAGGGGTTGGGCCTAAACTGTGCCCTCACGAAACAATCAGCTAAACGCTCTGACCTACCGATGCTATGAGTGCCTTCCTGTCAGCAAGATGCCATACACGACAATTTGTAATACTGCTTCACACCAATTTGACAGAGAAAATACCCTGCTAATCAAACAGAGAAAAATCCAAACATCCAAGTCAGACACAGATAAACCTCCCCAGCCCCAAAAGAGCCTGGTGACTTGTGCTCTGAAAACAGTCAGCCCCAAAACACGTCAGCTGTGCAGAAGGGCAGACACAGAAAACAGTATTTAGCCTATGTGGGTTTAAAATCTTCTGCACTGAAAACCTTAACACTTGTAACACAAGTAAAGCAAACTCCACCTCCCTCTGTTGATTGAAAGACTGCCTTTTCTGATAATTCTAAGTTGCTTATTTCACCCTTCAGTTAGAAGTATCCTCCACCTGAAGAATATTAACTTTCCTAAGGAATCTGCTTCAAACCAAAGACAATTGTAAATTGTAAAGTTCACCTCCCTCTGTTGTGAGCACTACTCACTTTCTTGCAAATCTTAAGTCCAGTGTTGCAGCTTGCAGCCAGAGGTAGCTTCACCTGAAGACTATGAGGTTCTCCATTAGGGTAGGCAGCTCCATCTCCCCCATCAACAGTGGAGTCCCTCAAGTTCGCTTCCTGGACAGATCCTCTTCTTAATATTTTTGAATGACCTACCCTCTGCCTGCTCAACAGTAGATATCCACATGTACCTGGATGATACTGTTTTATATACCTCTGGTACCTCCCCCTCTGATGTGGCGACCAGCCTTCAATTGGCTTTCAATAATGTCCAACACTGGTTTCGAAGAAATCCAACTGTTCCTTAATAACAAAAAGATGGTCTCTATGACTTTTGACACCAGGCAAAGGCTTTCAGCCACTCAAACTTTCCACACTCTTGATGGGTCCCCATTAGAGAATGTCTCCTCCTTTAAATACCTTGGGCTCTGGCTCGATAGGAACCTCGACTTCTCTGAGCATGTAGATGCTACAGACAAAAAGCTACATCTCAAATTTGGTGCTCTGTACAGACACCATGGTTGCACCCCTCCACCCTCAGGCCCCCTGTGAAATTGTACAGAAGATGATCCTTCCAATTTTTTACTTTGGAGACATAGTTTACAGTGTCACCCCTAAGTCCACCCTCACCAGACTGCATATCCTATTTGACTCCTTCTGCCTCTTTGCCCTAAACTATCTGCCACATATGCACCACTGCGATCTCTATATCATTCTCTCCTTCCCATCTCTTGGGGCCAGATGCCTTGCTCATTGTGCTTCATTAGTTGGGAAGTTCTGGTTTGGCTGCCTTCCATCCCACCTAAACACACTTCTCTCCACCCCTTCTGCTACCTCCTACTCCATCCGCAGCTTCTCCTACAGGATCCTAGCCCTCACTGCCCGAACCTCCACTTCAGGTAGGGCTGCCTTATCCTATAATTTTCCTAATCTTTGGAAATCCCTCTCCTTAGATATCCACTCTGCCCCATCCACTAGTTCAATGTCTTGTCCCCTCTGTAACTATAATTCCCCTTCCTGCAACTGCTCCTGACCTCTTCACCCTTCAATACTTTATCTCTTTTTCTAACTATTGTCCTGTTTCTCATACCTAACCTCACCCTCTTTCTTCTTCTGGCTTTCAGTTAGTCTGTTACACTGGTTGGGTATACTTCGGGGCTGCATTCATTCCCTTGGGGCTCTTGGGGTTATGCCCTTCATGTTTCAGTTGTATCTTGTATAATTTTGTTTTATCTTCACTTCATTGTATTTTGTATCTTGCTATGCATATTTATATCCCATTTTCCTCTTTCCTCCAGGACGCATCTGGAAATGAGCTATTTGTAGCTCAGTATGCCTTTCCTGCTGAAACTTTTTCAAATAAATAATAAATAAATAAAGGTAAACTATCAAAAATTGGACTGAAAACATTACAAGAACACTGGAGCAAAGGAGGGTTCTGATTTCTGGATCTCCACCAGTTCCATGAGTGTGTGCTGCTGAGGCACACAGTTGTTTGCTATGCCCCCCCCCCGGCAACTCCTGCTCCTAGCTGGGTCTCCCTAGAGCTGGCATAGTGGGGTCTCCTGGTTCCAGCTTCCTTAGCACTCTCAGATTGATCTCTCAGACAGATATCTCCCCCTGGACAAACACCAAATCTATCTGGGACAAACACTGTAAGCAACTGAGTTGGAACCTGAGAGTGGTCATCAACAGGGCCCTCTGGCAAAACCTGCAAATGTCAATTGTGGGATGGCCAGTCTAGTCATATTCATGGCAGTCCCAGGGGATCCATTGTCTGGGAGACCTTTACCACCCTGAAACCAGGGTGTTGCACTCTTTTGAGGAGCTGCAGGACCAGTATCATCTCCCCTGTAATTGCTTTTGGAGGTACCTACATTTGAGAGACATGCTTATGCATTGTGTTTCATCTTCACATATCCTACCTCCATTTGATCCCCTAGAAAAGTGGATCCTTACCCTCCAGTATATCAACATTTGGTGGTCAAATTTAAACAGCTGTGTTCTTGCCTAGCTCCTCCTTCTGTCTCAGGTGGCCCAAGGGGCAAGTTGGAAACAGAGCTGAAGTTATTGTCCCCAGTTCAGAGTGGGATCAAGTCTGGGTTAATGCATATCATGCTAATTGTGAATTACAGGTCAAGACATTCCAGTGTATCTTCTCCATAGGGCCTAACAGACCCCACAATGGCTATACAGGGTGAGATTGATGAATCAAAGTGATTGCTGGAGATGCTTCTCTCTTCAGGCCACACTTACCCACATCCTGTGGGCATGTCCTGTCCTAGAATCCTACTGGGCTACAGTTTGGGCCACCTGCATCAAGGTGGCCCCAATACAGAGAACTAGAGATGCTACTCTGGCACTTCTCAGGCTTTCATACCAGCCAGTATCTTTGACGAGACATCAACTACTCTGAGTAACTTTTGCACTGGCTGCAGCTAAGCATGTACTCTTAAGGCATTGGAGAGATCCATCTTCCCCTCTCCTCAAGAATGACACAACCTGCTGCCACTGAGAGCCAGATATGAGAGAACAGCCCATGCTGCAGCAGGAAAGTTCCAGGCCTATTGTGTCATATGGGCACATTACCATGGCACAATCTGCAGTGCATCTCAGTTGATGTGACCCAACAGGTGAGGGAAACCACATGCCCTACAACCAGAAGGTATTCATCTTACTCTACCAATCTACTTTAAGTGGTGGAAGTGAAATCTGCAGTGAAATGCTGTAAGGCCTTAATAGGCTTCTCCCGTAGAAGAGTTGGTAAAGCACTCCCCCCCTTTTAGAATATAGCCCATGAATAGCTTCCCCTGACCCCTGCCTCTTCAGGCACACTTTCCTAGGCTACATCAGACTGTGTTACTTCCCTGGAATGAGTTGCGTATTCTCCCTTGCCACCCATCTTAGTGACTCTGCAACATAGCAGGGAATTTTAAACCTGACAATCCCTACAGACATGGGGCTACATCATCAGATATATGCTTTTTCCTTCCTATGTGTCCAGCCCCACAACCCATTTTATTCTACCCCCCCGAACCTATACTCTATTATGGAACAGTTATATGTAGTTTTCTGCAACCATGCTGACCCTCCTCCCACTTACCATCAAAACAAGGGTTGCATAGATAGTACTGTTAAGGGTACCATACTACGTCCACATGTATTTTTCTGCTACTTTGAGAGACTACTTGTAACAATGGTGATTTTCAAATCTTCTTGTATCAAATGCTTTTGGAACTCGATGCTTAGCACAACATTGTTTTATTTCATTCTGCATGTGTGTTTTACCTGATGACCTGGTTAACAATTAAATGCTTGTTGTATTTTTTTACAAAAAGTGAAAACTCTTAAACATCTCTATGGAAAAAAATATTAAAAAACAGAGAATAACTATGTGCTTTTCTCATTAAATACTACTTGCTGATAATAAAATAGTTTGCTCCTTTTTCATATTTCATTATTAATTTCCTTCACATGTGCAAAACAAAAGTTTTAGTGTATTTCGGCTTTGCTGTATGCTTACATACACATTGTGCAATCACCCTGTCCTCAGTGCAGTTACATTACAGCAAACAGATTGTAACAGATGAGAGGTTAGATTTATAAACTCATGACATCTGGGGCCCGATATTCAAAAGCTTGCCCAGACATAAAGCAGAGTTTCCCCATGCAAACAGGGTTTTGCGTGGAAGTGCAATATTAAAAAGCCTAGTTAGTGCAGGCAAACAGGGTTTGTGCCTGGGCAATATTCAGAGTGGGTGCTCAATGTAAATGAAGGGGCGGGGACCTGAATATTGGTGCAGTCAAATATTCAGAGTATGGGCACCGCACAAGGCCATTTAGCTTAGTCCCCTTGAGAGGCATACATACTGCCGATCAAAACCTCAACTTACTCCCGTGCAACCCTAGTGGTTGGTGGAGGAAGTGTGGTGGTCCCTCAACCCTCAACACAGTTGTCCCTGGAGACTAGTGGTGTCACCCTGCTGACTGCCGGCCTGAGGTATGAAAATGCAACCTTCCCTGGTTCCAGTGGTAACCCCCTTGCTGACTGCCAGCTGGAGCGATGACAAAAAAGAGCAGGAGCTATGACAAAACAGCCTTCCCTGGTGCTAGTGGCTCCCCCTGCCACTCGCTGGCCTGATATGTCACATAAAGGCTTCCCTGGTGCTTGTGGTCCACCCCCCCCCACTGATCACCAGCCTGATGTGTCAAATAAGGGTTTCCGTGGTGCTAGTGGTCCCCCATACTGATCACCAGCTTGATGTGTCAAATAAGGGTTTCCGTGGTGCTAGTGGTCCCCCCCCCCACTGATCACCAGCCTGATGTATCAAATAAGGGTTTCCATGGTGCTAGCAATCCCCCATACTGATCACCAACCTAATGTGTCAAATAAGGGTTTCCATGGTGCTAGCAATCCCCCATACTGATCACCAACCTAATGTGTCAAATAAGGGTTTCCATGGTGCTAGCGGTCCCCCCCCTCACTGATCACCAGTCTGATGTGTCAAATAAGGGTTTCCGTGGTGCTAGCAGTCCCCCATACTGATCACCAGCCTGATGTGTCAAATAAAAGTTTCCGTGGTGCTAGCAGTCCCCCCCCACTGATCACCAGCCTGATGTGTCAAATAAGGGTTTCCATGGTGCTAGCACCCCCCCACTGATCACCAGCCTGATGTGTCAAATAAGGGTTTCCGTGGTGCTAGTGGTCCCCCATACTTATCACCAGCCTGAGATATGACAAAACAGCCTTCTCCAGTGCTTGTGGTCCCTGTTTCCCTGGTGCTAGTGGTCCACCCCCCATGGATCACCAGCTCGATGTGTCATATAAAGGTTTCTCCAGTGGCTAGCAATCAATGCCACCACCTGCACCCATGCTCAATGTGGTATTGTGCATTCCTTGATGGCTAGCCATCCCTCCCCCCACCTGCACCCATACCTGATGTGGTATTATATATTGCCTGATGGCAAGCAATCCCTCCTCCTACATGCACCTATGCCTGACGTGATATTATGTATTCCTTGGTGGCTAGGGCCCCCCCACTTGCACCCATGCCTGATGTTGGTATTATGTATTCCCTGGTGACTATAGTCCTCCCTACCGATCTGTCTGGACACACAGACACCATTTCCTGGTGTTCAGAGTACCTCTACCATCTAGCCACCTGTATATTAAAAAAGGTAAACCATTCCCTGATGTCTAGCGGACCCCAGCCAGCAGGTAGTGCCCGCCATCCACTCTCCCATCCTGACATAATTGAGTCAGGCTGGGGGGGCAGGGTGGTGGGGTGCTGCCTGCCGGGGGGCAGTCTGCTAGACTCCAGGGATTGGTTTATCTTTTATTTTAGTATACAGGGTATTGGGATTGGGGTGGGGATATGCTGGACACCAAGGAAACAGTGTCTGTGTGTTGGGCAGGTGATCAGGTGGGGGAAGGGATTGCTAGCTGCCAGGGAATACATAATACCACATCGGGCATGGGTACAGGTGAGGGGAGGAACCGCTAACCACCAGGGAATGCATTTTCCACAGTGGTCATGGGTATGTGTGGGGACAGGGACTGCTAGCCACTAGGGAATACATAATACCAGATCGGGCATGGGTGTGGGTGGGGGGAGGGACTGCTAGCCACCAGGAAAACCTTTATTTGACACATCAGGCTGGCAATCAGTAGATGGTTGGACCACTAGCATCAAAGATGGCTATTTTTTCATACCTCAGGCCAGCAATCAGTAGGGGACAGGGGGAACACTAGCTCTAGGGAAAGCTGTTGTTTCATACATCGGACCAGCAGTCAGTGGGGGGGGGTCTACTAGCACCATGGAGAGCTGTTTTTTTCATACCTCAGACCAGTGATCATCAGGAGAGGGAGGAACACTAGCACTAGGGAAGACTTTTGTTTCATTCATCGGGCTGGCGATTGGGGGGAGGGACTACTAGCACCAGTACAGAATCAAGTAAATTCAAATCAGAACCTCCCTATACTTCTGCAGCATATAGTTCTTTGTTAATAAGTTTTCCAGTTATAGCTTTAACATAGGGGTCAATGAGAGGCCACCACAAATTCTATTAAATCTCTGCAATGCTCCTGCTGTGATCCACATTTTACTGCTGATATGTTTGATATGTTTATTCCAACTCATATTATGACTGAAAGTTAAACCTACGTAAAAAATTCCTGAACATATATTAAAAGTCTATTTGCTAAGTATAGATTTTATAGATCTTTTTATTGCCAAAGATCATACCTTTTATTTTTTGTGTATTATGCATAAGATTGAGTTTTCCATGTAGAGCATAACATTTTACTAGACTTCTCTGTAGGTCTATTCTACTAGTTGATACAATTGCAAGAAGAAGCCAGAAGGGGAAGGAAGGAAACATATTCAATTCAGTACTTTAGAGTAACTGGTAATTGCTATTTTTTCTTTTAAACTTAGATTGTGGGCTTGTAGTGACACTATACTTTCTTTGTTGTCTTTACTTATAATTGTTTTTGGGCTGTTGAAAATTTAAAACATAGTGGTGGTGTAATTCTGTGCTGTCTTTAATTGCTGCAAATTTTATCTTGGCTTGTCTGACTGCCCTGTAGTTGGGTGAAGGTGTTAATTGTCTGGCCTCTGACCTCAGCTACGTGCTAACTGGAGGTGGGGCTTAGTCAGAGTTAAAGTAGCAAGCAGAGGTTTATTTTCTCAGAAGAAGCCAAAAGGGGAAGGAAGGAAACATATTCAATTCAGTGCTTTAGAGTAACTGGTAATTGCTGTTTTTCTTTTAAACTTAGATTGTGGGCTTGTAGTGACACTATACTTTCTTTGTTGTCTTTACTTATAATTATTTTTGGGCTGTTGAAAATTTAAAACATAGTGGTGGTGTAATTCTGTGCTGTCTTTAATTGCTGCAAATTTTCGCCCCCCTTCCCCCAACTCTTAATTATATGCCTTGATAAATCTGATTGACAGGAGCTAAACACAGGGTATAGTAAGGGGTGTGAAGTAGAAGGGGCATAAGGGGGAGGAAGCCCACCCTCAGCACAAGTGTTTTGACTCATTTATTTATTTATTGGTTTCTTTTCCTTAAAAAAAAAATTATCTGAGGATCAGTGACAGGATTTTAGTACAGTAAATTAATAAAAGAGAACTAGGAGAGCTTCAGTAGCAGACAAGTAGTGAATTGCAGTATAATTTGGGAGTGGTGCAATGCAGTGGCTGTGGGCAGCCATATTCAGGCAGACCTTCTGGACACTGAAGTGCTGCCCATCTGCATGCATCTCTCGACTGTGGGATGAGGTAGCCAGACTCGAGCGGAAGCAACTGGGTCAGGAGTACCATCACCCCTATCCAGGGACCACCCAGTCCAATGCAGCTGCCTCAAAGGATGCCGAGAACGAGGAGCACTTGGATGACAGTGGGCTCAGGGAGGGTTAGAGCAGTCAGGCAGAGGCACATCCCAGATCCTATTCCACTCAAGAACTCATATGCCACACTGGAAAACGAGGACAACCAAATAGAGGTACCCCAAGAAGTGGAAGGAAAGGATGTGGAGGTTAGCCAAGGAGGTGACCTTAGCGGGGAAAGCAGTTGACCCCAGAGGAGGAGGAAGCGAATCCTGGTGGGGGACTCCATCATAAGAGGGATCCAGTTAGGAACACAGGAGGGGGAGGACAGGGAGGTGAGGTGCCTACCAGGTGCCACGGCATGGAGGGATGGAAGGAAGATCCTGGGGATCACTGGGAAGGCAAGACGGGAGGTGAGCTGGATGTCATTATCCACCTAGGTACTAAAGACCTGGCAAATGGGGAGCCAAAGGAAGTTCAGGAAGAGTTTAGGAAACTGGGGGGGTCTCAAGCAAGTAGCTACTTCTGTCACTTTCTCAGAAGTACTACCTGTGAGAGGCAAGGGAGAGCATAGGAGTGCATGCACCAGGAACTTTAACTCATGGTTGAAGAACTGGTGCTGTGAGGAAGGGTTTGGATTCATTGGTGACTGGGGACCCGCCTGGAGGGATGGAGGTCTGTTTAAGCCTGACGGCCTGCATCCATCCTGGAGGGGAATCCAAGCACTCAATGATAAGTTTAAATGCTACATTGACAAGCATTTAAACTAGCAAAGGGGGGTGGCAGGCCAGCAAGGAGGGTACCTACTTGCTCACCCCCCACAGCTAGCAGTGGAACCAGTGAACCAGAGGAGGGCTAGCTCTGCAAAGCAGTGAAAAGATGGAGATTAGTGCCCAAGAGGTGGATAAGCAGAAAAGGCAAAATTCAGCAGAAGGGCAGACAGCAAGGAGAACCAGGGATAAATGACAACCAAGGAAGGGCTGGAGTAGAACAGTGAAGCAGTCTAGGAGGTCAAATCATGGAAAGCCATGTGTGCAAATGCCAGGAGCCTTAGCAACAAGATGGAAGATCTGGAGGCTGTCATGGTACAGTCAGACCTGGACATTGTGGCCATCACTGAAACCTGGTGTAATGATAACCATGACTGGGAGATGGCCATACCTGGCTACAACATATTCAGAAGAGACAGAGCAGGCAGGAAGGGAGGAGGAGTGGCACTGTATGTGAAAAATGACATAAGGGCCACAGAGATACAGGAGGAACAAATGGGGAGAGATACTGTGGGTTAGCTGAAAGGAAAATGGGGCCAGCTATCCGACAGGTGTGGTCTATAGACCACCAGCCCAGGAGGAAGAAACAGATAGGAGTTGATGCTAGCCATCCAAAGGATGGCAGACAAGGTGAGGTAGTACTGGTTGGAGACTTCACATTCCAGACGTGGACTGGAGCATCCCAGCAGCAGCATCAACTAGAGCAGATTTATCCTGACTCCTTCAGGGTGCCTCTCAAGCAACTGATCATGGAACCAACTCGGCAGAAGGCAATACTGGACCTTGTGCTCACAAACAGGGACAGTGTGATGGGGGTAAAAGTGGGGAGCACCTGGGTAACAGTGACCACCAGTCATTGTGGTTTGAAATCACAGAAAGAGCAGAACCAAACCACACAAAACACGATCCTGGATTTTAGGGGCAGACTTTGGGAAAATGGGGAGATACTTGAAAGAGGCATTAAGGGGAATGGGACAGGAATCAGGGTTGAGGAACAGTGGGCAGTATTTAAAATGGGGATTACAAGAACAACAGAATTATGCATTAAGCAGGTTAGCAAGAGGAAAAGGAAGAGGAGACCATTATGGTTTTCCAAAGAGGTATCAAAGAAAGTGAAAGCCAAAAGATTGCATTCAGGCAATACAAAAGACACAGGCAGAAGGGATAGGAGAAGTACCAGGAGAAGCAAAGGAGGCAGGGAGGTCAGTAAGGAAGCCAAAGCTCAGACAGAAGAACACATTGCAAAATCAGTGGGTAAAGGGACAAAACCTTTACAGGTACATAAGTGAAAAAGAAAGACAAAGGGAGGGATAGTGAGACTGAAGGGGAGGATGGGAGTCGATGGAGGATGACAACAGTAAAGCTGACATATTGAACAGGTATTTCTGCTCAGTCTTTACTGATGAAGAGGGGGTAATGGGTCTGAAGGGGTACAAGGTGAGAATGGTGCAGAAATGGACACAAGTCCCTTTACAGAAAAGGTCCTGAAGGAACTGGAAGTAATAAGAGTTGATAAAGCAATGGGGCCAGACGGTGTACCCCAGGGTCCTTAAAGAACTAAGAGGTGGTGGCTGAACCTCTGGCTATCCTGTTTAGCCGATCACTGGAAACAGGGAGGTACCCAAAGACTGGAGGACAGCAGATGTAGTCCCCTTATACAAAGTGGGAACAAAGAGGAAGCAGAGAACTACAGACCAGTCAGCCTCACCTCGGTAGTGGGGAAGATCATGGAAGCACTACTGAAGGAGAGATTGGTGGAACATCTGGTTGTCAATGGACTACAGGACCCAAGGCAGCATGGCTTCACCAGGGGAGGTCATGTCAGACCAACCTTGTTGAATTTTTGACTGGGTGACTAGGGAGGTGGATCAGGGAGGGCAGTGGACATGGCATATCTGGACTTCAGCAAGGCCTTTGACACTGTGCCACATAGAAGACTATTACACAAACTGGGGAATATGGGTGTGGGCAGGACAGTAGTGGTGGGTAGGTAACTGGCTGGGTGGCAGGACACAGAGGGTGGTGGTAAATGACTGTCACTCCACAGAGGGAAGAGGACCAGTGGGATACCACAGGGATCAGTCTGGGACCGGTCCTATTCAACATCTTCATCAGTGACATTGCGCAGGATCTAGAAGGCAGAATTTCACTGTTAGCTTATGACACAAAGCTCTCTAACAGAGTAGACACACCAGAGGGTGTAGTCAGAATGAAGCGACCTGCAGAAACTTGAAGAATGGTCAGGGGTTTGGCAGTTGAAATTCAATGCAAAGAAGTGCAAGATAATGCATATGGGGCACAAAACCCTGGCACATATATATCAGTTGGGGGTGAGGATATAGCATGCACCAAGCAGGAAAGGATCTTGGGGTTGTCATCTCTGATGACCTCAAGGTAGGGAAACAGTGGTGACAAGCGCAGGTAAAGCAAATAGGATGCTGGGATGTATAGGCAGGGGCATCACCAGCAGGAAAAGGGAGGTCATAATTCCACTATACAAGACACTAGTGAGGCCCACCTGTAGTACAGTGTACAGTTCTGGAGACCATACCTACGTAAGGACATAGACAGGTAGAGAAGGTTCAGAGGAGGGCAACAAAGATGGTGCATGG
Organism: Neoceratodus forsteri; assembly: GCA_016271365.2. Taxonomy (NCBI): domain Eukaryota; kingdom Metazoa; phylum Chordata; order Ceratodontiformes; family Ceratodontidae; genus Neoceratodus; species Neoceratodus forsteri. The sequence goes on along the minus strand of CM057456.1, from coordinate 602,009,882 downwards.
ATTGCATCACAAGTCCTATGAAACAGGTTGAAGGAACTGAACATGTACTCCTGGAGGAGAGGAGGAGAGAGGATATATAGAGACATACAAGTATCTTACAGGGAGGAACAGGGTGCAGGAAAACACTATTTTTAAGCGAAAAAGATGTTCCAGGACTAGAGGGCATGGGAAGTTAGAGGGAGGACGATTCAGAGGAAACATGAGAAAGAATTTCTTCACAGAATGGGTGGTGGACAAGTGGAACACCCTGCCAGAGGAAGTGGTGGGGGCTGAAACAATCACGGGATTTAAGAATGCATGGGATAGACATAAAGGAATTCTAGAGGTCAGAGGTAAGGGGAAACAGACTTCTAGGAAAACAAACTGAGCTTACAAGCTCAAATGGGCAGACTGGGTGGGCCATAGGCCCTTATCTGCCGACACTGTCTATGTATCTTTGTAAGATCATCTGCATATGCAAGTACAGAGACATACTGTTGTGATATTTCTGGTATATGATTTATTGAACTCTATTAGAATTTCATTTATATAGACAGAGATACAGATACAGATATGTTGAGAAGTGTTGGGGCAAGTACACAGCCTTGTCTTACTCCAATATTGGTACCAATCTTTTCAGTTGTCACAGATTCGCTATTTTTAATTTTGATTCATGTTTAGCATAAAGACTTTTTTATCAAAACCAGTAAATTTTATCAATGCCAAGCTCCCTTAACTTAATTTATAAAATATATCTTAATATAGAATCAAGGTCTGCAGATAAATCAACATGTCACAAATAATTTATGTTTCCTTATAATACAGTATTTTTCTATCCAATGTGATACAAATAATTGTGTTACAGTTCATAATTCCTTTCTGAAGCCAGCTTGTAATGGTAACAATAGTGGGCACAAGTCCAATCTTGGTTGAGAAGGTGTGGAAGGGATTGGAAGCCATAAAGGAGAATACAGTGATAGGGTCAGATGGGATTCATACAAGGATCCTAAAAGAACTAAGCATGGTGCTGGCCACCCCTCTGTCAGTGATTTTGTAGCATCTCTGTGGAGATGGCGATAGTTCCAAGGGACTGGAAGCGGGCTGATGTGGTCCCTCTGCACAAAAGTGACAGTAAGGAGGATGCTAGCAATCATAGGCCAGTTAGTCTCACATCAGTGGTGTGGAGGTTCATGGAGACACTACTGAAGGAGAAGCTTGTGTAACAGCTGGAGGCAAAAGGGCTGCAGGACCACTGGCAGCATGGTTTCCTGGGGTGAGGTCATGTCAAACTAATCTCATAGATGCCTTTGACTGGGTTTCCAGGGATATAAATCAAAGGAGAGCAATGGATGTGACCTATCAGGACTTCAGTAAGGCTTTCAACATTGTGCAACACAGGAGGATAGTTAAGAAACTAAGCAGCCTGAGGGTGGGGGAGAAAGTGACAAGCGGGGTATCAAACTGGTTACAGGAGGCAAAGGGTGGTGGCAAATGGTAGTCATTCAGGTGATAGGAGAGTGACTAGTGGGGTAGCACAGGGTTCCAATCTGGGACCTGGCCTCTTCAATATCTTCATAAGAGACAATGTGGAGGAGCTTGAGCTTTTTGGATGATACAAAAATCTGCAACAGGGCTAACACTCAGGAAGGGGTGTAGAGAATACATAGGGATCTGAGGAAACTGGAGGAGTGGTCTAGGGGCTGGCAGCTGGGTTTCAATGTCAAAAACTGCAAGGTTATGCACTTTGGGCTGCGGAACCCTGGGGCTGTGTATAAGATGGGGAGAGTGGCACTTACAGTCACCAAGTGAGAAAGAGAACTAGGGTTCGTCATATCTGATGACCTCAAGACAGCTGGGCAGTGTGACAAAGCAGTGGGAAAGGCTAACAGGATGCTGGGGTGCATGTGGAAAAGGATTTCTAGCAGGAGGAGGAAGGTAGTGCTTCCATTGTATCACTCACTGACGAGAGATGTAAGGAAATACTTCTTCATGGAAAGGGTGGTGGATAACTAGCACAGCCTGCCAGAGGAGGTAGTTGGAGCAAAGGTTGTGGGAAGCTTCAAGCATGTGTGCAATAGGCACAGGAGCATATTAGGTGGAGGAACAGGAGGAGGGAGTGACAGCTATGACCAGTTATGGTCAGTGGTCACAGAATATGCAGGTACAAGGGGCAGACTGGATGGGCATAAAGGTCCTTTTTTTCTGGCAAAAATCTATGTTTCTTTGTAGGTATCATGATGGATTAGGAGCGAATTATGAAGAGGCAATTTTCCTATAAGGAGGAGGTGATGGCCGTGGCCCACACTTACATGGTTTGGAAGGATTCGGTTGGCCGGCAAAGGGAACAAGAGTCAAAAGAGCCCAGGCATGGGATACGACAATATAGTCAGTGAAAGCAGTTGGTGGAAGAGGCTGAACTGTGGAGAAAGGGCTACAGACCTCAAGAAGCAAACAAAAGACATCATGGCTAGGGTCCTGTCCAATCTCCAGGCTACAGATGGTGAAAAAGCACCATTACGCATGAAAACATTTGACAATGGGAAGGGGTGTCTGTTCAACTTCCTTGTTGGTGTTTTAAGAATAAAAACAGTTTGGATTATCCTACTACAACATATGTATGGAGTCATCCTTTGGAAAGCAGAAACGGGAAGCTGAATCTTTTGACCTACTGGTATGAGTGACTCTTTTTGGCTCAGTCTTCATGTGCTTTAGCCACCTTGTTTTTGCATTGTGAATACAGCCCTAGCAAGCCACTAGCACCTGCAGAGATGGGGGTGGCTGGAACACTGCAGCTAGTAGCAGCAATGGAAGTGACAAGAGGTGGCTATAAAAGACAAGTTAGATCAACACAGCCATGTGAGTGACTGCAATAACCCCATCACCTTAAGGTCATGTGTGCACATGCACCAGCAGTGTTGTTGACCACATGCTTGTGAAGGGGCTGGGGGACATGCTATGATGAAGTGGTCCACAGCCAGCCAAACACAGAGCTCAAGGACAGGATGTACTGCACAGATATGTGTTCTGTGGACACTTCTGCAGCCCTATGCATGCATCCTGCATGGGCCTTGGTACACCACACATGTGGGCCATCACTGCTGCATGCGCTGTTAGTAATGGTGTACTTGTTGGATGGGTTACACAACATGTGTACACCACATGGTGTTATCCAGGTATCCTGGTGGTGTGGATAGCTGCAGGGAAATCCCTTCAATAGATTGAAGCAGTTTATGTCTGCCAGATTGGATACTGGCTTTAGAAAACTGGAGCAAGACATTTGTGGCCAGCTTTGGTGGGGTGGCCACTGTTGTACTGGAGGATATGGCCATGGTCTCAAGCAATACTGGTGCCAGCTGCAGCACTGGCTATTCCAGTGAAGGGAGTGCTACCCACGGCATACACCTTGGTGTCTGACCATCCCCGCAGTGCAGGCACACAGAAGCCCAGTTGAACCAGCACACCTCATACACCAGCCCATGCCAGCCAGAGGCCGCATGCCCTTGGCCAATGCCTGCTTCCCTGAGAAGTCAGCACCCCACTGGGCCATGGTAATTGGTGGCTCACACTGTCCCTACTCCTGTCCCCCATTGTGTAGACAAGAGAGAAAGAAGTAAATAGGCCATCCCAAAGCACATTATTCTTTCTCTAATGTACTATCTGGGATGGCCAATTTGCAGTTGCCTTGGTAGCGCAGCTGATAGCACAACTGGAATGATATTCTGGTTGGCCTGGGTTCAAGTCCAAGCTGAGGCACTTACTTCTTTCTCTCTTCTGTTTATATGTTTTCTATAAATATGCATACCGCACTCCGGTGATTGAAAATGTAATTATCTGTGCAGCACCAGGCTGTGCATTAGAAAAAGTGTAACTAGCTCTGGGACAGCCCAGTTTCCAATTGCCTTGGTAGCACAGTTGGCAGCACAACTGGAACAGTATTCTGGGTGGCCTGGGTTCAAGTCCCACCTGAGGCACTAACTTCTTTCTCTCTTCTCTGAATGTGTTCCATAAATATGCACACTGCACTCTTGCGATTCAAAATGTCATTATCTGTGCAGCACCAGAATGTGCATTAGAGAAAGAGTAATGTGCTCCAGGATGGCCCAGTTTCCAGTTGCCTTGGTGGTGCAGCTGATAGTGCAAACAGAATGGTATTCCAGGCAGCCTGGGTTCAAGTCCCAGCTGAGGCACTTACTTCTTCCTCTCTTCTGTTTGTATAGGTTCCATAAATATACACATTGCACTGTTGTGATTGAAAACAGTCTCAGTACTCCCTGGCCCTCCTAGCCATCCTAGGGTCATACCTAAGCTGCTCCTGCATCCGTTAGATCACTGGCTTGACATCTGCTGCAGTGTTAGCCTCTGGGACTGGCAGGCATATTCTATGATTGAGTGCCATATTTTGTAGTATGCAACAGGCACGGAATATGACACAGGACTTCTGAGGACTGTATTGAAGGGCACCACCAGAATGGTTAAAATATCTGAACCACATCTTGAGCATGAAAAAAGACCCATTCAATGATATTGTGTGTAGCAATGGTTGCCATATTTTGCCTGTATTCTGCAATGGATGTGGGTCATAAGACAGATGTTAACAGTCAGGTACCCAGAGGATATGCACCATGTCCTATGTGGAAAAATGGTATTGGTTAGTGACATCAATGGCAGCTATGTGGGCCTTGGACATATACTCACCAACAAGGTGCCCAATAGGTACATTGCTGTCTTTGAACCTCTGACACAGAATGGAAGTGTGCCAGAAGAAGGCATCATGGGCACTGCTAGGGTACTGTGTCAGGACACTGATGATGCAACCTGTTGCATTGCACATCACCTGACAGATGATGGGGTGGAAACCCCTTTTTATATAGGCCTTCACCCCATTCCCTGGGGATGCATGAATGGCAATGTGGGGCAGTCAATGGCACCCAGTATGGCCTGTAGGTGTGCAGTCCAATAGAATGACTGCATGGTTGCTGTCTACTTTGCTAGTGGGGAATATGACAAACTCCCCAGCATGGGCTAGCAGGGCATTTATGGACTGGCCCAAGAGGCATGAGATGGCAGACTGTGTGATATACCAGTGGTGTCACCCACCAGTATCTGGAAGGTTCCGGTGGCCAGGAAGCACAGGGCTGCTATCGCCATGAGCTCAACTGATATTGCATGACATAGAAACACAGAAACATATAAGGACAGATAAGGACCACTTGGCCCACCCAGTCTGCCCATTTCCCTACCTACTGGACAAGCTGCAGAACCTAGTTAACCAGCAGCCTACTTCTTCCTACCCCCACCCCCTTGAATGGCCTTATGACTGTCCCATGCATGCTTGAATTCCACCACTGATTTTGACTCCACAGCCTCCTCCAGAAGGCCGTTCCATGCATCCACAACCCTCTCTCTGTGAAAAAATACTTCCTTAAATTACCTCTGAGCCGCCCCCCCACCTCTATCTTCAAATTGTGCCCTCTTGTTCTTGCACATCTCTTGTTTTAAAAGATGCTACCCTCTTGGACTTTGTTGATTCCCTTGAGGTACTTGAACATTTCTATCATGTCCCCCCTCTCCCTCCTTTCCTCGAGGCTATACACATTAAGCTCCTTTCATCTCTCTTCATATGTCTTCCGGTGCAGACCCTGCACCATTTTAGTTGCCCTCCTCTGGACAGCTTCCATCCTGTCTATGTCTTTGCGGAGATTGGGTCTCCAGAACTGCACACAGTACTCCCAGATGGGGTCTCACCAGCTGTCTGTACAGAGGGATAATAACTTCTTGTTTTCTACTGAGGTGGGTTTACGCCCAGAGCTGGTCATGCAGCATCTTACACAACTGGATGAGTAGGGCCCTGCTAAACCTGTACCAACCCATGATTTTTTCATCACTGAGGATTTCAAATGTGATTCATGGGTAGTACAATATGCCTGGCAGTACTGTCTGTTTGCAGCATAGTGCCTGCTGAGCCTATCCTGGGGCCAGGAGGAACATTCCCCCCTCCTCCTCCTCATTCTCCATGACAGCCCGCATGAGTTACACAAAGTGTCCCATTTTGGGTTCTGCAGTGTTGCTCCGGTCCCTGCCTACTGGGGAATGCCTCAGGTTATAACCAGAGTTCTATAGGTCTTAATTTGTGCAGTGCTAAGTCACTCCAAATGATGTTAGCTCACTGCAAACCATTTAATATCACGCTGTGGGGTATCCCATGTGGGATCCCGCAGGGCTCCATTCTTTCCCCCATGTTGTTTGTGGTGTACATGCTACCACTAGGGGACATTATAAGACAACATGGGCTGAGTTTTCACTGCTATGCAGATGGCACTCAGCTATACCTGTCTTTTGCACCCGATCAGCAGGAGGTGGTCTTGGTGTTTAATCTGTGCCTTGCCAATATCCAGGACTGGATGAGGGCCAACTGGCTGAGGCGGAACCCTGACAAGACTGAAGTACTAGTGGTAGAAACCGATTGCTCTGGGTAAGTAGGCAATCTGGTCGAGTCTCCAGACTTACACTTGAGAATTCCTAGTTGCTCACATTGGCAAGGGTGAGGAATCTTGGCATGGTTCTGGACTGCGGCTTGACACTTAAGTCTTAGGTGTCAGACGTGGCTCACTGCATCTTTTACCACCTGAGTAACATCGCCAGAATTAGGCACCTGACATCACTGGTTCATGCTTTCATGACCTTGCAGCTCAATTACTGCAATGCCCTCTATCTGGGGCTATGGGGGGGATGATCTTTGACACCTGCAGCTAGTGCAGAATGCTGCAGCCAGGTTGCTGACCGGTCTGCTGAGATCATGTCATATTACACCTGTGCCGCACTCTCTGCACTGACTGCCTGTTCAGTGGTGGATTACCTTCAAGGTCAGCTTGCTGACCTATAAAGCCCTACATGGTCAGGGGCCCAGCTATCTGCAAGAACTCCTTCGGCCCTAACCACCCTGCTCATCCCCTTTGCACAGATGATGAGGGATTATTAGAGGTTCCTAGGGTATGCTTGGCAACATCTGGTGCTCATACCTTTTCATATATGACACCAACCCCTTGGAACTCTGTCCCTCACACAATAAGGGATGTTACTACTGTAGAAGCCTTCAAGAAGGAACTGAAGACATTTTTGTTTAGGCAAGCCTTTCAGCCTGATTAAGAACCATCAGTATTATAATGGAAACACCAGGATAGTTTTATTGTTGCTTTAACAGTTATATGTTATTTTAAAGTTGTCTTTTATCTTGTATGTAAAGCGTCTTGATTCTAAATGAGAAAGTGAGCTGTACTAAATAAATTTGATTGATTGATTGATTGATTGATTAATTGTGTTGTGGATGCTTGGAACAGCCTCCCAGCAGAGGTGGTGGGGGCTAAAATGGTTACCGGATTCAGTAATGCAAGGGATTGACACAAGGGGATATTAGAAGTAAGGGGGGGGGTAGAGCCCGGAGTCCAAATAAGTTTTATAATGTCACTGTAGGTAGGGATAACAGGGCAGACTAGGTGGGCCTGGAGGTCCTTATCTGATGACAGCTTCTATGTTTCTGAGTTTATATCTCTTAAATATGACATGCTAGTCTGGTTCTTTGTGTTTTCCAATTTACTTTTTTAAGGGTGACTACAACTTGAATTATCAAAGTGGATTCTTTAGGAAGAAAGTATACCCAAAGTGTCTTCATATACTGTATGTAATTATAATATCACAGCAGTGCTTGCATTTATTATAGTGTACATCTTTTTGCTGCTCAGATGCCCCCAGTCCCACATGGAGAAGGATTTAAAGCAAATACAAGTCCTTGTTGCTCACCGAAAAGCACATATGGGGCTCCAGTGGCCTAATGGATAAGGCACTGGCCTCCTGTGCCAGGGATTGTGGGTTCAAATTCCATCTGGAGTGGATTTTCTGGTAAGACCCCACCTAGAGTACTGTGTCCAGTTCTGAGGACCACATTCTCTGGAAGGACATACACAGAGTGGAGGTGGTCCAGAGGAGTGCAACTAAAATGGCGCAGGGTCTGAATCAAAAGTGCTAATGGGAGAAACTAAAGGACCTCAGTTTGTGCACCCTGGAACAGAAGAGGGAGAGGGGAGATATGATAGACACCTTTAAATATCTCATGGGGGGGGATAAGTAACGTATAGGAGGGAATTATTTTTCCAAAGAAAAGATGCTCAAGAACAAGGGGACATGCTATGAAGCTGGAGGGAGTAGATTCAGGAGAGATGTGAGGAAGTACTTCTTCGCAGAAAGAGTGGTGGATTCCTGGAACAGACTTCCAGTTAAGGTGGTGGGGTGAAAATAGTGGTGGGGTTCGAGAATGCATGGAATAAGCACAAGGGAGTCATAGTGGAAAAGAAGGGGGAGAAAAAGCTGTAGATCGGGCACGGTGTGTGGTAATAGTGTAGGTTGAGGGAATGGGCAGACTGGATGGGCTAAGCAGTCCTTATCTGCCACCAAATTCTGTGTTTCTACAATTAAAAACATTACACCACTAAATATTTTCCATAGCCTTCTTAGCTTTTACCTCTGAGATATGGAAGAAAGGAAGGAATTTGTTTTAATATGGCGCCTTACATAAACACTGCCTTAGTGCTTTACAAGCCATAAATGGTATCCAGTAAGTATAGCAAACCAATATGGGCACTGCATCAAAACGGTGACTCATATTAGGTGATATACTCCTGGGCTATCCTGCAAGGGTAGTGACCCTACACGAACGCGGGTGTAGGAAACGGCAACTGGAAGGGGGGATAGTGAGGGGAAGGAGAGGACAGGGAATGGTATGTAGGGGCTGATGCTCAGTCATTGAGCTAGCCATGTGTGTGGTGGTGAGGGTGGCTAGCTCTATCAGAGCAGGTATCAGGTTCAGGGCGTTGGACCGCGCAAACTTTTGCTGCTGCCTGTGGCTCCTGACTTAATTTTACTGTGGCAACCAGAGTGTCACTCCTCCTCGGCGTACCCCCTGGAATTAGCAATCTAAATTCAGGTGAGAAGCCCACTGTAAAACACACTTTTAGGTTGCCGGATGTAGTGTTGCTTCTTTGTATATATCACTGATTTGCTTTTGGCGATATACGCTCACCATAAGAGCGATTGCTATTTTGCAATCACTGTTATGACATGGAACCGCCATAAACAGTTAAAGCAACTATGAGTTACACAAAGGGAAGAAAAGGCACTTACGGTCGTGCAGAAAAGCACTGAAAGGTTGAGTAAGGTAAGAGTAGGCACGGTAAGTGAATAGACATAGTAGGATTTAAACCTTGGTCTGTATGTTCAAAACTCTGTTTTAACAACTAGTCCACACTGCCTATATCTGATATGATGTGTCCCCAGTGGTTGAGGTGTATGTTATACTAGTGTTGGGCTCCATTTGTAACTTCTGAAGATGTAGCCCCTGACTTGCATTCTGTTGCAGTGTATTGTAACCAAGGACAGACAAAAATGCCTCTCCCCCCCCCCCACTACCCCCTATTAAGTAGCACTCTGGTGCAGATTCTTAATTCCCATACGAATCTGGTACCACAGGAAATATCCATACAAGCTATAAAGTCAGGTATGAACTATAGTTCCAACATGAGACTTGTTCCTTTCTGCCTTATTTGAAAATGGCAGATGCTTGAATCAAGCCATGCAGCTTGCCACAGAGCCATGTCATCTGTACGTCTTTTAAAACCCATTATTTTTTTGGTGTGTCAATTTTGTTTTCTTGCATAACAAGAAAATACGCTGGTAGCATAGTGCAGCTTGTGTCAGTCTTTTCAGCCAGTACAAGATGGAGAAAACAACTTCACTCTCTTTTCAGCCAGTAGTATAGTGTGTGCCTGTCTTGATTTGAATACCAGCATCCCTTATTGCACTTCCCCACAGAAGATGTGTCAGTGCAACTGCTAATTCCTCTTCCACTATGCTTTTAGACATACCACACACAACTCTTTTGAATCCTGTCATGCCCCCTCCAAGCCCCATGGTATACGGTTGGGAGAGCGAACCCCCAACAGCGAAACCCATCACAATAATACAACCCTTTTGACATCCATAGTGTTAAACAGGTTATTGGAGCGCTGTCCTGATACAGCGACTCCCACTGTAAGCCGCTCTCCCCTATAATCTGCACATCCCCCCCCCCCGGAGTTGACAATATGTAAGTCTGGGTGGTGCCTTTCACAAACAACGTAGAAAAGCCCTGGTGATTGGGATGCCGTGGTGGTCTGTTGACGGATTTGCCAATTGACATGGTCAATGTCGGCAAATTCCTGTTGCTGTGGGAGATGTCGACAACTTTGTTGTTGAACTGGCTTGATGGAACCAAGCCCCACCACACACTCATTCCTTATCTGTACATAGCTTTTAGCAATTAGCAACTATTTACACTGCTGAGAGAGGGAAAGAGAAAGTGACTACAGCAGTGGTAACCTGAGTGCTGGTCTTGCTGATAAAATGGTTTTCTAATTGCTAATAAGTTGTTTTGGTACCTGAAGCATGTCCTTTTTATGTTGGCTCATGCATGCACGGCCAACATATTGCGGTAGTAGCCAATTTGGAGGCGGGGTCACTGTTGGGTGAATGCAGGGCACGCATCTGTAGGTGCATCCCTCATTTCCCAATAAGCCTGCATGCCGGCGACACACCATGAATACATAATGTGGCGAGCACATCTAATGAAAGGTCCACTGCAATGCGAGCAAAGCTCGTCATATGCAGCAGAACCTCCCAACGTGCTTGCCCTGGTGAAAAAGTAAAAACATACCGGCACACTGCCTGCCATAATGCTGACTTCGGGGGTGCCCAATCCCCGTCGGCATGCCCTGACCCAATGAATGTGCCATCGGGGAGACCACTCCCCGTCAGCATCATGCACCCCCCCCATTTGTTATGTGCCATAGGGGTGTCCAATCACCCTCGGCTTTTGCCCCCACTTTTGTTGTTTGCGTGGGGTGCCAATCCCCTCGGCAGCATCCCCCAAACACTTAGGTGGGACATTGGGAGCCTACCCAGTGTGCCAAATCCCTGAAAAGAATAACAGTGCTGCAATTTTTTTTTACCCTTGCGAAAGAAGAAGATGGTCCCTCGTGGTCTCACTGCCCCTTCCATAACCCTGGCCACCCTTTGCACACCTGCCTCACCCCATACTTACCTCTGAGTCTGGCGATGATCTTCGTGGACCAGGAATGTCTGCACCTTCAAAGCCAACCGCGAACTGAAGAAATGCCGTAAGCTGTATAATGGCATAAATAGGGGTTTTCAACTTTGGTGCATATCTCAGACATTTTTGAATTTTGCACCAAATATTCAACATGGGGTTATTGGGACCCTCCTCATGAATTCAGTCACTGTCATGACATTATTCAGTCCCGAAGGTGATTTTGTGGTCACTGTGCAGAATCACCTTTAGGGACCAAATAACGAAATGACAGTGCCACTGTTCATGAAGGGTCTCTCAAAAAGCCAATGTTGCAAATTTGGCGAAAAAATTTAAAAAAACGGCTGTTTTACAAGTGTGTGCTGCGCTGTTTCCACTCACACTCATAACTTTGTGCATTTGTAATATTTTCACTCCAGATTTTAAAAATTGGCATTTTTCCATACCTCCTTATAAACAGTACAGCTGTCATTTTACATATCCTGGCCGAAATGTGTTTTCGCACATCCGGCATAGAATAGTGCAGTCACTGTACGAAATCAGCTTTCTGGACAGTTTGAGAAAATGACGGCAACACTGTTCATGAGCAGAGGTCCTAAAATGCCTATGTTGAAAATTTGTTGCCGAAAGTCTATAAAATGACTGTGTTACAAGTGTGCATTGCGCAGCTTCCACACACCCTTGTAACTTCGCAAATTTGCAATATTTTCCTGCCAGATTTTCTACACTCGCATTTTTTCACACCGCCTTATCAATAGTACAGCTGTCATTTTTCACAGCCTGCCCAAAATGTGTTTCTGCACCTGTGGTCACTGTGGGAAATCAACTTTTGAGACTGATTAACAAAATCACAGCACCACTGTTCATCAGGGGAGGTCTCAAAATGCATATGTTGAAAATGTGGCTGAAAAACTCCCTCAAATAATTGGGTTACAGACACACATTGCACAGTTTCTATGCATGCTCATGACTTCACCAATTTTTCATATTTTCACTCCAGATTTTCAACGTTGCCATTTTTTTAACCCTCCTCATGAATAATACAGATGCCATTTTCCACATCCTGCCCAAAATGTGTTTTCGTCCCTGTGTTGCCTAATGGCATAGTCGCTGTGCAAAACCACCTTCCAGATAACAAACTGACAGTGCCACTTTTTATGAGGTGCTCACTGGATTCCCCAGGAAACTGCCATTTATAACAACTAAATACGGTAAAATGAGATTTTACTACATGGCTTCAGTTAAATGGAATATGCACGTAATATGTCTACTTATCAAACTTTTAAATGTGCTTCACCGGACTCTTATTTGTATAAATACACTTGTTATCATTGAATTTTACACACCTCATTTTTTCTGTTGACAAACACCTTACCAATACATTCCAGAATTCTGCTTGCCTTCCCAATTATCTTATCCCAGAGATGGAGATCATCAGCCTCACATCCGTTTCCTCCTCCTTCACAGTAAATATTAACCCCTCAACCTATGTTTTTCACCTGGGTTTTTGTTTCCCATCTTCATGATGGCATTTATGCCCTACTTCCAGATTGTGACCACCTCTTGAGCCTCTCTAGGTCCTTCCTTAGGCTATGGATACATTCTACAGTTTCAGCCCTGGCACAGAGTTTGGTATCATCTGGTATCATCTGGAAATAGATAGATGTTTCCCTGTGATGCCTTTAGCTTTGTCACTAAACAAGATGGCAGAACGTGCTGGAAGAGCACAGCAGGTCATTGTAAGGAAATTCCATCTCTAGAATGGCCATGCTTGACTGTGAGCCTTAAGGCTCCATCCTAGCTCCCATATTATTTGCTTTGAGCATGCTGCTGCTGGTGAATTCACAGGACAGTATGATCTGGAGCTTCACAAATATGCAGATGATACCCAGCTATGCTTGTCTTGTTCACCGGATGGAACTGTGGGACCCTTGCTGTGCCATTATTATACGAGAGCAATGACTGGATAGCAACACTGAAGTGATTATTGTTGAACCAGATTCCCATGGGTCAGCAATGATATGGAGTGACACTCGGTTGTCATCTTTACATAGCATTATCCTTGGAGCTGTGGATGTTGTTGTAAATCTTGGAGTCACTATGGACAACAGCTGACACTTGAGCAGCACATGTCAGCTGTTGTCCATAGTGACTTCTTCCATATTCTTGAAATCTCCCAGATCAAACTGTATGTGCTACTTGGTGACCTGGTTTCAATTATCCATGCATTTATAACTTTCATGCTGGATTACTAGAATCCTCTTTAACTAGGGTTATCAGGATTTTTGATGCACCATGTACAGCTGGTCCAGACTAGGACAGCCTGATTAATCTATAGTATATCTTGAAGGGGTTATATCACCCTAGTGGTGTGCAATCTGAACTGGCTGCCTATTCAGTGGTGCATCAGCTTCAAGATAGCCTTATTAGTCTACAAGGCCCTACATGGCATGGGGCCTGGTTATCTGCAGGATCTTTTAACCTTCTGTCCACCCTCTTGACTCCACTGAAGCTGGCCTGTTGTCAGCTCCCCAGTCTAGGCTAAAGCTGTCTGGGGATAGAGCACCTGTTCTTTCAAACTCCTTGCAACTTCACATTTGCTCTCCCAGCTCAGCGGAGGCTTTCAAGGGGACCTTAAAGTTTCTTCTATATCAGCAAACATACTGTCTGGGCTTATTTTGTATATGGTTATACTGTTAGTTAAATATGTTTTTATTGGAGATAGTTATTTATTTTTTTTATTATTTATTAACTTAATTGTGTATCCCTGTATGGTACACTGAGCTTCTGGGAAAGGGCACCTAAAAGTAAATTTGCCTTGCCTAGCACCGTTCCTTGAGGTACCCCACTGGAGACTTCCTTCATTCCTAAAAAAATCCCTGATAATCACCACCCCCTGTGTACTGACCCCAGTCAGTTTTCCACTCACCTTGTTAATTTCTCACTCACCCCAAGATCCTCCAGAATTTTGACTAATCCTATATTTAAGACGGAGTTGAAAACCTTGCTAAAATCTAGGTATAGCTGTCAACTGCCTGTCCTTTACTTGGCACCCTCATTACCCAATCAAAAAAGTCTATCACTTTTGTTTGACAAGACTTCCCTGTCACAGAGTTGTGTTGTTTACCATCTTGTAAGGTTTTTACCTTAGTACCCCATCAGTGGCAACTGTTCCCATACACCCCCCCCCTTTCTGGTTTAGTGTTACTAACTGCCTGAGGCAGAGGCCCTTCCTTTTCTTTTGTAAATACTGAATAAAAGTAATTACTAGTATTCAGTGTTTCTGCTTTGCTGTTGATGTCTTCCACCCACCCATTCCCCTGTTTCAGTTTGACAATGCCATCCTTTTTCCAAGCCTCGTCCCCTTCCTTAATTTCTTCCACAATCCTCAGTTCCATGTCAGCCTTAGTTTTCTGTAACTTCCTGGTGGCTTCCTTCAACATAACATGGTAAATGTCCCTGTCCACATCACTTTAACTCTATTTAAATGGCTCAAAAGCCTCCCTTTTTCCCCTCACTATACCCTCCACTTCCCTTGTATACCAGATTGGTTTTCTGCACCCTTTACCTTTCCTCACCTACCTCAAGCAGGAACTGCAAGGGTTTCTGTGTACTATGACAGGAGCAGATTATGGCATTTGAAAGTGATTATGTACTTGCTGAAAACTACTTTAATGATCATAAAGGAGATAAATCATGGGAGTGGAATAACCATATGTCCACTAAAGAGGTAAAATAATTCTATAATGTAAAGGTATAAATACTGTAAAACATTTTATAATTATATAAAAAGTTAACATGTAAGTTCAATCAATCAATCAAATATCTTTATTTTACCAGGCAAAGCACCTTTGAGTAAACTAATTTACAAGATGGACCTGGACAGGTACATGATCAAACACAGAACAATATTACAAAAATTAAAATAAAGGCATTACGTACAATAGAATAAGATACATTTGTAAATATGTACACTAAGAGAACACTTATAGTTAGCAGTCACTACAATATATGCATTGAACATACCAGCATAACAAAGGTGGTGTGGGCAGCCATGCAGGGAAGGACAATGGCTACATGGAACAATTAAGGTGGAGAAGGGGGGAGGAGGATAAGCGTGAGTAAAAATTACATGGGAGGGGTCAGTGGAGGTCAAACAGAGGGTACAATGTCTGAGGTCAATATATCTGTAGCCAAAAAGCCTTAGCCTTTAGCCTTTAGTGAGTAGTCCAGTAGCACTCTATTGGGGGTAGTCTGCAACAAACAGCAAGGATGTCCTAACATTAGCATTACCAACTGCATATATTTATTATGTTTTGTAGTGCACATTACTGGAAATCAGTGAATCCCTTCAGAATGACAGGAAGTCATGGTGGCCCAGTGGCATAGAGAGCTGGTGACCCAGGTTTGGAAATGGATACAGATCGCTTGGGGCTGGCCGAGTGAGGGAGAACTGAGCATCTGTAGGACTGATCTCCTCCCTTGGGGGGAAGGGTTGCTGTGGCTTTCTGTCTGACTGCCACCCAGCAGCAGTGCATGCAATGTCACCAGGAGAGGGAAGGGAACCCATGTTCAGGACATTGGTGGCATCTCCGTGGAGGTGGCGCTTGCACATTGCATCCATGGTACATTCTGTGGGCCCAGGGAGAAAAATCAGTGGAGAAACACCGTGGCTGCAGGATGATGACTGACCCCTCGTAGGCCCCACACTGGAGACTGGGCACTCCCCATAATCCAGTGGGAAGGCAAGTCCAAGAGAAGCCAGGTGACAGGGCTGGGTGGGGGTAGTAGAACTGGGGGGAAGGGGCAAGGGCAACTCAGTAGATAAACAAATGATGGAAAAAGAATGACAAGAAGTAATTGGAGCCAAAAGAACAAACTGCAATACCGAATGATGCCAGCAGAACCACCACAGCCTCATGGGGCAGCACATCACCAAGCACCAGCATATCAAGAAATAGGGAAATAAGAACCAGGCCACGCAAGTAACTGGGAAAACGTAACAAGTTTTTGCAGGTGATAGTGCAGAGGTAACTTATTATCTGTTTATTTTGTGCACCAGTTCGATGAGGATACCCAAGAGCAGAATTTACAGCTCACTGAGCAGAGTGTGAAGCTGGACCAGGTGCTGCACTTATTGAGCTCATTCTTTTCTGCCCTACCTAATCACAGGTATGGGCTGTTCTAATCTCCAAATCACCGTATTATGATTTTGTCCCCTTCCCTCCTGTGGTGATCCTGAACTCTGGTGCCACACACACGTCATACCCTATTCCTCCTCTCCTATGTTCCCCTCAGTGTTACCATTCCACTGACCAAATCCTCTCACCTGGACTCTCCACAGCCTCGGGCTTAGGAACTCATCCCTCCCTCCCTGTCTCATCCTTTATATTCCCACCCTTTTTTTGTCATCTCTGGCTTTACCTGCCCTCTCCATCTGCTTGCCCAATTATCTTCTACTGATCTTGTCAAGGCTCCCTGGGCTGGGTCTCTACTCTGCCTGGCTGTTTGTTACAATTTACTCAAGTAAAGAAGGTCTCATTAATGTTTCAATGTATAACCGGCGTTAGCTACCTGCCTTGTACCATTTTGGCTATGTGACTTCTACCAGTTGTTATTTTATTCTGTTAGACCTTTTGCTACTAGCACTTGCATTCTGGCCACATGTATGACCATGTAACTAATGTATTGAAGCACTTATCAGTGTTCTCTGTTGGTTCAAATGTATGTATTGTGTTATTTGACGTGGAACCTATGTAAAAGCCTTGTGCTCATAGTTGTTTCTCCTAGTATTGAAATAAATACATAAATAAATACATAAATGAATAAGTAAATTAAATTCTCACTGGTCGGAACAGCACTGAAGACATCAGCAGGCCCTTTCACTGTTTCTTGTTTTCTGGTAATGATTATCACTACACGATGGTGAACCTACCACAATCCATGTCACAAATGCAGAGTGAAACACAGACTGCCTCTAGGTTAACCCCTGCTACATCCTCTGCTAATCCCACAACATCAGTTTCTACCTCTGCTACCATTGCTGCTAATCCCCTGCTAGAAGGTTTTCATGCACAACCGGACGTTGAACTTCTTTTTTTTTTTAATTGCTACTTATCCCCCCCTTTTGCTCTGACCAGTCCCCTTCTGCCAGGTTCCCCCTTTCCTGTCATTCATTTCTGGGACTGATCAGTGCAATCTTCAGCCCCCTTGGCCTCCCTCCATAGCAAGATTTGTGGTCATCAGGGCCTTTGCCAGGTCACCTCAAAACATCCTCAACCAGCCTTTGCTGGTTGATGTTACAGTTGACACTGTGGGGGCAGCAGGGGGAGCATCTCATTATCCTGTTCAGTCAGAGTGATTTCTTTTGTTGCTCCCACCTCTGATGAATGTCTGTCAACATGTGGCTCAGAGGACTGCAGGGCAGCCTCTGTGAAACCGATCGACATCCACCCACTCTGCCTCCAACATACTTCAACCCATGGTCACCCATATAGCAGCATGGCAGTAGAGGCAGTGACCCTCTTTCCCCAGGGGAGGTGAGTGTCCTCTGGTATATTCAGTCCTGGTTCCTGATGACCATGGCTCATTCCTGAATGCTGAACCCTGAACCCTACCACTTTGCTGGTGGGCTGACATGGACATTGAACTTTTAATTCTGATGGATGGTAAAGAGCTGGTGTTGATTCACTTTTGCAGCAGTAGAACTGAGCATCTTACTACTCTCATGGTCTGTCAAATGACCCCCTTCCTAAACATTAAATATGGGAAGACTATGTAAACTTGGATGGTAGTAGCGGGAAAGGAGCCATTCCCATCAGCCTCCATAATGGGGCAGTGCTGGTGATCACCAGAATTTCTAAACTGGTCCAATTCATCTTTGAAATAAAAAGGACAGAACAAAATGCACATGTAATCCCCCCTACAAATGGGGGTTCCCAAAAAGTCTTCCTCGAGCATGCCTAAATGCTCACTGCTAGGCTGGTGTCCTGTGTTTTAGCAGTTTAAATGTGATTGCCAGAGAGTCGCTGTATAGCCTATGTGTACTGTCTCTTTAAGAGCTGCCTGGATTGCAGTCATAAGTAATCTGAGAGGGAGCTCTGTTGAAAGATGTAACTATTTGCTGAAAATCATTTAGAGTGATAATGATAATGCAGTTTGTCTAGCCTACCTTCTTTGCAGCAAGGATTGTTTTGTTTATCTCCACTATCTTGGTCCTAGACTGCCAAATTTGATCAATCAGTTCTGGTGGGACCTAAAATGGAACTGGACTACAGGAGCTGTCTGAAGTCAAAATCTGTAGGAATTGTAGTTTGGGGCTTTTTGCGCCTTTTTGCACCTAAAAGGGGAGCCTTTGTTGTGACTGACAGGAAGATCTGCCAACTGAACCTTTTGGATCTTGGGGAAATTCCCAAGCTGCTTGCTGTTAGAGGCAGATCTAAGTTGGGAGCTGAAGAAGCAAGAGCTCAATACAGTCTCTGTGGAAAGGCCTGAGTTTTTGGCCTGCATGCCTGCCTGCTGCCCCTGAGAGGGAGAAGAGAATCACTTTGGACTGAATCCGAGTTTGTGAGAATGAAGTAAGCCACTGAGTTGTGACCAGGATCAACCTGAAGAAGACCAAAGATTTTGCTGAATGTGATCAGCCTGTCAGGACTTCCAGCTGCTTTTGAATCCCCGGTTTGTGCAGAGACTTTGCGATCATGTCTGGAGAGTGGTTTGCCTGGTACAGTAGAATTTCCTTACATGTAAATGTGCTGTGAATTGTTAGTGAGTCGTGATTTGGTTCCCCACTGTGTGAACTGTGTTCTGCTTGCTGAAAGCTGTATCCAGCCCAAAACGGACTGTATCTGAATTTGTCTCCATTTGGCCTGGGCCTTGCCACACTGGCCCAGTCAGACTACCCACTGCATAGAGAAAGACATCGACGAGAGACCTGCCTGGGGATCAGCCCTCTGCTCCACGCTTGAACAGGAATGACGCCTTGCCAAATCATGTGGGCCCTGCTTCTCCTGGCACTCCAGATCAACCCCCGGCAGTCTCAATTTTTGTCCAGCCTGTATTCAGTCTTGGGTATCATGAGTAATCATCACGGTAGCTCCCTGCAACAACAGGCTAATCTAAAAGTGTGTCATCTGATTGTCTTGTTTTCTTTACACAAACTGAGCCCTCCGGCTCCGGATTACAATTAGTGTGTGGGGTGCATGTTATTTTCTTCCATCACAGAACTCCAACCAGCTGCAACGTTCCTGGCTAGCCCATCATTCTCCATCTGGGTACCCAGAATGCGTGACTGTTTATGGACCCTGAAGTGCATGCATAACTGTTTGATCGATACAGCCTTTAAGCAAATTAACTTGATTAAGCCCCTCCCTTGTTTAAGTCCCTTAAATAAATCAGATCTAACCCTTTTTTTGCATTTGCCCTGACTGTGGTTCCAGTTTGTGCAAGAGTGCTGTACTGCTGTTATTTGCTGTGTATAACCTTGTATTACAGAGGGTTCCCAGGGTCGAGCCAGATGAAAGACCTGGTGGTAAGTGCAAATAGTGTGGGTACTTGTGTGGTGTATCAGGGGTATTGTAAAAATGATTATTGTGTATTTTTACGGCCACTAGTAAGGAAAGAGGGGGTTACAGTGTCCCGGAGGTCTGAGCCCTGGTTAGCTTGACCACTACCAACCCTGACCTCCGGGTAGAGGCACCCATTTCAGAACTCAGGCCTCTTAACCTGCTACTAGCCAAGCAGACAGGGGTAGTAGCCCTTGGGATAGTGCCACCTAGGGGTTACACACAGCTGCCCAAATCCAAGAATTGTATTGTATTAAAAGTGCTGTTTCTTTACCTGTAAAATAATTAAGATAGAAAATATTGAAAATAAAATAGTATTATATTTATTCAACGGAGAAAGAGAGTTGCATTACACAGCTAAAACATAAACAAAGTCACAGATGAGAGACTGGAGCAATGTATGGAGAAGAGGGTAATTTTAATACAGTGTAGTGCATATCGAATTAACCTTAAAAAGCTAGTAACACCAAATAGGGCAGAATTAAAATATAATTAATTGTCAAAGGTAGTCAGCTGTAACTTTTTATTTCTATTTTCATTCATAGAATATAAGAGAACACAGGGGAAGGAGGACAGCAAAACTTACTGGGAGAAACTGAGGATGGCGGGGCAGAGGATTAGAAAAGTGAAAGCAGAAACAGAAGAGAAAATTGCAGGCCAAAAGGGGTGATGAGACTTTTTTTCAGTATATAGGAGAGAGGAAGAAAGCAAGGCAGGGGATAGTAAGGGTAAAGGAGAGGGGGGAGTAACAGTGGAAGGGGACTTCGAGAAGGCAGAGATGCTAAATAGGTACTTCGGCTCGGTCTTCATGGTAAAGGGGGAGGGAAAGGGACCAATGTTAGGGGAGAAGGAAAGGGAAGATGTAGGGGTGGATCCTAGCCCAATCAATGAGGACAGGGTCAGGGAGGAATTAGGTAAGTTGAGGGCAAACAAGGCTATGGGTCCAGATATCCTGCACACTAGGTTGCTCCAGGAGCTAAGGGAGGAGCTGGCAGCACCACTAGCGAGATTGTTCAGCTTGTCCCTAGATACAGAAAGGGTGCCAGAGGACTGGAAGAGGGTGGATGTGGTGCCACTTCACAAAAGTTGCAGCAGGGAGAAGATGGGCAATTATCACCTGGTCAGCCTCACATCGGTGGTAGGTAAGGTGATGGAGGTGATATTGAAAGGAAGGGTGGTCAGATATCTGGAGGATAGTGGGCTACAGGACATCCATCAGCATGGCTTCACACAGTGGAGGTCATATCAGACAAAATTGATCGAGTTCTTCGATTGGGTGATGAAGGTGGTTGATTGGGGGGCAGTGGATGTGGCCTATCTGGACTTTGGAAAAGCCTTCAACACTGTGTCCCACACAAGATTGGTTAATAAACTGGAGAGTTTGGGGGTATGACAGAAAATAACAAGGTGGGTTGAGAACTGGCCGAAAGGTAGAAGCCAGAAGGTGGTGGTAAATGGGGTGCATTCTGGGGAGGTAGGGGTGATGAGTGGGGTACCTCAGGGGTCAGTGCTGAGGCCCATTCTGTTTAACATCTACATCAGCAACATAGCAGATGGGCTACAGGGGAAGGTCTGCCTTTCTGCAGATGAGATGAAGATCTACAATAGGGTGGACACCCCAGAGGGAGTAGAGGCTACGAGGGAGGCTCTAACATTGCTGGAAAGGTGGTCCAAACTATGGCAGCTAAAAATCAATGCTAAAAAATACACAGTGATGTACATGGGGCAGAATAACCCACAAACAAATTACACACTGGGAGGGTTGGAGAAATGAGTGCAACTAAGCAGGAGAAGTGTCTGGGAATCATAATCACAGGCAACCTTAAAGTAGGGACCTAATGCAGCAAGGCGGTGGGAAAGGCAACTAGAATGCTGGTGTGCATAGGGAGGAGGATAACTAGTAGGAAGTGGGAGGTGCTGATGTCACTCTACAAGTCTATGGTGAGGCCCCATCGGGAGTAGGGGGTTCAGTTCTGGAAATTTCACCTACGCAAGGACACAGCTGGCATAAAGAGAGTTTAAAGAAGGGCCACTAAGATGATGCATGGGTTAAGTGGGAAGTTGTACGAAGAGAGGTTGAGGGTGTTGGATTTGTACCCGCTGGAGATGTGAAGGGACAGGGGGGACATGATAGAAATGGTCAAGTACGTGAAGGGGATTAATAAAGTGGGGGGGAGCTTATTCACAAGGAAGGTAGGCATAAAAACTAGAGGGCATGGACTGAGGATGGAGGGTGGAGATTTAAGGGAAATGTGAGGTCACATTACTTCACGAAGAGGGTGGTTGAGTCCTGGGACAGTCTGCCAGAGGAGGTGGTGGGGCCAGAGCAGTGGAGGGATTCAAAAGGTTCATTTGGTTTACTTGGTTTTTAGGACAAAAGTAGGCTAATAGCCCATCGGGATTGTCCTCCATATTGATGGATCATTCACCCAAGTCCCATTTATTCATCCAATTATCTAATTTATTCTTGAATATTGATATATTTGTTGAGTCGACAATATCTTGAGGTAATTTATTCCATAATCTGGGTGATCTAATAGTAAAAAAGTTTAATCTCTTGTTATTTACTTTTTCTATTTCCAATTGTCTATTATGTAGCCTCAGTACAATCTTTCTTGTTGAAAAAGCAATACCACATTGTTTCATTTGTTCAGGTGATTTAAGTATTTTGAACAATTGTAAGAGGTCACCTCTGGTTCGTCTTCGCTCTAGAGAGTGTAGTCCAGTTTTTTTTAATCTACTATCATATTCTAAATGAGTAAGATGTGGTACTAATCTGGGCTCTATGTTGTATTTGTTCGATTTTGTTTATATCTTCCTTTAAGTAAGGGCTCCAAAATGGTGATCCATAATCAAGATATGGACTTACATGTGACCTGTACAGCGACAATAAGCATTCTTCTGATTTAGAAATAAATGTTTTGTTGATTCTATGCAGTAAAGCATTTGTTTGATTAGCAATTTTTGAACAATATGATGTAGATGATAGTTTGTCAGTCACCATAATGCCCAAGTCCGTTTCTATAGAAGATGCCCTAATTATATTATTATTCAAGTAGTATTATTGTTTTGGGTTGTCTTTTCCAAAAATGTAATACAACACATTTAGCTATATTAAAATACATCTTATTAGTACTGACCCATTGTTCTATTAGTGAGAGATCCAAAGTCAAGTTATGACAATTAGTAGGGGTGTTTACCTAAGGTCATGGGACAAACATAAGGGGTTGGCTGGGGAGCGAAAGGGGGGATCCATGGGGGGGTAAGTAGAGGGGATGGGCAGAGTCGATGAGTCTAGATGGTCCTTTTCTGCCGACAAATATCTATGAACCTATGAATCTATTTCTTTCACCTTTTTGCCAAATTAAAGATTTTATACCCGATTATAAAAAGGTGTGATGTACAAAACAGTTCTCACCTGGCAGCTGACATATCCAGGGCCCAAATCTCAGTCACAAGAGACTGGTGCTATATTACTGCAGTGCAATTTAGAGCCAGTTCCTTGCCTGTCAAACCCAGAGCTATGATCAAAGGGGGTAGTGGAGTCCTTCTGCAGTGGTACACATCAAAGTGGCTCAGTGCGTGGAAGGGGATGGGGATATGGTACACACGTGGCATATAGTGCCATTCACATAGTCAGCCACCAGTGTAATGGGTACAGATGTTTCGTGATGTCCCCTCCCTAAGGCAAATATTTTTCTGCCTGTATAGGGCAGGGGACAGCTGTTCTAGTTGTGCAGTCGCATCAGGAAATGGAGATCAATGAGGGACTGGAATGGTAAGGGACATACATGGGTGACAAGGGCCAAGGAAGGGGAATCCACTAGAGTGTCAGGGACTTTGGTATTCTATGGTTTGTCTGGGAGGGGCACTTCTGGACTGCTAGGGATGACAGCATGGAACCCATCAGAGTTATTCCACAGAAGATTACAAACTGCTCTGAGGTACATGTGGCGCAGGTGGTGGATGTGTTTCTGACATGTACCTCCCCACTAGGACTGTGTGAACCTCCCAAAGTTCAACTGTGCAAACTTTTAACGTCGAACCACATAAAGTTCACCAAAGTTCTCTCAACTGTGGAATAATTCACCCTGGCTTTTATTTAGTTATTTAAAGATTGGTAAATGGAAGAGGCACACTGAGCTGAGGCTTATTTTCAGGTGCAACTCGGGGGCTAGGTATAAATACAGTGCAGTAATACACAGTTATGATTTCTAAGTGCTTAAACACAGGCAGGTAACAGATTATACAGTCAGGTATAACATTGTGCATGACATAGTGTAAACAACTACAAGTAAGCAAAATATCAGCAGAAAGATACAAGCAGATACAAAAATGGTACATAACATATGCACAACAACAACACACTGAGTAATATACCAGCAGAGGATATTATTTAGGCCTGAGAGGACAGTAGAACACATGGCTTGACCATTAAAAAGCATCAGGAAATGGGATAAAATAACAGAATGCACTGGGCTGATGAAGCACCCAAAACAGCAGGGTTAACCAATGGGCTACATTGAGGTGCACTGGTTCCAAAAATTGTGCCCATTCAGTCAGTGTCAAACATGGGCAATGCTAGTAGTAAACAACAGCATGTGGCTAACAATGCTTAAATAAAATATTTGTAATTGTAAAGCCTATGTATGCCCACAGAATCTCAGTCCAGAATCCCACAGTGTAAGCTACTGGTTCCAAAAATTGGGTGCCATTGGGACAGGGACACACATAGACAAGGCCTCCCATTATGCCATGGATAAATGCTGTATGCACTGATTTCATGGGCAGCGTTGGCCCCCAAATTATTTATTTGGCCTGTATAGACCTACCACAAATTCACAAAACATTAGTCTGAAGAAAACTGAGCAAAGATGACAGTTCAGCATCCCATAGTGTGGGCTACTAGATCCAAAAGTTAAGTGCCCATTGGGACAGGGCAACACATGGAGAAGGCTTCCTGTTCTGCCATGGATAAATATAGTACACACTGGTTTCATGGACAATATTGCTCCAAAAATTATTTATTCCACCTATGTAGATCTGCCACAAATTCACAAAACATTCATCTGAAGAAACTGAGTGAAGGCAACAGTACAGTAGCGCACAGTGTGTGCATGTCGGCTACTGGTTCCAAGAAAAACTAATGGACACAGAAGCCCTCTCCATCCACCTCATCATCCTACTCTTGTCTTTAGCTCATCTGGGTGCGCGGGAGATTCATCATCCATAAACCTTGGCCAAAAGGGCTTTGGAAAAAGGGGCAGGTTAAGTTTTAAAAAAGTGAGCATCTCTACATTTTGGGTCTAAAGGCATGTTCTGCTGTTGGTGACAATTTAATTTTTTATTTTATTTAAACTTTTGTTTACCAGGTAAACAATATGAGCCAAGGCCCTTTTTAAAATGTGACCCGGGACCATAATTAGTGTTGCAGTCAAGATGTAATACACAAAAAACATAAAAACAATACAATATAGTCATACAACTATAACAATTACATACAAACAATGATCTAATAACAATTACACATCACTAAACTTAAAAAATATTGTCTCACTGATGCCTTAAATGCATTAATTCCATCAATATGTTGTAAGGTGCATGGGATCTTGCTGCAGAGTACAGGAGCATAATTAGAGAATGCCTGCTCACCTAACCTAGATTTCGTATTTGGAATATTTAACATAATAGAAGCACATGATCATAAATCTCTATTTGATTTTTTAACATTTAACAAAGAAGACAAAGGAGAAACTGTACCCAAACGAAGAGGTCTATGAACCAAACAACTCAGGCTATATTGAGAATATAAAGAAGGGGGAAGCCAAGATGTTGCCAAATATAGATCACAGTGATGTGTTCTATATGGCAACTTTAATGCAAACTTGCATATAGCATGAAATGTTGTTGTCAGCAATGAAACATAAGATTTAGCCAGATTCACAAATAAAAAAGAATTCTAATTCAAAATTGATAACAGCACACTTTGACTTATTGCAAATCTGGCCTCCCTAGTCTATAAATCACGCAACTTAAACAAAGCCCCCAACCTTTGATTAATATTTCTGCAGATATTTTTAACATGTAATGAATAAGACAAACTAGGGTCTAAAATTAATCCTAAATACCTAAATTGGAAAATCTGCACCAAGACAACACCCTCACTACTTACAATCTCTAAAGGATTACATTTTCTTAACCTGAACTTTGATCCAAAAAGCATAGTCTTCATCTTCTTTGTATTTAAAAGAAGGAGGTGGGTACTTAGCCACATATCCAATGCTTGAAAACTACGAGTCAGATTTAGTTTTATTTCAACCTCTGATGGTGAGCTAATATAAAGAATAAGATCATCTGCATACAACAAAACCTCAGTTGATGCCAAATGATTTGGAAGATTATCTATAAATACAGGGAAGAGTAGGGGCCAAGGATGGAACCCTGGGGTACGCCTACCTTCATCATTTGACTCCCAGATTGAAATCCTGATAACTGACTTGTAATGGGTGTTCAGTTAAATAACTACTGAACCATTTCAATGGGGAGGCCCACGACTCCGAGGTCCTCCAACCCCTGGAGCAGCAGGCAATGATCTACCAAGTCAAAGGCCTTGGACAGATCCACAAACACAGCTCCAACAAACTTACCACCATTCAATGCTCTGCCAACATAGTCCGTGAATCTGGCCAAGGCCGTACATGTACCATGATGTTTATGAAAGCCATGCTGCACTAGGGTTCAGAGGCCCGTGGATTCCAGCAACTCCACCATTTGATGACTCACAATTTTTTCAAGCAGTTTTCACAAGATAAGTAAAACAGAAATAGGACGATAACCATCCAACTCATTTACTGATCCTCCCTTGTACACATGTTTTATAATTGTATTTTTCCAAGAAGATGGAAATTCACCCGTAATTAAGGATAAGTTAAAGATTTTGGTTAGGGAACATATATATATACTCAGCTACAAGTCTCAGGAATCTTATTTTGAGTTCACCTGGGCCAGTACTTTTATTTATAGGCAGTTGTTTTAATGATCACAAGACCTCACAAGGCCTAACTTGCCTGAAATAAAAAGGCAAAGAATTTACTTTATGATATGAATGGCCCTGAGAATATAAAGAAAAAGGATTCCTAATACAAGTAGAGAAATCAATGAATTTGGTCAAAAAAGTTTTGGCAATAATGGATGGATCAGACATAAGATTCCCATTAATATTCATCTGATTTGGTGCAGCACCAACCTTTGGGGCAGTTAACTCCTTAATTACAGACCAAAATTGTCTGACATTGTGCAAATTATCCTGCTGTTTCTTTAAACAGAATTCTGATTTACACAGTCTAATCTTAGCCTTATATAAATTACGCAAATGCCGGTAATCATTAAAATTCGAATCTGTCTTTTGCCTTTTATTATGCTTCCAGGCAGAATCTCTCTCTTTCATTTGCTTAAATAAATCCATAGTTAACCATGTATTTGTTGTACCTCTAACCCTAGGGAAAAATCTATTCTGTACATCAGTCAAAGTTATATTAAAATAATCCACTGCACAATTTACTTCAGGGATCACATCTAAATAGGTCTAATCTATGTTACTTCAATCTTCAGCCAAATCTTCTGTAATTACTGATGGAAATTTCCTGTACAATATAAACCTAGGAGGAGGTTTTAATGTATTACACCTCCATACACAAAAAACTGCAAGATGATCACTTACAACAGCAGGGAGAGTACCCACACCTGTTATTTTTGAATAATTATTTGTAAGAATCCAATCAATAATAGTGTGCTTATTACTTATCATATTCATTCTAGTGTAGGTAGAAACTACCTGCACACGCCCTGCATTAATTATAAGTGATTCAAGTGCTGGATTATCATCAGGAGACCAATTTATATTAAAATCCCCAAGGACCAAAGGTCCCCGGATCTACTTTCAGAACCTAAGAATTCCAATGAATCAACTAAGCCCTTGCTTAGTTTTTGGGTGATTATAAATTGTGCAAACCTTAAGCTTGTAACAGCCACCAAAAATTACATGAAACTGTAACAGTTCACACGCTGATTGAGGGTGCCAGTCTGTAGGGGTTTTCTATTACATCTAGACGTTCTTTAAAATATATTAAAATTCTGCCCACCTTTTTTGCCTGCAGCACTGAAAATTCTCTCTACATATGTACTTGCAGGTAGGCAACTGAGATGTTTAACAGCTACCTGTGTGAGAGAGGGCCAAATGGTCTTTTTTTGGTGCCAGTACAATAGAGGCTCACCTACTTCTGCTAGTGGCACATTCTCATCCATGTAATCCTGTACCATTTTGTTTGCTGGCATCTCAGGCACCAATGTGTCAGAAAGTGACTTGCCGTGCTTTTTCATCATGCCACAGTCATATAGCTGTTCCAATTAATCAATGGCTGTATTGCTGGGGCGTGCAGTTACAATAGCAGCATCAGCAGTAGTAGTAGGTTGATCTGTAGACAAAAATGAGTGACTCCTGTGATGTTCAGTAGTTCAGATGTTCAGTAGTAACTGTGGAAAGACACTGGGATATTCCTTCTTCCCGCTTCTCCACCTGGCCTGTCAGTAGGACTGCAACAAGGGATGATGATGAGTGTTTTTCTTCTGCTCTATTCATGTTTCTGGACTTGTTTTGCACCATAAGTACAGAGACCAGATGGATAAGACGGCTTTATAGGGCTGCTGATGCTTACTGCATTCTTGTGCATCAAAGAATCTCTCATATGTGTCTTTGAACTGAGGGCCCAAGAAAGTTCCCACGATGCAGTGGTCATCTGTACATATTTTTGAAATGTGTGTCTCATTTCAGAAATATGATTTTGTCCTTTCTACTAGACTGAGAGCAGCGGTAGCCTCCATTTCCTCATACTGAGTTTCATACAAATAAGTCATAAGTTAATGAGGGCAATGAGGAGCAGTACCTGGCTTAGACCAGCAACATCAGTACCTACCACCCTTGTAGCCTTCTTAAAGGGCTTCAGCACTGCTCAGAGGGGCTCCATCAGGTGCCACTGATTTGGGCTGGTGTTTACATCTCCCTTGCTGAGACCATACTCAATGGCATACTGGTGGATAGCCTTCTGTTGTTCTAGCAGCCATTCCATCATGTAATTGATGGAATTCCATCTTGTTGCCACATCTTGTTTCAGGTGGTGGAGGAGAAGGTGGTTCTGCTGCTGAATTAACAACTTCCATGTCTTCATAGAATGGGTAAAATGACCCCAAACTTTTTTGAACAGACCTACATATGTCTGCTCAGTGGTGCCTTCCTCATCCAGGAATCTCTTAACTATCAAATTTCTACAGTGAGCACAACATGGAATATGTGTATAAACCTCATCATCAACTGCCTTAACAATCTTCTTTGCATTATTTGATACTATAAAACCTGATGTCAATGACTGCGAAGTCAGCCACTCATCAAACTTCTGTTGAAGGAAATGTAACTAGTTTTCTGTATAATAGTCATTGTCAGAGTCAGCAATACATAATGTTGTCTGCTTGTGGACATTGGGGGTCCCTGGTGACTTGCAGCTACTACTGCTGCTGCTGCAAGCACTTAACCCAGAGGAGGAGGAGGAGGAGGAAGAGGAAGAGGAGGGAAACAAAAAGGGGAAACTAATCAAACGGGCAGTCATTACCATGTAATTAGTAATCTGACAACTGAAACACGTCAGTGGTGATGTGAACAACTGGAACAAATGATACTTTCAGGGCATGTGACGCATGTGACACAGTCCTGTAGACACTGTGATACAAATCAGGAAAAGCCACTGTGGAAAAGTAGGTATGGCTGTACATTTGATACCTTAGCAGTGCAACTTGCATTACAGGAAAACTACACCCTCATATTTTCTAAATGTTATTTGTTTCCATGTCAATAGACAACTCTTTTCATGTAACTGTTAAGGATATATGCAAATGCTTTAGTCAGTTTTCACTGTTCATACTAGGCCCTGTTGCTGTTCTGGAAGGCTCCATTTCATGGTTATTGAAATCTCATTGTCCCTGAGAGCTGCATTAGCGTATGAGAACATGATACGTAATCACTCTTTAAATTCCCCAGTATGTCCGTCTGCTTAATTAGTTTTAAAAGAAACAAGCTGCAAAAAGGTGTGAAAAACCACATTTACCTTCAATGGGCTTTGCAGACCATCTGAGTTATAATGCAGGCTTTTTTCCCTGTAAACTTCATTCAGTTTATGAGTTTCCAGAGAGTTTTTATGGGGTATTTGTTCTTTCAGCATATAGATACATGGTATAAATGGGTGATCCGACATCATGTCTCATATGTTAATGCATTTCTCATGGACAATGAGATTTTAACAACCATGAAATGGAGACTCCCAGGGCAATCACAAGAACTACCATGAGCAGTGAAAACAAACTAAAGATAACAGCTAACAGGAAAGGAGTTGTCTGTTGACATGGAAACACATGAAATTTTAATGATATGTGGGCGTTGCTCACAAAGCAGAATGGCAGCAAGTCGATGGCTAGCATTTCCACAATTTGCTGTTGGTAACATTTTTGCTTCTAGTGTGTTGCTTTATATTTCTGGCCCCTTTCCATGGACTGTATCCATGAGAATTGAGTACTTTCTTTCCCTGGATGTAACAGTTAGCTGAGGCCCATTTTTTGCCACCTCTTAGGTGGAAGTGGCTAGGGATCTGTGACCCCTCTGAGGTGTGGGACTCAGTGGGCTAAAGAACTTGATGAATGGAAGATGTTGAAGTTGTGCATCAGCTGTCACTTGAAAGATTTCCCTCTCTCTCTCTCTCTCTCTCTCTCTTCTTGTCTACCTGGTCTCCTAATACTCTGTTCCCCTGTCCATCATTATTATCATCATCAGCTTCACTGCTTGGTGGTGCTGCTGCTGACGCTATGTGTCAGCATGCCTTCTCATACTGAGATCTGTGGGACTTCAGGAAATGCCTTTCAATGGCAGATATTCCCAGCCATGTTCCCTCCTTACCCTCACTCAGCCTGTTTTTGTATAAAAGACACACTACATGTGTCTGCAGTTCTTTGGCCGTTCAAAAGAAATCCCACACCATTGACGTCACCAGTTTGGTCCTTCCTCCTGGTGCTATACTGCATCTTAGGAGGCAGTATAATGCAGTGGTCTAAGGCTCTGAGCTGCAAATCTGGTGACATCCAGCAGACCAGACCTGGGTTTGAATCCCACAGCTTCCACTTGCATACTGTGTGACCCTGAGCAAGTCATTTAACCTCCTTGTGCTCCCAGGTCTCTACTGTAAAAAAGCTTTCAGCTTAGTGTGCTATACCTGGTTAAACAACTAAATAAAAAAAAAAACTCTCAACTGTGGGCTACTGTGGGCTGCTTCCACACCATCACCCTCCTCTTCCTCCACCAGTTCTTCAGAGTCATGGAATGGTTCTTCTTCCTCTACCATGTGTCTTGGGCCACCAGTGTTGACTGTGTCTTCTTAATCTGCTGTCATTTCAGATGCTTGTTGTGTTTTCCTTTGCTGTTTGTGTGAAGAATTTTTATTTTTTAATTTTTTTACTTTTTTTATGGGATACCACCAAGGTGCAAACTACCTGAGGTTGGGCATTGGCATGCTGCTAACTGGCACACAGTTGCTGCTGACTTCATAGATCATGCTGCAAGAGTACAGCTCTGGATGACACATACGCATAGGCTGCTTCAGAATTCTGGAGGAAGGAACTGCAGCAACTTGAGGGAATGTGAAGACTGACAATTACAATTTGAAAAGCGCCACAAAGGGACACCACTGAAGTGCCAACTAACAGTGGTCAGGCACTGTCTTGCTGCCAGTTGGCACACATGGACTGCCCAGTAAAAATTAGTAAAGTAACTCCCACAAAAAAAAAATCACATCTCAGGCCTCTGCCAGAGGCTTCACTTAAAATGTATTTGCGTTTGTAATGCCCTGTTAAAATGTTAGTTCTGCATTGAAAAACAAATGTGTGCTGCACTGCTGAGATTTGGCAACAAGTGGGCACTGTTAGATTGCCTCCTCATGCCCCATCTGCCCACTGCCTAGCCCCAAACACACTCATTCTCCACCGGAGTCCAGTCTCTCCCTATCAGGTAAGCCCTTGTTCCCAGAGGCCTGCTGCAACACTGGTACTCAGCCTGCCTTTTTTTTCCTTTTCTTCCTACAATATACCCCTTCAGCAGCCCTGCTGGCACATGCTAGTGTAGGTCAAACGTTTGAAGACTGTTAGCTTTTTAAGGAGAATTTCCTTGCTAATCTAACTAGAAGAATCCTAGCCCTGCCTGAGCTACCTAACTGAACTAACTAACAGCCCAATGACAAGTGTGCAAGTGAGCTTTCATACTGGCTTATGTTGTCGAGCTGATTCTAGCTCTGCCTCTAAACTATGACTCACACTGTGTCCTAGTTAACTGTTTAAGGTATGACTATAGTTCATGATTTGACTGTTTCATCTGATCCACACCATTTGAACCAAGGCGAACCAGCTGAACCAAACATCTGCCTGCTTCTCCTAAAAGGTTGCCACAGCCCAAAAGAACTGAACACTCAAAGTTCGAAGTCTTTGATTCTTTTGTAGAACCAAAGTTACAGCCCTACTCCCCATGCACCTATATGCTTGGCACTACACCACATAAATGCATGCATGTGGCTGTACTGTGTACCGTTACTGTTCACAAACCCTGTTTGCACACAGTAACATCTGGAATGCCAAATTTGCATTCCAAGGTTTGCACCAGAGATGAGGGACACTCCATCCCCTGGGAAATAGCTACTGCTCTCAGTGTAACAATTTCAAGGATTGGAAATACAGAGTGTCTCTTTGTGCCCCATTTTTCAGCACATGAGATTGTGGGTGAGAATTGCCCCCTCCTGTATTTGTATCTGTTTATTAATTTGTTATTTATTACCTGGGCAAGAGCTCATAGGCATTATAATATCAGATGAGATCAACATGGCAGAGAGTGTCTCTTCCTGAGCAGTCATGATGTCATAATAGATGAAGTAACAACGCTGATGGGGAGTAAATGGGAATAATACTAGACGTGTGTGATTCCAAAGTACCATTTCACCCATCATACCAAGTACTGCCATGTAGAAAATCTTCTAAGTAACAAAAGGAAAAAGGAAAAGTACTTCTGATATTAAAGTAACAGTTGTCTGCTTTTAAAAGCTGATCATTCCAGTGGTGTACTTTAAATGGACTACTGTTTGACATGTACTGTTAGGTTTTGTTAGCTCCTTATTATACCTCCTTCTAGAGGGTCAATGTTCACAAAGAATGACCGTTGTTGTTTTTCTGAAAGAAAAAACTTACACTGTTAAGGAAAAAAAATCATGCATGCCTGACTCCTGTATATTTACCTTATTGTAGGTCAATTACTTCTGGGATATCAATCACCCTTGTACATTTACCATATTGTAGGACAATTACTACTGGATTATACAATCGGGTGTCAAAATGCAGAAACCTGATTGGTTAGGATAGGTCTTTACCTGTGGGTAAATCCTAACAGCCTAATAACATAAACAATACAACAGTGAAATCCCCTCACAAAACTGCTGAGAATCGCAAAGACACAGCAGTCTCACCAACGGAAAAAAATGACAGCTGTCAGCTTATTATTTGACCTCATAGATGAGGCCAAATTTGACTCTATATTTGAAAACTTGGCAGAAAATGACCAGATAATGAATCCGATCCATGAATCAGCACCTAGCTCTCAGCAACAGTACTCCAAACTTCCTGTCACAACTGCCACTGAGCCACAGCATGTGCCATCTCTGACAGGATTCTGACTGGCTCCCAGTCAGCTGCCGGTCTGACCATCATGCCATCTACCCCAGCTCCACAGCAACCTCCAGTCTGGCACCGACATACTGCAATGCAAGAAGAAGAAATCACCAATCTCAAACTCAGCACAAATGAAGAGGCCACAATGAAACAAACGAAGTGGGCAGTGAACGTTTTTAAAGATTGGTGCAGACAGAGACAGGTAACAATTAATTTAAAATCTGCTGCTTCTCAAGGAAATAAATGATGTCCTGTGCCAGTTCTATAGCACTGTGTGAAACACAGCGGGCCAAGAAAACTGCCTAAGAAGTTACGTGAGCCTGCGGTCAGGACCAAATAGGTTCATCAACAACCCCCATAAGCAGACCCCTGAACCTTATGCAGTGCACAGAGTTCACCACAGCAAACAATGTTTTTAAGGGAGTTATAAAAAACATAGGAGAGAGGGGAAAAATAGTTCTCGCTGCCCCCCTCAGCATGGCAGAGTTGCAGTTTCTGCAACAGTCCCCCAGACTCTCAACAGACACAGCAACAGGCTTGGTCTGCATGGTCTGGATATACCTACAGCTGCATATGACATGGCAGGGAAATGAAGCTATACATTCCTTCACAATAGAATCCTTTAATGCAGAAACAACAGAAAACAGAATTAAATACATAACCAAAACATTCAATGAAGAAACCAAAAATCACAGGAAACCGTTAGACTCGACCAAACATCTCACAAGGGCTTCTTGTTCCAGTAGCCTGGTCACTCCCTGTGCCCTATGGCTAGTTACACCAAATACATTAGCAAGTTGCCACAAAATGCTCTGCCCCTGTTTTGCCACCCAAAATGACAACTGCAAGAAGCCCGAAATAAAATGGAGATATGGTACACACTTGAACCCATGGGGATTAACTATCTCGGAAGCATGCTGTCGAGGATATGCAAAGAAGCTGGACTGCCAAAAATATATACAAACAATTCCCTGCAAGCCACAGTAGTGACAATCCTATCAAAAGCAGGCCTGGAATCCAGAGAAATAATATCCATAATGGGACATAAAAATGAGTCTTCATTGCATAGCTACTGGAGGCCAAACCTCCAGCCAAGACAAGAGTGGAGCTCCCTGCCATCAGGTAAACCCACTCAGCAAAAAACAGAAAAGTCTGAAAAAAAGAAAAAACACTCAACAAATGTTGTACACCATGCACCAGAAGAACAGCCCAGCACCAGGTTAGCAGCCCTACAAAACTAATTTCAGCATTCTATGGTTGACCTGCAAGAACTGCCCGCCAAAAAAACACCTAGAGCACATTACCATACTGTGTTCCAAAACTCACCACCATGAGCAGTTGTTCAAAATGGAATCCAGCAGCCAAACCCAAAGTTCAAAGGAATGCAGAAGAACAGCAAAATGCCCCAGTCTTACCAAAGAGTTGTCAATGGAAGTAACCCGAGAGCTAGAAAAGAAACCCTGCAACTCATTAATGGACAGCCTGTAAACTATTCCACAGCACATCTCCTGCAAGGAAGGAAATGCATCACATGCAGACTGCAACAGTAGCCCTACCCATGACACCAACTCTGTCACACTTTGTGAACTACATACAGCACAATCAACTTTTACATTGCACTAAAATAAAAAGTGGCCAGTAATTGTACTGCAATGAAGACAATGAACTAAAGTACTGTCTGAGTGTTTGAAAACTAAGTTTTAGAAACGTTTCAATTAGCAACATGCCACTTTACAGTTAACGTTACAATTCTATAAAAAATGTTGAAAATGAAATTGTTGCAACAGTAACCACAGTACCAGTTTCCAATATAGAAAACTTAAATAAAATAAATTACAAAAAAAGTTAGTTTAACAACATTGTTAATAGGTAATGTGTTGCATATAATGTTACTAGACAGAAAACAGTGTGGGACTATTTTCTGTTGTGGAAGTATATACAGTATTCATTAAAAATCATTTTAAACACCAAAAAATTATATGATTTCTTTATTTCTCAGCAAAATAAAAAACGTGACTATTGTATAATCACAATAATCCACTCCAGGGTGTGGGTTATGGTAGGATTTAACCACTTCTGGTGTGGTTTAGTCATTCAGCCTGCAGCCTCATGATCAAACCACACAAGGCATGGGTAAATCCCACCATAACTCATACCTTGTTGATTATTGCTTAAATATCAATCAACTTACAACCCCCCCACACACACACACACACGAACACATTAGTAAGTTGTGGCTGTAAACATTGTGGTGTGATTCCGGATTGGGGTTAAGGTACAATACTGGTGACTGGGGCACACCATAAATGCACACCAGCTAATTTTCCCCTAGCTCTGACTGACCACCTGCCTTCACAGCCCTCAGCCCCACCCTGGCTCCAAAATTCTCTCCCAGAAATACATAAAATGTGATTGTGATACAGTTACTGAACACATTACTGTTGTAAAGTGCATAACTTTACAGTTGTATTAGATTGCAACACAATAGTTGGTACTATTCAGTAGAATGATGATAACTGTATAAAACATGGCCTTCAAATTGTTGGGCAGGTTGAAACTATTGCAGTCATTCTACTCCACCTTTGGCCTTTTTTAACTTTCACTGAAACATCTACCACACTCCTGTCGCAGTATTCAGCTTGGCTGTCCATAACAGGCATAGGGTCATGGCATTTTAGCTCATACCGCAACCTAACTAGCAGCAGGTGTGGAAGGGCATGCAGGCAGTGTAGCTTAGAGGTTCGAGAAATGAACTGTGAATAAGCTTGGTACACCCAGCAGATCTGGGTTTGAGTCCCACAACCTCCACTTGCATACTGTGTGACTCTGAGCAAGGCACTTAGCCTCCTCAGTGCTCCTGGATCACCCCGAGCACAGGCAGTTGTGCCTAGTGGGCCTTACCTGGATACCAAAAGAATTAAAAAAAAGTTAGAACTGCCATAAAATTACATAACATTACATAAACACCACACTTCATTACTTCCTATAGTGCAGAGCCACCATAAAAATGGTTAATCAATCAGTCTTTATTTTACCAGTTGAAATACCATTGAGTAAAACTCATTACAAAGTGGACCTGGGCAGTGAAAACAATGCTGATACAAAACAACAGCAATAAGGACACAAATCTGTAGGGAACTGGCAACAGTTTTGGGAGCGAAAGTTCTTTACATTTGATGGACTGCATCTGACTAAGGAGGGAGTCAGTGCATTGGGGCAGAAGTTTGATGTCTTTGCAGAATATTTAAACTAGCAAATGAGGAGAGGGGTGCAGCACCCGAAACATTGACTGGAAAGAACACCTGTCCCCCCTCAGCAAGTGTTCAAACAGGAGTTCAGCATGTTTGTTGTTCATTTGCATCGCCAAGTAAAGAAAAAGGTCTGGCTCCCCATACGATGCACAGGGGAAACATCGGACGTCGCCCAACAACTAACACAACGAAATCTGACCAATGGAAAATCATGTACACAAATGCTTGCAGTCTGGGAAACAAGATCTCAGACCTGCAGGCAACAATGATAGAGGCTAAACTGGACATAGTAGCCATTAGTGAGACATGGTTTACCAGTAACCGCACTTGGGAGACTTCAGTACCTGGCTATGTACTGTTCAGAAGAGACCAATGTGCAAGGGTGTGTGAGTGGCCCGGTATGTCAATGAAAATATCAAAGCTACAGAAATTCAGAATACACATATGAGCCAGAAGAACTGTGGGTCACCCTGGAAACAGGAAATGGGACAGCCATACGAACTGGGGTTGTGTATAGGCCTCCAGACCAGGGGAGGACATAGACACATTACTGTTAGAAGATATACAAAACATGACAGCTAAAGGGGAGGTTCTGATAATGGGAGACTTCAACATGCCAGACACAGATTGGTCAATTCCAGCAGGGACATCTGCCAGAACTAGAGACATGGTGGATTCCCTGCAGGGGGAGGGCCTCAAACAACTGGTGCAACAACCCACTAGAGACAGGGCTATTCTAGATCTAGTACTGACTAACAGTGAAAGGATCGCAGATCTTCAGGTAGAAGGTCACCTGGGAGCCAGTGACCATCACATGATATGGTTCAATTTGGCCACTAGAACAAAATCATCCCATTCCAAAGGAAAAATATGGGACTTCAGAAGAGCTGACTTTGATAAGATGGCCAATAGAGTTAAGCTAGCCCTGGCAAAAAGAAAGACAGGTGAGGGGGTACAGGCAAAGTGAGCAAGCATTAAAGATGCAATACTTGAAGCAACATCCCTTTGTGTTAGGGAGAAAAGAAAGTGCAAAAGAAGAAAGAAACCACTTTGGTTCTCAAACACAGTAGCAGAAAAGGTCAGAGCCAAAAGGCTGGCCTTCAGGAAATATAAGGGAATGCAACAGGATGAAGATAGGGAGGCATACCAAACTTCCCTAAGGGAAGCAGGGAAGGCAGTAAGGCAGGCAAAGGCCCAAACTGAGGAAACACTAGTATGAACAGTAAAAGAAGGTGACAAGACTTTCTATAGATACATTAGTGAAAGGAGAAAGTCCAGAGGGGGTATTGCTAAGATCAAAGGGGATCAGGGTGTGTGTGAGGAGGAGGACCATGTAAAAGCATCTATCCTAAATAGATACTTCTGCTCAGTATTTACTAAATAGAAGGCAGAGCAGGGCCCACAGCTCTGCACCATGGACACAGGGGGAGGGAGGTGTGCACTAGTCCCTTCACAAAGGCAAGGGTCCTACAAGAGCTCGATAAGCTCAGGGTGGACAAGGCAATGGGACCTGATGGCATACATCCCAGGGTACTAAAGGAGCTAAGGGTGGAACTAGCAGAGCCATTACCAGAACTGTTTAGTGAGTCTCTGAGCACAGGAGAGGTCCCAGAAGACTCGAGAAGGGCTCATGCGATCCCACTCCACAAGAGTGGTAGAAGGGAGGAGGCAGGGAACTACTGACCAATCAGTCTTACCTCAGTAGTGGGCAAGATTATGGAGACACTCCTTAAGGAAAGGATAGTGCAACACCTGGAATCCATAGGAGCACAGGATCCAAGAGAGCATGGCTTTACAAAAGGAAGGTCCTGTCAAACTAATCTCTTAGATTTCTTCGACTGGGTAACCAGAGTGGTGGACCAAGGGGGAGCAGTTGATGTTGCCTACCTTGACTTCAGCAAAGCTTTCGATACTGTTCCACATGGAAGATTGATTAATAAGCTGGGTAGGCTTGGGGTGGGTCAGATGTTGGTCAACTGGCTGGCAAACTGGTTGACAGGCAGAAAGCAGAGAGTGGTGGTAAATGGTATACAGTCAGAAGAGATGCAAGTCACAAGTGGGGTACCTCAGGGATCAGTCCTGGGGTCAGTCCTCTTCAATATCTTCATCAGTGATATTGAAGATGGACTGGACAGTAAGGTTTGTCTGTTTGCAGATGACACCAAGATCTGCAACAGAGTAGATGATCCAGATGGTGTGGGCAGAATGAGAAGAGATCTGGATAAGCTAGCAAAATGGTCGGAAGAGTGGCAACTGGGGTTTAATATAAAGAAGTGAAAGATCATGCACATAGGGAACAGAAACCCTGAAGCTGCCTATAGGCTGGGAGGGGAGTTGCTGGCAGTCACAAGGGAAGAAAGAGACTTGGGCATCATCATCATCATCACTGATGACCTGAAATCATCCAAACAGACCTCTAAAGCAGTAAGTAAAGCTAGAAGGATGCTGGGGTATATTAGTAGGGGTATCACAAGTTGGAAGAGGGAGGTAATAATCCCTCTTTACAAGATACTGGTTAGGTCCAATCTGGAGTACTTCATGCAGTACTGGAGGCCACACCTTCACAAGGACATTAACTAAATTGAGGCAGTCCAGAGAAACGCAACCAAAATGGTGCAGGGACTGCATCAGACAACATATGAGGACAGATTAACTGAACTCAATATGTATATCCTAGAGCAAAGGAGGGAGAGAGGTTATATGATTGAAGCATTCAAACACCTTAAGGGCACTAACAAGGTGTCAGAGTCTAACATGTTTCAATATAAGAAAAATAGCAGGGCAAGAGGACACTGCATGAGATTAGAGGGAGGCCAATTAAGGGATACTGTGAGGAAGTTCTTTTTCACAGAAAGGGTGGTGAATGCAGGAACGGCCTACCTCAGGAAGTGGTGGATATGAATACAATGCAGGACTTCAAACAGACATGGGATAGGCATAAGGGAGCAATACAGATGAGTACGAATAGATAGGCCATTGACAGAGCAAAGGCCTATGGCACATTCATAAGGTAGAAAAAAGAAATGGGCAGACTGGATGGGCCTTGCAGTCCTTATCTGCCATCAACTTCTATGTTTCTATGTTTCTATAATGCAAGGTCTTAATGATAAACAATAGCAACATTTCAAACTGGTATACACAACGATCACATGATTTATATTTGCAATACATTCATAAATAACAAACTAACTCAACAACAATATGGCTTTAGGCAGGGTAGGTCCACGGCTACTGCACTCATGGACTTTTTGGATCTTATAGCTACTCCACTTGGGGAGGCAAAGTCCGTGGGTGTGGTATACATAGACCTATCCATAGCATTTGATCTAGTAAATCATAGCATTTTGAAAGACCCACTGATGAAAATAGGAGTGGAGGAAGAAACCTGTAGTTGGTTTAAATCATATCTTGATAAAAGTTCACAATTTGTTGTCTTAAATGGTCAACAGTCAAGAACAGACTATGTGACAAGAGGGGTTCCCCAGGGCTCCATCCTGGGCCCCTTCTTGTTCATAGTCTATTTAAATGACTTACCTAAGAACATTAGATACTCTCAAATTCACCTTTATGTAGACAATACGGCTTTAGTAGCAGTAGGAAAAGCCACAAGTGAAGTAGAGCTAAAGTTACAGAGTGACTTTTATACAATGCAAGGTTATTTTTTATCTTTGGGTCTATTAGTAAATAATAAAAAGACACAGGTTATGTCCTTTGCATTGGACAAGAAGGGTGCTTCAAAATTAAAAATAATGACTCAAGAAGGTAAGCTTCTAGAACAAACCGAAACATATAAGTATTTAGGGATACAAATAGATCAATGCCTTACTTTTCAACAGCATATAACAAACTTAATAAAGAAAACAAATGCTAAGATTGGAGCTATGAAACGAATATCAAACTGTATGACAAGAAATACAAGACTGACCATGATAAACCAATTAATAATGCCAGTTATTGATTATGGAAGTCATATTTATAGGCATACAGTAAAAAAAATATTTAAATAACTTAGATACACTTTACAACAAGCTCACAAGATTTGTGTTTAGGTGTGACCCCAAAACCCATCATTGTATTATGTATATAGAATTAGGATGGATCCCACTAAATTTACGGGCAAAAGGAATTTGGCTAAATCAGGTCCGGAATATATTCAAAAATCAATCTTTAGATAATTTAAAAAACAAATTACAAAAACCCAAATATGGTTTAACTTTAAGGAAAACAGGTGCCAGGGATTTAATTATACCTAAATTAAGAAATTGGTTTAGTGAAATGACTTTTCAGTATCAGGCAGCCTCTAGCTGGAATTGTCTCCCCCCGTTTCTACGTGAATTAACAGTCACTGACAATGTTTTTAAAAATGGTTTGAATCATGAACTTAGTTTTCTCTGCTATTGTAACAGGTGAAAATAATGAAGAGGTTAAATGATCATTTGCCTGTTTTTGACGTTATTGTAATAATTGTAATGTACTGTATTTTTTGTATGTTTTGTATTTTTGTATTATTACAAACATTTGTAAAGTTGTAATTGTTTTTTGTATAATGTAAACAGGTAAGCCTTGTGAATAGGGATTTTCGGAACCTTAATGGCTTTATCACTGTATAAATAAAATTTTACCTACCTACCTACCTAAACAGGGCGTATAAGTCTGAACAGAACATAAATCAACTTTGGACTATGGATCACAAATATGGAACCCATATAAATTAAGAGATATTAAGCAGCTGAAGAATATACAACATAGGGTTATGAAAATTGTGCCTACACTAAAAAATCTTAGCTACCAGGAAAGCCTCCAGGCATTGGGTTTGTTCTCCCCGGAGGAGAGAAGAAGAAAAAGGAGGGACTTACTTGAACTATACTTACAAAGTTCTAAGGGACCAGGCAAATAAGGAACATTTATACAAACAAAAGAATGCAATTTAAGGTCACATAATCAGCAAATACTACTGGAGACTTCAGTAAAAAAATGATAGACGTGAGTCTCGGTTCACCAAGAGGTGGAGAACTGATTGCGTGGAAGGTGTGTGACTGACGCAGAATCGCGTTCTCTCACTTTGTGAAATGAAAGTGGAGAAGCAGGGAGACTTTTGCTAGTTGGTTTAATTTAGCAGGTATGCCACTGTTGCCTGCATTTGCAAGTCTCCTTACCAGTAAATCTTAAATTCTGCCTTGTGTCGTTCAGAGTTCTTCCTGGTGCTTTTGTCTTTTCCAGCAGAAGAAACAAGAATTGAAGAATTGAAGAAGAAGGAGTGAGAAGCAAGGGGCGGAGGTGTCCACTATTAGGTGGCATCCGGGAGAGTTTTCCGAGGCAGATCCCCCAGTCTGGAGCATGGACAATAGCCAGTTGGAATGGCTTTGCACCAAGGAAGAAAGCTCCATTTCTTTTTATTATTAAATTAAGTATTCTTCCTCCCTCTAGACTGACACTTATGTTTTTGGTGCATAATATAAAAATTTTAAAATCCTTTTTAGGATTTGGATTTGGGGCGTGATTTTTATGATTTGTGTGTAATTTGTTCAGTGATATGTGCTTATGTTTTAGAGTTTCAGGGTTTCTAATATATACGGAATTATTTTAAGTATATAAAGTTTATGAAGTTTTTATTTTTCGTGCCAAAGTTACTTTTTTTCAATCACGTGAGCCGTAAGAGCAAGGTACTAATACGCATGCGTGGCGTCTTAGCTCAGATTTTCCCTGCGACTGAAGATCAATGGCATACTATATTTTTATGGGTGACATCG
The DNA here is from genome assembly GCA_016271365.2 of Neoceratodus forsteri. Classification (NCBI taxonomy): domain Eukaryota; kingdom Metazoa; phylum Chordata; order Ceratodontiformes; family Ceratodontidae; genus Neoceratodus; species Neoceratodus forsteri. Next base: position 601,967,404 of record CM057456.1, on the reverse strand, counting down.
AGTAAAGTTATATTTTTGTATTCTTTAGCTTTAGTTCACTTTAGGATGAGTTTTTGTCCTTTAGTGTGGGAGATGTTTGTCTATTAAAATTACAAGTCTTCTACGAAATTTGATGTAATCGTGCAAGAGGACATAAGTCGCTATCTTATGTGTGGATTTACCCGATGGAAATATTTAGCTGCTCTCCTCTTAAGAAGTAGGTTTTTATATATTTTTTAAGTATAATGGATTCTGAGTTAAGGAGCTCAGGATTTCTTGCTGTTCAGAGAGGAAAGCGATAGGCATTTAAGATATATACTAAGCAGCTAGTCAAAAAAGCAGCTGGTTGTTAGTGAGATTTTTATTTTGGTATAACTTGTAATTAGTTATAACAAATTACAATATAAGATTTTTTGGTTTTTGTTATTTATCTGATATTTATGCACTTTCTTTTCTCCATTTTTAGTGTATGATTTGGATTTTATAAACTACGGAGAGTGTGATGCACTATATGTTACTAGAGCCCTCCTACAGACTTTGCTGGGGATTTTAGAACCACCTTAGAGATATAGTGCCGTGGAGCCTGATAAATCTTGGTCTTTAGCTAAGGATTTAACTTTTGACTTGGGCCTTTTACAAGATCCTAGACTGTAAGGCATGGAGATTAAAATTTTGGATTGGCGCTTGAAGTATTTGCCTCAGTGAAAGGAACTGTACCGGAGAGGTGTTTGAAGCACTTCCTTTTTACAAGATTCTAGACTATAAGGAATGGAGATTAAAATTTGGATTGGCATTTGAAGTATTTGCCCAGCGAAAGGAACTGCATCAGAGAGGTGCTTGAAGCACTTTCTATTTAGTGGAGGAATCTTACTGAAATTCTGCTGCTCGGATTTGCTGGACTTGCTGGACTTGCAATTGTTCATTTGAGGACTATAACATCACAATATTCGAGGCTCTAAAACCCTGTTTTTTGTTTTAAAAAAAAATGTTTTTTTTTTCTTTCTTTTTTGGTATGCCTCCAATCACTAGAAGTAAAATGCCTATTAGTCAGAATTTGAGTCTGGCTAAACAAGGAAGATCGTTTAAGGGCATTCACAAAAACCCACTCTCCTTAAAAAAAATTGGCCATGAGGTCACTTAGTAAAAAACATAATTTATTCAGTGATAAGTTTATATCGCAAGAAAATAGCAGGAAATTTAAAGGGAAACAGGCTGAGATTCAGCTAGCATCTACACCAAATGAAGGTATACTGAAATTTTTTAGTGCTGTACCAATTTATGATAAAAAGATAATTTAAAGTCCACAAGAACGACAGATCTGGCAAACAATGAAAGGGCCTCATGTGATTTAATTAGTAATGTGGCAGATAGGTCCAGTCTGCCCGAATGTAGGGATATTGAGGAGTCCCCCAAGATCCATTATGCTAAAATTGACTACTCAAATATTTTTCATAACCTGACTATATTAGATACAGAGGTGAAAAGTATGAGAGCAACTTTAAAGCAAGATTTGAGTGACCCTGTGCAGACTGAGATTACTCAGTCTAGGAAAGAATCTCATGCAAGTAAAGGTGATACAAAGGGAAATATACAAGTGAAGTTTTCAGGAGGAGGGGGGAATCAATCGATGGAGGTCTTAGATCACTTGAATGGTGCTGAATATACTAATACCACATGGACTATGAGTCCAGAGAATAGAAATGTTCCTGATTTTGAGGGATTAACAAGGGATATTGTAAATGTATTGAGAGATCCATTTAACTCTAATATTTTCTTGTTTAAACAGTTACTTGATATCAAACAAGATATCTCTTTCATTAAAGGGGTGTGTCTGGAATACAAGGATAAGTTAGATTTGATGGGTAAAAGATTTGTGGCAGAAGATGAGGGAAAGATTATGCCTACTCAACATATCAGAGAAAATTTAACCTTAGACCAAAGTGCAATTAACATCTCTTTGGGACAAATTCCGGGTTGTAGTGATCAATTTTTTCAGGAAACTAATCAGGAGTCTTATAATTCTGGATTTAATGACTCTTTAAGGCAGAATGATATTATTCTGATGCAGTCAACTATTAGTAATGGTCCAGAGTGTATAATGTTACCTAATAAAGATATAAGAGATACAAGTATTTGTAGAGAAATGGCAGAGAAGTTTCCAGTTTTATGGGAAAAGGGGGAGAAGCAAGAAGGACTCAGAGAGATTCTTAAGGTTAACAAAGGCAAGCGTAGATGTAAACATAAGTGTAAGTGTAAATGTAAGAGCATTAAAGGGGATAGGGTAGGAATTGAAGGACCTAAAGTGAGAAAGAAGAAAGATGAAAAGAAAAGTAATGAAGTCTTAATAAAATTTAAAGGACCTCCTAAAGTAACTATAAATCAAACAAAATCTGACACTGTTCCCTTATCCTTAAACACTACAAGCATTAGCCTAGATTTAATTGAACATCATTGACAGAGAGAGAAAATAAGCAAAAGTAATTCTAAAAAGGGGACTAGTCTGAAGAAGCAGGAAAAATCAGGGATAAGTAAGATAAGTAGGAAAATGGCAAATAAAACACCTGTATTAGTAAATAAGGGAAATGATGTTATGACACAAGAACTTAGTGCTGTGAATAGACAGGACAGTGTGTCTCAAGAAGATAACGAATGTTTTAAAAACCTTTTGTTAAAATCTTTAGGAAGTGATTTTGTGTTACCATTATTTAATGTGTCATGTATTCCACAAGAAACTCAGGAAAAGTTAATGGATTTATTGAGTAATCTAATAACAACTTTATTGGATGGATGTATTTTAGTCAAACACTATTTTAGTATAGTTAGACCAATTTCAACTTTGGAACTGGTTCTGCTGGTTTCTAATCAATATCATCTTTTAAATGCAATTGGTAAAAAAACTAAGGAACTTGACACAATGGGGATTAATGTTGGGGATTTACTGACCATGAATGATCGGTTTCCTGAATTCTATACTGCCAAAGGATATGTAGTAACTCGTCAGGACACATTGGTTTCTATTTTTGGATTAAAACAGTGGTACAAAGAGGACAAATTTAATTTAAAAACTAAATTAACAGACTTTTTAAGTCTTTGCCTGGGAACTCCTGTTGGCAATTCTGAAATTGACAGTGTTAAAAGATTAGAATATGATGGACAGGTTGTCTTTAAGGTTAAACAGGATAATCTGGTCACAGAATTAAACAGGAAACAATTTATTCTGGATCAATTAGTATTCACTTTTGTATTGAAGATATCAGAGGCAAGACAGATGATTCCTTCTCATTTACACAGCAGAAGGAAAAATGTTGGGAGTTTATGGTTGAGACAGTCAATAGATACAAAATGTTATCTTTATTGAATCAATGACAAATAGATCTTGTCAGCGGGAGGCCACAGGGATTAACTACTAATTTTTCACTTATGCCTGATCTTAATAAATCAGATTTGTCTATGTTTAGGATTTTGTCTTGGAACATGGCAGGACTTGGGGAGAAGTTGGGGGATCCAGAAACTATTCAGTATCTGAATTTATTTGATCTCATTTGTGTGCAAGAAACATGGGCACTTTCTAATGTATATTTAGATGGGTTTTAATCTTATAACAAATTGGTCAGTCGAATTAGAAAATTTGGAAGGGGCTCGGGAGGGCTAACTAATTTTATTAAATTGGACATTGATATAAAAACTGAAGAATTAAATAGTAACAGTAACGGTTTACAGGTAGTTAAAATAATAGACAGAGATAAGAACTCGTGGTTCATAATTAATGTCTATCATAATCCTGTTAGGAGTAAATATAGTGATTCAGACTTATTTTTGTCTCTCAATGAAGTAGTGGTAAACATTCAAAATGATTTCCCTGAATGTGGACTGTTAATCATGGGTGACTTTAATGCTAGATTGGGAAATTTAAGGGCCTGTAATGAAGATATAGAGGAGGTTTTGTCTTTAAGAGATAATTCCAAAGTATGAATGATAAGGAACGCAATGGATATTGTAATAAATAAATGGGGAATTGAGTTACATAGGATAATGATGGATAGGAACTTGTGTCTATTGAATGAAAGGGTACAGCAGGACTTAAAGGGTGAATACTCATGTAGGGGGAGTAATGGCTCATCAACGATTGATTTTGTATGGGTAGATTTAAATCTAATTGACCAGTGTCATTCACTGTATTTGAATCCAAGATCTGAGAGTCAACATTTAGGAGTTGAATTTAGTTTAATTAGAAAATCTGGTATTACTAAATCTACCAAATATGAACCATTAATGATTCAGTTAAGAAAGAACAGAATTGAGTGGGATATGATTGAAGCACTAAACTTTGAAGAGATCTTACAAAATACAGGTATCCTAAAAAGATTATCAGAATCAGCAGGTAATGCGTGTGCTAATCAAATAATATTTGATAATAATATTATTATAAATGCTGTAGCCCATAAAATAACGAAGGAAACACAAATAAAAAAGAAAGAAGGACAACCATGGTATAATACAGAATGTAAACAAGCTAGAAAATGCCTTAATAAAGAATTTAGATTATTAAAACAGTATCTGAATAAAGAGAATAATAAAAAAATGAATCAAATAAGGAGAACCTATAAATTGGTGTTAGTTAAAAATAAAAGGAATTATACCAAACAATTGCGGATGGAATTAAAAAGGTCGGTCCATCTAAAGGATAACAAATTATTTTGGCAAATTGTCAGACTTGGAACTAAAACTTTTGACAAAATTGAGGCACACATCGAGCCCAGCAGTTGGGAAATTTATTTTAAACAAATTTTCTGTAGGGATGACCCTGATTATATCTTAAACATGACACAATCAAAGATCAGTGAATTAAAATATAGACCCACCAATGAGATAACTGTAATGGATTGGATTCATTTAAAAAAAGAAAGGCACCAGGACCGGACAGGGTACCTTTGGATGCTGTAATTAGGACCAAACAATACTGGATTCCATTTCTTTACAAATTATATAATTATGTGTGGACAACTGGATTATTTCTGAGTAGTTGGAATTTAAGTATTATAGTCCCCATTTTTAAGAAGGGTGATAGAAATGATCCTAGTTGTTACAAGCCAATTAGTTTACTTGACACTATAGGGAAATTATTTACCAAAATTATTAACAGAAGGCTATATTTATGGCAGAGTCTAATAATATAATCGGTGATGCACAAGCTGGATTTAGAAATAATTATTCAACAATTGATCAGAATTTTGTCTTGGCACATTTAGTCCATAGGCCGATGGCACATTTATAAGGTAGAAAAAGAAATGGGCAGACTGGATGGGCCTTGTGGTCCTTATCTGCCGTCAACTTCTATGTTTCTATAAGTATAAAGTAGTTAAAAAACAAAAATTATACTGTCCGTTTATTGATCTTAAATCAGCATTTGACAAAGTAAATAGAAATTTGCTCTGGGAAAGACTTTCAGATTTTGGAGTAGATCCCTCATTTTTGGAAATAATAAGGCTAATGCATCAGGACAACTATGTAAGTATTAGATATAACAATAGAGGTGAAACCAGTAATTGGTTTAGCTCAAATATAGGAGTTAAACAGGGTTGTTCATTAGCACCACAATTGTTCAATTTATCCTTCTGTTCTGTGCTGAATAAAATGCACAATGAAGAATGTTATCTCCCTAAAATTGGTCAAAGGGCATTACCCTATTTGGCTTATGCCGATGATGTAGTTTTATTGTCAACCAGTCATTTAGGTCTTTCAAGAAGTCTGGATAATTTGCATGCAAAATGTGTTAGTGCAGATTTTCAGATAACTATAAAAAAACAAAGATACTGGTATTTGGTGACAATAAGAATAAATATAAATATTATAGAAATCACAAAAAAAATAGAAGAAGTAAAGAGTTTTTGTTATCTAGGTATAATTTTTAACAAACAAGGGAATTGGAATGAACACCAGAGAGAAATTAAGATAAAGGCAAAGACATTTTTCCCTGCTATTTTGTCTTTTTTTTCAAGGTTTGGTGAGAACTCTATTAAAGGGAACTTGATGGTTACTGATGCCAAAATCAAAGCACAGCTTCTTTATGGAGCTGAGATCTGGGGAATCAATTATAATAATAAAAGGGGACTTGACCCAACTCTAAACAAACTTTATAAGAAGATGCTGGGACTTCCAATTTCTGCCCCATCTTCGTTAGTTAGAACAGAGTTGGGTAGGGTCTCAATTGAATGTTATATCCAGCAAAGACTGGTAAATTATTGGTTAAAAGTCTTCAGAATGAGTCAGAATAGACTTCCCAGGATTTGTTTAGAGGAAGGTCTAACACATTTTTATTCTTATAAACCTTTCCCCTGCATGCAAGTGGTAGAAGAAATCATCAAACCATTAGGTTTAATGTCAATCATAACAGATAGTTTAAGATTTTCACCAGTCCAAATAAAAGAAGAAATTAACAACAGGATAATTAATGTATATATACAAAAGGATTTATAGTTTTCAAGGTTGTCAAAAGTGTGCCCATGGCTAGCTGAAAATAAAAGATCACATAAATTTGATTCATATTTGGAAATATTACAAAATCCTAAACATAGGAAAGCAGTTACTAGATTTCGATTTGAATGCTTCACTAGTAACGTTAGGAGAGGAAAATCTGAGAAAAACAAAAACATGGATACTAATTGTAAGTGTGGATTAAGTGAAGATAATTTACTACATGTAGTTTTGTTTTGCCCTCTGTACAATAAAATGAGGACTTCTCTTTTGGGTAGTCTACTCCAAAAACTTACATATCAACCAGTCCATATTCTGAAGTTTCTATTAAAAACACAGAAAAAAGAAGTGCTTGTCCCTGTGGCCTCCCTCATAAGATATATGGAACTCAAATGTCTCCATTTAAAAACATTACCCACATAAAAGAATGTGACATTGTGTAATTGGTGGTGATAAAAAAAACTATATATATGTTGTAGGCATAATTTAAATCAGGATAAATATAAGAAAGCTATACGGTAAATGGATCTAAAATGTGAAAACTTAATTGGAATGGGTCTGTGATAATTCGATACTATATGATCTCATGTACTGCTGATGTACTCTTATTATTGAGAATTGTTTTTATAATGTCATTTTAATATGACTTTTTAACTTGATATTTATGTCTTGATTTGTAATGGCATAAAATGCCGAACAATAAACTTAAACTTGAACTTGATAGATGTGGATTTTTTTATGCAAAGAGCAGGCAGGTTGTCGAATAGATTACCAAGGAAACTGATGGAAGTGGAAACTTAGACAATTTTAAGAAAAAGCTAGTTGAGTATATTCTGTCAGCAAGAAGGGAAAATTGGGCCCATTATATTGTGGGACAGATTATATGGGACTATTGTCTTCTTCTGTCCTATGCATTCATTGTGATATCAAGCACATACTTGCAGTGCTGTAAGGGCTAGAAGTGGATCTACAGTAGTATTCATGGTGGGCCACTGCTGCTCTACGACTTAGGCTGGATGGCAAATGGCCTGAATGAGGATGAGTATGTAAGCAATAAAACACAATAGGGTGTGGTCAGTTATGTGATATTGCACAAGGCATTTACACTGAGCACCTTAAGCACCTGGAAGTGCATTTAGCACATAACTACTCACACCCTGATATGTCTTACCGAACCTATAAAATGGTAAAACTGGAAATACATTTAGCACATAACTACTCACACCCTGATGTGTCTTACGGAACTTGTAAAATGGGGAAACAGAGATATCTTTAAGAAACAAAAAAATGTCATTTTTATTTAATAATAGGTATTTTCTTTTGCTTAATGTACAGTAGCTAGTAAAGTTAGTGCTCCATCCCTACCTGTCTCTCATCTGCCTTCCCACACATTTAGTAGATGGAATGTTTGCCATGAAATGCAGGAATTCAGACTTCTGCAAAAATCTACTGGTAAAATGTTCATCTCTCCCCCACACAAGCACACACAACAGAAGACCTCAGTAAGCCAGGGATTCAGTTTTATCTGGGTGGGGTTAAGCAGCAAAGATTTCCCTAGTAGGCAGTAAGGCAAAGAAGGTTTTTTTTGATAGTGAGGAAAGATGTCCAAAAAAGTAAAGCTATGAATAGTACTTCATTTTTTAATTATTGTATGTGTGTAAAAACATGATTATGAAGCGAAAGAACATTTTTTTTAATATGTTCAGCGAGATTGATTTTAGAGCCTAGCTGACTATTTTAGTAAGAGTAAAGGTGGCAGCCATTTAGTGTAATGGCAGTCAGGTTTTTTTAAAACTAAAGCCATTGATATGTTAGTGTGCCGTGTCCTGACTGCAAGCACTTTTTTTAACCAATGGTAGTACTCTGACATTGCATAGTTGCTGTCCAGTCAGGGCACAATAATTTCCCTACCCATTTTATAAGGGAGGATATAGAGGGTGGAAAAAACAACTGTGGCTGGTCCCCCAGTAACTGGCCTTGCAAAGTTTTTGCCATTTGCATTAACATTAATAACTACAATAGTGCCTACATTCTCCCTGCATCTTTTGCTGTTCGACCTGAGTGCAAACAGGGCAAAACCAGCACACCTCCATTGCTAGTGTCAGGTTCCACGATGTGGCTCCTGCGTTTCCTTCAAAAAGCTGGCTATAAATACAGTGATGTGTTTGACACCATATGGGATATAATAGAGCTGCAGAAGATAGGTACTTTGTAAACATGTCTGTGCCAGAGGGTGCTTGGAGTTTGGTCCTAGACTGGCTCCAATGCCTGCATATTCTGTAGTGTCCAGGCCATCCAATGCTGTTGTAAGCATGCCTGTGCTACAGGAAGGGGAGGGGGGACTTGTGTGTATTCCAGTGTGTAAGAAGCAATTAGTACTGGACTGACTGGACTGCAATTTTAGTTTTGGATATGGTGGCTGAGTTGTTTTTTTAAAAGTTCTTGATATGGGGGTTGAGCTAGCCTTTTTAAATTTTGGTTGGGGAGCTGAGTCTGCCTTTTTTTAGTTTTGGTTGGGAGCGAGTTGGCCTTTTTAAATTCTGGACATGAGTGGGTAGAATTGGTTAGATCTAAAAGTTTGGATTGGTTACTGAGTTGGCCTATTTAATTGGGATATTGGGTACGAGTTTTTGACTTGAGGCCAAAGTTTGCCTTTTTTAGAATTTTGGATATGGGTGACTTGCCCTTGTTAAGGATTTGGATATGAATATGGGTGCAGAGTTGGCCTTTCTTTAATTTTGCTTGGGGCCGGTTGGCCTTTTTAACATTTTGGATATTGGGCCACACTTTTGTATGACTTACTGAATGTAGACACATACTTGTAACAACCCATTTTCTTTAGTTTTCTGTATGGTCCACTGTCTAACTATACAGTGTCTGTAAAAGTGCAATAAGGGTCCTTACACGTACACTAGTGGCCAGAGATATGCCCCAATGTACCTAGATACAGTGGAGCCTGCTGTCACAGATTCCTGCAAGACAAATGGAGATTAACTGCCACTGAAACTGCACTGTTTCCTGCAATAAATCTGTAGTATTCTGCATTGCATCCTTGTGGGCTCCCCTGTATATCCGGATATTTTAGAAGAAATCCTCATTCACTTTAATGGGATTTACAGCAATATACCTGGATATATTTAAATATTTATTGGGACATATCTCTGGCTACCACTATAATTTATCCAGATACTCACACAGCCTATCAGACTGTCTGGGCAGACTATTTAGAAATCCAAATATTTGGCAGATTTTCAAACAGACTATTGGGATATCTTTTGGATTATCCCTCAGATAGGCTACCTGAGTATTCAGATAGACTAGTGAGCCTTTTCTGCCCTCAGGCTATCTGTTTACTTGGATAAACTGCACAAACAATACAAGGTGGCTGCAAATATAAGACCAATAAATAAGGCACACAGTAGCAGAAGTCATAAAATGTTTCCTAAAGTGATGGGTGTATCCAGCCAATCCAATATTACTACTAGGATACACATCACTCACCCTTCATTAGGCTTAGAGACTTTAAAGAGTGTGGACACGTTCACTCTGAAAAGGGGGCATTTTTCCTTTTTAGAGGTTCTATACTGGAAAATAGAGTTTGGGGTCATGGGGAGGTTTTTGTTTGGGTGATAGGGTGGTTAAGGGGAATGTTTCTGTCATTAAAAGGAGGGACAGGTAGATGGAAGGTGGGAGAACCTATTTTTGTGGGTGAGGGAAGGGATAGGGTGCCTTTTACTTACTATATAAACTTTGCTGGATACAGGGAGGAGGGAGGTGGGGACATAGCAGGAGGATGGGTGGAGAAATAATATTTAAAAACATGAGGCATGATCACTGCAACAAACTGGTCAGCCATCCCTTAGGCCCCTGACATTGATGTCGCTCTCTCTTTTTCATTCCAAATTCTTCTCAGTCTGGGACTTGTATGCCTCCCTCAGGAAATCCAGGGTCAAATCTTTCCATCGTCCCTAGCTCTACCCCCAAATCATCGATTTGTGAAAGTCCCATGATCTTGTCTGATCCCGCTATGAATTATCTCACTCCCTTTCCGATCATCCCTTGTTGATCCCCCTGCCCAGTCTGTCACCCCTGTCCTCATGGTTAATGGGTCACCTGTGTCTGACCCTTCCTCTGTTGGTGCTCACTTCAATGAGTTCTTTATCACATATGCTTTCCCCTCTCCCCCCCACTCTAGACTCCCCTCCATCCTCTCTTGCTTCTCCTTGCTCCCCCGCACTTCACCCCAGGTTTATATTTTCCCTTATCATTACTCAGAAAACCCTGCTGGCCCTGTCCTCCCTCAACCAGTCAAAGTCCAGTCCTGATGGGCTCAATCCTAAACTCCTCCACCTCTCAGCTCCTGCAACTGCATCACCACTTATTCACCTACTCAACCTTTCATTCTCCCTCTGCTCCATTCCTCAGTCCTGGAAGATTGCCAAGGTTCTCTCACTTCACAAAGGGGCTAACCCATCCTTCACTAGCAATTTCCATCCTATCTCCCTCCTCCTCTCCCCATGCTAAACTGCAAGAGAAGCTAGTCTATTCTAGATTTCTTGACTTACTCACATCTTCTACAGTAGTTTCCTCTCCCCCTTCCAGTCTGGCTTTCTGAAGCAACACTCCACAGTCTCCTTCCTGCTGTGTGTCACTGACTTCGTCTTCCCTGGGATAGAGCAGAGACACATCACCACTACCAATTTTATTGATCTGGCCAAAGCCTTCAGTTCAGTGTCCTACCAGCTCCTCCTGGATAAGCTCATCTCTGCTACGTCTCAGCTCCCGCCATTGAGTGGTTTCATTCCTACCTAATGGACAATGAACAGTTGGTATGGTTTGATGGCATCTTGTAACAACCCATTCCCATCCAGGCTAAGGTTCTGCAGGGCTCCATTCTGTGTCCCATCCTTTTCTCCATTTTCCTGAACAACCTCCCATTTGCCTGTACCAATTCGCATATACACATGTATGCAGATGACACAGTCATCTTCACCTCTGGTTCCTCTACTGCATCTGTGGAAGTCCTCCTCTGGTTCCACTCCAACCATTTCTGGGTCAACACAGAAAAAATGGTGTCTATGAACTTTGGTACTGACCAGTAACTGGTCAGGCTCTCAAGACTTCCGGTCTTCTCCATGTTGGATGGCTTCCTTCTTGAAGTGGTGCAGTCCTTCAAGTACCTCAGCATTTGGCTTGGCAGCAAGCTTGATTTCTTAGCCCACATTGATGCTATCCATGCAAAACTCCACCCAAAGCTGGGTGCCCTGTACCATAATGAAGACTGCCAACCCCTGCTGGTCTGCCAGGGACTGGTCACCAAAATGGTGCTCCCACTTTTTGACTATATGAATGTGGTCTACAATACCATCCCCTCTACTTTGCTAGCAGACTGGATATTCTTTGCAATGCTTTTTGTTGCTTTGCTATAGACTCTCCTCCTCATATGCACCACTGCTCCCTATCCTTCTCCCTATGCATCCTCCTCCTACTTTCATGTCACCAGTCACACTGTATATCATTCATCTGCAAATACTGGTTTGGTTCCTTTCTCTCCTACCTCTCCTTGCTCCAGTCCCTCCTGCTCCATGCTCCCTCTAAATCAGGGACCAGCGAACCTTCTTCACTCCTTATCTCTGTTCAACTGCAGATCAATCTGACTTCTCATATTGACTTCCAACACTTTGGAACCTGCTGTCCTCTTTCCTCAGCCATTCCACTTCTTCAGGTTCTCTAAGGCACCAGCTGAAACTCCTCCCAGCTCCCATTTTTTCCCTGTAGGTGGCCCCCACCCGATGACACCCATAATAGTTGGGTTTGGCTCTCCCTGACCTAGTAAGTCTCCAGTGCACTGCAATGCTTGCCTTTGGACCTATTCGGTGGTATTATTCAGTATTATTTTGCACTAGTATAGGCATGATATACTACCCAAAATTCTGCACTTTAATTTTTCCAAGTTTTTTAGCTTTATATATTGTACTGTGTCTGCACTTTATTCTGTACCAAGAAATGGACTGTGTTATGTTTGCTATACCCCCAATTCCCTTTCCCCAGGGTTGCACCTGGAACTAGGCCTTGGATCAGTGTGCACTTCCCAGTCACCAATTTAATGAAATAAATAATCATGTTGTTTACACTGCAAGCAGAGAAGTTGCAAAGTTTTAACTTGTAAGCAAAGTTGTTGCAATGTCAGGTACTTCAAACTGTTCAAAGTTCCCGATGGCCACACCAACTTTGCCTGTATTTTTCTTTTTTGTTTTTTAAACTGACCCCTCCCACCTTCTGTGGCATGTCTCTCACCTCCTCCAACCATTTCTTTATTTATTTGAAATTATTTACTTGACAGGGTGAACAAATGGAACTGGAAAACAGTCCCATTTACAATAGCGACCCAGGAGATGAGGCAAGAACATTAAGGAACATAGGATAAAAAAAATAAAAGTACAGGTAGATCAGGTATACAGAGTTTTAGAGACAGTTACTGGCAGTTTCCACAGAGAGATGTTCTCTTAGCATTGATTTGAAGGTAACATGGGATTTTGTAGTTCCAATGTGAGGTGGTAAGGAGTTTCACATTTCTGAGGCCCTGAGACCAATGGTTTTTGCCCCATGGATGTCTTGACCTCTAGAATATTAGGTAGGTTAGTGTTCATGGAAAAAAGTATTTGGGTTCTAAGGGAGGAGTTGCCAGCTAGGAGGCTAGATGGACCAGGTACCCACTGGACATTGCCCAGTGAACAAGAAAACAGACACTGAGAGTATCTTTATTGTCTGTGATAGCCATTTGAGTCTGGAAGACAGGAGGCAAGGGTACATTTGTGCATCTGCTATCAGTACAAACAGTGCAGTGAGGATCATTGCTTTCCTGCTGAGTTGAGAGTCTGTGTCCAGATCACAAACTTAAAGACTCATATGCAGTTAGAGGAAGCAGCTTCTGTTGTGTAATACTAACTTTGGCTTCAGGAGTTAGTTCCTGACTCAATATATCATGCCAAGTTTCTGGTTGATTTTTTTTATTATATTAAAGTGTTTAGCAAAGGTGAGGGAGGAATCAAGGTTAACCACCCCAGATATTTAAAGCTATTCACATGTACTATTTGAGTGCTGTCATTAGTAACTAGTCATAGATCACCCTTGTGATTAAGGACTCTGGGCTTGGAGCCAAAGAGCATAGCCTTAGTTTTGCTATTATTAAGCAAGATCCTGTTGGCTTTGAACCAGGCCTAGAGCACGTGAAGGACAGAACACAGTCCTGAATAATTTGAGGACTCTAGGCTTGGAGCAAAAGAGCAAAGCTGTAGTTTTGCTTTTATTATGCAAATGCCTTCTGGCTTCAGACCAGGTCAGGAGGACATGAAGTTCAGAACACAGTCCCAAATGTATTTATGCAACACTACTTGACATAAACAGTAGTACCACATCACTGGTGTACAACAGGATCCTGGAGTGTTTAAATATTGTAGTTAAGGTGTTACTAAACAAGGAGAATAGTATTTGGCCCAGGATTGACCATTGGGGGCACTGTGTTTGACAGCAAGGGGTAGGATAGGGTATCCTAAATGTTACTGCATGGTTGTAAAGGGTTAGGTATTTACAGGACCAGCTGAAGGGTGAGTAACTAAACTCAGGCTCTGACTTCAGTAGCAGCAGCTAATGATTTAAACTCTCTAAACACATGGCACCAGTCAACAAGCCTCTGTCCATCACCTAGTAACACTCATTGGTGACAGTAACCAGGGCAGTTGCTGTCCTGTGGTGTTTTCTAAATCTGCCCTGATTAGGTGTTAGTAAATTATGGGAATTAATAAAATGAATGAATTGCTGGTATACTAGTTTGTCCAACAGTTGGCAGAGAACTGAGGAACTGAGTCAGGCACCTCATTAATGCTAATGGAAAGAGAGGAAACCATTTTGGAATTATTTAGTAGGTTATTTATACCCCTTCAAAATTTCCTGGAGTTACCAAGGTTGCCAGAGTATTCCTTTTCGAAGTAGGTGGCCTTGGCTTCACATGTTCCATTTCTCAGTGCCTATGGTTTAGTCAAGTAGGGAGGAGTTATGTAAGCAATAATACCTGACATGGAAGGAAATATTGGGCTATACTCACCCGCCCAAGGGTGTAATGAGGCCCGAAGCCACAACCAGAGGGCCTTTCAGCCCTTGGAAGGGCAAATATATCTCATATCACCCACCCTGGAGGGTACTATTGCACTTACAAACTGGGTTAGGGTGACATTTTTGCAAAATAAATAGAAAAAAATATATGTAAAAAATAGATAAAAAACAATTAAGAGTCACTTTTCTGGTAAAGTAGTCCCTCTACTGTGTTATATTTGCTATACCCCCAAATCCCTTTCCCCTTGGTTGCACCTGGAACTAGGCCTTGGCTCAGTGTGCCCTTCCCAGTCACCAATTTAATGAAATAAATAGATAACTGCTGTTTTGTGAATGTTTTTCTGTTATAAGCAGCCCACTGGCATTTTTTCTGCTTTGCTGCACCCCCCCCCCACACCTGCACACAGATACAGACAGTAACCTTGCATTTTTTTCAGTTGATTGTTATTACAAATGTTCAGTACAGATAGTGAGTGCAGTCGGTGTCAGACTCTGGAAGTGCAATTGCTGTTGGTGACCAGCGATCTGACTCACCTGGAACAAATGTGGTTGGCTGTGAACAAGTGAGAGACTGATAGTGGCAGCAATAAGATCACTTTTTTATGTACAGTATGTTACAACTTTTATTGCTTCGTTCATGGGTCAAAGCTGGGACCAGAGGAAGTGATTGTAAGAGATTGGAAAAGCAGAAATACCACATGCTGACTCTGTTTGTAGAGTTCACATTTGACAAAAAAAGAGAAAGAAAATATGATTTCTGATATTTTGTGTGGCGGAAGGGCATTAGTTAGAAAAAAATGTCACAGTTTGCAGCACATCTGTATTACAAGTGCAGTTGGGGGTTGGGAGCTCACTTGGTAACAGAAAAAAAAAGCTGCTGTTTAGCTTTTAAAAATTCTGTGTGTTGTATGGTGATTTAGTTTGTACTAAGGTAGGTTGGCATGGGACTTGTTATTTCCCAATCTCTAGTGCCACATAAATGCCTACCTTGGCAAGGTGCTCAGCCAATCAGAGACTGGGAAATTTCAAACCCTTTTTTTAATTTTGTGGAGGGCCCGGGTTCTGTCCCTGGCTTTCAGTCTGGCAAAGAGTGTTCCAGTCATCCATTGCTAGTTAAGCCTCTTGACTGTCCTCCTGGTAAGGGATATATGGAGGTCAGTAATAGAGGTAAAGTTCATGATATGGAAAACAAAAGCAGTGTCAACATCAGTTATTGTGTTCATAAAGGAGGTAGGCCAGAATTACAACACATAATAATCTTGGCTGATGTTTGGGGGCCCCATTCTGCCAAATGAAAAACACTGGGGAGTGGTTCCTGATAAAGTCAGTGAAGATTTCAACAACTGATAATCAGTCCTCATTTAGAATATTACTGTAGGTGAGAATGTGCCTACTGTCACAGACTCATTCAGCAGGTCAGGGCCTCTACTCCCAAAGTGCCAACCTCTGAGTGCAGTCTTATGAACAGTGTAACAGACAAGGTAACCCTCTTGTCTGTTTTTGTGAGTTTGGATCAACCTTTAGTCTCAGTTCTGGAGGGATTCAAACTGTTAACCTCTTGCTAGCATACCCAATACACAGGCTCAGATATATCTGCCTTCAGGGGGCCAGATATCTTTGCCTATGGGCACCTAACCAGGCATGCAGAAATGAACCCTTTAAAACTTTAATAAAGACCTCAGATTTAAAACGCTTCTCTTTCCAGTTTGGTACCACCATACAAGCTTATGTCTGCTGTATGCTATAACCATAAATATTTCTTAGCAAAAGAAAGCAATTCAAAGACAGACCAGGTTTTCTCTCAAATTAGAGTTTTTACTAATACATCAAACATACAATACAGTACGAGGGGGGATGTAAGGCCAGACATTCTTTGGTCAACCTTGAAGGCATTTATTAGAGGATTATTGATTTGTCAAGCGTCCAGAAGGAAAAAGGAGGTGAATGCTACCATGGCAGACTTGCTGGTCCAAATTAAGACCTTACAGGAGGCCTTGGTTGCTGATCCCCAGGAGGAGACTGAAAACAGGTTAATCAAAGTAAAAAATAATTACCTTAAGCTGTTGGGTGACCAAGCTGAGCTGGCTATTATCAAAACAAAGGCCAACTACATCGACCAGGGAGACAAACCTGGCAGGTTCCTAGCTAGACGGCTAGCTCAGCTGGAAGCATCTCGACTAATTTTGGGGATATGGTCAGACCAGGATAGATGTGTCAAGACAAACCCAGAGGACATAACCCAGGTCTTCAGGTGTTATTATGAGACCCTATATGGACCTATGCATACCCCTCCGAGTCAGGAAAAGATTATTTCTTATTTAGATGGGATATCCCTCCCGAGTTTAGACAAAACGGATCAGGATGCTCTGATAGCGGATATTACCCAGGGAGAGATTGAGAAGGCAATTAAGAGCTTACCGAATGATAAAACACCCGGCCCAGATGGTTTTTCACCTAATTTTTATAAGGTTTTCTCATCTTCCTTAATCCCTGTATTGTCCAACTTATTCCATCATATCCTTTTGGGCTGGGATACAGATAGATATATTTTTGAGGCCCTTATTGTAGTATTGTTGAAACCTAATAGGCCCCCGGAGAAGCCCGATAGTTATCGGCCTATCTCTCTGTTAAATTATGATATAAAAATTCTGGCCAAAATACTGGCTTAGAGAATTGGAAGAGTGGCGCAAAATTAATTGGGGCTGAACAGGTGGGTTTTATGAAAGGAAGGTCTTCCTGGACTATTTTAGAACACTTTCAGATGTCTTCTCGGCGTCTGAGGGAGGCAAACATGCCTTTGGGCGTTGGTCCTTGGACGAAGGCATTTGATAAGGTTCACTGGTCATTCCTTTTCAGGTGATGGGTAAATTTGGCTTTCCAGAGCAGTTTATCAGTTGGATTAAGGCCCTTACTCAAATCCATCAGCCAGAGTTGTATGTAATGGGGTTATATCCTCATCCTTTAGGTTACAAGTTGGGACAAGGCAGGATGTCCTTTATCGCCTCTTCTCTTTAATCTCTACTTAGAACCACTAATAAGGGTGAAGTCACGTTTAATAGGATCAAGGATTAAAATCAGGAACAGGTAATAAAGGTCACGCGCTTATGGATGATCTGTTAATTTATGTTGCTAATCCGATCACTTCAATCCCGCTCTTTTGGAGGTTATAACTGAATTTAGTGCACTAGCTAATTATAAGTTAAATCAAGAAAACTGTTGTATATCCCTAAACAACAGGGTATTTAAAAGGGATGTTATTAATCTTGGCTGGGGTGGAGCCCCAAATCCTTGAAATATTTGGGCCTTAATTTGACCACTAATCCTGAGAGGCTCCGAAATCTCAATTTAGATAACCTAGTTCATACTATAGAATTGGATATGAAGAGATGGGCCCAATTGCCTTTGTCATTGTGGGGGAGGATAAATGTGGTGAAAATGAACATATTCCCTAGGCTTTTCTACCCTTTGAGTAATCTCAATGTCTGGCTCCCATTGTCATGGTTCAGAAAACTTCACAGGATGATAGCTGATTTCATCTGGAACTACAAAAGAGTGAGGATGGCTTATGTCAAGTTGGCGGCGCCCAAAGAACAGGGTGGTCTGAGATTACCACATCTAGCTCTTTACTTTTGGGCCGCTCATATGAACAAATATGGCAGATGGGTTTTTCCGTCTGCGTCTAACTCCAATGGAGAATATCTCCCACTTTGGGTTAACTTGGAGACTACCCTTATTAAGAGCTCAGGATTTAATCCCGAAGCTTTACTTTATAATACCCCAAGATGTTTCCCATGTTTAAGAATACACCCATTGAAGTGTCCCTTAAGGTTCACAATCAAGTATGTAACTTCCTGAGGTATAATTATATCTTGGATGGCTACCAACCAATAGTAGGAAATCCACAATGGCGTATTGATAACCGGATGATTGCGCGTAAGTGGATGCCGGAGCTGGAAGGGTGTAGGTGGCTGGACTTTCTGAATGAGGAGGGGGATCCTTACCCTGTGTTGCAGATTATGCAAAATCTTAATTTGTCAGGTAAGGAGGTATTTAGAGTCTATCAACTAAGACACCTCATTATCCAAAAACTGGGGGTAAATAGGCCTATTATACCCCATTTAGCCTTATGGTCGGAGCTGAAGCCTTAATAGGATCCCCACATGCTGTTTCGAAGTTTACCAATTTTGTTTCAGTGGGTCTTTAAGGACAATTTAACTCCTGCACCATATTGGGCCAGAGTTTTCCAATGTTAGCTTGGATTGGAACCGTATTTGGAAACTGCCATAAATAATATGAGGCAAGACTATCTCAGACTAACTCAATTTAAGATTTTGCATAACATGTACTACGCCCCAAAAACTAGTTGATTTGAAGGTGTTACAGGAGCCTAGATGTTTCAGATGTGGCTCAGGGGTGGCTGATTTACTACATATATTTTGGTACTGTCCAAAAGTGGATCAGTTGTGGAATCAGATTAGAACTAAAGTGAACTCAATGTTAGGTATAGGTGAAATGTTTACTCCAGAGGTTTGCATATTAGGGGATTTGTCTGATTTTCTGGTTAAGGTGAGAAAATATCATATAACACTGATATCTATCACTGTGAAAAGGCTGGTCCTTAAACATTGGAAAGACTCAACCGTAATGACTTATGCGGAATGGTTAAGAGAATTGTTAGCGAGCCTCAGGATAGAAAGAATGATAGCGATCCTGCACAACCAAATGCCTCTTTTTGATAAAATCTGGTCCCAGTTAGAAATTGCTTTTTCCTAAACATGCTGGTGCTGAGTTTCATGCCACTTAATCTCATATAAAATGCCTTGTGGGGGAGTGTGGGATAGGGTGTTAAAGGGGATAGGAGGGAGGGATAAAGGGCTTATGGTATGGTCAAGATTATTTTCCATAATTTGCATTCATTGTTGTTTGGATCTGTTGTACAGTGATGGGTACTATAAGTATCTGTGTCATAAGTCTGCTTAAAACTCATAACATGTAATGCTTACTGAGAAGGGTGGTAAGGGGAGGGTTTAGGGGGTGAAATAGCCTTGGATATCTGTGTACGGTTATTTTTCAAATGCTCACTTGTTTTGTTTTAATTGCAGTGTAAGGTGACTGGAATGATAAGTCTCTGTACCCCAATTTTGTTTAAAACTCAATAAAAAAGTAAATGGCAAAAAAAAAACATACAATACAGAACTCTTATATCACAAGACAGACATATCTTTAAACAAAACAAGGTTTTAAAAGAGTGCAATTCCTACAACAATATTTAGATTTTGTCTAGCTTTCCAAATACCTGTTTTCAGTGCTCAGATGTTTTCTTGGTCAGTGTCAAATAAAAGAGTGTCCCTGTAGTGAAACAGAATAATCTTTAAAAGCTGTATCTTCCAACCCCTTTTGGATGAGGTCATTTAGCTCCCCCTCTGTCAAAATATCTAGAAAATATATATTTCTATACAACCACAGGATGTAATTTCAAAGTATTTATTCTGCAACCTTAGCATAACTAAAGTTTCAAATGACACTTTCTTTGATCTCATGCTGTACCCTCCTTACACAGGCTTCATATGAGCATTTATGACCTCTTACCTCTGTGTAATAACCTGTGTTTTCTTTTCAATGTCATAAACCTTTTTCATGATTTTCCCTCTAAACAAAGTTAAATTAAACAACTCTGTAATTAACTGAGAGAAACAGGATCCTTGATTAAAGTATCCCAGGTAACACATTGTCTCTAAAAACTGAGTGTGTGATACATGCTGTCAGCAGTTCTCTTGGACTGCAGCTGTAAGCTGAAATCTTGGGGGGGGTGAGGTCATTCCTACAGCTTTTGATTTTTCAGCAGAGACAGTCATTAATACATTTTATATAAAAAATATTATACAGCACTCAGAACAGGCTGTCTACATCACACCTACCAGATCAGCTGAGACTGAAGTCACCCACAACATTGTGCTAAGAAGATGCTAAATAGTTCGCCATACAGATATCTCTGAGACCTTGCACTCCACTTACTGGAGGTCAGAATCATAGATACAGCATAAGTTAAGCTTTCCAGAATGACGGGGGCGTAGCTACAAGGGTGCAGGGGGTGCAGTCGCACCCGGGCCCATAAGGTTTGAGGGGCCCAGATCATAATTGTGATGTTTATTCAAAACTGGGGGGCCATATAACATATCCTTGCACCCAGGTCCTCTGGGAATTTGCTACACTACTGCACAGTGACCCAAACATGATGGCAAAATCAAGCATTCAGCAGAGGAACCATCTGGGGGAGACTGATTAAATCTCTTGGGTTGCCAAGAAAATATGAGGGATACCATGGCTACTCAGTTCCACATTTTATGGCAATGTCCCAGAAATGACCAGTTGTGTGAAACTCTGTAAGAGATATTGTAATTAAGGTAGTACTAGGTATAATAAGTGATTTGGGAGCTGAACCCCTTTTTTCAGTGGTGAAGGTCTGTGTCACCAAATATCTGTGGTCCATCTTAATCATTGTACTCCAAAAATCTATTATCTTAATATAGTTACAGGAAGACCAACTTACCATACATCATGGGAAAATGTTATAAAGGACATACAGTTTAGCAATCAGTACACTCTCGAGTTACTACCCAAATGTCCTGTAAAACATTTTTAACTTTCTCTTTTTGTCACTATTATTCCATTTGAAATTAAAATATTTATTTTCCTGATTTCTGAGTGAAATATCAGCAAGCTTAGCTACCATGTTGTAGTAACTCCTAATAAGCCAAATCCTACCCTGGCCTATATTTTAACCTACTTACACTGAGCTGGTCTAGCTGCTTTCTCTGTTTGTTTTGTTCAGTGTAAGTGGGTTAACATATAGGCAAGAGGTTTGTTTTTTTCTGGGGTGCAACTCCATGCCTCAACCTTTGGGTTAGAGATTAGCTTAATAGATCAATTTCAGAGAAGTAACTACACAATACTATTAAGACTGCTCACTGGCCAGGCTCTGGGATTAGATGGTTTTCCTGTAGAGACAGTTCTCTGCAGATTCTCTGGTATTCTACCTTTAAGTACTATTTGACAGCACGGCAAGAGGGACCTGGATGTCACTGTCCACCTGGAGACTAATGACCTGGCAACTGATGGTGCTGAGATTAAGCAGGGGGATATTAGGGAGCTAGGGAGAGGTCTTAGGCAGGTAACATGCTTGGTGACTTTCCCAGAGGTGCTGCTGGTCTACAACTGGGGAGAAGATAGGGTTCTCTGGACCAGGAGTTTCAACCCATGATTGAAGAAATGGTGCAGAGAATCAGGGTTCAGCTATACTGAGGACTGGGGACCAACCTGGAGGGATATGGACCTCTACAGGGGTGATGGCCTGCATCCACCTGGGAGGGGAAAATCAGTGGATGGTTTAAATATGACTTTGATGAACATATAAACTAGCTGAGATGGATATTGGAAGACAAAAAGGAGGCATAGACTGCCACCCAATTGGACTGAAGCAGAGAGAAGGGAGAACCCGAGGAGAGGAAAATCCCCCAGGGTGCACAACAAATAAAATAAACAAAAAAGAAGTGTGGCAGAAAACAAGAGTGATGGGAACAAGAGAAGGAGGCAGGGCAAAAGGAAAAGGGAAGGTATGAGACAGAGTGGGAACAAAGTGTGGAGGACCATATGTGTAAGCAAGAAATCTGTGAAACACAATTCTGGCCCTACAGACCATCCTTAGAGGCAGACCCAGATATTGTATCTATTACCGAGTTGTGGTGCACAGGAAACCATGACTGGGATATGGCCAAACCAGGCTATACTCATTTCAGGAAATGTAAGGTGGGAAGAAAGGGAGGGGGGCCGGTGCTGTATGTAAGGGAGGGTATCAACATGACAGAGACCCAGGGAATATTGGGCCAGACGGGGTACAACCAAGGTTACTGAGGGAGCTCAGGTAGGTACTGGGCTGGCTGCACCACTGACAGCCCTGTTTAACAACTCAGTGGAAACAGGAGTAGTTCCAGAAGGCTGGAGAAGGGCAGATGTAGTCCCGCTTCATTAAAGTGGTAGCTGGGAGGAGGCTGGCAACTATAGGCTGGTCAGTCTGCCATCAGTGGTGGGGACGTTAATAAAGTCGATGCTAAAGTAAAAGATTGGGGAGATATTGAATCCAGTGGGTTATAGGACCTGAGGCAGCACGGATCCACGGGTTGGGGGAAGTCATGTCAGACAAATCTGATAGATCTCTTTGACTGTGTGACTAGGGAAATAGATCAGAGTGGGCTGTTGGATGTGGCCTACTTAAATTTTAGTAAAGCATTTGGCACCGTACCACATAGGAGACTCATAAGGAAAATAGGCAACTTGGTGTTAAGGTAGTAAACTGGGTAAGGAATTGGATAATAGACAGACAACAGTGGGTTGTGGTAAATGGAGTTCATTCTGGGGACAGGAGGGTGGCCAGCAGGGTGCATATGGGATCAAGGGAAGGACCCCATGGTCTTTTGGTAGTTCTTGTACAGTTTCTTTAATAAATGCTGATTTCATTTTTTTTATTACTAAACTACATACAATAATGTTGGCCCACGTTTTAGGTCAACTAATTCAATGAGATCAAAGGGATTTCATCCCTCGACAATGAACATGGAAATTATTGCTGCCTTTTCAGCATCCTTCAGTAAGTGAGATACATTAACACGATGACTGCCCTACTTACCCTTGATGCTGATATATGTTTGCTCAAGAGGACTGGGACTATATATTTTTTCACATTGTGGAAATTTGGCCTAGGTCAGCATTTTTTCAGTTGGGTCTGGGTTCTGTGTGTGGTGCCTTAGTCTCTGTTTTGACAGCTAGGACGTTTCTGACTTCAGAAACTTTCCCTTTGGGTAGAGGAACCCATTAGGGCTCCCTTTGTCCATTTTATTTATAAGTTAGCCCTGGAGCCCCTGCTAATTAGTAACTGCTCCAATGTAGAAATCCACTGTGTATTAGTAAAAGGCCTTTATAGAGTTATGAGTTATGCCGGTAATTTGCTTTTTTCCCTCCTAGACCTGGATTGATTGCTTCCAGCTCTCTGTTGCTTGAATGTTGTACTCGTTGGGCAGGGGGGAAAAGCTGGTGCTGCACTTCCATTGTGTTCTATAGATCGGGTCCTGTGGCATTCTTCAACAGTTGGACAGTGTCTGCAGAGCCACATAATTTAACCTCTGTGTGGAAAATGAAAACTGCTACTCAGGATCTCATATGCCTCCAGTGCTGGGAAAATAGCCCTACCACTGAGCAAGACAAACAAAAATCTACAGCACTAAGACATCAGAAGTCAGTAAATGTAAAGTGCTCAAAGAGACATCTATTTGTGCATATTTTTTTAAAGTACATACTATACAGTGCAAAAAAGAATCCACTTACTGAGCACAGAACTGACTGGCAGAAGGGTTGAGGAACCGGACTATTACTCCAAGGTTTCACTTCTGCACCGAAGCTTCAACAATCTGTCAGATAAATGACACTCTGAGCACCTAGCCTTTACTGACTTATAAAACTGATATGAGATCTATGGGAGTAAATGGAGAAATCCTTGTTTAGTTCAACATTGTTTTGCAGACTTCCTCAGCTGCAGGTAGATCATGTGACCCTGCACCATCCTTAGCATGAATGGCGAGAGGTTACAATGTGTATGCATTAGACCCATGAATATTTTTTTCTCTTTCAACTCTTTTCTCTGTGAGATAGGCCCTACCTTTTAATTGATGGTACAATGATCAAATGGTAACAATAGTGGGAGCTGAGTACAGTTACTGTTAGGGCCTTAACAGATGGATGTTCTCTTCCTCCTCTTTGCCCCCAAGATGGTTCTTTTGGGCTCCTGGACCATTTCCTTTGTGTAGCTAGAGATGGGACCAGCTACTGGATGCACTACTAACTGCAAACAAAGTTATTTTGCGATATTGGCACCAGGTAACCTTGCCATCTTTGAAGGAATGGATCCATGAGGCTGTCTACAAACACACCGCGCTACTTGTCTGTAATAAGGTGCATGTCCTTTATGAGACGAAGACTCCCTTTTACCCTTTCCCTCTATGTCAACTTTCCATCCTCTGAAGATCTGTTCCTGGACTACTTCTCTTATCCTTATATACCTATTCCAGATCCAGGTCAAGTCAAGAAGCTTTTCTATATTGCTAGACCTCCTTCTCGTAACATTACATCCTTGAACCTATGATGCTGATTGTAATGAGTGTTTCAATGCATAACTGTTTTTTTGTGTGCATCCTTATGCTACCATGTACATATACTATATGTTGCTTCTTCTGTATTTTATCTTTATAACACCAGTACCAGGCTGATTACAAAAAATAAAGGATAGAGTCAGACTTATTAGGAGTTACCACCATAAGGTAATAGTCAACCTTACCCATACTTCAGTCTAAAATCTGCAAACTAAAAGACTCCTATTTAAATTGTGGTAAAAAGAACAAAAGAGAAAAAACTAAAAAAATCTACAGGCTTTTTATTGGTAGTGCTTTGAAGGTGTGATGGATTTTGACATTACAAAGTGCCCACCTCACTAGATGCACCCTTGTAAAAAGATAAAAATATAATGTAACCCCCCCCCCCTTTGGGGAGTATATATTATGTGGTTAGGCAGTATTCTGGGCTAAAATGGCACACTATATAATGGGTTAACCCCTCTGCCACATAGTGGGGCCTGCTGTAGGTCGAGAGATCACCGCTGGTGCATGGGAGTATTTAACCATGAGTTTTAGTGGGACTGAGAGAGGTCATTCCCATGCATATAGGAGAAGCAGCGGGGAGGACAGGAGAGGGCTGGGCAGGGGCGATTGCCAGCCTGGCCCATGGCCAGTAGCTGCCATGTAGGAAGAGAGCTCTGGAGGAGTGACAGGAGAGAAGATGGCCCCAATGTAGTGCCAGAAGTGGAGAGGACATCAGAGAGTGTGGCGCAGCTAGCAGAGGAGATATGCAGCAGAAGGAAAGCCTGGAAGGCCCTAGTGAAAGCCTCGTAGTCCAAGGGAGAAGGGAGCAGTGAGAAGAGCCAGGTTCCTCCAGGGTTGTGTCACCCACTGTTTTCAGGGACAGTCACCTTTGGAGCAACAAGAGTTTGGTATGCCAACTGAACAATGACTCCGGGATGGTGAAATCCCTCACAGCGACAAGCTCAACAGGTTTCAAGATTGTTGCTGTGAGGGACCCAAGGGTGAAATTTCACCCTTTTGCCATTTTTGGTCCCCTTTCAAATCAACTCTGACTTGGAGTTACATATTTTTTGAAGGGGGGCGCATGAGGGTTTGGGAGGCACAGCCCCTTGATAGAAAACACACCATGTCTGGCAGGTGAAATTTCATCTGTCAACATTGGAGATCTCACCATGCCAAACTTCGACAACACTGTTGTCGATTTGGCATGGTATTTCACCCAGGCAATCGAGAGGGAGCCTGCAGCCCCAAACTGTGAAGCCTGTCAGTTCCATGGAGAGACCTGTGGGAGTGCAAGGTGAAAGGCAGAGCAGAAGTGCCAGGATCTTCACTGAAGCCTGAATTCCAGCCCCACAGTTAGGTGGGCAGAGTGAGAGATATGTGTAGACTGTGAACTGTGCTGCCTAAAGACTGAGAGACAATATCAGTCAAGAATGAAGCTCCCCTATAAATGTGAGACCATAGCAGTCCAGGAAAAGCTGCACAAACTGTAAGACCATATCAGTCTGGAAATACGCTGCTGAAGCCCCACTGATTAACTTCCACTCCCTAGAGAGGTGTTTACATTTTTAAAATTAAATGGGATCCCCAGTTTGGTAAACTTTGTGTTGATCTGCAGTTCTTTCATTGGAATGTCAGTGCAAGTAAACCAGTTTCCTTTTTCAGCCCAACACCAGAAGATGCCAGCACTCCAGTGGGGAAAACGAACTATACTAAATGCAATCCAGATCAGTAAGTTTTCTGCTGTGGGCGCCCCCCTCCCCAAGGACTGCATTCAATCTCATACCCTTAGACACCGGGGGGGGGGGGGGGGGGTACATTAGAACTAAAATGACATCAAATTAAAATTAAATGAGTGAGCTTAGGTTGAGTGTGTTACATTTTGAATTGTTTAAATGGAGAAAATTATCCATGAGCTGAAATCAGCAATATCATTTGTCTTAATGGATGGGTGATAGGCAGTGTGTATAGTTAATAAGGATGTTACTTTTGTTCTCTAGAGAAATTCCAGATCTTGGGCACTGGAGAAAAGGCTACTGTGGCACTGGGGGGGGGGGGGTTGGTTCCTTTTCAGAATACCCTAATACCCATGCATATCAGTACCATCAGAACATTGCAGTTATACTGTTATTATTTGCTTTTATATGGCACGGTTCATGAATCCAATGATTTTTCCATTCTGATTACAATTTGTATTTCAAATGATTTGTAGTTGCCAACACTGCGCCATCAGTCCATCTAAATTGTTCTTCGCTGCAGAATTTGCTGTTACAGAAGGAAAGTGATTCTGGGAAGCTGGGAATAACCAGCTGGCTCAAAAGCTCAGCTGGCGGAGCACTAGAGCAATGTTTTAGTGGCCTGAGAGCATGTCCTGGTTAGGCCACATGATTTCTCTCTCTCTCTCTCTCTCTCTCTCTCTCTCTCACTCATTGTATAGATTGTTGCATGATGCACAGTGTTTTAGTTAAACCACAGTATTAGCTCTTGGAATTGTCCTAAGTGTGCTTTAGGGAGCAAGGAAGAATGAAGCATACAATGAGTAAATAGTTATATAGGCTTTTACCACAGGGGTACCTAAACTGGCCTTTACACAGGAGCAGCAAAGTATAACCATTTTGTCAAAAATCTATTCTGGTAATACTTTTATAGGCTTGAATTTAAAATATTGAATTTTGCCAGTCTGGTAAGTAGTGTTTTTTTTTTCCTCTAAAAGTATGTTTTTCTTTATTGGTTACACAAAGTAATGAACTTCACGGACTTCCCTTTCCATGACGCATTGTAGGTTACTAATACAAACAAACTAACAACAAAACTGGATGATTTGCATTAGGTTGGAATAAGTAAGACCAGGAAGGAGTGCACTAAAATTAGCTCATGTAAAAAGGAATTCTTCAGCAGCCTCTTTCTCAGTGTGGTGTAAGCTGTTACTGTGGTCTGATTTCATTCCACTGTTATTGCAGTACAAAGAGGTTCTTATAGGTCTTATGTAATCACCAATACATATACAGTATTTAAAATTCTGTTTCTCTCTTTTGCCTGTTACAGTATCTCCCTAGTCCACCCCAAACCCTTGTGGCTCCTTCTAACACTTGAGTCCTCTGCAGTGGGCTTTCTCTAAGCTTTTTTCCACTCATCACTGTTAAATAACCCCATGACAGAAACAGCTCCTCGAAGAAAGAATACATGCAGCTTCTGGAGACAGCAGAGACAGTCACTGGAAAAGTGCGTGATGTCAGTTGAATGTGGCTGGACCTGTCCTGCTGAGATAGCACATCAACTGCGCCATTCACATTGCAGTGGATTTCTCAGTTACCTGGAGGCAGACCTTATCTGGGCTAGATCTGACATGGCTAGAATTTCCAGAACTTTTTTCTTAGAAACACAGAGGGTGACAGCAGAAAACACTTGAGGCCTATCCAGTCTGACCAGAATATCTACCTGTTACCTATACAGCCTAGTGCCTTACATGAAATGTCAATTTGGTTGACTTTCTGATCCAACTAATTGCCTTCCCCCACTCCCCTGGTGCCACCCTCCGTTTTTTGCCCTGCTACCACAAAGCCCCTGTATTTGCTCCACCCACCCTTATAACCCATTTGCAGTTCCCATGTCAACCATCTTACCTGGTGTTCTTTATCTGTCATTGTGGTTTTGTCTGTGTCAGCCATACAGGCCTCAATTAAGCTAAACTTGCTTAATTGTCTTTCCCATTAGAGAGATAGCAGACCAACAACAGAATGTGGTCAGATACACCATGACTGCATAATGAAGCTAGTGAAATTGTGTGGAATTGTTAAGGAGGTAAGGAGAAACAACACAATGATTTGTAAGTAGTAAGATTTGTTTTAGTTTCTGTTCTAAGGAAGGCATACACATTATTAGGAAAATATATTAAGGTATACGTTTTAATGGAAGGAATAGGAAGCAATATAGGTTTACGAAAGAACCTCAGAGCAAATGCCACTGAGGTATGAGTTATCCCAGATGATATTGACCGGACAGCCAAATTTTAAAGAAAACACAATTGCTCATACACCAATAATGCAAAGCATCATGGGAAACATATATAAATTCCCACGATGGTACTGAAGGTGGCAGTACATGAAAAAGTAATGGCTGCCATATGATCAGCCTTGGGATTATTTACACAGCTCTTTTTTTCAGATAAACAGGGTTTTTCTCTAGGAGGGGATGTATGTTATATTTAAGCAATGTGTTGATGTCAGGAAGTCAGGTGTAATGATGAACTATTAGCAGAGAAAATGTAATAGTAACTTTCAGAGGGGGTCACTTTTGATAGGGGCAAGGTAGTTATGCTTGTGATAATGGGGATATTAGGAAAGTATGAGGTCTATGCAGATGTGGAGTAAAAATATGCACAGTTTCATAAGTATGTTCTCAGAGTGCAGGCAAATATGATATGCAGGTTTGTTTTAGAAATAGGTAAAAATAGCAATACATGCAATTGATAGAAAGATAATTACATAGACATATAGATAGAGAGAGAGAGACAGACAGACAGACAGACAGGCAGAATAGGAATGGCAGTGAAGTACTGAAGTGACGCCAACCCCACCCCCACCCCGTAGAGATGAAAAGGCATTGGGGTGTGCTTTTGGGCCTTTGCCCATAATGCTCATGCCATTTCACCTCACCCTACCCTGCAGACACAGACAAGTGTCGAGGTGTGCCTTGGGGTGTTCAAACTTTACACTCACCCCATTCCATAAGGAAATACACTGAAATGGGTACAGTACAAGAGAATGGAGTGAACTTTGGGGCTGAAGAGTCAAAGGCACACCTCGATACCTGTCACTGGCTGCAGGGTGGGAATGGGGGTGGAATAGCAAGAGCATTACTGTAGACAATTCCAAGTCACTCCCCTGATGCCTGTCCGTCCCTACAGTGTTGGATAAAACAGCAAAGACACTGCAGGTATATTTTTTCATTCCATTTAATAAGTGCATATAAATCACACAACCGCCCAGCAGTACAGGGAAGAAAACCTCAACTAGTTTTTCACACCGTGCGTCATCAGGAGGATGGTCTACCAACACTGCATACCTTTAAAAACTTAACAATTAAAGCAATAGTACCCCTCAAAGGGGGCACTAATGCTGAGCCATAATACAAACAACCACTCAACCTTTCAGTGAATCCAAAGAATTATATATATACATCATATAAAAAAGGGAAAATTACTAGTACACATTATAATAAAGAACATTTTAACTATAATGTACTGTTATTAATTTTTAAAATCACTCACAAATAAACAATTAAAAACCTGGTCTACTTATCCTTAACCATATCATTAGTCATTATGACCAGGTGAATCTCTAGACTTACTAGTCGATGTCCAATATGTTGTACTATTGTTGCTTAAGGTTATTTTCTGACAGCGTATGTACATAAACAGCGCCATCTAGGGGTAAGGAAAAAAATACATATTAAGTTAAATAATTCATCTAATAGCACAAATTGCTACATCACGGAAATATCAGACCATGTTATTACATCCTAGAATAAATCATTTCTTCTTTCTCATATTGATGAGAGGCATGACATCAAATTTGTCATTCAATCCTGGCATTTGTAAACCTCAAAGACTGTAAATCCAGTATGCCTCTCTATTCAATAATAAATCATTAATGTTACCCCCCCGTGGACCTAACTTCACCAATTCTATCCCCCAAAATTTAAATTCATGCTTCATTTTATCCAACTTATATTTATAACAGTGTGTTGCCAATGCACTTGGTCATCATTTTACTAATACTGATATATGTTCTCCGATTCTGACTTTAAATTGATGTGTAGTTTTACCAATGTAAATGCACCACATGTACATGTTGCCAAGTACACCAAATTCTCAGAAGTACAACTAAAAAAAGAACACATTGTATATATTTTAGTAGTATAAACTGATGTAAATGTGGTGCTTTTTAACATGGTGGTGCAATATTTACAATTGCCACAAGCAGAGTTACCATTAGGTATACATGGTAACCATGTCTTCACATCCCTCTGTATCTTCTGAGCAGGCTGGTGACTTTTTGTGACAATGTCACCAATATTTCTGCCACGACGATACACTATACGTGGCAGTTTGGTGGCAACCCCCTGTAATTTTGTCTCACGATTTAAAAGTGACCAATGTTTCTTAATAATGTTACCCACTGCTCCAGCCTGATTACAGTATGTTGTAACAAAACAAATTTGATCATCATCTCCCCCATGCTTACTCTTAGATTTCATAATGTCATCACGGTTCATTTCAGAAACTTCAACCATAGCATCTTCCAGCAAATCTCTCGAGTATTCCCTATCCAGAAAACGTTCACACATATCTGTACCCTGTTTAACAAAATCAGTGTTAATACTACAATTTCTCCATGCCCAAAGCAATTGGGCTCTGGGAATATTGTTAATCGTATGTCTCGGATGACAACTAGATGCACTCAAAAGGGAGTTCCTGTCAGTATTTTTCCTAAAGAGGGATGTCTGAATACTATCATTAATATCCCTCTTAATTTCCAGATCTAAAAAAGTTACCATATTCTTATCACTCGTTACACTAAATCTCAAATTGGAATTATTTGTTTCCAAATATGTGACAGACTCCCCTAGTTCGCAAATAGTGCCCTTCCATATTAAAAAGATGTCCTCAATAAAACGATGCCAAAGATCAATCCTATGATAAAAAGTATTGACTTGTGCATCATAGACTACTGTTTTCTTCCAGAGACCCAAGTAAAGGTTGGCATAATTAGGTACAAAAGTCACACCCGTTGCCGTACCCTTAATCTGGAGGTATTATTCACCCTGAAACAGAAACACATTCTTTTCAAGCACAGTCTCAGCACATTCCAAGATAAACCTCTTTTTTTGTATTTCTATTGTTGAATGCATACTTAACCAATAATCTAGGGCCAATAAGCCCTGAGGGTGGGGTATGTTGGAGTAGAGTGAATCAATATCCATCGAAACAAGGATGGAATTAGGGTCTAACTGTACCTCTTCCAATATCCCCAAGATGTCAGCAGAATCTCTAACATATGAGCGCAGTTTGGGCACATATTGCTTAATGTTAGAATCCACATAGCGAGATAATGGTTCTGTAATAGAACCAATACCTGTGACTATGGGTCTTCCAGGGGGATTCTCCAAATCCTTATGAATTTTAGGCAATATATAGATAGTCAGTCTTACAGGATATGACACTGTCAAAAAAGAGAATTCCTTTAGATCTATTACATTCTCTAATAATGCTTGTTCAAGTATTTGATCGATTTCCAACTTAAATCTATTCGTAGGATCCCCCTGGAGTTTCTTGTAAAAATTCTGATCCAGTAATTGTCTACTGATTTCACCAATGTATTTAACTGTATCCATAACAACTATAGCTCCACCTTTATCGGCAGGTTTAATAACTAACAATGAATTATCCTGTAGAGATTTCATTGCTGTCCTCTCAGTGTTTGATACATTAACATAACTTGACACCTCATTAGTATTGCTAGTTCCTATATCATTCAACACTGCTTTTTCAAAGATCTTAACTATATCTGAATAAGGTGGATTAAATGTGGATGGTGTTCTTAAAGATGTAACACCACTAGACATCCCTGGTAGTGAATCTACTATGTCCAACGGTGCATGGTTATCTACCACAATGTTATAGCCCATATCTGCTGCAAAAAATGTTCTGAGATTTAAAGTTCTTCATAAACACTTAATATCCAAATAAACTTCAAATTCATTCACATTCACTGTTGGAACAAAAGATATCCCATTTTGTAATACCTGAGTCTCAATATCAGTTAAAGTTACCTCAGAAATGTTTATTACAATATTCTCAGGTATATGGGCTATCATAGACGTCCCCTCTGATTTCCTCTCCATTTTCCTCTTCTTGGCCTGGTTCTGTTTGCCCCTCCTCAGAGTCCATTTGGGGTCTGAAGATAGTACTGATGATATGGGCATTCGTAGTTTCCCTGACCCTCTTGGTTATTTATTTCTTGATTCCTAGGTTCTTGGAACTGGACTTGCTTCTCTCCTCTCCTTGGTTGGAAATACTGTGTCTTCTGTGGGGTTGGGGTAATCGAGCTAGTATGTAATTCCACCTGTTCACTTTCCATGAATGGATCCTCAGTGTTGTCAGAGTCACTTGTACTGGTATTGTAGGAAGAAGATGGTGAATTTCCCCTCTTACGTAAAATAAACTTAGGCCCCAAGTTTGCCTCCACATAAGAGCTACCCCTATTTTCACTAGGATTTTGTTGTCTCCTTGCTCTATTTGGCTTCTTGTTCCAGGTAAATACCCGATCCAGATATAATCCTGCTTATCCCTCTCAAACTTCTTTAGTTTCCTTTGTTTAATTATATTTTCTTCCCTAGTAATAGTATCCTGGAAATGTTGTTCATATGCAGGGAATCTCGGATCTTCCTTAAAACGCAACACAATTTCTTCTTTATTTTTTATATCTGCCTCAATGATAGGTTGCTGTACCAAATAATCTTTAATAACTGCTTGAATCAAGGCATCTGTGCCTAATTGTAATCCCTTATTCCAATCGGCTACAAAAGATGGCTGATCTGTACCATAGCCTGTGTTATTATGGCATGATCCACAAGGAGATCTACCAACCTTAGATAGGCCTCCAAAGAGACCCTGTTCCAATAGTGGCATCTGCCTTTAAGGGTTGCTCTTTCAAACTAAATAAAGGCAATGTCAATATTAGTTGGAATATCATTGTCAGAACCTTTTCATCCACAGGATTTTCCACTTGGCAATATTAAGTGCTTACTAAATAGTTCCGCTTCACCCCTAGTAGCAAATATTGATGTAGACATAGACCCCGTAACCTCCCCCAACTGAAAGCGTTATATGATTTCCTGTGACATATCTCATTATGAATACTTTAATAAAAGATAGCTAACAATATTAATGCGTTTCAGAGTTGTAAAATATGATGGGAGGAAAATGTCCAGATATCAATGTGTTTCTATAAATCTTGCTCTCCCATAGGTAGCAAGTTATTATAAAGTTAATTCAGTTCTTATCTTAAACAGACAGATTTAAAGTTTTAACTCATAGTTCTGAGAATTTATCATGATTTTTTTAGGATTAAGTCTCACTTCTCCCATAGGCAGCAAGTCTGTTTTAAAATGCTGAGCACAATTTATTACAGTTTACCACAAGTATACTTCTCACACAAATAAATAAGCTCCACCTCAGTGAGATTTAAACTTTTTTGCTCACTTCTCTCATAGATAGCAAGTTATTGCAGTTCTATTTCAAATAGAGGGGTCTAAAGTTTATCACTCGCAGTTTTTATAATTTACCGTGTTTTCGGTAAAATCTCACTTCTCCCATAGACAGCAAGTCTGTTTAAGGGTGCTGAGCACAATTTATCACGATTTGCCATGGGTATTTCTTTCATACAAACAGAACAGTTCCAAACCCAAACAGTAAGATTTAAGCACAGTTCTTACTGTAATGTGCAATGCTCAGAACACTTTTTTTCATGAACTCCTTCAGTTAATTCTCACTTCTCCCATAGATAGCAAATCTGTTCCACAGATATTTGTTTCACACAGATAAAACAGTTCCAAACCCAGACAGTAAGATTTTAAACTTTGTACTTTGTACTCACAGTTCTTATCGTAATATACAGTGCTCAGAATGCAATTTTGTCATATTCCCTTTGGTAAATTCTCACTTCTCCTATAGATAGCAAGTCTGTTCTAAGTTGCTGGGTACAATTTGTCACAGCTTGCCAGGAGTATATCTCGCGCTCAACATCAAAATCAACTTTATCACAAACAGTGAAATTTTAAAGTTCTTTACTCATGGTTCACGTTGTAGTATTCAGTGTTCAATATTCAGAACGCTATTTCCTTCAGTTGAAATGCACATTTAAATGGACATACTGCAATCCGGTCAGCCAGATACGTCAGACGCCACAACGCCACAATGCCACAATACCTTGTACAATACCAATCGGTGAGCATTAAGGAAATAAAGTATCCAGCAAAGTTCAAAATCCTCAGCTCCACACACGCACGCCACCTTGCAAAAAATCAATGTAGGATAAAACACCAAAGGCACCGCAGGTATATTTTTTCATTCCATTTAATAAGTGCATATAAATTACACAGCTGCCCAGCAGTACAGGGAAGAAAACCTCACCTAGTTTTGCATGCCGTGCGTCATCAGGAGGATGGTCTACCAACACTGCATACCTTTAAAAACTTAACAATTAAAGCAATAGTACGCGTGTGTGGAGCTGAGGATTTTGAACTTTGCTGGATACTTTATTTCCTTAATGCTCACCGACTGGTATTTTACAAGGTGTTGTGGCGTTGTGGCATTGTGGCATCTGATGTATTTGGCTGACCCGATTGTGGTATGTCCGTTTAAATGTGCATTTCAACCGAAGGAAATAGCATTCTAAATATTGAACACTGAATACTACAACGTGAACCGTGAGTAAAGAACTTTAAAATCTCACTGTAATAAAGTTGATTTTGATGTTGAGCGCAAGATATACTCATGGCAAGCTGTGACAAATTGCACCCAGCATCTTAGAATAGACTTGTTATCTATAGGAGAAGTGAGAATTTACCGAAGGGAATATAACAAAATTGCATTCTGAGCACTGTATATTACGATAAGAACTGTGAGTACAAAGTACAAAGTTTAAAATCTTACTGTCTGGGTTTGGAACTGTTTTATCTGAGTAAAACAAATATCTGAGGAACAGATTTGCTAACTATGGGAGAAGTGAGAATTAACTGAAGGAGTTTATGAAAAAAAGCGTTCTGAGCATTGCACATTACAATAAGAATTGTGCTTAAATCTTACTGTTTGGGTTTGGAACTGCTCTGTTTGTGTGAAAGAAATACCTGTGAGTTTGGAACTGTTCTGTTTGTATGAAAGAAATACCCATGGCAAATCGTGATAAATTGTGCTGAGCACCTGTAAACAGACTTGCTGTCTATGGGAGAAGTGAGATTTTACCGAAAACACGGTAAATTATAAGAATTGCGAGTGATAAACTTTAGAACCCTATATTTGAAATAGAACTGCAATAACTTGCTACCTATGAGAGAAGTGAGCAAAAAAGTTTAAATCTCACTGAGGTGGAGCTGATTTATTTGTGTGAGAAGTATACTTGTGGTAAACTATAATAAATTGTGCTCAGCATTTTAAAACAGACTTGCTGCCTATGGGAGAAGTGAGACTTAATCCTAAAAAAATCATGATAAATTCTCAGAACTATGAGTTAAAACTTTAAATCTGTCTGCTTAAGATAAGAACTGAATTAACTTTATAATAAACTTGCTACCTATGGGAGAAGCGAGATTTATAGCGCACATTGATATACGGACATTTTCCTCCCCATCATATTTACAACTTGAAACGATTAATATTGTTGCTATCTTTTATTAAAGTATTCCCATATGAGATATGTCACAGGGAAATCATATAACGTTTCAGTTGGGGAAGGTTACGGGGTCTATGTCTACATCAATATTTGCTACTAGGGGTGAAGCGGAACTATTTAGTGAGCAATTTAATATTGCCACAGTGGAAAATCCTGTGGATGAAACAGGTCCTGAAATGATATTCCAACTAATATTGACATTGCCTTTATTTAGTTTGAAAGAGCAACCCTTAAAGGCAGATGCCACTATTGGAACAGGGTCTCTTTGGAGGCCTATCTAAAGGTTGGTAGATCTCCTTGTGGACTGCGGGCCCTTAATACACAGGGCTATGGTACAGATCAGCCATCTTTTGTAGCCGATTGGAATAAGGGATTACAATTAGGCACAGATGCCTTGATTCAAGCAGTTATTAAAGATTATTTGGTACAGCAACCTATCATTGAGGCAGATATAAAAAATAAAGAAGAAATTGTGTTGCGTTTTAAGGAAGATCCGAGATTCCCTGCATATGAACAACATTTCCAGGATACTATTAATAGGGAAGAAAATATAATTAAACAAAGGAAACTGAAGAAGTTTGAGAGGAATAAACAGGATTATCATCTGGATCAGGTATTTACCTGGAACAAGAAGCCAAATAGAACGAGGAGACAACAAAATCCTAGTGAAAATAGGGGTAGCTCTTATTTGGAGGCAAACCCGAGGCCTAAGTCTATTTTACATAAGAGGGGGAATTCACCATCTTCTTCCTACTATACCAGTACAAGTGACTCTGACAACACTGAGGATCCAGCCCTGGAAAGTGAACAGGTGGAATTACATACTAGATTGATTACCCCCACCCCCCAGAAGACACAGTATTTCCAACCAAGGAGAGGAGAGAAGCAAGTCCAGTTCCAAGAATCTAGGAATCAAGAAATAAATAACTAAGAGGGTCAGGGAAACTATGAATGCCCATATCATCAGTACTATCTTCAGACCCCAAATGGACTCGGAAGGTGGCAAACAATACCAGGCCAAGAAGAGGAAAACGGAGAGGAAATCAGAGGGGACGTCTAGGAGAGCCCATATACCTGAGAATATTGTAATAAACATTTCTGAGGTAACTTTAACTGATATTGAGACTCAGGTAATACAAAAAGGGTTATCTTTTGTTCCAACAGTGAATGTGAATGAATTTGAAGTTTATTTGGATATTAAGCGTTTATCAAGAACTTTAAATCTCAGAACATTTTTTGCAGCAGATATGGGCTATAACATTGTGGTAGATAACCATGCACCGTTGGACATAGTAGATTCACTACCAGGGATGTCTAGTGGTGTTACATCTTTAAGAACACCATCCACATTTAATCCACCTTATTCAGATATAGTTAAGATCTTTGAAAAAGCAGTGTTGAATGATATAGGAACTAGCAATACTAACAATGAGGTGTCAAGTTATGTTAATTTATCAAACACTGAGAGGACAGCAATGAAATCTCTACAGGATAATTCATTGTTAGTTATTAAACCTGCGGATAAAGGTGGAGCTATAGTTGTTATGGATACAGTTAAATACATTGGTGAACTCAGTAGACAATTCCTGGATCAGACTTTTTACAAGAAACTCCAGGGGAATCCTACGAATAGATTTAAGTTGGAAATCGATCAAATACTTGAACAAGCATTATTAGAGAATGAAATAGATCAAAAGGAATTCTCTTTTTTGACTGTGTCATATCCTGTAAGACCGACTATCTATACATTGTCTAAAATTCATAAGGATTTGGAGAATCCCCCTGGAAGACCCATAGTCACAGGTATTGGTTCTATTACAGAACCATTATCTCGCTATGTGGATTCTAACATTAAGCAATATGTGCCCAAACTGCGCTCATATGTTAGAGATTCTGCTGACATCTTGGGGGTATTGGAAGAGGTACAGTTAGACCCTAATTCCATCCTTGTTTTGATGGATATTGAGTCACTCTACTCCAACATACCCCACCCTCAGGGCTTATTGGCCCTAGATTATTGGTTAAGTATGGATTCAACAATAGAAATACAAAAAAAAAGGTTTATCTTGGAATGTGCTGAGACTGTGCTTGAAAATAATTTGTTTCTATTTCAGGGTGAATATGACCTCCGGATTAAGGGTACGGCAATGGGTGCGACATTTGCACCTAATTATGCCAACCTTTACTTGGGTCTCTGGGAGAAAACAGTAGTCTGTGATGCACAGGTCAATCCTTTTTATGATAGGATTGATCTGTGGCATCATTTTATTGATGACATCTTTTTAATATGGAAGGGCACTATTTGCGAACTGGGGGAGTTTGTCACATATTTGGAAACAAGTAATTCCAATTTGAGATTTAGTATAACGAGTGATAAGAATATGGTAACTTTTTTAGATCTGGAAATTAAGAGGGATATTAATGATGGTATTCAGACATCCCTCTTTAGGGAAAGTACTGACAGGAACTCCCTTTTGAGTGCATCTAGTTGTCATCCGAGACATGTGATTAACAATATTCCCAGAGCCCCATTGCTTCGGGCATGGAGAAATTGTAGTATTAACACTGATTTTGTTAAACAGGGTACAGATATGTGTGAACGTTTTCTGGATAGGGAATACTCGAGAGATTTGGTGGAAGATGCTATGGTTGAAGTTTCTGAAATGAACCGTGATGACATTATGAAATCTAAGAGTAAGCATGGGGGAGATGATGATCAAATTTGTTTTGTTACAACATACTGTAATCAGGCTGGAGCAGTGGGTAACATTATTAAGAAACATTGGTCATTTTTAAATCGAGAGACAAAATTACAGGGGGTTGCCACCAAACTGCCACGTATAGTGTATCGTCGTGGCAGAAATATTGGTGACATTGTCACAAAAAGTCACCAGCCTGCTCAGAAGATACAGAGGGATGTGAAGACATGGTTACCATGTATTCCTAATGGTAACTCTGCTTGTGGCAATTGTAAATATTGCACCACCATGTTAAAAAGCACCACATTTACATCAGTTTATACTACTAAAATATATACAATGTGTTCTTTTTTTAGTTGTACTTCTGAGAATTTGGTGTACTTGGCAACATGTACATGTGGTGCATTTTACATTGGTAAAACTACACATCAATTTAAAGTCAGAATTGGAGAACATATGCGCAGTATTAGTAAAAATGATGACAGAAGTGCATTGGCAACACACTGTTATAAATATAAGTTGGATAAAATGAAGCATGAATTTAAATTTTGGGGGATAGAACTGGTGAAGTTAGGTCCACGGGGGGTAACATTAATGATTTATTATTGAATAGAGAGGCATACTGGATTTACAGTCTTTGAGGTTTACAAATGCCAGGATTGAATAACAAATTTGATGTCATGCCTCTCATCAATATGAGAAAGAAGAAATGATTTATTCTAGGATGTAATAACATGGTCTGATATTTCCGTGATGTAGCAATTTGTGCTATTAGATGAATTATTTAACTTAATATGTATTTTTTTCCTTTCCCCCTAGATGGCGCTGTTTATGTACATACACTGCCAGAAAATAACCTTAAGCAACAATAGTACAACATATTGGACATCGACTAGTAAGTCTAGAGATGCACCTGGTCGTAATGACTAATGATACAGTTAAGGATAAGTAGACCAGGTTTTTAATTGTTTATTTGTCATTGATTTTAAAAGTTAATAACAGTACATTATAGTTAAAATGTTCTTTATTATAATGTGTATTAGTAATTTTCCCTTTTTTATATAATATATATATATATATATATATATATATTTATACAACATGTGTTTTGGCATAAATGTGGAGATAAAAAGTGATATCTCAGCTAGGCAGTGAAGATATCATTGATATCTTCATGTTCCTATACGTCATTTGTTATCTCCACGTTCCTATACGTAATTTCAAAACTAATCTGGTTGATCCTGCCATCTGTGCCATCTTTTCAGTATCACTTTCACTTTAGACCCTGTTCCTGCTATTATGTAGCGTGACACAACGGTCTGAAAATTGCACTATTATGCACTGTTATGGCCTTCCACAATGGCATTGTGTGTCACAAGTCCTAAAAACAGTGTACATTTGTACACTTTCACTCGCTTTTGTCAAAATAAGCACCCGATTCTACAGAGAGAACAGCGAGTGACCCTGCAGCTTCAGAACAGAAGTAGCATTAGCGAGTGTTGCTATGGCTGAGTAATTGAGAAATACTGCAGAGTACAATCCTCTTGGTTGCTGTCCTCTTCCTTGACCACACATACATCATCCCCCAACCACCCGTACAGCATCGGTGAGAGAGTTAATTCCACTCCCTGTTAGTATTGTGTCTTTGTCTATCAATGAAACAGTAAGTAATCGAGATGCATTGCAGAGTACAATCCCCTTGGTTGCTAACCCTGAAACACTGAGTAATCGAGATATACTGCAGAGTACAATCCCCTTGGTTGCTGCCCCCTTCCTCGACCACCCATACGTCATCCCCCAACCACCCGTACAGCATCGGTGAGAGAGAGAGTGAGAGTGCTAATCCCACCCCTGTTAGTATTGTAGTGCCACACATCACTGTCCGTTGAAGTCTCTGTGTGTCTCCACAGTCCTGTGCAAGATGCTGCCTGAATGCAGATGCTGTCAACTCTGCTCCGCTGTACACTGTCCTGTGAATGCGTCTTTTCATCTCTGTCCTAGTACCCATGCAAGATGCTAAGTGAAGACTGATGCCAGGGTGGGTTTCTGTAACTGTGGCGAGCACTGTAGCTGAGTTAATCCACACCACAATCTTACAAGAGGGGAAGTGGCGGCAGCGAGTTCCGCAGGAATGGTGATCATGGTCGCAAGTTTACAGGTGGTAGCCAGATCCCACCCGCTGTTAGCCAGTGCACCATCCTGTGTCTATCCCTCTCAATGTCGCTCTGTCTGTGGAGGAGAACCATCATCAGGACCTGACTGGTGAGGACCGAAAGTGTCACACTTTAACAGCGCAGATTCATGGAACACATGATGCTGAGTCTCTGGGACACTCGCTTTTGTCAAAATAAGCTCCCGATTCTACGGAGAGAACAGCGAGCGACCCTGCAGCTTCAGAACAGAAGTAAGCATTAGCGAGTGTTGCCATAGCAACACTCGCTAACGCTACTTCTGTTCTGAAGCTGCAGGGTCACTCCCTGTTCTCTCTGTAGAATCAGGAGCTTATTTTGACAAAAGCAAGTGAAAGCGTACAAATGTACACCGTTTTCAGGACTTGTGACACACAATGCCATTGTGAAAGACTATAACGGCACATAATAGTGCAGTTTTCAGACCTCTAGGTCACGCTACATGTTGGCACAGAAAATGAAAGTACCCTACAGTTAATAAACATCACAGTGGCGGAATTAACCAAACACTATTTTAAATTATTGCTTATTCTGAAATAATGGCAGGGTCAACCACATAACCTCCTTTAAACACATTTTAAATAGCAGGATGAACCACAAAATGTATTTAACATGTGGCATCTCTTATGTTTGTGAGCAATATATGGGGTTATTTCTATGTGTGTGGGGGAAGGGGTGGTTGTGTTTCAATGGCCCAAAACATGTTGTATAAACAGAACATGACATGGCCTGAGTGAAGATATCATATTTATCTTCACTCGAGGCCAATGACATCAAGATATCTCACTCCGGGCTTCGCCACTCGTGAGATATCATGATATCATTGGCCTCTAGTGAAGATAAATATGATATCTTCACTCAGGCCATGTCATATCCCTTATATATATATATATATATATATATATATAATTCTTTGGATTCACTGAAAGGTTGAGTGGTTGTTCGTATTATGGCTCAGCATTAGTGCCCCCTTTGTGGGGTACTGTTGCTTTAATTGTTAAGTTTTTAAAGGTATGCAGTGTTGGTAGACCATCCTCCTGATGACGCACGGCATGCGAAACTAGTTGAGGTTTTCTTCCCTGTACTGCTGGGCAGCTGTGTGATTTATATGCACTTATTAAATGGAATGAAAAAATATACCTGCGGTGCCTTTGCTGTTTTATCCTACATTGATTTTTTGCAAGGTGGCACGCATGTGTGGAGCTGAGGATTATGAACTTTGCCAGTCCCTACAGTGCAGGATGTTATGGTCAGAAACCCTAATGCCCTGGGCATTTCTTGGTATTTTCACTCCAAGTTTTCAGTTTGGGCTTTTTGAGACCCCACCGCATGAACAGTGACACTATCAGTTCATTAGCTGAAAGGTGATTTTGCACAGCGATTGTGCCATTTGGCACCACAGGTGCAAAAACACATTTTGAACAGGATGTAAAAAATGACAGCTGTACTGTTTACAAGGAGGTGTAAAAAATAGGAATGTTGAAAATCGGGAGTGAATCTATAAAAAATTGGTGAAGTCATGACACTGCTCCTGCTAATGTATACATTTTTCAAATTCCTATGCATCCCATTCTTTTCATCTCTATTGCTGTTATGTTACTTCTTAACCTAGTAACAGCATTTAATGCATTACATTATAAGGATAAGTAAATGTTTTTAATACATTTACAGACAGTTACATAAACTTAATTTCTTTCATAGAATAATTTAAATTTAGTAACAGTGGTAGTACAAAGCAATTACTCAGACAACTTGAAAACTATAACTACTTTATATTGTACATTGACACTCCATAAGGACCTCCTTGAAATTGAGATGCAAATGTCACACATTTATCAGTTTTCTAATGGG
This sequence comes from Neoceratodus forsteri, assembly GCA_016271365.2. NCBI lineage: Eukaryota > Metazoa > Chordata > Ceratodontiformes > Ceratodontidae > Neoceratodus > Neoceratodus forsteri. Next base: position 601,924,463 of record CM057456.1, on the reverse strand, counting down.
AATATTTTACTATCCTAAATACATTTCTTGCTTCAGTAACTGCTCAGCACATCTATTGCATGACCTACCTAGTGACATTTTACAGCTGCTATGCAATGTATTGCTGCTTACTACACCAACATCAAGAACCATAAAACAGATGACTGTCATAACTAGGGAAACAGTATAGCACAGTGGTTTAAGGCTCTAAGCTGCAAATCTGGAGATCTGGGTGTGAATCCCACAGCCCCTCCCTTGCATACTGGGTGATACTGAGCAAGTCACTTAACTTCCATGTGCTCCTAGGTTGCCCCTGTAAACAAGCTTTCAGCTTAGTGTGCCACTCTTGGTTAAACAATTGAAAGAAAAAAAAACACAATATATTATTTTCTTACTTTATTTTGCTACTACAAGCTTTGACTAATACATCCATCCTTAAATGTACTTTTTATAGTTTATGTGTCTGTGACCTAGGCAGAATTACACTTAAAATCTTACACATAAATAAATAAATCAGAATAGCATTTATTTCAGTAGTATCTCCTTCTTTTTCAGCTTCCCATGACACCATGTATATATATTTATATATTTTGACTTCAAAGCACTAAACCTACTCAAATGCACAAAACACAAGACTTTATTCTCTTCACACATTACTGTTAAACTTCAGGTCCCAGAATGGCCAAGGAACAATTGTTAGACTTCACTGATGCATGCCACTGTCATGCCCACTTCTCATGTAAACAACAATCAATTAGGCAAACCCTTTCATTTCTGTGCTATGCACTCTTACATCAGAGAGACATACATTTTACAGAACTGCTAAAAAAACAAATTTATCAAGACTGGATTTCTGAATTAAAACTTGTCATTTACAGTACCTACATAAATAATAGTTAACTGGATACAAACAATGTTACAGACATGACAGCAACAAAATGGAAAACATCTATATAATGAACTTGTCATACAGGATTTGTGACCTTCTAGCTCCATGTATCTGACAAAGGAAAAGGTACCTGCTTGATCTTTTTTTTTTCAATTTTATTTTTATGCCCAACTTGCCCATTCTGTTAGAGCCAAATATTGACAGGCTTAGAGTTAAAAAAATCATGATGTCTATGTGTGTGGGGGTGGGGTATGGGGGATATGCATAGATGCAGTTTCAGGCACTCCTTAATTACTTCCAGAGGCAGCTCTGATAGTCAGTTGTTCCAACATGATAGATCCACCCCATGCCCCTCCCACATGAACCAAAAAAAAAGTGGGGGTGGATCTTTAGGAGCTTCTCAGGTGAAGGTGGGGTGGTTCTTACTCCCCATAAAAAACCTAATGCTGCCTCCCACTACTCAGGTTCCAGTTCTTGTAACTCCCATTTAAGAAAGAAAATAGTGCCCTGGAACCATTGACTAACATGAAAGCATATTTATTTCAGAGTGGAAAACATTTCTTGGAGGAGGGTAAGGCAGAGGAGACTGTTTACACCTTTAGTCAGTTCCACGGACAGAAAACATGACATCAGCCCTTTTGTACATGCAAAACGTCTGCAGGCTCTGCCCACTGCAGCCATAATGAAAACTAGTAATGCATGCTGGGAAACTGAAGTCCTGACTAGAAATGTTGGAAAGTATTAATTCACCTGTAAAACTCACACTAAGTGGCCACATTTTCCTTTGAAAATCACTTTGTGATGTTTTCAGTTTCTGGGGTAACTTTTGGACCACTTTGTGGCAACTTCACCCATGAAACATGCAGGCAAATTTTGCAATAAACTTCACTTCAGGTTAGGCAAAGCTGAGGAGAGAATCTCACAGAGAGGCTTTCGGTAAACAAGGCTGCCTGTGGGTTACATGGTACAGCCAACCCTATACACAGTAGAGTGTGTGGATTCACTTTCGATTAGCTGCTCTGAAAGTGAACTTGTGGTAGACAGATCTGCTTCAGTTGTATTCTTTTTAAAGTGAATTCATCTGTGTTCTTGGAGGGCTTTTAGGCAGCAGGCTGTCAACATTTGAGTACTAGAGGTGTAGGCTTTACTTTCCTTTGACTCTCTATATATTTCTTTAACTTCTAGCTGTACTTTCCATTCATTTTTCCTGTTTTCAAGCACTCTTTTCTGAGAATCTTTCTCTAGGGAATCTTTTGTAATTTGATATTTTGCCCTTTTCTCTTCTCTTCTAAATTTCTTCTTTGTGTTACTCTGTTTTTCTTGCAATACATTTCTTAATTTTTTTTTTAGAGAAGAGGAAAGAAATTAGTAGATGTGTTCGGTCGGGGAATGAGACTGGAAGTGGCAGTAGAACTGTTGATGGGAGTGAAAAGTCACTCACTACCCATGCAGTATGTCTGCAGGGTGCACTACTATGGCAGAAAGAGTACCAACAGGAGTGGTGCTGGCAGAGGCAGCATCATCCACTGCAAGTGCAACACATCGAACCAGCAGCCCCCCCTTACAACAGATCGGACTAGTGGCCCCAACTTCTGGCTCCTCCCCTAGGCAGCAGCACCAGAAGTTCTTGGTCTGAGGTTCTTCTTTTTCCTCCCTACACTGGTTGCCCCCCCAACTTGCTCTGCCTTGCCCCAGCCCTGTCACCTTGGTGTCCCCCGGGACTTACCTGCCATCCTGTCTTCCTCTACAGCTTTCCCTCTCTGGTGGAGGTGGCTCCCCTCGTACCCCAGTTGCACACGGATATGTTTCTGAAAGGCAGGGCCCAGGTATCCAGGTACAGGACCTGCAGGCAAGGTTAGTATTCATACTGCCAATGGGGATTTTCCAATTGACTCCCCATTCCCTCAGGACATCAGCGTAAGGGTGCACCAAGCATGCACACATGCGAGTGTGTGTGATGCAATGCCCCCTGATGTCCTCCTACCCATGAGCCACTCCAGCTGCACTGCCACCTGTGGTGATTTAGGTGGCAGTATTGCAGCAGAGCTGGCTGCCCTCTCTCCACAGAGGAGGAGACTGTCCTCTGGAATGCTGTATCCTCCTTCCCCCTGCTGACTCCCAATGACTCATGCTTATTCCCAAACACAGGTTGCCAGTGTCACGAGAGGCAGTAGTACTACCATTACAACAAGGGGCTGGCTTCCTGATCTGGGACTTTTTTCATGTTGTCCTGGCTGACAATGCTGTGTTCACCTACACATTGTGCAATAGTACTGTAAGGTGAGGAGAAAAAGGACACCCATCTGGGGACAGGTGAGCAGCATACCCACATAAAACTGAAGCATGAGGAGGAATGGCAAGCCCATCATAGTAGGGTGGCAGCTGAGTGGTGTGCTACTCCTTTTGTTCCCACTGTGGGGCACTGGTGGGCAAAGGAGGAAGCACAGTAGACAATCTGTGTATTTGGAGGTGGAGTGGGAAATGATGGCTGGGACCTGTAGTAGGACTCATCATCAGCTAGTGCAAGAGGGAAAGGGTGCAACAGGTAGGGATGATCCTACCCCTGAACATCAGCTATGGTATAACCCCAGGGGGAAATATAGGAACTGACTCATCGAGTTGTGTCCATGGAGGACAAGATGGAGCAAGTGCTGGCCAACCAGCGCACCATCCTGGCTGGATAAATTGCACTCCACTGTGTGCCCTCTGTCCCATATGCTACTAGCAACTATTGCTGCTGCCCTTCTGCCAGCTTCTTCTCCTACTGCAGTACATTGGGGATGGCATTAGGGCAAAATGTGCCTATTCATGGATGACACCAATCTCTGTGGGAGAGTGGACACAGCTGAAGTGATACAGGACCTATAGGATGATCTGGAAAAGCTGGGGAGGTGGTCCAGGGTTTAAAAACAGTGCAATTCCTACAACAATATTTAGATTTTGTCTAGCTTTCTAAATACCTGTTTTCAGTGCTTGGATGTTTTCTTGGTCAGTGTCAGATAAAAGAGTGTCCCTGTAGTGAAACAGAATAGAGTGTCCCTGTAGTGAAACAGAATAATCTTTACAAGCTGTATCTGCCAACCCCTTTTGGATGAGGTCATCCAGATCCTCCTCTGTCAAAATATCTAGAAAATATATATTTCTATACAACCACAGGATGTAATTTCAAAGTATTTATTCTGCAACCATAGCATAACTCAAGTTTCAAATGACACTTTATTTGATCTCATGCTGTACCCTCCTCACACAGGCTTCTTATGAGCATGTATGACCTCTCACCTCTGTGTAATAACCTGTGTTTTCTCTTCAACATCATAAACCTTTTTTTATGATTTTCCCTCTTAACAAAGTTAAATTAAACAACTCTGTAATTAACTCAGAGAAACAGGATCCTTGATTAAAGTCTTCCAGGTAACACATTGTCTCTAAAGACTGAGTGTGTGATACATGCTGTCAGCAGTTCTCTTGGACTGCAGCTGTGAGCTGAAATCTGGGGTTGGGGGAGTGAGGTCATTCCTAGAGCTTTTGATTTTTCAGCAGAGACAGTCATTAATACATTTTATATAAAAGATGTTATACAGCACTCAGATCGGGCTGTCTACGTCACACCTACCAGATCAGCTGAGACTGAAGTCACCCACAACAGTGTGCTAAGTAGATGCTAAACAGTTCACCATACGGATATCTCTGACGCCTTGCACTCCACTTATTGGAGGTCAGAATCATAGATACAGCATAAGTTAAGCTTTCCAGAGTGACCCAAATATGATGGTACAATCAAGCATTCAGCAGAAGAACCATCTGGGGGAGACTGATGAAATCTCTTGGGTTGCCAAGAAAATATGGGGAATGCCATGGCTACTCAGTTTCACATTTTATGGCAATGTCCCAGAAATGACCAGTTGTGTGAAACTCTGTAAGAAATATTGTAATTAAGGTGGTACTAGGTATAATAAGTGATTTGGGAGCCGAACACCTTTTTTCAGTGGTGAAGGTCTGTGTCACCAAATATCTGTGGTCCATCTTAATCATTGTACTCCAAAAATCTATTATCTTAATATAGTTATAGGAAGACCAACTTACCATACATCATGGGAAAATGTGATAAAGTACATACAGTTTAGCAATCAGTACACTCTCGAGTTACTCCACAAATGTCCTGTAAAACATTTGAAACTTTCTCTTTTTGTCTCTATTATTCCATTTGAAATGAAAATATTTATTTTCCTGAATTCTGAGTGAAATATCAGCAAGCTTAGCTACCATGTTGTAGTAACTCCTAATAAGCCAAATCCTACCCTGGCCTATATTTTAACCTACTTATACTGAGCTGGTCTAGCTGCTTTCTCTGTTTGCTTTGTTCAGTCTAAGTGGGTTAACATATGGGCTAGAGGTTTGTTTGTTTTTTTCTGGGGTGCAACTCCATGCCTCAACCTTTGGGTTAGAGATTAGCTTAATAGATCAATTTCAGAGAAGTAACTACACAATACTATTAAGACTGCTCACTGGCCAGGCTCTGGGATTAGATGGTTTTCCTGCACAGACAGTTCTCAGCAGATTCTCTGGCATGCTACCTTTAAGTACTATTTGGTGGCAAGGCAAGAGGAAGTGCTGGATGTCACTGTCCACCTGGAGACTAATGACCTGGCTATTGATGGTGCTGAGATTGAGCAGGGGGATATTTGGGAGCTAGGGAGAGATATTAGGCAGGTAACATGCTTAGTGGCTTTCATGGAGCTGCTGGTCTACAACTGGGGAGAAAATAGGATTCTCTGCACCAGGAGCTTCGACCCATGGTTGTAGAAATGGTGCAGATAATTGGGGTTCAGCTACACTGAGGACTGGGGACCAATCTGGAGGGATATGGACCTCTACAGGGGTGATGGCCTGCATCCAGCTGGGAGGGGAACCTCAGTGGATGGTTTAAATGTGACTTTGATGAACATAAACTGCCACCCCATTGGACTGAAGCAGAGAGAGAAGGGAGGACCTGAGGAGAGAAAAATCCCCCAAGGTGCACAACAAATAAAATAAACAAAAAAGAAGTGTGGCAGAAAACAACAGGGATGGGAACAAGAGAAGGAGGTAGGGCAAAAGGGAAAGGGAAGGTATGAGACAGAGTGGGAACAAAGTGTGGAGGACCATATGTGCAAGCATGAAATCTGTGAAACACAATTCTGGCCCTACAGACCATCCTTAGAGGCAGACCCAGATATTGTGGCTATTACCGAGTTGTGGTGCACAGGAAACCATGACTGGGATATGGCCACACAATTCTATACTCATTTCAGGAAATGTAAGGTGGGAAGAAAGGGAGGGGGGCTGGTGCTGTATGTAAGGGAGGGTATCAACATGACAGAGACCCAGGGAATACGGGGCCAGACGGGGTACAACCAAGGTTATTGAGAGAGCTCAGGTAGGTACTGGGCTGGCTGCACCGCAGACAGCCCTATTTAACAACTCAGTGTAAACAGGAGTAGTTTCAGAAGGCTGGAGAAGGGCAGATGTAGTCCCGCTTCATTAAAGTGGTAGCTGGGAGTAGGTTGGCAACTATAGGCTGGTCAGTCTGCCATTAGTGGTGGGGACATTAATAAAGTCGATGCTAAAGTAAAAGATTGAGGAGATATTGAATCCAGTGGGTTACAGGACCTGAGGCAGCACGGATTCACGGGTTGGGGGAAGTCATGTCAGACAAATCTGAGATTTCATTGACAGCATGACTAGGGAAATAGATAAGACTGGGCTGTTGGATGTGGCCTACTTAAATTTTAGTAAAGCATTTGGCACTGTACCACATAGGAGACTCATACGGAAAATAGGTAACTTAGGGGTTGGTCTTAAGGTAGTAAACCGGGTAAGAAATTGGTTAATAGACAGACAACAGTGGGTTGTGGTAAATGGAGTTCATTCTGGGGACAGGAGGGTGGCCAGCAGGGTGCACATGGGATAAAGGGAAGGACCCCATGGTCTTTTGGTAGTTCTTGTACAGTTTCTTTAATAAATGCTGATTTCATTTTTTTTATTACTAAACTACATACAATAATGTTGGCCCACATTTTAGGTCAACTAATTCAATGAGATCAAAGGGATTTCATCCCTCGACAACGAACATGGAATTATTGCTGCCTTTTCAGCATCCTTCAGTAAGTGAGATACATTAGCACGATGACTGCCCTACTTGCCCTTGATGCCGATATATGTTTGCTCAAGAGGACAGGGACTATATAATTTTTCACACTGTGGAAATTTGGCCTGGGTCAGCAATTTTTCAGTTGGGTCTGGGTTCTGTATGTGGTGCCTTAGTCTCTGTTTTGACAGCTAGGACATTTCTGACTTCAGAAACTTTCCGTTTGGGTAGAGGAACCCATTGGGGTTCCCTTTTTCAATCTTATTTATATGTTAGAGCTGGAGCCCCTGCTAATTAGTAACTGCTCCAAAGTAGAAATCCACTGTGTATTAGTAAAAGGTCTTTATAGAGTTATGAGTTATGCCAGTAATTTGCTTTTATCCCTCCCAGATCTGGATTGAGTGCTTCCAGCTCTCTGTTGCTTGAATGTTGTGCTTGTTGGGCAGGGGGGCAAACTGGTGCTGCGCTCCCATTGTGTTCTATACATGGGGTCCTGTGGCATTCTTCCATGGTTGGACAGTGTCTTCAGGGCCACATAATGTAACCTTTATGTGGAAAATGAAAATTGCTACTCAGGATCTCAAATGCCTCGAGTGTGGGGAAAATAGCCCTACCACTGAGCAAGACAAATAAAAATCTACAGCACTAAGACATCAGAAGTCAGTAAATGTAAGGTGCTCAAAGAGACATCTATCTGTGCAATTTTTTTTAAAAGTACATACTATACAGTGCAAAAAAGAATCCACTTACTGAGCACAGAACTGACTGGCAGAAGGGTTGAGGAACCGGACTATTACTCCAAGGTTTCACTTCTGCACCGAAGCTTCAACAATCTGTCAGATAAATGACACTCTGAGCACCTAGCCTTTACTGACTTATAAAACTGATATGAGATCTATGGGAGTAAATGGAGAAATCTTGTTTAGTTCAACATTGTTTTGCAGACTTCCTCAGCTGCAGGTAGATCATGTGACCCTGCACCATCCTTAGCATGAATGGCTAGAGGTTACAATGTGTATGCATTAGACCCATGAATATTTTTTTTTCTTTCAACTCTTTTCTCTGTGAGATAGGCCCTACCTTTTAATTGATGGTACAATGATCAAATGGTAACAATAGTGGGAGCTGAGTACAGTTACTGTTAGGGCCTTAACAGATGGATGTTCTCTTCCTCCTCTTTGCCCCCAAGATGGTTCTTTTGGGCTCCTGGACCATTTCCTTTGTGTAGCTAGAGGTGGAACCAGCTACTGGATGCACTACTAACTGCAAACAAAGTTATTTTGAGATATTGGCACCAGGTAACCTTGACACCTTTGAAGGAATGGATCCATGAGGCTGGCTACAAACATACCACGCTACTTGTCTGTAATAAGGTGCATGTCCTTTACGAGATGAAGACTCCCTTTTTCCCTTCCCCTCTATGTCAACTTTCCATCCTATGAAGATCTGTTCCTGGACTACTTCCCTTATCCTTATATACCTATTCCAGATCCAGGTCAAGTCAAGAAGCTTTTCTATATTGCTAGACCTCCTTCTCGTAACACTACATCCTTGAACCTATGATGCTGATTGTAATGAGTGTTTCAATGCGTAACTGTTTTTTTGTGTGCATCCTTATGCTACCATGTACATATACTATATGTTGCTTCTTCTGTATTTTACCTTTATAACACCAATACCAGGGTGATTACAAAACATAAAGGATAGGGTCAGACTTATTAGGAGTTACTACCATAAGGTAATAGCCAACCTTACCCATACTTCAGTCTAAAATCTGCAAACTAAAAGTCTCCTATTTAAATTGTGGTAAAAAGAACAATGGAGAAAAAACTAAAAAAATCTACAGCCATTTTAATGGTAGTGCTTTGAAGGTGTGATGGATTTTGACATTACAAAGTGGCCACTTCACTAGCTGCATCCTTGCAAAAAGAAAAAAATATAATGTGCCCCCCCCTTTGAGGAGTATATATTATGTGGTTAGGCAGTATTCTGGACTAAAATAGCACCGTGTATAATGGGTTAACCCCTCTGCCACATAGTGGAGCCTGCTGCAGGTCGACAGATCACCGCGGGTGCATGGGAGTATTTAACCATGGGTTTTGGTGGGACTGAGAGAGGTCATTCCCATGCATATAGCAGAAGCAGCGGGGAGGACAGGAGAGGGCCGGACAGGGGCGATTGCCGGCCTGGCCCATGGCCAATAGCTGCCATGTAGGAAGAGAGCTCTGGAGGAGTGACAGGAGAGAAGATGGGCCCCAATGTAGTGCCAGAAGTGGAGAGGACATCAGAGAGTGTGGCGGAGCTAGCAGAGGAGATGTGCAGCAGGAGGAAAGCCTGGAAGGCCCTAGTGAAAGTCCCATAGTCCAAGGGAGAAGGGAGCAGTGAGAAGAGCCAGGTGCCTCCAGGGTTGTGTCACCCACTGTTTTCAGGGACAGACGCCATTGGAGCAACAAGAGTTTGGTATGCCAACTGAACAATGACTCCAGGATGGTGAAATCCCTCACAGTGACAACCTCAACAGGTTTCGAGATTGTTGCTGTGAGAGACCCAAGGGTGAAATTTCACCCTTTTTCCATCTTTGGCCCGCCCTTTCAAAACAACTCTGACTTGGAGTTACTGTAGATATTTTTAGAAGGGGGGCGCATGAGGGTTCGGGGTGCACAGCCCCCCGATAGAAAACACACAATGTTTGGCAGGTGAAATTTTATCTGTCAACATTGGAGATCTCACCATGCCAAACTTTGACAACACTCATATCAATTTGGCATGGTATTTCACCCAGGCAGTTGAGAGGGAGCCTGCAGCCCCAAACTGTGAATCCTGTCGGTTCCATGGAGAGACCTGTGGGAGTGCAAGGTGAAAGGCAGAGCAGAAGTGTCAGGATCTTCATAGATGCCTGAATCTCAGCCCCACAGTTAGGTTGTCAGAGTAAGAGATATGTGTAGACTGTGAACTGTGCTGCCTAAGGACTGAGAGACAATATCAGTCAAGAATGAAGCTCCCTATAAATGCGAGACCATAGCAGTCCAGGAAAAGCTGCACAAACTGTAAGACCATATCAGTCTGGAAATACGCTGCTGAAGCCCCACTGATTAACTTCCACTCCCTGGAGAGGCGTTTACAGTTTTAAAACTAAATGGGATCCCAGCCCCAGTTTGGTAAACTTTGTGTTGATCTGCAGTTCTTTCATTGGAATGTCAGTGCAAGTAAACTGGCTTCGTTTTCTAGCCCAACACCAGAAGATGCCAGCACTCCAGTGGGGAAAACAAACTACTCGAAACGCAATCCAGATCAGTAAGTTTTCTGCTGTGGGCGCCCCCCCTTCCCATGGACTGCATTAAATCTCATACCCCAAGACACCGGGGGGAGGTTAAATTAGAACTAAAATGAAATCAAATGAAAATTAATTGAGTGAGCTTAGGTTGAGTGTGTTACATTTTGAATAGTTTAAATGGAGAAAATTACCCATGAGCTGAAATTAGCAATATCATTTGTCTTAATGGATGGGTGATAGGCAGAGTGTATAGCTAATAAGGATGCTACCCTTGTTCTCTAAAGAAAGTCCAGATCTTGGGCACTAGAAAAAGGCTACTGTGGCACTGGGGGTAGGGGTTGGTTCCTTTTCAGAATACCCTAATACCCATGCATATCAGTACCGTCAGAACATTGCAGTTACACTGTTATTATTTGATTTTATATGGCATGGTTCATGAATCCAATGATTTTTCCATTCTGATTACAATTTCTATTTTAAATTATTTGTAGTTGCCAACACTGCACCATCAGTCCATCTAAATTGTTCTTAGCTGCAGAATTTGCTGTTACAGAAGGAAAGTGATTCTGGGAAGCTGGGAATAACCAGCTGGCTCAAAAGCTCAGCTGGCGGAGCACTAAGGCAATGTTTTGGTGGCCTGGGTGCATGTCCTGGTTAGGCCACATGATCTCTCTCTCTCTCTCTCTCACTCATTGTATGGATTGTTGCATGATGCACAGTGTTTTAGTTAAACCACAGTATTAGCTCTTGGAAATGTCCTAAGTGTGCTTTAGAGAGCAAGGAAGAATGAAGCATACAATGAATAAATAGTTATATAGGCTTTTACCACAGAGGGGTACCTAAATCCGTCTTACACAGGGAGCAGCAAAGTATAACCATTTTGTCAAAAAAATCTATTCTGGTAATACTTTTATAGGCTTGAATTTAAAATATTGCATTTTGCCAGTCTTGTAAGTAGTGTTTTTTGTTTCCTCTAAAAGTATGTTTTTCTTTGTTGGTTATACAAAGTAATGAACTTCACGGACTTCCCTTTCCATGACGCATTGTAGGTTACTAATAAAAACACAAACTAACAACAAAACTGGATGATTTGCATTAGGTTGGAATAATTAAAACCATGAAGGAGTGCACTAAAATTAGCTCATGTAAAAAGGAATTCTTCAGCAGCCTCTTTCTCAGTGTGGTGTAAGCTGTTACTGCGGTCTGATTTCATTCCACTGTTACTGAGGTACAAAGAGGTTCTCATAGGTCTTATGTAATCACCGATACATATACAGTATTTAAAATTCTGTTTCTCTCTTTTGCCTGTTACAGTATCTCCCTAGTCCACCCCAAACCCTTGTGGCTCCTTCTAACGCATGAGTCCTCTGCAGTGGGCTTTCTCCAAGCTTTTCTACACTCATCACTGTTAAATAGCCCCATGACAGAAACGACTCCTCGAAGGAAGAATACATGCAGCTTCCGGAGGCAGCAGAGACAGTCACTGGAAAAGTGCGTGATGTCAGTTGAATGTGACTGGACCTGTCCTGCCGAGATAGCACATCAACTGCGCTATTCACATTGCAGTGGATTTCTCAGTTACCTGGAGGTGGACCTTATCTGGGCTGGATGTGACATGGCTTCAATTTCCAGAACTTTTTTCTTAGAAACATAGACAGTGACAGCAGAAAACATCTAAGGCCCATCCAGTCTGACCAGAATATCTACCTGTTAACTATACAGCCTAGTGCCTTACACGAAATGTCAATTTGGTTGACTCTCTGATCCCACTAATTGCCTTCCCCCACTGCCCTGGTGCCACCCTCAGTTTTTTGCCCTGTTACCACAAAGCCCCTGTATTTGCCCCACCCACCCTTATAACCCATTTACAGTTCCCTTGTCAACCATCTTACCTGGTGTTCTTTATCTGTCATTGTGGTTTTGTCTGTATCAGCCATACAGGCCTCAATTAAGCTAAACTTGCTTAATTGTCTTTCCCATTAGAGAGATAGCAGACCAAAAACAGAATCTGGTCAGATACACCATGACTGCATAATGAAGTTAGTGAAATTGTGTGGAATTGTTAAGGAGGTATGGAGAAACAACACAATGATTTGTGAGTCGTAAGATTTGTTTTAGTTTCTGTTCTAAGGAAGGCATACACATTATTAGGAAAATATATGGAGGTGTACATTTTAATGGAAGGAATAGGAAGCAATATAGGTTTACGAAAGAACCTCAGAGCAAATACCACTGAGGTATGAGTTATCCCAGATGATATTGGCTGGACAGCCACATTTTAAAGAAAACACAATTGCATATACCCCAATAATGCAAAGCATCATGGGAAACATACAAATTCCCATGATGGTACAGAAGGTGGCAGTACATGAAAAAGTAATGGCTGCCATATGTTCAGCCTTGGGATTATTTACACAGCTCTTTTTTTTAGATAAACAGGGTTTTTCTCCAGGAGGGGATGTAAGTTATATTTAAGCAATGTGTTGATGTCAGGAAGTCAGGTGTAATGATGGACTATTAGCAGAGAGAATGTGATAGTAACGTTCATAGGGGGTCACTTTTGATAGGGGCAAGGTAGTTATGCTTGTGATAATGGGGGTATTAGGAAAGTATGAGCTCTATGACGAAGTGAAGTACAAATATGCACAGTTTCATAAGTATGTTCTCAGAGTGCAGGCAAATATGATATGCAGGTTGGTTTTAGAGACAGGTAAAAATAGCAATACATGAAATTGATAGAAAGATAATTACATAGACATATAGATAGAGAGAGACAGACAGACAGACAGGCAGACAGACAGGCAGAATAGGAATGGCAGTGAAGTACTGAAGTGACGCCAACCCCACCCCCACCCCACAGACATGGACAGGCATTGGGGTGTGCCTTTGGGTCATTGCCCATAACGCTCACGCCATTTCACCTCACCCTACCCTGCAGACACAGACAAGTGTCGAGGTGTGCCTTGGCATGTTCAGACTTTACACTCACGCCATTCCATAAGGAAATACACTGAAATGGGTACAGTACAAGAGAATGGAGTGAACTTTGGGGCTGAAGAGTCAAAGGCACACCTCGATACCTGTCACTGGCTGCAGGGTGGGGATGGTGGTGGAATAGCATGAGCATTACTGTTGACAATCCCAAGTCACACCCCTGATGCCTGTCAGTCCCTACAGTGCAGGATGTTATGGTCAGAAACCCTAATGCCCTGGGCATTTCTTGGTATTTTCACTCCAAGTTTTCAGTTTGGGCTTTTTGTGACCCCACCGCATGAACAGTGACACTATCAGTTCATTAGCTGAAAGGTGATTTTGCACAGCGATTGTGCCATTTAGCACCACAGGTGCAAAAACACATTTTGAACAGGATGTAAAAAATGACAGCTGTACTGTTTACAAGGAGGTGTAAAAAATAGGAATGTTGAAAATCGGGAGTGAATCTATAAAAAATTGGTGAAGTCATGACACTGCTCCTGCTAATGTATACTTTTTTCAAATTCCTATGCATCCCATTCTTTTCATCTCTATTGCTGTTATGTTACTTCTTAACCTAGCAACAACATTTAATGCATTACATTATAAGGATAAGTAAATGTTATTAATACATTTACAGACAGTTACATAAACTTAATTTCATTCATAGAATAATTTAAATTTAGTAACAGTGGTAGGACAAAGCAATTACTCAGACAACTTGAAAATTATAACTACTTTATATTGTACATTGACACCCCATAAGGACCTCCTTGAAATTGAGATGCAAACGTCACACATTTATCAGTTTTCTAATGGGAATGTTTTACTATCCTAAATACATTTCTTGCTTCAGTAACTGCTCAGCACATCTATTGCATGACCTACTTAGTGACATTTTACAGCTGCTATGCAAAGTATTGCTGCTTACTACACCAACATCAAGAACCATAAAACAGATGACTGCCATAACTAGGGAGGCATTAGAGCACAGTGGTTTAAGGCTCTAAGCTGCAAATCTGGAGATCTGGGTTTGAATCCCACAGCCCCCACTTGCATACTGGGTGACACTGAGCAAGTCCCTTAACTTCCATGTGTTCCCAGGTTGCCCCTGTAAACAAGCTTTCAGCTTAGTGTGCCACTCCTAGTTAAATAAGTGAAAGAAAAAAAACACAATATATTATTTTTCTTGCTTTATTTTGCTACTACAAGCTTTGACTAATACATCCATCCTTAAATGTACTTTTTATAGCTTATGTGTCTGTGACCTAGGCAGAATTACACTTAAAATCTTACACATAAATAAATAAGTCATCAGAATAGCATTTGTTTCAGTAGTATCTCCTTCCTTTTCAGGTGCCCATGACACCATGTATATATATTTATATATTTTAACTTCAAAGCACTAAACCTACTCAAATGCACAAAACACAAGACTTTATTCTCTTCACACATCACTGTTAAACTTCAGGTCCCAGAATGGCCAAGGAACAATTGTTAGACTTCACTCTTGCATGCCACTGTCATGCCCACTTCTCGTGCAAACAACAATCAATCAGACAAACCCTTTCATTTCTGTGCTATGCACTCTTACATCAGAGAGACATAAATTTTACAGAAGTGCTAAAAAGCCAAATTTATCAAGACTGGATTTCTGAATTAAAACTTGTAATTTACAGTACCTACATAAATAATAGTTAACTGGCTACAAATGATGCTACAGACATGACAGCAACAAAATGGAAAACATCTATATAATGAACTTCTCATACAGGATTGTTGACCTTCTATCTCCATGTATCTGACAAAGGAAAAGGCACCTGTTTGATCTTTTTTTCTATTTTATTTTTATGCCCAACTTGCCCATACTATTAGAGTCAAATATTGACATGCTTAGAGTTAAAAAAAATCATGATGTATATGTGAGTGTGGGGTGTATGGGGGATATGCATAGATGCAATTTCAGGCACTCCTTAATTATTTCCCCAGGCAGCTCTGTTAGTCAGTTGTTCCAACATGATAGATCCACCACATGCCCCTCCCACATGAACCAAATAAAAAAGGTGGGGGTGGATCTTTAGGAGCTTCTCAGGTGGAGGTGGGGGTGGTACTTACTCCCCCCCAAAAAATCTAATGCTGCCTCCCACTACTCAGGTACAAGTTCTCGTAACTCCCATTTAAGAAAGAAATTAGTGCCCTGCAACCATTGACTAACATGAAAGCATATTTATTTCAGAGCGGAAAACATTGCTTGGAGGATTGTAAGGCGGAGGAGACTGTTTACACCTTCAGTCAGTTCCACGGACAGAAAACATGAAATCAGCCCTTTTGTACATGCAAAATGTCTGCGGGCTCCGCCCACTGCAGCCATAATGACAACTAGTGAAGCATGCTGGGAAACTGAAGTCCTAATTAGAAATGTTGGAAAGTATTAATTCACCTGTAAAACTCACACTAAGTGGCCACATTTTCCTTCGCAAATCACTTTGTGATGTTTTCAGTTTCTGGGGTAACTTTTGGACCACGTTGTGGCAGCTTTGCCCATGAACCATGCAGGCAAATTTTGCAATAAACTTCACTTCAAGTTAGGCAAAGCTGAGGAGAGAATCTCACCGAGAGGCTTTCGGTAAACAAGGCTGCCTGTGGGTTACATGGTACAGCCAACCCTATACACAGTAGAGTGTGTGGATTCACTTTCAATTAGCTGCTCTGAAAGTGAATTTGTGGTGGACAGATCTGCTTCAGTTGTATTCTTTTTAAAGTGAATTCATCTGTGTTCTTGGAGGGCTTTTAGGCAGCAGGCTCTTAACATTTGAGTACTTGAGGTGTAGGCTCTACTTTCCTTTGACTCTCTATATATTTCTTTAACTTCTAGCTGTACTTTCCTTTCATTTTTCCTGTTTTCAAGCACTCTTTTCTGAGAATCTTTCTATAGGGAATCTTTTGTAATTTGATATTTTGCCTTTTTCTCTTCTCTTCTAAATTTCTTCTTTGTGTTACTCTGTTTTTCTTGCAATACATATCTTAATTTTTTTTTTTTAGAGAAGAGGAAAGGAATTAGTAGGTGTGTCGGGTCGAGGAATGAGACTGGGATTGGCAGTAGTACTGTTGATGGGAGTGGAAAGTCACTCACTCCCCATGCAGTATGTCTGCAGGGTGCACTACTTTGGCAGAAAGAGTACCAACAGGAGTGGTGCTGGCAGAGGCAGTATCATCTATTGCAAATGCAACACATCTAACCAGCAGCCCCCCCTTACAACAGATCGTACTAGTGGCCTCAACTTCTGACTCCTCCCCTAGGCAGCAGCACCAGAAGTCCCTGGTCTGAGATTCTTTTTTTTTTTCTCCCTACACTGGTTGCCTCCCAACTTGCTCTGCCTTGCCCCAGCCCTGTCACCTTGGTGTCCCCCTTGACTTACCTGCCATCCTGTCTTCCTCCAGACCTTTCCCTCTCTGGTGGAGGTGGCCACCCTCGTACCCCAGTCACACACGGATATGGTTCTGAAAGGCAGGGCCCAGGTATCCAGATGCAGAACCTGCAGGCAAGGTTAGCATTCATACTGCTACTGGGGATTTTACAATTCCCCCAGGATGTCGGCGTAAGGGTGCGCCAAGCATGCACACATGCGAGTGTGTGTGATGCAATGCTCCCTGATGTCCTCCCACCCATGAGCCACTCCAGCTGCACTGCCACCTGTGGTGATTTAGGTGGTAGTATTGCAGTGGAGCTGGCTGCCCTCTCTCCACAGAGGAGGAGACTGTCCTCTGGTATGCTCTATCCTCCTTCCCCTTGCTGGCTCCCACTGACTCATGCTCATTCCCGAACACAGGTTGCCAGTGTCACGAGTGGCAGTAGTACTACCATTATGCTGAGGGGCTGGCTTCCTGATCTGGGACTTTTTTTATGTTGTCCTGGCTGACAATGCTGTGGTCACCTGCACACTGTGCAATAGTACTGTTAGGTGAGGAGAAAAAGGACACCCATCTGGGGACAGGTGAGCAGCATACCCACATAAAACTGAAGCATGGGGAGGAATGGCAAGCCCATCATAGTATGGTGGCAGCTGAGTGGTGTGCTACTCCTTGTGTTCCCACTGTGGGGCACTGGTGGGCAAAGTAGGAAGCACAGTAGGCAATCTGTGTATTTGGAGGTGGAGTGGGAAATGATGGCTGGGACCTGTAGTAGGACTCATCGTCACCTGGTGCCTGAGGAAAAGGCTGCAACAGGTAGGGCTGGTCCTACTCCTGAACATCAGCTGTGGTGTAACCCTGGGGGAAGTACTGGAACTGACCCATCAAGTTGTGTCTATGGAGGACAAGATAGAGCAAGTGCTGGCTGACCAGTGCACCATCCTGGCTGGATAAACTGCACTCCACTGTGTGCCCTCTGTCCCATAAGCTACTAGCCACTCTTGCTCCTGCCCTTCTGCCAGCTTCTCCTCCTACTGCAGTACATTGGGGATGGCATTAAGGCAAAATGTGCCTATTCATGGATGACACCAAGCTCTGTGGGACAGTGGACACAGCTGAAGGGATACAGGACCTATAGGATGATCTGGAAATCTGGGGAGGTGGTCCAGGATCTGGCAGCTTGGCTTCAATGCCAAGAAATGCAAAGTTATGCATATTGGAGTCAAGAATCCCAGGACAGAGTACTACCTGGGTGGAGTCCGAGTATCTGCATCAGAGGAGGAGAAGGACCTGGGAGTGATGATCACTAGTGACCTGAAGTACTCCATGCAGTGCAAGAAAGCAGCAGCAAAGGCAAACAAGATGCTGGGATGCATATTTAGGGGGATCAGTAGGATAGAGGAGGTTATACTGCCCTTGTACAGGACACTCGTAAGGCCGCATCTACAGTATGGAGTTCAGTACTGGTGCCCACACCTCAAAAAGGACATTAACCTTCAGGAGAAGGTTCAGAGGAGCGCTACAAAGATGATAGCAGGTCAGCAGGATAAGGCATACGAGGAGAGGTTGAGGGCACTGAACATGTACTCCCTGGAAGACAGGAGAGAGAGAGACAAGACATGATTGGGACCTTCAAGTACTTGAAAGGGATAAACAAGGTTGATAAGAAGAGTCTCTTTAAGCTGAGTGGCAACCATAACACAAGGGGGCACAGTCTTAAGCTGGATGGTGGGAGGTTTAGGAGGGAGGTCAGGAAGCACTTCTTCACAGAGAGGGTGGTGGACACTTGAAATGTGCTGCCAAAAGAGGTGATCTCATTGAAGACAGTGGGAAGCTTTAAGATAGGCTGGGATAGACATAGGGGGAAAGTAAGGATCATGGGTAGGGAGGATAGGAGGAGTGGGGAGGGAGGGCAGGGATATTAGCTCAAGCTGTGGACCCTGCAATATGAGCAGACTTGATAGACCAAACAGCCTTCTTCTGCTGGCTTCTTCGTATGTTTGATGTACAACTTTCTCTCATAGCCAACTTCTTCCTTAATTTGCCACTTAAATTCTGCCATCAGCTCCTTGCCTCCAGCTGTATAAGAAATATAACAAAAATTAAAAAAAATCTCAATTCTGCTTAAGTCTTTTTAATTCTCCTTATTTATCCTCATTTCTATGCAGTCCCGCTACCTACGTGAGCAGTCCCACACAAGTGTCTATCTTGTAAAGCATTTTGATGCGCAGTGTGTATGAAAAACATTAAAATAAATGTCAGATCATCACACCACTTCACGGATCATGCACTCACATTGATATACAATATATATGGCAATGCATGAGGCAGGTGGAGGAACTGGTAGTGGCAGTGAGGTGATGATATAGTTATTTCAGTGGCAGAAGTAGGCAGCAGTAGAGTAGGTAGCCAGAGGTTACATGTTTCAACTTATTATTCTGCTGCATGCTGATGCAGAGTAGTATTTGATAGCTTCTTGGCATCAGATGAGGAGGTAGAGGCAGCAACAGTTTCAAGAGCAGTATACAGGAGGAAGTCTAACCACAAGGGTGTAGGACTATACCATAGCAATTAGTTGGCTTGTCTGCAATATTGTCAAAACCATGGTGCAGGATGTGGAGGAGGAGGCATCTTCCTTGCTGAAGGAGGCAGCAGTAGGATGTGAAAAGAGACCTGTGAAGACAAGAGTAAAATAATTTAGCCTCACTTGGCTAGTGTGGTGACCGCATGCTATATCTGTTGTCTACTTCCTGTCACACCTGTGAAAGAAAAAGACAATTAGAAAAGGAAAAGAAAAAGAAATTCAGGAAGGCTATGTACAATAGTGTTAGGAATGTCCATGCCATGTAATGGCACAACAGTGTCCAAGAAGTGGTAGAGCATATGGTTACTGACTTGCTGGAGGAGGAGGCAGCAGGACAGGAGAAGAGACCTGTGAAGACAAGAGTGAAATTATTTAGACCCAAGTGGCCAAAAATCCTTATTTATTCATTTATTTTTATTTTTTTGAATTTTGATGACCGGGTAGGCCCACTGAGATAAGACAGTCCCTTTTTCAGTGGTGACCTGGGGAATCTAAGCATTCCACAAATGATAGACATTAAACATAGTAGATAGACATTAAACATAGCACCAACAGTGGTACAAACAGTAACATTAACAAAGTAGAAATGTTCAACAATTTGATGCAGTAAGTATATAAGATAGAGAAACAACATACACTTTAGGGCATAAACAACTTTCAGACTCATTGGTTACACAGGGTTCAGAGAAACAAGTTACGTGCCAGCAAAGTAAGCCAGAAAGGATACCTACTATCCAGTTAGTGATGGCCTCAAAGAATGGCAGATAGGTGGCCAAAGAGGCAATGACATCACACATCAGCAAATTCAGCATCGACAAACATTATTTAGTTTAAGTGTGGAGGGAGGTATCTGTCAAAATCCATCAAGGGCAGTAATACTTCTGTGAAGTATATCATGATCAGGGTGGGAACTAGGATAGGAATTTCATTGTTCATATTTGTGTGGACAGGGGTGACATGGAGAGATATACATTCGTGAATTTGGAGGAGAAGATGGTGTCATAATGGATTATAGTAGATCATTATACAATGAGGAGACACTGAGGATCCTCCTCTATGAATGTCTATGTATAGCCGTGCCCCATACATATGCCAGTCCCCTGGGCAGCATGATACAGAGTAGCAAAATATTTATTGAGAGATTAAAAATGAGAAAGAAAAGATAATAATCATGTGTGGTACTACACAACACAAGATGGATTGTAAGACCACTTGAAAAAATGAGAATAAAATTGAAATGAGAAATCTGAGATGCAATCAAAATCAGGACAATATACAATTATTCATGCTGCCTCATCTGATGCCATGAAGCAAACCTCTCGGTCTTCAAGACTGAAGTTGTCACCACTTTGAAATTCCTGCTCCACGAGGTTGTCATCTACCTCACATACTGTCACACCACTGCCATCAATGCTATGATCATCATCATCATCACCTACTATCACCAGATTCATGTTGCATAAACTTAGACATTGTCCCTGATGTGGTGCTGTGGAACGTGCTGTGCATTCATCTTAATAAATGCTAGCATTCCAACAAGTTTTTTATTTATTTATTTATTTATTGAAAAAATGTTTCACCAGGAGGGCACACTGAACAACAAGGTGCTCGTCTCACAGTGCGACGAGGGGGGGAGGGAGTTACGTAGGGTTGTGAAGGATGATCAGTTGCAGTAGTATGTGGGTAGTACAAACAATATAACATTGTAAGATTATGCAACAGTTGGGACACAAGGTATTGTACAATAAACAGTAGTGGAACATTGGGTAAATTACAATACATGTCCAAAATTGTACAAAAACACATATAAACTTACAAAACAGTAATAATGCAACAGAACCATTATAGTGCATGAGTGTACCAGGAGCAGGCTCGAGGTAGTATGCAAGTGCTGTTGGAGTAAAAAGGATGGGGTAGGTTGTGCACACGGGTGACCCAGAAGGGCAGGTGGAGAAGAGAGGGAGAGAGGCAAGAACTGAAAAGGGGTAGCCATTTCCTGATTTCTCCTTCAGCATGTTGAGAACCCTGCCAGGGATGTCAAGGTAGAAAGGCAGAAACTGGGGATAGGTATTAAGGAGAGTTAAAGCAGGAACAGCTGAAGGAGAGGTAATTGTGTAGGGCAGAGGTAAGGGAGTAGTTGGAGGAGGAGTGTCATATTTCATGGGGGAGGGAATTCCAGATTTTAGGGACGTGATGGGCGAAACCAGTCTGACCGATGAGGGTAGAGTGGCGAGGGATCGTCAGGGTGAAGGCATCATTAGATCTGAGAGAGTGGGTGGGGGGAGGTGGAGTGGAGAGAGAGAGAGAGAGAGAGAGAGAGAGAGGATGAGAGATAGGAGGGTAGCACTCCAAACCAGAATTTGGAGGTTAGTTTGGCACAGTGTGAGATGCGACTGTGAGACTGTGGAAGGAAGGTTAGAGAGCGATAGAGTTCACAGTGGTGGGAGAGGGAAGGGGAGTCTAGAGCAAAGTGGCAGAAGGAGTTAAAGAGAGTGTTCAACTTGGTCAGGGAAGATCTGGGAGCAGCACCATAAACTACGTCACAGTAGTCAAAGATGGGGAGTATCATCTTCTGGACAATTTCACGCCTTGCAGGCAGCAGGATGCAACTATGATTCTTGTACAGAGCACCAAGCATGGGGTGCAATTTCTTCAGGATAGCATCGATATGCACAGTGAAGTTGAGGTGCTGGTCCAGCCAAGCCCCCAGATATCTAAATGAGGAGGTGTCCTTCAGGATGGTCCCATCAAGGGTGCGGAAGGTGGGTAGGGCTGGGAGCCTAGAGAATCTCTGCCAGGTGCCAAAGGTCATTGAGACTGTCTTATTGGCATTTAGAAAAAGCTGGTGAAAAGCAAACCAGAGCTGAACTTGGCTGAAGTCATGCTGTAAGCTGGTTTCCACAGCAGCAGGGTTTTTGCCAGAACTGTATAAAACAGTATCATCAGCGTACATGTGAATAGACGAGAATGAGCAGGCTGTGAGAAGATCATTAAGGAAAATGGAGAAGAGTAGGGGACCAAGCACTGAGCCTTGAGCGATACCAGTATTGATGGGGTGTGTAGGGGAGATGGAATCAAGGATTCTCACTGATTGAGTCCTGCCAATGGGGTAGGATTTAAACCAGTTGGTGGCTGATGAAGCAAAGCTAGCTGGGGAGAGGGAATCAAGAAGCAGGGGATGGGAAACAGTGTCGAAAGCTTTGGCTAGGTTGAAAAAGATGACCGAGGTGAGATCACGTGATGCTGCTGTGAGATTAGCTGCTCTGGAGATCTGCTCCCGCTTCGATCCTCCTACAAGCATCTAAAATATGTGGATATTGGAGTACTGGTGTTAATTTAGAAGGGGGCTCTATCGCGAATCACCATGTGCAGCATATCTGGTGGCTTTGGGGATCTCCTTTGTTTACCTATAAGCAAGCGCCGATCCAAAGAAACTCGGGGCCTAATTGAGACATGGAGGCTGAAATGCGCCAGGCGCCTCCGCGCCACACGCCCCTGCAGACCCCTGAGAAAGGATCGAAAAGATCCAAAGGCCAGACCGGAGGATCTGCTAAAGCTCTCACCTCCACGGCACCTCAATCAGCTGCAACCCCGCTATCGGAACAGAAATTCCGAGGAACTGCAACCTTCAAGTCTGCTTTGCAGGACATAACTAGAGAAATCAAGTCACCCAGAAGTGAATTGGTTGATACAAATCGAGCTATCTCGGATGTTTCGCTCGTATAGCTTCACTGGAGAATTGGAAAATAGGATGGATCCAGAGGTGGTATCTTTAAGGCAAAGACTGCACAAGGCTGAATCCAAGTTAGAGGACTTGGAGGGCCGTAGTAGGAGGAATAACATTGTCATTTTTGGTCTTGCCGAGGAAGCAGAAGGAACAGCCCTCATCTTATTTTGTCAGAAGTTGCTAGCCAAGATAGCTGGTCCTTCCCCGAACAACCCCTCATACGTAATAGAGAGGGCTCACTGGTCACTGCAACCTAAGCCCACGAATGGAAAACCTCCAAGACCAATTATCATCAAGTTACTAAACTATCTGGATAAATCTCATATTCTGGAACAGGTTAGGAAACTGCAACAGATCACCTGGGAGGGCCAGCAGCTTCGCTTGGCTCAAGATATTCCTGCCACAGTGAGACAACGCCGCGCAGAGTATCACCCCATAGTGTCAAAATAAATCGCTGCAAGTATTAAACATAAAGTTCAATACCCTGCCAGTCTGATGGTTATGCATGCAGATTCGTGGCACGCCTTTGATAATGCGCAGTTAGCAATCACCGCACTCGATGTACCCTGATCTGTTCCTCTTACGCTGAAGTGCCATGAGGCTATTCACTAACTCACGCCCTTCAAGTGATGGTGTGTCTTAAAAGGCTGAATAATGTGGGGTTCTGTATTCTAAGCGGATACCTGTTGAACTGTCATTTAATATATCACTACGATCATTAGTGATAGCTTGAAAAGAAACCTCTGACCTCCTGGTATTATTTAAAAGCACCACACGAGGGCAATAGAACTCCATGTTTAAGAATGAGAGCACCTGCAACTATTTCAACTGGATCCTACTTCATTTCTGCCGTGCTGAAAACTGAAGCCCTTTTTTTGGTTACTATTTTGGAAGCTCTTGTTGAAGTGATCTGAAGACGTTTTACATATGGACATGTGTTGAATACCTGCGACTAATGTGGTGCAGAAGGGCTTAGACCCCCTTTTTTTTTTTTTTTTTTTCTTTCTTTCTTGGAGGACACCTAACAGATGGATGTAAATAGTACTATATTCACGTCACTGATTTGGAGGGCCGGAGTGGGAAGCGGGAAGCTCTGGATAGTCTAGCAGTCTACTCAGTGCATCACGATCTGGCACAGGGTGGGACATATGCCCACTGGGTTGTTGGGAATTAGAAATTGTAGTTTATCATTAATAATACTTCTCACTTTTGAAGGGCGAAATATGCTGGCCTATAATCTTGTTTCTCGTATCTGGCATAATTCTTACCCCGAAGTGGGTAGAGGGATTAAATGGAGGGAGGGACAATATAGGTGAAAGGAAAGTATTAGTTTATTAAGAACGGGTACGGGGATGGATAGCAATTCTATACTCCAACCTCCCACATTTACTAACTTTTATGAGATGGAGTACAGGCTTAAGGGTGGGGGTCGAGAGTGAATAAATGGGGTGGTGTGGTAGGGAGGGGGCACTTGTGAATAAATGGGGTGCTGTTGTAGGGAGGGGGGGAATTGTCTGGGGTTCGCCACTAAGTAAGTATGGAATAGTACACTGGATACGACTCCTTCTTGAGGAAGAGTCAGATGATATTGGGCTCTTATTGATTATTGTTTGGTCATGACAAGTGTGTTAAAGTTTTGCTCTTGGAATGTTAAAGGTGCTCAATCCCCTACCAAAAGGGCCAAGATATTGTTGCATCTCCACAAACTTAATACAGATGTAGCCTTTATTCAGGAGACGCATTTACCCGGCTCACAAATCAATAATTTAAGGAGAACATGGGTGGGACATGTGCTTGACACTGGGTTAGACTCTCGCAGAAATGGAGTTGCGGTATTAATTGCACGGCGTATATCTTTTCGACTGTTGCAATCGATAGGTGACTCACAAGGTAGATATATGCTCTTGAGAGCCATATTAGGCCATACTGAAATGGTAATAGGATCCGTTTATGGACCAGTTGGTGATGATCCCCAATTCTTTACAAGTCTCATGTCCAATCTGGCATCATGGTCCAAGCTCCCCCATCTTACTTGGTGGAGACTGGAACTTGGTTCTCAGTAACAGCCTTGATAGGTCAAAAACAAGGCATGCCCCATACACCCCAGCTCAGCTGGCCCTCAAAGATCTTATGAATACCCTGGGCCTTGTGGACCCATGGAGGACTCTTTTTCCTTCTACTCGAGACTATTCATTTCACTCCCTCCCCTATAACACACTCTCAAGAATTGACTTCTTTTTGTTGGGGATTGAGCACCTTGTGAGGGTTCATAGTTGTGTCTATCTTTCCAAAGTGATTTCTGACCACCACCCAACTATTTTGCAATGGTCTATACCTTCCCCTGTTAACCAAACTAAGGTCTGGAGATTTAATCCCCAATTACTCAAATCCCAGAATATAGTTGATCTTTTACAAAGGTACATAACAAACTTCCAGGAATCTAACACTGGGTCCATGCCGAAGTTAGATGTGCTTTGGGGGGCTTTGAAATGCTCGTTAAGAGGTGAGATTATCCGGTTGGCCTCTATTAGGAAAAAGAAAATTTTATCAGAATCTTCCTCACTCTTACAGCAAATTAGAGATTTGGAGCAAACCCTATCTCCCCAGTCATACCCCATGGAATTCGAAAAGTTGGAAAGCCTTCGATTCCAATACAATACTCTCCTCGGCGATAAAGTGGAATATCTCCATTTTAAAACAAAAGCTACTTATTTCGATCAGGGGGACAAGGCGGGGAAACTACTGGCCCTAAGGCTCAGATCGCAGGTGACGGATAGGATGGTAGTTACTATACAGGAGCAGAAGGGCAAGTACCATACTACTCCTGAGGAGATAGTCTCATGCTTCAAAGCATATTATCAATCTTTATATTCCTGCCCCCCTCAATCTTCTAAGAATACCACACTGGACCGTTTTCTAAAGGATATAGACCTTCCAAATCTATCCCAGCATCAAATAGGTCTTTTACAAGCTCCCTTAAATATAAGCGAAGTACACAAGGCTATTGAGGCTCTTCCTGCTGATAAAGCCCCAGGCCCGGATGGCTACACATCCAATTTTTATAAGGCATTCAAATCTCAGCTGAGTACTGTCTTGCTTGACACATATAACTATATTTACTATCACGGTCTCTCAGATTTCAGCCTCACCGAGGCCACTATCGTGGTGCTCCCTAAGCCAGACAGAGATCCCACTTTAGTATCGAGCTATCACCCACTTTCACTAATAAATGTGGATATGAAGATTCTCGCCAAAATCCTAGCTAATAGGTTGGCCAAGGTCTGGCTTTCATTAGTAAGCCCTGAGCAGGTTGGTTTTGTGGCCGGGCGTCTCTCATCGGATCATTTACGAAAAATCTCTCATCTTATTTCGGCAACAAGGAACTCTCATACTCCAGCAGCTTTAGTTTCCCTTGATGCGGAAAAAGCCTTTGATCGTGTCTCATGGGATTATTTGTTTGAATTATTACCTAGATATAGAATTCCCTTGCAGTTTATAAAATGGATCAAAATCCTTTACTCCCATCCCTCTGCTAAGGTACTATGTAATGGGGTCATATCACAACCCTTTCCTCTTCAGCAGGGAATGAGGCAAGGCTGCCCCCTGTCTCCCTATTTGTTTAATATATTTTTAGAGCCACTCATCAGGAGGATTAATCAATCCGCATCAATATCCGGTATTCCGATTTATCGATTTCAATATAAATTATCGGTGTACGCCGATGACATTATGCTTCATGTCACAAATCCAACTACGTCTATACCAGCTACCCTCAACATCATCAAAGAATTTGGGGAATTCTCCAACTATAAATTAAATGTAGTCAAAACGGAAGTAATGCCTCTAAATAACCGTACTTTAAAAGCAGACTTGGAACACCTCGAGCTTACTTGGGTAAGGGATAAAATAAAATATTTGGGCATATTTTTGTCACAATCCGTAAGCAAAATGCAACAATATAACTTGGACCAGTTGCTTATACACATTAGAATGGACCTTAATCGTTGGGTATCGCTTCCTATTTCTATCAGTATCATAAAAATGAACGTCTTGCCCCGCTTACTGTATCCCCTTCAGATGCTAAATCTATTTCTTCCCCCATTCATGGTTTCATCAGGTGCATAGCATTATTTCTAAATTTATTTGGAGAAACAAATCGCCTCAGAGAGCAATTACTAAATTGCAGAAGGCCAAAGAGCATGGTGGATTGCAAGTTCCTAATATTTACTACTATTACCTGGCCATCAATTGTGCCATAGTTTCTCGATGGCTAAAACCCACAAAGGATCCCCCACTATGGTTACAAATAGAGCAGTCAATATGCAGTGCTGCAGGAATTGATATTAAGAGCCTTCCTTACCTTACCGCTAATAAAGCTCCCAAATTGTGTAAACCCACGCCAATCATGATTTCGGTACGGATACATGCCCAGTTGAACAAAACCTTCAGGCTCTTACTATTGAAGGACGTGTCCCAACCCCTTTTCAAAAATCCCAATTTCAAAATAGGGGGTAAAGTTATTACCACATCATTTTGGCCATCGGAATGCAAAATCACAGTGGCTGACCTAACCGAAAATGGTAAATTACTTGCCTTCTCAGCTTTTAATACAAAATATAAATTACCTGTTTCCTTTTGTTTTAAATACCTTCAAATATCCCACGCTCTAATACAGCATTTTGGTAACGGCCTCTGGAGTCGGTCTATGACTGGTCCTATATTTAGTTCACTTTCCAGGAGACCTTCGTCTCACCATGTCACCTTCTACTATAAGGCACTTCAAATAAGTAGTAATGAACAAGAAGGTGCACAACATTACATGTGGGATAGGTCCTTCCCCTCTGCCTCCCAAGTACCCCGTCAATGGCAACAAATCTGGAAAAGGCTGTATAAGGATATCAGGTGGGATCGATATAGGCTGCTTCAGTTTCATGTGCTGCATGACCTATACTACACCCCTGTAAAACTTAATAAGATGGGGCATCATACATCGGAACTGTGTACCAGATGTGGTTCACAAAGAGGTACACTCCTTCGTATCCTCTGGGAATGCGACAAAGTTACTCCATTTTGGGCTGCCATAGGATCTAAATTTAATCCTATACTTGGGCTCCAGAATGCTTTCAGTCCAGAAATCTGCATCTTGGGTGACTCAGGTGAAACTCTAGTAGGTAATCAAAGGAAACATATGACATTGATATCTCTCTGCGCTAAGAAAATCATATTGCACCACTAGTTAGACCAGCAAATCCCCTCGTATGTAGAATGGCATAAAGAAATACTATTTGCTTCGCAAGCGGAATATTTTATTGCCAATATGTCTAAGCACAGTAAAAAATACCAGAGAATATGGGCACCTCTACACACCCTGTTATCCACTTAGGAGAGCCTTGTTTTGGATCTGATCTTGATACAGCCCGGAGATGGTTAATGGTTTAGTCTCTCTTACTCTTCCTTACTTGGTAGTGTGACTATTCCCTACATTGTCTTGGAAAGGAATCATTCCTTTTATATATTGTAGTGGCGAAGTGGGTGGGTTGGGGGAAGGAACATAAGGTTTTACTAGTTTTGCGGCCATATTGTACCATGCTATTGGAGTCAGATACTCTTGATAGATAAATATAAGTTTATTGAAATTACTCAGTCTTGGTTACAAAAGTGGGCAAATGTTGTAGTCCACAATCTGTGTACTAAATTAGATGTACAATGCCTTGACATATATCACTGGCTGTTTGTTTAATTGTCTGTACAAGAGATCTGCATATTGTACGATAAATCTATAGTATTTTGGAATTCTACAATAAAGCATATTAATTTAAAAAAAAAAAAAAAGATGAACGAGGTGATCAGGCCATCGTCCATCCCTGAAAGGATGGAGTCAGCAAGCCTAAGGAGGGAGGTGGCTGTTGAGTGGTTCTTCTGAAAACCAGATTGGAAAGGGGTGAAGAAGGAGGAATAAGAGAGGAGGGTGATAGCTGAGAGAGAACTAAAAGTTCTTGAAGTTTGGCAAGGGTAGGAAGGAGGGAAATGGGGCAATAGTTGCCAGGAGTGGATGTGTCACCATCCTTGGGGAGAGGAAGGACTACAGTGTATTTCCAGGATGAGGGTACTTGGGCAGACATAAAGGAGATGTTAAGGATTAGGGAGCTAGGATAAGCAATTGCAGGAGCAGAAAGGTAGAGAAGTTTAGGATCGAGCTCATCTGGTGAGGAGCCTTTAAAGGGGTTGAGGGATAGGAGGACACTAAGAGCTTCGTCAGAGGAGATGGTAGAAAAGGAAAAAGGGGGAGGGGTAGGCACTGGCTGAGGTGAAGGGCTGAAGTTAGTAGGTGGCAAGAGGGAGAGGGAATTTAGAAGATACGTGACGCATGAGGTATAGTAGGCATTAAATTAATTGGCCATTGAGCCAGGGTCAGAAACTAGGGAGTTATTTATTTTGAGAACTGGAGGGAGAGGGTGAGGGGGGAGAGAATAGGGCATGAACTACCCTCCAGAATTTAAATGGAGAGTTAAAGTTAGTCAGGAATGAGGAGTTGAAATAATCGGACTTAGCCAGTCTAGTAGCTTTAGTACATGAATTGCATAGCATTCTGTACTTGGCGTAGTAGTTTGGATGTTTAGTAGATTTGTGTTTCCTCCAGGCTCTGTCATGCTCCCTGAAGCAGGCCAGAAGTTCGAGGTGATCCATGGGAGGTGAAGCCCATGGACTCTGGTCCTTCTGAAAGGAGCAAAGGCATTCCAGGTGGCAATGAATTTATCTTTAAAATAGTCAAGGGCTTGGTAGACAGAAATGATAGTGGAGAGGGGGGCCCAGTTGGTGGAAGCAAGTGCAGAGCTGAGTGGGGTAAGGTCTAAGGATTTAAAGGACTGGAGCTGTATGATTTTAGGGGGAGGACTGGGGTGATGGACCTTACATACAATGAAAATGAGGTTGTGATCACTAAGGGCATCATGGAGGAGACCAGATTTGATGGCGCGGTGCGGGTGGGTTGAGAGTGCCCAGTCAAGTAGGGTGTGGTTTTGCGTTTTGGGATTGGGGCACATGGGCTCAAGTATAAGTTGAGTGAGGTTTAGAGCAGTGACGTCATTGCGTAGCTTGTTTAACTTGGGAGACAACCAATTTACATTCACATCACCCATTACGAACAGTTCACCAGACTGCAAGAGGGAGGTGATGTTGGCTAAGAGTTCAGTCGTGACCGAGGGTTGAATGCTTTGGCAACAATAGATGCCAGAAACAAAGATTGGGATTGAGAAAGGAAGGGTAATGTGGGTGACAAGGGCTTTGTAGGTAGCTGGGATGGAGATAGATAGGGTGGTAGCTAACTGCAGTGAGGACAGGACATACATGGCCACTCCCTCTCCGCGACCTGAGCTAGCTTGTCTGGAGAGAGAATACCCAGGGATAGCAATGGCATTGTCAGGGATGCTTTCTTTGAGCCATGTCTCAGTAATAATTCAGATGTCAGGAGTGTGTGAAATCATAAGAGTTTATAGGGGGTCGATTTTAGGTAGCAGGTTGCAGATTTTCAGGCGGAGGAGCTTCAACCTGTTAGGAAGGGTTGTAATGGAAGTGGGGTTTGGGGATATGTTCTTTGGGTAGGGAGCCAGGGTAGGAGAAGAAATAGGGCCAGGATTGGGGTGGATGTTCCTGATGGAAGAAGGAGGAGGAGGGCAAGGATGAAATAGTGAAGTTTAGGACTTTTGTAATTAGAGTAGGAAATACAGGAGGGAGAGGAAGAGGGAGAGAGGGAGGGGTGGAGAGAAGGAGATAAGGAAGTGAAGAAAGGCAAAGTGACTAGGAAGGGAAAACAGAGAGCCTGCAGGGTAGTAGGGAAAATGGCGTCTGTTTACAAGAGGAGTTGTGGGGGTGATTGACATGATGGAGGAGGTACGTGGAAGTGAAGCGGACAGACAAATGGCAATAGGTGTAGAGGGGGAGACTGGGATAAGGGTAAGAACCAGGAAGGGTGTGAGTAGGAGGGAGATGGAAACCATTCTGGGTAGGATAGTAGAGGCTTTGTACATATTTACAGATTCAGATCACACCACTGAATGTTAGGACATAGATAATTTGCTTTAGCTATGAATGACCCAGGACTACAAGTGTTAGGGGAAAAGCAGAAGGAAGAGGATTGCAGCCTATACGTATTGTTACCCTCTAGTCACTTTACAGTATAATCTGCAAATGGAAAAGTAGACTGCTGGGTCTGCAAAGGGGAGAAACAAAAGATGCTGACATCAGGGGTGGACAGGAGAAATTAACTGAAAGTGACTTTTCACAGAAATACCCAATCTGGTAGCAGAGGCTCAGAACTGTTCAAGTTCTATCACAGAATCAGGAATACAGTCTAGCCCTCTAAAGATCCAAGTTCAAACACATACAAGTACAGGTAAAATTGCACTTTAAACTGAAGAAATTCAGAGCCGAGTATTAAAACAGTCCAGAAATCAGAGGCAATACTGGATTAGGAGAAAACAAGGTTAAACTGGCCAATGGTAGTGACATAGACCATTCAGGAGGAATTTGAAAATGCCTGGCAGGATGAGGAACCAAACAAGGAGCTCATGGTCCATGGGCGATCAATAAGGGCTGTCCCGAGAGAAAGGCAATTGTCCTTAGAAAATTTACAGAGACAGCGACGCAGCCTTGAGTTCCCAGAATGCTGTCCAGGCTGTACCTGCAAGCAAGGGCTCAGGGATTGTGGCAGCAGGCTCTTCTCACCATGGAGGTGTGTAGACCACCATCGGAGGTGCTGTTAGCCCAAAGGTCTATGAGAGGATGCCTGCAAGCAAGGGCTCAGGGAGTGTGGCAGCAGGGTCTTCTCACACTGGAGGAATGTAGACTCCCATCAGAGTTGCTGTCAGCCCAAAGGGCTATGAGAGGATGCCTGCAAGCAAGGGCTCGGGGAGTGTGGCAGCAGGCTCGTTTCACTGTGGTGGCGTGTAGAACCCCACCGGAGGCTGTTTCATTGATAAAGTGGTGTGCCTGTCCTTCACTACGGCCCCTGATAAGCTTAAGATATGCTCAACACTGACACTAGAGGATGTGTGTCTCAGGTATTTAATGGCCACTGATGTCACTGCTGGTCAATCAGGAACCTTGACAGTCCTGTACAAGAAAGGCTCATCATTTATGGTGAGGTGCCTATTGTCCACCAAATAGACTTCTACCATTCTTTTGGCTGCACACAGTCCTGCATCAAATTCTGCCTCCTCTTCTTTCAGTTCTTCCAGCCCAAACTGTGACAAAATATCCCACAGCAGATTGATTGGGATTTTGTCTTTGCCCTTGGATGTTTTTTTTCTCCTGTGTTTACCTGTGCAGTGGTAGCAACACTCAGTCTCTCTCACTCTATCTTGTGTTTCTGATAACTGTTTTATCAGCATCTAAGCCCCATGTACACATCTTATAAAAAGCCCAGTCAAGTTATGCACCTGCTCTATTACTCGTAGAGAGCTTTGGCTCTAAACAGGAGATTTCTTTGCATACCTGAGAATTAGACATGTGCTCACAGTCAGTCCCTTGGAGGGGGGTAGTAGACCTATCCTTGACATAGTTCCACCTTCCCATTTTGAAGAACAGCTATATCAGCTGCAGCCTCTTTGCAAACCTCTTTCAGTTTACTATGCCAGGCTTAGGGGGAGTGGAGCCTCGCACACAGTATATATTCACAAGCAGTGGGAAGAGGACCTTGGCATCCCCATTAATGAAGAAATCTGGAAAAAGGCCACAACCCACCTGGCCACTTACTCCAGAAGCAACAAACTGCAACAGATACAACTAAACCATTGATGTCAGGCCTATATTATCCCTACAAGGAAACTCAACAGGCCCTCATTATGCCTTAAACGCTAGAACAAAGAAGGCACTTTTATATACGAGATCTCTCAATTCTGGATAATGGCAAATGGCATAATGGAGCAAGTCCTAGGTCTCAAGTTGTCAAAATCTGCTCTTGAATTATTGTTGGGAGCTGATCCAGCTTGCAATCACTAACCTCAGTGGCACAATGGTCCCACAGTGTGGGTAGCTGGTTAGAAATAGATAGGCACAACTCCCAGCCAATGGTTACAAAGAGTTATTTAGAAAAAATGGTATCCTCTTATGAGAGCCATTAACTCAGGTGTTTGGCAATACTAGTAGTCCATATTCATGTTCACTCATACTGTAACTACACTACACCAGGTAAACCGCTGCACAGACTAAATGTCACCCTTCATAAAACAGCTGGAAGTTAAGTCTTAAATCTTGGCCTAAGTTAAGGCTTTGGTATGTGACTACACAGGCTCACAGTTACAGAAGTCACTCCCTTCTACCACTGTCATTCTGTTTTGTGGGTCACTACCAATGCTAGGTTAAATTTAAAGATTTTTTTATACCTGTGCTCTAGTGTTACTCTTGCTGTATGTGTACCTTAATGTTTTTTTTTTTTTTACATGGAAATTATTTTCTTTGATATTCACTGTTATGTTTTACATCTTACAGAAACATAGATTTTGACGGCAGATAAGGATCGTTTGGCCCACCTAGTCTGCCCATTTTCCCTACCTACTGTAATACCGCAGACCCTACTTAATCTCTGGCTCCACCCCTCCACCATTCCTTACCACTAACGTTCCCGTATGCCCATCCAATGCATTCTTGAATCCCATTACAGTTTTTGCCCATATGTGTTAGCACATGATTTTTCTACATGCACCATACTTGTACTTGCTGTACAACTGTTTTACCTTGCTCATGAAACTGTTTAAAAAGGAAAACAAGTTATGCACCTGATCACGGTGGCATTCAAGGGTAGATGCAAGGCCCTGTTTATAACATGGGTCCAGTATGGTGGTTATCCCAAACTCATCAAACTGCAGGAGGCAGGAAATATGTATATTGCAGTCCAGCACACAGAGCATGTATTCCATCAGGGCACAACTGCCAGAATCATTAACTCCTTCTATCTGTTGCTATTCATTGAGAAGATCCTGCCTCCGCCCCCATGGAAGAGGTATGACCCGACTTATGCAGGCAGTGTCCCTACTCACTGCTAGTGATGTGCAAAGTTGGAAAGCTTCACCTTTTGCTCCTAGATTTGTTTTTTGTTTATTTTTTCAGTGATTATTTACTTGAAAGTAGTGGTTTCTGTTTTGTCAGTCTGTGAAGCAGTGGTGTGGGGGAGGGTACTGTAGGTACTGTAAACAACAAGGTGCAGTAGTAAGGTAGCCCTGAAAGATCTGGAGCTCTTTTTTGTAAGCATGCAATTTGTGTTATATTTCTGTTTTCCTTAGTCTCTCCTGTAATTTTTTTTTTTTGATGTGTAGAATTATTTCTCATTTTTATTTCTGTGGTTTAATTTACTGTGTTTAAGTAAGCCATTTTGTCAGTGTCTTTCTGTAGCAGTTTTAGTGATTTTCTAGTTATAGTTTCCTTAAAGTGACAGTATTCTGTCATTTTTTATGTTGGCTTATATGTGCGCACCAGCAAACATATTGTATTAGTAGCAGATTTGGAGGTGCAGTCACTGTGGGCAAATGCAGGGCATGCATCAGTAGGTGCGTCCCTCATTTCCCAATAAGACAGCATGCAGGTGCTGACACCAGCAATCCAGCAATACATAAACTGCTCGCCAGATCAAACAAAAATGCTGCTGCAGTGACAGCCAAGCTCGTCACATAGTGGAACAATAACATGCCTCCCGACGTGCCTTTCCTGGTGAAGCACTTTAGTAAACATGGCAGCACTGACTGCCGCAGCCACATTATTTGCCGATGGGGGAGCCCACTCCCCATCAGCATGATGCCCCCCCTCCCATTCCAAGTGTGTGCTGACGGGGTGCCCAATCCCTCTTGCCACCATGCGCACCCCCTAACAGTCTTTCCTTGCTGATGGGTGGCCCAATCCCCGTCAGCTTCAGTCCCCCCCTGCCTAGTTTAGTTTGCTGGTGGGGGAGCCCACTCCCCATCGGCATAATGTCCAAAGCCCCCAATGTGTGCTGTGTTCTGAGGGGGTACCCAATCTCCCTCAGCATCATGCGCACCCCCCACCTGTTTTCTGTGCTGACGGGGGGGCCCAATCCCCATTGGCTGCAGTTCCCCTTCCCGTTATGCAGGTGGTACACTGGGAGCCCACCCCAGTGTACCAAACAAACACCTGCAAAAAAAGGAAACCGACTCTCGTTGTCTTTTTTTTTTTTTTTACCTGTAAAAGAAGAAAATGGTCCCTAGCGGTCTCTCCTGCCCCCTCCCCCAATCCACGCCCATCCTCTGCGTACCCTGCCTCCCCACACCCCCCTCACCCCATACTTACCTCTGGAGTTTGGCCCAATGATCTTCGGTGGACCAGGAAAACGTCTGCACTCTTCAAAGCCGACCACGAGCTGAAGAAATGCTGGTAAGCTGTATAATGGCATAAATAGGCTTTTTTCAACTTTAGTTTAGTTTAGTTTAGTTTATTAGTCTAGGAATTAATACCTTTGAGCCAGGGCTCTTTTACAAAGGTTCCACGTCACAAAGAACATTTAACAAAGCATGATACACATTACAGGTAAAACCAGAAAGGAAAGTTGCATCATAAATTTGCTATTAACAGTTTAAGGCAGTAACGTTTTTAAGTTTCATAGAAAAACAAGCTATAACAGGTTCAAGCGAGTAGACAATTTGAGGTTAAGGAAACTTCCAGGAGAGGGTGATCATTAGGCCAAAAGGAGGCTGAGAGGAGGGAAAGGTGGTGAGCAGGAGAGTAAGTGAGGGACAGGAAAAAGGGGGAGTGAGTTTGGGTGGGAGACAGGAAGTAGTAGAGGTACCAGAGGTTCATTAGTCAG
Source organism: Neoceratodus forsteri (assembly GCA_016271365.2). Taxonomy (NCBI): domain Eukaryota; kingdom Metazoa; phylum Chordata; order Ceratodontiformes; family Ceratodontidae; genus Neoceratodus; species Neoceratodus forsteri. Next base: position 601,888,688 of record CM057456.1, on the reverse strand, counting down.
GAGGAAGAGGCCTCAGATGTGAGGATGGACATGAGGAGTAGTAGTCTTTATCTAGCATAATCACAGTTGCTAGTGGTGGTGAGGTGGGCATAGAGCATGGATTTGAAAGCTTCAAGCGAGGTTGAGGATAGAGTAGGTGGACTAAGCGATTGAACCATGTCGGGGCCCTGTATGCGAAAGATCTTTGTCCCTGTGCAGTCCGCATCTCGGAACCAGGAAAGGTTGGCGTTCAGATCTGGTGGAGGGTCGTGAGCCAGGATTCAGTCGGAGTAGGTTTTGAATACATAATGGAGTCAGTCCCAAGATAGATTTTTTGCCATTGTGCAGGTGAGATAAATAAGACGATTTGATAGGTTCAACCAGCCTGATTCATAGTACAGATCACACGTGTGAGTCAGTCTTTGAGCCCCGTGAGGAGCCGGCAGGCCTTATTTAGAGTGATTGAGATCGCCTTAGAGCAGTGGAGGTAGCTGAGCCATAAATAATAAGGCCATAGTCAATGATTGAGATTATGGAACTCTGTATAGCTATTCTCAATGCCGCTTGATTTAGAAATTGACGGTTACGGAATAGTATTCCAAGGCGTTGGTTCACTGTTTTCGCAGTGTTGTCAATGTGGGTTGCAAAGGTGAGCCCTTGTCAAAAGTGATGCCAAGGTATTTGAAAGTATTTACTTGGTCCAGTGTAATTCCCGCAGAGGTTTGTATGGTGAGTGGAGTATGCCTATTTTTGTTTTGGTGATTGGAGAAGAGCATGGCTTTTGTTTTATTGTCGTTTAGCACAAGTTTACTATCCAGGAACCACCTTTCAACACTAGAGAAAGCAAGTTGCAGGCTTTTTCGTAGGGAGTTTGGATCCTTGTGGGAAGAGAGAATTACAGCATCATCAGCGTATAAGATTATTTTCTCCTGGCAGATATCTGGGAGGGAGTTAAGGAACAGGCTAAAGAGGAGCGTCCAAGAATTGATCCCTGTGGTACACCAGAGAACTGGTTTGAAGTCAGAGAGTTCATTAGAGATTTTACAGCCTGTGACCGATTGGACAGGTAACTTTTACCCAAGCACAAGGACCTTCGGCCAGGCCTAGGCTAGAAGTAGGAAGGTAAGTAGGCCATGATGGACTGTGTTGAAAGCTTTGTAAGATCGATAAAGACTGCACCTGTTTGGCACCCTTTGTCCAGGGCTGAGTGGACTTCTCCAGAGAAATCAAGTAAGGCTGTTGTTGTACTATGTCCTTTCCTAAAGCCGTGCTGTTGATTACAGAGTAGATTGTATTTGTCCAGGTAATTAGAGAGTTGGTCTGCCATTATTCATTCAAGTGCTTTGGAGAGGGGAGGGAGTATTGATATTGGTTGATAGTTTCCTGTTGAGGTTTTGTCCCACCCTTTGTGCACTGGCGTAACTATGGCAGATTTCCATTTGTTGGGAAATTGACTTTTGCAAAGTGACAGATTAAAAATTTTTGCAAGGGGGTGAATTACTTCATCCAGGGTGAGAGACAGGATTTTTAGATCTAGCGTGTCACTACTTGTTCTGGATTTGGAGCAGGCCTTTCTTATGTACTTGTGTGCTTCATGCACTTTGATTTTCTTGAAGTAAAATTGTGGTTTGTCACGAGGGGTGTTTTGTGATACTAGGCTAGGCACAGGTAAGTCCGAGAAGAAATCTGGGGGGAGGACCCCACTAAGGTCTGTGAATGTCTTATTAAGCGCATCTGCAATAGACTTTGGGTCAAGAGTGATGGATCCATCAACTTTCATAATGGTAGGTGACGATTTTGATTGTTTACCCATTATGTTTCGGATGTTGTCCCAAAAGCTCTTCCATCACCCAGGTGGATTCAAAGGAGCATTTTTGAAATAGGAGCTCTTCATTTGCCTAATTTGTGAGGTACATCTATTTCGTGCCTGCTTGTATTTTAGGGTATCATGAGGTGAGCCTGTGTCTCTGGCAACTGCCCAGAGGTGGTCCCTAACCTTGAGCTCGGCAAGTAGTTTGGCAGTAATCCATGGATTTGATAACGCTTGATTTTACGTTTTTACTGGGGTGTATAAGTCGCATGCAGAGTTGAAAGATTTAATGAAGTATTCTAGTGCCGTATTAATATCAGTTGATTCAAGGATTGGCATCCAGTCCTGTTGTAGGAGATGGGTTTCAACTGATAAGATTCCCATAAGGCAATACTCTGCTTGTTATAACTTTGGGGGTGGCTTGAGAAATTTATTAGACCAGGTACAGGACACTGGGGAGTGGTCACTGAGGAGTCAGGAGGACTTTAATGTTTTTATCCGGTCAGGGTGATTTGTGAGAACCCAGTCAATAAGGGTGCTTGTACCAGTTTTGTAATTTTTCCGGTGGGGAGGTTACCATCTGAGTCAGGTTTGCTGCTAGGATGTCATCTTTGTAAGAGCCAGTGTCAGGCGAGCCAGTTTATGTTGAAGTCCCGAGGAGGAGGAGCTCATTTTCAGAGGGCTGCAGACTAACAAAATCAAGTACAGACTTAATACTGGCACGGTGGTCTTTGGAGGGATATAGACTGCAGCCACTGTGAGAACTTTGTTTTGTGCACCAAGAAGCAGTTTGATAGGGAGGAGTTGCATCTGCGTGTTGTGGGGGTGAAGCTGCCAGCGTTGACAGGAGAGGTTGTCCTTTATGTAGACAGCACAGCCCCCACCTTTCTTGCTTGCCCGGTCAAGTCTGAAAAGATTGTAGCCTTTAAGCAAGACCGCATGATCCGGGGTGCTGGGAGATAACCAGGTTTCCACAATGGCTAGTATATCAGGGTTTTTTTGTCCAGCGAGAGTTTGAAGAGATGCCAATTTGGGAAGGAGGCTGCAGATATTTAGAGTGATAATGGAGAGACCACTACCAACTTTCCCTGTTTTTGTTCGGCTTCAGTGCAACAGGACCAGGGTTTGGGTGTATCCCACCAGATATTAAAAGTAGGAGGAGCAGGAGTTTCAGCGATGCCATTCGTAGTTCATAATAGGTTGGAGTGAGTTTCTGCTTGTACTTTTAAGATGCTTGGATTGTCTTCTGGAGTCCCAGTAGAGGGTGATCGTTAGTGAGTTATAATGATGTGGCAGTTTCCAATTAGGAAATATGGCTCTTTGCACCCAGGTATTAATTGGGTGATGTTTGTTTAAGACTTCAGAGTAAAAGCCATGGTGCAATGTTTCAGGTAGTAGTATAGAAAGGTGAGAGTAGGTAGAGGGTAGGGTAGGCGGAGGAGTTGGCATAAGGGAAAAGGAGGGTGAGGGTGAGCAGGAACAGGTGGTGGGGACTAAGCCAAAGCATTTTTTTAGCGAGGCAGGAGAGAGCCGAGAAGTAGTGTGGGTTAGGCAGTCGGGGGGGGGTGGCGAGCAATAGGAGGGTGGTGGGGTACGGATTTTAGTGGGCTAAGGTGAATAGCTAAGCACTATGGCGAAGTACAGAGAAAAATGAAAAAAAAGACTGGGAGGGTATATCTTTGGTGTATATCTCGAGCATTTTGGGGAATTTTTGCACCAAATTTTCAACATGGAGTTATTGGGACCCCCTCCTCATGAATTCAGTCACTGTCATGGCGTTATTCGGTCCCAAAAGGTGATTTCGCAGTCACTGCACGGAATCACCTTTCCGGACTGATTAACTAAATAACAGTGCAACTGTTCATGAGATGGGCTCTCAAAAACCCTATGTTGCAAATTTGGTGAACAAAATCCAAGAAATTACTGTTTTATGAACGTGCGTTGCACATTTTCTATGCACGCTCATAATTTCGTGAATTTGTAGTATTTTCACTCCAGATTTTCAACATTGGCATTTTGCCACACCTCCTTATGAACAGTACAGCTGTCATTTTACATATCCTGGCCAAAATGTGTTTTCACACTTCCAGCGCAGTATAGCACGGTCGCTGTGGAACATCGCTTTTGGGGACAGATCAAGAAAATGACAGTGGCACTGTTCATGAGCAGAGGTCCTAAAATGCCTATGTTAAACATTTGGTGATGGAAGTCCATAAAATTATTGTTACAAGCATGGGTTGTGCAGTTTCCATGCACCCTTGTAACTTCGCAAATTTGCAATATTTTCATGCCAGATTTTCAACACTGGCATTTTTTCAATCATCCTTATGAACAGTACAACTGTCATTTTTCACATCTTGCCCAAAATGTGTTTTCTCATCTGTGCCGCACAACAGCGTGGTTGCTGTGGGAAATCAACTTTTGGGACACATTAACAAAATCACAGTGCCGCTGTTCATGATGGGAGGTCCCAAAATGCCTATTTTGAAAATGTGGTTAAAAAAAATTCCCCAAATAATTGGGTTACAGACATGTGTTGCACAGTTTCTATGCCTGCTCATGACTTCACCAATTTTGCATATTTTCACTCCAGATTTTCAACATTGCCATTTTTTATGCCACCTCATGAACAATACAGTTGTCATTTTCACACCCTGCCCAAAATGTGTTTTTGTGCCTGTGTCACCAAATGGCATAGTCACTGTGCAAAACCACCTGTCTGCTAACAAAATGATTGTGCCGCTCTTCATGAGGTAGGGTCACAAGAAGCCCATGTTGAAAATTTGGAGTGAAAATACCAACAAATGCCTACATCATTAGGGTTTCCAACTGTAACACTCCCATGTAGAGACTGACAGGCATCAGGGGAGTGACTTGGGGTCACTGGCTGTAATGCTCACACCATTTCACCCCCACCCTCATCCTGCAGCCAGTCACAGGCATTGAGGTGTGTCTTGGAGTCTTCGGCCCTAAAGTACACCCCATTGTCCTATACTGCATCCATCTCAGCATATTTCCTTATGGAATGGGGTAAGTATAAGGCCCAAAGCACACCATGACACTTGTCAGTGTCTACAGGGTAGGGTGAGGTTAAATGGCATGAGCATTATAGCCGATGTCTCAAAGGCACACCCCAACACCTGTCAATCTCTGCAGGGTGGGGGTGGGGTTGGCGTCAGTTCAATACTTCACTGCCATTCCTATTATGCATCTCTAACTCCTGCACTACCAATGCCAGTGAGACAACATTTGGCATTGAAAAATGCTTGTTGTTATAGTAATTACTCCTGTTACCCATGTCATTGCAATCCTTGTGCTGTTGAAAAAAAAGTTCTGTCACTGTGTGTTATATTAATCACCCCTGTTACCTCTTGTAATGCCTGTGCTGTTACAAAAAAAATGTTCTGACACTGTTTGTTATACTATTTATCCCTGTTATTGTTGTAATCCTTGTTCTGTTTAAAAAAATATATCATAGAAGAATGACTGAGAAGAAAAGCTCAAGTAAAGGGAGAGGTGCCAGGGAGATAGCAAAGAAGAGTTCCAAATACATGGAGCTAAACAGTGCTGCAGTTACAAAAAGATGTCAGTGGGTGCAGCAACAGCGTGTTCTATAGGCTCTGGGGCTGGTAGTAGTGAAGGAGTAGTTTGTAGCAGAAGCATTAGTGTAGCAAACATTTTCTCTGCCTCATCACAGCACCACCTCTTCCTTCTCTGGCCTGCTTGGGTCCTACACAGCCACAAACACCATAGTCCACCCCCTCCACACTAATGAAAAAATGGTCCTGTCTCTAGCCAAACAGCTCTCAAGAAACAGAGAGGAATTACACAATATCTGATACCACATTGGTACTTATTTGAGTGGAGTCTAAATAATCCTTTCTTGTCTTCACAGGTCTCCTGTCCTATGCTGCTGTCTCCTGCTCCAGCAACCGACCATCACCATCTTCTCTGCCCAGACAACACTGCTACAGACAGATGCTGAAAATTACCTGAAATTAGAGCACCAGGAACAGAAAACAGTTAGTTTGACATCTGAAAAACTTTTCAGAATTACCTCCCCCCCAAAAAAAAAACATACTTACCTTCCTGGGGCTGGAAACATTTCTGAATTATAAAATAAGATACAGGCTGGACCTATGCAGCAACATGATTGCATCACCCTTGTGATAATACCTGAAAACAGAAAAACAGTAAGAAAAAATTATTGGAAATAAAGTGGTTACAACCCCCCCCCCCCATCAAAAAAAGGAAATAAAATACTTACCTTTGCAGCTAGGTCACAAAGCAATTGAGTAAACAGAACAGCAGAATGCATCTTTGTCCATGTGAAATACTGGAATGGCCTGTGAATGTCTTTCCAGTTTACAAATCTTTTTTGGCCTAATTGGAGCTGTACATGTGGAACGGGCCAACGGACAGGTTCAGATAGATCCTCCAGAGGGTTACAGCAAAGCAATCAAATTCCTCCAGGAGCTCCTTTTTATCATTTAGCTTTTATAGAATTTCCAGAAGTGAGAAATTTATACATTGTGCTTGGCAGTTGTGTGTACTAAAGTGCTTTATAACACAGACTGTCTGAGAGGGTGCATTAAACAGTGTAGTAGCAGCAGCAGCAGCAGTACTTTATTATCAGCAGTACTGATTTCTGGTGTGGGGGAGAATTTCCAAAAGTGAGAAATTTATGTATTTTTGCTTGGTAGCTGTGTGTACTAACATTTGACGCCACTTACGAATCACAGCACTTAATTTTTGGGTACAGCCCTGTTTACTTATTGAATCTCCTGTTTCATGTCACTTGAATCATGACACTTAAATTTTAGGTGCAACCCTGTTTGATGAAATGTGGCTTCACTGCATAATTTTTATTGAATTTTCTGTTTCACGTCACTTACTGAATCACGAATCATGCCACTTAATTTTGGGGTGCAACCCTGTTTTTTAAATGAATCTTCTGTTTCACATCACTTACTCACAATCATGCCACTTAATTTTTGGGTGCAACCTTGTCTGATGAAAAATGGGTTCACTGCATTGTTTTGCAAAGATTTTTAAGTCATATTTTTCTTAAAGTGACAGTGGTCTGTCCCTTTTTGTTATACTTAATATTAAATTAGCCCTGTTAGCTGACTGCTGAATTTACAGATTTTGAACACTTCTTTTCTCATTTGGAGTTTCAGTGTTATTGACTCTTCTTTTTGAGAGTTTCAAGGCACCAGCAGCAATTTATTACAAGCATTACTGATTCTGGGTTTGGGAGAACTATTTCCAGAAGTGAGAAACTTACATCTTGTGCTTGGCAGCTGTGTGTACTAAAGTGCTTGACAACACAGACTGTATGGGAGGGTGAATTAACAACATAGTAGCACAGGCACCAGCAGCAGTTTATTACCAGCATTACTGATTTCGGGTTTGGGAGAACTATTTCCAGAAGTGAGAAACTTTTATCTTGTGCTTGGCAGTTGTGTGTACTTCAGTGCTTGAGACTTGCACATTTGAGACAAATTGAGGGAGCACAGAAGTAATGTGTTTTGTGATTAATGCATGACTAACACAAAATGCATAAAGAACAGTGTTAGGAGCAGTGACACACAACACAGTACCATGTGACAGTGGCAATACTACTAACTTGTAGCCACTTGACATATTTATTCTGGTAGTTGAGAAAATTTTCAGAAAAGACAGTGAGAAACAGAAAGGAAAGGTGTGATGTATGGAAATTGGAGACACAGCATCATGAAATGAAATATAGATAAGAAATAACATTTTTTTAAAGATAGAACTGAAGCAGATAGTATAGAAATACAGTCTGTGCAGCAGTAGCAGAAATACAAACAGACAGAGAGAACTAAAGAGGATAGATGAACAACTTTTTTTTTTTAGTTTTTCATTTTTTTTTTTTTGATTTTTACAGTTTAAGACAGGATAAAAGACAAAGATAAATGAAAATAGCCAGATTGGAGAACTACGGCCTAGGGACAGAGGGTGCATTGCCACTTCTGAGTTCTGCCAAAGCCTCTAGAATTGTTTGCTGGTTGGAGAGCACCACCTCCAACATCTCCTTCATCCCCTCAACTTGCTGGGAGAGCTCCCCTACCTCCATGTAGAGCTTTACACTTCCACATGGGTGGATGAGGGAGGAGGAGGTTCTGAGGCTGGTCTATCATGTGCCCCCTGCTGCACCACCCAAGGCCGCCTGCAGGTCTCTGTCACAGTCCCCTCCATCTCTCTCTCTCTCTCTCTCTTGCACCTTCACACCACCAACTCTTCTTCTCTTCCCCTTGCCCACCACAGAAAAAGGACTAGGGGTGGCACCAACTGGACCCCTCTCACTACCTTTCTGTCTCATATGTTCCTCCTACTCTTGTGCCTACCTCAAAGGTGCGTGTGCTGCCCACCTGTCCTCAGATGATCCCACCATTTCCCACACCGAACAACAGTGTGGCAAAATTTGCAGGTGGCCATATTGTTGTCGGTGGGGTCCAGTTCAAAAAAGTCCCACACAAGGGCTTTGGCTGCTGCTGATGGGGGAGGAGCAAGATTGTCCTGGCTGCATCTCCTTCTCCTTGTGGTGTGCAGGTGCAAGTGGTGGTGGTGATGGTGGTCACACAATTGTTGTTGGTGATGCCATTGTCTCATCTCCTTGCTGGGGCCGAGTGTGCTGTGGGGGGGTTGGGTGCTGCTACTGTCTCCTCCTGCTGCTGCCACTGCCATGGGCCAGGTCCTCTTCAGGCGAAAACCATGTCTCCCCTCTGCTGCATGCACCCCCTCTCCTCCTGAACACTCCCAGCCCCACTCATTTTCAGCACAACAAAAAACAGAGTAAAAAGAGTGAAAAAATACACTAAAAGAGGTGAGAAATAACAGAAATAGAAGTGCTCAATATAAACAAAACAAAAGGTAAACAACAACTAAACAAAGACTCACTAACTGTAAAGTAAAGAAATATATGCAAATGCACTTGATGATATGATTCTTACCCATGTCTACTGTCTACCCTTGATTGTGCTTTGTATTACTTTGTCCTTTGTTTTGTTTGAATATGTAGGAATATGTACTTGTTAGTCACTGGATGCTTGTGAAAATTGGTTATTTTGCTCACGTGTCTTCTAGTATAAAAGATAAATGAAATTAAATATATACAACAGGCAAAAAAAGTGAAAAAGTTATGTTTTATGCTCTACTAGCTTTGAAACAAAAGTGCTGATCTGTCCCCTTCCTCTCACCAACTCAGACTGCAAAGTGAATCTAAGGATGAGTCAGTACTTAGAGCAATAGTATGTGACCTGCAGGAGTTGTTTCCTGGACCATGTGACTTCAAGCACATGTTTACCACCAGGCAGTCACCTCATTTTGAACTGACTTCACCTGACTGTCTTTAATGGTGACGTTATCACTTTAATGGTTACCTTGAAGTCACCGGCAAAGTCACATAACCAATTTTTTAGGCTGATAGCACAACTTCGCAGATTGCTCCACAGAAGCAGAATCAGTGACTTCACTGGAAATTCACCAGTGAATGAAAACTTTGCAACATCTACTCACTGCCTGTGTTGCATGCCTGAAGCCGGACAGCCATGATCTGGCCAGCCATTCATTGCCACTGGTCTGTTGTTAAAGACATGGTTACCACCATCACAGTGACAGCTTGTGTGAGTGAGTAGGTATTCCAACACAGCTTTATGCTGCTCATACAAGGACTCCATAAAGAGTGTCGAGTTCCATCTTGTCAAGAATTCCAGCTTCATATGGTACTGAGGCAGTTTGTTCCATATCTGCAGCTGCTGGCTGGTTATGGGCCTTCCCAGAATGGGTATATTTGGCACAGATGTGATGGGCCGCAGTCAATATTATCTTAATAGTAGGACGTGAATGAAATTCTTGCACAACAGAGTTAGACAATGTGCATGCAGTGCATCCTAAAAAAAATGGCTGACGCACTTCACAGTATTGTGGCAATTATCACTCACAATAAATCTTGTCTTGAGTGAATGGGGATGACGCCACTCATCAGTTTCTTTAATGAGTGCTAACAAGATGTTTTGAGCAGTGTGTGCTCCATCAAGACTTTTCATTGCCAGCGTGGCATGCTGATAAATGTTAGGGCTGTGTGAACACCTTTTTCCAAATATTCAGAAGAATATTAGGTACTCAATCGACAAATACTCAGCTATTTGGTATTTGGGTTTTTGTATTTGGCCCTTTAAAAAAAAAAGAAATGAAACAGCCCCTTCCCTCCTCTCCTAGCCCAAAACCAGGTAAAAAATCATATAACTCCCATCCCCCACCAACTATCAAAAGTACAATCTCACCTTCCCACCCCACTCAATACCCACAGGTTGTTTTTTTTAAATACATTTAAGTTGATCCCCATTGGGCAACTGGCTCAACCCACCTGCCTCCAGAGCTGGCTGCCTTCTTAAAAAGGTGCCCAGCTGTGGAGGTGGGTGGGTTGAGCCAGTTTCCCAATGAGGGATCTACTTAAATGTATCAAAAAAAACTTGTGTGTGCTGGGGGTGGGTGGGATTGTGCTTTTGATAGAGAGTAGGGGGTTGGGGTAGAACCTGGTTTTAGGCTCTGGAAGGAGGGATTTTTTTTTTCTTTTTATTGTTTGCAGGTGGCTGAATAATTTCCTGAATAAAAATAGTCCCCTATTCGGGAAGGGCAGCGGAATATTTCGGAGCCCTGTGGTATTCAGGAAATATTATTTGGCCCCTGTATAGCCCTAGTGAATACTGGAAGCGTTGCTACCACTGTAGTTTGTCTCAGTACACTTGTTACCTAACCCCAAGTCAAATACTACCCTGGCACCTGTTCTCATTGTGCTGTTTTATATATATATATACATATATATATATATATATATATATATGAGTTACCAGCTGTTTGCCCACTTTATGGGATGCAGAATGCCACAGGGCATGGACAACTGCATGTGACACTATACCATACAGTTCTGGCATCACACGCAATGAGAACAGGAGCATGTTATCTGCCAATTGCGACAGCCATGGCTTGGGCCATCAACCAGTGACAACCCTCATTCTCAGCAAAGGAGTATAGTAGGAGGTCAATTGCCAGCATTTCAGCAGTTGCTGCATTCTGCTGTAGTGCTGTTGTATGACAGGGTAGATATTCCACAGGTTGTTTAAACATGCTTCATGGTGTAGACTCTACATTTCTCTGGGTGGGGCTACCGAACATCTACACAAAGTACTGCCCTCCTGGCTCCCTGACCTGTAAGGTAAAGTACAATGTGAAGAGTCAATTTCCTACAAATGTTCTGTCAAATAACCACTAACAGCAGGAAAAATTATTAAATCTTGAATCTCTAATTTAGTGTTGGAGAAGGTTTCTCTTCAAAGCTTTTTTTAATATAATTCGTTTCTCATTTAGTGTTAGATCAAGCTCCTCTACAGAGCAGGACTCTGTGCCTTCTCTCATGGCTCTCACTCTCCTACTAGTGAAGAGTAGTGTTGTGTGAAATTGAGGAATTTAGTTACGTGAAATATTTCATGAAATTCACGCATTTCATGAAGTATTTTGCGGGTGTGAAATGCAAACTTCCACTGGTGAAATGTGGAATTTTGCTGGTGAAATTTTTCATGCAGAATTTTGCTACTCACAGGTGAAATTCTGCCACTCGCTGGCAAAATTCCGGAATTTTCTGGCAAAATATGGCATTTTGCAGAATGCGCTGAATTTCGAGAAATATTTCGCACAGCAAAATTCATGATTTCACCAGAATTTCACCGACAAAATAAAGTTTTGCTGCATCTCTAGTGAAGAGTCTACCAAACAGCTGGACTCATCATGGCTGCAGTGTCAGTGAGGTAATATTGGACTCCTGCTTCTGGAGCTGCACATTTGTTTTTCAGAGGAAACTGCAGTGATTGTTTGTGCCTTCCTCACTGGCATTATTGTTTTACTGCACTGTGGGTGATACTACTCATCTTGCTGATACTGGTATGCCTACTAGTGGGAACCCCCAGACCTCCTACTCCTCTCTATAGTCTTCCTTAGCCACCTGAGCTTCCTCTGCCACCTTTTCCATCTCCAGGGTTATTCACAGACATATAAATGCGTTGGATGATGAGGATCCCCCTGCACCTGCACCAGCTAACTTTTGGTGTTGAGACTCGCAAACAATGTGCCATGACTTTAAGTGTGTGTTGTCCACTGGTGCTGATTGTACATGAGTGCTGTTTTTTTTTTTCCTGCTGACAAAAGCTTGACAAAGCTGACATACTCCCATTGTATCATTCTTTGGATCCATTACAAAAAAAATCCTGAACTGCAGATTTGGAGGCCCTTGCTTTTACATGGGGCAGGGAAGGGAATGAGATAATAACAGTTGGAGAAGTTAAAGTGTTGTTTCATGCTTCGCAAACTTCATGTTGCCTTTTTGGGGCAGTGGGTGTACAGGGCCCAAGAGAAGGAGAACAAGCAGGTGTAGGACTAGAGGTGACTTTAGGATTAGAAAGCATAGGTCTCTGATGTGGCTCCACCCCCTTTTCAGCACCACCCCTACTCTTTTTTTTTTCTGGTTCCCCCAGAGGATCCATATCATCATCACCATCACCAGCCACATCCTCTTCTTCCTCCTCCTCAGCTGTGTCACCCTCTTCTTCAGCCTCTTCACCCACCTTTTTAATTTCTGACTGATGCTCCTCTGCCTCCTCCAGCTCAGACTCCACACACTGTACAGGGAGAGCGACATGTTCAACTGCATCATGCAGCTCCTGCACAACAGCGTCAGGCACAGCAGCCAAAGTAATACCCACATGCTTCTCTTCAACCATGCCAGACATTTTGCCACCTCGTGAGCTTCTCCTTCTGCTGCCATCTCCCCTAGCCCCAACCACCTTAGGTACCACAGCCGTAGCACAAAAAAATCTGAAACACTAATGCTGCCACTGCCAACTACTGTTGTACTACTACCTGCTGCACCTGCACATGCTGCTGCAGACTTTGGATTTTTACATGAAGCAGGTGCAGCACAACCTTTTTGCCCCACCAAAGATCTTGCCATCTTTGCTGCCTGCTCTGCACATCTCCCTTTAACAGAGCACCTACTATTCCCACTTATTTTACTATCATGCAGATGTGCTCACAAATAATTAAACTCACGGCCTTGTGGATGGTTCAAATTATAATAATTTGGCTTGGTCACTCAGATTAGATATATTAAAGCACCTGATCCACAAAAATACATCAAAAATAATTACAGAGAAAATAAAGTCAAAGAGAAAAAAATGCACACAGGTAAAGAAAAATAAATATTTTTAAACTGATGCAGACATTGCAGATAGACTGCAGTCAGCCACAGACAACACCTCTCCTGAAGGCTCAGCACTGCTGCCTGAAACAAAAGGAAGGAAATATAACTTATTGAACTCGTACAGCAAGATAAAAGAAAAATTAGAATTTTTATAACCCAGTGGTCAGAACAAGTTCAAACTTAGCTTTCAGCAGCTACATGATGAAAGAGCATTGTCATTTTAAGAACTTGACAACTGTTTTAAAAGACACTGTAAATACAGAAAAAGAACAAAATGACTTGTCTTTAACACACTCAAGTCACAATGACTGACAAACGTTACATTAACTCTGCAAGTGTGACGAATCCCAGTGACAGATTTCTGTCACGAGAGCAAAACTCTTTCACAGATTGAAAGAAAAGTATATTTGTCCTGTAGTTCAGTACAGAGTAGTAGACCTTCACTTTCTGTCAAACTGCACCTCCCCTTCCCCATGGCAGCTGCTCTCTCTCTGACCAAACAAGTAGCTCCGACAAGAAAACATAATTTTACATTAAATAATGTTGCTCAGCAGAATAAACTAACACAGCACCAGGGCCAGATATTAAAAACTTTGTGCTCAGCGTAAACTGTTTGCACTGGGACTGCATGCTGTTTGTGCACCTGTGCTATATTCAAAAGCCCGATTAGCGAGAACAAACTGGAATAGCACTGCACAAAATGATAATGTATGCACTGGGCACAGAAAGGGTGTGTATACATGAATACAGGCACTGTGCTATTTTCAGAGCGTTGGCACCACGCAAAGTGAGTTTCCGGGACACATAGTGTGGTGCAAGTTACCGGCCAGAAAAAGGTAGTAAACTTTGGGCAAAACAAGGATGGGGGCATAGACACAGCAGCAACAGGCAACAAGGCTGCATGCAACAACAGCACCATGGTGCACATGATGACTGCAATCGTTAGGCAGGAAGAGAGGGCAGAAAGCCACCCTGGGCTACTCCATATGTCAAGGAAGAGATATGCTGCAAACCGATGGTACCAGCCATGAGTCCTAGCATGCTACCAAGGCAGTGCCCACAGCACCTTCATCTGGCACCAGTCCCAACTCTGCCAGGCAGTTGAGGGTGGCTTAGTACCCAGTGAACACCCTATCAGTAAGTACATGCAGCACACTGCCCAATTCCTCCATAGGGGGTACACCACCACAATACAGCACACACATGTTGCAATGAGGGGAGAAAGGGTGGTGAGGAGAAGGTGTACAGGTGCCCGGGATCCACCACATAGCCAAAGCAGGTGGTGCCACACAGCTGGGGTCATCCACACAGTGCACATGTTCCAGTGATGGGAATGCCCCTGACATCATTGGGCCTGTATGATAGTATGTGTCCCCCCCCCGGCACATACCGCACACATGTACATGCACTCCATCACACATGGCTGGCCATGTATGTGTTACAGTGAGAATCCTATACCATTGGCACAGAGTTTGTGGGTCACAGGACAGTATGACAGTGTTGCCACTGTCAGAACATACCTGCCAACTGGGCCTCTCTATGTGTGAATAGCAGCATTCAATGTTATCTGACATACAGTATACATTGATGTGTCCCTCACAATCCCAGCTACCTATGGTACTGTAGTGTACGGCATACACTGTTGCAGAAATAACAATATGTCTATGGCATGCAGCACAACCACCCACGCCTGTGGTGCTTGTCCTCTGGGGCACAATAGTCTGTTCTGCTGTGTATAAAACCCAGCCTGCAGCTACTGACCGGTAGTTCCACTCTGACATACAGGTGGTGCTGTGTGCACCCTGAAATAGCCCGGGCAATCTTCACATGGAAATGCATGCAAATCAGGCCATAATGACATGCTAATGTGGCTGTTTGCCCTCAGAATGCCTAAGTAGGCTCATTTGCATATCCATTTTTAATATGGCAAACTTTTGCCCCAGGCAAATGTGTTAGCTCTGGCCAAACGTGTTTGCCCTGGCCAAACCTGTCTGAACCTTAGCATGGTTCTAAAGTATTTGGCCTGCACTATTGTTTGCAGTTGTTATGCACCACTTCTTTGCTGGCGCCCACAGTTGCCACATAGTTTACCTTTGCCTGACTCCACCTCTGTGTGCAGTGGGCTGCTGTTGCTATTTGCACTGCCCAGCAACTATATTCACAGCTGTCTTCTTTGTTAGGCTGTTTTTGCACTGCATTCACAGCCATGTTTGCCCACCTTCATGTGCCCGTTTGCCGCAGGGCTATTCCTTTGAATATTGCGTGCTATTGGCTGTGGGCTAAATTTGCTTGACAGGCAGTGCAAATTTCACCCCTGGGCAAAGTTTTGAATATCTGGGCCCTGGTGTCTAAAAGGCTTTCCTCTCACTGTATTCAAATAATTTAAGTACCTGGGTGTTACCATTGACCCAAGGCTTGACTTTCACCTCCACATCTCAAACCAGTTTAAAGCCACAAATTTGCAAATTGGTCTAGCCTACCATCACAGACACTTAGGTACCCCGAATGCCCACCTAGATATTGCCCAAAGTGTTCTCCTGTCATGCCTACAATATAGCTCTCTCTCCTCTTCACAAACACCCTTGCGTCTTCTTTACTCAAATGGGATATCACCTACAATAACATATGCCACTTCACCCTCTCATGCACCATTTCTCTCTGTACTCCTCCTTAGGGTGGCTATTCCCCTCTGCCTCTTGATCCTATGTCCTAGGTTGTTTTATACACAAATAGCTCCAGACCAGCTTCCCAGTCACCCACATTCCACTGCTACACAAATCCTGACCCACATACTACCTCAGGTTCTCAGACTCTACCTCATTCGCTACATCCAAATGCTCAACAAAGATGGATGAACAGTCACTTTCTTCATTTGCAACCAAGTGCTGAAAATCTCTCCCCACAAATGTCGACAGCTCTCCCACCACATCTTTTTTCAAATAGGCCCTCAAGTCCTACCTAACCCTATTCATGACCTGCGTCTATTTCCAACAACACTGATCCTAATTATGTGCATGTTGAGTAATTGATTCTCACGCCTCAGAATGTACTGGTCATAACCTACTTTGTTACTTATCTAATTATTTGTCAACTTGTAATATTTTATATTGTACTATAGCCTGACCTCAGAACTGTTAGCTCTCTAAATTTATATCTTGTTGACTTTATGTACTTGTGCTTTATCCCCTGTTGTATCGTGCTTTGTACCCTCCTGGCCATAGCTATGTAACCCCTAGGTGATGCTATCCCAAGGGCTACTACCCCGCCTGCCTGGCTAGTAGCAGGTTAAGGGGTCTGGGTACTGAAACCGGTGCCTCCACCCAGAGGTCAGGGTTGTTAGTCATCAAGCTAACCTGGGCACAGCCCTCCGGGACACTGTAACCCCCCTCTTTCCCTTCTAGTGGCCTGAACAATACATAATAATCACTTTCACAGTGACCCTTATTCACCATGCAATTACCTACACTGTTAGCGCTTGCCACCAGGGCTGGTTCCTCTAGCTCAATCCTGGGGACCCCCTGTAAAACAAGGTTATGCACAGCAAATAGCAACAGTACAGTACTTTTGGCACAAACTGGAGCCACAGTCAGGTTAAATGCAAAAAGAGTTAGATCTGATTTATTCAGGGGACTTGAACAAGGGAGGGGAGTAATCAGGTAGATTTGCTTAAAGGCGATATCAATCAGATAGTTACGCATGCACTTCAGAGTCCCTACACAGTCATATACTCTGGGTACCCACGTAGGAAGACGGTGGGCTAGCCAGGAATGTTGCTTGGGGTAGGCCGGCATTGCAGCTGGTTGGGGACCTGTGATGGAAGAAAGCAACATGCACAACACACACTATTTGTGATCCATAGTCAGAGGACTCAGTTTGTGACAGAAAAGACAACAAAGGAATCAGATGACAACACTTTAGATTTAGCTGTTGTTGCAGGGAGCTACCCTGATGTTTACACACGATACCCAATACTGGACACAGGCAGGACAAAATCGAGACTGCAGGTTGTTGAGCTGGAATGCCAGGAGAAGCAGGGCCCACACGAATCACCGAGGCATCGTTCCTGTTCAAGGCGTTGAGCAGGGGGCTTATCCCCAGACAGGTCTCACGTCAATGACTTTCTCTGTGTAGTGGGTATTTTGGCTGGGCCAGTGTGGCAAAGCCTAGGCCAAATGGAGACGAATATGGATTTCAGTCCATGGAGCTGGATGCAGCCTCCAGCAAGCAAAACACAGTTCAGACACACAGTGGGGAACCAAATCATGACCCACTATCAGCACACAGCACATTCACATGTAAGGCAATTCCACTGTACCAAGCAAATGGCTCTCCGGTCGCAATTACAGAGTCTCTGCACAATCGAGGAGTTCAGAGGTGGTTGGAAATCCTGACAGGCCTATCGCATTCAGAAAATCTTCGGTGTTCTTCAGGTAGGAGCCTGGTCACAATTCAGTGGCTTAACTCACTCACCGAATTCGAATTCAGTCCGAAAAAGGGCACAGGTTTCCTCTCAGAGAGAGCAGGCAAGCATGCAGGCCAAACTCAGGCCTTTACACAGTTCTCCCACGCAAATCCACACAGGATTGCTGCTCGGTTATCTCGAACTGTTACTCCTTCACTTTCCAACTCAGATCTGACTGAAACTGCAAGCAGTCTGGGACTTCCCCAGGATCCAAACGGTTCAGTTGGCTGATCTGTCTGTCAGTCACAACAAGGGCTCCCCCTCCAGATTCTTTTAGGCACCAAAATCCCAAAACTACAATTCCTACAGAATTTTGCTCCCACAAAGCCCCTGGGAACAGGCTCCATTTTAGAGTCCCCAAAGGTACTGATTGGCCCATTTCAGCAGTCCAGGATCAAGATGTTGGAGATAAACAAACATGTCCATGCTGCAAAGAAGGCAGGTTAGACAAACTGCAAAATTATTACTATTCTACTAAATGATCAGCAAACAAGTACATCTTCTAACAGAGCTCCCTCTGCACAAGTAGCGACGGCAGAATAGAGCAATTATCTGACAGCCCGGGCAGGACTCAAGCACAGAAACACTCAGCCCCCCTCCCAGATTAATTATAACTGCAATCTAGGCAGCTCTTAAAGAGACAGTACACAGAAGCTATACAGGCACTCTCTGGCAATATATTTAAACTGCTGAAACGCAGAAACACCAACCTGGCAGTGAGCATTTAGGCAAGCTCAGGGAAGACTTTTCGGGAACCCCCATTTGTAGGGGGTTACACACTTCCCTGCCTGGAGAAAACTTGGCATCTGCATCAAGTCTGTACCATCATACATCAGTTAACATAAACTTATTACTTTACTATACATATTCACTACACTTCACACACTATATCCATAATGACAATACTTATGCATGTTTCATACATGTGATAATCATAGAGGAATCAGTAACATATCATGAACATTACAATACTGGTTCATGTTATAACTTCTTGTACTTTAAACAGTGTAAGAAGGGCCGTTCCCTATCAGCTAACTTGGGGCTGGATGGGGCAGGGGCACCATGATGAGAGGGAAGAATAATCAACCTGGAATTGGCCCTTAAGTTCAGTTTGGGTAGTGAGCTCTAAGAAACATAAACACCTTTGTGAACCACATTGAGAGGCAAATCCACTGACCTCCCGGGAGAATCATAACTGAAGTGCAAAACTGGCTTGACAGCTCTGCCAGTCTTTCTGGGGGAAACAACCACAGTCTCTGTACTTTCAGCATTAGTCTTGTAGCTTTCATCACTCATGAGGGGTGCCTCTGCATGAATGGGAATGTCCAAACTGGGAGCACGGTCAGCTCCTTGCTCTGTAGGCTCTGGTTCCACAACACTTTGCTCACTATCTTCTGACGAGAGCCCAGCTGGCTCATTTTGAGAAGGTTCTGACACAATTAGACTCTGTGGCACTGAAGAGGGACTGTCAGCACTCTCATATTGTTCTTCAAGTTCTGGTGTGTCACCAGAGATACTCAGACCATCAGCTCCTTCAGGCAAGTCACACAGTTCCACAAAACACAGGGAGTCCACAGCCTCAGGCATAATGCTTTGCACTTCACTTTCAGGGAGCATTGGCTCCAAGGATGAAGCTGGGGGATTAGGCAGTCCAGAAAGCCCAGCTTCATCCCCACAATTAGTCATAGGGTTACCCCAAAACAGCTGACTCAATTCATAGGAGGGGTAATAGGCATTGTCACACTCAATATAATCAGAGGTGGACTGACAGTCACTATCATTCTGGGCCTGCTGCAGGGGAAACCTTAAATCTGTAACCACTGGGGTAGGTTGACTCTGTCTCTTTTTTGCAGCAGCATGAGTCACCGGCCCAGGGGAGGCAATGTTTGATGGCTCAGCTTCAATAATAACTTGGCTGATAGGCAGTAAGTGATTACAGTGCATGGTCTTGACAGCTTTGGAGTTATTCTCTGGGTGTACCTTATACACTGGTAGATCATCCAACTTTCCAACCACTACATGAGAAAGATGGTACCACCTATCAGCAATTTTGTGCTTGCCATGTAGTCCCAAACTGCATAACAACACACGGTCTCTGGGTCATAGCTCTTGAGCCTTTACTTTCTTATCGCGCCTCTCTTTGTTGATGAGATTTCTCTTGGCAGCCATTGTCTGGGCCAGTTGATATTCTGTACATACTGGAGGTAGTTTTTGGCCTGGACCCCGTCTGGAGAGACCCCAAAGCAGACACCAACTGGTAATTGGGCCTCCCTCCTGAACATGAGACGGTAGAGGGAGAACCCAGTAGCATCATTTTTGGTGCAATTGTATGTGTGTACAAATGTGCTAATCTGCTGGCTCCATTTATGCTTGTCTTTTGGATGGAGGGTGCCCAGCATGTCTAGAAGAGTGCAGTTAAAACATTCAGGTTGAGGGTCCCCCTGTGGGTGATAGGGGGTGGTTCTTGACTTCCACACCCCCCACAGAGAAAGCATTTCTTTGATTAGCCTATTTTCAAAGTCTCTGCCTTGGTCAAAGTGGATCTACTAGAGGGCGCTATAGTGGACGAATAATTTTTCCACTAGCACCTTGGCCACGGTTGAGGCCTTTTTATCCTTAGTTGGAAAAGCTTGTGCATATCGTGTGAAATGATCCGTAACCACTAACACATTGCCAATATTCCATTGATCAGGTTCTAAACACAAAAAATCTATGCAGACCAGTTCCATGGGAGCACTGATAGTTATATTAACAAGGGGGCAGCCCTCTGAGGTAGGGCTTTTCTTTGGAGGCAACGACTACAGGTCTTTACATGGCGCTCAACATCGGCCCCCATCTTGGGCCAGTAAAATCAAGATCATACCAGGTCGAGAGTCCTGTCAATACTGAGGTGCCCCATGTGATCTTGGAGGGACCTCAGTACCAAGTGTTTAAAGGCCATGGGCAGGACCAATTGTTGCTTGTCTACTGACCACTATGATCCACTGTCTCGCTGTACAACAACTGATTGAGTAACTTCAACCTGGGACCTTCTTTAAACAATAGGGCAGTTGGTAAGTCAGGGGAACGTAACTTAGACACATCTTTCCCCACATGCAGGGCATCAAGTGAGGGTTGAATCATAGGATCTTGGGATTGAACCCACTGAATACTGTCATTGTCAAGTTGAGGTAGTGCACTAATATCTAGAGCAGTGAAACGGCAACAGGCAGCCGGTATGCAGGTATCAGGAGGGCCCAAGCAATCTACTAGACAGTCCACTGTGTCTGCAGACATCTGTTTATCTTTGTCAAACTTTTGGCACAATGCTTGGATGTCAGGTTCAGACAGCCTGACTCAATCACTCTTGGAAGCTGGCGTTCATGACAGGGTGTCAGCATCAATATTGTTCAGTCCCGGTCTATACTCAACTGCATAATCATAGGTTGACAAGGCGGAAAGCCACCAGTGCCCAGTGGCGTCTAACTTAGCTGAAGTCTGTACATAGGTTAACAGGTTATTGTCTGTCTTCACCAATATCTTTGCCCCATAGAGGTACTCATGAAACTGGTCAATGATGGCCCATTTTAGGGCAAGGAACTCCATCATGTGCACAGGATAGTTTCACTCTGACAGAGTCAAGCTCCTGCTGGCGAAAACTACTGGCCTCAAATCATCCTCATGGGAGAATTCAAGAATGCATGGGACAGACATAAGGCAATTTTTGTGGGGGGTAGGAAGAACTAGGCTGTTGGTTAAATAGGATCTGCAGCTTATCTTGTAGGTAGGGGAAATGGGCAGACTAGGTGGGCCAAGCGGTCCTTCACTGCCATCAAAGTCTATGTTTCTATGTTCTATAATACAGCACAGCTCCTAGGCCCTGCAGACTAGCATCCGTATGCAGCACATAGGGCTCTGTAGGGTCAGCATAGGTGAGGATAGGGGCGTAGGTGAGCTGGTATATGACTTTGTGGAAGGTTGCTTCTCAATCGGGTGTCCCGCGGGGCCCAAAAAGTTCACCTGTTCAGAAGTACACTTTCTCGGGTTCTTTGACTGCCCCTTGTTTGTATTTATGGTTGGTAAGGGAGTAACCCTGGGTAAGATTCAGGAGTGGGCAAATCACCTTGGAATAGTCTTTCATGAACCTGTGGTAGTAACCACAGAACCCCAGAAAATGTTGTAGTTCTTTCAAGTTATGGGGCTGGGGCCAAGTAGTCAGTGACTCAACCTTACTGGGATCAGTTTCTATCCCTTCTGCAGATACTATGTGCCCCACATACTTCACGGAGGTTTGAAAAAACTGGCACTTGTCAATGGACAGCTTGAGGCCGAAGTCTTCCAGTCGGTCCAGAACTTTAAACAGTTAGGTCTCATGCTCCTCTAATGTGTGTCTGAACACAATGACATCATCTAGGTAAACTAGACAGTCGAGCAAGTTCATATCTCCCACCGCACGTTCCGTCAGTCACTGAAAGGTGGCCAGGGCACCCGAAATCCCCTGTGGCATACTTAGGAATTCATAGAACCTCAAAGGACAGATGAAGGCTGTTTTCTCATGGTCCTCCAGGGCCATCAGAATCTGGTAATATCCACTGCAAAGATCAAATACCGAGAACCATTTTCTCCCATTCAAGCAATCCAGGGCATCTTATATATGGGGCATGGTGTATTGATCTGGGATGGTCCGCCGGTTCAGGGTTCGATAATCTACACACATCTTCACAGACCCATTCTTCTTATGCACAGTCACAATGGGAGAGGCATATGGGCTCTTTGATTCTTGTTTCATGCCAGCAGCGAGCATTTCCTGCAGGTGTCTCCTCACATCATCTATGTCCACCGGGGCGAGGCGTCGGCATCTCTCTCAAAATGGCCAGTCATCATGCAGGCATATGTGATGTTCTGCACCCTGGACACACCCTATGTCCCATTCTTTTAATGAAAACACTTGGTCTCTCTGGGTGAGTTTCTTGCTAATTCTAGCCTTCCATTCAGCTGGCAACGGGAAATCACCAAAGTCAAATAAGTCCGGGGCCACTCTCTCTTTTTCGCCTGCGTACTTGTTGCTGGACAATACGGCAGTGTCTGTGCAGTGTACTGTAGTTAGGGTGCACCCTCTGTTCACCCCGATCTCCCGATCTGACACATTCTGAATCTGAACCATCACTCGCCGTGCATAGGCATGGGCACAGGCAGGCAAGATGCTGGGTTTGACCAACAATCCCTCTACATCTTTCCATCACCTGGTGCATCCAACATTGATATTTTGTTCTTGACATCTTTCCAGAGGCAAACCTCCCCGTGAATGGTACACTGGACATTGGGTGCCTGTACCAGAGATTCAGGATCCTTCTTCCACACGATCCCCACAGGTTTATCCTGGTCTGCTTCCTCAGGTTTCCATTGCAAATCATAGGCCTTTTTGATCAGAGCCAGAATTCTTAGGGACCACCCAGTCCATTGCTATTGCTTCTCATGACAGAGTTGTGCCAGTCTCCCAAACATGTGGGCATTTGTCCCAATTAATAGAGAAACTCCATCATACAGTCCGGTAGGGGGACACACTAAGGCAAGCGTCTCGACTTGTTCATCTACTCCAGCCACTGAGGTAAGGAAAGACAGCCAGATCCAAATATGTCCTGAATATGGATAAGACATCTTACTCAACCCCCACACATGTAAACCCTCCAAAGGTTGTAGGGGCACATCCGTCAGATGCTTTTGATACCAGTCTTGGAACACTATGGTCACTTGAGACCCACTGTCAAGCACGGCCCGGGTAGATACACTGTTCACCTTCACTGTAGTCTCCATTGAGGGACCCACCACCTCAGACCACTCAGGGGATGCAGACTTGGAAACCAACTTGGCAGCAGCCTTGGACGAATAACTCTTCTCAGCATCTCCAACTTGTGGCCGGCAATTGCTCCGTCACAGCCAGGCTAGTAGTCTAATAATAATCTTTCTGAAGTTCTCCGGTGAGCAACAAGTGAGCCAGGTTTTCCCGTCCTCCCTGCAGTGGTAGTAAAAATTTAGTTCTCTAGAGTCTCTGAGTGGTTGTGGGCCATCTCCCTGCTTGGGTACATCAGGGGCACCTCACGGCTCTTCTTTGAATTGTGACTTACAACTTGCGTTCTTGATCTTCTGGACTTCCACCAAGTTTGGGGGTTTGCATGGCTTGTAGTAGGTCTCCTACCAGGGCTCTCAATTCTTGTACTTATTCCAGTAGGTTACCCTCAGTCCAGGTTTCTGAGGAGACAACGTGCACCCCCACTCCACCAGGCGGGACCTCGCCCCTTGACTCAGGAGGTGCCTGATAGAGGTTAGTATCTCTGGCTGCCTCATTGGCTTGTTGACTGACTCTGAACTCTGTCAATTCTTTGATCAGTTCTCTCATTTGCTGCACCTCAGTCTCATCACTTCTGTCAGGAGTTTGGCAGGTACGAGTAGCCCCAACATAGGGCTCCCATCCCTCTTCATCATTCTCTGCTTCATGAATCTCTTTCATGAGGTGACAATACTCAGGAGGATTAGACTTCCTGTCTTGCAACTTGAGTTTTAGCATCATCACACTAGAGTACCTGGCTGACTTGAGAATATGGTCCACTCTGACTCGATTCAGTTCATTAGCAGGCACCCCTCCTTTTCTGTGAGTCCTCTGCAGAGCCCTCTCAGTTCTGGTAACAAACATAGACAATTTCTCATTCTTCCATTGCTTGGCAGATTTAAATTTCCACAGTAAATCGTCCTCTGACTCAGTACTTCCAAAAACAGCTTACAATGCAGAGAGGTATTCAGCCGCAGTAGCCTCTGGGCTAGTGGCTTGTAGGAAGCATATGGCCTCCAGTGCAGGGCCCCTCAAACTGTCCATAAGTGATTTTCTTTTCTCCCACTCAGAGCACTGCCATTCCTGGACTGGGAGGTGGCTGTATAGTCCATCCACGTTTCCCAGGTCATCCTGCCCTACGGGCACTGGGACGGTACCCGAAAAATGTCTAAGTCTACGGTACAAATCCAGGTGCACAGATGGAATTACTATGGGGGAGGTGACCACAGGGGAGACCCTAGGGGAGGCAGGAGATGCTGCTGGGGACTGCAATGGCATGGGTTCTTCAGAAAAGTCTAGCACCTTCACTAACTCTTGGGCGGTTCACCCCTCAGAAACTAACAACTTAAGCAGTTTGTCCTTGAACCCCTCTATGCTGGGGGACCCTCCTGGGGCAGCCGGATCACTATGCAAATGGA
Source organism: Neoceratodus forsteri (assembly GCA_016271365.2). NCBI lineage: Eukaryota > Metazoa > Chordata > Ceratodontiformes > Ceratodontidae > Neoceratodus > Neoceratodus forsteri. The sequence continues at coordinate 601,863,932 of CM057456.1, read as the reverse complement.
TGACGCTCCACCCCTTCTGGGACTCTTTTAAAAGAATTACGGGGGGGTACTTTCTCAGGATCTATAGGGGAGCTGCAGGAGAGGAGGAGGACCACCATGGTCTGGTCAAACAGGTCCAAATCACTCCCCTTCACTTCAACCTTCCCCAAACACTTAACTTGCTCGACAGTCTCTACAATAACAGTATTAGTGGTCCCTAATGGGTCATCCATTAACAGGAGGGCCTGTTGGGGGTCTACCACCTGTGCCTCACTCCACCCCATCATTTGGTGCACTGACAGCTTGTGAGGGGCAATCTTGAGTTTAGGCATAGCAAGCTCCTCCATTTTGTCAGCAGTTCAAAACATACTGGGGTAATTCCCACCTCCGGCCACTAGAAAGCACAAAATCCCAGCGGTGAGCCTCCAAGATGTAACCCCTAGGTGGCGCTATCCCAAGGGATACTACCCCTGCCTGCCTGGCTAGTAGCAGGTTAAGGGGCCTGGGTACTGAAATGGGTGCCTCCACCCAGAGGTCAGGGTTGTTAGTCATCAAGCTAACCTGGGCACAGCCCTCTGGTACACTGTAACCCTCCTCTTTCCCTTCTAGTGGCTTGAACAATACATAATAATCACTTTCACAATGACTCTTATTCACCATGCAATTACCCACACTGTTTGCGCTTACCACCAGGGCTGGTTCCTCTAGCTCGACCCTGGGGACCCCCTGTAAAACAAGGTTATGCACAGCAAATTGCAACAGTACAGTACTTTTGGCGCAAACTGGAACCACAGTCAAGTTAAATGCAAAAAAGAGTTAGATCTGATTTATTCAGGGAACTTGAACAAGGGAGGGGCGTAATCAGGTTGATTTGCTTAAAGGCGATATCAGTCAGATAGTTATGCATGCACTTTAGAGTCCCTACACAGTCACACACTCTGGGTACCCAGGTAGGAAGATGGTGGGCTTGCCAGGAACGTTGCCCGTGGTAGGCCGGCGTCACAGCTGGTTGGGGACCTGTGATGGAAGAAAGCAACATGCACAACACACACTATTTGTAATCCATAGCCAGAGGGCTCAGTTCGTGACAGAAAAGACAACAAAGCAATCAGATGACTGCACTTTAGATTTAGCTGTTGTTGCAGGGAGCTACCCTGATGTTTACTCATGACACCCAATACTGGAAACAGGCAGGATGAAATCGAGACTGCAGGTTGTTGAGCTGGAATGCCAGGAGAAGCAGGGCCCACACGAATCACCGAGGCGTCATTCCTGTTCAAGGCATTGAGCAGGGGGCTGATCCCCAGGCAGGTCTCTCGTCAGTGACTTTCTCTGTGTAGCAGATATTCTGGCTGGGCCAGTGTGACAAAGCCCAGTCAAATGGAGATGAATACGGATGTCAGTCCATGGAGCCAGATGCAGCCTCCAGCAAGCAAAACACAGTTCAGACACACAGTGGGGAAACAAATCATGACCCACTATCAGCACACAGCACATTCACATGTAAGGAAATTCTGCTGTACAAGGCAAATTGCTCTCCAGTCACAATTACAGAGTCTCTGCACAATCCGGGAGTTTAGAGGTGGCTGGAAATCCTGACAGGCCTATCGCATTCAGCAAGTCTTCGGTGTTCTTCAGGTAGGAGCCTGGTCACAATTCAGTGGCTTAACTCGCTGTCCAAATTTGGATTCAGTCTGAAAAAAGGCACAGGTTCCCACTCAGGGACAGCAGGCAGGCATTCAGGCCAAACTCAGGCCTTTCCGCAGTTCTCCTGTGCGAATCCACACAGGATTGCTGCTTGATTATCTCGAGCTGTTGCTCCTTCACGTCCCAACTCAGATCTGACTAAAACTGTAAGCAGTCTGGGACTTTCCCCAGGATCCAAAAGGTTTGGTTGGCTGATCTGTCTGTCAGTCATAACAAGAGGTCCATTAAGGCGCCAAAATCCCCAAACTACGATTCCTACAGAATTTTGCTCCCACAAAGCCCCTGGGGACAGACTCCATTTTAGAGTTCCCAAAGGTACTGATTGGCCCATTTCAGCAGTCCAGAACCAAGATGGTGGAGATAAACAGAAATGTCCATGCTGCAAAGAAGGCAGGTTACACAAACTGCAAAATTATTACTATTCTAATAAATGATCAACAATCAAGTACATCTTCTAACAGAGCTCCCTCTGCACAAGTAGTGATGGCAGAGCGGAGCAATTATCTGACAGCCCGGGTGTGACTCGAGCATAGAAACACTCAGCTCCACTCCCAGATTAATTTTAACTGCAATCTAGGCAGCTCTTAAAGAGACAGTAGACAGGCGCTATACAGGCACTCTCTGGCAATACATTTAAACTGCTGAAACGCAGGACACCAACCTGGCAGTGAGCATTTAGGCAAGCTCAAGGAAGACTTTTCGGGAACCCCCATTTGTAGGGGGTTTACACCTACAAATCGACATTCAGTTATCTAGGTTACCTACCTGGTTACCAAATACATGCAAATATATAAATAAAGTAATGAGCGTCTCAGTGGGCATGTGACTGAAGATAACCATATGATGACTTTATGGGTGCATGACACGATTTGTTTAATTGAAAATACCTAATGTAGGATATAAAATTATGATTTTCTTTAAAAAATACTTATCTCACATGCTTATCTCATGGTAACAATGTTGCTACCCCACATAATGATTATGGTTGTCCATCTTGAATTTGGCCATGTGACTAAGGCAAGGTTTAGAATGATACTTTTCTTGCTCAAAACAACAAAATATTTAGGCAAACAAAAATACATATTTTTTGGAGTAAAAAAGGAATCCTATATGTTATTCAATGTCAACATTTTTAGAGCAGTTTGATACATTAGTATGCAAGGTGGTGACAATGCTTGTCCAAATGGTTAACCGACTGTATTACTTTTTTGTTACAGGGAGTATGGTAAGGAACTTCCTGAGGTAGCGTGTGGTTATTCCACTAGAGGCATGGCCACATCTGTTGCTTGTCTTAAGAATGCTTCTGTTGCAGAAATTTGTGTAGCTGCTACCCGGAGTACTGTTCACACCTTCACTAAACACTAAGCACTACAGTCTGGATATTGTCTGTCATAGGGGGCGACTCCAGCCCCCCAGACTGTTCACTGTCAGTACTGCTTGGCACTCATTCTGTAGGTGTGGCCTGATGAAAGCGATATCCTTAAAGAAGATAGCACTGCTATGAACTCACCCCAGCAGTACTGTAGATCTTCAAGATGTCCCACCTTCCTTCCCCCCTTGTGGGCCTGCAACACTGGGTTTGCTGCTTCTATCTCAACTGTGACATTGTCCAGCCCTCTGCCTCACCTGGTTGATGGAGTGCTGGGTTCTTGCCTGGTTCCCCACAGGGAGGTTCTCTAAGCATGATCTTCAGCATGACATTGAGGAGAGGAAGGGCCAACCATTATGTGCACGCTGTCATCTGACATCATCATTGGCATGCCCAGGCTGACTGCTTGCAAAAGGTTCCATGTGGCTTTAGTGCCTGGCAGCTATAAGTTCCATAGGTGTGACCTGATGAAAGAGATTTGCTTGAAGATCTACTGTTACAGTATGTACATAACTATTCTTTCTATAAACATTAGATCTTGACAATGTTTCTTTTGGCATGTTAGCAGCTTTATTAACTGCATTATTGATAACATCTTTCATTGTCCTCACATGATCTGAAGCGCTGCTTCAAAGTCCTAGTACCTTTCATATATTCCCCATAGTTGCTGGTAGTTTTCTTAAAGTGAATTTGTGAGGTTTGCCATAGCAAATGGGAGTAGTAACCTGTAGTAACCTGTGGGAGTTGTGATTCCATCTCCTACCAGTCAAACTGCCAAAAAGTGCTGTTTTCCATGAAAAAATGATTTTATTTCTGTACTCTGCTTCATTTGCATAACCCTGTCCCATTGTTTCTCAGTGCTGCTTCCCCCAACCGAGACATCATGCAAGGGAAACAAAGTTTTTAAGCACTGGTTTGAAATAGAGACATCTGTTGGTCAGTCTTGGTATTGCAGACATCTACACTACTGACATAGGAGACTACATCTCTCAGTAAAGAAATCTTGCCAGCTAGATACTATATGCACAATGCCTTGTTTTGAAAATAAACATATGAGAGCTGTTATTGTTGAATCCACTACAGAAATATGAGACTGCACTTCACAGTAAGGAAATTGTAAAACAACTTCTTATTGTACCCACAATGCCTTGCTACGTATGTTTACATATTAGGTGCTATACTGCAGTCACCCCTACCAAAATAAGGGACTGCACCTCTGAGTAGTTAAATCATCTGTATCATTTACCCACAATTCCTTAGTGCTGTATGTAAAACATTGACAGTTCCCATGCATGACATCATTCTGGGGGTGTGGCCGCACACAGAAAAGTGGAGGACTAAGTGCTGATAAAACGCACCATAAAATGACTATGACATATTTTTTTTTTACAAAACAAATTGCAACTTCAACATCTGAAGCATGGGCGGGCAGCCATGACATACTATGTAAAAATGGCATCTGTGAAACCTCACACAATCACTATAACCCTCATCCTGCCACCGACGAGATAACTCGTCATAAGTAACTGCAGTCTCTACTGCCGCCGACGAGATAACTCGTCTTCAATATCACTTTTTTTTGGAGCTGCAGTGCATAAATAAAGCTGCCCCTTTTAGAAATCTGCCTAGTGCATGGCAACGCAGGGACCTGTGGCTAACTGTTATTGGTTGATTAAGGATCCAATAACAGCACACCAGAGGTCAGTAGCTTTTTCCCTGAACACATGCTGCCGAAAGTCATTTCGCTTCATTTTCTGCTTCTGCACTGAAGTTCCGATAGAATCTATAGCATTGTCTACAAATCATCAGAATCTCAGAGAACACTTGCCAGAAATCCACTGCTTTGTTTTAGTGAGGGAACGTGGAAGCAAAACTTTTTGTGAGGTATGTTTTGAAGAATGGACAATATAATGGGGAATCCAACTGGCAGAAACAGTAAGGGTGTGATGTAGGGATGTGAAAGTATAATTGAAAGTTGTTAAAGTCTCTTGAAAATATACCAATAATAAAACAGTTTTTTGTCGGTCGTCCTTCATGCAACCGCGAATTGTTTTAGGGCTTCTCGCCAGTGCACTAATGGTTTGAATAGGCAGATTTGAGGTAGCCTTTGTTTATGAAGTACAATTTGAGAAAGCCAGTTCCCTCACTACTGAAGTGTGTTTCTGTTTCTAAAATTTTGAATTTATTTGTTATTCTCAATGATATTGCTGGTCTCCACAGTATAAGAAAAAAAAAATCCCTGTTGCAGCCGGTATTATTTTCATGATCCTAAATTTTGGGTCTTTTTTTTTGTTTGTTTTATATTTTTTATTTAGGCTCGTTCATACATAAAATTATATTTTGTACACAAGTTCCATTTTGGCGCGAGATTTGAACAGCTCGCAAACCAACATAAGGAGGGGCGGGAGTTTTGCAGCACTACTTCCAGTTCTGTAATATTGGATTTCAGCCCCACCAAAAACACAGTACCTGTTTTACCCCCAAACTGTATAACTCGTTGGTTTTGTGATTTTTTTGTGTGTTTTTTTTTGCTGCTTTGTCCTCCACCCAGCTGCCCCCCCCAATAAAATTGCAGAAAAAATTATTGAATTGAGAACTGAAGCAGTCATAAATACCTACTGGTTGCACTTTATTTTTACTGCTGGGAAAAGTATAATATCTGGTGGAGTCTGGGAAGCTTGTAAACCGAAGTTTGTACTGCACCATCTACTCTATTGCACCTGTACTGTACATGGGTCAGCAATGCTGCAATCGCTAACCCCATCAAAGCCCGTCGTCATTTTAGTCATTTTAGGTGTCAACATTTTCCTGAATTCAAAACTGAATCAATCACATGATTATGCTTGGGGCCAGACCCATCTGCTCGTCTAAAAAGCCACAGTTTTTATTCCAAGCGTATTAGCAGCTGTACACTAATGCCGACACAATTGTCACAGCCTTACTTATGACAACCCTTTGGAATTCTGTGCGGAACACATCAGCATTCTGGGTCTGAAATAATCTGGTCATTGCAATTTGCAAGCACACCCCTCCTAATGATTACAGCGAACTGGTTTCCAGCCTCCTTGTGTCACTCCGTCCTCCTGTGATAGTGACGGCTGCGAGCAGCAGCACCAGTGAAATGCCAGGGATCCGGATGAGTGATGCAAAAGATAGAAGGTAAGCCTAGCTCTTCGGGCTGATCGCCTGCTCTCCTCCGTGCTCTACCATGGCTGAAGATGTGGGCACCTGCTAGAGTTACCAGAACGCCAACAAGGAGTTTGTAGAGACTTTCACCTGTCCCAGGGAAGAAGACAGCACCGATCTACTGCTGTGGCTTTGCCGAAGATCTGGGCAACTATTTTTCATATGATCACGGCTACATGTGGACCCTGAGGTGAGACTGAGGCGTTATACAGGGAGGTGGCACTATGAAAGCAATATATGTTGGAAGCGTAGTATGGTGAATGGGTACTAAAGTTCTTGGTGGGGAAATTGATTTGCATTTAGATCAATCAGACAAGCTGCCATAAACCCATATAAAGCAAGAGAGAATAACGTTTAAGGCGGGGGTAGGGTTCTTCATTAGCTGTTATAGTAAACGTTATCCAGTGATTGGATTTCCTGACAGCAGGTGCAGTAAATACATCGTATCTCAATAGACGTGAATTGCGTGGCACAGTACGAATGTGAAACGAAAATAAACCTCCAAGTCCACCTGAGCTAATAGATGTGTATCTGTAGAAGGTAAACCCAAAATCAAAGCAGGTACTTTGTAGGATGGAGGTTGAAACCATTGGTGCAGCTATAGGAAATACAGCTGGACTTCCTCTGCACTCCCAGTTGTAGACGTCAATTGGAACAGAACATTGTGGGAACAAATATGATAGTGCTTAGTGCTTTTAACTACTGTATGCTGCCAAATTTTTTGTCTCTATTTTTCTAAACCTGGGGAGGTGGGGCAGAACTGCACTCCTGCATTAAATTACGCAACTCTACCAAACTGGCACATAAAGGACTGAAGAGTACTGGCTGCATTTCTTATGCAGTCACAGGGTGACATAGTTTGCAGTCCTATAAGAAGCTTTTTTCTGTCCAAGTCTGATACCAGTAGATTGTATGATTACAACCACTGTATCATTTAAGTATCCTAGCTGATTGGTGGAAAGAATACACAAAATAAATGTGGAAAATTGTGAATTACAAATAATGTTCAATAGCAGATAGGGAATTATGTGTTACCAGGCATTATACAATGGGTAGGGAGAATCCTGCTTCCTGATAGGTGCAGAAGGTTCCAAAGCAGTGCAATTCAGGAATAGCAACTGCACTGTTACACTTATCTTAGTTTTGGTTTTACTGTAGACTCATTTTATAAGTGCAGTAAGACACCCCAGTGTGTGGGCTGCTGTTCCTGAACTGCACTTTCAGGTAGTTGAAGTCAGCACAAGTGCCTCATGCCTCACAACACACCTGGGCATGCAGCTCAGGAATAATAACCCACCGGATACTGGATAATACTGGATGATGTGTCACAGAGGGCAACTAGAGGGTTTTAGGGCCAACAGGGTCTCATAGAGTCAGTCAGGCTTAGGACTATGGACAAACTGCCATCTAAAAGTTCCTGTCTTCCATGACTTAACTTGTCTCATGGTAAGCTGACCTACCTTGTAGAAAGAGAAATAAGTTAGAGTTTAGTTTGTAACCTATTGTGTAAAACCAGTTTATTTTATTTTCTGTAAAATCTGTTCCCTACAGTGTGTTGTAATATCCTGTAGTATCTGTTTAATTGTCTTGAAATATTAAAAATATTCATAGATTCATAGAAGTGTGATGGCAGAAAAGGTCTGACAGGCCAACCTAGTCTGCCCATTTGTCTAGCTATCTGCTGACATATGCCCTCAACACTCCCATGCCTTTTGAAGCCTTCCAATGTTGCTTCTCCAACCACCCTCCATGAGCCTATTCCACTTATCCACCACCTCTCTGTGAAATAGTACTTCCTAATGTTACCCTGAACTGCCCCCTCCATCTGTGCCCCTCATCCTCTGATTTCCCTTCAGCTGGAAGATGCTTTCCACTGGCACCCAGTTTGTATGCTTAAGGTACTTGAAGGTCTCAATCATGCCCCCCCTCCTCTGTACCAGGGAGTACATGTTCAAATCTGTCAACCTTTCTTCATAGGACAGGTGGGTGAGCCCTTTTACCATCTTCATTGCTCTCCTCTGAATTTGTTCCAGCCTCCCCACATTCTTTTTGAGGTACGGCCTCCAGAACTGGACTCCATGTTCCAAATGCAGTCTAACCAGATGGGTGTACAAGGGTACTATGACCTCCACTTTTCTACTGGTAATCCCCATTCTGATGCATCCCAGCATTCTGCTGGCCCTGGTCACTGCTCTTCCGCAGTGCCTCTCACATTGACTGACAACTGCATCAGCCAACTGAACCTTTGGATCTGAGGGAAACCCTTGAGCTGTCTGCTGTTTGGGGTAGAGCTAAGTTGGAAGCTGGTAGAGCAACAGCCTGTCGAGTCCGAGCAGCCGTCCGCGTAGTAGTGGAACTGTGGAAGGCCTGATTTCTGGCTTGCGTAACTGCCTACTCCCCTGAGACACAGAAGGGAAGCGGTTTTCAGAATAAATCCAATCTTGTGTGAATGAAGAAGCCAAGTGTGACCAGGCTCACCCTGTAGAGGACTGAAGATTTTTGCTGAATACGATCAGTCTGGCAGGAGTTCTAGCTGCCCCTGAGCTCCCAGTTTGAGCAGAGACTGAGCGATTGGGACTGCAGAGCGTTTTGCCTGGTACAGTAAAAATTTCTATGCATATAAATGTTCTGTGTGCTGAAAGTGGGTCGTGATGTGAACTGCGTTCTGCTTGCTGGAAGCTGTGTCCAGCCCAAAAAGATTGAATCCGGGGTTATCCCCTTGTGGCTGGGCCTTGCCAGACTACCCTACTGCATGGAGGAAAGCCATCAACGAGAAACCTGTCTGGGGATCAGCCCCTGCTCCACGCCTCGAACAGGAACAACGCCTCATGAATTGTGTGAGCCCTGCTTCTCCTGGCCATCCAGAAGAGTAACTCTGTCTCAATTTTCGTCCATCCTGTGTCCAGTCCTGTATTGTAGACAACCATCAGGGCAGCTCCTCGCAATTTCAGTTTAATATAAGTGTGTCATCTGGTTTATTTTTATTTCTCTTGCTCGCTGACTGAGCCATCTGGCTCCGGATTACAAATAGTGTGTGTTGTGCAAATTGGTTTTTCCATCACAGGGCCCCGACCAGCTACAACACCGGCCTACCCCGGGCAACGGTCCTGGCTAGCCCACTATTCTCCACCTGGGTACCCAGAGAGTGTGACTGTGTTAGGGATTCTGAATGCATACACAGCTGGGTGATTGATAAGAGTATTTAGCTAATTAACCTGATTACGCCCATCCCATGTTCAAACCCCCAGAATAAATCAGATCTATCTTTTTCTGCATTCAGCCTGATTGTGGTGTTTGTGCTCAAGTACTGTACTGTTTCTATTTGCTCTGCCTAACCTTGTTTTGCAGGGAGTCCCCAGGGTCAAACCGGAGGAACCAGCCCTGGTGGTAAGTGCAAACAGTGTGGGTACTTGCAAGGTATATTGGTGGTATTGTGAAGGTAGTTACTGGGTATCGCTAGCCACTAGCGGGAAAGAGGGGGTTACACAGTAGTGGAGCCAGGTTTGGGATCATTTGGGAGCCAGGGAGGCCATTCAGTCAATGACAGGCTCCACAATGGGCACTAAACAGTGAATAAAGATGGTGGCAGGGCGCTACTCACACCACCATCATCTGAGACTTTTGAGGAGAAATTGCGTTGTTGCTGGTTGAAGGGAAAACTGTAGAGGACTTTAAGAAACTGTTCCTGCCACCTGGGTGTGTTCCTTCCCCAACACCCCCTCCCACTCCAGCGCCTGTTACTGCCTGCAGAGAAAAGCCTTGCCTCAGAGGCCTGCCCCCTTGTCAACATTACTACCAGCACCCCATTGGAACTGGTCTGCATAGACTTCTTGAGTTTAGAGCCTGACCAGTGAAACATTAGTAAAGTGTTAGTGGTTACAGATCATTTCACAATGTATGCACAATCTTTCCCCACCAAAGATCAAAAGGCAGCTACCGTGGCCAAGGTGCTAGTGGAAAATTTCTTCATCCACTATGGTGCCCCCCCAGTGGATTCATTCCAAGTAGGCAGGGTAGTAGTGATGCGACCTGGGAGCACAAGGAAGTTAAGGGACTTGCTCAGGATCACACAATATGCAACTAGGCAGCTGTGGGATTCAAACCCAGGTCTCCAGATTTGCAGCTCAGAGCCTTAACCCACTGCACCATACTGCCTCCTAAAAAGCAAACCTCTAAGATTGGCAGAAGGGACCTCGGTTTAACATGTTACTGTATCTGAAGGATGGTACCTCTAATGTGGTGGCCCCAGCGCTGCATTGCATGGTCAGTACTGAGTATGATCCGAGGACCTCAGTGCTGGACCTGACCTTGTGACCTTCCTCCTTGGAGACAACAGTAAGACACACTGATATGACCAATAACACTAATCAGTAAACAGCAGAAAGAGTTAAGTAGGGTATTGAGCTTAGAGGAGGGAGGTAGTAGGGCAGTGCCATAGACCACGTATGTGTAAAAAAGAAGATTGGGAGAATCATTTTAGAGACCAGTTTGTGATGATGGGAAGGGGGAGGGAGTCTTTCTGTCGATAGAGAGACATCACTCCAAAATCTCCCCCATTAGACTATGATTATGTTCTCGTATCACAAACCCCTCATATTGGCTGAAAGGTTGCTTGCTGTCCCCCGTTTATCACCTTCAGATTTTTGTATTTGAAAGTCTCAGTCATATTCCCCCTTTCCCTTCTTGACTCCATGGAGTACATATTCAGGTCAGGCAGTCTCCAAGTGTCCATAGGTCCCTGCTGCTCATGTACACTTCCATTGCTCTCCTTTAGACTGATTGTAAGCAGTACTCTAGGTGCAGCCTCACCAAGATTGTGAAATTTCTCCTTTAGAAAAGCTCTGCCAACTTGCATGGGGCAGTCTTGTGAATGTTACTTATGGTAACACCTAGGTCACTGTCCTCGAGGGCTGATCTAACCTGTCCCCCCATCCAGTGCTATGTTTTCAGGTTCCTTTTCCCTCTGTGCATGTCCTTGTACTTTTTGGCATTAAATCTGCATTGCCAGGTCTTGGACCACTTTTACAGTTTTGTTAAGTCCTCTTTCCTGTTCCTAAACTCTTTCTCATGGTCCTCCACCCTATCAGATACCTTAGTTACTGTCATTTGCAAAGAGGCACATTTCGCCTGAATCTCTCTCTAATGTCACATATAAACAGACTGAAGAGCACTACTGGGACTAACTTCACTACTTTACTGGTGGGAGGAAGGAGGAATGGGGTGCTCTTGGGTTAGGAAAGGGAGTTACTTTACTTAATTTCTTGGTGGAGGAAGATGAGATGCAGTGATACGAGGGTGGGGAAAGGGTGTTTCTTTTGTTTAGTTTTATTTTGGTCCCAGACAGACTGACATCAGCAATGGCAATGTGGGTCACATGACTGACTACCTAGGACATGAACAGGACTGGCAAAGTCTCGCATGACTTTAGTGGTCCATATAAATACCTTTGCACATTATGTCACGCGGCAGTGTGAGAGCAAGCAAGCAAGAGAGGGAGTACATGGGTCTGGTGTGATAGAGAGCAGTGATGAGTGAGAGGAGGACACTCAAGTGTGAAGTGGCAGAAAAAATTGAACAGGGTATCCAGTCTGGCCAGGGATGACTTGGGCACAACATTGTAGACTACATCACAGTGGGCAAATATTGGGAGGATCATCTTCGGGACAAGTTCATGCCTTGCCGGCAGAGTGAGGCAGTCCTGTATAAAGCACCAATCAAAGAAAAGGATTACCTTGTGTATTTGGCTTCCACCCACACATTCAGTCATTGCAATGTGAGCTGGCGTACAGGCAGATCAAGGGCAGACTAGTATAATAAATCCTTGACATGATGTGCCATTGAGAGAGATTGTTCAGCAGACCAGGTACAGATGGGGCAGAGGAGGAACACTGAATGATCTAGGAGCAGGACAAGGAAGCATTTTCGCTCAAAACTAGTTTTATCTTTCTTGTGGTAATTTGTATTTATCTTTTTTTCTTTTTTTTCCTTTCCAGGGCCCACAAGAACTGATTTGTCACGGCAGGCCATATCTGTGACCAACAAACAAAGGCTGTTTGCCAGCAGTAAGGTAGGAAAAAGGGGCATTTTTAAACAAATTTGGAGGGTACATGAAAGGAAGGGGGGATTGCAGTCCTTGGACCAGAAAAAATGGTTGATGGATTTCTACTACCATCACACACATTTTTTTTTTTCTGACCCAAGAACAGAACTCGATCCAAGATTGGGTCCCTCTTGGAGTAATACAGCATAGTAGAAGCCAAATGTCAACATATTGACTTTAATTCTGCATTGTAGCAGCATGCTTTTGTCTTACACTGAGAATACTGAACAGAAATATTCATTTAGTAAAGCTGCCTTCTGCTTCTCATCTTCCTCCCCCTGAGCCTGACCACCCTGTCACTAGTTTTGCACTGTCTGGTCTTGTGTGTATTAAAGGGACACTGCCAACCCCTTAGGATCCAAAGTGTCTTTAGTTTGGAAAAACACTTTTAATGACTGGTCACATTCTGTTCGATTGCTGATTAAAGTGTGGTTTGATTCCGATTCCTTTTTGTTATGTATAAAACAGACTGCCTACATTACTGGTGCTACCAAATAAAACGTGTTTGTTTATATTCACTTATCAATATCCACCAGTGGTGTAGGCGGGGTATGACTTGTTGTGTGGTGGTAACTGGTTTCAGCACAGAGATGTAATCTGTCCCAATTCCTGCACTGGAGTGCCCCCATGACTTCTGTCTCTGAGTGCCCACTTGCCCAGCAAGTAAAAAAACACCAACTGAGCCTTGGCTTGAACAAAAATTTTGGGGGTAATTTCAGGTGCTGTTTGAACACTTTGAGCACCTCCGTTCAAGCATGTAACCCTCCTACAGCTTCTGGGAGCCTAGTGACTCCCAGATCCCAGCCTTTATATAAAAATCTTTCATGGCATATTATAAAACTGGGTATGGGGTAGGTGGTTGATGGCACTGTTGGTTTGGCAGTAGTCCACAACAATTGCAGCTGCAGCAGACTCTAATGCCAGCTAGAGTCTCCCACACCCCTGATTCCACGGGAAAAAAATCCCCCTTAAATCATGGGTAGAGAACATGTAACAAAAGTGTGTTTTGTGTTCAAGAAAAGCCCAAAACTCACTACAGAATATGTAACCCCCCACCTGAGCTTCTCTGGGCTTAACAGGCCCAAAACCCTCTGCTATCATGTGTCCCGGTAGCACCCATGTAGAGTGCTGATTATTGAGCACTGTGCTTTAGAGCGACTCAATAATAGTGCTCTACAAGACAGCACATGCCCCCAAATAAAAAATCCCAAAGCCCTCCCATTCCCAAATCCCTTTTAAGGGAAACCAGTCCTTAGCCCTCATTCCCTACCCCCACAAGCCTTAGCCACCAATTAAGGCTTTTCCAAATAAAGTGCCCTCTTTTTTAAATATTGCCATTGGTCAGCAGGTGATGCTTAACCTGTTGTGTCACCTGGTATGGGAGTGAATTGTTGGACCACTTGACAACAGGGATTGGGGGAGAGAGAGAGAGAGGGGAAGGGAGAGAGACTGGATGTCAAGAGATCTCTCAGCTACTACGTGACAACCACCAAGGACCATAGGCAGGACAGAAAATGGCTGATCTTACTTCGAGAGGGTTCCTGCAGTAGGTCTTCACTTATATGTCTGCACCCCCTGGCGTCAGGACTGCATTGCAAACTTGTAGATAGTAATCATCAACAGGGTCTGCGCCCCATCGTAAGGTGATGTGCGCTAAAGGTTTGAAAGCACGGGTGGACTTTCTAGCTAAACTGAGAATCACCTCTGAAGCAGGCTCTAAGATTTTCGACAGTCCTCAAGATGTCAAAAAATACCTAGCTTCCCTGGAAATTCAACTGGATGACTACATCGACCCAGGGGCAATTAGAGGCCTACAGAAGCATCTTTGGCAACTGGTGGGAGGGCGAACCGTCCCCAGCTGGCAAGCAAGCAGCCAGTGGAGGAGCGGCACCTGGTCCAGGATCCGTTCGACCAAGAGACCCCTATAAATGAAGCAAGGCAGCAGGTGACCTGAAGATCATTATGGAGCTACAGACAGTGAGTGAAGACCTCCACAGGAACGTTTTTTTTTTTTCTTACCTATTTGTAAGGTGTCTGATAGGCTTGAGCCTCACTGGGCCTACTGGGGAGTGTTTGCTTTACTCATTTGTCTAGTTGTTGGATATCATTTTAAAAGGGTTGAGGGAAGCTAATGTTTGGAGATAAGGAGGAGGAGAGTCAAGGGTTAGGTACAATTTGAAGATTCAGGTATAGTAACCCTGAATTTAGGAGCCTTACACAAATTGGAGGTAAATATATTCTGGTCAGATCCTAATGGAGGAAGATGTGCAATTGCATAGATGGGGAAGGGATGAGTAACCCTGCCATACAGCTACAGTGGCGTGAAAAAGTATTTGCCCCCTTCCTGATTTTCTCTAATTGCATATTTGTCACTGGATGTTTTCAGGTCTTTAGACAAAATATAATATTAGATAAAGGAACCTGAGTGAACAAATAACACTTTTTTTTTACTTATTTCATTTATTTAATGAAAAAGTTAACCAACACCAACTGGCACTGTGTGAAAAAGTAATTGCCCCTAGTTAAATCAACCCAATTAAAGGGATAATTAGAGTCAGCTGATTGAACACAGCCAGGCTTGATTACAGCCAGCCCTGCTCAATATAAACCTCACTTATTTTGACCCTTACCATCAGAGTCACGTTGCCAGCACAAAGATTCAACAAGCACATTATGCCATGATCAAAGGAAGTTCTGAAAAGATCATAAAAAATATGTTGCCCTCTATCAGTCTGGAAAGGATTACAAAGCTATTTCTGAGGCTCTGGGACTCCATCGAACCACAGTGAGACCATAATCTCAAATGGAGAACACTTGGAACAGTAGTGAATCTTCCCAGGAGTGGGCGGCCTGCAAAATTACTCCAAGAGGCGCAGCGTAAAATCATCCAGGAAGTCTCAAAGGATCCTAAAACAACATCCAAGAACTGCAGGCTTCTCTTGCCTCAGCTAAGGTCAGTGTTCATGACTCCACAATCAGAAAGAGACTGGGCAAAATGGGCTTCATGTAGAGAGTAGCAAGGCGTGAAACCACTGCTAACCAAGAAGAACATAAACGCCATCTCTCATTTGCCAAGAAGCACCTGGATCATCCACAAGCCTTTGGGACAATGTTCTATGGACAGATGAGGCCAAAGTGGAACTTTTGGATGACATGGATCCCATAATGTCTCGCGTAAGCAAACACAGCATTCCACAGTAAGAACACCATACCAACAGTCAAACATGGTGGTGGTAGTGTGATGGTGTGGGGATGCTTGCTGCCTAAGGACCTGGATGACTTGCCATAATTAAAGGAACCATGAATTCTGCTCTGTACCAGAAAATTCTTAAGGAGAATGTCTGGTCATCCTTCCGTCAGCTGAAGCTGAAGCGTAGTTGGGTCATGCAGCAAGACAATGATCCAAAACACAAAAGCAAGTCCACATCAGAATGTCTAAAAAGAAGTAAAATTAAAGTTTTGGAGTGGCCTAGTCAAAGTCCAGACTTAAACTCAATAGAGATGCTGTGGCAGGACCTGAAACGAGCAGTCATGCTCGAAACCTACCAAATGTTACTGAATTAAAGCAGTTCTGCAAGGAAGATGGTTAAAATTCCTCCACAGCGATGTGAAAGACTGATATTGAATTATAGGAAGTGTTTGGTTGCAGTCATTGCAGCTAAATGTGGCATAACCAGTTATTAATGTAGTGAGGCAATTACTTTTTCACACAGTGCCAGTTGGTGTTGGTTAACTTTTTCATTAAATAAGTGAAATTAAAAAAAAACAAGTGTTATTTGTTCACTCAGGTTCCCTTTATCTAATATTACATTTTCTCTAAAGACCTGAAAACATCAGTGTGACAAATATGCAATAATAGAGAAAATCAGGAAGGGGCAAATACTTTTTCACGCCACTGTATATTGGGAGAAGAGGGAAGTGCAAGTTAAGTTTACTGCTTTGGTTCACTCACTGAGGCTGCTCTGCAGGAGTAGGTTAGGAGCAGAGCAGCAAGGTGCAGGGTTTGTTCACCAGATAGGTCCCCACTCCTCTGAGGGAAGACACCAGCGGAGGAACCAGCCCACTATTTCTTTGGTCCTGGGAGCTGCTGAGGTATTCTGTGGCCTCAGGAGTCTTTGAGGTGCCTGGGGCTGGCTGTTGTCATCTGGCTAACTTCTGGAGCGTTTTTCCATTTTCTTTGTTTCCCTTTGCATCGCTTCATGCAGTGCCTCCAATCTCCATTGGGGCTGCTATGTGAGTGAAGACAGTCCCTAACCCACCCTAAGATAGGAGAGCAGTCTGTCGGACACTCAATCCTATCTTCCCCCTGCCGACCCCCGACGACCTGAGTCCGTTCCCGAACCCGGGTCGCTGGCGTGGGTCAAGGTAAGGCGCCAATGCCTCAACCCCTACGCCACTTGGCTGGCCCACTGTCTTTCTGACCATGCTCCAGTAATCATGAGGCTTGCTCTGGCTCCTGCTACACATAACTCACATTGGAGACTAAACATTGGCCTGCTAAACTCCCACAGCTTTAAAAGAGTTGATTGGGGACACTATTAAGATGTATGAGAGCCATAATATGAGCGGGGAGACTTCAGAAGTTGTGAGATGGAACGCTCTTAAGGCGATCCTACGAGGGGTGATTATAAAGTTTGCCTCAGAATAGAAGAGAAGATGGGAAGGTAAACTGAGAGATCTTGAATTTCAACACAAGATTACTCTAAATGCAGCCTCTAAACATCATCTAGAAGAGCATCATTCAGTTTTGGAAACTGAATTACAAACCTAGCTGGAGGGACAATACAGGAGAATAAGGCAGGGGTATTACGAGGGGGGAGACAGAGTGGGGAAATTACTGGCAGCCAGACTGAGAGGAACAGTCGAGTAGGTTAATACTTCATATTAAGGATCCGACCAAAGGGGGAGCCCTAACCAGTAAACCAGAAGAAATAACCCAAATATTTGCCTCATATTATGAAACCTTATACTCTCAGGAATATATAGGTGATTTCGAGGAGCTCACAGAGGGTTTTTTCAGCAGGCCCACATTAGGACTCTCACTCGGGAAGCGAGGGACTCCCTTGAGGTAAATATTACAGGGCCAGACATACAAGCACAAATTAAGAAACTCAAAAATGGAAAGTCCCCCAGCCTAGACAGCTTCTCAGCTGAATTCTACAAGACCTTTGAGGCTCAGCTTGTCCTTTTTCTAGTATCACGGTTTCAGGAGATTTTGGAAGGAGGGAAAATACCAGACTCGTGGAGGGAAGCACAGCTTTCAATTTTACTTAAAGATGGAAAGGACCCTAAGGAGTGTGGATCATATCGACCCATTTCCATCCTGAACATAGATTTAAAATTACTTACAGGCCTGTTAGCAAGCAGATTACAGAGAGTGATCCCTTCATTGGTGCATGAGGACCAGACGAGGTTTATAATGGGAAGATAACTTCTGGATGATATTTGGAGGCTTCTGAATGTTATCATCTCCAAAAATCAACCCTCAACTTCCAAATAGCCATATCCATGGATGCAGAAAAGGCATTTGATAGGGTTAATTGGAAATTTCTAAAAGCAATCATGGATCGGATTTCGGCCCTACATTTTAGAAGTTATTTGGGTTGTATGCTGGACCAGACGGGTGGCACTGGTAAGAACTAATGGGATTAGCTCCTGCCTTTCTTTCTAACAAGAGGGACATGGCATGGTGCCCCTTTCCCCATCTCTTGCCCTAAGCCTTGAGCCACTTTCGTCTGGTGCATGGGAGTGAGAGGATTAGAGGGTGATGGCTGGTGGGATGGACCAATCAATTTCCTATATGTAGATGACTCCTGTTCTTCCTCTCCTCCCTGGACCAATCTCTGCCCTCTGGTTGACCTTCTTGGTACATTCGGAAAGATCTAGGGTTATAAAATCAATTTTCAGAAATCTGAGGCCTCCAGCAAAGCGGGTACCTGTCCTTCAAGTTTTAGAGCAACTTTCCCTTTAAATGGGCCCCCAGAAATCAAGTCCTGTACCTAGGTATCCAGATAGTGGTGGACCTGGAAAAATTATTTGCAGAAAACTATGAACCCTCTTTGCTGCCATGGTGAAAGATCTGGCTAGGTGGAACCTCCTGCCCCTGGGTCTAACAGGCAGGGTCAGCCACGATCCAAATGAACATACTTTCCAGGTTTCTCTTTCTGTTCTCCTCCCTCCCTATTAGAATCTCAGAATACCTACTGGAATAAGATAACTGGCATATAATGAGCTTTTGGAATGGCAGAGGCCAAGAATAGCTAGGGCAACTTTACAACTCCCCAAGGAGTCAGGTGGGCTGTCATTACCGAATCTTTTTAAATATTACCTGGCTGCTCAGGGAACGGTGGTGGTAACCTGGGTATGGCAGTGTTCTTCATCCCTTGGTACCTAATAGAGGATGCAGATGGGCTTCAAACCTCTATACACCCTGGCCCTGACCAGCACTCCCCAGACTTGGTTAGAACCATTAGAAACTGTCTGGTCAGACACAGCCTTCAGATTGTTCAGAAAATTAAAAGAGCACTAACACTCCTGAAGGTCTGAGCTCTCTCTCCTAATAAGACATGAGACAAGCTTTCTCCCTCCAATGCTAGATGCTGGTTATATGCGTGGGAAGGCAGGGACCTTGCGATTCACACAGTTTAGAGACTGGGAGGTATATCTTTTCAACGTGCAAAAGAGACGCTATTGGTCGAATAGGGAATTTCTTAGGTGCATGCAGATACGAGACTTTATCAACTCAGACAATAATATTCATTACCTCACTAGGCAATATACAGGGTGGGAAGACTTTCTCTATGGGGCAGTCAGAATTAAGGGTCCTCACCATTATATCTCTAGCATATATAAGCACTCAGGGATCCCAGTGGAGGTTGCATTAGATTCATTAAGGGAAATCTGGGAGCAGGAGACAGGCCTCCAAATAGATTCGTCCATTTGGGGATGCAGATTGAAGATAGGATGGAAGGTCTCATCAGTCCCCCATGGTGTGAATTTTTCTGGAAAATGTTGGTACTTTTTTTTAAATGCCACCAATCACATGCCATTATAGCACCTCATGCTCCAATATGTGCTGGAGGAACTGTGGCAATGTTGGCAGCCACTGGCACATCTTCTAGGGGTGTCCTCCCTTTCCCTTCTGGCAGCTGATTCAGCAGACCGTATAGGCTGTGTCCGGGGTCCTTCTTCCTTACAGTTTGAGGAATGGGTGCTGGGATTTCAGGGCCATTAACTCAGGGTGACACTAGAAACATTTTGCTAAGCTCCACAGCTGTGGCCTTAAGTCCATTACCGTCAATTGGCTGAAGCCCAACCCTCCCACTTTAGAGGAATGGATAGTTCAGATGAGGGGGGGTTATATAAATGGAGGCCCTTACCACCAAGTTATGCCTCATTTATGAGTTGCATGAACAAAGATGGAGAGCTTGGGAGGGATGGCTTTCATCCAGGAACCCACTGACCAGATAACAATAGAGTGCATAGTTTGGTAGGTTAGAACTATACTCTACATTAATTTTGTGGTCGGAGGTCAAGAGAAAGAATGGAGGGATACTAATAAAGGCTGAGCTGTGATTGAAGAAAATTTCATCTTTATTTTGATTGCATTTTGTTAATTAATTAACTTGTTCCCTTGTGTATCTGGGGTGCTTTGAGTCACAGAGTTTCCAGAATTTATTGTTACTGTAACTCGGCAATGATGAGACTCAAGTTGGGACTAATTTATTTGTTTTATTTATTTATTCTAGGATTACAAGTACCTTTGAGCCAAGGCTCTTTTACAAAGGTTCCACATCAGAAATAATAAACAACAAGGAAACAATAGTGAAATAACAGTAAACAATTCATGTACAACAGTGCTATTGAAAGGGGTCAATTATAGAAAGAGTAAGGGTAGAGGATGAGGAGAAGTGTAGGTAGTTAACAGAGGCAGCTATAGTAAGATGGTGAACACAGCTAGGAAGCATATGCCCACAAGGAATGGTAGGGTCAGGCACCCGGGGTGGCAGAGAAACAGGGATGGGAGGAGAGAGGAGGATGAAGATGCAGCCGAGGCATTTGTCAAAAATAAATGGGAAGGAGTGATAGAAGAGAAAGGAGGCAGGGTGGGGGGGGATAAGTGCTGTAACGGGGCAAGGAGAGACTAATGAGGTGGTATGAAGACCTGAGATTTGAAGTGGTGCCTCAGGAGCTAGGGATGGGGCCTGGGGCTTGAAGTTAGCAGTATCTAAGTTAGGATTTAAGCTGTGTAGGTCATCATCTAGGAGAGGCAGTCACAGGAGCTAGAGGCAATGAGATGGGCCCGGAGTCTGGTTTTGAACAGACCTAGTGTTGAGGAAGAGGAAATGGTGTGGCTGAGACCATTCATCCATAGAGGAACCCTATAGGTGAAGAAGCATTGGCCCTACATAGTTCGACAGTGAGGAACTTGTAGAATCTGGGTTGTCGATCTCCTGGTGTTCTGTCAGTTGGTGTTTTGATGTAACAAGGCAGTAACACTGGGGGGTGTGAGGCCAAGGTTGATTTTCCCGCCATAGCAAATGTGAGATACTTTATACGGGTTGGAGAGCTGAGCCATCCGGATTGTCCAAAAGGGCCCAGGTGTTTCCTGTTCTGTGGACTACTCCTCCCACTCCCTCCTTGCATGGTGCACATTAATGCTCTGGTGCACGGCAACCCTACCAGTGTCATTCACGCTGGATACATGCATATCTTGGCTGCTGTAGTTCCTCCGGCCTCCACCAGGGGTCACCAGCACACCGACAATCCACCCCATTCTGCCCGGTGAGGAAAACACCACAAGGGCACTCATCCTCAACCCTCCTTGGCTGAACCCCGATGGTCCGAGCTCGTTCCTGAACCCAGGTCACCGGCGTAGGTGATGTGTGGCATCCAGCGCCAGCCCTCAGCACCACCAGGCCAGCATTTGCTGATGCTTTAAACAACCACTTCTTTGACTACACTAAGATCTTCCCCTTCAGCAGGTGGTGTAAATCACATCGCTCCTCCATATCACCTGGTCACCTCCCTTTTTCTTCAAAAGGACTAATACTTCTGAAGTTTATAGGTTGCCACAAAGGTCTTTGAATCCAAATCTGCAGGCATTGATTGTGCAGAACCTAGTCTCCTCAAGACTGCTGCCTATGAGCAGGCTTCACCTATAGCCAGACTTTCAACCTGTCCCTGAATAATGGCATTAGGAACATAGAAACATAGAAATTGACAGCAGATAATGGCTGATAGGCCCATTCAGTCTGTCCATTTTCCTCCTACTGCAAAAGCCACAGACCCTGCTTGATCTTCGGCTTTACCTTCTCGCCCTGTTGATAGGGTTCCTCTATGCCTATCCCATGCATTTATGAATTTCCCCACTGTGTTGGCCCCACCACCTCTGCTTGGAGTCTGCTTCATGCATCCACCAACCCTTTTCTGTAAGAAATACTTCCTCACATTACCCCTTAGTCTAATCCTTCCAACCTCATGTCATGCTATCTTGTTCTCTAACATTTTCTTTCTAGATCTAAATCGGACCTGGGGAAATTCTGAACAGTGAAAATAAAACCTTTCTCTGGAAGCAGCAACAGAGGCATAGCTGCGGCTTGAACTCGAGCTGAACTTTTCTAAAGGTACACTTTTTTCTTTCTTTTCTCTCCATCTACCATTACAGCAATGTTGCAATGTTTAGGTGCACAGTTTGTTTTGATGGAAGCAGTCCCACACATACTGCAGTAGTGGGGTTGTTGGCTATGACCTCTTCGCACGACCTGCACTGATTGATCACTGGCAAGACTTTGGACAATTGATGTTTTTAAATCAAACCAGACATTGATTGGAAACTTAATAGGAAATTTTCTTTAGATGGAAATCTGTACTTAAGGAACTGCCTACAGATGAGAATTTGAGATAGAAATGGATGAGGGAGAGGTTTGGTTTAGATTGAGGGGAGAATGATTAGTAAGTGCATTCCGTGTTGTTCTTCGACCTACTGAATTTGGGTCCACTGACTAAGAAAACCGGAAAAGGTGCATGAATGGTTGGGGCTGCCACTTAGGCATACACTGTGGTCCAGGAGGGTGAGTGAAACCAGCAGTATTATGCTGCTTGGTTTAGAACTGGGGAGCTATGCCTCCCCCCCAGATATGATTGCCTAAAGTTAAAGGTTATGAACAGCCCAGGGGAGATCGCTGGGTGATCCACGGCAAATTGAGGGTTTCAGTGTCTGGCAATTACCCTCTGCTACCCCATTGAGTGGTACGTTCCTTTCCATCCGATTCTATGGAATTGGACCTACATATTGTAGGAGCTTGAGCCTAGGCTTGTTTCTCCCCCACAATAGTGGGGTAACTCCAGCAAAGTAATACACCTAGGAAGCAAATTAAAAGTGTTAGAAAAAGAGGGGCCGTATAAACGCAGTAAATGATGGTCTCAGGTGGTCCGGGAAGTAGCAGCATTGAAAAGTGAAGGCAGTGCATCGGCTGTAAACAAGCAGTTACAAGTTGTTTTATGAGCTGTGAAGCCTACTGAAGGAACTATCTTTTGGAAAGTAGTAAACTTAGAAAACTGATTTACCTGCCCTTCTGGGAGGTGCTGAACTTTATCTGAAACTTAATTGACTCTTAAGGTGTTCGCTGGAACAAATGTGCTTTTAATCAATAATATACATCAATCTGTGGTATAGCATGAGATATCACCACATTTTGGGTGTGTTAAGAGATGGGGAGCAGAGCTGATAGCCTTGAGCCACTCAGAACATAACATTATCTCATGACATACCACACTCTGAAAAACATTCTTGCGATTATAAAATGACTCTGAAATGTTAGGAAAAGACTGATCTTAATAATTGTATTTTGAACCGTAATGATATACTGAGATATTGTCATGGGTCAAAGATTGATTCAGCCACTGTTCACACCACTGCTATTCAACAAGATGTTGGCTTGCGCCTGCTCGAAGCCAACTATAATAATAAAAAGAGAATGACAGAACGTTAGCCTCTAAATGGAGATAATTCCCAAGGCATTTCAAACAAATCATGGAAATTTTAATAAAGCAATATTGCATGACAGGGCACAGTGAATCTTATGAGTAAAATGCTGTGACTCTTAGCTCGTCTTCCAAGGAAGCTGGTTTTAAGACCGGGAGTGTTCCTAGCAAGATCCAACGGACGACTCTCTACCAGTGCGCAGAACTGGGCCTGATGGTGGACTAAATATACAGGATCTTTCTCACCTTTTTTTTTTTTCTGTTTGGTATAGATGGCTTCACAGATCTGAAGCCTTTTGAATGGACATTGGGTGCACCAGGGATTTGGGGTTAGGTATGCAGCATAGCTATTTACTGCTCTATACACTGGCTGGTATTAATTACTTAGAGTTTATCGTTGTTTGTTACTGTTTTGGGGGCTCCGGGGTTGATGGTTGTCTCGCATGGGCTGCTGAGAGGTTAATCATGTGGCGTGAGACAGACGGAGTGCAAGAACCCGAACCGGGTAAGTTGTCAGGGGGTCAAGGAGAGGCTGGGGGACCTGTATAAATCACGACCCACTATAAGCTCACAACACACTTCCACATGTAAGGAAATTCCACTGCACCAGCCAAAAGGCTCTCCGATCACAATTAAAACTAAGAACCTCTGCCTCAGTGGCAGGTAAAGATGGGATCAGTAGCCGTGGTCCCACGACCTATGCCGAGGGTGGTGGAATTAGGATTGTACTGCTCAGGGACTATTGGAGGCAGAGACTGTGGAGGGTTCAGAAGGAGTTGGACAGGAATAGGGAAGGTGTGCTGGAAAATTCTTTTGTTTTTTTTTTGTTTTGGTTGGGCCTGGTTTGGGAGGGTTTGTGCGAGTTGACATTGTCCACCAGTGAATGCTTAACTTGTGGTGGCACCTGATATGTAATAAGATGTTTTTACTATCACACTTTGTCTTCCAGCAGGAAAGCTCCTGATTGTACATCTTACAGATCGACAAGAACATCTGTCTCGTAGAGGGTCCTGGTTCGAGCTTTTCAGAGATTATCGAACATCAGTTTCTTCATTTGTCAAGGTTAGTTCTATGCATTACATGTTGTGCCTAATATGGGAGGGAATTGGGGTACAATAGAACAACAGGAATGATACAATTGTGTGGTGCTTGGTTTATGAGGGTATTGGGAGGCCATTAGATGGGAAAAGTGAGGTTGTTACACTGTGTACAGGCAGGGTAGGGGAGATAGAAAGAGTTAGAGACAGAGACAGCAGGGACCAAAGATACATTTATAAATTTATCTGCTCATGACAGGTTGCATTGTGATTTTTTTCTTCTAAAGCGATCAAAAAATGTTCATGCAATAGAGCTCCTTTGAGGATATACACACAGCTATCTCCTGCATAGTTCTTTTTTTTTGCGCACGATTGGAGCTGTCTACCGAACGTTCATAATGATGCCACCATTCTGAATCTCACCACCATTCTGAATCTCGCCTTCAGCAATCGAAGAAACTGGAAAGGAATTAGAAACATAGAGGTTGATGTCAGATAAGGACCACAAGGCCCATCCAGTCTGCCCATTTCTTTTTGTACCTTATAAATGTGCCATTGGCCTTTGCTCCATCAGTGGCCTATCTATTCATACTCATTGCTCCCTTATGCCTATCCCATACCTGTTTGAAGCTCTGCACTGTATTCATAGCCACCACTTCCTGAGGTAGGCTGTTCCATGCATCCACCACCCTTCCTGTGAAAAGAATTTCCTCACATTCCCTCAATCAGACCTCTAATCTCATGCTGTGTCCTCTTGTCCTGCTATGTTTCTTATATTTAAACATGTTAGACTCACCTTGTTAATGCCCTTAAGGTGTCTGAATGTTTCGATCATATCACCTCTCTCCCTCCTTTGCTCAAGGGTATACATATTGAGCTCTGTTAATCTGTCCTCAATGTGCTTTTGGCAGCCGTAGTGCAGTGTTGTGAAGGTTGCAAGCTATTTTTTCTCTGGCCTTTAATTGTATGAAAATTTCAGGAAAGTTTTATTGCAAAAAAAAAAAGAATGTAACATGATGAGGCTCATGGGAAATCATGCTTACTTACAACACAGTGGTATTTTCTTCAGTTGCAATTCAGTCTTTCTGTCAAATATGCCAATATCTGGATTAAGTTGCCACGGTCTAACAACACCTCATGGTCAGCTCATTAAAAGGGTAAGGTTTGGTTATCTTTGTCTAGCAGCTGTCCAAAGCTAACATATGGGTTGCAGCCTTGGGGAAATATGGAACCGCTCGCTGGAGGATAGCTCTGGTGATTCAGCTACGGAGGATGAACTGTTGCTGATAATTTGTGGGCTTCGAAGAGCTCAGTGTACACACAGAATCCATGACACCTGTAACAGTTCATGTACATGAACTGTCCCATCCTGTGCTAGTTTCACCACTGCTGTATTTTCCCTTCATGAAGACATGCAGAGAAATAGCAGGCAAACACTGGTTGTACTACATGGCATGTCATAACTTGTGAGCAAGGTCATGTTGTGTGGCATATAATTGTCACTATCACATGGTATCAACAGTGGCCAGTCAGTGACAGTGGAGAGCACAGACACTGTGTGTTATGTCATGTCTGTTCATTGGAACACCAGGCCTTTACCAATGTGATGTATTCCGGACCATCTATTGACACAAAGTGTCTGTGCATTATCCACCATGGTACTGGGTCTAGGCTTGCCTGGACATGACACAGAGGCTAGGCTGGCATGTGGGAGACACATATGTACTGTATTTGGCACGCAACTATCAACTATGTGGATCACCAGTGTCGTCCACATATATCAGCATCGGGTGGGGACATGGTGGGTGCAAAGCACTGCCTCAGCTCACCTCCATGTTCTCATACATCATGCAGTCTATTGTACCCTGAGTAATTGTGGATGGTGGTTGTCATGGTGCAGGCACACTGCGGACAATACATACATAACAGCACTGTCTGTGGGATGTGCAGAACACCATGTCCCATGCTTGGCAGTACCTGTCAGTGGATGTTACCTCTCTATCGACACAATTGTACACAGCACCTAAGGCCTTGTGTGCAGAGCATCATCACCTGTATAGTTATCAACATCTTTGTTGGTCAAGATGACATTGTACAGATTACACTGACCCCTGACACAGGCACATGCAATGCAGTGTATATACATTTTGGATGTGTCACTATGGAGGGCTACAGGTGTCAGATCACATGATGGTGACAACTGGCATGTCTGTGTCATGTCTGCATGATGGCAGATGCAAGTGTGAACACTATGACTTGATGCCACATGGTCACATGATTGATATGGGTCACAGACATGTCATGGCAATGGGGGATGACATCAGTTAGCATATGTTACATCGTGACCATGGACACTACAATGGTGCGGGCTGGGGGACAGACATGGACTGTGCAGGACATGTGAAGTACATTAACAGCATGACTCACATCACAGTTCTGCAAATCCATCAAATCATTCCTATTCCTGGTGGGGTCAGGGAGTGCACATGGTGTCCATGGGAACAGCAGTACTGTTGTGGGAGGCATGCAACCTTGGGCCTCTGTGCCTAGCCTCCACACTGCATGACACTGTACTGGCAGTACTAGATGGATGTTTTTCTGCAACAGACATGTTTACCATACAACTTCGGCATCCCAGCGTAGTGTTGGGGCAGGCACATGATGGCTATGTTCCAATGGGTGTCTACAGCCATACATGTTGTGTCTGTGGTGTGGACATCAAATTTATTGCATTGGACTAGACCTCCAACAGTGTCCCACGTGACATGCTGCAGCACAGTGTGTTGTGTCTCTGCAGGGGACACAGGTGTGCCAAGGTGTGCTCCTAAATTAGTGGCATACAGGTAGCAAGGTGGTGGTGTTAAATAGGCCACAATCATGGGACACATTGTGAGACATTTGTGCCATCCTTTATGGATCCAAGCACCACGCAACTGTATTCTAACACTAAATGGGGTTTTTTGTACAGGCCAGGCAATGGCAGGCTTATTAAAAAAAACATATTTGACTTGCACAATCTGGGGGGGGGGTGGGGGAGAGAGAGAGAGAGAGAGACTGGATGTCAAGAGATCTCTTACCTGGTACATGACAACCACTAAGGACCATAGAAAGGACAGAAAACAACTGATCTTACTTCAAGAGGGTTCCTGCAGTAGGTCTTCACGTATAGGTCTGCATCTCCTGGCATCAGAACTGCACGGCAAACTTGTAGCTAGCAGTCGTCAGCAGGGGCCGTGCCCCATCGTTGGGTGATGTGATGTCAGCATGACTATAAAGGGGGGCAGTCCCTTGCCCGTCATCCAGTTCTTTCCCGCCATTACCTTATTTATCCCTTTCAAGTACTTGAAGCTCCCAATCATGTCTCTCCTCTCTCTCTCTCTCCCTCCCTCTTCCCTGTCTTCCAGAGAGTACATGTTCAGTGCCTTCAACCTTAATGTGGATGCCCTTTCTCCCCCTTCGTGCAGGACTCCGTCGCTTGTCCCGATGCCAGATGTCCTGATGAGTCTCACAACCTGGACCTATTGACCAGCCTTTGCCTTTGCCCTAGCACTGTATCAGGTCCCGCACCATGCCCTCTTATTCTTCTCAGCTGCCATCCCTCCATAGGATGTCATGATGCCGGACGCCAGCAATTCTATAATGATGGCGGGTCTGACCTTGATTCCCTCATTGCTGGATCTGATGACGAGGATGTATTCCAGACTCACTTGTTGCTCCTTTGTTTGCTTTGGCATGGTCCTCCCCACCTCCTGCTCCTGCCTTGTCCTGTTTTCTATCTCTGTGATGTCCTCTCCAAACCCCTCTCTCCTACTTGTGCTGTTTCTTATCTTCCACGCCACTTCTCCGTCCTGGTTAGTAAAGGTGGGCGACATGAATGTGGGGTGGTCGAGTTAGGGTATGAAGATTTAAGGGTTGGCTATTGGTCTGGTGGGGTCCAGTGCCAGGAAGAGGGGTCAGAAGGGGGCAAGTGACAGCATTGAAGAGGGTCAACTAGGGGAATGTATTCAGATTAGAGTATGTGAGTGGAGAACCATAGTAACTTTCCTGTTCTCTTGCCTTTGAATACCAATCTGATGCACTGGTTTGTTACTTCCATTAAGGCTTCCTTTAGATGCTTACACTGTTCTTCCCTCCCCTCTTGCCCCATTCTCTCCAGAGCTCTTTGAGACCTCGCCCCATTTCAGCAAAGTCAGCATTTTGAAATCCAAAACCTTTGTCCTAGTATGACTTGAGTTAGTATCTATCCTTATGCTAAACTAAACTATATTGTGATTGTTGGATCCCAGTGTGGGGAGTTTTGAGAGAGTGAGATTAACCACCATGCTATATTAGGGTGCTATAGCACATGTTATCAAAGTGCATGTTTGGACAATTTGACAGTCGAACTGTGATTCTGTGGTGGCACAAATTATGAAGGTGCATGTTGTGCCAATTTGACAGTTGCATGTTATCAAGTTGCATGTGCCAATTTGATGGTCTAAGTGAAATTTGTGATTGCATGTTATCAAGGTGCATGTTGTGCCAATTTTTCAGTCGCATGGAACATTTGTGATAGCGCATGTTATCAAGGTGCATGTTGTGCCAATTTGTAGTCGCATGGAACATTTGTGATAGCGCATGTTATCAAGGTGCATGTTTGCGCAATTTGATGGTCTAAGTGAACATTCATGATAGCGCATGTTATCAAAGGTGCATGTTGTGCCTAATTTGACTGTCGAAGTGAACTAGATGCTTCTATTATAGTGAAGAGGTGCAAAGAAGGAATTCCATTAAAAGGGTCAGTGAATGAACTTAACTGATTGCCCAGGCAACAATGGGACAGTGAACCAAAAAGGAATATCACCTATCCCAACCGGGATACTACAGTCACTTGAAAATTGGCCATCTAGGCAGAGAGCACTAGTCTTTCTAATCATCTTTACTAAAAACAAATTTTCTTCTATTTGTTAACTAATTTTATTCCTTTATGTCACTATTAATATTATTATTATAATACTTCTTCAACAGTAATTTTTTCTTATGCACCATTACACTGTAATGTAGTCTGATGCACCAGCAGTATCTATCCACTATCGGTTTCTTATCTCATTACTGTATCTTTTTCATATTAACCTATTGTTGTTTCTCTTTCGCATGCCTAACAGATGAGGATCCTTCACCATCAGATAAGTATTTTCTACTAGAACATGTCATATATTAATAATTTATTAAGAACTATGGATCCTTTGTGACTCCATTCCTGTATTTTATTTTTCAGTACTTGTCGGACATACGTCCCTTCAAGATTCTGCTTCGGACTCAACAGTATCTTGGTAAGACACTCTCACATATTACTTGATTGTGTTTGGTATGGGAGGGGTTGCATGGATATGTGTCCTATAATCCCTGATCTTGCTTCGAGGGCTCTTGCAGTAGGTAAGTAGCAATAATACCCAACAGGTGGGCGGTATTGTGCTATACCGGACCGTCTCCAGGGCTGTATGATGCCCAATGCTGCAGGTGGAGGCCTTATAGCCCTGGAAGGTCAGTAAGCATCACTGCCCACCCTGGAGTGGTATTATTGCACTAGAAATGGGCTATCTGTGGCACTTTATATGGGATTAAAAAATTAAAGGAAAAAATAGGGTAAGAATTAAGTTTTTTCTTTGCTCATAAAGTAGTGCCACCTTTTCTGAAGGCTATTCCATCCCCTTTGCCACCTCCACAGAGCTTTTCTCTTGTTGTCATCTGTGCCAACCCTCACCCCTAGCATCAGCTCCTCCAGAACAACACAGTTTATTATAAAGTCCCCCTTAGTCTCTTTACATCGCTGTTTAGTGAAAAAAAAAAAACGTTTTCTGCCCTACTTACGAGTCTTTTTCCCACCTCGGAACTTGCAACTGTTAGCGCGGCCCTACATAACTCTGCAATGTAAAGTCACAAAATGGAGACCCAGAGGATGTTGTGGCACAGCATTGTTCTAAATGTTCAGCCCCACCACTTTCTCTGGCAGGATGTTCCACTAGTCCACCACTTGCCTGTGAAGAAATTCTTCCTCACGCTTTCTCTTAATCATCCCTCCTCCAACTTCATCCCATGCCTCTAGTCCTGGAACATCTTTTCACTTAAAATAGTGCATTCCCTGCACCTTGTTCCTCCCTGTAAGATACTTGTCTCTACTACATCCTCTCTCCCTCCTCTCCTCCAGGGAGTACATGTTCGTGCCTTCAACCTGTCCCTCATAGATCTTGTGATGCAATCCATGCACCATCTTTTGTTGCCTCTCCTGAACCTTCTCTACCCTGTCTATGTCCCACGAGGTAGGTAAGGTCTCCAGAACCTGCACAGTGTACTCCAGGTGCGGCTCCTCACTAGTGTCTTGTATAGTGGAATTATGACCTCCCTTTTCCTGCTGGTGATGCCCCTGCCTATGTATCCCAGCATCCTATTTGCTTTACCTGCTGCCTTGTCACACTGTTTCCTGCCTTGAGGTCATCAGAGGCGATAACCCAAGATCCCTTTCCTGCTTGGTGCATGCTATATCCTCACCCCCAACTGATATATTGTGCACAGGGTTTTTGTGCCCCATATGCATTATCTTGCACCTCCTTGCATTGAATTTCAACTGCCAAACCCCTGACCATTCTTCACATTTCTGCAGGTCCTTCAAACAACATGAGGTCTTGCTGTATTGTGACTTCTGTTCGATGGTCCGACAGCGCTTGGGCTGTCCCGGGAAGAGGAGTTGGTTCCGTGTGGGTGAGTTCTGGCGGGCGCTGTTGTTGGGGCTTTGTCTGGACAGTTTCAAACTGAAACTGTCAGATTCTTTACTCCCCTCACTGAACAGTCGCTCCGGAGATCTCTCCTTCTCAGCTCGGTTCATTTCTCAGTTCAAACAAGTTAGTTTTGGTTCATTAAACCGGCAAAAGTTCCTAAATTACGCATTTCGGTTCAAAGCTCTATCATGGTAAACCCGTAGTACAGCTATCTTTACATTTTAGGGTTGTTAGATTTTAAATTTGTTGCAATACGGAAGCCTGAAGTGACTCTTAACAGATCTGACTTTCTGCCATAATTCCACAACCCCCAGCTGCCCATTTGGAGGCCTGTAAACACAGATGCAGTGTGCTGGGTGATCTGAGACAGTTGGGGGTGTACGAGTGCTCACGTGCCGACTTTCTCCAGTGTGTTAGATATAGAAAATCACAGCAATAATCTGCCCCAAACCCTGTGACCGACATGTTGTCCTCCTCACCCCCTTACAGAACCCGGAAAGACGGCAGCAATCCCTGAAGCCCATATTCTGGAAAAGAAGAAGATGAGTTCAATGTAAAAGGAGCTCAAAACAAAGGCAGGTGTCCACTTCTACTGTGCCTATTTTGTTAATACTATAGTTCCTTCCAGGGTGGATTTGCACAGGCAGCACCGACCTTCCAGGGCTATAACGCCCGCCCGCGGCATCAGGCCTCACACCCCTGGGCGGTCTGGTCAGCATAATACCGCCCACCTGTTGGGTATTATTGCTACATATTCACTCAGTTCCCAGCCAGCGTGAGAAATGTTATGTATGAAAGTATCATCACATAGGTTGCACCATCTGAGTCTTCAATGGATGCTGCTGATAAAATCAGTTCATCATTTAAAAGATAATATATAATAATACATATTTTCACTCACTTCTACTTGTACAGTAGTTATTTGTTCATGTAATATACTGTTAGTATTATGACACAATATCAAACAAATGTAATCAGAAGAACTGAGAATTGAATTCACAAACTATAAACAATACTTTGATGTATATGCTTTATTAATAAGACATAAAATTGGTTGCTTTTATCACTGAATTAAATGTATGATGTGTTCTTGCAAATGTTTAAAGGTCAATTTAATAACACTTATCCTGACTTGATCCCTTAGAGTTTTTCTTTTGCATCATCTTCTTTATTGGACAGTATCTGAAAAATCAGAAGAAGAGAACAATGGTTTATTTTTACATTTATCAGTTCAACACACATAGACACTTTTGGAACGTTTGACTTTTGATGGATATAAGCTGTACTGTGAATTGTTGATCCTAACTTGATATATGTGAAGTTCTTCCTATGTTGTGATACTGCATATTGTATGGTTAATTAAAGTTGCAAGTTCAAAAACAAGAAAGGTTTCAATTCTTGCGATTTTTCTGACTAGTATGGAATACACTATCTGTTTATAACCAGGTAACATCAGGAGGCATTACAACTCACTGGAGGGTGGTAACATGCAGACTGATGTTATACAGTCATAAACTCATAGTGATATATTGGGGTTGGAGATTGGTACACTAGTGAATGCTTAACTTGATAAGTTGCACCTGATACGGGATGGGATGTTTCTATTATCATATCACTGTGTCTTCCTCATGTGTGTAAATGAGCTTGAGTATTCCGTTAAAGATATTACATGTAACTCTTCGAATATAACTTATTTTTTTGTCTTTCAGGTTGATTCCTTGCAGTATATTTGACATAATTCATCAGAACATAGAATATTTTGTGGTACGCTGAAAATATAAATCAGTGCACAGTGGGAGTTGGGGGAGTAGGTTTATTGAGCCAAACTGGTATTCATAAGGGCTTCAGTTTTCATATTATTGTTAGAATCACCCCACAGAGATAACTTGCAACAATGATGTGTTTTTTTTTGTTTTTTTTTTTCTCTACACTTGACAGAACAATCATCATGGCAGCAAAAAATGACTGCATTGGATGTTTTGGCGAGATCCAGATGTGTAGTGAGTCCCGATTCGAATCTGTATAGTGAAGAGGATGTTGGAAGAAAGATTGTACTAATCTGGATCTGTGGAAGCATCGGAATGAGTCTTCTGAAGATGAAGAAGTTACTGATCAAGATTACATGCCGATGTGGAGCAAGAAGATCATAAAGAGACCCCCACAACATCAGTAGGTGCAATGCATAAGAAGACCTCGTGGTAAAAGGGCTCGGTCAGCAGAACAAAGCGTTAGGAAGAGAAGATCACTGGGAAGAGGTGACAATCAATAAGTGACAATGGACAATTTATTCACTGCAACTTCAGGTCTCAAGTACCAGTCCCAGAAAGTCCACTTTGGATTTGTACAACTGTTTTGCCTGACGGATGAAGATTTGGAGCTATTGTATGGGAAACAAATAGATATGCCGATGATTTTTTCTGTCACATCATCGATGATTTGCCACCACATTGAAGGGCCAGGGCTTGGAAGATGACTGACAAAGAAAGAACTGAAGAGGTTTTTTGCATTATACATTGCGATGGGACTGGTAGTGAAGAGCAGTAAAGATGAATACTGGGATTGGATGAAGTCACCTACACACCATTCTGGGGCAGTGTGATGGCAAGGAACCGATTCAACCTGGATTTTTTCTTTTCTCCACATGGCTGACAACTCGAATCGAAGCCTAGAGGATGGGAGTGGATTGATCAACTTTTTCACATTAGAGATACATGAGCGATTCCTGAAGAGATCACTAGAAACCATTTTCCCCGACCGGGACCTCTCCTGATGAAGGTATATGTCTGTGGAAGGAAATCTAAGTTACAGAACATTTAATCCACAAAAACCAGTGAAGCACGGAATCAAGGTGTACACTCTTATGTGAATCAAACCCGGATACATATGCAACTGGCAATTCTATACAGGCAAAGTCGATTTAGAACAGAGCAAGGACATACAGAGTTTGTTTTGATCTTGTTAGAGACTGCGAGGGAAAGGCTACAGGATTTACACAGACAGATACTACACTGGACCTCAACTCTACACAGATCTATTTTTATCTGGAGTTGGTGCAACTGGAACTGTTATGCCCAACCATAAGGGAATACCTCCAAAATAAAAGACATAAAGCTGAAGATGAAAGAAAAGGTTATCTTCAGGAAGACACCAATGCTCTGTATGAAGTGGAGAGACAAGAGGACATATACATGCTGTCAACAACATCAAGTACTGAATTTGTTGATACCGGAAGAAAGGATTGGAGACTGGGGAGTCGATAAAACCAAATGTATACTGGACTACAACAGATACATGGGTGGAGTGGAAAAAATGATCAGCTGGCAGGGTATTACAATTTTAACTAGCGATGCAGGAAGGTATGGCAGAAGGAGTTCTTTATTTACTGAATGCCATGTTAATTCAGAGGTACATAATGTACAAGAAATTTTTCCCAGAAAGAAAGAAGATGACGACTTTGAATTCCAACTAACTGTAGTTAAAGAACTTGTAATGACCAGCAAAAAAATAGATGATCTTCTACGGCATAGCCAAAACGGAATCGATAAAATTGATCCATGCTAACGACTGCAAGGAAAGCACTTCCCATCAAAAATACCAAGAACACCAAAGAAGCTGTACCTCATCTAAGATGTACAAAGAAAGGGAAGTATAAGGAATCGACCTACTGGTGTGCAGATTGTGGTAAGGGCCTGTGTGTAGATAAATGTTTCTCCTA
The DNA here is from genome assembly GCA_016271365.2 of Neoceratodus forsteri. Taxonomy (NCBI): domain Eukaryota; kingdom Metazoa; phylum Chordata; order Ceratodontiformes; family Ceratodontidae; genus Neoceratodus; species Neoceratodus forsteri. The sequence continues at coordinate 601,829,098 of CM057456.1, read as the reverse complement.
ATACCATTCAAAGATGAAATACGGGATGTCCTGATCAATTACAAGCCGTATAGCTTATTATTGAATAGTAAATCGCTTGACAGGCGCAGATTCCTCGGTATCAAGATCGAGATGGTGGAAATAGTCAGGTATTGCATGTGCATTGGACACTTCATGGCATGTTTTATAGTTGCTGTTTCCCAGTGTGGATGACATGGGGTGTCCTTTGGACCCATGGAATGGTTAATTGGTATAGATTCCCTGTATCGGACCAGATGGTGGAGTGATCGAGATGTAGTATAGGTGGAGATGCTGAGTGCTGCATCCCGGAATGGACTGCACAAGACTCTCTATCATAGTCAGCATTGCGTCCATTGGACACCATGGCATGTTTTATAGTTGCTGTTTCCCAGTGTGGAAGCCATGGGTGTCCATTGGACACCATGGAATGGTTAATTGCTGTAGATTCCCTGCATCTAGACTGAGATGGCGGAGTGATCGATGTAAGATAGGTGGGAAATACCGCGTTGCATCCTGGAATGGACTGCACAAGACTTCCTCTATCATAGTCAGCATTGATGCGTCCATTGGACACCATGGCATGTTTTATAGTTGCTGTTTCCTGGTGTGATGACATGGGATGTCCTTTGACTCATGGAATGGTTACTGGTATAGATTCCTGTCACGAGACTGGAGGTGGAGGATCGAGATGTAAGATAGGTGGAAATACCAAGTGCTGCATCCTGGAAATGGACTGACAAGACTTCCTCTATCATAGTCAGTATTGCGTCCATTGGACACCATGGCATGTTTTATAGTTGCTGTTTCCCAGTGTGATGACATGGGTGTCCTTTTGACCTATGGAATGGTTAATTGGTAGATTCCAGTATCGGACCGAGATGGCGGAGTGATCGATGTAGGATGAGGTGGGAGATGCTGAGTAAGGTATCCCGGAATGGACTGCACAAGACTCTCTAACAAGAAGTCAGCATTGTGTGTCCATTGGACACCATGGCATGTTTTATAGTTGCTGCTCCTTAGTCTCAGAAGCCATGGGTGTCCTTTGGACCTGCGGAATGGTTAATTTGTGCAGATTCCTGGCATTGGGACCGAGATGGCATGGAGTGATCGAGATGTAGGATAGGTGGGAGATGCTGAGTGCTGCATCCCAGAATGCTGCCTATAAAAACAAAACAATGCAAAATACAGTGTCTGTATCAAGTTTTTATTCAAGACAGTTAAATGTGATTATTTAGAATAATGCATATCATTTCTAAGAATAAGAACTTTGTAAACTGCTGCCAATTAGAAATGATTTCCTGTTTCTTTAATCAAACTGTGGTTCCAGTTTGTACCAAAAGCACTATACTGTTATATACTGTGCCTAACCTTGTTTTATAGGGGGTCTCCAGGGTTGAACTGGGGAACCAGCCCTGTGGAAAGTTCAAACAGTGGGGAAGTATATACAGAATAGGGCTGTTAGAAATGTTTGCTGCATATTGTCTATGCTACTAGAAGGGTAAAAGGGGATTACAATGCCCCTGGTGAAAGCTGTAGTATCCAGGTTAGCCTTGTTACTGCTAATAACCCTGTCCTCCAGGTGGAGGCTCCTGTGTCAGTACACATGCCCTTAACCCGCAACTAGCCATGCAGGCAGGGAGTAGCCTTGAGATAGTGCCACCTAGGGATGATACACAAGTGTGGGATGACATGGGAAGGCTGAACAACATGTACTGCTTTTATCTATGCTAGGTCATCAAACATGACTACTGCAAAATACTGTCTTATTTGGTAACCATCAGTTTCTCAAACCACCAATCATAATGTTTTCATGAGATCTTGTAGCTGCAAATGTACAATTTTGCTCTAAGTGCCACTATTAGTAATCACCTTTAATGTTTTTATTTCCTGGAAGATACCAGACACGTTGTCTTTTGCCAGCAAATGTCAGGAATTGAGCACTACTACCTGTCATAGATTGGATACACCCTGCTATAATATGTATGTTTTTAATTCAGATATGCAGGGTCCAGAGAAGACTGTATGGATTCATGGATACCTTCGCATTGGGCAGGGATTCGGAGTGGTCTCGAACTGGGGACCAGTGTTGACCCTTCGATACCCAGTCAATGTTCATGGTTAGGTGAGAGGGTAGCATTGGGATCAACTGTGTCAATGTTGCACAGGAGTGCCTGAGGGGATCCAAACCAGATGTCATCGCCATCCACCTGGGAGGCAATGATTTAGGTTTGAAGACATCAGTGATGTTATCGAAGATGAAGGAGGACATCGCTTTGATCAAGCAATCGAATGCCGAAAACCATGATCCTTGGTCCTACATCATCCAGCCGGCAGTGGAGGAATGTTTCTGATATGAAGAAAATGGACAGAACAAGGAGAAAGATCAACACAGAGATGGGGCATTCATGAGAGGATTGTCAGCTGGCGTGGTCATATGATGGCATCATGTCCCTCTTCCCAGAACTGTATCGCAGGATGGTGTCCACTTAACGGATCAGGGAAGTATATGTTCTGCAGTGACATCAAGAGGCTGTAGCTCCAATCCTATAAAGGTATGCAATTTATAGATGCAGTGTCGGGGGAATGTACACTATATAATCCAATAGACTATAACTTCTGTATCGCATTGTATAATGTCTTAAATTCTGTGTTTCAGATTGGAGTATATAGGCTAAAAGTCTTTAAAGCTAAGAACGATCATGGATATACGCTCCAATGCCCCATCGACTGTCGCCGGGTCGCTTTCCATATGACAATCACTGTAATCTATATACATGTGCGTTGTACTAAATATGTCCCTGGTTTGAAATACTTTAGTAAACAGTCAGAAATGGGAAATAAATTGGAAATATTATGCATAAGGTAGGTTACTATGTGATATCACTAACGGTACAAGTAGCTTAGTTTAGTTTTGATAGATGTGTATTGATGTCCAGTATGTATTCATGTTTCAAAATTAATTCAGGGTGACCTCATGAAACTGCTAACAGTGTTAGTCCAGTTGGGTACCCAACAGTGATTCACACTTGCTACCCATATTCAGCAAAAAGGGTGGTGTACTTTGTTTTTTACCTTTATTTATTTATTTCTTTTACCTTTGTCATACCAGGAGAGAAACACTGCAATGATGCTACATTACAACATTTTACATCTTGACTTCCTAAGATACTACTCAACTGATACTTTCTGGGATTACGTAAGAGACAAACTAGTTTGTCTAACAGGCTATGGAAACCTCGGTGTGTTAACATAAATAGCCTTGTAGACTATTAGTACGCATTGCACCACAACAAACTTCACCTTCACCGTCTCATCAGTTGGAATGAATTATAATGCATGGACTAGTTCTGAACACTCCAAGAGATGACTTCATGTGAGGGTGAGCTATATTACTTAGGTAATTAAATATCACAGAGTATGTAAAATGTTGATGCAATGGTGTAGCATAGGGTAAGATCAGATAGTTTTTATCTACAGGTCACAAGCCTGAGGACGTTATATAGAATTTAGAATAGGAAAGGATAGGGCTTTTCTCACAGGTTTTAGAATAGGGAAAGGATAGGGTTTTTCTCCACAGGTTTTAGAATAGAGAAAGGATATGTTTTTTCTACACAGGTTTTAGAACAGGGAAAGTATAGGGTTTTTCTCCACAGGTTTTTTGAATAGGGAAATGGTAGGGTTTTTCTCCACAGGTTTTAGAATAGGGAAAGGATAGGGTTTTTCTCCACAGGTTTTTTGAATAGGGAAATCTTAGGATTTTTATCCACAAGTTTAAAAATAGGGAAAGGATAGGTTTTTCTCCACAGGTTTTTGAAAAGGGAAAGGATAGGATTTTTCTCCACAGGTTTTTGAATAGGGAAAGGATATGATTTTTCTCCACAGGTTTTAGAATAGGGAAAGGATAGGATTTTTCTCCAAAGGTTTTAGAATATGGAAAGAAAAGGTATTTTCTCCGCAGATTTTAGATTAGGGAACGGAGAGGGTTTTTTGCCACATATTTCTGGCATTACCATGTCTGATGGAATGCTCTTTGTGTATGATGATCCATACACTTGAAAAAGTTTCGCATCAGTGAAATGTGGAACACTGATGGTAAATGCTAATGGTAATAAAAAATAGTAAACTATTTTGGTTTCTTTCATACTGTATAGTACACTATATAAGATACTGTATGGTGGTCTAAATACACACCATTTTAATAACACCTTACTTAATTTGTTGTCCTCACTGTAACCGTAAGATATTGAAGAAACTAGGTCCATTTTCTATTAATTTTATAAAACTCATGGGTGCCGTATATCTTGTATTTCATCTTTGAATCTTAGGGTGAAGGTGTATCATTGCTATGTATTGACAACCACCAACTATTTTATATAATGTATGGGGAAAACATATCACAAAACATGGGACTAAGGTATAGTAGGATAGGGTAACATAAGAAAAATGTGTTAATTATATAAGGGCAATACTGTGATCTAAAACATAATAGTATAAGGTAATACTAGATAGGTTTTTCCACTGTTCACATGCATAAATGCTGGAGATAGATATAGGAAAAGACAGATCTTACTTCAAGAGGGTTCCATCAGTAGGTCATCACATATTGGACTTGCACCACCTGGCATCGGGCCGCACGGCAGACTTTTCTAGCAATACCTGAAGGGGGACTACCCGCCCAACGTCACGTGACCAACAGAGCCCCTTCCAGTGCCAGGTTAGGTTGTGCCGGTTTTCTCCACAGGTTTTAATCAGGGAAAGGATAGGGTTTTTCTCCATAGGTTTTTGAATAGGAAAGGGTAGGGTTTTTCTCCACAGGTTTTAGAATAGGAAAGGATAGGTTTTTCTCCAGGTTTTTAGAATAGGAAAGGTTAGGTTTTCTCCACAGGTTTTAGAATAGAGAAAGGGTAGGGTTTTCCTCTGGTTTTAGAATAGGGAAAGGATAGGGTTTTCCAAAGGTTTTGAAAAGGGAAAGGATTGGATTTTCTCCACAGGTTTTAGTACAGGAAAGGATAGGGTTGTTCTCCACACATTTTGAATCGAAGGATAGGGTTTTTCTCCACAGGTTTTAGAATAGGAAAGAATAGGATTTTCTACAGGTTTTAGAATAGGGAACGGAGAGGGTTTTTGCCACGCTTCTGGCATTACCATGTCTGATGGAATGCTCTTTGTGTATGATAATCTATATACTTGAAAAGTGTCGCATTGGTGAAATGTGGACAACTGATGGTAAATGCTAATGGTAATAAAAAATAGTAAACTATTTTGGTTTCTTTCCTACTGTATAGTACACTGTATAAGATACTGTATGGTGGCCTAAATACACACCACTTTGTTAACACCTTACTTAATTTGCTGTTCTCACTGTAACCGTGAGATACTGAAGAAACTAGGTCCATTTTCTATTAATTATATAAAACTCATGGGTGACGTATATCTTGTATTTCATCTGTGAACCTTAGGGTGAAGGTGTATCATTGCTGTGTATTGACAACCACCAACTATTTTATATAATGTATGGGGAAAAAATATCACAAAACATGGGACTAAGGCATAGTAGGATAGGGTGACATAAAAAAAATGTGTTAATTTTCCAAGGGCTATACAGTGAACTAAAACATAATAGTAAAAGGTAATACTAGATACGTTTTTGCACTGTTCACATGCATAAAGGCTGGAGGGCTGGAGATAGATATAGGAAAAGACAGATCTTACTTCAAAAGGGTTCCATCAGTAGGTCATCACATATAGGACTTGCACCACCTGGCATCGGGCCGCACGGCAGACTTTTCTAGCAATACCTGAAGGGGAACCACCTGCCCAACGTCACTTGACCAACAGAACCCCTTCCAGTGCCAGGTTAGGTTGCGCCAGTTACAATGTTAGTGACCCTGCAGTGGGCTGTCTTGGTGCTGGACCCTCCCCCATCTACACAATGGCGGGTCCAACGTGGATTCATCTGATGCCAGGTCTGACATTGGGGGGCTTATAATCAACGCTGAACTGTCCCACATTACCCTTTTGGGTATCCAAGGGATCCCTACCTAGGGTGCTCCACTCCAGAATGGAGTCATTTGGGGCAGTTCTACCCTGGATTTTGCCCTTACTCCAACTACATGGGGTTTCAAGGGTATTATCCTCCACTGGACACCCCTCCTCCTCCTCCCCCCAGTCTCAACAGGATCCACCTCCCAAACCCCTGGCTACTTCAGATTTCAAGACCCTGATTCACTCTTGGTGGCAGGGGGCCAGGTCAGAACTGGTTTCAGATCTGGAAACTAGGCTCCTGCAACTACAGATTCCTATGTCTCCTTCCCTGATCAGCTATCTTGCAACTGTCAATGTCTCAGAGAAGACTCGGCAGGACGTTTCCCTACCAGACTTTAGACACCGTCCTGTCAAGGATAGTGGACTTCATGATGTGTTATATAATAGGGAAAGGATAGGCTTTTTGTCCACAGATTTTAGAACAGGGAAAGGGTAGGGTTTTCTCACAGGTTTTAGAATAGGAAAGGATAGGTTTTTCTCCACAGGTATTTTGAATAGAAAAGGGTAGGGTTTTCTCCACAGGTTTTAGAATAGAAGCAATTTGATATGATATATGATTGAACGGTAGCCACCATCTTATTTTTGGTCATGTGACCCAGGGATGTAGATATGGGTACAGTCTGGGCTTTCATTTACTCATTCACTTCCTAACATGCAAAACAAGCTACTTTTTCCTTTTCCTTTTTGAATTTATTGGCTTGTACCTCATGATGCAATAGGTGGACACCCCATTGACATGATTGGGCATACCATGGGTGGTTGGATATGGCACTCTTCTTTCTGCAGTTGGGTCTTTAATGAGAAATTAAGGATCAGAAATTTCATCCAAGCACCTGCAGATGTAAGAAAAGGTGTAATGCCTTGACATTTACCCTTTTATAATATAGTTATCCTACAAATGTGTAACAGAAGCAGTTTGACAGAAAATGATTGAACGGTAGCTGCCATCTTAGTTTTGTCATGTGACAAGGGGATGAGATATGGGTATAGTCTGGGCCTTGATTTACTCATTCGCTTCCTCATCATGTAAAACAGGCTACAACTTACTTTTACTTTCTGAATTTATTTGTATGTAACCCATAATGCAATAGGTGTGACCCTATGTGCCAGCATGGCCTTCCTTAGGTGGTTGGGTATGGCTCCCCAGCTATATGGTGGTGGGTCTATAATGTGAAATTAGTGATCATAAATTTCATCCAAGCCCCTGCAGATGTAAAAATGTAATCCATTGACATTTACCACTTTTATAATGTAGTTATCACAATAAATGTATAACAGAAGCAGTTTGGTACAGAAAATGATCAAATGGTAGTCGCCATCTTGTTTTTGGTCATGTGACTTAGGATGTAGCTATGGGTACAGTCTGGGCCTTAATTTACTCATTCTCTTCCCTGTCATGTAAAACAGAGCTACTTTTTCTTTTACTTTTTGAATTTATTGGCATGCACCCCATAATGCAATAGGTGGACACCCATTGGCCAGCATGGGCATACCATGGGTGGTTGGGTATGGCACTCAACTATCTGCAAGTGGGTCTGTAATGTGAGATTAGGGATCAGAAAATTCATCCATGCCCCGACAGATGTAAGAAAAGGTGTAATCTATTGACATTTACCACTTTTATAATGTAGCTTTCCTACAAGCGTGTAACAGAAGCAGTTTGATACAGAAATGATTGAGCGTAGCCACCATCTTGTTTTTGGTTATGTGACCCAGGGGATGTAGCTTTGGGTACATTCTGGGCATTGATTTACTCATTCACTTCCCTGTCATGTAAAACAGGCTACTTTTTACTTTTATTTTTTGAATTTATTGGCATCCACCCCATAATGCAATTGGTGGACATCCCGTTGGCCAGCTGGACATACCATGGGAGGTTGGGTATAGCACCCCGGCTATCTGCGTGTGGGTCTGTAATGAAAATTAAGGATCAGAAAAATCATCCAAGCCCCTGTAGATGTAAGAAATTGTAATCCATTGGCATTTACCACTTTTATAATGTTGTTATCCCTACAAACGTGTAACAGAAGCAGTTTGATACAGAAAATGTTTGAATGGTGTCAGCCATCTTGTTTTTGGTCATGTGACCCAGGGGATGTAGCTATGGGTACAGTCTGGGCCTTGACTTACTCATTCACTTCCCTGTCATGTAAAACAGGCTACTTTTTACTTTTACTTTTTGAATTTATTGGCATGCACCCCATAATGCAATAGGTGGACACCCCATTGGCCAGCATGGACATACCAGGGGTGGTTGGGTATGGCACTCTGGCTATTTCAAATGGGTCTGTAATGTGAAATTAGGGATCAGAAAATCAACCAGGCCCCTGCAGATGTAAGAAAAGGTATAATCCATTGACATTTACCACTTTTATAATGTAGTTATCAAAATAAATGTTAAGATAGGCAGTTGGTACAGAAAATGATGAAACGGTAGCCGCTATGTTGTTTTTGGTCATGTGACCCAGGGATGTAGCAACGGTACAATCTGGGCTTTGATTTACTCATTCCTTCCCTGTCATGTAAAATGGACTACTTTTACTTTTACTTTTGAATTTATTGGCATGCACCCATAATGCAATAGGTCGACACCCATTGGCCAGCATGGGCATACCAGGGGTGGTTGGTTATGGCACCTGCTATCTGCAAGTGGGTCTGTAATGTGAAATTAGGATCAGAAAATTCATCCAAGCCCCTACAGATGTATGAAATGTGTAATCCATTGACATTTACCAATTTTATAATGTTGTTATCCTACAAATGTGTAACAGAAGCAGTTTGATACAGAAAATGTTTGAACAGTGTCAGCCATCTTGTTTTTGGTCATGTGACCCAGGGATGTAGCTATGGGTACAGTCTGTGTCTTGATTTACTCATTCACTTCCCGTCATGTAAAACAGGCTACATCTTACTTTTCCTTTCTCAATTTATTGAATATAATCCATAATGCAATAGGTGGACACCATTGGTCAACATGGGTATATGAGGGTGGTTGGGTATGGCACCCCAGCTATATGCTGGTGGGTCTATAAAGTAAAATTAGTGATTATAAATTTCATCCAAGCCCCGCAGATGTAAGAAAAGTGTAATCCATTGACATTTACCACTTTTATAATGTAGTTATCACAATAAATGTGCAACAGAAGCAGTTTGATACAGAAAATGATTGAACAGTAGCGCCATCTTGTTTTTGGTCGTGTGACCCAGGGATGTAGCTATGGGTACAGTCTGGGCCTTGATTTACTCATTCACTACCCGTCATGTAAAACAGGCTAAATCTTACTTTTCCTTTCTCAATTTATTGGTATGCAACCCAATATGCAATAGGTGGACACCCATTGGTCAGCATGGGTATCACGAGGGTGGTTGGGTATGGCACCCCAGCTATATGCTGGTGGGTCTATAAAGTAAAATTAGTGATCATAAATTTCATCCAAGCCCCGCAGATGTAAGAAAAGGTGTAATCCATTGACATTTACCACTTTTATAATGTAGTTATCACAATAAATGTGTAAGATAGGCAGTTTGATACAGAAAATGATGAAGCAGTAGCTGCCATCTTTTTTGGTCATGTGACTCAGGGGATATAGCTATGGGTACAATCTGGGCTTTGATTTACTCATTCCTTCCTGTCATGTAAAACGGACTACTTTTACTTTTACTTTTGAATTTATTGGCATGCACCCCATAATGCAGTAGGTGGACACCCATTGGCCAGCATGGGCATACCATGGGTGGTTGGGTATGGCAACCTGGCTATCTGCAGGTGGGTCTGTAATGAAATTAGGGATCAGAAAATTCATCCAAGCCCCAACAGATGTAAGAAAGGTGTAATCCACTGACATTTATCACTTTTATAATGTAGTTATCCCTACAAATGTGTAACAGAAGCAGTTTGATACAGAAAATGATGCAACGGTAGCTGCCATCTTGTTTTGGACATGTGACCCAGCGGATGTAGCTATGGGTACAATCTGGGCTTTGATTTACTCATTCCCTTCCCTGTCATGTAAAATGGACTACTTTTTACTTTTACTTTTTTAATTTATTGGGATGCACCCCACAATGCAATAGGTGGACACCCCATTGGCCAGCATGGGCATACCAGGGGTGGTTGGTTATGGCAGCCCGGCTATCTGCAAGTGGGTCTGTAATGTGAAATTAGGGTCAGAAAATTAATCCAAGCCCTGCAGATGTATGAAAATGAGTAATCCATTGACATTTACCAATTGTATAATGTTGTTATCCCTACAAACATGTAACAGAAGCAGTTTGATACAGAAAATGTTTGAATGGTGTCAGCCATCTTGTTTTTTGGTCATGTGACCCAGGGGATGTAGCTATGGTACAGTCTGTGCCTTAATTTACTCATTCACTTACCTGTCATGTAAAACAGGCTACATCTTACTTTGCTTTCTCAATTTATTGGAATGTAACCCATAATGCAATAGGTGGACAACCCATTGGTCAATAGGTATACCAGGTGGTTGGTATGGCACCCAGCTATATGCTGGTGGGTCTATAAAGTAAAATTAGTGATCATAAATTTCATCCAAGCCTCGGCAGATGTAAGAAAAGGTGTAATCCATTGACATTTATGACTTTTATGATGTAGTTATCACAATAAATGTGTAACAGAAGCAGTTTGATACAGAAAATGATTGAACAGTAGCCGCCATCTTGTTTTTGGTCATGTGACCCAGGGGATGTAGATATGGGTACAGTCTGGGCCTTCATTTACTCATTCACTTCCCTAACATGCAAAACAAGCTGCTTTTTCATTTTCCTTTTTGAATTTATTGGCTTGTACCTCATGATGCAATAGGTGGACACCCCATTGACATGATTGGGCATACCATGGGTGGTTGGATATGGCACCCCTTCTTTCTGCAGTTGGGTCTTTAATGAGAAATTAGGGATCAGAAATTTCATCCAAGCACCTGCAGATGTAAGAAAAGGTGTAATGCCTTGACATTTACCCCTTTTATAATATAGTTATCCCTACAAATGTGTAACAGAAGCAGTTTGACAGAAAATGATTGAACGGTAGCTGCCATCTTAGTTTTGGTCATGTGATCAAGGGGATGTAGATATGGGTACAGTCTGGGCCTTGATTTACTCATTCACTTCCTCATCATGTAAAACAGGCTACAACTTACTTTTACTTTCTGAATTTATTTGTATGTAACCCATAATGCAATAGGTGTGACCCTCATGTGCCAGCATGGCCTTCCTTAGGTGGTTGGGTATGGCTCCCCAGCTATATGGTGGTGGGTCTATAATGTGAAATTAGTGATCATAAATTTCATCCAAGCCCCTGCAGATGTAAAAAAATGTGTAATCCATTGACATTTACCACTTTTATAATGTAGTTATCACAATAAATGTATAACAGAAGCAGTTTGGTACAGAAAATGATCAAATGGTAGCGCCATCTTGTTTTTGGTCATGTGACGTAGGGATGTAGCTATGGGTACAGTCTGGGCCTTAATTTACTCATTCTCTTCCTGTCATGTAAAACGAGCTACTTTTACTTTTACTTTTGAATTTATTGGCATGCACCTATAATGCAATAGGTGGACACCCCATTGGCCAGCATGGGCATACCATGGGTGGTTGGGTATGGCACCCCAACTATCTGCAAGTGGGTCTGTAATGTGAGATTAGGGATCAGAAAATTCATCCATGCCCTGACAGATGTAAGAAAAGGTGTAATCTATTGACATTTACCACTTTTATAATGTAGCTTTCCCTACAAACGTGTAACAGAAGCAGTTTGATACAGAAAATGATTGAACGGTAGCCACCATCTAGTTTTTGGTCATGTGACCCAGGGGATGTAGCTTTGGGTACATTCTGGGCATTGATTTACTCATTCACTTCCCTGTCATGTAAAACAGGCTACTTTTTACTTTTTATTTTTTGAATTTATTGGCATCCACCCCATAATGCAATAGGTGGACACCCCGTTGGCCAGCATGGACATACCATGGGAGGTTGGGTATAGCACCCCGGCTATCTGCGTGTGGGTCTGTAATGCAAAATTAAGGATCAGAAAAATCATCCAAGCCCCTGCAGATGTAAGAAAATGTGTAATCCATTGGCATTTACCACTTTTATAATGTTGTTATCCCTACAAACGTGTAACAGAAGCAGTTTGATACAGAAAATGTTTGAATGGTGTCAGCCATCTTGTTTTTGGTCATGTGACCCAGGGGATGTAGCTATGGGTACAGTCTGGGCCTTGACTTACTCATTCACTTCCTGTCATGTAAAACAGGCTACTTTTTACTTTTACTTTTTGAATTTATTGGCAAGCACCCATAATGCAATAGGTGGACACCCCATTGGCCAGCATGGACATACCAGGGGTGGTTGGGTATGGCACTCTGGCTATTTGCAAATGGGTCTGTAATGTGAAATTAGGGATCAGAAAATTCAACCAGGCCCCTGCAGACGTAAGAAAAGGTATAATCCATTGACATTTACCACTTTTATAATGTAGTTATCAAAATAAATGTGTAAGATAGGCAGTTTGGTACAGAAATGATGAAACGGTAGCCGCTTATGTTGTTTTTGGTCATGTGACCCAGGGATGTAGCAACGGGTACAATCTGGGCTTTGATTTACTCATTCCTTCCCTGTCATGTAAAATGGACTACTTTTACTTTTACTTTTTGAATTTATTGGCATGCACCCATAATGCAATAGGTCGACACCCCATTGGCCAGCATGGGCATACTAGGGGTGGTTGGTTATGGCACTTTGCTATCTGCAAATGGGTCTGTAATGTGAAATTAGGGATCAGAAAATTCATCCAAGCCCCTACAGATGTATGAAAATGTGTAATCCATTGACATTTACCAATTTTATAATGTTGTTATCCCTACAAATGTGTAACAGAAGCAGTTTGATACAGAAAATGTTTGAACGGTGTCAGCCATCTTGTTTTTGGTCATGTGACCCAAGGGATGTAGCTATGGGTACAGTCTGTGCCTTGATTTACTCCTTCACTTCCCCATCATGTAAAACAGGCTACATCTTACTTTTCCTTTCTCAATTTTTGGAATATAATCCATAATGCAATAGGTGGACACCCCATTGGTCAACATGGGTATATGAGGGGTGGTTGGGTATGGCACCCCAGCTATATGCTGGTGGGTCTATAAAGTAAAATTAGTGATTATAAATTTCATCCAAGCCCCGGCAGATGTAAGAAAAGGTGTAATCCATTGACATTTACCACTTTTATAATGTAGTTATCACAATAAATGTGCAACAGAAGCAGTTTGATACAGAAAATGATTGAACAGTAGCCGCCATCTTGTTTTTGGTCATGTGACCCAGGGGATGTAGCTATGGGTACAGTCTGGGCCTTGATTTACTCATTCACTACCCCGTCATGTAAAACAGGCTACATCTTACTTTTCCTTTCTCAATTTATTGGTATGCAACCCAATATGCAATAGGTGGACACCCCATTGGTCAGCATGGGTATACGAGGGGTGGTTGGGTATGGCACCCCAGCTATATGCTGGTGGGTCTATAAAGTAAAATTAGTGATCATAAATTTCATCCAAGCCCCGGCAGATGTAAGAAAAGGTGTAATCCATTGACATTTACCACTTTTATAATGTAGTTATCACAATAAATGTGTAAGATAGGCAGTTTGATACAGAAAATGATGAAACGGTAGCTGCCATCTTGTTTTTGGTCATGTGACTCAGGGGATATAGCTATGGGTACAATCTGGGCTTTGATTTACTCATTCACTTCCCTGTCATGTAAAACGGACTACTTTTTACTTTTACTTTTTGAATTTATTGGCATGCACCCCATAATGCAGTAGGTGGACACCCCATTGGCCAGCATGGGCATACCATGGGTGGTTGGGTATGGCAACCTGGCTATCTGCAGGTGGGTCTGTAATGTGAAATTAGGGATCATAAAATTCATCCAAGCCCCAACAGATGTAAGAAAAGGTGTAATCCATTGACATTTATCACTTTTATAATGTAGTTATCCCTACAAATGTGTAACAGAAGCAGTTTGATACAGAAAATGATGCAACGGTAGCTGCCAACTTGTTTTTGGACATGTGACCCAGCGGATGTAGCTATGGGTACAATCTGGGCTTTGATTTACTCATTCCCTTCCCTGTCATGTAAAATGGACTACTTTTACTTTTACTTTTGAATTTATTAGGATGCACCCATAATGCAATAGGTGGACACCCATTGGCCAGCATGGGCATACCAGGGTGGTTGGTTATAACTTCCCGGCTATCTGCAAGTGGGTCTGTAATGTGAAATTAGGGATCAGAAAATTCATCCAAGCCCCTGCAGATGTATGAAATGAGTAATCCATTGACATTTACCAATTGTATAATGTTGTTATCCCTACAAACATGTAACAGAAGCAGTTTGATACAGAAAATGTTTGAATGGTGTCAGCCATCTTGTTTTTGGTCATGTGACCCAGGGGATGTAGCTATGGGTACAGTCTGTGCCTTAATTTACTCATTCACTTACCTGTCATGTAAAACAGGCTACATCTTACTTTTGCTTTCTCAATTTATTGGAATGTAACCCATAATGCAATAGGTGGACAGCCCATTGGTCAACATGGGTATACCAGGGGTGGTTGGGTATGGCACCCCAGCTATATGCTGGTGGGTCTATAAAGTAAAATTAGTGATCATAAATTTCATCCAAGCCTCGGCAGATGTAAGAAAAGGTGTAATCCATTGACATTTATGACTTTTATGATGTAGTTATCACAGTAAATGTGTAACAGAAGCAGTTTGATACAGAAAATGATTGAACAGTAGCCGCCATCTTGTTTTTGGTCATGTGACCCAGGGGATGTAGCTATGGGTACAGTCCGGGCCTCGATTTACTCATTCTTCTCTGTCATATAAAACGGGCTACTTTTACTTTTTATTTGAATTTATTGTCATGCACCCCATAATGCAATAGGTGGACACCCATTGGCTAGCATGGGCATACCATGGGTGGTTGGGTATGGCAACCTAGCATCTGCAGGTTGGTCAATAATGTGAAATTAGGGATCAGAAAAATTCATCCAAGCCCCAACAGATGTAAGAAAAGGTGTAATCCATTGACATTTATTACTTTTATAATGTAGTTATCCCTACAAATGTGTAACAGAAGCAGTTTGATACAGAAAATGATTGAACGGTAGCCACCATCTTGTTTTTGGTCATGTGACCCAGGGGATGTAGCTATGGGTACAGTCTGGGCCTTGACTTACTCATTCATTTCCCTGTCATGTAAAACAGGCTACTTTTTACTTTTACTTTTTGAATTTATTGGCATGCACCACATAATGCAATAGGTGGACACCCCAGTGGCCAGCATGGACATAACTGGGGTGGTTGGATATGGCACCCCAGCTGTCCGCAGGTGGGTCTGTAATGTGAAATTAGGGATCAGAAATTTCATCCAAGCCCCTGCAGATGTAAGAAAAGTTGTAATCCATTGAGATTTACCAGTTTTATAATGTAGTTCTCCCTACAAACATGTAACAGAAGCAGTTTGATACAGAAAATTATCAAATGGTAGCTGCCATCTTGTTTTTGGTCATGTGACCTAGGGGATGTAGATATGGGTACAGTCTGGGCCTTGATTTACTCATTCACTTCTGTGTCATGTAAAACAGGCTGCTTTTTACTTTTACTTTTTGAATTTATTGGCATGCACCCCATAATGCAATAGGTGGATACCCATTGGCCAGCATGGGCATACCAGGGTGGTTGGTTATGGCACCAGCTATCTGCAAGTGGGTCTGTAATGAAATTAGGATCAGAAAATTCATCCAAGCCCCTGCAGAAGTAAGAAATGTGTAATCCATTGACATTCACCACTTTTATGATGTTGTTATCCCTACAAATGTGCAACAGAAGCAGTTTGATACAGAAAATGTTTGAATGTGTCAGCCATCTTGTTTTGGTCATGTGACCCAGGGGATGTAGCTATGGGTACAGTCTGTGCCTTGATTTACTCATTCACTTCCCCGTCATGTAAAACAGGCTACATCTTACTTTTCCTTTCTCAATTTATTGGTATGTAACCCATAATGCAATAGGTGGACACCCCATTGGTCAGCATGGGTATACCAGGGTGGTTGGGTATGGCACCCCAGCTATATGCTGGTGGGTCTATAAAGTAAAATTAGTGATCATAAATTTCATCCAAGCCCCAGCAGATGTAAGAAAAGGTGTAATCCATTGACATTTACCACTTTTATAATGTAGTTATCACAATAAATGTGTAAGAGAAGCAGTTTGATACAGAAAATGATTGAATGGTAGCCGCCATCTTGTTTTTGGTCATGTGACCCCGCGGATGTAGCTATGGGTACAGTCTGGGCGCTGATTTACTCATTCACTTCTCTGTCATGTAAAACAGGCTACTTTTTACTATTCCTTTTTTGAATTTATTGGCATGCACCCCATAATGTAATAGGTGGTCACCTCATTGGCCAGCATGGACATACTGGGGTGGTTGGGTATGGCACCCCCGGCTATCTGCAAGTGGGTCTGTAATGTGAAATTAGGGATCAGAAATTTCATCCAAGCCACTGCTGCCATAAGAAAGGGTGTAATCCATTGACATTTACCACTTTTATGATCTAGTAATCTCAATAAATGAGTCACAAGCATTTTGACACAGAAAATGGCTGGATGGTGTCAGCCATCTTGTTTTTGGTCATGTGACCCTGGGTAGGTAGCTATAGGTGTAATCTGGCCCTTGATTTACTCATTCACTTCCTATCATGTGAAACAGGCTACTTCTTACTTTTCTTAATGTATTTTGTGGCGTGCCCCATAATCCAATAGGTATCCCCATAGGCCAGCATGGCCCTACCATAGGTGGTCCGTTCTGGTCACTCTCATAATCTGTAGGTAAGAAACCAATGTGAAATTTGTGTTTATATAAAGAATTTGTAGCCTGAAAGTGAAAATTAGTTACATTTTAGACAACAATTTTTATCAGTGATGCAACCGATCTTAACGCTTTACAACTTTAATATTTTTTATAATACAAATTCGTAAAAACAGTCGAAATTTCACTAAATAAAAATATATATCTCAAATGTCTTTGTTGGAAACGTTATATTTTCACTTTGAATTATAGTTGTGTTAGTTTCTTACTACCTTGACAAAAAAAGTTTACCAGGGAATTAAGAAAAATTATGTAATAACGTCATAACCGATAAGTGTACAAACCCAGTGAAAAAACCTCTGGCAGCAGGGATATGCAATTTTCAGAAAAACCTTGGCAGTGTAAGGGTTAAGATGCATCATGAATTGCCCCCATGGAATATTTTCCATTGTACATCTCTGGTGGCAACTTTCAAAATTTAAAGGTGAATTTGTATCTGTCATGTTTCTGAACAAAACCATTTAAACCCCACCCTGTCAATCCTTAGTGACAGTAATTTCTAGGATGCTCACCTTATTGATATTCATATTTACTGAAAATTTCAAATTACAATTAGAACTTTCAAGTACCCAAACAAAAAAATTTAGTTAATCTGGGGACACCCTCCACACCATAAAAATGTTGTCAATATAACAACGATAAAAGACAATTTTTTCAAAGACAGGGTTCACATTAAAAAACAAAATGTTTAGCTTCTCCCATTGCACCAAATAAAGATTTGCATAGTTTGATGTGAAGGAGGCCCATTGCAGTTCCATTCATTTACAAGTAGAACTGCTTCATACAGACAAATGTATTGAAATGCAACAGTTTTTTTCAGTTTTAGGATAACCACAATATACTCTGTTGTATATCCTAAAAGATGGTATATGGACTTGCAGAGCACATCCACACCCTCTTGGTGTGGAATGTCAGCATACTGTATAATGCAGTGATGTCCATGGTCACCGACCACCATTCATTATACACATGTAGATCTTGTAAATTTGAAGCACATGGGTGGTATCTTTAAGGTGGGTAGGTGAAAGATTTACAAAATGTTTGATATGCTCATCAACATAGGGGGCCAATGGATCAGTTAAAGGGCTAATGCTCACTACAGTGGGTCAGGCAGGGGGATTTAGTAAATCTTTATGGATTTTGAGTAATCCATATGTAGTGACCCTCACAAGATCATGTACAGTTAAAAAGTCATGGGCCCAATATTCAAAACTTTGCCCGGGGCAAAATCAGCACTGCCTGTTGGGCAAATTAGCCCACAGGCAATAACACGCAATAGTCAAAGGAATAACCCACGGGCAAAAACTGCTGAATATAGTAGGCAAACGAAGGTGGGCAAACATGGCTGTGAGTGCAGTGCAAAGAGGGTCCTGCAAAGAAGACAGCTCTGAATATAGCAACTGGGCAGTGCAAACAGCAACAGCAGCCCAGTGCACACAGAGGTGGAGTCAGGCAAAGGTGAACTACATGGTGGGTGCTAGCAAGGAAGTTGTGCATAACAACTGTAAACAACAGTGCAGGCCAAATACTGTAGAACCATGCTAATGTCCCGACAGGTTAGCCCAGGGCAAACACGTTTGCCCAGCACAAACACATTTGCCCAGGGCAAAGGTTTGCCATATTCAAAATGGATATGCAAATGAGGTTACTTAGACATTCTGAGGGCAAACAGTCACACTATCATGTCATTGTGGCCTGATTTGCATGCATTTCCATGTGTAGCTTGCCAGGGCTATTTCAAGGTACACACAGCACCACCTGTATGTCAGACTGGAACTACAGACTGGTAGCTGCAGGCTGGGTTTGCTCATACATGGCTGTATGTCAGATTGGATCAACAGGTCTGTAGCTGCAGGCTAAGTGTATACACAGCAGCACAAACTATTTTGCCCCAGAGGACTAGTACCATGCCATAGACACACAGATGTTCCTGCTACAGTGTGTATCATATGTTACAGTACTATAGGTAGCCGGTATTGTGGGGGACACATCAGTGCAGACCGTGTGACAGGTAACATTGAATGCTACTGTCCACACATAGAGAGGCCCAGCTGGCAGGTGTGTATTAACAGTGGACAATGCAGTCATATGTCCTGTGACACACAGATGCTGTGCCAATGGCATGCGATTCTCACAATGCCACATACATAGCTGGCTGTGTGTGACAGCATGCATGTACAGGTGTGTGGTATGTGCCCCAAGAGGGCCAGACACATACCATCATACAGGCCCACTGATGACTGAGGTACTTCCGTCACTGGACCCTGTGCACTGTGTTGATGACCCCAGCCATGTGGCACCACCTACTATGTGGTGCATCCTGGGCACCTGTGCACCCTCCCCTCACCACCCTTCTTTCCCTCAGTGCAGCATGTGTGTGCTGCATTGTGGTGGTGTACCCTCTATGGAGGGATTGGGGGGGTGTGCTGCATGTAGTCACTGACAGGGTGTCCATTGGGTACAAGGACACCCTCACCTGCCTGGCAGGGTTGGGACTGGTGCCAGATGATGGTGTCATGTACATTGCCAGGGGTACCATGCTAGGACTCGTGGCTGTTACCATCGGTTTGTAACAGATCATCTCCTGGCATATGGTGTGGCCCAGGGCGACTTTCAACCCTCTTTTCCTGCCCAATGACTGCAGTCATCAGGTGCAGCATGATGCTGTTGTTGCATACAGCCATGTTGCCTTTTGTTGCCATGTCCATACCTCCCATCCTTGTTTTGCCCTGAGTTAAGACTACCTTTTTCTGGGCAGTAACTTGCACAGCACTAACTGTCACGCAAACACACTTTGTGCAGCACTAACTCACTGAATATAGCATAGCGCCTGTATTCATGTACGTGCCCCCTCTCTTTGCCCAGTTCATACATTATTGCCTTGTGTGGCGCTATTCCAGTTTGCCCATGCTATTTGGTCTTTTGATTATAGGGGACCCACACAAACAGGGTGCAATTCCAGCACAAACGTTTTGCGTCCAGTGCAAAGTTTTGAATATCTAGCTCCATATGTTTGTTTATTAAGACCAATACTCAAAGCTTCTTATAGAAAAACATCAGTTTCTTTATTATATACAATATTCATGTTTTTTGCTAGTTTAATATAAAACTCACTAGCAGAGAGTTAAGTAATTATATATATATACTAAGGAGAAATTGGGTCATGTGAATGTAAGTTTACCGAAAGGGCAGCAATATTGCAAATAAGATTACCAGCAGCTTATTGAAGATTTAACTATACAACCCCCATTCTCATAGATAAAATTGTGCAAGATAGCTCTTTTACAGGCAGCTGAAGCAAAACAAAGTCCTTCATCTGAGTGTAGCTCTAAAACTAAGCCTCAGTCTCTTTCTCTCCCCAATAAAAGATTGCTGTCATTATACACTGTATATAATTTATTTTCCTGGCAATTAACTTCTGCATTTTGAGCTCATTAAGTGACATTCTGTTTGTCACAAAATATATGAAAACATTGTCAGTTCCTTTCCTTGCAGGTGCAACAAAACAGAACACTGTCTTCCAGAAGTAACCTGTTGACAACTGCAAATTAGCTTGTGGAGGTAATACTGCATCTAAGTGTTAACTCCCTGAGTTCCAAATAGCTTTTTGCAATCATTTTAACAATATAACTATACATTTTCAAACCAAGGGATCCCAGTTTCACATAAAGATCCACTTTTATTTTTATAACCATGGATAAGCAAGAGGAAGAAAAGATAGAAACAGCAAAAAACAGCAAGTGAAGTCAGGGAGACAGCTGAAGGGAGAACTGTGATACTGTTAGAGTGATCAGTTCCCAGGTCTCATAAGAAAAACTGATTGCACAATCAGGCAGACAAGAGACTGAAAAGCAGAGGATAGAACAGATCCTTGCTTTTAACTCTCTCTGCATAACAAATAGGACAGGGTCTTCAATCAATTAAACAATCGATCAGGTATTATTTAATTTAGTGTAAATCTCATTATGAAACAATGCACTTCACAAATATATACGGCATTACACTAATATATACATACAATACAAGACATATAGATAAAACATATTAATTCGTCATGTAAACATTAATTTACATCCAAAAAAGCCTGTCTAAATAAGTAGGTTTTTAGCTCTGGTTTGAAAACATCTACTGTAGGACTGCCTCAAATATATCGAGGGAGAGAGCTCCAGAGGGTTGGTGCTGCAAAAAAGAATGCACGAGCATCTGATGTCTTTAAAGAAAACCTTGGAACTTCTAACAGTCTCTCATCTGTGGAATGAAGAGAGTGGAAGGGGCGATAGGGTCACAGGAGGTCTTGCAGGTAGCCAGGCCTCTGCCTGTGCAGGGCCTTGTGGGTGAGAAAACCGACCTTGAAGGAGATCCGCCACCTAACCAGCAGCCAGTGCAAATAGTGCTGCATAGGTGCAATATGACACAACCTAAGCAGGCTGGTCAACAACCTGGTCATCGCATTCTGCACTAGCTGCAGGTGGTGAAGATCTACCTCCAGTAGCCTTAGGTACAGGGCATTGCAGTAATCAAGGCGCTTGGTCACAAAGGCATGGATCAGTGCCTGCAGGTCACCAATGGGTACCAGATGCTTAATCCTGGCAATGTTTTTCAGGTGGTAAAAAGAGATCTGGACCACAGCTGACACCTGTGACTTAAGTGTCAAGCTGCAGTCCAAAACAACAAAAAGATTCTTTACCTGATCAGAGGTAAGCAACTGGGAGACCCCAAGCCTGAGCCTTAAGACTTGCCCAGATTGTACCCTCCCCCCATGGTGGTCAGGTTCCAGCACCAGCACTTTAGTCTTGTCCAGATTCAACTTCAACCAGTTAGCCCTCATCCAGTTCTGGATCTCAGCAAGGTAGTTGTTAAATACTGAGACCATCTCCTGCTGCTTGGGTGCAAAAGACAGGTATTGCTGAGTATCATCTGCATAGCAGTGAACACTCAGCCTATACCATCTTATAATGTCCCCTAGCGATAGCATATACATTGCAAACAACATAGGAGACAAGACGGAGCCCTGTGGGACCCCACATAGCAGGGGCATGGGAGCAGAGGAAAAAACATGACACTACAGATTTAAACCAGTTGAGGACAGTACCAGCCAGTCCACAACAAACCAATAGGTGCTCATCAGCATACCATGGACCACAGTGTCAAATGCCACAGAGAGACAGAGGAGAATAAGAACGGAATGTCTCCACTGCTCCCTCGTTGCAAGGAGATCATTCAGCACCCGAACCAGGGCAGTCTCGGTACTATGCCTCTACCTGAAACCCAACTGGAGAAGATCATAGATGTTGTGAGATGCTGGATAGGCCCCCAGTTGCAAGGCCACCACGTTCTCAATAACCTTGCCTAAAAAAGGCAGGTTAGAGACAGGTCTGTAGTTCGCCAAGCAGTCCGGATCTAGTGAAGGTTTTTCAGGAGTGGCCTCACAACTGCCTCCTTCAGGGGCCCAGGAAAGACCCCTGTCACTAGAGAGCAATGGACTATCCTGGCGAGAACCAGGCTGATTACATCAGCACACCCCACTAGAAGGCATGTTGTCCCGGATCCAAACTACAACATGTTGGCTGTAGCCCCCGAACAACCTTCACCACATCTGTGACAGCCATCTGGTCGAAGTCAGACCAGACAAACTGACTACTCATGACCTTGAGACCATCACTGCAAGGCCCCCTAGAGAGGGCTTACTGGATTTCCGATCTGATGGAGGCAACCGTATCAGCAAAAAACAGCAAATTCATCTCACCTCGACTGTGCAAAAACTCCTCTGGACTGAAGACAGGCTGGATTACACAATCTATCCACAGTGCAGAAGAGCTGAGCTGGTCTGTTAGTCGCTGCAGCAATCTCCTTGGACAGGAGATTGCCAGTTGATAGCTCCTATAATGAGCCATCAATGTGAGCTTGCCCTCCTCCAAACCAGTCCTGCTGCAGTGCTGCTCCAACTTTTGATCCTTCATCCTCATCACCCTGAGAGTCCCATCGAACCAAGGGGATCTCTGGTGTCTTATTCAATCCTGTCACATACCCCTCTCTATGAAGGAACCTGTTTTAAAAAACAAAACAGGTTTCCAAAACTTTATATTAATTCTCTTCTAACACTGCCTTATAACCTTCACAGTTCTGCACATATACAGTATCCCTATTCTCATAACAACCAGTACAGCAAACAATTAAGTTTAAATCTACCCATTTTGTTTTAACCATCAGAATTCTCAATTCCTGATCCATATCTTGACAGAAAATTAGCACTGACATTCTCTTTTCCAGATTTGTGTATCACTTTGAATTTAAATAGCTTTAGTGCCAGGTACTAGAGATGGGCAAAGCGGCCATAATTTGCTCTGCGAAGTGATTCATGGAGTGAAGGCGAATTTGCAGAGTGCTCCGCAATGCGAAATGGAGTACTTCGCATTATAATGGGTAATGTGAAGTTCATTGAAAACAGTGACTTTGCGTTACTCCGCCTTCCCAAACCACTACTCCATACCAATTCTTAAGACGAAGTACATTGAAAACAATGTACTTCACCTAACTTCGCCTTGTTTTTAAGCTCTAAATGCGAATTTTGCAGTGATTCATGGGATTTCAGGTCACATGGGCTCTAGATTGTTCTGCACAGCCTCAGTTTGGGGTAGTGTGTGTAGGAAGCTGTAGGAGACAATCTGCTTTGAGAGCTCCCTGCGATTCAAACCTTCAAAAAGCTGTTAAAAAAGCTTTTTTGAGTCATTTTTTTAACTGAAACTTTAGTTCATCGATTATAGAAAGCCCCCTTGTGCTCATATCATCGAGCGTTTATTGTTTGTGTATGGATTTTGAATGTTAATGTATAACATTCAGTCTGTGCATTGAAAGACAGTGGAAGTGTGCTTTAAGGGAGAGGCGTGTCTGTGGTGTAGGTGGATTAACTTAGAGAAAAAGACAGTGCTTTCTATTTTGGTGATATTTTTCTTGTATAACTGTGTTAATGTACACACAGTAATATTTTCAAAATTTCTTGCCATATTTTTGCTGATTGTTGTGGTGCAGCAGTGCATAATTTTAGTTTGTTTAAAATATGTGGTTATATTACTGAAGTTTTCAATTTGCAATGCATTACTTAGTGTGTGTGTGAGTATGTGTGTGATGCGTGTCATCAAATCAGACACCTTTTATTGTGCCACATAATAATTTCAGCAATGTGAAGCTGCTATCCACTGCAGCTGTGTGATTTTTGTACTTCTTTGTGGTATCTTTACTGGTGCTAGTACTAGGAACTGTTACTGCAGCAGTGCAGTACACTGCCCCCCCTCCCGTGGCCTGCCCCAACCGGTAAAAGTATTCTTTTCCAGATTTGAATTTCTGATGGTGAGCACTGGTTAGGTGTTGCACCTTTGTCTCTGCATCTCTTCAGTGCACACTACAATCTTAATCTGTCTGTGCATTTGCATCTCTTTAGGGCCCAATCTCCATCTGTAACTTAAGTCACAGTTGTTTCTTTGGCTTCCCTTCAGAGTACTGGACAGGTGTGGTGCTTAATTCTGCATGAACATTGTACTCATTAATATGTGTTTTTAAGTCAGGACCATCACCACGAGTCACTCGTGGTACAAATCACATTCTTCATCATCACAGTCACAAATGCAGTCACAAATCACGATTCACGATCATTCACGTTACGAATCACAACATTAATTTTTTTTCTAGTTACTTGGATGTATTGTAAGCCTGTTTTGTAGTATCTCTCCAGGCTTCACCACCCCACCATTATACTCATTGATATGTGTTTTTAAGTCTGGGAGTTTTAAGCTACAGCTCATCAGGGAAGCACAGCCGTAGGCATTCGCATCCCCAATACAGTTTCATACTGGTTATCTCACACCATCGACACCAGATTACGTTCTTCATTATCACGGTCACAAATGCAGTCACAAATCCTGATTTTTGATCACTTCACGAATCACAACATTAATTTTTTTTTAATAGTTACTTGGATGTATTGTAAGCCTGTTTTGTGTTATCTCTCCATGCTTCACCACCCCACCATTGTACTCATTAATGTTTGTTTTTAAGTCGGAGAGTTTTGTGCCACACCTCATCGGAGCCTGGGGAAGTACAGCCGTAGGCATTCACATTTCTTCATCATCACGGTCACAAATGCAGTCACAAATCATGATTTACGATCATGTCATGAATCACAACATTAATTTTTTTTAGTAGTTACTTGGATGTATTGTAAGCCTGTTTTGTAGAATCTCTCCATGCTTCACCATCTCACCATTGTACTCATTAATGTTTTTTTTTTAAGTCAGGGAGGTGGACAGTGTCTGCATTACATGCACAGACTGGAAAGAAGACTGACTGCACATATGCAGTTTAGCACAGTATACTTGCACTGCTCAGAATACAAAGTGTCATGCATACGGAAGACAACAAAAAAGGGCATAATTACATACAAGGGTGGGGGATGGTGGAGGAATACATTTTATAACACAGCAAGGAATGTGTGGGGGGCACATGGTGTGAGGAAAAAACAAAACTAATGTGGGATCCCATGGTGATCCAGCAGCAGTGCCAGTATGGACATAATTTGGAACTGCTGTCCCTCTATGTGATCCAGCCACTGCTCCAAAGCACTCACCCTCTCTTTGTTCTTCTTGACAGCAGTCCAGAGAACTGCCAAGTCAGCCTGTGTTACATGCAGTTATATGGGGTTCACACATTCTACAGGCTGACCTGCTGGTGGTGGGGGTGGGGGTGGGGTTGCTGGTAGAGCAGCAGATGCTTCTGTGGCCCTCCTCTTCTTAGGGATGCCACAATGCACAGCTGCACCCTCTGCCACAGAATGGCCAGCAGGCACAGGCATGGTCCGTTCTGTGGCAGCCTGCTATACCAACTGCAGGTGATTGAGCATATGGGTGTGCTGGCCCCTAGTCCCCAGGCGAGTTCCCTGGGGGCCATGGCAAACCTCCCCCTCACATAGGCAGCACTTGATCACACTGCTGTTCCCCTGACACAGTCAAAAAGCTGCCAAATAATGGAGGTGCAGGGAGGACCAGGCACAGGCAGGGGATGGCCAGATGAACTGGCAGCTGGCTGATGATGGTGCTGAACAGGGATGGGATCCACACCTGGGCCAAGGGGAACAGGCATATCCTGCTCCAGAGGACCTGGTGCGGACTTGGTGGTGGTGGTTCAACTGCCTCAGAGTCAGGACAGGAGGTGGTGCTGGTCCTGCTTTCGGGGGGGCACTCACAAGTTTTGAGTGGTCCAACAGGAATGGACACCCATGCCCTCCACGCATGCACACAGTATGACGCTTACCACTACCATGCTCTCCCAGAGCTGCCCCCACCCCAGACATTCCCTCACCCTGTCCAAGCAATCACTACTCACACTGTCACACAACACACACACACAGTCACACAGACACAAACAGCTAACCACTTATAAAGGTAGGAAAAATAAAATTTACAGAAAGAACAAATTAAGTAAAAAAAAGAGTATAGAAAAGATTAAAAAATGTATCTTTTAAAAAAGCTGTTGGGTCTAGATCAAAATTTAAATCTCCTCCTCGCTCTGATCTCAAACTATCAGCAGTCCAAAACACACTATTCTCTCTCTGTCTGCACAGGAGAAAGTAAAAGTGTCTGCTTGTATGACTCACTTTCTTCCTGCCTAGCTAAAGAGCATGTGACTTACAGTACTGTAAGCCATGTGATGTGTGGAGGGGCTGCCAAATCTGAAACACCAAGTGGATCACTTAGAATCATAATGAAACATAGAAACATAGAAGTTGATGGCAGATAAGGACTGCAAGGCCCAACCAGTCTGCCCATTTCTTTTTCTACCTTATAAATGTGCCATTGGCCTTTGCTCTGTCAGTGGCCTACCTATTCATACTCATCTGTATTGCTCCCTTATGCCTATCCCATGCCTATTTGAAGCCCTGCACTGTATTCATAGCCACCACTTCCTGAGGTAGGCCGTTCCATGCATCCACCACCCTTTCTGTGAAAAAGAATTTCCTCACATTCCCCCTTAATCGGCCTCTCTCTAATTTCATGCTGTGTCTTCTTGTCCTGCTATTTTTCTTATATTTAAACATGTTAGACTGTTTCACCTTGTTAATGCCCTCAAGGCATTTGAATGTCTTGATCATATCACCGCTCTCCCTCCTTTGTTCAAGGGCATACATATTGAGCTCCGTTAATCTATCCTCATATGTCTTATGATGCAGTCCCTGCACCATTTTGGTTGCCCTTCTCTGGACTGCCTCAAATTGGTTAACGAAGAATGTAAAGTCCATTAAAAACAATGACTTTGCCTTACTTCGCATTATCATTTCACCTTAACGCAAAGTAGTAATGACAAGGCGGAGTGAGCACTTTGCATTGCCCACTCCACGTAGCGGAGTGGCAACGCGAAGTGCCCACTTGGCATTCACTTCACCGGCGGAATTTAAATTCACTGCATCTCTACCAGGTATCACCTTGTGATTGTGGAATTTTTGTCTTTCATTTGGTTAAGCAAACAGAGAGGATTGTGGTCTGTTATAAGCACAAAGCCAGCTCCTATTAAATAAAATGTAAGGGACTCCATGGCCCACTTTTCTGCAAGGCATTCCTTTTCAATGGTGGAGTGCATTTGCTGTCTGTTGTGCAATTTTCTACTGATATATAGAATGGGATGTTCCTTCCCATCTATATTGACTCAAGACTGCACCTAAGCCTATTTCTGATGCATCTGGCTGTACCAAAAATTATTTCTCAAGGTCTGGGCTTCTTAAAACAGGGTCTGAACATCATGCAGCCTTAATGGCCCAAAAAACCTTATCACAATCTGGGGACCATTGCACATTTTTCAGGCACCATTTCTTCATGTAGTTCAATGGGGTGGGGAGGGGTAGCTAATTGGGCAAAGTTGGGAATTAATCTCCGATTATAACCATCCAGCCCTAGAAATGACCTGGTGTTTCTTTGATTTAAGGACAGGATTGTTAGCTAGAGCTTCTGTCTTAGAAATCTCTGGCTTTACTTCTCCATTTCCCAAACCATAACCCAACTATCTGGTTTCCTGCTTGCCCAGTGCACATTTGGTAGGAATAATGGTCAGGCATGCCTTCTTGATAGATTGGATAACTGCTTGTAGGTGTTCCAAGTTGCTTTTCCAGTCTGGATTGTATACCACAACATCATCCAGGTAAGCAGCACAATAACCAGTGTGGATAGC
This sequence comes from Neoceratodus forsteri, assembly GCA_016271365.2. Classification (NCBI taxonomy): domain Eukaryota; kingdom Metazoa; phylum Chordata; order Ceratodontiformes; family Ceratodontidae; genus Neoceratodus; species Neoceratodus forsteri. The sequence goes on along the minus strand of CM057456.1, from coordinate 601,800,875 downwards.
TAAAATTACATCCATGTACCGCGAATGTAGCAGCTGCACCATGTAAACCAAATGGCATGGTAGCAAACTGATTGAATGCAATAGAAGTGGCAAATGCAGTTTTGTCTCTGGATTTTTTAGCTAGGGGAATTTGTCAGCAACCCTTGGTGAAATTGACGGTATTGCTGTACTTAGCACTTTCCATTCTCTCCACCAAATCATCAATCCTGGCCATAGGATAACTGGCAAATTCATGTACCTGATTAAGTTTCCTAAAATCAAGGCAGATTTGTAAACATTGTTCTTTTTTATTTACTCTGAAACATATAGAAACATAGGCAATGATGGCAGAAAAAGACCAGAGGTCCATCCAGTCTGCCCAAGTTCCCTATAATCCCTGGAACCTACTGCTCCTCCAGGGTACTAACCCTCCCCATCCTCTCTCTATTCTCCTCCTTGGTCCCCTCACCCCCAGTAACCACTATTCCCTTAATTATGTCCCATCCATGCTTGAATCCCCTGACTCTTTCCACTCCCACCACTTCAGCTGATAGACTGTTCCAAGGTTCCACCACCCTTTTCATAAAGTAGTACTTCCTCATAATCTCTCCGTAAAGTAGTACTTCCTCAAAATCTCTCCTGAACCTACCTCCTGTTAATTTCCATTCATGTCCACATGACCACAAATTGGTATTCAGGCTAAATAGTTCCCCAGAGTTCACTTTGTTAATTCCTTTAAGGAATTTGAAGGTCTCTATCATATCTCCCTTCTCCCTTCTGGTCTCCAGTGAGTACATAAATAGTGCCTTGAGGTGCTCCTCATAGGATCTGCCCTGCTGGCCCTGAATCATTTTTGTTATTCTGCACTACACTGTCTCCAACCTATCCTTATCCTTTCTGAGGTGAGGACTCCAGAACTGGGTGCAGTACTTTGGGTGAGGCCTCACCAGGGATCTGTAGAGGGGAGGTATTACCTCTTTCCTTCTGCTATCAATACCCTCCTGATACATCCCAGCATCCTGTTAGCCTTGCTATAGACCTTGCTGCACTGACTTGATTACTTAAGTGAGTTGCTAATGATAACTCCCAGATCCTGTTCCTCAGCTGTAGTGCTAAGTCTGTCCTCCTCCCATCCAGCACTCTGTCTTGGGGTTCTTTTTCTCTAGGTACATTACCTTGCACTTTCTAGCATTGAATTTTAGCTGCCAGACATTTGACTACTTCTCTAGCTTTTGTAGATCTTTCTGCATTTCCCCTTATGCCCTCATCAGTATCCACCCTTCCACATAGTTTTGCATCATCTGCAAAGAGACACAACCAGCCCTGGATTCCTTCTCCAAGGTCACTAATGAACATGTTGAAGAGGACTGGACCCAGGACAGATCTGTGTGGAACCCCTGCTCATGACCTCCCTCTCCTCTGATTTAACCCCATTGACCACCACCCTCTGCTGCCTCCCTTCTAGCCAGTTACCCACCCAGTTCACTATGGGATTAGCTGCACCCAGGTCTTCCATCTTCTTGGGCAATCATTTGTGAGGTACTAAGTCAAAAACCTTGCTGAAGTCAAAGTAGAGCAGATCAGCAGCATGGCCATTGTCCAATTACTTTGTCACCCAGTCAAAGAAAACTATCAAGTTAGTCTCACAAGATCTTCATGCCACAAAACCATGCTGTTTACTATCCTGGAGCCTGTTGCTCTCCAGGTAGTCTATGAGGTCCTCATTTATCAGTGACTCCAGACTGACAGGCCTGTAGTTCCTTGGTTGCTCCTTAGCCCCCTCCTTTATGAAGCGGTACAATGTCTGCCACTTTCCAATCCCTTGGTACTTCCCCAGACGTAAATCAGCTTTTGAACAGACATACCAGTGGTTCATGCTGCTCCGCTACTAATTCCCTGAGTATCCTCAGATGCAACCCATCTGGTCCTGGGGCCTTATCTATTGTAAGGGCAGACAGCTTTTTTAGAACCCTTTCACTAGTAAACAATGGCTGTCTTATTTCCAGGATTCCCTTAGTGGCTGCTTTGATGTCACTTTCTGGCATGGACCCACTGTCCTCCTTAGTGAAAACCGAGCAAAAGTCATTTAGGATTGTGGCCTTTTGCCAGTCCTCCTCTAGCACCCTACCCCCCCCCCAACTAGCCTTACAATTCCCCCACCCTTTTTCCACTAATATATCTGAAAAAAAGTTTTTCTCCATTCCTGACCCCCTTCATGATACGCAGCACTGTGTCTGCTTTGGCCTCCCTAATGGCCCTCTTTCTCTCCATATTTTTCTGCAGATAATCCTCCTATTCTGCCTCCCCCTGCTTTTTCTTGAATTTATAGAAGGCCTTATTTTTGGCCTTTATCACTTCCCTGACCCTTGCTGAGATCCACAGTGGTCTCTTAAACCTGTTTTTCTTTGTTACTGTTCTTATGCATACTTCAGACAGTTCGAGGATGGCCCCCTTAATTAGCCCCCATCTCTCCTCCAACCCACCTATGTCCTCCACCTCTACTAACATAGTCCTAACCAGTTCACTCTTCCTATTGAAGTCAGCCCTTCTAAAATCAAAGACTTTAGTTTACAATCACCATTAGTGATGACCAAGCACTTCTCAACTCTTCTATGATATCCAACTGTTTCATTTTTTGTATTTCCTTAACCACGTCTGCTCTAAATTGCTCTGGTAATCTGTATGTCTTTTATCTGATAAGGCAAGCATTCCCTGTCACTATTACGTACTTAGCCCCTTTTGGTCAGGCTGGCACAATGATAAAAGTAATGTTAAATGTCTTTAGCAAGTTATGAATTTCTGCAGTTTGTTAAGGAAACAGTCACCTTTACAGAATCAGCAGTTACAGTTTGTTCCAGTCTGTCATAGGCTTCAGACACATTGTGAACTCTGCCAGAATTAGTATTTCACTTTCATTCATTTTACAGTACATAATCAGGAATTGGAGACAATGGACTGCATAGTGCAGCCGTAGCTGATTTTCACTGCTTAATTAAGATATTAGCTGTTGACGGCACTTGGATACCTGCCCACACATTTTCAGGTTCTGGGGTATAAATTAACACATCACTGTGAGCAGAGCTGAGCTCTATTGTCCTGAACAAGTACTGTGTGCTGTCAACTTGACTGGTGTGTTTGCTACCTCCTAATCCACAAAATTGCATGTGATTGTTCTGTGCATAGATTGTGTAATGTGTGACCTTATTTTTTAAATATCATGAATAGCTTTTAACAACAGTAACACTGAGTGTTGTTATCGGTTGCATAGCAATCACCTGGGAGCTCTGGGTGTTATAGTTCATCCTGCAGCAATGGGAGACTACACATTTTGAACTCTGCCAGAATTACAATTTTACTTTCATCCATTTTGCAGGACATAATCAGAGGTTGGGGACAACGGACTGTAAAGTGCAGCCATAGCTTATTTTCACTGCTTAAATGAGATATTGGCTGTTGATGGCACTTGGACGCCTGCCCATGTACTTCCCGGTTCTGGGGTATAAATTAAAATGCCTCTGCAAGGGGAGCAGAGCTCTATTGTCCTGAGCAAGTACTGTGAGCTGTGAACTTGACTGGTGGGTTTGCTACCTCCTAGTCCCCAAAATTCTCTGTGATTAACATGCCCCTGCAAGCAGAGCTGAGAATGAGCAGAGGCGATGTATGGCAAGGCAAGCAGCATCTGCTGGCGTCTACCACGGGAGGCAACCTATACTCTTTTACTTTTTATCTCTCACTTACCTGAATTTGTAAGTTGATATTTTAGTTCTCTTTTCCATAAGCATTAGTCATGATCTTACTATGGAAACTACTACTGATATTCTTAACCTCTTATGTGTTGAGGGCACATTGGTAAAATGCACAAGGTGTAGTATGTATGCAAGCATCTCACAGGATCTAGATAAAGGGTGGATAATTTGTGACAAATGTTCTGACTGTTTAAGATTAGTAAAGGAGAGGGATTATTTTAAGAGCAAGCTCAATAAGTTCAGTGAAATCAATAAAACTGACAACTTTGTATGCGCAGTAGCAGCAGAAAATAAGCTTTTACAACAAGTTTCTAGTACAAATAAAAAAAAATGAGGGAGATAGAGAATTCTTCATATTCCAATATTAATGAATGTGGCTCAGTTGGTAGCACATCCTCCTCTGGACCAGAAGGTTGTGGGTTCTTGTCCCACACCAGGATTGGACTCATAACTAAACACTGGCACCAGAGTGCAGTATTAGGGGGTACTGTACTGCTGGAGTGTGCCGTCCTTCAGATGAGATGTTAAACTGAGGTCCCTTCTACCCATCCTGGTGCTGTCCTGGTGGCTGTCCAGGTAGAAGTAAAAGAACCCAAGGAATTCTTCACAAAGAGTAGGGAACATTCCCAGTGCCTTGACCAATATTTCCCTTCCCATAAAACCAGTTCATGCAATTGTCCAGGCTGTGTGTGGATGTTGATGTGTGATATGGTCGCCACTACACATTCAGTCCCTTCACTACCAGTCTAGCATTGCTTGTAAAGTGCTTTGGGATACACTGAGTATGAAAAGCGCTATATAAATAATTCTTCTTCTTCGATTAAAAGAGTGAGAGAAGACAATCCACTTATTTATGATCATGACTGGCATGTGGTGTCCAAAAAAAGGAGCATTTGAATAGGCATAGAGCCATCTCCCATTTAGATGCTCCTATAGAGACATCAAATAGATGCACCCCACTTGTAAATGAATTTGAACAAGCTTTATTGTCCTCAAATATGGCCTCTCTGGGGCCCTCTGAATAGGAATGTACACCCACCAGTCCAAGACCACAAATAAAGTATAAATCAATCATTGGGGACTCTAATATACTATATACTGTTTCCCACATTTGCAAATGGAACAAGTATTTTAATGCTGTCACATGTCTTCCCAATGCAAAAATAGCAGTCACTGAAGCCAGAATATGTCAGTTAGTTGTTCAAAAAGAGTCAGCTGTGATTTTGCACATTGAAACAAAAGATGTTGGATATCAATACAAAAAGGATATTTGTCACAAATTAGTTGCTCTTGGTAATAAGATAAAAGAGAAGGGATGTAAGGTTGCCATATCTGGGATTTTACCAATTCTTCAAGCTGCAATGGAATAAAATCACACTATCATTCATATGAATGCTCGCCTTAAGAATTAGTGCAAATTCAAAGATGTAACCTTTATTGATCACAGGGATACATTTTATAATAAAAATTCACTATTCTCAAAGGATGACCTTTATTTAAATAAATCTGGTGCCAAGGCACTTAATGTCAATTTTCAGTCCGCTCTTGATAGTTTCAGTTTAAACTAATTAACCAGGGGGAACTGTATAGTGACATTCAGTTTATTCAGCACAGAGTCAGCACTCTAGCTACACCAAAAACTTCAAAGAGTAAATCAAGCACAATTAAGAATATCAAATGTACTGTACGTTACTTGATGCACACAGTCTCAATAACAAATCTGATGGACTTGCTACTCTATGTGTTCATGATAAACCCAATATTATTGCTATAACAGAGACCTGGTGGTCAAATTCTGATGAGTAGGATATAGGTATTCATGGTTATGATTTATTTTATAATAATAGACCATCCAAAGGAGGTGGTGGGTTAGTTATTATAGTTAGTTATATATGCCAATTCTAGTTTTGGAACTATTGGTATTTCCCATAAAATGAAGATGTCTTCAAATTCTGAGATTATATGGGTCAGATTGTTTGCTAATCTTCCTGATTCTGCTGTTTTTGGTCTTTGTTACTGCCTGCTGGATACAAAATCTGATGTTTCATTAGAAATGTTAAAAGAAATAGAATTGGCTTGCAAACCAGGGGAACCTATATTATGGGGACCTGAATCTCAATTATATAGATTTGTAATGTGCAGCAGCTATGTCTGAAATCAGTAGCCAGTTTATTAATATGTGTGAACAACTACAATGCATCAGTATGTATTAGAACCAACCAGAAAAGATGAGATTCTTGATATTGTCTTAGCAACTGATAATATAAATATACAAAACTGCAAGGTTGGGGCCCCATTAGCTAACAGTGAGCACAACCTATTGTTTTTTTGACACTGGTTTTTCTCATTATAGATACATGGGTGCAACTAGAAATATATATATATATATATATATATATATATATATATATATATATAGGCAGATGTACAAATAATTAATGAAGTCCTGTGTAAAATTAATTGGAATATATTTCTTGGTAACTGCTCTGCAGATACAATGTGGGATAAGCTTAAGACACTTATCCTCCAAACAGCTAATAAATACATCCCTAAGATCAAAAAATACAAAAATAACAGGCTTAGACTAAATGGTTAACAAAAGAAAAAAGATCTGCTTAATAAACAAACCAAAAAAAAGTACAAAAAATATAAAACTCATAATATTTCCACTAGGTAGGAAACCTGTAAATAAGTTCTAATTCATTGTAAGCAGGAAATTAGAAAGTCAAAAAGAAATATGGAAACAAGCCTTGCTAATCAAGCTATTAAACATAACAGTAAGGTATTCTTCAGCTATATAAATTAATTAAAAAGACCTCAGTGTAAAGTTGGCCCGATGTTGTTTGAAACAACAGCATTCATAAGCCTAATGATATGGCTAATGCATTTAATATACATTTTTGAAATAGGTTTGCAAAAAATAATAACCTTCCAGTACCTGTGGATGCCAGTACTACTCAGGAAATTATATTCTCTATTAGGGATATTACTGAAAAACTGAACAAAATTAAGGATAACACATCTCCAGGCCCGGATGGCATTACTAGCAACATGATTAAGTTTATGAGTTATCACCTTGTACATCCACCTGGATTACCCTTTGAATGCAGTTTGAGCAGTGGATGTGTTTCCAAAGAGAGGAAAACTGCTAACGTGATTCCATTATTTAAAAAAGGAGGAAAACAGGAGGTAAATAATTACAGTCCCATAAGTCTCACTCCAACAATCTCTAAAGTCTTGGAAAGCCTTATTAAAGAAAAGGTAACAGCTGTTTTGGGTAAGTTAAACTTAAACCAGTATGGGTTCACATGAGGAAGATCTTGCCTTATCAACCTCTTGTGCTTCTATGGAAAAAAAAGCTCAGCCCTTGATATGAACAAGCCATGTGATACAATCTTTCTGGACTTTACTAAGGCTTTCAATTTAGTTCCATACTGGGCTTTAACTGAGAACTCAGGGTCTTGAATATTAACCCTAGCTATATTAATTGGATATTACACTGGTTTCAGAATAGAACACAGAGAGTTTTGATTGATGGTCATTATTCAGACTGGGGGTCTTTGGCTTGTGGGGTCCCACAGGGACCGGTACTTGGTCCTCTGGTGTTTCAAATTTTCATTTCTGATTTATCTTTGAATTTATTGAGCTGGATGTCAAAATATGCAGACAACTGCAAGATAGGTGGCACTTGTTGCAGCTTAGATGAAACATCTCAAATACAGGAAGATCGCAATAAAATGTAACTATGGGTTAACAATTGGGAAATGCATTTCGATGACACTAAATATAAAATTATGCACCTTGGTGTGACTAATCCCAAACACAGTTATTATCTTTGTAATAATCTTCTGAATGTAAGAAAACAAGAAAAAGGTTTGGGTGTCTTTATTACCCATGACTTAAGTCACTCTAAACAAATAGCTAAAACCTTAAGCAAAGTAAATAAAAATTGGAGGGCTGTAAAGAGAAATATAAAATTTAGAGATTGTTCAGTAATTCTTCCCTTATACAGGTTTTACATCCGCCCCATCTAGATTATTATTCACAATTGTGGTGTCCTTACTTGAAAAAAAAGACATATTACAAGCAGAGAGAATTCAGAGAAAAATTTCCACACAAATAAATGGTATGAGGAACTTGGGGTAAGAAGACAGGCTATGCCAACTTGGCCTTGTACTCTTGAAACAAGATGAATGAGAAGAGATCTTCTACTGATGTATGACATAATACAGGACCCATATTTAATGACTGAGATAAGCCTGGATTTTAAACAAATAGTTGCAAACACTAGGGGCCATCCACTGTAGCTTAGATGTCAAAAATCGAACTCATTAAAACAAAAGTACTTTTATTCACAAAAAGTTGTGAACTTTTGGAATTCCTTTCCTGTGGAGATAACAGTGAGTGAATCCAAAACCATATTTTAAAAAGACATGACAGTCTAATATTGTCTGGTGCACATCTGTGTTATTGTGGGTGAAAGATGAGAACTTGTATGGGCTTTATGCCTAACGTTCTTGATCTTGAACCTTAGTATGAACCTTAATATAAGCTATGACAGTATCTTATGCAGAAGTTTCTGGTAAAACTAACAAAACAGCCTTTGGTGTTTTTTCAACCCATTTCTTCAGATGGTAAACATGGTACATCTTGGTAGGATTTTTCCTATCAGGGTCTCAATCTTATAGTTAACTGTGCCAGTACATCTAATCCCTTTGTAAGGCCCTTGCCACTTCATTAACAGTTTGTTTTCTGTAGTGAGTAACAGCAACAAGACCTTTTCACCTGGCTCAAAAACATTTTTAACGATGGTCATAATATACTTTCAGCTAGTTTTGAGCCTCTTCCTGATTGCCGTGGGCAATTTCAACATACTTTCCAGTTTCTTTCTCAGGACACACATATAAGATGTAATAGATTGTTTCTGAGTGTTTCATTTATTAAATCTAGTGGTCCCCAGGCTGTCTACCATACAGTATTTCAAATGGTAAAAAACCTGTTGGGGCTTGTGGCACTTCTCTGTAAACAAAAAGCAGGTAAGGTAAGTATTGGTCCCAATCCTTCCCTTCCCATTTTACAAACTTTTTAACTTGCATTTTAGAGTTTGATTAAAACGCTCAACAAGACTGTCTAGCTGAGGTTGATATGGGGAGGTTTTTCTGGCAGTGATACCTAGTAATCGGTACAGTTCCTTCAGCAATACAGTACCAAAATTACTACAGTGATCAGTAATAATCTCTTTAGGCATGCCCGTCCTGATGAAAATTTTGGCAAGCTGTGCTGCCACATTTGGAGCTGTGACAGTACGCATTGGAATTGCCTCTGGATATCAAGTAGCATAGTCACATACTACAGAATAAATCGAGTGATCATTTTACTTATGTCTAAGGGGCCAACCACATCAACTGCAATTCTCTCAAAAGGCAGATCTATCAAGGGTAGGGGCACCTTGTCTTTTTTAACCACCGGGGATACTTTCTGACATTTAGCACAAGAACTGCAACAGGTAGCAACATCTTCATGAACTCCAAGTAATAAAATATGTACAGCAATCTGGCAAGGGTGCAATCCCTCCCCTAGTGACCAGTCATAGGACTATCATGTGCTATCTGTAACAACTTAGTTCTGTACTTCTTTGGTATGACCAACTGTTTGATCTGTTCCTACATCTAAGGATTAGCCCTAACTATGAACAGTAGCCCATTACATTTTTTAAACATTGGTTCATCCTGATTTTGTTTTACCCCCAGCTGCTTATAATAACCTTGGAGAGAAGCATTGTTAGTTTGCTGAGAAACAAAATCACAATCAGTTATCAGTTTAGTTTCAGAATTTTCATATATCAACCCCTTATGTCCATCAGCCTTCTGTTGCCACTGTTTTTTCAGGCATCATCTTTGTTTCCTGGACTTCCGGATCTTGGAACTGGGCTCAAACAAGTCTGCATCAAAGTCACCAAATGGAAGAGTCCCCAACAGCTGAGATTTTCTTTGCCTGTGCTATTGTTATCACAGCTACTGAAACAGCAGGATTTACTCCCTCTGTAATTAACTTAGTAAATCCTAGAAAGTAATTTCCAATAATCACAGGTACGGGTAACTTTGGTATAACCCCCACTTTTATTAGTAATTCAGAGTCACTTGGGAGGTGGGATAGTATCTTGTGCCCCCGTGGATGCAGATGACACCAGTACCTGTTCCTCTTCCACAGTTCCTTCTCATAACTTCATCATGTACCAGGGTCTGTCTGCATCCTGAAACTGTAAGTCCATTCAGAGACTTATCTCCCACCTTGACATCTGTTAAATTGGTGCCTGTAGGTCTCTTCTGAGATGTCATGTCTTTTCAGGATTTCTCTTTTCCCAATGTCATGGTTTTCTGACTGTGCAGTGTCCATATTGCTGTAGGCAAGCAGGGCTTTACCTGTCAGGTAAGGTACTACCCTAATTACCCACTGCTTCTTTGGCCACTGCGAGGCTCTAGCAACCCTTTCAATAGGTGTCAGGTATGCTTCAATATCATACGAGGGACACCACTTTGTAAGTGTAACGTAATTTTTTCCCCATATGTACTTTGTGAATTTTTTCTCTTTTTCTCCACAACCCAGAACCCCTGCAGACATGTACATGTGCATGCATGGAGGTGCATGTGCAGGCTGGGTACCGGCTCAGCTTCTTCTGCCCCATTTCTGGCTATCGCGCTGGCTTCTTGCACCTACACTTCCCACCAGACCACCACCTGGTGGAAGCGGAACTACTGAGGGTGCAGGCATTCACCCTGAGAGGGGAAAGCTGCCTTGTGGCTGCTTAATCCTGCTCCCTCTCTCTCCTCCCCATGCTGGCTCCCCAATGACCTAAGGGCATTCCCGAACCCGGGTTATTGGCATAGCATGAGGTGAGGCATCCAGAGCCTCAGCCCTCAGCACCACTGGGCCAAGTTTAATGTCTTTTAAGTTGTTTGTGCTTTGTTGCCCTGCTGGACCTATGCCAGATCCTCCACCTTTGATAGCTTGCAAAGGATCCAGCCATTGCTGATCCTGTCACTGCATATCTTCTCTTCTCTGCTGCTCCTGTTGCAGTATTTCTTCTTTTCTCTGCTTCTCTATCTCTCTTTGTTGTATAGCCCACTATTTGAAGAAGGTAGACATGCTTTCAGGTTCTTCCCATGCCTGTTCTTCTTCTTCTATCACTTGTGCCAGCTGTACAGTCTCAGTTTGGACTTTCGTCTCTGCTAGCTTGGCTGCCATTCTTCTAGTAATCACTACTGGCCTTGGTGTTGCAGTATCCATACCTTTCTTCCATACTTCCCTGGTACCAGATCTAGTATCCACACACAAAACTCATGGCTTAGAGTTTGCACAGTGTAAATACCACTAAGTCTGACACCATCCATCATCGATGCACAGGTAGGAAAGCATAGGAAAACCAGGACCACATATAAAATTCACAAGTAGGACGGCCCATCAGCACAGCAGTTGGATTTCTGCTTCCAACACTGGCGACCTGGGTTCAGGAGTGGACTCTGGTTGCTGGAGGGCCGGCCAGGGGGAGAAGGCTTGAGCATCCTACAACTGCTTACCTTCTCCGGGGGGGAAGGGGGAGGCCAAGGCCTGCAGTTTGCTTGACCCTGAGTGGAGGCTTGGGGTATGACAAGTCCTGTCATCAGGAGGGGCAGGCCTAGATGCGTGGTGGACATTGACACATAAGCGCTTTGACATCAAGGACGTGCACCACATGAGGGAGAAAGAGGAGGAAACACCAGTGTCAGTCTCCTAGATGATGGAGACCCAAGCAGAAACCCTAATTGCCTGCACCTGCCTGATGTCCCCAGCAGATCTGACTCTTGCAAGATTCTCAGGGTGACGCTGCCCTGCCCTGTACCCACCTGGGGGGTACAGCCACTGCTCAATGGGGACCTGCTGAGGCATAATCGGGGTGGCTGCACAGTGGGGAGACTGCCATCTGTGTCTCCCAAAGGAGTAGGGACTGGCACTGGAGGTAGGAGGCACAAATAGAAATTTCAAAAAATCGAAAATAAAATTCACAAGTAACATTTTATTATTATTAGCAATAACAATAAAATAATACAAAATTGTGCAGGACAGCTCTTTTATGGGCAGTTAAAAACAAAACAAAGTCCTTTATCTGAGTGTAGCTCTAATTTTAAACTTCAATCTCTCTTTCCAATACAAGATTGCTCTCATTATATTTATAATGTCTTTTCCTGGCAACTGACTTCTGCATCTTGAGCTCATAAGGAGACATCCTGTTTCTCACAAAATGTATCAGAACTTTGTCAGTTTCTTACCTTGCAGGTGCAACACAAGAGAACATTGTGTCTCAGAACTAATCTCCTGTTGACAACTCTGTACATTATCATGTGGAGGTCAATGTGCATCTCAGTGTTAACCCCCTGAGTTCCAAATAGCTTTTTGCAATCATTTCAGCACATTAACTACATACATTTTCAAACCAAGTGATCCCAGGTTCACATAAAAATCAATATATATTTTTTTAAACCACAGAAAAGCAAGGAGGAAGTAAAGATAGAAATAACAAAACACAGCAAGTAAAGGCAAAGAGAAAGTGGGAGGGGAGAATTGTGAGACTGTCAGAGTGATCATTTCCTAGGTCTCACAAGAAAATCTGATTGGACAGTCTGACAGACAAGAGATAGAAGAGAAGAGGATAGAACGGTATGCCCCCTGTGCAGCGACACTATTATAGCAAAAACATCGATGCTGACAACATCAGTGTTTTCACTGTAATAAGATCCTGGCACTCTCACTCCCTGTCCTGCATCCCCTTCCCAATCCAACTCTGACTCTGAGTTAAAATGCTATAGATCGGGGTGCAGGGGCAGATTCCCCTGTATGGGGATTTGGGGAGCAAAGCCCCTGATGAAAAAACAGCCTGGGTCTCCAGTCAGATTTATGTCGACCGCAAGTTGCGGTCGACATAAATCTGTTGCTGTGATGGCAGTCAACAACTTATTTTTCAAACCGGCATCGTAGAGCCAGATAGAACAGATCTTTGCTTTTAGGTCTCTCTGCATAACAAATGGGACAAAGGCTTATTCACCCTGTCACAGTGTACATTGCAACTAGTACTTGTAAAACATTATACATGGGAAATACAATATGCCAATTTTGAGTAGTTATATGAAAATATCTCCATGGTATTGGGAAAAGAGAGAACACTAATGTCTTGCCAGTACATGAATACCTGCATGGACAAAACCCATCATTTTAAATTTCAAGGCATAGTAAAGGTTATTTCTGGGTGAGAGGGGCTGAGCTTGGCCAAACATTACTGCAGTAGGACAACACCTGGCAAAATAAACTCAGAGCACATTGTCATACATGACTGAAATCGATGTTTTCTCTGCTACCATGTTTGAAATAATTTATATATCTGCACTTGGAATGACAATTACTGTGGCCTTGTTGTTTATTAATGCAGGAGTATGATATATATTGGTTTCTCCTCATGAGGTGTGGGGGGGGAGATTGTATGTTTACTCATGCTTTTTTGTAGAACAATCCCTATGACATATGCATTATGGGCTTATTTATCTTACTGTATAAATTTGTGTCGGACTCTTTTTCTGTTAGGTTCACTGTGCTGTATCCTTTTATATTAATTTATCAGCTTTTATGATATGAATATGAAGAATATGAATTCATGTTACATACAGCTTCAAGAAGGAGCTATTTAAGGATGGCTCTTTTGAACAGTGACCATGCCTTGAGAAAACACGTCATATTAAAAAATGTTGGTAAGGTTCGGGTGAGTGCTGCTGCCATAATTTTTAATTTTGGGGGTTTAAATTAAACTTTTTTAATGCTATCAAGTATTTGCTGTTTTACTGCCACCAGTTCCATGTAGTCCCATAAATATTCCACCAATTTTAAAAGCTTACCAAATTCCTCTAAGAGAGTCTCAGAAAAAGACTGTACTTGTCTCATTACGCGCAGTCCAAAATGTGACTCAAGGAAGTACCAATGCAGGTGGACTACATTCTCCAATGATTTTGAGCCCTGGTCCAGAAATGGAGCAGGGTGATCCCTGGTAGCAGGCAAGTAGAGTAAATTATCTTTTTTAACACTAGCTTTTGAATCCAAATGTGACACTTTATTTAAGACTGTGAATAAAAGGCAAAATAATGTTTGAGTGGATACAGGTTCATATTTTCTCCAATGTGTGCCCCACAATGCAGGCAAGATGAGAATTATCTCTACAACATAAAGTCTGAAGTGACTAACTTGTTGCACTTTTTGCCTTGCATTTCTTTATAAGGCTAAACTTGTTATAGAATAATAAAAATATACATCTTATTTGACTCAGACCAAATTAAATAAACACTCACTGACTTATTTCCTGAGTCATATAACTCAGAAGTATTTTTTGCCACAGGGCTAGAAATACCATAGGTTGGCTGGGCTAACTCCACTAAGCTAACCTTGGTTCTCAACTATACAGCAGCAAAGAAAAAACATGCTTAGGGAATGCCCAACTATCCAGAAGAAATATATATATATATATGTGTGTGTGTGTGTGTGTGGGATATGACATGGCCTAGCTGAAGATATCATATTTATCTTCATGAGAGGTCAGTGGTATCATGATATCTCAAGTGTGGTGAAGCCATGAGTGAAATATCTTGATGTCACTGGCCCTAGAGTGAAGATAAATATGACATCTTCAGTCAGGCCATGTCATGTTCTGTTTATACAACGTATGTTTTGCCCCCCCCCACAAAACCCACCATATGCCCCTTTCAAGGCAATGGGCGTCATAAAGGTGATGGCCCTAGCAATACAACCCCCCTTACAAAAACAAATATCTGGTGGATCCTACTATTTATGATTAGTTTAAAATAGAGTTATCTTGTTTATCCTGCCATGTATCCCCCAACAGAGCTCCCCATGCTCCCCCAACACAATAGATTCTATAGGGTATTGAAATATCTGGTTGATCCTGTCAATTTCAAGTTATTAAAAATATCTGGTTGATTCTGCATTATTTTGGAAAAAAGTGTAATACAGTATTTTAAATGCTTATTTAGTTGATCCTGCCACTCTGAGCACTTTCACTTTCCCTCTAAATGTAGCGTGGCCGAGGCTATCAACACTGATGGTTGTCATATTGTCAGATGTTTTCTAGGAGGCACATTGAGTTCAAAAAGTCAGAAAACGCTGTGCTTTATTCACAGCTTAGTGTTTATTGTTGAAAAAAGCTGCTGACTGCTTACAGACTGCAGTAAGTGAGTTCACAGCTTCAGAACAGCAGAGGGAAGCATGAGCATCTGTTGCTTAGCAACAGACACTTGCACTTCCTTCTACTGTTTCAAAGCCGCTGACTCAGTCGCTGTAGTCTGTGTGCAGTCGGCAGCTTTTTTTCAACAAATAACTCTAAGCGCTGCATAAAACACAGCATTTTCTGACTTTTTGAACTCAGGGTACCTCCTAGAAAATGTCTGACAATATAACAGCAATCAGTATACATAGCGCTAGGCCACGCTACATTTAGAGGGAAAGTGAAAGTGCTCAGAGTGGCAGGATCTACCAGATAAGCATTTAAAATATTAATTTTTTTGAAAATAATGGCAGGATGAACCAGATAATTTCACAGATGACTTGACAGCTATGTGGGGGGTAGGGAGGTAGAGAGACAGCCACTGGCAGTAGACAGTGTGTAGTAAATTCTTTCAGTTTAATTAGGATGATGTATAGGAATGTGGAGATAGCAGTGATATTTTCACATGTGAATATATCACTGATATCTCTACGACCTGGCTAAGATATTACTTTTTATCCCTCCATTTATCCCAAAACATATGTTGTATAAATATATATATATATATATATATATATATATAGAGCAGAAACTTTTTAATGCATCAGTTAGGGTTGAATGACAATAGTGAGAGACCAGAGAATAGCCTTTGACCCCTCCAGCCTATCTCCTCAACTGGAATCGGGTGCGCATTGGGGTCATTGGCCCTATGTCATCCCACTCTACGAGGAGGGAATCTGAGGAATAGAGAATGGGGTGACAGTTAGACCAATGACCCAATGCACACCCTATTCCAGTTGGGGGTGGCTGAGGGTGCAAAGGGGTTTCAACCCCAACATCGAATTTCCTCACTTTGTTGCAGTGGAACAACCCTAACTGATGCATTAAATGGATTTTTTTGCTCTAATTTCCTTCTTTTGAGAATGATAATGAGAAATAGTGAATGTATTGCAGCGCGGGGAGCACTGGGGTGATGTCTGTCACATTGTAACATTGTGCCCGCAAACGCAAATCGTAATGCGCATGGTGACACAAAGCGAAACAGAAAGAGGAACAGTACTGTAGACAGAAATGTTAAAAACAACGGAAACGCAACCGCAAATGAAAACGCAAAGGGTAACACACATGGTGGCGTAAACGTGAACGGTAAGTGAAACGGGTACGGAACCGCAAGCAGAAATGGTAATGGTAAGAGTAATGTAAGCACACAGGCTGATTTTCCCCAAAAGCTGTATAGAGAAAGACAGTGAGTAGAAAGAATGTATGCAAAATAATGACTCTCGGAACACAAAAATGAGTAGTTGTAATAGTAAATTGCTTATATCTCAGTAACCGTACGACATAGAAAAAACATTTATATTTTTTTGACGAAAACTCTGTATCTCGCACCGTTTTCGAGATACGGGCCCTCAAAGGCGCGGCGAACGCCGAAATGTTATCCTATGGGAAAAAAACAGAAGTTCGGACTGCCATAACTTTTGAACAGTTTAATATTTTTTCATGAAATCTTTGAAAGGCACATCAGGGACCCTGGCTGCACGTTCCCTGAAGATTTTGGGCCAGTCGTGCAAACTGTGCGACCTGTAGGCGCGACTGTAGAATTCCAGAAAAAGCATAAACGCATGCACAGATCATGCTTAATAACTCCGCAGCCGTGTATCTGACTAGTACAAAACTTGGCAGATCCCAAGGCGTATGAGTCTTGATCATGTATGCCAAATTCCAGGCAAATCTATCAAACAGTTGCAAAGTTATTAAGGTGCAAAACTTTGGGTTTAACATGTAAATGGCTCCTTAACCCTAACTATGGTAGCACTACCGTGCTCCATATATATATATATATATATATATATATATATATATATATATATATATATATATAGTTTAACCAGGAGGTGGGCTAGATAATTTTGATTATTTTTTATTTTCTGTCTATATATAGTGTGTGTGTGTATACACTTGAAAGAGAGAGAGAGAGAAAGAGAGTGTATATATAGAGAGAGAAAATAAAAATAAATCAGAATGATCCAGTCTTCAGTAAGTGGTAGACAAAACTCAGTATGTGCAGCTGGCTCTGGGTCACAAAAGGGTGGGGGGGGGTGCATCCAATTTGGCATAAAATCTCAATACGTTGGCTGCCATGCTTTCTCTCAGCCCAACGGTACACAGGTTTTCAAGTTTGGGAAAGGAAGCGATTGGACTATCTTACTTAGTTTCTATCACAGGATGGTCAACTTAAAAGTTTTCAGATACTCCAACAAGAGTTTGAGATACATCAGAGGAATTTTCATAAATATATACAGTGTAGAGATTTTATACTTAGAGACCCAGAGCTCTTGACCCTTACAGCAGAATTACCCTTTGGAGTCTCTTTCTTACGGCACAAAGCACAACTCCCAGACTGGAAGGGTTTTGTGTCTCTGGCATACCCTTTTCTTTTAGGTGGCAAGGGTAAACTTGCTATAAAACAAACTCAAACTAAACGGGCTGCTGAGGCAAATATTAATGTTACTTCAAAGGACTGGAAAATAATTTGGCGAGGGATGTAAAAAAAACACAGCCTCCTTATCCTTTGGAGAACTACAGTGGCAGATAGGCTCCAGGTTCTTCATCACCCCTGTAGCTTCTAAACATTGTGACTCTAATGCCTCACACCATTGCTTGAGAGTGTGTGTGGAGGACAAGGAACATAGTATCTTATATTTTGGGACTGTCCAAGAATAAGGGCTTTCTCATTTGAGGTAGGCAAGGCTACATAAAATATGCTGGATATTCCTGTGGACCTTACCTTTGCAAACTTAATCCTCAGGCTGCCACCTAGAGAAGCCTGCTTATCTCATAAAAAAAAATACTTGTTTCTAGTCCTAACAGCTGCATATAAAGTCATAACTCAGTTTTAGCTGACAGACAGCAGTCTCTCAGGCAATGGCTTAATAATGTTTGAAGGATTCAGAGTATGGAAGCAATGACATCCCTGTTGAGGCTAAAACAGGAGAAAGTGACTTCCAAGTGGTTGCCTTTTTTCCATTTTAGAGAAGAAAGGGAAACCCTTGTAGTCTTAGAGCAACTACTTAGCTTATGAAATATGCTCCTCTAGGGTGTATAATTTATATCTGACTCATGAGACAGTGTTGTTAACCAGACAGAAAAGGCACACCAGTTTGGTTTTATTGTTTTCTTTATTCATTTGGACTACAGTTCTTAAACGTGTTTAAAGATTCTTCTAACACCTTTTGGATGTAGCATACAAGAACTTTTTTCCGTACGGTTCATCTAGCTAAACGGAACCCTTGATAGTTCATTTACAAGTTAGGTAGAGCACAAAACTACTTTACTTCAGGATTCAGAACTTCCACCTACACAAGAAACAGAGTCTGGTTACATTTTAAAGACTCACTTGTATAGAGACTTTTAAGATTTTTCTTTGTCAATAGAACATTGTATATTAACTCTTGATGATAAAGGTTCTAGTGCCAGATATTCAAAAATGGGCACATCGAAGCACAAGTTTTGCACTGCACTTGCCCATTGCTCACAACCTCAAGGATGCTATATTCAATCCAGTAGCGCACCGGCACTATCCGACTGAATATAGAGCCATGTCAGTGTAGTGCTAAGCTGAATGGTGCTGGCCTGACATTGATCCTTGCAGTGCAGGGAACAGCACCCCCAGACCTGATAGCGCTGGTAGCTACTGGTGCAATATTCAGATGGCTCCATGCAAATGAGTCTATTGGGCATGCAAGATGCTAAGGGACCATTTGCATGCCCATTATGGGCACATCTTCATGAGAAGTGGAGGCAGATTTGCAACCCTGTGACTGGTCCTGCACCCACCCTGATTGCCCAGTCCTGTAGAAGACATATTCCCTGACATCTAGTGGCACCCTCAACCTCTGAACCCTGACCCCATTACATTAAAGTAAGTCCCTGGCATCTAGTTGTCCTTCATCCCCCAATTCCTGTCCATGGTAAATGTTGGAAATTCTCTGATGCATAATGGTCCCCCCACCTTCCAATCACTGACCATATGTGAAACAAATAATGTCCTGGTGCCTAGTGGTACCCCATGCATAACGATTGGTGGGCCTAGTATATCAAATCACATCCCTGGTGTCTGTTTGTTCCACCCACCCTTCGCTCGCTAACCATGGTATACTAAATGGCATCCCTGGTGCTAGTGATCCCTCCCCACCCTCCAGTTACTAGCCCTGGTATACCGAGAGATATTTCTGGTATCCAGTGGTCCTCCCCACCCTCTGATTTTTGTCCCTGGTATACTAAGAGACATCCCTAGTGTTCAGTGGTCCCCCCACCCTCTGATCACTAGCTCTATATTAAATCTCAAATTCACTGGCATCTAGTGGCACCTCCACCCACCAATCCCCATCCTTACCCCAAAATAATCATTCTCTGGCATCTAGTAGCTCACCAGCACTGGGGGTCTGACCACCCACACTGCCACCCCCCCATTTTCCTCTAAGTTCTCCTTTCAATACCTGGATGGGTCTCCTGTTTCTTTGACCCTCACCTTGAGATATCTTGGGGTCACTCTGGACCCTGTCCTTGACTCTTCCCTGCACATTAACACTATTTGTAGATCTGTCAATATCAAGTATCATCTTGTGTACCATGCACTCACCCCAGCTGCTCACATTGCTATAGACCAGGGAGTTCTACTTCCAACACTCTGTTATGCACTCCCACCTTTCTACCAGGCCAACACTTGCTGCCTTCACAAATGGGATGTTGCTTACAACAATGTATATAGGTTTGCCTCTTCCTCCCCTTGGCTCACCCACCACTGTCTGCTTTATTCATCCTTAAACTGGTTATCCCCTCCCTTGAGGTGTTCCTACATTCTTGACTGCTTCACTGACAAACATTATAAGATGCTACCAACCTGCCTCATTGGCCTTAGTTTCTTCAGCTGGTTATGTATACTCTCTGCGGTCTTGTTCTCATGCTCTGATGACAATCTCCAAATGCTCCACTAAGATGGGTGGACAGGCATTCACCAACTACGCCTCTTATTTCTAGAATTCCCTACCTGCACACCTCTGGGTCTCCAACTCCCAAAATATCTTCAAAAAAACTCTCTTCCACTACCTCTGTACTTCTGAAAATTGCATGTGCTTCTGATCTCATCGTCTCCTGCTGCCCAGTCCTGCCTTTTCTGCCACAATTGTCTGTGCTCCTGCCTTGCTTTACCACAGCTATTGTGTGGGTTGCTACTTGCACGTCTCTCTTATTTGTACCCACCTCATGCCTGTAAACTAAGGCACTTCTGATATTGTCCTCAATTATTTGTATTCACCACTAGTCTGTAATTCTATGCACTTCCTCTATTTACCTAAATGCTTGCATTCTCAGCCTATGTTTATGCACTTGTTCACCTGTTATGTACTCTCCTGGGTCATGCCTGAAAATAGGTAGGTTTCTTGCCTAGTGCACTTTCCCTGTACAAAACAGTTAAATAAATAAATAAAAATAATAACCAGGTTGTTGAAGAAAGAAGCCAAGCGAAAGTAAAATGGACAACAACAAATACTGATAAAATTAGAAATATACTTGCTGCACCTAGTATTAATGAATAAAAAGACATAACATGTAGCCTTAATACATCACCTATTAATGAGAATTCCCCTTTTGATTCGTTTAGAGAATTATTACAGTTTCTGACACCTTTACTTTACGAAGAATTCAAGAAATCTAATAAGAATGAAAGTTGGTTCAATCAAACTTGTAAGATTAGAAAAAAGAGGTTGAATACCCTAATCAGAATGGCAAGGAAAGATAAAACAATGTGTAATTTTAATAGGCATAATAAACAGCTGAACTATAATAACCAAGATATTAAAAATGAAAAGAAATTACAAAAAAAATGGACTACATTGAAAAATGCTGTACTTCAGAAAGGATCCAAACAATTCTGGACATAAGCAGAAAGGGGTACAAATTCTTCAGCCTTTTCTTTCGATTATCACATGCAACCAGATATATGACAGACTCATTTTTCACAGGTATATTATAGTATGGAAGAGAATTTAAGATCAGATTGAATAGATTTGAAAGCAAATAAAACCAATAACAATTTATATTTTGAAAACAGAGATATATAAAGAGTTAGCTAACACCAATAGTAATAAGGCTCCATTAATTGTAATAAAAGTAATTAATGTAATTAAGTAATTAATTTAATTGTAATTAATGTAATAAAGTCTGTAGACAGTACATGTGCTTCCTTTACAGTACAGGAGATGTGTGTACCCTGTCATAGTATACAGCGGCTGGCCAAGGTGGCGAGAGGAGGGTTGTGCCAGTCGCCGTTTGAGCTCCCATGGTGCTGGTGAGTCAGGGAATGTTGACGACAAGATGGTTGTGGGAATTCCAGGTTTGGATAGCATACAGGTCAGAGGTGAGCTTGGAGTTGATATCACTTAGGGAGTTGATCCCTGTATAAAGTACAAGGTCATTGGGGTACAGAAAGGTCTTGCAATGGGAAAAAGAGTTTGGAATGTCATTGATAAAGATTGAAAAGAGTAGCAGACCCAAGAAAGAGCCTTGAGGAACATCTAGTTTTAAGGGGGCAGGAGAGGAGAGAACCTTGTTGGAGAATACAAACTGGTAGTGGTCGCTAAGGTAGCTTGAGAACCAAGTCAGGGCCAGACTAGAGACCCAAGAGACCCCAGCTTAAGAAGAAGGAGGGAGTGGTTCACTAAATAGAAGGCTTTAGTTAAACCAATGAAGATGGTGCCTGCAATTAGGCCTCTATCCATATTGGATCTGGCGTTGCTAGTGAATAGTGTTAGGGCAGTAGAGGTACTATGGATTGGCCTAAATCTGTGCTGGGCAAGGGATAGGAGATTAGAGTTCAGCAGGTAGTCAGAGACTTGGGAGTGGACTAGCTTTTGAAGGAGTTTGCTAAGGGAAGGCAGGATAGCAATGGGGTGGTAGTTTGTGATAGAGTTGGGATTATCTTTTTGAAACACCAGAACAACCCCAGCAGTCTTCCAGATGGTAGGCAGGCACTGTGGAGGATCGAGGAGTGAAGTTAAATAGGCGCATGACCAGAGGATGACAAGGAGGAAGGCAATGATTTTAAGTATTTGGGGTTTGATTCCATCAGGGCCAGCACTACCATGGGGAGACATAGCATTGAGGAGGCAAAGAACTTCGGAGTGCATAACTGGGTGAAGGTGCCGAACAGAAGCGTTTGAAGGAGGGGTGAGGAGGGGAGAGAGTTGAGGTAAGGCACAGAAAATTCATAGGAGGATAGATCCAAAAAGAGGGAGCTGAATGCATTGGTGATAGTGGAAGGGTTGTTGCAGTTCACATTGTCAGTTAGCAGCTCTGGGGGTTGACTTCAGTGTTTCCCTAGGAGGCCATTTATTTGGGACCAGAACTTCTTGGGATTTTGGGCTGTGATACTAAGGAGATTCCTGTAGTACTTATTTTCGCAGAATGGATTTTGCATTTACAGGTGTTGCACAAATTGCAATAGGCAGCCCAGTCAGTAGGTAAGGATGAGGATCTGTACTTGACCCAGGCTTTACCGAAGTTTTAGGTGCAGAGAGAAGAGGGCTGTATAACCATTTGGTGGGTGACCCTGTAACCTGACGCCTGTGGTTGGTATACGATTATGTTGGAGAGAAATGATGACTGAGGTGAAATTAAGCTGTAAGGTAGATGTCACTAGTAGTGAAAAGGGAGGACCAGTCAAGTTCATCGAAGTCATCTTAAAAGGCAGTAGGGCTGAAGGTAGAAAAGTCAGTAATGGTAATAACCTTCGGGGGCAGGGGGAAGGGATAGCATTCCAGACACAAAAGACAGGAGAGTGGTTGCTAATAGAGTTTGCAAGAATCCCAGCAGAAGTAATCCTAGCCTTTCTATTGGTGAGTATCCAGTCCAAGAGGGCATGGTGAGAGCCAGTAGTGGAGTGCCAAGTGGGGTTGGATATGTGTTGGGAGAGGTGGGCCTCACTGACAATAGATTTGAAGCTGCTAGCCTGAGGTCCAAGCTGATCTAGGTTGAAGTCCCCCATGACTATGACTTCATTTTTCAGACCATACAAGGGAAGGTAGTCCATCAGTTAAGATAGTCCAGGTGTACCACTTTTAGGGGGAATACAGATACATATGATGTGCAGTATTTGGGCCCCACCAAGAACTAGGAGGGAATGAAGAATTTTGCTGGACCGGAGAGGAGGTGAGGGTAGGAGAGTGAAGTTGAGATGGGACTTAAAGAATAGGGCAAGACTGCCACCTCCTTTAGTCAAAGGGCGGTCAACATGCAGGAGACTGTATCCAGTGATGGAGCACATATTGTCTGAGATTATAAGTTTTAGCCATGTTTTAGAGATGCCTAAGATGTCAGGGTCATAAAGTGTGGCCCATGCTTCCAGCTCAGAGAAGTTGGCCATCAAACTCCTGGCATTCAGATGTACAATTTTTAAGCCAAGGGCATTGGTCCAGGTGTGGGAGGTGGTTAGTTTAGGTGTGTACTGATGGGGCTGAAGGCCAGGGTTAAGTTTGATATCACCAGACAAGGTTATAGAGAGGGCAGTAATCCAGAGGGTTGCTTGCGTGAAAGCAAGAGGAACTGAGGCTTGAGAGATCCTGCACTTCTTGGTGAGGTACCGGACAAGAATACCAATCAGCTTTGGACTGTGACATAGTGTGGGGAAGGGTAAATGAACAGTACCTGTCAGCAAGTTAAAGTAAGTGAGGTCAGAAAGATTATATTCAGATTGGGGGAGTCTGAAAGGGGTAATCAGAGAGTTAATGACAAAGAGGGAACATTGGAAACTAGGCAGGCTAGAAGGAAAGGATGAGGAGACATATTAGGGAGAGTAGGCAGGCTGTAGGTAGGAGAAGAAAGAAGCAGGATTAAGGAGAGAGCTGGAGGTGATGGAGAAAGGGATAGGAAAGAAGGAGAACAAGGCAGGCTGGTGGGCAGCGGGGGAGGACAACAGTTCAGTTTCAGGAGAGGGGGGAAAGACTGAGCATGGAAGAGTGAACAACTGGGAAAGCAGTGGCTGAGAAGTAGCCTGGAGAAAGAAGGAGTCCAAGTAGGAGATAACAGAGGGGATCAAGCAATCAAAAATAGAGCAAGAAGCTGTTAAAACAAAATAGCACCGCATGCTGACCTGTGAGTCTGGAAGTCCTGTGGCCATACCTTAGGGAGTTCCTCCTGTCCAGGGAGAGTGCTGAGGAGGGCTTTTCCACCACCCTCATGACCCTTGATAAGAGGGGGTGATGGCCAGCTGAGAATTGAATGCACCGAGGTCCTTAGGGAGTTGCTCCCATTGAGGGAGTACATTGGGGAAGGCTTTTCCACCACCCTCACAACCCTTGCTATGAGGTGGAGATGGCCAGCTGAGAGCCAAATGCACCAATGTCCTTAGGGAGTTGCTGCTTTCCAGGAAGAGGTCTGAGGAGGGCTTTTTCACCACCCGCATGACCCTTGCTATGAGGGGGAGACAGCCAGCTGAGAACCAAATGTGCTGAGGTTCTGTGGAGTAAGCAAATATATGCCTTACGAAAATTAAATGTATTTTAAAATATATATTTTTTTTGTATGTTCTCTTTCTGCACTGGAGGACC
The DNA here is from genome assembly GCA_016271365.2 of Neoceratodus forsteri. Lineage (NCBI taxonomy): Eukaryota > Metazoa > Chordata > Ceratodontiformes > Ceratodontidae > Neoceratodus > Neoceratodus forsteri. The sequence continues at coordinate 601,776,249 of CM057456.1, read as the reverse complement.
AGGGCATCTCTCGGGAGTGCCCTCACAGCCACTGTCTCTACTCCCTGCCCAAAACCTCCGTTCCCTGGGAGACACTTTGCTGAGCACCCCCTTCCCAGACCCACGGACCTTTTTAGCTCCCTGAATCACCCCCGGGGAGGGCCCACCTCACCTACCTGGTGGCCTCTCTGGGATTAGGACAGTACAGGTCTTGGTTCTGGTTGACGGGCTTGAGAGAGCTGGTGGAAGGCAGGTCCAGTGTCGGGATGTGGGTCTGAGTTCCCGGCACCTCCGTCACCTCCCTAAGTCCTTCAGGGATTTTTTCCTTGTGGTGTTTCCCCCTTGGGCTGCAGCGTGCAATGACTCCTCTGCAGCTTGCACCACTCCTCTGCCATTGGAGTCTGTGTCATCCCACTGCCTACAACATCCCTTGCTCTTGTACTGCCTCCAGTACAAGAAGCAACAGGAGCTGATGAGCCCTCCAGGAGCAGCTATCCTGTTTTCATACATATGACCTCAGTAATAAATAATGGGGATAAGAAATACAGAGCTAATCATAAATGTAAGGTCCTTTGTGTACAAAAATACTGTTTTCCAAAGTCCTTCTTGAGGTATTGGTGGCTCTTTAACTTGCCCAGACAAAAAACAGAAGATATTATTTACACATGCCTCTGTCTATACAACTGGAGTTCATCTTATTATTAATCATGGAGCTATTTGCATTGCATTATTATTTTACAGCGCAGCTTTAACTCAAACATACATTTGATACATTTATACTTACACATATGACTTACCTCACAAGCTCATGCTTGTTAAAGGCTCAGATTGGTTTTTATACCATCCCATTTTGTTTGTCAGGGTGAGATCCTACATGTACTTGCTTTTTTTTAGTTGTTTAACCAGGAGTAGCACACTAAGCTGAAAGCTTTTTTACAGGCACAACCTGGGAGCACAGGGAAGTTAAGTGACTTGCTCAGGGTCACACAGTATGTAAGTGGAAGCTGTGGGATTCAAACACAGGTCTGGTCTGCTGGATGTCACCAGATTTGCAGCTCAGAGCCTTAAACCACTGCACTATACTGCCTCCCATACTGCCTTCCACTGCTTTATAACTTGCACATTTCTTTTCAGTCTGTAAGTTAGTGTTGTAAATTCGAAAGTATTGTAAAACTAGAAATTATCATGATTTTGGCTGATAAACTGTTTTTGAAATATGCAAAGTAGTTGTGCAAATGTACACATGGGTCGAAACTAAGCATTTATAAGAATACATGTAAAATATAGTAAAAATATATGCAACAAGTATAAAATATATGCAACATATATAAAAATATATGTAACATAAAAAATATACATCACATACAAAGAACACAAAATATATTTTGAAATACACTAATAATATATTTCAGACAATGTATTACTAAATAGATTGACATGCTTTCAAGCAATTCATGAGGCAGAACATTTGGTTTCATTATATGCTGAACTATGCTGTGTATTATATTTCATTAAGACAATGTATTTCTCAATATAGTGACTTATTTTTGCATACTATGGGTTAGAAATATATCAGTATATTTAAAAATACATTTCATAATATGTTATATATTACATTGGGACAATGTATTTCTCATCGTACTGACATACAAATGCATATTTTTCAATATTATGCAACAGGAGGGACAGGAAGGGTAGAAGAGGAGGAGGACTAGCTCTCTACATAAGGAAAGGGATCAAAGCAATGGAACTAAAGGGTAAACAGGGAGGAAAGGAGGCACGGTGGGTCACCCTGGAGACAAGAAATGGCATCACAATCCACATGGGTGTTGTATACAGACCCCATCTCAGGGGGAGGAAGTGGACAAGGAAATGATTGACGGCATCCTTAGGATGGCAGAAAAAGGGGAGATATTGTTGATGGGGGACCTGAATATGCCAGATGTTAACTGGGGCACCTTTGCTACAGTCACATCCAAAAGCAGGGTCATTCTTGATGCCCTACAGGGGTCATGCCTCAGACAGCTAGTGCTGGAACCCACTCGGGAGGAAGCAATCTTGGACCTGGTACTCTCAAATGGGGATGGAGACAGGATCTCAAATTTAGAAATGGGTAGCCATCTGGGAACAAGTGACCACCAAACAGTGTGGTTCACAATAAACACAGCCCAAGAGTCAAGTCATGCAAAAGTGAGGGTACTGGACTTTAGGAGGACTGACTTTGTCAAAATGGGAGAGTGTCTCAGAAAAGCACTAGCAAACGGGCAAGAAGGAGGGGTGGCAGAACAATGGGAAAACATCAAAACTGCCATCACAGAGGCAACAAACCTTTGTGAGAATCAAATAAACAAATCAAAATGAAGGAAAAAAACTACTATGATTCTCACAAGTGGTGGTGGGGAAGGTTTGGGAGAAAAAGTTAGCATTTAGGAGGTATAAGAAAACACAGAAGGAGCAGGACAGAGAACTGTACCAGTTAAAGCAGAAGGAAGCGGGGAAGGCAGTCAGAATAGCAAAGGCCCAAACCGAGGAAAAGATAGCCAACTCGGTTAAGAAGGGGGATAAAGCCTTTTATAGATACATGAGGGAGCGAAGAAAGACCAGGGGAGGGATAGTGAGACTTAATAAAGGGGAGGGTGGGTGAGCAGAGAGTGACAGTGAAAAAGCAGGGATACTGAACAAATACATCTGTTTAGTATTCACAAAAGAAGAGGAGGGGGAGGTACCTAACCCAATCAACAGAAGCACTATGGATAGGGGGGTTGATACCAGTCCATTCACAAAAGAAAGGGTTCTGAAAGAACTCCTAAAACTGAAGGTGGACAAAGCAGTGGGCCCTGATGGGATTCACCCCAGAATTCTAAAAGAACTAAGGGGAGAACTAGTGACACCACTGACTACCCTTTTTAACAAATCATGGGAGGATGGTGTGGCACCTAAGGACTGGAGGAGGGTGGATGTGATTCCCCTTCACAAGAGTGGGAGCAAAGCAGAGGCAGGAAACTACAGATCTGTTAGTTTGACCTCAGTGGTTGGGGAAAATGATGGAATCACTTCTGAAAGAAAGAATTGTTGAGTACCTAGAGGCCAGCAGGGCATAGGACCCAAGGCAGCATGGATTCACAACGGAAAGGTCATGTCTAATAGATTTCTTTGACTGGGTGACCAAAATAGTAGACCAGGGAGGAGCTGTGGACATGGCCTACCTAGACTTTAGCAAGGCATTTGACACAGTCCCACACAAAAGATTAATAAACAAGTTAGCCAGCCTGGGAGTGGGTCCCAGGGTGGAAGCCTGGGTAATAAATTGGCTGGACAACAGGACACAGAGGGTAATAGTAAATGGAGTCCACTCCAAAGAAAGGGCAGTTACTAGTGGGGTACCACAGGGTTCAGTTCTGGGACCTGTCCTCTTTAATGTCTTTGTAAGTGACATTGCGGAGGGACTGGAATGAGAAGAATGTATTTATTTATTTATTTATTCAAGTCTCGGATTACAACCTTTGAGCTATTAGCTCATTTGCAAAGGTTCCGCATCATAGAGGATGAAAATACAAGGATACTAACAGTCAAAGAGGAGATACAAAGGCAAATTAATACTAGATACATAAAAAGCTTTTAAAAACATACAACTTGGTTGACAAACATCAGTGGCATACAGATCAATGGTACATTCATGGGTAAATAATTGAGCAAAATTGTGCAGGGATAGGGCACCCACAGAGAGCTGAGGAGATTAGAACATTAACTGAGGGTAAAGTGATAGTAAAATAAAAGAGAGAAAGGAGAGTGATAGTACTCAGAGCAGGGATATGGAGACCAGAGCTTCCCTTTGTCAGTAGAAAAAGATGTATTCAGGCAGGGAAATCAGAGGAACCAAGTTTCCCTTTGTCAGTACTGAGGATGGTGTGTGGGGGGAGTGGTTAGGGAGATTAGCAGATAGGGCTTGTGGGGGTGGGTAGGGGGAATGGGAGTCCTAAGGAGCAGGGGAGAGGAAGAATCTAGGACTAAGGGGAGGAAGTAAGAATACAATGGATGGGGGAGAATAGGAATTGGGGGCAGGGATAAGCAGGTACAGTTTAATGCAGGGTAGGGTCAAGGAGAGGGGAGTGAAGAGAGGGAGCAGAGGTGGTGAGTAAGTGTAGAGGGGTGGTAGACACAAGGTACAGATCAGGTAGGATCTGGCACCACATGTGGTAGGATGGAGGTAAGGGATAGGAAGTACGGTGCAGGAGGGGGCATAAATAGGAGAAGTAGGGGGAAGGCCAGTAAACAGTAGAGGGTCAGAGCTGAAGAGGTAGAATCAAGATCAATTGTCAGTAAGCTATACATTTTTGGAGCATGCATCTTTGCAGATGACACAAAGATCTGCAACAGGGTTGATACACAAGGGAGGAGTGAAAAGGATGAGAAGGGACTTGGCATGGTTGGAGGAATGGTCAAAAGTATGGCAGCTTAGATTCAATGCAAAGAAGTGCAAAGTAATGCACCTGGGAATCAAAAACCAGGGGAAGAGTACACAAAGGAGGGGGAGATACTAACAACAATACAAATGGAAAGGGACCTGGGGGTAGTCATATCAGATTACCTAAAGGTAAGTAAGCAAGCAATATGAGAAGGCAGCAAGGAGGGCTGAGGGATACTGGGATGTATAGGAAGACGCAACACCAGTAGAAAACAGGAAGTTGTTATCCCTCTGTACAGACAGTTGGTGAAACCCCATCTGGAGTACTGCTTGCAGTTCTGGAGACCCCATCTCCACAAGGACATAAACAGGATAGAGGCAGTCCAGAGGAGGGCAACTAAAATGGTGCAGGGTCTGAACCAGAAGCCATACGAAGAGAGACTAAAGGAGCTTAATATGTATACCCTTGAGGAAAGGAGGGAGGGGGGGACATGATAGAAACTTTCAAGTACCTCAAGGGAATCAACAAAGTCCAGGAGGGTAGCATCTTTCAGAAAATAATAGGTGTGCAAGAACAAGGGGGCAGGCTGGCCCAGTGGCACTGAGGGTTGAGGCACTGGACGCCACACCTCGTGCCACAACGGTGACCCTGGTTCAGACACGGACTCCGGTGGCCATGGATTGGCAGGGGAGGGAGAGATGGAGCATCTGGAGGACTGTTCTACTCTGCCTGGGGAGGGATCCAGGACTTCTTGGTGTCCTGGCGAACCCCAATGGAGATCGGGGGTAACACAGGCACACCAGCTGATGTGAGGGGAGGCGAGCAGCAGACGCCAGCAGGGAAGCTGTGCGCAGGCGTCACTTCATGTCACTCTCCTAGGGGAAACCAGACATACTAGGAAAAAAACTCTGCCAGTCAGGTGAGATGACAGTGAACCTCCAGGGGCAGATGTTGCACATGCCCAACACCAGCCATGATGCTGACTCTGCTCTGGGGGTCCCTGGTCTTCTCCTCTGGGGCTAGGAGAGGTGGGGATCCTGAAACCAGTGTTCTGTCAGTGGATCGGTTCAGGTTGATGGTAGAAGTTGACGCCGTGTGAGCTAGCCCAAAGCATGCCCCAGTCTGGTAGGTGCAGAAAAATAATGTACAAAAAAATGAAAACAAAAAAAAAGAACAAGGGGGGCACAATTTGAAGATGGGGGGGATGGCTCAGGGACATCATGAGAAAGTATTTTTTCACAGAGATGGTGGTGGACAAATGGAATGGCCTTCCTGAGGAGGTCATGGGGTCAAAAATCACGGAGGGGTTCAAGAATGCATAGGACAGACAAAAGGCAATTCTGGTTGAGGGTAGGAAGAAGTAAACTGTTGGTTAACTAGGATCTGCAACTTTTCCACTAGGTAGGGAAATGGGCAGTCTGGGTGGGCCAAGCGGTCCTTATCTGCCATCAAAGTCTATGGGCCCGATTCTAGAAGGTTGGCACAAGTTGGCACCAAGCATGACTTGCGCCAACTGCAACATTAACCCTGTGCCCTATTCTAGAAGGGGCAGGGTCTCCGTGTCTAAGTCCTGTGACTTCAGACATGTGGCCAGGTACACCGAACAGAGGGCGCACCTGGCAAGCATGTCGCAAGCAGCAACAGGTCCAATGCAGGTTGCACGTGTACCTCCATGCCCAGCAAGCCACAGTAGGCTCCCCCGCAGGGCTGCCAACAATCCCAGCCCCCTGACGTGTCCATACTGTGGCCTGCAGGGCTGCCCACACACCTAAACCCCCAAAGTGTACATTAGAAGCCCTGTGGGGCCACCCACATCCCCAGCCTCCCCCGGGGTGTACATTAGATACCCCGCAGGGCTGTTCACATCCCCAGCCCCCCTTGGTAGGTCAGTCAAAAAGAGTATTTTTTTTTTAAGTTTTATTTTGAGATGGCTATGAGGCCAGAATAGTGAGAGTCCAGTGGGCACCAAGCCACGGCCAGCAGACTAAGGTGGAAGGAAGATCAGGGTGGAGCATGGAGGATGTTTAGCTGAGTCCGTTTGACTGGAGGCCTGAGTGATGAGTCGCCACCACATAGTGAGCCAAGCCGACAATCACACACCCACAGAGTGCTGTACTAGAGTGGTAAGGTAACAAAATTTGCTATTTCAGGCCACAGCCAGTGAGTTAGTGTGGTGGTGGTGGTGTGGGCAAACTGAAGAAGGACTGCAGCAGCTAAAACAGTAGCTGCACTGGGAAACAAGCGGAGATCATCACAGTGGGGGCTGGGGGGTGCCACAGGAAAAGGTGGTTTGTTTTATACCCTGTCCCTGTCTCCCTGCCTGTCGTAATTATTGAGCAGTCTAACGTTTACTTGATGGTGATGGTTAAGTGGTCGATGGGAATCGGGTGTGCATGCCTCTGTGTGTGTCTGTGTGCCCATTCTTCTTTTAACATTATGCTGGGATTTATCGCATTAGAAGCTGCATGTTCACTGTGTATGCACTACACTGGCTGGCTGTAGTCAATGTGTAAGATATTGGCTACTACAATTCTCACTAAAAATATCAGCCGTGCCAGCACTTTTCTCTAAAAATGGCAGGACACTTTTCTGATCCAAAATAAGAAATTAACTTACTGTATTCCTGAGTAATACATGCTACAAGAAATCTTCACAGCTCCCAGCTTAATGTGAAAATGGCTGTTAACCTTACCAAAGTCTGACTACTAATTTTTGTCTTCGATTTGTCTTCTTTGTTAGTATTGAAATAGTAATTTTATGATCATTTTTGGCTAATATTCAGCAGTAGTAAAGTAGTCTGCCCACAAGCCAAAAAATTTAAATGAGCTATGTATCTGAAGACTAACTTAGTAACAAGTAAGTATTAAGATGGTAGTTAGGTAGCCTTATATGCAAATGAAGGCAGTGCTGTGAAGATTAAATGATTACTTAATGAATACTTCTGAATTGTATAAGTGAATCCCAATAAAGATTAATGAAGATTAGTTGAATACTTTGCAATGATGGTAAAGCAGTAGTACCATAGTGCTCGACTAGTATTTATATAGGACCATATATGCAGTTTGCGCAGCTACAGGTCATGTGCTGTGCTCCAGCTGTGCTTGCCAGCTAGCCCAGGTGCAGCTCATGGGAACAGGGTTTGAGTAAGCACCAGTATGCATATGGTCTGTATACAGTGCCAGTGCATGTGGGCAGACTATTGCCTGCAGGCATCCTGCACTGTTATGTATTACCTGGAGGATAGAAAAGGGAGAGAAGGGATATGATTGAGACCTTCAAGTACCTGAAGGGTATGAACAGAGCAAGTACTGGAAGTATTTTCAAATTAAAAGGTGGAAGGGAAACCAGGGGCACAGTCTGAAGTTGGAAGGAGGCAGATTCAGGAGAGAAATGAGGAGGCACTATTTCACTTAAAGAGTGGTGGCAGAGTGAAAAATGCTGCCGTAGGAGGTGATATCACTGAGGACAGAGGGACAGGTTTAAAGGAAGGATTCAAACCATGGGGGAACAGGGAGTGGGAATGAAGGATACAAGAGCAAAATCAAAGGGGCGGCGAGATTCAAGGGGGGGCAGCTGCAGTCTGAAAGACTGAAGTGCTGCGCACTCAAGCAGACTAGATAGACTGATAGGTCTGTATCTGCTGGCAGTTTCATATGTTCATATGCTGCGTGCGCCCTTTAAAGCAGTGGATATCCCATCATGGTATGAGGATATCTCCATCCCTCCTGATGTGCCATGAGGTCTGGAGGGCAGGGGATGGCACCTAGCTACCCTTCATGTTCCTACGTGTATATGTAGGTGACAGAGACTGGCATTGATTGGGGTATCCAATTTTATAAATTAAGCTCAGTTCAGTTAATTTGAAGTTTACACCAAATGAGGAGTCCTGATTTTTAAATGGTACAGCCACGTATTGTAAGAAAAATAATTACTGAAACTATAAGCTTCCAAAAAATTTATTCGGAATACCATTGTAATACCCATTCTTTACCATTATACAACTACTGCGATTTCCAATATACTACCATTGTGGGTTTCATAAACGGTATCACAGTGAATTTGTTTCAACTTCACTGTGATACTATTGTAACCATTGTTATACCATACAGACAGTGGTAGTTCACTGGTAACACCACCTCTGCTATTAGCACAGTGGTAACATTGTGCACCATGGTGATACCACTGTTTATTGACATCACAGTGGCTTTGTTCCAATTCCAGTGTGATGCCATTGTTTCCACTGTGATATCATTGGCACACAGTGGTAGCACAGCGGCAAACACTTGTGCGACGGTAGCACAATAGTGAATACCAGCATGATACCACTGCAATTGGTATCACAGTGAATTTGTTTTAATTCCATTGCACTACCATTGTGACCACTGTGGTACCATGTGTCAGTGGTAGCACAATAGGTGCACTTGCAGTGGTAATACAATGGTCTCGTTCAATGCCTTATGCTGGTGGTACCGCAATGGTCATGCAGCATGGTATCACAATGGCTTACGTGGGTCGCTGGTATCACACCGACCACACTGTAGGGGAAAACCTGTTGGTGGAGTGATACAAAAAAAAAATTATTAAGGCACATTCAACAAGATCTGACATCTTCACATCTTTAATGTAGTTGTCATCCAACATCTGTTAATCACCAGCTGTATGCAGGAAATCCTACCAAAGTTATCTGTACACTGGTCGTGTTCTTATAGTCCATGCTACAGTGTCCTCCTAGCCTCACAACATAGTGCCAAATGGTGCAGCCTCAGTGCAGAAACCCTCCTTGTTCTCATGGAAAGCACAAAGGGACCTTGTGGGACACTTTTTCTCCCTACAAAAATGAAAACAATAAAATAAATGACCCCAATCCTACCTGTTCCTAGAAGTAAGGGAAAGGGTCTTCGTTGGAGTGCAGTTTCAGCCCATCCCAGCATTGCCACCATGGGTTGCTCCAATGACATCTCCCTGCAACAGCATATACACAGTAGCTCAGCTGAGAAGTGACTTTCTTTAGCATGATATCCTTTGTTTTGCTGCTGGTGGGGCAAGAATAGCTAGAGATCATGACCCCATGTTCCCCCCTTACACTGTCACATCCACCAACCCCATGCAAACTGCCACAGCAACAGACCCTATAACATTATGTATGCTGTCACACCTCACAGTCCCATACTCCCATGCATGCTGTCACAGCTCTTGATTCCATACCTTTATGCATGCTGTCATGTTCCTCAACAGACCATGTGCACCCATTCATGCTGTCACAACCAATGACCTATGTTGTGGGCGAATTCAAGAATGCATGGGACAGACATAAGACAATTCTAGTGGGGGGGTTGGAGGAAGTACTGTAGGTTGTTGGTTAACTAGGATCTTCAGCTTATCCAATGTGTAGGGAAAGGAGCAGACAGGGTGGGCCAAGCTGTCCTTATCTGCCGTCAAAGTCTATGTTTCTATGACCTCATACACTATCACACCCATCATTCTCCATACACCCTATCAAACTCACTGAACTATACCACAATGCATGCTATCACCCCTCACAACTCCATGCTCCCCCATGCATGCTGTCACACTAGCTGACCACATAACATCATGCCTGCTATCACATTTCATGATTCTATACCCCATGCATGCCATCTCACCCAGCAATCCCATGCATGCTGCCACACCCACTGACCACACACACATGCTCTGCTGTAAATAAACAGCTTGCGTGAGCACTGAGATCAGAGTAGAATTTTTAAAAGCTATTATTGTAATCTACCCTGCCTCATGGCAGATTACACAGAGCTAGAAAGAAGACTAGAATGGCAACGCCCCTCAGTTATTCCAGGTGCAAGTATATTGAGCACAGTGCTACGTTGTGGATGGCAATAAGAACCTAAGAGATACTGATCTGTAGCATTTTGTGTGTTGCAAGCCCTTACATGGACTGGTTGAATTGCAATTCCTGACTTTTTTTTTTTCCTCCAGTTGTGTGGTCCTGCAGATGGCACAAGCTGATGTGTGGGTTATGAATCCTGGATAAAGTCCATGATACACCTGCTTGCTTGCCTCCCTCCAACAGGGCCATGGATGGAGCTCCTTGTTTAAAAAGTGACAGCATGTGCTTATAGACACCAGGATAATATTAAATATAGTGATTATACTAATTGTGTGCATTCCTTGCCCAACTCTTGTGATAAAGTCACTTGCACTTCCTGCTGTATTTTCCTCACAGTCAGATGCAGCAGCAGCCTATATTTCACTCAAGATACTTTTGCTCTCTTGCTGCACCTGCCCCTCAGCCTCTCCCAATGCAGCTGGCATACTTTAGGCAGAGTCTGTTCTCCCTGATACTGCCTAATCTGCCCCTGCATGCTAGCAGCAGCTCTACTCCTCCCTATCCTTCCCCCAGAGGCCAGCCTCTTTTTTGCTGGGCAAATACAGTGTTGTTGCCCTGGATCCAGGTGCCAACCCAGGCTTGGCCCATAGCCTGCAAACCCTCTCAGAGGCAGCATTCCAGCATAAACAAGGGGTTCCTATCAACGTGTTACCCTACTCAAACCACCTCAGTGCAACTAGAGCGCAGCACCTAGCACCTCTTCCAATGGTGTCTCAGCCTCCTGGCATCATGCCATCCATGGCAAAAAATCAGCTTCTGCTGGCTTTTATCAATGAGAAATGCCAGAACTTCTGGACCTTGGAACATGAGTTAAATCTGGGGAGAAAGGCAAAGGCTTAACATTCTTAATAAGTTACTCAGGGCTGTCCTCTTACATTTATATTGGCACTGTCAACGTTGTACCTCTGTTTTTGCTAATATCTGTACAGTGTGCCTCTTGGCACACACCTATGTCATTTGCACAGCAGAATAACCACATAGATGTAACAATTAAGCAGAGATACCTGTTTTTAAATATTTATAAAAATTTGGCTTTCCCTCAGTCCGTCAATAAATCCGCCAGCACCGGAAGCATAACCCCATTGAGGACACGTGCCAGGACCAAGCGCAGTCACAAAGTGGCATTTTATATCAAGCCCGATGTAGTAACATGCTGCCCATATAAAATTCTAAATCGTGAACTGCTTCTGGTAATTTAGAATTAAAACCGAGCCCTGTGTGGCTTGCAATGTTCTTTTTAAAACCGGCACTGAAATCCTATGCATGCGCAAGGGTGGCACGCTCTGGCGCATGCCTGGGCTCTCTACATATGTTTATTACATGCATGCATGGGATTTCAGTGCTAGTTTTAAAAAGTACATTGCGAGCCACGCAGGGCATGGCTTTAATTCTAAATTATCAGGAGCATTTCATGATTTAGGATTTTATTTGGGCAGCATGTTACTACACTGGGCTTGGTATAAAATGCCACTTCGTGACTGCGCTCGGTCCTGGCATGCATCCTCAATAGGGTTATGCTGCCGGTGCCAGTGTTTTATTGATGGACCAAGGGAAAGACAAATTTTGATAAATATTTAGAAAATAGGTATCTTTGCTTAATTGTTACATTTATGTGGTTATTTTGTTGTGCACATGACAAAGGTGTGTGCCTAAGGGCACACTGTACAGATATTAGCATAACGGAGTGCCAAAGCTGACAGTGCCCCTTTAAACTGACAGATCTGTTTTAGTTCAAAGCATTTCTTCTGGGTGGCCACTAGGGGTGCTAAATAGGATGGCAGCTTAAAGATCACCTCCACAACCCAGAGGGAAATATCCTTTAAAATCCTTTTTCTACCAGCTTGTATTATATCCTCACTCTACTGTAACTTGTGGGGAAATATTCAAGCTACACTAATTTAGCTTCATTGATACAAAAAGCCTTCATTTGCTGTGTGGAAATTGCTATTTTACTGAAGAGCCTCCTGGACAAGGTAGGTCTGAAAATATGGCTGAAGGCCGCTTGACACAAACCTGGGAGCAACCGTCAGTTGAGGCAATGTGAAGCCAACTTATGGCCCAGATGGCACAAGTCACTGTGGCAACTAATCGAAACACCCAAGTGGTTCAAAATTTAGAAGCCAGGATGCTGCATACTGGACAGTGGGTCTCAGAGATGGAGGGACACATTCAGGACTTAAGGGCAGAATTAAGAGATCAACAACGGACCATACAGATGCTGCGTAGTAAGATGGATGACCTCAGGAATCGAGGTCGCCATAATAATCCTCACTTCCTGGGCTTCCCTGAGTGTGTAAAAGGCAAAGATACCAAGGGATTTCTACAATTAGCCATCGCTGAAATGCTGCAGTTGGTCCCATTGATACCACTCCAGGTGGAACGTGCACACCATACGTTAGTCCCCATGTCTCAGGCCCAGGACAGACCATGACCTATCATTGCACGATCTATTGATTTTAGGGACAAAGATAAAGTCCTAACTAGAGCTTGTGTGTTACAGCATGTAGTGTGGAGATCGAATAGGATGAACATCTTTCAGGACTTATATAAGGATCTGTTGGACAAACGCCGAGCATACTCTGAGGCAAGGCATAGAATGCACAGTATTGGACTGTCCTTTTCCTTGCGTTACCCAGCCACGATGTGGGTTATGCATAATGGGGTCCCGAACAGTTTTAAATCTCCTGATGCACTCATGGATTTTTTACAGCGCAACTGGCCACAAGAATTCACCACCATTACCCTAGGAGCCCCTTCGGCAAAAACTGCTACCACCGGGTTGGATTGCCACTCCTCTTCATCAGTGAGCAGGCCTGCAGTTTGGCAAGACCTCAGGGAGCAACACTGGGAACTCCCCCCAAAAGCACACTGAAAGAGGCAATCCTCAAAGAAACACAGCCGCTGGGAGCATCCTTAGGAGACAGGGCAAGTCAACACAGAGGAGGCCACAAGCATGGACACTGTTGATCCAGATCCATTACAGGCCTACCACTCCACTAATAGATATAAAGCTTTACGCCCCAGCTCTCTGGATCAACACCCAGGCATTGTGGATTCGACTGTGGAAGGTAGACCTACTCCTATGTTGCAGCTCAGCTACCTGTCCCCGTCAGCAACTCCTCACCAGCCGCAGAACAGAGTTACAGATAGCGGAGGGCAGCATCCACCAAAGGCTATGAGGGAGGCCTCCTCTACCAGCAGAGATCTCATCTTCAGTGTAGACCGTCCTGAGCGCTCTACATCTCCAGGGCAATCGATCAGAGAAAACACACCGGCATGGTCAGATAAGTAGTCATCCTTCTGTTTTCTTTCTATCCCTGTTCTTTTAATCCCCTGGGGAGTTGTAGGTATGGGGCGAGTTTGGGGTGTCTAAATTGATCGTCAGTGGACAATCTCCTTGGCTGACCCATTTGCTACCCTTTCTCCATGTTACCCTTGTAAGGGAACTTTCAAGCCCCTTTTCACCCCAACCTTGATCCTCGACTTGCACTACCATATGGAAGAGAAGATGCCTTACTCCTATACCGGGAGGGATTCATCGAGGCCTACCAACAAGCTCTCAATGGACATCCTGATCAAAGGTCCAGACATGTCTATATGGCAAAGAAGGCCTTTTTTGTACCATCTGATTAAACAGCAGAACTTTTGTGTGTTCTACCTCACTTACTTGTGTGTGGGGAGGTGAGGTCCGCTGGGAAACTGTGTCATATAATATGAAAGTATTTGTCGACATGCATAAACTGTTGTGCTGAATGGGTAGCAAGGATGCATTTTACGTGAGGCCCTAAGTGGTGAATGGCACAGGCCTGTGCCCCTCTGGTATTTTTTTTTTTTTATTATTATTATTTTCTATCAAGGGGACATCTCCCAGCCCCCGCATTGGGTGGCTTACAGTACACTCTTCATAGGTGTGATGAGCCTGACCTCACCAAGATTTTTGTTGTAAGAACATGTTGGCACCCATCAGCAATAATCCTAGGCTTGAAGAAATAGTGGTCAGCCCCCCCCCCACTTTCTTTCCTGCAAACTCTCACCTTATTAGAAGTGTTGTGTAGTCCCACTTTAACTACCCCAGCTTCTGAGCTACACCGCTTGAGCAGCTCTCTCAACCCACTGGGGTTGCAATGAGCCACGTGGTCCAACCTTCTTATTGGGTTGCTCGATTCTCTCAGGTGTAACCTTTCCCCCTGCACTCACTGTAGTGCTAAGGAAGGATGGATACCACTTGATAACACTGTGGGAACAGGGGCTGGCTCTGCGGCCAAAGAGATGCTTCTATATCCCCAAATTGCATGGTACACTGTGCACAGTGTATATAGTTTGTTAATGTGTTTATGTATGTTTGTTTCACAAGAGACGCACACAGATGTTTCGTTATTCGTTAGTATAAGGTCATCTGATAGGGGCAGGGTATATGGGCTTTACCCACTCTTTCCATATCTGGTGGCGCTCTATAGAAATTTGCTTCTTCTGGTTGGGCTGCCCTCACCCCCATCTGCTGGTTGTTCTTGATATATCTCTTAATTAAATATTTACTCCCTATTACTAACAGGTGATATAACTTGTCTGACATGGAATGTCAGAGGGCTTAACACCCCAAACAAGAGGAAGCAAGTTTTGGGCCACCTTAAGAGACTGGAAGCGAGGGTCACCTTCTTGCAGAAGACCAAACTTACCAGAGGAGATCCTGAGAGACTGAAGAGGGAGTGGGTAGGTCAGGTCATTCATGTCTCGGCCTCCTCTAGAAAGAGAGGGGTGGCGATTCTGCTTCACAAGCAACTACAATGGAAACTGCAGACAAGTGAGAGACCCTAAGGGTAGATGGGTGGTGGTACTCATGGATACTGGGGAAGGCCCTCTGATCCTGGGTAACATAAACACTCTGAATGAGGACTCGCCCTCCTTCTTTCACAAGTTGGTCCAGGTGCTGGGATCCATAGCTCTGGAAGACACCCACATTTTCTTAGGGGGTGATTTTAATCTTACTCTGGACACTTTCCTGGATAGATCCCCTTCCAATTCTGAGCCCCACTCCAGGGCTGTGATGGCAGTTGCTCAATTACAACAAGATTTGGCCCTTACGGACATCTGGAGAATATTTCACCCCTCCCAGTGGGACTACACCTTTCATTCCCCAGTACATAGTTCTCTTAGTAGAATAGACTTCTGTCTCACCTCTCCTACTATTACTAGAAACACTGTTAATACCGTTATTCATCCCTTAGTTATTTCGGATCATGCCCCTGTGCATCTTGCCTTCACATGTAGCCCCCCTCTCCCTAAGTCTTCAGTGTGGAGGCTGGACCCATTGCTACTTCGTGACCCAGACTTTCCCCCTTGGCTTCAAAAGGAAGCAACTGAATTTTTTCGGCATAATCTCATAGCAGATACCTCTGTAGGTACCACATGGGAGGCATTCAAAGCTACTCTAAGAGGGGCGATAGTAGGGTATGCGAGCCGGCCCCGAAAGAGGAGGGAACAACATTTGAGGGGGCTTGAATGACAACTCCGAGAAGTGGAACTTGCTTTTAAGGCCCTTCATGTCCCTTTCCTTAGGTCAGAGGCAAGTCACAAGGTCACCTCTCTGAAGATGCAAGTGAACGAGCTGGTCTCTAGAAAGGCAGAGATTTCAATCATTAGACTCAAGCATAAATATTGGGAAGGGGGGAGAAAAGGGGGTAAGCTGCTGGCATACCGTCTCAAAAAACAGCAAGCCAAAAGGCATATAGCGGCTTTAGATGATGCAGGGGGTAGGACCCAGACCTCGGCACAAGGTATTAATCAAATAATGATGGATTTTTACTCCTCGTTATATCTCCCCAAAATCTCAGAAGCCCAAGATAATGCCCTAGATGCCCTGATCTCAACCCAGGAGGTGGCAGACACCATCCTCTCCCTTAAAAAGGGAAAGGCCCCAGGAGGGGAAGGTTTCCCTATTGAAGTGTGGCAGCTGTTGCATCCCATAATCTCTCCGGTATTGCAACAAGTATTTACTGAGTCATTGTAAACAGGGTCTCTCCCTTCATCCCTTAGGGAGGCATCTATTACTATCCTACCAAAAAAAGGTAAAGACCCTCTTAAAGTGTCCAGCTACCGCCCTATTTCATTATTGAATGCTGATAGCAAGGTGCTAGCTAAGATACCAGCTAATAGACTTAATCCTCTCCTTCCCAGTTTGATCCACCCATCCCAAGTAGGCTTTGTTAAGGCCCGCTTTAGCGCGGACCATATTAGATCGTTGGTAAATTTAATCCATAAGGCCCAAATATTATCTTCCCCCGCTGCTGCCATTGCAATAGATTTCAAAAAGGCCTTCGATTCCCTGGAGTGGGACAACGTCCAACAAGTACTTTGCACTATGGGCTTGGGGGTGGGGTTTCGGGCCTGGATTGGGGAAATATATTCATCCCCTGCTGCACGGATACTCACCAATACGATGCTGTCTCCCCCATTCATACTGGGTAGGGGTACCCATCAGGGCTGCCCACTTTCCCCACTACTTTTTGTATTGGCAGTAGAACCCCTGGCAGCCACTATTAGACAAAATCCTCTAATTTCCAGGGTCCAGGTGGGAACAAGGGCATACCCTACTCTTATGTATGCGGATGACCTGTTGCTCCCTATAGCCAATATCGTTACCTCCCTCCCTCCCCTGTTGTCCACCTTATCAGATTTCTCTATATTTTCAGGGCTCAAGATTAACCAGGCCAAGATGGAGGTCCTACCTTTGAACTCTAAGTGTACCTCTCAAATGGTTATTCAGCATGGGCTCCGATGGACCCCGGAGAGGATTACCTACTTGGGCATTACTAGCTCTCCTAATCTGCATAAAATCTGGGACCTGAATATGAAACCACTTTTTGCCTCCATTTGTACAGAACTGGACAGATGGAAATCTCTTCGACTGTCGCTTGTAGGTAAAATATCCGCAATTAAAATGGTCACAGCACCAAAAATTATGTATCTTCTCTCCCACATTCCTTTGAAAATGCCTTGTTATTGGTTTACTAAGTTAGACTCCCTGCTGGGATCCTTTTTGTGGGAGGGTAAGAAACTTAGGTACAGCAGAAATAAGCTCAGAGCTCATTGGTCAGAAGGGGGCTGGGGCCTTTTGTGGTTAGAAGGGTAGAAATGGGCCTTTCAGCTGGCTTAGACGTTAAAATGGTTCCTTTACCCAGAACACAACACTCCCCAGTGGCTGGATATGGAGAGAGAGGTATGTCAGCATACTCACTTGGTACTATTGCTATTTAACCATCCTCCTAAGGGCACTCGCTCTCATCCTACTATAGGTCCCTCTCTGGATTATTGGGCCAAGGTGCATAAGAAGTTGGGCGCCTCCCCATCTCCCCTAAAACTTACCCCACTATGGGGCAATAATGAGATTACCATCAATAAACAACCAATTGCATGGCCCTCATGGGAACATGGTGGTATCTCATCGCTTTGAGATATGCTCATTCCTGGAGATACCCTTAATTCCTTTGAGGACCTGTGAAGCTCTTATGGGATCTCTCCCGAAGACTTCTGGTGATTCCTCCAAATAAGAAGTGCCATCCTTATGTACAGGCATAAGCAGCACCAAGAGCAACAAATCTCCCAGGTAGAGTCATGGCTGGCCCTAGAAAGAGGAAAGTCAAGCCGGGTATATGCGGCCATTCGGAGCACCTTCCCGTCCCATGCAGAGGAATCCAAGCATAAATGGGAGAAAGCTTTGCATGCCCCTATTACAAACCTGGAGTGGAAGTCTTGCCTAAAACTAGCTCATGGGGCATATCCTGACACCAGTAGTCAATTAATACAGAACAAGATAATTCACTCCTGGTACAGGACTCCTGTAGTCCTCACCAAGGCAAGCTGGCTCAGTCTGACTTGTGTTGGAGATGTCAGGAACTCCCAGGTGACCTGTTCCATATACTTTGGTCCTGCAGGCTACCTGAGAGATGGGGTCCAAAATACTTAGGAAGCCTGTGCCTCAGTCCCCTGAGTTGCTGTTAATAGGATTCCAGAGCCTGGCTCCTCACCTTCGTCTCTCCGAGTTGAAACTACTTCTGACTCTCAGTATGCAGGTTAAAAGACTCCTACTGTGAAAATGGCGGTCCCAGATAATCCCCTTCCTGGGGGAGGTACTTACCTTCATGGCTCAAGTTGCCAACTGGGCCAGAATATCACATACTGTGACCAATATCCTCTTTAAATATACTGCCCTCTGGACTCCCTTCCTTCTGTTTTTGAAACCTAGGGAGGGAATCAGCTGAATAGGCACAGCCATGCTACTATAATGGTCTCCTCTCATGGTGCATTTAGGGGCAAGTGCTGGAAAGATTGTTACTGAGTTATAGGGGACCCTGCTCTATGGATGACATGGTATAATATCAGTAAAGGATAGTATCTTCTCTGACAATGAAGACTTGTTTGCTTTGTGTGTGTGATCTCTTGTATTTTGTAGGCATAAAGTAGAGGACAGTGGCTCTGGATCTCTCATAATTTCTGATGCTTTGTCAAATACTGCAGAAACTAGCAGGATGGGGCCAGGTAAGATATGTTTGTATGAGTTAGCTATAATGCAAGGCACCAACTGCTAATACTTTCAAAGTTAATCTCCAGCTGGATAGGTGTTGTACATCCAGGCACAGAGTATTATCCTACTGCTTACCTGGCTAGTATATTCAGTTTGTTACTATTTGGCCAGCATGTTCCGTTCTCTGCTTCTACAGACGTATTTAACAGTCTGTAAGATCTTTGCAATGTATCCGACTGTTTTATTGTTTGTATCATCTTAATAAGTCAAATCAATAAAACTTATTAACCACAAAAAACATTTCTTCCTGCAGGGTTAGGAAATGCCATGTGGAAATCTGAATACACATGTAATCTGCTTGTTGCATTACTGTTGGTTCTGGCATTTTGATTCCTCATGTTCCACTGCAAATGCATTAACATGATATGTGGGTTATGGGCATAGACAATGCAAAGGGTGCAGGAGACAGGCAATGCACAGCTGAGGCTGCATCATCACAACTTGCCTAACTAGCATAGAAAAGAGATATTGTACCTGGGATCTGGGGAACTTGCGATGGGTGTCTTGGAGCGATGTCCAATTGTACCTGTAAAAAAAAGAATATCCATTGGGTCACAAAGAATCCATAGTGCTTCAAGAACAAAATGGGACTAACGGGAAAGGTTAAACATAAACAATACTCATCTAATATATAGGTAGTCTGTGTCCTGTCAGACCAGGGTCAATGTCCTTCAAGACCTATAGAAATAAAGGAAAAAAAGGATTATATAAGGAATAAAGAAAAGCAAGAGTACAGACAGAGTTCCAGAGAAGTACAAGAGCTACAGGGAGAACATAGATATTGTATACACAAGCCTGGTGATCCCTAGTTAAAATCCCGCCACTATCACTGGCTCCGGATATGATATCAGGAATGACACATGACCTCCCAGCTTTAAAACTGGGTTGAAACTTGGTGTCATTGTGAACTGGTACGGGGACTAGCCAGGCCGTATCCTTAAAGTGTAGGCCTTGTTTTGATTTAATAATTTTAATATAATATGCCTTAATTCTGCTGCCCATGGATACCACCTGACCTACAGGGCATGTATCAATACTTTGGCCGTCAAGGGTGGGTGGATGAAAAAAACTGATGCCACAGATGCCCCAGCCTCCAGCCCAGGGCCAATAAGCAAGGGCACAGCAATGGTCAACACCAGGCATAGTTCCAGCAGAGTTGGCAGTGCACATGGCACCAAATATTGATAGCAGTGCAAATGGCTCAGTGTGGAATCAGAAGTGCATGTGGCAAAGCAAGTGGAGCACAGAACAGCAAGCTGGTGGCTGTGCAAGTGGCACTGTGTGGTGATGGATGACAGTGTACATAGAACAGAGTTAGCAGTGCATGTGGCAATGCAGCGATGACAATACATGAGTCACTGTGTGGTGTTGGCAGAGCAAGTGGCATAGCATGGAGTCAGCTGGGCACATGGTACCACACAGAGATGATGGTGCACATGACACAGTGTAGTGGTGGTAGTGTACCAGTGAGGTGGTGGCAATACACACAGTGTTGCATACTGCTCTGCAGTGTCTGCAGTGCACATGATAAAGAGTTGGCAGTTCATGTGGACATGCACTGTGATGGCAGTGCACATGGCACTGTGCAGTGGCAGAAGTGTGTCTGGAACAGCGAGGTGGTAACAGTGCACATGACACTGTGATGAGGGGAGTGCATATGGCACAGGGCAGAGCCAGCAGTACTAGCCTTACCAGTTTAGGGCTATAGAGGAAAAATATTTGCACTAATGAATCAACTACTGACTGTCAGTTGTTATGAATATTGGTAGTCAATAGTTCATCCCAAAAAGTCAGTTTCCCATTGTATATCCTAACAATTCTGGGTATATATCCTAACAATTCTAGTCTGACCATCACCTTCACCATCCACTGCTCAGATCAGCCCCCCCAACAGCCAACCACCCTCCTCTGTGCTAGATCATCCTACCAGGCACCAGACTATCCTCCATGCAGCTGGGCAACCCTTCTAGACTCAGCCTCTCCAATGATGAGCAACCTCACTGGAGCTAGAACACCACACAGCCTCCAGACCAGAATCTTCCCCAGCTGACCACCCTTCCTGCAACTGGACCAGCCTCCAACTACATGCCATACAACTTCCAGGCAGCTGGAGAACCACTCCAAGCTTCCATGCCAACAGATCACATCTCTTCAGCTGTAACCCACCCAAACCCCTGGACCAGCACTCCCCCAGCCAACCACTCTACCTACAGTTGGACTTACCAGAAGCCCCATACCAGCCTCACCATCCAACCATCCATCCACCCACCCTGCAGCTGGACCTCACTTCCATCCCCAAACTAGCCCCCCTCCCACACTAGCCACCCTCCCTGCTGCTGGCTCACCCTTTCATGCCCTGGACTAGCCTCCACTGACAGACAACCCTCCCTGCAGCCTGACCCCCTGTGTTCATTCCTACCCATAGACATGCCCCCCAGATTGAGCACCCTCCCTAGAGGTAGACACCCAGATAACAACCCTTCCCAGGAGCTGGATCCACCCTCCCTCCTGAGCAGAACCTCCCCTAGACCAGTCCCACCCTGCAACTAGACCCCCTCCCCAGATCACCCTTCTGCAACCATGGACCCCATACTTCTCAATGTAGTATAAATAAAATGTGAAACACTCACAGATAAAATATAAATTCATGAGCACCTTTAAAAATAAACAGCTGCATGGATTCAAACAATCAGTTAAAAGGCATGCTTTTCAGAAACAGGAAAAGTACTCAAGAAGTTCTTCCACAATACACAAAAGAGTGATTTTCATTATCAGCAGTCTTCAGCAAAAAAAAGTACACTGATCCCAGCATTACTATTTAATTAAGTTTAATGTAATTGATTTACATGTGCTAAAGTTGTAAATAAATACAATATAAGAATGCAAAAAAGTGTCTGACCAAGTGCTGCTGAGAATTGAGGCACTGTATGCCACACCTCGTGCCACACCGGTAACCTGGGTTCAGAGGTGGATTCAGGAGGCTGGGGGTCATTGGGGGGGAGATGGAGCATCCGGGGAACAGCTCCCCTCTCCCTAGGGAGAGATCCAGGGGTTGCTCGGCATCCTGGTGGCCCCTGATGAAGATTGGAGGTAATGCAGGACCACCAGACAAAACATAAGGGGCAGGAGTGTGGCAGATGCCAGCAGGGCAGCCGTGCATAGGCGTCATTTCACACCACACTCCTGGGAGAGAAACAACCAAGAAAGCCCCATCCTCGAGGATAGGTGATGGCACCATGCCCCACCGAGCCACATTCCATCTCCAGCCTTCTCTCTCCATCAGGGCCAATCTCCCAGCCAGGCACATCAGATTATAGGTAGAGTGCTCTGGGCAGATAGGGTGGCCTCACCTCAGGGGATGCACAGCTGGGAGGCCTGCCTGGCTGGTGCAGGGGTGGAGGGGGAGCTTCAGGTGGGAGGTAGAGCTCATGGAGGCAGTGAATGCCCAAGAAAGTTCCCCAGAGAGATGGTGAGGAAAAAAAGAATGCAAAAAAAGCACTGTTTTCCCATGTAGTCTGCCCTACCCCAAATCAGTTTATGAACAATCAGAATCCAAGGAAATTAAATTCCTCCAAAAGTATATAAGAAGATATTTTCATAAACAACACTCAGCAGTTTTAGGAACATAAAACAAACACAAGGATTGCATCACTATTATTTAATATAATGGATTAACACATGCAAATGTTCTAATCAAATACAATATTAAATGCAGAAAGCAGCTCCCTCACACAAATATATGAACATACAAAAATGGCATCAAAAATAGGCCTCATGGTCTGTCGAGTCTGCTTGATTGTGCAGCTAGCCCCTCATCTCACAGTTGCCCCTCCCACTCCTCCCCTCCTTAGATTTATGCTCACCCTGTCCCATCCCCTCTTGAAACTGCCCTCCATCTTACTGGCCATCACCTCCTGTGGTAAAGTGTTCCACTTGCCCACCACCCTTTCTGTCAAGAATTGTCTCCTTACCTCCCTCCTGAATCTTCCCCCCTCCAGTCTGAGACTGTGCCCTATCATGTCCCTCCGTCTTCTGAATTGGAAGAGCTCCTCTGTTCGAGTGATGTTTACACTCATATATCTGCAATAAACAAATCTCCCTTTATCGATCTGCAGGTTACTCTAGATTTTATCAGATTAAAAAAAACTGTCTTTTCTCTGTAAATATAGATAACTTGGCTACTGAATGGATTTACAAACAGAAAATGCGTTCTGGACTTGCTCATTCATACAATCTTCCTGCTTCTATGTAACTCCCCTGCCCCCCCCCAAAGAAACTACAACTTTAAAAGCAACTAAATCAGTAAAAATACCACCCATAATAGGTAAACTAGAGGCACAATGCACACTAGACACTTTAAGGAGTGATTTGATTGAAAAAAAAACTGTGTATTTTAAAACATTTTCAAAGGGTTTTAGCCATAGGAGTTCAGAGCTGAGAAAATGTCTTCATAGCAAAATATTCAATCAAAACTGTACAGCATTTCAATTAAAACCTGAGTAATAATTCCCTTACTGTGTTTAACATTTCAGGGAGTTAAAATGATGCACTTTTCTATTTAAACATAAGCTCTTACCTCATACGTGTAAATCTTAACTGCAGGCAACACCAGCTTGATATTCCAAATGCAGGCTAACAATCACTCTGAGCAGGAAGATGAAGTGGTTCTTGGAAATGTAGTTCACTGACCGAGTAGACTTCTGGAAAAGGTAGTTCAGTAGACTTTTCAAGGGACACTTTTTTTGCATCATATTATTTCTAAGTAAAATAAAACACATGTTATGATTGCTTACCTTCTGTAAAATTCATTGGTGTTGCTGGTAGTTCTGCTTCCTTGCTTAATAGAATTGAAATGCATGGTAATGTGCCCATCCTTGATTGGCTAATTAAAATCTTTGAACTGTAATCTTCATTAATGATTCAGTAGTATTAAAAAATTGTACTTTGAAGAGCATTGCAGTTCTATTTCTAAGCCTGATTTAGCAATAAATTACTCTAAAAACAAGTAGTCTGCTAAATACTTTTTAGAATTTACTATTCTTAGAGGTTGTATTTTTAATGATGATTAAAGATGATCAAAAATGACAAAAATTAGTCTTCAAAGAGTAATTAATTACTGCTTTAATAGTAAATTTATTATCCAACTTCAGTGAGCTGGAAAAGAGAAGGGAAATGACTCCCAGGAGGAGGAGCTGCAATTAAAAGGGGAACAGCCTGTGCTTATGAAATTAAAAGGGCAACCTCCCATTGAAGCCAAATTAGGAAAGTGGGACAACAACCAAGATGCAGAATTAAAGTCTCTGAAATCCCATTCCCTATAAATTCCAGGAAACAAATCAGCTGGTTAAGGATAAATCCTTGATTCTTGGAAATGCAGCTTCTCATTTCTCCCATTTACTGTAACTGAATCTCACCCCACTACTGATGATGAGGAGCACATGCGAGGGATGGACATATCCTGCCTTTTCCCAAATAATAACAATCATTGGGACATAAACTTTAATATCCCAAAAATGGGGTCCTGAGAACACCCCAGTATCCCAGTAAGGTGCCCAGGTGCTCCTGATAATTCAGAGCAAGAAAGGAGTAAACAAACTTGCTGGCAGGAGCCCTAGAGACATAAACTGCAGCTTGCGGTTTAAAAGATTGTTTTTATTTGCTCAGCAAGTTGGCATGAACCTGTGCCAGCTAGATGGTCCACCTCATGCTGGGCAGTTGGTTGCCACAGGGGGTACTAGGCACTTGGCATCCTGAACAGAGGGAGGACTCTGGAGTGTGTGGCCAGTCACAGCCATTAGTTTTTGAAAAGAGTGCAGACTGAGGAGAGGACAAGTAGCAGCAGCAGAAGAGCCAGTGACCATCAGGGGGCACTTACCTCAGGCTTGGGGAATAGGGTTCCTTGCTGCATCCTGGCCAGCTGTGAAGACATCCAGTCCTTGTTCCGTTGGTGCTGAGACCCATGGTGTCTTTGATCAAGGCAGCAAGCTGAATAATTAGCAGTCAGGTGGCCATGTTGCAGGCTCTGTTTAGCCCTATTTGTTATTTTATTTACTTAAAAAGAAAAAGCTTCCCATCCCTCAGAGGTGGTGCGTCAGGCCAGCAGAGTGTTAGAGTGGAGCAAGTAACCAGCAAGACCGAGAAGGAAGACTGCTGATCATCTGCCTGCAGTCAAATCCTACCTCCTCCACCTTCCTTCCTCTCTGTAAATTCTTCCTGGGCTGGGGCAGTGAGTCAGCACCATTGGACAGGTGATTTTTGCCAGAACTGATTACTTAAAAAAAATGTGTTTAATTGCACCAGATGGTGCAGCAAGGGATGACCATAGC
Source organism: Neoceratodus forsteri (assembly GCA_016271365.2). Taxonomy (NCBI): domain Eukaryota; kingdom Metazoa; phylum Chordata; order Ceratodontiformes; family Ceratodontidae; genus Neoceratodus; species Neoceratodus forsteri. Next base: position 601,751,073 of record CM057456.1, on the reverse strand, counting down.
TATTTGTAGGGCTAGGGCAAGGCCCCAGAGAAAAGGACTGCCTGAGGGAAGATTTATTTAAAGGGGAAGTCTCCCATAGTTTCACGGTCATATTTTCCTAACTCCTTATGAGTAGCTGTTGTGTGCCTCCTCCAGTTACCAGCAGTCCTATTGCTGTCCAAATCTAGATTATAAATAAAAAGATACAGCCCCCAGAAGTATCAATGTGTTTGTTCTCCATTTTACCATCAGTGCTGCTGGAGAATTATGTCATCAGAGCAACAGATAATGGTGCTGCACTAAATGCTGTTCCACCAGTAAACAGAACCCACAATGTCTGGTTCCCCACTTGAGTAATGGGGAACCCTTTAAGTGTTGTGCACATCCTGAAGTGCAGGTCTAATAATAACTAGGACCATATGAGTGTGATGCAGTACTGATTTGACATGTATATACAGTATGCCTATAAGGAAGTGCCTGCATGTGTTGTGTTAATGTTTCTGTTAGCAAAAACAGTTTACCCAGTAAATGACTCTGGGTACAACAAGAGTCTTAAGTGGTATTTTATAGCTGTTATATTATGTTCTGTGTGTGTTAGATAGGGAAATGGGACAGACTAGATGGGCCAAGTGGTCCTTATCTGCCATCAAAGTCTATGTTTCTATGTTAGCATTCTCTGTTTTGATTGACACCAGCAGTGAGACACAATCTTGCAAAAATGCCCCTTTCTGTTTGTAACTAGGCAGTCCATGATAGGATTGCTGATATAAGGCAATAAAGAGCTCAGCTATATCAAGGAATAGGTTACCAGGACATCAGCTGCAGCATATGGAAGAAGGGTAATCTAATGGTTAAAGCACAGGCACAAGAACTGGGAAAGTCTGATTCACATCCTACTAAAGTCCCTTACTCTCTGTGAAATTTTAAACAATACACTTTATAAAGTAAGTGAACTAGCTGTCCACTTTCAGGCTGCTGAAAGGGTGGGGTGTATAATTTGTACAAAGGAGGAATTCAGTCGTGTGTGATCCTTTGGGGAAACTGCTCAGGCCTACCTTGTAAACAAATCTTCTCAAGGGTGTTCACCTGGTGCAACACTAATTGACTCATTGACTGCTAGATTGACTGATTATCTGATTGATTCTTTCTGCTGCTTTCCACAACATGTTGCAACTGTCTCACAGAGAGAAATGAGCAGTACAAAGAAATGCTGTTTCCTGTGAATGAAATACACTTAGATATATTATTTGCTTTGCACTTGCAGTATTAAGGCTATAAGTACAATTCCCTGTGTGAGTTGCATGACAGAACTGTCTTAAGCCATTGCAAACTTAAACTAAAATCAGGATAGACAGCATTGATACCCTGATGTGTACTTCTGCACTGTTGCTGTAGTGACATCAGGGAATGGGAGGGGCTGTATTACAAGTGTCCTATTTGCATGTAAATGGAGGCTTGCTTGACATTTTACTACCTTGTGTCAGAGCTTCAGACTCTAGATATGTGTTGCAACAGAAGAAATGGCTGATCTCTTATTGACATATGTAAAGTAACTGATATAATGTATAATAAATACATCAGACATATCCAAATCAGAAATATACAGGAGTCTTCTCCTTTAAATGTATTTAAATCATGCTTCAGCGGGGAAGCATTGGTAGGGGTGGAACTATGTAAAGTTGGTAGTTTCTGGAGGCACAGCAAAAGGGGAAGCTGGCCCTGAATTCAAAAGTAAGGCTCCAGTGAAGCAGCAGGGCAGCCCAATTTTCAGATATGTTAGCCTAGGTGGGCTACTGAACTAGGGCTAGCTAGCTCAAACATTTCATTTATTTATAAATAAGCACCTGTTGGGCCAGTTGGGGCAAAGCAAGTCCCAGCTGTAAAAGAGATAGCACTCCAGGATGGAAAAAGGTGGCTAGTAGCCAGATGGCACCAGTAGCCAAATCCAGGACTAGTGTCTTAAACTGCATTTTTTGCTAATTTAAGCACACTAGAGCAGTGACTCCAGCCAAGAGATAGAGGAAGGGAGTGAGACAGCCAGTCAGCCACCCTAGCAGTATAGTTGCCAGTGCCCTAGCCTAGGGCTAATAACCTGTTAAGTGTATAACTGACCCATAGCCCCTAGCATATAGGCTATCTTGATTGCCTTTAGCCAATACCCAGAAGTGGTGCTTTAATATCCACTTTCTATAATAGCTGCACTGGAGAGGCAATAAATAAGGGGAAATCCTGGCTAAAGCAGGATTTACCTAGCTACATAGGGACCATGAGGGATATACTTCCTCCCTCAGGCACTTGCTTTGGGTTCATCCTTCCCATTTCCTCGTCAGGTTGTCGTTTGCTTTATTTTGCTATATGTCTCCCTTTTACTGCCAGTCTGTGCAGCTCAGAAAATAACGTTGTCTTCAATGGCTTTCAGCTCCTTCCCTGTTGAAGTTGTGTCATCTGGGCTGGTTAGTTTTTTTTTCTTGTGGTGCCCTATTCCTTGTCTCACTCTGGATGGTGTTCTGTCTGTGATTTTTTCTCCTGTTTTGTATAAAAATTATTAGTATATGGAACACATCCTCATGGTGCAATTAACTAATTTCAGCAACAATAATACTTGCTGCTGATTGCAAGACAGTATTTAACCACTGAGTACATCACCAAAAATACCCAGATCTGTTAGTAAAACAAAAAATACCAATTTGAACATTTACAAAGAGTTTACATTATAAACAAATATTAACTATAATTTGGAAGTATAATAAATGTGTGCGAACCAGCACTTTGAAAGTGTTTTTTTAAACATACCCTCTAAGATTTCTAAGAAAGAGCAGTGGTAATGCAGTGTAATAAATATTCTAAAGTATTGGCAGTACGGCTCCAGTGTGCATCAAAAATTAATGAAGAAAATGCAGTGGTGAAGAAGTGCGAAATAAAACATGTTAATTATTTGCAGTGCTATTACAGTGTGCATCCAAACATAAGAAATATAATGCAGTGGTAAAGAAGTGTAACATGAAGTCAGTGGAGTGCATTCACAGTGCAGTGAATAAAAGCAGTGGTATATCAGTGTGGACTGTAATAACACTGAAATGAGACTCAAGACTGCAGTGTGCATTTCACTTCCCTCTGGGCCATTTTAAGTCTTGCTACAAGGGGGAGACAACCAGCTGATAGCTGAATGCACCAATGTCCTTAGGGAGTTGCTACCATCCAGGAAGAGCACTGGGGAGTGCTTTTCCACCACCCTCATGACCAATGGCCAGCTGAGAGCAGAATGCACCCAGGTCCTTAGGGAGTTGTTGCTGTCCTGAGAGAATGCTGGGGAGGGTTTTTCTACCACCCCACGTCCCTTGCTATGAGAGAAGATGGCCAGCTGAGAGCCAAATGGCTGAGTTCCTTAGGAAGTTGTTGACGGCCAGGGAGAGTGCTGGGGAGGGCAATTATTGATTGGAGTTCACAATTCTCAGCAGTGCTGATTGGCTGCTCCGGGTCATGTGGCTTGCCAACAAGTTGGACATGCTTTGTGTGTGCTCCCTGTAAAAAGTGTTCTGTCATGCTATTAAAAAAGTGTTGATGGGAGACTGAGTTCCTTTGCAGATGCTTTGCCAGTGTCCAAAATGACAGATTTAGGCAAGTTCACCAAATACAAATTCGACCTTGGCTGATACGTAGCACAGAGATGACAGCTGCAGTAACTGACTGAAATAATGGCAGATCTGGGCTACTATAAACAAAATCTTGCTTTGGCATTCAGACCTATAGTGATGCTCATTGTCAGGTTTCTTCTTGTCTAGTCATCTTGTGACACCACTGAAATGATGCCACAAGTGAGGACTAGACATTCAATAATGATAGGAAACACTTAGCAATTACACAGTTAGCAGTGATGGCTCAGTTCTTGTCCAAAGGTGCTGACTGACATGACTAGACAAGAAGGAACCTGTTACCAAATACCACAGCATGAAGTACAGAATGATTAGTTTGGAGACTGTGAACAGAAGCAGAGACATTTTTGAAAAAGTACGCTTTACATGTAAAAGTGTGAAGTGTGAACTAGCTTTCATGAGTTGTAATGTGCTATTGCAGTTTTAAAGAAGTGGAGATCTCAGGTATTTATTACTTGGCAGGTAGGCAAAAAAGATTGTTGACTTCTCCCCTTATTTGTAAATTAGCATTACATAGATATATAGCTGGTGATGGCAGATAAGGGCCTTCGGCCCACCAAGTCTGCCCATTTGCACACTTAACTTTGCTTGATCAAGCTTTTCAAGGTTCAAGTGTCCCAGTGGATTTTGGCATCCTGGGGATCTGACCAGTGAAAAGGGTAAGGATGTTACATGATCTTGAGAGAATATGTTCCTATAACAGGTATCAAAAATATAATTGTGGTAAGTCACAAATAGAAACAGCATCATAAGAGCATGCATTTGTAACTCATCATTCCAAGCACTTTGTGTTACCTTAGGCGGAGGGTTTTTGTGTGTGCTCATTTGGTGAGACATAGCAGTTATTTTTGCAGTTTGTTTTCCTTTCATAGCTGCCATTTGTTTAAAGTTTTCTTCTTTTTAACATTCTGGATGTAAAAAGGGTATCTTGCAGTATTTTAAAATCCATGTGTGACTAAATTTGTGGATAGAGCTGATAGTTGTTCACTGGAACATCCAAATTTTGATTGATTGATTGATTTCTTTCTTTCTTTATTTATAAAAAGTGCCTTTCTAAAACCAAGGCACTTGTGCATTAAAATAAAACAAATATTGCAATTAAAGCCATCATAACACCAAATATTACAGGAAAATTTGAGCAATAAATATAAAATTAATCAAATCAAAGGCAGCTAAAATAAGTATAAATATATTGCACTAATCATCAGTTTCAGCCAGATTCAGGATAGGCTAAACTAAATAGATGTGTTGTAGCACTATTTTAAAACTCTGGATGGCTAGGCACTCTAGTATATGACAAGGTAGAGAATTCCACAGCGTCAGGGCCACAAAAGCAAAAGACCAGGTCCCTGATGATTTCAAATGAGCCCTGGAAATCGCTAGCAATCCCTCGCTGAAGGATTGGAGTGAACGAGAGGGTAGTACGGGTGAAGGAGATTTTGCAAGTAACAGGGTCCCTGATCACGTAGGACTTTGTAGGTCAGTAACCTGACCTTGAAGGTGATCTGCCACTGTATTGACAGCCAGTGCAGTCCACAGAGCACAGGTGTTATATGACTGGCCCTAGAGGTACCAGTCAATAACCTGGCTGCTGCATTCTGCACTAGCTGCAAGTGGTGAATATCAATCCCCGGAAGCCCTAGGTAAAGGGCATTACAGTAGTAAAGGTGGGAGGTTACGAAGGCATGGACCAAAGTTGGAAGATCATTGGGAGTAACCAGATGCTTCACCTGGGTAATATTTCTCCGATGGTAAAAAGAGGATTTGACAACAGCTGACATCTGTGATTTGAGGGTCAGACCATCATAAAAAATGATGCCCAGGTTCCATACCCAATCTGAAGTAGTCAGTTGAGCACCCCCGAGCCAAAGCCCCGATGGCTGTCCAGCCAACAAACCCACCTCCCATCGATCTAGGTCCACAACCAGCACCTCAGTTTTGGCTGGGTTCAACCACAGCCAGCTGGCACTCATCCAGTCCTGAATCTCAGACAGACTGTTATTAAATACTGAGAGGATCACATTTTGTCCAGGCACAAAGGACATATACAGCTGAGTATCATCTGCATAGCAGTGAAAACTCAGACCGTACCGCCTAATGATCTCTCTCAATGGCAGCATGTACACTGCAAACAACATGGGTGCCAAAATGGAACCCTGTGGTACCCCACAGGATAGGGAGAAAGAGGGGCTGAGGAATAAATCCCAGACACCACTCTCCGAGTCCTACCCTCAAGGAAAGATCGAAGCCACCTGTGGACTCCTCCCCCAGATAGTCCACAGATGAACCGTAGGTGCTCCAATAGCACACCATGGTCCACAGTGTCAAACACTGCAGAGAGATCAAGGAGGACCAAGACAGAATGGGTCCTCTGATCTCTCATTATTAGGAAGTCCTTTAGCACCCAGACAAGGGCCGACTCGGTACTATGCCTCTTCCTAAATACTGACTGGAGAAAATCATAGACATTGTGGCTGGACAAATGGTCATCCAGCTGCAATGCAACCACTTCTCAATAACCTTTCCCACAAATGGTAGGTTTGAAACAGGTCTGTAGCTGGCCAGACACTCAAGGTCAAGGGAGGGCTTTTTAAGGAGGGGTCAAACAACTGCTTCCTTAAGGGATTCAGAAAGACCACCCTCTCCAAAGTCGTCCAGACTATCTCGGCTAGGACCAGGCCAATTTTGGAGACATGGCACTAAGTAGATCACTTCCACTAATGAAAATGGCCAGAGTGCTTGAAGAAAACTGCAGTTCCAGGATCTATATCTTGCCAAATGTGTACATAGAATTCTTGTAGTTGAGGGGCTACATTGTCCTGTGTAAGCAAGTTAGACTGAAGTGGAATAACTGATATACAGCACTGATTTTAAGTGTGGCTTAGTTGGTAGCACATCTGCCTCTAGGCCAGAATATCAAGGGTTATAATCCCATAGCTGGCCCAGTGGGGGTAAAGGGCACAGGCACTATGTGCCTTACGTCTCACCACACCAGTGACCAGAGTTCAGGAATGAGCTTGGGTTGCCAGGGGGTCAGCATGGGAGGGAGAGGATCGAGCATCCAGCGGACTGTACTACTGTCCCGGGGTGGGGGGCCTGCTGTCTTGCTTCTTCACTGCCACCTGGTGGAGGCATGGTGGCAGTGCAAGAGCTCCGAGCAGCAGTGATGTAGGGCCACCTCCAGGATTGGGCATCTTTTAAATAAAATGTTGTCTTGTTTTACCTTGCCTTGCCGAGGTTATGTACTGCATGCACACCTCCATGCACACGTGCGTAAGACTGCTGCGAATGGGGAGAAAAGCAGAAGAAAATGGCAGTCTCAGGCTAAATGAAGCCCTGCTTGCTTCTGCCCCACTCTGTTGCCAGCTTATTGGACCCCCGGTCTGGATGCAGGATCTCCAGGAGGGGGAAGAATGGCATTCCCCTTCCCTGCTCAACTACAGGGGGTAATTTGTGGGGGAATGGGGCTTGGCCAGAATGGAGTGACAGTAGCCAGATGGAGGAGACAGGGACAGGGCTGAAACAGCCACCCAAGATGTACAGGAGGATAAAAACTTATATGTAAAAAAAAAGGGTTATAGTCCCACACCAGAACTTGGGCACATACCATAAACACTGGTGATAGAGTACTGTACTAGGGGGATGCTGTACTGTTGGGATATGCGTCCTTCAGATGAGAGGTAAAACCATGGTCCCTTCTTTTTATTTATTTTATTTATGTATTCATTCGCAATTCGCATCTACAACCTTTGAGTCAAAGACTTATTAACAAAGGCACCTCGTCGCGGGGAGGGCAGACAACATTTTGGTGGAGTACAACAATGGAGAACATTACAGGTGAGGTGCAATAAAAAGAGCATACAAAGCAAAGCAAAAGGACATTCAAAGCAATTCCAGTGATACTGTGAAGCACACAGGTTTCAATGCGTGGTGTACAGGCTTCTGCCCATCTGTAGTGCTTCCCTGGTGGATGTCCAGGTAGAAGAAAAAGAATCAAAAGCACTGTTCTTAGGGGATCTTTCCCTGTCCTGGCCAACATCCCCCTTTCCATAAAACAGATTCATGCAATTGTCTAAAGCTGTTTGTGGGTGTTGATATGCAAAAGGGCGGCCACTGTGCATTTGCATTCATTTCACTACCAGTCTCTCTTTGCCTGTAAAGAGCTTTTGGGATACATTGTGTATGAAAAGCATTATATACAGTACTGTAAATTCTTCTTCTTGTTTGCAGTGCAGCTGTAATGTAAACAGCACATCATCTGCACTTATAAAATGGGTAAGAAAAATCTGTGGAAAACCAGTCTCCTGATAGGATGAAACGCTCCACATGACCATGCATTATTCCACAATGACTACATACCTTTCCTTCTTTTCACCCTCAGAACCTTGTGGATATTTTATAAGACAGATAATCCACTACAGTGCATGCAGTCATGCTCTGATATATGCACGCCTTGGGTGGTGGAACGTACTCCAGCCTGCAGCCATGTGCCTCACAGCACGACCACATACACTGTAGTGGCTTATCTGTTACTCACACCATATGTGATATTATTAGGTGTAGCATGGGTTCAGACCATGGATATTGGGCACTCCTTCCAACTGCAGACAATTTGTTTCCTGATCACAGGTTAAGTGTGTCTTTTCCTCTGCAATGGTAAGTCATGCTCCCCTGACCCCCTACAAATTAGGCCACAGACTCTATCATTCAGGAAAGAGGAATTCAAACTCCATTTATTCATTTTAATTTCCCTCTTGGATTCATTGCAGATTGCAATCCCTTTAGTGGGCCAACATATTATAAAAGGATGCTACATTACAGATGCTTTAGGCATAACAAAGCTCTACATCAGAGGTTTTAGTAATCTAAACAGAAAACAGAGGTTTTTGTACCCTATGCTATCTCTATTCAGACTGCCAAAACACCTGATATTACCTGCGGTGTAGCGAAACAGGATGAAGTGCTCTTCTCACAGTATACACCTATGATAGATTCCAGGAGGTAACCCGTGATATGGGCAATTCAAATTGAGCTACTGAATTTGAGTGACTCAGTTTGAGTACCTAACAGAATAGCGAGGTATGAATAATAGCAAGGGGGTGAAAGAAGTGAGGGTGCAAAAAAGCAAGGAATACGGTGGTAGGGCAAGAGCGAGGAGATGTGGGATATAGTGCATGCGGTGTGGGCTGCAAACTGTACTGTCAGCTTAGTGTAGTGGTGATAGCCGGTACCTCTGAGGAGCTGGGTCATGCTGCAAAGCTGGGTTCAATTCCCAGGTGCTGTTTTTCATTGTGGTGTTGCTTTTGTTGTTTACTGTACAGTTTGCTCTTGTTTTGGGGTTTTGTTTCTGTTCCTGCCCCTTCCCCACTTTTATTGAGTCCCCTAATGGCACTTTTTGCTTTCTGCACCCCTGACTTTATTTCTCTCCTCAAATTGCTTCCCGTGGGGAACATCTCCCTTCCCGAGTTTCTCCCATTCTCTGAGTTGGCCCCCCAGGAGTTGGTTAATTTAGATTGGGGTGTGTTGGGGGCTCTTCCCCCTGCAAAGAGGGGTGTAGGGGGGAAGACTGCCCTGCACATATATGGTAAAGCATGTCACTGTTTATTAGGTACTAGTGCTGGTCATCGGTTTTGTGTTCACTATTTTGTATTCGCCCTATTGTGAGGGTGCCATTTTTGATTAGCTGTTATTACATGGTACCCTTGCAGGATACTGCAGTAACTCAGTGTAATCCAAAGGCAACTACTCCAATTGGTCATGCAAAAGACTGAAAAATCTTTGTCAAAGAGTATTTCATCATCGTTGGTGGCACTGTTTGTTGGTCCAAGTAAAAGTATTACAATCTCCAGTGAATGCAGTAGCCTATAAACTCTTTCTTTGTTGCTCTTCCTTATTGTCTTTCTTTTTCCATTAGCTCTTCCTATTCCCCTTGCTTTTGCCTTCCTTTGCCAGTCCACCTCATTATAACAAAGCCACACTTCTCCTGCAATGTCTAGGAAGAAGTGCCCATGCTGGATCATCCTTGACTTGCCTGATGGTGTCCCCATATGCCCTGGGCATCACTAACTCTGCAACCTCAAATCAATCACACCAAGCATCTACTGTAGACATTGGAGTTGCACCATGGTGTAGAAATCTACCAGTTTGGTACCCTGTCCCTAGGCCACCCAGAGGCATTTGTACAGTGGCAGGTGCAGTCCTAAGTTCCCTGAAAGCAATGTGCATCTCCTGAGGACTTCAATCTACCTACTACCTATGCAACTAGGATTTTAGGCTCAGGAATCAAATCTGGGCCCCCACATGGCACTCAGTTATGCTAACCAATAGGCTGAAATGTAGCTATGCGCCTCCATGTTGGAAGTAAAAAACAAAACTCTTGGATTTTGGTGTGAGATTCCACCTGCAGTGCATTAGTCCATAGCTCTTGGACGATAAGAAATACCCTGTTCTAGAATATGCTGTGTACGTATTGAAAGGGTATGAGTAGAAATATATGCTCCCTTTTTCTCCCTTTCTAGGCTTTTCACACATCCTTTAGGGTCAAATATCTGTGGAACGTTTAAGATTTTTTTGAATGCCTCTATTAGATCATTATTTTTCTGCCAGATGTAGAAACACTGAAACATAGAAAGTAAAAGCAGAAAACTTTAAGTCCACTGAGTCTTCCCTGATGCCCTTTTTTTTGTCAATTTATGTGGTCTATTTCTGGTCTGCCCCAACCTGCCCCATCATAACTGCTCCCCAGCTCCATCACCTGGCATCTCCGGGGCTCACCTTCCTTCGTAGTCCTCTGCCACAGGACACTAGAGGTGCCCAGTGCAAGGGATTGGGCCCTCATTCTGCGGTGATGTATTTTTCTGTTTTCTCCCCAGGCCCATGATGCATGCAGTGATGCAATGTCTGAGCTCCAGCTCTGCAGAGATGTCGCCCCCAGCATCCTACAAGTGGGGTCCCTGCTCCATGTGGTCCCACTGCACTGCCACACAAATTCCTCCTCATGGAAGACAAGTAGTGGGACACTTTGCCCCCCTCCCCAAGGGAGGATAGCTGTCCTAGGGATGCTCAACCCTTCCTCCCTCCCCTGGCCAGCCCCCAAGCAACCCTGATCCATTACCAAGCCGTGGTCGCTGGTGCAGCAAGAGATGAGGAAACTAGTGCCTCAGTCCTCCCCTCCCAACTGGCCCAGTCCAGCATCTGAGGCCCTATCTTACACTAATTTGCAGCCCTTTCCTCATCTGTTTTGTTAAACACTCCATTTAAATTTATTTATTTATTTGGATTTTGTTGACCGGGTGGGCCCACTGAGACTAGAAGTCCCTTTTTCAGGGGCTACCCAGGTTTAATTAAATACAGTCAATATAAGAGTCAACAACAAAAATCAGTAGGGTAATTCAAGGTAAGGTTTTCCATGGCAAAAACAGTGAAGAAATAGGACAATTTACAATAAATCAAAAACAAATATGTGACAATAATTTAGGATCAACAGTGGTTATGACTGTAACAACAATAAGCAGAAACACTGACAAGGAGGAAGGAGTATTTGTAATAGAGTTATGTGACTCCCTTGCCACTGCTAGCATATAGCCTTCTGTTTGTGCTTTTAAGTCTATCAATTGCAAACTCATCTGTATACAGTACCCTGTGATGTTGATAATGCAGTAAAGCCAATTTAAATCATATTATTTTCCCCATGAATCATAAATATTTATTGATTTTTTTTATTTATAGTATTTTGTAGGCTAACTGAAACTAAAAGTCCAATTTTCAGGAGCGACCCAAGATTTATTACCTAAAAGAAGAGAGCCTGAACAAGTTGAACAACAAATTTACAAGGAATAAGTACTATGAAGAAGGGAAGCAAGTAATCACCCGCTGTTGACTGATTTCGTTCCTACCTCTTGAACCTCCAACAGCAAGTACAGGTAGGAATTATAATCTCCCTACCCCTCTCTATCCAGGTCAGGTTCCCACAGGCCCCATTCTGGGTCCAATCCTGTTCTCTGGCTCCCTAAATGATCTCCCCTTCACTTGTGCCCACTCACATATTTACATGAATGCAGATGACACAATTCTCTACACCTACAGTCCCTTGACTATATCTCTGGAAATGTCACTTCAGCAAGACTTTCATAATGTTCTGTGCTGGTTCCAGTCCAACAAACTTCAGGTCAACACTGAAAAACAGTGTCTATAACCTTTGGTTCTAGCCAGAAGCCAGCCTGGCTTGATCTCTCCCTGTTTTCTTCAGGCTGGTAGTCCCAGCTTTTGAGTACCTCATTGTGTGGTTAGATAGCAGGCTTGATGTTTCTGCCCACATTGACGCCATCCATGATGAACTCTGCCCCAAACTCGATGCTGTGTACTGCAATAAGGGGAAAAGGAACAAAAGGGCATACACACTGTCTATTATATAAATAAACACTATTTTATTCCAAACTTACCAGGACATCAAACACCCCTGCGTAGAACGTCCTTCCAGAGGCTTCATCAGGGGGCAGTGCTTGCATGCAAACATGCTGTATTTATGTCACTTTTCATATAGGATCAATATAATGTGCTATACAGTAAAAAAAAAGCACACAAGGTGTTCCCTGCAATTAACTTTAAAACCGCAAACATTTCACTTGTCAATCGTTCCACAGCAACTTCTACATTTAAAAACATCATGCACGCAATCAGAACTTTGACTTGGCAAGAACATTTTTTCATTATACATTATCATTAGGCTTGCCAGGAATCAATTCTTATTTTTTTTTTAATTCGACCAAAAATATAAATCGTTATTTTGTAATTTACATTGCGCCTTTTATCAATAAAATTTATAGCAAAATAATAAGTCACACAAGCATTTATGAAATCTTCGATTTCATTTGATTGTAAAAATGGGGTTAACAACAAGGAACTGTTACACATTAAAAGCATTTCAGCAAAGCATTAAGATAATTAAAAGCATACTTATGAATGAATAAGAGTACATATGAATTGGTTAATACCATACATGATTTCCCCCAACTTCCCCAAAGTCATTTGTCCTCAGACACTTCTGGTGTACCAAAGCTCGTAAAAGAATAAGTAATATCTTTATTGTGGTACAGGACGTTTAGTTGCCCCAGTCTCTCTTCAGATAAACACATTCTACGTTTGTCCTGAACCTTCCGAAACAGACTGAAGGAGCGTTCCACTCACACCAAGGTAACTGGGATGGCTAATGCACGAAATGCCACAGAGCTCAATGTTGGTAGTTGCTGCCTCTGACATTTCCAGTACTTGAATGCAGTTATGTTAGTGTCTGATGGCTCTAGTAGCAGCATGTAAAGATTAAATTCATGCTCAAAGGTTTTGTTGTTACACTTAAAGTGTCTCACAATGCTCTGGAATGTGCTAACATGTGAGAGCTGGTCTTTTAAAAAAGGATCGAACAACTGAAGATTTGCAAAAAGAGACCCCGGCCCATACAGTCTCTCTGGTACATTGTGTGCAATTATGGCTTTTAATTTTTGTTCAAAATTAGAGGCAAAAGCATGCATTGCATTATTCAGTTTAGACCTCTTAGAGCACATGGACTTAAGATCTACTAGTTTAATGGCAACATCTGGATCAGCTGTGAATCTCAAGTCACAGCTAATAAGCTTTTCGACCTGGTGTGAGAGTGGGACACTGCTTTCAAGCTTAATATGCACTTCAGTATTTTGTCTAAAAACATACAGACAAAACTCAACTTACAATACAACTCACGCTGCCTGCCATCCTTGGTTACAATGCTCTTTAGTCTGTTGGCCTGTTTTGATTCACAGGCAACTTCTTCAAGTGCTAGGAAGTCTGTGACACGGTCCCAATGTGAGCAAATAAATTCAGCAGCTTCCAGCCATGAGAACCATCTGGTCGGTACAACACGTGGTGGGACTCGCAATGAAGATGGACTAACTAGATTGGTGGTGCATACTTTGAAAAAAGCTCTGCGCTTTCCATTTGCATTTTTAAATAGTGCAGGGAAATGTATGACAAAATCCTTAACAATATGCAATTATCCCAAGACTGGTCATATTCACATATCACATCATGCAGAAGCATGGAAATAACACCAGCATTACACTGTATTAGGACAGAAGACTTGGGCAGGAGGCTGTGTATCACTTTTGTGGTCTCACTGTAAAATTCTGCAATGATGTTAACAGCAGGTAGCCCCCCAGTTCAGGGGTCTCATCGATAACAAGGGAAAATTTCTGGCTGCAAAACATGTTCTGGATTGCTTTTTGGTGATTGCTATACACCTCAGGCAAGTATTTATCAATCAGCTTCCACCTCTCAGGGCACGTAAGGGCTGCAGGAGCATATTTTATTAATAGTGCCAAAAAAAAAGCTGTCGCCACGAACAGCATTCATTGGTATCCCCTCAAAGCACAAAGCTCTCACCAAATCATGAGGGAAGTCAGCAGCATCTTCCTTTTTTTGCTTCTGTCTCCCCAAAGCATGCTTCAATTGAAGCCTGGCTGATGTTTTTCTGTGTTTCTTTTAGTTTGATATGAGTTTTACTGTTCAAGTGCTCAATGATTCTGTTCGATTGGCCTAAAACTTCAGTTTTGCAAATTTTATACTGCAGGAGTTCAACATTTTCACTATACCAATTTTTTTAACTGTTTTGAGTTCCAGGTCAGGCTACTGGCTGCAATACTGGTCTACAGTCTTTCATTTTCTGCCCATTCTGCCATTTAACCAGAGGATCTGCTCAAACTAGGTCTCCCAAAGCTTTAGTAAGTAACAAGATTAATGGGCTAATTGAAGAATTACTAGCCATTTTGACAATGAGAGCAGAGATTTCGTAGGAATGTTAAACAGCAATTAGTCTCAGCTGCTGCATAACATGGGAAGTGAGTGGCTGGTGATCAGAGGTGCTTTGACACTTAACAGAACATCTCATTTGCACCCCCTTTGATCTCCACGGCACCGCATTTAAGGTTAATAGCAGCTAATGGCAGTGTCAGAATGTCTTTGTAAGTTTCTTTTAAAGACAGTAGATGTGGCAACAACTTAAAGCACCAATTGGGAATGCCACAGAATGCGAGAAATTTCACCATTTATTTATTTTAATCGAGTTGTGAAATTAGCATTCCACTGATGTTTATGGAAGGATATTGATATTTATCGAATCCTGGCAAGCCTAATTATCATGAAGTATTTCGTCAGCTGACCATTTCAAACAAATTAACTGAATTCACACATAAAAAAGTTTAAAATCAAAATCTGCATTCAGACTATTAGGATGCAGTGATTTGAGGTAATAATTCCATTCTGTTTCCTTCTTTATCAACAGTTTTAACCTGTCTCCTCCCTTCTCATTCTGTGGTATGTGGTTCAGGGCCCTCAAGGAGAATGCAGTCATGATGCATCCATGGCAAGCCCTAAAATGTTCTCTCGGGGAAGTTTTCTTGTTCCCTTCCTGAATCTCCCTGACATGTTCTTGAATCCTTTCTTTAGTACATCAAGTCGTCCTTCCCACATAGAGTTTGCCACAGGTGCACCACTCCACATATTCCACATAGTTTTTCCAGCAATTCATAATAAATCTAGTCCCAAATTCCTTCCCTGTATTGGGGTGCACAAATGTGGGACCATTTCCCACATATCTGCAAACACTGCAGCCATGGCATGTATAAAAAAGAGGCAGTATAGCGCAGTGGTCTAAGGCTCTGAGCTGCAAATCTGGTGACATCCAGCAGACCAGACCTGGGTTTGAATCCCACAGCTTCCACTTGCATACTGTATGACCCTGAGCAAGTCACTTAACCTCCTTGTGCTCCCAGGTTGCTCCTGTAAAAAAGCTTTCAGCTTAGTGTGCTATACCTGGTTAAACAACTAAATAAAAAAAAAAAAAAAAAATTGTGTCCTATTTCTTGTCTGATTCTGATTCCTGTCCATATAATGGTTACTGGCTGGTTCAATTTCCTGATCCCGCGTTAATATCAGCTACCTATCTTTCACAATCCTTGCCACCTCCTTTGCTCCCAAACTATAATCTAAGACAAAGTTCACCCTCAATTGGGCATCATTTGTTTTCTTGCTGGATACTAAGAGGGAGTACTTGGGCACTTGTTCTGCCTTCTTCTCAGCTCTTTGCACCACCCTAGCTGAGTAATCTCTCTGCAGAAACCTGGTTGATGGCATCTGTGCTTCCTTTTTTGTAGGCCTCTTCCTCCTCCTCTAAAGCAGTTCTGTTTGATGCATAAGAACTAAAGGATAAGCGAAAAGGATAAGGGATAAGGGATGTTGTCAACCAGGATCCTTGGGTAGGCACTCTACCATGAAGAGGCTATTACCTAAAACTGATTTCCTAAATGGTTCACATTTGCTTTATTGTTGTCTCCCACTTTAAACTTTATGTCCAGAAACTATTTGGTCCTTTCACCAAGTCATGAAATTATTGGTCTATGAGGGGGCTAATGCTGCACCCATAGTGGTCCCTCTCAATCGCAGGTAAACTTTGCGATCAAACTGAAATAGTTGAGCATTAACACAAATCTCATCAAATGCAGGATAAACTTCTGAGGTGAATCTCTCAAAGTAACGTCTTCTGCCATATAAATTCTTACACGTCCTGACACCATGATCGTGTATGATACTGGTGTATAAAGAACAAATGTAGATAGCAATCCAACAATACTCTTGTTGCCAAGTAAGTCCCTCGAGTTTGTTAAGTATATCCATTGAATCTCTTACATAGCCGGAAATATTTTACCAAAATCTTTTATGGTAATGTTCCACAGATCTGGAGGTGACCTCACTGAGCGGTCCAACTCCAGACACAGTTGGTCACCCAGGAGGGTCCCTCACAGATTTGTGGACTTTAGGCTGAGTATAGAGGGTGGGTGTCATAGGATACTCTGTTTTCAAAATCAGTGCCTTTCGTTCAGATACGAAACAACCTGCTCTTGCTCTTTCCACTATCTCATCCAATTCTACTTTATAGGACACAGTTGGATTGAATGGTAAGCCCTTATAACATCCCTTATCAACAAGTTGTTTCTTAATTTCCTGGAAATATTTTTTAATATCTCGCATAATTAACATCCCTCCTTTTACTGCATTATGAATGGTAATTCTGGCACTGACTTTGGTTCTCTACAGCTACCCATTCTTCAGAGGACATATTTTCGTACCTTTTTTACCTTGCTTGTTTTAACATCCTGTCTATTCCTGCCTTATCATTTTCTCAAACATTCAGTTGTGTAGTATCTGGGATGATTTGGACAAAAAGTACTCCAGGTTTTGAAACACTCATGTTCAATTTCATATTGATAGCAGCAACCCCATGTTCCCCCTCAGTTTTACTATAGCACTGCAACAGTGCTAACACCGACATCCCCCACAGCGACAGCCACAATGCCAACTGTCAGGATTGTACCGTAGGGGATATTGGTGCCTTTCTAGTAGGGACTGTGCCCCCCAAACCCACCCATGTGGGTGTCTCTGCCCCCCACATGTCCCAGTCTCTAAATATCTAACTCTGAGTCAGAGCTGGACAGGGCAGCACAACACCAGGAGCTGCACTGCTGGTGTCTTCCTCGAACCAGCACAGCGACTCGCCACAGACAGGCAAAATCTGTCACTGTGCTGGTGTTCTCTGTGCGGGTGTCAACCTTGTGTCAGCACAGCTCCTCCCCTCATCATTATTCTGCCACAGTATAACACCAGTATCCTCCTCTTCCAGAAACAGTAATAAATGCACATCAGTCATGAAAGTGTCACTATTAGTCTTGGGTGTAGCAAGACTCTTATTCAATTTGTGATTAGTAGACATGTACAAGTTCAAATAAATGCTCCCCAATTCTTGGCTGGGCCCCTCAAAAGCACTATAACTCAAGTCAGAGACATCATTTGAGATAAAATTCAAAGTTAGATCTGTACCATTTAATTGTTCCCGCCTGTGAAAACAATACTTTAGATCTAATTTTCTAAGGAGTTTATAAATATCCACTTGCAAGGCAAATGTATCTAAGTCCTGCAACGGTACAAAAGACAACCCCTTTCTAGCACTTGTATTTGTGTTTCAGAAATTGTATTAGAGGAAATATTTAAGACAGGTAACTTGATTACTTTTTCTGTTGATCTCTCATTGTTACATGATAACTGCCAGCACTTCCTTTTCCTCTTCTGAAATAAGAACTGCCTTCTCCCCAGGTCTGCCGGGAGATGGTCAACAAAATAGTTCTCCCAGTTTCCGACCATGCGGATGTGGTTTATGGCACTGCCCCCTCCACCTCCCTTGCCAGACTTCAACTATCTGTAATGCCTTCTGCTGCTTTGCTACCAGTTTACCCTCTCGTACTTACCACTGCTCCCTTTACTCATCCCTATCCATCCTCCCTCTCCCCTCACATTGCCAGTCCCACTGTACTTCCTGCATCTCTACATGCTAATTTGGAACACTCACCTCATACATGTACCTATTCCGTCTGCTCTCCCCTATCCCTTCCTTTTCCTAGTCCCTTCTCTCCATTAGACACCAGCTAACCCCCCCCAACTCTGGCCCACTCTTTCCTGAACCCTTCCTTACCCTTGCTTGGCTTCTGATCACTCTTTACCTCTCCTGCCCCCAGCCTTATAGTTCCCGCAACCTCATTGAAGTTTAACAATCTATTTTGACTCCTACTTTCAGCACCAGCTCAGCCTCCCTTCATTCTGCCATTATATGCCCTTTGGCTTGCCCAGTTTGCACAGATGATTAGTATGCTAATTCAGTTGTCCTCCATATGGAGTGTTTTGCCATTTTGTCTGTACTGCACTCAATTTATGCTTTTTATGTCACTCTTACTGTAAACACATTACCTGACTGGCTGTATTTTGTTTGTAGTTGTATTTCTACCCTTCCCTTTTCCTGCAGGTCGCACCAGGAAATAAGCCTTGGCTCAGTGTGCCTCTCCTTGCTACCACTTTTTAGATAAATAAAGATACAATAAAACAAAAGGCGTAATGCTGGTATTAGTTAAAATAAAGTCTAAACCTGTAAAATAAAGAACAATGCATACACAGAGGAATTACATATTTTAATTTATTTCACTTTACTCCCTTCAAGCCCGAATGGTTGCCACCAGTCCTGCTGACACATCCAGCCCCATCACCTGCCATCTCTGAGACTTTCCTTTGCTCATAGTTCCCCCCTGAATAACCCTTCACGGGAGGGCTGCCTGGGGGGCCACCCCTTACTCCTCCCAGATAGAGGTTTAATATTGGTCAGTGAGGAAGAAACCATTCAGCAGTGTGGGACCTGTGGCAGCCAGCAGATGGCTTTCTACTGCAGCCAAGGTGGTTTTAGGCATTTTATGTCCCAACCCCTGATGTTGGCAAGGCCTTGCTGACATGTAGTGTCATGCTGCCAATGTACCCCTCCCTCATTCCATGGCTCCAGCTGCACCACCACCTGGTCACTCAGGTGACAGTGTGGTATCAACGACCATGCTTCCTCCCCCCCCAGAGGAGGTGACCATCCATGGGATGCTCAATCAACCTCCCCCTGGCTTCCCCCTCTGATGATCCAGGCTCACTCCTAAATCTAGGTAATCAATATCACAAGCTGCAGCACTGCTGCTGCACTGGTGGGCTGGCAAGGAAAGATTCTTAGTGAAAATAGGTACTGTACATTGTCTGGGTAGCCTGTCATATGGGGCACTCCAAAACAGCGAGCCCAAAAACAGCGATGGCAATTCAGGGATTACAGAAACAGTGAGGATACATGCTGGCAATTGCCAAAACAGTGACAAATGCTTCCCCCCCCCCAGGTGTTATAACTTCAGAGTTGCTTATTTTAGTAAGAGGTGTGCGGGGTGCAAAGCCCCTTGCAGAAAAGCATTTATCGCTGTTTTGGCAATCACTGACGTGTACCCTCACCGTTTATTGTAATCCCTGAATTGTCATCGCTGTTTTTGGGCTTGCTCTGTTTGAGTCACCCATTTCACAGAGAACCCAT
Source organism: Neoceratodus forsteri (assembly GCA_016271365.2). Classification (NCBI taxonomy): domain Eukaryota; kingdom Metazoa; phylum Chordata; order Ceratodontiformes; family Ceratodontidae; genus Neoceratodus; species Neoceratodus forsteri. The sequence goes on along the minus strand of CM057456.1, from coordinate 601,731,480 downwards.
TGTTTGCACATAAGTAGATGCCCCTTAAGGGATGGTTTAAAAGTCAAGAAATGTGGACATTCTTGGATAATGGTAGGAAGATCATGCCACAGACTTGGTGCTTTGGAGATGAATGATCTGTGACCAGCTGTAGTTAAAGTCCTTGGAACAGTTAACAGCATCTGCGTTGAATATGCCTCCTCTGTGGTTAGCGTTCATGAATATTAACAAGGTTAGGAGGAGACGAGCATATTATGTTGCACGCCAGGCAGAACGTGGGTAGTTTCCCTTTCACTATTTATCTGTTTGCTCCCCAGTTCAAATTGGCAATTCGAGTCTGGCATCAACACAACTCTTTGCTTCTACCTGGTCAATGTGAAGAATAAGGATCCTCAGAAAATTTTAATAACTTCATATTTTCTGGTTACTCATTTGCAAGGTTTATATCATGAAGGAAAATCTGCTGTATTTTCTTTCATTATAAATAGAATATTTCCTCTTTTCACTGAATTATGCAAAACATGATCTTTCAATGACATCATATGGAAGCCACAATGCTGAGGCATAAGCATGGCAATGTGTCACGGCTCACTGATGTAATCTAAATAAAGCCACATCAATAATATTATAGCTGATATGAAAATATTGGAAATGTTTTTATCTGCTGGGCTGGGGAGCTGGGAGAGAACAGAACTGTTTCTTTGGGGCCTTGTTGGAATCTTTGTAGTTTGTGGGTCAGGGTAATGACAGGAAAAGAACTTACTGAGGTACAGTACAAGAACTTTTTTTTCATGAATGTATTCTGGGGAAGTAGCAAAACTGCAGACATTTCAATAAATTACTGGGGGGGGTATTCAGGTAACTAGGATGGAATTGTGGTTGTTGCTTTGAGTCAGGTGGGATTGGATAACTGGGGGGTGGTGTTGGTATAGTTATTTGGTGACTGAGTTGGGATCCAGCAACTAAAGGAAGAGTTGTTTACTTCTTACTTCTCTGTGTTTCAAAACCAGCCACAATAAGGCAAGACAAGGTATTTTATTTGTGTAGCACCCTGTCCCAAGGGCTCTGCACACATTGCAGGATACAATTAAGCAATAATGCCCGACAGGGTGTGTGTTGTTCTGGGATAACGTCATGCCTCAGGTGGTTGGGCACGAGACCGCAGGCCGAGTGCGTCCAACAACTGAGGCGTGATGTTATCCCAAATGACACACACCCTGGAGGGCATTATTGCTATTATACAATGGCTCATTGTTATATATAAAATAAAATAAAAAAATTAAAGATGTTTTTTAGTGTGGAAAAATATTTTTGTTTCTTGAGAGGAGATGCAAAAAAAGAGGTAATCTAGCTCATCATATAGCTCATCTACAGGTTCACAGTGAGGCTGAGACTAGACCTGTGATGTTGTACTGGGATAACAGCACGGGTTATAGGAAGGTGTTCCAGAAGGATGGGACACCACTGAGAATTCTCTATCCTCAGATAACTTGAGGCATGATTTCAGGACAGCCAAGAACAACTCCTTGGTGGAGCAGAGAAAGTTATTGGGAGTGTACCAGAGCAAGAGGTCTAGAAAGTGGCCATAATAAAGTATTCCTGAAAAAGATTTCTCTGAAGAAAAGGAAAAGCATTTTGCTTCAACACAGTAATTACAAAAATGCCTTGTTCTTGGTCCTGTTACTCAAATCAAGTATCTCAAATATGCCTCTATCCAACAGTTGCACAATATGCATTTTGTAGAATTAATACAATTATTTCAAAATATATAAAATGCAAGAACTACAAAATAACAAGTCAATCTGAATTATATAAATTAAAAAAAAGTCTAGGGGTGGGTAAATACATATTATTTCCAATTTGTGGCTGAGTATTCATATCCAGGGTTCCAGTTATCATTATTCATCATTTGTTATTCAGCTGCTAAATATCTGTGAGAGCTAAACCTCTTGTCTGACATCCTGTCCAGTCAGAGACCACTGTGGAAGCTCACTGAAACCAGTCTATGTGACTCAGCACTTGCAGACACTGCTGGGAAGGTAGGCAGACAAGTTTGCTTTGTGCTCTGCTCTGAAAATCAATCGGTTTGGAAAAGCTTGTAAAACGTTCAAATAAGTGCTGCTAAGGACAGTTTTTGTGCACTTTTAAAGTGCTGATATTAGAGTTGAATAAAAAGGGTTGTTTTTTTCTGTCTTTTTGTTTGATACATTCAGCAGCCTGCAGGATTTTTTTTCTATAGTAGGGTGGGTTATAAAACAAAGGTTAAAACAACTAAACACTGGAAGTGCACAGCTGCTTTAGGACATTTTTCTACATTGTACACTTTACAGTAAGTGTCACACTAAACTTTTTTTTAAACCAGTGGTGTTTTTCAGATTTTTGTCTTATTACCAGATAATGACTAAAGTAACACATTTTCAATATTTTGGGAAAAAACGAAATGCTAAAGAAGTCACAGCATAGTATAGCATGTAGCACGTGCTGTTTGGATAATTTTTCTCTACATTATTGTGCTGTGACAACCATCAACCACTGGATACCAGAAAGAAGGACTTGACCAAGACCTAATACAGTAAATGAGTGCAATAAACAAGATGGTCTGGCAAAATGTTCCCAAGGAATGAAGCCACAACAGTGAGGGTGAGCTCTTTACAGAACAAACTCTGTGACAGTTCAGTCACCGGCCAGCCGCAGAGGTGAGAGGAGGACTGTGCCGGTTGCTTGCTCTGTTTCGTGATGGGGGGAGCAGCGTGGTGGGCACTACCTGTTGGGTGGGAGGGGTGGGGCCACTCAACCCCAGGGATGGGGATACTAATAAACTTTATTATACTGGGCCACATCAGGGTTCAAGGAGTGGGACACTAGACTACCAGGGAGATCCTTATATCTTTGTAATAAATGGGCACATCAGGATGAGGGGGTCTGCTATACTACCTGGGAGGATACCTTTATCATTTTAATAAGCTAGCACATTGGGATGGTGGGATGGGGGCCCCTAGACTACCAGGGAGGGGATCCTTATATCATTTTGATAAACAGGCACATCGGGATGATGGAGGGTGACTGCTTGCCTTTGTGGCAAACTCTTCCACATGCTGTGTGTTTGCTGCACAGGAGAGGTTGCTGCAAGTGTGGGGACTTAGGCGCTGGGACCCCTTTTGTACCAGAATCTGATGCAGGGTCCCTGATGCATCGAGCTTCAGTGCAAGTTGATTGTTTGTAGCAGCTTGTGCCATTCTAAGCCCTTGTTGTGAATCAGGACCTAGGAGTCAAAATCTGCAAAAATAAAGTTATGAGTAAACAATGGAACAATTCAACATTTCTTCACAACTTATTTTTTTTTTCAGATTTGACCCCAAATTTTCAAAATAGTATTTTATGACCCCATGTTAGTGTATGTTCAAGACTGATGGATTTTTTTTAAATCCTATCCAAAAGGTGGTTTCACAGAGAGACTGTGAAAGCATGTTTCAAAGGGGATTTTAAAAAATAAAACATCATGTTCACCCGGTGGGGTAACAAATGTTGTATGTGCACATTTGGGATACAAATCTGCAAAGATCACAGAGTTATGAGGAAATGTTGAATTTTTATGATGAAATGTTGAATGATCACAAAGTTATGAGTAAATGTTGAAAAACTTCAACATTTCCTCATAACTTTGTTGTTTTTTTAACATTTTGACCCCAATTTTTCAACACTATCTTTCTATGACCCTGCCTTATGATCACAGCAGGTGGAATGCAGTCCCATTCAAAAGGTGACTTTGAGGAGCAAATGTGAAAATATGTTTCAGAGGAGATTTGAAAAATGACACCTGTCTTGTTCATAAGGTTCACCAGAGAGCTGTGTTGAAAACTGAGGGCTAAAATCTGCACACATCACAGTGTTACGAGTAAACACTGAAAAAATTCTATGTTTCTTCATAATTTTGATATTTTGTGACATTTTCACCCCAAACCTTCAACATAGTCTTCTTATGACCCCCTTCCAAACAAGACAGGTGTCAAAAAGTCATTTCACACCACAAGTGCAAAAACACAATTTGGCCAGGACTTGAAAAGTTACACCTATCACATTCATGAGGTGGTGTGAATAAATTGCTATGTTGAACATTTTGGGTAAACATATTTAAAATTTCTGAAGTTATGCACAAGCACTTAAAAATGTCAATGCAAGACAGACAGACCTGTGCTTTAGATGTGGCCAGCAGCCAGGAGACATCCTGCATGTGATGTGGGACTGCTCCAAAATCCAGACCCTCTGGGATGCAATTAAACAGAACATGGACCTCATTCTAGATTACTCGGAGTTTATGCTACCTGGAATTTGTGTATTGGGGGACTTGACCCAAGTTACTGGGGTTACAGCAAAACATCACCTTTCCTTGTTAACAGCCTTGGTTAAATCCTTTGTTTTGAAACATTGGAAAGATGATCTTATCTATACATATGATCAGTGGGTAGGAGACCTTATGAGTTTGCTGGGAAAAATGAGGAGACAGATTATTGGAGAAGGTAAGAAAGCATTATATAATAAAAGATGGCTGTCTCTAGAAGCAGTTTATTCTATACAACTTAAAGGTCCCCAGAACAGAGATCTGTCTGTCAGGCTGAGATCAGTAGATGACTGAGGTTTTATTTACTTAACTATGTTTACTCCCATTCTTAGAGGAGGTTCACATACTCTTAAATGTCTCTAGTGTCAGTTATTTGTACTGGAACATAATGATCTGCTAAATTTTTAGGGGTGGGGGGACTCTCTCTCTCTATACCAGGGGACACAGCTGCTTGTCACTTAATTTTTGCTGTTTTGCAGCAGATGAACGCCTCACTAATGTAACCCATGAGTTGAGGTAAGATAGTATTAGTTTCAGTTGGTCTTACAAAGCTGATATTTATCTACTGCATATTGCTTGTCTATGGACCAGTTTAAAATACTGCCATTATAAGGCCTGTTAATGCAGCTGTGCATGCACATAGTTAATGTTGTGCATGATAACCACAGCCAGGTTGGGGCTGGGATCCCAGGGCTAGTTCCTGTATGAATGTCTGTATGTCTATGTTTTATCAAAAACAAAATACAATAAACATCTTTTTTTTTAAAAAAAAAGTCAATGTACCTTCATAACGTTGTTGCTTTTTAATATTTTATTGCCAAATTTTCAACATAGTGTTCTTATGATTCCACCTCACGAACCCAGTAGGTGAAAATTTTCAAATCCTGCCCAAAAGGTGATTTCACAGAGAGAGACTGCAAAATCACCATTCAGGCCCGATTTAACAGATTTCACCTATCTGGTTAATGAAGTGGGGTCCCCAAAAAGGTCATGTTGAAGTATAGGGGAAAACATTACATAGAAACATAGAAACATAGAAGTTGACGGCAGATAAGGACCGCAAGGCCCATCCAGTCTGCCCATTTCTTTTTCTACCTTATAAATGTGCCATCGGCCTTTGCTCTGTCAGTGACCTATCTATTCATAGTCATTTGTATTGCTCCCTTATGCCTATCCATGCCTGTTTGAAGCCCTGCACTGTATTCATAGCCACCACTTCTTGTGGTAAGCCATTCCATGCATCTACCACCCTTTCTGTGAAAAGAATTTCCTCACATTCCCCTTAATCGGCCTCCCTCTAATCTCATGCTGTGTCCTCTTGTCCTGCTATTTTCTTATATTTAAACATGTTAGACTCTTTCACCTTGTTTATGCCCTTAAGGTGTTTCAATGTCTCGATCATATCACCTCTCTCCTCCTTGCTCAAAGGTATACATATTGAGCTCTGCTAATCTGTCCTCATATGTCTTCTGATGCAGTCCCTGCACCATTTTGGTTGCCCTTCTCTGACTGCCTCAATTTGGTTAATGTCCTTGTGAAGGTGTGGCCCCAATACTGCTGCGCAGTACTCCAGATGGGGCCTAACCAATGTCTTGTACAGAGGGATTATTACCTCCTCTTACGACTTGTGATACCCCTACTAATACACCCTAACACCCCCTAGCCTTACCTACTGCTTTAGAGGTCTGCTTGATGATTTTAGGTCATCAGTGATGATGATGCCCAAGTCTCTTTCTTCCTTTGTGACTGCTAGCAACTCCCTCCCAGCCTATAAGTGGCTTCAGGTTTCTCTTCCCTATGTGCATGATTTTGCACTTCTTTGCATTAAATCCCAGTTGCCACTCTTCTGACCATTCTGCTAGTTTATCCAGATCTCTTCTCATTCTGCTCACCTCATCTGGATCATCTACTTGTTGCAGATCTTGGTGTCATCTGCAAACAAGCTTACCTCATAGTTATCATGTAGTCATTAATGAAGATGATTGGGCCCAGGACTGATCCCTGAGGTACCCCACTTGTGACTTCAGGGATCAGTCCTGGGGCCAGTCCTATTCAACATCTTCATTAGTGACCTCGCAGATGGACTAGAGGGTAAGGCTTGTCTGTTTGCAGATGACACCAAGATCTGCAACAGAGTAGATGATCCAGATTAAACATTAAAGAATGACTAGCGATGTGTGACGTTAAAAAACTTTGCTCTGTGGATTAATTCATGAATTCACCTTATTTCATGTAGTTAATCTGCCATGTGAAGTCCAAATTCACAGTAAACTGATAACTCCATGAAATGCGAAGTTGGCAACTTCACCATCAGAATTAGGTACAAAGGCAAAGTTTTCAAAATGTTAAGTTGACAACTTCACCGACGAAATTTGGTACAGGGGTGAAGCTCATCATTATTATTAGGCAAGGCAAACAGAACTGACAGGGCAATAGACCGGGGATGGAGGGGCGAGTGAGGAAGACCACAGAGAGGATTAGAATTCTGTGGGTCTGCCTAACAGTGGGCATAGCAGCAGCGGTGGGTTGAGTAGTACCATCCAGAGTCAGAAAAGCACAGTAACACCATTGCAGAAAACCCTCTAAATCACTGGTGTCACTTGAGCAGCAACACATATGAATCCAAAGGAGTCAAGTACCACCCCAACAATGCTGCCACAACAAGTCCAGCTGTTTGGTAGCCAAACCCCAAGAAAGGTCCAGCCTACAAAGAATAGCATGTTTGAGAGTCACTCCAGATTCTCTCCCAATCATGTTACTGCATGCGAGCTAAATGCAGCAACTGCTGAAATGCTGGCAATTGATCTATTGCCATTCTATTTTGTTGAGAATGTTGGATTTAAGAGGTTGATGGCCTGTGCCTGTCCCAAATGGCAGATTCCATCAAGAACATGCTTTTCTAAATGTGACATTCCTGAACTCTGTGGGACAGTGTCACAGATGCTAAACTATGTCCTGAAGCATTCAGCATCACCATACATACATCTGAGCATGAATATGTGGACCAGTGGCCAAACAGCTGGTAGCTCCTGCTTGTGCATTACAGCATATTGGGCACAGGTACCTGGGGTAGTATTTGACTCTGAGTATGGGAAAAATTGCAGTAAGCCCTATTTTAGCGGTAGCAATATTCTGGGTGTTTGCCAGCATGCCACACTTTCAATGAAGAGTATACATGGATCACACATTGGTGAGAAAATGCTGGAAGTGCTCCTTACTGAGATTGATAATGGCTTCACCCCAATTTGCTGAAAGCAGGTTTCACTGCGAGCAATAATGGCTTGAATTCTATGAAATGCATCAGTGATGGCGGGTTTGTCCTGGTGTGTGCCTGGCACACTGTCTTAATCTTGTTATGCAGCAGTTTCTAACCTATCCTGATATCAAGTCCATGTTGACTGTGGCCCATCACATCTGTGTCCACTGTGCCTGTTATTGAAAGGCCCATGACCAGTTCCGTTATCTGCAGATACAAAACAAACTGCCTCAGCACCGTATGAAGCTGGATGTTGTCACCAGATGGAACTCGACACTGTACATGATTGAGCGTTGTACGAGCAGTATAAAGTTATAAATATATATATATATATATATATATATAAATATCTGCTGCTACATACAAGCCATGACAGTGCTGGAGTTTCCAGGTCTCTGACAACAGAGCAGTGGCCCTTAATAGATGGCCTGATCATGATTCTCAGGCCATTCAAACATGCAACACAGGCAGTGAGTGGGGACGCTGCCTGTATCAGTCAGGTCATTCTACTACTATGAGTGCTAAGGCAGCCACTGGTGAATGTGCAGCAAGTGTTGGATACAGGTGGTGATAGTGGAAGTTGTGCCTTAATGGAACACAATCGCCATGTCTTAGAGTACAATACACATATTTCTGGCATTCTGCAGTCTGAAGATCTTGGGATTGTCACCATGCTGGACTCACTTTATAAATGTGGGCTGACACCAGTAATTGAAGGTGAGCATGAGCAGGCCCAAAAGTTGACTGATATTATAATAAGAAGGGTACATGGAGCACAGATGCTAAAGACAAAGTCATCTAAGGCACAACATGAAACTCTACAGTGACCAGGTGTTGCTACCACCACCTCACATGGGAACTGGACTGAGAAAGCATGCAACTTAAAAGAGAAAATGCCAAGTCCCATTTGGGATGTTTTATGTCAGATGGGAGTTGAAGACATGGAAGAAAAGGAGGAGGCTGAAGAGGCAGCAGGACTGCCGGTAGTGCAACGCATGATAGATGCATATATGGTGGACACAAGGTACCTTGCCATTGCCAATGAGCCCTTGCTATATTCAAGCAGCAGTTTCACTGAGTGGCCAGCACTGACCTCACTTGCAATGAAATACCTCAGCTGCCCACCCCTGAGTGTCAGTGTGGAGCATGTATTCAGTTCAGCTGGGGCTGTTCTGCGGGATCAAGAGCACCAATCTGTCACCCAAAAATGTTGGCTTGCTAACACTTATTAAAATGAATGAGGGGTACATTCTGCACAAGACAATCATGTCCATGTTCCAGCCACATGATGGTGATGTGAAGATGAAGAGCAAGGTGCTGTCAGTATTAGCAAATGTCTTCTACCACTGAGGTGGATGAAGCAGTAATGGAAAGATAATTCCTATCTGGTGACAACTCCATTCTGGAAGACTGTGAGGACTGCTTCCTCGATGAGGTTGAAACATAAAAATAGATGTGTTGTTTCCCTCCTTTCCCCTAATCAGTATAATCCTTTACTTTATTATTCACAAATGAATTCTATCATTTTCAATCATTTTACTGTTCCCCATCCCCAATTGTTGTGCTGCTGTTTCCTTGTGCCTAATTGATTACCTGCCTACACCACCTGAATGTGATGTCTAGAGACAATGCCTGCTCCAGCCATCAAGACACAACACTGCCTCCTCCTCCTTATCTGACCTGCTTGGGTCCTACACAACCACAACTAGCAAGTGGTAGTGCCTCCATACTGATGAAGCATAAAAATGTCATTACCAGCTAGGCAAAGCATACCTGCTCCAGCCTGCAAGACACAACACTTCCTCCTCCTTGTCATCCTCCTCTTCCTCTGGCCTGCTTAGATCCTACACAGCCACAAACAGCATGGGCCACTGCATCCACACTGATGCAAAAATTGTCCTGACTCTAGGGAATACTGTTTGGCTTGATCCTATGGCATGAGTTACAAAACTCCCTGACTTAAAAATTCATATAAATGAATACAATGTCCGCTCTGAGATACTATCTACTGGATTTGGAACTGACAATCCACAGCATGTGGAGCAGCTAAAAACACTTTGCAGAATATCTGGAATTGATACTGGGGATGGTACCATCACAACTCTACTGCAGCAGTCCAGTTCTAGTCCACTTGCAAGTACTGGGGAAGCTACTACTATCCACGAAAACCTTCCCTGGTCAAAGTGATGTCTCTGCCTGATTCAAGTGGACAGATATAAGCAAGACTGAAACCATCTTGCTCATCAAGGCACCAAGACCTCAGCTCCACCATGGTCTATCTTTGTCTGCTGTGATGGTCACTCACTTTCACTGTTGTTCACAGTCCCTATCCCTCCCTCACTGATGGTGATTGAATCCAGTCCTTGGCCTCGCAAAGGACAAAAGGCCTTCCACCTCAGTCAGAAAGACTTTAAAATGCTTTTCTTTCTTTCCTTTTGTCTCACTGCAGGTTTCACCATTCACAGGAATGACTGATAAAGGCAGTCAAGAAGACAGATGTGACATCTTCCTATACCATCTCACTGGCATGCACCAGCCAGTAAACAGCATAGCCAGCAGCCCTAATGTAATGGTAAGTATCATTATGATTTTCTTTTTCCTTATCTTTTTTATTTTTTGTTCTCCTTTTTACACAGGTACACAGTGTGCCACAGTGGCCAAAGGGAGGCTAAATAATTTCTCATTTTTATTCACAGGTGACAGGTATAGTAAGATGGGGAGTCAACAATGGCTATAGTGTGCAGCCAGCTGGCCACCAGAGTGGCCAAATGAGGCTAAATTAATTTATCTATTTTGTCTTCACAGGTGACAGGTATAATAACACAAGGAGTCAACAACAGCTATACTGCATGGCCATCACAGTGGCTGAGTGGGCCAAAATAATTTCAGTTTTTTCTTCACAAGTGACAGGTATGGTAAGACAGGGAGTTGACAATGGCTATACCATGTTGCCACCACCACAGTGGATACTTGAGTAGAGTCTAAATATTCTTTTCTTGTCTTCACAAGTCTCCTGCGCTGCTGTCTCCTGCTCTAGCAATCAAGCCATCACCATCTTCTCCGCCCGGACAACATTACAATAGACACCTGTTGAAAATTACCTGAAATTAGATCAACAGCAACAAAAATCTATGAATCTGATATCTGCAGAACTTTTCAGAATAAAAAAAAACTCCCCCCCCCCAAAAAAAATACTTACCTTCCATGGTTGACAAAAAAGTGCTAACTTCCAAAAAAAAGATACAGGCTGGACCTATGCAGCAATATGTGATTTCATCACCCTATGGATAATACCTACACATAGAGAAAAGTAAGTAAAAATGTTTGTTTTGTTAGTTTTTTGTTTATTTAAAATCTGGTAAGTCCATGAGCCTATGGCCCATTTTCAAGGTCAACCAGCCATATTCATACATAAATAAATACATCATAACATACATAGAGTTGATACAGTTAATACACGGACTAGTTAGAACACGTACATTGCATCTTAGATGCAAGGCACTTCTTCAAAGTGATACTGAGTTTATGGATGGACACATTAATATAATCAAGAACTTTTGACAGGGAATAGAAAAAAACTGGAAGATTATAAAACAAAGTTCTCTGCCCCATAGCTGATTTCATTCTAGATATACTGAAACTTTTTCATTCTGAGAAACTTGTCCCAGATTTACCCTTCTGTCCTTTGAAAATAGAATAATATAAATGGGTGAAATAAAATGGTTACAACCCCTCCTCAGTTAAAATAAAATTCTTACCTTTGCTGATAGGTCAAAAATCTATTGAAGAGAACAACAGACTGCATCTTTTTCCATGCAAAGTACTGGAATGGCATGTTAATGTCTTCCCAATGTGTAAATAATTTTGGCATAAATGGAGCTGTAAATGTGGAAGGGGCCAATGAACAGGTTCAAACAGATCCTCCAGAGGGATGCAGTGAAGTGATCCAATTCTTCAGCAGCTCCTTTTTACTATTCAGTGTTTAGAGGATTTCCAGATATGAGAAATGTATGTACTGTGCTTGGCAGTTGTGTGTACTGGAAAGCTTGACAACACAAACTGTCTGAGAGGGTGACTTAAACAGCATAGTAGCAGCAGTAGCAGTTTATTTCCAGCATTACTGATTTCTGGTTTGGGAGAGAATTTCCAGAAGTGAGAAATGAATGTATTGTGCTTGGCAGTTGTGTGTACTAAAATGCTTGAGATCTGGACACTTGAGAAAAATCATGAGAGAACAGAAGTAATGTGTATTGTGATTAATGCACAACTAACACAAAATACATAAAGAAGAGTGTTGGGGGCAGTGAGACATAACACAGTACCATGCTGCGTGACAGTACTACTAACCTGTAGCTGCCTGATATATTTATTCTGGTAGTTGAGAAAAATTTCAGTAAAGATAATGAGAAACAGAAAGAGAGGACCGGTGTGATGTATGGAAATTGGAGACAGAGCATCATGAAAGAAAATATAGATAGGAAATAAAAAAAGTTGTGTTTTTTAATGAAAGATAGAACCAAAGCAGACAGTATAGAAATGCAGACAAGTATACAAATATAGACAAGCTGAACAGTAAAGATATGTAGATTATTTTTTTTCCAACATTTTTTGTATTTTTTATAAGAGAAAGAGTGAGACAGTGTAGCATAGACTCACAAAAAAGGCTGAAAAAGGAAAGGCATGAGTTTTTTTAAACAACATCACTGGCCCCGGCCCCAGAAGTACCAGCACCACTACCCACACTGCCTCGGTGCAGCTCTGTCATCCTTTCCAACAAGAACTGTTGGTTGACCAGGATTCTTCCCATCATCTCCTCCGTAACAGTGACCCTGTGTAGGAGGTCCCCCATTCCCTCCTGTAAACTACCCAGCTCTTCGCTGATGCTGGCTGATGTCCTTGTGAGTGCTGCTGCTGGTTCTCCTGCTGGTGCAAGAACATCTGGTGCAGCCCCTTCAATGGAGTTTGCCCACTGGACATATCTCACATGCCACCAATGATGGCTGTGCGGCACCTCTGCAGGCACAGAGGAGGGACCACCATCACCCCCACCACCACTCACCACCTCTTTCTGTTGGCCTCTCATTGCTCAGCATTATGAATTTTCAGGTGGGTTCTCTGGCTACCTGTGCCCAAGTGCGTCCCTTTTTTCCTCTGCCTTACCCTGGCTTTGCATTTTCATGTGACAATGCTGTGGTCACTTTCACCACTTTCAAAGAACTCCCACACAGGAGAAGATCTGACCGAGTGGTGGCACTGGCCATGACAAACTAGTGGTGGAGGAACAGAGGATGATGTGCAGGGCTTCTCTGCTTTGGGGGGAGCTGGTGGCAATGGTGGTTCCATGCTTACCTTCACTGGGAATGGGGAGAACTTGAGGCTGCTGTTGCTGTTGCTGTTTCTGCTGCTGCTGCTGCTGGTCAGGGGCATTCTGATCAGCATTCCCCTGATGACACTGCTGCTGCTTCTTCTCCTCCTTCTGCTGGAGGAAATGCTGAAGAGGTGATGGAGGGGCTGATGCAGCTGTATGGCACAGTTGCCACAGGTACAAACCCATCCTGTATCCATTACTATCACTGTTACTTCACCAAAAAAAAAAAAGTGATTGAAAGAGAAATATAGGAAAATTACAGAAAAAAAGGGCAAAATGAAACTACCTTAAAAGTTAAAAAAATATATTCTAAATGTATTTATTTATTGAATTCTTGGATTACAAGTAACTTTGAGCCAGGGGCTCATTTACAAAGGTCCCACATCAGTGGGTAAAGGAGTACAATAACATGAAGTGGAATACATAAAGTAGCTAGCAATGGAGGTGGACATAAAGCAGTATGATGTCTTGGATTTCATACAAACAGAGGACTTCAAGGTAGTAAAATTATGTGAGAAGTTTACTTACAATGCTGGATAGGACCTAAGACAATAACATTAAACATTCTGAATTAAAGCTTTGCAGCTTGTAGGCCTTGTCAAGATTCCAGAGTGCCAGAATTGTCAGAGTAGGCGTAAGGGCAAAGAGAGAAGAAGTTGAGAGAGATAGACTTGAAAAAGGAAATTCTAAGTTAGGTGAGGGTGAGTAAGGACAAAAGAGAGAGGTGAGGGAGGTAACCATGCTGTTGGGAAGTAGGGTAGGGGTAAGTGCCCTGGTACATGCCTTAGGGGATAAGTGCAACAGATTGGCAGAGTTACTGTAAAAGACGGCCAGAGTTGAAATTAGGTTTTGCAGTCACAGAAACTGAGCGCAGTTAGTGCAGTTAATAAAGCTTAACCAGAAAAAAACTACTCACAAGAACTAAATCAATAAACCAAAGAAAGAAAAAACAGTCAAAAAATGCACTGTGATTCTCTGAATCTCTAATAAAGCACTTTGTTTCAGACAGGTTCCTTCTCCTCTCGCTAACAATGCAAAAGTGAATGAACGGCAGAGTCACTATATAGATATGTACTATGTGAGTGCAGAAGCTGAAACGTAACCTTGAGACAAGTTGTTTACCACTCCAGAAGCCTCATTTTCAAAAACTTCACCTTTGACACCCAAAAAGCAAAGTTAACAAGCAAAGTTACCAGGCAAAGTTACAAAAAGATGAAATGTGAATTTTAAAGGTAATGGTAAAACTTTCTGGACTGCTCTGCAGATGCAAAGATGGTAACTTCATCTGCAAATTAAAACTTTGCAACATCTCTAAAAATGACCAAGTTATGAGTACTGGTTCAAAACTCGTTGAAATACTTTGACTGCAGCTTATCTGATTTCATCAGTTCCTGGCCCGATGCTAAAGAGTAAAACTTGTCTCTGGTCCAGAGTGGAATATGGCATTGGACCCCCAGAAGGTAAGTAAGGGTAGAGGGGGGTGCTGATTTGGGGGCTCGGGTGGGGGGATGGTAAAGATGTTGGGGTGGCAGCAGCAACAGACATCGATGGTCCATTTTCATTTTTACATTGCGTAAAAAAAAAAGATTACAAGGGACAGTTTTCTTCATTTCAGGTATGGATTGTGTTATTATTCTTGGGGGCACTGTGGAGAATAATTGGGAGGTGGGAGAGATACTTGGCAGTGGGAGGAAGTTGCATTATTATTCATGGGGCACTGGAGGAAGAATTAGGAGGTGGGTGGTATACTTGGCAGTGGGAGGGAGTTGTGTTATTATTCATTATTCACGGGGCACCGAGGGACAAGTTGGGAGGTGGGAGGAATACTTTGACAGTGAGAAGGAGTTGCATTATTATTAATGGGGCACTGGGATAAGAATCAGGAGGTGGGAGGAATACTTGGCAGTAGGAGGTTGCGTTGGGGGGAGAAGTGCAAGCTGATCATGACGCTGATCAGCTGTGCTTGCTGGGTGGCATCATGCAGATTAAAGGAAAGAGCAAACCTGTGATTCGGGTTGTTCTTTTCTTTGAACTTCATAAAGTTTCCACCCAGCAAGACCAAACGAGTGTCATGATCAGCCTGGCTGATGATTGGTCTGACACTGCCATGCACCCTGCAAACTGCCCTGCATTGAACAGACAGTGACACACCTCTCAAATCCACTATCCCAGAAACATGCTTGCTTTGCTGAAGTGCAACCATAAAAATGTTTAACGCTGGCAATGAAAGATAGCAGTCATGCAGGCCTATAAAAAGGCCTTTTTTCTGTTAGAAGAATATAATAATACATAAAATTGTGCACAATTGTGCCAGCAGCCACAGGTCTATGTAAAACATACAAAATATCTAATAAAAGAAGCCATTGCAGTCTATCGAGTCAACTCGAATATGGTGCCTCTGATCCAGAGATTACAGTGGGCCCTGCCCCTTCCCTTCACCCAGTCCCACCCTCTCTTGAAGCCCCCCACAATCTTTTGAATGATGACCTCTGATGAGAGTTCATTCCACCCTGACATCACCTTCTCTGTAAAGGATTGTCTCCTGACTGCAGTCTTGAATCTCTCCTCTTGTGGTCTCATTTTCACTGAGGCAGAAAAGTTCCCCAATATTCACCCTTCTTATCTCTTTCAGGTACGTGAAGGGTTCAGTCATGTCCCCTTCTCCTTCCTCTCCCTGAGTGAGTACATATTTAATTCTCTCAGTATGCCCACAATTGTTCTGCCCGCCTTGCTGTCCCTGAACCATCTTTGTCACCATCCTCTGAACTGTCTTGTGCTGTTTGAAACCTTTTCATGTAGGGCCTCCAGTATTGCACACTGTACTCCAGGCGCTGTCACACCAAGGATCTGTACAGTGGTAGTATAAACTCCTCTCTTCTGCTCATGAACCATCTAGCAATGTAGCCTAACATTCTGTTTGCCTTGGCTGCTGCCTTCCTACACTGCACAGGCTGCTTAAAATCACTGGTGATGGCTAACCAAAGCCCTTTTCTTCCTCTGATTGAGTAACCTTGACCTCCCCCAGATTGTACCCAGCCCTTCAGGATTCTTCCTTACCAGGTGTATGACCTTGCACTTCTTCATACTGAACCCCAGCTGCCAGATACTTGACCACCTCTCCAGCTTTGCCAGGTCCTCCTTTAGGTCACGCACTCCCTGGTCTTTGTCCACCTTCCCAAAGGGCTTAGTGTCATCTGCAAAGAGGCAGATCTTACCTTTAACACCATCCCCAATGTTGTTAATGAAAACATTAAACAGCACTAGGCCAAGTGCTGACCCCATTGGGCACCACTTGTATCTTCCCTTGTACCCGAGAGTTCCCCCCCACACACACCCTCTGGGTCCTACCTCGAAGCCAATTTGTCACCCACCTGGTTAATTTGCTCCCTGCTTCTAGGTCATCTAACTTCCTGATCAACCTCCTGTGGGGCACTGAGTCAAAGGCCTTGCTCAAATCCAAATATAGAATGTCAATCACCTGACCCTTTTCCACTGCCTTCATTACTCAGTCAAAGACGTTGATTAGCTTGGTCTGAAAGGATCTCTCTGACATGAACCCATACTGTCTCTCATCCTGTAACCAATTGGCTTCAAGTTTTTCTTTCAGAATAGTCTCCATCAGTTTCCCACAATGGAGATCAGACTGACCAGCTTGTAGTTCCCAGGGTCATCCATGGGCCAACTCTTGTGAAGCGATACCACATAAGTGGTTCTCCACTCCCTTGAACAGGCCTGCCAATGGACCTGCTAGCTCTGCTGCCAGTTCTCTCAACACTCATGGGTGCATGCCATCCATGGATGGAGATGTGTTTACCTTTAGGGATATGATCCCTTTCCTAACCCTGTATTATATTATCTTATCCTCAGGCATGTCCCCCTTTATCCTCCCCATCCTCCCTTATGGCACTGGTTCATCATTTCTTCAGTAAACACCAAGTACAAGTATTCATTCAATACCTCTGCTTTCTCTTTATGCCTTCTATCCACTCCTCCTCCTATTTCAGCTTGACTATGCCCACCATTGTGTCTCTCTTTTTACTGATATACCCGAAGAAGGCTTCTCCCTCTCCTTAATTCCTTCTGCAGTTTGCAGCACCTTCCTAGCCATGTCGCCACATAGCACAGCAATTGTGCCACTTCTGGTGATACCCTCCCCCCCCCACACTGAAGCACATATCTGTTTTGAAGTGCAGCAGAGTTTTTTCAAGTGCAGCATTTTTCCCAGTATAACAGAGTTTTAAAAGTACAACATTTGTCTGTCCTCAAGTGCCTGTACAGCAGGTGAGTGTTTTTTGCATGTAGCTGGAGTAAAACCTTTAGTGTTTTTTTTTCTTGACTATGCATTTTTTTTCATGTTGTCCTGAGTTTCTGTGCTTCCCACACATGGAGTGAAGCCGTTAGCAATTTTTCCTTTTTTTTCTGACTAAGTCTGTCATGAAATGCAGCCTAGTGGTTTTTCTGACTACGTTTTTATGGGGCAGTTTCCTTTGGCCACTTGCCAGCTGGTTCCTTTCCTCAGTGCTACACATGTTTTTGTCTGGTACCAGGATTTTTCACATACTGTGGATGGTGTTTAACTGTTGGCCTTGAGCGGGGGATGTGCACAAGTAGGGTGCGCCCCCAAAGTGAAGACATTTTGCACACGCCACTTGATGCCAGATACTTGCTCCCACTTGGGGCACACCTTGTTCACTCACTCCCATGCTGAACAAGGCACAGCCCACCTCCCAGCAGCTTGGCACCGCGTTTGCTTAAAGAAGAGCAACTCCCCCCAAGGTCTAAGAAAGCAGTCTGGGGAATCACAGTGTCTAGGAACATCTTTTACTCAAAGTAGAGTAATTCGCGGAATGTCACATTGTTTTAAGAGAAAGCAGTTGGCACAGGAGCAAAGTAGAACACTTTGCAAAATGTCACGTTGTTCTAAGAGCTGGCAGAGGAGCATTCCTAATTCTTTGCTCAGAGGGAGCAGCCTGACAGAGGGCCGCTGTGCTCGGTGCAACCACAGGCAAAGTAAATCTGCATTATAACCCATTTACCACTAGGCAAGTCTGCTCCGCATTTTTTAGAGTGGGGTGGTCTCTAAGAGACTTGGGCCACCTCAGCATAATGGAAGGGCAGTCTGCATTGTAGCACCTTAACTGCAAGGCTTTGTGGAGTTTAGCAAGTCTGTTATGCTGGGCTAGGTTAGATCATAAGAATGTAGTCTGCATGACTTGTATTGCCCTTTAAAGTCACAGTATCTTTCCTGCTATGTGTGTGATTGAATATAACCTTATTGCACCATCATTTGATGGAGTTTAATAATTAATGTGCAGGCCATCTCAGGGTCCATGTCCTTCTTGCTAAGATCATTAAGAACCTTAATAACTAAATGTGTAGACCCATTAGAGTTTGTATCCATATTACATGGACAGCCAGACAGTGCCACAGGGCTCCTCCCAGAGTTTGGAACTCATTACCGATGGCTGTGAGAGAAGCTCCATCAGTTCAAATATTTAAAAAAAAACTTTAAACCTACCCCTTTGCCCTTTGGCTCTGCTGTGGACTTTAATTTATTTTAGTTAGTTAATTAATTTACAGATTGTTGTGAATTTGTGTGTATGATGTCCATATTCCATTTTATTGCATATCTTAATTGATTTTAGTTATTTGTTTAGTGGTTTGGAATTTTATTTTATTTATATTTTTATGTCCATGTAGCAGGTGATTGTTGATGTACAATATTTTGTAATGGTGCCCTGGGACTCTGGGGAAGGGTGCCAGAAATAAATACAACTACTACTATTACAGTGTGTTGAGCCTGCATATTATAGCTGATAATGTTTTCCTCCTTCTTTTTCTGTGAGCAGGATTGAGAGGTATTATATGTAACCTCTTATATGAGCACTGGAAATGTCTTCCTTTTCCTAGAATGAAACTATGATATTGCCATGCCTAGAGAATTTGTTTTATCTGTATCATGGTAAGCATTCTCTGGTATCAGATGAGGCATATGCAGAGCTGTGGGCAACTCTACCATATTTTATAAAACAATGCTGCCTGATCAGGTGCTTAGGTCAAAGCTGAAGGGGATGCAGATAGATCTGCATGTTAATTGCAGCAGTCTGCAATCAGTGTGCTCTCCCTGCATTGTTCCCAAGGGCCACAGGGGCATACTCTCTCCCCCTTGGGCTGTTGCTCTTGTTATGTGGGCTTGTTCAATCTGTTCTATTGTGACACTTATGTGAGCAGTGGCCACATTGCTGGAGCATAGTTCTTATCTTTTAAAGTGAACTGCTGCCATGAGTCTTTTTGCTAGGGACTTGAGCTTTGGCACAGAACTGTGTGGAGCGTAACATAGCCATTCCAATCCTCAGTCAGTAGTGGATGGTCATTTTAGTGTTGTGGGGGGGAGAAGGTTGACCAATTCAAATGGCAGTATAGGGGTAGCTTCACCCCTTTGCACAATATAAGTGCAGGCAGAAGAGGCAGCTATCTGCAGTTAAAAAGGTTTGCACCTCCATTTTCCTTGCAGCAGATTCTAGAAGTACATCCCATGCAGCCTTGGATGCATGCACTCTGCACATTTTGAATATGAATTATGTCATGACACTTTATGTGTCAATAAGGAATTGGTTGTTTGTCCCAGGCACAGTTCTTGGGCAGGTGAGGGCACATGCAGTCCAGGCCAGAGTCATGGCTGCTTGAGTCAGGGGATTCCTCAGTCCCTTCTCCCAAAACGGACGGTGGTTTCCACCCTGTTTTTTTTGTTATTCATTAGGTCTGCAAGTTTTTTAGTCCATTATGGTTTTATTCCTCCAGAATGCTTTGCCTAACACATCGTGAAAAAGAGATGGCACAGTCAGTTGCACAGGGCACCTGAAGATTTGCAATCCAGAGGCATGATGTTCAGCTATGTGCTATCTATAGGCTTAGCAGCTGTGCCAATACCCCTAGCAGGATGATTTCTCTTCTGGATGTTAGGGTGCTAATGGTAGAGTGACTGGTGACATAATGAAGCGCTCCTGTCTTGACCGCAGAGGCTGGAATGACAGAGTTTTCCAATGGACAAGGGAGGATGTTTTTTTCTTATCCACAGTCAGGAAGGAGAACCTAGTCCAGAGATCTCAGAGGCTGAGATACCTGTCAGTTGGTACACCTTCAGACATGATGGCAGAAATGAAAGTGGTGCTGTTGGCCAGATTTCATGTAAGCAGCTGCTAGGATGGGCTGCTCTCAGTGTGGCCCCTGGCTTGGAGGTTCTCCAGTATTCGATTCAGTTATCTAAGCCAATCTTGCTCTGCATGACAGGCTACGGGAGTCCCAAGGTAGCCTCGGAAGGGCTCTCCTTGCAGCCTCCTCAGTGCTGATGTGATCGCCGCTGCCAGTCTACTGTGATCCTTGTTGACAGATGGTTAGCTGGGGGGATGTTCTAGACCAGATTCTGGTACAGGAGGTCTAAGACCACCAGCGTTACTGTATCCAGATCAATGTCTTGTTAAGCAGAAAAGTGTATTTAGCCTGAATACTATTTTCAAGGGTAAGATTGGTCCAAGGTGAAGAAAATGAGATCTGACAGCACTATCATCAAGGCAGTCTTCAAAGTCTTGGAGGCCCAGCAATTGCAGCCTGCTCACAGAAGTGACTGAGGGTTTCAGTGAGCAGCACACAATCACTGCCTAGCAGTCCTTTCCCAGAAAGAGAACAGAATGTCACTCAGTTGGTCTAGGCTGTGACTGTACACCTGGGCAGCTGCAACTTGGCCACCCTGACCCATTCCAGGTCTATCATAGGCACAGTAATAGGGGGCTGTAAAGCACCATTTTTGGAGCCTAGGCCAACATGTTGCCACATAACACAGCAACCTTGCCACCTTTTGTTTCTGGCCACAACCTCCTTTTGATGCATCTGGCTCCATTATAGTCATATCCCCTTATAGCCACCTCTTGACCTGTCATTGAGGTCAGGGGTCACTTGCAAATTAGATAAGCTGGTTTGCTCCACTCTGCTGCACCTGGATGTGCCTATAAGGACCCTTCCCTAACCAGAGGGATCTGTATTGACTTGGGTGTCTTCACAGATTGAACCTGCGGATCACTGGTAGACTTCAATACATTATACTCAGCACAGGAAAAACATTATATACATTATGTGACTCAGCTTTACCACTGCCAAATATACCACAGGTCCATCCTCACTCCAGCTTTATGGTCTGACTGGGAGGGACTGAAACAGCTATATTACATTTAGTTACAAAGTGCAGACAACATATCTCTTGTACGAAAGGGTCTTATAGTCCTACTGCAGGTCTTACGACTATTTTTGTTGGTCTGCAGAAAGTCATGGTGCCACTACAGGTACCTGAAAAGGAAAACAGTTCCTTCTTAACCTTGGCCTGCCTTACTTTCCTATTGGCCTCCTTAGCTTTCTCCAAGTAGATCCTCTGATCTTCTTCCTCCTGTGACTTCCTGTATGTGGCTGCCCTATCCCTCACTCCCTGACTTACCACCCTACTAAACAAACTTGGTTCCCTGGCTTTGTAATTATTCCTATTCTGTTTCAGGCATGTGTTAGTGGCTGCCACAATCCCTTCCCTAATCACTGTCAACTTTCTAGCCACACTTATCTTCCTCGAGGCAAGCTATGTGTCCCCTCAAAATCTCTCCCATCTTTCCATAGTCTGCCTTCCTGAAATCTAGCATTTTTATCTTTGTGCTTGTGTTTCCTCCCCATATCAGCTTGGAACCACAGCATCCAGTGGTCCCTATTCCCCAAGTTCTCCTCCACTACAATGTCCCCGACATGGTGCCAGGTCCAGGATGACTCCCTACCATGTCATCTTGGCCACAGTCTTAACTAGGATCTCATCCTGGACTGTGCCCAGTATCCACTGGCTCCTGGCAGAGGTGTGGACAGGACACTCCCATCCACCTTAGACAAATTAAACTCTCCCATCAACATGACTTTGCCCCTTTCAGCTGCCATCCTCAGCATGGCACCCAACTCTTCTTCATTTTCCTCAACCTGATTAGGTGGCCTATAAACTACACCCAGCCTTAATTTGTTCCTGCTGCTGTTTGGATTTTTTCCCATAGCACCTCTATTTTCCCATCCCTTATTTTCTCACTAGCGGCAGTAATGTGTTCCCTGATGTATAGTATCTCCCCTCCCCTTCCCTTTCTTCCTGTCCCGTCTATAGAGAGCACACCCCAGAATGGTGAGGTTCAGGTCATCATTCTGGGTATTCCAGGTCTTGGTGACTGCTGCCAGATCCGCCTTTCATTTTACCATCATGATCTGCAGGTCATCCATTTTGTTCTCCAGACTTCTAGTGTTAAGGGACACTGCCCTACACCACTCCTGATTCTCTCCCCTCATTTTTAACCAAGTGCCTTCTGCACTCTCTGCTTGGCTACCTGTCCCTCCCCTCTTCTTCCCTTGGTCCTCCCCCTTGCTTTTAGTCACCCCTAGCCCCCTGCTATTCTCACCACTCTCCCACTTTATTGACCCCCTCATACTGTTTATCTGAAAAGTGGTGTTCGGTCACCCCCTACTCCAGAAAATCCATCCCCAAGACCCCTCCTATTCTCCCTATACCTCCCCTTTCTGACTGCTCTGTGTTCTCTACTGGGGGAGGGGTCTGTCAGCCTCCCTTCATTGTGAAACCCTGGGTGCTGTGATCCTTGACTTTTTTATGTGAAAAGAATATAATGAACAACATAAAAATGTTTATAGTTGTCAATGATGACATCAGCCACAGGCATATGTAAAATGTGGTTTGTACGTGAGAAGAATTAAGCAATAATCCTTGACAGGGTGTGGTTTATAGTGGGATTTACTCATGCCTGGTGTGATTTGGTCATGAGGCTGCAGGCCAAGTGACTAAACCACACCAGAAGTGGGTAAATTCCACCATAATCCACACCCTGGAGTGGATTATTGTGATTATACAATGAGCTGTAAGAAAAGTATTAAAAAAAGTTATTAAAATATTTAATTTAGTAAGCAATAATCAATGACAGGGCATGCAGTTACCATGTAATTAGTGCCCCCCTCCCCGGTTGGAGGCATGAGGCGTCAGATGAGTGGTTTCAATAGGGGGTGGTGTGCAGTACTTACATGGTAACCGCATGTCCTGGAGTATATTACTGCATTTCTAAAATGCTCCACCACCACCTGGTTAAAATGTTAACGTTTTTAAAATGTTATTCTTTGCTTTGCTGTCTGGTGTGTTCTACTGGAGTTGCAATGACACAGCGCGCAGTCTCCATGGTGATATTTGTTAGGTAGTGCCTTGTTGCTAGGGAGATTACTGCTGAAGTCATCTGCCCCCCCCACACACACACAGCACAGCCTTCACACACATATATACACAAAGATATAACTTTTTTTCTTTAAGTAAGAGCCTGATGCAAGTTGTGATTGCCTCTTTTGTTCAGTGCAAATGAAACATCGTGGCTGTGAGTACTGACAGACTGCAACAATTCAGGGTGTGGTTACGGGGTCAGTAAGGCTTTCACATTCTGAGGAAACTGACTGTCTGACATTTTTTGTTGTTGATTTTTTTGGTGTTTAAATCAAATCGGGATATTATCTATTTAAGATGCAGAGCACGGTTACATTTCTTTTACTATGAAGGATCATAGACGGCGGAGCCGCAGGTGAATGGTACATGGTGTGAATGCCCATCTGGTGCCATGACTGAGGGGGGGGTTGATAGCCCTATTTCTTCATTATTTATTTCAAACTTTTCACCAGGAAAGACATACTATGCTAATAACAGCTCGTTTACGTTTGTTATTTGCGGTAACAAATGTCCCAACCAGTTGAAGTACTTTTATTTATTTTTTTTTTTAGGTAATTTGTGTGTGCTGCATTTATTGAGCCAATATTGGGATCCATAGGAGTGGAGTGCAGGCAGAGTGGTTGCTGATATGTGGTGTTGGCTGGTGAGACAGCCACGGTTTATCTATGGCTCACATTCTCAAACACTTAGCGGCAAACAATATTAGGACAAGTGAGGAAAGATATGTTTTCTGTTTTCTATAAACAGGCTTCTCTGGTTACTGGATCTTTATTCATGGGTTAGGGTTACTGTAGGATTTACCCATGGGCAAACACCCTAGTTAGCCAATCAAGTTTCTGGAAATTTATAGCACATTGTATAATATAACATAATACAATATAGTATCAACTAGAGGATTGTGTATGATTGCTCATACTCAACAAGGGTATTTTTCACTCGAGAGGTTTCCATGGTAACTGGAGACCTCTAGAGTGCAGCTCGAGAGGTCTCATTACCATGGAAACTTTGAGAGTTGAAAAATACCATTCTTTTATAGTATATGGTCGTTCATAAAAAACACTGCCCTTACTTTTTTTGAGTTTCTTGTGTGGTTTTCGGTTCCTTCCAGCCTGTTTCACTGCCACAGCCATTCTTTACGCATCGCCGGTCTCTCGATCGCGCATGTGCACTCAGTTTCCATGCATGCGCATACACCTTCCAGGTGTCATGCTGTACGAGCTACGTAGCTAGTGCAGGACAACAGCTATGATAACGTAGCTAGTGCAGCAGAACAACGCTGTTGGGAGCATGGATTTCCATGCTCAACAGCATTCTGCCATACACTATAGTATAATATTGCACAAACATGTGCACGATTGTCAATGATGATGGCAACCACATGCCTATGTAAAAGACTTTTTTCATGAAAAGAATATAATGCACAAAAAACTGTACACATTTCAATGATGATGGCAGCCATGGTCCTATGTAAAAGGCAGTTTGTACTGTACATGAGAAAAATATAATATAATATAATTTACAAAATGGGCTTTAGAAATTCTAGAAGCTGATTGGCTGAGAACCCCTGCCAGCCATACATTTATGTTTTTATCAATGCCCTAACAAAAACAAGTCCCACAGTAAGACCCTATTACAAGGGGTATCACTGCTCTACAGTTTTTAAAACCTTAATGACAGACATTTTTTTGGCTCGCTTAACAAGTGAATGGCCCCCCACCCACCCTACCGAAATGCAATTGTGACCCTAAGGTCCCCACTAAGCACAGCAACTCATACAAAGTAAAAGACATGCAGAGATACATTTGTTTCCTTTTTTTTTCCTTTAACTAAAGCACCAGCAAAGATGTGGTCATTCATACCTTCTGCATATCTTCTTAATGCTTGCCGCGATTGACCAATCCCTCTCATGCTGCATACATGTTTACTAAGCTGAGAAAACTCTGATGCCAAAATAACTGCACTTACAAAACAACAAAATGGCTTAAATCAGTGTCTGGATAACAGGAACTTTCTATTTAAAAAAAATGGCAGCTGTCCCATAGGTAGGGCTGGGGGGTTGGAGTCAGGCCACACAGAAATGAGCACAGACACAAGGTTGAAAAAAAAAAGCTTTATTTGTAACAGCACTGCCCTCTACTGGCAGGTATGCCACTAGAAGTAGCACTTTACAAGAAAATTCATTTCTATTCATTTTTACTGATTTTTTTTTTCACTTTTTAAGTATTTTATTAAAATTTCACAACCCATTTTCTAAATGCAATAATGCATAGAAACATGTAATACCCTCCAGGGTGGGCAGTATTGGGGATATACTAGACATTCCAGCTGCTGTAAGGCCCTCCACCTGCAGTGTTGGACCTCATTACACCCCTGAGTGATCTGGTATAGCCCAATACCACCTACTCTGTCAGGTATTATTGGTTACATACTATAATATAATATAATATAATATAATATAATATAATATAATATAATATTGCACAAAAATGTACACAATTGGCAAGATGACAGCAGTCATGCAGGCTGAAGTAAAATTATTTTAAGTAAGATGCATATAATAATGCACAAAGTAAAAATGAGCACAGTTGGTAGGGATGACAGGAGTCCCAGTCTTTGGTACAATGTTGTTTGTAAATGATAATACAACCAAAATGCACAGCTTCAGATGAAAGTAGCCACAGGCCAACATAAAAGACTTCTTGATTGAGAGTTAACAAGACACAGTTGTAAATGAAGAAGACACCACTGTAAATGAGGCAAGCTAGGTTTGTAAAATCCTCCTTATTTTGAAATAAAGTGTTAAGGTGGTGAAATTTGATGTAGCTATAGGCTGCTCACTCAACTTTTGTATCAAGCCAAATAAAAAGATTTCCAATATCTTTTTTTTAATTTTATTAAAAAAAAAACACTCACATTTATTAACCCTAACATTTCACCAATAGATCTTCTTCAGGGAAATGTTTCTAATGTTTTCATTTCATAATTTCTTTGTCCCTTTTTTAGTGGGAATTATTTATCACAGAAATAAAAACGCTGCCTGATTTTCTTGGTCTTATTAAATCCATTCATTTAATTTTCAATTAGGACCCAAGTGTCAATCCTCACAGAACATTTCTACAGAGCCATGTTGGTTTCCTAGCAGGAAGCCCCTTGCTAGGTGACAAACCTGGCCCTGTTGAAAAGTTCTGTGTAGCACCGGGCTCTTGAAAATGAAATTAAAGTGACAGCCTCATAACACAGCAGTAGCATTAGTTCAACTTGCTAGCCTGGTGAACTACTTCCCAAATGGATCTTGATCACTCGGGGGCCAGCTGGTGAGGGAGGGTCAAGCATCCCAAGAACAACTCTTCTCCTCTGGGAGAGTCTCGTTTCCCATTGTGAGACTGCCACCTTGCATATGCTGGGATGGCAGACCAGTGGGATTGCACTTGGGGAATGGGTCCACTTCCTGACACTCTTTCATATGCACACAACTTCATACATACGCACGTCATTGTATGATCACAGTCGTCATTGGGAAAAAAACTAATGGAAAACCATGTTCTGCTAGTGTGCACGCCTAACAGGCAGGCCAACTGACACTACTGAAGTCCAGTGCAAGTGGTGGATACCTGCCTGGAAAGTCCTTAAGAAGAGGTGATAGGGCTGGGGGCATCAGGAGGAGGACAGACCATAGAAACATAGAAGTTGACAGCAGATAAGGACCACTTGGCCCACCCAGTCTGCCCATTTTTTCCCTACCTACTGTAACACTGCAGACCCTACTTGGTCTTTGGCTTTTCCCCTCTTTTCCTTTCCACTAAGCTTCCCTTATGCCTATCCCATGCTTTCTTGAATCCCACTGCAGTCTTTGCCAGGGTGAAGGACATGAATATAACTTTAAAGAAAGCATATGAAATGAAAGGATTTAAAAATAGCAATACAAGCTGGCAGCATTTATTTATCTGATGAATAATGGCCAACAAGAAAGGGGTACAGACATGATGAAATGAAAACAGGAAAGCACTCCTCTAAAGAAGCTCTATGGTTCTTTGAATAAAAATAAAATTAGATGCTGGAAATCTTGTATTTTTAGGCTTTGTGCAAAAGCTGAGTGAGCAGCATACACCCAGTTCATGACCTCATTGTTAAGATATTTCAAAGGGGAAAGCTCCCACTGGATTTTGGCTTTTGCTTGGGACAATTACCTGTGCTCGGCATGCTTGCCATTTCTGAAATACATGATAATAATGTATACAGTATTACAATAACAAGAACAACTGAGATTTGGTTCAGAATAAGTTAATGTATTTTATAAAATGGGTAGGGAAATGCTACATCCTGATTGGTCAGTAGCCACCCACAGGTGTGTGTTTATATAGCAACAACCCTTCAGGTGTCACTTTTCTGGCAATCAGGACACAGCACATCCCACATATCCATGCCTGCCAGAAAATGTTGAAAAAAAAATTATTCTGGCAGCCATGTTACTACAGTAACTACTTATTAACTGCAGTAACACAATAAATGTGATTTTAAAAGTTTTTTAACAACCACATCCACACTAAACACTGAATAATTATAAAGCATTCATAAAAAAATTAAGCCAAACCTGACCTCTTGCAGCTTTTTTAAACAGTATATTTAGTTGTAGGCCTGTGATCCTGGACCCGAGTTGCTACTACCACCATCGTCCATTCCAGTAGTCTTTCAGCCCCCATCATGCCTGCTTGTTCAATCGGTCATTAATGAGTCCTGCCCCCCGAGCCATGATCACGCTCACCCACAACCTGTGCACACATGCAGCCATGATACCAAACAAATGCCAACAATTCTTTTCTTTAAAGACCACATGTGAGTGCTGTGCTCATATAACCTGAGCAGGTGGCCTACTTTTCCAAAACCCTAGCCATGTGCACACAACTGAGCTGCCATCTTTCAAAGCATCCTGCTCCTGGGAAGTATGAAAGAAATGTTTCTGGTAAATGGTTTTAAGTAAGACTGTGCACACATCTACTTAGTACTGAGCAGTGCAGAGCAGGCGGCTTCAACAAACATGCTCTACCATTCTCTTTTGACCTCTACTCATCACTGGATGGCTGGCTGGCTGACAGGGGAGTGAAAAATAGCTGGGGGTGCAATACAATCATTTTGGGGGCATCAAAATATAAATTTAGAAAATGAGTAAAGAGTATTCTTGTTTCTGATTGACTGCAAGAGCCAATCTGCTGGTCCGGTATGAGACAACAGAGACTGGGAAATAACTAGTCCCAGTCTCTGTTGCCTCATATAGTTCTAAAGCTCTGGGCAAGTAGAATGTTCAGAATGGTGAGTACCGCCATGTTGCTTTGTCGTTTAGTGAGAGTCCCCCTCTTAGCCAGTTGATACAGTCAAGAGTGCAAAAAAAAAAAATTACATAACACAAGCGTGTTTTTTTTTTTCTCTTGTAACAGTCCCATCCAAGATCAGATTTCTCATAAATCAGCAACATTTAGGCACATTTTACCTGCTCTCCAAATACAGTTACGCTAAAATTCAAACTGCCAACCACCCGATTTCAATATACCCTGCCTGGCACTTCTGAGTTCAGCAAACTGCACCTTGCATGTCAGATTTCAGTAAATCCCACGTCGTATGTCCTGTTCGTATACAGGGGCGGGCGACAAGAACCCAAAACCTTTTTTTTCTTCTCTGTGACATTACATAATTGCAGTAATGCAAGTAATCATGTCTTACCTCACTAGTTTCTTCTCTGTCCCGTTGCAGTAATGCAAACACTTGCGGCTTAATTTACTTTCTGCCTGCCACTAGCCAGGATTTTTACCTGTTCTCAGCACAAGGAAAGCTTACACTCCTGACTTACAATAAATAGACAAAGTGAAACCGGTAGGAACATTTGAAATCTTTTCAGCAGCCACTTAAGCATCACCGCAGTCAGTAAGCGCCGTTTTTTTAAATCGCAGCACACGTTTCTCCTCGACTGCAGCTCCCCATACTGCACAGCCGACTCCTCACAGAAATAAACAAAAAAATGGAAAACTGCACATCAATGATTTAACAGCTTACACTCCTAACTGCTCTGCTTTGCATGCTTCCCTTATACGGAGGATAGTCGGCCCTTCTGCTCTGCACTTAATTCACAAACTGTGAAATGCTTTTATTTAAAAAGAAAAGCTACCTGCCGAGTACTGAACACCTCATTCTCTCGCTCAGTACTGGCACTATGTACTCAGTCTCCCACTGCTCAGTATCCTATATGTCATTGCCATCCCATTACTCGGTTTTGCAGGAACAGCAGCACGAAGATGCCAAGAAACTGCTGGGGGGGTGACATCGCACTCCATATCCAAAGGTAGTGGTGCGGGGGGGAGTGACTAGGACAGAATGGCTCTGGGGAGGGGCAACAGCAGACAGAACAGCACAGAAATACAGAGGGACTACTTCACAAGGAAAACACTTTAAACTTCATTGTTACTCATTTATTTTTGGTTTTCTGAAATGTTTTAAAATCCCATCTAAAAATGCCACCGGCAGCCTATTTTCTAAGTGCAATAATACCCTCCAGGGTGGGCGGCATTGGGCAATACCAGACCTTCCAGGGGCTATAAGGCCCTCCACCTGCGCGTCGGGCCTCATTACGCCCCTGGGCGGTCCGGTATTGCCCAATACCACCCACCCTGTTGGGTATCATTGCTTACATAACTACTTATGTCATCCCCCCTTGTGTGCAGGTTTCTGCCCCAATCTGGCAAGTAAGTGCTGTAGTGCATGCATGCATGCATGCAGCTTGGGCAACTCCCTGGCATGCCCCCAGCCCACCCCTGGCACGGAGCCACTCAGCCAGCTGGGGGATCTGGCACACATGGCGCTAGCAAGCCTGTGATGAATGCGACTGGGGGTACACTGGACCACACTGGGCAACATTCAGGCATAGGATTGCCTCAGATCTACAGCACATATGATATCGGACCCTTTTGTGAATAGACCCCAAAGTGAGAAAGAAATTGGAAATTGAACCTAAACCTCTAGAATATCATGCCAGTGATCTAACCTTGAGCTACAGGCTCACATGTTTGGATCTAGCATTCTTGGACACACTTTCTTTCTCTGATATTGCATATCCTACAACTAGGAATAGTCAAGATGACAATTTGATGTTTTTTGGGTGCCTGTCCCAAACAGAGTTCCTGCAATCAGTCAGCGTGTGAGGAGCCTGCAGGTACTGAGGAGGATGCCCCATTGCCAATATGTGGCAGCTGCCCCACCATTTCCTTTTAAATGTCATAGAGTCACATAACTATCTCCCCATCTTCCCATTAGCTGGTGTACTGTGTGACCACATGGCAGGACCTTGTACACTACTGGGGGAATCTAATAGAAATTGGTGGCCCCATGTTCCTTTGGAGTACTCCCTAATTAAGCTCACATATTCCCTTTGAATCCTCCCCAGTCAAACTCACACTGGACGTTGTCTGTGATTCGATCCTTAACCAAGGGAGCATATCCAACCCATAGACGGATGCTCTATCTAATAGGCTATCCCTCAGGTAACATTTCCTTTGGGTAGGATTCAATTGTACCTCAAACCACCCCTATATAGGCTCATGGTACACCCCTTGAACCTTCCAGCTGGGAGCAGCTGGTGATGATTGACTGATTAGTTAGTGAAATAGAGGAATAGAGAGTGCCTCAGAAAAGCACTGGCAAACAGGCAAGAAGGTGGGGTGGAGCAACAATGGGGAAACATCAAAACCGCCATCACAGAGGCAACAAGTCTTTGTGTGAAGCAAATAAACAAATCAAAATGAAAGAAAAAAACACTATGGTTCTCAAAAGAAGTGGCGGGGAAGGTAAGGGAAAAAAATTAGCATTCAGGAAGTATAAGGAAACACAGAAGGAGCAGGACAGAGAACTGTACCAGTTAAAGCAGAAGGAAGCTGGTAAGGCAGTCAGAATAGCAAAGGCCCAAACTGAGGAAAAGATGGCCAACTCGGTTGAGAAGAGGGATAAAACCTTTTATAGGTACATTAGGGAGCAAAGAAAGACTAAGGCAGGGATACTGAGGCTGAACAAAGAGGAAGGTGGTTGGGCAGAAAGTGACAGTAAAAAAGCAGGGATACTGAACGAATACTTCTGCTCAGTATTCACAGTGGAAA
The DNA here is from genome assembly GCA_016271365.2 of Neoceratodus forsteri. Lineage (NCBI taxonomy): Eukaryota > Metazoa > Chordata > Ceratodontiformes > Ceratodontidae > Neoceratodus > Neoceratodus forsteri. Next base: position 601,700,118 of record CM057456.1, on the reverse strand, counting down.
AGCAGGTGGAAATAACCTAATCCGGTCAATAGAAGCAGTCTAGATAGGGGGGTTGATATTAGTCCTTTCACAGAAGAAAGGGTTCTGAAAGAACTCTTAAAACTGAAGGTGGATAAAGCAATGGGGCCTGATGGGATTCACCCCAAGATTTTTAAAGAACTAAGGGAAGAACTAGTAACACCAATGACTACCCTTATTAATAAATAATGGGAGGATGGGGTGGTACCTGAGGACTGGAGGAGGGCGGAGGTGATTCCCCTTCACAAAAGTGGGAGCAAGACAGAGGCAAGAAACTACAGACCTGTCAATTTGACCTCAATGGTAGGGAAAATGATGGAATCACTTCTGAAGGAAAGAATTGTTGAGTACCTAGAGGCCAGTGGGGCACAGGACCCAAGGCAGCATGGATTCACAGCGGCAAGGTCGTGTCAGACAAATCTAATTGATTTCTTTGACTGGGTGACCAAAGCAGTAGACCAGGGAGGGGCTGTGGACATGGCCTACTTAGACTTTAGCAAGGCATTTGACACAGTCCCGCACAAAAGATTAATAAACAAATTAGCCAGCCTGGGAGTGGGTCCTAGGGTGGTAGCCTGGGTAAAACACTGGTTGGACAACAGGACACAGCGGGTAATAGTAAATGGAGTCCACAGTGAAGAAAGGAGGGTTACTAGTGGGGTACCGCAGGGTTCAGTACTGGGGCCAGTCCTTTTTAATGTCTTTATAAGTGACATTGCAGAGGGACTGGAAGGGAAAGTATGTCTCTTTGCAGATGACACAAAGATCTGCAACACTGTTGATACACAAGGTGGGGTGGAAAGGATGAAAAGGGACTTGGCAAGGTTGGAGGAATGGTCAAATGTATGGCAGCTTAGATTCAATGCAAAAAAGTGCAAAGTAATGCACCTGGGAAACAAAAACCCAAGGGAAGAGTACACAATGGGGTGAGATACTGACAACAACAAAAATGGAAAGGGACCTGGGGGTAGTCATATCAGATGACCTAAAGGTGGGCCAGCAATGTGAGAAGGCAGTAAGGAGGGCTGGGGGATACTGGGATGCATAGGGAGAGGCATCACCAGTAGAAAACAGGAAGTTGTTGGCCCTCTGTACAGACAGTTGGTAAGACCACATCTGGAGTACTGTGTACAGTTCTGGAGACCCCATCTCTGCAAAGACATAGACAGGGTGGAGGCTGTCCAGAGGAGGGCAACCAAAATGATGCAGGGTCTGCATCAGAAGACATATGAAGAAAGACTAAAGGAACTAAAGATGTATAGCCTCGAGGAAAGGAGGGAGAGGGGGACATGATAGAAACTTTCAAATACCTCAAGGAATCAACAAAGTCCAAGAGGTAGCATCTTTCAGAAAAGAGATGTGCAAAACAAGGGGCACAATTTGAAGATAGAGGGGACAGCTCAGAGGTAATGTGAGGAAGTATTTCTTCACAGAGAGGTTGTGGATACATGGAACAGCCTTCCTGAGGAGGTCGTAGAGTCAAAAACAATGGGGGAATTCAAGAATGCATGGGACAGACATAAGGCAATTCTAGTGGGGGGGTAGGAGGAAGTAGGCTGTTGGTTAACTAGGATCTGCAGCTTATCCGTTAGGTAGGGAAATGGGCAGACTAGGTGGGCCAAGCGGTCCTTATCTGATGTCAAATTCTATGTTTCTATAATAGAGCTTTCTCTAATTAGGGAAGGGCAATCACTTTACTGGGTCAAATGGGCTAAGGGCTGCATATACCATAAAGCCACCCAGCCTTGTGGGATACCCACCCCTTTCTTTGCTCCTCTTCTATCTTGGCTAAAGCCAACATCTCTTAAACATTAGCTGTAGCCTAGCTGCTTAATTTATACTGTTTTCATTGCCTCTAACCTAAACCAGTTACAGACCTCCTACTTTTTCACTATAAAGCTAACCCCCTCCTACTTTTTCACTATAAAGCTAACCTCCTCCTCCTCCCTATATGGGATTTGAACCCATTACTGTCTCAGGTGTCTGTGCCAGAGGCCACAACACTATCACCTTGGCCACCCTGCAAAGTGTAGCAACTTCCACCTCATATCCTATTGATTCTCAGTAGCCTACACTTGCTTATCAAAACAGCAGGCACACCCAATCAATCAGGCTTAATAGTAATTCAAGACGTTTTGCAGGCCTCCTAATTCCTCACGATTCAATTAACCCAATCAAAAACCATTGTGGTACTTCTCTTCCCACCTCACCCCACATCCCCTTAAGGGATTTGAACCCCCTAACTGTTTCAGGCGTTTTCTCAAAAGTCCACTGCACCATCACCTAGTACATGCTGCTAGTAGTGGTAACTGCCACCTCTCCCCTCTTGTCTCACAGTAGCCTACACTTGTTTCTCAAAACAATAGGCCCAACCAATTAATTAAGTAACTCTTGATTCTATCCACTGACCCTCACCCCCTGAGCCAACCACAACACTGCTGGGTGTTAAACACAAGTCTCTGATACAGAGACCACACCACAGCCTACAACTCTAATCACTGGGCCACCATACACTCTGGTTTCTCCAAGCAGCTCTGACTATCTATACCTTAAGTCTGCCTGCCTCACATGTGGTTCTGCCCCCCCCTAGTATTTCCCACTGTTTTTTACACATCTGTTTCAATTTATCTTCCTTCACCTAGTCCTCTATCACCTCCATTGTGACGCCCCCCCCTTCTGCGAATTATGGCTCATTGTATATACTTAACTTTTTTAACCCTTGTCCTGATTCTCCTACCCCTTGAATATAAAATCAAACATACAATGTTCTACTCATGTACAGCCAATGTTACCTTAACACAGGAACATACCACTGGCACTATTAATGCCCCTACCCATATCTATGGTGGGTCTTACTCCCCAGATGGTTACTTGACCCCCATTCGCTGAGTCATAATCACACACCTTCTACCCTGTACAGCTACCATCCCATGTGCAACACATAAGGGTGCTAACAAAAATCATAAATGGAAAGGTAATCTGACTTACCTAAAAAGCTTCCTACTACACCTTGCTATGATGCCTCTACTGATCTCTGGTAATATTCACCCCAATCCTGGAACCCCCTCCCAACTGCCTCAAGGTTGAGGAAACAACCACCGAGCCCTAAAAATTGCATCAATTAACATCTGTAGTTTATTGACCAACTTTGACCAGCTTAAAGTTTGGGTAAGCCAGCACAACCCTGATGTCCTTTCCCTAGTGGAAACCTGGCTCTCACCCAAGGTCCCTGATGTATCAATAGCTCTAAATGGGTACACGCTCTTCAGACATGACAGGTTAGGGAAAAGAAGTGGTGGCTCTGCTATCTATTAGGGATCACCTATAGTGCCATATCCTCCCTTTAACTGACACTGGGAATACTGCACAAACACATAGCAAGTCACTTACAATTGCCTCTGTATACATTCCCCTTACAAATCAAGTGACTGGATTCCACAAAATCACTGAATTTATACAAGGCCTTAAGCAAAACTGGGAGGTGGTTGTCCTATGTGACTTCAGTACCAACTGGATGGCACCCAATGCAGCCCAATATAAAGATGCCCTATGTTGCATTAACTTTACACAATTAGTTGACTTACTAACTAAGATCAACTATTATACTGGCTTCAGTACTCTGTTTGATTGGATCATCACAAATCAACTGGGCTGGATTTCCAATACCACAGTCTTAGCTGATTCACTTAGTGACCATTCCCCTATTATTTGCCACTGGGCCAATAAGGCCTCTAAGCCCCCCCACAAATTCATAATGAGTCATACACTTAAGCAAGGGCAGCTAAATGCACTCAAGACCTTCCTTAGCCATATAGCTAGGTCCTTCCTCTACTCTGCCTTAGATATCGATCAGGCGCTGTATTATTTTATCACTAAGTTTAATGAAGTGTGCGACATCTATGTCCAATTAGAAAGAGGAAAGTGAAGGGAGTCTACAGTTCCTGGATCTTCCCTGCTTTGCTGAATCTCATGGCCTCCAGGGATCATCTCTGGCATAGAGTCAAGGCTACAGGCCAACAGGCTGACCTCCAGAAATATAAAATGACCAGAAACACCTACACCCATGAGATCAGACTCGTTAAATCACAATATTACAAGGACTGCCTTACTAATTCCTGGGGAGTTGGCAGGAAATTCTGGGAAAATATTAAAGACATTACCAGTAAAAACAACAAGACATCTCCCTGTATGCTACTTCTGAATGGGGTAATCACCCAGGATCCCGCAGCATCGCAAACACCTTCAATGATGCTTTCACTCACCTCGGCAGCATACTGCCGTCTGACCTCACTGATGCATCTGATGTTAATGCGCATGGACCAACGAATCTACCTAATGAGCCCCCTTCGCACCCTCCGCACCTCAAAGCAATCACTGTCCCCAAAGCCAGAAAATATCTCATGCAGGTTCTAGGCAAATCTAGACATAGTAGCGACACACTGGACCTCAAGGTACTTGCTCTGACCCTGGATGATGTGCTTCTGCTGTTAACACATCTCATGAACCAATCTCTCTGGCTGGGTCAATTCCCCTTGATTTGGAAAGCTGCAGTAGTTACCTCTGTCTTTAAAAGTGGGGCCAGAGCACTTCACTCAAACTACTGCTGAATATCAATACTACCTCCCCTCTCTAACGCATTAGAAAGAATAGATTGTGACCAACTGGTCGAGCACCTAGAAATGTATGGAATACAGTGCCCACAACAGCATGGGTTCCGAAGGTGGCACAGCATCTCCACTGCCCTCTTAGAGTACTCTGGTTTCCTGAATGGGGACTTTGAGAGTAGTCAAATAGCAAGGGTGATTTATAGTGACCTAACTAAGGCTTTTGACACTGTCAATCATAAAACACTTCACTCAGAATTCCACTCCTTCGGACTCTCCACAGAAGTTGTTGGATGGTTTCAGAGCTACCTTTACAATAGGTCCCAATGTGTAAAAACTGATGGTGCACTCACCAACAGTCATCCGGTTCTCTCAGGTGTCCCTCAGGGGTCAATTCTTGACTCCCTTTTATTTAGCCTTTTTATTAACAAACTACCCTCAGTCTACAAAAAGCAAATTCTTCTTAATGCTGATGACACTGTCATCTTCTCCAAAAGCCCAGATCCACTCCAACTTCAGTCGAACCTTCAAACTGTATTCACTGTGGTAGAATCTTGGTTTTCTAAATAAAAGCTTCTAATAAACTACAAAAAACTGAAGTTATGCTATTTGTGAACTCTCATAATAAGCATAAGTGACACCCTAAGCCTCGGGTGCCACTCTCAAATCCTACGCCTAAGTATCTCATCCACCCCACATTCCTAACAACAGAAACCCGGGACCTACAAGCCTAGTTCCCTTAATCCAAGATGACCCTGCCTATTCTTTACCTTTTACCTATTCTGGCCTCCCTTTTGGCTGCCTACTCTTTCACCCCAATTTCTACCCTATTCCTTAATACCTCCTTATTTTTTATCATTTAGGTATGAGCTCTTACTCAGCAGAGACTATATGGGATTGTTGTCTCTTTTCATTTCAGTAAAGCTTATCATTATGTACCTTTGCATGTTAATTAAGTTGACCAGTATCTATAGGCCCATATTGACCGGCACCTTCACAGTGTTTTTTCTTTTTTTTTTTTTTTTGCACTGTTGTCCACCGTAATTGTAATCTTATGAAGTGTACTGTATTGTATTTATGCCCAGGACCACCTTGAAAATGAGCTTGCTCAATGGTGTTTATGCCTGGTTAAATAAAGTGATTGATTGATTGATTGATTGATAAGAGCTTCAAAATTACAATCCTGAATAGCCTATGCACCCCATTGAGCAAGTACAAACCTTAAAATATCTAGGCATCACTCTGGACAGCACTCTATACTTTGCTCAGCATACAGATCAAATTGTTAAGGTTGTCAATCCTAGAATTGGTCTACTGTACAGGCAGTGTTATTGCCTGACCCAAAAAGCATCGTCACTCGCCATAAAAAGCTCCATTCTGTCCATCATCGACTACAGGTTAGTAGTCTATGGGGCATCCCCTGACACCACCTTCAAAAGGATTAGTGCTGCCATTAATAAACCCTGCAGGCTTCTTCTTGGTTCCAATAGACAAACACACACATGTGCCCTTTATGCATAGTCGAACTGGCTTACTCTACATGGTAGAATACGGTATCAAGTGTGTCTTCTGGGGGGGGGGGAACCTGCCTTGGACTGACTCCATCTGCCATCCAGAACCTTATCTCCACTGCCCTCAACCCCCATGGTACAAGAAGCACCGTCAGAAAATCACTCCATGTCCCATTTTTCCATACCTCACAAGAGCAAAGATCTTTTGCTTATCAGGCCCCTCTATAGCTTAATAAACTCCCCCTGAATATAATCAATAAACCCAAGCTTGGCCCATTTAAGAGACAACTCCACCAGCACCTCACCTGCCTTAGTATTTGTAATTGCTAGCCCCTTATTCCTGTCCTTGACCCCCCTCTGCCCTTTATGATCTCTGCACTTATCCCCCCCAACCCCTCTCATGGAACCTGACAAAGAAGTACTTATCCTGCTTAATTCTTGAGTTCAACAAAGAAACATTTATTTCTGCTTAAATACCTCATTTGTTGTTACATTGTATTCTAATTGTATATTATCCTTGTATTCTCTGTTCAGACGCTGGTCTGTAACACTGCACTTTTACTGTTCTCGGTGTTCCAATCTTGTAATGTATGTTATGCGTCTTTTGTTCATTTGATATGGAACCTTTGTAAATGAGCTTCCAGCTCAAAGGTGTATTTACAAGATTTCAATAAATACAGTAAATAAATAAAAATTGGCCATTGATAAGCCTAAGCAAATTAAATCACAAACCACAGTAAGAAATAAGTAATGTGACCTACTGGGAATTTATCTCAGGTTCCAGAATACTGTCCTGTTGCTCTAATCACTGAGCTTCATACTCACAAGGTCGGACCTGGGTTTCCACGACACACTTTCTTTCTCTGGTATTGAATATCCTGCAACTAGGAATAATCAAGATGATAATTAGATTGTTTTTAGTGCAGTATTAGCCACTACTAATTTATTTAAATCACAAATTTTAGTGAGAGAGAGAAATAATGGATCTACTGCTGTTTTTCACTGTAATTAGCTATTCACCTTTGCTGGGCTAAGTTGACTGTTGCCATAGAAACTGGTACTGCATGAAATCACTCCCCAGTGTCTCTAGTTTCCCTGCCTTGTTGCTTGGTTACCTGTTGCTGCTTGCACTAGCCATTGCCTTTTATTAAAGAAAAACTACACCCTCATGTCATGTCAATTTTGTTTCTTTGTCAACAGACAACTCTTTTCCAGTAGCTTATGGGGATGTATGTGTTTGCTTTAGTTTGTTTTCGCTGTTCATACTAATCCCTTGCAACTACCCTGGGGGGTTCTATTTTATGGTTTTGAAATCTCATTGTCCATGAGAGCTGCATTAGCATATAAGAACATGATGTCAAATCAACCATTTATACCATGAATCTATATGTTGAAAGTACAAGTATCCTGAAAAGAAACCTCTGGAAACACACAAATTGAAACCAATTTAATGGGGAAACCTTGTTTTGCAAGGCAGATAGTTTGCAACGCTAACTGAAGGTAAATGTGGTATTTCACACCTTGCTGTGACTAGTTTTGTTGAAATCTAATAAAGCAGACAGGCATACAGTTGAGTCTAAAGGGTGCTTTCACATCATGTTCTCATATACTAATGAAAATCTCAGGGACATGAGACTTCATCAACCATAAAATGGAGCCCCACAGGGTAGTTACAGGGACTAGTTTGAAAAGTGAAAACAAATTAAAGCAATCACACATATCCCTAACAGCTACAGGAAAAGAGTTGTCTGTTGACATGGAAACAAACAAAATTTACAAGATATGAGGATGTAGTTTTCCTTTAAGCCATTCCCTCTCCCCCGATTGATGGTGGCAGCCTGATTTTGGCAGGGTTTGGGCTTTAAATCTAAGGCACTACTAGACGCGGTGGTGGCTCTGTGCAGCAAAGTGCAGCTCTGTGTGGCAAAGTGCAGGGAATCTGTGGAGTGTGGCTGGCTCCACTGTACTCCCTGTCATTGAGAGACCTGTTGTCCAGTTCAGCGTGGATACTAGAAATATTTGTTGTTTGCTGAGTAACTGTGCACTTTTCCCCGGTTTGCATGAACATCAAATGTGATCTGGGATATGTATTGTTTTTATTCCTCTTCCGGCTGAAGACTGATCTGTGCCATTTTGGAATGTCTGCTGTTCTCCCCTGTCATTAGCTATTTACCTTTGCTGGGCTAAGTTGACTATTGCCATAGAGACTGGTACTGCATAAAATCACTCCACGGTGTCTCTAGTCTTCCTGCTTTTTTGCCTGGTTACCTGTTACTGGTTGCATGAGCCATTGCCTTTTATTAAGCCCCCCTCCCAATTGGTGGTGGAAGCCCAATTTTGATCGGGTTTGGGCTTTAAATCTAAGTGGATGTTGCAGGGTCTACAACGGTGGTGGCTCTGAGCGACAAAGTGCAGGGAGTCTGTGAGAGCTTTGGGGCCTGGGCCATAGCACTGTGTTGGAGTTTTCTGGTACTTTTTATTTTGTTTTAATTCATTTTGTATTTTATTTCATATTTATTGTAGATGACAGGAAAGTGTTCAGCTATTGGGGGTGGGGTGCTTATTTTATTGAGTTGTTTAATTTTTTGTGAGTTAATTTCTGTGAAGGTAGCTTCTGATATAAATGCAGTGGTTTGCAAGGAATTTGACTATTCTATGTCTAATTATTTAATCAGGATAGTTCATTTTGAAGTAAGATGGAGTTATTTATTTTTGTTTTAGAGATTGAAATTAGGCACTTATTTTTTTCATTTTAAAGCAACTGTTTAGCGGATATAAATATTTAACAGGAAAGTCATTTATATTATGGGCCAGATATTCAAACTCAGCGAGCTGTGGGCATAAAGCCTGAAGCATGCTCAACTTGGCTATGAGGCGTTGACTGGGAGATATTCAACAGAACTGCGCCATGGCTCAGCATCATTGAATACCACACCCTGGCCACCCGCAGTGCACATGGCGCAATGGCACTGCACCAGCGCCAGTGGCCAGAGTGGAGCAGGGGGATGCGCTAACACAAGTTCCATTGCGCTAGGCACAACAACCGCGATATTCAAAAGTGCACATGCAAATGGGGCCATAATGTATGCTAGGTGCAAATGGGGCCATTTGCATGTCATTATGGCCCCATTTGCATGCAGATGCGCTGATCCCCGGCAACTTGCACCTGGCGCCCTGCCAGGCAGCAGCTGTTGGGGACCGACGCCCCCTGCAGCACGGCAATGTGCTCCACAGCCCGATCACGGGCATTTGAAAGATCAAAATGAATCCTATATCCCTGGTGGTCCAGTGGACCACTGTCTGCCCGATCACAGGCTTAAGTAGTAAAAAAAAGAATCCTATATCCCTGGTGGTCCAGTGGACCGCTGTCTACCCAATCGCGGGATTAAGTAAAATATAAATGAATCCTATATCCCTGGTGGTCCAGTGGACCGCTGTCAGCCCGATACATAGATACATAGACAGTGTCGGCAGATAAGGGCCTATGGCCCACCCAGTCTGCCCATTTGAGCTTGTAAGTTCAGTTTATGTTTTCCTTGAAGTCTGTTGCCCCTTACCCCGACCTCCAGAATTCCTTTATGTCTATCCCATGCATTCTTAAATCCTGTGATTGTTTCAGCCCCCACCACTTCCTCTGGCAGGGTGTTCCACTTGTCCACCACCCGTTCTGTGAAGAAATTCTTCCTCACGTTTCCTCCGAATCATCCTCCCTCCAACTTCATCCCATGCCCTCTAGTCCTGGAACATCTTCTTCTGATTGCAGGCTTAAGTAAAAAATAAATGAATCCTATATCCTTGGTGGTCCAGTGGACTGCTGTCTGCCTGATCGCGGGATTAAGTAAAAAATAAATGAATCCTATATTCCTGGTCGTCCAGTGGACCACTGTCAGCCTGATCGCAGGCTTAAGTAAAAAATAAATGAATCCTATATCCCTGGTGGTCCAGTGGACCCCCCTCCCTACCTGCCCACTGATCCCCTGCCCGCTCCCCGGTCAGCAGCGGGGCACCACCGCCTGCCGCCCCGCTCGCTCCGCCGATTGACACCTTAGGTGGGGCTGTATGCCTATTGGTCCACAGCATGAGACAATGGGTGTGCAGCCCATACTGTACTACACATTCCAGATATGTGAATGGATCTATTCACATATCTGGAATGTGTAATGATATGAACTGCATGCACATTGGCTCATGCTGTAGACCAATGGCGTACAGATCCTACTACGTGTCGTCGGCGGGTGTTGAGGTAGCAGGCGGGCGGTGCTGCCGTCGCTGCTGACCGGGGAGCGGGCGGTGGGGATCAGTGGGCGGGTGGGGATGGGGTCCACTGGACCACCAGGGATATAGGATCTTCTATTTTCTTTACTTAATCCCACGATCAGCAGACAGCGGTCCACTGGACCACCAGATATAGGATTCATTTATTCCTTAACAATGTCGCGATCGGGCATGGGGGTGCCACCATGGAGGTGCAGCCAGGCTTGGTGGCCACCACAGGTGGCAGCTGCCGTGCTGCACCCTGCAATCTCGGCAGCTCACCTGTGGGTGGCGGCCATTGCTTCTTTTTGGATCAACTTTGTGCGGTGCAGGTAGGCATTGCGCACGTATGCTCAGCAACATCCCGGGCTGAATATCAGATGTGCAGAGTATGGCACCCCTACCTGCACCTGCATACATTACTGATGCGCTCCGGTGCATCAGGATTTGTGCCAGGTGCAATTCCCATTTGAATATTGCGCCGGGGCACATCAGTGGGTTGCGCCATGCGCAACACTTTTGAATATCTGGGCCTATGTGTATTATTTTGTGCTTGTTGTTATTATCTGGGGATGTGGAAACTGACCCTTGCCCCCTTCCCTCTGCTGACTCTATCCCTTGGTATCGTGCACCTGGTTTAACAATTCTCCATTTGAATGTTCGAATTCTAATTCCTAAAATGGCTAAACTGGAAGTTACTGTTTCCTATCATGCAGACATTCTGGGTGTAACTGAATCCTGGTTAAAGCCCTCATCTTCACATAGCCTGTGTGCTTTGCCACGGTACAGAGTCATCTAACAGAATAGCGTGGCTAGGAAAAAAGGGGGTGGTGTTGCTGTTTATTTTAAAGAGCATCTGCAGATTAATTTGATTACAAACAGTAAGTTATCTAATTTTTTAAATGTATTGCTTCTTCTTCATTTGATATTGGGTGGGCGTAAGCATGTTATTTTAGGTTGTTTGTATAAACCTCCTCAGTGTGGTGTGTCTGGCATGGTTGATTTTTGAAGGTTACTGAGCCTTTTATAAGATCACATGATTTCTTGGGGTTTGGTGATGTAAATTTAAACTGGCATAGTGATTGAGTTCCTAAGTACTAAGTCCATATTACAAACTTATCATTCTGTTCAGGTTCTTAGTTCCCCTGCAAGGGTAAATCCTGATAGTCTGCACCATTCATTTCTGGACTGGGCTTTTACTAATGGAGAAAACAAAGTGTTATCAGCTGGTGTCTTGGATGATGCAGTCAGTGATCATTTGGCAACCTTTAACCCTTGGGCTGTCGACAGAATTACAATGTATAGGAATTCTGGATGGATATATCTGTCTGTGGTACAGCAAGGGTTAAAACTGCCCATATTCCTCCACATACAGCTCAGTTTTGCAATTTTTAAAGATTTAATTTTGATGCAGTACCAACAGAATTGTCCAATGTTAATTGATCCTATCTAGCTTTGATAATTCATATTGATCTTCCTTTGGATTTTTTTTCCTAAACAGCTGCTTCAAATTCAGGAGAGACTCTTTCCCAAAAGAACAGTTAAAATTCGTGGCGTGTCAAATTTATGGTTTTCTAAAGATTCAAAGTACTGGATAAAACAAAGGAATTGAGCTTGTTCTGAATATAAGTCCTGCCCCATTGTCACTTCTTTATCGAACTACCGTTGTATTAGAAATAAGGTTACGCATATGATTAAAGCTGCTAAATCTGAATTTTTGCACGAACAGTTAGATTCTGCTTGGTCTGATCCTCTGTTTTTGGAATAATGTGTATGGTCTCTTTAAGTTTTGATAAAGATTTTATTACAACAATGGTTAATAATGATAGAGAGCTCTGTGATCCCCTAGATATAGCTAATGCTCTAAATTCCAAATTTACTGATTTATCAAGGTTTGAATCTGTTTTAGCTCCTGTTGATTCTCTTCAAATATCCGAGATTTCAGTTTTGGATTTTCCCAAATTTTAAGAAAGTGACCAAACTTGAAGTGGCTCACATGATTTCTTTACTTCTGAACAGAGTGACTGTGGCAGAGATTTGGATGGTCATTTTTTTAAACTTATTTCCCCTTTTATGGTGTCCCCTCTGTGCACAATTTAAAATTTATCTTTAACTTCTCAGAAGTTCCTCTTTAGCTGGAAGTGTGCTTGGGTTGTACCTGTGCCCCCAAAAAATACTATGCTGTTGTTCCTGAAGATTTTCGGCTTATTTAAATTTTACACCCTATCAGTAAAATGTTGGAAAAATTAGTTGCTAGTCAGTTGAATTGTTATTTAGAAAAATATATGGTATTATTTCCACAGCAGCAAGGTTTTCGCAAGCATATGGCACTGGCACTGCCTTGGTCAGGTTCATGAACACAGTCATTAATGCCATTGACTCTAGTTACATAGTGGAGGCTGTGTCTGTGAACCTGACCAAGGCATTTGATCTTACTGATCATAGAAAACTTTGTGATAAACTTTTGTGTCTTGTTTTTTCTTCCAGTGTAGTCTCCTGCTTACCAGGTTACTTAACTAATAGGTCACAGTTTGTGGGCATTGGTTTAGTTTCTTCTGGTTATTGTGATGTAAGTAAAGGAGTTCTGCAGGTGGCAGTTCTTGGCCCTTTAATGTTTACTTTGTTTATCCATTCATTGCCTTCTTGTTTTAAATACTGTTAATCTTTGTTGTATGCTGATGATTTGATTATTTTTCTGGTAAAAAAATGGTTACTGTCAACTAATATTGGGAAAGTGACTTTCTTTCTGCTTGTACAATTTTTTGAATAATTCCTTGATCCTTAACTCTAAGAAAACAAAGTCTATGTTATTTGGTTCTCATGGGATGATTACTGGTTATCCACCTTTACATTTAAGGGATAGTTTTGGCAATTTAATAGAACAGGTGTTCCAGTTTAAGTATTTAGGAGTGTTACTAGATCTGGGGTTGTCTTTCTCTGAACATGTAAAAATAGTTGTAGGACAATAAATCAAAAAATTGGTATATTACATAAACTGACATTTTTTTTTCTTTTGAAACATGGAAAACTATTGCTAATGGGTCTCTGTTACCACATTCTGACTCTCTTGCAAGTCTCTTCTTTTGGTTGGGGGTCCAATAATCCCAAAGGTTTCTGTAGCACAGAATAATATTAGTTGTTTTGTTTTGTTGGCTCCAACTCATACTCATCACTGTATTTTATTTGCTCACCTTGGTTGGCTTTATCCCTCCATAAGTATTAAGTATTTCTTTGGTTGCTTGGTATTTAAAAGTGTTTTTTGGGTTTGTTTGTTTTTTTGCCTCGGGGCCTCTTGCAGATTTAGTTACTTGTAGGTCAATGCTTCCTAGCTTGCATTCAGCTAAAGGGGTTGACTTAGATGAAAGGCTTTGTAAATCTAAGGCTAGTGCTCGTGCTTTTTCAACAGTTGCTCCTCAGTTTTGGAATGGTGTAACTGCTTCCTCCATTTATATTTTTTTTAAACTTTTTACAGTATCTGCATTATCAACGTAATTGTTATTGTAATTTTGGGTAACTGTATTTTGTTTTCATTGTTTTGTTATTTTATGTTATGTATGTATTATCATTGCAGTTTCTGCCCAGGCAGTGCCTGAAAAAGGACCCTTGGTCGAGCACTCTTTCAGTTATCAAATAAATAAATAGCTAAAAAACAAATACTGGGAATTGAACCCAGGACCTCAGAATACTGTCCCAGTGTTCTAACTACTGAGCCGCAGGCTTACATGGTTAAATGTAGGGCTCCCAAACACATTTTCTTTATCTGGTATTGCATATTCTGTAACTAGGAATAATCAAGATGACAATTAGATAAAAGGTACCAAAACAACCATATTATAAACATGTATTAATATTTTTGTTAATGTATTTATTTTATCTTTAAAAAATGACCGTGGGACACATTTTATAAGTGCAATATGCCACTTCGAGGTGTGAGTTGTGATGTATGTCTGAAAAATGCACTCCCCAGGTGCTGAAGGCACTCAGCATAAACGCCTCTTGCCTCACTATGCACCTTGGGTTATGCATTTATTAGACAGCAATGTACACCCTGTTGTGGCTTATTGCTTACATAATGAAGCTACAGAAGAGCAGAAAGCATAGGGGGATATGTGAATGATTTTAATGAGAAACACTGTCAACCAAAGCAAACTACATCCTTCATGGGGGTAAATCATTTGCTCTCGGACAATGGCAAGCTAACCTAGAAGAATACACACTATTGGCTGTGTTCAGGGTCTACTGCCAAATGGTGAGGCTTAAAAATGCTACCAGCTGTGTTGAACATCCTCTCACATGGCACACCTGTAGGGGTCCCAGCTGCACCAAACGATGAAGGCATCATCTGAAACAGTTGCCCAGCAGATTAACTTAAAAAGGCAAAAGACACTCTGCAAAATAACCATTTCATGTTTTCTAAAGAAAAAGGCAGTGACTGTGTACTCAACCGTTGCTCTTGTCACAAGGATGTGCTGAGCACAGCCCATTTACTCTGATGACTGCTGCCAGTGCGTAGTGTTTTCCCCACCAGCAGTACTAGAGCTGTCAGATGATGGTCCATCCCTCTCATCTGTGTCTTTTCCATCAATCCCCGCATGTAACCTCTCAGTTCCTCAAAGCTGGTGCCAGAACTGACAGAGCTTGTGACTATTCATGGTCATGTGGAGGATCTTGTATTTAAACAAGGGGTCCAGCATGGTTGCAAAAATATAGATGCTTTTTCCATCACTTTTGTAAACCTTGCATCCAGTTCTGCTTGCAGGTGATGAACAAGCACTTTAACCCCTTCTGGAATCTCACTGTGTTCATCCAAAAATCTATTCAAGGATATTTTTAGGATATGCACTGCTAGGAGCACTTGACTTAGCAAGGCAGTGGAAGCACTTAGGTCATGGGTACTCCTTTCAAAAGGGGCAAGTACCTTCCCCATGGCATCAATCGCTGATCACTCATAGTTATGTAGGACTCCCTCAGTGCCTGACTCCATTGCCATTTCATACGTAGCTTGCTTCAGCTCTAGGAGTCTGGAGAAAATCAGATAGGATGAATTCCATTTTGTACTAACATCCTGTATTACTCAATGCTGGCACAGACCAAGGCTTCTCTCAGTTGGTTAGTAGCCTTCACAGAGCAGTGAAAAAGACCACAGATAGAATGTTATAGCTTCAGTATTGTTATGTAATGCAGATGTGCCACTAGATTTGATATGTGGGCAAATGAACGAATGCTTACAATATTCCCATCACTTTCTGCTTTCACCATGTTTGCTCCATTATCAGTGACAAAAAACATTTAAATTGGTACCAACTATCCAAGAATGCAACATATCCTGAATGAATGGCAAGATGGTAGATGAGTTGTCTTCTTTCTCCATCAGGCCCACTTTTGCCAAAGACCTGCAGTGACTTTCACATTGTAAAGTCATCAGGAAAGCTAAAGGATGAAAGGAAGGAATAAGCAATAACGGCAACTGTCTGTTGCACACAGCAGCGTGCGGTCAAGGACAGCTAGACATGTACTGAGTTTGTACTGATCCAGATGTCTGATGTGCAGTAGAACCCAGCCCCCTCAGCCTCTGAAAGTAGTGCAGCAATTGCCATTTTCACACCATTATACATTTTTGACAGTGCAGTCTTGATAAATGTGGATCATGAAGGGATCAAGTACTGTAGCTGCAAGTAGTGGAGTAGTCTGCAGAAGCATATCTTCTTCCACAACTGGGAATGGTTGAAGATCCAGCACTGTCATTTCACCAGTTAGCAGTGTGATGTATTTAGCTGTTGGATGGGAAGACAAATACTTTGTTCTTGCATGGAAGGCTTTCATTATTACATCTGATGTGCCTGCGCACCAAATGTTTTATGATGAGTAAAAAGAGATTTTGGGGGTGTGCTACTACCGAGCCCATTGTAGTTCAGAATAGTATAGGCTCAGCAGTCTACACGAATTACCACACACTGTAGTCATGACGCCACCCGCTGCATGCTGGGCAGAAACTTTGTGTACTTCAAAGGACCAAAGCTGCTCCAATCAGAGAGGGCTTCAGTCCTTTGATTTGCATGAAGCTGCATCCGCAAACAGCTGAGTTATTTTCAAAGACAGGAGCCTGTCCTTGAAACTGTAACTCTGGCATCCTCGAAGTCGCAGCTAAAGAAATTCCTCCCATTGCCCTATCCATAACTTATTTGGTTTTCCCTGGTGTCTAGTGGCACCCCCATACCTGACCCTTCATCTCAGCACCCAGCACCCCACATTTCCCCCCCACAAACTTAACACTTACTCTGGGGGTGCCCAATCCCCAGTGTTGCCACCTCATAGATTTTTTTTTTATATATATAGCCTGCAACAAAGAAAACCGTCCATCGATGTCTGTTGCTGGCACCCCTGTAAATGTCCCCCTCACCTTAAAATACCTCTCAGCACCCCCCTCAAGCATAACACTGACACTGGGGATGCCCAGTCCCCCAGTGTCTCTACCTCATATTTTGTTTTTAAATATCATAGTCTGCAACAACAAAAAAAGTCCATCCATGTCTGTTGCTTAATACTATTACCTGCAACAAAGAAAACCATCCATTGATGTCTGTTGCATGCACCCCTGTAACTGTTCCCCACCACCTATCCCTCCCTCTCAGCACTCCCCCCAACAAACATAACACTGAGACTGGGGGTGACCAATCCCCAGTGTCACCAACCCCCCAGTGTCACCACCTCATAGTTTGTTTTTTATATAGCCTGTAACAGAAAACTGTTTATCGATGTCTGCTGCTGGCACCCCTGTAACTATCCCCATCACCTGACCCTCCCTCTCAGCACCCACCACCCCACACCTCCCAAACATAACACTGACATTGGGGTCCCCAATACCCCAGTATTGCCACCTCATATTTTTTGATATTATTGCCTGCAACAAGGAAAACTGTCCATCGATGTCTGTTGCTGGTAGCCCGTAACTGTCCCCCTCACCCAACCCTCCCTCTCGGCACCCACCACCCCATACCCACCAAACATAACACTGACACTGGGGGTGCCCAATACCCCAGTATTGCCACCTCATATTTTTTTTTATATTATAGCCTGCAACAAGGAAAACTGTCCATCGATGTCTGTTGCTGTTACCCCTGTAACTGTCCCCCTCATCCAACCCTCCCTCTCAGGACCCACCACCCCACACCCCCCAGACATAACATTGATACTGAGGGTGCCCAATCCCCCAGTGTCACCACCTCATATTTTTTTATATTATAGCCTGCAGCAAGGAAAACTGTCCATCGATGTCTGTTGCTGGTGCCCCTCCAACTGTCCCCCTCACACTACCCTCTCTCTCTCTCAACACCCACCACACCACCCCCCAAACATAACATTGATACTGAGGGTGCCCAATCCCCCAGTGTCACCACCTCATATTTTTTTATATTATAGCCTGCAGCAAGGAAAACTGTCCATCGATGTCTGTTGCTGGTGCCCCTCCAACTGTCCCCCTCACACTACCTCTCTCTCTCAACACCCACCACACCACCCCCCAAACATAACATTGATACTGAGGGTGCCCAATCCCCCAGTGTCACCACCTCATATTTTTTTTAATATTATAGCCTGCAGCAAAGAAAATCATCCGTCAACATCTGTGATTTAATATTATAGCCTGCAACAAAGAAAATAATCAATTGATGTCTGTTGCTGGCACCCCTGTTATGGTTCCCCCTCCCAACCCTCCTCTCAGCACCCCCAAACATAACACTGACAATGGGGTGCCCAACTCCAGTGCTGCCACCATAGTTTTTTTATATAGCCTGCAACAAAGAAACCCATCCATTGATGTCTGTTGTTGGTACCCCTGTAACTGTACCCCTCACCAGATCCTACCTCCCAGCACCTATCACCCCACACACACCCCAAACATAACACTGACACTGGGGGTTTTCCATTCCCCTAATGTCACCACCTCTTATTTTTTTATATTATAGCCTGCAACAAGGAAAACTGTTCATTGATGTCTGTTCATGCTGCCCCAGTAACTGTCCTCCTCACCCAACCCTTCCTCTCAGCATCCACCTCCCCCAAACATAACACTGACATTGGGGGCACCCAATCCCCTAGTGTCTTCACCTGAAATATAGAAAACCTTCTCTCTTTGTTTTTTTTTCATAAAAACCCTGAAAAAAAGAAAAACATCCATTGATGTCTGTTGCGCCATTAGTCCTCCCACCGACCCTCCCATTCAGCAACCCCCCTCTCCCCCAAGCCCTTACTTACCCACCAGGCGTCCAACATCATAATCATAATCTGGACCACAAACATGTTTTCACTCTTCAAAGCCGGACCGTAAACTGACGAAATAAGGTATGTGGTTCAATGTATTTCAATGGGGTTTTGAACTTAATGGCATAACTTGGCCATTTTTGAATATTTTTGCCCCAGATTTTGAACATGCTTTTTTTTGGGACCCCACCTCATGAACAATTACAATGAAATTAGTTAAATCTGTCCTGAAAGATGATTTTGTGGTCACTGCACAAAATCACTTTTCAGGTAGGAGTTGAACATTTTCTCTGCCTTTGCTCATGAGGTGGGGTCATAAGAAACAAGGCTATGTTGAAAAAGTAATATGAATACTGTATATTAAAAAACAACAAAGTTATGAGCCTACACTGATATTTGCAAATGCAGGCTCGTAACTTTGGTAATTTTCAATATGTGACTCCAAATTTTCAACACAGCCACTTCTTTACAGCACCTCATAAATGTGACAGCTGTCATTTTTCAAATTCTGGCCAAAATGTGTTTTCACGTCCTTCAAGGTGATTTCACAGTCACTGTGCAAAATCACCTTTTGGGCAGGTGTTGAAAATTTTCTTTGCAATTGTTCATGAGGTGGGGTGAAAAGGCATGTTGAAAATTTGGGATGAAAATACAGGTACTAAAAAACATCAAAGTTATGAGCCTACATTGAAACTGATGAATGCTGGCTTGTAACTTTGGTAATTTTCAATATTTTTACCCCAAATTTTCAACATACCCATTTCTTCACAGCACCTCATGAATGTGACAGCTGTCATTTTTCAAATCCTGGCCAAAATGTGTTTTCTTACCTGCGGTTCAGAATGACATTTCAGTGGCACGGAATGACCTTTTGGTGAGGATTTGAACATTTTCACCTACCGGGTTCATTAGGTGGGGTAATAAGGAGGCTATGCTGAAAATGTGGTGTACAAATACAATATAATGCCCAGGTCATGACTGAACATTACACTACTTCAGCGTTCACTCATAACTTTGTTAATTTTTAATATTTTGACTCCAGCCTTTCAACATAGCCATTTTTCCACACCACCTCATAAATGTGATGTGTCATTTTTTAAATCCTGGTCAAGATGTGTTTTCGCACCTCTGGTGCTAAATGACATTTTGGCCAATATACTATAAATGGTATATATGTCTATAAGGCAAATCTTAAAACAAGTATCTTCAAAATTTGGGGTCAAAATTAAAAAAAAAAAAAATTTGTTTCACAAGCATTGACAAATGCTTGTTAGCATTTACCATAGATGGGGGAGTGTTGAGGCTGCATGCTTTCCACACTGCCTGAACCTGATGGAATCACTTGACTTGCTATTTCTTGTGGTAGCAGGGCTAACAGGTGTTGATGGAGAAGGAGCACCACTACCATAATTTCTCTGAGGCTGAATGGTCTTCAGCGTTGCCACCAGTATCACTACCTCTACTGCCTGAATCATCAGCATGGGTTGTTTGTTTGTTCACTTACTGTGTCCGGAAAACATCTGAATGCTTTTTCCAAGGTCTTCTAATCAATGTATATACAAATCATTAACTAAAGTGGCAAATCCCCTTGTCACCTTATTTAATCTGTCCCTTTCCTCCTCATCTATCCCCTCATTACGGAAACAGGCTAGAGTTGTCCCCATATTCAAATCAGGTGACCCTAAGCTCCATGAAAATTATAGACCAGTGTCCAGCCTGCCCCACTTAAGCAAAATTCTCGAAACAATTGAACAGCAATTTTCAGACCATGTCTCAAAGTACAACATGCTCTCCCAGAGCATCATGGCTTTAGAAAGGGCCACAGTACCACCATTGCATTGGCCAGTTTCACTAATCATGTCCTCATGAACTCGGATGAATGTAAGCTTACTGGTGCCATCTTCGGGGATCTATTTAAGGCCTTTGATTTAGCAGATCATAGACACTCCTACAGCATCTCAACAAAAACCATGGCATGGTTTGGTAACTATCTCACTGGTAGATCTCAAATAGTCTGTACTGGGGGGCCATATCCAGCACCCTAGGGGTGCATAGTGGAGTTCTTCGAGGGTCCATACTAGGACCTATCCTGATCTCCTTCTTCATAAACCTATCCTCAGGGATGGCTCAGACTGCTGCATACTAATGTATGCAGATGATCTTATCCTTTACAGGATGGACAAGAACCCAAAGAATTTATCACACTCCCTATCCTAGATTTTGGGTCTGTTCAAAAGTGGTTTATAGCAAATAGACTACTTGTTAATGCCAAAAAGACAAGCAATGCTTTGGGGGTCCAAACCAAGGCTCGCTAAATGCACTGTAGGGCAAAACAACTCACTTAGCATTTTGGCCCCATATGGGTCCCCCATCGAACAAGTAACTAGTTTTAAATTCCAGGGGTGGGGTCACACTTGATCCTTCCTTAACCTTCACAGATCATATTTGATAACTGGTCAAAGGAGTAAACCAGAAACTGGGAGTCTGCTTCCATCTAAAACAGCTTATAATGCCTGCAGTGTGTCTGGCTATCACTCAAGGCACACTTCTACCCCTTCTTGATTACTGCTCTCACATTTTTACCCAGACCTCAAACCAGTACCTTCATGACTCAGTGCCGCCTATAACAGTATCTGCAAGTTTGTCGCTCTGGCCTCATTCAACACCAACCACTGCTCTCTTTACTCAACACTTGGCTGGATGTCTCTGCAGGCCCCCCTCCTATGACTACCTTATGGGTACTTTTATTGAGAAGTCCCTTTGTGATGGGGTTAACACCCCTCTAACAAGGCTCCTTAGAACAAAAACTAGCTCACATGAACTGAAGTACTCCTCTTAGTGCCTCCTTGACCATCTCCGGAATGCAATTGGGATGGGTCTGAGAGCCTTCCATCACTGCCCCCAGACTCTTGAATGGCTTACCAGCCACACTACACTCACTAGGCACTTCCAACCTCTTTAAATCCCGTTTAAAAAATGTCCTCTTAACCGTCATGGTTTGTACATGCCTTTCCTAATATGGGATGCGGACCCTGTGGCTCCATCTACCTCACTTAGCTTGAAGCAAGCTATCCAGCTAACTAGCATTCGTTGTTCATGTTTCCTGATTTTTGCCTTGCTCTGGTCTCTGTTTGTAAGAACTGTTCATCTACTTTATCTGACTGTGTATGTACCACCTCCACTTGTATGTTAATGCTAAAGTATTGTACATCGAGCCTAATTGAATTATATGTGCCATCTAGATAGCCTAGGTTGTTCCTGAAAATGGTCCCTCAGACCAGTGTACCTACATGGTTATCAAATAAATAAAATAAATAAATAAAATCAATAATAATAATATGTACCAAACAAAACTTTAAGTATAAAAATTATATACATTTACATTCAAGAGTATTTAAATAAAAAGTTAACACATGAGCTTTGAAAGAATCAAAAGACACAAAACCCAAGCAACTCTTTTGGTAATGAGTCCCATGTCTTAACAGCCCTAATTAAAAAAGAATGTTGCCAAATGACTGTTCATCTGAAAGGTAATTGTGATCTGTGATCTGTGATCACACATGGTACATGTATTGCCCTTGAAATCAACAAAAATAAAGAAATGCTAAGCTCCAATGGGTATGAGGCCTAAAAGGGACCATTTGCAAGTGAGTACTAAGTGAAATGATACTCTCAAATTAAATGGAAGTCAGTTAGAGGAAATCACATCAATAAGTTTCAGATTTTAGATAAAGTGTAAATTCACCTGCATGATTAAAAAGGAACAGTCATACAAACATACGAAATTGGAAGCAGATTAGACCTAAAGGTCTTTCACATCTGCTCGAGTTGCAACTATGCATTACAATCCCTGTAGCTGCCCACCCTCAATGTTTGACCCCCTCATACAAAGTCACTACCAAGGGCTCCATACTCAAGTGTGGGGCTGGTCCCAATGCACAATGTGTGTGGAAAAAACATTTTGGTTTACTTACAGTGTACTGTGGTATAGTAGATTGTATAAGACTCATTTTTGTTCAGTTCTAGACTGACATCTTCTTTTACTACAAATCCCAGAATCCCCTGCAGATGATATCAGAGCAGTAGTCATCAGTGAGAAGATTCAATAGCTTGCAGTGCATGTAAGAGTTTATATAAGCTCTGATTTTTTTTTTTTTTGCTGGTCCTGCCGTCCTCAATGGACTATGTATAGTCACAGAGGACTGTACTTAGCCCATGGAGTAAAGCAGACCCGGAAAACATCTGATTGGAGATTATAAAAGGTCTAACATGCACTGCAGGCTATTGAATCTCCAACTGCTGCCTACTGCCTACTGCTCTGATATCAACTGCAGGGGATTCTGGGATGCGTAGTAAAAGAAGTTGTCAGCCAAGAACTAAGTAAAATTAGTCTGATATACTCTATTATACTACAGTAACCAGTTAATAAACCAAAATGTTTCTGCCCGCAAAGTGCATATTGGGACCAGCCCCATACTCGAGTGTGGGGCCCTTTGTGCTGACTATTTCCCTTTAAAGGCAACATAAATCTTCTCCAGGTCAGTACTATTAGCTGCTGCATAGATGACTGAGCCATAGTCTATGACTGAGATAATCAGGCTAAAGTACCTTGATCTCAGAGTTTCCCCCCTAAAGTTCTGGAAGGTAATTCACTCCCTTTCTGAGCCCCCCCCCCGCCACCACACAGTCAGCTCCTCCAGTCCTTCTTGTAAACTATTCATCAGTGTCCAACTCCTGTTCTGTTGCTGCTCATTTCAATGAGTTCTTTACCACTTGTGCCTCTCCCTTCCACTCACCCTCCAGCCTTTTCCACTCCTCCTCATAGTCCCTCTCATCTCCCTTCCACTGGTTTACTCTTTCTTCCTGTTACTACCCAGAAAACCTTTACTGCCCTTTACTACCTCAGCCTGCACAAATCCAGTCCTGATGGACTGGATCCTAAAGTACCCCACATCTCTTCACCTGCCATAGTACATACACTGACTCACCTATTCAGCCTCTCCTTCTCGTTCAGTGCTGTCCCTCAGTCCTGGAGGTTGGCCAAAGTTCTTCCACTCCAAAAAGGGGGACCCTTTCCTCCTCAGGTAACTTCCAGTGAATCTTCCTCTTCCCTCCCCTTGCTAAACTGTAATAGAATCCTGTCTACACTAGACTCTTCAATTTTATATCCTCCACCAATTTCCTCTTCCCATTCCAGTCTGGCTTCCAGAAGTATTATTCCACTGTCTTCTCCCTGCTGCTTGTAACTGATTCTGTCTTCTCAGGGATAGATCAGGGGCGCATCACAGCTACCATTTCCATCAATCTGGCCAAGGCCCTTCACTGTGTGCCCCACCCTCTACTCCTGGGTAAGCTGAATGCTGCTGACCTCTCAGATCCTGCTGTAGACTGGCTCCTTACCTCTCTGGCTACCTGCAGTCAGTACAGGTTGGTAGTACCCAGTTACCTCTGCTTTCCATCCAGGCCATGGTACCACAGGGCTCCATCCTGGGGCCCATCCTGTTCTCCATATTCCTTAATGACCTCCTCACATCCCCACAGCTTTTACACCTCTGGTCCTTCGACTACAGCCATGGAAGGTCTTCTCAAGCAAGACATTCATAATATCCTGTGCTGGTTAATTAGCTCCAGGTCAGCACAAAAAAAAAACTGTGTCCATGGCCTTTGGCACCAGCCAAAATTTGGCCAGACTCCCAACTCTGCCTGTCTTCTCCACCTTGGATGGCACCCCTCTTGAAGTGGTTCATTCAATCAAATACCTCGGTGTGTGACTAGACAGCAGACTTGAGTCTCTGCCCACATTGATGTCATCCACACTAAGCTCTGCCCTAAACTTGATACCTTGTACTGCAATAAATACTGTCTATGACTGCAGGTATGCTGAGAGCTTGTCACCAAAATGGTGCTCCTGGTCTTTGACTATGCAGACATAGGGCTCAATTCTCAAACATGTCAGCAATGCTGCAAGCCTGGGTGCACTGAACATATGGAGCATAGGGTTTGCAGCATTCCTCAGCTAGAAATAGAGATTCACGATCCCATGCATCACTTACCATGAGTAAGACCAGCTTTTTGCTTATCTAACTTTGTGACTTTTGTGGGACTCTTTTATGGGGTTTGTGTCAAATACTGTATTTGGCTCAAGCCTCCATAAAGAGGGTAAAGTGTTGCAAATGTACGTGACCTTTCAGAATCAGGTGCAAGCTGTGGCAATGTGTTTGGCACAGCATTGGGTTTGATGCAGGACTCGCCACAAGCCCTGCATCAACCTTTAAGAATGGAGCCCATGGTCCATGGCACTACTTCCTACATTTCCCTGGCCAGACTGGACACCTTCTGCAACATCTTTTGTCATTTTGCTACCGACTCAGCCTCTCATACCCACTATTGCTCACTCTACTCCTCCTTATCAATTCTTCCTCTCCCTTCACGTCACCAGAACCCCTGTGCCTCATTCATATCCAAATATTGGTTTGTAACCCTTCTTCCTTAACTCTCCTCACTTCTCTTCTCCATTTGCTTTGTCTCCCGCTCCCTCTGCTCCAGGGAACCTCACACTTTCGCCATTCCTCATTTGCAGTGGCGTGAGCGTAAGTGGAGTGAGATCCACTTGGTAGCAAAAATTAAAGAAAAAAATTGTACAGGGCTGTAGAAATACGAGTCTGCGGAGAGCAATTCATTGCTGGTAATTATATATTTAGTAGATCACATAAATACCATCTGTAATTGTAACAAAGTTTAAAGTTCAGGCAGTAGGGTCCATCTTGTTTTTCTTAATTAATTAGGTGTTTAATTAAGTAGCTATGATGTCTAAGGGATTGTTTTTAAATCTACTTATAATTGTGGTATTTTTAACTATAGCAAATTTTCTGTATGTTTCACAGTGTATAAAACAGTTTACGGGGGGAATAATAGCACACTATGACACAGGTTTGGATACTGCTGACTCACATCAAGTCAGACAAAATTATAAACGCAGGAACTCATTTAACTTAATTAGAATGAGGACCCAAAAAGTGTTATTTGTAACTAGTCCTCACAGGAAAATGCCTGTTCAGCAAGCACTATTGCTCTCTCTTATTCTCTGTGGCGATGTTGAGATGAACCCAAGACCTGAGGGAGATTTCATTAAGACAATGCACGATAATGCAAGAAACTTGATAAAAAAAAATTGACTCCCTCAAGGCCTGGGTCATGTCAGAATCCCCAGACATAATGATATTAACTGAAACTTGGGTACATAAGGGACTTTATTAGAAGGAAATTGACTTAGAAGATTATTATTCCCATAGACAAGGAGCGGGGGTGGGGAATTTTAATGTATTTCAGGTTAGCACTGGGACATTCTGAGATCATGTTTTCAGGGAAAATTGAAGGCATAGAATACACTTTGGTAAAATTACAAACCCAGGATTTAGTCGTGGGGGCTGTCTATTCTCCTCCTAAAGTGAAAATGTGTCATTTTGACAAATTTTGTCATGAAGTTAAAAAACATATTGGGAATAAGAAAACTATTCTTATAGGTGATTTTAATGCTGCCTGGGGGTTTCCAGAGGACAGAAATTAGAAGGTTATATGCAGAGTTTACAGCTAACTCAGATAATTAAATCTCCTACAAGGAAAAGTTCACTTGACAGCTGTGGTAATATTTTGGACTTGATATTTGTTTCTCCAAATGTGCAAATAGGCGATGTTCTGGTTTGCTGCCCAAATCTGGGAGATCATCACATTATCCAGTGTAAAATACAGATGGACCTAGATCATAAGGCTTTGTCTAGGAATCCTGATGTTTATGGGAGGAGTTATGCTAAATTTAATAACCTGCAGTTTAGAAATCACCTAGCTGCCATGCCCTGGTATAGGATATTTCTAATTCCAGACCTTGACATGACTGTTGAGTTCACAAAAATGTTTCTAGAAGTTAGTGATAAATTTGCCCCTTTTAAAAAAAAAGGACTAAGCAAAATAATAATCATTTACCCTAGGTAACTACTAATGTCATCAAATTAATTCGATGGAAAAAACAGCTTTGGAAACCAGAAATAAGGATCAAATTAAAAAAATCAGAAACAGGGTTAGGACTGAAATTAGGAACTCAAAGGCTTATTATTATAAACAAAAAAGAAAAGAAATGGGGGATCCTAGAAACTATTGGTCTTTGATAAAAAATCTTACTAACCCAATTAAACATCACTTGAAAATTCAGATCAAAGTAAATGGGGTGTTACAACAAACAAATGTTTCTGCAAATTTACTAAATAGTTATTTTGTTAACTTGACTGATTTAACAATTCCAAAAATTAAAGATGGAAAAAAAAGAAGTGAGGGTAACAATAGAAGGAAAGTAAAATAAATACCAGAGTTTAGGTTTTGTAAAGCTACTGTAATCAAAATCTTTGAGATTCTAAAGAATCTGCAGGTAAAAAAGGCCAGTGGTATAGATGGCATTGAAAATAGGCTATTGAGAGAATCAGCATTAGAAATTTCCCTAGTAATCCAGTGCATAGCAAATTGGAGTCTGTGTGAGGGAATTTTTCCCCAAAGTTGGAAAACAGCTAAAGTTATACCAATTGCAAAAATGTGGTGATCCTACAGATCCCATTAATTATCGACCAATAGCTTTGCTTTCAACTGTCTCAAAGGTCTTGGAGAGAACAGTGCACAGTCAACTGATGGGATACTTAGAAAAGCATGAAAAGTTAACAACATATCAATATGGTTTTAGGAGAGACAGGTCCACTGCCACGGCACTAGTGAACTTCTTGGATACAGTGGCTACCACTTTGGGGCTAGCGAGGTCCACTGGCGTGGTGTATGTGGACCTGTCAAAAGCTTTCAACTTGGTAGACCGTAAAATTCTGATGGATAAGTTAAAAAACGTAGGTTTGGGCTAGCCCGGTGATGCTGAGGGTTGAAGCACTGGACGCCACACCTCATACCATGCCAGAGACCTGGTACGGGAACGGACTCGGGTCACCAGGGATCGGAGGGCCAAAGGAGGATCGAGTAACCCAACGGATGCTCTTCTCCTCCAGGGGTGGGTTCCTGGGGTGCTTTGAGCACCCGACACACCGGTGACTGTGGAAGCATGGGCATCGGGGTGCAGGCGGTTCTTCGGAACCGGGCAGGGGAGGACATTGTGGCCACTTGGCAATGACGTGTGTCAGCACGCCATCTGCCTGGATGTCAGTCCTGCATGCTGATGTCCTCAGGGGTAGTGGGACCTACGGGGAGTAAATGGGAAAACATCCCACTGGCCACCAAGATGTCGACTAACTTAATCTCCCAGATCATCTACCATGAGCAGACCTCAATGTGCAGGCACTCCAAAGGGAAGGTAAGGGGGACATAGGAGTATACCTGGCACTCTAGGGGGCAGACTCTGTGGGAGGGTCACCAGGAATGGTCAAAGTCTGAAGGAGTGGGGGCAAGTGGGTAGTAAGGAGGGATAAAAATAAAGTGTAAAAAAACAAATGAAAAAAAAAAAACATAGGTTTAACAAATGAAACATGCCAGTGGTTTAGTTTGTATTTAAATGGCAGAACACAGATAGTGGCAGTAAACGGATTTGAGTCAAACACATTACCGATTATTCATGGTGTACAGTACCCCAGGGCACAATCCTGGGGCCACTATTGGTTATTATTTATATAAATGATATCCCGGATTTTGTGAGGCACTCCTGTATCTTCCTTTATGCGGATGATACAGTGCTGGTGGCTGAGGGGGGCAGTCCTAGTGAAGTGGAACTTAAACTGCAGCAAGATTTCTTGATATAGTGCAGAAGTGCTTCACATCTCAAGGTCTGATCACAAAGCATAAAAAAACACAAACTATGTTATTTGGAACTATGCAGTCTAGAGCAAAAAACCAGGGTTTACAAATAATGTCTCTGGAGGGGAAATGTCTGACCCAGACTGCAACTTATAAATATCTAGGAGTTTACATAGATCAGCATTTGAGTTTTGATCATCATATTTCAGATTTGGTAAGAAGAGTAAATGGTCATATTGGGGCAGCAAGAAGGTTCTCGATGAGTACAACCAAATCTGTACGTTTAACAATTGCAAATCAGCTTAGTCTGCCAATAACTGATTATGTAAGTCATATTTACAGACACTCCAATAAGCAGCAGCTAGAAAAACTTTACCATCTTTATAACAGATTGGCAAGATATGTATTGAGGTGCAGCTACAGCACCCACCATTGTACAATGTAGAATAAGTTGGATTGGAAATCACTTAATTGGAAGAGTAACTATATTTGGACTAATTTAGTTTGGACAATGCTTAGAAATAATACACCCCAGCACTTGGTACAGAACATTCAAAGACCTAAACATAGTTTAAATTTAAGGAAAAATGGGGCTAGGGACTTGTTACAGCATAGGATAATAAATAACTTTGGCAAAATTACCTATGAATAAAGGGTAGCTAATACATGGAGGGCCGGATATTCAAAAGGGTTGCGCCAGCGCAAGTCCGAAACTGCGCCATACTGCGATATTCAGCAGGAGGCAGCTGCTTCAATCGAAAACATGCTAAGCAAAGCGCAATGCAAATGAAGGCATGCGAAACCTAAGGGGGTGGATCCATGCTATGAAAATAAATGCTATTCGTACAGGCTTGCAATGCACAATAGCGGAACAGCCGGAAGGTGCGCTTACAGCGGAAATGAGCCAAGATAAAAAGGCTCAAGGAAGAGGCGCAAGAACACTACAGGGATGCCAAGTGAGCCAGGGGGAGCGAGAGAGAGGCAGCAAGAGGGAGAAAGAGGGCAGGCCAGGTAGTGTTCAGGCAAACATAAGCAAGGGAAGGTGTGTGGGCCACAGGCTGCAGAGGCCAGCAGGTGTACCCGGTGCAGTGGAGGTAGCAGTCAGGACAGCGGGGGTAACAGAGCAAGATCAGCCAGGGGGGGACACAAGCCAGGGAGATGGACAGTGCCAGCTTCCACATGGAAGCTGTAATGAGGGGGGGCGAGAAGGCATGCTGCATGGGGACATGGCCGTGGAAAGGCCCGTTGGCGGTACACCCCCAACAGGCAGTACCGTGCCCGCATCAGCTTTGAGCTGTACACGGATGTAGAGATCATGGGCCAGTACCACCTGAACAGGGCAATACTGAGGCGGCTCTGTGAGCTGTGCAGTGATGTGATGCAGGCACCCTCACGACGGAGTCACGCTCTGTCAGTGGAGACCAAGGTGACAGCCTACATGTGCCTGCTCGCCACGGGCACCTTCCAGAGGCCAACAGAGGACACCACAGGCATCACACAGTCAGCCACGTCATGCATCCTCACCCAATTCCTCAGCGCACTGCTGCCACATGCTGCGGAGCACATCCATTTCCCCAGCACCGCGGAAGAGCGTACAGCAGACATGCAGGAGTTCCACAGGGTAGCACGTATGCCTGGCGAGCTAGGGGCGATAGACTGCACCCATGTGGCTATTCGCACACCACCTGGCCCCGATGGGGCTGCCTACAGAAACAGGAAGGGCTTCTCGAGTGTCAATTGCCAGGTGGTGTGTGATGCCAGTGGGCGCATAATCAATGTCTGTGCCACACACCCTGGCAGAGCACATGATTCCTTCATATGGCATCAGTCCACACTGTGCCATCAATTTGAGAGTGGGAACATCCCCACAGGCCATCTAGTGGGTGAGTACACATGTGGGAATGGCAATGTTGGGTCAAGGGTGGGAAAGTCACAGGTGCCATGATAGTGGCATACAGGGATGTGGGCGAAATGGACCTGAACATGTCACTAATCACCACCATCTCCACACAGGTGACTGCGGATACCCACTCTGACCCTGGCTGCTCATCTACCCGGTGCACCATGACCCATCGCAATAACGCTACTAATGAGGCACATGCCACCACATAACATCATAGAGTGGGTGTTTGGGATGTAGAGCCTGTTCCGATGCCTAGACACCTCTGGCGGTGCGCTACAGTACAGCCCCTCAAGGGCCTGTGCGATATTCCTGGCCTGTTGTATCCTGCACAACATGGCCAAAGACTGTGGGATAGCTGTACAGGTCAAGGAGGGGGACAGCGATGGGGACACCGGTGACGATGGTGATGAGCAGCCCCTTGGACGGCGGGACCCCCGACTGATCCGGCAGGCCCAGCTGCACTGGGACACCATCACGGAGGAGCATTTCGCATGACACAGGTAAGTCAAGGGGCCATGTACAACCAACACTGTCTAGGCGCAACCCACAGGCACACAGGGTAACACACCAGGGGTGCATGATGGCAAGGGGAGTGGAAGGGTCCAGGCGCACAAACACACCATCAGGGAGGGATAAATAGTTACATGCTATATGGACACACACACACACACACACACACACACACACACACACACAGGCACAAAGCGTACATGGGCAGGTGCACAGCAGAGCAGGAACAGACATGGCAAACACACAGATCCACGGACCACCCACACCACCTGTACTGTCCAAGTATGTGTGTCAAAGCTGGGCACCCTTGCACCTTGGTGCTACAGTACAATGCAGGCATCATCATGCACACGCACCTGTGGACATTTGTCGGGTGGAGTGCGCGGAGGTGGTCGTGTTAGCCGGCGGTGAGCACCCACCAGTGCACTGCCCACCATGACACACATTGCACACAGGGCAGCACCAGACAGGGCCCGCACTGGGAGACAGGTCAGTCAGGTGGCACTGTGCCACAGCCACCTTGGATGCATGGGCGGCCCCGCCGTGACCCAGCAGCACTGGCAGACTGAGCATGGGCCACATGGGGTGGCACCGACGTACCACCAGGGGTCCCACTGCGCGAGCGCGACCTCGCCCGCACAATTGTCTGCAGCATGCCGAACATACCTGCACCAGGTGTGCTCGGGATGCCCACAGCAGAACCCGGCGTCGACAGGTTGGGTGTCGCACGATGCCGGGAACGTGGAGTGGAGAGCGTACTGTGTGGGGTGTGTGGTACAGGGGCACCTGACTGTGTGCCCAATGTGGCCACGACACCGACCACTGCCTGGGTCAGCCTGTCAATGGCGGCGGTCACATCCATCCGCATTTGGACCATCTCTGCAAGGGTACTTGCATTGTCCCTGCTGTGCGCTCCCACATACGCACAGTGCCTCCTGACGTTGCACACGCACATCTGCTGTTACCGATGCCCGCAGCAGGCGGGTGTGCTAGATCAAATGGGTCGCCTGCCTCATCGGCAATCTCCCCCAGTGTGGAAGGCCCTGATGCTCAACACCCCTTGAGGGTGGGCACTGTTCACCAGGAACAGGTATGGCCATGGCAACAGGCGGTGTGCATGGGCCACCGCTGAACCCTGTACCCCCAGACTTGGTGGGTGACTGCTGCTGCTGCCCCCCCAACTGCTGTGCCCCAGGGTCCAGTTGTTCCACCGCTGTGTCCGCAACAGTGCCAGAGGCCTGCACAACCACCGGTGCTGCCCCACCAGTGCTGACAGGCACAGCCTGGGACTGTGCTGACGTGCTGGCACACACATTGGAACCAGCTAGGTCCAGGGGCACGTGCTGTCCTGCTGTGTTTCCGTCATGTGACACACATGTGTCACTGCCCATTGCAGTCCTTGCATCATCAATGGTGCAGGTCAGTGCAACAGCAACAGTCACAGCGTGCTGGCATGCCTGCATGCCAGACTGCTGGGACACAGGATGTGCACCCCCCACATCTGACTCACCGACACCCGAGATGGCAGCCAGGTGTGCACACTGCTGCAGAGCAAGCCGGCTGGATGCAGAGGTGGATGGACCCTCCTCCAACTCCGGCAGATCGTCCACACCACTTGGACCCACCACCACTGTCCCATGCAGCCGCATAGGATCTGTAACAGAAAGTGAGAACATGTTAGTGCATGTGATCACCTTCCCCCACCACCACTACCATGTCATACCGTGCAGTGCTGGGCTTCCACCTGTCTGGAAGCCACCTCAGATCGCCCTCGATGGCACTTACGCTGCATGGATGCAGCCAGACGGTCCTCCGCCGGGGTCAGCTGCACCACCTCTGGCTGGCCCCCGCCCATGGCTGTGCGCGCCACCCTGAGGGCTGCCACCTTCTCTTTCACCCGTCGTTTGTCGGTCCTCATCTTCTTTTTGCATTCCTGCACGGAGCGCTGGTGGCTTCCGTGCAGGTTTATGGCATGTGCTACCTCCACCCATGCAGCAGCACGGGCCTGCGGGGTGCCCCACCGTCCACTGAAAGTGGCTCCTCTTCCAGGTAGGCCTGGAAGAGTGCCTCAATCTCAACCTTCATGAAGTTGGCTTCCTCTTCGCCCACCATCATCGTCATCACCGGTCCTTGTTCAGCCATTTCGGTCTGTATGGGTGGAAGTGGACACCTGTCACTGTGCAGTTTACAGCATTATCCCATGAGCATAGCCCAGAACATCCCACAGCATGCAACTCACCTCTCAGCTGCAGTAACCGAATCTGGCCACCGTAGACCACTGTCGCACATTTATAGCGCAATGCATGCAAATTAGGTGTGGAGTAACTTTAATGAGATGCAAATCGCGCCACTGTGCCTTTGAATGGCTGATCAGTTGATTTGCATATGTCGGCTGAATATCGCGCTGTTGCGCTTTGCGCAATAGGGTTGATCCTGCTGAGCCAATGGCGCATGTCTGTGACTGCACAGTACACCGCATTGCGCATGCCCGGGTAGCTTACGCAGGCGTCTGCCATGCTACTGATGTGCTGTGTGCGACGAGCAGTGCAGGACACGGCCACCATTGTGCCAGTGGCGCTGCAGCGCTGGTCACCTCATAGCGCTGTGGCACAACTGCGCAATAGTACACTGTGGCACTGGCACGCAGGTGACCGATTGCGCAGGACGTGTAGATGTCCGATGGCACTGTGCGTGGCCTTGCGCCACAGACCCCTGACCTTGTACCCGACCTTTGCCCCCTGGCGCTGTTCATCTGGCATGTGTGCGGCTCTGTAGGCGCAATGTGAACGACAGTGCTATACGAAACAGTCGATAGAGGAACTAATGTGTTCTATTGCGCAACATTTCCACAGGCAGTTGCGCTGCAGGCGTGCTATTGCCTATTATACAACTCCAGTAATGGCACACAGGAGAGCTCACAGAGGTCCGTTGGAGGTGGCCAACCTGGTGGCTGTGGTGGAGCCTCACTTTGGGCCACTGTTTGGGGGAGAACCCCTCAACATGGCATGCACCCATGTGTGGCAGCAGGTGGCCACTGCACTGGAGCAGGTCACAGGGCGGTGCAGGACGGCAGAACAGTTCAGGCACCGCTATAGTGACCTCCGCAGGAGGGAGCAGGCACTGCTGGAACGCCTCAGGTCCCATGCCAGGAGGGGCATTGTGCCTAGGCCAGGTGGGTGACCCATCTATGCACCTGTATTGTCCGTAGGGGTGTGACTGTGTATTGGTGGCGGTGCATGGGGAGGGCTCTACCATGGTTGGCTGTGTCAGTGTGTGCAGGTGTGTGGTGCATGGGTCTGGCTGTGCGGGCAGGCACACTCACTGGGGCAGGGGGCTGTCTGCTTTGGGTTCACACTGATGTGTTTCTCAACATTTGTCCCCACAGGCGTGGAGGCGGAGGCAGGCCCTGGCTGAGGAGGGCTGTGGCGGGGCACAGGTGGCAGCCAGAGGTGGCATGATGGTTGGGCCACAGCGGCAGCAGCAGGAGCAGCAGCAGCAGCAGCAGCCACAGCTGCTTGATGAGGGTGAGTGTCATTACATCATGGATGCTATTGCATGCTGGTGGGGGAGGCATGACCACCAGCCATGGACAACGCAACCATGCACGACACAGGTGACAGTCATCACTGTCCAGTATCACTGCATGTTTGTGTGTGCGTCATTGGTGGTCCATGCATGCACTGGGCACATGGCTGTGGAACTAGCATCCCACCACATAGCCACGTCACTTGACAGCCTTGGTTGTGCTGTGATGGACATGGGCAGTGTGTTGTGTGCAGTGGTACACATAGCTGGTGCTGCTGCCTGG
The DNA here is from genome assembly GCA_016271365.2 of Neoceratodus forsteri. Lineage (NCBI taxonomy): Eukaryota > Metazoa > Chordata > Ceratodontiformes > Ceratodontidae > Neoceratodus > Neoceratodus forsteri. The sequence goes on along the minus strand of CM057456.1, from coordinate 601,665,477 downwards.
TTGGGCGTGTCTTGTGCCGGTCACTGTGGTGGTGCATACCATCACAGGTGCAGAAACGCTGGCTATATGCCTTGCATGATGGGTGGGGTTCAAGGATGGACAGTCACAGCCATTGACTCTGTTCCCTGTCCTAGGTATCCAACTCCTGTGACGCATGGAACGTTCCCTACAGCGGCTGACGCGTGTGTCGATTGCCACTCTTGACATTCTCAGCGAAATGCAGTGCCATGGCGTGAGGCACCGTAGGAGGCTCCGGGACCAGCAACTGGCAGCAGAAGGGCAGCCTGCCAGGCGCTAGCTGCGCATCACCTTCCCACTTCACCCATCCCTCACACCCTGCATTCCCTCTCCCAGTTGTTCACCCCTACCCCTTACCCACCCCTACCTTGTACCCCTACCCTTTATATTGTAAATATGTAAATAGTTCTGTTTGTTCCTTTTGGTGTTGTACATTTATTGGTTTGAATATATATATATTTTGTTATGAATACTGTGGTGGTCTCTGATTTGCAGCTGGCTATGGGTGCTCAGTTGCAGTGGTGTGCATGGCATCTGGGGTGGTATTGTCCTGGGTATGTGTGTGTGTGTGTGTGTGTGCATGGGAGGTGTCTCGGTGTGGGAGTGGCTTTCAGTCAGTCTTTCGTCTGCTGCCGCCCTGCTGCTGGGTGCTCATGGTGGGTCTGGCTTGTATGGTTCTGTGGTACACGAGGTTGCAGTGTGCCTGGGGATGCATGGGATTCCTGCAGTGACAGTCCTGCACATGGGTGGTGTCTTGGGGTCACAGTGCAGGGTGTGCTATACACAAGGGGGGCTGCTGTGCACTGTGCTTGTCGACCCCCATGGTGGCAGTCTCAGCCTGCCAGTGGGTGTGCTGGGGCAACATGGCCCTGCTGTGCTTGTTGGCTTGTCCCCATGGGCGGTGGATATTCCATCCCTCCCCAGTGATGCTGTGCTTGGGTGTGGGTGTATTGTTAGTTCTGCAGTGTGTTCCTGTGCCCATCTGTGGCATGGGTGGTGGGCCCCAGCCTACCTCCTGGTTGTGCAGTTCCATTGCTCTGCTGCTGGGGGCTTTCTGCTTGCGCTTATGGCACCTCTGGACTGCTCAGCTGGGCTGGCCTTGTTGCGCTATGGCGCATCATATCTACTCAGCTTCCCCTTCCTGGTTGCGCTATAAGCAGGTTGTGCAATATTCAGATGTTGGCTGGATGCATTGGCCTTCTGCTCCATGTTTGAATATCGCGCCTATTGTGCATTGCGCAATGGACTTGTGCTTGCTCCTGCTCTTGCACAAATTGTGGGCGCAGTTTGAATATCCGGCCCGGAATGCATTGCCCCCAGATTTAAGAAATTTAGAACTTTCAAAATTTAGTTTTAAAACAAAGATTGGACAGCATTTTAGTCTCAGATGTGAGTGTAACTGAACAACTTGTATAGTCTTTACTGTTTGTAGTAATATTTATTACATATGTCATAACTGTGTGTTTGTACTATTGACTGTATGATTTATAAGGTATGTTCCTAAGCCTATTGTAATCTGTGGAAACTTGAAACTTGTATAAAATGTTTGCTGCACAGGTACACCTTGGAAATATGGCATTAATTGTCCTAACGGTGTTATACTGTATAAATAAAATTTTTACTACTACACTCCTCTGCTGGGCAATCAGCCTTTTTCTATGGTCTCCCTTTACTACTACTCCATTCTTCTTCCATTTCACTACCTCCACTGTTTCCCTAAGGTACCAGCTGAAACTCCTCCCCCTGCTCCTGTTTTCCACCTATTTGACTGTACTACTTACTACACAAGCCTCCTACCCCAGTGTAGGTGTGACTGAATTGTTTGATTTTAGCTGCTTGCTCTTATTGTCTTTACTCCTTTTTTAATCATGTACTCTATTCCACTTTACTGTAACTGTGAACTGTGTCAGTGTTATGTAATTGCATTTAACTGTGTACTGTGTCCATGCTATGTATTTGCCTCCCCTGTTCTCTTCCCCTAGGTCACATCTGGAAATGAGCTTTGGCTCAGTGTGCCTTTCCCGGTCACCAATTTTCAAATAAATTAATAAATCTCATTTGTAAAATTATGCTTGTGTCTATAGATCAGGCCCAAATGTTACATTTTACCACTGAGTCCACATGTAAGGAAAAAGACAATGTGGGTTCAGATAAATTCCTAAATATTTAAAGACTTGAACTTGCTAAATCAAATCACCGCTAGGTGTGGAGATGCAAAACCTAGAATTTTCCTTCAAGCTATGACTACTCCCAAACAGTACCATTTTTGTATTTTTGGAGTTAATAACAAGATTATTTACTGCAGATTCTTCTCATGTGTAGCTTAGTCACAATGAACAGTAAAAATGTCTGTATCATATTGTTTTGGAGCAATCATAAACCTTAAGAACAGTGCTGATAAGCAAACTACACAACAGAGGCCCCAGGATAGATCCCTGTGAGACTCCTGTTACTAGTGACTGTAATCTGGAGCATGCATCACCACATCTAACTTTTTGGGATTTTTTTGCCAGGTTGCTTCTGACTACAGGCCTAATTCCATAGGTTTTCTAATTAGTAGATTAGAAATCAAAGGCCTTTGATGAGGTTGGGACTGATGGAACCACAGGCATATGCCCTGATGAAGCTCTGCAAACGTGAGGATACTTTAGCTTTAGGTGGTTTATTAATGAATTAATGAAGTCTGACAGAGATTTCCCACTGCTTGTAGTGCTGTTTCACAATGTACACACTGCCTTTTGCCGTCCTCTGTTATCAAGTAAAATGCAACCACACCACACTCTTACTGTTGTGGGCACCTCTCATGTGGGTTAATACCACCACTGGCACAACTACTGTTTTTGGCCCCCACTAGGCTTTGCTTTTTGGACCTGCTGTGAGTGAGTTTTCCACTGTTACCACTGATTATGACTCTACTCCTGTACCAATCTGCAGGTCAGGATGGGATGTAGTCTGCTGAACATAATGTCGTAGGACAGCTTGCCAAGTTATTTAGTGGGAAAAGACCCAGATGCTTCTTTCTGTTGCCACCAGTGTCACCTCTGGAGGTTAAGGGTTTCTTGCTACCTGTCTTTCTTAGTTTATGAAATTTGAGGTAACGTCCATAGTCTACAATCCCCTGATGTTCTCTGCATGACTGAATCTTGGCTCTCTGCCAGGATCCCTGATTCTTCCCTCTCCATCCCTCATTTCTTTCAACCTACTTTGCCAGGACTGTGGTAAACATGGAGGCGGCATGGCAATCTATACTAGGCAATCCCTCTTGTGTTCCATCTCTCACCGTGAACCTGCCCTTCTTCCCATGAGCTTCTCATCGTCCTTCTCTCCCTTCCCTCCACCCTCCCAATCAATATTGGAGTATTTTATAGTCCCCCAAAAGTAGCTCACAACTTCATAGTGGAGTGCATCTCCACCATTTCCTCTCTCACAATTAAGGGTGAGATCACCTGGACTGGCTCTCCCCTACCTCCAAATCCACCACCCTAAAAATTGAATCACTCAACCTCACCCAGATGATCTCTGAGCCAACTCACCTTAACCCTAAATCCCCAAACCACTCTCTACTTGACTGGGTACTCACCTCCCACTGCATCTCTGCTGCTGTCACACTCCCTGATGTCCTCAGCGATCACTGTATCACATTCTGCATAAGAAAAACGTCTATCCCCCAATCTACTTCAAAATATATTTGGTATCACCCTCTCTGCAATCTAGACTCATCTTCCCTCCTCCACGACCTATCCCTAACTGACTGGTCTCCTTATTTGCAGCCACTGACATAGGCATGGCTCTCCAGTTTTTCTCTGATACCTTAACTCGTATCTGGGATATCCACGCTCCCCTAAAAAAGGCTTGAGTAAAATGTCACCACCACCCTTGGATAACTCCTGACCTCCTCTCCATGTGTAAAACCTGGGACAAGCTTTGGGATAACTCAAAGGCTTCCCTTCTACCCTCTCACCTTCAACAATACAAGACCCATAGACATACCTGCACCAAGGCCACTAGATTTGCCAAGACAAGCTTCTTCAAGTCCCAACTGCAGGCGAGTTCAAATTCCCCATCTAACTTCTGGAAAGTTATCCATTCCCTCCTAGATCCACTTGTCTCTCAAGCCCCCTTAGTCCTAAAACATGAAGGCTCAACAGTATTTGATCCTTCATCAATCGCCAACACCTTTAACACCTCTTTTTACAACTAGTGCTCTTCCTGACCACCCCATTCCTACCTCAGCTGAACCCCCACCCACTCCTTCTGACACCGGTTTTACCTTCCCCTCATCTCCTCCCAGGAGGTCTACCAGGCACTAATGGCACTCATCTCTACTAAAACCAGCCTTTACCCTATGATTCTTGGCACATCAGCACCCGCTATTGCTGCCCCCCTTGCTCATCTCCTTCACCTCTCCCTCACCATCAGTTCTGTCCCCCAAGACTGGTAAGAGGCCAAGGTACTTCCCCTCAACAAAGGCGGAGATCCCACATCGCTTGGAAACTATAGGCCAATTTCCCTCCTTCCTGCCATTGGCAAACTCCAGGAGTCTCTTATTTTCTCTAGGCTCCTGGAATACCTTACTGTCATGGATAGTCTCTCACCTTACCAATCAGGCTTCAGGAAGCAGCATTCCATGGTCTCCTTCCTGCTTCGAGTCACTGACCATATCCAGTCTGCAGTAGACAAAGGCCAAGTCACTGCTGTCATTTTTGTGGACCTGATAAAGGCCTTTGATTCCATTTCCCACATCCTTATCCAAAAGCTACATTCCTCCAGCCTAGTGCCATCTGCCATTAAACTGGTTCCGGTCATATTTTCAAAACAGACAACAATCTGTTCAAGCCGGAAGCGCCATCTCCTCTTCCTTCCCTATCCAAACTGGCATCCCCCAGGGTTCAATACTTGTCCCTATTCTATTTTATTTATTTATAAATTACCTCCCATTCCTCTGCTCCCCTTCCCAAATCCGTATATATGCAGAAGACACCATGATTTACCTCTCTGGTTCAACTGCTGCTGAAGTGACTGCCCTCCTGCAGTGCGACTTCGATAAGGTGCAGCACTGATTTTGGCATAATTAACTCAAATTAAATTAAAAAAAAACTGTATCTATGTTCTTTGGGTCTAGGCAAAAACTATCCAAATCTCTGAACTATCCAACATTTATTACCCTTGAAGGCTCTCCCTTGGATACAGTTAACTCCTTCAAGTACCTCGGGGTCTGGTTGGACAGCAGCCTTGACTTCTCTGCCCACATTGATTCCATTTGCACTAAACTTTGTCCTAAACTCGGTGCCCTCTATTGCCACAAAGACTGTCTCCCTTTGCCAACCCACCGTGATCTGGTTACCAAGACTATATTACCCATAATCGAATATGCCATTATTGTCTATGGCTCTGCTACTGAAACCTCCCTTGCTAGACTCATCACTTTACTAAACTCTTTCTGTAGCTTTGCCACCTACTCGCCCCCCCCCCACTCACCACTGTCTCCTTTACTCCTCCCTATCCCTTATGCCCCTACCTGCTAAGTATCAGGTCCACAGCCTCTCCTTCAATGCCAAATTCTGGTTTGGGACCCTCCCCCCACCTCAACTCCTGCCTATCCCCTGCAAACTCGGCCACTTATTCTCTTCATTCTAGGGATGCTCGAACCTTCTCCCTTCCCCATCCACACACTTGCTTAAGCCAAGCAGCTTTCTCCTACCATCTCCCTCACCTCTGGAATCAGCTTCCCTGTAATATTCACCATTCCTTTCCCGCTGCCCTGAAATCTAAACTCCAAACGTTACATTCCACTAGTTGCTCTTGTCACCCCCATCCTCCTTCCTCCCCTCCACCCCCCTAGCCAACCCCTCTCCCTCTATTGCATGCTACTCCATTCTCCACGCTAGGCATCCTAGGCCCCAGATCTTACCTCCTGTCACTTAGCTCTCTGTCCTATACCAACTTAACCCTTCTCTGTCTGCTTGTAATTTGTATGAAACAGTGTTTCTTTCCTCACCCATCCTGTACCACACTGCACTTTAGTGTCTAGTTTATTTGTATTTAGTCCTTTTGCTACTGTGAATTATTTCTCATTTTGCTATCTTGAATTGTGATCCATACTATTGTATTAATTCCCTTTGCAATTGTATATATTCTTGTACTACTTTCTCCAATTTATAGTCTGTACAAAATCTGCCTTTCTGTACCTTATCCAAATGTTTTGTTGCCCTGTATTGTGTATTGTGTTCTCTCACTCAGGTCACACCTGGAAATCAGCCTTGGCTCAGTGTGCCTTTTCCAGTTACCAGTTTTTAAATAAATAAATAAAATAATCTTCCACATCACCAAAGCTGCGTAGATGTATCCTATCAGATGACATGTCAGTTTACAAATCCTGTGGTGGTGGGAAGTACTCAGACTCTGTCAAGTGTTCCTCCTCATCCTCACTATCATGTTCTAGAGGGGAGACAGGCTGAGAAACAGGAGGGGTCACAGTAGGGGTAGGCACAATGGTAACTGTCTTGGTATTAGCTAGGGTTACAGTGGTAGGAGTGGTCAGTGTCACAGTAGCAGTACTGGTTGTCAGGGTCACAACTGAAGGTGAGGCTTTGGCCAGAGTAGTAGCAGGAGTGGTCTTAGTCACAGTGGCAGGATTGGTCTCTGTTACAGTGGTTGCCAGGGCCTCAGTGGCAGCAGTAGTAGCTGTGACAGTTACGGATAGGAAAGTTACAGCAGTGGTGATGGTGAATGCTGAGATGCCAGTTGTACTGGTGGAAGTGACACTTCCAAGGGATGAAGACACATTGGTGGTATAAGTGGGGGTTAATAAGAGCAATGTTCTCCTACTGGCACTTCTCGTTCAACTAATTTCAGAGGTGCCACCCATACTGCTACTGCTCAAAGCGGCAGGCTTCAAAAGGGTCAAAATAATTTGGTGCAGCGAATGTGCCCTTACTGTAACTTAGCAGTGTGCTCATTCTTACCGTCACCTGCTTGCTGTTCAATTGCAGGTTTGCTAGGACTGGACCATGTATGTTTTCAACCTCCTCTACCTGCCACAGTATTGCCAGACAACTAAATGAGGAGGACACAGGACACCACTTGCAAAACAGTGCAAATTCAGAGAAACCCACTGAGAAGTGATTCCCATGTGCACACACACAAAGCTGTGTGCACACAGAAATAAATGGCAGCAACCCTAGAAGATGTGGGAGTCAGCTGACAACCCTTCTCATTTTCATTCATGGAACCTGAGCCTGGATTTCATACAAGTAGATATTATTTATTATTAATACAGCAGAAGCAGTGAGCTAAGCAAGTCAGTTCAACAAAAGTCAAGCTTGACTACTGAATGTAGTAAAGAAAGTTTGAAAAAAGACCTTGCATACAATTTTCTAATATGAAACACCATAAAATGTTTCTAAACACGGTGGTGTGATTTTTCTTTAAACCCTTTTACAGTTTGGTTCAGTTTTACATGCACAAAGCCACGTACACAAACAGTAAAAACAGCAGCTGCCCTTAAGTGATGAAAGTCAGCCGATTGCCCTCTGCCCTTTCACACATGGAACCCGATGAAGCACGACAGTTCGACGTGTGAAACGTAAGACGTGATGGCGTTCATTGCTGCCACCATGGTAGTGGGTTGCTTGGAGCTGTAAGACATCTTTTTATGCACTTTGGCACTTTAAATAAATTAACAAGATATTTGACCTTAGATTTGAGTGCTCTGCTTCTTTTTGACTATTCTGGGTTACAAACAAGAAGAACTTAATTATTACGAATACAGCAGAAGCAGTAAGCTGAGCAAGTCAGTAGTACCTAAGCCTGACTACTGAATGTGGCACACATAAAGTGTGAAAAAAGGCCTTTAAAATTTTTCTAATATTATGAAATATTAAAAATCTATCCCTAACCACAATGCCGAATGTTTGCTTGCTGGCATTAGCAGTGAAAGTGCAGGAGTTAGACAGATGCAGTATAGTAATGGCATTGAAGTATTGAACTGACGCCAACTCCACCCTCACCCTGTAGAGATGGACAGGCATTGAGGTGTGCCTTTGGGTCATCGCCCATGACAGTCACGACATTTCACCTCACCCTACCCTTCAGACACTGACAAGTGTTGAGGTGTGCCTTGGGTTGTTTGGGCTTTACATTCACCTCATTCCATAAGGAAATATACTGAAATGGGCGCAGTATAGGAGAATGGGGTGAACACTGGGGGCAAAGGGTTCAAGGCGCACCTCGATGCCTGTCACTGGCTGGAGGGTGGGGGTGGGGGGTGCAATGGCATGAGCATTACTGTCGACAATCCCATGTCACACCCCTGATACCTGTCAGTGCCTACAGGGTAGGGCATTATGGTAGAAAACCCTAATGCCCTGGGCATTTTCTGGTATTTTTACTCCAAGTTTTCCACATGGGCTTTTTGTGACCCCACCGCATGAACAGTAACACTATCAGTTCATTAGGTGAAAGGTGATTTTGCACAGAGACTGTGCCATTTGGTGGCACAGGTGCAAAAACACATTTCGAACAGGATGTGAAAAGTGACAGATGTACTATTAATGAGGAGGTGTAAAAAATGGCATTGTTGAAAATCTGCTGCGAAAATATAAAGAAACTGGTGAAGTCACAAGCGTGCATAGAAACTGCGCAATGTACACCCGTAATGTAATTAGTTTGAGGATTTTTTACAGCAGATTTTCAACATATGCATTTTGGGACCTTCGCTCATGAACAGTGTTACTGTAATTTTCTTAATCTATCCCGAACACTAATTTCCCCGAGTGACCACGCTATTCTACGCTAGAAGTATGAAAACACATTTCAGCCTGAGTGTGAAAAATGACAGCTGCACTGTTCATGAGGAGGTGTGAAAAAATGTCAATGTTGAAAATCTGGACTGAAAATATTACAAATTCATGAACTTACGAGGGTGTGTGTAAATTGCACAATGCAAGCAAGTAACACAGTCATTTTATCGACTTTCGTCACCAAATTTTCAACATAGCCATTTTTAAACATCTGCTCATGAACAGTGTCACTGTGATTTTCTTAACGTGTCTCGAACATTGATTTCGCAAACTGAACGTGCCAATGTGCGCTACATGTGCGAAAACACATTTTGAGTGAGATGTGAAAAATTACAGCTGTACTGTTCATAAGGCAGTGTGGTAAAATGGCAATGTTGAAAATCTGGAGTGAAAATATTACAGATTCTCAAAGTTATGAGCGTGAGTAGGAACTGCGCAACGCACGCTCATAAAGCAGTCATTTTGGGAAATTTTTTCACCAAATTTTCAACATAGGATTTTTGGAGGCCTACCTCATGAACTGTGATACTGTCATTTTGTAAATCGGTCCCGAAAGGTAGTTCTGTGCAGTGACCGTGAAATCACCTTTCGGAACCAAATAACAAAATGACAGTGACTGAGTTCATGAGGTGGGGTCCCAAGAACCCTATGTTGAAAATTTGGTGAAAAAATTCCCAAAAATGCCTAAGATATGTGCCAAAGTTGAAAAAAAAAAAACATTTATGCCATTATAAAGCTTACCAGCATTTCTTCAGTTCGCAGTTGGCTTGGAAGAGTGCAGACGTGTTCCCGGTCCACCAAAGATTGTCACGCCGCGCCTCGGAGGTAAGTATGGGGTGAGGTGGGGTGCGGGGAGGTGGGGCACCAGAGGGTGGGTGTGGTTTGGGGTGGGGGGCCAGACAGTCAGCGAGGACCGTTTTTCTTACAGGTGATGTTTTGTTCTGGTTTTGAAGACGATGCAGACTTTTGCCACGCTGGTGTGGGCTCCCAGCGTGGCAGCTGGAAGGTTATTTGGGGGCAGTGGAGCCAATGGGGATTGGGCACTCCTGTCGGCCATACGGACTGTTGCCACGCTGGGGTGGGGCTCCCAGCATGGCACCTGGAGAGTCTGTTGGGCAGCAGAGCCAGCGGGTTAGGCACCCCGTCGGCCGCCACAGTGTGTGGGGGAGGCGCGTAGCAGGCATGCTGGGGTTGACTTCAGCATGCTACTTGGGCTCGTTTGTTGGGGGATGGAGCTGTCTATGACAGCTGTTCCAATGCAGTGCCGACGTGTATGCACTTTGCATACTGCCAACGGCAGTATGCAAATTGCCTAAACGTTACCACCACTGATTGTAGCGGTGTTTTGCTTGGAACTGTATGCCACTGCATCTGAGCTGCTGTCATAGACAGCTCAGACATTTATTGGTGCAGTGAGGGCACGCCTGTGAGAAGGAGCAGGCATTGGAAGCGAGGGGGCACACCTACGAAACTTTGTATGTTGGCACTATGTTTCTTGCACATGCGTGCAAGCAAACATAAAAAGACTTTTACAATTAGGTTTGGTTTTACACATACAGTCATGCATACACAACAGAAAAAAACCACAGCCACCTGGAAGTGGTTGAAGCCAGTTGTCTGTCCTCCGCACTTGCACAAGTGGACGCAAGCCTGAGATCCACAGAAGAAAAGAATATTTTTTATAATACAGCAGCAGTGATCCATACTTCACTGGGCCTATGCATCTTGGTATAGTGTTATGCTTGTGTAACATAAATAATCTTTGGCTGTTTGCCTCTCTATCCATGGGATGTACCACCCTGTAGGGGTACGAAGGCAAGGAACCCTAGAAGAGGGTTCCACCCCTAGAGGTGCCACGGGAATGATTCCCTTGGCTAAAGGTACCTTGGGAAGAAGCCCATGGGAGAGAGAGAGACAAGCTGCTGGAGGAGGAGGGGAGGATGGTGGGGCAGCAAAAAAGACTGAGGGAGCAGTGAGGAGGAGCGGCCCTTATAAGGCCTGAGCAGGGGCATGGTTAGTTGCTCTGCCCCATTGAACTACAGGCATAGCCTTCCAATTCAATGGGCATACGCAACTTGATACAGTGTTATGCTTGCGTAACATAGATAATCTTTGGTTGTTCGCCTCTCTGTCCATGGGATGTACCACCCTATAGAGGAATGAAGGCAAGGAACCCTAGAAGAGGGTTCCACCCCAGAGGTGCCACTGGAATGATTCCCTTGGCTAAAGGTACCTTAGGAAGGAGCCCAAAAAGAGTGTGGAACAGCACATATGAGGTGCTGCATGCTTATCTGAATTACAGACCTGTACGTAGGTCTGTAGGTGATATGGACAGGAGCTTGAGTAGAGTAGGCAGGAGGCAATGGATGAATAGTGACCCACTCATAGGTCTGAATGTAAGGCACAGAAGCATGACTTCCTAAGGAGAGAGGGAACAGCCACAGGGCAGAGAGGGAATAGCTATGGGGCCACCATCCGTCTCCATCCAACAGCAGAAACCTGACTACATAACCTAGAGAATAGTACTACACCTATCTAAGTGAGACGACCATTGGAAATATTACTACATCTATGTAAGTGGGATGGCCATTGGCATGGAGGAGAGGAAAAATTCCCTTTGAGGAGGAAACCTCTGAGGATCTAAGGCCTAGGTCGCCTTCCCTCCAGGCTTCAGGGCATTTTGATTTAGTGATGGCTCTGCTACTGAAATTTAGTAGGCCAATCCTGGGGTGGATTTTCAATTTAGGGGAACAGTCTTACCCTATCCCTCTAACAGGAATGTCGTGAAGGGTTGCGAGCAACACAGGGCACACAGTGCCAACCTCCAAGGCAGGAGGAGGAGGAGAGTAATGACTGCTGAAGCATTCAGCCGACCTACCGATCTAAGAACAAACCAGGTGAAACAGAGTCAATCGTGGGGAGAATACCTTAAAGGGTACCTCTGAACCCGCTCGGGCAACTAAATGAGCTCTTCCCATGACAGCTCCACCCCTCACTGCTGAAGTCATAAATTTTACAACAAGAGGTGCCGTCGGTACGGTTGATGACTGAAGGTCCTCCTGAGGTGAGGACATTCCCACTATGGGCCAGATGAGAAGGACCCCACTCTGAGCTTCGCATGCTCAAGATGCGGACTTCGTGGGTGCAGAGCAAGACTGTCAGCTGCAGTCTAGCCCTGAGCCATGGCAGTAATGGACATGGTTGGCATGTCTCCGAATGGAGAAAGTACGATGAGATGTAGCGTGGAGCTGTACGTGGGTCATGCTCGTATATTCAATCATGATGGATAGACCTTGACGTAGGTCAGATAGAGCAATGGGGACCCTGATGTGGGTCTAGATAAGGCAGATAGAAATTTGTCACCACAGGAATGCATGCCAACCAGGTCCATTAAGCCAAACTGGGAGTGAATTGTACTTTTACTAGTGGGAGAGATGGTAATGGTTGGGCAAAACCCAGAGCCAACAGTGAGATAGGAGGAGGCTGCAAAGCCAGTAAGTGAAGAAGTGAGGCTCGAGAATAAATAGATTTGACATGCCGAGTGTGGTAAATGTCAGGAAGGCTGGAATGTGCACAATTACTGAAAGTGCCATGGGCTGCAGCGAGCGGTAGGAGGAGGGCTATCCTGAGCATAAGTAGAAAGTGGGGCTGATAGGAGGCTGTGTGAAACCCATGGAGGCTATAGGGAGCTGCAGGAGGACCCATGCATTGGCCAATTGCCCCAATATCATGAAGGTAACATGGAGCAGCAGCAGAAAGCCAGGTGAGCCAGCGACTGATGGAAATATGCAAAACATATAATGCTGCCCCTGCAACTTGAAGCCATGATGTCTGCTGTGACAACATATTCCCCTGCCGTGGGAAAAACAGAGAAGCTACAAACTAGGCACTGTTGACAACAAACGGTAATTAAAATTTAAGATAAATTAATTGATTAAATGCCAGCAGCTGTAGCTGGACTGACGTGCACTGGGGTAAAGTACGGAGTCAGGTAATCACTGGTAGCCAGCCAAGCAAACATGAAGATAAATAAATGAGTCGGTGTAGCTGCAATAAATAGCTTCAGGTGCACTGTGAGACTATTCTGTTGGCTAATTAAACATTAGATAAAATAACATGAGTTAATGGCTAAGTCATGGAGTAGAATACATAGCAGGTAAGTGTATGAATAATGCATACCGAGAGTAGGGAGGAAACCCCAAAATAGCCATGGCAGAGGAGCAGGAGGGGAAGAGTTAGAGACAAGCAAGAGAAATCTGTGCCTGCCAAAGTGGGCTGACAGGGTCCAGGATGGAAGAGAAATCAAGCACTGAGGACAACATCAGGACAGGCGAGGAGGCAGCAGAGAGGCTAACAGCGTTCAGATGGGCACAGAACAGAAGGAGGGTGGAAGCGATGGGAGAGGAAGGCAGCAGCAGATGAGCAGCCAGCAGGAAACAATGGAAGGACCCCCAAAAATGTGTACCCACAAATGGGATCCCATTGGCAGGTAGGGGCCGGGCAGCCCCCAGTTGAAACACAAAACAAAAACGCACATTCAGTGAGGGCACGACCAGAAGGTCATGCCAAAACCAGCTCCAGCCAACAGTTTCCAGGCAAGGGGGCAATAGAACATTGGGAGGACACCAACAGAAGCGGGAGATGTGGTGGAGTGGCTGCTGTGAGTGGCAGGCCAGACAACAATGTGAGGGAGCAGGGGGATGTGGCACAAACTGGAGGGAGCGAGGAGGGGAACAGACAAACAGCCGCGAGTGAGCGGCAACAAGAGGGGGATCAGGGAGAACCGATAAACAGCCACAGGGCAAGCAGCATGGGGGGGGATGAGGAGTGAGAGGAGAGAGGCAGGGTGAAGCAGAAGCAGCAGCCAGAGGCAGACAAAGACAGGATCGCAAACCAAGGACAGCAGAAACCAAACAAACTGAGGTAGAAAGGAGCAGAAATGAGCAACAGACAAGTGCAGGGAGATGGTAGAGCGACAGAGCCTCTGGCCACAGCAAAAAAATGATTATGGGAGCAGTGAGGAGGAGTGGCCCTTATAAGGCCTGAGCAGGGTCGTGGTTAGTTGCTCCATCCCATTGAACTGCAGGCATAGCCTTCCAAAAATCAATTACCAGCAAGCCTGACTACTGATTGTAAATGTTGCAGACAAATGTCTGAAAAAGAGTAAAATAAAAACACCCTTTGACTAGGGATGGGCTAACCATCGGGTAGCTGGAGTAGGTAGGTCGGGTATCAGTGTTTTATGGGTTAGATAGGGTAGTTCGGGTAATTTACTACCCTACTCATCCTAACAGTAAACTTTGTGGGTCAAGTACAGTGGACATGGGTACCGGGGCAAGTAACGAGTAATTTTTTTAAAACAGGTAGCCTGTGGGGTCCTGGGACTCGTCCAAGGTTTGAAACAGGCATAAAAGGGCAGCCTGTGGGGTCCTGACAGCAGAAAGGAGCACATGAAACCAGCCTGACAATCCGATTGGTCAGTGCTGGTGTCTGTACTAAATGTCTGCTGTGTGACAGTGCAGATAGCAGCAGACTTTCTTGGGAGAGGGAGAAATTGGTGTTCGCTCTGCAGCCGCGGCTGTGGCCACAAAAACTGAAAAGTTAACGTAAAAAAAAAAACAAGGCACAAGTTTACTCCACAGAGGAGCAAGGGTTGGGAACTAAAGGGGGAATAATCTGCTGATCCAGTGCAGTACTAGGGAGAGAAGGAGGAGGGGGGAGGTGCTCGTTGCTGGCCTGGTAGCAGCAGCTGTATTTTACACACTGTTTGTTAGGTATCTGCCCTGAGACATAGTAGTTAGTGTGTCTCATCGCTGCAGTATATGAAAGCCACTTTTAGGCTGTATTACAGACTGTTAGGTGCCCCGAGCCCTGTCTGTGACATAGCAACTCTGTGTGTCTCTGCAGTACAGTGAAAGCCTTTAGGCTGTATAACACACTGTCTGTTAGATGCCCTGAGCTCTTTAGTGACTCTGTGTGTCTCTGCAGTATAGTGAAAGCCATTTATGCTGTATTAAACAGTGTCTGTTAGGTGCCCTGAGCCCTGTCTGTGACATACTGTAGCTGCTCTGTGTGTCTCTGCAGTATGATGAAAGCCATTTAGGCATTATTTACACAATGTCTATTGTTAGGTGCCCTGAGTCCTGCCAGGGACATAGCTACTATGTGCCTCGGCAGTATAGTGAAAGCCATTTAAGCTGTATTACACACTGTTAGGTGCCCCAAGCCCTGTCTGTGACATAACAACTCTGCTTCTCTCTGCAGTATATGAAAGCCATTTTGGCTGTATTACACACTGTCTGTTAAATGGCCCAAGCCCTGTCTGTGACATAACTACTCTACGCCTGCAGTATATTGAAAGCCCTGTAGGCTGTATTACACATTGTCTGTTAGGTGCCCTCAGCCCTGTCTGTGATGTAGCTTCTCTGTGTGTCTCTGCAGTATAGTGAAAGCCATTTAGGCTGTATTACACACTATCTGTTAGGTGCCCTGAGCCCTGTCTATAACAATAGCTACTCTGTGTCTCTCAGCAGTATAGTGAAAGCCATTTAGGCTGTATTACTATACACAGTGTCTGTTAGGTGCCCCAAGCCCTGTCTGTGACAATAGCTACTCCTTGTCTCTCTGCAGTATAGTGAAAGCCATTTAGGCTGTATATTTTACACACTGTCTGTTAGGTGCCCTGTGCCCTGTCTGTGACATATAGCTACTCTGTGTGTCTCTGCAGTATAGCGAATGTCATTTGACCTGCATTACACATTGTCTCTTAGGTGCCCCGAGCCCTGTCTGTGACAAATCTACTCTATGTCACTCTGCAGTATAGTGCAGAGGTGCATGACATGTGGCCTGGGGGCCACAAATGGCCCTCACATCAACTGTCTGTGGCCCCCGAGGACCTAGCAGCTTCCTCTTGTAGTCTTTGTTTATATTTTGTTGTTGTTTTTAGTTTCAGTAACATGCTGATAAATAAACAAATAAATGTATGTTTCAATTTGTTTTATGTGTATATTTAATATTGTCTTGCTGGACATTTGTCACCTTGGGCCATTTTACAGTGGCCCTCTGCCAGTGGACCTTGGCCCTCGACCTTGACTCAAGTCTTCAGTTTGGCCCTCCACAAAAAAAAGTTGTGCACCACTGGCTGTAAGCCATTTAATCTGTATTACACTGCCTGTTAGCCTGTTAGGTGCCCTGAGACCTGTCATAGATACACTGTGTGTGATGTCTCTCTGTGGCATAGTGAAAGCCATGGCTGTGTCTACTATGTCTCATATTTCAGAGACTAAGTCTACTAAAATGAAGCACAGTGCTGGTACACGTGCAACTGAAAATGACGTGGACAATATGAATCACAGAATCATAGAAGCTTGATGGCAGAAAAGGACCATACCGGCCCATCTAGCCTGCCCTTTTTTTTCCCCCTACATCTCCCCCTTCCTGCCAGCCCCCAACCTCCCTCCAATACTCCGTGAAGAAACACCCTTTCACATTGCCCCTGTATCTTTTTCCTTGCAGTCTGAGGCTATGCCGTCTAGTTTTGAACCTCTCCTTCCTCTTAAGCAAAGCCTCTTCTCCCACTTTATTGAGCCCCTTTACATATTTAAAAGATTCAATCATGTCTCCCCTTTCCCCACCTTGTCTCCAGCGTGTACAGATCTAGCACCTTACACCTCTGCTCGTATGACTTTCCCTGCATACCCTGCACCATCTTGGTTGCCTTTCTTTGAACCCTCTCCAATGCATCTATATCCTTGTGGAGATGTGGCCTCCAGATCTGAACCCCATACTCCAGGTGCAGCCTCACCATGGCTTTGTAAAGGGGCATTATTACCTCCCTCTTTCTGCTAGTAATGCCCCTGCCTGTGCATGCCAACATTCCATTGACCTTTCTGCTGCCCTGCTACATTGGATTCCTACCTTAAGGTTCAAGGAGACTGTGATCCCCAGATCCCTCTCCTGTTCTGTTACTTTAATTTTCTCCCCACCTAGGGTGTACCTGCTCTTCTGTTCCTACTCTTCAAGTGCATCACAGCGCACTTCTTGGCATTACATTTCAGCTGCCACATCTCAGACCATTTTTCAAACATCTTTAAGTCCTCCCACATGTCCTCCACCCCCCCTGGGGTGTCCACCCTATTGCATGTTTTTGTATCATCAATACATAGGCACACCCTCCCCTTCAAACCCTCAGCAATATCACTGATGTAGATATTGAAGAGAAGCAAATCCAGAACTGACTCCTGTGGCACTCCACTCTTCACCCTCACTGTCCCAGAGTGCACCCCATTTAGCACCACCCTCTGAGTTCTTCCTGACATCCAGGCCTCCACCCAGCTTGTTATTTTCCCACCCAACCCCAGGCTTTCCATCTTGCTCACCAGCCTCCTATGGGGGACGGTGCCAAAGGCCTTACTGAAGTCCAGACAGGCCATGTCCACTGCCTCCCTCTGGTCAATCACCTGAGTCACCCAATCAAAGAACTGAACTTGGTTTGTCTGGCAAGACTTTCCCTTCATGAAGCCATGCTGTCTGCTGTCCTGCAAGCCACTCTCCTCCAGGTAATCCACCACCCTCTCCTTGATTAATGCCTCCATTACCCTCCCCACTACTGACAGGCTGGTAGTTCCCCTTCACCTCCTTACTACCTCCGTTATATAAAGGCACTACATGTGCCCTATTCCAGTCCTCTGGCACGCTCCCTATATCCAGGGACAAGTTGAAGAGCCTTGTCAAGAGTGCGGCTAACTCCTTCTTCAATTCCCTGATCACCCTGGACAGTAAACTGTCAGGCCCCATTGCCTTGTCTATACTCACTCTATCTAGCTCTGCCCTAACCCTATACACAGTGAATGGGTTCCAGATCCACCCATTTGCCTTCCTTCCCATTTGACTTTAGTGCAGGTCCCTTACTGTCCTCCTCCTCCGTGAAAACCAAGCTAAAGCACTTATTTAATAACTCTGCTTTTTCAAAGTCCCTTTTCAATTTTATTTCTCCCTCCCCCCTCAGCCCAGTAATCCCCTGCCTTGCCCTTCTCTTCTCCCTCACAAATCTGAAAAAGGTTTAATCCCCCCTTTTCATCTTTTTTGCTATTTTTTCCTCAGTATCTGATTTTGCCCTTCTGATCTTCTTCCCTGCCATACTCCATTTTTCCCTATACTGTTCCTTATCTTCCTTGCTGAGTATCCTCTTACATTTTCTGAAAGTCCTCCTCCTTTCCCTGACTGCCCCCGCAACCACCTCTGTAAACCAAAGCAGTCTTCTCCCCTTTTTTCTCTTCCTAACCTTTTTTATGCACATTTCCACAGCTTTCAATACCCCTTCCTTGACAGCTTGCCATAACTCCTCTACTGCCCCTATATTCTCTGTACCCTCCATTGTTTCCCTTACTATCCTTCTCATCTTGTCAAAGTCTGTGCATCTGAAGTCCATGACTGTAGTACTGGTTTTACTTGTCTCCCTCCCTGCCCTGACCCTTACCGTGCTGTGGTCGCTGTTGCCCAAGGCTTCTCCCACCTGCACCTCCTCCACACTCTCCCCGTTTGTCAGGACCACATCCAGCAGGTTGTTGCCCCTTGTCAGCTCCCTGACTAGCTGTTGAAGGAATATCCCCTGAAGCGCAGTTAGTATCTCCCTGCTCCTTGATGATGCAGCATTCAGGATTTCCCAGTCTACATCTGGGAGATTTAGGTCCCCTACCAGCAGAATCTCTCCTTTTAGGGCCAGCCTTGTGACTACCTGAATTAACTGTTGATCACCATCCTCCCCTTGCATAGGTAGCCTGTATACCACCCCAAGTCGCAAGGATTCTCCCGTTCTCCTGCCTAGTGTTACCCACAGTAGCTCAGTCTCCCCATCCTCCTCTTGTCCTTCAGTTACACTTATACCTTCACTAATGTATGAAGCAACTCCTCCCACCTTCTTACCCTCCCTATCCCTTCTGAACAGTCTGTAACCTGAGATAGTCATTTCCCAGGTGTGCAGCTCTGCCCACCAGGTCTCGCTTATAGCTACAATATTTAGTCCTTCGTCCCCCATGATGGCCTCCAAGTCCACCATCTTATTTACTAAGCTCCTGGTGTTGGCTGCTAGCCTAAGCCCTTTCACCAGGTTCCCTCACCATTACCCATCTCTATTCTCCCTCATACCCAGTATTTTAGCACTATCCTGGGGGGGGAGGCTGGTAGCCCCATTTCTCCTGCCTTGTGGTGCAGATTTTTCCCACCCTCTCCCCAATCTAGTTTAAACTGTAGGTTTCTTCTACGAACTCTCCTAATTTGTTTTTTAGCACTGCCACATCCTCCCTATTCAGGTGCAGCCTGTCTGGAGCAAATAGACTATCACTCCCCCCCGTGGATCCCCAGTTCCCTACCAACCCATACCCCATTTGCTTGCACCACCCCACCTGCCACTCACTGAGCTCCTTAATCCTCAGCTTCCTATCAGCACTTGCCTTTGGTACTGGCAATACCTCAGAGAAAGCCACTGATTTTAACCCCAGACTGCTGCAGTATCTAGCAAGCGTTCTAAATCTTGTCTGCACCTCCAACAGGCTTTTTCCCGCCAGGTCATTTGTTCTCAGGTGGAACATCAGGTGTGTTTTCTCGTCCTGCTGTTTCTCCCTTCAGAGGATACAGTGAATGACCTCTGCTGCCACCATGCCTGGCAGACACTCAGTCCATACTGCACTACTCTTGCCCCCACCCTCCCATCTAATTCTTTTTATTATAGAGTCCCCAAAAGTAGGACCCTGTTCTCCATCACCTTCTGTCTGCATTTCCCTTCTATCCTTCTTTCAACCCCTTCCATTTCATTTTTCACCCTATTCTCACTATCCCCTTTTCCTGTTTCATTTCCTGGTGTATTGTTTTCCCCCTGCACTCCCCTAGCTCAATGCTCCCTGCAGGCATTTACTGCTAGGCTGCCCACCACTGCCCCACCATCTACAAGCTTTTTCCTTCCCCTTTGATTTGTCCCTAGCCATGCCTTGCTTGAATTCCCCAGAGAACTTTCCCCTTTCTGAGCCCTGTATAGCCCTAGACCTTTCGAACCTGAGCTCCCTGTCTCCTCCCCCTTTTGGGTTTGCCCTTTCTGGAGTGTGTTCACCCCTGCACCCCTATCCCTATGTTTACTACCTTCCTTGTTCTTTCCTGAAAGGGCATCCCCCTTTTTCAATTTTCTTTCATCTTCCTTCATGCTTGCTTCTCCTATGTCCCCTGGATACTCCTCAACTCCACTTTCCTGATTTTCTTCCCCATTTAGTGCCCCTAGTGGAGCATATCTGTTTTTCTGCTCCAAGCCCACTGCCTGTATCCACCTGGCTGGAGCTCCACCCCTTGCTTCCTCCTCCCTTGCCCTCTGTGCAGACTTTGGATCTTTATACTTAACCTCCTGCCATTCCCTCTGGTTTACCTTGTGTATACATGAGTAGAAGAACACCTCTCAATTGCCTGATAGAATGAGGCATCAGGTTTAAGGTGGTTAGTCTAATCTCATATGGGACCTCCTTTAAGCCTTTCACCATTTTAGTATAACCCCTTTGTACCTTTTCTAAAAGGTATATATCCTGTTTTTTAAAGGGACACTATATTTGAGAGAGAAAGTCCAAATGAGGGATGACATATGCTCTATATAGGGGCATCAATATTCTGCTATCCCTGGATTTAATATTTTGTTTAATTGCCCAAATAATCTGATTTGCTCTTAAAATGACCTCATTTATCTCTAAATTGGGGAGAAAATCATCAGATATCAGTACTCCCAGGTCCTTCTCTGTTTCTGTACTGTTTAACATCCTATTATCTAATGTATATACATGCCTGGGATTTCTTGCTCCAAAATGCATAACTCTGCACTTATTATGATTTACTTTCATCCCCCATGTAGAGATCCACTGAGTTATTTTATCCAAATCATTTTGAACTTGGGCTATTTGTTCACAGTTTAAACATGGTCCACCTATTTTAATATCATCTGCATATTTGACTGTATTGGAAAAACAATGTTTTGTAATGTCAGCTATGAATAATTGGAAGAGACAAGGGCCCAATACAGATCCCTGTGGAACCTCGCTTGTGACAAGACCCTTTCTAGAGAGCCTACCGTTAATCAATACCTGCTGAGATCATTTATCTAACCAGTTTGATATCCATGCTACCAAATTAGGATTAATATTAAAGTGTTTTAGTTTATGTAATAATGCCCAGTGAGGGAGAAGATCAAAGGCCTTACTGAAATCTATGTAAATAACATCATATGGAGTTTTGTTATCCAATTGTACACTTAGATTTTCATAAAAACAAAGTAAATTTGTCAGGCATCCTCTTCCCTTTTTGAAACCATGTTGTTCCATGGCAATATTCTCAAGAGATGAAGAAATCAGATATTTTATTGTACTTTCTAGTACTTTTCCCATGGGCCATGTAAGGCTTATAGGTCTATAGTTTTCCCAATCACACCTAGGGCCTTTTTTATAAATAGGAATCACATACGCCGATTTCCATGATTCAGATACATAATTATGGTTCGGACAATGTTCAAAAAGTAATTTCAGAGGCAGAGACAAACTATCAGCTAGTAAATATAAAAAATGACCTGAAATATCATCTGGAAATACACTTATTTTGTTTTTAAGATTAATAAGCTTGGCATGTACATCAGACACTGATATTGATATATAATTACCTGGGGGATAGGTAAAAGTAGTGGTAGCCTGATCTTTTTGAAATAAATTACAAAAATTAATATTAAAAATATTGGCCATATCCAGTGGATCATAAATTAAATTATCATTTATCTGAAGAGGGCCTACTTGACAAGTTGTTTTTTTTAGGGAATTTATATATGCAAAGAAGCTTTTACTATTGTCTTTACATGCATTAAATGCCAATTTAAATTCCCACTCCTTTTTGCCTTTCTAATACTGTATTTACATTTCCTTTGGATACATAAAAAGGTACTCCAATTTAAACAAGTCCGAGATTTCAAATAAGTAGCATAGCACATCTCTTTTTTCTTTATGAGCCTGATAAGTTCCCTATTCATCCATTTTGGATTAGTTTTTTTTGGATGTAGTTTTTATTCTTGATGGGACATAACTGTTCCTCAAGTTAGTAACATGAGTGAATAGAAATTCATAATATTCTGCAATACTCATGGTTTCACACATGATAGACCAATCAATACTATCCAGTTCCTGTTGTATAGCTAGAATATCTGCTTTTTGGTCCCCTCATAGCTTCCCTTTTAACCATTCCTTGTCCCCCACAGCTCCCCTTCTAAGTTCTATTGCTCCCTCAGCAGAGCCCTTCTTGTCCTCCATTATACTCCTCTCCCTTTCCCAGTTTAGCATCCATCTCACCTCCTCACACAGCTGCGCAAGCTGCCTACTTACTATGCAACCCCCCACTTTCCAAACTATATCCAGTATCATGGCTGACCCACAACCAGTGCACACCTCCATTCTCCCAAAGATGCCCCTAGCCATTTTAGCCTGGGGACCATGCCTCGGACCTACCCCAACCCTGCTCTATTGACCCCTCCAATTTGTACACCCCTCCATTTTCCCTGTGGCTTATAGAATCCTAGCATTAATGAAGAACATAGCAACAATAATGACAATAACATCACCAGGATTGGCACTAAATGTCCTCCAGAACCAAAAAAGCACATTACCAATGAAACGATAGTAGAGTTTCAGAAAGAACTGACAGGAGTTACTCATAGAGATACTCAATGTTTTGCCTCATGTGCCAGGAGACTTCCAGCTGCTGATGCAGCATGCAAGGATGGGGATGCATCCTTCTCAAATATAAGCTCAGATGATGAGGCAGTGAATGCTGATAAAAATGGTGGTGATAGTGGGGACTGTGAATGGTATAGCCCAGGCTATGTCCCACCTGATGATGATGACAGCACTTCTAGTGCTTCTGAATCTTGTGGCAATGAGGTCAATACTAGTTTCGATGAGGGGGTTGGAGAGGCTGCCACTGTAGGCCATTAGAGGCAAGTGCAGAAAAAAAAATCATATGCTAAACTTAAGAATAAGATGACCATGAATGAGAAACATTCATGTGAACAAGGAAATGGCAGTATTGGGTTTCCTCCAGGTCCCTTGACTGTACAAGAAATAGTGCCAGGCACCATAGTACATAGCACAAAGGGTAAATCTTTTTCTGTGGAATTTATTTTATTTTGACCCTGCAGACAACTCTCAAGCTGTATGCAGTCTGTGCAAAAAAAGTGTCAGTCATGATGGCAAAGTGAGACATTTTGGAACATCAGTAACGATTCGACATGCAAAAGCATAACACCCAATTGAATGGGGCTGGGCAAAGGACAGTGTGGTTGGTTTGGGTGGTAGTGGAGATGGTGGTGATGGTGGCCATAGTGACAATGAACTGGATTCAGGAACTGACATTGAATCACTTGATGTGGCCTTGCAGTCTTTCCAGACAAACATTGATTGTCTTCTTCTAACACCATTAAGTACGGCAAAATCCCACGGTAGTACTCCACATGAAAAAGGTGTGAAAAGTACAATCTCCCCAAGATTAACAATTTCTCATTAATCTCATCAACTAACATTAAAATAAAGTGTTGCAAGGACATCAAAATTTACCCGCAAGCATGCCAGCTGTTAAATAGAGCCACCGCAGAGCTGTTGGACAATTGTCAGCTCCCTTTTGGTTTTGTTGCCCAGAAAGGTTTCCTTAAGTTCATGAACTGGATTGATCTATGGTACATCATTCCCTGTTGAACATATTTCTCAAAAAAGGCTGTTCCACATTTGTAAGACTTGGTGTGTAGTGTAGTCACTAAACAGTTGAAACTCTCTGAGGTGAAGCAGGTTCACATAACCACGGATATACGGACCAGCAACCAAACAATTGATTACATGACTGTTACAGCTCATCAGGCAAGTTTTCAGTCACAAAGTAATAATTCCCGCTCTACCATAAGTAGTAGGAAGCAGGCTGTATTATGTGTCACCACTTTTGAACAAAACCACACTGCTGTGAATATTTTGCAGGAGCTGTAAAATCAATTCCAGAAATGGCTTACACTGTATTCCTTATTTCCAGGGTTCATAGTATCAGACAATGGTGCCAACATGGTCAAGGCTGTTAAAGAGATGTCAACTACCAATACACACCTTGTTTTGCACATTGTTTAAATCTTCTCATCCATGGTTTCTTAAATGGAAAAAGAAATGTTGAAAACATGTTAAGTCTTGCTAGGAAAATATGTAGGCATTTCATCCACTCTGTGAAACCTCAAAAAATCCTGAAAGGACTGCAGAGATCAAACAGCTTACCCTTGCATACATTAAAGCAGTAAGTTACAACCTGCTGGAATTCAACATTTTACATGTTGGAAAGACTCCTTGAACAGAAAAAAGCTGTATATGACTACACCATGCAGAATCAAATAGGTAAAGAAGACATCATGTTCAGTTCCAGCAGTTGGACTCTGCCGCAGTCTTTGGTCACCTTACTGGAGCCATTTGAGGCTGCCACACATGATATCAGTGCAGACAGGGCAACTCTCAGTCAATTTCTTCCTTAAATTGGATTGCTCCACATTTTCCTTGATGACATAAAGAAAGACGTTCAGTCAAAAGACAACATCACTGCTGTTACGCTGGTAGATGACTTGGCTCAAAGACTGTTGACTGATCAGAAAATAAATGCCATGTTTAAGAATGACACCAAGCGTTGCTATGTTGCTAGATCCCTGCTTCAAGTGGAACACTGAAGCCATCCTTCCTGCAGGGGAGGACAGTGGCATTGAATACTGGAGAGAGCTTCTGTTAACCAAATGTGACATTGCCCTACAAACACCATGAACTAATGTACAGCAGTCAAACCCTGCTGAACCATCATAGTGCACCTTTGGCACAGATATTAGCACATCTATCAATTCTTCACAGTCAGCAGTGTCATCAGTGAGGGAAAGGACATCTATGAATACTTCTCAGGCATCCTATGTTCAGGGTCAAAAAGGCAAATCACTTCTGCATCATCTGCAACAACATGGACTGGTATACTGTAAAGAAAGTGCAGCAGGTTCATCTGCCAGACTGGTAATCATATCACGCAGCACAATGATCATGGAGTACTTTGTAGATCATACTGTGGATGGTCTCGAAGAAGATCCATTACTCTGTTGGAAACAAAAGAGAACAATATGACCAGATCTAGCAAATCTTGTAATAATGTTCCCCAGTTGTCCACCTTCAAGTGTATATTCAGAATGCATATTCAGTGCAGCTGAAGGAATAGTCACTGACCACAGAACACTGGTAAGTCCTGCAAATGTGGAATGGCTTACATTTCTCAGAATGAATGCTGACAATTTCCCAGTTGTCACAAATACTGATTTATGCAAGTCTGACCCTGAAAATTAACAACAGCCTGCAAACAGTGACACTGAATATTATAACTAGGTTGTGTATGAAACAAATGGAACCATCACCACTGCCACCATGCGGGCCACATGTGCCACACTGGTACTACTCTTAGTGTTCTTTTGTCAGTCATCAGTTTGTAAGTTTGATCAATGTCCACCATAGGTACAGTTTTTTAAAACAGCAGCAGGCTCACTCAGAGCAGCTGTGCCTCTCATACCTACCTCAGCAATGCTGAAACAGCAGCAGCCTCACTAAGGGCTGCTGTGCCTCTCGTACCTACCTCAGAAATGCCTGCCATGGGTATAATTTTTGGAAACAGCAGCAGGCTCACTCACAGCAGCAGTGCGTCTCATACCTGTGTCTCTGTGCCTCTCATACCTGCCTCAGCAATGCCTGCCATTGGTATAAATTTTGGAAACAGCAGCAGGCTCACTAAGACAGCCTGTGCCTCTCGTACCTGCTTCAGCAATGCCCCCACGGGTATAACGGACTGGGGCACCTTGCAGACAGTGTAATAGTCCCTAAAATACAATCTTTCCATGATTTTTGTTATGGTCAGGGTTGGGTAATCAGGTAGTAAAATGGGTCAGGTAGTGACTACCTGACCCGACTAGTCAGTTTTCATTTGAGTGTTTTCCCAGGTACTTTTTGGGTACCTGCGGGTTGTCTTGGTGGCCAGGTATTTTAGTACCCGCCCATTTCTACCTTTGATAAAAGCTTTCTAGTAAAATGTACAAAAACTAGAAAAATGTTCCGAAGCAGTGTATATTAACTTTTTCTTAAAACTTTTCCCAGTGAGATTCTGTTTTTACATGCACATACCCAGCCATGTGTGTGTACACAGTCAGAAACACCAGCTTCTTTCAGAAACGAAAACACTAACGGTTCTTGTGACAAGGTGCATGACTATGATGTCATTGTAAGGGTTTTTTTACACATGGGCAAGTCTTACCCCAAAACCAATAGCCACTCCAGCCTCAATGTATGCCTGGGTCTACAGAGTATGTGAGCACTGCAAATGGTCCCTCTACCCAGGGATAAATGTACTGTACCTTGGGTTAGTCAGACAATGGGCATAATCCTCTGGGAAGTTGTACCTACCCACATAGCAATTCAGACAATAACCAGACCTGTTTAACACAATAACACAGCTTTATTAACAGAGGCACTATGGAGGAATCAAAGACGTAGCAGAATTGGTACTAGCAAACAGTTTCAATTGCACAGCTATTAATCAAATCCCACACCGGATAATGGTTCGAAACCGACACATCAGAACCCATCCACACGGGTAACAGATATTTGTCAGTCAGTCTCAGTGAGCTCCATATGGTAGTCACTGTATACCCAGTATCAAAATGTTGCAGTCCTGTTGATAATGCTGCGAGAGGACATGGATTGGCCATCATTGAAGTTCCCATGGGTTGGATGTCAGTGGTGCATAAATTCAGTCAATGCAATTTTGGTTGTAGCTACTCAACCCTCATAGACCTTGCAGTCCATCTGTCTGCACTCTGTCAATGCGGATGCTAATGTAATGAGTTCACCCTCCAATCTGTAAATGTCATAAATGTCAGTGCCATTGTAATGTACTTAATCCCAGGCAGCTTTGAAAATCGAACCACGGTGGTCCTAACTGTTCTTATTCTGCCTAAAAATAAAAATTTCTATCTAATTGCTTAAACAGCCTTACACCTCAAACACGAGGGATTTGAAATCCAATGTGAAATGCCAAACTGTAATCCAAATGAAATTAATCTTTATGGTTCAGTCCCTTTGCTTGTACTCAGTTACCCTCAGGACTCTCGGGGGCTGCTCCTACTGCTGGGTTCATGCTGGACCAGGCTTCAGCAACTGGGTCAGCAGGGTTTCACACTCTTGCAATTTGCGGCCATCTGCTACTTCAGTGTCCAAGACTGGAATCAACCACCGAGAGCTACACGCTGATTCAAAGGGCCATTGGACTGTTATGAATATAGTTTGGTTTGAGTAACAGCTTGAGTATGCAATGCTTGTGCAACTGTAATTTGGCTTATGCTCTCTTTGCCCCTGCTAGGGGGATTACCACCCTGTCGGAGGGGGGCCATAAGAACACAGGAATTTTCATGAAAGGATTCCATCTCCTTGAAGTGTCACAGGGATGAGGTCCCTGAGACCAAAGACACTCTATAGAAGAAAGCCTGATCCTAAAGAGAGTGAAATGTTACAGGAGGAGGAGAAAGGGAGAAAGGCAGCAAGTAAAATCCGAGCAGCCAAAGGATACTTGGACATGCACAGGTATATACTGCCAGAGGTGGGGTGGGCATGTATTGCCTGCTGACCCTCTGACCTGTAAACCAAGCCTCAAAATACAAAGAGTTGCCAGGCTCTTCTGAGTATGGTTTAATTGACAGACAGAGTATGTAATGCTTGTGCAGCTGTGAACTTTGGCTTACACTCTCTCTATCCCTGCTATGGGGACTGCCACCCTGTCAGTGTGCCAGAAGGACACAGGAACAATTATGAAAGAGTTTTAGCACCTTGAGGTGTCACAGGGACATTGTCCCTGAGACCAAAGTTGCCATAGGGAAGAAGGCCCAAAAGCACAACACAGAGAGACAGGTACTTTCATCCTAAGGAGAAGAGGCATAGCCAGACTGAGACCCAAAGAAGAAACCATCATGTATCTCCACCTCCTGCAGAAACTATGACCATCGATATGGAGGAGAACAAAATCACCTCTTTTTAGGAAGAAACCTTTGGGGACCCAAGGCTTAGGTAGCCATCCCTCCAGGCTATGGGAATGATTATTGATGGCTCTAATACTGCAATTCAGAGACCAAATTCAGTGGAATGTTTTTGAGGAAGGGCCTGCACTCCATCCCTCCAATGGAAACACCATAAGGGTGCCACAAGATGATCTCTTCCGCTAGAGGAGGTTCCCCACAAAGGAAGCACACCCCCAATAGTGGGATGGAGGAGAGCAATGATCACTGAAAGGTGCTCACCTGGCCTCAGACTGAGGGGAGACCTAGATGGGAAGCTGAGCCATTGAGGGGCATGGCAGGGAAGCTCAGCCTTTTGAACGGCAGAGCCGAAAGCATCATTGTTTCGATCTTCACCCCTGAGGGCAGAAGAAAGGGGATTCAAAGAAGACCAGGTGAACCTTAGATGGACATGGGGGAAAATTGCTTTTGAAGGTGTGGCTGATGCACAGCTATAGGAGCTCACAAGGATTTAGAGGTCCCACTCTCCAGTAGCTGAAATCTTAAATGCAACATCAAGAGGTGCTGCTGAGTCAATCTGTACAGCTAAAGTTTTCCCTGGAGCACAGGAGATACTCCTCCTGCTTGAAAATGACAGATCCACCCTCCCTCAAGATGTGAACTTCAAGGCAGCAGAGCAAGATTGTCATCTTGCAAGACAGGAGAGCTTTTAAAGCCCTGATATGGTCATGGCTGGCATGCTTTCACCTCAGATTGAAAGAGGAGCTTAGTAAAAGGCCAATGGTAGAGCCTGATTACATTTGCATATCTGGTGCAGGACTGTAATAGAAGGCTGATGGCAAAGCCCAATAGCAGAGAGAGTATAAGCAGGGTAAGACTGAACAAAGGTAAGACTGAACAACTGACTGAAGGCAAGATATGCTGACTGAGTGTGACTGGAAGGGCTTGATTAAATTGGAAACAAGTAGGAGGACTCATGCCAAGCATGTCCAAAAGGGGAGTTGGTGGAGCATGACAACGTAGGGTTAGGGCAGCTGCTGATGTACTGGGCTGAAAATAACTAATATAGCAGTGCAGAGTCAGAGGCTGTGCAAACTGAGAGGTGTGAAAACAAGAGGGCAATAGGACCATGGAGCAGTACCTTAACAGTCACTGAGAAGAGCATAGAATGCTCACTGACTTTCCCAAAACTGAATATCTTGCACTTGTTAGTACACATGGCTAGTATTACCCAAAACATGTCTCTACCCACTGAGAGCCCAACACAGAGCAGAGGAGCAACCACCCCTCAAAACCAAAACAGGAGGCACACAGAAGTGGCAGAAAGCCAGAAGGAGCAGAAGGGATGTCTAGCGGCATATTTGTGACAGCAGAGGTACAGGAAGGGCAAACAGGAGCAGGCAAAGCCCCTGTGCAGCAGGCAGAAGAAAAATACAATCATCCAAAAGGTGCTTGGAAATGCGTGGATATATACTGCTTGAGGAGGCATGACATGTGTCACCGATTGCCCCTTTGAATTGCAGGCCAAGTCTAAAAATCTTCAGATGCCATCTCCAGTATCCATATGCTGCTCAAACACCATTCATCTAGACATAGTGCCTATAAAAGATGCATTTACACTCTGAGGTCCCACACTATGTCTGCTTGCTTCAGGATCCCTAACAGATATGTCTTTTTCAGGCCTTCCCAACCTTTTATTCAGGGTTCTGACCTGCAATCCCCATTGGTTGCACCAGCTGCCCCATGACCATTCAGCAGCACCATACAATCTGTTCATAGTTGGCACGAGTTTCTATGTCACACTTGGTCCAGTCTTAGTAACAGTTTCCAGTCTGGGAATATCCAGATTGGTAGCTGCAGAAGTCAGGGGTCACAAACCAGCAGTCCCCAGCCCCAGAGCAGACAAGGTAAACACAGTCTTTCAACAGTGGTCCTCCACTACACACCAGAGTCCTGGAGGTGACAAGTCATGTAGAGTTCAAATAAGGTTTCAAGCAGAAAAGGAAGTTGGGGAAGTCACATAATTACGACACAAAAGTCTATTAAGATCCCTTTTTACTAAAATCTAGTATGGGCCTTTAAAAAGTACACAAAAACTGTCCTAAGCAGTGTTTTGGGGAACGTGAAACAATTTTTTCCATGCAAGTTGTTTTTTAGAGCAGAGCACAAAGCAGACTCATCTGTATCCCAGCCAAGAAGCTTCTGCAAGTTCTGGGTCACAAGGACCGGTTTCACAGACCTTCCAAAGTTGCCTCTGATTGGACAGAAAGTCATGTGAGAAGTTGAACTCTTGCCAAACAGTAAACCTGAATGGCCACGAATAGTATCCATCATTTGTCTTTATTCCTGAATAACAAATAGGCCATTATTTGTGGTAAAGTATTCAAGAAATGTTATTCATTAAAACACCCCTAAAAAGATTCCCGAAGAACACACCATGTTCCACTATCAGACAATGAAAGAACATCTCATGCCCCCATCAGCATTCTGTCTTATCATCAAGGCTGGCAACAACCAACTAGGAAAATGTTTCAACTGTTTAAAAAGGGGTGCAAAAACTGTTCAAGTAACTTTAAAGGCTGCAGAGAAACTTGGAAAGGTTATGAAATGTGTGGTTCCAAGGCACTCAATGCCCTATTGGTCAACAATATCCTTAGGCACTGATGGTGCTCCAGCTACTGGGGAATATCTCCTTCAATTTCCTATTTGTATGCTGGTGAATAATAGTCAAGAAATAAATGAAGAACATGCAAATACTGAAAGTGATCTCTACTAGCTGTGGCTAGCCCAGGTTACAGAACCCATAGCACTGCCTTGGGGTGAGTGTGGCAAATGACATACTGAATTTGCAGCCTTGTTAGTGTCATAAACTCTTAAAGGATATGTCTGCAACCACTTCTGATATTCCTATATTCCAGTGGTGTCGTGCCCCTAGGGCCCGAGGGAGCATGTGCCCCCAATATCATTGCACAAACTACAGTAAAAAACACATATAATTAATTTTATCTCCAAAAAAATCCAAGGTCCAAAACAATATATGTGTTTTTTGAAGTCTTTGTTGGTGGAGGTGGGGGTGGGGGTCTGCTACAAGTGCAGGGGTGATCGGGCCAGACAGTGCAATGAATGTGCCACCAACATTCCTGGCATGGCTAGTGCAATCTAGCCTGCTTTGGAGCATGCCAGTTTAAGAAAATACAGGGTTCCTTTTTTATTTTGTCTGAATACTAACTTTTGCAGTATGACAACTCCTACCAGGTTCTCATGGAGTCATCTGATTAGACAAGGAATTTGGCATCAGTCTGTAGCCCATCTCCGCCTTGCTGAATCCCCACATGCCTGCAGTGAAGCTATGTTACTCGGTAGCCTGTGCAGAAGTAAAGTAGGAGAGACTCAGAGAGCAAGTCCTGGGAGAACGATGCTGGTATGAGGCTGCCCCAACTTACTTTGCTGGATGGTAAGAGCAACAACATCAGCTAAGCAAATATGTATAGTAAATGAAGAGTGAAAATGACTGGCAGGGCATATCGGTGGTGAGTCTTCTGGGTGTCGCCTGGTCCCGGGATAACTGTCCACAGTACTGTGGGGCCAGAGGTGCTACAGGAATATGGGGGGCCAGCAGCCAGGAACACCTGAGTGGGAGTCATTCCAACCTGCAAGCTATACCCACTCACGTCCCATCTCTCCCAAGCCCCAACCCCTCTCCCACTGATATGGTAAACTGGCGTCAACAACGTTACCGTGACTGGTCTTCCTCGACCCCCCACCCCACCTCTGCAGGGTTCAGTTGACACTAAGTCAGACAAGGTTTGTTTAAATTTGAACTGAACTGCTGCTTGTTTCTGTTGTGGTTGTGAATGCTCAAGCAGGTGGCTTAAAGTCAAAATAAAAACTGCTACTGCAGGTGACCGAGTTGCTCAATGTTGGGTAGATTTATGGCCCGGGGATCGATTTTGGCTGTGCCCAAAGCAGGAGAGGCTTGTATGCTGGTGGTGGGGGGGGTGGACTGGGGCTTGGTAGATCAGGTCCTGGTCCGGTTTGAAGTGGCTTCTAGTCAGTGATCATGCTTGGAGTGAAGGTCTGGCCAATAAATAAAGCAAATGATGTTCCACATTCATGCCCCTGCTGTGCAATGTCTGAGATTCGAGAAAGTGAGTTCAGGTATTTTGTTTGGAAGTCAGTCTGGACTCTGGTCTGTATGTACCCTGTAGTAAAACAAGTCACTCAGTTCCTTGTGCTCACAGGTGGCAACTTGAAACAAGATCCAGCTTAGTGTTCCTTTCCTGGTTATCCCCATGCCACAAATAGAGTTGGGGGTGTTTGGCGGTACCAGTTACAGACTCCTAGTACTGCTGTTTGTGGGGGTGGGTAGTGACTTACCAGCACTGGGGATGGACTCCCATTGATGGACTCTAATTCTGGGAGGTTCAGAAGTGATGCGGTGAGTGGGGCATAAGCCATGAACAGAGAGAGATGGGGCATTTATTTATTTATTAAATTTTGGTGACCAGGTAAGCCCACTGGGCCCCGGAGGTCCCTTTTTTCAGGGCGACCCGGGATTACATAACATAGAATAAATCACACTGTGGTAATGAAGACAATACAGTATGATACAAGTTATACAGTGGTGTACAGTCAGCTGGTTACATGTGCTGACATCAGCATACAGCAGTGCATGTGTATTGACACTAAAATGAAAGAGGAGGGTATGAACCACAATTGCAGAGACAGATTGCGTTCAGTAGGTAGTAATGGACTGCGAGGATTAGTTGTCTGTGTGGTGGACCCATGTCCCTAGCAGCTACATTTGGAAGTAGCCATCATGTGAGCCTTAAGCCTTGTGCAGAAACTTTTGATGGAGGGTGCTTCCTGCACTCTGGGAGGGAGGGAGTTCCATAGGGAGGGTGCAGTGTGAGTGAAAGACTTGCCCCCCACCTTGGTTCTTACTCTAGGGACAGCTAGGAGAGTGCGATCAGTTGTGCGAAGGAGTCGGGGGTTATTCTTTAGCGTAATGAGTCCCGAGAGGCTGGGAGGGGGGATTGGGCTAAATAATTTGAAGGTTTGGCAAAGCAAGGGGTACTGGAGACGGGCATCCCAGGAGGGCCAGTTTAGTTGGGATAGCGTGTCACAGTGTTGGTTCCTGGCATTTGACTGAGTGGCGAACTGAGCCACCTTATTGTACAGAACCTGGAGTCTATTCGTCTCAAGTTTAACTACTCCATGGACCACTGGGGCTGCATAGGTGATTGTCGGGAGGAGGAGGCTGGTGGCTATGGAGACCCTTGCTTCAGGTATCAGCTGGTCTATCAGTTGGTAGAGGGTGCCTAGTTTAGCATGTAAGTTTTTAGTAACTTGATCCACGTGGTCCTTGAGGGTGAAGCCCTGGTCCACGATTATTTTTAGTTAGTGGGAAGTTCCAGATGAGTGTGTGGAGGGCAGTTAGGGATGTAAAGGGTGGAATTTATTCACAATACAAGGGGTCTATGATGAGGCAGGAGGAGCAGAGAAGGAGTGGAACACAGTGTTTTTTTAAAGCACCAGTTGCTGCAGTTGTTAGCCCCCCAAGGCCTTCACCACGTGACACATTCCAGTGGTTTTTCACCATTTGTTGACAGTCTCAGAATAACACCATTTGAAAAATCAATCAAAATGATAGCAAGCATATGTGACTGATTTTCGTAACTGTAAAACTTTTTTCAGATTATTTTTTCCACCAAACCATAAAAGCACCACATTTACATGAGAATCTGAAACACTAGAAAGTTTCAATTTTTAGTTTCCTGTTTTCTTGTTTTCCTTTCTCCTCAATAAAGCATTTTAAAACTGGTGAGTGTACCACATTGACTCTCTCACTTTATAACTACTTGAACGTACTGTATATTGTCAATTTTGCTGGGTTTCAAGAACCTTTCACTCCCAATCTCAACAAACAGCTGAATTATAAGCAACAACAACAATAGCAATTTAACATTAAAGGAACAAGTCCTCCCTTACTATGGTGGTGTAAGTATCCTACAAGAATGGCAAACCGAACCAGTCACAAACCAAGTCACTTTATCCGTCATGGATTTTATTTCATTTTATTGCTTTGCTGGTAAGTTTATGGACAGCAGCTGTCAGTTTACACAGATAAACACAAGGTCAATCAGCAGTGCAATATTCAGTGCAGAGTACATTGTAATTAGGTTACAAAACTAACATTTATTTGAAAATACAAAAGGTCACTGTCCACAGACTGGAGAAAGAGAAAAAAATGTATCATTGCTCTATCATTATGATGGCATTTAGCATGTTGGGGAACAGCTTCCTGGCCTCCTAAAACTCGACAAAATGCACTGTTTGACTTCAGTTTTTCAAACTTTTCACAGGGGAGTATGCCCCCAGACCCCCCTAGAGAGGCTTGGATTTTGTGCCCCTCCAAAATTTATGGTTGCATGACGCCCCTGCTATGTTCCAAGTAAATATTTAACTTTAAGAGCACTATTTGGTCGTAATTTATATGCACCCTTTATCAGCCCATTTCCTTAGTATTTTACTAAGGAAACAGGCAGACAAAGGAGGTGCAAAAGGCTACAGAACATACTGTACCACTGTTATGATGGTAAAAGATAGTCTAATTACAAAGTACTGCCTACCAAATAACACAGTTGTATGCCTTAGATCTGACCAGCATGAATTCATATAATGAGAAAAAAAAGTAAATGTTATTAAAAAAAATGTCTTTCATGTCATTATGTATATGTAGTAAAGAGTCTACGCTCCAGTAATTCCTTTTCTTGTTGTGTTCAATGGTTTTATTATGATTCTTTTCCATGTTCTCATTATGTGAATACAGCACTTAGGTGAATCAAGATTGTCTTAAACAAAGCCTGCAGACTAATCCTGGGTGTGTACCATTTAACTCACACTTGTGAATTATACTCAAGCACTGGTTGGTTAAACTTGAATAGCAGAATTCAGTACCAAGTCTATTAGCTAAAAAATCCACCCTAGGTCCTGTTCCTCCTGGAGTGAGGCAACTGCTAAGAAACTCCAATTCCTCCAGACTAACTAGGGGGTCGAGTAAAGCTGTCTTCATTATCCCATTCCACCGGACCTCACTAAGACAATGGTTCTTTGAATACAGGACCCCCTGCTGGCTAAATTCCTTTAACTCTGAGCTGTAGCCCGTGGGCTAAATCAAAAAGCCAGCACCTCCAAGGCACAAGGAGCCTGCAGCCGACCTCCCTCCACACAAGCCAGGTACAGCCGCAAAATTCAAAAATTGGGACAAGCCTCAGTGGCTTCAGGGGGACTTGGCATTGCGGGGATTCTGATGCTGTGCTGTGTTTTCTTTTCTGCTGTGACCCAGCTCCCTTGAGCAGCCAGTTCCATGGCAGGGCTGAAAACATACCGAGGGCAGAATCAGCTGTTCTGCCAACTAACTCAGAGTGCTCCCACTCAATAGCGAGTGCTGAGTACTGAACTTGATTTTTGTCCCACCCCTCCCCCTCCCAGGCCAACCTTAAATGCACACTGACTCCACCCACCATCTATCACGTGCCTATCCAGCGGCATGTAGGGCTGCTTTCATTCTACTGTTCAATCCTTAAAGGGATACTGCATATTAATCTGTGGCTATTACTGCACATACTGCATGTCCTCTAAGGAGACTAGGAGTATGTTGCTGGTCAGTGGGGCAAGGGACAAGCTAATCATATTACCTCCATCCCACAGGCTTGGACTTAATCAAGTAATTAAGCCTACAAGTATCTTCTGCTCAGTCTTAAAGTGCTACTGACATATAATTGGTGCAACTCGTCATATCCTGCCTATCTCCTTAAATTATTCTTACTGGTCTTTAGCCTGCTTACTTAGACTGGACTTAATACATACTCACTGTCATTAGGGCAAACATAATTTCTAGAAGAATATCCTTCTGTCTCTCTCTCTCTCTCTCTGAGGCTTAGACTCAAAATATCTAAATTGTAGGGAATAGTAAAGTAGGACACAATGTGGGCTATATTGTCATTCCCCTCTATGCCTCTTCTAGTGATCTGCTTTTGTCCCCTGATCAGGCTTGCTAATACTCCGCCCAGTGAGGCCTCTGCAATTGGGCATGATGAGGCATCCTAATGCCCAGCCGAGCACCTGTATCTCTACACTTCTGCCTCTCTGTTCCACACATGAGACCAGGCTCTTCAGCTTCACCGGCGTGGGGGAACAGTTGTAGCTATAGGCAAGGCGGGCACATTTCCCACTACGAATGCCCTGCATCATCCCAAGTACTTATCAGTAAGAACCCTGATCTTTGCTGTAATAGGTCAGCTGGGTAATAGTATTAGTATGCCAGCAATGACCACTAACTACCCCCCTAAACGAGAAAGAGTAAAGGCACTGCAGTTTCTCTTGGGGGATATCAAGAAGCTACTACTTCTTTTGTTGCTCTGTTTGGGCAATGTGGAGCTCAACCCGGGACCTCCAGCCAGTATCCTTTCCCCTTCTGACCTCTCCAATCTCAAGGGGTTAAGCTTTGTGCACGTAAATGTGTGCAGTCTTCTAAAGAAGCTCACCTTCATTCAGGCTTGGGCACATCATACTGCCTCTAATATAATAGTGGTCACTGAGACATGGCTAAGACCTGGAACGGCCAACCACGAGGTGAATATCCCCCTCGTACCTTCTCTATAGGACTGATAGACAGACTAAAGGAGATGGAGGAGCTATGTATATTAAAGATAAATTCCAAGCTTTCATCATTGACTCGCCCTCTATTCAGAATGAATTTGAATGCCTATCCTTGAAGGTCAAGATTTCACCTATGATCTCGCTATGTATAGTTGGTTGCTACAGGTCTCCGTCAGCTGGTTTACAACTGCTGCATCACCTAGAAATCATAACTTTAGGAGACTTCAATTTAAATTGGCTTACCACTGCCTCTGCTCCCCTAAAAGCCTTTTGTGACTCCATTGGGCTGACACAACTTATAAATGAACCCACAAGACCATATACAAGGAACCCAAACAACAGCTCTCTACTGGATCTTATTTTAGTAAGTAAACCATATTATTTACTCATGCTGACATATTTTTCACAGATACAAGTGATCACTGTTACATTGCTTGTGTAAGGGCGTCTCAAACAGGCACACTAGCTTCAAAATTTACCACAAAAAGAAGATGTCGCAATTTCAACCCCTATACATTTATTACCTCACTAAGAGATTCGCTATGCTGGCAGGACTTTTACCTTGCAAAATCGGTGGACACAGCTTATGACATCTTTCATGAAATCATTACAGGAGTTCTAGATAACCTTGCTCCACTGAGTAAAGTCTGTAATAGGGTGAAATCCTGCCACTGGTTTAATTCAGTCCTAAAGACTGCCTTACAAAAAAGAGATGCACTTTGGAAAATGGCACGGAATTCTAAGCTCCCGACTGACTGGACCTTGTTTAGGAGGGAGAGGAATCTCTGCACCAAGCTGGTCAGAGAGTCAAAAAGCACTTTTATCACAGGGAACTTGATGCATCCTCAAAATGCCCCAATAAATGCTAGAAAACCCTAAAAGAATTAGAAGGTTACACTCCTGGAAACTCATTACCTGCTAAATCTTAGTTGGTGGCACCTCCGTCTCTGATAAGCCCTCCATCCTGGAACACCTCAATAATCATTTTGCCACTGCAGGACTAGCCTTTGACACTTCTTCTGCCAATAATCTAGATCCCAACTTGGTGTACAGGACCAAAGAATTCCTCTCTCTAACTCCCCATTCTCCCTGCAGCCAGTCTCTCTGAAGGAGGTTGAAGACCACCTGTTACAGCTGCATATCAAGAAAAGTGCTGGAGCTGACTTTTTAGACCCCTAATACCTAAAAATAGGTTATCAGGTCCTGGCTGTCCCATTTACATACCTCTTTAACCTATCATTCTCCCAGGCTGCTGTACCACCACTATGGAAGACAGCTCATGTCATTCCCCTGTTCAGATCTGGAGATCCTGCAGACCTTAATAATTACAGGCCCATCTCCTTACTTCCGATCTTATCCAAACTCCTGGAAAAGGTTGTGAGTAACCAGCTCAAGAAATATCTAGAATCTGAAAATCTGATTAACCCCCTGCAATCCGGTTTTAGGGCATGACATAGCACTGTTACTGCTCTCGCTAAAGTGACCAATGACTGGCTACATGGACTGGATGCTAACAATTTCATATGTGCAGTATTTTTGGGCCTAAGCAAGGTCTCTGATACTGCAGACCACAATCTACTTCTTACATCACTCAGGAACATTGGCCTGGACCATGACTCCCAAAAGTGGTTCGCTAATTACCTTACAGGCCGGTACCAGCAGGTCAAGGCAAAAGGGGAATTTTCCTCCTTTAAAACCTCTACTGAGAGGAGTCCCCCAGGGTTCCATATTGGGTCCTCTGCTATTCACAATGTATATTAATAGAATCAACGACAACAACAAAACTGCCAATATTCACCTCTTCGCTGATGACACGGGGGTCTACGCTGAAGGACCCTCTTCTACTGCCTCTTGTGATGTTCTGCAGCATGAGTTTAACCTGCTGCAATTACAGTTGTTAAATCAGAAACTATTACTAAATGCCAAAAAGACCAAAGCAATGATATTCTTACCTCGTGCATATAATGCCACCTCCATAACATCCCCTCAGATCACTACTGTACTGGGAGAACCCTTGGAATACATGTCTAAGTTAAAATACCAGGGTGTCTGGATTGATCATAGGTTATCCTTTAACGACCACTTAGAAGAGTTGCTAAAAAAGCTCAAGCAGAGACTAGGTCTTTTTTACAGGATAAACCAGTTCCTGACAAGAGAAGCCAAAGATGAGTCTGGTTCAGTCCACCTTTATTTCCCTTCTTGACGATGCAGACTTCTTGTACTGTCAGGGCCCAACCACTGCACTCTCTAAGCTTGACACCCTCTACCACAGAGCTCTAAGATTTATCACAGGTCTCCCTTACTCGATACATCATTGTTCCTTATACACAGCGGTGGGATGGTCATCTCTTAATTATAGACGGCAGAGAAATGCAGCCATTTGGATGTTCAGAGCTATTTCCAGTAGGCTGCCTCAATATATATATCAGATTGCCTGCCTTCTTGTACAGTTGGCAAGTACTCATTAAGAAGCTCCTCCTATATTTTGCTGCTTGTTCCCAAGGTGAGATCTCGATTTGGTAGGGCCTCAATAAGTTATATGCTCCCCCTGTTACGGAATCAGATACAAAAATCCTTAAAGCTGGTCCACCCTTTGTTGGTAGCTGTTTTTAAAACAAGCTATGCCTTCTGCTTCAAGGAATCCTGTAATTGTTATCATTAAACCAGTCTTGTTCCCGATTTGGAGAACTGGGGTCAAATTGCTAGTTATTCACTGCTTTTTTTTACCCACCCATACCTCTAGTACTTACCAGTATTCTTTATATCTGCAGCTTTGATCTTCATTCAACGTGGCTTACAGTATGGGCTTAGAGCTGAAGCTTACTCTAAAACTATAGTACTATCTCTCCCTCACCCCAGTTACCTAACAGGTATATGCTCTGAAAATACGCTCCTCTGAACCAGCACTCTAGGTCCTCAATTTCCTCTACCTACAGTACCTCCCCTAGCTCATGCTCTAAAATTGCCCTAGTGCCCAGCACTTTATAGGCTTCTATATCATCTCAATTACTGGCACTTCCTCTCCATACCCCTTTACTGCCCTATCTTCTTCCACTGCTCATCATCACAACATCTGGTGTTGTACTACCCGCCGTCCTACCTCCTCTGGTAGCTTTGGGCTTGTATACCTTTACTTGAGCACAGTTATTTTAACCAGCTCATAGACCTTGGGAAATCTATATAATGTACATATTATGGCTAGTCCTCCTGATTGCATCATTTAACCTAGTACTGACCAAGGAAATGTCTATATATACTGTAAATACTATGTCTAGTCCTGAATGTACCATTTAATCTGCTGTTGACCAATGAAATGTGTTTACACTGTAAATAATGTGTCTAGTCCTGCTGAGGGGATCATTTAGTCTCTGTAATTCTATGCTATTTTACCCCTTGCCTTTTGTTCAATGTAAGCGTGACTATATGTCCTGTCCAGGTTCATCTTGAAAATGAGCGTTGCTCAATGATGTTTGCCTGGTAAAATAAAGATTTGATTGATTGATTAATTGATTGGTTGATTGATTGATTGAAACGAAACTATGCCCATTTAAGGCCAAGCTGCTGCAGTACATGGCCACTCTTAATAATTGCGACTGCGTCACCTGTGCCTAATCCTACTGCCATTGATAGCTTATCTGTCCTGCATAGCACCTATCCCCCCCCATTTCTGCCCGTCTGGTGTGACCCCACTGAGCACTTACCCCACATCCCATCTTTATCCCCCGCCTTCCTGCTTTTCTTCACAAATATTAATCTCCCAATATTCACCCCATCCCAGTTTTCCTCACCTCACCCCCCACTTTAAAACCCTTTCCTTATCCCTCTCCCACATTACCCAGCCCTGCCCTATCACCTACTTATGTAACCCTGGGTAGATTCCTATACAATCCCATCCCTCTGACTACTCAGCCCCCTTATTCTGTCACCCCATTTTTCTCTGCCCCTACCCTTCCCCTGCTCTCATCTATTCTGTCCTCCCCCTCCTTTGGTCACCATCACTTCTGACCCTCCATAAATCTACCTATTTATAAGGTCTAGGATTACAATACTTTTGAGCCAAGACTCTTTTACAAAGGTTCCACGTCACAGACAACATTTCAAGGAAAAATAAAAAGAAGGCGAGGAAAACTAACACAAAGTGGTTATCAACACAACAAATGGCAACTAACCAAGGGGGGGTTAGGTGAGGGGTGGTGTGAGGATGTAGGCAGCCAGAGGCATTTGTCATGAGACAGATTAACTGATAAGTGTACGTAGTTGGGGAATGAGAAGGGAGACATCCCGAGCAGTTGGCTTGAATACAGATGGGAGACCCCAGTACAGATGGTGTACAAATGGAAGAGGGGGAAACAAGAGGGTTTAGGACAGGAGGAAAAACAAGGGGTATAAAAGAGATTTGTCGAGGGGGGTTGTAACATGTGACAGTTGTACCTGCACGCTCTAAAGCTCAGCTACCACTATAAATTGCTTGTCCACCTCAGGTATGCTCCTAGTACTGTTGCAATAAAGTTGACCTCTCCTACCTGATGTATTTTAATTGTACTTGCTTGAATCTGTATCTGTATGTACCATAATGTACTTTCCTGCTGTATATACCTCTATCTGTTTTGTAATGTCTACGTACCTTGTCTATTGCCTTATGACATGGAACCTTTGTAAATGAGCCTTTAGCTCAAAGGTGTTATCCGAGATTCCAATAAATAAATAAATAAATAAATGTTTTTTTTATTTGTAGTCTTCCTTATACTTGCCATTTACTCTTTCATTTCTTTTTTGTTTAATATGCAGTAAACATGTCTATTAAAGACACTGCATATTAAGGACACTGTGATACGAAGAGCTTTTTTTGTCATACCAAAAGCAATTTCTTCAGCAATGTGCAACTTGCCCATTGAGGACAAACTGATATCAAAGCAGCAGTGCACATTAGCAGAGAAAATGGTAACCCTGCTGTATATTATTGTATTAGATATTCATTTACCCTTTATCCTCCTGCCTTGTATGATACCATTTATTCACCATATTGGGTCTGCTTTAGCACTTAATTGTTCTGTTTGCTTGCATGCAAGTGCAAGAAACATAGTGCCACCGTATGAGTTTTCGTAGGTGTGCCACCCCCCCATTTCCAATGCCCTGCTCCTTTTTGCAGACGTGTCCCCACTGCATCAATAAATGTCCAAGCTGTCTATGACAGCAGTTCAAATGCATTGGTGTACAGTTGAAAGTAAAAGACCGCTACAATCAGTGGTGGTAACGTGTAGGCAATATGCAAACTGCCTACACGTCAGCCCTGCATCTGAACTGCTGTCATAGACAGCTGTTTTTTTCTTGCGATCCCAGTCAGCTCCAGTGTCCCCCCAACAAACACCCAAGTAGCACTCTAGAAGCCCACCCCAGCATGCTCATGCACTGCCCCCCACCCCCGCACACTGTATGGTCAACAGAGGTGTCCAATCCCCGTTGGCTCCACTGACCCCACAAATGAACTTCCAGGTGCCATGCTGGAGCCACCCCAGCATGGCAAAATCTGAATATGGCTGATGGGGTGCCCAAACCCTCGGCTCCCACTGCCCCCCAAACAAACTTCCAGGTGCGAAGCTGGGAGCCCACCCCAGTGTGGCAAAAGTCTGTATGGCTGATGCAGGTGCCCAATCCCCCATTGGCTCCACTGACCCCCAAACAGAATTCCAGGTGCCATGCTGGGATCCCACCCCAGTGTGGCAAAAGTCCATATGGCCGATGGGGGTGCCCAATCCCCCGTCAGCTCCACTGCCCCCCAAACAGACTTACAGGTGCCACACTGGGAGCCCACCCCAGCACGGCAAAAGTCCCATGTCGTCTTTGTAAAAAAAAAAAAACACCTATAAGAAAAACAGTCCCTCGTTGACTCTCTGCCCCTCCCCAACCCAGCCACCTCTGCATGCCCCCCCCCCCCAGCCTCACCCCATGCTACCTCCAGGGATGGTGCAATGATCTTCGAGTGTACCAGGAATCGTCTTCACTCTACAAAGCCAACTGCGAACTGAAGTAATGCCGGTAAGCTGTATAATGGCATAAATGTTTTTTTTTTCAACTTTGGTGCATATCTCGGCCATTTTTGGGAATTTTTTCACCAAATTTTCAACATGGGGTTCTTGGGACCCCATCTCATGAACTCAGCCACTGTCATTTTGTTATTCAGTCCCGAAAGGTGATTTTGCAGTCACTGCGCGGAACCACCTTTCAGGACTGATTAACGGAACGACAGTGTCACAGTTCATGAGGAAGGCCCCAAAAACCCTATAATGAAAATTTGGTGAAAAAATTCCCAACAATGACTGTTTTATGAGTGTGCATTGCACAGTTCCTATGCACACTTGTAACTCTGAGAATTTTTTATATTTTCACTCCAGAATTTCAACATTGCCATTTTACCACACCTCCTTATGAACAGTACAGCTATCATTTTTCACATCTTGCCCAAAATGTGTTTTTGCACATGTAGTGCACAATGGCGCAGTCAGTGTGAGAAATCAATGTTCAGGACAGAGTAAGAAAATCACAGTGACACTGTTCATGAACAGAGGTGTTAAAATGGCTATGTTGAAAACTTGGTGACAAAAGTCCATAAAATGACTGTGTTACAAGCGTGCATTGTGCAATTTCCATGCACCCTCATAAGTTCATGAATTTGTAATATTTTCAGTCCAGATTTTCAACACTGACATTTTTCCACACCTCCTTATGAACAGTACAACTGTCATTTTTCACACCCTGGCCAAAATGTGTTTTCACACTCCCGGTGCAGAATAGCACGGTTGTTGTGGAAAATCAGTATTTGGGACAGATTAAGAAAATCACAGTGACACTGTTCATGAGCAGAGATCCCAAAATGCCTCTGTTGAAAATCTGCTGTAAAAAATCCCCAAACGAATTACATTATGGGTGTACATTGTGCAGTTTCTACGCATGCTCGTGACTTCATTTTTTTTATATTTTCACTCCAGATTTTCAACAATGCCATTTTTTACACCTCCTCATGAACAGTACAGCTGTCATTTTCACATCCTGTTCAAACTGTGTTTTTGCACCTGTGGCGCCAAATGGTGCAGTCACTGTGCAAAATCATCTTTTGCCTAACAAACTGATAGTGTCTCTGTTCATGCGGTGGGGTCACAAAAAGCCCATGTTAAAAACTTGGAGTAAAAGTGCCTAGAAACACCCAGGGCATTAAGGTTTTCAACCATAATGCCCTACCCTGTAGGGACTGACAGGCGTCAGGGGTGTGACTTGAGACTGTTGACAGTAATGTTCATGGCATTCCACCCCCACCCCCATCCTGCAGCCAGTGACAGGCATCGAGGTGCACTCTGGACCCTTTGGCGCCAGAGTTCACCCCCATTCTCCTATACCGCACCCATTTCAGTGTATTTCCTTATGGAATGAGGTGAATGTAAAGCCCAAACACCCCAAGGCACACCTTGACACTTGTCAGTGTCTGAAGGGTAGGGTGTGGTGAAATGTCATGACTGTCATAGGTAATGACCCAAAGGCACATCCCAATGCCTGTCCATCTCTCCAGGGTGAGGGTGGAGTTGGCATCAGTTCAATACTTCAATGCCATTCCTATACTGCATCTGTCTAACTCCTGCACTTCCACTGCTAATGCCAGCAAGCAAACATTTGGCATTGGCAAATGCTTGTTACATTTGAAATAACAACAGGAGCTATCCTTTCAATGTGACTTAGTTCAGGTTTTCATCAGTATTCTTTATTTTTGAACACCCATTGTCTAACATCACTAGGGAAAGGTAAGAAGGCAATATAGCTTAGAGTGTTAAAGCACCAAGCTATGGACCTGGAGATGCAGCAGACCTGAGTTTGAAATCCACAAGTGCTACTTGTATACTGTGTGACCCTAAGCAAGTCATTTAACCTCCCTATGCTTCTTGGATGCACCTGGAAACAAGCTTCCTCTCAGTGTGTCTTTCCAGGCAAAATATTCTACAAAAATAAAAAACTATCTGAGAATACTGATAGAAACCTGGCTTAAGACATTTTTAAAGGAGTAATATTTTGTTATTTCAAATATTCAAAAAGGTGCCAA
Organism: Neoceratodus forsteri; assembly: GCA_016271365.2. Taxonomy (NCBI): domain Eukaryota; kingdom Metazoa; phylum Chordata; order Ceratodontiformes; family Ceratodontidae; genus Neoceratodus; species Neoceratodus forsteri. The sequence goes on along the minus strand of CM057456.1, from coordinate 601,620,794 downwards.
AAGCAGACTCAAAATGGGCAAAGAATGGTATCAAAAAAGACAGGAGGAAAGGGGCAATCTAAAAATTGAATGAACAAGTATTGGTTAAAATGTTCACTGTAACATGCACTGCTGCTTTAAGGACTGAGGGCTTGATTCTCAAAGAGGGCTTCAATTGGCACAAGCTGTGGCAAACAGTAGCTTGTGCTGAAGCCCGGTGCGCCAGGGACCCTGCACCAGATTCTGGTACAGGAGTGGTCCCGGTGCCTAAGTCCCCACCTTTGCGGCAAACTCCCATGCAACAAACACATGACACATGGGAGGTGTTTGCCACAGGCTCTGTATGGCAAAGGCTAGTGGTCCACCATCCCTGATGCTTTTGTAAAATAAATAAAACCCCTTCCTGGTGGTCTAGTGGCCCCCTACCCAATCCCCGATGTTGTCTGTAATAATACTTATTAATACACCCCTTCCTTGTGGTCTTGAGCCCCTCCTTGATCCTTAATGTGGCCAGTAATCATATTTAGTAAAACATCCCCTCCTTGTGGTCTAGTGCCCCCCAGTCACTGGTGTCACTTGTAATCATACTAATTAATACACCCCTTTCTGGTGGTCTAGTGCCTCCCCTTCCCAATCCCCGATGTTGCTTGTAATTATACTTATTAATACACCCCTTCTCTGGTGAGTCCACTGCCCCCCACACTCCCAGCAGGTAGTGCCGACACCCCCACCCATCTGAAAATACAGCCAGCAGCTGGCACAGCCCACCTCTCACCTTCACAGCCGGCCGCTGACTGAACTGTCACTGAGCACATACTGTATAGTGTGCAAGCTCACTGCCTGACAGTCAAGTCAATGAGCATGTACACTATACAGTACGTGCTCAGTGACAGTTCAGTCGGTGGCCAGCCATGGAGGTGAGAGGTGGGCTGTGCCAGTCATCGGATGTGTTTCAGGATGGGGGGAGCGGGGTGGTGGGCACCAGCTGGTGAGGTGGGGGTCCACTAGACCACCAGGGAGGGGGTGTATTAATAAGTATGATTACGGGCAACATCGGGGATTTGGGGGCACTAGACCACCAGGAAGGGGCGTCTAAATGAATATGATTATGGGCCACATCAGGGATCAGGGCAGCACTAGATCACCAGGAAGGGGTGTTTTAATAAGTATGATTACAGGCAACATCAGGGATCAGGGTGGGGGGCACTAGACCACAAGGATGGGGTTTATTATTAATTATGATTACAGGCCACATTGGAGCTGGGGAGGGGGAACTGCAGCACATTACCTCAAACAGGTCAGCTCTCCCAGAGGAGAATTTTCTAAGTTCCCTTAGACAAGCCCTGGCTAGTCTAACAGTACTTAGAATTTCTCCTCCCTCTGGGAGAGTTCTGAGAATCCCACTTTCGGGGATGCGGCAGCTTGCCTCCGCCACATGCCCCATAGCACCATGTCGTAGCCCATGTTTGTGCACACGAGCTGCACAAACCCCGTTTGACGCAGGCTGCCATTGAGAATCACTGCTGGTGCATTGTTTGGTACAAGGGGCACTTTGCGCCATTCTTTGTTGCGCAAGCCCCTTGTGCTGTGCCCGGAGCTTTGAGAATCAGGCCCGGATTCTTTAGTCCCAAAACATCTTTAATAGACAAGTTCCACTGTATTGTTCTGTACCTTTAATGAGTTTTTTTCAATTTACATACCAGTTGAGATGTAGTACCTTGTATTGGTGATTTTTTCCTTTTGCACACTTTCTACAGCCAGGCTGACTGGTGGATGTTAAATTCCTCTATGATTTTCCTCTCCTATAACATACTACTCTTTAGTTCAGACAGGTTAAAAAAAATACAAGTTTGTAAGATCAGGCTTTGCTCTTAAAATCATTCTTTCTTTAGCCTTACAGTACAATTAAGTATTTTGGCCATCTGTGGCTGTGTTGGTAGGTTCATGATGTTTCCACTGTTGGGAGACATTTTGGAGATTGTGAGTAAATGTTGATATTTTTCTGCATGCTAGTGGTACCAAATGGGCTAGCACAGCAACTGAACCTGTTATTTTTTTTTTTATTTTTATTTTAGTTTTTGTTGACCGGGTAAGTGCACTAGACAAATCTTGCCTATTTTCAGGCATGACCCGGGGGAGGGGGATACAGATGAATGCCAACTGACCTTGAACCAGATTAAGCTGTTGGTGGTATTTTTAGTGAATGAGGGAAATTTGGCCAGGACACCGGGGAAATTCCCCCTGCTCTTTTCGATAAGTGCCATGGGATCTTTAACATCCACCTGAACTACCACCAATCCAGGCAGATGGGACCTCGGTTTAACGTCTCATCTGAAAGACGGAATAGATGATATACTCCAGAATGTACTATTTGTTTTTGTACAAAGAGGGCCAGATATTCAAAAGGGTTGTGCCATGCCAAGACGGCACCTCAGAAGTGCAGCATCCCTCTCTTGCTGCACTACAGTGTCAGTACTGGGATATTAACCCAAGTGCCAGATGTGGGAACTGAACCCACAGCCCTCTGATCTCCTGGCCTCAGAGGCAAGTGTGCTACCTACTGAGCCACTGACACTGCTGCTGAGCCACTGACACTGCTACTACTTTAATGCCTACTTTAATGCCTACTTTAAACCTGCAGAGTCTGAGTATTTTTGATTTACAGTATGCAGTGTTTCTCCATAGACAATAAACAAGGGATCTGATAAAATAGACTTCAGAATATTCCAAAATCTTAGCAACCTCATCAGTTGAAACACATCACATGGCCACTCATTAACTCCCAGTACATGCTCAGTTTGCCACCAACCTAACATAATCTACCTTGCAACAGCCTAACTACATAAAATTAAACCAGTTTCCATAAAAAAAAAATAAATAAATAAATTCCCATTTTATAAGCACATTAACCCACTTTTAGGGTGGACATTTCTTGAGAATGAATACACTTTCCAGTTGCATTGAAAGGCAATGGGCTGTTGGCCTCATGACTTCCAAGTCACCCAGGGCATGTATTAATCCTCTACAAATACTCACCCTATCATGGGCTATTTCTCACTTAATGCATGCATAAGGTATTTGTGCGACAGGGCCCAATATGTAAAAGAAACAACATTGTTAATTGACATTCTGAGGCTGTATGGTGGAGAGAATGTGATAGCAGGAAATAACAAGAGAGGCCAGTATTTAAAACTGAAGAGACAGCTTGGTGACAACAGTCTCTATCATATAATGTCTTTTCTACAATGGATTACAGTCAAAGGAAGCCTGAAAGCCATTCTGTTTTGCATAGGTAGTTTAACGTCACATACCGTGTATGCAAATAGTAAATAAAAGGTTTGTTGAAGATCTGTGGATAGAAGCCAGCGTGCCTGTCGAACGTGCTATTTCTAGAACATTATGCAAACAAGAGGTAGAAAAGGAGCACATTTCGTGACAAGGCAGTCATAAATGTAAATGCAGTTGCTCAGATGTGTTCAGTTGGAAAAGAAGCTTCCATTATTTCATCAGCTTTGCCCAAGTCAGAGAAAAAACTAAATTACCAAGCGTTGCAGGATTACTGTATTGTGTGCCCATGGCTTGGAATGCAGCAACTGCTTGTCTATGTTTTTTTATTTCAGTGATCCAGTATTATTACAGTATTAAAAAAAAGGCAGAGTACAGTTCTGTTTACAAAGGTTATTCAAATCCGTGGTTTATCTCAGGACAGGCAACACCCAGCCTGACGTGATGATCTAGGGTGTGACAAGTGACAGCTGCACTATTTGTGAAAAAAGTCATGTACATACAATACAATACAATCCTCCTGACTGTCACATCATGTTGTCCCTCCATGCACTGCAGTTTCTGCTTCTCTTACTCTCATCCCTCTTTCTGCTTTCCGCTTTTCTTCCACTTTTCTTCCTCCCTGGAGCTTACTCCCTATCCCCCCAGCATCCTACTTGCCACTGCCTATCATCACTCAGGTACTCTCCATCATGAGCTTGCCCCCCAGGTGCTCACCTCTGCAAATGGATGGTAGTCCCCGCCTACCACTGCACACAGGCCCTGGACACTCTCTTCACTGTCTCACGTGCCATCACTCTGGGATCATTGCCACCAACCCAATGTAAGTTCCTGCAAAAAACGGGCATGTATGTAACCCCCCTACAAATGTATAGTCTCTGTGTACTGTCCCTTTAAGAGCTGCCTGGATTGCAGTCATAATTAATCTGAGAGGGAGCTCTGTTAGAAGATGTACTTGTTTGCTGATCATTGGTTAGAGTAGTAATAATATTGCAGTTTGTTCTAACCTGCCTTCTTTGCAGCATGGTCAGTTCTGTTTGTTTGCATCATCTTGGTCCTGGATTGTCAGAAAGGGCTAATCAGCACATTTGGGACTCTAAAATGGAGCCTGCCTACAGAGGCTTGGTGGGGCCAAAACTTGTAGGAATTGTAGTTTTGGGCTTATGGTGCCAAAAATAACCTGGAGGGGGAGCCCTTGTTGTGACTGACAGACAGATCAGCCACCCCAACCTTTTGTATCTTGTGGAAAGTCCCACACTGCTTGCAGTTTCAGTTAGATCTGAGTTGGGAAGTGAAGAAGTAACAGCTTGAGATATTTCAAGCAGCAATCCATAGTGGATTCACGTGGGAGAACTGTGGAAAGCCCTGAGTTTGGCCTGCATTCCTGCCTGTTGTCCCTGAGAGGGAACATGTGCCTTTTTTGGACTGAATCCAAATTTGGAGAGTGAATTAAGCCACTGAATTGTGACCAGGCTTTAACCTGAAAAAGATCAAAGATTTGCTGAATGCGATCAGCCTGTCAGGACTTCCAGCTACCTCTGAACTCCCGGATTGTGCGTAATTGCGATCAGAGAGCCATTTGCCTGGTACAGTGGAATTTCCTTCCATGTGAATGTGCTGTGTGCTTATAGTGGGTCACGATTTGGTTCCCCACTGTGTGTCAGATCTTTGTTTTGTTTGCTGGAGGCTGTATCCAGCTCCACGGACTGAATCTGTAGCCATTTCCATTTGCCTAGGCCCTGCTATACTGGCCCAGCCAGAATACTTGCTACACAGAGAAAGTCATCGATGAGAGACCGGCCTGGGGATCAGCCCCCTGCTCAACGCCTTGAACAGGAATAATGCCTCGGTGATTCATGTGGGCCCTGCTTCTCCGGGCACTCCAGCCCAACAGCCTGCAGTCTCAAATTCATCCTGCCTGTGTCCAGTATTGGGCATTGTGAGTAAACATCAGGGTAGCTCCCTGCAACAACAGTTAAATCTAAAAGTGTTGTCATCCGATTGTCTTGTTGCCTTTTCTTTCACAAACTGAGTCCTCTGGCTCTGGATTACAAATAGTGTGTGTTGTGCATGTTGCTTTCTTCCATCACAGGGCTCCAACCAGCTGCAACGTTCCTGGCTAGCCCATAATTTTCCTACCTGGGTACCCAGAGTGTGTGACTGTGTAGGGACTCTGAACTGCATGCATAACTGTCTGATTAATATAGCTTTTAAGCAAATCAACATGATTACACCCCTCCCTTGTTTAAGTCCTCTGAATAAATCAGATTTAACTTTGTTTGCATTTAACCTGACTGTGGTTCCAGTTTGTGCCAAAAGTATTTTACTGTTACTATTTGATGTGCTTAACCTTGTTTTACAGGGGATCCCCAGGGTCAAGCTAGAGCAACCAGTCCTGGTGGTAAGTGCAAACAGTGTGGGTAATTGGCTGGTGAATAAGGGTCATTGTGAAAGTAATTATTGTATATTGTTCAGGATATTAGAAGGGAAAGAGGGAGGGTGACAGTGTCCTGGAGGGCTGTGTCCAGGTTAGCTTGACCACTAACAACCCTGACTTACCTAGGCCCCTTAACCTGCTACTAGCCAAGCAGGCAGGGGTAGTAGCCCTTGGAATAATGCCACTTAGAGGTTACATCTTGGAGGCTCATTGCTGGGATTTTGTGCCTTCTAGTGGCCAAAAATTACGAATTATTGTTAAAGATTAATGGCTACCCCAGTAGAAATGGCTGTACACCAGTTGGTGGGGTGGTGTACTGGGCAGGAGACTGACCCCCAAAATGCTCTGCTTATATTCCCCTGGGTACCAGTAAGGACACTAAAGAGGGAGCACTCTCCAAAGTTGAATGTTTACAAAACCCTGTGGTGGTGGCTCAACAGGCTGATTTCATTGCCCAAACTTTCATAACCTTGGTACAGCATAGTGACCTCGTGGACAGCTCTAAAGTGCCACAGACTATTGCCTCAGAAGGGGTACTAGCCACCGGGAGAGTGATAGCAAAAGACAGTAAACACCCTGGGGAGGATGAGCTCCCACCATTATCTGGGACTTTTGAGGAGAAATTTGCTAAGTTGTTGCTGGAGGAAGGGAAAACCGTAGAGGACTTTAAGAAACTATTCCTGCCAACTGGGGGTGTTCCTTCTCCAACATCCCCTCCCACTCCAGCACCTGTTACTGTCCCGCCTTCTGTGCCCGCGCCAATGCTGGCCCCATACCTGTACCCGGCATTAGTCACGACTCCTACCGCAGGCTGAGAATCTTCCCAGGCACCCTCCCCACCCCCTTGGGGGAGGATGACTGGGAGACCTGGATCAACTATGTTGCCCCCGTGGTACCCAAGTGGCAGTGTGCAGAGGCTGAGAGGTAGAAAGAATCATAGAAAGTTTGAGGGGCCCCGCCCTTGAAGCCATTACATTTTTGAGGTCTACAAACCTTGACGCATCTACTCAGAAGTACCTATCTGTACTTGAAGGCAATTTTGGGAGCACTGAGTCAGGGGAGACTTTGATGTGGAAATTTCAAGGTACCAAACAATGGAAGGGGGAAGGTTTGTCTGTGTATGTTACTCACCTAGAAAGAGCTCTGCAGAAAGCTTATCGGAAAGGTGGGGTAGCAGCCAGAGATTTGAACCGTGTGAGATTGGGGCACATACTGCAACATGCCAAGCATTCTAAACTGCAGATCATCCAGTTAAGGCTCCAGGATAGGAGAGGTAACCCACCTGACTACTGTGACTTGATAAAAGAACTCCTGGAGGTAGAAGATGAAGAGGGGGATTGTAATTATGGGGTAAGTGCAGCCCAAGTGATTATGGCACTGGAAGGCCCTTCCGAAATGGAGACCACTATGAGTGTCCCGACATGGGCTAAATGGTGGGGGGAGGAGTTGCTGAAGGAAGTCAAAAAAGTACAACCGGGTGCGTTCAGTGAGGTATCCCCTGCTGACAGAGATCCAGGCCCCTGTCAGGACGTGACTGTTATGGGGGTGCTCCCTCAGGCATCCTGTACTGAGGGTGGCTTCTCAGCTGAGCTCAAGGAATTGACTGCCACCCTAAAGGAACTTTTGAGACATGTACACTACCAGCAGAAGTCAGATCACAAGTTCCCATCGAAGCTCCAGCATCCACTGCTATGTTTTCCCCAAGGATGCCCAGAGAGCCTGTGATTTGTCTCAATTGTGGCAAGGATGGCCATCTAAAGAGGGAATGCTGGTCTCAGAAGGACTTAGAGAAAGTGGTGAACTGGCTTCAAGGAGAGCTTTGGGAAAGAGTCAGTTGTCAAGGGGTGCACGAAATGACTGCAGTGAAGGCTTCGGCCATCCTAACTCAGACCCCTCTGTGGCTAAATCGTCTGTCTAGACCCCTGCTGTTGTCCCTCCAGACTGGTCCAAAATAGTGGGCCCTTCAATGAAGACTAATGTGGCTGTGAATAGTATTCCTACTCGGGCTGTGAATGACAGTGGGTCGCAAGTGACCATTGTATTTCAGGACTGGTATGACAAACACTTATCTGATGTGCCATTACAATCCCTGGAAGGCCTACATGTGTGGGGGCTGAGCGACAAGTCTTACCCCTACCTAGGATATGTCCACCTCTGGTTTTGTTTTCCTGCAACGGTAACTAGTGTAGAGGAGCAAGTAGAGACACTGACCCTAGTGTGTGCCCCCACCAGACTGTATGATGGGGTTCCCCTGTTAAGTGGAACAAACGCCCACATGTTTGGGAGACTAGCACAACTCTGCCATGAGAAACAAGGGCAACTGACTGGATGGGCCCTAAGAATTCCAGCCTTAGTAAAACGGGCATATGACTTACAACAGAAACCCAATGAAGAGGACCCAGATGAGCTAGTGGGGATAGTGTGGAAAAAGGAACCTGACTCCTTGGTATTGGCCCCTAACGCCCAGTGCACAATCCATATAGAAGTCTGCCTAAAGAGAAACAAGAAAAACAAAATATTAATGTTGGTTGCACCAGGTGATGGAAAGTTGCCAGAAGGATTATTGGTTAAACCCAGCATCTTGCCTGCCCATGCCCATGCTTATGCACGACAAGTGATGGTCCAGATTCTAAATGTGTCGGATCGGGAGGTCCTGGTGAACAGAGGGTGCACTCTAGATACAGTATACTGCACAGACATTGCAGTATTACCCAATAACAAGTACTCTTGCCAAAAGGATAGAGTGACCTGGACTTATTTGACTTTGGTGATTCCCCACTGCCAGCTGAATGGAAGGCTAGGATTAGCAAGAAACTCACCCAGAGAGACCAAGTGTTTTTGTTAAAGGAATGGGGTGTGGGGTGTGTCCAGGGTGCAGAGCATCATATACGGCTGCATGATGACCGGCCATTTTGAGAGAGATCCCAATGCCTCGCCCCAGTGGACATAGATGATGTGAGGAGACACCTGCAGGAAATGCTCGCTGCTGGCATGATACAGTAATCAAGGAGCCCATACACCTCTCCCATTGTGGTTGTGCGTAAGAAGAATGGGTCAGTGAGTATATGTGTTGATTATTGAACCCTGAACTGGCGGACCATCCCAAATCAATACACCATGCCCCATACACAAGATGCCCTGGATTGCTTGAATGGGGGCAAATGGTTCTCAGTATTGGATCTTCGCAGTGGATATTACCAGATTTCGATGGCCCCAGAGGACCGTGAGAAAACAGCCTTCATCTGTCCTTTGGGGTTCTACGAATTCCTGAGAATGCCTCAGGGGATTTGTGGTGCCCGGGCACCTTTCAGTGACTGATGGAACATGCGGTGGGAGATATGAACTTTATGGAATGTCTAGTGTACCTAGATGATGTCATTGTGTTCAGACACACATTAGAGGAGCATGAGACCCGACTGTTTAAAGTGCTGGACCAATTGGAAGATTTCAGCCTCAAGCTGTCCATCGACACGTGCCAGTTTTTCCAGACCTCCGTGAAGTATGTGGGGCACATAGAATCTGCAGAAGGAACAGAGACCGATCCCAGTAAGGTTGAGTCACTGACTACTTGGCCCCAGCCCCATAACTTGAAAGAACTACAATGTTTTCTGGGCTTCTGTGGCTACTACCACAGGTTCATAAAAGACTATTCAAAGGTGATTCGCCCTCTCCTGAATCTTACCCAGGGTTACCCCTCTGCCAACCTTAAATACAAGAAAGGGGCTGTCAAAGAACCAGAGAAAGTGTACTTCTGCACAGGTGAACCTTTTGGGCCCCGCTGGACACACAAATGTGAAGCAGCCTTCCACGAAGTCATATACCAGCTCACCCACACTCCCATCCTCGCCTATGCTATCCCTACCAAGCCCTATGTGCTGCTTATGGATGCTAGTCTGCAGGGCCTAAGAGCTGTGCTGTATCAAGACCATGAGGATGGTTTGAGACCGGTCGCTTTCGCCAGCAGAAATCTGACCCTGTCGGAACGAAACTATCCTGTGCACAGGCTGGAGTTCCTTGTCCTAAAATGGGCCATCGTTGATCAGTTTCATCAGTATCTCTATGGGGCAAAGATAATGGTGAAGACTGACAATAACCCTTTGACCTATGTAAAGACTTTAGATAAGTTAGACCCCACTGGGCACCGGTGGCTCTCTGCCTTATCAACCTATGATTATGGTGTCGAATACAGACCGGGACTGATCCATATTGATGCTGACACCCTGTCATGAAGGCCCGCTTCCAAGAGTGATTGGGTCAGGCTGTCTGAACCTGACATCCGAGCATTGTGCCAAAAGTTTGACAAAGATGAACAGATGTCTGCGGACACAGTGGACTGTCTAGTAGATTGCTTGGGCCCTCCTGATACCTGCATACTGGCTGCCTATTGCCATTTCTCTGCTCTAGAGATTAGTGCACTACCTCAACTTGACAATGACAGTATTCAGTGGGCTCAGTCCCAAGATCTTATGATTCATCCCACACTTGATGCCCTGCGTGGGGGAAAGATGTGCCTAAGTTGCGTTCCCCTGACTTGCAAACTGCTCTATTGTTTAAAGAAGGCCCCAGGTTGAAGTTCCTCAATCAGCTGTAATACAGAGAAACAGTGGATCATAGTGGTCAAGTAGACAAGCAACAATTGGTCCTGCCCACAGCCTTTAGACACTTGGTACTGAGGTCCCTCCACAATCACATAGGTCACCTCGGCATTGACAGGACTCTCGACCTGGTATGATCTCGATTCTACTGGCCCAAGATGGGGGCCGATGTTGAGCAGCACGCAAAGACCTGTAGTCACTGCCTCCAAGAAAAGCCCTGCCTCAGACAGTTGCCCCCCTTATCAATATCACTACCAGCGCCCCCATGGAACTGGTCTGCATAGATTTTGTGTTTAGAACCTGATCAATGGAATATTGGTAATGTGTTAGTGGTTACGGATCATTTCACATGGTATGCACAAGCTTTTCCACTAAAGATCAAAAAGACTCTACCGTGGCCAAGGTGGTAGTGGAAAAACTCTTCGTCCACTATGGTGCCCCCCAGCGGATCCACTCTGACCAATTCAGAGACTTTGAAAGTAGGCTAATCAAAGAAATGATTTCTGTCTGGGTGGTGCGGAAGTCAAGAACCACCCCTTATCACCCGCAGGGGGACCCTCAACCAGAACATTTTAACCACACCCTTCTAGACATGCTGGGCACCCTCCATCCAAAACCCAAGCATAAGTGGAGCCAGCAGATTAGCACCTTGGTACACGCATTCAATTGCACTAAAAATGATGATACTGGGTTATCCCCCTACTGCCTCATGTTCAGGAGGGAGGCCCGACTGCCAGTTGATGTCTGCTTTGGGTCTCTCCAGATGGGGTCTGGGCCAAAAACTACCTGCAGTATGTACAGAAACTGAAAGCTCAATTGAACCATGCATATCATCTGGCCCAGACAATGGCTGCCAAGAGAAATCTCGCCAATAAAGAGAGGCATGATAAGAAAGTAAAGGCTCAGGTGCTATGGCCTGGAGACCGTGTGTTGTTACGCAATTTGGGACTACATGGCAAGCACAAAATTGCTGATATGTGCACCATCTTCCTCATGTAGTAGTTGGAAAGATGGATGATCTACCAGTGTATAAGGTACGCCCAGAGAATAACTCCAAAGCTGTCAAGACCATGCACCGTAACCACTTGCTGCCTATTGGCCAAGTTATTGTTGAAGCTGTGTCAGCAGATATTGCCTCCCCTGGGCTGGTGACTCATGATGCTGCAAAAAAGAGACAGAGTCAACCTACCCCAGCAGTTACAGATTTAAGGTTTCCCCCGCAGCAGGCCCAGAATGATAGTGACTGTCAGTCCACTTCTGGTGAAAGTGACTATGGTAATGCCTATTATCTTTCCTATAAACTGAGTCAGTGGTTTCATGGAAATCCTATGCAGAATCGTGGGGATGAAGCTGGGCCTTCTGGACTGCCTAACCCACCAGCTTCCTCCTTGGAGCCAATGCTTCCTGAAAGTGAAGTGCAAAGAATCACGTCTGAGGCTGCGGACTCCATGGGCTGGATATTCAAACTGCGCTATTTTGTGGCGCAAGCCCTGGCACTGCACAAAATAGTTGCGCAGGGGTGTGGCCAGAGCGATATTCAAAGGAGTTGCGCTATTGAGCAACTCCTTTGAATATCACTCCCCGGCCACAGCCACTGTGCATGGCGCAGTGGAACTTGCGCCACCGCAAGTGGTCAGAGTGGAGCATTCAACTTGCAGTGGCACAAGTACCATTGCGCCATGTGCAAATTTCCGATATTCAAAAGGTGACATGCAAATGGGGCCATAATTCATGCAAGGCGCAGGGGGGGCCATTTGCATCTGTTTATGGCCCCCTTTGCATGCCATTAGCATGCAGGTGTGCCGATCCCCGAGGACTTGGGCCTGGCGCCCTGCCAGGCAGCAGCCGTCGGGGACCGACGCCCCCTGCAGCCCAATCGCGGGCAAATGTGTATGAAATCACATCTCTCCCGACTGGCCCGATTGCGGGCATAAGCTTAAATCACCCCCCCACCAGCCCGATCATGGGCAGCATAGTGTCCCCTCCCGAACATATCCCTGGTGGTCCAGTGGACGATAAGCCCAATCGCGGGCTGAAGAGGTTTGAACCCCCAAACGTATCCCTGGTGGTCCAGTGGACCGATAAGCCCGATCGTGGGCTGAAAGTTTAACCCCCAGAACGTATCCCTGGTGGTCAGTGGATCGATAAGCCCGATCGCGGGCTGCATTATGTTCGACACCCCCACCCCAAGACCATATCCCTGGTGATCTAGTGTCCTCCCACCCCACCCCACCACCACGAGCCCCACCACCTCCCCCAGCAGCCAGCGGGCGGCAGCATCCCATCCGCCTGCTGCCCTGCATCCACCGACTGACTGCCGGTAGGACTCGCCCGGTGGTGCAGAGCAAGAGCCAATGGGCATGCCTTACCGTACAAGACTCAGTCCAGATATGTGAATGAATTCATTCACAAATCTGGACTGCCTTGTACAATATGAGCTGCATGCCCATTGGCTCTTGCTCTGCAATGAGTGCAGCCTACCGGCAGATCAGTCGGGGGCGGCGGGCGGCAGGCGGCAGGATGCTGCCGCCGCCGCCCGCCGGGGAGCGGGTATGGCAGGGCTTCGGTGGGTGGGGGTGGGGACACTGATCACCAGGGATATGGTCTTGGGGGCGGGGTGTCGCACATAATGCAGCCCGCGATCGGGCTTATCAGCTCAACTGACCACCAGGGCACATTCTGAGAGGGGTTTCAATCTCATCAGCCCGCGATCGGGCTTATCGGTCCACTGACCACCAGGGATGTGTTCGTGGGGTTTAAACCTCTTCAGCCCGCGATCGGGCTTAGCAGTCCACTGGACCACCAGGGATATGCTCGGGGAGAATTTTGCTGCCCGCGATTGGGCTGGTGGGGGTGATTTAAGCTTATGCCCGTGATCAGGCCAGCCGGGGAGGGGGGACTTTTCTGCTTTTGCCCGTGATCAGGCTGCAGGGGGGGCACAGGGAGTAGGTTGAGGGCCAGCCACAGGTGGCAGCTGCTGTGTTGCGCCCTGCAATGCGGCAGCTCACCTGTGGGTGGCCCTCGACTTACTCCTTGTTTTTTTGGCTCAAAGTTGTGCAGACGCAGGTTGGGGGTTGCGCCTGCACAACTCTGCACAGCCTGGCTGAATATCGGGCTGTGCAGTTTATGCATGGTTCCTTCCCCTCCAGTTCAGCATGCATTCATTTGCATTGTGCTGTTGCTCAGCATGTTTTCAGTGGCGCAACTGCCTCCTGCTGAATATCGCAGAATGGCTGCATTCTCGGATTCTCCAAGAGGCGCAACCCTTTTGAATATCCCACCCCATGTGTTTAGTGTAACTGTGTGACTTGCCCGAAGAAGGGGCTGATGGTCTGAGTCTCTCTGGTGACACACCAGAACTTGAACAATAATATGAGAGTGCTGACAGCACTCCTTCAGTGCTACAAAGCCTAACTGTTCCAGAACCTTCTCTAAATGAGCAGAGTGTTGTGGAAACAGAGCCTACAGAGCAAGGAGCTGACAGTTCTCACAGTTTGGACATTCCCATCTGTACAGAGGCACCCCTTACGAATAATGAAAGCTGAAAAGTTAGTGCTGAAAGTACAGAGACTGTGGCTGTTCCCCCCAGAAAGACTGGCCGAGCTGTCAAGCCAGTATTGTGCTTCAGTTATGATTCTCCCGGGAGGCCAGTGGATTTGCCTCTCAATGTGGTTCACAAAGGTGTTTATATTTCTCAGAGCTCACTACCCAAACTGAGCTTAATGGCCAATTCCGGATTGATTGTTCTTCCTTCTCAGTATGAGGCCGCTGCCCCATCCAGCTTCAAGTTAGCTGATAGGGAAGGGCCTCCTCATACGCTGTTTAATGTACAGGAAGTTATTACCTGAAGCAGTATTGTGATGTTACTAATGTGTTAATCATAGTGGAATCAGCATTACCTGTATGAAACATGCATGATTATTGTTAATATGGATGTAGTAATTCGAAGAATATTGAAAGGTATAGTGATGTAACAAGCTAATGATATATATGTCTCGTTTACATTGCATTTTTGATATTGTGATGGTCCAGGCTTAATGCGGACGCTATGTTTTCTCCAGGCAGGGAAGGGTGTAACCCCCTAGAAATGGGGGTTTCCGAAAAGTCTTCCTTGAGCTTCCTTAAATGCTCACTGCCAGGCTGGTGTCCTGCGTTTTAGCAGTTTAAATGTATAGCCAGAGAGTGCCTGTATAGCTTCTGTATACTGTCTATTTAAGAGCTGCCTGGGTTGCAGTCATACTTAATCTGAGAGGGAGCTCTGTTAGAAGATATACTTGCTTGCTGATCATTTGTTAGAGTAGTAATAATATTGCAGTCTATTCTAACCTACCTTCTTTGCAGCATGGACAGTTCTGTTTGTTTCCATCATCTTGGTCCTGGACCGTCAGAATGGGCCAATAAGTACATTTGGGACTCTAAAATGGAGCCTGCCTACAGGGACTTGATGGGGCCAAAACTTGTAGGAATTGTAGTTTCGGGCTTTTGGTGCCTAAAATAACCTGGAGGGGGAGCTCTTCTTGTGACTGACAGACAAATCAGCCAACCGAACCTTTTGGATCCTGGGGAAAGTCTCACACTGCTTGCAGTTTCAATTAGATCTGAGTTGGGAAGAGAAGAAGTAACAGCTAGAGTTAGTTCGAGCAGCAATCCATAGTGGATTCATATGGGGGAACTGTGGAAAGGCCTGAGTTTGGCCTGCATTCCTGCCTGCTGTCCCTGAGAAGGAACTTCTACTTTTTTTCTGACTGAATCCGAATTTGGAGAGTGAATTAAGCCACTGAATTGTGACCAGGTTTTAACCTGAAGAAGACTGAAGATTTGCTGAATGCGATCAGCCTGTCAGGACTTCCAGCTACCTCTGAACTCCTGGATTGTGCAGAGACTCTGTAATTGCGACTGGAGAGCCATTTGCCTTTTACAGTTGAATTTCCTTACATGTGAATGTGCTGTGTGCATTTAGCGGGTTGTGATTTGATTTCCCACTGTGTGTCTGAATTGTGTTTTGCTTGCTGGAGGCTGTATCCAGCTCCACAGACTGAATCTGTATCCATTTCCATTTGCCTGGGCCCTGCTACACTGCCCAGCCAGAATACTGGCTACGCACAAAAAGTAATCGACGAGAGACTGGCCTGGGGATCAGCCCCCTGCTCAACGCCTTGAACAGGAACAATGCATCGGTAATTCGTGTAGGTCCTGCTACTCTGGGCACTCCAGCTCAACAGCCTGCAGTCTCAATTTTGTCCTGCCTGTGTCCAGTATTGGGTATCGTGAGTAAACATCAGGGTAACTCCCTGCAACAACAGCTAAATCTAAAAGTGCTGTCATCTGATTGTCTTATTCCCTTTTCTTTCATGAACTGAGCCCTCCGGCTCCAGATTACAAATAGTGTGTGTTGTGCATGTTGCTTTCTTACATCTCAGGGCCCCAACCAGCTGCAAAGTTCCTGGATAGTCCACCGTTTTCCTACCTGGGTACCCAGAGTGTGTGACTGTGTAGGGACTCTGAACTGCATGCATAACTGTCTGATTAATATAGCTTTTAAGCAAATCAACCTGATTACACCCCTCCCTTGTTCAAGTCCCCTGAATAAATCAGATTTAACTTTGTTTGCATTTAACCTGACTATGGTTCTAGTTTGTGCCAAGAGTATTGTACTGTTACTATTTGATGTGCTTAACCTTGTTTTACAGGGGGTCCCCAGGGTCAAGCTAGAGGAACCAGCCCTAGTGGTAAGTGCAAACAGTGTGGGTAATTACCTGGTAAATAAGGGTCATTGTGAAAGTAATTATGGTATATTGTTCAGGCCACTAGAAGGGAAAGAGGGGGTTACAGTGTCCTGGAGGGCTGTGCCCAGGTTAGCTTGACCACTAACAACCCTGACCTTGAGGTGGAGGCACCCATTTCTTTACCCAGGCCCCTTAACCTGCTACTAGCGAAGCAGGCCGGGGTAGTAGCCCTTGGGATAGCGCCACCTAGGGGTTACATCTTGGAGGCTCACCGCTGGGATTTTGTGTCTTCTAGTGGCCACAAATTATGAATTATTGTTAAAAATTAATGGCTGCACAGTAGAAATGGCTGTACATCAGTTGGTGGGATGGTGTACTGGGCAGGAGATTGACCTCCAAAATGCTCTGCTTATACTGGATATTCCCATGGGTACCAGTAAGG
Organism: Neoceratodus forsteri; assembly: GCA_016271365.2. Classification (NCBI taxonomy): domain Eukaryota; kingdom Metazoa; phylum Chordata; order Ceratodontiformes; family Ceratodontidae; genus Neoceratodus; species Neoceratodus forsteri. The sequence continues at coordinate 601,604,330 of CM057456.1, read as the reverse complement.
ACACTGTAGAGGGAGCACTCTCCAAAGTTGAATGTTTAAAATACCCTGTGGTGGTGGGTCGACAGGCTGATTTCATCGCCCAAACCTTCATAACCTTGTTAGAGTGTAGTGACCTCGTAGACAGCTCTAAAGTGCCACAGACTATTGCCTCAGAAGGGGTCCTAGCCACCTGGAGAGTGATAACAAAAGATAGTAAAGACCCTGGGGAGGATGAGCTCCCACCATTATCTTAGACTTTTGAGGAGAAATTTGTTAAGTTGTTGCTGGAGGAAGGGGAAAACCGTAGAGGACTTTAAGAAACTATTCCACCCCACTGCAAGAATTTCTGCGAATGGGGCATTCTCTAAGCCCTTTTCACTTCACTCAGGAACTAGGCAAGGATGCCCCTTATCTCCATTGTTATTTAATTTATATTTGGAACCTCTCATCCAAAATATTCTCAATAATGTTTCTATACAGGGTGTTAGAGCTGGGCGACATGAAATTAAAGTCACTGCATACGCGGATGACCTGCTGATACACTTATCTCACCCTGCATCCTCTGTTCCAGCTTTGCTAAGGGAAATAGCAAGATTTAGCGACCTGTCCAATTACAAACTGAATGCTAGTAAATCCCTATTTTTCCCACTAAACCATAAAGTTTTCAAAAATGGCATTAGCCCTTTTGGTTTGTGTTGGACTTCCAGGTCATTTAAGTATTTGGGTATTAAACTTTCTCGCAACCCTCTAACATGGTTTAAGGAAAATCTGGATTCTCTCTTGCAGCTGACAGCTCACGACCTTGAGAGGTGGTCCAGACTTCCTATTTCATTATGGGGCCGGATCAACATAATTAAGATGAACATATTTCCTAGAATTTTCTATCCATTATCTCTCCTTAACACCTTTATTCCTTTACTCTGGTTTAAAAAGACACATGGTATATTCACCAGATTTATCTGGGCCGACAGATATCCTCAGTTGGCTTATCATAAACTGGCAGCCCCGAAATTGGAGGGGGGTTTACGAATTCCCCATCTGGCCATATATCACTGGGCTAGTCACTTAGCAAAATGTTTGAGATGGGTATCCCCTGGCCCAGAAAAAGAACAACCGGTTTGGCTTAGAATAGAACTGGATGCAATTAAGTCCAAGAACTTGGACCCTCTTACACTATTTTTCCTTAAGTTTCCCCAGGTACATATGACAGAAGAGTGCCCCATAATAATGACCTCTTTAAAGATTTATTCTCAAATGTGTTCATTTTTACAATATTCCCCTCATCGGGATCTGGCCCAGTCCATCCATCTTTCGGATGAGACGTTAAACCGAGGTCCCATCTGCCTGGATTGGTGGTAGTTCAGGTGGATGTTAAAGATCCCATGGCACTTATCGAAAAGAGTAGGGGAATTTTTTATTAAAGTTGGAAAGTAAAATACAGTCAAATAATACACAAAAGCAAAAGCAAATTACTTGAAACAAAATACATATGCCATCATACATAAAATACAAAACTAACATTGCAATAGACTCAAAACTTACTAGACATACTGAAAAATAGCCCCCACCCTAATAAAAGAGTAGGGAATTTTATTATTTCAGTAAACCAAAATTGAAAACACACAGTGTTAAATCACACAAAATAATATATAAATCATATAGAAGATAATCTATTACAAAGATATATCATCCAAACAATGTAAACGGAAAACTGCAAAACAGTCCCCACCCCCACCCCCACTTACATAATGAGTAGGGGAACTTTTGTTATCATAGACAGCAAAATAACAATAAATTCAATCAATGTTAAGTCACATTAAAGAAAATGATACAGCATATTGTTTTCATAATAGAAAACAAAGATTATACATGAAACGAAAGGAAAAAAAGAAGAAGAAAAAGCAAATAGAAAACATTAATTCAATACATCCAAAATAATTATTCTAAATTAACCCAATGAAGTTATAGCCAATCTACAGAATCCCATCTAGAGTGACATATAAATGAAGAAAATTTCCCATAATCCTGCCTTTTCAATCTCAATATTGCATTAGCAACCATACCAAATAATGCTTCTTGTGAAAAATATTGTTGTTGAATGGTGAAACGGCATCTCACATGCCATATATAGTATTTAAAACAAAGCAAAATCAAACATAAAGTCACTTTATCACATTGCACAGTGGTTACTGGCAGAATCTCTATACACAACATATCTAACGTCATAGGGTATAAAAGGAAAGGTAGGCCATTTTAGTAAAACAAGACTCAAAATCCTTTTATAAAAGGACATTCCAAAAATAAGTGTTCCATTGTCTCCACTAATTCAAAACACGCTACCTCTAGGGCAATACCGATCTGTAATTTGCTTATGTTTTAGATTTGCTCGACATTTAATTTACCATATAGGGATAACCATAACACATCCCACATATGGGGTGGAATCGGGGAGGTTAACATATTGCCAATTGCAAGTTTTATAGGAGATGGAAAATAATCAAATGGAGCTGAATCTTGAAAATACTTTTGTAAAATATATGCGTATAATTCCTTTCTAGTAAAATGCAAAAGGTATGCTTTGAAATACCCATAATTTAATTTTCCCAAAACATATTTTAAGAGATTGTGGGAGATGGTTTATGGAGCGTTGTCTGGGAATACCTCATATTCAGGCCAGAAAAGACATAAATCTCCCAGAGTATCCTGAAGCCATGGTTTCCATTGTGTGTCTCTATCTATAAACAGAGGTTTTAAATTTGTATAGAGAAACATAGTAAAGAAAAACTACAGGATGTAACATTTTAGGCCCCATGTTTTCTCCCTAAACAACAAGGCTCTCTTTATGGGGTTCAATCTACTGCCATATACAAGCAAAAAGCATCCATATAACTGTGTCTCCAAAGCTAAAGGAAGACTAAAACCGCACTTAAATATAAAAATATGGGTAATAAGAATGTTTTAACCAGTTGAATCCGTTTCAGTTTAGGCAGTCTCCATGTATTCCAGACATCTACCTTAGTTGCGCTTCCTTTAGTTTAAATTTCCAATTTAGATATGCTAAATCTCCTGCTCCAAATAAAGACCCAAAATTTTACAAGTATCCTTAATTACGGAATGCCTATAACCTGTGTAAGATGAAAATACTCTATCCCCAGTGTTATACAATTACATTTCTCATAGTTAATTTGTGCACGGTATATAACAAAAACCCTGTAAAGCGTTTTGAAAACCCTTGCAGAGGAGATCCCCAATCAAAAACATAAATCATCCGCATAGGCAATACATTTAACTTCAGGATCAGTACTTGAAAAGGAGAGTCCCGTATACTGTCATGACCATACACCTGCCTAATTAAGGGATCTATAGTAAATAAATACAAAAGGGCACTAAGAGGACATCCTTGGCGCACACCCGTAATATGGGATATATAGTCCCTACCACCCATTACAAAAGCTTGAGCAGTAGCATTGGCATAACAGGTTTTATCCATTCTATAAAGGTATCGGTACACCATACCCAACTAAACAGTCCCATAAATAACCATGTCTTACATTATCAAAGGCTTTTGCCTGGTCTAAACTCAAAATCAAACCTGTAAGTTCCCTGTAGATCCTTTTGAAAAAGTTCCATAAAAGTATTAGACTATCAGTAATGTTCCTATTTGGAATGGAACATGTTTTGTGCCGGATGTAAAAGGAATATGCATTAAGTAACAATCTGTTGTTTAATATTTTGGTAAATAGTTTAAAATCTGTATTTAATAGGGTTATAGGTCTCAGTTTAACAAATCCCTCTATCTCCTTTTTATACATAAAAACTACAAGCCCTCATTCATACTTTTGGTAATATCCCGAGGATAGTATTTCATTCAAAACACCTGTAAATTCTTCCAACAATTGTTGAAAAATTATTTTATAAATTTCATCGGAATACCATCATTCCCTGAGGGCTGTACCAGCTTTTACTTGTGCCAACACTGCAGCAACCTCTTGTGTTGTAATATGTGCTACTAAGTTAACTGACCCTGAATCTGAAATTTGGGGTAAATTACATCCTCCCAACCAGTTCTCATGTGTGTGACTCAATGTTTCAGTAATACCAAAAGTTTCTGTACATGTAAATCAACAATCCGCATAACCTCTCTGGTATGTGTGCACCAAATCCCTGCCTGATCATTAAGACCTGTCATATGTTTCTGATGTCTTTGGGAAGCACTAAATTGAAATGAATTCAGAAAGGCCTTTGTGCCTTGGGTACCAAAAGCAGCGTTCATTTTCTAAAGATTTTGCCCGATCATATTGAAAATTATTCATCTTTTCTCTTATTTTGTATAACTGGGGAGGACTGAAACCTCACCATTGGCCACGAAAGTGTAAATCCAAAATTCCTTTCTATAATTTAAGTATCAGTTTTGTATTACCATATAATCTCCTATTGATTGAAAAAACGTTTAATTTCAGTTTTTGTATCCATCCACCATTCGATAAGTATCATAGAGACATAACACAGATTTCCTGGCCTTTAAAAGAGCTAGAAAGCCATCTTCAATTGTAGGAAGAAGTAATAGAGCCAAGTTCATTCTCCAGTACCCTGGACCCGATGCATAGGCATATGACTTGCCACCGTAGCTACTATAATTACATGGTCAGAGGAAGTAACAGCCAATGTTCTAGTATCAATCACCTGTAGGGAATCGGAAAGAAACCAAAATCTATCCTTGTGGCCTTATTGCCTTGAAAAATGTTTTGCGGATTCCTGAAAGGCCATAACATCACTAAGGCCTGTTTGAACAAGTAAATTATTAAGACAAGTAGCATCACAAAACATTTTGGTGGTTCGGCATCCCCTATCTGTATTGTATCTACTACAATTGAAGTCACCCCCAAAAACATACTTTGAAGTAAATAAATAAGGTTGAAATAAGCGAAATATTTCAATACGTGCAAATTTTGTTTGAGGTGCATAAACATTGATTAACCGACACTGTAAACCGTTAATCACTACATCCAACAACAATACACGACCAGGGACAAGATCAACTAGTTGTATCACCTTTGCAGTGGGACTATTTAGGGCTATACCTACACCACTACAGGGGTCTTCACCCATAGACCAATAGGTAACCCCCATCTCTCCAGCCAGCAGTTGCTAATTCAATATCGAGTTTGGTATGTAACCTAGTATCCTGCAAAAAACCACATCATAATCCTTTTTCTCAAAAAGTGATAAATCAACACCGTTTCCTCTCGGATAACATACTATTCACATTTAAAGAAGCTACCGAAGATTATAAACTGCTACCATCAAGAGAGAAACGACCAGCCATATTTTTGAACGCATTTTAGCATATTATTTTTTCTTGTTCCCTTTCCTCATTCCCAATCTATTTTTTTTCTTTTTTGCCTAAATCAGTTTTTGCCAAATTTTGGTCTATATCAGACGTACCATCATGTTGTGAGGAATTTACAGAAACTGAGTCAGACTCCGTCCCTGTGTCATCTTGTAATACAATAAAAGGATTATGTGTAGCCGTCATAGGGGTTCAGGAATCACCATGCTAATATTGCCAGATCGAAGACTACGTCTTCTGGAAGTTACCAAGTAAAGGCCTCTTAGGGGCGGAGGCGGTGGAGGCATTGAAATCAAACTGCCGCTAGAAACCTCCACTTGAGAGACAGGATTTTGTGTCGCTGACAGAGGCTCAGAAACATCAGGGTGTATCTGCGACTGAGGTTCTTTTGAATAATGCACAACCATGATTACCAGAAATATGTGGTTGAGGTCTCCCAGAGGGTGTGGTAGGGGTTTTATTCCTAAGGGCAGCTTTAACCACCGTATTGATGTAAAATCTTGAATACTATAGTCTCCAGATTTATTTCTGTAGCTGAAGGGCAATCAACAAAAGAATGCATCTTCACACAGTGAACACTTACTGGGGTGATGACAGTCAGTAAGGACATGTCCTTGTTCTCCACATTGAGCACATTTTACCACTTCACACATCCTACTCAGGTGCCTAGGAGAGCCACACTTATAACAATGTCTTGGTTGGCCTGGATAAAAAATAAAACCCTTATCCCGACCCAAATAGAAACAACTAGGTAAATGCTGTAGACCTTCATCGTTTTGAAATAGATTAACCTTATATCTCCACCCTCCATTCCAGAAACCTTCATCATCCAATATAGGTTCAGGATTCCCCTGAACAGTACATTTTTTTTCCACCAAGCACGTTATATCTTCTACATTTACTCCCTCTTCCGAAAAGTACATTTATTACTTTAAAGGATTGTTTGGTGAGGTATAGCCTGAAAATGTAACCACGCTGGGTTAGTTTTTAAAAGAGCATATCTCATCCAAAATTTATTTAGCAAATCTGGTGTACGAAAACTAATGTCATAATTGTTATCCCCTTGGGTGTGTATAAGGGCATACACCTCCCCTGGAGAAAAACCCAGCATTTGCTTAATCAAAACCTTCCCTACATAAAAACGATCTGGCATACCATCCATAGGACCTAGGAACCTTAAACGCACTGCATTCCTTCGTTTTGCCAAAGTAACTGGTTTTTTAAATAAACTAGCAAATGTAACAGGGGGTTGTGAGATAACAGGCTGATCCTGTACTGGATTTAGCTCAGAACCCAAAACATTTGCATAACTTAAAGCTTCAGGAGTGACAGTTTGTCCTAACGTGGGCTCTGATAGCAAAGAACCATTTGATAGTAAATTAGAAATACTGGTTTGAGGAGACACACATAAAGAAGAGTGTACAGTTATTACAGGGAAGTTTCAAAACAGTCTGGCCCATAGCTAGATACAGCATCCCTTGATGCAGATTTGGCCTTTTCCCCATCTGCTACGCTTGTTCCCGGCAGAGGGATTATTGGGTCGGCTATCCAGCCTCCCTCATCTGATTGTATCCAACCTGCCTCCTGGAGAGCTTGCTGAGGGGACCAGGATTCATTAACCACCAGATTAGCATCCTGAGGTGGGGTTTCATCCGTCGATTGATCTAAAAAACTGGGGCCTTTTAGAACCTTAGGCACAGTACCTGGTAGGCCCGAAGGAGAGTCCAAAACGGGCCTTTTTCTTTTTCGATCCTCCTCAGCTTGTTGTTTTAATTCATTGAACTCAGCCAAAGCTTCTTTTATCAGCTGCCGTTTTTTTTCCAACAATACATTAAGCTCCTCAGACCCTTGCGAAAGAGCTGGAGCTCCACACAAAACTGCAGCGTTTTCGCCCATCATTTCTCCCGAGATCCCAGGCTCCATCAGAAACTCACGGTTTTGCTCCAATTCCACACTCCCAATGACTTCCGCATCGTGCACTAATACTTCAGGCTGCAGGGATTCGTGCAGCTATGCTGGCCACCATCAAGGTGCATCCCAGCCGTACCACTGTCCCTACGGATGATTTAGGAGTTGAGCAACATCCGTCCTACTTCCACTGCTCTCTGCAGCCATCCGAAAGCTTACCATGTTCCCCGCTGAGCCTTGCTAACTCAGCCACAGCATGTCCTCCTCCACTGTCCTCCTCCTCCGCCATCTTGGTCCCACCAGAAAATGGGTCCCCCCTGCTCACAGGAAGCAGGAAGTAGGGGAATTTCCCCGGTGTCCTGACCAAATTTCCCTCATTCACTAAAAAAATACCACCAACAGCTTAATCTTGTTCAAGGTCAGTTGGCATTCATCTGTATCCTCCTCCCCCGGGTCGTGCCTGAAAATAGGCAGAATTTGTCTAGTGCACTTACCCGGTCAACAAAAACTAAATAAATAAATTTGGAACTCCCCATCTTTCACTATTAATAAGAACCAGATTTCCCGTCAATGGTTGTCCCAATTGGGAGATGGGAAGCGTTTTTCTTTTATGGATGGAGAGGGGCATTGGTCATCTGTGGAAGATATTATTAAGAAATTTCTCATTCCGGTTTCCTCTCATTTCAAAGTTATACAATTAAAGCATTTACTTGTAATCAATTTTGGCAATACTCCTCCCTTCCTGACCATCACTTCTCTGATACCTGAGGTTTCCCCACTCTCCGGATCTTCCGGTGTAATCTCTAAGCTATATCAGGTTTTGTTTTTCAAAAAATATGGGGGTCCCTTTGGGCCTTCAAGATTCTGGAATAATTTTTTCCCTCAACATTATTTGGATTGGCATTCTCTGTGGAGATCATGTCATAAATACATTTCCCAAGACAGACTGCGTCTCATGCAATATCATATTTTACACAACTTGTACTACACCCCGGTTAAATTACAGAAGTGGGGCTACTTGAATTCCAATATATGCAATAAATGTTTGCAGGAAGAGGGAACACTTCTCCACATGTTTTGGTCCTGCCCTAAAACTCCCCCTTATGGGATTCAATTAAAACTTTCCTGGACCTTCTGCTGGGCCTTCAGGAATACTTCACTCCCGAGATCTGCTTGTTAGGGGACTTATCATCTATTAGAGCTAAGGTATGAAAGTTTCACATTTCTATGATTACCTTATCGGCTAAGAAGCTTAATCTATGTCACTGGAAAGACAAGTCCTCCCCATCTGTCCAGGAATGGGTAAAAGATATTCTGTCCAATCTGCGCACAGAAAAAGCGATTGCCAGTCTCCACAATAGAATGGCAGCATATATTAAAATCTGGGATCCCCTTCACTCTCTCATTTCTCTGGTTCAAGTCTAAGTATATCTCAGACTATATTGTCATGTAAGACCTTAAGTAAGGGGCTTGGCATTTGACGGGTATCAGGTTGGGTTACTGCAGTAAGGGGAGCGAAGGGTGGGTCAGGCAGTTATTCCTTTACATTGTATCAGAATGTCATTGTCACTGTCACTTAAACTGCCTTTTATTGTGGAAAATGTATCAATAAACTTTAAAATAAAAAAAAAAGAAACTATTCCTGCCACCTGGGGGTGTTCCTTCCCCAACACCCCCTCCCACTCCAGCATCTATTACTGCCCCACCTTCTGTGCATGTGCCAGTGCTGGCCCCTATATCTGTACATGCCATTAGTCACAACTTCAACCGAAAGCTGAGAATCTTCTCGTGCACCCTTCCCACCCCCTTGGGGGAGGATAACTGGGAGACCTGGATCGACTATGTTGCCCCCTTGGTCCCGAGTGGCAGTGTGCAGAGGCTGAGAAGCAGAAAAGAGTCATGCAAAGTTTGAGGGGCCCCACCCTTGAAGCCATTAAATTTTTGAGGTCCACGAACCCTGACACATCTGCTCAGAAGTATCTATCTGTACTTGAAGGCAATTTTGGGAGCATTGAGTCAGGGGAGACTTTGATGTGGAAATTCCAAGGTACCAAAAAATGGAAGGGAGAAGGTTTGTCTGTGTGTGTTACTCACCTAGAAATAGCTCTGCTGAAAGCTTACTGGAAAGGTGGGGTAGCAGCCAGTGATCTGAACTGTGTGAGATTGGGGCACATACTGCAACATGCCAAGCATTCTAAACTGCAGATCATCCAGATAAGGCTCCATGATAGGAGAGCTAACCCACCTGACTACTGTGACTTGATAAAAGAACTCCGAGAGGTAGAAGGTGAAGAGGGAGATTGTAATTATGGGGTGAATGCAGCCCAAGTGATCATGGCACCGGAAGGCCCTTCCGAAATGGAGACCACTATGAGTGTCCCACCATGGGCTAGATGGTGGGGGGAGAAGTTGTTGAAGGAAGTCATAAAAGTACAAGTGGGTGCATTCGCTGAGGTATCCCTGCTGACAGAGACCCTGACCCCTGTCAGGACGTGACTGTTATGGTGGTGGGGGTGCACCCTCAGGCATCCTGTACTGAGGGTGGCTTCTTGGCTGAGCTCAAGGAATTGACTGCCACCCTAAAGGAACTTTTAAGACATGGTACACTGCCAGCAGAAGTCAGATCACAATCTCCCGTCGATGCTCCAGCATCCCCTGCTATGTTTTCCCCAAGGATGCCCAGAGAGCCTGTCATTTGTCACAATTGCAGCAAGGAAGGCCATATGAATAGGGAATGCCAGTCTCAGAAGGAATTAGAGAAAGTGGTGAACCAGCTTCAAGGAGAGCTTCGGAAAATGCATCAGTGGTCAAGGGGTGCACGAAATGACTGCAGTGATGGCATCGGCCATCCTAACTCAAACCCCTCTGTGGCTAAATCGTCTGTCCAGGCCCCTGCTGTTGTCCCTCCAGACTGATCCAAAATAGTGGGCCCTTCAATGAAGACTAATGTGGCTGTGAATGGTATTCCTACTCAGGCTGTGCTTGACAGTGGGTCGCAGGTGACCACTGTATTTCAGGACTGGTATAACAAACACTTATCTGATGTGCCATTACAATCCCTGGAAGACCTACATGTGTGGGGGATGAGCAACAAGTTTTATCCCTACCTAGGATATGTCCACCTCTGGTTGTGTTTTCCTGCAACTGTAACTGGTGTAGAGGAGCAAGTAGAGACACTGCCCCCAGTGTGTCCCCCCACCGGACTGTATGATGGGGTTCCCCTGTTAATTGGAACAAACGCCCACATGTTTAGAAGACTAGCACAACTCTGCCATGAGAAACAAGGGCAACTGATTGGACAGGCCCTAAGAATTCCAGCCTTTGTAAAAAGGGCATATGACTTACAAGAGAAACCCAGTAAAGAGGACCCAGATGAGCTAGTGGGGATAGTGTGAAAAAAGAAACCTGACTCCTTGGTATTGGCCCCCAACACCCAGTTAACAATCAATGGAGAAGTCCACCTAAAGAGAAACATAAAAAACAAAATATTAATGTTGGATACACCAGGTGATGGAAAGTTGCCAGAAGGATTATTGGTTAAACCCAGCATCTTGCCTGCCCATGCCCATGCCTATGCATGATGAGTGATGGTCCAGATTCGAAATGTGTCAGATCAGGAGGTCCGGGTGAACAGAGGGTGCACTCTGGCTATAGCACACTGCGCAGGCACTACAGTATTACCCAATAACAAGTACTCTGGCCAATAGGAGAGAATGACCCCGGACTTATTTGCCTTTTGTGATTCCCCACTGCCAGCTGAATGGAAGGCTAGGATTAGCAAGAAACTCACCCAGAGAGACCAAGGGTTTTTGTTAAAGGAACGGGACTTGGGGTGTGTCCAGGCTGTAGAGCATCATATTCGGCTGCGTGATGACTGGCCATTTCGAGAGAGATCCTGACGCCTCAACCTAGCAGACATAGGTGATGTGAGGAGACACCTACAGGAAATGCTCGCTGCTGACGTAATACAGGAATCAAGGAGCCCATATGCCTCTCCCATTGTGATTCTGCATAAGAAGAATGGGTTGGTGAGGATGTGTGTTGATTATCGAACCCAGAACCGGCAGTCTGTCTCAGATCAATACACTATGCCCAGTATACAAGATGTCCTGGATTGCTTGAATGGGAGCAAATGGTTCTCAGTATTGAATCTTCGCAGCAGATATTACCAGATTCCGATGGCCCCAGAGCACCGTGAGAAAACAGCCTCCATCTGTCCTTTGGGGTTCTACGAATTCCAGAGAATGCCACAAGGGATTTTGGGTGCCCCAGCCACCTTTCAGTGACTGATGGAACGTGCAGTGGGAGATATGAACTTGATGGAATGTCTAGTGTACCTAGATGATGTCATTGTGTTCAGACACACATTAGAGGAGCATGAGACCCAACTGTTTAAAGTGCTGAACCAATTGGAAGACTTCAGCCTCAAGCTGTCCATTGACAAGTGCCACTTTTTTCAAACCTCCATGAAGTATGTGGGGCACATAGTATCTGCAGAAGGAATAGAGACCGATCCCAGTAAGGTTGAGTCACTGACTACTTGGCCCCAGCCCCATAACTAGAAAGAACTACAATGTTTTCTGGACTTCTGTGGCTACTACCACAGGTTCATAAAAGACTATTCAAAGGTGATTCGCCCTCTTCTGAATCTTACCCATGGTTACCCTCTGCCAATCTTAAATACAAGAAAGGGGCTGTCAAAGAACCAGAGAAAGTGTACTTCCGCACAGGTGAACCTTTGGGGCCCTGCTGGACACCTGAATGTGAAGCAGCCTTCCACGAAGTCATATACCAGCTCACCGATGCCCCCATCCTCACCTATGCTGACCCTACCAAGCCCTATGTGCTGCATATGGATGCTAATCTGCAGGGCCTAGGAGCTGTGCTGTATCAAGATCATTAGGATGGTTTGAGACTGGTCACTTTCACCACCAGGAGTCTGACCCTGTTGGAGCGAACTATCCTGTGCACAAACTGGAGTTCCTTGCCCTAAAATGGGCCATCGTTGATCAGTTTCATCAGTACCTCTATGGGGCACAGATATTGGTGAAGACTGACAATAACCCATTGGCCTATGAAAAGACTTCAGCTAAGTTAGACCCCACTGAGCACCGGTGGCTCTCTGCTTTATCAACCTATGTTTATGGTGTCAAATACAGACTGGGACTGAACCATATTGATGCTGATGCCCTGCCATGAAGGCCTGCTACCAAGAGTGATTGGGTCAGGCAGTCTGAACCTGACATCCGAGCATTGTGCTAAAAGTTTGACAGAGTTGAACAGATGTCTGCGGACACAGTGGACTGTCTAGTAGATTACTTGGGCCCTCCTGATACCTGCATACCAGCTGCCTATTGCCATTTCTCTGCTCTAGATATTAGTGCACTACCTCAACTTGACAATGACAGTATTCAGTGGGTTCACTCCCAAGATCCTATGATTCAACCCACACTTGATGCCCTGCTTGGGGGAAAGATGTGCCTAAGTTGCGTTCCCCTGACTTGCAAACTACCGCATTGTTTAAAGAAGGACCCAGGTTGAAGTTACTCAATCAGTTGTTATACAGAGAGAAACAGTGGATCATAGTGGTAAAGTAGACAAGCAACAACTGGTACTCCCATGGCCTTTAAACGCTTGTTACTGAGGTCCCTCCACAATCACATAGGACACCTCGGTATTGACAGGTCTCTCGACATGGTACCATCTCAGTTCTACTGGCCCAAGATGGGGGCCGATGTTGAGCACCATGTAAAGACCTGTAGTCATTGCCTCCAAAGAAAAACCCTGCCTCAGAGGGCTGCCCCCCTTGTCAATATCATTATCAGCACCACGACAGAACTGGTCTGCATAGATTTTTTGTGGTTAGAACCTGATCAACGGAATATTGGCAATGTGTTAGTGGTAATGGATCATTTCACAAGGTATGCACAAACTTTTCCAAGTAAAGATCAAAAAGCCTCTACCATGGCCAAGGTGCTAGTGGAAAAATTCTTCGTCCACTACGGTGCCCTGCAGAGGATCCACTCTGACCAAGGCACAGACTTTGAAAGTAGGCTAGTCAAAGAAATGCTCCCGCTGTGGGGGGTGTGGAAGTCAAGAACCACCCCTTGTCATCTGCAGGGGGACCCTCAACCAGAACGTTTTAACCGCACCCTTCTAGACATGCTGGGCACCCTACATTCAAAAGACAAGCATAAGTGGAGTCAGCAGATTAGCACCTTGGTACATGCATACAATTGCACCAAAAATGATGCTACTGGGTTCTCTCTCTACCACCTCATGTTCAGGAGGGAGGCCCGACTGCCAGTTGATGTCTGCTTTGGGGTGTTTCCAGATGGCGTCCGAGCTGAAAACTACCTGCAGTATGTACAGAAATGGAAAGCTCAATTGAACCATGCATATCAACTGTCCCAGACAATGGCTGCTGAGAGAAATCTTGCCAACAAAGAGAGGCACGATAAAAAAGTAAAGGCTCAGGAGCTACTGCCCAGAGACTGTGTGTTGATACGCAATTTGGGACTACATGGCAAGCACAAAATTGCTGATAGGTGGCACCATCTTCCTCATGTAGTAGTTGGAAAGTTGGATGATCTACCAATGTACAAGGTATGCCCAGAGAATAACTCCAAAGCTGTCAAGACCATTCACTGTAGCCACTTGCTGCCTATCGGCCAAGTTATTATTGAAGCTGAGCCAGCAGATATTGCCTCCCCGGGCTAGGGACTCGTGCCGCTACAAAAAAGAGACAAAGTCAACCTAGCCACGTAGTTAAAGATTTAAGGTTTCCCCCACAGCAGGCCCAGAATGATAGTGAATGTCAGTCCACTTCTGATGAAAGTGACTATGGTAATGCCTATTATCCCTCCTGTGAACTTGAGTCAGTTATTTTGTGGAAATCCTATGCAGAATCGTGGGGATGAAGCTGGGCCTTCTGGACTGTCTAACCCCCCAGCTTCATGCTTGGAGCCAATGCTCCCTGAAAATTAAGTGCAAAGTATCATGGCTGAGGCTGTGAACTCCCTGTGTTTAGTGTAACTGTGTGACTTGCTTGAAGAAGGGGCTGATGGTCTGAGTCTCTCTGGTGGCACACCAGAACTTGAACAAAAATATGAGAGTGCTGACAGCCCTCCTTCAGTACCACAAAGCCTAACTGTGCCAGAATCTTCTCTAAATGAGCAGAGTGTTGTGGAGATAGAGCCTACAGAGCAAGGAGTTGACAGTGATCCCAGTTTGGACATTCCCATCCGTACAGAGCCACCCCTTATGAATGACAAAAGCTCAAAAGTTAGTGCTGAAAGTACAGAGACTGTGGCTGTTCCCCCCCAGAAAGACTGGCCAAGCTGTCAAGCCAGTATTGCACTTCATTTATGATTCTCCAGGGAGGCCAGTGGATTTGCCTCTCAATGTGGTTCATAAAGGTGTTTATATTTCTCAGAGCTCACTACCCAAACTGAGCTTAATGGCCAATTCCAGGTTGATTGTTCTTTCTTCTCAGTATGGGGTCCCTGCCTCATCCAGCCCCAAGTTAGCTGATAGGGAAGGGACCCCTCCTACATTGTTTAATGTACAGGAAGTTATTACCTGAAGCAGTATTGTGATGTTACTAATGTGTTAATCATAGTGGAATCAGCATTACCTGTATGAAACATGCATAAGTATTGTCAATATGGATGTAGTAATGTGAAGTATATTGAAAGGTATAGTGATGTAACAAGCTAATGATATATATGTCTCATTTATATTGCATTTTTGATATTGTGATAGTATAGACTTGACATGGATGCTAAGTTTTCTCCAGGCAGGGAAGGGTGTAACCCCCCCCCTACAAATGGGGGTTCCCAAAAAGTCTTCCTTGAGCTTCCTTAAATGCTCACTGCCAGGCTGGTGTCCTGCATTTTAGCAGTTTAAATTTATTACCAGAGAGTGCCCGTATACCCTCTGTGTACTGTCTCTTTAAGAGCTGCCTGGATTGCAGTCATTAATCTGAGAGGGGAGCTCTGTTAGAAGATGTAATTGTTTACTGATCATTTGTTAGAGCAGTAATAATATTGCAGTTTGTTCTAACCTGCCTTCTTTGCAGCATGGACAGTTCTGTTTGATTCCATCATCTTGGTCCTGGACCATCAGAATGGGCCAATAAGTTCATTTTGGACTCTAAAATGGAGCCTGCCTACAGGGGCTTGGTGGGGCCAAAACTTGTAGGAATTGTAGTTTTGGGCTTTTGGCACCTAAAATAACCTGGAGGGGGAGCCCTTGTTGTGACTGACAGACAAATCAGCCAACTGAACCTTTTAGATCCTGGGGAAAGTCCCACACTGCTTGCAGTTTCAGTTAAATCTGAGTTGGGAAGTGAAGAAGCAACAGCTTGAGATAATTCAAGCAGCAATCCATAGTGGATTCATGTGGGAGAACTGTGGAAAGGCCTGAGTTTGGCCTGCATGCCTGCCTGCTGTCTCTGAGAGGGAATGTGTGCTTTTTTCGGACTGAATCCGAATTTGGAGAGTGAATTAAGCCACTGATTTGTGACCAGGCTTTAACCTGAAGAAGACCGAAGATTTGCTGAATGTGATCGGCCTGTCAGGACTTCCAGCTACCTCTGAACTCTCGGATTGTGCAGAGACTCTTTAATTGTGACCAGAGAGCCATTTGCCTGGTACAGTGGAATTTCCTTACATGTGAATGTGCTGTGTGCTAATAGTGGGTCATGATTTGGTTCCCCACTGTGTGTCTGAACTGTGTTTTGCTTGCTGGAGGCTGTATCCGACTCCACGGACTGAATCCATATCCATTTCCGCTTGCCTGGGCCCTGTCACACTAGTACAGCCAGTATACTTGCTATGCAAAGAAAGTCATCGATGAGAGACCAGCCTGGGGATCAGCCCCCTGCTCAACGCCTCGAACAGGAATTATGCCTCGGTGATTTATGTGGGCCCTGCTTCTCCAGGCACTCCTGCTCAACAGCCTGCAGTCTCGATTTCATCCTGCCTGTGTCCAGTATAGGGTATCGTGAGTAAACATCACGGTAGCTACCTGCAACAATAGATAAATCGAAAAGTGTTGTCATCTGATTGTCTTGTTGCCTTTTCTTTCATGAACTGAGCCCTCCGGCTCCAGATTATAAATAGTGTGTGTTGTGCATGTTGCTTTCTTCTATCACAGGGACCCAGCCAGCTGCAACATTCCTGGCTAGCCCACCGTTTTCCTACCTGGGTACCCAGAGTGTGTGACTGTGTAGGGACTCTGAACTGTATGCATAACTGTCTAAAACTGTCTTAAGCAGGCAATGAAAACATATCTGTGGTGCCATGCTTTTGGTGGCACAGTTTAATCTTGGACATTCTGATTATTTTATTGTTTTTCTGAGTTTTATTGTTATTCCTTATTTTTTGTACAGCGCCTTGATAGCTGAAAGGCGCTTTTAAGAAATAAAATGTATTATTATCATTATTAATATAGCTTTTAAACAAATCAACCTGATTACGCCCCTCCCTTGTTCAAGTCCCCTGAATAAATCAGATTTAACTTTGTTTGCATTTAACCTGACTGTGGTTCCAGTTTGTGCCAAAAGTATTGTACTGTTGCTATTTGCTGTACTTAACCTTGTTTTACAGGGGGTCCCCAAGGTCAAGCTTGAAGAACCAGCCCTGGAGGTAAGTGCAAACAGTGTGGGTAATTGCCTGGTGAATAAGGGTCATTGTGAAAGTAATTATCGTATATTGTTCAGGCCACTAGAAGGGAAAGAGGGGGGGGGTTACAGTGTCCTGGAGGGCTGTGCCCAGGTTAGCTTGACCACTAAAAACCCTGACCTCTGGGTGGAGGCACCTGTTTCATTACCCAGGCCCCTTAACCTGCTACTAGCCAAGCAGGCTGGGGTAGTAGCCCTTGGAATAGCACCACCTAGGGGTTACATGTAGACTCATGCTCAGGGACTTACGCTGGTGCAGTCTGAAGCTTGTGCTCCTCCTCCTGCTGCTGTCAAGAAACATCCACCCTAACCCTGGCCCAATCACCTCCAGCTCTACCTACCAGGAAAAACCCTCAGGTGCACTCTCCATAGCATCTCTCAACCTCTGTAGTCTACTCCCCAAGCTGGATGCCCTACATATCTTTATCAATCAGCACAGCCCAGATATTCTGGCAGTTGTAGAAACCTGGCTTACACCCAAAATCCCCGACCTGGCTATCACTCTTCCAGGCTGCAATGTTTTCAGGATGGACCGGAAGTCCAAAAGAGGCGATGGATGTGCAATTTACCTTAAAGATTCGCTACTGGGACACCCCATCAATAACCCCCTCCTAGCCACTGCTGCACATATTTTCCCTATCAGAATCTTATTAGGTGCCCATAACAAATCTCTCACAGTTGCCTCAGTGTATATCCCCCTGAAAGAACAAGGGAATGGCCTTAACAATGTCTTGGAATTCACCAGATCCCAACCTCCTGACTCTGAAATGATTCTGCTTGGAGACTTTAATATAAACTGGCTTACATCTGATGCTGGAGTCCATAAGGATGCCATCTCATCGTCCAATCTCACCCAGATGGTCGTCTCTCTGATCATGAAAAACTACAAATCCAGCACCAGCACCCTCCTGGATTGTATTCTTACCAGCCACCCAACTCGTATCACAAATACCTCAGTCCTCCCTGACTCACTTAGCAACCATTCCGCTGTCATCTGTGAATGGTCAATCAAATTCTGCAAGCCCCTCCTAATATCATCACTACCATGTCCTACCATGTGGGCAGTTGTTCCACCTCAAAACATGCCTCAATCTCCAAGACTGGTCCCCTATCAACAAAGCAACAGATGTAAATACTGCACTGGATTACTTCATCAACACTTTCAATGCAGCCTGTGACTCCTACGCGCCTTTTAAAAAGCTCAAAGTCAAGGTCTCTTTGCAATCCCTGGCTCTCGGCCGATCTCTTATGTCAACTAAAATCTAGAGATTGCCTTTGGGGTCTGGCCAGAACCACTGGTAAAGAAACTGACATCCAAAACTATAAACATGCACGGAATGACTGTACCAAATCTATCTGGCAAAAGAAATCTACCTACTTCAAGAATGTTCTTATGGATATCTGGGGTAACGGGAGGGCATTCTGGAACAATATTAAATAGGTCACTGGGAAGCAGCCAAAAACCTCCCCTACCTTGCTCAACATAAATGGGTCTATTACGCTTGACCCTAAAATCATAGCAAATACCTTCAACACTGCATTCACCAATCTCGGCAGTGTTCTCCCTTCTGACTTTTTGAAGGACTATGATTCTCCCTCTCCTCCTTCTCCTCTAGCCACCCGCCTTTTTATTTCAAAGCAGTCAAAATGCATGATGCCCACAAATACAATACCAAAGCCATCACCAAATCCAGATCCAGCAGTGATACACTTGACCTTAAACTGCTGTCCCTCACCCTTGATGAGGTGTTACAGCTACTGACATATATTTTCAACTTCTCACTTAGGCTTAGGCGGTTCCCTGACAAATGGAAATCTGCCACTGTTACCCCGTCCATAAAAGTGGTGACAGGGCCACTCATGGAAACTACCGTCCAATCTCTATGTTGCCACCCCTCTCCAAGGCCCTTGAACGTATTGCAGCAGATCAGCTCACAGATTTCCTGGACAAATACAATGTCCTGTGCTCACAACAACATGGCTTCAGGAAAGAACATAGCACCTCATCTGCCCTACTGGAATTCTTCACAGCTCACTGGACAATGATCAGTTAATCGGGTCCATCTTTATTTTTGCAGTTTCTTTTTATTGTAATTATTGTGATTATACATACAAATACACTACATTCTCCAATATACTCTTAAATAAATTCTTAATGGGAGAAGGAAAAAAACATGTTGTCTGAAGTATTATACAATGATATTAAAGGGGAAAACAAATGTTGAGAAAACAATATGTAGCAGTACAATCTGTATGATAGAGAGAAAATATGGCAATTTATGATTCAAGGGGTAAAAGGAGTAGATGCAAACAAGAAATATGAGCAGTCATGACTGTACTTCTATTATGCTGTAATTTAATACAAGTATGTGTAAGATTGTACAAAGGAAGAACATAAAAAAGTGAAGAATATCTAAGAAAATGAACAAGAATGAAGAAGGAAAGGGAAGAAGAAAAGGAGATAAAAAGATAGAAAGAGAGGAGATGAAGAAGGAACGAAAGAGCTAGAAGGGGAGATTCAAATGTGAACATATAATGACCCATGGATTAAGTGACGATATGTGTAGTGTGTCCGTCTTTATCACTCTGACTAAGGCGTTCGACACTATCCATCACCGCCTACTGCTTGTTCAATTTCTGAAAGCGGGGCCCTCTCCCGACTCCACTGCCTGGTTCAAAAGCTACCTGGAGAACCGGTTTCAAAGAGTAAAAAATTGCAGATGTCCTCTCTGATACCAGGCCTCTTCACTCAGGTGTCCCCAAGGGATCCATTCTGGGCCACCTACTATTCAGCTTGTTCCTAACTAGACTACCAAAGCCATCACCAAATCCAGATCCAGCAGTGACTGGATGGGCCAAGCAGTCCTTATCTGCCGTCAAAGTCCATGTTTCTATGTTTCCTGAACTCCCTTCTAAATTCTTGCTCTGAAAAAATCATCCTCTATGTAGATGATGCTGTAATTCTTGCCTCCCACAAGGATCCTAAGCCTCTACAAGACAACCTTCAGCTTGGCTTCACATCTGTTGAAAATTGGTTCTCAAATCACAATCTGGTCCTCAATAATAAGAAAACAAAGTGTATGATGTTCAGCAGCTCTCATAACAAGCATAGGCTGCACCCCCTATCCATCAAAACCAGTCATGGAGTCACCCTGGAACAGGTTCAAGCCTTTAAGTACCTTGGAATCACTCTAGACCCTCAGCTAACTTACAGTGCCCACATTGACTCTGTAGCCAATGCAGCAAATACTCGACTTGGTCTTCTCTTCCAGCGTAGGCAACATCTTACCCCAGAAGCCTGACTGTCGCTGTTCAGAGCTCTGTTGTCTCCATTATTGACTATGGGCTTATCATCTATGGCTCTGCCCTCGCTACCGCTCTTAGACACATATCCACCTCCCTCAATAAGGCCTGCCAACTTCTCACTGGATCCCACCACCTCACACATATGTGCGACCTCTGTGCACAAACTAGATGGCTGCAACTCACCAATCGGATAAAGTACCTAATCTGCACCATGGTGAAGAAAATAACTATGGGCCGTGCGACCCCCTGGAGTGTGTGCACTCCTGTACCCTAGCGATAACCCCTGCTCAACCAGGGGGTCTGAATCACAGCTCCTGCAGGTTCCATGTTGTCGTACCTCACAAGGTCAAAGATCTTTTGCCTACAGGGTGCCCAGCTGGCTAAATGATCCAAACAGTTACATCTTCTCCACTCCTACCCTTGGTGCCTTTAAATCAAGGCTCCGCCTCTCTCTCACTGCCTCAAGCTTCTGTGACTGCCTCCACTAGCTGACCCCATGAATAATTCCCTAACCTTATGCAGTTCTTTCTCCTATTAGCACTTGGTTACCCCTTAGCACGCACTTCCCCATGTTATGTCTACGACAATGCCTCCGGCTTCACTCCTCCTCTATAGCTCTCTGCCCCCCCCCACTCTTCCTCTCTCTTGTCCTCTATCCTCTCTGCACCTCATCCGCTACCTCCTTGTAACCTATCCTCCAAAACTTGTTTTGTTTCTCAGATGCTTTGTAACTCTGTTTAGCTTACACTTTTGTAACCTTGTCCTATGTACTGAATTTGTAATCTGACTTACATGTCTTATGTTTTGAATTGTAACCTGATGTGGAACCTTTGTAAAAGAGCCCTGGCTCAAAGGTACTGTAATCCTAGACCTAATAAAAATAATAAATACATAAATAAAAATAAATAAATTTATACCTGCCTCTGCAGGCCTATCTCAGATAAGGAGTAGTTAACTCCTGCCTTATGCCTGCCTCTGCAAGCGTACCACAGATAGGGAATAATTTACTGCCATCTCTTACTTGCCTCTGCAGGTGTATCACAGATAAGGAGTAGTTAACTCCTGCCTAATATCTGCCTCCACAGACCAGCCCCAGATAGGGAGTAATTTACTGTTACCTCTTACCTGCCCCTATTACCTGCCTCTGCAGGCCAACCCCAGATAGGGAGTAGTTTACTTCTAACTCTTACCTGCCTTTGCACTCCTACCCCAGACAGGGAGTACTTGATGCCTGCCTCTTACCTGTTTAGACAGGATAATGTTATTTATTTGTTTTTCTCTAAATGGATTCTGAGTATGTTTGCATTTGAGTAACTAAAGAGGGGATGTCACTGACAACACTAAGCTTGGAATTAGGACCAGCAGATTGTCAGTAAGTGTCATGGCATAAATTATACTTGTATGCTAGTTCTATGCCTTTTTATAACCTGATTTATCGTTATATTAAAACAGCTGGTTTCAGTAAAAATCTGCTAATGATGTGATGTTATGCCACCTAGCATGCATAGCCTACTTCATACTGCTAGAAACACAGTATGACAATGGACTTGTACTGACTTTCCACTGCCAATCAAAATTTGCAGTTTTCACCCCCCAACCCCGTACTTTGCTCCCCACGTCTCTCCAAAAATGTTCAGCATGCACCTCTTCTAAAGTCTCCTAATAAAATATGTAAGCAACAAGCACAACAAAAAACTGCACACACCGGGCCAGGAGTAAGTTGTAAATATTTATTGCCACATGTATAAAGAATAAACACTGGGGCAACATGTAGGGATGTTAGCCCGGCATTTATGCTTTACACATACAGTATGGCAATAAATATTTAACACTTATTCCTTGCCGAGTGTGTACACAGTCTTTTGTTTTGCTTGCTGCTGCCACATTTTGCTGTTGCACTTTCAAGGGCAGGAGTATGCATTCCTCTGCTGTATCAAGTGTTGGTTTGTGGAAGTAGCACCCAGCGGTAGCTCTTTCTGTCCTTACCCTACAAATGTTAACCTCATCAAGATCCTGGAAGGAGCAAAGGGAACCCAGCACCAGAGTACAAGGCAACAAGCAGGAATCTGGATTCATGAGGCAGGAAACTATTTGAATAATACTGATGAAGAAGGGACATTTTTGTATGTTAAATACCAAGGAGAGTGCTTATCAACAGAACATAAGAAGAACACTATTCCAGCACAGTTCAGCCAGTACACAACCTAATAACGAACTTAAGGTACTTTTCAACAAACTGGAGTAATAATTCACACAAGAAGTAAAAATCTGGTTTAATAAAATTACCTTAGAGTAAAAGTAGGAAGGATCCAGAGGGGTTAAAGTCCAAGAAGCACTGGCATCAGGTACACTGGATACAGACTTGCACAAGAGGTGGGAGGAGTCTCTTGTGGCATATAATAGTAATAATAATAATATTCTTTATTTCTATGGTGCCTTTCAAAAACCAAAGCATCTAACAAATATAAAATAACATATCAGATAGTCCAAACATTTTAAAAATAAAACAAGTAATACAGTTGAAAAAGAAATCTGTCACCAAATGCCTGGTACCACAAGTATGTCTTTAATGCCTGCATGAATCTCACCATGGTCATGCACTCCTGTAACTGACAGGGTAGAGAATTCCAAAGGGTTGGGGCTGCATGCATAAATGCACGGGCCCCAGAAGATTTCAGGAACACCCTAGGAATCTCTAGCATCCCCTTGTCGGCTGAGCAGAGTGATCGCTCAGGACAATAAGGAACCAGGAGCTCTTCAGGTAATCCGGGCCCAGTCTGTCTAGGGCATTAAATGTCAATAAACTGACTTTGAAGGTGATCTGCCACTGTACTGGCAGCCAGTGCAGTCCGCACAGCACTGGCGAATTATGACAAGACTGGGAAGTCCCCATCAAAAGCCTGACCACAGTGTTCTGCACTAGCTGCAGGCAGAGGATTTCCACCCCAGGAAGCCCTAGGTAAAGGGCGTTGCAATAGTCCAAGCACAAGGTCACAAAGGCGTGGACCAACGTAGGAAGATCGCCGGACGGAACAAGGTGCTTAATCCTGGAGATATTCCTCAGATAGTAAAAAGAGAACTCCACAACAGCTGACACCTGCGAATGCAGAGTCAGCCCTTTGTCAAAAATGGCCCCCAGGTTTCGCACCTTTTCAGAGGTCAGGAGTGGTAAGCCTCCAAGGAGGGGCCCAGAGAGTAAACCAACTCCCAGCCCCCCTATCCGGCATGCCGGATCCACAACCAGCACCTCAATCTTTTCCAAGTTCAACTTCAGCCAACTCAAGTCCATCCAGTCCTGGATTTCTGTGAGGCAGTTGTAAAAGACTGAGAGAGCTCCATCCTGGTCAGGTGCAAAAGAAAGGTAGAGCTGGGTATCATTAACTAGCAGTGAAACCTCAGACCATACCTTCTTACAATGTCTTCGAGGGGCAGCATGTACACTGCGGATAACATGGGAGACAATACTGAACCCTGAGGAACCCCACATGACAGAGAAACTGGGTTCGAAGAATGAACTCCGGGCACCACTCTCAGAGTTCTTCCAGTGAGAAAAGATGTAAACCACCTGAGGACTGCACCCGACAGTCCACAGATGAACCTCAGGCGATTAAGTAAGACCCCATGGTCCACAGTGTAAAAATGCTGAAGAGTGATCTAGATGAACCAAGATGGAACATTTTTCCTGATCTCTAGCCATCCGGAGATCATTCAGCACCCGAACCAGTGCTGTCTCAGTACTGTGCCTCTTTCGAAAACCGGACTGGAAGGGTTCATAGATGTCATGGATGGTCAAATGGTTCTGCAGCTGTACGGCCACAACTTTTTCAGTCGCCTTCCCCAAAAAGGGGAGGTTAGAAATTGGTCTGTAGTTAGCATGGCAGGCAGGGTCCAAAGAAGCTTTCTTCCAGAGGGATGTTACCACCACCTCCTTCAGGGAGTTAGGAAACTCTCCTGTTTTCAAGGAGCACCAGACTATCCATGCTAGGACCGGACTGATGGAATTAATACAACCTAAAATCAGGGAAGTTGGTCCTGGGTCAAAACTACAGCACGTAGGGCACGCACCCTGGACAATCTGCATGACATCCATGAACTCCAGTCGGTCGAAGGTACTCCAGGAATGCTATGGGGCAGTGACCATGCGCTGATCAAATGCAACACCCATAGAACGTGCTGGTTGGAGTACTGCCCTGATGTCCGCCACCTTAGTCGAAAAGAATTGAGCAAGTTCATCACACTCTACCTGCGAAAAAGCTTTTCTAACTTGTAGACAGGCTGGGTTACACAGTCTGTCTACAGTGTGAAAAAGCTGAGCTCGTCAATTCTGAGCAACTGCAATCTCCCTGGACAGGAACTCTGCCTTCTTACGGGTGATTGCAGATTGATAGATACAATAATGATCCATCAATTTAAGGTGGTCAGCACCAAGGGCCGATTTCCACCAACAATGCTCTAACCTTTGTCCTAGTCGCCGCATCTCCCTCAAAGTCCCATCAAATCATGGAGCTTGAGGGCGAAGGGAAAGATGATGAACACAGACAGGAGCAACTACATCCAGGGCCACCGAAATGGCCATATTATAGGCCAACAGAAGGGCCTCTGGGTCATTGTTTGCCTCTAGAAAGGAGAGTAGGTCAAGTACTGCCACCAGGCCTTCAGAGCCAATATCTCGCAAAGGGCGATACCTGTCCATCTCCACAGGAGAAGGCCTGCGAAGGGGGGAGCTAAAACTAAAGCCCACAGTGCAGTGATCAGACCATCCAACTGGTTCCACCCCCAAGTCAGAGGCTTCAATCCTCAGGAGCAAGACTAAGTCAAGAGAGTGACCATGTTTGTAAGTAGCAGAGAGAACTATCTGTGTAAGGCTCAGAGATGACATCAACTGGAGGACATGTTGTCCAAATTGCGAGAATTCATCATTGACCCAGGCGCTGAAGTCACCCAGAACCATCAGTCTGGGTGACTCAAACACCATGTCGATGATGAAGTCTGCCACTTCCTGAAGGAACCACTTTTCATCGCCAGGTGGATGGTAGATGAGAGCGATCCTAAAGCCTACACCTGCTACCACAGCACACTCAAATAACTCAGTCTCCTCAACTGGTACACTCATGAGATTAAGTTCGATCTTTAAACAGACCACAACCCCCTCCCCCAACCCCCAACAATCCAATCTTGGGTGGTGGATCGCTGAGTACCCGGCTGGAGTTAGAGCCTCCAATATGGGGCCGGAATTCTCATCCAGCCAGGTATCAATGATGCAAGCCAGGTCCACTGTTCCCACAAGATCTGCAATAATTGCAGTCTTGTTTTTAATGGACCTGGCATTGCATAACACCGCCTGAGTGGGATGAACCTCCAGGGCCACCCAAGCCACCTGCCTACTGAAATTGGTCGTGCCCTTGGGTATGGAAACCAGACATGGCAGACCACGATCTTGGTTACATTTTGCCTGGGGTTGTCTCCTGGATCTTACAGCCCCAATGCAGTGGCCCCGCTCATTCACCCTCCACTGTTCTCACCCTTCCCCGGTCCTCCACCCTCCCCTATGAGCAAAACCCAGTGCCCTACAGCACTGCTATGTTGTGAACTGCAGTGGGGGGGAGAAAAAGGGCTAGAGGTCATGGAGAGCAGAGGGTGAATAACATACAACCATGGGGGAAGGCCTCCAACACATTCTGGTGACCAATTTATCAGAGCTGCCCTTACTTAACTAGCCCAACAATACCCCTAAGATATTTAAAACAATCAAATAAAAAATAAAATAAAACAAAATTACAATGAAGTATAACCCTTAACACTTGCTGAAGGGAAATAAATAACCTTCAACATCCATCCCCTATAATAAAATAAATAATTATCCCTCAATTACCCCACCCCAGCATAAATTCTAAAATAAGTTAAAATATCACAAATCAGAGTCTTGTACAAGAATAAATCATCTTGGAAGTAATTCAGTCACAGATGAATATTAGACCTGCTGTAAATTAAATCCTGGATGAAAGAAAATAAGTCCCCAAGGCCCTCTCACTGCCTCGGGAGAATTAACAGGGTACAGGCACTCTCACTGTCCGTCCAAGCCAGAAAATAATACAGGATGATGAATAGCTTCATCCCCCAGGCCCTCTCACTACCTGGGGGACTAACAAAAAGAACAGGCACTCTCACTGCCTGAAAATAACAGTAAATAATCAAATGGTAGAAGGAAAATAAAAGTCTGACCAGGTGCAGGCAAATGGTCTTCAGAATGAACGTCTTCACTTATGATCCGTTTACCAGAACAGCAGAGACCCCAACAATCCCATAGGAGGGACCGTAGCCAGAAAATATCTGCAGCCGCTTCCTCGGCTCTCTACCGATGCCAGCCCACCAGTTGGCCTCCCAGAGAGCCTAAGTGAGCCAATAGCCCACTCCATTGACTTCCCAACAGAGCCATGGCTCAGCTCCCCGAGCAGCCCAGAATTCCGGCCGCCAGTCACCCCTCAGAGATGGGCTGACCGCTACCAACTATCCAGTTCCTAAGCCCAGCAAAGGTGCCACCACAGGATCATCCAGACAGGGGCTCAGTTCAACACAAGACCACACAATATCTGGCATACTCTAAGGAACTTGTGTAACCTCTCCTTCTTCAGGGGGACTTACCTGGAATGTGCTTGTCATCCTCCTGAATGCTACTTGTACAGACTTTGGTGTGATTCTCTGCTCAACCGCATGTGTGTAGCGGTAAAAGAGAGCCGCACTGCATATAATCTTTGGTGCCTCCTGCGCTTGTCTTCCTTGTGACTGTGGCCATATTTCTTCATTCCCAATACCACAATCTTGGCAGAGGGGACCAGGAACAACTCACAGGATGCCACCTCTAGTTTGGTGCCTGAGCACCACAAGGACATCCAGTCATACTTTCCTTGAGCAGGAGTGTGTACTGAAAGGGGCTTCTCCTCAGCATTTCCCATACACCCAGTTAGCAATGGCGAACTCGTAATATCCACTGCCACTACTGATGGATCAGATACTAGCCCAGGAAGGCTACAGTGCATCCCTGTAGCCAGCTCACAAAGCAAGGGGGTGCAGAAAGAAATAAAGACAGACTTTGAAGCATAAGGCTCCTACAGTGACAAGGGCATGACCATCTTGCCACCCTCTCACCCTGTCAATCAACCAATCAGAGGACTAGAAAGCCCTAGCAACAGAAGCAAATGACTGGGGCAGTGATGCAGTCAGCACCTCCCCAGTTGTACTGGCAGGCTTAAAGAGCCAGTTAAAGTGCAGGGTAGAGCAGAACGGCTGATGGACAGCCCTGCCTGACCAATAGGACACTGAGTTGAAGGGGAGATGTTATTGGGCTCTCAGGAAGCTTAGGCAGTTGGAGGAAGACTCAAAGGTTAGTAGACCTGCTGCTACTCAATAGAGTTGGAGGCCTAGCTGGGCATAGATCTTTGTGAGTCCTATCTTGGGCTCATCCTTCTAAATACCATGAGCCTTATGCTGGGCTTTTGTCTATGCAACTGTGCCAGGAGGGCACCTGTAGAATGAAGCTGCAGTGAGTGAATCTAAGAAGTCCAAACTCTGAGAAGCTGGGGACATGAAGAATCAGTGACAGAGCCCTGTATCCTACCCAGGTTGCTTTGGAGCCAGGTAAGGGTCCAATTCACCCTTATCTAGCGGGGTGGATCAGGGAACGGGAACAGGGAGCTACAGAGCATGTGCCAAGAATGCATGTGTACTCTCAATCCAGAGAGTAGTTGGACCATGGGGGTCACCCTTAGGGCCTGGACTCCCTTGGAACTGGGAAGCTGCTGCATATTGCTCCTCTGACTGAGAGCCGACCCAGGAGGATTGTGTCCGGAAAGGTGTGAGCTAGCAAGGCTAAACTACTGTGAGTCATCTAGAGCAAGTGCAAAGTATCTTCATCTCCAGGTCTCTAGGGCCTTGTACTGATTATTGCCTGACCTGCTGCTGTGTGCTGGTTCCTGCCTCAGATGATCTTCTGCATCTGTGGGTCACGAGTACTGGTGCTTACTGGCTGGGGCTTTGTATTTCTTTGTATTACAGTAACTTTCATTTTGGATTACAAAGTTGGGTTTTCTGAACATTTGGAGTTTCAAATTATTTAAATTGTGCTAACACACTATAGCCTGTTTGGCGGGGGGTTAAACTGCATGCTTGCTAAATTTCATCAAGTGCACTAATGAAAGAACCCAGGCAAAGTAGCTACCAGGCCTACACCAGGACTTAGGAGTAATTCCTGGCTACACAGAGTCACTCTTCTTATGTCATACTTGAAATAATAGTTTTAGTACTGGTACCAGCTGAAGAGTTTATCACCCCCTATGCAGCGTATTTCAACCTTCTGTGTCCCTTGAGTGCACGAGTGCTTCATAGACCATATGAGATTTGAGAGTAGTGATCCACAATATAGTGGCTTGCAGGCACCACTGCTACAGGGTGGGAGTGCTCAAGGTGACTTGCAAATGGCTGACACCTCTTTTCCTCTAGCTTTTAGGTCTGTGTTCTTAACTAAAAGCATGTTAATTTGTTGAATTTCACTACTGTGTGTACACCCACTTTGTGTAACCTAAGTGAAGTGTTTATTAGTAAAGGTAATAACTGTCTTATTGGGCCCAGGGGGTTGTCCAGTCCAGTGTAGGGAGGTGAGTAGATACTGCATTCCAGGGGGTGGAACTGCACAAAACATATGGTTACTTATCCTCTCTGGGTAGAGGCACCAGCCTATTTCTTATTTGTTCTGGTATGAACTCCTGAGCCACAGGAGGAAGAATGAACCAAACCTGCTCAACCAGCTGGGCCCTGTATAATCACCAGGCAGGGGTGTGAACCCAGACATGGCAACATGCAGTGGGGGGTCACACATTGGAGGTACTATTGGGCTCTCCTGTTGAACATCTGGACACACATGAGGGCTTTTCAGAAACGTTGTCATTGCTCCCCCCTAAAAAAGGTTTTTGCAAAAGTAAATATGTAATTTCATAAAGTAGAGGACTGATGTGTGTGTATTAGATGATCTAGTTCCTCAGAAAGTAGTCCTGGTAAAGAATCTGTACAAGAAGCGAGACAAGGGATCCATCTTGGAGGTATTAGAAGATGCCCTGAAGGATTGTGAGAAAATGAAACAGAGATTGAGTCAAGAACCAGGTACCTGCAGTTTAGAAACCTAATTGTCAAAACTGAGAAGGACTTGGTGGCAGTGAATCTGCTTGCCATGGTGATGCCTGAGGATTCTCAGGAGCTCTGGGAGGTGATAAGCAAAGGGAGTCCTGTCAGTCTGCAACCTCCTTCACCACTCCCAAATTCTGCTGGGTATTTCAAGGCCAAACACGAACTGTCATTGGTTAATATAAGGAAGACCGTCCAGACTTTGCGGCCAACCTGCTGTAGTTTGGACCTGGGCCCAATACACCTTCTTGTAGGGTGCGTGGATGAAATTGGCCCTGTCCTAGCTGAGATAATCTGAAGGTCATTGGAGAGGGGGAGTCTTTCCAGACCCCCTAGAGGAGGCAGTTGTGTGACCCCTCTTTAAGAAACCCTCCCTTGACCCAGATTGTCTGGCAAACTACAGACCTGTCTCTAACCTGCCCTTTGTGGGTAAGGTTATTGAGGAGGTAATTGTGCTACAGCTGGATGATCATTTATCTATCCACAATGTCTATGAGTCTCTCCAGTCTGGATTTAGGAAGAGGCATAGCACTGAGACGGCCCTTGTGCAGGTGCTAAGTGACCTTCTAATAACGAGAGATTGGAGGACTCGTTCCATCTTGGTCCTCCTTGATCTCTCTGCAGTGTTTGACACTGTGGACTATGGTGTGCTATTGGAGTGCTTGTGGTTCATCTGTGGACTATCTGGTATGGTCCTTAGATGATTTCAATCATTCCTCGAGGGTAGGACTCAAAGAGTGGTGTCTAGGATTCATTCTTCAGCCCCTCTCCCTATCCTGCGGGGTACCACAGGGCTCCATTTTGTCACCCATGCTGTTCGCAGTGTACATGCTGCCATTGGGAGACATCATTAGGTGGTATGGGCTGAGTTTTCACTGCTATGCAGATGATACTGAGCTGTACATATCCTTTGTGCCTGGGCAAATTGGGATCCTCTCAGTTTTTAACAACTGCCTCTCCGAGATCCAGGACTGAATGAGTGCCAGCTGGCTGCAGTTGAACCCAGGTAAGACTGAGGTGCTGGTCATGGACACAGATTGTCAGGGGGCAGGTTTGTCTGTGGGGTGGCCCTCCAGGCTTTGGCTTGGGAGTGTTCAGCTGACTACCTGAGACCGAGAGCGGAACCTGGGCGTTATTTTTGATGATGACCTTACCCTTAAGTCTCAGGTGTCAGCTGTTGTTTAGACCTCGTTTTTCCGTCTGAGGAATATCGCCCAGGTGAAGCATCTGATTCCTCCTGTGGATCTTCCAACGTTGGTCCACGCCTTTGTAATCTCCCACCTTGGCTACTGCAATGCCCTCTACCTAGTGCTACTGGGGGTTGCTATCCGCTGCTTGCATCTGGTGCAGAATGCGGCAGCCAGGCTTTTGACTGGTACTTCTAGGACCAGTCATAGTATGCCTGTGCTGCACGGAATGCACTGGCTGCCAGTACAGTGGAGGATCACCTTCAAGGTCAGGTTACTGACCTATAAAACCCTACATGGACAGGGACCCCATTACTTGCAAGTCCTCCTTTGCCCATACTGCCCCCTCTGCCCACTTTGCTCCACTGATGAGGGATTGCTAGAGATTCCCAGGGTGCAGTTGAAGCCATCTGGGGCTCGGTCTTTTGCTTTTGCAGCCCCTACCCAGTGGGATTCTCTATCTCATCAGGTTCAAGAGTGCCTGACCTTCCAGAGTTTTAAAACAGCATTAAAGACATACCTCTGTAGCCTGGCATATCCGGATCTTGTCTAATTTAGATTTAATATATTCATTAAGTCACAGTTTTATCTATAAATGTTTGGTTTACGATGGTTGTTTTAATTATTTTTATTTGTATGGTTTTATGTACAAGTGCTTTGATTTCTGGAAAAGTGCTGTTTACAAATAAAGAATGATTTGATTTGATAAAGGCTGTGCAGATTTTGTTGTCTCCTCAGGCAACCTCTGAAGAAACTATGCTAGTTCACCCTACTGCCTCCAACTTTTACTGATTTCTAAGAATTTTTTCTGGCACCATTCCTACCCCTGCTGAAGATGACAATTATGAAGCCTTGATCAACTATGCTGTTCCCATGCGACACGAAAAGCAATGCATTGAGGCTAAAAAACACAAAAAACTGGCAGAGAGTTTGAAAGGACTGGATTTAGATGTCATCTGGTCCTGGCATGCCACAGACCCAGAAGCCAGAGTAGATGAATACTTTGCCACTCTAGTGTATTTAGAAGTACGGAATTCTGTGATGACCTATATTGCAAATGTAAGCCCACCAAACAACACCGAGGGGAACCCCTTTCCACTTATCTACACTGACTGGAGAGGGTCTTACAAAAAGTGTACCACAGAGATGGAATAGAGTCCAAAGACCAGAACAAGCTACAACTAGAACAGGTGCTAAAGGCCACTTGATTTTCAGAGTTATTGCTGTTAAAATTGTGTTTGAGAGAGAGACTGGTTGAAATACCTTCCCACTGAGTCCTGCTGCAGGAGGTTAGAGGGGCTGAGGAACAAGAGGATCAAAATGGGGATCCCTACATGCTTCTACTGCCAGCGCCCAGGAGTTGAACAGTGGAGGTTTGCTTGGGCTTGCTTGATGTGACTGAGACCCAAGAGCTGTGGGGGTGCTGAGGCCTTTAAAAAGAAGCCACTCAACTATGCAATCTTCCACTTTCAATAACTTATTTAACACATGCCAATGTTTCACCTATTCAAGTTAGGCTTTGTCAAGGAGAATTATTTTCAATTTCTATGAATAAACAGATAGATAACAAATACATTTTTCTATTTTTTACAGAAATACTATCACTTGTTTTAAATTCATTGTAACATCTGTACAATGTTATTGTGCTTAACTGTTTTTATCAGTGAAATGCCTTCTGTTGTCAGTTACAAAAAAACAATGTATTTATAATATTATATCTGTTTCTTCATAAAAATTACAAATAATTCAAAATGTCAAAGGCCTGAGCACCCACACAGCTCTTGGATCTCAGTCTGAACTGACCTTCAGCAGGACCTCCATATTCACAAGACAGCCATTTCCCAAATCACAGCATTTACAGGATTGTTTGATATCTTAGAACTACAGAGACTGATTCAAGAAATGGAAAGTGTGATCGTCCAACCTGGTATGACCAGCCCACTCTTCAGGGGGCCCAAACCCTTAGTCTCTAGCACATGTGTTTCAAGTAATATTGAGTCAACTGCCTCAAGCAATGGGGTGCGAGCATCAAATGCTACCTCACTGGAGGAAGTCCATGCTCAGTTGACTGAGCTAAAGAAAATGATGGGAGGATCAATGAACCATTAAGTCCTGTAGTCTCCTAAGACCCCTGTCTAGGAGGGAGGGAGGGCATCCATGGAACGCTCTCTCTGGAGCCCCTGGACGGCACATTCCTAGAG
Source organism: Neoceratodus forsteri (assembly GCA_016271365.2). Taxonomy (NCBI): domain Eukaryota; kingdom Metazoa; phylum Chordata; order Ceratodontiformes; family Ceratodontidae; genus Neoceratodus; species Neoceratodus forsteri. The sequence continues at coordinate 601,571,540 of CM057456.1, read as the reverse complement.
ACAATGCTTATTGCTAATGCTGTGACAGGGACGGACATATCAAAGGTCAATGTTACTCAGAAACCAACATTAAGAGGGTAATCAACTGGCTCCTCATTGAGAAATTAATCAAGAGCCCTGCCAGATCTTTAAACTTCGGTAGACCCCCAGTAGATGAACCTTCTGGTGCCCTGGGAACAAGTCGTTCACCAGCAGCCATTGCTAAAGCTATGGTTCATGTCAGAAACAATGTGTCAGATACCAAAGCCAAGGTGTCAAGGAACTGGGAGGAGACTGTGGGTTCTACTGCAGATGCAGGAGCTCAAGTGGATGGATGGCCCATCCCATTACCCCTGGATAGTGGCTACCAAGTCATTACAGTGTGACTAGACTATGATGATAAGTATCCGTCACAGTAAAAGTTGGAACCCTTGGAAGGCTTGGACATGTGGGGTTTCAGTGATGCTTCATACCCTCTTCTGGGCCTGTTTCATATCTAGATTTCTTTCCAGTTGAATATTGCTGGAACTCCAACTGCTGTGGAGACATGTGCTCTGGTGTGCCCATGGACAAGTATGTACAAAGATATTCCAATCATTGCAGCAACCAATGCCCATATGTTCCACTGCCTGGGTCAGTTGTGTAAAATGTTTGAAGCCAGACACAAAACAGCACGAGTGCCACCCCATGGACTTGTCAGACAAGCTTAACCCTACAAAGTACCTGTCCTACCCGAGTATGAATCTGTGGGAACCACCAAGACCAATCTGAAGTAGTGTTATCCTCCAAAGCAGAGTGTGCTATACGAACATACAAACATATGAAACTTGCCAGCAGATAAAGGCCTAGAGGTCTATCAAGTCTGCTCGAATGTGCAGCTAGCGCCTCTTATTCTGCGGCTGCCCCTCCCTTCCACCCTTCCCCTTCATTAATCCCCCCGTCCTGTCCCATCCCCTTTTGAAGCAGTCCAATGTTCTACTGGATACTACTTCAGCAGATAACACATTCCACCCAGCCACCACCCTCTCTGTAAAAAAGTGTCTCCTCATCTCCCTCCTGAACCTTCCTCCCTCCAGTCTCGTATCATGGCCCCTGGTGTCCCTCCCCTTCCTCACTTTAAACAGCCCATCTGTACCTGTCTTGTTTATTCCTTTCATGTACTTAAAGGTTTCAATCATGTCCCCCGTCCCTCCTCTCCTCCAGTGAGTACATGTTCAACTCTTTCAGCCTCCTCTCGTATGATAAGTCCCCCAGCCCCTTGATCATCTTTCTTGCCCTGCGCTGCACCCCCTCCAGTAACTTAATGTCCCTCTTCAGATACGGGCACCAGTACTGCATGCAGTACTCCAGGTGCGGTCTAACTAATGATCTATTCAGTGGCAGAATCACCTCTCCCTCCTCGAGGATATAACCCTTGCAATACAACCCAGCATTTTGTTGGCCTTTGCAGCTGCCTTCCTACATTGTGCTGAGTTGTTCATTGACCCTGCAATGAGCACACCCAGATCCTTCTCCTCTTCTGTCTGGGCTAGCTGCACTCCCCCCAGCTGGTAACTCCTCCTTGGGTTCTTCATTCCAAATGCAGCACCTTGCACTTTTTGGCATTAAACCCCAGTTGCCAGGTGTCTGACCAGGTTTCAAGCTTTTGCCAGATCATCCTGCAATCCCTGCCATCCCCCTAGGTCATCCACCACTGCTCCTACCTTGGTATCATCAGCAAACAGACTGATCTTGCTCTTGATGTCCAATGATATGTCTGCAATGAATATCTCAAAAAACACTGGTCCCAATACCGAGCCCTGTGGAACACTGCTTATCACTACCAGTTTCCTACCCATCTCACCAGCTTTGCACCCGCCCCTGTGCCTACTAACTTACTCCCCAGCCTTCCATCCAGCACCGAGTTGAATGCTTTACTGAAGTCCAGATACAGGACATCCACTGCATAGCCCCTGTCCAGTTGCCTAGTTACCCAGTCATAGAACTCCACCAGGTTGTTTGGCAGGATCTGCCCCGTATGAAGCCATGCTGTCTGCTGTCCTATAATCCTTTGGCCTCTAGGAGGGCCACCAGCCTCTCCTTCAGGATAGTCTCCATTAGTTTACCCACGATGGATGTGAGGCTCACTGGTCTGTAGTTTCCTGGTTCATCCTTGGGGCCACTCTTGTGGAGGGGCACCACATGAGCCATCCTCCAGTCCTAAGGTACACACCCTGAATGTAGTGAGGCATTAAATAGGTCTGCCAAAGGTCCTGCAAGGACCTCTGCCAGCTTGTTCAGTACCCTGGAGTGGATGCCATCTGGGCCTGGCACCTTGTCCACCCTCAGTGCCTTCAAACCTCCCGAACGCTGCCCTTTATGATTTCCCCATCTGTCATCTCTTCCCCTTCATTTCTGCCATTTCTCCCCCCATGGGTGTCACCCCCCTCTTCTCTTTGGTAAATACTGAGCAGAAGTACTCATTTAGTGCTTCTGCCTTATCGCACCCTGCTTCCACCCAACCCCCCTCCTTCCTAATCCTTACTATGTGGTCCTTAAAGCTCCTTTTCTCCCTGATGTACCTAAAGAAGTCCTTCTCCCACTTCTTAATGCCTTGTGCCAGCCTGAGTTCCATAGATGCCTTGTCTCCCCTTACTGCCCTTGTCACCTCCTTCGATTTCATCAAGTACTCCTCCCTGTCCTCCCCCCTCCCTGTTTTCTTGTACTTCCTAAAGGCAGCTCTTTTTCTCTTTACCTTTTCCATGACCTCCTTGCCCTGGGCCTTGCAGCAGGTTTTGGTTACCTCCACTACCCCCAGCTTTATGAGCTCCCACCTCTGGTTAGTGTCCATACTAGATTGAATTCTGGCCAGGTACCCTTTTACTACTTCCCCCATCCTCCCAAAGTTGGCCCTCAGGAAGTCCAGCACTCTTGTGCCAGATTCCACTCCTTCCTTGCCCATATCCAATGTGAGCCATACTGAGTGGTGGTCACTCCCTGACAGCGGTTCCTCCACTGTAAGTTCTCTCACAAAGTCCCCATTTGCCAGCACAAGGTCAAGGTTATTCCCTAAGCAGGAAGTTGTCCTGGAAGGCATCCAGCAGTACCTGCTCTCTTCTGTTCCTGGTTGTTGGGATACTCCAGTCCACTCCTGGCATGTTGAAGTCCCCCACAGTCACCACACTACCCTTCTCGTAGGTCCTCCTGATCTGTCCTGCTAGTTCCCCATCTAACTCCTCTGTTTCAGATGGCGGCCTGTACACTACTCCCATTCTAAGAATCCTATTCTTGGAATCCTGGATTTGCATCCAAAGTGACTCTGTACTACCCCCTCCCCTTCCTTCCTTACACACTTCAGTCCTTCCTTTACATATAGTGCCACCCCCCCATCCTTTCCCAATCACCCTGTCCCTATGAAATAACCTGTACCCTGGTACAGACAGGTCCCAGTCATTGTATTGGGTGGCCCATGTTTCTGGGATGGCTGCAATGTCCACCTCTCCCTCTGCCATGAGCACCTGTAACTCTGCAGTTTTCCTCCCAAGGCTCCTAGCATTAAGGGTAATCACCTTCCATCCTTTCCCCCCTCCCATCCTGCCCTCCTTTATTAGCATCACCAATAGTACCAGCCATTTGTCCCTTGTCACTGTTATGGGGGTAAGCTCATATGGTTCTCCAACCTGTGGTCTCTGCATGTCTCTTGCCCAACTGCCACCCCACAATCCTGGTTTAAATTCCCAACTTCCTGTATGTACTCCTCCATCCTCTGTTTCAACACTTTCTTTCCCTCCTCACTCAAGTGTAGTCTGTCCTTGGCATAGAGACTACTGTCCTCCCAGGTCCCTCCCCCGGCCCAACAGCCCATATTCTTTAGCACAACACCAGGTTCTTAGCCATCCGTTAAATTCCTCTATTCTCAGTTTTCTTGTTGTGCTTGCCTTGGGCACTGGAAGTATCTCTGAAAAAGTTACTGATCTTCCTGCCCCTCACATAATTGTCCTAGTTCCTCAAACCTCCTCTGAATATATCTACTGTATCGTCAGCCAGGTCGTTCGTCTCAAGATGTATAATTAAATGAGGCTTGTCCCTACCCCTTCTAGCATATTTCAGAACAGATTGTCCCACCCTTTCCACTGTCATTCCTGGCATGGCCTCCACCTAAATGTGACTATGCCTCTTTCCCTTGCTACCCCACCTGACTCCTCTTAGTATTGAGTCCCCCAACAGTAAGATTCCACCACTCTTACTCCCTGCTTGCTTCCATTCATCTTCCTCTCTCATTTCCAGCTCCTCTTCTTCCTCCTGCACATTATTTCCTCCTTTTGCCCCTGTTGCAATTCTCCCAGCAGAACTTCCCCCCCCACTCCGGTTTGGTCCAGGCATTTATCAATTACTCCTCTAATTTCATCATTTCCCTCCTCCACCTTCTTCCTCTCTTGCAGTGCAAAACTATTTTCCGAAGACCCTTCACAAATGCCCGCTCCCTCTCTCTTCATAGTAACCTGTTCTCTCCTTTCCACTCCATGACTTTTGCCACTTTTTCACCTACCCTCACAAGTCCCTATCTCCTCCTTCCATTTGACTTTTGTCTCCTGACTTGGTTTCCCCGGCAATTGTTCTTCCTGGCCTGGGAATAGTGCACCTCAAGGGATCTTGCCACAATCAGCTGCTAATGTTGGATGGCCCAGAGGAAGCCAATTTGCCAGAGGAGCTCATAGTCAAACCTAGCATACTGCCAGCTAAAGCTCATGCACATGCCCGACAACTAACAGTTCATGTGACAAATGTAACAGGCTGACCAGGGACCATCAAAAGGAGACAGACCCATGCCACAGTCTATTGTGCTGATCTGGCAGGGCAGACACAAAAGAGAGAGATACCCCAGCTCCAGGGCAATTGGATCCTTCATTGTTTAAGTTTGGAGACACCTCTTTGTCCACAGAGTGATAGAACAGAATTCAAAAGAAGTTGGCACAGAGAACAGAAGGTTTCTCCCTTAAGGAGTGGAACGCTGGATGTGCCAAGGGTGTATAGCACTGTTACCGGGTCATAATCATGCAGACTAATCCTCACACTTCAAGACCACTTCATGAGTAGTGTATATGGGAATAGAGTGACAGGGGAATAGCAGCGATGCAAAAATATTGCTACCTCCTGTCACTCACCATGGAGGAGGAAGTGGATGTAGCCACTGATGACTGGGTGCTCAGTTGAGCCGTTCCATGGTGGTGTGCCTAGAGAACCTGACCCTGTAGTGCGTGGGTAAGGTGGATCGTGGTTTGAGTCCCTGCTAGGGAATCTTTTACTTTTTTTTTCTTCTTGCCCCTGTGTCCACATCCCCTCAGATTTGATTATAATAGTTCCGGGGGGTGGGGGGAAAAGCCCCTCATGTAGGAGATGCAGGGGGCGAAGCTACCCACAACACAAAAGAAGACCTTTTGGGTGTTGCTACACACTGTTTGCTGGTGCACGGTCATGATGTGCATTGTTTTATCTGTGACATTATGACCCCGTACCTACAGCACCACATCTGGGTCACTGATGACAGACCGTTCCAGAAAAGGTGGAGACAACTGGCCCCCACCAACATACATGATGTCTGGAAGCATTTTCTGGAGATGTTGGCTGAAGGCATTAGTCAGGAATACAGAAGCCCCTATGAGTCACCAATTGTAGTTGTCAGAAAGTAGAGTGGGGCTGTCAAAATGTGAATGAATGAGACTTTCGGTGATGTCACCACCATGTGAAGAAGTGCTTCACAGAGCTCCATGGCCATTTAGCCCAAAATAGCTAAAAATGTAAATACTGAACGGAGCAACAAAGCTAAAAAAAACTTACCAGAGCACGAAGAACAGGAATGGCCGCCAGACAAAATCACAAAAAGTCACTAAAAGGGACTCCGAAGCCCGACAAGATGAAGCAACTGCAGCTCGGGGCCAACAAGGAGGGCTTCATGGTGGCCTCACAACCAGTCTGCTCCTGATCTCCGTCAATATCATCTGAGGACTCGTCGGATGAAGAAGATTGGTCCCATAGAAAAATGAGGAGAACTTTAAATAAAATACTGGCGACAGTTGAACACATAGACACTAATTTAGCTGACCTATGGCAAGAGGTCAAAACTCTAGATAAAAAAGTAGCTTTTAATATAACAGCACTCACAACCATTACAGAAGCCCAAGAATCTACAGAGAGAGAGAGAGTGCTGTTATATCTGTTACAGCAAGACCGGAAAACTACTGACCACTTGGGCTGGCAGTATAGCCTAGAGGTTAGTGGAATGAGGTGTAAACGAGCTTGATACGTCCAGCAGACCAGACCTGAGTTTGAGTCTCACAATCTCCATTTGCATACTGTGTGACTCTGAGCAAGTCATTTAACCACTCATTGCTCCCAGGTCACCCCTGAAAACAGGCACTTGTGCCTAGTGGGCCTTACCAAAGACTAAAATAGAAAAATAAAAATTGAAGAGCTGGAAAATAGAAACAAGTGAAACTACTTTAGGGTCCAAGTTATCCCAGAGGGAGCACAGGAGGGATACCCATGTATGATCAACTTCATGCAGCATCTTCTACAGTCTACGATGTCCCTTCCATCAGATATCCATTTGGAGATGGACAGAGCACATCGATCTCTGGGGCCCCGCCCCATAAATCCAAACTCTAGGCCAAGATCTGCTATTATATGAATGATATACTATCAGGCTAAAGACACGATCTTACAGGAAGCCTGGAGACAAAAAGAACTTAAATACCAAGCTTCACAGATCTTTTTTGATCAAGTTTATTCTCCAGCACTTCAGATGGAGAGGCAGAAGCTACATCCCATTATTAGAGAGCTGCAGGAAAAAAAGGGAATTAGAGCACAGATCAATTATTTGGCCCACCTCAAGATATATCTGGACAACGGGATAACATTTTTTGCCTCGTTAGTGGAAACGGCCCTGTTCTTAAAAACCCAACAAATCAAAGTACCGGAAGATGACATTCAGATGCTGGAAAAGACTCTGAGACAAGGAGCATGGTCTGTGACGGGCACTACTAGTAAACAACCAGCACAAGGCTCTAATCTAAAAGCACTGGCCCCAGATGTGTCAAAACTACTACAAAGAGCTAATACTAACAAGTCGCTGACCTCAAGGGACACAAAAGTTACTACAACTCAGACTCACAATGTAGACCTGCGTCCAGAAGGGTGACCAGGGACATATATCAGAATCTAGTAACAGCTAACAAAATCATTTGTTTTTGACCTGAGATAGGCCAGTGCTGTGCTCTTTAGGGCTCTACTGTAGGAGATAGTTAGTTAGAATATTGGGGCCTTATTCTACTTTATTTTATTAAAGTTACGGAAAGGCTGTAAAATCATGAATCTCCTATAAGAGTTGGCTGACGAAGCCGCAGAGCATAGTATATGGTTTTAGATCTCAATTACCTTACTTTCATTTTCTTATCCATCTTAGAAAAAGGTGGTGACATTTAACCACTAAAAGAGATAGGATTTGGTTTTCCTCCTTTATTGTAAGAGGGAATCCCAACCCATTCCACGCTTACATAAGTGAAGGGAAAGTAAAGAGTACTTTTGTGTTTCTTTTTCACCTTATGACCCAAGGGCAGGAAGCCTCGAGTCATAGTTTTGGAAGTGAATAAATTTCTAGAATAGAAGCTCTGAGCAAGAGCATTGGTAACGTAAAAGTTTTTAATTGTCTAATATAAAAAGGCATGGTTGAAGTTGCCATTATAATTTTTACTGTTGTTCAATGGACACCTGTGGCTCAAAGAAAATGCTGGAGGGGAGAGGAGGGAAGCTGAGCTACCTAGTGAATCAGGAAACGAAACATTAGCTTATTTTAAAAATATCAAATGGCAGACTTGAAAATCATATCGTACAATATAAAGGGACTCCATTCTCCTATCAAGAGGACCAGGTTATTAACGGAACTAAATAGGCTAGATGGGGATGTGGTTTATTTACAAGAGACCCATTTGGATATTGTAGAACATCCAAACTCCGTAGACAATGGGTAGCAGTAGTGGAATCATCCTCAGCATCTAACTGACGGAAAGCAGGAGTTTCTATTTTGATAAGGGGGGGGGCCCACTCCAAATAGAGACAGTCGATAGGGGGATGGAAGGGTGCTATGTTGCTATCCCGGGAACTATTCTGGGGGAATCCCTTCATTTGATAAACATTTATGCACCAAACCAGGGAACTGATGCCTTTTTACAGGAAGTAATGCACAAAATAGCCCAATTACCCCGGGACAGATAATCTTAAGCGGCGATTTTAATACGGTTTCAGACCCTGCCCTGGACCACTCATCTGGCAAAGACAAAACAAATAAATAGGCTACAATTGTTCTAAATAGCCTAACTGAGGAGCAAGGCCTCAAAGATGTTTGGTGCACGCAGAAAGGGAAAGAGAAAGACTATGCCTTTTATTGAGCTTCTCAGAAGTCCTATTCCCGAATGGATTTATTTTTTACCCAGAAACAATATCTGCATAGGACAAAAGATATTAAAATACATTCTTTTACACTGTCGGACCATGCGCCACTGGTCTGGTGTATTAGGGTTACAAACTCGGAAAGGGCATTTCAGTGGAGGCTTAATGTTTCTTTACTGAGTAATACCTCTTTTATTAAACAACTAAAAGAAAAAATTCAAGAACCATACAACATCAATCTGGCCCAGAGTTGTTCGGCTCTATCTTTTTGGAAAGCACTTAAGGCCGTAATAAGGGGAGAAATGAGTATCTTCACAGCAGCTTCAAAAAACTTAACAAACTTGGCCTTAAACAAATTACTACTAGAACAAGAAAACTTAGAAAATCAACATAAATTGAATCCAAACTCCCAGAAGCTCCTAAAGAAGCTTTATGCCATCAGGGACCAAATTCATAAAATCGAACTAGAAAATGCGGAAAGGGCCATCAGATTTTCTAATCATGAATATCAGGAAATTGGGGGGATAGCAGCGAAACTTCTTGCTTACAGACTAAGAAAGCAATGGGTATCCCGTTGGGTAGCCCAAATCAAAAACAAAACCTCCCCAGCAAATCCATGGACGAAACCGAGGGATATTGCAGAACAATTTAAATCATTTTACCACGACCTATATTCAGACTCTAGCTCCCCAAAACAAATCATAGCAGGCACTAAAAGATTTCTGAGTGGACTCAAGCTGCCAAAACTCGGGGAGATGGTACAGCAAGAATTTAATCCTAAGGTCTCAGAGCAGGAAGTAAAATTAACAATAAAAAGCCATCCAACAGGCAAATCCCCTAGCCCTAATGGATTTGGACCTGACTTTTACAAACATTTAACCACCCCTATATCGAATATATCAACAAAAGTTTTTAATACTGGTCTGGAGGAGGAAAGGTTCCACCTTCATGGGACCAAGCCTTAATAATGGTCCTCTTAAAACCAAACAAACAGCCAGAACAATGCGAAGCCTATCGCCCAATCTCTCTATCTTAAATCAAGACCTTAAGATCTTTACAAAAATTTTAGCTACCAGACTGCAAAAGAATATTGAGAAAATGAATCACAAGGACCAGACGAGATTCATCCCAAACAGACTAATGTTAGATAATATCTGCAAGTTGTTAAATATTATATCCCATAGTACTAACTCCAAACAACCCCGATGGCAATTTTTTTCAGATTCTGAGAAAGCTTTGGATCGCCTCAATTGGTCTTATTTAAAAACAGTCATGGAACATTGTGGTATGGAAGGGCAGTTCCTACGGCGGGTGTCGCTGTGCTGTGGCTCCCCCTCAGCCAGAGTAAAAGTCAATGGCACAGTTTCCAACAGTTTTAGGATCTGTAGGGGGATTAGGCAGGAGTGCCCTCTGTCCCCGCTAATCTTTGCAATTAGCTTGGAGTCCTTTGTGGCAGCCATAAGGGAGCTCTAAAAGATAAAGGGAATAACAGTGGGATTAAAGCAGCATAACATTTCTTTATATGCCGATGATACTCTGATCTATATGTCAGATCCAGAGGCATCCATGCCTGATCTATTAGACCTATTGACACTCTATGAGAAACTATCAGGCTTTAAAATTAATAAAGATAAATCCAAAGTCCTCTTGTTGGGGTAGCCCTTCCTCTCGGCAACTAAATTTCAGATTCCCTTTAGAATAACTAAAGAAAAAGTTAAATATCTAGGGATTTGGATCCCATCAAAACTGGACAACTTGCATACATCTAATTATATCCCCCTTCTTACCCAAATTTATACTGACCTAAGAAGATGGAATATACCCTCAATCTCCTTCTCACATAAAACAGATGCAGTTAAACATGATATACTGCCCAGGCTCATGTTCCTTTTTCTAACTTACCAGTTTCTATTCCAGTCAAAGACTGGAAGATATTAAGAAAAAAACTATCTGAATTTATCTGTGGGGGGATGTAGACCAAGGCTAAAATGGATGTTGTTGTAAGCCCCAAAGACAGAAGGAGGCTTTGGTTTGCCTCACTTGCCTTCATACTACCTGGCAACTCAGCTGCTGCCCCTGTTGAAAATGGTCTCCCGCAGGAGTGACCCAGGGTGGTGGACCATCGAAGGAGAAAGCACTGGGGAAGTGCCTCTGAGCTGCCTGCCATGGCTAATAACACCCGAGGCAGTCCAAAAAATGACTAACAGATGGACCAGACATACCCTGGCAGTCTGGATAAAGGCCAGACTGAAATGGGAGATCCTAGAACTGGTCTGGCAGTATATTCTGCTCAGATTTTTACCAGAGTTCCTAGTGGATAGGAAAGATGATTGTTTTGAAAGATGGGATAAGGCAGGAGTAAAAACCCTGACACAGTTAATTATAGAGAATAATGTGAAGATTTTCAGACAATACGGACCCAATATGGCCTGCAGCAATGGGACCTTTTATAGATACTTGCAGTGCAGACACTATATCACCACCAGGGTGAGCAATAGAGCCATATTGGGGGACCCTGCACCGGGAGTAGTCATGATACACAATAAAGCCTTCTCAGGTGAAACTAGGAAACTGATATCTTCCCTTTACTTAATAATACTGGAAAATGTAGGTAAGTTGGAGCTCCAGAGAATTCAAGACAAATGGGAAGAGGAAGGACTATCAGGACTAACAGAAGTTAAATGGGTAAATGTCTGGAATAACATTCATAAGACCACAGCTTCTAGCTCCTGGCGATAATTCCTGTGGAAAATAGTCACCAGATTCTTTGCGGTGCCTGCCATTACAAGGCACTACAGGACCACAAATTCAGATAAATGCTGGAGAGACTGTGGAGGTAGGGGTACACATATGCATATATTTTGGGACTGTGCCGTAATTACCCAATTTTGGAGAGAAATAAATCAAACTATACAAAAAGTGTTGGCAATAACCATAGAACTCTCTGCAGCCAACTTGGTGCTGGGTTCAATACCTGAAACACTGCATAAGGCTACTGAAATTTATTTATATAAGATATTCATAGTGGCAGCCTTAAAAGCGATTAATCAGAGATGGCTCTCTCCAGCTTCCCCAGAACTTTCTCAATGGCTTGGTATTTGGAGGCTATTACAGCAAGGCTCAGGCTGCAGAAAGCACTGTACAATACTAGATGGTTACCCTTCTTCCACTATGTGGAGGAAGGGGGGGGGTACGGTGCTGGACCAGCTACTGAACTGATGAGGTCCAGGGGTGTTGCTACCGGATTGTGGTGAAGGTGGAGGGGAGGGGGAACAGTTTGTGGAGTCCCCAATTTTCATAACTCCCACAGACTAACCAGAATTATATAATACATAGGGAGGGTGGCAGGGGAGAGGCCGGCCCAGTTCAGCACCACCCCTTGATAATGCTTTAAATGAACACTTAAGCCACTCAGCATCCAAAATGTTCTAAAGTTGTGTGTTAAAGTTATATGTTTTAAATTTCTATCTTTGTTTCTTTTCTTTTTAAAAAAAAGGAAAAAGTGAGAGCTGATATAACTGAAATAATGTATACGGATACGCAGACTTTTGCTTGTAATCTTTATTGAAGGAAGGAAAGAAACAGTATGGTTGATAAAAGACAGATGTTTTTTACAGTCTCAAACTCTTAAGTCGCTGATTGGTATTCACCAAACCCAACAAAGGAGGCTCAGCTTGTTGTAAAAGACATGGATGGATAATACCAAAATATGTGGCCCATATGGGCATCCTGTGGAAGAAAGAAAAGACATTAATTTGTAAAACCACCCTTTAGTAGATAACTAAGAAAGAATCAACTGACATTTTATGTTGGTGCACTTGTGCAGCCAACATCTTGTGAGTAGTGCAGCTTTGGAGGCGCGGTCGCTGTTGGGCGAATGCAGGGCATGCACCAGTAGGTGCGACCCTCATTCCCCAATCAGCCTGCATGCTGGCTCCACACCATGCATACATAATGTGGCGAGCACATCTAAGAAAAGGTCTGCTGCAATCTGAGCAAAGCTTGTCAGATGCAGCGGACCTTCCTGGACGTGCTCGCCGACATTGTGTGCTGCGTGGCGTCACTAACTGCCGGCACTCAGGTGCCTAATCCTGCCAGCTTCCCATGCCCCAATGTATGTGCTGATGGGGGGCCCACTCCCGTCACCATAGCACTCTCCCCATTTATTATATGCCAAGGGGTGCCTAACTTCTCGGCTCTCTCCTCCACTTTCCTTGTGTGCCGATGGGGGTGCCCAATCCCTGTCAGCATAAATTAACCCCTTTGTGTTGTGTGCCGAGGAGGGTGCCCAATCCCCCGCCGGCTGCAGCACCCCAACAGTTAGGTGGCATGCTGGGAGTCCACCCCAGCATGCCAAATACCCTAGAAAAAAAAAAAACTGTCCTGTGATGGTTTTTTTTCCTTCACCCTTTCACCCTGTAACACAAAAACGGTCCCTCGTAGTCTCCCTACCCACCACCTGCACCCACCCACAGTGCACCCTGCCTCCCACACCTCACCCCATACTTTCATCTCCGAGTCCAGCATGACGATCTTCGTGGACCGGAACATGTCTACACTCTTCAAAGCCGACCGCGAACTAGGGAAATGCCGTAAGCTGTATAATGTAATAAATAGGGTTTTTTCAACTTTGATGCATATCTCGGGTGTATTTTGGAATTTTTGCACCAGATTTTCAACATGGGGTTTTTAGGACCCCTCCTCATGAATTCTGTCACTGTTATGATGTTAATCGGTCCCGAAAGGTGATTTCCCAGTCACTGCGTGGAATCACCTTCGGGACCAATTAACGCAAGAACCGTGGCAGTGTTCATGAGGTGGGCTCTCAAAAGCCTATGTTGCAAATCTGGTGGAAGAAATCCCAAAATAGCTGTTTTACGAGCTGCATGTTGTGCAGTTGCTATGCACGCTTGTAACTTCACGAATTCGCAATATTTTCATGCCAGATTTTCAACACTGTCATTTTTCTACACCTGCTTGTGAACAGTAGAGCTGTCATTTTTCATATCCTGGCCAAAATGTGTTTCTGCACTTCCGGTGCACAATAGCGCAGTCACTGTGGGAAATCAGTGTTCGTGGCAGATTATGACAATGACAGTGACACTATTCGTGAGCAGAGGTCCTAAAATGCCTATGTTGAAAATTTGGTCACGATACTTCATAAACTAACTGTGTTACAAGCGTGCGTTGCACAGTTTGCACGCACGCTCGTAACGTGCATTTGTAATATTTTCACTCTGGATTTTCAACATTGCCATTTTTCCACAGCTCTTGATGAACAATACAGCTGTCATTTTACATATCCTGCCCGAAATGTGTTTTCACATGTCCAGCGCAGAATAGCGCGGTTGCTGTGCGAAATCACTTTTTGGGACAGTTTGAGGAAATGACAGTTGCTTTGTACATGAGCAGAGGTGCTAAAATGCCTATGCTGAAAATTTCATCCCAAAACTCCATAAAATGACTGTGTTACAAGTGTGCGTTGCGCATTTCCCACGCACCCTTGTAGCTTCGCAAATTTTCAATATTTACATGCCACATTTTCAACACTGCCATTTTTTTACACCTCCTTATGAACAGTACAACTGTCATTTTTCACATCCTGCCCGAGATGTGTTTCCGCACTGCACTACCAAAGCCAATGCTAGCGCGACAACATTCGGCATTGACAAATGCTTGTTGTATGTGTGACTATAATCTATATCATGACTACCAGTATGTGACTAAACTGAGTTAGTAATCTGTATCTTATGTGAAGCTCTCAATAGAATTTAAGTGGAAAAAAAGAATGTGTATGGATTACATGATTCTAAATGAAAGAACTGTACCCAACCAATACACTATGCCATGAGTGCAAGATGTTCTAGATTGCCCGAATGAATGTCAGTGATTCAGTGTGATGGATCTGAGATCCAGCTACTACCAAATCCCCATGACTGAGCAAGATCAAGAAAAGGCAGCATTCATCTGCCTCCTGAGGTTCAACCAGCTCCTCTGAATGTCTCAAGGGATCTCAGAGGCTCTACCCACTTTCCAACAGCTGATGGATAAAGCAATGGGCAACACAAACCTGTTGAAATTCCTTGAGCACCTAGAAACATAGAAACATAGACTTTGACGGCAGATAAGGACTGCTTGGCCCACCTACTCTGCCCATTTCCCTACCTACAGGATAAGCCGCAGATCCTAGTTAACCAACAGCCTATTTCTTCCTACCCCCCTCAAGAATTGCCTTATGTCTGTCCCATGCATTCTTGAATTCTCCCACGGTTTTAGACCCCACAACCTCCTCAGGAAGGCTGTTCCATGCATCCACTACCCTCTCTGTGAAAAAATACTTCACATTGCCCCTGAACCGCCCCCCATCTTTAAATTGTGTCCCCTTGTTCTTGCATATCTCTTTTTCTGAAAGATGCTGCCCTCTTGGACTTTGTTGATTCCACTGAGGTACTTAAACGTTTCTATCATGTCCTCCCTCTCCTTTCTTTCCTCAAGGGTATATAGTACATATTAAGCTCTTTTAGTCTCTCCTCGTATGGCTTCTCTTGCAGACCCTGCACCATTCTAGTTGTCCTCCTCTGGACTGCCTCTATCCTGTCTATGTCCTTGCGGAGATGGGGTCTCCAGAACTGGACACAGTACTCCAGATGGGGTCTCACCAACTATCTGTACAGAGGGATAACAACTTCCTTTTTTCTGCTGGTGATGCCTCTCCCTATGTATCCCAGTATACCCCCAGCTCTCCCTACTGCTTTCTCACTTTGCTTGCTAACCTTAAGGTCATCTGATATGATTACCCCCAGGTCCCTTTCCTTTTTGTTTTTACTACCCCCAATGTGTACTCTTTCCCTGGTTTTTGTTTCCAGGTGCATTATTTTGCACTTCTTTGCATTGAATCCTAGCTGCCATACTTCCCACCATTCCTCCAACCTTGCCAAGTCCTTCTCATCCTTTCCACGCCCTGTGTATCAACCCTGTTGCAGATCTTTGTGTCATCTGCAAAGAGCATACTTTTCCTTCCAGTCCCTCTGCAATGTCACTTATAAAGACATTAAAAGGACTGGACCCAGTACTGAACCCTGCGGTACCCTTTCGTAACCCTCTTTCTTCAGAGTGGACTCCATTTACAATTACCTTCTGTGTCCTGTTGTCCAGCCAATGTTTTAGCCAGGCTACCACCCTGGGACCCACTTCCAGGCTGGTTAATTTGACTATTAATCTTTGTGTGAGACTGTGTCAAATGCCTTGCTAAAGTCTAGGTAGGCCATGTCCACAGCCCCTCCCTGGTCTACTACTTTGGTCACCCAGTCAAAGAAAATCAATTAGATTCACCTGACATGACCTTCCCGCTGAACCCATGCTGCCTTGGGTCCCAGCCCCACTGGCCTCTAGGTACTCAACAATTCTTTTCCTTCAGAAGTGATTCCATCACTTTCCCTGCCACAGAGGTCAAACTGACAGGTCTGTAGTTTCCTGCCTCTGTCTTGGTCCCACTTTTGTGAAGGGGAATCACATCCACCTTCCTCCAGTCCTCGGGTACCACACCATCCTCCCATGATTTGTTAAAAAGGGTAGTCAGTGGTTTCACTGGTTCTCCCCTTAATTCTGTTAGAATTCTGGGGTGAATTCCATCAGGCCCCATTGCTTTGTCCACCTTCAGTTTTAGGAGTTCTTTCAGAACCCTTTCTTCTGTGAAAGGACTGGGATCGACCCCAATATCCAGAGTGCTTCTGTTAATTGGATTAGGCACCTCTCCCTCCTCTTTTGTGAATACTGAGCAGAAATATTCATTCAGTATCCCTGCTTTTTCACTATCCCCCTCTGCCCACCCACCGTTCATTCTATTCAGCCTCACTATCCCTCCCTTTGTCTTTCTACATTCCCTGATGTACCTATAAAAGGTTTTATCTCCCTTTTTAACCGAGTTGGCTATCCTTTCCTCAGTTTGGGCCTTTTCTATTCTGACTTCCCTCCCGCTTCCTTCTGCCTTAACTGGTACAGCTCTCTGTCCTGCTCCTTCTGTGTTTCCTTATACTTCCTGAATGCTATCTTTTTCACCCTGACTTTCCCCGCCACCTCTTTTGAGAACCACAGTGGCTTTTTCTTTCATTTTGATTTGTTTATTTGCTTCACACAAAGGCTTGTTGCCTCTGTGATGGCAGTTTTGATGATTTCCCATTGTTGCTCCACCTCTCCTTCTAGCCTGTTTGTTAGTGCTTTTCTGAGGCACTCTCCCATCTTGCCAAAGTCACTTGGATGACATTATAGTATTTGGGAAAACCATGAAATAACATGAAACCCTGGAATAACATGAAACCCTTCTGTTCAAAGTACTCAACAGACTGGAAGAGTATGGCCTCAAGCTTTCCATTGACAAGTGCTAGTTCATCAGGACCTCAGTCAAGTATGTGGGTCACATTGTGTCCCAAGATGGCATCTGTACCAGTCCCAATTATAATGAAGCCATCATGACCATGTCCAAACCCACCCAGCTGAGAGAATTGCAGAGTTTCTTCGGATTCTATGGCTAGTACCACAGGTTTATTAAAAACTACACCAAGATCATCAACCCTCCATAGGACATAACTCAAGGGTATCCACCGGCCAATCAGAAAAACAAGAGGTCCACAGTCCACTTCTGAGAAAGTTTACTGCAGAGTGCATGAACTGTGTGGCCCCAGAAGGAACAGAACTTGTAGTGAAGCATTTGACCAGTGCCCTCATGTTGACCTATGCAGACCCCAGGAAGCCATATGTGTCGCACACAGATACCAGTCTCAGTGGTTTGGGATCAGTGCCATATAAGGAACACCCACAAGGACTCTGGCCAATAGCTTTTGCCATTCACAGTTTGCTGTCACCATGACAAATTATCCTGCCCACAAGCTAGCTAGAGTTTTTAGCACTTAAATGGGCAACTGTCAATCAATTCTAAGAGTATCTGTATGGGACTCACACTATGGTAAGCACCGATAACAACCCCCTCACCTACAGTATGTACAGATGACTGCAAAGTTGGATGCTGCCAGTCAAGTACTAAAAACTGGCTCTCAAAGCCCTGCATAATGAGCTGGGACATTTGGATGTTGACAGAACACTGAACCAAGTTAGAAGATTCTGTTGTCCAGTATGAGCATGAAAGTGGAGAACTATTGTAAACAGTGCATGAGATGCATCCAGTGGAATACACTGCCCACCTGGGCAGCCCTATGGGTGAACATTTTATTTTTTATTTTGTTTTTTTTGATCGGGAAGGAGGAATAGGCAATTTTTTGCCTACTTTCAGCCTTGTCCCATGGGGGGAAGGGGATATAGAAGGATGCCAACTGAAATTGAACCAGATTTTAAGCTGTTGGTGGTATTTTTAATGAATGGGGAAAATCTGGCCAGGATACTGGGAAAGTTCCCCTACTCATTGGTAGGGGAAGCTGTTGTTCTGATGGCCTCTGATCCTGCTCAAGTCCAGTCTGCTGGTGTACCTGCAGGTTAGATGATCTCCCTTCCTGCAGGTCCAGCCCAGGAGATCATATCTTGTATACCTGCTGTACCTATGGAAAGTGTTTCTACTGAAAATTGTGAAGTACAGATGAAAATGGATAGTAACACTACATGTCCATGACATATGACTCAGACAGAGGAAGATTGGCTTCGGAAGTTGTGTGCAGAGAAGCGTCAATTTATTTTATCCTTACTAAATCAGCCTGCCAATACTGGTGAGAGTTCTGCTAATTTGCAGCCTTCTAACATAGATGTCCTACAGAGTATGGAACAAGAAACTCCTCTACCTGATGCGGTTGTTCTGACCTGCCCTGACATTATGCCTGAAAATCCTTTACCACGGTCTGACAACTCTACATGTACTGTCAACCTGAATACAGCTGCTGCTGACATGGCAACTTCACTGTCTGGCAGTCTGGGCCCTGATGAGTCACCGCAGAATGCTGTACCTGATTCTGGCAGTAAACCTCCTGATACTGACTTACCCGATATGGAATCGACTCAAGAGGCATTACCTCGAAACGCTGTGAGTTTGCCTGCTGTTAATAACGTTCCTCTGGTTGGTAGAACTTTAGGATTGTGCAGGGGTAGTGCTAGTTCACAACAGAGACCAGTGGTATGCAGACCACCTTACAAGTTACCCTGGGCTGTGGAGAATTCTCTCCAACAGACAGGTTGGATACAGTCAAACATGGGACAATGGCTACCTGACCCGGTGCATAGCCCTATCCCTGTGTCCCCTGCAAGAGAATTAGAATGTCAGCAGCAAATGCCTGTGGCTACCATGGCTCCTGTTGAGTCCCATTTCATTACTGAATCCAATTTGTAATTGTGAGCTGCAGATGCTGTGCATCCAACTTGTGACAATCCTCCTATTTTGAACACTGTTCCATCCTCCTTTTTTGGACTCAGGGGATGAAGAGTCTAGTACTTGCCCATGGACATGGGGCAAACAGATGGATGTGGATCAACCGCTCCCCCCCTTCTATTCCAGTGGCTGAATTAGCAAAAATTGCTTGGGCTAGGTTTAGGAAAAAGGATCAATTTTTTAATCAGCCTCCACCTGCTCAACGTAGGAATGCAGTTCGCTTACAGTATTTGGGTAGCCTTGAGTCTGTCCCTGATAGACTTTATCTGGGTAGGAAATTGATTAAGGAGTCCCTGGGTTTTTTTTTTCCAATGAACTTTATGCTCTGATCCATGCCTCAGGAGACTCCTTATATGATATCAGTTTCAAAACCCCATAGGGGTTGGATAGATTCTGGGTGAAATATGAAAAAGTAAGGTATTCTGCTCTTTGGTTCCCTTTTAGGGCCATTCCCCTTACAAAGCCAGCTGTTAAAACAGTTACTGTCTTATTTAGAAATGAGAGTGTGGCTGTCCACAATATTACCCACTGGCTAAAGCAAAAATGTGACATTATGGGTTCCCCCCTCAACCGATTATGGATGATGAACATATCTGGACAGGAGGGTGGCAGCATAAAGTTAAACTTTGCAGTTCTAACACGGGGCCTGCTCACCTTCCAAGTATCCTGTTCTTGGGATGGGAACATGGACATTGCTTCTATCCAGGTCAGCCAAAAACCTGTTTCAAATGTGGTTCTTTATTGCATCTCAGTTCTACTTGAGACCATCTCAAATGTAATCTTTGTTTAGAGTATGGTCACACTAGCTCATCATTGTACAAATGAAATGACTTGCTATTTATGTGGGGAACAGGGTCATGTCTACAGGTCCTGTACATGGGCCTCTTATATCAGGTCTGATCAACAAACTCAGGAGTCCTTCATTGTTGAAGCTCAAAAAAACAGTATGGCTGACAAACGTTCCCAAGTTCCATGCCCTAAGGACGTTCACCCCAAGAACCCTGCTCTGGAACATAGACCTCCAGTGGTTCCACAGGACCCCAGTCCTTCTCTCACTCAAGGCTCTGCCTTAATTGTTGATCACGACACTACAGTACTTCCAATATATATTTGAGTACCTCCTCTGCCCCAGTGGATACTGCTCCTTAACCCAAATCTCTTGACACCAGTATCCCACTCCTAAATTCGGAGGCCACTGTTCCTACCCATCTTCAGGAGGAGTCCAGGGTCATTATGCTCCCCCCCGGAGTGCATTAATCTCCACTAGGAAAAGGACTTTGTGCCAAACTAGGCCCAAATCGAAAATAGCTAAATGTGCTGTTTCCCCACAAGGTATTCCTACTACAAATAAGTATAGAATCCTAACTACGCTACAAACTGAATCTGATTTAGGTGATGACTCTGAATCTTCTTCAACTGTTTCTTCGCTTCAGGTTGTCTCCTCAGAGTCTGAAGGGGAAATGGAGATGTCCTCCCCAGCTAAGGGTCAGACAGCTACACGAGGTAGAGCCTCTCGTAGAAGCACCAGGAGTGGTAAAGTCACTTGAAAAAGTGGCCATAGTTTCACTTTTACTAAAATTTCATCCACTCATCCCTATGAATTGCTACTATTAATGTAAATACCATTCGTAATGCTAGAAGATGGCTTGTGACTTTCACAATCCCTCATGACCTGGGCCATGACATTCTTTTTCTACAGGATACTAGACTCAACACTCTATCCCTCATTAAGGCAGCACAAAAATTGTGGTGGTGGGGCCCCTCTTATTTTTCATATGGCATTGACCCCTGTGATGGGGTGGGTATATTATTTACAGGTGATAACATTAGCGTAACTAAAGTTTTGGATATTCTTCCGGGACATGCATTACTTCTGGATGTCACTATTAACTATGTGGAATGGAGATTAATTTGTATATATGTACCCCCACAAAAAAAAAAGACAGGATACAATTGTTTACCTCTGTTCAACCTTATGTGTATACTACAAAACATGTGATAAAGGGTTGGTGATTTTAATTGTGTATTGTCTAAACTAGATAGAGGAGCCCATATGCAAAAAGAGTACTGTGATACTAATTGCCTTAATTCCTTACTAGGCAAGACGGGTTTGATTGATGTTTATCAGACAGTACATCCAAAAGGTGGGAGAACATTCCATAAAGGACATCTCTCTACCAGGATTGTTTTTATTTTTGTCTCCACTTACATAAAAATATAATGCTAAATTGCTTCCCTTGGAAACCTCTGACCATGAAATAGTGTTTACAGACATCGGATTGGAAGAGGCAGTGCCTACTGGGAAAGGGTACTGGAAATTGAATAACACCCTACTAGACTCTACTTCTATTTGTCTTGAAGTTAAAGACTTGCTCAGGGCATGTATGTCTCTAGCTCACTTAGAGGATGACTTAAGTAAATGGTGGGTAGCAACGAAACTACAACTCCACAAGCTGTTTAAAAGACAGGCGTCTCTTAAACATACTTCACAATACCAGAGGTATTTAACTCTCAGAGATCACTTGGCTACTTTATACTCCCATGTGAATGAGGGGCACCAGGGTTTTTCTTTGCAAATTAAGGGTATAAAACAAGAAATGGAGACATTACAACATTCAAGAGCATCCTCTTTGCTTTTTGAACATAAAATATGTACTCCTGAGAAACAAGCTTTTGGGGATGTTTTTTTCTAGCTGCCATTCTAGAACTGAAAATAGAACTATGACTGCTTTAACAAAATCAGATGGTACAGTAGTTCAGATAACATCTGAAATATTGCAGACAGTACAAGCCCATCTCTATAATATGTATTCTGCACCCACACTACAGGAATCAGAGATATTAACATATCTTACATCCATCCCTCCCCCTATTCTATCTTACATCCATCCCTCCCCCTACATATTCAAGATAAGCTTGATACCTGAGTAACACCTATCACTTGACTTGAAATAGAAACAGTCATTAAATCCCTCAAAAATAATATAGCCCCTGGACTTGATGGTCTTACCACTGAATTTTACAAACAATTGTGTGCTGAATTAGTTGACATTCTGGTAGTAGTCTTTAATTGAATGTTAATGTCCCCTACCATTGATTTTCGTTTCTGTATTGCTATACACATTTTTTAGTATAAAAAAGGTGATAAGACTAATTTAAACAACTGGAGACCCTTAAGCCTTTTAAATAGTGTTTTAAAATTTTTTATGAAAATCTTAACTACCAGATTGGTTCAGATTTCACCCGCTGTAATCTCTATGGCTCAAACCTGCTCAGTAACAGGTAGATCAATCTCTGACAATTTATTACTAATCAGGGAATTGACAAAGCAGGGGAAGGAAGATTTGTTACATGGATATGTTCTTACCCTTGACCAGGAGAAGGCCTTTGATAAGGTTTGTCATGCATTTTTATTTCATGTCTTACACTACTATGGTATTCCAAAACAGTTTTGTTCTTGATTAGCTACTTTATATGGTATGGCTATGGCTATGGCTATACCTTTGATAAATGGCCATCTGGGTCCTATATACCTATCCATCGAGGGGTGAGACAAGGATGCCCAATGAGTCCTCATTTGTATATATACTGTTTAGATCTGTGAAATAACAAAAACAGCTCAAGCTGCTAAATGGTGTGTGCAAGATGCAAAACAAAATACCGTGGAAGACAACAAGCCAGCACCACACTAAGGCTATGTCATTAGGCTTTATTGAAATAAGATTACTAATGGTGGATTTACAGCCAACAGAAACAATAGTACCCCAACCAGTTTTGCACCTCGTGTGTCATTAGGTACGAAACCGGTCGGGGTACTGTTTGTTTCCTGTCTTGTTTGGCTGTGGAGTCCACCCATTTGGGTTTGTCTTTATTTCAATAAAGCCTAATGACTTAGCCTTGGTGTGGTGCTGGCTTGTTGTCTTCCATGGTATATTGTTTAGATCCCCTATTACAACATTTACAAAAATCAGACCTTATTAGAGGAATCAGTCTGGTAACGGGTGCTTTGACAATAAAAGTAGCAGCTTATGCAGATGATGTCTGCCTTTATCTGACGGATCAAGAGTCTGGGGAAGCAGCTTGGGGACAACTCCAACTCTACTCTGACATAGCTGGAATTTCCATTAATAAAACTAAAAGCAGGGGATATATTTTGAGCCTCTCCACATCTTCCTGTAGTGATATCCAAGGATTCCATTTTCAAGTGACACTTTGACTATATTGGGGATTACATTTGGTGGGGGGATAATGCTTATTTAAATTGGACTAAAAAATTAGACATAGGAAAAAGGAAAGTCACACTTTGGAAGACTTCACAACAGTCTAAACTAAAAAAGTATCAATACTTAAACCTTTTTCTTTCCCACTATTTTTGTATCTTAGTATAATTTACCCTGTTTCCTCTACTTTGGAGGTTACATTGTTAAGCTTGGTGTTCCAAACAATATGGAGCAGTAGACTGAACCCCATTAAAAGGGAAACATTATATATGCCATTACAAAAAGGGGTATTAAATCTTATAAACCCTATTGTTCATTATTTCAGCATATTTTTTAGGTTCAATTTGTGGGATACTTCTGGTCCCTCAATGGCAGTTTGGTCTGTCTTTGCCAGTATTTGGTACCGTCCGTTTTATGATTCTTGGGAAATGAATCATGTTCTCCCTGTTTCTTTTGGTAAGATTTCAGTATCTTTTAAGCCTGTAGCTACAAAACTTAGGAAATGGAAACTGGAATCTCAGCAGACAGTAGGCAAAATAAATAAAGTCATATATACCATTATGCAGGATTAAAATTTTGTACATCCACCTACTTATGGTGGTATACCTGATTTGTACCATCCTATGCTTTTACAAACCTTTACAGACAAAAGAAACCCACCTAAAATGTGGGACTGTGTAGTCATGGCAAACTTAGTGTTAAAGGGAATGCCAAACATAAAAGCCTGGAATAAAGAATATGCCCCAGACATACATGTATAGCAGTCTTGGAGACAATGGAGCATTTTTTTGTAGATTGCCCATTTGTACGGGACTTTTGGGTATTAGTATCACAACTCTGGAACAATACTGCATGGAAGGGTATTACATATACAGAATTAATATGTGGGTTTTTACATCAATTCCAGGACCTGGAAGCTGGGACTGTGAGACTGATTTTTACTTGCATAAAATATTTCTTATGGCAAGCATGATGTAATCTGTTATTTCAACAGTTAGAACTGACTCAAGTGTACATTCTCCAAAAAGTGGAACAAGAATTGTGGTCACGATGTTTCTATGATAAATCTAATTTTTCACGATCTGTCTGGATGAAGAGATGGCTTACTGTTCCTTTTATGAAAGATAAAATTGGATAATTTATTTCACTGCTTAAAGTTATAAATTGTTCTCTCTCTTTTTTTATTATTTGATTCTATTATATATGTACAATACTCGATGACTGATACATAGTGTATCTTGTTTGCCTCTACTACTGGTCTTTTTTTCCTCTCTACTACTATTTATGTATCGTTTGTTTCTGAATATGATTCTGTGACAATTGTTTGTTTTCTTTTCTGTACTTATTTTTGTTAATGGATTCTTAACAAAAAATTCCCCTACTCTTGCCAGGGGATGTTGTCTCTCTGTAGGAGTCATAGAGGATCCCAGTCCAGAGGAGGCAGAGCAAGGAAGAGCTTGTGTGCTGCAAAACCCTGGAGTACAGGGACAGACTCTATGGATATTCAGACAACAGAACCAGAGGAAACAGAGGTTACTGAGGGCATTCAGGACAATAATGTAGATGAAGTTGAGCTACAACAAGAACTTGCAGAGAAACACGGGTATCTACCGACTATGCTAAATGAAGCAGAAAAATAATCTGAAAAAAATAAAGGAAAGTTGAAGGCAGAAAAAAAAGGAAAAGAACTGCACAAAATCCTATTTCTTCCTCTGTAAAAAAAGGGAACTTTGAAAATGTAGATAATTTACAAAATATACAACCTCAGGCTACTATATCTACTGTGTATGCTTCTACTTCTCAGATGTCAATCACTCAAGACTTTCCCTGTACAGCACAGCAGGCGGAATGGACACTAGAAAATGCATTACAAAATTCAGGGTGGATCTTTTTTGCTAGGAAATGGATTGTAGACCTGAAAATTCCCGTACCAGGTTCCCCAAAATCAACTTGCAGGACCTCATCTCCTAAATTGGGTGAAGCAAATGAGGTGCCCGATATGAATGGTCGGCAAGAAGAAACCATAGGTGTGGATGATACGATGTCAGTTTCAGCAGTGCATAGAAACATAGAAAGTGTCAGCAGATAAGGACCGCTAGGCCCATCCTGCCTGTTCACAGGCCCTATACATTGTATGTGGCCACTGACACTATATGATCAATGGCTTTTCATCACTCCCTCCCCTCTCAGGCTTCCTTTGTGCCTGTCCCAGGCATGTTTAAACCACTCCACTATGCTTTCCCCACTACCTCCGGTGGCAGACTATTCCAAGCATTGACTACCCTTTCTGTGTAGAAAAAGTTCCCTCACATTACCTCTTAATGTACCCCGTTCCAATTTCATATTCTGCCCCCTTGTTCTAGTACTTTTTGTACATTGGAAAAGGTTCCCCACCTGCACCTTGTTTATGCCCTTGAGGTACTTGAAAGTTTCAGTCATGTCCCCCTGCTGTCTCCTTTCCTCCAGTGAGTACTTATTGAGTTAGTCTCTCCTCATATGTTCTGTGTTGCATGCCCTGCACCATCTTTGTTGCCCTTCTCTGGATAGTCTCTATCTTATCTATGTCCTTGCATAGCTGTGACTTCCAGAACTGCATGCAGTACTGCAAGTGAGGCCTTACCAATGCTTTAAAGCATTTAGATGCTCCTGCATCAGATGCTGCTCTGGGAGTCCACTGCACAGCAGGGTGTGGCTATAGCACAGGCTGAGAAGGTACCGCCTGGAGAGAAGGAGCTCATACAACACATTGAGGCTGTTCAGCATGGCAGAAGCACAACATGCACAAAGAATAAAAGATAAATAACCTTAGTGCACAAGCAAGAGCATTGGCCTGGAAGCCAAGTTTCAAAGAAATACAAAATCACACATACCCCCATAATGCAAAGCACCATGGGCTGTATATGCAAATCACCCATAGAATATTATGCTGGTTCAACTTTAAGCAGAAATGCATGGTGCCGAAAGGCCTTTCACACAGTATGCAAAGGTTACCAACAGAAGACACAGACACATGTTACATCCTACCAGGACTCATCAGTGTGCTTCATCTGTATGACACCCCAGTGGAATGAACCAGCTACCCTAAGTTGGCCTATCTAAATAATGCTGTGGTGAGCCCAATAAAAACAAAATACAAGCTAAAAGACAAAGAACCTTAGTGCACAAGCACTGAGGCAAGAGTTATCCCAAAGGGCACTGGCTGGGAAGCCAAGTTTCAAAGAAATACTAAATCACACATACCCCCATAATGCAAAGCATCATGGGCTGTATATGCAAATCACCACAGAATATTACGCTGGTTCAGCTTTAAGCAGAAATGCATGGTGCCGAAAGGCCTCTCACACAGTCTGCAAAGGGTGCCAACAGAAGATACAGACACATGTTTTGTCCTACCAGGACTCATCATAATTTGGCAGGACATCTGCCTCTGAGCCAGAGGGTTATAGGTTTTAATCCAACACCACAAGAGTTCAGTAACCCCAAACACTGGCATGCCAGTGTAGTACAAGGGATGCACTATACTATCAGAGTGTGCTGTCCTTCGACATAGTTGAGGGGCACCACTGCACCCCCTTTCAGACTTGGGTGATGCAGGAGGGGGGTCCATGTTTACTGTGGTGCATAGGTTCCATCATAATGTAAATCTTGCCCTGTTGCCAACACCCCGGTAGTAAAAGATCACTACTCTGTGTATGCCCAAGTGTTTCCCACAAACGACCAAAAGGTCATAACCATGTCCAAGATTCTGGTTGAAAGTACTTTGTTCATTATGGACTGCCACAGATAATTAATTCTGACCAAGGTCAAGATTTTGGAAGTTGGCTGATGAAGTTGATGTCACTCTGGGGAATTAAGAAGTCGCAGACCACTCCCTACCACCCTCAAAGTGATATACAACCAGAAAGATTTAATAGAACATTGAAAAATATGATGGGCACATTGGACCCTCATAAAAAATCAAACTGGAGTCAACAAGTGAACATGCTTGTCCATGCATGCAATTGCACTCATACTGATGTCATTGGGCAATCCCCATATCTGCTCATGTTTGGAGTATCACCTGGTGGCAACAGCCTAGAGACTTACACTAAATATATTCAAAGACTAAAACAGCTATTGGATGATGCATACAGGCTGATTGCAGAACTGTCTACAAAGAGCAACTTAGCAAAAAATAAATAAACAAGATATGCAAAACATGTCAGAGCTCAAGAGTTACTCCATGGAGACAGAACCTTGGCCAGGAGCTTGGGTTACCAGGAAAGCATAAAATTCCAGATTGGTGGGGCAACATCCCTTATGTGTTCAGAGAAAACTTGTGGACTTGCCAGTGTACAGAGATTTCCCAGAGGGTGATCCCAGTAAAGATAAAACTTTGCTTCACAACCATTTGCTCCCCATTGGGCAGTTGGAAATACCAAATTTGGACAATGGCCAGATATTGTAATGGAACCAGCTTGTTCTGAGAAGCCTTGATCACTGGACTGACAACAGGAAAATGCACCTTCAGGTGCCCCAGAACCCGAAGAAGTCCAATTGTGATGTTCACAAAGACCTGTCAGACCTATTTTGAAGCTCAGTTATCACACTCCTGGTGCTTCCACTGACCTGCTTCTGTATGCACTGAATGGTAGAATCCATATCACACCCTGTTCCATACCCCATATTGTGTTCAACAGTCCTAGATTTTAATGTTGGGATGCAGAGTACTGGATATGTTGGTCAAATAGAAACTAATTGTACATGAAGGAATGTGTTTGTAAAAGTATTGTACAGTCTGAAATCTGTTAATCTTGTTATGTGTCTACTGACCCTTTGAATAGCATAGCTAGGAAGCATTTGTCCAGGTAGAATTGTTAGTTGTTATTGCCTGTTTTGTACCACAGGAAAAAGAACAAGTGCAACCCCTTTAGACAGGTGGGTCCTGTACAGCCACCAGGCAGGGGTGTGAACCTGGACATGGCAACCTGGTGGTCCCACTTGCAACAATTTTGATTGAGCAAGTCAGAGATAATATGTAAAAGAGGAACTTAAAAGTGTGCAAACAGAATTAAGACATTTTAAGCAAACATCTGCATTTGCTAACTTAGATGAGACACTAAAACCGAAGATTTGTAAACAGGAAACAGAAATTAGGGAACAAAAAAGGAACAAAAGTTTGAATGAGAGCACAGTGACAATGAGGTAGGAGGAGTTTTTAGCTGGAAGAAGAAGTTCTGTTCAAGAAGGTGGAGTTGTTCCAGAATCTGACAAAATCAGCAGGGCACCAAACAGGCTAAAAGAAGCACAAGCGAATCTCCAAGTAACAGACACATCTGTTCTTTAGAGACAAAGCAGCCCTCCATGAATGGAACAAAAGTCACAAATGAACAAGTAAAAACAAAAGAGACAGGAAAATGTGGAGGGGCAAAAAGCAAATATGGGGTACAGATCGTACCATGACGGTCAGCTAGGAACTGTTAGAAAAGCAGCAAGCTCTAAATATATCCAGCACAGAACTAACGGACTGACAGGTAAATGTTCTCTCTTAAGAACTGTCTTTTGTAACCTCCAAAAACATTATTAACATTGACCTACAAGTTGGTATTTTCAAGCTATTGAGAAAAATGAACTTGAAAAGTCATTTTTTGGACAAAGAAGTCTCAGAACAATCCTGTGCTTTCAATATGAGGTTTCATAATACAGAAGAGACTGTGGACTCTTGGAGATCCAGAAAGTAGTTTGAACCCAACAGTAAAAGTCTTTGAACGGCTTATTCGGAGGGACATCAAGAATCTTGTGCTAACCACTGAACCAGAAGGGAAACACATGTCTGCAGAATAGTGGAAAGCACTGATGGAATTGAAAGCAATGAAGCAAATTACAACCAAGCCCACGAACAAGTGTGGTACCATGGTGGTTCAAGACACTGATAAATACAGTATATGTCTGAAATTAATAGACAGCCATCAGACAATATATGCTACAAATACTTGACCTTTTAGTCCTACATCTCCATTTAAGAACAAATTGTATGACATTATAGATGAAGCTTTTTCATTCGGGTAGGTAGATGAGGATGAGGTTGTGTTTCTAAAAAAAATTATTTTCTAGTCAGTCCGGCTCTTCATACTCTACCCAAGGTTCATCAAAAATGTGAAGGACCCTCCTGGGTGACCTATCATTTTCAGAGTTGGTTCACTCAGTGAGGGTCCCTCTAGGTTTGATTACTTTCTGAAACAGCTTGTGATCAAGAATCCAATAACATACGTGACAAAGTGGACTTGTTGAAGAAAATGGAGGGCTTTGAATGGTTCAGTAAGTACTGTTGGTTGACAATTAATATTATCTCATTGTATACTTGCATGACTAGTGAAGATTTGTTTGTATTCTGATCCAGACATGTGTAATGCACAAAGGGAACTTATCACTGAGTTACTAAACTTTGCACTCAGTCATAAGAATTTTTGCTTTGGATAAAAATATTATCTCTAGATAGAGGGGATGGCCATGGGGGCAGTGCTTGTACTCTCCTACACAAATTAGTTTCTTGCATGGTGGAAGGAAAATGATAGTTCTGTGAATTCGAATCCCAAGCTCAGAAACTTAATTGTCTGGTATCTATTGATGATATCATATGTGTCTGGGATGGGGGTTTGGTTACTATTCCCATGTGGATGGAGTGCATTAATGCCAACAGATTGAATTTGACATGTACATACAGGGCATACCCTGTGAACACTGAGTTCCTAGATGCCAGAAAAAGTGTGAATAGCAAACTGCAAGTAGTAAGTGCTCCCTACTGTAAGCCAATATCTGGGAATAGAGATGCAGCAAATTTTCAATCTGCCGGCAAAGTGGACGCGCAGTAGCCACTTCACATCAGTGGAGCACAACGCGAAATGGGCACTGCAAGGTGCTCACTTCGCATCATTATTATTACCACTTCGCGTTGCCATTATGCCTTAACGTGAAGCAAGGTGAAATGAGAAGAGAATAGGCAGCCCCCCACACATCACATGGCTTACAGTACTGTAAGTCACATGCTTTAGCCAGGCAGGAAGGAAGTGAGTCAGAGAAGTAGTTTCACTTTCTCCTTTGCATTCGTAGAGGGAGAAAGCATTGTGAGAGAAGACTAGGAGTTAAAGTGCTTGATTGCCTTGCCACTTGTGTTTCAGAAGAAAACCAACAGCTTTTTTAAAAGCTGTATCTTTATTTAGTTTTTGTATCTTATTTGTGTTTTTTTTTGTTAGTGAATTTTTTTGTATAAGTTTTGTTTTGTTTTGTGTGTGTGACTGACTGTGTGTGTCAGTGTGTGTGTCTGTGTGTGATGGCCTGGGGACTTGTTGTGTGTGTCAGAATGGACCCAGGAGAAGGTGAGTCGCTGGCTCGTGGGTGCAGTCAGAGGGGAGTGCAGACCCATGGGGGGTTGGGCAGTCGTGTCATGCTGGACCGCTTCCGACTCCTGGGTGTTGCTTCCCCCCATGTTCAAGCAACAGGAGCAGCAGCAGCTCCAGTGCCACTGGTGACTGCTGTTCATCCACCTTCTCCACCACTACCACCACCACCACCACTGGTAGCAGCAGCTGTAGGGGCTCCAGCAGCACCCCCCCGCCACCACCTCCACAGCCACAGGAGGTGGCCCTGGAAAATGTAGGTGGTGGGACTTGTGTGAGGACTGTCTGGTCCCCCCGGAGCTCCACAGTGTGGGAGTTTTTTAACTCTGTGGGGGGATACAGCACAGTGGTGGTGTGCCATCTGTGTGGTGTGGTGGTGCACCATGGCCCCTGTGGAACACATTTGGGGGCCAGTGGCCAGCGCACCCACATGCTGAACCACCACAGGGCAGAGTGGCAGGCTGCCACGGAAGGAGCCAGGTGTCCACCTGCTGGCCATTCCATGGCAGTGGCCGAGGATGCTGCTGGGGTGGGAGTTTGCCTCATCACCGCTGCAGCAGGAAGAGGGCTAGTACAGCAGCTGCTCCACCACCACCGCCACCACCAGCACCACCCTCTCCACCACCACCCCCATTACCTGGAATCCATGCTGCAGTGGACCCTGCCACAGTCCCTGCAACACAGTCTGACATCACCCTGGTGTGGGCAGCTCTTGAAGAAAACAATGAGCGGTTTGGTGCTTTGCAGCAGCAGGTGAACAGAATAGAACAACAGCAGCAACAAATAGTTTCAATGCTGCACCTGCTGCTGGACTACCATGGCATCCCACAGCCACAGTAAGTTAAGGGATTGTTTTCTAACCCCCACCCCCACCCCACCCCACTACTGTGTTGTACTGTTTTTGTGTGTTTTTCTTGTTGTTGTTGTTTAATCATACACATTTTCCTTTCAGGGAATCTTTCTTGCACCACATAGTACAATACATTTGTGTGAAAACCACCCATAATTTCATTACAGTGTGTCACGTGATGGAGGAATTCCTGTTCTGAAAATCTGCCCACATTCTGCCTCCCTTCTCAGCAACGTTAGGACGTGATGGCAGGGAGAGTGCGTGTGTGTGCTCTTTACAGTGAATATCCGATTGTCCAGCAGCTTTCCGAAAGTTTCTTTATGTTATAATGGTCAGTTTGTGGTGAAACGTGTGGGCACATTTCCAGTAAGAAGAGCCTTGTTAGCGGAAACATTCCCACATTTCACCACAAAGTCAACCTTATAACATAAGGAAACATTGGTATAGCTGCCGGACATTCACTATAGTGGAGCATGCACCAGTGCTCCCCCTGGCATCACATCCTAACATTGCAGAGAAAGGGGGGCAGAATGTGGGTGGCTTTTCTGATCCTATATTCCTCCATCACATGACACACTGTAATGAAATTATGGGCGGTTTTCACAGAAATATGTTGCACTCTCTGAAGCAAGAAATATTCCAGTGGGAATAATGCCCCCACATATTAGTTTATGTGCATCACCATAACTATGTAATGTGGTGAATCTCTGTAAAGCAGCAGCGCAATAATCTGTTGAGAACTCTGACCTACATTTTTTAATGCTATGTTACAACTTCCTTTACTTACATCCTGACTGACTGAAAAGATATGCAAATTTGCAGTAGTTGAGTCTACTGCACTACCTTTTTTCATATATGAAATAATGAAAGGAGCATTCCTTTTAAATTGGTGCTGACCAGGTCTTTGTCATTGTTTTCCTCTACTTTTCTCCATCACATCAATTAGTTGTTTTATATCACTTCTGTTGTTAATTAATAGTTAACAGCAGGCAGTTTTTTATGACACTACAGAACAATAGTTATTGAAAAGCAGCTGCAAATAAATACAAACCTGGTCCGAACAATATTGGAAGGATGCTCATTTTTTTTTTCATACATGAACAAAAGTAGTCAAGTAAGTAAAGCAGACATAAATTGTGAAAAGAAGCATATCATTCAAGTCATGACTCAGAGGTAACTAGTGGTGGCTGTGGCAATGTAAAGTAGCATAAAAAAGTACAGTTCAAAACTGTCAGGACATTCTTGCAATGCTGCTTTAATTGCAAAAATGTCAGTATGACATTATGAGCTCACAGCAACAATCACAGAACACACAAAAGTGACACAGAGTCCCCAGAAATTTTCTGCAGCCCAAAATGCATCCTGCTTGTGTGCAGAAAATTGACAAGTGTTAACACAGTGGAATGAGAGTGTTTCAGCACATACAAAGTCCCCCAGAATTAATGGCGCACTCAGTCGTGCACGCAGTGGTGGCACAGAGTCCCAGATTTTTTCTGTAGGCCCAAAAGGCATCCTGTTTGTGTGCAGAAAATTGACAAGTGTTAACACAGTGGAATGAGAGTGTTTCAGCACATACAAAGTCTCCCAGAATTAATGGTGCACTCAGTCATGCGCGCAGTGGTAGTATAGAGTCCCAGATTTTTTCTGTAGGCCCAAAATGCATCCTGCTTGTGTGCAGAAAATTGACAAGTGTTAACACAGTGGAATGAGAGAGTTTCAGCACATACAGAGTCCCCCAGAATTAATGGCGCACTCAGTCACGTGTGCAGTGGTGGCACAGAGTCCCAGATTTTTTCTGTAGGCCCAAAATGCATCCTGCTAGTGTGCAGAAAATTGACACGTGTTAACACAGTGGAATGAGAGTGTTTCAGCACATACTCCAGTACAAAATGATGACTGTGAGTGTTGTGTTGCTGGTCCAATGTGTTCTGTGAGATGATTCGAGCAAATGCAATGTGATCATCTCAACTGGATTGAAGGGTACTGTTTGGCTGTACACTAATAGTAGCCTTGGTGAGTATATATATATATATATATATATATATAGATATATGGTTGTGTATTTTGTGGGTGAGGAGGGGGGTTGACATGGACATGTACTCATGATATTGTTCTGCATCACAGGTCACACAGAAACTGTTGGTGTGCACATTCCAGTGCTCAATGAGAATTTTTTGCACTGAAATTGGAAACGGATAACTCTCAAACACATGAAGGCAAGTATTTTTTTTTGGTGGGTGGGGGGAATCATATTTGCAGGTTTATCTGTAATGGTTTCTTATTTTGTTACTTCTTCACAGATTCCATCAGCATCCTTCTGGAGTCCGGTTGTTAATGATGGTCATGGTCATCTAATGAAATGACTTCTGCGTGTTGCATGTGTGCCCAAGCTCGGGAGAGGGAGGTGTCTGATGTTGAAGAACTTTTTTGGATAAGGCCACTTTGACAGAACAACAAAGCATCTGGAAGTTTCCTAAAAAAATAAATTAATGACTTTTTTCAACTTAATTGTTATGAGTCCCTCCCTGGTTCTCAAATCTCAAACTGAAGTCAAGTTACATTTCAAACCCACATCTTAAGTTAAAACCTGCCAACATTAACCACATCATCATCCTCATAAAGAAAGCTGCCCTCACAGTCATCGATGTCTGAAGTCTGACCACTGGGAAATTCTTTCTCCATTGTGTCATCATCTATGTCAGTGGTGGGCTGTTTCAGGCAGCCATTGCCAGTGCCACTAGGATGCTCCATTTCCACATCAGCAAGACCACCATGACTAGGCAGGGGTATAAATACTGAGGTTGCAGTCTGTGCTGGTATGTGCATCTCATTCATTTTAATGAATGTTAGCAAACTGACATTTGCAGGAGACAGGTTTACCCGACGATCCCTGACTATTGCACCTGCTAAGCTGAATATCCTCTCAACACTTACAATGGAGGGTGGGCATGTGAGGTACTTCAGTGCCACTGCAGTCAGCTCTGGCCATTCACTGTCCTTTCCACTCCAGTGCAAAAGAGGATCTTCAGTTATTCTCAGATGCCTGTTTTCAGACAAATATGACTCAACCATTCTCTGTGCCGCACTAAGTCCGGTTGTTGATGCATCATCCTATTCTCCCAAATCATTTATTTCACAAATACTCACTTGGGACAAAGCCTCCCAAAGCAGGATGACGCCAGCCACTTTGGATGACAGACCACCTGGAACTGCAGTCCCCTTCCCCTTGCAGGATATGCTTGATGGTCCTCCAGGTACACCTTCAGCCGGATTATGCTGCTGAGGTTTGCTGACCTTGGCACATGATTTCTATGCCCCATGAGCCAAGCATACCAGTTGACCACTGATATTTTTTACCTGTTCAAGCTCTCCCTCCAGTACTTCTGCAATTCCATGTTTGTATCATGGGTCCAGCATTGTTATTATTGCAAAGTTGTCACTATGCTGAATGCTCACAACGTGATGATTCTGGTCGAATACAACATACTGCTACCACTGCCTCTGACAACATCAAGGCTATGCTGTACATTCACCAATGTCTGCCTCAGCACCCGCAGCAGTGGAATTGCTTGGCTAATGGAGGCAGACTTGCCACTCACTGCCTGTGTGGCATGTTCAAAAGGCCACAAAATTGTTATTACAGAGTCCATGAGGCGCCACTGTTCAGTCGTCATAGACATGGAGGCCCTGGAACTGTCACGGCTAGTGTGCATAACAAGATATTCTGAGATGGCTGTGTATTGTTCATACAACCTCACTGCCATGTATAAAGTGGAGTTCCATCGAGTGACAACTTCCAGCTTCAAGCGGTGCTGAGGCAGGCTGTTTTGTATCAGCAACTGCTGCAGTTGGTCATGGGCCTTTCCAGATCTTGAAAAGTAAGAGCAGATGCGTCGTGCAATGGTCAGCAATTCCTTTATATCAGGGTGCTGCAGAAACTCCTGAACCACAAGATTTAAACAGTGGGCCATGCATAGAACACGATAAAAAACACCATTCGTGATGCATTTTACCACATTTGACCCATTGTCACTTGCTATGAACCAGCTCTTAGAGACAGAGGGTGTAGCCATCTGTCAGTTTCAGTCAGTACCACATCAAACATGTTCTCACCAGTGTGTGACCAAGTCACATTGCGCATAGCAATTGTTGCATGCTGTCGAATTCCTGTAAAATTGCTACCACGACAATCCACCTTACTGCACTGATTATTCACACTACCAACATCACAAACAACCCCCGGCACCTGCACCCAGTGTGCAGTTATACACAAATATGAACTCCCCACTGTTTTGCCACTTGTCCACATATCCATACTTAAGTGGATGAATGGAGAGGAAGAATGCTGAAGGGCATGTCTTACTGAGTCGGACACAATGCGGAACAACTCGGGGACAGCATGGGCAGAAAAGTATGTCCCGGATGAGACTTTCCATTTTGGACAGGCACGTGTAGCAAATCACTGTAACGCAGAATTTTCCACAAAGGAGAAGGGCAAAAGATCAATTGCCAGCATTTCCGCTACAGCAGCATTAAGTTCACGTGACACTGTAGGATTCGGGGGGCACTTCAGCTTGTGCCCAAAAACACTCTGTAACGTGGGCTGACTTAAACGTTTTACATGGGGTGTGTTGATCACAAATGGTTGTGCTGTGTGATGAATGGCATTGGCAGGGGGTGGAGTGTGGACATTTGATGAAGACAGTTGCACAGGTGATAATGACAAACCCAGAAATGCTGTTATTTTGCCAGATTTGCCAACCGGGGTTGATGTATCATTTGCATTAGACATACTGCATTTACCACCACCACCACCACCACCACCACAAAAACTGCTACTCTCATCAGCACTGGACAACATTTCAAAATCAGTATGGTCCTCCACCTCATCATGCCTGTAGTAATCCTCTGCTCTTATTACCGCACTACTACACATGTTTAATTTCCTACTGGGCTTAACAGTCATGGAAGGGGATAACATGCTGGCTATGGTTGCCGGTGATGAGGGTGAATGCCCCACTGTGGTATTAGCTGCCAGCTTGTGCTGGGTCCACAGTGCCAAGTGCCTATTCTTAAGATGCATATGCTGTCCTCCTGTGCCCAGATGGCTCCCCTTTTTACCTCGACTCACACGCACATGGCAAACCTGGCAGATTGCAACTGAATCATCATTTGCATCTTGAACAAAAAAAATCCCAAATAAGGGATTGTGATGCTCTGCTTTTAACATGTCCATGATGTGGCTTATTTAAGTCCGTTATTTTAAGCACTGAAGTGGGGGGGGGCACGTGATGTTTCGGGCGCTGCACACCTGGACTGCAACTGACCACCACGACTACCTAACATATTGATTACTGGGTCATCATCATCATCAACTAAAACTGGGAGATCACAAGTTTTTACAGGGGGAGATTCCAGCAAACAGATTCAGACACAGCCACTTTAAATTTATTTTTCTGTGGTTCCCAACTGGGGTCAATTACATCATCATCATATTCATCAGCATCACAAACATTCACATCTTCTGCTTGGATGCTAGCATGTGGACTGCATGTTGCAACAACAGCAACAACATCATCATCATCATCATCATCACATTCCTCATCAGCATCTACACCACCATCACCTGATATTTTTTCACCACACTGTGAATCACTGCATGGAGAATGTGTGACGTTAAGTGCCATGGTAGTCGTAATATCACATTTTATACTATCGTTGACATGATTATCAGAATCCTCAGGTTCAGTTACTGGGATGTTACTGGGAAGTATGACATCATCTACGCTGCCACTCACTTGCACTGCTTCACACTCAATATGTTTGGATATGGTACACTGGTCGGAAGTAGAACTTGATGCAACAATACTAATACTACCTCCACCACCACTAACACCAGTAACACTAACACCACTGGCTAGGAAAACATCATCTCCTCCAACTACGAGTGAAGCTACTGATTGGACTGTAAAAAACATTGCAGGAGAAATACCTTTCCTCACATTAGCAATGCACATCTGCATCTGCGTACTACTACCATGCCCATAGACCATCTTACTGCCAACATTGCCATGGCGAGAAACAGCTTTGCTTGCACATCTCTTTGCAGACATTTTGGGGGATCAACCACAATATTATAACCAAATTCAGATTTTGATACGTTCACTCTCTGATTGGAGGGACGCTGGATGTGAAGCCAAATAAACAACTGTGGCTTCAGCAACAAATAAGAGACTACTCTGAGACTGTCACGGAATTAAAACAACTTCAGTAACCAGTGGTACCTTTTGAACGTGGGGGTGGGGGGGGCACTGAATGCAGACAGTGCAGATTTTTATGGCGAGACAAGCAGCAAAACTAAGAACAAATACCATGATCGCAGTACAAAATCAGGCAGCTGCAGTGGATAGCAGGTTCACACTGCTGCTTCTACAATTACGCTAGTCTGTGGCACAATAAAAGGTGTATTATTTGGTGCATGCAACACTGCACACACACTCACACACAGAACAGTTTGTGTACAATGCTGAATGAGGAATGCATAGCAAATGCAAAAGTTCAGTACTATGCCACGTTACGTATTGTAAATTTGTGATGTAAACAACCTGAACTTATGAACTGCTGCACCACAGCCACACAACAAACAGCAATAAAATTTCTACTATTACTGACAATATTACTGTGTATACATTAACACAGTCAGTTATATAACAAAAATATAACCAAAAAACAAAGAAATCACTATTTCTCCAATTTAGATCTACCTACACCACAGATACGCCCTTCCCCCAAAGCACACTTTCACTGTCTTTCACCACACACTCTCAATGTTGTGAATTAACATTCAAAATCCACACAAAAACAAAAACGCTCGATGATATGAGCACAGGAAGGTTTCCTACAATCGATGAACTAAAGTTGGATCCCCCCAAAACACGCAAAATTGCTTTTTGAACAACTTTTACAAGATTCCTATCACAGACAGCAGTCAGAGCACACTGTCTCCTACTCCTTCCTACTCATACTACCCCGAACTGAGGCTGTGCAGATTAATATAGAGCCCATGTGACCTGAAATCCTATGAATCACTGCAAAATTCGTTTCTCTGGAGCCTGGGGTGTTATGAGGCCATACTGCCCAATGCACTTCGCTTTAAATTTGGCAGAGTAGTGGTCTGGGAGGCAGATTAATGCAAAGTCATTGTTTCCAATGGACTTTGCATTCCTCATTATAACGTGAAGTACTCCGCTTCACGTTGAGGAGCACTCCGTGAATCTGCCTTTGGTCCGCGAATTGCTTCGCAGAGCGGATTGAGCCCACTTCAACCACCACTATCTGAGAACAGTCTCCTTGGGGTAGACAGTAGTTATCCATGGTCCCTGCTTGGCAGCATATCATTTGAGCAAATTTTAATGCTTAAGAAAAGTTGTTTACCAAATGACACATTTCTGAGGGAAGCTGTATGCTGTCTGCCAGTTTCCCAAATAGGGGATACTCTGCAGAAACAGTAAAAAAAGGATATGATAAAGTACTGTATGTCAAACTGACAAGATAACTCTCCTGCAGCCAAAGCAAAAACATACTGTAGAAGAAAATATCCCAAAGGTGGCATTTGTCACAGACTACAATAAAAGATCAATGGCAATAAGACATATTATTAGGGATAGGTGGTCTATACGGTCCACAGATGAGGGACTTGGATCAGTTATGTGTAGATACCTAAGGGTTTCATGTAGCCGTGGCACCAGCCTCAGGGATTATCTGCCCAGCAGTCATTTTACTGACCAAAACCCTGATTCAGGGCACCATATCAGCAGGACAGAATTTTACTCCTGCAGGAGGGGAACGTGTGTTGCTATGCATGCACTAAAGAAATGTTTGTACATCTTTTGTCATGAAAGGAGTTCATGTTACATGACTATGTGGACTGTCAAACTGAACTCACAGTGTAGGCGGCTTTGTGTCAGTCAAGACTTGAGGCATGGTCCAACACCTGTCAACTCAGGTTCAAAATCAGAAAGTGTAAGGTGCTGCACTTTGGATCAAAGAACCCGAGGAGATGCTACTATCTGGGGGGTTGGGGTGCAGATAGCAGTAATGGAGGAAGAGAAAGATCTGGGGGTGATCATAATGGGAGCAATGAAGAACTCTGCGCAATGAAGGAGAGCAGTAACAAGGGCCAACAAGATGCTGGGCTGCATTGCCAGGGGTATAACTTCGAGGAGTAGGAAGATGATTCTGCCGTTGTACAGATCTTTGGTCAGACCACACCTGGAGTACTTCGTGCAGTACTGGCATCCGTACCTGCAGAGAGCATTAGACTGCTGGAGGAGGTGCAACACAGGGCAACAAAAATGATCCAAGGTCTGGGGGAGCTGCCATATGAGGCCAGACTGGCAGAGTTAAGCATGTGTTCACTGGCCTGGCATGGTGGCGCTGAGGGTTGAGGCACTGGATGCCACACCTCGTGATATGCCAGCGACCTGAGTTCAGGAACAAGCTCGGGGAGCCAGGGGTTGGCAGGGAAGGACTGGGATTAAGCATCTGAGGACAGCTCTTCTGGTCCTGGGGAGGGTTTGGGGATTTCCCGTTGCACTGGCACCATGTGGCGGAGGCTGGGGGCATTGCAGAGCACAGTAGCAGATGCCTTGGGATTGGAGCATGGCAGGGATGTCTTCCGGGTGTGTGCGTGAACGCGCACATGCTGGGTGGGAAGTCATTGCACGTCCGCGCTCCAGGGGAGAAAACTACAGAAATACCCCCTTCCTTCGGATGAGGCGACGGCAATCAGCGGCAGTCCGACAGACCTCTCGCTCAACACCGGCTGTCTCTCTGGTTCTCATTGGGGACTGGGACTGCTCCTAGGGGCTGGGGGAGTGCCCAGTCCCTGCATACCCCACGTAGCCTGGAGAAGTCGTTTCAGGTGGGCGGTTGTGTCTGGTGGCTGGTGAAGAGACCTCGAGAGATGCCCGAAGGTAGGGTGCATAAATAAATGATACAAAAAAAAAAAGAAAAAGCATGCATTCACTGGAGGAGAGGAGAAACAGGGGGACATGAGAGAGACCTTCAAGTACATGAAAGGAATAATCCAAGCAAACACAGAGGGGCTGTTCAGAGTGAGGGTGGGAAGAGACACTAGAGGCAATCACATGAAATTGGGGAGGGGATTCAGGAGGGAAATGAGGAGGCATTTCTTTACGGAAAGGGTGGTGGCAGAGTGGAATGCACTGCCAGCAGATGTGGTAGCATGTAAATTAGTGAAGGGATTTAAAAGAGGGTGGGACAAGACAATGGGGAGGGGTATGGAAAGTGGGGGAGGGGCAGCTGCAAAATAAAGGTGCTAGCTACAAACTCAAGCAGACTCGATAGACCAGTTGGCCTTTTTCTGCTGGCGATTTTCATATGTTCATAGTGTGGCCTTCTTTATGTTGGCCGAAAAATACACCCCCTGAACAGCTGCATCCAGGAGCACATAAGAACAAGAACCAGTAAGAAAATGGAAAATGCACTGGGTGTGCACTTCGGGGGTTCCATGATTCCCCCACCATGATCCTGAAGTTTCAAGCATTGGAAGAAGTACATCCCCTTCCTCGCAGAGAGGGTCACATCAATATCTTAATGCAAAAGGAAACAAAATGGATAGCACAATGTAATGCCCTAATCCCAAGTGGTCTCAGTCACCAAATAGATCTTAAGCCATTTTTTGTGAAACTGCTATGATGAGTTGTGATCCCCTTGAGTCTCGGATTACTACCCCTATTTTTAGGGATAACCAGATTAACTGCATTTTATTGTGTGTAAGGTCCGGGTAACCCCTGTGTCTAGGGGTATATGGTGGTAGTCTCATCAGAGGAATACCCACCTTACACCATAGAACCTGTACCTCCACAAGCACTGTTATCACCTTGAGCTGGGGCACTGGAGTAGGGATACCATGAACCAAAACATTAGGGCACCAGTAAATGAGAGATCACACATAGACTGATGTCTACTGTATACAGGAGCGGGGATCAAGCATGGTAGTTTTATTTACTATACTCTGACAGATGGTACACAGCTCTCCGGGCATTCCCAGACCATAATATCTGAATGGTACTTGAACATACTGTGCTTCAAAACTCCATGGGCCATGCCCTACATGATCGTACTTTCCGTGACTACATTTTTTATTGCAAGTTTTCAAAAACGTAACAATAATGTATACAGTTCATGGGTAATTCAGAGTACATCTCCATTGCATAGTCTTAGCCAAATAACAGAAGTGCAACCCCCCTACACATGAAGGTTCCTAAAATGTCTGCCTGGGCTTACCTGTCAACATGCCACTCTGTCTCCTCCTGCTCTTCCCGGGTGTCTCCTGATCCAGCAAGCAAATTTTTTCTGCCCCCAGGTCCTGTTCTGCCCCTCTGATGCCCCAAATGCAGCCCAAAGTAATAATCCTACCCTGCAGGGCTAGAAAATGTCCACTGTGATCTCCCGCTGTGTTGTCTGCCCTTGGGGCAGTGGGGATCGCTTAGGCGTGAGTGGCACCTTTAATCTTCAACTGCATGGATTTGCAGTTGTTCCGGGGAGTGTTCCATATGTCCCAGGATCCCCATCAGATAAGTGGGACCTGGTGACCATGGATGGGCTGCTGAGAGGCTGCTTCCCAGAAAAATAAAGGAGTTTTGCAGAGGTGTTTGATCAGGGCTCATATGAATATTCATGAGCTGAGTCCTGATCCCTTTTAAATATTCATAAGGGCCTGTCTGCCCTCGGGACAGCTGTATCTCGACTACGGCCACGAGAAAGAAAATAAATGTTTTATATGTAACCCCTAGGTGGCGCTATCCCAAAGGCTACTGCCCCTGCCTGCTTGGCTAGTAACAGGTTAAGAGGCCTGAGTTCTGAAACGGGTGCCTCCACCCGGAGGTCAGGGTTGGTAGTGGTCAAGCTAACCTGGGCACAGCTCTCCGGGACACGGTAACCCCCCTCTTTCCCCTCTAGTGGCCTGAACACTGTACAATAATCACTTTCACAATACCCCTGGTAC
This sequence comes from Neoceratodus forsteri, assembly GCA_016271365.2. Classification (NCBI taxonomy): domain Eukaryota; kingdom Metazoa; phylum Chordata; order Ceratodontiformes; family Ceratodontidae; genus Neoceratodus; species Neoceratodus forsteri. The sequence goes on along the minus strand of CM057456.1, from coordinate 601,529,293 downwards.
ACCACACAAGTACCCACACTGTTTGCACTTACCACCAGGGCTGGTTCCTCTGGCTTGACCCTGGGGACTCCCTGTAAAACAAGGTTATGCACAGCAAATAGCAACAGTACAATACTTTGAGCACAAACTGGAAACACAGTCAGATTAAATGCAGAAAAAGTTAGATCTGATTTATTCAGGGGACTTGAACAAGGGAGGGGCAAAATCAGGTTAATTAGCATAAAGGTTATATCAATCAAGCAGTTATTCATGCGCTTTGAGTCCCCCCACACAGTCCACCTCTGGGTACCCAGGTGGAGAAGAGATGGGCTAGCCAGGACCGTTGCCCAGGGTTATAGCTGGTTGGGGCCCTGTGATGGAAAACACAACATGCACAGTACACAATATTTGTAATCCGGAGCCAGAGGGCTCAGTTCGTGAAGGAAATGAAACAACAAGATAATCAGATGACACACTCAGATTAAGCTGTTGTTGCAGGGAGCTACCCTGGTATTTACTCACGATACCCAAGACTGGACACAGGATGGATGAAAATTGAGACTGCAGGTGGTTGATCTGGAATGCCAGGAGAAGCAGGACCCACACAAGTCGCAGAGGCGTCATTCCTGTTCCAGCGTGGAGCAGGGGGCTGATCCCCAGGCAGGTCTCTCGTCGATGGCTTCTCTGTGTGGTGGGTAGTCTGGCTGGGCCAGTCTGGCAAGGCCCAGACCGCATGGAGGCAAATTCGGATGCAGTCTGTTTTGTGCTGGATACAGCTTCCAGTAAGTTGAACACAGTTCACACAGTGGGGAACTAACTCACAACCCACTAGCAGCTCATAGCACATTTACATGTACGGGAATTCTACTGTACCAGGCAAAGCGCTCCCCGGTCACAATCGCAAAGTCTCTGCACACACTGGGAGCTTAGGGGTAGCTGAAACTCCTGACAGGCCGATCGCATTCAGCAAAATCTTTGGATTTCTTCAGGTTGAGCCTGGCCCACTTCATTAGCTTACTTTAGTCACACAAAAGTGGATTTAATCTACAATAATTCTCTTCTCTCTCTCTCAGGAGCAGCAGGCAGACATGCAGGCCGAAACTTAGCCCTTTCACAGTTCTCCCATGCGAATCCATTCAGGACTGCTGCTTAGAATCACTTCAGCTCCTCTCATTTCTTTTTTTTTTTTTTTAATTTAGTTGTTTAACCAGGTATAGCATACTAAGCTGAAAGCTTTTTTACAGGAGCGACCTGGGAGCACAAGGAGGTTAAGTGACTTGCTCAGGGTCACACAGTCTGCAAGTGGAAGCTGTGGGATTCAAACCCAGGTCTGGTCTGCTGGATGTCAATAGATTTGCAGCTCAGAGCCTTAGACCACTGCGCTATACTGCCTTCCAATCTATTTCATTTCCCAGCTCAGAACTAACTGAAAACTGCAAGCAGCCCAGGACTTCCCAAGATCCAAAAGATTTGGTTGTCTGATCTGGCTGTCAGTCAAAGCAAGAGCTCCCCCTTCAGTTGCAAAAAAGGCGCATAAAACTCCAAACTACTGTTCCTACAGATTTTGAATTCAGACAGCTCCTGTAGTCTGGCTGCATTTTAGGTCCCACCAGTACTGTTTGGTCCAATTTGCAGTCCAGGACCAAGATAGTGGAGACAAACAAAACAGTCCTTGCTACAAAGAAAGCAGGTTAGACAAACTACATTATCACTATCACTCTAAATGATTTTCAGCAAATAGTTATATCTTTCAACAGAGCTCCCCCTCAGATTACTTAAGCTGCAATTAGGCAGGTCTTAAAGAGACAGTACACAGAGGCTATACAGGCTCTGGTAATTACATTTAAACTGCTAAAACGCAGGACACCAGCCTGGCAGTGAGCATTTAGGCAAGCTCAAGGAAGACTTTTTGGAAATCCCCATTTGTAGGGGGTTTACACATTTCCCTGCCTGGGAAAACTTGGCGTCCACGTCAAGTCTGTACCATCATAACATTGAAAATGCAACATATACAAGACATTTATACCATTAGCATGCTATACAAGTACTATCTGATTCATCAATTGGCATAACTTGTCACTTGACTATACATTTCAATGTACTCCACCATATCATTTCCATTCTGACAATACATTATGCATATTTCACACAGGTAAATTGAACATCACTATACAGAATCATGTAATAACTTCTTGTACTCTAAACAATGCAAGAGGGGGCCCTTCCCTATCAGATAACTTGGGGCTGGATGGGGCAGGGGCACCATGGTGAGAGGGCAGAACAACTAATCTGGAATGGGCCGTCCAGCTTAATTTGGGCAGTGAGCTCTGAGAGACATAAACACCTTTGTGGACTACAATGAGAGGCAAATCCACTGGCTTCCCAGGGGATCGTAACTGAAGGGTACCACTGGCTTGACAGCTCGGCAAGTCTTTCTGGGGTGAACAACCACAGTCTCTGTACTTTCAGCAATGGTCTTGGAGCTTTCATCGCTTGTGAGGGGTGCCTCTGCATGAAGGAGAATGTCCAAGCTGGGAGCACTGTCAGCACCTTGCTCTGTAGTCTCTGTTTCTACAACACTTGGCTCATTTTAAAGACACTCTGGCACTGAAGGGGGTTTGTCAGCACTCTCATAGTGTTCCTCAAGTCCTGGCATGTCACCAGAAAGACTCATACCATCAGCCTCTCCTTCAGGCAAATCATACAGTTCCACAATACACAAAGACTCAGCATCCTCAGACGTGATACTGTGCACATCACCTTCAGGGAGCATTGGCTCCAAGGATGATGCCGGGGCATTAAGCAGTCCAGAAGGCCCAGCTTCATCCCCACAATTCAACATAGGATTTCCACGAAACAACTTACTCAGTTCATATGAGGGGTAATAGGCGTTATCACACTCACTGTCATCCGATTTAGACTGACAGTCACTATCATTCCGGGCCTGCTGCGGGAGAAGTCTTAAATTGGCAACCACGGGGACAGGCTGACTCTGTTTCTTTCTTGCAGCAGCATGAGTCACTGGTCCAGGGGAATCAATCTCGGTGGGTTCAGCCTCAATTGTAACTTGACCAATAGGTAGCAAGTGGTTACGGTGCATGGTCTTGACAGCTTTGGAGTTATTCTCTGGGCACACTTTGTACACTGGCAAATCATCCAACTTTCCAATTATGACATGGGGAAGATGGTGCCATCGATCAGCAATTTTGTGTTTACTGTGCAATCCTAAATTTAGTAACAACACACAGTCTCCAGGCCTAAGCTCTTGAGCCTTTACTTTTCTATCATGTCTCTCTTTGTTCGCAAGATTTCTTTTTTGGGGCCATTGTCTGGACCAGTTGATAGGCATGGTTCAATTCAGCTTTCAGTTTTCGTACATATTGCAGGTAATCTTCGGCTCGGATCCCATCGGGATAAACCCCAAAACAGACATCAACATGCAGCCGGGCCTCTCTCCCAAACATGAGGTGGTAGAAAGAGAACCCAGTAGCATCATTCTTCATGCAATTGTATGCATGCACCAAGGTACTAATCTGCTGGCTCCATTTATGCTTATCTTTTGGGTGGAGGGTGCCTAGCATGTCTAGCAGGGTGTAGTTAAAGTGTTCTGGTTGAGGATCCCCCTGCGGGTGATAAGGGGTGGTTCTTGACTTTTGCACCCCCCCATAGAGAGAGCATTTCTTCGATTAGCTGACTCTCAAAGTCCCAGCCCTGATCAGAGTGAATTCGCTGGGGGACACCATAGTGGTCGAAGAAATTTTCCATTAGCACATTGGCCACGGTAGATACTTTTTAACCTTTGGTGGGAACGCTTGTGCATACCATGTGAAATGGTCCGTAACCACTAACACATTGCCAATGTTCCGCTGATCATTCTCTAAACTCAAGAAGTCTATGCAGACTAGTTCCATTGGGGTGCTGGTAGTAATGTTGACAAGGGGGGAAGCCCTCTGAGGCAGGACTTTTGTCTGCAGGCAGCGACTACAAGTCCTTACATGGTGCTCAACATTGGCCCCCATCTTGGGCCAGTAGAATCGAGATCGTACTAGGTCAAGTGTCCAGTCGATACCGAGGTGGCCCATATGATTGTGGAGGGACATCAGTACCAAATCTTTGAAGGCTGTGGGCAGGACCAATTGTTGCTTGTCTATTTGGCCACCTTGATCTACAGTCTCTCTATACAACAAATGATTAAGCAGCTTCAACCTGGGGCCTTCTTTAAACAATAAAGCAGTTCGCAGATCAGAGGAACGCAACTTGGACACATCTTTTCCTGCACGAAGGGCAGCAAGTGCTGGCTGAATCATAGGATCTCGAGATTGAGCCCACTGAATGCTGTCATTGTCAAACTGAGGTAGTGCAATAATATCTAGAGCTGAGAAGTGGTAATACGCAGCTAGTATGCAGGTGTCAGAGAGGCCCAAGCAATCTACTAAGCAGTCCGCTGTGTCCGTAGACATCTGTTCATTTCTATCAAACTTTTGGCACAATGCTCGGATGTCAGGTTCAGACAGCCTGACCCAGTCACTCTTGGAAATGGGCCTCCAGGATAGGGCATCAGCATCAATATGATTCAGGCCTGGTCTGTATTCGACAGCATAATCATATGTTGACAATGCAGAAAGCCACCAGTGCCCCGTCACGTCTAACTTAGCTGAAGTCTGTACATAGGTCAATGGGTTATTGTCAGTCCTCACCAATATTTTTGCCCCATAGAGGTAATCATGAAACTGGTCGACAATGGCTCATTTTAACGCAAGGAACTCCAAATTGTGCACAGGGTAGTTTCGCTGTGACGAGGTCAAGCTCCTACTGGCGAATGCCACTGGTGTCAAACTATCCTCGTGGTCTTGATACAGTACAGCTCTTAGACCCTGCAGACTGGCATCAGTATGCAGCACACAGGATTTGGTGGGATCAGCATAAGCGAGGATGGGGGCGTGGGTGAGCTAGTATATGACTTCATGGAAAGCTGCTTCACAGTCAGGCGTCCAACGGGACCCGAAAAGTTCACCTGGGCGGAAATATGCTTTATCTGGTTCTTTGACAGACCCTTTTTTGTATTTCCGATTGGTAGGAGGGTAACCCTGGGTAAGATTAAAGAGTGGCCAAATCACTTTGGAATAGTCCTTTATGAACCAGCGGTAGTAGCCACGGAATCCCAGGAAACATTGTAGTTCTTTCAAATTGTGGGGCTGGGGCCAAGTAGTCAAGGCTTCAACTTTACTAGGGTCAGTCTCTATCCTCTCTGTAGACAATATGTGCCCCATATACTTCACAGAGGTTTGGAAATACTGGCACTTGTCGATGGACAGCTTGAGGCCAAAATCTTCCAGTCGGTCTAGTACTTTGAACAGTCAGCTGTCATGTTCCTCTAGGGAGCTCCCGAACACAATGACATCGTCCAAGTACAGCAAGCATTCTAGCAAATTCATGTCTCCCACTGCTTGTTCCATCAGCTGCTGGAAGGTGGCTGGGGCACCCGCTATCCACTGTGGCATTCTTAGGAATTCATAGAACCCCAAAGGACAGATGAAGGCTGTCTTCTCACAGTCCTCCAGAATCATCAGAATCTGGCAATATCCACTGCGAAGGTCCAACACCGAGAACCATTTGCTCCCATTCAAACAATCCAGAGCATCTTGTACACGGGGCATGGTGTATTGATCGGGGATGGTCCACCAATTCAGAGTTCGATAATCAACACACATTCTCACAGATCCGTTCTTCTTACACACAACCACAATGGGAGAAGCATATGGGCTCCTGGATTCTTGTATCACACCAGCCGCGAGCATTTCCTGCAAGTGTCTTCTCACATCGTCTATGTCTGCCTGGGATAGGCATCGAGACCTCTCTCGAAATGGCCGTTCATCATGCAGGCATATGAGATGCTCTGCATCCTGTACACATCCCACGTCCCATTCCTTCAATGAAAACACTTGATATCTCTGGGCAAGTTTCTGGTTAATTCTAGTCTTCCATTCAGCTGGCAACAGGGAGTCACCAAAATCAAACAAGTCAGGAGTCACTCTGTCTGTCTTGCCAGGGTGCTTGCTGCTGGACAACACTGCAGTGTCTGCACAGTGTACCGTAGCTAGGGTGCATCCTCTGTTCACCCGGATCTCCCGATCTGACACATTATGAATCTGGACCACCACTCATCGTGCATAGGCATGAGCATGAGCTGGCAAGATGCTGGACTTAACCAATAATCCTCCCGGCAATTTTCCATTGCCTGGTGCCTCCAACATCAGTATTTTGTTCTTGACATCTTTGCGGAGGCGGACCTCCCCTTGAACGGTACACTGGGCGTTAGGGGCCAGTACCATTAAATCGGGATCCTTCTTCCACATGACCCCTACCGGTTCATCCTGGTCCACTCCCTTGGGATTCTGCTGCAAATCATAGGCCCTCTTGATCAGAGTGAGAATTCTTAGGGCTCTGCCAGTCTGTCAAATTTGTTTCATGTGACAGAGTTGTGCCAGTCTCCCAACCATATGGGCATTGGTCTCAATTAACAGGGGAACCCCATCATACAGTCCTGTAGGGGGACACACTAAGGCCAGTGTCTCGACTTGCTCCTCTACACCAGTTACAGCTGCAGGAAATGACAACCAGAGGCGGACATGTCCTAGGTAGGGATAAGACTTGTCGCTCAGCCCCCACACATGTAGGCCTTCCAGGGATTGTAAGGGCACAGCAGATAAGTGTTTGTCATACCAGTCCTTAAATACAATGGTCACTTGCGACCCACTGTCCAGCACAGCCCGAGTAGGAATACCATTCACAGCCATGGTAGTCTCCATTGAAGGGCCCACTATTTTGGACCAGTCTGGAGGGACAGCAGCAGGGGCCTGGATGGACGATTTAGCAACAAACGGGTTTGAGTTAGGATGTCTGAAGCCTTCACTGCGGTCATTTTGTGCACCCCTTGACCACTGATTCATTTTCCGAATCTCTCCTTGAAGCCGGTTCACCACTTTCTCCAAGTCTTTCTGAGACTGGCATTCCCTCTTCATATGGCCATCCTTTCCACAGTGGTGACAAATGATAGACTCCTGGGTCATCCTTGGAGAGAACATTGCATGAGGAACTGAAGTAGTAGCAAGGGCTCGGAGTCCAATATCTGCTTGCAGTGATGAAAGGGGTGCAACGTGTCTCAATAGTTCCTTTAGGGTGGCAGTCAATTCTTTGATTTCAGCCTGGGAGCTATCCTTGGTAGAGGATGCCTGATAGTGCATCCCCACCCCCATGGCAGTCACGTCCTGAGAGAAACCAGACTCTTGTTCCATGGGGGGAACCCTTGAAGAGGTGCCCACCTTCAACTCTCAGACTTCTTTTAATAGCTCGACTTTCAAATACTGGGCCCAGGGCAGGAAGTCCTTCACATTCTCAGAGTTCTTGTTAGGTGCCGACATTTGCCCCTGAACCCCACTTGGATGATCACTCTCTGTCACTTGCGAAGTAGCAGCAGATATTGGTGAAATTTCCCCCTGGGGTTGCCTTTGCTCAACCCCCCTGAATTTCTTTCATTAGCTCGCCATAAGAGGGGAGCGATTCCAGTCGGTTGGTGAGGCACAACTGAAGCAGTAACAATTCTGAAAATGGAGCAGACTTAAGGATCCGTCCCAGCCTAGTTCGATCTAATCCATTTGATGGCAAACTACCCTTTCTGAGGCACTCTTGTAGCAGCTTTTCAAGCTGAGGTACAATCACAGACAATGGCTCCCCTGAGCTGGGCATTTCTTACTCTCCACCACAGGTTCTCATCTGAATTCGGGCTCCCATACACATTCTCCAATGCACCAAGATAGTCCTGTGCAGTTGCTTCGGGGTTATTGGCCTGCTTGGCATGGATGGTAGCCAGGGCAGGACCTCGGAGGATCTCACTCAACCTCTTTCATTTCTCTGCTTCTGAGCATTGCCATTCAAGTACTAGAGGGGCAACATAGTCTATCCAGGTCTCCCAGTTATCCCCCCCGGGGGGTGGAGAGGGTGCCCGAGAAGATTCTCAACCATTAGTAGGAGTCGTGACTAATGACAGGTACAGACATAGGGACCAGCATTGTCACAGGCACAGAAGGTGGAACAGTAACAGGTGCTGGAGTGGGAAGGGGTGTTGGGGAGGGAACACCCCCAGATGGCAGGAAAAGCTTCTTAAAGTCCTCTATGGTTTTCCCTTCCTCCAGCAACAACTTAGCAAATTTCTCATCAAAAGTCTCAGACAATAGGAGGAGCTCATCCTCACCGGGGTTTTACTGTCTCTAGTTATCACTCTCCAGGTGGCTGGGGTCCCTTCTGGGGCAATAGTTCATGGCGCTTTGGAACTGTCCACTGGGTCATTACACACACTAATGCCATGAAAGTTTGTGTGGTCAAATCAGCCTGTCACCCCACCACCACAGCTTTTGTTAAACATTCAACTTTGGAAAGTAGTCCTTCTACAGCATCTTTACCAATGTTCAGGGGAATATCCAATACAAGCAGGGCATTGTGAGGGTCAATCTCCTGCCCTGTACACCACCCCACCAACTGGTGCACAGCCACTTCTGTTGGGGTAACCATTTATGTTTGACAATAATTCGTAGTTTCGGCCACTAGAAGACACAAAATCCCAGCAGTGCCTCCAAGATGTAACCCCTAGGTGGCGCTATCCCAAAGGCTACTACCCATGCCTGCTTGGCTAGTAGCAGGTTAAGGGGCCTGAGTTCTGAAACGGGTGCCTCCACCCGGAGGTCAGGGTTGGTAGTGGTCAAGCTAACCTGGGCACAGCCCTCCGGGACATGGTAACCCCCCTCTTTCCCCTCTAGTGGCCTGAACACTGTACAATAATCACTTTCACAATACCCCTGGTACACCACACAAGTACCCACACTGTTTGCACTTACTACCATGGCTGGTTACTCTGGCTCGACCCTGGGAACCGCCTGTAAAGCAAGGTTATGCACAGCAAATAGCAACAGTACAATACTTTGAGCACAAACTGGAACCACAGTCAGATTACATGCAGAAAAAGTTAGATCTGATTTATTCAGGGGACATGAACAAGGGAGGGGCAAAATCAGGTTAATTAGTTTAAAGAGTATATCAATCAAGCAGTTATGCATGCGCTTTGAGTCCCCCCACACAGTCCACCTCTGGGTACCCAGGTGGAGAAGAGATATGCTAGCAGGGACCGTTCCCCGGGGTTGTAGCTGGTTGGGGCCCTGTGATGGAAAACACAACATGCACAGTACACAATATTTGTAATCCGGAGCCAGAGGGCTCAGTTCGTAAAGGAAACGAAACAACAAGACAATCAGATGACACACTCAGATTAAGCTGTTGTTGCAGGGAGCAACCCTGGTATTTATTCACGATACCCAAGACTGGACACAGGATGGATGAAAATCGAGACTGCAGGTGGTTGATCTGGAATGCCAAGAGAAGCAGGGCCCACACGAGTCACAGAGGCGTCGTTCCTGTTCAAGCGTGGAGCAGGGGGCTGATCCCCAGGCAGGTCTCTCGTCGATGGCTTCTCTGTGCAGCAGGTAGTCTGGCTGGGCCAGTCTGGCAAGGCCCAGACCACATGGAGGCAAATTCGGATGCAGTCTGTTTTGTGCTGGATACAGCGTCCAGCAAGCAGAACACAGTTCACGCAGTGGGGAACTAACTCACAACCCACTAGCAGCTCATAGCACATTTACATGTACGGGAATTCTACTGTACCAGGCAAAGCGCTCCCCGGTCACAATCGCAAAGTCTCTGCACACACTGGGGGCTTAGGGGTAGCTGGAACTCCTTCCAGGCCGATCGCATTCAGCAAAATCTTCGGATTTCTTCAGGTTGAGCCTGGCCCACTTCAGTAGCTTACTTAAGTCACACAAACTTGGATTTAGTCCACAATAATTCTCTTCTGTCCCTCTCAGGAGCAGCAGGCAGACTTGCAGGCCAAAACTTAGCCCTTTCGCAGTTCTCCCATGCGAATCCACTCAGGATTGCTGCTCAGAATCACTTCAGCTCCTCTCATTTCATTTCCCAGCTCAGAACTAACTGAAAACTGCAAGCAGCCTGGGACTTCCCCAAGATCCAAAATATTTGGCTGGCTAATTTGGCTGTCTGTCAAAGCAAGAGCTCCCCCTTCAGTTGCAAAAAAGGCGCAAAAAACTCCAAACTACAGTTACTACAGATTTTGAATTTAGACAGCTCCTGTAGTCCGGCTACATTTTAGGTCCCACCAGTACTGTTTGGTCCAATTTGCAGTCCAGGACCAAGATAGTGGAGACAAACAAAACAGTCCTTGCTACAAAGAAAGCAGGTTAGACAAACTACATTATCATTATCACTCATAATGATTTTCAGCAAATAGCTGCATCTTTCAGCAGAGCTCCCTCTCAGATTACCTAAGCTGCAATTAGGCAGCTCTTAAAGAGACAGTACACAGAGGCTATACAGCTCTGGTAATCACATTTAAACTTCTAAAACGCAGGACACCAGCCTGGCAGTGAGCATTTAAGCAAGCTCAAAGAGGACTTTTTGGGAACTCCCATTTGTAGGGGGGGTTACATATATTTTAACCTGCTGCATGTATGTTGAGGAAAAGATTTAACAAGGGAAGGAAGTATGTAAATAAATAAATGCTTCTTCCTGGCTGCAACCAGACAAATGTTGGGACTCAGAAAAGTGTCAGCCTGTCTGCTGCTGCAAATCAGGGCTTGCTAAACATTGGCAGCAGTGACAGGAAAATGGACTGAGCAAAATCCTTTATTTGTGCAGCGACAGCAAGTATTCAACCTGGGCTAAAGAACTGTGAGGTACTGGGGCAAATCTTTACTATTCCCTGGCTGCACCAGAACTTTTATTCAGGACTGCATCTAATCTGCTAAAAGGACAGTAGGTTAAGCAGCCATTGCAAGCAGCCACAGCCAAATGGAAAGCCGGGAAATCCAAGCAAGGATTTGTGGGACATTCACCAGAAGCTCATGGATAAATGCCAAGTGTTCATGGGGACTTACAGGGATCAAAGTCTAGGCACTGATACAGCAGACCAACAGTGCATCAAGTGAGGCTCATGCATTATTCATGTCTGTGATTGACAGGTCCTCCTGCCAATCGGAGGCCAATCACCCCATCGCTGCAGCCAATCAGGAGCCTCGGGAAAGTTCTATAAGAGACAGTGTTTTCGGGCATTTCTCCAGATAGAGAGCCAGATTCCAGCCTGCAGATTCGAGGGGGAGCCCCCCCCCCCACAGGGGTTGGGGCTCAGGCCCCTGCCATGCTTCTGGGCCTGGGCATTCCAGCTATGCCCCTCCAACCAGGAGGGGGTGTTTTCCTTCACTTAAAGTAACCTAGTTAATTATTGCTACCCTGCTAGCCTGTAGGTTGCCAGCTTGTCCTCCAGGTGCTAGCCCTCCCTCCCACATTGGAAAAAGATGTGGACCGAAGACTAGATGTTATCAGGCAGCAGTGAGAGTACTGACCAGAATCTCAGTCATGATAGGACTGACGATGCCAGGATGCCTTCTATAGTGGAGACCAAACATGGAGGAACTGCTTAAGTACCCTTGTACCTTCCAGTGCAAGGGAGAAATATACTGCAAGCTAACCTATGGGCCTACTAGCCCTTGTAACTGTTTTATGCCAAGAAGACAGAATAAGTAACCTTGGGCCAACATGCCCTCTTATCTATATAGCTATGAGAAACCATGGGACTATTAGTCTGGACCGCTTTGTCTGAAGAGACTGTTACCTCTAGTAGGTGTTCTGTTTTTACCTTGCCTGCTGCCCAGTTGGTCCAGTGCAGGTGTATATGTGAGACTGTGCTATACAAAGTTGCAGCTGTTGCTGAGAGTACCCAAGACAGCCCAGACAGCGTGCACATAGGCAAAATCATATAAATGTGCTGATGTTTATCTGTACCCTCTATTTGGTAAAGATTACCCTGTTGGAGCTGCCAGCCATAGTCGCGTTGCCATTTCAAAGGACATAAGGCCCTAGAGTTTGTTGTGACTGAGCTTTACACCTGGAAATGACAGATTTCCACTTTGTCGAATTCTGTCTGTGACCACAGACATGCTTGAAGAGTGTCGGCATATGAGTATACTGGATGTGATTACAATTTACATGTGCTGAATATTCAGGATTTGTGAATCCAAGATCTAGCCAAGGTAACCCAGACCAGTTGTTTTTCTGGAACGTTCAGTCTGCGGTCTGCAGGGCAATCCCAGCCCTTCTGCAATGAGCAGGGCAACCCCTGCTACACTGCCAAAAGCAGGGCAACCCCTGCTACACTGCCAAAAGCAGGGCAACCCCTTGCACCTCAAAAAAAGAATTGAGAGCCATTGTTGTTTGTTTGCTTTCCCAAGTTAGCCCCTTCCCTTCAAATCAAAGCTGGCCAACTCGACCAGCTGCAACATCCACCAGGCCTGCCAACAACCAGGACTTTGGTATCTGGGTACCCAGCAAATAGTGTGAGATTGCAGGGTTTCAGCTGTATCTGGGACTGGTACCAGTGTGGGGATCACTGATATGTAACATCTGATTTAGTCAGCAGCTTAGAGAGCCATTCCTCTGGGTATCATGTTTGGGTCATTTGCACTGTGATTGCTTTTTCTGTTAACTTAGTAGCCACCCAGCTAGAGGGTTCACCAGCACAAACCAACCAAAACTTATTGTACATTTTGTAAATAGAGATCAGCATAACCTCTGCTCCTCCTGTTTCCCCATCCTAACTCCCATGTCCCCCAAATAAATCTTGTTGTTACTGTTTTTGCAAATCAGTGTGTGTGAGCATATTATTAGAGAGAGTCAATAATAGCAAAATGTCTGAAATGTGGGGAAATGCATACTGGGTCATGTTTGGGGGTGGCAGCTGGTATTTGTGGGTGATATAACATCTCAGGGGGTTATACCAGGTAACAGCTAGCCCACATAAAGTATACTCTGAGTGGAGGCACTGTGAAATTGTTTTTTAGACTTGATATAAGTTAACAAACCCAAATCCCTCAGCCTAGTTCATAGGTGGTAGGCAGGTGTGTAACAATAGGAGTAGCGCTGCCTAGGGGCTAAATAAGCGTTCCATTACAGATAGTCAAATGTATAAGGGACATAATACTGTCCCTCATGTGATAAAAAGAAGTAGAATGTACTGCTGTAAAATGACACATATACCCATAATGCAAAGCATCAAGGTAAGTACATGCAAATCACCATTAAAGAGTTTAGACTGGTTCCCATTTAGGCAAAGCTGGTGCCAAATCACCTCTCACACACTCTGCAAAGGCTGAAAACAGAAGACACAGACACATGCTTCATCCTACACAGGACCATCAGTGTGCCTCGGCTGTAACAGCCCAGGGGAAAGATGAACTTGTCATTGCTTGGTCTTACTGGTTTGTGTCATGAAGGAGCCCATAATAGGAAAGTAATCTAAAAGTGAAAGAACCTCAGCACAAAAGCACTAAGGCAGGTTTGCCCAGAAAGGGCATTGGCAATAAAGCCAGGTTTCAAGGAAATTTAAAATTACAGCATACCCCCATAATGCAAAGCATCATGGGAGGTATATGCAATCACCATAATGATTTCCTATACATGGACAGAGCTACAGTAGGTATGCCTGCAGGAAGAAAATCTTCCTCTCAACAATACTAACAAGTATAGCCAAACCAAGAACTACATGCTAAACTGACAAATTTGATACCAGAGTGACTAAGAGACAGTACTGACATGAGACAGTTCCTGAAAAAGATTGAGCAGGTAGGTTTGGTTTCCTTGGTACCAGATTATAGGATCAGTAAATGCATCTGTTGATGGATCATCCTACCACTGCTCTTGGCAATCCTACCACTGCTCATGGCTCCTGTAGGCTGGGGCAGCTAAGTGCTGCAGGAAGGGTATCCAGGAGTCCCAATAATGACTCTGAACCTGAGGACATATGAGAGAGATACTTGTACTGGGCAAGTTGTGCAAGGCTGGCAGTGAGCTCCCTGCTAGTGGGGATTTCTGAGGTGCACTATCATTGCAGCACAAGTCATTTTGCTTCAACACCAACAAATAATGTCCACTCCATTTCCATCTGGGTGAGGTATTTGACATCACGCTGGGAGCCAAGTATGAAGAGGGTGATGTATGCAGAAATGAATTATTTCAGCGCCATGCTGACCAGTGAGTGGACTTGAACCCAGTATTGCTTTAATGGCAAGCATGACCAGAGTACATGGAACAGGTCCCTGCCTGACTCCCTACATCTCCAACATTCACTGCCTGTGAAGAGATTGGCTGCATGGAGTATCATAGGGGTATAATACTAAAGGTGTAGAGTCTTGTTCTGGATAAGTCTGCAGCGGGAGTCTTTCAGAGCAGTGTGGGTAAACCTCAAGCATGTGTTCCACTCTCCTTGGGGGATTGGGTGCCCTATAGCAGTGGAACAGGTTAATCTAGTTTGTGTGATTTGATCTGGGATCCTGTCTTGCTACTCTCCCTTCCCTTTCCTTTCTGGTAAGTTTTCCCAGTGGGACAATTGCTGTTGCCATAGGTTAGTCAGAGACTGTTTGAGCTTTTTGACTGGGGAGGGGTCAAAGCATTCCAGAGTTGCAAAAAGCATGAGAACTCCATTTGGGGTAGACCATAATGGATCTGTAGGCCCTGGAAGGAGTCCAGCACCCTTTGGTTGGGGAGAAGAAGGTTTGCCACCATGGAAATACCTTGACACTGCCAGTGAGACCAAGAAAATGTTTTGGCCTCAGTCTGAATGCCAGGTTGTCCCAGAGGGGAGTAAGACCCAGGTGCCCAAGATCCATGTGTAACCATTTCTACAGCTGTTTCCACATTTGCAGTGAGCTGACCATTGTTGGGTGGGTACCTAAAAGCCTATGTATTGCAGTATACAGACAGACAGTGGGGGGGGACCTTCCAAAGTGTGAAGCCTCCATATTTAGCCAAAGGGCTGGGGTGTGATCTGAGGAGAGTAACCAGTGGGTTGTTTGTGCTGCCCAAAATGCCCAATGGTATTTGTTGAACCATGGTAACCACCACCATCCCTTTTCCAATGAGTTTTGAGCTTCCTGAGGCTGTATCATGGCTTTTTGTCCTCTGACAGAAAATTGCCATCCAATTTGTCCATTTGTTCTAATCAGCTGTGAGAGATGAGGTAGAAAATCTTGGGAGCAGTTATCATTTTTACTGCTTTGACCTTGCTTGGCATTGAGAGCTACATGAGTTTCCACCTTTCACACTATGTCTTCAGTTCTGCCAGTTGGGAGGCAAAGTTGCTTAGGAACATTTTTCTCAGCTCCCTATACTCCCTAAAAATGAGGGGGTCCCACAAGGATCTATACTGGGCCCCCCTCTTGTTTTCAATACTCGTCAATGACCTCAGCTACCACTGTGAGAGCTGCTCTGTGGTACAGTATGCAGATGACATGGTTCTATACTGATCTATGAATAACAGATGAATTAGGGCCACAACTCCAGTCAGACTTTGCTATGATTGAAACTTGGTTACTAGAAAATCGCCTGTTTCTAAACTACAAGAAAACTAAAGCCCTCCTGTTTGGATCAAGATCACTGGGCCCTGACTGCAGCGTCTTACTCCCACTTGTCACAGCATCTTGCTCAACAATAGAGGTGGTGCAGTTTTTCAATTATCTTGGCCTGGTGCTGGACCAAGGACTCACCCTAAAACCCCACATGGACACAGTAGCCAAAAAACTCCACCAAAAGCTCAGCCTACTCTACCGCCTAAGCATTCAAATGATACCCGAGACCAGGCTGGCGATCACAAAGAGTATCTTCCTCCCGGCCTTAACGTACGTGTCTCCAATTCTGTATAGAACGGCAAAACAAGACCACAGTAGGTTACAAACCCTGTATCGCAAAATAGCTCACTTCACCACAAAATCCCACCTGAGGAGTTACCATTGAGATGTACTTGCCTCACTCAACTGACAATCCTTCAGCCACAGACTTCAGTACCCCCTACTATGTAACACATATAAGATCCTCAATGACCACCCTCCAGCTGGGCTAACTGGGCTACTAGCCCCAAAGCATTCCTGCAGACTGCTCTGTACCACAGGAAAAAATCTCCTGGAGGTACCCTGGTTCAGCACTACAGTAGGCAGCAAATCCCATGCCCATGCTGCACCTGTACTGCGGAATAATCTCCCTGGCCACTTACAGGAAGCAACCTCCCTAGGGAATTTCCGTAAGGGATTACGTGAGCACTTGCTGAACCACGGTCACTGCTCCTGTCCCAGGGAATAACTTTATCTAGCAGAATCATCCCATCTCTCCTTCCATCATCTCCCATCTGCTACCTACCTACGGCACAGTGAGACATACCTTGGCCGTATGCCATCAACCCCTTATTTCATGTTTGTGATTGCAATTAAATGTTGTTGTTTTAACTGTATAACCTGCTGTATATAACCTTGCTGTACTATGTAATTCTGTACTCTGTCTCAACTGTAATCCTGTATGACCTGTTTAAAAATGTACCAGTCAATTCATAATGCTTCACTAAATGTAGCTAATTCCAGGTCGCCCCTGAAAGAGGAACCTTCAGAGCTCAGCGGGCCTATCCGGTTATCAAAATGTAATAAATAAATAAATAAATAGCTGCGAAGTGATCTTTATTCCTGGGGACTTTGTGAAGCGAAGGGGGGTGTGTGGTGTGTAGTCAGATAGGCCAACTTAGACAATTAATAGCAAGGTTGAGGTGGGAGCTGGGGATGGGAAGTAGGAATGATTGGGGTGGGCGGTGGGGGGCTAAGGGGACAAGGAGGGCTCCTCCAAATATTACACCAGGCAGACACAGGTCAGAATGGGGTGGGGAGAAAAAGGGGCCTGAAGCATCAAATCCTCATGGACCAGAGTGCACTGGGTTGCTTGGGAATGTGGGAGGTGGTAGGAAATGGGGAAAGAGGGAGGAGAGAAAAGAGGACAGGACCAGGGAAGGCAGAACAAGACAACAGGAGAAGGCTCAGGCAGGGGGATGGGGGACTAGGAATAGGTTCTCAGTGCTGGCTAGTTTGAAGGAACAGGAGGATGGAGTGGCTGCATAGAACAAGTGAAGGGGAAGACGAAACATGGGGGGAGGGCAGTGAACAAGTGAAGGGAAAGGGCAATGGGGGAATGGGGGAGGCAGGGAAGTGGGGGGTGCTGTCAAAGCACCACTAAGCAGAAGGAGCAGAGAGAGAAATAGGGCAGTGTGTGGTAGAGGACGGACTTAAGAATGGAGCAGAGAAAAGGGGTGAATACAGTGGAGGGGAAGGGGCTGGGTAGGAAAATAGAGGGGTGGGTAGGGGATGATCAGAGGAAGAGAAACAACTAGGGAGAAACAGGGAGATGAGGGGGCCATGGAATGGGGAAGGGACACTCTAGTTCAGGGGCCCAAGGTAGAGCACAACACGGGGGTAGGGCAGGTGATAGGAGAAAAGGTAATCATTCTGGGTGATTAAATGCTGAAAGGGGTGAGATGGGGGTAAAGGAGCAAGGAAAAGCTGTGCTTGGGTGGAGTGTACAGTATGCCAAGTATGATGGTGGGAAGGGTGGGACAGTTCATTCAGAAGTTTGTAGAGAAAGGAGGGGATAAACCTCACATTATGGTACACCAAGTACTAACAACCTGGAGGGCAGTAGGGTGGAGGAGGTGTAAGACAGGTTCAAGGAGGCTGGAAGAATCTGCATGGAGCTGGGTAGATTGGTAGCATTCTCTGAGGTTCTCCCAGCACCTTGGGCAAGCTCTGCTAGGAAACAGAGAATCGAGGAGTTTAATAATTGGCTGGGTGGGTGGTGCGAAACCATGGGGTAAGGAGTGTTAGGAGCTTGGGGAGGGACTTGGGACAAGAAGGAACTCTATGTACCGTATTGGCTGCACCTAAGCAGGGAGGGCACAAGGATCCTGAAACAGGGGCTAGAAGAATACATTGCAACTAAAATACCTTTAAACTGAGGAAGGGTGGGGCGGAGGGGGACTGCAAATTGGAGTCACCAATCGGGGAGACCGGAAGGCCTCCCCCCAGGTAGGCAGGAGGGGAATCTATCGAGGGGCAGAAGCAGGGGTGAGGGATTGGGTAAGGAGGGGTAGGGGATGAGGTGGAAAGTAGTATCCTTGAATACAAGGAGCTTGGCAAACAAGGTAGTAGAATTCCAGGCAACGATGGTGGAAGATGAGGTAGATACTGTGGCCATTCCAGAAACCTGGGCTACCCAATCCCATGACTGGGATCTCATGATCCCTGGATGCAAGGTGTACCACAAAGACAGGAAGAGGGTGAAGGGAGGAGGGGGTAGCTATTTTCGTGAGAGATGGAATACTATGTACCAGGGAGGCGGGGAAAGAGGGTAAGCCAGAAGCCATATGGGTACAGCTCCAAAACTTCAAGGGTAGAAAGGTTAGACTGGGTATGGTGTACAGGCCACCCTCACAGAATGAGGAAAATGACAGGGAGTTGGGGGAGCAAATCAAAAAGGTCAATGGCAGAAAGAGTACGATCATAGTGGGTGACTTCAATCTGCCTGGGATTGACTGGAGAACCATGACTATCTTGAATGCCAGGAAAAGTACAGTTACATAAGAAATTACGGTGACAGTAGATCTTCAAAAGAGGCTCTTGCAGTAGGTAATAACCATTAAGACTGAGCCGCCAGGCACTAGGACCACACAGAAAACTTTAGCTAGCAGTGTTCAGTGGGGGACCGCCCACCTGACATCACGTGACCGACGCCAGTGTGATGCTATATAGTAAGCGGTCCCCACACCTGCCCTCCATCCTCCGCCAGAGACCTAGAAAGGTGTGACAGGAGGGAGGAGTGGCCTCCTAGAGCTATATAAAAGCTGTAACCTCCCTTAGAGCTCCACTTTTTTGGCACCAGTTTCCACTCTCACCCTTACCTCCCCCACACCACATTGCCTCACCCACCCCTCCCCCAATGGGACTTTCAGATATGGGGCCCTCCTGCCCATCCACCTCACACTTTTGTCACCCACCTCTACCCGCCGACAATGGCCCTTTAGCCTGCCTACTTTTTCCTGACTCCCTCCTACCCTATACTAGTTATATACTGTTCACCCTGAAACTTGTCTGAAGCTGGCTTATGTTGTCTCTCTACATTTTTGGCTGTATAATAAATACTTAGACATCTTTGTGTTTTTAAGACTGTAACCATTGTTGACCTTTCTATGTATGTTACCCTACATCCTTTGACGTGAAACCTTTGTAAATGAGCAGTTCCTGCTCAAAGGTATTTGTAATCCTAGAGTTTAATAAAATAAAAATAAAATAAATATACGAATGAGCAGGGAAGGAGGGAGGGAAATCAGTACCTACTGCAAGAGCCCCTCTCGAAGATTTGCTGTTATGATAAGTTATTGTGTAACTGTGCTATCTTACTTCAAGAGGGCTCTTGCAGTAGGTAATAACCATTAGGACTAAATCCCAAGCAGTCAAAGTCAGACAAATCTGAAACATGGGAGGCAGGAAAAGGTCTGCAGCAGGTAGGGATCTAAGATAATAGCCCCTGAAAGACGGCTAAGCCAAAGACCATCCTGCACCTAGAAGCAATGTGCACACTGTAATGCTTAGTGAAGGTGTGGCCAGAACTTCAAGTGGCTGCCACACAGATATCAGCGGCAGAGACATTCCTGAAACAAGCAATAAAGGCAGCCATGCCTTTTGTTGAATGCCTTTTGATTTCCCCCAGAAGTGGCTTATTATACTTCTGATAACAGAAAAGAATGTAGTTTGCTGACCATCTGGACAAACACTGTTTAGAAACAGAAGCGCCGTCTCTTTTGGGCGTGAAGGAAATGAACAACCAGTCCATTTTGCAGACAGATTTTGTCCGGTTAGTGTAGTAATGCAAGATTCTATGTACATCTAAGGTATGTAGGATTGTCTCACCCTGATTAGAATGTTCAGGGTAATACACTGGTAAGTGTATGGTCTGATTCAAAGTAAACTCAGAAACCACTTTTGGCAAAAACTTAGGATTTATATGCAGAGCCACCCAGCTTCTGTGAAAAATCAAGTACGGCTCCTTACACATCAGCTCAGAAATCCTATGAGCAGAAGTAATGGCAACTAAAAAGAGCGTTTTCCAGGAAAGGTAGTGCATGTCACAACTTGCCACTGGTTCAAAAGGAGGCAGTGTTAGCTTCTCAAAAATAATATTCAGGTTCCAGGGAGGATCAGGGCTCCTGACTTGGGGTTTCAGATGGAGGATCCCTTTCAGAAAGGTTTTGGATACCTCCAACTGAGCTACAGTTTTGCCATCCACCGGAATGTGGTAGGCAGAAATGGCAGACAAGTGGACCTTCAGAGTAGAGTAGCTGAGGCCCAGGTTGGATAGATGCAGCATGTACTCCAGGATCTGTTGAACAGGGCATATGTTGAATTATGCCCTCTTCCCGAAGCAATTAGGAACTCTCCCATTGCAATCTCGATTAAGGCCCATATACAATTATGTGCCTTTCTCAAATATGATAACGGCAGAGATATTTCCCAGCCCGTCAATGGTAATCCCAATATATGAATAAATAATAAGCCGTTGCCACCTTCCTGGCTGCCTTAGTTAGGAAATCGTCAGTTGGAGGACCTTATCTTAGCTGATAGGCAGTGATCTTCCTCAGAGGACAGTATGCATAAATTCAAGACACCTGGTAAGAGTATATTCAAGGTTTATCAGCTACGGCATCTCCTGTTGCAAGTTTTTGGGGTTACTCCACTTCCCGCAACTCATGCCCCCTTCCTATCCACTTTGATCCAATTGGTGGGCTTGCCTCATGCTGTTTCTAAATTATACAGTTTTTTTTTTTGCCTGGGCATATCCTGATAATTAAGCTCGAGTTCACCATTGGCAGTCCCTCTTACCTGGCAAGGAATTTGACTGGTCCCATATCTGGCGTGACTGTCATAAATATTTGTTACAAGATAGACTCAGGCTGATGCAATTTAAAATTCTACATAATATCTATTATTCCCCACAGAAACTTGCCAGATTGGGTCTTTTGCCCTCTCCGCTCTGTACAAACTGCAGGTCGCAGACTGGTGACCTTCTTCACATTTTCTGGAAATGCCCTAGAGTGGTATCACTTTGGACCACTATTAGGCAAAGAGCAGATCTGCTACTAGGGATTTCTGACTTGTTTACGCCTGAAATATGTGTATAGGGGGATCTTTCACCCATTACTGTGGCATGTAGAAAGTATTACATGGCGTTGATCTCCTTGTCTGTTAAGAAAATAGTCCTTAGGAACTGGAAAGATTCAGAGAATCTAAATTATGTGGAATGGCTACAGGAACTTCTGGCCAACCTCAGAACGGAGAGGACTATTGCAAGTCTTGCAAACAAAACGGATAAATTCAATAAGATTTGGGGTCCCTTCCAAACATTATATGCATTGCAGAGCTGAAGACCACACCTTTTGATAGGTTACTCCGCACCCTTGTTGGTATATTGCTGTGCTGGGTTTGTTGGGGTGGATGAGGTGGGGGAAGGGAGGGAGGGGGGCATGGGAGAGAATGAGCCATTGTAAACTCTGTCTAATGGTTGCATTTAATTGGTACTGCTTATTGTGATTCATTCTCTGTATTGTAAACTTCAATAAAAGTTGAATGGAAAAAAAAAAAAAGAACAGGGCATGAGAAGGGTCCCAACCCTTTGACTTGGCCCAGATGGAGAACCTCCTCCATTTCATAGCATAAGTAGATCTCGTGGATGGTTCTCTGGCCTCCACGAGTACCTTAGCCACTGTGGAAGATACTCCAAACCACGAAGCAGCTATGTCAGCAGGTGCCACGTATGAAAGTGGGGAGACTTGAGTGCTGGATGGACCAGGGTGCCCTGCTCTTAGGTCAGGAGATCCTGGCAGATGGGCAGGGGAATCAGAGGTTCCATCATCAACTGCTGAAGCAGACAGAACCAAATTTTGCAAGGCCAATGAGGAGTGATCATGATCATGTATGCCCCTTCCACCTGCAGTTTCAGCAGCACTGTCTGCAACAGTGGAAAGGGGGAATGCATATAAGAACCTCCCTGTCCAGCAAAGAAACAGTGCGTCTCACCAGAAAACACCACACCCTGGAATGAGCGAGCAGAAACTAGGTAGTTTTGCGTTGGATGGAGTTGCTAACAGATAGATTTGTGGTCCACCCCAAAGCTTGAAAATTTCTTCTAACGTTAATTGTCTTAGTTCCCACTCATGAGCTCTGGCTTGGGTGTGGCTGAGACTGTGCGCTAAAATGTTTTGAGCACCTGGGACGTGCACTGCCATGAGGTGAAGACTGTCTTGGACTGCCCAAAACCATACGCGTAGTGCCTCCCGACATAGGGGATATGAGCATGTGCCTCCCTGTTTGTTCAGGTACCAGACCATGCACATATTGTCTGTCTGGATCAGGAGAGATCCTGGTCTGAGGAGGGTCTGAAAAGCCTATAATGCATACGGTACTGCTCTCATCTGTAGCACATTGATGTGTAGAGGGAGTTCTTTCTGAGACCAGGACCCCTGAGTCCTGTGGTCCCCTAAATGAGCTCACCAACCCAGACCCGAAGCATCTGTCATAAGGGTATGTGTGGGGGAAGTGGTTGAAAAGGAACACCTCTGGTGAGGTTGTCCGGGTTCTGCCACCATAGAAGATCTCGGGCCATTGGATTGACAGCCAAGATCATATGATCCAGGTCGTCTGACCTCTGATCCCACTGAACCTGAAGTGTCCACTGGGTGATCCGTATGTGGAGCCTGGCCAGGTAAATGGTCGGGATGGCAGCTGCCATAAGACCCAGAAGATGTAAGACCGATCTTGCCGATGTCCGGTGTTGGGAGGCTACCAGGTTGGCCTTCCTTTGCAGAGTCTCCTCTCTGTACAGAGGAAGGAAGGCTTGACCCTGGACCATATGCAGCACCACCCCGATGAACTGCAGGCACGTTGATGGGGACAGGTAGGACTTGGGGTGGTTCACTGTGATGCCCACATGGTTGAAGAGGTCCAGAGTAGCGGACAGGGAAGAAACTGGACTGTCCATGGATGGGGCTGACAGGAGTCAGTCATCGAGGTATGGCAACACATGGATGCCCTGACAGCATAAAGTCACAGCCACTACCTCTAGGCACTTAGTGAACACCCTGGGTGCTTATGTGAAGCCAAAGGGGAGAGTTTTGAACTGGACATGCTCCCCCTGGAGCATGAATCATAGGAAGCAATGGTGGGATGGGAAAATAGGGATATGCAGTTAGGCATCCTGCATGTCCAGGGTACAGAGCCAGTGACCCTGTTGTAGCAAAGGAAGGAGACCTGGGAGAGTCAGCATATGGAATCTCTTGTATTCTACATAGAGGCTAAGTTTGCCTAAGTCCAATATTGGATGGAGGTTGCCCATCTTTTTGGGCACCAGGAAGAAGCCTGGGTCTGAGGAACGGGTTCTATGGCAGCTTTCTTAGCAGATATTCGATCTCCTCCTTCAAGAGGGGAAGATGCCCATGAGGGTAGTGAGAGACACCTAGAGGGTTTTCGGGAGGTCTCTCTAGAAATTCTATTGTGTGGCCTTGAGCTATGAGCTGAAGTAACCACACATCCAAAGTGATGGCCTCCCAGCCCGGTAGGTGGTTTGCAAACCTGCCCCTTACTGGTTCCTCCCGAATTGTAGGAGGAGGCAGGAGGGCCTAACATGAGTCAGGAAGTGGAAGGAAGGGTTGAAGGAGCCACCCCGGAGGCTCTCTGAGACTTAACTGGGGGACAGTATCTGCCATGGGAGTCTGACGTTTAATCTGACGTTGACTGGGTTGTTGTTTTTGCTGACATCTCTGCTGCCAACAAAATGGCTGCTTAGGCTTTCCAGAAGGTTTGTACATGAACTGAACTGAGCAAAGGGCTTTTTCCTTGTCTTGCAGATCAGTTATAATGTCTTTGATATCGCCAAAGAGAACGGGTCCTCTGAAAGAGGTGTCTTGAATGGCAGACTAGACTTCAGGTGCCAAGCCAGAGATTCTCAGCCATGAGTGCCTGTGTAGGCTGATGGGGGTAACCATACCACGGGCCAAAGCATCCACCACCTCATAGGTGGCTCTCAGGGCATGACGGCTGGCTGATGTGGCTGTTCTGACCGTTTGGGCGATGTCCCATTTCAACTCTGAATCAGGCAGAGCCTCAATATTTGACTCCAACTGGCCCAAGATGGAATTCTGATAAACTACCATATGGACCACAAAGTTAAGGGCTCTAATGGCTAAAGTAGAGGACAAATAAAACTTTCTTCCAAAGTGGTCCAGGACCCTAGACTCCTTATCCAGAGGAGAGGTGCTCAGGTGTTTTGGTTTAGCTGAGTGGTCATGAGCCACGCTGATGACCACAGAGTCAGCTTTGGGGAGGACACAAAGGTGGTCTTTTCCCTCAGGAGTGTGATAAAGATGAACAGCCTTTCTGCACATAGCAGCCAGAGAAGAAGGCTGTTTCTAAGTAGTGGAGGCCAAGTCTTCATGAGGGCTTATCCACGGTGGAATGAGAGTAGGAGACTGATCCATTAAATCAAGGTGCTCAGCGAGTCTCTGATGTTGAGGATCTAGATACTCTGATTTCCAGTCATATGCCTCCTGAATCTTCCTGAGGAGCTCCATCAGGGAAGGGTCCTCTGCAGGGGATGGGGGACTCATAACCCAAGCCCAAAGAGGATGAATCTGAACCCGACCACAACATCGGACTCCTGTAGGATGTTCTACCCCTAGGAAGGGGAATCTTGATGGCACTAGAGAGCCCCCTGGAATGGTCTGGTAGTGTGACGATCTCGTGAAACATACTAGAAGTTGAAGGATGACACTCTACTGATGAAAAAGACCATCCTGTAAGTTCCGAGGGGACCGTCGAAGGTGTATAAACCTGCTGATGTCTGTCAAGTTCTGTGGTAAATTAAGTCTTGGCTTCATCCCACCAAGAGTGCAACATTGCCTGCATGTCCACCTGAGGCTGGGGTGGTGGAGGTGGAGGCAGCTTAAACACCATGGTATACACTGTTGTTGGGAAAGCCGGTGCAGGGTATTGAGGCGTTGGGTATCCCTCGCATCAGGTACCCTGGAAAAGGATACCCCAACGTTGGGTAGTTAGGAAAATAGCCCGGCATCTGGTACCCAGGTGTTGGGTAGCCTGGCATCAGGAACTCTGGCGACGGGTACCCCGGAGTGAGATAATATGACACCGGGTAGCCTGGCATTGGATAGCTCAGCAGAGAACCCATCAGAGGAGCCATGGGACCTGGCTGAGGACCCAACAGAAGGGCTGAAGGGCCTGGAGGAGGGCCAGACGGCTGAGCTGTGGGACTCGGTTGCAGGCCCAACGGCTCAGTGGCAGGACCAGTCAAAGTAAGTTCAGGCATCAAACCTCCAGGAGGAGGATCCTGCATTGGCCCCAAAGGGCAGGAGAGTCCCACTGGAGTCTGGGGTACAAGGGGCCCTGATGGGGAAATGTCAGGTATCGGCACCAGTCCCGAAGGAGGCTCAGGTGTTGGGCAATCCAGCATCAGCAGCGAGATAATGCTGATGGGCAGTCACTCTCCCCCCTCCAGTTCCGGGTGTACAAGGGAACCTGGACGGTGCACCTCGAGAGGCAAATAAGGAGTGTTCCCGAGAGGGCAAATCCTCTCGGGGAGGCTGTGGCACAGGAGGCAGCTGTTCTGGAGAATCGATGCCATGCCTGTTGTTGGGGCCTGACTGAGGATCCAGGGCTGGGCATTCATGGTGGAACCAGTGTCCAACTTATAAGCTGTGGCTGGTGTTCACCAGTGGAGCCGGCACCCAACTTATTAGCCATGGCTGGGCAGTCTTCAGCAGCGACCAACTTAGCAGCCTTGCCACTCACTTTAGACCCAGTGGTTTTAATGGACCTAAGGGTAGCAGGTGTCTCTGGTTTCCTGGAGACTCCCACCTGGATCAAAACTAGCTCTGACGGGGGCACCAGCAGCTGCTCCATGGCAGCAGTAGCAGTCTTGGCTGGAGGGGCACTTCCCCAAGGGAAGGCCGCTCGGTGTCCATGGTCTCTGAGGGGAGTCGCAGGTGTGATGAAGACTGATCCCGGTCCTGATGTCTCTCCTTGTCCTTCTTCTTCTTGCAATGTCCCTCCAGAGAAGAAAACTCCTGAGTTTCTGCAGCTTCTTCTCCATGGATGCCATTTTTTGTTTTAAAATATGGGCTTCCAGGGCCTGTTGGTGTTTCTGTGTAGCCTGATTGAAGCTCTGACAGACCTCACAATCCTCAGTCTTGTGCTCTTGTCCCAGGCAGAAGAGGCAGCAGGAATGGCCATCCTTATGAGGGAGCTGTGATCCGCAGGAGTCTCACTTGTTTTTATGCAAATCGGAAGGCATCGAAGATGACATAAATGAATCGTAGAAAAAACTCTAATATTATTTTAAATAATGAAAAAACAAATAAATTACTCATCCAAAATGGCATCGATAGTAACAATGTTCTTCACAAGGTCCAACGTGTGCAGGTCGATGGTGGGAAAGAACTGGAGGGTGAGCATGGGGACCACTCATTATATAGCATCACGCTGACATTGGTCAAGCAACGTCGTGTGGGTGGTCCCCCACCAGACACTGCTAGCTAAAGTTTTCCATGTGGTCCTAGTGCCTGATGGCTCACTCATAATGGCTATTACCTACTGCAAGAGCCCTCTTGAAGTAAGATAAGGTACTGCTGAAGGCTATCCAAGACAGCTACCTAGTGCAAGGTGTGACAGAGCCCACCAGGGAGGGTAACATACTGGATCTTGTGTTAGTAAATGAGGACCAAGCCCAGGATGTAGTCATTCAGGACCCTCTAGTGGGCAGCAATCACCACACAGTGTGGTTGTTCCTGCATACAGGCAGGAAGGCAGCCAGGACCAGGACGAGAGTGGCAGACTTCAGTAAGGTGGATTTTGTCAGGATGGGCAGCATCCTAGGGAGCATCTTGTTGAAATTTGCCCAGGGATGGATGCAGAACAGAAATGGTCCATCATAAAAAGGAGTCTGACAGAGGCCACTAACACATGTGCCAAGACACAGAGTAAGCAGTCCAGGTCTAAAAAAACTGGCTGGCTCAGCAGGGAAGTGGCAGGGAAAGTGAGGGAGAGAGAGTGGCCTTCAACAGGTACAAGAAAACTGGATGAAGTGAGGACAAGGAATAGTAGTCGAAGAAATCCAGGGTAGTGAGTAGAGCAGACAGGGCAGCTATAGCTGCAAGGGAGCTAAGATTGGCTCAGGGGATCAGACAGGGAGAAAAAGATTTCTTCAAGTACATAACAGAGAAGAGTAGCTATAAATTCGAGATTGTCTGGATCAAGAGGGAGGGGGGCTGGGCAGAAAACAATGAAGACCAGGTGGAGGCACTCAATGAGTACTTCTGCTTGGTGTTCACTAAAGAAAAGGGTGGGCCGATACCACAAGGGAAAGGAGAGATGGGTAGGGGAGGGGAAGGGCAGAGGTAATGGATGGGGTCATCCAAGGTGATATGGTTCTTTTTTTTTTTTTTTTTTTTTACATTAAATCTTTATTGAAGTTTCCAACATACAAATGCACATGGTCCAGGGAACTTAGAAGAGACATGTTCATTGGGAAATAAGACTAAACATAATGAACAACAAAAACTAGAAAAGGAAAAAAAAAAAAAAATCCCTCATTCCCCCCGCCCCATTCCCCCAGCCCCCTATATCCCGCTCGTCCAGACCAGGTTACACAGTGTGGAGCCTTGATGTGGCTAACAAGACTATGCTTTGTAACAAAGTAGTGGCAGGTACTAAGAGTAAAGCGCGAGGAAAGGGGCCCATATATCACTGAATTTACACAATTTGTTACGCAAGCTGAAGATCATCTTCTCGACTCTGAGACAGTGTAGTAGCTCTGTCAACCACTCACTGTATGATATCATCACATTGTCCTTCCAATGTCTTAGTATTAATTTTTTGACTGTCATGGCTATAAGGCAATGTGGTATTTGCGTGCCTTCACGGGGATTTCTGGTGTTTCCGGGCAGGCAAAGTGTCGATCGGCAGCTCATCTAAGCCTAACAGAGGTCTGCCCGTGCCTAATTGCTCCCAGAGGGGGGCTACTTTAGGACAAGACCAGAAGATACGTAGTGGGTTGCCGTCGCCTTCGCCACAACGCAAACAGGTGGCGGAGTGTGTAGTGTCAAACCTAGCAATCTTCTGGGGAGTGTAATGCAGGTTGTGTAAAATACGGAACTGTGTAAGACGGAGTCTGTCCTGAGTAATATAATGATGACAACCCCCCCAGAGTGTCTCCCACCCGAAGGATGTTCCTGGCAGGAGGGCTTCCCAGAAAGTCCTAGGCCCAAAGGGGCCAGGATGCAACTGATTATACAAGGTTTTAAGTATTTTGGAAATCGCCTGAGGAAGGCCTACACTTTGTGTCATCTCGGACCAGAACTGGGGTGCTCCAACAGACGGGAGATGGGATCCAAAGGTTTTTACTAAAAGATGTCGTAGTTGAAATAGCTTGAAAATGTTGGAGTTGGGCAGGTCTGCCTTTGCTAGAATGTGTACAGAGGAGGCCCATTTTTGTTCAGTCTCGGGCCAGAAATAGCTGAGTTTGACCTCCCGAAGTTGTGGGATCCAGGCAGGGAAAGTTTTCCCATCCAGTTTAATGTTCGGGTTTCCCGTGATGGGTTGCTCAAGTCTGTACATTGGTTATATTTGAGAATCGAGCAGAGCTGAGTGGGCTTTGACCGGCAGTGGATGGTGACCCAACCCAAGACTTAGGGAGATTTTGGGATGGACAAACAATAAGGCCAATGGGGAGAGACTATCTCTACGAATTTGGGATAACTCTATGTGAATCCATAGGTGTGTAGATATCGGGAGGCCTGGGTCTGGGGGGGAAGCCATCTTAGATACTTACTTAGATGACAGGCCCAGTAGTAAAGACCAACGTGGGGAACCCTCAGGCCTCCTTTGAGCTTAGGGGCTGCAAGCTTGTGATAAGCCAGCCTGTGACCCTTACCAGCCCAGATAAAATTGGCAAAGATATTATGGGCCTTTTTAAACCATGAGTAGGGTAACCAGATATTGAGGAGACTGAAGGGATAAAGCAGCCGGGGGAATACATTCATTTTGATAAGGCTGACCCTGCCCCAAATCGAGAGGGGGAGAAGGGACCATCTGTTCAAGTCTTGAACTATAACATTTAATAGGGAATCGAGATTAAGTTTACACATCAGGGATGTGTTTCTTGAGAAAGAGATAACCAAATATTTCAATGTTTTCCTTTCCCAGGAAAGGCCTAAGGCCTCTACCTCATTCCTCATCACTCTGTGATTAAGGGAAAAAACTATTGTTTTCTCTACGTTGAGTTTATAGTTTGATAATGAGCTGAATTCGCTGATAACCTCAAGAAGGTATGGGATGGACTTTTTAGGGTGAGAAGTGCAGAGGAGAAGGTCATCGGCGTAGGCCAAAACTTTTAATTCTAAATCTTGTACTGGTATGCCCTGAATCCTGGGCTCGGCCAGGAGTCGGCGTATGAGGGGTCCAAGATAAATATTGAAAAGTAATGGGGATAGGGGGCATCCCTGCCTCGTGCCAGAGAGGATAGGGAACCTCTTGGAATAGCACCCATTACAGAAAACCCTGGCAGTCGGGGCCGTGTAAAGAGCTTGAATCCATCTCTGAAACTCTTGGGGAAAACCAAAAGTGTTCAGGGTCCGGAATAGGAAATTCCAGTCGACTCTGTCAAATGCCTTCTCGGCGTCCAGAGAGACCAAAGCCACAGGGAATGGTGCATCTCTGGATGCAGAGAAGGCATGATCCAATGTTCTGATGTGGTCGCTGGCCAGTCTATTCGCCATGAAGCCGACTTGTTCTGTACCGATAAGGCCTGGGATCATGGTACTCAGTCTTACTGACAACAATTTGGTGAGGATCTTAATATCCTGATTGAGTAGTGAGATCGGCCGGTAACTGGTCACGTTTTCAGGGGCTTTACCTGGTTTCAAGATGAGAACAATTATGGCTTCAAAAAGTGAGGTATCCGTGCTAGATCATTCTAGAATCTGTTGGAAGACAAGGAGAAGTATTGGGGTGAGGGTCTTTGCAAACACTTTATAAAAGTTCGGGGAGAACCCATCGGGCCCAGGAGATTTGTCGTTGGGGAGACTGTCAATCATGCCAATTATTTCCTTTACCGTTAGGGGAGTGCATAGTGCGGTGCGTTGTTCCGCTCCAAGTGTGGGGAGGTGCAGCCCCTTTAGATAAGCATCCAGCACTGTGCGAGGGGGGAGGTTGGTCATCGGCGAACAAAGAGATTGACAAAATTTTTGGAATTCGGAAGTAATTCCTTTGGGGTCCACCAGCAGGGAGCCATCTTGAGCCCGGATGGTGGGGACATATCTGGTGGATTCTTGCTGTTTGACGCGGGCTGCGAGGAGATGGCCCGCCTTCTTCCCTTGATCGACGTATGTCGCTTTCGAGTTGAGGATCATGTGTTCAGTTTTCTCTCTGAGGTGTTCCATATAAGTGTTTTTGAGTTTGGCCAAATCTAGTAAGGTCTGTTACGAGGTGAGCGGGGAAAGGTTTTTTTCCATGTCCCTAATCCGTCTAAGAAGCTGGACTAGCCCTAGCTCTCTCAGCTTTTTTCTTTTGGAAGCCACCCCAATGAAAAGACCTCTGAGGTAGGCTTTGAGGGCTCCCCATTCGATATCAGGTTTACCCGTGGAGTTTAAGTTGATTGAGATGTATTGGGCTATATGGGTATTGATATGTTTCACTATTTCTGGGTCCTTTAAAAGTTGATTGTTAAGCTTCCACCGGCCGTTCTTATTAGGGGCATCTGATAGAGAGAGGTGGCATGAGACCAGAGAATGGTCAGAGGGAGGGCCGGGGTGTATATCAGAATCGGTGACTCCAGGAATCAGATGGTCCGAGATCAGTATATAGTCTATCCTGGAGGATGTCTTGTGAACTGGCGAGGTGAAGGTGAAACTTCTTTCAGAAGGGTGTAAACATCTCCATACATCGTGTAAACCGGCCTTGTCCCAAAAGTCTCAGAGAGCCCTTTGAGCCGGAGATAGGCCCTTGGGCCTACTCCCTGAGTGGTCTGTAATAGGGTCGGCGACTACGTTAAGGTCACCTCCCAAGACCATCGGTATGTTAATGAAAGGGATTAATTTATTAACAAGGTCTACAAAAAACTCTGGGGAGTTGGAGTTGGGGACGTAAAGACTACCCAGCAAAATATCAAAATTGAAGACCCTTTCCTGGACCAGGATATACCTCCCATGGGTATCTTTTATGACTCTATTAGGGACAAAGGGAACGTTTCTACCAATCAGTATCATGACACCACAACTCTGTTTTGTGCCTTGGGTGGAAAAAAACTGGCCTACCTGTTGCTTCTTCGTGCTTAATTCTTCTGTGGTCAATAGGTGGGTTTCCTGGATGAATGAGATGTCGGATTTCAGGAGCCTGAGATGCTTGCAGACCTGGTACTGTTTAACTTTCTGTCTGACTCCTTTGACATTCCAAGTCAAAAAATTCAAGCTACCCATCTGTGCACAGGGTTATATGTGTAGTAAAATATGGGCCACGCTGCAGGAAAAAAAAAAGAAAAAAGGCATCTGCCAACCCCACAATGAGTGTGGTTGAAAAGGTCTGGTCTGGACGAGACCCTCCTCCCTTCCACCCCCCTATATCCCAAATAATAAGATGGAATGCATGCACAAGAATATAAGAGGTAAAACCAGCCCACCCCACCCCATCATCCTTATAGGCCATGATCAACAAGTCCCTAGTAGTCCCTTCCCGTTCTCCAGCCCCCCGAACCCACTCTATCACCCACCAGTAGGAAATAAGCTGCAATATACTAAGGTGGGTATTTGTGGGGGTGTGGCAATGAATATCCACCTAACTGGAGATAATAATGAATAACACTTAGAACTGTGGCCAGAAAGGTGCACTTCCGCTAACACTATTCATACCATAGAGCACCTCTAGATGATGTAAACCTGGTCAAAGATTAACTGAGAAACACTACCAATGTCCTTTACAAAAAGTAGCAAAGAATGGCTGTGACCGTGTTATCAAGACATGCAGAAGAGCGTGAGCTTGAAGAAACTAAACAGATCGGAATGACAGCTCCCCTGGAGGCAAGAGTCCTAGTCGCAGAAGACTGTGCAGCAAATAATGAACAGTTCAGCAGTCCCTGTGAGCGGTGAACAAGGGCAGCCCCTGTGACCGGGTGAGCATCCTCCATGTTGCAGTAAGGCCAGAACCCCCCAAGGAATTAAGGCGCAGTCCAATCGGGGCCGTATATGCAATTCGAGGTGTAGTTGCGGGAGATAATGCAGGTGATCTTGGTGGTACAGTGGGGTATTGGAGGGATAAAGGCGCTCCACTTAGTACCCATAGACCCGGCGATTGAAGACTTGTATCAGGAGCGCTTGGTAGAGGAAGCAGGACATTATCGCGTCAACCAGCACGTTTTATCTGTGATTCTCGTTAACCAGATGCTGCTCCATTGATCAGAGAAAAGATAGACCGGCAACCTTGTCCCTCTTGAGCAACATTGCAAAGCAGCGGTAAGGTCCAATGAGGCAGGGGCCTGCCGGTAGCGAATGTTGAGAGAGGGGACCATGTAGTGAAGTAGTCCTGGGGGGAGTGGAGCCGGTACAGGGACTGATGGCCCTTTAGAGCAGAAAAAGGGGTAGATCTTCATCGTTAGCAGCATGAAAGGGATCCGCTGACTAGGGACTCGGGAAATGAGGAGGCGTTGCCATAGATTTGGTGAGGCAATCTCAAGATTAGGACAGCCCTAGCAATTCAGGAGTAAGTCATGCTCTATCACTGGTGCTTCAAGGGCCTTTGAAAAGCTCGGGGAAGGCACTGGAGAGAGCCTTAGTGGTTACATCAGGGTCTTTGAATGTGGATCAGGCACCCGATATCAGCACCCCTAATTTGGCAGGGTAAGACATGCGGAACTTTATACTGGCTGCAACAAGCTTTGAAACCAGGGGGTGGAACTGGGTTCTCCGCTGCCTGACCGGAGCCGGGAGATCTTGTGCCAGCCTGATTTTTGTGTCCTCCCATCTCACCTCCTTCAAATCCTTAATCTTGGCAAAAAGATGCTGGCGCTTGAGATAATTCAGAAACTTGAAGATCAGCGGGTGGGGGAAGGCTCCAGGTGGGGGCTTGGGACGAAAGGCCCGATGCGCCCGCTCAATGGTGTAGACGGTTCCATAGGGGGAAGGCCCGGCTATCCTCTCGATAAGCTTTTGTATGAAAGTGATTACTTCAGCTCCCTCGGCGCCTTCCGGGAGACCTATGAGGACCATGTTGTTCCGGCAGCTGCGGCCCTCAAGGTCTTCAATCTTCAGTTCCATTTTGGCAATTTTCTGATGGAGTATAACCAGCTCGGGCTCTATTTTATCCGCCCGTTTTTCAACTGACTTGATCCTGGCGTCCGCATCCACGGATCTTTGCTGTAGATCCTCTACCGCATCGGTAAGTGATTTTAACTCTGTAGCAAACTCAGCCATGCTATCTTTGAAAGGGGAGAATTCCATAAGAAAGCGTTGCAAGGTGAGGGGTTGCATGTCTTCAGAGGAGGCCGATGAAGCTTGTTCCAGTTCAGTCCCCGAGGCCCTGGCTTTCTTCAGGGCCTTTTCTGGTGAAACAGGTGGCGTGTGTCTGGAGTCGTTTTTCCTGGAGTGCATCTTTTTTAGCTCTTAAAAAGCAGCACAGGTGGAACTCGGTTCTCAGCTGAAGGCTTTAAACTACACTCTGGTCGTTAGACGTTAGGTAGTTCATGAAAATTTAACTTTAAGAGGGTTGGAGAGCTGGAGCAACAGTATAAGGCAGTTATCTGGAGGACTGCATCACATGACTCCCCCAGGTGATATGGTTCTAAAAGGGCTTAAAGCCTTGCAGATGGACAAGGGCCTGGGACCTGATGGACTACATCCGAGAGTCTTTAAGGAGTTGGCAGAGGTCTTGGCAGGTGGCAGGCCCACTGGCAGACCTGTTCAACACCTCACTGGAGACAGGGAATGGGCCCATAGACTGGAGGATGGCTCACATGGTGCACCTCCACAAGAGTGGTCCCAGGAACAAACCAGGCAATTATAGACCAGTAAGCTTGACATCCATTGTGGGGATGTTAATGGAGACCTTTCTAACTGAGAGATTGATAATCTTTCTGTATAGTAATGGTCTCCAGAATGAAAGACAACATGGGTTTGTCTCAGGAATATCATGCCAGACTAACCTGATTGACTTCTTTGATTGGGTCACAAAGGTGGTTGACGGGAGCCATGTCATAGATGTACTGTATCTGGACTTCAGTAAGGCCTTCAACTCAGTGCCTCATGGAAGGTTATTGGGCAAGCTGAGCAACCTGGGGGCCGGGGAGAAACTAGAGGGGTGGGTTAGGAGCTGGCTGCAGAACGCATGGCAGAGGGTAATTATAAGGGGGAGACCTCCAAGCCAGGATCCATGACTAGTCGGGTACCACAGGGCTTGGTGCTAGGCATCGTTTTATTCAGCATCTTTATCAGGGACATTGCAGAAGAGATCAAGAGTAAGATTAGCCTGTTCTCCGATGACACAAAGATATGTGCAACAGTGGACAGTGAGGAAGGAAGGCAGAAATTCAGGGAAGATCTAGCAAAATTCATGCACTGGCCAGGTGTGTGACAGTTGGGGCTTAATGCTAAGAAGTGCAAGGTCATGCAACTCAGAGCCAGAAACCTCAGGACCAGCTATTGGCTGGGGGTGCAGGCATCTATTTCTGAGAATAAGAAGGACCTAGGGGTACTAGCCACAGGAGACATGAAGGTATCAGCACAGTGTCAAAAGGTGGCAGCAAGGGTTAATCAGATGCTGGAGTGCATTGCCGGGGGTATCGCCTCAAGAAGAGAGGAGGTTATCCTGCCATTGTACAGATCACTGGAGAGGCCACACTTGGAGTACAGTGTGCAGTTCTGGTGCCCTTAGCTGAAAAAGGACATAAGATTACTGGAGGGGGTGCAGCATAGGGTGATGAAAATGATCCTGGGTCTGGGGGATAAACCCCTATGAGGAAAGACTGAGGGATAGAAACATAGAAATTGTCAGCAGATATGGGCTGCTAGGCCGTCCAGTCTGCCTATAAGTCCGGTACTTGATTACAGCTTTTGATCCTCCCCCCCACTTAACCTCTATGGTTCCCCTATTGTATGCCTGTCCTGTGCATGTTTAAATCTAACTACAGTGCTTGCTCCCACCACCTCCTGTGGCAGACAATTCCATGCGTCCACCACCCTCTCCATGAAGAAAAACTTCTTCAAATTCCCTTTTGACTTGCCACCTTCCAATTTCTTGTCATGCCCCTTAGTTCTTGTACTCCTCCTGTATTGGAAAATTTCCTCCTCTTGCACCCTGTTTATACCCCTGAGGTACTTGAATGTTTCTATCATGTCCCCTGTCTCCCGCATCTCCTCCAGTGAGTACATATTGAGGTCTCTTAATCTCTCCTCGAAAGTCTTGTGGTGCAAGCCCTGTACCATCTTAGCTGCCCTTCTCTGGACCTCCTCCAGCCTGTTAATGTCCTTTTGAAGGTGCGGCCTCCTGAACTGCACACATTCTCCATGTGAGGTCTGACCAGGGTTTTGTATAACGGCATCACTAACTCATGCCTTCGGCTGGTGATACACCTTGCTATGCACCCCAGCATGCCACTGGCCCTCCCTGCTGCCTTTGTGCTCTGCTTTGACATTTTCAGGTCATCTGAAATAGTAACCCCCAGGTCTCTTTCCTCTTTGATGACTGTCAGCAGTCCCCCCAATCCTGCAGCTCTCCCTGGGTTACTGTGTCCCAGCTGCATAATTCTTCACTTTTTTGAATTAAACCTCAGTTGCCACTCTGCAGAACATGTCTCAAGCTTCTCCAGGTTCTTCCTCGTTTCCTCCACCCCTTCAGGAGTATCCACCCTGTTACAGATCTTTGTGTCATCCACAAACAGACAGACCTTTCCTTCTAGTCCTTCTGCAATATCACTGGTGAAGACATTGAACAGAGCTGGTCCAAGGACTGATCCCTGAGGTACTCCGTTGGTCACCCTTCTCTCCCCAGATTGTACTCCATTTACCACCACCCTCTGTCTCCTGTCCTGTAGCCAGTTCCTAACCCAGTTCACCATCTTGTCTCCCATGTCCAGACTACCCATCTTGTTAACCAGCCTCGTATGTGGGATGGTGTTGAAGGCTTTGCTGACATCAAGGTAGGCTACATCCACCGCACCCCACTGGTTTACTTCCTTTGCCACCCAGTCAAAGAAGTTTATTGGACTTGTCTGACATGACCTACCCACTGTGAACCCATGTTGCCTAGGGTCTTGGGCACCGATGGCTTCTAGATGTCCCACTATCCTTTCCTTAAGTAGTGCTTCCATGATCTTCCCCAACACCGAGGTGAGGCTGACTGGCCTATAGTTGCCCACCTCCTCCATACTGCCTGGTTGGTGTAGAGGGACATGTGCCCTCCTCCAATCCTCTGCCACCACTCCTGTGTTAAGTGACTCAGTGAACAATGCTGCCAGAGGTTCTGCTAGCTCTCTTTGCAGCTCCTGTAGTAACCTTGGGCTCAACGTGTATTACCTGGAGGATAGAAGGGAGAGGGGGACATGATAGAGACCTTCAAATACTTAAAAGGCATAAACAATGTCAAAATGGGAGGATTTTTCTGTTTAAAGGGAGGGAGGATCATGAAGAGGCATAGTCTGAAATTGGAAGGGGTAGATTCAGGAGGGAGATGAAGAGGCACTTCTTCACTGAGAGGGTGGTGGCTGGGTGGAACGAACAGCTGAAAGAGTTGATCGCATTGAAGACAATGAACAGCTTTAAAATTGGGTGGGATAGAATCAAAGGAAGGGTAAGTACAGATAAGAACACGGGGGGATCTGGGGGTAGGGATAATGGGAAGGGATAGGGTAGCAGCTGGAGTGAAAATAGACTGTGAGCTGCACACTTAGGCAGACTGATAGACCCATGGTCCTTTTTCTGCCGACGTTTCATATGTTCGTATGTCTAGATAAGTGATGGATTTACATGCCCATCAAAGGCCAAGCTTTGTGCCGCTGGCCCATTGGTGCAGTGGAAGCACTACCACTCTTGACACCAGTGACGCAGATTATGTAGCGAGCACGAGGCATCGGTAGGTTGACTGGGGGGGAGAGGGATTGAGTGCCCTACAGGCTGCTCTCCTTCTCTGGATTGGGTGGACGGCACTCCTCGCCACAATACTGCCACCACCTGGGTGACCATGGGTGGTGACGGTGCAGCAGAGGAGGCAGAAGACATGGGAGGGACAGATGTCAGCCAAGGACCGGAGCGGAGACTCATCACCATGGACTTCCAGCTCATTGGTCCTCCTTGTGTGCGGATGTCTGGGGCAGGAAGAACAAGGAAAATGTGTCCTGCAAATGGTGCAGGTGACGAGCCTCTAACACCATGCCCACTAGAGAAGGCTCCGAGGGCAGACTCCACCTATGTGCACTCCCATGATGTTCAGGGGAGGTAAGGGGAAGGTCTCCCTCGCCCTTCCTGGTGGGTTATCCGGGGGCTCTAGAGGTAAGCAGGCGCGAGTAGCACCTTAGAAGCAGACACTTCAGGCCTCTCAAAGTAGGTGTAGCTGTGCGGTGCATGGGGCTCTGAGAGAGGGACTAAGGAGCAGAGTGAGTAAGGGAGGCAAAAAGTGAAAGTAAAAAAAAAAGCCAAGCTTTGTGAAGGGAAGGGTGGTGCAATAAAGGTTGTGGGGAAGCACTTCTATTTTGGACTGACTGAGATGGAGGCCTGACTCTTCAGAGAATGAGTTTAGTAGGTCTGCCAGGGATCTAACAGATGCAGAAGCTTGGTCCAGTAAAAGCATTAGGTAATTCGCCTATAGCAGTCCTTTATACTGATCCCTTTTTGGATCAATTTTAGACCTGAGATGCAAAAGAAACAAAGAGAGATTTATTATTTGTGAATGTTGCCAAACTTCTGAAGAGGAATTGAAGCATACGCTTCTTAACTCTTAATGGTATTAAACTGAGTGATAAGAAAATTTATCAGAGGTGTTAACGTGTTTAGGGATTTCTTCAGATGATTTGATAATATTAATATGTACAGAAGATCAGATCACCTTAACAAATACAACAACGTTTCTAAAGAGTTGCTACAATGTCTGATAATCAGAGACTATAACAGATGCTAAATTATATACTTGTAGTCAGTATGTTCTCTGCCTGTGTAAAAATGAAACTAATTGTACTTGCTTTGAAATAGTTCTATTTCCCTGCCACTTTTTTGTATGTGTATTTGTCAATTTATGAAAAAGGTTTTGTATTATGTAAGCAATAAGTCACTACGGCGTGTGACTTGTCTGATAAACATATGATCCAGGTGCTGAGTCAGGCACGGGGTGCTTGCATCGAGTGCCTTCAGCACCTGGAAAGTGCATTTATCAGACACAAAACACAATTCACACCCCAAAGTGACTAACTGCATGTATAAAATGAGTCCAAATTAATAGGGGTCCTTTGACATATAAACTGCTTGCTTAAGAACTTAAAACAATATGCCATTTTAAAGTTTTTTTTCTTGTTAGAAAATAATAAAATAGTACAGTTTGTGTTTTATGTTTCCTCTATATGGCAGAGTGTAATGAAGACATTCTCCAAAGTTAGTTCCTATGAGGTTCCCCCTTCCCAACTCTTGTGACTGTGTGAACACAGGATATTAAGGAAATGAGCTTTGCATCAGAACAGTATAGGGTTTTATTTATTTATTTTGTCTCCTGTTTATAACAGCATGAGTTTATGGAAGTGCTGTTCTGGAGGAATAACTACCTGCATGCGCACATAACAGTCATTTGATCATGCACATGCTCATTTTTAAATAAAAAAGTCTTGCTATCAAGATAAATCTGTGTTGGATAAATATGCCTTTTATAAATTTATGTGGTGTGATTTGTTGCAGACCAGGGTGGAAAAAATGGCTGTCTTTTGCATGGATAAATATACTTTTTTAAATTTTACTTTTTATTGTTTTCTTTTAATCATACAGACAATTCAAACTACAGTAAATCCATATCATATCTAATTACAACATAATAATCCGAACATCATATTACCCAGATAACCCCTTCCCCCCTTCCTCTCTATATTTGATACATTAGTAGTCAATGTTTATAACTTATCTAAATGATACAAGTATTAAGACAGTACGTTTTTCTTTTCTTTTTTTTAATGGCCAGCAATGGTGGCATATTATTTTCAATTTAACCCATATATGTCATCACATTCTTCCACCAAGTCAAATAGCAATTTTTCAAAATGTAAAGTTTCCTGAAAGATAGACCACCACCTCTGGAAATTCAAAGCTTTAAGTTATTTTTCTTTCCAGTTTTCTAAGATGATACATTTTATGCCATAGAGGCAAGTGCCATGATTTTATATTGTGCTGATTTTAGTTTTAAACTTTCAAAATAATTAAAAAGATGCATTTCTATTGAACAGGATATGTCATAGCCCAACCAATCTGATATAATTCTATTTATTTATAACCAACAGGTTTTAATTCTTGGGCATTCCCATAAACAATGGATTAGATTTCCTTTTTGATTACACTTATGCCAGCAAAGGTTAGAATATTCCTTATTTATTTTTTGTATTTTAGCTGGAGTATAATACACCCTATCATTGACATTTCTTTGTATGGATTTGTTCTTGGAAGATATATACAATTTATTTCCATGCATTCTAATTCATTCCCATTGATTATGATTTAATGATAATGTTGCCTGTATGTTCCATTTATTGTTTGTTTTATTTGTCATGTCTCTATTTTTGTTTATAATTTTATCATATAAATATGCTAGCTGTTTTGTTGTTCCTTTGGAAATTGCATGAATTTGTTATTTTAATGCTTTTGCTAAATTTAATCCTGGTGTCCCAAAAATAGATTGTAATAAAAAAAAAAATCTTTGAATATGGTAATACATTTTATTCCACCTTTGAAGATGAAGTAAGTTCAATAATTGCTGATATGTACTTATAGAAATCATTATTTACTAAAAGATCTTTCCAAATCAAAATATTTCTTTCCAGAAGTGGTTTAAAGTCCATTACTGACATATTTTCCCATATTCTTTTACCTTGTTTTATTTTAAAGAATAGCCATGGAAATTTTAATTCTATAGGATTTTAGCTATTTTACATACTTGTTGGAACCAGCATGGATTAACGTACTGTATATTCATAAATGTGTTTTTTTTTTAACATGTACGTTTTTTAATGCCTATTTTTAATCCCTGTAATTACGATATTAACTTTGTATTGCCTATTTTTATTTTTATTTATTTTATTGAAATATGGTAACTGGGTAGGCCCACTGAGACAAGACAGTTCCTTTTTCAGTGGCAACCTGGTAAGTGCAGTACATTGATAGTGCAATAGTTGACACAGGAAACCATACAGGTATGACAATTGCAATAACAAGACCAGATAATATAGTTACAGGAACATGTCTTAATACAGCTCAATTACGTCATACAAACATTCACAGTTAGCATAAAAAATGTACAGAGAACATAATTACTACAGTTAAGAACCACTAGTATAGATAATCAGTACCATAGAATATACTATGGCAGACAGTAACATAATCATCAGTCCCTATTTACAGTTAACATGCTGTAATCAACTGGGAAACTACACTGCTCTAGCAAGTAAAGGCCATAATAGTTTTAAAATGTTTATACAGTAGTCATAGCTCTTCAGCAGAAACTCATATTAATTAGTCTGGGGCATTGGACTAAGTTCAGCATTGTACTTAAATGGCAAATTAAGTATTTAATTTAGTGAATTTTGGTAGCTGAGTAGGCCCACTGAGACAAGACAGTCCCTTTTTCAGTGGTGACCCGGTAAGTGCAGTACATTGATAGTGCAATAGTTGATACAAGAAACCATACAGGTATGACAATTGCAATACAAAGACCAACTAATAGGGTTAAAGGAACAAGTCGCAATACAACACAATTAAGTCATACAAACATTCACAACTAGCATAAAAAAAATGTACAGAGAGCATAAATACTACAGTTTACTCTGGCAGACAGTAACATAATCATCAATCCCTATTTACAGTTAACATTGTACATAATTCAGATTGTACAGATAACGTTGTACCTAACTGAGAAATCCAGTGATGCTAAGCACACAGGCAGTGGAGAGGTAGAAAGCCCAGAAGTCATCAATAGCGGGAGCAAGGCTGGGCAGCTAGATGAGCTTGCAGTAAGCACTGAAACTGAGGGAGTGAAGTTCAAGTTCAAGTTTATTGTAGGAAAACTCTGTTGAGCAAGCTCATTCACAAGGAGGTCCTTACTTGAGAGATGAAATTATATGGTTGCAGAGGTCAAGAGAATCAACGGGGCACCATACAAGAGGAGATACAGTAGGGTGGCATCCACAGTCTTGCGACAGGCAGTTGAAGTAAGGAAGGGGCAAATGCGGTAAAGGACCCTGATATTTTGGTTAAGGATTTTGGTGAAAGCTGTTACGTGTGCATCCAGTGTAAGTGAGGGATGTAAGGAGACCCCCAGGTATTTAAGCAACTCAACAGATTCAAGGGCAGTCCCAGTACACGAGAGCACAGCCAGACGGGGGAGGGTGCATGCAGGTGATCTAGAGAACAACATGCACTTAGTTTTTTAGTGTTAAGCACTAGTTGCTTTTGAACTAACCAATCCTCAAAGGTGTTATAAGCTGATCAATAAAGTATGCAATGAACTGTTACTTTGTGTTGATGAAATAAAGTGTCATCACTGGTGAGTACAGCTTTCATTATTGGTTTACTCCCCATGGGTGAGGCTTACCTGGTCTGCATTCTGGCTGCCTGGTCCTGCCAGTCACAATCCATTTTGGTGCCCCAGTGTGTTCCTCCAGCCTCTGTGTCCTGCGTTGCTGTGTGGGAATGGAGGAGCAAAGTGTTTAAAATAAAACCACCGGCTTGGTATACAGCGCAAAGAGTGCAGATCTTCAATGGAGCACCGTGCAGCTCTGTGTGCACATATTTGAGCTGAGGTGATTGGTGTTTAAAGCCTCTCTGGTGCCTCCAGCTAGTGTCTCCTTCATGTGCTCCAAACCCCGGGACTCCCAAGACATAAGTGGGTGTCCGGAGGCACACTGGGGGGAGAAAGAATAAAAAAACTTTATGTAAGTGCTTAAGGGTGCTGTAACTTTAAGAGCAGCCAAGGCTGCTGTGTAAATCAATGCTCTGCCTGCCCCCTGGTGGTGGGGGGACAGAACTGTGATGCTAGCAACAGGTAGGGGGAGTCTTTTTCATGCCCCACTCTGCTACTAGACAATAGGGCAAAGGAGCAACTTCTGGACTATGGGGGCAATTTAAGTTGAAACAACACTTTTTGCCTGCAAAAGACAGTTAAAGTTGGGACTCTGTATAAACTGCATTTAAGCAGCCATGTTTGCCACCTCTGACCTTTGAGCAGCCAAAGGGAGACTGAGAAGCCCAGAGAACTACAGAAAAAGGGGTCCTGCAAAAGGAGAGGGCTGTCTCTTGGCAGCTTTTCATTCAGCCAATCAGGCATCAAGTGAGCATTCCACATACTAATTTTATGCATTGACAGTCTAATTGGCCAATGGGACACTGCATCTGATCTCTTCAGACCTGGGGGGCAGATTCAGCTTGGGGCAGTCTGCTTTGAGCTCTACACAAGTATGGACGGCTTGGAATGTGTACCAGTACATCTCTGGAGACCTGCCCGGGGTTTCCGCAGCCACTAGCCCAGGGAGTGCCTAACTGATTTCCAATATCTGGAAAGCCAGTTTTAGAGTGTGAAGTGCTATTTTTTGAACAGAGCCAGAGCACCTAGACTTTTGAGAGTCTGATTCCTGCCTACAGCAATAGGAAGAGACCCAGAACTGTGCCTAATAGTGCAACAGCTGCCAGCTTGCAGCGTGGCTGAAAATTGTGTCTGCATTCTGTTGGATTATTGTGCCACAACTGCCATCCTGCAGTGTGGCTGAAGACAGTAATGACTGTGTTCCTGAGATCCAGGAGGTGAGAAGCCAGCAGCAGTCTGGGGGATTGGCTGGGCAATGTCACAGCTAGGCACTGCCTATCACCCTGAGAGCTATATGCCTGGATGGGTGGGTGAGGTGTGTGGCCCTGGCCCTTAGACTGGTCCATTCCAGAACTGCAGAGATTAAGCTGCAAGAGAAGCAGAGTGAGAGCTGCAGAGAAGCAAAGAGTCTGACCCAACCAGCAACCAGGTTGAGAGACCTCAGAGCAGCAGACAGAAAGAACCACATACAGCCTGAAAAGATCTCAGATACTGATATTTCCAGGACCATAAGTAATTTCTGGGCTTGCCCTGCTACTGGGGTGTAGTACATAGTTCCACCAAAGTTACTGTTTGTTTTTAACAGAGCACCAGTGCCGGCCAGCCAGCTGCACCTCATCGGGCCTGCACCAACTCACCAGCTGGGTACCCAAAAAGGACAGTGGGACTTCCTTTAGCTATTTGTGGGGAAGCTGGTACCAGTTGGGAGGTGGGATACTGTTTGTGTTGCTGTTGAGGGGCAGGCACTGTTGTGTTTTGAAAAAGCTGCAAAGCTATTTATCCTGCATCAGCTTCCCCCTCCAGTACCTACCGTTTAATAAATTGTTATTCTTTTGAAATCTATCTCATGAGCATATTATTAGCTAAAGTCAATAAGTGAATGCGCATTGAAATTCT
The DNA here is from genome assembly GCA_016271365.2 of Neoceratodus forsteri. Taxonomy (NCBI): domain Eukaryota; kingdom Metazoa; phylum Chordata; order Ceratodontiformes; family Ceratodontidae; genus Neoceratodus; species Neoceratodus forsteri. The sequence goes on along the minus strand of CM057456.1, from coordinate 601,485,578 downwards.
GCATTGGTTTCTGGTAATCCATGAGTGGGTGACTGTGAGGGGAGGTTGGTAGGTATAGCATCCCAGGAGGTTGTACCTACCAACAATAAACAATACTATTATTGTACTATATGTTATTGGTTTATTTTAATGTACAGCGCTCCAAATCCCTGGAAAACAGCACTTTATAAATAAAGCATCTATCTATCTATCTATCTATTTTTCACCAGGCCCACTAAATTTATCTCTGGGTGGAGGCTACACACTATTTAATCTTTTGTTGAGAACGAACCCCCCCTTTCAGGAAAAACAGAGCCCAGGCCCCTCAACCTTGTTTGAGTCCGCAAGGCAGGGGAAGTAACCGTAACATCCACGGTGACCCAGTTACACTGGGGTGAGTGCTAATCCCTTTTCCTTCCATATATAAAGAAGTAATTTGATTTGGAATGCATAAGATGGTTCAGTGGAAAGTGTTACACTGCATAGCCCAACAGAGGTTAAATAACTCTGGAGGAATGCTCTTGTTAGAAAGGCCAATCCCTCTAAGTACCACTTAAAGGAGAACTGCAGTTAACTGCATGCCTATATTTTCTGTAGAAGTTATTTTTCAAATACTGGTTCTCATTCCATTCATGTTCTATTGCTTACGTTTTTCAGTAAACTCAGTTGGTGTTTCTGATTCACATTCTGCTGTTAAGGAGTGGACACTTTTAAGGCTGTTTTTACTTTGTTATTCCGTTACATATTCTTTGAGTTACTAACATAAAGTATACTAAATTAAAAAAAGACCAAATGATGTACTGTTGTTCATGCCCTTGCTCAGCTTTTCATTGCTGCCACTATGCTTCTATACTAAAGAACTCCGTTGCTGAAGGGGGCATAAACTACACCATACTATTCTAAATTGGTGCTTACTGCCATGGGGTAAATCAGGAACAGAACACAACACCCAATGATTCTACTAAAAGGCCAGTAAAGTCTGAACAGTAGTAGAATGGGAAACCAGTATTTAAACAGAACTTTTATGGGAGAAAAATGTTCATAAGCTTAGCAGGGTTCTTTAAAATGGAAACTTCCCAATCAAATCAGCATCTGTGAGGAACGTATGCAGTAAGTTCTCTCCTAGATAGCGCCAGCAGAGGTCACTTTAGGACTGCAGTAGATATGTGGTGGAAACCCCATTGGTAAGAACAAAGGAAACAAGCTGAAATGTTCTCATACATGATACTTACTTTTAAGACTGCAAATCCTCCTTTGTGTAATAGGTATAATAAGCACAGTATTTTCAAACCAATGGGCTATAAACTCTGGAACCTAGAAATGAAGGCACTCTTTCAACTTCTTAGTGGATATACCATACACAGAGATATACTGCAACAGCCCAGAAACATATTTAGAAAAAATGTTATCAAGTATACGTAGGTAGAAAAGTGTAACTTATCAGTAACAAAACAAGGGATGCTCATAGTTAATTTCACAGACCACCTCTTGTCTTGCTGCTCATGTGAGCTCCATTTTTTTGACATATGTAAACTTAACAAAATCCTTTTGAAATATGTTTTTGGGTTGCCACAGTAAATCTGTACAGGGTATGAGGCTGGAGAGTGGCTTAATTTCTTGGTTCCATGTATTCATTTTGTGTTAATGGCAACACGCAGATCCTCAAGCTGCTTGTTCTTGCACTGAGATTTAATCTCTATTGTTTCCTAAAGGGATATTTTCATGTAAACATCCCCACCTGGGAATTTACCTTTTTGAGAGCCCCCACAAAACCATGCTAATGGCAAAGTGATACTAGGTCCCTTTCTAAAATAAATATGGCTTCTTTCAAGCAGCTTACTAAAGTCTTAGCAAAATATATATATATGCAAAAAGCTCTGTTAATGCATCAGTTAGGGTTGTTTCCACACTGACAAAAGTGTGCAAATTCAATGTTAGGGTTACCACCCCACCCACATGCCCCCATCCTCAAAACCCTAACTCCTCATTCCTCCCCCACACACACGCAAGGAGGGGAAGGGCCGAGGCAACACAACCAATCAGAGACAACTATCATCAGGTACCAAAAGTAACATAGAACTCTTTAAACGCACCACAAGACACATTGATCATCATGGTCCACCAACTATGTGAGTTCTGCTGCCATCAGAGTGCCTTGGGGGTACACACGCATGCTGGGGAACCATGGCAGATGGCTCACAGTAAGCATTTTTGTGTTACAAACAGCAATAACAAGATGTAAGCAGATGCCAGTATTTCAATTGTTAACAAATGATGAAACACACAGTATGTTATCTAAAGATAGCTATATTGGAAATAAGAGTTTGGAGAATCCTAGCAACAGTCATTTGATGTTTGCCTATTTTTTTCTGGTAGAGTGAGTCAGTTCTAATAACAAATGGTAATAATAATAAAAGTAATATTTTGTAGTATAGTTTACAAGAAACATGTGACAGCAACAGTTGTAACAGCCAAAGCTAACCATAACATGTTACTAAAGAGTATTTCCAGGTAACGCAGCAGTATAACAACATGTGATGGTGCTAGTTTCATACCTGAGCAGTATCTCCAAGTACTGTGTATGTGTCAGCTCTATCGTTCCTGCTACCACGTACCTATGTGGCAGCAGCGATACCTGCAGTGAGCCAATTGTTGAATTATGACACATAAAAATCAATATTTTGAAAATCTGTACAGACTAATTTTTACTGCATGAAAAAGATATGCCAGCTATAATGTATCTTCATACTGTGCTGGTAGTATAGAGTCGCTCATACTGTATTTGTTTTTTCATTACATAGTGTTATGTGAAATGAGTACAGTGTAGTGATTATTGTGCTTACAGATGTGAGAGACTCATATAGTGTCTTACAATCTTGCATGTGTCTTGCATGTGTGTGTGTGGGGAATGCGGAGGTAGAGTTTTGAGGATGGGGGCATGTGGGTGGGGTGGTAACCCTAACGTTGAATTTCCACACTTTTGTCGGTGTGGAAACAACCCTAACTGATGCATTAATGGAGTTTTTGCAAAGAATTTCCTTTCTTTTTGGAAAAAGTGAAATATAAACAGTAAATGTTAGGTGTTGAGCCCCGGACTCCCACCAAACTGCCCATTTCTGCATAATGATATGTGTCTGTGGAAGCGAGGGCTCTCCAGGCCCTGCGCTCCCACTTACACATAACTATGGAGCCAAACAATAGCCCTATAGGGCAAGGAAGCCTTGTATCACAAATTTGGCAATATCTCAGGAAGTGTAACAGCTTGCCACCCTGAAAATTTCAGGCCAATAACACAATCCACCTTACCACATTGAAGTGACAAAGAAAACAACTCATAGCAAAATGTGTTCATGCAGAGTTACTGTGATTACTTTAATGTTAATAGTAAATAATAATAATACATTTTATTTATATGGCACTTTATCTAAAGCCAAGGTGCCTAACAATATAAAATCAAATCAAAATCAAACAAACATCAATTCAATTAAAATCAGATAATAAATCAGAAAAGAAAATCAATCAATTAACTGAGAAGGCTTGGTGCCACAAAAAGGTTTTTAAGCCTTGCTTAAATCCCTCCACAGTTGCACACACCCGCAACCGATGGGGTAGAGAATTCCAAAGGGTGGGGCCTGCATACACAAAGGCTCTTGCACCAGATGATTTCAAGTTCACCGTTGGGATCTGTAGCAACCCCTCGTTGACCGAGCAGAGTGATCGACCAGGGCAGTAAGGGACCAGGAGCTCTTTCAGATAGTCTGGGACCAGTCCATGTAGGGTTTTGAAAGTCAGTAAACTGACTTTAAAGGTGATCCGCCACTGTACTGGCAGCCAGTGCTGTTCGCGCCACACCGGTGCACTATGACAGGATTGAGCAGATCCCGTCAAGAGCTGGGCTGCCGCATTCTGTACCAGCTGCAAGAGACAGATTTCTACCCCAGAAAGCCCTAGGTAGAGGGAGTTGCAATAATCCAAGCATGAGGACACAAAGGTCGACAGACAGAACCAGATGCCTAATCCTGGTGATATTCATAAAATGATAAAAGGACATTTTGATGCCAGCTGACACCTGAGAATGCAGGGTCAGCCCATCATCAAAAATTACCCACAGGTTACACACCCATTCATAGGTCTGGAGTGAGATGCCACCAAGGAAAATTCCAGAGGGTGCACCAACTCCTGATCCCCCTATCCGGTGACCTGGGTCCACAACCAATACCTCAGTTTTTCCGAGTTCAACTTCAGCCAGCTGGAATCCATCCACTCCTGGATTTCTTTCAGACAGTTATTAAAGACTGAGAGAGCTCCATCCTGGTCTGGTGCGAAAGAAAGGTACAGCTGGGTATCATCTGCATAGCAGTGAAACCTCAGCCCATGCCTTCTTACAATGTCTCCGAGGGGTAGCATGTACACCGTGAATGACATGGGTTACAGCACTGAACCCTGAGGCACCCCACATAACAGAGGAATTGGGCCTGAGGAATAAACCCCAGACACCACTCTCTGTATTCTACCCGTGAGGAAAGATGTAAACCACCTGAGGACTGTTCCCAACAGTCCATAGATATGCCTCAGGCATCCTATCAACACCCCGTGGTCCACAGTGCCAAAAGCTGAAGAGAGATCCAGAAGAACCAAGATGGTGAGGTTCTTCTGATTTCTCACCATCAGATCACTGAGCACCCAAACCAGAGCTGTCTCGGTACTATGTCTCTTATGAAAACTGGACTGGAATGGTTCATAGATGTCATGGGTGGTCAAATGGTCTTCCAGCTTAGCAGCCACTACTTTCTCAATTACCTTTCCTAAAAAGGGAAGGTTAGAGATAGGCCGGTAGTTTGCATGGCAGTCGGGGTCCAAGGTAGCTTTCTTCAAGAGTGGTGTCACCACCGCCTCTTTCAAGGAGTTAGGAAACTCTCCAGATTCCAAGAAGCACCAGACTATCTGCGCAAGGACTGAACCGATGATATCAATACAACCCAAAATTAGGGAAGTTGGTCCAGGGTCCAAATTACAGCATGTAGGGTGCACACCCTGGATAATCCACATGACATCCGTGAACTCCAGTCGACTGAAGGTACTCCAGGAAGGCCGAGGTAAAGTGACCCCATACTGATCGAAAGCAACACTCACAGAGTATGCTGGCTGGAGTACCTCCCTGATGTCAGCCACCTTATTTGCAAAGAATCAAGAAAGCTCATCGCACTCTAATTGCGAGAAAGCTTTCTGAGCATGTAGACAGGCTAGGTTGCAAAGTCTGTCCACAGTTTGGAAAAGCTGAGCTGGTCGATTCTGAGCAGCTGCAATCTCCCCGAACAGGAATTTTGTCTTCTTACAGATGATTGCAGATTGATAGACTTGATAATGGTCCATCAACCTAAGGTGGTCGGTATCAAGGACATACTTGTGCCAGCAGTGCTCTAACCTTCATCCTAGTCTCTGCATCTCCTTCAAAGTCCCATCAAACCAGGGGGACCTGGGGCGAAGGGAGCGAGGGCGAACACGGACTGGAGCAATAGAATCCAGAGCCGCTGAGACAGCTGAATTCTATCATCTCTATAATCGGAACGTTATTGCGCACACAAAACTGTTGCTGTGGTTACTTTTTCCCTGAGCATGATTGTTTTCGTGGCAACAAAACATGTTGCTGCAATCAAAAAATTATAAAAGTTTAAAATACATATTTGTGGGCCACCTAGTAAAAAAGCAATGCCAGAGGCATGTATCTCAGGGCCCAATTAGGTAAACACAACTGTTGGTGTTTACCAAAAGGCATTTTCAGCTACAATGTTTTTTTCTCTGTCGCTAACTGAAAAACATGGTGGCAGCAGCATGACAACAATTTTGGGGGACTCGACAACAAAAATGTGATCGCAAAAGTTTTCGCAGTGCACATATACATTTTTCCATAGACTATAATGGGACATGAAAAAAATGGAATAACTTTTGAACGGAGCAATATTTTTTCACCAAATCTTCAAAATCTACCAGTTCAACCCAGGCCACATGTATACCAATAAATCTGAAGCCACTCAAAGGCATTCTCAGTCCATTATGGCTTACCAAAGAATTTGCAACAGACGTGATTTTTTCACTTTTTGAGCATGCTACACTTTCACAACTGTATATCCAACTGGAACGAAACTTTCTAGATCCAGATATCTGTGATAGGCAGTTCCACATTCCAAATTTCAGGCAAATCAGACAAACAGTTGCAAAGTTATTAAAGTGCAAACTTTGAGGTTTAACATAGACATGGCTGTGCAACTCTAACTATAGTGACACTACCATGCCACTATAATATATATTTATTTATTTCAAGAGTTTTACCAGGAAAGGCATACTGAGCAAAGACTGCTTGTTTTTAGATGCATGCTGGGGGACAGGGAAGGGGACAAAAAACAATAACTGTAACATAGCAATAAATGTAATAGTAGAATACAGCAACTCCACTCGCTGAAACGCAAAAACGTGACACAAACTGAAGCAGAAAATTGCCAGGCACTACATTAATGTATGTCCACTGTGCAACATGCATGTGCATGTTTCCAGCTCTATGCAGCGCTTCAAATGGATAAAAGTGAAGCATAGTTTCTGAAGTAAAATTACTCTTTATCCTCATTGTTCTTTCATTGTAAGTTGCACACTATTTAAACAATACTTCCATTGCACTTGCTATGTTACAAGAGTAGTAATGCACTTAAATGTCGGGCTCTACTAGTGAATTAATGCCTGGTTGGTGGTTGGAGGCACTCGGCCTAAGGCCCATGCCTCAACCTCCCCCCCCAACCAGCCCTCCTTTGTCGTGGAGTAATGCTTACATAATATGCACAGTAACAGTAGAAATTACATAAGTTTAAGTTGGTTACATAGTTACAGTATCAAGTACACATAGCAAGTGAGCTTAACATTTGAAAAAATTAACCCAACATGCAAAGAGAGGAGGAGCATGGTAAATACAGTTTCAAATAAGTGCATGGTTGAGTTCAGCAATTTTTACTAGGAGACAGCATTTATATTATTATATATATCTCTATATCTATATATCTCTATATCTATATATCTATGCTTTACTCTCACCTCTCAGCCTCTAGCTCCTTTGACTGCCTTGACTAATGATTCTTCCCTCATGGCTGTTTTTACTGTTTTACATCCTCCTCCTCCTCCTCTGCTCCTTTCTTGACAAAGACATCTGAGTACTTCTAACTACTCTAAGTCTGCTCCCCTCCCCATATCTCCTCCTACCCTTCCCACCTTGACCATTCCTCCAATGTTTTGTTTTTTTCCTGTGATGTACTGTATTATACTGGCTTACTGACACCTTTATAATTTGCTGATCATTCTATGTAACATGTCTTGTTTGTTTGTACATTGATGGCGTGGAACCTTTGTAAAAGAGCCATAGGCTCAAAGGTAATAATTCCTAGAACAATAAACTAAATTAAACTAAACTATATATAATATATATATATATATATATATATATATATATATATATATATATATATACAATATTCAAATCTTTTCTCTAGTTAATAGTAATAGATCTTGGCCCCAATATTCAGATGAAGCCATTTTCACTGCACAAGTCATAGCATTATACAGGAAAAAGCTAGCGACCATCAGGGAGGCACTTTCATAAAAGCAGCATGCCCTATCCAGCATGCACTGCCTGTATGAATATCAGACTGTAGTAGCACCATGCAAAGTGCATGTACCTGATCCACCACAGCCCCCTGCTGGCGAGAGACACCAAGGAGCAAAGGAGGACAGTGCATTCCAAATGGTCTGCTGCCTTTGCTCCTGGATGTCATATTCAGAGGCTGGCATGCTAATGACCAAATATGCCATGCATGGTACTGAGGGGACATTTGCATAATATTACGTGGCCATCAACTGCTCTACATAATGCTTCTGTACATTTGCATGCATTGAGGCTTTGTACAGGGCTTCAGCTACAGCCGCCATCCTCACCTGATCCCCTTTCACTATGGATAAATCCCAGCCAGTCTAGTGGCACCCCTTCCCCCGATCCCATTGTGAACTGTAAAATTACCCTTGAAGTCTAGTGGTACTACCCACTGTCCCTGATTTCTGTTGATGACTGAAATATCCCTGGTGAGCTAGAGGTACCTGCCTCAATTTCACTGATTACTGAAATATCCCTAGCAGTCTAGTGGTACCCCCCTCCCACCCTGATCCCTGATGTAGTAATATACCTACATTATTTACTGCTCCACGGAGAACGACCTAGGGTGGGGTCCTTAAATATCAAGGCACACTGCCCTTGTGGGTGCCAGATTCTGAGCAGGGCCTCTCTGATCTCTTCTCCTCAACTAACCCTGCTTACATACTCCGTTTGAAGGATGGCTGCTGAATGCAAATCCTACATTGCAGGCACAACCTAAAACAAGCCACCATTAGTTACAGGCTCCCCAGCATGTGGAGCAGTGTCCCTGCCATTACCATCACTTCCCTTCCTTCTACACCAGCAACAGACTGATAAAGGCATACTTCACCCCCCCAATGTTCTGCCACAACTGCCCCAGACACTACTCTGCCCCGGACTAGCAAGACTGAGCTGAAATGCAAGTCTGTGCAACATTCTTTGTACCAGGAAGCTCAGTAGTTCCTTATGTTCTTCTCTTGTTTAAGTACTCAAGATTTGCCTGCACTGTGTTCCTGTGTGTACTTTACCCTGTTGGTAAACAGAGTGTCACATTGTAAACACATTTTTGCATGCTCTACAGTGTAACATTGTTCTAGGTTTTATGTATGTGAATTTACTTATTCCCTATCTTTTCCCTGTTCCCTCCCTCTCCCCAGGTTGCAACTGGAAACAAGTTGTCTGGGCTCTGCTTACCAACCTGGTAAAATATGTTTAGAAATATACATATAGATAGATAGAGAGAGAGAGAGAGAGAGAGAGAGAGAGATAGATAGATAGATAGATAGATAGATAGGTATACCGTTATAATGGCAAAGTAAGCACAGCGAATCCATTACAGTGACAGCTGTACACCGACAGCAACTACAGCAAAAGGGAGTTAATGGTGACAGGTGTGTTATGTCAACAGGTGTATCAGATCCCCGAGTCCTACAGGGAAGAAGCTGCTCATTGTTGACGGGTTCATTTTTCTGAAGGAACTGAGCTGGAGAACCGTAAATGTCAAGTTGCAAGTGCGATCATACTGGTGGGTGGTGGTGTCTGTTATGGTACTTAGCCACTATTCTGCGCACTGTATGTGGGTGGTGGTGGAATGTATATGTGGCTATCACTGTATTATATGGTGTCTGTGAGTGTTTGAATAAATGTCATCTTTACATGCAGTCCTGTGCCTTGGTTCTGTTGTAATGTATCTGTGTGGCTGGGGGGGACTGCCCTATACTCCACTCTGTGTGCGATGTGGAGTTAGTTATCTTTAGTTTGGGGTGGGGGGTGGTGTAACATCATCTATTATAGTGTTTGTTTGTGTATTTGTCTATCGTTTTGTTTCCATGCCACCGTGGGGGTTGTCGCTGTAATGGTGTCGCTGTAATGGATGTCAGTGTATTTTCTGTCAAAGTGGCATGGTGGAATCGATAGATAGATAGATAGATAGATAGATAGATAGATAGATAGATAGATAGATAGATGGATGGATGATGGATGGATAGACAGATAGATATAGATACAGATATAGATATAGATATAGATATAGAGTGAGAGAGAGAGAGAGAGAGAGGAAATACTGGTTGAGCAACCATGTGCAACCAGCCTGTGCTGCCACAGAGGGGTTCTGCTTACACAGTGTTAGGTAAGTTACTTTTTCTATTACTTTCTATTACATTTGGAAATTTGTTCCAGGAAGCTCAGTGCAGTCACTAGCAAAGATGGAGAAGTACTAGAAAAAGTAATACACCTTACAATTATAGTTACTTATTTCTTTTTGTACAAAAACAATACAAAAATAATAAATATCTATAACAGATTACATTTTTTGAAAGTAATAGGTTAGTTACTAGTTACTTTCAAATAAATGTAATTAGTTAAAGTTATGTATTACTTTTGTTTAAAAATACTTAAGTAATTGTAACTGTAAGGTGTATTAATTTATCCAGTACTTCTCCATCCTTGCTAGTGACTACACAGAGCTTTTTGGAACAAGTTTCCAAAAGTAATAGAAAAAGTAACTTACCCAACACTGTGCTTGTATCAGACCTTGAGAGGGAAGCTTGAGAGGGCCGATGTAGTCAGAAGCCTAAGGTGGTAGCACAGGCTGGCTGTGCGTGTGATTGCCAAACCAGCATTTTTTATAGTGTATAGTTTTTAAGTTTTAGGTTTGATGCACATGTACAACAAACCTTCTGTTATAAGCAGAAGGGGATTTCAGAGGTGTGTCTCTGTGAGCCTACTGCAGTTAAAAACTGTAGGGGCAAAGCAGTCTAGACCAATAACCATGCACTTTAACTATGACACCACTCTTCTTCGGCTGAATGCACTTCAAAAGAACCAAGCCAATAAATTAGAGGGCTTCAGTCATTTGATGTGAATGAAGCTATTCAACAAATAGCTGATGGGCTGTCAACACCAGAAGCCTGTCATTAAAATCAGCAGCAGTGACAACCTGAACAGACTACATCAGAAAACTGAGGGGAGAGCAACAGAAAGTTTGAACTGTGTTGTGCCAGTCTTTATTATTTTATTACTGTTAAAGGTTTTCCTGCCTCTTCTGCCTAGTCTGTAGGCAGTTTGAAACTGGCCATGATGTCTCAAATTACAGCTTTTTTTCCTCCTAAACTAGCAAGTTTTCTAAAGAAAAATTAACCCTTGCCTGCCCCTCTATAGTATGGAAGTTAATCTCCTTACTGTGGCAACTTTTAAATAGGGGGAAAAAATAATAATACATCTCTGTTTCTCTCCACCAGCAAGTGTATATTGCAAACAATGTTAACCTAGGCAAAGACACATATTCATTCTAAACTTTTTTGTGTCTATATTACATAAATGCCATTTTAAAGGTGAACCCACACTTATAGAACTGTGGGTATATGGATGTCACCAACTTTTGCAATCCTCTCCTGCCCCCTCCCTCCATTTCTTTTTTTGCTACCCCTCCTTGCATAACTCTTATGTTCCCCTCCCCATGCATTAGCCATCCATACCCCTTCCCTGTATGCTACCCTTACCCCTCCCTTTTTAGCTCTTCATATATACCAAGACCGGCCATCATCTGAGTGATGCATAGATCTTGACAGGTTATGATATTACATATATTGACATTCAATAAAAAGAATAACTGGCAGATCCCTACATGTATTTTATTTTTTCTTGTGCACAACTGTTTTCTTGCCATTCTACCTGCAGTGATCCCAGTATTTGCCTTCTGTCCATGGTGATCCTCTGCACCAGCTCTCTCCTAGCCTCAAGACAGTTACTATTCTCCTAAATGACCTGTCTATTCAGTACCCTTGATATCAGTTTAGGTGTTAAAAAAACAAAATGGATTTTTTCCCAAAGTGAATCTGTCACACGGCGTTGTCCATAGCATCCTGCAAGAGGGCTGTTTGCTGTACCCCAACATTCCTTGCACTAGCAGCCCAAGTGCCCATGTAACATCTGAGGATGTACTGGTGCAAAGCATCAAACCTTTGACATATGCTTGTTTTATTTAGTTTTTATTAAAAAAAAAGGTGTTTTCATAGTGCTCACGTGGAAACAGGGGACATGACGGCAGTTTCAGTTCAGAACTTGAACACATGCGCACTGCAGCACTGTGAAAAAACAGCAGCTGCCTGATTTCCAAACAGCTGGAATCTAGTTGTGCCACAGAAATGTACAACTGCATTCCATGACTTTCAACTGTGGCACAACAAGGTTTAAGCTTACATGGAAATCCATGCAGAACAAACCCTCATGATGAGATATATATATATGGGATATGCAGGGGTTCAGTGTGTGATAATGCATTTATCTTGTACAGTTTCCAGTGACCTCAAGTAACCTCATGAGTGCTGAAGGCACGAGTGAGAGTTACGAGAAGTCACTGGAAACTGTGCAAGATACATGCATCATCACACACTGAACCACAGCATATTCCATTTATGCAACAGGTTTGGATGTTGTGTGACTGTTTTGATTTTGCTAGGTGTAAATAATTTGTAATAAAAGGGAAAAGAAAATTGAATTTCATGCTGTTTTTGCTAATTGTAAAAAAAAATGGTATCTATAAATAAAACTCCACTAATCTTTTAGATATGTTTGTGCTGAACATTTTTCATGCTCTCAGTACCGTGCTATCATTTTTTGTTTTAAAGTTATTCAAATTTGTCAAAAAAGTGAATATAAAATTACATTTTCTTCTGTTTTCTTGCTAATTATAAAAAATATATAAGGTATCTATAAATGAAACACCACTCATTTTGTAGATCATTTTGTGCTGAACAATTTTCGGGCTCACAGTACCATGCTATATTTTTTCATTTTAAAGTTATTTCTGTTTGAATATGGTTAGTACTGCTTCTAAGGCCGAATATTCTGAATTAATTCTGAACAGAACTGTGTAGATAAATGGGATACTATGGTGATAAATACATTTATCACCATAGTATCATAGATAAATGGTTTTATTCTACAGTTTTTATCATGACTCCTGTTGCATAAATATATATATATATATATATATATACTTTGTTGTGTATTACGTGATGATGGCACCTCAGTAGACAGACAGACAGACGGATAGATCAGAAAGATAAGCTACAGGCTTATTAATGGCAAATAACTTCCAATTTCTTTTTGTGTAATTTACAAAATTAGTCCATGCTTGTCTTCTAGGGCAGTATAGTATTTTACATAGAAACATAGAAGTTGACGGCAGATAAGGACCGCAAGGCCCATCCAGTCTGCCCATTTCTTTTTCTACCTTATAAATGTGCCTTCGGCCTTTGCTCTGTCAGTGACCTATCTATTCATAGTCATTTGTATTGCTCCCTTATGCCTATCCCATGCCTGTTTGAAGCCCTGCACTGTATTCATAGCCACCACTTCTTGTGGTAAGCCATTCCATGCATCCACCACCCTTTCTGTGAAAAGAATTTCCTCACATTCCCCCTTAATCGGCCTCCCTCTAATCTCATGCTGTGTCCTCTTGTCCTGCTATTTTTCTTATATTTAAACATGTTAGACTCTTTCACCTTGTTTATGCCCTTAAGGTGTTTGAATGCCTCGATCATATCACCTCTCTCCCTCCTTTGCTCAAGGGTATACATATTGAGCTCCGTTAATCTGTCCTCATATGTCTTCTGATGCAGTCCCTGCACCATTTTGGTTGCCCTTCTCTGGACTGCCTCAATTTGAATTAATGTCCTTGTGAAGGTGTGGCCTCAATACTGCACGCAGTACTCCAGATGGGGCCTAACCAGTGTCTTGTACAGAGGATTATTACCTCCCTCTTACAACTTGTGATACCCTACTAATACACCCTAACACCCCTAGCCTTACCTACTGCTTTGAGGTCTGCTTGGATGATTTTAGGTCATCAGTGGTGATGATGCCCAAGTCTCTTTCTTCCTTTGTGACTGCTAACAACTCCTCCCAGCCTATAGGTGGCTTCAGGTTTCTCTTCCCTATGTGCATGATTTTGCACTTCTTTGCATTAAATCCCAGTTGCCACTCTTCTGACCATTCTGCTAGTTTATCCAGATCTCTTCTCATTCTGCCCACCCATCTGGATCATCTACTCTGTTGCAGATCTTGGTGTCATCTGCAAACAGACAAGCCTTACCCTCTAGTCCATCTGCAAGGTCACTAATGAAGATGTTGAAGAGGACTGGCCCCAGGACTGATCCCTGAGGTATCCCACTTGTGACTTGCATCTCTTCTGACTGTATACCATTTACCACCACTCTCTGTTTTCTGCCCGTCAACCAGTTTGCCATCCAGTTGACCAACTTCTGACCCACCCGAGCCTACCCAGCTTATTTATCAATCTTCTATGTGGAACAGTGTCAAAAGCTTTGCTGGAAGTCAAGGTAGGCGACATCAACTGCTCCCCTTGGTCCACCACTCTGGTTACCCAGTCAAAGAAATCTATGAGATTAGTTTGACAGGACCTTCCTTTGTAAACCCATGCTGTCTTGGATCCTGTGCCCCTATGGATTCCAGGTGTTGCACTATCCTTTCCTTAAGGAGTGCCTCCATAATCTTGCCCACTACTGAGGTAAGACTGACCGTCTGTAGTTCCCGCCTCCTCCCTGCTACCACTCTTGTGGAGGCGGGATCACATAAACCCTTCTCCAGTCTTCTGGGACCTCTCCTGTGCTCAGAGACTCACTAAACAATTCTGCTAATGGCTCTGCTAGTTCCTCCTTTAGCTCCTTAAGTACCCTGGGATGTATGCCATCAGGTCCCATTGCCTTATCCACCCTGAGCTTAAGCTCTTGTAGGACCCTTTCTTTTTGTGAAGGGAGTAGTGCTCACCTCCTCCCCGTGTCCATGATGCTGAGCTGTGGCCCTGTCCTACCTTCTCTTCAGTAAATACTGAGCAAAAGTATCTATTTAGGATAGATGCCTTTACAGGGTCCTCCTCCTCCACATGCTCCTTTTCTCCATTAAGCTAGCAATACCCCTCTGGACTTTCTCCTTTCACTAATGTATCTATAGAAAGTCTTGTCACCTTCTTTACTGTTCGTGCTAGTGTTTCCTCAGTTTGGGACTTTGCCTGCCTTACTGCCTTACCTGCTTCCCTTAGGGCAGTTTGGTATGCCTCCCTATCTTCATCCCGCTGTGTTCCCTTATATTTCCTGAAGGCCAGCCTTTTGGCTCTGACCTTTTCTGCTACTGTATTTGAGAACCAAAGTGGTTTCCTTCTTCTTTGCACTTCCTTTTCTGTCTAACACAATGGGATGTTGCTTCAAGTATTGCATCTTAATGCTTGCCCACTTTGCCTGTACCCCTCACCTGTGTTTCTTTTGCCAGGGCTAGCTTAACTCTGTAGGCCATCTTATCAAAGTCAGCTCCTCTGAAGTCCCATATTTTTGCCTTGGAATGGGATGATTTAGATGTAGTAGCCAAACTGAACCATACCATGTGATGGTCACTGGCCCCCAGGTGACCTTCTACCTGGAGATCTGTGATCCTTCTTTGTTAGTCAGTACTAGATCTAGGATAGCCCTGTCTCTTGTGGGTTGCTGTACCAGTTGTTTGAGGCCCTCCTGCAGGGAATCCACTATGAGTCTAGTTCTGGCAGATGTTCCTGCTGGTATTGACCAATCTGTATCTGGCATGTTGAAGTCTCCCATTATCAGAACCTCCCTTTAGCTGTCATGTTTTGTATATCTTCTAACAGTAATGTATCTATGTCCTCCCTCTGGTCTGGGGCCTGTAGACAACCCCAGTTCTTATGGCTGTCCCATTTCCTGTTTCCAGGGTGACCCACAGTTCTTCTGGCTCCTTATGTGTATTCTGAATTTCTGTAGCTTTGATATTTTCATTAACATACAGGGCCACTCCTCCCCTTTGCACCCTCGGTCTCTTCTGAACAATACATAGCCAGGTACTGAAGTCTCCCAAGTGTGGTTACTGGTAAACCACGTCTCACTAATTGCTACTATGTCCAGTTTAGCCTCTGACATTATTGCCTGCAGGTCTAGGATCTTATTTCCCAGGCTGTGAGCATTTGTGTACATGATTTTCCATTGGCCAGATTTTGGTGTGTTAGTTGTTGGGTGAAGTTTGGCATTACCCTGTGCATCGTAGGGGGAACAAACCTTTTTCTTACCTGGTGATGCAAATGAGCGGCAAACATGCTGAATTCCTGTTTGACCACTAGCTGAGGGGAGGGTGTTCTTCCCATTCGACGTATGGGGCTGCACCTCTCCCCATTTGCTAGTTTAAATATTCTGCAAAGACGTCAAACTTCTGCCCCAATGCACTGACTCCTCTTTAGTCAGATGCAGTCCATCAAGTTTAAAGAACTTTCGCTCCCAGAACTGTTGCCAGTTCCCTACAAATCTGTGTCCCTTTTCCTGGCACCAGTCCTTGAGCCACATGTTTAGTTCCCCTACCTCCCCTTCTCTGACCTTCCGTCCATCTGCTCCCCTCTCCCAGACTGGCAGGATCTCAGAGAAGGAGATGCCGGATGAAATAGATGATAGTTTGTCACCCAGCCTAGTCAGGTGTTCCTTGGTCTCCACAACTGACCGGCTGGCGAGATCAGTAGTCCCTATGTGTACTAGGACATCAATGTTTTCTCCTGCCTTTGAACAATTTTAGCAATGCGGTCAGTGTCTCTCCATGCTGATGTACCTGGGAGACATCTGACCATCACCCCTGGCTGGAGATGGGTATCAACTCCCGAATCATGGAGTCTCCTATGATCAAAGTTTTTAGTTTCCTTTGTGCTTGTTTAGTTTTGGTTCCTGATTTGGGTGAGTTTTGTTGTGCTAGCTCCTGTGCCGCAGTGTCCTGCTCTGCAGTGTCTTCTGCCTCTTTATTTGATTTCAGAGATAGAGGCAGATACCTGTTTGTAGTGTTTATATGGTTTTGGAGGTAATGTGTTGGAGAGCAGAGAGTGATGGGGCACCTGATTTGCTCCTCCTAACCACCTGCCAACCTCCTGGACCAACTACCTCTCTTGATCGAGGTTTTTCTGTTGGATGCTGGGGAAATGGCGGGTGGTTCTTATAATGTATTTCCTCGTCAATATGAAATTTAGGCGTGCAATCTCTGCCCATGCTGCCGGAGCTGAGCCCTAAGATCTCCAAAGGCCCAGCATGTAGGACAGTGTCCTAAATCCTGTAAGACTGTCCTTCTGAAAATTGTTCCACAGTACCTGCAGTTAATGAAATCCATTCCAAATAAGTTGCTGGGTTTGTAACCTAGTCAGAGTAATTAGAATGAAAAAAAAGGAAAAAATGCAAGTAATGGTTTAATTGTGCTTTGTTTAACTTGTTATAACAAGTTAAATTAGTACCCTGTAAATGATATCACCTTGTGGGCCCCACTGATCCGCCCTTTCTGCTCTGCCACAGGATATGTCACAACTGTGGCACCATAAAAGGAGTGTAGCATGGGGTGGTTGGGGATGGGGTGGGTGGCTGGGCCTTCCCTGCCTAAAAGAAGAACCACGGACGAAAGAACAAGGAGGTAAGAGCAGAAACAATCAGTCAACAACAAATGCAGTAACCCTGAAAGCTTATCCTAATGTTAGATAAAACTGTAAAACCTGTAAAGCACCACCTGTAATAATTTCAGAGAAGATATATCCTGTAAGAAACACTTTGCTCCAGAGAAAAATAAAGCAGTAACAGAAGATATACCTTGCAAAGACAATTTGAATCAGAAGATTACAGCAGTAATCTGTTAGCACACCTGTAGGCACACCTTGTAGAAAAAGGTATACCAGCAACAACAATTTGAATCAGAGAAAAAATAAAGCAATGAAATGTTAGCAACAAACAGTAGCAATCCCTGTGAGTAAAAAATTAAAACACCACCACACAGTAAATCTGCTTAGCCAAACTAAGTCTTAATCCTTCTCCCTTGCTCTGGTAAGTTTCTCTACTCTGCCTTTCAAGCAGTCTTAGAAGGAAAGAGCTCAGGTGAAGCTAGGTGCCTTGGCCAGCAAACCAAGTCTTCTACCTCCTACCACCTAAATTCATTCATGCACTATTCAAATATTAGTCCTGTTGCATTTGTATTTCATTTTTAATATTCCTTTTCTTATTTTTAATAAATGCAGTCTCATCAGAAGCACGGCACTAACCAAATCTCATTATTTTTTCTTGAGCAATCCTAAAAACTACATTCTCCAGTTAGCCGTGTTCATAGAAAAATGAAAAAGAGCACAACACCCTGTTTCTCCTGCCCTCAGGTCAACCACCTTCCTTATTACAAGGAACTTGACCATGTGGAGTTAGTTACATTAGTAATACAGGACCACTTGACTCGCATACAAGTCAGGTTTTAAGATGACAGAACAAGGTGTTGGATAGAAGGACCAGTTTGTAAGTGCATAATCATTGTCCAATTCCTGACCCATCCTGGCCTAATACAGTATTTGATTCTTTGCACTTTCCGCTAATCATTTGCCAGACTTTCAAAAAAAGAATGCTGTGGTATGTCAGAGATGATTTTATTAGCTGCAGCCTGAGGACTGGAGCTTCAAAAGTGTGAGAGAGATGCAGCACAAGTTGAGAATGTAAGGACTTTAGTGGTCATAGCAAAATGCTGCTGGGTTTTTGAAAAATGGCTGTTGTTTCTGGGGAAATTCCTGTTGATCAAGTCCCACACTGAGTCAGGCATCATGAAGGCATGTGTGCCCCAATGACATAACTACTGGGTTCTCCAGTCCTATAAGACACACCAAGTTATTGCAAAACAGACTTTAGCTCAGAGAATAGCTTTCTTTTTTTTAACTATCTTGCAAGAATAGTCTTGAAAAATGAACACTCTGTGCCCATTCCCAGGATAACTCACTTTTCTCTCTCTGGTGGTTCTTAAGATATAATCCTTGATGGTGTACCTCAGAAAGTTAGTGACAGTGGTATGGAGGGGATGGGTACCCTGCCATGGTCTAGCAGTGAGAGATTGGGTAGCGCATCACTAAATAGCCACATCTTGAGAACTTACCATACATGTCAAATTTTGCACAATTTCATGGAACCATGCCAGAGTTATTAAGGTGCTAAGATTGGGGTTTAACACTGACCACTGCACGTAACCCTAACTATACTGGTGCTACCATGCAAGTATATCCATATATTCATTGGACTGTTGTTTTGTAATACCTTGTAACTCTCCCAGATAGCACCTGAAAATAAGTGTGCTTAACTGGTCAATAAAAAGCTAAATAAATATTTTATATATATATATATATATATATATATATATATATATGTATATATATATATTACAATCACATATATATTACAAACACTGCACTAGTTCATGTATTAGGGTTGAAGTGCAAAGCATTGAAAGAAGGATAGTGAAAAGCTTCAGGTGAAAAATCCTGCAATGTCTGGATGGCAAGTTCTTGAGATGTGGGAAGTTTTGTGATGGCCACTTAACCAACTTTCAAGATCTGAAAAAAATCAAAAATATATAAAACCGCCACTTTTTCCTCTCAATTGCAGCCAGGTCTGTCTTGAATTTAGTTCTGAAATTTTTACAGCAGCTATGTCTTGTCCCAAGGGTATGCCTTTTGAAGGTTTTGTGAAAAAAAATATTAGTCGGTTCTAGAGTTATAAGGTTTTAAAATTTGGCTTCTCAGAATGCTTTGTAGGGTTTTGAGATAACCCCCTGACATAAACCAAAAATTCTTCATTCCTAAGCCTTTTTAGGTCAAGACTATTTGTGTTATGGGTCATGAGAAAATATTTTTACATCATGATTAGGGCTGGATGAAATTTATCTTCTGCCAGCAAAATTCTGATGAAATGCTGATTTTCTGAAATTTCACGACATTCCAGTGAACATTTTGCAAACTTTGACCAAAATGTTGATTTCAGTTATTTCCATCTAATTCAAACAGTATTTGTCCAAATTCCACCAAGTGTAGTGTGGTGACTTTGCCAATGCCCATACAGAAGTGTACCAGGTTTCAGATCTCCATCTTTAAAGACGATTGCGTTATATGCCTCCTAACATTTGGAAATTGAAACATTACAGTTAACAATTATGTAAACTAAAAGTGTTTGTCCAAATTGCACTAAGTTTTTTTTTACAGTGACTTTACCAGTGCCCATACATATGTGTGCCACATTTCAGGTGTCTAGATTTAATGTTGACTGAGGTATAAGCCTCCAAACTTTCATACATTTTAAAATTACACTTCACAGTTACGTAATCTGCTGAATTTTAAGGTCCTATAAGTTTAATTAAGCAATAAGTCATGGTGGGGTTTTGGGGGTCCTAGGTTTACCCCATGGACAGGGGCATTGTGAGGCATGAGGCAAAGCTGAGTGCTTTCGGACCCTTGACCGTGGGGTAAACCTAGTACCACCAACATCCCCGGAGTGCCTTATTTGCTTATATAAAATGGGCCTATAGGTAATTTTTTAGAAACAAACAGTCTAAAAGTTTTCAAAGCAACAAAAAAATATAATAAAATGTTGCTAAATAACATAAAATAGTCCCTCCACAAATGTTTTTCATCTGTCAGTCATCTGTCTTTCTTCACATTCAATACATTGTGTGATTGTTTATCATAGAATAGAAGCATTCAAAGCTCTGCATTATTCCAGTAGTAGAATGCTCCCCCCACCACTATACACATGGAATGGTAACATGGAATACATGAATGAAGAGGCTGCCCAACCTACTGCAGAAGCCATCCCTTTGTCCAGGATCCCCCTTCCCCCCATGGCCATATGTCCAGAGGCTGCTGGGAACCAGCCCAGGGGAGTGTTCAGCAGCCTCTGGACATGGGCTAGGATAGAGCAGCTAACACCTTTAAAGCTTTAAAGGGGGGTGCCAAGGGGAGGGGAAGACTATAGCAGCTGGCTGCCCAAGCTTCAGCCTTCTTGTTCTTCCTCCCCTTGGATCAATGGTTCCAGCTCCCAGATGTGGTGATTCAGGTAAGGTAGCTGGGGCCTGGGGGAGGGTCTTCTGGATGCATCTAGGCTCCTGCTTTGTCCTTTAGGCCAGTGGCCTGGAGCCTGGGTTGCCTGGGGGATTAGCCTGTTTTAAAAAAAAAAAGTAAATAAAATGAGAGGCTGTGGAAGTACCTAGCACCCAGGTATTAGACTTTGGTCTGAGTCAGAGGGATAACTGGTTGACCATGGCCCAGGAGCACCCCTCTCGGTAGCTAAGGAAGATGGGGAACTTTGGAGGCCATGGGTTCTTGCCCTGCTTTGGGATGTCGTGTCATTCTTTCCCACTGCATTCTGCAGCACATAGGATGGCGGCACTTCCGTGGGCTTCCCTTCCCTCCCCTCCTACAGCTCTCCACAGTTGCCAGTATGGATAGATTGCTAGGCCTACCTGTGCTGCTGGGGTTCAACATTGCTGCTGTAGCCTCATTCCTCTGCTGTGGTGGTTGGCAAGCAGGTGGCTGGTGGGGGAAGAGGGTCCACTGCCCTCACTTCAGTCTCCATCTCCTGGGCACCCTGGGTCTTGCCATGTGGCAGGGACCTACCACAATTTCAGCAACTGCAGCATCGGCAGTCCCGGCGTTGGACTTCCCCACACCATTGCCACACGAGGTGGTCAGAGGCAATCGGCCAGTTGACTGGGGCATCCGGGAGCCTGTACAGCTGTCAGGGTATCTTTTTCCCCTTCGGTGGGGTTTCGCTGGGCAGCTTCTCTCCTGGTCTGTAGCAAGTCAGCCTCCCATGCTGTGGGTAGCTCAAATAGCATGGGAGGCTCCAGCAATGGCCTGGGCAGCCTACTCAAGGGACTTCAGGGCCCAGCAGTACTTGGGGGGGCTTGCTGCTAGTGGAGGATTGGTTGCTGGGGAATGTCACGTGGCCCAGAGCTCCCCGTGAGATCGGGGCTCTGCTAGCAGGCAGCCCTTTCAGATCACGCGGGGAATGCTCACGACAGTCAGCCATACTGGCTGGGCCTGCGGCAGTTCCCCCTAACTTAAGCAGGGCTATGCCATGGGGCAGGCCTCGGCTGGCTCTTGCTGGGGCGTCTGGCCACAGGAGGCACAAGATCTGTTGCACTGGGGACTGGATGGACTTACCTCCAGTCCAAATAATAAAAAATGAAAACAAAAAATATATAATAAATAAAATATATAATAAACAAAAAAAAAAAACCCTGTATTGCCACACTTTGTCTGTGTGCCTCCAGAGATGGTGCCATCGTGGCCAATGGTGTAGCTATGGGGTAGGGTCTTTGGGGTATAAATAAACAGTGCAATGTGCACTTCATAAGGTCTTTTTGTCTAAAAAGAAAACAACAACAAAGAAGGGGATGTCTGGATGGGGAAGGTCAAATCCATGATGGACCCCTCATAGTTTTCCAGTGTGTTCAGGTTGCTTATGGCAACCACCCACAGGGGGCTCGGGTCCTATTTCCCAGTCATGGCAACTGCCTCCCTGGGGCCATGTTGGGTTAGTTGGTTAGGTGGGCAGTACCTTCCCAGCAGAGAGGGTCCCATTTCCATTGCAGGGGTTGGTCCTCACCAACGGGCAGTGCAAGTGGTGCACCTTTACTGCTAAGGTGTTGGGCGCAAGTGGGGCTCCCTGACGTCAGGGATTTTTGTGGAATGGTGCGATGTCTCAAGCAGTTTCATCTTTGGGCAGCAGCCAGCGTGGGCACACATCAGGTCCTTGTGCCCCTCTCCCCACGGGAGTAGAAGGACCCTGGCTCAGGGCCTGCCAGGGTGGGGGGGGGGCAGTTGGAGCAGTGCGAATCCTGCACAGACCTCCCCCCCATTAGGATATCACATAGAGAACTGTGTATCATCACTAACCATGTACTGGTGGGGGGGTGGTTTAATTGTCTTTTCAGATCGTGTCGGCAAGGAAGTGAGGGCTGACATCCAAAGCCACGGAGGCCGCAGAAGATAAGTTACAGTCTCTATACAAGAAGAATGGCATGGCCTGGGTGCGGGTGTGCCTGAAGTGCCTGGAGAGTGCCACTGTGCCTGATGGGAAGAAGAGAAGAGGGGTCCAGAAGCCACTGCCACCAGCAAAACTCTCTCACCCAGCAAGAAAGATGGGATCAGAGGGCCCCCAGGAGGAGGCCAACTGGGTAAAGCAGATTTTGGGGGTGGTACAGGGAGAGTTCTCGGCAGAGAACTCCCCCGATAGTGAAGCTGAGGTTGTATCCATGGCAGATTCTCCAGATTCTGTCAGCGGGGAATCCGGGAGGCCCCATGATGAGTCAGAAGGGGAGGAGTTAGAAGGTTGTCAGCCACTACCAGACGACAGTCAGTGGATGGCAACAGATCATCAGTTGAAACAGTTGGTGGACGTGGTAGTGGACTTAGTGTCGGAGATTAGGAATCGGACATCACTGGTGTCTGCCGGGGGGGGCTGGCATGGGCGTGGGCAGTCAGGCATCAGACTGGGTGGTGCCACCTGCCCCAGTGAATCCTTTTGTGGGGCTTGACTCCCTGGTGGGGACTCACCTGACCAACAAGGTCAGACAATAGATCAAGGGCTGGGATTATGTAGACATTTTTTCCCTGCTCAATTGCCCTGTCGATGATGCAGAGAAGAAAAAGGAGAAGGACAAAGGGGAAGAGCATGAAAAACTGAAGGTCAGGGTCCCCCAGTTATACGACAATTAGGTTGTAGCCTTCTTGATCTATGCCACTCTACTGCTCAAGGGTGATGGGAAAGAAGGGGTGAAAATCCTTAATTACATGCACTGCATTTCATTGATGCACCATAAGAAAGGTGGGGTAGCGCGGCTGGATTATGATGAAGAATTTCATCGGAGACGTCAGGTGGATCACGCCATCAGCTGGGGCAAGCTAGGCAATCTAGACATGCTTCTACTGGTGGATGTGATGCAGAGGGAGGTGCAACACACAGACAGCTGGCTCCCTATCCATGCCCCGGCACCACGAGTGGGGGACAGCAGCTCCCCCCAGCTGTGCTATGCATACAACCAGTCATCCTGCCCTAGCTGCCGGTTCAAGCACACGTGCTTGGCCTGTGGCCAACAGCACCTCTTTCTCCACTGCTCCTCCTCCAGGGGAGGCAGGAGCTCTGGCAGGGGTGGTAGGGGCAAGCATGGGAGGCCCCCTGTTGGCTGGCCTCCCCACTCTGGTACAGATAAGAAAGATTAAGCCATGGCTGGACCAGTACCCAGACAGAGCAGCCGCGCAATTGTAGGAAGCAAGGTTTTTGAAAGGCTTCAGGATCCCATACTCTGGTCCTCATCAGCAGCAAGAGGCGGAGAACTTGAAGTTGGCCAGAGACCTGCCTCACGTGGTCCAGAGAAAACTGGAAAAAGAGCTGCGTCTGGGGCAAGTGAGTGGCCCCTTTTCTGAACCACCACTGCCAAACCTACGGGTTTCTTCTATTGGGCTGGTGCCCAAGAAGGTTCCAAGGGAATACAGGCTGATTAATCACCTGTCGTACCCTGTAGGGGATTCGGTGAACAATCACATTGACCAGCAGTACACGTCAGTTCACTACCTGTCGCTCGACCGGGTGGTGGCAGTGGTGCAGGCTGCAGGGCCTGGTGTGCTGATGGCAAAGGCAGACATTGAGTCTGCATTCAGGCTACAGCTGGTGCATCAGGATGACAGGGACTGCTGGGCATGAGATTCAAGGCAGGGTACTATGTGGACAACTGCATGCCCATGGGCTGCTCGGTGGCCTGTGTGGTGTTTGAAAGTTTTATCATATTTTTACATTGGGTTAGAGCACGAACATCGAGCACTACCTCTACGACTTCTTGTTCACAGGCCCTGCACAGGTGTGTGGGGATTTCGGGGTTCCTTTGGCAAAGGAAAAATCAGAGGCCCCAGGAACTTCTCTCACCTTCCTGGGCATAGAAATTGATTCCATTAACAGGTTGTGCCATCTGCCACAGGACAAACTGAACCCCCTTAGGGCCCTGCTGGGCAAGATGACAGGGCACAAGAAAGTTTCTCTGAAGGAACTGCAGCAGCTAGTTGAACATCTTAACTTTGCATGCAGGGTCATACCCATGGGGTGGACCTTCATGTGATGGTTAGCTAGGAGAAGGGCGGGCTTTTCTAGACCCCATCAAAGGATCTGGGTCACTCAGCAGTTCTGAGAGGACTTTAAGTTTTGGCAGCTGTTCATCGATCACTTTAATGGGATGGTCTTGTAGCAGGCTCCGTGGGAAGGGACACCCCCTGGAATTGTACACGGATGCGGCGGGGGGGGGCTTGGGTTTCGGGGCTTATTTTTAAGGGCAGTGGTGTGCAGGCCAATGGCCACCAGCATGGCTGGAGACCAGGCTAGAGTAGGATATCACCTTTTTGAAAATTTTCCCAGTCATAGTGGCACTGTGCATCTGGGGCCCCAGGCTCAGTGACCAGGTCCTGCACTTCAGGTCAGACAACACGTGGGTAGTACATACCATCAATAGGCAGCTGGGGCCTTTAGGGCCTATGGGGGAATTTAGTGCGGGGTTTAGTTTTTAAATGTATGCTGCTTAACTTGACATTTCAAGCTATACATGTTCCAGGTATTGACAACGGCACTGCCGATGCCTTATCTCGCTCACAGTGGGACCGATTCTTCAGGCTGGTGCCAGAAGCAGACAAGGAGCCACAAGAGGTGCCTTCCTTCCTGTGGGAGGTGGTGAGCGACAAGCTTGGAAATGCATAGGTAACTCTATAGCACCCAGTACAAGAGATGTGTACTGCTGCGGGGTCGAACACTATTTAAACACACAAGAGGCCAAAGGGTGGCAGGATGTATGGCTCATTCCAGTAGATCAGCTGTGCAACTATGTCGTGTTAGGCAAGGCAGAAGGACTATCACTTGGGGTGATGGCCCACCACCTTACGGGGATGTCTTGGGTGAAGAGATCCATGGGGCTGGCAGACACCATGCGAGCCTTCCAGTGCGGAAGCTGCTGGAAGGTTGGTGCAGGGAGGCCATTTCTACCCTTGATACCAGGTGGCCTATCACACCGGGTAGATTACAGGCCATTTAGGGGGGTTCTATCTGCTGTCTGTATGGATGATCTATGTTCCTGGTCACCTTCTGTGGGGCCGTCAGGATTTCTGAGCTAACGAAATCCACGAGAGACCACAGCACCCCCAGCTTATGGTCACAGGATGTGGTGACAGTGGGGATCAGGGTCTTCCTGTTTCTTTGAAGGTCCAAGATGGATCAGAGGGGGTTTGGTTGCTGGCATGAAATTGGGGCCCCTCCCGGGGAGCAGTGGCATGTCGCCCGCAGGCTGGAGGAATACAGGAGATGCTGTCCCACATTAGGCAAGGCCTTCTTCAGGCACCAAGATGGCAGTGCAGTCACGACTTACCAATTTCGGTTCATCCTGCAGAGAGCGATCCAGGAACTGGGACTGACAGCAGAGGAGAATGGGACACACTCGTTCCGCATTGGGGTTGCAACAGCGGCCAGAAACAGGGGCTTATCAGACTCATAGATCTAGGCCTTGGAATGCTGGAAGTCTCAGGCATTCCTGTGTTATGTGAGACCACACTTGCAGTAATTGTTTATTGTCTCTTACAGGCCCCGGGGAAGACATGATGCACATTTGGATAATTGGCCATGTGTTCATCTGGTGGCCAGCTCAAAGGGCAGCCGGTCAGCCAGGGGGAAGCAACCTGTCTCTGCTATGAGAGGTCACACAGATTGCATGGTTAGGGACCAAGGGCTTGCGCTGGGAGGAGTTGCTTCCAAGCTTGCAAAGGAAGGCTGACCGGGGGTCCACATCGCAGATCTTGTCGATTCACTTGGGCCGCAGGAAGACAGTGAATCTGCTGTTGGCAATGAAGGATGATCTGCAGACCATCAAGGCTCAGTGGCTGGATACCATCATTATCTGGTCGTAATTGTTGATGAGGGAGCATTGGGCGCAGGCGGATAGGGTTCCCACACGGAACCGGTTTTGTCTGCACATCAACAAAGAAATGGGTGCATTTACGGGTCCCTGCGGGGCTCAGTACTGAGACATTACAACATCTACCGCACCTTATGAAAAAAGTTTAGCAAATAGGAAAGACGGGGGTAAGAGTTTCTTTGCCTACGTAAACAATAAAAAACAATCTCCTATAATAATTGGTCCCATTAAGATTAATAATGAGGAAATAAGAGATTTGTCATGAAATACTAATGTGGACCAATTTGTTTAATCTGATCACCATCACTAATTATTGCTTCCAATGTACACTGATGGAACTTATGTACATACTGTATATAATGTATGAGTTCTATACATACTGTATATAATACTTGAGTCTGAATGTGAACCCGACTGCTACCCCTTTATAAATGTTGCCATTGTAATACTGTGTAACTAATGTAACTACTGTATATAACTGTTTCTAAATGTCCTTTTCTGTAACTAACTCCGGGTCGCCCCTGAAAAAGGGACCATTGGTCTCAGTGGGCTTACCCGGTAAACAAAATCTAAATAAATAAATAAATAAGGCTATGGCCAATTAATTTAATAAATATTTCTGCTCTGTATTTAATCCAAAAGCTAAAACAAATAGATCCAATATCAGTAATGATGCAGCTGAAACAATGTTTTTTTCAAAAGCTGATATTCTGGCCAAATTAAACAAAATGAACATAAACAAAGCCCCAGGTCCTGGTAAGTTGCACCCTAGATTATTAAAAGAAATAAAAGATTGGTTGGTAGAACCCCTCTATCAGATCTTCAGTATGTCTTTAACTGAACACTTAGTACCAAATGACTGGAAAAACAGCTATAGTAACACTGATCTTTAAAAAAGGACAGCACGCTGAGATTTCAAATTGTAGGCCTATCAGCCTGTTACACGAGGTCCCTGCACCCTAACTGGTACCCCTAGAGGTACACTGTAGACAGCTAGTGCTTAAGCATATATAGTATATGGGTGCTGCCTATTGTCAATGGATTTCAGCAACTGCTGAAATCTTGTTGTAGTAGTACAGTTCAAAGGTCAAAAAAAGTTGTTGTACTATCGTTCTGATGTCACATCGATAGTACAACAACTTTTTAACTTTGACCTGCCACCTGATTAGCTCAAGCTAATCTCGATGTAAAAAATAGAAACAAACATGGTGGCGCGATTTGTGGCGGGCAGCACAGTCACACGACTTTCAAGTTCAGAGTCGGGACATGGACTAGAACCATACATGGTTCCTTTCGAAAAACTGTTTTTTTTATTTTTAAAAATAAGTGGTGCGGAAAAGTAAAGTAAGAAGCGGACTGATCATAAGTGGCAGCAGCCAGGCAAGGAGCGGCTTAGGAGCACCAGCAGGAAAGAGCAGCACCCAAAGTAATTATATCAATAAAATTATGTGAAGCTAAAAAAAACCACATACTATATAAAACAGTGGATGGCGCCATCACAACTAAACTCGTTCCCTCTCGGGATGTTGATGACATCAGCGAGACCTCTCAAGCTTCACTCTCGAGGTCTCTGATGTCATCAACTCCCTCAAGGGAAACACAGCCTTGTTGTGGATGGTCGTCCATCCACTATTCTATATGTTGTACTAACATATAGGGCTAAGGACATCTACCGTACAAGAGTAGATATCAGGATATGAACGCATATTGTTGTAATACACCTTGCTTGCTAATACATATATTCTTCTATGTATTTTCTGTGTATTTCTTACTTGTAAGATGCCAAGGCACCTGTGTCCTTGGAGTAATTATAATATGTAAGTCGGCATTGCCACCTTTCAATGATTTGTACCACTGCACTGAGTTATGTAAGACTCTGTATAAGAACTCTTTTGTTCATAAACTGATGACTACTACAACATTGTATAATGTTATCTTGGACCGTGAAGCCTCCTCTAATTTAGCCAATAGGGCTCATCTCTGTAACTAGAAATATTTCTATCTTACAGTGACCATAGTAATTATAATAGGTATATAATGTAATACACTAGTCTTGTACCTTGGAGATCCCAAGAGACACAAAGAAACCTCGAGGTAAAGGGAACGCTTAGCGCTGGCTCCAGGTTCGTATTGGTAAGAACTGCTTAGGGCAAATGTGATTTTTATCCTTTTAGTAGTAATAAACACGTTTATTACTCTTATGCAATGTGTCTGTGATTACTTGCATTCCCAGTATTGCCAAGAACCTGAAAGTGAGGTTTAGACCTCCTGACAAGCCTAACCAGTGTTCTGGGCAAAATCTTTGAATCATTACTAAAAGACAAATTGGAAAAAGATCTTGGGGGGAAGGGGGGACTAATGGATTTCACCCAGCATGGATTTAAAAAAAAAATAGATCATGTTTAACTGTGAACTTGTTTTTTTATGAACAAGCCAGTAAGCTGTTAGAGAACAATATTCCTCTAGATGTGATTTTTCTAGATTTCTGTAAAGCGTTCAATAAGATACCACATGACATTTTAATAAATAAAATGAGAAAACAAAAAATAAATGATACAATCATAAATTGGGTAGATGAATTGCTATTCAAGCGTACACAAAGAGTATGTGTTAGGGGACACTTAGCAGAACTAAGCCCAGTGAGCAGTGGTGTCCCACAGGGGTCGGTACTGGGACCATTATTGTTTTCCATCTATATTTCAGATTTGACCAAGAATCTTCACAGTACTATAGTAAAATTCGCTGATGATACTAAACTGGCAGCGCAAGTAAAACAGAGGAGAGATTTATGCTTGCCAATGACCTTAAGACATTGAAAATGTGGGTACAAAGCAATAAAATGACTTTCAACACAAGTAAATGTGTCATTATGCATATCGGTACTACAAATGTTCAAAAATAAGTCATCCTAAATAATCAAGTACTTTCATCAGTAGGAATTCATAGCAACTT
Organism: Neoceratodus forsteri; assembly: GCA_016271365.2. Classification (NCBI taxonomy): domain Eukaryota; kingdom Metazoa; phylum Chordata; order Ceratodontiformes; family Ceratodontidae; genus Neoceratodus; species Neoceratodus forsteri. The sequence goes on along the minus strand of CM057456.1, from coordinate 601,456,192 downwards.
GGGAATACAAATCTCACAGGATCTAATTTTACAAAACCACTGTAATTATGTAATAAATAAAGCAAATAGATTACTGGAATGCATAAAGAGGAGTTTCAGTTCAAGAGACAGGGAGTGCATTCTACCCCTCTATAGGGCTTATGTGAGACCACATTTGGATTACTGTTCTCCTCTGTGGAGTCCGTACCACAGGAGGGATGTGAACAGACTGGAGGGTGTCTAGAGAAGAGTGACTAAAATGGTCAAGAATATGCATGGTATGGTGTATGAGGAAAGATTGGATGAGCTAAATCTGTACTCCTTGGAACAAAGGAAAATTAGGGGAGATCTCCTCTTAATGCAGAAATTAGCAAAAGATACTGAAATGCTGTCGCACCTAGGAATGACCTTTAGTAACCGGGATTGTAACCTTCGAAGTCATAACTATTAATTGTCCCTAACATACCCAAAAAATAATAAAAGACGCTCCTTCTTCACTCAACGAATAATTCCCTTATGGAACATCCTGCTGGAATCAGTAGTAGTCTGTATTAACCACATAGATTTTAAACACAAACTGGACCAATATTTACTGGCTAAGGGACGTTGAACCAGCTTGGCTGGAGATGCACTTATATGGGCTTCGGCCTTCCGTATATCTACTTTCTTTTAGTATGACCTTTAGTATGACCTTCCGGTGCCTGGAGGTGGGGGCAAGGTTTTAAATAGTTTACATAGAAACAGAAGTTGACAGCAGATAAGGACCGCAAGGCCCATCCAGTCTGCCCATTTCTTTTTCTACCTTATAAATGTGCCATCGGCATTTGCTCTGTCAGTGACCTATCTATTAATAGTCATTTGTATTGCTCACTTATGCCTATCCCATGCCTGTTTGAAGCCCTGCACTGTATTCATAGCCACCACTTCTTGTGGTAGGCCATTCCATGCATCCACCACCCTTTCTGTGAAAAGAATTTCCTCCATTTCCCTTAATTGGCCCCCCTCTAATCTCATGCTGTGTCCTCTTGTCCTGCTATTGTTCTTATATTTAAACATGTTAGACTCTTTCACCTTGTTAATGCCCTTAAGGTGTTTGAATGCCTCGATCATATCACCTCTCTCCCTCCTTTGCTCAAGGGTAAACATATTGAGCTCTGTTAATCTGTCCTCATATGTCTTCTGATGCAGTTCCTGCACCATTTTGGTTGCCCTTCTCTGGACTGCCTCAATCTGGTTAATGTCCTTGTGAAGGTGTGGCCTCCAATACTGCATGCAGTACTCCAGATGGGGCCTAACCAGTGTCTTGTAAAGAGGAATTAGTACCTCCCTCTTGACTTGTGATACCCCTACTAATACACCCTAACACCCCCTAGCCTTACTTACTGCTTTAGAGGTCTTCTTGGATGATTTCAGGTCATCAGTGATGATGATGCCCAAGTCTCTTTCTTCCTTTGTGACTACTAGCAACTCCCCTCCCAGCCTATAGGTGGCTTCAGGGTTTCTCTTCCCTATGTGCATGATTTTGCACTTCTTTGCATTAAATCTCAGTTGCCACTCTTCTGACCATTTGCTTGTTTATCCAGATCTCTTCTCATTCTGCCCACCCCATCTGGATCATCTACTCTGTTGCAGATCTTGGTGTCATCTGCAAACAGACAAGCCTTACCCTCTAGTCCATCTGCAAGGTCACTAATGAAGATGTTGAAGAGGACTGGCCCCAGGACTGATCCCTGAGGTACCCCACTTGTGACTTTCATCTCTTTTGACTGTATACCATTTACCACCGCTCTCTGTTTTTTGTCCGTCAACCAGTTTGCCACCCAGTTGACCAACTTCTGACCCACCCCGAGCCTACCCAGCTTATTTATCAATCTTCTATGTGGAACAGTGTCAAAGCTTTGCTGAAGTCAAGGTAGGCGACATCAACTGCTCCCTTGGTCCACCACTCTGGTTACCCAGTCAAAGAAATCTATGAGATTAGTTTGACAAGACCTTCCTTTGTAAACCCATGCTGTCTTGGATCCTGTGCCCTATGGATTCCAGGTGTTGCACTATCCTTTCCTTAAGGTGCTTCCATAATCTTCCCACTACTGAGGTAAGACTGACTGGTCTGTAGTTCCCGCCTCCTCCCTGCTACCAATCTTGTGGGCGGGATCACATAAACCCTTCTCCAGTCTTCTGGGACCTCTCCTGTGCTCAGAGATTCACTAAACAGTTCTGCTAATGGCTCTGCTAGTTCCACCTTTAGCTCCTTAAGTACTCTGGGATGTATGCCATCAGGTCCCATTGCCTTATCCACCCTGAGCTTAGCAAGCTCTTGTAGGACCCTTTCTTTTGTGAAGGGAGTAGTGCTCACCTCCTCCCCCTGTGTCCATGATGCTGAGCTGTGGGCCCTGCCCTACCTTCTCTTCAGTAATTACTGAGCAAAAGTATCTATTTAGGATAGATGCCTTTACAGGGTCCTCCTCCTCACATGCTCCCTTTTCTCCATTAAGCTTAGCAATACCCCCTCTGGACTTTCTCCCTTCACTAATGTATCTGTAGAAAGTCTTGTCACCTTCTTTTACTGTTCGTGCTAGTGTTTCCTCAGTTTGGGACTTTGCCTGCCTTACTGCCTTCCCTGCTTCCCTTAGGGCAGTTTGGTATGCCTCCCTATCTTCATCCCGCTGTGTTCCCTTATATTTCCCGAAGGCCATCCTTTTGGCTCTGACCTTTTCTGCTACTGTATTTGAGAACCAAAGTGGTTTCCTTCTTCTTTTGCACTTCCTTTTCTGTCTAACACAATGGGATGTTGCTTCAAGTATTGCATCCTTAATGCTTGCCCACTTTGCCTGTACCCCTCACCTGTGTTTCTTTTTGCCAGGGCTAGCTTAACTCTGTTGGCCATCTTATCAAAGTCAGCTCCTCTGAAGTCCCATATTTTTGCCTTGGGAATGGGATGATTTAGATGTATAGTCCAAATTGAACCATACCATGTGATGGTCACTGGCCCCAGGTGACCTTCTACCTGGAGATCTGTGATCCCTTCCTTGTTAGTCAGTACTAGATCTAGGATAGCCCTGTCTCTTGTGGGTTGCTGTACCAGTTGTTTGAGGCCCTCCCCCTGTAGGGAATCCACTATGTGTCTAGTTCTGGCAGATGTTCCTGCTGGTATTGACCAGTCTGTATCCGGCATGTTGAAGTCCCCCATTATCAGAACCTCCCCTTTCGCTGTCATGTTTTGTATATCTTCTAACAGTAATGTGTCTATGTCCTCCCTCTGGTCTGGGGGCCTGTAGACAACCCCAGTTCTTATGGCTGTCCCATTTCCTGTTTCCAGAGTGACCCACAGTTCTTCTGGCTCCTTATGTGTATTCTGAATTTCTGTAGCTTTGATATTTTCATTGACATACAGGGCCACTCCTCCCCCCCTTTTTGCACCTCGGTCTCTTCTGAACAATACATAGCCAGGTACTGAAGTCTCCCAAGTGTGGTTACTGGTAAACCATGTCTCACTGATTGCTACTATGTCCAGTTTAGCCTCTGACATTATTGCCTGCAGGTCTGGGATCTTATTTCCCAGGCTGTGAGCATTTGTGTACATGATTTTCCATTGGCCAGATTTTGGTGTGTTAGTTGTTGGGTGAGGTTTGGCATTACCCCTGTGCATCGTATGGGGAGACAAACCTTTTTTCTTACCTGGTGATGCAAATGAACTGCAAACATGCTGAATCCCTGTTTGACAACTAGCTGAGGGGGGAAGGGTGTTCTTCTAGGAAGGTGCAGGCAATAGTGGAGGAAAAGCTCAAGCAAATGGCTTGGGGGGTTGGACAGGGTCCGGCCTGTGGTGGTGTGGGAGGAGCGCATGAGGGAAGTAGCAGGGAATTAGGGGATGATGCCAGTTCTCCTGAAGGTATCGTGGCCCCTGGATGGCGTGAGGATGGTGGATCACAAGATCTGTACCCGCACGGGGGGTCTAGGTCCAGCCTCAGCAGCAGAGACTGCAAGGTCGATGACGCCAGACAAGAGGTGGCCACCAGAACCTTGGCCATATCACCTGCCTCGCTACTGCTATGCATGGGCACCTCGGCCAGCACTGACAAGGCTCCCTGAATTGTGGCAGGTGCAGGTGGCCTGAGGTATGCGCTCCCTCCCTGCAGCATCCGCTGCTCGATATTAACAGGTCAGGTATTTATCTAAAGTATAAAATGAAAGCAATTGATGATGTAATAAAGATTAATACCAAAAACTGGAAATAAATAAAATATGGCTGCGGCCATTTTCCTCCAAGAACTGTGTTGTGTCTTTCCTGGCCATGGGGGGGGGGGGGCCCATGGGTGCCTACCAGATAATCCAAAATTCTTCACAGTTCCACTGGCATACACAAACAGGCATACACACACACACACACAGGCCCATAGGCGGAGGAGAGGTTTAAAAACTGGGGAGTCAGAACAAATGATATCACAAAATGACAGTTTCACAGTCTTCAAATTCATGTTATCAATACTAATCTGAGAGAAGTGTGATACCATCAGTGGTTCATGGTACACCACTGTTTTCAGATTTTTAGCCAGTTCAGAGGGGTGTTTTTTCATCTGTGCCATCTCTCCCTGACATAAGAGTTTAAGAAAACTTTATTACCCTAATCCACACTACTTTATTAGTATGTACAGGAGTGCAAAACGTCATAGAATTAGTTACTTCCAGATCTGTTGGTTCTTCCCAGTTATTCCAGGAGTCAGGAAACCTTATCTTAAAAGCCATTACATACTGTTCAACCATACCCAGATTTGTAAAACTTCCACTTAAAACTGTTACCTTGGTTATAAGAGCAGGTTGTTCCGAACGGAGATAAAAAGGTGGGTCAAAATTGAAAATTGTGTGGCACTTGTACCAGTCCCCCACTCTGAAATGAACACTGCAGCCTTTCTACATTTTCAGTCTGCTTTATCACTTCTGCTGCTTTAAGCTACACTGACAACACTATGCTAGCAGTGTAGCCTAGAGGTTAGAGTAAGCAGCTATGAACAAGTTTGGCACATCCCGCAGACCTGGGTTTGATTCCCACAACCTCCACCTGCATACTGTGTGACCATAAGCAAGTCACTTAACCTCTCCAATGCTCCCAGGTAGCACATAGAAACAGGCCATTAACCTAAAGAGTCTTATCTAGTTACCAAAGAATGAAAATGAATAATGAAATAAAAAGAACATCCCATATGCTTTCATCAGTCTTTGAATATTTTTCCACATAATTTAAACATCCCAGCCCAGGACAAACATGCCAACTGTACACCCACAGACACATTTTTAAATGTTTTCTCCACATTCATCCACTCCTTCACTAAGTTTGGGGCTGGCAGTATCGTCTAGAGGTTAGGATAACAAGCTGTAATGAGCTTGGTGCAGTTCCGGCAGTAAAAGTCCACCAAAAGAAGCACTTTCAGACTAATAAAGCAGTTAATTATGTGTTCCAGCAATATACTGCAAAGTTTAGGATAACATCACATGTCAGACCAGGAGAAAGACCCCAGCGCTTTGAGGCTTAACCAGCCTCTTCATTAGGGGAGGTGTGGCTGTTGATGAGCTGGTCTCCTAAAATACTCAAGGTCACTACTGAAAAATTCATTCCTTTCATGTTTTGATTACTACCTAATTGGTTATTAATTTCAACAGAACTACTCTAATTTTAATTCCATACTGACATCCTAAATTCAATTAATCTGATGAGCTTCACTAGATCATCTAATATGGGGGAACAGCATAATCTGCAGTCACACCTACCTTCCTCATAATGTCGACACATACCTTGCCAATTTACTTTAATGAGGATAGGAATAAAAAAGTAATTCACAAGGAATTTAACATTATGACAGTTTTCTGATTCGGATCCAGCAGACCTAAGTTTGATTCCCACAACCTCAAGCTCCGCTTGCCTACTAGTACTGTTTGACTCTGAGCAAGTCACGTAACCAGCCCAGTGCTTCCTCCTAGTCCCTTTCAACAGGCACTTGTGTAGCTGTGCCTAGTGGGCCTTATCCAGTTACCAAATGAAAACAAAAATTTCCAGGTGGTCTGTCAATGATTGCCAGTTGCACCCCCAAATATGTTACTATTATGTACACATAAGGCAAGGCATAATAAATGGCTACTCCATCAAGTCCCCCCAAAAATCCCAGACTGCCATCACCAGCTTACCAATTACCACCCCCCAACATACACACACACACACAGACACACAGAGAGACAGACTCTTCATAGGAGAACATCCATTCATTTTCCTCCTTATCTGAGGCCCTGCTTGTCACTTCCATAACCCTCTATGGTTCAGGTTTTAAATCTATTGTTTCTCATCCTCATCCCAGGCCCAACTTGCCCCTGCATTTGAAATATACTTTACTCAGTTTGTGACTCCTTGCTCCAGTCCTGTCTTACCAATTCAAAACCCCCAAATATACTTTTGATCCGATTTTTCCTCCTTCTTACCCAAGGCCCAGCTTGCAGTACAACACCATACACAAAAAACACAGAATCTGACAGCAAATAAGGGCCACTTGAACCAGCCAATCTACATTTTAGGTATAATATCTGTTTTCCTCCTTAACTCAGGTGCAGCTCAATTTAACATCCCCCTCACATTTTCAATACACCTTTAATACAGTTTCAACTCCTTTTCCCAGGCCCAGCTGGGCAATTCCTCAACTCCAACCCACAATAATTTAAATTTTACTCCATCAGGCTCAGTGTGCCTTTCCCGGTCACCAAATTTTAAAATAAAATAAAAAAATATATATATTTCTCTCATCCCAGACAGCTTCAGTTTGCCAACTCTTACCCTCCACCCCCGAGTTTTACTTTGGTAAAATCATACCCATCCCCCATCCCAGAGACAGAACTTCAAGGTCTTAGCTTGTAATTCTATAGAACCTCTTGGTTCTTACAAAAAGGAAAAAAAACTTGATGGGTTCAAACCCTTAGAATGGAACTAGGACAATTTGGCTAAATATCAGATTTTAAGTTCTTCAGGGCATTTGGGGTCTCCCCATCCACAAAATGAGTTGATATGATACCTTTACTACTGCAGTAAAGTGATCCCTTTCCTTTCACCCACATGTTGCCCTACCCCTTCTGCAATTGTTGTCACCCTGACCCAATCTGTAGAACATATTTTCTAGACTGGCTCTTAGTAGTGGCTAGTGGCAGTTGCCATACCTGGAAAGAACCCAGTGGAGTCAATGATGGTTGTCTTCCAGTCAAGCCTGCTGTTGGGAAAAGAAAAGCCTGTGTTCTCATCTTTTTGCTTTTTGTGACCAACTAGTTACTCATAGCCACAGACGGTGTTGCTTCATTCTCCCACCACTGCTGGTATGTGAAGGGCAATAGAGTCTGGAAAATGAATCAATACAATCCACTTTTCAGTAAAGCCAAGCATACACCCTGCTCAGCATTCCTCCATACCTGTGCTGAAGAAAGTTGCGCACCTTTGCTCTTCTACAGCTGGATACCAGCACTGCTGCTTTGTGTGGTCCAGACTGCAACACATCACTGAGCATGAGTGAAGGAATCCAGGGCAGAAACTGGAATGTGGCTTCAAAGGCTTGTTCCAGCATTTGTAAGGGGTGGGGGGGAGGGTATATGAGGGCTGTTATCATTGTAGATGGCTGGAAAGCAGGGATGACACCATAAATCAAAAGCACAAGGCGTTGCAGGAGATAAACTAAGGCATCTCTTGCCTGTGAAGATAACAGTGAGTTATCAGGCCAGGTGGAATGGAGGTGAGTGAAATCAAAGGTATCTGGAAAAAGAACATTTGTTTTTACAAGGGTAGTGAGCTCAGCTCTGACCTCTCGCTTAATGAATGTGTGTGCAAGGGACTTAAGACAGCAAAGTCTGTATAAGAAGTGTGTGTGTGGGGGGGGGTCAAAATATGCATCCTGACCCCTACTTTTGAAAGTGAGGGGTCAGCTGACCCCCCAACCCTCTGGCTCCACTGCCTATGCACAGGCCTCAAGTGGAGCCAGAACCTCAATTTTATATGTTGCCAGGTAAGGAGCAGGAAGTTCTCTGGCAAACTGATAGAGATAGGAGGGGGATTTTTCATGGTAATCAAAGAAATAACAGCAAATTTAATTTAATGGACTTTTATTTTTAGGGCCTAGCTGATGTGTTTTTATATATGAGTAAAGGTTGAAGCCATGTTTATTATGGAAATTAGGAAGTAAGTGGCTTATGAATTCTGTGAGTTGCCCCGGCTGGCAGGGAATTGTTTTTTTGCCCTTGGTGGTGCTCTCTTACTGCCATGGCTAGAACCAAGTCTCAGTCAATCAGGACACAGGGATTTCCTTGTCCATTTTATATAGCTGCAGAACAGGATATCACCAATGTTGTTAGATTTATTAACCCCCCCCATGGCCCAGTATCAGAGCGTCATGCTGACAACCAGCTTTGGAAGCAAGACCGGGAAGTCATATCGGGAGGCAAGTCATGGCTAAAACTTACAATTTATATAACCAGTACTTCTCTATTCAGCAGTATCTATGACTCTTCCAAGAAAGTATGCATCTAAGTTTTGAACTGTCTAGCTCCAAAGGTGGTTAAGCTGTAAGTATAGAAATATTTTCAGAAATGTTCACATGAATATTAAATTGCCAGATGTTGAGCTCCAACACCTTCTCTTTCCTTCATCCAAATGTTATGAAACCTGGCACACTTTTAGCACCCATACTGGACAATCCGCCTGCCAAACTTCAGTCTTCTAGCTTCTAAATGGACCAAGATATAGCCAAGTAAAGAATTTCAGACAATTCAAAAAAATTCATGATATGTGGAATTTCACAAGAATTCTGCAAATTCGGAATCTGCTAATTTCACCAAGCCCTAGTTGTGACAGCCACCATCTTGTTTTTTTCTGGACAAAGCAATTTGAATATATATGCAAAAACAGTTATTTAAAAACAAACATATGAACCTTGCTAAATGGAACCAGTTAAGCATGATTCTGGTGTTTTTTTGTTTTAAACTAGTCCAGAAACATCTTTTTTGGACTACGTTAAGTTCTTTCGCTGTCAGCTTACCATTATGGCTGATCCTTGTGTCACACATTTAATTGCCACACAAAACTTGTTAGTGCATGCCATAAATGGAGTTCTTGGGTTGCACTTAAACATGTAACCAAGAATTCCATTCTTGGTACACATGAAATATTTTTTGTGGCTCACATACATTTGCTCATAACTTGGCCATTTTAGAATATTTTATACCCAGATTTTGAATATTCTCTTTACATGACCCTACCTCATGAACTAGGATGACAGATCTTTTCAAATACAGATCAAAAGGTGCTTTTACAATCGCATTGTGAAACCACATTTTGGGTGGGATTTAACACATTCTTTTGAAGTTAAACTTTTTATTGTGTTTTCTTATGAACAAACTAGGAACTTGATACAATACAAGTATTAAAACAGTGTTGATGTCATGGTTAATATACATTTTCCATGTAAAAAGAAAGAATAGTCTATTGTACATTTCAGTAAGGTGCAGTCATACTATAAAGATGTATACGCAAAAGCAGTGTATGATACAGTAAGTATTGTATTGGTTAATAAAAAGTGCATCTATATAACTATATACAGTTCTAAAGTAGTAAGGAAATACATTAAAATGAGCACAGCAATGTTTACAGTAAGTAATGATGCCTTTAGAGTTACCAGAGTTATTCAAATCACCCTGTGGAAGCCATAGAACACACAGCAAGGGGTATCTGCTAGGCAGGGAAAGGGATCTACCCAATGCCCTGTCTCAGGTGTAAGGTAGTACCTAGCACTGTGTGGTTGTTATTGAATCCCAAATATTGATAGAAGGATTCCTAGGTAAGATTATGAATTGATACAGTATTCTTAGAAATATGAAACATGCAATCAAAAGTGGCTAGTTGAGAGAGGTTATTTATAAATTCTGTTATAGTGGGTATGTTAGCAGTTCGACATTTTTGTAGTAGAAGTCTTTTAGCTAAAATACTTGCTTGTATGAAGAAGGATTTTTGTCTCAAGTATACAGCCAGACCCCGTTTCCAAACCTTTTCGGAACAGCATAGGAGATAAAGCTATTGGGCAGTGCAGGATATGAGATATGACTTTAATAACATGGGGTCAAACATTTTTTAAATTTGAGCAGCTCCATAAAATATGAAATAGATCCCCATGGGGCTGTGCACAGCACCAGCAATGGTGCAATGGTGCGATCTTAGCTTTGTATAACACTTCAGGTGTACGATACCAACAATGTAGTATTTTATTTTGAATCAGGCGACTTTTAGGATCCTGAACGAAATCATGGATATTATGCCAGCACTGATACCATTGTCCATGAGAGACAGGTGTGTGTAGGGTCTCTGACCAATAGCTCCTAGTGGATGCAGTTTGGTCTGGGATATTATCACTTATACTAGAGTATATTTTACCTGCTCTGCCTCATGTGGCTTTATTCAGTCAATTAATAAAGGGTATTGGTTTGGTTGATAGGGACATTTCAAAGCTTTAAGATGGTGTGGCAGGGCACTACACAGTTGGAGGTATTTCCAGAATTCTGAATTTAAAAGATTATAGCGAGCTTGCAGTCCGTTGAAAGAATCAAGTGCTATAGTTTGAGGTATTAATAAACTGGAGAGTGTGTAAATGCCTTTAGTTTCCCAGTCTTGCCAGTAGATAGGTTTCCCAGCAATTCTGATGGAGTTGTTATTCCATAGTGGCATTATAGGGCACTGCATTAGGTCAGTATGCAGCCATTTACTGGTTTGTTGCCAGGCCATCTGTGTGGCTGTCACTGGGGGGGGGGGGTTCTTGAAGGCAGTTTTCTTTTAGCGCCTAGGTAGGAAATGCGGTTGATTTGTCCACACATGGCAGTTTCTATTTGCATCCAGAGGAGTGGAGGCTGGCCAGTAGCGTTAATCCATTGTGTGATTTGGGCATTTCGAAATGCCCATTAATATCCTTTAAACCATGAAAGATTCCAGACCCCCCCACCTTCAACTAGTTCTAAGTTTATTTCTGCTGTATCGTGCTTTCTGTCCTTCCCATAAGTAATTGCCAATCAGTTTGTCAATTTGTTTAAACCATTTGTTAGGTATTGGAAGGGGCATGTGTGACAGAAGATGAAAAATGTTGGGGGCAGTAATCATTTTTATAGATTCAATTTTGCCCACCATAGAAAGTTGTAATGTTTTCCAACGATCCAGTTCTCTCTGAATTTTAGGAAGAAGAGAGTTAAAGTTCACCTCACAAAACTTGTGGAACTTAGATGTTATTATTATTCCTATATATGTTATAGAGAAAGGTGCCCATCTAAGGGGGAGAGACATGAGAATTTTTGTGGAATGGCAGTCTTGTTAAGAGGGAGAAACTTTGACTTGGAGTGATTAATTTTCAGTCCTGAGAGGGATGTGAAGTTATTTAGAATGTCCAAGAGTGGAATAATGGATTTATCAGCCTGATCCAGCAGCACTAAGAGGTTGTCCACATATGTAGTGTTTTATACATGTGATCTCCAACAGTTATTCTCCTGATATTTGGGTTATGTTGAATAGCAGCAGCTAGAGGCATGATAGCTGGAACAAAAATGAGTGGCGATAAGGGACACCCTTGCCTCATGCCTCTGGATAGGGAGAAAGGAGAGGACAAGTTTGAGTTAGTCAGAACCTGGACTTTAGGGTCAAAATACGTAGCTTGTAGTGCAGAAATAAAATTGGGGCCTATACCTAAGTGAGTGAGGACTGCATAAAGATAAGCCCGTTCGACTGTGTCAAAGGCCTTTTCAAAATTAATTGTAATTGCAGCTGCAAGAGTAGAATATGAGGATGCTATATGCATAAGGTTAACCAGGGTTCTGATATGGTCCAAACTCTGTCTGCCCTGCACAAAGTCGGCTTGTGAGGGGTGAATCAGAGATGGGAGGAAGGATTCTAACCTTGTTGCAAGAATTTTGGTGCAGATTTTCCTATCACTCGTTATGAGAGAGATCGGTCTATAGCTTGTCGGATATTGGGGATCTTTACCTAGCTTAGGTAATACTGTAATATTAGCTATAGACAATGACTGTGGAAAAGTGCTAGTGGAAGGAATTTCTTGTTAAAGGCATTCTAAAATCGAACTTATCAGGGGTATTGTTAGTTGGTATAGGTTGATAGGGATGCCATCACTTTCAGGTGATTTCTTAGGTTTTAGGGATCTATTTTGTTAGGTGTTGAGGGGAAGGGGAGGTAGTTGAAGTATATAGCTGCAGGTGAAACTGAGACATGGTATTATTGATTTCTAAATGGTCAGTATTGTTAGTGCCTGAGTGAGAAGTCAGAGATGCAATGTATCTTTCAGACTGCTGTTTTTTAAGCCTGTAAGCTAAAAGTTTACATTTGTTTCCCCTTACTTTCCTAATATTTGTGTTTCAGTATTAATACAGTTAATTCAGCTTTGTGTGCAGTAATAGTGTTAATTTGATGTCTGATAGCAATGATTTGCAACTGCAGAGGTGATTTTTAATTTTTAGTCAAAGGATCATGTTTCAGCACAAGCTCTTTAATTTCAATTGCCCTTCTAGAGTGGTTAGTCGTTGTTCCCTTTCTTTCTTCTGGTGGGCATTGAAACCAGTTATTCTGCCTCTGAAGGTAGCTTTAAAGGCCTCCCATTGTGTAGTAGTTCATGTGGCCTTATCATCATTATCTGAAAAATATTCCTGAGTGATTTGCTCAAACCATGGTTTGAAAATGGGATCTAGAAGTAGGGTTGGAGCAAGCCTCCAATTAGCAGACTTTTGTGGAACGATACCAAATAGAAAATCAAGCCGAATGGGGGCATGATCTGATATAACTAATGGTTTGATGGTGACTGCTGTTACAAGTGAGGTTAAGTTGTGAGAGGTGAGCCACACATCTATACGGCTAAAGGAACCAGAAATTGGGGAGTGATATGTGAAATTTTTTTCTCTGCTGTAGTGATGTCTCCATATATCGGTAAGGGCTTGGTCTTTTATTCACAGTAAAACTGCTAAAAGAGAGCGAGAATGAGGTTCGAGGGGTTCCCCAGCTTCTGTCCAAGGTAGGGTTTAAGGTCAGGTTAAAATCATCTCCCACTAGGATGGGTGTTTCTTTATCAGCTAAGCTGGTTAGTTGGGATGCTAGAGTGTGAAAAAACTGAGCGGTGTCAGTATTCGGAGCGTATATATTAAGTATTGTAAAGGGGCCTTGTGGAGTATTAAAATGAGTTAGAACCCATCTACCTTCTCAATCATGGTGTGCCTTGTGAAGAGTCCGATGTAGATTTTTATGAATAGGGATGGAAACCCCTCTCTTTTTGGTAGGGGCAGCACTGTGGACTTCTAAGCCCACCCAGCCTCTTCCCAAATTTTAGGATTCCTGGTTAGCTAACCTAGTTTCTTGTAATAATACCAACTGCAACTTAAGCTTTTGCAAATGTGTCAGGAGTTGCTTACATTTGATAGGGGAGTGAAAACCCTTCACACTCCAACTGTGACAAGTGATTTCAGCCATGGTCTATAATTAGTGAGCAAATGATGAGGACGAATGGTCATGATAGAAACATAAGCAGGTGCTGCATTGGGGGGGTACATGTGGGCTCTCCATTCCCCACCGTGGTGATATGGGTAATATCGGCATATACTGACAATTATTCTTACATTCAATCTGGAGCTCTGGTATTTATTCCTTACTATAAAGTGAACAAACATTGAACAATAAACTGTGAGACAGAACATCTGTCTTAAAATTTAGAAACACAAAATTTGGACCCTGGGTAGCACAAAAAGTACTAAATCCTAGAGGTCAAAAGAAACCTTTTTGGGATAAGGGATGCAAACTGGATAAATATGATCCTAGATTCTCCCCTAATCCAAATGGGGGAGGGTAAGAAGTGCACAGGTAGCCACTGCTGTACTTTGTTTTTATAGGGAATTAAAGCAAAAGAACGCTACTTTCTATGAGCCAATAGCACAATCTCCAATGAGGGGGATGTGTTCAAGTACTTGTCCTCTACATCCAAGAGCATTAATCTTACTATTATTAGGCTGCTAAGAACTAATGTTAGTTAGCTTTTTACTAGGAAATAGTGGAGAGACTTGTTATAATTTAAGGGTCGGGTAAGTAGATACCTATGATAGAAATCATCTATGAAAACCAGGGAGAGAGCAATAGGAGGGGGTAAACAGTAATTAACTCACAAGGGGGTAGCTCAAGCACTGAATCATTCTTCAACTTGCACACTAGATGGCAGTGTTTACTGAAAGTGTGTTGTTCCAGCTTCTAAACAGATTCCTAAGCAAAGGGGATAAACACAATTTAAGTAAGAAAACCTTATTAGCAGAGTACATTTAGGTATTATCCTCTGCCATGGTTGACAAATATAGCAGGTGCTACACAGTAATTTCCTCCGATGACAGCATGCTAGTTGGAAGTCATAAACCAGACAAAATTGAGACCCCACAAGAGGTGCTCATCTTATGACAAAGCTGTGCAGTGTTTACAGTGAGGACCTGTAAGTGTGGATCTAGTCAGACCTATGGGTGCCTACACTCAGTGACTTGTTATTTATAGCTGCATAGGGAAGGCCATAAAAGCCTCAGACTAAGTTAGTATCCGCATCTGTATGCTTTCGCAGCTTGGAACAAATTTTCCCCTTTACCCTTACCTCCCGATATGTCCCTGTCCTGCGCATTGAGTTAAACCTTAATGAGGCTAGTGAGATTATATTCTAGGGAGTACCATTAAATCAGTCAAAGCAGGAGGCATTGTCTGCATTAGTCATGGAGGATTCAGGGTTATCCCAAAGTAGACCCACATCCTCAAACAACCAGCCTGCAGTACAGTTGTAAGTCATGGACCCTTGCTACTGAAGTCCCCCAAAACTACAAATATAGTTGGACCAGCAGGTTGGCTTGGATTGTGTAAACAAGCAGTGATCAGTGCCTGATAAATTACCAAGTAGGAAGAAACCTATTCCTTACTGCCAAGTCAGACAAAATAGGTAAGGTTTGGGGAAATAGATAGAGAGCCTTGTTATACAAGATGAGGTGTGCTCAGAACAGGTGATCTGGTTCTTTGCAAGCTGTATTAGGGGCCTACCTGATAGCATCGGTCCCAAGCAAACTTAATAGTGGAAGCCATAGGGATTAGCGGTAGCCAGTAAACAGGGCCAACACAGTAATTACCATAACAATTGGTCTATGTTGCTATGGAAATGTAGTCAAAGTTGATTTGTCGAGAATACCAAGCATACATACAATTGTGATGTATTAACTGACACCCTATATTTTATACCTGACCATGTTTGTTCTTTTTTTCAGATATTCAATGGCAAGTTCTCGTCAGGAGCAAAATTGGCCCCCGAAGATGGCAGTTCATTCGAGTGGCTAGTCTTACCACTCATGGCTGTGAATGTGCAGGATTCTGCAACCATCACTGACTGGGAGTTCAGAATTTCAGGGACAGATTCGGGTGCAAGTTCAGTTAGTGGTCGGATGGAATGTGATTGATTAGGTAAAGGTGGGGTGAAATGTTGACTGTCACAGTCTTCTAGATGTATCAGTGGGGCATATCTGTTGTTTTCTAGAGCTGAGGGAGGTATGTCTTCATGTTACTCTGACTGCCCACTGTTGTTCCAGCTCCTGGAGCACACTCTGTCTGGCGAAGAGCAAAGAGTATATTGCCACTTATTTCTGTGCTTGTTGTGGGGTGGTAACATCCACAGGTCTTCAATGGTTGCTTGCTATTTGTGAGCTATTGGTGGCTCAGGTTGGTCTTGTACAATGGGAGGTGCAGTATCCATTGTTTCTGTTAGGGTTTCAGTGTCTTCAGTCTGATGTTGTCTAGTTTTGTGTGGCATGGTAGTTTTAGGCCACTGCTTGTTTATAAAGGCCATCACTGCTTCAGGAGTATTGAACATTAAGAAGGAGCCTTTATGGGTTATATGGAGAATAGCAGGATATCAATGTGTGAAAGATATTCCTGCCCTGTGAAGTGCTTGCCGAGCTTCAGTGAAGGCTCATCTTCGGTTTGCAAGATCCTTAGAATAGTCTTGGAAAATCATAACCTTGTTGTTTTGCCAATCCAAGGCTCCCAGTTCCCTAGCCCATTGCAAAATAAATTCTTTATCTTGGAAATGGAGAAAGTAGGCTATAATCGGGCGAGGTTTTTCTCCAACTTTAGGCATCAGGGCTACAGAGTGATGAGCTTGCTCTGTTTCATAGAAGCCTTCATTAGATATTTTTAGTAAAGTTGGTATAACATGGTGCAGAAAAGCAACACAGTCACCAATCTCAGCTTTTTCAGGTAGACTAACAAAGCGGAGGTTATTTCTACGACCACAGTTTTCAAGATCATCCAGCTTTAATTGCATTTGTTGTATTGAGCATTTCTGATCCCATAAAGCACCCGGAAGGTCCTGGCATACATGTTCATTCTGAGTGCTACGTTGTTCATTTGAGGAGACCTTAAGATTAAGACTTGGCAGCTGATCTTAGTGAATAGAGGCTTGTTGTTTACAGTCCTTCAGTTCAAGGAGGACCCGACTTAACATACTTTCTATCCAGTCCATTTGATCCTGTTTCAAAGGGTTTAATAAAGATGCCATGCTGCTGCCATGGATGGACATCCCTTGGGACAACCTGAAGCAATATTAGTAGTTATTGTAGTAGTCATGATATTTTAAATATTCTGTGTCTCAGCCATTCCAAAATAGCTGTGCAGCTCTTTTAGATGATATACTCCAGAATGTACTATTTGTTTTTGTACAAAGAGGGCCAGATATTCAAAAGGGTTGCGCCATGCGCAATAGGGTTGCGCCTGCGCAAGTCCGAACTTGCTCCATTCTGCGATATTCAGCAGGAGGCAGTTGCGCCACAGAAAACATGCTGAGCAACAGCGCAATGCAAATGAATGCATGCTGAACTGGAGGAGGAGGAACCATGCATAAACTGCACAACCCGATATTCAGCCAGGCTGTGCAGAGTTGTGCAGGCGCAACCCCCAACCTGCACCTGCACAACTTTGAGCCAAAAAAAAAAGGATCAAGTTGAGGGCCACCCACAGGTGAGCTGCTGCATTGCAGGGTGCATCACAGCAGCTGCCACCTGTGGCTGGCCCTCAACCCACTCTCTCATACCTCTCAACCTTTTGTCCCCCAAATGTGGAACAGTGCCTCTCAAAATGTGGAAAGAATGGGCAAAATGTGGAACACTTAATCAAATCTTTACATTAGAAGCTCATAACACTATGAAAATGTTTGTATTTATGTTCAGAAAGTCTGCTATTAATTAAAATTATATATTTTGCATCATTTACTATGGAGTTTTGCTTTAAAATGTTAACACTGAATGTGGGACAAGTCCTCACAATGTGGAACAGGGAGCTTTTGTGAAGTAAAATGAGGCACGTTCCTCGTAATGTTGTACAGTTGAGAGGTATGCTCTCTCTGTGCCCCCCCTCACCAGCCCGATCACGGGCAGCAATGTGTCCCCAGACACATCCCTGGTGGTCCAGTGGACTGATAAGCCCAATCGCGGACTGACATAATGAAACACCCCCCCACCTCCTGAATATATCCCTGGTGGTCCAGTGGACTGATAAGCCCAATCGCGGGCTGAAGTAATTAAACGCCCCCCCACCTCCCGAATATATCCCTGGTGGTCCAGTGGACCGATAAGCCTGATCGCGGGCTGAAGTAATTAAACACCCCCCCACCTCCCGAATATATCCGTGGTGGTCCAGTGGATGGATAAGCCTGATCGCGGGCTGGAGTACTCGAACACACCCCCCCACCTCCCGATCATATGCCTGGTGGTCCAGTGGACCGATAAGCCCGATCGCAGGCTGGAGTATTCAAACACACCCCCCCACCTCCCGATCATATCCCTGGTGGTCCAGTGGACCAAAAATCTCGATTGCGGGATGTAGTTGGCAACCCCAAACACATCCCTGGTGACCTAGTGTCCCCCCACCCACCCACCCACCACAAAGCCCCACCACCCCGCTCCCCGCGGCGGGCGGGTGGCAGCATCCACCTGCCTGCGCCCCGCCGCCCGCCGACTGACTGCCGGTAGGCTGCCGCCCATTGGTGCGAGCAAGAGCCAATGGGCGTGCAGCCTACCATCCAAGACAGTTCAGTTTTGTGAATAGAACATTCACAAAACTGGACTATCTCAGTATGTATGGGCTGCACACCATTAGCTCTTGCTCTGCACCAATGGCGTGGCCCCTGCGAGCAGTCGGTTGGCGGCGGCGGGCTGGCGTGAAACACCGCCCGCCAGCTGCGGGGAGGCAGGTGGTGAGCTGTCAGCGGGTGGGTAGTGAGGTCGCAGAGCGTGTTCGGGGTCCTCGCGGCTCAATTTCGGGTCCCACTGGACCCCACCGAGACCTCGAGGAGGCCAGGGGTATGTTGGTACTCCAGCCAGCGATCGAGCTTGTCCTCACTGGACACCAAGGTTTCTCTCTGGGAGGTGGAGGCTGTTAATATTCAGCCGAGTTCGACATCAGTCCACTGGACCGCAAGGCTGTGTTGGGGAGACACATTGCTGCCGCGATTGGGCTGGTGAGGGGGTATTATGCTATGCCTGCGATCAGGCCAGTGGGGGGTGGTGGTGGGTTTTACGCTCTTTGCCCGCGATTGGGCTGCAGGGCGTCCTTCCCCGGCGGCTGCTGCCTGGCAGGGCGCCAGGAGCAAGTCCTCGGAGATCGGCACACCTGCATGCTAATGGCATGCAAATGGAGCCATAATCAGATGCAAATGGCCCCCGTGCCTTGCATGAATTATGGCCCATTTGCATGTCATGTTTTGGATATCCGGGATTTTGCGCATGGGCGCATTGGTACTAACGCCAGCGCCAAGTTGATGCTCCACTTTGTCAGCTTGCGGTGGCGCAAGTTCCACTCGCCGCCATGCACGGTGGCTAATGGCTGAGGGTGATATTCAAAGAGTTTGCTCAATAGCGCAGCTCAGCACAGATATCACCCTGAACACACCCCTGCGCAACTATTTTGCGCAGTGCAAGGGCTTGCGCCTATGAATGGCGCAGTTTGAATATCCAGCCCAGAGTGTCTTAGGAGCAAGGATGGCATTAGGATGTAGTCTTGGTGTTGAGGAGCTAAAGGCTCAAACCTCCATCATACGAAAGCGTTAGCAATGCCACCCCAACCCCACCCCAATTTAACACATTCTAGTGACCAAGTTCATGACATGGGGTAAAAATGTCATAAAAAAAGTTCTTTGGCCATCAGCTTAGCAAGATGGCCAGTTCTTGTGTCATGGGTTGCAAATTCTTGGGTTACACATTTTACAGTAAGTGTAACCAAAGAATTTCTTATGTCACAAAATGAAACACTGGGGTTGCATATTTAAGTGTGACCAAATAATTTTTCATGTGCATCAAAAATACTTGTTTTTCTGCTGGATTAATTATTTGGTTGCACATTGAAGTGTGACACCAAATTTTTCATGCATACCAAAATTCTGTTTTTGTGCTCTATTACTTCTTTGGTCATAAAAATTAAGTGCCAACCAATAATTTTTCGTGTGAACTAAAAGACAGTTTTTAGCTAGACAGAGATTTTTTTTTTTTCGAAATTATACTTTTATTGAATTCTTCAATACCATAAAATATAAACAGGACATTCACAAAAAAACAATGCATTTACAAAGAAGGTAAATAAAATTACAGGATACTATGACCGAATCTTAGTATAAAGAAAACAAAAAGACAGTAAAGAAAACAAGGGAAAACATATAACATGTAAATAAATCAGTAAAAAAAATGCATATTATTAAAATTCTTGTAGTTGCATACATTTTAAATCCATTGAATATAATCCCTTGTGCTCTATTAATTTACTGATTGAAGGAGAACCCCATTTTACATTCAATCCCCCCACTCACTCAATTAAGTCCATCCTGAAATGAGGAAACCTATACTCCACTTCTTAGCCCCATTCAGAAAGTCAGAATATGGGGTTAGGTCACTCCCTCCATCCTCAAGACCCACCTGCACACTGATCCATTTTCACCCAACTGAGTAGCAAAATGGGGAGCTACTAGGCATATATGGCAAGTACCTCCAGAACATTTATATGTTCTTTCTCAGCCTGATAATGGAAGAAAGGCAGGCAGCGGACCTTAAATTTATCTTTGAGTAGCCGAACTCTAGCAGTAAGCTCCTCCATGTCCAAAATGGCAATGCATTTCTTGTACCAGGTCTTTATAGTTGGGATGTCAGGGGTCAGCCATCGATGAGTAATGGTTTTAAGGGCAAAGGCTAATAAAATATTGTACAAATATTGTTGGGCCTTAGTTTTTAATCTTTTGGGGGTAAACCCCCAAGATCCAATTCACCGGGTCCTCTGGGAGATCTTCACCAAAGATCTTTGCCAAATTGATTAAAATCTGTTTACAGAAAGTTTGGAGCTTGGGACAAGTCCAAAACTTAAGTGAGTGGTACCTTTGTCTCCACAGCCTTGCCAGGGTTTTATTTAACTCTAAAAATGGATTAGCGTTTTGCTCATAAAAGTTCTAAAACATTGTGAAAATGCATAGCACTTGCCTCACTGTGGTTAACAAACATAACACTTCTAGAAAACCTATATAAATGCTTTCTGTACAGTTAGTATTGTCCCAAGAAAAAAACTGCTAATCAATTATTGAAAACCCTGCATGCCAACAAAGATCAGAAGGGTGGTGGCCATAGTGCTTGGTGATTACTGGGGTGCAGAAGTAATGTATGACAGTCTTCCATCTGAATTCCCTCCAAAAGTTAGAGGCCGTAGTGGAGCGAATGGCTCTCTATACCTTTTCCCAGTCCAAGTTCCCCAGTTCCCTCCCTAATTCCACACGCCAAGTGTGTTTGATACTATCTAAGGGGTCTCGTTCAAGGGCTGAAAACTGAGAAACAAGTCTTGAGATCAGGTCCTGGGCCACCTGGTGGGAGGCCTCTGGGAGTATCAAATCAGCTATGGGATTGTTACTGAGTGAACCACTTACTTTCCTCCCCTTATCTTTTTCCTGCAGGAAGTGCGTAAGCTGTAAGTATCTAAACAAATCTTGGGGGGGGGGACCCAAACTCTACCGAGAGCTGCCGAAAAGATTTGATATTTTCTCCTGCGTAAATCTGGCCTACCTTTACCAGGCCTTTCCTGGCCCACTTCACAAAACCTATAGTAGATCCCATCTAAGGGGGTGTGAAATCCAGGCAGGCCCTAATGGGAGTACTACAGTTCAACTCCATTTCCAACCCCAATCTCCTATTCATCTCCAACCAAGCAAGTTTGATGGTACCAGTCCAGGAGTTGCTTAGGTGGAGGTGACATGTTCCCTGTTTATCCATAAAGACCAAATCTCCAGTATCTCCCAGTGAGTACCTAGGTCTCTCTAATTCAACCCATGGCAGGGTTCTTTCGATGATATTGAGGAGGCCAGTGGGTGAAGCTGGGCTGGCCAATAATATTTTCTAAAATCAGGGTGACCTAATCCACCTTGCTCCTTGGCCCATATCAAGATGCTTCACCTCACTCTGGAGCATCTACCAGCACAGATAAATTTAGAAAAAGAAGACTTGAGGGATTTTCAAAAGGTGTCTGGGGGTTTAAGGGGGAGGGACTCAAATAGAAACAAAAATTGAGGAAGCACGTTCATCTTCACGCTTTCAATTCTTCCCATGCAGGAAAGGAGGAGTTCTCCACATCGTCCCAGATCAGCCTGAACTGTCTGGAGGAGCTTTAAATGGTTAGAAGTGTATAATGTTTGCATATCCCTGGGAATCCATATCCCTAAATATTTAATGCCTTCTCTTGCCCATTTATAATTACCTAGAACAGGAAGATTTCCCTTCGGGATCCAACCCAGGGGTAGTAATTCAGTTTTAGAGTCATTCATTTTAAAGCCAGAGTCCATGCCAAAATCCCCCAGCATGGAGCTAATCAGGGAGATTTGATTTACCGGGTCTGTAACATACAGTAGGGTATCGTCCGCATAGACAGAGAGACTCTAATTTTGACTCCTTGCACCCTTATTGCCTCTATACTTCTCTGATTGTCTAATGAGAGCCACCAGAGGTTCCATGCAGAGGCGAATAACAGGATGGACAGCAGGCACCCCTGCCTGGTTCCTCTTTCAATTTTAACTTTATTTGACATAATCCCGTTCGCCTTTACCCTTGCCCAGGGATCCCTGTAAAGGTTAGCTATCCAATTTCTGAATTTTTCCCCAAACCCAAAGTTCTGCAGGGTATGATCCAGAAAGACCCAATCCAGGTGATCAAACACCTTCTCCATGTCCAGAGACATCACCGCCTGTAAAGTCCCAGGCGGGAATGCCCTGGAGGCAGACACGGCATTAAGCAAGAGTCTGACATTATCCTGGATATGTCTCCCGGGTATAAAGCCTGTTTGATCCTCATGGACCAGATCTGGAATAAAGTCCTGGAGGTGGGAATCCGACAATCTTTGAGAACATCTTCGCATCCTGATTAATTAATGAGATGGGGCGGTAACTCCCACATTCCTCAAGCCTTGCCAGGCTTGGGCAGAGAGAGACACCACTTCCCTCATGAGGCAGGAGTTGCACCATCTTCGTGAGCAACATTATAGACCCTGGTCAGTAGGGGACCAGATCAGTGGGAAGTGCTGGTAAAATACAGCAGTATAGCCTAGAGGTTAGAGGAACGAGGTGTGAGCAGGCTTGATACATCCAGCAGACCAGACCTGAGTTTCATTCTCACAACCTCCACTTGCATACTGGGTGACTCTGACCAAGTCACTTAACCGCCCAGTGCTCCCAGGTCACCCTGAAAACAGGCACTTGTGCCTAGTGGGCCTACCGGTTACCAAAGACCAAAATAAAAAAAAATAATAAAAATAAAATAAAAAATTCTGTTGTGACTCCATCTGGCTCAGGGCCTTCCCTCTACTAAGAGTTTTGATTACCTTTCTCACTCTGCCTCTGTAATATTTTCCTCTAGTTGTGTTCTCTGGGACTCCTCCAGAGTAGGAAGAGAAACCTTCCTTAGAAAGTACTCCACTGTATTAATATGATCAAAACAAAACAAAAAAGATGCACTTTTCCCCTTCCTCCTATGTGGCGAACCCCGCTTGCATTGGGGCTATCCCTCAGATTACCACAGTACTTGGAGAAAATCTAGAGCATGTGCCAAAATTCAAATATCTGGGTGTATGGCTCGATCACAAACTCTCCTTCTCTGACCATCTCGAAGAACTGCAGAAGAAACTAAGACGAAGACTAGGACTATTCTACAGAATTAACCACTTTCTTACTAGGAATGCCAAGCAGCAGTTGGTTCAAGCCATGTTCCTTTCATTAATAGATTACAGGACCTTCTCTATAACCATTGTACTGCCTCTGCCCTGGCTAAGCTGGACACCCTATACCACAGAGCAATCAGGTTCACAATGGGCCTTCCACTTTCCACACACCATTGTTCCTTGTACACCGGTGGCTGGACTTCCTTCATTGTAGGAGAAATAGAAATGCCGCTCTATGGGCTTTCAGAGCTGTTACCAACAAGCTCCCCCTATACTTCTCTGACTGTATTCCCCTGAGTGTGATAGGTGCCTATGCTCTAAGAAGCTATTCCCTAATTGCCTTGCAATTACCTAAGGTCAAATCTCATTTCGGCAGAGCTGACATAAGTTTCTTGTTGCCTTCCTTGTGGAACAATATGCAAAAAAACTTAAAGCTGAGCTGTCCTGTTAGCCTGAATATTTTCAAGTCAGTCTATGACCACTCCGCGAAGGAATCCTGCAAATGTTTCCCACATCACTAGCTCACCTACTTTCCAGTTTCCCTCCTGCCCATCCTGCCTCCCACCCTGCCTCTGTCCCTGCCAAAATACTGACTTCTCTGCCTCTCTTTAGCCATGGCCAAGTTCCACCCCCCTTTCCTGAAGTATGCCAGTTAACTATTCCAACCCCGTCATTTCTTCCTAAGCTGGTATCCCTCTTCTTGCCTTTCTCTCTCCTTTTAAGTGAACATTCCGGCTGTACCCAGTTATGAGCCTATCTGTTGTAAAGGCCCTCTCACTCAAATGTTGATGTAAATATGTATATTTTTCTTCTTTGTATAATATTGCATTATAGTTTTACCATGTTACTGTACTATGATTTTTGTATGACCAGGTCCATCTTGCAAATGAGCCCTACTCAATGGTGCCCGCCTGGATAAATAAAGATTTTGATTGATTGATTGATTGATCAGGATCTCTTTCTTGGGCTTATAGCTTGGTATAGTAAGTACAGAATTCTTCGGCAATCTGAGTAGAATTAGATTGGACCAGATGTGATCTAGGCCCTTTAATAGTGGGAACATATCTTTCAGCCTCTTGCTTTCTCAAACGAAGGGCCAGAAGGTTGCTCGCTCACCCCCTCATCTCATAGTATCTTTGCCTTGTATATCTAAGGTAGTTCTCTGTTTTCCTTCTCATTTCTGCATTATACTGTTCTCTGGCCTCTCTCAGCTTCAACAATACAGAGTGGTCTCTGTTTTTCTTATGTTCTCCCACTAATGCCACAATACCCTCCAATAATCTCTCTATTTTGGCCTGGTGACTCCTATTTTTATAAGAAGGATAACTAATAATTCGGCCCCTGAGGACCGCCTTCAACCTATCCCAGACAAATCTGATGTGGGTATCCTCCTCACGGTTCTCATTTATGTAATGCTGAATGGCTTTCCTTATTTGGTCCACAAATTGTTAGTCATTCAACAAACCCGGATCAAATCTCCAGCCCCCCCCTTACTTTTTTCACCAGACCACATAACCATCGCACCTATCATTGCATGGTCTGAAAAGGTGACCGGGTGGATTATCATGTCGATCAACTAATGGGCATTCACCATTTGTGTATAAAAATCTGTCAAGCCTGGAGTAGGAGCTGGAGGACTCAGAGTAAAAAGTAAAGTCTCGAGTTTTTGGATTTTGGAGTCTCCATGAATCCACCATGCCCCCCTTCCGAGATTACGGTTCTAAGGAACCTAGAGCTGGCCACCCCACTTCCCCTTCTGACTGAGCTCTTATCCAACATAGGGTTTTCTACACGATTCCAATCACCTGCAAGGATGATTCAGATGGGAGGGAGGGAGAGAGGTCACCAAGACAAATAAGTGGCAGAAAAATGCCCCTGTTGGTGGGTTAGGGGCGTAAACAGAGGCAACATGAAGAGGGTGACCCACATACTCCCCTGATATTAGGACAAAATGACCAGAACCTTCCACTTGTACTTTGTTTACCTTAAGAGGAAGACCTCTTCTAATCAGGATAGCCACCCCGGACCTAAAGGTACCTGGATGAGAATCAGAGTATACCACACCTACCCACATCCTTCTTAATTTAGCATGCTCTGCTTGGAAAAGCTTTGTCTCTTGTAGGCATGCCAGGTCACATTTCAGTCTGCCTGGCTCCTGAAGAACTCTGGCTCTCTTAAGTACCCCATTGATACCCTTGGCATTAATAGAATTAACTCTGAGGGACATCATTTTGGAAAATCCAAAGGGGCCAAATACCCGGGTTCTCCTCCGCACTCATGATTAGACTTTATAGCAAGCAGCACTTGTTGGGAGTATGCAAATGCATGCATAGTACAGTACCAAAATACATACACATATAATTTCATAAAGGAAAATGACAAAATAACAAAAAGGACATAAACCATATATTGGGTTAAACCTACCCAACATGACCTTAAACATAGGTCCAAAAATTAAAACAAAGGTACTAGTTGCGTCACTAAGTACCTAACAGCTCAGTAAGCGGAGCTAGTGGGGGCTGGGTGGGCGGGTGCCCCTCCTGGCTGCCTCAGTGTGAGTGGTGGCACCCGCCACCATCTTTATTCACTGTTTAGTGCCCATTGTGGAGCCATGACTGACTGAATGGCACCCCCTGGCTCCCAAACACTCCCAAACCTGGCTCCGCCACTGTAACAGCTCAAACAGAGCTTAATCTCTGAGGCTAGGATTGTGGAGCCTCAGGAAACTAGAAGCACAGAGTACCCTAGAGATATAGGAGACAAGCATTAAACACGCGAGATGAGCACCCAGTCAGTCCAGGAGCACAGACCCTTTCCTATTTCTTATCTTCAGTTAGTCCAGCAGTTAAGATGGTACAATTCGGGCATATATCAGAATAAAAAAAAGGGAGTCGCCAATCCATTATGTGAAGGGACAATGAGGGTTACCTGAACCTGGTCCCCTATTCCCTTAGGTTCTCCCCTTAGGTAAGAAATAAAATTACACAAGTCTCCTTTCCCATGAAGGGTTGTGGTGGGCTTTAAGAAAAAAGTAGGAATGCTGGCAAATAACAATTATGTCTCCTTGACTAAAGCCAAAATATATCAGCCCAATGAAACTGGCCATTAAACATGACCATGCTTTGGGAAAAGGAGAGGAGGGAGACATTCCACTCTTCAAAAACAAATGAAAGGAAGAGATGAAGTGTTCTCAGAAATTCAACCAGCTTAAAATACATGAACAGTATTAAGGAACATCAACACTTGAGCTCTATAACACAGGATTTCCAGCCCCCATTTAACACAAAGCTTGAAGTCCCCAGAGTACCCGGAGGTTCTGATCAAGTGCCCCTATCTAGCAAATCAAAGCAAAAAGAGGACCGTGAAGTTGGAGTATCTGAATAACAAAAGGAAGCCCCCATTAATCTTCCACATCATCACAGTTCGTTCTGCCTTAACCAGTTCCAAGAGTGTCGTGTATTGATTTTAATACTTCAGAGTTACAAGTCTATAAGATAAAATAACATGACAATTAATAGAAAGGGGCTTATCTCTTGTCCTGTTTGGTGCTAGTCGAGGGGTAGTGTAGGTTTCTTGGGAACACATAATGTGGCGGACCAGGATAACTGTGTTCCTCAAAACAGCTCCTCAGGGAACTTTCATCTGCAGAAACCATGGTCCCTTTCAACATAAAGGATCATATTCTGCATTCAAAGCTGCAATCTTTCAGACCCAAAAGGTATCTTAATAAATTTTCTCAATGAACTGCTACAAAAACACAAATTGAAATGAGTCTCAAGATCCTTGGGTAGACGTCATGACACCCGTATCCTGGGTATACCAGACTCCAAAGTCAAGGAAGAAGGCTGATCTGTAGAGATGACAGAAATTTTCAGGTTTTCTTGGACTGGAGCCATTTGAAAATATCTACATGGAGGGGTAGCAGAGCGTCTTCTTGTCTCCCCATTCACTTCCGTGACCCTGGCGCAATGGACCAAAGCAGCTCCTCTATCTCCTGTTCAGCTTGTTCCTCTTTTGTGTCAGGAATAGGAATCTCTAAGACTGTAAGGTAGGAGGTAGCTGCCAGCAGTGATTCGAAAACTTTTACCCCCTCCTTGTCTTGCACCCACAACTTCGTGGGATATTTCAGATAGGCCTTGCATCCTTTCTCCCTCAGGGCTTTCACTACCACCAAAATTATTTTCTCTTTGCCAGCATTAAGGGGATGTCCTGGACCAGGTATATTTTCTGGCTGTCGAGATTGAGATCATGTTTCACCCATGCCAGCTTGAGGATTTTTCCTTTGTTGTGTATCTTAGGAATTTAACTATTACCAACCTGGGGGCACCTTGTTTGAGCTGGTGCAATAGCACAATGAGAGCATTCAATGTCTAAATTAAAGTCTTTCCCAAGATCAAGTTCTTTTTTTAAGCCATGAATCAATATAGTTCTCCATGCTGAAGGGTTGTACTCCCTCCAGGATACCAAAAATCCTAAGGTTGTTGCAGCGGGCCCTCGCCTCAGCATCTTCTGCCTGCAGAGTTAACTCTCTCTCTCTCTTCTGTGGAAATATGCAAGAGATCTCCAGAAGGCCATGTGTTCACCCTGTAAGCCTTCCATATGTGCTTCTACTGCTGCTGTTCGGGATTCCAATTTTTTAAAATCCTTTTGTATGCCTGAGATCCTGGCATCAATGTGATGGAGGATTTTTAACATATGGTGCCTGTCAACTTTTGTAAAGGTGGATGCTGCATCTGAGCCCGAGCTGTCCGATTCGTCCCCCGAGGCCATGATTGCAGAGGACCGGGAAACTGCCGGACTGGTAGACCTCTGAGATTCTCTCTCTAGCGATCCGCTACTATCTGCCACAGGAGGTATTTTTTTTGGTATGCCCCATGTTCCCTGCTCTTGCTCAGATTACAGTTGCCTGGTTGGAGTGGAATGATACACGTGATGACGACCACTATTTGCTAATTCACTTACCCAAGGTGCCAGAGCCCAGTTTTAGACCATCATTTATCACGTGACATCACCAAAAGTAGCTAGACAGAGATTTTAAGATGAGGACAACTAAGTATGTTGTTGCATATTAAGTGCAACCTAAGAACTTTTCCATGTGACCCTAAAATTCTTGTTTTTTGAATGTTGAAGATTTCTACATGTGATCCAAGAATTGTTAGATCACACATTTAGTTAAAAATTGGGTTTTTTAAATACTTTCTTTATTGAGGAGTTTATAAGCACATATTGACACTTTCACAATGTACAACATTCAGTTAACTGTTAACAGTAGTGATTTGAACATTTTTAAAACAGACTGTATAATACCGTTGCATTTCCTCAATAATTTTCTATATATTGTTTTTTTCTTTTAAGATACAAAAACTATTCCTAGTCTCTATATTTGAATCTACAGAAGACTCACTGGAAACCTCTAAGAACTACATGAGGTGAGCGGGAAAGGACTGAGGCCCCCAAAGGGGAAGATGCCACTAACGGAGTGGCAGCGTAGCCACCAGGCCTGGGGGTAATCCAGGTATGGTGTCTATGAGGTATTCAGGGGTTATTTAAGTTAAACCCAAAAGGGCAAGGGATGTTGGCCTTTCAGGTATCGCCATATCCAGTTTCTTGCTTTTGTAGTGGGAGTCTGCATCAGTGCCTAGGTCTTGCTCATCTTCCAGTGTTAAGTACCATCTTGTCCATCATTATGTAAATATATCGAGTTGATCCCTTACTTGGAATGTGAGCTTTTCCATATATTCTATGCCATTAACTATTGTTCACCACTCCTTTATTGCTGGGGAGGTCTGCTTATAACCATTTTCTGATGATCACTTTAGAGATAGCGATGGTGCATATATTCCAAATGTTGGGGCCTATGCATGAAGGTGCACAAAGTATGCAAAAAAGTGTTGGGAAGGCAGCACGCAGCTACGAGGTGTGCAGACAACCTTTCCACAGGGCATGCACCAATGGGCGCACACTGCATGCTGAACATGGAGATGTCTCCACAGGGGACATGAAGCACCACATACAGACCACACTGGGAGGGCCCAGGATACAGACACTCCCTTGACCTCACCATATATGTGCATGTGGTCCACCCCACCAGGAAATGTGGAAGTGAATACTGAATGGAGATCAATGTAAACCCATGGTGGAGAGCAACAGAGACGTGCAGGACCCAACCCCACAACCAGTGATGCTCGATGTGGCAAGCCAAAGGGGCGGACAGAGGGGTGGATGTGTCCATACCCATGGCAGAGCATGTCCACAGGCCCCACACATCACCGGTGGTCAGGTGGCAGCAATGGTGGCCAACATCAGAGCCCACTATGCTACCTGTACAGTGTACAAGCACTGACAATGGCCAAGGTACATCTCTGGTTAGAGATACAGGCAAACATGAATTCTGCCACCGAAGAGACACAGACACTGTCAGCCATAAAGCATATGTGGCACGACCTGCACACAGCAGTCAAGAAGAAGGTCACTGTGGGTGCACAGGCAAGTCAGTGTACCAGCAGTGATCCACCTAGCAGCACCCTATCCCTGACCCCAGTAGAGTGCATTGTGGCCGACACACTTTCCAAGGTGTGCCCACACAGGGAGGTGGAGGGCATAGACACACTTGCGGGTATGTACAGGCAGACAGGGACATGCACGCAGAGGGAATAAATCCCATGCATGTGCTAACAGACATGTGCTGCACCCACAGACTCCATGCTGGAGAGATATACATCAACAGGTACACCAACGGCCAGATAGGAGCACACAGAACAGCATGCAGGACATCCTGGTGACTGTGAAGGGGAGGACAGCAGAGGTGGGACACCAGATGTGCATGCACCACATGAGAATGCATACACAGATGCCCCTGCAAAGCAAGCTTAACATCCATCTGTCTCCCACAGGTACTGAGCAGAAGATAGTGGAGCAGCAGGACCACAATATGGACCAGGAAAACAAACACGTGTGACTGGATAAAGTGTCAGGGAAGCAGGAGGAGGAGGTGGACATTGGGGGCAACAGCCATTTGGGGCTGTCCACACCCTGCCAATTAGAATGCTCCATTGGAGCTGGCCAGTGGCATGCAGACCAGCACTGCCATGGAACAACCATGCCCAAGTGCCACGGCCACATGTAGGATGGCAGCCTCAGCACCAGTGGACAGTGGAAATGAGGATCCTCCAACACAGCTCATGGGCCGACTACATACGATGCACCAGTGATGGGATGCACACTTATTACACAGAGG
The DNA here is from genome assembly GCA_016271365.2 of Neoceratodus forsteri. NCBI lineage: Eukaryota > Metazoa > Chordata > Ceratodontiformes > Ceratodontidae > Neoceratodus > Neoceratodus forsteri. The sequence continues at coordinate 601,425,689 of CM057456.1, read as the reverse complement.
TGCAGTAGCTGGAGAGGGACAGGCCTATAGTGCAGAACAGGAACACAGAGGCATTAGTGGGCTTCACAGTGGAAGTGTTGGGCATGCGGCATGGGATCAACAGGCTGGAGGATCTAGTGGAGGGGCTTGAGGAGAACATGGTGGCAGGGTCTGCCCCAGAGCACTGGCCACCCACCCCCCATGCCGTGTGTCAGATCCACACCCACAGAATGCAAGCAGCAGTGCACCCACCAAGGCATCCAGGACAACCAGCATTGGGACACCAAGAGCACCATGGACGACACATCCCACACAGCTCCCTGGCTCACAGGACACTGAAACAGAGGTGATGACATGGTCACACAGTACAGCCTCACTGCAACGCCTGCAGACATGCCCCCACAGCACCTACTATGGCTGACACCCAGGACAGCTGCAGTTATGCTCCCTGTGGAGGGACAGAGGAACACTATGCAGTGCCCACATCTGCATCTGTGTGCAACTGAAGTGATGGCCATGCAGAAGCACCCCACTGGTGTCTAGGCACATGGACACCCACATGCCTGCAGAAGAAGCCCTACAATAGGTATATCATTGAAACACATCACATGTAACATACCACTGTATAGTACAAGCACTGTGCCCCCCCAGCCACACCACATAGCCATGCACACACTACCGATGTACAGCACTAGATCATCACACAGCACTATTGTGCACACACCCCACAGGGCACAGAAATACAGACGCACATGCAGTCAACCTAACACATACACACACATCACACACCACTGTGCAGTACCCTCACCATCCCCAACCATAGTAGCCCCCACATGCCATGACAGTATCCCATACACCCTTCTAAGGTCTCCCAATACACTTCAGAGTCCCAGCATACAACAATAGTGTCCCTCAACATGCATCTGTGGTGCCCACAGACAGAACTACTACACATGAGCCTACCCCACAACAACTTCCGCACAACACACAACCCATTCCACCACCTCCCAGAGGACAGGTGCGCTCAGCAGCACATTTCTTCATCACGCACCCACAACCCGTGATGGCCACTGCCACCACACGTCCTCACAACAGTGCTGTCCACACACTGTGCATGCCCTGATGCCACTATGCATTGGTCTTACATGGGACAGATACCACCGGACATGATCCATGTATGTCCTGCATGACGGCCCGCCATCCAACATTGCTAATGGCGAAATGTGCCCTGTACAAGGGCATCCTGTGCCTGCCATCCTGTCGGTGTGTCCGGCCCAATGCCTGGATGCCCCTCATTCACCTCTGGTGGTACACATGGCTGTTGGTCTGGTGGCAGCGGTACCTGGTGTTGTAAGGTGATGTTGTGTAGATTGGCACTTGCGATGAACACTTTGCATGCCAACCCCAGTGACAACATCACTGTACCTTCAGTATGGTCCAGGCACCTGAACTACATCTTCATTAGGCATATAATCCTCTCAATTATGGACCACATCCTCCTGTGGGCATGATTGTATGCTTCCTCAGCTGTGCCGTGCGACTGCAGGAAAGGTGTCTTCAGATATGGCTGTAGTGGATATCTGCTGTCACCTGTGTAGTATACACAAATAAAAGACAATCTTGGGTAGCTGTCAGGGCCAGCCATGGTGGCACACACGCTGCCACCATATGCTCACCCAACAGCCATCCTTCTATCCCTCCATCTCTGAGCAGGGCACTGAGTCATGACCTGTCCATGTATGTATGAGTGCGTAGCATGACCCAAGTACTTGGCACAAACATTAGTGAATATGGCATCCATCGCACATAACCTGACAGTTGTTATTGTGGAACTCCTTTCTGTTCCTGTACACCTCCTCATGTACAGGAGAGCCTAGTATCCCCACATGGGTGCAGTCTATAATGCCAAGTGCAGATGGCATGCCTTGCATGGCACAGAATGCCTGTTTTGTGAATGGCACATTGGCCACCCATGGGGAATCTAATACTGTCCTGCACATGGGCCAGAGGATTGATTGACACTGACTAAATTGCCCTTTACCCTCTGGAATGACCCTGTTGCATAATATGACAGGGTACCTGGCACCTTGGTCTCCACCTACACACCCTGGACCACCAGGTAGGTGTTACTATGGTGTTGTTTACCATGTTGCACACCTGTTGAGATAGTGCCCCAGTGACTCCTGAATCACGCGACACAATGGATGTCCCACAGCATCCGGCATCTAGCCATGACCTGAACACCTGTGGCCTTGGTCTCCTGAGCAGATGCCGCTGCTGCTCATCCTCGAGTAGGAGCAGGTTAAAAGGAGACCCAGACACATCCTCTCAAACCCTACGAATACCTGATTACCTGTACCTGTCGTTATCCACCCACTGATGAGGGTAGGATACCTGGAGTGTACCTTTAGGAGGGTGTGTGTGGGCCCCTGTGTGTGCTGATGGTACCTGTCTGGGCATCATGTGCATACCACATGAAGAGACAATGGCCATGGCAGCAGGTGTAACTTAGGTTCCACTTGATGCCACAGGTGGGAAGCCTGTGGCTGTACCCCAAGGCTGTGGATCATGTCAGAGGACATGTATACTGATGACCCCTGGTGGGTGGGTGGGTTGCATCTGGTGTCTGGAGGTCACTGTCAGGGTATGTACCTTGGCTACAGGTGAATGTGTGGGGCTATGCGCTGGGTGTGGTATCCATGGTGCTGATGTCTGTTTCAGCCTCTCTTCTCACAGGACCGCTATGGGATACCAGATGAGATGGTGTTCATAAGGGTGGAGTAGCCTGATGGGACTACATACATTGTGGTGACTCCCCCACAGTGGGGCCACTGTTTTACCCCTGCACCGTACTTCTTGTCCCCAAAGGGTTGGCATGCAGGATATTTGGCATGTGGCAGGGCTGTCGAAGGTAAGCATTGCATGCTGTGTCATACCTGTGCCATTTCATTATGCCATAATGGACCACCATATGTACATCTCACAATCTCACATGCCTGATCACTCTGTGTTGTCTTCCAGTTGCAGCACTACAGGGGGCCCCTATGGCAGATGATCCTGCTGCCATACCCTGGACCACCACCACATCACCAGGGTTCAACAGTGATTCACAGGAGGGGGAAAACTAGGGCATGCCGACGACTGTTCACTGCCACAACAACATGCCTGGGACCCATGGGATGCCAGTGATGTGTGGAGTTGGATGTTATGTCCTGTGCTCATCTGTACCAGAATGTTTTTACCTACTTCAGTGTATTAAATGCAGAATGTGCTGTAACCCGGTGAATCATGTTTTGCATAAGTTCCAAGCTTGCTGGCTTCCATTATAGCTCTTTTTCATGTGAGAGAACTAAATATGAGGGTATCTCTCCCCTCCCCATTGGCTGTCCTAAGGCTTCCTTAAGAGAGCAATGTTGGAACCTGCTGATTTACCCTGGATAAGGTTATTTTTGATAGTCTTTTACTATCACTTTGATGATACATCCACTGGGTGGGGAGGGGTTGGGTGGATGATTGGGAGTTGTTATTGTGTTGTCATTGTTACTGTTTCTTGTTACATCTTTCTTAGGTTTACATATGACTACTTTTAGATCTATTAATGTGAAGGATGCCATGTATATTTGTTTATCAATGTTTCTTGTTACTGGTGCTTGATGTGTTTATGTTTTGTTTTCATTTGGTTGTGATTGTATCCTTAAGAAAACTTTAATAAAGTATGTTTTATTGCAAAAAAAAATGTTTTTACATAGATACATGAACAGTGTCGGCAGATAAGGGCTATGGCCCACCCTAGTCTGCCCATTTGAGCTTGTAAGTTCAGTTTGTTTCCTAGAAGTCTGTTTCCCTTACCCTGCCTCTAGAATTCCTTTATGTCTATCCATGCATTCTTAAATCCGTGATTGTTTCAGCCCCACCACTTCCTCTGGCAGGGTGTTCCACTTGTCCACCACCCGTTCTGTGAAGAAATTCTTTCTCATGTTTCCTCTGAATCGTCCTCCCTCCAACTTCATCCCATGCCTCTAGTCCTGAAACATCTTTTTCGCTTAAAAATAGTGTTTTCCTGCACCCTGTTCCTCCCTGTAAGATACTTGTATGTCTCTATCATATCCCCTCTCTCCCTCCTCTCCTCCAGGGAGTACATGTTCAGTTCCTTCAACCTGTCTTCATAGGACTTGTGATGCAACCCATGCACCATCTTTGTTGCCCTCCTCTGAACCTTCTCTACCCTGTCTATGTCCTTACGTAGGTATGGTCTCCAGAACTGTACACTGTACTCCAGGTGGGGCCTCACTAGTGTCTTGTATAGCGGAATTATGACCTCCCTTTTCCTGCTGGTGATGCCCCTGCCTATACATCCCAGCATCCTATTTGCTTTACCTGATGCCTTGTCACACTGTTTCCCTACCTTGAGGTCATCAGAGATGATAACCCCAAGATCCCTTTCCTGCTTGGTGCATGCTATATCCTCACCCCCCAACTGATATATTGTGCCAGGGTTTTTGTGCCCCATATGCATTATCTTGCACTTCTTTGCATTGAATTTCAACTGCCAAACCCTTGACCATTCTTCAAGTTTCTGCAGGTCCCTTCTCATTCTGTCTACACCCTCTGGTGTGTCTACTCTGTTACAGAGCTTTGTGTCATCAGCGAACAGTGAAATTCTGCCTTCTAGATCCTGTGCAATGTCACTGATGAAGATGTTGAATAGGACCGGTCCCAGCACTGATCCCTGTGGCCACTGGTTACTCTTCCCTCTGTGGAGTGACAGCCATTTACCACCACCCTCTGTGTCCTGCCACCCAGCCAGTTACCTACCCACCACACTACTGTCCTGCCACACCCATATTCCCCAGTTTGTGTAATAGTCTTCTATGTGGCACAGTGTCAAAGGCCTTGCTGAAGTCCAGATAGGCCATGTCCACTGCCCTCCCTGATCCACCTCCCTAGTCACCCAGTCAAAAAATTCAATGAGGTTGGTCTGACACGACCTCCCCTGGTGAAACCATGCTGCCTTGGGTCCTGTAGTCCATTGACAACCAGATGTTCCACCAATCTCTCCTTCAGTAGTGCTTCCATGATCTTTCCCACTACCGAGGGTGAGGCTGACTGGTCTGTAGTTCCCTGCTTCCTCTTTGTTCCCACTTTTGTATAAGGGACTACATCTGCTGTCCTCAGTCTTTGGGTCCTCCTGTTTCCAGTGATTGGCTGAACAGGATAGCCAGAGGTTCAGCCACCACCTCTCTTAGTTCTTTAAGGACCCTGGGTGCACCCCATCTGGCCCCATTGCTTTATCAGCTCTTATTACTTCCAGTTCCTTCAGGACCCTTTCTCGTGTAAAGGGACTTGTGTCCATCTGCACCATTCTCACCCCTTGTACCCCCTTCAGACCCATTACCCCCTCTTCCTTAGTAAAGACTGAGCAGAAATACCTGTTCAATATGTCAGCTTTATTGTTGTCATCCTCCAGCGGCTCCCATCCTCCCCTTCAGTCTCACTATCCCTCCCTTTGTCTTTCTTTTTTCACTTATGTACCTGTAAAGGTTTTGTCCCTTTACCCACTGATTTTGCAATGTGTTCTTCTGTCTGAGCTTTGGCTTCCCTTACTGACTTCCCTGCCTCCTTTGTTTCTCCTGGTACTTCTCCCTATCCCTTTCTGCCTGTGTCTTTTGTATTGCCTAGATACAATCTTTTTGGCTTTCACTTTCTTTGCTACCTCTTTGGAAAACCATAATGGTCTCCTCTTCCTTTTCCTCTTGCTAACCTGCTTAATGCATAATTCTGTTGTTCTTATAATCCCCATTTTAAATACTGCCCACTGTTCCTCAACCCCTGATTCCTGTCCCATTCCCTTAATGCCTCTTTCAAGTATCTCCCATTTTCCCAAAGTCTGCCCCACTAAAATCCAGGATCACGTGTTTTTGTGTGGTTTGGTTCTGCTCTTTCTGTGATTTCAAACCACAATGACTGGTGGTCACTGTTACCCAGGTGCTCCCCACTGTTACCCCCATCACACTGTCCCTGTTTGTGAGCACAAGGTCCAGTATTGCCTTCTCCGAGTTGGTTCCATGACCAGTTGCTTGAAGAAGGCACCCTGAAGGAGTCCAGGATAAATCTGCTCCTAGTTGATGCTGCTGCTGGGATGCTCCAGTCCACGTCTGGTATATTGAAGTCTCCAACCAGTACTACCTCACCCTTGTCTGCCATCCTTTGGATGCTAGCATCAACTCCCTATCTGTTTCTTCCTCCTGGGCTGGTGGTCTATAGACCACACCTGTATGGGATGGCTGGCCCCATTTTCCTTTCCAGCTTAACCCACAGTATCTCTCCCCATTTTGTTCCTCCTGGATCTGTGTGGCCCTTATGTCATTTTCACATACAGTGCCACCTCCTCCCTTCCTGCCTGCTCTGTCTCTTCTGAATATGTTGTAGCCAGGTATGGCCATCTCCCAGTCATGGTTATCATTAACACAGGTTTCAGTGATGGCCACAATGTCCATGTCTGACTGTACCATGACAGCCTCCAGATCTTCCATCTTGTTGCTAAGGCTCCTGGCATTTGCACACATAGCTTTCCATGATTTGACCTCCCTAGACTGCTTCACTGTTCTACTCCAGCCCTTCCTTGGTTGTCATTTATCCCTGGTTCTCCTTGCTGTTTGCCCTTCTGCTGAATTTTGCCCCTTTTCTGCTTATCCACCTTTTGGACACTAATCTCCATCTTTTGCACACTGCTTTGCAGAGATAGCCACTCCTCTGATTCACTGGTTCCACTACTAGCTGTGGGGGGTGAGCAAGTAGGTACCGTCCTTGCTGGCCTGCCACCCCCCTTTGCTAGTTTAAATGCTTGTCAATGTAGCATTTAAACTTATCATTGAGTGCTTGGATTCCCCTCCAGGATGGATGCAGGCCATCAGGCTTGAACAAACCTCCATCCCTGCAGGTGGGTCCCCAGTCACCAATGAATCCAAACCCTTCCTCACAGCACCAGTTCTTCAACCATGAGTTAAAGTTCCTGGTGCATGCACTCCTATGCTCTCCCTTGCCTCTCACAGGTAGTACTTCTGAGAAAGTGACAGAAGTAGCTACTTGCTTGAGACCCCTCCCCAGTTTCCTAAACTCTTCCTGAACTTCCTTTGGCTCCCCATTTGCCAACATAGCGCATATCTGCACCTGAGCATTTAATGCCAATCTGCCTCTGTGATTTGTGCGGCACAAATGTTTATTAAAGTTTCTCTTTTTCTACACTGGTGTGTTTCTTGTCTCCTGTCCAGTGGTTCACTTGTTGCTGTGGATGTGTGGGCCACTGTGTGGGGTTGTGGGGCATTGTGGCACTCATGTGGTGCACCCAGGGGCAGTGGCATAACCATGCATACTTACTGTATGCCAGTGCGTACAGAAACAATCTCTCTCTCTTTTTTTCCCAGTTCTTTTTTTTTTTCAGTTCTGCGCTGGTCCTGAAGGTTTTATGTGATAACGGTGAGTCTAAAAGACCACTGATCACAAAAATCAACAAAAAAAGAGACCAGCATCAAAAGGGCGACTAATTTCACAATGACCATCACAAATAGCAATGGTAGCTACATTCAAAGAAAAGAACTACTGAAATAAGTATTTTTATATGTGGGCTATGCCCTCTATACCCCTTTGCAGGAGGCACTGCAACCCCAAACTTAAAAAATTAACTCCATGAGGTGCGGACCCAGGGAGTGACTATTTTAAAAATGCAAAAATTCTTTCCCTTGGAACCAGACCCAACCTGGGTCTACTGCCATCACAAGTGGTGGCTTACACCACTATGCTAAATAGCCAGCTTCACAGGGTTGGCCAAACAACATCCTATATCCTGTAGTAGCAGTGTGCTCCTGCCTGCAGCTCCACCGTATACCGATATTTTCACCACTCACTCTCAGTGTGAGCAATATTATTGAGTTGCTCATATTGATGAGCTCAATAACACTCGCTCATATAACATGTTACCAGTCCCAAACCACAGTCTGTCAGTGCCACGGTGGGGGGGAGACCTGCAGATATGCTGCTTCCGGCAGGCATGGGTCATCTCATGTGGCAGTGCAGCAGCAGTTACGGCATCCAGTGGAGTGACTGGACAGTTTCTGTCCACATGTTTGTTTACTCCACCAACCTCTTGCTGCAATTTCCCTACTGCTCTCAGTGGCAGAAAGGCAAGATCAAGCATGTCGACATTCTGCTCTGCCAGGCCAGCTCACTCACCACTCTGCTGTGCATCCCTCCCTTCATCCTTTGCTGCGCCGCCATCATCTCACAGTCCACCCGGCCCATGTGCTGGTCTGCAGTGTGGCCCTTCTTCTCCCAGCCTTCCCTTCCATTGCCATTCCGTAGTTGAGGCAGAGTGAGCCACAAGAGGAACCAGGCAGGCCAGCAGCATGGAGGATGCCCAGACCAAGGCCAGGCAGTGAAGCGAGCCCAACCAGCCCAGTTGAGGAGTTGGTTTGAGAGAGAGAAGAGAGAGAGAGGAGTACTTAATTATGAGACCTTGTCGGTCCAGTGGGTCATGGTCACCCGAGAAGAGCCAAGCCCGAGCTCGTAAGACTTTATTCTTGCCAAATGCAGCACTTTGCAGGTAACAACTCCAGGACCAAGCAAGCACATGTATATTTTCATCCCACATTAGGTTCTTAATCTTGAGTTCAATGAGTTAAGCCATGATCCCATTTTCACATGCTTGCTTGCTTGTGAGTTGTGATTTCAATTCTGTGACAATGACAGCCTATTAGCCTAACCTTGTAGTCTACAGAGCATATAATGTTGTGTTTGTTTATCCAATTTTCAGATATGATAAATGGAATAATAGATAGGTTTATCCAACAAAGTAATGCATATAACCACAAAGGTAAGCAATACAGCTAATGAGATCTATAATAAGGCTTTGTAGAAAAAGTAATCTTTCATAAAATGAAGAAATATTAAACTGTAGCATACAGAAATAGGTACAGGAATATACTGAAACAACTAAAGAAGGAAATTAAAATTCAAAAAACAGCTTGAATTTAGATTGGCAATGGGTAAGAATATTAGTAAAAGTTTTATGCATATGTGAATAGTAAAAGGGGAGGCAGTAGGTCGGTCCATTGAGTATTAATGGGTTGTGACCTCGGAGCCAAAAGATATAGTAAATAAATTTAGTAAATGTTTTTGAGCGTGTATAAGAAATGTGATGAGGTAGCAGAAAAGGGAAGTCTGGGTATAGGTACATTGGACCCAAAAGAAATTATAACTGAAGAAAGGGTGAAGAAAAGGATTAGTAGATTAAAGGTTGAGAAGGCGGCAGGACCTGATAGTTTACATCCGCATTTTTTAAAGGAGTTGGGGGATGAGTTGACACCAGTAATTACTATGATGGGTCAAAAGTCATTGGCTGAGGGGTCAGTGCCGTAAATGTGGAAATTGGCATATGTGGTGCCAATTTACAAGAAAGGAAAGAAGAGTGAGGTGAAGAATTATAGGTCAGTGAGCTTGACCTCTCTTGTGGGGAAGATTATTGAAGGTATTTTGAGCAAAGCCATTGTTGATGTTATGACAAGTGGGGGGTTAATAGATAAAAGTCAGCATGGCTTTGTGACAAATAGATCATGTGAAACAAATCTGATCACCTTTTATGAATATATTAGTAAGAGTATTGATGAAGAAAGAATGTGGACATGGTGATGCTCTATTTTAGTAGAGCATTTGACATAGTCCCGCATTGTAAGATTATTGAGTAGCTTATTGGTATGGGGTTGATTCAATTATAGTAAGATGGGTTGAACAATGGTTAACAAATAGGCAGCAGCAGGTAAGAATACAGGGTCATTTGTCAGACCCATTAAAGGGGGGGAGTGGGCTCCCCCCGGGTTCAGTGCTGGGGCAATTGTTGTTTGGTGTTTTTATGAGTGATTTGGCAGTTGGAAGTAAAAACAAGCTAATAAAATTTGCAGTTGATGTCAAAATTGGGGGAACAGTTGATACATTCAGTGATAGATTAGTCTTCGGACAAGATTTAAATTATATTATGGAATGGGTAAACACAAATGGAATGAGTTTAAATAAGGAAAAATGCATTATTATGCATTTTGGTAGACAAAACATCCAGCAAACATATTACATGCAGGATCTTAAATTGAGGGTTTCAGAGTGTGAAAAAGACTTAGGGGTTTATGTTCAAAATGACCTTAAAAAGGGTGTCCATAGCAAAATAACATCAAATAAAGGTATGCAGTTGGTACATTATATAAGAAGGGGGTTTCAATCAAGAAGTAGTGTGGTTTTGTTACCACTGTATAGGACTATGGTTAGGCCGATTTTGGACTATTGCTCCACTGTCTCGTACCCATTCCTTATAAAGGATGTAAAATTAATGGAGAGGCCCCAGAGAGCATTTACCAGACTAGTTTCAGGTTGTCAGGGAATCTTGTATGAGGATAGACTGGATAAGTTTTTTTTTTTTTCATTTTGTTTTTTTCTTTCCTCCTAGCTGTCGGTTGTCCAGAGTATCAGCCCGGTCACGAGCCGATGGCTTCCACCCCCCAGAACGGCCTCAAGCCCTCCGATACCCCGTGGCTTACCCCCCCATGGTGGGGCTACGGGATGCGGGGAGCTAACACCCCGCAGACGTGTGATAGGTCGGAGGACCGGCCTGGGGGGCTAATCAAAGCCACGGTGGGCTTCATAGAGGGCGACCGGCAGCCGTCCATTTTCCGCTTTTCTGGGAGGCGGGACGTGCAATGACGCATGACATCCTGTCCCGCCTCCAAAGTGTCCTCGTGTGCCGGTAGCTGTGTGACTCCCAGCCTCCGCCGGGGGTCACTCATGCACCGAGCATCAACCCACCCTCCCCCCTGGAGAAGGAGAGCAGACCATAGGGCGCTCTATCCTTCTCCCCCCGGCCGACCCTTCCAGCGACCTGAGTCCGTTCCCGAACCCGGGTCGCCGGCGTCGCAAGCGGAAATCCCACCGCTGCGCCAACGGGCCGGCCAGACTGGATAAGTTGGGATTGTGGTCATTGAGTAATAGAAGGACAAGGGGAGCTCTATTATTATTATATAAAGTGCTGGGGATGATCTTAAGGTGGAATTGGGATTGGAAATGAGAGTAACATCATATCATTTAAGGGTACACAATAGGCAACTGAGGGAAGAAACGAGTAGGACTGAATTGAGAAGGAATAGTTTTAAGTGCAGGGTAATTAGGTTGTGGAATAAACTGCCACAGGAGGTGGTGGATGCAGATAGTCTTGAAATATTTAAAAATAGACTGGATAGGTACTTTGTTGAAGCTGGTGACTCATGTTACTGCCACTGAATTGTGGGGTAGGTCAATATGGGCTTCACCTTTTTGACTTCCTTAAAAAATCCAGTATGAAATCCAGTATCCAGTATGAAATCCAAGCATGGTCCATCTTTCAGACAAGAAGTTAAACCGAGGGACCATCTGCCTGGATTGGTGGTAGTTCAGGTGGCTGTTAAAGATCCCATGGCACTTATCGAAAGGAGTAGGGGAATTTTTTATTTGTACAAACATCAAGGACAAATGAAAACCAACAGTGTTAAAGCACACAAAACATAAAGCAATCATTAATTACGAAAAAATCAAATTAAATATCACATTGTGTTAAATCACACACACACAAAATAAATAAATAAAATAAATAAAAATAATTATGTATATCAGATCAAGAAAGGCATACTATTTATATTTGATAAACATTGGGAATCCTTTCCACCAACTGGTAACCTGCCAAGAAGTGGAGTGTTCACAATCTTGAACATAAATCCTTTCCATAGCCCTGTAATTAATATGCTAACAGTTTCATAGGACATCCTCTTTTGGTACAAGACCCACTGACATCGACTTGCTATAAATAATAAATTAAACAACAACAAAAAGGTGCCATGTTTCCTATCATAACGTCTATTCAACTGGAAATTAATGCCTAAAATCAAGGTATTATAATCTATATATAACAGCCAAGACATATTCCATTTAGCAGACAGGAATTTCCATAAAGACGTGTACATAAGAGCAAGAACATAAAAATGTTCCATTGTTTCTTCTTGAGCAATACAATCCGGATAAGGACAGTGTCTTTCGGTTACAACTTTATGTTTAGCATTGCCCCTACGCTCAAACGACCATACAAGGAAAGCCAAATCAATTCCCACATACATTCAGGCAATCTAGGAGTATTCAATCTTTGAATAGCAATTTTGACATGAGTCATAGGGCAATTTTTAAAGGCAGGTTCAGACGGATAAAGCAATGTCATTACTTCTTTATACAATTGTGGCCCAGTCTTATCCTTGACCAATTGAACTGGAATACCCCAGGTAAACAACTTCTTTGCCACTGACAAAAAATAGTTTGGCACTTTTAATGATTTCATCGGTTTTGGGGGCAAATTTTGCCAGGCTAAAAAGTAGTTAGCCAAAATGTGTTTAAACAAAGACCCATAAGGGGTTATTTGGGGAAGAAGCCCTGGTCGAATATTATGTGAGATGAATAAAGTATGAAAGAAAACTACCGGGTCCACCATCCCAAGTCCACCTTTCCTTTTTTCTAAATAAGTATACTGCCGTTTAATCGGATTTAACCGATTACCCCATAATAATTGAAAAAATATACTATAAAGTCTGGTTTCTAAGGACACAGGTAAAGGAAAATCCATAGCTGTATACAAAAAGCAAGGAATAACAAATTGCTTCAATATCTGAACTCTCTTAATTTTTGACAATTTCCATTTTCTCCATAAGTCAATTTTCCCCTCAATTTTATGTATTGCAGTGTTCCAGTTTAGTTCTGATAAATTCTGCGACCTGTAAAATAAGCCCAAAATTTTTATAGGCCCCGATGAAATTGAAATTCCTCCAATACTTTCCTCTATAACATCCCCTCGTCCTATAACTAAGCCCTGACTTTTTTGTTCTTGAATTTTAGAGTTAGATACCCTAGAAAAAGAAATCATTAATTCCAGAAAAATAGTGATAGATTCAATTTTGGAAAAAAATATACATAAATCATCAGCATAGACCTGAATAAAATGCTCAGACAAGCGGATGGGCTAACATCCCCTCCATTTGGGAATGGTAGTCACTGATCTTATTAAAGAATCTATAGTAAAAGAATATAAAAGAGGGCTCAAAGGGCATCCTTGGCAGAACCCACTAGGCATCGGAACCCCACCACATATGCCATTCACAATTGGGTGGGCCAGTGCCCCTTCATAAAGTGCTGTGATCCAATGAATCATTACCTTAGGTACTCCATAGTGCCACAAGGACAAAAACAAGTACAGGCGATACACCCTATCAAAAGCCCTTTTTCTGGTCCACTGAAACAATACAGCCCCGTTTCCCTTGAGAAACTGTGTATTCAATGAGATCACGAAGGATCATGTGGGCCTGCTGCCAGGAAGTCTGCAAAATTGGTAAGGGGAAAGCACCGTGACAGCAAATTTTTTTAGTCGGTTATTTAAAATTCCTGTGAAAAGCTTATAATCAGTGTTTAAAAGTGTAATTGGTCTCCAATTCTCCAAATGCGTTTGCTTCCCCGATTTGTACAAGAATATTACCAATCCAGCTGGGAACCACCCTGGAAAAACCTTACAAGAAAGAAAAAAATTAAAAACTAATTCTAGACACTGACTGAATTCCCAAAGGAAAAGTCTTGTAAAGCTCCGCCGTTAAGCCATCTTGTCCTGGAGAAATGCCTACTTTTTGAGATTTTATTACATCCTCTATTTCTAAACGTGTTATAGGTTGTACCAGAACATTTTTTTGGAAGGTTGACTCAGGAATTTGAATAGAAGAAAGGAAATGTTCCATTTCTGCTACGCTGGGAGGTACTGCAGGTGCATGTGCTAGAAAGAAGTCTTTTATAATGTTCTGTATGCTCTCATTATCCGTCACTATATTCCCTGCTTGATTGACTAAGGCATTTAAAGAAGTATTAGTTCTATACTTCTTAAAGGCCTCAAAAGGGTCACCTTGAGGTTGCTTTTTTAGCCCATATTGTTGAATAACTGTAGCAGTTTTTGCCCTGTCATACTGTACCAATAACATTTCCTTTTTAAGTATGTGTATTTGTGATGAATAATCAAACTTTGAAGTATTAGCCTTAGAAAACAAATAATACAATTGTTGCCGTAAAGCTAAATAACGAAGAAAATAAGAATTTGATGCTATTTTTCCTTGATTTTGAAAGAATTTGCATAAATCAGTTTTCGTATCCCACCACCATTGACTGATGTCATCATATAAAAAGGTAACTGACAACCTTGCCATCAGTAAAGAACCTAATTTATGCAGAATCTCACAGGAGCTTAATAAGGGAGCACTTAACTTCCACCTGGATTTCCTCCAATGGGGAAGTGAATCACCAGAAATGTTACAATGAAGTAACAGATGGTCCCGAAAAGGCCACAGGTATAGTCTGAAAAGAAAAAGATAATTTGGAAGATAAAAAAATATAATCAATTATAGAAGAGTATTTATTTTTTTGATAAGTAAACCGAGGGCCTCCCTTCTGTTTAATACTGGCCGTAACCAGCCCAGATGATAGTACCAATGCCCAAAGAGCCATAGTATCACAATATATTTTCCCTGTTTTTAATGCAGTTGTCAATTTCTTACTGGGGTCCAATTCACAATTAAAATCTCCACAAAGAAAAACTGCAAATGAAGTAATCAAAAAAGGTTTAATCATTTGCATTAGTGCCACCTTTTCAGCTTTTACTTGCGAACAATAAACATTTATAAATCTACACGTCAAAGACTTCCAAACCCCATCCAAAATCATCAACCTCCCCGGGATCAAGTCCATTAATTTTATCAAAGAAAAATCATAAGTACCAAAAAAGAAACCCCAAGCCATCAGCTGAATGTTGTCCAAAGGACCAGTAAGAAGGGCCCCAATACCATTCCTTCTGGAAATTCCTGACCTGGTCAATGGTGTAAATCCAAGTTTCTTGTAATAAACAAATGTCCAAACGATTTTCATGCATATAATTAAACACAACATGACGTTTTTTAAAGTTTAACAAACTATGTACATTTAGAGACCCCAATTTAAATGATTCCAGATCTAAATATGAGTCATTCAACTATCTTTTTTCCTCCTTTTCTTTTTTTTACTTTTGTACCCATCTTGAACCATAAATGGGGAGGGGGGACTATCCCTAGCTGGTTGTGAGTCCAAGTCCTGACACTCCATGATGGAGTCTCCCACTGAGAAGAAAGAACCTCAAAGGGTTACTGGTTTCCACATCTGTAGTAGAACGGCCTACCAAAGGAGGTTTTAAATTCCTGGAGGACCATCTTACTTGTAGAGGCACTGTTGGAACTGCCTCTTTGGGCCGAAGCTTCCTGATTGTCAGCATAACATACTGGGACTAACACAGGCAAGGTATCTTTCAAGGTATTAGGTAATGAAACTACAGAGTCCACAATTAAAGGTTGTGGGTTAGGGACTGCAGTGGCACCATCAGAAGCCTGATGTCCGCCCTGCTTCAGAAACCAAATCCTGAGCTTTTTGAATAAGAAGATCAGGACTACTAATAGTAGCCTTATTCCTAGCCACCCACACACATTCAGTGAAGACATGACCTGTGTCATCACAGAGATCACACTTAGTATGGTTCATACATTGGAATGCAATGTGACCAATCTCTCCACAGTTGTCACAACGGGGTTTATCACATGAGCTAGATACGTGTGTTCTAGCACCACATTTGTAGCATGCCCTAGGTTGGCCTGCATAAAAACAGACCCCCCGATCCCAGCCCAACACAAAAGAGTTTGGAATATGCAAAATCCCTGAATCTGACTGCCGAAGTTTAACTTTAAATTTCCACCCCCCCATCCAAAACTGTTGGTTATCTAAAATGGCCTCTGGAGAACTCAAGACATCACATTTCTGGGACAACCAATACACAATGTCATCGATATGCACACCTTCATTCTGAAACATAATTGTTACAAATTTAACCAATGGTTTAGTCAGGGGAATTACCAAAAACCGGGTCCATAAGGGTGAGAATTTGACCTGGTTGTAACGTTCCCAGAATAAATCCAATGCATAAGCTGAGTGAAAGCTTATATCAAAATTATCCTCACTAGATATATTGATAAAAGCAAACACTTCACATGGGGTAAAATGCAAAGAGTCTTTCAACAAATATTTCCCCACATAATGCCCGTCTGGCCTAGCTTCCAGACCACCCTTATATCTTAATCTAACAGCATTACGTCTAGGGGCTGCTTCCTTCTTTATTTTAGAAAATAAGTCTGACAACAAAGGTTTACTAGAGTCCACAGTTTTTTTATCAGTATGAGGATGTTCAGTATGTAAATCAATTAAAACCTCTGATGATGGAACTTGTTCCTGGGGGGGTTCTTGCTTTTCATCACTTGGTACCAAATTAGCTTGTGACATGGGTAAAACAGAAACATTAGGCCGCCATGAAGGCTCGTTTTGAGAAAAGTTTAATTTAGGGTCCCAGTCAGGAGAAGGACACCATGAACCATTATTAAAGGACCAACCAGCTTCCCGCAGTGCTGTTTGAGGGGTCCAATTTTCTTCCGACAATGGGTTATTAACAATACTGTCCTGCTGACAAGAAGGCTCAGAGTCCTTAGTAAGTGTCCCAGTAACTACTGGTTTATTCTGTTGGGGTCACTAAATGTCTTTTAGCTGAAAAAACAGCCACCCGTTTTCCTTTCCTCAATCCCCACAGAATCAATATGAGCAGTTAATTTCTTGGCAAAAGTAAATTCTGACACCCAACCCTGATCAAAGGGTTTGTTTGATAGATACAGCACACCTCAGGCTGTTGCGACTCCGTAAAAGCAGCAGAGAGAGGCTTGAAAACAAACCCAGCATCTTTGGAAAGCGGTTTCTGCGGTGCAAATTACTGGATGAACTGACTCCATAGCCCGTATTGCAGTGTTGACTCTAGTATCCATGACAACTGAAGACACTTTGTCAGTAGTAACCTCCAAGGAACTACAAGGTTTTGGCTCTTGGCACTGGAAAACAGCATTTCCCTCCCTGCCAGCCAATAATCCCATGTCAGTGTTATCCTGCAAAAAACTCTCCTCCTTTCTCGGTTTCTGTAGTAAAGTCGCAAGAACTGAAGGCTCCGGTTCTTGCAAATCCCGTTTCTCTGGCACTGCAACAGCCGGAAAAAACTCAATCGCCTGAGGAGCCTCGAAAAGTTCCACCCGGTCTCCTTCCACTGATTCTTCCATCTCCCCTGCTACATCAGAACTTCCTCCTCCTCTTCTGTCCGGCTCTAAACTAGGCTCCTCCATTCTGCTTCCAGGAAGTCAAGTCCCCTGCAGGCAGAGTAGGGGAATTTCCCCAATGTCCTGGACAAATTTCTTCATTCACTAAAATACCACCAACAGCTTAATCTGGTTCAAGGTCAGTTGGCATTCATCTGTATCCTCCTCCCCAGGTTGTGCCTGAAAATAGGCAGGATTTGTCTAGTGCACTTACCGGTCAACAAAAACTAAATAAATAAATAAAAATAAATACAAATAGTGTCTGACTCTGTTCTGTGCTGGGGCTTTGACTCTTGCAAGAGTGATAATATTGTATTAGAATGTTCTAGTTTCACCTCCTAAAGGGATATGCCCTATATAACACTCTGTGTGTGTGGAGGTAGCTCCTCAGAGCAGGAGTCTTGTCCTCCTCTTTCTCATGCTCCTCACGGGCATTGGGCACCAGCTGCTGCCCCGCTCCCCTTCTAAACTAGGGTATGAAGAACTCACCTGATGACTAGGCTTTAGTACTGGCTGCATTTTTTTTATTCTGTTGTTGTTTGTCAGATGTTGTTTATATTGTTATATTTCTGACTCCTTGGGGGCATGTTAACAGCAGTTTGATAAATATTTCCCTGAATTTCAGTCATCCTGTATCAGTAAACCATATCATCCCACCCTTGTTGATTGATTTTTTGATTAATCGATTGATTTTGAGTAAGGTGGTTCCCCATGAGATATGAATCATTGCAATTATGGTTGGCTGGTTGGTTGGTCGGTCAGTCGGGGAAGGGGGTCCTGGGGAAACAGCAGCATTAAAGTTAGGGCAGTAAGAGAATTAAGCACTAAGCCTTGACAGGGTATGCATTTCTGTGGAATTCAGGCACACGTCATGTGCATTGGGAGGCACAATGAAGGCATTGCTAAGTGCCTTCAAAGACCCAGGAGGTGACACTACCCCATAACGTGACAACAAAAAAATGCCTCCCCTCACACACACACGGCCAGAGGTCTCATATAAAGCCATAGCCTTAATTTTATTTGTGGCAGTGTGAGCAGCAGAGATTTTGCTGGCAAGTTGGTAAGGGTAGAAGAGCAATTTCTTATGGTCACCAAAGACAAAGAAACACCAGAAATTAAACTGCAACTAGCACTTCCTATTTTTAAATTCTGTGTGCAAGAAAGGATCATTGAGATGAAGGAATATTTATTTATGCATTGATTGACTGATTGATTATTTTCTTAATTTATTGGAGTTTTACATTTTAGAGCCTGGTTAAAGGTGAACAGTCAGCAGTAAGCACCCCACATCCATGTGTGGAGCTGGTCCTAATTGCACTTCAAGTGTACAAACTTTTTTACTTACTGTTTTACTGCTGAGTAGTAGATTGTATCAGACTGATTATGCTGACTTTTCAAGCTGAGGATTTGCTGTAACAAGAAATCACAGAATCCCTTGCATCTGACAAGATTAGAGGAAAGCTGCAGTAGAGACAGATTCAACAGCTTACAATACATGTTAGAGCTTTTATAAACTCAGGTCAGAATGTTTGCCATTCCTGGGACTAAGTATAGTCCTCTGTGAGTGCACTTACCCCTTTGAGGACAGTGGGACCAACAAACAAAACTTAAAGATCAGAGCTTGTAAAAATACTTATTAAAAGGCTATTTAAATTTCCCACTGCTGCTGTCCTTCTCTGTTGTCAGCTTGGAAGTCAGCAGAATCAGCCTGATGCAATTTACTATACTGCAGTAAACAGTGGTTAAAACTGTGGGCCCTTAGTGCTGACTCTTCCCCTTTAAAGGGTTGGTTTTCAGTGAATGAAGCTGGCAGCCATGTCTGTAATGACAATCAGGGATGAGTGAAGTGAGTTATGAAGTCTGCATGTGATTTGTCCAAATTCAAAATCCCACTGGTTGAACTTGTTGCAGCCTGGGCATTTGGGGGAGTATCCTGATTCTCAGAACTTATTTAATTAATCAAGAAACAGTAAATTTCAGCCCATTCTATAATAACACAATAAGGACAACACAGATGATAACTGCTGCATGAACTCTTAGTATAGGGCTGTAATCCTATTTGAGAGTAGTTTTTTTCAGACATAATTCAGGAAAATGAATTCTGAGTCATTTTCTTTATTCTTTGGTAACAAAGTAAGGACCATGGGGTGCAAGGTCCATTCACACATAAGTATCCTGGAATCACAGGAAGGTTAAGTGACTTGCTCAGGATCACACAATATGCACGTGGAGGTTGTGGGAATCAAACACAGGTCTGCAGTATTTATCAAGTTGTTCACAGCCTAATATTTTTTTTCTTCTATGGGAACCATTTTATAAGTACAGTAAGACACTTCAGGGATATGTAATCATGGTCAGTAATTATACTTCTTGAATGTGCTTAAAGACATTTGGCAAAAGCTTCTTGTGCCTAACAACATACTCATGGCATGTGATTATTGACCCATGATTACACACCCTGGCAACTCTTATTGCATACATTCTCCAATACATTTGTATGATGATGTAATAAGTTGTTATGGACTGTTAGGCTGTTGGTAGTATGGGGTCATCTGCTGTGTGAGGGGGCTAGCTACTTAATTCAGGGACTCAGAGTACACAAGAGTAGTGGGGCACCAACACAGGTAGTGCCCTAGTATATAACCTAATGTCCAAAATAACTTTGGAGCACACCTGCCACCATGAGTGCAAGAGAGGGGTCATATTGAAGCTTTACAGGACAGCTTTGTGACACAGCTGGTACAGGGGCCGACATGGCTGGAAAGGACTTTGGACCTTGAACTGGATAATGGGGAAGCTGTAAGGAACCTAGAAGTGAGGGATCCACTTCCTGGGAGTGACCACTACTCGGTGTGGTTCATGCTAAGCATGAGGAGGAACACGGGGGAATGGGTACAAGGGTGGTTGAGTTTAGGGGGCAGACTTTAGGATGATGGGGGAAATTCTGAGCAAGCACCTGGCAGACATCCAACAACACATGGATGCAGATTGGAAATGAACTTTAATAAGAGGAGGGCTGGGGGAGGCAACAGAGACCTGTACTAGGAAAAAAAACAAGAAGGACAGGACAAAGAAACCCAGTTGGCTGTCACCGGAGGTCAGAGGAGGGGTGAGAGCCAAGAGGATGGCATTTTGGAAGTACAGGAAAATGGGGAGGAGAAGATAAAGATGTATACAGAGAAAAGTCTAGGAGGTCACCAGACTGGTCGGGAGGGCTAAAGCATGTAGAGAGTTGAGACTGGCACAGGGGATCAAAGAGAAAAAAGACTTCTTCCATTACATAGGTGAGAAAAGGAGAAGCAAAGACCAGCCTTGAGAATCAAGAAAGATGGGGTGGGTCGAGAAGGGAGCGGACAGACAGAGCACTGAACAGTACTCTGCTCTGTGTTTACACAGGAGAAGGGGCAAATACCTCAGGCAAGTGGGGGTGGGAAAGGGGGGAGAGAAAGACATATGTAGGGATTACAGAAGGCAGGGTGCTGGAGGGGTTGAGGGCATTAAGAGTGGAGAAAGTGCATGGGCTGGATGGCATTCACCCTAGAGTACTGAGGGAGCTGGCAGAAGTCCTTGCATTGCCACTGGCAGACCTGTTCAATACATCCCTGGACATACGATGTGTACCACAGGACTGGAGGATGGCCCATGTGGTGCCCATCCATAAAAGTAGGCCATAGGATGAACCAGGGAACTACAGACCAGTGAGCCTTACCTCGATTGTGGGCACACTCATGGAGACCTTCCTAAAGAAGAGGCCATTGAGTTTCTTGGAGGCAAACTGTATCCAGGAAGACTAACAACATGGGTTTGTTGAGGGAAGATCATGCCAGACAAACCTGATAGAGTTCTATGACTGGATGACATGGAAACTGGACAAGAGCCATGCTGTGGATGGCCTGTACTTGGACTTCAGTAAGGCCTTTGATTCAGTGCCACGTGGGAGATTGGGGGGAAGCTGGAGTATGTAGGGGCAGGACCAAAAATGGTGACCTGGATCAGGAACTGGCTGAGGGGGAGACAGGAAAGGGTGGTGGTGGGGGGGGGACTCTCATCACCGAAAGCAGTGATGAGCGTGGTACCACAGGGATCCATGTTGGGAACAGTACTGTTCGGGATTTTCATTGCAGATATCTTGAATGGGATCCAGAGAAAAGTCAGTCTGTTCGCAGACAATACCAAAATGGGAGCTATGGTACATGACATGGAGGGGGGGAAGGGTTGCAGGAGGACCTGAATAAGCTGTAGGAGTGGGCAGATAGATGGCAGCCGGGGTTCAGTGCCAAGAAGTGCAAGGTTCTGCACTTCAGAGCCTGGAACCAAGGGAGGGATTATCACTTAAATGGGGTTCAGTTGGGTTGCTCCACAGAAGAGAAGGACCTAGGGGTGATCATAACAGGGAGCATGAACAACTCTGTTCAAGAAGGGCGGCAGCAAAAGCCAACAAAATGCTGGCATGTATAGCTAGAGGATCTCCTCCAGAAGTAGGAGGTTATCCTTCCCTGTACAGGTCACTGGTCAGGCCCACCTGGAGTACTGCATGCAATACTGGTGCCCATTCCTGAAGAAGGATATCAGATTGTTGGAGGGGTTACAACATAGAGCTGCAAAGATGATCTAGGGACTGGAGGGCAAGCCATATGAGGAAAGGCTGGGAGTTGAATATGTACTCTGGAAGAGAGGAGGGACAGGGAGGTATGATTGAGACTAAGTACTGTACCTGAAGGGAATAAACAAGACTAATACAGAGAGGATTTTCCGGAGGAGAAAGGGAGGGATACAAGAGAATACCAACTAAGATTGGAAGGGGTAGATTCAGGAGGCGATGAGGAGAAATTTTCACAGAAAGAGTGGTGGACAAGTGGAACTCCTTGCCGGGCGAGGTAGTGGCCCGAAAGACAGTAGACAGCTTCAAGAGGGGTTGGGATAGGAAAAGGGGAAGGGGTAATAGGATTGGGGGTAATGGAGGGGCAGCAGCATTATAAAGTGCTAGCTGCACACTCGAGCAGACTCGATAGATCGTGAGGGCTATTTCTGCTGGCATTTTCATATGTTCATATGTTCGTAAGTCATTTTGGGTTTATTAATTCTGGCAGATGATGCAGTACTACTGCGCTCTCTTGGGATTAGAACAGGTACAGAAGCAAACTGTTCATTTTCATAAACAGGATCCTGGGGGCCACAGCAGATTAATCTACCATAACTTAAATTTGCCTTCTATTGAAGAACATCCTCTTGGTGTTACGATCAGGAATCTGCCTCCTTGGCTGGCCTCACATACAGTAAACTGAACCTGGACACTGAGCATTGCCCTGGCACAGGGGAGACTTGCACTCTGTGGAAAGACCCACATGTAGCCAGTCCTCAATTAAGGAATGCTGTTACATAGACTCAGCAAGGCCAGACCCAGTTGTGGTAGGTCACATTGACTGACTGTAGCAGCAAGCCCAGCCACCCTACCCTCAGGATCTCCACCCAATCTCGGCTCATTGAGAGAAGTTGAGTCTTGGCTCCTGTCTCTGTGACCAATCATAGATATTCCTCACATTTTTTTTAATTGAAGTTACATAACTGCCAGGCCCGCTTCACCACCAGTAGACACCCAAATCTAAATGTGCAGCCACCAGAGGCTAGCAAAGTGGAACTGGTATGTAAGGCTGGGGTAGCATGGCACTGTAAACTCCCATAGTTGGCCACAAGATGCACCAGAATGCATCAAAATTGCTAAAATTTTCTGGGGTCCTGAGCGGTCCCCAGATCCCCGGCTTATTATGCAATTAAACATTATAATTATTAAACAATTTAAATGGTCTTCAGTACTTAGTTAATAAACACTCATCACTGATAAGTGCCAGTAACTAAGTCTATGCCTGACACACTGCAAGGGCGAGCTTCACCAGTAGGTCTGAAAATCAAACTATGCAGCCACCAGGGCCAGAACAGTGGACTGGCATGTAAAAAGGCTATGGTAGAAGGGTACTGTATACTCTCACAACTGGCCCCCAAATGCACCAGAATGCATCAAAAATGCTAACATTTTCTGAGAGCCTAGGTGGCCTCAGACCCCGCCAATTAGATAGTCATTGACTTATGCATACACTTTTTAAAGGCTGGTTACTGACCTGTCTATGGGGCCTGGTTCATCCCTAGGGTGTGCCGGGAGGCTTGGGCATATGTGGGGCAAACAGTGTGGCCTGTACTGTGTGTGCATTGTGCACTGGAAGTCCAGTGGTGCGGTGGTTACTCATGAGTGCCCCGGGGGAGCCATGCTGGTACCTTCCCATGCTTGTATGTCCATAGTTTGCATTGTGGTATGTTGACTGGACATAGGTGTGTGACTGCACACGTGACTGTCACCTTGTACAGGTACTGTACTGTCTCTCAGTGTATACTGCTTGTGCTACACCCTTTCCCATCGACCGGTTGGCTGTCCTGTCCTGTCCCACATTCTGCTGTGTCCACACCTCTGTGTGTTTCTCCCTGTTTATGTCTGACATATCCCTGTTGTACTGTTTGGTGTGCTGTGTGGTATGCACACATGTGTGCCTAATGTACCTGCCAGGTGTTCACCACAGTGTGGCTTGTTGTCCATCCTTGTGTGCCAGGGCTGTGCCACTACCATTAGGCCCCCCTGCAGAATTACTTGTGCGGCCCAACCTCCCCATCAATATGTGTATCAACATCCATTATCGCATATACAATATATATTTTGTAGGTTCATTTGAATGGGTCATACCAAGCATCTATAGTCTGTCTGTGCTACCCCTCTCCCCCCTTATCTGGCCCCCTAAATAAGACACTGATTTATGTACTTTGTCCCCGCTCCTACTGGTAACTCTGGTACCAAGATTGGATGATATGGTAATGGGCCCTACAGCTTTTTTGTCCTGTACTCTACCCCACACTGCCCCTGGGACTAGGAGTGAAATCTGAAGCGCAGACCCCACAGCTGCCACTGCAGATAGTCTCAACTGTAATTGGTATGGCAATGTACACAAAGATGGCTACAGGTTTGTCTCTGACTTTCAATTGTTTTCTTACTATTGGCCTCTGAGGCAGTGGGCCCTGTGGCAGTGCAGGCCCTACTGTGACTGCATCTCTTGAATTCCCCTGGTCATGGCCTCATGTGTGCCCATGGCAGTGCCTGTACCAGTTCTACCTTGCCCTGCCTCTTCAACAGTATCCTGTTCTGTGTGGAGGCTGCTTCCACTGGTGCACAGCTACTTATGGCAGCCCTCCAGCTGCCGTAGGTGTACATGCCTCCTGCCACACACCTTGCTGTTCTACATGGCTTCATGATGAGTATTTGGGGCTGCTGCACGTATGCTGCCACCCAGATACGCGCCCAGAAGGCATTGCTGCATGTGGACTGCCTATGCATGCCAGTGCGTGTGGTTCCTGTATGCCTCTGGGTGTGCCATGTCACCAGACTCACGAATGCCATTATGCACATGCGCACATGCACATATGGTTTGTGCATAGGCTCCATAGAGTGCAATTAGCTATCTCACTGTCTGAGGGGAAGACCTGGTATAAGGTTATAGAACCACAGAGACTCCTGTGTGATAAAAGTTTTGGAACAGCACCTCTGTTGCTTTCCAGAGTCTTGTTAAGATTAGACAAGTACAAAATATATGAGTATGAGTAGCCTCTGGTTCCCCACACAGCCTCAAAGAAACTGAGGTGTAATCTGATATTAATCTGGCTTTTATTTTTGCTGTTATAAAATATCGTGATTTTACTTTACAAGAATATTCCCACCAGTATGGGGATGATGTTGCTCTAAATGAACATTCCCAAATTCTCCCCCATTGTTTCAATGAGAGTTTAGTTTCAGCCTCCCTCTACCACTTTTCTATGAGATCATCCATGGCCATGACATGGTTCAAGGTTAAATATTTATAAATCGTGGATCTAGCCCTTTCTCTTCTAGACCTCTCAGTAAATATCTCACAGTAGAAGCTGGATCCTGGGGCCCACTTCCTCCTCTCTCCTGAGTAAACTTAACCGCTGTTGTACATAATGTCTTAGTTGGAAGTATTGAAATCTGAATTAGACAAACCAAATTCTTTTTTGCAGTCCTCAAATGTTTTCACTAATTTCCCTGCTAGCAATTGATCCAGTTACTGCAGTCCTGTTTTAGCTTGTCTCTGATACCATGATTTTTTTCTCTGTGTGTGTCTCACATACTTTTACTCATAACTTGGCCATTATTTTAATCCACATTTTGAACATACTGTTTACATGACCTTACCTCATGAACAAGGATGGTGGGAATTTTCAAATACAGGTCAAAGGTGATTTGCAATCACTCTGCAAATTCACCTCTCTGGCAGAATTTAATACATTCTAGCAATCAAATTCATGATGTGGGGTCAAAATGTCAAAAAACGTCATGAAGGAAGTTTGTGTGCAGGGCCGGCATTTGGCTCAGTGGGTAGTGCATTGTGATCCCATGCTGGTGAGCTGAGTTCAGCTGGATGGGCTGAGGTTGGGTGGAAAGCTCTGCTGTGAAGCACCACCCCTAGCCTGTGGAGACATGATATAGTGTTGGCCACATGAGCAACAAGTAACCTTATAGTGAAGAGAAATCTCCTCTTGGCAAAGGGCCCAGAGGGCCTTGCACCTCAGCAACTATAGATGCACAGAACCGCAGGGCACAGAGGGCCCTGAATTTCTGCAGCCAGGTGGACTCTTGGACCTGTGTGTCTGCATCTGTTGCCACATGAATGCACAAGGCCCAGAGGACCCTCCACTTCCACAGCCTCCCAGACAGTCACACAAATTCTCTGCATTTGAATCAGCACTTCTGCAGGCAGATTAATTCTCTTTTCCCTTTGTGCAGGCCCAGAGGGCCCTTCCATATTGTATCTGTGCATGCAGGTCCTGAAGGTATCTGCATGAATGAGGATACAAGTCCACTCTTAAAAAGAAACTTCAGTGCAAAAACTGCATCGACGTGCCACTTAGAGTTCAGCTTAGCTCCAGAAAAGTAGGAAATGTGGCATCAGGGTTTCTAACACAAAGTCCCACCCACCCAAGCAGCGTCAGGACAAAACCACACAATAATCATAGACAGCCATCTTCAGGTAAAACAAACAACATACAGCTGTTTCCAGACAACATACATGCAGTAACACTGATGTGCTACCTTTATGGGTTTGTACCTGAAGCTGCAGAAGCACAGACCCCCTGCCAGAAGTATGTGTATGTCTTTAATCTTAAAATATGCTAAGTAAAACAATATACAAATGTTGGCTTTAGAGGAAACTCACCTAAATTCAAACGAATGTAACAAAATTAAAAAAGGATAGCTAAATCAAGTCTGTTTCTCAAATGGAACATAATCTATGTGATGTTTGGAGAAAGAAAAACCCAGGACAAATCAAATTCCCCTACAGAGCCAGACACATAAATGTATTTTCTAGAATCGATTACATATTAGCTAATAAAGAGTTGATCAAGAACATTATACAAATAGAAATTAAGGATATATGTATTTCAGATCATGCAATGATAAGAACACATTTCACCCCAACCTTAGATAGGAAAAGAATCCCACAATGGAGATTTGAGAATTGTTTGTTACAAGATAAATCACATATTGAGTTAATTTAAAAAAAGATAAAATAATTTTGCAATTTACTGTAACTATAATAAAGATACAAAAGTAAATGTAATATGTGACACTTTCAAAGTCACTATTAGAGGTACTATAATTTTATATAAAATCATCAAAATAAAATACAAAAGATAAAGACAATAAATTTGATTTAGAGATACAAGAACTGCAAGATAAACTGAGTCAATGGGACACCTCTGTGAAAGACCTGTTGGAACAAAAAATGTTAGATAAAAAACATAGACTGATGCAAGAAGTAAAGGAAACATCCTTATGCTTAAAATTAAATTGTATTGCCATGCAGATAAATCTGGTAAACTAGTCACTTATGTTGTGAAAAAGCAAAAGGAACCAAATTGTATTATAAATATAAAAAGCACATTAGATCAAACTTTTACAAAAGATGAAGATATTGCCAGAGTATTTGTAAATTATTATAAAACAATTTACAATAAACAAAACTGCAAGATTCCAGTTAATTTAAGAGTACCTGAAAGAAAACAAACTCACACCAGTTGATATACCTTCAAAAATGTCTCAAAATAGGAAGTGATAGAGGCTGTTCTCTCAGTGAAGAACAACCCTATGCCAGGTCCAGATTGATTCACATCTGAATCTTATGAAGTATTTATAGAAGATGTTATCCCATGGATATTTAAAATGGCAGCAGAGATGGCAGAAAGCACCAAGCTCCCATCATCCTCTTCTGAAGCAAATGTGATTTTATTGCCAAAAAAACCTCCCAAAGATGCAACATATCCTGAAAATTATAGACCCATTGCACTTTTAAGTACAGACTATAAAGTATTAGCCAAAGTAACAGAAATTAAAATTCAAGATCAAATTCCGAAAGTTATTCACCCAGATCAAAAAGGATTTGTTAAACACAGAAATATTTTTGAAGGTGATGTGCAAGGTGCGATCTCCTTTGTCAAACCAGAAGATTTAGAAACCATTGCAATAGCCTTGGATGCTACCAAAGCTTTCGACCTATTAAATTGTCACTACATGTTTGAGACTCTGATGGAATGGTGATTTCCTTTTTTATATTAAGATCAATCAAAGCTTTTTCCAACAATCCAAAACTGGCCTATTTTAAAATTAGACAGTATAAGTCAGAACCTCCACAAATAATAAATGGTATCCAGCAAGGATGCCCACTTTACCCTATCCTTTTCATCTTATGTTTAGAAGCATTTTTCAATCATATCCATAAAAATAAATGTATTACAGGTACTGTACAATATACTCAAATAACCAATTTAAACTGAATGTGTATACAGATGACAGTTTGGTATTTTAACCAACCTCAAAACATTGTATCAAAGGTTAATGTTGGAATTTGACAAGTTATCCAAGCTATCAGGCTACCAAGTAAATAAAGCAAAATCTGTGATAATACCCATTAATACCATTCAACCAGACACTAAAGAAATTCTGAAAGAAATTAAAATGGAAGAGGTAATCAAATACTTAGGTATCTACGTTACAAATTTGACACAGAAAATGGTAGAGGTCTGTAACAATATTTATAGAAGGAATTATATAACAACATATACAACAACATAGAGATTAATTGAGTAGAAGAAGCAGAGGAAATGTGGAGGCCTTATGGGTCACCATGTGAACCCCTGCAGGAGGAAAGATCAAGATGGGAGTGGTTTATAGGCCCCAGGGTAGGTGAGGTTCTGGAAGAGTGTCTGCTGGATAGCATTAAGGGCCAGTGTGGACCAAAAGCAGAGACAGTTGTGTTGATGGGGATCTAAATATGCCAGCTACTGACTGGGGAATCATGACTTCAATGGTGGCCAGGAGCAGAGGCTGTTGGATGGTATACAAGATATATTCCTCACTCAGCAGGTGATGGAGGCTACAAGGGATGGTCATGTCCTGGATGTGATTCTTGCAGAAGGGGATCTTTTATGGGATCAGGTAGTGGAGGATCCCTGGCAGGAAGCGATTATGATACTTTCTGGTTTGGCTGAATTTTGGGAAGCAGATAGGTCCAGGACAATGGCTGTTGACTTTAGAGGGACTTTAGGGGCATGGGGAGAGTCTCAAGGAGCATTTGAAGGGATTACATAAAGGATGGATGTAGAAGGGAGATGGGAGGTCATACAATGGGGACTTCAGGAGGCCATCATGACCTGTGCAAAAGTGAAGCGCAAGGGGGTGAGGTCACATAAACCATGCTGGTGGTCCAAGGAGGTTCAGGAGGCTATAAGGGAGATGAGGGTTGCCTACAGAGAATACAAAAAAAAGAGGGGGGACAGGGATAAGGACAAGTACTGTCTTGCATCCAGACACGTCACCCAGTTGGTAAGGGGGGCAAAGTCCAGAAAAGAGCAGTGGCTTGCACAGGGGATACAGGGAGGGGAAAAGGGGTTCTTTAGGTATATTGGGGAATGGAGAAAACCAAGGGCCAGACTGGTAGATTGAAAACAAAAGGGGGGTGGGTGGAGGAGGCGAGGGAACAGGCAGAGGTATTAAATGGGTATTTTGCCTCTGTGTTCACAAGGGAGGTGGTTGGGAAACTTACAAAGCAGGAGCTGTTAGACTTGAAAGGGGCAGGGGGTATGATTGCTGGAGCACCAGATATAGTAAAGGTGGGAGGGAGAGTTACCTCAGGTGTATCATATCAGGATGGATCTACTAAAAGGGGGGAGGGACCAACGATGCCTCAGAGAAATCACACCAGAAGGATCTGCTAAAATGGAGGAGGGACTAACGACGCTATACCCATAAAAAGGGTGTGGAAAGCCCTTAAAGCTGTTAAAAAGGATAAATCTCCAGGCCCAGATGGCATACATCCCAGAGTGCTATGGGAGATGGCGAATGTACTGGCTGCACTGCTGACAGAACTCTACAATTTGTCACTTGAGGTAGGGTGGGTACCTAGGAAGTGGAGGGTGGCACATGTGGTGCCAATCCATAAAGGGGGATCTAGGGAGGTGCTGGGTAACTATAGAACCATCAGTTTGACATCGGTGGTGGGTAAGATGCTGGAGAGTATACTTAAGGAACGTTTGGGGAGGGGTTCTTGGAGGGTATGGGATTTCTGGATAGTTGTCAACATGGGTTTATGTCTGATAGATCATGTCAAACTAACCTTGTGGAGTTCTATGAATGGGTAACATCGGAACTAGACAAGGGAAGACCTGTGAATGTACTGTTCTTGGACTTCAGCAAGGCATTTGACTCTGTCCCTCAAATTGGACTACTAGAGAAACTGAGGGGGATGGGGTAGGCCCATTGATGGTCATATGGATCAGAAACTGGTTGGCTGGGTGCACCCAGAGAGTAGTGGTTGGAGGGCAGGTCTCATCTCCTAGAGAGGTCATTAGTGGAGTACCATGAGGCTTGGTTCTGGGGCTGATCCTGTTTAATGCCTGCTTCTCTGATATCAGGGAGGGTATCGGGTGTGAAATGAGTCTCTTTGTGGATGACTCCAAGCTGGGTGCAGTGGTGGAGGAGGAGGAGGAGGGGAGGTTGGCCCTGCAAAGGGATCTGGAAACCCTGGATAGGTGGTCCCACACCTGAAAATTAAAAATTAACTCCTCCAAGTGCAAGGTGTTACACCTTGGGTGGGGGAACCCCAAACATGAGTACACCCTAGGAGGGGATGAGTTGAAGGCCACGGCAGGACAAAAAGACCTAGGGGTCCTGGTGGATGTCAATATGAACAATTCTGGGCAGTGCAGGGTGGTGGCAGTAAAGGCAAATAGGATGTTGAGCTGCATCACATGGGGATTACCTCAAGGAGAAGGAACGTGATTCTGCCACTGTACAATGGCCTGGTCAGACCCCACCTTAAGTACTGTGTGCAGTACTGGAGGCCACACTTGAGGAGAGACATCCAGCTCTTGGAAAGGATCCAGAAGAAAGCAACCAAAATTATCCAAGGTCTAAGGGAGATGACGATGAGGAGAGACTAGAGGAGCTAGGCCTGTTCTCGTTGAAGGAGAGGAGGGATCGGGGACATGATTGAGGTCTTCAAGTACCTTAAGGAATAAATAGGGTAAATTGGGAGGAACTTTAGGCTGAAGTAGGTGGAATTACCAGAGGACATAGTTGGAAGCTCAAAGAAGGAAGGATGAGGCGGAAAAGGAGGAGGTATTTCACCAAGAGAGTGGTGTAACCGTGGAATGCACTGCCTGGTGAGCTGGTTCAGGCTTCTATCGTGGAGGGTTCAAGAGGTGGGACAAGTTCAGGAAAGGGATGAAGCAGAGGTTGGCTTACAGGGGCTGAGATGGAGGTCAGGAGACACATGGGCACAACAAGGGGATGGCTTCAGTACCCACCATGGGGTCTGAGGCTCAAGCAGACTTGATAGACCATAAGCCCTAATCTGCTGGTGACTAGTATGTTAGTATGTTAATTAAAATCTTATTAGAGAGTTGGCAAGACAAATCACTATCCTTATGGAAATGAATTGAAGCATTAAAGATGTTAATTATGCCTCATTTTATGTATCTTTTTCAAGGGGTTCAAGGGAAAATTTCTTTATCTTGGCTTGAACAGATGCGTAACTTCCTTAAAAAAATTGCTGTGGTGAGGTGGAGTTCCTCAAATTGCATGGGGAAAAAAATGTCTTATTCATAAGGAAAGTGGAATGGGATGCTCTGACCCTATCTAATACCATTGAGCAGAAAAACATAAATAATTTACTGGATAAATTTGAATATAGCAGATATAGACATTGAGGGTTCCTATCAGTCCTAAATACAACAAATTCTAAATAAAGAAGATCCAAAATTAAAAATACTAAATATTTTGGCATACCCAGCTACAGTATGTTTATTCATATCAAGAACCCAAAAATTAACGTCTTGTGTAAAACGTGTCCTAAATGGAACAACGTTTCCCAACAATAATGCTAGATTGGCTTCTAGCATAGTATGTAATGCAAACATATGGCACGACAAAGATGAAGTTTCACAACTTCTGAAAGAATTAAAGAAAATTAACTTGATAAATTGGTTAGATATTGCTGAAAACTATAACAAAATGTCTTGGATAACATTTGAGATGAGATGTTTGAACAACCAAATAAAATACTCCTGGTTAAAATATTTAATGCTGAAAAATAAAGTTAGGAAGCATATTAAATATAGAGACTCAATAAGTGATAGAGATTATTTTTTATACCTTTATTTAAGTCAAGCATGAATATTAAGTTTAGTATAATGGCATATGTTTACGAAGAAAATAGGAAATATTCTTGTCAAATCACAAACTAAATGGGAGGGAGAACTAGATGTACAATGAGATACGAAAAAATGGAAATGAACATGGATAAATGCCAACAAATTATATACATATGCAAAAAACAACTCAATTTAATATTTAAGATCGCACATATATCACCCCAAATAAATTAAAATATATGATAGCAACAAATAAAATAGAATGTTATCAGAACTGTCAAAGAAAAAAGAAAATTGACCATTTTCTTTCATTGTGGGACTGTGAGGTAATCTTTTAATGGTGGCATATACACACAGAATTGGAAAACATTTTAAACAAACGTATTCCATTACTACCCCAAGTCTTCATATTAAATGATTTTGACAAGTTGAAATTACAACTAAAAGAGCAAAACATTTTGGGTTAGCTACCATGATGACTAAAAGAATGATTTTAGAAAATTGGAATTCCACTAAACTACCAGAATTAAATATGATAAGGTGGTTTCAAAACTTTAAATCTACATTGATATTAGAAAGGCTGATGGATCATATATGTGAGAATGCTGATATCCTAAATACTACATGGAATTCTATATTAAACATGCTCCCTCCTTTATTACAGTTATAAGATGTGACTTATATGTTGTTATCCCTGGTGGTAAATAGGTAACATAATGGTTAATTTATAAATCAAGGTATGGTTGTGATGTGGTGGGGGGCAGGTTGGATATATGAAATGAAGTTACTTACAAGTATGTAATATGGTGTTATTCATACGTGAATGAAAATAAAAAATTAAGCTTAAAAAAAGAAGTATGTGTATGTCTTACAGTGTGCATGAGTACCTCTGGCTGCAGAAGCACTGGCCCCACTGGGGCCAGTGCTTCAGCAGATAGAAGTAATGTTGTAATTTGGATATCGAGAATTTCTATCTGCAGCATTAGAAGTGCATGCCACACAGGAGCCTGTGCTTCAGCAGCCAGAAGTATGTTTTTGTCTTAGTGTGCATGAGTTCCTGTGGCTAAAGAAGTTCTGGTCCCATAGGGGCCTGCACTTCTGCAGACAGAAGTAGGGTTGCAATTTGTTATCATGGTATTTCAGTCTATGGCTGGAGAAGTGCAGGCCCCACAGAGATCTAAGCTTTGCAGCCAGAATTCAGTGTATATGGCTTACATCTGTGGCAGCAGAGGTGTGTGTATGTTTTAGAGTGTGCATGACTACCTGTGGCTACAGAAGTGCTGGCCCCATAGGGGCCCCACTTCTGCAGACAGAAGATGGTGTTGCAATTTGGATATTATTAGATTTTGTGGGACTGTGCTTTGCAAAGCCAGAAATTGGTGTATGTCTTGCACCTGTGACTGCAGAAACTCAGACCTCTCAGGGGCCTGTGCTTCTGCAGCCAGAAATGTGTGTATGTATTACAGTGTGCATGAATACTTGCGGTTATAGAAGCACTGGCCACATAGACACTCTGTTTCTGTTAATCTCTGTTTAGTCTTGCACTTACTTTCTTACATTTGTAATACATTTTGTTAAACCATTATTGTTGCATGTGTGCTGTATACTCACTGTGTGGGTCCGAAGAAGTCTGCAGTGAGGAAGTCTCAGTACTCCCTGGACCTCTTGGCCATCCTGAGGGCACACCTAATGAGCTGCTGCTTCATACCCTGGTCCACTGGCTCTGCATCTACTGCAGTGTTTCCCTCTGGGGCCAGCAAGTATATTCCATGGTTGACTACTATGCTCAAGTCCCCTAGAATTCTGCGGCCGCAGAATTTTGCGCAGAACTTGCAATCTACTGCAGAACTTCTGCGGTGCCGCAGAATTCACTCTTCCTAGTGATTTTTATTAATATTTCTGTTTACATATAGCCCCCTGCAAATGGGGTTCCCAAAAGACTTCCAGGAGCTTGCTTGAATGCTCCAAGCCTGAATGGTGTTTGGCGTTTAAGCCATTTATCAGTGAGTGTTTTAGAACCTCTGGTACTGTCTCTTTAAGAGCTGTCTGCTTGCAGACATAATTAGTTTGTATGGGGGACTGTGTGTTTCTTTGATTGAGTACCACTCAAGCTGCCTGCAATTCACCCCATTTTGCAGTCATAGGGTGCAAAGGGAACCTGTCTGAAGATGTAACTGATTGCCAGAAATCATTTACAGTAATAATAAAATTACAGTTTGTCTAACCTGCTTTCTTTGCAGTCAGAACTGTCTGCCCTAGTTCCCATTCTGGTTTTGAACTGCTGAACTGGACCAATCAGTGTGGGGTAAACTAGCTCTAAAATGATGCCTTGGACGAATCAGAACTTGGGACTCATAATCTGAGCCAGCCACAAGAGGATTGTATGGGCAGTGACTCTGGGAGATGTAGTTTAGACTTGTGCCTTTTTGGACCAACAGCAGCAGTCTATTGTGGTGACAGCCAATCCAGTCAAGAACTGGGAGGAACTCAAAGGAAGTGCCGGTTTTGTCTGTTGGGAGTTTCAGTTTGAGATCTGAAAGTGAAGGGAAAGAAACCCTGTGCTCCTTCAGTGCACAGTTTCAGTCAAAAACGTGTGCAAGGCCCAGAGTTCGGTCTACAACTGTGTAACTGCTTGTTAGGACTGAATCCGTCCTGTGAAAAGAATCAAAGGATCTCTGAAGAG
Organism: Neoceratodus forsteri; assembly: GCA_016271365.2. Taxonomy (NCBI): domain Eukaryota; kingdom Metazoa; phylum Chordata; order Ceratodontiformes; family Ceratodontidae; genus Neoceratodus; species Neoceratodus forsteri. Next base: position 601,390,970 of record CM057456.1, on the reverse strand, counting down.
TAGAAACCAGGCTCACCCTGTAGAAGACTGAAGAAATTGTTGAATTACACTCAGTCTGTCAGGAACTGAATCTGCTGTGTGTTCTCCTGGTTATTGTGCAGTAATTCGATTGGGATACAGATGCAGCCTGCCTGGTATAGTGCTTTTTTTTACCATATAAATGTGTGAGGAGTCTCTTGGAGATCAAAAGTAGCCCTGCTGACATTGAAGGACCATATCTTCTTTGGAAGTCGTGAGTACTAATTGAATTAGCTCCTGTTGAATTGCCACATTAAATCCAAATGGAATTACTGTACTGCTGACTGTTTAATTTTCCTTTTCTCTGTGTGAAAGGGCCCCTACAGCTGCCCGCAGTTTGGACTAGCCACTAGGAGCCTGGGTACCAAGGGACACTAACTGGTAAGGATAGGCCTGTGCACAGAGCCATAGAGATAGATAGTAAAGTGATAAGCTAATTAACCTGATTTCCCCTGTCCTTGTTATATCCCCTAAATAAATCAGAGCTGTTTGTTTCAACAAGTTATACTGCCTGAGGTATTTGTCTATGTTAAAGTACTGTACTGTGATTGTTGCACTGTATCTTATTTTACAGGATGTCGGTGCCTAGAACCAGCCTTGAGGGTAAGTGTATACTGTGAAGGTAATTCTGCTATATTGTGTGGGCCACTAGTGGGAAGAAAGGGGGTTGCAGTGTCCCGAGGGCTGTGACCAAGTAAGTTTAACTATTGCAAACCCTGACCTCTGGGTGGAGGCACCGCCATTGGATCCAGCCCCTCAACCTGTTAGTGGCAAATCAGGCAGGGGTAGTAGCCCTGGGATAGCGCCATCTAGGGGTTACATTTGGAGGCTCACCGCTGGGATTGTGTGTCCTCTAGTGGCCATAGTTACAAACCACTGTTAAGGGAAAAAAATAAATAAATAAATAAATGGGTACCCGACAGAAGTGGCTGTGCACCGCTGGTGGAGTGGTGTACTGGGGAGGAGATCGACCCCAAAATGCTATGCTTATCCTGGACATCCCTGGGTATCAATCAGGACACTGTGCAGGAGTACTTTCCAAGGTGGAAGGTTTACAAAATCCTGTGGTGGTGGGTCGGCACGCTAATCTGCTCACCCACACTTTCCTGGCCCTAGTAGAGTTTAAGGATCCCATAGAATAGCTCAAAGTACCAGAGACCATTACCCCAGAGGAGCCCTCACTGCTTGAGAGTGATAACTAGGAGACAGTAAAGACCGAGGGGAATGAGCCCCACCACTATCTGAAACTTTTGAGGAGAAATTTGCTAAATGGTTGCTGGGAGAAGGAAAACTGGAGGACTTGAGAGAAACTATTCTTGCCACCTGAGGTGTTCCTCCCCCCCACCCCTCCTGCTCCGAGTACCCTATTGGTGGCTGAACCAATGCAGACTCCTATTTCTGCACTGCATTAGTCCGACTCTTACCCGAGGTTGAGGATCTTCTCTGGCACCTCCCACCCCCAAAGGGGAGGATGACTGGGAGACCTGGATAGACTTATGTTGCCCCAAGTGCTAGAATGGCAATGCTCGGGCTTGGCGAAAGAGGTTAGTGAGCCTCCGGAGGTCCTGCCCTGGCTACCATCCGTGCTAGCGGGCCAGTAACCCTGAAGCGACTGCACAAGCCTATCTTGAGGCCTTGGAGAATGTGTATGGGAGCCCAGATTCTGATGAGGACCTATGGTGGAGAGAGAAATGCACAACAGTACCAAGGGAGTTGTTGTTCGTGTATGTCTCTCGCTGGAAAAATTGTTGCAAGAATGCCTCAGAAAGGGTAGTTTGCCAGCGATTGAACTGGACCGAACCAGACTGGACAGAATCCTTAGTCTGCCCCCTTCTCAGAACTGCTGTTGCTTCGATTCGCCTGGCAAATCGACTGAATCCCACCCTCCTATGATGAGTTAATGAGAGAATTGGAGAGTTGAGAAAAGGCGACCTCGGAGGATCTGCACCAATAGCTGTGGCTATGACCGAGTGACTGAGGTGGCCCATCAAGTGAAGTTCAGGGCAGAGGTTGGCAGTCAATGAGTGCTCTGATGAGAAAAATTATGCCACAATGGGGCGGACTGTTGAGAGAGATCACGAGAATTCAAAAACAGTCCCTTTATGAAGGCCACGCCTGCAAGTCACGGGCCCCGACCTATATCCGACTGCATCTGCTATGGGGTGGGATACCCACCCATGTATCTCCTGCTGATAACAGCTCGAACTCGATTCTTGACCATGGAAGTGGAGAAACTGGCGAGATGTCTCCAAATGCTTATCACGCGCAGACAGAGATGGCACCAAGGTTTCCAGTTAGTAATCCCCGCCCTGGCTCCCAGTGTGGCACCTCGGCCAGCTCAAACTCCAAAAAGTATGTTTTGCTATAATTGTGGGAAGGATGGGCACATGAAAAGGAATGCCAATCCCAAAAGACACTGACAAAGTTGCATATAGGCTACAAGGAGAGCTTCGAGAACAAATCAGTGGTTAAGAGGTGCACGAAATGATCCCAGTGAGGGCACCAAAATGCTAATTCACGTCCTTTGTAGCAAGGTCAGTTGCCCAGGCCCCCACTACCGCCTCTCCAGACTGGTCCAGAATAGTGGGTCCCTCCATGGAGACCACTGTAAAGGTAAATGGAGTGTCTACAAGAGCTGTATTAGACAGTGGCTCCCAAGTGACAATTATGTTTCAAGATTGGTATCAGAAGCATTTGTCAGACGTACCCTTACAACCATTAGAAGGACTGCATGTATGGGGGTTAAGTGAGAAGGCCTACCCCTATTCTGGGTATATCCGAATTTGGCTGTCTTTCCCCACCTCCGTGGCTGGAGTGGCCGAACAAGTAGAGACCCTAGCCTTAGTGTGTCCCCACTGGACTGTATGATGGTGTCCCTTTGTTGATTGGAACAAATGCTCATATGTTCAGAAGGCTGGCACATTTGTGTTATGAAAACAGGGGTCAAAGACTAGTAGAGCTTTAAGAGTTCCGGCTTTAATTAAGAAGGCCTATGAGGCACAGAGATGCTGAAAATATAGAACCAGAGGAACCGGTCGGAATTGTATGGAAGAAGGATCCTGAGTCTCTGATCCTGGCACCAAATGCCCAGTGTACCTTACAGGAGAGGTCCGTATCAGAAAGGATGTTAAGAATAAAATATTAATGTTGGATGCACCAGGCGATGGAAAATTGCCAGAGGGACTGCTGGTCAAGCCTAGTATTTTGCCGCTAGAGCCCATGCTTATGCCAGAAGGGTAATGGGTCCAAGTTCATAATGTGTCTGAAAGAGACATTCGAGTAAATAGAGGTTGCATCCTGGCTAATGTGCATTGTGCAGACACTGCAGTGCTACCCAGCAGCAAGAGTTCAGGAAGAATGACAGAGTAACGCCTGACTTGTTTGATTTCGGCAACTCCCGCTGCCAGCTGAATGGAGAGTGAGGATCAGTGAGAAGCTTGCCCAGAGACCAGGTGTTTTCTTTAAAGGAATGGGAGCGTGGGATGCGTGCAAGGGCTGAGCACAATATCCGGCTGCATGACGAAAGACCATTTCGTGAGAGGTCTGGCGCCTGGCACCTGCTGATATAGATGATGTGAGACGCATCTGCAAGAGATGTTAGCGGCTGGTGTAATACAAAGAATCCAGAAGCCCTTATACTTCCCCATTGTGGTAGTGAGGAAAAAGAATGGGACAGTAAGGATGTGCGTGGATTATCGACCTTAAACCGTGGACTATCCTGATCAGTACACAATGCCCGCATTCAGGATGCTTCGGACTGCCTAAGCGGGAGCAAGTGGTTCTCTGTGCTGGATCTCCGCAGTGGGTACTACCAGATCGATGGCCCCAGAGGACGTGAGAAGACAGCCTTTATCTGTTCGCTGGCTTCTATGAATTCATGAGGATGCCTCAAGGGATTTCAGGTGCCCCAGCCACTTTTCAACGATTGATGGAGGCGTGCAGTGGGGACATGAACTTACTAGAGTGCCTGGTATCCCTAGATGATGTTATTGTGTTTGGCAGCTCACTGGAGGAACATGAGAGCAGATTATTTAAGGTATTGGATCGACTGGAGGACTTTGGCCTTAAACTGTCCATTGATAAGTGTCAATTCTTCAAACATCAGTAAAGTATGTGGGACACATAGTATCCACGAGGAATAGAGACCGACCCAAGTAAAGTTGAGGCCTTGACCACCTGGCCACAGCCCAAAAATCTAAAAGAACTGCAAAGATTCCTGGGATTCTGTGGTTATTATCGCGCTTCATCAAGGACTATTCAAGAGTGATCCGCCCTTTACTTAACCTTACTCAAGGGTATCCCCAACCCACAAAAATACCAAAAGTCAGCGTCCCTCAAGACTGAAAGAGTGTATTTTCATCCGAGTGAAGTATTTGGGCCGCTGGACTCTGATTGTGAGACTGCTTTTCATGAGATCATATATCAACTTACCCATGCTCCAGTGCTGGCCTATGCCGATCCAAGAAAACCTTCGTCCTGCACACTGATGCTAGCTTGCAAGGGTTGGGGGCTGTGTTAAAACTTAAGAGCACGAGAATGGCCTGAGACCAGTGGCCTTTGCCAGCAGAAGCCTGACCCCATCCGAAAAGAACTATCCTGTACATAAGTTAGAGTTCCTAGCTTTGAAGTGGCTATTGTTGACCAATTCCATGAGTACTTGTATGGGGCTAAAATACTAGTAAAACCGACAATAATCCTTTGACCTATGTGCAGACCTCAGCTAAGTTGGATGCCACTGGCCACAGGTGGCTTTCTGCATTATCTACATATGACTATGCTCTCGAATACCGAGCAGGTCTGAACCACATAGATGCTGATGCTCTCTCCCGAGGCCTGTTCCCCAGAATGATTGGGTCCGATTGGCAGAACCTGACATTCGGCACTCTCGCGGAAGTTTGACAGGGAGGAACAAATGTCCACGGACTGAGTGGACTGCATGGTGGATTGCTTGGGACCCTCTGAGAATTGCATACCTGCTGCTTATTGCCACTTTTCTGCAATAGACATTGGTGCACTGCCTCAGCTGGACAATGACAGTATTCGGGGGCTCAATCCTCACGATCCTATGATCAAATCAGCTTTGAAGCCCTCTATGCAGGAAAGATGTGTCCAAATTACGCTCCACTGATTTGAGAACTGCACTGTTATACAAAGAAGGTCCTAAGTTGAAACTGATCAATAAACTGTTATATAGAGAAACAGTAGACAGAGGGGGACAAGTAGACAAACAACAACTGGTGCTGCCCACTGCCTTTCGAGACTCAGTATTGAGGTCCTTGCACAACCACATGGGGCACCTTGGTATAGACAGAACACTTGACTTGGTGAGATCCAGATTCTATTGGCCTAAGATGGGGCTGATGTGGAGCAACACATACGAACTTGTAGTCGCTGCTTACAGAGGAAAGCTTTGCCCCAGAGGGCTGCCCCCTTGTTAACATAACCACCAGTGCACCCATGGAGCTGGTTATTGATTTTCTGAGTTTGGAGTCAGATCAAAGAAATATCAGTAATGTGCTGGTGGTCACTGACCATTTCACGAGATATGCCCAAGCTTTCCCCACCAAAGACCAGAAAGCATCCACTGTAGCCAAAGTACTGTAGAAAACTTTTTGTTCACTATGGGGCTCCACAAAGAATCCATTCTGATCAAGGAGAGACTTTGAGAGTCGCCTGATCAAAGAGATGCTTTCTCTGTGGAGGAGAAAGTCCAGAACCACTCCTTACCACCCCCAGGGGACCCACAGCCTGAACGCTTCAACCGCACTTTGCTAGATATGCTAGGCACCCTGCACCCAAAGGACAAGCCTAGATGGAGCCAACAAATTAGCACCCTGGTACATGCTTATAACTGCACCAAAAGTGATGCCACTGGGTTCTCCCCTATCGCCTGATGTTTGGAAGAGAGCTCGACTCACCGTAGATGTGTGTTTTGGGGTCTCTCCTGATGGGGTTCAAGCTGACAACTATTTACAGTATGTGCAAAGTTAAAGGCCCAGCTAACTCATGCGTACTAACTGGCTCAAACCATGGCTGCCAAAAGAAATCTGGCCAACAAAGAAAGGTATGATAAAAGGTGAAAGCACAGGAACTCCAGGAGGAGATCGGTATTGCTAAGAAATCTGGGACTGCATGGCAAGCACAAGATTGCTGACAGATGGCACCATCTCCCTCACATTGTAGTGGGCAAACTAGATGATCTGCCAGTGTACAAAGTAAGGCCTGAGAATAATTCAAAGATGTAAAAACAATGCATAGAAATCATTTACTGCCCATTGGACAAATTCTGATTGAGTCTGAGCCCCAGAAGATGCCCCCTGGACCAGTGACTAGAGCTGCTGCTAAGAAAAGATCAAGAAAGTCTGCACCTACAGAAGCAAAGTTAAAGTGTTCCCTCCACAAGTCCCAGTTGAGCATGACTGCCAGTCCATATCAGAAGAAAGTGAGAGTGACTTTGAATACTATCCTTCTTACTAACTGAGTCAATTGTTTCGGGCAATCCCTAGTCAATACTGGAGACAAAGCTGGGCCTTCTGGACTGTCTAAGCCCCCAGCTTCATCCCTGGAGCCAATGCTCCCAGAAAGTGAAGTGCAAAGCATCAGATCAGATGAAATGGAATCATTGTGCATGGTTGAACTGTTTGAGCTTTCAGGGAGGAAAATGATAGATTGGGGCAGACTGGTGATACACCCAACAAGAAGAGTATTTTGAGTGCCCTGACAGTCCACTGCCAGTGTCCGAAGCTCTCCATGAGCCAAATGTTGTGGACTCAGAAACTGTAACTCCTGGAGCTGAAAGTGCCCCAAGTTCTAGCCTCTCTACCCCCCATGGAGACTCCCCTGACAAGTGAGGACAATGCTGAAAATGAGGCTCAGAGTGCAGAGACTATAACAGTTCCCCCTAGAAAGACTGGTCGAGCTGTAAAGCCTGTGGTGCACCTCAGTTATGATTCACTTGGGAGGCCTGTGGACTTGCCTCTCAATGTTGTCCATAAAGGAGTGTATGTGTCCCCGAGCTCATTGCCCAAACTGAGCGTTAGTGCTAACTCCAAGTTACTTGTGTTGCCCTCTAAGTATGGTGCCCTTGCCCCGTCCAGCCCCAAGGTAACTGATAGGGAAGGGTCCCCTCTCTTCAGGTTTCATGTACAAGAGGTAATAACTTGAGTTATGGTACAATGTGTGTGTTATACTGTGTAAAGAGTGACGTACTGCAATGTTTCAGAAATGGTTCTTGGTAAAATGATGTATTGACTGATGATTACATGTGTGAGCCTAATGCAAATGTATATGGTTGCAGTTGAAACTTATGGGGTACTTGCTTGACGCGACGCCAAGCTTTTCCCAGGCTAGGAAGGGTGTAACCCCTGCAAATGGGGGTTCCCAAAAGACTTCCAGGAGCTTGCTTGAATGCTCCAAGCCTGAATGGTGTTTAGCGCTTAAGCCATTTATCAGTGAGTGTTTTTAGAACCTCTGGTACTGTCTCTTTAAGAGCTGTCTGCTTGCAGACATAATTAGTTTGTATGGGGGACTGTGTTTCTTTGATTGAGTACCACTCGCTGCTGCCAATTCACCCCATTTTTGCAGTCACTAGGAGTGCAAAGGGAACCTGTCTGAAAGATGTAACTGATTGCCAGAAATCATTTACAGTAATAATAAAATTACAGTTTGTTCTAACCTGCTTTCTTTGCAGTCAGAACTGTCTGCCTAGTTCCCCATTCTGGTTTTGAACTGCTGAACTGGACCAATCAGTGTGGGGTAAACTAGCTCTAAAATGATGCCTTGGACGAATCAGAACTTGGGACTCATAATCTGAGCCAGCCACAAGAGGATTGTATGGGCAGTGACTCTGGGAGATGTAGTTTAGACTTGTGCCTTTTGGACCAACAGCAGCAGTCTATTGTGAGTGACAGCCAATCCAGTCAAGAACTGGGAGGAACTCAAAGGAAGTGCCCGGTTTTTGTCTGTTGGGAGTTTCAGTTTGAGATCTGAAAGTGAAGGGAAAGAAACCCTGTGCTCCTTCAGTGCACAGTTTCAGTCAAAAACGGTGCAAGGCCCAGAGTTCCGTCTACAACTTGTGTAACTGCTTGTTAGGACTGAATCCGTCCTGTGAAAAGAATCAAAGGATCTCTGAAGAGTAGAAACCAGGCTCACCCTGTAGAAGACTGAAGAAATTGTTGAATTACACCGGTCTGTCAGAACTGAATCTGCTGTGTGTTCTCCTGGTTATTGTGCAGTAATTGCGATTGGGATACAGATGCAGCCTGCCTGGTATAGTGCTTTTTTTTTACCATATAAATGTGTGAGGAGTCTCTTGGAGATCAAAAGTAGCCCTGCTGACATTGAAGGACCATATCTTTTGGAGGTCGTGAGTACTAATTGGGTCGCTCCCTGTTGAATTGCCACATTAAATCCAAATGGAATTACTGTACTGCTGACTGTTTAATTTTCCTTTTCTCTGTGTGAAAGGGCCCCTACCAGCTGCCACGGTTTGGACTAGCCACTAGGCCTGGGTACCCAGGGACAGTAACTGGTAGGGATAGGCTGTGCACAGAGCCATAGGTAGATAGTAAAGTGATAAGCTAATTAACCTGATTTCCCCTGTCCTTGTTATATCCCCCTAAATAAATCAGAGCTGTTTGTTTCAACAAAGTTATACTGCCTGAGGTATTTGTCTATGTTAAAGTACTGTACTGTGATTGTTGCACTGTATCTTATTTTACAGGATGTCCCGGTGCCTGAACCAGCCTTGGGGTAAGTGTATACATGAAGGTAATCTGCTATATTGTGTGGGCCACTAGTGGGAAGAAAGGGGGTTGCAGTGTCCCAGAGGGCTGTGACCAAGTAAGTTTAACTATTGCAAACCCTGACCTCTGGGTGGAGGCACCGCCATTGGATCCAGGCCCCTCAACCTGTTAGTGGCAAATCAGGCAGGGTAGTAGCCCCTGGGATAGCGCCATCTAGGGGTTACACATAGAATCTGGTTCCCTTCCCCTCTTTTTATATCCAAAACCCCCCTATATGTTCAGAATGTGATGTTATCATTGCTATAACATCATACATTAGCTAATGAAATGGCTGCATTCTGCAACAGAAATGAGCAGTCACTTATCTACCACAGCTCCCACTGCCAGAGACGGTGGCACAGCACATCATGCATGGTGATATTTGCTCAACCTGCACTACAGCCTAATACAATTTTCAGTCTTACATTATTGCACTATGGCCAACTTAAACAAAACCTTGTCAATATCACAGACCTGTTAAGTGCATACCTCACTTTGTACAAACCTATTTGTGCCTTTTAGGTATAGAGATGCTATCTGAAATGAATAACTGGTAAAATTAATTTAACTGTCTAAATTTTTAAGAAAAATAAAGTAATTATGCCCAGAAAAGTGAAATATAATAATGTGTAGACCTGTTGAAAGAACAGACCTGTTAAATAAATAATTGCACTGTATGCATTTTTGTCAGGGTTATTGATTACATATTGTCATTGGTTGATAGAATCACCTAAAAGTTATTGAGAAATGCTGTGTGCAGGGACAGCTGTTGGGCCAGAAGGTAGCATGCTGTGTTTCCGTGTCGGCAACTCAGGTTCAGAGATTAGCTCTGGTTGCTGGCTGGGCAGCACAAGGATTGGTGGAACACATCACTGCTCAGAGCCTGGGAAGGTATGGTGCAGTGTTCTGTCACATGATGGACACATTGTGATGGGTCAGAGAGCTGTATCTCACAATTGCTTCATATGCATGTCATGGCCTGATAGTGTTACGAGTGTGTCAGGAAAGCAGGTTGACATGAAAATGAGTTTGCAATAACTCTTCTATGCCATTTCCAATGGGACCTATATGAATGAGGATACAAGTTCATGGAAAGAAAAAAAAAAATATATATATATATATATACACACACACACACACACACACACACACACACACACACACAAAATATCTCTGTCTCTCTCACCACACACACATACATATGCATATTTGTATGTATGTTACAGATTACATATAAATATGCAAGTGACACACAGTGGGAACCTCATGAGTGGTGCTGAAAGCACATACAAATATATAAGTGATAGACAGTGGAAACACCATTAGTGGGATAGATAGCATGCATATAGAAATACTTATTTATCACATAAGATCCCCTCTGCATATGTCATTTATGCAACAGGCTAGGACCTTAAGGGAGAGACACTTGTTTTGCTTTTTAGGCCTAAAATTATTTTTATAAGTTTATTTTTTGAACTAGTGTTGCTGTGCTTTCCACCATCCTGACTGCTATAACCACTGGCATGAAAATAAAGCCAGGATGACAAGCTGACACTGTGATGTGGTAGTTTGTTAGTGCCGCAGAACTTCTGCAGAAATTACAAGCCACCACCACAGAAGTTCTGCGGCAAATGGTAGTCTTGCCGCAGAACTTGGTCACACTGTGCGCAGAAAAGTAGGGGCCCTGACTATGCTGTGTTGTAAGCAGCAGGCAAAGAATATGACACAGGCCTTCTGAGGAGTGTATTGTAGGGCACCACCAGAATGTTCAAGGTATCTGAACCCCATCTTAAACACGACAAAGGCCTGCTCAGTGACAATGCATGTAGCGATGTGTGCTGCGATGTACCTATCTTCTGCAATGGCTGCGTGGTGTAGGGCAGCTGTTAGGAGCCAGGGACTCAGGGGATATGCACTGTCCCCAGTGTAGAAAAAGCACATTAGTTTGTAACATCAATGGCAGCTGTGAGGGAGGAGGGCAGCCTTGGGTGTATACTGAATGATGAGGTGCCCACTGGACATATCCTCACCTTCAAACCTCTGGTAAGAATGGAATCATGCCAGATGAAGGTGTCATGAGTACTGCTGGGTGCTGTGCCATGACACTGATGATTCTCCTGTTGCATCACACACCACCTGACAGTTGATGGAGTGGAAGCCCTTTCTATTCTTGTAGGCCTCCACCCATTCCTGCAGATGCACAGATGGTAACATGAGTGCAGTCAGTGGCACCCAGTATGGCTGGCAGGTGCACAACCCGAAAGAAATGCTGCATGGTTCCTATTCACTCTGCTGGTGTGGTGGGGAATATGATGAACTCCCCAGCATGGGCCAGTAAGGCATCTAGAACTGGCCCAACAGGCATGAGGTGGCAGCTTATGTGATACCAGTGGTGTCACCCACTGCTATCTGAAATGTTCTGGTGGCCAGGAAGCACAATTCTGCTGTCATCTTGAGCTCCACGAACATTATATAGCTGCAGTGGGTGTCTGTCCTGAGTTAGTCATGCAGCAGCTCAAACAGCTGCATAAGCATGGCTTGCTGAGCCAGTCGTGACCCACAATGTGTTCATTACTGAGGACTTTAAATGGGACTCATTTACAGTACTGTCTGTTTGCAGTGTAGCACCTCTGGGGCATCCTCCATGACTGCCTTCATTAGGTACACAATGTGTAGCATTTGTTTTCTGCTGTGAGCTGCAGTGCTTCTCCCCACCTCTGTGTTGTGCCCTGAGTTAAGACCTTCTTTTTATAGGCTTTAATTTGTGCTAAATCATGTTAAATGCTACAAGCTCAATGCTAAGCTGTTGAATATTGTGCTGCACTGAATATTCATCCCACCACTCCCTTTTCAGCACTAACATATGAACATGCGAAAATTGCCAGCTGCAAAAGGCTATCATGGTCTATCTAGGCTGCTTGCGAATGTAGTTAGCTTCCTATTCAGCAGCTGCCCCCCCTCCCTTTACCTCCCTGTACCCTCCCCTTTGCCCTGTCCTACCCCCTTCTTGAAGCATTCCACTGTGGTTCATGCCACCACTTCAGCTGGTAGTGTGTTCCATTTTGCCACCACCTCTCCATAAAGAAATGCCTCTTCACCTCCCTCTGAATCTACCCTCCAGTCTCATGTCACGATCCCTAGTGTCTCTCCCCCCCTCCTCCTGAATAGACCCTCTGTGTCCATTTTGATTATCCTTTTCATGTATTTGAAGGTCTCAATCATATTCCCTGTCCCTCCTCTCCTCCAGTGTGTACATGTTTAACTTTTAATCTGACGCATATGGCAGTTCCCCAGGCCCTGAATCATCTACGTTGCCCACGCTGCACCCCTCCAGCAGCCTTAATGTCCCTTTGTAGGTACGGGTGCCAGTACTGCATGCAGTATTCCAGTGGGTCTAACCAATGATCCGACAACAATAGAATAACCTCCCTTTTTTCTCAAGGTAATTCCCCTTGCAATGCACTCTAGCATTTTGTTGACCATGGCTGCTGCCTTTCTGCATTGTGTGGAATTGTTCATGGCTCCCATGATGAACACCCCAAGATCCTTCTCCTCTTCTGTTATCTCCAGCTGCACTCCCCCAGATGTTAGCTTCTCCTCTGATTTTTTGTTCCGAAGTGCAGCACCTTGCATTTTTTTGTGTTGGACCCCAGCTGCCATCTGTCAGACCATGCCTCCAGCCTTGCCAGATCCTCCTGTAGCCCCCACCAACCATGCTGGTCGGCCACTACTGCTCTCATCTTGGTGTCATCTGCATATAGGCTGATTTTGTTGCTGATGCCCTCCGAAATGTCTGCAATAAATATGCCAAATAGCACTGGGCCCAAAACTGAACCCTGTGGAACACCACTTGTCACAGGCTTAGGGAATGAGTATTCCCCACCTACAACCACCCTCTGCTGCCTATCTTTTAGTCAGTTCTCCACCCACCCCACCAACTTTGCTCCCGCCCCTGTGCCCTGTAGCTTGATTCCAAGTCTCCCATGTGGTACTCAATCAAAGGCCTTACTGAAGTCTAGGTACAGGACATCCACTGCATGGCCCCTGTCAATCTGACTAGTCACCCAATCATAGTATTCCACCAGCTTGGTCTGGCATGACCTGCCCATGATGAAGCCATGCTGCCTTCCATCCTGCACCCCATTAACCTCATGTAGTGTCACTAGCCTATCCTTTAGGATAGTCTCCATTAGCTTCCCCACTATGGACATTAGACTTACTGACCTATAGTTCCTTAGTTCATCCTTGGGTCCACTTGTGGAGGGAAACCACATGAGCCAGTCTCCAGTCCTCAGTATGCATCTTGTGTCTAGAGATGAATTAAATAAGTCTGCCAAGGTACTGCCAGGACCTCTACTAGCTCCTTCAGCACTCTCGGATGTACTCCATCTGGTCCCGGAGCCTTGTCTACCCTCAATGCCCTTAACCCCTCTAGCACCCTCCCCACTGTGAATTCACCATCCATCAACCCATCTGTTTCTGTCTTCCCTCCTACTATGGGTAGCGCCCCTTCCTTTTCTTTCGTAAAGACTGAACAGAAGTAGTCGTTCAGCACTTCTGCCTTTTCACCCCTTTCTTCCACCCTTCCCCCCTTCCTTCTTAATTCTTGCAATTTGATCCTTACAGCTTTGTTTCTCCCAGATGTACGTAAAGAAGCCTTCCTCCCCTTTTTTTATGCCCTGCGCCAGCCTGAGTTCCCTTGCTGCCTTGGCTGCCCTTACCCCCTGGTCACTTCCTTCACTTCTTTCAGGTATTCCTCCCTATCGTTCTCCCTCTCCGATTTTCTGTATCTCCTGTAAGCTGCCCTTTTCTTCCTCACCCTGTCTATCACCCCTTTACTTATCCAGCTGGGTTTCTTCCCCCTAGCCTTCTTAGTCTGGGCCCTGCTGCAAGTTTCTGTTGCCTCCACTATTCCCTGTCTTATCAGTTCCCACCTTTGCTGTGTGTCCATAACTGGTTGAATTTTGCACAGGAACCCCTGTACCACTTCCCTCATCATCTTAAAGTTGGCATTCCTGAAATCCAGTACCCTTGTGCCAGATGCCATCCTCTCTTTAGCCATCTGTAACTGGAACCATACTGTCCAGTGGTCAATCCCTCCCCCAAGAGGTTCCTCCACCCTCACATCCCTCACCCACTTCCCATTCGTCAGTACAAGGTCAAGGGTGTTCCTTTCCTTAGTTGGTTTCTTGACCAACTATACTAGAACGCTTTCCTGGAAGGCATCCAGCATTATCTGCTCCCATCTGCTTTTTGTGGTAGGTGTGTCCCACCACCTCCAGCAGGTTAAAGTCCCCTACTATCATAACCCCTCTTCCCGTAGTTCCTCCTGATCTGTTCTGTCAGTACCCTGTCCATCCCTTCAGTTTGAGAGGGTGGCCTGTACACCACCACCAGTCTTTGTGATCTGTTTTTGGGATCCTGCAGTTACACCCACAGTGCTTCTGTATCTCTCGTCTACCTCCTCCCTTACACATTTTAATCCCTCCTTTACATACTGTGCCAGCCCCCCTCCCCCCTTCCCATTTCCCCTATCCTTCTGGTGTAATCTGTACCCCAGAACTGTCATGTCCCAGTCGTGGACTTGGGCGGCCCATGTCTCAGTTATAGCCACCAAGTCCACGCCCCCCCTCCTCCAAGAGAGCCTGTAGGTCTGCCTCCTTATTCCCCAGACTCCTATCATTTAGTGTTACCACCCTCCAACCCTTGTCTCTACCCTACCACTCACGCCTCTCTTCCCTTATGTCTGCTCCTTTAGCAATTGCCTTCCTCCTTACCTTGCTATCATGGGGGGGTAAGCCCATTTGGTGTCACATTACTAGGCCTCTGAACACCACTATCCCTCCTGCACTAAAGACATTACTTTGCACTCCGGTGCTAGCGCTGCTAACCGGCACAGTGCAAATGGCTGAATATGGTATTCTGCCTCAATCTGCAATTTGCACTAGCACAACCTGGGGGAAAACCAGCTGAATATGGGTGGTGGGGTAGTCTGTTTTGCCCCAAATCTACTAAAGCAAGATAGCAGTGGCTTAATACTTTTCTGCATTCTACACACATTATGGGTATGGATACTGCACTTAATGTCTTGTTAAACAAAGAAAATGAATGAATGATTAACAGAGCTGCTAATTTATGTCTTGCAATTACAAAACTTAGGAAAAGAGTCATTAAAATTTGAAAACTCTCAAATAAGATGTTGTAACGTACATGTACAATTATTTATGCTGCATTTACTCCTGCTGATTTTTGCACCTTGATGGCTTCCTTTTTAATTATGATGTATGTTTATATTGTATATTGAAATGTGTATTTATTCACTTGATTCTGTGAAATTTACACTTACGCATCAGATTTTGTAATGATCTTTTTAATGATCAAATAAATAAACTAACTAACACACATGCTGTGCGTATGTGAAAGGGGATCAGCAGAGCTGGGATATGCCACTCACACGTGGCATCCATGACACACACACATGCTATCCCAGCATAGGTGATGCATGCCATGTCACCTCCCCATATGTGCTATAGGCACTGACCCTTGACCTACCATGTGCCTGTGTGTTGTTCTGTACATGCACCTGCATGCATTCAGCTGAAAGTTATCCTGTGTCCATTCTACTGGTACAAGCTTCAGGAGGGCCAGAATGGGAACTAAAAAGGATAGCGGACATGGCCAGGGAGAGGGGCAGATTCCCAGGTGCTGGAACTAGTGCCAAGTGGACAGGGAGCAGCAGCAGGAGAGGAGGTCATTGTCCTGAGCCAGCTTTGAGGCCAGCAGCCAGCAGTAGGGCTGTGATGGTGAGGAGGATTGGCTGTGTTGCACCTTTCTGGAAAGTTTGTTGTACACATCCTCTAGTGCGTAGGCAACCACATGCACTGTACATTTTCATGGTCCTATACATTTGTGTGCCATGGATATGTGCCTTGTGCTGTGCAGTGGAAGCCATCATGGTTTTTCTGCATTACTGCTGTGTAGCGGCTATGACAGTGTACATTCTACTGTTGTCCGTTAGGCCATAGACATAACAGTGTGCAATGTTTGGTGTTTGGATGTGAAGGTCACGATCATCATGCATACCCAGGCAACTGCAACACTACTCTTCTGATACCACTGTGCTACCACCACTGTTTCATCTGGGACCCTCTTCCCACAGTATGCATTACGTAGTGCCCAGTGTTAATGGACATTATAGCTCTGGTGGGGCCTTGGCTTTACATCACTGTATGCACAGTACTAAGGCACTGTCCATAATCTTGATATGGTTGTGCTTTGGCTGTATCCTAGACACTGGCACCCATCCAGGTGGGTATGCAGTGTTCCCCACAGGTCCACCCTCTGTAATGTCTTGTGTGTGATGGTCTTCTCAGCAGTCCTCTGTTGCCCTGTCCTCCAGGTCCATGAAAGACATCTGGATGGTTGTTTTGTGGTGCACTGATGAAGCTGCATTCACAGTGCTGTGTCACTGCCTGCTTTACGCATCCACACTGGCCATTGTTTGTATGTGGCTGCAGCTGTCCACATCTCATAGTGCACATTGCTGTCACACCTTGCATTCATATTACAAATGTGTGGCACATGATTTGTGCGACATGTGCTCCACTATTTGTTATGCAGTGGTGTATACAGCTCTATAGTCCATGGTGCATGCCTCTGTGCAGGTATGCTCAGCTGCCACTACTGCAATCCACAAACATACCACAACTCATAATGCATTGCCACTGCTTGATGTATCCTGTGTGTCGTACTACCTGCCTAATGGTGTCCATACAGGGGCTATTGGCTACTGTGTTCCAGGTGTTGCCACCTGTGGTCCCATGTCATACAGTCTGTACTATGGCATTGCAGCCATTCACTGCCATTGTATTCCTTCCAGCTGTGTGTATTGGTGTCAGTGCATGCTGGGCACCCATACACACATCAGGTGTGTTTCACTTCACTGGTGCCCTTGTGGTATGTGTTGCATTCCCAAGGCACTGCACTCAAATATACATGAGGTGTGGCTCATATGCACTACTGTGTGTGCCATGTGCATCATGTGCCAGGTGTGCTCCATGGTGGTCAACAGGTGGTCCGCTTCAGTGTATCTTTAGGTCACCCTATCTGTGAGTAGGAGTGGCCTCTGTACACTGCCACAGTGCAGGCATTGCAGTATTCACTCCACTGGTTGTGTCTCCACACACCAATGTGTATCTGCACACATCTGTGTGTCTGAACTCTGTGTGGCTGCTCATGTTTCTTCTCAATTTGGGGGCCTGTGAGAATGATGGGTTGTGGCGCATGTTTATGTCTTGATGACATGTTGCCTTCTTCTTTTGTAGGTGAGGTGCAAGAGGCTCATCCAGATGGGACTGTTATTGCAGTGCAGTCCTTCCAGTAGCTATCTAGAAGGGTGGCCCTGCTGCTGAGGACCTTAAGGGCAAAGGTGCAGCAAGAGCAGCTCATTTCTGAGGATACCCGTATGAATTAAAGAATTGCAAATGGGTCCACAATAGACTGGGTTGTGGCTATTGCTCCTTTTAAAATCTGTGAGTATGGTTTTACACCTGACTCTTATCAGTGACCAGTCCCTGGTCTTTTGTTATCGTTCCATGAAAAAGGTAGGGAGTCTGCCCATTTTCATATCCTCTGGAAGGATTATGAATCTTGACGTTGGGTCCTTTAGAGATACTCTTCATCAGTTAGCTTGGTCTTTTTTGGAGGTTACCGATGACAAGGAAGGGGCATACAACAGTTTCTGTAAACTTTTTCCAGGTTTGTGATAGGTTTTACCTTGAAGAGAGTGTATTAGGACCAGAAAATAATTGGGTTTCCCCTAACATTCTCCAAACCTCTACCAGAGGGGAAAGGATCCACAGGTACTCCAGGAGTACAAAACAAATTCAAATCTATGGCTAGGCTGTAGAGGAAACATTTTTTTCAAATCATGTCAGGTCTCAAATTTTAGGGATGCTAAGAAAACCTGGTCTGCCTTAAACAACCTTCTTGGCAGGAATGAAAAATACATTTGAGCCACTGTGCCAGATAATGAGTAGGGTCCATAGCTGAGTCTGAAAAAAATGCTACAACCTTTAGCAAGCATTCTGGGAACTTGGATTTCTGGATCCTACTCTAAATTTGTTTCAATTCAATGTGGTGTGCCCCGGGAGTCAATCCCTGGGCCAGTGCTGTTCTCTTTGTTTTAATTTCAGTGTCAGTTTTAGTGAAAGAACTGAGTTACTCCTGTATGTGGATGATACTGTCCTTTTCTGTGAGGAGTTCAATGTTAAGGAGCTAAACAAGAGGTTACAGGAGATTTTGATAGTCTCACAAGTTGTTTTTTTCATTAAGGTAAGTACGTAATAGAAAAAGAAACTAATAATGCTTTTATTAGGTCCCAAAATGGTAACAATTGGCTTTGAGAGATAGGATCTGTTAGGAGAATACATTCAGATGGTGGAAAACTTTAAATATCTTGGCGTTGTACTGAAAAATTCAATAACTTTTGAACAGCACATTCTCCAGCTTAGGAGTTCCATTCATCAAGGAATGGGCCTTCTTTTTAGGGCAGGGACATTCCTCATTCCAGAGTCCTGTAGGCTGCTACAGAGTCCTGTAGGCTGCTAGTGCTTACTCTTTTCTGTGTTAGACTATTGGATATTAGTCTACTCCTCTGCTCATGAAAGAGTCCTTATGAAACTCAGGGGGCTCAATTTTCAAAGTCCCGCTGACGTAAGGTGCCTGCATCAAAGGAATTGATTCAAGTGGCACCTTGTGTAAAAATTGCAGCACTCCTGATTTTCAAATGCAGGCTACATTCAAAACAGGAGGCCATGTGGAAAATGAGCCCTGTGCCACCCCATCCCAAAAGTGGTGGTGTACCAAGAAGGAAGGGGGCTTGCATCATGGTGGGGCTGCAGTATCCTCTTATTTGGGATTTTGGAAGCCCTGCCATGGCCGCAAGTCGGGGCTGTGGTTATACCAGCCATGAACTGGTCTAAAAACCCTGTGCCGCAGGTCAGGAGTGTGCCAGGTGAGGGGGAGGGTAGAAGCCTGTGAGATCGGGGACACTGAACATGAACCTGGGGGGAAGGGTGCTGTAGTGGATGGCACTGGTATGGCAGGTGAGACAGGGTACACAGGTGGCACCAGGCAGATATTAACTGTGAAGTTGTACAGACCCGTGAGACATGGATTCTCCCTGGTATTCATGCACAGACCCTGTACCAGACCCTCTGGTGCAGCCAGACCTGGCAGCATTCCCAGAGCTTGCTCAGTCCAGACATGGGTGATAGTCCATGGCTGCAAGGTACTCGGTGCAGTTGATGGTCAGGGATCTAACCCGAGACAGTGCTACATTCCCTGCTGCACAGAACCACCGAGCGTGGCATACAGCAGTTACAAGTGCTAGTGTAGATACAGCATGATGTGACGGCACCCCATTAGGCAGGTGCCAGACAAGAGTGGCAGACAGCAGGTCAAAGGATCAGCAGCACAAATACCAGAGAGGGAAGTTCTGTCCCATCCACTGTACCCTGCCTTGTTGGCACAGTACCAGCAGATCCATACCCTCCTACACTGTCATGGACTGTCTCCGGCACATACGAGGGTGATGCACAGTATGGCTTCACCCACCCAACATGTCACAGCCAATGTTTCAACAAGGCAGGGTACAGTGGCAAGGATGGAGCTTCCCACTCTGGTATTGGTGGTGCCGGGTCCTTGACCTGCCATCTGCCGCACCCTGTCTGGCACCTGACTATTAGGGCACATTCAACCATGCCATACCCACACCAGCATTGGTAGTTGCTGTATGCCACCACTGGCAGGCTGTGCAGCGGGGAATGTAGCACTGCCCTAGGTACAGCCCTATCCACCAACTGCATTGAGTACCCTGCAGCCAAGGACTATCAGTACATTTCAGGGACTGCGCAAGCTCTGGGAATGCTGCCAGAGCTGGTGGTACCATGGGGTCTGGGACAGGGTCCCTGCATGAATACCAGGAAATACCATGTCTGTGAGTCAATACAACTGCCAAGGGAACATCTGCCCTGTGCCGACTGTGTACCCTGCCTCACCTGCCATGCCCACACTACCCACTATGCCCCTCCCAAGGTTCATGTTCAGTGTCCCTCAACCTCACAGGCTCCCCCCCCCCCAACATTGCAGTTCTGGGCGGGCCTTGCACTGAGTTTGGGGGGGGCTTGACAGGATGCTCCATCAAACCCATATGGTGTGCCAGCTCTTTGGTGCAACACTCCACCTGTGGCAACTCAGTGGATCCTTGTTCTACTAAAATCCAGAACAGGGGCCCTTGTGCACCCAGAGTTTGCCACAGATGGGGATCAGTGAAATGTGTGCCAATCTAGTGGCTCTCTGAAAATCGATCCCAGGATTACATACAACATTTGCCAGTTTTTCATGTTCTTACCAAGACTCATACTGTACATCACTGTGTTCCTGTATTAGACCCTGGATGTTCTGTCATTTGATTAAAGGATAATATGTCAATATGCTATATTTCGTCACAAGGTAGCTCCTGGACAAGGCTCCTGAAAGACTCACAGCTGTATTTCTCAGGTGTGTTAATCATTTTAACACCTGTTCACAGGAAAGGTTCACTTACAAGAGCTCACTGTTTAAAATATCATATGGTCACAGGTCCTTTGCTTATTGTGCCTGTAATTTCAACCATTTACCTTTTAACATTTCTGCTGTGTGAAAAGTACAAGTTTCTAGGGCAAGTTAAAAAGCAGCTGACACCTTCAGAACAACTTTAACAAACCATAATATTAAGACACAGTTCAATTTGTACTTCACTTTAGTTCTGTATTCCTCCTCCTAATTGTTTATTACTGACGTCATTTGCATTAAAACAAAATCTTTGTTCCTGAAGAGTTCTTCTATTTCTGTTGTTTTTCCCCTACCTGAGGTCATAATGCACTCTTTGTGACTAGAGATGGGCGAAGTGGCCTCAATTTGCTCCACGAAGTGGAACGCGGAGTGAAAGTGAATTCGCAGAGTGCTCCACAACGTGAAGCGGAGTACTTCGCGTTATTAATGGATAACGCGAAGTCCATTGAAAACAATGACTTTGTGTTACTCCGCCTTCCCAAACCACTACTCCACTGATTCTTAAGGCGAAGTACATTGAAAACAATGTACTTCGCCTTACTTCACCTTACTTCGTGTTTTAAGCTCCAAAGCAATTTTGCAGTGATTCATTGGATTTCAGGTCACATGTGGGCTCTAGATTGTTCTGCACAGCCTCAGTTTGGGTGGTGTGTGTAGGAAGCTGTAGGAGACAATCTGCTCTGAGAGCTCTCTGTGATTCAAAGCTTCTAAAAGCTGTTAAAAAAGCCTTTTTGAGTCATTTTTTTTGCTAAAACTTTAGTTCATCGATTATAGGAAACCCTCCTGTGCTCATATCATCGAGCGTTTATTGTTTGAATATGGATTCTGAATGTTAATGTACAACATTCAGTCTGTGTACTGAGAGACAGTGGAAGTGTACTTTGGGGGAAGGGTCTATCTCTGGTGTAGGTAGATTAACTTGGAGAAAAAGACAGTGCTTTCTGTTTTGGTGATATTTTTCTTGTATAACTGTGTTAATGTACACACAGTAATATTTTCAATAATTTTGCCATTTTTTTGCTGATTGTTGTGGTACAGCAGTGCATAATTTTAGTTTGTTTAAAATATGTGGTTATATTACTGAAGTTTTCAATTTGCTACGACTACTTAGTGTGTGTGAGTATGTGTGACGCGTGTCATCAAATCAGACACCTTTATTGTGCCTCAGAATTTCAGCAATGTGAACCTGCTATCCACTGCAGCTTTGTAATTTTTGTACTTCTTTGTGGTATCTTTACTGGTACTGATTAGTGATTCTTACTGCAGCAGTGCAGTACACTGCCCCCGCTGCCCACCCCAACCGCAAAGATATTCTTTTCCAGATTTGAATTCTCATGGTGAGCACTGGTTAGGTGTTGTGCCTTTGCATCTGCATCTCTTCAGTGCACAGCGCAATCTTAATCTGTCTGTACATTTGCATCTCTTTAGGGCCCAATCTCCATCTCTAACTTAAGTCACAGTTGTTTCTTTGTCTTCCCTTCAGAGTACTGGACAGGTGTGGTGCATAATTCAGCATGAACACTGTACTCATTAATATGCGTTTTTAAGTCAGGACCATCATCAGGAGTCACTCATGTTACAAATCACGTTCTTCATCATCACGGTCACAAATGCAGTCACAAATTACGATTTACTATCACGTCACGAATCACAACAGTCATTTTTTTTACTAGTTACTTGGATGTATTGTAAACCTGTTTTGTAGTATCTAGCCATGCTTCACCACCCCACCATTGTACTCATTAATGAGTGTTTTTAAGTCGGGGAGTTTTGTGCCACATATCATCGGGGCCTGAGGGAGTACAGCCTTAGGCATTTGTATTTCTTTATCATCACAGTGACAAACGCAGTCACAAATCATGATTTACGATTGTGTCACGAATTACAACATTAATATTTTTACTAGTTACTTGGCTGTATTGTAAACCTGTTTTGTAGTATCTCTCCAGGCTTCACCACCCCACCATTGTACTCATTAATAAGTGTTTTTAAGTCAGGGAGTTGGACAGTGTCTGCAGTACATACACAGACTGGAAAGAATACTGCATCCATGCAGTTTAGCACAGTATACTTCCGCTGCTCAGAATACATACGGAAGACAACAAAAAAAGGGCATAATTACATACAAGGGTCAGGGATGGTGGAGGAATACATTTTATAACACAGCAAGGAAGGTGTGGTAGGGCACATGGTGTGAGGGAAAAAAAACTAATGTGCGATCCCATGGTGATCCAGCAGCAGTTCCAGCATGGACATAATTTGCAACTGATGTCCCTCTATGTAAGAAAAATAAAATTTACAGAAAGAACAAATTAAGTAAAAAAGAGTACAGATAGAAAAGACATAAAAATGTAGCTTTTAAAAAAGCTGTTGTGTCTAAATCGAAGTTTAAATCTCCTCCTCGTTCTGATCTCAAAGTATCAGCAGTCACAAAACACACCTCTCTCTCTCCGCCTGCACAGGAGAAAGTAAAAGTGTCTGCTTGTATGATCCACTTTCTTCCTGCCTAGCTAAAGAGCATGTGACATACAGTACTGTAAGCCATGTGATGTGTGGGGCTTCAAATCTGAAACACCAAGTGGATCACTTAGAATCATAATGAGGAATGTGAAGTCCATTAAAACAATGACTTGCATTACCTTGCATTGCCATTCCACCTTAACGTGAAGTGGTAATGACAAGGCGGAGGAGCACTTTGCATTGCCCACTCCACGTAGCGGAGTGGCAACGCGAAGTGCCCACTTTGCGCTCACTTCACCAGCGGAATTTAAATTCACTGTTTCTCTACTTGTGACATCACAGTTACTCTCCTGGCAACAGACTGTGATGTCAAAACAAAGGATTATGATTTGAAGTAGGGAGTAAGCTATAGAGGCAAATGAACTGTAAGGGAACTCCAAAGGATAAAGATCATACAATCTGGCAAATGTATTCAGTAATAAATAATGGGGAACAGAAATATAGAGCATATATATGGAATGCAAGCTGAATTGTACCTAATTATTATGTTTTTTAAAGTTTTGTTTGATTTGTCAATAGCTTTTTTTCTTTTACATCTCTTTTTTCCTCACCTGCAGCCACAGTCCTGCCTTATTAATCCAGCCACCACTCTTCTTTCACCACCAACCCTCAAGCAGACGTGCCCAGCTGGCATATGCAGCTACAACCATCAAAGGCCCCCATGCCCCCGTGCCCGTTGAGGATCCAATACGGCACACACCTTATTCAGGAATCATCGGCCAGTGAAGCTGGGGCCATCAAGCTGCCGCAGACTATGCTGCCATTTTCTCCCTTTTTTCCCCCTGATGGGAGCATGGCCATGCAATGACATCCATACACAATGTGCAGACGTCTGCCGTGCCCCCCCCCCAACTTGGCATCTGTGCATCTGCAGTACCTCTGGGTGTCCCCAGGGACCACCAGAGCGTGGTGTGCAACCACCCGTTTCCCAAGGACTAGGAGAGCTGTCATCGTATGCTCAATCCTAGTCCTCCCCTACCAACCCCCAATGACCCGGGCTCATTCCCGAACCCAGGTTACTGGCGTGGAGTGAGGTGTGGCATCCAGTGCCTCAACCCTCAGCGCCACCGGGCTGGCATGTCAGTAGCTCTTTAATTAATTTTTTAAAAGAACATGCTATTTGTCAGTGCTATGGATAACTTTATAGTTTTGTAAACTGGTGAGTCGGAATGTCTAATACTTTGTTGATTCGCTTATGTGTATTTATTTGGCTGGTCACTATGAAAATGGGCATTGCTCATCAATGGATCAGAGTAACAAATAAAAATAGAATGACATGAAAAATAATAGCAGAAGGCCATCATTTAAGAGTTGTAGCATCAGTGGGAGACTGTCATGACAGAGGTCCACCAGGCGCTGCAGTGACCTTAGCAGTTTTCATAGTGGTGACAGCCCTAGCCAGCAGGTGGGCAGGGTGGTGCCTCATATGAGCCCCAGTAAGCCCACAGCAGCTGACTGCCTTTATTTTGACATTGTTTTTTGTTTTCTACATTTTGGTGTTTTGTGGGCACTGTGTGGTTTTATTGGTAGGTTTTGCTTTGCCAGCGGTTAGCTGTCATTTATGTCTTTGGGCTATATTTGCAAGTTACACCACTGTTATGCATATGTTTATTAAAGCTGTTTATTATTTTATGATCTCCTGTATGTCATTGTGTCACTGGGCTGCCCTTGTGCTGCTTTTGTTTCTTCTGGACATCAACTGAAGGTCTTCTGCCATCCATCTGCATTTGTTGTTCCTTCACCATGTTACATGTATGAACCATGGGTACTACTTTTGTGTGTGTTTCTGTATCGTGTCTCCCATATCCTTCGTTTGGTGTCATGAGATTCTGCTGTTGCTTCTGGTCTATAGCTGTCCATGTGTATGCTGCTTGCAACTCAGTGAGTGCAGTGCTCTGAGCTGCTATGTGCTGAGAGACTGCAATATATCTTATCAGCCACACTTGCACTGTGCTCGGGTTTGTGCACTGTGTGCCTGCATTGTGCTATGTTATCATCCATGCTTGTGCAATGCCCTTGGTTGCCGTGTTTGTGTTATCAGCCATGCTTGTGCAGTGCTCTTAGTTGTTGTGTGCTGTGCTATCAGCCATGCTTGTGCCTTGTGTGATGCTCTCGGTTGATGTGCTCTGAATTATTAGCCATGCTTGTGCAATGCTCTTGGTTGCTGTGCACTGTGTTATCAGCCATGTTTGTGCGATGCTCTTGGTTGCTGTGCACTGTATTATCAGCCAAGCTTGTGCAGTGCTCTTGGTTGGTGTGTACTGTGTTGTCAGCCATGTTTGTGTGATGCTCTTGGTTGCTGTGCACTGTGTTATCAGCCATGCTTGTGCAGTGCTCTTGGTTGCTGTGCTCTGAGTTATCAGCCTGCTTGTGAAGTGCTGTGGCTTGCTGTTTGCTGTATGCCTGGTGGGTGCTGTATTATTATCCATGCTTGCACAGAACTCTAGGTTGTTATGTGCACTGTGGGCTTTCTGTGTGCTGTGTTATCCAGCATGCTTCTGCAATACTCTGGGTTTCTATGTGCCGTGTGCCTGCTGTGTGTTGTGTGGTCAGCCAAGCTTGTGCAGCATTCTGTGTTGCAGTGTGCTGCCTACTGTGTGCTGTGATATCAGCCATGCTTGTGCAGTGCTCTGGGTTGATAAGCACTGTGGGTCTGCTGTGAGAAGTTTTATCAACATAGCTTGTGCAGTGCTATGGGTTGCATACACTGTGGGTCTGCTAGGCGCTGTGCTGTTGTCAGCCATGTACAGTATGTGGCACACTCTTTGGGGTTGTGCATGCTAGGCCAGTGGTATGCAGTGTGTCTGCTTGACATTGTGCTATCAGCCATGCTTGCACAACACTCTGGATTGCTATGAGTATTGTGGCCTTCTGTGTGCTGTGTTAGCAGGTATGCTTATACAGCACTCTAGGTTGCTGTGTGCCTGTTGTGTGCTGTGTAGCAACCATGCCAGATAACCACTCTGAGTTGCTGTGTGCCATTTGCATGCTGTGTAGCAGCCGTGCTAGTGTAGCACTCTGTGTTGTGTGCCACTGCTGTGTGCCTCCTGTATTCCGTGTTAGTGGCCAGAGCTGTACAGCACTTGTTACTGTATGCTGTGTGCCTGCTTGGTGCTATGTTATCACCCAAGCTTGCTCAGCATTCTGGATTGTTGTGTGCCTGCTGTGCACTGTGATATCAGCAATGCTTGTGCAGTGCTTTGGGTTGCTATATGTTGTGCGCCTGCTGTGTACTGTGATATCAGCAATGCTTGTGCAGTGCTTTGGGTTGCTATATGCTGTGTGCCTGCTGTGCACTGTGATGTCAGCAATGCTTGTGCAGTGCTTTGGGTCGCTATATGCTCTGGGACTGCTGTGCACTGTGATGTCAGCAATGCTTGTGCAGTGCTTTGGGTTGCTACAGTATATGCTGTGGGACTGCGGTGAGCAATTTTATCAGCAAAGCTTGAGCAGCATTTTGGATTGCTATGCACTGTGGGCCTGCTGAGCACTGTGTTCTTTGCAGTCATGTATGCAGTGCACTCAGTGGTATTGTGCATGCTAGCTCTACTGTGTGCTGTGTTATTTTCAGCATTATTTGTGGCATTGTTGTACACTGGCTCTGCTGTGCACTGTGGCTGACATATTCATACATTTTGTGATCATGCAATCTGGCTGTGGTCTGTCTGAATTTATCATGGAGCCACCTTTCATGCTATCTGAAGGCACTATTTGCCTTTTGTGTGATATAAGCCATGCTTGTACAGTGCTCTGGGTTACTATGCACTGTAGAGGTGCTGTGCACAGTTTTATCAGCAAAGCGTGGGCTGCACTCTGGGTTGCTATGCACTGTGGCCCTGCTGGACACTGTGCTATTTTCAGTCACATATGCGGTGCACTCTATGGGATTGTGCATGCTAGCCCTGCTGTGTGTTGTGTTATTTTCAGCCATATTTGTGGCATTGCTGTATAATGTCCCTGCTGTGCATGCTGGCTTGTATAAGGGTTTGACATGAATACAAATGCAACCTGCACGATGCATGCATATGCTCGATTGTGGCCGATTAGCCCTACTGTAATTTTAAAAGATGCTGTCATTTGCAACAAAATGACATGATTTGCAGAAAAAGTGACATAATTGTTTGAGGAAATTTCATGTTTTTAGATATAAAATTCAGACACAGTTGATCTAACTTTTGTATTTGCCTTTGAACACTAGAATACAGCAGATCTCAAATGGACCTTTTAATCCTGACTTATATCTACCCCAACACCGCCAGTGTTGGTGCTTAATATAAAAACATTTGCCACTTGGATAAACCGCCAATTTGTTTTTGTAGCCACCACCATTTTTGTTTCAGCCATTTTTAAAAATACTGATTTTATTAATTTATTTTTTAATTTATTTTCACTTTGGTAAGGTAACCGGACAAGTGCACAGGCACCAAGTGTCTTCTTCAGTCACGACCCAGGTGCAATTGCACAGATACTTGAGGACATACATACAAATGTTTGGGTGCTTGTTGCAGAAAATGAAACGATACACATCGATTGAAAATTGCATACCTGATTACATACTTGTAGCACATAGAAAGCATAGCTGATTAATGCAGACACTACATTGAGTGCAGATGTGTTTGTTGTAAAACAGTAATGTTAGTCAATATTACTGACTTTAAGTGTTTTATACTGGTTTAAAATGCAATTACCGAGTTACACAACAGAGACTGTTAAGAACATAGACACAGTGGACCCGATTCACAAAGGGTGGCAAAGAGCTTGTGCCAAGCCTTGCATCAAACCCGGGACAGTGACCTGTGGTGTGCCACAGGCTCAGAGCAGGGACCGCCCCTCTCACTGACTTCATGAGTGACATGGCAGAAGAACTAGATGGAAAGGCTTGCCTTTTTTGCAGTTGAAATCAAAATCTGCAATAGGGTTGACACTCATGAGGGGGTGCAGAGAATGGGCAGGGATCTTGGGAAACTCAAGGAGTGGTCAGCACCATGGCAGTTAGGATTTAATGCCAAAAAGTGTAAAATCATGCATATAGGATGGGGGGGGTACTGGCAGCGACTAAGCAGGAAAGAGATCTTGGGGTTATTGTATTTGACAACCTCAAAGTGGCAGGGCCATGTGACAAAGCAGTTGGTAGGGCTAGTGGGATACTAGAGTGCATAGGGAGGGGTATCTCTGGCAGAAGGAAGAAAGTAATGGTTCCACTGTACCACTCACTGGTGAGACCCCACTTGGAGTACTGTGTCCAGTTTTGGAGGCCACACTTCAGAAAGGACATAGACAGGATGGAGGCAGTTCAGAAGGGGGCAACTGAAATGGTGCAGGGGTTGCATTAGAAGCCCTATGAGGACAGATTGTGGGATTTCAACATGTACTCTCTGGAAGGGAGTAGGGCTTTGCAGGTGGCATGTACCACACAGTACAAGTACCCCATGGAGTAAACAGCGTGTGTGTGTGTGGGGGGTTCTTTCAAAGAGGAAAAGCACCAGGACACAGGAGTAGCAGGGGTGAGGAAATATTTATTTACTGAAAGGCGGTAGATGCCTGGAACAGATTTCCAGCAGAAGTGGTGGGGTGTAAACATTGAGAGGCTTCAAGCATTCATGTAATAGACATAGGAGTACATTCAAATAAACAGGGGAGGTAGGATCACCAAAGACCATTTAGGGTCTTGGGACAGATTAGGCAGAGAATATCTAGGCAAATTAGGTGGGCCAAGCATTCTTTTCTGCCAGTATGTTTCAATGTTAAACATTGAATTGCATTCTATATATACCATATATCTTCTAACAGTAGCCACCATCCAATGCAAGCTACTCTCTAATAGAAGCTGTGGGCAACAAGAGGTTTCTTAATAGAAGCTGCCCTCTAATAGAAGCCACAGCTTATAGTGGAGGGATGCCAACAGTAACCACATAGATTACCAGACTGAGCTTGATCCAGCAAGATCTGATTATCCTGTGACAGAGGCACATATGCCACTCGATTTTAAAGAAGTCTGACCTGCTCCACTTTCTCTCTCCTGTCTCAATCTCCCGCTACTGTTGTTTTGCTGGCACTCAGACACATTAAATAAAAACAGACAGGAAAATAAAAAACCTGAAACCTGAACCTGCTCCTTGCTCCCTCCCTCTTGCTTTGTACTAACACCACTCCACACTTTCTCTCTCCCAACCGACCACCAGGCTTCTCTCTGCTGACATCACTCTTAATGCTTCTGATTGCCCGACTGTGCAACATGCTTTCTTCACCTGATCCCAGTCCCTGCAACCTCTTCCTCCATTTGGCTGGTATGATAGTTGTTGGAAATAAATTACTGGTAATAATACCTGATACCTGATAGCGCCTTGTTCTTTTGCTTGATAGATCTGTGTCTGATAGCTTATTGTTCTCTTTGTCCACTGGTGATGGCCCACCAGGGCAGTTCCAATAGAAGCTGTCCTCTAATTGAAGCCCGTGGCTCGGAATTCACATACTGTAATAGGAGCCGTGGCTTCAATTAGAATATATGCAGTACTTGCCGGCTTTATGGATGTCTTGTCACAAATATGTATCTCAAGACGGATTACGGCTTATGCAATATCACATTTTACACGACATGTACTATACCCCAGTAAAGTTGGCAAAATGGGGTCTTCTTGAATCAGAGTTGTGTACCAGAGGTTGTCAGGAAGCAGGCACACTTCTCCATACATTCTGGTGATGCCCTAAGATAATTCCACTGTGGGAGGCAATTCAAGCCAACCTAGACCCCATGCTGGGTTTGCAGGATTGCTTTACTCCAGACATTTGCTTGCTGGGCGACCTGTCCTCTATTAAGGTTAAAATTCGGAGATTTCATATTTCTATGATTGCATTAGCTGTCAAAAAAATTGTACTTAGGCATTGGAAGGATGTGGTTAGCCCAACATACCAGGAATGGATTCATGAAATCCTTGCTAATCTTCGAACTGAGAAAGCTATAGCGAGTCTCCACAACAGGCTACAGAGATATAAGCGCATTTGGGATCCCCTTCACACCTTAAACATGCTTAGTATGGATAAATGAGTGGTTGGCAATTGTGTATTTTAATACAAGCTTTGTAATATGATATCATACTACAACACTGTCGTATACTGCTGTCTGGGAGGGAGGAGGGATGGGGGTGGGGCAGATCATACTTTTTTATGTATATGCTATACATGCTATAATTCCTGTCCCCTGTATTGTGGAAAATCTGTTAATAAAGTTTGAATTGAAAAAAAGAAGAATATATGCAGTACTTTCTCTCTAGCAATGCTACTGCAGGCAGCAGTGACCATTAGTGAATGACAGGGAAGTGTCAAATTGCATGCAATTAACTACCGTACCCTGCCCCCATCTCCTAAATTCAAAAACTCTAATAAATAATAAAAAAGTGCTGTGCAAGCACAAGCAAAAACAATGAAATTACCAGTGGGTGGTTTAAGCTAGGCTAGTACCAGCTAGAGCTGTCCAACATGGGGAATTCTGCCAGCAGATATCAGGTGGTATGCAATTCCATGTCTGAAATACATTTTTCATTATACAATGGCTTCAAAAATAAAGTATTCTGATTGGCTGGCTGGCACCTTCTAGCCGTTGTATATCCTAGCATTACCCCATGTAAAAAGGTGTCAGCCACCAGTCAGCCACATCAGTAACTCCTCCTCAAATCACTCTGACCATCAAAACCTCAAGACTGGCTCGTTAAACCACCGCTGAGCCCTGACGCAAAAGCGGGAATTTCAAAATGGGCTACCATTGCAGAGTAACATTGCCTGACCACACAAGCTGCAAGCCAACTAATAATATCACAGACTTTGCATTTCTTTTTTAAAATAAATGTTCAGCACCTGCCAGGGAACCATGTACACTACTCCAAACCACAAGCAGGCCAAACTCAGACCGCAGCTTTTATGCTGCTCCATTCTGTGCTACACATGCTGTCCTCAGCTGCCTGCCCCTGTAACACTAAACCCAGAACTGCCAACAGATTGCAGGGAAATTCTCAGAGGTTTTGTTAAAGTTTTCAAATGCATTAAATAGTTCAGAATGAAACTAGTATTCAGGCATTAGTCCACAGCACTAACCCCAGCGCCTACAGACCTGGAAGCACTTGGGATTAGTGCTGTGATCTGCGGCCTGACTTTTCACTCTGGATACTGGTTTGTTTGTGATTTTTTTTTTGCTGCATTCAAAAACTTGAACTTAAAACCTCTGAGTTTTTTTGCCCTACAGAGTGCTGCCAGTTCTGAGTTTTTCTGTTTCTCTTTTTGGCAGGCACCCGTTCTGTATTTGATGATGCGGCTCAACCTGTTCATTTGCTTTTTCCTGTAACACTGGCAACCCTCAATCATCCCTGGTAATCTACTGTGTCCCATTACAATAATTTCTTTCAGCCTCCATTGAAGTGCTTTAGCTATATACATACATTTTGTCTAACCCGATAGCAAACCTCCATTTAAAAAACTCAGCTGACAGTCCAGCTACATGAACACTGCTGCTCAGTCATTGTTCGTTGCTACACTGCTTGTCAGGCTGCCCAAGATGCTGTGTCTTGGTATGCTTATGTTATAAAAAGAATTGTATCAAGCAGATGCAGACAAACGGGAATGTCTGTTTGTGTGCAGGGGAGGTCTGCCATCTCAGTTTTCCCTATCTGTGTCAGATACAGAGTGGGGGGGGTGGATCACCTATATATTCTACCAGGCAACGGGGAACTATTTTTCTAGGCACAGCAATATCATTTAAAAAAATATATTAAAACTGGAAAGAAAGTATTTTTCTTTAACTTTGTAATACAAAAAGTGAAGGGGGCTATTGTATAATAGCAATATCCCATTCCAGAGTGTGGGTGATGCTAGGATTTATCCACATCTGGTGTATTTTGCTCACTCGGCCTGTGGCTTCATGACTAAACAACACACCAGGCATGAGTAAATCCTAGCATCACCACACACTGTCATGGTATATTGCTTAAATAAATGCCACATAATTCCAAAAGTCTTTTTTAAATAGGGGTTAGTTTCCATGGTTTACGAATTGGTTGATTCGCTTTCTGCAATTTAGGAAATTCCACGCATTCCACCAGAAATAAAATCTGAAAATCTTGCACAGCTCTAGTGGAAGTAATGTTGTACTTAAAGAGCAGCTGATGCCGTTCAGATAATTGTAACAAAATACAATATTCAGACACTGCTCAGCTTATATTTCACATTAATTCTGTATTTCTCCTTTCCATTATTTATTACTGAGGTCAGTGGCATGAAAACAGGATATCTGTTTCTGAAGAGTTTATCTATTCCTGCTAATTTCTCCCTACCTGAGGTCATAATGCACTGTTTGTGACATCACAGT
Organism: Neoceratodus forsteri; assembly: GCA_016271365.2. Taxonomy (NCBI): domain Eukaryota; kingdom Metazoa; phylum Chordata; order Ceratodontiformes; family Ceratodontidae; genus Neoceratodus; species Neoceratodus forsteri. The sequence continues at coordinate 601,358,678 of CM057456.1, read as the reverse complement.
TACTCCCATGGCAACAGATTGTGATGTCACAACAAAGGATTATGATTTGAAGTAGGGAGTAAGCTATAGAGGCAGATGAACTCATAGGAATAACGATCATGTATTCATGCAAATTTCCTCAGTAGTAAATAATCAGGAGGATACAGCTATAGAATATACACAGAATGTAAGGTGAATTGTATCTAGTTATTATGTTTTTAAAAGTTTTCTTTGAGGCGTCAGCAGCTCTTTAAGTTTACTTTGAAGCAGCCCCATGCCTGATGACTTCATCTACAGTGTGCACAGTGCAATCTGCCAGCAATTGCAAACCACTGTACAACCACTGCAGCCACCCATACAGTACACAGTAATGAAATACAAATTCCAGTAAGAATACTATTCATGAGTATCGCTGTGTTCTGTGAATGAAAGATGCAATACTAGCCAAATAAAGAAGATTATGATAAGGTGAAAGGATAGAAGAACTGCCCCCTTCATTTCATTGCCTCTTAGATGAGAATGAAACATTGAGTACCCCATGAAAAGGAAGAAACTTGACTTCTGCTCCCAGGCACTGCACCCCTCCTCCAAATGACAGTGAAGCCCACCAGAATGAAGTGCAGTGTCAGTTTCCTGCATTACGAAAGGGATTGACTCCACTGAAACTGCACTGTTTCCTGCAGTAACTTTGCTGCAGTAAGCTAACGCTCTGCAAATAATATTCAGTTCCATCAAAGGAATCTGAATCTGAAAAACCATGAAATTCTCTAGTGAGCATCATCAGTTAAATACTGCCTAAAGTCCATACTGGAAGAAACACCCATTTGAGATATGTCATCATTATCACTGCTGCTATCATCCAAACAGACTGTGGCTGATGTTGCAGCACTAGCAGGTTGAGGATGAATGCAACATTTGTGTTGGCCCATCAAACTCTATCTTACTTTCAGATAATTGTAATACCAAATTAGAAACTGTGCTGTAACCTATGTCTTCTTCGAAATCTGACCCTGGCAGTGGAAATGAGGATGATGATGACTGATACAGCACAATGACAGGTTATTGGATTCTATTACTTTTTGTGACTGCAGAACATATAGCTGATATAGTTCTCAACCAATTCAGGTGTTATTGCTTGGATATATGTCACTTAGCATTCATCTGGCTCACAGCACAGAAGAGTGAAGTCACTTGCTCTGATGAAGGAGGATTTTCTTTTTCACAGATATTTTATATAAAAACAGTGTATCCTTTACCGCAACTGTTGTTTTAGGGAGAAAGGGGATGCATTTGAAAGAGGGTTGTGAAGAGTGGGGGATTTAATTGAAAGACTTAAGTCTGTGATTCAACGGCTGAAGTAACAGACACCCCCCTCCACCTGACATATTTAAACTCTTCCTTCCTGCTTCATTCAGAAGCATTTTTTTTTTGTAGCCGGAGGCTCTGTCCAGCCTCTCTCTGGGCCTGGCCTTTCCCTTGGCCCTGCTCCCCCCCACACTTTCTACTGTGTTTGTCTCCTATCTTCCCTTGTGTTTGGAATCTGCTGGCTGTGTTGGAGTCTCGCCTGGTTTGTGCTTCTCCTGCTGCTGGATCAGTATTTTGTCTCTGGCTGCAGTCTGTCTGTGCCTCTATCTCAGTTGTTTGTTTCTTCCTCCTGCTCCAGTGCTTGTGTTTGCTTCTTTTTTGGTAGGAGGCTTTTCTAGTTCTAGCGCCCCTTGTTTGCATTTTTACATTCTGATGCATTGCTAATCAGGCTCTCATTTCATTTTATCATACTTTCAGCAATCTCTCTTTTAAATACTGAATGCTCTTCCTCCAAATTGTTGCGGCCTGTAACTTATAGCTGCATCAAAATGTTTTCTCAATTTGCCCTGGGCCCCTTCCCTGCCCTTACGTCTGTGGGATTCCCAGGCTACCCCCTTTTTCTATACACTGTTTCTCCAAGTTACCTACCATCCTTACCCTTCTGAGGGTATGGCCAGCCTAACACAGCTTACTCTGTTTTTCCCTTGCTTGTACAAGCTGTTACTCCACCATACTGTTTACTGTGATGCCTGTAGATCTTGCTTGTTACCTTTTCCTCAGCCTGTGAAGCTTGTAATTGAGGGCTTTGCTGGCCCTATACCTGTTAACTCTGCTGACCTTGCTTGTATGTTACTGTTACTCTACCTATATTGTTTTGTGATTCCTGTTGCTCTTATATGTTAACCTGTTACTCTGCCTGATGTGCTTAACTATACCTTGTAACCTCCCAGGTTGCACCTGAAAATAGGCATTTGACTGTCTAGTGTGCTTACCTGGTTAACAAAAGCAAAATAAATCTGTACTTGTTACCTGTGTGCTCTCAGTTTCAATGCTGTTTCCATGCTGTAGCAGTCCCTGTGCTTATCATCTGAATTTTTTACACCTATCTCACTCAGTAATTGCTCCCCTTAGTAGCTATAACTCTGTCTTTCATTCCTCTGGTTGCTCTAGCAGTGTCATGCCTTACTGTTTTACTCCTCACTCTCATGTTTGTGTTATTCAGGCTCATTCATTGTTGTTTCATACTTTTACCAAACCATATTATTTATTATTTAGATTTTGTTTACCAGGTAAACCCACTGAGAACGGAGGTCCCTTTTTCAGGGGCAACTCATCGTACACCACCAACTTTACATTAGGTACAGTATACAGCTTCAAAAATGCATATACAATTTGTACAGGAGGTTGGGTAACAGTAAGGCAGAGACAGAGAGCACGTAGCAAGTAACATATTCAGAGAAATTGCATTGCCCAGGGGGAACATAAGTCCATGGGTCATTCAAAAAAGAACATAACACAGTTTGTACAGAGGTAACAGTTAATAGATGTTAGTTAGTACACAGGGAGCCAAGGATTTGTAGGTAGCCATATTTCATTAGGAGGGGTAGGGAGCTTACCTAGTGGTTGCAGCAGCAGTGGCTCAGTTCAAGGAGGTAGACTTTAAGACCAGCCTTGAAAGAGGAGAGAGAGAGTTTGTCAAGCAGGGAAGAGGGGAGCGAGTTCCAGAAATGTGGGGCAGTGAACTGGAAGGAGCGTTTTCCTTGATTGGTGCAGATGCGGGATATGTTCAGGAGTCGACTGGAAGTAGACTGGAGGTTGCGAAGGGGGACTTTAAGGGTAAGCAAGTCACTAAGTTGAGGTGGGTGGTGAATGGAGAGGAGTTTGTAGGAAAGGCAGGCAGGGGAAAAGGATAGTTTAAGCCTGAGTGTCAGCCAGTGCAGGTCCTTAAGAGCTTCGCAGTGATGCCTCCTTGGGGAGGAGTGGGTTGCGAAGTGAGCAATGTGGTGGTAGAAGGTGGAGAGCTTGGTTAGCTCGGTCTCTCTGAGGGACAGTAATAATGGAGAGCCGTACAGTAAAGAGGAGAGGAGGTTGCAGTTGGCAATGGTTCTACGTGCTTCTCCAGAGAGGGAGTTCCCAAGGTGGTATAGCAAGCCCAGTCTCTGGTGGATAGTTTTTGTTAGGACATCTATGTGGGGTTTGAAGGTTAGCTCCTGGTCAAGGGTAACCCCAAGATACTTAAACTGGTCAGCAACCTCAACACACATTCCTCGAGCTGACATTATCCGGAGAAGACCACTACAGTCTTTACCCAGTTGCCGGGTCCCGAAGAGGACAGCTTTTGTCTTATCCTCATTTAGCTTAAGGTGGTTGGCAGTGAACCATGTTTCAAGTTTTGCCAGGCAAGCTTGAAGTTCAGTTGCGATGACAGAGGATTTGGGGTCACTGTGGTAGATTACAGTGTCATCAGCATAGAGCATTAGGCTGCAGGGTGCACACACCGCTTCTATGTCGTTCACAAACAGGGAGAACAGCAGGGGACCTAGGATGGAGCCCTGGGGTACCCCAGCGATCACAGGTTTGGGGGTTGATTGGGTGCCCTGCCAGCAGACTGTCTGAGTTCTGTTAGTCAGGTAGCTTGTGGTCCAGGAGAGAGAGAGCTGATCCATGCCAAGTCTTTGAAGCTTTGAAAGGAGCAGTTTATGACTGACCATGTCAAAGGCCTTGGAGAGGTCGATGAATAGTGCCCCCGGTGGGGTGCCTTGGTCCATGGTGTTGAGTATGTCGGTTGTCAATCTGACTAGGGCAGTGTCCGTGCCATGACCTTTCCGAAAACCATGCTGGACCTTGGAGAGGAGTAAGTGTTGTTCCAGGTAGCCTTGCAGCTGATTGTAGACTAATCTTTCAATGATTTTTCCCTGAGGACAGAGGAGAAAGATGGACCTGTATTCTCCACCCTGTCCCGGTTCCTTTTATGGACTGGAACTATGGTGGCACCTTTCCATTTACTGGGACTGTCCCTTCCTGAAGGGATCGGTTAATGAGTAGGGCTACGGGGTAGGCAATGGCTGGTGCCGCAGCCCTCAGTAGGCGAGGCTCTAGCTGATCATTCCCAGTAGATGATTCAGGGTTAATTTTGCAGAGTAGTGGTAGTACCATGCTGGGGTCCACAAGTTTCAGGTGGAATAATGGTCGAGAGAGCACTGTGTCAGGGTGGGTGAGAGGAGGAGGTCCAGGCACGGGAGGAGAGCAAGCAGGGGGATAAGAAAAAGATGTACTGAACGCTTCAGCCACCTTAGAGGGGTCAGCAGTAGGTGTGTTCCCGGCTATGACTGTAACACATTGTTCCTGCATGCGACCCTTCACGAGGGAGTTTATATAGCCCCAGAACTTCTTAGGGTCACTTAGGTTGCCCACTTGGAGGTCTCAGAGGTATTTTGATTTGGCCTGTTTTGTGGCTTGTTTACAAACATTGCGCATGAGCACCAGTAATTCTCCCAGTCAGAAAGTGTGCCAGAGGATTTGTAGGGCCTCCCCATGCCTGTCCCGGAACCGTGATGGTGTTTTAGCTCCGGTATAGCCATTTATGGCACTTTCCTGAACCCTTAGTTTTTTCCAGGGGACATGACAGTTTGCTATGCCCAGGAACGTCTGGGAAAAATAATCAAGGGCTGCGTCTATAGTGGGAAGGGAGACAATAGACTCCCATTCCACCTTTAAGAGGTCAGCGCAGAGGCCTGCCGGTTCGAATCTGCTGTAATTTCTTGCAACGATCAGTCTGGCAGCCGGCCTAGGAGGTTTATTGGACCAGATGCAGTAGATAGGGCAGTGGTCACTCAAGGAGTCTGACATGATTCCAGCAGTCAGTATCCGAGTGGGGTTGGAGGTAAGTGCCCAGTCAAGAAGCGAATGGTTTCCGGTTTTCACGTTGTGCCTGGTTGACATGTTAATCACTTGGGTAAGGAATGCATCAAGTACGAGATTCTTTGTTCGGGAGGAGTTAGGGGCAAACCTGTTGAGGTTGAAATCCTCTAGGAGGATTTTCTCCCTTGGGGGGAGTTGAAGGATGGCATTGGTAAGAGATTCAAGGGAAGGGGTAGCAGATTGAGGTGGGAGATAGGCACATCCAATATAGAGAGGCTTTGTACCTCCGAGGACAAGTTTGAGAAATAATACCTTGGCCTGAATTCAGTCCAATGCTTGGAGGTCAATCAGGGTGGCATTCAAGGGGGACTTGGATAGATTAGGACTCCCCTTTTTACGAGTCTGTCCCAACGTGGAAGCTTGATAGCCTGCTAGTTCAACTTCATGAGGGAGAATGTCAGCTTTAGCCACATCTCAGTCACAGCTAAGATGTCTGGCTTGTAGAGTAGGGTCCAGGCCTCGAGGTCAGCCATCTTGTGTCACAGGCTCCCAATGTTCATGTGAACCAGTCTGAGCCCCCCAGAGTTTGCCCAGGAGGGGGTGGTAGAGTCACTAAGCACGCAATTTGGAGAGAAAGGGCCAAGGTTGGATTAAATATCTCCCCCGCGTAGTAGTAGAGTGCTGGACAGAAGGCCCACAGAGGGCCCAAATCCACAGTAGTCTGTTTCTGACTTCTACCCATACTGAAACTTCAGACATTAATTAAATTAGCTCTTTTTTGGGGGGTTCTACATTACCAACATTACAGCTGCTGTTTGGTCTCATGGTGCTCAGCTTGTGGATTCCCTGTTATTCCTACAGTGGGGGCTGTGATGTCACAGTGGAACATCGTTGGCTCCATGTAGCAGGAGCATGCTTTTATGTAGCTATATGATTTTGCCTGCTCCTTTGCCTACATGGCTTTTCAATTATTCATGTATAAATTAGGCCCTGGATCCCCAGCCTGTAGTTGGCGTCTCTGGAGCCTGTATTCAGCAGGGATAGAGTGATCCTTAGAGCCTATAAAGGTAAATTCCTCCCTGCCGTCCTGTGTTTTGTGGGGTTGGCCCGTTGATGCATTGCATCAACTGCTCCACCCGCTCAGCACCCTCCCACCCAGGGGCGTCTTCTAGCTTTATAGCCCTCCCAGGTCATGCGACTGTCGGCTCCTTTTACTAAGTGTCCACTTTCCCTTAGCTGCTTATATCCCCTGGCCACTAGGAGTCACTGCTGCACCTCTTTTGCCAGTCTATCCTACTCATCCTCCCTTGCCTCTCTGCTCTCCTTGCCCTTTTACCTGACTTCCCATGCTACTTCCTCCCTCTCTCCTGCCCAGGATCAAACCTAGCACCCTCTACAGCAAGGCAGTGTCACTACCACTGCACTACGACAGCTTCCCCTGTAAGTACACTGCCATTTACATCCTATATCCTTTCTCACACTGCCCCCATATACACCCATCTCCACCATGGCCATCTTATCCCCCCCTCTCCCCAGTGATATTCCTCATGCTGTTCCACATCCTAGCCCTCACTCCTGTTCCACCCCCACACCTACCCACCCCAGCTCCCTTCCGATTTCCAACACACCTCCAACACTTTGTTCCTCCATGCCTCCCACCCCAACCCCTCCCGCCACCCTTCATCCACCCTGCCTACTGCCCCACTCTGTCCATGTTCATTGCTACCCACATACTCTCCCTCCCCATCCCTGTTCTTGGCCCAAAAATGCCCATCCAACTTCCCACCCATGTTCCTGCAAGAAACTCTGACTATTATTGCTCTGGTCCTGCTTCTACTCATCCTACTTATGTCCGCGATGTTCACCTTAACCCAGGGTCCCCCTCACCTGCCTCTCCCAACCACTCCAAAGCTGATGACCTGAAATTAGCTACTATTAATATCTGCAGTCTGCAGAAAAAATTTAACTCCCTCCAAGTCTGGATTGCCCAGCACCAGCCTGATATACTCTGCATGGCAGAAACATGGCTCTCTAAAAATAGCCCAGATGCTGCCATCTACATCCCCAGTTACTCAGTCTTCCAGGCTGACAGGTGCAGTAAACGTGGATGGGCTGCGCCATCTACCTACGTGACTTCCTGCAGTGCCTTGCCCTCCCCCAGCCCACCAGACCACGGTGCCCAGCCTCACTCTGCAAATAGCTGTTAACAAGATCTCTGCTCCCTTTGGCTCTGCTCTGCACCACTGGGCGGTAGTCTCACCGGGCAGTCAGTTGGCGGAGCGGCGGGCGGCAGGCGGTGGATGCTGCCGCCCGCCAGCGCGGGGGGTGGTGGGGCTGTGGGTGGGTGGGTGGGTGAGGGGACACCAGGTCACCAGGGACGGTTTGGGGTGCTAACCACATCCCGCGATCGAATTTTCGGTCCACTGGACCACCAGGGATATGATCGGGAGGTGGGGGTGTGTGTTGAATACCCAGCCCGCGATCGGGCTTATCGGTCCACTGGACCACCAGGGATATATACGGGAGGTGGGGGTGTTTAATTATTTCAGCCCGCGATTCGCTTATCAGTCCACTGGACCACCAAGGCTGTGTTGGGGAGACACATTGCTGCCCGCGATTGGGCTGGTGAGGGGGTATTTATGCTATGCCTGCGATCGGGCCAGTGGGGGGTGTGGTGGTGGGGTTTTTACGCTCTTTTGCCCGCGATTGGGCTGCAGGGGGCGTCCTTCCCCGACGGCTGCTGCCTGGCAGGGCGCCAGGAGCAAGTCCTCGGAGATCGGCACACCTGCATGCTAATGGCATGCAAATGGGGCCATAATCAGATGCAAATGGCCCCCCGTGCCTTGCATGAATTATAGCCCCATTTGCATGTCATGTTTTGAATATCGGGATTTTGCGCATGGCGCAATGGTACTTGCGCCAACGCAAGTTGAATGCTCCACTTTGTCAACTTGCGGTGGCGCAAGTTCCACTCGCCGCCATGCACGGTGGCTATGGCTGAGGGTGATATTCAAAGGAGTTGCTCAATAGCGCAACTCCTTTGAATATCACCCTGACACAATTCCCTCTGCTAACTATTTTACAGAGTAGGCGGGCTTGCTTCATGAATGGGCGAGTTTGAATATCCAGCCCAGAGTGTCTTAGGAGCAAGGATGGCATTAGGATGTAGTCTTGGTGTTGAGGAGCTAAAGGCTCAAACCTCCATCATCACATGGTTAGCAATGCCACCCACCCCACCCCAATTTAACACATTCTAGTGACCAAGTTCATGACATGGGGTAAAATGTCAAAAAAGTTCTTTGGCCATCAGCTTAGCAAGATGGCCAGTTCTTGTGTCATGGGTTGCAAATTCTTGGGTTACACATTTACAGTAAGTGTAACCAAAGAATTTCTTGTGTGCACCAAAATGAAACACTGGGGTTGCATATTTAAGTGTGACCAAATAATTTTTCATGTGCATCAAAAATACTTGTTTTTCTGCTGGATTAATTATTTGGTTGCACATTGAAGTGTGACACCCAAATTTTTCATGCATACCAAAATTCTGTTTTTGTGCTCTATTACTTCTTTGGTCATAAAAATTAAGTGCCAACCAATAATTTTTCGTGTGAACTAAAAGACAGTTTTTAGCTAGACAGAGATTTTTTTTTTTTCGAAATTATACTTTTATTGAATTCTTCAATACCATAAAATATAAACAGGACATTCACAAAAAACAATGCATTTACAAAGAAGGTAAATAAAATTACAGGATACTATGACCGAATCTTAGTATAAAGAAAACAAAAGACAGTAAAGAAAACAAGGAAAACATATAACATGTAAATAAATCAGTAAAAAAAATGCATATTATTAAAATTCTTGTAGTTGCATACATTTTAAATCCATTGAATATAATCCCTTGTGCTCTATTAATTTACTGATTGAAGGAGAACCCCATTTTACATTCAATCCCCCCACTCACTCAATTAAGTCCATCCTGAAATGAGGAAACCTATACTCCACTTCTTAGCCCCATTCAGAAAGTCAGAATATGGGGTTAGGTCACTCACTCCGCATCCTCAAGACCCACCTGCACACTGATCCATTTTCACCCAACTGAGTAGCAAAATGGGGGAGCTACTAGGCATATATGGCAAGTACCTCCAGAACATTTATATGTTCTTTCTCAGCCTGATAATGGAAGAAAGGCAGGCAGCGGACCTTAAATTTATCTTTGAGTAGCCGAACTCTAGCAGTAAGCTCCTCCATGTCCAAAATGGCAATGCATTTCTTGTACCAGGTCTTTATAGTTGGGATGTCAGGGGTCAGCCATCGATGAGTAATGGTTTTAAGGGCAAAGGCTAATAAAATATTGTACAAATATTGTTGGGCCTTAGTTTTTAATCTTTTGGGGGTAAACCCCCAAGATCCAATTCACCCGGGTCCTCTGGGAGATCTTCACCAAAGATCTTTGCCAAATTGATTAAAATCTGTTTACAGAAAGTTTGGAGCTTGGGACAAGTCCAAAACTTAAGTGAGTGGTACCTTTGTCTCCACAGCCTTGCCAGGGTTTTATTTAACTCTAAAAATGGATTAGCGTTTTGCTCATAAAAGTTCTAAAACATTGTGAAAATGCATAGCACTTGCCTCACTGTGGTTAACAAACATAACACTTCTAGAAAACCTATATAAATGCTTTCTGTACAGTTAGTATTGTCCCAAGAAAAACTGCTAATCAATTATTGAAAACCCTGCATGCCAACAAAGATCAGAAGGGTGGTGGCCATAGTGCTTGGTGATTACTGGGGTGCAAGTAATGTATGACAGTCTTCCATCTGAATTCCCTCCAAAGTTAGAGGCCGTGAGTGGAGCGAATGGCTCTCTATACCTTTTCCCAGTCCAAGTTCCCCAGTTCCTCCCTAATTCCACCGCCATGTGTTTGATACTATCTAAGGGGTCTCGTTCAAGGGCTGAAACTGAGAAACAAGTCTTGAGATCAGGTCCTGGGCCACCTGGTGGGAGGCCTCTGGGAGTATCAAATCAGCTATGGGATTGTTACTGAGTGAACCACTTACTTTCCTCCCCTTATCTTTTTCCTGCAGGAAGTGCGTAAGCTGTAAGTATCTAAACAAATCTTGGGGGGGGGGGACCCAAACTCTACCGAGAGCTGCCGAAAAGATTTGATATTTTCTCCTGCGTAAATCTGGCCTACCTTTACCAGGCCTTTCCTGGCCCACTTCACAAAACCTATAGTAGATCCCATCTAAGGGGGTGTGAAATCCAGGCAGGCCCTAATGGGAGTACTACAGTTCAACTCCATTTCCAACCCCAATCTCCTATTCATCTCCAACCAAGCAAGTTTGATGGTACCAGTCCAGGAGTTGCTTAGGTGGAGGTGACATGTTCCCTGTTTATCCATAAAGACCAAATCTCCAGTATCTCCCAGTGAGTACCTAGGTCTCTCTATTTCAACCCATGGCAGGGTTCTTTCGATGATATTGAGGAGGCCAGTGGGTGAAGCTGGGCTGGCCAATAATATTTTCTAAAATCAGGGTGACCTAATCCACCTTGCTCCTTGGCCCATATCAAGATGCTTCACCTCACTCTGGAGCATCTACCAGCACAGATAAATTTAGAAAAAGAAGACTTGAGGGATTTTCAAAAGGTGTCTGGGGGTTTAAGGGGGAGGGACTCAAATAGAAACAAAAATTGAGGAAGCACGTTCATCTTCACGCTTTCAATTCTTCCCATGCAGGAAAGGAGGAGTTCTCCACATCGTCCCAGATCAGCCTGAACTGTCTGGAGGAGCTTTAAATGGTTAGAAGTGTATAATGTTTGCATATCCTGGAATCCATATCCCAAATATTTAATGCCTTCTCTTGCCCATTTATAATTACCTAGAACAGGAAGATTTCCTTCGGATCCAACCCAGGGGTAGTAATTCAGTTTTAGAGTCATTCATTTTAAAGCCAGAGTCCATGCCAAAATCCCCCAGCATGGAGCTAATCAGGGAGATTTGATTTACCGGGTCTGTAACATACAGTAGGGTATCGTCCGCATAGACAGAGAGACTCTAATTTTGACTCCTTGCACCCTTATGCCTCTATACTTCTCTGATTGTCTAATGAGAGCCACCAGAGGTTCCATGCAGAGAGCGAATAACAGGATGGACAGCAGGCACCCCTGCCTGGTTCCTCTTTCAATTTTAACTTTATTTGACATAATCCCGTTCGCCTTTACCCTTGCCCAGGGATCCCTGTAAAGGTTAGCTATCCAATTTCTGAATTTTTCCCCAAACCCAAAGTTCTGCAGGGTATGATCCAGAAAGACCCAATCCAGGTGATCAAACACCTTCTCCATGTCCAGAGACATCACCGCCTGTAAAGTCCCAGGCGGAATGCCCTGGAGGCAGACACGGCATTAAGCAAGAGTCTGACATTATCCTGGATATGTCTCCCGGGTATAAAGCCTGTTTGATCCTCATGGACCAGATCTGGAATAAAGTCCTGGAGGTGGGAATCCGACAATCTTTGAGAACATCTTCGCATCCTGATTAATTAATGAGATGGGTCGGTAACTCCCACATTCCGTCAAGCCTTTGCCAGGCTTGGGCAAGAGAGAGACACCACTTCCCCTCATGAGGCAGGAGTTGCACCATCTTCGTGAGCAACATTATAGACCCTGGTCAGTAGGGGGACCAGATCAGTGGGAAAGTGCTGGTAAAATACAGCAGTATAGCCTAGAGGTTAGAGGAACGAGGTGTGAACGAGCTTGATACATCCAGCAGACCAGACCTGAGTTTCATTCTCACAACCTCCACTTGCATACTGGGTGACTCTGACCAAGTCACTTAACCGCCCAGTGCTCCCAGGTCACCCCTGAAAACAGGCACTTGTGCCTAGTGGGCCTAACCCGGTTACCAAAGACCAAAATAAAAAAAAAAATAATAAAAAATAAAATAAAAAAATTCTGTTGTGACTCCATCTGGCTCAGGGGCCTTCCCTCTACTAAGAGTTTTGATTACCTTTCTCACCTCTGCCTCTGTAATATTTTCCTCTAGTTGTGTTCTCTGGGACTCCTCCAGAGTAGGAAGAGAAACCTTCCTTAGAAAGTACTCCACTGTATTAATATGATCAAAACAAAACAAAAAAGATGCACTTTTCCCCTTCCTCCTATGTGGCGAACCCCGCTTGCATTGGGGCTATCCCTCAGATTACCACAGTACTTGGAGAAAATCTAGAGCATGTGCCAAAATTCAAATATCTGGGTGTATGGCTCGATCACAAACTCTCCTTCTCTGACCATCTCGAAGAACTGCAGAAGAAACTAAGACGAAGACTAGGACTATTCTACAGAATTAACCACTTTCTTACTAGGAATGCCAAGCAGCAGTTGGTTCAAGCCATGTTCCTTTCATTAATAGATTACACGGACCTTCTCTATAACCATTGTACTGCCTCTGCCCTGGCTAAGCTGGACACCCTATACCACAGAGCAATCAGGTTCACAATGGGCCTTCCACTTTCCACACACCATTGTTCCTTGTACACTGCGGTGGGCTGGACTTCCCTTCATTGTAGGAGAAATAGAAATGCCGCTCTATGGGCTTTCAGAGCTGTTACCAACAAGCTCCCCCTATACTTCTCTGACTGTATTCCCCTGAGTGTGATAGGTGCCTATGCTCTAGGAAGCTATTCCCTAATTGCCTTGCAATTACCTAAGGTCAAATCTCATTTCGGCAGAGCTGACATAAGTTTCTTGTTGCCTTCCTTGTGGAACAATATGCAAAAACTTAAAGCTGAGCTGTCCTGTTAGCCTGAATATTTTCAAGTCAGTCTATGACCACTCCACAAGGAATCCTGCAAATGTTTCCCACATCACTAGCTCACCTACTTTCCAGTTTCCTCCTGCCCATCCTGCCTCCCACCCTGCCTCTGTCCCTGCCAAAATACTGACTTCTCTGCCTCTCTTTAGCCATGGCCAAGTTCCACCCCTTTCCTGAAGTATGCCAGTTAACTATTCCAACCCGCTATTTCTTCCTAAGCTGGTATCCCTCTTCTTGCCTTCTCTCTCCTTTTAATGAACATTCCGCTGTACCCAGTTATGAGCCTATCTGTTGTAAAGGCCTCTCACTCAAATGTTGATGTAAATATGTATATTTTTCTTCTTTGTATAATATTGCATTATAGTTTACCATGTTACTGTACTATGATTTTGTATGACCAGGTCCATCTTGCAAATGAGCCCTACTCAATGGTGCCCGCCTGGATAAATAAAGATTTTGATTGATTGATTGATTGATCAGGATCTCTTTCTTGGGCTTATAGCTTGGTATAGTAAGTACAGAATTCTTCGGCAATCTGAGTAGAATTAGATTGGACCAGATGTGATCTAGGCCCTTTAATAGTGGGAACATATCTTTCAGCCTCTTGCTTTCTCAAACGAAGGGCCAGAAGGTTGCTCGCTCACCCCCTCATCTCATAGTATCTTTGCCTTGTATATCTAAGGTAGTTCTCTGTTTTCCTTCTCATTTCTGCATTATACTGTTCTCTGGCCTCTCTCAGCTTCAACAATACAGAGTGGTCTCTGTTTTTCTTATGTTCTCCCACTAATGCCACAATACCCTCCAATAATCTCTCTATTTTGGCCTGGTGACTCCTATTTTTATAAGAAGGATAACTAATAATTCGGCCCCTGAGGACCGCCTTCAACCTATCCCAGACAAATCTGATGTGGGTATCCTCCTCACGGTTCTCATTTATGTAATGCTGAATGGCTTTCCTTATTTGGTCCACAAATTGTTAGTCATTCAACAAACCCGGATCAAATCTCCAGCCCCCCCCTTACTTTTTCACCAGACCACATAACCATCGCACCTATCATTGCATGGTCTGAAAAGGTGACCGGTGGATTATCATCGATCAACTAATGGGCATTCACCATTTGTGTATAAAAATCTGTCAAGCCTGGAGTAGGAGCTGGAGGACTCAGAGTAAAAGTAAAGTCTCGAGTTTTTGGATTTTGGAGTCTCCATGAATCCACCATGCCCCCCTTCGGAGATTACGGTTCTAAGGAACCTAGAGCTGGCCACCCCACTTCCCCTTCTGACTGAGCTCTTATCCAACATAGGGTTTTCTACACGATTCCAATCACCTGCAAGGATGATTCAGATGGGAGGGAGGGAGAGAGGTCACCAAGACAAATAAGTGGCAGAAAAATGCCCCTGTTGGTGGGTTAGGGGCGTAAACAGAGGCAACATGAAGAGGGTGACCCACATACTCCCCTGATATTAGGACAAAATGACCAGAACCTTCCACTTGTACTTTGTTTACCTTAAGAGGAAGACCTCTTCTAATCAGGATAGCCACCCCGGACCTAAAGGTACCTGGATGAGAATCAGAGTATACCACACCTACCCACATCCTTCTTAATTTAGCATGCTCTGCTTGGAAAAGCTTTGTCTCTTGTAGGCATGCCAGGTCACATTTCAGTCTGCCTGGCTCCTGAAGAACTCTGGCTCTCTTAAGTACCCCATTGATACCCTTGGCATTAATAGAATTAACTCTGAGGGACATCATTTTGGAAAATCCAAAGGGGCCAAATACCCGGGTTCTCCTCCGCACTCATGATTAGACTTTATAGCAAGCAGCACTTGTTGGGAGTATGCAAATGCATGCATAGTACAGTACCAAAATACATACACATATAATTTCATAAAGGAAAATGACAAAATAACAAAAAGGACATAAACCATATATTGGGTTAAACCTACCCAACATGACCTTAAACATAGGTCCAAAATTAAAACAAAGGTACTAGTTACGTCACTAAGTACCTAACAGCTCAGTAGGCGGAGCTAGTGGGGGCTGGGTGGGCGGGTGCCCCTCCTGGCTGCCTCAGTGTGAGTAGTGGCACCCGCCACCATCTTTATTCACTGTTTAGTGCCCATTGTGGAGCCCATGACTGACTGAATGGCACCCCCTGGCTCCCAAACACTCCCAAACCTGGCTCCGCCACTGTAACAGCTCAAACAGAGCTTAATCTCTGAGGCTAGGATTGTGGGAGCCTCAGGAAACTAGAAGCACAGAGTACCCTAGAGATATAGGAGACAAGCATTAAACACGCTAGGGGATGAGCACCCAGTCAGTCCAGGAGCACAGACCCTTTCCTATTTCTTATCTTCCGGTTAGTCCAGCAGTTAAGATGGTACAATTCGGGCATATATGCAGAATAAAAAAAAAGGGGGGGAGTCGCCAATCCATTATGTGAAGGGACAATGAGGGGTTACCCTGAACCTGGTCCCCATATTCCCTTGGGTTCTCCCCCTTAGGTAAGAAATAAAATTACACAAGTCTCCCTTTCCCCATGAAGGGTTGTGGTGGGCTTTAAGAAAAAAAGTAGGAATGCTGGCAAATAACAATTATGTCTCCTTGACTAAAGCCAAAAATATATCAGCCCCAATGAAACTGGCCATTAAACATGACCATGCTTTGGGAAAAGGAGAGGAGGGGAGACATTCCACTCTTCAAAAAACAAATGAAAGGGAAGAGATGAAGTGTTCTCAGAAATTCAACCAGCTTAAAATACATGAACAGTATTAAGGAACATCAACACTTGAGCTCTATAACACAGGATTTCCAGCCCCCCATTTAACACAAAGCTTGAAGTCCCCAGAGTACCCCGGAGGTTCTGATCAAGTGCCCCTATCTAGCAAATCAAAGCAAAAAAGAGGACCGTGAAGTTGGAGTATCTGAATAACAAAAAGGGAAGCCCCCATTAATCTTCCACATCATCACAGTTCGTTCTGCCTTAACCAGTTCCAAGAGTGTCGTTATTATTGATTTTAATACTTCAGAGTTACAAGTCTATAAGATAAAATAACATGACAATTAATAGAAAGGGGCTTATCTCTTGTCCTGTTTGGTGCTAGTCGAGGGGTAGTGTAGGTTTCATGGGAACACATATGTGGCCGGACCAGGATAACTGTGTTCCCTCAAAACAGCTCCTCAGGGAACTTTCATCTGCAGAAACCATGGTCCCTTTCAACATAAAGGATCATATTCTGCATTCAAAGCTGCAATCTTTCAGACCCAAAAGGTATCTTAATAAATTTTCTCAATGAACTGCTACAAAAACACAAATTGAAATGAGTCTCAAGATCCTTGGGTAGACGTCATGACACCCGTATCCTGGGTATACCAGACTCCAAAGTCAAGGAAGAAGGCTGATCTGTAGAGATGACAGAAATTTTCAGGTTTTCTTGGACTGGAGCCATTTGAAAATATCTACATGGAGGGGTAGCAGGCTTCTTGTCTCCCATTCACTTCCGTGACCCTAGGCGCAATGGACCAAAGCAGCTCCTCTATCTCCTGTTCAGCTTGTTCCTCTTTTGTGTCAGGAATAGGAATCTCTAAGACTGTAAGGTAGGAGGTAGCTGCCAGCAGTGATTCGAAAACTTTTACCCCCTCCTTGTCTTGCACCCACAACTTCGTGATATTTCAGATAGGCCTTGCATCCTTTCTCCCTCAGGGCTTTCACTACCACCAAAATTATTTTCTCTTTGCCAGCATTAAGGGGATGTCCTGGACCAGGTATATTTTCTGGCTGTCGAGATTGAGATCATGTTTCACCCATGCCAGCTTGAGGATTTTTTCCTTTGTTGTGTATCTTAGGAATTTAACTATTACCAACCTGGGGGGGGGGGCACCTTGTTTGGGCTTCGGTGCAATAGCACAATGAGAGCATTCAATGTCTAAATTAAAGTCTTTCCCAAGATCAAGTTCTTTTTTAAGCCATGAATCAATATAGTTCTCCATGCTGAAGGGTTGTACTCCCTCCAGGATACCAAAATTCCTAAGGTTGTTGCAGCGGGCCCTCGCCTCAGCATCTTCTGCCTGCAGAGTTAACTCTCTCTCTCTCTTCTGTGGAAATATGCAAGAGATCTCCAGAAGGCCATGTGTTCACCCTGTAAGCCTTCCATATGTGCTTCTACTGCTGCTGTTCGGGATTCCAATTTTTAAAACCTTTGTATGCCTGAGATCCTGGCATCAATGTGATGGAGGATTTTAACATATGGTGCCTGTCAACTTTTGTAAGTGGATGCTGCATCTGAGCCGAGCTGTCCGATTCGTCCCCGAGGCCATGATTGCAGAGGACCGAAACTGCGGGACTGGTAGACCTCTGAGATTCTCTCTCTAGCGATCCGCTACTATCTGCACAGGAGGTATATTTTTGGTATGCCCTATGTTCCCTGCTCTTGCTCAGATTACAGTTGCCTGGTTGGAGGGGAATGATACACGTGATGACGACCACTATTGCTAATTCACTTACCCAAGGTGCCAGAGCCCAGTTTTAGACCATCATTTATCACGTGACATCACCAAAAGTAGCTAGACAGAGATTTTAAGATGAGGACAACTAAGTATGTTGTTGCATATTAAGTGCAACCTAAGAACTTTTCCATGTGACCCTAAAATTCTTGTTTTTTGAATGTTGAAGATTTCTACATGTGATCCAAGAATTGTTAGATCACACATTTAGTTAAAAATTGGGTTTTTTAAATACTTTCTTTATTGAGGAGTTTATAAGCACATATTGACACTTTCACAATGTACAACATTCAGTTAACTGTTAACAGTAGTGATTTGAACATTTTTAAAACAGACTGTATAATACCGTTGCATTTCCTCAATAATTTTCTATATATTGTTTTTTTCTTTTAAGATACAAAAACTATTCCTAGTCTCTATATTTGAATCTACAGAAGACTCACTGAAACCTCTAAGAACTACATGAGGTGAACGGGAAAGGACTGAGGCCCCCCCAAAGGGAAGATGCCACTAACGGAGTGGCAGCGTGGCCACCAGGCCTGGGGGTAATACCAGGTATGGTGTCTATGAGGTATTCAGGGGTTATTTTAAGTTAAACCCAAAAGGGCAAGGGATGTTGGCCTTTCAGGTATCGCCATATCCAGTTTCTTGCTTTTGTAGTGGGAGTCTGCATCAGTGCCTAGGTCTTGCTCATCTTCCAGTGTTAAGTACCATCTTGTCCATCATTATGTAAATATATCGAGTTGATCCCTTACTTGGAATGTGAGCTTTTCCATATATTCTATGCCATTAACTATTGTTCACCACTCCTTTATTGCTGGGGAGGTCTGCTTATAACCATTTTCTGATGATCACTTTAGAGATAGCGATGGTGCATATATTCGAATGTTGGGGCCTAAGCATGAAGGTGCACAAAGTATGCAAAAAGTGTTGGGAAAGGCAGCACGCAGCTACGAGGTGTGCAGACAACCTTTCCACAGGGCATGCACCAATGGGCGCACACTGCATGCTGAACATGGAGATGTCTCCACAGGGGACATGAAGCACCACATACAGACCACACTGGGAGGGCCCAGGATACACAGACACTCCCCTTGACCTCACCATATATGTGCATGTGGTCCACCCCACCAGGAAATGTGGAAGTGAATACTGAATGGAGATCAATGTAAAACCCATGGTGGAGAGCAACAGAGACGTGCAGGACCCAACCCCACAACCAGTGATGCTCGATGTGGCAAGCCAAAGGGGCGGACAGAGGGGTGGATGTGTCCATACCCATGGCAGAGCATGTCCACAGGCCCCACACATCACCGGTGGTCAGGTGGCAGCAATGGTGGCCAACATCAGAGCCCACTATGCTACCCTGTACAGTGTACAAGCACTGACAATGGCCAAGGTACATCTCTGGTTAGAGATACAGGCAAACATGAATTCTGCCACCTCAGAGACACAGACACTGTCAGCCATAAAGCATATGTGGCACGACCTGCACACAGCAGTCAAGAAGAAGGTCACTGTGGGTGCACAGGCAAGTCAGTGTACCAGCAGTGATCCACCTAGCAGCACCCTATCCCTGACCCCAGTAGAGTGCATTGTGGCCGACACACTTTCCAAGGTGTGCCCACACAGGAGGTGGAGGGCATAGACACACTTCTTGGTATGTACAGGCAGACAGGGACATGCACGCAGAGGAATAAATCCCATGCATGCTAACAGACATGTGCTGCACTCCACAGACTCCATGCTGGAGAGATATATCAACAGGTACACCAACGGCCAGATAGGAGCACACAGAACAGCACATGCAGGACATCCTGGTGACTGTGAAGGGGAGGACAGCAGAGGTGGGACACCAGATGTGCATGCACCACATGAGAATGCATACACAGATGCCCCTGCAAAGCAAGCTTAACATCCATCTGTCTCCCACAGGTACTGAGCAGAAGATAGTGGAGCAGCAGGACCACAATATGGACCAGGAAAACAAACACGTGTGACTGGATAAAGTGTCAGGGAAGCAGGAGGAGGAGGTGGACATTGGGGGCAACAGCCATTTGGGGCTGTCCACACCCTGCCAATTAGAATGCTCCATTAGGAGCTGGCCAGTGGGCATGCAGACCAGCACTGCCATGGAACAACCATGCCCAAGTGCCACGGCCACATGTAGGATGGCAGCCTCAGCACCAGTGGACAGTGGAAATGAGGGATCCTCAACACAGCTCATGGGCCGACTACATACGATGCACACCAGTGATGGGATGCACACTTATTACACAGAGGTGCAGTAGCTGGAGAGGGACAGGCCTATAGTGCAGAACAGGAACACAGAGGCATTAGTGGGCTTCACAGTGGAAGTGTTGGGCATGCGGCATGGGATCAACAGGCTGGAGGATCTAGTGGAGGGGCTTGAGGAGAACATGGTGGCAGGGTCTGCCCCAGAGCACTGGCCACCCACCCCCCATGCCGTGTGTCAGATCCACACCCACAGAATGCAAGCAGCAGTGCACCCACCAAGGCATCCAGGACAACCAGCATTGGGACACCAAGAGCACCATGGACGCACACATCCCACACAGCTCCCTGGCTCACAGGACACTGAAACAGAGGTGTATGACATGGTCACACAGTACAGCCTCACTGCAACGCCTGCAGACATGCCCCCCACAGCACCTACTATGGCTGACACCCAGGACAGCTGCAGTTATGCTCCCTGTGGAGGGACAGAGGAACACTATGCAGTGCCCACATCTGCATCTGTGTGCAACTGAAGTGATGGCCATGCAGAAGCACCCCACTGGTGTCTAGGCACATGGACACCCACATGCCTGCAGAAGAAGCCCTACAATAGGTATATCATTGAAACACATCACATGTAACATACCACTGTATAGTACAAGCACTGTGCCCCCCCAGCCACACCACATAGCCATGCACACACTACCGATGTACAGCACTAGATCATCACACAGCACTATTGTGCACACACCCCACAGGGCACAGAAATACAGACGCACATGCAGTCAACCTAACATGCATACACACACATACACACACACCACACTGTGCAGTACCCTCACCATCCCCAACCATAGTAGCCCCCACACATGCCATGACAGTATCCCATACACCCTTCTAAGGTCTCCCCAATACACTTCAGAGTCCCAGCATACAACAATAGTGTCCCTCCAACATGCATCTGTGGTGCCCACAGACAGAACTACTACACATGAGCCCTACCCCACAACAACCCCCACGCACAACACACAACCCATTCCACCACCCCTCCCAAGGACGGGTGCGCTCAGCAGCACATTTCTTCATCACGCACCCACAACCCGTGATGGCCACTGCCACCACACGTCCTCACAACAGTGCTGTCCACACACTGTGCATGCCCTGATGCCACTATGCATTGGTCTTACATGGGACAGATACCACCGGACATGATCCATGTATGTCCTGCATGACGGCCCGCCATCCAACATTGCTAATGGCGAAATGTGCCCTGTACAAGGGCATCCTGTGCCTGCCATCCTGTCGGTGTGTCCGGCCCAATGCCTGGATGCCCCTCATTCACCCTCTGGTGGTACACATGGCTGTTGGTCTGGTGGCAGGTACCTTAGTGTTGTAAGGTGATGTTGTGAGATTGGCACTTATGATGAACACTTTGCATGCCAACCCCAGTGACAACATCACTGTACCTTCAGTATGGTCCAGGCACCTGAACTACATCTTCATTAGGCATATAATCCTCTCAATTATGGACCACATCCTCCTGTGGGCATGATTGTATGCTTCCTCAGCTGTGCCGTGCGACTGCAGGAAAGGTGTCTTCAGATATGGCTGTAGTGGATATCTGCTGTCACCTGTGTAGTATACACAAATAAAAGACAATCTTGGGTAGCTGTCAGGGCCAGCCATGGTGGCACACACGCTGCCACCATATGCTCACCCAACAGCCATCCTTCTATCCCTCCATCTCTGAGCAGGGCACTGAGTCATGACCTGTCCATGTATGTATGAGTCGTGGCATGACCCAGAGTACTTGGCACAAACATTAGTGAATATGGCATCCACATCGCACATAACCTGACAGTTGTTATTGTGGAACTCCTTTCTGTTCCTGTACACCTCCTCATGTACAGGAGAGCCTAGTATCCCCACATGGGTGCAGTCTATAATGCCAAGTGCAGATGGCATGCCTTGCATGGCACAGAATGCCTGTTTTGTGAATGGCACATTGGCCACCCATGTGGGGAATCTAATACTGTCCTGCACATGGGCCAGAGGATTGATTGACACTGACTAAATTGCCATACACCCTCTGGAATGACCCTGTTGCATAATATGACAGGGTACATAGCACCTTGGTCTCCACCTACACTACCCTGGACCACCAGGTAGGTGTTACTATGGTGTTGTTTACCATGTTGCACACCTGTTCGATAGTGCCCCAGTGACTCCTGAATCACGCGATACAATGGATGTCCCACAGCATCCGGGCATCTAGCCATGACCTGAACACCCGTGGCCTTGGTCTCCTGAGCAGATGCCGCTGCTGCTCATCCTCGAGTAGGAGCAGGTTAAAAAGGAGACCCAGACACATCCTCTCAAACCCTACGAATACCTGATTACCTGTACCTGTGCGTTATCCACCCACTGATGAGGGTAGGATACCCTGAGTGTACCTTTAGGAGGGTGTGTGTGGGCCCCTGTGTGTGCTGATGGTACCTGTCTGGGCATCATGTGCACATGCCACATGAAGAGACAATGGCCATGGCAGCAGGTGTGTAACTTAGGTTCCACTTGATGCCACAGGTGGGAAGCCTGTGGCTGTACCCCAAGAAGCTGTGGATCATGTCAGAGGACATGTATACTGATGACCCTGGTGGGTGGGTGGGTTGCATCTGGTGTCTGGAGGTCACTGTCAGGGTATGTACCTTGGCTACAGGTGAATGTGTGGGGCTATGCGCTGGGTGTGGTATCCATGGTGCTGATGTCTGTTTCAGCCTCTCTTCTCACAGGACCGCTATGGGATACCAGATGAGATGGTGTTCATAAGGGTGGAGTAGCCTGATGGGACTACATACATTGTGGTGACTCCCACAGTGGGGCCACTGTTTTACCTGCACCGTGCTTCTTGTCCCCAAAGGGTTGGCATGCAGGATGTTTTGGCATGTGGCAGGGCTGTCGAAGGTAAGCATTGCATGCTGTGTCATACCTGTGCCATTTCATTATGCCATAATGGACCACCATATGTACATCTCACAATTCTCACATGCCTGATCACTCTGTGTTGTCTTCCAGTTGCAGCACTACAGGGGGCCCCTATGGCAGATGATCCTGCTGCCATACCCTGGACCACCACCACATCACCAGGGTTCAACAGTGATTCACAGGAGGGGGAAAACTAGGGCATGCCGCCGACTGTTCACTGCCACAACAACATGCCTGGGACCCATGGGATGCCAGTGATGTGTGGAGTTTGGATGTTATGTCCTGTGCTCATCTGTACCAGAATGTTTTTACCTACTTCAGTGTATTAAATGCAGAATGTGCTGTAGCTTCGGTGAATCATGTTTTGCATAAGTTCCAGGCTTGCTGGCTTCCATTATAGCTCTTTTTCATGTGAGAGAACTAAATATGAGGGTATCTCTCTCCCCCTCCCCCATTGGCTGTCCTAAGGCTTCCTTAAGAGAGCAATGTTGGAACCTGCTGATTTACCCTGGATAAGGTTATTTTTGATAGTCTTTTTACTATCACTTTTGATGATACATCCACTGGGTGGGGAAGGGGGTTGGGTGGATGATTGGGAGTTGTTATTGTGTTGTCATTGTTACTGTTTCTTGTTACATCTTTCTTAGGTTTACATATGACTACTTTTAGATCTATTAATGTGAAGGATGCCATGTATATTTGTTTATCAATGTTTCTTGTTACTGGTGCTTGATGTGTTTATGTTTTGTTTTCATTTGGTTGTGATTGTATCCTTAAGAAAACTTTAATAAAGTATGTTTTATTGCAAAAAAAAATGTTTTTACATAGATACATAGACAGTGTCGGCAGATAAGGGGCTATGGCCCACCTAGTCTGCCCATTTGAGCTTGTAAGTTCAGTTTGTTTTCCTAGAAGTCTGTTTCCCCTTACCCCTGCCCTCTAGAATTCCTTTATGTCTATCCCATGCATTCTTAAATCCCCTGATTGTTTCAGCCCCCACCACTTCCTCTGGCAGGGTGTTCCACTTGTCCACCACCCGTTCTGTGAAGAAATTCTTTCTCATGTTTCCTCTGAATCGTCCTCCCTCCAACTTCATCCCATGCCCTCTAGTCCTGAAACATCTTTTTCGCTTAAAAAATAGTGTTTTCCTGCACCCTGTTCCTCCCTGTAAGATACTTGTATGTCTCTATCATATCCTCTCTCCTCCTCTCCTCCAGGGAGTACATGTTCAGTTCCTTCAACCTGTCTTCATAGGACTTGTGATGCAACCCATGCACCATCTTTGTTGCCCTCCTCTGAACCTTCTCTACCCTGTCTATGTCCTTACGTAGGTATGGTCTCCAGAACTGTACACTGTACTCCAGGTGGGGCCTCACTAGTGTCTTGTATAGCGGAATTATGACCTCCCTTTCCTGCTGGTGATGCCCCTGCCTATACATCCCAGCATCCTATTTGCTTTACCTGATGCCTTGTCACACTGTTTCCCTACCTTGAGGTCATCAGAGATGATAACCCCAAGATCCCTTTCCTGCTTGGTGCATGCTATATCCTCACCCCCAACTGATATATTGTGCCAGGGTTTTTGTGCCCCATATGCATTATCTTGCACTTCTTTGCATTAATTTCAACTGCCAAACCCTTGACCATTCTTCAAGTTTCTGCAGGTCCCTTCTCATTCTGTCTACACCCTCTGGTGTGTCTACTCTGTTACAGAGCTTTGTGTCATCAGCTAACAGTGAAATTCTGCCTTCTAGATCCTGTGCAATGTCACTGATGAAGATGTTGAATAGGACCGTCCCAGCACTGATCCCTGTGGTACCCCACTGGTCACTCTTCCCTCTGTGGAGGACAGCCATTTACCACCACCCTCTGTGTCCTGCCACCCAGCCAGTTACCTACCCACCACACTACTGTCCTGCCCACACCCATATTCCCCAGTTTGTGTAATAGTCTTCTATGTGGCACAGTGTCAAAGGCCTTGCTGAAGTCCAGATAGGCCATGTCCACTGCCCTCCCCGATCCACCTCCCTAGTCACCCAGTCAAAAAATTCAATGAGGTTGGTCTGACATGACCTCCCCCTGGTGAAACCATGCTGCCTTGGGTCCTGTAGTCCATTGACAACCAGATGTTCCACCAATCTCTCCTTCAGTAGTGCTTCCATGATCTTTCCCACTACCGAGGTGAGGCTGACTGGTCTGTAGTTCCCTGCTTCCTCTTTGTTCCCACTTTTGTATAAGGGGACTACATCTGCTGTCCTCCAGTCTTTGGGTACCTCCTGTTTCCAGTGATTGGCTGAACAGGATAGCCAGAGGTTCAGCCACCACCTCTCTTAGTTCTTTAAGGACCCTGGGTGCACCCCATCTGGCCCCATTGCTTTATCAGCTCTTATTACTTCCAGTTCCTTCAGGACCCTTTCTCGTGTAAAGGGACTTGTGTCCATTTCTGCACCATTCTCACCCTTGTACTCCTTCAGACCCATTACCCCTCTTCCTTAGTAAAGACTGAGCAGAAATACCTGTTCAATATGTCAGCTTTATTGTTGTCATCCTCCACGCGGCTCCCATCCTCCCCCTTCAGTCTCACTATCCCTCCCTTTGTCTTTCTTTTTTCACTTATGTACCTGTAAAAGGTTTTGTCCCCTTTACCCACTGATTTTGCAATGTGTTCTTCTGTCTGAGCTTTGGCTTCCCTTACTGACTTCCCTGCCTCCCTTTGTTTCTCCTGGTACTTCTCCCTATCCCTTTCTGCCTGTGTCTTTTGTATTGCCTGAATGCAATCTTTTTGGCTTTCACTTTCTTTGCTACCTCTTTGGAAAACCATAATGGTCTCCTCTTCCTTTTCCTCTTGCTAACCTGCTTAATGCATAATTCTGTTGTTCTTATAATCCCCATTTTAAATACTGCCCACTGTTCCTCAACCCCTGATTCCTGTCCCATTCCCCTTAATGCCTCTTTCAAGTATCTCCCCATTTTCCCAAAGTCTGCCCCACTAAAATCCAGGATACGTGTTTTTGTGTGGTTTGGTTCTGCTCTTTCTGTGATTTCAAACCACAATGACTGGTGGTCACTGTTACCCAGGTGCTCCCCACTGTTACCCCCATCACACTGTCCCTGTTTGTGAGCACAAGGTCAAGTGTTGCCTTCTGCCGAGTTGGTTCCATGACCAGTTGCTTGAAGAAGGCACCCTGAAGGAGTCCAGGATAAATCTGCTCCTAGTTGATGCTGCTGCTGGGATGCTCCAGTCCACGTCTGGTATATTGAAGTCTCCAACCAGTACTACCTCACCTTGTCTGCCATCCTTTGGATGGCTAGCATCAACTCCTATCTGTTTCTTCCTCCTGGGCTGGTGGTCTATAGACCACACCTGTGGGATGGCTGGCCCCATTTTCCTTTCAGCTTAACCCACAGTATTCTCCCCATTTTGTTCCTCCTGGATCTGTGTGGCCCTTATGTCATTTTTCATAACAGTGCCACCTCCTCCTTCCTGCCTGCTCTGTCTCTTCTGAATATGTTGTAGCCAGGTATGGCCATCTCCCAGTCATGGTTATCATTATACACCAGGTTTCAGTGATGGCCACAATGTCCATGTCTGACTGTACCATGACAGCCTCCAGATCTTCCATCTTGTTGCTAAGGCTCCTGGCATTTGCACACATGGCTTTCCATGATTTGACCTCCCTAGACTGCTTCACTGTTCTACTCAGCCCTTCCTTGGTTGTCATTTATCCCTGGTTCTCCTTGCTGTTTGCCCTTCTGCTGAATTTTGCCTTTTCTGCTTATCCACCTTTTGGACACTAATCTCCATCTTTTGCACACTGCTTTGCAGAGATAGCCACTCCTCTGATTCACTGGTTCCACTACTAGCTGTGGGGGGTGAGCAGTAGGTACCAATCCTTGCTGGCCTGCCACCCCCCCTTTATGGTTTAAGTAACTTGTCAATGTAGCATTTAAACTTATCATTGAGTGCTTGGATTCCCTCAGGATGGATGCAGGCCATCAGGCTTGAACAAACCTCCATCCCTGCAGGTGGGTCCCCAGTCACCAATGAATCCAAACCCTTCCTCACAGCACAGTTCTTCAACCATGAGTTAAAGTTCCTGTGCATGCACTCCTATGCTCTCCTTGCCTCTCACAGGTAGTACTTCTGAGAAAGTGACAGAAGTAGCTACTTGTTGAGACCCTCCCCAGTTTCCTAAACTCTTCCTGAACTTCCTTTGGCTCCCCATTTGCCAACATAGCGCATATCTGCACCTGAGCATTTAATGCCAATCTGCCTCTGTGATTTGTGCGGCACAAATGTTTATTAAAGTTTCTCTTTTCTACACTGGTGTGTTTCTTGTCTCCTGTCCAGTGGTTCACTTGTTGCTGTGGATGTGTGCCACTGTGTGGGTTAGGGGCATTGTGGCACCTATGTGGAACATCAGGGGCAGTGGCATAACCATGCATACTTACTGTATGCCAGTGCGTACAGAAACAATCTCTCTCTTTTTCCCAGTTCTTTTTTTTTTTCAGTTCTGCGCTGGTCCTGAAGGTTTTATGTGATAACGGTGAGTCTAAAAGACCACTGATCACAAAAATCAACAAAAAAAGAGACCAGCATCAAAAGGGCGACTAATTTCACAATGACCATCACAAATAGCAATGGTAGCTACATTCAAAGAAAAGAACTACTGAAATAAGTATTTTTATATGTGGGGCTATGCCCCCATACCCCCTTTGCAGGAGGCAAGCGCACTGCAACCCCCAAACTTAAAAAAATTAACTCCATGAGGGGGTGCGGACCCAGGGGAGAGTGACTATTTTAAAAAATGCAAAAAATTCTTTCCCTTGGAACCAGACCCGAACCTGGGTCTACTGCCATCACAAGTGGTGGCTTACACCACTATGCTAAATAGCCAGCTTCACAAGGGTTGGCCAAACAACATCCTATATCCTGTAGTAGCGAGTGTAGCTCCTGCTATACACGCTCCACAGGATATACCGATGTTTTTCACCACTCACTCTCAGTGTGAGCAATATTATTGAGTTGCTCATATTGATGAGCTCAATAACACTCGCTCATATAACATGTTACCAGTCCCAAACCACAGTCTGTCAGTGCCACGGTGGGGAGACCTGCAGATATGCTGCTTCCGCAGGCATGGGTCATCTCATGTGGCAGTGCAGCAGCATTCACGGCATCCAGTGGAGTGACTGGACAGTTTCTGTCCACATGTTTGTTTACTCCACCAACCTCTTGCTGCAATTTCCTACTGCTCTCAGTGGCAGAAAGGCAAGATCAAGCATGTCGACATTCTGCTCTGCCAGGCCAGCTCACCCACCACTCTGCTGTGCATCCCTCCCTTCATCCTTTGCTGCGCCGCCATCATCTCACAGTCCACCCGGCCCATGTGCTGGTCTGCAGTGTGGCCCTTCTTCTCCCAGCCTTCCCTTCCATTGCCATTCCGTAGTTGAGGCAGAGTGAGCCACAAGAGGAACCAGGCAGGCCAGCAGCATGGAGGATGCCCAGACCAAGGCCAGGCAGTGAAGCGAGCCCAACCAGCCCAGTTGAGGAGTTGGTTTTGGAGAGAGAGAGAAAGAGAGAGAGAGGAGTACTTAATTAAGGAGACCTTGTCGGTCCAGTGGGTCACGGTCACCCGAGAAGAGCCAAGCCCGAGCTCGTAAGACTTTATTCTTGCCAAATGCAGCACTTTGCAGGTAAGCCAACTCCAGGACCAAGCAAGCACATGTATATTTTCATCCCACATTAGGTTCTTAATCTTGAGTTCAATGAGTTAAGCCATGATCCCATTTTCACATGCTTGCTTGCTTGTGAGTTGTGATTTCAATTCTGTGACAATGACAGCCTATTAGCCTAACCTTGTAGTCACAGAGCATATAATGTTGTGTTTGTTTATCCAATTTTTCAGATATGATAAATGGAATAATAGATAGGTTTATCCAACAAAGTAATGCATATAACCACAAAGGTAAAACGCAGCCACGGCTAATGAGATCTATAATAAGGCTTTGTAGAAAAAAGAAAGTAATCTTTCATAAAATGAAGAAATATTAAACTGTAGCATACAGAAATAGGTACAGGAATATACTGAAACAACTAAAGAAGGAAATTAAAAATTCAAAAAAACAGCTTGAATTTAGATTGGCAATGGGTAAGAATATTAGTAAAAGTTTTTATGCATATGTGAATAGTAAAAGGGGGGGAGGCAGTAGGGTCGGTCCATTGAGTATTAATGGGGTTGTGACCTCGGAGCCAAAAGATATAGTAAATAAATTTAGTAAATGTTTTTGAGCGGTGTATAAGAAATGTGATGAGGTAGCAGAAAAGGGAAGTCTGGGTATAGGTACATTGGACCCAAAAGAAATTATAACTGAAGAAAGGGTGAAGAAAAGGATTAGTAGATTAAAGGTTGAGAAGGCGGCAGGACCTGATAGTTTACATCCGCATTTTTTAAAGGAGTTGGGGGATGAGTTGACACCAGTAATTACTATGATGGGTCAAAAGTCATTGGCTGAGGGGTCAGTGCCGTAAATGTGGAAATTGGCATATGTGGTGCCAATTTACAAGAAAGGAAAGAAGAGTGAGGTGAAGAATTATAGGTCAGTGAGCTTGACCTCTCTGTGGGAAGATTATTGAAGGTATTTTGAGCAAAGCCATTGTTGATGTTATGACAAGTGGGGGGTTAATAGATAAAAGTCAGCATGGCTTTGTGACAAATAGATCATGTGAAACAAATCTGATCACCTTTTATGAATATATTAGTAAGAGTATTGATGAAGGAAAGAATGTGGACATGGTGATGCTCTATTTTAGTAGAGCATTTGACATGGTCCCGCATTGTAAGATTATTGAGTAGCTTATTGGTATGGGGGTTGATTCAATTATAGTAAGATGGGTTGAACAATGGTTAACAAATAGGCAGCAGCAGGTAAGAATACAGGGTCATTTGTCAGACCCATTAAAGGGGGGGAGTGGGCTCCCCCCGGGTTCAGTGCTGGGGCAATTGTTGTTTGGTGTTTTTATGAGTGATTTGGCAGTTGGAAGTAAAACAAGCTAATAAAATTTGCAGTTGATGTCAAAATTGGGGAACAGTTGATACATTCAGTGATAGATTAGTCTTGACAAGATTTAAATTATATTATGGAATGGGTAAACACAAATGGAATGAGTTTAAATAAGGAAAAATGCATTATTATGCATTTTGGTAGACAAAACATCCAGCAAACATATTACATGCAGGATCTTAAATTGAGGGTTTCAGAGTGTGAAAAAGACTTAGGGGTTTATGTTCAAAATGACCTTAAAAAGGGTGTCCATAGCAAAATAACATCAAATAAAGGTATGCAGTTGGTACATTATATAAGAAGGGGGTTTCAATCAAGAAGTAGTGTGGTTTTGTTACCACTGTATAGGACTATGGTTAGCCGATTTTGACTATTGCTCCACTGTCTCGCATCCATTCCTTATAAAGGATGTAAAATTAATGGAGAGGCCCCAGAGAGCATTTACAGACTAGTTTCAGGTTGTCAGGGAATCTTGTATGAGGATAGACTGGATAAGTTTTTTTTTTTCATTTTGTTTTTTCTTTCCTCCTAGCTGTCGGTCGTCCAGAGTATCAGCCCGGTCACGAGCCGATGGCTTCCACCCCCCAGAACGGCCTCAAGCCCTCCGATACCCCGTGGCTTACCCCCCACGGTGGGGCTACGGGATGCGGGGAGCTAACACCCCGCAGACGTGTGATAGGTCGGAGGACCGGCCTGGGGGGCTAATCAAAGCCGCGGCGGGCTTCATAGAGGGCGACCGGCAGCCGTCCATTTTCCGCTTTTCTGGGAGGCGGGACGTGCAATGACGCATGACGTCCTGTCCCGCCTCCAAAGTGTCCTCGTGTGCCGGTAGCTGTGTGACTCCCAGCCTCCGCCGGGGGTCACTCATGCACCGAGCATCAACCCACCCTCCCCCCTGGAGAAGGAGAGCAGACCATAGGGCGCTCTATCCTTCTCCCGCCGACCTTCCAGCGACCTGAGTCCGTTCCCGAACCCGGGTCGCCGGCGTCGCAAGCGGAAATCCCACCGCCGCGCCAACGGGCCGGCCAGACTGGATAAGTTGGGATTGTGGTCATTGAGTAATAGAAGGACAAGGGAGCTCTATTATTATTATATAAAGTGCTGGGGATGATCTTAAGGTGGAATTGGATTGGAAATGAGAGTAACATCATATCATTTAAGGGTACACAATAGGCAACTGAGGGAAGAAACGAGTAGGACTGAATTGAGAAGGAATAGTTTTAGTGCAGGGTAATTAGGTTGTGGAATAAACTGCCACAGGAGGTGGTGGATGCAGATAGTCTTGAAATATTTAAAAATAGACTGGATAGGTACTTTGTTGAAGCTGGTGACTCATGTTACTGCCACTGAATTGTGGGTAGGTCAATATGGGCTTCACCTTTTTGACTTCCTTAAAAATCCAGTATGAAATCCAGTATCCAGTATGAAATCCAAGCATGGTCCATCTTTCAGACAAGAAGTTAAACCGAGGGACCATCTGCCTGGATTGGTGGTAGTTCAGGTGGCTGTTAAAGATCCCATGGCACTTATCGAAGGAGTAGGAATTTTTATTTGTACAAACATCAAGGACAAATGAAAACCAACAGTGTTAAAGCACACAAAACATAAAGCAATCATCATTACGAAAATCAAATTAAATATCACATTGTGTTAAATCACACACACAAAATAAATAAATAAAATAAATAAAAATAATTATGTATATCAGATCAAGAAAGGCATACTATTTATATTTGATAAACATTGGGAATCCTTTCCACCAACTGGTAACCTGCCAAGAAGTGGAGTGTTCACAATCTGAACATAAATCCTTTCCATAGCCCCTGTAATTAATATGCTAACAGTTTCATAGGACATCCTCTTTTGGTACAAGACCCACTGACATCGGGCTTGCTATAAATAAATTAAACAACAACAAAAAGGTGCCATGTTTCCTATCATAACGTCTATTCAACTGGAAATTAATGCCTAAAATCAAGGTATTATAATCTATATATAACAGCCAAGACATATTCCATTTAGCAGACAGGAATTTCCATAAAGACGTGGATAAGAGCAAGAACATAAAAATGTTCCATTGTTTCTTCTTGAGCAATACAATCCGGATAAGGACAGTGTCTTTCGGTTACAACTTTATGTTTAGCATTGCCCCTTACGTTCAAACGACCATACAAGGAAAGCCAAATCAATTCCCACATACATTCAGGCAATCTAGGAGTATTCAATCTTTGAATAGCAATTTTGACATGAGTCATAGGGCAATTTTTAAAGGCAGGTTCAGACGGATAAAGCAATGTCATTACTTCTTTATACAATTGTGGCCCAGTCTTATCCTTGACCAATTGAACTGGAATACCCCAGGTAAACAACTTCTTTGCCACTGACAAAAAATAGTTTGGCACTTTTAATGATTTCATCGGTTTTGGGGGCAATTTTGCCAGGCTAAAAAGTAGTTAGCCAAATGTGTTTAAACAAAGACCCATAAAGGGTTATTTGGGAAGAAGCCCTGGTTCATATTATGTGAGATGAATAAAGTATGAAAGAAAACTACCGGGTCCACCATCCCAAGTCCACCTTTCCTTTTTCTAAATAAGTATACTGCCGCTTAATCGGATTTAACGATTACCCCATAATAATTGAAAAAATATACTATAAAGTCTGGTTTCTAAGGACACAGGTAAAGGAAAATCCATAGCTGTATACAAAAAGCAAGGAATAACAAATTGCTTCAATATCTGAACTCTCTTAATTTTTGACAATTTCCATTTTCTCCATAAGTCAATTTTCCCCTCAATTTTATGTATTGCAGTGTTCCAGTTTAGTTCTGATAAATTCTGCGACCTGTAAAATAAGCCCAAAATTTTTATAGGCCCCGATGAAATTGAAATTCCTCCAATACTTTCCTCTATAACATCCCCTCGTCCTATAACTAAGCCCTGACTTTTTTGTTCTTGAATTTTAGAGTTAGATACCCTAGAAAAAGAAATCATTAATTCCAGAAAAATAGTGATAGATTCAATTTTGAAAAAATATACATAAATCATCAGCATAGACCTGAATAAAATGCTCAGACAAGCGGATGGGCCTAACATCCCTCCCATTTGGGAATGGTAGTCACTGATCTTATTAAAGAATCTATAGTAAAAGAATATAAAAGAGGGCTCAAAGGGCATCCTTGACGAACCCCACTAGGCATGCGGAACCCCACACCACATATGCCATTCACAATTGGGTGGGCCAGTGCCCCTTCATAAAGTGCTGTGATCCAATGAATCATTACCTTAGGTACTCCATAGTGCCACAAGGACAAAAACAAGTACAGGCGATACACCCTATCAAAAGCCTTTTTCTGGTCCACTGAAACAATACAGCCCCGTTTCCCTTGAGAAACTGTGTATTCAATGAGATCACGAAGGATCATGTGGGCCTGCTGCCAGGAAGTCTGCAAAATTGGTAAGGGGAAAGCACCGTGACAGCAAATTTTTTTAGTCGGTTATTTAAAATTCCTGTGAAAAGCTTATAATCAGTGTTTAAAAGTGTAATTGGTCTCCAATTCTCCAAATGCGTTTGCTTCCCCGATTTGTACAAGAATATTACCAATCCAGCTGGGAACCACCCTGGAAAAACCTTACAAGAAAGAAAAAAATTAAAAACTAATTCTAGACACTGACTGAATTCCAAAGGAAAAGTCTTGTAAAGCTCCACCGTTAAGCCATCTTGTCCTGGAGAAATGCCTACTTTTTGAGATTTTATTACATCCTCTATTTCTAAACGTGTTATAGGTTGTACCAGAACATTTTTTGGAAGGTTGACTCAGGAATTTGAATAGAAGAAAGGAAATGTTCCATTTCTGCTACGCTGGGAGGTACTGCAGGTGCATGTGCTAGAAAGAAGTCTTTTATAATGTTCTGTATGCTCTCATTATCCGTCACTATATTCCTGCTTGATTGACTAAGGCATTTAAAGAAGTATTAGTTCTATACTTCTTAAAGGCCTCAAAAGGGTCACCTTGAGGTTGCTTTTTTAGCCCATATTGTTGAATAACTGTAGCAGTTTTTGCCCTGTCATACTGTACCAATAACATTTCCTTTTTAAGTATGTGTATTTGTGATGAATAATCAAACTTTGAAGTATTAGCCTTAGAAAACAAATAATACAATTGTTGCCGTAAAGCTAAATAACGAAGAAAATAAGAATTTGATGCTATTTTTCCTTGATTTTGAAAGAATTTGCATAAATCAGTTTTAGTATCCCACCACCATTGACTGATGTCATCATATAAAAAGGTAACTGACAACCTTGCCATCAGTAAAGAACCTAATTTATGCAGAATCTCACAGGAGCTTAATAAGGGAGCACTTAACTTCCACCTGGATTTCCTCCAATGGGGAAGTGAATCACCAGAAATGTTACAATGAAGTAACAGATGGTCCGAAAAGGCCACAGGTATAGTCTGAAAAGAAAAAGATAATTTGGAAGATAAAAAAATATAATCAATTATAGAAGAGTATTTATTTTTTTGATAAGTAAACCGAGGGCCTCCCTTCTGTTTAATACTGGTCGAACTCAGCCCAGATGATAGTACCAATGCCCAAAGAGCCATAGTATCACAATATATTTTCCTGTTTTAATGCAGTTGTCAATTTCTTACTGGGGTCCAATTCACAATTAAAATCTCCACAAAGAAAAACTGCAAATGAAGTAATCAAAAAGGTTTAATCATTTGCATTAGTGCCACCTTTTCAGCTTTTACTTGCGAACAATAAACATTTATAAATCTACACTTCAAAGACTTCCAAACCCCATCCAAAATCATCAACCTCCCCGGGATCAAGTCCATTAATTTTATCAAAGAAAAATCATAAGTACCAAAAAGAAACCCCAAGCCATCAGCTGAATGTTGTCCAAAGGACCAGTAAGAAGGGCCCCAATACCATTCCTTCTGGAAATTCCTGACCTGGTCAATGGTGTAAATCCAAGTTTCTTGTAATAAACAAATGTCCAAACGATTTTCATGCATATAATTAAACACAACATGACGTTTTTTAAAGTTTAACAAACTATGTACATTTAGAGACCCCAATTTAAATGATTCCAGATCTAAATATGAGTCATTCAACTATCTTTTTTCCTCCTTTTCTTTTTTTTACTTTTGTACCCATCTTGAACCATAAATGGGGAGGGGGGACTGTCCCTAGCTGGTTGTGAGTCCAAGTCCTGACACTCCATGATGGAGTCTCCCCACTGAGAAGAAAGAACCTCAAAAGGGTTACTGGTTTCCACATCTGTAGTAGAACGGCCTACCAAAGGAGGTTTTAAATTCCTGGAGGACCATCTTACTTGTAGAGGCACTGTTGGAACTGCCTCTTTGGGCCGAGCTTCCTGATTGTCAGCATAACATACTGGGACTAACACAGGCAAGGTATCTTTCAAGGTATTAGGTAATGAAACTACAGAGTCCACAATTAAAGGTTGTGGGTTAGGGACTGCAGTGGCACCATCAGAAGCCTGATGTCCCGCCCCTGCTTCAGAAACCAAATCCTGAGCTTTTTGAATAAGAAGATCAGGACTACTAATAGTAGCCTTATTCCTAGCCACCCACACACATTCAGTGAAGACATGACCTGTGTCATCACAGAGATCACACTTAGTATGGTTCATACATTGGAATGCAATGTGACCAATCTCTCCACAGTTGTCACAACGGGTTTATCCACATGAGCTAGACACGTGTGTTCTAGCACCACATTTGTAGCATGCCCTAGGTTGGCCTGCATAAAACAGACCCCCGATCCCAGCCCAACACAAAAGAGTTTGGAATATGCAAAATCCCTGAATCTGACTGCAAGTTTAACTTTAATTTCCACCCCCCATCCAAAACTGTTGGTTATCTAAAATGGCCTCTGGAGAACTCAAGACATCACATTTCTGGGACAACCAATACACAATGTCATCGATATGCACACCTTCATTCTGAAACATAATTGTTACAAATTTAACCAATGGTTTAGTCAGGGAATTACCAAAACGGGTCCATAGGGTGAGAATTTGACCTGGTTGTAACGTTCCCAGAATAAATCCAATGCATAAGCTGAGTGAAAGCTTATATCAAAATTATCCTCACTAGATATATTGATAAAAGCAAACACTTCACATGGGGTAAAATGCAAAGAGTCTTTCAACAAATATTTCCCCACATAATGCCCGTCTGGCCTAGCTTCCAGACCACCCTTATATCTTAATCTAACAGCATTACGTCTAGGGGCTGCTTCCTTCTTTATTTTAGAAAATAAGTCTGACAACAAAGGTTTACTAGAGTCCACAGTTTTTTTATCAGTATGAGGATGTTCAGTATGTAAATCAATTAAAACCTCTGATGATGGAACTTGTTCCTGGGGGGGTTCTTGCTTTTCATCACTTGGTACCAAATTAGCTTGTGACATGGGTAAAACAGAAATATTAGGCCGCCATGAAGGCTCTGCTTTGAGAAAAGTTTAATTTAGGGTCCCAGTCAGGAGAAGGACACCATGAACCATTATTAAAGGACCAACCAGCTTCCGCAGTGCTGTTTGAGGGTCCAATTTTCTTCCGACAATGGGTTATTAACAATACTGTCCTGCTGACAAGAAGGCTCAGAGTCCTTAGTAAGTGTCCCAGTAACTACTGGTTTATCTGTTGGGGTCACTAAATGTCTTTTAGCTGAAAAAACAGCCACCCGTTTTTCCTTTCCCTCAATCCCCACAGAATCAATATGAGCAGTTAATTTCTTGGCAAAAGTAAATTCTGACACCCCAACCTGATCCAAAGGGTTTGTTTGATAGATACAGCTTACCTCAGGCTGTTGCGACTCCGTAAAAGCAGCAGAGGAGAGGCTTGAAAACAAACCCAGCATCTTTGGAAAGCGGTTTCTGCGGTGTGCAAATTACTGGATGAACTGACTCCATAGCCCGTATTGCAGTGTTGACTCTAGTATCCATGACAACTGAAGACACTTTGTCAGTAGTAACCTCCAAGGAACTACAAGGTTTTGGCTCTTGGCACTGGAAAACAGCATTTCCCCCTGCCAGCCAATAATCCCATGTCAGTGTTATCCTGCAAAAACTCTCCTCCTTTCTCGGTTTCTGTAGTAAAGTCGCAAGAACTGAAGGCTCCGTTCTTGCAAATCCTGCTTTCTGGCACTGCAACAGCCGAAAAACTCAATCGCCTGAGGAGCCTCGAAAGTTCCACCGGTCTCCTTCCACTGATTCTTCCATCTCCCCTGCTACATCAGAACTTCCTCCTCCTCTTCTGTCCGGCTCTAAACTAGGCTCCTCCATTCTGCTTCCAGGAAGTCAAGTCCCCTGCAGGCAGAGTAGGGGAATTTCCCCAGTGTCCTGGACAAATTTCCTTCATTCACTAAAAATACCACCAACAGCTTAATCTGGTTCAAGGTCAGTTGGCATTCATCTGTATCCTCCTCCCCCAGGTTGTGCCTGAAAATAGGCAGGATTTGTCTAGTGCACTTACCCGGTCAACAAAAACTAAATAAATAAATAAAAAATAAATACAAATAGTGTCTGACTCTGTTCTGTGCTGGGGCTTTTGACTCTTGCAAGAGTGATAATATTGTATTAGAATGTTCTAGTTTCACCTCCTTAAAGGGATATGCCCTATATAACACTCTGTGTGTGTGGGGGGGGGGTAGCTCCTCAGAGCAGGAGTCTTGTCCTCCTCTTTCTCATGCTCCTCACGGGCATTGGGCACCAGCTGCTGCCCCGCTCCCCTTCTAAACTAGGGTATGAAGAACTCACCTGATGACTAGGCTTTAGTACTGGCTGCATTTTTTTTATTCTGTTGTTGTTTGTCAGATGTTGTTTATATTGTTATATTTCTGACTCCTTGGGGGCATGTTAACAGCAGTTTGATAAATATTTCCCTGAATTTCAGTCATCCTGTATCAGTAAACCATATCATCCCACCCTTGTTGATTGATTTTTTGATTAATCGATTGATTTTGAGTAAGGTGGTTCCCCATGAGATATGAATCATTGCAATTATGGTTGGTTGGTCGGTCAGTCGGGAAGGGGGGTCCTGGGGAAACAGCAGCAGTAAAGTTAGGGCAGTAAGAGAATTAAGCACTAAGCCTTGACAGGGTATGCATTTCTGTGGAATTCAGGCACATGTCATGTGCATTGGGAGGCACAATGAAGGCATTGCTAAGTGCCTTCAAAGACCCAGGAGGTGACACTACCCCATAACGTGACAACAAAAAAATGCCTCCCCTCACACACACACGGCCAGAGGTCTCATATAAAGCCATAGCCTTAATTTTATTTGTGGCAGTGTGAGCAGCAGAGATTTTGCTGGCAAGTTGGTAAGGGTAGAAGAGCAATTTCTTATGGTCACCAAAGACAAAGAAACACCAGAAATTAAACTGCAACTAGCACTTCCTATTTTTAAATTCTGTGTGCAAGAAAGGATCATTGAGATGAAGGAATATTTATTTATGCATTGATTGACTGATTGATTATTTTCTTAATTTATTGGAGTTTTACATTTTAGAGCCTGGTTAAAGGTGAACAGTCAGCAGTAAGCACCCCACATCCATGTGTGGAGCTGGTCCTAATTTGCACTTCAAGTGTACAAACTTTTTTTTACTTACTGTTTTACTGCTGAGTAGTAGATTGTATCAGACTGATTATGCTGACTTTTCAAGCTGAGGATTTGCTGTAACAAGAAATCACAGAATCCCTTGCATCTGACAAGATTAGAGGAAAGCTGCAGTAGAGACAGATTCAACAGCTTACAATACATGTTAGAGCTTTTATAAACTCAGGTCAGAATGTTTGCCATTCCTGGGACTAAGTATAGTCCTCTTGAGTGCACTTACCCTTTGAGGACAGTGGGACCAACAAACAAAACTTAAAGATCAGAGCTTGTAAAATACTTATTAAAGGCTATTTAAATTTCCCACTGCTGCTGTCCTTCTCTGTTGTCAGCTTGGAAGTCAGCAGAATCAGCCTGATGCAATTTACTATACTGCAGTAAACAGTGGTTAAAACTGTGGGCCCTTAGTGCTGACTCTTCCCCTTTAAAGGGTTGGTTTTCAGTGAATGAAGCTGGCAGCCATGTCTGTAATGACAATCAGGGATGAGTGAAGTGAGTTATGAAGTCTGCATGTGATTTGTCCAAATTCAAAATCCCACTGGTTGAACTTGTTGCAGCCTGGGCATTTGGGGGAGTATCCTGATTCTCAGAACTTATTTAATTAATCAAGAAACAGTAAATTTCCAGCCCATTCTATAATAACACAATAAGGACAACACAGATGATAACTGCTGCATGAACTCTTAGTATAGGGCTGTAATCCTATTTGAGAGTAGTTTTTTTCAGACATAATTCAGGAAAATGAATTCTGAGTCATTTTCTTTATTCTTTGGTAACAAAGTAAGGACCATGGGGTGCAAGGTCCATTCACACATAAGTATCCTGGAATCACAGGAAGGTTAAGTGACTTGCTCAGGATCACACAATATGCACGTGGAGGTTGTGGGAATCAAACACAGGTCTGCAGTATTTATCAAGTTGTTCACAGCCTAATATTTTTTTCTTCTATGGGAACCATTTTATAAGTACAGTAAGACACTTCAGGGATATGTAATCATGGTCAGTAATTATACTTCTTGAATGTGCTTAAAGACATTTGGCAAAGCTTCTTGTGCCTAACAACATACTCATGGCATGTGATTATTGACCAATGATTACACACCCTGGCAACTCTTATTGCATACATTCTCCAATACATTTGTATGATGATGTAATAAGTTGTTATGGACTGTTAGGCTGTTGGTAGTATGGGGTCATCTGCTGTGTGAGGGGGCTAGCTACTTAATTCAGGGACTCAGAGTACACAAGAGTAGTGGGGCACCAACACAGGTAGTGCCCTAGTATATAACCTAATGTCCAAAAATAACTTTGGAGCACACCTGCCACCATGAGTGCAAGAGAGGGGGTCATATTGGAAGCTTTACAGGACAGCTTTGTGACACAGCTGGTACAGGGGCCGACATGGCTGGAAAGGACTTTGGACCTTGAACTGGATAATGGGGAAGCTGTAAGGAACCTAGAAGTGAGGGATCCACTTCCTGGGAGTGACCACTACTCGGTGTGGTTCATGCTAAGCATGAGGAGGAACACGGGGGAATGGGTACAAGGGTGGTTGAGTTTAGGGGGCAGACTTTAGGATGATGGGGGAAATTCTGAGCAAGCACCTGGCAGACATCCAACAACACATGGATGCAGATTGGAAATGAACTTTAATAAGAGGAGGGCTGGGGGAGGCAACAGAGACCTGTACTAGGAAAAACAAGAAGGACAGGACAAAGAAACCCAGTTGGCTGTCACCGGAGGTCAGAGGAGGGGTGAGAGCCAAGAGGATGGCATTTTGGAAGTACAGGAAAATGGGGAGGGGAGAAGATAAAGATGTATACAGAGAAAAGTCTAGGGAGGTCACCAGACTGGTCGGGAGGGGCTAAAGCATGTAGAGAGTTGAGACTGGCACAGGGGATCAAAAGAGGAGAAAAAGACTTCTTCCATTACATAGGTGAGAAAAGGAGAAGCAAAGACCAGCTTGTGAGAATCAAGAAAGATGGGGGTGGGTCGAGAAGGGAGCGGAGCAGACAGAGGCACTGAACGAGTACTTCTGCTCTGTGTTTACACAGGAGAAGGGGGGGCAAATACCTCAGGCAAGTGGGGGGGTGGGAAAGAGGGGGAGAGAAAGACATATGTAGGGATTACAGAAGGCAGGGTGCTGGAGGGGTTGAGGGCATTAAGAGTGGAGAAAGTGCATGGGCTGGATGGCATTCACCCTAGAGTACTGAGGGAGCTGGCAGAAGTCCTTGCATTGCCACTGGCAGACCTGTTCAATACATCCCTGGACATACGATGTACCACAGGACTGGAGGATGGCCCATGTGGTGCCCATCCATAAAAGTAGGCCATAGGATGAACCAGGGAACTACAGACCAGTGAGCCTTACCTCGATTGTGGGCACACTCATGGAGACCTTCCTAAAGAAGAGGCCATTGAGTTTCTTGGAGGCAAACTGTATCCAGGAAGACTAACAACATGGGTTTGTTGAGGGAAGATCATGCCAGACAAACCTGATAGAGTTCTATGACTGGATGACATGGAAACTGGACAAGAGCCATGCTGTGGATGGCCTGTACTTGGACTTCAGTAAGGCCTTTGATTCCAGTGCCACGGGAGATTGGGGAAGCTGGAGTATGTAGGGCAGGACCAAAATGGTGACCTGGATCAGGAACTGGCTGAGGGGAGACAGGAAAGGGTGGTGGTGGGGGACTCTCATCACCAAAGCAGTGATGAGCTGGCATACAGGGATCCATGTTGGGAACAGTACTGTTCGGGATTTTCATTGCAGATATCTTGAATGGGATCCAGAGAAAAGTCAGTCTGTTCAAGACAATACCAAAATGGAGCTATGGTACATGACATGGAGGGGGGAGGCTGCAGGAGGACCTGAATAAGCTGTAGGAGTGGGCAGATAGATGGCAGCCGGGGTTCAGTGCCAAGAAGTGCAGGTTCTGCACTTCAGAGCCTGGAACCAAGGGAGGGATTATCACTTAAATGGGGTTCAGTTGGGTTGCTCCACAGAAGAGAAGGACCTAGGGGTGATCATAACAGGGAGCATGAACAACTCTGTTCAAGAAGGGCGGCAGCAAAAGCCAACAAAATGCTGGCATGTATAGCTAGAGGGATCTCCTCCAGAAGTAGGGAGGTTATCCTTCCCCTGTACAGGTCACTGGTCAGGCCCCACCTGGAGTACTGCATGCAATACTGGTGCCCATTCCTGAAGAAGGATATCAGATTGTTGGAGGGGTTACAACATAGAGCTGCAAAGATGATCTAGGGACTGGAGGGCAAGCCATATGAGGAAAGGCTGGGGAGTTGAATATGTACTCTGGAAGAGAGGAGGGACAGGGGAGGTATGATTGAGACCTTTAAGTACTGTACCTGAAGGGAATAAACAAGACTAATACAGAGAGGATTTTCCGGAGGAGAAAGGGGAGGGATACAAGAGAATACCAACTAAGATTGGAAGGGGGTAGATTCAGGAGAGCGATGAGGAGAAATTTTTTCACAGAAAGAGTGGTGGACAAGTGGAACTCCTTGCCGGGCGAGGTAGTGGCCCGAAAGACAGTAGACAGCTTCAAGAGGGGTTGGGATAGGAAAAGGGGAAGGGGTAATAGGATTGGGGGTAATGGAGGGGCAGCAGCATTATAAAGTGCTAGCTGCACACTCGAAGCAGACTTCGATAGATCGTGAGGGCTATTTCTGCTGGCATTTTCATATGTTCATATGTTCGTAAGTCATTTTGGGTTTATTAATTCTGGCAGATGATGCAGTACTACTGCGCTCTCTTGGGATTAGAACAGGTACAGAAGCAAACTGTTCATTTTCATAAACAGGATCCTGGAGGCTACAGCAGATTAATCTACCATAACTTAAATTTGCCTTCTATTGAAGAACATCCTCTTGGTGTTACGATCAGGAATCTGCCTCCTTGGCTGGCCTCACATACAGTAAACTGAACCTGGACACTGAGCATTGCCCTGGCACAGGGAGACTTGCACTCTGTGGAAAGACCCACATGTAGCCAGTCCTCAATTAAGGAATGCTGTTACATAGACTCAGCAAGGCCAGACCCAGTTGTGGTAGGTCACATTGACTGACTGTAGCAGCAAGCCCAGCCACCCTCTACCCTCAGGATCTCCACCCAATCTCGCTCATTGAGAGAAGTTGAGTCTTGGCTCCTGTCTCTGTGACCAATCATAGATATTCCTCACATTTTTTAATTGAAGTTACATAACTGCCAGGCCCGCTCACCACCAGTAGACACCCAAATCTAAATGTGCAGCCACCAGAGGCTAGCAAGTGGAACTGGTATGTAGGCTGGGGTAGCATGGCACTGTAAACTCCCATAGTTGGCCACAAGATGCACCAGAATGCATCAAAATTGCTAAAATTTTCTGGGGTCCTGAGCGGTCCCCAGATCCCCGGCTTATTATGCAATTAAACATTATAATTATTAAACAATTTAAATGGTCTTCAGTACTTAGTTAATAAACACTCATCACTGATAAGTGCCAGTAACTAAGTCTATGCCTGCACACTGCAAGGACGGCTTCACCAGTAGGTGCGAAAATCAAACTATGCAGCCACCAGGGGCCAGAACAGTGGGACTGGCATGTAAAAAGGCTATGGTAGAAGGGTACTGTATACTCTCACAACTGGCCCCCAAATGCACCAGAATGCATCAAAAATGCGAACATTTTCTGAGAGCCTAGGTGGCCTCCAGACCCCCGGCCAATTAGATAGTCATTGACTTATGCATACACTTTTTTAAAGGCTGGTTACTCGACTGTCTATGGGGGCCTGGTTCATCCCTAGGGTGTGCCGGGGAGGCTTGGGCATATGTGGGGCAAACAGTGTGGCCTGTACTGTGTGTGCATTGTGCACTGGAAGTCCAGTGGTGCGGTGGTTACTCATGAGTGCCCCGGGGAGCCATGCTGGTACCTTCCCATGCTTGTATGTCCATAGTTTGCATTGTGGTATGTTGACTGGACATAGGTGTGTGACTGCACACGTGACTGTCACCTTGTACAGGTACTGTACTGTCTCTCAGTGTATACTGCTTGTGCTACACCCCTTTCCCATCGACCGGTTGGCTGTCCTGTCCTGTCCCACATTCTGCTGTGTCCACACCTCTGTGTGTTTCTCCCTGTTTATGTCTGACATATCCCTGTTGTACTGTTTGGTGTGCTGTGTGGTATGCACACATGTGTGCCTGTGTACCTGCCAGGTGTTCACCACAGTGTGGCTTGTTGTCCATCCTTGTGTGCCAGGGCTGTGCCACTACCATTAGGCCCCCCTGCAGAATTACTTGTGCGGCCCAACCTCCCCATCAATATGTGTATCAACATCCATTATCGCATATACAATATATATTTTGTAGGTTCATTTGAATGGGTCATACCAAGCATCTATAGTCTGTCTGTGCTACCCTCTCCCCTTATCTGGCCCCTAAATAAGACACTGATTTATGTACTTTGTCCCGCTCCTACTGGTAACTCTGGTACCAAGATTGGATGATATGGTAATGGGCCCTACAGCTTTTTTGTCCTGTACTCTACCCCACACTGCCCCCTGGGACTAGGAGTGAAATCTGAAGCGTAGACCCCACAGCTGCCACTGCAGATAGTCTCAACTGTAATTGGTATGGCAATGTACACAAAGATGGCTACAGGTTTGTCTCTGACTTTCAATTGTTTTCTTACTATTGGCCTCTGAGGCATGGGCCTTGTGGCAGTGCAGGCCCTACTGTGACTGCATCTCTTGAATTCCCTGGTCATGGCCTCATGTGTGCCCATGGCAGTGCCTGTACCAGTTCTACCTTGCCCTGCCTCTTCAACAGTATCCTGTTCTGTGTGGAGGCTGCTTCCACT
Organism: Neoceratodus forsteri; assembly: GCA_016271365.2. NCBI lineage: Eukaryota > Metazoa > Chordata > Ceratodontiformes > Ceratodontidae > Neoceratodus > Neoceratodus forsteri. The sequence continues at coordinate 601,314,433 of CM057456.1, read as the reverse complement.
GGTGCACAGCTACTTATGGCAGCCCTCCAGCTGCCGTAGGTGTACATGCCTCCTGCCACACACCTTGCTGTTCTACATGGCTTCATGATGAGTATTTGGGGCTGCTGCACATGCTGCTGCGCCCACCCAGATGCACAGCGCCCAGCAGGGGCATTGCTGCATGTGGACTGCCTATGCATGCCAGTGCGTGTGGTTCCTGTATGCCTCTGGGTGTGCCATGTGCACCAGACTCACGAATGCCATTATGCACATGTGCGCACATGCACATATGGTTTGTGCATAGGCTCCATAGAGTGCAATTAGCTATCTCACTGTCTGAGGGGGAAGACCTGGTATAAGGTTATAGAACCACAGAGACTCCTGTGTGATAAAAAGTTTTTGGAACAGCACCTCTGTTGCTTTCCAGAGTCTTGTTAAGATTAGACAAGTACAAAATATATGAGTATGAGTAGCCTCTGGTTCCCCACACAGCCTCAAAGAAACTGAGGTGTAATCTGATATTAATCTGGCTTTTATTTTTGCTGTTATAAAATATCGTGATTTTACTTTACAAGAATATTCCCACCAGTATGGGGATGATGTTGCTCTAAATGAACATTCCCAAATTCTCCCCCATTGTTTCAATGAGAGTTTAGTTTCAGCCTCCCTCTACCACTTTTCTATGAGATCATCCATGGCCATGACATGGTTCAAGGTTAAATATTTATAAATCGTGGATCTAGCCCCTTTCTCTTCTAGACCTCTCAGTAAATATCTCACAGTAGAAGCTGGATCCTGGGGGCCCACTTCCTCCTCTCTCCTGAGTAAACTTAACCGCTGTTGTACATAATGTCTTAGTTGGAAGTATTGAAATCAGTCTGAATTAGACAAACCAAATTCTTTTTTGCAGTCCTCAAATGTTTTCACTAATTTCCCTGCTAGCAATTGATCCAGTTACTGCAGTCCTGTTTTAGCTTGTCTACGATACCATGATTTTTTTTCTCTGTGTGTGTCTCACATACTTTTACTCATAACTTGGCCATTATTTTAATCCACATTTTGAACATACTGTTTACATGACCTTACCTCATGAACAAGGATGGTGGGAATTTTCAAATACAGGTCAAAAGGTGATTTTGCAATCACTCTGCAAATTCACCTCTCTGGCAGAATTTAATACATTCTAGCAATCAAATTCATGATGTGGGGTCAAAATGTCAAAAAACGTCATGAAGGAAGTTTGTGTGCAGGGCCGGCATTTGGCTCAGTGGGTAGTGCATTGTGATCCCATGCTGGTGAGCTGAGTTCAGCTGGATGGGCTGAGGTTGGGTGGAAAGCTCTGCTGTGAAGCACCACCCCTAGCCTGTGGAGACATGATATAGTGTTGGCCACATGAGCAACAAGTAACCTTATAGTGAAGAGAAATCTCTTGGCAAAGGGCCCAGAGGGCCTTGCACCTCAGCAACTATAGATGCACAGAACCGCAGGGCACAGAGGGCCTGAATTTCTGCAGCCAGGTGGACTCTTGGACCTGTGTGTCTGCATCTGTTGCCACATGAATGCACAAGGCCCAGAGGACCCTCCACTTCCACAGCCTCCCAGACAGTCACACAAATTCTCTGCATTTGAATCAGCACTTCTGCAGGCAGATTAATTCTCTTTTCCCTTTGTGCAGGCCCAGAGGGCCCTTCATATTTGTATCTGTGCATGCAGGTCCTGAAGGTATCTGCATGAATGAGGATACAAGTCCACTCTCTTAAAAAGAAACTTCAGTGCAAAAAACTGCATCGACGTGCCACTTAGAGTTCAGCTTAGCTCCAGAAAAGTAGGGAAATGTGGCATCAGGGTTTCTAACACAAAGTCCCACCCACCCAAGCAGCGTCAGGACAAAACCACACAATAATCATAGACAGCCATCTTCAGGTAAAACAAACAACATACAGCTGTTTCCAGACAACATACATGCAGTAACACTGATGTGCTACCTTTATGGGTTTGTACCTGAAGCTGCAGAAGCACAGAGCCCTGCCAGAAGTATGTGTATGTCTTTAATCTTAAAATATGCTAAGTAAAACAATATACAAATGTTGGCTTTAGAGGAAACTCACCTAAATTCAAGCAGCATGTAACAAAATTAAAAAGGATAGCTAAATCAAGTCTGTTTCTCAAATGGAACATAATCTATGTGATGTTTGGAGAAAAGAAAACCCAGGACAAATCAAATTCCCCTACAGAGCCAGACACATAAATGTATTTTCTAGAATCGATTACATATTAGCTAATAAAGAGTTGATCAAGAACATTATACAAATAGAAATTAAGGATATATGTATTTCAGATCATGCAATGATAAGAACACATTTCACCCCAACCTTAGATAGGAAAAGAATCCCACAATGGAGATTTGAGAATTGTTTGTTACAAGATAAATCACATATTGAGTTAATTTAAAAAAAGATAAAATAATTTTGCAATTTACTGTAACTATAATAAAGATACAAAAGTAAATGTAATATGTGACACTTTCAAAGTCACTATTAGAGGTACTATAATTTTATATAAAATCATCAAAAATAAAATACAAAAAGATAAAGACAATAAATTTGATTTAGAGATACAAGAACTGCAAGATAAACTGAGTCAATGGGACACCTCTGTGAAAGACCTGTTGGAACAAAAAATGTTAGATAAAAAACATAGACTGATGCAAGAAGTAAAGGAAACATCCTTATGCTTAAAATTAAATTGTATTGCCATGCAGATAAATCTGGTAAACTAGTCACTTATGTTGTGAAAAAGCAAAAGGAACCAAATTGTATTATAAATATAAAAAGCACATTAGATCAAACTTTTACAAAAGATGAAGATATTGCCAGAGTATTTGTAAATTATTATAAAACAATTTACAATAAACAAAACTGCAAGGATTCCCAGTTAATTTAAGAGTACCTGAAAGAAAACAAACTCACACCAGTTGATATACCTTCAAAAAATGTCTCAAAATAGGAAGTGATAGAGGCTGTTCTCTCAGTGAAGAACAACCCTATGCCAGGTCCAGATTGATTCACATCTGAATCTTATGAAGTATTTATAGAAGATGTTATCCCATGGATATTTAAAATGGCAGCAGAGATGGCAGAAAGCACCAAGCTCCCATCATCCTCTTCTGAAGCAAATGTGATTTTATTGCCAAAAAAACCTCCCAAAGATGCAACATATCCTGAAAATTATAGACCCATTGCACTTTTAAGTACAGACTATAAAGTATTAGCCAAAGTAACAGAAATTAAATTCAAGATCAAATTCGAAAGTTATTCACCCAGATCAAAAAGGATTTGTTAAACACAGAAATATTTTTGAAGGTGATGTGCAAGGTGCGATCTCCTTTGTCAAACCAGAAGATTTAGAAACCATTGCAATAGCCTTGATGCTACCAAAGCTTTGACCTATTAAATTGTCACTACATGTTTGAGACTCTGATGGAATGGTGATTTCTTTTTATATTAAGATCAATCAAAGCTTTTCCAACAATCCAAAACTGGCCTATTTTAAAATTAGACAGTATAAGTCAGAACCTCCACAAATAATAAATGGTATCCAGCAAGGATGCCCACTTTACCCTATCCTTTTCATCTTATGTTTAGAAGCATTTTTCAATCATATCCATAAAAATAAATGTATTACAGGTACTGTACAATATACTCAAATAACCAATTTAAACTGAATGTGTATACAGATGACAGTTTGGTATTTTTAACCAACCTCAAAACATTGTATCAAAGGTTAATGTTGGAATTTGACAAGTTATCCAAGCTATCAGGCTACCAAGTAAATAAAGCAAAATCTGTGATAATACCCATTAATACCATTCAACCAGACACTAAAGAAATTCTGAAAGAAATTAAAATGGAAGAGGTAATCAAATACTTAGGTATCTACGTTACAAATTTGACACAGAAAATGGTAGAGGTCTGCTTAACAATATTTATAGAAGGAATTATATAACAACATATACAACAACATAGAGATTAGTCGGGTAGAAGAAGCAGAGGGAAATGTGGAGGCCTTATGGGTCACCATGTGAACCCCTGCAGGAGGAAAGATCAAGATGGGAGTGGTTTATAGGCCCCCAGGGTAGGTGAGGTTCTGGAAGAGTGTCTGCTGGATAGCATTAAGGGCCAGTGTGGACCAAAAGCAGAGAGACAGTTGTGTTGATGGGGGATCTAAATATGCCAGCTACTGACTGGGGAATCATGACTTCAATGGTGGCCAGGGAGCAGAGGCTGTTGGATGGTATACAAGATATATTCCTCACTCAGCAGGTGATGGAGGCTACAAGGGATGGTCATGTCCTGGATGTGATTCTTGCAGAAGGGGATCTTTTATGGGATCAGGTAGTGGAGGATCCCCTGGCAGGGAGCGATTATGATACTTTCTGGTTTTGGCTGAATTTTGGGGGGAAGCAGATAGGTCCAGGACAATGGCTGTTGACTTTAGAGGGGGACTTTAGGGGCATGGGGAGAGTCTCAAGGAGCATTTGAAGGGGATTACATAAAGGATGGATGTAGAAGGGAGATGGGAGGTCATACAATGGGGACTTCAGGAGGCCATCATGACCTGTGCAAAAGTGAAGCGCAAGGGGGTGAGGTCACATAAACCATGCTGGTGGTCCAAGGAGGTTCAGGAGGCTATAAGGAGATGAGGTTGCCTACAGAGAATACAAAAAAAGGGGACAGGATGAGGACAAGTACTGTCTTGCATCCAGACACGTCACCCAGTTGGTAAGGGAAAGTCCAGAAAGAGCAGTGGCTTGCACAGGGATACAGGGAGGGAAAAGGGTTCTTTAGGTATATTGGGGAATGGAGAAAACCAAGGGCCAGACTGGTAGATTGAAAACAAAAGGGGTGGGTGGAGGAGGCGAGGAACAGGCAGAGGTATTAAATGGGTATTTTGCCTCTGTGTTCACAAGGGAGGTGGTTGGGAAACTTACAAAGCAGGAGCTGTTAGACTTGAAAGGGGCAGGGGGTATGATTGCTGGAGCACCAGATATAGTAAAGGTGGGAGGGAGAGTTACCTCAGGTGTATCATATCAGGATGGATCTACTAAAAGGGGGGAGGGACCAACGATGCCTCAGAGAAATCACACCAGAAGGATCTGCTAAAATGGAGGAGGGACTAACGACGCTATACCCATAAAAAGGGTGTGGAAAGCCCTTAAAGCTGTTAAAAAGGATAAATCTCCAGGCCCAGATGGCATACATCCCAGAGTGCTATGGGAGATGGCGAATGTACTGGCTGCACTGCTGACAGAACTCTACAATTTGTCACTTGGTGGGGTACCTAGGAAGTGGAGGTGGCACATGGTGCCAATCCATAAAGGGATCTAGGAGGTGCTGGGTAACTATAGAACCATCAGTTTGACATCGGTGGTGGGTAAGATGCTGGAGAGTATACTTAAGGAACGTTTGGGAGGGTTCTTGGAGGTATGGATTTCTGGATAGTTGTCAACATGGGTTTATGTCTGATAGATCATGTCAAACTAACCTTGTGTGGAGTTCTATGAATGGGTAACATCGGAACTAGACAAGGGAAGACCTGTGAATGTACTGTTCTTGGACTTCAGCAAGGCATTTGACTCTGTCCTCAAATTGGACTACTAGAGAAACTGAGGGGATGGGGTAGGCCCATTGATGGTCATATGGATCAGAAACTGGTTGGCTGGGTGCACCCAGAGTAGTGGTTGGAGGGCAGGTCTCATCTCCTAGAGAGGTCATTAGTGGAGTACCATGAGGCTTGGTTCTGGGGCTGATCCTGTTTAATGCCTGCTTCTCTGATATCAGGAGGGTATCGGGTGAAATGAGTCTCTTTGTGGATGACTCAAGCTGGGTGCAGTGGTGGAGGAGGAGGAGGAGGGAGGTTGGCCCTGCAAAGGATCTGGAAACCCTGGATAGGTGGTCCCACACCTGAAAATTAAAATTAACTCCTCCAAGTGCAAGGTGTACACCTTGGGTGGGGAACCCCAAACATGAGTACACCCTAGGAGGGGATGAGTTGAAGGCCACGGCAGGACAAAAAGACCTAGGGGTCCTGGTGGATGTCAATATGAACAATTCTGGGCAGTGCAGGGTGGTGGCAGTAAAGGCAAATAGGATGTTGAGCTGCATCACATGGGGATTACCTCAAGGAGAAGGAACGTGATTCTGCCACTGTACAATGGCCTGGTCAGACCCCACCTTAAGTACTGTGTGCAGTACTGGAGGCCACACTTGAGGAGAGACATCCAGCTCTTGGAAAGGATCCAGAAGAAAGCAACCAAAATTATCCAAGGTCTAAGGGAGATGACGTATGAGGAGAGACTAGAGGAGCTAGGCCTGTTCTCGTTGAAGGAGAGGAGGGATCGGGGGACATGATTGAGGTCTTCAAGTACCTTAAGGGAATAAATAGGGTAAATTGGGAGGGGAACTTTAGGCTGAAGTAGGGTGGAATTACCAGAGGACATAGTTGGAAGCTCAAAGAAGGAAGGATGAGGCGGGGAAAGGAGGAGGAGGTATTTCACCAAGAGAGTGGTGTAACCGTGGAATGCACTGCCTGGTGAGCTGGTTCAGGCTTCTATCGTGGAGGGGTTCAAAAGAGGGTGGGACAAGTTCAGGAAAGGGATGAAGCAGAGGTTGGCTTACCCCGAGGGGGCTGAGATGGAGGTCAGGAGACACATGGGCACAACAAGGGGGATGGCTTCAGTACCCACCATGGGGTCTGAGGCTCAAGCAGACTTGATAGACCATAAGCCCTAATCTGCTGGTGACTAGTATGTTAGTATGTTAATTAAAATCTTATTAGAGAGTTGGCAAGACAAATCACTATCCTTATGGAAATGAATTGAAGCATTAAAGATGTTAATTATGCCTCATTTTATGTATCTTTTTCAAGGGGTTCAAGGGAAAATTTCTTTATCTTGGCTTGAACAGATCGTAACTTCCTTAAAAAATTGCTGTGGTGAGGTGGAGTTCCTCAAATTGCATGGGAAAAATGTCTTATTCATAAGGAAAGTGGAATGGGATGCTCTGACCCTATCTAATACCATTGAGCAGAAAAACATAAATAATTTACTGGATAAATTTGAATATAGCAGATATAGACATTGAGGGTTCCTATCAGTCCTAAATACAACAAATTTAAATAAAGAAGATCCAAAATTAAAAATACTAAATATTTTGGCATACCCAGCTACAGTATGTTTATTCATATCAAGAACCCAAAATTAACGTCTTGTGTAAACGTGTCCTAAATGGAACAACGTTTCCCAACAATAATGCTAGATTGGCTTCTAGCATAGTATGTAATGCAAACATATGGCACGACAAAGATGAAGTTTCACAACTTCTGAAAGAATTAAAGAAAATTAACTTGATAAATTGGTTAGATATTGCTGAAAACTATAACAAAATGTCTTGGATAACATTTGAGATGAGATGTTTGAACAACCAAATAAAATACTCCTGGTTAAAATATTTAATGCTGAAAAATAAAGTTAGGAAGCATATTAAATATAGAGACTCAATAAGTGATAGAGATTATTTTTATACCTTTATTTAAGTCAAGCATGAATATTAAGTTTAGTATAATGGCATATGTTTACGAAGAAAATAGGAAATATTCTTGTCAAATCACAAACTAAATGGGAGGAGAACTAGATGTACAATGAGATACTAAAAAATGGAAATGAACATGGATAAATGCCAACAAATTATATACATATGCAAAAACAACTCAATTTAATATTTAAGATCGCACATATATCACCCCAAATAAATTAAAATATATGATAGCAACAAATAAAATAGAATGTTATCAGAACTGTCAAAGAAAAAAGAAAATTGACCATTTTCTTTCATTGTGGGACTGTGAGGTAATCTTTTAATGGTGGCAACGTATACACACAGAATTGGAAAACATTTTAAACAAACGTATTCCATTACTACCCCAAGTCTTCATATTAAATGATTTTGACAAGTTGAAATTACAACTAAAAGAGCAAAACATTTTTGGGTTAGCTACCATGATGACTAAAAAGAATGATTTTAGAAAATTGGAATTCCACTAAACTACCAGAATTAAATATGATAAGGTGGTTTCAAAACTTTAAATCTACATTGATATTAGAAAGGCTGATGGATCATATATGTGAGAATGCTGATATCCTAAATACTACATGGAATTCTATATTAAACATGCTCCCTCCTTTATTACAGTTATAAGATGTGACTTATATGTTGTTATCCCTGGTGGTAAAATAGGTAACATAATGGTTAATTTATAAATCAAGGTATGGTTGTGATGTGGTGGGGGCAGGTTGGATATATGAAATGAAGTTACTTAAAGTATGTAATATGGTGTTATTCATACGTGAATGAAAATAAAAATTAAGCTAAAAAGAAGTATGTGTATGTCTTACAGTGTGCATGTGGTACTCTGGCTGCAGAAGCACTGGCCCCACTGGGCCAGTGCTTCAGCAGATAGAAGTACGTTGTAATTTGGATATCGGTGAATTTCTATCTGCAGCATTGAAGTGCATGCCACACAGGAGCCTGTGCTTCAGCAGCCAGAAGTATGTTTTTGTCTTAGTGTGCATGAGTTCCTGTGGCTAAAGAAGTTCTGGTCCCACAGGGGCCTGCACTTCTGCAGACAGAAGTAGGGTTGCAATTTGGTTATCATGTATTTCAGTCTATGGCTGGAGAAGTGCAGGCCCCACAGAGATCTAAGCTTTTGCAGCCAGAATTCAGTGTATATGGCTTACATCTGTGGCAGCAGAGGTGTGTGTATGTTTTAGAGTGTGCATGACTACCTGTGGCTACAGAAGTGCTGGCCCCATAGGGGCCCACACTTCTGCAGACAGAAGTGGTGTTGCAATTTGGATATTGTGGATTTTGTGGGACTGTGCTTCTGCAGCCAGAAATTGGTGTGTATGTCTTGCACCTGTGACTGCAGAAACTCAGACCTCTCAGGGGCCTGTGCTTCTGCAGCCAGAAATGTGTGTATGTATTACAGTGTGCATGAATACTTGCGGTTATAGAAGCACTGGCCACATAGACACTCTGTTTCTGTTAATCTCTGTTTAGTCTTGCACTTACTTTCTTACATTTGTAATACATTTTGTTAAACCATTATTGTTGCATGTGTGCTGTATACTCACTGTGTGGGTCCAAGAAGTCTGCAGTGAGGAAGTCTCAGTACTCCTGGACCTCTTGGCCATCCTGAGGCACACCTAATGAGCTGCTGCTTCATACCCTGGTCCACTGGCTCTGCATCTACTGCAGTGTTTCCCTCTGGGGCCAGCAAGTATATTCCATGGTTGACTACTATGCTCAAGTCCCCTAGAATTCTGCGGCCGCAGAATTTTGCGCAGAACTTGCAATCTACTGCAGAACTTCTGCGGTGCCACAGAATTCACTCTTCTTGGTGATTTTTTATTAATATTTCTGTTTATACATAGAATCTGGTTCCCTTCCCCTCTTTTTTATATCCAAAACCCCCCTATATGTTCAGAATGTGATGTTATCATTGCTATAACATCATACATTAGCTAATGAAATGGCTGCATTCTGCAACAGAAATGAACAGTCACTTATCTACCACAGCTCCCACTGCCAGAGACGGTGGCACAGCACATCATGCATGGTGATATTTGCTCAACCTGCACTACAGCCTAATACAATTTTCAGTCTTACATTATTGCACTATGGCCAACTTAAACAAAACCTTGTCAATATCACAGACCTGTTAAGTGCATACCTCACTTTGTACAAACCTATTTGTGCCTTTAAGGTATAGAGATGCTATCTGAAATGAATAACTGGTAAAATTAATTTAACTGTCTAAATTTTTAAGAAAAATAAAGTAATTATGCCCAGAAAAGTGAAATATAATAATGTGTAGACCTGTTGAAAGAACAGACCTGTTAAATAAATAATTGCACTGTATGCATTTTTTGTCAGGGTTATTGATTACATATTGTCATTGGTTGATAGAATCACCTAAAAGTTATTGAGAAATGCTGTGTGCAGGGACAGCTGTTGGGCCAGAAGGTAGCATGCTGTGTTTCCGTGTCGGCAACTCAGGTTCAGAGATTAGCTCTGGTTGCTGGCTGGGCAGCACAAGGATTGGTGGAACACATCACTGCTCAGAGCCTGGGAAGGTATGGTGCAGTGTTCTGTCACATGATGGACACATTGTGATGGGTCAGAGAGCTGTATCTCACAATTGCTTCATATGCATGTCATGGCCTGATAGTGTTACGCAGTGTGTCAGGGAAAGCAGGTTGACATGAAAAATGAGTTTGCAATAACTCTTCTATGCCATTTCCAATGGGACCTATATGAATGAGGATACAAGTTCATGGAAAGAAAAAAAAAAATATATATATATATATATACACACACACACACACACACACACACACACACACACAAAATATCTCTGTCTCTCTCACCACACACACATACATATGCATATTTGTATGTATGTTACAGATTACATATAAATATGCAAGTGACACACAGTGGGAACCTCATGAGTGGTGCTGAAAGCACATACAAATATATAAGTGATAGACAGTGGAAACACCATTAGTGGGATAGATAGCATGCATATAGAAATACTTATTTATCACATAAGATCCCCTCTGCATATGTCATTTATGCAACAGGCTAGGACCTTAAGGGAGAGACACTTGTTTTGCTTTTTAGGCCTAAAATTATTTTATAAGTTTATTTTTGAACTAGTGTTGCTGTGCTTTCCACCATCCTGACTGCTATAACCACTGGCATGAAAATAAAGCCAGGATGACAAGCTGACACTGTGATGTGGTAGTTTGTTAGTGCGCAGAACTTCTGCAGGAAATTACAAGCCACCACCACAGAAGTTCTACTGACAAATGGTAGTCTTGCCGCAGAACTTGGTCACATGCGAGAAAGTAGGGGGCCCTGACTATGCTGTGTTGTAAGCAGCAGGCAAAGAATATGACACAGGCCTTCTGAGGAGTGTATTGTAGGGCACCACCAGAATGTTCAAGGTATCTGAACCCCATCTTAAACACGACAAAGGCCTGCTCAGTGACAATGCATGTAGCGATGTGTGCTGCGATGTACCTATCTTCTGCAATGGCTGCGTGGTGTAGGGCAGCTGTTAGGAGCCAGGGACTCAGGGGATATGCACTGTCCCCAGTGTAGAAAAAGCACATTAGTTTGTAACATCAATGGCAGCTGTGAGGGGAGGAGGGCAGCCTTGGGTGTATACTGAATGATGAGGTGCCCACTGGACATATCCTCACCTTCAAACCTCTGGTAAGAATGGAATCATGCCAGATGAAGGTGTCATGAGTACTGCTGGGGTGCTGTGCCATGACACTGATGATTCTCCCTGTTGCATCACACACCACCTGACAGTTGATGGAGTGGAAGCCCTTTCTATTCTTGTAGGCCTCCACCCCATTCCCTGCAGATGCACAGATGGTAACATGAGTGCAGTCAGTGGCACCCAGTATGGCTGGCAGGTGCACAACCCGAAAGAAATGCTGCATGGTTCCTATTCACTCTGCTGGTGTGGTGGGGAATATGATGAACTCCCCAGCATGGGCCAGTAAGGCATCTAGAACTGGCCCAACAGGCATGAGGTGGCAGCTTATGTGATACCAGTGGTGTCACCCACTGCTATCTGAAATGTTCTGGTGGCCAGGAAGCACAATTCTGCTGTCATCTTGAGCTCCACGAACATTATATAGCTGCAGTGGGTGTCTGTCCTGAGTTAGTCATGCAGCAGCTCAAACAGCTGCATAAGCATGGCTTGCTGAGCCAGTCGTGACCCACAATGTGTTCATTACTGAGGACTTTAAATGGGACTCATTTACAGTACTGTCTGTTTGCAGTGTAGCACCTCTGGGGCATCCTCCATGACTGCCTTCATTAGGTACACAATGTGTAGCATTTGTTTTCTGCTGTGAGCTGCAGTGCTTCTCCCCACCTCTGTGTTGTGCCCTGAGTTAAGACCTTCTTTTTATAGGCTTTAATTTGTGCTAAATCATGTTAAATGCTACAAGCTCAATGCTAAGTTGTTGAATATTGTGCTGCACTGAATATTCATCCCACCACTCCTTTTCAGCACTAACATATGAACATGCGAAAATTGCCAGCTGCAAAAGGCTATCATGGTCTATCTAGGCTGCTTGCGAATGTAGTTAGCTTCCTATTCAGCAGCTGCCCCCCCCTTTACCTCCCTGTACCCTCCCCTTTGCCCTGTCCTACCCCCTTCTTGAAGCATTCCACTGTGGTTCATGCCACCACTTCAGCTGGTAGTGTGTTCCATTTTGCCACCACCCTCTCCATAAAGAAATGCCTCTTCACCTCCCTCCTGAATCTACCCCCTCCAGTCTCATGTCACGATCCCTAGTGTCTCTCCCCACCCTCCTCCTGAATAGACCCTCTGTGTCCATTTTGATTATCCTTTTCATGTATTTGAAGGTCTCAATCATATTCCCCTGTCCCTCCTCTCCTCCAGTGTGTACATGTTTAACTTTTTTAATCTGACGCCATATGGCAGTTCCCCCAGGCCCTGAATCATCTACGTTGCCCTACGCTGCACCCCCTCCAGCAGCCTAATGTCCCTTTGTAGGTACGGGTGCCAGTACTGCATGCAGTATTCCAGTGGGTCTAACCAATGATCCGTACAACAATAGAATAACCTCCCTTTTTCTCAAGGTAATTCCCCTTGCAATGCACTCTAGCATTTTGTTGACCATGGCTGCTGCCTTTCTGCATTGTGTGGAATTGTTCATGGCTCCCATGATGAACACCCCAAGATCCTTCTCCTCTTCTGTTATCTCCAGCTGCACTCCCCCAGATGTTAGCTTCTCCTCTGATTTTTTGTTCCGAAGTGCAGCACCTTGCATTTTTTTGTGTTGGACCCCAGCTGCCATCTGTCAGACCATGCCTCCAGCCTTGCCAGATCCTCCTGTAGCCCCCACCAACCATGCTGGTCGGCCACTACTGCTCTCATCTTGGTGTCATCTGCATATAGGCTGATTTTGTTGCTGATGCCCTCCGAAATGTCTGCAATAAATATGCCAAATAGCACTGGGCCCAAAACTGAACCCTGTGGAACACCACTTGTCACAGGCTTAGGAATGAGTATTCCCCACCTACAACCACCCTCTGCTGCCTATCTTTTAGTCAGTTCTCCACCCACCCCACCAACTTTGCTCCCCGCCTGTGCCCTGTAGCTTGATTCCAAGTCTCCATGTGGTACTCAATCAAAGGCCTTACTGAAGTCTAGGTACAGGACATCCACTGCATGGCCCCTGTCAATCTGACTAGTCACCCAATCATAGTATTCCACCAGCTTGGTCTGGCATGACCTGCCCATGATGAAGCCATGCTGCCTTCCATCCTGCACCCCATTAACCTCATGTAGTGTCACTAGCCTATCCTTTAGGATAGTCTCCATTAGCTTCCCCACTATGGACATTAGACTTACTGACCTATAGTTCCCTAGTTCATCCTTGGGTCCACTCTTGTGGAGGGAAACCACATGAGCCAGTCTCCAGTCCTGCGGTATGCATCTTGTGTCTAGAGATGAATTAAATAAGTCTGCCAAGGGTACTGCCAGGACCTCTACTAGCTCCTTCAGCACTCTCGGATGTACTCCATCTGGTCCCGGAGCCTTGTCTACCCTCAATGCCCTTAACCCCTCTAGCACCCTCCCCACTGTGAATTCACCATCCATCAACCCATCTGTTTCTGTCTTCCCTCCTACTATGGGTAGCGCCCCTTCCTTTTCTTTCGTAAAGACTGAACAGAAGTAGTCGTTCAGCACTTCTGCCTTTTCACCCTTTCTTCCACCCTTCCCCTTCCTTCTTAATTCTTGCAATTTGATCCTTACAGCTTTGTTTCTCCCAGATGTACGTAAAGAAGCCTTCCTCCCCTTTTTATGCCCTGCGCCAGCCTGAGTTCCCTTGCTGCCTTGGCTGCCCTTACCCCCTGGTCACTTCCTTCACTTCTTTCAGGTATTCCTCCCATCGTTCTCCCTCCTCTCCATTTTCTGTATCTCCTGTAAGCTGCCCTTCTTCCTCACCCTGTCTATCACCCTTTACTTATCCAGCTGGGTTTCTTCCCCTAGCCTTCTTAGTCTGGGCCCTGCTGCAAGTTTCTGTTGCCTCCACTATCTCCTGTCTTATCAGTTCCCACCTTTGCTGTGTGTCCATAACTGGTTGAATTTTGCACAGGAACCCTGTACCACTTCCCTCATCATCTTAAAGTTGGCATTCCTGAAATCCAGCACCCTTGTGCCAGATGCCATCCTCTCTTTAGCCATCTGTAACTGGAACCATACTGTCCAGTGGTCAATCCCTCCCCCAAGAGGTTCCTCCACCCTCACATCCCTCACCCACTTCCCATTCGTCAGTACAAGGTCAAGGGTGTTCCTTTCCTTAGTTGGTTTCTTGACCAACTATACTAGAACGCTTTCCTGGAAGGCATCCAGCATTATCTGCTCCCATCTGCTTTTTGTGGTAGGTGTGTCCCACTCCACCTCCAGCAGGTTAAAGTCCCCTACTATCATAACCCCTCTTCCCGTAGTTCCTCCTGATCTGTTCTGTCAGTACCCTGTCCATCCCTTCAGTTTGAGAGGGTGGCCTGTACACCACCACCAGTCTTTGTGATCTGTTTTTGGGATCCTGCAGTTACACCCACAGTGCTTCTGTATCTCTCGTCTACCTCCTCCCTTACACATTTTAATCCCTCCTTTACATACTGTGCCAGCCCCTCCCCTTCCCATTTCCCTATCCTTCTGGTGTAATCTGTACCCCAGAACTGTCATGTCCCAGTCTGGACTTGGGCGGCCCATGTCTCAGTTATAGCCACCAAGTCCACGCCTCCTCCAAGAGAGCCTGTGGGTCTGCCTCCTTATTCCCCAGACTCCTATCATTTAGTGTTACCACCCTCCAACTCTTGTCTCTACCCTACCACTCACGCCTCTCTTCCCTTATGTCTGCTCCTTTAGCAATTGCCTTCCTCCTTACCTTGCTATCATGGGGGTGACCATTTGGTGTCACATTACTAGGCCTCTGAACACCACTATCCCTCCTGCACTAAAGACATTACTTTTTGCACTCCCGGTGCTAGCGCTCTAACCGGCACAGTGCAAATGGCTGAATATGGTATTCTGCCTCAATCTGCAATTTGCACTAGCACAACCTGGGGAAACCAGCTGAATATGGGTGGTGGGTAGTCTGTTTTGCCCCAAATCTACTAAAGCAAGATAGCAGTGGCTTAATACTTTTCTGCATTCTACACATTATGGGTATGGATACTGCACTTAATGTCTTGTTAAACAAAGAAAATGAATGAATGATTAACAGAGCTGCTAATTTATGTCTTGCAATTACAAAACTTAGGAAAAGAGTCATTAAAATTTGAAACTCTCAAATAAGATGTTGTAACGCATATGTACAATTATTTATGCTGCATTTACTCCTGCTGATTTTTGCACCTTGATGGCTTCCTTTTAATTATGATGTATGTTTATATTGTATATTGAAATGTGTATTTATTCACTTGATTCTGTGAAATTTACACTACGCATCAGATTTTGTAATGATCTTTTAATGATCAAATAAATAAATAACTAACACACATGCTGTGCTGTGTGAAAGGGGATCAGCAGAGCTGGATATGCCATCACACGTGGCATCCATGACACACACATGCTATCCCAGCATAGGTGATGCATGCCATGTCACCTCCCATATGTGCTATAGGCACTGACCCTTGACCTACCATGTGCCTGTGTGTGTTCTGTACATGCACCTGCATGCATTCAGCTGAAAGTTATCCTGTGTCCATTCTACTGGTACAAGCTTCAGGAGGGCCAGAATGGGAACTAAAAAGGATAGCGGACATGGCCAGGGAGAGGGGCAGATTCCCAGGTGCTGGAACTAGTGCCAAGTGGACAGGGAGCAGCAGCAGGAGAGGAGGTCATTGTCCTGAGCCAGCTTTGAGGCCAGCAGCCAGCAGTAGGGCTGTGATGGTGAGGAGGATTGGCTGTGTTGCACCTTTCTGGAAAGTTTGTTGTACACATCCTCTAGTGTAGGCAACCACATGCACTGTACATTTTCATGGTCCTATACATTTGTGTGCCATGGATATGTGCCTTGTGCTGTGCAGTGGAAGCCATCATGGTTTTTCTGCATTACTGCTGTGTAGCGGCTATGACAGTGTACATTCTACTGTTGTCCGTTAGGCCATAGACATAACAGTGTGCAATGTTTGGTGTTTGGATGTGAAGGTCACGATCATCATGCATACCTGTACGCAACTGCAACACTACTCTTCTGATACCACTGTGCTACCACCACTGTTTCATCTGGGACCCTCTTCCCACAGTATGCATTACGTAGTGCCCAGTGTTAATGGACATTATAGCTCTGGTGGGGGCCTTGGCTTTTACATCACTGTATGCACAGTACTAAGGCACTGTCCATAATCTTGATATGGTTGTGCTTTGGCTGTATCCTAGACACTGGCACCCATCCAGGTGGGTATGCAGTGTTCCCACACAGGTCCACCCTCTGTAATGTCTTGTGTGTGATGGTCTTCTCAGCAGTCCTCTGTTGCCCTGTCCTCCAGGTCCATGAAAGACATCTGGATGGTTGTTTTTGTGGTGCACTGATGAAGCTGCATTCACAGTGCTGTGTCACTGCCTGCTTTACGCATCCACACTGGCCATTGTTTGTATGTGGCTGCAGCTGTGCCACATCTCACAGTGCACATTGCTGTCACACCTTGCATTCATATTACAAATGTGTGTGGCACATGATTTGTGCTGACAGTGTGCTCCACTATTTGTTATGCAGTGGTGTATACAGCTCTATAGTCCATGGTGCATGCCTCTGTGCAGGTATGCTCAGCTGCCACTACTGCAATCCACAAACATACCACAACTCATAATGCATTGCCACTGCTTGATGTATCCTGTGTGTCGTACTACCTGCCTAATGGTGTCCATACAGGGGCTATTGGCTACTGTGTTCCAGGTGTTGCCACCTGTGGTCCCATGTCATACAGTCTGTACTATGGCATTGCAGCCATTCACTGCCATTGTATTCCTTCCAGCTGTGTGTATTGGTGTCAGTGCATGCTGGGCAACGAATACACACATCAGGTGTGTTTCACTTCACTGGTGCCCCTTTGTGGTATGTGTTGCATTCCCAAGGCACTGCACTCAAATATACATGAGGTGTGGCTCATATGCACTACTGTGTGTGCCATGTGTGCATCACATGTGCCAGGTGTGCTCCATGGTGGTCAACAGGTGGTCCGCTTCAGTGTATCTTTAGGTCACCCTATCTGTGAGTAGGAGTGGCCTCCTGTACACTGCCACAGTGCAGGCATTGCAGTATTCACTCCACTGGTTGTGTCTCCACACACCAAATGTGTATCTGCACACATCTGTGTGTCTGAACTCTGTGTGGCTGCTCATGTTTCTTCTCAATTTGGGGGCCTGTGAGAATGATGGGTTGTGGCGCATGTTTATGTCTTGATGACATGTTGCCTTCTTCTTTTGTAGGTGAGGTGCAAGAGGCTCATCCAGATGGGACTGTTATTGCAGTGCAGTCCTTCCAGTAGCTATCTAGAAGGGTGGCCCTGCTGCTGAGGACCTTAAGGGCAAAGTGCAGCAAGAGCAGCTCATTTCTGAGGATACCCGTATGAATTAAAGAATTGCAAATGGGTCCACAATAGACTGGGTTGTGGCTATTGCTCTTTTAAAATCTGTGAGTATGGTTTTACACCTGACTCTTATCAGTGACCAGTCCCTGGTCTTTTGTTATCGTTCCATGAAAAAGGTAGGGAGTCTGCCCATTTTCATATCCTCTGGAAGGATTATGAATCTTGACGTTGGGTCCTTTAGAGATACTCTTCATCAGTTAGCTTGGTCTTTTTTGGAGGTTACCGATGACAAGGAAGGGGCATACAACAGTTTCTGTAAACTTTTCTCCAGGTTTGTGATAGGTTTTTACCCTTGAAGAGGATGTGTATTAAGGACCAGAAAAATAATTGGGTTTCCCCTAACATTCTCCAAACCTCTACCAGAGGGGAAAGGATCCACAGGTACTCCAGGAGTACAAAACAAATTCAAATCTATGGCTAGGCTGTAGAGGAAACATTTTTTTCAAATCATGTCAGGTCTCAAATTTTAGGGATGCTAAGAAAACCTGGTCTGCCTTAAACAACCTTCTTGGCAGGAATGAAAAATACATTTGAGCCACTGTGCCAGATAATGAGTAGGGTCCATAGCTGAGTCTGAAAAAAATGCTACAACCTTTAGCAAGCATTCTGGGAACTTGGATTTCTGGATCCTACTCTAAATTTGTTTCAATTCAATGTGGTGTGCCCCGGGAGTCAATCCCTGGGCCAGTGCTGTTCTCTTTGTTTTTAATTTCAGTGTCAGTTTTAGTGAAAGAACTGAGTTACTCCTGTATGTGGATGATACTGTCCTTTTCTGTGAGGAGTTCAATGTTAAGGAGCTAAACAAGAGGTTACAGGGAGATTTTGATAGTCTACACAAGTTGTTTTTTTTCATTAAGGTAAGTACGTAATAGAAAAAGAAACTAATAATGCTTTTATTAGGTCCCAAAAATGGTAACAATTGGCTTTTGAGAGATAGGATCTGTTAGGAGAATACATTCAGATGGTGGAAAACTTTAAATATCTTGGCGTTGTACTGAAAAATTCAATAACTTTTGAACAGCACATTCTCCAGCTTAGGAGTTCCATTCATCAAGGAATGGGCCTTCTTTTTAGGGCAGGGACATTCCTCATTCCAGAGTCCTGTAGGCTGCTACAGAGTCCTGTAGGCTGCTAGTGCTTACTCTTTTCTGTGTTAGACTATTGGATATTAGTCTACTCCTCTGCTCATGAAAGAGTCCTTATGAAACTCAGGGGGCTCAATTTTCAAAGTCCCGCTGTTGACGCAAGGTGCCTGCATCAAAGGGAATTGATTCAAGTGGCACCTTGTGTAAAAATTTGCAGCACTCGTGATTTTCAAATGCAGGCTACATTCAAAACGGGAGGCCATGTGGAAAATGAGCCCTGTGCCACCCCATCCCAAAAGTGGTGGTGTACCAAGAAGGAAGGGGGCTTGCATCATGGTGGGGCTGCAGTATCCTCTTATTTGGGATTTTGGAAGCCCTGCCATGGCCTCAAGTCGGGGCTGTGGTTATACCAGCCATGAACTGGTCTAAAAACCCTGTGCCGCAGGTCAGGAGTGTGCCAGGTGAGGGGGAGGGTAGAAGCCTGTGAGATCGGGGACACTGAACATGAACCTGGGGGGAGGGGTGCTGTAGTGGATGGCACTGGTATGGCAGGTGAGACAGGGTACACAGGTGGCACCAGGCAGATATTAACTGTGAAGTTGTACAGACCCGTAGACATGGTTCTCCCTGGTATTCATGCACAGACCCTGTACCAGACCCTCTGGTGCAACCAGACCTGGCAGCATTCCCAGAGCTTGCTCAGTCCCAGACATGCGGTGATAGTCCATGGCTGCAAGGTACTCGGTGCAGTTGATGGTCAGGGATGTAACCGAGACAGTGCTACATTCCCCTGCTGCACAGAACCACCGAGCGGTGGCATACAGCAGTTACAAGTGCTAGTGTAGATACAGCATGATGTGACGGCACCCCCATTAGGCAGGTGCCAGACAAGAGTGTGGCAGACAGCAGGTCAAAGGATCAGCAGCACAAATACCAGAGAGGGGAAGTTCTGTCCCATCCACTGTACCCTGCCTTGTTGGCACAGTACCAGCAGATCCATACCCTCCTACACTGTCATGGACTGTCTCCGGCACATACGAGGGTGATGCACAGTATGGCTTCACCCACCCAACATGTCACAGCCAATGTTTCAACAAGGCAGGGTACAGTGGCAAGGATGGAGCTTCCCCACTCTGGTATTGGTGGTGCCGGTCCTTTGACCTGCCATCTGCCGCACCCCTGTCTGGCACCTGACTATTAGGGCACATTCAACCATGCCATACCCACACCAGCATTGGTAGTTGCTGTATGCCACCACTCGGCAGGCTGTGCAGCGGGGAATGTAGCACTGCCCTAGGTACAGCCCTATCCACCAACTGCATTGAGTACCCTGCAGCCAAGGACTATCAGTACATTTCAGGGACTGCGCAAGCTCTGGGAATGCTGCCAGAGCTGGTGGTACCATGGGGTCTGGGACAGGGTCCCTGCATGAATACCAGGAAATACCATGTCTGTGAGTCAATACAACTGCCAAGGAACATCTGCCCTGTGCCGACTGTGTACCCTGCCTCACCTGCCATGCCCACACTACCCACTATGCCCTCCCAAGGTTCATGTTCAGTGTCCTCAACTCACAGGCTCCCCAACATTGCAGTTCTGGCGGCCTTGCACTGAGTTTGGGGGCTTGACAGGATGCTCCATCAAACCCATATGGTGTGCCAGCTCTTGGTGCAACACTCCACCTGTGGCAACTCAGTGGATCCTTGTTCTACTAAAATCCAGAACAGGGCCTTGTGCACCCAGAGTTTGCCACAGATGGGGATCAGTGAAATGTGTGCAATCTAGTGGCTTCTGAAAATCGATCCCAGGATTACATACAACATTTGCCAGTTTTTCATGTTCTTACTAAGACTCATACTGTACATCACTGTGTTCCTGTATTAGACCCTGGATGTTCTGTCATTTGATTAAAGGATAATATGTCAATATGCTATATTTCGTCACAAGGTAGCTCCTGGACAAGGCTCCTGAAAGACTCACAGCTGTATTTCTCAGGTGTGTTAATCATTTTAACACCTGTTCACAGGAAAGGTTCACTTACAAGAGCTCACTGTTTAAAATATCATATGGTCACAGGTCCTTTGCTTATTGTGCCTGTAATTTCAACCATTTACCTTTTAACATTTCTGCTGTGTGAAAAGTACAAGTTTCTAGGGCAAGTTAAAAAGCAGCTGACACCTTCAGAACAACTTTAACAAACCATAATATTAAGACACAGTTCAATTTGTACTTCACTTTAGTTCTGTATTCCTCCTCCTAATTGTTTATTACTGACGTCATTTGCATTAAAACAAAATCTTTGTTCCTGAAGAGTTCTTCTATTTCTGTTGTTTTTCCCCTACCTGAGGTCATAATGCACTCTTTGTGACTAGAGATGGGCGAAGTGGCTCCAATTGCTCCCGAAGTGGCAGCGGAGTGAAGTGGTGCAGAGTGCTCCACAACGTGAAGCGGAGTATCAAGGTTATTAATGGATAACGCCAAGTCCATTGAAAACAATGACTTTGTGTTACCCGCCTTCCCAAACCACTACTCCACTGATTCTTAAGGCGAAGTACATTGAAAACAATGTACTTCGCCTTACTTCACCTTACTTCGCCTTGTTTTTAAGCTCCAAAGGCGAATTTTGCAGTGATTCATTGGATTTCAGGTCACATGTGGGCTCTAGATTGTTCTGCACAGCCTCAGTTTGGGGTAGTGTGTGTAGGAAGCTGTAGGAGACAATCTGCTCTGAGAGCTCTCTGTGATTCAAAGCTTCTAAAAGCTGTTAAAAAAGCCTTTTTGAGTCATTTTTTTTGCTAAAACTTTAGTTCATCGATTATAGGAAACCCTCCTGTGCTCATATCATCGAGCGTTTATTGTTTGAATATGGATTCTGAATGTTAATGTACAACATTCAGTCTGTGTACTGAGAGACAGTGGAAGTGTACTTTGGGGAAGGGGTCTATCTCTGGTGTAGGTAGATTAACTTGGAGAAAAAGACAGTGCTTTCTGTTTTGGTGATATTTTTCTTGTATAACTGTGTTAATGTACACACAGTAATATTTTCAATAATTTTTGCCATTTTTTTTGCTGATTGTTGTGGTACAGCAGTGCATAATTTTAGTTTGTTTAAAATATGTGGTTATATTACTGAAGTTTTCAATTTGCTACGCATTACTTAGTGTGTGTGTGAGTATGTGTGTGACGCGTGTCATCAAATCAGACACCTTTTATTGTGCCTCAGAATTTCAGCAATGTGAACCTGCTATCCACTGCAGCTTTGTAATTTTTTGTACTTCTTTGTGGTATCTTTACTGGTACTCGTACTAGTGATTCTTACTGCAGCAGTGCAGTACACTGCCCCCCGCTGCCTGCCCCAACGGCAAAGATATTCTTTTCCAGATTTGAATTTCTCATGGTGAGCACTGGTTAGGTGTTGTGCCTTTGCATCTGCATCTCTTCAGTGCACAGCGCAATCTTAATCTGTCTGTACATTTGCATCTCTTTAGGGCCCAATCTCCATCTCTAACTTAAGTCACAGTTGTTTCTTTGTCTTCCCTTCAGAGTACTGGACAGGTGTGGTGCATAATTCAGCATGAACACTGTACTCATTAATATGCATTTTTAAGTCAGGACCATCATCAGGAGTCACTCATGTTACAAATCACGCTTTTCATCATCACGGTCACAAATGCAGTCACAAATTACGATTTACTATCACGTCACGAATCACAACAGTCATTTTTTTACTAGTTACTTGGATGTATTGTAAACCTGTTTTGTAGTATCTAGCCATGCTTCACCACCCACCATTGTACTCATTAATGAGTGTTTTTAAGTCGGGAGTTTTGTGCCACATATCATCGGGCCTGAGGAGTACAGCCTTAGGCATTTGTATTTCTTTATCATCACAGTGACAAACGCAGTCACAAATCATGATTTACGATTGTGTCACTTAATTACAACATTAATATTTTTACTAGTTACTTGGCTGTATTGTAAACCTGTTTTGTAGTATCTCCAGGCTTCACCACCCCACCATTGTACTCATTAATAAGTGTTTTTAAGTCAGGGAGTTGGACAGTGTCTGCAGTACATACACAGACTGGAAAGAATACTGCATCCATGCAGTTTAGCACAGTATACTTCCGCTGCTCAGAATACATACGGAAGACAACAAAAAGGGCATAATTACACAAGGGTCAGGGATGGTGGAGGAATACATTTTATAACACAGCAAGGAAGGTGTGGTAGGGCACATGGTGTGAGGGAAAAAAAACTAATGTGCGATCCCATGGTGATCCAGCAGCAGTTCCAGCATGGACATAATTTGCAACTGATGTCCCTCTATGTAAGAAAAATAAAATTTACAGAAAGAACAAATTAAGTAAAAAAGAGTACAGATAGAAAAGACAAAAAAATGTAGCTTTTAAAAAAGCTGTTGTGTCTAAATCGAAGTTTAAATCTCCTCCTCGTTCTGATCTCAAAGTATCAGCAGTCACAAAACACACTCCTCTCTCTCTCCGTCTGCACAGGAGAAAGTAAAAGTGTCTGCTTGTATGATCCACTTTCTTCCTGCCTAGCTAAAGAGCATGTGACATACAGTACTGTAAGCCATGTGATGTGTGGGGGGGGGCTTCCAAATCTGAAACACCAAGTGGATCACTTAGAATCATAATGAGGAATGTGAAGTCCATTAAAAACAATGACTTCGCATTACCTTGCATTGCCATTCCACCTTAACGTGAAGTGGTAATGACAAGGCGGAGTGAGCACTTTGCATTGCCCACTCCACGTAGCGGAGTGGCAACGCGAAGTGCCCACTTTGCGTTCACTTCACCAGCGGAATTTAAATTCACTGTTTCTCTACTTGTGACATCACAGTTACTCTCCTGGCAACAGACTGTGATGTCAAAACAAAGGATTATGATTTGAAGTAGGGAGTAAGCTATAGAGGCAAATGAACTGTAAGGGAACTCCAAAGGATAAAGATCATACAATCTGGCAAATGTATTCAGTAATAAATAATGGGGAACAGAAATATAGAGCATATATATGGAATGCAAGCTGAATTGTACCTAATTATTATGTTTTTTAAAGTTTTGTTTGATTTGTCAATAGCTTTTTTTCTTTTACATCTCTTTTTTCCTCACCTGCAGCCACAGTCCTGCCTTATTAATCCAGCCACCACTCTTCTTTCACCACCAACCCCGAAGCAGACGTGCCCAGCTGGCATATGCAGCTACAACCATCAAAAGGGGCCCCCCATGCCCCCGTGCCCGTTGAGGATCCAATACGGCACACACCTTATTCAGGAATCATCGGTCAGTGAAGCTGCGGCCATCAAGCTGCCGCAGACTATGCTGCCATTTTCTCCTTTTTCCCCTGATGGGAGCATGGCCATGCAATGACATCCATACACAATGTGCAGACGTCTGCCGTGCCCCCCAACTTGGCATCTGTGCATCTGCAGTACCTCTGGGTGTCCCAGGGACCACCAGAGCGTGGTGTGCAACCACCCGTTCCCAAGGACTAGGAGAGCTGTCATCGTATGCTCAATCTGTCTCCTCCTACTAACCCCAATGACCCGGCTCATTCCCAACCCAGGTTACTGGCGTGAGTGAGGTGTGGCATCCAGTGCCTCAACCCTCAGCGCCACCGGGCTGGCATGTCAGTAGCTCTTTAATTAATTTTTAAAAGAACATGCTATTTGTCAGTGCTATGGATAACTTTATAGTTTTGTAAACTGGTGAGTCGGAATGTCTAATACTTTGTTGATTCGCTTATGTGTATTTATTTGGCTGGTCACTATGAAAATGGGCATTGCTCATCAATGGATCAGAGTAACAAATAAAAATAGAATGACATGAAAAATAATAGCAGAAGGCCATCATTTAAGAGTTGTAGCATCAGTGGGAGACTGTCATGACAGAGGTCCACCAGGCGCTTGCAGTGACCTTAGCAGTTTTCATAGTGGTGACAGCCTAGCCAGCAGGTGGGCAGGGTGGTGCCCCATATGAGCCCCAGTAGGGCCCACAGCAGCTGACTGCCTTTATTTTGACATTGTTTTTTTGTTTTCTACATTTTGGTGTTTTGTGTGGGCACTGTGTGGTTTTATTGGGTAGGTTTTGCTTTGCCAGCGGTTAGCTGTCATTTATGTCTTTGGGCTATATTTGCAAGTTACACCACTGTTATGCATATGTTTATTAAAGCTGTTTATTATTTTATGATCTCCTGTATGTCATTGTGTCACTGGGCTGCCCCTTGTGCTGCTTTGTTTCTTCTGGACATCAACTGTAAGGTCTTCTGCCATCCATCTGCATTTGTTGTTCCTTCACCATGTTACATGTATGAACCATGGGTACTACTTTTGTGTGTGTTTCTGTATCGTGTCTCCCATATCCTTCGTTTGGTGTCATGAGATTCTGCTGTTGCTTCTGGTCTATAGCTGTCCATGTATATGCTGCTTTGCAACTCAGTGAGTGCAGTGCTCTGAGCTGCTATGTGCTGAGAGACTGCAATATATTCTTATCAGCCACACTTGCACTGTGCTCTGGGTTGCTATGCACTGTGTGCCTGCATTGTGCTATGTTATCATCCATGCTTGTGCAATGCCCTTGGTTGCCGTGCTCTGTGTTATCAGCCATGCTTGTGCAGTGCTCTTAGTTGTTGTGTGCTGTGCTATCAGCCATGCTTGTGCCTTGTGTGATGCTCTCGGTTGATGTGCTCTGAATTATTAGCCATGCTTGTGCAATGCTCTTGGTTGCTGTGCACTGTGTTATCAGCCATGTTTGTGCGATGCTCTTGGTTGCTGTGCACTGTATTATCAGCCAAGCTTGTGCAGTGCTCTTGGTTGGTGTGTACTGTGTTGTCAGCCATGTTTGTGTGATGCTCTTGGTTGCTGTGCACTGTGTTATCAGCCATGCTTGTGCAGTGCTCTTGGTTGCTGTGCTCTGAGTTATCAGCCTGCTTGTGAAGTGCTGTGGCTTGCTGTTTGCTGTATGCCTGGTGGGTGCTGTATTATTATCCATGCTTGCACAGAACTCTAGGTTGTTATGTGCACTGTGGGCTTTCTGTGTGCTGTGTTATCCAGCATGCTTCTGCAATACTCTGGGTTTCTATGTGCCGTGTGCCTGCTGTGTGTTGTGTGGTCAGCCAAGCTTGTGCAGCATTCTGTGTTGCAGTGTGCTGCCTACTGTGTGCTGTGATATCAGCCATGCTTGTGCAGTGCTCTGCGTTGATAAGCACTGTGGGTCTGCTGTGAGAAGTTTTATCAACATAGCTTGTGCAGTGCTATGGGTTGCATACACTGTGGGTCTGCTAGGCGCTGTGCTGTTGTCAGCCATGTACAGTATGTGGCACACTTTGGGGTTGTGCATGCTAGGCCAGTGGTATGCAGTGTGTCTCGTTTGACATTGTGCTATCAGCCATGCTTGCACAACACTCTGGATTGCTATGAGTATTGTGGCCTTCTGTGTGCTGTGTTAGCAGGATGCTTATACAGCACTCTAGGTTGCTGTGTGCCTGTTGTGTGCTGTGTAGCAACCATGCCAGATAACCACTCTGAGTTGCTGTGTGCCATTTGCATGTTGTGTAGCAGCCGTGCTAGTGTAGCACTCTGTGTTGTGTGCCACTGCTGTGTGCCTCCTGTATTCCGTGTTAGTGGCCAGAGCTGTACAGCACTTGTTACTGTATGCTGTGTGCCTGCTTGGTGCTATGTTATCACCCAAGCTTGCTCAGCATTCTGGATTGTTGTGTGCCTGCTGTGCACTGTGATATCAGCAATGCTTGTGCAGTGCTTTGGGTTGCTATATGTTGTGCGCCTGCTGTGTACTGTGATATCCTATGCTTGTGCAGTGCTTTGGTTGGCTATATGCTGTGTGCCTGCTGTGCACTGTGATGTCAGCAATGCTTGTGCAGTGCTTTGGGTCGCTATATGCTCTGGGACTGCTGTGCACTGTGATGTCAGCAATGCTTGTGCAGTGCTTTGGGTTGCTACAGTATATGCTGTGGGACTGCGGTGAGCAATTTTATCAGCAAAGCTTGAGCAGCATTTTGGATTGCTATGCACTGTGGGCCTGCTGAGCACTGTGTTCTTTGCAGTCATGTATGCAGTGCACTCAGTGGTATTGTGCATGCTAGCTCTACTGTGTGCTGTGTTATTTTCAGCATTATTTGTGGCATTGTTGTACACTGGCTCTGCTGTGCACTGTGGCTGACATATTCATACATTTTGTGATCATGCAATCTGGCTGTGGTCTGTCTGAATTTATCATGGAGCCACCTTTCATGCTATCTGAAGGCACTATTTGCCTTTTGTGTGATATAAGCCATGCTTGTACAGTGCTCTGGGTTACTATGCACTGTAGAGGTGCTGTGCACAGTTTTATCAGCAAAGCGTGGCTGCACTCTGGTTGCTATGCACTGTGGCCCTGCTGGACACTGTGCTATTTTCAGTCACATATGCGGTGCACTCTATGGGATTGTGCATGCTAGCCCTGCTGTGTGTTGTGTTATTTTCAGCCATATTTGTGGCATTGCTGTATAATGTCCCTGCTGTGCATGCTGGCTTGTATAAGGGTTTGACATGAATACAAATGCAACCTGCACGTGCGTATGCATATGCTCGATTGTGGCCGATTAGCCCTACTGTAATTTTAAAAGATGCTGTCATTTGCAACAAAATGACATGATTTGCAGAAAAAGTGACATAATTGTTTGAGGAAATTTCATGTTTTTAGATATAAAATTCAGACACAGTTGATCTAACTTTTGTATTTGCCTTTGAACACTAGAATACAGCAGATCTCAAATGGACCTTTTAATCCTGACTTATATCTACCCCAACACCGCCAGTGTTGGTGCTTAATATAAAAACATTTGCCACTTGGATAAACCGCCAATTTGTTTTTGTAGCCACCACCATTTTTGTTTCAGCCATTTTTAAAAATACTGATTTTATTAATTTATTTTTTAATTTATTTTCACTTTGGTAAGGTAACCGGACAAGTGCACAGGCACCAAGTGTCTTCTTCAGTCACGACCCAGGTGCAATTGCACAGATACTTGAGGACATACATACAAATGTTTGGGTGCTTGTTGCAGAAAATGAAACGTACACACATCGATTGAAAATTGCATACCTGATTACATACTTGTAGCACATAGAAAGCATAGCTGATTAATGCAGACACTACATTGAGTGCAGATGTGTTTGTTGTAAAACAGTAATGTTAGTCAATATTACTGACTTTAAGTGTTTTATACTGGTTTAAAATGCAATTACCGAGTTACACAACAGAGACTGTTAAGAACATAGACACAGTGGACCCGATTCACAAAGGGTGGCAAAGAGCTTGTGCCAAGCCTTGCATCAAACCCGGGACAGTGACCTGTGGTGTGCCACAGGGCTCAGAGCAGGGACCGTCCCTCTTCACTGACTTCATGAGTGACATGGCAGAAGAACTAGATGGAAAGGCTTGCCTTTTTTGCAGTTGAAATCAAAATCTGCAATAGGGTTGACACTCATGAGGGGGTGCAGAGAATGGGCAGGGATCTTGGGAAACTCAAGGAGTGGTCAGCACCATGGCAGTTAGGATTTAATGCCAAAAAGTGTAAAATCATGCATATAGGATGGGGGGGGTACTGGCAGCGACTACAGGAAAGAGATCTTGGGGTTATTGTATTTGACAACCTCAAAGTGGCAGGGCCATGTGACAAAGCAGTTGGTAGGGCTAGTGGGATACTAGAGTGCATAGGGAGGGGTATCTCTGGCAGAAGGAAGAAAGTAATGGTTCCACTGTACCACTCACTGGTGAGACCCCACTTGGAGTACTGTGTCCAGTTTTGGAGGCCACACTTCAGAAAGGACATAGACAGGATGGAGGCAGTTCAGAAGGGGGCAACTGAAATGGTGCAGGGGTTGCATTAGAAGCCCTATGAGGACAGATTGTGGGATTTCAACATGTACTCTCTGGAAGGGAGTAGGGCTTTGCAGGTGGCATGTACCACACAGTACAAGTACCCCATGGAGTAAACAGCGTGTGTGTGTGTGGGGGGGGGGTTCTTTCAAAAGAGGAAAAGCACCAGGACACAGGAGTAGCAGTGGGGGTGAGGAAATATTTATTTACTGAAAGGGCGGTAGATGCCTGGAACAGATTTCCAGCAGAAGTGGTGGGGGTGTAAACATTGTGAGGCTTCAAGCATTCATGTAATAGACATAGGAGTACATTCAAATAAACAGGGGGAGGTAGGATCACCAAAGACCATTTAGGGTCTGTGGGACAGATTAGGCAGAGAATATCTAGGCAAATTAGGTGGGCCAAGCATTCCTTTTCTGCCAGTATGTTTCAATGTTAAACATTGAATTGCATTCTATACATACCATATATCTTCTAACAGTAGCCACCATCCAATGCAAGCTACTCTCTAATAGAAGCTGTGGTGCAACAAGAGGCTTCTTAATAGAAGCTGCCCTCTAATAGAAGCCACAGCTTATAGTGGAGGGATGCCAACAGTAACCACATAGATTACCAGACTGAGCTTGATCCAGCAAGATCTGATTATCCTGTGACAGAGGCACATATGCCACTCGATTTTAAAGAAGTCTGACCTGCTCCACTTTCTCTCTCCTGTCTCAATCTCCCGCTACTGTTGTTTTGCTGGCACTCAGACACATTAAATAAAAACAGACAGGAAAATAAAAAACCTGAAACCTGAACCTGCTCCTTGCTCCCTCCCTCTTGCTTTGTACTAACACCACTCCACACTTTCTCTCTCCCCAACCGACCACCAGGCTCTCTCTGCTGACATCACTCTTTAATGCTCTCTGATTGCCCGACTGTGCAACATGCTTTCTCTTCACCTGATCCCAGTCCCTGCAACCTCTTCCTCCATTTGGCTGGTATGATAGTTGTTGGAAATAAATTACTGGTAATAATACCTGATACCTGATAGCGCCTTGTTCTTTTGCTTGATAGATCTGTGTCTGATAGCTTATTGTTCTCTTTGTCCACTGGTGATGGCCCACCAGGCAGTTCCAATAGAAGTTGTCCTCTAATTGAAGCCCGGTCGAATTCACATACTGTAATAGGAGCCGTGGCTTCAATTAGAATATATGCAGTACTTGCCGGCTTTATGGATGTCTTGTCACAAATATGTATCTCAAGACGGATTACGGCTTATGCAATATCACATTTTACACGACATGTACTATACCCCAGTAAAGTTGGCAAAATGGGGTCTTCTTGAATCAGAGTTGTGTACCAGAGGTTGTCAGGAAGCAGGCACACTTCTCCATACATTCTGGTGATGCCCTAAGATAATTCCACTGTGGGAGGCAATTCAAGCCAACCTAGACCCCATGCTGGGTTTGCAGGATTGCTTTACTCCAGACATTTGCTTGCTGGGCGACCTGTCCTCTATTAAGGTTAAAATTCGGAGATTTCATATTTCTATGATTGCATTAGCTGTCAAAAAAATTGTACTTAGGCATTGGAAGGATGTGGTTAGTCCTAACATACCAGGAATGGATTCATGAAATCCTTGCTAATCTTGAACTGAGAAAGCTATAGCAGAGTCTCCACAACAGGCTACAGAGATATAAGCGCATTTGGGATCCCCTTCACACCTTAAACATGCTTAGTATGGATAAATGAGTGGTTGGCAATTGTGTATTTTAATACAAGCTTCTTGTAATATGATATCATACTACAACACTGTCGTATACTGCTGTCTGGGAGGGAGGAGGGATGGGGGGGGGGCAGATCAAGTACTTTTTTATGTATATGCTATACATGCTATAATTCCTGTCCCCTGTATTGTGGAAAATCTGTTAATAAAGTTTGAATTGAAAAAAAAAGAAGAATATATGCAGTACTTTCTCTCTAGCAATGCTACTGCAGGCAGCAGTGACCATTAGTGAATGACAGGGAAGTGTCAAATTGCATGCAATTAACTACGCACTGCCCCCATCTCCTAAATTCAAAAACTCTAATAAATAATAAAAAAGTGCTGTGCAAGCACAAGCAAAACAATGAAATTACCAGTGGTGGTTTGGTTAGGCTAGTACCAGCTAGAGCTGTCCAACATGGGGAATTCTGCCAGCAGATATCAGGTGGTATGCAATTCCATGTCTGAAATACATTTTTCATTATACAATGGCTTCAAAAATAAAGTATTCTGATTGGCTGGCTGGCACCTTCTAGCCGTTGTATATCCTAGCATTACCCCATGTAAAAAGGTGTCAGCCACCAGTCAGCCACATCAGTAACTCCTCCTCAAATCACTCTGACCATCAAAACCTCAAGACTGGCTCGTTAAACCACCGCTGAGCCCTGACGCAAAGCGGAATTTCAAAATGGGCTACCATTGCAGAGTAACATTGCTCTGACCACACAAGCTGCAAGCCAACTAATAATATCACAGACTTTGCATTTCTTTTAAAATAAATGTTCAGCACCTGCCAGGGAACCATGTACACTACTCCAAACCACAAGCAGGCTAAACTCAGACCGCAGCTTTATGCTGCTCCATTCTGTGCTACACATGTTGTCCTCAGCTGCCTGCCCTGTAACACTAAAACCCAGAACTGCTAACAGATTGCAGGGAATCTCAGAGGTTTTAGTTAAAGTTTTCAAATGCATTAAATAGTTCAGAATGAAACTAGTATTCAGGCATTAGTCCACAGCACTAACCCCAGCGCCTACAGACCTGGAAGCTTGGGATTAGTGCTGTGGATCTGCGCCTGACTTTTCACTCTGGATACTGGTTTGTTTGTGATTTTTTTGCTGCATTCAAAACCTTGAACTTAAAACCTCTGAGTTTTTTGCCTCTACAGAGTGCTGCCAGTTCTGAGTTTTTCTGTTTCTCTTTGGCAGGCACCGTTCTGTATTTGATGATGCGGCTCAACCTGTTCATTTGCTTTTTCCTGTAACACTGGCAACCCTCAATCATCCCTGGTAATCTACTGTGTCCCATTACAATAATTTCTTTCAGCCTCCATTGAAGTGCTTTAGCTATATACATACATTTTGTCTAACCCCGATAGCAAACCTACTTAAAAAAAAAAAACTCAGCTGACAGTCCAGCTACATGAACACTGCTGCTCAGTCATTGTTCGTTGCTGTACACTGCTTGTCAGGCTGCCCAAGATGCTGTGTCTTGGTATGCTTATGTTATAAAAAAGAATTGTATCAAGCAGATGCAGACAAACGGGAATGTCTGTTTGTGTGCAGGGGAGGTCTGCCATCTCAGTTTTCCCTATCTGTGTCAGATACAGAGTGGGGGGGGTGGATCACCTATATATTCTACCAGGCAACGGGGAACTATTTTTCTAGGCACAGCAATATCATTTAAAAAAATATATTAAAACTGGAAAGAAAGTATTTTTCTTTAACTTTGTAATACAAAAAGTGAAGGGGGCTATTGTATAATAGCAATATCCCATTCCAGAGTGTGGGTGATGCTAGGATTTATCCACATCTGGTGTATTTTGCTCACTCGGCCTGTGGCTTCATGACTAAACAACACACCAGGCATGAGTAAATCCTAGCATCACCCACACACTGTCATGGTATATTGCTTAAATAAATGCCACATAATTCCAAAAGTCTTTTCTTAAATAGGGGGTTAGTTTCCCATGGTTTACGTAAATTGCTGATTCGTTTTCTGCAATTTAGGAAATTCCACGGCATTCCACCAGAAATAAAATCTGAAAATCTTGCACAGCTCTAGTGGAAGTAATGTTGTACTTAAAGAGCAGCTGATGCCGTTCAGATAATTGTAACAAAATACAATATTCAGACACTGCTCAGCTTATATTTCACATTAATTCTGTATTTCTCCTTTCCATTATTTATTACTGAGGTCAGTGGCATGAAAACAGGATATCTGTTTCTGAAGAGTTTATCTATTCCTGCTAATTTCCCTACCTGAGGTCATAATGCACTGTTTGTGACATCACAGTTACTCCATGGCAACAGATTGTGATGTCACAACAAAGGATTATGATTTGAAGTAGGGAGTAAGCTATAGAGGCAGATGAACTCATAGGAATAACGATCATGTATTCATGCAAATTTCTCAGTAGTAAATAATCAGGAGGATACAGCTATAGAATATACACAGAATGTAAGGTGAATTGTATCTAGTTATTATGTTTTAAAAGTTTTCTTTGAGGCCAGCAGCTCTTTAAGTTTACTTTGAAGCAGCCCCATGCCTGATGACTTCATCTACAGTGTGCACAGTGCATCTGCCAGCAATTGCAAACCACTGTACAACCACTGCAGCCACCCATACAGTACACAGTAATGAAATACAAATTCCAGTAAGAATACTATTCATGAGTATCGCTGTGTTCTGTGAATGAAAGATGCAATACTAGCCAAATAAAGAAGATTATGATAAGGTGAAAGGATAGAAGAACTGCCCCTTCATTTCATTGCCTCTTAGATGAGAATGAAACATTGAGTACCCCATGAAAAGGAAGAAACTTGACTTCTGCTCCCAGGCACTGCACCCCTCCTCCAAATGACAGTGAAGCCCACCAGAATGAAGTGCAGTGTCAGTTTCCTGCATTACGAAAGGGATTGACTCCCACTGAAACTGCACTGTTTCCTGCAGTAACTTTGCTGCAGTAAGCTAACGCTCTGCAAATAATATTCAGTTCCATCAAAAGGAATCTGAATCTGAAAAACCATGAAATTCCTAGTGAGCATCATCAGTTAAATACTGCCTAAAGTCCATACTGGAAGAAACACCCATTTGAGATATGTCATCATTATCACTGCTGCTATCATCCAAACAGACTGTGGCTGATGTTGCAGCACTAGCAGGTTGAGGATGAATGCAACATTTGTGTTGGCCCATCAAACTCTATCTTACTTTCAGATAATTGTAATACCAAATTAGAAACTGTGCTGTAACCTATGTCTTCTTCAAATCTGACCCTGGCAGTGGAAATGAGGATGATGATGACTGATACAGCACAATGACAGGTTATTGATTCTATTACTTTTGTGACTGCAGAACATATAGTTGATATAGTTCTCAACCAATTCAGGTGTTATTGCTTGGATATATGTCACTTAGCATTCATCTGGCTCACAGCACAGAAGAGTGAAGTCACTTGCTCTGATGAAGGAGGATTTTCTTTTTCACAGATATTTTATATAAAAACAGTGTATCCTTTACCGCAACTGTTGTTTTAGGGAGAAAGGGGATGCATTTGAAAGAGGGTTGTGAAGAGTGGGGGATTTAATTGAAAGACTTAAGTCTGTGATTCAACGGCTGAAGTAACAGCCACCCTCCACCTGACATATTTAAACTCTTCCTTCCTGCTTCATTCAGAAGCATTTTTTTTTGTAGCCGAGGCTCTGTCCAGCCTCTCTGGGCCTGGCCTTTCCTGGCCCTGCTCCCCACACTTTCTACTGTGTTTGTCTCCTATCTTCCTTGTGTTTGGAATCTGCTGGCTGTGTTGGAGTCTCGCCTGGTTTGTGCTTCTCTGCTGCTGGATCAGTATTTTGTCTCTGGCTGCAGTCTGTCTGTGCCTCTATCTCAGTTGTTTGTTTCTTCCTCCTGCTCCAGTGCTTGTGTTTGCTTCTTTTTGGTAGGAGGCTTTTCTAGTTCTAGCGCCTCTTGTTTGCATTTTTACATTCTGATGCATTGCTAATCAGGCTCTCATTTCATTTTATCATACTTTCAGCAATCTCTTTTAAATACTGAATGCTCTTCCTCCAAATTGTTGCGCCTGTAACTTATAGCTGCATCAAAATGTTTTCAATTTGCCCTGGGCCCCTTCCCTGCCCTTACGTCTGTGGGATTCCCAGGCTACCCCCTTTTTCTATACACTGTTTCTCCAAGTTACCTACCATCCTTACCCTTCTGAGGGTATGGCCAGCCTAACACAGCTTACTCTGTTTTTCCCTTGCTTGTACAAGCTGTTACTCCACCATACTGTTTACTGTGATGCCTGTAGATCTTGCTTGTTACCTTTTCCTCAGCCTGTGAAGCTTGTAATTGAGGGCTTTGCTGGCCCTATACCTGTTAACTCTGCTGACCTTGCTTGTATGTTACTGTTACTCTACCTATATTGTTTTGTGATTCCTGTTGTTCTTATATGTTAACCTGTTACTCTGCCTGATGTGCTTAACTATACCTTGTAACCTCCCAGGTTGCACCTGAAAATAGGCATTTGACTGTCTAGTGTGCTTACCTGGTTAACAAAAGCAAAATAAATCTGTACTTGTTACCTGTGTGCTCTCAGTTTCAATGCTGTTTCCATGCTGTAGCAGTCCCTGTGCTTATCATCTGAATTTTTTACACCTATCTCACTCAGTAATTGCTCCCCTTAGTAGCTATAACTCTGTCTTTCATTCCTCTGGTTGCTCTAGCAGTGTCATGCCTTACTGTTTTACTCCTCACTCTCATGTTTGTGTTATTCAGGCTCATTCATTGTTGTTTCATACTTTTACCAAACCATATTATTTATTATTTAGATTTTGTTTACCAGGTAAACCCACTGAGAACGGAGGTCCCTTTTTCAGGGGCAACTCATCGTACACCACCAACTTTACATTAGGTACAGTATACAGCTTCAAAAATGCATATACAATTTGTACAGGAGGTTGGGTAACAGTAAGGCAGAGACAGAGAGCACGTAGCAAGTAACATATTCAGAGAAATTGCATTGCCCAGGGGGAACATAAGTCCATGGGTCATTCAAAAAGAACATAACACAGTTTGTACAGAGGTAACAGTTAATAGATGTTAGTTAGTACACAGGAGCCAAGGATTTGTAGGTAGCCATATTTCATTAGGAGGGTAGGGAGCTTACCTAGTGGTTGCAGCAGCAGTGGCTCAGTTCAAGGAGGTAGACTTTAAGACCAGCCTTGAAAGAGAGAGAGAGAGTTTGTCAAGCAGGAAGAGGGAGCGAGTTCCAGAAATGTGGGCAGTGAACTGGAAGGAGCTTCTCTTGATTGGTGCAGATGGGATATGTTCAGGAGTCGACTGGAAGTAGACTGGAGGTTGCGGAAGGGGACTTTAAGGGTAAGCAAGTCACGTTGAGGTGGGTGGTGAATGGAGAGGAGTTTGTAGGAAAGGCAGGCAGGGGAAAAGGATAGTTTAAGCCTGAGTGTCAGCCAGTGCAGGTCCTTAAGAGCTTCAGAGTGATGCCTCCTTGGGGAGGAGTGGGTTGCGAAGTGAGCAATGTGGTGGTAGAAGGTGGAGAGCTTGGTTAGCTCGGTCTCTCTGAGGGACAGTAATAATGGAGAGCCGTACAGTAAAGAGGAGAGGAGGTTGCAGTTGGCAATGGTTCTACGTGCTTCTCCAGAGAGGGAGTTCCCAAGGTGGTATAGCAAGCCCAGTCTCTGGTGGATAGTTTTTGTTAGGACATCTATGTGGGGTTTGAAGGTTAGCTCCTGGTCAAGGGTAACCCCAAGATACTTAAACTGGTCAGCAACCTCAACACACATTCCTCGAGCTGACATTATCCGGAGAAGACCACTACAGTCTTTACCCAGTTGCCGGGTCCCGAAGAGGACAGCTTTTGTCTTATCCTCATTTAGCTTAAGGTGGTTGGCAGTGAACCATGTTTCAAGTTTTGCCAGGCAAGCTTGAAGTTCAGTTGTGATGACAGAGGATTTGGGGTCACTGTGGTAGATTACAGTGTCATCAGCATAGAGCATTAGGGCTGCAGGGTGCACACACCGCTTCTATGTCGCTCACAAACAGGGAGAACAGCAGGGACCTAGGATGGAGCCCTGGGGTACCCCAGCGATCACAGGTTTGGGGGTTGATTGGGTGCCCTGCCAGCAGACTGTCTGAGTTCTGTTAGTCAGGTAGCTTGTGGTCCAGGAGAGAGAGAGCTGATCCATGCCAAGTCTTTGAAGCTTTGAAAGGAGCAGTTTATGACTGACCATGTCAAAGGCCTTGGAGAGGTCGATGAATAGTGCCCCCGTTGGGGTGCCTTGGTCCATGGTGTTGAGTATGTCGGTTGTCAATCTGACTAGGGCAGTGTCCGTGCCATGACCTTTCCGAAAACCATGCTGGACCTTGGAGAGGAGTAAGTGTTGTTCCAGGTAGCCTTGCAGCTGATTGTAGACTAATCTTTCAATGATTTTTCCCTGAGGACAGAGGAGAAAGATGGACCTGTATTTCTCCACCCTGTCCCGGGTTCCTTTTTTATGGACTGGAACTATGGTGGCACCTTTCCATTTACTGGGGACTGTCCCTTCCTGAAGGGATCGGTTAATGAGTAGGGCTACGGGGTAGGCAATGGCTGGTGCTGCAGCCCTAAGTAGGCGAGGCTGTAGCTGATCATTCCCAGTAGATGATTCAGGGTTAATTTTGCAGAGTAGTGGTAGTACCATGCTGGGGTCCACAAGTTTCAGGTGGAATAATGGTCGAGAGAGCACTGTGTCAGGGTGGGTGAGAGGAGGAGGTCCAGGCACGGGAGGAGAGCAAGCAGGGGGATAAGAAAAAGATGTACTGAACGCTTCAGCCACCTTAGAGGGGTCAGCAGTAGGTGTGTTCCCGGCTATGACTGTAACACATTGTTCCTGCATGCGACCCTTCACGAGGGAGTTTATATAGCCCCAGAACTTCTTAGGGTCACTTAGGTTGCCCACTTGGAGGTCTCAGAGGTATTTTGATTTGGCCTGTTTTGTGGCTTGTTTACGCTTGTTGCGCAGGCACCAGTAATTCTCCCAGTCAGAAATTGTGCCAGAGGATTTGTAGGGCCCCCATGCCTTGTCCCGGAACCGCATGGTGTGTTTTAGCTCCGGGTATAGCCATTTATGGCACTTTCCCTGAACCCTTAGTTTTTTCCAGGGGACATGACAGTTTGCTATGCCCAGGAACGTCTGGGAAAAATAATCAAGGGCTGCGTCTATAGTGGGAAGGGAGACAATAGACTCCCATTCCACCTTTAAGAGGTCAGCGCAGAGGCCTGCCGGTTCGAATCTGCTGTAATTTCTTGCAACGATCAGTCTGGCAGCCGCCCAGGAGGTTTATTGGACCAGATGCAGTAGAGGGCAGTGGTCACTCAAGGAGTCTGACATGATTCCAGCAGTCAGTATCCGAGTGGGGTTGAGTAAGTGCCCAGTCAAGAAGCTTAATGGTTTCCGGTTTTCACGCTCAGCCTGGTTGACATGTTAATCACTTGGGTAAGGAATGCATCAAGCAATGGAGATTCTTTGTTCGAGGAGTTAGGGGCAAACCTGTTGAGGTTGAAATCCTCTAGGAGGATTTTCTCCCTTGGGGGGAGTTGAAGAGATGGCATTGGTAAGAGATTCAAGGGAGGGGGTAGCAGATTGAGGTGGGAGATAGGCACATCCAATATAGAGAGGCTTTGTACCTCCGAGGACAAGTTTGAGAAATAATACCTTGGCCTGAATTCAGTCCAATGCTTGGAGGTCAATCAGGGTGGCATTCAAGGGGGACTTCGGATAGATTAGGACTCCCCCCCTTTTTTTACGAGTCTGTCCCAACGTATGGCTTGATAGCCTGCTAGTTCAACTTCATGAGGGAGAATGTCAGGCTTTAGCCACATCTCAGTCACAGCTAAGATGTCTGGCTTGTAGAGTAGGGTCCAGGCCTCGAGGTCAGCCATCTTGTGTCACAGGCTCCCAATGTTCATGTGAACCAGTCTGAGCCCCCCAGAGTTTGCCCAGGAGGGGGTGGTAGAGTCACTAAGCACGCAATTTGGAGAGAAAGGGCCAAGGTTGGATTAAATATCTCCCCCGCGTAGTAGTAGAGTGCTGGACAGAAGGCCCACAGAGGGCCCAAATCCACAGTAGTCTGTTTCTGACTTCTACCCATACTGAAACTTCAGACATTAATTAAATTAGCTCTTTTTTGGGGGGTTCTACATTACCAACATTACAGCTGCTGTTTGGTCTCATGGTGCTCAGCTTGTGGATTCCCTGTTATTCCTACAGTGGGGGGCTGTGATGTCACAGTGGGGCATCGTGGCTCCATGTAGCAGGAGCATGCTTTTATGTAAGCTATATGATTTTGCCTGCTCCTTTGCCTACATGGCTTTTCAATTATTCATGTATAAATTAGGCCCTGGATCCCCAGCCTGTAGTTGACGTCTCTGGAGCCTGTATTCAGCAGGGATAGAGTGATCCTTAGAGCCTATAAAGGTAAATTCCTCCCTGCCGTCCTGTGTTTTGTGGGGGTGTTAGCCCGTTGATGCATTGCATCAACTGCCCCACCCGCTCAGCCACCCTCCCACCCAGGGGCGTCTCTAGCTTTATAGCCCCTCCCAGGTCATGCGACTGTCGGCTCCTTTTACTAAGTGTCCACTTTCCCCTTAGCTGCTTATATCCCCTGGCCACTAGGAGTCACTGCTGCACCCTCTTTTTTGCCAGTCTATCCTACTCATCCTCCCTTGCCTCTCTGCTCTCCTTGCCCTTTTACCTGACTTCCCATGCTACTTCCTCCCTCTCTCCTGCCCAGGATCAAACCTAGCACCCTCTACAGCAAGGCAGTGTCACTACCACTGCACTACGACAGCTTCCCCTGTAAGTACACTGCCATTTACATCCTATATCCTTTCTCACACTGCCTCCATATACACCCATCTCCACCATGGCCATCTTATCCCCCTCTCCCAGTGATATTCCTCATGCTGTTCCACATCCTAGCCCTCACTCCTGTTCCACCCCCACACCCTACCCACCCCAGCTCCCGCACCGAGATTTCAACACACCTCCAACACTTTGTTCCTCATGCCTCCCCACCCCAACCCCTCCCGCCACCCTTCATCCACCCTGCCTACTGCCCCACTCTGTCCATGTTCATTGCTACCCACATACTCTCCCTCCCCATCCCTGTTCTTGGCCCAAAAAAATGCCCATCCAACTTCCCACGCCCGATGTTCCTGCAAGAAACTCTGACTATTATTGCTCTGGTCCCTGCTTCTACTCATCCTACTTATGTCCGGCGATGTTCACCTTAACCCAGGGTCCCCCTCACCTGCCTCTCCCAACCACTCCAAAGCTGATGACCTGAAATTAGCTACTATTAATATCTGCAGTCTGCAGAAAAAATTTAACTCCCTCCAAGTCTGGATTGCCCAGCACCAGCCTGATATACTCTGCATGGCAGAAACATGGCTCTCTAAAAATAGCCCAGATGCTGCCATCTACATCCCCAGTTACTCAGTCTTCCAGGCTGACAGGTGCAGTAAACGTGGATGGGCTGCGCCATCTACCTACGTGACTTCCTGCAGTGCCTTGCCCTCCCCCAGCCCACCTAGACCACGGTGCCCAAGCCCTCACTCTGCAAATAGCTGTTAACAAGATCTCTGCTCCCCTTCTAGTTACTGTAGTCTACATCCTGCCTAGGAATCAAAAGGCTGTCTTTCTCACTCCCCTTGACTGTCTCTCTCAGCTGCCCCCTAAATCTAAGTGCCTAACACTTAGAGACTTCATTGTTAACTGGCACTCCCTCTCAGCTACCCCACTTACGGATACCATCACTGCAATGGACTTCTCCTAAGTGGTCTCCACCCCCACCAGGCTTAACCCTAAAACTGGTACCGCAACCCTGCTCGACCTGATACTCTCTAACCACCCTTCCAGAATCTCAAGCTTAACAGTGCTTCCCAACACCATGAGTGACCACTCCCCTGTGACCTGTGTCACAAACCCACTCAGCAGGTCAGCCCTCTACTCCCAAAGTGCCAACCTCCAAGCGCAGTCTTGTGAACAGTTAACAGAAACAGGGTGACCCTCCTATTTGTTTTGTGGGTTTGAATCAACCTTTGATCTCAAGTCTTGAAGGGATTCAAACTGTGAACCTCTTGTTAGCGTACCCAATGTACAGGCTCAGATAATTCTGCTCTTCGGGATGCCAGATATCTTTCACCTATGGGCACACATAACCAGGTGTCACAAATGAACCCTTAAAACTCTATTAAAGACCTCAGAATAAATTCTTACCTTTTCCCAGTTTGGTAAAACCAGTAAGCTTTGTGCAGTGTCAGCTTTAATCATGTATGCTTCCCTTGTCAAGAAAAAGAAATTCAAAGGCACACCAAGTAGTCTCTAAAGTAGAGGTTTACTTCAAAATAGATAAAAAAAGTAAAATGTAAATACAGAACCATATATCACAAAACATACAAATCACTTAAAACAAGTTTAAAAGTGCAGACAAAATCTCCTACCCCAGTACTCTTAGAATTGTCTTCTCTAAGGTATTCTTATCTCACAGTGCTGTAGATGTTTCTTTTTCAGAATCCAAACATTTGTGTGTAAATGGAAAACAGACCACTGTTTAAAAACTGGCTTTGTCAACCTCTTTGCATGCGGTCACCTAGC
Organism: Neoceratodus forsteri; assembly: GCA_016271365.2. NCBI lineage: Eukaryota > Metazoa > Chordata > Ceratodontiformes > Ceratodontidae > Neoceratodus > Neoceratodus forsteri. The sequence continues at coordinate 601,273,291 of CM057456.1, read as the reverse complement.
TCCTCCCTATCAGAATATAAAAAAAATATATCTATGCAAAACAGGATGTCTTATCAGAGGTAAATTAACATTCTGTGACCTCAGCAAAACTCTTTTTTTTTTAAATGACTTTCTTTGATCTATGAGCAGCTTCCCCTTTCCAGGACATCAAAAGGTTTGTTGTGTCTCTCTGCCAGATCTCACAGAAGTGCAACATGCTTTTGTATCACCATGTAAATTTTACTGTGTTTCCTTTGAATGTTATAAAAGTTTATGATCTATAGTTGGCAAGCTGCAATTAGTCACATAAGCAGGAGATGCTTCATTTAGTCTCTTCTAGCCTGTAATTATCTCTTGGCCTTCCAGGTAACACCTATTAACTAAAACCTGGGAGGGGGGTTGTTATTCCGCAGACTGTCAGCATCTCTCATGAGAGACATTCAATAACACATTTTTATGTTACAAAAAGCATAGGTTAATCAGAACCAGCTGTCCAAGTGTCACAATTTGTATCTGGTCCTGTAAAATTCCAACCCCCCCAAACTCATTTTTCAATGGTGTCTTAAGCCAGGCATGCTCCAGCACCTGAAACTGAACCTCAACTCCCTAGACTGGTCACCCATCCATAATGCCCCTGACGTCAACGTGGTGCTTGACCACTTTATCTCTGCTTTCTCCGCTGCCTGCATCAAATTTGCCCCTTTTGTGAAATGTGTCATCAAGGGTCACTCCGCCCCTTGGATTACCCAGACCCTCCTGGACCTAATGCGCCTTCGTGACTTCCTGTGGCAACATGCCCTTGACTCAGGCAAACCAGTCAATAGACAAAACTATCGGGCCATGAGAAACAAATGCACTTGGGAGACTCGTAAAGCAAAGGCAGACCACTACAAGTCCTCCCTCACCTCTACCTGGGGCTCAGGCAGAAAGTTCTGGGACAACTTGAAATAACTAAATGGCAAACCCGTGTCATCCCCCCCTCATTGTTAACAATGGCACTGCTGTCTCAGACCCCAAACACATAGCTGATATCCTAAATACCTCCTTCTCCGACCTCAGTGGGATACTTCCTTCTCACTTCTTCGATCCTCCCCCACCCCAAGCCACCGCACCCCACACCACCCCACCTTTTTGCTTCAAGACGGTCTCCCCTTCCAAAGCCAGGCCCTACCTGCTAAAGGCCTTAAGGCATGCCTGTTACAGCACTGATTCCCTTGACCTCAAGCTTCTATGCCTCACTCTCAACACCATCCTCTCTCCCGTCACCTCCATCATCAACCACTCCCTCTGCCTTGGGACCTTCCCCTCCATTTGGAAGGCTGCTGTCATCACACCAATACACAAGGGTGGGGACCTCTCCAATGCAGGCAACTACCGGCCGATTGCAATCCTCTCCCCACTCTCTAAAGCCCTGGAAAGAATCATTTCTGACCAATTGACTGAACATCTCACTAAACACAACCTGCTCTGTAAGCAGCACCATGGTTTTCGCCAGGGCCACAGCACCACTTCTGTGTTGCTGGAGTTCGCTACCCCCCCCACACTCTGCACTTGACAAAGACCATCTTGCAGGGGCAGTCTTTGTGGACTTGTCGAAGGCATTTGACACAGTCAACCATTCCCTCCTTCTATCTGCACTAACCAACACTGGTCTCTCCCCTGAAGCCACTAGATAGTTCACCAACTACCTCTCAGGTGGAACTCAGCAGGTAAAGATAAGCACTGCTCTTTCCTCATCCCTTCATGTCAGGTCCAGGGTCCTGCAGGGTTCTATCCTCGGGCCCCTCCTCTTCAGCATATTCCTCAACACCCTCCCCACAGCTTGCTCTGGGCATCTGGTTTTCTACGCAGATGATGCTGTACTGTTCACTTCCCACTCAGACCCCCAACAACTCCAACTCCATCTACAAAAGGTCTTATCCAAAGTGAAGTCCAAGTTCACAGAACACTGACTCATCCTAAACTACAAAAAAACAAAAGTGATGCTTTTTGCTAACCCCCAGAATCAACATAAGGACCACACCCTCAGCATCCTCAACTCCAAGTCTCAACCTCTCGACCATGCTACATCCTTCAAGTACCTCAGAATTCACTTGGACCCTGCTCTTAACTTCCACACTCACATACATCACCTCTGCACTGTCGTAAATACCAGGATTGGCTTACTACGCTGGGTCAAACACTACCTCTCTCCTGAAGCCCTCTGTTTTGCTGTCTCTTCCTCCGTCCTTGTCCTCATCGACTATGGGATCCTAATCTACAGTGTGGCTGATACCACATCCCTCCAGAGAGTTAGAATAACCATCAACAAGGCCTGCCACCTTATACTAAGCTGTGACCGCTACACTCACACATGCTCCCTCTACCAGCAGTCCACCTGGCTCAACTTCGACAACAGATTCAAATACCACACCTGCCTCATTGGCAAAAAGATCACAACTGGGCTATCCCCTCCCAGTCTCGCTCCCCTCCTGACGCCTGCTCCCCAAACAAAAATCACCCACCACTCTGTTAAATCCTCATTTCTTGTCTCTCACATCCGAACGTCACTCGGTCAGTGAACCTTTGCTTACCGAGCCCCGCTCTGGATGAATGCCACCCCTCACCCCATTACATCTGAGCCCAAACTCGGCCTTTTCAAAACCCTCCTCAAAGGCCACCTCCAGACCATCAATGACTATGACTGTCCTTAACCCCCTTGTTCATTGACAGTGGACTCTCCTCCTGCTCCCTCACCCTAGCCACAGCTTTATTTTACTAATTAAGAGCAACCCTTACTCTCAAAGTTCCTGTTGAACTTGACGCTGTCAGGTCTATTCCCTGGCTACGACTTACCCTTGTCCCAATGCTTATCTACTGCAAAACTGCACTGTACATACTGTGAAACATTTGTATCCAAACTGTATATGTTGACCTAACTGTTGTACTCGACTCTGTCAGACCTGTATCCTGACTGCGACTGTCTTTGTTCCAATGCTTATCTACTGTAAAATATTATGTACCCAAACTGTATATGTTGACCTAACTGTTGTATACTTGTCTATTGATGTGGTACTTTTGGAAATGAGTCTCTGACTCAAAGACTGTAAACCTGAAATGTTCAATAAATAAATAAATAAAATACATTAACCTCGCAGCCTGCATGGCTTTCAATGTATTCATTGCATTCCATTACTGCATTGCAAATGCTCCTTACTGGAATAACTTAACTCCACCTTAATGGCATTTAAGGTATCCATGCCAATCATATAAATTTTCTATTCATGCTGCGACCATAGCAATCACTGCTAAATCTCATCAATTCAATTATGCTAAACCTTATTGATTCAATTAGTGGTATAACAGCCTCTCACTACTTAAGAAAAAAATTCTTACCATAGTAAAATTGTTTATTCCAGGGGATCTCCTAGTAGAATTAGACAATTAGCAGTCAGTCCAGAGCTTCTGACTATCCCTGGAACTTTCATTTAGAATGTATGCAAATTAGATAATTTGGAATGCATCATTCCAAACTTCTCCCTCTAGGTGGCATCTAACTGCTAGATTTTATTTTGTAGATGAAAACAATAGACTATTAAATAATTGTAAGTAAAACACCCTTAACAATTATACCCTTCCCTTAAAAAGGAGGATGGGTTCCAAACAGGACAAAAGAGACACAAAAAAGGAGAGCTAAGTATCCTAGCCATACTTGTGTGCATTAACAAATATATGAAAAGATAAGCCAATGAGTAATGGCGACCTTATAAACTCCTATTGCTGAAACTATTCAGGTTATGTAAGGTGAGGTATGGAATGGGAGGTTAAATCCTACTAGGAGATCCCCTGGAAGAATCAATATTACTATGGCAAGCAATTTTTTCTTTAAACCCCAGGAATCTCCTAGTAGTATTAGAAAATTAGCAAACTACCAAGCAGTACCTTTGGAGGTGGGTACAGAACCTATTTGGGGAAAAGGTTCTGCAATACTGCAGTGCCAAACCTAGCATCAGTCTTGGACTAGACATCCAGGCAGTAGTGCTTTGTGAAGGTGTGGGCTGTACTCCATGTAGCTGCTTAATAGATTTCTAGAAGGGGATGTCCCTAGCAGCTGCCACAGAGGCAGCAGTTCTACAAGGGGAATGTGCCCTGAGGCCTTGTGGTGGCTGTTCTTCAGCCTTAATGTAGCAGAATTGGATGCAGGATACTATCCAATGTGCAATCAACCTCTTTGAGGCAGGCCTACCTTTTCCTTCTTCACCATAGGTAATGAAAAGCTGTGAGTGGGGATTACTGAGGTCCTTAGTACATGTAATGTAATAGCTGAAAGACCTTTTTAAAACCAAGCTATGCAGTTTCAATGCACCTGAACTGGATTTGACTGTGAAAAATACAGGCAGAGTGATGGACTGATTCAAGTAAAACTCAGTTACCACCTTTGGAAGGAACTACCTGTTTGTCCTAAGGACTGCTTTGTCCTTATGGAAGATAATGTAATTAGGATCAGAGCAAAGAGCTTGGAGCTTGCACACCCTTCTTGCTGAAGTGATTGCCACCAGGAAGTTTTCCATGTGATATATTTCAGGTCAGCTGTAGCCATTGGCTCAAAGGAAGGTTCCATGAGTTTGGTTATGCACAAATTCAAATCAAAAGGAAGTACCGGTTCCCTAAGAGGAGGGAACATATGTGCCAACCCCTTGAAAAAAATTTCTATAAACTGCTAAGGGAACCTTAAGGGTGTCAGGCCTGAGGCCTAGTGACTGCAAATACACCAGATAATCAAGCAATGTGGGCAAATCTGCCTTAAGGGGACTGATTTTCTTCGACATGCACCAGATGGAAAATCTTTTCCATTCTGAAAAATAAGTCTTTCTTGTGGAAGTTTCTGACAGGTTAAACTCAGAAAATTCTATCCCCCCAAGAAACAAGCTTTCAGGTGAAGGCTCTCTAGGTTCAAAAAAACTATATACCCCTGAACAGCTGTTAGAAGATTGGGTCTCTGGGTCAGATGAATGGGTTGTTTGGGGGACAGGATGAGCAACAAAGGGTACCATAGCTGCCTGGCGGAATCTGGTGCAACCAGTATCATGGTTACAGACTGACTCCTCAGCTTGAGACGGTCTCTCAACACCAGTGGAATTGGAGGGAAGGCCTAAAGAAATTTTCATGTCAAATCCAGGGTCAGTGCCTCCATGGGCACTGTGCCCAAGGAGGGTGGCCTGCAGCAGTAAAGTGGAAGATGGGGATTTTCTTTTGAGACAAACAGATCTATTTCTGGGGTGTCGCAAAGCCTGAACATTGTGCCCAACACTTGCCTGTTCAAGGCTTACTCATGATGATCTTGGCTGATTCTGCTGAGTGAATCTACCAGTGTATTGTCTTTCTCTGGAAGATGAATGGCAGACAGATGCACTTCCAGGCAGTACACTAGGGACCAAACTTTCATGGTTTCTGTGCACAGTCTTGAACATCTGGTACCCCCTTGCTTGTTGATATACCACATGGTGGTTGTGTTGTCTGTCCTGACCTGGACTGACTGACCCCTCTACTGAGGGGCAAAGGCCTTTAGGGCATGGGGGACTGCTCTCAACTCTAAAAGGTTGATGTGCAGTTTGGATTCCAGAGAAGACTAAATTTCACTGATTTTTGGTCTCCTGTACGTGCCACCCACCCTAGGAGGGAGGTATCTGTTGTTAGGACCACAGTGACATGCTGTTGCTGAAAAGGGATGCCCTATCAGAGGTTGTCCCTTTCTTTCCACCACTGTAGGGCCAGTAACAGTGTTCTTGTGGCTGTCACAATCTTTGAAATGGGATCCCTTCTTTGGGACCAACGGGATCTGAGGTGATACTGAATATCCCTCATCTGAAATCTGGAGCCTGACACTACTGCAGTAGTTGAGGCCGTGTGTCCTAGTAATGCTAGGAACTGTCTTGGAGTTCTGGGCTGGCCTAAGACAAAGGAATTTCCTAGAGACAGTAGATTTTACACTCTCTCTTGTAGGAGACAAGCTTTTCCCTGAATAGTATCCAGTTCTGCTCCAGTGAACTCCATTGGCTGAACTGACTCTATCTGAGACTTAAGAGCATTGATAAGGAAACCCGGTGATGTCAGGGTACTTTGGGTCACCCTGATAGAATCCTTCACCTGCTGGTATGAATTCCCTATGACTAGCCAATCATCCAGGTAAAGAAATGCACTGATTTCATGCCTTGTGAGGTAAGTTGCCATCACTGACAGACACTTTGTGAATACCTGTGGGGCAGAAGTGAGCCCGACAGGAAGTGCTGAGAACTGGTAATGATCGAGGGAAGAGAGAACATTATATACTTTCTGTGGCAAGGTCTGAGTGGATGTGAAAGTAAATGTCTTTCAGATCCAGAGATGCCAGCCAGTTTCTTTTCCTTAGAGAAGGAATAATGAAGGCTAGTTTTACCATTTTGAGCCTGGGCTTTGCTAGGTGTTTGTTTAGGTATCTGAGATCCAAGATTTACCACCAATTTCCATTTTTCTTTTTGGTCAGAAAGTATCTTGAGTACATGCCCTTTCCCTTTTGGCTAAGAGGGACTGGCTCTATTGCCCTGGCTTGCAGGAGCTTTTGTATCTCTAACTCTAACAGAATGGTCTCTACTGGAGATGAAAGCCAGAAAATCCTGCAGCCCTGGAATTTTGGAAACTGAATTGAAGACAGAGATCCTGACTCACAACCTCCAGTACCCAGTTGCCTGTGGTAATGTTTTCCCAGTGTTGGGAGTAGTGAGCCAACCTGTACCCTATTGGGGGGGGGGGGTGGCCTGATCTGTGCAGTCAGGGATTCTGTCTGAATTGTGGTCTGGGAGCAGAAGCTGGGCTGGTTCATCTTGTAGACCTCCTACCCCTGCACCTGTAATACCTTCTGACCTGTGTGTACTCCACAGGCATAGAGTATGAGGTATATGACCTGGGGTAGTACCCCCTGCCCATACCTCCCCTTCCTGTGGATCTAAAAGAAGTGGAGGACCTTTCTCTTCAGGAGTTACTCCTGTAGGTGATTTTGTACTCCTCCTCCTTTTCATGTATGCCTCAGTTTTGTCACCTAAAAGGGAATTGTTTTCGCAAGGGAAATCCATAGCCTTTAACTGAGTGTCTGGTGTAAGGTTTGTTGCTCTGAGCCAAGCAAACCTTCTAAAAGAGACTAACAGGGCCAACATCTGGATGCAGTGTCATTTGCATCCACAGCCATGTGAAATTGGTACTCTGTACCATCTAAAGCCGTTCTGGCAATATCTGCCATATCGTGTGCCACATCCCCCAGAACTTTATCAATTAAAGCCAGCATGGAATTCCATAGGACTTTCTGGTACTGAGCAGCATAAGCCATGTAAGCTGCCTGTCAGAGGAGAAAGGAAGAGCCCAAATAACCTTTCTTCCCCATGGCGTCAGTTTTTCTGGATCTTTGTCTGGTGAGTGAGATGTCACGGGTACTTTCGCTTTATCACAGGCTGCAGCCTGTATCACACTCTCATGATCTGGATGGGTATACAAACAGTCAGCAGAACCCCTATCCAGCTGATATTTTTTCTCCATCTTCTTGTCTACCCCAGAGACAGAGGAAGGTGTCTGAAGGATTTTAAAAGTAGCCTTTTTAAAGAAATTGTGATTTGGAAGAATCACCTTTCTGTGGGAGTCAAACCCTTCATATCGAAAAAAAATTCTGCCTCTTTCTCATCATCCATAGATTCCAGTGAGGTGAGGCCCAAGGTGTCAGCCATTTGCCTGAAAAATGGGATGACAAATCATCATGCCCACGAGGAGGGGAAACAAACTCCTGGTCTGAGGAGACCTCTGGTTCAATTGATTCCCCTAGATCCAGTTCCTCCTCTTCCTTCTCGTTGTACACTTCCAGGCCTTGGTCAATGGGCATATGCCAATGCCACAGTGACATTTTGACAGCGAAATACATTGCAGTGGCAGGTCGCTGTTGCCGCTGTAATGTACCAGTGGGACCCTGGCACTGCTTTCTCCAGGGTTTGCCCTTCCCCAAATCAGCTCTGACCTGGAGTTGATAATCCTTAGATACGGGGGCTGCAGGGCAGAGCCACCTGCATGGGGATTCAGGGTGCAGACCCCAGAAAATAACCATAAGAAGTTTCAAATGATTTATGCTGACCGCAACTCTGCGGTCGCCATAAACTGTGAGCTGTAGTGTCACATCGAAAAATGTTGTTGCCGTCATGTCATGGGAACCGGTAGTGGGATTTGAATTGGTAAACCCAATATGGAACCTGTAGTCTGTAGAGCGTGTATAACTTGCAGGATTCCAGCAATTTCCTCCGCGGAGGGTATTTAATCCTTGTCTTTTGGGAGCTCCTTTGTTTTTTCAGCAGGAGGTGCAACATGTTTTTCTTTATATTTCTTTTTGGCAGGCACAGACTCAGGAGCTTGCTCAGTTGTTCTTTTGTGCTTAGCATGTTCAGATCCCTTTTCAAGAATTTTGGAGTCCGAGGACTCTTTAGAGGAGTCTTTTGAGGGTCTCTCCTTTATTTTGGAGTGAGATGAGGAAGGACCCTCTTCAGTCTGCTTTGGTGACACTTAGGTGGGAGCAGAAGCCATTTCCTCTAATCTTTTGGCTCTCTTTTTAATAGTTTTTGAACAAAATGTACTGCACACTTCACAGTGAGAGAAAATATGACTGGGACCCAAGCATCCAATGCACAAAACATGGCTATCAGCCTTTGCAAAGATTTGAAAGCACTTTATATAATTTTTAAAACCTGTGGGCCTCGTCCTCTTTTTAGGTCTGTCTGACATGCCAAAAGTCAGGAGACTGTAAAAAAACTTCCCCACAAAAGGTTTCAAAACAAATCGCTGTCAGTTCCTATGTAAATAAATGGAACCACAATTTAGTACAGTTTGCTACAGTTTAAATGAAGCGCGATCGGTTCCTAGCTAGAAAAGGGAACCGATCGCAAGCAGCACTCAATGCCTGAAAATATGAATAAATATCAAATGAAATTGGTTACTAGGTAAGAACAGGAACCTATCACAACATAAACTACAATTTTAAATAATAATACTTCAAAAAAAACAAAGCATTAGCGGTAGGAACTGCAACAAACTGTGTTTTTAATTAGAAAACTCAGTTCCTGTGAGCCATGAGGGAACTGCTCAAAATGAGCAAATAATACTCACAAAGTTAAACTTTACAAATAAAACCCCTAGAGGCAGAGTATGAATAAAAAAAGTGAAGAAATACCACTTTTAAAGTAAAATAAAAAGTCTTGCAGTGAAGCTGCTGTGCAGCTCTTGGGGGAAGTCTTGCTGTCTGAATGGAAAAATTGAATCTGGCAGTTAGATGCCACCTAGAGGCAGAAGTTTTGAATGATGCATTCCAAATTCTCTAATTTGCATCCATTCTAAATCAAAGTCAGTCAGAAGCTCTGGATTGACTGCTAATTGTCTAATACTACTAGGAGATTCCTGGGGTTTGAACCTCCTACCTTCTATGTCACCATTAATTTGGCTTCCTTAATGCAACTGGTTGGCTTGCTTTCCACTGGTTTTGCTCATATCAGCCCTGTCAACAACACCTCTTGATGTAGAATTTAAGATTTCAGCTACGAGGGATGGGGCCCTCACTGTATGTATTGTATTGCTTCTGGATCACCTGATTGTATGTATTGTATTGCTTCTGTTCCCCGGGTCACCCCTGAAAAAGGAACCTTCGTGGGCCCAGTGGGCCAACCCGGTCATCAAAATTCAATAAATAAATAAATAAATATTAAGTGTTCCAATCAGTCAGTCTCATCAGTCAATTGTATCAGTCCATTGTATCCGTCAATCATCCTGTCCGGCATACCAATAACTAACCGATGGCTGCTGGCTTTGTCCAGCCTCCGCATACCTAGCACTTCAAAGTTGACTGTATGCTCTCATTTTTAAATCGGAGGCATGACAACCATGACCACTACTTTCTATGGCTCAGGGCCTGCCCTGCAGCCGATGGTCTCGTTCTGCACCCGAAGTCTGCAAATTGAGCATGAAAAATGCGGGGTGGCGTCCTTCTCATCTGTCCTATAGTGGGAATGTCCTTGCTCTGAGCAGAGATTTAGCCATGCAGCTCTATCAACAACACCTCTTGATGTAGAATTTAAGACTTCAGCTACGAGGGATGAGGCCCTCACGCCCAAGAGCGCTCCTTTAGCTAGCCGAATTGGGTTTGTCAGTGCCTTCTATGCTATTCTCCCCATGACCACCTCTGGTTCACCTGGTCTGTTTTTAGTTGGTAGGCTGGCTGAGTGCCTCAGTGGGCATTGCTCTACTCCTCCCAACATGGGGGTCCTGCTGTCGCTTCAGAATATCCATTGTTGCAGAGGACTCTCGCAACCCTTCATGACATTCCTGTTAGAGGGATCATGAGAGCTTTTCACCAAATTGGAATATTTTCCTCCCCTTGGATTGGGTTTCTAAATTGCAGCAGCAGAGACGTCACTAAATAAAACATCCTTAGCCTGGAGGGAAGTTGACCTAGGCCTTGGATCCTCAAAGGTTTCCTTCTCAATGAGACTTTTTCCTCTCCTCATTGCCAAAGGTCGTAATATCTAGTTACTTTAGTTGTAATTCCCTCAATTACTTAAGTAGGTTTCCACAGTTATTTAAGTAGGTTTCCACTGTTGGATGGAGATGGAAGGTGGCCCTTCTTTGCCATTGCCATTGCCTCTATCCTTGGGAAGTCATGCCTTCTCATTATGATTCATTCAACCTATGTTAAAGTTGTTACTCTTTTCAGTTTTTTTATTTATTTATTTTAGTCTTTGGTAACCGGTTAAGGCCTAATAGGCACAAGTGCCTGTTTTCAAGGGTGACCTGGGAGCACTGGCGGTTAAGTGACTTGCTCAGAGTCACACAGTATGCAAGTGATAAAGCAATGGGGCCAGATGGGGTGCACCCCAGGGTCCTTAAAGAACTAAGAGAGGTGGTGGCTGAACCTCTGGCTATCCTGTTTAGCCAATCACTGGAAACAGGGAGGTACCCAAAGACTGAGGACAGCAGATGTAGTCCCCTTATACAAAAGTGGGAACAAAGAGGAAGCAGGAACTACAGACCAGTCAGCCCTCATCTCGGTAGTGGGGAAGATCATGGAAGCACTACTGAAGGAGAGATTGGTGGAACATCTGGTTGTCAATGGACTACAGGACCCAAGGCAGCATGGTTTCACCAGGGGAGGTCTGTCAGACCAACCTCGTTGAATTTTTGACTGGGTGACTAGGAGGTGGATCAGGAGGGCAGTGGACATGGCCTATCTGGACTTCAGCAAGGCCTTTGACACTGTGCCACATAGAAGACTATTGCACAAACTGGGGAATATGGGTGGTGGGCAGGACAGTAGTGTGGTGGATAGGTAACTGGCTGGGTGGCAGGACACAGAGGGTGGTAGAATGGCTGTCACTCCACAGAGGGAAGAGTGACCAGTGGGGTACCACGGGGATCAGTGCTGGGACCGGTCCTATTCAACATCTTCATCAGTGACATTGTGCAGGACCTAGAAGGCAGAATTTCACTGTTTGCTGATGACACAAAGCTCTGTAACAGAGTAGACACACCAGAGGGTGTAGACAGAATGAGAAGCCACCTGCAGAAACTTGAAGAATGGTCAGGGTTTGGCAGTTGGAAATTCAATGCAAAGAAGTGCAAGATAATGCATATGGGGCACAAAACCCTGGCACAATATATCAGTTGGGGGTGAGGATATAGCATGCACCAAGCAGGAAAGGGATCTTGGGTTATCATCTCTGATGACCTCAAGGTAGGGAAACAGTGTGACAAGGCAGCAGGTAAAGCAAATAGGATGCTGGGATGTATAGGCAGGGGCATCACCAGCAGGAAAAGAGGAGTCATAATTCCACTATACAAGACACTAGTGAGGCCCCACCTGAGTACAGTGTACAGTTCTGGAGACCATACCTACGTAAGGACATAGACAGGGTAGAGAAGGTTCAGAGGAGGGCAACAAAGATGGTGCATGGATTGCATCACAAGTCCTATGAAGACAGGTTGAAGGAACTGAACATGTACTCCCTGGAGGAGAGGAGGAGAGGGATATGATAGAGACATACAAGTATCTTACAGGGAGGAACAGGGTGCAGGAAAACACTATTTTTAAGCGAAAAGATGTTCCAGGACTAGAGGGCATGGGATGAAGTTGGAGGAGGACGATTCAAAGGAAACATGAGAAAGAATTCTTCACAGAACGGGTGGTGGACAAGTGAACACCCTGCCAGAGGAAGTGGTGGGGCTGAAACAATCACGGATTTAAGAACGCATGGATAGACATAAAGGAATTCTGGAGGTCAGGGGTAAGGGGCAACAGACTTCTAGGAAAACAAACTGAACTTACAAGCTCAAATGAGCAGACTGGGTGGGCCATAGGCCCTTATCTGCCGACACTGTCTATGTATCTATGTAAGTGGAGGTTGTGAGAATCAAACTCAGATCTAGTCTGCTGGATGTACCAAGCTCATTCACACTTCGTTCCTCTTACCTCAGTTATCTCTGACCATTACCCTTATCTCTGCTGACCTATGTGTAGGTTCAGCTCTCGATACCAGCTCATTACCTCTGCAATGCTTTCTGATCTATTCTCTTTTAGGGCTTTTCCTAAGCTACCTTTAGCCTAAGGGAATCCTTCACATAGCACTTCTAGGGGTGGAACCCTCCTCCAGGTTTTCTTGCCTTTGGCATCCCTACAGGGTGATATTTCTGAGGCACAGAGAAGCGAATGGCCACAACAGCATTTATTCAGCACGTTGTATAAACACAACACCACACCAAGTTGTGTAAGCACATTGAATTGAAAGGCTTACGCCTGTAGTTCAATGGCTGAAGCAACAGCCTCCCCACCTGACCTATTTAATCTCTTCCTTCCTGCTTTATTCAGAAGCATTTTTCTTAACCCACCATCATCCCCCCCTCCTCCTCCAGCTGCTAGCCTCTCTCCTCAGGGCCTTTTGCTAAGCTACCTTTAGCCAAAGGGAATCCTTCTTGTGGCACCTCTAGAGGTGGAACCCTCCTCCAGGGTTGCATACATTACATACATTGCAATACATTAAACACAACTTTGCTGGGTGAACTGGAAAGGAAGGAAGGGAGGTGGAAACAGATGGGGGATATAATTGTAAACTGTGTGGCATGATGGGAGGGATTGGGTGAACATGGACCAGAAGGTGGGTGGAGTTCTTTCTTTTTTAAGTTTTTTTTTTCAAAATTAAAAATTGACAGCAAAGTTGGTGCAAGGTTAGGAAATTTCATGAAGCTTTGCAAAGTGAGAAGTTCCCAACTTCGGTGATGAACTGGAAATTCACTGCATCTCTCCCAGGTCCATGTGGACCTTGGAGAAGATCCTTATGGGTATTGTGCCCCTTAGGAACATCCCTAATTCAATACACGACCTCTTCATGTCCCAGTAATTTGAACTTCCCGTCGCGGTGCAGAAAACAGTCAGCTCCTCCATCTAGCTTCAGTGCTTGGCTATGGATCATACTCATGTGACCAGTACATCATCCAGGCAGGCAAGTCACCTTATCTGCACTAGCACTATGGTCCTGCAATGTGTCGCCAGTGATCCTGCCTCTTTTACAATGGTATCCCCTATGAATCCAACATTATTACTGTTCTAATCAGCCTTTTTCTTTCTCCTCCATGGAAGGTCATATACATAGCTGAGCAAATTTTATAGACATGGATTTTAGAGGATGAACGGTATGTTCTACATAGATTTGGGGTTAATGCCCCCACAGCACATACAGTATACCACAAAGCTGGCAGTGCAAGCAGTAAACTGTTGCACTTCAACTGATTCATTAAAAGTGAAGTGCTGGAAAACTTTGCCTGATGCTGCCAATTTGCAAACGTTGAAGTATCCACAATTGTAAAGAATGGTTGGGAGATTCCCCATTCACGTGCTTATACATTGTTACTGGACTTGAAGTGAGTATAATCTCCAAGTTAGAGCCTCTGCTATGAGTGATACAAGGGGTAGTAGAAATTTCCTTTGAGAGAATGGGGTCATTGGTAAGAATGTGCAGTCTATGTTCAGTGTTAGATAGATACAAAGATGTTGATAGCAGATAAGGGCCTACGGCCCACCTAGTCTGCCATTAGTGCATGTAATTTAGCTTCTTCAAGCTTCTGTAGAACTGGGTTGACCCCTTCCCCCGACTACCAGGATCGCCCTATGCCTATCCCATGCATTCTTAAATCCTGTAATAATTTCAGCCCTCATGGCCTCCTCTGGCAGTATTGCATTTGTCCACCATCCTCTCCATGAAGAAATACTTCCTCATGTTCCCTCTGAATCTCCCTCCCTCCCTCCAGTTTTATCCCATGTCCCCTATTCCTAGAACCCCTTTTCTGTTGTAAAATTGTGTTTTCCTGCACCTTGTTTCTTCCCGTTAGGTACTTGTATGTCTCAGCCATATCCCCCCTCTCCTCCAGAGAGTATATTTAATTCTCTTAGCCTGTGCTTATAGGTTTTGTGATGTAATCCTTACACCATCTTGGTTGCCCTCCTCTGAACTGCCTCCACCCTGTCTATGTCTTTATGTAGCCAAGGCCTCCAGACCTGGACACTGTACTCAAGGTGCAGCCTCACTAATATTCTGAATAGTGGAATTATGACCTCCATTTTCCTGCTGGTGATACCCCTGCCTATGCATCCCAGCATCCTGTTTGCTTTACCTGCCACCTTGTCACACTGACTCCCTACCTTGAGGTCTTCAGAGATGATAACCCCGAGGTTATTGCAATCCATCGTGAAATAATCTCATGTTTGCTGGCAAAAGTGGCTGAGGGATTCCCCTCCCATTTCTTTAGCATTCAGTTGCAATAACTGGCTTCTGTTCTGTCCAGTTGTGAGGGTCTGTCAAGGGCTCTATCCAAGATAGAGTCTGCATAGCCTCTTTCTTTAAAATTATTACTTTGATTGGAAGGTTTAATAGCTCAAGTTACCTTCTAAGCAACTTTTACAAAACTGTGTACCCTTTAATCAGACTCCTCAACCTATTTGCACCCCGACAAAATAAAGCAATCCCCTTCAGTACCGCCTCTCCCTCCAATCCTTTCTCTCAACTGCTGTCCTGAACTACCTGTAAGTCAAACAGATATTTACTGCCCCATGTGTCTCTAGAGTCTCACCTGACTGGAAATGTTGACATCACCATACCTCTCAACCTTTTGCCTCATAAATCAGGGCCAAGGCTTCAAAAAATCAGGGACAAATACCCCAAATCAGGGACACATCTTAAAGATTGGTAATAGTCACTCAGAAAGCTGGTAGAATAAGGAGATTAGTGTAAGATGCATTTTCTGGAGAAGAGCAAGTCTGTAACTTTCATGTTTGACATTATTGTGTGCTTACAATCTCCTCATTTAGTCATAAAAATGCAAATTTTACAAGGGCCGTGGAAAATTTTGAGGCAAAATCAGGGATGTTCCTGAAAATCAGGGACAGTTGAGAAGTATGGACATCACTGATAGACTCAATAAAGTGATGCTTCTCCAAAGACATGGTAATCAGCAGTATATTATTGGACTCATCTGGTGTCTGAAAAAAAAAATGTGCCCACCACCAGGGCAGACAGTGCTGTAGGCAACAGATCTTTTACCACAGTGCTCATCCACCACCACAACCCATCCAGCAATACAATCTGGAAACAATAAAGGAGACCTACAGTATGTTAATGATGTGTGTGAAAAAACATGGAAAACATACATTTAATATGTTGACTTGCACAGTGCCCACTGGGGAAGGCTTTGAATGTAGCAGCATTGCTTTAAACCAGTGTTCCCCCATTTCTGCGTTACACACATCTTACATAAAAGAAACTTCATCCTGAACTCCCGAAAAGGATCAAGAAGGGACTAGCTAAGGCAATGGCATGCTGGTCGAAGGAAGTAAGCAAGGGTAGGAGGAGGAGAAAGAGGCCACTATGGTCGCAAACGTGGCTAAGGCAGTAAGGGAGAAAAAAACACCTTTTAGGAAGAGCAACAAGACACAGATGGAGGTCGAGTGGAACGTATATCTGGATAAACATAGGGAGGCAGGAAGGAGGGTGAGGGCAGCCAAGGTACAAACAGAAGAGAGGATCACCAAGGAGGTCAAAAAAGGGGATACAATTTTTGTTCACAAAGTAGGCCTTGCACCATCATAGAAACAGATTTTGTCAGCAGGAAAGGACCTTTCATTCTATCCTGTCTTCCCCTTGTCCCTAATTATTCAGTCACCACTAACCTAACTTGGTCATAGGTACTGTTGCTCAAATAGTGCTTCCATGGATCCGACTGTGATCCATTAAATAGCGGCACTATCCAAGTGGGATCCAACCTGGGATATGGTCAAAGTCAGAGGTCGGATCCCAGGTCAGATCCCACGTTATTCAACATCAGATCCAGAGAACCAACACCAGATAATGCGGGATCCAACCTGGATCGGGGGGTCAGATCCATAGTCAGACAGCGCTGCTATCTGACTGGGTCCCATATCCTGCCAAACAGCAGGCATTTGGTGGTATCCTAATTGCTGGGATACTACTGAGTAACACTAGTCATTGGTGTCACTTCTTCCCCCTGTTCTCTACCTAATATGCCCCTGTGCCTATCCTGCACATGCTTGAAACTCCCCACAGTCTTTGCCCCACACCACCTCCAGCAGTCTATTCATTATCCACCACCCTTCCGCACATATCTCCTGAACTTCCCCCCTTAGCTTCATTACATGCTCCCTTGTTCTGGCGCCTTCCTTTCTCTGAAATAGTCCCTCTACTTGCACCTTGTTCACTCCGTGAGGCAGTTACAGGTTTCAATCATGTCCCCTGTCACTCTTCTCTCATCCAAGGAGTACATTTTGACTTTCTGCAGCCTTTCCTTATATAGCTTCTCATGCATCCCCCTCATCATTTTGATTGCCCTCCTGTGTAGCACCTCCACCCTTTCAATGTCCTTTCAGAGGTGCAGTCTCCAGAACTGTACACAATATTCCAGTTGTGGCCTTACCAACGAGTGATACAAGGGTAGCACCACCTCCCCCCTCCTGCTAAAAATCCCTTTCCCAATGCACCCCAGCATCCTGCTAGCCTTTTCCATTGCTTTGTCTTACTGCCCAGCTACCTTGAGGTCATCAGAAATGATGACCCGTTGGTCTCTTTCTGACTTGGTGACTATAAGCTCCACTGACCCCATCTTATACACAGCCTTTAGATTCCACAGCCCTAAGTATATAATCTTGCACTTTTTGGCATTGAAACCAGCTGCCATTCCCTAGACCATTCCTCTAGCTTCCTCACATCCCTTTCCGAGTGTCAACTCTGTTGCAGATTTTTGTATCATCTGCAAATAGACACACCTTACCCCTCAAGCTCCTCTGCAATGTCACTCATGAAGACATTAAAGAGGACAGGTCCCAGCACCGAACCCTGTGGAACCCCACTAGTCACTCTCCTATCGCATGAGTGGCTACAATTTACCACCACCACCACCATTTGCCTCCTACCCCTTAACCAGTTTGATACCTAGCTTGTCACTTTCTCCCCCCAACTAGCCTCATGTGTGGCACACAGTCAAAAGTCTTACTGAAGTTCAGATTGGCCAGATAAACCATGCCCACTGCTCCCCCTTGATCTGTTTTCCTGGTAATCCAATCAAAGAAATCTATGGGATTAGTTTGACATGAACTTCCCCTGTAAAACCATGCTACCAATGGTCTGCAGCCTTTTGCCTCCAGATGCTCCACAAGACTCTCTTTTAGTAATGTCTTCATTAACCTCCCAACCACTGATGTGAGACTGACTGACTTGTAGTTGCTAGCGACCTCCCTACTGCCACTTCTTTGCAGAAGGACCACATCAGTCCTCCTTCAGTTCTCTGGAAATTCCCCCATCTTTACTGACATGCTATAAAGTGCTGCCAGAGTGGTGGCCAGTACTGTGCTCAGTTCCTTTAGGACCCTTGGATGAATCCCATCCAGGCCCATTATCTTATTCTCCTTTAAGGCTTTCAGTCCCTTCCTGACCCTCTCCACCACAAATGGACCTGTGTCCACTCCTGCCTCTCCCTTGTGCTTTACACAGCATGTTGGTCCTGTCTGTCCCCGTCTACTATAAAGGCTTGGAAAGACTGGAGCTCAGTTGTATGATCATATTACAATGATTTTATTAAATATTTATAACAGCTTTGCACTTCACACACCAGCCAGACAAGACTTTTTTCAGGTACATGAGTGAAAAGAGGAATGCAAGGGTTGGGATAGTGAGGATCAGGAAAGCACAGCGGGGACTGTGCAGAAAAAGACCAAGAAAAAGCTAACATTTTAAATTAATACTTCTACTTGTCCTTCACAGTAGAAGGTGGGATGGACCAACATGTATCAGCAGGCACTGGGGGAATGGAGGAGTGGAACAAGTCAATTTTTGGAGGAAAAAGTCTGAAGGGGATTGAAAGCTCTAAAGGAAAACAAGGTGATGAGGCCAAATGGGATTCACCAAAGGGTACTAAAAGAAATGAGCAAGGTGCTAGTCCCCCCTCTGGTAACACTATTCAGCACCTCACTGGAGACGTGGTTGGTTCCAGAGGACTAGAGGAGGGCTGATGTGGTCCCTCTTTACAACAGCGGCAGCATGCAGGAGGTTAGCAATTAAAGGCAGTCAGTCTCACATCAGTGGTGGGGAAATTAATGAAGATCCTGCTGAAGGATGGACTGATGAAACACATGGAGGTAAATGAGCTGCAGGAACCCCAGCAGCACGACTTCACCAAGAGCAAGTCATGTCGAGCAAATGTCTTAGATGTCTTTGACTGGGTTACAAGGGAGGTGGATTAGGGCAGGGCAGTGAATGTGGCCAATCTCAGTTTCAGTTAGGCCTTTGGCACTGTGCCACACAGGAGGCTAATAAAGAAACATAGTAGCCTGGGGGGGTTGGAGAAAAGGTGGTCAGATAGGTATAAAACTGGTTTAAGGATAGGAGTCACAGGGTGGTGGTAAATGGCAGACACTTGGGGGATGGAGGAGTGTCCAGCAGGGTGCCACAGGGATCAGTAATTAGACTTTTACTCCTCAATGTCTTCAAAGTGACATTACTGAGGAACCAGAAGGGGTGATGTATCTCTTTGCAGATGACAGAAGAATCTGCAACACAATGGACACTCAGAAAGGTGTGGAGAGAATGTAAAGGGATCTGGGGAAACCAGAGGAGTAGTTTAGGGTGTAGCAGCAGGGATTCAATACCAAAAAGTGCAAAGTTATGCACCTGGGGTGGGGAAACCCGGAGCTGTATATAAGATGGGGGTACTTACAGTTACCAAGCAAGAAAGAGATCATGGGTTAATCATATCTTATGATCTCAAGGTGGCAGGGCAGTGTGGCAAGGCAGTAGGCAAGGGTAATGGGATACTACGGTGCATATGGGGGAGGATTTCTAGCAAGACAGACCTGAGAAAAGTGAGGGAGTGGTCATAGCTATGGCAGCTGGGTTTCAATACAAAAACAGTACAAAATCATGCACCTGGGGTACAGAAACCCAGGGGTGGTGTATAAAATGGGGGGGGGGTATTAATAGTCACAAAGCAGGAAAAAGACTTTGAGGTTATCATATATAATGACCTCAAAGTGGTGGGGCAGTATGACAAGGAAGCTGGCAGGGCCAGTGAGATGCTTAGCTGCATGGTGATGGGAACCACCAGCAGAAGGAGAGAGTTGGTATTACCACTGTATTGATCTTTGGTGAGACCCCACCTTAAATATTGTCTCTAGTACTGAAGGCTGTACCTCTTCAATAACATTGACAGGGTGGAAACAGTCCAGAGGAGGGCTGCTAAAATGATTTGGGGGGTTGCACAAGAAACCATATGAGGAGAGGCTGTTGGAGCTTAATATGTACTCCGTGGAGGAGAGGAGAGCAACAAGGGTCATGACTGAGACGTATAAGTACCTCATGGAGGTGAAGAAGGTGCGGGAGGAGAGAGTCTCCTCAGAGCAGAAGGAGCACCAGAACACAGGGGCATGCAATTAAGGTAGAGGAGGGGACGTTTAAGAGGACTGTAAGGAAGTACATCTTCACAGAAATGGTGTTGGATGCCTGGAACAGCCTTCCAGAAGAGGTGGTGGGGTGAAGAGATTGGGGAGCATCAAGCATGTGTGGGATAGGCACATTGCATAATAAGTAGGGGAAAGGAAGGAGGAAGGGACACCGGCAACTAAACAGAGTCCAGGGTATAGCAACAGGCAAGGAAAAATAGGGCAGACTACATGGGGCTACTGGTCCTTTTCTGCTGACATATTCTATGTTTCTAAATTAAATCCACTGCAGCTTCTGCTACAGGAGACTATTGTATATCTGCACTGCCCCAAATCACCAGGAGGCTTAATACCCATCCTTCCTGAAAATCTTTATTTAAATCCTTGATTAAACTTCACACACATTAGAGAAAATCATAAATACTGGTAACAGACAGTGGATACATGGTGATTTTCCACAAATCTTCAGGGCTCAATTGCCTATTTCTAACATTTTCAAAGCACTATATTTGGTTCACACTCAGTCATTCAGTCCCAGCGGGACACTGCTGCTCCTCTGTTGGAAGATGGGCACCAGGTATCAACTGTCTGGTACCAGTATTTATGTTTTGCTCTAATGTGTGTGAAGTTTAATCAAGGGTTTAAATAAAGATTATCCAGAAGGACAGGTATTAAGCCTCCTGGTGATTTTGGGTAGTGCGGATATGTAATAGTCTCCTGTAGCAAGAGCTGCAGGTGGATTTAATTTAGAAGCTTTAAGTATTCCTTTTCTTTTTCAAATAGTAAGCTTTATTGAGCTTTCAACAGGAAAGCAAACAGAAAAACATTAAAAAACAACTGTGCAGCACATTGTACATTCAATTAAAAAAAGAAGGCTTTGACCGCTCCATCAACATTCAGTAGAGAAATGTTGTTAAGTTAGGTATTTATGCACTTTATACTGGTAGGCCAAGGCCCATACTGATAATCTTGAGGTTGAGTGGCAGGGGCTGATTCCAGCCATAGCTGGTGGAAGGTGGGGAGTCCCTTGTGCTAGATGTTGAGCAAAAGAGTGTCCAATATGCCCCATCTTGTTCAGCACAAGTTTTATTTATTTCTCAAAGTGAACATACCAATTTTTCCATTCTGAGTGCATCCAAGGTAGCATTATGCCATTCCTGAAATGAGAATAGGATCTCATTCATCCAATGTTTTAGAATGAGTTTTTTAATCACGGCTGCAATTACAGCAATATGAAATTTCCTCTGGCCAAAAACCGTATCTAAGTGTAGCCCAGTTAGGCAGATTTCTGCTGTAAATGTTTGTTCATTGCCTAGCAGGGGGTCTAGCCTGTTTCTGATTTCCATCCAAGGGGGTTGTGCTTTTGTACCATCCCATAAAATCTGTTTAAGTGTACCCCTGTAGAGTTTGCATTTGGAGCAGATATCTGAGTTTAGTTTTTCCATTTTATGCACATTCACAGGGATATAGTAAAAATTGTGATTGATTTTGCATTACATTAGTTTAAGGCTATCGAGCATGAGAAATCTGTGATTGCTTGATCCCCATGCAGCCATGATCTTTGGGTCTGTTAATTCAGTGAATTCTGTATTCCAGCATGCAGAGAAGGAACTACCCTCTGGGGTGGTCATCATCAGCAAGCTCTTGTAAAGTAAGCACATGGCATGACATTGGGTGGCCAGCTCTGCCAAGTCATCCCATCTGGGAAATTGCTCAAGCCGCCATGGTTTAGAGCCTAATGCTCCTGCCAGCATATGCTGCAGCTGGAGGAATGGAAAAATTGGGACAGTGGATGGGGCTACTGCCTGTCTCAGTTTGTTGTAAGTTATAAGAGTGCCTCCCTCAAGGTAGTCACTGAGGGTACCCAGCTGTGTTTGACCAGGAAGTTGGCAGGGATCACCTTTTGTTGTATTTTAAAATTAGTGTTCCCTGCCAATGGCTGGGTTGAATCAAGGACAGGCCTTGTTCCCAGCAGTTTGTATAGTTGCTTGCTCACCTGTATAGAGGATCCCAGCATGATGAGTTTTAGTGCAGGTGGTACTTTTGCAAAAGGGGTACAGAGCAGGACACTGAGCCTGATTTTGTTTTGGGCAGTGAGGTCCACCTCCATGGTTTTCCACTGTGGGGGTATGCACCTTGGGCTTGTACTTCTGAATGATTCCTTCACCACAGAAATTGGGTGGCTCAGGACACTAAATACAGTAATAAAGCCAGAAATTTGGCAGTTTTAGCCCTTCTTGGTCCCTTGAGCATGTAAGCTTGAGGTAGCACCAGCTGGGTGTTTTGCCATTCCATAGAAAGAAGGAGAGGGTAGCCTTTAACTGCATAAACCCTCAACCCTCACCATAACCCTAACCCTCAAACACAACCCAAGGAACCTAAGGACCTCAGATAGAACACTATTAGAAGTCCGTAGAGTAAGGACAAATGCTGGCGGAAGATCCTTTTCCTCCCAAGCAGCCTGCCAATGGAATAAGCTCCCTCCCCCAGGTCCAGGCCTCCTCCTCACTCATGAACTTCCGCACCAGGCTTAAGTCCCATCTGCTAATCTGAAGTGCATGCCACTGCCATGGCACTTAAGGCTCCTAGTGTACTCCCCTTCTCTCCAACTCCCCGTCTCCTAGCTGAACCTACCTACTACCCGTCTTAAACAGACTGCTTGCCAGAGGTCACACGCTACCTCCTGAATAAACCATACGCAAAGTACTACCAGTTTATACTGTGTCATGATGATAACCATGCCTATAACCATGCCTGTATCCACTGTTTTTCCTGTAACCACCTCATGATGCAACTGACAATGTCTCAAATGTTCTTTATGTCCTTGTTCAGTTTTATAACTTGCATTGTTATACCGGGTCGCCCCTGAAAAAGGGACCTTCGGGGCTCAGTGGGCCTACCCGGTCACCAAAATTTAATAAATAAATAAAATAAATAAATAAACCATGCCTGAGGTAGGACGCATGACAGCATTGAAATGGGATATAATAATCTTGGGAGAATGTTCATTTTAATTATGTTAATTATTATGTTAACTCTCACCCATAAAGTCAGGGGAGAGCTTGCCATTGTATCAAATCTTGTTTAATTTTAGTTATCAGGGTGTCTGAATTATACTGGTGCATCCAACTGGAACTTTGAGCTATGGATATCCACAAGTACTTAATGGAAGTCGGACACCAAGAGCCTCCCCACTGCAGAACTGGATCTTTCTGTGTATGGCAGTTGAGGGGCATTATGCAGGTTTTGGTGAGGTTAAACTTATAGCCTAATAGACTTCCAAACTGCTGTAGCAGCTGGAACACAGCCTGCACAGACTGAGCGGGATTTGCCAGTTGGAGAAGGACATCATCCGCTTATGTAGAGAATTTATATTTTTCCCCCACAACCTCAACACCTGTAATATTGTTGTTGGCCAATGCAAGTCTTGTGAAGGGTTCTAGGTAAAGGTTGAACAGGAAAGGCGATAGTGGACAACCCTGTCTGGTGCTGGTTTCTAAGGTGAAAGGGGTGAAAGTAATGCTGCTCAGATAGTATCCTAGAAATTATGATACCAACAGATACCTCCCATTTGGCCAGATAGCTGCTGTGGTAGGATAGCAGTGCTATCTGGTCATGGATCCTAGACCCTAGGATCCAATGCATGTGTAACCCCCCTGCAAATGGGGGTTCCCAAAAGACTTCCAGGAGCTTGCTTGAATGCTCCAAGCCTGAATGGTGTTTGGCATTTAAGCCATTTATCAGTGAGTGTTTTTAGAGCCTCTGGTACTGTCTCTTTAAGAGCTGTCTGCTTGCAGACATAATTAGTTTGTATGGGGGGACTGTGTGCTTCTCTGAGTACCACTCGAGCTGCTGCCAATTCACTTCATTTTGCAGTCACTAGAGTGCAAAGGAACCTATCTGAAAGATGTAACTGTTTGCCAGAAATTATTTAGAGTAATAATGAAATTACAGTTTGTCTAACCTGCTTGCTTTGCAGTCAGAACTGTGTCTGCTAGTTCCCATTCTAGTTTTGAACTGTTGAACTGGACCAATCAGTGTGGGGTAAGCTAGCTCTAAAATGGTGCCTTGGACGAATCAGAACTTGACTCATAATCTGAGCCAGCCACAAGAGGATTGTATGGGCAGTGACTCTGGGAGATGTAGTTTAGACTTCAGTGCCTTTTTGGACCAACAGCAGCAGTCTATTTGAGTGACAGCCAATCCAGTCAAGAACTGGGAGGAACTCAAAGGAAGTGCCCGGTTTTGTCGGTTGGAGTTTCAGTTGAGCTTTGGCAGTGAGAAGAAAGGAGCCCTGTGCTTTTCAGTGTGCAGTTTTAGTCAAAAAACGGTGTAAGGCCCAGAGTTCCGGTCTGCAGCTTGTGTAACAGCTTGTTAGGACTGAATCTGGTCCTGTGAAAAGAATCAAAGGATCTCTGAAGAGTAGAAACCAGGCTCACCCTGTAGAAGACTGAGGACTTTCGAAAACTGCACTCTGGTCTGTCAGGAACTGAATCTGCTGTGTGTTCTCCCGGTATTGTGCAGTAATTGCGATCGGATACAGATGCAGCCTGCCTGGTATAGTGCTTTCTTTTATATGGATGTGTGAAGAGGTTTGTACTCAAGTGAGCCCTGCTGACATTGAAGGACCCTATCTTATTTGGAGGTCGGAGTACTAATTCAGGGTCGCTTCTGTTGAATTGCCACATTAAATCCAAATGGAATTACTGTACTGCTGACTGTTTAATTCTCCTTTCTCTGTGTGAAAGGGCCCCTACCAGCTGCCACGGTTTGGACTAGCCACTAGGGCTTGGGTACCCAGGGACAGTAACTGATAGGATAGGCCTGTGCACAGAGCCATAGGTAGATTATTAGAGTGATAAGCTAATTAACCTGATTTCCCTGTCCTTGTTATATCCCCTAAATAAATCAGAGCTGCTTGTTTCAGCAAAGTTATACTGCCTGAGGTATTTGTCTATGTTAAAGTACTGTACTGTGATTGTTGCACTGTATCTCATTTCACAGGAGGTCCCAGTGCCGAACCAGACCTGGGGGTAAGTGTATACTGTGAAGGTAATTCTGATATATTGTGTGGGCTACTAGTGGGAAGAAAGGGGGGGTTGCAGTGTCCCAGAGGGCTGTGACCAAGTTAGTTTAACTATTGCAAACCCTGACCTCTGGGTGGAGGCACCAGCCATTGGATCCAGGCCCCTCAACCTGTTAGTGGCAAATCAGGCAGGGGTAGTAGCCCCTGGGATAGCGCCATCTAGGGGTTACACATGGATCCTACAAATGTGGATCCTGTGGATCCTAGCAACAGATCCAGTTTGGATCCTAATTATCTGACCTAGGAACCCTGGGATCCATCACTATCTGACCCCGGATCCTAACTATCTGACCTAGGATCCCTAGGATCCATCGTCATCTGACCTCAGATCCTAACTATCTGACCTAGAATCCCCAGGATCCATCACTATGTGACCCCGGATCCTAACGATCTGACCTAGGATCCCTGGATCTGAGCTAGGATCCCTGGATCCTAAGTGGGATCCATCGCTATCTGACCCTGGATCCTAACTACCTGACTTAGGATCCCTGGATCCTAACTAGGATCCATCACTATCTGACCTTGGATCCTGCATCCTTCTTTGGTAGGATTTCTTGTAGGATCTGACATAGGATACCAGCAGTATCTGACAGGTAGTGGTAGGATCCATAAAAGCACTATTGGAGCAACACTAGGTGAAAGGGTGCTATTACACCACACTTTGGCTGAGGGATGGGAACATAGCAATTTGACCCAGCTTACAAATGAGAGAGGAAATTCAAAGCTAGCCAGGTTTTCAAATAGAAAGGCCCTGGAGACCCTGTTGAAGCTTTATCTGCATCCAGGGAAAGCAGCACAGCCAGTTCTTGCGAATCCCTGGATGTGGAGATGAGGTGTATTACTTTCTTAAGATGGCCAGTCACCAGTCTGCCTTGCATGAAGCCTAACTGTTTGCCATACTTTGTTTACTCTAGTGGCAAAAATCTTAGCCAGTAGCTTAATATACACATTCAGCAAAGATATTGGCCTATAGCAACCCAGTTCAGTGGGGCCCTTATCCAGCTTTGGTATTAGGGTAATCTGAGCCTCCTACATATAGGAACATAGGGAGTTAGTCTGCTTTGCTTCCAGGAACAATTTAGTGAGGGGTTCCGAGAGCTGAGAGGTGAAGGTTTTATAGAAGTTTGGGGAAAAGCCATCAGGTCCTGGGGCTTTGTCTAAGGTCAGAGATGCTATGGCCTGCTGAACCTCGAAGACTGATTTTTCCACATCCAGCAGATGTATTTGGTCTTCTGTGATTTGGGGTAGGTTCGCTCTCTTCAGAAAATGCTGGATTTCAGAATGCTGTGCAGGGGGCCCTGCTGTGTAAAGTTCAGAGAGGAAGTCTCGGAAAGCATTTGATATTTATCTTGGACTGGAGAGTAGATTCCAAGCCTTGTCACTGACATTTTTTTATCTGCCTCTTGTCTTCCTGTTGTTTTAGTCTAAGAGCCAGCAATCTCCCCACACTCTCTCCTTGGTCTACATAATGAGTGTTGGATTTAAATATGGCATACTCTGCTTTTTCTCTAAGTAGCTCATTGTATTTAGCCCTTGCAGTAGTCAGGTTAATGTTTAGGCTACTGGATTGGTTCCCAGAAATCCCCTTCTCTAGGCCCTGGATAGTTTGGAGTAGCTGTTGGCCCTCATTCTCTCTCTCTTTTCCTCTTTCTAGTGGATGCCAACCTTATTAGCTCTCCTCTTACTGTACATTTAAAGGCCCCCCCATAGGGAGGAGCTGTCAGAGACTGAGGGAGTATTAAGTTCGAAATACTGTGAAACTCAGTCCTTAAGTTTCTCTTTGCAGATGGAGTCCTTGAGGAGACAGTTGTTGATCCTCCACAGCCTATCCCTTTCTTCTGCTTGGGTGGGTGAAAATGAGAGGATTACTGGAGCATGGTCCAAGATCACCCTAACCCCTATCTCGCAGTGGGAGGTTACTCTGTGCACTTCAGGGTTAGCCAGGAAAACATCTAGCCTTGAGGAAGAGTCGTGGGCCACAGACCAGAACGTATAGTCCTTGACCATGGGGTGTAGGACTCTTCAGACATCAGTGAGGCCTAAAGAATTCTGCATTTCCCTTAGAGCTCTCTGAGTCAGTGAAAGGCCTGTGTTTCTTATTCTGGATCTATCTTGCAGGTTGTCCAGGACCTGGTTCTAGTCTCCACCCAGGAGGGTTGGGTGGTCCTGTGTCCCTGAGAGTTGGGATAGGAGATTGGTGTAGAAATGGGGATCTTCCCCATTCGGACCATAAATTGATGCCATAACAATTGTAGTGGTTCCCAGGCATCCCTTAATTGTCATATATCTCCCTGAAGGGTCTGCAATTTGTTCTGTTTCTTGGAAGGGGATGCTTCTTTGTATGAAAATGGCTACCCCCACTTGTTTGTTGGTATCTCTTGCAGCATACACCTGTTCTAACCACTTTCTTCTCCAAAGCATAACATTTTGTGCAGGTGTGTGGGTTTCCTGCAGGAAGGCTATCTGGCCACTGACGGATTTGATGTGTTTGATAACCTGATATCTTTTCTCCTTTGTTTGGGCACCTTTTGCATTCCATGTAACACAATTGTATAGAATCTTAGAGATTGTGGAGGTAGAAATGCTATCTTCTGTATATAGTGAGGTATAGTTTATAAAAAGAACCGGAGAAAATCTAGGGGACGGAAGGCTGAATCTGACTTTATATGTTTCATACATACTCACTGTAAGTGGTACCAGGTTCATGTTAATCTTTTGTAATGGGTGGATAAAGTTCTTTATCTCTAATTAACTAAGTGCTGCCAACCAGTCTATAACTGTGAAACATGAAAAGACAATGTACAATAAACGACATAACACATTCATTATAGCACTGTGTGTTCACCAGTGTCACCAGTACAGAAAGGCTTCCAAAAGTGAATTTGTAACAGTGTGGTTCATTATGGTAGGGGGTCCCCACCAACCACCTTCCTCCGAGGTAGAAGATTGGCAGAGGTAGTCCTACTAGTCAGCTGGTCTGAAGTGGGCACGAGTAACAGTGTGTCTCTGCTCCGTGACTGTCCTCATTAATTTGAATGAAGAACTAGAACTGACAGTTGTTAGTGTCTATCTGCCTCCGTAATGTGGCTCTGCCTGTTTACCAAAACTTTTTTTTATGTGAGCCAGAGTCTTCCATCTGCCCCATCCCTTACTGCAATCCCTTCGGTTGCAGAATCAATGGATGAAGGACCATTGTCCCATGTGGAGGAAGCTAAGGAAAAAGGATCAAACATTAGAAATTAGTTTGTTGCATTGTATGGGCATCACTGAGTGGAGTGTATCTTAAGCGGTCTGTGTTTGACAGTAGCACTGGGAAGGGTAAAGCCCTCTCCTACAAGCAAAAGTGGTGTAGGAAAGGAAAAAGCCAGTGTCAAATGCTATTTTGCAAATAGCTGAGAGTCTTCCTGGACTCTGTGTTGCCGTATTGTCCATTTTGTGGATTGGGCTGCAGTCTCAGGACCAGTCGAAGGGGTGCATCTGAGGGAGATCAGGAGGTCATGTGTCTGATCTAGCTGCTCACCACTGTGACAGTGTGGAGTAACATGCAGCATTTGTGATCGTAAGTGTTCTTGTTTGGTGCAAACGTTTTCCTTTCCTTGGTAGATGACCCATGGATAGTCAATCTGTGGTAACTGCTGTCATTGGAGGGTCGCTTGGATCAATCTAAATCCAGATAGGGGAGAGTAAGCCATTAGATTCAAAATGGATATGCTGGGTAGTCACACTGTTGAGCAGGTAGTTCGCTGCAGTCATGAAAGACTGTTGTGAACGTTGATTGGTTGGGAGTACTCCACTGAAATCTATCAAGTGTGGGCATGACATCTCTCAAATCAATCAGTTGGTGCTGCAGCTGCACCTTTTGCAATCCCCAATGTTGTGGAGGGAAAAGAACAGTGAAGAAGCTGTGCATATCAGCATTGCAGGATGACTATTGAGTATACGTTCCATCGCCATTTTTGGGGCGCCTAGTGGTGGTATCACTCAACTGTGCCCTCCAGTCACTTTGTGAACACATTAACAGTCAAAAAAGTACATCTGGGGCTCTGAAATCTTTCGGAGAGGTAAAGGAGAGATCCCAGTCCACAAACAGAATAGTGGGGTGGTAGTAGGTGACAGTAGATGGTGGATATTTTATTTACATCAGCCACTTGTGATTTAGCAGGAGAGACTCAGTACATCTGAAAGATACCAGGACACATTTTTCATATGACAGCAAGGGATGGTATTTAACTGAAATCCGGTAGTAGTTTCACTTAGCTGTTTTGTGGAAAAGTTGTGGCAAAATGTTCTGTAGTTCCATCTTGGCATTCTTCGTGCTGGGAAACTCATGTTGGCCCCTGTCAGTGGTGATGATCAGTCTTGCTGGGAACAACATATGGAATTTTATTTTTGCTGCATGAAGAAGTTTTGATCTCTGTGTAAGCCACTTGCTTTTCGCAGACCGGGGTCATGTCACTGAAAAGTAAAAGCAGGCTCCATTCCACAGCAGGGTGCCTTTCTTTCTTGCTTGTTGCTGAATATAGAGCTTATCTTGAAAATTAAGGCATCGGAGGATGATTGCCCTTGGTTCTCCCCCTGGTGGTGGCAGCAACTTCAGAGATCTGTGAGCCCTCTCAATGTGATATACAGTTCCCATTTTTGGGAGGGCCCGCTACTTCGTGAAAGAGTTTTGGGATGAAGGACAGCATATTTCTAACCTCGACTTTGTCTAGGATGCCCACCAAAACTAGATTATTGCATCTGCTTCATTCCTCCTGGCCCTCAATTCGATCTTTGAACCGGGCCATTTTCTTTTTCAGGGACTGGATTTCTGTGGTGTCCTTTTCAGGCTAGTCCTCCAGAGAGCTAATTCTGGCTACTGCATCTCCAACCCACATCAGCAAAGTTTCCACTATTGGTTTCAGGCTCCGGAGATCAGTGGCCATCTCTAACATCGTGGTTTTGATGGATGCCAGCTCCCCGAAGAAACAATCTATTTTTTCAGACAACCCTTCCCTGGCATTGGCCTCTGAAGAAGAGTCAGATGTGGACTCTGGTTTCTGCCACTTGGTGGGTAGTGAGTGCGGCGGCACTGGTGGGATGGCAGAGATCTCCATCTGCTGTTGTACCGGAGCAGCCATAGATGACGAGAATGGTATCTGTATGTTCCGTGGTATTTCTTTTTTCTTTTAGGCACTAAATAAATGCAATTAGTAATGTTTAGCCCGGTTCTGCCATGTTTTTAAAAGCCGCTGGTATGGAGTGTCGAAGAGAGCAGCCAGTTACTCAGAGCGCATCACATGACTCCAGCTTTAAGTTTTCCTGATATTGTACACCCCTATGAGTCCTAGCACCCAGGTGTTGGAGTGAAATTGAGTGGGAAAAATTCTATTGTTTGTTTCTATGTTTCAGTGTTTCCTGTCCTGGTTGGCTTTCTGATCTCCTGTGGTAGCTACATGGTGCAGTGACACGGGAAATCACCAACAACTGTCATCTGCTGGAGCTTGAAATTTAAATATTTTCACAGGAATCCCAAGGTGGAGCCAGGCCAGTTGATGGTATGGGTATAAACTACACATCACAGAATGGTCAGGGTGGCACACCTGACTCACAAGGAAGAGCATGGGTAGGCCACCACAGCAACCTAGAATTTGTGCCTACCTTGCTGACCTTGCCATCAACTGTGAATGTACTAGGTGGGCTGGTCCAGGCTGCCCACCAATATCCATCTCACCCCAGTTCCTACTCTGATCAGTAGCTCTCTATGCTCTGCAGAACACTAAATACTGATAACGCTAATCACTAATGGCTGATAATAGTGATAATGCTGAATACAAAAAAACTTCTCAATGACCTTTGGCACCAGACAAAAACTGGCAAGTCTTTTGATACCCCCAGTATTCATCATCCTGTAAGGCACCCCCTTGATGTGGTCCTTGCCTTCAAATACCTTGGGGGTTTGGCTGGATAAAAATCTCAAATTTTCGGTCCATATTAATACCATCCATTTCAAACTTCATCCTAAACTAGAAGCATTGTATCAAAATAAAAACTGCTTCTCCCTCCCTGTTGGCCACGAGTTAGTAACAAAAACAATCCTCCTTGTGCTTGACTATGCAGATATAGTCTATGGCACAGCTCCTGCCTGGTCCCTTGCCAGACTGGACACCCTCATAAATGCCTTTTGTCATTTCACCACCATCTCCTCTTTTCGCACACATCACTGGGCTCTTTACTCCTCTCTTTCTATTACACCCCTACCCCACCGCCATCATGCCCATTGCTAATCCTTCTTCACTGGTATCAAGTGAACATGGTGGCCGCAATAAAGCATTTACAAAAATGGTGACTCAGTTATAGCATCTGTGTTCAGGGCTAGCTGGCAGGGTAGTGACCAGATACCTGGGTGGGTGAGGTAGGGTGACTGGAAGCATACACGTGTGTACGTGTATGTGCACATGCATGGGGGAGAGGAAGGGGAGGGGATGCATGTGGGAGGGAGTGTGGCAGGCAGCTGCTGAGCTGGTCAGCTAGCGTGGTGGGGAGAGTGGTCTGTTGGGGTGTGCAGGGTTCGGGGCCACAGTGGTGTGTTGTTTTTTTTGTGCCGGCAAGTGGCTTGTTTTTTTTAAGAAGTTCACCCCCCCCCAGACATGCACCCCGCTGGAGTTGAGAATCCTTAAGTGGGGGGGGGGGTAGGGAAATTCCATTGCCGCCTTGCAATTCGCCACGAGCGTACATTGCTGTAATTAATTTTTGGCGACGTACACTGGTCCAAATGGCGATTGCTATTCCGCAATTGCCATTATGATGTAGAACCTTCATCACTAAGTACTGGTTTGGGACCCTTCCCTCATACTTCTCCTCCTCTCTCGTATCCCCTGCCATCCCTACCTCCTACACATTGCACTCCAGGGAATCCCGCTCCTTCTCCCATCCCCATCCCCACTCTACCACTGATCAGTCTGCCTTTTCATACTGGCTCCTCTCCCTCTGGAATCAACTGTCCTCTACCATCCATCAAACCCTCTTGCTCCCTGCCCTTAAGCTCCTGATCAGACTCACGCCTGTTGCTCCTTGCTGCTGTCCTTCAACCTCCTGAGACTTCTTTCATCTCAATGGGCTTGTAAAACTATGTTAAGACTTATAGTGCCCATGTGTAACTTTGTTTTGTCTGTATACCATGCCTGATTATTTGTCATGTAATTTTTCCCTTGTACAGTATGTTTTGTTTTCCCTTTTCCCCAGGTCACACCTGGAAATGAGTCTCGGCTCAGTGTGCCTTTCCTGGTTACCAAATTTTAAATAAAATAAAATAAATAACACCAATGTTATCCTTCCACAGTACCCCCACTGCAACATTCTCCTACACATACACACACACACACACACACACGCACACACACCACAAAATGCGCCACACAGTACAAATGATTGTAATAATCCTATTGCTAATAGGGGTTGCAAATTGTCAACCAGCCTGCTCAGAAGGTAATGGGTTAACATTTTTCAGTCAAGAAAGACAGAAAGTACTATAGAAATGTTTCCATTGCTTGATACTGTTTTGCAAAGCTTAGTGTTCTAAAATGTAATTTTCAGGTGTATCCTGTACTTACAAACACCTTCTGGGCAGGCTGGATGACAAAATTTGAAAAAAGACACCTACCATGTTCATGAAGTGGGGTAAAAAAAAAGTATGCTGAAATGGGAGTTCAAAATGTACAAACAGTCGCAACAGCCGGCCCAGTGACATGGAGGGCTAAGGCGATGACACCTCACCTGCCATCACACTGGCAACCCGGGATCAGAAACAGATTCAAGTCACTAGGGGTTGGTCAGGGAGAAGAGGATCAATCATTCATAGGACTTCTCTCCTCCTCCTCTGGGGAGGAAGGACTGCAGTGCCCTGCATGTGCCTGGCCCCTAGTGAAGGCGAGCGGCAAAGGCATCCATGGACTGCATGTTGGGGAATGGAGGAGCGACGACCGGTGACATCCTATACACAGGAGTGTGTGTAGAAGCATAGGGATGGCATTGCACATCTGCTCCTCCCCGAAATGAAAATGGAGGAGAAAATAGCCAGGATGCAGCTCAGAATGGTAGACCGACCCCTCACAGGCTCCACACCAGCTAGAGGGCCCTCTCCTGGAACCGGATCCATTGACAGTGGGTGGAAGCTGGTGACCCCCCCCCCCATGGGGGTAAGCAGTGGAGGAAGCCATGGGATTGGAAGGTAGGTCCCTCTGATACCGGGTGATGGAAATGGGGGTGGTCATCTCAGAGGGAAAGCCTGCACTGGTTGGAGGAGTAGAAGGGATAAGCTAGAAACAGTTTCAACATTATGAGTAAACATTGAATGTTTTTTGAGATTTCGACCCCAAATTTTGCACAGTCTTTTTATTACTCACCTTATGAACATGACATGTATCATTTACGTTTCTGAAGGAGGCTTTGGTATGCATGGTTTAAATACTGTTCAATTACCCTGTTTGTATGTGCAGTGTAACTGAGGAACAGGGATCGGTGCTGGTAGTTCCAGTTGTAATGCTGTTCAGTACACATGAACAGCTCATTCCGGTTCCAGAGACCCGATTCAGTTTACATGTGCATCTCTGGAATACTCTCAGTGGATACACAATTAATGTGAGCATGCTCAGTACATGCTGTTGTGCATTGACATGAGAGGACTGATTAAAAGCACATGCCTGCAGGAAGGATTGGGAAACTGATGTTGTTTACATGTGGAGCACATTGGGGTTCTACAGGCATTGATTCCTGTGAACCGCATACTCTCAACCACATTTGAAAAGCAACTTGCTTAGGGCACCAGTCCATTTTACACGTATCTGTAAACCACAATCTTTTTCTTCGATACCCATTTTTCCTGTGCTTGTTACACTGCACATGTAAACAGGGTTAGTGGCAAGCATGGCTGAAGTCATCTGCTGCCCCCACCAAGCCACGGGCAAAAGCAGTATGATTACAAAAATGCAGTCTTCTTGACTTGTCTTTCCTATTGGAAAAGACAAATGTCCCTTTTAAATACCTCAGCTTCCACAAACTAACATTCCTCAACAAGATAGCACATGCACAATTAAATTTCACACTGGAGAGCACGCTGATACAAGTAGCATGCCATACAAACATAACAAGAAATCACACTAAAGGACACTACATAGTCATATGTTTGTGCAGTTACAGCATGGGGTCCCATGAACCTCCAAGCTCCAAGCATTTTAATGACAGCTGCGGTCCTGAGAATTTGATCAGCCTTCAAAACAGGCATGCTGAAATTAGGAGTGTGATGCAGTTCTACTAATAGGAATGAACATAACCATTCAGGGGATCTACATTTTGTTGAGATCACTGAACAGTTCACCACACATGGTTTTGCATGCACAACTGGTTTGTAAACTCAGTGAGGCAGCTCAGGTTCTGCACTTGGAATCAGAAATTTCAAATCAAACTATCCAGACCTCTGGAACAAACTCCAGATAACTAGGGTATTGTTCAGCATATCTCTAGCTGAAAGCTTCTGAATTAATGCAGGGGAATCACTGGGGGCCAGGGGTTGCGGTAGAGACCCCTATGATGTGCACTGCAACCACTAGAACCCCCTGAAACAAGGTTTCCATAGCATTTATTGATATAAAAGAGTGGGAAGCTTTGCAACCCCTAGGATTTTGTGGGTAATGGACATTGCAACCGCCATGATTCTGGTGAAATGACACTACTGAAGTAATAGACATTTCTAGAAAATGACTGAAGACTACTGAAAGCTTTCGGCAGGAACAATTTTTGGTAAAAGTGAAAAGCCAAAAATAGTTATCCACCTAATGGATATCAGATTAGATCTGTCATCTGCTTAGTAGGTATATTACACTTCAAATGAAGCTGCATAGCAATAGATACGCTTGTTAGCAGTATAAATTAATATAGTTGGTTGGATATAATTTGTTCATTACCAGATTTACAATGACATCACTGTAAACTGACCCAGGTATTGCTGACTGTGGAGCTTCTTAATCTGTTTGTTTCCATGCTGTAACTCTCCTGAGGGCATTACCGGCACTGAGTACCCAGTCATGCCGCACAGGAATCCTTTTAGAGGGTTAGACGTTAAAAAATGGAAAAGTTTAAAAGAGAGAATCCTTTCAAAAAAAGACAGGTGTGACACTTTTGCATTATTTAATTTCAATTCTACCCTGCATGTTCCAAGCACATCTTGTCTGATAAGTTTCACATTATGTAATGCTATGTTTTGGCAGTGTCAGTGGCTCAGTAGGTAGCACACTCGCCTCTGAGGCCAGGAGATCAGAGGGCTGTGGGTTCAGTTCCCACATCTGGCACTTGGGTTAATATCCCAGTACTGACACTGTAGTGCAGCATGAGAGGGGTGTTGCACTTCTGAGGTGCCATCTTTAGGATGAGACGTTAAACCGAGGTCCCATCTGCCTGGATTGGTGGTAGTTCAGGTGGATGTTAAAGATCCCATGGCACTTATCGAAAAGAGTAGGGGAATTTCCCCGGTGTCCTGGCCAAATTTCCCTCATTCACTAAAAATACCACCAACAGCTTAATCTGGTTCAAGGTCAGTTGGCATTCAACTGTATCCCCCTCCCCCGGGTCGGGCCTGAAAATAGGCAGGATTTGTCTAGTGCACTTACTCAGTCAACAAAAGCTAAATAAATAAATAAATAAGAGCAACAATGCCATAGCGTAGTCGGTTGGTATGCATACAATGGATCTATGTAGGATTATGTGTTTTGCACTGCTGTAAAATCAGCCTGGAAATGTCACTGTGTGTAATGTTAGTATTGGGAATTTGTTACTTATTAGAGCATTAATTGGGATTTAGTCACACATACTAAAGTGTGTGCAAGTTTGTTAATTATAAAAATATTGCTATTATTTTAGACAAGTATTTTTTTTCTGAGTGACCTAATATTCACCGTTGTTTGTACCCTCCCTATTTAAAATGTTCACTTCGAGGTTTTTACTTTTATTTATTTGTTTGGTTATCTGGATACTTTCACTTTGACTTATATCATAGAAACATAGAAAAATAGGTTTCATCAGCAGAAAAGGATCATTTGGCCCATCTAATCTGCCCTGATTTTCCCTGCTTAATTTCTGACACCTCTGACCCTTCTTGGTCACCAGCACCCCCCTTCGTCCCTTTCCACTAACTAGTTTTTCCCCTGTACCTGTCCCACACATGCTTAACGCGTCCTGCAATCTTAGCCCCCACAACTTCTGCCGGTAGTCTGTTACAGTCGTCCACAACTATCTTCATGAAAAAGTATTTCCTCACATCCCTTTCAAATGCTCTCCCCATCTTCACTGCATGCCCCCATGTGTTGCTACCTTCCTGCCTCTGAAAGAGACAGCCCACCTGCACCCTGTTCATATCTGTAAAGTACTTCTACAGTATGTCTCACTAATGTCCCTTCTCCACTCTTATTTTTATAGTAGTGACCTCGAACACGTGTTCAAAATAAACAGATGGTAATCTGAACTTTATTGCATACAATCAACAAGTAGTACACTGTAGAGTCAAATGGCAAGCAGTTTGCACATCATTTATATATTCAGGTTTACATTTAAACTCAGTCAGCATCCAGAATCAGGCATTCTTTACATTTAGTTAAGAGGTCATCATGGGATTTGACTGATCTAATGCCACTGGATAGGAACTTCCACACTCTAATGGTTCTGGACCCAAACAGGATCTGGGCAAGGGTGGTCTAAACATACCATAACTGTAGCACATTTGTAGCTGAGGAGTAGAGGTTCAGGACGAAAGAATAAGGAATCAGGATGGACTTAAGAAGTTACACAGGAGCAGTGTGCTGCAAGACCTTGTGCACTATTCAGTCTATGTATATATGTCACAGTATCTCCCCTCAATGAAATCTTCTTATGGTCAGTTTGCCTTCTTTTACTGTTTCCCTAAAATATCCCCTTCCATTCGCTCTGCTCCTTCCTTTCATGATTTAAAAATCTCTCCATTGGAATGTTACTACTTACTTCTGCAGCTGCTCCTGACCCTGGGTACTGCCCTTCACCCTACTCTATCACTAGTATAGCCCTCTCCCCCAATTCGCAGCCACTACCCTCTCCCTTTCTTATTAATACTGCATTGCTTCCTTATTCCATATTCTTTTTATTGTTCTTCTGTTGCATTTTTTTGCATTGCACAATTCCTGCTGCAGCAGTGCCTGTAAAATGCTATCTGTTGTACTTACGCACTTATTTTGGTGATTTCTGTTTTTATTTTTATTTTAAATATTCAATTTTATTGTATTATTGCATTTCTGAATTCTGTATCTTGTACTTCCTAATTCTCCAGGATGCATCTGGAAAAAAGTGATTGATACCAGTCCTGTATGTCTTTCCTGGTAAAACCCTTGAAATAAATAAAATAGACAAATAAAAATATGGATTCAAATCATGATGGGAGCCAGTTTAGTTTAGAAAACATGTTGCAGTTATTGGTACTGGGACCCCCATGTAAAATCTACAAACCATGCTGTAGAGTACAACAGAGACATCATGGTTCATTGGGCAATAGCGATCCTAACCTCTAGTGACAGGTACGGTCTGATTCATTGTAGCATACCAAGCCTATGGTGAAGCTTTCCTGTGGTACTGTTCACATGCTCACTGAATGCCAAAGAAGAGTGAAGATGTACTCTCAGGTGTAGTATTTGAAAGTGTCCACAAGTTACAGCTTACTCATCAGTTGTGGAAATACAGAAGCTATTTTTCTGACTATTCATCCTGGCCTATCTTAGCTTTGCTCACCAGAAGTCTATTAGTCAGCAACCAGCTCTGTACTTCATTAAAGTCTTTCTTTATGCAGGTTAGAGTTAAAGAATATGGGCCCAATTCTCAAAGCTCCGAATATGCTGCAAGATGCCTGCATCACACAGCAGTGATGCAAGGGGCACCTTGCACCAAAACCTGCTGAGATTGAGATTCACAAAGACCCCACCCCCCGCACCAGACTAGGACCCTGTGCACCAGACTGGCCCTGCACCAGGTCTGGTCTGCATCAAGCTGCCAGGGCACTAGGGGACTTCCAGCAGATGCAAGCTGCCATATCCCCAACATTGGGATTCTGTAAACCCTCCCAGAGAGTACACAATTAACTACCTTAGACCAGCCATGGCTAGTCTAATGATCTGTGCGCCATGCCTGGAGCCCTCCCTGGGCAGGAGGGAACATGTGCCACTGCCCATCCATGATCTCCCACGCCCCCATGACAACATGGTATGTGCACTGGCAACATATTTGCCTACTGCTCCAACTCAGAAAACAAAACTAAACTAACAACCTAAAGCTGTAGCCCTTTGTGGTGTGTTGCCCGTAGTGGCTCCTCCTCCATGGTGCTCAGCATGCAGACACCTCCCCAACACTCTGGCACTGCAGTGGCCCCTCTGATGCCCCATCAGAGTGCTGGTGCCACCCCTCGTCACCCATCAGTGTGCCACAAGCCCTCCCCATGCACTGCCCCATCCCTCACCACCCTGGCGGCCTCCTAGTGAGTTTTATTACCTAGGCGCAGATGCCACCCAACTGCCCCACAGCTTGTGGCAAACCTCTCAAGTGTCCCATCTCTTTGCTGCACTGCCACCTTTGCCATAAGCTGCAAAACTTTGCCACTAGGACCCTACCTGACAGTGAATCAGGCTCAGGGTCCCTTGCATACTGGCAATCAGCACAAGCTGCCATTGGCATGGCTTACGCCGTTCTTTGAGAATCAGGCTCTATGTGTTTACATCTAATAAACAGAGAATTGACTGTTGAATTTACTGTGCTTTATGTTTTAGTATTTAATTTCTACTTTTTAAATAAAAGTAAAGTGTCACAAGCTGACACTTAAAGTGTAACCAAAATATTTGTTTACGCAGTGAAGCAAGTGGGTTTTCACTTTTATGTTTCATACTGCTAGTAAAGAAAGTCAACTGAAGTCTGGTATTGTGATGCCAGAAATTCCCGACTAATAGGAGCTGCCTGTATTTAAACAAAAAAACTATAGATATTGTTCATTCTCATTCAATATAAATAGATACTTCTTTCAGCAAAAAAATTTGCCTTTTATATGTTTGTAATATTGTGGTCCATTTGTAGGATTTGACACTTTTTAAAACAGTAACTGATTTATACTTTCTTCTTCCCATGTAAAATTTTGTTAGGAGGAAAATATTGCATAATAAATCATAACAAAAGATTGCAGGTTATGAAAAATCACATATTTCTATTAAATCTATAATATGTTCATGGAAGAAAGCATTATTTGTCTATAAGAATCTGCAGATTTGCTGGTTCCCATTGAAATACACACTGCCAGCCATGCCAGTAAAGATCTTCTGACTATAATACAAGAAAGAAAGAAAGAAAGAAAGAAAGAAAGAAAGAAAGGAAGAAAGGAAGAAAGAACGAAAGAAAGAAAAGCCAAAAAAAAAAAGTATTAATAAGGTATCTAAAGGCTCCCAAACTCAATTTTACCAAATACATGCTCTTTAAAGTCCACACTAGCAGACTTCTTAATGATTACAGAGTCATCCAGATTTAGCAACATTTTGGGGTGCTTATACTGTATAATTCTTTGCAAAAAACTTTGCTAATGCACCAATTAAGGTAACATAATGCCACACAAGTAGGGAAATGTGATGTTAGGGTTTCCAGTCCTAACTCCCCACCCCCACACTGAAAAAGGAAAAAATATTGGGGTTTTGGTTCTCCAGAGTCTTGGTAAATCAGTGGTGAGGTCTCGCTTTGGGTTGTGAACCCTAATGCTACCCTGTTCCCTGGGCAAACAATGTCACACATGATGTCCTTTCTTCACACAGGGCCCACAGGGCCATGCCTGAAGAAAGCTACAACAAATTGTGTTGGCAACATGTGGCGAAACATACTTCTCTAACTCTCTTACTATGAGGCAGTGGCATGGACCTGTACCTTGTGCTTCCGGACTGGAGGCAATGGGCTGGGGGCTAGGGGTACGCATTAGGGTTGACAATCCGAAAGAAGACCCCACCAGTGATTTGCCATGACTCTGAAGACCCAGAACCCTAATGTTTTTTTTTTCCTTTTGCTGCTTAGGGGGATGGGGGTAGGGAGTTAGGGTTGGAAACCCTAATATCACAGTTCCCTACTTTTGTGGCACTAAGTTACCCTAACTGCAGCATTGACAATGTCTTTTGCAAATAATTTCCCTTCTTTTTAAGATAGTAGAATAGTGTCCTCAATTACGCAGATCCCTTCAGGACCTGTGTAAACAGATGCAGATGTGCATGGCCATTTGGTTCATGCACCATGGGAACACTCCATCTGCAGGACCCTGCCGATTCTGCCCTTCTATGCAGTGTCAGAGAAATGTGCATAGAAAAAAATGTCAGTGTGCCTTCATAACTGTGTCGTTTTTCAATATTTTGACCCCAAATTTTCAAGATAGCCTTGTTACAAATCCACCTCATGAACCTGGTTCATGAAAATTTTGAAATCTCGGGTGAAATGTCATTCTACAGTACAGGTGTGAAAACACATTTCAGGCAGGTTTTGAAAAATGACAGTTGTAACATTCATGAGGTGCTGTGAAAAGAAGTTATGAGCGTGCATTACAAAATTGGAATGTACATTCATAACTTTGTTGTTTTATAATATTTGTACCCCAAGTTTCCAACATAGTCTTCTTATGACCCTTTTACAAGGGTGGAGAACATTTTCAAAATTCACCAAAAGGTGATTTTGTACATCAACAACATCACCCAGCGGCACAGGTGCAAAAATGCATTTTGGCCAGGATTTGAAAAATTACACTTTTCATGTTCATGAGGTGATGTGAAAAAATGGCTATGTTTAAAATTTGGGGTCAACATATTTAAAATTACCAACGTTATGAGCGTGCCATGCAAAATTTCAACATAAGCTCATAACTTTGCCATTTTTAAATATTTTGACCCCAAATCTTCAACACAGCCTTCTTACTGCCCCTCCTCATGAACAAAGGCAGTGCAAATCTTCAAATCCCACCCAAAAGATTTTTTTGCCAAGCAACCATGAAATTGTCTATTGGGCCAGATTTGCATAATTTCACTACCTTTGGTAATGAGGTGGGGTCCCCAAAAGGCCACAGTGAAAATGTGGGATCAAATATGTAAAACTGATAAAGTTATGCATCAAAGTTCAAAATTTGATTGAAACACCCTGAACCACGCTTATCTTAGTTTCTCATATTGCAGTCACTGGTTCCAGCAGCAAGATGTGTCTTCAGTTGGAGAGCAGATCTATGCCATGAAACATGTTCAGGTGAGTGAGACTGTGCATGGTGTGGGCATGGGGTGGGGTGCTGAATGGGAGGTGGGGGTGTGTGGGGTGCTGAGTGTGAAGTCGGGGAGGTGGGGTCAGATTGTTGAGGGACCATTTTCTTTTTTACAGGATTTAAAAAAAATATATTGAGAGACGGTTTTCATTCTTATAGGAGACTTATCCGATACTAGGGATTGGGCACTCCAGTGCTGGGCAAATGTTCGGTGGCACCGGAAGTGGGGACCCTGGTGCCACCACCTATAAAACAGGAACAGGGCCAGGTGACCTGGGGGGAAGAAGAAGTGGTGCAAGGGGTGGGCAATCCAGTCCGCATACATAAGGGTAGGTGACCTGAAGGGAAGAGGGGAGAAAGAAGCGATACCAAGGGTGGGCACCCCAGTCCACTTAATAAATATGAAAGTGGATAGATAGACTTATAGATAGATAGACAGAGCGATACATACATACATACATAAATGCATAAATTTATTTGTTCTACAGATCCCAGAACAGAAGAAACAGGATACAAGACTTTCACTTTCCTAATTCCCGTTCAACAACTTTGAAACTTCTGTGCATGCTCTGTGCATGCGGTACAGTATCTCCTGTCCCTTAAATCCAGCCCAATTCCACAGCAGCAAAACCCAATTTTTCAAATTAATATATCTTAAAAAATATGAAACTCCCAAACATCAAACACCACTAGGAAATTCTTCTCAATCAATGACCACAACCATACAAATTTTCACTATTTAAACATTTATTGTTTTTTCTCTACTCAACAGATGAGAGCAAAGACTTCAGAAAAAAACACCTGACCAGGCTGGGTGACAAACTATAATCCATTTTGTCTGGCTTCTCCTTCTCTGACATTCTGCCAGTCTGGGAGAGGGGGGCAGATGGACGGAAGGTCAGACAAGGGGAGACAGGTGAGCTAAACATGTGGCTCATGGGCTGATGCCAGGAAAAAGGACACACATTTGTCGGGAACTGGCAACAGTTTTAGGAGTGAAAGTGCTTTAAATTTGATGGACTGCATCTGACTAAGGAGGGTGTCAGTACAGTGGGGCAGAAGTTTGATGTCTTTGCAGAATATTTAAACTAGCAAATGGGGAGGAGGTGCAGCACCCAGTACATTGAATGGGAAGAACACCCCTCCCCCCTCAGCTAGTCGTCAAACAGGAGTTCAGCATGTTTGCAGTTCATTTGCATCACCAGGTAAGAAAAAAGGTCTGGCTCCCCATACGACACACAGGGGAAATGCCAGACCTTGCCCAACAAGTAACACACCGAAATCTGGCCAATGGAAAATCATGTACACAGATGCTCACAGTCTGGGAAACAAGATCCCAGACCT
This sequence comes from Neoceratodus forsteri, assembly GCA_016271365.2. Lineage (NCBI taxonomy): Eukaryota > Metazoa > Chordata > Ceratodontiformes > Ceratodontidae > Neoceratodus > Neoceratodus forsteri. The sequence goes on along the minus strand of CM057456.1, from coordinate 601,230,553 downwards.
GCAGGCAATAATGATAGAGGCTAAACTGGACATAGTAGCCATTAGCAAGACATGGTTTACCAGTAACCACACTTGGGAGACTTCAGTACCTGGCTATGTACTGTTCAGAAGAGACTGTGGTGGAAAAAGGGAGGGGGTGGAGTGGCTCTTTATGTCAATGAAAATATCAAAGCTACAGAAATTCAGAATACACATGAGGAGCCAGAAGAACTGTGGGTCACCCTGAAAACAGGAAATGGGACAGCCATATGAACTGGGGTTGTGTACAAGCCTCCAGACCAGGGGGAGGACACAGACACATTACTGTTAGAAGATATACAAAACATGACAGCTAAAGGGGAGGTTCTGATAATGGGAGACTTCAATATGCCAGACACAGATCGGTCAATACCAACAGGAACATCTGCCAGAACTAGACACATGGTGAATTCCCTGCGGGGGGATGGCCTCAAACAACTGGTACAACAACCCACAAGAGACAGGGCTATCCTAGATCTAGTACTGACTAACAGGAAAATGATCTCAGATCTCCAGGTAGAAGTTCACCTGGGGGCCAGTGACCATCACATGGTGTGGTTCAGTTTGGCCACTAGAACTAAATCATCCCATTCCAAGGCAAAAATATGGGACTTCAGAGGAGCTGACTTTGATAAGATGGCCAACAGAGTTAAGCTAGCCCTGGCAAAAAGAAATACAGGTGAGGGGGTACAGGCAAAGTGGGCAAGCATTAAGGATGAAATACTTGAAGCAACATCCCATTGTGTTAGAGAGAAAAGGAAGTGCAAAAGAAGAAGGAAACCACTTTGGTTCTCAAAAACAGTAGCAGAAAAGGTCAGAGCCAAAAGGCTGGCCTTCAGAAATAATATGGGAACACAGCAGGATGAAGATAGGAAGGCATACCAAACTTCCCTAAGGGAATCCGGGAATGCAGTAAGGCAGGCAAAGGCCCAAACTGAGGAAACACTAGCACAAGCAGTAAAAGAAGGTGACAAGACTTTCTATAGATACATTAGTGAAAAGAGAATGTCCAGAGGGGGTATTGCTAAGATCAAAGGGGATAAGGGGACATGTGAGGAGGAGGAACATGTAAAAGCATCTATCCTAAATAGATACGTCTGCTCAGTATTTACTGAAGAGAAGGTAGGGCAGGGCCCACAGCTCAGCACCATGGACACAGGGGGTGGAGGGAGGGAGGTGTGCACTAGTCCCTTCACAATAGAAAGGGTCCTACAAGAGTTCAATAAGCTCAGGGTGGACAAGGCAATGTGACCTGATGGAATACATCCCAGGGTACTAAAGGAGTTAAGGGTGGAACTAGCAGAGTCATTAGTAGAACTGTTTAGTGAGTCTTTGAGCACAGCAGAGGTCCCAGAAGACTAGAGAAGGGCTCATGTGATCCTGCTCCACAAGAGTGGTATCAGGGAGGAGGCAGGGAACTACAGACCAGTCAGTCTTACCTCAGTAATGGGCAAGATTATGGAGGGACTCCTTAAGGAAAGGATAGTGCAACACCTGGAATCTGTAGGAGCACAGAATCCAAGACAGCATGTGTTTACAAAAGTAAGGTCCTGTCAAACTAATCTCATAGATTTCTTTGACTGGGTAAGCAGAGTGGTGGACCAAGGGGGAGCAGTAGATATTGCCTACCTTGACTTCAGCAAAGCTTTCAATACTGTTCCACATAGAAGATTGATTAATAAGCTGGGTAGACTAGGGGTGGGTCAGAGGTTGGTCAACTGGGTGGCAAACTGGTTGACGGGCAGAAAACAGAGAGTGGTGGTAAATGGTATACAGTCAGAAGAGATGAAAGTTACAAGTGGGGTACCTCAGGGATCAGTCCTGGGGCCAGTCCTCTTCAATATCTTCATCAGTGACATTGCAGATGGACTGGAGGGTAAGGTTTGTCTGTTTGCAGATGACACCAATATCTGCAACAGAGTAGATGATCCAGATGGGGTGGGCAGAATGAGAGATCTGGATAAACTAGCAAAATGGTCAGAAGAGTGGCAACTGGAGTTTAATGCAAAGAAGTGCAAGATCATGCACATAGGGAAGAGAAACCCTGAAGCCACCTATAGGCTGGGAGGGGAGTTGCTGGCAGTCACAAGGGAAGAAAGAGACTTGGGCATCATCATCACTGATGACCTGAAATCATCCAAGCAGACCACTAAAGCAGTAGATATGGCTAGGGGATGTTGGGGTGTATTAGTAGGAGTATCACAAGTCAGAAGAGGGAGGTAACAATCCCTCTTTACAAGACACTGGTTAGGCCCCATCTGGAGTACTGCATGCAGTACTGGAGGCCACAGCTTCACAAGGACATTAACCAAATTGAGGCAGTCCAGAGAAGGGCAACCAAAATGGTGCAGGGACTGCATCAGAAAACATGTGAGGACAGATTAACAGAGCTCAATATATATACCCTAGAGCAAAGGAGGGAGAGAGGTGATATGATCGAAACATTCAAACACATTAAGGGCATTAACAAGGTGAAAGAGTCTAACATGCTTCAATATAAGAAAAATAGTAGGTCAAGAGGACACAGCATGAGATTAGAGGGAGGCCGATTAAGGGGTAGTGTGAGGAAGTTCTTTTTCACAAAAAGGGTGATGGATGCATGGAACAGCCTACCTCAGGAAGTGGTGGATATGAAATACAGTGTAGGGCTTCAAACAGGCATGGGATAGGCATAAGGGAGCAATACAGATGAGTATGAATAGATAGGCCACTGAAAGAGCAAAGGCCAATGACATATTCATAAGGTAGGAAAAGAAATGGGCAGACTGGATGGGCCCTGCAGTCCTTATCTGCCATCAGCTTCTATGTTTCTATGTAGGGCATGTAAAAAGGCTGGCAATCAGAATTAAGAGAAACCTCTTAATTCTGTTCATTTTGTGTAAGAGTGGGTTGCCAGATTGTGCCATATACAGTATACTGAGGCATGGTGAGGAAGTACTTCTTCACAGCAAGAGTGGTGGATTCCTGGAACATGCAGCTAGGACCACTCTGGACTGACTGAAGCCACAACACAAAATATTTTTCTTAAACAATTTTCTTCTGTATTGTTAGAGCTCCAATATTTCACCAAATGATAATGACTTCATCTGGGAAATTTCTAAATGAAATTTTTCTAATGCAAGGTTGTAACTTAATGTTTTTTGTATGTTATAAAGCTCTTGGTTCTGCCTGCTAAGCATAAGATCAGAAAATTGCCCAGAAATCTATGTGATTAGACATTACATCAGTCTCTTGATTTCATTGTTGTGCATTCTTGTCTCCTGGCAGTTCTGACTCAGCAGTTTATCAAGCACTTACGAGAAGACATAGATAAAAAATCCGAAGGCTATGTTGATGTCAGATTCTGTGTCAAGGTGAGACCAATTGCTATGGTGTAGGTTGGACAGGCAGGAGTTAGTGTTAAGGTTGGAGACATTTCTGTAGGAAATGATCCTTGGAGGGGAATGTTTAGGGGCACTGTTGTGTCATTGTCAGTATGTGACATGGTGATCACTGATTGAGTCATTTAAGATTCCTGAAGTAAGGATTCTTTTAAATTTGTTAACCAGGAACCAGTACAGAAGGGTGTGTTTACCAGTCTTGTGGTTTGATCTAGTAGGGGATTGTATGATTGCTGAAACTGACCTGAATTTAGTGCATCCATAAAGGCAGGTGCCTTATCTAACTAATTCAAATTAGAATTTCCAAGTATGATATGCTCAGAAGCAGAAAGTGTATTGAGCATGTGGGTTAGGTTGTAAAGGCCATTTAGCCTGGCTTTTGATAGGTTGTATGTGCAGTTGCTACATATGGTTTTTGGGCCTAGGGTGATATTGATAAAAAGCCATTCGCATAAGTTACTTAGGGTATTGGGGGGGGGGCACCAATATCTGTTTTGAGATTGATGTCAGTGTAGATCAGGATGCCACATCCATTTTTAGGGTGTCTGTCCTTGCAGAGGATATTAAAGTTTGGGAGGGAGATTTCCAAATATTTTACGAGAGGTGAGAGCCAGGATTCTGAGATTGCCAAAATGTGGGGTTTATGCAGGGCAGAGAAGGCTTTGAGGTCTTGCGTTTTGGATAATACGCTTCTTGCATTTAGATGCATGGTGCGAATGTGATTGGGACTGGGCCAGATCGGGGGTGTGGTGGGAGTGGTATCTGTGGGGCTGGGGTTGGTTCCATATTCCCAGCAAATAGTAGAAGGGTAGCTAGTAAGTGAGACAGCTGGGAGGCAGCATGAGAAGGACAGGTTGAGCGAAGGGGAAATGATTTGATGCCCTAGGGCATGAGAATATTCCCCTTCCTATAAAACTGGTTCATGCAATTGTCCAGGCTGTGTGTGGATGTTGATGTGCGATATGGCTGCCACTACACATTTAGTTACTTCACTACCAGTCTAGCACTGCTTGTAAAGCACTTTGGAATACATTGTGTATGAAAAGCGCAATATAAATGCTGATTCTTCTTCTTCTTCCTCTTCTTTATCTGTTAGGGAAAAGACCAAGAACAGGGATACTAAGTTGCTGTGGGGATACCTGGAAGTGAATGGCAGAAGTACGTGCAATTATAGGCAATGCAATTCAGTGACAGAGGTTACATTCAAGGAGTCATAGCAGAACACAGGAGATAGTGCCTGCACAGAGCCCTTTCAAGGCCATGGAGGTGGTCTGCTAGAATGAGATAGGAGAATAAAACAGATTAAGGGCGGGAATTACGTGTTCCCAATAGAGTAATATTGGTGAGGAAAATAGGGTATGTAAGGAGTTCACAAAATGGTTAGGTGATTTAAAATTATAAAATGGACAAGAAAATCCACACAATCTAATTGGTCAGTCTGGAACCTTATATGTGTGTAAATCTCATAGCAAACACAGGGATAAAGTCCTAACGGACCACCACCGGCTGCACAACAGGTGCACAGAGTGGTTGCAAATGACCGAACGTTCATGTGGAGTGAAACCACTATTTTTTAAACTGCTAACCAGTTTGGCTTAAATATACAGCTGTCCCTGAAAACCAAAAGCTACATAGCCAGCCAAGTAGATTATTCACTAAAACAAAGTCTGTAAATATGCACAGTACCTGTTTTGAACTGACGACTTGCTCCCTAGATGACTTTATATAAATTTTTGTTGTCAGTAGTCCCGATCGAGAAGTGACCTTGGCGGATGCCTCAGAGCTCAGCAATGACTGTCTTTCAGTCTCCAGAAGTGATGGTGCAGCACAAGAAGCTGTAATGCCCAGTGAACAAATGGCAGAAACTGCAGTTAGTGACAAGCACTGGAGAGATTTTACAAATCCTGCTTCCTGTTTCTGAGGAGTCACCCGGCATCAGTAGCAGCATGGCTGATGACACGGCACTGACTCCTCCCTCAGAGCCTCACCCAACAGTAGATGGCCAGCCTGGGGACTGCCTCCAATAAAAATGCAGGCTGCACCTGAAGTAAGGCCAGTTCTGCCCTCTGCCAGCACAAATAATGTTATTAACTTGGGGCAGGAATCTCTCTTGAGTATGCAGAACCCGCCCTCACGCTGGCCACAATGCTGAAGCCTTATCAGTAATGTTATAAACTGTAAAAAAAACAACACAGAAGCAGCTCAACAGCAGCGTGATCAGAGATTATGTATGGACAGGGCTGTATGGTAGAAACAATTTAAACACTTTGTAAATGTTAAATCTATTATTTATTTATTTCTTCATTTGGTAACCGTGTTGGTGCACTAATCCAAAAACCTTTTTCAGGCACTTCTCAGGCCAGAAACTGGCACAAACAATGTAAAAACACAGTGAGAGAGCAGTGTGAATCATAAAGGGAACATAACAGTGTAGGTCAAGCTAACAGAAAAAATATAAGGTAAACAGTACTGGGTACATCAGCAATTGAGCAAACAAGGTATATAACATTTAGGTAAACAGCGTAAGGTTGCACCATCATTCAACAATGGGAATAACAATATTATTCAGGGCAGGAGAGGAGAGCGGAGCACTAGGGTTGGGAGGGGGTAAGGGTGGGTTGCAAGGGAGGTGTAACCATGCTAGCAGCCAATGGGCAGACACAGGTCATGGTGGACAGAAAGTGCATCCTTAACAGGGAATTTGGATTTAGAGGGGGGTCTGGGGAACGTAGGGAGGCGGGGAGGTCATTCCATAATAAGGGTCCGGCTGTAAAGAAGGCTCTTACGCTAATCCTTGTAGTTATGTTAGCGTGTTCTACTTGAAGGTGGGAAGACTGACATAGATTGCAGCAGTAGGTTCTGGGCCAGATAAGAAGGGATAGTGGAGAGTAGGAGGGATTGTGCAAGGTATCATCAATGGTCCAGGCTAGCAGGTAGGAGTGTCGCCTACGGGGGGAGCCAGTTAAGGGACTAGAGAGCAGTGGTGAATAAGGAGAAGAGCATGGAGGGCAAGGTGACAGATTCGATTGTAGGTAGCATCCAGGCGGTTAAGACTGGTAATGGAGGTGAGGGAGTACACCAGGCATCCATAGTCAAGGAGGGGGAGGAGGTTGCTATGGGCAATAGCAAGATGGGCTTCCAGCGAGAGGTGTTCGATCATGCAATAGCAGAGCCCTATCTTCTGGTTGATGCACCTGATCAGTGAGGCAATGTGGTCAGTGTAGGTTAGGGATGGGTCCAGGATTACCCCCAGCTTCTTGAAGGTGGGAACAGTATCAAGGGGAGATCCATCTGAGGATTTGACAGCGAGAAGGCCACTGTTGTGGGCAAGGGAAGAGAGTTTTGTTTTGGAACTGAAAAACGTTGCCTTTCTTGTGGCAGCATTGACTAATAGTTTGGTGGAGAACCAACAAATTTGCCTTGCAGAAATCATTGGTAAAAGTGGCAGATAGTGAGGAGTGGGTGGGGTCACTTTAGTATAGTAGTAAGTCGTCGGCATAGAAGAGTGATTTACAGGATAGGCCCTCTGATGGGAGAGAATTAATAAAGAGAGAAAAGAAGATGGGTCCAAGGACAGATCCCTGAGGACACCCACAGAGACAGGCAAGGGGGGGGGTGGCACCACCAAGGCAGACCATTTGTGTTCCACCAGAGAGGTAGTTAGTGAGCAGGCAGTGGAGGCAGGGGAGAAACCAAGGGTGTCGAGTTTTGCTATCAGGATGTTGTGATTTACAAGGCCAAACGCATTGGACAGATCAACAAACACTTCACCAGTTAGCTTCCCTTCATACATATTCTGTTGTGGGCTTCAAGAAGGTATGGGACAGGCATAAGGGGTTATAAGGTAGTGGAGGGTTGCGCAAGGTTAGCAGGGAAGAAAGGGGCAGACTTGATGGGTCAAGGGTTCCTTTTCTGCCATCAAGTTCTATGATTCTATGATATTCCTCAGCACATGGTCAGTGAAGAGGGCAAGGGCCATGGTAGTGCTGTGCACCTTCCAGAAACCATGTTGCTGAGTGCAAAGGAGATTATGTTTGGAGATATGCTCTGTAATTTGGTAGTTTACTACTTTCTCTAGGAGCTTACCAAGATGGTGCGAATGGAGAAGGGACAGTAGTTGTCCATAAGACTAGGGTCACCTGATTTATGAATGGGGACAATTTTGGCCTGCTTTCAGACAGAGTGAACAGAGGCTGTAGTGAGGGAGAGGTTAAAGATGAAGGTGCATGGATAGGCAATGTCCTGAGCCACTAGTTTTAAGAAGCGTAGGTATAGACCATCGCCACCAACATTCCCTCAAGATGGTAGGCTGACGAGGAGCTTAAGTGTCCCTGGAGGAGAAATGGTCTTAAAATAAAAAGAGGGGCTAGTGTGAAGGGAAGGTGGAGGAGGGGGCAAGGGGTTGGGGGGGGGAGCTTAGCCAGATAGCTGCTAAGGTAGAAAAATGTGCATTAAGTGCATTTGCAATGTCAGTAGGGTCAGTGAGGGAGCCTTGTTGTGTGTTTAGGTTGGAAGGTGACTGCTTGGTGAGATGGGACAGCAAGGCATTACTGGAGGGCCAGAAATGCCTGGGGTTGCCTAGGTGACTGGATTGAAGTGGTTGGAAGTAGGCCAACTTCCTAGAGTGAATGCGCTGCTTGCAGAGATTTTGCAGGTGATGGTAGCTATTCCAAAGGGAAGGGGGATGGGGCAGCTTTATAGTCGGCCCCCTTTGAATCGCACTGTTTTATAAGCTTGAGGAGGTCTGACATGAGCCAAAGAATGTCACCCCCATGCACTCTGCAAGAAGTGAGTGGGAAGTGCTTGTCTTGGATGTGAGAAAGGGCTGAGACAAAGATGTCTAGTGCAAGATCAGCATTAGGGGCACAGTAGAGCTATAGTACACTACTGTCCTTGACTAATCACCAAATGCAGCGGGTCAGTAGTTGTTCCTGCCAGATCATCTTAAATAAAATACACTCAAAAGAGATCTAACCCAGACAAGAATCAATTATTTGTTTCTATGGTACTGGGACTATTTTTTTCATAGGTGGATGAATAAAATACTAAAAAACCCTTAAAACAGTAAAACAATATTGATTTAACTGTGGTTCAGAGCTCAGTGCTTATGTTACATACTGTAGCTGGATGATGTAGGCTGTGATTGGATACAGAGGCCTGACCAATAAGTAGGACAGTGCTTGCAAGGTACTAGTAGTATGAAATGATTCGTGCTTAGGTACTTCAGCACAGACATGAGCAAGTCAGTGATTATAGTACATATGAACTGGATAGTATATGCAAGGTGCTTAGATGCTTGAACTGATGAGTCACGTGTTATAATTTGATAGTTTTGGCCTTTCTCTGTGTCCCACCATAGGAAGGATGCTTAGTCCAGTATTATGAGACCCCCCCCCCCAGGTGGGATAAGAGTGCCGCAGAAGGAGGAGGTGTCAGGGGAGGATGGGGGGAAGTGCGACTCGCTCTAAGCAGGGCGGTGGTCAGCCTGCTGGCTGAAATAGGATGTGGGGGAGGAGCTCTTCCCCCACTTAACTACGGGCATACGCCCTTCATTTAACTGTGGTTCAGAGCTCAGTGCTTATGTTACATACTGTAGCTGGATGATGAAGGTTGTGCTTGGATACAGAGGCCAGACCAGTAAGTAGGACAATGCTTATGAGGTATCAGTTATATGAATGATTATTGCTTAGGTAAATCAATATGGACATGAGCAAGTCAGTGATTATAGTACATGTGGTCTGGATAGTATATGCAAGGTGCTTAGATGCTTGAACTGATGAGTCACTTGTTATGTCTTGATATTTTGGCCTTTCTCTGTATCCCACCATAGGAAGGATGCTTAGTCCAGTATTATTATCAGACCCCCCCAAAAAATAATGATATCATACGATTGTTCTGTATCTGACTGTTAGGAGTCGAATAGGATGACACCCCCTAGAGAAATGAGTAGCAGTGTGATCACCTCCTCCAACTCCAGAGAGTGTGACCAGTAGCACGCAGGAGAGGAAAAAACCCCTTGGGGGGGAACCTCTGAGGACCTATGGCTACTGACCTGCCTGTCCTTCTGGGCATACTAAAAGAGAGTAATCTTAAATAAGATTTTTAATTTAATTAGCTAAATCGAACCCCAAAGTTGCAAAACCTGATCCAGAGAAACGGAGAACTGAAGAAGTAACGAATCGTGACATGTCAGGTGAACAGAGCAAGCATCCTCCTAGTAAACTCCAAGTTCAAGAATCCACGTGCAGGCTGGAATGATAGTAGAGTGGAATCCATGGTCGATATGAAGTTGAAGCGACGAGTTGCAGTGGTGAAGCACTCCAGCAGGTGAGGACGTCTCAGAGGAGAACCAGAAATCAGAGGCTAAGTGTTCATGTCCAGAGAAGGGGACAGTTGGGTCGTGTTCCGCTTGGCAAGCTTTCCAAAGAAGGCTGTGGCGATGAAGCACAGGAACTGGCATATGCTGCGTGATCAGGAAGGATGCAGCAGTAGGAACCTCCAATCCGTAGAGGGGAAGCAAGTAAGTGAAGCAGCTAGAGATCGTAGTGTGAATAGGTAGACAATATTCAGATGTACCTCCAGCTTTCGAGGAGCAAAGTAGGTTGTAAAATGGTGAGTTAGTCATGATGACCTCTAGGCCCTGTAAGGGCGAAGCAGTTAGTATGAACAAGTAATGTAAATAAGTGGAACTGTACACAGGTCATTTGTAGTAGTAAGTAAAGCTGCATGATGCAGACGAAGTAGCAGGAAAGTAGTATTGCATAGCTTATTTACGGTATACTGCGTGGGGTATGAAGAATGGTAATAGCATGGGAATCGTAAGCTTTGTCTGGATCCAAATGGTTGCGTAATCTATGTTTCAAAGCCAGAATGGTACTTTAGCTGGAATTGACTTGGTAAGAATAGTCTGATGAGTCCTGAATAGCTGAGCTGATGAGTCATAGATGGTGATAACTGAAGAGGCTGAGTTAAGTGAAGTAGCGTTGTCACAGGGTCCAAGAAGCCTTAGAACAGAAATCAGGATATTGAAGGTCTTCTGGATAAGCTCAACTAAGTGTCCTGGTAAGAGTGTAGTAGCAATTTCATATAACTGAAGCGGCAGGGCTGAAGCATCCAAAGAATAGATGACAAATGGCTAAGCAATCCAGATGTGAGTCCATAGTAAAGGAGCTCCTAGGGCTGGCCAACACAGCGGCAGGTAGGTGTACAGTAGAATATGCGAATCTCCAGGCCCCGAGCTGGGTGAGGCAGGTGTAGAGTAGAAGTAGTTAAACCCCCTGGCCCGATGGGAGAAAGCAGGTCAAGAAGTAGGTGATTATGGTGCAGTAATATAGGAGCAAAGGACCTCCAGCCCGTAGGGGCGCAGGTCTGGTGAAATGCGATGGCGAACCTCCGGGCCACATGGGGCAAGGCAGATTGCAGAGCAGTGGTAGGTAACATAATGGAAATGTCAAACTACATGCGATGCTGAAAAAGCAGTAAAGTAGTGAGGAATAAATTGTAAATGGTATTGTAATGGTGGCATATCCTGAGTCAGTTTAGTGCGGAATAATACTGTAATTTTAAGGCAGACTTATGAGAGCAGAATGGTGCTGTAGACAGTGGTATCCTGAAGATTGAGGATGGTAAGGATTGCAGTGAAGAGACCTTGGTGGAAGAGATGGCAGCTCAATGAGGTAATAAGCATCCTGAAACTGTAGTAATTCAATGTTTTAGGCATCAGTTCAACCAAGGAAGACACTATGGAATTAAGGTCAGTAGGGAGTCCTGGCGGAGACGGTAGTAGTAACTCCGGGAAGTTGAAGTAGCATGGCGAGGAGTATCCAAGAGAATTGAAGCCAATATCTTGATGTACTCCAGAAATAATCCAGTGGAAGGTGGAAGCTGTGGGGAGCATATTTGTAAAGGTATGTCTGAATGAAAAGCAGCTCTGTAGGAAGCATCCATGGGAACGAAGGGGAGCTGGCCCAATGAGATAAGGAAGTGCGGCAAGACTACGTGTAGGTCAGCCAATGAACGTAGATGGTATGATTGAATGAGTATGTCAGCCGAAGTAAAGAGATTAGTAGCTAAACCCAAGAAGGCTAGCATGCAGCTAGACTATGCGAGGTCAACTGGTAAGGTAAGTAAGATAGGCTGCTAGCACCACGTAAGCTAGCATGCGCAGCTGGACCACACATAGATCAGCTGGTAAGTAAGTAAATAGTGGCAGCTAAGCCCCATAAAGGTGAGCCAGGATGGCTGGACCACACGTAGATCAACCGATAAGTGAGTAGTAATAAAGGAAATGCAGCGCAGCAATATAGTAAGCATCCAGGGACATGAAGTAAATCAGAGATGTAGTGTAAAGTAAGTCATTAGTGGAGCATGAATGGGTAACCTAGACAAATGGAGAGGTGGAAGTAGGGTGAGAGCTGCAGCATCCAGAACTCAAGCAGCATGACTGAAGGCGAGATATCCTGGGTATCCAAGCATGATGGAGAAGCTCAGGTGAAGGTCTGCCAAAGGATCCTAAGCAGGGCACTGAAAGCAATGATAGAGTGTATAGATATAGGAGACTGATGAGAATATAAATCGCAGGCAATTAGTCCGATCTTCCTACATTGTTGATAGGAGACCAATCAGCAAAATGTAGAAGGGGCCACAATGTGCAGCAACGCCTTTATGTATGAAACAGTAACAAGTCAACGGGAAGTGGCCCCAAGTCAGCAATAGGGAATGTTTCTAGCAACTGAGTTCATCTAATAAATTGAGAATCCAAAATTAGCTGCAAACAATATGAGAAGCATCAGGAATCTGCAGAGCTAGGGTCAAACAACTGAAGTCAGAGCGCTAAACATAGTTCATGGCAGTGGAAAAACCTAGGATCACCTAACATAAATGCAGGCTCCCAGCTGACACCCGACATGGGTAGTGGTGGTAGACAGAGTTTGCAAAATAGACAGATAGTGTAGCGTTGAGCTCCAAAATATGTCCCAATCTCTTAACTATGCAATTAGAATGACTAAGTGTAAGCTGGCAGGTAGCTGAACCAGCTAATGCTGGAGCATGCACAAAGGCTAGGTAGATGCAGCAATCGCTATACATGTAGGCAGCTGCAATCACTCAATCAGCGTGAACAAACTCGGAGGTGCAGAGGTACATTTGCCAAAGCGGTTAGCCAGGAAGCACTAGCGGTGGTCGATGCCATGAATTGTTCGTTAAAGGAACCTTGCACCTAGCAAGAGTCATAGTGCTTGATGGAAGGCTCGTTGTTCCGGAGCTTGCACCTGGACCTGGAAATAAGGGGCGAGGTGGCTCAGTTCATGCATCCAGGAAATGAGGTAAAATCGCAACGCTACCTTGTGGTCTTGTGCAGGAATGAAACTTTATGGTTCGTAGTCCCATGTGCACAGTACAGGCTAGGGAGAAGGGCCAAAGAAGTACTGAGGCGGAATAGCAATAGCGCCGGAGTGAGCTGTAAGGCACTGAGCAGAGGGCTGTATGTGGAGGGTACGTCAGCTGGAAGAAGGCAGCATGGTGGGGGGGGGGGATTGTTTAACCAGGAAAGGCACACTAAGCCAAAGCTTGTTTCCAGGTGCGACCTGGGAGCACAAGGAAGTTAAGTGACTTGCTCAGGGTCACACAGTATGCAAGTGGGGGCTGTGGGATTCAAACCCTGGTCTGGTCTGCTGGATGTCACCAGATTTGCAGCTCAGAGCCTTAAACCACTGCACTATACTGCCTCTAGAGTACGGTTGTCAGAACCTTCTGAAGTTATGGGTTCTAGTTCTAGTCTAGAACTTTTGAAAACGTTCTAGGGTTCTAATCTTTTTAGAACTCGAACCCCATTTTTTTAATTGTGCTGCCAAAAATGAAGATAATAATAAAAAATCTGAACTTGAGGACATTCTGCAGTAACACACACTGGGTAGGGTACAGTGCAGTGCAGTCAATGGGCACACAGCAGCAGGGTGATGGGCTGACCACAGGAGACGGAGTCACACACAATACAGGGAAAGAGATTTTTCTGTCTCTTCTCCCAACAATATAATGTATTTCAGTCAAAACAAAAAGGACTCAGCACTCTTTGTCAAAACGAAGAATTCATATACCATCTGATTTCTTCTTTTTAAAAACTTGTTGTGGAAAAATAAGAAATACATCTGGTGTAGCCTGAGGAGACTACCACAGACCAACATTTCGCACTCATACTGAGTGTTTTGTCAGTTTGAATGGGAAACGTTTGGTCTGTGGTAGTCTCCTCAGTCTACCCCAGATGTATTGCTTATTTTCACCACAAAAACATTTGCTGGCATATGAATACTTCATTCTGAAAAAGAGTGCTGAGTCCTTTTTGTTTTGACTGAACACTTTTTGGTACTTTACAAGCACCACTCTTCTAGTAGCGACCCTTGTTTACTTGCAGTTAACAATGTATTTCTAGGGTTCTGTCATGTATTTAAAGATAATGCCACAACACAACTAGCCACTGGGCTTCTCACAGTAACACACACTGGGTAATGTGCAGTCCAAGGGCACACAGCAGCAGGGTGATGATGGCTGACCACAGGAGACGGAGTCACACACAATACAGGGAAAGAGATTTTCCTGTCTCTTCTCCCAACAACGTAATGTAATTCTAGGCTTCTGTCATGTATTTAAAGATTATGACACAGTGCAACTGGCCACTGGGCTTCTCACGGTAACACACACTGGGTTGGGTATAGTCAAAGGGCACACAGCAGCAGCAGGGTGATTGCCTGGCCACAGCACAGAAAACGTAGTGGAAAGAAACACACAACACAGGAGTACTGTGTCAAAAAAAAATGCCATAATGGGTCTTCTATCAGGAGCGTTTTTAGGGTGAAAGCACAGCCCAGAATGAGACTCCTGTCCTCCAGACATTTTTTTTCTTTCGTGGGACTAGATTTTTTTTTCTGTTTGTTGGCTTTGAACAAGTTTCATCACACTCAGTAAAGTTTTTTAACTTGTTTTTTTTTTCTGTCACAGAAGGGAAAAATCAAAATATGATCTCCTTCACCCCTCTTCAAGCAAGTGTGATCTCTCCATCCTCCCAACAGTGCCACGAGTGTCACAGGAGAGTGTTTCTCTCACACACACACACATGCAGGCAGCAGTCTGCAAGTTAAGTACTGTGCAAGACAAGTTTACTTAAACTTTTTTTTATTTCTTAATCCATTTTTTTCCTCCCTCCTGAGTCCCGACTCCCCAAGCCCATCGTCCACTCCTCCAGTCCCCCAACCGCTCCATCAGTTCCCGCCTTCACCCTTTCCTTCCTCTCCTTGGCCTCGACTCTCTCCCTTTCCTTTTCCCCAACCAACCCCCTTTATTTTTATTTTTCAGCTATTTAATGGCACAGCCACAGAAATTCTGTTTTTTATTAACAACTTGCTCCAGCCCACAACTTTAAAAATCGCAGTGAGCCAGTGACGCAGTCACTCTGAGAGTGCACAGGCTGCGCTCCCTCCTTCTCCATTTTCCGCCAGTGACTGAATGAAGGGAGCCCCAGTGATGCAGCTGCACTTCAGCCACTTCTAAATCCCATGAGGCTCACTAACTCTACCCGACCACCACCTGACCACATAGCAGACAGTCAGGTGGTACACTGTGAACAGGAGTGATTGCACAAGCAAGAACAGCTGCCCCCCCATGGCAACAATAATACTGTTACAGTCAGGATGTTGTGGGAGAGGGATGGAGTGACTCAGGGGCGTAGCCAGGATTTGGTGTGGGGAGGATTTCCCAAACACTTCTATGGGGGTCCGGGGGCATGCCCCCCTGAAATATTTTGAAAATTTAGGAGTTAAATGGTGCAGTTTTGTGCATTTTAGGCAATAACTGTTGTTACAAAATGCATCAAAATCCCAGGTATTTCAGTTGAACTCAAGTTTTTTTCTCCCCTCACCTTTCTTTGCTGTAGATCTATCCACATTCTGTTACCATGAACCCCTACAATACCTTTGCTGTTTTGTTTTTAATCATATTCCATTATGATACACACAGCACATCAGCTCAGATGTGGTATGTTGTTTATTTAATATGCAGTCTCATCTGTAGGTTACCTGCATTCCCATAGCTGTGCTAAATTCAGCCCCCCCCCAAAGATCAGCCCCATGTAAGTTTGTTTAATATTGCAGTCAAGTGATGGACCAGAAATTAGTCATCACTAACTTTATCCCCACTTGACTAAACCATATTCAAGTTACGGCAGCTAATTTGAGCCATCAGTCCCGAGACACAGAAGTTGTAATTCCCACCAGGACATTGTCCCCCTTTTTTTTTTCCTTCATTACAATCATTTTTATTATGCCCCCTTGTTTAAGCTTCCTGCAGCTACTTTAAAATTACAGTGACCCTCAATCAGACACAGTGACTACTCAAGTGTTGGCCTGCCTGCTGGTTTGTCACCCTCATGGCCTAGGTCACAGAATGAGAATGCGAGCCTCTTCTGCCCTGTTCAAATTTGCTGCTGCCTGCCCAAGCCCCTGAGTCCCCCACATTCCCAAGTGTGCCAGTGCCGAGGAGGAGATGTTGAACAGGCTGCCCACTGCCTGCAAACAAATCTGCGCTGCTTAACACACATCACCAGCCAGACACTCTCCAGCCTCTCATTCTGACCCATGCGGGACAGTGCCTGGCTTCTGCGCTGTCTGTGCTTCTCCTTGGTGGCTCTGCATCACATGACCACTCTAAATGCAGTCATGTGATGCAAAACTAAAGCTCCGTATTCTCAGTGGTGCGGGAGGCAGGGCACTCATCCATATTCATCAGCCAACTCCCCGCCCTGCCTCCCAGACATACTGACTGCCAGCCCCGCTCCGTTTAAAGTTTAAATGTCAACAGTTGCTGCCGCTTGGAGGAGATAACAGTGCGGCAGTTCCCACTGGTGGCATAATCGGATCCCGATGTGTATAAGTAAATCTCCTCTCCGGGGAAGGGGGGCACTGGCAAGACTGACTGAAATGTTAATTTATTTGCACTGGACTTGGCAAGTGGGAGGGGTACAGAAAGAACACCCAGGAACCCCCCCCCCCCGTGACTTCAGCTGCATTCTTCAGCTGCTGCCGGGATCAGGATGAGACTGTGAAGTTGGGAATGAGTCGGGATAGAATGGGACTCTCTCGGGTGAGTTGGGTTGGGATGATAGTTGCAGGCGGCAATTGTGTTGATTCAAACCCTTTTGTGAACCCTCTAGTGTTCGAGTTCTAAATTAGAACTCGAACACCAGGGTTCAAGGAGGGTTTGAATCTTTATCGAACTAGTTCTGACAACCCTACTCCGGAGTAGCTAGGCAATCCTTGCGGGTGTCTGGTGGAAGCCAAATGGAAGTGAGGTATGGCGAATGCTCCAGCGAATAGAGCACTGAAGGAGCCAGATGAGGTTGTCGGGAGCAGGTTAGCAGGAGCCTCGACGGACGAACTGTGACACGGCTGGCGGAGAGAGAGCCCCAAAAGAGAAACAACCAGAAGCGCAGAACAGCACAGGAGGGAAGGAGCGGGGTGGGTAAAAACACAAAAGAGGGTAGGAAAGCAGACAGAACGAGGGAAGCGAAGGGCAAGAGAAACCAACACAAGACAGGGAAGGGAAGGGGGGGCAGCTACGCCTCCAAAAAGCAAGTGCAACTTGCTCTAAGCAGGACGGTGGTCAGTCTGCTGGCTGAAATAGGATGTGGGGGAGGAGCTCTTCCCCCACTTAACCACAGGCATGTGCCCTTCATTTATTAGCAAGAAATACTGCATTTTTCTGTTGATTCATTTTATTATAGCAATAATGCACTTCAGAGGTGTGTTGTTGTGAGATTTTCACATGCCTCAGGTGGTTAATAGCTTGCGAGGCCGACCACCTAAGGCATGTGTAAATCTCACAACAACTACCTGCTGTCAATACGTGTGCTTACAAACAGACAGAAAAGTGGTGCTACGCCCAACATGTGCTACAAGCTAAGATGGCGCTGGATGCCGGCTTTGGTGCTACTCCCACCTGTAGTAGCTGGCAGCTGGTCCAGTGGGGATGTAGGGAAGGGTTATATCCTCCTCCCCCTCAGCCCGAGGACTGTAGCTGGAGACGGGGTCTGCAGGCTGTAGTTGCTGGCAGCTAGTCCGGTTGGGGCTGTTGGGGAGGGTTATGTCCTCCACCCTTTCGGCCTAAGGACTGTAGCTGGGGACAGGGTCTGCAGGCTGTAGTTGCTGGCAGCTGGTCAGGTGGGGCTGTGGGGGGAGGGTTATGTCCTTTGCCCTCTTGGCCCAAGGACTGTGGCTGGGGACGAGATCTGCAGGCTGTAGTTGCTGGTGGTCGGTCCAGTGGGGCTGTGGATGAGGGTTATGTCCTCCATCCTCTTGTCCCGAGGACTGTAGCTGGGGGCGGGGTCTGCAGGCTGAGGAGGAAAGGAGAAGGAGTCGGGATTAATAGCGGGTAGGCTGTAGGAGGGGAAAGAGCAGTCAGTGGGAGGGATGCGAACAGGACAGTTGCAAGACACAGTATCAGTAAGAGAAATATGGAGGCAAATGAATCCCAGGTACAACAAACAACAATGGAGAAGAACAGGCTAACACAAAAACTCCACTCACAGCTTCCAAGCAGACCAGGATACAGCAAATAAAATTAAGGCTCTTAGGCTAGGAGCTGCTCTATGGTATGTTCCAATCTATCAAGGGATTATTCATTGCAAGCAGGGGCTGCCCTGCATTCCTAAGGTAACAGTACGATTTGGATTTAAAACGGCAGAGTTCCAACAAGACAGTTAAGGTAACACTCTGCAATACTGAGATATGCACCACATACAGAGGCTGCAAGTAACAATCAGTACCATTTAACAGACATAAAAGAACAGTACAATTTGCCCTGAACAGCTGCGTGTGCTACCAGCTAAGATGGTGCTGGATGCTGGGTTTATTGCTACTCCAGCCTGTAATTGCTGGCAGCCAGTCTGGTGGGGGTGTGGGGAAGGTTTACGTCCTCCGCACTCTCGGCCGGAAGACTGTAGCTGGGGACGAAGTCTGCAGGCTATAGTTGCTGGTGGCTGGTCCAGTGGGGCTGTGGAGGAAGGTTATGTCCTTCACCTTCTTGGCCAAAGGACTGTAGCTGGGGACAGGGTCTGCAGGCTGTAGTTGCTGGCAGCTGGTCCTCCGCCCTCTCAGCCAAAGACTGTAGCTGGGGACAGGGTCTGCAGGCTGTAGTTACTTGCGACCGGTCTGGTGGGGCTGTGGGGAAGGGTTATCTCCTCTGCCCTCTCGGCCCTAGGACTGTAGCTGGGGACGAGGTCTATAGGCTGTAGTTGCTGGCAGCTGGTCTGGTGGGGCTATAGGGGAGGGTTTTGCCCTAAGGTGACTAACAGAGTAAAAAAAAAAAACTTCCCTACCATAGCTAACCAATCTGTTCTGTTGACTGATATCCAGTTAAGGAGAGTGTGTTTTTGTTTTTCATATTTTGAGTTGAATCTAGTAGGAATTTTGACAATTTCTTTAATCTCATCCAGCAAGCAGGCAAAATACAGTATAAACATTTTTCTCAGCCCAGTCTAGCTTCCACTCACCCCGTACTATCACTTCACCTCAGTTAATATTTTTAGTCATGCAAACCAGATATGATAGTCCATGTATATGCTATGAGTAAGAACTATAGGCAGATCATCGTTATTTATAACACTGTACGTTACTTTACTGCAGTAACCATTCATAGAAGGTGTCAGAGCTGAGGTGGGAGATATAAAAAGCATTTACAAAATTCTTAATTTAAAACATGACATCCCTTCCTCTTTTGCCTATTCTATCCCTCCTGAACAATATCAATTTGGGACATTGATCTCAGACTATAAGACACCTGGGGCAGGATTCACAAAGGTAGCGCAAAGTGGGCACAAAAGTTTGCGCTGCACTTCCTGGCTAAGCTGGTGGGCAATGGAGCTATTCACAGTCGAATAGCCCAGAGGGCAATCTGACTGTGAATAGGGGCCGGAGGGGGGGGCAGCGCTAACCCAGAAAAAGCAGTGTTATAATCAGTAGTGCTGCCCCCACAGGCAGCCAGGACAATGGCCCTGCAGTCAATAGCCCTTAGGCACAAAAGTGCAATTCACTAAGGGAGGTGTGCAAATGAGCCCATTGAGCATGCAAGGCACTAGTGGCCATTAGCTTGCCCATTATGGGCTCATTTGCATGCCATTAGTGTATCATTGCAGCTTCCCCACCAGGCCATGCCCAATGCAGCTGCAGTTGCCGGTAGTCAAATGGTGCCCTCTCCTGCCCCGATCTCCCACCTATCAATAATATATAGTTTCCATAGTGTAGTGTCCCACCCTAGTCCCCGATCGCCCCATTACCCACCCCAGAATAAAATAATTTATTTTCCTAGTATAGGGTGCCACCCTGCTCCCCAATTGTGCGATCACCCACCTGGTAATTAAATAATTCTGTTTCCATAGGTAGTGGTCCCACCCCACTCCCCAATCATCCAATCGCCCACCCAGTACTAATGTAAAGGCTTTCCGTACTATAGTGGTCCCACCCCAGTCTCCAATCATCCAGTCACCCAGCTAGTATTAATGTAAACTATTTTCCATAGTGTAGGCTCCCACCTCATTGCCCAATATGCACCCGATATGAAACTTACTATTTTTCAATAGTGTAGCGGTCCCCTCAACCCTCCACCCACTCTGTTCATGCCTTACCAACCCCCCCCACTCCAGGCACGGCTGCCAGTCAGCGAGCAGCACAGCCCTCTATACACCTCCAAAGCTGCCTGCCAACTGAACTGTGAATGACAGCTTACAGTATATAATACAAGCCC
The DNA here is from genome assembly GCA_016271365.2 of Neoceratodus forsteri. Classification (NCBI taxonomy): domain Eukaryota; kingdom Metazoa; phylum Chordata; order Ceratodontiformes; family Ceratodontidae; genus Neoceratodus; species Neoceratodus forsteri. The sequence continues at coordinate 601,210,370 of CM057456.1, read as the reverse complement.
ATTGGTTGACAGTCAACCCAATGAGCATGTACTATACTGTAAGCTGTCATTCACAATTCACGACAACATGTGGAAGGAAGTGTGAAGGACTGTGCTGCTCACTGACCAGCGGCTGTGCTTGGGTGGGGAGCGGGGTGGTATGGCATTACTGGAGTTGTGGGGTTTGGGGGAACCACTACACTATGGAAAAATAGTAAGTTTCACATCAGGTGGGAGATCGGGCAATGGGGTGGGGCCCTACACTATGGAAAATAGTTTACATTAATACTGGGTGGGTGATCAGATGATCTTAGACTGGGGTGGGACCACTATACTATGGAAAGTCTTTACATTAATACGGGGTGGGCAATCGGATGATCAGGGAGCGAGGTTGGGATCACTACCTATGGAAACAGAATTATTTAATTACAGGGTGGTGACTGAGCGATCGGGAAGCGGGGTGGGGCCACTACACTATGGCAAGACATTACATTAATGAGGGGTGTGTACTTGGGTAATTGGGGACCGAGGAGTGTTACTGCTTTAGGGCACTTATTTTAATAAGGGATATGTACTCCGGCAATCGCGTATGGGGAAGGTCCCTACTCTAGGCATTTCTTTTATTTTGATGATGGGTGGGTGAAAGGGGGATCAGGGCAGGACCTTGCACTACGGAAATGTCTTTTTCACTATTATAAATGAGGGATCTGGGGTGAGGATGTGGAGGGGCTGCAGTACCTCTACCAACCACTAGGGTTGTGTGGATTACCACCAGGTTTTTTTTTTTGGTGGTAATTTGCTCCACGCGAGGACCTTTGCAGAGGCCCTTGCATGGAGCAAATGTTCCGTGAATGGGATGGCGGGGATATGCAGGTCCTCGCCCCCTCATTTGCATAGCTGCCCACCTCACTGCTTTGCCTGGGAGCAAACCCAGCTTACGGGGGCAAACTGGGCTTTATAAATACCAGCTATTCACAAGGTCCAGATTGCCTTGGGCAAACCAGGTTTGTGCCCTGGCAAAGCTTTCTGAATCCTGCCCCTGGTTTTAACCAGTACTGAATATTGATTTGAATGTCAGGATTATACGAACAAGCCATGCTTCAAGCTTAAGTGTCATACCTATCACACTGCAAACATTCGTACAGTATGAGCAATTTCTAGACCCTGGAATTGGTTCCAGGAAGGGCCTCCTCTTGTATCATAATTTGTTTGTGCTGATGACCCAGAATTCTTTTCGTTGTAAGAGACAATAGGCCCACCAAGGATACGCTTAAATTTCCCAGATAGTAGTAGTAGAAGTAGTAAAACTATTATTCATTTACGTACAGAAATGAATTGGATATCTTCACTGAGCCAAAGCTTATTTCCAGTGAGGTCCAGATGCTAAAAGTACCAGTTAATCTTACATATACTATACATCAGCTTCAATATCAAAGTACATACAGTACAAATACATACATCTACACAACAAAAATACACAGATTCCAATATGGGAACTACATAACCTCAGAACTTATTTCGCTGTTTCCAGCCACATATAAATTAGACAGTAACGTATTTTACCCCTTCCTGTCCTATTAAGATAGGATTAGTAGAACTGGGAGCACCAACATTTTAAATGCACCTCCAGCACTGATGCAGTAGTTATTGGAACATCTATAGCAAACACATAGGAATATGTGTTGCTCTAATATATACAGTATTCATTGAATAAAACCTATATTGAGTCATCTGTTAGGGTCATAATGCTACAACTGTATGGAAATGTGATGTCAGGGTTTTTAACACCCTAACTCCCACCCCCCCCCATGGCCCAAAGTCAAGCTACAGGTCTAAGACCATGCTCCACAGATGTGTTATTTTGATGTAGAGCCATATGCACAGTAGTGGAGTCATGAGGCATGACCACAGATCTAAAGTTTGCTTAACCCAGGGCCCTCAGGGCCCTATATGAGGGAAGCATACTTACAGTACATGACCTTGGACCAGTTGCTTCTTTAGGAATAGCACCAAAGGCCCAGTACATAGTAGCAGTCCCATGGTGCAGGCCACCACACCTATTGCTTGCTTTCCACAGGGCCCTGCAGTCCCTAACCAAAACTGAAGACCTGCGGTGCAGAGTCTTGCTTGGTTCACATACAGCACACCAGTGAGTGAGTGAGGTTATACTTTAGGTCAGAGCCTGATGTACTCTACAGAAATTCATTATTGCTCCCACTATGCTACAAGTTTAGGATTTCTGATAGGTTTCACATGAAACTTGGAACCTGGTCAGCCAGTGAGGAGGAGGCATCCACTGCTGGAGGGACAGTTCATTTACACCTGTACAATTTGGTGACTTACGCAGCCAAGAACAGTACTGGACTCACTGTTGTGGTATCCATGGATCTTCTGATCCTGAGGGCAGCCACACTACACCAGGTCAGTCTCCCCTTAGAGCCAGGAGCAAGGTATCATGGAAAAGAGGTTTCCAAGTACAGTATGTGCATGGTTTGGGGAGAAGCACACACGCCACTTTATTTGGATAATCCTTCTCTCCTAATACCCTATTATAAATCTCACGTATTGCTTTCCATGCAGACTGCCTGGTCAGCATGCTTACTTTGAGTGTTCTAAACGGACATTGCACTGGGGCCTGACATAGTGCCTAGTTGACATTTTGTGATTACAATACACTGAGGTGTCCCAAATAGGATGACGCATGTGTCTGTACTTTGCCATTCCCTCCTATAATGGGTCAGATGTACCAACCTGTTTAAAAGGCAGTGTTGGTCTGGCTAAGCTTCGTCAGCCTGACTTGCACAATAATTTGCATACCCATGATGCTTTGCTCTGGGAATGTGGCTTGAGAGTATGTGTATTATTTAGAGAAAGAGAGAGAGATGCACAAAAGACAAAGTTGTTGGTTATTTCTTCTCTCCTAGCATCTTTGAACAGATCCAATGTGCTGCTATACTTGCAAACTGCCTTTCCAGTATGCTCAATCCAAGTGTTCTAAATGGGCATAGCACTAGTGTTATTGTAGCACTAGTGTAATCATAGCACAGCTACACTACAGAGTTAAATTTTCATTTGGCAACAAAGAAAAAGTAACTAAGGACTGCTAAAGTGTTTTTACTTTTCAAAATGTTGGTTTCAAAACCATTAATTATACTAATTAGTGAAGGACGGCAACATTACATGTTTTTTTTATATACACCCTCAGTGTGTGTTGCTTTACAAACCACTTGTGCTTCGCTGTTATTGTTTATTGAGCAACACCATTCTCCGGTGTGTAAAACATATCTTGCAATGCACTTCTGCTCATATATTATTCTTTATAAATCTTTATAGTCTTCCATGTAAAAACACATGGAAAACAGAAGCAGGTGTTTTAACCTTCCTGTTATCGTCAAGATTTGGGTGCTACAACTGCAGATGCTGTACGCCATCCAGGGACCCATTTGAAAAGTATTGTATGTGATGCAAGTACAGTATTCTGTACAAGAAGATACTGGTGCAGAAAACTTGAGACAAAGAAAGAAAATTAATACACTTTTTTAATATTGGTCTGATATGCTGGAACCAAATCTTGTAAACCACACAACACTCTTATGAGCTTATCCTGTATAAAAAAACTTGAATAAATAATAAAGGAGTAATGAAATCCAGTTAAAAATTATTCTCATCCTACTGCTAAGCTTTTTGGCTAAGAAACTGCATGTGTTGCTTCAAAAAGCCACTAGATGGCTGCAGAGACTGATGCACTAACACTTGCAGTCTCAATCCAGACTAAGTTGTGTTTATTGAGCGGTACTGTACAATCGGAGAAAGTATTTCCATGCTTGGGTATGAAATGCATACTACCATTTGACCGTATTATTCAGAAGGTGCTAGAACTCGCTGCTGGGATTGTCAAGGAAAGGAAAGGAAAGGATGTCCATACACGAGAGCCTGGTGAGGCAGGTAATTATGTAGGTGCAATACATTTTTATTTTTAGTACCTCTCTCAGGCTCAGAGCACTTGATAATAGCAATAACATATGAGAACACAACAGTACTGGAAAACATATCAATAAATACCTGACAAAACTGTCTACAAGTCTCAAAAATAACATACAGTAAGTGAGTAACCAGAATAAACAACATTGTGCTCCGTAAGCTTGTTAAAAATAATGGTGTCATAATTTCTTTAAGAAAACAGTTAGAAAAGGTGCCAGGTAAACTGCCACTGGAAGGGAGTTCCATAGGATAGTGGCTGCTACCACAAATGCATGATCACCTGCTAACTTCTGGCAGGAAAAAAGTAATGTGTACTGAAGCAGCCCCTGCTCCATAGACTAAGTGGCTAATTTGGTAAGGTAGGGGGTCAGGAGTCTATAGAAGTAGTGAGGGCCCAGTTGGTTTAGGGCTTCAAAAATATGTAAAGAAAGTTTATAGTCAATCCTCTGCCTTACTGGCAGCCAATGCAGATTGTAATTGACCGGTCTAATATGGTCTGACCCTCAAGAGGAAATTTATTTATTTAGTTGTTGTTGACCGGGTAAGTGCACTAGACAAATCATGCCTATTTTCAGGCACGACCCGGGGGAGGAGGATACAGATGAATGCCAACTGACCTTGAACCAGATTAAGCTGCTGGTGGTATTTTTAGTGAATGAGAGAAATTTGGCCAGGACACCGGGGCAATTCCCCTACTCTTCAGAGGGAGAACCTCTTCCAAGATGGTGGACGCACCCCTGCTTGCTGAGGAGGTGGCGATGGAGGTGGGAGATCTGGTCTCAACTCCTGCCTCTGTGTGTGTAGAGACCACGTCTGCAACTACTGAAGCAAAGCTGGTTTCTGTGTCTACTTCAGAAAATGAATCTACACTACAGGTTACAACTTTAGAACCTCTGCTGGGTCACCCTGACATGGACTCTCAAACATCTTTACCCCCTTGCCGTCCCACTGAGGGATTTTTCCACTTTTGACTCTGCTACTGTCTGTTTGGCTAAAAAGGAGCTTCAGGACCATTTGGGTGATGCACAACGTCGATTTGAGATTACAAAGAAGAATTTGAACACAGAACTGCAACGGATTCGTGAAGTCAGATTGGCAGGATGTATGTCTCCTGCAGCCCACAATAATACTTTGCAACAGCCTACATTGCCTTTTCAAGCGGCTGAGGTGCCGCCCCTGTGCAGCCCATCCTGGCGAGTTCTCAGCTGGAATACTCCCGCCTGCTTCTCAGCTGCCCCTGCAGACTACAGTGACATCATTGCATACAGTGCCTAGTTTGCCTATTGTGACACACTCTCCCTCTCAATTGTTATCTTTTGATACCAATCCTGCTACAACACCTACCTGGTCTGTAGAAACAGCATTGCAAGGAGCTGGCTGGGTGCAGGAACCTACAGAGGGGAAGTGGGTTTCTGGTCCGTCCCCTATTCGGTCCCCCTGCCTCAAAGACTTTCCTGAGCTGCAGCATTCACCAAACAGAAGTCTGCCTATGTCTGACCCCTTGTGTCTCCCCAAGGAATTGGAACTTACCCAGCACCCAGTCTTGGAACCTTTGCAGGGTTCTCTTATTTGTTCTGCTTCTCCCACTACCATTACAGAGAATACAGATCCTGCAGTAGTGGAGCCCCCCCTCAAAGAAAATAGAGCCAAATTGTTCTTTTTCCTCATTGTTTAAATTTCCAGTTCTGGCTGCAAAGTGGCATAATGCGGTACGATTGGCTTATATGGGCGGTTTACCTGAGCCACCGGACCGAGTGTATGTAGCTCGGACACTGCTCAAGGACTCTCTGAAATTCTTTTCTCACAAAATATATGCACTGATTCATATTTCCAGCGAAACTGCATTTGATGTCAGCTTCCAAACGCCTCGTGGCTTGGACCGTTTTTGGTCACGATATCATGCCTTAAGAAATACTGTCCTGTGGACCCCGTTTAAGACCATTCCCCTTTCCAAACCAGCCTTTAAGAATATTACCGTCCTGTTTCGGAATGAAGGTGTTGACGTCACTGACGTTGTCTATTGGCTAAAACAACATTGTACTGTTCAGGGTCAGCCTGAGGTAATATTGGACACGGAGAATATTTGGACTGGAGGCTGGGAGGTTAAGGTTTTGTTACACTCTAATGATTCTGGTGCAGTGCACCTACCTAATTCTTTTTTTATAGGTCGTGATAGGGGGGTCTTGTTTTACCCTGGACAACCGAAAGCTTGTAACCGGTGTGGAGACCCCTCTCACCTTAGTAATGTCTGTGATAAGCTGAAATGTAACACCTGTGGAGAACTGGGTCATGTGGGAATTCACTGTCTAAATGAGTGTAAATGTAATCTTTGTGATGAGTTGGGTCACACATTTCAAAATTGTCCATGGGCTGCTCATAATCAGGCCACGCATGAGGATGGTGCTGATCAATGTTTTGTAATCATGCAAGCCCAGAAGGCTCATCTTAGGACCACCTTAGTAGAGCCGACTTCAGTAGTCACTCAACCTCTATTGCAGGTCCCTGAGCCTGTTGTAGATCAGGTTGTGGTAACCCCAGTGGCCTCTTGTGTGGCACCACTTACTGAGATGACCCCTCCTACTGCTGACCCTGTCCAATCTGTCCAGCTTGTCCTGGACCCTGTTCCAGGCCCGAGTACTATGCCACCCCCGAGTACCCACTAGTGTTATGTGTCGGAGGTCTATGAGAAATTACCCCCTGGCATTACCATCGCCTCCTTTGCTTTTGGAACCCCCTCCTGTGGTTTTGTCTAATGCCTTTGAGCTACTCCAAACTGTTTCTGATGATGCTGGAGGCAAGTCTGACTCTTCCTCTGTTGCATCTTCCCTCCCAGATGGTATTACTGATTCTGAGATTCAACTGGGTACTGGTCTTTCTCAGAAGCGGAAGGCCAGGGTTAAGCTAAAAGGGAAAAAGGTGATAGGGAAAAGGAAATCGTAAGGTGTCTCTTTTCTCCTTGTGTTATGTCTCACTTTGTTTGTCATACTATTAATGTGAATAGTATTAAGCGTCTGGCAAAAAGAAGATTGATTTTTTCCTATTTACGGCTTTTACCTATGGGGATCTTTCTGTTGCAGGATACACGACTCCATACCACCTACGAGATTCGACAGGCACAACAGGACTGGCTTCTAGGTCCTTCTTTTTGGTCCATTGGCCTGGACTCCTGTTCCGGACTTGGGATCTTATTCAATATCCCAGATTGTCGTTTGCTAAAATTGATTGACGTAGCCTCTGGCAGAGTGTTAGTCTTAGATTTTTTAATTGGGCCCTGCCCTTATCGGGTTATTAATATTTATGCTCCCCAAATTAAGTCAGCACGTATAGCTTTATTTTCTTTACTCTGCCCTTATTTGCATATCTCCTTTCAGTTGATATTGATAGTAGCTCTTTTGCTACTACCCAGAAATTGTTTTGTGACTCCTACGAATTAGGGAAGTTGGTTCGTACTGCTCATCTCACGGATGCCTATTACTCTTTTACTAAAAAACATACTCCTACATTTCAAAAGGGTAAGCTGGCTACCAGAATTGATTTTGTGTTTTTGTCCCGCACACTCCCAATTACCTCTGCTACTGTACAAGCTGTGGAATTTTCTGATCATAAACTGCTTTCCGTAGGCCTTGGTTCTGATGTCACTGTTTGCAAAGGACCAGGACTCTGGAAATTCAACATATCTCTGTTGCAAATTCTGCCTTTCATGCAGTCCCTTTTATCCTTTATTCAGGCCCGGAAATCCGTTTTTATTTCTTACGCAGACCCTATTGCATGGTGGACGGACACTAAACATGATTTGGTGCTCTTTTTGAAAAGATATAGTCATCAAAAATGTCGAAGAGAATATTTGGAATATTTACAGAAAAGGGTACATTTTCAGTCCTTGTTGACAATAGCGTATATGACAGGACAAGATTTTTCTCAACAATTGCACTTAATTCAGAATGATATGTTGAAATTCCAATCTAGACAATCACAGCAACTTTATTATCAACACAAATTTAATGTGGTAGGCACAAGGGCTGTTGTTTGCCCTTTTGAGTCAAATTCTCAACAAATTACACAAAAGAATATGTTGTGTCTTGCTGATTGTGATGGCACCTTATGCACCTCTCAGTCGGACATCTGTCGGATAGTGACATGTTACACGACTGCCCTCTTTTCTTCCTTTCCAGCTGCAGGTGTTGATCCTGCGATGTTGTATAGGGACCTTGACATCCCCATCCCTTCACAGCCGTGTTATGACTCAGCCTGTATACCTGTTACTGAGTTAGAATTGAAGTCAGTTATTTCTTCCTTACCCTTACGGAGGAATCCTGGTCCAGATGGACTCCCCACTGCCTTATATAAGGTACTGGGTGACCACCTGATCCCTGAATTAACTTCAGTATTTACCTCCCTGTTAGCTAGTGAGTTTATCTCTTTAGATTTTACTAAGGGTACTTTGATTTATATCTATAAACAGAAAGGAGATATACATTCTCTTGAGAATGGCGCCCCTTATGTATGCTAAACACTGACTTTAAGTTATTAATGAAAATCATTGTACAACGTCTTATGAGGATAGCTGAAGTGGTTTTGCACCCTGCTCAGTCCTGCTCTGTACCGAACAACAGAATCTCTGACCATTTGATTCTCCTTCGAGAATTATTTTCTCATGGCTACGCAGGCTCTGTTTCAGGTTTTATTGTATCGGTAGATCAGAAGGCGGCTTTTGATTCAGTTAACCATGATTTTTTATGGAAGGCACTACATTTTATGCATGTGCCTGGTGAAATGATTCGCTGGATTAAGACTTTTTATAGGACTGCCACTGTTGTGCCTGTTGTGAATGGTTGGGTTGGACCTATGATCCCCATAAAAAGAGAGGTTCGCCAAGGGTGTCCTTTGAGCCCTCTGTTATACGTATTTTTCTAGATGTTTGCTTCGCTGTCTGAATACTCATCCTCAGATTCATGCCCTTTCTAGTTCTACTTTTAATCTGCTTGAGTATCTGACAGTGCATATGCAGATGATGTCTGCATTATTGTGACTAATGCAGCCTCTGTGGTTACTGCTCCAGGAATGTTCTTCCTTTGGTGATTTTTCTGGTGCGAGTTTAAATTTTACCAAAAGTTTTGGTATTCGGTTAGGATCAAAATAGCCCTTTTCACATATTGGTCCTTTACAACTTGTTGAGGGCCTCAACGCATTTTGGGAGTTTATTTTGGGACGGTAGATTCTGACCTTTTAATTGGTCTTCTAATTACAACAAGGCAAACTTAGGTTGCCTCATGGAATAAGGGCAGATTGGGAAGAAGAAGCGCGTTTTCCTAATCAAGACTTATTTGATACCGACTTTTCTTTATTTAAGCTATGTATTCCCAATCCCTAAACAATTAGAAACTGCAGTTCTTGGTCTCTTCTTTCAAGCTCTGTGGGGAATCCGGGCTTAATCTAGTAAAACGGAATGTTACTTACTTACCTATTTCTGAGAGGGGTGTTAACATGATTAATCCTCTGTTATTTTTTTCATGTATTTTTTTGACTGCAAATCTTCGGCCCCTATTGATAAATACTCAGAGAGGGTGGGAACCTTGGTTCTATGATTCTTGCAGATTATGGTTTCATTTATGGGGAATGTGATTCATTAACTGTGATACGACAAACTTTGGGTATACCGGTATATATTAAACACATGTTTTTACATTTGAAACAGTGGAGGATATCTACCCAGATGTTGTTAACGAATTCTCATGAAGTATTATATAATAATCTGCTCCTGACCGTTTGTGCAATACAGTTGCCCTTTGAAAAGTGCCCTAGCCAACATCTTCTTTCCCTATTGGTTTTGTTACGGTGTAAAAGGGTGCCTGCTCACATGTGAGACTTTCATTGGCTGTCGTGTCATGAAAGAATTAACGTCAAAGATAATCATAAACACAAGCAGTCTCAAGACCGACAATGTTCTAGACTATTGTGTATTTCTAAATTGGAAACTATATCGCACTTATTTTTTGAGTGTTCTTTTATTCTGCACCGGGTGGGTTTTTTTGGCAAGAGTCTGGGCCACTCCATTATTTCAAACGGTTTCTTACCAGAATATTATGTATGGTGTTTTTTCTCCCCAGTGGTCCCTTTGGACTCTGGACACGTTAAATCTAGTTTTTGTAGTAATTAAATGGAATATTTGGATGGCTCGATGTCTGTTTGCTCTACAGCAAAAAACCTATTCTTATTCAGAGCTTGAGAAGAAAATCGTAACAGACCTAACTAACATTTATGTACATGAGCGTACATTATTTTCCAAGGAGACATTACTTGAACTTTGGAAAGCTCTTCCTTGGATCACGGACTCTGATTTTGCAGTGACCTGATGGATTGTCTCTTGATATGCATAGTTCTGTTCTGTTTTTTTGTTTACTTCTGTTTTGAGTCCACATGAGTTTTTGCAAATTGCTTTTGTTTTGGTACTGTACGATTTCTTTTGTTTCAATAAAACTTTCCCCTAGTCTTTTTGATAAGTGCCATGGGATCTGTAACATCCACCTGAAATACCACCAATCCAGGCAGATGGGACCTCGGTTTAAAGTCTCATCCAAAATACGGCACCTCAGAAGTGCAGCACCCCTCTCATGCTGCACTACAGTGTCAGTACTGGGATATTAACCCAAGTGCCAGATGTGGGAATTGAACCCACAGCCCTCTGATCTCCCGGCCTCAGAGGCGAGTGTGCTACCTACTGAGCCACTGACACTGATTTTGAAAGTCTTGTTGTTGCATTCTGCATCTGCTGCAGGCGTCGGATCTAATCACAGGTCCGGCCTTTTCAGAGTACATTACAGTCATCAACAAATGATGACATTAATGCCTGCACCAGTTTCGTTAGGTAACCAAATTTTAGGAAAGGCCAAAATCAGCTATATTTTTAAGATGATAAAAGGCAGCTCAGTGCTATGGCCAATACCTGAATAGAAGGGAAGACCTCTGAAGAGTTACTCAAAGATTGCAGACAACATTCACAAATATCAAAAAGGATGAAATGTACTGCAGATGCTTGGATGTGCCAAGCTACGAGGCAAACACCAAATAATGTAAAAGAACAGAAAAATAACCCACACTATTCCTGAAGAAGGTGACCAACCCAATAATTTATGTAGAAGAAGTCCATTTTATTAAACAAAGCAGTCATCCATGTACTGTGAACAAGTAATGCCGACAGGAGTGTAATAAACTTCCCACTATTTTGCATCTCATCAGGTTCTCCCAAACAAAATCAAGTCATCCAGGTATGCCAACACTTACAAGAAATTCATGTCTCCATAAATCCTTAGTATGTTGCTGGTGCCCCAGAAGTTCCTTGAAGCATTTTCTCAAATAGGTAGAAATCCAACTGAGCAGATGAAGGAGATCTTCTCTTTGCCCTCCTCTCCAATAGGGAACTGGTAGTAACCACTCCTTAGTAGGGTGAGAGACATTCATTTTGGGTCCAAGATGGGCACCATGAATTTGGCTCAGCTTCGTGAATTGGACCAAACTGCTTTGGGTCTTGATGTATAATTGCCATGGGGTAAAGCAGATTACAATTAGGGGCTAATAAAAGCATTGATTTCAGCAATGAATATTTATTACTGTAGCTTCTTTGTGGCAGGTGGTGTTGACACATCATTGTGGTGGATTGCTATGTTTGTGATGTTGAGACAGAGTTGTGGAAGCATGAAATGACAGTTCCAATTTCCCAGGTGCAGTTGGTACTCTCAGGTAGGAGGCACCCTCCAGGAGTGATAAGTCAGGTGGGATGGTGGAAATCAAGGCATAAAGGGCAGGAAAGCAATGATAATGATTGGGAACTAATGTGGACCTGTTAGCCATGATGGAAACATGGGCAACCAGAAACAACAATTGGGATCTTGCAGTACTGGGCTACTCGCTCAACAGGAGGGGCAGAGAAAAAGGCAGGGGAAGGGGTTGCACTGTATGTTAGGGAAGGTATAGAGACCACAGAGGATATTATTCAGGGAGGAGTGCAGAACAGAGACAGTTTTGGTGCAACTGACAATGGAAGGGAGTAAAAAGATCAGGGTCATAGTGGTGTACAAACCACTGAACTAAAAAGAGCAAAGGGACAGGGAATTAGGGGAAGAGATGAGAAAGGCATCAGTCAAAGGGCAGGTGGTGCTGATGGGTGACCTAAATATGCCGTACATGGACTGGGAAATCCAAGAAGCCAGCAGTGCAAGACATAAGGGTTTGGTAGATGTGATGCAAGACTCTTTCTCACAGAGTTGGCCAGGGAACTGACTTGAAAGGAGACCACCATTAATCTGGTTCTGCCAAATGCTGAGATAGTTAGAGAAGTAGAGCTGTGGGATCCACTGGGGTCCAATAATTACAATATCACATGATTCAACATAACCACAGGAACACATCACATCACAAAAAAGCTGGGCGAACTGGGGATAATGAACTAACTTACCTGGTAGATAAGGAACTGGCTAGGGTGTAGGACGATGAAGATGGTCGTCAATGGGGCACACTCAGAACCTAGGGAAGTCACAAGATGGGTACCACAGGAATTGTTTCAGGGAACAGTACTCTTCAATATGTCATTTGAGATATATGAGAGAGAATCCAGAATAACATCTGCCATGTTGCTGATGACACCAAGATCTTTGGTAGACTTGACATTGAGGGAGTTAGAGAAATGAAGAGATCTGAAAAAATTTGAAGAATGTTCCAGATTCTGGCAACTAAAATTCAATGTAAGAAGTATAAAATTATGTACATTGGTAGAAGGAACCCTAAAATGGACCACTAGATGGGGGAGTATGGGTGAAGTAGACAACTGAGGAGACAGACACGGCAGTCATCATTAGTGACAGATTCAAGTTGTTTTGCAGTGCAACAAAGGCATACAGGATGCTGGGATATATAGGATGGGGACTTGATAGTAGAAGGAAGGAGGTACAGTGATACTGTGTCTACACAGGTCCCTGGTAAGGCCACACCTGGGGTACTGCATGCAGTTCTGGTGTCCACACTTTAGAAAAGACAAGGAACACATAGAGACCATACAATGGAGGGCCAGGAAGATGATCCAGTCATGTGAAGGGAGGTCCTATGAGGAAATGTCAGTAAACCATAGAATGTATATACTGTCTGGGAGCCAGGAAGGAAAGAAGTATATGATTGAAACATAAAAGTTCTTGGGAGACATCATCAGGGTGGATTGAAAGACTTGTTCACAAGAAATGAGGGCACAGTGAACAGAGAACTTGGATGGAAACTGGTGTGTGTTGGGAATTCAAGAGGGATTTTAAGTTCTTCTTCACTGAGCAGGTGGTGAACAAATGTAATAAACTGCCCAGAGAAGTGGCTGAAGCCAAGACTGTGTTAGGGTTCGAACATGGGTAGGACAGATATCAGAGAATAGTGGGAGCTACAGGTGTCTGTGTTTCTATGACTCTATATGACTCTATAGTTAGAGGCAAATGGAAGTTGTCAATTGCTCAACACCAGGGGAAAGATCCATGATATGCCCCTCTGGAGAGACATCTGTGGAGGTATTTCCATGGCTGAAGAGTTTGACAAGAGTAGTGAGGGGAAATCAGACATTGTGATTTACCTAGGAAGCAATGATCTGGTGCAGTACAGTGTATATCAGGTTAAGGAAAGGTCTGAAGAGCCACAGTAGATAGCAGGCTAAGAAGTTGCAGATATGGTAGCAGGTACTGCCACTGCCACATGCAGAAAAGTTATAAATCATGATTATGAAATTCTCATAAGATGTCTCACACCTTCTACATTGATATACTCACTGGTGGATTGATACAGTACAGTTCTTTGTTTGAGTCATACAGTGGCTGGCCGAGAAGGTGAACAGAAGTTTTGTGATGACCAGCATTAGAGTTGGCAGTCACAGCTGCTAAGAGAGGTCAGGTGTCAGAGGAGTTTTCTTTTAAATGGCCCAAGTTTATGCTCATCAGATATGTCTGAGGAGGAGATCATTAAGCCACTGGGGAGCATGGTCGGCAAAAGACCGCTGTGCCTGTGATGTTCTGAGGAAAGGAACGTTCAGCAATTGCCTGGACATGCTTCTTGTCCGGTGGGGATGGGACGCTGAGTTTAGAAGGTTCTGGATAGCAGGTGGTGTTAAGCCAAGGCTTGTTTTTTTCTGAGGAGGCAGACTTGGTAGTGTATCCTACCCCGAAAGTTAAGTGAGCTGGTTTACGCATAAAGGCCATAGGTGTGAGTAAGTCTGTGTGCCCTTAGTAGGAGCCTGTAGGATTTATTTAGGGCCATGCTAATTTTTTTTAGGGTAGTGTCAGAAGCTGCCCCATACACCACAAGCCCATAGTCTATTATGGAAAGGATGGAACTTTTGACTGCGAGTGACAGCGCATCAGGGGTCCTGCTATGCCGATGCCTATATTAAAAAGCATTCAAGCGAGCAATGCTGTGCCTTACTTTAAGAAGAAATGATGCCATGAAGTACCTGCAATGGCTGGTCATGGGTCTTACAAAAGTAAAATTTAGTAAGTCAGAACGCTTTAAAAAAATTAATGTGAAAAGTCTAATTTTGGGAGGGAGGCATTACGGGTGTTGAGTTTCTAATAATGGAAGATTATTAATGGAAGAAAGGAAGCCAAAGAGTTATAACCTCCACCAGATATACCAAGGTCAATGTGTTGATCAACCAAGTCCCCCACTGGCTGCCATTGCCTGCTTTATTACACTCACCTTTAAAGGAGGGCTGTGCTGAACCTGGAAGTATTTTTTCCCCCAGTAGGAGCTGCTTTTAAGTAATGTCTCAAATGCTGTTATTGTTTCTTCTATATTGTCCTGTTGGTAACCTCGGAGATGTTTCTGCTTCAGTCACTAGTGTTAAGTATATCCAACATCCATCATGTTTAGCAGATGTGGGCCCCATTTTCAGAAGGTTAGCTCATCACTAAGCATGTTAGAGATGGCTAACTGGATTAGTGTGGTTATGCAGGACCATAGTCAGTTGCCCAGGCACACAGCAGATAGCATATGTGCACATAATATGCCACTGCACCCGCGTAATATACCACGTAGGATCCCCCTTACATATACTGTAGGGCGCAGTGGTATATTCAGCTGTATGAATGCCCTAAACAGCCACTGTCCCAGCACTGTTTAAGGCTTTCAAAACCCTACACTTTTCAATGTACACAGTAGCGTGAGTTGCCCTACCCCAACTGAGCACCAGGTAAAGGACCGACAGCATGGGCTGTCAGTGGCTGCCAGTATTTTCTACTCCCACTCCTGATTGCTGGTCTGATCCACCTACCTATGGCTATACCCTTATCTCTGACAGTCTAGTGTACCCCCCTCCCCCCAACTGCAGGTCCGATCATCCTACTATGCTGTAGTTATACCCTCATTCCTGAAAGTCTAGGGGGCCCCCACCCCTAATCTCAGGTCTGATATCCTTTCCTGATGAAGAGGTAGTTTGTACCTCAGAGTGCTGGGGAGTTACTCCATGCTGAGCAATTAAAACTTTTTTCACATTGCATTATACTGGTGTGGGCTGCAACTTGTGTATCTACAGAAAAAATAGCAGAGAAGCGCACATCAGTCCCTCAATGGTGCTCCAGCCCACAACAACTATTGACAAAAAACAATAAAGTTGGAAACACACCAAGGCTGAGAATAATAAATGGGTCTTTTATTTAATGGCAATGCATAGCATGACAGACACACTGGGCTAACACCCCTATTTATCAACCCAGTCACATGGGTCTTTTGTATCTATCAGTATTTCTGCCTTGTTTTCCTTGTCTGGAATACTATAACGCTGTATACTTTGGGGTCAGTGGAGGGAACCTCTGATGACTGCAGCTGGTGCAGAACGCAGCGACCAGGCTGCTGATGGGCCTGTCCAGGTCATGTCATGTAACCCCAGTCCTGCGAGATCTGCACTGGCTGCCGGTCAGTTGGAAGATCATCTTCAAGGTGGGCTTGCTCACTTATAAGGCCCTGTATGGCTCGGGCCCTGGCTACCTGTCTGACCTCCTTACCCCTGCCATCCCAGTTCGCTCCCTCTGTTCCTCCACTGGGGCTTCCTAGCAGTTCTGAGGGCCAGGCTGAAAACCTCGGGTGATTGTGCATTTGAGGTGGCCAGCTCGGCCCTCTGGAACTCGCTTCCAACATCTTTGAGGGAGGCCCCTTCGGTGGAGATATTCAAAAGGGGCCTGAATACCTTTTTAACAAAGCCGTTTCTGAGGATTTTAACTGATTTGTACTGATTTTATTTATTTTTTATTAATTGATAATGACATTGTTTTATATTGTATACTGTCTGCTTACCCTATCTACTATCTGCTTGACTATGAAGACTAAACACTGCAAAAATTGGGTGCTTTCAAGACCGAGATAAAACTGACCCTCGTGGCCAACAGTTCTTATGACTGCTGCACTTGACATCTACCCCTTGCACCCCAATAGTCTGCCTAGTACTTTCAGAGACCCCGTTGCCTCTTCTGTCCTTGCTTCTCCCTACGTCAGCTTCTCCCTACCTACCCTTCCTTTTTTTCAGTAACTCCACTTTTCCCCCCTCTCCCTCCCACCCCTCACCCTTAAAGTATGTTACACTTGTCTTTTATGGTCTGCACCTCCCCTACCTCTCCCTCTTATGCCCTTCCCTATCCTACCTCCCCTCACTAGCCTCTCTTACCCACTATTTACTAAATGCTTTAACTCAGGAATCCAACACTGTTATCAATTCCTGGTACTGGTTCTAACATCATTTCTGCTACTGTTTATTCATCAACTAAATTGTATCCTCTCATCTATTTACCAATGTATAATTTTAAGATGTACTGTTGTTTTGTCATTTTAGTTTTACAGTAATATTCCTGTGTCTGTATGTTTCCCTCCCACCTCTGTTGTGGAACCTTTGTAAATGAGCGCCTGTGCTCAAATTTGTAAATCTTAGATCAAATAAATAACAAAAAATATCTGTAAGTCGCCCAGAGCCTCCGGGATTGGGCACTGTATAAATACATTTTTACATACTTACTTGTTTCTAGCAACACAACAGTTTTCTGTGCAGCGCATGGTTTTCCTGCATCTCTGATATTCCTTCCCACCTATTCAACACCCTTCACCCCAGCCCTCAGTGGCACTCACTCACCCTGAAGTGCACAAATCAAATACTTCCTCCCAAAGACAGCAACAAGCACAGCCCCTCTGCGTACTGCTTCGACCAGCCACCATCTGAATGACAGCAAGTTCATGTCATCTGTAGAAATAGATGTTTCTACAATAGACACATGCTCACTCCCTGTCACTCATACAGTGGCAGACCTAAGTGGTAAGTAGAGGAGGTGTGCCAGTTGCCATCTCTAGGAGGATGCAGCAGTTTATTCGAGCACTTTAGAGTGAGAGGGTAGGATAGGGAGAGATTGTTGGACTTGAGATCAGGGAGTGTAGGTCCCTAGACTGGCAGGGATAAAGATGAAGCCATAATAGGAGGATCAGACCTATGATCAGGAGATGCAGGGGACACTAAACTAGCAGGGATGAGGGTATAGCCATAGTAGGAAAACTGAACCTGTGATTGGGGTGTGGGAACACAAGACAGCTAGAGAAGAGGGTATAGCCATTGAAGGAGGATTGGACATGTGATTGGGGTTGGGGGGGACACTAGACTGCCAGGGATGAGGGCATAGCCTTAGTAGGAATATCAAACATGCAATCAGGGAAGGGGGAGGGAGTGTAGCTATGGCTACACACAATGCCTCAATGCAGTCATTCATGGCGGCATTGTGCAGAGCTGCTAATGAGCACAAAATGGCATGTAAAAGGCCCCTTAGTTCCTTGCATGCCCTATGTGCTTCTTAGCATGCTGGCTGCTGAAAATGGCTTGCAGGAGCAAAGGTGCTATATCTTTGGTGACACACTGTTTCCCATTGCTTCTGTAAGCTACTTTCCTACAGAGGTTGTGTCAATGCACCGCATAGTCACTGTGCACATGCTTCCACAACTCCCATATTCAGAGAGGCAGTGTGCACCAGTCGGAGTGCACTGCCTATTTGAAAATGTCACCCAGGCCAACTGTGCTCTATCTTACATGTCCCGCTATTGGGTGCACAGCTCAAATGGCTGCTCTGAAAATAGGGCCCATGAACTAAAAACTTAGGAATGCAGGAAGATGCAAGGTTTCATCGCCACCAAAAAAGGTATCATGAAAACTTTGAGAAAACGCATTCTTCACCACTGGTTTTATAGAAACACAAATGTTATCATTCTGAAGCATCAAATGGCAATAAAACATTTATCATTCTGTAAGCCCCTCGTGAAGTCTTACACTCTTCATGAACCCCCGGCACTGATAGGGAGCTGTGGCACTTTTGGGAAATTTTTGGTGCTTGCCATTGGGGGAAAGCACCTTGGGGAGTATATAAAGTAAGACTAGTGTGTGGATTTGGGGGAGAGAGGTACAATCGTAGGTTAGAAGCTGGGCAGTCCCTGGAGGCCCCCCAGTATGAGGCAGGTCAGCCTATAGCGGCAGTGCGCCAGTCTACTTGAGGCTCCATGGCAGGGAGCAAGTTCAGGCAGTAGCGGGCCTTGGGGTTCCAGGCATATTCGATCGCCGCATGGTAGGAGGCAGAAAAGGAAAAACAGAGGAAACAGGGGATGACAGGAAGACCAACAGGAGTTGGGGGCCCTGGACTCTTTTAAGGTATGGTGCACTGGACCAGTGGTACTGTTGTGGTGGTAGCAGGGCCACAATAGGGGCTGGTTGGTGGCAGCACTGGCTTGCTCTTTTCCTGGGTGGCACATTGGCCCAGGTGGAAGGCCAGAAGGGAGGAACGCAGCCTGGGACTAGATGGGGCCTGCCGTGCCCATGTCTGGGGAAGGCCCCGGGACCCACCATGCCTATGTCTGGGTGGGTCTTTAGGCCAGAAAGGGCCGTGGTTCCACAGGAAACTGGTACAGCAAAAGGTGGGAGCCACCACACTGTTTGATTTGAGCTGCTTAGCTCTGGTGGGACACTCTAAGTTGGAGTTTTGGTTATCGGCGGGCACTGGGAACAGCTTCAGGAGGGAAACATAGGAATGGTCACTACATTGGGAGCAGCCCTGGAGGCTAGGCTGCTCATCACCACAGGGACTATTCTCCCTGATGGCACAAGAGGAGTAAATTACTCCCCTGCCAAGGAAATAAGGAAAGGAATGAATTTGGGAATTGTGCAAGGTAAACAAATGGATTTCTGTAGAAGAAACTGGGTACTTACGTAAAGTGCAGGCTCTATCATCTAGTCCTGAAAGCTGTGGTAATCTGCTGTTCACTGATTGTGGACAATTCATGCCTAGGCTGCCAATGCTCTCTCTCTCCTTTGGTGTGTAAATTTGTTAGCCCCATGGAGCTATATTTCTGAGGTTCGAGAAGTTTAGCTCCAGGGCCGTATAATTATTCTGGTGCTCCAGGAAATACATTTTCTTGGTTTGATCAAACTGGTGTCTGTTTGGTGATTGCCACAGCATCTCAAATTAATTAACTGTTTTTATGTGTCTATTTATTTAAAAGTTAATCAATTTTCCCCTGGTCATATGGATGGACTCTAGAGCAATTCCACCTCTGTCCTGGGTCCTGGAGCAGTGAGAAGGTGAGACTAGCAGCTCCTTTGTTCAGTGCTCCTGCTGGGGGTGAAAGCTGGCATCCAGGAGGTTTGGAGGCACTCTGCAGGTGAGGAAGACGTCTAAAGGTAGGGTGCCTTCATTTTGTTTCTATCAAGGATGTTTGCAATTTAGCTGCGTGGCAATGTTTAGGATGGCACTTGTGGTCTGGAGCCCCCTTCCCCATTCTTCCACCAGGTACCTCTAGACAGGGGGAAGGGGGCTTACAATTCCAAAGTACAGGTATTTAAATGATGTTCATAACATTATAATATTGTCTGTGAAACCTTTCTTTTGTTATACACCCTTAGGTTGTGAGGACCTCATTACCACAGGAGTGATGCCCATGTGCTTTATTGGGCAATCATAAACTAAGAGTGTTTAACAGAAGAAGAAAGTTAACTACCATGCAGCAAGAGTTCTAATTTATATTTACATGTAATTCTCACTTAAAGAGTACCTAAACAAGCAGTTTTTTAAAACTGCAAACCCCAAAATCTGGCTTCATTGCGAGGTAAAGTAAAGGCTGCAGCTTACATTTATACTAAAACTGCATTTATGTAAATACCATAAATGCAGTCTCATAGCTTTGGAAAAATGTAAACATCAGCCTTTCACTTTCAGAACACAGCCTTGGTTTCTTCCTAAGATGTCTGTCAAGTGTGTTAAGTGATGAGTTATGATGACATCATCGGAGTCAGAGACAGAGATGCACATATATTTCTATAGTGCTAACTAGTTCTTCTTTCCCTCTTAATTTTGAATTGTCGTACCAGAATGATCAACACCATGTATTACCTCATGGATTATTTTGATCATTACACATGTTAGGCTATGATTTTGTTCATTTTGTTTACTTTAACTTGCAGAAAATGTTTTGCAATCCAGCTGACTCTTTCTTTGGCAAACTGCATTACAGTACAACACTTCAAATACCTGATGATCTAGTGGTTATATGATGCACTGAATTTTGCTTTTTGTTAACCAGGAGAGACACAGTAAGCTGAAAGCTTGTTTACAGGTGTGACTGGGAGCACAAGGAAGTTTAGTGACTTGCTCAGGGTCACACAGCAAAGTACTGGTCTTGTTCAGTTCCAAAGCTCATGCTCTCTTGTTAATCCACAAATAAGGCTTTCTTTTTTTATGTGAACCCCCTGCACCTAGCCTGCCTTCTGTTGAACACCCCACCATCCATGCCCTGTCCTTAGTACTGCCTGGGGCCTCATATGAGCCTGCGGTCTCATGAAGAGAATTATGACACCTCAGACTGTAATCTTGTACCTCAGAGAGTTGTGCACACCTATACTGATACTCATCATCAGCTGGCACTGTTAAAAAATGCCTCCCAAATCACTGTCCAGTCCACATTCTCAATGTTTGACTTCTGCTCCCACAGTAAACATTGAGTGGATCACCACACTTCTGCACAGTGACGGTAGTATGTACAGTTCCCCTGTTGTGTTTTGTCCTACCTCATTAACCAACAACTAGGTCTTCCTGGAGGGCCAAGCAATAAGCATCATGACCCACCAGAAAAACTGCTGTTCATGCCCTCATAAGGGCTGCACTTACAATGGATAACAATATTATTAGCAGGAGAGGCATACTAATACCTTGAGCGAATCCATCTAACTTCAAGTGTCAGTCTACTCCTTTACCTGTGATCTGCAGAATCCTGCAAGACAGTTCCCAGCAATTCTTCTCCAGTACTTTTCTGTGCTCTACTCCATAATGTGAGTTGGCTGGCTACCACCCTTCCAAATCTTGAATGAGCTATACACAACTCCCTCAATACTGTCCTAACAAACGTCAACATCCCCGCTCCCCCCACCCAAGGGTAATCTCCCTACACTGAATTCAGGTAACAGTTTAGGTGCAGCCTTGCCACTCTTGAGTATTTGTCATTGCTGGCAACTCTCATCCACAGTCAGGTAGTGATCACGATGCTGGCAACCCCACATTTCAGATCTCACAGTGACCTGCTCAACATCCTCCTTCATGTCTTCAACTAACCTGAATATAGCTGTACCCTGCTGGAATGGCCTCTTCAGTCCCTCTCTGGCATTCATTCTTCTCACCTGCTCCCCACCACACCAACAGTTGGTGAGTTCACTACCCTTCAGCATCATGAATGTGGTTAGTACAGTCTCCCGTGTTATATTTACATATTAATAATAAACATGATCTTCTGTTAGCCAGGCTGATAGCAGCATGGCACAAGTGGAAAAATAGGCTTTCCTACCCATATAAGATCTAAGCCACCTATGATTAGGCACTATTAAATGATGTGCATAATGATGTGCACACCCATCATTTAATAGTGCCTAATCAAAGGTACCCTAGGTCTTTTAAGGATAGGAAAGCCCATCATTCCCCCTTGTTTCCTGCTGCTATGAGCCTGACTTACTGGAAAGATATGTTTATATTTGATATGTCAAAATAAAACAGGGACTGTATTACTTGCATTCATGATGCAGAAGGGTGATGAGCTCACCAGTTTTTGGTGTGAGGAGGAATAGTGAAGAATGAATACCAGAAGGGGGCTGAGAAGGCCACTTTTTCAAGGTACTGCTATATTCAGGAAAGGGGAAAGACAGAAGGAGAGAAATATGAGCAGATTACTGTGAGAAATAAGATGTGGGGCTGCCAGCACCTTGATCACTACCTGTTGTCCTGGCCAACATTCCCTTTCCCATAAAACCAGTTCATTCAATTTTCCAAGGCTGTGTGTGGATATCAGTGTATGAAATGGCTGCCACTACACATTCCATCACTTCACTACCAGTCTAGTATTGCTTGTAAAGCACTGTGGGATACAATGTGTATGAAAACCACTGTATAAATGCTGGTTCTTCTTATTATTATTATTATTTCCTATGGAAAAAGAAGACAAGACAGGCATATATTTGAGTATCGAGAAAGTATGAACTGTAGCATTGGACTGCACAAGAACTTTGCAACAAAAAAGTGGTGGCTCTGGGGGTGGTGAAGGGTGTGTCTTCAACCCCCCACACACACACACACATAGTAACGTACTTGCTTGCTGCTGCTGCACATTTCTCTTTGTTGAAGAAGTCTGATTTATTGATTGTACAAATGTTTACATTCAAACTGCGGATTACATTTGTAGGTTCTGTCACAAACGTACTAGAAAAGAATAATAGGAGAAAATATAAAGATTTAATAAAAATGTTAAAAGTGCATATTAAGCATGCGCACCACCCCAGCACCTCCATTGTAGCATCCTGGATCCATCATAACTACTAGACCACCAGGTTATTCAAGATTTGTACTGCACTGTGGTTTGCCACAGAGAAAGTCGGTTGTATTAAAACACATTTTCAGCATGTTAAAGTGAACAAAATGAACAGAACCATAGCCTGACATGTGCGCTATACAAAACAATGCACATGGTTTTGACCATTTGGGAGAAAGAATTCTATGCAAAGGGAAAAAAGAACTAGTTAGCACTACAGAGAGACATATCTCTCTGACTTTGGTTTCAATGATGTCATCATATAACACATTTGGCGGCCATTTTAGGAAGCAGGTAAGACAGTTTTTTTGAAATTGGAAGGCTGATTTTACAATTTTCAAATGCTCTGGAACCACATTTAGGTAAATTATGTAAATGTAGTTTTAGCATTAATGAATACAGCAGCCTTTCCTTTAGTCACCTACAGAGTCAGATTTTTGAATAGTTTGTTGTCAAAATGTTGTTTAGGTATCCTTTAAGCAGTTGCTGTACCTCCCGGGAAAGTGCTGTTGGGGATCCCCGATTTCTGCCTAATGTGATCCTCCTGTTTGGGCCTCCATTATTGGCTGTGTCCGAGGAGCCAGTTTAAATAAACATGTTTATTATGAAGTCCTCTGGAATCCCTTCCTGAAGGCCGAAGAAACTGAAGGTTGGACATTGAAGAAGGACTTCTTTGATTCTAAAAGATGGTCAGACCTTTGTTTCCTTTATTATGTGTTACAGGCAGTGAGAGTGCCTGTTTATACTGTGAAATCTCTGCTACTTCTGTGGACTTTCCCCTGTCTAAGTGAGAGGTAGTGCCGTGAAAGTCTTTTTCTGGCTGCTTCCCAGAGAGTTGGGAGCTCTTCGGGTTCCTAACTTCAAATTAAGAGACTATTAGTGACTGCTCTTTGTGGTTAATATTTTACATGCTGCCATAAAAGATTTCGTTTACATTTCATATTGGGTCCTATGCACTACTGGAGCAGAGTGGCTATGCGTGCGTATCTGGGGCACGTAGCCACTCTGCACCCACTGTGCCCCCCGCGCAGCATGCACGAAGGGGGGGTGTGCAGACCCACTGCACCCGATCACCCACATCCACAGAAAGCTCCACACTGGGAGCATTCTGGGGGTGTGCCAGCACTACGCAGTATTCACTAACCCGCGTAGTGCTGACTACATGAATGCGGAGGGTGGCGCAGGGTACACCAGGGAGACACTGCCATAACCCACTGTGCGCCCCCACAGGCACAGGCCTGCAGTCACCAGGGGACAGGGGCAGGGCACACTATGATGCCCCTGACTGCTGGGCAGCAGAAGGCAGCAGTGGCAGCTGGATGGGAGAGCACCCAGAAATCTCAAGAGCAGCAGCACCGGAACTGGATGGTGCCACATGGGTCTGGGTGCCTGTAGTCGGCATGCACAGCCCTGGACCTGCAACACCCTATGCATGGGATCCACTATGGGTCCCAGGGGGGCATCCCATTGGATGCCCACCTGGGATGATGACTCCTCCCCTGGCCGCCCTGTGGAGTCCTGTGCACTGGGTGGGAGGAGCCGTGGACAGGTGGCCGGCATTGGTGAATGCCAGTATGGGCGCACCTGTCTGCAGGGCGCAGGGTCACGGGCAGGGTACGTGACTTTTCTGCCTACACCCACCTACTCCATGCAAAGGGCCCCATTGTTAGTTGGGTGTAGTGGAGGGGGTACTTGTAATCTGAGTTTTAAATGGTTTAATCTATGGATAAGATTATTGATGTGGATGGTGTGTGAGAGTGTGGATGTGATTAGTTGTTTGTCTGGGTGATTGTTCATTGTGTGAATATTATTAGTCAGTGTAATTGGTTGTTATTTAGTATTGTTTATTGTTGAGGTGATCTGCTGCGGCCGTTTTGTGATGTATTGGGATGGTAAAAAGACAGTCAGGTGCTATTCCCCCTCCAGGATCAGGGACCTCCATCCTTTATCTGTCCCCCTTTATCAGCCGAGGCATATGGGAGATGTCAGGCCTCGGGGATAGTCAGGAGAAGGAAGAAGGGAGGGGGAACTTGGCCTGGTGGTGGATTGGAAGAGAGTGGGTGGATTGCGGTGATGGGGATGAGGAGATGCCCTGGGGCAAAATGGGACCAGGATAGGGGTTCTCCTTACCTGGTTCCCATACCCAAGGGCTCTGCTGTTTGCAGGCAGGTGGCGGGTCTTCCTTGACTGCTCATCCTACTCGGGTTGTGTTTTGTAATGCCAGGTCTATTAAGAACAAGACTGCTATGATAGCTGATCTTGTTGGGGAATCTGACCTGGCGTGCATCACTGAGACCTGGCTGGATGAGAATGCAGGCCCAGTATTGGCTCTAGCAGTTCCAGCCGGGTACTTGGTGACACACCGCCCAAAAATGGATCATAGGGGTGGGGGTGTAGCCATTTGTTTTAGATCAGAACTGGGCCTTATGGACATACCAGTGGGATCCACCAGATCCTTTGAGTGTATCATGGGTGTGGTTGTGGGTGTGGGGTGCAGGATACTGCTCATGTACCGTCCACATAGAGATGGGAAAGTATTCCTGCAGGAAGTCATGGACTTCATTGTCAACATGGTGCTGGGATCCCCCAAATGATTGATTCTGGGGGATTTCAATGTCTTGGTCAACAATAAACTCTAGCCCTTTGGTCAGGACTTCCTCCAACTTATGTCTTCATTGGGTCTCACACAGGTAGTTACCTCCACAATCCAAACTGGTGGTCACTCATTGGACCTAGTGTTCCTCCTGGGGATGGAGATCTCTGATTTGGTGGTGCAACTGGTCAGGTAGTCTGACCATCACACAATAGGGTTCAGTTTCATGGCTCCCCCAAATAGTCCTGCCATTATGGAAATGGTCAGGTGCTGCCCTTTACAGGGTGTGACCCTAGCTGGCCTAATGGTGGTGCTGGACCTATCGAGTTTGTCAAGTGAATGCATGGATCCAGGGGATCTGGTACATGCTTATAATAGGGCAGTGACAGAGGTCTTAGATTCTATTGCTCCTGTTCGTGTTCATCCCCTCACTCTTTGCCCAAGGTCCCCATGGTTTGATGGGACCTTGAAGGAGTTGAGGAGAGTGGGTTGAAGGCTAGAGAGGGCCTGGCAAAAATTGGATCTGGAGGTTGACAGGCTTAGATTGATTGACCATTATATAGTCTATCAATCAACAATCCCCCGTAAGAAAGCAGAGTTCCTGTCCAGGGAGATTATTGCTGCGAAAAACCGACCAGCTCAGCTCTTCTGGACTGTTGACAGATTGTGCAATCCAATCTGTCTTCAGCCTGGGGAAGCTTTATCACAAGAGAAGTGTGATGAGTTTGCTCAATTTTGTGCAGATAAAGTTGCCCCCATCAGGTCCGTGATCGGCCCGCCCCCCTCTAAGGGGTATTACGGAGGTTGGCGGGAGGTTACAAGCACCTGGTTTGCTTGGTCTGACTTTGGACAGCCGAAATTCATGGACATCATAAGGATCGTCCAGACTTTGCTGCCAACCAGCTGTAGTTTGGACCTGGGCCCAAAGCGACTCCTTATGAGCTGCATTGATAACATCATCCCAGTCCTGGTGGAGATAGTCTGGAGTTCATTGGAGAGGAGGGGATCGTTCCTGATCCCCTAAAGGAGGTGGTTGCATGACCACTCCTAAAAAAAACTCCCTTGACCTGGACTGTCTGTCTAACTACAGACCTGTCTCTAACCTGCCTTTTGAAGGCGAGGTTATTGAGAAGGTGGTTGCACTGCACCTGAATGATCATCTTTCTACCTACGATGTCTATGATTCTCTCCAGTCTGGATTTAGAAAGAGGCACAGCACTGAGACGGCCCTTGTTAGGGTGCTAAATGATCTCCTAATAGTGAGAGATTGGAGGGCTCGTTCCATCTTGGTCTTCCTTGATCTCTCTGCAACATTTGACACTGTGGACCATGGTGTGCTACTGGAGTGCCTGCAGTTCATTTGTGGACTGTCAGGTACAGTCCCCAGATGGTTTTGATCATTCCTCAAGGGTAGGACTCAGAGAGTGATCACTGGGATTTATTCCTCTGATGCTCTCCCTTATCCTGCAGGGTTCTGCAGGTCTCTATTTTGTCACCCATGTTGTTTGCAGTGTACATGCTGCCATTAGGAGACATTATTAGGCAGTACTGCCTGAGTCTTCACTGCTATGCAGATGATACTCTGCTGTACATGTCCTTTGTACCTGGGCAGGGTGATGCTAGCTCAGTGTTTAACAACTGCCTCTCTGAAATCCAGGACTGGATGAGTGCCAGCTGGCTGAGGTTGAACCCAGCTAAAACTGAGGTGTTGGTGGTGGACCCAGATCATGGGAGATGGGTCTGTTGGCTGGACAGCCCTCTGGGCTTTGCCTCAGGGTGTTCAGCTGACTACCTCAAATCAGGTGTGTAACCTAGTCATTATTTTTGATGATGGTTTGACCCTGAAATCACACGTATCTGCCGTAGTCAAGACCTTGTTTTACCTTCTGAGAAATATCGCCTGGGTGAAACACCTGGTTCCTCCTGATGATCTACCTACATTGGTCCACGCCTTCGTGACCTCCTGCCTTGACTACTGCAGTGCCCTATACCCAGGGCTACCGGGGGTTGATATCCGCCTCTTACAGCTAGTGCAGAAAGTGGAGGCCAGGCTGGTGACCTGTACCTCTAGGACCAGTCACATTACGCCTGTGCTCTGTGGACTGTACTGGAAGCTAGTACAGTGGCAGATCACCTTCAAGGTCAGCTTGCTGACCTTTAAAGCCCTACATGAACTTGGTCCACACTACCTGCAAGATCTCCTTTGCCCCTACTGTTCCCTCCCCCACCCACTCTGATCCACCAATGAGGGATTGCTAGAGATTCCCAGGGTGCATTTGAAGACATCTGGTGCTCCATCCTTTGTGTTTGCAGCTCCTGTCCTGTGGAATTCTCTACCTCATCGGGTTAGAGAGTGCCTGACCGTCCAGAGTTTCAAATCCGCCCTTAAAACTTATTTATTTAGCCTAGTGTTCCCTGATGAGTTTAGTTAAGGGTTTCTAATATATGATACTGCTGTAAATGACAATGTATGATTTTATGAATTTGGATTTTAATGTGCTTGTTATTGTTTTTGGTTTTATGTGTATTGTACAGTGCCTTGATAATTGGAAAGGCGCTTTTGTAAATATTTTTTGATTTGATGTGATCTGCTCTGGTATGTGTCAGTAGATTTTATATGAACCTGAACTGTACACGACCCTGACCTTGCACTTTCAATAGTCCATGTATCAGATACAGTATGTAGCAGGAAAGCCAACCAAGTCATGAAACTAAAGACAAAAGTAAAGACCATAAAGACAACAAATTTAGAAATGACATTTTTTTTAAATGCAACTGTAAGTTAAAAGTACCTTTACGAAAAACGCACGTGCAAAATAGAGATGAAATCCCCAGAAACTCTCAAGTACCTATCCCTATCTGTATCCTTGAGGAAAGCTCTATGTTGTGGGAGTGAAACATTAGGTCTGCGGCAGGGGATCTTGATTTCAGCACTTATGAAGTTAAATAACTGTTTCATAATTAGCAAAGTGCCAGATTTGGGTCACCTTTTTTCATGGTTGTGTGTGCCCAGGCTTTTTCCAGTGTTATCAGAATGGCCACCCTAAAGGGCAAAATCCCTAACCTAGGATGAAATGACCATCCAGATTTCAGTTTGTCCAACCTATGGCTGGAATTCCCACCTTGGTGACACAACGTCCACCCTGTGAGACAGAATGCCCAATCTAGGGGGGTACAATGCCCATTTACAAGGCTGGAATGGCCAAACTGAGTGCCACAATGGCCAACCACTGGCCAGGATGGCAATTCTGATGGCCGAAATAGCCATTCACTAGATGGAATGAGATCCGACTAGACAAAATGAGCACCCTAAGTTCTGTACCAGCCATCAAGAGGGTCTAGATCTCCCTACAGTGACCAGAATAGTCGTTTTGAGGGCAGAAATGGCCATGCCTAGATTTGGAATGGCAATTCTGAGGACTTAAATAACCAGCCACTTGGCAGAGGGCAGGAATGGCCACCCATGGGCTGGAATGGCCACCCTGAGTTGTCATTCCGGATCTCATCCTGGCCATTACGTATGTAATGCCCCAAAGTTGGGGGCACTACAGAAAAGGGGAATAAATATATAAATTAGGGGTTTACAGGTGCCCAGGGTGCCTACTGTAGGTGTGGGCAGCAGGGTACAATGATAAAGGGGCCCCTCTTAAGTGAATGTCCCCTCCCTATAGTGGGGAAACAGTAAATAATAAAGAAAAGTGCCCTGTGCACTGAAAACTGTGTAAAAAAAAAATAGATTTTGATGCAGCTTCAGTAACAATGGCCTAGATGGAATGCTGTGTTGAGCTGCTCATGCACAGCATTCCACTCCAGCCATTCTAGAACCCCTTTGGGTTCAAGTTTGAAAGTTAAACAGTTTTTTTTGGGCAGTTGATCCTGGGCAGCTGTAGAGGAGAGAGAACACAGAAGTCAAAGGGACAGGTTAGGGCTTACCTTGTGTTGAAGCTGTCCCTTAGAGCTTTGCTCTGTGCCTGCTCTGCCTCCCCTGCCAGAAGACTCCTGTTGCTGCTCTGTGTTGCTGACGGTGGTGCCATCAGGGCACCACGAAGAGATTAAACGGCCATCCGCCACAGTCTGGGCTTAAGAACCCCATCGTTTCTTTATTTTATTCCTCCATTTGTCTTAAAAAGTTTAATGTCAGTCCCCCATCGGTGGCAGAGAAGCGCCGCATCGCCGCTCGTCCTGTTGGCCCTCCGAGGGCCCCTTGAGTCGTCCCTTACGCCGCCTGCTGTTAGTTCTCCCTCCCTCTGCCAGCAAGACCTCCTACCTCCCGTCTGCTTCCTCTGGCCCCCGTTGGTGAGCGGTGAGTCGGCGGCAGCACGCAGATTCGTGCTGTCCGCCCTACGAACAAGAGACTGTATTTATTTATTTTAAAAGCGCGCAGTTGGCGCTTAGAGTAGCGTCTGATCGCCGCCTGAGCACCGGGTCAGAAGGACCCTAAATTAATATTCAGGAGGGCGGGCAGGTAGCGATGCCCACAGGGAGGGGCCAGGACATCAAGGCCAAGCAAAGGCCTATAAATATTCATAGGAGGGGCGGGATTTAAGGAGGCAACTCATCCAGGGTTGACAGAAGGCTCAGAGAGCCTAAATATTTAAAAGGGGCAAGTCAGGCCCAAGGTTTAAAGGGGCTATTGGGCCCATTTAGTGAGGGCATCAGGCCCACAGCTTGCAGAGGGCAGCAGGCCCAGTTTGAAGGGAGGGACACCTGGCCCAACATAAACTGGGTTCCTGGCCCAGAATAGAGAGGGCATCAGGCCCATAAGTTTAAAGTAGGGCACCAGGCCCATTTCGGAGGGTGCCAGGCCCACAGTATTTAGGGCGCCAGGCCCCAAGTAATAAAGGGCACCGGGCCAAGGTAAAGGTAGGGCATCAGGCCCAAGGTAAATGTAGGGCACCAGGCCCGAGGTAAAGCAGGGTGCCCCAGCCTAGTGGATTAGGGCAAGCCAGCCCAGTAGTAATAAGGGTGCCCCGGTCTAGTGAGTTAGGGCAAGCCAGCCCAGTGGTAGTAAGGGTAGCCCTAGCCTAGTGGACTAGGGCAAGCCAGCCTAGGGGTAGTAAGGGCAGCCCAGGCCTATCCAGTAAGGCAAAGCCAGCACAGTAGTAAGTAGGGCATATAAGCCCCATAGCAAGTAAGGCATTTAGGCCTTTAGTGTTCAGGGCAACTAGCATAGGCAAGTGATACCCCCTGGTAGAGTGGTTGGGGCATTCATAGCAAAACGTTCAGGGGTAGCCAGATCCTATTCCAGTAGGTCTAACAGTCAGAAAAGGGTCCATTTAAGGGTGCTTAGCTCACAATATGCTACAAAGTAGCTGTGATGTCTGTACTATTTATGCCACTGTTTATTGCTAAAGCATCTAAAAGATTGTGTAATTGCTAGAAGCACCAAGACTGCATTGTACATTAGGATTGTGGTTATTTGCTCCTGGTTGTTTGAATTATTGCCCCGTGCATCTGAACTATTGCCCTAAGCATCTGAACTATTGTTCCAGGCATCTGGACTATTGCCCGCACATCTGAACTATTGCCCTGGGTATAGAATAATTGCCCCAAAATTGATAATTTGCCCATCCTCCTGGCAAATTATCTGGTCATTATGCAGTTCTCTTGGCATTGCAAGAAGGTGTATCACATAGCTACATTGCTGCCAGTGTATGGGGACAGTCTCAATCTTCTACCACATTGATGTTCCATGGTGTGGTCTGTAATCCTAAGTATCCAGAATCAGTCTCTACCCAGAAGAGGACGCCTTCATCAGCATTCTTCATCAGAAAAGTGTCTGACCATTAGATCATCTTCTCCATCCGTGTTGTCGGCTGAAGTCGAGTTTGTCGCTGTTCGCACAAGTCGTACCCGCCGTTTCTTTTGTTTTACAGTTCAAAGTTACGTTCGCCGAAGTTCAAACACATCACGACCGCTGTGCTAGTGTCGTTTCTTCTCGTTCCTATTC
Source organism: Neoceratodus forsteri (assembly GCA_016271365.2). Lineage (NCBI taxonomy): Eukaryota > Metazoa > Chordata > Ceratodontiformes > Ceratodontidae > Neoceratodus > Neoceratodus forsteri. The sequence continues at coordinate 601,178,988 of CM057456.1, read as the reverse complement.
CGGATGTCCCGAAGTTGGTCGCCCTCTGCAGAAGAGAGTGTGCACGTCCTGGAAGAACCTGGTCTGTGCCCTTGGTCGTTCACCATAACTCGAGTCTGTCGAAGCCCAGTTCAGGACGCGTCCGCCTTTCCTTATTTTGTTCCAGTTCCTTGTGACAAGATTGCAGAATCAGCCATCTTCACTACAGATCCTTCTGGTTCCTGAGTCTATCAGAGATCCACCTTCACCTCGGATTCTTCAGAGTCTTGCTGGCCCTTGGAGTGCTGCAGCATCGTCCAGGTCGTGGTAGTCCTTGAGTGGATTCGTCGCCACGCATCTCCTGGTTTTGCTTCTTCCCTGGCGGCCCTAGAAGTGGGTTTTGGCCAAGGAATCCTTTGCTTCCAGTGTGGAATCTGGCAACCCATCCGTGGGTTTATTCCAGGAACCAGTTTCTCTGGTTCTTTCTTTCCAGCAGCCTTGGAGAGAGTGGACTTTTGCCGAAGAAACATGTGGTCTTTTTACCAAACCTCTCACTACCCCAGCGACCTTAACTAGGTCCCTGCTGGGAATTGTGTTTAGTGTTCAACCATTCTGTTTGCTTCCCTTGTAGCTACCAATGAAGATTGACGTTGCGCATGAAGACGTCAGACATTTGGACTTTGGTAGAACTCTGTGGTCATTGTAAAACCAAATATTGTATTGTGGGTAGTGAAGAACACCTGATTTCCATCTAAGTACTAGTTGCACTTACAGGATACTGCTAAGGAATTTTAGGAGTATAGTGGCAATAGACCGTGGTGCACCCATAGAGAAGAATAACCTAGAGTTCAGACATTTTAGAGTTTAGTTGTTACTGTTTAGATATCCATAACACTGTCCATACTCCCTACTGTTTTTGTGGTTGGTACATTTCTGTATGACCACGTCCTCCGTCACCTCCTGTCTAATAAACGTCTTTGCTTCATCCAGTCTCTGTGTACAACTCTTGCCTCTCCTTGTCGGGAGATTCCACCAGCCCAACCCCATTCAGACCTTAAGCGGCCCCTCGCCATACCACCTGCTGAAGGTATCGCTGGTGCTGCTGGTAGTGAGACAGTTCCCTTCACCACTCTGAGTGAAGAACCCTGAGGTCTACCAGTTCAGCGACCATCACACATAGAAACATAAACAATGATGGCAGAAAAAAGACTACTATTCCATCCAGTCTGCCCATAAACCTTAACAAACCCAGAACCTACAGGGTTCTAACCCACACTATCCAACCCCCCCCCCCCATGCTCACTGGCCTACCACTATCACACTTTGCAACCACTAAGCACATCACTCTGTCCCAGCCATGTTTGAAACCAGTGATAGTTTTGGCACCCACCACATCAGCTGGCAGGTTATTCCATGACTCCACCACCCTTTCTGTGAAATAAAACTTTCTCACTTCCCTCTTGGACCCCCCCCATCAGTTTCCATTCATGTCCCTGTGTTCTTGATCTACTACTTATGCTAAATACTGTAGTTCCTCACAGTTTACCTTGTTCATTCCTTTCAGAAACCTGAAAGTCTCTACCTTATCTCCCCCTCTCTTGTCTGGTCTCCAGTGAGTCCATGTTCAGTACCTTGTGCTGATCTTCTTAACAGCTGCCCTGCTGGCCCCAAATCATTTTGGTCACCCTACGTTGCACTGTCTCTAGCCTGTCCTTATCTTTCCTTAGATGAGGACTCCAGAACTGAGCACAGTATTCCAGGTGGGACTTCACCAGTGATCTATAGAGAGGTAGTAATACCTTCTTCCTTCTGCTGTCAATACCCCTTCCTATACACTCCAGCATCCTGTTTGCCTTTCTGTAGTCCTTCTTACACTGGTTTGATTGTTTTAGGGAGTCACTGATGATGGCTCCTAGGCCTCTTTCCTCAGAGGTCATATAGAGCTTACCCCCCCAACACACACACACACACACACATCCAATACTCTTTCCTGGGGTTCTTGTTCCCTATATGGAACCCCTTACACTTTTTGACACTGAATTTTAACTGCCAAACCTTTGACCACCTTTCTAGCTTTTGCAGGTCTCTCTGCATTTCCCTATCTCCCTCCTTGCTGTCTAGTCTGCTGCAGAGCTTAGTGTCATCTGCAAAGAGACAATCTTGCCCTGGGATCTTGCCCTGGATTCCTTCTCCCATGTCACTAATGAACATATTGAAATGGACTGGACCCAGATCCGATCCTTGTGGCATGCCACTTGTGACCTCCCCCTATTTTGATTTAACCTCATTAACCACAATCCTCTGCTATCTCACTTCCAACCAGTTTCTTACCCATCTACCTGTGTTTTTCATTACACACAGATCCTCTAGCTTCTTCAGCAACTTTCTGTGAGGCACCAAGTCGAAAGCCTTGCTGAAGTCAAAGTACAGTAAATGAACAGCATGGCTCTTATCCACTACCCCCATTACCCAGTCAAAGAATATTATCAGGTTGGTCTGATAAAACCTTCCTGCAATGAACACATGCTGTTTACTATCTTGAAGTCCATTGCTCTCCAGGTAGTTTAAGAGGTTCTCTTTGACTAGTGTCTCCATCAGTTTACCGACAACAAAGGTAAGACTGACAGGTCTGCAGTTACCTTGTTGCCCCTTGCCCCAACCCATGGAGTGGGACTACATCTGGTACCCTCTAGTCTTTTGAAACTACCCCCCCTCTCTGAAATGAGCTATTGAAAAGCCCCACCACAGGTTCAGTTAGTTCTATAGCCAATTCCTTGAGTGTTGTCAAATGCATCCCATCTGGCCCCAGGAGGGCTTTATCTATCTTAAGGGCTGCTAGCCCTTTCCAAACCCTTTCACTGGTAAATATATTCTGCCTCATGTTAGTGATCCCCCTTACAGCTGCTTTAATGCTACTCTCTGGCAGAGGCCCTCTGTTTACCCTTGTGAATACAGAGTAAAAGTAGCATTAAGAATGTCAGCTTTCTGCCCTTCCCCTTCAGTTACCTTACCTCCCTCTGTTAGCCTAACAATTCCTCCTTTCCAATCTTTCTATTTCATCGCACCAGGTCATAATGTTGTACGCTTAATAGCATACAGCATTATGGTGAAACCCAGACCTGTGCGCTCTCCGAATTGGACACCCCAGAGATGGAATCTTTAGTGCGGGAGGGTCTGGGGGTGGGGCAGCAGAGCCCCTCACAGGACAATAAAAAGGAATTGCGTGTCCTTTTTCCCTAATATATCTAAAGAACTGTTTTCCCCTTCTTTGACCCCTTCCACAATACACATCTCTGTGTCTGCCTTTGCTTCTCTGACTGCCCTTTTGGTTTCCCTTGTCCCCATTTTGTACTCTACCCATTCTTCCTTCCCTTGTTTTTTTCTTGTACAGGGTGAAGGCCTTCTTTTTGGCTCTAACTGCTTCCCTGACCTTTCCAGAGAGCCATTTTGGAATGTTGTACCTTTTTCTGTTGATTGCCGTTCTTATGTCAGACATTATTGCCTTGAGAATGGCCCACTTGATTGCCCCTCCATCTTTCCTCCACTTCCCTGATGCTGTTCACTCTGACTAACTTAGCACAGACCAGTTCCCTCAGCTGGTTGAAATCTACCCTTCTGAAATTTGGGACCTCAGATTTTTTTTTTATTATTCTTTTTTCCTGCTGGCGCTATAACCCTGCGGATGGGCTCGCATGGCTCCGGAAACCAACCCCCTCATACTCGGGGATGTCCCCTCCTCCAAGTGGGGCTGCCGGTGGTGGAACTGTCGTGACCAGAGGGGAGGCACCAGAGCTGGCTCATCAGCGGGGGCTGGCATTTTTCCTATGTTATGATTCCCTCGGGGCAGGGATGTGCAATGACATCCCGCGTCTGCCCCACCCTCCGTACCCATTGGTGCCAACTGCTGAGGTACCCCTGACCTCAACTGAGGGTCGCTAGTGCATAGGACACTCTACCCCACCTCCTCTGAGTAGGAGAGCAGTCCAGTGGACTCTCCATCCTACTCCCCCCGGCTGGCCCTCCAACTCCCTGATCCATTCTCGAACCCGGGTCATTGGCGTCACAGATGGCAGCTATGCCTCTGCACCAGCAGGCCAGCTAGGACTTCAGCTTTTGATAAGGGCTTACTTGCCCCAAGGGCCAAGTCGAACAATAGAAAGGTATGGTTGTTGGACCCTATTAGCTACCCTACCCTCACTCCTCCTACCAATTCGAGTTGCTGAGCACCACATTGAGAAAGGCAGCCTGCCTAGTGGCTTCCTTAACTAGCTGCACCAGCAGGCAGTCCTGCAGTGTGTCCAGTATGGCCTGACATCTGGAGCTCCTGGGCACTGGAATGACCCAATCAATATCTGACAGGTTTAAGTCTTCCAATACCACCTCCTCCCTGTTTGCCACTCCCCTTTCTAGTTCTGACCCTAGATTCTTATCCCTTTCTTCCCCCTGTCCAGGAGGTCAATAGCAGAGGTCTATAGGACACCCCCATTCATAGTTTTTTGCCTAGGATGCTGTGAGCTGAACCCACAGTGATTGTTTCCCCATTACCTCTCCTGATGTTTCCATCCTCCACTGTCTATGCCCTCTCTGACAAACACGGCTATGTCTCCTCCTTTACCTTTTCCTCTTTCCTGTTTAAACACAGTATAGCCAGGGACTGTCAGGCCCCAGTTGTTATCCTCTGTGGCCTAAGTTTTGTGATGGCTAGTAGATCCCTCGCAGTAACTGCCCACCATTGCCTGGAGCTCACTAATTTTATTTCCCAGATGCCTGGCAATAAGGCACACACTTTCAATCTTTCTCCTGATCCAACCTTGCTTTTTCCTATTACTTCTCCCTTATTCTTCCCTAGTCTCCTTCATTTTTAATTTTTCATGCATACTGTAGGCTTTGTCAGCCCTCCCTCGTTGGTCTCATCCCCTAACCTAATTTGAACTTCAGCCTTACTGTGACCCACCTTGCTGCTACTATTCCCCTAGGTAGGTTGCCCACTTGCTTTCTCTTCTCAGTGGTTTCCCTAGCCTCTGTCTCCCCTGCAGTCAGTTTAACTATCCAATGTAAATGTCAAACTTCTGCCCTAAACACTGGTCCCCTCTGTCTTGTTAGATGAAGGCCATCACCCTTGAAGATCCTTGTGTTGCAGAAGCCTCCATAGTCCCCCACAAAGTGGTACCCCTCTTTCTGACACCAACCCTTCAACCACCCATTATACTTGTCAGTCTTTCCTTCCTCACTCAAACATACCCAGTCCCCTAATTCCACAGCAGGAGAACCTCAGAAAAGGCCAGGGAAGTCAAGTGCACCCTCTATCTGTCCCCCAGCCTCTTAAAGTTCTACTTTACTGCTTCCACAGGCTGGTTCACTAGATTGTTGGAATCCAAGTGTACCAGCACCCCCAGATCCCCCTTCTCCATCATCTTCCCTATCCTACCTATATCCTCGTTGGTTGATGCATCAGGAAGACATCTAATCAATTCACTCCCCTTCCTACCCACCACTTTCTCTACTCCCCTAATCACTGAATTCCCGCTCACTAAGACTCTCCTTGCCATCTTCCTCCTGCTCACTCCCTGGGGTGCCTCAAAGTTGTCCTGCCCATGTGCCCAACAATCTTAGAGTTCCCTCAATGGAGTCAAGTACCTGAGCCTCCTCCAGGGGTGCAAAGTGATTTGCTATCTGAATTGGTTGAGATTACTCAGACCCCTTGTGGCTGCCTCTGCCATCTTTCCCCCTGCCCTTCCCCACTAGCTTCCAGCCCCCTGAGTCTGTGAGCTTCTGGGGGAGTGGGGGTGTGGAGGGTGGATACCAGCTGAGCCGGTGCCACAGCTTAGATATTTCATCTTCTGTTGCTACCAGCTAAGCGTGGAGGTCTGCAAAGGTCCTGCAGATGGGGCAGTACTCTCTCCTCCAGAGCATAACCCTGGAGAAGAGCGCCCCACTGTCCCCACAACTGACTACCAACCCGCTGTACATCATCTCTATACTGATCCTATGATGCCAAAAGGCCTACCTTCTATATAGAGTTCCATTACATGTGGAGTACTTTCTACACCTCCCTTACTTAATCCCGTAACACATCGTTAATTATAATTACTTATTTGTATTTGTATAGTATACATATAAATACATATAAAAATTCAAAAAATATACATTTCTATTTCACTTCTATCATCCAAATATAACAGCAAACCTCAATATTTTAGAACTCAATGGGCTGCTACTTCAGATGTTCTATCAGACTAGAACACCATGCCATGAAAAGTGTTTCTTAGCAACTGCCTGATTCGAGTTAAAACATTTTTTTCAATTAATTCATTTTTTAAAACTGGAAATCAGTAGCCCAGAAAGCCCACCAAACAGTGACAAACAAAATCTCAGTACCACATAATTAACAAGCCACCACACAGCAACAAGTCAACAAATCCTGGTGACCGAGACATTGTCACAAAAGGCACAAACTGACAAACTACTGTATAGAAATTAAAAGGAGTGGCTGCAGTTTTTGGTTCTGATCCAATATGGCGGATGAGATTTTCTTACGGGTCGGACTGTTGCAGGCAACACTGCAACAGTCAACAGTGAATGGAGATAATCAAGGGGCTATGCCCCCCACATCCCCCTTCCCCTAACACACACAGTGGATCATTTCTTTTCAGGGGCAAAGCCCCCCCTCGTCCCCCTTCCTACTCCTCGTACTACTACTGTAATACCACTACTACAACTACTGCTAATAATTATAGTGTTTACGTGATCAAAAACATCATCAGACTAGATTTCGCTATGACAGACTCTTGTCTGATGACATCACGATCTCGTCCACCATTTTAGATCGGACCCAAAAACTGCAGACGAGGCAAAAAGAAATTTACACTAGATGTGATTCCCCATAGAATAAATGTGGTGACTTTCTTGCTCCAATCAACATCAAACACACAAATCACGGGGCTGGCTCCATGGCGCCAGGTGAAGGGATTCACCTGGCATGCTGGTGACCTGGGTTCACTCCCGAGCCTGGGATGGCAGCAATGGAGGCTGTCAGGGAGAGCTCCAGAGTGTCCTTTGGACACTCTCCTCCTGTGGAGGAGGGCCAAGAACACATCGCCCTTTGATGGCTCCTGGCAGCCAATTTTGGCATTGCGCTTTGAGGCGCAGGTGACCACACATCACATGTGTGATCACGCCAGGATGCCACGCCATGCCTTCAAAGGGCCGGGGGAACCAGAACAAGGAAAATGGCTGCCCAGCCACCCGGATGATGGTGGTCTGCCTTCCCGTTGCTGCAAAGCCTGGGATATCCACGTGCTTCGCCCTCGCTGCCCCGGCAAAGATTGAAGGAATGTGCCAATGGGCACTGGAGAAGTCTCCACTCCCAGTCCCCTTCAAGGGAGTGGGGCCGCCTGACGAAGGTATGTGTCAGGTAGGCAGAGGAGGTGGCATGATGAGGGGTAGCAGATGGCGGTCGAGAGGAGCAGTGCAGTAGGACTTAGCCGCCCAAAGGAGTGGGTGGCTGGGCTGGAGAAGGGGGCATAAACAAATAATACAAAAAAAAAAACACACAAATCCCACAACTTCCTGTAGGCAACGATACACTCCTTCTCACACCACAAACTGAAAATGCACACACGCACACGCACACGCACACACACACACACACAACATTAAAAATTAGAAACATTGTGGAAAATTTTCACTTAGCTATGGAAGCTCCACACAGGCACAGACACAGACACTCTGCTGCTGCAGGCATTCTAGAATTCCTGGCTATTTATTCTAGATTACTGTCCTCATCTTGGCCATTCCTTCTCTCAAGGGGGCATGCTGGCCCAAGGGATTGTATTCAAGACCCAGAGTAAGTATTCTGCCTCACTGGATAGCCTTTCTGGCAATAGCTTGTGTCTATACCCCGCAGGAAGGTATTTTGGTTTCAGGGAGGGCATTGTGCCCATTAGGTTGTGCAGTCTATAGGAAAGAAAGCCACCCTGGGGACAGCTATTACATTGGTGAGAGAGGCCATTCTGGTGGTAGAGTGGTTGTTCCTTGGGGTGATAGGCAGTTCCCAGGGCAAGGTGGGTGTTCCATAGGGAAGAAAGTCCATTCTGGGTGCATGGCTGGGGTTCCATGTGGGTATGAAGTCATTCTGGGGGCAGGGTGGTCATTCTGCTAGTGAAGAGAGAACATTCTGTTGGCAGGGGAGGCCAGTCTTAGGGCAGAGTGGGCATTCCATCTGGGAGGGAAGACAGTCAGAGTGCATGGTGGACATTCCATGTGGGAAGGATGCCATTCTGAAGCAGGGTGAGCTTTCATTGGGGGAGGGAGGTCATTCCTGGGGTAGATTGGGGGTATTCTGGCATAGCAGGTGGGTTGAAGACTGTTCCCGCTAGGGCATGTGGGTTGGGAGTGTTCATACATCATCTGCCCTATGACCTTTTGTCTGTAGCAACACACCAGGTGCAAGATCAATAACTTGTGCTATTACAGTAAGTAGTGAGGTCACAATCCTGATGAGGTATGAGGAGGAACTGAACTACAGTATATACTGTATGTCAGTCTCCAGGTAAAGTACTGCTCTTTACATCCCACTTAATACTGCTGTACCATGTAGAAAATTGTCTAATGGGCAAATGAAGAAAGAAAAATACTTCAATAATAAAAATAACAATTGTCTACTTTAATAAATTAAAAAAATGTTTTCTGCCTGCTAATTTTTGCACTAATACCTCTCTCATCTGACCGCCCTCCTGTTTAGGGATCCCTAATCAAGGCTAGCTGTGCCTTCGCCCATGGTCTGTATCTGTATCCCTATAGCAGTGTCACCCTACGCAACAGGCACTGTGCACTTTATTATGTAATTACATGATTGATCACAGTCTTTGTGTTAATCCAGGCAGTTGTTAATTTACTTAATTCAATTTTCTTGATTAACACATCTGCTCTTACATCTGTGATGTTGTCTGCATAATTGAAATATTTTGTGATTTTTCATTATATCTGACCCCCCCCCCACCCCAGTTGTACCTGGAAACAAACCTCATTTCAGTGTGCCTTTCCCAGTTACCAAAAATGTTAAATAAAAAATAAGCAAATACTCTCTTTAATAAACCTCTTTAATAATCAAGCAAACAACTAGCAGCAACAGACCACAAAAAAAAGGTCTGGCAGTCCTCACCAATGGGAACCCGAAACAGCAACAGCAGTAACAGTAGATAAAGATGGTCTGCATTAAGAGGGTGAGCCAGCCCATCAGGGTAGCTGCAGTGGTACCACACACAATGTTGGTAGCCCAGGTTCAGGAATGAGGCCGGAGCACTGGGGCTAGCCCCTTATACAGAATGGTCCCTTGAAAGGAATGTCCTGCTTCAACTAAATACCTGCCTGTCAAAATGATCCCCCTGCTAGTTAGTACCTCTGTGCCACTACCCTTAGTGCTTGCTTGTTTTAGGGGAATTCTGGTAGGAGATTGGCATATTTTTGTTCTGGAGGCATTCTGCTTTTCATCCATACTACTGACAGTACTAGACAACAGACACTTTTTTCACCACAAAAACAGCAAACCCTGGATTAACAAACTCTGGTCAGAGCCAATACAGCTGTGGAGAGATTTTAGGATCAGCAAGAATGTTGAAAAGAATATGCAGTGCTCTCGCTGCGCTGGAGTCGGATGTAACTGATACTGCAGTGATTACAGAACTGCGCATGTGTGATACTAGCCTATGCACAGTTTGTCCCCCCGAGTCAGCCATGTGTAACATGGCAGTGCTGACATGACTACGTATGCGCGATACTCGCATATGCGCAGTATAAATCTGCACCGCCATGTTGCACATGCCGGCCATCAGTATCTCAGCAAAGCTATCCTGTGTCATTACACTGCACACAGACATAAACATGGGTAAAAGTAAGACCCCACTGACAATGAGATACTGTATCTCAGCCAGGCTAACCTGTATCAGTGCATTGTAAAAAATGGGTAAAAGTAGGCCCCCCCAAAAAATGAGATACTGCATCTCAGCAAAGTTATCCTTTGTCAGTACATTGCCAAAATGATAAAAGTATGACCCCACTGAATATGAGATACTGCATCTCAGCCAGGCCATCCTGTGTCAGTACATAACAAGGCTATAATACTGTAATTGGGGAGTGTTTTCTCTCATAGAGAATCCTGGTTATAATTAGCCGTCATAATCTACTGGTTATAGCGGTGAACATGCACCGGGTTTCTCTCACACTAGGCATGCACAGCCACCACTCCTTCACTCAGTGCCTGCCACCATTCCTCAGCCATGCATAGTTCACCCGGGAGTTTGCCACACTCAGAGTTAGAGGCAGTAAGTTATTTACTTAGCAACTTTTTTTAACATAAGCTGGCTGTGACGATAAAAATGAGCAGTTGTTTTTATCAAGAGCCACGGACAGCATTGAAACTGAATCGGTCCGCGGCTCCATAGAAATAAATTTTATATAGCTGATGTGGAGAGAAAATGCTCCCCAGCAGTGATATAAAATAATGGCTGGGATCGAGTGTGTAAAACTAAAATTTTACACACACCCTCAGGGTGGGATGCCTTAATAAACCCCTTGAGCTTCATTCTCAGGGTTTATGTGGCATTCCACCCCTCGGAGGTGTGTAAAATCTCATTATAACCCCATACCCAGCCATTATTCTATATATATAAAACCATCAAGAGGTTCCGGAAACGTATGAACCTTGAGAGCAAAGCTTGAGAGATTTTAACATTTTTTTAGAGCTTCTGTGATATGTTGCAGATGAGGTTTACCATTTAAAATAAATGAGAACACATAAAACAGGCTTAACATTTGTTATAGTGATTTTACTGACAGTCATAATGAAGTTAGTTATGTACATGTACTGATTTGAGCATACAGTAAAATGTACAGGAGTTTTGTCCCAGTTTTATATGGAAAATACAGGGAAAAGGAGGGTGCCATACAGAGAAATCAATCAATCAATTAAAATCTTTATTTAACCAGGTGAACACCGTTGAGCAGAGCTCATTTTCGAGGTGGACCTGGGGTGAAAACAAGTACAAGATAACAGGGTACTACACAAAAGTAATGATACACATGCTTGATTAAAAACAAGCATGGACAATACATTGTAAGGAAATACAGGATAAATACCACAATAGTTTGCAGATAAGAAAATGAGCTAACAACAGTAATACAGATAAGGTCAACAACTGTGAAATGATGATGAGACAAGAAGCATGGCGAATCGACTTTAGACCCTGAAGCACAGGTAGGGGGATGGAATAGGGGTGGAGGAGAAGGGAGGAGATGGAGGGCGAGTAGGATGGAGGCTGGAAATGACAATGGAGAGGGAAGGGGAACTGGGAGTGCAGAAGAAAGGTGTGGTACCTGTCGAGGTGGACTAGACGGGGGGGCGGGGTGAGGAGGAGAGCGGGTGCAATACTGGGAACAGATCAGGGGATAAAAAGATAAGGAGAAAGGAAGACAGGTGGGAGGGGAAGGGAGAGGGCTGGGCAGAGGCTGGGTTCAGCGTCAACAGATCAGGGGATGAAAAGACAAAGAGAAACGAAGGAAGGAGGGAGGGAGAGGGAGTGGCCCATGCAGAAGCTGGGATCAGTATCCAGGTAAGAGGCCAAGACAAGAGTGGTAGGGGGGCTCCCCTGGGAATGAAGTCATTTGATCAGGAGTAGCAAGCACAGGATTCTTTAGTATGCTGAAAATAAAGTGTTTTGAAGGCTGTGATGCTGACTTTATGCTTTAATTTCAGAATTTTTTGCAGATTATTCCATAGCTGGGGAAGCGCATGACTAATGGAAGCCCAGCCAAAGCAGGATCTGGCCTTAGTTACCTTCAGAGTAATATAGGAGCAGCACCCCATACGCTGAATGGGAAGAACACCCCTCCCCCCTCAGCTAGTGGTCAAACTGGAATTCAGTGTGTTTGCCGTTCATTTGCATCACCAGGTAAGAAAAAAGGTTTGTCCCCCCATACGATGCACAGGGGTAATGCCAAACCTCACCCAACAACTAACACACCAAAATCTGGCCAATGGAAAATCATGTACACAATGCTCACAGCCTGGGAAATAAGATCCCAGACCTGCAGGCAATAATGTCAGAGGCTAAACTGGACATAGTAGCAATTAGTGAGACGTGGTTTACCAGTAACCACACTTGGGAGACTTCAGTACCTGGCTATGTATTGTTCAGAAGAGACCGAGGTGCAAAAAGGGGGGGAGGAGTGGCCCTGTATGTGAATGAAAATATCAAAGCTACAGAAATTCAGAATACACATAAGGAGCCAGAAGAACTGTGGGTCACCCTGGAAACAGGAAATGGGACAGCCATAAGAACTGGGGTTGTCTACAGGCCCCCAGACCAGAGGGAGGACATAGACACATTACTGTTAGAAGATATACAAAACATGACAGCTAAAGGGGAGGTTCTGATAATGGGAGACTTCATGCCAGATACAGATTGGTCAATACCAGCAGGAACATCTGCCAGAACTAGACTCATAGTGGATTCCCTGCAGGGGGAGGGCCTCAAACAACTGGTACAGCAACCCACAAGAGACAGGGCTATCCTAGATCTGGTACTGACTAACAAAGAAGGGATCACAGATCTCCAGGTAGAAGGTCACCTGGGGCCAGTGACCATCACATGGTATGGTTCAATTTGGCTACTACATCTAAATCATCCCATTCCAAGGCAAAAATATGGGACTTCAGAGGAGCTGACTTTGATAAGATGGCCAACAGAGTTAAGCTAGCCCTGGCAAAAAGAAACACAGGTGAGGAGGTACAGGCAAAGTGGGCAAGCATTAAGGATACAATACTTGAAGCAACATCCCATTGTGTTAGACAGAAAAGGAAGTGCAAAAAAAGAAGGAAACCACTTTGGTTCTCAAATACAGTAGAGCCAAAAGGCTGGCCTTCAGAAAATATAAGGGAACACAGCGGGATGAAGATAGGGGGGCATACCAAACTGCCCTAAGGGAAGCAGGTAAGGCAGTAAGGCAGGCAAAGTCCCAAACTGAGGAGACACTAGCACAAACAGTAAAAGAAGGTGACAAGACTTTCTATAGATACATTAGTGAAAGGAGAAAGTCCAGAGGGGGTATTGCTAGCTTAATGGAGAAAAGGGAGCATGTGAGGAGGAGGACCCTGTAAAGGCATCTATCCTAAATAGATACTTTTGCTCAGTATTCACTGAAGAGAAGGTAGGGCAGGCCCACAGCTCAGCATCATGGACACAGGGGGGAGGGAGGTGAGCACTACTCCCTTCACAAAAGAAAGGGTCCTACAAGAGCTTGCTAAGCTCAGGGTGGATAAGGCAATGGGACCTGATGGCATACATCCCAGGGTGCTTAAGGAGCTAAAGGAGGAACTAGCAGAGCCATTAGCAGAATTTAGTGAGTCTCTGAGCACAGGAGAGGTCCCAGAAGACTGGAGAAGGGCTCATGTGATCCCACTCCACAAGAGTGGTAGCAGGAGGAGGCGGGAACTACAGACTGGTCAGTCTTACCTCAGTAGTGGGCAAGATTATGGAAGCACCTTAAGGAAAGGATAGTGCAACACCTGGAATCCATAGGGGCACAGGATCCAAGACAGCATGGGTTTACAAAGGAAGGTCCTGTCAAACTAATCTCATAGATTTCTTTGACTGGGTAACCAGAGTGGTGGACCAAGGGGAGCAGTTGATGTCGCCTACCTTGACTTCAGCAAAGCTTTTGACACTGTTCCACATAGAAGATTGATAAATCAGCTAGGTAGGCTCTGGGTGGGCTGGAAGTTGGTCAACTGGTGGCAAACTGGTTGACTGGCAGAAAACAGAGAGTGGTGGTAAATGGTATACAGTCAGAAGAGATGCAAGTCACAAGTGGGTACCTCAGGATCAGTCCTGAGGCCAGTCCTATTCAACATCTTCATTAGTGACCCAGCAGATGGACTAGAGGGTAAGGCTTGTCTGTTTGCAGATGACACCAAGATCTGCAACAGAGTAGATGATCCAGATGGGTGGGCAGAATGAGAAGAGATCTGGATAAACTAGCAGAATGGTCAGAAGAGTGGCAACTGGGATTTAATGCAAAGAAGTGCAAAATCATGCACATAGGGAAGAGAAACCCTGAAGCCACTTATAGGCTGGGAGGAGTTGCTAGCAGTCACAAAGGAAGAAAGAGACTTGGGCATCATCATCACTGATGACCTGAAATCATCCAAGCAGACCTCCTAAAGCAGTAGGTAAGGCTAGGGGGTGTTAGGGTGTATTAGTAGGGTATCACAAGTCGTAAGAGGGAGGTAATAATCCTCTGTACAAGACATTGGTTAGGCCCATCTGAGTACTGCGTGCAGTATTGGAGGCCACACCTTCACAAGGACATTAACCAAATTGAGGCAGTCCAGAGAAGGGCAACCAAAATGGTGCAGGGACTGCATCAGAAGACATATGAGGACAGATTAACGGAGCTCAATATGTATACCCTTGAGCAAAGGAGGGAGAGGGTGATATGATCGAGACATTTAAACACCTTAAGGGCATAAACAAGGTGAAAGAGTCTAACATGTTTAAATATAAGAAAATAGCAGGACAAGAGGACACAGCATGAGATTAGAGGAGGCCGATTAAGGGGAATGTGAGGAAATTCTTTTTCACAGAAAGGGTGGTAGATGCATGGAATGGCTTACCACAAGAAGTAGTGGCTATGAATACAGTGCAGGGCTTCAAACAGGCATGGGATAGGCATAAGGGAGCAATACAAATGACTATGAATAGATAGGTCACTGACATAGCAAAGGCCGATGGCACATTTATAAGGTAGAAAAAGAAATGGGCAGACTGGATGGGCCTTGTGGTCCTTATCTGCCGTCAACTTCTATGTTTCTATAGGAGGCACTTCTTAAAGCATATCTGCTTAGAGTACAAAGCAGTAAGCAGGCAGAGATGCAGTCAGGCAGTTTGTTGATAATAGCTTTGTACATCCAGATGGCGGCATTTCTTTCTCGTCTGAGGGTAAGAGAAGACCAACCTACTACAGAGTACAACAAACAGTGGTGGGTGGAGTAGGGAAGATCTGTTATAAACCTTATGACTCTGTGATAGAGTGTATTGAGTTTTGAGAGTGTGCCGGACTGGGTCCTTAGCTATAAAGAAAATCAGCATAGTCTAGCAGGGGGAGGAAGGTAGTTTGGACTAGTCTTGTATTAGCATCAGAGGGGAGGAGATTTTTTATCCTAAAGAAAAGGCCAAGCCTTTGACAAAGCTTCTTTGTCAATTCTTCTATGTGTTCTATGAAGGAGAGTCTCTTGTCAAGCCGTACACCCAAGTATTTGAATTGATTTACGTACTCCAACTGTTCACCTAGGGAAGTGGATATTGGAGGGAGAGTCCCAGCCGAGGGTGGGTTAGGTAGGTTGGGAAATGGTGAGAAGAACATAGCTTTTGTCTTCTTAGCATTCAGAAGCAACTTTTGGTTTAGGAGCTGGTGCTGCAGTAAGTTAAAATCATCCTGGAGAGTTGTGCATGCCCACATTGGGAGCGGGACCACTAGCATAAAGCACAGTGTCATCCGCAAAAAGGTGTATTTGGGCTTTTTTGATAGTGGCATCTATCCTGTTTATATAGATAGCAAATAGCAGTGGTCCCAGAATGGAATCTTGAGGTACACCCCCTCAGAAGGGGTTTTAGAGGTGAAACTTCACCTTCAGCTTTTACCTGCTGATAGCAGCCTGTGAGATACTTCTCAGACCAACTAGTGGATAAAGAATCCAATCCAATATGCAGGAGGGCCGTGAGGAGCAGGTCATGATCGACAGTATCGAAGGCTTTGCTTAGGTCCAAGAATACTGCACAGATAAAGTTCTTATTGTCCAACTCACACTGCTAATCATTTGTAACCTTAGCCAGGGCCGAGATTGTACTATTTTGCGCTCTAAAACCTGACTGTATTGGATTGAGCAACTTTGTTGATTCCAGGTAGTTTCTGAGCTGGGCATTCACAATTTTCTCCAATAACTTAGACTGAGCTGGTAAGAGGGAGATTGGTCTATAATTGTTCAGGTCACTGGGATCTCCTGACTTAAACGAGTTGATAACGTGCCATTTTCCAGATGGTGGGAAGGTCACCCTGTGAGAGGGATAAGTTGAACAAATGTGTAATGGGCACTACGAGGACATGGTAGCCTAACCTTAAGAGGTAAGGCTCAGTTAGGTCTGCTCCAGCACTTTTCCTAACATCCAACTGGAGCAGAAGGTCCTCAACTTCCTTCAAGGTTGTGGGTTGAAGTGAGAAGGATGAATTTGGGAAGGAGATACCTTGATTATTGACTCCAAGCTGTGAGCGGAGCGCACTGGCTGGGGAGGTGTCGAAAGTGAGTCCTGCAGTGGCAAAGTGATTGTTGAAGGCATCAAGGATTGACAGTTTGTCGGTGAGTGTATTGGCACCAGTCGAAATTTTTGATGGCAAGGAGGCACCGGAGGAATGGCCTTCATTGTCTTTGATTAATTTCCAGAATTTTGAGGAGCATTTAGCTGACTGATCGAATTGAGTGCAGTAAAAATTAACCTTTGCTTCTCTAACCATTTTGGTGCAGTGGTTCCTCGCCCTCCTAAAGAGGTTCCAGTCATTCGTATGTTTGGATTTACGGGCCTTTTTCCATAGCATATGTCTGTTGCACATAGCTTCCTTCAGCTCAGTGGTGAACCACTGGCAGGACCTATTCCTAACATGAGTTTTCACAAGAGGTGCATGCCTGTTAATAGCGCCTAATACTATGCCTTGGAAAATGTCGTGGGCAGTGGTCACTGAATTTGCTAAGTAAAAGTTAATCCAATATACAGAGTCAGATAGCTCTGTGATGTATGCGAAGGGATCAAGATACCGGAGGCACCTTTTGAAAGAGAATTTAGATGCACCTGGGGGAGTGTGATTGGACCTCATGCAGGCGATAAAGCAGTGGTCACTAATATCTGAAAAGAAGACACCAGCATGGATGAATAAGTGAGGTTTGCTGACAAGGATAATATCCAGCAAGGTACTATTAGAGAGGTTTGACTTATTAGGGCAAGTGGGTTCTCTGATGAGTTGTGTCAGTCCGAGAGAATCGCAGAGCATTTTAAGGGGAGAAGATACACTGGATAACCAGTCTAGATTAAGGTCCCCTAGCAGTATAGACTCAGAGGACCTCTGCCCCAGAATAAGGCTTAAGTGATTCAGCAGCTACAATCCGGTGGACAGGGGCCTATAGCAGCTTGACACACAAAGTGAGACTCTAGATGAGATCTCAACCTGCAGTGTAAGACTTTCAAACTTATTTGGAACTGAGGTTGAGTCAATGATAGAGACTGCAAATTTGTATCTAACATAAATAGCCACCCTACCACCTCTGGACTGCCTGTCAGTTCAGAAGAGAGAGTAAGAGGGGAGGTTTATTTCATTATTGCTAGTCGCTGGGTGAAGCCAGGACTCTACGACAACCAAAATGTCAGGGGCAGTGTGACATAGCCAAGCCTGGATAGAGGTTATTTTTTTAACAAGCTGCACGCATTAACATGCATAAAACGTAACCCTTTAAGGCTAGGTAAGTCTGTTGGAGATCCAGTAGATACAGGTGGGCCCAGGTTCAACTCGACATTGCCTGCGCACAGTAATAGGAGAAGCAGAAGCTTCCTAGACAATCCTAAGAGTAACTTTAAGAGTTTGGTGCATTCCCGCTTACAGAGAATGTGGGTATGGCATGGATGAGCCCTAAGGTTAATACCTAGCTGATGTAAAGCTACATATAGCAGTATGTTGCCAGCAAAGTACAAAGTGAAGTGGGCAAAGTGAGGAAATGAATGAGACATTTGGGGAGTGCTCAGCAAGAGTACTGATATACTGTGTTAGGTATGTATCCAAAATCAGGGAGGTGGAGCTGAGGGTGCCTACGAGATAATCTATGATTCCCAGGATGTCGGCATGATCCATGTTATAGATGATTCCCCCTGTCTTAGTGGGAAATTATTTGTTCAATCTGGGACCACTGCAGTTGACACCACCATGATTTCTTTGTAATCCCCTATGATGCTCCTTGCAACCTCTGAAAACCCCTACAATATTAGCTGCCTAGCATTTATCCTTCCTACAAATATAAAACCATGAGAGTTCCAATGCCACTAATTAGATAGGTCCTGAAAGGGTTAACAAAAATCAACTTTTTAAAGGAAACAATGTAAATCATTACTACACACATATACACATTTGGAGAGAGATGCCGTCCACCAGAGGATATTAAGGGAGCTACGAAGCGAACTAGCAGCACCTCTGGTGGCCCTGTTCGCGGAGTCACTCAACATGGATGTGGTTCAGAGGACTGGAGGAGTGCTCATGTAATCCCACTACACAAAAGTGGCAGTAGGGAGGCGGTGGAGAACTACAGACCAGTCAGCCTCATATCAGTGATGAGAAAGATCATGGAGACATTGCTGAAAGAAAGGATAGTGGCACATCTGGAATCCAGAGGTGCCCAGAATCTGAGACAACATGGATTCACAGTAGGAAGGTCATGTCAAATGAATATGATAGATTTTTTTAATTGATTGACTAGGGAGGTAAATTAAGAAGGGGCAGTAGACATCGTCTACCTAGATTAGAGCAAAGCCTTCAACATCGTCCCACATAGAAGGCTGGTTAACAAGATGGGTAGTCTGGGTATGGGAGACAAAGTAGTGAACTGGGTTAGGAACTGGTTAACAGACAGGACACAGAGTGTGGTGGTAAGTGGGGTACAATCTGGGGAGAGGATGTGACCAGCACAGTACCGCAGGGATCAGTACTGGGACCAATCCTGTTCATTGTCTTCATTTGTGACATTGAACAGGGGCTGTAAGGAATGGTCTGCTTGTTTACAGATGACACCAAGTTCTGCAACAAAGTGGATACTCCAGAAGGGGTGCAGAAAATGAAGAGGGACCTAGAGAAGCTTGAAAGATGGTCAGATACAGTATGTGGCAACTGCAGTTCAATGCAAAAAAGTGCAAAATAATGTACCTGGGAAGATGGAATCCTGGGAAGAGCTACAGGTTGTGGGGGAGGAGCTGAGTGTCACCAAGGAGGAAACTGACCTAGGGGTTATCATCTCTGATGACCTTAAGATATCAAAGCAGTGCACAAAGGCGGCGAGGAGTGCCACTGGCATGCTGAGGTGCATAGGCAGGGGTATCTCTAGCAGGAGGCGGAAGGTGGTGATGCCATTGTATAAAACATTGGTAAGGCCTCACCTAGAGTACTGTGTGCAGTTTTGGAGGCCACACCTGCGTAAGGTCATAAACAAGATGGAGACTATCTAGAGAAGGGTAACAAAGATGGTGTGGGGCATACACCACGAAACATATGAGGAGAGACAAAGGGACCGCAATATGTACTCATTGGAGGAGAGGAGAGCAGGGGGACATGATTGAAACTTTCAAATACCTCAAGCGCATAAACAAGGACAGCAAGAGGAAGGAGATGCTGTTAGAACTTTACTACTTTACTGGAACTTAAGAACTAGAACTCTACTACTGGGACCTTCAATTTAGGGTAAGAACAAACAAACAAAAAGAAACAAGAGTTAGTGTGTTTGCTGAGCTGGGTGAAAGAAACTGTTATCTGTGCAGTTAGCTAGGTGAAGAAGGGAACTGTGAATTAGGGGGAGTGGCTTAGGCAGCAGGAAGCCAGGTGTTTGGATTTAAAACTGCCTTAGATACATAGATACATAGATACATAGACAGTGTCGGCAGATAAGGGCCTATGGCCCACCCAGTCTGCCCATTTGAGCTTGTAAGTTCAGTTTGTTTTCCTAGAAGTCTGTTGCCCCTTACCCCTGACCTCCAGAATTCCTTTATGTCTATCCCATGCATTCTTAAATCCCGTGATTGTTTCAGCCCCCACCACTTCCTCTGGCAGGGTGTTCCACTTGTCCACCACCGCTCTGTGAAGAAATTCTTTCTCATGTTTCCTCTGAATCGTCCTCCTCCAACTTCATCCCATGCCCTCCAGTCCTAGAACATCTTTTCACTTAAAAATAGTGTTTCCTGCACCCTGTTCCTCCCTGTAAGATACTTGCATGTCTCTATCATATCCCTTCTCTCCCTCTCTCCTCCAGGGAGTACATGTTCAGTTCCTTCAACCTGTCTTCATAGGACTTGTGATGCAATCCATGCACCATCTTTGTTGCCCCTCTGAACCTTCTCTACCCTGTCTATGTCCTACGTAGGTATGGTCTCCAGAACTGTACACTGTACTCCAGGTGGGGCCTCACTAGTGTCTTGTATAGCGGAATTATGACCTCCCTTTCCTGCTGGTGATGCCCCTGCCATACATCCCAGCATCCTATTTGCTTTACCTGCTGCCTTGTCACACTGTTTCCCTACCTTGAGGTCATCAGAGATGATAACCCCAAGATCCCTTTCCTGCTTGGTGCATGCTATATCCTCACCCCCAACTGATATATTGTGCCAGGGTTTTTGTGCTATATGCATTATCTTGCACTTCTTGCATTGAATTTCAACTGACAAACCCCTGACCATTCTTCAAGTTTCTGCAGGTCGCTTCTCATTCTGTCTACACCCTCTGGTGTGTCTACTCTGTTACAGAGCTTTTGTGTCATCAGCGAACAGTGAAATTCTGCTTTCTAGGTCCCAAGCAATGTCACTGATGAAGATGTTGAATAGGACCAGTCCCAGCACTGATCCCTGTGGTACCCCACTGGTCACTCTTCCCTCTGTGGAGTGACAGCCATTTACCACCTCCCTCTGTGTCCTGCCGCCCAGCCAGTTACCTACCCACCACACTGCTGTCCTGCCCACACCCATATTCCCCAGTTTGTGTAATAGTCTTCTATGCGGCACAGTGTCAAAGGCCTTGCTGAAGTCCAGATAGGCCATGTCCACTGCCCTCCCCTGATCCACCTCCCTTAGATAGCTTTTGGCAGAGAACAGCAAGAGGACGGAGGTGCTGTTAGAACTTTACTACTCTACTGGACTATATAGCCTTCCCTCCCATCCACACCCAACCCTTAGCCAGTTCCACTTTTATAGGCACAGGATTTGACTGACAACAGGAACCTTCTATTTGGGATCAGGAAGGGAGTGATCACAAAGGCACAAAAGACTCAACATCCTAGAAGAAAAAGAATAGCTCTCCATCCCCCTTGCTGCTGGAGGTCTGACTCTGAGCAAGTTAGAAGGAGACTACTAAGGAATACAGGAACTTCCTGTCCCAGAACAGGAAAAGCAGGAGCTTTAAGGGCATGGAGGCAGTAGGAAAGTAGGGAGAATAAATAAAAGAAATAAGCAGAGAGAGGAAAGAGTGACCATACAAAATGACAGTTGAGGGGCCACAAGTAAGACATGATGGAAGTGGTGCAGTGCAGTGGCTGTGGAGCAGCAGTCTTCTGGGAGACATTCTGGAGGATGTGGTGTTGTCCCATCCGCAGGCACCTCTCTGGGCTGAGGGACGAGGTTGCTCGTCTCTAGGCTGAGTCGGCCAGGATTTGAGGGACCTCCTTTCCCACCCAGGGACCACCAGTGCCGCCGCCGCTGCCTCATGCCAAGAAAGAGGAGCAGTTAGGACAGAGTAGGCTGAGGGAGGGTGAGGGTGGTGGAACAGAGGTGCATCCCTCCAGTTGTACTTCTCCACAATTTGTACGCCATTCTGGCAGAGTGTGGTTCCTCTATGGAGGCACCCACAGTGGAGACCAACTGGGAACTTCCAAAAATGAGACCCACAGGAGGGTGGCATGGCACCCCACAGAGGAAGGAAAAAACTCCTGGTGGGAGACTCCATTGTTAGGAGGGTAGAACTGGGGGAGGGAGGGGAGAGGGAGGTAAGACGCCTGCCTGGTGCCATGGCTTGGATTGACAGGGAGCGAATCCTCAGGATCGCGGGAACAGCTGCACAGAGGAGGGAGCTGGATGTCATTGTCCACCTAGGGACAAATGATCTGGCTGGGAAAGGTATCAGAGCAGTGCAGGAGGAGCTTGTGGAGTTGGGGAGGGGCCTTAGACAAGTAGCACACATGGTAACCTTCTCAGAGGTGCTGCCTGTCTATGGCATGGGTGAGGCTAGGGTGCTCCACACCATGGGATTCAATTGATGGTTGAAAAACTGGTGCAGAGCTCAGGGTTTTGGCTTCGCTTGGGGACTGGGGGTTCACCTGGAGGGATAGAGGCCTATACTGGAGCTATGGTCTGCATATGTCCAGGAGGGGAACCAGGCTCCTAGGTGATAGGTTTAAATGCTTCATTGGCAAACATTTAAAATAGCCAAGAAGGGAGGCACTGAAAAGGAGCAGGGAAATCCTAGCCCCCTCAAAACAAAATCAGAGTAGTTAGTGAGGTAAACAACAAGATAGAGAAGTCGATAGGGAGAAGGGCAGGGGTAATTGCAGAAAAAGGCAGTAAGGACAGGGGTGGGACAAAAAGGGGTAAGGCCATCAGAAAATGGAGGGTAATGAGTACCAATGCCTGTAGTCTAGGTAACAAGCTCCCTGAACTGGTGGCCTTGATGAAAGAGGAATGCCTGGATATTGTGGCAGTCACAGAAACATGGTACACAGAGAACCATGACTGGGATGTCAACATACCAAAGTACACAATCTACAGGAGGGACAGGGACGGTAGAAGAGGAGGAGGAGTAGTAGCTCTCTACATAAGGGAAGGGATCAAAGCAACAGAACTAAAGAGTAAACAGGGAGGAAAGGAGGCACTGTGGATCACCCTGGAGACTGGAAATGGCACCACAATACACACAGGAGTTGTATACAGACCCCCATCTGTGGGGGAGGAAATGAACAAGGAAATGACAGGATGGCAGAAAAAGGGGAGATATTGTTGATGTGGTACCTGACTGTGCCTGCTGTTAACTGGAGCACCTTTGCTGCAGCCACATCCAAGAGCAGGGTCATTCTCGATACCCTACAGGGGGCATGCCTCAGACAGCTAGTGCTGGATCCTACTCAGGAGGGAGCAATCTTAGACCTGGTACTCTCAAATGGGGATGGAGAGAGAGGATCTCAGATCTAGAAGTGGGTAGCCATCTGGGAACAAGTGACCACCAAACAGTGTAGTTCACGATAAACACAGCTGCAGAGTCAGGCCATACATAAGTGAGGGTACTGGACTTTAGGAGGGCTGACTTTGTCAAAATGGGAGAGTGCCTCAGAAAAGCACTAGCAAACAAGCAAGAAGGAGGGGTGAAGGAACAATGTAGAAACATTAAAACTGCCATCACAAAGGCAACAAGCCTTTGTGTGAAGCAAATAAACAAATCAAAATGAAAGAAAAAAACACTATGGTTTTCGAAAGAGGTGGTGGGGAAGGTTAGGGAGAAAAAGATGGCATTTAGAAAGTATAAGGAAACACAGAAGGAGCAGGATAAAGAACTGTACCAATTAAAGCAGAAGAAAGTGGGGAAGGCAGTCAGAATAGTAAAGGCCCAAACTGAGGAAAAGATAGCCAACTCGGTTAAGAAGGAGGATAAAACCTTTTATAAGTACATTAGGGAGCGAAGAAAGACCAAGGGAGGGATAGTGAGGCTTAATAAAGGAGACGGTGGGTGGGCAGAGAGGGAAAGTGAAAAAGCAGGGATACTGAATGAATGCTTCTACTCAGTTTTCACAAAAGAAGAGGAGGGGGAAGTACCTAATCCAATTAACAGAAGCACCCTGGATAGGGGGCTCGATCCCAGTCCTTTCACAGAAGAAAGGGTTCTGAAAGAACTCCTAAAACTGAAAGTGGACAAAGCAATTGGGCCTGATGGGATTCACCCCAGAATTCTAAAAGAACTAAGGGGAGAACTAGTGACACCACTGACTACCCTTTTTAACAAATCATGTGAGGATGGTGTGGTACCTAAGGACTGGAGGAGGGCAGATGTGATTTCCCTTCACAAAAGTGGGAGCAAAGCAGAGTCAAGAAACTACAGACCTGTTAGTTTGACCTCAGTGGTAGGGAAAATGATGGAATCACTTTCGAAAGAAAGAATTGTTGAGTACCTAGAGGCCACCAGGGCACAGGACCCAAGGCAGCATGGATTGACAGTGGGAAGGTCATGTCGGATGAATCTAATAGATTTCTTTGACTGGGTGACCAAATTAGTAGACCAGGGAGGGGCTGTGGACATGGCCTACCTAGACTTTAACAAGGCATTTGATACAGTCCCACACAAAATATTAATAAACAAGTTAGCCAGCCTGGGAGTGGGTCCCAGGGTGGTAGCTTAGGTAAAAAAATTGGCTGGACAACAGGACATAGAGGGTAATAGTAAGAGTCCAGTCCGAAGAAAGAAGGGTTACTAGTGGGATACCACAGGGTTTAGTACTGGGTCTGGTCCTTTTTAATGTCTTTATAAGTGACATTGCATAGGGACTGAAAGGAAAAGTATGCCTCTTTGCAGACAACACAAAGACCTGCAACAGGGTTGATACACCGGGGGGGGGGGTGGAAAGGATGAGAAGGGACTTGGCAAGGTGGAGGAATGGTCAAAAGTATGGCAGCTTAGATTCAATGCAAAGAAGTGCAAACTAATGCACCTGGTATACAAAAACCCAGAAGAATACACAGCTGGGGGGTATTAACAACAACAAAAATGGAAAGGGACCTGAGGCTAGTCGTATCAGATGACCTAAAGGTAAGCAAGCAATGTGAGATGGCAGTAAGGATGGCTGGAGAGACTCTGGGATGTATAGGGAGAGGCATCACCAGTAGAAAATAGGAAGTTGTTATCCCTCTGTACAGACGGTTGGTGAGACCCTATCTGGAGTACTGCGTGCAGATCTGGAGACCCCATCTCTGCAAGGACATAGACAGGATGGAGACAGTCCAGAGGAGTGCAACTAAAATGTTGCAGGGTCAGCAACAGAAGCCATACAAAGAGAGACTAATGGAGCTTAATATATATACCCTTGAAGAAGGGGGGGGACATGATAGAAACTTTCAAGTATCTTAAAGGAATCAACAAAGTACAAGAGGGTAGCATCTTTCAGAAAAAGAGATGTGCAAGAACAAGGGGACACAATTTGAAGATAGAGGGGGGACAGCTCAGGGGCAATGTGAGGAAGTTTTTTTTCTCAGAGAGGGTGGTGGACACATGGAACAGCCTTCCTGATGAGGTAGTTGTAGCAAAAATGGTGGGGGAATTCAAGAATGCATGGGACAGACATAAGGCAATTCTGGTAGGGGGTAGGAAGAAGTAGGCTGTTGGTTAACTAAGATCTGCAGCTTATCCAATAGGTAGAGAAATGGGCAGACTAGGTGAGCCAAGCGGTCCTTATCTGCCATCAAAGTCTATGTTTCTATGTAGGTGGGGGACCTTTTCCAATGTAGAAAATGTACTAGAACAAGGGGTCACAATATGAAATTGGAGGGGATTGATTAAGAGGTAATGTGAGGACGTTTTTCTACACAGAAAGAGTAGGTGACACTTGGAATAGTTTGCCACAGGTGGGGGCAAGCACAGTGGTAGGGTTTAAGCATGCTTGGGACAGGTACAAGGGAACCTTGAGAGGAGAGGGAGGGATGAAAAGCCATTGATCACATAGGGTCAGTGGTCATATACAATGTATAGGGCCTACGGGCAGACTGGATGAGCCTAGTGGTCCTTATCTGCTGACAATTTGTATGTTTCTATGATGACCAAGAATGTAATTTGAAACTTCTCTGCAGTTAGATGCTGTATCTGTTGGAAGCCATGTAAGTAAATTATTAGTCTCCAAAGACAGCAAGTCACATTGCAATAATAAACGATCTGGAAAAAGATTCAAAGAAAAACATTCTCAGATGCCTGCACTGTACCTGCCCTGTTCATGGCCCTTCAAACAGAAAGCATTTGTCAATGCTGAATGTTTGCTTGCTGGTATTAGCATTGGAAATGCAGGAGTTAGAGATGCAGAATAGGAATGGCAGTGAAGTATTGAACTTCATGCCAACCCCACCTCCACCCTGCAGAGACAGACAGGCATTGGGGTATGCGTTTGGGTCGTCGCCCATAACGTTCATGCCATTTCACTTCATCCTATCCTGCAGACACCGACAAGTGTTGAGGTGTGCCTTGGGATGTTCAGCTTTGCAGCCATCCAATTCCATAAGGACATACACTGAAATGGGTGCAGTATAGGAGAATGGGGTGAACTGTGGGGACGAAGAGTCCAAGGCGCACCTCAATGTCTGTCACTAGCTGCAGAGAGATGGGATGAGGGTGGAATGGCATGAGCATTACAGTCTGCAATCCAAAGGCACACCCCCTGATGCCTGTTAGTCTGTACAGGGTGGGACGTTATGGTTAGAAACCCTAACGCCCCGGACGTTTGTTGGTATCTGCACTACAAATTTTCAACATGGACTTTTTGTGACCCCCACCTCATGAAAGCTTTTGGGACCTCTTCCAATGAATAGTGGCACTGTCATTTTGTTAATGTGTCCCAAACTTTAAAGAGCTAGTGTACTGCTTGGAATTAATAGTCATTTTCAGATGCAATCAGTTATCACTTCCAATATCTGAAGTATTTTTTTTTTATTTTCTATTTGCTAATTGAAAGATTTTCCACCTGGCAGTACTGGGGCGATGTGTGGAGCAGCACTCTGTCTTGAGGAAAAAATCAGTTCTGTTCCTTCCACTACATCATCAGAAATGAGACAAAACACCTTAAGGTACCACAATCCTTGCAGCCTGAGCAGTGACTTTCACAAGCTACCAATCAAAATGCAGGAAATTGTGACATCACTAGTAACCAGGGAGAGCCAGTCCCTGCTGCTTCATGTGAAAGTGAAACTTGGCAGTGAGAAATGGTTTTCATTGGTTACTAATGATATAGTCAGTGTGGTCTTAGTGGTGACGTAGTGGGAGGAACAGAACTGAGTTTTTTTTCCCCCTCCAGTCAGAGTGCTACATCACCCCTGTACTGCCAGGTTGAAAATCTTCAATTTGCAAACAGAAAAGAAAAAAATACTTGAGATATAAGAAGTGATAGCTGACTACATCTGAAAGTTACAATTAATTGCAGGCCGTTTCCAGGCAGTACACTAGCTCTTTAAGTTCTCACAGAGACTGTGCCATTCTGCGCCAGATGTACAAAAACACTGATTGGGCAGGATGTGAAGAATGACAGCTGTACCATTCGTAGGGAGGTGTGAAGAGATGGCAATGTTGAAAATTTGTAGAGAAAATATTAAAAATACTTGAACTTCTGGGCTTACGTGGAAACTGCACAATGCATGCACGTAACACAGTCATTTAGTAGAATTTTTTCACCACATTTTCAACATAGGCGTTTTGTGACCTCTGCTCATAAAAAGTGTCACTATGATTTTCCTAATCTGTCCCGAACATTGATTTCCCACAGCGGCTGCGCTATTCTGTGCCAGATGTGTAAATGCATATTTTGGGCAGGATATGAAAAATGATAGCTATACTGTTCCTAAGGAGGTGTGAAAAAATGGCAATGTTGAAAATCCAGAGTGAAAATATTACAAATGCACGAAATTACGAGGGTGCGTGGAAACTGCACAACGTACGCTCACAACAGTCATTTCATGGACTTTTGTAACTAAATTTTCAACACTGGCATTTTAGCACCTCTGCTTCTGAATGGTGTCACTGTGATTTTTTTAAATCTGTCCTGAACACTGACTTCCCACAGGGACCACACTATTCTGCATTAGAAGCATGAAACCAAACTTTGGCCAGGATGTGAAAAATGATAGCTGTACTGTTTAGAAGGAGGTGTTGAAAAATGCTAATGTTGAAAATCTGGAGTGAAAATATTACAAATCCACAAAGTTATGAGTGTGCGTGGAAACTGCACAACACATGCACGTAACACAGTCATTTTATGGATTTATGTCACCAGATTTTCACCATTGGCATTTTAGGATCTCTGCTCATGAGCAGTGTCACTGTGTTTTTCTTAATGTGTCCTGAACACTGATTTCCCACAGCGACTGCGCTATTCTGCGCCGGAAGTGTGAAAACACATTTTGGTCAGGATGCAAAAAATGTCAGCTATACTGCTCATAAGGAGGTTTGGAAAAATGCTAATGTTGAAAATCTGGAGTGAAAATATTACAAATTCGCAAAGGTACGAGTGTGCGTGGAAACTGCGCAATGCATGCTCATAAAACAGTCACTATTTTGATTTTTTCCACCAAATTTGCAGGATAGGCATTTTGAGAGCTCACCTCATGAACACTGGTACTGTCATTTTGTTAATCAGTCCCGAAAGGTGATTCTATGCAGTGAACGCAAAATCACCTTTCAGGACAGAGTAATGCCATGACAGTAGCTGAATTCATGAAGAGGGGTCCCAATAACCCCATGTTGAAAATCTGGTGCCAAAATTCCCCAAAATGCCTGAGATATGCACCAAAGTTGAAAAAAAACCTATTTATGCCATTATACAGCTTACTGGCACTTCTTCAGTTCGCGGTCGGCTTTGAAGAGTGCAGACGTGTTCCCGTTCCACCGAAGATTGTCGCCAGCCAGGTCTGAGGTAAGTATGGGGTGAGGGGGTGGGGAGCGTAGGCGCAGTGGGTGAGTGCGGGCTGGGGAAGGATGGTGACCGGGCGTGACTGTTTCTTTCTTCAGGGAGGAAAAAATGTTGCTGGAAGTTATTTATTTTTTTTTCAGGCTTGCTTTCAGTACACCAGGGTGGGCTCCCAGTGTGCCACCTGCCTTTCTTTGGGGTGGGGGACTTAATCTGATGGGGATTGGTCCCCCCCATCAGCAAAGAATGACTGTTTGGGTGGGCATGATGCAGAGGGGGATTGGGCACCTCCTCGGCACACAACAAATGGGGGAGGTGGTTACGTTATGCTAACAGGGAGTGGCCTCCCCTTTAGGCAAATGAACTGGGTCAGAGGCATGCCGATAGGGGGATTGTCCACCCCCATCAGCTTTCATGGGGCTGTGAAGCGGCAGCAAGTCGCCGCCATGTTTACAAAAAATGTTACACTAGGCAAGGTACTGCCCTGCAATGATGGATTGTTCCCTCATTGCAGCGGAATGGCTGACACTGCAATGACAAGGCAGCCCCTCATTGCAGCAGCTAAATTATTTCAACTTGGTGGCAGTTTTGAAAACCAATGTCATCAGCACAGAGTGCCTGCATTGGTTCACCAGTGCCAAGCCCCCAAATGAAGTGCCACCTTTGGCTGCCACAGTGCCGCACCTCCACAACCTGCTTCTCTCCTAAGCTGCTGTATGATGTTTCTTGCGCATGCACACAAGCAAACATAAAAAGGGTGCTTCAGCCTCAAGTGCTGTCAGTCCCTTGCCTTTTATCAACATTAAATGCATTACACAGTGGTCACACCTGCATGGCACCTGTCTGTTGGAGTAAACAGACGGCTTCAGTTTCCAGTGTTGTTAGTGTCACACCTTTCACCAGAATAAAATACTTCACAGAGTGATTTATTTATTTATTTTATTTAGCAAATCTAGGATTACAAATACCTTTGAGCCATGGCTCTTTTACAAAGGTTCCACGTCAGAGAAATACAAATTATGGGGAACATCAAGACAGGCATTACAACAATGTGGACATTGCAAACAAAGTACAGATTAATACAGTTCAAGGGTAGCAGTGTAACAAGGCAGCCAGCTGCATTTGTCAGAGAAAATAGATAACAGGTAAGAAGTGCCAGAGTCATAGAGAGAGGGAAGAGGGTGGGGGAGAAGGAATGTAGGAAGGGTGGCAAGAGGGTGAAAAGTGCAGCATTGGGTATACCAAGATGTGAGGGTAGAATCCAGTGGGAGGGGGTGAGGAGGTGGTATCCAGTAGAATGGTGGGTGGTTTTAAAAGGGGGTGGGACAGAGTGAGAGGGGGGTAATGATGGTGAAGGGAGGGGTGGGTGGAGCAGCTGCAAGTTGAGGGGCTAGCTGCACAATCGATTAAATCTGCACTGTACCTGCCCTGCTCATGGCCCTACAAACAAACAAGGAACTTCAATCTCCAATGCTGTAAGTAACCAGTCGCTCATGTTTCACAAGCATTAAATACATTACACAGGGGACGCACACTTTATTTATTTAGTTATTTCTGTAACTCGCTGGAGGAGAGGAGGGATGAGGGGATATGATGGAAACCTCTAAATACTTAAAGAGTATAAACAGGACTAATACAGAAGGGATGTCCATATTAGAAGAGGAAGGGATATGAGGGGGTACCAGCTGAGACTGGAGGGGAAAGGTTCAGGCAGGAAATCAGGAGACATTTTTTCACAGAATGGATGGTAGACAAGTGGAATACTCTGCTTGAGGAGGTGGTATCCAGTAGAATGGTGGGCGGTTTTAAAAGGGGTGGGTCAGAGTGAGAGGGGGGTAATGATGGTGAAGGGAGGGGTGGGTGGAGCAGCTGCAAGTTGAGGGGCTAGCTGCACAATCGAGCAGACTCGATAGACCATGATGCCTGTTTCTGCTGGCATTTTTGTATGTTCGTATGTGTGTATGCATGCATGCACATGTGTGTGTATGTATGCATGTATTAATTTTAGTTAAATTTTGATGACCAGGTAGGCCCACTGAGATGTACAAGTTGTATAATCCAATACACAGGAGAAAATACCAAGTGAATAAAATATATTCTACATATAGTAAACACTAGTTTATCACAAGTTTGAGTTGACATGCATTATACCTGTCATTCTGGATAAACAGAGGTTATAAGTCTCCAGAGCTGTTAGTCCCTCACCTTCACCAGCATTAAATATGTCACACTATGGGGAGCCTCAGCTTACTCTGTATTTGATTGCATTTTCTCTGCACTATAGATAAATATAGGGCTTCAGTCTCCAGTGCCGCTAGCCCCCCACCTTTTACCAGCAACATATACACGACAGAGTGATTAAGTGTTGAGGTGGAGTCAGTATAACATAGTGGTTAAGGACACTGACCTGCAAACCTGGAGACTTAGGGTTTAATGTACAGCCCAAACTTGCATACCGTATGACACTGAGCAAGTTACTTAAGGACACTGACCTACAAACCAGGAGACCTGGGTGTTAATCCACAGCCACAACTTGCATACCACATGACCCTGAGCAAGTTACTTAACTTCCTTGTGCTCCCAGGTCACACCAGGAAACAGCTTAGGTTTAGTGTACTTTTGCTGGCTAACCAGGTTTCCCTTTCCCTAAGTCTGCACTGTACCTGCCCTCTCTACACCTTTGCCTACAGACAAACATACAGCTTCAGTCTCCAGTGCTGTCAGTCATTCACCTTTCACCAGCACTATATACATCACACTGTGGGGAAGCCTGTACTGTAACATCCTGCACCATCTCTGTCCCTGTAGCTAAACAGTGGGGGCTGGATATTCAAACTGCGCCATTCTTAGGCGCAAGCCCTTGCGCTGTGCAAAATAGTTGCGCAGGGGTGTGGCCGGGGTGATATTCAAAGGAGGTGAGCTATTGAGCAACTGCTTTGAAAATCACCCCCCAGCCACAGCCACTGTGCATGGCGCAGTGGAACTTGCGCCACCGCAAGTTGTCAGAGTGGAGCATACAACTTGCGGTGGCGCAAGTACCATTACGCCATGCTCAAAATCCCCATATTCAAAAGGTGACATGCAAATGGGGTCATAATTCATACAGAGCACAGGGGGCCATTTGCATTTGATTGTGGCCCCATTTGCAACCACCGATAACATCTGGTGCGCCGATCCCCAGGACTTGCGCCTGGCCCTGCCAGGCAGCAGCCGTCGAGGACCCGGCAGCCCTGCAACCAGTGCGAGCAAAAGAGTGAAAATCCCCACCACCACCCCACTGGCCCCATCGCGGGCAACAGCAGAACGTCTCCCCACCAGCCCGACTACGGGCTGCATTAGTTAAAAACACCCCCATGAATACATCCCTGGTGGTCAGTGGACGAAAAGCCTGATCGTGAGATCATCAGTGTAAATACACCCCACTCCTCCCGACATAGCCCTGGTGGTCCAGTGGACTGAAACTCCGATCACAGGATGCTTACATTACATTACACTACTTTACATTACTGCACATCCCGCGATCGGGAGTTTCGGTCCACTGGACCACCAGGGCTATGTCTGGGGGTGTACTGCTTACATCCCGCGGATCGGGAGTTTCGTCCATCGGACCACCAGGGCTATGTTCGGGAGGGAGGGGGTTGTATTTACACTGATACAGCCCGCGATCAGGCTTTTCGGTCCACTGGACCACCAGGGATGTATTCAGGGGTTGTTTTAAACTAATGCAGCCCATGGTCGGGCTGGTTGGGGGACATTTCTGCTGTTGCCAGCGTTCGGGCCAGTGGGGATGGTGGTGGGATTTCCTCTTTGCCCATGATCAGGCTGGCGGGGGCACAGGGAGTGGGTTGGGGGCCAGCCACAGGTGGCAGCTGCTGTGTTGCACCTGCAATGCAGCAGCTCACCTGTGGGTAGCTTCGACTTGAGCCTTTTTTTTTTTGGCTCAAAGTTGTGCAGGTGCAGGTTGGGGGTTGCGCCTGCACAACTCTGCACAGCCCGGCTGAATATCGGGCTGTGCAGTTTATGCATGGTTCCTCCCCCTCCATTTCAGCATGCATTCATTTGCATTGCGCTGTTGCGCAGCATATTTTCTGTGGCGCAACTGCCTCCTGCTGAATATCGCAGAATAGAGCAAGTTTGGACTTGCGCAGGCGCAACCCTATTGCACATGGCTCAACCCTTTTGAATATCTGGCCCTGGGTGTTACTGTTAGTCTCTCACCTTTCACCACAAATAAATACATCCTCACTACACCTCTGCCTACAGACAAACATACGCTGCAATAAAAAAACAAAACTTTATATACAGAACAACCCCAGCAGTCAGATGTAAGCTGATTAGAGGGTCTTGTGTTGATTTCAAATAGAGCAAATGCATAAAATAACTAAAAATAAAAATCCTCAGCTTCATTAGTGTCCAGCACCCTTGCAGGAAAATGCAACATTATCCTTATTTTCAGTTGTGAACAACTACACCTTTGCATCCCAAAACTGGCAGCCTTACCTTAACATGCAGCATAGCAGATTCAAAGAAACACATTCTTAGACTTGCAGGACACTTAAGGGGCATGGAATTTTGGAATCCTTATTTTAATGATCAGATGTTATTTATGTTAGAAGCATTTGACACTTCCTGAGACAGGAACATTTCTCAGGCTTGCTAGAGAGATGTAAGGGGGCAGGAATCTTAGATGTGACAGTATATTGTTATTTATGTTAAAAGCACTTGACAGGTCTTGAGTTCCAGAAACCCAGTAGAGAGAAGGAAGTATTTTATATAGCTGTGTAGTGATTTGCAGTTGTGGAAAAATACACTGAAAAGTACTAATTTGTGTGTTCCACGGTATCCCATTTTCCAGCTGAGCTTCAGCAAGATGGTTGTAGGCTCTGCCCACAGCCATAAAAATGGAATTTGTCATTTTTAAACACTACACAGAAACATAGCGATTGTCAGCCGACAAGGACCGTTAGGCACATCCAGTCTGCCCATATGCCCTATGCTTGTTTGCAACCTCTGACCTTATCTAGTCAGTGGCTTTTCATCACTCCTCCACCCCCTCAAGATTCCCTTATGCCTGTCCCAGGCATGTTTAAATCCCTCCACTGTGCTCGCTCCCACCACCTCATGTGGCAGACTATTCAATGCGTCTGTCACCAACTCGCTCAGCCAGTCAACCCTCTACTCCCAAAGTGCCAACCTCTGAGCGTATGATTTGTGTACAGTGAACAGACAAGGTAACCCTCTTGTCTGTTTTGTGGGTTCAAGTCACCTTTGTCTCAAGCTCTGAAGGGATTCAAACTGATAACCTCTTGCTACCGTACCCAATTTTCAGGCTCAGATAATTCTGTCTTCAGGGGGCCAGATACCTTTGCCTACAGGCACCCAACCAGGTCTTTCAAATGAACCCTTAGAACTCTATGCAAGACTTTAGAGAACTCTATCCATATCCCAGTTTGGTATACAATAAGCCCATACACAGTGTTACTATAACCTTTAAAAGCTCCACTTAAAATAAAAAGAAATGTCAAAGGCTCTCTATGCAGTTTCATTTGTAAAAAAATATCTTTACTTTAAATATATCAAAACAAAACGATAATTACAGAACAAATATATGTCCCAACACATACAGCCTTAAAACAAACAGGTAAAAAAGTACAGTTCCTGCAATTTATAACTTCAGACTGGTATAATCTAATGCTTACTTTCTTTAGTGCTTTTAGGGTCTCTCTTCGCTCAGTCAGAAATATTTTCCTGTGTGTCTCTGTCAGGTTCTTTCAGCAATTAAATACACTTCTAAGCCGGCCTTCTCATAAGGTCACTAACACTGTCTTGGTGTATCAAACTCTATATTTTATAATACAGGGTCTCCAAATAAAATATTTAAAAAAACATATGAGATGACCTCACTGACTTTCCTCTCCACAGGTTAACTGGTCAGAACTGTTTTTTGCTCTGCTACACATACATCTCAAAAGTTTCTTTGATCTAAGGCACTGTATTCAAAACAAAAGTGTATTGGCCTCTTTAATCCCATCTGGACCTTGGACTCTACACCTCAGGTCTTTCTGATGTAATTCAAGGGTTCCCCGGGAAATGTATTTTGGACCTTTCAAATCCTTCTGGGTCCTCCCTAGCTCAGACATCAAACCTCTTCTATGTCCATTCTGGCCTGTCTCTGACACCCCTCCCCACAAGTCCTTCCTGGTAACCATGCAAGTCAAAGGATCTCCCTGAGGGCATTATGAATGGTTAATATTATTTTCTGTGATGAAAGCAAATTGACAAGGTAATTGCACTCCAGATCTCTGTAGTTTAAAATGCCTCCTGTCCTTTGAACTTATCCCTGGGGGGGTCTTGATGTATCAGTTCTAGTAAGACAGCCTTTTCCTTGAACTGACCATCCCTTCACATATTTTATATGTAATAACAAAAATTAATACAGCACTTGAGCACTCAGAGCTGGCTGTCTACATCACACTCCTCCCCACCTAGACTGAATTTGGGGGATCTATCCCCTAGATGGGATGAGCTTCCCAAATCAGTTTACTCCTCATAGACCCTAGACAGTCCATCTGAGTTCTTATTTTTGGCTCCGGCCCTATGTACAATTTTCAAATCATGCCCTTATAAAGCAAGACTCCATCTGAGCAGTCTGCCATTGTTTTTCCCCATCTGTGACAACCAAACCAGGGGGTTGTGGTCAGTCTGCACCACAAAAGGCTGCCCATACAAGTATGGCTCCAATTTCTTTAGGGCCCACACTAGGGCAAGGCATGCCTTTTCCGCCGTGGAGTATGCTTCTTCCCTGGGGAGCAGCTTTCGGCTCACGTAGGCTATCGGGTGGTCCCTCCCTTTGCTGGATGTCTGGCTTAGTACTGCCCCAATACCCATGTCTGAGGCGTCCGTCTGAATTACAAAAGTTTTGCTATAGTCCAGTCTTGTCAAAACAGGAGCACTGCACAGTGCCTCCTTCAGTTTGGTAAAGGCTTCCTCACAGGCTGGACCCCAGGTAATTTTCTTGGGCATCCGTTTCTTTGTCACGTCAGCTAGGGGAGCAGCTAGGGCACTGTAATTAGGTATAAACTTTCTGTAGCACCCTGCTGTCCTGAGAAAACTCCTGACCTGCTTCTGAGTTTCTGGTCTGGGCTATGCCTGTATTACCTCTATTTTTATCTGGTTAGGACGGAGCTGTCCCCGGTCTACCACATGCCCGAGGTATGCCGCTTCTCCCATGGCCACATGGCACTTCTCAGCTTTGACAGTGAGCCCGGCCCTCTGTATTCTGCCCAGCACTTCCCCAAGGTGTGACAAGTGTTCCTCCCAGCTGGTGCGGAAGATGGCAATGTCATCCAGGTACGCCAGGTGTACTCCTCAGCACCATTTAACACCTGGTTCACCAACCTTTGGAAAGTGGCCGGGGCGTTCTTCATTCCGAAAGGCATTACTTTGAACTCAAATAAGCCTATTGGAGTGATGAAGGCCGGCCTCTCCCTAGCTCTGTCCGTCAACTCTACCTGCCAATACCCCTTTATCAGGTCAATGGTCGTAAGGTAGGGCACCCCCCCAACTGTCCAGGAGTTCGTCCGTCCGGGGCATCGGGTGGGTGTCTGACTTCATGACTGTATTCAGTCCTCGATAGTCTACACAGAAATGAGTCAAGCCATCTGGCTTGGATACAAGGACTATGGGTGAGGCCCAGGGACTGTGGTATTTCTGGATTACCCCTAAATCCATCATCTCCTCCACTTCCCTCCTAATGTCCTTTTGGACAGCTTCCGACACCCGATATGCTGTCTGCCGTATGAGCGTCTGTGTCCCTGTCTCCACATCATGTGTTGCTAAGGTGGTTAGTCCAGGCTTAGTGCTAAACAAGAGGGCAAAGTCTGCCAAAACCTCCCTCACTTTCTGAATCTGGCCCGGATCAGCTGGGGAGACAATTTTACTGCCTTCACAGAGGACTCCTGCTTACTGTCTTCCAGCAAGTCCAAAAGGGGGTCTCCTTCGTCCACCCCCTCCCCATGACTACACACTGTGAACACCATGTCAGCCCTATTTGCATATGGCTTCATCATTTTGACATGGTATATCCTTTCTGTCTGCCTACGGTCAGGTAACTCCACAATGTAGTTTATGTCATTTACCTTCCTAACCACTTGTAGGGTCCTGCCCACTCAGCTTGCAGCTTGTCTTTCTGGACTGGAATAAGGACCATGACTTCCTGACCCACCATGTACGAGCGAGCTCTGGCTCTGCGGTCATACCATACTTTTTGTTTCTGTTGGGCAGCTGCCAGGTTGCTCTGGACTGTCCCCATAAGCTCCTTCAGTCTTTCCCTAAACCTTAGGATGTAATCCACAATGGGAGTTCCCTGGGTGGTGTGCTTGCCTTCCCAGTCCTCTCACATCAAGTTTAGGGGCCCACGGACCCGGTGTCCATACAAGAGTTAGAAGGGGGAAAATCCTGTTGACTCTTGAGACACCTCCCTGTATGCGAACAACAGGTGGGGAAGGTATTTCTCCCAGTTCCTCCCATGCTGTTCAGCAAACACCTGGAGCATTGACTTTAGGGTACCATTGAAGCATTCCACAAGCCCATTGGCTTGTGGGTGATACAGTGTTGTGCATCTCTGCACCACCCCACACTTCTTCCATAGACATTTCATTAGGTCTGACATGAAGGAACCCCCTCAATCGGTGATTACCTCCTCCGGAAACCCAACACGGGAGAAAATCCCAAGCAAGGCATCTGCCACTCTGTCCGTCCTCAGTGAGGAAAGGATGACTGCCTCTGGGAACCGGGTGGCATAATCCACCACAATCAGGATGAACCTTTCCCCTGAGGAGCTGGGGGTATTTAAAGGCCCCACAATATCCATTCCCACCCTCTGGAATGGCTCTTCTAAAACGGGCCCGCCTTTCCTATTTCTTGGCACCGGTGACAAGATCTACAATACTCCTTCACCTGCTGGGTAAAGTTAGGCCAGTAGAAATTCTGTGTTAACTGCTGCATAGTTCATGTGATTCCTAGATGACTAGACAAGGGAATATCATGGGCTACCTTGAGCAACTGCTCACGATATCCCTGGGGAATGACAAGCTGTCTGCCTAGCATCCCTCCCTCCCTCCCTCTGTCTGTACTGCCTGTGTATACATAAGTCCATTTTCCCAACAAACCCTATGTCTTACATCACCTCCCTGTGCACCATCTGAGTCTGCCCAAGCCCTCAGCTTCTCTAAACTAGGGTCACTTCTCTGAGCAGCTGCGAACCCCTCACACCTTCCCAAGGCATTGGACAGGTCCTCTTCAGTCACTAAACTAGGGTCCCTTGCACTAGCAACAGGGCCTTCAGGATCACTGTCAATCCCTACCCTCTGACAAAGGGTCACCCTTCCCTCTTTGAGTAACCCTCTGTAGCTATGTGGTTATTTGCTACTGGGGAAATTTCTACCCTCTTTTTATCAGTCTCCCCCTCTGGAAACACAGACTGGGGAACCAGCCTCTCAGTGTCTTCCCCAATGGCTTCTGGGTGGCTCAGGGAACTACAATTTTCCCTGGCCACTTGCTGGAGATTGTTACCCAGGATCACATCCACTGCTAATGTGTTAGCTACAGCCACCTGTTGCACAGTTCCCCCTGTTTCAATGGCAATGTTTTCTCTACACCCGCAAAGTCCTGTGCAGTCACGTATTTATTGGGTATAAGCTGCCCAGGCTGTACCAGATCCCCTTTTATTTATTTATTTATTAGCTTTTGGTAATGGGCTAAGTGCGCTAGGCAACAGACCTGCCTATTTTCAGGCACGACCCGGGAGAGCACAGGACATTGGTTACAATATGCAGAAATGCAGACATAATATAGGTGTACAGGAGCAAAACAAGATATACATTGGGTAGCACAGTAATAGTTACATAAGGGTACATTTTAGGCATAGATCATAATAAGGATGTAAAATAAAGCAATTAGGGTAACCATAAGACAGCTGAGGACAGTAAAGACATCAAGGTTCATAGCCACCTAGACAAGCATATTGCATGGGAGAACATTAGTGTAGTACTCAGGGTCAGACCCGACAACCTGCAGTGGGACAAAGCAAATTAAGAGCATTTGCATTGGCCAGAGGCTAGAAGGTGGGTGAACAGCGAGTTTTTGAATTCTCGATGGGAGGCTGAAGTTTTCACCATAAGGGGGAGTGAGTTCCAGAATTTGGGAGCAAAATGGGCAAATGCCTGTTCACCCATTTTTGTCATGCAAGGTCTAGTGGAGAGCATAGGGACAGAGGAAGACCTGAGGGTACAGGTGTGTGAGGCAGGAGTCAGGAGGTTGGCAAGATAGACAGGGCAGGAGTTCTAGACAGGGAGTCGATAAAGCAGCCCAGGGAGTAGGCTCGAATATCCTTAGGTGACAGCCAATTTAAGCCAGCGTAAAGGAGACAATGATGGGTAAGACGTGGGGCAGTTAAGGTGAATCTACAGATGTTGTTGTAGACAGTGTCCCATTTGTGGAGTGTAGCAGAGTTTGCAGCAAAGAGGAGGGGCAGAGCATATTGGAGCTGGGGTAAGAGAATACCTCTCGCAACAGAAAGTCTAGCGGAAGGAGTGAGGGAGTGGCGCATGTGATAAGCTCCGCCAATTTTAGCATTGATGGCATGGCACACCATATTGACATGTTGAGACAGGTCAAGTGTGGGATCCAAAGTGACCCCAAGGTACTTGAAGGACTCAGTGTTTAAGATAGAGGAGCCATCAAGGCATTGAACCCGAGCCTGTTCAAGGGGCAGACAGTTTCTTAGAGGATCCGAATAGCATAGCACAGGTTTTTCTAGGTTCAGGACTTGGTGGTTGCTAGAGAGCCAGGTCTGCAGGAATTGGAAGTCATTAGTGAGAGTGGAGTTGATGGCAGCAACCGATTTTGACCCAGAGTAGAGAACAAGGTCATCTGCGTACATAAGAGTGCAGCTATGCCGGGACATGGTGGGAATATCATTTAGGAAGAGGGAGAAGAGTAGAGGTCCAAGAGTGGATCCCTGGGGAACTCCACGGGAGATGTTTAGGGGGAGGAAAGGGCCTTGTGAAATGCTACTGCCTGAGTCCGATTGTCAAGATAGCTATGGAACCAGGAGAGGGCTTGGTCAGATGCTCCAATGGATTGGAGTTTCTTTAGCATGAGAGGATGGTGTACCATGTCGAAGGCTTTAGACAGGTCGATAAAGACCCAGTGGTGAGGCCACGGTCCATATTATTTCTGATGTCATTTGTAAGTTGTGTAAGTGCAGAGGTGGTACTGTGACCGGGCGGAAACCATGTTGGCACAGGGGTTTGAAGATTAAACATGTCAAGGTGAGCAGCAAGCTGGCGGTGGACTATTTTTCAAGCAGCTTACTGAGTGGGCAGAAGAGATATAGGCGGTAGTTGGACATGAGTTTGGATCACCCCTTTTTGTGTATAGGGATGGTTCTGGCAGTTTTCCAGGTGGATGGGACAGTAGACGTATGAATCGAGAGGTTAAAAAGCCAGGTGATAGGTCTGGTCAGCCAAGGTGCATACTGCTTAAGTATGCAAGGATGGATGCCCTCAGGCCCTTGACCCCCGCGTGCCGGAAGGGAGTTAAGTAGCTTGCGAACTTCAAGGTATATGGTTGGAGCCAGAACGAAAGGGAGGGGTGGGAGGGGTGAGGGAGGAGAAGAGGGACAGTCAGGTTGTGGGCTAGTTAGAGTAGCGACTGGTGGAGAAGAAAAAAGGGCATTGAAGGCGTTGGCAATGGTGTCATGGTTGGTGCAGTGAACACCTTGAATGTTCATGTCAGCTGGATTCTGTTGCTTGTCATTGCCGAGAATGTCCTTAATTTTGGACCAGTACCTGTGTGGATTTGTAGAGGATGTTATTAGTAGGTTCCTATAGTAGGTGCTTTTGGCAATA
Organism: Neoceratodus forsteri; assembly: GCA_016271365.2. Lineage (NCBI taxonomy): Eukaryota > Metazoa > Chordata > Ceratodontiformes > Ceratodontidae > Neoceratodus > Neoceratodus forsteri. Next base: position 601,138,635 of record CM057456.1, on the reverse strand, counting down.
CGAATTTGTCTTTTGCAGTTGTAACGTAATGCGATAGTCTTCAAAGTCTGCACGGAGGTGGGAGATCTTCCACCTGGACCAAAGTTTGTCCCTAGATTTGAGAAGTTGAAGCAGGGGCGTGTTAGCCACTTGGTTACTTTCCCTGCCATCCTACGTGTGGTGACCGGGATGTGAAGGTTTTGAAGAGAGAGGAGGACAGAGTTGAAATATTCTGTGGCTATGTTAATGTCCTCTGTTTGGTAGAGAGGGGACCAGTCAACCTGGTTAAGGTCAGTTAAGAAGTCCTCATGACTTAGGCGGGAGAGATTAGGAAAGGTTACAGTTTAAGCAGGGAGGGGAGGAATGACAGTGTTCCAGACACAGTAGATGGGATAGTGGTCACTAATTGTGTCAGGTAGCACACCGGCTGAGGCAACATATTCCGTCCTGTTAGTAAGTATCCAGTCAAGGAGGGTGGCACAGTTGCCCCCACGTGAGACCCTTGTGGGTTCATGTATGAGCTGGGATAGATTTGCCTTGCTAGCTAAGGAGGATAGGTTAGCTGAGTTTTCTCGGACCAGTCAAGGTTAAAATCACCAAGGCAGATAATGTCATTCTTGCCTGTAACTGTAGGCAGAAACCCTAGGAGTTCAGTGATGCCTTGTGTAGCATTTTTGGGGGATATAAGTACAAAAATATGGAGTTTCTTTACACCCCCAAGAAGCAGTAGGGAGTGCAGGATTTCACAGTTTGGTAGGAGGGGTCCTGCAGAAGGGTAATGTTTAGGTGAGTTTTGAAGTAGAGGCAAGGCCACCTCCCTTTTAGTGCCAGGACGGTCGATACGAAGCATGCTGTATCCAGAAAGTGGCACTGAGAGTCAGGCACTGTGGGCTTAAGCCAGGTTTCTGTGATGGCGAGGACGTCCGGGACGTTAGTATAGATCCAAGCCTGGAGGTCAGGGAGGTTGGCCATAAGGCTCCTAGCATTCAGGTGGGCGAAAGTTAGTCCATCGGTTTTAGGGAGAGTGGTGGCGGGGGCAAGGTTATGACAGGACGCAGAGATGGACCAGGGTTGATCTCAATGTCGCCGGATAGTATAAGAGATAGGGTTAGTAACCATAGCGGGGTGATGAGGTACGCCCTGATAGACATGCAGGGTGGCGGCTAGATGAAGGTGAAGGTATCTGACTATTGGACTAATATGCTTTGCTGATGAGAGCAGAGGGGTAGAGGTAGTGGAGTGGCAGTAGCAAGCATGTTGGAGTAGTAGAAGTCAAACTGAGTATAAGTATTGGCAGAAGCTGTTGATGTGTTCAAGCAGTAAAGCTCAAAGAGGATAGGAAGGCAAAGTATTCCCATGAGGTGCTAGGAGGGAGGAGGGACATTTTGACTAGAAAAGGAGTGAGGTGAGAGGAAAGAGACAGCAGAGGGCTCCTTTAATATAAATCACCAAGTGAAAACAGCTACTAGAGAGCAGTAAAATGTGACAAGTGAGGTATTGGGAGCAAATTGCTCGAACTTAATCAGGCTCCCTCTAGTGGCAAAACAATATAAGGACCTAATGAAGAAGTTGGGTGTTGGGGAGGGGGGGGGAATACCGACAGCAGCAAAATATCGAGGGCAGAGGCTATTTAAGTAATACCAGCGAAGGGTGGGGGGATTTCAGATAGAACACAGGTCCTGGGCTTGCAGTGACTCTAAGCTTTTAAATACAGTTACAGGCAAATACAAATAGTTTTAGCTGGTTCGTTTTAAAACTTTCAAAATCAGGCACAAAAGTAACAGTTCTGCTCCGTTTGAGCCTGGGCAGCAACTCGAGGTGCTACTCTGGCCGGGATTCATGCGCTGAGCAGGGGAGCTTGTGGCCATTTCAGAAAAGGTGCCAGATGGCCAACGGTGGTGGCAGCAGCCTGGATCAAGGTAGAATTACCTGGTGTGTCTCGGGTTCGGGGCTTCTGCGGAGGAGGGCTTCAGGGCAGGCCCTCGCGACCTCCGGTCTCCTCGGGGAAGGGGGTGGTCTCTGGTGTGTCTCGGGTTCGGGGCTTCTGCGGGCAGGGAGGGCTTCAGGGCAGGCCTCGTGACCTCCGGTCTCCTCGGGGAGGGTGGTCTCTGGTGTGTCTCGGGTTCGGGGCTTCTGCTGGCAGGGAGGGCTTCAGGGCAGGCCCTCGCGACCTCCGGTCTCCTCGGGGAGGGTGGTCTCTGGTGTGTCTCGGGTTCGGGGCTTCTGTGGGCAGGGAGGGCTTCAGGGCAGGCCCTCGCGACCTCCAGTCTCCTCGGGAGGGTGGTCTCTGGTGTGTCTCGGGTTCGGGGCTTCTGCGGGCAGGGAAGGCTTCAGGGCAGGCCCTCACGACCTCCGGTCTCCTCAGTGGAGGGGTGGTCTCTGGTGTCTCAGGGTTCGGGGCTTCTGCGGGCAGGGAGGGCTTCAGGGCAGGCCCTCGCGACCTCCGGTCTCCTCGGGGGTGGTCTCTGGTGTGTCTCGGGTTCAGGGCTTCTGCGGGCAGGGAGGGCTTCAGGGCAGGCCCTCGCGACCTCCAGTCTCCTCGGGGAAGGGGGGTGGTCTCTGGTGTGTCTCGGGTTGGGGCTTCTGCGCAGGGAGGGCTTCAGGGCAGGCCCTCGCGACCTCCGGTGTCCTCGGGGAGGGGTGGTCTCTGGTGTGTCTCGGGTTCGGGCTTCTGCGGGCAGGGAGGCTTAGGGCAGGCCCTCGCGACCTCAGTCTCCCTCGGGGAGGGGGTGGTCTCTGGTGTGTCTTGGGTTCAGGGCTTCTGCGGGCAGGGAGGGCTTCAGGGCAGGCCCTCGACCTCCGGTCCTCCTCGGGGGGGTGGCATTCTGGTGTGTCTCGGGTTCGGGGCTTCTGCGGGCAGGGAGGGCTTCAGGGCAGGTCCTTGCGACCTCCGGTCTCCTCAGGGAAGGGGGGTGGTCTCTACCAATGTCAGGTATGCCCCTGTGTTCCTTAACCCCCGCATCTGTACGCCATTTACCATGACTGGGTGCATGTGTTCCCTCATGTTCACTGGCATGCTTCCAGGGACACACAAACAACCCACTTCCTTTATGGTACTACTTTGCGTATTATTGCTTGTCCTTCTTGGACACTGTCTGGCAATGAGCCCAGTTTCTTTACATAACCAACAAACATTTCTTACTTCAGAGAAATCTTTTCTTTGAAACCTGGGGCTAACTGGTTTCGGTGGAGGCAGTGAGGTTTTAGCTGCCCTGAAGGTGCTTCCTGCACTGCCACACTCGCCCATTCGGCTTCTCAGAGCAGGTCTGTCTTGGCATAGTGGTCCAGGAGTTCAGCAGCCTCTTGCACTGTTTTGGGATCTCGGTCCTCTAGCCAGGTTTTTAACTCTGTTGGGCATGACCAATAAAATGTTCTAATAAAATCACATTTTCAATTGTATCAACAGTGTTTGCCTCAATTCCTTCCCACCAATGTTTTAAAAACTGACGTTGTTTCATGGCTATCTCCTCATAGCTCATATCAGGGCTTCTCCTGAGCTTACGGAATTTACCTCTGTATGATTCAGCAGTTAATTTAAACTTTTTTTAGTAGTGCTGCTTTTAACTTGCTGTAATCATCACTGTCTTTATTGTCCATGTGACCCAATGCATCCCGAGCTTTTCTGGTAAATAGCGGGGATAGCTGGGTGGGGGTGAATGTCTCCTGTACCCTGGCCAACTCAGCCTGGAGACAGGCAACCTCCTCCCTCAACCCAGAAAGGTGCCTGCAACTATGGCAGCATCGCAGCCTCAAGAATGTCTCCCTGAAGACTGCTACCCCACAGCCACTGCACCGCACCACTCCCATCATTTTTATTGTAACCTTCCTCTTACTAGTCTCTAGTTCCACTCCTTGTTTTGTTTTGTTTTTTTTCCTCTTTTATACCTTTATAGTTAATTTCACCCCCTCACCTTTCCTTCCATCCAAAGTTTGATACTTCCTGTTTGGTGGCAGGAAGTTGCAATACACTATGGGCCCACACCTTATTAAAGGCTGATGAGGCCTGGGTGGGTGAGAATAACCCTTGTCTGTGTACAAGAACAATCAGCCAAGGACCCCTATGTATGTGGCTCCTCTCTCTACTGTTCACCTAAGTGGTGTGACACTGTATAGTCCCTGGTGCTCTGAGCTAATCAGGAAGTAGTAAATCTGCTTCCTGAGCACATGCCTGTAAAGGTGGACTAGCCCAGGAAGGGTGGGGTGGGGAGGGGTGAGCGGGTCTAATCCCCATGCCTAGGAGTGAAAAGTCCTCCTTCTCTGAGGCTGAAACATGGTTCTACACGCATCGTCTTATTCTAAACTACAAGAAGACTAAAGTCATGTTCTTCTCACACCCTCTGAACTCCCGGAAGATGCTCTGCTCCCAGATTCAAACTGCCAATTGGACCCCTCTCAAGCAAGTGGATACCTTTAAATATCTGGGCCTCACCCTAGACTCGTCCCTTAACTTCCACCAGCACATCCATAATATGTCCACCGCCCTGAATGTCTGACTCGGAATTCTTTATCGCTTCAAACAAAATCTAACTCCTGAAGCTCTTTGGCTCGCTGTCTCCTCCTCCTCTATCCTCTCTCTCCTTGACTATGGTATTCTTATCTATGGAGCTGCAAACACCTCGGCCTTAGGCAGACTCTATCACTCCTTGAACAAAGCATGCCACCTTGTCCTCAGCTGTGGTCAGCTCACCCATATGTGCTCTCTATATAATTCCACCAACTGGCTGAACCTCGACAATAGAATCCAGTTCCACACATGCCTCATGGCCGAAAAGATTGCCCTGGAACTCTCCCCATCTGGCCTTACAGCTATAATCCAACTGGCCCTGACTCCTAGAAATACACGTAGCTCGAGCAAGCAGCTCCTATCAGTCCTCAGGTGCCGAACCTCCCAATTCCAAAGGTCCTTCAGCTACAGGGCCCCCTCCTGGGTGAACAGCCTGTCCAGTGCACTCACAATAACGAAAACAGAATTGCATTCAAAATCCTTCTGAGAGACCATCTCCAGTGCTCCAACCCCTGCGACTGTCTCGGACCCCATCCCTGTCTCCTCCCACCCTGACAATGGCCTCTGACTGGCTTCCCTCTCTCCCTCCCCTTTTTCTTTCCACACCTACCAGACTTATCTGTCCAACTCTAAATCTAGAGCCTTAATCTAAGCTACTCAGACCTATCCTAATATGCCTTAGGATCTGACTGCAAGCCTTACATTGTACTCCTTGTAATAAGCCTGCATGAATCCTGCTCTTGAATTTGTGATCACTGCCGTAATGTTCTACTTTATGTGACATGGAGCCTTTGTAAATGAGTCTCGGACATAGATACATAGACAGTGTCGGCAGATAAGGGCCTATAGCCCACCCAGTCTGCCCATTTGAGCTTGTAAGTTTAGTTTGTTTTCCTAGAAGTCTGTTGCCCCTTACCCCTGACCTCCAGAATTCCTTTATGTCTATCCCATGCATTCTTAAATCCCCAGATTGTTTCAGCCCCCACCACTTCCTCTGGCAGGGTGTTCCACTTGTCCACCACCCGTTCTGTGAAGAAATTCTTTCTCATGTTTCCTCTGAATTGTCCTCCCTCCAACTTCATCCCATGCCCTCTAGTCCTGGAACATCTTTTTCGCTTAAAAATAGTGTTTTCCTGCACCCTGTTCCTCCCTGTAAGATACTTGTATGTCTCTATCATATCCCCTCTCTCCCTCCTCTCCGCCAGGGAGTACATGTTCCTTCAACCTGTCTTCATAGGACTTGTGATGCAATCCATGCACCATCTTTGTTGCCCTCCTCTGAACCTTCTACCCTGTCTATGTCCTTACGTAGGTATGGTCTCCAGAACTGACACTGTGCCTAGGTGGGCCTCACTAGTGTCTTGTGATAGCGGAATTATAACCTCCTTTTCCTGCTGGTGATGCCCCTGCCTATACATCCCAGCATCCTATTTGCTTTTACCTGCTGCCTTGTCACACTGTTCCTACCTTGAGGTCATCAGAGATGATAACCCCAAGATCCCTTTCCTGCTTGGTGGCGCTATATCCTCACCCCCAACTGATATATTGTGCCAGGGTTTTTGTGCCCCATATGCATTATCTTGCACTTCTTTGCATTGAATTTCAACTGACAAACCCCTGACCATTCTTCAAGTTTCCTGCAGGTCGCTTCTCATTCTGTCTACACCCTCTGGTGTGTCTACTCTGTTACAGAGCTTTGTGTCATCAGCGAACAGTGAAATTCTGCCTTCTAGGTCCCGCACAATGTCACTGATGAAGATGTTGAATAGGACCGGTCCCAGCACTGATCCCTGTGGTACCCCACTGGTCACTCTTCCTCTGTGGAGTGACAGCCATTTACCACCACCCTCTGTGTCCTGCCACCCAGCCAGTTACCTACCCACCACACTACTGTCCTGCCCACACCCATATTCCCCAGTTTGTGTAATAGTCTTCTATGTGGCACAGTGTCAAAGGCCTTGCTGAAGTCCAGATAGGCCACGCCCACTGCCTCCCCTGATCCACCTCCCTAGTCACCCAGTCAAAAAATTCAAAGAGGTTAGTCTGACATGACCTCCCCCTGGTGAAACCATGCTGCCTTGGGTCCTGTAGTCCATTGACAACCAGATGTTCCACCAATCTCTCCTTCAGTAGTGCTTCCATGATCTTCCCCACTACCGAGGTGAGGTTGACTGGCCTGTAGTTCCCTGCTTCCTCTTTGTTCCCACTTTTGTATAAGGGGACAACATCTGCTGTCCTCCAGTCTTTGGGTACCTCCCCTGGGCTGTGGACTCAAAGGTATTTTCCGAATATGCAATAAATAAATAAACAATCAGCCCAGTGCAATGAAATGTACAACTACTATTACATGCAATGTACACAATAACAATGCATGGCTGAAAACCAAGTGTTCCCTGTATCACAGCATATGCAACTGCTCATAGTACACGGAATAAAAGAAAAGCAAAACCCCCATTTCACAGGCCCAGCTCTGTCATTCACACTGTGCCTGGTAATGAATGAAGAAAACCCCCTTATCACAGCACAAGTGTTTAGAAGGAAATGAAAGAAATCCCCAATTCACAGCCCAAGCATCTATAGCTTCACACTGTGCCCTGTATGAAGAGAAAAAAAACCTTAACACAGCACAGGCATTTGGATAAAACAGCGGAGTTAAAAAGCTCTACTTCCCTGCTGGTCTGCTTGGAGCCCCCTGGAACCGATTTATGAGCTCCAGTGTCCTGCTTCTCCCAACTACAAGTCACCTGGCCCTGGTGGCAGTTAGAAGAAACTTCTGATTATAGGACTGCTAGCCTAGAGCAGCTTTTTAAATCCCCCTTCCTTTGTTAAAAATGCCACCTTTTTCACTGTGAGTGATTAGCCCAGAGCTCTCCCTTCATCATACAGCGTCACTTGCGGTTCACTCAGATAATGCAATAAGCAATACTAATTCCCTCGCCTAGGAGTGAAAAGAATCAGTCTAGTGCAGTGAATGTACAACTAATACTACAGTACATGCAGTGTACAAAATAGCAACGCACAGCTGAAAATCAAGCGTTCCCCGTATCACAGCATATGCAGATGCTCAGAGTGCACTGAATAAAAGAAAGCAAAACCCGTGTACATAGCTTCAGTTTTAATATATAAAAACCTGTTTGCACATGCTGCCTGATGGACCAGCAGGAAGCACTTTCCACTCCAGTGCTGGTGACCAGAGCTCAGAAAGCTGGCAGTGGGGGCTGGGGCTGGTTGACAGCACTATAGCACGGCAATACTCCTAGATTAGGAAGGGAGGGAGGGCGTCACAGTCAGCAGCTTGGGCGTCCCCCTATGGCTCAGGTGGGGAACTGCTGTTCTGCAGGAGATACCATGCATGATGATGAGGACTGTAGGGGCTGTGTGTGATGCAGAGAAGTGAGCAGACGGAAAACAATGTGGAAAACCCTATAATGCAGGATGATGCCTCATTGTCTTCATAGGCCCTATACCACTGCCAGGTCCCAGGCTTGGGAATCTGGTTGCATAGCTGTCAGGGAGGATGGCCCCACCAGCACTGCCATGGTAGACTAATCCGTGTACGATACAAGGCATAACTGGTAAGCCTAGGGGAAGGTAGATGACGGAGCTGGGGTATAGCAGAATGGCAATGAGGCCTTCAGTGAAGGGGGCATAAAAACCTATATATAAAAAAAAAAACTGCACCAATTTACAACCACACTTGCTTCCAAATTTGTGTAAAACACCATTTTGTGGCACCTTTTAATGCAAAACATGCTGATTTGTACTCTGTTTTCAAGAAATGAAAATAAAATGGATTTTTAAGATTTAGAAAATAGAATTGCCCATTTTTTGAAATCAGAAAATGCAGTGACCCTACTAGTTAGACCCTCGTTAACATTTTGCACTGTCCTGAAAATATACTGTCCACAGAAAACAGCTCAAGTTGTACAGTCCCTCAAAAGTACTACAGTATACGCTGTTTCGTTTCACAAAATAGTACTACTTTCCTTTATTCTTTGTAACAATGGTATGCACATTTTATAAATCCTCTCTAAAAAACAAGCATTTGTCATTGCCGAATGTTGCTTGCTTCTATGTGCTGTTTAGGTATTTGGAAGTCATTGGAGTGCAAATATTGAAAATTTGCGAACTTACGAGCGTGCGTAGGAACTGCGCAACGCACGCTCGTAAAACAGTCATTGTTAGGAAATTTGTCACGAAATGTTCAACATAGCCATTTTAAGACCTCTGCTCATGAACAGTGTCAGTGTGATTTTGTTAATGTGTCCCATAAATTGAGTTTGCACACCGACTAAGCCATTAGGCTTTCATGAAACAGAAAACACGTTTGGGCAGGATGCTTGAAAGCCAATAGCTGTACTGCTCATAAGGAGAGTGTGGTAAAATGGCAATGTTGAAATCTGGAGTGGAAATATTGAGGGTCGCAAACCTACGGCGTCGCGTGGGAACTGTGCAACGCACACTCGTAAAACAGTCATTTTTAGGAATTATTTCATCAAATTTTCAACATTGCCATTTTAAGATCTCTGCTCATGAACAGTGACACTGTGATTTTCTTAATGTGTCCCATACACTGAGTTCGCACACCGACTGCGCCATTGTGCGCTACATGGGAGGAAACATGTTTTGGGCAGGATGTGAAAAATGACAGCTGTACTGCTCATGAGGAGGTTTGGTAAAATGGCAATGTTGAAAATCTGGAGTGAAAATATTGAAATTTTTGAACTTACGAGGCCTGCGTAGGAACGCTGCCACGCGCTCAAGTAAAGGCGGTCATTTTCAGAATTTTTCACAAATTTTCAACATAGCCATTTCAAGACCTCTGCTCATGAACAGTGTCACTGAGATTTTCTTAATTTGTCCCATACATTGATTTCACACAACCGACTGCCATTCTGTGCTACAAAGGCGGGAAACACATTTTGGGTGAGATGTGAAAAATGACAGCTATACTGCTCATGAAAGGTGTGGCAAAATGGCAATGTTGAAAATCTGGAGTGAAAATATTGAAATTTAGCGAACTTACGAGCCTCGCGTAGGAACTGCGCCAGCATGCGCTTACGTAAAACAGTAATTTTGGAATTTTGGACCAAATTTTTCAACATGGGGTTTTGGGACCCTTCTCATGAATGATGTCACTGTCATGGCAGTATTGGGCCCGAAAGGTGATTTTGCAGTCACTGCACGAAATCACCTTTCAGGCCCAATAATGCATGACAATGATTTCATTCATGAGAAGAAGGGTCTAATCCCATGTTGAAAATTAGTGCTAAATCCCAAAATGGCTGAGATATGCAATAAAGTTGAACCCCCCATCTAGCCCATTATACAGCTTACTGGCATTTCCTCAGTTCACGGTCGGCTTTGAAGAGTGCAGATGTGTTCCGGTCCAGCGAAGATCGTCGCACTCGAGTCCGGAGGTAAGTATGGGGGTGAGGGGGTGTAGGGAGGCTGGAGTGCGCAGTGGGTGAGTGCGGGTTGTGGGAGGGGGTCGGAGACCCTCCATGGGACGTTTTTGTTTACAGGTTTAAAAAAGGCGTCGTGGGACCGTTTGCCACGCTGGGGTGGGCTCCCAGCGTGGCACAAGGACGGGGGCGTTCAGCCGACGAGGATTAGGCACCCCGTCGGCCAAAGGACTGATTGCCACGCTGGGGTGGGCTCCAGCGTGGCACCAACTATGGGGGATGGCGCAGCTCAGCCGGCGGGGATTGGGCACCCGTCGGCTACACAGCGACGTCTGAGGGGCACGCTCCCTGCATGTGGGGAGCTACGCTTATCGGTGCTCACTGGAGCGTAGCTCCCCCTTTCAACTGTATGCCACTGCATTTTGGAGCGTGTCATAGACAGCTCCAAAATGCATTGACTTACAGGGGCCAAGCCTGCCAGCTCACTGACTGAATTGGAGGAGGAGGTGACACACCTCCGAAATCTCTGATGATGGCACTATGTTTCTTGCACATGCGTGCAAGCAACATAATAAACATGGCACATACATAGCATTTATAACCACCTTCAGCAACTGGTTCCATAATTCAGCACTTACAGACTGAAGAAATCAGAACATATTTTCCTTAAAATTACTTCTCTGAAGTTCTACTGACCCACTCTGTGTGGCCAGCGAATTCAACACCTTCTTCACCTCCTGTGCCTTTTCCCTCCTCTCATCCTTTCCACCAGCTTCAACATACCCCTACCCCACAACCTGTCCAATTCTCCTTTTCTCCCATCACACTTGATGCCGCCATTAATGCCCTACCAGCATTCAACCCACTCGAGTAAAAGTCCTGATGGGCTCAATCCTACACTCTTACACCTGGCAGCCCTTGCCATTGATATCCCCATCTCTGCCCTTTTAAATCTCTCCTTCTCCTCTGCATCTGTCCCATCTGCCCTGAAGCATGCTACAGTCATTTCCCTCCCTAAAGGTGGTGATCCTTCTATTCCTGGTAACTATCATCCCATTTCTCTCCTTCCCACCCTTGCCAAACTCCAAGAACATCTGGTGCTATCTCAACTCTCTCCTTTCCTTAATTCTTCCTCCTTTTTCACCCTGTACCAGTCAGGATTCCACAAAAAACACTCCACCTCCTCTGACTAACTGATACCATTCTCACAGGGATGGATCAGGGCCAAGTCACATTAGTAGTCTTGGTCGACTTGGCCAAAGCCTTTGACATTGTTGCCCATCCCCTTCTCCTATCTAAGTTCTCTGCAGCAGGACTGTCCTCCTCCTCGGCCACTAACTGGTTCTGCTCCTACCTCATGGGTAGGTCCCAATCAGTCCATATGGGGGAATCCCTTTCCCCTCCCCTCCCAGTCACCACTGGGATACCTCAATGCTCATTCCTCAGTCCTATATTATACTTTCTAAAAGTACCTTTCTGCTGCCTGCACCTCAGCGTCCATTCACATGTACGCTCATGACACAGTCCTATTTGCCTCAGGTGATCAGGCTTCAACAGGACTTTGACAATGTCCAGCTTTGGTTCTGCTCAAATCAGCTGGTCCTTAACATCAAAAAAATGGTCTCTATGACCTTTGGCACTTGGCAAAAGCTCTCTAGGATTGGCAGTCCACTCTCCTTCCATACACTAGATGGGTCCACCATTGAGAATGTACTATCCTTCAAGTACTTTGGTCTAGCTTGACAACCACCTTGACTTCTCTGAACACGTTAATGCCATATTGAAAAAACTCCACCCTGGTTCCATGTCATAAGGGCGATTTTTCTATGGCAACTCACACAATAGCGAGTACATTTCATCAAAAGAAAATTGGCCCATAACCTACAAAAAATGATCACCAATATGGCAACCAGATGGACATTCAAATTAAGATTTAAGCCCCCCACAACCCCCAAATTATTATAATCAACTCTGGGGGAACAGACACTGGGGAAAAGGGGAATACACAGGAGGGGAGATGACAGCATGTAGGGGGTACCACGATTGGGGCACCATCAGTCCAGGGAACACAGTGAGTAAAAAAAACAATTGTAACAGCCAAAAACATTCAGAAAAAAAGTTTTACCTACTGACAGTCCCAAACCCGGGACCATCACTATGGCAGTCCATGACCCTATCCAGCATGCCAGGTGGACAGCTTGGCAGTAGCAGGCCTCATTGCTGTACTTCACCAGCAACAGTACAGCTCCCCTGTCGTTCGCTGTCATCATTGCAACCTTCCCCCAGTAGCTATCCCTACCATCACTATGTATACCCACTCGCTATCCCATCGGGCATGCAAATTGAGTCACTCATATTTGAGTCGCTCATTTGCAGTCGCCCATTTGATAGTATACCTTCCACCCTAAATTGGGAGCATTGTACCGCCACTGCAGCTGCATCCTGCTCCCAGCCCATAAAGCTGTCATACAGAAAATGATTCTCCCCATATTCCACTATGCGACATAGTCTACAGCTCTGCCTCAAATCTCACCCTTCCCAGACTGGACTCTCTCTCTCTTTAACTCATCCTGTCCTTTGCTTTTGACAGCCCTACACATACTTATCACTGTACACTTTATACGTCCCTCTCCTTTCTCCTCCCTTGAAGCCAGGTGAATGGCACACTGCTCCTCATTTATTGCTAAGTATTGTTGGCTCCCTCCTTTCCTACCTATCCTCTACCCTCTCCCTGCCTCGCCCCAACTCCTATGTCCTCCATAGCTCCCATTCCCACTCCCTTGCACTCCTCCCAGATCATCCACTGCTGGCCAGTCTACATTCTTCTACCACTTCCCTAAGCTCTCAAACTCCTTCCCTCTCCCAAAGCATTCAGCCACCACTCCCTACTCTTTATCATCCCTCCTGCATAGCCTCTCCTCACACACTTGCAACTGTAACCTGTAACTTCACCTAATTTCTTCCCTATATCCAATCTATCTCCTCCCCCATCTCTTACCCTCCATCCTTTCTCTATACCACCCCCTCTTCACTGTTCCTCCTCCCCTCCTCTCACAACCCCATCCCATTCCCTCTATTTCACCCTAACCCCTCCTCTCTGCCCACCTTTCCCTACTCCACCCCTTCTTCTCTCCTTTCCTCCTCCACCTCCTAGCATAACCCTCTCCTTATTCCTAATACTTCCACTCATTCATCTCTCCCTCCCCACACCAAGCCCTTATCTCTTAGTCCTTAACCGTAACTCTGTTTCTATGTTCCCCTTCAAACCTGCTTTTTCCCTCCCTTCCCTCCGCCTCTATTGTAACATGTATTGTTCTACTATTAGCTGCTGCTGGCACATATTTGGTTTGCAGCTATAATTTTCAATGCAGTGTTGCATGGTTTACGAGATCTCACACTGTTGATCTATGTATTCATTTGCATGGGTTAAATCCATGTACACAATTTACTGTACCTAGTTGCTTTCATATTTCTCTGCTGTTTACAGTTGAAACACATTGTTTTTGACTCTATGTATTTTCAAGTGTACTTCTCTCCTTCCCCAAGATGTGTCTGGAAATGAGCTCTTGTTGGTTCAGTATGTCTTTCCTGGTGAAACTTTAATTAATTAAATAACTAAATATGTTTTCTAGGTACTGTACCTCCTATGCTGCACCCATGAGTTTTTCTTTTCTCGATAATAACCCTTGCCAAATCTGTAATTTTATTTCTAAGGCAAATGTAACAGCCATTTTTTTTTCTTGAGCACAATCTAAATTAAAAGATTTATTATAAATTACTCAGATGTCGGTGGAGCTAGAAGGTTTTACCACCAAATAAAAATGAGGCATCCCAGCTGTTTGACCTGTGGTCCTTCACTGACCTCCCGGTTTCTGACAACACAGCATGCCGCTGTCGGGAGGTCGGGATTAGGAGGAACCACATTGGTCAGGTATGGTGGGGCACCTTGGTTACTTCGGAGGGAAGCAGGATTGAGGTTGTTAGGTGCAGAAGACGCCCTAGGTTTCGACAGGTCCTTGAGAGAAGCCAGACATGTGTGGTTCCCATCCTCAGGGCCCCTCACCAGACCAAGTGGACAAGCAGTGAGAGGGGTGCTCAACCCACCAATCTCCTGAGGGTAGTGCTTGCAATGTGATTGATCAGAAACAAGACGCTTATTATCACGGACTTGATTTCTTCAGTCAATCTGGCTTGCATTATGGAGACCTGGTATGGGGATGATGCTGGCCCGGTCTTGAGGCTGCCCCTCTTGGGTACACTGTAGTGTACTGCCCCAGAGTGGAATGCAGGAGAGAGGGGTGGCCATTTGATTTAGATCCAAGCTGGGCTTCTCCATGCACCAAGTGAGAACACCAGGTTCCTTTGAATGTGTAGCAGTCCACGGGGTCCTGGCACAGGCTGCAGGATTCTCCTGATTTATCACCCCCTGGGGTGTAGGAGGATTCCTACAGGAGGTAGCAACTTCGTCATCGGTGAAACACTGGAATCCCCCAGATCTTTAGTTCTGGGGGATTTCAATGTTTGGGCCAATGACGAATCTTCAAGGCTAGGTTATAATCTCCTCCAGTTGATGTCATCACTGGGCCTGACACAAGAAGTTTCTTCCGTGACCCACCAGGGTGGCCACATGTTGGATCAGGTCTCCTCATTTGGGCTTGAGATAAATAATCTCAAGATTGATCGTGTCACTTGGTCCAATCATTGCACTGTGGAGTTCCAGTTTGGGGCTCCCCTGAGAGCCCTCTCCCTGCAGAGATAGTTAGGTACCACCATTTGAGGGGTTTGACCCCGGAGGGATTTCTGCTGATATTTGATCTGTCTAGTGTGGGTGGTGTCATGGCGGGAGTGCTGGTTGGAGCAGTCGTCACCTATACTAAAGCGATGTCTGGCACTCAACTCCCTCACACCAGTCTGTGATGACCTAGATCTCCTACTTGAGGTCTCCATGGTTTGATAGGGAGCTCAAGACGATGAATATTAGGGGTCGGAGGTTAGAGCGTTGCTGGCATAAGACCTGGCTGGAAATGGACAGATTGGCCCAGGGCACTCACTATTGTGAGTACCAGGGGCAATCAACCATAAGAAGGCAGATTTCCTGTCCAGGGAGACTGCTTCTGGGAAGAATCGACCAGCTATGCTGTTTCAAACTGTGGACAGGCTGTTACATCCAGCCTGCCTCCAGCTGAAAGCAACTTTTTCACATGCTTTATGGGATGAGTTTGCTTGATTCTTCTCGGGCACGGTGTCCACTGTCCATTACAGAATTCCATCAGTGAGCCACATTGTGACCAACAGCAGTCGCCTTGGGTGTCCGGAGAGCATGCCACCTGATTGGGGGGAGTTTAAACCAGTGGAAGTGGCTGAGGTCATTGGGGCTGTTTCCAAGCTGAAGCACACATATTGTGAACTGGACCTGGTGCCAACACATTTCTTGATGGGATGCGTTGACTTCATTGGCCTGGTGTTTGCCTTGATTGTTGGGTGCTCTTTGACAGAAGGGGTTTACCAGATGCTCAGAAAGAGGTGATGGTGAAACCTTCTGAAGAAACCAACTTTAGACCCTGACGCCAAGGTGAATTACAGTCCCATCTCCAACCTCCATTTTTAGGGAAAGTTGTTGAGAAGGTTGTGGTGCAACAGCTTGAGGAGCACCTCATAGCCTTTGATCTATACGAGGCCCTCCAGTCTGGGTTTCGGGTGAGGCATAGCATGGAAACTGCACTAGTTCGGGTGCACAATGACCTCCTCAGGGTGAGAGATTGAGGAGAGGGGACAATTCTCATTCTCCTTGATCTCTCCTCAGCTTTTGACACGGTAGACCACTGTGTGTTGCTTGACCACCTGAGGGAATATTTGTGGACTCTCCGGCCTGTCATCTGCTGGTTTGAGTCCTATCTCTCACAAACAGGAGGCAACGGGTAGTGATGGGAAATTTCTCCTCCTCCCCTAGCCTCCTGTCTTGTGGAGTCCCTCATGGTTCGGTCTGTTGTTTGCTGTGTATATGCTACCCCTGGGTTAGATCATTAGAAAGTACAGCCTGGGTTTTCATTGCTATGCTGATGACACCCAGCTGTACCTTTCCTTTATCCCTGGAACATCTGGCACAGTGGAACTGCTAAATAACTGCTTTGCTGAGATCAAGTACTGGATAGCCTCCAGCTGGTTGTGACTTTACCCTGATAAGATGGACGTACTGGTGATGGAGTCAAACAGAAGGTGTGATAGGGTGGCCTCAGGTACAGGGACAGATTTATTCCTGGGTTATGTGTCATTGAAGGCATCCTCTAGGGTTCGCGATCTTGGCATTATCCTCGGCAGTGGTCTGACATTTTAAGCTCAGGTGTCATCCATTGTCCAGACCAGCTTTTTTCATCTGAAGAATATTGCCAGGATCAAACCCCTAGTTCTTCCCATGGACATCCCCACCTTGGTACATGCATCTGTGATGTCCAGGCTTAATTACTGTAATGCGCTCTACCTTGGAGTCTCTGGAGGCACCCTTCACTGGCTGCAGCTGGTGCAGAATGCGGCTGCCAGGCTGCTGATGGGACAGTCAAAATACTGTCATGTCACCCCAGTGCTGCGTGAACTGCACTGGCTGCCGGTCAGGTGAAGGATCCTCTTTAAGGTGGGCTTGCTCACTTTTAAGGCCCTACATGGACTGGGCCCTGGCTACCTGTTGGACCTTCTTACAGTTGTTGCCTCAGTCCGCTCACTCTTATCCTCCTTGAGGGGCCTTCTCACAATTTCCAGGACGAGGTTAAAAACTGCCAGTGACAGAGCATTTAGTGTCCTCGGCCCTGTCCTGTGGAATTCGCTTCCGCTGGCTGTTCAGAAGGCCCCTTCAGTTGAGGATTTAAGGTCTGCCTCAAGACTTTCCTGTTCAGCCAGGCTTTCCCGGACACTTTGTTTTAAAATAAGTGGTCCATGACTGCCCCAGTACCTGTTATAGTTCAGGCCCCTGTTTGGGGGGTCTGTTTTTACACTATCGCTGGAATTTATTTATTGTTATATGTATTTTACTGTGTTTATTTACTTAATGTGTTTGTTATGTTTTAATGCATGGTGCCAAGAACTTCCAGGATTGGGCACCATAAAAATAAAATTGGCCTTGCCTTGCCCGGAATCTATTATAGTTAAACAAGGGGGTAAAATATTTTGACCAGTTTCATAATTTTGTTGCACTGCTGCTTGATTGTTAGAGCTGGAAGATGTTTCTGCTCTAGAACTACTGTGCATGTGCTCTTTTCCTCTGTCTGAAAACTGATTTCAGTTTCTGCTTCCACCTGTCCAATGATGAGTCATCTAGACAGGACTGCCAATATGAGTCCTTCAAAGGGTCTTTCCAAAATAAGCTTCCAACTGTGGTTTTACAAATACTAGCAAATGCCTAATATCTATTCATTTTCAAGCGGATCGCAAACACTGTAACACATCTATGCAGTTATCAAATTATTAAGACACAGCCTAAGAAATACTCAGCATAACCATTAACCAAACATTTGTTAACAATTAACTTCTACAGTACTACTTACATGAAAAGTAAATGCTTGTTTGAGAGAAATATTGCAGACAGTTTGAGAATTGTTTGGTAAGAACAAGATTACTTCTGAAAAAGTGAGGTACTCACCGCCAAAGGACCAGCCCACAAACAGGAATATTGATTCACACTCTGAAGTTTAATATTGGACATAAAAGTGCAAACAATTCCACAATGCGTGTAGACCCCCACATCAGGGAGGTGTGTCACCTGATGCATTTCACGTCCAAATTATGCTTTATTAAAGCCATTTGGATGTGACATGCATCAGGTGATACACTTCCCTGATGGGGGTCTACACCCATTGTGGAATTGTTTGCACCTTTATATCTAACATTAAACTTCAGAGTGTGAATCAATATTCCATTTTGTATCTTTTGGTGGTGAGTGCCCAGCTTTTTCAGATGTAATCTTGTGCATACTTTTGCTGTGAGCACCAGCTCCAAGTGTGGCTTTTTCCTTTGTGTTGCAGACTGTTTGGTAAGACTGACCAAATGTTAACAAACTGTATTGTTTGCCTTGGGTAGCCCTGGCTACTTGGCGAGAGCTACAGGTTGTTTTTCAGTAGTTGTTTCTTATATTTTTTTAACTTCCTTAGTAGCAATATCATGAATAGTACAACATTTTCATTATATGGTCCCAAGTAATGAATACCCCTTTATTTCTGGCATTCTGTAATTAACATTTGGGTTGTGCATACCCCAACTGCCTTGCTTTTACCGCAGCATTAGTAGCGCACATGCCAGCCCTGTTCTGAGACTGTGCTGTAACTGGAATATCAGTCACAACATCCTATCTCCTGTTTGAGTTTTTAAAACAATACTGACATTTGACTATAGTACCATAACTCCTATTGCAGCAGAGCATAAAGAAATGAGAAATAAATAAAAGCTTAGCATTTTAACAACTGGGCACTGCTGGAGGACCTTGAGGGTCCAACTGTCACTTTTATTACTTGTTTTGCAGCGATTACACAGCAGTTCTGTGGCAGCTTTGCCACAGATAAATGACACCATATGTGGCACTCATGTCTGCCTTTTCCTGCAGTAGCAAATGTATAATGAAGGCCCAATAAAATATCATAATGCATTTTTATGGTCCTTAATGCAAACTAGAAAAACAAATACAGATGTGACAATCACCCCCTCCAAGAAATTAAAATGCTACTACTAATAATAGCAAATGCAGAGAAAAAAACTTCACAATAGAGGATGTTTCCTCCCAAGGCTTGTAAAACAAATGGATTTTGTTTCTGCCTGAGTTTATTGCCCATAACATTACCATAAGGAGAAATAACTGGCTGCCTTTTTAAAATTCAATTTGTCCTCTGATTTCAGGGGCAAACTGTTTTGTCTGTCTCAAGCGTATAACAAGACAGTTTAAAAGGTTCGGGCAAATTAGACAAAAGAAATGTGTGGCAATCCTCATGGAAACTTTTCTGGCAATGAGGACTGTGACTGATGTTTTGCACAGATGGTTGCTGAAATCTACAGTTGTTAGCCAAAAATGTGCTCTCTCTGTATGTACACATACACACACACACACACACACACACACACACACACACACACACACACCTTATTCAGCAGGACTGTCATGGAGTTCTATATGAACATACAAAAGGCCAGCAGAGGAAGGCTTGAAGGTCTATCAGTCTGCTCGATGCAGAACTCACACATATGCTGCATGCTGTGCCACCCTCTCCCCATCTCCCTAACCTCCCCCCTTCAATCTATTCCATCTTCTTTTAAACCCCCCAACTGTACTGTGATTTACTACCCCCTCTGGCAGTGCATTCCCTCCTGCCACCACCCTCTCAGTGAAGAAGTGCCTCATGGCCTCCTACCAGTATCTCCTCCTTGCTAATTTGTAGCTGTGTCCTCTGGTATTTCTGTTCCCACTTTTGCAAAAAAGATCCCCTCTATCAACCTTGTTAATGCTTTTAAGGTAGTTGAAGGTCTTGATCATGCCATCTTTCTCTTTCTCCTCTAGTGAATACATACCCAGGTTCACCAGCCTCTGTTTATAAGTTCCTTAAGTTTATCAGTACACCATGTGTTGTACTGCTATACTGTATTTTGGTTTGTCTTACCGTGACAAGGTACTCTTTGTAAATGAGCCTATGGCTCAAAGGTTTTCCAAACTGCTGTTTAAATAAAATAAAATAAAATAAATAAAATATGGATATCCTGCTGCATCTGAATCATCTTGGTAGCCCTCTTCTGTACTGCCTCCATCTGATTTATATCTTCTTAAGGTAGGAATTCCAGTGATGCACACTATAGTCCAGATGGACCTGTGCAGAGGCAGAATGACCCTTTTTATTGCTCCTGCTGGATAACACCCCTTGATATGCAAGCCATCATCCTGTTCTATTTTCCCAGCTGCTTCATTGCATTGCTTTACAGTTTAAGGTCTCTTATAATGCTATCCCCAGGTCTTCTTCCTCCTCTGAAACTGTGACCTTCACCCCACCATGACAGTATTTGGTACTGGGGTTCTTATGCCAAGTTGCATTACCTTGCCGTTTTAGCATTAAACCCTGATTGCCAGATTCCAAACCACATTTTCAACCTTGCTAGGTCCTCCCTTAAATCCCGTATGCCCTCCTCAGTGTCCACCCTTCTTCAGAGCTTGGTATCGTCCATAAAAAGTCATATCTTGCCTTTGTTGCCACCCCCAATGTTACTGGAAAGGAACAGATTCTTTCAATAAACATTGCATCCAGGGAAGTCCTGCCTCTGAGGCCCCACTGCCTTGATGCAGACATTATGATTAGGCCTGCCTCCCTGGCAGGGCTTTAACTTCTACAGCAAAAGAGTTAACTTCACTGCTGTGTCAACTCTGTGGCATAGTGGACAGACCCACAACCTGAAAACAAAAGACTGTAAGTTCAAATCCGGACAAGATCCCTTCAGTTTTGTCAGAATTTCACTAGAGTTGTGATCCATAGTAATGGAGAGTTAGAATAAGTAAATATATAGGAAAACAGACTTAAATTTGAGAAAGAATAAGTGTAACAGTAAAGTGCTGCCTCAGAGGCTAGGATGCCCTGGCAGGCAACTTCCATTAAAATAATCTGTCCCTAGCATGTCATTGGTGAACACACTGAACAGGATTAGACCCAGTACTGACTCCTATAGGAAATAAGATAAAAAGAAATAACAGAATGCACTGGGCTGACAAAACACCCAACACAGCATGATGATGCAGCGGGCCACATTGAAGGGCACTGGTTCCAAAACTGTGTGTCTATTGGGACAGTGCTACACATGGACAAGGCTTCCTGTTATGCCATTGATAAGTGTTGTACATCTGGTTCCATGAGCAATGCTGCCCCACAAATTACTTACTGCCCCACTATAACCAGGTTTATGCCCCCCATGGTAGTTGATCTCCACATCCCCATGATCAGGCATGTTATGACATAGAGCAAGGGAGATTGTGGGGTGCGCCCCATTGAAATGAATGGGGATTTTTTAAATTATTATTTTATGCATTACTGTGGTGAGTTGGATATTAATGAAGGCTACCACTCAACTAACAAGGGTCTTGTTAGTAGAACAGTGGCCTTCATTAATCTTCAACTCATCATTATTATGCATAAAATAGTAATAAAAAAATAACTCCATTCATTTCAAAGTGGCATGCCCCAGTACTCTGCCCATGGACATCATCTCTTAAAGACTCCTGTCTATGGCTCCCTAGTACTCAGGTAAGAGACTCTTGACTTACATCTATACTTGGTGGGTTATCTGTAACAGAATGGCAGCACCCGCTACAGAGTGTATGGAGGGGGTGGGGAGACTGGCCATGTGGATGGGTTCCAAGTTATTGCTACTTTTGTGTTTGCCCCTTAAAGTCTGTTTGTGTGGAAGCATTCAAAACTATGAAGAGAAAATTGTAGGAGTACAGGCCAGACAGAAGTGATTAAGTAGTTCTGTGGGTAAGTGTGTGCATGGGGGGGAGAATCACATGTGTTTCCAATGGTATGTGTGCTATAGTTCACCTGTGCAGATGAGATGAGGGGGACAAGAAAACTAAAAAGTATATAAATGGCTATAAGCATGCCATATGTGTGCAAATATGTGCAGATTTGTATTGAAGTACAAGCGAGTTGTATGTATGCAGGCAGTATACCATAGTGGTTAAGAGCACTGAACTGCAAACCTGGAGACCTGAATAACTGAGTTTAAATCTCATCAACCCCCACTTGTACACTGTGTGATCCTGAGCAAGTCACTTAACATTTATCTGTGCAGTTATCAGTGACCACTTGCTTTTTGGATGCATGCCACATGCAAGCAATCTGTTCCAATTTAACATAAAAATCATGCTTGCCATACTTGCTTGCTGCATGCATGCCACATGCATTCAGTCGGTTCAAATTTAACATAAAAATCATGCTTGCTGCATGCATGTCACATGTGTAGTTTTATGTGCACAGCATGCAAACATTTTATGTAATTACTGTATTTCTGTAAGAGGTGTAGGTCTGCCAAAACGTCACAGAAGATTACTCTAAAGATTTAGTGGTGACAACAATGCAGCATCTCACAGTGTGGGCTACTGGTTCCAAAAATTGGGTGCCCATTCATTTGGGACAGTTCCACATATGGTCAAGGCCTCCTGTTATGCCATGGAGAAGTTATGTACACACTGGTTTCATGGGTAATGTTGCCTCAAAAGTATTTATTCAGCCTGTGTAGACCTGCCAAAAATTCACAAAACATTAATTGAAGAAGACTGAGTGAAGACAACAGTGCAGCATCCCTCACTGTGTGTGTGTGTGTGTGTGTGTGTCTGTGTGTGTGTAGGCTACTGGATCCTAAAAATGAATATACACAGAACTCCCCCTCCACCTCATCATTTTCCTCTGTCTTTTGGACAGTGGGAAGTGTAAGATATTCATTGTCCACAAACTGTCAGAAAAGGGCTTTGGAAAAAGGGTCAGATTAATTTTTTAAAAAAGTGATCATCTCTACATTTTGGTTTTAAAGGCATGTTCTCTTATTGGTGACAATATTGCCTGCAACACTGAAAATTCTCTCTGAGTATGTACTTTCAGGTGGCCAGCTGAGGTGTTCAACAGCTACCTGTGTCAAATATGTCTGAATGATCTTTTTTTGGTACCTGTACTATAGGGTCTCCTTTCCTTCTGCTAGTGGCACACTCTCATTCAGAGAACCCTGTGCCATTTTGTTTGCTGGCATCTCAGGCACCACTGTGTCAAAAAGTGACTTGCTATGCTTTTTCATTAAGCCATAGTCAGACAGTTGTTCCCATGGTGGCCTGTCATCAATGGCTTTCTTTCTGGGGGATGCAGCAGCTGCAGCAGCAGCAGTAGTAGCAGGTTGACTTGGAGACAAAAATGAGTGACTCCTGTGATGCTCAGTACACATTGGGATCCTCCTTCTTCCCTCTCCTCTCCATGGCCTGTCAGGGTGATTGCAAGGGATGATGAATGTTGTTCTTCTGCTCTGTTTGTGCTCCTGGTCTTGTTTTGTATTTCACTTACAGAGATCAGATAGATAAGCCAGACTTTATATGGCTGAAGATCCTTATTGCATTCTTGTGCATCAAAGAATGTCTCAAATGTGTCTTTAAACTGCAGATCCAGATGACTGTCCATGATGTAATGGTCATCTGTATACACTTTTTAAATGTATAGCGTATGTCATTTCAGACATGTGACCTTATCTTTTCTACAGACAAAGAGCAGTGGTATTCTCCTTTTACTCCTGTTTAGTTTTCAAATGAAGAAGTTGCAGGTTAATGAGGGCTATGAGGGGGAGTACTGTACCTAGCTTAGACCAACTGGATCAGCATTTACCACCCTTGAGGCCTCCTCAAAGGGCTTCAGCCCAGTGCAGAGGGTCTCCATCAAGTGCCACTGATTTGGGCTGATGGTGCCCTCTTTCTTGCCAATACCATGCTCAATGGCATTCTGGTGGATAGCCTTCTGTAGTTCTAGCAGCTGTTCCATCATGTAATAGGTGGAATTCCACCTTGTTGGCACATCTTGTTTCAGGTGGTGGAGAGGAATGTGGCTCCACTGTTGAATGTTTCATAACAGCTTCTGTGCCTTAACAGAATTGCTAAAATAACCATAAACTATTTTGGGCCAGACCTACACATGTCTGCACAAAAGGTGACTTCATCATCTAGGAATCCCTGAACTGTCAGATTTATACAGTGAGCAAAACATGGAATGTGTCTATAATCCTCATCATCAGCTGCTTTGACAATTTTCCTTGCATTATCTGATACTACAAAACCTGGTGTTAATGAGTGCAGTGTCAACTACTCATCAAACTTCTGTTGAAGGAAATGTAACAAGTTTTCTTCACAAGGGTCATTGTCAACACCAGCAATACATAAAGCTGGCTATTTGCTGAGATTTTGGGGCCCAGGTGACTTGCAACTACTCCTGCTGCTGGCACTTAACCCAGAGGAGGAGGTGGAGGAGGAGGTGGAGGAGGAGGAGGATGAAATGGGGAAACTGACTCAATGTGCAGTCACTCCCATGTAAACAGTAGTCTAACCACTGGTCCACATGTCAATGGTGATGTGAACTTCTGGAACAAATGATGCCTTTGGGGCATGTCACACAGTCTTCTAGACACTCTGATACAAAGCAGGCCACTCAGGTGATAGGAGAGTGACTAGAGGGGTGCCACAGGGTTTGGTGCTTGGAATTGTTCTCTCCAATGCCTTCATTAGTAACATTGCAGAGGAGCCTGAGGGTAAGGTGTGTCTCTTTGCAGATTATACAAAAATCTGCAACAGCGTTAACACTCAGGAAAGGGTGGAGAAGAATGCAAAGGGTTCTGAGAAACTAAAGGAATGATCTAGGGGTAACAGCTGAGTTTCAAATGCCAAAAGTGCAAAGTTATGCCTTTAGGGCTGTGGAACTAGGGGCAGTGTATAAGATGGGGAGTGGAGCTACAGTCACCAAGAAAGAAAGAGACCTAGGGTCATCATATCTGATGACCTCAAGGTAGCTGGCCAGTGTGACTAAGCAGTGGGAAAGGTTAGCAAGATGCTGGGATACATAGGGAGAGGGATTTCTAGCAGGAGGAGGGAGGTGGTGCTGCTGTTGTATTGCTCACTGGTGAGGCCCCACTTGAAGTATTATGTCAAGTTCTGGAGGTCACACCTCTGCAAGGACATTGAAAGGGTGGAGGTGGTACAATGGAGGACAACCAGAGTGGTCAGTGGGCTGCACAAGAAACCATATGAGGAAAGGCTACAGGAACTCAACATGTACTCCCTGGAAGTGAGAAGAGTGAGAGGGGACATGATTAAAACCTACAAGTACCTCACAGGAGTGAACAAGGTGCAAATGGAGGTCTACTTCAGAAAGAAGGCACTAAAACAAGGGACATGCAATGATGCTGAGGGAGAAGTTTGAGAGATGTATGGAAATATGCCTTCACAGACAGGGTAGTGGATGACTGGAATAGCCTACCAGAAGAGATAGTGGGGGAAAAAACTGTGGGGAGCTTCAAGCATGCATGGGATAGGCACATGGCATATTAGGTACAAGAACGGGGGAAGGGAATGATACCTATGATCAACTAGAGTCAGTGGTGATGGAATAGGAAGGGACAAGGGGCAGACTGAATGGGTCTTAAGGTCCTTCTCTGCCAACAAAAATCTATGTTTCTAGGAAGGACCAATGTGGATAAGTAGATACAGCTGGGCATTTGATACCTTGGCAGTGCAAATTGCATTAGCAATAGAACACCTGCATTGCTCACTAAGGAGAATGGCAGTAAGTCAGTGGCTAACATTTCCACAATTGCTCTTGTTATTGAGTTTTCCTCTGGTCTGTTGGCCTTATATTTCTGGCCCATGTCCAGGGACTTGACCAGTGAGATTTCAATGCTTTTTCCCCTGGACATTACAGTTGGCTCCTATTTTTGCCACCCTTTTTCTTTTTCAGAATTGTTGGCCAGGAAAGACACATGAAGCCAAGGTTTGTTTCCATGTGCAATCCCTTGGAAAAGTGGGAGTTAATGGGCTAAAAAAGTGACAAATGGAAGATGTTGGAGTTGTGCATTGGCTACCACTTGAAAGATTTCCTTCCTCTTCTTCTCTATTGGGTCTCCAAATGTTCTCCTCCCCTGGCCATCAACATTATCATCATCAGCTCAACACCCTAGTGGTGCTGCTACTGATGCCATGCATTGGCATGCCTTCTCATACTGAGATCTGTGGCACTTCAGCAAATAACTCTTCATGGTAGTAGATATTCCAAGCTGTGTTCCCTCCTTACTCTGACTCAGCCTGTCTTTGCATAAAAGACACACCGCGTGTGTCCATGATGACTTGTCCACTAGAAAGAAATCCCACACTACAAACATCACCGGTTTGGTCTTTCCTCCTGGCAACCTCAGCTGTTGCCTAATGGGTTGGCTACTGTGGGCTGCTTCCATACCATCACCCTCCTCCTCTTCCTCCCACCCACCAGTTCTTCAGGGTCAAGAAATGGTTCTTCTTCCTCAACCATGTATCCTGGACCACAAGTTTTGCCTGTGTCTTCTTTATCTTCTGTCATTTTGAATGCTTGTTGTTGTGTTTCCCCTAGTTGTTTTGTGGCCTTTCTTCTCTTTTTTAAACTACCACTTTTGGTCTTTTTTGATCTCTTATGTGCACCTGCCCAAGTTAAACTGCCCCCTATCCCACCTACTCCTCCATAGAACTGCTGCTGCTATCACTTTCATTCAGTATATAATCACAATCTGTATCTCTGTCCCCAAGCTCTGCCAAAATACTTTGCTCCTCCTCCTCGGCCTGTGTCACTATCTGATGTACTTCTTTCTTATTCCTTTTTTCTTCAGTGATTGCGTTGCAGCCCTTGCAGGACCACTACAAGTGATTCCTACAGTGTGTGATCCTTTGTGGACTATTCAGTCACTACTGTCATTTTTCTCTACACTTGTAGTTCCCACTGCCTCCCATCTGCTGTCTGCCCATGAGAACACTGAACAGCATATGTCACCCTGCTGCTGAGGACTGCCTGTGTTTATGACAACTGCTGGCTCTTATAAAGCCAAGACTGCTGATCAGCTTTGCATTTGAGCCTGTCTGCTGCTGCTGAACTGTGTAAACTTCACTGAATGAGAACTGTCCATTCAGCTTTTTGGAGCATTCTTCATTGTCTGCAGATGTAAGGGACTCAGCGGCGAATCAGCGAGCAGATCAGTGGTGGGGGCAGAGTTTGGGCAGCTTCAAAAACTCATGCTGCTCCATTGAGAAGTACTTCTGCCTCCTGTCTGCTGTCTGTCACGAGAATGCTGAACAGCATACGTAATCTTGCTGCTGCTGAGGACTGCCTATGTTATTGACAACTGCTGGCTCTACAAAGCATGCAAGTCTCCTGCTGATTGCTTTGCATTTGAGCATCTCTGCTGCCTGCTGAACTGTGTAAGCTTCACCAAATGAGAACTATCCATTCAGCATTTTGGGGCATTCTTCATTGTCCACAGACACAAGGACTCAGTGGTGAATCAGTGTGTGGATCAGTGGTGGAAGCAGTTTGGGCAGCTTTAAAAACTCGTGCTGCTCCATTGAGGAGTACTTCTGCTTCCCATCAGCTGTCTGCCCATGAGATCACTGAACAGTATGTGTCATCTTGCTGCTGCTGAGAACTGCCTGTGTTATTGACAACTGCCAGCTCTATGAAGCACGCAAGACTGCTGCTGATTGCTTTGCATTTGAGCCTGTCTGCTGCCCGCTGAACTGTGTAAACTTCACTGAATGAGAACTGTCCATTAAGCTTTTTGGGGCGTTCTTCATTGTCCATAGATGTAGGGGACTCGGCGGTGAGTCAGCGAGCAGATCAGTGCTGGGGATGGAGTTTGGGCAGCTTTAAAAACTCACGCTGTTCCATTGCGCGAGCTCTATGAGTGCGAACGTGAGTGGCCATTCAAAATATCTCAGCAGCTATCCTCTGCCCTAGGTGTTGGGGTTAAGGTGTCAGGGATTTATCATCCCCTTGTATTTTTGGATAGGGTATTTTATTTTATTTAGTAGAGGGGGATTTTGTCTCTTTTTATTAGTTACATCTTAGCATTAGTAGTAAAACAAATATGGGGGCTCCAATTGAGCTTTTACTTTTTTTGTATTTAGTTTTTTATCAACCTTAGAAACTATTGAAAGATGTAAAGGGGGAACCTCTTATGAAATAAGAGAATGAAACTATGGTACATCTACACTATGCAATGCACCATGTACAACACAGTGTGTAGTTATAAATGCTAATCTCCTTTCAAATGCATATGTTAAAGATGTGATCAAGGGCAGCTTGATCCACTATACTCCATTAAAAGGTTTAGAGTTAAAACTGGATATAGTAAGAGTTATGGGCTTGGTAAAGGGGAAATTACACAAAAGAAATGTCCTGAGTAATAGCAGATATTTCATGATATTCTTTTTGTTATTATGTGGGGACATCGATCCAAATTCCATGCCCTGGCTACAGCAGAATTAAATGCTGAACACTTAAAGTTAGGATCAACAGGTTAGATCCATCACAATGTCAGAAGCATATGGAAAAAGTTTGACTTAATAAAGGACTGGGTTTCAGAACGTAAACCAGAAATTATCATTATTACACAGACATGGCTATCAAATAGAATACCTAACGCCTCCATTGAGTTGAATAATTACCAGTGACACAGGAAAGGTAGAAGTAGAAAAGGGAGGGGGAAGTTATAATTTATATTAATTTGAACTTGAATATCACTGAAGTACCATTTTATAATGAAGAAGATGGCCTTGAAATCTTAGCCATTGAAGTCAAAATACTTTACCAAAAATCTCTTCTTATGATTGATGTTTACATACCCCCTGAAAATCAGAATGAGTGTGTTTAACACATTACATGACCATATTCAACCTTATATAAATTCACATGAAATCTTGATAATGGGTGACTTTAATGAGAATTGGTTGACAACAGACATGCACCAGCTATCCTAAGGAACTACAAGATAATTTAGGTTTGGTCCAGTTAATAAAAGAGCCTACAAGAATTAATTTGAAGGATCCTCTCAAATCAATCTTATTGGATTTGATTTTTACAAATTATCCCCAACATTACTTATGTAGTGGAGTCTTATCAGACTCCTTTTCTGACCACCAATTAACCTTTGCCACTAGAAACAAACCAACTGCATCTAAATCTCAACAAACAATATACTGGTGAAGCTTTAAACATTTTGATTTTATTTCCTTTATGCAGGATATTGAACATATTACATGGGGTTGTTTAGAACTCATAGCTGCAGTTACTGGGGCATGGGATTCATTTTATGAGGAATTCATGAAAATATGTAACTGTCATGCCCAAATAAAGAAGAGACTGGCTAGACATGAAGGTGTTAAGTGGTTTTCAGGGCAGCTCTTTAAATTGAGGAAAGACAGGGATAAGGCATGGCACAGGGCTTAAAACACCATGCTCAACAGAAACTGGGAAATATATAGGCATGCATGAAATGTGTATACTTTTGCAATTGGGGGGGCAAAGCAAAAATATTTAAAATCTAATTTGGACCAAAATTCTAAACAAATTCCTAGAATGTTTTAGAAAACCATGACAGATCTAATGGGTAAGAACAGCACCTCATTAGTGAACAAGATTCAACTTGATAGATATTCCATCCCATTAAGAGATGGTTTGATTAACACCTTTAATAATTATTTTAGTAATATAGGATCTACGCTGGGAGATCAATGTGGCATCATGAATGATACTGGTAAAAATAAGGATAAACATGGAATTTTGAACACAGATAACTTTGAGTTTAGTCATATTTCTGTAGCTGAGGTTAGGGGAATTGTTAAAATTAAACATAACTAAGGCCAAAGGACCAGACAAAATCGCATCAAGCTTGTTAAAATATGTGGCTCCCTGCCTAGCTTATCCCTTGTCCATAATCTTTCAATCCTCCAGTAGCACTGGAGAATACCTGAAGGTTGGAAGGAGCCAGGGTTAAGACAATATTTAAATCAGGAAATAGGGATGAATTAGACAATTATCTGCCCATTTCCCTACTGCCACAGGTTTCCAAAATTTTTGGAAAAATAATGGCTAAACATTTAAAAGAATATTTGGAATCCAGAAACAAACTGTGCTCCTACCAGTCTGGGATTAGAGCTCATCACAGTACCCAAACCGCTCTAGTTAAAGTGGTCAGTGATATTCAGTCGAGCCTGGACAGGAGAATGATGGTTGGAGCCTTGTTCATAAATTTGTCCAAGACATTTGACACGTTGAACCACCACATTCTCCTGTCCAGGCTCCAGGATATCAGAATGTCAGGACTACCACTTAGGTGGTTTGACTCTTTATCTTATTAATAGAAAACAATATGTTGAAATTGGGCCCTATAAATCCAATATGGCTAGATTTGAATCCGGTGTGCCCAAGGGATCTGTCCTGGGACCACTGTTATTTAATATAAATATTAACAATTTGAAATTTCAGGATGGAGATATAGGGCAGGATTCACAAAGGGCTTGCTCTCAGTGCATCTCGGATGCCCCGGCGCAAATGAGATGCGCTGAGCACCAACTGTGGTATTCACAGAAGATGCACTGGGGAATGCTGCTGGCACATCTCCTCTGTGAGTACCACAGTTGCACCTGGCCCTGGATGCACCGGCATAACCCTCTAGTCGGTCTGGGAATCCAATGGAGCAGCGCATTTCATGATGCGCTGTGCCCAAAGTCACCATTCAGAGTCAACAACATACAAACAGGGCTATTAGGCATGCAATGTACAATGAGGCCATTTGCATGTTATTATGACCCCATTTACATCGCCGTGCAGTAATACACCAAGCAAAATGCACTGGGCACCCTGCATGAGCAGCAGTACAGCCAAGCCCTGCATCCCTGTTGGGTGATTGCCACCCCTTCCTTACTCGTGATCCCTGAGTCAAGCTGCTGCTGCAGCAGTACTATCAGTTGCCAGAACCTCCCTCCTGCCCATAGCCCCTGATGCAGGCCGCATACTGCAGCAGTATTGTCAATTGCACAGAATCCGCCTCCCTGCCCCTAGCCCCCAAGGAATGCCGCCTACTGTGGAGGAAGAGGAGAAGAACCAGAATCCCACACCCTCCCCACCCCAACCTGATCAAAACATAGCCAAGAGTACCACCCTTCCCTGGTAGTCCAGTGGACCCCAACCCTCAGGCACCCCAAACCACCCGCTCCCCCCTCCAAGCAGGTCCCTCTGATCAGCGAGGCAGCTACAACTCACCTGCATTCCGCCACGGTTGCCCACCAACACAGCAATCTATGAATGACAGCTACTGTACTACTGAAAGCCCATTGGTGGACCCTGTCAACTAATGGACTTGCAGTTGTACTGAACTCTGTCATTCACATTGTTGTGAATGACAGAGTACATACTCACTGCAAGCCCATTGGTTGACAGGGTCCACCAATGGGCTTTCAGTAGTACAGTAGCTGTCATTCACAGACAACTCTATTGGTAGGGCAGCTGTTGCGGAATGCAGGTGGATTGTGCTGCCCACCAATCAGAGGGACCTGCTTGATGGGAGAAGGGTGGCTTTGGGGTGCCTGAGTGGTGGGGGCAGGGGAGGGGGTTCCATAAAGTGACAGTACTGCCACAGTGTGCGGCTTGCATCAGAGGCTACAGGCAGGGTGGGGGGGTTCTGTGCATTTGACAGTACTGCTGCAGCGGCAGCTTGACTCGGGAGTTACAGGGGGGTGGTTTGTCCATGTTTCTACTGCTGCAGTGTGCAGCTTGGTAACACAGCCTCAGTCCATGGGCGTAGGTCTGTGTGCCATATCTACTGCCGCAGTGAGCGGCATTGCAATGTGGACTCGGGCAGGGAGGGGGGCACACTGGAAAGGCAGGGTGGGCAGGCTGCCATGCTGCTGTCTGCAGTACAGCAACCTGCCTGTGGTGGCCACCCACTTATGTCTACTTAAGGTAGACTTATCTGTTGGAGGCACATCTCTAGACTTGCTCTGGGGATACGCCTCCAAGATGGGTTGTGAATGGGACTGCACACCATATGCATCGGTATGCCCCCTGTGCAACCCCTCCAGATGTGTCGCATCTCATTATGGGTGATGTCCAACACATCTGCATTGCATAGTACATCAGACCACTTCCAGAATTGCACCAGTGCACAAGTTGGGATTGCACAACACATTAGTGGATACGCTTCGCATCCCTTTTGAGAATCTTGCCCATAAGGTGTTATTTATACGCTGACAACACTATTATCTATGTTGAAGGGAATACCGTTGCTACCATTAATGAGAGACTTCAGTGGGCTTTTGACCAAGTACAAAAATCCTTTGTTACCCATGTTTTGGTTCTCAATAATATTAAAACACAATCAATCCTATTTGGGAATAAATCAGATTTAATGAACATAGTCTGGCCCTAACTACCACAGAAGAAACAGAAATTCAACAGGTTCTTAAATATAAATAGCTGGGGATATGGCTAGACCACACTTTCAAATGGGATGAACACTTTGAAAAGATGCTGAACAACCTAGGCAGGACATTGAGTCTTTTATATAGATTAAGAGGTAATATGACTCCAGATATTAGGCAGTATGTTGTAAATTTATGGTCATTCCCATTATGGATTAAGGTGACATAATCTATTCTGGGGCTACTAGTACCTAATTAGAAAGGATGGACTTAATGTTCAATAAATTTGCTTGTTTTGTATTAGGCGTCCTCGAAATACCCATAGATATGTTAGTATCATTCTTTAAATTGACAAAAAACATAGGGCGTAGAAAACTCCACCTTATACAATTTATGCATAAAGTGTGGAAAGGGGCCTTCCCCAAATATATTTTGGAGTTTGAGAACTATTAAGAATAACTTAAGGTCAGCCAAAGGTATTGAATTTACAGTGCCCAAATTTAAACCAGGAATAGGTAGATCCACTGTAATCTTTAGAGGGGCGGTATTGTGGAACTCTGTTCCTATCAGATTCAGACAAATCAACCCACCAGTTAGACTAAAAGAGATCCAGACCTGGCTAAAAGTTGAGACCCAGGTGTTAAATTGTTGTGGGGATGCTGTTATATAAAATATAGAATTAGTGGGGTCAAGTGGGATTAATTGTTTATCCTTGTGAATATTTGTATAACTATTTATACATTATAAATTGTTTGAATATCTCTGGAACTAAGTGCCTTTTTATACTATAAACTTTGAACTGTTTGAATTTTGTTAATACTTGCAATAGGACCTCATTGAAAATGAGCTCTGCTCAATGGAGCAATCCTGATTCACTGATTTGAATAAAAATGATTTACTACTACTGCTGTACTGAGGCTGGTGGTCTATGACCAAGCCCACTTCGCTTTGTTGCTTTGTTTTTCCTTTGATGTGACTGGATGATCCCACGTAACCATCTCTTTGATCTCTCTGTTTCTCCATTTCCTAAGGACTCAGCAACTTGGGTGATGAATGATGAAGAGTACAATTGTATTTAATTTTTATTTTTATTTATTTTAGTTTTTTATTTTTATTTATTTATTTTTCTTTATCAATAGGGTGTGTTACCAAGGACTTCCAGAGGCCAGGCATCGACTGCTGCCAGCTGACCCACACTTGCCTACTGCCCATATCACACTACAGTAGCACAGCTCAGGACAACACACACACACACACACACATATAGGTTGCTTCGGGACTCAGGAGGAAGAAACTGCAGAAAGTTGGAGGAATGTGAAGAGTTTCAATTTGAAAACTGCCACAAAAAGGAAAAAATTATTTAAAAAAATTGTTTTTATGGAATACCACCAAGGTGCCAAATACCACTTGCTGTCCACTGCACAAATTACACACAACAGCACAGCTCAGGACAACACAGACAGGCTGCTTCAGGACCAGGAGGAGAAGAAAGAAATTTCAGCAACTTACTTGAGGGAATGTGGAGAATTTTTTAATTTTATTTCTTACCTTTTTTAATGGGTTCCACCAAGGTATAAACGACATGGGCTGAACACCATCACGCTGCCAGCTACAACACACCTTCTGCCCGCTGCTCAGTTCACACTGCAGTGGTACAGCTCAGGACAGCACACACACACACATACACACACGCTGCTTCAGGACTGAGGAGAAGGAAGATGAGGAAGGAACTTCAATAACTTACTTGAGGGAATGGGAATTGTGTGTTTTTTCTTTTTTTTTTTTGTGGATGCCACCAGCGTGCCAGCTACCAGGGGCTAAACACTGGCATGCTGCCATCTGGCATACACTTGCTGCCCACTGCCCAGATCACACTGCACCAGCACAGCTCAGGACAATAAACATACACCTGCTTCAGGACTCAGGAGGAGGAGGGGAGGAGGAAGGAACTTAAGCAACTTGAGGGAATGTGGAGAATGTTTTTATTTTTATTTTTTTTACTTTCTTTATGGGATGCCACTAAATTGTCAACTACCAGTGGCTGGGCATTGGCACGCTGCCAGCTGGCACACACTTGCTGCCCAGATCACCCAGCAACAGCGTAGCTCAGGATCTCACACACACACACACACATATACACACACACACACGCACACACACACACACACACAGCACACATACACACACATACGCACACATACACACACACACACACACACACACACACACACACACACACACACACACGCTGCCTCAGGAGGCAGGAACCACTGCAACTTAGGGGAATGTAAAGAGTTTCAATTTGAAAACTGCCACAAAATCAAAAAAAATAAATTGTTACATTTTTTTATGGGATGCTACCAAGGTACCAACTACCAGGGGCTGGGCACTGGCATGTTGACAGCTAGCATACTTGTTGCCCAATGCTCAGATCACACTGCAACAACACAGATTAAGAATGACACACACACACAGGCTGCTGCAGGACTCAGGAGGAAGAAACTATGACAACTTGGAGGAACATGAAACGTCTCAGTTTGAAAACTGACACAAAAAAGAACAAGCATTTGTCAATTCCGAATGGTTGCTTGCTGGCATTAGCAGTGGAAGTGCAGGAGTTAGACAGATGCAGTATAGGAATGGCAGTGGTGTATTGAACTGACACCAACTCCTCCCCCACCCTGCAGAGATGGACAGGCATTGGGGTGTGCCTTTGGGTCATCACCCATAATGGTCACAACATTTCACCTCACCCTACCCTGCAGACACTTACAAGTGCGTCGAGGTGTGCTCAGGTGTTTGAGCTACTAACCTCATTCCATAAGGAAATACAGTGAAATGGGCAGTGTAGGAGAATGGTGTGAACTCTGGGGCCAAAGAGTCCTAGGTGCACCTCAATGCCTGTCACTGGATGCTGGGGGGGTGGGGGTGGAATGACGTGAGCATTACTGTCAGCAATTCCAAGTTACACCCCTGATGCCTGTCAGTCCCTACAGGGTACAGCAGATACCTGTCAGACCCTACAGGGTAGGGCGTTATGGTCAGAAACCCTAAGGCCCTGGGCACGTCTTGGTATTTTTACTCCAAGTTTTCAACATGGGCTTTTTGTGACCTCACCGCATGAACAGTGACACTATCAGTTTGTTGGCAAAGGTGATTTTGCACAGTGACTGTGCTATTAATGCCAGAGTGACAAACACATTTCCAACATGATGTGAATAATGACAGCTGTACTGTTCATGAAGAGGTGTAAAAATGGTAATGTTGAAAATCTGGAGCAAAAAATTAAAAATTGGTGAAGTCACAAGCTTGCATAGAAACTGCTACGACACCCTAATGCAATTATTTGGGGATTTTATTCACCAGATTTTCAATATAGGCATTTTGGGACCTCCATTCATGAGCAGTGTTACTGTGATTTTCTTAATCTGTCCGAACACTGATTTCCCACAGCGACTAAGCTATTCTGCTCTGGAAGTGCGAAAACATTTCGGCCAGAATGTGAAAAATGACAGCTGTACTATTAATAAGAATGTGTGGAAAATGCCAATGTTGAAAATCTGGGTGAAAAGATTGTTAAACCTGTGAGTTTAGGTGAGAAACTGCGCAATGCAAGCTCAGAATACAGTCATTTTATAGACTTTTGTGACCAAATTTTCAACATAGGCATTTTAGGAACTCTGCTCATGAACAGTGTCACTGTGATTTTCTTACTCTGTCCCAAACTCTAATTTTCCACAGTGACCACGCTATTCTGCGCCGGAAGTGCAAAAACACATTTTGGCCAGGATGTGAAAAATGACAGTTGTACTGTTCATAAGGAGGTGTGAAAAAATGCCAATGTTGAAAATCTAGAGTGAAAATATTACAAATTCATGAATTTGTGAGAGTGTGTGGAAACTGCACAATGCACGCTCATAACGCAGTCATTTTTGGGATTTTTTTCACCAAATTTGCAACATAGGCTTTTTGAGAGCCCACCTCATGAACAGTGACACTGTTATTTTGTTAATCAGTCCCAAAAGGTGATTCCATGCAGTGACTGCATAATCACCTTTTGGGACTGAATAACCAAATGGCTGCCACTGAATTCATGAGATGGGGTCCCAAGAACCCCATGTTGAAAATTTGGTGCACAATTCAAAACAATGACCGACATATGCATCAAAGCTTGAAAAAACCCTGTTTATGCCATTATACAGCAAACCGGCATTTTTTCAGTTTGCGGTCAGCTTTGAAGAGTGCAGACGTGTTCTGGTCCACCGAAGATCGTTTTGCCAGACTCCGGAGGTAAATATGGGTTGAGGGGGGTGGGAGGTAGGGTGTGCAGAAGATGGGTGCGGGTTGTGGGAGGGGGGGACAAGAGAGTCAACGAGGGATTGTTTTCTTTTGTTACAGGTTTAT
Source organism: Neoceratodus forsteri (assembly GCA_016271365.2). Taxonomy (NCBI): domain Eukaryota; kingdom Metazoa; phylum Chordata; order Ceratodontiformes; family Ceratodontidae; genus Neoceratodus; species Neoceratodus forsteri. The sequence goes on along the minus strand of CM057456.1, from coordinate 601,102,373 downwards.
TTAATTTTTTTTTATTTTACATGGACGACATGGGACTTTTGCCATGCTGGGGTGGGCTCCTAGCATGGCACTTGGAAGTTTTGGGAGGGCAGTGGAGCCAGCTGGGGATTGGGCACCCCTGTTGGCTATACAGTGTGGGGGGATACACATGAGTATGCTGGACTTCTGCCACGCTGGGGTGGGGTCCCAGCGTGGCAGCTGGAAGTTTGTATTTTTGGGAAGGGGGCACTACAGCTGACAAGGATTGGGCACCCCCGTCGGACATACAGTGTGCTGGGGGGAGTGTGCATGAGCCGAGGGGGATTGGGCACCCCCTCAGCACACAACAAAGGGCGGGCGTGCACATACAACCATCGCTACAATCAGCGGTGGCGACGTGGAGTCAATTTGCATACTGCTGATGGCAGGGCAGCATGCAAATTGCCTACACGTTACCACTGCTGATTGTAGTAGTCATTTGCTTTCAACTGTACCCCACTGCATCTGAACTGCTGTCGAGACAGCTGGGCCATCATTGGTGCTGGTGCGGCGCCGCCTGCAAAAAGCGAAGGGCATTGGAAGCAGGGTGCCACACCTACAAAAACTCAAGCAAACATAGAAATGAGTTTAAAACATTTTTTCACGTGAAGCCACCAGTGTCAGCCAACAGGGCCCAGGCACTGGCACACTGATAGACTGCACACACTTGCTGCCCACTGCCCAGATCACGCTGTACCAGCACAGCTCAGGATGATACACACAAGCTGCTTTAGGACTCAGGAGGAAGGAACCACAGAAACTTGAGGAACATTTAGAATTTAAATTTTAAAACTGCCACAAAACCAAAACATGAATTTAGTTTTATTTTCTACTGGCTGCCACCAAGGTGGCAACTTCCATGGCCTACACTGGCATGCTGCCATCTGGTACACACTTGCTGGCCACTGCCCAGATTACACTGCAACAGTACAGCTCAGGATGACACACACACACACAAGCTGCTTCAGGGCTCTGGAGGAGGAGGAGGAGGAGGAATTTCAGCAACTTGAGGAATATGGAGAAATTGTTTTTATACTTTTCTATGGGATGTCAGAAAGGTGCCAAATATCAGGGTCCAGGCACCTACACGCTGCCAGCTGGCACACAATTGCTGCCCACTGCCCAGATCACACTGCAAGAGCACTTCTCAGGACCATACACACACACACACGCACACACACGCACACACACACACACACACACACACACACACACACACACACACACACACAACACACACACACACACAACACACACACACACACACACGCTGCACGCAGGGGCTCAAGAAGGAACCACAGCAACTTGGTGGAATATATGTAGAGTTTCAATTTGAAAACTGCAACAAAACAAAAATTGTTTTATTTTTATTTTTTATGGGATGCCACCAGTGCCAACTACCTGGGGCGAGGCATTGGCTGCCAGATGACACACACTTGCAACCCACTGCCCAGATCATACTGCGAAGGCTGCTTTAAGACTCAGGAGGAGAAAGAAGGAACTGCTGCAAGCAAGCCTGCAACTTGGGCGAATATGTAAAGAGCTTGACACTACCACTAAAAGAAACATGAAAATAAATTATGAACTATTAACATTTTTGTTATAGGATGCCACAAAGGTGCCAACTACCAGTGACCTGGCACTGTCCTGCTGTTAGATGGCACACACTTGCTACCCAGTAAAATTAATAAGTAAAAGTAACTCCTTAAAAAAAAAATTACATCTCAGGCTTCTGCCAGGGGCTTCAAGTCATCTGTATGCCATACTAAAATGCTAGTTCTGCAATGAAAAAAAAAATGTGTACTGCACTGCTGAGATTAGGCAATAAGTGGGCAATGGTAGACTGCCACCTCATGTCCCTTCTGCCCATTTCCAAGCCCCAGGCACATTCCTTATGAGTCCAGTCTCTCCCCACTCAGTTCTGTTAGGCAAGCCCCTGGTCCCAAGGGCCTGCTGCAATACTGCACAGCTTGACTTTTCCAGTTTTTTTTCCGTTTTCCTCCTAAATATCGCCCTTCAACAGCCATGCTGTTTGCAGGACTGGTACAGGTTAAAAGTGTGGAACATTTGAAGATTTTCTGATTTTCTTTTGTCTTTAAGAGAATTTCCTAGTGAACCTAACTAGAAGCAAATCAGAGCCCTGCCTGAGCTATCTAACAGCCCGACAACAAGGGTGCGAGTGAGCTTTGTGCTGGCTCATGTCAGTCAAGCTAAGTCTAGCTCAAAATGAGGCCGTGACTCACACTGTGCCCTAGTTAACTGTTTCAGATGCAAACTGTGGCTCGTGGTTCGACTGGTTCACCTGGTCCACTATTGAACAAGGTGAACCAGCTGAATAAAAGTCTGCCAATTTCACCTAGAAGTTCACAACAGTCTGAAAGAATCGAACATCAAAGTTTGATGTATTTGATTCTTTTCTTGAACAAAACTTGCAGTCCTAGTTTCCTTTGTGTTGTTCTTTTCTTCCAGATGTATCTGAAAAGGTCTTGTCAACCTCTTTTACACTTGCAGTTGTTCTTAGTTCTCTCTGCCTTGGCTTGCCTTACCATCCTGCAGGTTGATTTTAGCTGCGCTGCATATTCTGCCCTGTCCTCTGCCTTCTGGATTTTCACATATTTCCTGTAAGAAACCTTTTTCTCCCTCCCTGCTCTGCCCACCTACTCAGTAAACCACAGCAGCTTCTTCCTCTTGCTCCTGTTATCCTTTTGCTGAACATGGATTGTGGTGAGTGTCTGGACCCCCTCCCTATTATGGCCCATATATCCTTCACACCTACAGTATGCCCTCCCTGATTTTCCTCAGTCATTCCCCTAGCATCGTCACCAAGCATACAAAATCTGCCCTTTTGAAGTCGAGCACATTTTCATATTCAGCAATTCACATCCCATGTGTACCTGAAACCACAGGGGCTGGTGGTTGCTCCTTCCCAGACCCTGATGCTTTTGATGTGATCTCTACTGTAGTCAGAACTAGGTCTAGGATGGGCTGCTCCTTGTTGGCAGTCATCCCATCAGTGAACTGTCCTGAGAATGCATCTAGGATCACTTGGCTCCTGCTGCTGCCGGTCTGTGTGATTTTCCAATCAACATCAGGCATTTTTTAAGTCTCTCACTATTACCCATTCTCCCCCCCCCACCACAGTCTTTCTTATCTCATTCCCCAGCTCCCTTTCTGTGGTTTCATCCTGACTTGGCAATCAGTTCAGTACCCCTAGCCTTATTTTTCCCCACCCCTGATTGCAGCTGTACCCAATACATCTCTGTACACTTCCCCCATATCCTCCCTTATGACCTACATCCCTTCCCTAACATAGATTGCAACCCCTCCACTCTTGCCCTTTTTTTCTGGCCTTGCTGTAGACGGTGTATTCAAGAACAGACAAATCCCTGTCATGGTTCGAAGTTGCCCAGGTCTCGATGACCACCACCAGATATGCTCGGCCATCTGTCATTATGGCCTAGGAGTCATCAACTTTGTTCCTCAGACTCCTTGCATTTGTGGATATTACACTGCACAACCCATGTTTCCCACCCCACTCCCTTCCCTGTCCCCACCCTTCCTCTGGTTGTTCTACTAGCTTGCCCCCATCTATTTTTTTCTTTCCCTTCCCTCCTTTTCTCCCCCACAGAGTTCACCATCCTGCACAGACATGTACACCATAGGCATGATCCTCTCAGCTGTCATACCTGGGAGGCACACAACACTCCTTTTATGTGGTTCCCCTCTCCCCTGTGATCATCTAACTCCCTTCACAATTGATTCTCCTATCACCAGAACTCCACTAGTTTCCCTTGATTTTTTTGACCTCCTCCAGATACCCTTATCTTTGTATCCTTTCTCCCCCAACTACTCCAATTCATTCCTCCCGATCCATCATTCCACCATCATCTCTTCCCTTACTCAGTCCCTGCACCTGCTCCATATACTAACTCTCTTACACTCAGTTTCCCCACTGCCCATTTGCCGTTCTCTCCTTACTTGTTTGGGATTTCTCCCTGCTGGCTTCTCCCCTTATTGCACCCCTTCAGCCTCCTCCTGATGTTCCCCCTGATCTCCTATCTATTTTCTGGCTCACTTTAGGTCTAACCTCATGGCTTCCTGATGCCATCCACTGCCTTTTCTCCTGTGTCCCCATCCATGCTAGCCTAGATACCTTCCTCATGGAGCTCAAGTAACAGGTATCTACTGTTGCAGACACTTCACCAGGGTCTCCAGAGCAAAACAGCTCCACTGTGTGAGTGTGCCCAGTACAAAAAAGCAGTCCAGCAAAGCTAACATCAGCACCACTTGTCTGCAAACAATACTCCACAAAAAAAATAAAAGATATACCGACTGCAGTACAGGTCATTGATAGAAACCACAACCGGTTTGCAGTTAATTCATCATCAGGGGATCAGTTAACTGTGAAACCAGTAGGGATTTCAATGACCTTACTGCTCTCTTGATATGTCTTTAATTGTTTTGTGGAATAAAGTATTGTTTGCAGATGAGAATAGTGTATTGCTTCGCTGGACTCCACTGGGGTGTCTGTTTCCATTGCTGCCCTGCTTCCACCCACCTCCAGTCTTCCCCCTTTGCCCAGTACTCTCTGCCTAACACTACACCCTGGATCCTACTTGGTCACAGATGTCCCTCCCTCCTCCTGTACCACTACTTATAATACCCATGTTCCAATCCCATGCATGTTTGGAGCTCCCCACTGTCTTCACCTCTACCACTTCTTCTGGCAGGAGGTCCCAGGTGTCGATCACCTTTTCTGTGAGTAAGTATTTCCTTACATTCCTCTTGAACTCCCGCCATCAAGTTTCATAGCATGTTCTCTTGTACTGGTGCTCCTTCTGCTTTGTAAGATTCTCCACTCTGCACTTTGTTCATCCCTGTAAGGTACTTATAGGTCTCAATCATGTCCCCTCTCGCTCTCTTCTCTCTCAGTGAGTACATGCTGAGCTCCTTCAGTCACTTCTCATATGGCTTCTTGTTCAACTCCACACCATTTTAATAGAGCTCCTCTGGACTGTCTCCACCCTATTGCTGCCCTTGTAGAGATGCATCCTCCAAAACAAAATACAGTACTCCAAGTGGGGTCTAACCAGTCAGCGATACAAAGGCAACACCACTTCCCTTCTCCTGCTAGAGATCCCTCCCTATGCATCCCCCATCCAGTTCACCCTACTTACTGCCCTGTCACACTGCCCTGCCACCCTGAGATCATCAGATATGACCACCTCCAGGTCCCTGTCTTGCTTGGTAACTGTAAGTACCTCCACCCATCTTATACACAGTTCCCAGGTTACCCCTCCTCAGGTGTATGACTGCACTTTGTGGCATTGAAACCCAGCTGCCACTCCCTAGACCACTCCTCTAGTTTCTCCAGATTCCTCTGCATTCTTTCCACCCCCTCCTGGGTGCCCACCCTGTTGCAGATTTTTGTGTCACCTGCAATGAAACACACCATCCCCTCCAGTTCTTCAGCAGTGTCACTTATGAAGACATTGAAGAGGACATGGTCCAGTACTGATTGCTGTAGTACTCCACTGGTCACTCTCCCATCCTCTGAGTGGCTGCTGTTTACCACCACCTTCTGCATCTTATCTTTCAACCAGTTTGATGCCCAGCACACCACCTTCTCCCCAACCCCAAGGCTGCTAAGTTTCGTTATCAGCCTCCTGTGTGGTACAGTGTCAAAGACCTTACTGAAGCCCAGATGCACCACAACTACTGCCCTCCCTTAATCCACTTCTCTAGTTACCCAGTCAAAGAAATATACCATAATGGATGGGGAGGTGGTTATAAAGAGAATGCTAGACAACCCCAAGGTGTGGGATGCTGTATAAACCATAGAGCGAAGCTCAAGGGGTTTGTACAGGTATCCCACACCGAGGGGGTGTCTAACATTGGAGTTTCACACACCTCCCCATCTTTTATTTTATATAATTGCTGGGGAACCCTTTTTCGCCTCAGCAGTTATATAAAATACATTTAAATTAACTTACTGCCATTTCTAACTGGCGTCGAACTGTGGCGTGCTGTGTTCTGAAGAGGACCAGAAGAGCACTTTTTGCACATGCTCTACGTTCTTACCCATGGGTTATAATGGAAATGATAACCCCTTCCCTATGGGAAAAGCGGTCCCAGTTATTATATGATATTTACTCACCTGGTAAAGGTGATTATTAGAGTACCCTTTATAGTACTCTGCAGTCCAGACCAATGGGATATTCTCGTTCATCCTATAAGTTGATGTACGATCCAATCATAATTGAGCTGGACCTGGGCCAACTCCCTTGTCCCATCTCAGTAGCTCCAGTGTGATACTTCCTTAATAATTGTAAAGACCAAAGTAGAAAAATACAGAGAACAGACTCCATGGGGTTGATAATCCTCTCTATGTGTTACCTGGTAGCCCTAGACACTTACTGTTAGTTCACATAATCACTTGTGACTCTGTGATGCCATGCTTCTGTTATTTTATTACTAGATTTAAACAACAACAATGAAGCATTGCACTAACTTACAGTTATCAGTGAGCATGTATCCGATAGCATACATTGTTATCAAACATCATTGTGTCGAATGGAAGAACCCTTTAATGCTACTCAGTGGTTCCCAGAAGAACTGATGACATCAGCCCTTTCCTTGTCCACTATCTGCCATCATGGGTGGGGGTACAGCATACTATAAAGGGTACTCTAATAATCACCTTTACCAGGTGAGCAAATATCATTATAATTTGTACCCTTTATAGTACTCCACAGTCCAAACCAATGGGACCTTAGAAGCAGTGTGGTCATTTTTGTTTGGGTGGGTTAGGGCAGATTGTGTTATTACTTTGGGGTTCCCCCTCTTAGTACTGCCCTCCCAAATGCTGCCCTGTTGGCGGATGCCACGTCCAAGAGGTGGTGCTTGGTAAAGGTATGGATTGATGACCATGTGGCTGCTGAGCAGATGTCAGCTATCGAAACATGGCCCCTCTCAGCCCAAGATGTAGCCACTGCTCTGGTGGAATGTGCCCTGATACCTGTGGGTGGTTCTTGACCTGCCTCATGGTATGACTCAGCTATTGTTCATCTCAACCATCTAGCTATCGTGTCTTTTCAGGCTGCCTGTCCAGCCTTCTTCCCTGTGGTTAGGATAAAAAGTCTGTCTGACTTGTAGATGTCATTCGTTTTAGCTAGATATGACCTCAGCTGTTGGCTAACATCCAGCCAGTGTGAAATACCTGTGGTGTTGGTCTGTCCTGACTGCAGGACAGGTAAATGGATCTCCTGTTCTAAATGGAACTGTGTGGTCATCTTCTGAGTGAAAAATGGCACAGTTCTCAGGGTGACTCTGTCATTGTGAAAAGTTAAGAATGCTTCCTTGCAGGATCAAGCCTGAAGTTCCCCTCTCCTCCTAGCTGAGCATATTGCTACTAAAAATACAGTTTTCAGTGTCACCCAATACAATGAGTCCTGCTGGAAATGAGGTGTTTGGAGGGCTTCAAGGACTATGTTTAGTTGCTATGGGGTGCACCTCTGTCTGACACTGGGAATAGATATCGTGACTGCTCTCAGAAGTCAAATGACATCTGGGTGTGAACCAGTGGGACCTATTCCTGGTAATGGGCCCCTTATGGATGATATTGCTGAAGTTTGTACTTTGAGGGAGGAAGAACTAAGACCTTTACTTGCCTCATCATTCAGGAAGTCCAGAATTTGAGGTAGCCCCGTGACTGAGGGTGACATTCCTTTCTCAAGACACCATTTGCTGGATATTTGCCAATGTCTGTGGTATGTTACATTGGTAGACTGTCAGCATGACTGCATTAGTCTATCTACAACTCGGGGCTGGTACCCATGCTCAGCAGTCTTTTCCTCTCAGTACACTGGCCATCAGCTTGAATGATGCTGGCTTTGGGTGTAGGACTGGGCCCTGGCACAGCAGGTCTGGCTACTGAGGTAGGGACATCGGTGAGTCTATTGTCATTGCTTGAATGAGGAGTACCAGGGTCTTCTGGGTCAATCCAATGCCACTATCACCACTGTTGTTCCAGTTGCATGAATCTTGCAAAGGATTATGTGTATCATTGTTATTGGTAGGAAGATGTATGCCCTGTGGAATGTACATTGTGCTGACAGGGTGTCTTCCTCCTGTGCTTTTGGGTCCTTGAATCTGTAGTGGAACTTTGGCAGTTGAAAGTTGTCTTTTGTGGCCATAAGGTCTATCTGGAGTGGCCCCCACCTGTTTTGTATCCTCTGGAAAATCTTTGCATTAAGCTTCCATTCCGCTTGATCTGTAGTTACTCTGCTCAGCCATTCCACTTCTATGTCAGCTTTCCCTGCCAGGTAAATTGATGTGATTGACAGTAGGTGGCATTCTGCCCAATTTAACACCTTGAATGATTCTGCTATCATGGTTGTGCTGTGTGTACCCCCCTGCTTGTTCAGGTATGCCACAGTGACCTGATTGTCGCACCTCCCGGACTGCCTGCTTGGTGATCAATGGCTAAAGAACCTCAGTGAGAGGAAGACTGCTCTCATTTCCAGGACATTTACTGGTAGGTTTGTCTCCCTCAGGGACCACAACCCCTGGGTGACATGATTCTTACATGTTGCTCCCCAACCTGTCAGACTTGCATCTGTGGTGATAATTGTTGCCTTTGGTTGGGAGAGCCTCTGGCCTTGCATTAGATTCTTCTTGTTCATCCACCAACCTAATGCCTGCAGAATTTTGGTAGGTGGTGATAACCAATTGGTAGTCCTGGGTTGACTGATACCAGGTTTCTATCAGATATCTCTGTAGCAGTCGCATGTGCAGTCTGGCCCATGGGACTGTGTCTATTGTTGCAGCCATAAACCTAGAATTTGGAGATAATTCCATACTGCCTGTTTGGATTCCATATAATCCTGTTGACTTGTAGACAGATGTTGTGTACCTTGTCCTCTGTGGGGATCACTTGATCATTAGAAGTGTCCCTAGATGGGAAAAGACTGTGATGGGGTCAGTTGGCTTATTTCCCAATTATTATTAAGCTGTGTTTCTGAAGACATTATACAGCCAGATCTGTGTTGTGCTATGCTTGTTCTATCATTCTTGCAGAGTAACCAGTCATCCAGGTATGGGATGATGTTACTCCTTCCTGTGCTGGTGGTCTGCCAGGACAACCAGGGTCTTGGTGAACACCTGGGATGCCGAGGCCAGGCCAAATGGAAGGCTGGTGTATTGATAGTGTTCCCCCTTTATTGCAAACCTGAGGTATTTCTGGTGTGCTTGACATATTGGGATGTGTAGATATGCATCCTTCAAGTCTATGGAGGTGAGGTAGTCCTTCTGTTGAATGGCTAACAGAGTAGAGCGTAGCTTCTTCATTTTAAACTTCTTGTACCCTACGAATTTGTTCAGGTACTTTAGGTCTAAAACTGGATGCATGCCTCCTGTCTTCCTTGGGACAACAAAGAACAAGGAGTAAACTCCTGTGTTTCTCTCCTCTGTGGGGACTTGAGAAATAGCCCCATTTTGTAATAAGTCTTTTAACATTAGGCCTATGGCCCACTTTTTCTGGGGACATTGTGGGATGGGGGGTATGAATGTTCTGTGAGGGATTGAAGATCTTTCGAGTTTGATTGCATACCTTATAGTGATGACCTCCCTCACCCATTTGTCTGTTGTAAAGTGGGCCCACTGAGATGCAAATCCCTGTAGTCTCCCTGCAGTTGAGGGGTGATTTGCCTGGGTCTTCATGACCTCATTGCTTCTTCCCCTGATGTTTGAAATTAGGCTTGTAGCCTCCACTGCCATACGGCTTGTTATGGTTGTTTTTTTGTTTGTTTCTGTGTTGGAACATGGGTCTCTGGTTACATTGCCTGGCATTTTGTGGGTAGTAATTTTGTGTTCTGGGCCTAAAATGCTTGTTCTTCTGCCAAAAGGGCCTCTCAGAGGGTAGGTAGACATCCTTGTCTCCCTCAGTATGTTTCCTTCCCGATCTATTATTCTGGTAGGGAGTGAGGCCTTTGCTAAACAAAGTTATTTCATTGAATGGCAATTTCATTAGTGCGCTGTTTGATTCATTGTCAGCCTGTCATAACTTTAGCCAGAGTATGCGCTGGCTGTGTTGCCAGTACTATGTATCTAGACCTAAATCTCAGTACGTCTGAGGATACATCCATAATGTATTTGATTCCTTGCAGGGCACATTCTGCTTCATCTGCTTTGGGGTGTCCAGAATAGAACTGGTTGTGGATTCCATCCAACTGAGAAGTTCTCTACTCATGAACCAAATCACTGTGTCCGCAGCTCGCACCATCCCTGGCACCGCATGAATTTTTCTCAGATGTTCCTCTATCTTTTTGTCCATTGGTTCCTTCAATACAGCTGTACTTTTGATACAGGTATTGTACGTTTCAAGAGTTCAGAAACTGGCTGGTCCACCTTGGGTGCTTTCCCCCAAGCCTCCCTCCTTGCCTCCGAGAGGGGATACCAGTTATTGGCCATATTTTTCTCTGGAAGCCTGGTGGATTCTGGAGTGTTGTATTCTTTCATGAGGATAGTCGTAATGGTCTTGCAGGATGGGAAGTGTACTTTCTCTTCTGGTTGACCAAGGATAACTTTTCATGAGGTTCACCCCTGCTGCTTCCTTGGTGGGTCTCTTTGGTGGGGGACTTGTTGTCTAGCCTTAAATGTTTCCAGCATTTGGAATAGGAGTTGGGCCTGGCTGGCATCCAGGGCTAGTGAGGCCAATGGGGGTGTGGTGCTACCCCTGTCTGATCCTTGCTCTTCCGTATTCCTGGAACCCCGACTCTTCATTATTATGCACACAGTGCAAGTTGTATCCCCTTCATCTATTTCTGAGAAAATGATTCTGCATTCCCTACCTTTTTGCATGGTGCTGATTTTTTCTGGTGATCTGTGGGAATGGGATAGAAAAAATTATATGAAGTATGGGTTCTCCATATGAACAATTTTTTTTTAACTTTCCCTCATTTCTTTATGTTAATTAGCCACTTTAAGAATGCAATATGAGCTGGAGTGTGGATTTGTGCCCAGTGTATCTGTTGTAGGAACAATCCTGCTAAAAGGGGCTCTGGACTTCCCCCCTCAGCTCAGTGCCATACTTTGTTCTATTCTGATCAAAACATACTGCATGGATTACTATGGGATGCATTTTCTGGTTCCTAGGTAATATGGCCACCAAAATCTCATGATGTTAAAGCAAGATTTGGGACCGTTCTATTCACCTGACTGGAGGGACCCAAACAATACAGCAAAATTTCCCACGAGACTTGCAAGTCCTGTATTACTTGAATGTGTCCTGGGATCTCGCGGGACTTGAGGGACTTCTGGGAATAACCGTGAGATAGGAAGGACCCAGCATGGCTTCTGAGCATCTTGGTGGGAAGAGAAGTTGTTTCTTGCTGTGCCCACCGAGACAAAAGAAAACATTTATTGCTAGGCACTGGCTGGATCTCTTTAGCTGAGACCTGGTTTGGCAGTGGCATGGCTCATTTGGAGGGCAGAGCAGCAGCACATCTGAGCCAACAGAAATACAACTGCCACTTACAGGTATGCTGACTCCAGATTGTTTTTAAAAACGATAGTAGCCTTAGAGAGTCCCACTGTGTGTTAGGGCTGAGGGGAGCTATTGGAGGCCCCAGCCCATGTGATTCACTGCCCATGGGTTGATTTATTAAAGGAACCAAGCAGGTTCCATCCGTGGTATTGGGAGGATGCTCCTGGATGGACCTCACCAGTACCTAATAAGCTGTCCTTCTTTCATGCAGGTAGGGCGGCATGTCACTACTGGAGGGACTTCGAATCCTGGATACTGCAGTTGTTTTTTTCTGGTGTGTATTCCACATAGAAAGGTAACACTGCTGGAGGGATCCTGTTCCTAGTCTAGAAAATATTTCTCAGTGGAACCAAAACTTTGTTTTTAACATCCTTTCTATACCTCCTTGATGTAATCTTTGACACTTTTGTTAGCATAAGCTACCTCTAAATGGCTACCAGGCTTTGTCAGTGGTTTTAAAATAAAGCAGATTTTCTGTACTTAATCAGATGTAGTTGTTGATGTTGGGAGAAGCTTGTGTCACGACCAACTTCTTTAGATGTACAAAAGAAACTGGAGCTACTGAGATGGGGCAAGGGGTTGGCCCAGGTCCAGCTCAATTTTGATTGGACCGTGCATCAACCTGTAGGATGGACAGGGGAATATCCTATTGGTTTGGACTACAGAGTACTACAAAGGGTACAAGTTATAATCTAAAATATTTGTTTGACATGACCTCCCCCTGTTAAGCCATGCTGTTGGTGGTCCTGCAGCCCATAGTCTCCAGGTACTCTATCAGTCTCTCTTTCACCAGGGACTCCATTAACTTCCCACTACTGATGTGAGACTGAATGGTCTGTAATTGCTGGTTCCTCCCTGTAGCTGCTCTTGTGCAGAGAGACCATCGTCCTCCTCCAGCCTTCTGGAACTACTCCCGTCTCCACTGAGATGCTAATTAGTGTTGCCACAGGTGTGGCTAGCACTGTGTGGGTGGATCACTCCAGCCCTATCACCTTACTTTCCTTTAGTGTTTCCAACCACCACCCCCGAATGACTCTGTCTTCTGTAAGTGGACTTGTGTTCACCATCCCTCTCCCCCAGTGCCTGTTAATACATCATCCCATCCTCCGCTTCCATTTTGAATACTGAGCAGAAGTATTCCTTTTAAATGTTTAGCTTTTTCCTGCTCTTTCTCTGCACAGCCCCCCCCAGTCTCCCAATATCCACTATACTAACCCTTGTCTTCTTCTTCTTGCTCAATTACAAGAAAGTCTTATCCATTCTTGACCTCCTGGGTGACCCTCTCCTCAGTTTGATCCTTTGCTGTCTTTACCTCTATTCTGCCCCTTTGTTTGTCTAGATATTCCTCCCTGTCTGCCTCCATTTGGGTCTCCTTGTGATTTCTGAAGCTGTTTTATTCTTCTTTACTGCTTTAACCACCTCCTTTGAGAACCAAAGTGGCCTGTTTCTCCTCTTACCCTTGCTTATCGCCAGCTTGCTGTTACCTCAGTTATTCCTGTCTTTATTCTTTTCCATTGTACCTAGTGAAGGTGCAAGGGTGAGACAGAAGCACAGACTCAGGTAAAAGGTGTAGAATGCACTTTGCAGTATTTAATTTCCAAAATAAAATAATAAACATACAGAAAGGAAATAGGTGATTAATCCTCCAGTTCTGCAAAAATAGTGCACAGTTCCCTCAGTGCACAACTTCTAGGCTTTGTTCCAGCCAAATAGATTCCTAGCACATGAAAACTTGCATGTACTATGAGAAACAGTGCATAATTCCCTCAGTGCACAACTTCCAGGCTTCGTTCCAGCCAAATAGATTCCTAACACATGAAAACGTGCATGTACTATGAGCTGCTTCCTCCACAACAGTCAGGTCTGTAATGACTGACTCATCTGTTTTGCATCTCAGGAGGCAGACATTTATCTCTACCTACCTACCTACTAATGATGACAGCACCATGTGAGCTGTCTGACTCACAATTCTCTAAGTAAACAAAGGCAGGTTGACTTATCCTGAATAAACACTTTTCTCTAAGTAAACACATGTAGGCTAACTCATCCTAAATAAACACAGACAGGCTGACTCATCTGACCTTTACACACCTCTGCTTTACCTAGGAAAGAATGTTTTGTTTTTGGCTTCTTGCAAACCCAAAGTAGTTTACACAGAATAAAACACAGAGTGCAAGGCTGTGTTTCAATTATTTCTCATTACTTACATTCCCTCTGCATCTGCCTGCAGTACAGCACAGGAGGAGGCAAGCGACTTATTGCCTCTTTTCTTGCTTATATGTTCCTTATACAGTACTTGGAGAAGGGGGGACTACAAGACTGAAAGTGGTTAGATTTCAGCCTGTTGCTAGAACAGTAAACTTACAAGAACAGGACAGTGTAAAAGAAAATGCAGCACACATTCAGACAGGAGCTCTGGCCCTGTGAGATATCCCCCTCTTTAAAAGGGAACCAGACTACACTTTTTTTCTTGCTTAGTGAGACTGATTTCTAACCCTTGTACTTTTTCTATGAAAACCATACGGACTCCGCTATGTTTAAATTTCAGCTGCCATACATTTTCAGATTTCCTTTTAACTCACATCCCCAGATCTTTCAGGAGTATTCACGTATTTCAGTATGCATACAGACTTAACATTAGCAGCATTTCTCCATTTCATTGTCATTACAGAGGGACATTATCAAGTGTTTAGACATAGGCATACAGTTTCCTGATTTTCATATCATTAGTTTGCATCTTACCCAAGTCCACCTCATCACAGGAATCACCCCATGAAACAATGATTTAGTTCCTTCCGGTCTTAAGTTGACCTCTTTAATGCTGCCTCCTGTGAGCTTCCATGCCCTTCTGGATGCCTGGACCCAAGTCCTGAAAAAGTACATGTGGCAGGCTCTGTTCCTCTTTTCCTCTCTATTTCCATCTGTTTAATGTACAGCCACTTTAGGTGCTTGCTGACCTCTTCTGCTGGTGCAGATGTGATGTCCTCTTTGGCCTCTGATATGCTGTCCTTGACTTCAGGTTTGGTTTTGCTCCTGGCCCCAGGTCCAATCCTGGAAGAGACTTTTCACCAGTGTTCTTTGCCATCACTCTGGTAAAGATAGGTGACTTGCATTCCACACATTTACCTTTCTGCACCTGCTGTTCCTGTGACATCTGCTAGGATATCAGGGCGATTTCCCCTGGTAATGTCTCTCTCCCAGCCTAGATGCACCAGTATCCCACTTCTGACACCTGACGTGAAGGTTTGCAGATGAGACAGATGCACAGAGTCAGGTAAATGGTGTAGAATGCACTTTGTAGTATTTATTTTCCAAAATAAAATAATAAACATACAGAAAGGAAATAGGTGATTAGTCCTTCAGTTCTACAAAAACAGTGCACAATTCCCTCAGTGCAAAACTTCCAGGCTTCATTCCAGACAAATAGATTCCTAGCACATGAAAACTTGCATGTACTGTGAGAAACAGTACATTATTCCCTCAGTGCACAACTTCCAGGCTTCATTCCAGCCAAATAGATTCCTAGCACATGAAAACTGGCATGTACTACGAGATGCTTCCTCCACAACCGACAGATCTGCACTGAGTGGCTCATCTGTTTTGCATCTCAGGAGGTAGGCTTTTATCCCTACCTACTGATGATGTCAGCACCATGTGAGCTGTCTGACTCACAATTCTCTAAGTAAACACAGGCAGGCTGACTCATCCTGAATAAACACATTTCTCCAAGTAAACACATGCAGGCTGATTCATCCTAAATAAACACAGGCTGACTTATTTGACCTTTACACTTCTGCTTCACCTAGGAAAGAATGTTTTGTTTTGGCTTCTTGAACCAATAGCAGTTTACACAGAATAAAACACAGAGTGCAAGGCTCTGTGTTTCAATTCTTTCTCATTACTTACATTCCCTCTGTATCTGCTGCAGTACAGCACAAGAGGAGGCAAGAAACTTACTGCCTATTGTCTTACTTATACGTTCCTTATACAGTACGTGGGGGGGGGAGACTACAAGACTGAAAGTGGCCAGATTTCAGCCTGTAGCTAGAACAGTAAACTTACAAGAACAAGACAGTGTAAAAGAAAATGCAGCACAAATTCAGACAGGAGCTCTGTCCCTGTCACATTCCTCCACCCCAACCCCGGCTATCCCCCCTTCAAGCTATTTCCTAAGGCAGTCTCCCATTTCTCTAAAATCTGCTCTCCTGAAAATGATCACTATCCTTGTGGGGATTTCTCTCTGCCCACTCAATATGCCAAACAACACTGCATGATAATCGTTTGAACCCAGGGCGCTATCCACTGTGATGTCTACTATGTTGCCTCATTGCTAAGTACCAGATGCAACATTGCCCCATCTCTGGTGGGATCTCTAATCATCTGCCTGAGAAATTACCTTTTCAGGGAGTCTAGGATGACCCTGCTGCTAGTCATTGCTGTGGCCAGGATGTTCAAGTCCACATCCAGAAAATTAAAGTCACCATGATTACTATTTCACTTTGCTTGCCATTTTGCCTATGGTCTCCCAAAATTCTGTCAAGTTCTGCCCCTGTGTTGGTAGCCTGTACACCACCCCCACAAGCATAGAGGCCCTGGACCCTGTTTCTAAGTCAGTTCAAAGAACTTCCAGCCCCTCCATTTCCCCACTGTTTCTTTGTATTTCCATGCCTTTATACCTTCTCTTACATGTAAAATAACCCTCTTTTCCTCTCTGCCCTATCATTATGAAACATGTTATGGGCCGGTATGGCCACCTCCCAGCTGTAGTTTTGGTGCCCTGTGAGTCTGTTATGGCCATCATATCCAGGTCCACCTCCACAATGGTAGCCTCAAGGTAAGGAATTTTGTTTCCTAGGCTCTTTGCATTGGCACACATGGCTCTCTACTCCTTTGGCCCCTCGCTTCTCCTACTTTGCCATCCCTTCCCAAGTCCATCCTTTACCCTACCATTTTCACTGGTACTGTCCTTCCTTTTATCTTCCCTCTGCCCACAATCCTAAGTATTTTCCCCAGCCTCAGTTCCACCTCCAGACTCTCCCATCCCTTCCCCATGCCCAAACTCCCCACTACCCATGGGGAATTTATTTTCCTTTTGCTTTTCTTCACTGCTGATACATTATCAGTGTGGGAGGGGGGGCATTCACTGCCTCTCTTTTTTTCTGCCTCCCTTATTGGCTAGTTTAAATGCCCATCGAATCAGTAGTAAATTCTTTCACCCAGAACAGCCATTCCCCTCCTGGATGGATGGAGCCATCCCATTTGTACAGGCCTTTATCCCTCCAGGTAGGACCCCAGCGCACGATTAAGTCAACCCCCTCCTCTCTGCACCATGCCTTCAAGCAGTTATTGAAGACTGCGGTGTGGTGTTGCCTTACCTCCCCAAGCCTTGCACAGGTAACACCTCAGTGAAGGCCACTGGGCGTGTAACCTGCTTCAGGCCTCACCTCAGCTCCCTAAATCTAGTCTACACCACCCCGGCTGTTTCTCTTGCCAGGTCATTTGTCCTCAGATGGACAATGACATTCAACTCCCCTCTATACTAGTGATCCAAAGGATCTGCTCCCCATCCCTCCTTGCTGAGACACAAGGTAGGCACCTCTACCTTCTTCCCTCCTGTGGTATTCCAAAACTACCTCCCTGGTGATTGTGTCCTCCAGCAGAAGTTGTTTCCTCTTTTACTGGGGGCCTCCACTCTGAAGGACCCTCATCCTCCTTGCCACTTCCACCATTTCACTAATCATGTCACTATGGGCTTACCTCAGGAGTAGATTAAAGTATTTCTAATGCTACCTTTAACCAGCCTCTGAAGGCCTCGCCACATAGGAAGTAGTTAAATCCTAGCTCCCATTCTGTTCCTTCTAGCCTACCCTGTCATCTGTGCTTACCTTCCACACCACAATACTTTTCTACCCTGATAGCTTCTCAGGTTCCCTTACCTCCCCATCTTCCTGTTCCCTGTTGGTCAGAGTCTCCGCTTACCTCTGGACTGCCCTGCAGATGGCGTCCTTCTGCTCTGTGGTCCTTATGCTCTGGGGAATCTCACACTCTCTGGGGATTTCAAACTCTCTGGGGATCTCAAACTCTCTTTTTTTCCATACATGGTTTATCCACCTAGAGCCCTGGCAGGCAGCTTCAGCCCTCCTGATGGAGGGACTTCTCTCTCCAGGCTTGACCGCAACTGCACTCGCTGACCTCAGTATTCCCCATGGATTGCTCCCCACGGTGGGCCAGGAAGGAGGCAGTGACTATCACCTCTCCCAGGGACCCAATCCAGAAGCTGGGGTCAGCCTCGTACAGCAGGCATCATTGAGTACTGCCTGCCTCTTTTCCTCCACTTTTCATCAACCCCTGCCACTGATGTAGACACATTGGAGTGTGCATCCTGACCCATACTGTCTTCTCACTGCCACCAGAGGGCAGTCAGTGAGTGAGACAACAAGTCTCCTCCTCGAGAGAGGAGAGCAGCCTCTGTATGCTCAATCTCTCTCCCCCTGCTGACTCATAATGGCCTGGGCTCATTCCCAAACCCAGGTCGCCAGCGTGGTGCAAGGTGTAGTGACCAGTACCTCAACCTCCAGTGCCACCGAGCTGGCTCAGAATCTCACACTCTCTAGGGATCATACACTCTCTGGGGGATCTTGCATTCCCTGAAGGATCTCACACTCTCAGGGGAATCTCACACTATCTGGAGGATCACACAATCTTTGGGGGATCTCACACTCTCTGGAGGATTGCTTAGTACATCCAGAAATAAGTACCAACAGCATGTAGCCTATTTGTTGCTTTCAAATCATGTGCTCCAAAACACACACACACACACAGATACTATGTGGCAGGATTCTCAAAGAACAGCAAAAATCCCCCAGCTGTGGGAAAAAGGTCTGCAGCACTGCAGAAACACAGCTGTGCCTTATTCTGAAAGAAAAGTTGTGCAGTTTTGGAATTCTGCAAAAAGTCCCACAGCTGTGGAATTCCAGCAGCTATGGGAATTCTGCAAGTACTGCGAATCCGCAGCTGCAGATCCACAGCTGTGGAAATGACTGAGGAGGCACAGCAATAGTACAACCAAGTAGCTGAAGCAGCAGACATTAACATTGCTGCCATAATATAAGGCTGACAGCACCCACATAGATACCAGCAGCCAGCCCCTCAACTGGGACCACTGCAGCACCACAGGTACCAGCAATACCATGGCACCCCAGTGGCCGACTGTCACTGCTGGTCATCACTCCCTAGGGCATTCCTGTTACCTGCAGGGGTAGCACTCACTGCAGGTTGGTCAGGCTCTACTGCCTGTGGGGCTCCATCATGGGCTGCACTGGGTCTGGTGGTTGTCACCTGTTGCCACATCATGGCAATGCGTGCTTTTGTTGCTGTAACATCAGCCACTGCTATATTATCTGGGATGCTATTACCTGTGCCTCACCTCCACCTTAATTGATTCCAATTGGGGCACTACTGCAGTTTGCTGAGGGAGAGTTACACCTCATTCTACTGTGTGTAACATTTTTCTACAACTACGGACACAATCTGGCTGAGAATAGCCTTTCAGCAGCTGTTCTACTTATCTCACACCTTTTTCCTCAGGGACTTCCACAGCTGCACTTTTTCCACAGTCTGTAGTGGGGTTTTTTGAGGTGCGGAGGTTTTTGTGAATAGCAGTTAGGGCAGTCTCCCTTTTTTCCATAGCTAACGCAGTTTGTGGGGCTTGGGAAGGTTTTGCACCTTCTGAAAGCTTTGTGAATCCAGCCCACTGTGTTTTAACTAATCCTGCTCCTCTCCAGTCCCCTCCCCAACAGACAAACCCCAGCAAACTGTTAATTATAGCATCTGAGCCAAGAAAATTTCTGAACAATACAGGTTACTTACACTACTATTGCAAACAGCAGAGGTCAGTCTCCAGTTCTCTGCTACAGCAGCTCCCCAAACACCAATCCAGACTCAGGGGTTAAAATCACAATCTGAGCAAGTAGCCAGTTTGCTGTTTGCAAATCACATGCTCAAACACTCATACACACAGACACTCCTGTTTTATTTGTTTATTTATTTTATTTATTTTGTCTAGGATTACAAAGTACCTTTGAGCCAAGGTTCTTTTACAAAAGTTCCACGTCATGCTGGTTACAGGGTAACAGATACTAAAACATAAAACAGTTATAGGTACATGGTTTTAGAAAGTAACTTTGCTTGACAAAATCAGACTGAGCGATGAGTAACTCAAGAAACAATAGGAGGAAGAGGGCAAGAAGGGGAGAGGGCTGAGGGTAGGGGAAGGCATAGGTGAAGAGGGTCAGGATTAGGCAGCCGAGGGGCCTTGTCAGGACAGACACAGGGCAAGTGCATTAGAAGTTGCATTGGACAGGTAAGTGCAAGAAGAGGGGGCAGAAACTGACACCTATAAGGTTAGAAGCAGCATAGGGAATGAAGATATTATGGGGTGCAAGCACAGGTGGAGGTGCCAGTTATGGAGTGGTGGAGCTTTTTTTTGAACTCTCCAAGCATTGCTGTGGATGAGGTGTCACTAGAGAGCTCATTCAGCCAACTCGGAGCCCTGTATGCAAACAACCTTTGGCCTTGGGACATGCGGCAGCAGGGGATTTGAAGGATTTGGGGCTTAGAGCTCCTGGTGTTGCGGTTGGTGATTTTGGGTTTCAGGAGGGTGCTGACTCCTGGTGGTGCCTTTCCCATCATGATTTTCTTAGCAGTGATGCAGGTTTGGTATTTGATTCAGTTGTTCAGTTGCAGCCAGCCTGTTTTGGAGTAGAGGTCGCAGGTGTAGGTGAGACGGTGGGAACCAGTAGCGAGTCGGCAGGCTTGATTGAGGTAAGTTGAAACATGCCTGAGAGATGAGGTTGTGGCAGATCCATAGATAATGAGACCATAGTCAATGATGCTGATGATGGAGCTCTGGACAGCTATGGACAGAGCTTCTGGGGTTAGATGTTTCCTATGTCGGAATAGTAGGCCCATCCTGATGTTGGCTACTTTTGCCACGTTATTGATGTGTGGGACATAGGAGATTACAGTCAAGGGTGAGGCTGAGGTATTTGAAGGCACGAACTTGTTCGAGGTGATTCCTTGCTTGGTTTTAATGGAGAGCTGATATTTTTTGTGTTTGTTTGGGGCTGCAGAAGATCATGGTCTTGTTTTCTGGTTAAGTATAAGTCTGTGTTTTGTGAACCAGTGTTCGACTACAGAGAAGGCCTGTTGGAGGTTACCTTGTAGAGGACTGGATCATGGTGGGATGCCAGTATGACAGCATCATCCGTGTAGAGTAGGATCTGTTCAGGGTAGGATTCTGGCAGTGAGTTCAGAAAAAGGCTGAAAAGGAGGGGGTCCAAGATTGATCCCTGTGGGACACCAGACCAGACTGGTCTTTGGTCTGAAAGTGTGCCAGCAATTCTCACTCTTTGGGAGCAGTTGTCTAAGTAGCTTTCGAACCAGTTCACCTAGTTAGGTGAGAGCCCTGCTAGTCGAAGCTGGGCAAGTAGGAGATTGTGGTTGATGGTATCAAAGGCTTTAGTTAAGTCGATGAAGGTGGACCCAGTAAGATGACTGTTATCGAGTGAGTGATGGATTGCACCAGTGAATTCAAATAGTGCCGTGGAGGTGCTATGACCTTTTCTAAAGCCATGTTGCTCCTTGCACAGGATGTTGTGATTGTCTAGGAAGTCGGTGAGCTGGTCTGACACAGTCTGTTCTAGGGCCTTGGAGAGTGGAGGTAGGATGGAAATTGTATGGTAATTCTCAGTAGCTGTTTTGTCACCACTTTTATGAATTTGGGTTACCGTGGCAGATTTCCATAAGTCAGGGAACTTGCTGAGGCTGAGGGAGAGGTTGAAAATCCTGGTCAGTGGTTGGAGTACTTCTTCAAGTGTGAGTGATAGCAGTCTGAGGTCGAGGGAGTCACTGCTGGCTCTGGAGTTGCAAATGGCTTTGGTAATGTAGCTGTGGACTTGATGCATTTTTACTGCTTTAAAGTAGAAGGGAGGGTGGCTGGAGGTGGCTGGGGAGGCCAAGGGGAACTACCTCATCGAAAAAACCCTGTGGGAGTACAGCATTGAGGTCCATGAAGGTGTCATTGAATGTATCAGCAATGAGTTTCTGGTCAAGTGTAGTTTCACCATTTATGCTGAGTACTGACGGGGGGTGATTTAGATTGCTTCCCGTGACTTTTAATGTTATTCCAGAAGTCCTACTATTGCCCCATGAGTTAGTGAGAGTATTATGGAAATAGGTGGTCTTCTGATCCCGGATATATTTGGTGCAGTCATTTCGTGCACATTTATAGTTAGCAATATCAACTTGTTTCCCGGTGTTTCTGGCAATCTCCCAAAGGTAGTCTCGAGCTTTTAGTTATCTAAGTAGGTCTCCGGTGAGCCTGGGGTTTTAAACTAATCCCTCCTCTCTTCCCTTCCCAAACCAAACTCCACAAACTGTTAGACAACTGCTGCAAAATACAGGTTACTTACGCTACTTCTGCAGACAGCAGAGGTCAGCCTCCGGTCCCCTGCCACAGCAATTCCCCAAAATTAAATTAAAGTGGACTTCATTTTCAGCCCTCCACCCCTGGTTTTGAGCCCCTGATATTCATTTTATTCCAAAATAGATTTGGTGCCATATTTCATTTAATGATCACCCACCATGTTAAAACTTAACATTTGGTGTCTGAGGCTAATACTGATGTTCCCAATGTCCCACAAATTCAGGGAGCAGTTTGTATTGTATGCTTTGTCATTATAACAGTGAGGTGCACCCTATAGTTAGGGTCAGTGGTGACTTCTAAGTTAAACTTAATTTTTGCTTGCTGCTTATAAAAAGATGTTTTCACAGATTTACCTGAAACTTTCAGGAGTTACTGTCCATAGTAAAATCTACAGTCCCTGAAAGTTGCATGTAAATTGGTTCAATATTTTTAGAGATATTAAAATGTGAAAAAATGTAATTCTCAATTGTTTTTCAAATGTGTTTTTTTTCCTGAATTTGTTCAGATTCAAGAGAAAAAACTATAAACCTTTAAAGTGTGAAATTTTCTATGGTTGTGTAGGTTAATGGAGAAGGATTTTCGGGGGGGGGGCTGTGCTTGGGAGTTTTGTATTTTTTAAGATATTTACATTTGAAAATCAGGTTTTGGCTTTAAATAGTCAGGCTGGAGTTAATGTGCAACATGCACAGAAGCGTTTCAATACTGTTGAATGGGGTTTGGGAAAGTAGAAGAAGTTGGGCTGTAGTTTAAGTACCACATGTGCAGAAGACTATCGTAATGTGAAAGTGAAAGTCATGATCAGCAGTTCAGCTATTCCACACACATTTACATGAAACCTGTTTTCAGATTCAGAACTGGATTTTTGTGATGACTGATTTTGTATCCGAAAACAGGCTGTCATATAAAAGACACAATTATAAAAGATATAAATCAGATTCAGCGCTGTTTCTGATAACTTCTGTTTTCCAGTTAGTTTACCTGGATATTTCCCAGTGGCAGTCTCCAGGAAATAAATCTTAACATAAAACAAACTATTACTTAAATTAGCCAGTTCGATATCAGCTTTGACAGCATTTGTTCTCTGACTGACAGCTGATGGTTGTCTAAGGTGTAAAAGCTATGTATTTATACTTACAGACCAGTATTTGGTTGTCTAATAATCTAATACTTTACTTGTCATTTGTGACTACTATTGGATGAATTGTTTAAACCAATTTTTATAATGTTATTGTGTCTGCTCACTTGTTCACACCCTCACTTTCTCATGCCCTCACTCTTTCTCTCTGTGCCTGCAACTGAACTACCACCACCCATTGCATTCTATTTGTGTGCCTCTCATTTCTGCTGAATGATCCACCAGTCTTAACAGGTTCTCTCCATCATTCTTTACTAAACTCACCAAGTGTTTCTCTGTTTTCCTATTTTATTTTATAATGAGGGGCATTTAAATGGTGCAGTTAACTGACCTTTTTCAGCTGTAATTC
The DNA here is from genome assembly GCA_016271365.2 of Neoceratodus forsteri. Taxonomy (NCBI): domain Eukaryota; kingdom Metazoa; phylum Chordata; order Ceratodontiformes; family Ceratodontidae; genus Neoceratodus; species Neoceratodus forsteri. The sequence goes on along the minus strand of CM057456.1, from coordinate 601,078,840 downwards.
ATTCCTCCCATCCATCTGTTGTACAGCAATGTACAATCAGATAGATAAATTAACTACCTCCCATCCCTCTGTTGTAAAACAATGTAAAATTAGATAAGAAAACTTTGAGTGGCTTCTCTCTTCGGGTTTTTATATTGATGCCTATCCAGTGTTATTCCAGGGTTGTGAAGATTTGTTAACTTCTTCAATGAACACACTTCACCTACGGGTCCCATAGTCAGAAATCAAGCTCGTAAAGGTATGTCCGATTGTTAAATTAACAGATCCTCTTTCTCATGTGAACCCTTAATGTCATTGTATAAGACCCATGAAAAGTCAACAGAAATATTTCGACTATAGCTAATTTATTTATTTCAAATGTTTCACCAGGGAAAGCATACTGAGCAATGGTTGCTTATTTCCAGATGCGTCCTGAGGGAGAGGAGGAGTGGGATAAGTAGTGCATAGGAATGAATTGTTACAGGTCAGGAAATTGACAAATGAATTAGGTAAAGGATATAAAATACAGGATATGAACTTCTAACAATCATGTCTAATAAGATGGGTACAGGTAATGTGGTGACCCTGCTTGTCACACAGTAAATGGCTTAGGTGAGATCCAAACCTCTTTATCTCAGTTAATAAGATGCTTTATATGAAACTGTTCCTCTCTCATCTCCAATGTGCAAGCATGGAAAATCAGCCAGGCAAATGTCGAGAGATGTTTTATGATTTTGTTTTTGTTGTTGTTGTTTAGATATCTATCACAGCGTTATTCTAGCAGTGGTAATGTTTAGTCCACTTCTTCAATGAATACAACATGCTCACCAGTCGCATAGTCAGGTTATTTTTGTAATGCCACCACTACACACAACAAAAATTAAAGACCATTGGTATTTGCAGCAGTTCTTCCTGCTGCCAAGCAGACTTTAGAAACTGTGCCTCCTGATAGCTCTTTTAGTATTCCAGACCCCCGGCTCACCCATTCCAACCCTCCAGATGGTCGGCATCAAAACTCCACTCAACTCCCTGGCTGGCCGCCATCTGAGGAATGATCATAATGTATTGTTGATGACTGTAATGTATCAGTATTAGCATTACATTACATCTCCCTTGACATTTCCCACTACTTAAGAATATTCACAGCCAGAGCACTAATAGTATGTCTGAATGACCCCACATTTTTAGCATGTCATCCATACTACCCCTTCTCAAAACCACATAAATTGTGTCTTATAATTCCCAAGGAAACTGGCTGCTCAGAAGGCACCTCTGGGCACCCTCTGAGCACCCATTTTGGGTGGGAGCTACAAGACACACACCACTTATGTGGTTGTGAGGAAAGGTGGTCCAGAGGACACCCTTAACATTTGGGGTCATTCAGATATACAATTACTGCTCTAGCAGTGAATATTTCTTAAAGAGTGGTAAATACCAAGTCCTATGTAATGTAACGCTAATACTGATACATTATAATCAGGCTTCAGACAGCAGCCAACTAGTGAGGGACCCTGAGCAGTTACCTGGTGCCAGAATGAGCCTTGCACTTGACGTTCCTGTATTCAAAATGGAAAGATGTGTATCTGTTTCTCTGTTTGTTTTTAACAGTGGGCCACAGGCAGCACCGATATCAAAATAAGCTTTGCACTATAGCTCCTACGTGGATTGGTATTTTGTCAATCATTACAACACTGAGAATGTGCCATCACAGGAATTAATATTGTTTTTGATGCACAGAAGTACAGATTATAATCACAAAAGGAATAAAAAAAGAGTGTATTGTTGTTGATGACAGCTTATCTGATTGTATCTCTTAGAAAAATCAAGGGACTCGGAGCTCCTGAGTAAAATTGATACTGGATCTTTTTATTTTCTCTCTCTATTACAATATATTTTGTAATGCCTCCAACACACAAACACATACACACAGAGACACATGAAAAATTAAAGAGCACTAAACAGCAGCTTCTGGCTGCTCTATTAGTACCCAGAGTCCCACCCACTTAGTAAAAACTCAGCCCTCCTGGTCCAAGTCCCTAGATGGTGGCCAACAAAATTACATTCACCTCCCTGGCTGGCCACCATCTGAAACCTGATAGTAATGTATCAATATTAACATTAAATTACATCAGACTTGACATTTCCCGCTACATAAGAAATATTCATATGAGGGTTGTAATGGTAAGTCTGAATGACCCCAGATTTTCAAGGTGTCATCCATACTACCCTGTCTTACAACCGCATAAGTGTTCCAAATGAGTGCTAATGTGCACGTCTGGGCACCCTCTGAGAACCCATTTCAGGTGTGAGTTACAAGATCCCAGTTATGTGGTTGTGAGGAGGGATGGTCCAAGTGACATTCTGAAAATGTTGGCTCATTCAGTTACCATTACTGCTCTGACAGTGAATGTTTCTTATGTAGGAAATGCCAAGTCTGATGTAATGTAATGATAATGCCGATACACTGTGATCAGGCTTCAGATGGCAGACAGTTATTGTGGGACCCATACCCATACCTATCAGGCTTCAGATGGTGGCACACAGGAGTGATCTACAGATCTCCAGCAAGGGAGGGAGGAGAGGTGGATAAAGTTATGATGGAAGCAATCAAGGACAGCATCAAGGGAGGTGTTCCTGGTAAGGGACTTCAATCTACGGATGTGATTGGAGCCTACCAGCTGTGGCAACAGTCAGAAGAAGGGACATCCTGGACTCCCTGCAAGGGGCATTCCTCAGGCAACTAGTTAAGGAACCCACTCATTGGGGGGCAATACTGGACCTGGCACTGACAAACGGGGACAGTGTTGCTGACGTCACAGTGGATGGCTGCCTGGGGACCAGTGATCACTGTACAGTGTAGCTCAATATAAGAAATGGGCCAGAATTGAGACACACTAAGATGAGAGTCTTGGACTTCAGGAGGGCTGATTTTAAGAAAATGGGAGAATGCCCTGGGACACCCATACGGGGTAGAAAACTGGGGAAGGATTGGCAAAAATAAATAGGGACATTGAAAAGGCAACAAATCTCTGTGTCAGGTAGGCTAACAAAGGCAAGAGAGAAAAGAGACTGCCATGGTTCACTTCAGAAGTAGCAGAGAAAGTAAAGCCAAAACAGTAGCCTTTAGAAGGTACAAGAGGACACAGAAGGAGAAGGATAGGGAGAGTTACCAGGAGAAACAAAGGCAGGAGGAGCAGTTAGGAGCGCAAAGGGGCAAATGGAGAGAATATTGCCCAGTCAGTAAAAAGAGGATAAAACATTCTTTAGATATATAAGTGAGACCTGTGTTAGATTCCAGCAAACTCCACTCGAATATTGAGTAACTCTGAGCAGCGCTTGTAACATGGTCATTTATGGAATTGTTTCACCAAATTTTCAACATAGTGCTACAGCAATCATTGAAACTGAGGACTCCTGTTAGTCTCACTTTTAAGACCTTATACTCAAAATACATTACAGAAGCTGCAACTGCTTCCAGTGATCCTAGCTTACTTACACCCCTTCCACATCCTCCCTGCTTTTCCCATTCTCCTTCCTTCTTGTATCAGTACATAACTTGTCCCTGAACCACCTATTTATCCACCGCCTAAATCTCACCCTCCCTCACTTACCTATTCCTTGTATACCCACAGCATCTCATTCCTTCACTCTTAGTATTATCCCAGTTCAGACACACACACACACTGCCCACTTCTCCCTATCGTGTCTCCCCTTAACGCTTGGGTCTTTTTAAACTGACTATATATGTCTCTTTGCTTGTAGCATCCACTTCAACTAATCTCTTCGCTGGACTATAGTGCCTTTACCTTACAGGAATACTAAACCATGTATGTTGTTGTATCTGGTATAAATTTTACTGACTTGCTATCCTATTGTTATGTATACCCTTACCGACTGTCTTTTACCTGAACCCAAATGTATTTTTACTTATCCTGTCTATTGCAGGCCTACCTGTACTGTTGTACTGTTGCATCTACTGTCTCTTTGTCTGTTTATAAATGCATTGTTACTGGACTTGTGTAATACAGGTCCACCTTGTAAATGAGCTTGCTCAATGGTGTTCACCTGGATAAATAAAGAATTTGATTGATTGATTGATTGATAGGTATTTTGGGACCTCTGCTCATGAACAGCGTTACTGTTATTTTCTTACTCTGTTCTGAACATTGTTTTCCTACAGCAACTGTGCCACTGCATGCTGGATGTGCGAAAATACAGTTTGGGTAGGATGTGGAAAATGAATGCTGCACTGTTCATAAGGAGGAGTGAAGAAATGGCAATGGTGAAACTCTGGAGTAAAGATATTAAAAATTATTGAAGTTACGAGCGTGCATGGAAACTGCACAATCCACGCTTGTAACATAGTCATTTTATGGACGTTTGTCACCTAATTTTCAACATAGGCATTTTAGGACCTCTGCTCATGAACAGAGTCACTGTGATTTTCTTAATCTGTCCCAAACACTGATTTCCCTTGTCGACCACGCTATTCTGAGTGGGAAGTGCGAAAACACAGTTCAGCTAGCATGTGAAAAATATCAGCTGTAATGTTCATAAGGATGTGTGAATAAATGCCAATGCTGAAAATCTGGAGTGAAAATATTACAAATTTGTGAAGTTACAAGGATGCGTGAAAACTGCGCAACTCACGATCATAGTACAGTCATTTAATGGACTTTCATCACCAAATTTTCAATATAGGCATTTTAGGACCTCTGCTCATGAACAGTGTCACTGTGATTTTCTTAATCTGTCCCAAACACTGATTTTCCCACAGCGACCGCGCTACACTGCGCTGGAAGTGCGAAAACACATTTTGGACAGGATGTGAAAAATGACAGCTGTACTGTTCATAAGGAGGTATAGAAAAATGGCAATGTTGAAAATCTGGAGTAAAAATATTACAGATTTGCGAAGTTATGAGCGTGCGTAGAAACTGCGCAACACACGCTCATAAAACAGTCATTTTTTTAAATTTTTTCACCAAATTCGCAACATAAGCTTTTTGAGAGACACTTCATGAACAGTGGTACTGTTATTTTGTTAATCAGTCCTGAAAGGTGATTTCGTGCAGTTACTGTGAAATCACCTTTCGGGACTGAATAACGCCATGACAGTGACTGAATTCATGAGGAGGCGTCCCAATAACCCCATGTTGAAAATCTGGTGCCAAAATTCCCCAAAATGCCTGAGATAGGCACCAAAGTTGAAAAAACCCTATTTATGCCATTATACAGCTTAACAGCATGTCTTCAGTCCGTGGTCGGCTTTCAAGAGTGCAGATTTGCTTCCGGCCCACCAAAGATCATTGCACCGGGCCCCGGAGGTAAGTATGGGGTGAAGGTGTGTGTGGGGAGGTGGGGTATGCAGTGGGTGGGCATGGGTTGGGGAGGGGCTGCAGACAGTGAGAGACTGTTTTCTACTTTGCAGGATTAAAAAAATAAACATCGCAGGAAGGTTTTTTCTTTTAACAGGTACTTTTGGCACACTGGGATGGGCTCCCAGAATGCCACATGGGTGTTTTGGGGTGGGGGGCCTGGAGCTGATGGGGATTGGGCACTCTGATGGTGAATAAAAGCTGTTGGGGGATGATGCTGAGGGGATTGGGCACCTTGGCAAACAACTGGCATGGGACATGAAGACAATGGGGACTGGGTTCCTGTTGGCAAATGAACTCAGGAGGGCATGATAATGCTGACAGAGTTGGGCATCCCCAGCGTTGCTTTTCTTGGGACGCTGTGCGAGGTGGGCCGGCACAGCTGCCGCCATGTCTGATTGAAATGCTACACCAGAAAGGCACGCCGCAATGAGGTGGCGCCCATTGCAGCAGCTAAGACATTTTAAGTTGGTGGCACACTTTTGCACTGCTTTCATAGGCAGCGTGCAATCTAATTCATGCTACGAAGCCCAGCCCCAAAAAGCAGTGGCACCACTGGCCACAATATGACCGCACTTCCAAAACCTGATATTCTAAAGTTACCACAACATGTTTCTTGCACACGACAAGACAACATAAAAGGGGGGGAGAGAGTATTTGTGTTTTTACCACCCTAATATATGTACCTATCACAGAGTGTCTTTTTTGTTTGTGACCAAAATAAAGAATGTAGCCATCCACCTAGTGTGTAATGATGAACCCTGGGGAGACGAGTCTATAACTATCTTAACTAAAATAAATGAGACAGAGAGTGGGTTGCCAATCCTTCCTATGGAGCCGTGTACTAGTGACAAGGTTCAAGGGCTGGAGAGTGCCGCCAAGTAAGTGTCCTGTCCTGTCTGCTCTTTAAATATGAATATTTCCTCTAATGTGTATTGTTCGAGAAGGGCTGCGCTGCTGTGTAACTACTGCAGCCGCTAATGAACAACAGTCGGATCCTCTATTCCCGAGCAGGAGCCTCAAGTCAATCCTGTGCATAACAAACTCAAACAGTCACTGTAAAATAAAAGTTAATTTCAACTGGATCTCTTCTTGAATTTGGGGTGGGGGATGGCTAAGCACAGTGAATTTCTCCTCTTCTAAACAATTGACAAATGTCCTTCCAATTCACAGCCAATAGCTTTTTATGTGAGACATTAAGAGCAAGTAGGAGAAAAAAATAATCCCCATCCTGTAGCACCTGACCCCAAACAAAAATACATCAAGAGACCTGAGCACTTTGTATGCACAGCTTTTTGCAATTACTAGATAAAGCAAAATCCTTACTTTCTTACTTATAGATAAGCTGCATTTTCTTCCACTTGATGCATTTTTGTTTGGGATCAGGTACTACAGGACTGAGGATTAAAATAATCCTCAGTCCTGTAGTTCCCCTATTTGCTCTTCTGTTGCCTCTTTAAATATCAGTAACTCGTAATCTGCAACTGTGGGGTGGGGGCCAAGCAGTTCAATCATTCAGACAGGTGTCTAAAATATGGCTGCATCACTGAAAAGGAAGCGATTGGCTGCCTGATCTTCAAACCACAACATTTGGAAAGGAGTTTTATGTCATGTACTTATGGTTCCTATGCCCCTAATGTCAACAGTGCCAGCTAATCCAGTGGAAGGAGAAATCCTGCTGTTCTACACTGATGAGATACTATCTGTTAAACATTATTATGAGAACTACACCCAACCAGAAGGAAAAAAACTGCTAATTTGCTAAATACATAGAACAGTACTGTTCTGTGTGGGAAACCCACGTAATACTTTCGAAACATACATAAAGAGAAACAGAACCTTTCTCCCTGACAAGTAATGCTCAGTTCTGGTATTGAGCCACAAATAGCTGGCTGCAGCACACTGTGTGAGAACACCTGTAAGAGCTGCAGGATAGCTTATTAGCTGCATAGCAACTCCAGGGGAGTGCATACAAAAGCACCCCCTCAAGTCATGAACTGTGAAAGACAACGATCCTCTAACAAGTTGTGTGAAATAAAAGAGTTTGCCTGTAAAAAAAAAAAAAGAAGAAGAAAATCAAACTGAGACAAGGATGGCTCGAATGGTGTGTGGTGCCGCACTAGCAGACCTATGGGGGGGCAGGTTCCACAAATGTAGGCTCACACTTACAGGGTTATGGTCTGACAGCTAATAAAATAAAAGGTTATTATACTCAGTAGTCAGTAGTTGGAGGAAAAGTGGGTAGGAAAAGAATCTGATGTACTTAGTTTAATTAGTTTATTTTTCCAAGAATTACTCATTCCTCCCCCACTACAACTATGTTGTCTCTTGCTCACCCAATGCTAACTACAGTACAGATCTGAAAATCTCCCTCAAAGACACTCACCTCACTTTCTCTCAAAAAATGTTTGGATGCAATGAAGGGAGTTTCTAGATCTCTCTTGCTTTTTTTTTTTTTAATAAACAGGACTGCATGGACTTGGGGACTGTGAAGCCTTTCAACTAACTGTGCTCTTTATAAGCTAAAGCCATGTTTCTCTAAGGGGCTGCAGTGGGCATTGCCCTGCAGACCTATTGCATTGCAAAAGCACTACATAATTCCATGAATGCACAACATGATAAAGTGACAAAATAGTCACCTCCTCCTGGGAGCATTCCACACTCAGACTATTTCTTTATTTTCATTCTGCTATCGCACAGCGCTCACACTCTCTTTAGCATTCCCCCTTCAGCTCTCAGCCACAGTCCTCACTCACAACAATCAGTGAGGGTGTCTGTTCACTGTCCAGACTGCCATGTTCCTGAATTCACTTTAGAATTGAGTGGGTGAGCACAGCCTGTCTCCTTTTTGTGTTTGTTTGCTCACTTGCGCAAGAAACACCTTGGGGCAGTATCAAATTTCAGAGATGTGTCAGGGACTAGTCCAGTGCAGATCACTGCACAGTGGGCATGACCCTGGCACACCAATGAACGATGAAGCCCAGTGTGACAGCTGTTGGAATTTCATAGTGGTAGCTGGCCTTCACTTGAGAGAAATGAACTGCACCATTGAGACAGTGCACTTCATTCCTCTCATTTGCCTAGTGGCCATTATAACCCAAATCCCTCCCTCTGCTGCTGCTGTCATCCCACTCCCTCATTCCCCGGCTGACCTTCTGGCTGTAAATAAATCCCTCCCGCTTCCTCCCTCTGCTGCTGTCCTCCCCGCTCCCTTGTTCCCCCACTGAACATAGACGTTCATAATTTCACTACCAACCCTCTGAACAGCAGGAGGAAAAGCTGGTGCGAGAGAAGGGTTTGCAAGTACGAGCACAGCACTGGAGCTTGCAGGACAGAAAAGTAAGATCTGCTTTGATCGTGGTGGTAGGCAATTGTAGAAGAGAACAGAAGGAAACTGCCTGCAAAGTCCACTGCACGTAGGTATAGGAGTCGCTACAGACTCCCCATCAACCCAGGAGAAACCACCACAGAGGTCGCTGCCAGTCAGAGGCTGCTATTACTGAGACCCTGCTCCAACTGGACAGATCTTTCTAGTAGTGAAGTCTAAGGGCCTCGCTCTGGACACAGAGATGCAACTGCCCACTGTCACAGGACCATGATCACCACCTGCCTTGGTTAGCCCTGAGCATGCAGCCTGGCAGCATAATAGTCAGGTAGTCGGCATATTGTTGTGGCTGAGTCACCTGCATCCCAGTGCGGCCTCGGCTCTGTGAGTAGCCGGAGTGATAGTGGATCGATCGCAGAAGGCTGGAGGAGATGCTCTCTGGGACTCGGTACTACCCACTCCCATCACCGAGGCACGGATAGCCATTGTGTAATCGCCCCCAATCACAGCAAGACACAGGCACTGAGCTGGAGAAGATACGATCAGAACCCCTGACCACGGCACCAAACTGCTGTTGCCTCCCCGGCACCGTGACAGACACATCTTGAGACCCTCACTCTGAACCCTGGCGGGGGAGGCAGGCTTTCCTGCTCTGACCTGGCCAACTCCTCCATGGCTTTCCTGATGAAAAAGAAGTTTACATTCCACACCACTTTCACTCTTGAGGAGCTGACTGCTGTCCCCTTCGTCAATGCAGTGCTGTTCTGTAAGATCAGGCTGCTGGACGGCGGACACTTCACAGACTTCACAGATCTGTCATCCAGGTAAGGACTCTTACTACCCCCAGTCTGTGTATTCCTTCCTTTACTGCCCTCCTCCCCATACATTCCCTCCATGCAACCTCTTTGCCCACACAGTTAACACTACTACTGCATTAACCTGTGACAAACTAAAATGGTCTCTCATCGTCTCCCCAGCCCCCATCCCCACCTATCCTCTCGCACCCCACCTCCCCACACCCCGTGCCCCATAGTTGAAGGGCATAAATTAATGAAAAGAACTGCTGCGGAGCAGTGTTCAGAAAGGAGGAGAGGAGGCACTTTCTAACATGCCTCCTCCACCTTCCCTGCTTCATTGTGCCCATTTGCCTCCTCTTAAGCCCCATAGGGCGTGCAATATAAAAAAACTGCTGCCAGAGCAGCGATCAGGAAGGTGGGAGGAGGCACTTTCATACATGCCTCCTCCAACTCTCACTGGCTCACACCTTTCCCTGTCTTCACCCCTGTAGAGTAGGCTATAGCCTAAGCTCTGTATGGGCTAAGAGTTCTAGAACACCAGCAGGCAGTCTCAGTATAGCGGGGTTATGCTATTGGTAGGCTGCCCAGCACTCCAACTTGTTCCTCTGCTGCCACCACAAATAAACCCCCATCACTGCCCACACCATAACTAGGGCTCATGGAAGCCCCTCTTAGACCCAGGAAGGGTTTAAAATTTATTTTAACATAAATGCTGGCCTCAGAACATCGGGGCTAGCCCAGTACATTTTCTCCACCATTGCTCATGAGGTGGGGTCATAAGAAGGCCATGTTGAACATGTGGCAAAAAAACAAAAAAATTTATCAGCCTATGTTGCATTTTGCTAACACAGGCTCATAACTATAATACACCCCTGACGCATGCACCATGCAAGCAAACATTCGGCATTGACAAATGCTTGTTCACTTTAACATACAGCCTAGTGTTTTCAATACCCTGCTAGGTCTGTAGTTATTTATAAAAGAAAGCCACAATGTAATTAGCATAGTCCAGACGGCTTGACATTTCAGCTGTTGGCAAACTTTTCAGGCTTCCAAGCCCAAAGAGCCTCCCCCTCTCTTTACCAGTTCTATACATACAAGTGTTTAATTATTTCTTACTTCTTACTGCAGGGCTCTTTTCTAGAGTCTGCCCCAATGCTTGCAACATTCTTTATTTTGTATTTTAACTCCTTTTAAGGAGTGGACCTGATTGTGTAGCGAGCGGCTGCAGGGAGTGTTTACTGCTCCCATAGCAACAGCCCCCTCGCTATTTCAATAACTCTGCAGTGACCAGCTTGCTTATTTACACAATTCAACCAAGCGGTCCTGCTTTTTAAGAGCGCCATGGCTCTACTACAAAATTAACCAGCACAAATGTGTGAACTCTGGCTACACGAACATGCACACACTACCTGCATGATCGTGCTATTGTGCGAGTGTGCAATCGTGTGATCATTCACACATTTCTCCACATAGCGAGCGGAGACACTCAGCAGCTATACAATTAAAGAACTGCTTTTACAGGAGCCTTTTGTTTAATCCTTCATAAGTCTCTAAGTCTCTTTTCATTAGAGACTCAGCAATCTCTTTGGGGCTTACATAGTAATCCTACTCTGGCAGTTCGATATCCAAGAGAATTTCTACTTAAAGGGATAGTACATGAAAGAAAAAGGAACATGTCAGGTTGGTGACCATGACAGGAAAATAAGGATAGTTAGAAAGAAGAAGGTGATAGAACAGAGTAAAAAAGAAAGAAAATATTTATCTATTTTATACTTATGGATTCTCATCCTGCCACAGGGACCTTAGAAGTAAGACAAGGGAAGAAGAATGGAGACTGAGTAGAGTTTGCGGTGGCACAATAGGTAGGGAATATAGGCAAACTAGATGAGCCAAGAGGTCCTTATCTGCCAACAACTTCTGTGTTTCTATCTTTGATCCGAAGAAGGAATGTGGCACCAACATGAGCCTTGCACTTCAAGCTCCTGTAATAAAAAGGAAAGATCTTTACCTGTTTCTTTGTATTTTTTTTAACAGGGAAAAAGCCTAAGCTGGTACCAGAATGATTCAGGCACTTGAACTTCTCCACCAATTAGCATTTTGTTAGTGATTGCAACACTGAGAATGAGTGATTCAGCTACAGAGAGTGCACATTTGTAATAAATAAATACAGCACCTCCTGAGTGCCATTACAGGAATGAATATTATTGTGTGATGTGTAGAAATACAGGTCACGATCAGAAAATGAACAAAAAAGTTAGTGCATTGTTGAAAACCGCAGCTTATCTGAGTTAATCTAATTGAAAAAAATCAAGGGGCTCAGAGCTCTGAGAGTAACAGCAGCACTGGACCATTTTATTTTCTCTTTCTATTACAATATATTGTGTAATGCCACAAACAAACACACACACACACACACACAAAAAAAAATTAAAGAATACTAGCTCTTATAGTACCCCAGACCCTACCCACTTGGTGAAAAAAGGCCCCCCTGGTCCAACTCCTCAGATGGCAGCCAGCAAAACTCCTCCACTCACCTCCTTGACTGGAAGCTGTCCGAAGCCTGATCATAATGTACAGTATCAGTCTTAGCATTACATCAGACGTTTAATTTCCCACTACTTAAAGAATATTCACTGCCAGGGCAGCAATGTTAAGTATAAATAACCCAAGCTTTCAGGGTGTCAGCTGTACTATCTCATCTCACAACCAGATAAGTGGTGCCTTGTAACTCCTAACCAAAATGGGAGCTCATAAGGCACCTCTGGGCACCCTCTGAGTACCCATTTTGGGTGGGAGGTACAAGATACCAGTTATGTGTTTGTGAGGAAGGGTGGTCCAGATGACAACCTGAAAATGTGGAGTCATTTAGACTTACCATATGAATCATAGGCAAATGACTTAGAAATAGTATTTGTTTTAACCCAAGAAGCTGATTATTACAAATGAAGACATACTCCCCATCTCTCTATCCACTGACTGCATTTTGTTCTAAATACAGTGCTTAGTAAACCAGTGGTACTGTTTTAGTTTCACTTCTGATTTCTCTGAGCCTATAAAATGACCTGTTTGTAATTTATTGAATACCTGGAACAGACAAAGTAAAAATGCTTACAGTCTATGTAAGCAAAGTAGAAGGGATCCATAGGGGTATGTGAGTTGAACTTAGAATTGAGGTATTTATAATCCAGCTAACAGAGATATGAAATCCCAGACATCTTGATTACCCAGAATGTACAGAGTTATGGTCATTTTCAACTCTAACTCTTCATTTCCAGTCTTTTTGCCATTTGTTTGTGATCCTAATGTTATTTTAATGTAGTTTTTAAAGAACTATAATTACTAGTGAGCATTTTAACGCTCAGATAACCAGTTTGTAAAATACATTACAACTGCCTGGTTGTAATTATGCATTACAACTGGGAGGTTATAATCATTCTGTCAATTAAGCTCATGCTCTGAATGGAGTGTGCACTAGTCACACAACTGCTACAGTAATCAAAAAGCTCACTAGTAATTACAAAAAACAAGACATGGGGGTGCCGTGGAGCCTGAGTATGGAGGACATATTCCAGTAGAGCTTCATACAGCAGAGGTAATTTTGACTTCTAAATTACATTATTTGGGGACAAAAGATTTAAAATTCTCTAAAGGGTGACTAAATACTCCCTTTCTGCAATGGGAAATCCTAAGAGAGATAAGTTGGCTGCAGAGGATCTAAGTCCAAAAATATCCCTGTACTTCAGCAGCACAATCAACACAAGGCCGTGACCATGAGGAAGCTGAGTCAGGTGAGGAGACACTACAGTCGCTGGGACACAAAATAAACCAACAGATTACCTCAGTCGCTGGACTGGCTGACATGTTGACAACCTAACAAACAGGGTGCAACAGTATAGAGACAAACCTGGGTCGGTTACCCTGGCGTCCTCAGAGCTACAAAGAGCCAGACTCAGCTAGTCGAGCGGATCAACGATAATCAGAGAAAATACACACCTTAAGACCAGCTTGAGAGCCTTGAAAACCAGGCCCAAGCTTCTAACCTCCATCTTCTTGAGGTACCAGAGTGAGCAGAAGGAGACCATTTGCTCCTTTTCATGCAGGAATGGATGACACTGCAGCTGGGTGAAGAGGTGTCCTCGTTGGTTCAACAATTTCAGAAGGCGTACAGGGTGACACTGCGGGGCCATTCAGATAATCCAGAGGCACTGCATACTGTGCTGATTGTGATCAATGGAGTTGGATCTCAGGACTTGCTGCTTGCACAGGCCAGACATAAGCGAGTACTGTTGTGTGAAGGCCAAAAGGTGATGATGTTCCCAGACATCGGGTATGCCACCCAATAGAAAAGAAAAAAGTTCGATGGATTCAGGGCGATGCTCCGTGAAATCGGGATACAGCATGGAATGATATTCCCTGCATGATTGAGGATCACATATAGTGGAAAGATTTTTCTCTTTTCAGATCCTGATGATGCTCTCAAATGGTGCCAGAAGCATGTGATCCAGCCAAAAAAGGGGAGAAGAGGAGGACTCCTCGGAAGAGGAAGCTATCTGAATTTCTTGTTTCAGGACTTGAAATCAGTTTCCTTGTCATAGAAATTGAGGAGGGGGAGTAGTTTAAAATAACCTAAAAAAGTCAGTCTTTAGACCTAATTAACCTCTTAAGGGCTTAAGAATGTGAAATTTTAAAAGTTGCATATACCTTTGTGCCCTCATTAAAACAACAATATCAAACATGTGCCTAATAGGTTGTATTATCATATTAGTTAAACCTAATATTAGGGAGGTTAAATGTTACTTAAATGGGTAGTTATTTTGATACTTCTTTATGTTCCTTAGATTCTCTAACAGATGTTATGGACTCTACTAATCAGTTTAGCACTTTTATGTGCCAAGACTCATCGGTTAAGCATGGTGGTGAACTTCAATTTCTAAGAAACAAAGTTCTAATTACTGGAATGCTGTTTTTGTTTTTTTTCCATTTACCGAATCAGACCAGAGCTTACATTCTCATCCAATTTAGACATTACTGCCTTCTTGTAAAGACAGAATTGCTCATTATCATTCTTCAGAAAAGGGAAAAGAAGAAGTGGGGGAAGTGATCCTTGTGCCCATGGACCCCCAAAGATAACAAAAAAGGAAGAAAAAAAAAGGGAACAAAAAGAAAAAGGAGAGAAAGGAGTGTGAATAGGCAAGAGAGCAGTCACTCATACTTTAATTTTCTATTTTTCCCTCAAATTTTTAAGTAGCGGATCCCATATTTTCCTAAAATTTTTACATTCAGAGTTTTGCATATAAAAAATTCTTTCAAGATTTCCACAATCTATAACTAAATTGATCCAATTCGTAAAGGTAGGTGGAACCTGTGATTTCCAGTTTTGCTAAATTATTTTTTTTTGCATTGATTAATGATATATTTAATAACTTCCCCTTATCTGTATCTTCTGAAGATCTAATCTCAGGTTGCCAGACATATCCACTTTCAAAGAAAATTATTCCAGAATCAAAAGGAAAACTCAGGCCCAAGTTCTTTGAAGTACATGCTAATATTTCTTTCCAGAAATCCCCCAATCATGGGCAAGGTGTCAGCGTGGCTCAGTTGGTAGCACATCCGCCTCTGGACCAGAAGGTTGTGGGTTCTCGTCCCACACCGGGATTGGACTTGCAACTAAAAATTGCTGGCATCTGAGTGCAGTATTGGGGGGTGCTGTACTGCTGGGGTGTGCCGTCCTTCGGATGAGACGTTAAACCGAGGTCCCTTCTACCCATCCCGGTGTTGTCCTGGTGGGTGTCCAGGTGGAAGTAAAAGAACCCAGGGCACTCTTACGCAAAGTAGGGAACATTCCGGTGTCCTGGCCAACATTCCCTTCCATAAACTGGTTCATGCAATTTTTCCAGGCTGTGTGTGGGTGATGATGTGCGATATGGCATACCACATTCAGTCACTTCACTACCAGTCTAGCATTGCTTGTAAAGTGCTTTGGATATATGAAAGCGCTATATAAATGCTGATTCTTCTTCTTCTTCAAGTAACAAACATATGTAAAAGAGATCCAGAACACTTTTTACACCTCTAACATTTATCAGAAAGTTGTACATTAAATTTATTCAATTTCCTTGGAGTTAAATAAGTTCTATGATGAATGTTATACTGGATTTGTTTCAGCTTACTGTTTTTGATAACTAAAGCAGATTTTTTGTAATTATCTGCCATTTTTGACTTGTTAGATTTGAGCCTATATCCTTTCTCCATTTAGAAAAAAGTTGTTCCGAGCATAGCATATTCCTATTTTGACACATTTTATATAAACTACCTATTAATTTCTTATCATGTTTTAGCTTAAATAATTGTTCAATGAGGAGCTCTCGGGTTGATCCATTGTTCCTCTTTTATTTCTCATTATGTACTGTACCTAAACTGTAACTATATCAAGAAATAACCTTCTTCTAATTTATATTTCTCCTTAAAGATAGAGTAGTCCATAAGAATACCCTGATGGAAAAAAATATCTATTCGATAGACCCCCCTTTTCTCTAGGTCACATATCAATTTATTCCCTTTAAGATTTCTTTAAGATTTCTTTCCAACTTATGATCCTATGGGCTTCTGTCCAAGTTTTCAATTATAATTTAGTGGTCTGCAGCAATAACATCAAATTTGCCTTGTTTTCTGGACTTGATAATAGATTTCTTATACACCTACTTCTTGACTTATTTTCTTCTAAATCTAACCAACTAGGTTTCTCTGTATACAAAGAAAGGTTTATTTGAGCTAATTGAGCTGCAAAAAATACCATTTGAAATTTGGTAAACAAGACCTTCATTATCCGATGGAGCATATCATTTCTTCAGACTAATCCTGGGGCCCTGCCCTCCAAACAAAATGTATTTTTCTGACTCTAATTTTTTAATATTTTATCCAGAATCCATAAGGGTAGAGATTGAAAAGGAAGAGTAACTTGGTAATAAATTCATCTTGACTACATTCACTCTTCCAATAGCTGTTAGGGGTAATAAAACCCATCTTTTTAAATCAGATGAAATTTTTTTTTGTATTAATGGATTGTAATTGGCATTATACAGCTCCTCCTTATTTTGTGTAATCCATATCCCCCAATTTTTTTTTTTTACCTCTAGATTTATCTGTAAGTTAAACTCTGCTAATGGAAAATTTGGACTAATTGGAAGGACCTCAGTTTTAGCAATATTAATTTTATAACTAGAGGTCTTTAAAAATGTTTCTACAGTCCTCATTACATACGGGTATGAGTGCAAGATATCTTCCAAATATAGTAAAACGTCGTCTGCATACAGTGAAATTATCTGCCTACAACTCTCCACACATAAGCCAACAATTTCACTGTTCTATTTAATGGCTTGTGCCAATGGTTTGATATAAATGTCAAAAAGCAGTGGTGAAAGTGGGCACCCTGCCTTGTACCCCTACTCAATTGGTCTGGATGTGAAATCTGGTCATTAGTCTTTATACAGGCCATCAGATTTTTATATATTTGCTTTATAGCATTAATGAAACCCATCCCAAATCCACATTTTTGCAAAGTAAAACAGAGGTAATCCCACCCCACCCTGTCAAAAGCCTTTTGGCATCTAGCGCTACTAAGGCAGCATTTTGTGAATTTGGTATTTCCATTATATTCATTGTGCATCTTATATTATCCATTAACTTCCTTTCATGAATAAAACCAGTTTGATCTATATGTATAATCTTATTGATGATTTTAGAAAGTCTTTTTGCTAATATTCTGGCAAGAATCTTATAGTTGGAATTTAAAGTGAGATGGGTCTATAAGAAACACGTTTCTAAGCGAGTTTATTTTGTTTTAACAGAAGAGTGATATTTGCCTGAAAGAAGGATGGGAGATCACCTCCACTTAATATATCATTAAACAAACGGAGCAATATCTCGCTAAAGAATCTCTAAATGTCTTATAAAATTTGTTCCCAAAGCCATCAGGTCCCACAGCTTTATTATTAGCTAATTCAGAAATAGTTTCCATTATCTCATGTACAGTAATCGGTTCTTCCAAGTCCTTCTGATCGTGTTCTGTTTGTCTATTAAGTTCTAACCCTCTAAAAATTTTTCATACTCATCTCTATCCACCTTATTTTCTTGTGTATATAATTTAACAAAATATTTAATAAAAATATCATTGATTTGTATTGGGCCTGAAATTTCCTGACCATTTCATTTTCTATTACATCTATAGTTTTTGTGTTCTTTCTTCTTGCAACTGAAAGGCCAGAAGCCTATCAGCTTTTCCCCAGAAAATAGTACTTTGCCCTGGATCAGCCAAGGCACCCTTTGCTTTATTTTCTACTAAGTTCTTGATTCTATCTCTTAAAGAAAGAACCCTATACAGGGCCTGCCCTGTCAATAGATAGTAAGATTCTGCCTTGGCCAATTCCCTTTCAAGGTTTCCAGTAAACACTGTTTCGATTTTATTTTAAAGAAAAAATATGTGATGCATGAACCCTTAAACATGCCTTTAATGCATCTTATATTACATAAAATTTAATCTCTGCATCATTATTATCCTTTAGAAAATTCCCAATATCTCCTTAATCATTGTTATAAATGCATCATCATCAAGCAAAACATTTTTAAATCTCCATTGCCTTTGAAACCTGTTGATTTTAGATTGAATCAGCTGGTCCTTAACATCAAAAAAATGGTCTCTATGACCTTTGGCATGGCAAAAGCTCTCTAGGATTGGCAGTCCACTCTCCTTCCATACACTAGATGGGTCCACCATTGAGAATGTACTATCCTTCAAGTACTTTGGTCTAGCTTGACAACCACCTTGACTTCTCTGAACACGTTAATGCCATATTGAAAAAACTCCACCCTGGTTCCATGTCCATAAGGGCGATTTTTTCTATGGAACTCACACAATAGCGAGTACATTTCATCAAAAGAAAATTGGCCCATAACCTACAAAATGATCACCAATATGGCAACCAGATGGACATTCAAATTAAGATTTAAGCCCCACAACCCCCAAATTATTAATAATCAACTCTGGGGAACAGACACTGGGAAAGGGGAATACACAGGAGAGAGATGACAGCATGTAGAGGTACCACGATTAGGGCACCATCAGTCCAGGAACACAGTGAGTAAAAAACAATTGTAACAGCCAAAACATTCAGAAAAAGTTTTACCTACTGACAGTCCCAAACCCGGGACCATCACTATGGCAGTCCATGACCCTATCCAGCATGCCAGGTGGACAGCTACAGCAGTAGCAGGCCTCATTGCTGTACTTCACCAGCAACAGTACAGCTCCCCTGTCGTTCGCTGTCATCATTGCAGCCTCCCCCAGTAGCTATCCCTACCATCACTATGTACCCAGCTATCCCATCGAATATTGCAAATTGAGTCACTCATATTTGAGTCGCTCATTTGCAGTCGCCCATTTGATAGTATACCCTTCACCCTAAATTGGGAGCATTGTACCGCCACTGCAGCTGCATCCTGCTCCCAGCCCATAAAGCTGTCATACAGAAAATGATTCTCCCCATATTCCACTATGGCGACATAGTCTACAGCTCTGCCTCCAAATCTACCCTTCCCAGACTGGACTCTCTCTCTCTTTAACTCATCCTGTCACTTTGCTTTTGACAGCCCTACACATACTTATCACTGTACACTTTATACGTCCCTCTCCTTTCTCCTCCCTTGAAGCCAGGTGAATGGCACACTGCTCCTCATTTATTGCTAAGTATTGTTGGCTCCCTCCTTTCCTACCTATCCTCTACCCTCTCCCTGCCTCGCCCCAACTCCTATGTCCTCCATGGCTCCCATTCCCACTCCTTGCACTCCTCCCAGATCATCCACTGCTGGCCAGTCTACATTCTTCTACCACTTCCCTAAGCTCTCAAACTCCTTCCCTCTCCAAAACATTCAGCCACCACTCCCTACTCTTTATCATCCCTCCTGCATAGCCTCTCCTCACACACTTGCAACTGTAACCTGTAACTTCACCTAATTTCTTCCTATATCCAATCTATCTCCTCCCCATCTCTTACCCTCCATCCTTTCTCTATCCACCCTCTCTCACTGTTCCTCCTCCTCCTCCTCTACAACCCCATCCCATTCCCTCTATTTCACTAACCCCTCTCTCTGCCCACCTTTCCCTACTCCACCCCTTCTTCTCTCCTTTCCTCCTCCACCTCCTACATAACCCTCTCCTTATTCCTAATACTTCCACTCATTCATCTCTCCCTCCCACACCAAGCCCTTATCTCTTAGTCCTTAACACGTAACTCTGTTTCTATGTTCCCCTTCAAACCTGCTTTTTCCTCCCTTCCCCTCAGCCTCTATTGTAACATGTATTGTTCTACTATTAGCTGCTGCTGGCACACATTTGGTTTGCAGCTATAATTTTCAATGCAGTGTTGCATGGTTTACGAGATCTCACACTGTTGATCTATGTATTCATTTGCATGGGTTAAATCCATGTACACAATTTACTGTACCTAGTTGCTTTCATATTTCTCTGCTGTTTACAGTTGAAACACATTGTTTTTGACTCTATGTATTTTCAAGTGTACTTCTCTTTCCCTTCCCCCCAAGATGTGTCTGGAAATGAGCTCTTGTTGGTTCAGTATGTCTTTCCTGGTGAAACTTTTAATTAATTAAATAACTAAATATGTTTTCTAGGTACTGTACCTCCTATGCTGCACCCCATGAGTTTTTTCTTTTCTCGATAATAACCCTTGCCAAATCTGTAATTTTATTTCTAAGGCAAATGTAACAGCCATTTTTTTTTCTTGAGCACAATCTAAATTAAAAGATTTATTATAAATTACTCAGATGTCGGTGGAGCTAGAAGGTTTTACCACCAAATAAAATGAGGCATCAGCTGTTTGACCTGTGGTCCTTCACTGACCTCGGTTTCTGACAACACAGCATGCCGCTGTCGGGAGGTCGGGATTAGGAGGAACCACATTGGTCAGGTATGGTGGGGCACCTTGGTTACGTCGGAGGGAAGCAGGATTGAGGTTGTTAGGTGCAGAAGACGCCCTAGGTTTCGACAGGTCCTTGAGAGAAGCCAGACATGTGTGGTTCCCATCCTCAGGGCCCTCACCAGACCAAGTGGACAAGCAGTGAGAGGGGCTGCTCAACCCACCAATCTCCTGAGGGCAGTGCTCTGCAATGCCAGATTGATCAGAAACAAGATCGCTATTATCACGGACTTGATTTCTTCAGTCAATCTGGCTTGCATTATGGAGACCTGGTATGGGGATGATGCTGGCCCGGTCTTAGAGGCCGCCGTCCCTCTTGGGTACACTGTAGTGTACTGCCCCAGAGTGGAATGCAGGAGTGAGGGAGTGGCCATTTGATTTAGATCCAAGCTGGGCTTCTCCATGCACCAAGTGAGAACACCAGGTTCCTTTGAATGTGTAGCAGTCCACGGGGGTCCTGGCACAGGCTGCAGGATTCTCCTGATTTATCACCCCCCTGGGGTAGCAGGAGGATTCCTACAGGAGGTAGCCAACTTCGTCATCGGTGAAACACTGGAATCCCCCAGATCTTTAGTTCTGGGGGATTTCAATGTTTGGGCCAATGACGAATCTTCAAGGCTAGGTTATAATCTCCTCCAGTTGATGTCATCACTGGGCCTGACACAAGAAGTTTCTTCCGTGACCCACCAGGGTGGCCACATGTTGGATCAGGTCTCCTCATTTGGGCTTGAGATAAATAATCTCAAGATTGATCGTGTCACTTGGTCCAATCATTGCACTGTGGAGTTCCAGTTTGGGGCTCCCCTGAGAGCCCTCTCCCTGCAGAGATAGTTAGGTACCACCATTTGAGGGGTTTGACCCCGGAGGGATTTCTGGCGGTATTTGATCTGTCTAGTGTGGGTAGTGCATACGCAGGGGGGGTACGGTTGAGGCAGTCGTCACCTATACTAAAGCGATGTCTGACGCACTCAACTCCCTCACACCAGTCTGTGTATGACCCAGATCTTCCCACTTGAGGTCTCCATGGTTTGATAGGGAGCTCAAGACGATGAATATTAGGGGTCGGAGGTTAGAGCGTTGCTGGCATAAGACCTGGCTGGAAATGGACAGATTGGCCCAGGGCACTCACTATTGTGAGTACCAGGGGCAATCAACCATAAGAAGGCAGATTTCCTGTCCAGGGAGACTGCTTCTGGGAAGAATCGACCAGCTATGCTGTTTCAAACTGTGGACAGGCTGTTACATCCAGCCTGCCTCCAGCTGAAAGCAACTTTTTCACATGCTTTATGGGATGAGTTTGCTTGATTCTTCTCGGGCACGGTGTCCACTGTCCATTACAGAATTCCATCAGTGAGCCACATTGTGACCAACAGCAGTCGCCTTGGGTGTCCGGAGAGCATGCCACCTGATTGGGGGGAGTTTAAACCAGTGGAAGTGGCTGAGGTCATTGGGGCTGTTTCCAAGCTGAAGCACACATATTGTGAACTGGACCTGGTGCCAACACATTTCTTGATGGGATGCGTTGACTTCATTGGCCTGGTGTTTGCCTTGATTGTTGGGTGCTCTTTGACAGAAGGGGTTTACCCAGATGCCTTGAAAGAGGTGATGGTGAAACCCCTTCTGAAGAAACCAACTTTAGACCCTGACGTCAAGGTGAATTACAGTCCCATCTCCAACCTCCCATTTTTAGGGAAAGTTGTTGAGAAGGTTGTGGTGCAACAGCTTGAGGAGCACCTCATAGCCTTTGATCTATACGAGGCCCTCCAGTCTGGGTTTCGGGTGAGGCATAGCATGGAAACTGCACTAGTTCGGGTGCACAATGACCTCCTCAGGGTGAGAGATTGAGGAGAGGGGACAATTCTCATTCTCCTTGATCTCTCCTCAGCTTTTGACACGGTAGACCACTGTGTGTTGCTTGACCACCTGAGGGAATTTTGTGGACTCTCCGGCACTGTCATCTGCTGGTTTGAGTCCTATCTCACAAACAGGAGGCAACGGGTAGTGATGGGAAATTTCTCCTCCTCCCCTAGCCTCCTGTCTTGTGGAGTCCCTCATGGTTCGGTCTGTTGTTTGCTGTGTATATGCTACCCCTGGGTTAGATCATTAGAAAGTACAGCCTGGGTTTTCATTGCTATGCTGATGACACCCAGCTGTACCTTTCCTTTATCCCTGGAACATCTGGCACAGTGGAACTGCTAAATAACTGCTTTGCTGAGATCAGTACTGGATAGCCTCAGCTGGTTGTGACTTTACCCTGATAAGATGGACGTACTGGTGATGGAGTCAAACAGAAGGTGTGATAGGGTGGCCTCAGGTACAGGGACAGATTTATTCCTGGGTTATGTGTCATTGAAGGCATCCTCTAGGGTGCGCGATCTTGGCATTATCCTCGGCAGTGGTCTGACATTTTAAGCTCAGGTGTCATCCATTGTCCAGACCAGCTTTTTTCATCTGAAGAATATTGCCAGGATCAAACCCCTAGTTCTTCCCATGGACATCCCCACCTTGGTACATGCATCTGTGATGTCCAGGCTTAATTACTGTAATGCGCTCTACCTTGGAGTCTCTGGAGGCACCCTTCACTGGCTGCAGCTGGTGCAGAATGCGCTGCCAGGCTGCTGAGTGGGACAGTCAAAATACTGTCATGTCACCCCAGTGCTGCGTGAACTGCACTGCTGCCGGGTCAGGTGAAGGATCCTCTTTAAGGTGGGCTTGCTCACTTTTAAGGCCCTACATGGACTGGGCCCTGGCTACCTGTTGGACCTTCTTACAGTTGTTGCCTCAGTCCGCTCACTCTTATCCTCCTTGAGGGGCCTTCTCACAATTTCCAGGACGAGGTTAAAAACTGCCAGTGACAGAGCATTTAGTGTCCTCGGCCCTGTCCTGTGGAATTCGCTTCCGCTGGCTGTTCAGAAGGCCCCTTCAGTTGAGGATTTAAGGTCTGCCTCAAGACTTTCCTGTTCAGCCAGGCTTTCCCGGACACTTTGTTTTAAAATAAGTGGTCCATGACTGCCCCAGTACCTGTTATAGTTCAGGCCCCTGTTTGGGGGGTCTGTTTTACACTATCGCTGGAATTTATTTATTGTTATATGTATTTTACTGTGTTTATTTACTTAATGTGTTTGTTATGTTTTAATGCATGGTGCCAAGAACTTCCAGGATTAGGGCACCATAAAATAAAATTGGCCTTACCTTGCCGGAATCTATTATAGTTAAACAGGGGGTAAAATATTTTGACCAGTTTCATAATTTTGTTGCACTGCTGCTTGATTGTTAGAGCTGGAAGATGTTTCTGCTCTAGAACTACTGTGCATGTGCTCTTTTCCTCTGTCTGAAAACTGATTTCAGTTTCCTGCTTCCACCTGTCCAATGATGAGTCATCTAGACAGGACTGCCAATATGAGTCCTTCAAAGGGTCTTTCCAAAATAAGCTTCCAACTGTGGTTTTACAAATACTTAGCAAATGCCTAATATCTATTCATTTTCAAAGCGGATCGCAAACACTGTAACACATCTATGCAGTTATCAAATTATTAAGACACAGCCTAAGAAATACTCAGCATAACCATTAACCAAACATTTGTTAACAATTAACTTCTACAGTACTACTTACATGAAAAGTAAATGCTTGTTTGAGAGAAATATTGCAGACAGTTTGAGAATTGTTTGGTAAGAACAAGATTACTTCTGAAAAAGTGAGGTACTCACCGCCAAAGGACCAGCCCACAAACAGGAATATTGATTCACACTCTGAAGTTTAATATTGGACATTAAAGTGCAAACAATTCCACAATGCGCAGATCCCCACAGGGAGGTGTCACCTGATGCATTTCACGTCCAAATTATGCTTTATTAAAGCCATTTGGATGTGACATGCATCAGGTGATACACTTCCCTGATGGGGGTCTACACCCATTGTGGAATTGTTTGCACCTTTATATCTAACATTAAACTTCAGAGTGTGAATCAATATTCCATTTTGTATCTTTTGGTGGTGAGTGCCCAGCTTTTTCAGATGTAATCTTGTGCATACTTTTGCTGTGAGCACCAGCTCCAAGTGTGGCTTTTTCCTTTGTGTTGCAGACTGTTTGGTAAGACTGACCAAATGTTAACAAACTGTATTGTTTGCCTTGGGTAGCCCTGGCTACTTGGCGAGAGCTACAGGTTGTTTTTCAGTAGTTGTTTCTTATATTTTTTTAACTTCCTTAGTAGCAATATCATGAATAGTACAACATTTTCATTATATGGTCCCAAGTAATGAATACCCCTTTATTTCTGGCATTCTGTAATTAACATTTGGGTTGTGCATACCCCAACTGCCTTGCTTTTACCGCAGCATTAGTAGCGCACATGCCAGCCCTGTTCTGAGACTGTGTGCTGCACTGGAATATCAGTCACAACATCCTATCTCCTGTTTGAGTTTTTAAAACAATACTGACATTTGACTATAGTACCATAACTCCTATTGCAGCAGAGCATAAAGAAATGAGAAATAAATAAAAGCTTAGCATTTTAACAACTGGGCACTGCTGGAGGACCTTGAGGGTCCAACTGTCACTTTTATTACTTGTTTTGCAGCGATTACACAGCAGTTCTGTGGCAGCTTACACAGATAAATGACACCATATGTGGCACTCATGTCTGCCTTTTCCTGCAGTAGCAAATGTATAATGAAGGCCCAATAAAATATCATAATGCATTTTTATGGTCCTTAATGCAAACTAGAAAAACAAATACAGATGTGACAATCACCCCCTCCAAGAAATTAAAATGCTACTACTAATAATAGCAAATGCAGAGAAAAAAACTTCACAATAGAGGATGTTTCCTCCCAAGGCTTGTAAAACAAATGGATTTTGTTTCTGCCTGAGTTTATTGCCCATAACATTACCATAAGGAGAAATAACTGGCTGCCTTTTTAAAATTCAATTTGTCCTCTGATTTCAGGGGCAAACTGTTTTGTCTGTCTCAAGCGTATAACAAGACAGTTTAAAAGGTTCGGGGCAAATTAGACAAAAAGAAATGTGTGGCAATCCTCATGGAAACTTTCTGGCAATGAGGACTGTGACTGATGTTTTGCACAGATGGTTGCTGAAATTCACAAGTTGTTAGCCAAAAAATGTGCCTTCTCTGTATGTATACACATACACACACACACACACACACACACACACACACACACACACACACTTATTCAGCAGGACTGTCATAGATTCATATGAACATACAAAAGGCCAGCAGAGGAAGGCTTGAAGGTCTATCAAGTCTGCTCGATGCAGAACTCACACATATGCTGCATGCTGTGCCACCCTCTCCCCATCTCCCTAACTCTCCCTTCAATCTATTCCATCTTCTTTTAAACCCCCAACTGTACTGTGATTTACTACCCCTCTGGCAGTGCATTCCTCCTGCCACCACCCTCTCAGTGAAGAAGTGCCTCATGGCCTCCTACCAGTATCTCCTCCTTGCTAATTTGTAGCTGTGTCCTCTGGTATTTCTGTTCCCACTTTTGCAAAAAAGATCCCCTCTATCAACCTTGTTAATGCTTTTAAGGTAGTTGAAGGTCTTGATCATGCCATCTTTCTCTTCTCTCCTCTAGTGAATACATACCCAGGTTCACCAGCCTCTGTTTATAAGTTCCTTAAGTTTTATCAGTACACCATGTGTTGTACTGCTATACTGTGTATTTTGGTTTGTCTTACCGTGACAAGGTACCTTTGTAAATGAGCCTATGGCTCAAAGGTTTTCCAAACTGCTGTTTAAATAAAATAAAAAATAAAATAAATAAAATATGGATATCCTGCTGCATCTGAATCATCTTGGTAGCCCTCTTCTGTACTGCCTCCATCTGATTTATATCTTTCTTAAGGTAGGAATTCCAGTGATGCACACTATAGTCCAGATGGACCTGTGCAGAGGCAGAATGACCCTTTTTTATTGCTCCTGCTGGATAACACCCCTTGATATGCAAGCCATCATCCTGTTCATTTTCCCAGCTGCTTCATTGCATTGCTTTACAGTTTAAGGTCTCTTATAATGCTATCCCCAGGTCTTCTTCCTCCTCTGAAACTGTGACCTTCACCCCCACCATGACAGTATTTGGTACTGGGGTTCTTATGCCAAGTTGCATTACCTTGCACGTTTTAGCATTAAACCCTGATTGCCAGATTCCAAACCACATTTTTCAACCTTGCTAGGTCCTCCCTTAAATCCCGTATGCCCTCCTCAGTGTCCACCCTTCTTCAGAGCTTGGTATCGTCCATAAAAAGTCATATCTTGCCTTTGTTGCCACCCCCAATGTTACTGGAAAGGAACAGATTCTTTCAATAAACATTGCATCCAGGGAAGTCCTGCCTCTGAGGCCCCACTGCCTTGATGCAGACATTATGATTAGGCCTGCCTCCCTGGCAGGGCTTTAACTTCTACAGCAAAAGAGTTAACTTCACTGCTGTGTCAACTCCTGTGGCATAGTGGACAGACCCACAACCTGAAAACAAAAGACTGTAAGTTCAAATCCGGACAAGATCCCTTCAGTTTTGTCAGAATTTCACTAGAGTTGTGATCCATAGTAATGGAGAGTTAGAATAAGTAAATATATAGGAAAACAGACTTAAATTTGAGAAAGAATAAGTGTAACAGTAAAGTGCTGCCTCAGAGGCTAGGATGCCCTGGCAGGCAACTTCCATTAAAATAATCTGTCCCTAGCATGTCATTGGTGAACACACTGAACAGGATTAGACCCAGTACTGACTCCTATAGGAAATAAGATAAAAAAAATAACAGAATGCACTGGGCTGACAAAACACCCAACACAGCATGATGATGCAGCGGGCCACATTGAAGGGCACTGGTTCCAAAACTGTGTGTCTATTGGGACAGTGCTACACATGGACAAGGCTTCCTGTTATGCCATTGATAAGTGTTGTACATCTGGTTCCATGAGCAATGCTGCCCCACAAATTACTTACTGCCCCACTATAACCAGGTTTATGCCCCCCATGGTAGTTGATCTCCACATCCCCATGATCAGGCATGTTATGACATAGAGCAAGGGAGATTGTGGTGCTTCATTGAAATGAATGGGGATTTTTTACTATTATTTTATGTTATTGTAGTGAGTTGTATTAATGAAGGTTACCACTCAACTAACAAGGGTCTTGTATAGTAGAACAGTGGCCTTCATTAATCTTCAAACTCATCATTATTATGCATAAAATAGTAATAAAAAATAACCCATCATTTCAAAGTGGCATGCCCCAGTACTCTGCCCATGGACATCATCTCTTAAAGACTCCTGTCTATGGCTCCCCTTAGTACTCAGGTAAGAGACTCTTGACTTACATCTATACTTGGTGGGTTATCTGTAACAGAATGGCAGCACCTGCTACAGAGTGTATGGAGGGGTGGGGAGACTGGCCATGTGGATGGGTTCCAAGTTATTGCTACTTTTGTGTTTGCCCCTTAAAGTCTGTTTGTGTGGAAGCATTCAAAACTATGAAGAGAAAATTGTAGGAGTACAGGCCAGACAGAAGTGATTAAGTAGTTCTGTGGGTAAGTGTGTGCATGGGGGGGAGAATCACATGTGTTTCCAATGGTATGTGTGCTATAGTTCACCTGTGCAGATGAGATGAGGGGGACAAGAAAACTAAAAAGTATATAAATGGCTATAAGCATGCCATATGTGTGCAAATATGTGCAGATTTGTATTGAAGTACAAGCGAGTTGTATGTATGCAGGCAGTATACCATAGTGGTTAAGAGCACTGAACTGCAAACCTGAGACCTGAATAACTGAGTTTAAATCTCATCAACCCCACTTGTACACTGTGTGATCCTGAGCAAGTCACTTAACATTTATCTGTGCAGTTATCAGACACACTTGCTTTTGGATGCATGCCACATGCAAGCAATCTGTTCCAATTTAACATAAAAATCATGCTTGCCATACTTGCTTGCTGCATGCATGCCACATGCATTCAGTCGGTTCAAATTTAACATAAAAATCATGCTTGCTGCATG
Organism: Neoceratodus forsteri; assembly: GCA_016271365.2. Taxonomy (NCBI): domain Eukaryota; kingdom Metazoa; phylum Chordata; order Ceratodontiformes; family Ceratodontidae; genus Neoceratodus; species Neoceratodus forsteri. Next base: position 601,050,353 of record CM057456.1, on the reverse strand, counting down.
CATGTCACATGTGTAGTTTTATGTGCACAGCATGCAAACATTTTATGTAATTACTGTATTTCTGTAAGAGGTGTAGGTCTGCCAAAACGTCACAGAAGATTACTCTAAAGATTTAGTGGTGACAACAATGCAGCATCTCACAGTGTGGGCTACTGGTTCCAAAAATTGGGTGCCCATTCATTTGGGACAGTTCCACATATGGTCAAGGCCTCCTGTTATGCCATGGAGAAGTTAGTACACACTGGTTTCATGGGTAATGTTGCCTCAAAAGTATTTATTCAGCCTGTGTAGACCTGCCAAAATTCACAAAACATTAATTGAAGAAGACTGAGTGAAGACAACAGTGCAGCATCCTCACTGTGTGTGTGTGTGTGTGTGTGTCTGTGTGTGTGTAGGCTACTGGATCCTAAAAATGAATATACACAGAACTCCCCCTCCACCTCATCATTTTCCTCTGTCTTTTGGACAGTGGGAAGTGTAAGATATTCATTGTCCACAAACTGTCAGAAAAGGGCTTTGGAAAAAGGGTCAGATTAATTTTTTAAAAAAGTGATCATCTCTACATTTTGGTTTTAAAGGCATGTTCTCTTATTGGTGACAATATTGCCTGCAACACTGAAAATTCTCTCTGAGTATGTACTTTCAGGTGGCCAGCTGAGGTGTTCAACAGCTACCTGTGTCAAATATGTCTGAATGATCTTTTTTTGGTACCTGTACTATAGGGTCTCCTTTCCTTCTGCTAGTGGCACACTCTCATTCAGAGAACCCTGCATTTGTTTGCCTGGCATCTCAGGCACCACTGTGTCAAAAAGTGACTTGCTATGCTTTTTCATTAAGCCATAGTCAGACAGTTGTTCCCATGGTGGCCTGTCATCAATGGCTTTCTTTCTGGGATGCAGCAGCTGCAGCAGCAGCAGTAGTAGCAGGTTGACTTGGAGACAAAATGAGTGACTCCTGTGATGCTCAGTACACATTGGGATCCTCCTTCTTCCCTCTCCTCTCCATGGCCTGTCAGGGTGATTGCAAGGGATGATGAATGTTGTTCTTCTGCTCTGTTTGTGCTCCTGGTCTTGTTTTGTATTTCACTTACAGAGATCAGATAGATAAGCCAGACTTTATATGGCTGAAGATCCTTATTGCATTCTTGTGCATCAAAGAATGTCTCAAATGTGTCTTTAAACTGCAGATCCAGATGACTGTCCATGATGTAATGGTCATCTGTATACACTTTTAAATGTATAGCGATGTCATTTCAGACATGTGACCTTATCTTTTCTACAGACAAAGAGCAGTGGTATTCTCCTTTTACTCCTGTTTAGTTTTCAAATGAAGAAGTTGCAGGTTAATGAGGGCTATGAGGGGGAGTACTGTACCTAGCTTAGACCAACTGGATCAGCATTTACCACCCTTGAGGCCTCCTCAAAGGGCTTCAGCCCAGTGCAGAGGGTCTCCATCAAGTGCCACTGATTTGGGCTGATGGTGCCCTCTTTCTTGCCAATACCATGCTCAATGGCATTCTGGTGGATAGCCTTCTGTAGTTCTAGCAGCTGTTCCATCATGTAATAGGTGGAATTCCACCTTGTTGGCACATCTTGTTTCAGGTGGTGGAGAGGAATGTGGCTCCACTGTTGAATGTTTCATAACAGCTTCTGTGCCTTAACAGAATTGCTAAAATAACCATAAACTATTTTGGGCCAGACCTACACATGTCTGCACAAAGGTGACTTCATCATCTAGGAATCCCTGAACTGTCAGATTTATACAGTGAGCAAAACATGGAATGTGTCTATAATCCTCATCATCAGCTGCTTTGACAATTTTCCTTGCATTATCTGATACTACAAAACCTGGTGTTAATGAGTGCAGTGTCAACTACTCATCAAACTTCTGTTGAAGGAAATGTAACAAGTTTTCTTCACAAGGGTCATTGTCAACACCAGCAATACATAAAGCTGGCTATTTTGCTGAGATTTTGGGGCCCAGGTGACTTGCAACTACTCCTGCTGCTGGCACTTAACCCAGAGGAGGAGGTGGAGGAGGAGGTGGAGGAGGAGGAGGATGAAATGGGAAACTGACTCAATGTGCAGTCACTCCCATGTAAACAGTAGTTCAACCACTGGTCCACATGTCAATGGTGATGTGAACTTCTGGAACAAATGATGCCTTTGGGGCATGTCACACAGTCTTCTAGACACTCTGATACAAAGCAGGCCACTCAGGTGATAGGAGAGTGACTAGAGGGGTGCCACAGGGTTTGGTGCTTGGAATTGTTCTCTCCAATGCCTTCATTAGTAACATTGCAGAGGAGCCTGAGGGTAAGGTGTGTCTCTTTGCAGATTATACAAAAATCTGCAACAGCGTTAACACTCAGGAAAGGGTGGAGAAGAATGCAAAGGGTTCTGAGGAAACTAAAGGAATGATCTAGGGGGTAACAGCTGAGTTTCAATGCCAAAAAGTGCAAAGTTATGCCTTTAGGGCTGTGGAACCTAGGGGCAGTGTATAAGATGGGGGAGTGGAGCTTACAGTCACCAAGAAAGAAAGAGACCTAGGGGTCATCATATCTGATGACCTCAAGGTAGCTGGCCAGTGTGACTAAGCAGTGGGAAAGGTTAGCAAGATGCTGGGATACATAGGGAGAGGGATTTCTAGCAGGAGGAGGGAGGTGGTGCTGCTGTTGTATTGCTCACTGGTGAGGCCCCACTTGAAGTATTATGTCAAGTTCTGGAGGTCACACCTCTGCAAGGACATTGAAAGGGTGGAGGTGGTACAATGGAGGACAACCAGAGTGGTCAGTGGGCTGCACAAGAAACCATATGAGGAAAGGCTACAGGAACTCAACATGTACTCCCTGGAAGTGAGAAGAGTGAGAGGGGACATGATTAAAACCTACAAGTACCTCACAGGAGTGAACAAGGTGCAAATGGAGGTCTACTTCAGAGAAAGGAAGGCACTAAAACAAGGGACATGCAATGATGCTGAGGGGAGAAGTTTGGAGAGATGTATGGAAATATGCCTTCACAGACAGGGTAGTGGATGACTGGAATAGCCTACCAGAAGAGATAGTGGGGGAAAAAACTGTGGGGAGCTTCAAGCATGCATGGGATAGGCACATGGCATATTAGGTACAAGAACGGGGGAAGGGAATGATACCTATGATCAACTAGAGTCAGTGGTGATGGAATAGGAAGGGACAAGGGGCAGACTGAATGGGTCTTAAGGTCCTTCTCTGCCAACAAAAATCTATGTTTCTAGGAAGGACCAATGTGGATAAGTAGATACAGCTGGGCATTTGATACCTTGGCAGTGCAAATTGCATTAGCAATAGAACACCTGCATTGCTCACTAAGGAGAATGGCAGTAAGTCAGTGGCTAACATTTCCACAATTGCTCTTGTTATTGAGTTTTCCTCTGGTCTGTTGGCCTTATATTTCTGGCCCATGTCCAGGGACTTGACCAGTGAGATTTCAATGCTTTTTCCTGGACATTACAGTTGGTCTTCTTTTTGCCACCTTTTCTTTTTCAGAATTGTTGGCTGTGAAAGACACATGAAGCCAAGGTTTGTTTCCTATGTGCAATCCCTTGAAAAAGTGGGAGTTAATGGGCTAAAAAGTGACAAATGGAAGATGTTGGAGTTGTGCATTGGCTACCACTTGAAAGATTTCCTTCCTCTTCTTCTCTATTGGGTCTCCAAATGTTCTCCTCCCCTGGCCATCAACATTATCATCATCAGCTCAACACCCTAGTGGTGCTGCTACTGATGCCATGCATTGGCATGCCTTCTCATACTGAGATCTGTGGCACTTCAGCAAATAACTCTTCATGGTAGTAGATATTCCAAGCTGTGTTCCCTCCTTACTCTGACTCAGCCTGTCTTTGCATAAAAGACACACCGCGTGTGTCCATGATGACTTGTCCACTAGAAAGAAATCCCACACTACAAACATCACCGGTTTGGTCTTTCCTCCTGGCAACCTCAGCTGTTGCCTAATGGTTGGCTACTGTGGCTGCTTCCATACCATCACCCTCCTCCTCTTCCTCCCACCCACCAGTTCTTCAGGGTCAAGAAATGGTTCTTCTTCCTCAACCATGTATCCTGGACCACAAGTTTTGCCTGTGTCTTCTTTATCTTCTGTCATTTTGAATGCTTGTTGTTGTGTTTCCCCTAGTTGTTTTGTGGCCTTTCTTCTCTTTTTTTTAAACTACCACTTTTGGTCTTTTTTGATCTCTTATGTGCACCTGCCCAAGTTAAACTGCCCCCTATCCCACCTACTCCTCCATAGAACTGCTGCTGCTATCACTTTCATTCAGTATATAATCACAATCTGTATCTCTGTCCCCAAGCTCTGCCAAAATACTTTGCTCCTCCTCCTCGGCCTGTGTCACTATCTGATGTACTTCTTTCTTATTCCTTTTTTCTTCAGTGATTGCGTTGCAGCCCTTGCAGGACCACTACAAGTGATTCCTACAGTGTGTGATCCTTTGTGGACTATTCAGTCACTACTGTCATTTTTCTCTACACTTGTAGTTCCCACTGCCTCCCATCTGCTGTCTGCCCATGAGAACACTGAACAGCATATGTCACCTTGCTGCTGCTGAGGACTGCCTGTGTTTATGACAACTGCTGGCTCTATAAAGCACGTAAGACTGCTGCTGACTGCTTTGCATTTGAGCCTGTCTGCTGCCCGCTGAACTGTGTAAACTTCACTGAATGAGAACTGTCCATTCAGCTTTTTGGAGCATTCTTCATTGTCTGCAGATGTAAGGGACTCAGCGGCGAATCAGCGAGCAGATCAGTGGTGGGGGCAGAGTTTGGGCAGCTTCATAAACTCATGCTGCTCCATTGAGAAGTACTTCTGCCTCCTGTCTGCTGTCTGTCACGAGAATGCTGAACAGCATACGTAATCTTGCTGCTGCTGAGGACTGCCTATGTTATTGACAACTGCTGGCTCTACAAAGCATGCAAGTCTCCTGCTGATTGCTTTGCATTTGAGCATCTCTGCTGCCTGCTGAACTGTGTAAGCTTCACCAAATGAGAACTATCCATTCAGCATTTTGGGGCATTCTTCATTGTCCACAGACACAAGGGACTCAGTGGTGAATCAGTGTGTGGATCAGTGGTGGGGGGCGCAGTTTGGGCAGCTTTAAAAACTCGTGCTGCTCCATTGAGGAGTACTTCTGCTTCCCATCAGCTGTCTGCCCATGAGATCACTGAACAGTATGTGTCATCTTGCTGCTGCTGAGAACTGCCTGTGTTATTGACAACTGCCAGCTCTATGAAGCACGCAAGACTGCTGCTGATTGCTTTGCATTTGAGCCTGTCTGCTGCCCGCTGAACTGTGTAAACTTCACTGAATGAGAACTGTCCATTAAGCTTTTGGGGCGTTCTTCATTGTCCATAGATGTAGGGGACTCGGCGGTGAGTCAGCGAGCAGATCAGTGCTGGGGATGGAGTTTGGGCAGCTTTAAAACTCACGCTGTTCCATTGCGCGAGCTCTATGAGTGCTTAACGTGAGTGCCATTCAAAAATATCTCAGCAGCTATCCTCTGCCCTAGGTGTTGGGTTAGGTGTCAGGGATTTATCATCCCCTTGTATTTTGGATAGGGTATTTTATTTTATTTAGTAGAGGGGGATTTTGTCTCTTTTTATTAGTTACATCTTAGCATTAGTAGTAAAACAAATATGGGGGCTCCAATTGAGCTTTTACTTTTTTTGTATTTAGTTTTTTATCAACCTTAGAAACTATTGAAAGATGTAAAGGGGGAACCTCTTATGAAATAAGAGAATGAAACTATGGTACATCTACACTATGCAATGCACCATGTACAACACAGTGTGTAGTTATAAATGCTAATCTCCTTTCAAATGCATATGTTAAAGATGTGATCAAGGGCAGCTTGATCCACTATACTCCATTAAAAGGTTTAGAGTTAAAACTGGATATAGTAAGAGTTATGGGCTTGGTAAAGGGGAAATTACACAAAAGAAATGTCCTGAGTAATAGCAGATATTTCATGATATTCTTTTTGTTATTATGTGGGGACATCGATCCAAATTCCATGCCCCTGGCTACAGCAGAATTAAATGCTGAACACTTAAAGTTAGGATCAACAGGTTAGATCCATCACAATGTCAGAAGCATATGGAAAAAGTTTGACTTAATAAAGGACTGGGTTTCAGAACGTAAACCAGAAATTATCATTATTACACAGACATGGCTATCAAATAGAATACCTAACGCCTCCATTGAGTTGAATAATTACCAGTGACACAGGAAGGTAGAAGTAGAAAAGGGAGGGGAAGTTATAATTTATATTAATTTGAACTTGAATATCACTGAAGTACCATTTTATAATGAAGAAGATGGCCTTGAAATCTTAGCCATTGAAGTCAAAATACTTTACCAAAAATCTCTTCTTATGATTGATGTTTACATACCCCCTGAAAATCAGAATGAGTGTGTTTAACACATTACATGACCATATTCAACCTTATATAAATTCACATGAAATCTTGATAATGGGTGACTTTAATGAGAATTGGTTGACAACAGACATGCACCGCAGCCTTAAGGAACTACAAGATAATTTAGGTTTGGTCCAGTTAATAAAAGAGCCTACAAGAATTAATTTGAAGGATCCTCTCAAATCAATCTTATTGGATTTGATTTTTACAAATTATCCCCAACATTACTTATGTAGTGGAGTCTTATCAGACTCCTTTTCTGACCACCAATTAACCTTTGCCACTAGAAACAAACCAACTGCATCTAAATCTCAACAAACAATATACTGGTGAAGCTTTAAACATTTTGATTTTATTTCCTTTATGCAGGATATTGAACATATTACATGGGGTTGTTAGAACTCATAGCTGCAGTTACTGGGGCATGGGATTCATTTTATGAGGAATTCATGAAAATATGTAACTGTCATGCCCAAATAAAGAAGAGACTGGCTAGACATGAAGGTGTTAAGTGGTTTTCAGGGCAGCTCTTTAAATTGAGGAAAGACAGGGATAAGGCATGGCACAGGGCTTAAAACACCATGCTCAACAGAAACTGGGAAATATATAGGCATGCATGAAATGTGTATACTTTTGCAATTGAGGCAAAGCAAAATATTTAAAATCTAATTTGGACCAAAATTCTAAACAAATTCCTAGAATGTTTTAGAAAACCATGACAGATCTAATGGGTAAGAACAGCACCTCATTAGTGAACAAGATTCAACTTGATAGATATTCCATCCCATTAAGAGATGGTTTGATTAACACCTTTAATAATTATTTTAGTAATATAGGATCTACGCTGGGAGATCAATGTGGCATCATGAATGATACTGGTAAAAATAAGGATAAACATGGAATTTTGAACACAGATAACTTTGAGTTTAGTCATATTTCTGTAGCTGAGGTTAGGGGTGAATTGTTAAAATTAAACATAACTAAGGCCAAAGGACCAGACAAAATCGCATCAAGCTTGTTAAAATATGTGGCCCCCTGCCTAGCTTATCCCTTGTCCATAATCTTCAATCTCTCCAGTAGCACTGGAGAATACCTGGAAGGTTGGAAGGTAGCCAGGGTTAAGACAATATTTAAATCAGGAAATAGGGATGAATTAGACAATTATCTGCCCATTTCCCTACTGCCACAGGTTTCCAAAATTTTTGGAAAAATAATGGCTAAACATTTAAAAGAATATTTGGAATCCAGAAACAAACTGTGCTCCTACCAGTCTGGGATTAGAGCTCATCACAGTACCCAAACCGCTCTAGTTAAAGTGGTCAGTGATATTCAGTCGAGCCTGGACAGGAGAATGATGGTTGGAGCCTTGTTCATAAATTTGTCCAAGACATTTGACACGTTGAACCACCACATTCTCCTGTCCAGGCTCCAGGATATCAGAATGTCAGGACTACCACTTAGGTGGTTTGACTCTTTATCTTATTAATAGAAAACAATATGTTGAAATTGGGCCCTATAAATCCAATATGGCTAGATTTGAATCCGGTGTGCCCAAGGGATCTGTCCTGGGACCACTGTTATTTAATATAAATATTAACAATTTGAAATTTCAGGATGGAGATATAGGGCAGGATTCACAAAGGGCTTGCTCTCAGTGCATCTCGGATGCCAGGCGCAAATGAGATCGCTGAGCTACCAACTAGTATTCACAGAAGATGCACTGGGGAATGCTGCTGGCACATCTCCTCTGTGAGTACCACAGTTGCACCTGGCCCTGGATGCACCGGCATAACCCTCTAGTCGGTCTGGGAATCCAATGGAGCAGCGCATTTCATGATGCGCTGTGCCCAAAGTCACCATTCAGAGTCAACAACATACAAACAGGGCTATTAGGCATGCAATGTACAATGAGGCCATTTGCATGTTATTATGACCCCATTTACATGCGCCGTGCAGTAATACACCAAGCAAAATGCACTGGGCACCCTGCATGAGCAGCAGTACAGCCAAGCCCTGCATCCCTGTTGGGTGATTGCCACCCCCTTCCTTACTCGTATCCCCTGAGTCAAGCTGCTGCTGCAGCAGTACTGTCAGTTGCACAGAACCTCCCTCCCTGCCCATAGCCCCTGATGCAAGCCGCATACTGCAGCAGTATTGTCAATTGCACAGAATCCGCCTCCCTCCCTGCCCCTAGCCCCCAAGGAATGCCGCTACTGTGGAGGAAGAGGAGAAGAACCAGAATCCCACACCCTCCCCACCCCAACCTGATCAAAACATAGCCAAGAGTACCACCCTTCCCTGGTAGTCCAGTGGACCCCAACCCTCAGGCACCCCAAACCACCCGCTCCCCCCTCAAGCAGGTCCCTCTGATCAGCGAGGCAGCTACAACTCACCTGCATTCCGCCACGGTTGCCCACCAACACAGCAATCTATGAATGACAGCTACTGTACTACTGAAAGCCCATTGGTGGACCCTGTCAACTAATGGACTTGCAGTGTGTACTGAACTCTGTCATTCACATTGTTGTGAATGACAGAGTACATAACTCACTGCAAGCCCATTGGTTGACAGGGTCCACCAATGGGCTTTCAGTAGTACAGTAGCTGTCATTCACAGACAACTCTATTGGTGGGCAGCTGTTATGGAATGCAGGTGGATTGTGCTGCCCACCAATCAGAGGGACCTGCTTGGATGGGAGGAAGTGGGTGGCTTGGGGTGCCTGAGTGGGTGGGGGCAGGGAGGGGGTTCTATATAAGGACAGTACTGCCACAGTGTGCGGCTTGCATCAGAGGCTACAGGCAGGGTGGGGGTTCTGTGCATTTGACAGTACTGCTGCAGCGGCAGCTTGACTCGGGAGTTACAGGGGGTGGTTTGTCCATGTTTCTACTGCTGCAGTGTGCAGCTTGGTAACACAGCCTCAGTCCATGGGCGTAGGTCTGTGTGCCATATCTACTGCCGCAGTGAGCGGCATTGCAATGTGGACTCGGGCAGGGAGGGGGGCACACTGGAAAGGCAGGGTGGGCAGGCTGCCATGCTGCTGTCTGCAGTACAGCAACCTGCCTGTGGTGGCCACCCACTTATGTCTACTTAAGGTAGACTTATCTGTTGGAGGCACATCTCTAGACTTGCTCTGGGGATACGCCTCCAAGATGGGTTGTGAATGGGACTGCACACCATATGCATCGGTATGCCCCCTGTGCAACCCCTCCAGATGTGTCGCATCTCATTATGGGTGATGTCCAACACATCTGCATTGCATTGGTACATCAGACCACTTCCAGAATTGCACCAGTGCACAAGTTGGGGATGCGCCAACACATTGCGGATACGCTGGTCGCATCCCTTTTGAGAATCTTGCCCATAAGGTGTTATTTATACGCTGACAACACTATTATCTATGTTGAAGGGAATACCGTTGCTACCATTAATGAGAGACTTCAGTGGGCTTTTGACCAAGTACAAAAATCCTTTGTTACCCATGTTTTGGTTCTCAATAATATTAAAACACAATCAATCCTATTTGGGAATAAATCAGATTTAATGAACATAGTCTGGCCCTAACTACCACAGAAGAAACAGAAATTCAACAGGTTCTTAAATATAAATAGCTGGGGATATGGCTAGACCACACTTTCAAATGGGATGAACACTTTGAAAAGATGCTGAACAACCTAGGCAGGACATTGAGTCTTTTATATAGATTAAGAGGTAATATGACTCCAGATATTAGGCAGTATGTTGTAAATTCTATGGTCATTCCCATTATGGATTAAGGTGACATAATCTATTCTGGGGCTACTAGTACCTAATTAGAAAGGATGGACTTAATGTTCAATAAATTTGCTTGTTTTGTATTAGACGTCCCTCGAAATACCCATAGATGTGTTTCGTATCATTCTTTAAATTGACAAAAAACATAGGAACGTAGAAAACTCCACCTTATACAATTTATGCATAAAGTGTGGAAAGGGGCCTTCCCCAAATATATTTTGGAGTTTGAGAACTATTAAGAATAACTTAAGGTCAGCCAAAGGTATTGAATTTACAGTGCCCAAATTTAAACCAGGAATAGGTAGATCCACTGTAATCTTTAGAGGGGCGGTATTGTGGAACTCTGTTCCTATCAGATTCAGACAAATCAACCCACCAGTTAGACTAAAAGAGATCCAGACCTGGCTAAAAGTTGAGACCCAGGTGTTAAATTGTTGTGGGATGCTGTTATATAAAATATAGAATTAGTGGGGTCAAGTGGGATTAATTGTTTATCCTTGTGAATATTTGTATAACTATTTATACATTATAAATTGTTTGAATATCTCTGGAACTAAGTGCCTTTTTATACTATAAACTTTGAACTGTTTGAATTTTGTTAATACTTGCAATAGGACCTCATTGAAAATGAGCTCTGCTCAATGGAGCAATCCTGATTCACTGATTTGAATAAAAATGATTTACTACTACTGCTGTACTGAGGCTGGTGGTCTATGACCAAGCCCACTTCGCTTTGTTGCTTTGTTTTTCCTTTGATGTGACTGGATGATCCCACGTAACCATCTCTTTGATCTCTCTGTTTCTCCATTTCCTAAGGACTCAGCAACTTGGGTGATGAATGATGAAGAGTACAATTGTATTTAATTTTTTATTTTTATTTATTTTAGTTTTTTTATTTTTATTTATTTATTTTTCTTTTATCAATAGGGTGTGTTACCAAGGACTTCCAGAGGCCAGGCATCGACTCGCTGCCAGCTGACCCACACTTGCCTACTGCCCATATCACACTACAGTAGCACAGCTCAGGACAACACACACACACACACACATATAGGTTGCTTCGGGACTCAGGAGGAAGAAACTGCAGAAAGTTGGAGGAATGTGAAGAGTTTCAATTTGAAAACTGCCACAAAAAGGAAAAAATTATTTAAAAAAATTGTTTTTATGGAATACCACCAAGGTGCCAAATACCACTTGCTGTCCACTGCACAAATTACACACAACAGCACAGCTCAGGACAACACAGACAGGCTGCTTCAGGACCAGGAGGAGAAGAAAGAAATTTCAGCAACTTACTTGAGGAATGTGGAGAATTTTTTAATTTTATTTCTTACCTTTTTAATGGGTTCCACCAAGGTATAAACGACATGGGCTGAACACCATCACGCTGCCAGCTACAACACACCTTCTGCCCGCTGCTCAGTTCACACTGCAGTGGTACAGCTCAGGACAGCACACACACACACATACACACACGCTGCTTCAGGACTGAGGAGAAGGAAGATGAGGAAGGAACTTCAATAACTTACTTGAGGGAATGTGGGGAATTGTGTGTTTTTTTCTTTTTTTTTTTTTTTACTTTTTTGTGGGATGCCACCAAGGTGCCAGCTACCAGGGGCTAAACACTGGCATGCTGCCATCTGGCATACACTTGCTGCCCACTGCCCAGATCACACTGCACCAGCACAGCTCAGGACAATAAACATACACCTGCTTCAGGACTCAGGAGGAGGAGGGGAGGAGGAAGGAACTTAAGCAACTTGAGGGAATGTGGAGAATGTTTTTATTTTTATTTTTTTTACTTTCTTTATGGGATGCCACTAAATTGTCAACTACCAGTGGCTGGGCATTGGCACGCTGCCAGCTGGCACACACTTGCTGCCCAGATCACCCAGCAACAGCGTAGCTCAGGATCTCACACACACACACACACATATACACACACACACACGCACACACACACACACACACGCACACGCACACATACACACACATACGCACACACACACACACACACATACACACACACACACACACACACACACACGCTGCCTCAGGAGGCAGGAACCACTGCAACTTAGGGGAATGTAAAGAGTTTCAATTTGAAAACTGCCACAAAATCAAAAAAAATAAATTGTTACATTTTTTTATGGGATGCTACCAAGGTACCAACTACCAGGGGCTGGGCACTGGCATGTTGACAGCTAGCATACTTGTTGCCCAATGCTCAGATCACACTGCAACAACACAGATTAAGAATGACACACACACACAGGCTGCTGCAGGACTCAGGAGGAAGAAACTATGACAACTTGGAGGAACATGAAACGTCTCAGTTTGAAAACTGACACAAAAAAGAACAAGCATTTGTCAATTCCGAATGGTTGCTTGCTGGCATTAGCAGTGGAAGTGCAGGAGTTAGACAGATGCAGTATAGGAATGGCAGTGGTGTATTGAACTGACACCAACTCCTCCCCCACCCTGCAGAGATGGACAGGCATTGGGGTGTGCCTTTGGGTCATCACCCATAATGGTCACAACATTTCACCTCACCCTACCCTGCAGACACTTACAAGTGTCGAGGTGTGCCTTGTGGTGTTTGGGCTTTACACTAACCTCATTCCATAAGGAAATACAGTGAAATGGGTGCAGTGTAGGAGAATGGTGTGAACTCTGGGGCCAAAGAGTCCTAGGTGCACCTCAATGCCTGTCACTGGATGCTGGGGGGGTTGGGGTGGAATGACGTGAGCATTACTGTCAGCAATTCCAAGTTACACCCCTGATGCCTGTCAGTCCCTACAGGGTACAGCAGATACCTGTCAGACCCTACAGGGTAGGGCGTTATGGTCAGAAACCCTAAGGCCCTGGGCACGTCTTGGTATTTTTACTCCAAGTTTTCAACATGGGCTTTTTGTGACCTCACCGCATGAACAGTGACACTATCAGTTTGTTAGCCAAAAGGTGATTTTGCACAGTGACTGTGCTATTAATGCCAGAGGTACGAAAACACATTTCCAACATGATGTGAATAATGACAGCTGTACTGTTCATGAAGAGGTGTAAAAAAATGGTAATGTTGAAAATCTGGAGCAAAAAAATTAAAAAATTGGTGAAGTCACAAGCTTGCATAGAAACTGCACAACGCACACCCATAATGCAATTATTTGGGGGATTTTATTCACCAGATTTTCAATATAGGCATTTTGGGACCTCCATTCATGAGCAGTGTTACTGTGATTTTCTTAATCTGTCCCGAACACTGATTTCCCACAGCGACTGCGCTATTCTGCTCTGGAAGTGCGAAAACACATTTCGGCCAGAATGTGAAAAATGACAGCTGTACTATTAATAAGAATGTGTGGGAAAATGCCAATGTTGAAAATCTGGAGTGAAAAGATTACAAATTTGTGAAGTTACGTGGGTGCGTAGAAACTGCGCAATGCAAGCTCGTAACACAGTCATTTTATAGACTTTTGTGACCAAATTTTCAACATAGGCATTTTAGGAACTCTGCTCATGAACAGTGTCACTGTGATTTTCTTACTCTGTCCCAAACTCTAATTTTCCACAGTGACCACGCTATTCTGCGCCGGAAGTGCAAAAACACATTTTGGCCAGGATGTGAAAAATGACAGTTGTACTGTTCATAAGGAGGTGTGAAAAAATGCCAATGTTGAAAATCTAGAGTGAAAATATTACAAATTCATGAATTTGTGAGAGTGTGTGAAACTGCACAATGCACGCTCATAGCATGCAGTCATTTTGGGATTTTTCACCAAATTTGCAACATAGGCTTTTTGAGAGCCACCTCATGAACAGTGACACTGTTGTTAATCATCCAAAAGGTGATTCCATGCAGTGACTGCATAATCACCTTTGGGACTGAATAACCAAATGGCTGCCACTGAACTCATGAGATGGGGTCCCAAGAACCCCATGTTGAAAATTTGGTGCACAATCAAAACAATGACCGACATATGCATCAAGCTTGAAAAAACCCTGTTTATGCCATTATACAGCAAACCGGCATTTTTCAGTTCGGTCAGCTTTAGAAAGTGCAGGCGTGTTCTGGTCCACGAAGATCGTTTGCCAGACTCCGGAGTAAATATGGGTTGAGGGGTGTGGGAGGTAGGGTGTGCAGAAGATGGAGTGCGGGTTGTGGGAGGGGGGCAAAGAGAGTCAACGAGGGATTGTTTTCTTTATTTACAGGTTTATTTAATTTTTTTTATTTTACATAGATGACATGGGACTTTTGCCATGCTGGTGGGCTCTAGCATGGCACTTGGGACACATTTGGGAGGGCAGTGGAGCCAGCTGGGGATTGGGCACCCCTGTTGGCTATACAGTGTGGGGGATACACATGAGTATGCTGGACTTCTGCCACGCTGGGGTGGGGTCCCAGCGTGGCAGCTGGAAGTGTGTATTTTTGGGAGGGGCACTACAGCTGACAAGGATTGGGCACCCCGTCGGACATACAGTGTGCTGGGGGGCGTGCATGAGCAGGGGGATTGGGCACCCCTCAACACCTGCACAAAAAGCGGCGTGCACATACAACCAATCGCTACAATCAGCGGTGGCGGCGTGGAGTCAATTTGCATACTGCTGATGGCAGGGCAGCATGCAAATTGCCTACACGTTACCACTGCTGATTGTAGCTGTCATTTGCTTTCAACTGTACCCCACTGCAATCTGAACTGCTGTCGTAGACAGCTGGGCCATTCATTGGTGCGGTGCGGCCGCGCCTGCAAAAACGCGAAGGGCATTGGAAGCAGGGGTGCCACACCTACAAAAACTCAAGCAAACATAGAAATGAGTTTAAAAACATTTTTTTCACGTGAAGCCACCAAAGTGTCAGCTACCAGGGCCCAGGCACTGGCACACTGATAGACGGCACACACTTGCTGCCCACTGCCCAGATCACGCTGTACCAGCACAGCTCAGGATGATACACACACAAGCTGCTTTAGGACTCAGGAGGAAGGAACCACAGAAACTTGAGGGAACATTTAGAATTTAAATTTTAAAACTGCCACAAAACCAAAACATGAATTTAGTTTTTATTTTCTACTGGCTGCCACCAAGGTGGCAACTTCCATGGCCTGACACTGGCATGCTGCCATCTGGTACACACTTGCTGTCCACTGCCCAGATTACACTGCAACAGTACAGCTCAGGATGACACACACACACACAAGCTGCTTCAGGGCTCTGGAGGAGGAGGAGGAGGAAGGAATTTCAGCAACTTGAGGGAATATGGAGAAATTGTTTTTTATACTTTTTCTATGGGATGTCAGAAAGGTGCCAAATATCAGGGTCCAGGCACCTACACGCTGCCAGCTGGCACACAATTGCTGCCCACTGCCCAGATCACACTGCAAGAGCACTTCTCAGGACCATACACACACACACACGCACACACACGCACACACACACACACACACTCACACACACACACACACAAACACACACACACACACACACAAACACACACACACACACATACACACACACACACACACACACACACACACACGTGCACGCTGCTGCAAGGCTCAAGAAGAAGGAACCACAGCAACTTGGTGGAATATATGTAGAGTTTCAATTTGAAAACTGCAACAAAAACAAAAAATTGTTTTTATTTTTATTTTTTTATGGGATGCCACCAGTGCCAACTACCTGGGGCGAGGCATTGGCATGCTGCCAGATGACACACACTTGCAACCCACTGCCCAGATCATACTGCGAAAGGCTGCTTTAAGACTCAGGAGGAGAAAGAAGGAACTGCTGCAAGCAAGCCTGCAACTTGGGCGAATATGTAAAGAGCTTGACACTACCACTAAAAGAAACATGAAAATAAATTATGAACTATTAACATTTTTGTTATAGGATGCCACAAAGGTGCCAACTACCAGTGACCTGGCACTGTCCTGCTGTTAGATGGCACACACTTGCTACCCAGTAAAATTAATAAGTAAAAGTAACTCCTAAAAAAATTACATCTCAGGCTTCTGCCAGGGCTTCAAGTCATCTGTATGCCATACTAAAATGCTAGTTCTGCAATGAAAAAAAATGTGTACTGCACTGCTGAGATTAGGCAATAAGTGGGCAATGGTAGACTGCCACCTCATGTCCCTTCTGCCCTTCCAAGCCCAGGCACATTCCTTATGAGTCAGTCTCTCCCCACTCAGTTCTGTTAGCAAGCCCCTGGTCCCAAGGGCCTGCTGCAATACTGCACAGCTTGACTTTTCCAGTTTTTTTTCCGTTTTCCTCCTAAATATCGCCCTTCAACAGCCATGCTGTTTGCAGGACTGGTACAGGTTAAAAGTGTGGAACATTTGAAGATTTTCTGATTTTCTTTTGTCTTTAAGAGAATTTCCTAGTGAACCTAACTAGAAGCAAATCAGAGCCCTGCCTGAGCTATCTAACAGCCCGACAACAAGGGTGCGAGTGAGCTTTCGTGCTGGCTCATGTCGTCAAGCTAAGTCTAGCTCCAAAATGAGGCCGTGACTCACACTGTGCCCTAGTTAACTGTTTCAGATGCAAACTGTGGCTCGTGGTTCGACTGGTTCACCTGGTCCACTATTCGGAACAAGGTGAACCAGCTGAACAAAAGTCTGCCAATTTCACCTAGAAGTTCACAACAGTCTGAAAGAATCGAACATCCAAAGTTTGATGTATTTGATTCTTTTCTTGAACAAAACTTGCAGTCCTAGTTTCCTTTTGTGTTGTTCTTTTCTTCCAGATGTATCTGAAAAAGGTCTTGTCAACCTCTTTTACACTTGCAGTTGTTCTTAGTTCTATCTCTGCCTTGGCTTGCCTTACCATCCTGCAGGTTGATTTTAGCTGCGCTGCATATTCTGCCCTGTCCTCTGCCTTCTGGATTTTCACATATTTCCTGTAAGAAACCTTTTTCTCCCTCCCTGCTCTGCCCACCTACTCAGTAAACCACAGCAGCTTCTTCCTCTTGCTCCTGTTATCCTTTTGCTGAACATGGATTGTGGTGAGTGTCTGGACCCCCTCCCTATTATGGCCCTATATCCTTCACACCACCAGTATGCCCTCCTGATTTTCCTCAGTCATTCCCCTAGCATCGTCACCAAGCATACAAAATCTGCCCTTTTGAAGTCGAGCACATTTTCATATTCAGCAATTCACATCCCATGTGTACCTGAAACCACAGGGGCTGGTGGTTGCTCCTTCCCAGACCCTGATGCTTTTGATGTGATCTCTACTGTAGTCAGAACTAGGTCTAGGATGGGCTGCTCCCTTGTTGGCTTCGTCATCCCATCAGTGAACTGTCCTAGAATGCATCTAGGATCACTTGGCTCCTGCTGCTGCCGGTCTGTGTGATTTTCCAATCAACATCAGGCATTTTTTAAGTCTCTCACTATTACCCATTCTCCCCCCCCCACCACAGTCTTTCTTATCTCATTCCCCAGCTCCCTTTCTGTGGTTTCATCCTGACTTGGCAATCAGTTCAGTACCCCTAGCCTTATTTTCCCCACCCCTGATTGCAGCTGTACCCAATACATCTCTGTACACTTCCCCATATCCTCCCTTATGACCTACATCCCTCCTAACATAGATTGCAACCCTCCACTCTTGCCCTTTTTTCTGGCCTTGCTGTAGGCGGTGTATTCAAGAACAGACAAATCCCTGTCATGTCTGAAGTTGCCCAGGTCTCGATGACCACCACCAGATATGCTCGGCCATCTGTCATTATGGCCTAGAAGTCATCAACTTTGTTCCTCAGACTCTTGCATTTGTGGATATTACACTGCACAACCCATGTTTCCCACCACTCCTTCCCTGTCCCCACCCTTCCTCTGGTTGTTCTACTAGCTTGCCCCATCTATTTTTCTTTCCTTCCTCCTTTTCTCCCCCACAGAGTTCACCATCCTGCACAGACATGTACACCATAGGCATGATCCTCTCAGCTGTCATACCTGGGAGGCACACAACACTCCTTTTATGTGGTTCCCCTCTCCCCTGTGATCATCTAACTCCCTTCACAATTGATTCTCCTATCACCAGAACTCCACTAGTTTCCCTTGATTTTTTTGACCTCCTCCAGATACCCTTATCTTTGTATCCTTTCTCCCCCAACTACTCCAATTCATTCCTCCCGATCCATCATTCCACCATCATCTCTTCCCTTACTCAGTCCTGCACCTGCTCCATATACTAACTCTCTACACTCAGTTTCCCACTGCCCATTTGCCGTTCTCTCCTTACTTGTTTGGGATTTCTCCCTGCTGGCTTCTCCCCTTATTGCACCCCTTCAGCCTCCTCCTGATGTTCCCCCTGATCTCCTATCTATTTTCTGGCTCACTTTAGGTCTAACCTCATGGCTTCCTGATGCCATCCACTGCCTTTTTCTCCTGTGTCCCCATCCATGCTAGCCTAGATACCTTCCTCATGGAGCTCAAGTAACAGGTATCTACTTTGTACAGACACTTCACCAGGGTCTCCAGAGCAAAACAGCTCCACTGTGTGAGTGTGCCCAGTACAAAAAAGCAGTCCAGCAAAGCTAACATCAGCACCACTTGTCTGCAAACAATACTCCACAAAAAAAATAAAAGATATACCGACTGCAGTACAGGTCATTGATAGAAACCACAACCGGTTTTGCAGTTAATTCATCATCAGGGGATCAATTAACTGTGAAACCAGTGAGGTATCAATGACCTATGCTATCTCTTGATATGTCTTTAATTGTTTTGTGGAATAAACTATTGTTTGCAGATGATAATTATAAAGTCTTCGCTGGACTCCACTAGGTGTCTGTTTCCATTGCTGCCCTGCTTCCACCACCTCCAGTCTTCCCCTTGCCCAGTACTCTCTGCTAACACTACACCCCTGGATCCTACTTGGTCACAGATGTCCCTCCCTCCTCCTGTACCACTACTTATAATACCCATGTTCCAATCCCATGCATGTTTGGAGCTCCCCACTGTCTTCACCTCTACCACTTCTTCTGGCAGGAGGTCCCAGGTGTCGATCACCTTTTCTGTGAGTAAGTATTTCCTTACATTCCTCTTGAACTCCCGCCATCAAGTTTCATAGCATGTTCTCTTGTACTGGTGCTCCTTCTGCTTTGTAAGATTCTCCACTCTGCACTTTGTTCATCCCTGTAAGGTACTTATAGGTCTCAATCATGTCCCCTCTCGCTCTCTTCTCTCTCAGTGAGTACATGCTGAGCTCCTTCAGTCACTTCTCATATGGCTTCTTGTTCAACTCCACACCATTTTAATAGAGCTCCTCTGGACTGTCTCCACCCTATTGCTGCCCTTGTAGAGATGCATCCTCCAAAACAAAATACAGTACTCCAAGTGGGGTCTAACCAGTCAGCGATACAAAGGCAACACCACTTCCCTTCTCCTGCTAGAGATCCCCTCCCTATGCATCCCACCATCCAGTTCACCCTACTTACTGCCCTGTCACACTGCCCTGCCACCCTGAGATCATCAGATATGACCACCTCCAGGTCCCTGTCTTGCTTGGTAACTGTAAGTACCTCCACCCATCTTATACACAGTTCCCAGGTTACCCCTCCTCAGGTGTATGACTGCACTTTGTGGCATTGAAACCAGCTGCCACTCCTAGACCACTCCTCTAGTTTCTCCAGATTCCTCTGCATTCTTTCCACCCCTCCTGGGTGCCCACCCTGTTGCAGATTTTGTGTCACCTGCAATGAAACACACCATCCCCTCCAGTTCTTCAGCAGTGTCACTTATGAAGACATTGAAGAGGACATGGTCCAGTACTGATTGCTGTAGTACTCCACTGGTCACTCTCCCATCCTCTGAGTGGCTGCTGTTTACCACCACCTTCTGCATCTTATCTTTCAACCAGTTTGATGCCCAGCACACCACCTTCTCCCCAACCCCAAGGCTGCTAAGTTTCGTTATCAGCCTCCTGTGTGGTACAGTGTCAAAGACCTTACTGAAGCCCAGATGCACCACAACTACTGCCTCCCTTAATCCACTTCTCTAGTTACCCAGTCAAGAAATATACCATAATGGATGGGAGGTGGTTATAAGAGAATGCTAGACAACCCCAAGGTGTGGGATGCTGTATAAACCATAGAGCGAAGCTCAAGGGGTTTGTACAGGTATCCCACACCGAGGGGGTGTCTAACATTGGAGTTTCACACACCTCCCCATCTTTTATTTTATATAATTGCTGGGGAACCCTTTTTCGCCTCAGCAGTTATATAAAATACATTTAAATTAACTTACTGCCATTTCTAACTGGCGTCGAACTGTGGCGTGCTGTGTTCTGAAGAGGACCAGAAGAGCACTTTTTGCACATGCTCACACACGTTCTTACCCATGGGTTATAATGGGAAATGATAACCCCCTTCCCCTATGGGAAAAAGCGGTCCCCAGTTATTATATGATATTTACTCACCTGGTAAAGGTGATTATTAGAGTACCCTTTATAGTACTCTGCAGTCCAGACCAATGGGATATTCCTCGTTCATCCTATAAGTTGATGTACGATCCAATCATAATTGAGCTGGACCTGGGCCAACTCCCTTGTCCCATCTCAGTAGCTCCAGTGTGATACTTCCTTAATAATTGTAAAGACCAAAGTAGAAAAAATACAGAGAGAACAGACTCCATGGGGTTGATAATCCTCTCTATGTGTTACCTGGTAGCCCTAGACACTTACTGTTAGTTCACATAATCACTTGTGACTCTGTGATGCCATGCTTCTGTTATTTTATTACTAGATTTAAACAACAACAATGAAGCATTGCACTAACTTACAGTTATCAGTGAGCATGTATCCGATAGCATACATTGTTATCAAACATCATTGTGTCGAATGGAAGAACCCTTTAATGCTACTCAGTGGTTCCCAGAAGAACTGATGACATCAGCCCTTTCCCTTGTCCACTATCTGCCATCATGGGTGGGGGTACAGCATACTATAAAGGGTACTCTAATAATCACCTTTACCAGGTGAGCAAATATCATTATAATTTGTACCCTTTATAGTACTCCACAGTCCAAACCAATGGGACCTTAGAAGCAGTGTGGTCATTTTTGTTTGGGTGGGTTAGGGCAGATTGTGTTATTACTTTGGGGTTCCCCCTCTTAGTACTGCCCTCCCAAATGCTGCCCTGTTGGCGGATGCCACGTCCAAGAGGTGGTGCTTGGTAAAGGTATGGATTGATGACCATGTGGCTGCTGAGCAGATGTCAGCTATCGAAACATGGCCCCTCTCAGCCCAAGATGTAGCCACTGCTCTGGTGGAATGTGCCCTGATACCTGTGGGTGGTTCTTGACCTGCCTCATGGTATGACTCGGCTATTGTTCATCTCAACCATCTAGCTATCGTGTCTTTTCAGGCTGCCTGTCCAGCCTTCTTCCCTGTGGTTAGGATAAAAAGTCTGTCTGACTTGTAGATGTCATTCGTTTTAGCTAGATATGACCTCAGCTGTTGGCTAACATCCAGCCAGTGTGAAATACCTGTGGTGTTGGTCTGTCCTGACTGCAGGACAGGTAAATGGATCTCCTATTCTAAATGGAACTGTTTGGCCATCTTCAGAATGAAAGATGGCATGGTTATCAGGGTGACTCTGTCATTGTGAAAAGCTAGGAATGGTTCCCTGCAGGATAAAGCCTGAAGCTCCCCTATCCTCCTATCCTAGC
Source organism: Neoceratodus forsteri (assembly GCA_016271365.2). Lineage (NCBI taxonomy): Eukaryota > Metazoa > Chordata > Ceratodontiformes > Ceratodontidae > Neoceratodus > Neoceratodus forsteri. The sequence continues at coordinate 601,028,455 of CM057456.1, read as the reverse complement.
TTGAGCATATCGCTACTAAAAATACAGTTTTCAGTGTCACCCAATACAATGAGTCCTGCTGGAAATGAGGTGTTTGGAGGGCTTCAAGGACTATGTTTAGTTGCTATGAGGTGCACCTCTGTCTGACACTGGGAATAGATATCGTGACTGCTCTCAGAAGTCAAATGACATCTGGGTGTGAACCAGTGGGACCTATTCCTGGTAATGGGCCCCTTATGGATGATATTGCTGAAGTTTGTACTTTGAGGGAGGAAGAACTAAGACCTTTACTTGCCTCATCATTCAGGAAGTCCAGAATTTGAGGTAGCCCCGTGACTGAGGGTGACATTCCTTTCTCAAGACATCATTTACTGAATATTTGCCAATGTCTGTGCTACGTTATGTTTGTAGATTGTCTCCATAACTGCATTAATCTATCTACAACTCGGGGCTGGTACTCCATGCTCAGCAGTCTTTTCCTCTCAGTACACTGGCCATCAGCTTGAATGATGCTGGCTTTGGGTGTAGGACTGGGCCCTGGCACAGCAGGTCTGGCTACTGAGGTAGGGACATCGGTGAGTCTATTGTCATTGCTTGAATGAGGGAGTACCAGGGTCTTCTGGGTCAATCTGATGCCACTATCACCACTGTTGCTCCTGTTACACAAATCTTGTGAAGGATTTTGTGTAACATTGTTATTGGTGGGAAGGCTTATGCCCTGTGGAATGACCATTGTGTCCACAGGGTGTCCGCCTCCTGTGCTTTTGGGTCCTTGAATCTGTAGTGGAACTTTGGCAGTTGAAAGTTGTCTTTTGTGGCCATAAGGTCTATCTGGAGTGGCCCCCACCTGTTTTGTATCCTCTGGAAAATCTTTGCATTAAGCTTCCATTCCGCTTGATCTGTAGTTACTCTGCTCAGCCATTCCACTTCTATGTCAGCTTTCCCTGCCAGGTAAATTGATGTGATTGACAGTAGGTGGCATTCTGCCCAATTTAACACCTTGAATGATTCTGCTATCATGGTTGTGCTGTGTGTACCCCCCTGCTTGTTCAGGTATGCCACAGTGACCTGATTGTCGCACCTCACCAGGACTGCCTGCTTGGTGATCAATGGCTAAAAGAACCTCAGTGAGAGGAAGACTGCTCTCATTTCCAGGACATTTACTGGTAGGTTTGTCTCCCTCAGGGACCACAACCCCTGGGTGACATGATTCTTACATGTTGCTCCCCAACCTGTCAGACTTGCATCTGTGGTGATAATTGTTGCCTTTGGTTGGGAGAGCCTCTGGCCTTGCATTAGATTCTTCTTGTTCATCCACCAACCTAATGCCTGCAGAATTTTGGTAGGTGGTGATAACCCGAATTGGTAGTCCTGGGTTGACTGATACCAGGTTTCTATCAGATATCTCTGTAGCAGTCGCATGTGCAGTCTGGCCCATGGGACTGTGTCTATTGTTGCAGCCATAAACCCTAGAATTTGGAGATAATTCCATACTGCCCTGTTTGGATTCCATATAATCCTGTTGACTTGTAGACAGATGTTGTGTACCTTGTCCTCTGTGGGGATCACTTGATCATTTAGAGTGTCCCTAGATGGGAAAGAGACTGTGATGGGGTCAGTTGGCTTATTTCCCAATTGATGACCCAGCTGTGTTTCTGAAGACATTATACAGCCAGATCTGTGTTGTGCTATGCTTGTTCTATCATTCTTGCACAGAGTAACCAGTCATCCAGGTATGGGATGATGTGTACTCCCTTCCTGTGCTGGTGGTCTGCCAGGACAACCAGGGTCTTGGTGAACACCTGGGATGCCGAGGCCAGGCCAAATGGAAGGCTGGTGTATTGATAGTGTTCCCCCTTTATTGCAAACCTGAGGTATTTCTGGTGTGCTTGACATATTGGGATGTGTAGATATGCATCCTTCAAGTCTATGGAGGTGAGGTAGTCCTTCTGTTGAATGGCTAACAGAGTAGAGCGTAGCTTCTTCATTTAAACTTCTTGTACCCTACAATTTGTTCAGGTACTTTGGGTCTAAAACTGGATGCATGCCTCCTGTCTTCCTTGGGACAACAAAGAACAAGGAGTAAACTCCTGTGTTTCTCTCCTCTGTGGGGACTTGAGAAATAGCCCCATTTTGTAATAAGTCTTTTAACATTAGGCCTATGGCCCACTTTTTCTGGGGACATTGTGGGATGGGGGGTATGAATGTTCTGTGAGGGATTGAAGATCTTTCGAGTTTGATTGCATACCTTATAGTGATGACCTCCCTCACCCATTTGTCTGTTGTAAAGTGGGCCCACTGAGATGCAAATCCTGTAGTCTCCCTGCAGTTGAGGGGTATTTGCCTGGGTCTTCATGACCTCATTGCTTCTTCCCTGATGTTTGAAATTAGGCTTGTAGCCTCCACTGCCCTCTGACTTGTTATGGTTGTTTTTGTTTGTTTCTGTGTTGGAACATGGGTCTCTAGTTACATTGCCTGGCATTTTGTGGGTAGTAATTTTGTGTTCTGGGCCTAAAATGCTTGTTCTTCTGCCTAAAGGGCCTCTCAGAGGGTAGGTAGACATCCTTGTCTCCCTCAGTATGTTTCCCTCCCGATCTATTATTCTGGTAGGGAGTGAGGCCTTTGCTAAACAAAGTTATTTCATTGAATGGCAATTTCATTAGTGCGCTGTTTGATTCATTGTCAGCCTGTCATAACTTTAGCCAGAGTGTGCGCTGGCTGTAGTTGCCAGTACTATGTATCTAGACCTAAATCTCAGTACGTCTGAGGATACATCCATAATGTATTTGATTCCTTGCAGGGCACATTCTGCTTCATCTGCTTTGGGGTGTCCAGAATAGAACTGGTTGTGGATTCCATCCAACTGAAGTTCTCTACTCATGAACCAAATCACTGTGTCCGCTCGCACCATCCCTGGCACCGCATGAATTTTCTCAGATGTTCCTCTATCTTTTGTCCATTGGTTCCTTCAATACAGCTGTACTTTTGATACAGGTATTGTACGTTTCAAGAGTTCAGAAACTGGCTGGTCCACCTTGGGTGCTTTCCCCCAAGCCTCCCTCCTTGCCTCCGAGAGGGGATACCAGTTATTGGCCATATTTTTCTCTGGAAGCCTGGTGGATTCTGGAGTGTTGTATTCTTTCATGAGGATAGTCGTAATGGTCTTGCAGGATGGGAAGTGTACTTTCTCTTCTGGTTGACCCAAGGATAGCTTTTTCATGAGGGTTCACCCCCTGCTGCTTCCTTGGTGGGTCTCTTTGGTGGGGGACTTGTTGTCTAGCCTTAAATGTTTCCAGCATTTGGAATAGGAGTTGGGCCTGGCTGGCATCCAGGGCTAGTGAGGCCAATGGGGGTGTGGTGCTACCCCTGTCTGATCCTTGCTCTTCCGTATTCCTGGAACCCCGACTCTTCATTATTGCACACAGTGCAAGTTGTATCCTTCATCTATTTCTGAGAAAATGATTCTGCATTCCTACCTTTTGCATGGTGCTGATTTTTTCTGGTGATCTGTAGGAATGGGATAGAAAAATTATATAGTATGGGTTCTCCATATGAACAATTTTTTTTTAACTTTCCCTCATTTCTTTATGTTAATTAGCCACTTTAAGAATGCAATATGAGCTGGAGTGTGGATTTGTGCCCAGTGTATCTGTTGTAGGAACAATCCTGCTAAAAGGGGCTCTGGACTTCCCCCCTCAGCTCAGTGCCATACTTTGTTCTATTCTGATCAAAACATACTGCATGGATTACTATGGGATGCATTTTCTGGTTCCTAGGTAATATGGCCACCAAAATCTCATGATGTTAAAGCAAGATTTGGGACCGTTCTATTCACCTGACTGGAGGGACCCAAACAATACAGCAAAATTTCCCACGAGACTTGCAAGTCCTGTATTACTTGAATGTGTCCTGGGATCTCGCGGGACTTGAGGACTTCTGGGAATAACCGTGAGATAGGAAGGACCCAGCATGGCCTGAGCATCTTGGTGGGAAGAGAAGTTGTTTCTTGCTGTGCCCACCGAGACAAAAGAAACATTTATTGCTAGGCACTGGCTGGATCTCTTTAGCTGAGACCTGGTTTGGCAGTGGCATGGCTCATTTGGAGGGCAGAGCAGCAGCACATCTGAGCCAACAGAAATACAACTGCCACTTACAGGTATGCTGACTCCAGATTGTTTTTAAAAACGATAGTAGCCTTAGAGAGTCCCACTGTGTGTTAGGGCTGAGGGAGCTATTGGAGGCCCCCAGCCCATGTGATTCACTGCCCATGGGTTGATTTATTAAAGGAAACCAAGCAGGTTCCATCCGTGGTATTGGGAGGATGCTCCTGGATGGACCTCACCAGTACCTAATAAGCTGTCCTTCTTTCATGCAGGTAGGGGCGGCATGTCACTACTGGAGGGACTTGCCGAATCCCTGGATACTGCAGTTGTTTTTTTTTCTGGTGTGTATTCCACATAGAAAAGGTAACACTGCTGGAGGGATCCCTGTTCCTAGTCTAGAAAATATTTCTCAGTGGAACCAAAACTTTTGTTTTTAACATCCTTTCTATACCTCCTTGATGTAATCTTTGACACTTTTGTTAGCATAAGCTACCTCTAAATGGCTACCAGGCTTTGTCAGTGGTTTTAAAATAAAGCAGATTTTCTGTACTTAATCAGATGTAGTTGTTGATGTTGGGAGAAGCTTGTGTCACGACCAACTTCTTTAGATGTACAAAAGAAACTGGAGCTACTGAGATGGGGCAGGTTGGCCCAGGTCCAGCTCAATTTTGATTGGACCGTGCATCAACCTGTAGGATGGACAGGGAATATCCTATTGGTTTGGACTACAGAGTACTACAAAGGGTACAAGTTATAATCTAAAATATTTGTTTGACATGACCTCCCCCTGTTAAGCCATGCTGTTGGTGGTCCTGCAGCCCATAGTCTCCAGGTACTCTATCAGTCTCTCTTTCACCAGGGACTCCATTAACTTCCCCACTACTGATGTGAGACTGAATGGTCTGTAATTGCTGGTTTCCTCCCTGTAGCTGCTCTTGTGCAGAGAGACCACATCGTCCTCCTCCAGCCTTCTGGAACTACTCCCGTCTCCACTGAGATGCTAATTAGTGTTGCCACAGGTGTGGCTAGCACTGTGTGGGTGGATCACTCCAGCCCTATCACCTTACTTTCCTTTAGTGTTTCCAACCACCACCCCCGAATGACTCTGTCTTCTGTAAGTGGACTTGTGTTCACCATCCCTCTCCCCCAGTGCCTGTTAATACATCATCCCATCCTCCGCTTCCATTTTGAATACTGAGCAGAAGTATTCCTTTTAAATGTTTAGCTTTTTCCTGCTCTTTCTCTGCACAGCCCCCCCCAGTCTCCCAATATCCACTATACTAACCCTTGTCTTCTTCTTCTTGCTCAAGTACAAGAAGAAAGTCTTATCCCCATTCTTGACCTCCTGGGTGACCCTCTCCTCAGTTTGATCCTTTGCTGTCTTTACCTCTATTCTGCCCCCTTTGTTTGTCTAGATATTCCTCCCTGTCTGCCTCCATTTGGGTCTCCTTGTGATTTCTGAAAGCTGTTTTATTCTTCTTTACTGCTTTAACCACCTCCTTTGAGAACCAAAGTGGCCTGTTTCTCCTCTTACCCTTGCTTATCGCCAGCTTGCTGTTACCTCAGTTATTCCTGTCTTTATTCTTTTCCATTGTACCTAGTGAAGGTGCAAGGGTGAGACAGAAGCACAGACTCAGGTAAAAGTGTAGAATGCACTTTGCAGTATTTAATTTCCAAAATAAAATAATAAACATACAGGAAATAGGTGATTAATCCTCCAGTTCTGCAAAATAGTGCACAGTTCCCTCAGTGCACAACTTCTGAGCTTTGTTCCAGCCAAATAGATTCCTAGCACATGAAAACTTGCATGTACTATGAGAAACAGTGCATAATTCCTCAGTGCACAACTTCCAGGCTTCGTTCCAGCCAAATAGATTCCTAACACATGAAAACGTGCATGTACTATGAGCTGCTTCCTCCACAACAGTCAGGTCTGTAATGACTGACTCATCTGTTTTGCATCTCAGGAGGCAGACATTTATCTCTACCTACCTACCTACTAATGACAGCACATGTGAGCTGTCTGACTCACAATTCTCTAAGTAAACAAAGGCAGGTTGACTTATCCTGAATAAACACTTTTCTCTAAGTAAACACATGTAGGCTAACTCATCCTAAATAAACACAGACAGGCTGACTCATCTGACCTTTACACACCTCTGCTTTACCTAGGAAAGAATGTTTTGTTTTGGCTTCTTGCAAACCCAAAGTAGTTTACACAGAATAAAACACAGAGTGCAAGGCTGTGTTTCAATTATTTCTCATTACTTACATTCCTCTGCATCTGCCTGCAGTACAGCACAGGAGGAGGCAAGTCACTTATTGCCTCTTTCTTGCTTATATGTTCCTTATACAGTACTTGGAGAAGGGGGGACTACAAGACTGAAAGTGGTTAGATTTCAGCCTGTTGCTAGAACAGTAAACTTACAAGAACAGGACAGTGTAAAAGAAAATGCAGCACACATTCAGACAGGAGCTCTGGCCCTGTGAGATATCCCCCTCTTTAAAAGGGAACCAGACTACACTTTTTTTTTCTTGCTTAGTGAGACTGATTTCTAACCCTTGTACTTTTTTCTATGAAAACCATACCGGACTCCCGCTATGTTTAAATTTCAGCTGCCATACATTTTCAGATTTCCTTTTAACTCACATCCCCCAGATCTTTCAGGAGTATTCACGTATTTCAGTATGCATACAGACTTAACATTAGCAGCATTTCTCCATTTCATTGTCATTACAGAGAGGGACATTATCAAGTGTTTAGACATAGGCATACAGTTTCCTGATTTTCATATCATTAGTTTGCATCTTACCCAAGTCCACCTCATCACAGGGAATCACCCCATGAAACAATGATTTAGTTCCTTCCGGTCTTAAGTTGACCTCTTTAATGCTGCCTCCTGTAGAGCTTCCATGCCCCTTCTGGATGCCTGGACCCAAGTCCTGAAAAAGTACATGTGGCAGGCTCTGTTCCTCTTTTCCTCTCTATTTCCATCTGTTTAATGTACAGCCACTTTAGGTGCTTGCTGACCTCTTCTGCTGGTGCAGATGTGATGTCCTCTTTGGCCTCTGATATGCTGTCCTTGACTTCAGGTTTGGTTTTGCTCCTGGCCCCAGGTCCAATCCTGGAAGAGACTTTTCACCAGTGTTCTTTGCCATCACTCTGGTAAAGATAGTGACTTGCATTCCACACATTTACCTTTCTGCACCTGCTGTTCCTGTGACATCTGCTAGGATATCAGGGCGATTTCCTGGTAATGTCTCTCCCAGCCTAGATGCACCAGTATCCCACTTCTGACACCTGACGTGAAGGTTTGCAGATGAGACAGATGCACAGAGTCAGGTAAATGGTGTGAATGCACTTTGTAGTATTTATTTTCCAAAATAAAATAATAAACATACAGAAAGGAAATAGGTGATTAGTCCTTCAGTTCTACAAAACAGTGCACAATTCCCTCAGTACCAAAACTTCCAGGCTTCATTCCAGACAAATAGATTCCTAGCACATGAAAACTTGCATGTACTGTGAGAAACAGTACATTATTCCTCAGTGCACAACTTCCAGGCTTCATTCCAGCCAAATAGATTCCTAGCACATGAAAACTGGCATGTACTACGAGATGCTTCCTCCACAACCGACAGATCTGACACTGAGTGGCTCATCTGTTTTGCATCTCAGGAGGTAGGCTTTTATCCCTACCTACTGATGATGTCAGCACCATGTGAGCTGTCTGACTCACAATTCTCTAAGTAAACACAGGCAGGCTGACTCATCCTGAATAAACACATTTCTCCAAGTAAACACATGCAGGCTGATTCATCCTAAATAAACACAGGCTGACTTATTTGACCTTTACACACTTCTGCTTCACCTAGGAAAGAATGTTTTGTTTTTGGCTTCTTGCAAACCCAACGCAGTTTACACAGAATAAAACACAGAGTGCAAGGCTCTGTGTTTCAATTCTTTCTCATTACTTACATTCCCTCTGTATCTGCTGCAGTACAGCACAAGAGGAGGCAAGAAACTTACTGCCTATTGTCTTACTTATACGTTCCTTATACAGTACGTGGGGGGGGGAGACTACAAGACTGAAAGTGGCCAGATTTCAGCCTGTAGCTAGAACAGTAAACTTACAAGAACAAGACAGTGTAAAAGAAAATGCAGCACAAATTCAGACAGGAGCTCTGTCCCTGTCACATTCCTCCACCCCACCCGGCTATCCCCCTTCAAGCTATTTCCTAAGGCAGTCTCCCATTTCTCTAAAATCTGCTCTCCTGAAAATGATCACTATCCTTGTGGGGATTTCTCTCTGCCCACTCAATATGCCAAACAACACTGCATGATAATCGTTTGAACCCAGGGCGCTATCCACTGTGATGTCTACTATGTTGCCTCATTGCTAAGTACCAGATGCAACATTGCCCCATCTCTGGTGGGATCTCTAATCATCTGCCTGAGAAATTACCTTTTCAGGGAGTCTAGGATGACCCTGCTGCTAGTCATTGCTGTGGCCAGGATGTTCAAGTCCACATCCAGAAAATTAAAGTCACCCATGATTACTATTTCCACTTTGCTTGCCATTTTGCCTATGGTCTCCCCAAAATTCTGTCAAGTTCTGCCCCCTGTGTTGGTAGCCTGTACACCACCCCCACAAGCATAGAGGCCCTGGACCCTGTTTCTAAGTCAGTTCAAAGAACTTCCAGCCCCTCCATTTCCCCACTGTTTCTTTGTATTTCCATGGCCTTTATACCTTCTCTTACATGTAAAATAACCCTCTTTTCCTCTCTGCCCTATCATTATGAAACATGTTATGGGCCGGTATGGCCACCTCCCAGCTGTAGTTTTGGTGCCCTGTGAGTCTGTTATGGCCATCATATCCAGGTCCACCTCCACAATGGTAGCCTCAAGGTAAGGAATTTTGTTTCCTAGGCTCTTTGCATTGGCACACATGGCTCTCTACTCCTTTTGCCCCTCGCTTCTCCTACTTTGCCATCCCTTCCCAAGTCCATCCTTTACCCTACCATTTTCACTGGTACTGTCCTTCTCCTTTTTATCTTCCCTCTGCCCACAATCCTAAGTATTTTCCCCAGCCTCAGTTCCACCTCCAGACTCTCCCATCCCTTCCCCATGCCCAAACTCCCCACTACCCATGGGGAATTTATTTTCCTTTTGCTTTTCTTCACTGCTGATACATTATCAGTGTGGGAGGGGGGGCATTCACTGCTCTCTTTTTTCTGCCTCCTTATTGGCTAGTTTAAATGCCCATCGAATCAGTAGTAAATTCTTTTCACCCAGAACAGCCATTCCCCTCCTGGATGGATGGAGCCATCCCATTGTACAGGCCTTTATCCTCCAGGTAGGACCCCAAGCGCCACGATTAAGTCAACCCCTCCTCTCTGCACCATGCCTTCAAGCAGTTATTGAAGACTGCGGTGTGGTGTTGCCTTACCTCCCCAAGCCTTGCACAGGTAACACCTCAGTGAAGGCCACTGGGCGTGTAACCTGCTTCAGGCCTCACCTCAGCTCCCTAAATCTAGTCTACACCACCCCGGCTGTTTCTCTTGCCAGGTCATTTGTCCTCAGATGGACAATGACATTCAGCTGACCCTCTATACTAGTGATCCAAAGGATCTGCTCCCCATCCCTCCTTGCTGAGACACAAGGTAGGCACCTCACCTACCTTCTTCCCTCCTGTGGTATTCCAAAAACTACCTCCCTGGTGATTGTGTCCTCCAGCAGAAGTTGTTTCCTCTTTTACTGGGGGGCCTCCACTCTGAAGGACCCCCTCATCCTCCCTTGCCACTTCCACCATTTCACTAATCATGTCACTATGGGCTTACCTCAGGGAGTAGATTAAAGTATTTCTAATGCTACCTTTAACCAGCCTCTGAAGGCCTACGCCACATAGGAAGTAGTTAAATCCTAGCTCCCATTCTGTTCCTTCTAGCCTACCCTGTCATCTGTGCTTACCTTCCACACCACAATACTTTTCTACCCCTGATAGCTTCTCAGGTTCCCTTACCTCCCCATCTTCCTGTTCCCTGTTGGTCAGAGTCTCCCGCTTACCTCTGGACTGCCCTGCAGATGACGTCCTTCTGCTCTGTGGTCCTTATGCTCTGGGGGAATCTCACACTCTCTGGGGGATTTCAAACTCTCTGGGGGATCTCAAACTCTCTCTTTTTTTTCCATACATGGTTTATCCACCTAGAGCCCTGGCAGGCAGCTTCAGCCCTCCTGATGGAGGGACTCTCTCTCTCTCTCCAGGCTTGACCGCAACTGCACTCGCTGACCTCAGTATTCCCCCATGGATTGCTCCCCACGGTGGGGCCAGGAAGGAGGCAGTGCACTACACCTCTCCCCAGGGACCCAATCCAGAAGCTGGGGTCAGCCCTCGGGTACAGCAGGCATCATTGAGTACTGCCTGGCTCTCTTTTTCCTCCACTTTTCATCAACCCCCCTGCCACTGATGTAGACACATTGGAGTGTGCATCCTGACCCATACTGTCTTCTCACTGCCACCAGAGGGCAGTCAGTGAGTGAGACAACAAGTCTCCCTCCCCCCGAGAGAGGAGAGCAGTCCTCTGTATGCTCAATCCTCTCTCCCCCCTGCTGACTCATAATGGCCTGGGCTCATTCCCAAACCCAGGTCGCCAGCGTGGTGCAAGGTGTAGTGACCAGTACCTCAACCTCCAGTGCCACCGAGCTGGCTCAGAATCTCACACTCTCTAGGGATCATACACTCTCTGGGGGATCTTGCATTCCCTGAAGGATCTCACACTCTCAGGGGAATCTCACACTATCTGGAGGATCACACAATCTTTGGGGGATCTCACACTCTCTGGAGGATTGCTTAGTACATCCAGAAATAAGTACCAACAGCATGTAGCCTATTTGTTGCTTTCAAATCATGTGCTCCAAAACACACACACACACACAGATACTATGTGGCAGGATTCTCAAAGAACAGCAAAAATCCCGCAGCTGTGGGAAAAAGGTCTGCAGCACTGCAGAAACGTAGCTGTGCCTTATTCTGAAAGAAAAGTTGTGCAGTTTTGGAATTCTGCAAAAGTCCCACAGCTGTGGAATTCCCAGCAGCTATGGGAATTCTGCAAGTACTGCGAATCAAGAGCTGCAGATCCACAGCTGTGGAAATGACTGAGGAGGCACAGCAATAGTACAACCAAGTAGCTGAAGCAGCAGACATTAACATTGCTGCCATAATATAAGGCTGACAGCACCCACATAGATACCAGCAGCCAGCCCCTCAACTGGGACCACTGCAGCACCACAGGTACCAGCAATACCATGGCACCCCAGTGGCCGACTGTCACTGCTGGTCATCACTCCCTAGGGCATTCCTGTTACCTGCAGGGGTAGCACTCACTGCAGGTTGGTCAGGCTCTACTGCCTGTGGGGCTCCATCATGGGCTGCACTGGGTCTGGTGGTTGTCACCTGTTGCCACATCATGGCAATGCGTGCTTTTGTTGCTGTAACATCAGCCACTGCTATATTATCTGGGATGCTATTACCTGTGCCTCACCTCCACCTTAATTGATTCCAATTGGGGCACTACTGCAGTTTGCTGAGGGAGAGTTACACCCTCATTCTACTGTGTGTAACATTTTTCTACAACTGCGGACACAATCTGGCTGAGAATAGCCTTTCAGCAGCTGTTCCTTACTTATCTCACACCTTTTTTTCCTCAGGGACTTCCACAGCTGCACTTTTTTCCACAGTCTGTAGTGGGGTTTTTTTTCCCAGGTGCGGAGGTTTTTGTGAATAGCAGTTAGGGCAGTCTCCCCTTTTTTTCCATAGCTACGGCAGTTTGTGGGGGCTTGGGGAAGGTTTTGCACCTTCTGAAAGCTTTGTGAATCCAGCCCACTGTGTTTTAACTAATCCCTGCTCCTCTCCAGTCCCCCTCCCCCAACAGACAAACCCCAGCAAACTGTTAATTATAGCATCTGAGCCAAGAAAATTTCTGAACAATACAGGTTACTTACACTACTATTGCAAACAGCAGAGGTCAGTCTCCAGTTCTCTGCTACAGCAGCTCCCCAAACACCAATCCAGACTCAGGGGGTTAAAAATCACAATCTGAGCAAGTAGCCAGTTTGCTGTTTGCAAATCACATGCTCAAACACTCATACACACAGACACTCCCTGTTTTATTTGTTTATTTATTTTATTTATTTTTGTCTAGGATTACAAAGTACCTTTGAGCCAAGGTTCTTTTACAAAAGTTCCACGTCATGCTGGTTACAGGGTAACAGATACTAAAACATAAAACAGTTATAGGTACATGGTTTTAGAAAGTAACTTTGCTTGACAAAATCAGACTGAGCGATGAGTAACTCAAGAAACAATAGGAGGAAGAGGGCAAGAAGGGGAGAGGGCTGAGGGTAGGGGAAGGCATAGGTGAAGAGGGTCAGGATTAGGCAGCCGAGGGCCTTGTCAGGACAGACACAGGGCAAGTGCATTAGAAGTTGCATTGGACAGGTAAGTGCAAGAAGAGGGGGCAGAAACTGACACCTATAAGGTTAGAAGCAGCATAGGGAATGAAGATATTATGGGGTGCAAGCACAGGTGGAGGTGCCAGTTATGGAGTGGTGGAGCTTTTTTTTGAACTCCCCAAGCATTGCTGTGGATGAGGTGTCACTAGAGAGCTCATTCAGCCAACTCGGAGCCCTGTATGCAAACAACCTTTGGCCTTGGGATGTGCAGCAGCAGGTGGATTTGAAGGATTTGGGGCTTAGAGCTCCTGGTGTTGCGGTTGGTGATTTTGGGTTTCAGGAGGGTGCTGACTCCTGGTGGTGCCTTTCCCATCATGATTTTCTTAGCAGTGATGCAGGTTTGGTATTTGATTCAGTTGTTCAGTTGCAGCCAGCCTGTTTTGGAGTAGAGGTCGCAGGTGTAGGTGAGACGGTGGGAACCAGTAGCGAGTCGGCAGGCTTGATTGAGTAAGTTGAAACATGCCTGAGAGATGAGGTTGTGGCAGATCCATAGATAATGAGACCATAGTCAATGATGCTGATGATGGAGCTCTGGACAGCTATGGACAGAGCTTCTGGGGTTAGATGTTTCCTATGTCGGAATAGTAGGCCCATCCTGATGTTGGCTACTTTTGCCACGTTATTGATGTGTGGGACATAGGAGAGATTACAGTCAAGGGTGAGGCTGAGGTATTTGAAGGTACGAACTTGTTCGAGGGTGATTCCTTGCTTGGTTTTAATGGAGAGCTGATATTTTTTGTGTTTGTTTGGGGGCTGCAGAAGATCATGGTCTTTGTTTTTTTCTGGTTAAGTATAAGTCTGTGTTTTGTGAACCAGTGTTCGACTACAGAGAAGGCCTGTTGGAGGTTACCTTGTAGAGGGACTGGATCATGGTGGGATGCCAGTATGACAGCATCATCCGTGTAGAGTAGGATCTGTTCAGGGTAGGATTCTGGCAGTGAGTTCAGAAAAAGGCTGAAAAGGAGGGGGTCCAAGATTGATCCCTGTGGGACACCAGACCAGACTGGTCTTTGGTCTGAAAGTGTGCCAGCAATTCTCACTCTTTGGGAGCAGTTGTCTAAGTAGCTTTGAACCAGTTCACCTAGTTAGGTGAGAGCCCTGCTAGTCGAAGCTGGGCAAGTAGGAGATTGTGGTTGATGGTATCAAAGGCTTTAGTTAAGTCGATGAAGGTGGACCCAGTAAGATGACTGTTATCGAGTGAGTGATGGATTGCACCAGTGAATTCAAATAGTGCCGTGGAGGTGCTATGACCTTTTCTAAAGCCATGTTGCTCCTTGCACAGGATGTTGTGATTGTCTAGGAAGTCGGTGAGCTGGTCTGACACAGTCTGTTCTAGGGCCTTGGAGAGTGGAGGTAGGATGGAAATTGTATGGTAATTCTCAGTAGCTGTTTTGTCACCACTTTTATGAATTTGGGTTACCGTGGCAGATTTCCATAAGTCAGGGAACTTGCTGAGGCTGAGGGAGAGGTTGAAAATCCTGGTCAGTGGTTGGAGTACTTCTTCAAGTGTGAGTGATAGCAGTCTGAGGTCGAGGGAGTCACTGCTGGCTCTGGAGTTGCAAATGGCTTTGGTAATGTAGCTGTGGACTTGATGCATTTTTACTGCTTTAAAGTAGAAGGGAGGGTGGCTGGAGGTGGCTGGGGAGGGCAAGGGGAACTACCTCATCGAAAAAACCCTGTGGGAGTACAGCATTGAGGTCCATGAAGGTGTCATTGAATGTATCAGCAATGAGTTTCTGGTCAAGTGTAGTTTCACCATTTATGCTGAGTACTGACGGGGGGTGATTTAGATTGCTTCCCGGTGACTTCTTTAATGTTATTCCAGAAGTCCCTACTATTGCCCCATGAGTTAGTGAGAGTATTATGGAAATAGGTGGTCTTCGTATCCCGGATATATTTGGTGCAGTCATTTCGTGCACATTTATAGTTAGCAATATCAACTTGTTTCCCGGTGTTTCTGGCAATCTCCCAAAGGTAGTCTCGAGCTTTAGTTATCTAAGTAGGTCTCCGTGAGCCTGGGGTTTTAAACTAATCCCTCCTCTCTTCCCTTCCCAAACCAAACTCCACAAACTGTTAGACAACTGCTGCAAAATACAGGTTACTTACGCTACTTCTGCAGACAGCAGAGGTCAGCCTCCGGTCCCCTGCCACAGCAATTCCCCAAAATTAAATTAAAAGTGGACTTCATTTTCAGCCCCTCCCACCCCTGGTTTTGAGCCCCTGATATTCATTTTTATTCCAAAATAGATTTGGTGCCATATTTCATTTAATGATCACCCACCATGTTAAAACTTAACATTTGGTGTCTGAGGCTAATACTGATGTTCCCAATGTCCCACAAATTCAGGGAGCAGTTTGTATTGTATGCTTTGTCATTATAACAGTGAGGTCGCACCCCTATAGTTAGGGTCAGTGGTGACTTCTAAGTTAAACTTAATTTTTTGCTTGCTGCTTATAAAAAGATGTTTTCACAGATTTACCTGAAACTTTCAGGAGTTACTGTCCATAGTAAAATCTACAGTCCCTGAAAGTTGCATGTAAATTGGTTCAATATTTTTAGAGATATTAAAATGTGAAAAAATGTAATTCTCAATTGTTTTTCAAATGTGTTTTTTTTCCTGAATTTGTTCAGATTCAAGAGAAAAACTATAAACCTTAAAGTGTGAAATTTTCTATGGTTGTGTAGGTTAATGGAGAAGGATTTTCGGGGCTGTGCTTGGGAGTTTTGTATTTTTTAAGATATTTACATTTGAAAATCAGGTTTTGGCTTTAAATAGTCAGGCTGGAGTTAATGTGCAACATGCACAGAAGCGTTTCAATACTGTTGAATGGGGTTTGGGAAAGTAGAAGAAGTTGGGCTGTAGTTTAAGTACCACATGTGCAGAAGACTATCGTAATGTGAAAGTGAAAGTCATGATCAGCAGTTCAGCTATTCCACACACATTTACATGAAACCTGTTTTCAGATTCAGAACTGGATTTTTGTGATGACTGATTTTTGTATCCGAAAACAGGCTGTCATATAAAAGACACAATTATAAAAGATATAAATCAGATTCAGCGCTGTTTCTGATAACTTCTGTTTTCCAGTTAGTTTACCTGGATATTTCCCAGTGGCAGTCTCCAGGAAATAAATCTTAACATAAAAACAAACTATTACTTAAATTAGCCAGTTCGATATCAGCTTTGACAGCATTTGTTCTCTGACTGACAGCTGATGGTTGTCTAAAGGTGTAAAAGCTATGTATTTATACTTACAGACCAGTATTTGGTTGTCTAATAATCTAATACTTTACTTGTCATTTGTGACTACTATTGGATGAATTGTTTAAACCAATTTTTATAATGTTATTGTGTCTGCTCACTTGTTCACACCCTCACTTTCTCATGCCCTCACTCTTTCTCTCTGTGCCTGCAACTGAACTACCACCACCCATTGCATTCTATTTGTGTGCCTCTCATTTCTGCTGAATGATCCACCAGTCTTAACAGGTTCTCTCCATCATTCTTTACTAAACTCACCAAGTGTTTCTCTGTTTTTCCTATTTTATTTTATAATGAGGGGGGCATTTAAATGGTGCAGTTAACACTGACCTTTTTTTCAGCTGTAATTCATTCCCTCCCATCCATCTGTTGTACAGCAATGTACAATCAGATAGATAAATTGGCTTACCTCCCATCCCTCTGTTGTAAAACAATGTAAAATTAGATAAGAAAACTTTGAGAGTGGCTTCTCTCTTCGGGGTTTTTTTTTATATTGATGCCTATCCCAGTGTTATTCCAGGGGTTGTGAAGATTTGTTAACTTCTTCAATGAACACACTTCACCTACGGGTCCCATAGTCAGAAATCAAGCTCGTAAAGGTATGTCCGATTGTTAAATTAACAGATCCTCTTTCTCATGTGAACCCTTAATGTCATTGTATAAGACCCATGAAAAAGTCAACAGAAATATTTCGACTATAGCTAATTTATTTATTTCAAATGTTTCACCAGGGAAAGCATACTGAGCAATGGTTGCTTATTTCCAGATGCGTCCTGAGGGAGAGGAGGAGTGGGATAAGTAGTGCATAGGAATGAATTGTTACAGGTCAGGAAATTGACAAATGAATTAGGTAAAGGATATAAAATACAGGATATGAACTTCTAACAATCATGTCTAATAAGATGGGTACAGGTAATGTGGTGACCCTGCTTGTCACACAGTAAATGGCTTAGGTGAGATCCAAACCTCTTTATCTCAGTTAATAAGATGCTTTATATGAAACTGTTCCCTCTCATCTCTCCAATGTGCAAGCATGGAAAATCAGCCAGGCAAATGTCGAGAGATGTTTTATGATTTTGTTTTTTGTTGTTGTTGTTTAGATATCTATCACAGCGTTATTCTAGCAGTGGTAATGTTTAGTCCACTTCTTCAATGAATACAACATGCTCACCAGTCGCATAGTCAGGTTATTTTTGTAATGCCACCACTACACACACACAAAAAATTAAAGACCATTGGTATTTGCAGCAGTTCTTCCCTGCTGCCAAGCAGACTTTAGAAACTGTGCCTCCTGATAGCTCTTTTAGTATTCCAGACCCCCGGCTCACCCATTCCAACCCTCCAGATGGTCGGCATCAAAACTCCACTCAACTCCCTGGCTGGCCGCCATCTGAGGAATGATCATAATGTATTGTTGATGACTGTAATGTATCAGTATTAGCATTACATTACATCTCACTTGACATTTCCCACTACTTAAGAATATTCACAGCCAGAGCACTAATAGTATGTCTGAATGACCCCACATTTTTAGCATGTCATCCATACTACCCCTTCTCAAAACCACATAAATTGTGTCTTATAATTCCCAAGGAAACTGGCTGCTCAGAAGGCACCTCTGGGCACCCTCTGAGCACCCATTTTGGGTGGGAGCTACAAGACACACACCACTTAATTGTGTGAGGAAAGGTGGTCCAGAGGACACCCTTAACATTTGGGGTCATTCAGATATACAATTACTGCTCTAGCAGTGAATATTTCTTAAAAGTGGTAAATACCAAGTCCTATGTAATGTAACGCTAATACTGATACATTATAATCAGGCTTCAGACAGCAGCCAACTAGTGAGGGACCCTGAGCAGTTACCTGGTGCCAGAATGAGCCTTGCACTTGACGTTCCTGTATTCAAAATGGAAAGATGTGTATCTGTTTCTCTGTTTGTTTTTAACAGTGGGCCACAGGCAGCACCGATATCAAAATAAGCTTTGCACTATAGCTCCTACGTGGATTGGTATTTTGTCAATCATTACAACACTGAGAATGTGCCATCACAGGAATTAATATTGTTTTTGATGCACAGAAGTACAGATTATAATCACAAAAGGAATAAAAAAAGAGTGTATTGTTGTTGATGACAGCTTATCTGATTGTATCTCTTAGAAAATCAAGGGACTCGGAGCTCCTGAGTAAAATTGATACTGGATCTTTTATTTTCTCTCTCTATTACAATATATTTTGTAATGCCTCCAACACACAAACACATACACACAGAGACACATGAAAATTAAAGAGCACTAAACAGCAGCTTCTGGCTGCTCTATTAGTACCAGAGTCCCACCCACTTAGTAAAACTCAGCCCTCCTGGTCCAAGTCCCTAGATGGTGGCCAACAAAATTACATTCACCTCCCTGGCTGGCCACCATCTGAAACCTGATAGTAATGTATCAATATTAACATTAAATTACATCAGACTTGACATTTCCCGCTACATAAGAAATATTCATATGAGGGTTGTAATGGTAAGTCTGAATGACCCCAGATTTTCAAGGTGTCATCCATACTACCCTGTCTTACAACCGCATAAGTGTTCCAAAATGAGTGCTAATGTGGCACGTCTGGGCACCCTCTGAGAACCCATTTCAGGTGTGAGTTACAAGATCCCAGTTATGTGGTTGTGAGGAGGGATGGTCCAAGTGACATTCTGAAAATGTTGGCTCATTCAGTTACCATTACTGCTCTGACAGTGAATGTTTCTTATGTAGGGGAAATGCCAAGTCTGATGTAATGTAATGATAATGCCGATACACTGTGATCAGGCTTCAGATGGCAGACAGTTATTGTGGGACCCATACCCATACCTATCAGGCTTCAGATGGTGGCACACAGGAGTGATCTACAGATCTCCAGCAAAGGGGGAGGGAGGAGAGGTGGATAAAGTTATGATGGAAGCAATCCAAAGGACAGCATCAAGGGGAGGTGTTCCTGGTAAGGGACTTCAATCTACCGGATGTGGATTGGAGCCTACCAGCTGTGGCAACAGTCAGAAGAAGGGACATCCTGGACTCCCTGCAAGGGGCATTCCTCAGGCAACTAGTTAAGGAACCCACTCATTGGGGGGGGGGCAATACTGGACCTGGCACTGACAAACGGGGACAGTGTTGCTGACGTCACAGTGGATGGCTGCCTGGGGACCAGTGATCACTGTACAGTGTAGCTCAATATAAGAAATGGGCCAGAATTGAGACACACTAAGATGAGAGTCTTGGACTTCAGGAGGGCTGATTTTAAGAAAATGGGAGAATGCCCTGGGACACCCTAACAGGGGTAGAAAAACTGGGGGAAGGATTGGCAAAAATAAATAGGGACATTGAAAAGGCAACAAATCTCTGTGTCAGGTAGGCTAACAAAGGCAAGAGAGAAAAGAGACTGCCATGGTTCACTTCAGAAGTAGCAGAGAAAGTAAAGCCAAAACAGTAGCCTTTAGAAGGTACAAGAGGACACAGAAGGAGAAGGATAGGGAGAGTTACCAGGAGAAACAAAGGCAGGGAGAGCAGTTAGGAGCGCAAAGGGGCAAATGGAGGAGAATATTGCCCAGTCAGTAAAAAAGAGGGATAAAACATTCTTTAGATATATAAGTGAGACCTGTGTTAGATTCCAGCAAACTCCACTCGAATATTGAGTAACTCTGAGCAGCGCTTGTAACATGGTCATTTTATGGAATTGTTTCACCAAATTTTCAACATAGTGCTACAGCAATCATTGAAACTGAGGACTCCTGTTAGTCTCACTTTTTAAGACCTTATACTCAAAATACATTACAGAAGCCTGCAACTGCTTCCAGTGATCCTAGCTTACTTACACCCCCTTCCACATCCTCCCTGCTTTTCCCATTCTCCTTCCTTCTTGTATCAGTACATAACTTGTCCCTGAACCACCTATTTATCCACCGGCCTAAATCTCACCCTCCCTCACTTACCTATTCCTTGTATACCCACAGCATCTCATTCCTTCACTCTTAGTATTATCCCAGTTCCAGACACACACACACTGGCTGCCCACTTCTCCCTATACGTGTCTCCCCCTTAATACGCTTGGGTCTTTTTAAACTGACTATATATGTCTCTTTGCTTGTAGCATCCACTTCAACTAATCTCTTCGCTGGACTATAGTGCCTTTACCTTACAGGAATACTAAACCATGTATGTTGTTGTATCTGGTATAAATTTTACTGACTTGCTATCCTATTGTTATGTATACCCTTACCGAATGTCTTTTACCTGAACCCAAATGTATTTTTACTTATCCTGTCTATTGCAGGCCTACCTGTACTGTTGTACTGTTGCATCTACTGTCTCTTTGTCTGTTTATAAATGCATTGTTACTGGACTTGTGTAATACAGGTCCACCTTGTAAATGAGCTTGCTCAATGGTGTTCACCTGGATAAATAAAGAATTTGATTGATTGATTGATTGATAGGTATTTTGGGACCTCTGCTCATGAACAGCGTTACTGTTATTTTCTTACTCTGTTCTGAACATTGTTTTCCTACAGCAACTGTGCCACTGCATGCTGGATGTGCAAAATACAGTTTGGGTAGGATGTGGAAAATGAATGCTGCACTGTTCATAAGGAGGAGTGAAGAAATGGCAATGGTGAAACTCTGGAGTAAAGATATTAAAAATTATTGAAGTTACGAGCGTGCATGGAAACTGCACAATCCACGCTTGTAACATAGTCATTTTATGGACGTTTGTCACCTAATTTTCAACATAGGCATTTTAGGACCTCTGCTCATGAACAGAGTCACTGTGATTTTCTTAATCTGTCCCAAACACTGATTTCCCTTATCGTAGCACGCTATTCTGAGTGGGAAGTGCAAAACACAGTTCAGCTAGCATGTGAAAAATATCAGCTGTAATGTTCATAAGGATGTGTGAATAAATGCCAATGCTGAAAATCTGGAGTGAAAATATTACAAATTTGTGAAGTTACAAGGATGCGTGAAAACTAGCAACTCACGATCATAGTACAGTCATTTAATGGACTTTCATCACCAAATTTTCAATATAGGCATTTTAGGACCTCTGCTCATGAACAGTGTCCTGTGATTTTCTTAATCTGTCCCAAACACTGATTTTCCCACAGCGACCAGGCTTACCTGGGCGCTGGAAGTGAAAACACATTTTGGACAGGATGTGAAAATGACAGCTGTACTGTTCATAAGGAGGTATAGAAAATGGCAATGTTGAAAATCTGGAGTAAAATATTACAGATTTGGAAGTGAGCGCGGCGAGAAACCGCGCAACACACGCCATAAAACAGTCATTTTTAAATTTTTCACCAAATTCGCAACATAAGCTTTTTGAGAGACACTTCATGAACAGTGGTACTGTTATTTTGTTAATCAGTCCTGAAAGGTGATTTCGTGCAGTTACTGTGAAATCACCTTTCGGGACTGAATAACGCCATGACAGTGACTGAATTCATGAGGAGGCGTCCCAATAACCCCATGTTGAAAATCTGGTGCCAAAATTCCCCAAAATGCCTGAGATAGGCACCAAAGTTGAAAAACCCTATTTATGCCATTATACAGCTTAACAGCATGTCTTCAGTCCATTGATCGGCTTTCAAGAGTGCAGATTTGCTTCCGCCCACAAAGATCATTGCACGGGCCCCGGAGGTAAGTATGGGGTGAAGGTGTGTGTGGGGAGGTGGGGTATGCAGTGGGTGGGCATGGGTTGGGGAGGGCTGCAGACAGTGAGACTGTTTCTACTTTGCAGGATTAAAAAATAAACATCGCAGGAAGGTTTTTCTTTTAACAGGTACTTTTGGCACACTGGGATGGGCTCCCAGAATGCCACATGGGTGTTTTGGGGTGGGGGCCTGGAGCTGATGGGGATTGGGCACTCTGATGGTGAATAAAAGCTGTTGGGGGATGATGCTGAGGGGATTGGGCACCTTGGCAAACAACTGGCATGGGACATGAAGACAATGGGGACTGGGTTCCCTGTTGGCAAATGAACTCAGGAGGGGGGGCATGATAATGCTGACAGGGGGATTGGGCATCCCCAACGTTGGCTTTTCTTGGGACTGTGCGAGGTGGACGGCACAGCTGCCGCCATGTCTGATTGAAATGCTACACCAGGAAAGGCACGCCGTGCAATGAGGTGGCGCTCCCCCATTGCAGCAGCTAAGACATTTTAAGTTGGTGGCACACTTTTGCACTGCTTTCATAGGCAGCGTGCAATCTAATTCATGCTCTGAAGCCCAGCCCCAAAAAGCAGTGGCACCACTGGCCACAATATGACCGCACTTCCAAAACCTGATATTCTAAAGTTACCACAACATGTTTCTTGCACACACAAGACAACATAAAGGGGGAGAGAGTATTTGTGTTTTTACCACCCTAATATATGTACCTATCACAGAGTGTCTTTTTTGTTTGTGACCAAAATAAAGAATGTAGCCATCCACCTAGTGTGTAATGATGAACCCTGGGGGAACGAGTCTATAACTATCTTAACTAAAATAAATGAGACAGAGAGTGGGTTGCCAATCCCTTCCTATGGAGCCGTGTACTAGTGACAAGGGATTCAAGGGCTGGAGAGTGCCGCCAAGTAAGTGTCCTGTCCTGTCTGCTCTTTAAATATGAATATTTCCTCTAATGTGTATTGTTCCGAGAAGGGCTGCGCTGCTGTGTAACTACTGCAGCCGCTAATGAACAACAGTCGGATCCTCTATTCCCGAGCAGGAGCCTCAAGTCAATCCTGTGCATAACAAACTCAAACAGTCACTGTAAAATAAAAGTTAATTTCAACTGGATCTCTTCTTGAATTTGGGGTGGGGGATGGCTAAGCACAGTGAATTTCTCCTCTTCTAAACAATTGACAAATGTCCTTCCAATTCACAGCCAATAGCTTTTTATGTGAGACATTAAGAGCAAGTAGGAGAAAAAAATAATCCCCATCCTGTAGCACCTGACCCCAAACAAAAATACATCAAGAGACCTGAGCACTTTGTATGCACAGCTTTTTGCAATTACTAGATAAAGCAAAATCCTTACTTTCTTACTTATAGATAAGCTGCATTTTCTTCCACTTGATGCATTTTTGTTTGGGATCAGGTACTACAGGACTGAGGATTAAAATAATCCTCAGTCCTGTAGTTCCCCTATTTGCTCTTCTGTTGCCTCTTTAAATATCAGTAACTTCGTAATCTGCAACTGTGGGGTGGGGCCAAGCAGTTCAATCATTCAGACAGGTGTCTAAAATATGGCTGCATCACTGAAAAGGAAGCGATTGGCTGCCTGATCTTCAAACCACAACATTTGGAAAGGAGTTTTATGTCATGTACTTATGGTTCCTATGCCCCTAATGTCAACAGTGCCAGCTAATCCAGTGGAAGGGAGAAATTCCTGCTGTTCTACACTGATGAGATACTATCTGTTAAACATTATTATGAGAACTACACCCAACCAGAAAGAAAAAAACTGCTAATTTGCTAAATACATAGAACAGTACTGTTCTGTGTGGGAAACCCACGTAATACTTTCGAAACATACATAAAGAGAAACAGAACTTTTCTCCCTGACAAGTAATATCCAGTTCTGGTATTGAGCCACAAATAGCTGGCTGCAGCACACTGTGTGAGAACACCTGTAAGAGCTGCAGGATAGCTTATTAGCTGCATAGCAACTCCAGGGAGTGCATACAAAAGCACCCCTCAAGTCATGAACTGTGAAAGACAACGATCCTCTAACAAGTTGATGTGAAATAAAGAGTTTGCCTGTAAAAAAAAAAAAAAAAGAAGAAAATCAAACTGAGAAATAAACTGAGACAAGGATGTATGGTGCTGCACTAGCAGACCTATGGGAGCAGGTTCCACAAATGTAGGCTCACACTTACAGGGTTATGGTCTGACAGCTAATAAAATAAAAGGTTATTATACTCAGTAGTCAGTAGTTGGAGGAAAAGTGGGTAGGAAAAGAATCTGATGTACTTAGTTTAATTAGTTTATTTTTCCAAGAATTACTCATTCCTCCCCCACTACAACTATGTTGTCTCTTGCTCACCCAATGCTAACTACAGTACAGATCTGAAAATCTCCCTCAAAGACACTCACCTCACTTTCTCTCAAAAAATGTTTGGATGCAATGAAGGGAGTTTCTAGATCTCTCTTGCTTTTTTTTTTTTTTTTAATAAACAGGACTGCATGGACTTGGGGACTGTGAGAAGCAGCACAACTAACTGTGCTCTTTATAAGCTAAAGCCATGTTTCTCTAAGGGGCTGCAGTGGGCATTGCCCTGCAGACCTATTGCATTGCAAAAAGCACTACATAATTCCTTGCGAATGCACAACATGATAAAGTGACAAAAATAGTCACCTCCTCCTGGGAGCATTCCACACTCAGACTATTTCTTTATTTTCATTCTGCTATCGCACAGCGCTCACACTCTCTTTAGCATTCCCCCTTCAGCTCTCAGCCACAGTCCTCACTCACAACAATCAGTGAGGGTGTCTGTTCACTGTCCAGACTGCCATGTTCCTGAATTCACTTTAGAATTGAGTGGGTGAGCACAGCCTGTCTCCTTTTGTGTTTGTTTGCTCACTTGCGCAAGAAACACCTTGGGGCAGTATCAAATTTCAGAGATGTGTCAGGGACTAGTCCAGTGCAGATCACTGCACAGTGGGCATGACCCTGGCACACCAATGAACGATGAAGCCCAGTGTGACAGCTGTTGGAATTTCATAGTGGTAGCTGGCCTTCACTTGAGAGAAATGAACTGCACCATTGAGACAGTGCACTTCATTTCCTCTCATTTGCCTAATGGCCATTATAACCCAAATCCCTCCCTCTGCTGCTGCTGTCATCCTCCCTCATTCCCCGGCTGACCTTCTGGCTGTAAATAAATCCCTCCCGCTTCCTCCCTCTGCTGCTGTCCTCCCCGCTCCCTTGTTCCCCCACTGAACATAGACGTTCATAATTTCACTACCAACCCTCTGAACAGCAGGAGGAAAAGCTGGTGCGAGAGAAGGGTTTGCAAGTACACCGAAGCACAGCACTGAGAGCTTGCAGGACAGAAAAGTAAGATCTGCTTTGATCGTGGTGGTAGGCAATTGTAGAAGAGAACAGAAGGGAAACTGCCTGCAAAGTCCACTGCACGTAGGTATAGGAGTCGCTACAGACTCCCCCATCAACCCAGGAGAAACCACCACAGAGGTCGCTGCCAGTCAGAGGCTGCTATTACTGGAGACCCTGCTCCAACTGGACAGATCTTTCTAGTAGTGAAGTCTAAGGGCCCTCGCTCTGGACACAGAGATGCAACTGCCCACTGTCACAGGACCATGATCACCACCTGCCTTGGTTAGCCCTGAGCATGCAGCCTGGCAGCATAATAGTCAGGTAGTCGGCATATTGTTGTGGCTGAGTCACCTGCATCCCAGTGCGGCCTCGGCTCTGTGAGTAGCCGGGAGTGATAGTGGATCGATCGCAGAAGGCTGGAGGGAGATGCTCTCTGGGACTCGGTACTACCCCACTCCCATCACCGAGGCACCGGATAGCCATTGTGTAATCGCCCCCCCCAATCACAGCAAGACACAGGCACTGAGCTGGAGAAGATACGATCAGAACCCCTGACCACGGCACCAAACTGCTGTTGCCTCCCCGGCACCGTGACAGACACATCTTGAGACCCTCACTCTGAACCCTGGCGGGGGAGGCAGGCTTTCCTGCTCTGACCTGGCCAACTCCTCCATGGCTTTCCTGATGAAAAAGAAGTTTACATTCCACACCACTTTCACTCTTGAGGAGCTGACTGCTGTCCCCTTCGTCAATGCAGTGCTGTTCTGTAAGATCAGGCTGCTGGACGGCGGACACTTCACAGACTTCACAGATCTGTCATCCAGGTAAGGACTCTTACTACCCCCAGTCTGTGTATTCCTTCCTTTTACTGCCCTCCTCCCCATACATTCCCTCCATGTAACCCTCTTTTGCCCCACACAGTTAACACTACTACTGCATTAACCTGTGACAAACTAAAATGGTCTCTCATCGTCTCCCCAGCCCCCATCCCACCTATCCTCTGCGCACCCCACCTCCCCACACCCGTGCCCCATAGTTGAAGGGCATAAATTAATGAAAAAGAACTGCTGCCGGAGCAGTGTTCAGAAAGGAGGAGAGGAGGCACTTTCTAACATGCCTCCTCCACCTTCCCCTGGCTTCATTTGTGCCCCATTTGCCTCCTCTTAAGCCCCATAGGGCGTACAATAATTAAAAAAAACTGCTGCCAGAGCAGCGATCAGGAAGGTGGGGAGGAGGCACTTTCATTACATGCCTCCTCCAACTCTCACTGGCTCACACCTTTCCCTGTCTTCACCCCTGTAGAGTAGGCTATAGCCTAAGCTCTGTATGGGCTAAGAGTTCTAGAACACCAGCAGGCAGTCTCAGTATAGCGGGGTTATGCTATTGGTAGGCTGCCCAGCACTCCAACTTGTTCCTCTGCTGCCACCACAAATAAACCCCCATCACTGCCCACACCATAACTAGGGCTCATGGAAGCCCCTCTTAGACCCAGGAAGGGTTTAAAATTTATTTTAACATAAATGCTGGCCTCAGAACATCGGGGCTAGCCCAGTACATTTTCTCCACCATTGCTCATGAGGTGGGGTCATAAGAAGGCCATGTTGAACATGTGGCAAAAAAACAAAAAAATTTATCAGCCTATGTTGCATTTTGCTAACACAGGCTCATAACTATAATACACCCCTGACGCATGCACCATGCAAGCAAACATTCGGCATTGACAAATGCTTGTTCACTTTAACATACAGCCTAGTGTTTTCAATACCCTGCTAGGTCTGTAGTTATTTATAAAAGAAAGCCACAATGTAATTAGCATAGTCCAGACGGCTTGACATTTCAGCTGTTGGCAAACTTTTCAGGCTTCCAAGCCCAAAGAGGCCTCCCCCTCTCTTTACCAGTTCTATACATACAAGTGTTTAATTATTTCTTACTTCTTACTGCAGGGCTCTTTTCTAGAGTCTGCCCCAATGCTTGCAACATTCTTTATTTTGTATTTTAACTCCTTTTAAGGAGTGGACCTGATTGTTGTGGCGGCTGCAGGAGTGTTTACTGCTCCCATAGCAGCAACCCCTCGCTATTTCAATAACTCTGCAGTGACCAGCTTGCTTATTTACACAATTCAACCAAGCGGTCCTGCTTTTTAAAAGCGCCATGGCTCTACTACAAAATTAACCAGCACAAATGTGTGAACTCTGGCTACACGAACATGCACACACTACCTGCATGATCGTGCTATTGTGCGAGTGTGCAATCGTGTGATCATTCACACATTTCTCCACATAGCGAGCGGAGACACTCAGCAGCTATACAATTAAAGAACTGCTTTTACAGGAGCCTTTTGTTTAATCCTTCATAAGTCTCTAAGTCTCTTTTCATTAGAGACTCAGCAATCTCTTTGGGGCTTACATAGTAATCCTACTCTGGCAGTTCGATATCCAAGAGAATTTCTACTTAAAGGGATAGTACATGAAAGAAAAAGGAACATGTCAGGTTGGTGACCATGACAGGAAAATAAGGATAGTTAGAAAAGAAGAAAGGTGATAGAACAGAGTAAAAAAGAAAAGAAAATATTTATCTATTTTATACTTATGGATTCTCATCCTGCCACAGGGACCTTAGAAGTAAGACAAGGGGGAAGAAGAATGGAGACTGAGTAGAGTTTGCGGTGGCACAATAGGTAGGGAATATAGGCAAACTAGATGAGCCAAGAGGTCCTTATCTGCCAACAACTTCTGTGTTTCTATCTTTGATCCGAAGAAGGAATGTGGCACCAACATGAGCCTTGCACTTCAAGCTCCTGTAATAAAAAGGAAAGATCTTTACCTGTTTCTTTGTATTTTTTTTAACAGGGAAAAAGCCTAAGCTGGTACCAGAATGATTCAGGCACTTGAACTTCTCCACCAATTAGCATTTTGTTAGTGATTGCAACACTGAGAATGAGTGATTCAGCTACAGAGAGTGCACATTTGTAATAAATAAATACAGCACCTCCTGAGTGCCATTACAGGAATGAATATTATTGTGTGATGTGTAGAAATACAGGTCACGATCAGAAAATGAACAAAAAGTTAGTGCATTGTTGAAAACCGCAGCTTATCTGAGTTAATCTAATTGAAAAAAATCAAGGGCTCAGAGCTCTGAGGAGTAACAGCAGCACTGGACCATTTTATTTTCTCTTTCTATTACAATATATTGTGTAATGCCACAAACAAACACACACACACACACACACAAAAAAAAATTAAAGAATACTAGCTCTTATAGTACCCCAGACCCTACCCACTTGGTGAAAAAAGGCCCCCCTGGTCCAACTCCTCAGATGGCAGCCAGCAAAACTCCTCCACTCACCTCCTTGACTGGAAGCTGTCCGAAGCCTGATCATAATGTACAGTATCAGTCTTAGCATTACATCAGACGTTTAATTTCCCACTACTTAAAGAA
This sequence comes from Neoceratodus forsteri, assembly GCA_016271365.2. Classification (NCBI taxonomy): domain Eukaryota; kingdom Metazoa; phylum Chordata; order Ceratodontiformes; family Ceratodontidae; genus Neoceratodus; species Neoceratodus forsteri. The sequence goes on along the minus strand of CM057456.1, from coordinate 601,000,074 downwards.
TATTCACTGCCAGGGCAGCAATGTTAAGTATAAATAACCCAAGCTTTCAGGGTGTCAGCTGTACTATCTCATCTCACAACCAGATAAGTGGTGCCTTGTAACTCCTAACCAAAATGGGAGCTCATAAGGCACCTCTAGACTTCCCACCTCTAGTACCCATTTTTGGGTGGGAGGTACAAGATACCAGTTATGTGTTTGTGAGGGAAGGTGGTCCAGATGACAACCTGAAAATGTGAGTCATTTAGACTTACCATATGAATCATAGGCAAATGACTTAGAAATAGTATTTGTTTTACCCAAGAAGCTGATTATTACAAATGAAGACATACTCCCATCTCTATCCACTGACTGCATTTTGTTCTAAATACAGTGCTTAGTAAACCAGTGGTACTGTTTTAGTTTCACTTCTGATTTCTCTGAGCCTATAAAATGACCTGTTTGTAATTTATTGAATACCTGGAACAGACAAAGTAAAAATGCTTACAGTCTATGTAAGCAAAGTAGAAGGGATCCATAGGGGTATGTGAGTTGAACTTAGAATTGAGGTATTTATAATCCAGCTAACAGAGATATGAAATCCCAGACATCTTGATTACCCAGAATGTACAGAGTTATGGTCATTTTCAACTCTAACTCTTCATTTCCAGTCTTTTTTGCCATTTGTTTGTGATCCTAATGTTATTTTAATGTAGTTTTTTTTAAAGAACTATAATTACTAGTGAGCATTTTTAACGCTCAGATAACCAGTTTGTAAAAATACATTACAACTGCCTGGTTGTAATTATGCATTACAACTGGGAGGTTGTAATCATTCTGTCAATTAAGCTCATGCTCTGAATGGAGTGTGCACTAGTCACACAACTGCTACAGTAATCAAAAAGCTCACTAGTAATTACAAAAACAAGACATGGGGGGTGCCGTGGAGCCTGAGTATGGAGGACATATTCCAGTAGAGCTTCATACAGCAGAGAGTAATTTTGACTTCTAAATTACATTATTTGGGGACAAAAAGATTTAAAATTCTCTAAAAGGGTGACTAAATACTCCCTTTCTGCAATGGGAAATCCTAAGAGAGAGATAAGTTGGCTGCAGAGGGATCTAAGTCCAAAAATATCCCCTGTACTTCAGCAGCACAATCAACACAAGGCCGTGACCATGAGGAAGCTGAGTCAGGTGAGGAGACACTACAGTCGCTGGGACACAAAATAAACCAACAGATTACCTCAGTCGCTGGACTGGCTGACATAGTTGACAACCTAACAAACAGGGTAACCAGTATAGAGACAAACCTGGAGTCGGTTACCCTGGCGTCCTCAGAGCTACAAAAAGAGCCGACTCAGCTAGTCGAGCCGGATCAACGATAATCAGAGAAAATACACACCTTAAGACCAGCTTGGAGAGCCTTGAAAACCAGGCCCAAGCTTCTAACCTCCATCTTCTTGAGGTACCAGAGTGAGCAGAAGGAGACCATTTGCTCCTTTTCATGCAGGAATGGATGACACTGCAGCTGGGTGAAGAGGTGTCCTCGTTGGTTCAACAATTTCAGAAGGCGTACAGGGTGACACTGCGGGGCCATTCAGATAATCCAGAGGCACTGCATACTGTGCTGATTGTGATCAATGGAGTTGGATCTCAGGACTTGCTGCTTGCACAGGCCAGACATAGCAGTACTGTTGTGTGAAGGCCAAAAGGTGATGATGTTCCCAGACACCGGGTATGCCACCAATAGAAAAGAAAAAGTTCGATGGATTCAGGCGATGCTCAGTGAAATCGGGATACAGCATGGAATGATATTCCCTGCATGATTGAGGATCACATATAGTGGAAAGATTTTCTCTTTTCAGATCCTGATGATGCTCTCAAATGGTGCCAGAAGCATGTGATCCAGCCAAAAAGGGGAAAGAGGAGGACTCCTCGGAAGAGGAACTATCTGAATTTCTTGTTTCAGGACTTGAAATCAGTTTCCTTGTCATAGAAATTGAGGAGGGAGTAGTTTAAAATAACCTAAAAAGTCAGTCTTTAGACCTAATTAACCTCTTAAGGGCTTAAGAATGTGAAATTTAAAAGTTGCATATACCTTTGTGCCCTCATTAAAACAACAATATCAAACATGTGCCTAATAGGTTGTATTATCATATTAGTTAAACCTAATATTAGGGAGGTTAAATGTTACTTAAATGGGTAGTTATTTTGATACTTCTTTATGTTCCTTAGATTCTCTAACAGATGTTATGGACTCTACTAATCAGTTTAGCACTTTTATGTGCCAAGACTCATCGGTTAAGCATGGTGGTGAACTTCAATTTCTAAGGAAACAAAGTTCTAATTACTGGAATGCTGTTTTTGACTTTTTTTTTTCCATTTACCGAATCAGACCAGAGCTTACATTCTCATCCAATTTAGACATTACTGCCTTCTTGTAAAGACAGAATTGCTCATTATCATTCTTCAGAAAAGGGAAAAGAAGAAGTGGGGGAAGTGATCCTTGTGCCCATGGACCCCCAAAGATAACAAAAAGGAAGAAAAAAAAGAGACAAAAAGAAAAGGAGAGAAAGGAGTGTGAATAGGCAAGAGAGCAGTCACTCATACTTTAATTTTCTATTTTTCCTCAAATTTTAAGTAGCGGATCCCATATTTTCCTAAAATTTTTACATTCAGAGTTTTGCATATAAAAATTCTTTCAAGATTTCCACAATCTATAACTAAATTGATCCAATTCGTAAGGTAAGTGGAACCTTGATTTCAGTTTGCTAAATTATTTTTTTGCATTGATTAATGATATATTTAATAACTTCCCTTATCTGTATCTTCTGAAGATCTAATCTCAGGTTGCCAGACATATCCACTTTCAAAGAAAATTATTCCAGAATCAAAAGGAAAACTCAGGCCCAAGTTCTTTGAAGTACATGCTAATATTTCTTTCCAGAAATCCCCAATCATGGGCAAGGTGTCAAGCGTGGCTCAGTTGGTAGCACATCCGCCTCTGGACCAGAAGGTTGTGGGTTCTCGTCCCACACGGGATTGGACTTGCAACTAAAATTGCTGGCATCTGAGTGCAGTATTGGGGGTGCTGTACTGCTGGGTGTGCCGTCCTTCGGATGAGACGTTAAACCGAGGTCCCTTCTACCCATCCGGTGTTGTCCTGGTGGGTGTCCAGGTGGAAGTAAAAGAACCCAGGGCACTCTTCGCAAAGAGTAGGGAACATTCCCGGTGTCCTGGCCAACATTCCCCTTCCCATAAACTGGTTCATGCAATTTTCCAGGCTGTGTGTGGGTGATGATGTGCGATATGGCCGCCACCACACATTCAGTCACTTCACTACCAGTCTAGCATTGCTTGTAAAGTGCTTTGGATATATGAAAAGCGCTATATAAATGCTGATTCTTCTTCTTCTTCAAGTAACAAACATATGTAAAAGAGATCCAGAACACTTTTTACACCTCTAACATTTATCAGAAAGTTGTACATTAAATTTATTCAATTTCCTTGGAGTTAAATAAGTTCTATGATGAATGTTATACTGGATTTGTTTCAGCTTACTGTTTTTGATAACTAAAGCAGATTTTTTGTAATTATCTGCCATTTTTGACTTGTTAGATTTGAGCCTATATCCTTTCTCCATTTAGAAAAAAGTTGTTCCGAGCATAGCATATTCCTATTTTGACACATTTTATATAAACTACCTATTAATTTCTTATCATGTTTTAGCTTAAATAATTGTTCAATGAGGAGCTCTCCGGGTTGATCCATTGTTCCTCTTTTATTTCTCATTATGTACTGTACCTAAACTGTAACTATATCAAGAAATAACTTCTTCTAATTTATATTTCTCCTTAAAGATAGAGTAGTCCATAAGAATACCCTGATGGAAAAAAATATCTATTCGATAGACCCCCCTTTTCTCTAGGTCACATATCAATTTATTCCCTTTAAGATTTCTTTAAGATTTCTTTCCAACTTATGATCCTATGGGCTTCTGTCCAAGTTTTCAATTATAATTTAGTGGTCTGCAGCAATAACATCAAATTTGCCTTGTTTTCTGGACTTGATAATAGATTTCTTATACACCTACTTCTTGACTTATTTTCTTCTAAATCTAACCAACTAGGTTTCTCTGTATACAAAAGAAAGGTTTTATTTGAGCTAATTGAGCTGCAAAAAAATACCATTTGAAATTTGGTAAAGCAAGACCTTCATTATCCGTGGGAGCATATCATTTCTTCAGACTAATCCTGGGGGCCCTGCCCCTCCAAACAAAATGTATTTTTTCTGACTCTAATTTTTTTAATATTTTATCCAGAATCCATAAGGGTAGAGATTGAAAAAGGAAGAGTAACCTTGGTAATAAATTCATCTTGACTACATTCACTCTTCCAATAGCTGTTAGGGGTAATAAAACCCATCTTTTTAAATCAGATGAAATTTTTTTTTGTATTAATGGATTGTAATTGGCATTATACAGCTCCTCCTTATTTTGTGTAATCCATATCCCCCAATTTTTTTTTTTTACCTCTAGATTTATCTGTAAGTTAAACTCTGCTAATGGAAAATTTGGACTAATTGGAAGGACCTCAGTTTTAGCAATATTAATTTTATAACTAGAGGTCTTTAAAAATGTTTCTACAGTCCTCATTACATACGGGTATGAGTGCAAGATATCTTCCAAATATAGTAAAACGTCGTCTGCATACAGTGAAATTATCTGCCTACAACTCTCCACACATAAGCCAACAATTTCACTGTTCTATTTAATGGCTTGTGCCAATGGTTTGATATAAATGTCAAAAAGCAGTGGTGAAAGTGGGCACCCTGCCTTGTACCCCTACTCAATTGGTCTGGATGTGAAATCTGGTCATTAGTCTTTATACAGGCCATCAGATTTTTATATATTTGCTTTATAGCATTAATGAAACCCATCCCAAATCCACATTTTTGCAAAGTAAAACAGAGGTAATCCCACCCCACCCTGTCAAAAGCCTTTTCGGCATCTAGCGCTACTAAGGCAGCATTTTGTGAATTTGGTATTTCCATTATATTCATTGTGCATCTTATATTATCCATTAACTTCCTTTCATGAATAAAACCAGTTTGATCTATATGTATAATCTTATTGATGATTTTAGAAAGTCTTTTTGCTAATATTCTGGCAAGAATCTTATAGTTGGAATTTAAAAGTGAGATGGGTCTATAAGAAACACGTTTCTAAGCGAGTTTATTTTGTTTTAACAGAAGAGTGATATTTGCCTGAAAGAAGGATGGGGGAGATCACCTCCACTTAATATATCATTAAACAAACGGAGCAATATCTACGCCAAAGAATCTCTAAATGTCTTATAAAATTTGTTCCCAAAGCCATCAGGTCCCACAGCTTTATTATTAGCTAATTCAGAAATAGTTTCCATTATCTCATGTACAGTAATCGGTTCTTCCAAGTCCTTCTGATCGTGTTCTGTTTGTCTATTAAGTTCTAACCCTCTAAAAAATTTTTCATACTCATCTCTATCCACCTTATTTTCTTGTGTATATAATTTAACAAAATATTTAATAAAAATATCATTGATTTGTATTGGGCCTGAAATTTCCTGACCATTTTCATTTTCTATTACATCTATAGTTTTTTGTGTTCTTTCTTCTTGCAACTGAAAGGCCAGAAGCCTATCCAGCTTTTCCCCCAGAAAATAGTACTTTGCCCTGGATCTAGCCAAGGCACCCTTTGCTTTATTTTCTACTAAGTTCTTGATTCTATCTCTTAAAGAAAGAACCCTATACAGGGCCTGCCCTGTCAATAGATGGTAAGATTCTGCCTTGGCCAATTCCCTTTCCAAGGTTTCCAGTAAACACTGTTTCGATTTTATTTTAAAGAAAAAAATATGTGATGCATGAACCCCTTAAACATGCCTTTAATGCATCTTATATTACATAAAATTTAATCTCTGCATCATTATTATCCTTTAGAAAATTCCCAATATCTCCCTTAATCATTGTTATAAATGCATCATCATCAAGCAAAACATTTTTAAATCTCCATTGCCTTTGAAACCTGTTGATTTTAGATTGCTTAATATGCAGAAACACTGAGGCATGATCTGAAATATTTATTGAATCACATCCAAGATTTTTGATATTCCTTCTCAATTGTCTAGAAATCAAAAAATAGCTGATCCTGGAAAAGGAATCATGTCTTAATGAGTGAAATGAATAAACTTCCTTATCTGGGAAACAAGTTCTCAAGGGATCTATTAAGTCCATTCCCTCTATATATCTTTTAATTATTGGAATTAACTTATGTTTACTCTCTTTAGTTCCAGGACTTGTATCTATCAAGCTCAATATTATGTTGAAATCACCAGCTATAAAATATTTCTTTGGAAACTTCACAATTTCACCAAACATTTGATTAAAAAAATCTGGACTCTCTTCATTTGGGGCATATATTGACACCAAGGTATAATATAGATCATTTTTTCATATGCCTATTATAATATACCTCCCTTCAGTATCACAATGCTGGGCTATAATAGAAAAACCTGTCCTTTTTAATACAAAAATGGCTGTTCCTCTTGATTTACCATTATAACTTGAGAAAGCCCCATCAGCTCTATAAAGATTCTTAAAATAGACAAAATCTCTTTTCTTAAAGTGTGTCTCTGCCAACATGAGGAAATCTATTTTTTTCCTTCTAGCTTGATTTATTATTGCTCAAATTTTGGTCCGCTCCCTTGCTTGTTTTGACACTGATATTTTTATAACATGTAGCTCATGGGCTTAAGATGCAGCCAAATGGAATATTTTACTTAGTAATTTATCATTACTATAACCCCCCAGGATGTATCTTTTAATTTTGGATGGATAAATTATAGATATTGATGCATGGGAGGCAGTATGGCGCAGTGGCCTAAGGTTCTGAGCTGCAAATCTGGAGACCTGGGTTTGATTCCTACAGCCCCCTAGGTGCATACTGTGTGACCCTGAGCAAGTCACTGAACTTCCTTGTGCTCCCAGGTTGCACCTGCAAATAAGCTTTCAGCTTAGTGTGTCTCACCTGGTAAAATAATTGGTAAAAATAAAAAAAAATGAAAAAAAAATTAAGAGGAGTGATGCCTTCATGGTCACATGATGAATGTATGTTAAGTCTGAAATTAGTGACTATGACTGTATGTCTATTGTATTAATAATAAACATAAAGTTAAAAAAAAAAGACATGGGTGGGTGGGTGGGCATAACCAAATTTTATGCACACCTTCAGTGTGTAGGCTTTTATACACCCCTTGAGCTTTGCTTTGCTGTTGGGGTTTATAGGTATCCCACACCTCTGGTATGTGTAAAATGTATGTGGGGTCATGAGAGGGCCTCTGATCTGCATATTTTACTTTTAGCCTCTATGTACTGTTGTGAGAGAACAGTGCTTGGACTTTAAATGGTGGTGGTGGGGGTGAGAGACCCATTGTTAATTTTTTTTTATTGATTTATTTGTTGGTATTTATTTGTAATTGTATTTGTATTGTAATTGTATTTGGAAAGTGTTAGATGTGGTTGGATGGGGGAATTTTTTAATCTGTTGTTATTACTTTGTTAAATTGTTCAGTTAATTTGTTTGTCTGTTTTGTTTATTAATTATGTGCTGGCAGGGGTCTTTCCCCATCAGGCACTACTCTCCTGTTGAGCTCCGTGTCCTCCGTCCCTTTGATTGTTCTCATTTGCCAGCCGAAGTCTACACTCGATGCTGTGCATTAGGGATTGTTAGGAGAAGGTATAAGGGTGGGGGCTGTGGACCTCTCAGGGGAGTGGAACCAAGTGGCCAGATTGGAGTAGTGGGGACTAGGAGACACCCTGGGGCAAAATGGGTTCTCGATAGGGGTTCACCCTGTCTGGTTCCCATACCCAAGGGTTCCACTTTGTGTGGGCAGATGACTCCATCAACCTCGGGGTCTCATCCAACTCTGGTGGTTTTATGCAATGCCAGGTCTATTAAAAACAAGATGGCAGTAATGGCTGATCTTGTTGGATCATCAGACCTGGCTTGCATCACCGAGACCTGGCTGGATGAAAATTCTGGCCCAATTTTGGAGTCAACAATTCCGGCTGGGTTTTCGGTGATACACCTCCTGAGGTTGAATCGTAGTGGTGGGGGAGTGGCCATTGGTTTTAGATCAGAATTGAACCTTGTGGAGGTGCCAGTGGGGGAGACTCTGTCCTTTGAATGTATCATGGGCGCAGGTGTGGGGTGCAGGATTCTTTTCGTCTACTGTCCACCCAGGGATGAGAAGCAATTCCTGCAGGAAGTCATGGATTTCATCATTGATATGGTGTTGGAGTTCCCCAGATGGATGTTGCTGGGGGACTTCAATGCCTGGGTGGACAATGAACTCTCACAGTTTGGTCAAGACTTCCTCCAGCTGATGAATTCACTGGGCTTCTCACAGGTGATTACCTCTGCGACCCATAGTCATGATCATTCCTTGGACCTAGTCTTCCTTCTGGGTATGGAGACCTCTGATTTGGTGGTGGAGCCAGTCAGTTTGTCGGCCCATCACACCATGAGGTTCAATTTCCAGGCCCCCCCCATATAGACCTACCCATATGGGCATGATCCAGTACCACCCTTTTAAGGGTTTATCCCCTGATGATCTGTTGGTGGTGCTGGACCTATCAGGGCTGCCAAGGAATAGTGGTGACCCAGATGCCCTAGTCCGGGGTTATAATGATGCTGTGACTGGGGCTCTGGATTGTCTCACTCCTGTCTGCATTCATCCTGTTACCCAGTGCCCTCGGTCCCTTTGGTTTGATGGGATCTTGAGGGAGCTGAGGAAAGTGGGATGAAGGCAGGAGCATCACTGGTATAAATCAGGCCTGGATGACAACAGACTTAGATTGTTAGCCCATTATAAGGATTATCAATCAGCTGTTTCCCATAAGAAGGCAGAGTTCCTGTCCAGGGAGATTGCTGTGGCCCAAAATTGACTGGGTTAGCTCTTCTGAACTGTATACAGACTGTGCAATCCAGTCTGTCTGCAGTCTCGGAGAGCATTGTCACAAGGGAAGTGCGACAAGTTTGCTCACTTTTTTGCTGATAAGGTTGCCGACATCAGATCTGAGATTCACACGGGATGCCCCAATGGGGCGGACAGTGATCAGCGGGAGGCGGCAGCTCCTTGGTCTGTCTGATCTGACTTCGTCCGGCCAGTGATCAGAGATGTCATGAAGATTATCCAGTCTTTGAGGCCGACCTGCTGTGGTTTGGACCCCGGCCCAATGCGCCTCCTTGTGGGGTGTGTTGAGACCATTGGCCCAGTCCTTGCTGAGTTAGTCAGGTGTTCGTTTGACTCCAAGGGGGTTTCTGGACACCCTGAAGGAGGCGGTAGTGGTACCCCTTCTTAAGAGAACATCTCTTGACCCAGACTGTCTTGCTAACTACAGACCCATCTCTAACCTTCTCTTTGTGGGTAAGGTTATTGAGAAGGTGGTCACATTGCAGCTGGAGGATCATTTGACCATCCATGATATCTATGATCCTCTCCAGTCTGATTTCCGGAAATGGCATAGTACTGAGATGGCCCTTGTTTGGGTTCTCAGTGATCTCCTAACAGGAAGAGATCGGAGGAGCCATTCCATCTTGGTTCTTCTTGATCTCTCGGTGGCATTTGACACTGGAGTGTTGGTCAGGCACCAGCGGTCAGTCTGTGGACTGTCTGGTACAGTCCTCAGATGGTTCCATTCTTTGCTCACTGGCAAGTTTCAGAGAGTTGTCTGTGGGGTTTGCTCCTCTGACAAGGTCTCCCTGCCTTGTGGGGTTCTGCAGGGCTCTTTACTATCCCTTATGTTGTCTGCAGTGTATATGCTGCCATTGGGAGACATTGTAAGGTGGTATGGGCTGCAGATGATACTCAGCTCTACCTGTCCTTTGTGCCCAATCGGGGGGAGCTGTCTCAAGTTTTAACAACTGCCTTTCCGAGATTGAGGGTTGGATGAGTGCCAGTTGGCTGAGGCTGAATCCAGACAAGACTAAGATTTTGGTGGTGGACCCGGGCCATCATTAGAGGGGCCGTCAGAGGGGTGAGCCTCAGGGCTTTGGCTTAGTAGTCACCAGTTGACTACCTCTGAACGGGTGCGAGATCTTGGTGTGATTCTTGATGATGGGCTGATACTTAAATATCAGGTGTCATCCGTTGTCAAGACTGCCTTTTTCCATCTAAGGAATATAGCCTAGATCAAGCACCTAGTTCCGCCTGATGACCTACCAGTTTTGGTTCACGCCTTTGTAATCTCATGCTTTGATTACTGTAAAGTCCTGTACCTAGGGCTACCAGGGGTTGATATCCACCACTTGCAGCTGATGCTAAACGCAGCAGCTAGGCTGTTGACTGTGACCTTGTAGCTGTCATGTCATGTCATGCCAGTGCTCCGCGATCTGCACTGGCTGCCTATTCAGTAGCGGATCACCTTTAAGGTTGGTTTACTGACCTATAGAACCCTACACAGACAGGGACCAAGTTATCTGCAAGATCTTCTTCATCCCTATTGCCCCTCCTGGCCACTTCGCTCCACTGACTAGGGATTGCTAGAAATTCCCAGGGTTCATTTACAGTCATCTGGGACCTGTGCATTTGAATTCGTGGCCCCATCCCTGTGGAATTCTGTACCTCATCGGAGTCGACAGTGCCTGATGGTGGAGAGCTTTAAATCTGCATTAAAAACTCATTTATTTACCTTGGCATTCCCTGATTTTATTTGACCTGCTGCAGCTGTTTTTATATGATTAGTTGTTTTAATGAATTTTGTGGTTATGTCCTAGTGCTGTGGTTTTGGAATAGCACTATTTTACAGATAAACAATGATTGATTGATTAATTGATAAAAAGAACATTACACACCCCTACCTATACATTATTTTATATACTGGATAATATATGGTTCTATGTTGTTGCATATGGAAATCTATACACTTCCAGATGCTGCTGTACAACAGTATGAGGTCAGAATGCTATTGTACTACAGTAGGTATGCCACTACTGTGGTGCTGTACAACAGTATAGAAATCCATGTCTCTTAAAATTCCTTATACTTACCTACACTACGGATTCTTCACAAGGAAGATATCAGCAAGTCTGAAAACACCCCACAAGAACTCTTTGTTAAAAGATGAACTACTAAAAATGTTTTGTTTGATCACATTAAATGTTTTCAGTCTTATACTGTTGTTTTTTTTTTGTGTGTGTGTTTATTTGACAACAGTCCAAGACAGAGTTAGAAAAAAAGTAAATGAATTAAAAAAACATACTATATAACATAATGTATGGGCAACCATATATATAACAATGCTGATGTTTCCCTCTCAGAGTAAGGTGACATCTTCGAGACCTCACTAGCTTCACTCTCAAGGTCTATGATGTCATCTCACCCCTCAGTGGAAACATATCCTTGTTGGTTGCCCGTACATTATTTCACATTTAGTCACAATTATAAAGCATGTTTTTTTCTTCCATTTGATTCAATAGGAGGCGTTTCTGAATGTGAAGATCTCTTATAGAGGAAATAGATCTTCATGTGCAACAGGCTGCAAATGTTTTAATATTCTAAATTCCAGTTTCAAGATTCTAAATTCCAGATTCTGAGAATGAGTTTTGAAAAAACATGAGCTCATACACTTGCAGACTGCCATGAATAACATGAAGGATAATGCCTGAGTAACTGTTGTTAACCACACTGTAATCACCTCAAGCAGTTGCCAGGACAACCAAGTAAACCTCGAGAGCACAGCTCGAGAGGTTTACAGTTGTAAGAATATAAGAACATGATGGCAGATGGGGACCACGTGATCCATCTATTATGCCTGTTATTTGACCTACTCTCCCCAAGTATAATCTCTTTTTTCAATATTCCACTGTCTGTCCCAAGATATTTTGAACTTCTTAAATGTCTTGGCATCCATGACCTCCTGCAGCAGTCTGTTCCATAACTTCACCACCCTTTCAGTTAAGAAAAACTTCCTAACGTTGCTCTGAAATCTCCCATCCATTAGACGTTTGTTGTGGCCTCTAGTATGTTCCTCTATATTTTCTTGGAAGAGGTTCTGATTCTGTGCTGAGCTGATATCCTTTTGGTATTTAAAGGTTTCTATCATGTCTCCTCTGTTTCGCCTCTGTTCTATGGAGTACATGTTTAATTCTTTAAATCTTGTCTCATAGGGTTCGTGGTGGAGGGCCTGACCCATCTTTGTAGCTCTTCTTTGTACAGTTTCTAGATGGTCTATAGCCTTTTTTAAGGTGGGGTCTCCAGAACTGGATACAGTATTCCAGGTGTGACCTCACCAAAGATCTGTAAAGTGGAATTATCACTTTGTGCTTTCTGCTTGTGATCCCTCTTCTGATACAACTGAGGGTGTTACTGGCTTTCTGTGCTGCCATCTCATATTGTCTTCCTGCCTTTAGGTCATTGGATACCATGACCCCTAGGTCCCATTCTAGGTTCATAATGGCTAATTGTTTGCCCCCTAGGTAGTATTTTTTTTCTGGGGTTTCTTTTCCATAGGTGCATGACCTTACACCTCTTGGAACTGAACTTCAACTGCCAAGTTCTGGACTATTCTTCCAGTTTTGTTAGGTCTGATTCCATCTCTATGGCCCCATCCTGTGTGTCCACCACCCTGTTGCAGAGCTTGATATCATCTGCAAACAGGCATACTTTCCCCTCCAATCCATCTGCAATATCACTAATGAATATGTTGAAGAGGACTGGTCCAAACACCAAACTCTGCTGGTCACCATCCCCTCTCTCGACAGGGTGCCATTCACTACAACATTCTGGGTCCTCCCCTGAAGCCAGTTTCTCGCCCAATACCAATAACAATTTTCTCCTATACCCACATTTCCCGGTTTGTTAATAAGCCTCCTGTGGGGGACAGAATCAAAGGCCTTACAAAAGTCTAGATGTACAACATCTACTGCCCCACCTTAGTCTACTACTTTTTTTATTTATTTAGTATTTGTTGACCGGGTAAGTGCACTAGACAATTTCTTGCCTATTTTCAGGCAAGACCCGGGGGTAGAGGGGGATACAGATGAATGCCAACTGACCTAAGCTGTTGGTGATATTTTATTGAATGAGGGAAATTTGTCCAGGGCACTGGGGAAATTCCCCTACTCTGACAGCAGTGGAACCTCTATCCAGCTACTGGTTGGCAAGATAGCTGAACGTGAGTTTGGGTGTGCAAGAGCAGAGGAAGGTCTGGTTGATTCAGATTATCAGGAAACTATGGGAGAAGAAAGTCAAGGTACTGCTTTACCTGAGAAAGTGGATATTGACATGGATACATCTGAACAAATGGAACTACCTCAGCCTATGGAAACACCTAATGTTAAAGTAACACCAGTTAACCCAGAAATCCTGGTTTTCCAGACACAGACTGCTGCAGCTCTTGCTACCAAACAGCACTGAGAAGGGACTTTAAGGACCACAAGCAGACAAGAAGAACCGCTGTCCTCACAGAAAATAATGGCCATTAAATAACAATGGGAAAAACTTCTACAGCTTTTAAAAAAAGAGGATGATGCCTTACATGACTTGGAAAGCACTGAGGATAATGTTCCACTTGAATTAAATGAAGCCTCATCTCAAGAAGATATGAAATGTTTATCTCCAGGACATGGGCAAACCTCCAGTAAAACTGATCAGTCATGGACACCAGAATGAGCACTATATGCAGCAGGCTGGAAAAGAACTGAAGACGGTTCTGCTTGGGTGTCTGATACAGTCCCGACTGCAGCAAACATTCAGAAACTGGCGGTCAAACCTGAGCTGAGAAACACTTCATTCTTCTTATTGAAGTCGGTATGTTACTCAGATCCAGATCACAATGTAGTCATGGAAACCTCAATTGGCAGCAATACAATGACTGCACCCAATGCCCAGGCAGCTTCAGGTTAACAAGACTTGCAACCACAAACTGTTCCACAACCAGATCATAAGACATTGAAGGAGCCTCACAGACAAGAAGTATGTCACGTTGTTCCTAACACTGTTACTTCTAAAAATGTTACTGACTTTGTGCACTGCAGAGAGGTTAAAATTACCCCAGGTAATGCACCAATTCAATCAGTAAATAATCTTGCACTCCCGTTCATGTTCTGGGTAGATATTATGGAATAAAAATCTCTGACCGAGGCAACACAACCAAGAGAGCTCCCCCCTCTTCCACAAACCCCCGATAGTAGCAAGCAGCATGCACAAGGTCTACCTAGAACATTTAAACTTTCAGACTTGTTTTCAAACCTAGGAGAGCCTGCAAAATGCAAAAAATGCAGTGCACTTAAAATACATTGGAGGTCTAGAAGTACCATCCAATAGGGCATATGTGGTGAGAAAATTTTTAAAAGAGACAATGCATTTTACGGCCACTGAAGTTTTCGCCCTAATACACACTTCTGGTGACACTCAGTTTGACATCAGTTTTAGAACTTACGAACATACGAACATACGAAATTTGCCAGCAGATAAAGGCCTAGAAGTCTATCAAGTCTGCTCGAATGTGCAGCTAGCACCCCTTATTCTGCAGCTGCCCCTCCCTTCCACCTTTCCCCTTCATTAACCCTCCCCCTTGTCCTGTCCCATCCTCATTTGAAGCAGTCCACTGTTCTACTGCACACCACTTCAGCAGGTAACGCATTCCACCCAGCCACCACCCTCTCTGTAAAAAAGTGTCTCCTCATCACCCTCCTGAACCTTCCTCGCTTCAGTCTCATATCATGGCCCCTGGTGTCCCTCCCCTCCCTTACTTTGAACAGCCCCTCTGTACCTGTCTTGTTTATTCCTTTCATGTATTTAAAGGTTTCAATCATGTCACCCCTGTCTCTCCTCTCCTCCAGTGAGTGCATGTTCTATTCCTTCAACCTCCTCTTGTATAATAAGTCCCCCAGCCCCTTGATCATCTTTGTCACTCTGCGCTGCACCCCCTCCAGTAACTTAATGTCCCTCTTCAGATACGGATGCCATTACTGCATGCAGTACTCCAGGTGTGGTCTAACTAATGACCTATACAGTGGCAGAATCATCTCCTCCCTCCTCGAGGATATACCCCTTGCAATACAACGCAGCATTTTGTTGGCCTTTGCAGTTGCCTTCCTACATTGTGCCGAGCTGTTCATTGACCCTGTAATGAGCACACCCAGATCCTTCTCCTCCTCTGTCTGGGCTATCTGCACTTCCCCTAGCTGGTAACTCCTCCTCGGGTTCTTCATCCCAAAATGCAGCACCTTGCACTTTTTGGCATTAACATTTCTGTATTGCTAGACAGATTCTGGCTGAAATATAACACCATTATATATTCCAGCATGGGTCCCTTCATAATCATACCCTTAACTAAACCTACGTGGAAGATTGTTAATATTCTGTTTAAAAATAAGGGATAGACATCTCTGATATCCTGCATTGGGTGAAGCAGAGAGAGGAAGCAGTTGAAAGACCACAGCCTATTGTGGACTTGGAGAATATATGGACAGGTGGCTGGCACATTAAAGTGAAGTTAAAAAACTCTGACTTAGGCATACAACATTTACCCAGCAGTTTCTACATCAGCAGAGACAGGGTTTTTTGCATTTACCCTGGACAACCTAAGTGATGCCACAGATGTGGTTCTCTCTCCCACTTAAGCAATGCATGTGATGTTCAAGTCTCTGATTTTTATCTGGAAACAGGACATTCAAATCATTATTGCCCCAATCCAGTTTGTTGCAATCTATGTGATGAAAGAAGCCACTCTTACAAAATGTGTTCATGGGCAGCCCACAATAAAGGCTCCTTCTATGATCAGGAAGAAATGGTCCCAGAAGCTCAACAATGGAAAGAGAAATCCCAATCCCTTATTGTTGCATCTGCACAGATCTTCATCCCCAAGCCAGCATTAGATACACCATGGCAACCTTCATCAGCACCTCAGCCATTACCAGTACCAGAAGTTTTGATAGAACCACAAAGTACTGTAGAAAATCCTCCACAAGCAGACATACAAAGTATGCCACCCTCGATAATTCCCCCAGATGATTTTACCTTTGTTGGGGGCAAACAGAAACAAAAGAAATAACAACCTAAGCCTAAAATATCAAGGAAATACTCCATTCAAACTAAAAACAGTTATGCAGCTCTACAGAATAATGCTGAAGATAAAGGGGAATAGTCCAATTTGTCATTAATAGCTTCTTCTCATAAAGAAGGATCTGAAGGAGAAGAAACACCCACCCAGAAAGAAAAAGTTTTCAAACGGAATCGGGGAGAAAAAAAGAATTTAAACTGTCCTTTGTGCTCTGGCCTTTTCTAAATTAAATATCATCACCCTAAATGTAACCAGTAGCAGGAATATAAAATGCAGGCATTCAATATTTTCTTCTTTGCAAATATCGAATGCACATTTTATGCTTTTGCAGGATACAAGGCTTAGGACAACACAAGATATTATACAGGCACAAAAATCATGGCCCTGTGGTCCATCCTTTTGGTCACTAGGGGTGGAACCCTGTTCTAGTTTGGGTATTTTAATTAAATCCCTTAATGTAAAGGTTTCCAGAATCATGGAGGCAGAGCCTAGAAGACTGTTATTCAGCGACATACTTTTAGGTGACATACCCATGAGACTAGGCACCATTTATGCCCCTCAGATAAAAAGTGATAGGATAGCATTATTTAAATGAATGCAGCCTTATTTACATGCAGCAAGATTAACTATTATAGGAGGTGATTTTAACTGTTCTTTGGACCTCCAAGATAAGACAGGTCACACAAATAAACTTTTTTGTGACACAAATGCTTTCAAATTAATCCTTCAAACCACAGGTATGCGGGACTCCTTTAGAGAAAGTCACCCTAGGGGAGGCCATACTTATTTTAGGAACGCTATACCCACAAGAATTTGTTTCATTTTCTTTTCAGGCCAAGGCAAAATAAGGGAAGAGAAGATTATCGTTAATGCATACTCAGATCATGCAGAATTACACTTGTTCTTGAATCTCTATGACACTAGAAAATTAGGCACAGGTTACTGGAAGCTTAACATTACTTTATTAAGTGATGACCTAATATATCAGAAATGTATTGACGTAATACAAGCAAGACTTTCTATCACTGTATATTATGACACTATACTGGCTTGGTGGATGGATATGAAACAAGAATTCAAACTATTTTTTTTTTTCTTATAGTGGGAGGAAAAGAAGTAAACAGAATTATTTACATTATCTTCAGTTAAGGGCTCAACTTTTTAAACTTATCTCACTACAAGTAACAACAAAACAGACCTACAAAACCCAGATAGATTGTGTTCAGTCTGAAATGAAGTTGTACCTATATGATAGAGCCAAAACTTTACTGACTGAGCACAGATTTGGAACTCGTTTAAAAAATGGATCTGTAGATATTTTCAAATATAATCAGGAGATGATTAAAACAAAAATTATTGAAGGTATTAAAAATGATCAGGGTAATCTGTTGCAACAAAGTGACCAAATTTTACAGTATGTAGAGTCAAAGTATAAACAACTATTCTCACCTACTATTACCACTATTACAGCAGATCATTTTTTTCAAGATTTACCACCAACCATTTTATCTCAAACTGAGGCTACCTCTTTGACTCAGCCTATCACCATCAGTGAAGTCACTGAGGCTATTCAAGCTCTCCCATCACATAAAGTTCCAGGACCTGATGGAATCAGTTCTGAATGTTATAAGAAACTTCAAAATATATTAACAAAAATTCTCACTGAATTATTTAATGAAATCCTGGAGTCAGGTTCTATCTCAAGTGACCGGCTTCAGGCCAGTATGATGCTTTTACATAAACAAGGTGAAACCTCAGATCTTAATAACTGGAGACCAATCTCCTTATTAAATTCTGATCAGAAAATCCTTACTAAAATATTAACTAGGCATCTCAATGAAATCACTCCTACTATAGTTTCTATTTCCCAAACATGTTCAATTCCAAATAGAAATATAACAGACAATCTCATTCAGATCAGAGGAATCATTCATAAATGCACCATCAGTGGATTACCAGGTTTTTTGCTTTCCACCAATCAGGGAAAAAGCCTTTGACTGAATTTCCCATGACTTCATGGGATCCCAGAAGAATTTATCTCCTGGGTTTGAATGATTTATCAAAATGCAACATTTAAATTAATGATTAACGGATTTCCAGGCAACACCATACATCAAACGTGCAGGGTTAGGCAAGGGTGCCATTTAAGCTCCATCTTTTACATTTTAGCATTAGATATCTTATTACAGAAAATGAATAGGACAACAGACATCTTTGGAATCTCTGTATCTAATAGTACCCTCCCGGTTAAAGTCTTAGCATATGCTGATGACCTCTGTTTATTTCTAGCTGACCTGCAATCTGGACATAATTTACAAATACTTTTAAAGGAATTGTCCATGGCATCTAATGCTAAAATTAATACTCAGAAAAGTAAAGCTTTGCAATTAGGGACAAATATTCTTAAGCACACTAGGGTAGCTGGGATTCCCATTATTCAAGAAGATCTTAAATTTTTAGGAGTCTTTTTTGGGGTTCCTGAGGTAGAGAAAACAAATTGGAATATTAGAATTAATGAATGATTTGCAATCATTGAGAAGTGAAAACACATGCAAATCTCAAAACAAAAAAAGGTACTTTTGATTAAAACTTTATTGTTACCCTTATTTATATACATTAGTGCAAGTTTTTATTATATTTATTTGTACATCGGTTTACAACCTTTGAGCCAGAGACTCATTTCCAAAGGTACCTTGTCACATTGAGGACAAATACATAACAGACTTTGGTTACAGCAAAATGGGTTACATAGTTAGCAAGCACATGAGATTATAACAGTTAAACAGTATAAGCCAGTTTGGTTACAATGGAACATTCTTGTACAATGGATAATAACAGTTCAATCAGCAAAGGATGAGGATTAAGAGAGGAGTGGTGTAGATGCTGCCCAGCAGGCATTGTCAGGGCACAGAGAGCTATGCCTCTATTATAGACAGGTGCAGCTATGTGTATGAAATAGTTGGCTTTGAAGTGCGGTTTTGAATTTGGAAATTGTGGGGGCATCTGAGATGGGGTCAGGGAGAGAGTTATACCAGGATGGAGCTCTATAGCAGAAGGACCTCTGTCCATGAGAGGTCCAAGATCTTGGGACCAGAAAAGTGGTCTTGCAGGAGGTCCATGTACAGACCAAGGGTTAGGCTTGGTGGAGGGAAGCTGTCAGCCTGGGTGGGGATAGCCCAAGAAGAGTCTTTTTTGTTATTAGGCAGGTATGGTATCGAAGACATTTGTCTAGATTCAGCAGTATTGCCATGTCATAGAACTGGCATGAATGCATGAGCCTGGGGGCCCTAGTGATTAGCCTGCATGCTTTATTTAGGATGAGGTGAATTTTATTGAGGGTGGTTGTGTCAGCAGCACTGTATACTGGTAGGCCATAGTCAATGAGGGATAATATGGAGGATGTAACTGCTAGACAGAGGGCAGCGGGAGGGAGACAGTTTTATAGCGGTATAAGATACCTAGCCCCACATTAGTGGCTGAAGCAAGGGCATCAATGTGGGTGTGGTAGGTGAGGGCTGAGTCAAAGGAGACCCCAAGATACTTGTAGGAGTGGACTTGCTCTAGTGATTGTTTGGAGCAGAACAGGATATGGAGTGGGAAGTTGCTGGCTTTGTTTTGCGGGTGGGCAAAGAGCATTGTTTTTGTTTTTTTGAGATTAATTACCAGTCTGTGCTCTTTGAACCAGGTTTTGGCATCATTATAGGAAAGTTGTAGGGAGTCCTGGAGCGAGATAGGGTTACGGTGGGTGGCGAAGATGACGGCGTCATCTGCATACAGCAGAATTTTTCCAGAGCATGCACTGGGCAGGGTGTTAAGGTAGAGTGAGAAGAGTAGGGGTCCCAGGATGGAGCCCTGAGGAACCCCTGAATGGATGGGACAAGTTTTGGAATGTGTCCCATTAATTCTGACACATTGGGAGTGGGCAGATAGGTAGCTGGTGCACCAGGTGAGAGGCCCAGTGGAGAAGCCAGTGTGGCAGAGGGGCATCCAGCAGGAGGGGGTGGGAGACAGTGTCAAAAACCTTTGAGAGGTCAATGAAACTGCCCCAGCTAGGGAGCCCGAGTCCAGAGTGGAGTGTAGGAAAGTTGAAAATTCAACTAGTGCAGTGCCCGGTACTGTGTCCTGCATGGAAACCATGCTGTTCAGGGCAGAGGATGTTGTGTTTGGTCAGGTATTCAGTGATTTGTGTGGCAACCAGCTTTTCTAGGGCTTTGGAGATGGGTGGGTGTATGGAGATAGGACGGTAGTTCCCGGCAGTGGACCTGTCACCACCTTTGTGAATGGGAGTAACAATGGCAGTTTTCCATGCAGTTGAGAATTGCCCCAGGCAGAGGGATTTGTTGAGAAGACTGGTGAGTGGGGCAAGTACCTGATCCAGTACCAGACGGAGGACGCTGGAGTCCAGGCAGTCATCCCCAGGACTATTGCTTTTTAATGCTCTGACCAGGTGGGGTCTGGCTTCCTGGGCAGTTACCCTACATAGGTAGAAGGTAGGGTGTTGGAGGACTGGGGCAGGTAGGGAGGGTGGCGGGTCAAAGAAATTACTGGGGAGGACAGAGCTAAGGTCCGTAAAGGATGTGTTAAGGTAGTTTGCAATGTTTGTTGGATCCATAATGGTTGTGCCATCAATGGTGATCTGGGATGGGGAGGGGAGCATGCGCTCCCTTATAATTGTTTGACGTTATCCCAGAAGGTTCGGGCACACCCCCAGGAGGAGGTGAGAGTGGCCTGGTAGTGGTCGGCCTTGGCTTTTTGGATGGCCCAAGTGCACTTATTCTGCGCAGCATTGTAGGCCTGTCTGTCAGTCATCTGGTCAGTTTCTGTGGCAAGGCGCCATATACTATCCCTAAGCCTGAGCAATTGTAATAGGGCAGGAGCAATCCAGGGCATGTTATGTTTTTTGGATCGGGCAGCAGTGAAGGGTGTGAATAGGTCACAGGCTTTGTTAAAGGTTTGGGAAAAGAAGGCAAGGGCAGTATCTATGTCAGGTGCATGGTGAATGGGGGACCAGTTTGTCTGGGCAAGAAATTGCTTCAAGTTTTCCAGCCAAGCAGGTCTGAAATGCCGGCAGAATGTGGGCTGGGCTGTGAGACGGGGCGAGAGGGTCACCTAGCGGAATAGAATAGGGGAATGGTCACTGAGTGAGTCAGGGAGGACTTGGATGTCCAGGATTTTTTGGGGGTGGTTGGTGATGATAACATCTAGGAGCGTGCTGGTACCTCTCTTAGGGTTTACTCTTGTGGGTTGGGAAATGAGTTGAGTCAGATCAGTGGCCGTGAAGGAGTCCCGGGTGGTGGAAGAGGTGGTGCTGAGCCAGTTCACGTTATGGTCCCCCACAAGGACTTGTTCTGCCCTGTGAGGGAGGGTGGCAAGATAATCAGTTAAGGATAATAGTGCCAGGTTTTGGTTCTTTGGGGAAATGTAGGCTGTGATGAGATAAAGGGGGCCCCTGGAGGGGTCCGGAGTAAGTTTAAGGGTAAGGGCCTGTGTCCTGCTTGCAAGGGCCAGCACAGGGAGTGCTTGACCAGTGAGTGTGTCCCTGGCATAGATTGCACATCCACCCCCACTTTTGCCTACACGATCCTCCCGGTATAGGGTATAGCCAGGGAGGGAGGGAGACAAAGGAGTCAGGGGTGGACTTTGATAGCCAGGTTTCGACCAGTGCAATGACATCTGGTTTGTGCAGCATGACCCAACATTGGAGGGTATCATATTTTTTCAATAGGCCGCATATATTCATGGAGGCAATCCTCAGACCGGGGGACCCACCAGGTGGGCTGGTCTGGGTGGGCCCTGGGTTAGGATGTATATTGCCTATTAAGAGTAGAAGGAGGACCACGGCTCTGGCCGGGGCATGGTAATGTGTAGGCTTCCAACGGGTATGTGGGGATGGGGAGTGGACCTTCAGGGAACAGGGGATGGGTATGGTTTGCCAGGTTGGGAGGGCGAGAATGATTAGCCGCCACAGGGAGCCTGGGTAGGCAGTGGGGAGGTACCCAGGGGATGGGTGCTGAGGGCCAGTGCACATGGTCAGTGTAGGGTGTGATCGAACTATGTCAGGGAGAATTGTTGGCACAGGCACCAGTAAGCCAGGGGAGATGACAGGCTGGTGAGACAAGGGCACTAGAAGGTAGATGAGGGGGAGGAATTTTAGGAGGAGGTGGACTAACATAGCTCTTGTGGTAGCAGTAGGGTGGTGTGGTAGAAGTATTTTGGTTGTCTTCCAGAAAGCGTGGATACCACTTTGGATTAGTGGTAGTGCCATGGACTCTGGTGGACAAGGTACAAGATTCAATTCTTTGCCAGGGCAGCTAGAAAAGTGCCTGGGTGAGAGCAGTGATTCATGTTCTAGGGGTCTGATGCAGGCTGGGTTGGGGCCAAAAACAGGGTGCAAAATAGTGACTCCTAGTGGTCCTCTCCCATGGGATTTAGAAACTAGACTATATAGCCTTTTTTTTCAAGCCCTCTGGGGTAGCAGACTGAACCCTGTGAAAAGGAACTTTACTTATTTACCACTGGAAAAAGGTGGTTTGGGCACGATTAACCTCGTAACCTTTTTTGCCACTAATTTTATTTTTTATAATATTGGGCCCATTTTGGGCACTCATAAGAATTGGTAAAACTGGCTCAGTGAAGAGTTACATCATTCATTTGTCTTATGGGATGCAGGGAAAACACACTTTCATACAGTTTGGAGTAAGACAACCATTTCTTCTCATATGATAATTACAGTATATTCAAAAAAAAAATCAAACAATGGAAAAACACTAAAGAAGAAGTTATTTTATTTTCAAAAAACAGTTTTATGATAATCTCCTTGATAGGAATTTTTGGGAACCTTTAACTTTCCCTCTGGGCTCCCAGGATAATTCAGAATCTTCTCTGAAATTATTTACCAATCTAGATTGCCAACACATATGTGGGAAACAACCTGGTTAGCTTGTCATGGCAGACTGGGAGTAAGAAATACACACAAACATAAACAGCTAAGTGACAGGTTTTGCCCTAGAGACACCTGTAACACATTTTTAGAAATGCAATCACATTTATTCCTAGAATGTCCTTATGCTATCACTTTCAGGAAATTACTTGCATGAACTCTGCATAGAGTGGAGTACGGTACAATGGATTATGACACTCTTGTTTTAGGGCTCAAATATCATCAGATCACTCTTGGCATTATTACTGGAATTTTGAAGCATTATCTGTGGCTAGCCAGATGCAAATATGTACTTCTACAGACATTATGGACTCAAAAGGAAGTTATCCATTTTGTGCAGATTCAAGTACATAATCTGTATGCTTCTGATCAGATTTTTTGTTCCAGGGAAAAATTGGACTCTTACTGGAAGAATTGTGAAAATTGGTGGTTTGATCCTCCTTGAATTTTTTTTTTTTTGCAATGTCTCAATGTCTCTGTTTTTTTTTTTTTTGCTCATTCATTCTACTTTAATGTATCAATTCTTATTTTTTTCATTATTAATCTACTTTATTGTTGTTTTCATTTATTTTGTATAAGTCTTTACGTCCTTAATAAAAAACTCCCCTACTCTTTTTGAGAAGTGCCATGGGATCTTTAACATCCACCTGAACTACCACCAGAACAGACAGATGGGATCTCGGTTTAATGTCTCATCTGAAAGATGACACCTCAGGAGTGCAGCACCCTCCTCATGCTGCCATCCTGAGTACTGCAGTGCCAGTATTGGGATATTAACCTAAGTGCCTGGTGTGGAGATAGAACCCACAGCCTTCTGGTCTCCCGGCCTCAGAGGTGAGTGTGCTACCTGCTAAACCACTGACACTGCTTCACCCAGTCAAAGAATTCTATTATGTTTGTCTGGCATGATCTACCAGTTGTGAAGCCAAGCTGCTGAGGGTCTAGTCTCCCTCTGGTTTTCAGGTATGCCACTATCCTTTCCTTTAACTATCATGGCAACCGTGGGAGGTGATTACATCCATGGTTAACAACCACTACTCAGGCATTGTATTTTATAGTGTATGGAAACACATTTAGCCACTGAGAAAAAAAAGTTATAATTTCTGTTAAATAAACACTTACCAAGAGAGGTATGAATCAGGAAGTTCCAATAGGATGTTTATTAGAGTACAACAATTAGCGAGAGATGCGATACAGAATCAGTACACTAATAATAAAAGATTTACTAACTGCTAAATGCAGGTACGGGAAAGACTTTAAAAAAACTCAGCTTTAATAAAACAACAAACTGGTAATCTATCTAAATTTTCAAACTAAATATAGCTTCAGCTAGCAGTTTCTGATTGGTCGGTACAAGTCACATTACTTCATGCATTCATGCAGCGTCAGCGTCTTCTTCGAGGGAGGGGTGGTGGATCGTACATTCAAGGAGACTGGTATGTTTGTGTTTTAAACATTGTCACAGGCAGCAGATCACTGTTCCTTTGAAGGAACTGTGGCAGCTGGTGACATTCTAATCTGTAATCTCATCAGTATGACATACTGAAGCAAGGTTTACATCATACTTACATCACAACAGTAGGATTATCAGGTTGTAAACTGATTGAAAACAGACATTGATAGACACTCTCCATACACTATAGATCTCTAAAAGAGGCTGTATTATAAGTCACAGTACCCACCATCCCCATTCATTACATGTACATTTCCTATATACTGTTTTTACGGTATGTAAGCTAATAAATGCAGTTATGTAGCATTGTGGGGGAGGGGTGGCATTTTTTCCAAAGGCCAAAAGTTTGCTTTCATCTCCTTCTTGATCAAAGAAATAACTTATGCCACTGTTCAGATTGGAGGCACCACGCTGCCCCATTCCCTCATCTTTAGATAAAATTAATCACACAACTAAAAAGTGGTAATTAAATTTTATAATGTGAGTATATTCTCTGTCTGCACTACTTTCCAGAAGTTAATCAAATGTTTTACAATGATCACTTCAGCCAGCCAGCCAGTGAAGTGGTACAATTACCAATTGTGACATTGGTGACCCGGAGTGGGAAATGAGCCTGGGTTGTCAGAAGGCCAGCCGAGGGAAGATGGTAGAGCATCCCACAGATGCTCACCTCCTCAGGAGTGAGAGGACATCTGAACTCCACTGAAATACCACCACCTGGCTGACCACTGTTGGTGGTGCAAACTGTAGCCAGGGATTGAGGGAACAGGATGCTGGTGGTCTGACACGGGCTGCATTACCCAAGGCCTTCCAACCTCTGTGGGTGGGGGAGGAAATACTCAAAAAACTCTGACCACAAAGAATGCCACCAGCCACAGACCCCACACTGTTATCCAGGTTTCCTGCTCCAGAACTGACACTTCAGCTATCTCAGGGGTATCTGGGCCCAGTCCGCGGCAGCCCTTCCCATGGGGTGTCATCCATGGCAGAACATGGAGCAGAGGTATGTCCCACAAAAGGTGTGTGACGGAGCTGGGCGAAGCAGCAGGATTGATGTGAGCTGGTCAAGGGAAGGGGTCATGAAGTACACTAAATAACAAAAAAAAAAACGCTGCTTCATGGATCAAGGTCTTGAAACAAAACAAAAAAAAAGATGCTGTATTCTGGGCATTATCCTGGACTCCAAATTATTTTAGTTTCTGTTTCATTTTCCCTTTACAAACTGACAAAAGATTAATTTTAGCTAGTGTAAACATCATCAAAAGATTGACTTCACTTCTATTTGTAAACAAATCCCAACAAATGTCACTATATCATATACAGTGACATAATAAATCAGTTGCTACAGTCTAGCATCTGTTCTGGTTTTATGGCTGCCAGTACCAGACATTTTTATCATGTTGTGTGTGTGGGAGGGAGGGAGAGAAATTGTAAAGTGAATCCTGGGTTCTGTAAAAAATGAAAGAGCTGCTCCTGGATTTCAGCAGTGCTTTGGATCAAAATCAATACCAATACAGAACAAAAGAAGCCCCACTCTATGCTAAAAAGGAGTAGGCTGCCAATCATATTGTTTAAATATTTAAAAGCATCTTTAATAAGTCTTCACATATAAAAAAGACAGGTACACTACCCTCAAGGGTGAAAACTCCAAAGAACACCCAACTTTATTGATTTATTGAAGGTAAGAAAGGAAGGATGGGGAGCATGGATGCAGGGGATGGAAGGGTGGCACTCATAGGGGACTCCCTAATTAGGGGTATTCACTGGGGAAGGAAAGGGGACTCAAATGCAAGCAGGAGGGTGGTTTGTATGCCAGAGATGACAGCGGGGAAGGTGGGTCCAAGAATAAGGGAAATAGTAAGGGAAGTTGGAGGAAAACCTAGTTTTGTTATATATCTGGGAACCAACAACCTAGCTGGGGAGGATGTTGAGATAGTGCAAAGTAGGTTCAGGGAATTAGGGAAGATCTGCAGGGAGGAAAGAAGTTCGCTGGCCTTCTCAGAGGTGATACCAGTACCAAGGACCAGCACAGCTAGGAAAAGAAGAATAGAGGATTTTAATGACTGGCTGAGGAAATGGTGCAGGGAGGAGAGGTTCATCTGTATTGGGGACTGGGAGGAGACCTGGTCAAACAAAGCACTCTTTTTACCTGACAGGCTACACCTCAGTAGGAAGGGTTTGAGGGTACTCAGGGACAAACTGGGGAATACATAACCACTACACTTAATTTAAACTACTGAGGGGGAGGCAGTGAGTGTGCAGGCCCACATATTCTGAGAGGAGGTAGCCAGTGACCCCCCTCCCACAGTGATGAAAGAGGTCTGGAGGGAGGAGGTGGAAGGGGCCAAAACAGTTAGCAAAGGGTGGAGGGGGTGAGAAACACATAACAAGGGTATGTGGATGAGGTGCACACAGAGGGGATAAATGTGAATAGAAGAAAAGAGGGATGAGGAGGAAGGAAGGTCAGATTCTAGGTGGAGGGTGGTGTATCTGAATGCGCGGAGTCTTGGAAACAAGATGGATGACCTGCAGGCACTATTAGCAGACAGGAGGGTAGACATAGCTGCAGTAACCGAGACTTGGGCAACATCACACCATGACTGGGACCTCGTGATCCCTGGATATAAACTATACAGGAAGGACAGGGTAGTTGGGGTGGCAGTTAATATCAGGGAAAGAATAACTTGCATGAGGGAGGAGTCAGAGGAAGGGGAGGTGGAAACATAATGGGTTCAGTTAAGGTCCAATAGAGGGAGAAAGGTGAGGTTGGGGGTGGTTTACATACCACCCAGGCAACATGAGGAGATGGACAGGGAACTTATCTCACAAATATTGGAAGGTATGGGGAAAGGAGAGGTGATAATTGTAGGGGACTTCAACCTACGCAAGTGAACTGGAGCATACCATCCACAACATGTGCAAAGAGTCAGGTGATCCTGGATGGACTGCAGAGTGGGTTCCTGACTCAGGGCATCACTGAACCAACAAGAGCTGAGGCAATCCTTTTTTTTTTTCGCAATTTAAAGTTTATTAACAAGTTTCACAATACAGAGGACTAGGCAACATAATTATTACAGTATAAAAACAGTACATACAAAAATGAAAAGACATGTCCTCCCTCACCACCCACCCCTCGCTCCATTCCTCCCCCCACCCCCCGATCTTGCATTTAGAGACAACTAAAACTATATGGAGGATCAATCTCTTTAATATAACATTGCTAGGCAGGTTGTAGGGAATATAGAGCTTGAAAGGGGACCCAAGTTCTTTCAAATCTGCAAGTTCTGCTACAGAGGCTTGCAATCGTTCTCTCAGTTCTCAGGTTAGCAAATAGTTCCCTCAGTTATTCAGTATAGGAGATCACCTCAGTGTCCTTCCAATGTCTCAAAACTAATTTTTTGACAGACATGGAAATTAAAGCCATATACAATTTATGAGCTCTGACTGGGATCTCTGAAAAGTTGCCCAATACACAAATTTTGGTAGAAAATAAGTCATTAAGACCTAAAAGGGGGTCCACTCATTGCTTGATAGTGGTCCACAGAGGAGTTATCTTAGGGCAGGACCAGAAAATATGTAATAGATTGCCTTCGCCTTGTAATCATCGCAAACAGGTGGAGGAAGGGGCAATCACATATTTGGTAAATTTTTGTGGCGTATAGTATAAATTGTGTAAAATATTAAAATGGGTAAGCTGAAGCCTATCCTGAGTAATATACTTATGGCAGCCCTGCCATAGAATGGGCCAGTTAATATTTTCCTCAGAGAAAAGTGAAGACCAATAATTGGATGGACCAAAGTATTCTGGATACAGCCAGTCAAATAAAAGATTAACTATCCTGGACACATTATGGGGAACGCTAGCTAGGGGAACCATCTCGGTTAAAAATTTTAAGCCTAATGAGAGCAAAGGGGCTTCTCCCAAAGTTTTCACCAACAGGTGACGTAGTTGAAAAATTTTAAATATGTTAGAGTTTGAAATACCCACTTTGGCCATAATTTTGGTAGAGGATAACCAAGAGCCATCTCCTGTGTGTGTAAAATATGAAAGGTGACAATCCTTAAAGGATGGGAGCCAAGAAGAACAGAACATCTTGCCATCTAGTTTCAGATTGGGATTGCCAAATAGAGGTTGTGTCTGATCCCGGGTGTGTTCATATTTCAAAAAAGCACATAACTGAGAATGTACTTTAATAGAAGTGGCAATTGGGGTGTTGTGTAATGGTTTGGAAAATAGTTTTACTTTAGCGTATATAAGTGTGGAAGGGGAGAGGCAATACTGCTTTATTTGGGCCAACTCTATCTTGAGCCACATTGGAGTATAAGAAAGTATATTTGGGCCTTCATCTGGAGTTAACCATCTAAGGTATTTACTGGCATGACTAGCCCAGTAATAAAGACCTACATGTGGGAGACAAAGGCCTCCACGGGGTTTAGAGGCAGCCAGTTTGTGAAAAGCTAACTGTGGTTTCTTATTGGCCCAAATAAAATCAATAAAAAGACTGTATACCTTTTTAAACCATGATAAAACCATAAACTTAACAAATTAAGTGAATAGAAAAGAAGGGGAAAAACATTCATTTTTATCAGGTTAATTCTACCCCATAAGGACAGCAGGAGAAGGGACCATCTTTTTAGATCTTGGGTAACAGTGAGTAACAGAGCATCTAAGTTCTTTTTTTAAAGAAAGGTTGAATTTCTAGAGAGGTCTATCCCTACATATATATATATAGAGTCTCTGTTCCATGACAGGCCTAAATTCATGACATCTTGTTTTAAAGTTATGTGATTAAGAGGGAATACCACCGTTTTGTCAATATTCAGTTTGTAATTAGAAAGGGCACTGTACTCTTTGATGATCTCTAACATGGGCGGGATGGATAAAATTGGATGGGATATTTGGAATAGAAGATCATCGGCATAAGCCAAGACTTTGACCTCATTGCTCAATATTTTAATACCTTGAATCCTGGGACAATCAACTAACCGGCGTATTAAGAGTTCCTGGTATAAGTTAAAAAGAAGGGGGGACAAAGGGCAACCCTGTCTTGTTCCAGAATACAAAGGGAAAGGGACAGATATGACTCCATTACATGTTACTCAGACTAATGGAGATTTATATAGTGCTTGAACCCAGTTGTGAAATTCCTTAGAGAAATCAAATGCATGCAGGGTGCGGAACAAAAAGTTCCAATTGACCCTGTCAAATCCTTCTCGGCATCCAGGGAAACTAAAACAGCAGGAAAGTCCACATCCCTGGACACCAAGAAGACATGTGCAAGGGTGCGTAAATGATCAGCAGAGGATCTGCCTTTCATAAATCCCACTTAATATTGTCCTATAAGTTCAGGAAGGACCAAATTAATGCAATCTGCTAATAGTTTAGATAGGATTTTGATATATTGATTGAGAAGGGAAATAGGTCTACAACTAGTTACAAGTTCTAGGGGTTTATTAGGTTTGGGAAGATGCATAATTAAAGCTTCAAACAGAGAACGGTCAACTGCGGCTCCTGACAGGATATGTTGATATAAGGGTAACAGTAAAGGAACTAGATGTTTGGCAAAAACTTTATAAAAGTTGGGAGAAAAACCATTCAGTCCCGGGGTCTTTTCCATAGGAAGCTCTTTTATTACTCTGAAAAGTTCCGCTTGGGAAATGGGTGTACATAAAAGTAACCTTTAGGAGTCGGTGAGGGAAGGCAAATGAGAGTCCATAAGATAATTATCCAAATTACCTAGAGAGGGAGAGTTTTCCATTGAAATATACAGTTGCTTATTATAAGTCTGAAATTCAGTGGTAATGTCCACCGGGGTAATTTTCAGGGAACCATCCACAGATGATTTAATGGCTGCAATAAGCCTGAAGGATTCCTGCTGTTTGAGGCACAAGGCAAGAAGACAACCTGCTTTCTCCCCTTGATCAGTATATAAAGCATTAGTTTTGAGAATTGTAAATTCTGCCTTTTCTCTCAGAAGGTTCAGATTTGAATCATTTAACTGTATAAGTTCTTGTCTGATAAGATCTGCAGTAGCAGAAGATAAAGTGGATTCTATGTTTCTAATTCAGGAAAGAAGATTAAGCAGTCGATTTTCCCTCTTCTTTTTCCGATTAGAAGCATTACCGATCAATAAACCCCTTAAATATGCCTTTAATGCACACCACTCGAAGTCAGGCTTACCTGTGGAATTATGATTAACAGATGAAAATTGTTGAATATGCTTGGTAATATGTTGAATTATTCCTGCATCTTTTAAAAGCTGATTATTGAACTTCCAACATCCTCCTTTTTTAGGAAGAGAGGAAAAATTAAGATGACATGTGATGAGGGCATGATCAGAAGGGACACCTGGTTGTATAGATGAGTCTACTACCCCAGGGAGCAAATTGAGTGAAAACATAATATAATCAATTCTAGATGATGTACCATGAACCTGGGAGGTGAATGTGTACTGTTTAACAGATGGGTGGAGGATACACCGTACATCATATAATCCAATTTGATCTAGCATATCCCTTAATGCTCTTTGTGCCAGTGAAAGACCCCAAAATTTGCTTCCTGTGTGGTACAGATTTGGGTTGAAAGTTAAATTTAAATCACCGCCCAAAATCATAGGGATGGATAAAAATGGAGTCAATATGTTAATCAGCTGTACAAACAACCTAGGAGAATCATTATTTGGGTCATAAATGCTGCCTAATGAGATATCAGTAGCAGGCAGTTTCCCATGGACAAATAAAAATCTACCATGAGGATCAGGAATAACATTCAGTGGGAAAAACAGAATTGATCGGGCTACCAGGATCATTACCCCAGAACTCTGAGTAGTCCCTTCCACTGCAAAAACTTGACCAATTTGCTGTCGCCTCAGTTTTGTTGCTTCTGGAATCATCAGATGTGATTCTTGTATAAAGGAAACATCTACTTTAAGTAATTGTAAATGTTTTAAAATTTTATACTGTTTTAACTTATGTCTTGCCCCTTTAATGTTCCATGAGGCAAAAGTTAGATCTCTGGCCATAAAGCCTCAATATTTGAAATCAAGGGCCTTCAATTGAATAGGAAAAGGACACTTGCCCTGACTAACAAGAGCTTAATACTGTACGTGCAAGATCGACCCTTAACTATGCACTTACCCCTAATCCCAAATCCCCCCAAATCCTTTACCTATCTCCCCCAAAATTTCAAAGATCCCAAAATGTTAATCCTGATCAGTAAATTTATATGGTGTGCCCAACCCTCCCAGCTCCCCTTATTATTGCGAACTTCATTCTGCAGTGTACTTTGTCACCCCGCACCCACCTTCCAGCCACCCGAAGTAAACCTTAAAACTAATCCCAACTATTAGTACTATAATAATGTGTTATGTTTTAAATCTAGTAAGGAAAACCAAAAACAAAAGAGGATATCAGTATCAAGCTATGCATGTGACTACAGTCCTCTTGGAAATTAAGGTAGGTCACAATATTTCAGGTGAAACAAGCTCCTGAACGTTTTGTGACATAACTAGAGAATGTAAGACCAGTGCATCAGGTGGTCTAGTATAAAATAAATCAAATGTTAATATAAAACCAGAACTTTGTGAAAGAAATCAGGAAAAAAAAACATATATCCCATATGAAATTAAAATAGTGTTATGTTCCCCAAGCTTGTTGGAGCAAAACAACGACCATGGACATGGGTTAATTGTTAAAACCAAAATACTTAATGAATTTCAGCAAGAGACCCTTGTCCTCCACTGTTGGAATCTTTAACATTCAGCTTTTAATTCAGAGAGTAGGATAAAGCTCTGCAACTTACCTGATGGGTAATAAAAAATCAAAATACGTGAACAGAAATATGTCCATGCTTTGAATGCAGCGTAGCAGAATGATTTAAATTAATTTATAAACATCTTAAATGCTGATACACTAAACAATTGTACCTTCACCTCAAACCATCTATCACTTTAGTAAACCAAAGGCGAGTGGTAAAATAGAACTGAGTACAAGGAGCTTAACTAGATTCCCTGTATTTCACAAGAGAGCTTGTAAGATATCGTTTGAGTGGCAACCATCAAAATTACAGCAATCGTGTTCCATGCTCCTCCTCTAGTGGCCAAATAGGTTAATGTAAAAAGGAGATTCTTATAGAACAGCCATTGAGTATTGCAATTAGTCATACAAACTGGTGATGTCCACATTAATCTGGAGTACTGTTAATTAAATGTCCTGGAAAACCCATAGACCATCTGAGTGTGCGATTCAGGTCCAGAGCACATCATTGGGTAAATGTAACATCAGCCTGTCAGTCATAGGAAGTCCCAAACCAGTCCACACACTTGCAAAAGATGCAATTAACACAGCATTAACACAGCACTTATTTCAAGCTCATCTCAGGGAGTGCGAAAAAGGTCAGGGAGGGCAACCTTCAGCCCTGCCACTGCTGACTCCTGATCCTCATAGGAAAGTCAAGCCCCATCAAACAGGACTTGTAGTTTTACTGGGTATACCATCCGGAATTTTATCCCAGCAGCAATAATTTTGGATATGATGGGTGGAAAGTGGATCTCTTCTGGTGCACAGTGGCTGGTAGATCTTGTGCCACACAAATTTTATTGCCCTCCCAGCGTACTTCATGCATTGCTTTAATTTTGAATAAGAAGTGCTGAAGCTCCAGAAAATTTAGGAATCTGAAGATCGGAGGATGTGGAGGTGCCCTCACTTGTGGTTTTGGGCAGAGAGCTCTATGAGCTCATTCAATAATGTAGCCAGACCCAAATGGAGAGGGGCCCGCAATGTTCTCCACTAGTTTCTGGATGAATACTATGGTGTTTGGCCCTTCTTCACCCTCTGGGAGCCCTATGAGGATGGCATTGTTCATATGGCTGTGGCCCTCTAGGTCTTCCACCTTTAGCTGCAGTAGTGCCATTTTCTGCCTTGTTGCCACCAGCTCTGGGTCGATTTTTTCTATTTTTTTTTTTAAATAGAGCAGAGAATGGCAGAGTTATCAGATGCTCTTTATGCAATGTCTTCTACTGCTTGCAATAATGATTTCAGATCCTTTGTGAGGCTGTGCAGGTCATCCCTTAAAGGTCAAAACTCCTCAATGAATCTGCTAAGTGTGAGGGGGTTCTTGCTCCACCATCGAAGATAGTGCAAGTGGTCCCGCGGTGGATCTGGAGGCCCATGGTTTCTTAGGGGCCTTTTCGGGAGTTATTGGTCGAGTGTGTCTCGTTTGACAGTTCTTCATTTCAATGTCCATATTACTTCAAAACCTGCTACAACAAGATCTTAGAAGTAAATGCAGTTGTTATATTTAGCAGTAGGAAAAGTCTGTCGCTTTATCCTCAGTAAATGAAATAGAATAAAGCTCGGGTGGCTGGAGAGTACTAAAGAGGCTGCTACTCCATGCTCTGCATCACGTGGTCCTCCGCTGAGGCAATTCTTGATCTGGTGCTCACAAATGGTGAGCATGTACAGGAAATAATGGTCAGGGAGCCACTTGGTGGAAGTGACCAATGCACAGTGTGGTTCCAGTTGGATATGGGCAGGGAAAGCATCCCACCTAAGACCAAAATCTTGGATTTCAGGAGGGCGGACTTCAGGAAAATGGGTGAAGTGCTAAGGAGCTATCTGGTGGGCATCAGAGCATATATAAGGAGTTGACCAAAGGTGGTCCATCATTAAGGAAGGCATACTGGTTGCCACAGATGAGTGCATTAGGCTCAGGGGGAAGAGCTCAAGGGCCAAAGTGTCCAGCTGGTTCAGTTCTGGGGTTGCCCAGGCAGTACGGGAAAAGAGGTTGGCCTATAGAAAATTCAGGAAGACCAAGAGAGAGGTGGATAGGGAAAATTACCTAAGGTTGGCAAGTGAGGCAAGTAATTAAGTTCAGCAAGCAAAGGCACAGAAGGAGCTGCAGATAGCTGAAGGAATTAAGAAGGAGGGAAGGCTTTCTTTCATTATGTAAGTGAGAAAAGGGACAAGAAGGAAGGAAGGGATTGTTAGGCTTAAGAAAGGGGTGGAGTGGATGGAGGATAAAGGGAGAAGCAGAGATATTAAATGAATACTTCTGTTCCATCTTCACCAGAGAGAAGGACGGACCAGTGCCCTCTATCTGGTTGCACAACCATATTTTCCAGTGAGACTTCAGACTTGATCAACCCAACAGGCTTGCAGTACTTTACCTCTCACTGTTTTTCAGTTTTCTCTTGCTTTGTTTCTCCCTTGTATAACTAGATCTGCTATTATAAAAATATGTGCAAATCACTGTATGGAAATGTAACTGATATTGGGATCCCCTTTGTTTGGAAAATGTATAGCATGACTGTTGAAATGTATATAATTGTATTTTGACATGACTGAAAAAAGCTATTGGGAACTTCAGAGGTTACCCGAGTTCAAATTTTAGACCTTTTTACAAAAGTTGTGAAAATAGGGCCACTCAGCTCAGGCACAATGCATTCTAGCAGCTCCTGCCTGATATTTACAAAAACAGGGTGCTTACTAAGAGTGGGGGATGGAAGGACATATAAGACTGCTGAGCAGCAACTGCTGGAAAAGAGAAAGGGACACAGAGACTGAAAGAAAACTTTATATTATTTTGCCTTGTACATAGTTATACTGAACAAATTTTTTTTTTATGTTACTGCTACTGTAAATAAATATTTTTGGTGAATTTTACAACTTCTCCTTGTTTTCCTATGTTTCCTGACCTGTGCCTCAATGACAAGAGGAGGGGCACACAGATGTAGTGATAGAGGAGAATAGAGTGAGGGAGGGGCTGCTGGCATTGAAGGTGGAAAAATCACAAGGCACGGACAGAGTACATCCAAGGGTACTAAAGGAACTGGCTGAGGAGCTGTCAGGGCCACTGGCAGACCTATTTAATAGTTCACTAGAGTCAGGTGTGGTACTGCAGGACTGGAGAACAGCACATGTCGTGCTCCTCCACAAAAGTGGTCCCAAGGATGACCCAGGGAATTACAGACCAGTCAATCTGACCTCCATTGTGGGCAAGCTCATGGAGACCATATTAAAGGAAAGGTTGGTGGAATATCTAGAGAAGCATGGTCTCCAGGATGAAGGGCAGCATGGTTTCATGGGGGGGAGTCGTGTCAAACAAATTAGATTGACTTCTTTGACTGTGTTACTAAGACAGTAGACAAGGGCCAAGCGGTAGACATCTTCTATCTTGATTTCAGCAAGGCCTTTGACTCTGTGCCCCACAAAAGGTTGATCAGGAAATTGGTGGATCTTGGGGTTGGGGAAAAGATGGCCAGATGGGTGGAAAATTGGCTGAGGAACAAAACCCAGAAGGTGGTTGTGGGAGGAGACTTATCTGGCACCAGAGGTAACCAGTGGGGTCCTACAGGGCTTGGTGCTGGGGTTGGTGTTGTTCAATGTCTTCATCAATGACATTGGGGATGGCATTAAGGGCAAAATGTGTATATTCCCAGATGACACCAAGCTCTGTGGGAGAGTGGACACAGCTGAAGGGATACAGAACCTACAGGAAGATCTGGAAAAGCTGGGGAGGTGGTCCAGGATCTGGCAATTTGGCTTCAATGCCAAGAAATGCAAAGTTATGCATATTGGAGCCAATAATCCCAGGACAGAGTACTACCAAGTATCTACATCAGAGGAGGAGAAGGACCTGGGAATGATGAACACTAGTGACCTGAAGCACTCTGCACAGTGCAAGAAAGCAGCAGCAAAGGCAAACAAGATGCTGGGATGCATATCTAGAGGGATCAGTAGTAGGACAGAGGAGGTTGTACTGCCCTTATACAGGTCACTGGTAAGGCCACATCTAGAGTATGGAGTTCAGAACTGGTGCTCACATCTCAAAAAGGACATTAACCTGCTGGAGAAGGTCCAGAGGAGGGCTACAAAGATGATAGCATGTCAGCAGAGTAAGGCATATGAGGAGAGGTTGAGGGCACTGAACATGTACTCCCTGGAAGACAGGAGAGAGACAGAGAGAGAGAGAGAGAGAGAGAGAGAAGGCACATGATTGGGACCTTCAAGTACTTGAAAATATTAAATAAGGTTGATAAGGAGGGTCTTTTTAAGCTAAGTGGCAACCATATCACAAGGGGGCACAGTCTTAAGCTGGAGGGTGGGAGGTTTAGGATGGAGGTCAGGAAGCACTTCTTCACAGAGAGGATGGTGGTCACTTGGAATGGGCTGCCAGAAGAGGTCCTCTCATTGAAGACAGTGGGCAGCTTTAAGAGAGGCTGGGATAGGTATAGGGGGAAGGTAAGGATCATGGGTAGGGAGGATGGGAGGAGTGGGGAGGGAGGGCAGGGACATTAGCTCAAGCTGTGGACCCTGTAATACAAGCAGACTTAGTAGACCAAATGGCCTTCTTCTGCAGGCTTCTTCATATGTTCGTATGTATGCTTGTATGATTACTGGGTCACTGATTTACAATAAAGGCATTTCTAATGAGGAGAATGTCACTGAACATTATTCAGAAGGACTCAAGATTGTGTGCGTCGGGGGATATACAGTATTTAGTGCACAAATAAAAACAAGATTTATTAAAACAGATACTGACAAGAGTTTTGAGATAGACTGTAGCAGAAAAAGTTTGACCCCTCGGGCTAAACTATTGACTTGCAATAGTCATATTGCCCTCAGCCTTCGACTTTGGGCAAACCATCCTCTCATGCTAAAGAAGCTCCAATCCATTGGAGCATCTGACCAAGCTTTGGGCTATGAACCTTGATGTCTTTACTGTCCTCAGCTGTCTTATGGTTACCCTAATAGCTTTATTTTACATCCTTATTATGATCTATGCCTAAAATGTACCCTTATGTAACTATTACTGTGCTACTCAATGTATATCTTGTTTTGCTCCTGTACACCTATATTATGTCTGTGCATTTCTACATATTGTAACCAATGTCCTGTGCTCTCCCGGGTCGTGCCTGAAAATAGGCAGGTCTGTTGCCTAGCGCACTTACCCGGTTACCAAAAGCTAATAAATAAATAAATAATTGTTTCTGTCAATAGTTGTCCCTCAGGGATAAAGCAGCAGTGCAATGGAATTGGGCAAAAATTTTGACCCTACCACTTTTTCACTACAAAAGATTCTTGGCATCTTCCAGTTTTATTTGGTAGTACAATTTCCTAATTCCACCAAAATGTGAGTATTTTATAAATGTTTTAATTGATTTTTTCCTGAAGAAAAAAAGATGGCCCCCACATTTTGCATACAAATAGCATTGTATCTCTGTCATGGGTTAGGACTGAAAAAATTAAAAAGACTAATGCTGAGCAACACAGGAGGTACCTAGACAAGTACATCTGACAGGTATGGCTAATATTTTTCTTAACTGTATCTAAAACTAGCCTTTTTTTGAAAAAATAAATTGTTCATTGCACTGCTGCTTTAACATTTTCTCGCTATATCCCTCAACTCTGGTCAGTAGTTGTATAATGTGTAGGGGCACTATACTGCACCTGAGCTAGCTCTAATTAGCAGCTGTGGGTGAGGACACCAACTTAACCAGTGTGTCCCAGGTGCCCCCTTTTAACTTTCACCATAGGTTTCTATATATTATTTTATTGACCATTTATCTCCCCCCAGTGCCTAACCCCCTTTAGCGCAACTCCCCCAGACTCATCCCCTTCTTCACTGGTACTTACTACTAAATCCCACAAATTTCCCCCATGACAGGGGTTCAGGGGTGGAGCTGGCCCACAGTGAAGATCCTGTGGAGTGCCCATTCAGCCGAGTAGGGCCCAAAATCGATGGGCTTCCTCCTTTTGGAAACAGCATTTTCTCCTCTGACTTTTCTTTCCTCCTCTGGGATGATAGCGCAACATGTCTCTAACACATACCCAACAGGCATGCACTGAAATGGGCCACTTGTCCCCCTCCCTTGCTATGCCACATCATGTCTGGTCACTAGTATTGTTAGAAAGTGTTCAGAGGACCATGTACAACTGCACCCCCCAGAGGAGGTGAGTGTCCACTGGGATGATCAAGCCTCCTCTCCTCGCTGGCCCTCTGGCAGCCTAAGCTCATTCATGAGTACAGTTTTTCAGCATTGTAAATGGCAACACTGCTGCAGTGCTAACAGGTCAGTTCATGTTTCTGTATTATGAATACTGTGCTCGCATTTATTTTATTACTGGGTCCTGGATCCTACAGATTCCTGCCAGACCTGCACTGGGTACTCCCACGGGTGACAACTTAAGAAAACTGGTTATATTATATATTCTTTGCAAAAAAACTGTGTTACTGTACCATTTAGGGTTAAGACTACAGTGATAAAAGTAAATAAATGTGGATTTAGGGGGTTTACCTATGACGACTTGACAACACTCTTGTCAAGGTTCAGCATAGCGAGATCCCCGATGTCAACAGGTGAAATTTCGCCTGTCAGACATTGGGTTGTTTTCTATCGGGGGTATGTGCCCCCCGTGTCCCCCCTTCTTTAGGACTGTTAACTCCCAGTCAGAGTTAACTCAAAGGGGGGCAAAAGTCAGCAAAAGGGTGAAATTTCACCCGCAGGTCCCCCACAGCGACAATTTTGAAACTTGTAAAACTTGTTGCTGTGGGGGATTTGGCCGTAGAGGTTTCAACTTTCAGTCGGCATACCATTTTAGGATTTCCAACCCTAAACCCTTGCCCACACACCTGAAGCAAATCAGAGGTGGAGTCTTCCTTGGGGTTGTCAACACTAAAGCTCACCCATTGTATACACTCCTGAAACATACACACCTGTGTCCATCACATCTGAGTTTTCTTGCTACCACAGCTGGATGAGCTTTAGGGTTGACAACCTCAAGGAAGACTCCACCCCTGATTTGGTTCAGGTGTGAGGGATTTAGGGTGTCGATTGGTTTAGGGTTGGAAACCCTAAAACCACATTTCCCCTACTTCTGTCGCTGTAGTCTTAAACCTAAATTGTGCATTAATGCAATGTTTTGCAAATAATTTCCTTACTGTTTGAGATAGTATAATCATATCCTCATTTACCTGTGGGAGGGCCCTGTGCAACAGCAACCACATTTTCAGCATAGCCTTCTTATTATCCCACCACATGAATCCAGTACTGAAAAATTTCAAATCCCTGCTGAAATGTTATTCCGTGCCTCCGGAATGTATGAAAACACAGTTTAGCCAGGATTTGAAAAATGACAGCTGTTATATTTATGAGGGGGTATAAAAAATGGCTATGTTGTGAATTTGGGGAAAAAATATTTTAAATTACCAAAGTTACAACTGAGCGTCACAAAATTTCAATGGATGAATATAACTTTGCCATTTTTACATATTTTGATCCCACATTTTCAATATAGCCTTCTTAGGGCTCCCCCTCATCAACAAGAGCAATGGAAAGTTTCAAATCCTGCCCAAAAGGCAATTTTTCCAAATGACCGTGAAATTGCCTTTTGGGCCGGATTTGCATAATTTCACCACCATTGTTCATGAGGTGGGGTCCCAAAAAGGCCATGTTGAAAATGTGGTGTCAAAATATGCAGACATGGCAAAGTTATGATTCAAAATTGAAAACCACACTGAAATACACTGTACCACACTCACCTTAGTTTCTCATATTGCAGTAGGCAAATCCAGCAGCAAGATGTCTCTTTAATCAAAGAGTGGCTCTTGACCCTGGGACCTGTTCAGGTGAGTGAGGGTGTGTGGGAGATGTGGGAGCTGTGGGGTGGTTGGTGCTTACTGGGAGGTGGGGTGAGGGGGTTCAGATCATGAGGGACCATTTTATTTTACAGTTTTAAAAAGAAGACATCAGGTGGCAATTTTCTTTATTACAGGGTTTTGAAATACAGGGACCATGATCAGAGGTGGGGTGCCACTAGATGCCAGGGAAACTGGAAAAAATACAAGGACAGCAATCGGAGGGGAGAGGTGCCACTAGACACCAGGGAAAGAGGCAAACAAATATGGGGATGGCAATCAGAGAATGAGGGGATGCCACTAGACACCAGGGAAATAGGAAAATTATACAGGGATAACAATCAGAGAATGGGGTGGAGTGCCACCAGAGAGTAGAGAAACAATATAAAATATGGGGAGGGCAGGTGGAGGGTGGGGAGTGCCACTAGATACAAGGGAAAAAGTGTACAATATGAGGATAGCTTTGGAGGGATGGGGTGCCACTAAACACCAGGGAAAGCTGAAAAACATATGGGGATGGCAATCGGAAGGTAGGGGGTGCCACTAGACACCAGGAAAACAATAACAAATATGGCAAGGGCAAGTAAGCATGACTGGAGGGTCCTTTTTCATATGAATAAAAAAGGCCATACAAAAAAAGCTGAAACAAGTCATGAAAAAGGATTACAAATGTAAAAACAACAACATTTGGGGGTCATTTTTCCAACAGGAAGTGCAGAATCCACCTAGCGGGATCTCTATGAATGAGACAGATGTGTTAATCTTTGTGCAGGATATCATTTTTGTGGTTTTTGAAAAATGTATTTTTTTAAAATGGAAACAAAAAAGCAGCAAATGAAAAATAAATTTTTCCTCATGAAAAAGGATTGGCCCCACATGAAATTGGATTTTTTTTTGTTTCATACAGTTATCTTGAAATGCTTACTGAGAATTCTCAGAACCCAATATTTAAAAAATTATTAACTCTGGAAAGGATTAATATTTTTTTTCCAAACAAGTGAAATACACTATTGTGGGCCAGGTCCTTTCTACCCTGAAAATTTCAGACCAAAATTCCAAACCATCTGGGCGCTAGGGGCTGACAAAAGAAACAGCTAACCCCCCTGAAAAAAAATCACTTTTTTTGCTTTCCAGATCTCAGAATCTACACATCCAACTGGAACGAAACTTGGAACTTTGAGGGATCCACCCCACAAGACTGTGCATGCAAATTTTCGTGCAACTCCACTGAATGGTTGTGAAGTTATTTGGTGCAAAAATTGGGGGTTAACATTAAACTGCCTACTCAACCCTAAATATAGGGGCATAACTGTACCCTATAATCCATAGAATATATTTTCCTGCATAACAAGGATGACATGGCATGTTACATTAAGCCAAGGTTACTTCTGTGCCTGCTGCAGGCCTCTACCACCTTCTCCAAAAAGCACTTTTTCTTTTACATTAAGTAGTAGTCTCTCACTTTCTATTTACTTAGCTTCTTCTGCTGCTGGCCCTACAAAATAACCATTTCATGAACACTGTCCCATATTTCAAGGCACATCACTAATTTTGCCACCCATAAACCCTTTGCCCTACATTTATTGAGAGGGCACTAGCACACATTCTTCCACACTACAGGCAATTCTTAAATGTTAAGCACTCTGCCTTGAATGCCAGTCTGGAAACTGGCATACCCAGTGTTATACTCAAAGGCACAGCGAGCTACCAGATGTGTATGCAAATGAAGGTGTCAGCATGTATACAGCATGGTTTATAAAATGGGTAGGGAAATTAATGTGTCGTGATTGGACAGCTGCTGTGCAATGTCAGCGTACTAGTATACCACTGATTAAAAAAAAGATGGCAATCAGAACACAGTACACTGATGTATCAATGCCTTTTGTAAAAAAAAGTCCAGACTACTATTACAAACATGGCCACCACCGTTACACTCACTAAAAAAGACAGCTAGGCCCTAAGAATAAAACTCTGTCAAAGTATTAAAAAACAGGAATTACATGTTCTTTCCCTTTCTAATCCTTTTTACATAAATACAGCTATTTAAACAAACTCTAGCAAGACCTAATAGAGCTGCAAAATATGGTATTGTGGGCAGTGAGAAATGTGTAAACTAATAATTTTTTGCAATAACCACTGAGCTACCTATCTGCACTTTCTAAGTCTTGTGATACACACACACACACTGACTAATACATATACACATATATGCATATACATTCCAGTGTAACATAGCAGAGCACTGTCTACACATATTTTTACAGATTAAAAAAACAAAGACATTAATGGACCATTTTCTTCTTTTCAGGTTCCAAGGGACATCAGAGGGTGGGAGTGGCCACTAGACACCTCATTTAAATCAGCAATGACATGTATAATGCAGAAACTGATCTAGATAGAGGGGGAACGTAGACTAGCAATTTTTGCACTAACCACTGAGTCACCTAACTGCACTTTCCAATTGTTGTCACTCACACACACACACACACACACACACACACTGACTAATACATACACACATATATGAATATATATTCCAGTATAACATAGCAATGCACTATCTACACACATTTTTACAGATTAAAAAAAAGACATTGTGAAACTATTTTCTTCTTCTCAGGCTCCTAGGGACATTGGAGGGTGGAGGGTTGCCACTAGACACCTCATTTAAATCAGAAATGACATCCATAAAGCTGAAACTGATCTAGATAGTGGGGGACTATAGACTAGCAATTTTTGCACTAACCACAGAGCCACCTAACTGCATTTTCTAATTGTTGCGATACACACACACTGACTAATACATATACACTTTTATGCATACATTCCAGTATAACATAGCAGTGCACTGTCTACACACACAAAGGATTGCCACACACACACACACACACACACACATACACTGCCTTATATGACATTTATTTACTCATACATCTAACCCTAACTTTTCCTGTATTTTGGATAAACACTGTGTTTTGCACTAACTCATTGTACAAATCTACGGTATGACTGGTTAACTAAGGTAGTGGACTAGGGATGGTGCTGTAGATGTGGCCTATCTGGATGTCAGAAAGGCCTTCGACACCATCCCTCATAGAAGGCTGATTAACAAACTGTGCAGCCCAGGGGTGGCTCATAAGATAGTTCTGTGGGTGGAAAACTGGCTGATATATAGGAGTCACTTGGTTGTGGTAAACAGGGAGTACTCTTGAGAGGGAAAGCTGACAAGCAGGGTGCCACAGGGGTCAATGTTGGGGCTGGTCCTCTTTAATGTCTTTATTGGGGATATTGCAGAGGGACTGGGGGGAAGGTATGCATCTTTGCAGACAATACAAAGGTATGCAATAGGGTGGACACACCAGGGGGTGCTGAAAGAATGAGGGGAGATCTTAAAAATCTTGAGAAAAGGTCTGAAGAATGGCAGCTGGGATTCAATGCAAAGAAGTGCAGGATCATGCACATAGGGCACAAGAATCCAGGGGCCAAGTACAAAACTAGGTGGGGAGGTACTGACAGTCATGAAACAGGAAAGTGACCTGGGAGTTATCATCTCAGAGGCTCTAACAGAAACTAGGCAGTGCGGTAAGGCATCAGTAAAGACAAGCTAATAGGTAGGGGTATCAAGAGTATAGAGAGGGAGGTCTACTTGCCCCTGTATAAGACACTCATGAGGATACTATATCCATTTCTGGAGTCCCCATCTGAGAAAGAACATAGACAGGGTGGACACTGTGCAGAGGAGGGCAACTAAAATGGTGCAGGGCCTGTGGGATAAGACCTTTGAGGAAAGACTAAAAGAGTTAAATATGTATTTCCTGGAGAAAAGGGAGGAGGGACATGACTGAGACATACAAATACATCACCAGTATAAAAGGAGTACAGGAAGGAAGTATATTCCAAAGTAAGAGATACTCCAAGTCAAGGGAATACAAAATGAAGTTAGTGGGGGGAAGGCTCAGGGAAAATGTGAGAAAATATTTGTTCAAGGAGAGGGTGGTGGAAGCCTGGAATAGCCTACCAGAGTGGGTGTTAGGAGCTAAAATGGTCATAGAATTTAAAAAAGAGTGGGATAGACACATGGCTAACCTGGAGGCAAGCGGGGGTCTCCAGAGTTCTATTTGGATAAGGATTAAAAGGGCGGACTCGATGGTGATGCAACTCTCACCCCACCAGCCCAACTTCCAACTGAGCACTCACAACCCTGCATCCCCAGTCCTTCCCACACTCCCTCACTCATCTGAACAGGTCCCAGCGTGAAGATCCACTCTCCCATCGAAGACATGTCTTGCTGCTGGAACTGGCGACTACTATATGAGTAAAAAGGTAAGTGCAGTTCAGTGTATTTCAATGAGTTTTCAACTGCACTTACCTTATTTCTCATATAGCAGTCACCAGTTCCAGAAGCAAAACATGTCTTCTATGGGACAGTGGATCCTCACACTTGGATTTGCTCAGGTGAGTGACGGTATGTGGGGAGGCCTGGGAGGTGTGGGGTGGCAGGTTGGGCTGGTGTGTGGGGTAGCATCAGCGAT
Organism: Neoceratodus forsteri; assembly: GCA_016271365.2. Taxonomy (NCBI): domain Eukaryota; kingdom Metazoa; phylum Chordata; order Ceratodontiformes; family Ceratodontidae; genus Neoceratodus; species Neoceratodus forsteri. Next base: position 600,955,429 of record CM057456.1, on the reverse strand, counting down.
GCACCTTTTTTTACAGATTAAAAAAAGACATTGAGGGACCGTGTTCTTGTTTTCAGGCTCTGAGGGATATCGGAAGGTGGTGGAGTTGCCACTAGACACCTCATCTAAATCAGCAATGGCATGCATAAGGCTGAAACTGATCTAGATAGTGATGCAATGTAGACAAGCAATTTTTGCACTAACAACTGAGCCACCTAACTGCACTTTCTAATTGTTGTGACACACACACAGACACACACACACACACACACACACACACTGACTAATGCATATACACATATATGCATATATATTCTAGTACAATTTAACAGTGCACAGGCTACACAAATTTTTACAGATTATTAAAAAAGACGTCTGGGAACCATTTTGTTCTTTTCTAGTGCCGAGGGAAATCAGAGGGTGGCGGTGTTGCCACTAGACACCTCATTTAAACCAGCAATGACATGCATAAGGCTGAAACCAAACTAGATAGTGGGGGAATGTAGACTAGCAATTTTTGCACTAACCACTGAGCCACCTAAATACACTTTCGCATTGTTGTGATGCACACACAGACTAATTTATATTCATATATATATATATATATATATATATATATATATATATATATATCTATATATATCTATATATATTCCAATGTAACATATCAGTGCACTGTATACACACATTTTACAGATTAGAAAAAGGACATCAAAGTATACTTTTCTTCTTTTCAGGCTCTGTGGGACATCAGAGGGTGGGGGATTGCCACTAGACACCTCATCTAAATCAGCAATGACATGCATAAGGCTCAAACTGATCTAGATAGTGAGGCAATGTAGACTAGCAATTTTTGCACTAACCACTGAGCCACCTAACTGCACTTTATAATTGTTGTGACACACACACAGACACACACACACACACTGACTAATACGTATACACATATGTGCATATATATTCCAGTACAACATAGCACTGCACAGGCTACACAAATTTTTACAGATTATTAAAAAAGACATCTTGGAACCATTTTGTTCATTTCTAGCGCCGAGGGAAATCAGAGGGTGGAGGGTTGCCACTAGACACCTCATTTAAACCAGCAATGACATGCATAAGGCTGAAACCAAACTAGATAGTGGAGGAATGTAGACTAGCAATTTTTGCACAACCACTGAGCCACTTAAATACACTTTCGCATTGTTGTGATACATACACGGACTAATTTATATACATATACTGTATATATATATATATGTGTATATATATATATATATATATTCCAATGTAACATATCAGTGCACTGTCTACATACATTTTTACAGATTAGAAAAAAGGACATCAAAGTATCCTTTTCTTCTTTTCAGGCTCTGAGGGACATCGGAGGGTGGGGGATTGCCACTAGACACCTCATTTAAACCAGAAATTATGTGCATAAGGCTGAAACTGATCAAGATAGTGTGGGAATATAGATTATCATTTTTTGCACTAACCACTGAACCACCTAACTGCATTTTTTCCTAATTGTGGTGATACACACACACTGACAAACACATATACTCATGCATATATATTCAAGTATAACATAGCAGTGCACTGTCAACACACACACACGGAGCATTGCCACACACACACACACACACATACGCACACTAACACATAACACACTGCCTTATATGGCATTTATTTACTTATACATCCAACCCTAACTTTTACTGTATTTAGGATAAGCACTGTGTTTTGCACTAACTCATTGTACTAGTCTACCACATGACTGGGTAACCAAGGTAGAGTACTGGGGAGATGCGGTTGATGTGGCCTATCTGGACTTCAGAAAGGCATTTGACACCGTCCCCCATAGAAGGCTGATAACAAACTGTGCAGCCCAGGGGTGGATCCTAAAATAGTTCTGTGGGTGGAAAACTGGCTGATAGGCAGGAGTCACTGGGTTGTGGTAAACAGGGAGTACTGTCAAGAGGGAGAGGTGACAAGCAGGGTGCTGCAGAGGTCGGTGTTGGGGCTGGTTCTCTTTAATGTCTTTATTGGGGACATTGCAGAGGTACTGGAGGGGAAGGTATGCCTCTTTGTGGACAATACAAAGGTATGCAGTAGGGTGGACACACCAGGGCATGTTGAAAGAATGAGGGACGATCTTAAAAAACCCAAGAAATTGTCTGAAGAATGGCAGCTGGGCTTCAATGCAAAGAAGTGTAGGATCATGCACATAGGGCATAAGAGTCCAGGGGCAAAGTAAGAACTACGTGGGAAGGTACTGACAGTCATGAAGCAGGAAAGTGACCTGGGAGTTATCATCTCAGATAGTCTAAGAGAAACTGGGCAGTGCGGTAAGGTGTCTGTAAAGGCCAGCCAGATATTTGGATGCGTAGGTAGGGGTATCGAGAGTATAAAGAGGGAGGTCATATTGCCCCTGTATAAGACTGTACCTGGAATACTGTTTCCAGTTCTTGGGGTCCCATCTGAGAAAGAACATAAATAGGGTGGTGGCTGTGCAGTGGAGAGCAACTAAAATGGTGCAGGGCCTGTGGGATAAGACCTTTGAGGACAGACTAAAGGAGTTAAATATGTATTCAACGAAGGAAAGGAGGGGCATGATTGAGACATACAAGTACATCACCAGTATAAACAGAGTACAAGAAGGAAGTATCTTCCAAAGTAAGAGATGCTCCAAGTCAAGGGGGCACAAAACGAAGTGGGGGTGCTCAGGGGAAATGTGAGAAAATACTTTTTCACAGAGAGGGTGGTGGAAGCATGGAATAGCCTATCAGAGTGGGTGTTATTTATTTTTTTTATTTAGTTGTTTAACCAGGTATAGCACACTAAGCTGAAAGCTTTTTTACAGGAGTGACCTGGGAGCACAAGGAGGTTAAGTGACTTGCTCAGGGTTACACAGTATGCAAGTGGAAGCTGTGGGATTCAAACCCAGGTCTGGTCTGCTGGATGTCACCAAATTTGCAGCTCAGAGCCGTAGACCACTGTGTTATACTGCCTCCTATAAAGGGGCTAAAATGGTCTCAGAATTTAAGAAGGAGTGGGATAGACACATGGCTATCCTGGAGGCAAGGGGGGAACTCCAGAGTTCAGTTTGGATGGGGATTAATAGGGCAGACTGAGTGGCGATGCAACTATCACCCCACCAGCCCGACTTCCAACTAAGCACTCACAACCCTGCATCCCCAGACCTCCCCACACACCCTCACTCACCTGAACAGGTCCCAGTGTGAAGATCCACTCTCCCTTTGAAGACAAGTCTTGCTGCTAGAACTGGCGACTACTATATGAGAAAAAAGGTAAGCGCAGTTCAATGAATTTCAATGGGTTTTCAACTGCACTTACCTTATTTCTCATATAGCAGTCACCAGTTCCAGCAGCAAGACATGTCTTCTATGGGACAGTGGAACTCACACTGGAATCCATTCAGGTGAATGAGGGTATGTGAAGAGGTCTGGGAGGTGTGGGACAGCAGGTTCTCAGTGGGAGGTCAGCTGGGGTGCAGGGTTGCATTAGTAATGTACCTTTTTTACAGATTAAAAAAAGACATTGAGGGACCGTGTTCTTCTTTTCAGGATCTGAGGGACATTGGAAGGTGGTGGAGTTGCCACTAGACACCTCATTTAAATCAGCAATGACAAGCATAAGGCTGAAACTGATCTAGATAGTGAAGCAATGTAGACTAGCAGTTTTTGCACTAACCACTGAGCCACCTAACTGCACTTTCTAACTGTTGTAATACACACACACTGGCTAATACATATGCACATATATGCATATATATTCCAGTATAACATAGCAGTGCACTGGCTACACAAATTTTTACAGATTAAAAAAAGACATCTTGGGATCATTTTCTTCTTTTTTAGCTCTGAGGGACATTGGAGGGTGGGGTTGCCACTAGACACATCATTTAAACCAGCAATGACATGCATAAGGCTGAAACTGAACTAGATAGTGGGGGAATGTAGACTAGCAATTTTTGCTCTAACCACTGAGCCACATAAATATACTTTCTCATTGATGTGTGAGATACACATGGATTAATGCATATACACATATATGCATATATATATTCCAGTATAACATAGGAGTGCACTGTCTACACACATTTTTACAGATTAGAAAAAAAGACATTGAGGGACCCTTTTCTTCTTTTCAGGCTTGGAGGGACATTGGAGGGTGGAGGGCTGCCACTAGACACCTTATTTAAATCAGAAGTGATGTGCATAAGGCTGAAACTGATCAAGATAGCGTGGGAATATAGACTAGCAATTTTTGCACTGACCATTGAACCACCTAACTGCACTTTTTCCTAATTGTTATGCTACACACACACTGACTAACACATATACACATATATGCATTTATATTTCAGTATAACATAGCAGTGCACTATCTACACACACAGAGCATTTCTACACACACACAAACACATATACACTGCCTTATATGGCATTTATTTACTTATACATCTAACCCTAACTTTTACTGTATTTAGGATAAGCACTGTTTATCGCTCTAACTCATTATACTAATCTACCGCATGACTGGGTAACTAAGGTAGAGTACCAGGGAGGTGCAGTGGATGTGGCTTATCTGGACTTCAGAAAGGTATTTTACACCATCCCCCTTAGAAGACTGATTAACAAACTGTGCAGCCTAATGGTAGATCCTAAAATAGTTCTGTGGGTGGAGAACTGGCTGAATGGCAGGGATCAGAGGTTTGCAGTAAACAGGGAGTACTCTGGAAAGGGAGAGGCGATAAGCAGGGTGACGGAGGGGTCGGTGTTGAGGCTGTTCCTTTTCAATATCTTTATTGGGAACATTGCAAAGGGACTGGAGGGGAAGGTGTTCCTCTTCACAGATGATACAAAGGTATGCAATAGGTTGGACATGGCAGAGGGTGTTGAAAAAATGAGGGAAGTCCTTAAAAAACTGGAGAAATGGTCTGAAGAATGGCAGCTGGGATTCAATGCAAAGAAGTACAGGATCATGCACATAGCACTCAAGAACACAGAGACAAAGTTCGAACTAGGTGGGGAGGTATTGACAGTCATGAAGCAGGAAAGGGACCTGGGAGTTATCATCTCAGAGGACCTAAGAGAAAGCAGGCAGTGTGATAAGGTGACTGGGATGGCTAGCCAGTTACTTGAGTGCATAGAGAGGGGTATCAGGAGTATAAAGAAAGAAGCCATCTTGCCAATGTATAAGACACTCATGAGACTGCACCTGGAATACTGCGTTCTGTTCTGGAGGTCCCATCTTAGAAAGAACATAGACAAGGTGGAGACTGTGCATCGGAGGGCAACCAAAATGGTACGGGGCCTGCGAGACAAGACCTATGAGGAAATATTAAAGTGTGGCTATTTGACCACTGCTGTGTAATATTGCAGACATATTGCTGTTATAATTTTCTGTGATTGTGGTTATATTTAAAAGTTCCAAACAGGCCAGAACTGAGGGCTGCCAAAAGCATGCCCAGTGTTACTGAAAAGGTCACATAGGACAAACAGAATGTATATTACAATTGTCCGACATTCCTCTGTGATCTGGGGACAAGGGCTTAACAATGAAACTAAAATCCCATTTCAAAGAGGATTGGAAGTTCTTTGTAAGCTTATTAAAGGGAAACAGAGGTAATAAAATCTCAAGGAGATGGGAGATGCTAGTCCCTGTCATAAAACTTCAAACTCAAATAGAAATGGCTTTTAGGCAGGAGGAGTCAGCAAGGTTAACACCAATCTATTTACATTTTTAGTAAATGACAGAAAGCTGAGGAATACCTACTCTGGAAGTCTATTGTGATTACACTTCAAGTGTTATAATTCATCTCCATTTAGAAGAAGTCAGGAAGGATGGGTGAAGATCAAAGGCTGTTGGGACTGTAGGACATCTAATTAATTGATAATCCTGAGTCCTTTAAAAATCTTAGAAAGAGCAAGACAGACCCCTGCTGGCCCAGAAAGATAAGGCCACCAAAGGGTCACAGACCACATGGACCAAGGTGCATAAAGCCCTCAGAACAGGGCATGTTGCATATTTTTTTATGGGACACTCTTCCAGACCCACTGAGCAAGACAGACCAAAGACCAGTGAATGCAAGAGAGAACTGGGTCTTTGTAGACTTTATTTATTTTCTGGACTTTGATAATCCACGAACCAGGTAGAAACTTGATAATTAAAATTTTACAGTGCATTTTTATTCAAATTTTCCCAGTTTTGCTTTGTTATTCTGTAACCAGATTTCTTAAATATTTTGTTTGTAAATATTGTGTGATAATTAGTTAGAATTAGTGAAAGCGCTTTCCTTTTAAAACTGCCTATGAGTGATTTGTGTGTGTAAAGGTGGAAGGTTTATTCAAATCTGAGACCAACCTAATTAATGCAAGGTGTCACCATTGCTACCAATGATAGGATCCTGGAAGGGAAAATCTGGGTGTCTTAAGTAGGGAAGATACTCAGGTCTCTGGGGCAGTCTGTAAAGTAGAACTAAGTCACTGTACCACCAGTGGGAGAAGACACCAATCAGGGTTACAAAAGGCCAGCCCAGAAGAGGTCATAATGCCTGGGTCTCCCCAACCCCAGTACAGCAACCAAGAAAGGTCCTCACCTTGCTACAGACTTGAGACTGTATTTAACTCTTACCCAGATTTTAAAGAGGAAGCCTATGGTCTTTGTGGTGAGTGTTCAGTTGTGAACTCAGAAACCACTCTAGACAGACATGTGGAGGGTATTCCTGTTCCCCCATCACAGATTGCACTTAGCAGTGGGCACAGTGAGCTCAGTGCACCTAGCCCCAAGGAGTGGGTTCATGACATAAAGGAGTTAAATATTTATTCCCTTGAGGAAACGAGGGGGGCATGATTGAGACATATAGATACATCATCAGTATAAACAGAGTGCAGGAAGGAAACACAGTCCAGAGTAAGAGATCCTCCAAGTCAAGGGGACACAAATGAAGTTAGAGGAGTGAAGTCTCAAGGAAAATGTGAGAAAATATTTTTTTATGGAGAGGGTGGTGGACACCTGGAATAGCCTACCAAAGGTGGCTGTTGGGGCTAAAATGGTCACATAATTTAAAAAGGAGTGCGATAGACACAAGGGTATCCTGGAGGCAAGGGGGGGATTCCAGAATTCAATTTGGCCATGGGGCCTCACACTACATAGAGATTAATAGCCTAGGGCAGACTGGGTGGGCCAAGTGGTCCTTATTTGCTGTCAACTTCTATGTATCTATGATAACCAGTAGGACAAGAACAAAGTGTTATGCACACACACACACACACACACACACACACACATACACACTAACACACATACACTGCTTCATGTTCTGAACTGTGCACTGCTAACATATAGCATTATAGCCATTTGCATGCTGAATAGGAAAATGTTAATGTACCAGGAAAGGGTTAACAGAGTGGCACAAGCACAGCTCAGGAAAGCACAGCTGTTAGGAATCAATGCTGACTGTAATCTGAGCTGGCATGAGCGTGCTCCATGCAGAAGGGAAAACAGTTTCAGTTTCTCTCTCTCTCTCTCTCTCTCTCTCTCTCTCTCTCTCTCCCCAAAATAGTGTAGAGCAAGGAGACACCAAAGCCAAACTGCTGTAGCAGAGTAATTGTAAAAGAACTTCAATTTAGAAGTATGTTAGGAATCTGGAGGGCTCCAGTTTTCCACTGTTATATGAAGACATCTGCAGGGCTCTGCCCACTGCAACCATAAAAATGAAGTACTACTCATAGCAATACTTTTTTGAGCGCCTTTTCTGACTATCAAGAATCATCCTTTCCATCTTACTTGCCTACCAGGGAAATCATTGCTGCTTACCCTGTCCACAGAGAATTGAATCCCTGGTTTTATTGAGGCCTTTTGGTGTGTGTGTCAGTATGTGGCGAGAGTAGAACAGTGTACCAATAGACTTCTGCAGAAGTCTGATTTTCTGCATTCCAGGATAAACAAATATTCCATCTACTGGATATGTGGAAAGACAGCTGATAGACCAGTGTGGATGGACGCTTTCTACTAGTTACTTTTAAGAAACATATATACATGTTTTTAAATTTAAAAAGCTGGCACTTTTTGTTTATTAAGATTTTGCAGTTTCCCCATTTTATAAGTGCAATACAACATGTCAAGGTGTGGGTAGCGATGTGATAACTGCACTTCTAGGTGCTGAAGGCACTCAGTGTAAACACCTCATGCTTCACAATGCACCTAGGCATGTATTTAATACATACCTACCCATGCCCTGTTGTGTCTTATTGCTTACATATTTAACTGGTTTTGAAAGCACTGACAGCTGTGCTGTTTAATGCATCCAAAACACTAGTTCTAATAACAAACACAATGGCACACTCGCCTCGCCTAAGAAGGCATATCAGATGGCAAACAAACAACAGAGTCATTATCCCAATACTGTCACAGAGAAATTTATTATAAGTCTACTTGCCTAGATGAGGGTAGGGGACCATTAAACCTCCAGGGACAGCATTCATTTTTATAACGAGATCCGATGAGGGAGGTAAAACCTTTAGCACCAGAGATGTGTGGGTGGTGGTGGTGGGGGCAGGACAATAACGGTATACTCTACATTGCCTACAGCATTCATGCAAAGCAAGGTGCAAAGGATTGCTCCTCAGGCACGGGATGCTAATGACCTTTTAGGGCCTTGCATGGGGAAAGATAATTTGCATGTGGACTTTCTAATGTAGCAGTTCAGTGCTACTGCACAAACAGTTTAGGAATCTCTAACTGCTTTTGCCTCTTTACAGTCCCTGTGTTCTCCATATGCACATAACTCTCTGTGCAAGCTGGGGGTTTTACTTTGTGCAAAGCCTTCCAAAGGTTAATGCCTTCCCTAGGGTTCCACTCCAGAGGGCTATATTGTAACAACTTTGGGTACTCACACTGTGCTCAGAAGCTGTCTGAGCACAGCAAAGTTAGGGCCTTGTGTTAATCTGTGCTCAAGATAGGGACCGCCATATTCATTTATGATGCTCTATCAACATCAAACTTTAAGAATACATGAAAGCACACTTGCTCTATGCTAATGAGATGGGAGGATGCATTTACATGTTTCGCAACTGTTGCCTTACATTTTAGAGAACAGTATCCCACATTTAGGTGACAAGGGGTTGAGAGGTAGGTGTGCAGCAAACCATGTGCCTTTCTTCACTCTGAACTGGATGCTGTTGTCAGTCACTGCTGCCAGAATGACCAGTTTTTACCTCTGCATTGTCCACTAATTTCTTTATTGTCCCCTTCCCCCAGGACACAGCTTGAAATGAGCTGCAAACAGCCTCAGATTATTATGGGTACATTCTGACACTATCCCAAAGCACAGATTAATGATAATGATTATGAATCATATGCATATGCACCCATTCAGTGTAAAGATGTTTCTTTTAAAATGCAGGCCCGGAATAGCCAGTCACAGACTTAAGGAGCCAGCACAGCCTTTTAGATGGCTGAGCACAGAGGCAGTAGAAATCTTTGGAACATATTAATAAAATCTGTGGGACATTGAGGGATTGTTTGTAGTTTGATTTTCCACAAATAAGTACATCATCTCCTCTAGATCTACAGCCTGCATTTGCATAACAAATGAAGTAATCACAAGGCGATGTAGGCACAGCTGACACCCTGTTTTCATTATATTTTATCATAAAATACAGTCAGGCAGAGCTGATTTCTGCAAAACAAAATTTGCATATATAGATTTTTATGTTTTATGTACAGTATTTACTCAGAACAGCTCATGTGAGTTACACCATGCCTCATTAACAGGGGGTCCTTCTGCAAAACGTTATAGCTGGAATGAAGCACAACAGAACGTAGAACCCAAGGACACTCAGCATAAAAATTACTAAGCTGTGATTCAGATAATTTCTCCTGCCTCACAAAGAGTGTTGCCATATCCAAAGATCTTCTTTGCATAATGAAGTTGTCACTTGTTTGAGAAATGAGGCTTCCTTCTATAACTTCTGTGATTAAAAAACTGGTGGCACATTGAGACTTGGGTTCAGTTCTCACCTTGAGGCGTGTGCCTTCGGAGAGCAAGAGTATGGGTTTTGCTGCCAAAGCTTTACCCTGGAACTCTGAGGAGTGGGGGAGGGCTAAATACCCACTGCTTGAACCCCATCCTGGCCAATTATGGATTTTCGAGCAGTATAGATGCTACTTAATCTTCAACATTAGCAGTTTGCACTGCCCATCTGTACAACACTGTATTTAATTGCACTGTTCCTGCCTCTTTTATGTTTGCTGTCTGTATTTTTATCTCATATTATTCAGGTATTTATGTTTCATACCTAACAGTTCTTACTGTTCATTCTTTTAGTCAGGGTTGTTATTTAACTACATTCTTTTCACCTTACCTTCTTACCATATGTATTTTTATTCTGCACCCTTCCACTGGGTCACACCTGGAAATGAGCCCCAACTCTGTATGCCTTTCTTGGTTACCAATTTCAATAAATAAATGCAAAGGGAAAATTATTAAGTTGGCTGTTACAGCCATGTACTGTACAAGGTGTGTGCAGCAGCTTGTGCTGCAGATGGGGTCAGAGGGTTATGCGTCAGAAATACATGATGGGTTGAGTAACTGATAGTGTAAGTGACTCAGCAGCTTACATGCTCACACTTGAGGCCAGAAGATCTGAAAGATGTGGGTTCTAGCCTCACCCCAGGAACTTGGGATAAATCCTTATACTGACACTGTAGTGCAGCATGGGGGTGCTGCACTTGAGTTTCTGTCTTTCAGATGAGATGTTAAACCAAGGTCCTGTATGCATGTTCTGGTGGTTGTTGAGATGGATGTTAAAGATCCCATGGCACTTCTCAAAAAGAGTAGGGGAATTCTTTATTTATAATGAAACAAAAGTACAAACTCATAACACTATATCAAAAAACTTCCTGCAAGAAAAAAAGTTCAGTATATACATTAATGATTTTGTTTTAAAATACAATTCTAGAAATGCATAATTAGAAAAATAACATATGGGATACAGAATTTATTTCTGAAACCCTTATTGTCCCTTCTCAGGCATTCTCATTCCATGTAATGTAAGTACTGAAGCAGCATCTTATCTGTCTGGGCGTGCCAAATGTACTGCACTCTAGTTAAGGAAAGAAAAAAAGAATCATGTTATTAACTGTGAACCCCACCTCTCTGCTTCTTAATTTGTTTATTCATTTGAAAGGGAGTGAGTATAACAATCTGCACACTAAAAACACTGTCTTCTGTTAACCTGAGCCCTTGTGTTTATATGACCTAATCAATATTTCTCCAATGAGTACAGAGCTGAGATCTGGGTATTTCTTTTTCTTCCTATTTGTATATTGACTGTGTGGCAATATTTATCATATCTATGAGTCCTGAACAACTTATAACTTGTTGCTGGAAAATTGCTTTACATCATACTGTATATAGAATTTAATACAGGAGAAAATAACTTGGAATGTGCTGTGGTGAAATGTATAGTTCCGTCTGCTGTAATAATCACATCATAAAGCATAGAATTGTAATACACGTCTCTCAATTTTTGAGCTAGTAGACCCTCAAATTCTTGTAAATATAGAAAGCCCTAGTAAAGGTGAGTGACTGTTAGAATTGTGGGAGGCCACAGTGTCTCAAACAAAAATATTCATGTAGGTATTTGTGCTTGTCATTATTTTTTAATTATTTTTTTTTTCTACAGAGCTTTTTTGTCCCCAGGGTGCTGACTGGCTCTCAGCCCTTCTGACTTCTCTAATTGGCCACCACACCTGACTCAGAAGTCTCTCACAGCTTGCAGTCCCCCCATGGGGCTGGGAGGGAGAGGGCCATGCACCCCCTGCTAGAGTCTGGATCCATTTTCCTGAAAGGCTCCTGAGGCAATGGTGTATGCCAGACTGGGTAAGTGGCGCTTCCTTGTGCTTAGCCTCCAATTTTCCCATTTTCTCCCTTAGCCTGATGGCACACAATGGTGCAGCTGTAAATGTGCATGAAGGTGCATTCGTACTGCATGCCATCTGCCAGCCAACCCCAGAGCTGCAGCAAATCTGGTGCTCTACCACCATGCCTGTATGTGGTGGCAGTGTATTAGCAGTGCAGCAATCCTGTCTCCTTGGGATGGGAGAACAGCCTGAGGACACTAAATCCTCTCGCACTGCAGTCAACTCCCAGCAACTCGAGTCCATCAACAAACACACGTTACCTACGTGGCAGCAAGTGAAACAGTGGTTCCACAGACCTCCACACCACTGGCCCAGCTTTGCTTGTAATTATTTTTAACCCCTAAATGGCTATGACAACTTAATCACATTACAGCCCACATTCTAGGTGGTAATTCATTGTCTGTCAGTAGTGTACTGATGTGTGGCTGTATGTCCTGACTTACTTAGGGTTGTATAGTAAGACCTTGTAGTGCTCAATAATGTGTCTATTGTCTATACAAACTTGCTGTGTGGTCATTTCCAGGTTCCTAATGTTTCCTTTTACTGTTGGGATGTTGGGATGTAGTATTGATAGCTTTTTTCTTTTACTGCTTTCCAAGGTCCATCATGCCATGCATGCAAGAGTGGGGTTAACCAGTGGGCTATCCATGGAGACTAGATTGTATCTTTATTCAATAAAACAGGCATAAAATTATAAACAAAAAACAAGCTGTAGAAAAAAAATTATAGAATTAATCATATTCAAACCACCACGTTTTATGGGTAAGTACAGGATGTCCCTTTTTGTAGGATTTAATCTACTCCCCCACATCATTTTGAAGTAGGAGCTAAGGATTGTGGTTTTCAAATTTAGTGGTAATGATGTGATAAATGACACTTTGTACAGAGAAAATTGGCATCAGAAATGTTATTAGTTATTAAAATACTTTTCTTATTTGATTGTTGCCGGGATTTCCTTGTGGATACTTTACTCATACATACATCTAATCTGTCCTTCCAGTTGATGTGTGCCACGTTATCATGCCCAAACATAATCCCTAGAAAATTTATAGGGCTTGTAGCAGTAGTAATTCCAGCTGCTTCTTTTGCATCTCCATCCTGGTTTTCTAGCTTTAAAGTCCCCTTCTTTTGTTCAGGTTAACTTTTAGCTTGTTACCTCTTCAAATTCTGCCAGTGCCTGTTGTGATATTTCCCCAAATCCTCTTTTTCTGTATATAAACAAACTACGGAGAAACTTTAACAGGGCATCCGTGTCCCTAAAACAAAAGCCCTTTATCTGTGGATGCTGATCTATACTGTATATCTAAGCATTTGGGTCTACAGAAACCATAAACAATAAAGGGCTCATTGTGCATCCCTACGTTACCCCCTTTTGTACCTGTATTCATGTCCTAGTTGCCCATTCACATTGAGGATGATAGATGCCACTTTATGCCGTTTCTTAATCCAGGTCATAACAGGAGGTGGGATGCCATACCACTCCAGAGTATTACAATGAATATCTGTGTGACACCCTACTAAATGCTTTTTCTGGGTCTACAGAGAGGATGATACTTTTTGTCCTCCCCTTGCTTGCCAGGAAAAAGGAAACAAATTTATAGGGAACTGGCAACAGTTTTGGGAGTGAAAGTTCTTTAAATTTGATGGACTGCATCTGACTAAGGAGGGAGTCAGTGCATTGGGGCAGAAGTTTGACGTCTTTTCAGAATATTTAAACTAGAATATTTAAACTAGCAAATGGGGAGAGGGGTGCTGCACCCCATATGTCGAATGGGAAGAACACCCCTCCCCACTCAGCTAGTGGTCAAACAGGAGTTCACATGTTTGTAGTTCATTTGCATCACCAGGTAAAGAAAACAGTCCAGCTCCCCATACGATGCACAGGGGAAATACTGGGCCTCACGCAACAATTAACACACCGAAATCTGGCCAATGGAAAATCATGTACACAAATGCTCACAGTCTGGGAAACAAGATCCCAGACCTGCAGGCAATAATGACAGAGGCTAAACTGGATATAGTAGCCATTAGCAAGACATGGTTTACTAGTAACCACACTTGGGAGACTCCAGTATCTGGCTATGTGCTGTTCAGAAGAGACCGATGTGCAAAAAGGGGGGGGGGGTGGAGTGGCCCTTTATATCAATGAAAATATCAAAGCTACAGAAATAAAGAATACACATAAGGAACCAGAAGAACCGTGGGTCACCCTGGAAACAAAAAATGGGACAGCCATATGAACTGGGGTTGTGTACAGGCCTCCAGACCAAGGGGAGGACATAGACACATTACTGTTAGATGATATACAAAACATGTCAGCTAAAGGGGAGGTTCTGATAATGGGAGACTTCAACATTCCAGATACAGATTGGTCAATACCAGCAGGGACATCGGCCAGAACTAGACATATGGTGGATTCCCTGCAGGGGGAGGGCCTCAAAGAACTGGCACAACAACCCACAAGAGACAGGGCAATCCTAGATCTAGTACTGACTAACTGGGAAAGGATCACAAATCTCCAGGTAGAGGGTCACCTGGGGGCCAGTGACCATCACATGGTATGGTTCAATTTGGCCACTAGAACTAAATCATCCCATTCTAAGGCAAAAATATGGGACTTGAGGAGCTGACTTTGATAAGATGGCCAACAGAATTAAGCTAGCCCTGGAAAAAATAAATATAGGTGAGGGGGTACAGGCAAAGTGGGCAAGCATTAAAGATGCAATACTTGAAGCAACATCCCATTTTGTTAGTGAGAAAAGGAAGTGCAATAGAAGAAGGAAACCATTTTATTTCTCAAAAACAGTAGCAGAAAAGGTCAGAGCCAAAAGGCTGGCCTTCTGGAAATATAAGGGAACACAGCAGGATGAAGATAGGGAGGCATACCAAACTTCCCTAAGGGGAGCAGGGAAGGCAGTAAGGAAGGCAAAGGCCCAAACCAAGGAAACACTAGCACGAACAGTAAAAGAAGGTGACAAGACTTTCTATAGGTACATTAGTGAAAGGAGAAAGTCCAGAGGGGGTATTGCTAAGATCAAAGGGGATAAGGGGACATGTGAGGAGGAGGAGGAGGACCATGTAAAAGCAACTATTCTAAATAGATACTTCTGCTCAGTATTTACTGAAGAGAAGGTAGGGCAGGGCCCACAGCTCAGCACCATGGACACAGGGGGGAGGGAGGTGTGCACTTGTCCCTTCACAAAAGAAAGGGTCCTACAACAGCTCGATAAGTTCAGGGTGGATAAGGCAATGGGACCTGATGGCATACATCCCAGGGTACTAAATGAGCTAAGGGTGGAACTAGAAGAGCCATTATCAGAACTGTTTAGTGAGTCTCTGAGCACAGAAGAGGTCCCAGAAGACTGGAGAAGGGCTCATGTGATCCCATTCCACAAGAGTGGTAGCAGGGGGGAGGAGGCAGGGAACTACTGACCAGTCAGTCTTACCTCAGTAGTGGGCAAGATTATGGAGGCACTCCTTAAGGAAAGGATAGTGCAATACCTGGAATCCATAGGAGCACAGGATCCAAGACAGCCTGGGTTTACAAAAAGGAGGGTCCTGTCAAACTAATCTCATAGATTTCTTTGACTCAGTAACCAGAATGGTGGACCGAGGGGGAGCAGTTGATATCGCCCACCTTGACTTCAGCAAAGCTTTTGATACTGTTCCACATAGAAGATTGATTAATAAGCTGGGTAGGCTCAGGGTGGGTCAGACGTTGGACAACTAGGTGGCAAACTGGTTGACAGGCAGAAAACAGAGAGTGGTGGTAAACAGTATACAGTCAGAAGAGATACAAGTCACAAGTGGGGTACCTCACATGGATCAGTCCTGGGACCAGTCCTCTTCAATATCTTTATCAGTGACATTGCAGATGTACTGTAGGGTAAGGTTTGTCTGTTTGCAGATGACACCAAGATCTGCAACAGAGTAGATGATCCAGATGGGGTGGGCAAAATGAGAAGAGATCTGGATAAACTAGCAAAATGATCGGAAGGGTGGCAACTGGGGGTTAACGCCAACAAGTGCAAGATCATGCACATAGGGAAGAGAAACTCTGAAGCCACCTATAGGCTGGGAGGGGAGTTTCTGGCAGTCACAAGGGAAGAAAGAGACTTGGGCATCGTCATCACTCATCACCGATGACCGGAAATCACCCAAGCAGACCACTAAAGTAAGGCTAGAGGGATGTTGGGGTGTATTAGTAGGGGTATCACAAGTCGGAAGAGGGAAGTAATAATCCCTCTTTACAAAACACTGGTTAGGCCCCATCTGGAGTACTGTGTGTAGTACTGGAGGCCACACCTTCACAAGGATGTTAACCAAATTGAGGCAATCCAGAGAAGGGCAACCAAAATGCTGCAGGGACTGCATCAGAAAACATATGAGGACAGATTAACGGAGCTCAATATGTATACCCTAGAGCAAAGGAGGGAGAGAGGTGATATGATCGAAACATTCAAACACCTTAAGGGCATTAACAAGGTGAAAGAGTCTAACATGTTTCAATATAAGAAAAATAGCAGGACAAGAGGACACAGCATGAGATTAGAGGGAGGCCAATTAAGGGGTAATGTGAGGAAGTTCTTTTTCACAGAAAGTGTGGTGGATGCATGGAATGGCTTACCTCAGGAAGTGGTGGATATGAATACAGTGCAGGGCTTCAAACAGGCATGGGATAGGCATAAGGGAGCAATACAAATGAGTATGAATAGATAGGCCATTGACAGAGCAAAGGCCTATGGCACATTGATAAGGCAGAAAAATAAATGAGCAGACTGGATGGGCCTTGCGGTCCTTATCTGCCGTCAACTTCTATGTTTCTATGTTTCTATTTTTTGTGGATTGTGCTCTTACTCCTGTTGCAGAAGATTTTTCTTTAACTTGCACAGGTGGAAGGGTGACTACATTTTTCATGGAAGGTTGGTGGCCTTCTGATGAGGTGGACAGTATCTCTGCTTGCTGTGTGGGGGGAAGGGGTCTTGTCCCTGCTTAGCATTCTTAGCGTCTTGCCCCTTAGTCTGTAGTCGCTGAAGGGGCTCTTGGCCCTGTGGTAGCACTACAGTCTTTAATTATGAGGTGAGTGGCATGCTGTTAGGTATTAATATGTCCCCTGGAGCCACTTGTTGCTGTATAAGAGTGGTTTCATGTGTGTTTGGCTGGAGCGAGAACAGCGAAGCAAAGCTGCTCAAGCTGAAGGCAAATGAAACCACTCATACAGGAACCAGTGGCGATGGGGACATAGTATTATATTATAGATCGAGCGCGATCAATAATGTATTTAAAAAAAACTGTTCCCAGAACATGCCCCTTTCCATGGCATTTGCGCATGAGAAGCTTTTCACAGAATAAGAGTGTCTCATGCGCTGTTGAAAGGAGTGCTCCGATTGGTCGGGAGCACTACCTCAATCTATAATTTGACTATTTGTAGCCTGTGTTTGACAATCAACTATATCTGTAGTTTCTAGCATCTCATGCAACTAAATCTCCTGTGTCCCCCTTTGCCTGTAGCAATGATTCTGAGGCTAGTACAATGCTGGTCTGCCCAGATACCTCTGTGATTGCCTCACCCCCTTCCCTGACTATACCTCCTTATTCAGGACATTTGGGAGAAACTCGGGGTCTGGCTGCCAGTTGCCTTCTGTCATTTGGAACCATCTTGCCTTGCAGAGTGCCTTCTCCAGTGTCCATTCCAGATCCTCTTCTGTTTTAGCATATGCCAACCGGGTGTGAGTCCCATTATTTTCATGATACCTCATTCAGCATGCTCTGTTCCCATTTGTGATTCAGCCATTTCATGTTGTGTAGTGGGATTCAGGTCAGTCAATTCCTGTGCCTCTGCTGAGGCTGCTGGATTACTTTTTGCCTTTTCCTCTGGACTGGGCTCTGTCTCTGCTGTCTGTTGGCACCTTTGATGTGCTTGCACTCACCACATCAGCTGTTTCTCCTGGCCAGGGATCTGTCAGTCACTGCTGCAATGTTGACGTCACCTGCTGAAAACCTGGTACAGTAATTGTCTGGCTACCAAATTCCTTTTTCTTAAGCAAGAAAGTTCTTTCTTCCTCTGCCATAAGTACTGCTTGCATTCTTCCATTGCTTTCCTTAAGTTGCTTTCTTCCTCTGTAATGATCATGTTCTCTGTTCAATGTAATTACTGGGTTATTCATTTTTGTCCAAATCCACCTTTTCCTCTGGTTGAGATTCTTCATTTGTGTCCAGTTTGTTAGCCTCCTGACTAACAGCAGCAGGGATGGAGGCTGAAGTTCCCTGTTGCTACCTGTTATTACCTCCTATGCCTCCATTACCCAGGCCTTCCATCTTGGTGGATGGGGGTTCCCCCTACATGCAAAAGTAGGGAAATGTTTATTCAGAAAATTAAAAATACACAAATAAATTACAGAAAATTCGATACGATGAATCCTGCAAACAAGTAAGAAACATAGGAATAAAATCCTACAGTACTAAAACCTTCTTTAATTCACAACCCTCTCTTCATTGAATTCCCCAATTTTTTTAAGAAGGATGTTTAAAATAATAAAGACTGGCAATGTCGGGGGAAGGGGCATAGCTTGGCACTCACAAGAAGGCAGCATAACTCTTTCAGGTCTCAGAGGCCTCAGAAAATCTAATAGACATCACCCACTTTTTGTGACTCACCTGTTTGCCTCTTAGATCAGCTGGTAGAGGTTGTCGTCAGTTACACATAGGTGAAAACAGTTTTCAAATTGGACCTTCAAAGCCGGAGATAACACTGAGTGAAGATTCTTCCCTCGGCAGTGCCCTCATCATCTGACAGGATGAGCCACACTGACACCAACTCTTCAACATCGACCCTGGCAGAGATCAAAGTGATATTTGAGGCACTTATGGGACAATAAACAACCTGGAAATTGCTACCCAATGGACTAATTCCAATTAATACAACTAGGGGATCGGTTAAATGTAGCTGTGCACAGAATAATTCTCACAGATGATAAATCTGACAGACTGCTGGCACACTTCCACGATCAAGACAGGGTGATTAAGCTCCTTTGGAACAAAGTGGACAATCTGGAAAACAGAGACCAGAGGCATAACCTCTGATTCATGGGGTTCCCTGAGGGGTGTGAAGGCAAACATACTATCTCCTTTCTGTAAAAAGCGCTACAGGAACTGTTTCCTCAGGACTGGTTTACCACCATGGAGATGGGCAGAGTTCACTATTCCCTCGCACCAGTACCAAAACAGGGAGACTGCCCTCACCCTATCCTCACCTCACTTTCTCAGATATACCAATTGAGAAAGCATTCTTACATGGGCTAGACAGCAGAAGGAACTGAGCTGGAGGTGTCACCAAATACACATCTTTCAGGACTTTTCAACTGAACTGTCAAAAAAAGGCAAGGCATACACCCCAATCAGGAAAGCTCTTATGGAACTCAGGGTACAATACTCCCTTCATTACCCAGCCTCCCTTCTCCTCACCAAACATGAGGTTTCGCAAATGTTCAAAGACCCCAAAACAGCTAAAACCTACCTGGCAAAAATGTGGCATCATGCAAACCTTGCCTCAGGTAAGTTTGGAGGCCACCAGCAGGTCTCCAAAACCTCTGTGAAGGCCATGGGCACTACCCCGGTGTCTACCAGCAGTGCTCTGAGGCCCCCAAAGCTGTGGCCCTCCAATGCCTCCTTTTCCTTCTAACCTTAATCTTTGGAGCCCAGTAGTAAAACCAAAATGTAAAAACAAAAAGCAACAGCCAAAAAAGTACCAGATAGACAGACTGAGAAGTCACAGCAGGAGCAAGAGTGGTGGCTCACCCGGTTTCTCAGAAGCTCACTCCACTCCCCTTCATGGCAACTGGTACACTCCATTGCTCAAAAATGATGTAGAAGCCCAGCCTGCAGTCTCCTTCCCAGTCAAATCTCCACATACAGAAGAATCCAGCACTAGGCCAAAGTCTTGGGCAGACACCGTTAGCCTGGTTGCTGTGATCACCAGGCTTCCAACCAGTGAGTCATTCTGCCCAGAGGAGGCTCATCAGACCGAGGATCTCTCTCAACAACTTCCCTCAGTCTCCACAACTTTTCCCGGGAGTGCTGAGTCCAGTGGCTCAACTGATGCTTTTGACCACACATGAAGCTTCTATGCACAACTAAGTCTTCTGAACCTATGTATACTCACAGACCCTATCAGGACTTGCAGGTAATCAAGCCACCCTCCTTCTTAAAGTGGCAATTTATTTACACTCCAGACATTCTCCCCAATCAGACTAAGTATCTCATATATGCTCTTCAACTGTTATTGGCATTGGGGAGGGGTATTGTATTTTGCAACACTAGTGTCTGGGAATATAGGGAAATATGTAGACTTGCCATTTGCTAAGGGCTGCAAGAGGGGTCTGGGATTTCACAATGAAGAAGACTCACTGTTTTGTTTGCAGGGTGGACTCCATGAGGTAAAGGTTTCTTTCTTTTTTCTGTTTATCTGTGGGCACAGTTTGTTGGGCATCAGAGTGATGACTCTCACTCACCGCTGTGGTGTGGCCCTTGGACTTGGTCCCTGTATTATTCCTTCCACAGACCCCCCCCCCCACTGTCCACCTGGGGCTGCCACTTTAGTAGAGACTGATAATGATTTGGGGTCACATATAAGTCAGTGTCCTGACCAGAGGCTTCTCAGAACGTTGGGTTACAGGGATGGTGTACACTATATCAGGATTTCCCTTGCTTTTGCTGTGGTTCTCAATCACCTCAGTTAAGTGTGATCCTACTTTCGTGTACACATGTGGTGGGGGTGGTTGAGCACTTGTATGCCTCTGAGCACCCGCTTCACCACGCAGCATTCTTTTCAGCACCGTGACACTGCAACCTGGGGGAGGGCGGGCACCCATTTATTCACACAGTTCTGGATACTCATATTATACACCAAGGCGCACCTGCCTTTGCTCTATAGATGCCCTACAGATGTTTAGTAGGGTTCACAAAGGGACACCTACCTGGTCAACACTAAGGGAAGCCATCACCAAAGTGGGACAGACATATTATCTGCATTTTTACTGGTCCCAGCCCATTGCCAAAGGTCAATCACATACAGTCATATGGCATTGTCTCATGCAGAAATGATTATAGTCCATGCATGACCCACCTTCCTGCATTTGGTGGGCAGACTTATTCATGATCTGGGGCAATGGGGGGCTGGAGCCCACTCACTCAGCTCGCTGCTATTTCTTTCTTGGGGGGGGCCTGATATGTGCGACAGGGGAACTTTCTAACCAACGTAGAGAACAGGGTCCACCAATACATTGTGATGACCGGATAACTGACCTGTGAGTTAACTGGGCTCCCTTGACACATACTGGGGCACTGCTCCAAAGTCACTCTGCCAGGCCATATGTCCCATCAGCACCCAAAAGCTCTCATAGAGCCATCTAACTATTGTAGAGAACTGGGTCCACCAATACTTTGTGATGACCAGATAACTGACCTGTGAGTTCACTTGACTTCCATGACACATACTGGGGAACTGTCCCATCAGTACCCACAAGCTCACATAGGAGAGGAATTGTTTTCCTCACTCTCAGAAGCAGCCATCAGCCTTAAGTATCCCATGAGCTCAGTGGTGGCAAGGTAACCCTACATTGCAATGGCTGAGGTGGAGGGCTTCCCAACCTCCCAATTCATAATCCAAACCCTCACAATGGGTTTAGCCTTACCTGCTGCAACAGATGGTGCTGGTAGTGGATGTTGGGACTGCTCTGGGTAAGGGAGATGAACAGCCATTCACCTCGGGTCATTGTTCCTTCAATACTGTTGGATCAGCCTGCCCTGCTGACCCATATGATGATCATCATTGCTATCATTACAGACAAAGGATAATGCTATAATGCTATATACTAATGGCTCACTAACGTACTGACAGATTTGTTGTATCAGGGACTATTCAGGAATCTCCTGTTTAGCCAAACAGCTAATGTATCAGACAGAAATATACTTGTGGTCTCTGATGACATCTACTGACATTTGCAATATTAGCAACCTAGTCAGCATGCTTTAGCTAGCAAATTATATGAGAAGAAGCTTATTGTTCTTAAAACTAGTTAGTCAGCATATTGCTGAAGAATACTACAAAAAGTATCATCCTGGGTGTGAGATGCCCGTGTATTGGCCAATGGAACACCGAGTACAGAAACACACTGATGTCTATAAGCTCATAACTCTGGTAACGGGGCGTTCTTATCTGCAGTATATGATCCTAATACACAACCAGATCCCTTGGGATTCCCGGGAGCACCCAGCTTCCACACCTGGTGTATGACAGTTTCTGTGTTACAGTGGTAAGATTTATCTTATGCTTCTATCTTTTATATTATTACTAGGGAGAAATAGAACTGATTTTCTGCACATCTGTATTTGTGGCGTTTTACCATCAGGTTATCTCCTGCAGAATCTTACAAGTGATGACTGTGTTGCAGGACCTGATTGTGATAGAACAAAAACCACTTGAGTAATTTTTACAGGTGTGTGTGAATTTTGGGAACTGGGGTTGAAGAGGTTTTCATGGGCAGAGACATTTTCTCGACCAGAGGAGTGTTCAGGCAGTTGCTTGTTTCTGCTTTACCTCAAGGTCTTGTAGCAGCTGTGAAAAACAGCTCACAGAAATTCTTTGCAATGTGGGGATGGGCTACAGCAAAGGCAATGTAATTTAACCCTGCTTTTGCAAGTGTATTTTGTGAAGACTTGCAGTTGCTTACTTAGGCTTTATATGCTGAGCCTTTGGTTATTGAGTATGAAAACCCTTGAGCCCTCCCATTCATTTATTTGCATGGAACAACCCTAAGGCTTTGTTTGAGGGGCTCCATGACTCCAAAAATTTTTAACTATCTAGCAGGGAAAGTACAGGGTGTTCTGGACCACTCTGGGCTTCTCGGCTTGTACAGAAAGGACGTAGGACAGTCAAAATGTCAATCAGTGCTGCATTGAAACTAGACATTGCAAACTTTTTAGCCCGAAATGGAGGTTGAGGAGATTTTGCATGAAGTGCAGCATTCAAAGATCACCCAGTACAGTATGTGTGTTCACTGTACTCAGAAACAAAACTAACGGTTAAGAAGTATAACAGTAAGTGTGCAATTGTTGCCGCATTGTACGCTGCCTTGCAGGCAGTGGAGGCGAGGATGTCAGCTCTGGAAACAAAGCTGGAATCCATGCTATGAGAGAAAGGCAAGCAAAAGAAGGTTTGGGAGAAGGAGATGGAAAGTAACAAGCATGTGGCACAGACAGAATTGCATAACACTGCTAGAGAAAGACAGAGAAATTGCTAGGTTGAAAAAGGATTGTGAGAGAATGTATCAAGATAAGAAGCAGACTTACCAGACAAATGGTATTCTGACAGATGCAAACGATGCCTTGAAAAGAGGCAATGAGGAGCTGTCAGAGGAAATGAGTAAGTGTCAGGAGGATTTCAATATTGAGATAATTGAAAATCCTGAAGTGTGTGCCGCATACAAAGTTTTACAGAAGCATCTTAGTACAGGACAGCACATAGATCCGAAAGTAAAACATGTTAGATGTAGGCAGAGGTATGCATAGTTACATCAGCAGTTTGATATCCTGAAGGGTCACGTGAACACAATGCCTTACACCCCACCCATCGATCTGACATCACTCCCTGATGACGAAGGGGATGATGATGAGGAAACCCAAGATGGCGGTCCTTGGGACTCCGGAGGACAGTGTTTTAGCCCACATCTGATAGCTGTCTTGCAGAAAAATGACCCGGAAGAGGTTGTGGACATAGTTGATCAAGCAATGGAAAGGTCTGGCATTCCAGTGGCTAGCCAGGATATGGTGGCTATGATCCAGACCGAAGTGGGTCAGAACAGCCTTGTCCAGGGTGTGGCTTCAGCTATGGCTGAGGCGGTGGTGAGAACCATGCAGGCTCAGCCAGATCAGACCTCCCACATCCTTCGGTCCACCCAAGTCATCTGTAACCTTACAACACAAATAGTCTGAATGGGGTCTAACGACAATTTGAGCTGTCATTTAGAGAAAGTGAAAAATCAGTATGAAATGCTTAGCCAGGCAGTTGAGCAAAGAGTACAGGTTTTGAAACAGACAGTGGACCCTATGCTCTGGGCCAAACTGCCGGATGTAGTACGTAATGATGCCAGGGTGGGGTTCAATGACACTTCAGCAGGCCTGCTGGCCACGCATAATCCCAACCTAGTGAGCATGTCCATGGCCTATCAAGTCAAGCAGTATGCTAGGGAAACACCCACCCAGTATGACAGCCGTCTCTGGATGGCATATGGAACCAGAAATGACATGGCAAATGAACCAGCCAACGTAAACTCAGTTCAGTACAAAAATTTGTTTTTGAAAAACATGTTACCAGTTGTTCATGAAAGGATAGAGACCTCTGTTTTCCTAAGATCAGACCTTTTTTCTGAGATTATGCAAAAAGCAAAACGTGCATACCAGCTGTATGTGTGAGATCAGGGTTCCGGACAGAAGGCCAAGATGGCCGCGGTGCAGCCTGGTGCTGAGCCAACTATGCAGTACATGGTGGAAGGTAAATAACAGGCCTAGGCCTACCACCACAAGAAACAAGGTAACCAGAAATGAGATGGGAAACAGAACCGGAACTCATACTACCAGGGCAAAAGCCTGAAATGACCAGGTCCTAGTTATAAGAAGTTGCAGCAGGAGTGTAACCAGCTCCAAGAGTTTGAGGCCTGGGTGAAATCTAAGGCTAACACTCTTCAGAAAAAGCTGATTGTAGCCCTAGGCCCTGGAACAACTCCATCAGCACTTCCATACCAGGAGGAGCTGCCAGTAGAGGAGGCCCATGTATCTCCTTATCGAGAATGTACCCAGATGCTCCAGGATGCATAGGCCCAGTCCCTTTCAGAAAGGGATGATTCCAAATGACAGTGCCAGATACCAGTACATATCATCACCACCCCCTGGTGATGGATGAAACTGGCCAAACATGTATAGAAGAGTTGGTAGGGGGCCACCAAGAGGAACTGCTTCTAGACACGGGAGCCGCTGTCTCAGTGTTACATCAAGACGAACCAAAACAGTCCTGATGGTCTACAGGGAGCTCTACTTCCACCCAGACCTTCAAGGGGACTGTGGTCACCAGCTACCAGTCCAGATCCATACCAGTCACCATGGCAGTGGAACATTGTTTGTTTTACGTCATCACCAAAGCCATTTAGGCATACCCTTTTTGTCAGAACATGGATGCATTGTGGATTAAACCAGCAAGCTATTACGCCAGATAGGAGGTCAACTCCACATGATACTCATTCCTGATTCACATGTGGTGGCAGTAGTGACCATCAATGACGAAGAGTATGACATCATCGTCATGCAACGTCATCACAAGCTGCCACCTCAGATTATAAAAAGGGTATATATTAAATGGAGTATTTTGATTGGCTGATTACATTCCAACAGCCTTATGTTAATCTTTTATTAATATACTCGAAGAGCCTAATCACAGGAGAATTGATCTATCGGGCCCTACATTGTACATAATTCCAGGAAAAGAATTTGAAGCCACCATTAGACCTATCGGTAAACCTAGTGGACAGACAAGAAAATAATGAATTAAAACAGCAGCTCTTCTTTTTTCATCTGCCTGTAGTTTATAACATTTGTTGTCTATGTCTTTTTCCTCTACAGCACACTCTTGGATGTGATCCCTGTCTTCCTCATCTTCACACACTGGCTCGCTCAACCCTGAGGATGTAAATAATAAAAAAAAAAAACTGGCTGGCAAATTTCAAGAAATCACTGCAGCTGTCTACTGCAACAGAATGCAGCTGTTTAAAAACAACATACTTTTAATAGTTTAAAAAACTAATCGGATGTTGCCATGTCAATGCTGTCCCAAATGTCCGCACCTTTGCTCTGCACCCAGTGATTTGCTCCTCAGTTCTGTGTTGTAGCCTCCCGTGCTCCCGCCCGATATCTTCAGGAGTTCTGAATTGATTTAACATAGGAGTGGGTCTCTTGTAAGGAAATTACTTTAATTTAAATGTCCCGGTAATATTGCAAGGGGGAGGGCTGTGAAATCAATCAGCTTTCACCCTCTGACCCCTGATGCTGCTCTGATCCAGGGACTGTTGTGTAAGGGCTGCTCTTAGCCCTTTTGAAAATTGGCACCTTTGCTCCATGGCCAGCGATTGGCTCCACTGACAATTCGGTTGCATTGCAGCCTTACCTGCTCCCACATCGATGGCTTCAGGAGCTTTGAATTAATTTAGCACAGAAGAGGGGCCCTATTCCCTAATGTAAAGAGATCAGTCCAGAATTTTATTATGCCTAAATCTAACTTCTACTCACTATAGGCAATGTTGTCAGTTATAAGTGTAAAATATTTAACATTTTAAACTTTTTACACTGCAGGCACACTCCCTTCTTTTCAATAATAAACAATTTCTCCCCTGCAGCTCCACCTGTTTTTGACTCGCATCTGTTCTGCTCGCTGCTGTACTGCTCAATGCAAATTATAAATATTTTTATCTATAAACTGGAGTGTTTCCTTTATTTTTTACTGTAGGTCAAAATGGTCATCTTACAGCCCCCAAACTAGGACGTGCCAGGGCTGATTTTGTAGTTAGCTGGGAGGTAGATGGATCACAGGATGTGCTCCTTTCGATGATTGTGAAGAGTTTTTTCAGAAGGTCAGGCTCTGCTACTTTCTTGTTCTGCACTTTCAAAGTAAATGTGACACCAGGGTTTACCTAGCTCGTTGAAGGAAGTGTGGGGGGGGAGAGGCCATACATGGTTGAATTGTTCTGTCCCTTATACTGTCAGATAAGAAAGAAAGCGGTCCTGGCTTAGTGGAGCTGAGAAAAGCAACAGTTAAAAGGAAAGCACAACAAGCAAACTGCACTGTGAATGATTGCTGGCAAAAGAGGTCGGGAGAGTATTTTGTGCATATTTTTTTCTGTTCAGTTTCCAGATAACCCAGGATTTGTCTCTAATTTTCAGCATGATTACTTGGTGATTGTTTCACGCTGTAGGGAAATCGGTAGTGGCAACAAATACTACAGCCACCCAAGTGACAGA
Source organism: Neoceratodus forsteri (assembly GCA_016271365.2). Lineage (NCBI taxonomy): Eukaryota > Metazoa > Chordata > Ceratodontiformes > Ceratodontidae > Neoceratodus > Neoceratodus forsteri. Next base: position 600,928,435 of record CM057456.1, on the reverse strand, counting down.
CATGACAGATAGAAACGGCATTTCTTTTTCAAACTCATTAAAAGAAACACCAACCTGATTTTACATCTGGCGCTTGTTGCCCAGTGCCTAGTGCACCTGTTGCCATATCTACTGACTGGCATGGCAACAACATGAAGCAATAGAACACTAATATCTGTGGATGGATTATTTTATATTGAAATTCACTATAAATTAATTTAAAAAAGGTACATTTAAAAATTAGTTAACAAACTGAGCAGACCATTTTTATAATTACAATAAGGTATTCCCAGGGGTTATGTTAATGTTCAAGTTAATCACCCCCCAGGGGAAATATGGCACTCGGCTGCACCTTGTGCCACATTACGCCCCGGGGGGGGATTAACTAGAACAGTAACATTACCCCTGGTCGTACCTTATTACTTAATTCAATCAATTCTGGGAAAGGCACCAAGAGGTCTTTGCCACAAACAAAGATGACTATAGAAGGATGGATATCCTCATCCAGATCTGGTGAGGACCCACCTTGCCAGAAGCAATACCCATTCCCAACAGAAGTAATACCCTCTTGGAGGGCCACTATTGATTCACTTGCCCAACAAGGAGTCATAAGGCCTTGTATGTCACCAGTCAATTCACCCATCTGGCCTGTGAAGAAATCCAACAATAGCTGGAGACTCACCATTGATTATCGCAGACTCAATCAAGTAACCCCCAGCTGTGCTCTAGCTGTGGTATCTGCACCGAATGTGCTAAAACCTCTCAAACCTGAACACCATTTCCAATGTTTTTTGGTCCCTACCCCTGGCCCAGGAGAGCCAATACAAATTTGAAGGACACCAGTATGATTTTTTCCTAGCTACCATGAATTTGGAAAAGCACCTGGAACTCCCAGATGAGCTCCTCACATTGCTACAGAGAGCAAGCTTCAAGTGCAATCCTGCTAAGGTACAGTTGTGCCAACCAGAAATAATATTTCTGGGCCTGCGGATAAGTGGAGAAGGGAGGAGCCCTGCAGCCAACAAGTTTCAGGACCTACAGGATTTGCCATTGCCCATCAGTGTGGCAACCCTCAGATATTTTTGGGGTATGGTCAATTACTCCAAGGATCGGCTACCCCTCTGTATGAACTCTTGAAAAAGGATGTCCCATGGCAATGGGGCCCTAAGCACATTGATGCTGTCACCTCCCTGGACTCTGCTCTAGCACTGGTCAACTCAAATTCAGAACTTCCGTTCCATTTGGAAACTGCAACCTCCAAAGTAGCTATGTCAGCAGTCCTTGCTCAAAAGACCAATGGCACCCTGAGGCCTATTGCCTATGCCTCCCAAATGCTCTCCATGGTAGTGCTGAAGTATTCTTTGTGTGAAAGGAACCTGCTGGCAACCTTTTGGGCTCTCAAACACTTTGTGTACATAATAGGATTTTGTCCCATCGTGCTACACACCAACCATACCCCCACCAACTTCCTGTTGACAGATAAGATCAAAGATGGTAATGTGTCTAACACTAGACTCACACATTGTTCTCTATTACTCCAAGACAGAGATATCACTGTGCTTTCCATCAAAATGCCCTCCATCTTGGCACATGGTCTCCTACAGCAAGGAGAACCACATGAATGTTGCCTAGAGCCACCAGTATTACCTGAACCAGGACCATTTCTCACAACAACTTAAAAAGCTTTAAAGGACACTACCATGCAACATGTCTTCACAGATAGCTCCACTTCATATGATGAGGGGGTGCAAATAGCAGGATTTGGAGTCCTGATCCTGGTTCATACAGGTGACACCACTGAGGTGTCAAGTAAGTGCAGTGTTGAATTAACACAGCATGCAGAATTTGCAGCTGTTGCCTGCACCTTAGAAATTATAGATGGGCAAGAAAAAGAAGATACCATCCTCTTTTCTGACTCATCTTGGGTGTGTCACTCCTTAACAGAATTCCTTCCTTTCTGGAAGGCCCATGATTTTACTTCATCTGAAGGCACCCTGTCAAGTATCCCATCAAGTTCATCTACATTGTAGGCCTGGCTGAACAATGTGCATTCAAACTGTTTATCAAAAAAGTTAAAGCCCACTCCAAAGCAGAACCCTTTCATTATTACAATGAACAAACTGACTCTTTATCCAAAGAAGGAGCTCAGGGTGGGGGATATGGACTATGCCTCCTTTCAGTGTAACACCTATTGTGTCTGCAAACAGAAGAAATAAAGAAGTCCCTCTAGACCTAACTGAGCTACAGCTGGAAGATCCAGAGATAAAGGAGGCATACCAATATCTCTCCAAAGACACAGAGAAAGAAATGTCTGCAGATAATCCATTCAAGAAACATCCAGATAATCTCCCTCTGTCCCAAGATCAAAAATGGACTTCTATCACTCAGGTGATCAGAAACCCTGGGTAATTCCCAAATTACTCTGATATGAAATCATTCATCAGGTCCATGATACCCCTATAGGTGGACACCAAGGGATGGACAAAACAATCCAAAGAGTGAAAACTATGGCCTGGTGGCTGGTATAATGCCAGATGTCCAGCATTATGTGAACAACTGTCTCACTTGTGCACAGATTAACTCAGTTTCAGGCAAGAAAAATGGCAAACTTTTGCCTCAGAGACACTCTGATCCCTGGAACAACATCCAAATTGATTTCATTGGACTGTTACCACTGACCACCAGAAACGACAAGTTTGTCCTTATGATCACTTACCTATTCTCGAAATGGGCCAAGGCCTTTCCAGTTAAGGCTGCTACAGCAAAAGCCACTGCAAGAATCCTGGTCGAGCAAGTATTTACCAGGTGGGGTCTACCTCTCAAAGCAGATTCAGACAAAGGGTCCACTTTCACAGGTGAACTCATGCAGGCAGGAAACCATGAAGTTATTGGGAGTTAGTCAAACATTTCACATAGCTTACCATCATCAATCATCAGGACAGGTAGGAAGAGCAGACATACACATAAAAGCAATGTTATGTAAATTTGATGCTGAAACTGGAAAGACTTGGGATATTCTGTTGCCCATACTCCTAATGGTGATTTGAGCTACCCCATCAGCATATACTCAATGTACAGCTTTTGAGGTGTTGCCTGGTAGACAAATGAGATTACCAGAACATTTGATGATTGACCTCAATGCTCCTACTACAGAGTGTCAGTAGGCAACCATGTCACCCAACTGAAAGACAATCTTGCTAAAACCTACTTGTTGCTGCAAACAACTTGGGGCCAAGCCCAACTGCAGTCCAAGAAGTACTTTGATAAACACATCAAAGAAGTCAACTGGCAAGTAGACAGAGTCATGATTCTGAAATTTGCCTGTCCAGCACATGTTTCTGTAAACAAATGGTCAGGTCCATTTGATATCATCAATAAATTGAGTCCAGCTGTGTACCAAGTCTGAATCATTGATGGCAGAAGAAAGCCAGCTGATAAGTGATACCATACAAACCAGCTGAAGCTCTACTAAGGTGTTTAGTCCCATACAGTAAAATGCAGTATAAATGCTCCTTCCTTCAGTCCCAGGAGGAAGGACCACCTTGTGAGCTTAACTGTCTCTTTTTACTTTAAGTTCTCTGCTGCTGAAACCCAAAAAGCCAAGTAATCTGAAGATTTTTTTCTAAACCATAAGATGAAGATGGATGGAAGATGATGTAGACACTCCTTCCTCCATCCCTAGGAGGAAGGAGACCTGTGTCCCTAACTTTGATTTGTTTCTGTTCTTCTCTTCCTTTTCTTAGCTCAAGTAAACCCAAACACTGAAAAACTTTGGTATTCCAAGATGGAACCATCTAGACTGAGGTTCCTGATGTTCCTTTTATTTCTATATTTATGGCCGAGAGATCTGCCATCCATCCATTTGACCCCTCACCAGAAGCTCCTGCAGAGTGAGGCCTACCATAAGAAGCTTCAGCATATGAAGGCATACCAAATCCATATCTGTGCCTTTCTTCATGCCATGAACCCCAATGACCCGGCCTACTCCCCTTTTTCTGATTTTACCCCTTCCTCTGGTATAGGCATAATGATTGGTTTACCCTCTACTCATATTTCTATTAAAGTAAGTCAGGATACATAACTCAGTACTCTTGTTATTGCTCCACCATTGTCTACTTCAAAAATTGACTGGAAAACTGATAATCTTGATGGACTGCAATTTCCAGTTGCCAGCCTTGCCAAAGGAACTTTTAAAGATTGGCTCAATACTCGTATTTACCCTAATGAAACTTTGTACATCCACCAAGTTACATTGTTACAATCTCACAGCAACAATTAATAAAGACTTTTGCAGATGTTTTCATAATATACCTGTACAAAATATATGTATAAACTACACAGTTGCTTCCATTGCTCTTTTCCTTCCAGTGACTCCAGTTAATAAATATATCCCTCTTCAATGTCCCACCTTGGAGCCTGGCCCTAAAAGTGGCCTGGCAGCAACATCTATACCTGGAACTTTGATTAATAACTTGCAAAATATATACATGTGCCAGTGGTACTGAACCTAACCCACTGGAACATGGCAGAGTTTGGTCAATGTGCCTCTACTGATGTATCTAATTTTCATTCTATGATATTATTGGATTTAATGGCAACATATCAAGTTTGGGCTCAAGACCCTACAGCAGGGCACCACACAACGGAACACCATGGAGTGCTCTGGCCTCAACTTCATCATAGATCATTGAGTGCAGTGACTGGAAAAGCTGGCACTGTAACAGGTTTGTTTGGCTCAGGCATGTCAATTTGGAACTGTGCCAATTTGGCCAAAATTCAGAGACATAATCTCTTCAATTTAAATTAGCAGATAATGTGGTAACACCCATGCTACATGATATAGAAGGCCTCTCACAAAAAGAAAGGTTTACTGTTTATAATATGCATGATATTGCTAGATTGTTTGATGAAACTCATGATAAAATGAATTCATTGATTATATTATATAATAAAGAACTTAGGGAGCAAGACATAAGCAGGGAGATAATATGTTCAGCCTATGGTAATTTTACACTAAACACTATCACTAATCTCTTCCGGGATCTGGAATCAGAGCAGATTCCAGATTTGATTCAAGATAAGCATATGGTTAAATGATATTGCCCCCACTGCAGTTCCCTTTCATGTACTGTGAAGTGTATGGATAAGACTGTATCCTTTTCCCTGACTACTGCATGAAATTTGGGTTACGTTACACCACACCCAAATCAAAAACACTGCTACACAGCCAATCATTGTAGCATTAAGGACACCATGTATGTTACATTTACAGTATCTCTTCCAGTTTTCGACAAGGATTCTTCAGTCTGACAAGCTTGCCATTATCCACTCCATGGGCCATCTCAAGGGCCACATCTACAGAGAACATATTAATCTGCCTCCTCTGATGGTGTTTCATCCTTGCCTTGATTCCTAGGTTGCTTCACATACAGACTGTTGTGCTAAAAAGGGGTATCATTTTCTATGCTGATGTGATGTCTTTGACATAACCACGCCAGTTTGTGGTTACTCTTCTGATACAATGGACTGGTTATTACAGTTTAATGAAGACCTAAATGAACTTTCTTCAGCTTTTGCAATGCCTTCTATGGATCAAGACAGACCCTCTTCAAGTCAAGCACAACCCAGCTTCAACACCTCCAGCACAGCTTCCAGAAATACATCTCAAGATGACATCCACACTAGCAGCATCATGAACACCTGCCATCTGCCCTGTTCAGCTCACAAAGTGGCGCCTTCCTCAAGTTTTGTGTTATCTACAATTCTGATGGGCAATACTGTGTTGTGATCAATCATTAGACTTTCTCCTATGGAACTTTAACTTGTGACATGCCCTTTCCAAACTTCTGCTTCGTGGCCCAAGAATGCTCTATCCAGTCCATATGGTTATTACCTCAGTTCCCACCCTGGAACATGGCTATATCGATAGTGACCTTGATTATCTGTATGCTCTAGCCCAGTATTTACCAGTATCTAATGTGCATATTAATCCACTTACTCTGAATCTCAAGTCTGTACTAGAGAGAAAGGATGTACACATGTAGTTCACATAAGTAACAATGTCACCAAGGCAGGGAACTTATTAAATGCTCTATTTCATGATGGTGACCTTTGCACCCGCACTATCCAACACATGGTTGGAGCTCACATTCAATGGCTTTGTTGTTATTTAAGTGTTTCTCATTATTTTTCTTTTTATTATCCTGCTCTGTTTACGTAAAACTCTAATGCAACATAGAAATCAATTCAAGTTTCTCTACGAATCTCATTCTGTAATTAAATAACCTACCTACCCACCTAGTTAGTGTTGCCTTTGTATTCAGGGAAGAAGAGGGGAATATGTTGGACCAGCCTGCCCTACCTTCCCAGATGACGACCATCATTGCTATCATAACAGACAAAGGATAATATTATAATACTGTATACTAATGGTTCACTAATGTACTGACAGATTTGTTGTATTAGGGACTATTCAGGAATCTTTTGATTAGCCAAACAGCTAATGTATGAGACAGAAATATATTTGTGGTCTCTGATGACATTTACTGACAACTGCAATATTAGCAACCTAGTCAGCATGCTTTAGTTAGCAAATTATATAAGAAGCAGCCTATTGTTCTAATAACTAGTTAGCACATTGCCGAAGAATGCTACAAAAAGTATCATCCTGGGTGAGAGATGCCCATGTATTGTCCAATGGAACACCGAGCACAGAAACACACTGACGTAACTCCAGTAACAGGACATTCTTATCTACAGTATATAATCCTAGTACATGGCCAAACCCCTTCGGTTCTTAGGAGCACCCAGCTCCCACACCTGGTGTATGACTGTTTCTGTGTTCCAGTTGGTAAGATTTATCTTATGTTTCTGTCTTTTGTACTACTACCATGGAGAAATAAACTGATTTTCTGCACATCTGTGTTTGTATTTTTTTAATATCAGGTTATCTCCTGCAGAATCTTACAATACGGAATCTGTTCTACTGTAGGACCCCGGCTCTCACATTGGTCTCTGCTCCTTCACACTTTTGGTCATTAACTGGTTCTCTCCCCTCACATATCAATACCCCATTGGTTGCATCCCTCCCCTATTGGTGCACGCTCCTCCCCCTGAATCATGTGGTCTGATGGGGAGCCATTATTCCCATAGTCTTCTCCCAGATGGCCTCTCCAGCACTGTTTTCCATATCAGTTAGATACCCATTTCCTCAGATTTCCTTACAGTAGGTAGTAACACTAGAGCTCTTCCTCTTGGGTAAGCAGGACACGAGAGTGTACAGAGTTTCAAACACCCGACATCTACAGCTAATGGTCTGCATCTTAGCTCCCCGGATAGCTAGTGCACTGTATAATGAGAATGTTATAAGGTGTAAGGTGGGAGGGAGGCTTTGTCCATGTTACTGGATGGGGAGAGTGGAAGGGAAAGGGAAAGGGAAAGGGCCTTCTAGGGAATTTTGATGCTGTATGTACCCCGTTGTGCTTTTCTTACTGTCTTTAGTTTTAATATAAGTACTGGAGTATCTGCTTAACCTTGCACAGGAGTATAATGCTTGAGTAGGTTGCACATCCCTGTAGATCTTACAGAGGTTAACTAAGGGCTCGCTGCTCAGTTCAGGGACAAGACACTTACTGTTTGCAAAACTTATAGTAAATTCTCCGTGCAGTCATGGGTGATTTCCACACTATATTGTGGAATATGTGAGGTCTTAACTCCCCGGAGAAACAGAAAAAAGTTCTAACCCATCTGCACCACTGTCAGACTTAGATGGTATTTCTCCAAGAGATCCACTTAACTCATGCAGAGGCCATAAAGCTTAACAGAGAATGGGTGGGCCTAGAGGCACACAGTACAGCCTTAGCTAAGAAGTGGGGCATCTCCATTCTCATACATAAGAGCTTGCACTGGTCTACAGACCGCACAGCTTTTGATATGAATGGCTGTTGGCTCATGATACATATGTCCACACCTCAAGGGCCTCTCATCATGGTCAACATGTATGGGCCCAATGAGGATGACCCCCATTTCTTCCAGGAGGTCAACCAAGCTATGTCAGCCTTCATCCCCCAGCAGACACCTATTTTGATAGAAACATAGAAGTTGTTGGCAGATAAGGGCCTCCTGGCCCACCTAGTCTGCTCTATTTTCCCTACCGACTGTGCCATCACAGACCCTGATTGATCTCCAGTCTTTTCCACCTCTTGCCTTACTGTTTTAGCATCCACCACCTCTGCTTGAAGACTGTTCCAGGCGTCCTCCACCCTTTCTGTGAAGAGGTATTTCTTCACATCCTCCTCTGAACCTCCCTCTCTCCAACTTTTTAGCGTGACCAATTGTTCTCGAGCATCTTTTTCTATGTAAAATGCTACTATCATGTGCCCTATTAATACCTGTGACGTATCTGAACATTTCTATCATGTCCCCCTTTTCCCTCCTTTCCTCTGGAGAGAACATGTTTAATTCCTTAAGCCTTTCCTTTTAGGGATTTTGATGCAGTCCCTGTGCCATTTTGGTTGCCCTCTTCTGTACCACCTCCACCCTATCTATGTCCTTCCGGAGATGGGGCCTCCAAAACTGAACACAGTACTTAAATAATAATGATAAATCTTTATTTGTAAAGTGCCTTTCAAACTCTAAGGCGCTGGACAGTAAGTAAACATATAAAAACAGTAAAATAAATGGTAGTATAACAGAATAACAGAATAAATAATAGAGCTAAAATGATCATTCAGGGTAAGCAATCTGCCATATATGTGTCTTCAGGGTCTTTTTGAAGCCCTCCATGGTCGTGCACTCATGTATCTGTCGGTGTAGAGAATTCCATGGGGCTGGAGCCACATACATAAACGCACTGCCCACAGATGACTTTAGACTCACAATGGGAATCTCTAGCAACCCCGCATCAGCTGAGCAGAGTGGTCACCCAAGGCAGTAGGGGCACAGGAGCTCTTGCAGATAGTCTGGGCCCAGTCCGTGCAGGGCCTTATAGATCAGAAGTCCAACCTTGAAGGTGATCCACCACTGGATAGGCAACCAGTACAGCTTGCACAGCACCGGCGTGATGTGACTCATATGAGGCATCCCCATCAACAGCCAAGCTGCAGTGTTCTGCACTAACTGCAAGTGATGGATATCAACCCCTGGGAGCCCTAAATAAAGGGAGTTGCAGTAGTAAAGGCGCGAGGTCAAAAAGGTGTGGATTAATGTTGGAAGGTCACCGGATGTAACAAGGTGCTTAACCCTGGTGATGTTCCTCAGATAGTAAAAAGAGGACTTGATGAGTGCAGACACCTGCGAACGCAGTGTCAGCCCATCATCAAGAATCACCCCCAGGTATCACACCTGCTCTGGGGAAGGAAGCTGGATACCCCCCCAGACAAAATACGGTGGGTTGACCAGCCCTCAACTCCTCTGTCTGGCAACCAGGGTCCACTACCATCACCTCAGTCTTTCCAGAGTTCAACTTCAACCAGCTGGAGCTCATCCAGTCCTGGATTTCAGTGAGGCAGTAGTTAAATGCCAAACACGCACTATCCTGGTCAGGTGCAAAAGACAGATAGAGCTGGGTATCATCAGTATAGCAATGAAACCTCAGTCCATGCCATCTTACAATGTCTCCGAGGGATAGCATGTGCACCTCAAAAAACATGGGGAACAATACCGAGCCCTGAGGGACCCCACATGGCAGAGAGAATAAGTCAGAGTAAAATATCCCCGACACCACCTTCTGAGTTCTTCCAGTGAGGAAGGACTTAAACCACCTGAGAACTGTACCAGACAAACCACAGATGACCCTCAGGCACTTGAGAAGCACCCCATGGTCCACGGTGTCAAAGGTTGAGGAGAGAGATCAAGAAGTACCACGATAGAATGGTGCTTCTGATCTCTTGCCATCAAGAGATCATTGAGCACCAGAACCAGAGCAGTTTCAGTACTATGCCTCTTATGAAAACCAGACTGGAGAGGTTCGTAAATCTCATGGATGGTCAAATGATTCTCCAGTTGCAGTGCTACCACTTTCTCAATTGCCTTCCCAACAAAGGGAAGGTTTGAGATCGGTCTGTAGTTTGCAAAGCAGCTTGGGTCCAGAGCAGCTTTCTTCAGGAGAGGTGTCACCACCACCTCCTTCAGGGAGCTAGGAAACTCATCAGACTCTAAAGAGCACCAAACTATCTTTGCAAGGACTGGGCCAATGATGTCACAACAGCCCATTATCAGGGAAGTTGGGCCCAGATCCAAACTACAGCACATTGGGTGCATACCCTGGGCAATCTGCACAACATCCATGATTTCCAGCTGATCGAAGGAACTCCAGGTAAACTGAGGGGGAGTGATTATGCACCGACAACTGTCAGCTCGCATAGAGTGTGCCGGTTGGATCTCTGCCCTGATGCTGGCCACCTTATCCGCAAAGAACTGAGCGAGCTCATCACACTCAATCTGCGAAAAGGCTCTTCGAACCTGAAGACAGGTTGGGTTACACAACCTGTCCACTGTTCGAAAGAGCTGAGCCTCTTGATTCTGAACAGCAGCAATCTCCCTGGACAGGACCTCTGCCTTCTTATGGGTGATTGTTGATTGATAGACTTGATAATGTTCCATCAATCTAAGGTGGTCAGCAACCAGGGTGGATTTCCACCAGCAATGCTCTAACCTTCATCCAAGTCACCACAACTCCCTCAAGGTCCCATCAAACCATTGGGACTGAGGGCAAAGGGAGAGAGGATGAACACGGATAGGAGCAATATATTCTAGAGCCATAGTAATGGCCTTGTTTTAGGCCTGAACCAGGCTCTCAGGACTCCAACTTGCCTCTGGAATTACCTATAGGTCTAACACCGCCAACAGACCATTGGGACTTAAATCCCTTAAAGGGCGGTATCTGACCATCTCCACAGGGGCAGGCCTATATGGGGGAGGAGCACAGAAACTGAACCCCACAGTCTGATGATCAGAACATCCGACCAGTTCCACCACCAGGTCGGAGGTTTCAATCCACAGGAGGAAAACCAAGACAAGAGAGTGATCGAACTTATGGGTTTACTATATGGGATACTTGAGGTGTGACTCACTATAAATCTATACAGTGGTAACACTACCTCCCTCCTTCTGCTGGTGATACCTCTCACTAAGCATCCAAGCTTCCTGCTAGCTTTCCCCACTGCCTTATTGCACTGGTTTCCTACCTTCAGGTCATCAGTAATTATTACCCCCATGTCCCATTCCTGTTTTGTGTTTGCCAATACTTCCCTGCCCAATTGGTACATTTCCCCCCCAGTTTCTGTGCCCCAAGTGCATGCTTTTGCACTCTTTTGCATTGAAACCCAGTTGCCAAAGCCTTGACTAGTCTTTCAGCTTTTTCATATTGTCCCTCACCCCCCCGTGTGTCCACCCTGTTGCAGATTTTTGTGTCACCCACGAACAAGCATACTTTCTATTCCAGCCCTTCTGCAATGTCGCTGATAAAGACACTGAAGAGGACCAGGCCTAGAACTGACCACCGTGGCACCACACTGGACACCTAGCCTTCTTCAGAGTGAATGCCATTTACTACCACCCTCTGACTCCTGTTGCTTAGCCAACTTTCTACCCATTTTACTACTTTTGGACCCACTCCTAGGCTGCCTAGCTTGCTCATCAGTCTTCTCTGTAGAATGGTGTTAAAGGTCTTACTGAAATCTATGTAGGCCACATCTACCTTTCAGCCCTGATCCACTTCCCTGGTCACCCATTCAAAATACTCGATCATGTTTGTCTGGCATGATTTCTCCCCTCTGAAACCATACTACCTTGGATCCGGTAATCCACTGGTCACGAGGTATTCCCCAGTCCTTTCTTTCAATACTGATTCCATTACTTTACCCACCACCGAAAGTCAGGCTGACAGGTCTGTAATCTCCTGCTTCCTCCCTGTTATCACAGTGCAGTCAGAGGTGCAGCCAGCTCCTCCTTGAGCTCCCTCAGTATCCTAGGGTGTACTTCATCAGGCCCCATTTCCTTCTCCACTTTAGTTGTACTAGTTCCTTGATGACTATCTCCTCTGTAAAAATACTAGTGTCCACCTCCCTTCTTTTAATGCCCTTTTCCTTTATCTGTGGCCCATCACCTACTCCTTCCTCCGTAAATACTGAACAAAATTATTTTTTCATCTGCCTTTTTTTTTGGTCTCGTTTCTCACAAACCCCACCTTCCCCTCTTAGCCTTACTATCACTCCTTTGGTCTTCCTTTTTTCACTTATACACCAAAATATTTTCTTTTTATCCCCCTTTTTTACTGACTTGGTAATATTCTCCTCGGTTTGTGCCTTTGCACTCCTAATTACTTTTCCTGTCTCCCTTTACTTCTCCTGATATCTCTCCCTATCCTCCTCCTTCTGTGTCATCTTATATCTTGTAAATGCTAGCTTTTTTGCCTTTACTTTCTCTGCTACTTCGTTAGAGAACCGTAGTGATCTCTTTTTTCTTTTGCTTTTGTTAACCTGCCTGACACAGATGTTTGCTGCCTTCTCAATTTCCTTCTTTATTTTTGCCCACTGTTCCTCAACTGCACCCAGTCTTTCTATCCCTGCTAAGGTGTCCCTGAGGCATTCTTCAATTTTCTTAAAGTCCACCCTCCTGAAGTCCAGGGTCCTTGTTTTAGTGCAGCTTGATTCTGTCCCAGTTCTTATGCTGAACCACATTGTATAATGATCACCAGTCCCCAGGTGGCTATCCACCGTGACGTTAACAACACTGTCCCCATTTGTCAGTACCAGGCCCAGTATTGCCCCCCATGAGTGGGCTCCATAACTAGGTGCCAGAGGAATGGCCCCTGCAAGGAGTAAGGGATGTCTCTACTTATAACTGTTGCTGCAGCAGAGAGGCTCCAGTCCACATCTGGTAGATTGAAGTCCTCCACCAGCAACACCTCCCCATTGCTTGTTATCCTGTAGATTGCTTCCAACATATCCCTATTCACATCTCCCCCCCCGTGTTGGAGGCTGATGGGAGGGGACTTCAACCTGGTTATGGATGCCACCTTTGACCGTAGCTTGGGACAGCTGGAATCTCATATGTGAGTTATGGCCGCACTAGGAGAACTCCTGGCAGAACATGGCCTGTCAGATGCCTGGTGACTACATAACCCCAGAGAAAGGGTCTTTTCTTGTTTTTCCATGGTGCATGGCTCCTCAAGCTGAATAGATATGTGGTTCATCTCCCCTGAGCTGACCCACAATCTGATATCCACCAATATCTTCCCCATCATCATTTCTTACCATGCCCCAAATGCCCTTACAGTAATGTGGGTGTCCTCCTCCCAAATTGCAAAATTAGTGCTTAGACCCTGTTGCTCAAGGATTCTGACTTTGCACATTGAACAAGGAAAGAAATGGTAACCTTCATATGCCACAACCAAGATGGGGAAATCTCTGATGCAGCAGTTTGGGAAGTTTATAAAGCCACTATGTGAGGCATAATACTTAGCTTTGCTATGCATAGGTGCAGAGAAAAGAAAGCAGAGCTGTGCTCCATGGAAGCAGACCTTCTTGCTGTCAAATGTGAATGCTGTACAAATAGCAGGCTCATCCCTCCAGGGAGACACTAATTCATCTTACCAGTCTCAGGAAGCACCTTAACGAACTGCTCTCCAGGAAGGCCAAACTGGCCCTCTGTCATTTGAAGCATAAGTATTGGGAAGGGGAAAGAAAGCTGGAAGAGTCCCCACTTACACACTTAAGAAGAAGCAGGCTAAAACTCATATCGCCGGTGTCTAGGATGCCAAGGGAACAGTACACTCAGATGTTACTTCCCTTAATGACATTTTGAAAGCATTTATTAGTCTCTGTACTCCTCCTGCAGCACCTCCACATTGGCACAAATTGACTCTTTCCTCACTGATCTTCCCATACCTCAGGTCTCACCTGCTGAGTCCAGAACCCTGGAGAACTCCATTACTCTGCAGCAGGTTAAACAGGCTATTAAGGCCCTTACCAAGGGTAAGGTGCCTGGAGGTGATGGGTTTCGCATTGATTACTATTACATGAGTTGTGAAGAGGTCACCTCCCCCCTACTGAGTGTCTTTCATGAAGTTTTTTAATCCAGGAGATTGCCACCCACTGTGACTGAGGCCATCATCATGGTACTATCCAAGAAAACGAAGAATACCTCCCTAGCCAGCAGTTACAGACCAATCCCCTTTATCAATGTGGATGCCAAGATTATTGCCAAGATCCTAGGCTCGAGACTTGAGCCGGTTTTTCAGAGGCTCATACCTTTAGGCCATGTGGGTTTCATCAAGGGGAGACAAAGCTCTGATCACCTTTGCACTCTACTTCATCTCATGCATTCTACCAAGATCTACCAAGAAATCTACCACACCAGTTGTGGCCATTGCTGTTGATTTTGGAAAGGCTTTCAACTTGGTACAGTGGAATTACCTCTGGTACATGTTGTTCCACATGGAGTTCAATGACAGTCTCCTGTGAAGGGTTCAACTGCTCTACATCTCCCCATCAGGTTCAGTGCTCATCAATGGTCTCCACTCTACACCACTTGTGTTACAGTGCAAGACGAAGCAGGGTTGCTCCTTATCCCTGTTATTATTCATCCTAGCCATCAAATCCTTGGCTATTGCCATCTGCAACCAGCCCACTCCCAGGAAATTCATTGTAGAAGCTAGGAATATTGCATCCTGCTGTATGCAGATGATCTTTTAATCCTTTAGCAGGATGGTCAGACAGCCCTTGCCCCCCACCCAATTGCTGCATTCATTTTCAGAGCTGTCAGGCTTACCCATCAACCAAGACAAAACAGAGGTCCTTCCATTACATCCCACCACTCAGGTGGCTCTTTTTCAGACAAAAGATCTCAAGTGGTCCTCAAGTGGAATTAGCTGTCTAGAGACAGTTATTCACCCCTCCATCTCCAAAATGATTTCATTAAATATGCACCCAACACTGGAGGCTGCTAAATTTGAGCTGGCTAAATGGAAGCTGCTAAACCTATTGCTATTCAGCAAAATTGAGGCTTTTAAAATGTTATATGCACCCAATCTCACACACCTCCTTTCCCATTTGCCAATCCTCATCCCCTTGACTAGTTCCACAGGATTGCTAAAGTGGTGGGCAACTTGGGGTTTAGCAGGATGAAGTTGTGGAGTCACTGGTCCTGAAGAGGCTGGGGTTTGTCTTGGTTCCAAGGCCACTACCTAGCCCTTACCACCACTCAGACTGTATTTTGGTTCTCTTAGGCAACCCAGGGATCACCCCCTATGGTCCCTCATTGAACAAGCTCTTAGCCAGGCTCCAGTGGCTGCAGCACTATTGTATAACTGAATTCCTGGTCATCTATGGGACAACCCTGTGATTATAGGCTCCACAACCATGTGGATGTGACTGCATCATCTTCCTAAACAAGATTTCTGGAGGTATCTCTAGATTAGGATTTCTGTCACCACTAAGCTTCCCGCCACCTTAAAGCTGAACCAAGACCCCTCAGAGTATATGCTAACCAGGGAATCTAACATGCCCCAAGGCACACCCAGTGCACTCTACAGATCTTTCTGTGATACTTTCCTGGACCCATCTCTACCAACAAAATAGCATGGGAACGAGAGCTCAGCATCCACATTCATGAAGCAGAATGGACTGCATGCCTATACTGAGTGCACGCAGCCTGCCGCATCAGCCATAGTCAACTTATAGAGAATAAGTTTTTTCTCTGATGGTACCACACACCAGCCGTCCTCCATAAACTGGATCTAACAGGTGATGATAACTGTTGGAGGTGCTCCCAGTCCAGAGCCCACCTCTTACACATATTATTATATGAGTGTCCTTCTATTGTTTCATTCTGAAATGGCATCAGAGGAGTGTGTCAGAGCATCCTGGATGAAGACATCCCTCTAGATGCTTCACTCCTTCTGATGGAAAGACCCAGCATCCCAGTGCCAGCACGGTCATCTACACTTAAATGGATAGTCTCTGTGAGCATTGCCACCTAATGACTCCTCTGCCAGTGGCACTCCACCTCCATCCCCTTCAAATCTGAGTGGCTATTGACTGTGGGCCAACTAGCTTCTCTTGAGAAACTGTCACACAGAAATGCTGAGACACATCCTCAATATGAAAAATATGGGGACCTACTTATTTTCTGAGCTATGCTTTCCCTGGGTAACCAGCTTGCAGCTCCCAGTTCTCCCAGCTAATATTAGATGTATCAAACCTGGGCAGGAGGCCTAAGGTTTTCTGCTCCACTGGAGGTATATCTGCTTTAACCCTTACATGTTCCAGACCTCAGCGTATGAGCCCTTAAGGAAGGAAAGGAGAAAGGGGATATGATAGAGACATACAAGTACCTTACAGGGAGGAACAGGGTGCAGGAATACACTATTTTCCAGTGAAAAAGATGTTCCAGGACTAGAGGGCATGGGATGAAGTTGGAGGGAGGGCGATTCAGAGGAGACATGAGGATGAATTTCTTCACAGAAAGGGTGGTGGACAAGTGGAACACCCTGCCAGAGGAAGTGGTGGGGGGTGAAACAATCACAGGATTTAAAAATGCATGGGATAGACATAAGGGAATTCTGGAGGTCAGGGGTAAGGGGCAACAGACTTCTAGAAAAATGTAAAGGGAACTTACAAGATCAAATTGATAGACTGGGTGCACCATAGGCCCTTATCTGCTGATGGTGTCTATGTATCTATGTATCACTATGACATTTACTAATGTTCCATTCCTAGTTTTTGTATTTAAATGTTTTATTAAAGCTTTTGGCACGGGGTCATTATGTCACATGACATAATGCCACATGGCACAACTGCGCTGCATGATTGATGCCATGAGGCATATATCTTTGTTCTGTGGGGGGCTCTGCCCCTCATACCCCCATTACAGGGGGTTGCACTCCCTGGACCTCCCCACTAAAGATTCTCAACTCCGGGGGGGTCCAACTCGGGGTGCGCACAAGTCCGGGTTCACCATAATGCCGGACGCTATTATGTTGTGCTACATTATGACCCAGTACGAAAGCTTTTACAACAAATAGCAAAAGATCACACAATCACATTACAAATTACATAATAGTCAAAAAATACTCAAAAAATGACAATGCACGAAGGAGGGCTGACTTTGGCAAGATGGGAGAGTGCCTTAGAAAAGCACAGGCAAACAGGCTAGAAGGAGGGGTGGAGCAACAATGGGGAAATATCAAAACTGCCATCACAGAGGCAACAAGCCTTTGAGTGAAGCAAATAAACAAATCAAAATGAAAGAAAAAGCAACTGTGGTTCTCAAAAGAAGTGGCGGTAAAGGTTAGGGAGAAAAAGATAGCATTTGGGAAGTATAAGGAAACACAGAAGGAGCAGGACAGAGAACTGTACCAGTTAAGGCAGAAGGAAGCAGGGAAGGTAGTCAGAATAGCAAAGGCACAAACTGAGGAAAAGATAGCCAACTCGGTTAAGAAGGGGGATAAAACCTTTTATAGGTATATCAGGGAGCGTAGAAAGACAAAGGGAGGGATAGTGAGGCTGAATAGAATGGATGGTGGGTGGGCAGAGAGTGACAGTGAAAAAGCAGGGATACTGAATGAATACTTCTGTTCAGTATTCACAAAAGAGGAAGTGGGGGAGGTGCCTAATCCAATTAACAGAAGCACTCTGGAGAGGGGGCGGGGTTGATCCCAGTCCTTTCACAGAAGAAAGGGTTCTGAAAGAACTCCTAAAACTGAAGGTGGACAAAGCAATGGGGCCAGATGGAATTCACCCCAGAATTCTAAAAGAATTAAGCAGAGAACTAGTGACACCACTGACTACCCTTTATAACAAATCATGGGAGGATGGTGTGACACCTGAGGACTGGAAGAAGGCTGATGTGATTCCCCTTCACAAAAGTGGGAGCAAGACAGAGGCAGGAAACTACAGACCTGTCAGTTTGACCTCTGTGGTAGGGAAAGTGATGGAATCATTTCTGAAGAAAAGAATTGCTGAGTACCTAGAGGCCAGTGGGGCACAGGACCCAAGGAAGCACGGGTTCACAGCAGGAAGGTCATGTCAGACAAATCTAATTGATTTCTTTGACTGGGTGACCAAAGTAGTAGACTAGGGAGGGGCTGTGAACATGGCCTACCTAGACTTTAGCAAGGCATTTGACACGGTCCCACACAAAAGATTAGTAGTCAAATTAACCAGCCTTGGAGTGGGTACCAGGGTGGTAGCCTGGGTAAAACATTGGCTGAACAACTGGACACAGAAGGTAATTGTAAATGGAGTCCACTCTAAAGAAAGAGGGGTTACTAGTGGGGTACTGCAGGGTTCAGTACTGGGTCCAGTCCTTTTTTAATGTCTTTATAAGTGACATTGCAGAGGGACTGGAAGGAAAAGTATGCCTCTTGGCAGATGACACAAAGATCTGCAACAGGGTTGATACACCAGGAGGAGTGGAAAGGATGAGAAGGGACTTGGCAAGGTTGGAGGAATGGTCAGAAGTATGGCAGCTTGGATTCAATGCAAAGAAGTGCAAAGTAATGCACCTGGGAAACAAAAACCCAGAGAAAGATTACACAATGGGAGGGGAGGCAGTAACAACAACAAAAATGGAAAGGGATCTGGGGGTAATCATATCAGATGACCTTAAGGTTAGCAAGCAATGTGAGAAGGCAGTAGGGAGGGCTGGGGGGATACTGGGATGTATAGGGAGAGGCATCACCAGCAGAAAACAGGAAGTTGTTATCCCCCTGTACAGACAGCTGGTGAGACCCCATCTGGAGTACTGCGTCCAGTTCTGGAGACCCCATCTCCACAAAGACATAGACAGGATGGAGGCAGTTCAGAGGAGGGCAACTAAAATGGCGCAGGATCTGCAAGAGAAGCCATATGAGGAGAGGCTAAAGGAGCTTAATATGTATACCCTTGAGGAAAGGAGGGAGAGGGGGGACATGATAGAAATGTTTAAGTACCTCAGTGGAATCAACAAGGTCCAAGAGGGTAGCATCTTTCAGAAAAAGAGATGTGCAAGAACAAGCGGACACAATTTGAAGATAGAGGGAGGATGGCTCAAGGGCAATGTGAGGAAGTATTTTTTCACAGAGAGGGTGGTGGATGCATGGAACAGCCTTCCTGAGGAGGTTGTGGGGTCTAAAACTGTGAGAGAATTCAAGAATGCATGGGACAGACATAAGGCAATTTTTGTGGGGGTAGGAAGAAATTGGCTGTTGGTTAAATAGGATCTGCAGCTTATCCTTTAGGTAGGGAAATAGGCAAACTAGGTGGGCCAAGCGATCCTTATCTGCCGTCAAAGTCTATGTTTCTCTGTTTCTATACAGCATACTAGAATATGTTAAAAACCAAAAATAAATAAATAACAACATAAGGTGGGTAAAAGAAACATATGAACATATGAATTTGCCAGCAGATAAGGCCTTATGGACTAGAGATTCTGCTAGAGTGTGCAGCTAGCAACCCTTATACTGCAGCTGCCCCTCCCTCCCCTTCCCTGACCTTCCCTCTTACCCTGTCCCATCCCATTTTGAAGCAGTCCACTGTTCTACAGGATACCACTTCCGCAGGCAATGTGTTCCACCCAGACACCACTCTCTCTGTAAAATAGTGTCTTCTCATTTCCTTCTTGAACCTTGCCCCCAATCTGAGATTGTGACCTTGGGCGTCCCTACCCCCCTTAACTTGAATAGTCCCTCTGTGCCTGTCTTGTTTATTCCCTTCATGCACTTGATGGTTTCAGTCATATCCCCCTGTCTCTCCTCTACTCCAGTGAGCACATGTTCAGCTCCCTCAGTCTGCTCACGTAGGGTATGTCCCCAAGTCCCTAGATCATCTTTGTTGCCCTGCACTGCATCCCCTCCAATAACTTAATGTCCCTCTTCAGGTATGGGCACCAGTACTACACACAGTACTCCCGGTGTGGCCTAACCAGTGACCTATACAACGGCAGGATCACCTCCCCTCTCCTTGAAGATATGCCCCAGGCAATAAAACCTAGCATTTTGTTGGCCTTTGCAGCTGCCATCCTGCATTGTGCTGAGTTGTTCATTAAGCCCATTATAATCACCCCCAGATCCTTCTCCTCCTCGGTCATGGCTAGCTGACCCCCCCAGCTGGTATCTCCTTCTTGTTTTTTTTTGCCCCAAAATGTAGCACCTTGCACTTGTGGGCATTGAACCCCAACTGCCAGGTGTCCAACCAGGTTTCCATTTTTGACATATCATCCTGCCACCCATGTCACCATCCTAGGGCATCCACTACTGCTCCCATCTTGGTGTCATCTGCAAACAAACTGAACTTGCTCTTGATGCCCATTGAGATGTCTGAGATGAACAACCCAAACAACATCGGTCCCAACACTGAGCTCTGCGGTACTCCGCTTGTCACTGCCCTCAGAGATGAGAGCTCCCCTCCCACCACCACCCTCTGCTGCCTTGCTTGTAAGCAGTTTAATACCCATCCCACCATTTTCACCCCTGCACCTGTACCTGCCAGCTTACTACCCAGCCTTCCATTGGCACCGAGTCAAATGCTTTACTTAAGTCCAGAAACAGGACATCCACTGCATGGCCCTTGTACAACTGTCTAGTTACCCAGTTATAGTAATCCACCAGGTTGGTCTGACAGGATCTTCCCATGACAAACCCATGCTGCCTAATGTCCTGCAGCCCATTGGTCTCCAGAAGGGACACCGGCCTCTTCTTCAGGATTGTCTCCTTCAGTTTTCCCACAATGAATGTGAGGCTTACCAGCCTGTAGTTTCCCGATTCGTCTTTGGGACCGCTCTTATGGAGGGGTACCATATCAGCCATCCTTCAGTCCTGAGGTACACTTCCTGAGACCAGGGAGGCATTGAACAGGTCTGCCAAGGGCACTGCCAGGATTTCTGCCAGCTCTCTCAGTACCCTGGGGTGAAAGCCATCTGGCCCTGGCACCTTGTCCACCCTTAGTGCCCTCAGGCCCTCCAGAACTCTGCCCCCTGTGATTCCCCATCTGTCACCTCCTCCCCCCCCAAAGCCTGACCTCTCACCCCCTTGGTAGGGCCCTCATTTCTTCTTAGTAAACACCAAGCAGAAGTATTTATTATGCGTGTCTGCCTGCTCTGCCCCTGTTTCCACCCACCCCATCCATCTTAATCCTTACTATTTTGTCCCTACAACTCCTTTTCTCCCTCATGTACCTGAAGGATTCCTTCTCCCCCTTCTTGATGCCTTGTGCCAGCCTGAGCTCCTTAGACACCTTGGCTGCTCTTACTGCCTTTGTCACCTCCTTCGTTTCCTTCAGGTAATCCTCTCTGTCCTCCCCTTTCCCTGGTTTTTTGAACCTCCAAAAGGCAGCTCTTTTATTTCTTACTTTCTCCATGACCCCCTTGCTCAATCAGCTGGGTTTCTTGGCCCTAGCTCTCTTACTGTGGACCCTGATGCAGGTTTTGGTTGCCTCCTTAATTGCCATTTTATGACCTCCCACCTCTGGTTAGTGTCCATATTAGTTTGGATTCTGGCAAGATACCATTTAACTATCTCCCCCATCCTCCCAAAGTTGGCCTCCTGAAGTCCAACAATCTTGTACCTGTTTCTACTCCCTCCTTACCTATTTTCAGTGTGAGCCACTCTGAGTGGTGGTTGCTCCCTGCCAGCAGTTCTTCCACCCCCAGCTCTCTCACAAACTCCCCATTTGCCAGCACAAGTTCTAGGGTGTAAGCCCCTAAAAACCCTCCAATTAACTTCCAAAAAATTAAAAAAAACAAAGATAAGTACCATGGCACCATCTCTAGAACCTCTTAAAAATCACAAAACACAACTTATGAGCCACCCTAGGATGTAACTTTATCCACCCCAAAATGAGAAAGCCAAGGGGTCCAGGCTGTATAAAAAACTGAGTTTCTTTTTCCTCCAAAATAAAACTTGAAGGTAAGAGGCACTCTATGACGTGGCCTGTAACCAGCACAAATAATAGGGAAGGGAAACTGACTTCCAATTGCATAAAATAAGTCTCTTGGCTTCCATAGCTGCTGTATACAAAAACATCTTATATTTTAGGGCTGAATGATCAAGTGTAGACGGATCCACTAAAAGCCAAAAATTTGAAGTATGAAGCAAGGGTAAGCTGAGAGTGCACTGCACCATTTGGATTATTCTTTCCCACCAGTCCTTTAACAAAGGACAAACCCACAATAAGTGATAAAGTGTGCCAGGCTCACCCAAACATCTCCAGCACATGTTAGAGGTGGCAAGACCCATGGAAACTAATCTATCGAGTGTCCTGTACCACTGGCTAAGTATCTTCTTTTGAAAAAGTTGTAGTCTAGGATCAGGTACAGTGCAGTGAGCCTCCCTCCAGCAACTCCCTCAACCATCCTCCAAGATGGAAACCTGTGACTCTAGTACCCATTTTAGTCTTTGAGCCTCCCAGTTAGGCAAAAAAGGCTCCCACATGTACAGCTAATCTGGCCACTGGGAAACTGTATCCAAATCTGCAAATATTTGATCAAATTTAAATTAAAAGTCTTAGTTATGACAATAGACTAAAATATCTAGGTCTGTATTTCATGAATTACAGACTGACCAGAGGAGATTTATGTTTAGCCTGTAAAGCTTTTCAGAACAAATCCCTTATGGCTATCTTAGGATTGTTGGAACATAAGACAACTAAAACTACAAGATCTCATGAATTAAAACTTATAGGCGAGGTCTGTGTAACTGAAAGAAGGAGTAACTACTATACGTAGAGAGTTGTTAATTTGAGGAATACTTTGCCAAAGTCTGTTGTCGACAGTGATACAATGACAACTTTTAAAAACAGACTTGACAATTATATGGGTGAAAAGAAGTACATATACCACCTGTAGGTACAACAGGTGGTGAATTCATTAAAAGGTGCATGCCTCCAGAACTCATACTTAGTCTATGAGTCTAAATCATTTTAGACTAAAGTAGAATCTTTAGTCAGCCAAGGTTGAAATACATGATGCAATTGAAGAAATCTCCAAAGATCTCCAGCGGGAAGGGAAAATTCTTGTTGCAATTGATCAGAATCTTTATGGAGCACTGTTTTTGAATCAAAAAGGTCCCCTACCAAATGAATCTCTTTGGACATCCAAGAGGGCCAATAAACCTGTGAGCCCCAATTTGGATCCTTGAGTTATACCACCAATGGCTCAAAAGGGCCTAGATATGCAAGATTCCACTGGAGCAGTCTCAAAAAGGTTTGGACCAACAATGTTGTGTGAACCTATTAGAGAGGGGAAACTTAGCAACACCAAATTTGGAGACTCCCAAAAAAGTCACCAAGAGGGTTTCCCCAGTATTGCCTGTTCTATATCTACCCATAAGAGTACAGCCTTAAAGGTTGAAGAGAGCCATTGCAGTGCATGCTTCATATCCAAACTGAAATGGTAAGCCCAGGGCCATAGCATATTCCACCCTCCCAGTGGTCCAGGTGCCCTTAAAACCCTCCTAACAACCTTGGAGGCCTCTCCTCCCATATAAAATCAACAAACAATTTATCAATTTTGTCCCATAAACTTGAGGGGATAAGTACAGGCAGGTTTTTCAAACAACAGAATAATTTAGGGAACACCATTAGCTTAAAAGCAGTGATTTTGCCTGAAAAGGTCAAGTGGAGTTTTTTCCATCTAATAAAGTCTTCTTTCAACTTGTTGAGCATTTCTAACATATTCCGAAAACACGTCGAGCACATCGCTGGAAATAAGCATGCCTAAATACTGTAACTGATTCCCCCCAGGACCCATTTTAATGGTTGAGGACAAAGGGATGTAGGGAGGATCGAAGGAGTGGGGAGGGAGGGCAGGCACATTAGCTCAAGCTGTGGACCCTGCAATATGAGCAGACTTGATAGACCAAATGGCCTTCTTCTGCTGGCTTCTTTGTATGTTTGAAGAGATGCCCAATATGGGATCACCACGGCATAGGGGTAATATCTCAGTTTTAGTCCAGTTCACTTTTTGGCTAGATAGAGTACTAAAAAAATCTAGCACCCCCAAACATTAGGGAGGGAGATTTTCACCTTGGACAACAGGAGTAACAAATCATCTGCGTAAAGTAATGTGGAAAACAACTGAGAGCACACCGAGATACCATGAATTGTAGGATATTGCCTAATAGCTGCATTTAAGGCTTTCACAGCCAACAAAAACAACAAGGGACTTAACAGACATCCATGCCTAATGCCACAAAAAAAGACTGAAAGACTCCAACAACACTCCATTCACAATAACTCTTGCCTGCAGGGAAGTATATAAACATTTAACCCAGATTTGAAACACAGGGTCTATGCCCACTGCCAAGAGGGCATTAAATAAATAATTCCATTCTAGGGAATCAAAAGCCTTCTCGGCATCGATTACTATGATGGCTGCAGAGTCAGGGCCTCAAGAAACAATTAGAATAAGATCCACCACTGTCTGAAGGTAATTGCTGCCCTGCCTACCCTTCATAAAGCCTGATTGTGACCTATGTATTAAGTGGAGGAGTACCACTTCCAAACGTGGCGCCAAACTTTTAGCCAAAATTTTGCAGCCTATGTTTAGTAATGATACAAGCCTGTACCTGGCACATGATGTAGGATCCTTATTTGGTGTAGGCAGGACAGCGATAGTAGCCTCCCGCATTGAGGGGTACACTGAACCCACATCTCGAATGTAACAGAAAAGTTCAAGAAGGTGGGGTGCCAGTTCCTCCTGAAAAGCTTGATAAAAATCCATAGTAAGTCCTTCTGAACCTGGGGCTTTACTGGATGACAACTGATGGATAGCAAGTTTACTGTCATCCAGAGAAATGTCAGTATCCAGGGCCTGCACCCTATCCTGAGACAAAGATTACAATGAAATGTGCGCAAAAAAGGACTCATAATCAGCCTGAGAAGGGGAAACAGAGGAAGTATAAAGCTTCTGATAATAATCTCGAAATAGGCCAGCTATTTGCTTGGAATTTGTAACAACAAGATCCCCCTCATGCTTTAAGTAAGAGTCTGTGTCTCCAAAGCCTGTCTCCTTAATCTATAACCTAACAATTTTCTGGCTTTTTCCCCAGTTCCAGTAAGCCTGATGCTGAAAACACAAAGCTCTCAAGGTCTGCTGCTGAAAGATAAAGTTTAGTCTATATCTGCATTCTAAGCTAGCCCAGTGGCATGGAGGGCTGAGGCATCACTGCCTTACCTCCTGCCACGCTGGTGACCCATGTTCACAGTGCAAGTGGGCTGCTGGGGGTCAGCCGGGGAGGGAGAGACTCGAGTGTCCAGAGGACAGCTCTCCTCTTCTAGGAAGGAGTGGGGACAGAGTCTGCTGCTTGCCTGACCCCTAGTGGCAGCTAAGGGCTGGCACAGTGTACCCTCAGACAGAGGAGACAGTTGCAGAGCAGACACTCAGCATGTTGCGTGCAGAAGTGTGTGCAGCTCGGCCATTGCATGATCTGCTCCATACTCTGGGGTCCCTCACAGGTGCCGCACTCGGCCAGCTGGACACCTCAAGAAACAGCAACAGAGGTAAGTGCCAGGGGTGATGGGGCTGGGGGACCAGTGGAGGAAGGACCAGACATCCAGGAGAGAAATAAATGAAGTAAAAAAAAAGATATTTGCACTCTAAAAGTTCTTGAACCTGGGTACATTTTTCAGAAGGCATCTGATAAATAGCATCTTTCAGCTGTTTAATATGATTAGTTAAGATGGAAATTTCTCGCTTACAGAGCTTGTTCTCTTTAGATGCAAAAGAAATAATCTACCCTTTGAGAAATGCTTTAAAAGCATCACAGAGTGTAAATTGTGTGACACTGGAGTCTGAATTGGTTTTAAAGTAAAAGTCAATTTCCGACTGTAGCCATGGCCAAAAACCCTGTGAGCTTAGGAGAGTGGGGTTAAAACACCACCATGGTGATTATGGAGCACTCCCTGCCGGTAACACAAACTAAGCTAGTGCAAAACTCTGCAGCCCGGTTATTGACCGGGACTTCCCGGTCCTGATATATCTCTCTGGTGCTGCTCAAGCTGCACTGGCTGCCGGTGCGGTGGTGGATCACCTTTAAAGTCAGACTTCTGACTTATAAAGCCCTACACAGACAGGGCCCAGACTACCTGAAAGAGCTTCTGGTCCCTTACTGCCTGAGGCTATCACTCCACTTGGCTGATATGGGGTTGCTGGAGATTCCAAGGGTTTCCTTAAAATCCTCTGGGGCCTGTGCATTTATGTATGCAGCCCTAGCCCTTTGGAATTCTCTACCCTATCGGTTATGAGAGTGCACAACTGTTGAAGGTTTTAACAGGCGTTGAAAACATATTTACGGAGACAGGTCTATTCTGAGTGATTTGTTTTATTATTGCATTTTATAAGTATTCATGTTTATTTGTAATTTTGTGTTATGTGTATTTTTCATCATTGCCTTAGTTGTAGAAAGGCGCATTATACATAAAATTATTATTATTATTATTATTAAACTGACAGGATCATGATCTGAAATTATAATAAGCAGTATGGCAACATCCAACAACTCAGATACCAATGAAGGGCTACCCAGGGAAAAAATCCAGTCTACTACAGGTACTGAATCTATGTGACCTAAAAGTATACCCTCAAGCATGCAAGTGGAAAAGCCTCCAATAGTCCACCAGGTTAAATTCCTGACAGAGTAGATTTAACACTGCCCTGGAATACTGATTGAAAGGGGTGCCTCTAGCCAATGGTATTCTGTCAGTAAAAGGATCTATAACCAGATTGAGAAATTCCCCACCCACTATGATAGACATAACAGGTTGGTACCACTCGGAAAAGGTTTGAATAAGTTGCAAAAAGAAGTCCAGAGTATCCACATTAGGGGCATAAACATTCACCAGCAAAAGTGAAATCCCCAAGTATCGTGCCCGAAATTAAAAGGCTGCGACCCTCTTTGTCAGAAAGGGTATGGTGTCCTGAAAAGGGCGTCATTTTTTAATAAGGATTGAGACCCCAACTTTTTAAGGGAAAAGGTACTGGAAAATGTTCTACTCACCCAATCTCTCGCCAATTTTGACGTTTCTGCCCTCAAAAGATGGGTTTCTTGAAGGAAAACAATATCACAATTTTGGGGCCCTAAATAGGAAAACACTTTTTCCTCTTTATGGGGTGATTCAAACCCTGAACATTCCAGGTAATTATGCAAATATCCATCATGTAATTCAATGAAACACTAGCAGGATCCCAACAGTATGAGGGAGGCTCAAACCAATAATCCCCACAAAAGCCGAAAAACGAGATGGTGCCATATTAACCTTATTCCCAAAGGTGCCATAAGTGGCAAGCAGAGCTAGACCTAATGTGAAAGGGAAAAAAAACAACTTCTACTACTTCTTTTACCCACCCACCAACAATACTAAAGCTAAAGATAAAAATCTGCAATACTTAATAAAACATTTAGCAAACCACTGTGTTATCCCAAAACTGTTCTCATAAGAATTAATATAAAATACCAAGAAGTAACATCCATCTGTAATATAAGTAGTACAAATAGCTTTCACCCTCTGAAAATGGTCATAGGTATTAAAGAAGTGCCTAGAAAACAAAAACTTAATACCAGGGGTGCCATGTAAATCAGTAAATAAAAAAATTAAAAATCTTAGGAAGTGGAAAACTATGGGCTGACAGAGATAACTCGTCCAAGCCCTCCCTCTACCCTGCAGGTGTATCGTCAGGCATATAAGCCTGAGACTAATATAACAGCCTTTACTTGTTAGGGTCAAGGGTTTACTTGAGCAAAAGCACGGGAAACTGTGCAAGTTGGGTGTTTTGCAGCCCGTAATCTGTTTTGCTGGTGATAGTGGACACTGATCAAATAAGATTCACCTATACGAAAGCACATTTTAGAGACATAAGTAAGTAACTGGTGCAATTTATAGTGAGCAGCTAGCAAAGTCTGGAGCTTTATATTTTTTATACTCCTTCTCCTTCAAGTCTGGGGATTGAAGGTTGTGGGTAACATTTTAAATGGGCTGTTGGTTTTAGTAATAAATTAATGACTATTTTGTAGCCATATTTATTTATTTATTTATTTATTAGCTTTTGGTAACCGGGTAAGTGTGCTAGGCAACAGACCTGCCTATTTTCAGGCACGACCCGGGAGAGCACAGGACATTGGTTACAATATGCAGAAATGCACAGACATAATATAGGTGTACAGGAGCAAAACAAGATATACATTGGGTAGCACAATAATAGTTATAAGGGTACATTTTAGGCATAGATCATAATAAGGATGTAAAATAAAGCAATTAGGGTAACCATAAGACAGCTGAGGAAAGTAAAGACATCAAGGTTCATAGCCACCTAGACAAGCATATTGCATGGGAGAACATTAGTGTAGTACTAGGGTCAGACCCGACAGCCTGCAGTGGGACAAAGCAAATTAAGAGCATTTGCATTGGCCAGAGGCTAGAAGGTGGGTGAACAGCGAGTTTTTGAATTCTCGATGGGAGGCTGAAGTTTTCACCATAAGAGGAAGTGAGTTCCAGAATTTGGGAGAAAAATGGGCAAATGCCTGTTCACCCATTTTTGTCATGTAAGGTCTAGTGGAGAGCATGAGGACAGAGGAAGACCTGAGGGTACGGGTGTGTGAGGCAGGAGTCAGGAGGTTGGCAAGATAGACAGGGCAGGGAGGTCTAGACAGGGAGTTGATAAAGCAGCCCAGGGAGTAGGCTCGAATATCCTTAGGTGACAGCCAATTTAAGCCAGCGTAAAGGAGACAATGATGGGTAAGACGTGGGGCAGTTAAGGCGAATCTACAGATGTTGTTGTAGACAGTGTCCCATTTGTGGAGTGTAGCAGAGTTTGCAGCAAAGAGGAGGGGCAGAGCATATTGGAGCTGGGGTAAGAGAATACCTCTCACAACAGAAAGTCTAGCGGAAGGAGTGAGGGAGTGGCGCACGCGATAAGCTCCACCAATTTTAGCATTGACGGCACGGCACACCATATTGACATGTTGAGACAGGTCAAGTGTGGGATCCAAAGTGACCCCAAGGTACTTGAAGGACTCAGTGTTTAAAATGAGGGAGCCATCAAGGCATTGAACCCGGAGCCTGTTCGCAGGGGCAGACAGTTTCTTAGAGGATCCGAATAGCATAGCACAGGCTTTTTCTAGGTTCAGGACTTGGTGGTTGCTAGAGATCCAGGTCTGCAGGAATTGGAAGTCATTAGTGAGAGTGGAGTTGATGGCAGCAACCGATTTTGACCCAGAGTAGAGAACAAGGTCATCTGCGTATATAAGAGTGCAGCTATGCCGGGACATGGTGGGAATATCATTTAGGAAGAGGGAGAAGAGTAGAGGTCCAAGAGTGGATCCCTGGGGAACTCCACAGGAGATGTTTAGGGGGGAGGAAAGGGCCTTGTGAAATGCTACTGCCTGAGTCCGATTGTCAAGATAGCTATGGAACCAGGAGAGGGCTTGGTCAGATGCTCCAATAGATTTGATTTTCTTTAGCATGAGAGGATGGTGTACCATGTCGAAGGCTTTAGACAGGTCAATAAAGACGGCCCCAGTGAGTAGGCCACGGTCCATATTATTTCTGATGTCATTTGTAAGTTGTGTAAGTGCAGAGGTGGTACTGTGACCGGGCTGGAAACCATGTTGGCATGGGGTTTGAAGATTAAACATGTCAAGGTGAGCAGCAAGCTGGCGGTGGACTATTTATTCAAGCAGCTTACTGAGAGTGGGCAGAAGAGTTATAGGGTGGTAGTTGGACATGAGTTTGACATCACCTTTTTTGTGTATAGGGATGGTTCTGGCAGTTTTCCAGGTGGATAGGACAGTAGACGTACGAATCGAGAGGTTAAAAAGCCAGGTGATAGATCTGGTCAGCCAAGGTGCATACTGCTTAAGTATGCAAGGATGGATGCCCTCAGGCCCTTGACCCCGGCTGCCTGAAGGGAGTTAAGTAGCTCATGCACTTCAAGGTATGTGGTTGGAGCCAGAATGAAAGGGAGGGGTGGAGGGGTGAGGGAGGAGAAGAGGAACAGTCAGGTTGTGGGCTAGTTAGAGTAGCGACTGGTGGAGAAGAAAAAAGGGCATTGAAGGCGTTGGCAATGGTGTCATGGTTGGTGCAGTGAACACCTTGAATGTTCATGTCAGCTGGATTCTGTTGCTTGTCATTGCCGGAATGTCCTTAATTTTGGACCAGTACCTGCGCGGATTTGTAGAGGATGTTATTAGTAGGTTCCTATAGTAGGTGCTTTTGACAATACGAATTTGTCTTTTGCAGTTGTTACGTAATGCATGATAGTCTTCAAAGTCTGCACGGAGGTGGGAGATCTTCCACCTGGACCAAAGTTTGTCCCTAGATTTGAGAAGTTGAAGCAGGGGGCGTGTTAGCCACTTGGTTACTTACCCTGCCATCCTACATGTGGTGACCGGGATGTGAAGGTTTTGAAGGGTGAGGAGGACGGAGTTGAAATATTCTGTGGCTATGTTAATGTCCTCTGTTTGGTAGACAGGGGACCAGTCAACCTGGTTAAGGTCAGTTAAGAAGTCCTCATGACTTAGGCGGGAGAGATTAGGAAAGGTTACAGTTTTAGCAGGGAAGGGAGGAATGACAGTGTTCCAGACACAGTAGATGGGATAGTGGTCACTAATTGTGTCAGGTAGCACACTGGCTGAGGCAGCATATTCCGTCCTGTTAGTAAGTATCCAGTCAAGGAGGGTGGCACAGTTGCCCCCACGTGAGACCCTTGTGGGTTCATGTATGAGCTGGGATAGATTTGCCTTGCTAGCTAAGGAGGATAGGTTAGCTGAGTTTTTCTTGGACCAGTCAAGGTTAAAATCACCAAGGCAGATAATGTCATTCTTGCCTGTAACTGTAGGCAGAAACCCTAGGAGTTCAGTGATGCCTTGTGTAGCATTTTTTGGGGGGATATAAGTACAAAAAATATGGAGTTTCTTTACACCCCCAAGAAGCAGTAGGGAGTGCAGGATTTCACAGTTTGGTAGGAGGGGGTCCTGCAGAAGGGTAATGTTTAGGTGAGTTTTGAAGTAGAGGGCAAGGCCACCTCCCCTTTTAGTGCCAGGACAGTCGATACGAAGCATGCTGTATCCAGGAAAGTGGCACTGAGAGTCAGGCACTGTGGGCTTAAGCCAGGTTTCTGTGATGGCGAGGACGTCTGGGACGTTAGTATAGATCCAAGCCTGGAGGTCAGGGAGGTTGGCCATAAGGCTCCTAGCATTCAGGTGGGCGAAAGTTAGTCCATCGGTTTTAGGGAGAGTGGTGGCCGGGGGGCAAGGTTATGACAGGATGCAGAGATGGACCAGGGTTGCCGGATAGTATAAGAGATAGGGTTAGTAACCATAGCGGGGTGATGAGGTATGCCCTAATAGACATGCAGGGTGGCGGCTTCAGATGAAGGTGAAGGTATCTGACTATTGGACTAATATGCTTGCTGATGAGAGCAGAGGGGGGTAGAGGTAGTGGAGTGGCAGTAGCAAGCATGTTGGAGTAGTAGAAGTCAAACTGAGTATAAGTATTGGAGAAGCTGTTGATGTGTTCAAGCAGTAAAGCTCAAAGAGGATAGGAAGGCAAAGTATTCCCATGAGGAGTGCTAGGAGGGAGGAGGGACATTTTGACTAGAGAAAGGAGTGAGGTAGAGAGGAAAGAGACAGCAGAGGGCTCCTTTAATATAAATCACCAAGTGAAAACAGCTACCAGAGAGCAGTAAAATGTGACAAGTGAGGTATTGGGAGCAAATTGCTCGAACTTAATCAGGCTCCCTCTTGTGGCAAAACAATATAAGGAGCTAAAGGAGAAGTTGGGTGTTAAAAAACAAATACCGACAGCAGCAAAATATCGCGAGGGCAGAGGTTATTTAAGTAATACCAGCGAAGGGTGGGGGGATTTCAGATAGAACACAGGTCCTGGGCTTTCAGTGACTCTAAGCTTTTAAATACAGTTACAGGCAAATACAAATAGTTTTAGCTGGTTCATTTTAAAACTTTCAAAATCAGGCACAAAAGTAACAGTTCTGCTCCGTTTGAGCCTGGGCAGCAACTCAAGGTGCTACTCTGGCCGGGATTCATGCGCTGAGCAGGGGAGCTTGTGGCCATTTCAGAAAAGACGCCAGATGGCCAACGGTGGTGGCAGCAGCCTGGATCAAGGTAGAATTACCTGGTGTGTCTCGGGTTCGGGGCTTCTGCAGGCAGGGAGGGCTTCAGGGCAGGCCCTCGCGACCTCCAGTCTCCTTGGGGGGGGTGGTCTCTGCGGGAGAATGGAGAGAGAGAGAGAGGGGGGATTAAATATGCAGTACAGGCAAAAAGGATTAACTTGCTGAGGGTGGGCTGGTAGTGGGTGTGGGGAGAAGATCAAATGGGCTGTGGGCTATCAGGTTACTATTGTGATTCAAAAAAGAAAGGCTTATGGTGGTTACTAGCAGGGTAAACTGAAATTCTGCACACTGGAAATGCACTTTAGAAGTTAACAAACAGTCCCCAAATGAGTTTTTCACAGGGGGGTATTTCAGTTACAACTGGAAAAATGCACTTTACAAATTAACAAACAGTCCCCGGTGAGATTTGCACAGGGGGGGATTTCAGATAGAACACAGGTCCTGTATCCCAGTTATTAGTTGTTCCCTCTTCTATTTTCATTGCCTGGGGCAGATTATCTACAGGAGAGTTTACCTATGGGCATTTATGCTACAAACTGTCCTATGGTTGGTATAAATGACCAGAAGTGCAACTTTATGGGGGCCGTGACTATTTTAGCAGCAACATAGATACTGTATGAAAAAGAACCTGACCCAGGGAAATGGAAAAGAAGGATCGATGCCAAGACTGAGTAAAAAAGATTGAGCAAGAGAAGTCCCCTGGAAGAGAGCTTGAAGAAGATTCAAGGTGAACTAAATTAGGAAGATATACTGTAAGCTATGAGACTGCTCCTTGGGGATGCTGCTACTTTTGTTCATTTTTTAGTACATAGTGAACTGTCCTGTATCTAGTGGGACAGTGGAACGTTATAATCTAGCACTAATACCAATGCTATTATTGACTCCTACCTAGCTCTGGTTACCGGGTCTATGCTGTGGTTTCTCTGCCAATTTTTTATTTAATTGCTGTTTAAATTTTATAGAGCAAGGAGATTACGTACTCCCAGGTCTCTTTTCTGTATTTTATGTAACTTAGTGTACAATAGCATAAAATTAATATTTATTGCTGAATTTGCAGAATGTTGGTCAAGTTTCTGGTTATTTGATGATACAGGATTTAGCACTGAAACTTTTTCTACATTCCTTGTGTAGCAGAGATGTATACTAGAAGTGGTAAAGAGGTTTGTCCAACTGGAATCCCCAGGAAGAAACAGTTTAAAGGGAAAGGAAATGGAGAAGGGAAGGAGTTTATATTTAAGAAACGGAAACATTTATCTATTTTTTCACAGGACCTTCTAATCTCTTCTTTCTCTGCTTCTACTCCTAAGACTCTCCAGTCTCCTGGCCCTTCGATTAAATTAGCTAACTATATTCAAGAGAATGATTCTATTGATAAAAGAACAACTAGAGATGGGGGTGGATCTTTTTTGCCACCTGTTCCTGACATCTCCTCTTTGGAGGCTGGTTTTCAGGACCCTGGGATAGGAAATCATATTACCTTAGGTGTAAAAGCTCTACTAAATGAGAGTCCAGGGATACCTACTGAAGTTTTCAAATTCACTTCTGAGAAATATCAGCGATGTATACATCACGCTCCTCAGCCTGATTCTCTCCTCCAGAGGAGTTTTGACAAACTTAGTCAAACTAAGATCACTGATTTTTTTTATCTTTTCAAAAAGCCATACTATGGAGGGCAATATAGTACACTCTCCTGGTATACCTGCCCCTATTGGAGAAATTACTTTTTGTACAAGTTTTCCTCAGAAATCTTCCTTAATGGTATGTGGTGATACTAGGGTATCGGCTCAGCCTGTCTGAGCAGTAGCTGAAATTTCTATTCACCCTCAAGGTTCAGTTTGTTTAGTCCAGTGGACTTGTCAGTAAATCAAACTAATATGTCCATAACCTTAAATGATTCTGATATTCTGGCTGGTTCCCCTGATCAAGTTTTTTCTAAATTGAATCAAGAGGTAGAATAGCTAGTACTCAATCCTGAGTTTCTTGCCCAATGCCTCAATATTATCACTAAATACACTATTAAAGCCCTTGCTCACCCTGTAATGTCTAACATAATGCTTCTGGAGGCATATGCCGGCATTAGGCAGTGCTTCGGGAATTTCTCTTCTCTATGTGCCGAAAAATTCCTAACTCTTGAACAGAAAATGAGTACTCTGACAGACCAAATTGAGGGACATAATATTCATCTTACTAAGAAAAAAATCTAATTCTCCACGATTGTGATCATAGAGTCACCATCCCCTAAACAGCATAATAAAAATAAGCATTATAAAGGGAAAAAGAAAAATCAAAAACAAAATGTTAACTCCAAAACAAAGAGGAAAAAGTAAAGACTGGCTAAATGTGCCAGAAATCCCCAAGGGGCGCTCCTCTGTTGATCCCCCAACATTGGTACCCAGAGAACTTATGTTTAAAACCTTGCACAGAGGATGGAAGGGTGCCTACTCATGATTTAATTCAGAGCAGCTTGATTGCACCATTTCCCCCAACCCCAGAACCTCCTTTTCTGACTACTAAGTCTGACCATCATGGCCCAGCTGAACAAGATGCTGTCAGCATAACCAACAATGGGCCTAATATTTCTATCTCCCCTCAGGCTCTATCTTCTATCCCCCTGAGGACCTAATGAGTACCCCTGGGATAGAGGAAGGATGCTCTCAAACATCTCTTTCCCTATCAGGTAGTGAGGTTGTATTTAAGCTAGAGAACATTTTTGTTAAAACATATAAAACCAATGACACATTAAAGGAGCTGATAGTCTATTTTTTTTAGATCTGAATTGGGGCTTCCTTTGGCATCAGATTATGTTTCTTTTGTCTCTAGAGACAGGCAGAATCATTTTAATCCTATATATGTCATGACAGAGAACCTTGACATAGCAAAATCCATATGGGCTAAACAACTGGCTTTAAATAACATAGGCCTTGCTATATCCTCTCCAGTAACATGGGCAACAATCTGGAAGCATGTCCACGGTGGGTACCCTCTCTGTAAAATGTTACCTTATGATGTGTTTGTATCAACTTTAGAAATTCTTAACTGGAATTTTGAACTAGCATCATACTCAAAGGTAGTATCTATTTTGGGGATTAATCCCATAACTGGAGAGAATAGTAAAAACTTGACATCAATAGTTTGTGCCATTTTGGCTACTATTATTAAAAAAGATATATCCCCTTCGGATTTAAGCTTGGCAAAACAAATGTTTCCCAACAGGGAAGGGTCTCAGCTTGATTGTTATATTCATTCTGAAGAGCTGTTTTCTATGTTATTTAAAAATGCTAGTACCTTTGATGCAGTTGATATACATGTAGTGTCATTTTTGGATCTGATACAAATGCCAAGCTCTGACCAGGCTCCAGAAGCCCCTACATGACTGCTTAGGGATACAGATGTTTTAGCAACTTCTTCCTTAGATCTCCCGGCCCTTGAATCTTTAGAAAACATGCAAAATTTTCTAAGTTGGAACATTGTGGGCCTCGCTTCTAAATTAGCAGACACACAATGGCTCAACCTTATCAGTAGGTTTGAGATTATTGTATTCAGGAAATATGGGTAAGATCCAAACCCTTTATAAATGGGTATGAATCATTTTTTGTTCCAGCAATAAAGGAACATCATTATGGTAGGCCCAAAGGTGGCCTTTGAACTCTGGTAAGAATCAGAGAAGGCTTGAAAGTTGTTGACAACTTAGCTGGATATTCAGAGTACATGTCTACCTTTCTGAGGTGGAATGGTTTAGAGGTATTGCTGATGAATATTTACATCCCTCCTCTCCCTCATGCTACCATTAGTTATGACGTTTGGAAAAAGCTCTCAACAGATCTAGAAACGTTTTATTTATGCAGGCATGCTGATATTGTGATATTGGCAGGGGATTTTAATTCCAGAATTGCTAAATTTGACAATTACCATTACTACACGATTTATTTTACATTGGGAACATGGGGTCTAGGAACTCCATGGATAGTGTTGTGAATGAATCGAGAAAACACTTCCAGGATTTTGTTATGAACAATAATCTTTTAATCTTAAGTGGTAGAGGGGAAAAGGATCAACCTGCGGCTCCTACATACTTTGCATCTCAGGGCCAGAGCATGACAGATTTTATGTTCCCCCCATTGCTATAATCAGTATCAAAATTTTACAGCAAATATGAGGCCTAGGAGTGATCATGCGGCTATTACTTTCCAACTAATATTAAGTCTCTTAATAGTCTGAGTCTTACTCATCCTGCTGCGCTAAGGGTATCAGGCAAAGCTAAATTAGCACTTAATGTATGAACTTGGGATAAAGTGGCAGAGTTGATTTATCCCCCCCCCTTTTTTCTTTGTTAGTTCTAGTGCAGAAACTATGATGGAGGCTAAATATCTGAGTGAACAGCTGGACATGTGTTACCAGCAAATTAATCAAATAATATACTCAGTTAATAATAGAAGCCCCACTTCCAATTATTGCTTTGATAAGCAGTGCACAATAGAAAAATCTAAACTGGAGAAACTTATTAAATATGTGAGAAAATTTGCCTCTAGGGATAACTTTCTAATGTTAAATAAAGCCTGGAAATCTTATAAAAGATTTTTGACTGGAAAAAAACAATCATATACACAGAAACGTTGGAGAGCAATGTATCATGCCATTGAGATGAAGGATTCTAAACTTTTCTGGCAATTGGTGGCAAAGGGTTTCAAATTGCTATTCGTTCTCTCTGCCTTCTTATATACCCAAGGAGACCTGGGTCTTATACTCGAGATCTCTTTTTAATAGTGATGTTCCTGGTCCTTCCATTGCAAATCCCCTCTTTTTTGATTTGAAGTCTAGAGATTTTACTCCTTTCCACTTTTCCCTTTGGTGAAATGAAACATGCTATATCTCAGTTGGATAATAATAAGACTCCAGGCCCAGATACTATCCTGAGTGAGATCTTTAAGGCCCATATGAATTACTGGGTCCCTTTCTTTGTAAATTTTTTCAATATATGCTTAAAAGAATCCTATGTTTCCTCATCCTGGCTTAAGAATATTATAATATCCATATATAAGAAAGACTCTTTCCAATTGCCCTCAAATTATAGGCCGATCAGCCTATTGGATAGTAGCGGAAAACTCTTTGCTAAAATTCTGTTGATTAAGCTCCAAAACTGGGTTGATGATTGCTCTCCATTATCCATTTTCCAAGCCGGATTTTGTCATGGCTTCTCAACTATAGGCAATATTTGCATTTTAGCCCACCTAATAGAAAAATACAGGACATACCAGCAAATGGATTTATATGCTCTTTTTATAGATTTATGGGCTGCATTTGATTCTGTGTCTAGATGGACTTCATGGGAAATATTGCTTTCAAGAAGCCTCCCTATTAACCTGTTATTTCCCATTTGTTTACTTCATTCAAATACAACTATGGCAGTGAGATATGATATTCAGAGGAATCTATCTGAATTTTTCAGTTCAACCCAATGTGTGAAACAAGGTTGTTTATTAGCCCCATTATTATTTAGTTTATATATTGATTCTTTATTAAACTTAAATTCATTCTTAGCTCTTGAGTCTCCTAAAAAGCTTACACTGATGATCTTCTTCTTTCTCTTTCGGTAATCAGTCTTCAGCATAAGCTAAATATTCTAAAAACTAAGGGCCAGATATTCAAAACTTTGCACTAGGCGCAAACCATTTGCACAGGTTTAGCGCAGAATTAGTGCAGGTCTGCTATATTCAAAAGGCCAAATAGTGCACGCAAACTGCATTAGCGCCAGGCAAAATCATAATGGATGCAAGGGGAAAATTGAGGGGGCGTGTCAGCACAATGCTATATTCAGCAAATAGCACTGCACAAAATGATTTTGCGTGACTTAGCGTGACACATTGCGTGGTGCTAATTACCGCCCAGGAAAAGGTAGTCTTAACCCTGGGCAAACCAGTTTTGCACAACATTGTGGCTTTGTGCAGCATTAGCATGGCTTTGTGTGACCCTAACCAATAAGTATGACATGTAGAAAAAGCCAGACATAGAGGAAACATGTGGCCCACTGATGGCATCACAATGATGCCATCATCTGCCATCAGTCCCAGCCATGCCAGGCAGTAAGAGGTGATCTGGCTCCCAGTGGACACCATGGCAGTGCAGTCATATAGCACACACCTGTGGACCACCCTTCGGTGGACACCAATGGTTGCCAGCACACACCGCAGCACAGTGGGCATGGGGGGTGTTGAGGGGAGGGTGTACAAGTGACCAGGCTGCACCACAGACTGGTTGCAGCCACATGGCTGGGGCAAGCCACACTGCGTACATGGGCCAGTGTTGGGAATACTCCAACACCAGTGTGCCTGTCTGATCATATGTGTCTCCCCCAGCCACATACCTCATAGCTGTACAAACACCACAGTACACACAGCTGGCCATGTATGTCACTGTGAGCATCCCATGCCAGAGGTGCAGCATCTGTGGGTCACACAACAGCGTAAAAGTAATGTCCACTGTCAGTAAACACCTGCAAGGTGGGCCTGTCACTATGTACAGTGCAGTGGTCATCACTGCCCTACACACCATAGGCATTGCTCTGTCCCTCGTTATACTGGCCCCTTTGCTACTGTATTGTCTGCTGTGCACTGTAGCATGACCTATAGTGTGACAAGCTGCACGCAGCACCACTGCCATCTGTGCTTATGCTGTGTTGTCCCCGGGGCACAATATGCTATGCTGTACTGTATACATGTAGCCTGCAGCTACCATCATGCACTGCCAGACTGACCTACAGGGGGAGCTGCAGGCAGACCTGACCAGCCCCTGTACTTACAGACTGACCTATAGGTGTAGCTGTGGGACCCTGCACTAATGCTGAACAAACTGCATGCAAATCAGGGCATAATGAAATGCTAATCTAGATGTTTGCCCAGAGACTACCTAAGTAGGGTCATTTGCATTTCACTTTTGAACATGGCAAAGTTTAGCACCTGGCAAATGGCTTAGCTTCACACTAAACCCATGCAAATGTGTTAGTGCCGCACAAACACTTTTGTAAATATTATCCAGTTTTGCACACTGTACTTTCACATGCGCTGCTGCCTGCAGCTGTACTGGGTCCACGCATTTGCTGGCACACACATTAGCCACATAGTTCACCTCTACCTACCTTGACATCGCTGTGCACTGTGTTGCTGTTGTGGTTTGCACTTCCTGGTTGCTATATTCAGAGTTGTCGTATTCCAGGGCTCAGCTTGCCCTGCACTCCCAGCCCAGATTGCCCAGCTTCATCTGCATGCTATATTCAGAAGCTGTTTGCCCGGGGCTATTCCTTTTGAATATAGCAGGCTTTTGTGTCCGTGCTAAGTTTGCCCACCGAGCAGGGTTAATTTTGCCCCAGGGCAAAGATTTTAATATCTGGCCCTAAATGTGATCTATTGGCTTTAAAGATTTATTTACATTAAAAACTAAAATTATAACATTAAATTCCCTGTGCTCCTGAACCTAAAATATATCTTGATGACACATTAATTGAAGTAACTTCATTCTTTACATACTCTGAGATTAAATTTTCTCCTAATTTTCAATGGACCGCACATCTAAAAGAACAGATTTCTAAAGCAAAACTTGCTGCCAAGGCTTTATTATGGTTGAATTACAAATATGGGGGACATACTCTCGCTCCAGCTTTGATTGCAGGTGATGCTAAGATAAATTTGATTATACTTTACAGTTCTAAGGTATGGGGTGCTAGTTATTTTGAAAGCATTGAGCGACCCGTATTTTATTTTAAAGCCCTCCTACAAGTCTCTCTTTCAACTGCTAAAGCAGTGGTAAGAACAGAACTAGGTAGGCTCACTGTGGCAATTTCTGTTAACATAAGATTAGCCTCCTATTGGCTGAAATTAATTAATAATCAGTGCAATACCTTGCCAGATCTTTGCCTTAAAGTGTAGTGCAGTTGGGGTGAGAATGGCTTTTTGTCTCCTTGGCTGAAACAGCTTAAAACAGTATTATCAAAAGCCTCCTTAATTCATTTATGGAAGGATTCATTGAAAGGGATAAAAATATCCCCTCTTTTTAATACTACACTGAAACAAAGGTTCTATCTGGAAGCTTGGCACCATCAGATGACTCTAATTAGGTCACCAAAACAAGCTATCTGGTTTGGCATGAATAAAATCGATCCCTTTATAAAAGAATATCTTCTACTACCACTTTACCCAAGGGTTAGGAAATTAATCACCTGGGCAAGACTGGGCATCTTGCTGTCCAGATATTCTTCTCTTAATGGATCATTTATGACTGGTTCCTCCCCAGATTTATGTAGGTGCAATAGAGGCTTCCAGGAAACTCTATCACATGATAATACAATGTCCCCTTCATAATTCTGCACAAGAACAACTATTAAAATCATTTTTTTTTAAATATGGCAGTCTGGAGTATGATGCCCTGTTCATTCTGCTGCACCCTAAAACCATCCCTGAAGCTTTACTAATTGCAAAATTCTTGGAGGGAGTAGTAAAGATCAAAAGGAAGTGTTCTCCCCATTTATAGAAGAGACATGGTAATAAGGATCATGGCATTTTATAATGATTATTAGGTTCTTCCATGAGCTTACATCTGATACCTTTCTATAATGTAGGAAATGATATTGCTGTTCACAGTGCAATTGCTGTAATTATGTAATTCCTGTGTTTTTATACTTCCCTGTTTTATTACTATTCATTTTTGTATAATGATTATAATGTCCATTATTTTATACTGGATGAACAATAAAACGATGATGATGATTAGATGTGCTTGGCACTGTCTATTTGTATCTTACCCCTCACTACTGTATGAGCAGCTGACTTGTTGTTCTGTCTGTTATGATCCGTGTTTGATTTTTGATGTTTGTACTGAATATTGTTTTCTACCTTTGTACGTGCCAGTACCTGGCCCGGGGCCATGCAAAAAGGTCTTCGGATCTGTGCACCAACCCGGTTAACAAATGAATAAACAAATAAATAAATAATTGCTGTTGCTGAAGTACTAACCTACATATAACTTGCCAGATCATGTGTTAAGAGACAGACAAAAGCACCCTAAAAGTACTTTTGTGTAATTCTGGCCATCCTGTATCATGGATTCCTAATACTAGTATGTCATATGTCAAAGTCTGAAATTCCCTCACATTCATGACCACAACAAATGTATCCCAAAAAGTCAAAATATAAGGGCATTCCAAGAAACAACACATCTGAGTCTCAATTATACCTGCACACGTGTCTCTAGGACAGTACCTTTCTGCCAAACTCTTGTTTATAACAATTACAGACTCCCAGTCTTGTAGCAGCTTAACCACACTGTGTCTCAGACATATGCTGGGATTCTGGGATCCATCAACTGATTTATAGTAATATCAATGGACTGAACGGTACTATATGGGAATAGCAAATATTCTGCATACCCATTTTCTAGAATAACATTGTAAACTTATTTTCTATGGGCTGTTTGGAAAAGATTTGGGGCTAATCTCTAAGATAACATTTTTTTCAAGGTGACAAGAACATACATAGGTATACTTGAGGCTCTGGCCACTGATGGAACAATCCACCTACCCTTTTCCCATTTAGCTTACAAAGGCATCACCATTCTTGAATTAAAATCCCACCATAAGTATATATTTATGAAAACACCTAAGTAATATTGTTAAAGAAAAACAAGGAAAAGAAAAAAGCCAGAGGATTTAGTATACCTCAACATCCTTTATTAATTGAAAGGTAGGTATAGTTCTGTTTAACTAGGTTCATCCAACTCCCTCATAACAATTGGAAAAACATATTCTGAACTCTTACATCAAATTCAGGGGTAGAACACCCAACAAAGATGTAGGAATATCGATATTAATAAAGATTTGCTGAAAAATATGTTTCCATTTTGATAATTGTAAGTTTTTCCAGAACATCACTTCATGTTCTCCTTCTCAACCTTCCTTAGCCAGTTACAGGCTGCCATGTCCACTGGCCTATATTCTATTCTTAAAATTTCAGCAGCTTCTGTAGCAATTGAAACAGATCTGATGAGACTCAAACCCTACGCCTTACAAGCTTTCAAACAAAGAGCATTACTTTTAGATAAATTTATTTTAGCTCCAGACACTAAATCATATTTTGCATTGCTTTACAGTGTATGATGGAACATTGTTATTAATGAAAATCCATCACTTTCTAAATGTTGTTATGCTGCAGTAGCTATGTCATTGTAGCTGTTATGCTGCACTAGCTACATAGCTACTGCAGCATAACAACATGGAACATGTTCCCTCTCATGTTCTTCAGTTTAAAAATGAAAAAAAAACTTTACTTAAGTGAATCATTCAGCAAGTCCCTCAGTGTGGCAGTGGTCAGGTAAACAGCAGTCCTCAGTGTAGGCAGATGTTAGGAGAGATCTGGCAGATGCTCTGAGGACAATCTCTCTGTTTAGCTCAGGTTTACTGAAATATAATGTGCCTGTAAGAAAAAAACAACAAACAAGTGGCAGCACTGCTGGCAAGAGGGACTGCGGCAGTAACCAGCATTAGTGAGTTGGGGGCAGAGCAACAGGAGCCCTAACTGGCATCCGCTCCTGTTCTGCTGGCATCCCCTCAAAGAAAAAAAAAACAGAAAAGGCCATACACTATAAAAAACAATCGCTAGTCCCCTTTTGCTAACAAGATCAGTTAGTGCATCTTGAGGTTGCCATTGGTGACTGAACCTCTTGAGCTTCACTCTCGAGGTTACTGCAGTCGCCAAGGCAACCTCTCGAAGCACAAACCAGCTTTTTACCGATAGGTGACTAGCAATTATTCTCTATGTATTGTATTGCATTGTATTGTATTGTATTGTCTCCTAGGTCACCCCTGAAAAAGGGACTGTATGGTCTCAACAGGCTCACCCGGTTACCAAAATTCAAATAAATAAATATACAGATAAGACTGAATATTCCAAAACAATTCAACCTGAATTGCTTTTGTTTGGGGGGGGGGAATATATCACTCTCAGCTTAATAGAAGTGGCAAACCACTCTATGTCCAAAATCATAGCCCTCAATGGGTCAATCTCTAGCAATGTGGAAATGTTAAAGTCATGTAACTTAAACAGAACCCACCCCCCTCCCAGAGCAAGGATCTTTCTCTATGAACCAAACTGAAGGGCCCCATGGCCATTCTGATTGAACCTGCTGAATACCTGAAAGAGACTTCAGTCTAGTACCCTGCCTGTAACAAAACAATAGTAGAAGCGGAATCTGCTAGAGAGGGAAAAAAGTAGTCTACCTCCTCTTATGGTTTCATGACCCCACTCATGCAAGGCACCATGGAAGTTGATTATGCATATCTGTACAACCAGCAGAAGTTATACTCTTATTCAGCGTGGTTATATGTCTTGGAATTCTCTGTATGCTCTAAAAGCATTTTTTTTTCTAACTCAGATGCACTTTAAACTACAGGAAACAGCAGGGTACTTAACAATACCTTGAAAAGTTTCATGGCCAGCATAAGACAAGAGCATAGGGACTGCAGAGGACAGCAACAGCACTGACTAATACAGTAGAATTACTGCAGGCTTTAGAACTAAAACATCATAATATTCCAGGATGCCTTACATGAGTCAGGTCATGACCTTTGCAATGGAGTCAAGCAGGTTTTCACACCAGATTTAGGTATCTTCATTTACATTTAAATCCTGATGAAATTAGGAGGGTGCAGTAGAGGCAATCATTGTGCATGCCTACAAAGTACACAGGTAAATAGAATAAAAGGCTGAGGGGACCTTCCTTTAAACATTTAAAGAGATCATTTCTAAGTTATCCAACAGAGAACCAGCCATCAAGAACCATAAGAGGATAGGAATGAGTGCTGCCATTTATTTAACATGTAAAGAATCTTTTTTCTTATTATTTCTTTTCCTGGAATGTGAAACTTCAGGAATGGATCCATCCTTGTCTGAAAAATCTGTTTATGAGGAAGTAACTGATGATGCCTCAGAGTCTCCCTCTTCCCCCTCTGTATCCCCTCCTGAAAGACTGCAAATCTGTTTTTGGTGAGAATATCCTCTTTCTTTGTTATTTTTGTTTTAGGTTGTAGATGAGCATGCCACCTCTTTCCACCAATGATTAGAAAGTCCTGGTCTGGCCTATGAGCTGGAGGCATTATATCTTGAACTTCCTTGATTTCTGGACCTTGATCCAGCAAAAGATCGTCCACAATCCATTCTGTCTGTATAGGTGGACGAGGGACCTCTTCAGGCATTCTGGTTGGGCTTCATGCTGTGCCTGTTCCTCTGGGGCAAGGGATCTGGATGGAGGGGCATTCTCAGGTGCTAAAGTATTGGATTCCCCACCCCCCTAGGAGTGCTCAGTAGATGTGGAGTTCGATGGCTGTGAGTGAGATGTTGTATTACTGCCTGAATCTTGCTGTATTTTTTTTTATTTTTTTTTGCTGGGCTTGTTGAACCATGTCCTCCTCTCCTGGTTGTAGAAGATGTCTTTATTGCGAGCTGCCCAAGAACGTTGAGTATATGCATGACCAGTTTCTTCACAAAAATTGCATTTTATTTTGTTGGGGCATCTCATGCTGGAATGGTCTTGTTGCAGACATTGATTACATAATATGATGTCACAAGCATTGCTTAAATGTTTCAAGAAACCACATCTGGGGCAGGTTTTGGGTTGCCCTGCATTGAACCAGAATTCCCTATCTCTTCTGATGTAAAAACTATGGGGAAGGTGTCTAGTACCTTGTTCATATCTACACAGTTGTACCCCGATTTCCACCCCCTCTAGATATTCCCTGTGTCCACCCTAGGCATACGACAGTCCAAAACATCAGCCCTTTGTTTGACCCAGACT
Source organism: Neoceratodus forsteri (assembly GCA_016271365.2). NCBI lineage: Eukaryota > Metazoa > Chordata > Ceratodontiformes > Ceratodontidae > Neoceratodus > Neoceratodus forsteri. Next base: position 600,883,519 of record CM057456.1, on the reverse strand, counting down.
AAAATATCAGAAATGTTAATCCCTTCATTTTTAAAATAATATGGTCACTTGTTTCACTGTGGGATTAATACGGGGCACGGCAATAAATTGTGTCCATAAGGGAGATAATTTTACTTGATGTAACCTATTCCAAAAGCATTCCAGCAGTTGTGGAGTTTTGAAACTTATATCAAACAATGTATCACCAGAAGTATGGATCAGGGCACAAATATCTGTAGATAGAAATTGCAGTGATTCTTTAAGCAGTCTTCTGACCACGTACATCCTGTCTGGCTGTTCTTCCAGACCTCCCTTATATTTTAAACAGACAGCATTTTTAATTTTTGTTGGTTCAACCATGTTTGCAAATAGATCAGCCATCTAGAAAGGTCCCCTATGTTTGGAACCCCCAGGGCCACCAGTCCCAACAGGTTGTTCTGTGCCTCTCTTTTGTATGTCTGTGTTATTTTGTCCACCAGCAGGAGGATTTTTAATACTCCCCCAGCACCTTCTTGCCTCCTATCTGAGGGACCCTATGCTTTCTTAAAATCTGGGGGAGCATTTCCTTGTCCTAGAGGTCATTATGGAAATTAATATGTGGCTGATCTGAGAGCAGCTCCTCTTCAGGTAAAATATCCAATCTACCATGTCTGTCCAAGACAAGCTTAAAGCATCCATGCTCTTAGGGGGAAATTTATTTGAGTATCTGTATTATTCAGTTCTGCAGGTATTGTGGAGGCCTGAGTTCCATCCCCATTCATTTCTAATAATACAGCAGCTGCCTCACCTCACACTCAAGATAGTCATATTTGCCCCAACTGCTTGTATACCAGGATGCTCTATTTCTTCCATTATGGTATGTACAAGGTCTGTCACAGAATCACTACCTGCAGAAGACTTGGAAGTAGCAGTTGACAGAAAAATATTGGTAGTAGAATCCTCTCTTACTGACTGTTGTCAGTGTCTCATTCATTGTGGCTGACAGTGTTAGCGACCCTGTCAGAGGCAACTGAATATGGTGTGATGATAATTTCCCAGTTGTCACATCCACTCAAGCTAAAGTCAAGGAATGGCCTTTTAATTCCTTCCAAGCACTATCTTCAGACCATGGGACTACCACCCATTTTCCTCCATCAGGGGATTGTTTCTAACTGGGATCCTAGCCAGCTCAACACTGAAATCAACAACCTCTGCCCTCAACCCAGAGAGATGCATGCAGATGGGGCTGTGCCTCAGTCTCCAGAATGTCTCCTAGAAAACTACAGCTCCACAACCATTGCACTGCACCACTCCCATGTCTGCTAATATCAGTTACTGCCGTCTGTTTTCCAGATAGTTTGTAATAGCAAGAAGACCTTTTCAGCTAACGTGAAAGGGAGACTCTTTCCTGCAATCTATGGATATGAAATGGATACATGAAGAATAAGATGTTGGAAATGTTGCACTATAGTACCTGCCTCCCACTTTCCTTAGAAACCACTTCTCAGAGACAAAAAAGGAAGACCGCTTTCTCGACAGATGCATGTACTTAATTATTACGCTTACAGTATAAGCTGAGGATTGCATGTAAACATGCAATGAATTTGTGTTCATATTTTTCAGTCTTGCAAAGTTGACCCTATGTGTCTCTATTTAGTCTTGCCACATAACACTAGAGTTTGGATCATGCAAGGGATGTCCTGGATATGCTGTGACTTTAATATCTGCCGTGCATGTTATATTGTAATTTACAGAATATATTGTAGTTTCTTTCACAGTATGCTTTGTTTTATTTGTTTTGTCTAAAACAAAATCAGCAGTGTTTTAAAAAAAGCCTTGATTAAGTGATTCCTCCACATGCATATTCTGGGCTCGATCTCAATCTATGCCACTAGCCCCAAGTCAAGTTATTAGTATACTTATGTCTTCCCCTCCTGGAACCACTGCATTTTCATATACAGTGGTAGCCACAGACATTGCAAGCTATTTCTAGATAGTTCCTGAAATTTCTGAAACGTTTCTCTCTGCTGCCCCTACTGTTTAAATGCAAAAAGCATCAGATATTTCTGGAAATATCACAGAAATTTTGGGAAATAGCTTCCAGTGTCTGTGGCTACTACTGTAGATCATTAGTGATAATTATTAGATTACACTGCATCTAATAGCAAGAAGACTCTTTCAGTTTTATATATTGTGACAGGGTTGAATAAGGCCCTGCCCCATTTGTTATGCAGAAAGGGTTTAAATGCAAGGGCTTTTCTATCCTCTCCTTGTCTGTCTCTTCTCTTTCTGGGTATGCAACCAAATATTTTCATGAGACCTAGGAACTGATCACTTCTACGGTTTCGCGATTCTGCGCCCCTCGCTATATCTCTGCCTTCACTTCCTGTTCTGTCTTTCCTTACCCCTTGCATATCTGCAGTTATAAAAAATATATGTGAATCTCTGTGTAAAACTGCATGTGATACTGGAATCCTTTGTTTAAAATGTATATAGTTATATTGTTGAAATGAAGACAAAAAGCTATTTGGAACTCAAGGGGTTAACCTTAGTGCTGTGTGGAATTTTCAAATTCTGGCAGAACAAAATTCCACAGAATGTTCAAAATTCTCCCGAAATTCTGCCGGAAATTGAATGGCGGAATTCCGTAGTATAAAAAATTGGGAATGATTTTCCGCAGAAAAATCACTGTTCCGTAGAATATTATTCCACGAATCTCATTATTTTCCACGGAAATTGTTCTGGAATAATTTTCCATGGGAAAAAATACTGTTCCATGGAGTATTATTCCACAGATCACAGTAGGCTGAATTCCGCAGTCGAATAAGCAAAATTCCGGCTGGTGAAATTTCACATTCCGCACAGCCCTAGTTAACCTGAGATGCAGTTTTTTAAGCCCTCAACAAGAGGTCAGTTCTGTGACACCATGTACTGTTTTTGCTGCACCTGCAAGAAAAGAAACTGACAAGAACATTCTGTAAACTTACAAGAACATTCTGTGAGAAGCAGGCTGTCTTAACGAGTTCCTAGACAAAGACTTATAAAAAGAGCAGCAACGCTTTTGCTGGAAAGACAAGGAGAGTGAGAGACTGAAAAACTGAAACTTAGAATTAAGCGATACCCTCAGAAGAAGGACTTAGTTTTCTCTGTTTGTACTGCCTTTGTAAATAGTTATACTGAATATTTTTTTATTTTTTATTTTGCTTTTATTGAGAAAAATAAAATACTATTTGTGAATTTTGAAATTGCTCTTGGTTCGTGAGTGACGTGATGCAAGTGCCTGCATAACACCCTGACTGCTCAGCTCTCACCTCCCGTCTCTGTTTTTCAGCTAAATTGTAGTTTGAAAGGTGGAGCAGCAGTTAAATTCGATCCAAGTTTCCTTCCTAAAGTGCTGGAGGGTAAGGAGATCCCCTTTTGGTAGAAAATGGAGAAAGAAATGCGCAGAAATCACAGGAAGCATACTCCGCCTGTCTCTCCTGTCAAGGCCCCAAAGAAAGCCACGGCCTCTCCAAGTGCTGGGGATCTGGAAACCGATTTGGGAGCTACAAAAAATGAGCCACTGATACTGGCGAGATTTCCTGCAGAGTTCAAACCTTTCCGAACAGAACTTCATCTGGTTACTGAAGAATTAAAATCGGTAACCCAGGCACTGGAGGATTTATCCAGATGTACAAGGGATAATGAAGCTAGAATCGCATCTGTTGAAGCCCGTTCAGCTAAACAGGAGCCGGAGTTGGTGGCCATCCATCAGAAATTGTCCAGAATGGAATCAAAAATTGAAGATTTAGAAGGGAGGAGTAGACGTAATAATGTAATTATTATTGATCTACCGGAGAAAGAGGAGGGGCTGACCCTATAGCGTTTGTGCAGAGGCTCCTGCTAAAAGTTGCTGGCCCATTGCCACATGGCTCGAATTATACGATAGAATGAGCCCACCGGGCTCTGAAAGCAATGCCCCCACCGGGCGCCCCCCCCACGCACCTTAATCCTCCGCTTTCTGAACTACCTGGAGAAACAGCACATTCTCCTCAAGATTAAAGAGCTTCAAGAAGTCTCCTGGGAGAACGCCGCTTTGAGGATAACCCAAGATTTACCGTTAACAGTGCAGCAGAAGCATGCAGAATACCACTCCATAGTGGTAAAGTTGATTGCCTCCTCTACCCGATTCCGCCTGTGCTACCCAGCGTGTTTGCAAGTTCTTCTGTCTGGTTCGTGGGTGAATTATGATGACCCACATGCAGCAATGGAGGGCTTAAGGGTTGCACTCCCTGACCTGTTTAAATGAGAGGAAATCTCTTTATCCTGAGGTGGAAGGCCAAGTTCTTGGGGTTGTGGGGCAATAAGCCTCTGAGAAAGGAGTTTCTCCTGGCTAATTGATGAGTGAGGAGTTTTCTCTGCTGGACTGGTGGCTCCGGTATGGGGTTTGGGGCTACGAGCGAAGTCTGAAGCGGCAAGGTTATTTTCATGCGTCCTGCCTGAGATGGAACTGGGTGAAGGTGCTACACAGTGCTCTGAAGGACAGCTTCATCAAGTGTTGGAGATCTTACAAGTGGGAATGGACTGTATATAGCTCTTTTGTAAAGAGCTGTCTTTTACACCCTTCTCAGGACTGACTGCATTTAGCTGTAAAGATTAATAGGCGTATTTAGCCACTAAAGGGCACCAGTTCTCTGTTTTGGTCTGAAACTGTGTAAGTTGTTTTCTTTTTATTGCAGGTTGGACTTCTGCTAGTCGGCTTCCCTGTAGCTTGTAAGGTTTTTTCCTGATACTTTTATCAAGAAGGATAGCTAATTTTCATGCAAGATGGTGCAGGGGCATCAGGGAAGATCTGGGAAAGGTCGCCTTTTTCTCCTGGCTATTTTTTTAGTCTTCAAGAGATGGAGAGCGGAACTCTGTATAGTAATGGGGGTCTCTATATTTCTTTTCATCGGGGATTATTTGGAATGGGCAAATACGGGGCAATTCTGGAGTGAGGTTCACATGGGGATGAAATGACAGAGGGGATCATAGTTTAGTTGTCTGAATTGGAAATATGCACCACGATATGAGAGGAAGGGAGCTTTAGCTGTTTCCTGCTCCCTGGGTTATTTTCTGTTCTTCTTTGGTGCAAGGGTACCGATATGCTATGGCCTAGTTTATGGAAGGCTTAACTGAGTTTTGCTTTTTGTAGGATTCCTTTCCCTCATCAAGAATCTCCCTGCAGGATAGCTAGGGGGTAGTTTTTTTATTTTTTTTTTTGCCTGTGTTTTTGAATAAGGGGCTCAGCTGGAGTTAGATAATGAATTGGTCTGCAGTAAGTGCAGGGATGGGGGGCTGGGCTGAGATCAGGAGGGTAAGTGCATTTGACATCGTGGACCAAAATGTTTTTCAGTTGAGAGGGCGAACACCTCTGGTAGGGTGTTCGGGGGGGTTGGGGCTAAGTATTATTTGGTTGTTTATAAGGGGTCAGAGCGGGGGACTGAATTGTATTGGGGAGAAAGAGTGGGGTAGGGGGAAGGGAAAAGCAGACAGGAGAGTATGGGAACCCATCAGGCAGGAACATTTTTTATGAAGTTTGAAAAGAAGGGGTTGTTAACATTTAGTAAGGTATATATATATATATATATATATATATATATATATATATCCAAAATTTAAATGGGTACTCTATGTGGCTTAATTACGTGGAATGTTAATGCGGCCAGAAACAACACAAAAAGTTACAAGCTGTTGAAACACTTACAAATGCAAAAAGGGAAAATTATTTGTTTACAGGAAACAAATTTGCTCGAATCAGAAACATCTTTGTTTAGGCGACAGAGTATAGGGCAAGTGTTTTTGTCTGGACATAGTACAGCTAGCAAGGGAGTTGCCATCCTGATCACTAGGCAAACCCATTTTCCTGTGAGAAAGTCATTAAAGACTCCTTGGGTCGGTTACTGTTCATTTTGGGTACGTTATATAGATCAAAGGTGATAACTGGCAGTATCTATGGCCCAAACATGGATACGCCAAGTTTTTTTGTAGATCTTTTAAAGATCTTGTCCCCATTTGTCCACATCCCGATGTTTTTAGGGGGAGATTGGAACTTACCATTTGACTCAGAATTGGACAAAGACAGTAAAAGAAGATGTGGGCTAACACCCGCTCAAAGAGCCTTAAGGGAATTGGTTGATAGTGTTGGTTTATGCGATCCATGGAGGGTTCTTTATCACTCACATAGGGAATACACATTCATTTCGGCTGTGCATGGATCCAGATCTAGGAGTGATTATTTTCTGATTAGTCAATCAGCCCTCCCGGGTCTCTCACAGTGTTCTGTACTGCCTGGGATAATCTCAGACCACTCGATGGTCCTCTGTTCAATAAATCTATCCCATAATCTTCCTAGGCAAATGAACTGGAAACTGAACAATCAGTTATTACACTCCCCGGTAATCAAAAATAGCATCATTCATATGATAGAGCAATATGAAGGGGTAAATTTAGATTCAACAGGTAAAGGGGATATGGAATGGAGTGCGCTTAAATGTGTTCTAAGGGGTAAATTTATCAGATTGGCGGCAGAAAGAAAAAAAAAGGGAGAATAAAGCTATGACTTTACTTAGGCAAATCATGGAAATAGAGTGTACCCTCTCCAGGACCACCCCCGCTGTTATTAGAGAGAGGCTAAAAAGCTTAAGAAACCAATACAGTGACCTCTTGAGGGAGAAAGCTGAATATGCTCTTCTAAAGACAAAAGCTTGGTACTTGGATCACGGCGAAAAGGCAGGACACCTGCTGGCAATGAGATTAAAAGGGGAAGAGTCTGCCAGGATTATTAAGAGTATTACTTCCCTGTCAGATGGGGAGATCAAAACTCACCCAAAGGAAACTGTCCAGGAGTTTGAAAATTATTACAGGGAGCTGTATAGCCCGATGAGTTCTAGACCCTTGAAGGAGGAGGTGGAAATATATCTTTCCTCTTGTCCACTCCCTTCGTTGCCACCTGAGTTGGGAGGGGAGTTGTCCCATCCCATTTCAGAGGAAGAGATTGCCACAATAATAAATTTGCTTACCCTTGATAAATCCCCAGGCCCTGATGGGTTCTCCCCTAATTTTTACAAATGCTTTGCCACACAGTTAGACCCTGGGTTAAAAAGGTTATTTCAATGTATTTTGAACTCTGAGAAGGTGGACAAGCACTTATTTGCGGCCCTCATTATTGTTATCCCTAAAGAAGGTAAGGAGCCAGATAAAGTGTCCAGTTATAGGCCTATCTCATTATTAAACTACGATGTTAAGATTTTAGCAAAAATCTTGGTGAATCATTTAGACAAAGCAATGCCCCTACTCATTCATAGTGACCAGGTAGGTTTCATGGTGGGCAGAACGGCCTCTGACCACCTACGCAAACTGGCTAACGTCTTCTCTGCATCCAGGGATCATTGCTTGCCTTCCGAGTTGGTCTCGATAGACGCAGAGAAGGCATTTGACAGGGTGGATTGGCAGTTTTTATTTCTGACCATGGTGAAATTCGGTCTCCCCCTTCCCTTTATTAAGAGTGTCTTCTCCCTGTATAGTCAACCGAGCACACAGATCTACTGTAATGGGGTCTTTTCTTCAATATTTCCCCTGTGCTCAGGAACTAGATAGGGATGTCCCTTATCACCCCTTCTTTTCAATCTTTACCTGGAACCTCTTCTGACAAAAATAAGGCAGGATCATAAGGTTCAAGGTGTCAAACTAGGTACCCATGAGTTCAAACTTTCTGCCTATACAGATGACATTCTTCTCCATTTAACTCACCCCTCTGCCACTATACCCATGGTCATGGGGCTTATAGAGGAGTTTAGCAGGTTTTCCAACTACAAAATAAATAGAGAGAAAACCCTGGTGTTCCCGCTGAACTCTAAATTATTTAAGTCGGAAATCACTGCGTTGGGCTTACAATGGAGCCCGCATAGGCTCAAATATTTAGGAGTAATATTGGCCCAGAGTGACTCCAAGATGGTGCAGCTGAACTTAGATTTGATTAGGAATGCCATTCAACAAGACCTTACAAGGTGGGCCAAACTCCCGATATCTTTATGGGGCAGGGTGAGTTTAACGAAAATGAATGTGTTGCCTAGGGTACTGTATCCTCTAACCATGCTGAACTCCTGGCTGCCATTAAGGTGGTTTAAAAACTTGCATGCAATAATATCAGCCTTCATCTGGCAAGGGAAAACCCTACGCAGAGCCTATTATAGAATGGCCACCACCAGAAAAAAAGGCTGGGTTACAATTACCACATATAGGATTATGTCATTGAGCAAGTAATGCCAGTAAGTACCTAAAGTGGATGGTAACACCCACAGAGCATTGCTCACCCTCTTATGTCCCCTCATGGGTCAAATTAGAAGTGGATTTAATAAGGGAATCTGGTATTGATCCGATTGCCCTTCTTTACACTTCACCAAAGTCCTTCCCCACTGACTTATTTCCCACCCCAATAAAAAACTCTTTAAGAATTCATGCATAGTTATGCTCATTCTTAAAATATTCCCCCAGCAAGGATAGGCACCAGCCTCTGTGCCGGAATCTGAATTTAAAAATTGGGGGGAAAATGATTCAGGACTCTTGGCTTCCTGAGATAAAGAGCTTTAGGGTATCAGACCTCTTTCAGGAGGGGGAGTGCCTTTCAGTCGCGGATTTAATCAATAAATATCATATGGCCCCTAGTCAAATTTTTAAAGTTTTTCAGCTCAGACACTTAATGGTGCAATCCCTTCAAAAGTTTGGCGGGTCTCGGCCATGCGATGGTCTATTTGAAACCCTCACCTGGACTGTATGGGAGCCACATGTAGTTTCCAGATTCTACAACTGTCTATTCAGTCAAGCATATCAGTATCTTGACGGTATCCCCCGTTACTGGAACACTATTTTGGGGGGGACCAGTGAGGGATTGGGATATAATTTGGCAGCATACCTATAGGTATATAACTCAAGATAGACTGAGAATTATGCAATTTCAATTTTTAAATAATATGTTTTGGACCCCATCAAAATTGCATAAGATCGGCCGTATTCCTGATTCAAAATGTAACCATTGTCACCATCAGAAAGGGACATTACTCCACATCTTTTGGGAATGTCCCAGGGTTAAATCCCTGAGGGACACAATTAAGGAAAGAGCAGACCCACTGTTGGGACTCGAACTTCTCTTCAGCCCTGAGGTTTGCCTATTGGGGGATTACTCCAGGGTTAAGGTAAAAGTCAGAAGGTATTATATGGCTATTATATCAGCATCACTAAAAAAAGTAGTACTGAAACATTGGGCGGACAGTACCTCAATTTTCTACACAGAGTGATTACAGGAGTTGCTTTTTAATTTGAACATGGAGAAATTCAGTGCGAATAGAAGCAGTTGTTTGCCGAGGTACCACAAGGTATTGGAAAAACGACATGAGTTGTACTTACTCCAGACAGGTGCTTATTCTTCATGAGTACAAGTCTAAACTGGATGGTGTTTCAACGTTATGTACTTTGTTATATTGTACTGTCTGCTTGGGGAGGGGATGGGGGAGGGCGGGAAGGAAGGGGAACAAGAAGCATCTGTACAGTGTTTCTGGGCATGTTCATAATGATATCAGAGTGTATTGCATGCTGGAGTGTTGTATGCACTTGCAACTTGCTCTGTATTGGGGAAAAAGTTGAATAAACTTGAATTTCAAAAAGAAATTGCTCCTGGTTCTCCTATGCTTCCTGACATGTGCTTCGATGAGATATATATGTAATAGATAACCCACTCTTAGATGTGTGGTAGCACTCTGATATTTGCATGCCTTGGTGTGCATCAACCACCCAAGGCATGCGTATATCAGAGTGCAACCGCACAATGTAGAGTGGGTTATCTATCTTATAAAATGGCAAAATTGTTTTGAAAGGGGGGAAAAGTGCAGGTGTGTGGTCGTGCTCTGATATACGCACGGTCACATAATGTATTTTATACAATCAGAACACTTGATTTGGAGACTATCATCATCTTCATTATATATATGTAATGCAGTTGTCACCCTCAAATAGACCACCAAAAAGAAAAATGGAAAAAGAAATAGAGGTTTTAATTTTTCATTATTTTGGAGCACTCCTCTTTTTTTAATGTTCATTTGTGATCACTGGAACTTACAAAGCAATATTCCTTCTTTATAACAATGTACCACGGGGGGGGGGGTTATTCCACAGTATTTTTGGATTAGAGCAATTAGTGAGGCCCTGGAACAGAGTCCAAACGCAAACCATTACATATCATTTTGAAAAGAAAGTTTGTGAAAGCAGCTTAAAGGTATTTTGTCCCTAAAATGACACTGTCATTCTTTATGATATACAGTACATGGCTACTACTGCAGAGAACCACCAGTGTAATATGTTACAGGTCATTTAGTTTCTTAAAGCAGTAGTTCATGTTACAGTGAAATGTCTCTACATATTGTTGTTCCATTTGACATTGCCCTTTTATTCTGTATTGCAAATTGCCCGTTTCCCCGATTTTACAGATAAAGAAATATGAAAACTGCAAGAAGAAGAAGTCATTACAGTCAACACAATCTGCCCTATAAAGTGATACATGCCCTCCTTGGGGAGATCATGACCAAATTCTCCCCTACCAGACATCCGGTTCTCTTGACCAGTCATTTATGTCTATCCCACCTTTTCTTAAAGCTCTTCACAGTTTTATCCCTAACCAAAGTGACCAGAGGAGAGCCATCAATGCACATTCTATCCTTCTTCTCTGGCTAGCCCCCATGCAACTCTGGTCCATTCCTGAATCCAGATCACCAGCATGGTGTAGGGTGCCTCAGCCCATTGTGCCACTAGACCAGCCTATGTTGATTCTTTCAGGTTGTTTGGCACCCCCAGATCCCTTTCCTCCTTAGTCACAGTAATTTTCAATGCCCCCCCCCCAGCTTGTACTCTGCTCCTGGGTTTTTGTTTTCCTAAGCATGACCTTGTACTTTTTGGTACTTGGGCCCTGCTGCCAGATTTTAGACCACATTTTAAGCTTCTTCAGGTATTCTCTCAATTCTCACAGTCAGTCTTGCTACAGAGCATCATGCCATCAACAAAAGGGCAGATTTTCCCCTCAGTTGCCTTCCCTTATGTCACTAATGAAAATGTTAAAAAGTGCCAGCCCCATTCTGACCCCTGTGAAACCCCCTAGTTACTTCCCTCACACCCAAGAATTCCCTGTTAATCATTACCCTGTGTCCTTCTCCTGCCAGCTCTCTGCCCAAATTGCCAGTCTTCCCCCACCCTGATATCCCCTCAGTTTCTTGATCAGCCTCTTCTAAGGGACAGAGATGAATGCCTTACATAAGTCAAGATACAGTATGCCAACTACCTGACCTTTGCCAATCACTCTCATTGCCCAGTCAAAATGTGTCTGCACCTTCTTCCATCCTAACTACATAGTATAAGACCTACTGTAGCAAGAAAGGAACAAGCATTTGTCAATGCCAAAAGTTTGTTGTGTGCACTGGTGCCATTTTGGGGGGGGGGGAGTTACAAGCTGATATTGGCAAATTTCAACACGGGTTCATAACTTCATTGTTGTTTAATATTTTTATACCACATTTTCAACATAGCTGTCTTATTACACCATGTCATGAAGAAAGGAAGAGTACAATTTCAACTCCTGTTCAAAAGGTAATTTCACGCAGCGGCTGTGAAACCACCTTTCAGGATGAAAAAAAAAAACATTTTGCCCAGGATCTGGAAAATGGCTGCTGTCACATTCTTAAGGTATGGTGAAGAAATGGCTATGGTGAAAATTTGAAGTCAAAATATTGAAAAGTACCAAAGGTACGAGCCTGTGTTTGCTAATTTAAGTGCATGTTTGTAACTTTGTTGTTTGTTAATATTTTCACACCAAATTTTCAATGTAGCATTCTTATGACCCCATCTCATGAAAAGTGCCACTGTCAATTTGTTCACTCATTCTGAAAGGTGATTTTGCAGAGCCACCATGCCATTCTGCGCCACAGGTGCGAAAACATGTTTCAGGCAGGATATGAAAAATGAAAGCAACACTGTTCACAATGAGGAATGAAATAATGGCAATGTTGAAAATCTGGAGTGAAAATATTAACAACTGGTGAAGTTAGGAGCATGCATATAAATTGTGCAATGCACACTTGTAGCGCATTCATTTTTTAGAATTTTTTCACCAAATTTACAACATGGGCTTTTTGGAACCCCACCTCATGAATAGTGGCACAGTTGTTTCATTAATCAGTCCTGAAATGTGACCGCAAAACCATCTTTTGGGATCGAGTAATGAAATGACAGTGACAATGTTCGGGAGGTGGGGTCCCAAGAACCCCATGTTGAAAATTTGGGGCCAAAATTCCTAAAAATTGCTGAGATATCAACCTAAGTTGAAAACTCCCCCATTGATTCCTATTATTTGGCTTACCTCGAAATCTTCACTTTGCCGGTCGGCTTTGAAGAGTGCAGACGTGTCCCAGTCCACAGAAGATCCATGCTCCCAACCTCCAGAGGTAATTATGGGTGGGGGTGTGTGGGGAGGTGGGTGTGCAGTGGGAGGGTCGGGATGGGGAGACAACGATGAACCATTTTCTTTTTTGCAGGTCTAAACAAATGAAGACATTGGGGACGGTTTTCTTTTTTTAACAGGAAACAATGTTGTGCACATTTCTGGACACTGGGAGTGGGCTCCCCATTGTCCTGTGTCCAGGAGGATGGGGAATGTAGGGTGTGGGGAGGACAATAGTAGCAGTGGGAGGGAGCGGGAGGGAGTGATTTGCTGGGGAGGTCGAACTGAACGGAGGGTGCGGGGAGGAAAGCAGGAGTGGGAGGGAGAGGAAGGGATTGATTTGCTGGGGGGGCTCAAACAGGAACAGAGGCAGCAGGGAGGATAGCAGCAGTGGGAAGGAGTGATTTGCTGGCAGAGCACAGAGGAATGGAGGGTACAGGGAGGACAGGAGCAATGGGAGGGAGCGGGAGGGACTGATTTAATTTCATTGTGCTTTAAAACAGTTAAGAAATCTTTATTACCGTGTCCACCTGGTGCCCGATCGCTTCTCATGGCTGGGCTGCAATCCTTCCCCAGAATCCTTCACTTTCTGCAGTCTATGCAGTCTTGCTAGCTCCTGAAAAGTGTACCAGTGTGTCTAAAACCTGTACAGTAAACATAAGGACAGTCAGGGCTGAGAACCATGGAAACAACATCGCAAGGAGGTATTTACAGTAGATAGACAGTATTGTTGTAAGTCAAAAGTGAAAGAGCACACAGTAATGTAACCTTATTTTTTATTTAAAATCACTGTCTGCTGACACATATGGCACACAGTGATGCAGTAAGGCAGGTGTTCTGATAGCTTAGGGTTGGACCTATATGTGCCTTGCTCATAGGAGTTACTGTAGTTAAGGTGTTCGGTTAATTACTTAAATTTAGAAATGAACTCTGGGGTGTTTATGGTGGCTACTTTCAACTTTTAAACTGTTTAGGTTGTATCTTTCTGTTGTTGTTGTCAAATAACATTTCATGAAAGATGCTGGGAAAGATGTCATCCGTGGGGGGGGGGTCTGCCTTCCTGAACAAAGCTGAAATATCTTTGTGTACTAGTTGGAATTTACCAGTCTGAATGCCTGAGCAAAACTCCTCTTACAGCCTTACTGGATGAGGTAAACATACCTTTTATGGCCCTGATAGGACAGTCAATGCAATGCCATTAAGATGTGCCTGTCTGGCCTGTTGATGTCTTTCCACTGTTGCGATACACTCTAAAAAATACATGAAGATGTATTTCATTACGCGCATATTGCTACACTGAAGTGATCATGCTGTAATTGATGCGTGCAATTGACGTGAGACTGATTTGCTTTTGAACACAGGCTCAGCACGTTCACATGTCAGCTGTTGCCACTGTAAGTGTTATGGCACTGTGAACATGCAACCAGGAAGAAAATGTAGCAGGGCTGTTTACACATCCAAGGACAGAGCCGCGCCACTATTGGCTCAGCCCTGTCCTCTGAAACTCCACCCCAGAAACAGAAAGTGAGTCATCATCAGTCTGCCTACCGACTCACCTGCCGCAGACCTGCCCCTTGAACAGCACACTCTAGTGCACGCATCCCGCCCCACACACACCTCATTATAGCAATTCTCATATCAATAAGTTTTCCTGCACAAGCGCACAATGAACTTAAAAAGGGCACTTCTGTGAAGCAGGAAATGGTCTTGTTAGGCCTTACCAATTTCTATATTAACTACCTAGTATAAGCCCTACTACAGCAAGGAGGATTAAAGTGTTCTGGTGTGAAGCAGGGGATGGTCTTTCCAGGTCTTTGCCTATATCCTTCCTAACTACCTAGTACAAGACCCTCATAACACAAATTCATGCTGTCTACATCCTGCAGCCCATTCCTATTAGGAACTCTACCAGCCTTTCTTTGATTATTGTTTCAGTAGTTTTCTGGCTATTGACATCAAATGTAACAGCCTGTAGTTCCCTGGCTTATCCTTTGCACCCCTTTTGTGCAGGGTACACATCCGGTGTTCTCCATGCCATCTATTCTATACCTCGCTATTCTCTAAAGATCAACTGAAGGGGTATATTAAAGGAGCAGCCAGTACCTGGGCTATTTCTTGCAATGCCTTAGTGTGCAGTCTGTCTGACCCTGGAAATGTGTTTACTTTCAGGGCCTCAGGCCACTTTAGCACCATGTCCATTATAATTGGTTCCCAACACAGTTCTGGACCTCGTGGTCCAGTGCTAACCTTACCCTGTGGTAGTGTCCCCTCCATTTCCCTGATCTAGCAAAAGATGGCCTTGCCCCCTTCCTTAATTTCTTCCATTATCCTCAACTCCATTTCCCTTTAGCCTTCCTAACCACCTTGTTGGCTTCATTCAGTTTTACAAGGTATGCGTTCCTATCCCATTCCCTCTAACTGACTCACTTTAAGTCTTCTCAAAGCCTCCCTTTTCTCTCTCACTGCACTCTCCCTCTCCCTTGTGAATAAGGTCAGTTTTCTGTATCTTTTTCCCTACCTGCTTCAAGCAAGAGTTTGTGGTCTCCTGCAGGCTCTTCTTGATGATGGCACATTTCCTTTTTTACCCTGCCCATCCCCATTAATCCTTCTGAGCTGCCTTTCAGTTTCCCCTCACTTCCTCAAAATTAGCCCTTCTAAAATCTAGGACCCAAGATTTGAAATGTGTATGTCCTTTACCAAGCTCAATAGCCAACCATAACCATAGTTGGTCGCTAGTACCTAATGGTTCCCTTGTTCTAATGTCCCTGACATAGTTGCTATTGGTCAGCACTAGGTCCAGGCTCACTTTTTCACTCATTGGCTTCCGGAACCCCTGGACTAGGAAGACATCTCAGAATGCATCCCGGAGTGTCTGACTTCTGATGGAGTTTCTCAGGATGCTCCAGTCTACATCAGAGATGTAGAAGTCATCTGTGATCACCACATCCCCTTGTGCTGTTGTCCTTCTGATTGCCCCTTCAAGTTCCTTACTCACCCCTTCCTTTTGATTTGGGTGCCTGTAGAAAACTCCTAATTTCACCTTCCTGCCTCTTTTTAATTCCAGCTGTACCCTCAGTGTCTGTCTGTGTCCTCTCAATCACTATTATATCCGTTGTGACCTTGATGCCCTCTGTCACATGCAGTATAGGGCCACCCTTTTCCCCAGCCTGCAGGCCTGGACCTTCCCAAAGTTTGAGCATCATGGTATTGTGAAGTTCAGTCATGGTCTGGAGTTGCAAATGTTTCCGTATGGCCATTAAATCCAGTTGGTCTTCTTCAACCAATGCCTGAATATCACCCACTGTTTGCCCAGGATCCTGGCATTGACACTTTTGGTTTTCTATGGAGTCACTTGCCTTTTGCATTTGTTTTAGGCTCGCGCTTTCCTATATGCTGACCTTTGTTTCATTAGGGCCTTGTTCCTTGATGGTATATTTTGACAACCTTGCTATTTTTGTAACACTACAATCTTTATCCCTTAGCCTACCTCCTTCTACTTCTCTGCCTGTTGCGTGAGTATTATGCTGGGGGAGGTGCTGTTACGCCTTTCTGTGAACCTTTGGGTCCTGTCCTGACCCCTGTGACATCCTCCCACCAGTATACAGTGGTATAAATTCTTACTGAAATATCTCCAGTTCCCTCCCAGGGCCCTCAGTTCTACTTCCACTTAGATGTACAGTAGGTGGTCTGATACATATAATGACTTATCCTACCAAAGGATTCCCCAGTCCCTCACAAGCCTGTAACTCTGCACAGTGCACCACAGGCTGAAATTTTCCATCTGTTCCTCTTTAGTCTGACTTGCACATGGCAACAGTAACATTTCTGAAAAAGGCTATCAAGGCTATCATCTCTGAGCTTCCCCTCAGCATCCTGAATTTATTCCAGCACTCTGAATTTATCCTGTACCACCTCTAATCTGTATCCCTCTAGATCATTGGTTTCACATGGATCACAAAGTTTGGTTTCCCAGTACTCCCATCTTCCCCTCTGGGCAGGGTCTGTAGCCTAGGTGTGATCTTCTCTAGAATAAATCCTGGAAGACAGAATACATTCCTTCTGCCAGGCTGAGGGCTCTCAACGAGCCTCCCTGTCCTCCTAACAACTACAGTAAGTTCTCCAGCACTTAAATTCACTTTGTAATCTTTCCCCCCTTTTCTGTCAACCCCCTCTGCAGGCCACTCCTGTGTAGACTGGGCTGCACTGCTAGGCTCCTTCAGCAAGAACTTATCTAAATCCCTGGGCTTGGTGTCTGGTCCATGTTATTAGTCTGGAGCCTATGGAAAGCAACTCTTGCCAATGACTCCAGAGGATAAGGGTTCATAGGCAGCACACTCAGGATCTGGGATTGTCCCTCTCTCAGACACCCTCCTTTGCCTCCCCACCATACACCATCCCATGCCTGAAGCCATCTATGGGCTCTAGGAAAGGTGTCCAGCCTCTGGGGCCCAGAAAGTAGGAGTACCTCTCAGTGGTGAGCTCAGGCCTGATTTGGTTAAATTCTGTCATTAGGAACACCAGCCTACTATAAGTAGGCACCACTCATCTTCCGGAGCACCCTTCGAATACAGTCATACCACATCCCATACAGATTACTACCTCCACTCCACTCTCATGCCTGCCAAAACATTGATATCTGATGTGTGAGGGCTGTATTACCTTTATTAGAGTGTGACCAGAGTGGGTTTTCCTGTTAATTTGGTCATAATGCTACAATATAGGTTCACTCCAGATAGGGACTGTAGACTAGCTTGGAATTTCTCATAGGCCTTGTACTTTTACTATAGTATAGGCCTACCCAGATAGGGAGTTTAGATTAGTTTGGATTTACCTGCAGACCTGGTTATTGTATCAGTGTCTCTGTTGTGATATCCTGTCCCATCCTATGCCTAGATAGTATTGCACTGGTGGACAACAAGACTAACTCCAAGCTACAGAAGCAAGCTTTAACATTGTGAACACAAATAAAGTGCAAGAATCAACATCAGTGGTATTAAAAGTAAGCATAATGGAGTATTTTACAGCTGGTTAAGGTTGATAGCAACCTAAAACCAGTTTCTATCAAACTCCATAATACTGAACATGTTTATGATGTCAGAAACTTATTACGTAGCTCACCCCATAAGCCATTCTCCAATGCTTACCAAAACTGCTCTTTTCTTAGACGAGTAATGATCTATAATAAAGTAATGGACATCAGTGTTGTTCTTAATTGTTTTTATTGGCCCTGGATGTGTGTGATACTTTATTAACCTCTCAAGGTTTGCTGTCCTCGTTTATACTTGTCTTTCACACTTCAGGGTGCAAAACCAATCTTGTAACACAATGCCATCCATGCATTATTGCATAAACAGTATGAACCATTTTTGTAACTTGATTTTCTGCTGTAAACCATTAATGCAGATTACAGTATGTTTTACTTCTGTTGTAAGTTTAGATTAATTGCTAACATCATGTGTGCCATTAGAGAAATAACATTTATAGTTTTCACTTGCTGAGAAAGATTAAAAAATCAAGTGATGCTTTAAAAATGTGGTACTCTATTTGAGAGACTATTACAGAAAAAAACAGCACTGTATAATCTGGAGTTACTGACCCTCAGGCAACAAGATGTAAGTAACTGAGACTGTGAATCCCACCATTCCATCATTCTATATTCAAGTAGTGTAATTTCATTTTTGATAAATAGGAAGTGTTCCTGTTTGCTGGAATAAAGTGGTGGATTTGTGAAACAGATGTCCTTCTTATGTAGAAAAGGTAGCCCATTATAAGAACTCCTGATATAACAATTCTTTTTTAAATCTTCATTTCTATACATCCTGTTGTTTTGCCCTGAAAAAAGAACATTCCCCTCAGCTATAGAAACATTCTGCTTATAAGAACAGTCTTGGGGCCACATGTTTGAAAGTGCTCTTCTACCAGCCTATGCCATTTTACCTTTAAGACTTGGGACAGGTGAACCGATTTTGACTACTCCATCACCTCCCCTCTCATCCAAGTCAAATTCTTGGAGATCCAAGCCACTCCTCATCAGAAACATAACCTCAAAGTCAGGCCACTGAGGGGTGAGCTGTACACTATTGTGGATCACTTATGTGATTTCAGCCAAACAGTGGACAGAGCCACTGTATCTCTTATCCTGTGTGTAGAGGTCTCCAGTGCAGGAACATTGGGAGTGGACCATTCAATATCAAAGCCCGGGGGGGGGTGGGCTTTATTTATAAAAATTGAATGGGGCTTCTGCAGGGTGTCTCTTATGATATGAGACTCCTCTTGTGAGGTTTGGACAGTCAGAACAGCTCTACTTTGTGGTCCTCTCACCCAAACTTCAGGCCTGGAGTCTGTTATGCCATAAGAGACACCCAGTGGAGACATTACTGACTTACAACATTTGATGAGGTCAGATTCAGATTTGGACCCTCAACAAGATGGGCCCACTCAAATTGTCCTGGATCTTCTGGATCCAATTCCAAGAGAGATCCAGCTTGGAATTTGAACTGCTACACATCTGCCCCACCCACCCCTAAAAAACACTCAACTAGGAATTAATCACTAAATTCAGGTGAGCTGATTTCATGCATATGCTCTCAGTAACAAAGAATGGAATTCATTCTAATTAAACTTTGGGGGTAGGTTGCTGAATTGAGTTCTGCTGATACCAGTTATGATTTGTTTTTAGTTAATGGTGACCAGAGTCCTTCATTCAGCTCAGTTCCTAAAGTGGAAAATCATAAAACTGCATGGTTTGCTGAAAGCCCCAATAACAGTGGCTGTCTCATTTCATCACATTGTCTACTATCTGACAGTCAGTGGCATAATGAAAATGTCAGATTTGTGAGAACAACACAAAGGTGCATGGATTCTGTGTTTAATCTAAGATAATTCAAATGTACAGTGCAGTTTACTAATTGCAAAAAAAAGTAATTTTGGTGATCTTAGGGAATGCCCTACATATGTTTCTAAAAAATAGCTGCATCATAGAAAAACACAGATCCCTATTTTCATTATGGCTTTACTTTTCTCAGACTGTGCTATGGTCACCCTATAGTGCTAGAACTGCTAATTGTTAATACAAGTGGAAAATGTCCATCTTTATAAAATGGGTAGCTAACATACAGAGTTATGATTGGCTGAGACCCATCACATGACTGCACTGGGCTTTTGCTTAATGTATTATCACAGGTTTTCATTTCTTTTTAAATAGTTTCTTTGTTCAGTGACTCACTTTGTAAGAGTAATAACATACCCCAAGGGATCATTAAGCTAAAATTGCTGCACACCCCAGATGGTTACAGACACAAAACCTGCAGTCTTAAGCCTCACAGTGCACTGGAGGCATGCTGTGATAGAGCTTAATGCACACCCTGTCACATGCTATTGCCTAAGTGTTACATGTATTGAAAGCAGAAACGTAAGTGATATCATTGCAAACAAACTCTGGTAAAAGCCAATATGGCTGCAAAATAATTTTATTGTCTCCACTGACCCTACCTTGATGTCTGGCTTCCTCACCTGCATCTCACCTCCTTGGCACTCAATGCCACCTTTCTCTCAATGCCACCCTTCTAGTTTAAAGGATACAGGATTAGTGAAGATGGCAGTACACACAAAGTTAAACAATTATATATATTTTTTTATTTTGACCCCAAATTTTCAAGATACTTGTTGTATAACTTGCTTTATAATAATGATATGTACCATTTACAGAACATTGACTGAAATGTCATTTTGCACCGAAGTGCAGACATACATCTTTTCCAGGATTTAAAAAAAAACTCGTCACACTTATTGTTTGTTTTTATTTTGATGATTAGTTAAGATACGCTGAACCAATGGCACCTTTTACAGGTACTACCCAGTGTACAATAGTACAACATGCAACAATGTAAATATCAGACAGATGAGTTACTATGTGAACAGGTAATACAGTACAAACAGTAGTTAAGCATGGCTGTGACACAAAACAGGATTTAGGTATAGGCATATATAGTACAATGACCAACTGAAATAAGAATTCTCAGCACATAGATAAGGTGGCAGTAGTAATAACTATGGAATTCAGACAGAACACACGCAGTCAATCTGTGTTAAGACATGATTTTCTAGTTCTTTAGAAAATGAGGCAAAGGTAGTCAGTGTTATGGTTAGGACAGGATAGTGTTCCATATAGAGGGCACAAAACTAAATGATTTTGGCCCATGCATGTAGACATGCATGGAACAGATCAGTAAAGAGTATGGGTTGATCCTGAATTGAAATTCAGTGCAACTGGTTGAAGCAGGCATGCCAGGCGCACAGGCTGTTCATAGGCAGTAACAGAGCTAGTAGACTTTTGTCCATATTGCTAGCCACAGATTTAACCATACCCCATAATGTTCTTTTAATAATAATTATCTAATTTTACTTTGAATTCATTTACAGTGTTGCTACTAAGTACTTCTAATGGAAGTGAGTTCTGTAGTGCAATCACTTTTTTTGAAAGCCATTTTGTCTTTTATAAGTATGATATTATCACCCAAAAGCTGCAGAGGATGGGCTCGTGAATTGTGCATTTGATCTCTGAATTCCATTCCCAACAATTCCCATAGGTCGTCATTAGAAATATATTTGAAAAGCTTGTCTAACAGTTTGATGCCAGAGCCATCTTGGACTTCATTTCAAGTAGGCAATCCTAAACGTTCTAGGATTGAGCAGTAATGTACTTGTTGTCATGTTGACCAACAAATTTTGAAATTTTATGGTTTAGAACTTTTTAGCATCAATATTGACTTTAGGTGCTACATCAACAACCAAGGAGCCATAGCCTAATAAGGAAAGCAAATGATGTCTTGCAATACTTAACCTGGCATCACGTCCACATTTTTTTTTTGGTAGAGCTGACCTAGTTTTGATGGACTTTGCATGTTAGGTTTTTAATATGGGCCAAAAGTCAGGTTTGAGTCTATATGAACACCAAGGTATTTAAAAACATTAACCGCCTCAAGTGGTTCACCCCTCTAAGTTGATACTGATAATTTATTGGTATTAGTTCTAGTTTTTGAGGCTGACCCCAATAACAGTGTTTGTGTTTTTGTTACATTAATGATCATTCTATTTTCCTCAAAACACCTGTACAGAGAGTTTAGTTCATTGTACAAGTTTTGTATTGATGACCAAACTCTAATTTACCTGGGTAAATAGTATTGCATTGTCTGCATAAAGAAGCATACTATTTATTTATTTGGATTTTGTTGACCAGGAAAGAAGGACTAGACAATTCTGCCTATTTTCAGCTGTATTATGGGGGAAGGGAATACAGATGTCAACTGACATTTAACCAGATTAAGCTGTTGGTGGTACTTTTTTTTTGTTCAGTGAATGGGGTAAATTTGGCCAGGACACCAGAGAAATTCCCCCTACACTCCTGTAGGGGTATCCATGCTGGTGGGCTGACTGTTGGTCAGCTCCATCTCAGTGTAGACTGAGATGGAAGAGGACGTGTACACTGCTGGGGAGTTGGTCTCCATGCCAGCTTTGGGAGTTACAGAGACCGAGGAGTTTTTCGATGCGATGGGGCTCCCAAGCAGGCAGCATCTATGGAAAAAAATACTTGGATGGACCAGAATGAAACATCGGAGAAAACTGCAACTGCAGAAACTGAGGTATACAGTACAAAAAACAGTCAATTAAGACACTTACTGAGCTGCTAAGAATTAAAGAAGAAAAGTTTTTAAGGAAAAACAAAAGCTGAGTGCAGCCCTAACTGATATCCAAACAGCCGTCTTTGTGGAGGAGTGCCCTAGCAACCAAGCGGCAGCTGGCAGGAGTTGCCTGGAAACAGCAGCAGAGCAAACAGTGACTGAAAAACCAGCTTTAAGCTTAAAAACTGTATTCCAGACAGACCTTAATAGCCAGGACAAAGCTACAGTACTATTTTCTCCTTTTCTGCATGGATGGAAACGTCTGAAGAGAGAGTTTGGGAAAAAAGTGATCTCACCGAAAATGTCTCAGGCAGAACAAGTAGACGTTAACTTGGAACCTTGGTCAGTAGACCATTCGCTGAAAGTGGCAGGATGAGTGAGATCTCCAACATCGGGACAATGGATATCAGGCTTCACTCCAATAAAGATAGCAGTGGTAAGCTTGGCAAATAATCAACTAAGCACTGTAGAAACAGCTATTATCTTAATATTTGTGAATGCAACAGTAAATGATACAAATGAAGTAAATACAGAAAATACAGCAGCACCAGAGGTACCGCAAGAACTTTCCCTCACACAAAATCCAACTCTGAATCCTAACATTACTGAACAGGAGCAAGCGGATTGTGCTACTGAGCATAGACCTGAAGACACAGCTAGCAAACATTTGGAGATATCAGATGCTAATGACACTTCCTCTAAACATGCAGGAAAAACTATGCTAGAACTAGCCGGCCAGAAGATAGACAGCATTCTCAGCCTTATGCCTCCTTCTTTCAACAGCCAGTGTATCTGGCTAGAGACATACAGTAATGTTGTCAGCCTAATCTATAAAGGAGGACTAGAAGTGTTTCCTAACAGGGCATGTGGGGCATACTTTGTTAAAAGAAAGTTTAAAGTTTCATGCAACAGAACCGTATGCTCTTATCAATGTTTCTGGGGAACACTCCTTTGATATCAGTTTTAAATTAAACAGCAGTTTAGAGCAATTCTGGGTTAGATATAATAAGGTCAAAAATTCTGCTTTATGGATTCCCTTTAATGTTATCACACTAACTAAGCCAGCACAGAAGACAGTTACAGTTTTATTTCGTAATGAGGGAGTCAGTGTTATGGATCTTCTTTTCTGGTTGAAACAAAGATGCACTGTGGTGGGCCATCCGGAGGCCATCTTTGATTCAGAAAATATTTGGACAGGAGGCTGGAGGGTTAGAGTTATCTTACGGACAGCAGATGGTGAACTGCAATATCTTCCAAATCCCTTTTTTAGGAGGAGACAGAGGGGTACTATTCTACCCAGGACAGCTGAAAACCTGTTACAAATGTGGGGCTCCAGTACACGTTAGTAATGCCTGTGATCGGCTAAGATGCACTCTGTGTGGTAATCTAGGGCATACACATATTCATTGTAGAAGTGAGGCCATATGCAACCTTTGTGGGGGAAAAGGTCACTCTTATGTTAAATGCCCACAGGCAGCTCATAGTAATATAGACCCTACAGACTCAGAGGAACAGCGCCTCCTTGTTGCAGTAGCACAGAGGGAGAAAGCTAAAGCTGGGATTCTAGGAATAGTAGATAGGCAGAATGCCCCACCCCTAGAAGTTAATACAGATGTTCCAGAACCCCCTGCCCCTCCTCCAGTGGAGCAAGCACCAGAAAATGCATCAGAGCAAGAGGATCTTGACTTACATACTTTGCAAAAGGGTGAGCCTAGGGACATTTCACAACAGAGAGGAACACAAATGATGGAGGTTGTGGAGGAAGTTTCTGTCTGAGATACAGTAATTATGCCTCCCCCTTCCACAAGGGAAGGAGCAGAAGAAAATGGTCACTAGAAGAAAACAAGCTTGGATGCAGCCAGCATCCAAAATCCCCCAAATCTCTGAAACTCCTACATCAAACAAATAATAGGTTTTAGCAGAGGGTACAGAAGGCTCTAGGAATGAATCAGAAGTTTCTTCAGAGGATACAGGGCAGTTAGAGAGCTTTTCTGACCCAGATTCCAGTGATTTAGGCAATAAGAAGGGAACAGCAATACAAGGTTATGCAAAAGCCCCTAAGAGAAAGCTAGGGACAGCAGCAAAAGGTAAAAGAAAGAAACCCCCATGAATAACTAATTACCCATGCAACAACAGTTAAAATTGTTCTTGATAAATGTTAATAGCATCAAGAGCAATATTAAATGAGGGAGCATTTTTTCATACTTCAAGTTAAATAAAGTAGATATACAGTAGTCTTTATCCAGGACAACAGGCTAGAAACAACTCAGGAAATATTTAAAGCAGCAAAAGAATGTTATGTAGGGGTGTCCTATTGGTCATTGGGGTTAGAGCCATGCTCAGGTGTAAGAATACTTTTTACTACCGCAATCCAAGTGATAAAGTTAGTAGACTAAATTCCTGGTAGAGTATTACTATTGGATATAAAATGGGGGGGGGTGGTGGTTACTATAGATTGATAAATATCTATGCACCCCAGAAGAAGGCAGCTAGAGTTTCAGTTTTTAGTCAAGTTCATCCATACTTATTTCAGCACAGAATATCATCGGTTGGAGGGAGATCTTAGATTGTGGATTATCAAGAAAAGACAGAGGAAGTGCAACTATCACACAAAAAATATTTTGTGACATGTCGTTCTTACAATCTATGATACAAATGACAGCATTGGTTGATGCGTACTATAAAAAATGTCTAAGGCAGACCCTACCTTTCAAAAAGGGAGTCTCACTACAAGAATAGATTTTTTCTTCCTTAACAAAATGCTAGAAATACATTTCGCTAAGACTAAAGCAGTAGAATACACAGACCATAAAGAACTTTATGTAACAATAGGACCTCCCCAAAATAGACAAGGACCGGGTATCTGGAGATTTAATTCATCCCTGTTGCAAACAGAAACAGTAACACAGCAAATGTTATATCTGGTAATCTATAAAAAATCATTTTGGGATATTTATGAAACTCCAACATTATGGTGGGAACATTTGAAGTTAGAGTTGCATCAACTACTCATTTGTCTTTGTAAAACTAATAGAGATTCTGAAAAATTAAATACCAGAAGTACAGACAGCAGCTACGGCATCTAATGAGTCTAGCACAGTGTACAAAACAGAATCACACCTCACAAATTAAAGCTATCCAACAAAAAATAAAAGATTTTCATAACAAACAAATAAATACATTAACTATGCAGCAGACATACAGAACTCAGGGGAAATTAGATATTATATGCCTGTTTTTGAGCTGTACTGAAAGAATTAAAAAGAAACGGATTGAGGTGGTACTAGATTTGAATAATGTTCCGCAAACCTCGCAGGCTGATATCTTAAAAATAGTGTCTACCTATGTGAGAACCCTTTTTCAGAAACAACAGGACGATATGCTGTAGAAGCTTTTCAACCCTTATTTAGCTTACTTTCAATTCCTGAGTGTCCAGAGCTAACATTACAAACCCTTTCTAAACCCATTTTTAGCTTCAGAAGTTGAAAAGACTATAGATTCTATGCAAACGGGAAAGTTGCCAGGAAAAGATGGGCTAACAGTAGAGCTGTATAGATTTATTGGATCAGAAATATCAAATGAATTGGCAAAAGTATTTATTCATCTCCGCTCTACTGGAAACATTCCTTTGGACATGTCTACAGGGTTAATAACGCTCTTGTATAATAAAGGAGATAAAAGGTGCCTAAACAATTGGAAGCCAATTGGGCTATTAAATGGAGATTTCAAAATGTTAGCAAAAATATTAAATGCTAGACTGGTGGAAGCAGCACCATATCTAATTTCCCCTGCCCAATCCTGTTCAATACCAGGGAGCAATATAATGGACCAGATGCTCCTGCTTCGAGAAGTCATAGAGAGAGATAACCTGTGTGGATTTAAGGAATATACTTTGTCACTCGATCAGAAAAAAAGTCTTTGATTCTGTGAATCATGAATTCTTGTGGTTTACACTAACTTGTTATGGAATATCATAAATCTTTATTTCCTGGCTAAAAATTCTATACAAGATTGCGTTAGTTATTCCACTGGTTAATCATTTTTGTGGAACAATGGTCCCCATATACAAGGGAGTCAGGCAGGGATGCCCTCTGAGCCTCCTGCTATATGTATTTAGTATAGACCCCTATTAAAACTCCTGAACAACGTACGATTTTTCTCACCAATAGTGTCAGCAAAACTAAGACTTTTACCGCATTGGCATATGCTGATGACCTATGTTTGCTAATGAAGGATGAGCATGCAGTAGAAACTGCAATTAGTTTCTGTAAATAGTACAGAAATGCCTCGAGAAATTTGAATGCTGCAAAATGCATCAGGAGGAACTAGGAAAGACGCATGCAGAAAATAAACAGGTAGCAGGAATTTCTTTGACAAAAGAGCACATAAAAATTTAGGTATAGAATATGGGACAGGACAGTCAGATGTCTTAAACTGGGATAAAAAAATACAGCAAGGGAAAGACATGGTAATAAGGAGGAATAAGTTGACGATGAGCAAGATGAAAAGCGTGTACTTACTTAAAACATATTTACTCACCCTTTTTTGTTTATTAGCTCAGTATTTCCACCACCTAAAACTAGAGAAGCAGCCATTCTAAGCATCTTTTTCCAAGCTATATGGGGTAGCCAGCTCAATCCAATTAAGAGGAATGTTTTACATTTACCAAGACAAAAAGGAGGTTTAGACATGGTAAATCCCATTCTTTTCTTTTACTGCCAATTTATTTTTTCTAATTTTAAACCCTTATTTACACAAAGGCATATATTTTGGGCAGATCTATTTCAGCATACCATTTCTCCATGGTACTCAGGGTGGACAGCAGGAACACAGAAGTACTTAAAAACAGCAGTACAGGCCCCCAGTTTGTATGAGAGGCCTTCGTAAAACTGAAGTTGTGGCACATAATAAGTTTAGATATGAGTACCAAAACAAAGAAACAGGTCTCTAGTCAAGTTATGAGAAATTTTTTTTGTGGAATCCGAAACATTTCCATATTGCCCAAAAGAGTGTTTGCCTACGTTGCAGACCTTGCTTACAGACAAAAGGGTGCCAAAGAAATTTCAGGATATACAATGGCTGCGCTGTCATGAATGGTTAAATATAAAAGCAAATCAAAACATAAAAAAGTAGAAGAGTGAATCTGTGCAAGACCACAGTGTATAGCAGAACAAGAAATAATGAATCATTTATTTTTTACATGTTTTTACATTAAAGGATTTTGGAACTATGTAGCCAGTCTTTGGGGAGAAGTTATGTTTTCATGAGTTTCTTACCAAAACTTAATATATGGAAAATATCAGGTGGATGGGTCAAGGGATAAGAGTACATTAAATTTAATTTTGCAATTTTTAAATGGTACATATGGAACATGAGATGTTTGTTTACTCTTCAACAAATGCAGACTTCACATATACAGTAGAATTGTTGCCAAGTATTATGAAGGAAATACAGTCTGTTTATTATGCAGAAAAGTCTTTTAAAAATGTACAATATGTACAACAAAAATGGAGGAATTTACCCTGGATTACAGATTCAGATGTACCTGTTACATGATGGATTAATTATAAGTTTTCTTGTTTGTAAGGACTGATTTGTAAGAACATGAACTGTAATGTCATGACTATTGTACAGTATTTCAATATTGTCTATCATGTGTTATTTACTGATATTGCAATAAAACAAAATTCCCCTACTCTTTTTGTAGGGGGAACTGGATCCCTGTGAGGATGGCTGAGGAAGCCATTTGTGTGTTGGAGGCCGACACTGATATGGGGGACACTATGGCAACACCCCCCCCCCGAGAGAAGATTTGCTGTTGGAGCGGGATGTGACACACTCTGTGTTGCAGCTACAAACAGACATTCAAGAAAAGAAGTGTTTGCTCTAAGCCAAGCAAGATTTCATAGCAGCACAGAAAAACATTGAGGAAGAGAAAAAATATGTCTGACGAGAAAGCACCAAAGGTATTCGTGTTTTCTGGTAAAGGCACTGTACTGGAAGAGAATGCTCACACACAGAGGAAGGAGAAGGCACAAGATGCAGTTCCTGGGGGGACGAGGATGGTCACCAGAGGCAGAGCTCAGTGGAGCTGAGTGGTTACAGAATGGAGCTGGGACATGGATCCCAGATCCAAACATCACAGTTCCAGGCACTAGCAAGACAAAGCTTCCAGAAGCAGAAGTGAACCTACAAGCAAGACTTGGTATGGAGGGCTCTGTACCGGTGGAGGGAGACATACAGATCCAGGACAGTACCCTTAGGACTGGGGAAGGTAACATCTCTTATTCTCCACTAACTGAAGTTGCCACAGAGGATTTTTTTGATGCACAGACAGAGCCACAGGGTCAGGGTGGTGCTGATAAGCAACCGACTTCTGAGTTACCAACTACTGCAGCACCAGTGTCTGAGGTTGGGCAAACAGCTGCTCCTACTACGCTAGCTTGTTTAAGAAACCTGTAGAGCTAGCCAAGAGGTGCAATGCTGTGTGCCTGAGGAATTTGGGAAGTTCTGAAAGCATGCCAGATCACTTTTACATAAGGAAAATCTTATTAAAACAGATTCCGTTTTTTTTTCCCTCTGAAGTATATGCCTTAATTCATACCACTGGAGAGTCCACCTATGACATTAGTTTTTGGACTCCTCATATTCTGGACAGGTTCTGGGTTAAGTATGCCATTCAAAAATCAAATCCAGCTTGGTCCCATTTTCAAGCTACACCACTGACTAAACAGACCTTTAAGGTCATTACAGTGCTTTTTCGTAATGAATGTGTGAATATCACTGACATCATCTATTGGCTGGAGGAATGCTGCAAAGTCCAGGGCAACCCAGAACCAATCCTAGATGATGAAGGGTTCTGAATGTGGGTGGGGTATCAAAATAAATCTATTTCAAACTCACTCAGGGCTGCAGCATCTCCCAAATTGCTTTTACTTGGGCCAAGACAAGGGCTTATATTTTACCCGGACAACCAACACATTACTATAAATGCGGCTCCCAGACACCTCTGCTGCTTTTGTGAAGTGGTGAAATGAGCCCAGTGTGGGGAGGTAGGACACTATGTGTGTCACTGTAAGAACCCCCTGAAGTGCAGTTTATGTGATGTAGAACATTGTTTTACAGACTGTCAGTGGGCAGCACACAACACTGACAATGCTGACTATGGTATTCAGGACTTTTATATCAATAAGGCAGTGGAAACTACTAGAGTTTTGGCTCCACCACCCAGATCCCCTCAACAGCAAGTCACACCTGTTTCAGGGGAGACCTTTGTGCACTAGCCATGTCCATGTATGATCCCTGTTCAGGGAGAAACGAAAAAGATAAAAGATGACACTGACATCCCCCCTTTACCCACAAAAAAGGCTTTTACAGTAGTGAAGAAGAGGAGTGGGCTCCGTAAGAAACGTTCTGATAAAGAGAAAAGGACAGCTGCCCAAGTGGTGGTACAAAATAAATACATTGTGTTACAAGAGGACGATGATGATATAGAGACAGAAGCTGTCTCAGCTTCTCTACATTCCTCGCAGCTGGATGGGTCAGATGCAGAGCATGTAGGGGATGAAATGGAATCAAAGACACTCAAAAAGGTATGGGAACTAGGGCATGGGTGTGGCAAACAAAGGCAATGGAGTAGCCCATGAAAACCCCCTTGTATAATTTGGCTGTGGCATCCCTGAATGTCAACAGCATTAAAACTGAGAGAAAGCAGTTACTTACTTCTGTGGAATTTGAGTCTAATTTCTATGATGTCATTCTTTTGCAGGATACCCGCTTATACTCAGTTAAGGAAATACAAGAAACCAGGACAGCTTGTGTATGGGGAGAATCTCATTGGTTGATGGGGCAGGATTTGTGCAGCAGGGTAGCCATAAGCATAAAATAACCAATCAGCAAAAATAATCAATGTGGTCGATACTGTTCCAGGTAGGGCACTATTGATAGACGTTTCCCTACATAAAATGGAATTTCAAATAATAAATGTTTATGCCCCTCAAACGAAGGCTACCAGAATTGAGGTGCTTTGGAAAATACAACCTTCCAATGTATTGTGAAAAACATATTATGGGGGGAGACTTTAATTGTAGTAGGCTCACATTGGATAGGGGTCTAAAAACTACTAAGATTTACTATGACGCATCATGCCTGAATGCCCTAATAAAGCAAGCAGGCCTTATTGATGCCTTTGTGCAGGGTAAGGTGACCTCCCAGAAAACATAATATTGGGGTACTTTAGTGACAAGAATTGACTATTGGTTTATTTCTCATAACCTTGAGATTAAGGATACAAGGGTGATACCAGTATCTTCTTTGGACCATGCCATGTTGGACATGACTGTATAAAATTATGACAAGATAGGGCAAGGCCCGGGGACTGGAGGATGAACTTAAGTCTTCTAGCTGATGTCTCCATTAAACAGTGGTTTACCAATCTTACAGAAGCATGGAAATCAGAGCATTTTTTTAGATGACTCATCCCAAAAGTGGTGGGAAGACACAAAGAAATATATTCAAGATTACTTTAACTTAATGGGGAAATTGAATGGGAAAGGAAAAACTGATTTGTATAATCAATATAAAGAACAGCTGTATGAAATGTCCCTCCAGGGCCAAAATGATATGAACTTCATCTATACAAATAGTGGAAATAAAGCAGGCAATGTCAGATCTTAAATATAAGAGATCAAAGTCACTGGAACAGGAACAGTGATTCAACACACAGGGCCGACAGGATTTTGTGAATCCATATCATTTTTGCTGGACACAAGGACAGAATTTTTTTTCCCACGTTACCACATCCACTGGGAACGTGGTTACATTGAAATCAGCTATTCTAGCTGAAATTAATGATCATATTACGTATCTGTTCCAGGGACCTCAGGGAGTCACCCCAAATAGAGAAGAATGGTTGGCAGAGTGTGCTTTGCCACAGCTGTCTGAACATCTGAAATACACTCTTGCATAAGCTATCACAAAACAGGAGGTTTTAGGCATACTACACTCCCTAAAGGAAGGTTCAGCCCCAGGACACGATGGCATCCCTTATGTATTATTTAAGTGTGTGTTGACAGAGTTAACAGATGAAGTAGTGCAACTTTTTAATGAAATGCTAACTTCTAAACAGTTACCTGGGAGTACTTATGTTGGTCTTGTTGTTTTGATGTATAAGACTGGTGACAAGAGTTTGCTATCCAATTGGTGGCCTTAACATTGTTGAATGGGATTTAAAATGTTCACAAAACTTTTGTGTAATAGATTAACTTTGGTGGCAGGAGAGAGTATACACCCCTCCCAAACCTGTGCTCTACCCAGTAGAACAATCTCAGACAACTTAATTTTAATACGTGAAATATTATAAAGGGGACAAGAAGGTGAACTATCTGGTTTTCTATAAAGTACGGACCAAGTGAAGGCCTTCGATAAGGTCCCATATGCGTATCTCTGGGAGTGTATGGCAACGTATGGTATCCTGGCAGAATTTATAGGATGTATCCAAACATGTTAAATCACATGCAGTGGCCAGGTCATAATGCAATGAGTGGTTGGGGCAAGAATGCACAGTGAGGAGAGGGATACGTTAGGGGTGACCTCTTAGCCCCTTGCCATATTTACTTACCTTACACCCTCTATTGAGGAGAATAAATGGTTCCCCTTTAATAAAAGGATTATCATTTTCAAGTGAAGACCCAGAAATAACAGTGGTTGCTTATGCTGATGATGTATGTTTAATAATGGTTGACGTAGATTCCTGCGTCTCAAGTAGGTGTAATGTTGACTGAATTTTCTAAGATATCTAGCACCACTATAAACTGCACAAAAAGTAAATGCCTGCCAATAGGGGAATTGCTACAGCCTTTGGATACTATAATTGACATTCCTATCTTTCGGGGCACATGCTCTATCTTAGGCATTTTATTTGGGACTGGAGATCTGGCTTGGCTGAATTGGCAAGAAGCTATTCAATTAGCTTATGATAAAACTGGGCTGTGGAATAAGTGGCGGATGTCGAAACTCAAGAGAGTTTTAATGGTGAAAATCTTTCTACTATCTATTTTTTTGCATCTTAGTTGCATCTGTTCTCTCCCAAAATATTTGGAGACTAGACTGTATAGTTGTTTCTTTACATGCATTTTGGGGAATAGGTTAAAACCCATAAAACAGGGAATATTATTTTTAAATAAAGCACAGGAGGGTATTAAAATGGTTAACTCCATAACATTTTTCTTTTCTAGTTCACGATGGCCAACATTAAACCAGTGCTAATGGGGCAACAAAAAGTGTGAATCCTATGAATTCAAGATAGTTGAGACCCCATATTATGGGTATGTCTGTTACATGAAGAGATTCCATCTTTAAAACATTTCTCATTGTACTTTCAAGTTTGTTTTGGAAAAATGAAATTATGGATTCTAACAAAACACAATATTGTACATTATGAAGATGGGACTTATACAAATATATTATGTTCTGCTTCTTTAAGGAAGTCACTCACTTCAAGTCCCGACCTAAGCAGGAGAAAGACAACATAGGGAAGATGTTGGTATCACCCAGGATTCCACAACAGATGTGGTATGTAATATGGCTGTCTGTCCATGGGAAGCTGAATGTTAAGGGTAATTTAAAACATAAGGGCATAGAAGAAATATATTGCCCTAGACCCACATGTATAACCACAATTGAAACCATGTCACATTTATTTTTTGAATGTCCATTTATAGTACAGTTTTGGGCACTTCTTAGACTTAAATGGCCTACCTCACCATTTTTTGGCCTTACTCCAGATATTTTGTGTTTAGGCATATTACCTCACTTATTGACAAAACATGATAAGCAGACAATGTGACTGTTCTTGGTATGTTTTAAGTTTTACATATGGCAAGTACGGGGTAGACTGTCATTACAGCAAATTACAATTTCTGAGGAGCAACTGTTTTATATGATAGAGAATGCTATAGTAATGCTCAGATCTATAGAACAACACTTGTTTTCCACTCAGGTGCATCAAGCATGGTAGGCAGTGTCGACTGGATCCCATAAAAATGTAATGAAGAGAATGGTTCTCAAGTAGAGTCACTCCGGGTATGCCTAGATAACAGATGGAGTAAATAGCCATGGTTCTCTCTCAAGAGTGGGTAGCTCTGTATAGTTGTGCACTGAGTAGCTCTTGGGATAGGGACAACATAGGAGACTATGGGGGTAGGACACCTGAGGGGCTTAACTTAGTTGGGACTTCTAGTCCTAAAAATATATTGTATTGCCTTTGCAGTATTAGGAAGGTATAGGATTTTTTTTTTATTCTGCACCCCTTTGGATTTCAAGTTACTAGCAAATATTCACTTATTAATAATGTATTAAGAGGGGAAGTAGGGAGTATGCTGGAATACTTGTTTTACTTTCTTTGAATTATGATTTGAACGCCTCAATAATGTGGCTTTTTAACATTTATATGGCTATGATTCTGTTTGACTATTTAAAATACTCTAAGAAGATGTCCCTTGCTCTTTTGCTAGGATGGGGTTTTGCTTTCAATTTCTTGTTTTGTTTTATTGGGAGTTGAATATTGATTTGGAAGAAACCAAAGGGGCTATGTCTAAAATACTTTTTGATTTCTTTATCCTTTGTTTTGTATTTATTTATGAATGATTCAACACTGTTTGTAAACATTTGTTTTTTGAAGTTAAAATAAAAAGTCACCCTAGTATTTTGGAGGTGGGGGGATAGTATGCTGTAATACTTAATTTACTTTAGCTTTTTTAGTGTGATGTCAGAATTTCAAATAAGTTTCATATTTAATTTTACAATAGGAGACAGTATGCATTAATGCTTATTTGCTTAATTTTTTTTTATGTTTTCTTTCACAATAACAAAATGTATTGTATTATGAGTTTTTTTAAGTTTGAATAAAAAATTCCCCTACTCTGACAATAGGAGGAACCCTTGTCGGCAGTCTTCAAGATGGCAGACACCCGGATGGAGGGAGAAGGTGATGGTGATGGATATTCTGGAATTATGGCTATTTCTACTGTGACCATTGACATTCTAACAATTTGGTCAATGTTCATCAAGATTCTATGAGTGTGAAGTTCACCCAGGCTCTGGTTTACAGTCATCATCAGGGATGTGGAATTTCCTCCAGCTACATCCCAGGTCTCTATGGAGTTGCCCTTAGTGGCTATAGCCTCTTCTAATTCCTCATCTGCAACATCTATGATGCAAGCTGCTTCTCAAGAGGACATTCTGCACCAAGCTTTGAAATCAAATAAAGAATTCCTGCTGAAGCTATTACAGGAGGAGTCTGAGCTAAGCATCCCATTTCCTCTTATTCTAATCCACCCTGTATGGACGTTACCTTTCAGAGCTGTCAGTTGGTTGACAGGTGCTTTCAACTCTCAGTCTCCTCCACATCTCTGCATCTTTGCCACATCTGGGGAACAAACTCCTACCTGGCTTCCAACTGGAAACTTGATGCTAAGAGCAACAGGATGGGAGCCTGGAACTTGTGGCACTTCCTGGACTTCTCCTGGCCCAGGTGAAGAAAAATATATAATTTTGACCACCTCACAATGCTCACAGCATAACTCGGCATTGGCAGGTCCTGGTACCTCTATTGCTGTTGCCGACCCGATTTCTGCAGGTTTTTCTGCTACAGAGGCACAGTCTACAGTTTTGACTCAGCTCCCTGCACAATCTTCATGCTAGCCAATGTCTATGATACCCAGCAACTCTGCAGACCAGCAACAGGAGGAGCCACAGCCTGATTCTCACCCTCTTCTAGCTTCGCACAGCTCTCCTTTAGGAAATAACTCTACACATTCCATTTCAGATGATGAGCAGAAGGCACCTCCTCAATTTAAAATAAGTCACTTATTTTAGTCCTTAGGAACATGCACAGTGTCAAACACTGTCAGGTTGAAATCTGATGGGAATTTAGCTTCTGCCCTGTTCGTAAAACAGAGTTGCATAAGATGTTAAAAGATACTTTAGGTATTTGTGCAAACAAATTATTTGCATTTATTCATGTTCAAGGTGAACCAATTTATAATATAAGTTTCAAAAATGTGCCCACATTGGGAAAACTTTGACAGAAGTATAATTTAGTAAAGGCTACTCCCTTGTGGGACTCATTTTTTGTAATTCCGTTTACTAAATCCACCATTAAGACAATAACTTTATTGTTCCAAAATGAAGGGTTTAGCATAGCTGATATTCAATACTGGCTACAACAAAGGTGTCAGATTTTAGTCAGGGTGAATCCTATTTTGGACGGTGATCTGGTATGAATGGGGGGATGGAAGATCAAGGTCCAGCTCTAGCAAAAAGGTATTCACCCACCTCCCAGACAGTTTCTATATAGACAGGGATCGGGGCCTCTGTTTTTATCCATGGCAGCCTTGTACCTGCCACAAGTGTGGTTCCAGGACACATCTTAGCTCAGTGTGTGAGAAACCTTGATGCAATCTTTGGCCTATGGACATGTTAGCCTTGGATGCCCTAATCCGCTAAACTGCAATTTATGTGATTAGTTGTGCATTCCTACAAGCTCTGTTCTTGGGAGGGGAGCATAATAGGTTAGACCGTGTTCCCCAAGATCAAGTACAATTGATAACAGACTCACAGGTTAAGACCAGAAATATGAAAGCTCCAGTACACCCTCCCATTCCAGGTGCATCAGGCTTTATTTCAGGGTAACAGAATGCCCCCCATGTCGACTTTAATCCCTTCAATCCCACCTGTGACACTTCCCCTTTCTTCCCCACATTCCATTAGTCAGACCCGTACAACAGAACAGCCTATCCCTTCACCTGCTCAGCCCATGAGTTCTCCTACTGTT
Organism: Neoceratodus forsteri; assembly: GCA_016271365.2. NCBI lineage: Eukaryota > Metazoa > Chordata > Ceratodontiformes > Ceratodontidae > Neoceratodus > Neoceratodus forsteri. The sequence continues at coordinate 600,847,548 of CM057456.1, read as the reverse complement.
GGATTACAACCTTTGAGCTAGAAGCTCATTTACAAAGGTTCACATCATGGTCAGTCATTTGACAGAGAACAGGATAACATAACACATACAATAATACAATCAATAATACAGGTAAAACTTCGTAGACAATAAATACTGCATTTAAACAAGGTTCCAACAACATAGTAGCTGCAAATAAGAACAAGGTCCAAAGAAACTAGGAGAAAACACAGGATAATTGGGGGTAGTAGGAGGGAGAAGGCTGGTAACCAGCGGAATCAGGATACCTGTTCGTAGGAAGGAAGAGAGATGGGTGGGATCAGGAGAGAGTAGAGTATGAAGTAGGCTGGGGGGAAGGATTGTAGCAGGAGAGTATTGGGACCCATCGCCAGTAGATATTGTTGTGGGGGTGTGTAGTGCTACAAAGTAAGGGGGTAAAAGAATTGGGGCACCACAGAAAAATAAAGGAGTTCAGACTGCCCCGGGGTCCCTGTGGTGTTATGGGACATAAGGGGTGTTGTGTTTTGGGGCCCTTGAAGTGTTTCCCCAGAGAGTAGTCAGGCAGGGCACTGTAGAGGAAAAAAAAAACAACAACAGAAATAAGTTTTTTTTTCCTGGCTCTCTGCTGCCTGCTTGCTCCATTCCACCCCTCCTCCCAGAGCAGGCAGCATGAGAGTGGGCACCCACGTGCTGGGACCACTGTCTCTGGCCAGCGTGTAGTGCCCGTCTGAATCTCTGGCTGTTTGTGTGGTCACGGGCTCAGGGTTCTGGAACTGGAACCTCGAGCTCCTTTTTAAAAGGTTTAAGCCTTTTTTTGTCAGTTCGGGCTGGGTTGTGGAGAAGTGTGGACCGAGAGAGTGTGACGGTGACCCTGGGCATACCTGGATTGTGTGAAGCCAGTCCCGTCGACTCTACCCAGTGCCATCCTCCAGCCAGTGAAGTCTGCTGTCCCATTTGGTGTCCTTCGTGGTGCAGTCGAGTCCGGCGGTCCGGAAGTGAAAGAAAAGAGGCCGGTCCCCTGCGGCGATGTGGGCTCAGTTTTTCCCCCTTTTGTTTTTTTTAGAAGAGCCACATCGCATCACCAGGAAAGCCATCAGCCCTCCAGAGGCCCCGTCGCCTGCCGCATTGCCTGTTGCGGTCCCTCCCTCTGCCAGCAAGAACCTCCCTCCACCCTGCATCTGTTTCACCCAGGCCCCGGGGCGGTGAGTCAGTGGGAGCACATCAAAGGAGTGCTGACTGCCTAAAGCGTAAAAGAAAAGTTTTTGTTGTGTTCAAGCGTGGTAGCGCTATTAACTGTCAGGAAGGGAGGACCAGCCAAGCCACTAATTATTCAGGGCGCGGTGATGCCCATAAGGAGGGCCATACCCAAAAAGGCCTTGAGGGGTTATAATTATTGCAGAGGGGGCGGGATAAGGCAGGGGCCAGGGGAGGAATTTTCGAGGAGGTTTGGTATTAAAAGGGCAACGTAGGCCCAAATCTTAAGGGGGGGGTGCAGAAAAGGCACCAAGTTATTTAAAGAGTGGCAGCCAGGCCCAATGCTGGAGGGGCAACGATAGGCCCTCTAAGAAGGGGGGCCCTTGGTAATAAGGAGGGGTAGCGCCCATCTCAGAGGTGGAAAGGAGCAATTATGGCCCCAAACATTAAAAGGGCATTGTTAAGCAACACTTCGCCCACAGTGGATAAAAGGGGCCCAGCCGGTACCATGACAAAAATGGAAAACCCAGAGTGAAAAAGGGGTTCTCTATGATAGTTTCCAGAGGGGTAGCCAGACCCTAGTGCAATCAAGACCCACAAGTGTGGAGAGTCAGAACAAGGGGTGCTTAGCACACAACTGCTACTGAATGACTGTTAGCTGATAAACTGTGTATTGCTTAGTATCTGAAATGTTGTGTGGATTACAAAGTACCAGAATTGTATAATTACTGGGATTGTGTTTATTGGCCCCTGCAACGAACAATTGCCCCTGCTCCAGCAAACTGCCCCTGCAATGAACAATTGCCCTGAATTCCAGCAATTTGCCCCTGCTCCTGGCAATTGCCGCAGCAATGAACAATTGCCCTGGATTTCAGCAATTTGCCCCTGCTCCTGGCAAATTGACCCTGCAACGAACAATTGTCCCGGATTTCAGCAATTTGCCCCTGCTCCCGGCAAATTTCTCCTGCAATGAACAAATGCCCCGGATTTCAGTGATTTGCCCCAACTCCTGGCAAATTGCCCCTGCCATGAACGACTGCTTCAGACTCTGGTGATTTGCCCCTGCTCCTGGCAAATTGCCCCAGCAACCACTAAACACTGCAGCGTAGTGCAAAGTGGAATTACCAGTGTTCTTAGTGCAAAGTGTATGGACTCAGTCTTCTGCCGCAACACCCCTGGTGGGGTTATTCATAGCTTATTCTTCACCGGAGTAGTCTTCAGCCAGCAAAAAACTTCACAGCAACAGCCTTCCCCGTTATCCGCCGTTGGTCGAAGTCGACGTAACCTGGTGTGATTCGTGGTCGCCAGCTTCTAGTTTTCTTGTGGTTCAGTCAGCCTGGAAGTGGAATGTCATGGAAGAAGCCTCGTCTGACATCCAGCCGTTTGCCAAAAGCCAAGTCCTATGTGGCCAGTGTGTCCCCACGTCTGCCAGTTTGTTGTTTTTTTGGTTCTGGACAGTACAGGGCTCTGATCTTCACCCTGCATCCTAATCTTCCTCCTTGTTTCACCCTGCTTGTACCGTATTGTCTTCTGGGATTCAGCTTGATCTTGGTGGTCGTCCTGTGGATCCTTCATCAAAGAAGCTTCAATGTACCTTCATCCTTGGCAATCTTTGCAAGGGGATTCAATGCCAAGTCTTTGTTTCTTCATCCTTGGCAGTCCTGGTTGAGGGCTTGTGCCAGTAAACTTCAGCCAGCCTTTATTTCTTCATCCTTGGCAGCCCTGGTCAAGGGTTTATGCTGGGGAAGAGTTCAACAGAGTTCAGTTCTCTTGTGCTAGAGCATTCTGGTAACCTTGGAGAGTGGGTTGGCTGAAGAATCAGGGTCTGTTTAAAAATCTCTCCTATCCCCTCCAACGCCTTCTAGGTTTTCACACAGGTGTAGCTTGGCACCAAGCAAGAGCCCCATTTTCCCTTTTACCCCATTGTTACTCCTTTCTTCACCTGTGCACATGAAGATGGCAGGAAAACTTTGGACTTCCGTTAACACTATGAAGTCTGAGAGGTGGTTACGCCACCTGATCCTTTGGGATTTGCACTGGTACCCATTATTCACTGCAGTGATTGTCTCACCTCATTATAGAGTAATAGATGTTTGAATTTGTTCATTAGACCATTTAGAGAAAGCTTAGCATAGAGTATAATAGACAGTGGCCTTAGACCAAGGTGCACCACTTAGAGTTGGTATAGTGTGTTGGTTACTGTTCTTGTATGGTTTGGTTCCTCTCTTCCCTTGTGACTGTGTCTACCTTTCCCTGTGGTATGAATGAAGCCGTTGGGCATCAAACTTATTGATTGTCTCCTGCCTTTCCTTACCGGGTGTTTCCAGCCACTCAACCCCATTCGAACCACAGCATTGTCTCACCAGTCCACCTGCTTGAGGCAACGCTGGTGGCGCAGCTGGGATAGGCGATCCTCGATGTCAGCACTCAGTTAGATCACCACAGGTGGACAGTGGTTAAAGATGAGGTTGAGCCGAGAGACATAGGGGGCTGAACTGAGAGGGGTAAAGTAAGGTGCTATGGTAGGTTTATTAGACATTGTGAGAGTGAAAAATGATTCAAGAATCGAGTAGAAGGAAAAAAAGTGCTGGTGATTGTTAATCCCTTGCAAGGACCTACTATGGGTTAGGGGAAGCAGGAACATGTACTGCAACTTGTCAGGTGTGACAGAGTTTTATTTTAAAAGGACCAAGTTTGGACTCACAAATTAGGTCCCCAGGGAGGGAGTTGAGCCAGTAAGAAGCACAAAAACCAAAGGAGCGTTGGCCTTGTGATGTCCTGTGGAAAGGGACATTGACTAGGTTATTATCTGACCCACTTGTGGGTCGAGAAGCAGATGCTGGACACACAGTGTTCTGGAGACCAGTGAGGGTAAGACCAAGGGATACTTTTTTGTCAAGCAGACACGTCTGGTAACAGATACGATTTTCTAGGTCAAGCCACCCTGAGGCCAAATAGAGGTCACAGGTGTGGGTAAGGCAATCTGCACCTAGGACAAGTCTGCAAGCTTTATTCAGAGTTAAGGCAATCCTCTTTAGGGCAGTATCCATGGCCGAACTGTAGATGACAAGATCATAGTCTATAATGGAGAAAACAGCTGTTAATAGCAAGTTTATGGGCGTCTACAATAAGGCAGTGTCTATATACAGCTGTCCAATTCTGCAATTAGCAGCCCTTGCCACATTGTCAATATGAAGTGTGTAGGTGAGTGAACTATCTAAGGTGATTCCGAGATATTTGAAGTTTGAAACCACCTTGAGGGTTTCATTACACTTGTTACAGACAGCTAGATGGACTGACTTGTGCTTACTGTGAGAGGAGGCAAAGAGCATGGTTTTTGTTTTCTTGTAGTTTAGTAGGATTCTTGCATTGAGCAACCAGTCTTCAACCTTTGCAAAGTTGAGCTGCATTCACTGTTTAAGTTCAGTAGGGTCACGTCGACTAGTGAAAAGGATGGCATCGTCTGCATACAAAAGAATTTGGAATTTGTTTAAATCCAGACCGAGGACACACCAGAGCGACATCATTGGGCAAGCAGGAGTTCATGATTGACCGTGTTGAAGGCCTTATTGAGGTCTATAAAGGTGGTCCCCATTAAATTCCCATGATCAAAGGAATCATGAATAAATCCAGTGAATTCAACTAGTGCTGTAGTTGTACTGTGTAGTTTTCTGAAGCCATGTTGTTGCTGGCATTGTAGATGGTATTTATCGAGGTGGTCAACAAGTTGGTTATAGATGATCCGTTCTAGAGCTTTAGAGAGAGAGAGGGTAGTATTGATATCGGTTGGTAATTGGAGTGGATGGTCCTACTCCATTTTGAAAATTGGGGTGACTACCGTGTATTTCCAGAGCCGAGGGAATTTTCCTGTAATAAGTGTGAGGTTTAGTATTCTTGCAAGGGGTGTAAGTAGTACATCCAGGGTTAGGGCAATTAGTTTCAGGTCAAGACTATCACCACTGTGTCTAGTTTTCCCAAGGACTTGCAGGAGGTATTTTTTTGCCACCTACTTCGAGAGTATCCTGAGGTAGAATGGTAGGGCAGGGTTTGGAGGGGGTAGGTTATTTTTAGTGACACATAGGTTGTCATTAATTGGATTTAAGAAATCCAAGGGAAGCACACCGTTGAGGTACAGTGGTAATCACAGAAAAGTTGACTACCTAGTGGTAGATTGAGGTACCACTGTGTTACCACTCAAGGAAATTTGCATTGAGTGTATTGTAATCCTACCTTATTCTACCACAGAGGTACCTCAATCTACCACTAGGTAGTCAACTTTTCTGTGGCTACCATTGTATGTGAAGGCCTTGTTGATGGTGTCGGCTCAGTCTTGGGGTCCTGTGCTATCTTCCTGTCTAGGTTCAGCATTGTCAGAGCTGTCCTGTCGGGTTTCCCAGTTAAGGACTTAATATTCGCCCAAAACTTGCGGCTGTTACCCCAGGAGTTGATGAGTTCGGTCCTGAAATACTGTGATTTCGCCTGGTGAATGGCCTGGGTGCATTTGTTATGGGTAGCCTTATAGTTTTGAAGGTCAACAGGGGAGCCTGAGCTTTTTGCCTTGTGCCAGAGGTTGTCCCTGGCATGCATTTGGAAGATGAGTTGGGGAGTTATCCAGGACTTGTGTGCACCACTGACCTTTCTTTTGGTAAGAGGGGCAAAGATGTCACAAGCAGCATTGAAAGTCTTGATGAAGAGGACCAGTGTAGTATCTACATCCTCAGCAGATAAAATGTCAGACCAGTTCTGCTAAGATGCTCTATGAGGGGTCCAGGTTACCCTTTTTTTAAGATGCAGGATGTGGTCACCCTTGCTGGGTGTCTATGTGACACATTAGACCACATACAGAGAAGGGGAGAGTGGTCGCTGATGGAATCCGGGAGAACGACCGTGCAGGTGATCTGCTCAGGGTGGTTTGTTAAGAGCCAATCCAATAGGGTACTAGCCCCGGTTTGATAATTAATGTGTGTAGGGGACTCAACTAACTGGTCTATGCTGATTGCTGAGATGGTGTCTCTGTAAGGGGCAGCATCAGAGGACAGCCAGTTTATGCTGAAGTCTCCAAGCCGTGGTATTTCGGAGTTAAGGTGGGGGTCTATAGGTCGGTCCGGTGGCCCTGAGGGTTGAGGCGCTGGACGCCACACCTCACTCCATGCCGGCGACCTGGGTTCGGGAATGATCCTGGGTCATCAGGGGAGGACTAAGATTGAGTGTCTGACGACAGTTCTCCTAGCCCTGGGGAGAAGGGAGGGATGCACACCATGCTCTGCTGGTCCCTGGGGATGCCCGGTGGTACTACAGTAGCACGGGTGCCAGTGGGGGGGGAAGCATGGCAGACGTCCACGCGTCAGTGCACTGACGTCCTTGCACGTCCATGCTTCCAGGGGAAAAAAATAAATGGAGGAAAAGGCAGCACAGATCCGCGGCAGCTTGATAGCCACAGTTTCACCAGCTGACGATGCCCGGAAGGCATGTGCCGGTAATGGTTTCTCGCCAGGGGCGGGGGCTATGGGGAGGGCCCCCTTCGCAGGCAGAGATGCGTCTTCCAGCTGAGCATGAGAGCTTCAGGGTTGGAGGTGGAATGGAGGAGCGGTGGCTGGATGTAATGCAGGAATGTGGCTGCAGGTGAGGACAAAATGTTAAATGAGAAAAAAAAAAAGGTGGGTGTCTGTGAGGTACTCATAGAGTACTTTGAAACCTTCCACATGCTCCTTAGGTGGGATGTAAACCGAGGTAAGAGTTATACCCTTCCCTTGAGCATAAGTTTTACTGTTAGTATTTGTACATTTGTACATTTTTGCCCGAGTTTATTTGTGGGAGCATCTGTCCCTCCAAGTGATCCCTAATATATATGACTCATCCACCCACCCCACCCCACCCCACTTACCAGTTTTGTTAAGCCTGAATGATTTGTATCCTTTGAGCTGGATTTCAATATCCATGGTCTGTGGAGTGAGCCAGGTCTCGACAACTGATAGGACATCAGGCTTGTGTTGAGTTACCCACACTTGGAGTGAGTCAGATTTAGACAGCAGGCTGCAAATATTAACAGAAGCGACTGTAACAGTGCCATGCTGTTTTAAAGGATCTGAACACATGGTTATAGGGCCTGGATTGGGATGGATATTACCAGATAAGAGAAGAGAAGCAGCAACCAGGCAAGGTGAATTGCCCGCAGCCTATAGTTTTTTTAGGGCCAGGTAGTGACACTAAGGGTTTACAGTGCTTTTATGGTGTTTGCTGGAGCCAATGAGCACATTGAGGATTGGGAGAGGGAGGGGGAAGCTGGTTCTTAGTTGTAGTGGACCATGTTAAGCATGTGCAGATAGTTTGCTGTGGTTGAGAGAGCTGGAGCTGAAGTTGAACTTGGGCAGCTAACATAATAAGGTATAATTACTGAGCTACCGTAAGCACATGGCGTCATATCTCATGTGAGGGCTGGCATATAACACCGTTAGGAGTGGCCACCTTATAATGGGCAGCATATTCAAGTGCAGCCTAGTAGCATGACTCGACTGGTGGGGAGAAAGGTGGTGCACTTGGGCAATGTTGTTCACTTGAAGGGGTAGAGAGAGTAAATTGAGAGGGTAGTGCTGCGGTAAGATTACCACTGAAAATGCAGGGGGGTCGGAGGTTTGAACCCAGTAGCAGGAGGGAAGCTGGGAATAAGGGGAATAGGAGGAGTTTCTGAGAGGGTCATAGGTGGGCAGTGTGTGAATGGGGAGAAGTGGAGTGGAAAAAATGAGACGTTAGGGGGCAAACAAATAAAAGTGGGCTGAGAGAGGTGAGGAGGGAGGTGGCAGTGTAGCAGTTGTCAGCACACAGCTTAATTGTCACAAAGTTCTAAGGTTTGTCTGACTAGGTTGAAACAGAGGGGTAAAGTCCCTTTATGGAATGCAGGTTGCTTTTATTAATGTGACTTCAATGTGAAGTTATTGGCAGATAAGGACCTCTTGGCCAACATAGTCTGCCCAGTTTTCTTTGCCTGCTGTGCCACCACAAACCCTACCTGATCTCCCGTCATCTCCTCCCCTTGCCTTACTACCAAGGTCCCCTTGTATCTGTCCCATGCATGCTTAAATCCCATCACCATTTTGGCACCCACAACCTCCAATGGAAAGCTGTTCCAGGTGCCCACCACCCTCTTTGTGAAGAAATATTTCCTCACATTTCCACTAAGCCTCCCCCCTTCAACTTCATAGCATGACCCCTTGTCTTCGAGCTTCTTTTTCTATGGAAATGTATTTATTTATTTATTTTTAACATCAGTTTTACAACCTTTGAGCCAGAGGCTCATTTACAAAGGTACCTCGTCACAGGGAGGACAGCGACATACAACGACGACATACATACAAGAGAAAAATTAGCAAAACAGTTAAATTATTGCTACCTTCCTGTACCTTATTGATACCTGTTAGTTATTTGAATATTTCTATCATATCCCCCCTTTCCCTCCTCTTCTCCAGAGAGTACATATTCAGTTCCTTCAGTCTCTCCTCATAGGGCTTTTGATGCAGGCCCTGCACCATTTTGGTAGCCCTCTTTTGTGCAACTTTCACCTTATCAATGTTATTCTAGAGGTGGGGTCTCCAGAACTGGACACAGTACTTGAGGTGGGGTCTTACCAGTGATCTGTACAGGGGTAATATTACCTCCTTCTTCCTACTGGTAATACCCGTCCCTATGCACCTGAGCATCCTGCTAGCCTTCCCCACTGCCTCATTACACTGGTTGGCTACCTTCGGGTGATCAGAAATGATTACCCCTAGGTTCCTTTCCTGTTTGGTGGTTGCCAGTACTTCCCCTCCTGATTGGTATGAAGCCCCCAGGTTTCTGTGCCCCAAGTGCATGATTTTGTACTTTTTTTTGCATTGAAGCCCAGCTGCCAAAACCCTTGGTCATTCTTCCAACTTTTTCAAATCATCCTTCATTTTTTCCACAACACCCCCTCCGTGTGTCTACTCTACTGCAAATTTTTGTGTCATCCACAAACAGCCATACTTTCCCTTCTAACCCTTCCTCAATGTCCCTAACAAAGACATTGAAGAGGATCAGGCCTAGTACTGAGCCGTGAGGCACCCCGCTGGTCACCTTGCTCTCTCCAGAGTGGACACCATTTACCACCATCCTCTGACTCCTGTTGCTTAACCAATTTCTTACTTAGTTTATAACTTTTTGACCCACTCCAAACAAGCCAACTTGTTCACCAGTCTTCCATGTGGGATGGTGCCGAAGGCCTTACTCATTTGAAAAGCCGCTTAGAAGATTTAGAAAGTCAGAACCATCGTAACAATGCTGTCGTTACCGGACTACCGGAAAAGGTGGCGAGCTCCAACATGATCCTTTTTATTCAGAAATTAAGTGAGAAGCTTGCTGGGCCTTCCCCCAATAGCCCTTCTTACATTATTGAGCAGGCACACCGTTTTTTCCGACCACTGCCCCCGAAGGCTCCAAACCTCATATGATGTTAAGTTCCTTAATTATTTAGACAAACAGCATGTCTTAACTAAATTATGGGGTCTTCAAAAAGTGACATGGGAGAGCATTAAAATATGTATTTTTCAGGATCTCCCGCAGTCAGTCTGGGACCAGAGATCAGCATATCAACCATTAATCTCCACACTGATTACATCTCATATCAGCTTTAGGATGTACTCCACCAGACTGCAGAGTTCCTGTAACGGGCAACATGGAACTTTGAATCTTCCAAGCAGACAAGGTGAGAATTTATTTATGGAATTTTGGTAGCCGAGTAAACCCACTGAGATCAAAGGTCACTTTTTCAGGGGTGACCTGGAGCTAGTTACATACAATAGTTTCAGGCACATACAGTCAGTGGGATACATAAAGTACACTTACGTAAGAACTTACCGCAACAGTAGATCTTTGAGAAGTGCTCTTGCAGCAGACAATAACCTTAAGGACTAGGTCGCCAGGTGTCAGGACCCCATGGTAACCTTCTAGCTAGCAGTCTTCAGTGGGGAACTGCCCCTGACGTCCGCACACCCCGCCAGCCAGTGGTATAAAGGGAGCCGTCCCCAGCCCCACCTCAGTTCTCTCGCTGGAGACCTGAAGTCAAAGATGGAAGGAGAACCGGGCAGGTTCTTGCCTAAAAGGAAATGGCAGAGAGAAATTGGGGAAGGAGGGAGGGAGAGCAGCGCCTGCTGCAAGAGCTCTTTTCGAGGATCTACTGTTACGGTAAGTTCTTACATAACTGTACTATCTTACTTCGAGTTGGAGCTCTTGCAGCAGGCAATAACCTTAAGGACTGAGTCCCAAGCAATGAAGGAAGAGGGAATGGACAAGCTTGGGAGGAGGCAAAGAACAGCCAGCAAGAGATTCAGGAGAGGAGGCCTTGAAGAACTGCAATGCCAAACCCAGTCCTATGTCTGGAAGCTACGTCTAAGCTGTAGTGTGTGACAAAGGTGTGAATAGAGCTCCAGGTGGTGGCCACACAGATGTCTGCTGCTGAAACATTCCTCAAAGAGGCAAAGGAGGTAGAAACTCCCCTGGTTGAGTAGCCTTTAACTGGACCCGGTAAAGGCTTGTCATATTTCTGATAGCAAAAAACAATGCAGTTAACCAACCACTTAGACAAGGTCTGTTTGGAAACTGGTGCTCCCTGAGTTTTGGGAGCAAATGAAACAAATAACTAATTCATCTTCCTCAAGGGACTGGTATGGTTCAAGTAGAAATGAAGCATCTGGTGGACATCCAGAGTATGCAGTAACACTTTCCCCCTATAGGAATACTCGGGATAATAAACTGGCAGGTGGATGTCCTGGTTCAATGTAAATTAGGACACCACCTTGGGCAAAAACTTAGGATTGGTCCGTGAGGACACCCTCTCCTTATGGAAAACTAAATAGGGCTCTTTACACATCAGAGCCTGAAACTCGGAAATCCTTCGAGCAGAAGTAACTGCAACTAAGAATAATGTCTTCTGCAACAGAAAAGCGTAAAGCGTAGCTCACAATCTGTGGCTGGTTTGAAAGGGGGAGCGTGAGCTTCTCTAACATAAAAAGGAGGTCCCATATCGGGGGCAGGAACCTGAATCGGAGGCTTTAAATGCAAAATGTCCAACAGGAAGGTATGGGACAAGTCCAGTTGAGTAAAGGTTTTGCCCTTTGCCGGTGCATGGTATGCAGAGATGGCAGAGAGATGCACCTTGATAGAGGAATAGCTCAGACCTGTATCAAACAGAGAGGAGATACTCCAGAATGGAGTTCACAGGACAAGCAAAGAGGTCGCGGTTACGGGCAGTAGTCCATAAGCAGAACCTCTTCCACTTCATGGCATAAGTGGACCTAGTGGAAGGCTTTCTGGCTGCCACTAGGACATCAGCCACTTTGGGAGAAACCCCATACCTAGCTACTGGTAGGCCTGCAGGAGCTATGCATGTAGATGCAGGGACTTGAGGTCCAGATGGACAAGAGTGCCCTGATCCTGAGAGAGCAAGTGAGAGCTCAGAGACAGAGGAATCGGAGGTTCCAATGCCAACTGTTGGAGCAGTGGGAACCAAATCTGATGAGGCCAAAAGGGTGCGATGAGAATAATCTCTGCTCCCTCTGCCTGTACTTTGAGAAGTACCCTCTGAAGTAAAGGGAAGGTGTAAAGAAACCTCCCTGTCCAACAGAGGGAATGCATCTCACCAGAAAATTCCAGGCCCTGGAGCTAACAAGCAGAAACTGGGCAGTTTGTCGTTGAGTGGGGACGCAAAAAGGTCAAATTCTGGACATCCTCATCTGTTGAACAGTTGGTCTGCCACTGACTGAAGAAGTTCCCATTCGTGAGCTTTGGACCGAGACCTGCTTAGGCTGTCGACCAAGACATTTTGGATGCCTGGAACATGAACAGCAGTGAGTTCTAGGCGGTGTTCCAGAGCCCAATGCCAGACCCTCATTGCCTCCCTGCAAAGGAGATAGGAATGAATCCCCCTTGCTTGTTGATGTAAAATACTATGGACATGTTGTCCATCTGAATGAGCAGAGGGCCTGGAATGAGGTCCATCTGAAAGCTTGTAATACATTCAGGACTGCTCACATTTCCAGGACACTGAAATGTAGGGATTGCTCCTCTGGAGACCAGGACCCTGGGTTTGCCTGACCCCCAGATGATCCCCCTAACCGAGTCCCAAGGTGTCTATAATCAAGACCCTCCTCGGGGGCTCCTGCCAGAACCAGACCCCTTTGGAAAGGTTGTCGGGGTCCATCCACCAGGTTAGGGTCTTTCAGACTGGGTTGGAGACCAAGACCCTCTGGTCCAGATCGTTGGACCGTTGGTCCCATTGCACCGAGTGTCCATTTGGGGACCCTCATGTGGAAGTGAGCCATTGGAACAGTAGGGATGGCAGCCCCCATGTAGAAACATAGAAGCTGATGGCAAATAAGAACCTCAGGGCTCATCTAGTCTGCCCATTTTTTTCTACCTTATGAATGTGCCATAAGCCTGTACTCTGTCAATGGCCTATCTATTCAAACTCATCTTTATTGCTCCCTTATATCTGTCCCATGCCTGTTTGAAGCCCTGCACTGTATTCATATCCACCACTTCCTGAGGTAGGCTGTTCCATGCATCCAACACCCTTTCTGTGAAAAAGAACTTCCTCCCTTAATCGGCCTCCCTCTAATCTCATGCTGTGTCCTCTTGTCCTGCTATTTTTCTTATACTGAAACATGTTAGACTCTTTCACCTTGTTAATGCCCTTAAAATGTTTAAATGTTTCAATCATATCACCTCTCTCCCGGCCTTTGCTCTAGGGTATACATATTGAGCTCTGTTAATCTGTCCTCATATGTTTTCTGATGCAGCCCCTGCACCATTTTGGTTGCCTTTTTCTGGACTGCCTCCATTTTGTTAATGTCCTTCTGCAGGTGCGGCTTCCAGTACTGCACGCAGTACTCCAGATGGGGTCTAACCAGTGTCTTGTAAAGAGGGATTATTACCTCCCTCTTACGAATTGTGATATCCCTACTAATATACCCCAACATCCCTCTAGCCTTACCTACTGCTTTAGTGGTCTGCTTGGATGATTTCAGATCTGTGATAATGATACCTAAGTCTCTTTCTTCTCTTGTGATTGCCAGCAACTCCCCTCCCAACCTACAGTATAGGTGGCTTCAGGGTTTCTCTTCCCTATGTGCATGATCTTGCACTCCTTTGCGTTAAACCCCAGTTACCACTCTTCTGACCATTTTGCCAGTTTATCCAGATCTCTGTCCGAGAAGTCTCAGATACACTCGAGCTGGGACTTGAAGGGCCATAGAGACCATTTGGGCCTGATCCCGAAGGCAATATGCCCTGTCTTACAGGAGAAAGGCCTTGCCCTGAACCGTGTTGAGGACCGCACTGATGAATTGGAGTCTATGGCTGGGCCAAGGGGACAAAGCTGGAAGATTCAGGGTGATCCCTAACTCTTGGAAGAGTGTAAAGGTGTCTCCGAGAGTGCACAAAAGCTGATCCCTTGTTGGAGCTGTTAGAAGCCAGTCTAGATAGGGAAAGATGTAATGGCCTTGTCTCCTGAGGCCTGCAGCCACCACCACTAGACAATTGGTGAAGACTCTGGGAGCGGAGGATAAACCGAATTGTAGGGCCCGAAACTGATAGTGTCACCGCTGGAAAATAAAACTAAGGTACTTCCTATGGGGTGGAAATACTAGAATGTGCAGGTATACGTTCTGCATATCTAGAGAGCAGAGCCAGTCTCTGTGGTGCAGGAGGGGGATCAGTCCCAGATTAGTGACCATCCTGAATCTCCTGTACTCAAATGTATTTGTTCATGGAGCTGAGGTACAGAATGGGCCGAAGGTCCCCAGTCTTCTTGGGTACAAGGAAAAAGTGGGAATAAAATCTCTTTCCTCTTTGTTTCGGGGGGGGGACTGGCTCTGTGGTCCTGTTTTGAAGTAAGGTCTATATTTCCCCCCTCTGTCAGAGCGATGTGAGAAGAAGGATAATAGGAGAATACTAGTGGATTTTCCGGTGGCCTGTCCTGGAACTCCAGGGTATGTCCTCTCTGTATGAGCTGGAGGACCCTCAGGTCTGTCATGATTTTGCTCCATTCCTCAAAATAGAGGGAGAAGCAACCAACTACCATTTCCCCCATAGATTCCACTGGGGGGGGGGAGTCTGGCAAGGAGTCATTGCGTAGCACTGGGGGTGGGCAGAGGGGCCCAGGAGGACTTAGTGGCTCTGGAGGCAGAGCTTCCAGGGGTCTGGGAGGTTGCCTTACATTTAAAGCCTCCCCTCTGCTGAGGCTGACTTTTGGACTGCTGACCTGAGGGCTTTCGAAAGGGCTGCTTCTTGGGTGGCTTTTGATTGGTCTTGTACATTCTTTGTATGGACCAAATGGCCATCCTGGAGATGGGTGATTAGCTTCTCAGCCTTGTCCCCAAAAAGAACAGAACCCTTACAGGGGAGGTCCATGATCCCAGCCCAGAGGTCATTGGTAAAACCAGTGACCCTGAGCCACCCATGATGCTGAAGGCAAATAACGGTGGCAGCTACCCTGGTGGCTGTGTCTGCGGTGTCATACGAGGCACGCAGAACATGGGTGCCTATATCTGACCCTAACTTGAGCAGGTCCAGGAGCTTGGTCTTTTGTGTCGAATCTGGTAAGGCCTGAGCCAATTTCATACCCTTTTCCCACAGGGTATTCTGGTACTGCACCATGTGGGTAAGGAAATTGAGAGACCTGATGGAGCAAGTCGAAGAGGAGTAAACTTTCTTGCCCATCTGGTCAATAAATCTGGACTTCTGTTCCGGAGGTTGGTTACTTACATGCTTTGGCTTCTTTGACCACTTGTGTGCAGCAGTGATCACCATCGAGTCAGTGGTAGGGTGCTTAGCTAAGGAGGGTTCATCCCTGAGCACCCTATAAAGCCAGTCTGACTTTTTAGAGATGGTTGAAGTGGAGGACGGATGTTTCCAGGTAAGCCTGGTCAGGTCCTGGAATGTGTCCACCAAAGGAGGAACCACCAGGGGCTTTGGTTACTTCTGCTTCAGGTATTTAGCCAGCCTCCACCTCTCCAGATCCTGGTATTCTGTCTCAGATCTGTTGGTGGCCTGAATGTGCCTCATTACATCCATAAAGGATGGATTGTCTGAGGAGGGACAGCCTCTAGGTTCAGAGTGGTCTGACAGAGAGGAAGACATGCTCCTACTAGAATCTGATGAATTGCGGGAAGAGGAAGAGGAGCTAGACCAGTGTTGGCTATGGGACCAACATCGGTGTCGACTGGACGAATGGGAGGGGTGTCTGTGTTGGCAACTGCTATGTTTAGAACATCCACGTTGCCCATGGCACAGGCTCGGGGAATGGCTAGGTGGCTCTGAAGTCAGTTGTGTGGATTCCTGGTGCAAGCCAGCTCTGGCTCTGGTTCAATGACCACCGGTTCTGCCAGCTTCAGTGTCAGGAGGCCTCCCTTGATTTCGTTCCACCAAAAGGGGAACAAATCCTTACCTCATTGAGGGGGATCTGGGGACCTGAAGGGTTTGCTGGTGGCTGTGGTGGCGGCAGATCTGTTGTTAGGTTTTCTGGGCATCGGATTACCAGGTGTCAGTGTGGCCGGCATTGGAGGGGTTGGCGTCTGGGGGGTAGGAACATCTGGTAAATAGCCTTTCCCAGGAGGGGAGGTATCCCTATCAATCAGTGACCCTGGGCAGACCAGCGACCGTGAAGGGGACATTGTGTCTGATGTCGGGGTATTAATGGAGGTGACCATCAGCTGCTGGCGGCAGTCCGGAGAGGAGGTATCTGCTTGCTTTGCTGGAGCCCCCGGTGAAGTCACTGAGGTTCTAGGAGGCGGCGCCATTTTGCTGAGGGAGTCCAATTCCTCCTCCTGACAGGGTGTTTTGTCTGGTATCTTAGACACCACTGTCATTGGGGCTGGACGGACTGGAGCTGAAGCCCCACTGCCCGATTTTGAACCAGCTCCGTCCCTGAGGTAGAAGCAGCCGCAATGAGCCTGGGCTTCACGTTCAAGGAGGTCCGGGCCAGAGTCAGAGCCCAGACCCTGACTTACCTCCACCTGATGCCACTACCACGGCAGGGGGTTTCACCGCTGGTTGCATGGAAGGGTTGTGAGCAGGCTGGGATGAGTGGTCCGACCCCCCCATGGAAGGAGGACCCTGAAGAGGTCTTCTTGTGGTGAAGAGACAGAGCGGGAGAAAATCTGGGCCATCTCCCTGTCTTTGTCCCAGGACTTTCACCCTTGCATGCTGCACTGGCAAGATCTGTGTCAGTTCCTCAGGCAAGAAGATCTAATAGACTTTTAAGTACTATGTAAACTGCCTTTCATTCATCTGCAGCTGATTTTTTATTTGGGACTTGTATGCTCTGAGTGGAAACGGGGAAGGTTTGCTGACATCACACCAGAGGCAGGGCTTTTGGGGATAAAAGCTTGTGCTGCTCGCTACAGCGGAACGGATGCACCTTCACCCTAGCACGCTGCACTCGCAAGATCTGTGCCAGTTCCTCAGGCAAGAAGATCTAATAGATTTTTAAGTACTATCTAAACTGCCTTTCATTCATTTGCAGCTGATTTAAGTTTATTTGGGACTTGTATGCTCTGAGTGGAAACGGGAGAGGTTTGCTGACATCACTCCAGAGGCGGGGCTTTTGGGGATAAAAGTTTGTGCTGCTCGCTACAGTGTGAGCATGAGTGGCGCTCCTGGTAGAAATTTCATACAGTAAGTTGAGAGTGTTGTATGCTTATGAGGTAGTGATTATTTGCATTGTTGTTAAGTTTGTTTTAATTACTGTTTACAAACTATCATTAAGCTTGATAGTTCATTGTTAGATATTTATCTCTAAACTGCATAGTATTTATTTAGAATATAATATTATAGGCTTAATTAGGTTCCTTAACCAGTTAAACATTGCAGTTGCTCTTTATAAATTTTATACTTGATTATAGTTATTTTTATCATTGGAAAAATGTGTGTTAATTTATTATTTTGGGACTAATATCTTTGGATGCGGGAGCTTTTGTAGTGTTAGATGAAATACCCTATCAATATGTTTCCATTGATCCTTTCAAATTTTCTAATACCTTGGTTAAGTCCAATCCTCAAACAGAAAACTGTATTACCATCTTGGGTTGTCTATCAAGACAAGATGTATTAGATATAGGGAGTGTCTATCTTATTAAGACATTTAACCCAACAGGGCAGGGGCCTATTGAACATATCATTACATTTCCCTTGATTGTTAACATCTTATTATTCCTATCAGGCGACGTTGAACCGAACCCAGGACCAGCAGCTGCGGGTAATGATCAGAATATGAGCCCTAATGGGCTGCAATTTGTTCATATTAACATCAGGAGTTTTATTAATAAGAAAATCGGAGGTTGAGGCCTGGACTGGGATTCACAAGCCGGATGTATTTATTTATTTATTTATTAAGCATCAGTTTACAACCTTTGAGCCAGAGGCTCGTTTACAAAGGTACCTCGTCACAGAGAAGACAATACAGTGATAACAACTTGGTACAGAGAAACAGTTTTTTTTTTTGAGGATACAGGAGGACAAATGAGATCAACAGTTTACCACATACACGGTTGGTGAAGTTAACATTGTTCAGGGAAATAACTAGAACATCAGAAAAACATAGGATTAGTATTAGCGAGACCTGGCTAAAATCCAATATCACTGATGGTATGCGCACTATAGATGGCTACAGTGTTTTTAGCAGGGATAGGAAGGGCAACAAGAAAGGGAAGGGGGTTATGATCTTTGTTTCTGATAGGTCTGAAGTTGCGAGTGTTGATGTTTCTTTCCAACAAACAACACTTTGTGAATGGTTGCATTTAGAGCTACATTTGGCCACCTGTATTAAATTAGGGTGTTGTATTATGTATAATCCTCTTAAGGTTGGTATCAATGGGTTAATTGAGGTTTTAGATTATTTTCAGCAGTTTGTTTCATCTAAATATGTGGTGGTAATGGGGGACTTTAATCTGAATTGGCTGGGGGATGCTCATGATCAACTTGAATTATTGACCTCTGGTGCAGGATTATCCTAATTGGTGTTGGGTGTTACCAGATTGAATCTTCATAGTAATCAACATACTTTAATAGACTGGATATTAACCAAGACAGTGGATAGGATAACAGAGAGTGGTACTTATCCTGACAGTATTAGTGACCATATGCCAGTATATTGTATTTGGAGATATATAAAAATATAAATACCACCTAAAATAATCACTTATAGAAATTATCATAATATTAATTGTGATAGCCTGATTTCTGACCTTCAAATGGTAGATTGGTCACTTTTGAGCCTTATTCCTGATTCAAATGCAGCTGTTGATTATTTCCTTACTTCACTTTTGGAAATAGAGGATAGACATTTTCCTCTACTAAAAAGAAGGGTTGAGGGTAAAGATAGTAAATGGATTACATCCAATTTATTTTCTTTAATGAGGGAGAGAGATAAATATTGGAAAACATAAAGTTACCACTAGCATTGATGCTTTCAACCACTATCAATTATTGAGAAATAAATGTAAGTTGTTAGTACGCAAAGAAAAATCAGACTATTATCAGAAGCAACAAATAAATTCATTGGGAAACTCCAAACAATTTTGGGTATCAATTAAAAAACTGATCCAAATACAAACAAAGGAGTAAGTATTATTAATTTGAATGGGGTTGTCATAACTGACACTGATGAAATCTGTGTTCTCTTCTTAAAAAAGTTCACTGATCTATCCAAATACTTAACTAGCATTGATTCTTCTCGTTTTCGAATGACCTAGGATCTACTTGTTTTCATGCTAATAATTTGTATTGCTTTAGCATGATACAGCCTCAGCAAGTACTTAAGTTGTTGAGACAAATGTCCATCAATAAAAATGCGGAAGCGGACGGTCTTGAACTGCGCTTTCTTAAATTTGTTTCTAATTTTATATATGAACCTTTGACCTCTATTTTCAATTTGTCCCTTACTACTGGGGTTTTCTCAGCAGTCTGGAAGCAGACTATAATTAAACCTATATTTAAATCTGGCCAACCTTATGAAACAGATAATTACCGACCACCCATCTCTATTCTTTCTCCATTAAGTAAGATCTTTGAAAAACTGGTTAATTGCCAGTTGGTTGAGTATCTGGAAGCTGAGGGTCTTCGCTCTCCGGAGCAACATGGCTTTCGGAGGCTTCATAGTACTGGCACAGCATTGACACATTTCACTAATCATACTTTAAGATCAAAGGATGCTGGTCAGTTGACTGGAGCATTATTTGTCGATTTATCAAAAGCCTTCAATTTAGTCAACCATGCCATGCTGCTCCGGAGACTGAGGAGACTTGGGCTTTCCAATACAACCTGTGATTGTTTTCAAAGTTACTTAACTGTATGACCAGTAAGGGTAAAACTAGGTGGAGTGGAATCGACACTGGGTGAGCTTCAGCATGGGGTACCACAGGGGTCCATTTTGGGGCCACTGTTGTTCTCTGTGTTTATTGACCCCATTGTCAAAGTTCCACTTCATTCTAGAATATTGTATGCCGACAATACAATTTTGTATATCAGTTCCCCCAAAATTAGTGACATAAACGTTTTCTTACAGCAGAATTTTTTAGTTTTAAATAAATGGTTGTTGGAACATTGTTGATATTAAATTCTGAAAAAAACTGAATGTATTTTATTTGGTTCTACACCAAAAACTTGCAATGTGGAATCTTTAATAATTAGTGATTTGGCCGGTAATATGATAAAACAAGTAACTGAAACTAAATATTTTGGCATAATATTAGATTCTAGCCTAACTTACTCAGCACATATTAGGAAAACAGTAAAGTCAGTAAACCAAAAAATAGGTGCTTTATACCGAATTAAGGATTGCTTAATTAGGGAAGCAAGAGAGAGATGATATCTAAAAGTGTTTTACTTTCAACTTTGTATTATAACTCTTTTTTGTTTACTAAGTTAGCATTGAAGGATTTGGGATTGGTTAATAAATCCTTTAATTCCATTTGTAGATTTGTTTTGGCCAAACCTTATAATACACATCATTGCGACTTGTATAAAGAACTTAATTGGCTCCCTCCTAAACTGACTTACTCTTAAAAACTAGGCTGTTTGATTAATAACATACTAGCACAGGGTATTACATCTCCATTGCATAGCTTGATTAATTTAAAGGAAGATACTAGGTCATTACGTTCAACTAATGTGCAACGGTTATTAACTCCTAGAATCGCTACCTGCATGGGTGAGGAAGCCTTTTCTTTGCAATGTCCGATTTTATGGAATACACTGCCTGATAATTGTATTATTGCTTCTAAGCAAGAAAGTTTTAAAAAAGTTTTATATTGTCATTTGCAATCACTTGCTGTAATTGTTTTTAGGAATTCTGTATGTACTGTCTTGTTCATTGTTTGAAGTAATTTATTGTACTGAACATTTATGTACTATTTGTATGTCAATTTGCTTCTTTGTTATTGAAGCACCAGGTTGATATTGAAAAAGGGCCTTGGTCCAGTTATCTTACCTGGTAAATAAAGTGAGTTGCATTGAATTGAATTTATGCTTCCCTTAGGCTTTCTTCTTCTTCTCCTTATGGGGCTTTGAGGAAGACAAGGTCCAAACTGAAGAGGGTGAAGAAGAACCTTCCCCCAAGGTCTGTGTCTGCATCTCGGCAAGTTTCTTCTCTAGAAGGTGTGCCTTGAGGGCCTTCTGGCGGCGGATCCGAGTCCTCTAGTTAAACCACCAGCAGTGTGCACAGGCTGAGGTGTCGTGGTCCTGGCCTACGCACAGAAGGCAGGCCTCGCAGTCATCTTTCAATGGTATCTGCTTGCCACAGGCGCACTTCAATCTCCATCATTCAACTGATGAAATTGACGCCACCAGGGAAGAAGATATGCAGAAAAAAATATTTTAGGTCAAAAATAAAGAAAAGTCGCTGAAAGCGCAAAAGCGGACAAACTGTGGCAAGGTGTCAGAGAGGCTCATGCGAATGGGTCGAAGGTGGAAAAAAAACGATGTGGGGCTGGGACCGTCTCTTTATACCACTGGCTGACGTTGGGGTGGGCCGACGTCGGGCCGATCACCCGCTGAAGACTGCTGGCTAGAAGGTTTCTGTGGGGTCCTGGTGCCTGGTGGCTTAGTCCTTAAGGTTACTGCCTGCTGCAAGAGCTCCAACTCGAAGTAAGATCAATAAGTCACAGGTGGGTGTACAATTTGCATCTAGGTACATAACGGTATTATTTACTACAAAGTTCTAACAATGGTACAATATAGAGAAGTATAGTAGAACATGATCTTGCCCTCCCTGTACTACGACTTGTTTAAAGGAGACTGAACAGTGCTGCCATTTTATGCCCGGTCATCCTCTCCACTTTACCCTTCTTTCCTGATGATGGACCCAGTCCCCGGAATTGGAACATATTGTTTGTTGGGGCATTCAATTTGTCTGGAGCAGGGCTTTTGAATTATACTTGGTCTTGGGGTCATATTTTGTATGGACTTGATTTTCCTTGTTACTGCAGTTTGGCTGTGTATTTTCATGGTGTGACCTGCCTACTGTACATTGTTCATCATTCAAACAGACCAGACTCCGTTAATGTTAGACAAATACTCGAGCCACCTCCTCTGCACTGGCTTTGGACTCATTACTCATTATCAATTTGGCTGTCTCAATGCCATTCACATTGGTTATCTTTTGCATTACTCAGTGTCACAGATTTCATCTACGGTCTAATGTGGCTACTGTTTGCACTAAGCTTTTTTAATGGACTTACTCATTCTTTGAGGACCTTTGTCTTCTAATCACATTACTTGTTTTTTTGTTTTTTATGCCTCATACAGGGGCTTAGTGGGTTTATCCTGTTTTTACCTTTAGTCTCATCTCACTTTATAGATTTGCAGCCACATTTTGTATAGACTGAGATTGTGAACCTTTTTTTTTTTCTAGCCAATATATATTACCTTTATGTGGCTATACATTATTTACACGTTGATGTCTCTTGGTGGTTTACACACACTGTGTTCCCCTTACTTGTGACTTTTTAGCTTCATTACCTTTAGTAGTTGGGCACTATTGATTTGGGGGTCATCTTAGTCTTACCTGCCACAATGTCAGCCTGCTTTCCCAGAGTGTGATATGATTGTACACTGCATAATAATGGATCTGCTACTGCCCCATTGTGGGCTTTTAGAAAGTCCATTCCTTCCCAACTTAGTCAGTGGTAAGGTGACCCCTTATGGAATCTTTTTGTTACTGGGTTAAGTGGCGCTTCATTTGGTAGTCTTATTTATATGTTTTCTGTTCAATCTGTTTTTCTTGATTTCTGTTTTGCTTAACGGTATAAAACACATGCCATTGTTTCAATAGGGGCTTTGATTTCCCCTGCTTAGTTCCTTTACACTGTTTCCCTTAGTTATGCCCTCCTGATGGGCTGTCCCCCATTCATGGGGGCTAGGGGTCCTTTGCCACACTTAACATTTGGTGTTGCTTTTCCCCTTTCTCCTCCCTTCCAATTTTTATGTATGGTGCTTGTGAGACATATAGCCTCCTATATGCGCCCCCCTTTTCATTTAATGTCCTTAAGTTTGTTGGGTCTTATTGGCCTTGTCACTTTGTGATTTTATGATTCATGGGCATTGGGAGTCAGTACCCACCTCTGCAGCCTCATGAGGTAGCACATGGCGGGTTTTGTCAGGAATCTCCTTACTTTGCTGTTTTTGTTTTTCACTTTGTTACTATATGGATTCAGAGCGGTTGCCATGCAGGCAGGTAGGATTATGTCATGTGCTGAATAGCTTGGGAGAAGTAGTCATTCGGATCGGGGGAGTTTAGGGTGTTGGGGTTTGTTCAGTTTGTACTATGTTGTTGGGGAGTACTTTGCAGCTTTGTTATTGTGTGGTGGGGGTGGGTGGGTATTTGTTTCTGGTTAATTGTTGGTGTTTTTTGGTTTGGGGACATGTTGGGATGAATGTTTTGTTACCTTTTTTGCATGGTGGGAGTTATTGGGAGGAGGGATTTCTCCCGGAGCACAACCGTGGGATTTTTCTTTCCTAGGTTACTTGTGGATGGGGGGCCTCCTGTATGGTACTTGATTATCGTGTTTCAATGAGTAGTAACTATGACTTTATAACATGGAATGTTAAAGGTGCCCAGGATAAATGTAAACATAATATGATCCTCTGGCATCTTCGAAAGTTAAATGCCAAAATTATTTATTTTTAAGAAACCCATTTGAAGAGGAAATTAGTTCACTATTTCCATAGGGAGTGGGTGGGTCAAGTGTATGGGGTGGATAATAGTAGTAAACGGTGTGTGGGGGGGTTGTGATAGTGCTGTCCCACAATGTTGCTTTTCAGCTGTTTGCTGAACACTGGGACCCAGAGGGTAGATATTTGTTCTTGCATGGTAGGTTGGGCCAACATGAGATTCTCATGAGGGAGTATAGCATAATGGTTAAGGGCACTGAGCTGCAAACCTGGAGACCTGGGTTTGAGTCTCATCAGCCCCCTTTTGCACAGTGTGTGACCCTTAGGAAGTCACTTATCTCCCTTGTTCTCCCAGGTTGCACCTGGAAACAAGCTCCAGCTTAGTGTGCCTTTCCTGGTTAAACAATTTCCCCTTCCCCATCTCTCTTAGGTTCCATATATGGACCCAATGCTGACACCCCTAGTTTTTTTCACTGGTCTGGCTACCATTCTCACCCCTTTTACCTGTCTCCCCATATGGGGGGGGGGGTTGGAATCTGATGTATCAACCAGATGTGGACAAATTGGGTGCCCACCATGAGGGCCTCAGTCCAGGACAAAGAGGCCTATGGAAACTGTTGGATAGATTGGTCCTAAGGAACCCGTGGCGTCTGCTTCACCATACTGAATGGCAATATACTTTTCACCCTATCCTGCGTGACTGTTTTTCCCATTTTGATTATTTTTTGATAATTCAAGACTACATCTCAGGCTTCGTTTCTTGTGAGATTCTAGTGATCCTAGGGATTTCCGATCATGCCCCGGTTTCCCTTCAACATACTATTCGTGGAAGTGAGGACAGGGATAAAATCTGGAGGCTTAACACCCAGTTGTTAGCGGACCCAGATAAATTCCCAGGATACAAAACAATATAACTACCTTTTCTGAGCATAACATGACCTCCATCGAACCCTTAGATATTTTATGGGGGGCAGCCAAGTATACTTATTCAGGGGGAATGTATTGAGATGGCCACTAATATGGAGCATTTGCTTCAACAGAATCACGATACTGAACACACTCTTACCCTGGCCACCCTGAAAAATATTTGGATTGACTTGAATTCTCTTAGGACCCAATATGCTTCTATTCTTCACTAGAAGGCAGAACTGGTGATTTTTTTGGACCATGACCCATTATTTGGAGGCAGGTGAAAGGGCAGGAACATTGGTGGCCCTTTATTTGCAACACACAGAGGACGCCAGGATTATTAAGGACTTGAAAGTGGGTGATAACCCAAACTTGATTACTACCCCCAGGGCCATTGTGGAGGTTTTTCAGGCTTTTCATAGCTCTCTTTATAGAGCATAATCATGTGACCCCCTCCCTTTCTGAATGGATTTCTGCTCATCTCTGCCAGGTACAATTACCTACTCTTACTGAGCAACAGTGGGACTATCTTAAGGTCCTGACTGCTCAGCATGAGATATCCCAGGCCATCCACCAATTACCCCTGGATAAAGCTCCAGGCTCAGACGTTTTTACTCATAACTTTTACAAGGTGTGTACTGCTGAACTTACTCCCTTCCTTACTCAATTGTTCAATTATCTATTTTCCCATGGTCTTACTGATTTTACCCTGGCAGATGGGGTGTCCCCATCTCTCCTGCTCTTCAATTTGTATTTAGAGCCTCTCCTTCGCAATCTGCACCGTAATTCCCAAATACAGGGGATTACTATTGGTGGCATGGAGTATTAATTTTCAGCCTATGCGAATGACTTATTGCTCCATATAGAACATCTTTGGACCTTGATCCTGGCGGCTTTGGACGAAATTCAAAGGTTTACTGACATTTCTGCCTACCAGCTAAATTTAGGGAAGACTGAAGTATTGACATTCAATACTTTAGTGAATAAGTATGAAATTCTGGAATTGGGCCTCATCTGGGATCCCCGCTTACTTATGTATCTGGGTGTTAAGCTCTCCAGACATCCTTCCGAACTGAAATAATTTAGATTCCCTTTTACAAACTATCAAATTGAATCTTCAGCATTGGTTCCATCTACCTCTGACTTTATGGAGACGTATTAGTGTTCTTAAAATGAATATTTTACTCCGCCTATGTATCCGCTGGGCATGCTTAATATTTTCTCCCTAAACAATGGTTTCTTCACCTCCAGCATGTCCTTAATGATTTTTTATGGCAGGGCAAGGCTAATAGCAGATCCTATTGTAAACTTACAGTCCCAGAAGAAGGGAGGCTGAAACTCTTTATTTTTACATTCACTTGTGCTTGTGTAAGGAATGTCTTGCTACTAATGGCATTTTAGAGGTGTGTCACTGCTGAGCCAATTACAGATGAAACTGCAATGGACTTGGCAGTGTAGACCACTGACCCGGTACTCTGGTCATGAAAGTAGTTGTACTTGCTGATGTGGCATTTTGTGTAGTTGAAAGAAATGAACCGCTTCAATGAGAGAGCATTCATTTCTTTCTGCAGCCGTAACCCTGGGCATGCATATTTGAGTTGACACTAATGCACATGCCTGGAATTATGGCTACAGCTTTTACATACAAAATAAAGCCATTACAGCACTCATTTTTACATAGGAATGTACTTTCTACATTAGCCATGGTGTGGCTTTACTTACTGGCAGCTCCTGCTGCCCGCTGCACTCCTTCTCCCCAGTCCTCGTGCCTCTGAAATCCCCCCCCAAGGCTTCTACAATAGCCGCATTGCGGCTTTACTTACTGACAGCTCCTGCCGCCCACCGCACACTCTCTCCCTGGTCCTCAAGTCTCTGATCCCCCCCAGGCTTCTACATTAGCTGCGGTGTGGCTTTACTTATTGGTGTGCCTGCTGCCTGGTGCACTCACTCTCCCCGGTCCTTGCTCCTATGAAATCCGCCCCCCCCCAGGCTTCTACAACAGCCATGGTGCAGCTTTACTTATTGGCGGCACCAGCCGCTCGACACTCTGTCTCCCCCAGTCCTCACTCCTCTGAAATCCCCCACCCCAGGCTTCTGCAGTAGTCAAGGTGTAGCTTTACTTGTTGGCAGCTCCTGCTGCCCACCGCACTCTCTCTTCCTGTCCTTGCTCCTCTGAACCCCCCCTCCCCAAGCTTCTACATTAGCCGTGGTGCAGCTTTACTTATTGGTGGCTCCTGCCACCCTGTGCACTCTCTCTCCCCAGTCCACTAAGGCCAGTAGGAGAGGCTTCTCTGACTAGCAGCTCCTTGCTGAATTTATGGTGCAGCTTCCACCATGCAGCACCTACCGCTCTCACTGCTGCCTCCTTGCTCCTCTGATGCCATCACCAATACCAAACACCTGCACTGCAAATACCTGCAAGTGGTTGTATGGCATTGACAAATTGCTTTTTTTCTTTACTACTGTGCCCTTCATGCCAGAAAAGTACTGCGATGGGGGGATGTTAGGGGCTGGAGAACCAGCTGCTCTGTACATTCCTTTTCAGTTATCTATTGAGAGGCACCTGTGTAGCATAGCTGTGCTTCAGCTTAAGAGTCTCCTTTATATTAAGCCTGCTTGGGCTCTCACAGTTCTTAAGACTATCCCTATATTTTGGTCCTTGACAGCCATGGTTCAACTTGCCTCTCACTTGCATTTGAAATTCCTGTATGATACCACTCAACCAGTGTATGGCAACTCCAATTTCCGTATTAGTAACCATCCTATACCTCCTAATTTTTGGTCACAAGTACAACCTCTATCTGTAGATTCTCTGCTACTAGATGGGAAGTTTCTTCCATTCCATGCCTTTCGAGACCGATACTACTGTATGTGCCTGGACATTTGATATTTTCAGCTCATGCATGCCGTCTGTGTGCACCTGGACCCTGGACCTTGGTCTGGGAAGGACAGGGAGCTTTTAACTAGTCTAATGTCTATCATGGACTACCCCCATTCGATCCTGAATCTGTACCAGATGTTTCAGTCTCCTGACCCTGTAGGGTAACAAGGGGTCTGTTACTATTGGCTGAATGTTCTTGGTGTGCAATTGGACCTCATACAGTGGCATTCTGTGTGGACCTTGCTGTATAAGTATATTAACCAAGACAGATACCGCCTCATCCAGTATAAAGTTTTACACAACCTTTACTTTACTCCTTCTCACTTAGACCAAATGGGTAGGTGGTCTTCCCCTCTTTGTACTCAGTGTGACCTGGAAGAGTGTACTCTTAAACACGTACTATGGGATTGTGTTAAAGCGCTCCCATTTTCAACTTCTATTACAGAACATTTGGATCCCTGCTGGGCCTAGAAGACTTGTTCACACTGGATATTTGCTTAGTTGGCTTATATCAAAATATGGTCTTCGGCACTAGGAAGGGTTATATGACCTTAGTAGTTATCACAATCAAACTGATTATACTGCGGCACTGGCTGGATGATGCCCTATCCTCCTTTAGGGAATGGCACCAGGATATTCTCAAAGCATTAAATATTGAAAAACAGACTGCCACTCCATAATAGATATGCTTTGTTTCGGAAGAGGTGGGAACCCTTGTATGCTCTTCTATCTGTTACTGAAGTAGCACCTTAATTTTTTTTTTTGTACTATACCTTTGGTGTATACAGATGTCTGGGTTTTTGTTCTGCCTATTTGTATCTCCTTTGGCTTGTCCCCTTGTGCCAAGATACTATCTGTGTGGTGTGCTCCAGGAGGGTGGGTGTGTTTGTAGTTAATGGTTTGTTCTTCCTGTGTACTTTGCATGGTTTTGCTATTCTAAAATCAATAAAGTATACTTAATTAAAAACAAAAGAAAGTAAGTTTTATTCCTTTCTTTTACTGATTGGGCAATATTCTCCTCTGTTTGTGCCTTTGCATGTCTAACCATCTTCCCTGTCTCCTTTTGTTTCTCCTGGTAGTTTTCCCTATCCTCCTCCTTCTAAGACTTTTTGTACTTTCTAAATGCTAGTTTTGTTTGCTCTTACTTTTTCTGCTATGCCTTTAGAGAACCACAGCAGTCTCTTTTTATGGTTGCATGGGAGAAGCTCCACAGACATATTACTATGATTCTTTTTAGGAGCACTGTGGAAGCACGTGACTGGATCGCTGTCCGGCGTGCCTCCACACTGCTCTAGCACAGGTACACTCATTGTGTTTATGCGGCCCTTCCCCTCTGCCAGCCACATAAACACACCCACTTCACAGTGCACTACTTTTTATTTCGCAACTGTGGAAGTGACTGCCACTGTGCTCAAGATGGCCGCTGATTCAAACTGCACATGTGCGAGTATTGAGCATGTGCACTTCTGTCATCGCCACCATCTTGAGCATAGCAGACTCAGGCACTCATAAAAGCTCTAAGCAGCCATATCGGCTCTGACCAGTTTGTTTTCTCTTGCCCTTGTTCACCTGCCTGACACAGAGATTTGTTGCTTTTTCAATGCCCCCTTTATTTTTGTCCACAGTTCCTCAGTTCTCCCAGATCCTCTATCCCTGCCAGGGCATCCCTGAGGCATTCTCCCATTTTCCTAAAATCAGCCCTTCTAAAGTCTAGGACCCTCATCTTAGTGTAGCTCGGTTTTGCTCTGGTCCTTATATTGAACCACACTGTACAGTGATCGTTGGACCCCAGGTTGTCACCCACTGTGACGTCAGCATCACTGTCCCCATTTGTCAGTATCAGGTCCAGTATCGTTTCCACCCCCCACGATGAGTGGGATTCTTAACTAGTTGCCGGAGGAATGCCCTTTGCAGGGAGTCCAGGATGTCCCTACTTCTGACCTTTGCTGCAGCTGCTAGGCTCCAATCCACATCTCGTAGACTGAAGTCCTCCACCAGCAACCCCTCCCCCTTGTGTGAAATCCTTCAGATGGCTTCCATCATGTCCTTATCCACCTCTCCTTCTGCACTGTACGTCTGTAGATCGCTCCTATGTGAATAGTGGCCCCCTTACATGATTTCAGGGTGACCCACAGTACCTAAGCTCCTCCCTGCTCTCCCTGTGGCTTTTTTTTCCTCCCTAACATAAACAGCCACTCCTCCCCCTTTTTTACCTGAACTGTCTTTTCTGAACAGAATATACCCTGGTATGGCCACATCCCAATCCTGGTTTTCATTGCACCAGGACTCAGTAACTGCAACCATACCTAAGTCTGCTTCTGCCATGGCAGCCTCTAGATCTGCAGTCTTGCTGCTCAGACTTCGAGCGCTTGAACACATCCTCATTTTATCCCTCAGAATTGCTGTATCCCTCATGGAAATGGTACTGTCCACAGAGACAATGTGCTGTAAGTTCAGACTATTTTTTTTTCCTATGTCTTTTATCCCCACCCCAGGGGCCACCAGTCTGCCTTACCTTTCTGTGTCTGGCATCTCCCCAGGTCTATCCGGCTGCCATCTCCTCCTCAGGCTACCTCCTCTGATGTCCACATTCGGGCCTCGCGGCTACCCCCACGGCTTGCCCCCCGTGGCGGGGTGGTGCGGAGCACTCCCTCTGGAGCTCAACCCACCCCAATCAGGATGCGGTACTGCCATGCACCCTCGGCGCCGAGAGAGCCCCCCGCTATGAGAGACGGCCATCATGCCGCCACGACTTGTGCCCCAGTTTTCCACTTTTTCCTTTTCCCCTGGGCCGCAGGCATGCACTGGCATGAAATGGCTGTAGGTGTGCATCGTCCAGCCGCGCTCGGCCGGCATCAGCCCTGACCCTACATGTGCTCCCAGCAGCAGTAGTACCCCGGTCTCCACCGGTGGTCCCCCTGCAGGATGCCCTGGGCCCCCGGGAGGAGAGCTGTCCTACAGACGGCTTGATCCTACTCCCCTCCCTGCCGACCCCCAGCACCTGGCTCGTCCTCGAACCCGGGTTGCTGGCATGACACGAGGTGTGGCGTCCAGCGCCTCAATCCTCAGCGCCACCGGGCCGGCTGTAAATTCAGATTTTAAAGGGACACTGTCAATTTTATTTGCATCATATTACCTCTAGTTAAACCCCCACTTTTTATGACTGCTTACCTTCTCCAAATTCACTGCTGTTGCTGTTTACTTCATCTTCCTCCTTTCTTAGTTGAACTGAAAAGCATCCCAATGGTATAATTATACCCAACCTAGTTTTGTTTCAAACCCTTGATCTCCTCTTATTGCATACTACCTTGACATTAGGAGCACCCCAAACAGTCGAACCACTCATGATGCAATAGTCTCCTCAGCTCCCACTGCATCATGAGTGGCTAAACTGTGTGGGCGTGTTCCCAAGTCCAGGAAAGGTGCAGTGAGGGTAGATTAAGGACTATAAACAAACATGTTTTTATGTAGTAACACCAATATGGTGGGCAGGCTTTCATCATGTAAAAAAAGGAATCGGCCTCAAACTAAGCAGTTATACTAGTAAATTCTTCAGAATGTGAGCAACCGTCAAATGCATTTTTTAAACTAGGGACATTTTGAGGCCTAAGGGGGTTGACAGTGCTCTTAGAAAAAAATCATTATATTCTAAGATGCTAAATACAAAATAAACTTTGCATAGGTAAACACAATGATTTCCAGTGTTCTGAACTTGCATCTCCATGGCTGAGGATGTGTCCCTCATTATGGGGGCCAGCATCCCTCACTGTCACTCATTTTAAGTGTCTGTGTCCCTCATGTCAGTAACAATCAGGGTGTCTTGCTAGCAGGGAGACAATGGCATCCACTGTGGTCCTCTCAAACTTTTTCACAAATTGCGTCTTTTCTCAATTTCAGAATAGTGGGGATCTTGTACCATGGGTCTAGCTCAACCCATCCATGCTTCAATGTTATCTTCTCCAACATGCACAGGTTATTTTCCAGAGAAGGATTTCAACCCCTGGTAGAATCCCATCCCTTGGTCAGGTCCACACGCAGCAAGCCAGGCCAGAGGTTGGCCAGATAGAGTGGCAACATGAGACTTGTACAACTCTTGACACACTTGTAGGGTCTTCCCTTCCACTGATAACCACAAATCAAATTTTGTTTTACAGTCCTTTGTATCATAGAGGTCCTACAGCATTTTTTCAGTATTAGCTTGTGACACTAGTGTCCAGTTGGTAATACTCTCCCATGGGTTGAAGGTTCTGGATAACTGAGATATATCAATGTCTGTTTCATGTTTGAACAACATGCTCATGGATAATGGATTCCCAGTGGAAGCTAAATATGATGAAAGTTCATTAGGTGACATCCTCATATGCCTGGAGGGAGACATTTGTGAGTTACTTTCGGACCCCAGATAGACAAGCAAAGTTTGATCCACATGAGAGTGCTGCATATGCTGGAGGCAATATGGTAATCTGCAAGCCAACCACGTGCGTATTTTCTGGCACTGCCCACATATGTGCCCTTTTTTTGGATGAACTCCAACTGGGAATATGGAATAATTTGGGGACCAATGTTGTCCTTGCAGAAAGGATTTTTTTCTTGATTTTTCATGGGTATTCATTAGTATTTGCTAACTGCTGTACATCTGTATTGCTGTAGCGAAGAAAACTGTAACAAATAATTGGTTGTCAGTGTTAGTACCCACTACTTTCCTATGGCAGGACTTGATGATAGACATTTAATGCATAGGAAAGCATACCTGGCAACTTAAACCACCAGTACCGTAAGTTTGGACTTTAAAGGTCATCAGTTGCTGCTTTATATTATGACCAGAAGAATGGACTTTGTGGCACAATATGCATATGCTGCCTCTTCATCATGTAGTAAGCGACTGTGTGTGTTAAAAAGCACTCATCTACATAAAGTGATCTCATCTCTAGACTGATGTAATGTTCTTTAGCTATACCACATTTTTTAATGGAAGCTGCTGCTGTTATTGTATGGGTTGTCAAAATACTTTGTTAAAGAGACATTTTAAAAAAAATCCATATACAGTTCCGTATTTCACTGTTTTGAAGCCGCAACTTCTATTACATTTTTTTGTTTTTGACCACGGCTTCTAAACGGGGTGGCTTTAATTATAAACATGCCGAATACCATCCTCTTAGTGTGCTCTCTTCCATAATTTCCACCCAGTGAGTTGTGAATTGTGTGTGGAGGTATGTATTTATATCTTATTTCCAGTTTAAACAGACTTACCCCCTATTATCTGTGAATGGCATGTTTAATCCTGTTATTTTATCACCTGTGGCGCACTCAGTATAGCTCAAAGAGAGCAAGGTTTCCCATGCAGCGAGTGATTTAGCTCTATAGATCTGCACTTACAGGTCAGTAGCAATATGATGATGGCTCAATAATTATATTTTGTGAAACAGGGAAATTATTCTGGGGGGTTTGAAAGTTTACTGTGTTGGTTCGGGTTATAAGAGCTCTGCACGTTGGGGGATAAAAGTTCATAGCTTCAAATTCTTTGTTCAGTAAAATGTTAGTATGCTGAAACTAAAGCCAAAATGCTGTTCTGTGGGAATTCGGTAGGCATCATGGAGGGGAGAAAAGCACAGAGTCCATTACGGTCTACCACATTGCACATGATTTCACCGTGTTGCTTGTTGCCCCCTTTAGAAGCGGTTACAAATCGGGGGTAGCTTCTATTATTAACATTTTTTTTATGCAGCCTTTATTCTGGGGCAGCTTCTAAATGGGGGCCAATTGAAAACAGTGAAATACAGTAACTGGAAATGATTCTAGTGTTGCAGTGTGTGGTGTTCGGTATTCTGGCTTTGAAATTCCTGTTAAAGGGGAAGCAATGGTCCCATTATCCCCCTTTTTTGAGCTTGCATATACAACATAATGACTTTAGTGTGTACCAGCAGCTGCATAAAAAACAGACTGCATGAACAAGTCTTGCATGAGACTAGTTCATTATGCAAAAGACCAGGTACAAATGGTTACCTGTGCAGAGATTATGGAAAGTCAAGACCTGGCTTTTGGTCAGTTAGCTTTAGCCTGGATTTCAACCATGAAGAAATGCAGAGAAACAGTAAACACTCACAGAATATTTTACATTTTATTAATAATCATTATACACCCGATATTAAACAAGGCAGTCATAAACGTCAGGGAAGGCATTCCTTTTACATCTAAATATCTATAATAACAACAGCAAGCAACAGTTGTATTCCATACTTTTTACTTTGCCTGTGTAACAGGGCACATAATGGGGTATTAAGACTAGTGTTGGCATCTCACTTTCATGCAGCATACCTCGTATCAATTTTGCTGTGTGTAAAATTGGAACGCAAAATTCGGTGGGCCTCACTGTACACTGATGAATAACATACAGGTATTTTCAACACAGGTATTTCACATATACACACACCATTTTCATTAAGAAAGATTGGGGTTAATGATTAATAATAATCCATGCCCGCCACAACTTAACCTTTCTCAGTTTAATCAAAAGGATGATGCTCAATAAACCAAAATAAGAAGGAAACAGCAATAACAGAAACCACCAGTGTCAGCTGAAAGTTACCATAAACAATAAAGAGTAGCTAACATCATAGAAACTAATGAGAAACAAAGGTTGTCATTCTCCTAGATGGAATTCCACTAGTACCTTCTGAAAGAGGGGTCAATTATGACAGTATTATCAAGTGTCGGCTATCTACATGAAGCAGCTCAGCATTTGCTTTTCTCAACACATATTCAGTGTACAGGCTCACTTAAACTAAATAACACTATAGTTAACAGTGTACTGATTTATTACCATGTGTGCTGAAACTACTGATGGGGCACAACCAAGCTGATGTTACTCCAAGCTTTCATTTAAAAGTGGCCTTTTCTATGTCACTACTCACGTGTCACAGAGTCACTGTATTCTCAGGTGACGATACCCTCTCTCTTGAAGATTTATAAAGGCTGAGGGGGCCTACTCGAGCTGATGCAGTTCATGGACTCTCTTTCCTCTTTCCTTTTTTTACATTTGTTTCTCTTGCATTAGCATTTACCCACCTCACCAGCCAGGCCCAGCCCCAGCCCCATCCCATGGCATGTCTGGCACTCAACTTAGGGATTTAAACCCCAAGTATTCACCCTCCCACACACACCCTGGCAGGGGAAAGCAGTGCTGGGTCCAATCTCCCACCACTACCTGTGAACACAGCTGGGAGTTCGTGAGGTTCCCACAAGCAACCAATAGTGATGGGAGGGCCATTATGCCCAGTACAGGCCTTTTTTCCTTTTCTGGTCCAGACCCCTAGGACATCACCACACAAGGGGGATACAATCAGAGGTATGCAAGGGTGCCTCATGCAGAACCCAGCTGGTGTCCTTCCACCTACATGCACTGCTGACTGCACTACCACCTGTGGTCACCCAGGTGGAAGTAAAGCAGCTGCGACTGTGGCCGCTCACCTTGGAGGAAGGGAGTGTCCTCTGAGGTGCTCACTCCTCCTGTCCACAAGCCAGTACCCGATGACCCAGGCTTGTCCCTGAACCCTGATCATCAGTGTCATGAATGACAGGCCAGCTTTGCTTTCCTCTTTTACAACTGAGGAACTAATCAGTTGTTATGCAGGATTCATTTCTGTTGCAAATGGTTGCACGACTCGATTCCTTTGATGTTGCTCAGAAGTCCCCCCCATACACAGCGTGTAACCCTCTCTCATACATGCGCCCAAACTGGCTTCTGAATTGCGGTCATGGTTGTTACTCCAGTAACTCCCAGTTGGTGGGCCAGAACTTGACATCCCACCAGTAGTTTCCTTTGTGCCACATCACATTGTGGGAGGTGCATGCATTATCAGTTATGCTCGGGCTCCTGCCTGCCAGAAACGGTTGAGCTGAATGGATGAGCCTTGACCTTAGATGTCCTTTGCTGCAAAAAAGCTGGCAGCGGTGATTTCAGTTCATATTTTTCGAGCATTCATGTCAAAAGGCACTACACTGAGTGGAATGCTGAATCAAAAATGAGCACTAACTTGAAATCATAAGAAAACTGTTCAGCGGCATTCGTACTGCTTGTGTCAGTATCTTGATATCCAAAATGCACACATATTCTGGTCCCAAGTCAAAGTCTCAAGGCCTAATATGCTGCCAGACATAGTGCTGTTCTTGACCGTCTGAAAATTCAAGAAGCATGCTTCTGAACTCCGGGGTTTGGGGAGTTGCATAAATATATTTGGTTCCTAGACACAACCATTCCAGAGTTTTCCCTTTTCAAACACTGTATCTTTAGAATCGGCTAACGTTGAAACTGTTACAGTTAGGAATGATTTTAAAATGAAAGTTTAGAGTCAGAATAACATGAGCAAATCCTTCTGATACAGTTTCCATCAGATGATACATGTTGATATAGATCAATTTACTTTTAACCATAATGCTATTTAAAATTATTTTTGCTTGTGTATGAACCAAAAATAAGAAAACGATTAAAGAGCAACTCTGCAGTTCAAGTGTTTTCATAAATAAGATGTTCCAGCCATTACGATTTACCAGAGAACGTTTATGTTCATTGTCTGTGTTCCTTTCCAAGGCTTGCATCACATTTTAGTAGTCCATCTAAAAAGTCTATGTATAAAAAACATTTGCTTCTCCCGTTAACCTCACAGTGCTTTTGTTTATGACACCACAGTGCTCACAATGACAACAGACTGTGATGTCACATGCAGCAATTGTGTGGTTGGCAGGGGAAAGTCAAATACATTTTTGAAAGACTCTGTGAAATAAGTACTGCATTACCTACAATATTTTTAGTACACCAACAACAGGGAAAAGAAACAAGCCTTTGTCAATGCCGAATGTTTGCTTGCTGGCATTGGCATTGGTAGTGTAGGAGTTAGAGAGCTGCATAATAGGAATGGCAGTGAAGTATTGAACTGAAGCCAACCCCATCACCACCCAGCACAGACTGACAGGCATTGGGGTGTGCCTTTGAGTCGTCAGGCATAATGGCCACACCATTTCACCACACCCTACCCTACAGACACTGACAAGTGTCATGGTGTGCCTTGGGGTCTTTGGCACTCATGCTCACCCCATTCCATCAGGAAATATGGTGAGATGGGTCCTGTGTAGGAGAATGGGGTGAACTTTGGGCCCGAAGAGTCCAAGGCACACCTCGTTGCCCCTCACTGGCTGCAGGGTGTGGAATGGTATGAGCATTACAGGCGAGAATCCCAAGTCACACCCCTGATGCCTGTCAATCTCTATAGACTGGGGTGTTGTGGTCGGAAACCCTAATGCCTCAGGTGTTCATTGGCATTTTCACTCCAAATTTTCAACATGGGTTTTTTGTGACCCCCACCTTATGAACAGTGGCAATATCAGTTTGTTAGCTGAAAGCTGATTTCGCACAGCGACTACGTCATTTGGCACCACAGGTGTGAAAACACATTTCGAACAGGATGTGAAAAATGACAGCTGTACTGTTCATGGGGAGGTACAAAAAATGGCAATGTTGAAATTCTGCAGTGAAAATATTAAAAAAACTGGTGAAGTCACGAGCATGCGTAGAAAATGCGCAATGCACACCCGTAATGCAATTAGTTTGGGGATTTTTTACAGCAGATTGTCAACACAGGGATTCTGGAACCTCCGCTCATGAACAGTGTCACTGTGATTTTCTTAATCTGTCCCGAACAGTGATTTCCCACAGCGACCACGCATTTCTACGCTGGAAGTGCGAAAACACATTTCGGCCACGGTGTGAAAAATGACAGCCATACTGTTTATAAGGAAGTGTGGAAAAATGCCAATGGTGAAAATCTGGACTGAAAATATTAGAAATCCATGAAGTTACGAGGGTGCGTGGAAACTGCACAATGGTCGCTCGTAACAGTCATTTTATGGACTTTTTTCACCAAATTTTTAACATAGCCATTTTAACACCTCTGCTCATGAACAGTGTCACTGTGATTTTCTTAATCTGTCCCAAACATTGATTTCGCACACCGACTGTGCCATTGTGCGCTACATGCGTGGAAACACATTTTGGGCAAGATGGGAGAAATGACAGCTGTACTGCTCATATGGGGGTGTGGTAAAATGGCAATGTTGAAAATCTGGAGTGAACATATTGAAAATTCGCAAACTTCACGATGCATTAGGAACAGCTAGCGCGCTCAGTAAAACGTCATTTTGGGAATTTTTCACCAAATTTTCTACATAGGGTTTTTTGGGCTTAGCTCATGAACTGTGACACTGTCGCTTTATAAACTGGTCCCGAAAAGTTGGTTCCGCAGTGACCGCGAAATCACCTTTTGGGGCTGATTAACACCATGACAGTGACAGAATTCATGAGGTGGGATCCCAAAACCTCATCGCTGAAAATTTGGTGAAAAATTCCTAAATGGCCGAGATATGCACTAAAGTTGAAAACCCTATTTATTCCATTATACAGCTTACCGGCATTTCCTCAGTTCGGGGTCGGCTTTGAAGAGTGCAAACGTGTCCGGTCTACGAAGATCATTGTGCCAAGCTCCGGAGGTAAGTATGGGGTGAGGTGGGGTGGGGAGGCAGAGGGTGGCGTGGTGGGGGGAATGGGGTCAGGACAGTCACGAGAAGGTTTTTTCTTTCAGGTTTTTTTTTTTTTTTTTTAGGAAGACAACGCGGGACTTATGCCACACTGGGGTGGGCTCCCAGCATGGCAGCTGGACTTGTGCCATGCTGGGGTGGGCTCCCAGCGTGGCAGCTGTAAGGCTGTTTGGGGCATGGAGCCGATGATGGGGATTAGGCACCCGCAGACTGCTGCCATGCTGGGGTGGGCTCCCAGCGTGGCACCTGGAACCTGTTGGTGGTGGCACAGCCGACGGGGATTGGGCACTCACGGCTATACAGTGTGTGCGTGGGGGAATGCATGAGCATGCAATATGCGTACATGTGTGTGGGAGAAGCGCATGAGCACGCAATATCTTATCGCTGCTCACTGAAGCGTAGCTCTCCCTTTCAACTGTACGGCACTGTATTTTCGGATCATGGCACTATGTTTCTTGCACATGCGTGTAAGCAAACATAAAAACAAATAATTACAGACAAAGTTAAAACATAACTGGTGCAAATCTGGTGCTTTAAAAATTTTCATTATAGCAGAGAATTGTTTAAAAGTGGATTGACATTTTTCTTGTTAAAAACATTTTCTAGCAATAAGATGGATGTGCATTATTAGTATACTGACAAAGTTGACATGTATTTCCAGTTTATCAATATATATTTGTCTTAATATGTTTTTATTGAACTTTTACAGTGATAGTATACTGTGCCAATATATTGGAAGTGTAATAACAGGATTTCTCCATATTGACCTAACTCCAAGCTTCTGTATGAAGAAAAACCTGACCAACAAGTTCCTAGCTCATAAAATGAGCCCTTTGCAGAGAAATTATCTTCAGAAAGAGGTAATTTTAGAAACAATAGGGGTAGGAGAATAATTTTATAGAAAATGAAAGCTTGGAGTAAGGTCAACATGACTAAGTAAGTTCTGGTGCACTTTTTCTATTTCAATATACCAATACTGCACTTCAAGTACATGGACAGAAGCTGTTTCAGTTGATCGATCTAGTGTACATATACTGTCTCAACATTCTAATTATACACTGCCATTACAGCAACACTTGTTTTAGAACTTTAAGACACTCATCAAACTTTTGAACCACATACAAGCAGCATAATTATCAAGGGAATGATTTCTGAACTAAAAATTTATTTCCAAAGTGGTCTAATCACACTACATGAAGTCTTCATTTTCAGTCTAGTAAACCCAAATCTTCACAGCATCAAAAGATTATATGTCTGATCTGTGTATGCTAACATAAAATGTAATAAAAATAGAATAATAGATAGGTAAGTGTCTATTACAAGGGAATAATACCATCAAGAGGTTCTGGCGACAAGAGAACCTGGAAAGCGAAGCTCGAGAGTTTCCCTTGCCCCAGAACTCCTAGATGGTATTATTCTGAGTGATAGACACTTGCCTATTTTTTTATTTTTTGTAATATATGGATACGAGTTTATTTTAGTTTGTGAGGTGCTCTGACTCCAGGGCAGGCTGCCATCGCAGGGAGGACTCAGATGCTGACTCTTCCATCTCCCCCCAGTGTCTCTGTTGAGCTACTTATTTTTATGGCACTCCTACCTTTCATTGATTTCTTGCATTGCTGTATTCAGGATTATCCAAACAGTTGTGTGGCAGAGAATCGGCAGTAGAGTGAACGGATCATTTTCTCTCGCTAAGCGAGAGACAGACACCATTTTTTTCAAACTGTTTTGCCCGCCCACAGAGACACTGTGTCTAATAAGGAGGCACGATTTGTGGTACGTCACCATGCATTAAGTCTACGGTATTGGAGAATTTTGAGATTGCGCTGTTCTGGTTTGGTGATAATACTATCGTTCAGAGCTCGAACGATAGTATTACGGGTTCTGAACGATAGTATTATCGCTTGGCAATGATAGTATTATCACTTTGGCTGCAGTGTATTACAAGGAATTTTTTGTATGCATTTTGGGAGTATTATTTTCATAATCCATATATTACAATAGAATTCAATCTGTGATTACCTCAACATTACAATTCAATCTGTGATTACCTCAACATTTGGTATAATATACACAAATAAGGAACTAATCAGTCTCCAATGTAAATCTATGTAATAAAATGAATATATAGTATATTATAAATACTAATAGATGTGGGTGTGTGTGTTTAATTGCATATGCATTGTTGAATACACTCACCTAATTATACAAGCTCAGATTTAGTTTTGGGAGTTGATTTTCAAACACCTCATAGCTTTAAACTGTTCACACACTGAACTTCACTATCAGTTCAACTACACAACAGTATGTTCACAGGGAGGCTCTGAATATACAGAAAATATAACCACGGTTGCTAAAGAATCAAGAGCACCATCCATGTTAATGAAAATGCAACTTCCTTCATTTGTATTTGGCAACCAATACCTATATATGCACCAGATTAGTATAAAAAACAGAATCTGTTCCTATTTACTCTTCAATGAATTCAGACTTTTTTTATTTACTATTGATTGTAAACAAAAACTGAGAACCATATGTCATTTGTATGTTAAAATTACATTAAGTAATATTTACTGGAAACTTTGTAAATTAATTACAGTTTTATGAAATAAATTATGAGGTCATAATCTTTAGGCTAAAAGTATTTTTAAATCAGGATAATCAGGTGAAAACCAGCTCTTTGTGTAGTGGTTAGTGCATCTGTTCAATCTTGGGATGAGTTCATAATGTCTAGCCATCTAAATAGTTGACAGGCATGCAACATAAAAGTTCTAAAGGGTAAAACACTGTTATGTTTGCACTGAATTACAAACATATGTTTTTATTTTTAAATCACTGCTGCAGCCCTACCTAAACCACTGCAGAAGCAAGGTCAACTGTGTGATCACTTTTGGTCAGTAGACTCAGGAATTCAAGCTTCCAGAAACCTATATAATCAAATGTCAAACTGTTGGTTTTTTGATGCTGGATGAACATAGCGACTAAAAAATCCTTCTTCTTGTCATTTAGACACTGGTGATGACACATACTAGCAACTGACAGGTACCAAATAATTACTGAACTGACTTGTGTTTCTGGCCAGTGTCTATCAAAAATGTCATCTGTGTGAACTGAAGAACTACAGTAAAGACTTTCTGCAATGGCACGGCCATCAGTTCAAACTATAGCACCAATAATCCTTTAGATCGTGTCTGAACTGCAGTAAGAAAGTTCCAGATGCCCCCTCAAACCAACAACTGAGAAAAGGCAAATATTTTAAAGGGTTAGTAGCGCCAAAAAGAACAGTTAGGAAATGTTTTTAATTTTTTTTTTAAAGTAGCTAGTTAATACTTTTTATTTCTGATGTATTGTAGTTTTTTCCCTCAATTATTCAGAAGATGCATTACTACCAGATGGCAATAGGTGGGAGGCTGACATACAGTGTCTAGTTCTATACCTCTTCATATTTCATCAGCATTATGACTTCATTTATTGTGACACCACAAGTGACCAATCTAGCAGCATGTGATTGGCACTCATGGGTCAGTTGTGATGTCACAGGGCTGATGGGTTATAAAGTGGGACACAACCAGTAATGTCAACCTCCAGTTAAAGTACTGTTCCACACATCACACCAAGTATTGTCAGGTAGAAAATATTCTGATTAGAAAAAGGGGAAACATGCTTCAGATGTAAGAAGTAACAACTGACTACTTGTAAAAGTTATGGTTAATTTCAGACGGTATACTAGCACTCTATTTCTTCTAATGGCAAGACCAAACCACCATAGTATCTCCCATCCGTGCACAGCTCACAATTACACTTAGGCTTCCAGTAGGAAATACTGGAAAATGTCTTGAGTTCCCAGAAGGGAAAAGGCTACAACTGAATATGAGCTGCACACCTGTTATGCAGACAAAGTGATGCAGTATACTGCATTTTACTTTCAAAGTCATACGCTTTCTGAGGCAGTTTTCTCTGATACAGAGGATCAGCTCTGTGAGGTATCATCTTGGTCAGATGGTGAATGATTGAAATCCAACTCTTCTATTTCAGGAGGTAAATTTGACACCAGCACCTGTATGAAAACAAAATGGCTTCAGTCAATTTATTTTATTCATGTTTTACAGCATTAACAAATCTTCCTAAAATCACTTGTTAGGGTTCCACAGCATACTTATACGTGGTTTGGATATACATATTCCATTTATACAATGTCAATCTACCATTTAAGTGAAGATTTAACTGTTTCTTTTTCATTTCGACTGCTGGCTTCATCGTTTAACTGGGCTACTGTGATGTCATCAGCATTGTGAAAGCTGCTCTCTGACTAGTTCTGTATTCTTCTGTGATGTACCTATCTGTATTCCTTTGTGATGTACCTAACCTTCAAGTCATGTGTTACAACCTACTCAGCAGCAAAGTTATCATGATATTTTGAAGTGTGATACACCATCAACAATGCCATTATGTACCATCTTACCATTTTTTATCTCCACTGGTGTTGTATAAATGCCCTGGGATTCCTATAAGAGTTGTTCCTTAAGCAATCTGAAGTTTATATTTTAGTCCCCAAAGAAATGAGAACAAATACTGGTCTCTAGAAAGATCTCTGACAGAATGTAAGACTTGATTTTTGTCCCTCATACCTATGATATATTACCCATACATACTGAAACTACTGATTGTTACATTTTCTGTATGTGTAGAATTATAGACATGAACTTATATGATGCCACATTAGTGAATTAAAATGTTGTTTGTGCAAGTAAAAATAAAACTTTACAAGTTATCATTAATTACAAATGTACCTATCAGCTTTAAAGAGCTACTGATGTCTCAAAGAAAACTTTAAAAAGCATTATAATTAGGTACAATTCTGCCTGCATTCTATTTATATTTTATGTATTTCTCCTCCTCATCATTTATTACTAAGGAAATCTGCATGAATATATGATCTTTTATCACTTGGAGTCCATCTGCCTCTATGTCTTACTCCCTACTTCAAGTCATAATCCTAGGTTGTGACATCACAATCTGTTGCCATGGGAGTAACTGTGATATCACTAACAGTGCTCTGTGACTTCAGGTAGGGAGAAAAACAGCAGGAATAGACAAACTTTTCAGGAGCAAAGATTCTGTTTCCATACATATGATCTCTGTAATAAACAATGGGGAGGAGGAATACAGCACTAATGTGGAATACAAGTTGGACTGTGTCTAAATATTAGGTTTTGTTAAAGTTATCCTGAATGTGTCACCAGCTCTTTAAGGGTTACTGTTTTTTTAGATTACACACCACCTACTATTAGGGATAAATGGAATGGCTGGTTTCACGAGGGAGAAGGGGTCCCAAAAGCAAACGAGGGTTTTCCTAGGTGCACGAAGTGGGCTACACTGTCGCAGAAGGGAAATTTATTGTGGGAGTGGAGCTTCCCCACAGCAGAGGAAGTGTTAGGTGCAGGGAGCAAGACTCCCCAACTGCAGAGGTGTTCTCCATTTCTGGAGCAGAATTCCAAAACTGCAGCAGAGGAATCTTTCCTCAATGTAGTGGCCAGTTTACTCATGAAGCAAGGCTCCCCGGTGGCAGTACTGACACTGGATTTCAGGAGCTCTTCGTTCAGTGGCAGAGGAAGATACCAGTGAGGGGTGGCTAATCCTTTTGTTTTGGGGTTTTTGTCTTTTAGAAGATATTAGTTTTTGGCTCCATGTGATTTTGGTTTGGTTTCATACCAAAAATACTGTAAAGCTCTCCAGTAGCATGGACAGTTTAATTCCTGGGAGAAAAATCTTCCCATTTACCATAGGAACAGGGCAAAATGCTTAGGTATTATGACTAGAATCAATCCCTTTTGGTTCCCTGCAAGACAAGCTTTCTCCTACTGGTAGAGGTTAGCAACTTTCCCTAAGCATAAGACAGAGACTTTTAGATATGATATCAGCCCTTTAAAATTGGGGTCTTTCTCTTTTTGATACTTTACCTTTACACACCGTATTTTTTCTGTACAATGAATCTTTTTAAGTTTCTCAAGGAAATAGATATTATAAAATGTTTACTGTACCTACTAGTGTGTTATGAAGTTCATGATGTCACACATAGGTGTAACAACCCCCTCCTTACAGTGTGGGAAGGAATCTGTCACTGAACATGGCCAAGGTGGGATGCTGCTCTGGCACCACCCTAGCAGGAAAGCTGGTATGGGAGGAGCTTAGGCAGTATATAGAAATTGTGTTTTTGTGGCACAAGCAAGGCCTGAATGAGAGAGGTGGAGTTTCAAGGAGCTAGGAGGGAGAGAACATCTAGTCCCAGTTGCCCTTCCCACAAATGGGGGCCGGGAACCAATAAAGGGATCAGCCACGCCACCTTACGCTTGGGTGCCCATCGAGGGAAGCTGCAGGCATTACCCACAAGGCGCTGGGCGCCAGGAGCCCTGATGTGTCTGAAGGGGTACGCACATACTGTATTCCACCAGGTGGCTGGCTGCAGGATTTGGGCCAGAGGTACAGGGGATCCTACTGTTTGCTCCCACCTGGAGACATAGAAACATAGAATTTGATGGCAGATAAGGACCACTTGGCCCACCTAGTCTGCCCATGTTCCCCACCTATTGTCACACCATAGACCCTACTTGATCTCTGACTTTACCCCCCCCATATCCTTGCTTCTAAGGTTCCCTTATACCTATCCCATGCCTTCTTATATTCTATTACAGTTTTTGCTCCCACCACCTCCTCAGGGATGCT
Source organism: Neoceratodus forsteri (assembly GCA_016271365.2). Classification (NCBI taxonomy): domain Eukaryota; kingdom Metazoa; phylum Chordata; order Ceratodontiformes; family Ceratodontidae; genus Neoceratodus; species Neoceratodus forsteri. The sequence continues at coordinate 600,803,099 of CM057456.1, read as the reverse complement.
GTTTCAGGCATACACCATCCTTTTTGTAAAGAAGTGTTTCCTTACATTTTTCCTAATTCCACCCCCTCCAGCTTCATTGCATGACCTCTTGTTCTTGTGCATTCTGAGAAAAAGGTTTCCCTCTTGAATCTTATTTATACCCTTGAGGTATTTAAAAGTCTCTCAACACCTGAGGCTGGCACAAGGTCAGAAACACCCTCACTACAGCAGATGGCTGGAGTAACATGGAGTCCTGGGAGATACCAGTGAGGGCCTCAGACACATCTATTTATTTAGTTATTTATTTAAAAGTTTCACCAGGAAAGGCATACTGAGCACTAAATTGCTTTTTTCCAGATGCGGCCTGGGGAAGGGGGAATAGGGAGCCGACAATAAATACCAATGTATACAGAGGAAAAGAACCACATTTTTTAACATGGACAATTCCACATAACAAGATTCTTTAGCACTCAAGCGGCATTTGAGTACATGGGGCACAGATTTCAGAAGGCAAATACAAAGGTCATTACAATGTCAAGATAAAGTCAAAACAGCAAGTGTTACAATAGGGGATAGGTAGTTTGGACAAGCTAGGGGTAGTTGCAGGTGGAGGAGATGAGATTTTGAAGGAGAAGGAGAGGGGATGGGGGCAGTTTGGGATTGACAGAGGAAGGGTGTAACAGAGTTTAGGCAAGTGGTATGAGAAGGTGGCCTGGCAGGCAGCAAGTGGGCCTAGGAGGTTGAGCAAAGATCCAACATCCGAGGTTACGAAGGAGCAGAAGGATGCGGGGGGGGGGAGAAGAGTAGAGGAGAGGTAGGGAGGAAGGGACCCGAACCAGTATTTTGCTGTGAAGCTAGTACAGTGGGCAAGGTGCCTGTTCTCAAGAGAGGGGGAGGAGAGGGAATAGTAGAGGTCACAGTGGTTGGTACAGGGTGGACAGTCAAGAGCAAAGTGACAAAATGAGTGAAAGAGAGTGTCCAGTCTTCAAGGGAGGACTTGGGGGTGGCACTGTAGACTATATCTCCACAGCTGAATATAGGGAGGATCATTTTCTGGACAAGTGTACAGCAGGCCGGCAAGGGGATATAACCATGGTTTCTTTACAGTACAACAAGCCTTGAGTACAGTTTTTTGTGGATGGCATCCACATTCCCAGAAAAGTCAAGGTGCTGGTCAAGCTAAACTGTGAAATACCTACATATGAACTTGCCAGCAGATAAAGGCCTTTTGGACTCTCGAGTGTGCTCGATTATGCATCTAGCAGCCCTTATACTGCAGCTGCCCCTCCCACCCCTCCAGTGACCCTTCCTTCCCTGTCCCATCCCCTTTTGAAGCAGCCCACTGTCTTACAGCATGCCATTTCCTCTGGTAGTATGTTCCACCCTGTCACTACCCTCTCTGTAAAACGTCTCCTCATTTCCCTCCTGAACCTACCCCCCCAATACCTGAAGGAGGTCATGTCCTCTAACATAGTCCCATCTACAGTGCATAAGGAAGGGAGGGACAAAAGCCTAGAGAGTCTCTGCCTTGTGCCAAGGCCATGGTGACAGTCTTCTTGGTGTTCAGAAACAGCTGACTGAAGGAACCAGAGCTGCACTTTGTCAAAGTCCAGCTGGAGTTTGGTCGCCACATCAGTAGGGGAGGGGCTAGAGGAGTACAGGACAGTATTGTCCATGTATATGTGAATGGATGTGAAGGTGCAGACAGCAGGAAGGTCATTTAAGAAAACAGAAAAGAGCAGTGGGCCAAGGATGGAGCTTTGGGGGACTCCAGTCCTCATGGGGGGGTAGGGAGTCACCTATCATAACTGATTGCATTCTATTCTCGAGGTTGGAATGGAACCAGTTTGTGGTGGGGGCCAATAGCCCTGCTGCTGCAAGTTTATTTAGAAGGAGGGGGTGAGATACAGTGTTGAAAGCCTTGGCTAGGTCAACAAAGATTGCAGTGGTAATATGGCCCTAGTCCATATTTAAGAGGATGGAGTCAGTGAGCCATAGAAGGGCGATAGAGGTTGAGTGGAGTTTACAAAAGCCAGGCTGGAAGGCGGTGAAAATGGAGGAATCCTCAAGGTAAGGGGAAAGCTGGGATACGACTGTGCTCCTGTAGTTTAGGGAGGATGGAAAGTAACGTGATGGGACGATATCTGCTTGGATTGGATGGGTCACCGCCTTTAGGAAGGGGTATGACCGTGATGTGTTTCCATGTAGCCGGGACAAAAGCTAGGGAGAAAGAGAGGTTTTAGAGAGAGGCAAGTCAGGAGGTGATAGCAGGGGCACAGAGATGAAGGGAGTTTGGGGTCAAGCCCGTCAGGGCTCTTACCTATGGTACGGTTTAGGGCCAGAAGGGCTTTTAGAGTGTTGAATGGGGATACCAGGGAGAAACAGAAGGAATGGGATGGAGGAAAGGAAAAGGGGGGAAGATTAGGGGTGGAGGGAGGGAAGGGGGAAGAAATCTATGGCACCTGACAGTCTACACCTGAGGGTGTTACGAGAGGCTTCAGGGGTTATAACAGGGCTACTCAAAGACATTTTCTATTGCTCGCTAGCCACAGAGTTGGTTCCTAGGGATTGGAGGATAGCAGATGTGGTTCTGCTGCATAAGAGTGGGAAGAGGGATGAGCTGGGGAACCACAAGCAGTCAGCTTGATGTCTATAATGGGAAAAAGTATGCAGTCTTTACTGAGGGAGGATCTGGTTGACTTCGTTGAAGTGAGTGGGCTGCAGGACCCCAGACAGGATGGGTTCTCAAGGGGAAGGTCTTGCCAGACAAATCTATTGCTCCTGAAAAAAGGACTTTTGGTCTCAGTAAGCCTACTCCATTACCAAAATCCTCATAAATAAATCTGGTTGAGTTCTTCAACTGCGTAACCACAGCGGCAGACAAGGTTCCAGCAGTTGATATGGTATGCAGCAAGGCCTCTGACTCAGTCCCTCAAAGGAGGCTGGTCAAAAAGATTAGGGACCTTGGGGTGGAAGAAAAAAAATAGCAAATTGGGTGGAGTTGTTTGAGGGGTAGAACACAAAGGATGGTAGTTAATGAAGAGTTTTCAGAGGCAAGGGAAGTAACAAGTGAGGTACCATAGGGTTCGGATCTTTCTAGGACTGGTCATTTTCAATATATTCATCTGTGACATAAGTGAAAGTATCAAGTGCAAGATATGCCTCTTTGCAGATGACACAAATACGTGTGCAAGGGTAGATATGAAAGAGGGGAGAAGGGAACTAAGGGGGGATCTGTGTAGGTTGAAGAGCTAGTCAAAGATCTGATGGCTTAGCTTCAATGCTAAGAAATGCAAAGTAATGTCCAACAGGAAACGGAACACAAAGGTGCAATATGAAATGGGGTGGCAATGCTGGATAGCAATACGTAAGAAAAGGATTTAGGGCTAATGATATCAGAGACCCTAAAATTTTCTACACACTGCAACAGGGCAGTGAGCAGATCTAATAGAATGATGGGATGCATAGGGAGAGGGATACGCCATAGAAGTTGGCAGGTGATCCTCCAACTGTGTAGGTTACCAATGCGACTACACCTGGAATACTGTGTGAGGTTCTGAAGCCCACACCTGAAGAAAGATCGTAACAAAGTGGAGACAATACAGTACTTTTAAGATGATCCATGTCATTACAAGGATAGGCTGCAGGACTTAAACATGTACACCCTTGAAAAGAGGAGAGAAAGGGGTGACATGGTTGAGAGCAACAACTACCTGCACAGGATATATAGGGCTTGTGGAGAGCTAACCAACTTCCAATCATAATTTGCAGATATATTTCTGTTATATTTTCTTATGTGATTTTGTGTATGTTAAATGCCACAAAAGATGCCCATGTGTTTTTTTTTTTTAAGGAGTACATAGTTTCACTGAAAGATCACATGACATGAGAAAAGGTCTTGCAAAATATGTGACATTCCTGTGTGACCCCACAAAACAGCTACTAGCCAGGAAGCTGAACATTACATTTTCAAAGGGGATGGAAGACCCTGGTTAGCTAATTGGTGTAATCAAATCTCAGGATGAGAGTAGCTGTCTCTCTTGTTGTAAAACTTTAAGATCAAAAGAAAAAATGGTATTAGACAGGAGGTGTCAGCAAGGTTACCACAGCCTGATTACATTTTTTTTTAGTAATGCCAGGAAGTGGTGATATGAGAACCCAAATAAGGAAATAATAATTCCTTAAAATCTAGAAAGAGATACGGCCACCAGCTATAAACCAGAAAGGTTTTTTAGATTGCCAGAGGGTCTATAGATGCTCCCTGTAAACAGAAGCTCATTGCAATGCACTTTGGACACTCTCCTGACAAGATATAGAACATAACTGCCAGCAGCCAGTGGCTGAAAAGGAGGAAAGGATTTTTCAGACTTCACTTATTCCTCTGGACTACAATTTACTACGAACTTAAGGTAGAACTTTAGATAACAGTCATAGTGCGTTTTTCATGTATATTTTCCACTTTTATTTATTTTATTCTGTGACCAAAATGTTCTAAATCTTTTAGTTGTAACTATATGATTATTAAGTATTTTAGTAAAAACATTTGTTTTTAAGAAACCTGCCTGAACGAGATTTTTCATGTTGTGTGTGGTTGTGGGATGTTTAATAATAATCTGTGACTAAACTGTTGTTGCTAAGCGGCGCCACCATAAGCTACTAATCGAACAAGCATCTGTACAGAGAAATCTGGGTAAAGATAGGGAGAATTCAAAAGTCTCAGGGAAGAGTATGTGGAGATTTGAACCACATTATGCATGTGTGCAGGTTATTGCATGCCCATGGGAGAAAACAAAATCAGGATTACAAGGCTACGCAGAAGAGACTGTAATGCCTGGATCTTTCCCCTTTGTGTAACAACCAAGAAAGGGTTCTCATTTGGCTGCAAGACTCGAAACTGGTATTGTACCCTTATCCTGAGTAAAGAGGGAGCCCTGGGGCCTCATGGTGGGTGTTCAGTCGTGATCTCGGCGAGCATTCTAGAAGGACACGGGGAAGGTATCCCTGTTTTCCCCCTCCCTGTCATGGACTGCACTTAGGTGTGGGCACACTGAGCTCAGTGGAACTGACCCTCAGGAGTGGGTTCATGACAGGGCTGACAACAAGGAACTCTTCTCCTTGCATTTAAATGCAAGGATGAGAAGAAATTCACTGAAGCTGGTGGGGGGGGGGGATTCTAAAACCACATCCATAAGCACTTCTTCATGGAAAGGATGGTGGACAAGTGGAATAAGCTGCCAGAGAAAGTGGTACAGGCCAAATCAATCAGCAGCTTAAAGCAGGGATATGACAGGCATGTAGGTTTACTTAAAAAAAAAAAAAAGAGGGTGACAGTAACAGAGGGGGATTGCACTAGGGCAAGGCAGAATACTTAGGTAGGGTGGGAAGACTGAAGGGGCCAAGAGCCTTTTTTTGCCATCAACGTCTATGCATCCATGTAAAATGGAATATTAGGATAGCTACCACTGTAGCAGTCAGAAATTCTTGTGCAGTCCTTTTTGTCCTTGTGTAAAAGGAGGCTGCATATTTAACTGTTATGTGTGATATGTGCATCTGAAAGCTCTTGTAACTTAACCAGTCAAGCCACCTGGTGGTATCTGGACTGTGAGCTACCACGTCCCTGTTTCCTTGCCAAGTACTGTGAAGTAAGCATGTGTGTCAGCATAAACTGAGTGTAGCAGATGTCTGCCTACCTCAGCACCAGCAATCACATTTTTAAGCAACTCATTTTTGGCAGTGCCCCCTGGGAGTGCCTGAGCAGCAGCTTTGGCAGCCTTCCAGGTGCTATTTTGATACCTGATCATGTGAGATTGATAGTTTGCAATATGCAGGCCTAATGAGGCAGAGGCATATGTTCGCTTGCCCAGCCCATCAAGCCTCCTGGATTCCTTAAGATGGCAGGGTACTCATATGCCCTGTATCTATCATGGGTAGCTTTTATGACCACAGAATCTGTTTCAGCCTGGTTGGCATAATAAGGCTTGGCTGCAGGAGCAGGGTACTGCTTGTCGGCCTTTCTGGGTACTGCTGATATGGTATTTGGCCTATACCATGCAGAAAAGATGGCATCCTCCACTGCAGGATAAATGCGAGGAACAATGACGGAGGGAGTGCAAGGAACCCCCAGAAACTTCATCAGATTCTTTTTGGAAGAATTATCTTCTTCCACAGCGAACCCCACAGCAGTTTGCATTTGCTGTATCATGGTTTGTAAAGCAAGGTCTTAAGAAGCAGATCTGAGTGTGTACACTACAGAATCCTCACTGCAAGAGGATAGAGAGAAGCTGGAATGCGAAGCACAATGTTCCTCTCCATATCCTTCCTTCTGTTTATAATCCTCCTCCCTTATGAGGTCAGGATTATATTCCTCCTCCTTGTTGACATCGCGGTCAGTGACAGGAATAGACAATCTAATGGTAATGCCACAGGCCTCTGCTCAGGAGGTGCTTGCTGTGTACCAGCCAAAGAAGTTGATGGGATCTATGACACAGGAACCCCCACTGATGGCAGTGCAGGCTGCAGAGGAAAGTCAGGAAGTATGTGCCACATTATATCTGAAAATGATGGCAGCACTGCCTGCACGCCGATGACACCCTGGCAAGGGGCTGTGACCACTGATGTCGACAATGGGCCTGCTCCCATTGACAGCGACTTAGGCACACTAGTGCCTAAGCCAAGCCCCAACCTTGGTGTCTTGTTGACAAATGGGTGAGGGGGACTGGCATCACTGCAACTGGAGTGGTCGACGACAATACAGGTTAACTACTTACAGACCACAACAGCGACCTGGATCTCACCAGGAGGCTGATCTGTCCTTATCCTTATGTGTGTGCTTATGTCCCAATGACCTATGTATTTTGCAGCCTTTTATTTATTTAAAAGTTTTACCATGAAGGCTTACTGAGCGCAGCAAATGCTCAATTCCAGATACGTCCTGGGGAAGGGGAAATTGGAGAGAACTATACATGAAATATAACATTACACTGATGAAAAATATAGAGTACAAGAAACAAGATATACCTGCCACATAGCACGAAGTAGCTAAAAGTGCAAGAACGCCAGTTTTGGAGCTAAAACCAGGGCCACTCATCTCTGCAGTAAGGGGAATACCAATGAGAGCAAAACCCACTGACAACACATATACATTTGAGGCTGATGGCTGCTATAGGGGGCTAGCTGCACGTGCAGGTGGAGATGAAATGTTGCTTGAGAAGAAGGTTAAACTGCTGTGAGGAGGTAGAGTGTCTGAGTGCAGCTGGGAGGGAGTTCCATACGTGAGGCATGCGGTACTTAAAGGCATGTTGACCTTTGGCAGAGGTCATATGAGGGAGTTGGAGTAGCCTGGCGTCGGTGTTCTGGAGGGAGTAAGTTGGAGGAGTTTGGGTAGCTAGAGTAGCTGCTAGGTAATGGGGGAGGGACTGGGTCCAGTATTTTGGTATTAACCTTGTGCAGTGTGCTGTTCTCCGACCATGTAAAGAAGACAGGTCTAGAGATCTATAGAGGTCACAGTGGTGAGCTGTGGGTGAGCGGTCAAGGGCGAAACAGCAGAAAGAATGGAAAAGGGGGTCAAGCCTGGCAAGGGAGGATTTGAAGGCCGTGCCATAAATTACGTCCCCATAGTCAAATAGCGGGAGAATCATTTTCTGTACTATTGCTTTGCGGGTTGGCAGTGGGATACAACCTCTGTTCCGATAGAGGGCACCCAGTTTTGGGTGAAGTTTTTTGTGGATCGCATAATAATGGACTGAGAAGTCAAGATGTTGATCGAGCCAGACTCGGAGGTATCTGAACGAGGTGCAGGTCTCCAAAAGGGACCCATCTAAGGTGTGGAAAGCTGGGGAGGAGAGGACATGGGACAGCCTTTGCCTAGTCCCGAAGGTAAGTGAGACGGTTTTCTTCGGGTTGAGAAACAGCTGGTTGAAGCGGAACCAGAGCTGGATTGCATTAAAGTCCTGCTGGAGTCTGGCTGACACTTCAGCAGGGGAGGGACCTGTGGCATAAAGTACAGTGTCATCGGCATACATGTGTATGGCTGAGAGGGGGCACACTGAGGGCAGGTCATTCAGGAAGATAGAGAAGTGTAGCGGGCCAAGGACCAAGCCTTGGGGAACCCCTATTGTAATATGTAGGGTGATAGAGGAGTGAGATCAGATTCTGATTGTTGCCTCCCTACCAGGTATGAGTGGAACCAGTTGGTGGCTTCACCTGAGAGGCTGGCGAGGGCGAGTTTGGATAGCAGGAGTAAGTGGGAGACCGTATCGAAGGCCTTAGCTAGGTCGATGAAGATAGCTGAGGTGATGTGCCCTTTATCCAGACCAGTGAGGATGTCGTTTGTTAGCCTTAGAAGGGAGGTGATAGTGGAGTGCGATTTCCTGAAGCCAGCCTGGTATTGAGAGAGGGAGGAGGAGGAGGAGGAGTCAAGGAAGGTGGATAGTTGTCCAAGAACAAGTTTTTCCTGAATTTTAGCTAGAATAGGGAGCAGGGAGATTGGGAGGTAATTACCTGGCGAGGAGGGGTCACCTCCTTTAGGAAGGGGGATGACAGTGGCAAGCTTCCAAACAGCAGGGAGTTTGCCGAGAGAAAAAGAGAGATTGTAGAGGGAGGCCAGTGGGGTGGCGATGGCCGTGGCAGATAGGTATGGCATCCTGGAGTCGAGGCCAGAGGGGCATTTACATTTGGTTGGGTTTAGTGACCACAGGGCTGTTACTACCTCTGCTGGGGAGACCAGGCGAAATGAGAAACTGGGGAACCATGGAGGGGGTGGCATGAAGGGGATTGAGATCGTGGGGGTGTGTGGGTTTGTGGGTAGTAGGGAGGAGGCGCAGTTAGTGAAGAAAGTGTTGAGAACAGTGGCCACTTCACCTGGATCAGTGACCATGGAGCCAGCAACATTTAGGGCAGGGGTAGGTGGCTGGAAGGGGGGAGAGAGTAGCGACTTCATTGTCTTCCAGAAGTTAGCTGGGTGGTTGAGATTTGAGTGGAAGGAAACCTTGAAATAGTTGGCTTTAGCCTGGCAAATTATCTGGGTGCATGCACTGCGGAGTGTGCAATAGTGTTGGAGTGCTGCTTGTGACCCAGTCAGTACCTTTGTAAGATTTCCAAGCTTTGTCCCTAGCATGGGGTTGATCTATAATGTTAGCGTTTATCCAGGGTAGGTGGGCACCTCTTACCCAGGCTCTTCTGAGAGGTGCGTAGTGGTCCTAGATTGCGAGAAATGTAGATTTGAAAAAGTCCATGGCCGAGTCAATGGTGGAGGCATGTTGGATATATGACCAGTCAGTGTTAGATAGCTCATTTAGAAGTGCGGGCAGGTCTAGTGATTTGTAAGACCTGGTGAGTAGAGTTCAAAGGGGAGGGGCCTGGGGCTTGAAAATTGTCCTTATTACGTAAATCATGTCGTGGTCGCTTAGGGAGTCGGGTAGGAGACCAGCTTTTAGCACCTGATGGGGGTGGGTGGTGAGGGCCCAGTCAAGTAACGAGCGGTTTAGGGATTTATGGTTTAGGAGGGTGGGTTCAGTGATTTGTTGGGAGAGGTTTAGTGCAAACACCTCGTTTTTGAGCTTGGAGCTTGTGTTTGAGAGCCAGTTGATACTGAAATCACCAAGGCTGTATAGTTCACCCACGAGGCGAGTGATTTTAGTGTGCCTAGGTGTTCTAGGATGGTGTGCTGGGGTGTACCGGGGGGAGCAGTAGGACCCCGCTACATATAGTGGGATGGAGTGGGGGAGCGATATTTTGAGTAGGAGTGAGTCAATGGATGTGGGGTTGGGGAGTTGGACTGTGGAACAACAGGCTTGGTGGAGATGAATATGGCAACACCCCCCACTCCTTCTTGTTCCCCTGGGCGGTCATAGCGTAGTGAGTGAATAGCCAGGCAGAGATAATTCAGTGTTCAAGTTATGGGGTTTCAGCCATGTTTCGGTGATTATAAGGATGTCAGGACATAGGGCGAGGACGTCCGGTTGTAGGGTGGTAATTTTATTCAGGATGCTGCATATGTTAAGATGCATGATTTTTACCCCCCATGGTAACTGGAGATTTGGGGAGGAGATGTTGTTGGGTGAGGCAGGTGGCCCCGGGTTTGGTTCAACGTCCCCCGCCAGGAGTAACAGTAGTGATATCAACTGTTTTGCTACGAGCGATGCCCATCTTCCCTTGCTGGGGGTTGATAACCGCTGTGGAGTTACTGAGAGTATGTTAGAAAATGACAACTGTACGATTGACTGCCCAGCGTGGAAGGAGGGTGGCAGGACAGTAGAGCCTAGGTCCCAGTTTGATAAACTGGCATGTGGAGATGGGCTGGGGATGGAGGTAGTGTGGGGTGGGGGGGAGGAATTGCCAAGTTGAATTCTATAGTGGGGGAATAATGTGTATCCGGGTAGGTGGCAGGTGGGAGTGATGTTAGGAGGATGAATAGACCAAGTAGTGCAATTTGCAGTGGCAGCATTACGAAATGCGCTGGTTTTGTGTAGCTGGGAGAGTGAATGGGAAAGTAATAGGCGACCCCTAGTGTCGAGGTTGTATAACCTGCAGATGCAGAAGTGAGCTGATTGGTTATTTTCATGCGTCACACAGCATATATAAGGCGGTGCTCACCAAGGGTGGTGCAGGAGGTGGCGGGGAGTCCCAACACATACAGTTGCAGCAACTCACAGTAGAAATGGCCACCCGGCCTTGCAAAGACGTTCTAGTATCTGCAGCAATCACCGGCGTATATCTGCTCTGTTTTTTTGGGGGGGCAGGACACTCGATGGCGCTCACGACCACCAGCTGCAGCAATCACCAGCATAGATCGGCTCCATTTTTTTTTTTTTACTTTGACGACTATGACTCAGTAGATGGGGCTGATGATGGTTTCTTCTGACCATGGGCTTTTTGCATGGCCGCTAGAATTTTTTCTAATAAAAACTTCTCAACTGCTTTCTGCATCACCTTACTGTCTGATTGAAGCCCTGGTAAATCTCACAAATCCTGATGTTGTGAGAGAGGCCTAAACAGCAGACAAACATGAGTGTGTCATTCTTGTATATTTTCTCTCCGCACTCACTGTACCGGAAAAACGTTGTTGGTTTCAGCAGCATACAGAGTTGACAGTATCACTAAATCATTAATGATTACTTTATGGCAAAATAATAAATGACAACAGATATTTGCCATATGCATTTCCACAGGAGGTCTGACAAGTACAGTTGATGGCGGGAAAAGAACTGAGAAGAGATGGGGCCACCCAAGTTTATGTAGACGCTGACGCGTGATGTCATCGTGGGCAGCCCTTAGCTAGCAAAATTTTCTGTGTGGTCCTAGCACTGATGAGGGTATTGTTCCAAAGGTGTGGCCTAAGGGAAGAGAGATCCTCAAAGAAGATTAAAGCTCTCCATACTGTTCTGTGGTAGGAAAACTTTCCTTGTAGTGTGTTGAATTCTGCACCTATGAACTGCAGTATATGACTGGGTTCCAGATGTGACTTTTGCAGTTAGTAGGAAGCCCAACCCTTCCCAAATGCATTCTCCTTTGTTTTTTCTGAGACTAGCCAGTTATCCAGATAGGGAAAAACCACCACTCCTTTTCTTCGCAAGTGTGCTGCCACCACAGCTACAGCAGACACTTTGTGAACACCATGGAAGCAGAGGCCAACCCAAGCAGCAGGGCTGTGAACTGGCACTGAATTTCCCAGCCAGAATCTTAGGTACTGTCTGTGAGAGAGTCTTACTGGAATATGGGTATACCGTATTCATCCTTCTATGCACAGGGACCCTAACCACTCTCCCTTTTGCAGGGATGGGATCAAAGTGCTCAGTGTCACCATCTTGAACCATTAGTTTTTGAACAATAACATGTAAAAGTTGTGCCTATTCAGGAACCTTAGAAGAGGTCACCATTCCCCATTTCTCTTTTGGATTAGGAAGCACTTGGAAAAGAGATCCCTTCTCCATGGAGAAGAAGAGATCTTTCCCACAGCTCTAAGTTTTAACAGTTGTTTTTTTTACTACCAGTTCTAGAAGAATTTTCTCTTCTGATCTATTTGCTAGGAAACTTCTTGGGAGCTGCAGTTTTGGAAGTTTTATAAACTGGCGAGAGAGACCCTGACCCACTATTTCTAGAACAGCTTGTCTGTGGTAATGCTTTGGCACTCTTGGAAGCAGTGGGCCAGGTACCCTCCCACTGGCAATCAGTCTATGGAGACTTGGACAGAACTGTCCGGGGTTCTGTTTCTCCTGTGGCTTTGGGGGCGGGAGCTTGCCTTTGTTTGGCACCTCTCCTGTCTCTACCCCTGGCAGTGTCCCTTTGCACTAGGTACTCATAGTGTGAGTAGGGCCTTTGTTAATAGACCCTACCCCTACCTCATCTTCCATAAGGCCTGTAAGATATAGAGGCCTTTCTGCTCTGAGTTAAACTTTTTTTAAATGGAAGGTCCCCTCAGCCTTTTATTCCATTTACCTGTGTAGTTTCCAGGCATGAACAATGATTGCTTCTTTTGCATTTTCCTAATTTCATCATGATTTAAATGTAAATGAAGGTGCTTAAGTCTGGAGTGAAAATTTGCTTGACTCCATTACAAAGGTCATGATTCAATTCATGTAAGGCACCCTGGAATTTATGATGTTTTAGTGCCAAAGCCTACAGTAGTTATACTGCATTAGTCAGTGCTGTTGCTATCCTGTGCAGTCCCTATGTTCTTGTCTTATGCTGGCCATGAAACGTTTCAAGGCATAGTAAGTGCCCTACTGTTGTTTATACTTTAAAGTGCATCTGAGTTCGAAAAAAATGCCTTTAAAGAATACAGGGACTTCACAAGGCATGTAACAGAATTGAATCAGAGTATATCTTCTGCTAGCTTGTGGAGGTATGCATCAACTCCCGTGATGCCTTGCATGAGTGTGGTCATGACCTTTGCAAAGGAGACAAACAGGTTTTCACACCAGGGCAAAACAGAGTGAAGCAACCTCATTTACATTTAAATTAGTGGGATGCAGAAGAGGGAATCATTGTTCATGCCTTCAAACTATACTGGTATACAGAAAATAGATTGGGGACCTTCCTTAAAGTGGATTTGTGATTGTCCTCTTTTCTCATAGACACTTCTGCTTTGTCACCAAAATGTGAATTGACATTTGAAGGGAAGTCAACTGCCCTGGCCTGAGTGTCCTGAGTCAGAATGGTGGCCCTTAACCAGTATAACCTCCTTAAGGCCACAGTGTGTGCCAGGACTTTAGAAGCAGTAAAACAGTATCACTGGCGTCCATTACCATATGAAGCCAATACTCGGTAGTCTCAAGTAGTGCTCTGGTTGTTGCTGCCAATTCATCACCCTCTTCACCTTCTAGCTTTTCACTCAGGGACAGGACTGCATTTCACAGTGCCTTCTGATATTGGGCTGTGTATACAATATAGTCTGCTTGCCTCAGCTGCAAGGTTGTAACTGAGTAAACCCGCCATATAATCCAGCTTCCTGGAGTCTTTTTCAGGGGGCTGTACACATAGGGGCACCATAGTCCTTTCACAGGCAGCAGCTCGTACTACTCCCTCATGGTCAGGGTGGGCATAAAGGTTTCTGTACCCCTGCCTATCCAACTGGTACTTCTTTTCTATCTTTTTATATCTATGTTTGGGGCAGAATCTGGGGCTGCCAACATTCTGTTTGTGACCTTTCTGAGGGTTTTATGGATGGGTAATGATACCCTTCCTGTGGAATTTATGCCTAGCATGCTAATCAACTCAGCCTGCTCTACATCCTACTGCACAGAAGGCTGGTGAACAAGCTAGGTAGCCTGGGGGTGGGCCACAAAGTGGAGACTGGGTTAGAAACTGTCTGAGGGATAGGAAGCAGAGGGTGGTAGTAAATGGGATCAAATCTGATGAAAGAAGTGTGACCAGTAGGGTGCCTCAAGGATCAGTCCTGGGGTCAGTCCTTTTTAATGTTTCCATTAGTGACATTGCTGAAGGGCTGTAGGGGAAGGTTTGTCTATTTGCAGATGATAGTAAGATGTGAAATAAAGCAGACACTCCAGTGGGGGGCACAAAAGAATGAGGAGGGATCTGTGGAAGCTGTAAAAATGGTCCAAAGTGTGGCAATTAAAATTGAATGCAAAGACGTGCAAAATCATGCACCTGGGGAAAAGAAACCCTGCGGAGAGCTAAATGATGGGGGGAAGGGGATGCTGACAGTCACCAGGGAAGAAAGACATTTAGGGATAATCATCTCAGATTACCTAAATGTGGCAAAACAGTGTAACAAGGGTGTCGGAAGGCCCAGTGGGATGTTGGGGTGCATAGGAAGGGGTATCATTAGCAGAAGAAGGGAGGTGGTGATGCTACTGTACAAAACACTGGTGAGGCCTCATCTAGAATACAGTGTTCAGTTCTGGAGGTCGCATCTTCACAAGGACATAGACAGGGTAGAGGTGGTCCAGAGAAAAGTGACCAAGATGGTGCAGGGCTTGCATCAGAAAACATACGAGGACAGACTAAAATACCTCAATATGTATACACTAGAAGAGAGGAGGGAATGGGGGGATATGGTAGAGACTTTCAAGTATCTTAGAGACTTGAACAAAGTGCAGGTGGGTGACATCTTTCAGTACAAGAGTTGTACAATGACGAGGGGGCATGATATGAGATTGAGGGGGGCAGGATAAAAGGAAATGTGAGGAGTTTTTCTTCATGGAAAGGGTGGTAGATGCTTGGAATAGCCTACTCCAGGAAGTGGTGGATGCTAACACAGTGAGGGATTCAAGCATGCATGGGATAGACATAAAGGAACCCTAGATGTTGGGAAGAGAGGCAAAAGCCAATAATGAAAGTAGGGTCAGTAGCCGCTGATGCAGACAGGGAATACAGGCAGACTAGGTGGGCCTAATGGTCTTTATCTGCAGTCAACTACTATGTTATCCCTCTCTGTCTCAGTAGAGGGGAAACCCAGGGTATCTACCTCACAAAGGAGGAATATGAGTAAAAAGCCTGATTTTCCCTTTGAGGGGCACCAAGTTCCATTTCTGGGGTGATCTCAGGTTCAGTCAGTTCCACTTCTTCTTCCTCATCCAGTTCCTCCAGAACAGGATCTGGCTGTGTAACCTGAGCCAGGGAGGGGAGGGGGGAGCAGCAGTAGTGACCAAGTTCCCCACAGCTTGAAAAGCCTGGAAACACTACCACTGCTTGGTAATACCTTCGGCAGAGGGCAAAACTCTGGTGGCAACCATCTGCTCCCGATCCCTTGCATGGGGAGCAACAATAATATGTCTTTTTATTTTTCTTGACAAATGTTCAGGGCAGTGGCTGGCTAAAGCCCTATCTTCCCCATCAGCAACATTCCCTCTATCAGATGCCCTGTGCTCATTACTGGGATCCAAGGGTGGTTTAGCAGCATTTTCCATCTGCTTAGACAGAGACTGCTGCTTCAGCATTTTTCAGCTACCATGGCAAAGGTGAGAAACCTGATGATGTGTGCTTTCCACCATTAGTGGTACCTACCCCCCCACCCCCAATTTCAGAGCTTTTTACAGGGGAGTTTCAAGGTGACAACACAGCAGACTGGGAAGCTGAAAATGACTCCCTTAATTGGGGGGGGTTAGAGCAAAAATGCTTACAAAAATCATGATTTTCAAAATTGTGATCAGACCCAGACACTTAAAGCATAACTTGTAGCAGTCTTACAAGATTTACAATTTTTAAATCCTGTAGTCCCTGTTTTCTTTTTAGGTATACCCGTCATGCCAACTGACTGACCTCTTCTCAAAATTAAACAATTTGGTTCCAAAAATATATGTGGTTAAAACCACTAACAAATACATTAATGAAATGATTTTTTGACACTTAGAATTTTTTTTTTGTTATATAGCCGTTTGCTCTCCATGGCCACCTACTCCTGTCATCGTGCCCTTTCTGCCCCCAACCCTGTCAGCCTCTCCTACCACCGTCTTGCTGATCATGCTCTACAAGGATCAGGGTCAGTGAGTGGAGGGGCCGTCACATACGGCCATGGGGAGATATGGATTTTGTTGGTTTTCTCCTTCCCTCTCAAAGCAGTGGTGACACTGGCGAGCAAATGTACGTGGAAGAGTGCACGCGCCCAGAAACCACTTGCTCTGTCCACTCACCCAACGTCTGTCAGTCCCCCAGACCTCCCTTGACCTGGCATCCAGCCTCCACTGTGTATCAGTCGAGAGCGAGGTGACTAGCCTCCCCGATAAGGGAGAGGACAGCAGCCCAGCGGCTGCTACAATCCTCTCCCAGTCCCCCCCCCCACTGACCCCGGTGGCCCGTGGCTTGCCTCCGAACATGAGTCGCCGGCATTGCGCTGACAGTGGCATCTAGTGCCTCAAACGTTAGAGCCACCACGCCAACCTACTTTAAATTGTTTTTACTCGGTTCTCCACTCTAGGTGGGAAACACACTGAACCACAACTTCTCTGGTTCCTGGTACTGACAGGGAAATGCAGAAAACTGCTAATTAAACATACAAATAAATAAAACTACTCTAATGCAGAGTACTGAATGAATAAACAAACTGCATTTCATTAGCTTTAAAATTGAAAAAATAACAAAACTTAGCTGGTAGGTCTGGGACAGGACTCCGAGGCATCTGCTCTCCATGGAGATATCAAAGCTGACAAGGAGAAGGAAAGTTCCACACTGCATAGTTTGTGCTGGATTCTGTTCCTGTTCTAAATTCAAAAATTCCCAGGGCAAAATCTCAGGCTAGAGATGATGATGCAACTTGTATTACATCACTACAGGAACTCCTGTTAGAAACAGTACAATTCCACAATACCAACAGGATTCAGTTCAAGGAAGGGGGACAACCAAACTGCCAGGCAAAACTTTAGTACAGTTCCACAATACTGACTGGGACTGGGTGAGGAAGGGGTGTCTGTTAGACTGCTCGGGGTTGGGATCTTCAATATTGCCCAGTAAAGCTATTGCTCAGTACCAAAAGCAAAGCGGGTGGAGGGACTACCACACTGCCAGGGTTAGGATCACAATATAACTCTGCACCAACAGGAATGTGGTGGGTTGAAGTGGGTGTTGCCACTACCAGTGCTACCCAGTGTGGGGGGCACACAACACTTTTCATGTTGACAAAAGCAAGCAAGGTTTCATAAGCATTAATTCATGCTGCCTTAGCAGCCTGTCTGCGCTTACAAAACACTTAGAATATACCACTATGTCCCATATCAAACACAGCAGCCTCATTTGCAGGGATGCAGTGGGGTACTCTGCCCATCAGCGCTTTCCACTGTGTGTGGTGCTGTGAGACCTTTGGTTAGAGCCGCCACCCCATCCGGGTACTCTATGTCCAGTTAACATGGTGCTATGCCTGTTAATGCCATGCTAAAATAGGCATAGAAACATAACAGAGGATCTGTCAGCAGAAAAGGGCCGCTTGGCCTTCCCAGTCTGCCCAGATGCTCCCTGCCTATTCTGCCTCCGCAGACAATATCTGGTCTCTGGCAATCCTCCCACCTACTCACCTCTTTTCTAATATACCCCTATGTTTATCCCATGTAAGCTTGAAGTACCTACTCTTGAAGCTTCTACCACTTCCGCTAGCAGTCTGTTCCAGGCATCTACCATCCCATCAGTGAAGGAATATTTCCTCACATCTCTCTTGAACTCCCCCTCTCCCCAGCTTCATTGCATGGGCCCTGGTCCAGGTGCTCATTCTCATTTGAAAGACACTCCCAGCCTGCAACTTGTTCACCTCTGTAAGGTACTTATAAGTCTTGATCATGTCACCTCTCTCTCTCCCTTCCCCCACTCTAACCTTTAGAATATGGTGGGGTTCATTGTGTGTCCCATTTTACCCTTCCCTCAAAAATACTAAAGTATAACTGCTAATACTTAAGTTATCTTAAAGTTTATGTTTATGTGAAATTTAAGCACTAGCTAGAAATCTTTGCTCAGCATGTAGATTTTGAAAACCACTGTGCAGCAAGCAGATTTTGAAAACAGTCACACAGTGGGTAGAGTTTCAAAACCATCATGAAGGATTTCTGTGCAAATGTTTTGTAAAAAACTATTGCACAGCATGTAGATTTTGGAAAACATCCTTTAGCACACAGATTTGGAAAACCATTGTACAGCACGTAGATTTTGAAAAACATTGCGAAGCACAAATATTTTAAAACCATTGTGTACAGGTTTAAAATATTTGAGCAGCATGTAGATTTTTACAACAAAAAGTGAGGGATTCATGTGCAAATGTATATTTTTCTAAATGAAAGATATCTAATTACTACCACATTTAATTAAATAGAAGCAATGGGTTTTGTACTTTTACCTGCAGTTACTATTTAAGGGTAGCTTGCATTTGAGGGCGACTGTATTGCAAATTCAAATTTTTCAGTGTCAGCGTAATAAATATTACGCATCCAGGGTTTTATCCAGTGTATTCTTATTGGTCCACTTCACATCAATTAAGCATAACAAACATAAGCTAAGATAGTTGAAAAAATATATATAATAATTTTACAGACATAAAAATCACAGGCAGTCCTGCCTACATCATTCCACGATGACAAACCCTGACTAGAAGCCGCAGCTTGTCTTTGAGTTTTTCTTTATTTTTTAGTCAAAAGTATTCATAATGACTGGTGGCTTGTATTTGAGGGTGGCTGCCATTCCATGACATATGGTATTTAACTACTTTTTTCTAGCAAACTGAGTATGTGAGAACAATAAATCATAAGTAACTTCAAAATTAACATTTTCTCACCAAACAACCAAAAGGACATATTCCTCCATAACATCTAACAGACCGGTAAGTTTGATAACTTATTTCTTTGTAGTTTTTTCTCTATTCTTTGGCAAAAAAAAATGTCTCATAAACAGGCAAAAATACAACACTCTAAATCAGAAACAAAGTAATGTAAAACCTTTCACATTAGTAAACCTTAGGCCCAAGATAATGTATGCCACGTTTTAAAGTCCTAGTGCCTCAGACGAGTTATAAAATGGGTTTAAATAGAAAATCCCAAAGCATCCCTAATATAAGGGTACTGCCACGCTCCTAGCATACTTACACATATGAAATAGCTGTGTGTGTGTGTTTATACAGTGACAGTGAGAATACAAATTGCCAGATAAATGCATTTATACCATGTAAGGGATGAATAACAAGGCTGAATATACAATGTTATTCACCTCCAGATGATAAACATGTTACTGCGGTGAAAGCTAATATGTTACTTTCCCTGTAGCCTTGTAGCAATGGCATTTGGTGTTCCATGTAGGCTGGAGATGGGGGAAGTTCCAGAGGACTGGAGGAGGAGGAGGAGGGCCGATGTGGTCCCTCTGCACAAAAGTGGCAGTAGGTAGGATGCTAGCAACTACGGGCGAGTCAGTCTCTCATCAGTGGTGGGGAAGTTAATGGAGACACTATTGAAGAAGAGGCTTGTGGAGCACCTGGAGGTAACAGGGTTACAGGACAACCAACAGCATGGTTTCATGGGGGGGGGTGTCATGTCAAACTAATCTCATAGACTTTCTTTGACTGGGTTACCAGGGGGGTGGATCAAGGAAGAGCACTGGTCTGGACATCAGTAAGGCTTTCAATACAGTGCCACATAGGAGGTTAGTTAAGAAAGTAAACAGCCAGAGGGTGGCAGAGAAAGTGACAAGCTGGGTATCAAACTGGTTAAGGGATAGGAGCCAAAGGGTGGTGGTTCACAGTAGCCACTCAGGTGACAGAAGAGAGACTGGTGTGATGCCACAGGGTTCGGTGCTGGGACTGGTCCTCTTCAATGTCTTCATAAGCATTCATTGTGGGTAAACTGATGGAGACACTAATCCAAGAGGACCTTATAAACTACCTGGGGAGCAATGGACTCCCAAGATAGTAAGCAGCATGGATCTGTGGCAGGAAGGTCTTGTCAAACCAACCTGATAGTATTCTTTGACTGGGTAACCAGGGTAGTGGATAAAGGCCATGCTGTTGATTTACTCAACTTTTATTTCAACAAGGCTTTCGACTTGGTGCCTCACAGAAGGCTGAAGAAGCTAGAGGATCTGGGTACAGTAAAGACACAGATCAATGGGTGAGAAATTGGTTGGAAGGGAGACAGCAGAGGGTTGTGGTTAACAGAGTCTAATCAGGAGAGGGGGATGTCAGCAGAGGGTTGCCACAAGGATCAGTCCTGTGTCCAGTCCTTTTCAATATGTTCATTAGCGACATGGAAGAAGGAATCCAGGGCAAGATTTGTCTCTTTGCAAATGACACTAAGCTCTGTGGCAGGGTAGACAATGAGGAGGGGGTTCAGAAGATGCAATAAGACTTGCAAAAGCTAGAAAGGTGGCCAAAGGTTTGGCAATTGAAATTCAACGCCACAAAGTGCAAGGTGATGCACATAGGGACTAAAAACCTGAGAACAGAGTACTGGACGGGTGGTGGGGAGGGGGAGCAAGAACAGGTTACTCACCTGTAACAGTAGTTCTAGGAGTGGTGTATGTTGTTCATCCGCACTTCTTGGCATGTCCCTTTCCCCTTTAAATCTTGCCGGAAGTCTTCAAGTTGGCTCCTCCCACCCACCTGGGTGGTATAAACCTCGGCTCTGCCCCATGACAGCAGATCTTAGCCTGCTGGAAACCAGGTTGTCGCCTAAGCTGGGAGGTCAGGTGGGTGTGGATGAACAACATATACCACTCCTAGAACTACTGTTACAGGTGAGTAATTTGTTCTTCTAGGAGCGTGGCTATGTCGTTCAGCCACACTTCTTGCCAGACTCCAAGCAGTTCTCTGGGAGGAGGAAGGCAAGGCGCACATCCCCTACTTAGGAAACAGAGATTGGAGAACCAAGGCCCCAAAACCAGCATCCCGGCATGACTCAAGGTCGATGTGGTAGTGGGTAATGAAGGTGTTTGCTGACTTCCAGGTAGCAGTCCGACAGATTTCCTGGATAGGGATGTCTCTGGAAGCAGCAGTATGGCGGGTAGAATGAGCTCTTATCCCTCTGGGAGGCTCTTTGCCCACCAGTTCATAGCACAGACCTATGCATAATGTAATGCACCTTGCAATGGTCCGTTTGGCTGCAGGTCTGCCAGAAGCGGCTTCAGCATAGGTGACAAACAGCTGGCGAACCTCTCCACAAATTTCCACCGTTCTCTCCTTATAATAGGAAAGAGCACGTCTCAGGTCCAAAGTATGGAGCCTGTACTCGGTGTCCGAGGTGTAATTAGGGTAATATACCGGCATAGTTAACACCTGGTTAAGGTGAAACCTGATACCACCTTCGGAAGGAATTTCGGGTGGGCGCAGGGCAACTTTGTCCCTGTGAAAGACCAGATAAGGGAGTCCACTGACAGGGCCTGAGCTCTCGTGTGTCCTCCTGGCTGACGCGATAGCCACCAGGAAGGCCGTTTTCCATGACAAGTGTGAGAGTGCACACTTGTGCATAGGTTCGAATGGCTTGCCCATGAGCTTTGCCAAAACCAGCAAGAGATCCCACGGAGGAGGAAGTTCATGCACCGGAGGGGATATGTGATCCAGGCCTTTGAAGAAGCGTCTGACCACTGTCTCCTGCACCAATGTTGGCTGACCGGTCCGCGCCCGGTAAGCAGAAATGGCTGCCAGGTGCACCCTAAGGGTCGATGACTGAAGACCCCCTTTGGAGAGAGACCAAAGGTAGTCGAGAATGTTAGCCACAGAGCAGGATAAGGGGTCCAGACTTCATTCCTGGCACCAAATGGAAAATCTCTTCCATTTGAAGGCATAACATTTCCTGGTCGATTCCTCATAAGATGCCCACCACGGTGTAGACATCCTCGAAAGACCCAGAGCCTGGAACTCTAGCTGCTCAGGTACCAGGCTATGAGTTGCAAGGATTGAAGGTCCAGATGAAATACCTTCCCTACTTCAGAGATATCAGGTCTGGGCGTGTACAAAGCCAGCTCGGAGGCCTGCAGCTGAGGCTGAGGAGATCTGGTTACCAGAACTGGCATGGCTAATCTGGGGCTACCAGGGTCACTTCTTCGCTTGTCCCTCCTCACCTTGAGTAACACCTTGTGGATCAAGGGAAATGTCGGGAAGGCATAGAGGAGGCTTGAGGTCCACGGTCTCGAGAAGGCATCCCCTGCAGCAAGCCCTGCTGAGGGAAGGGGCATGGTACAGCTTAGCTTTGTTGTTTTCCCTGGGCAAATAGGTCCAGCAACGGTTTGCCTCAGAGGGAGAACAGACTGTAAGCTACCTCTGGATGGAGAGACCACTGTGGAATGTGGCCTATGTGGCTGAGAACATCTGCCAGCTGGTTCGAGACTCCTGCCACATGAATGGCTAGGAGATCCGCCTCCAGTCAACTCCTACGAGGGTCCAGATGCAGAGCGCCTCCTGCACAGCTGATGGGAGTGCATGCCGCCATGTTTGTTGAGGTAGTACATAGTCATGGTATTGTCCATCTGGACTTGAACCACTTGACCCTGGAGCTGAGGAGCGAAAGCTGACAGTGCCAGTCTGACTGCTCTGAGCTCCAACAGGTTGATGAGGCATCAGGACTCCTCATGGGTCCAGAACCCATGGGCCCTGTTGTCCCCCTTGTGGGCTCCCCAGCCCATTAGAAAGGCATCGGTCGTAAGGACGACCGTCGGCTCGGGCGGACAAACAGGGTCCCTTCCTGCAACTGTTCTGGGGCAGTCCACCACTGGAGAGCATCCCACATCTTCTGGCTTACAGTGATTAGCTGGTCAAAATGACTGTGGTGCTGAGTCCACTGGGCTGCCAGCTCCAACTGGAGGGGGTGCATGTGCCACCCAGCCCAACGGACCACTGAGGTACACGCCACCATGTAACTCAGTAGGCACAGAAAGTCCCAGGCAGGGCACAAGTGCCCAACCAGAAATGATCGTGCAAAGGAGGAGAGAACCTCTGCCCCATCCGCCGAGCTGAGCTCTGGCTTGACAAGAGTCAAGCTGTGCCCCGATGAAGCCCATCACCTGAGCAGGCACGAGTTCCAACTTGGCCTCGTTGATCAGGAGGCCGAGTTGGGAGCAGGTCTGGAGAGCCAGATCCCTGGACCTCTCCACCTCCTGAAGGGAGGATCCTGCCAAGAGCCAGTCATTGAGATAAGGGTAGATTCGTACTCCTCGACACTGAATATGGACTGCCACTACTGCAATGCACTTGGTGAAGACCTGCAGGGCCGATGACAGGCGAACGGCATGGCTTGAACTAATACAGGGTCCCTTTGACCCTGAAGCAGAGGAACCGCTGATGGGGCGGACAGATTGGGACATGAAAAAACATGTCCTGTAGATCCAGTAAACAGAACCACATGTTTCACTACAGGGATGGTATGATCTGGTTCAGAGTTACCATCCGGAAGGTGCGAGACCTGAGATATTGATTCATGTTGTGGAGATCTAGGATGGGGCGCCAACCCCCCATCTGCTTGGGCACCAGGAAGTACCTGGACACGAAGTCTGGGTCTGTAGGAGGATCCGGCACTGGAGCTACCACCTCCTTGTGGAGGAGCTGAGCTATGTTGTCTCGAAGAGCTGACTGGGTGCAAGCTGAGATCCTTTCCTCCCGAGGGGCATGGGCTCAGCTGGGGGGTGTACTGCTCGAACTCTAGAGGCAGTCCCTGACTGACCACTTCGAGAACCCACCTGTCTGAAGTGATATCAGACCAGGCGGAATGAAAGTGGCGGAGCCAGCCCACCACGAGAGGACCCAGAGCTGGCGTGATGGGTGTAGGGGTGGCAACTCCCAACTCATCACTGAGCAGGCTTAGAGGAGGAGGAGGCTCCTGGACCTGCACCGTGGCCTCCTTTATGGGGCTGTTGAGGACCCTGCTTGGGCCGTGGGTGCCAAGCTTGAGCTTGCTGCTGCTGCTGGCCTCCTTGATAGGAGGGCTGCCTGACCTCAGGGGAAGAATGCCGAAATGGCTTCTTCTTTCTTTTCTGCTGGTTCTTGCCCGAAGAACCCTTTGCAGATGTAGCATCCAAGGTGGCACTGGACTGCTCGATACGCTGAAGGTGACCAGCCACTCCCGGACCGAACAGGTTGGTGCCAAGGAAAGGAATGTCAGCTAACTTGTGCTGGGTATCCACTGGGAAGGAGGACAGCCTCAGCCAGGCCCTGCGGTGAGTGGCCACTGCGGCTGCTGTAGAGCAGGCACCGGAATCCCCGATGTCTAGGGCCATCTGGAGCTGCTGTTTTGCAACAGCATGGCCCTGATCACAGACTTGCTTGACCGTGGTCTGCATATCTGCCGGGAGATGAGGGAGAACTTCATCTAATGACCCGAGGAGGGCATGAGAGAAGTGTGCCATAATGACAGCCGAACTGGCCTGATGAAGGCCTAAGGAAGAGGCCGCATAGACCTTGCGGGCAGAGTGGTCCATAATTTTGGACTCCTTGTCCGGAGGTCAGTCTGTGTCGGCCGAGCTACCAGTATGTCTAAACACAGAAGCAGTCACCAGGCTCTCGGCCGAAGGGTGTTCTGTGAATCCCAGCAGGGACCCCATGTGCACCGCATACTTGCGGGCCATGCAGACAGACGGTGCTGGGCAGGAAGCTGGGTGCTGCCAGAGCTCAAGGGTCAGGCCAGTGATGACTTCGGCCACTGGAAAGGCCTCCGTCG
This sequence comes from Neoceratodus forsteri, assembly GCA_016271365.2. NCBI lineage: Eukaryota > Metazoa > Chordata > Ceratodontiformes > Ceratodontidae > Neoceratodus > Neoceratodus forsteri. The sequence goes on along the minus strand of CM057456.1, from coordinate 600,778,554 downwards.
GGGTATCCCCCTTTTTTAGGATGTCCGTAAGGGGGTACTCCACCTTCTTTCTGGATAGACTCCAGGGGCATTCCAGTGGATTCAGAGATCAGGTGGAGAATGCCCTGAAAGGAGGAAGGACCCTCTTCTAAACCTGCCATGGAGGACTCATCATCCCTAGGTTGGGAGTGCAGCCCTGTGACATCTGAGTCCGAGGAGTCGTGATACAACGGTCTCCCGCCTAGGTCCCCTTCGATCCACCAGGGGCGGTCTGGGGTAACCGTAATGGACAGACGTCAGGGAGGCCTGGTGTCTATATGGTCCTCTTTTGAGGGAGCCCTTCCCTGAGGCTGCTTAGGCTGTGGTTCAACCAGAATCGGTGAAGCAACCGAGATGGGCCTAGCCAGAATACGGGTCGGCCCAACGGGCGGGGAAACCGAAGGCTTCAGTTCCGGAGGGGTTGTGTTGGCCCAGGAGGTAGAAGCCAAGTGATGGCCAGGTTAGACGGCGGAGCTGGCTTCTGCCTGATCAAAATCAGCTGTTGCCACATAACATCCACATAGCGTCGACGGAGTTTCCGTCGAAGCCTCTCCTTGTCCGAGGAGGATGAGGATCTGCGCGATGCCTCTTTTTACAGTGCTTATGACTCTTTTTCGGCTTTTCGGCTGAAGGGGTTCTGGACCTCGATCAAGATCGAGGGAGTTGACCTGATCGATTGGGAGACACCAGGGCCAGTGAAAACTGAGAGTCCGAAACTGCTTTGATGGGGACACCAGCAGGCTGGGCCCCTATTGGGAAAGACAAGGACTGGAGTCCTTTCCAAAGAATCGTTGACCGGAGTCAGCGAAATGGGGTCGATGAGGTCGAAAGAAATCTCAGCCTCGTTTGCCACTTCCTCAGTCTCTTGACCAGACAGACGATCCGTGAAGCCGGCGGCCGAGAATGCGATCTCAACCAAGTTCGAGACCGCATGTTCCTGGGACTCGGATCTTTCTCAGTGTCAAGAACGTCTCTGTTTGGACGAAGACTTAGGGTCCTTCTCCCTCTTCTGAGGGTGGGAGGAGTGCAAGCCTGAGGGCACCTCACCCCTGCTGGGGAGAGACTGGCACAACTCCTTGAAGGAGCCCAAAAAAGTGGACCCGAAGTTCAGAAGAACAAAAAACCTCCGAGTGGCCATGTCTGATGCACTACTATCAGAATCGACAACTCGAACGAGTTTTAAGGTAAGTTGCATGTGAAAACCGAAGTTTGAAATCCAGGGCCTACTGGAATGCTGTGAAGCACGAGGGAACCTGTATCTTCAGCAGAAAGGAAGATCTGACATTATGGGCGGAGTCAGGTTTACACCACCCGGTGGGTGGAGGAGCCAGCTTTAAAGACTTCTGGCAAAATTTAAAGGGAAAGGGACATGCCAAGAAGTGTGGATGAACAACATATCCACGCTCCTAGAAAGCTGTGTATTACTTCTGATGAAAGACACTCAGGATGCTGGGGTGTACAGGAATGGGTACTGACAGCAAAAGGAAGGTGTTACTACCTTTTTATAGATCACTGGTGAGCCCCCCACCAGGAATACTGTGTCCAGTTTTGGAGTCCTCACCTAAGGAAAGATAAGGGCAGGCTGGATACAGTGCAGGCAGATCGCAATGAGGATTGGCTCAAAGCACTGAACATGCATTTGCTGGAGGCTAGACGAGACAGAGGAAATATGATAAGAGACCTTCAAGATCCTGAAAGGAATAAACAAGGTAAACTGCAAGGAGCTATTTAGCATAAGTAGTGCATCAAGAACATGGGGTCATGAGTGGAAACTGAAGGGGAGTGGAGATTCAAGAGGGAAGTGAGAAAGTTTTATTTTACAGAAAGGGTGGTGGAGCTGTAGAACAGTCTGCCAACTGATGTACTGGGTGCCAAAACCATCAGTGGCTTCAAACACGGGTGGGACAGAATGAAGGACTTTGTGGTTATTCAGGGTGACAGGGTGCAGAGCATGGGGGCTGTATAGTGTGGGTTAGAACTCTGTAGGGACAATAGATCCTGGGTTTATGGGCAGACTGGATGGACCAGTGTTTTTTTTCTGCTGTCAGTGTCTATGTTTCTGTAAGCAACACTGCAGAGGAGCTCAAGGTGCATCTCTCTGTGGATGATAAAATCTGCAACAGGGCTGACACTTAGGAAGGGGTGGAGAAAATGCAAAGGGATCTGAGGCTCGGGCACCAAGCAAGAAAGAGACCTATGGGTCATCATATTCGAAGACCTCACGGTAGCTTGGCAGTCTGACAAAGCAGTGGGAAAGGCTAGCAGGATGTTGGGGTGCACTGGGAGAGGATTTTATCAGGAGAAGGAGATGGTGATACTGCTGTATTGCTCACTGGCGAGGCACCACCTGGAGTACAGTATCCAGTTCTGGAGGCCATCCTTCCACAAGGACATTGAAAAAGGTGGAGGCAGTGCAGAAGAGGGCAACCAAAATGGTGAGGGGGTTGCACAAGAAACCATGTGAGGAAAGGCTGCAGGAACTTGATATGTACTCCCTAGAAGAGAGGAGCACGAGAGGGGACATGACTGAAACCTGCAAGTACATCACAGGAGTGAACAAAGTGCAAGTGAAGGGCCTATCTCAGAGACTGGAAGGCACTAGAATAAGGGGGCATGCAATGAAGCTAAGAGGGGGAAGTTTAGGCGAGAAGTGCAGAAATACTTCTTCATGGAAAGGGTGGTAGATGATTGAAACAGCCTGCCACAATAAGTAATGGGGACAAAGCCTGTAGGGAGCTTCAAGCATGCATGGAATAGGCCCCAGGGAATATTAGGTAAAGGAACAGGGGAGTGATACCTATGGCCAGCTAGGGTCAGTGGTGATGGAACAGGCAGGGACAAAGGCAGACTGGGCCTAAGGTCCTTTTCTGCTGACAAAATATATGTTTCTATATTCCTATGGTATAAATAGGACATCCAGAAATGCATTTTCTATTCATTTGGAATGTGGCAAACAATGCTGACCTGGAACTTGGAGCTCCGCTTCACTCTGCTACTTGTTGCTAAGCAGCATTGTTGGCAACACTGCAAAGCGAATAAACAAATGGTGAATACAAAGTTTAGTTCTGGATGCCCTATGGAATATCCCTTCTTTATTTACACTTAGAGTAAAATAAGTTGCTTAGACAGAAATGTCAGACTGTAGTTAGAAAACCAGTTTCTAAATACTACAGGAACATATTTGAAAACCTTTGTGACAACTACTTTGCCAACTAATACTGACTTTGATTTTTGCAACAATTCACTTAAATATTCAAAGTATTCATGAAGTACAAAATGGTAGCAATTAGTAAATTATCTTGTACAGTGTGTAGTTTTTAGAAAATACCTTTTACTAGACAAACCAAAGGTTTTTCTTACACAAACATTTCAGACCCCCCCCCCGCCTAATTTTCAGGTGTTCCGTTATCTTCTAATTTACTCAACACACTTCCAGTTTTATTTTCAGCTACTTTGATTAAAAAAAAATCACCCTCTGTCCTTTTGTTTATACATCAACATCAGTAAACACATCTGATACAAATACAGCAACCCTTCAGTTGTGCACAGGATACAACTTTGTGATAGCATTATGCTATCACAAACTTGAGTTCTAAGCAATTGTCTGTGGAGTAGTTTCTGGACCTACCTGCTGTTGCTCTGTGTCATTTGATTTGATCGCTAGAATTAAGTTTGCAGTAAAATTTTGCAGAGCGAAATATTTTGTTTCTGGTTCTCCAGTTCACTTTCAAGATATCGAACTTCATCATTCTGGGGGAAAAAAATCATCTGTAAGTATGCTACATATAAATTTTGTTGAGGATATATTTAATTTATATTCTTGAATATCCAGTAATTTATTCAGACTTTCCAACAACAGAAGGCGTGGTCAGGAAAGGTTTACTGGACTTTCAGTTTACCTATGGAGCCCTTCTCCCTAGTAAAAGCTTGTTGATTCTCCCTCCCCAACACAAACTTATCAATAACGGTAATCTAAGAAAGGATGCAAACTGCCAATGCCTAGTTTGCTTTTGATACAAACAGAACACTCACCCTCCTGTAAGCATGAAAAGAACATGCTATGCTGTTGAATACAGATGTTATAATTAAACAAGCATCTGTCAATGCCGAAAGTTCATCATGTGCACTGGTGCTACGTGGGGGTGGTGGTGGGGTTACGAGCCGGTGCTGGCAGATTTCAACACGGGTTCATAACTTCATTGTTTTTTTATTATTGTTACACCACATTTTCAACATAGCCATCTTATTACGCCACGTCATGAAGAAAGGAAGTGTACAATTTCAAGTCCTGTCCGAAAGGTAATTTCACGCAGTGGCTGCGAAATCACCTTTCAGGATACACGAAAAAAAAAAAAAAAAACATTTTGCCCAGGATATGGAAAATGTCAGCTGTCACATTCTTGAGGTGCAGTGAAGAAATGGCTATGATGAAAATTTGGGGTCAAAATACTGAAAAGTGCTGATTTAAGTGCATGCTCGTAACTTTGTTGTTTGTTAATATTTTCCATTGAAATTTTCAATGTAGCATTATTATGTCTCCATCTCATGAAAAGTACCACTGTCATTTTGTTCACTCATCCCAAAAGGTGATTTCGCAGAGCCACCATGCCATTCTGCGCCACAGGTGCGAAAACATGTTTCAGGCAGGATATGAAAAATGAAAGCTATACTGTTCATAAAAAGGTGTGAAATAATGGCAATGCTGAAAATCTGGAGTGAAAATATTAAAAACTGGCGAAGTTAGGAGCATGCGCAGAAACTGCACGCACACTCTAAAGCATTCATTTTTTAGAATTTTTCACCAAATTTACAACATGGGCTTTTGAACCCCACCTCATGAATAGTGGCACAGTTGTTTCATTAATCGGTCTGGAAAGGTGATTCTCGCAGTGACTGCAAAATCACCTTTTGGGACTGAGTAACGAAATGACAGTGACAATGTTCAGGAGGTGGGGTCCCAAGAACCCCATGTTGAAAATTTGGGTCCAAAAATTAAAAAAATGGTGAAGACATCAACCTAAGCTGAAAACACCCCCATTGATTCTTATTATTCGTCTTACCTTGAAATCTTCACTTTGCCAGTCAGCTTTGAAGAGTGCAGACATGTCCTGGTCCACAGAAGATCACTGCTCCCTGACCTCTGGAGGTAAGTATGGGTAAGGGGGGGTGAGAAGAGGGTGCTCAGTGGGAGGTCAGGATGGGAAGACAACGATGAACCATTTCTTTTGCAGGTCTAAACAAATGAAGACATTGGGGACGGTTTCTTTTTAACAGGAAACAATGTTGTGCACATTTCTGGACACTGGGAGTGGGCTCCCCATTGTCCTGTGTCCAGGAGGATGGGAATGTGGGGTGGGGAGGACAATAGTAGCAGTGGGAGGAGGCGGAGGGAGTGATTTGCTGGGGAGGTCGAACTGAACGGAGGTGCGGGGAGGAAAGCAGGAGTGGGAGGGAGAGGAAGGGATTGATTTGCTGGGGGGGCTCAAACAGGAACAGAGGCAGCAGGGAGGATAGCAGCAGTGGGAAGGAGTGATTTGCTGGCAGAGCACAGAGGAATGGAGGGTACAGGGAGGACAGGAGCAATGGGAGGGAGCGGGAGGGACTGATTTAATTTCATTGTGCTTTAAAACAGTTAAGAAATCTTTATTACCGTGTCCACCCGGTGCCCCGATCGCTTCTCATGGCTGGGCTGCAATCCTTCCCCAGAATCCTTCACTTTCTGCAGTCTATGCAGTCTTGCTAGCTCCTGAAAAGTGTACCAGTGTGTCTAAAACCTGTACAGTAACATAAGGGACAGTCAGGGCTGAGGAATCCATGGAAACAACATCGCAAGGAGGTATTTACAGTAGATAGACAGTATTGTTGTAAGTCAAAAGTGAAAGAGCACACAGTAATGTAACCTTATTTTTTTATTTAAAAATCACTGTCTGCTGACACATATGGCACACAGTGATGCAGTAAGGCAGGTGTTCTGATAGCTTAGGCTGGACCTATATGTGTGCCTTGCTCATAGGAGTTACTGTAGTTAAGGTGTTCGGTTAATTACTTGCAATTTAGAAATGAACTCTGGGGTGTTTATGGTGGCTACTTTCAACTTTTTAAACTGTTTAGGTTGTATCTTTCTGTTGTTGTTGTCAAATAACATTTCATGAAAGATGCGGGGAAAGATGTCATCCGTGGGGGGGTGGGGATCTGCCTTCCTGAACAAAGCTGAAATATCTTTGTGTACTAAGTTGGAATTTACCAGTCTGAATGCCTGAGCAAAACTGCCTTACAGCCTTACTGGATGAGGTAAACATACCTTTTTATGCTACGCCCTGATAGGACAGTCAATGCAATGCCATTAAGATGTGCCTGTCTGGCCTGTTGATGTCTTTCCACTGTTGCGATACACTCTAAAAAATACATGAAGATGTATTTCATTACGCGCATATTGCTACACTGAAGTGATCATGCTGTAATTGATGCGTGCAATTGACGTGAGACTGATTTGCTTTTGAACACAGGCTCAGCACGTTCACATGTCAGCTGTTGCCACTGTAAGTGTTATGGCACTGTGAACATGCAACCAGGAAGAAAATGTAGCAGGGCTGTTTACACATCCAAGGACAGAGCCGCGCCACTATTGGCTCAGCCCTGTCCTCTGAAACTCCACCCAGAAACAGAAAGTGAGTCATCATCAGTCTGCCTACCGACTCACCTGCCTAGACCTGCCCTTGAACAGCACACTCTAGTGCACGCATCCCCCCCACACACACCTCATTATAGCAATTCTCATATCAATAAGTTTTCCTGCACAAGCGCACAATGAACTTAAAAAGGGCACTTCTGTGAAGCAGGAAATGGTCTTGTTAGGCCTTACCAATTTCTATATTAACTACCTAGTATAAGCCCTACTACAGCAAGGAGGATTAAAGTGTTCTGGTGTGAAGCAGGGGATGGTCTTTCCAGGTCTTTGCCTATATCCTTCCTAACTACCTAGTACAAGACCCTCATAACACAAATTCATGCTGTCTACATCCTGCAGCCCATTCCTATTAGGAACTCTACCAGCCTTTCTTTGATTATTGTTTCCAGTAGTTTTCTGGCTATTGACATCAAATGTAACAGCCTGTAGTTCCCTGGCTTATCCTTTGCACCCCTTTTGTGCAGGGGTACTACATCCGGTGTTCTCCATGCCATCTATTCTATACCTCGCTATTCTCTAAAGATCAACTGAAGGGGTATATTAAAGGAGCAGCCAGTACCTGGGCTATTTCTTGCAATGCCTTAGTGTGCAGTCTGTCTGACCCTGGAAATGTGTTTACTTTCAGGGCCTCAGGCCACTTTAGCACCATGTCCATTATAATTGGTTCCCAACACAGTTCTGGACCTCGTGGTCCAGTGCTAACCTTACCCTGTGGTAGTGTCCCCTCCATTTCCCTGATCTAGCAAAAGATGGCCTTGCCCCCTTCCTTAATTTCTTCCATTATCCTCAACTCCATTTCCCTTTAGCCTTCCTAACCACCTTGTTGGCTTCATTCAGTTTTACAAGGTATGCGTTCCTATCCCATTCCCTCTAACTGACTCACTTTAAGTCTTCTCAAAGCCTCCTTTCTCTCTCACTGCACTCTCCTCTCCCTTGTGAATAAGGTCAGTTTTCTGTATCTTTTTCCCTACCTGCTTCAAGCAAGAGTTTGTGGTCTCCTGCAGGCTCTTCTTGATGATGGCACATTTCCTTTTTTACCCTGCCCATCCCCATTAATCCTTCTGAGCTGCCTTTCAGTTTCCCCTCACTTCCTCAAAATTAGCCCTTCTAAAATCTAGGACCCAAGATTTGAAATGTGTATGTCCTTTACCAAGCTCAATAGCCAACCATAACCATAGTTGGTCGCTAGTACCTAATGGTTTCCCTTGTTCTAATGTCCCTGACATAGTTGCTATTGGTCAGCACTAGGTCCAGGCTCACTTTTTCACTCATTGGCTTCGGACCCCTGGACTAGGAAGACATCTCAGAATGCATCCCGGAGTGTCTGACTTCTGATGGAGTTTCTCAGGATGCTCCAGTCTACATCAGAGATGTAGAGTCATCTGTGATCACCACATCCTTGTGCTGTTGTCCTTCTGATTGCCCTTCAAGTTCCTTACTCACCCCTTCCTTTTGATTTGGGTGCCTGTAGAAAACTCCTAATTTCACCTTCCTGCCTCTTTTTAATTCCAGCTGTACCCTCAGTGTCTGTCTGTGTCCTCTCAATCACTATTATATCCGTTGTGACCTTGATGCCCTCTGTCACATGCAGTATAGGGCCACCTTTTCCCCCAGCCTGCAGGCCTGACCTTCCCAAAGTTTGAGCATCATGGTATTGTGAAGTTCCAGTCATGGTCTGGAGTTGCAAATGTTTCCGTAATGGCCATTAAATCCAGTTGGTCTTCTTCAACCAATGCCTGAATATCACCCACTGTTTGCCCAGGATCCTGGCATTGACACTTTTGGTTTTCTATGGAGTCACTTGCACCTTTTTGCATTTGTTTTAGGCTGCGCCTTTCCTATATGCTGACCTTTGTTTCATTAGGGCCTTGTTCCTTGATGGTATATTTTGACAACCTTGCTATTTTTGTAACACTACAATCTTTATCCCTTAGCCTACCTCCTTCTACTTCTCTGCCTGTTGCGTGAGTATTATGCTGGGGGGGAGGGTGCTGTTACGCCCTTTCTGTGAAACCTTTGGGTCCTGTCCTGACCCCTTGTGACATCCTCCCACCAGTATACAGTGGTATAAATTCTTACTGAAATACTCCTCCAGTTCCCTCCCAGGGCCCTCGTTCTACTTCCACTTAGATGTACAGTAGGTGGTCTGATACATATAATGACTTATCCTACCAAAGGATTCCCCAGTCCCTCACAAGCCTGTAACTCTGCACAGTGCACCACAGGCTGAAATTTTCCATCTGTTCCTCTTTAGTCTGACTTGCACATGGCAACAGTAACATTTCTGAAAAAGGCTATCAAGGCTATCATCTCTCTGAGCTTCTCCCTCAGCATCCTGAATTTATTCCAGCACTCTGAATTTATCCTGTACCACCTCTAATCTGTATCCCTCTAGATCATTGGTTTCCACATGGATCACAAAGTTTGGTTTCCCAGTACTCCCATCTTCCCCTCTGGGCAGGGTCTGTAGCCTAGGTGTGATCTTCTCTAGAATAAATCCTGGAAGACAGAATACATTCCTTCTGCCAGGCTGAGGGCTCTCAACGAGCCTCCCTGTCCTCCTAACAACTACAGTAAGTTCTCCAGCACTTAAATTCACTTTGTAATCTTTCCCCCTTTCTGTCAACCCCTCTGCAGGCCACTCCTGTGTAGACTGGGCTGCACTGCTAGGCTCCTTCAGCAAGAACTTATCTAAATCCCTGGGCTTGGTGTCTGGTCCATGTTATTAGTCTGGAGCCTATGGAAAGCAACTCTTGCCAATGACTCCAGAGGATAAGGGTTCATAGGCAGCACACTCAGGATCTGGGATTGTCCCTCTCTCAGACACCCTCCTTTGCCTCCCCACCATACACCATCCCATGCCTGAAGCCATCTATGGGCTCTAGGGAAAGGTGTCCAGCCTCTGGGGCCCAGAAAGTAGGAGTACCTCTCAGTGTGGTGAGCTCAGGCCTGATTTGGTTAAATTCTGTCATTAGGAACACCAGCCTACTATAAAGTAGGCACCACTCCATCTTCCGGAGCACCCTTCGGAATACAGTCATACCACATCCCATACAGATTACTACCTCCACTCCACTCTCATGCCTGCCAAAACATTGATATCTGATGTGTGAGGGCTGTATTACCTTTATTAGAGTGTGACCAGAGTGGGTTTTCCTGTTAATTTGGTCATAATGCTACAATATAGGTTCACTCCAGATAGGGACTGTAGACTAGCTTGGAATTTCTCATAGGCCTTGTACTTTTACTATAGTATAGGCCTACCCCAGATAGGGAGTTTAGATTAGTTTGGATTTACCTGCAGACCTGGTTATTGTATCAGTGTCTCTGTTGTGATATCCTGTCCCATCCTATGCCTAGATAGTATTGCACTGGTGGACAACAAGACTAACTCCAAGCTACAGAAGCAAGCTTTAACATTGTGAACACAAATAAAGTGCAAGAATCAACATCAGTGGTATTAAAAGTAAGCATAATGGAGTATTTTACAGCTGGTTAAGGTTGATAGCAACCTAAAACCAGTTTCTATCAAACTCCATAATACTGAACATGTTTATGATGTCAGAAACTTATTACGTAGCTCACCCCATAAGCCATTCTCCAATGCTTACCAAAACTGCTCTTTTCTTAGACGAGTAATGATCTATAATAAAGTAATGGACATCAGTGTTGTTCTTAATTGTTTTTATTGGCCCTGGATGTGTGTGATACTTTATTAACCTCTCAAGGTTTGCTGTCCTCGTTTATACTTGTCTTTCACACTTCAGGGTGCAAAACCAATCTTGTAACACAATGCCATCCATGCATTATTGCATAAACAGTATGAACCATTTTTGTAACTTGATTTTCTGCTGTAAACCATTAATGCAGATTACAGTATGTTTTACTTCTGTTGTAAGTTTAGATTAATTGCTAACATCATGTGTGCCATTAGAGAAATAACATTTATAGTTTTCACTTGCTGAGAAGATTAAAAATCAAGTGATGCTTTAAAAATGTGGTACTCTATTTGAGAGACTATTACAGAAAAAAACAGCACTGTATAATCTGGAGTTACTGACCCTCAGGCAACAAGATGTAAGTAACTGAGACTGTGAATCCCACCATTCCATCATTCTATATTCAAGTAGTGTAATTTCATTTTTGATAAATAGGAAGTGTTCCTGGTTTGCTGGAATAAAGTGGTGGATTTGTGAAACAGATGTCCTTCTTATGTAGAAAAGGGTAGCCCACTTATAAGAACTCCTGATATAACAATTCTTTTTTTTAAATCTTCATTTCTATACATCCTGTTGTTTTGCCCTGAAAAAAGAACATTCCCCTCAGCTATAGAAACATTCTGCTTATAAGAACAGTCTTGGGGCCACATGTTTGAAAGTGCTCTTCTACCAGCCTATGCCATTTTACCTTTAAGACTTGGGACAGGTGAACCGATTTTGACTACTCCATCACCTCCCTCTCATCCAAGTCAAATTCTTGAGATCCAAGCCACCCTCATCAGAAACATAACCTCAAAGTCAGGCCACTGAGGGTGAGCTGTACACTATTGTGGATCACTTATGTGATTTCAGCCAAACAGTGGACAGAGCCACTGTATCTCTTATCCTGTGTGTAGAGGTCTCCAGTGCAGGAACATTGGGAGTGGACCATTCAATATCAAAGCCCGGGGTGGGCTTTATTTATAAAATTGAATGGGGCTTCTGCAGGGTGTCTCTTATGATATGAGACTCCTCTTGTGAGGTTTGGACAGTCAGAACAGCTCTACTTTGTGGTCCTCTCACCCAAACTTCAGGCCTGGAGTCTGTTATGCCATAAGAGACACCCAGTGGAGACATTACTGACTTACAACATTTGATGAGGTCAGATTCAGATTTGGACCCTCAACAAGATGGGCCCACTCAAATTGTCCTGGATCTTCTGGATCCAATTCCAAGAGATCCAGCTTGGAATTTGAACTGCTACACATCTGCCCCACCCACCCCTAAAAAACACTCAACTAGGAATTAATCACTAAATTCAGGTGAGCTGATTTCATGCATATGCTCTCAGTAACAAAGAATGGAATTCATTCTAATTAAACTTTGGGGGTAGGTTGCTGAATTGAGTTCTGCTGATACCAGTTATGATTTGTTTTTAGTTAATGGTGACCAGAGTCCTTCATTCAGCTCAGTTCCTAAAGTGGAAAATCATAAAACTGCATGGTTTGCTAAAGCCCCAATAACAGTGGCTGTCTCATTTCATCACATTGTCTACTATCTGACAGTCAGTGGCATAATGAAAATGTCAGATTTGTGAGAACAACACAAAGGTGCATGGATTCTGTGTTTAATCTAAGATAATTCAAATGTACAGTGCAGTTTACTAATTGCAAAAAAAAGTAATTTTGGTGATCTTAGGGAATGCCCTACATATGTTTCTAAAAAATAGCTGCATCATAGAAAAACACAGATCCCTATTTTCATTATGGCTTTTACTTTTTCTCAGACTGTGCTATGGTCACCCTATAGTGCTAGAACTGCTAATTGTTAATACAAGTGAAAATGTCCATCTTTATAAAATGGGTAGCTAACATACAGAGTTATGATTGGCTGAGACCCATCACATGACTGCACTGGGCTTTTGCTTAATGTATTATCACAGGTTTTCATTTCTTTTTAAATAGTTTCTTTGTTCAGTGACTCACTTTGTAAGAGTAATAACATACCCCAAGGGATCATTAAGCTAAAATTGCTGCACACCCCAGATGGTTACAGACACAAAACCTGCAGTCTTAAGCCTCACAGTGCACTGGAGGCATGCTGTGATAGAGCTTAATGCACACCCTGTCACATGCTATTGCCTAAGTGTTACATGTATTGAAAGCAGAAACATGTAAGTGATATCATACCAAACAAACTCTGGTAAAAGCCAATATGGCTGCAAAATAATTTATTGTCTCCACTGACCCTACCTTGATGTCTGGCTTCCTCACCTGCATCTCACCTCCTTGGCACTCAATGCCACCTTTCTCTCAATGCCACCCTTCTAGTTTAAAGGATACAGGATTAGTGAAGATGGCAGTACACACAAAGTTAAACAATTATATATATTTTTTTATTTTGACCCCAAATTTTCAAGATACTTGTTGTATAACTTGCTTTATAATAATGATATGTACCATTTACAGAACATTGACTGAAATGTCATTTTGCACCGAAGTGCAGACATACATCTTTTCCAGGATTTAAAAAAAAACTCGTCACACTTATTGTTTGTTTTTATTTTGATGATTAGTTAAGATACGCTGAACCAATGGCACCTTTTACAGGTACTACCCAGTGTACAATAGTACAACATGCAACAATGTAAATATCAGACAGATGAGTTACTATGTGAACAGGTAATACAGTACAAACAGTAGTTAAGGCATGGCTGTGACACAAAACAGGATTTAGGTATAGGCATATATAGTACAATGACCAACTGAAATAAGAATTCTCAGCACATAGATAAGGTGGCAGTAGTAAATAACTATGGAATTCAGACAGAACACACGCAGTCAATCTGTGTTAAGACATGATTTTTCTAGTTCTTTAGAAAATGAGGCAAAGGTAGTCAGTGTTATGGTTAGGACAGGGATAGTGTTCCATATAGAGGGGGCACAAAAACTAAATGATTTTTGGCCCATGCATGTAGACATGCATGGAACAGATCAGTAAAGAGTATGGGTTGATCCTGAATTGAAATTCAGTGCAACTGGTTGAAGCAGGCATGCCAGGCGCACAGGCTGTTCATAGGCAGTAACAGAGCTAGTAGACTTTTGTCCATATTGCTAGCCACAGATTTAACCATACCCCATAATGTTCTTTTAATAATAATTATCTAATTTTACTTTGAATTCATTTACAGTGTTGCTACTAAGTACTTCTAATGGAAGTGAGTTCTGTAGTGCAATCACTTTTTTTGAAAGCCATTTTTGTCTTTTATAAGTATGATATTATCACCCAAAAGCTGCAGAGGATGGGCTCGTGAATTGTGCATTTGATCTCTGAATTCCATTCCCAACAATTCCCATAGGTCGTCATTAGAAATATATTTGAAAAGCTTGTCTAACAGTTTGATGCCAGAGCCATCTTGGACTTCATTTCGAAAGTAGGCAATCCTAAACGTTCTAGGATTGAGCAGTAATGTACTCTGTTGTCATGTTGACCAACAAATTTTGAAATTTTATGGTTTAGAACTTTTTTAGCATCAATATTGACTTTAGGTGCTACATCAACAACCAAGGAGCCATAGCCTAATAAGGAAAGCAAATGATGTCTTGCAATACTTAACCTGGCATCACGTCACATATTTTTTTATGTGGTAGAGCTGACCTAGTTTTTGATGGACTTTGCATGTTAGGTTTTTAATATGGGCCAAAAGTCAGGTTTGAGTCTATATGAACACCAAGGTATTTAAAAACATTAACCGCCTCAAGTGGTTCACCCCTCTAAGTTGATACTGATAATTTATTGGTATTAGTTCTAGTTTTGAGGCTGACCCCAATAACAGTGTTTGTGTTTTGTTACATTAATGATCATTCTATTTTCCTCAAAACACCTGTACAGAGAGTTTAGTTCATTGTACAAGTTTTGTATTGATGACCAAACTCTATTTACCTGGGTAAATAGTATTGCATTGTCTGCATAAAGAAGCATACTATTTATTTATTTGGATTTTGTTGACCAGGAAAGAAGGACTAGACAATTCTGCCTATTTTCAGCTGTATTATGGGGGAAGGGAATACAGATGTCAACTGACATTTAACCAGATTAAGCTGTTGGTGGTACTTTTTTTGTTCAGTGAATGGGGTAAATTTGGCCAGGACACCAGAGAAATTCCCCCTACACTCCTGTAGGGGTATCCATGCTGGTGGGCTGACTGTTGGTCAGCTCCATCTCAGTGTAGACTGAGATGGAAGAGGACGTGTACACTGCTGGGGAGTTGGTCTCCATGCCAGCTTTGGGAGTTACAGAGACCGAGGAGTTTTTCGATGCGATGGGGCTCCCGAAGCAGGCAGCATCTATGGAAAAAAATACTTGGATGGACCAGAATGAAACATCGGAGAAAACTGCAACTGCAGAAACTGAGGTATACAGTACAAAAAACAGTCAATTAAGACACTTACTGAGCTGCTAAGAATTAAAGAAGAAAAGTTTTTAAGGAAAAACAAAAGCTGAGTGCAGCCCTAACTGATATCCAAACAGCCGTCTTTGTGGAGGAGTGCCCTAGCAACCAAGCGGCAGCTGGCAGGAGTTGCCTGGAAACAGCAGCAGAGCAAACAGTGACTGAAAAACCAGCTTTAAGCTTAAAAACTGTATTCCAGACAGACCTTAATAGCCAGGACAAAGCTACAGTACTATTTTCTCCTTTTCTGCATGGATGGAAACGTCTGAAGAGAGAGTTTGGGAAAAAAGTGATCTCACCGAAAATGTCTCAGGCAGAACAAGTAGACGCTAACTTGGAACCTTGGTCAGTAGACCATTCGCTGAAAGTGGCAGGATGAGTGAGATCTCCAACATCGGGACAATGGATATCAGGCTTCACTCCAATAAAGATAGCAGTGGTAAGCTTGGCAAATAATCAACTAAGCACTGTAGAAACAGCTATTATCTTAATATTTGTGAATGCAACAGTAAATGATACAAATGAAGTAAATACAGAAAATACAGCAGCACCAGAGGTACCGCAAGAACTTTCCCTCACACAAAATCCAACTCTGAATCCTAACATTACTGAACAGGAGCAAGCGGATTGTGCTACTGAGCATAGACCTGAAGACACAGCTAGCAAACATTTGGAGATATCAGATGCTAATGACACTTCCTCTAAACATGCAGGAAAAACTATGCTAGAACTAGCCGGCCAGAAGATAGACAGCATTCTCAGCCTTATGCCTCCTTCTTTCAACAGCCAGTGTATCTGGCTAGGAGACATACAGTAATGTTGTCAGCCTAATCTATAAAGGAGGACTAGAAGTGTTTCCTAACAGGGCATGTGGGGCATACTTTGTTAAAAGAAAGTTTAAAGTTTCATGCAACAGAACCGTATGCTCTTATCAATGTTTCTGGGGAACACTCCTTTGATATCAGTTTTAAATTAAACAGCAGTTTAGAGCAATTCTGGGTTAGATATAATAAGGTCAAAAATTCTGCTTTATGGATTCCCTTTAATGTTATCACACTAACTAAGCCAGCACAGAAGACAGTTACAGTTTTATTTCGTAATGAGGGAGTCAGTGTTATGGATCTTCTTTTCTGGTTGAAACAAAGATGCACTGTGGTGGGCCATCCGAGGCCATCTTTGATTCAGAAAATATTTGGACAGGAGGCTGGAGGTTAGAGTTATCTTACGGACAGCAGATGGTGAACTGCAATATCTTCCAAATCCCTTTTTAGGAGGAGACAGAGGTACTATTCTACCCAGGACAGCTGAAAACCTGTTACAAATGTGGGGCTCCAGTCACGTTAGTAATGCCTGTGATCGGCTAAGATGCACTCTGTGTGGTAATCTAGGCATACACATATTCATTGTAGAAGTGAGGCCATATGCAACCTTTGTGGGGAAAGGTCACTCTTATGTTAAATGCCCACAGGCAGCTCATAGTAATATAGACCCTACAGACTCAGAGGAACAGCGCCTCCTTGTTGCAGTAGCACAGAGGAGAAAGCTAAAGCTGGGATTCTAGGAATAGTAGATAGGCAGAATGCCCCACCCTAGAAGTTAATACAGATGTTCCAGAACCCCTGCCCCTCCTCCAGTGGAGCAAGCACCAGAAAATGCATCAGAGCAAGAGGATCTTGACTTACATACTTTGCAAAGGGTGAGCCTAGGGACATTTCACAACAGAGAGGAACACAAATGATGGAGGTTGTGGAGGAAGTTTCTGTCTGAGATACAGTAATTATGCCTCCCCTTCCACAGGGGCAGAAGAAAATGGTCACTAGAAAACAAGCTTGGATGCAGCCAGCATCCAAAATCCCCAAATCTCTGAAACTCCTACATCAAACAAATAATAGGTTTAGCAGAGGTACAGAAGGCTCTAGGAATGAATCAGAAGTTTCTTCAGGGATACAGGGCAGTTAGAGAGCTTTTCTGACCCAGATTCCAGTGATTTAGGCAATAAGAAGGGAACAGCAATACAAGGTTATGCAAAAGCCCCTAAGAGAAAGCTAGGGACAGCAGCAAAAGGTAAAAGAAAGAAACCCCCATGAATAACTAATTACCCATGCAACAACAGTTAAAATTGTTCTTGATAAATGTTAATAGCATCAAGAGCAATATTAAATGAGGGAGCATTTTTTCATACTTCAAGTTAAATAAAGTAGATATACAGTAGTCTTTATCCAGGACAACAGGCTAGAAACAACTCAGGAAATATTTAAAGCAGCAAAAGAATGTTATGTAGGGGTGTCCTATTGGTCATTGGGGTTAGAGCCATGCTCAGGTGTAAGAATACTTTTACTACCGCAATCCAAGTGATAAAGTTAGTAGACTAAATTCCTGGTAGAGTATTACTATTGGATATAAAATGGGGGTGGTGGTTACTATAGATTGATAAATATCTATGCACCCCAGAAGAAGGCAGCTAGAGTTTCAGTTTTAGTCAAGTTCATCCATACTTATTTCAGCACAGAATATCATCGGTTGGAGGAGATCTTAGATTGTGGATTATCAAGAAAAGACAGAGGAAGTGCAACTATCACACAAAAAATATTTTGTGACATGTCGTTCTTACAATCTATGATACAAATGACAGCATTGGTTGATGCGTACTATAAAAAATGTCTAAGGCAGACCCTACCTTTCAAAAAGGGAGTCTCACTACAAGAATAGATTTTTTCTTCCTTAACAAAATGCTAGAAATACATTTCGCTAAGACTAAAGCAGTAGAATACACAGACCATAAAGAACTTTATGTAACAATAGGACCTCCCCAAAATAGACAAGGACCGGGTATCTGGAGATTTAATTCATCCCTGTTGCAAACAGAAACAGTAACACAGCAAATGTTATATCTGGTAATCTATAAAAAATCATTTTGGGATATTTATGAAACTCCAACATTATGGTGGGAACATTTGAAGTTAGAGTTGCATCAACTACTCATTTGTCTTTGTAAAACTAATAGAGATTCTGAAAAATTAAATACCAGAAGTACAGACAGCAGCTACTGGCATCTAATGAGTCTAGCACAGTGTACAAAACAGAATCACACCTCACAAATTAAAGCTATCCAACAAAAATAAAAGATTTTCATAACAAACAAATAAATACATTAACTATGCAGCAGACATACAGAACTCAGGGGAAATTAGATATTATATGCCTGTTTTTGAGCTGTACTGAAAGAATTAAAAAGAAACGGATTGAGGTGGTACTAGATTTGAATAATGTTCCGCAAACCTCGCAGGCTGATATCTTAAAAATAGTGTCTACCTATGTGAGAACCCTTTTTCAGAAACAACAGGACGATATGCTGTAGAAGCTTTTCAACCCTTATTTAGCTTACTTTCAATTCCTGAGTGTCCAGAGCTAACATTACAAACCCTTTCTAAACCCATTTTAGCTTCAGAAGTTGAAAAGACTATAGATTCTATGCAAGCGGAAAGTTGCCAGGAAAGATGGGCTAACAGTAGAGCTGTATAGATTTATTGGATCAGAAATATCAAATGAATTGGCAAAAGTATTTATTCATCTCCCTCTACTGGAAACATTCCTTTGGACATGTCTACAGGTTAATAACGCTCTTGTATAATAAAGGAGATAAAGGTGCCTAAACAATTGGAAGCCAATTGGGCTATTAAATGGAGATTTCAAAATGTTAGCAAAAATATTAAATGCTAGACTGGTGGAAGCAGCACCATATCTAATTTCCCTGCCCAATCCTGTTCAATACCAGGGAGCAATATAATGGACCAGATGCTCCTGCTTCGAGAAGTCATAGAGAGAGATAACCTGTGTGGATTTAAGGAATATACTTTGTCACTCGATCAGAAAAAAAGTCTTTGATTCTGTGAATCATGAATTCTTGTGGTTTACACTAACTTGTTATGGAATATCATAAATCTTTATTTCCTGGCTAAAAATTCTATACAAGATTGCGTTAGTTATTCCACTGGTTAATCATTTTTGTGGAACAATGGTCCCCATATACAAGGGAGTCAGGCAGGGATGCCCTCTGAGCCTCCTGCTATATGTATTTAGTATAGACCCCCTATTAAAACTCCTGAACAACGTACGATTTTTCTCACCAATAGTGTCAGCAAAACTAAGACTCCCTTTTACCGCATTGGCATATGCTGATGACCTATGTTTGCTAATGAAGGATGAGCATGCAGTAGAAACTGCAATTAGTTTCTGTAAATAGTACAGAAATGCCTCGGGGCAAATTTGAATGCTGCAAAATGCATCAGGAGGGAACTAGGAAAGACGCATGCAGAAAATAAACAGGTAGCAGGAATTTCTTTGACAAAAGAGCACATAAAAAATTTAGGTATAGAATATGGGACAGGACAGTCAGATGTCTTAAACTGGGATAAAAAAATACAGCAAGGGAAAGACATGGTAATAAGGAGGAATAAGTTGACGATGAGCAAGATGAAAAGCGTGTACTTACTTAAAACATATTTACTCACCCTTTTTGTTTATTAGCTCAGTATTTCCACCACCTAAAACTAGAGAAGCAGCCATTCTAAGCATCTTTTTCCAAGCTATATGGGGTAGCCAGCTCAATCCAATTAAGAGGAATGTTTTACATTTACCAAGACAAAAAGGAGGTTTAGACATGGTAAATCCCATTCTTTTCTTTTACTGCCAATTTATTTTTTCTAATTTTAAACCCTTATTTACACAAAGGCATATATTTTGGGCAGATCTATTTCAGCATACCATTTCTCCATGGTACTCAGGGTGGACAGCAGGAACACAGAAGTACTTAAAAACAGCAGTACAGGCCCCCAGTTTGTATGAGAGGCCTTCGTAAAACTGAAGTTGTGGCACATAATAAGTTTAGATATGAGTACCAAAACAAAAAACAGGTCTCTAGTCAAGTTATGAGAAATTTTTTTGTGGAATCGAAACATTTCCATATTGCCCAAAAGAGTGTTTGCCTACGTTGCAGACCTTTTACAGACAAAGGGTGCCAAAGAAATTTCAGGATATACAATGGCTGCGCTGTCATGAATGGTTAAATATAAAAGCAAATCAAAACATAAAAAGTAGAAGAGTGAATCTGTGCAAGACCACAGTGTATAGCAGAACAAGAAATAATGAATCATTTATTTTTTACATGTTTTTACATTAAAGGATTTTGGAACTATGTAGCCAGTCTTTGGGGAGAAGTTATGTTTTCATGAGTTTCTTACCAAAACTTAATATATGGAAAATATCAGGGTGGATGGGTCAAGTGGGATAAGAGTACATTAAATTTAATTTTGCAATTTTTAAATGGTACATATGGAACATGAGATGTTTGTTTACTCTTCAACAAATGCAGACTTCACATATACAGTAGAATTGTTGCCAAGTATTATGAAGGAAATACAGTCTGTTTATTATGCAGAAAAGTCTTTTAAAAATGTACAATATGTACAACAAAAATGGAGGAATTTACCCTGGATTACAGATTCAGATGTACCTGTTACATGATGGATTAATTATAAGTTTTCTTGTTTATGAAGGACTGATTTGTAAGAACATGAACTGTAATGTCATGACTATTGTACAGTATTTCAATATTGTCTATCATGTGTTATTTACTGATATTGCAATAAAACAAAATTCCCTACTCTTTTGTAGGGGAACTGGATCCCTGTGAGGATGGCTGAGGAAGCCATTTGTGTGTTGGAGGCCGACACTGATATGGGGACACTATGGCACTTTCGAGAAGATTTGCTGTTGGAGCGGGATGTGACACACTCTGTGTTGCAGCTACAAACAGACATTCAAGAAAAAGTGTTTGCTCTAAGCCAAGCAAGATTTCATAGCAGCACAGAAAAACATTGAGGAAGAGAAAAAATATGTCTGACGAGAAAGCACCAAAGGTATTCGTGTTTTCTGGTAAAGGCACTGTACTGGAAGAGAATGCTCACACACAGAGGAAGGAGAAGGCACAAGATGCAGTTCCTGGGGGGACGAGGATGGTCACCAGAGGCAGAGCTCAGTGGAGCTGAGTGGTTACAGAATGGAGCTGGGACATGGATCCCAGATCCAAACATCACAGTTCCAGGCACTAGCAAGACAAAGCTTCCAGAAGCAGAAGTGAACCTACAAGCAAGACTTGGTATGGAGGGCTCTGTACCGGTGGAGGGAGACATACAGATCCAGGACAGTACCCTTAGGACTGGGGAAGGTAACATCTCTTATTCTCCACTAACTGAAGTTGCCACAGAGGATTTTTTTGATGCACAGACAGAGCCACAGGGTCAGGGTGGTGCTGATAAGCAACCGACTTCTGAGTTACCAACTACTGCAGCACCAGTGTCTGAGGTTGGGCAAACAGCTGCTCCTACTTACGCTAGCTTGTTTAAGAAACCTGTAGAGCTAGCCAAGAGGTGCAATGCTGTGTGCCTGAGGAATTTGGGAAGTTCTGAAAGCATGCCAGATCACTTTTACATAAGGAAAATCTTATTAAAACAGATTCCGTTTTTTTTTCCCTCTGAAGTATATGCCTTAATTCATACCACTGGAGAGTCCACCTATGACATTAGTTTTGGACTCCTCATATTCTGGACAGGTTCTGGGTTAAGTATGCCATTCAAAAATCAAATCCAGCTTGGTCCCATTTTCAAGCTACACCACTGACTAAACAGACCTTTAAGGTCATTACAGTGCTTTTTCGTAATGAATGTGTGAATATCACTGACATCATCTATTGGCTGGAGGAATGCTGCAAAGTCCAGGGCAACCCAGAACCAATCCTAGATGATGAAGGGTTCTGGAATGTGGGGTGGGGTATCAAAATAAATCTATTTCAAACTCACTCAGGGCTGCAGCATCTCCCAAATTGCTTTTACTTGGGCCAAGACAAGGGCTTTATATTTTACCCGGGACAACCAACACATTACTATAAATGCGGCTCCCCCAGACACCTCTGCTGCTTTTGTGAAGTGGTGAAATGAGCCCAGTGTGGGGAGGTAGGACACTATGTGTGTCACTGTAAGAACCCCCTGAAGTGCAGTTTATGTGATGTAGAACATTGTTTTACAGACTGTCAGTGGGCAGCACACAACACTGACAATGCTGACTATGGTATTCAGGACTTTTATATCAATAAGGCAGTGGAAACTACTAGAGTTTTGGCTCACCACCCAGATCCCCTCAACAGCAAGTCACACCTGTTTCAGGGGAGACCTTGTGCACTAGCCATGTCCATGTATGATCCTGTTCGAGAGAGACAAAAAGATAAAGATGACACTGACATCCCCTTTACCCACAAAAAGGCTTTTACAGTAGTGAAGAAGAGGTGGGCTCCGTGAAGCGTTCTGATAAAGAGAAAAGGACAGCTGCCCAAGTGGTGGTACAAAATAAATACATTGTGTTACAAGAGGACGATGATGATATAGAGACAGAAGCTGTCTCAGCTTCTCTACATTCCTCGCAGCTGGATGGGTCAGATGCAGAGCATGTAGGGATGAAATGGAATCAAAGACACTCAAAAGGTATGGGAACTAGGGCATGGGTGTGGCAAACAAAGGCAATGGAGTAGCCCATGAAAACCCCTTGTATAATTTGGCTGTGGCATCCCTGAATGTCAACAGCATTAAAACTGAGAGAAAGCAGTTACTTACTTCTGTGGAATTTGAGTCTAATTTCTATGATGTCATTCTTTTGCAGGATACCGCTATACTCAGTTAAGGAAATACAAGAAACCAGGACAGCTTGTGTATGGGGAGAATCTCATTGGTTGATGGGGCAGGATTTGTGCAGCAGGGTAGCCATAAGCATAAAATAACCAATCAGCAAAAATAATCAATGTGGTCGATACTGTTCCAGGTAGGGCACTATTGATAGACGTTTCCCTACATAAAATGGAATTTCAAATAATAAATGTTTATGCCCCTCAAACGAAGGCTACCAGAATTGAGGTGCTTTGGAAAATACAACCTTCCAATGTATTGTGAAAAACATATTATGGGGGGAGACTTTAATTGTAGTAGGCTCACATTGGATAGGGGTCTAAAAACTACTAAGATTTACTATGACGCATCATGCCTGAATGCCCTAATAAAGCAAGCAGGCCTTATTGATGCCTTTGTGCAGGGTAAGGTGACCTCCCAGAAAACATAATATTGGGGTACTTTAGTGACAAGAATTGACTATTGGTTTATTTCTCATAACCTTGAGATTAAGGATACAAGGGTGATACCAGTATCTTCTTTGGACCATGCCATGTTGGACATGACTGTATAAAATTATGACAAGATAGGGCAAGGCCCGGGGACTGGAGGATGAACTTAAGTCTTCTAGCTGATGTCTCCATTAAACAGTGGTTTACCAATCTTACAGAAACATGGAAATCAGAGCATTTTTTAGATGACTCATCCCAAAAGTGGTGGAAGACACAAAGAAATATATTCAAGATTACTTTAACTAATGGGAAATTGAATGGAAAGGAAAAACTGATTTGTATAATCAATATAAAGAACAGCTGTATGAAATGTCCTCCAGGGCCAAAATGATATGAACTTCATCTATACAAATAGTGGAAATAAAGCAGGCAATGTCAGATCTTAAATATAAGAGATCAAAGTCACTGGAACAGGAACAGTGATTCAACACACAGGGCCGACAGGATTTTGTGAATCCATATCATTTTGCTGGACACAAGGACAGAATTTTTCCCACGTTACCACATCCACTGGGAACGTGGTTACATTGAAATCAGCTATTCTAGCTGAAATTAATGATCATATTACGTATCTGTTCCAGGGACCTCAGAGTCACCCCAAATAGAGAAGAATGGTTGGCAGAGTGTGCTTTGCCACAGCTGTCTGAACATCTGAAATACACTCTTGCATAAGCTATCACAAAACAGGAGGTTTTAGGCATACTACACTCCCTAAAGGAAGGTTCAGCCCCAGGACACGATGGCATCCCTTATGTATTATTTAAGTGTGTGTTGACAGAGTTAACAGATGAAGTAGTGCAACTTTTTAATGAAATGCTAACTTCTAAACAGTTACCTGGGAGTACTTATGTTGGTCTTGTTGTTTTGATGTATAAGACTGGTGACAAGAGTTTGCTATCCAATTGGTGGCCTTTAACATTGTTGAATGGGGATTTAAAAATGTTCACAAAACTTTTGTGTAATAGATTAACTTTGGTGGCAGGAGAGAGTATACACCCCTCCCAAACCTGTGCTCTACCCAGTAGAACAATCTCAGACAACTTAATTTTAATACGTGAAATATTATAAAGGGGACAAGAAGGTGAACTATCTGGTTTTCTATAAAGTACGGACCAAGTGAAGGCCTTCGATAAGGTCCCATATGCGTATCTCTGGGAGTGTATGGCAACGTATGGTATCCTGGCAGAATTTATAGGATGTATCCAAACATGTTAAATCACATGCAGTGGCCAGGTCATAATGCAATGAGTGGTTGGGGCAAGAATGCACAGTGAGGAGAGGGATACGTTAGGGGTGACCTCTTAGCCCCTTGCCATATTTACTTACCTTACACCCTCTATTGAGGAGAATAAATGGTTCCCCTTTAATAAAAGGATTATCATTTTCAAGTGAAGACCCAGAAATAACAGTGGTTGCTTATGCTGATGATGTATGTTTAATAATGGTTGACGTAGATTCCTGCGTTCAAGTAGGTGTAATGTTGACTGAATTTTCTAAGATATCTAGCACCACTATAAACTGCACAAAAAGTAAATGCCTGCCAATAGGGGAATTGCTACAGCCTTTGGATACTATAATTGACATTCCTATCTTTCGGGGCACATGCTCTATCTTAGGCATTTTATTTGGGACTGGAGATCTGGCTTGGCTGAATTGGCAAGAAGCTATTCAATTAGCTTATGATAAAACTGGGCTGTGGAATAAGTGGCGGATGTCGAAACTCAAGAGAGTTTTAATGGTGAAAATCTTTCTACTATCTATTTTTTTGCATCTTAGTTGCATCTGTTCTCTCCCAAAATATTTGGAGACTAGACTGTATAGTTGTTTCTTTACATGCATTTTGGGGAATAGGTTAAAACCCATAAAACAGGGAATATTATTTTTAAATAAAGCACAGGAGGGTATTAAAATGGTTAACTCCATAACATTTTTCTTTTCTAGTTCACGATGGCCAACATTAAACCAGTGCTAATGGGGCAACAAAAGTGTGAATCCTATGAATTCAAGATAGTTGAGACCCCATTATGGGTATGTCTGTTACATGAAGAGATTCCATCTTTAAAACATTTCTCATTGTACTTTCAAGTTTGTTTTGGAAAATGAAATTATGGATTCTAACAAAACACAATATTGTACATTATGAAGATGGGACTTATACAAATATATTATGTTCTGCTTCTTTAGAAGTCACTCACTTCAAGTCCCGACCTAAGCAGGAGAAAGACAACATAGGAAGATGTTGGTATCACCCAGGATTCCACAACAGATGTGGTATGTAATATGGCTGTCTGTCCATGGGAAGCTGAATGTTAAGGGTAATTTAAAACATAAGGGCATAGAAGAAATATATTGCCCTAGACCCACATGTATAACCACAATTGAAACCATGTCACATTTATTTTTGAATGTCCATTTATAGTACAGTTTTGGGCACTTCTTAGACTTAAATGGCCTACCTCACCATTTTTGGCCTTACTCCAGATATTTTGTGTTTAGGCATATTACCTCACTTATTGACAAAACATGATAAGCAGACAATGTGACTGTTCTTGGTATGTTTTAAGTTTTACATATGGCAAGTACGGGGTAGACTGTCATTACAGCAAATTACAATTTCTGAGGAGCAACTGTTTTATATGATAGAGAATGCTATAGTAATGCTCAGATCTATAGAACAACACTTGTTTTCCACTCAGGTGCATCAAGCATGGTAGGCAGTGTCGACTGGATCCCATAAAAATGTAATGAAGAGAATGGTTCTCAAGTAGAGTCACTCCGGGTATGCCTAGATAACAGATGGAGTAAATAGCCATGGTTCTCTCTCAAGAGTGGGTAGCTCTGTATAGTTGTGCACTGAGTAGCTCTTGGGATAGGGACAACATAGGAGACTATGGGGGTAGGACACCTGAGGGGCTTAACTTAGTTGGGACTTCTAGTCCTAAAAATATATTGTATTGCCTTTGCAGTATTAGGAAGGTATAGGATTTTTTTTATTCTGCACCTTTGGATTTCAAGTTACTAGCAAATATTCACTTATTAATAATGTATTAAGAGGGGAAGTAGGGAGTATGCTGGAATACTTGTTTTACTTTCTTTGAATTATGATTTGAACGCCTCAATAATGTGGCTTTTTAACATTTATATGGCTATGATTCGTTTGACTATTTAAAATACTCTAAGAAGATGTCCCTTGCTCTTTTGGCGAGGATGGGGGTTTTGCTTTCAATTTCTTGTTTTGTTTTTATTGGGAGTTGAATATTGATTTGGAAGAAACCAAAGGGGCTATGTCTAAAATACTTCTTTGATTTCTTTATCCTTTGTTTTGTATTTATTTATGAATGATTCAACACTGTTTGTAAACATTTGTTTTTTGAAGTTAAAATAAAAAGTCACCCTAGTATTTTGGAGGTGGGGGGATAGTATGCTGTAATACTTAATTTACTTTAGCTTTTTTAGTGTGATGTCAGAATTTCAAATAAGTTTCATATTTAATTTTACAATAGGAGACAGTATGCATTAATGCTTATTTGCTTAATTTTTTTATGTTTTCTTTCACAATAACAAAATGTGTATTGTATTATGAGTTTTTAAGTTTGAATAAAAATTCCCTACTCTGACAATAGGAGGAACCCTTGTCGGCAGTCTTCAAGATGGCAGACACCCGGATGGAGGGAGAAGGTGATGGTGATGGATATTCTGGAATTATGGCTATTTCTACTGTGACCATTGCACATTCTAACAATTTGGTCAATGTTCATCAAGATTCTATGAGTGTGCAAGTTCACCCAGGCTCTGGTTTACAGTCATCATCAGGGGATGTGGAATTTCCTCCAGCTACATCCCAGGTCTCTATGGAGTTGCCCTTAGTGGCTATAGCCTCTTCTAATTCCTCATCTGCAACATCTATGATGCAAGCTGCTTCTCAAGAGGACATTCTGCACCAAGCTTTGAAATCAAATAAAGAATTCCTGCTGAAGCTATTACAGGAGGAGTCTGAGCTAAGCATCCCATTTCCCTCTTATTCTAATCCACCCTGTATGGACGTTACCTTTCAGAGCTGTCAGTTGGTTGACAGTGCGGCTTTCAACTCTCAGTCTCCTCCACATCTCTGCATCTTTGCCACATCTGGGGAACAAACTCCTACCTGGCTTCCAACTGGAAACTTGATGCTAAGAGCAACAGGATGGGAGCCTGGAACTTGTGGCACTTCCTGGACTTCTCCTGGCCCAGGTGAAGAAAAATATATAATTTTGACCACCTCACAATGCTCACAGCATAACTCGGCATTGGCAGGTCCTGGTACCTCTATTGCTGTTGCCGACCCGATTTCTGCAGGTTTTTCTGCTACAGAGGCACAGTCTACAGTTTTGACTCAGCTCCCTGCACAATCTTCATGCTAGCCAATGTCTATGATACCCAGCAACTCTGCAGACCAGCAACAGGAGGAGCCACAGCCTGATTCTCACCCTCTTCTAGCTTCGCACAGCTCTCCTTTAGGAAATAACTCTACACATTCCATTTCAGATGATGAGCAGAAGGCACCTCCTCAATTTAAAATAAGTCACTTATTTTAGTCCTTAGGGGAACATGCACAGTGTCGAAACACTGTCAGGTTGAAATCTGATGGGAATTTAGCTTCTGCCCCTGTTCGTAAAACAGAGTTGCATAAGATGTTAAAAGATACTTTAGGTATTTGTGCAAACAAATTATTTGCATTTATTCATGTTCAAGGTGAACCAATTTATAATATAAGTTTCAAAAATGTGCCCACATTGGGAAAACTTTGACAGAAGTATAATTTAGTAAAGGCTACTCCCTTGTGGGACTCATTTTTTGTAATTCCGTTTACTAAATCCACCATTAAGACAATAACTTTATTGTTCCAAAATGAAGGGTTTAGCATAGCTGATATTCAATACTGGCTACAACAAAGGTGTCAGATTTTTAGTCAGGGTGAATCCTATTTTGACGGTGATCTGGTATGAATGGGGGATGGAAGATCAAGGTCCAGCTCTAGCAAAAGGTATTCACCCACCTCCCAGACAGTTTCTATATAGACAGGGATCGGGCCTCTGTTTTTATCCATGGCAGCCTTGTACCTGCCACAAGTGTGGTTCAGGACACATCTTAGCTCAGTGTGTGAGAAACCTTGATGCAATCTTTGGCCTATGGACATGTTAGCCTTGGATGCCCTAATCCGCTAAACTGCAATTTATGTGATTAGTTGTGCATTCCTACAAGCTCTGTTCTTGGGAGGGGAGCATAATAGGTTAGACCGTGTTCCCCAAGATCAAGTACAATTGATAACAGACTCACAGGTTAAGACCAGAAATATGAAAGCTCCAGTACACCCTCCCATTCCAGGTGCATCAGGCTTTATTTCAGGGTAACAGAATGCCCCCCATGTCGACTTTAATCCCTTCAATCCCACCTGTGACACTTCCCCTTTCTTCCCCACATTCCATTAGTCAGACCCGTACAACAGAACAGCCTATCCCTTCACCTGCTCAGCCCATGAGTTCTCCTACTGAGGCAATGCCCTTCCCCCATTTAGAGGCGAAGCTCCAACATAAGTGGTTAAACCCCCTAAGCATTCAAAAAACAAAAGGAAATCTGAAGCTACCTCGCCCAGGCATCCTATTCTCACTAGAAACAGGTATCAGGCATTAGCAAAATGTAGGCAATGGGGGGATACAGAGGAAGAGGCAGAGGACTCAGATTTCTCCATTACCTCCTCTAAAATGTATTTTTCATCAGATTCACAGGCTGAAGCACCCACTTCTAAAAACCATGGTAAGCAGGAAAGGCTTCCTCAAGTAACATGAATACCCTAACCCTCCCCTTCTCTGTTTCCTTTCTCTCATGGTTGGTGAACAATCGCTTCACTGCCTCACTTTGAATGTCAATAGTATTAAATCCTATCGGAAGAGATTGTCCACTTTAGTTTTTGAAGGATGTTTCCCACCATATTATTTTTATTCAGGATACTAGGCTAAAAACTGGTTTCGAAATGCAACAAGCTACTGGACAACTAGTACTTCATATTGGTCCCAGGGGGAGGATTTATGTGATGGTACAGTATATGTATTTTATTCAGAGGTCATAGTTTCCCTGTTAGCAGAATAGTAGATATCGCACCAGGGAGAGCTCTGATGATTGATTGCACTTATTATAACAGAAAACTGCGCCTCCTGAATATTTACGCTCCCCAAAGTATAGCACAAAGATCTGCTATATTTAAAGCATTACACCCCTATTTATTTACAAATCTTCATATTTTTTTTTGGCAGGGACTTTAATTGTGGTCTTACCCTGGCTGACCAGGGTGGGAAAAACCAGTAAAACATTTGAAGACATGGCTTGTCTTTGTACAATTATTAGGACTGCCAGTCATTTTGATGGATTTTGTGCTGTGCATAAGATAGGTGCCAAAACCTATTATATAGGTTCTTTGGTGACCCGAATTGACTATTTTTTTCCAGGAACATTAAGGCTCATAAAGCATCTGTGCTTTCTTGTGAGACTTCAGACCACATGGTGGTATCCCTTATTTACAGTATCCCAGACCTCCTCTACCCCTTTTTCACAATCTTGTTGGAAGCTGAACAACATGCTTCTGATGGATCCTGTGATTTTGAACAAATGTAAGGACCTTTTAGGAGCTAGAATTTCAGTATTAGATGCATATGATTCCTCCATGGACTGGTGGATAGACACCAAGTCAGATTTGAAAGATTTCTTTATTTGATCTGGTTGAGCCCACACTCTTTCCACAAATCATAGATATGAGCTGCTATGAAAATGCCTTTATGATACTATTTTTAGGGCTTTTGAGCAACATATGGACTTCTCCCACCAGATTGCTGCTCCAAAAAACAGAAATGTCCCAGTACCTGTATAATAGATCCATTTCTTTGCTAACAGAAGCTCAATGTGGAACTCAGGGCATGAAACCATTGCTGGACATTAATTGCAGTGAAAGAGTCTCGTCCACTCATATAGATAGATTGGCAGATGCAATCTCCTTATTAGAGAGTGATGATCTACTGAAAAGTCAGTCATTAACTCATCCCTACTTGGAATCCGTGTTTGGTTCCCCAGCACACTCATACCCTGACAATCTTAATATTCCTGACATTCCTCAGCAACAGAGTGCCTTGTTGACAAGGCACATCACCATTACAGAGATGTTGCAGACTATCTCTAAATTAAATAAAGATCTAGCCAGAGCTGATAGGGCTGTGAAGAGCTACCAAATGACCAAAGTTATTTTCTTGTTGGTGTCATATAGTGCTGTTTAGTCACAATCGTCAAAAACTGCCATGCTGTTAAATCAGTCCTCTTGAATTTATTTAGTCAGAGTAAATGCTACTGGTGTGTGTGTGTGTGTGTGTGTGTGTGTGTGTGTGTGTGTGTGTGTGTGACTGCTCCTATGTTTTCCTATAGATTACATTATTTCCAATGGAAGCCAAATTCCTCTGTTTTCCTGTATAACTAATACAAGTATATGGGAAGAATTTCCCTGTAGATGGCTCCAAATCCCTGTAAACAGAGTTCCTTACCATTTAGATAAAATACCTGACATTCTCTACAAGCTTAGTTAAAGGAGAACTGCACTGAACCTGTGAGTAATGTTTCATGCAGAAGCTTTTTTTTTCATATAGTGGGTCCCCTTCTGTTTCTGCCCCACTTTTGCTGGCCTTTCAGTTAACCCATTTGATATTTGTGGGTTACATATTGCTGCAAAGTGCCATCTAAGAATTGTATGATGTTGTTTATGTCCCCATAAACCTAAGAATTCTAAATTAGAACACAGATGCATTGTACCAACAATGTAAGTTCTTGACAAGATCATACTGTTCTAAAATGGTCAATGCCAGCAGTGTGTGAATCAGAAACACTCACTGAATTTACCAAAAGGCCAGTTCAGATTAAGCAGTAACAACATGAGAACTGGTATGTTCAAAAATAACATCTACTTCTACAAAAATGCATGTTTGCTGATTCAAGGCAATTCTCCTTTGAGATAGTAACAGCTCAGTCTAAATTCTTCACTATTTATGGGGCTGGCAGTATAGCCTAGAGGTTAGAGTAATAAGCTTTGTACATCCAGCTTTCAGACATGGGTTTGATTCCCACACTCGCCATATCCATACTGTGTGGCTCTGATTAAGTCATTTAATCTCACCAGTATTCTTGGGTTGTCCATAGAAACAAGCACCTATGCCTAGTTGGCCTTACCTGGTTATCAAAGGAAAAAATATATTTATAAAATTAAATTATTTGTTTTCCCTTTTAGTTCACTTTTGAAACTGTCTGTCTGGAGGATGGAAACAATAGTTTTACACTGACCTTCTGTTGCATGGGAGGGCTCAAACAGTGTAGCTGAGCCTCAGACCATAAATCACTGATAAGAGATGAGCAATTTGTCACATAGCCCATCCCAAAGCAGGATTGTACACACACACACACACACACACACACACACACACACACACACACACTCTTAAAAGCACTTTCCACTTGACACGTCCGACTCCAGAAACAGAAAACAAGCTATTTTCTATGTGTGCCTAGGCAGCTGGACTTAATTAACTCAGTCAAGCTAGTTTATGCTTACTCTTTTTGTTTGTTTGTTTAAAGGGCAAGATCCTCCAGGCCAAAAAAGTGATAGAGCTACAGCTCCCCCTCGCCCTGCAGTTCATATGCAGTGTGTTCATAGGAATGAAATAGCTCACAGACCACTGTCTGTAATCTGACACTGTAGAAGCTCAGTGTTTTACAGATATCATATAATGAGTTAACCCCTATGTTGCTGAAAGAAATGGAATACATCTATTAGACTGAGCTGGACAGATGATAGAAACAGTATTTTAAAAAGTTTTTTTGTTAATAGCCTGAGAAGTTCTGAGGCACAATACAGTAGCATCCCCCCTCCCTTCAGATGTCTTTAACATAGAGCAGAAAATAGCAAAAATCAGAGGAGGAGTGCACTACTTTGCAGCTGTGGAGGAATACTTCCAAATGTCTAAAAACTGAGTTCCACAAAAAGCTGATGACCCCAACACACACCCCGATGACTGTTGGTGGGGGCAGGATGAGGGTGGCGTGCAAGGGGTGGGAACCCTAAAATTGAATTTCCTTGCTTATTTTGCTGTAGAAGAACCCTAACTGATGCATTGACAAAGTTGTTTGCATAGAATTTCCTTGCTTTTTAAATCAAGGATGGAAATGAGAAAGGAAAAGTGTGGCCTACTGGGATTCGAACCTCAGATCTCTGGTATGCCGTTCCAGCGCTCTAACCATTAAGCTACAGGCTCACTGATCAAAGCATCTGAGGAATTTCCTTACAGCCACACACACATTCCTTTCTCTAGTGTTGCGCAATTATGCAACTAGGAACCAATGTTAGAAATACCACTTTCTCTCAGTGAAGTTTAACCCCTGCAAGGTATACATATTTTTAAATCAAGGATGGAAATGAGAAAGGAAAAGTGTGGCCTACTGGGATTCGAACCTCAGATCTCTGGTATGCTGTTCCAGCGCTCTAACCATTAAGCTACAGGCTCACTGATCAAAGCATCTGAGGAATTTCCTTACAACCACATTCCTTTCTCTAGTGTTACGCAATTATGCAACTAGGAACCAATGTTAGAAATACCACTTTCTCTCAGTGCAGTTTAACCCCTGCAAGGTATACATATTTTTAAATCAAGGATGGAAATGAGAAAGGAAAAGTGTGGCCTACTGGGATTCGAACCTCATTCCATCCTTGCTTTTTAAGAAAGAATAGAAAAGCAGAAAGTTACTCAAGTTGGTGGGGGGCCCCACGCTCCCACCAACTTGTAAGTGCCAAGCCACATTACACACCCAATGACTAAAACGTACATTCACAACAGCAAGGCCAGCCACAAAACAAATGTTAATCTAGTAGAACAATAGAAAATGCTATCCACAAAATGTAAACTGTGCCACACAATATTTCCACAAAAAATATATTGTCCAACATGTGAACACCTCTATTAACATGTACAGGACATGCTGTAAACACTTTCCAAATTTCAAGTAAAAAGACCAAACCGTGTCCAAGATATAACATGTCACAATTTGAAATTTTCATTCATCAGTGTGGCACAGTTCAGCACGTGTTGACATTTAACACACACAATGACTGAAATCTACATCCATGACACTAAGGCTAGATATCCTATATATTTCAAGCCACCACCATAAGCAAAACACTGTCCGCAGAATGTAAACTGCGCCACACCATATATCTGACAAAAAATATTTTCCAACACAGAGACACTGTAATTTGCATCCACAGGACATGCTGTCAACACCCTCCACATTTTAGGTGAAAAGACCAAACCGTGTCAGAGATATAACATTTTAACGTATCAGATTTTCCACAAGCAAAACACTGTCCGCAACACATAAAGTGTGCCATGCCATATCTCCGGCAAAAAAAAAAATTTTGACACATAAACACTGTCATTTATGTCCACAGGGCATGCCATAAACACCCTCCACATTTCAAGTAAAAAGACCAAACTGTTTCCGAGATATTCAATGTTAAAGATTGGTAAAATTTCTCTATCTATTCCATTACAAAAAATCTGGCCATCTTGTCCCTATCTCACGATTAAAGATGGCGATCAAAGAATCTCACAATCAAAGAATTTGCAGGCTCGCGATCAAAGAATTTGCAAGCTCACGAACAAAGAATAATAAATGCTATAAATCAAAAAATTGAGGGAATTCTGGCAAAGAATTGTTGTAATTTGAAAAATTGAAAGAATTGTGGCAAACTAATGCCATGGTTCAACAGAACGAAGCCTCCTGAGCAAGACCCACCCTCATTTGACTTCCTAGGGCACTCCTGGGCTGAGAAAATAGATTTTTTAATCCAGCCATTTCGTCCTACCTCACGATGCACGATCACGATCAAAGAATCTCATGATCAAAGAATTTGCAGGGTCGCGATCAAAGAATTTGCTCGCTCATGAACAAAGAGCGAGGGATGAGATGGCCAGATCTAAAATCACTTTTCACAGCCCAGGGGTGCCCTAAAAACACAAATGAGGCTGGATTTTGCTCAAAGGGCTTCGTTCTGCCCCATCTGAATAATTATAATAGTTAATGACATATCCCTGGTAGTCTAGTGGCCCCCCCCCATCATAGTAAATAATGTAATAATTTCTAATGTTCTGGCACTCTTGTAGCCCCCAATGTTTGTTTTTAATACCTGGAAGTCTAGTGGCCCCAAGTTGAATAAAAAATAATAAGTGTTGATATCCTGGTAGTCTAGTGCCCCCATCTGTGTGAAATAATATGCACTGTGAGTGTAGATATCCATGGTAATCTAGCAGCCCTCCATTATATCTAGTCCCCCCAAGTTGTATACAAAATAATAAGTGTTAATATCCCTGGTAGTCTAGTGGCCCCTCCATCTGTATAAATAATATCACTGTGCCTGTAGATATCCGTGGTAGTCTAGCAACCCCACCTCCATTATAATAAAATTAAGAATAATTTCACATTCCTGGTAGTCTAGTGTGAAAATACACAGCTCAATCTGCAGGAGTGAGAATATTTTCCATATCCCATGATCTGCCCATTATGTGTGCAATTTATACCACAGGGGTGAGAGCGTTAGGAACATTTTTTCTGATTCTGTTTTTCTTGCTCATTCTGTGTGTGCTGTCAGTGTGTGTGTGTGTGTGTGTGTGTACTGAATGACTAGGAGTCAGAAACACAGGTGAGTGTGTGTTGCAAAGCTAATTGAGTGAGTCAGAGGCTCAGTGAGAAAGACAAACTGCTGCAGGTAGCCCTGAGAAACAGAAACTGCTTTGTAAAATAGTTTCATTTAGCATTAAGGTTGTTTTGAAGCTGAGATCAGCACAGTAAGGGGTGTTAGAAACACAGTGGGACACAGGTGAGAGTCTTTTGCAAAGCTAACTGAGTAAGCTGCAGCTTCAGTGAGAAAGAGAAACTGTTTTCTGAAGCAGTTTCCTTCAGATTGCAAGCTGCACTGCAGCTATCCTCACTCTGGTGACATCAGCAGAGTATGGATAACGTCAATATCCTCACTCTGCTGATGTCATCAGGATTTATCCTCACTGCAGTGGAAATAACACAGGATAGCCTACTGAGAAATCTCTTACCCCGTGGTGTATGTGTATATACATATACATATATGTATATATATATATATATATATATATATATATATATATATATATTTATTTATGCAATAGGGTGGGCGATATCCAGTGTGATAAATGCATTTATCTGAGTCACTGTATGTATAAATAAATTTATACATACAGTGACCATTTATACATACAGTGCTGGACTACTTTCTAAACCCACAGCCCCAAAAAATAAAGGAGTCAGCCAGATTCACTGCCACTCACCACACTCACCTTGGATACCACCTGAAACATGACAACACAGCCGGACACCAGCACCCCCAAGCAACCATTTATTAACTACAAACACCCAAAGTGCAAGAAAACATTTTCCTACTTTTTTTTTTTAAACTCTCCTTCACAGCATATTTCTCTCCCTATGTTAACACAACTACCTACCCTGCAGGTTCTACACCAGCCCGCTACCCAATTGCACTGGCTCCCTCACACTCAACAATCTCATCTCCCATTCAAAAACTCATAAATAAAAAAATCACCACTGTATTAACATCTTAAATAAGCCACAGCTCTCTCCTCCATGTCCCCGAAATCATACACGATGATGACAGAACCATATAAAGCACAAGGTGCCTTGTACTTCCGACAGACATAAATAAAAAAATCAATTACTACTTTTGCCTCCAACCTGACCAAATGTTTAAAAAAATAACACAGCACACATAGTTCATAAAGTTAACATAAATTCCTATCACACCATCATGAGAACAACACCCAGCAAGAGTTTAATATAGGCTTGTCCTCTCGAGCCAACATACCACCGCAAACCAAACCGAAACAATCGCACCATCGAAGAAGCTAATACTAAAATCAAACCTGAAGCCACCATTACATTCCATACTTTGTTTTTCTTCTTAAAGCCTCACAAAAATAAAAGAAAAATGAAATAAAGCCATGAACATCACACCGCAGAACACACAATTTGACCTTGAACTAAGTCAGATAATGACTCAACTAGAAAATGACTTGGAGCCACTTCTAGATATCAGTCAACCTTCTACTTCAAGCATTTCCTCAAGACGCAACCATGGACAACAAAAAAAGGTCTGCCAGAACTGATAGCATGCAACAAGACACCACAACATATGAAAACCCCATAAACATGGAAGAAATAGAAAACTTTATTGATAAAGGAAAAAATATAAACACTGCCAGAAAATCACAAGCAGATGTTGCCATGTTCTCAAGATTCCTCACAGAACATTTCGGCCTACAGGAGCCACTACATAAAACTGGCCCTCCAGAAATGAACCAGTATTTATGCCACTACTTCATGTCATGCAAAAAAAAAGATGGTACCCTATATGAACCACTAACACTGCGTTCACTTTCCAAAGCTTAGAACGTTATTTAAAAAATAAAAATTATCCTCACTGTCTCTCAACTTCCTCTATATTCGAAAAAGCCAGGCAAGTCTTACAGTGTAGACAAAAAAACCTGAAAAGTGAAGGCAAGGGTTCTAAACCTATGGCAGTTGATGAACTAACAGAAAAGGCAATAGAAACCCTATATGCTGAAGGACTGCTTGGACCCGACTCACCAGAATCACTCCTAAACACAATGTGGCTAACAATCAGTATGTACTTTGGAGTCAGAGGAAATACTGAAATGCTCAATGTAAAATGGGGTGACATAACCTTAAAGACAGATGACAATGGCAATAGATTTTTACAATACTGTCAAGAAAGACAAACAAAAACTTGTTCTGGAGCCAATCCAAAAGACATTCATAAAATAAAGTCATGAGCATATGAGCTCTCAGAAAATCCCAAGAAATGTCCAGTGGAAAACTACATAGCCTACAAAAAAGCAAGACCTCAGCAAACACTGTCAGAAGATGCTCTGTTTTTTCTAGCTACAAACCACCATTCATTATTTAACACAAAAAGTCCCTGGTTCAAAAATCAACCAGTAGGTATGAATAAGCTTGCAAAAATAGTTGAAAATATGGTAAACAAATCCTCCCTCAACATTGACAAGCGCTTGACAAACCACTCTGTCCGCAAACATCTCATCCAAAAATTAACAGACTCAGGTGTTGCCCCAACAAAAATCGTCCAAATCTCGGGCCATAAACAACTCCAAAGCTTAAATAACTATGCAAAACTAAATGAGGACAAACAAAAGAAGATTTCTGGAATCCTAAGCTCAGCATCTATAACACCAACACAACAAGAATCTCAACCACTATCTATCATCTCCAGCAAATATTCGGAAATCCTAGGTTCCTGCTTCAATAGACCAAATATCACAGCAAAAAACATCACCTTTAACATTGTTCAAGGTAACCTTCTTTTTATACAGTACATCACAAAACCTTCAACTAAACCATTAACATAGAACACCACATTATAACATCACCCACAACTAACATGTAACACATCCAATTTAACACACTTTCCTATAGCTCCCTGTGAAATGATTTAGCAGCACAAAGGGGCCGGGAAAGTTTGAATAGAAGACACAGGAGTATTGTTCTCACCTAAACTAAACTATTATGGCTTTCCATCAGCAAAAAAATGTCTTGTCAGTTCTTACAACAGTTGTAAGCACATGTAAAAAAAATGCTGAGATATAAATCTGGATCATATGTATTTCCAACTTCAAAAAAACAAGAAATCCAACATCTGAAATGCAAATATAAAAAATACTGTAGATAATATGTATAAACAAGAAATGCTAACAAATAAAAAAAAATGTTTAAACCTTCAAGTATCCACATGTCAGTTAAACAACATACTAAATACCATTTTTCCCCTTTCTTCAACAGGAAACAGCTATGGTACCCCAAAAAGAAAAAGAGCACAACAAATATCTTCTGACAGCGACAGTGACTAAAGGTACAGTACCATTTCTAAACATTACTAAAATGCAATACTAGCAACCAGGTAAAGATTGATTCTGTATTAGTTACCCAATTGCACATAAACTCTCTCCATAATGTACCAGAAATGTGAAGATTGATTCAAACATCACTTTTTTTCTGAGATCACTTTATAAAATTATATTAGCCCCCGCAAGATAAAATTCAATACTCACATGCCCAACACTTAGAACATGTCACTTCTTCCACCTTCTCACTAGGCCACATACCTATTTCACATGCTTAATATGTCACATAGAACCACAATAAAACAAACAAAACTATTTTAAATGCACACATCAGAAATCTAACACATATTCTTTATTTCAATCTCACTCCAAGACACAACAACAACCTGCACAAGAACGAAGAACAACAAAAAGCCAACAGAGCTCTTCCACCTGCCTCACACCATTATAATGTAACCAGCTACAAAAATGGATATTTCATGCAAAGCATTTAACAGGACAACAGTTATCCAACAGTTGAAAAACTCAAGACTTTTCCTTTTACTCCATTGACTTCTACATCAAGACATCATATGCCACACACCATCAGAAAAATGAACAAAAAGAATGATGTTGTCTTTTTCTTTAGCAACCATAAACCTGTGGTATACATTGAAGAAATATAGAATACATAATGCTATAAAAGTGATGCATTGAAAATTTGTTTCTTGTCTATCATACATACTATATTATTATATTGTTCAACATGTTGCTTAGAAACTCAAAACAAATGTTTCATTTAAATGTAAGAATATGTAACTTAGAAAGTGCTAAGCATAGACAAAACTTTCAGACACAGTCAAAACAAAAAAACATATGGCAGCCTCTTCTAGTTACTTGGTTTGCATCGGAAAAACACCTCACCTCGCAGAGGTGTACTAGTAAAATAAACTGTTGTATAGATACTTATTAGAATTATAAGTGCAGCTAACAGCACCAGCTTTTTTTTTCCTGTACTACCTTACTGTTCCACAAGTTAAATATACATATTTCAGATTTTACTAACTTTGGTTGCTTACTTAACAGCCTCTTTTCTTGTTAAAACTGTATTTAACCAATGTGTAACTCTCTTCGTATATGTAAAGCAACTGTTCCAAAAAATACAATGTTTTGTTCATTAAAGTTTGTTTGCATGTTACTTACCTAGTCTGTGCTCGTACTTGGGAAATTTATATTCTTCTCAACACGCAGACCCCTCTTCAGCGATTCCAGAAAAATGAACTCCATTGTAAAAAAATGCCATAAAAACATAAAAATCAGACTTCCACTCGAAATTACCAAAAAGAGAAAAAAATGCACCCCAATGCCAAAACGCCATGAATGATTTCTCATACCTTCAAAAATCATCATCGCCATATGTAACATCCATGTCTTCAACACGAACACTCCCTTCCATCAATAGGCCAATCATACCGCTACTGCCTTCCACCTGCCCCGATTTCAGCACCGCTACTTCGGCTTCCTTCCATGCCCCCTCCGCTACTACAAGACGCTACCTTTGCAAACATCCTTCCCGTTCGACGACTTTCCCCAAACTAACAAAAAATTCCTCCTCTACAGATGTCCCCACCCCTCAACCAATCCCAATGCAACTCCACACTCTTGACTCCACCCCTTAACCAATCACCACAAACCAAAACCACGCCCACAACCAAATCTTATCCAATCAAAACCTACAACATGATACCCATTCAAACAGACAACCGAAGCACCAAAAACTGATACCGCCATTTCACTACAACAGCAAGTAGTCTAAACCCCACGACAAAATAATACAAATACTAATAAAAATACAAACTCCCACGACACCCCTATTGCATGAATCGAATATGTGTAGGGTGACAGTGTGGTAATGGATTTATCTAGTGTAGTTGACAGTGACCTCTCGTAACCATCACTCATTGCTATGCCACTCGTGAGGTTACTTAAGGTCACTGTCAACTACACTAGATAAATCCATTATCACACTGTCACCCTACGCATATCCTTATATATATATATATATATATATATATATATATATATATATATATATATATATATATACAGTATACAGTGGCTTGAAAAGTATTTGCCCCTTCTCTGATTTTCTCTATTATTGCATATTTGTCACACTGGATGTTTTCAGGTCTTTAGAGAAAATGTAATATTAGATAAAGGAACCTGGAGTGAACAACAACACTTTTTTTTTTTATTTCACCTATTTAATGAAAAAGTTAACCAACAACAACTGGCACTGTGTGAAAAGTAATTGCCCCTTACACTTAATAACTGGTTACGCACATTTAGCTGCAATGACTGCAACCAAACACTTCCTATAATTCAATATCAGTCTTTCACATCACTGTGGAGGAATTTTAACTCACTCTTCCTTGCAGAACTGCTTTAATTCAGTAACATTTGGTAGGTTTTCGAGCATGAACTGCTCGTTTCAGGTTCTGCCACAGCATCTCTATTGGGTTTAAGTCTGGACTTTGACTAGGCCACTCCAAACTTTAATTTTACTTCTTTTTAGCCATTCTGATGTGGACTTGCTTTTGTGTTTTGGATCATTGTCTTGCTGCATGACCCAACTACGCTCAGCTTCAGCTGACGGAAGGATGACCGGACATTCTCCTTAAGAATTTTCTGGTACAGAGCAGAATTCATGGTTCCTTTAATTTTGGCAAGTCATCCAGGTCCTTAGGCAGCAAAGCATCCGCACACCATCACACTACCACCACCATGTTTGAATGTTGGTATGGTGTTCTTACTGTGGAATGCTGTGTTTGCTTTACGCGAGACATTATGGGATCCATGTCATCCAAAAAGTTCCACTTTGGACTCATCTGTCCATAGAACATTTTCCCAAAAGGCTTGTGGATCATCCAGGTGCTTTTGGCAAATGTGAGACAAGCATTTATGTTCTTCTTGGTTAGCAGTGGTTTCGCCTTGCTACTCTCACATGAAGCCCATTTTGCCCAGTCTCTTTCTGCTTGTGGAGTCATGAACACTGACCTTAGCTGAGGCAAGAGAAGCCTGCAGTTCTTTGGATGTTGTTTTAGGATCCTTTGAGACTTCCTGGATGATTTTACGCTGCCCTTGGAGTAATTTTGGCAGGCCACCCTGGGAAGATTCACTACTGTTCCAAGTGTTCTCCATTTGGAGATTATGGCTTTCACTGTGGTTCGATGGAGTCCCAGAGCCTTAGAAATAGCTTTGTAACCCTTTCCAGACTGATAGAGGGCAACACATTTTTTCTGATCTTTCAGGAACTTCTTTGATCATGGCATAATGTGCTTGTTGAATCTTTGTGCTGGCAACGTGACTCTGATGGTAAGGGTCAAAATAAGTGAGGTTTATATTGAGCAGGGCTGGCTGTAATCAAGCCTGGCTGTGTTCAATCAGCTGACTCTAATTATCCTTTTAATTGGGTTGATTTAACTAGGGGGCAATTACTTTTTCACACAGTGCCAGTTGGTGTTGGTTAACTTTTTTCATTAAATAAATGAAATAAGTAAAAAAGTGTTATTTGTTCACTCAGGTTCCCTTTATCTAATATTATATTTTGTCTAAAGACCTGAAAACATCCAGTGTGACAAATATGCAATAATAGAGAAAATCAGGAAGGGGGCAAATACTTTTTCACGCCACTGTATATATATATATATATATATATATATATATATATATATATATATATATATATATATAAACTGTATACAGCATATGTGTGAGAATATGGGTGTATATATATGTGTGTATGTATGTGTGTGTATGTATGTATGTGCATGTATGTATGTATGTGTATGTATGTATATGTATGTATGTGTATGCGTGTGTGTATATGTGTGTGTGTGTATGTGTGTGTATGTGTATGTGTGCGTATATGTGTGTGTATATGTGTGTGTGTGTATACGTGTGTGTGTGTATATGTGTGTGTGTGTATACGTGTGTGTGTATATGTGTGTGTGTGTATATTATATATACTGTATCTCCACATTGGGAAGGGTGGGCAGGTGACATGGAGGGGAAGGGGAGAAAAAATGGTCTGCTGGATAGATAGATAGATAGATAGATAGATAGATAGATAGATAGACAGACAGACAGACAGACAGAGGGACAGACAGACAGATAGACAGACTTACAGATTGACTGATTGATTTGTGGACCTGGGGGGATGAACAATTCAAGGCTGGAAGGGCGGGAGTGATAAAAAACAGAAACAGACTGACCTGTGCAACTGAGCGCACTGCCTGTCTGATAGTGCACTGATGTCAGATGATGTCTAGGCAGTGTTTGCACAGGATGTAAGGCTAGGAGAAAGAAAGGGATGCACCACTGCTAATAGCATCTTTTGTGAGTCACACTCAGGACTTCGGGTGCCTAACTGAAAATAGGACTTTTTGTAACAGAATCGGGTCTTTGGGGCTGGACCAGCAAAAGAATTAATAATCAGGACATTTGAGAGGTATGATGCACTTGAGCAAGAAAATTGTGAGGCATGGGGGGGGAGGAAGAAACAGCATGTGTTGGACATGGAGAGATCTGCTTCAGTTCCATTCTAGTGGAACAACAGAGATGTAGTGTACTCACAGTGATGTGCTACCAGAGCCCCCCCACTCACTGTCACTTGCCACAAAAGTCCTTTTTCAAAGTAATTGCACTACGTCAGCATAGTTCTCACTATGCAGCCAGAAAAATTACAATTAGACATCATTTAGGGTTGGAACACAAAGCCTCAAAAGTAGGGACATGCGATGTTAAGGCAAAAAAAAAGTAATCGGACCCTTGGTGATTCTGTAGCGTGGTGTTTCTTGGGTTTAGAAGAATTGAACAATGCAGCATTGGCATAGCCCTAACTTTGCCACTGTTTCTCCAAGCAGTAGTGTGTTAATAAATTTCTGTGCATGGAAATGTAGCATGAAAGTTAGGGTAATGCCAATGTGTGTCGCACAATTTTCTTAACCTCCGAGTTAACATCATGCCACAAATCCTCCACAGATATGGAGACTATTCTTTACCCTAACATCACATTTCCCAA
This sequence comes from Neoceratodus forsteri, assembly GCA_016271365.2. Classification (NCBI taxonomy): domain Eukaryota; kingdom Metazoa; phylum Chordata; order Ceratodontiformes; family Ceratodontidae; genus Neoceratodus; species Neoceratodus forsteri. The sequence continues at coordinate 600,735,370 of CM057456.1, read as the reverse complement.
CTTCTGAAGTTTTGTGTTTCACTCCATTCTGATGCCAGAAAGTGTTTTTTTTTCTAATTAACTCCCATCCTTTCTTAAAGGAAATTTATTAACAGGAACATACTACTTAGTATTGACAATGCTGGCCTGCAGCAAACCAGCCACACAGGAATCATGTTTAGGTCAGCACCCAATAAGAACAGAGCCCAAAGACTTTGTAATTGTGAGTTACAGAATAACAAGGCAGAACATAAAAATCTCAACAGAAACATTCCTGTTTCTTACACTGTACATAATGGTGTCTTACTTTATGTTTTGACACAAGCACTCTTCTCTGCATGAATCATATCTTTTTGAAATAACAATATGCCTGACTATTAGTTGAGACTGAATTTGTATTTGCTTGTTTATAATATTTTTCTAAAGTAACTAATTTGAACAAAATTCTTTTAAAGAAGCAAAGTTGGTTAGTACTGGCTCAGATAATGGACAGAATATTTGCCTCCCTTTTGGTGCATTTTGTTTACTTGGACCAGTCTCTTCTGCTTCAATACTGCAAAGTCAATGAAATCAACAAAAGAATGTTCAGTAAAAAATGAATAAACTTTATATTTGTTATGGATCTCATCTTTATATGTTCTAATGTACGATAGAGCAGCTCTGGCTGGTCTCACAGTGACATGCATCTTAGGCACAAGGACGGGACTCAATGTTCTTTGAAAATCCCAAATAAAGGGATGGTGAATCATTTCAGTGATGTAGGCATCCCTTCCAACATGGCCCATGCATTTTTTTGGCACAAGCATGGCGCTAGCCAGTCTGGCACAAGCAGAATTGCTTTCAATGCAAGCACTATTGGAAATCAGAATTGACCCAAGTTTTGATCCATCCTGCTCCTTGCATAAATTATTTTTGATACAAGCACCCTGCGTCATTCCCTGGCTTTTGAAAATCCAGCCCCTAGTGATCAAGATTTATTTGCAAGTGGAGTAGAAATGATGTGACAGCATAGTATGTACAATGTCTGCTTTGTATCTGACCAATGCACAACTGTGGGTGGCTGCATGAAACTGAGAAGCATGTTGACCAGGATACTGGGGCTATCCCTGACTACAGTGGGCATTAGAGATCCTCTTAGCATTATACAAACTGGTAGAAGGGCCCTTCACAGACACTGTTTCTATTAAAAAAAAAATCTGTCTCCTGGCACTGTGTTAGGTGTTGACTAGGTTTTTTAAAAATATCTGACTGGGGGGGAGGCAAGGAAGGGTAGGAGAGAATGGGATTTACTGGGATGAATGAAGGGAGGTGAAGGGGTGCCACTTACCCCTATTTGTAGTACGCTAAACTCCAAGGCTAAGGACCTGAAATGTCAACGCATACAAGACCATTGAAAACCAGATTCAGTGTGTCCACTGCATGTTGGGATGGGGGGGAGTGATCGCACCACCCTCCGAGTTAGGTAATGCTGTCTTAATTCTGTTCTAAACCCTTCTCCTTTCTACACTTCAGCATATGGCCCTTTGTTCCCTTTTCCTGACTTTAAGCAAAAAAACAGTATGAGTCTACCTTTTTTCCTGTCTGAACTGTATCTCCCTTCATCCATCATCTTTTACAGACAGAGATTCAGCTGCTGTTCTCTGTTTGTACACTAGCATTCCAGGCCCCTATAATTCTTGTCACTCTCCTCTGAATCCTTTGATGTGTGCTGGTGGTATTGGTAAATCGTATTGTAACCCCCCCCCACCAATTTGGGGGTTTACTATAATGTCTTCCTGGGCCCCTAATGCCCACTGTCAGGCTGGTATCCCGTCCTAGTGTGATTCTGTGTAATTGTGTGAGAGTGCCATATTAAGCCTGTCCCTTTAAGAACATAGTTAATCTGTGTTTAGTGAATGGTCTGTGCTGGGTCCAAGTATTTATCCACTTTAGAAGGGGTATTTGGCAATACTGAATCAGGAGAGGACTTGATGTGGAAATTTAAGTCTGCTAAACAGTGGAAGAATGAGAAACTGTCTGCTTTTGTGACGCTGGTAGAATGGGCCCTGCAAAGGGCACATTGTAAAGGGGGGTATTTCAGCTAGAGAACTGAATCATGTCTGGATGGAGAATATCCTTAAATCTACCCATTACTCAAGTGTGCGCACGTTGAAATTAAAATTTCAAGACAGAAAAGCTAACCCTCCTGAATACTGTTGGTTGATGAAGGAAATTTGGGAGGCAGAAAATGATGAAGAGGACTGGGAACCGTGTGCGGGGGTTGCAAGAACTTCCCTTACCCCCGACAAACCTGCTGAGAAAGAGGACCCTTCTGAATCACGTCAGTGAGCTGTTGAAAGAATTGAGGGAACTAAAAGCCAGCTGGCAAGCTGTGGCCGAACCTGTAATAACTCCTGGCCCTTGTCCACTAAGACTGAGCCTGGTTGTGAGACCCCACCCATGGGTGCGGGGGCCAGTGCCATTGCTGTTGAACCTCAAGCTGACCCCCACCATGGTAAAAGAGATGAGGGAGTTGCGAGCTATGGTGAGGGATCTCATTTATGCCACCCGATCACCCGCCCCTTGGAGGGGCTTTGGGGGAGCTGAGTCCGAATCCAAAACAAAAGAAGAGAGTAGGGCTCTGGCTCCTGATCACTACAAACCTCATGAAGAACCAGCCCGTCCTGCTTACCCTAGAGGCAAGGTGTTTTGTTACTGGTGCAGAGAAGATGGGCACACCTGATGTGTTTGCAATGCTCCCGAAAATCTACGGAGAGTCACTACCAAGTTGCTCAATTTAGTCTGACAAAGCAATATAAAACCCCAACCAGGCCCACCACGAAAGTCTTTCTCCTCCAAAACTGCTGGGCCGGTCTGCAAAATAGACTTCTCCAGATTGGTCCGAGATGGTGGGTCCATCCATGGAAACCACAGTGACTGTTAACAGCATTTCTACACAAGCTGTGCTAGACAGTGGCTCACAGGTCACTATTGAATTTAAAGACTGATATGACCAACACGGGGGCCCGACAATTCACTCCCAACAATTAGCTCCCGCTAAATACGCTTCTGACAATTTGTCCCCACATCATCCCGCTCTCATGAAAACCCACCCCATGACAATTCGGTCCCATGAACGGGAGCGTACATTTAGAGACATTTGTGACCTGCTTATTTTCTGTGGCAATATTGGTTTTTCCTTGTTACGAGTCCTCTCTCTTGCATACAAGAAAGAACGTCAGCACTATCTTCGGACCAGATAAGTGTCGACAGATTTGCATTAAAAGTAGATAAAATATATATATATATATATATATAGCAAAATACAGCTAAAAAAGTTCTTTGCAAGGAGATCAAATGAAGTGTGACATACAGACATAGAGCAATACTGCCATCAACAAGTGACATGACTGTTACTGCTGATCTGTTACAAATTACTTAGCCATTTTCGGCATCTCTAGCATGCTTGGGCCATTTCTTTCAGGAGTGGCTTCTGTAAAGGGTTTCTGTCACATAAACGATAAGTTTATAAGTCCTCTACTATGGGCAATGGAATCAGGGCAGCTTGGGTTTTGTTGCCTGCCTTCCCTATTTCTTGGCACCGGTGACAAGACCTGCAATACTCCTTCACCTGCTGGGTGAAGTTAGACCAATAGAAATCCTGGACCAACCACTGCATAGTGCGTGTGATTCCCAGGTGACCAGACAAGGGAATATCATGTGCAATCTTGAGCAACTGCTGATGATACCACTGGGGATCGACAAGCTGCCTGCCTGGCACCCCTCCCTCTGTCTGCACAGCCTGAGTATACATCAGTCCATTTTCCCAATAAACCTTATGTCTGCTGTCACCTCCCTGTGCCTCATCAGAGTCTGCCCAAGCCCTCAGTTTCTCTAGACTAGGGTCACTTCTCTGAGCAGCTGTAAACTCCTCACACATTCCCAAGGCATGGGACAGGTTTCCTTCAGTCGCTAAACTAGGGTCCCTAGCATTAGCGTCAGGGTAGTCAGGATCACTGTCAGTCCCAACCCTCTGACAATGGGTCACCCTTCCCTCTTTTGGAGTAACCCTTTGTAGCTGTGTGGTTACTTGCTACTGGGGAAATTTCTACCCCTTTTCATCAGTCTCCCCATCTGGAGACACAGCCTGGGGAACCAGCCTCTCAGTGGTTTCCACAATGGTTTCTGTGGGGTTCAGGGAACTACAATTTTCCCTTGCTGCTTGGCTATGGGTAACTGCACATACCATCCCCTATTTGAGATTGTTGCCCAGGATCACATCCATTGCTAACGTTTTGGCTACAGCCATCTGCTTCACAGTTCCCCCTGTTTCACCCCAGTCTAGGAGAACACTAGCGACGGGCAATGTTTTTGTCTCACCAGTAAAGTCCTGTACAGTGACATATTTATTGGGTATAAGCTGACCAGGCTCTACTAGATCCACTTCTACCAATGTCAGGGATGCCCCTGTCTCCCTTAACCCTTGCGTCTGTACACCATTTACCATGACTGGGTGCATGTGTTCCCTCATGTTCACAGGCATGCTTCCAGGGACACACAAACAACCCACTTCCTTTCTAGCACCACCTTGCGTATTATTGCTCGTCCATTTGGGACACTGTCTGTCAATATGCCCAGTTTCTTTACACAACCAACATTCATTTCTTCTCTCAGAGAAATCTTTTCTCTGAAACCTCGGGCTAACTGGTTTTGGTGGAGGCAGTGAGGGTTTTAGCTGCCCTGAAGGTGCGCTTTTCCCTTTCTGCACTGCCACGCCCACCCCATTCGCTCTCAGAGCATGTTTGCTCTTGGCATATCAGTCCGAGAGTTCAGCAGCCTCTTGCATTGTTTTGGGATCTCAGTCCTCCAGCCAGGTTTTCAGCTCTGCTGGGCACACCCAGAAAAACTGTTCTAACAGAATCACATTTTCAATTTTATCAACAGAGTTTGCCTCAATTCCTTTCCACTAACGTTTTAAAAACTGATGTTGTTTCATGGCTAGCTCCTCATGGCTCATGTCAGGGCTTCTCCTGAGCTTACAGAATTTAGCTCTATATGATTCAGAAGTTAATTCAAATTTCTTTAACAGTGCAGCTTTGAGTTTGCTGTAATCATCACTGTCATCATTGTCCAATTGACCCAATGCATCCCAAGCTTTCCAGGTAAGTAACAGAGATAGCTGGAAGCTCCAGGACTCTCTAGCAATTTTAGCCTGGATATAAACTTTTTCAAAAGAATTTAAAAAGGCATCCATATCTTCCCCCTCTTTAAATTCAGCTATCAATTTGGAATTCAATGTTTAACCCAGTCCTGTAGTTCCAGTTAAACCCAAGCCACTTACCTGCTCTGGTGCAGCTGGTTGGAGTCATAGCTTCTCCAGTTCATGTTGCCTCTGGGGCTCACACTCCTCATGGTCTGCCTCTTGGCATTCTTGCTCTGCCTCTTGGCATTCTCACTCTGCCTCATGGAGTTCTTACTGTGCCTCTTGAGCCACCTCCCACTGTTCATGGTCCCTCTCCTTCTCCCTCTGGAACTCCAGCTCCATTCTGCACAACTCAATTTGCAGCCTGAGTGCTTCTAGATCCAGGATACTGGTGACCTTCCCCTGCTGCTGTGGCCCTTCACTGATAGTGGTTCTGTTGCCCTCCTCATCGGATCTGGACACTGCACTGGCTGCTAGCCCTGCCACATTCAAGGTTTGGTACTTTTCAGTCACTCTCTGTGACTCGATGCTCTGGATATCTGATACCATCAGGGCATTCATGAGGTTCTGCTTGGTGGCTTTCACCTCAAATGGGACTCCTCTGTCCCAATGCAACTGCTTTAAGTAGTCTACAGTGTGCCTGGTGTAGTTGGAAGCCATCTTCTTCCCTAACTACTGCTACTCTGACTCTCACTTTAGAAAAAAAAATAAAATGGGTAGGAACTTGACTGTACTCCAAGTGATATAGTTCTGTCTCCTTTTTAAAAATAAATCACTGCCTTTTTCTTTCTTTGCAAGTGAGCTGATCATCTCAAGCTGACACATTGAACAATAACAGCTTGTAATACCAAAATGTATCACACCATTGCCAACCAATCTGTCACAAACCCACTCAGCAGGTCAGGTCCTCTGCTCCCACAGTACCAACCTCCAAGCACAGTCTTGTGAACAGGAAACAGAAAGAGGGTAACCCTCCTGTCTGTTTTCTGGGTTCGAATCAACCTTTGATCTCAAGTCTTGGAGGGATTCAAACTGTGAACCTCTTGTTAGCGTACCCAATGTACAGGCTCAGATAATTCTGCTCTTTGGGGGGGCCAGATATCTTTCACCTATGGGAACCTAACCACCTCTACTTTGCCACCTCCCTTAGCAAGGCATTTAATATTTTCCATAGCCTTTTATTGGGAATAATCGACAAACATGCCCTGCTAAGACTGATTAGATTAAAAGAGTCTCTCTGTGTGGTTCTCTCCCATTTTGAAAAAAGCGCTCAAGGACAGGGACTACTGGTGGAAAAGAGCAAGGAAAACTCACCTGGAGGCAGATTGGTTAGTATTCCGCACCTCTAGAAATGCCTGCACCAAACTAATTAGATCTGAAAAGGCCAGATATTTCTGAACAGAACTAGAAGCCAACAAAAACAACTCAGCCAAATTCTGGAATGTTCTCAGAGAAGCTGAAGGTTACCATGCTGACACGTCTCTTCCATCCAAAATTATATCCGCTGGTTACACCTACGCAACCAGAGTTGAGATTCTTGAGCAGTTTAATGAACACTTTTCCACAGCAGTGCTAGCATTTGATACCTCACCGATCAGCAAAATCAACCTACCAGATGACTCTGCTGCCAACCCTAATGTTCATTCTAACACTAGCCTACCCAATTCCACTACTTTTAGCTTCCATACAGTTACATTCAAACAAGTTGAGGACCTACTACTATTCCTGGACACCAAAAAGAGTGCAGGTGCTGACAATATTGATCCTTATTTCCTAAAGCTTGGCCATTCCTACTTGACTGCCCCCATTACCCACTTATTCAACACCTCGCTGAAACTTCGAGAACTTCCATCGACATGGAAAACTGCCCACATTCTACCACTATTCAAGTTGGGGGATTTGAGCTATCTGAATAAATTACTGGCCCATATCTATTCTACCTGTGCTGTCAAAATTACTTGAAAAAATTATTAATGCTCAAATTAGAGATTACCTGGATTCACATGACTTACTAAACCCTGCACAATCTGGCTTTAGAGCCAAGCATAGCACCGTATCTGCTCTTGCAAAGGTTACCACAGACTGGAAAATTGCCCTGGATTCTAAAAAGCATGTGCTTGCCCTCTTTCTTGACCTTAGTAAAGCCTTTGACACTGTGGACCACAACATCTTGCTTTCAGCACTAAGCAATATCGGACTTGATAATCTGGCAATCAAATGGTTTGCAAATTACTTCACCAACAGGCTACAAGTCAAAGCTGCAGGTGACCTGTCTCCACAAAAAAACCTTCTAAGAGGCGTCCCTCAAGGGTCCATACTAGGCCCAATCCTATTTGCAATCTACATCAATAATCTGGACGCTCACTTGTGCTCAGCCAATACTCATTTATTTGCAGATGACACTGTACTATATATCACAAATTCCTCCTTGGACTTGGCACATGAAAACTTACAGCAAGACTTCATTACCCTCCAGCATAATCTCATTAAACACAAGCTCCTCCTAAACACCAAAAAGACAAAAGCCATGATCCTCTCACCAAAAACAGGCCATGGACCAACACATATTACCCAGATTCTAACACTCCTTGATGAACCCCTTGAAACAGTTGAAACCTTTAAATATCTAGGATTCTGGCTAGATAAGAAACTCAACTTCCTGTGCCACCTGAATGAAGTTTCAAAGAAATTAAGACAGCGGTTAGGCCTATTTTATCAGATTAAACATCTGCTTACCATAGAAGATAGAAAAAGACTAGTACAGTCTACATTCCTACCTATACTGGACTACGCTGACTTTCTTTACACTCATTGTCCCTTAACGGTGCTTAACAAACTAGACACTCTATACCATTGAACCCTAAGATTTATCCTTGATCTACCCCTGCATACTCACCATTGTCTACTATACCAGGAATCGGGGTGGCCATCACTCTCAACCAGGAGGAAAAGAAATGCCTTACTCTGGATCTATAGAGCACTCACCAATAATCTTCCTACATACATTTCAAGTCTATTCCAATGAGCCAAGGGCTCCTATGGCCTGAGACATTTCTCCTTAATTTGTTTCAAGATTCCTAGAGTAAAAACATCATATGGTTCAGCTACAATCAATTTTTCACTCCCATCACTTTGGAATACTATGCAAAGCTCACTAAAACTATCCTCACTGTCAGGCCTTTTCACATTCAAAAACTTGCTGGCCATTTTTCTGAAGGAAACATGCAACTGTTTTAGACAACACTGAGCTTTTAGCACCTAGCCTATTATCAGTTGCTACAACTAAACTTACCATAGATCTGCTGTTATAGGGGACCTCCAGCACTCCTAGCATACTTTACCCTGACCCTCCTTACCCTATCCTTTTCCTTCTGTACCCCACCACCTGCCTTCCCTCTCCCGGTCCGCTACCATCACATTGAAGAGATACCAGGATGACTGGCTTCTCTCTTTTTCCTGTAAAATATAATATGTATTGCACATTGCCATACCATGGCAGGCCAGTGTTAGGAGTCTTATGATCCTACTTGTTCAAAGTCTTCATTACTATCAGGTATACCTTACCTGTGAATATGTACTATACTGTACTGTATTGTATTCTTAATTTTTTTGTTTGCACAAATGTCCAGGACCACTTTGAAAAAGAGCTTGCTCAATGGTGTTTTTGCCTGGTTAAATAAAGTGATTGATTGATTAATTGAACCAGGCATATAAAATGAACCCTTAAAACTCTATTAAAGACCTCAGAATAAATTCTTACCTTTTCCCAGTTTGGTAAAACTGGTAAGCTTTGTACAGCATCAACTTTAACCATGTATGCTTCCCTTGTCAAGAAAAGGAATTTCAAAGACACACCAAGTAGTCTCTAAAGTAGAGGTTTACTTCAAAACAGATAAAAAAATGTAAAATGTAAATACAGAACCATATATCACAAAACATACAAATCACTTAAAAAAAACAAGATTTTAAAAGTGCAATTTCCTACCACCAGACAATTAGACTTGATCTATCTAATATAGCTCTTACAGTGCTGCTAGCATGTTATAACTTTCAGAGTCCAAACATTTGTGTTTAAATGGAAAACAGAATACTGTTTAAAAACTGGCTTTGCCAACCTCTTTGCATGAGGTCACCTAGCTCCTCCCTGTCAGAATATAAAAAAAATATATCTATGCAAAACAGGATGTCTTATCAAAGTATTAAATTCTGTGACCTCAGCACAACCCATTTTCTCATATGACTTTCTTTGATCTTATGAGCAGCTTCCCCTTTCCAGGACATCAAAGGACTTGTTATGTCTCTCTGCCAGATCTCACGGAGGTGCAACATGCTTTGTATCATGATGTGAATATTAACTGCATTTTCTCTGAATGTCATAAAAGTTTATGACCTATCTTGGCAGTTGGCAAGCTACAATTAGTAACATAAACAGGAGATTCTAAATTTTAAGTCTCTTCTAACCTGTAATTATCTCTTGGCCTTCCAGGTAACACGTTGTAGCTAAAACCTGGGAAGGGGGTGTCATTCCACAGGCTGATTCAGCATGTATCATGAGAGACACTCAATAACACATTTTTATATTACAAAAAATCATAGCTTAATCAGAACCAGTTGTCTGAGTGTCACAGTGCCCCCCAGAGAATTCACTCTGATCAAGGGAGAGACTTCAAAAGCCACCTAATTTTATTTTTCATTTTTTTCATTTTATTTATTTTTATACTGGTAAGTCTGTGGGACAAGCCCATTTTCACAAATGACCAGTTTGTACAAAAAAACATACACACAAACTTAACACAGTATTCAATCCATAAATCCATAAATATACATAGCATTTATAATTTGAATTCTCCAACAAATGTTTTCTAAGTTCTGTCTTAAAAATAGACAATGCTTTTGATTTATAACATTGTAAGGAAGTTGATTATACATCATAACAGTAGTGAAATTCAAAGAATTTTGACCAAAAGATGTATGAAAGAAAGGAACCAGAAAGCTCTCCCTACTCTGTAATCTTGTACAACCAGATTTTGTATTCCTAGGGAGCAAACTAAGAATACTTTGTGGCATAATACCTAAGTGACCCTTGTGAAAAAACAACAATGTCCTAAAGTTAAATCGCCCCTCTAATGACAAACAGCCAAATTGTTTGTAAAGAGAATAATGGGGAGTCAGCCTCGATTGACCAGAAGCAAAACATAAAATAGAGTGGTACATAGCTTGGAGTCTAGTATAGACTCTGTCAGAAGTATAAGAATATACCACAGACCCATAATCCACTATTGATAACAATAAACTATGTGTAAGTAATAATCCAACATCAACTGTAAGATTGTCTTTAATTCGATAAAGAAACCCCAACCTTTTATGTACCCTACTAATTAACTCCATAACACAAGAATCAAATGCTAAATGACAATCAATTAATATTCCCAAGTATTTAAACTGCCTAACCTGTTCAATTGCATTACCCAGATTATCAGTAACTTTTAGTTCCTGAGTTTGCACTCTCCTAGAGTGAGAAAACATTATTGTCTTGGTTTTAACTGAATTTAACACCAGTTTATGTTTATCAAACCAACAATGAAGCAAACTAAAATGTTGTTGTAAAGTATTTTGTAAAGTCAAAAAATTAGAACCAGAACAGAATAAAACTGCATCATCTGCATATAACAATAACTCAGTATTTTTAAAATTAACAGCTAAAGAATTTACAAATAATAAAAAAAGCAAAGGGCCTAGTATGGAGCTCTGTGGGACTCCACATTTCAGCATTGCAGACTCAGATAATGTTCCACTGATTAGTGTCTTCTGATTCCTATTAGCTAAGTAATCACCAAACCAGGAAATAACCCCATTTGATAACTGTACAGAAGATAACTGCTTCAAAATTTCATCATGATTCACTAAATCGAAAGCCTTGGTGAGATCCACAAAAGCTGCTACAACAACATATCCAGTATCTATTGCTCTAGTGACTTGACTAGTGAACCTCACCAAGACTGTCTCAGTATTATTAATTAAAGAAATGCTCTCACTCTGGAGGGGGGGGGTGCAAAAGTCCAGAACTACCCCTTATCACACTCAGGGGGATCCACAGCCTGAAAGATTTAATCAAACATTACTAGACATGCTGGGCACACTTCATCCCAGAGACAATGGAGTCAGCAGATAAGCACATATAGACGGGGGTGGCGGGAGCACAGCCCCCCCAATAAAAAAACAGACTGATGTCTGACAGGTGAAAATTCAGTAATGTCACTAGGCTGAAAGTCGACAACATTATTGTCGTGTCAGCATAGGTAAAGCCTTGTTCACTGCCCCTAAATAAACCTGATTGTCTTGTTTTATGCTTAACCTAGCTAGTGTGCATATTATTAGTGGGAATATAATGTTAAGATTGAGTTGTTGCATTGCTAACCTTATTTTACAGGGGGTCCCAAGGGAAACTACTGAAGATCTAACCCTAGTGGTAAGTGTGAAGGGTGTGTGCACACTGTTACTGTCACATACTGTTTGTGAATTTACTACTGTGCTAGGTACTGGACCACTAGGAGGGTTGGTGGGTGGTTATAGCTTCCTAGAAGGCTATACCTGAGTAGACAAGCAACCCCAATATCATTTCTATTAGTGGAGGCACCTTATTAGTGAATTCATGCCCCTCAACCTGTGCATAGCCATATAGTCAGGGGTAGTAGCCCTTAGAATAATGCAGTGTTGGAGTTGCACTGTTACTGGTGACAGCTAGCTACTCTAGCTAGCTGAACAGACAGGTAGACAGATAGACAGGCGAGCAGGCAGACGGACATACAGACAGACAATGGTGCATCTTCAAAGCCAGCTGCTCTCTTGCAACTTTGGTCTCAAGATAAGTGCAGAAAGAATGTTGTTGGTTAGTAGGTAGGCGGTAAGAGAGAAAATGGTGAGAAATCACATTATGGCATAACTGGACCTGGGGATGTCTGTCAACAGCTTTTTGGTCAGTCATTATACAGTAGCTCAGTTGGCAGCCCATCTGCCTCTTGACCAGAAAGTTATCGGTTCTAGTCCCACACCGGGACTTGGGCTCATACCAAGAAACACTGGTACCCTAATGCAGCACTAGTGTGTGTGTGTGCGTGTCGGGGGCTGTACTGCTGGGGTGTGCTGTCCTTCAGATGAGATGTTAAACAGAGGTCCCTTGTACCCATCTCTGGTGCTGTTCTGGTGGGTGTCTAGGAGAAAGTAAAAGAACCCAAGGCACTTTTAGTAAGAGTAGAGGATTTTCCCTGATGTCCTGGCCAACGATCCCCTTCACTTAAACCCCGCTCAGGCAGTTATCCTCACCTGTATATGTGTGAGTGTTGAGAAGTGTGATGGTTGCTTCTACACATTTGTAGTCTCTTCATTGCCAGTCTCTCTTACTGCGTGTATTGCACTTTGTGGTACCTGTTTAGGAATAGGTGCCAAGTGCTACATATAGTAAATGCAAATTCTTATTTTTCCTGATTTGCTCCATTAAGAAATGTATTTCTGTGAATGTGGTATAGATTGGGTTACAATGAGGTATTCAGAAGGTCGATGACTTCAAAACATACAGGACTTGGAGTATTTGACTTTCAAAAACAGACAGCTAGCAGCATTTTGACTCCAGTAAAACTGAAATGACTTGCAGATTTCATCCCATGGAAGTATTTGACTTCCACCGAAAATAAAAAATTAGCTGAAGCCTTGGGTAGCACACTGTACCTGATGCAGACACAACTGTGATTTGCAATGTTAAAGTGATGCAACTTGCTGTTCTGTCCGTTGCAACTCTTTGAAAATACAGGCCCAAGTCTCTACTAAACTAACATGTTTAAAACTATTTTGGGGGGGGATTTTCAAAAAGCTTGGATACAGACATAGATTCATACTGTGCCTTCATCTGTGCCCATCAGTTTACCTATAGCATGGCGACAGCACGGATGCTGACATCGCTCACAGCAACAGACACAATGCCGAGTGTCAGCATTGTTCTGTCAGGGATGTCAGCATGTTTTCATTGGGGGCTGCGCCCCCTGAAACCCCCATGTGGGGGGGCTCTGCCCACCATCGCACCCTAGTCTCTCTATCTATCTATATATATATAGATATATATATATATATATATATCTATATATATATAGATATCTATATATATATATATATATTATGGTAGCACAGTAGTGCTACCATAGTTAGGGTTGAGGAGCCATTTACATGTTAAACCCAACATTTTGCACCTTAATAACTTTGCAACTGTTTGACGGATTTGCCTGAAATTTGGCATACATGATCAAGACCCATACGCCTTGGGATATGCAAGTTTTGTACCAGTCAGATACACAGCTGCAGAGTTATTAAGCTTGATATGCGCATTTACGCTTTTCGAATTCTACGGTCACATTTACAGGTCGATGGTTTATGCGTCCGCCCGAAATCTTTCAGGAAACACGCGGCTGGGGTCCCCGATGTGCCTTTTGAAGATTTCGTGAAAAAATATTAAACTGTTCAAAAGTTGTGGCAGTCCGAACTTCTGTTTTTTTTCCCATAGGATAACATTAAGGGGTTCGCCGCGCCTTTGAGGGCCCGTATCTCGAAAACAGTGCGAGATACGGAGTTTTTGCCAGAAAATTATAGCCCTTCTGGGGGCTACATATAAAACTAGCCAGGAAAGTGATAATACATATGACTTTTACATTTTTTTTCTGTGTCGTACGGTTACTGAGATATAAGCAATTTTCTATTACAACTACTGATTTTTGTCTTCCGAAAGTCATTATTTTGCATACATTCTTTCTATTCACTGTCTTTCTCTATACAGCTTTTGGGGAAAACCAGCCTGTGCGCTTACATTACTCTTACCATTACCGTTTCTGCTTGCAGGTTCCATACCCGTTTCACTTACCGTTCACGTTTACGCCACCATGCGCGTTACCCTTTGCGTTTTCATTTGCGGTTGTGTTTCCGTTGTTTTTAACATTTCTGCCTACAGTACTGTTCCTCTTTCTGTTTCACTTTGTGTCACCATGTGCATTCGATTTGCGTTTCGCGGCACAATGTTACAATGCGACAAGACATCACCCACGCGCTCCGGCCGCTGCATTACATTCACTATTTCTCATTATCATTCTCAAAAAGAAGGGAAATTAGAGGCAAAAAACTCAGTTTAATGCATCAGTTAGGGTTGTTCCACAGAGACAAAAGCTAGGAAATTCGATGTTAGGTTTGAAACCTCCTTTGCACCCCTCCAGCCCACCCCCCCCCAACTGGAATCAGGGTGTGCATTGGGGTCATAGGTCCTGTCACCCCATTCTCCTATTCCTCAGCTTCTTTCCACATGTGATGGGGAGACACTTAGGGCTGATGACCCCAATGCGTACCCTGATTCCAGTTGTGGGAGTGGGCTGGAGAGGTGCAAAGGGGGTTTCAACCCTAACATCGAATTTCCTCGCTTTTGTCGCTGTGGAACAACCATAACTGATGCATTAAACTGAGTTTTTTGCCTCTAATATATATATATATATATATATATATATATATACACACATATATATACACAACTCCAAGTCAGAGTTGTCTCGGGGTAGGGGCGCAACACTGGGAGATGCACCAACAGTGTTTACAGGGAACAGCACAGTGACCCTTTGATTTCGGGTGAAATCTGTCACTGTAGTGGTCTTCAAGGTTGCAGTGTCACTCTATGGTTGGTACACCATGTCCATCCACTTGTATCCATCCAGTCCTGCTGCTGTTTTCAGAAGTTATGTCCATTTACAACACAAAGTCACAATTTGTAGCAGAAAATAGACACAACTGAGAGCTGCATCCAGCTTAGACACAAATGCATTTGTCTTTGGACGTCAACTTTAGACACACCTAGGTCACCTAACAGATAGCCTGACAGGTTTGTATGCATTTCTGTTTTAAAAATAGGGACAGGGCTGGGCCTGCTCTGTGGCACTGAGGGTTGAGGCACTGGATGCCACACCTCTCGCCATGCCAGTGACCCATGTTCGTGAACATGCGCGGGCCACTGGGGGTCGGCAGAGGAGGAGAAGGATTGAGCATCCCAGGGACAGCTGTCCTTCTCCTGGGAGGGAGGATCACCAGACGTTGGTGCATGCCCGTCCCCTAGTGGTGGCTGGGGGCTGGCACACCGACGCTGCATCTTCTGGGGTAGAGGTGAGGCAGATGCTTAATGGGGTGCATGCACAGGAGCGTGCACAGAGCCATTGATGACATCATTGAACGCTCTACCTCTGGGACTATGCAGAACAAGAAAAAAGGACTCCTGGTTGGGCAGCATGAGCTTCTGACCTCTGCGGCCCAACCCCGAATGGCGCTTCCTCCAGTCTGGATCCGTTCGAGGTGGGTTGAGCTTGGCGGAGGCTCCTCACCACCCTAACACAGAGGGCAAGCTGTGGGCGATATGGGGAAAGTCAGCCTGATATCGGGGTGCTGGCCGGGAGGTCGGTCATGATGTACAGCCAATCACAAGCTAAGAGGTGGAAAAAGTGGTAGCAAAAAAAAAAAATATAGGGGTAGGTGCATCTTGGGCAAATCCTGTTGATATTCCTGCCCATTATAGCTGCAAAAATTTACTTTAACTTTTGAGTTTTCTGGGGGTTTTATATTACATTTTTCTGTTATAGATCTGTTAAAGAGGAACAGTCAGCAATAAGAGCCCACATCCAAATGTGGGGCTAGTCTCAGTTTGCACTTTGTGTGCAAAAACATTGTTTTTACAGCTGTCCCGGTGGCACTGAGGGTTGAGGCGCTGGACCCCACACATCGTGTCACGCTGGTGACCCGGGTTCGAGCATGAACCCGGGTTGTCAGGGGTCAGCAGGGAAGGATAGGATTAAGTGTCCAGAGGATGGCTCCCCTATCCTGGGGAGGGATGTGGATCTCCACCACTCTGCAGCAGCCCCTGGGGATGCCGGAGGCACTGCTAGAGTTGGTGCAATGGAGGGAAGAGTGCAGTGGACATCAGCACGTCAGTGCTCAGACATCATTGCATGTCTGCTTTCCTGGGGATTAATCAGGAGAAAAAATGGCAGCACTGTCTGCAGCAGCTTGATAGTTGCAGTTTCCTGAGCCTGGTGGGGCTTGCTGGTGCAGAACCAGAGCCAGATTAGTTTCTGACCTGGTGCAGGGACAGAGGAGGGGGTCCCTTTAGTGGGTATAGCTGGCCTGGGAAGATGTGCCTCTGTGATCATCGGGGAAGTGGAGCAGCGGCTGGAGATAGGGCAGGTCAGTGGCTGCAAGGAGAGAAAAATAGAAATAGATAAAAAAAACACAGTTTTTACTGACCTCACAATTGCAGTTTGTGACATTGCAGTATGTTTTCATGGTGAGAATTATGAAGTCATAAACAAAGTTAATACGAGATCAAAAGAGGGCAGTCAAATACTTTTTAGACAGGCCACCAAGGTGAGGTAGTATAAAAAGGAAAGGTTAGAACTAAAACTGTATTCTCCAGTGAACTGTAAGCACTGAAACATTATTGTAATGGACCCAAGTAGGAGTGCCCACTACTGCACTTTGCACCCCTGCAACAATAAAGACTGCAGGAAACTTCTGGGGTGAAGGAGAAGCCCTAAATCCTGGTGCCTTTCCACTGACCCATTGGTTATTGAGCTCACTGAGTGACAGCTGAAGATTCAGCGTAGAGCACAGGTCTGAAGCCCAAGGCTGCTAGTCCAGGTCCCCTAGCAGACACATTGCCAGGTGTCGGTCTGCCATTAGCTTAAGGGTTTGGAAGCCAAGACATTTGTGAGTTGGTCTGTGGCCTCAGCAGTCTCAATGGAGAGAGGAGGATGGAGCCAGCAGCTGGTCCTGAAAGAGGCTGATTCAATGAAGAAAGGAGAGAGGGAGTCCAATGGCATTGTAGAAACCCTGTAAGAGAAGAAATCCAGTGGCCTGCTGCATCAGGAGTCATCTGTGTCCAGTAAGCAAGCAATAACACATAATGAGGTGTGGGTTACATGCTGATAAGAGCACACCCAGGGATGTACTAAGGCACGAGGCGCTTGCGCTGAGTGCCTTATGCCCCTGGGTGCACTCTTATCAGCACGTAACTCACACCTCGGAATGTGTTATTGAGCTTATAAAATGGGTCCAGCTAGTAAGTATTTAAGAATTTAAAAAAAGAAGAAACATAGTAAAAAATGTAAGAAAATAAAGTTTGATAAAAAAAATAGTAAAAAATAGTTCCTCTATTGGTAATTGTTGATGTCTAGTGAAGGGTACCCCCCCCACACACACATACAGATACTGAGCAGGTTATTGTTGTATTTGCTTCTGACACTGTATTTCCTACTGGCACATATGTATTTATTTAATTAAGCATGTCTCTGCTATGGAGGAAAGCAGGCGATTCTTTCAGAGCCAGCATCCATTTTATTGAGACCAAGTGAGTCCCTTGCCAGGCGCCGTAGTTATCGCTTCTAAAATAATAGGAAAATTGGGTGCTTGCGTTGCTTTAAAACTGGAAATGTGGACATTTTAAAAGGAATGGTTTCGTTGAAAAAAAGAGAATTAAGCAGAGTGAGCGGAAGAGCGGGTTCCGCCTTTTACACGGAAGATGGGTCGTAGCTGCTCCTGCTGTCATTTGGTTTTGTTTAGGCTGCTTTTGTTTTTTATGAGGTCAGAATTTTTGGGGGACTGTTATTTTACTTTTTTAACTATAATGCGCTATGTTTGTGTGTGGGGAGGGGGGCTGCTGAGGTGGGGTAGTGAGTACAGTAGCTCACATAGAAATGTTCTGCAGACAAGGCGGGGTAGCGAGGACAGTGAGTGCAGGAAGGTTTAGCTGGCAGATTAGGAAGTTATTTCTCCTGTGATGCATCATGAGTGGCTGAAGAGGTGCTGGTTGACACAATATGGTTTGATAAGGACACGGCAACTGGCAGCTCTTAGCCAATCAGGACACAGAAATATCGGAACCCATTTCATAACTGTGAATATGCCACAGTACAGCCCCTTTTCAAGGGAAATCATATGTTGCTTATTGTGTTTTGCAAGTTGGCTATTGAGCTGGATTACAAATACCCTAGTTTTCTAGGTCTGTGCCATTTTAAGTAACTACATGACTTTTTTTTTTGGGGGGGGGGTCAATTGAGCACTTTTCTCTACTGAAAATGCACCAGTACCAACCAACACACAGTAACATCTATGAGCCTGCACTGATCATACATTTGTGGTTCCTGAGGGCTAAGACAAGGGAGCTCCCATGGGGGCCTAAATCCCTGTTCCTTGTGGAACAAGGTGCCGCCGACCTGCCTGAAAGTGCATTTAAGAGGACCATGTTCAAAGCTAATGTCTCACGAACTGTTTTATCTTCCAGGTTTCCCCCTCCCCCAATAATAAAGCTATATTCTGCTGCTAAATCTGATCTGGTTATTGACTCCCAAGTGGTAGAGAAATTAATGGATTCCTTACTGAGCCCACCAAGAGCCGAGGCCCTTGTGGCTCAGTGGATTGGAGTGTCCCCAGTACTCGCCCTCAACCCTAATTATACCTTGCCACATTGGTCTACCAAAGTTGGTGGCAATGCCAAGTGCATGAGATAGGCACACCTTGCCATGGAGTCCATTACAATAAGTTTAAGAAAATGCATGCTGAAGGGCAGAACTGTACTTTTAACAGAATGCCAGACCTGAGGTGCATCAGAGCTGTCATATACCATGAAAATGAACAATTTCTTTCTCTTATGATACATAACA
This sequence comes from Neoceratodus forsteri, assembly GCA_016271365.2. Lineage (NCBI taxonomy): Eukaryota > Metazoa > Chordata > Ceratodontiformes > Ceratodontidae > Neoceratodus > Neoceratodus forsteri. The sequence continues at coordinate 600,716,482 of CM057456.1, read as the reverse complement.
GAATTAAATTGTTACTGCTGAATCCTTGGTCTGCTTACAATTGTATTAATAAATGTATTGCATAATGCTTTATTTATTTATTTAGCTTTTGTTTACCGGGTAAGTACACTAGACAAGTAGTATGCCTATTTTCAGGAACGACCCGGGAGAGCACAAAACATACAGTATACATACATGGTAACATTGGAGAAACAGCATGATACAGTAAAAAACAGCCATAACAATGCTTGTATAAGGGCAAAGATACTGCCACACATAGTACAAATTGTTACAGGACATCGATAGACATTAGAATCACTGAATACATATTTCATAGACCACCATAGACTCAGAGTGGACAATAGTGGACTACAGAGTATTACATTACAGAGACTAGGAGCAGTCACATCTTGCCGTTTGTTTTAGGTAGCATGCATTCTTGTTACAGAAGACAGAAACATTGCCATGTGCAGTGCAGAATCTTTTACACTGTGGGACACGTTTTCAAAGCTTTTTGTTGCCGCAAGTCCTAGGTAAATGAAATACATGACACATGGGATTAATGTCAAAAAACTGGGATTTTCCATCTGTAATTGAACTGCTAGACCACGTTTCTGTGGTCTAGTATGAAACATAAAAACACAGAAGGTGTCGGCAGAAAAGAGCCTAATAGCCCACCCAGTCTGCCCTATTATATCTTTTATTCTATCATGACTCCACTCTGCCTCCGGTTCCTCCCCCCCTTTTTGCCACCAAGATCCCTCTGTACCTATCCCATACCTTCTTGAATCCTGTAACTGTTTCTGACCCCACCACCTCTACCGGCAGGCTGTCCCACTCATCTACCACTCTTTCAGTGAAAAAGTGCTTCCTCACATTTCCTCTGAACCTCCCTCCTTCTAGTTCCATAACGTTACCCTTTGTACTTCAGCATCATTTCCTTTCAAAAATGTTGCTTTCCCATACCTTATTCTTCCCTGTGAGGTATTTGTATGTTTCTATCATATCCCCCTTCTTCTTCTAACCTCCACGGGGTATATGTATAATTCCTTAAGCCTTTCTTCATAAGCCTTTTGATGTACTCCCTGTACCATTTTGGTTGTCCTTTTCTGAACCGCTTCCACCCTGTTTATGTCCTTTTGAAGATATGGCCTCCAGAACTGGACACAGAATTCCAGGTGTGGTCTCACTAGTGATCTGTACAGGGATATTATTACCTCCCTTCTTCTACTGGTGATGCCCCTGCCAAGGCATCCTAACATCCAGTTAGTCTTCCCCACTGCCTTCTCACATAGCTTTGCAACCTTCAGGTCCTCTGCAATGATCATCCCCAGATCCCTTTCCTGATTTGTGTCTGCTAGTGTCTCCCCCCTCAATCTGTATGTTTCCCTTGGTGTTTGTGCCCCATATGCATTATTTTACACTTTTTTGTGTTGAAACCCAGTTGCCAATTTTCTGATCATTCTTCAAGCTTTTTCAGATCTCCCCTCATTCTATTCACTCCCCCTAGTGTGTCCACTCTGTTACAGAGCTTTGTGTCATCCATGAAGAGGCACACCTTTCCCTCTAGTCCTTCCATAATGTCACTGATAAAGACATTGAAGAGGACCGGGCTCAGTACCGATCCCTGTAGCACACCACTGGTCATCTTGCCCACTCCAGAGTGGGACCTGTTTACCAGCACCCTCTGGGTGCTGTTGCTCAGCCAATTCTCTACCCATTTAACCACCTTGGTACCCACCGCAAGGCTTCCAAGCTTGCCTATCAATCTTCTATGTGGAATTGTGTCAAAGGCCTTGCTGAAATCTAGGTAGGCCACATCCACTGTCCCTCCCTGAACCACTTCCCTGGTTACCCAGTCGAAAAACTCGACCAGGTTAGTCTGGCATGACCTAACCCCTGTGAAGCCATGTTGCCTTGGATCCTGAAGCCCACTGGTGACAAGGTATTCATTGATCCTTTCCCTTAACAGTGATTCTATTACCTTGCCCACCACTGAAGTCAAGATGACAGGCGTGTAGTTACCTGCCTCCTCCCTATTCCCACTCTTGTGTAGAGGGACCACAGCTGCCCTCCTCCAGTCCTCTGGCACCTCCCTCATTTCAAATGACAGGTTGAACAGGGATGTCAGGGGTTCTGCCAGTTCCTCTCCGAGTTCCCTCATTATCCTGGGGTGCACCCCTTCCAACCCCATTGCCTTGTCCACTGTTAGCATCGTTAGTTCCTTGAGTACCCTTTTCACTGTGAAGGTGCTTGAGTCCACCTCGCTGCCCCTGCTGCTCCTGTCCTTTAAACTTGGCACTGCCCTGCCTCCTCCTTTGTGAACACTGAACAGGAGTATCTGCTCAGTATGTCTGTTTTTAGGTGGTCTTCCTCTACACAACCCCCTCCTTCATCTTTCAGCCTTACCATCCCTCCCTTTGTCTTTCTCTTTTCCCTTAGGTACCAAAAAATGTTTTATCCCCTCTTTTTACTGACTTGGCGATCTTTATTTTCTTGAGTTGATGTTGGGGCCACTTGCATGCCTCTTGTGGACGCTTGCAGCTAATCATAGATGGATGCTGCCATAAAGCATATCTGAGTGTCATAAATGCCCATGAGAATGGAAAATCATGAGCAGTAGTGGTTGTCAGATATGGTGCACCAGCTCTGACAATGTCCCTGGTAGTACATTGACTGCAGGTGCTGCAGCTGATTTGGAAAATCTTTACCCGATGTCTTTTTGCAAAATGCATCCTTAGTGGAGAGTGTGGCATTCTTTGCTACTGCATATATTTTGCTCCATTCAATACAGCTATGGAAATTGTAAAATAATTAAGAGAACTATTCATTCAAACAGGGAATTTTTTTGCTTTGTTTTGGTTTGTGGTCACAGCATTGCTGTTCCTCTTCGTAGCAACAGTTCTCATGACAACCCTTTCTTGTAGAAGAGTCTACCCTGCAGCAATACCATATTTCATTTTCAGTACTGCAGTTTTTCACTCCTTTCATGCTGTATATCTGAAAAAATTTGAAAGGATGAGAGCATTTGTCAAGCAACACAGGCATGGTTCATACGGTCCCCTTCTTGGATCTTTACTTCCCCCTCATTTCTTTCTCTGAGTCTTTTCATTTTTCATTTTTTGTCTACATGCTTCTTTACAGCTCTAGACCATTTTGCTGTTACTGTTGTCCTCTGTGAGTTCCCCCAAACAATGTAATTGTACTGTATCAGTTTTTGGGACCAGGCCTCTGATTTACACATGAAGGGAAGCAGGGGGTGTTTGCAAAAGGATAGGGACTTGAAATGAAAGTATGAGGGTACAGCTATGCATAAACACTTGCAGGTGAAACCCTGCCAGTTTATTTACTTAAACTGGCCAAAGGAGATGCAACATCTCATTTTCAGTGCAGTTCTCTTTCCAGTCACTTTGACAACTGGGAAGAGTGAAGCACCAGGCAGGCAAATGACTTCCTCAAGTTCACACAGAGAAGCAGGGGTTGAGATGGGAGTCAGACTTGTGACCTCCTGATTCAGAGTTCAGCAATTGACACATTAGACCACCACCACCCCCCTTGCTATCTGACTAATCTTCTTGACAATTTCATTCTGGATTATGTTCAGCAGAGTCTGTCCCATATTGACTCCCAAGATTGATATTCTTAAAAAAAAAACATGGCCTTACTTGTTCTCTTCTTATTCAGTTATTTGAAACAAATCACTTAATCAAACCATTGCTGCCTTCACCATTTGACCTACCATAAGTCATCAAGATTTACTGAAGAGAAATATATTTATGTATAGTGTATGTACAGTCGCTTGATTTTCCACCTGTTTCCAAATGCAAGCTATACAGTAAGTTGACTTAAACTGAAACACCAATCACCAATTTTAGATCATATTTAACAATCATTTATTTATTTATTTATTTTTATTTATTGCAATCTCGGAAAACACCTTTTGAGTTAGAAGCTCATTACATAGGTTCCACGTCGGAAGGTTACATAACAGAAAATAAGTACTGCAAGTGCAGTCACAGCAGTAGTTACAAAACAGCACATCACAACTCACATCAAGGCACATAAGAGCAAAGGCTAACATTAGAGACTAGGACGTGCATGCTTCGACTGGCAATTGAAAGAATCATCATCATGGGGATCTCACATTGCTGCCACACTGAATCAAGCCTTCTAAGTCTGTTCCAAGATACTGCACCTCATAGAATAATAGGTGGAAAACAAAGAAACATTGTAGCTGACAGCAGGTAAGGACTGCTTGGCCCACCCTGTCTGCCCTTTTTTCCCCTACCTACATTCTCACCACAGATCCTACTTGATCTATAGTTTTTTCTCTCCCCCCCCCCACCACTATTATTCCTTTGTGCCTGCCTATCCCATGCATTCTTGACACCTACTACTGTTTTCACTCCCACCACCTGTGCTGGAAGGCTGTTTCAGGAATCCGCCACTCTTTCTAGTACTGTCTCACACCTGTTCTGAAATTACCCTCTTCCAGCTTCTTGTCATGTCCCCTTGTTCCTGAGCACCTTAATTTCTGAAAAATACTTCCCTCCTGCTCCTTATTTACGTCTGTGAGTTTTTTAAAGGTCTCTGTCATTACCCCCACCATCACCTCTTTTCCAGGTTGCACATGTTGAGATCCTTCAGTCAGCCCTCGTAGGGCTTTTGGTGCAGACCCAGCACCATTTTAGTTGCCCTCCGCTGGACTGCCTCCACTGTATGTCCTGCTAGAGATGTGTTCTCCAGAACTGGACACAGTACTCAGGATGGGGTCTTACCAGTGATCCATACAGGGCAGCAATACCTCCCTCTTTCTGCTCGTGATACTCCTTCCTATGCACACCAGCATCCCACTAGCCCTCCTGACTGCCTTGTTTCACTGCCAGGCCACATTTAGGTCATTTGATATGATTACCCTTAGGTCTCTTTCCTGCTTCATTGTCGTCAGTGCATTCTTCCCATTTTGTACTCTGCTTCTGGATTTCTGTGCTTCCACTATTTTGCACTTTTCTGCATTGAAACCCAGCTGCCATATCATTGACCACTCCTCAAGTTTTCCCAGTTCTCTACTCATCCTTTTCATCCCCCTTCTAAGTGTCTGCCCTGTTGCAGATTTTGGTGTCATTTGCAAAGAGGAAAACCTTCCCTTCTAGCTCCTCTGCAATGTCACTTATAAAGATATTAAAGAGGACCAGTTCTTGCACTGGTCTCTTAGTTACCCCTCTGGTCACTCTCCCTTCCTCGGAGTGAACTCCATTTACCACCACACTCTATCACCTATTCCCTAAATAATTTCTTACTCAGTGTACAACCTTTTTACCAACCCCTGAGCCACCCAATTTGCTCAATAGTCTTCTGTGTAGAACAGTGTCAAAGCCTTGCTGAAATCCAGATAGGCTAACGTTCCCCCTCTCTTCCCTGATCTAATTCCCTGGTCATTGAGTCTAAGTAATCTGCCAGATTTGTCTGACATGCCCCCCCCCCAATAGAATCCATGCTGCCTCATGTCCTGTAACCTGCTAGATTAAAGATATTCCACAGTCCTTTCCTTCAGTAGTATTTCCATTGCCTTTCCCACCACCAATGTCAGGCTGACAGGCCTATAATTTCCAGCCTCTTCCCTGCTACTGCTTTTGTGAAGTGCGACTACATCTGCTCTTCTCCAGTTCACCGGAACCACTCCAGTATCCAGAGATCTGTTAAAAAGGATTGTCAGAGGTGCAGCCAGTACCTCCCTGAGCTCCCTCAACACCCATACCTCTCAACCTCTCAACATTAAAATTCATAGCACTGGCCTTGAAAAATTCATAGCAAATGGCCAGCATGAGTAGCACTTTCTTATTTTAAACAATAATATGTCTATAAATAGTGAACCCCATATATCTGGTGTTACAAAATGCTTCTATCAGGGTAGGTTAATGATTTAATAGTTTGTGTGTTCAGAAATAGCTCTAACATTATCAAGAACATCAGTAAACCTTTGTGGAGCGAGGTTAAAATTTGAGTGTAAAAATCATAGTGCTATGCAAAATTCTCAGCTGTTGAGATGTATGTCAAAACCCTTGGATGCACCTCTTCTGGGCCAACTGCTTTGCACTTTCAGTTTAGTGAGTGCCTTCAGGACTCTCTCCTCTGAGAAAGGAGTTGGGACTGGTGACCAGTCTCCCCCAAGGCACCTGTTACTTTTTTGTGGTCCTTCCACTTCTCTTTCCTCTGTGAACACTGAGCAGAAGTATTTGTTTAAGATATCTGCCTGTTCCAGATGCCCCTCTGTACCATTCCCTCCTTTCCCTTTTTAACCTTACAATCCTCCCATGGTCTTCTTCTTCTCACATACATACCTCTAAAATATTTTGTACCCATTTCATAACACCTGGGTTATTCTCTCTTTGGTTTGCGCCGTTGGTCTCCTTACTGCTTTCCCTACCTCCCTCAGCTTCCCCTGATACACCTCCCTGTCCTTCTCCCTCTGCTTCCCCTGATACACCTCCCTAACCTTCTCCCCCTGCTTCTCCTGATACACCTCCCTATCCTTATCCCTCTGCTTCCCCTGATACACCTCCCTATCCTTCTCCCTCTGCTTCCCCTGACACACCTCCCTGTCCTTCTCCCTCTGCTTCCCCGATACACCTCCCTAACCTTCTCCCCCTGCTTCTCCTGATACATCTCCCTATCCTTATCCCTCTGCTTCCCCTGATACACCTCCCTATCCTTCTCCCTCTGCTTCCCCTGATACACCTCCCTATCCTTCTCCCTTTGCTTCCCCTAATACACCTCCCTATACTTCTCCCTCTGCTTCCCCTGATACACCTCCCTATCCTTCTCCCTCAGCTTCCCTGATACACCTCCCTATCCTTCTCCCTCTGCTTCCCTTGATACACCTCCCTATCATTCTCCATCTGCTTCCCCTTTTACACCTCTCTATCCTTCTCCCTCTGCTTCTCCTGATACACCTCCCTATCCTTCTCCCTCAGCTTCCCCGATACACCTCCCTATCCTTCTCCCTCTGCTTCCCTGATACAACTCCCTATCCTTCTCCCTCTGCTTCCCCAATACACCTCCCTATCTTTCTCCCTCTGTTTCTCCGATACACCTCCCTATCCTTCTCCCTCTGCTTCCCTTGATACAACTCCCTATCCTTCTCCCTCTGCTTCCCATACACCTCTCTATCCTTCTTCCTCTGCTTCCCCTGATACACCTCCCTATCCTTCTCCCTCTGCTTTCCCTGATACAACTCCCTATCCTTCCCCCTCTGCTTCCCCAATACACCTCCCTAACCTTCTCCCTCTGCTTCCCTGATAAACCTCCCTATACTTCTTCTTCTGCTTCCCCAATACACCTCCCTATCCTGCTCCCTCTGCATCCCTGATACACCTCCCTATCATACTAACATACTTAAATGCCAGCAGAATAGGCCTAACGGTCTTTCGTGTCTGCTTGTTTGGTCAGCCCCCACCCTGGATGCTGACCTTGCTGTCCCCCTCGCCTTCTCTGGCTTCTCCCTTAACAATTCCGGATATTCTTGCTGCATTGGATTTTGCTTCCAGAACCCTTCCCTTGTACCTGTCCCACCCCTCTTGAACCCCTCCACTGTCTCTGCCTCCACCAGCCCCCTAGGCAGTGCATTCCATGGCTCCACCACCCTCTCAGTGAAGTAGCACCTCCTCCTTTCTCCCCTGAATCTTCCCCCCTCCAGCTTCCACCCATGCCCTCTAGTGGCCCCTTCCTCCTTCCTTCGAAGCACCCTGACTGTTCCTCCCCTATTTACCCTCTTCATGTACCTGAAGACCTCTATCATGTCCCCCTGGTCCCTTCTCTCTTCCAATGTGTACATATTTAGCTCTTCGAGCCTCTCCTCATAGGTCCTGTCCCCCAAGCCCCAAATCATTTTGGTTGCCCTCCTCTGGACCCTCTCCAGGAGGTTAATGTCTCCGTCTTTAAGTGTGGCCTCCAAAACTGCACAGAGTACTCAAGGTGCGCCTCACTCAGCAGTTATACAGAGGGAGTATCACTCCTCCTTCGAGGTGATCCCATGATGCATCCCAGCATCCTGTTGGCCCTATTGCTGCCCTCCCACAAGTCTCAGAGTTGTTCATCTTGACATCCACCACCACCCCAGGTCCCTCTCAGCCATCGAGACTTGTAGCATTTCCCCAGGGTGTACACTTGGCCTGGGTTTCTGTGTCAGTACCTTGCATTTTCCTGCATTGAACCTCAGCTTCACTTTCTAGACCATCTTTCCAGAGCCTCCAGGTCCCCTGTAGGGCCACCCTCCCTCCTCCCCATCCACCACCGCCCCAGTTTCGAGTCATCTGCAAAGAGACTCATCTCACTCTGATTCCTGTCCTTATGTCAGATACTGGAGGTTGAACAGAAGGGCTCAAGGACTGATCCCTGTGGGACCCCACTAATGACCCTCCTTGGGGATGAGACTATCCCACCAACTACGACTCTCTGGGTCCGTCCCTGGAGCCAATTGCCTATCCATCTGATCATCTGGTTCCCCACCCCCATTTCTCCCAGCTTATCCAACAGGCCCACGTGAGGAACAGAGTCAAATGCCTTGCTGAAGTCTAGAAAGAGGACATCCACTGGTCTACCCAGGTCCAAGGCACTTGTCACCCAGTCATAGAACTCCACCAGGTTTGTCTGACACGATTTCCCAGGATGAATCCATGCTCTATCGTCCAGGCACCTTGACTTATCCAGGTCCCCCCCTAGCCTCTCCTTGACAATGCCCTCCATCACCTTGCCCACCACCGATGTCAGGCTGACAGGCCTGTAGTTCCCTGCCACCTCCCTTGATCCCCCCTTGTGGATAGGCACTATATGCGCCACCTTCCAGTCTTGGGGCACCCACCCTGTCCTCAGAGAGATGGTGAAAAGCTCCGCCAGGGGTTTCGCCAGGACATCTGCAAGTTCCTTCAGCACTCTGGGATGTAATTTATCTGGCCCAGGTGCTTTCTCCGTCTTAAGGGAGCTGAGGGCTTCTCACTCTCTTTGCTGTGATTTCCACTTCCGGTACCTCTTCTCCCTGCTTAGCCTTCCCCACCTGCCAGTGATGCCCCCTCTCCCCAGACCTGCCCGATCGGTGGGGTCCCCCGCCCTCCTTATCTCTGTCTTCTCCATGCTTGATGCAGCTTCCCCATTTTTCCTGGTGAAAACTGAGGTGAAGTACTCATTTAGTACCTCGGCCTGCTCCCCCGGGTCTTGTGCCCATCTCTCCCCTGATTTAATCCTGCTAATCTGCCCCTTCACCCTTCGTTTTTCCCCAATGTATCTAAAGAACCCCTTGTTCCCTCTCTCTGTTCCCCGATACACTTCCCTATCCTTCTCCTTCTGTTTCCCCTGATACACCTCCCTATCCTTCTCCCTCTGCTTCCCCAATATACCTCCCTATCCTATCCTTCTCCCTTTGCTTCCCCCTGATACACCTCCCTATCCTTCTCCCTCTGCTTCCCTGATACACCTTCCTATCCTTCTCCCTCTGCTTACCTGATACACCTCCCTATCCTTCTCCCTCTGCTTCCCTGATACACCTCCCTATCCTTCTCCCTCTGCTTCCCCGATACACCTCCCTATCCTTCTCCCTCTGTTTCCCCTGATACACCTCCCTATCCTTCTGCCTCTGCTTCCCCTGATACATATCCCTATCCTTCTCCCTCTGCTTCCCCAATATACCTCCCTATCCTTCTCCCTCTGCTTCCCCAATATACCTCCCTAACATTCTCCCTCTGCTTCCCTGATACACCTCCCTATCCTTCCCCCTCTGCTTTCCCAATACACCTCCCTAACCTTCTCCCTCTGCTTCCCTGATAAACCTCCCTATCCTTCTCCCTCTGCTTCCCCGATACACCTCCCTATCCTTCTGCCTCTGCTTCCCCTGATACACCTTCCTATCCTTCTCCCTTTGCTTCCCCAATACACCTCCCTATCCTTCTCCCTCTGCTTCCCCTGATACAACTCCCTATCCTTCTCCCTCTGCTTCCCCAATACACCTCCCTAACATTCTCCCTCTGCTTCCCTGATAAACCTCCCTATACTTCTTCTTCTGCTTCCCCAATACACCTCCCTATCCTGCTCCCTCTGCATCAATGATACACCTCCCTATCCTTCTCCCTCTGTTTCCCCTGATACACCTCCCTATCCTTCTCCCTCTGCTTCCCTGATACACCTCCCTATCCTTCTTCCTCTGCTTCCCCTGATACACCTCCCTATCCTGCTCCCTCTGCATCAATGATACACCTCCCTATCCTTCTCCCTCTGTTTCCCCTGATACACCTCCATATCCTTCTCCCTCTGCTTCCCCAATATACCGCCCTAACCTTCTGCCTCTGCTTCCCCTGATACATCTCCCAATCCTTGTCTCTCTGCTTCCCTTGATATACCTCCCTAACCTTCTCCCTCTGCTTCCCTGATAAACCTCCCTATTCTTCTTCTTCTGCTTCCCCAATACACCTCCCTATCCTTCTTCTTCTGCTTCCCCGATGCACCTCCCTATCCTACTCCTTCTCCTTCTGCTTCCCTTGATACACCTCCCTATCCTTCTCCCTCTGCTTCCCTTGATACACATCCCTATCCTTCTCCCTCTGCTTCCCCGATACACCTCCGAATCTATCTTCTTCTGCTTCCGCGATACACCTCTCTATCCTTCTCCTTCTGCTTCCCTGATACACCTCCCTAACCTTCTCCCTCTGCTTCCCCTGAAACACCTCCCTATCCTTGTCCCTCTGCTTCCCTGATACACCTCCCTAAACTTCTCCCTCTGCTTCCCTGATACACCTCCCTATCCTTCTCCCTCTGTTTCCCCAATATACCTCCCTATCCTTCTCCCTCTGCATCCCCAATACACCTCCATATACCTCTCCCTCTGCTTCTCCTGATACACCTCTCTATCATTCTCCCTCTGCTTCCCCAATACACCTCCCTATCATTCTCCCTCTGCTTCCCCTGATACACCTCCCTATACTTCCCCCTCTGCTTCCCCAATACACCTCCATAACCTTCTCCCTCTGCTTCCCTGATAAACCTCCCTATACTTCTTCTTTTGCTTCCCCTGATACACCTCCCTATCCTGCTCCCACTGCATCCCTTGATACACCTCCCTATCCTTATCCCTCTGCTTCCCTGATACACCTCCCTATCCTTCCCCCTCTGCTTCCCTGATACACCTCCCAATCCTTCTCCCTCTGCTTCCCCTGATACACCTCCCTATCCTTCCCCCTCTGCTTCCCCAATACACCTCCCTAACATTCTCCCTCTGCTTCCCTGATAAACCTCCCTATACTTCTTCTTCTGCTTCCCCAATACACCTCCCTATCCTGCTCCCTCCGCATCCCCGATACATCTCCCTATCCTTTTCCCTCTGCTTCCCTGATACACCTCCCTATCCTTCTCCCTCTGCTTCCCTGATACACCTTCCTATCCTTCTCCCTCTGCTTCCCGATACACCTCCCTATCCTTCTCCTCTGCTTCCCTGATACACCTCCCTATCCTTCTCCTCTGCTTCCCAATACCTCCCTATCCTTCTCCTCTGCTTCCCTGATACACCTCCCTATCCTTCCCTCTGCTTCCCAATATACCTCCCTATCCTTCTCCCTCTGCTTCCTGATACACCTCCCTATCCTTCTCCCTCTGCTTCCTCAATCACCTCCCTATCCTTCTCCTCTGCTTCCCCAATACACCTCCCTATCCTTCTCCTCTGCTTCCCAATACACTCCCTATCCTTCTCCCTCTGCTTCCCTGATACATCTCCTATCCTTCTCCCTCTGCTTCCCTGATACACTCCCTATCCTTCTCCTCTGCTTCCCTGATACACCTCACTATCCTCTCCCTCTGCTTCCCTGATACACCTCCATATCCTCTCCCTCATTTCCTCTAATACACTCCCTAACATTCTCCCTCTGCTTCCCAAGATAAACCTCCCTATACTTCTTCTTCTACTTCCCCAATACACCTCCCTATCCTGCTCCCTCTGCATCCCCGATACACCTCCCTATCCTTCTCCCTCTGCTTCCCCGATACACCTCCCTATCCTTCTCCCTCTGCTTCCCCGATACACCTCCCTATCCTTCTCCCTCTGCTTCCCTGATACACCGCCCTATCCTTCTCCTTCTGCTTCCCCTGATACATCTCCCAATCCTTCTCTCTCTGCTTCCCTTGATATACCTCCCTATCCTTCTCCCTCTGCTTCCCCGATACACCTCCCTATACTTCTACCTCTGCTTCCCTGATTCACCTCCCTATCCTTCTCCCTCTGCTTCCCCAACACACCTCTCTATCTTTCTCCCTATGCTTCCACTGATTCACCTCCCTATCCTTCTCCCTCTGCTTCCCTGATACACCCCCTAACCTCCTCCCTCTGCTTCCCCGATACACCTCCCTATCCTTCTCCGTCTGCTTCCCTGATACACCTTCCTATCCTTCTCCTTCTGCTTCCCTGATACACCTCCCTATCCTTCTCCCTCTGCTTCCCTGATACACCTCCCTATCCTTCTCCCTCTGCTTCCCTGATACACCTCCCTATCCTTCTCCCTCAGCTTCCCTGATACACCTCCCTATCCTTCTCCCTCTGTTTCCCCTGATACACCTCCCTATCCTTCTGCCTCTGCTTCCCTTGATACACCTCCCTATCCTTCTCCCTCTGCATCCCCTAATACACCTCCATATACTTCTCCCTCTGCTTCCCCTGTTACACCTCCCTATCATTCTCCCTCTGCTTCCCTGATAAACCTCCCTATACTTCTTCTTCTGCTTCCCCAATACATCTCCCTATCCAGCTCCCTCTGCTTCCCTTGATACAACTCCCTATCATTTTCCCTTTGCTTCCCCAATACAGCTCCCTATCCTTCTCCCTCTGCTTCCCTGATAAACCTCCCTATACTTCTTCTTCTGCTTCCCCAATACACCTCCCTATCCTGCTCCCTCTGCATCCCCGATACACCTCCCTATCCTTCTCCCTCTGCTTCCCTGATACATCTCCCTATCCTGCTCCCTCTGCTTCCCTTGATACAACTCCCTATCATTCTCCCTTTGCTTCCCCAATGCAGCTCCCTATCCTTCTCCCTCTGCTTCCCTGATAAACCTCCCTATACTTCTTCTTCTGCTTCCCCAATACACCTCCCTATCCTGCTCCCTCTGCATCCCCGATACACCTCCTATCCTTCTCCCTCTGCTTCCCCTGATACACCTCCCTATCATTCTCCCTTTGCTTCCCCAATACAGCTCCCTATCATTCTCCCTTTGCTTCCCCAATACAGCTCCCTATCCTTCTCCCTCTGCTTCCCTGATAAACCTCCCTATACTTCTTCTTCTGCTTCCCCAATACACCTCCCTATCCTGCTCCCTCTGCATCCCCGATACACCTCCCTATCCTTCTCCCTCTGCTTCCCCTGATATACCTCCCTATCCTTCTCCCTCTGCTTCCCTGATACACCTCCCTATCCTTCTCCCTCTGCTTCCCTGATACACCTCCCTATCCTTCTCCCTCTGCTTCCCTGATACACCTCCCTATCCTTCTCCCTCTGCTTCCCTGATACACCTTCCTATCCTTCTCCCTCTGCTTCCCTGATACACCTCCCTATCCTTCTCCCTCTGTTTCCTGATACACCTCCCTATCCTTCTCCCTCTGCTTCCCCAATATACCTCCCTATCCTTCTCCCTCTGCTTCCCGATACACCTCCCTATCCTTCTCCCTCTGTTTCCCCTGATACACCTCCCTATCCTTCTCCCTCTGCTTCCCCAATATACCTCCCTATCCTTCTGCCTCTGCTTCCCCTGATACATCTCCCAATCCTTCTCCCTCTGTTTCCCTGATACACCTCCCTATCCTTCTCCTTCTGCTTCCCTTGATACACCTCCCTATCCTCCTCCCTCTGCTTCCCTTGATACACATCCCTATCCTTCTCCCTCTGCTTCCCCCGATACACCTCCCAATCCTTCTTCTTCTGCTTCCACGATACACCTCCCTATCCTTCTCCCTCTGCTTCCCCTGAAACACCTCCCTATCCTTGTCTCTCTGCTTCCCTGATACACCTCCCTATCCTTCTCCCTCTGCTTCCCCTAATACACCTCCCTATCCTTCTCCCTCTGCTTCCCCTAATACACCTCCCTATCCTTCTCCCTCTGCTTCCCCAACACACCTCTCTATCCTTCTCCCTATGCTTCCACTGATTCACCTCCCTATCCTTCTCCCTCTGCTTCCCTGATACACCCCCTAACCTCCTCCCTCTGCTTCCCCGATACACCTCCCTATCCTTCTCCCTCTGCTTCCCTGATACACCTCCCTATCCTTCTCCCTCTGCTTCCCCTGATACACCTTCCTATCCTTATCCCTCTGCTTCCCTGATACACCTCCCTATCCTTCTCCCTCTGCTTCCCCTGATACACCTCCCTAACCTTCTCCCTCTGCTTCCCTGATACACCTCCCTATCCTTCTCCCTCTGCCTCGCCTGATACACCTCCCTATCCTTCTCCCTCTGGTTCCCTGATACACCCCCAACCTCCTCCCTCTGCTGCTTCTGATACACCTCCCTATCCTTCTCCCTTTACATCTCTATTTTATTTGTAACCCTTTTGACCTTTACCTTTTCTGCCACCTCGTTTGTGAACCATAGCAGTCTATTTTTCCTCTTGCTTTTGCTCACTTGCTTGATGTAGAGGTTTGTTGCTTTCACTACCCCACCTTTTATTTCGTCCGTCAGTTCCTCCACTACCCCCACATCATCTCCCCCGCTAGGTAATGCCTGAGGCATTTACATATCTTTATAAAATCTGCCCTTCTGAAGTCCAGGACCCTCACCCTTGTGTGGATCAATTACATTGCCATCCTTATATTGAACCAAACTGTACAGAGATCACTTTTACCCAGAGGGTCTCCCACCTTGATGTCTGCAGCACTGTCCCTATTAGCGAGTATCAGGTGCCATATTGCCCCATCATGAGTGGGCTCACTGACTAGTTGCCTGAGGAATGCCCCCTGCAGGGAGTCCAGGATGTCACTGCATTTAGCTGAAGCTACAGCTAGGAGGCTCCAGTCTACATCCAGCAGATTGAAGTTCCCCAACTGCAGTTCCTCCAACATTTCTGTCGTTTTGTTAATGGCTTCCAACAGTACCATATCTAACTCCTCCCACTTACTGGAGGTCTAGACATCATGCTGGTGTGAACAGTGGTTCTGTTCCCTGATTCCAGGGTGATCCACAGCACCTCTGCCCCTCTTGTATTCCCTGTATCTCAATTGCTTTTATGCTTTCCTTCACATAAAGCAACACACCCTTTCCTTTCCTTCCCACCCTGTCCTTCCTGAACAGAGTTTAGCCAGGAATGGCCATGTCCCAGTCATGGTTTACAGTGCACCATGACTCAGTAATGGCCACTATATTCAGGTCAGCCTCTGCTATGATAGCCCATAGGTCTGGAATCTTATTTCTTAGACTTCTAGCATTTGCATACATGACCTTCCAGATTTTCTTAGCACTCTGCCTGTTACCTTCCTATTTCCTTTGTGCCCCCATCCTTACCACCTCTTTTTTTAATGTTTCTGTTCCCCTCATCTCTGTTACTATCACCCTTCTTCCTTGAGTACTTTGCATCCTGGAGGTTTCCTCTCCCCTTGTGATCTCCCAACTGTCTGCTTCAGTCTGTGTGGGAGGCAGTTTATGCCTCCCCAGTTCCTTCTACCACCAACATCAGCTTTTTTAAATGTCCATTGAAGTAACATTTAAGTTGTCCACTCAGAACTATGGTTCCCTTCCTGGATGGATGTGGGCCATCACCCCTGAATAGACCCTTATCTATCCAGGTGGGTCGCAAGTACCCAATTTAGTAAAATCCCCTCCTCTCTGCACCATTCTTTCAGCCATGAGTTGAAGGTCCTTGTGCAGAGAACCCTCTCCTTCCCCATGTCATAGGCAGGCAGCACCTCCGTGAAAGCTACTGAGCATGCCACCTGTCTAAGACCACTCCCCTGTTCCCTAAACTCCCCCTGCAATACTGCAGTCCCATCCCTAGCTAGGTCATTGTTCCTAGGTGGACAATGACATCCAGGTCCCCCTTCCTAGCTGCTGCCCTAGTGATTCCTAGAATACATTTCCCATCCCTCTGTGCTGTGGCCTCACATAGGCACTTGATCTCCCTCTATGCCCTTTTCCTATTCCCAAATCTATCCCCCTGACAATCAAGTTGCTTTCTCCTCCTCTGGGGTTCTCTCCCACTCTCCTTGGGGTCTTCACTACAGAGAACCCCTAATTCCTCCCTAGCCACTGCTATGGGTGCCTCCTCCTAGCAGTCCCGCTCCACCAGAGCAGCAAAAGAATTCTGTAGTGGTACCAGTTGAGGAATGTGCCTCTGATCCTACCCCCAACCCTTCTAGAGCCCACCACCCCCATTGTTCCCAAGCCCTCCTTAGTCCAGCTGCTTTTCCTTCTTGGTAAGTGTTCTAAACACAGAGACAGTGGTGGAAAATGGAAGGGATTACCAAGGGAGGTGGTGGAGGCATGATCTGCTATCAGCATCAAGGAATGCTGGGATAAATGCATGGGATAGGTAGTTTATTTATTTTTTTTATTTTGTTTTTGTTGACCAGGAAAGGAGGACTAGACAGTTTTGCCTATTTTCAGCCTTGTCCCAGGGAAGGGGGATACAGATGGATGCCAGCTGACATTGAACCAGATTAAGCTGTTGGTGGTTTTTTTAGTGAATTAGTTGCTAGAGGAGATGGGGGTAGGGAGGAAGGTAGAGGTGGTACAGTGGCAGAGAGGGGGGGGGAATGTGGGATAGCTACCCTATCTGGCCATAGGCCACTAGGATATAGCTTAAGATCATGGGCAACAACAAAAAGAACTGGCACCAGTGTGAGCTGCAAAAATCAACATAATTTATTGTGCAAATTGCAGAGTACAGAAAAACTCAGAGTAGAGCTCAGTTGGTGGTATGGCAGCAGCAGCAGGATGGGAGAGGCAATCCCCTAACTGGTTTTGCCAAGGGATTTGTCAGATGGAGTGTGTGACACACACCCTCTGATGAAGCCCTTTGCAAAACCGGTTTTAGGATTGCCTCTCCCGTCCTGCTGCAGCTGCCATTCCACGAACTGAGCTCTACTCTGAGTTTTTCTGTACTTTGCGATTTGCACAATAAATTATGTTGATTTTTTCAGCTTACACTGGTGCCAGTTCTTTTTGTTGCTGCTGCTATTTTGATTTAGGCACAGCGTGGAGTTACCTGTGGAGCGCTCCTTGTTTGAACAAAAGGATCATGGGCAGATTGGATGGACCCTGGGTCTTTATTTGCCATCATGTTTTCTATGTTTGCATTTTTTTTTCCCACAAAGCTCTGGTGCTTTGCTGTAACACGAACCACTGTACAAAACATTGCTACTTGCTAAACTTCACCAAATGCCAGCTTCACGCCAAATGCTTCACCATTATTCCTTCACTGAACCTTGACATCCAAGCACTGGCAATCTTTTAATCCATCTGTTGAAATAAACATCTACAGCATTTACTCCTCAGTAGCTCATTAATGCAGCTACTTTATGTGTTAATAATAATAATGCCAGAACATTAGCATGAGGATGCAATCTTGGTTAAAAAAGTAAATAAATACCAGGCCTCGTAAACAGCCTTCAAGGCAATGTAGCATGCTGTGTAGTGATTTCCCAGCAGAAATTAAATCCATCAACAAATATACATTAAACATTTTTAGGAAATGTACATAAATAATTCATCATCTCATATCATTAGCACTACAGTTTCCTTACACCAAGGTACCTGTGTTTTTCGAAGTTGGCCTTCTTTACACTTTTTGTTCTAGAAGATTCTTGCCGCTGTGTTTGTATGCATATGTGTTCCCCAGTCATGTTAATTCCAGTTAGATACATCTGCGTGTCAAGTGGAGGGGTGTCTCTTATGATGTACAGTAAGTGAGCCAGCTCACGCGCAGTTTGTGTGAGAGAACTGGGAAGCCAAGTTAAGTGGTTCTGCCAAACTATAAATGAGATAACAGTCTTATACCAGAGATACCATAGACCAGACATATTAGAGACCTATTATAAATCAAGGAATTTAAAAAGAGAAAAAGCATTGTATTTAAACTAAAAAAGATATATGCACACAGAATATAGGCACACTGAGCTGAAGCTCTTTTCAAGGTGTGAACTGGCAATGGCGGGGGGGGGGGCTACAGAGAATAGGCAAAACTCAAACAGCACTGTCCAAAGCTAAGCAAGCGACACAAAGCGAAAGCTAATTACTAATTCAGCGAGTGTGCAACAAAATGTAGGTGCAGACAACACAAACAATAGAAATTCATAAATACTAGCCAAAACAAAATGAAACTATTAAAAATGTGTACATACATTAACGTGCAAAAAGCTGCTTGCATAGGGTACAGTAGCATCCCACGATAATCAGCTGAGAGTGCTGCGGGATGCCAAAATCAGAATCAACATATTCAGACAAAGGGAGTACAGAGAGAGAGAGAGAGGAGAAAGCAGTAGAAGAGTCGGGGTGGGGGAGGGGGGACAAGCAGTCAGGAGGGAAATGGGAGAAGGAGGACTGAAGGAACCAGGAAGCAAAGAAGGAGAGGTGTCAGGTAATGGGATGGAGAACTGTAAGTGAGGTGTATGCAAAAAGATGCATCTAGATTCATGCAGAAGTCATTAATACTGTAAATGGAAAGAGTGACTAGAAATTTAAATTGTTTGGGAATGTTGCAGAACTGAATTTGGCTGGTGCCAGCTGTGATTTTTGTTTGTGCTGGTGCCCAGAGCTTATTTAACAATTTCTTGGCATTTGACTGTTTTTCATAATTGATCTTTGTATGCCTACATCAAGTAATAGTTTTTCTTCTGTGTTACAAAAACATCATTTGTCAGCTACTGACTTCTTTGTGAATCTGTTGTTAAGCAACTCTCTCATGTTATAAATAAACTTTTAACAAGGTTAGCAATGTTCTATTAAAGCTTCTTCTACAGGCATGTACCACACAGCCTTGT
Source organism: Neoceratodus forsteri (assembly GCA_016271365.2). Lineage (NCBI taxonomy): Eukaryota > Metazoa > Chordata > Ceratodontiformes > Ceratodontidae > Neoceratodus > Neoceratodus forsteri. Next base: position 600,697,509 of record CM057456.1, on the reverse strand, counting down.
GTAACCCCTGGTCCTCTGTGGATTTTGAGTGTGGTTCATGAGGCCAGGCTGTTGTTGTAAGAAGGATGACCTTTTGAGCCTGTCGTGAAGGGTTGGAGGCTCTGTCTGCCCAAGAACCCTGTGTGAGGCATTATTTAATCAATAAAGCATGACAGGCTGTGCATTATTGTGGGATAATGGCATGCCTTGGGTAGTGAGGCACAAGGTAATGCCAAGTGTCTTACACACCCAAGAAGTTCCACTATCCTACAGTTATGTACACACTGGAGTGCCTTATTGCGATTGTAAAATGGTTCCTCTGAGTTTTATTTTAATAACTAAGTAATAAGGTTCTGAAAGTTAAGTATTTCTGACCTGTGCTCTTGTGCTTGAATAACACATGGTCATGTGATCACATCTGGCCAATCACCGGTCTTGGTTTCTCTTAATCATTATATAATTTACACTTGCAAATTTGTCTTGTCAGTGCCTCCTGTTCTGTCTCACTGGCTGAGCAAGGTGTCTAGCTCTGACTGAGTGATGAAACACATGTAGGTAAAAACATTTGCAGCCTCTGTATTTATTACAACACAGCCCCCACAGGCCATCCTGGCAATTAATGAGGGTACAGACAGTCACAGTGATATCAGACAATCACAGAGAGGCGCCAAAGGGTTACATTAAAACAGTCATAACATGTTCAGGATGAGGGCCAGACATAGATCTTCAAAAAGGCTCCTCATGCAGGCAATGTCCTGAAATCATAGTGCCCAACAGATTACATTTGTACAGATCATGTCTATTAGCATAGGATCTCTGCTAGGAAAGGTGTTGACGTTGATCAGCATTTTAATAGAAGAAAAGAGACTGACTCCAGTACCCATCCCTGTTAGGACAACTCACAGGTGGCCTTGTACAAATACTATGTTGCTGTGCTTTCCTCCAGGATCTGCTGAGTTCAAGTAGATGCCAGGATGAATCCTGTTAAAAAGTATATTTTATGTACAAAGAAATACAAAATCACACATACCCCCATAATACAAAGCATCATGTGCTGTATATGCAAATCACCATGACATTTTAGGCTTGTTCAGCTGTAAGCAGGAATGCATGATGCCAAAGGGCCTCTCACACAATCTACAAAGGGTGGAAACAGAAGACACAGACACGTGTTTTGGTCTACCTGGGACTCATCAGTGTGCCTCATCTGTATGACACCCCAGGAGAAAAGAACCAGCTGTCCTAAGTTGGTCTTATGGGTTTGGATCATGGTGAGCACCCCTCCCCCCAAAAAAAAAAAAACAAGCTAAAAGACAAAGCATGATGTTTTTTTGTCTTTTAGCTTTTAGCTTGTTTTCTGTTTTTTGGGGGCTCACCATGACCCAAACCTGTAAGGCCAACTTAGAGCAGTGGGTTCACTTCCCTGGGGTGTCATACAGATGAGGCACACTGATGAGTCCCGGGTAGGCCGAAACACGTGTCTGTGTCTTCTGTTTGCACCCTTTGCAGATTGTGTGGGAGGCCCTTTGGCACCATGCATTCCTGTTTAAAGCTAAACCAGCCTAAAATTTCATGGTGGTTTGCATATACAGCCCATGATGCTTTGCATTATGGAGTATGTGTGATTTTGTATTTCTTTGAAACTTGGCTTTATGGCCAATGCCCTTTGAGGTAACCCTTGCCTCAGTGCTTTTGCACTATGGTCCTTTGCATTTTATGTACCTCACAAACATTCATTTCTGTAGTATCAGTCTCTCAGAACCACAATCCTAGAATGGGGGTTGCCAGATTTGAAATCTTCCACGTGCATGGGCTATGTGTAAATTGCTCAGACTACTAGGAGGTTGTCTGGCTGAATCAGAGATATATATCCTGTGGCCAGCAGATGCTGTGACAAAGTAGCTGGTTGGCTGGTGCGACAAATGAGGTGGACTGAGATATATAACTCTTGCTCCCCCTCAAAAGATCCACGTCGGAGGTGTAGCCAACTGGCAAGCAAGATGGTGACATAATTTACTAGCACCCCAAACTCAGAGCTCAGAACCCGACAAATACTTGCCTATTGTTGCCCCCCGATGGGAAAACTTCATACCAGCAATAATCAGAAGCATTTCCCTACTACCAGGCTGAAATTTAGGGGAATTAGATGCAGGACTGCCAAGATCTCATCACTTTCAAGCTGTGCAATCCCTACAGGCAAGGCCGCATGTCGCACTCTGCTAAGGGAGGTGAAGAACCCTCCATTAGAGAAATGTTTGTGTCTATTATTACTAGCATAGACGCTCTAACTCTAGCATCTAACACCACTGCAGTCTCCATCCAACAACTTGATGCAAGAATTGATCGGGCTAAACAAAAATCGATCACCCAGGATGATGTACTCCAAGGCAACTGTGCTACTATGCAGGAACAGGCTGTGTAAATCCACCTACTACAAGATAAGCTAGATGACTTAGAAAATAGGAGCCGCCACAATAACCTGCTGCTCCTAGGTTTTCCAGAAGGCTGCAAAGGAGGAAAAGCTTTATCGTTCTTACAGCAAGCACTCCTAGAACTCCTTAAGCTCCCTTCTACCACCAGAATCATGACCGAATGGGCACATCGTTCCCTGCAGTCTAAACCCACACAAGGTAGCAGGCCAAGACCTATTATTGCCAGAATACTGAACTTCACTGAGAAGGAAGCCATCCAGGCCACAGCCAAACAGCTAGGTAACCTTCAGTGGAGAGAGCACAAAATCATGATTTTTCAGGACTATTCTAGTGACTTAGCAGCTAAATGCAAGGCCTTCACTGAGGTCCACCGGAGACTACATGACCTACAGATCCCTTTCACTCTACATTACCCTGCAATTTTAAAGATAACAGTGAACGGCACCTCACATCAATTTGCCACTCAAGATGAAGACAGGGCTCTCATTTCTGAAACGTGGCCGGCAGGCTCAGATCTCTCAAAATTCTCAAACTTTGACAAGGGGACTGATCTCTGATCTCCAACAAAGGGAGACATCCCCAGTGTTTTACCGGAGATACCGCTCAAAACCCCCTGGAAGAAACTGGAGCCTCGTAGTTCTAAAATCTGAAAAAGGCCTCCAAAATCACCCCACTCTAAACGCTATCATCCCCAGAACCAAAGACGCCCTCCTGATCAGTGCGACCAGAACTTCTATACACCCAATACAGAGGAGTCAGAATATGTAAGCCCATACTTCTCCCAAAATCGATATTCTCTACTATGGGACCACCCCGATAAAGACTCTTAGGGTGACATGGACACCAACCTTGCAATCCCTGAGAGAGTGGAATCCGAGGATGCACACTGTTCCGGGGCCTCTGCCACGGATGCTGCCCTGCCATTAAAGGACTTGGACTCACACACCATGGCTTCCTGTTCCTTGACAGGCCGTGAACCAGAAACCAGCTCTTCTGTAATGAAGAAATCCACCCAAGAAGATTGCCCAGGCTGACTGAGCCTTCTATATTCAGAAAAGTATTGAAGGTTTTGTGCCTCGGGAAGTAACTGGGTGGGATTGCAGGAGGATAACTGGGGGAGTAGCCGAATGGGGCGCAGAGCTAATGCCTAACCTGTAAAGAACCTTTGGCATGGCCCTTTTCCCCTTACTCTTGTTTTAAAGGATAATATATAAGACAGGCTGAGCCTTAGATGGCTCCCCCCCAGGAGACACCCTACCTTGGAGGTACATATGTTGTGTTCTGTGTTTGACAGCAAGATATATAACTAACTAATGTTAAGTTACAGTAATTGTTCAAATGTTGCCTAATATTGGCTATTCGAGACTTATTTTTCTGAACTGTGATATCAACTACTACCCACCTCCAGACCTCCTTTACCAGATACCCCAGACCCCCCCCCCCAGGTACTACACAGTGATGGGAGGGCGTCAACACCAACAATCTGTGGAGTTTTCACTTGCAACTGCTCCCACAGCTCCCAAACTGCCCCCCCATCCCTGCTCCTCATTATCTATTGCTGATCCCCCCCAAACATGGTTCAATAACTTCCTACAGGTCCTTAGATATCACCTCTAGGGCAATATAACTGCCTGCTCGTGGGACCTTTCACCATTCCCAGTTCTGGGGGCTCACAGGACAGACTATATCCGACTGGCTCTGGGCAGTGGCCTATAGATTGTCTAATTTTACTTCCTGTGATGAACTCTTTGAACTAGTCAGTATATAACTTATCCAAAGTGCTGGATTTGGGGGTATAACTCCCCTTCACTGCTGACTCACCTTTTTCATGCCTCACAGACACATCTTGGCATACCATTGGCTGGGGACCCAGCCAGTTAAGTCCTCTCACATTCCTCATTACTGTTTTGTTTAAATAATTAACCAGTTTTAATGCTAACAGTTTAAGTGTACAGGTGAAGGTATTGTCTTTTTCTGCCATATGTTAGTTGTAAATTGTTCTTTGTAGCCTGATCCTCTAGTACTGGTGCTTATTTGCCTAAATACCTCAGAGACTGTTGCTGCCCCTCCCTGGCAAAAGTGGGAAAGTAACATTACAGTCTGGAAATAAACTCCTAACAACTATACCTCTCTGCTCTCTCTGAGGAGAGCCTCAGTGCCCCATATCTGTAACTGCCTTGGTGTCTAAAGCTCTTCTCCAGCCACTTACGTACCCCTCAGAGCAACATGTCTGATATTGCATTCCATACTTGGAATGTCAGAGGGCTAAAGTCACCTGTGAAACTCAAGAAAGTCCTGACTCACTTGAAATGCCTACATTCTAAAGTAGCGTTTCTATAAGAGATTAAACTAACAGAAGAAGATCATACTTGCATGTCTAAAGATTGGGTGGGCCGGCAGGTACACTCTAACGCCCCCACCAGGAAACATGGTGTCCTTATTCTCCTGCACAAATCTCTACCCTGGTCCCTCATCAAGACAATCTCTAGCTCTGATGGTAGGTGGGTAACAGCAACATTTGACACCCCCTCAGGTCTGATTACCCTCTGCAACCTCTATGCCCCTAACGAAGACACTTCACAGTTTTTCCACAATATCTCTGAGGTAATAAAGGAGTTTACCCCCCCCCCAGACTGCCCCCTCCTTATGGGAGGAGACTTTAACCTTACATTAGTCCCATCCTTAGATAGGAATGATAGGGGCAAAGAGTCACACCTAAGGAGTGGGAAGGCACTGCACCAACCGATTTCAGACCAGGGTCTGACAGATATTTGGAGACTCTTTCATCCCAGGACAAGGGATTATACTTTTAATTTGGAACCAAATGCCTCGCATAGCAGACTAGACTTCTGGCTTGGCTCACCTACTTTAATAACAAAAGCCCTTAATGTCACAGTCCTCCCAAGGGTGATCTCTGACCATGCCCCGGTCCAGCTCCTTATTCAGTGGGATCCTGTAGCTCCCCCACCCCGAAACTGGAGATTAGACCCTCTCCTAATGAGAGACCCATATTTTATCCCTTAGACCCAAAATGAAGCTTCCCTCTTTATAGCCGAAAATCCTATTTCAGACACTTTGGCAGGAATCACCTGGGAGGCTTTTAAGGTCGCAATGCAGGTAGCATTATGGGGTTTGCAGCAGCTAAACGTAGGGGAAAGGGAGCATCAACTGGCTGTGCTAGAACAGGAACTGGCAGCTGCTTAAGCTGCCTTAAAGCTATGTCCTCCCCTTCCCCCCACTCTACCACAGGTAAACCATTTTAGGCCTAAGATTTGAAATTAACCAGCTCCTCAACAGAAAGGCAGAAGTGGTCATCCTATGTCTCTGACACACCTTCTGGGAAGGTGGTGATAAGGGCGGCAAAGTACTCGCTTACCAACTTTGAAAGCAGCGAGCCAGTAGATATACCTCTGGCCTGAAGGATAAGCAAGGGGTGCTGCCACTACCCTGGAGGCGATAAATAACATCATGGCCTCCTTCTACAGATCACTTTACTCCTCCACACATACAGAGCCAAACAGAAAGACCCAGCTATTTCTAGATGCTCTCCATTTACCCAAACTAAATGCACAGCAGGTCCAACTGTTTGATCTTCCTATCTCTAAAGAAGAGGTGAGTTCAGCCATCCGAGGTCTGAAGCTGGGGAAAGCACCTGGTAACGACGGGTATACAGCAGATTTTTACCAGGCATTGGCCCCAACTATTACACCTCTTCTAACTGAGGTATTTCAAGAAATAGAGCTCAAAGGCACCCTTCCTCCTTCCCTGCAGGAAGCTACCATTGTAGTTATCCCCAAAAAGGGCAAGGACCCTATAAACCCATGCAGTTATCACCCGATCTCTCTTACTAACCTCGACAGCAAACTATATGCCAAAATTCTAGCATCCAGGCTAAGCCCTTTACTCCCTGAATTCATACATCCTTCGCAGGTGGATTTTATCCCTGGTCAACATAGCTCAGACCACTTGAGAACCCTTATGAATCTTATACATTTCTCTAGATCCCTTCCCACACTAGCTGCTGCTATCACAGTGGATTTTGAGAAAGCATTCGATTCTATTGAATGGGACTACTTGTACCTAGTCCTTACACACCTTGGATTGGGTGGAAAATTCCTTTCTAGGGTACAAGCCAACTACACTTTTCCCTCTGCCAGAGTTAATACAAACTCTAAACTCTCTCCCCCATTTCTGCTGGAATGAGGGACAAGACAGGGCTGCCCCCTCTCTCCCCTCCTGTTTGTTCTGGCAGTGGAACCCCCAGCCAGTGCTATAAGAAGCCACCCTGTTATTACTGGCTTAACAGTGGGGAGCTCAACATACACAACCCTTATGTACGCTGATGACCTTCTCCTTCCTCTGGTAGATGCCCACTGCTGCATACCTCCCTTGCTCCACCTCCTAGACACTTTCTTTACATACTCAGGCCTAAAACTGAATCAAACTAAGACTGAGTTACTTCTCCTGAATGACCATTGTACCCAGCAGATGGCAGAGTCAGCTGGCCTCCTCTGGGCCCCTAAAGGAATCACCTACCTGGGAATTCTCCTTACTCCATCACTTGATACACTCTGGCATGCTAACATACAACCTCTTCTCTCCTCTATCAAGACAGAATTCGATAGATGGAAACTCCTTAAACTTACCCTGGCAGGGAAAATTGCAGCTATAAAAATGGTCTCATCCACCAAGCTCTTTTATCTTCTAATGCACATACCCATCCCCCTCCCCAAGCAATGGCACATGGCCATCGATAGACTATTTGGGGGCTTCATTTGGGAGGGCTCCAAGCCCAGGTTTAGCCGATCTAAACTTAAAGCCCACTGGGAACATGGGGGCTGGAATCTCCCCTGGATCGAAGGATACCATCAGGCTTTCCTCCTAGCCCAAACTGTAAAATGGATGTATCCCCCCTCGTCCTTTTCCCCACAATGGATTCAAATTGAGCTAGACATCACAGTGACCATACACCCCTCTTCACTTCTTTTCTCAAGTAATCACACCAAAACCAAACCTCCCAACAGCCTTAACCTGGGTCACACCTCACCTACAGTAGAGGTGTCTAGAACTAACTGTTTGCCACACATGTAAAGATGGAGATGGACCCTCTCCCGCCATCCCACACTCCTCTCTGGCAAAATCCCTCCATTACTATAGGAAGGCACTGGGTATGTTGGAAACACTGGGCTGATCTGGGCATTTACAAAATGGGAGACCTAGTGGACCAGAATCTCAAGGTCCTTTACATGTTTCAATCCCTCCGGCAGTTATGGGGTATTCCCCCGTCAGAGTTCTGGAGAGACCTCCAACTCAGAGATGCACTCTGCCATTCTCGGAACCCATCCTCACCACAATGCACTCCGTCAGACCTGCATACATGGATACAACAACCTAAGGGCCTCGCAGGGTGCATTTATGCCAAGCTCAGAGATACTCTCCCTTCTCAATCTGAGGAAGCGAAGCATAAATGGGAAAAAATGCTACAACACCCTATTTCATCTACGGCCTGAGAACAAGCCTGGAGAGACACACACACCTGGTTGAGGGATGCTAGATCAAGGCTAATCCAGAACAAAACTGCTCATTTATGGTATAATACCCCCTGTGGTTCTTACTAAAGCCAAACTTCTGGAATCAGATAACTGCTGGAGATGTCAAGGGACAAGAGGAGACCTACTACACACATTATGGTCATGTTCACAGATTCAGCCCCTATGGAAAGAAATACAATGTCTAGTATCCACAGTGCTATGCCAGCAGATTCCTCTTAGTCCCCTCTTCTACCTCCTTGGAATCTGCAGTGACCTCCAAGAGCTGCCCCCTCCCGAGTGCAGATGGCTTGCCCTACTGACCCTCCAAACCAAGAGAGCTTTGCTCTGATAAATGGAGATCCTCACTGGTCCCCACATTGACAGAGGTTGTGGCATCTGTTTCAGCCCTTGCCAAGCTAGACAGACTTTCACACCTCCAGAGATATCAACTCTCCACATTCAGACTTTGCTGGGCCCCTTATCTAAGCTATGTTAACCCCCAGACAGGCACAGGCTGAATAACCTTCTACCCTGCTGCACACAGTCAGGTTACAATCTTCCCACTCTGAGTGAGGTTCTTGGTCCTCACAGGGTAGTCACGGACAATTAATAGGACAAAAGGTGATTCTTAGTAGTTCCCGTAATTCATCTCCTTGTCATGGACCCCAGTACCTAGGTTCAATATAGGACATATCTTCTTCTTTCAGGTATACATAGCTACTGTTTTTCTGAAAATATCTGTTTATGCTCTTAATTTTGTTTTTGTAATATATATGTTACTCAAGTCAGACACTAGACTCTTTAGGATACATATGTTTATGTTCTAGATTAAGTCCAGACCTTGCAGAACATATACACACTAACAGCTCAGCTCTTTTCCCTAAGACTTGAAGAGGGATTTGACTTGACTAAAATAAGAAGATATGTCCAGTGTGCTTATGTCCAGCAATGTCTAGTTGAGAGAAGTTTTTCCCTGGTGAGTACAATAATGTGGCATTTACCTTGCTGAATTATTGGGTTGCTTCAGTATATCCCCTCCTTCACTAACCTTTAACCCAATACTCAACTCCCCACATCCCTCCCCCACAACCTCCCTCACTGGTAGTATTGGATAGGCACTTTGCAGGACCTGTATCTTTCCTACCTGGCAGACTTTTATGTATGTATATTACCATTAGGAAACACGTGTACATATTTATCAATGCATTCTGTTGACTGTTTCATGTTCAGATTAAGTTTCCCATGTCCCTTACTCCCCCCCAACTTTTTTTTTCCCCTCCTTCCCTCCTGTCCCCCACCCCACCTTTATTGGTTTTAAATACCTGTACATTGACTGTTTACATGAGGGCTTCGGCCTCAAGTTTTATGTTTAGTCAACTCTCTTTTGGAAAACAAAAATGTTACAACAAAAGATCCATGTCTGCCCCAGGTGACTGGGCCAGGACATCAGTGGCACTGCCAACCAGATGGGGAAGGGAACATCCCCCTCTCAGAGAGGGTGGCAGCTCCCTTTGTCTTACTCCATTTTCCTAGATGCATCTAAGAATCTCAAACCAGGAGCTCCAAGCTTTTTTTTTTTACTATTTGTTTACCGAGGATAGCCCAGCTGAGATATACCATCTTGTTTCCTGTGGGCTCTTGCTTTTACCTATTTCCACAGTTGGATGGACTGGGGCACTTAAAGGTTAAGTGACTTGCTCAAGGTCAGTCACACCATGAGTAATGGTCATTAGTGAGATTTGAACATGGGATCCTCTGGTTATCAATCCGGTGTGCTAACCACTAGACTGTACTACGCTGTCTCATTGGTACCCACACATTTCATGTGCCAAAAGGTGAGCCTGAGCATGAACCGAGCCATAACATGGCTCCACAACCTAAGGTGGGTGACACTTTCATTATCTAAATACATTATAAGACACTGTTTAACATTCTTCTCTCATTTAATTTAATCAGATTGCAGTATGTAAATGAGCCATTGTACATATAATCAATAGTACACAGCAAGGCATGCATTGAGTTAAATCATTGCATATTCCAGGTTTATTGTAGGGCATGAGGCCACACGCTGAACATCTTCAACCATCTCGGAAATAAACTGATTTAGCACAATGCATGCCTTGAAGTGTGTTACTGTGCTTATAAATTCTTTTTACTCTTTGGTACAAGGTAAGGCCCACTAGGCACAAGTGCCTGTTTTCAGGGGCGACTGGGAGCACTGGGGGGTTAAGTGACTTGCTCAGAGTCACACAGTATACAAGTAGAGGTTGTGGGAATCAAACCCAGGTCTGCTGGGTGTACCAAGCTCATTCACAGCTTGTTACTCTAACCTCTAGTTATTTTGTACAGAAAAATAGTTCTATTTAAAATTTCTTTTTAAAGTAGTTCCTTTAAACTTTTCTTTTCTCATCCTGTCCCCAACCAGATCTGTTTTTTCTTGCATCCTCCCCCCACATACACTGTTGTTAATGTGTTTGAAACTATCCCCAGTTAACTGTGTTTGAAACTATCCTCTTTTAAGTTGCCATTTCATGCTGCTGCATTTTGTGCTGCTAGCCCCCTTGGGGCATTAAACAAATGGCCATCTTAAGCTGAAGGTGTGTTGTTCCCACTTGCAGGCAGCAGTGGAGTGGCCTTCTCAGTAGCCATCTCATCTGCAGGCACCAGTGGAGTGTCATTTTGGCAAGCTGTCTCACCTGTAGGCAGTAACGGAGAGGACTGTTTGCCAGCCATTTAAGATTAAGCCAGTGCAGTGGCGTTCTCATCTGTGTAGGTAGAAGTACAGCCGTGTTCTTGTCCATAACTCTGCCCAAATCTCTACCAGAGCTGGATAACAGAGCTAGGCTGTAGCATGATCTCTGTGTAGGCTCAAGTCTAGTGGTAGCGGGTAATATAATGGATGTACTGGAGTTCGTGTTAGAGCACACCTGTAGTAACAGGTAGTAGATGATAGCAGACAAACCACAGCTGCACCTCAGAGATCGATATGGAGCAGCAGACAGCTGTAGTAATTAAGCAATACTGAACAATGGGGGTTACATTAATGTTCTAGTTAATCACCCCTTGGGGGTGTAATGTGGCATGAGGCACAGCCGAGTGCCATATTGCCCCAGGGGGTAATTAACTTGAACATTAATGCAACACCCCGGAGTTCATTATTGCTATTATGAAAAAAAAAAAGAAAAAGAAACAGTGTTTAAAGTGTTTCTGTTATCATTTATTCAAATCAAAAGTAAGATATTTAGTAAAATAGTCCTTCCGCCATCTTTAGAATGCTTTTTCGAACTTTGGTGTTCTCTCATGTTTGTGAGGGATTGTAAATACTGTTCAACATGTTTAAAAATAGGTCATGCTGTATAGGGTTACTCGTTTTCAAATCATACTGTGCCTCTGTTTTGTTTCATGACATGAACTAACCTGCCCTGAGCTGCTGACAGATTTTCTGACAGTTTCACTAACAGAAAATTGCAGAACAGTATTAAAATTAAATAAACTGTGTTTGAGACAGAAACGCGTTTGTCTGCATGTGTTCGTTGTTGCTGTGGCAGTGCTGTTCTGAGCAGCGTTGTGTAAGTGGGCTGCAATTGCAGCCAGTCACTCAGTGAAAGTGCCTTCAGGCAGTTGCAACTCCCAGCCCATACAGAGCTTAGGCTGTAGCCTACTCCAGGCAGGTGGGAGACGAAGAACAATAGGAGCCAGCGGGAGGTGAAGAAGGCAACAGTGGATGCCCCCCCTTCTCAAACCAATATTCCGGCAACAGAATTGAGCATCCCCAGAAGGGGCTTGGAGCAACAAGAGGAGGTCAGCCCTCCCAGCATGGAGTGGAGAGGTGTTAAGAGACGTTAGTAGTGAGTAGTGAGTAGTCCATGGCTATAGTAGAGAGTTGGGGAGGTCTGGAGGAAGAGAATAGAGAGGACAGCAGCAGTAAGTAGTGCAGCTTTAGAAACACAGCCGGAGTTCTGACAGAGTCTGGATGCTTTTTTAAACAAGTTTATATTTTTTCAGTTTAGCTACTATGAACAGCTGATGCAGCCATCAAGAGTTACAGATTGCGATCGGGTTAATTAAATGGTGGCTAAGAATTCCTCGTTATAACATTAATTCAAACTGTGGCTCTACTTTCAAAATATTCATGTGCAAGTGAAGCTGCTGTACATGCTTATTAATAAAAGATTAACGTAGTGCTGCTGGAATCCCAGCAGCCAATCAAATAATAGCCAGTTTGATGTCCTTTTTATAATAATAATTTAGCACGTGTTTGGAGACTACTGGCAGGGTTATACAGTGAGGCAGTGGAACATTGAGAGCCATGGAGTCAGTGGACCTTGTGATAGTGTGACCCATGAGAAATGGCTGCCAACATATTTTTCCACATTAAAGTGGTGTAAGGATCTCATCTTGGTAAAATGGTAGAATGATATCATCATCGTGCATTCAACTGTATTGACAAATGGTAATGTGGTGGCTTTCAGCCTATGGTAAAACTGTATTTTTATTATCCATTTCATAAATCATTAGCACCCATTAGGGTGTGTTGTTATGTTGAATCGATCTAAGCTCCATGGGTGATGAGGCACAAGATGTTAAAACCAAGTGCCTTTGCAGCCTTGGAAAGTCATTCTATTTTTATTTCACTCCCTGGAGTGTGTTATGCACTTTAAAAATGAATTAATGCTGTTTGGTGTATTAAAAATGAAAAAGATTAACTATTTTATTAAATATAAAATAATGTTTAAAATTGGGAAATCATTGGTAAACAGGATTAAGTAGTCCCTGTTTCTCTGTATATAGGCAGCAGGTGGTGCTATGTAGGTTTTTTTTTTTTTTTACTCTTTTCCTTTTTTCCTTTTGTTGCTTGGCTTATGTTTGTAGGTCAGCAATTTGTTGTAAAAAGAGATGAGGAACAGAGAATGTTTATGAAGATGTAATTATTTATAGCTGCAGCTGTTTGTGTTGTAGTCACTGACACTGTAATGTGAGTTACCTCTGTTTGGATGGATAGATAGATAGATGGATGGATGGTATGATGGGGTAAAGCTATTAGCACTATGTAACAGTCTCACAGAACAAACATTCTCTACTCATAGCTATGATAACCAGATGGAGGGGCTAATAAAGTTGATGCCAAAGTGGGTAGAAGTAGTGCTGAATTATGTGTTTTCATTGAGTGACCATTGAACCTGAGCTCATTTACATGGCAAATCAAATGCATTGTGAGACAAAAAGGAACGCACCCAAAGCAAAAGGAACTACCAGGATGTTGTATGACAATCTCTTCTGCAGTCAGCATGTAGAATGTGCATGTTGGAACTGCGAGTAAATGTTTGTCACTCTATGGCACTGTTTTTAAAATAAACCAGCTAATAGGGATTGTGATACAGCTTTCTGGTACTCAATCTCCTTTGCTTTGGGTGCAGTACTTTTTGTCTTACAATTCCATTTCTTGTATACACAACTTAGCCATTCCCAGTATGCCCCTGCTCCACACGTGTGTCTTTTTGCTTTTAAATCCTGTGCATGAAGTTTCAAGAAGCCTCACAAGACTTCCGGTGATGTCAGTGAGCTAATGGCTGCTTAGCCCAACAGCTCCTGCTCCCCAACGACAGAAATCCATTTGCATTGCCGACTAAATGATGTCCTCGCCAGCAAAAATGAAGAGGAACAAACCTGGGAAGTCACAGAGCATGCCGGTGGAAAAATTAGAAGAATTACTGCAACAAGAACAGGGGATCATCATAGTAGATCAAGAGGCTCAAGACAGCCCACTGACAGCGGCGCTGCATGGAGAGGTAGCTGATGCTGACCTCATTTCCACAATCCTGCAGACAGCACATACAGTCACCAAAATCGACCAAATGCTGTCAGAGCTTTGCTCCGACATCAATAGTGTAAGCCACAAGACAGAGCAACTTGAACTGTGTGTAGCGCAAGTTTCAGAGCAAGCTGACAGGCATGATCGCCTGTTACTTAATCTGTTGGCAAGGGATAGAGAATTAACGCACCATCTCAACAACTTGGAAGGGAGAAGCAGAAGGCAAAACATCTGGGTCTATGGAGTCCCAGAGGGCTCTGAAGATAAATATAAGGACGTTATAACGTTTCTCCAAAAATTCTTAAAAGAGCTGCTCTCACTCCCTGAAGATTTTGACCTGTCCATAGACCGGGCCCATAGGTCCCTAGCCCCAAGGCCTCGCAATGCTGATACCAGGTCTCGATTGCTAATAGCCCACCTCACATTATACCAAACCAAAGAAGAGCTGCTCCGGTGGGCCTGGCAACAGGGGACCCTGCAGTTCGAGGGCCAGCAGATCTCAATCAACAATGACCACACCACCTCAGTCCAAGAACAAAAAAAGGGTCCTGTGACCAATTGTCATACAACTGCGTTCAAAAAAATGTTAAAGCTCAGATACTATTTCCAGCATGGCTTTGGGTGGCTACTGCAAAAGGCAACAGGGTTTTTCAAGATTTACTTTCTGCTGTACTGTATTTGGAGAGCTTAGGAATCAGCACCCCACCACTCCAGAAAGAAAAGTTAGAAAGGAACCTACTTGCCTCTGCATGGTCCATAGCACAAAAAGGAATCCAGAGGCCTGGAACATCACAGAAGCAGCCTTTGACTAACCTTCGTTTGGATGTCTCCAGCATGCTAAGGAAATATGGAGATCCCACAGTGGTGAATCGAAAGGCAGCCCATCTACAGGAAGATATGGATGGATCCGAAACCAAACCAGGCACACAGCCCACCCTCGTGACCTGAGGATGGACCATTGACTAATCTCCTTTTTGTCTGGGTCAACATTTAGACCAATTGACTTGGTCCCCCATCCCTAGTCTCACCCTAGTAAATATACCCTGGGACCGAGAGGTATTGGCCCAGACCATGAGCAGCTTACTCTGCTCTGGTGCATCCGAGAGGATTATGTTACTTAGTCTGCAGCATATCTGTAAGTACCTTGTCATCTCCTTGTCATAAACAGCAGATGTCCTGCACTTCCTCTCATTTCTCGGGCCTCTCGCATGTCGGGGGGGGGCGGGAAGGAAAATTAATGCAGCCGGCACCAAAGCTTTGGGAGTCCATTCAAATGCAGCTGCTGACTGTGGAGGGCAAAGCCTACTCCCCGCACTGCATGGTTCTGACTTCTTGGACCGCACCCTGGATTGGGTCTATGCGGCTGCGACGGGCCAATGACACTAAAACCTTAGGGGGCCAACAGAAACATCTGATCCTAGAGGTAAAAACGGTCGGATGCTCGCTTAACTACATCCTGTAAATCTGGGTTTCCCTGCAATGCCTGTTCTCCCCGGGATAGCTCACAAAGCATACCAGCACTAGATTCATCTCTAAAAATCCTTTTAAACAGTTGCGGGACTCTGGTCGGGATGGGGGGGCGCTCAACTGGTGGAGTCATGCTGGCTTCTGAGGGAAATAAAAAAGGGGAAAGGAGGTTCTACCTTGCTCACATCGGCTTCGTTCGTTGTTGCCTCTCTTACCATTAAGACTACCATAAGATTTTGGGAAACCTGGGCTGAAAGGGACTTAGGGCACTATACTTATGATATGCAAACATCGATTTAAAGATTGCCTCCAACAGACTATTCAGAATCAGAACATTTATGGATATCTAGATATTTTAATTTCAGTACTGATGTAATGAGGTGATGACACTCAATTTCTTAAGTAGGCTGCCGTTTTTTTGGGGGGAGGGCATGTTGATACCATCATCCTAAATGCTTGCTGACATTAAACGGTTTGACCCGTATCAAGACTTTACTTGAGGGTCTTTACGGTGGCTCATTCTTGTTTTTGGGCACCCTACTTCTACACGCAGATGTGTACACTTTTCAGCTGGGTTGCAGTCCCCAGCTTAGCCTTGGAAGTCAAACTACTATTCTTGGAGTGAGGAGGCCCGGGGTCCCACAACCCCCGGAGCTCCCCTCAACCCACTTACTCTGGGCCCCAGTGCTGTTTGGGACACAGCATAGAGTTCAGGTCCCAAGTTGGTTTGGTTCTACCTAAACACTGTCTATTGGTTGATGTTATTTGTTCTGGTTGTTTATGGGTACTCAGTTGGAAAAATGAATCTGGGTTGTCAGCCATGGTACAATTGCAACACCTCACTTTACATGTCAGAGGGTTTAATCTTACTGTCTCCCAATGATTAATCAAAACACAAAGATAATTTATTTTAATATGAAAGGGTGTAATAATCCTATCAAGAGGAAACAAATTCAGAAATACCTAGCAACACAGAAAGGGGATGTGAATTTTTTACAGTAGACACATCTGTCCCCTACGGAGGTTCTAAAACTGAAGTCCAGGGTTTAGCCCCAAATATTTAATTCCTCCCTCCCCTTCAGTAGAAAGAGGGGAGTGGCTATTCTCTCAGTCACTTCATTTCCATTTGAGCAGGATGAGGTGGTAGAGGATCTGGGTGCGAGATATATCCTGGTAAAAGGCAAAGTGCAGGACACCCAGGTTACCCTAGTGAGTGTGTATGCTCCTCCTGGCTCACCTATTTCATTCTACTCATCCCTTGCCCAACTCATCGCTGAAAAAACAAAGGGCATTTTAATAATGGGAGGGGACTGGAACCTGGTATTTGACAGAAAACTAGATACCACTTCACAAATCCCTACCCCAGAAATCCGGACAGCTCGCTCCCTCAGAAGGATCTTTGAACAACTGGGTCTGTTGGATATCTAGTGGGAGCAATAACCTAAGGCTAGGGATTACACATATTACTCCCCTAGATTTAAAATGTTCTCCCGACTAGATACATTTGTTACACTCACCAGGGACCTTCACAGCTTCACCTCTATGCGGATGGGAACTTCTACATTATCAGATCACAATCCCATCTTCCTGGAGGTGGACCTATGCATACCCAAAAGGAACACACATTGGAGGCTGAACACCTCGTTGCTCAGAGATAAGAAAAGTGGTGGATGAAATTAAGCAAAATATTAAACAATATAACTGAAAATTCAGCAAAAGAAATAACTCCACAAATCCTGTAGGATACCATTAAAGCTACCACTAGGGGTAAACTTATTTCAGTAGCATCCCACAAGAAAATATTGTCCAGGCAAAAGCAGCAGGAACTCCTTTCCAAAATCAGAGAGATGGAGGGGGCTCAGAAAATCAGATGGAAGGGGCATAGGGACTTGGAACTGAAAGAGCACAGGAGAGAACTTCAGAAACTACAAAAAGAGGAAATTGACAAGACCCTGTTCAATCTCAAACAAAGATATTATGAAAGAGGCCCAAGGGGAACCAGACTCCTGGCCTATCGCCTGAGGCAATATGCAGCCAGGGCTACCATTACTAAAATAATCTCCCCTACTACTGGACTTTCAGTTACTAAAAATAGTTAAATTGCTGAAGCCTTTGTTAATTACTACTCAGAATTATACAGGCCCCAGCCCAAATTGACTCCTGAAGAAAAAATAAAATACCTCCAATCCCTGCCCCTCCCTACCCTTACAAAGGAAGACGCCCAAGCACTAATTAAACCAATATCACAATTAGAGATCCTAAACACCATCAAAAACTTGAAAACAGGCAAATGTCCTGGCCCAGATGGTTTTAGTGCAGAATTCTATAAAGCTTTTAAGGTAGAGACCGTGCCCCTACTTTCAGAGGTCTTCTCAGGCATTTGGAAGGACGGAAACCCGGTTCCGCCCTCATGGCAAGATGCTACCATCTCCGTTCTGTGCAAAGAAAACAAAGACCCCACCAGTTGTGAGTCCTACCACCCCATCTCCCTGCTTAATTCGGACTACAAAATCTTCACCTCCATTATAGCCTCCAGACTAAACTCTTTCCTACTGAACCTGATCAATATGGATCAGACCAGATAGTGTCCATTCTGCCATAAATGTAATTGGCTCCATTCATCGCACCCATACCCCGGCTTGCCTGATGAGCCTGGATGCTGAGAAGGCCTTTGATAAGGTCTCCTGGGTTTTCCTTTTCTTAGTATTACAACATATGGGGTTTCTTCAAGCCTTTATTGACACCATCAAAACACTCTACTCAGGTCTGCAGGCTTATGTCAGAGTGAATGGGGGAATTTCGGATAGATTTAGATTGGGCAGGGGCACTTGTAAAGGATGCCCACTGTCTCCTCTTTTGTTTGCTTTATACATTGAACCTCTTGTGAAAGCTATACAGAAAGCGGAGAACATCTTTGGGATTGAGGTAGGGGGACTGTATAGGAAAATATCGTTATATGCAGATGATGTCCTGCTCTGCCTTTCCCAACCAGTGGAGTCAATCCCCCGGGTGTGGACAGTACTGGAGGAATTTGGAGAGCATTCATGATACTCCCTGAATAGATCTAAGACAGAGATCCTCAGCTTCTACTATACTCCCTCACAATCAATAAAAGACCTCCTTCCCCTGGACTGGTCGGCAGAGAGGATGAGATACTTGGGCACCTCCATCACGAAATACACCGCCCAGCTATCTAAAGCAAATTTTATCCCACTAGTAAATCAGATGAAAAAAGATTTTGAACGATGTTCACTTATGAACCTCCCCATGTACACCAGAATTCAATCAATTACTATGACTATACTTCCAAGATTTTTATATCTATTCCAATGCTTACCCACCTTTATACATAAGTCATATTTTCAGAATTGGCACAAACTAATTTTGAAATTCATTTGGAACAACAAAAGGCCCAGAATAAACCTTTGAATTTGGCAAACTCACAGAAACAAAGGAGGAAGGTCCCTCCCAAATCTTGAGGACTATTATCTAGCTGCACAAATAAAGGTAGCCCTCTTATGATCGACCCCAACCTACTCTTCTGGTTGGAAGGAGATAGAGAGGGGAGAGGAGGAAGAGAGGGGCCCACCTTTGGGGACTAGAATCATGTTCTCCCCTGGCACCCATACTGTACAACTGCTCACTTTCTTCACAGCCAGGGATACATTGAGGGCATCCTATAGGGCCTGGCAAAAGTATAAACTTAAAACCTCACTCTGGCCACTGTTCAGACTGGCCTGGAATCCTCACTTTTCCCCAGCAAGGTGAGACCATACTTTCTGGACCTGGGACAAGTCTGGCCTGTCACATCTGGGTCAATATCTCCAAGGGGACACAGTGCTAGACTTTGTAACACTCAAAACTACATATGGTCTGAGAAATTCAGACCACTTTAGATACTTCCAGGTCTGAACACATATTAATAAGTTGCAAAGGGCAGACCAGGACTCGGGGAGGGCTGCACCACTACTTGAAACCCTTCAGTCTGTAACAGCAGAACAAACCCAAGGAGATTTGATTTCGGTGATTTATGAAGCACTAGCAGAACTGAGAACTGATTCCCTGGCAAAAATTAAAACCAACTTGGGGGGGGGGGGTGGCAGACCCTGCTGAGATCAGCTGGGGTTATGTGTTTCAGGTTGTCTCAAAAACAACTCACTTTCCATACTGGCAGGAATTTGGCTGGAGGATCAGGGTGCATTACTTCCTCACTCCTTCAGTCTTAAATAAAAGAAACCCTATAAGACAGCTAGGATGCTGGAGAATGTGTGGGGATGAAGTGGCAAATCACCTACATATCTTTTGGGCTTGCTCAGTGATTAAGACATTTTGGAAGTATATAATCTTAGCTTTGAAAGACCTCTTCAGGATAGATCCTCCTTTGGATTGGCAGAATGTTATCTTGGGTAGACCCCCCCCCCCCGTCATTAAGAGTGTGGACTCACTGTATCTCTGGGCCATCCTATTGACAGTGACCCACAAAGCAATAACTCACTCCTGGATGAAGGTAGATTCACCCACAATCTGAACTTAGATTCGGGTGACACAAGAAATCTCTGCACTAGAGGAACTGTCTTTCAAAATCAATCAAAAAATCCCACATCTATGTATGTACAGTAGATGGACGAGATGACAGGTTTGGCTAGACACACATCCGGACCTGGACCCCCCCGTGCTTAGGGGGCCATCTCCTAGCTGGGCTGCCCATCTCTTGTGGGGGGGTGGGTGATATACAGGGGTGGTATACCTAATAATTGAAAAAGCACCTGTTTATAGATTTAGGAGTAGCTTCTGATGTTGTGTATTGTATAGAATGCTTTTATGCTAGAACTGGAGCTGCAAAATCTAAGAATTTATAATATTTTATAACTTTATAAGACGTGAGGATGAAATTGACTGTACCTACTGTAGAACTTTGATACTTGTTTTTGTACCCAAAATGATGTTAATAAACATGAATTAAAAAAAAAGAAGCCTCACAATAGGTAGAAAGTTATAGGTTGTGCATCTTATGTATTACTGACTTAGAGCTTGATCCACAAAGGAATCAACAGCCATAGAGGGGTGCCTACATGGACCTTGGATGTGCAGAGGTCCCACTCTGCATATAAAGAGACCTCTGCACATCCCTAGACCTGACTGTACACCCCTTCTGCACTCAATCCCCAGCTGTGCACACTGCTACTCACCTGGCTTGGTCAGGGGTAGACAAAGGGGCATGCCTGTGCCCAATTCCATTGACTTGAATTAATGCCATGTAGGACCTGTCATGGGGGCAGAGGCTGTGCAGCCTGAGGGACTGCCACAGTGCCTAATTACCCCATCCTTTCTGACAGCAGGAAACTCTCTGGGGTTAAACTGGCCCTGTTATCACCAGCCCCCAGCCCTCTGTGTAGGCTGGAAGGGCTATGTGGTCCACAGCACCAGTTGAACACACTGGCATATATTGTTGCAGTCCCAATGGGATATGGCAGTCCATGGAGAACTGACATGGACTGCCATATCCTGTGGTCCCCTGCTCCATGCAGAGTGGAGATCCACTGCAGTGCTGATCCAGTATGCTTTATATTAGGGGCCAGGCAATCCTTACATCTAAATATATTATTGATGGACAAAATTCACATCTGTGGTATTACAGAAACCTGGCTGAGACAGGATGACTGGCTGGACAAGATGAAGGGTTAAGATTTCTTTCATAATGCTCAGTTTGATAGAACTGGGGGAGGAATAGGGCTCTACATTGCAATGCATTTGAAAGCCCATGTTATAGATCCAAACGGCATTGACTTTGCTAGTGTTGAACAACTATGCGTCAAATTAAATATTCAAAATAATCCCATTAGCCTGGGATTACGCTATAGATCCCCTAGTTTAGTGGAACCTGAGAACATGAAATTTATGAATATGCTAGAGGCCATGAATATGCAGGGTAATACCATTTTGATGGGAGATTTTAACTTCCCTAACATCTGTTGGGAAACCTTAAGTGGAAAGAATCCGGTGGAGAATCTTTTTTTGGACATATGTCTGAAACACGGGTTAGAACAGCTAGTGACAGGAAACACAAGGGGAGATCATATTTTGGACCTAATATTGAGCAATGTGGAGGGTGCCATTAAAAAAGTAGAAGTCCAACAGCCATTGGGAACAAGTGCCCACAATATGGTCAAATGTTTTACCATTCTGGAAAAACGGAATTATGTTGGTAAAACAAAAATAAAAAATTATGCAAAGGCTGATTATGCTAAAATTAAACAGGCCCTGTCTGCCATTGCTTGGAGGAGGGAACTGGAGAACTTAACCCTAGAAGAAACCTAGACAAAGATAAATTCAGTTTTATAGACCTGCATTGGAAACTATGTTCCCGAGAGAATAAAATACAATAACAAGGGTAGGATACCGAGCTGGTTCAGTAAGCATATTCATAACTTAGTTAACAGAAAGGGTAAGACCTATAATAAATATAAGAAAAACTCCCCTCAGGAAGGGCTGGAGAAATATAAGAAGGCTGCAAATCAATGCAAAAAAGGCTATCAGAAGGGATAAAGCTAAAGCCAAACTGGGGTTGGCAACTAACAAAAAAGATAGTTGTAAACATTTCCACAGCTATATTGGTAGTGTAAGGAAAACACAGACTCAGATAGCCAATTTGAAGGTTGGGGATTCTGTGATGGATAAGGAAGAAGATATAGCCAACACCTTTAAAAATTATTCTACGAGTGTATACCAAGTGCAGGAAACAGATGCCCCTACTTTAAACAAAGAAATAACAGATCCTATCATGCTGCTGGAAATAACTGTTGAGCAGGTTTACACCAAGCTGACGAATTTAAATAAATATAAATCTGGTGGACCAGATGGAATCTACCCTGTGTTTCCGATAAAAGTAGCTGAGGAACTGGTAGAGCCATTGGCCATCCTCTTCAATAAATCCTTAAGGAATGGTAGTGTTTTGGAGGCATGGAAGGTGACACATATAACACCTATACACAAATCTGGGTACAGGGTAAATGTTGAGAATTATCGACCTATTAGTATTACTTCAGTCACTGTAAAATTTATGGAAGGCTTTATAAAACAGTTCTTAGAAGTCAACATAAAGCAGTTAGCATCTGTAGATATTTCACAACGTGGCTTTACATCAGGTAAACCGTGCATCATTAATCTGATGAATTTGTTTGAGCCGGTGAGTCTTGCCTTGGATCAAGGTTTCCCTGTGGATGTGATATACCTAGATTACACCAAGACTTTCAATACCATCTCCCACGGGACCCTGTTAAAGGTCTTACAGGACTATGGTATAAACACCCACCTCCTTGCATGGATAACCTCATGGCTTTTCGTTAGACAACAAAGAGTACAAATAAGGGGGTATCTGTCGCACTAGGGCAGGGTTAAGAGTGGAGTACCCCAGGAGTCAATACTGGGGCCCCTGCTATTTAATATCTTGGTCTCCACTATGCAGGTGTCTGAAGGGGTATGGATCTGCAAGTATGCAGATGATACTAAAATATAGGCAATAGTTAATGATGATAACTCAGTTCAAAACCTTCAGACCCAATTATTTAATTTGGAAAAATGGGTAACTGAGCACAAATTAAAGTTCAATGAAAGTAAATGCAAGGTGATGCATTTTGGGGTGAATAACAAACTAGCTCAATACAGCTTGAATAATAAACTAATTTCCAGCACAGACAAAGAAAAAGATCCGGGAATAGTAATACGTAGAGTAACACCCTAAACTTCGAGAACCATAACATAAAGGCAGTAAAGAGAAGTAATAGAATAATAGGAAATATCCTCAGGAACATTAAAAGTAGGAGGAATGAGGTTCTGGTAACCCTGTGTAAGACATTGGTCAGACCGATACTCGATTACAGGGCCCCTTTTAGTACCTTCCAAACAGCTAGAACAGTTAAAAGGATAGAGCAGGTACAGAGGTGGTTCTCAAAAAAAGCTAGGAGAGTACAGTACATGCCCTAAGCTATCACAATAGATTATGATATTTAGAGCTGTACACCATGACCTACCATAGGACAAGAGGTGACCTCTGTTATGTCTACAAAGCTCTAAAGGATGGAATAATTTGGGAATCTGCCAGACTGTGTTGGAAAGAAAAGACACAAATAGTAACCAGGTCTCACCCCTGGCAGTTACATGGAGAGAGGTACAATGCTACTAAAAGAGAGAGATGGTTTAATCAACAGGTGGTGAACATATGGAGCGCACTCTCCTTAGAGGTGGTGAGTGCTGGTAGCCAGACTACTTTTAAAAGAGTGCTTGATGCAAATATGGGAGAAAGGAAATGGGACTCTTGACCACTAATCAGTGGCAGGTCCTTATCATAGGATCATAGGAAGTGTACGAATTCGGTAGGCAGGCTTGCCTTTTATGAATTTGTCACCACCATTTATGGTGGAAATCAAATTTTTTATCACCCAAGTGTGTCCAATCATTTCTTAAAAACATTAATTGTTTCACTCTCCATTACAGCTTTTGATAAAGCATTCCATGTAGTTATAATTCTTTGGGAGTACCATTGGCTTCTTTTATTGGTTTTATTATGACCTCCTTTTAATTTCATATGCGTTCTGGTAATTTTGTTCCAGTTATTTTTAATTAGACTAATGGTTTCCAGAATTGATTCGTCTTTTATTGCTTTATATGTTAAGCATAAATCTCCCCTTACTCTCTTATATTGCATAGAGTACAGGCCCAGTTTTTTCTAAATCTTGTACCATAGTCCAACCTACTCACAGTAAAAATTATTTTAGTAGCTTTTCATTGTACACTCTCTATTCATTTTTTTCCTCTAACCAGTTTCAGGGCACACATGAGCTCTAGTAGCTAACTAGACCTGAAAACGTTACCTATGTACCTAAATAGGCAGCCAGTTTTTGGGCCCTGTTTACCTAATAAGCTCTCTGTATGGGTTGAACAATTAAGCAATAATGACCAAGAAGCTAGTCAGTTCTGAGGGATTAATGACTGATTGGGTGATTGGGTGGCCTAAGGCATAGTCGAATGCCACCTCCGGTCACCTCCCTCCAGCCAGTCATTAATCCAAGGGAATTATCATCTTCAGTGTGTTATTGCAATTATAAGTCTAATCACAATAACAACTTTGCTTTTTACCATTTTTTTTACTAACTTTTAGGTTTTGAGCAGAATTGGCAAGAGTAGTGTGACATGACTACATTTTACTTTTAAGGTGTTGTGTGCCGTACTGCATCAGCTGGCAGTTGGATCAGTTCTTTCTAGGACAATAATGACTGATCCAGTCACCAAGCAGAAGCCTTGCAAGGCTCATGAATGTTTAAATAGACTTACAATTTACAGTAATTGGGTATCAAGCCATTGTCTGAGATATTTATATTTCGTGACCAATTGGAGGGAGACGTTGCCTGAAGATTTTATGTTTAGGAATGCAGTCGATAAGGCCAAATTATGTTGTGATGCAAAAATCATAGCCCCCCCCCCATATACAAAGAGTTAGCTGCACTAAAACAAGAGAAAGGCAAGCCAATGGGTCAGGGTCTGTATTCAAAGGTCTCCAGTGCACAGCACTGACCAGACAGCATGACCACACAGAATATACCACTGCACACAAGCAAATGAGGGAGCCTCCATGCAACAGGATGCAGCGGTATAGCCAGTGGTTTTGGCAGCGCTAAACAGCATCCATCACAGTACTGTTTAATGTTGCCGAAATCCTGCCCTATTCCAGGTGCACAGTGATGCACACAGCCCCAGCCAGTTAAGTGCCAGATAGTGGACTGACAGCAGAGGTTTTCAGTTCCAGGCAATGTCACCCCCCAACCCCTGATCGTCACTTCAGGCAGCCTGTCATATTAGTACCATAGTGGTGGCTCATAGTGGCAACCCCTACCACCGATCATTGCTTCAGTTGGCATGTCATATTAGTACTCCAGTGGAGGCTCATACTGGTAACTCACCAGTCCCCATCCCCCAGTCACCACTTCTGGTGGCTTGTCATTTTTATAAACTGGTGGTGGCTCATGGGCTAACCTTCCCCCAATTATTACTTCAGGCAGCCTGCCAAATTAGTGCCCTAGTGGTCCCTCGCAGTATTGGTAACCTCCCCACCCTCAATCACTGCTGCCCCCAGTGGCTACTGACCCCCATCCTGTTCCACGCACTCAGGAGGACCCTCCTTTCCACACACACCTTGCTCCCATTCACCATAAGCATACAGTGATTGCACAGTCCCTATTCTCATCAGCTTGGTCAGCCACCATCTGACTGACATGGAGTGGTCCCACTTGTATAATTCTACTGTGTATGTGTGATTGCTCCCTGTCATTCAAATGGCAGATAGATGAGGATGTAAGAGGAGAGGCTATGCCAGTTGCCATATGATGGCATGCTTACAGTGAGTGGGGGCAAGGGTAAGGTGAGGAGGAGGATCCTGAGTGGGAGGACTTGAGGGACATCAATAGCACCATCAGCAATCAGGGTGGGGTGCTACCGCCATGAGCCACCTCCAAGGCATTGCTATAACAGGCAACCTGAAGTGGCAAATAGGGGGTGTGGGTTAGCATGATGAGCCACCTCTGAAGTTACTAATATGACATGCAACCTGAATCAATGATTGGGGTGGAGGGGCAACCAGCTCTGCACAATGCAACCACTCTGCCTGTGCGGCTGCATTGTGAAGTATGCTAATGAGCTCATAATGACCTTTGTCATCTTGCATGCCCAATGGACTCATTAGCTTATGTGGGATTAAAATGGCTCACTGGAGCCCTGGCACTGTCCTGCTTGGGATGTGTTATCTTCATTTGGCTCTTGCAGGCCATAATGTATCGAGGGTCATGTCAGAGCAGCATATGATCACCATGCACTGAGATGACAAAGTCCCATATTCAGATAGATAGTGTGCTCCAGTCAAAGTGCACTGAAAGTCTCAATATAGTTCCTGACCAGTCCATGCATTCTCTGTCATGTAGCTTTTCTGTCTGCATGGTGCTCACAGTCAGTTTTGAATATGGGGCCCATAGTGTTTGATTTGAAAACATTTAGTGTCAGTCAGTTTGTTAAACAGAAAGGCTGCACATGATGGCCCCTATGCACATAGCGGTGGAGTGGCTATGTGCCATGCATCTTGGGCGTGTAGCCACTCCACACACATTGTGACCCCTTTGCAGTATGCACAAAGGGGGTATACAGACAGTACACGCCCGATCCCCCCCCAGGGTCATGGACCGCACCACGCGGGGGTGTGCCAGCACTATGCACCATGCAAAAAGGTGCCTGTGTATAGCACCTGATAAAATGACTTAGTAACTTGTCTTTTACAATTTATTTATTTCAAACTTTTCACCAGAGAAGACATACTGAGCCCCTCTAACTCAGACAGAGGTTTCTATAAGTTGGTTCTTTCAAGATTGCTTCACTTTTCAGTTTTTTAGTCCACTCCAAATCATAACTCAGGGTTCGGTGGCATGGCTCAGACTGACTCCTAACCTAGAAGGAAAATGATGCAGAACTAAAAAATCATTACAGAATTGAAGCACTTAATATATGAGGATAAAGCACATGTACTGTGTGAGCTCATTGGAGATGAATTTAAAAGCCCCAACACAGAGGGCATAAGGAAGTGGTGCTTCCATGAAACCATTCCCCATATGTTTGTGTGGAATTAAAAATAAAGGTTTGAAGAAATTTTTACTACAATGGAGTTTGTCCTTTTGTATTATTGTTTCATGTGGAAGGAGTCATACTTTGGGATGACCCATGCTGGACTTTTATTGATTATTGCATTGGCATCCTGATCCTCCATTGCCTTGTTGCGTGACCAATGGATCCTTGTTGCAGCAGTTGTTAGAGCTCCTGTGGTATAGAAAAGAAAGCATGGCATATGAAAGTTAATATGATCCAGTACATAGTTTTCCAGCAGTAAGTTGCACAGCCCTTCAAGCTTATTACAGTTCCCCCACCATAGGTATAGCTCATATGTCAATACAATCAAGAAAACTAAAGTAATGATTATAAGACAATTACAAAGGTTAAAGGACAACAGAAGATAACCAGAAGGTGGAAAGTACAGTAAGCAAGGGTGCAATTAAGACATGCCCAACCTCCTGTCTATCAACTCCATGCTATAGCCACCAGAAGTTGGTGTGCCTGTAGCTAAGCTAGTCATGACAGCAAGTGCTAAGTCAACAGTGGGCTCTGACTATGCCATGTATATCCGGTCAAACTGCTTCAAGGACTGATCATACCCTGAGGCTAGTAACCTAGAGAGGCAATTGTTGCATGGGAACAGTTGATGGGGTACAGGATGGAATCAGTGCCAAGTGAGAGATAAGTGTGTCCCAAGGGTTTAAGGAAGAGAACAGGAGGTAGTGTAGTGAGTGGTGCGGGGCTCCTATATGGACTCTACTACACTGGCTGAACAATGAGCCCAGATTGATGGTGAGTTACAGAAAGGCTCTCCCCTAAGGGGGTGAAGGAAACATCAGAGACACACATGGATAATAAAATACCTGCTGCACTGTGGGTGATTAGAAGTCTGATCACCTGGAGTAAGCCACTTGCTGAAAGTTAGAGCAGTGGGAGTTGCACTGATTTGTAAGCAGTGACTTACAGAGCAGGGAAAATTTCAATCCCTTCTCACTAACAGGGGGTTGCGGCCCATCTCGGGGTAAGGGGTACTGGATTAGGGGTATTTGATATTTATGAGGTGCATGCAGATGGAGCAGAGGTAATTAAAGATAAACTCCTCAGATAGGCCTCTGCCAAGTGCACCCATATCAACTAGCAGAAGTGCTGCCAAACCATACACTAGTCTACAAATTGAATGGGAAAGTCGTAGGGTGTGGCTTAGAACTTACAGTCTACCCTGTGTGTATTCCTGGAATCCAATTACAGAGTAAAGGTAGGATGGACTTAATATAGATTAGCCTAGTGAGCTGAGAACGATGTAGTCACTCTTAACCTTTCCCTATGAAGAGATAACTAGCTGGTGGGGAGGCGGGTTGTGGGTCTCTTGCTCTATGGGGAGTTGCTAATTGTTATTCAGAGTAGGAACAAATCCATCCTTACACTGCTGCATCCCACTGCAGTAAAGCTAAGAGCTGCCCCCCTCCCTGCCCAGAAAGGCCCAATTGTACAGTAACAGAAAAAAGAAAAATCCATGGCACACAAAATAACTTACAATTCCAGGGTTAGGAAAAGTGCAGTTTGTTGACTCCCAGCAATCTAAAGGATACATGAGGCAAAACAAAAGGCAGCAGTCCCATCGGGAAGGGCCTGCAGATGAAGGTGCAAGGGCAGACTCTACTGAAACCATTTTCCCCAAAGGAGTCTCTTCCATGATTGCCACCCAACAAGAAAGCAGAGATACTTCTTCTGTGGGGTTGAGCAAGGCAGCTTTACAATCAATGGCCTCGGTGTAGGCTTTGTGTCCTTTTCCCTGGAGTGGGTGGAGTCCACCATCCTCCCTGTGGACTTTGTTGGGAGACTCGGATTCCCGAGAAGGCATGATGGAACTG
The DNA here is from genome assembly GCA_016271365.2 of Neoceratodus forsteri. Taxonomy (NCBI): domain Eukaryota; kingdom Metazoa; phylum Chordata; order Ceratodontiformes; family Ceratodontidae; genus Neoceratodus; species Neoceratodus forsteri. The sequence continues at coordinate 600,668,771 of CM057456.1, read as the reverse complement.
GAAGAGGAGTGATGTGAGCTGTGGCTTCTGTCTCGCTGGTAGAGTGGGGGCTGCTTAAGGGAATGGGAGCTCTCACACCCTCTGGGACTCTGTCTCTCCATCTTGAGCATGTCAGGGCTCCTGGGAAGGAGTTGAAGTGGAGCCCAGGTGAAACGATGCCTCTTGTGGTCTGGTAGTAGAGTCCAGCAACTCCATATTGGCCCCTGTTAGAGGTGCTCTGCATGTGTCCGGTCTGTTAGAGGTGCTATGCATGTGTCCGGTCTGTTAGAGGTGCTCTGCATGTGTCCAGTCCCCACCCCATATGACCACAGGTCCTCTCAGTGGTTGCCCCCTTTAATCCTCATGGTATTATTCAGAAAGTTTTGAGCCTCCGGGGGGGGGGTGTGGTGGAAGGCATGCCATTTATTAGATCAGAGAATTTTAAAAATGGTGATGCTACTGCACAGAATTTTATGGCAGGCCAAGTCCTTTTTTTATCCCAGAATAAGCTTTACATTTCTTGGCAAGCTCCTTTGAAATGTCCTGATAGATGTGAATTTTATGATCAATCCATATCAACGGGCCATTATTTCTAGCCAGTTGCAGAATTTGCACCTTGATGCTGTAGCAGAGGAAGAGAGCTATGATCAGGCATGGGGGAGAACTTCTTCCAGGACAATGGGTTAGAGAAGGGTGGTCCCTCTCGATTTCCAAGGGATGATCCCAGTAGACGTCCAACATCTGGGGTAGCATAGTTTTGAGGAAGAGAAAGAGGCTTTAGCCCATGCTGGGACTCTCACTATTCTTAATCTATTGTGACAACCTCAATTCTCTAGGTCGTCAGTCTTGAGTCAGAGTTGCTGTAGCTGGTGTTTGAGCTGGGAAAAGCCTGTCCACAAGTTCAGCCATACGAGATTCCACTTGCATGGCATATAGCTGTGTCTACTATGTGGATTTTGGCAAACTCTAGGTGCTCTTTCACAAGTTGAATGGATTTCTGCAGTTCTGGAATATCTGCTGCTAAAGTTTACAGCATTTTCTTGATGTCAGAAAGATTGGTCACATCGACCACTGTATAGGTAGGGACTGCCGTGATTGCTGCCATTTCCTGCGGTTTGGAGCAGCGATGAGCTGCTATCTCACTGATCTGGGTTTTCTGAATGTTTAGTTGGCAGTTTCAACCTGAAGCAAGTAACCTTGCAATGGTCTGACTATGATCAACTAAGTGGATGACAAAATGGTGGCTTGGTACAGTACTGGTCAGTGGATAAATACGGATTTAACAGTGGAGCTAAGACACTAAGTGGCCATCTTGCTCGGTGGCTCCCTAGCACTCCCAAAATAAAAAGTCTTAAAAAAGAAAACACTCATCATCCCCTGAGAGACAGCCAGAAAGTCAGTTATCCAATGTAATGAGGTCTTACAAGGACAACTTTAAAACAAAAGGGGTTTGGTACAGATCCCACCTAGTCACTGTCAAAACCAACACTGCCTGTGTTGCAGGGTTGTGAAATGGTTTATGGGTGAAAGGAGCATGATGGACATACACGCCATCGCAATCTGGTAGTAAGGTGATTGATCTGTATTTATTTATGTAATTTTTTTTGTCTACATTTAAAAATTGCGTTGACCTGTGCCATTTTACAGACAGTTGGACAGTGATTGTTTGACAGATATGTTGAAGATAGTTGCTAACATGTATGCAGTAATATAGAGGCAGCATATTTCAGCAACCATACTGACTTCATTATGATCAGCTGATTTGGTGGCATTTAAGGACAGCAGCTCCTTAATCATATCTGTGGCAGTAAAAAATCAAATAAAGGCTGTTGGTCTGGTAGGTTGCCCTTATGAGAAGAGGAGTGATGAAATGGTGGATTTGGTTTAGGACAGGGTTTTTAGTGGATTTGGTTTAGGATAGGTTTTTTAGTAGCATTCATAAAATATTTATTTATTAATTTATTGAAAAGTTTCACCAGGTAAGGCACACTGAACAACAAGTTGCTCCTCTCCCGGTGTGACCTGGATCTAAGGTGACAGCAATGTTTTTGTCATGCTATCCATCGTGTCAGTTCCATTTAGGGGAGGTCTGAGCCAGGGAAGCTGTTGAGTGTTTTATCAGCTTCCAGAATGTGCTGGAGTTGTCTGCTGAGATGTGAATAGATCATTTTTGAAGAAAACTGCTTTGGCCAACCAAATCTGTTTTACATAGGTTTCTAGAGTACCTTACCTAATTGAATGTATGTTTTGGAGTTTTTTTGACTGGCTTTGGTTCAGGTAGAGATTTTTAGTTTTGGGATATTACATAGAAACACAGAAACAGAGAATTTGCTGGCAGATGAGGACCGCTTGACCCACCTAGTCTGCCCATTTTTCCCTGCAGCATCACTGCAGACTCTACTTGATCTGCGGTCCATTCAGCATCCCCCTTCCTTTCCCTAAGATTCCCATATGCCTATCCCTTGCATTCTTAAACCCCACCACTGTTGTTGTCCACACCACCTCCACTGGAAGACTGTTCCAGGAATCCATCACTCTTTCTGTGAAGAAGTACTTCCTCACTTCTCTCCCAGATCTACCCCCTTCCAGCTTCTTATCATGCCCCATTGTTCTTGGGTATCTTTTTTTCTGAAAAATACTTCCCTCCTGTACCTTAGTTACCCCCATGAGGTATTTAAAAGTCTCTGTCATATCCTACATTTCCCTCCTCTCTTCCAAGGTGTACATATTTAGGTCCTTAAGTCTTTCCTCATAGGGCTTCTGATGCTAACCCCACACCATTATAGCTGCCCTCCTTTGGACCACCTCTACTCTGTGTATGTCCTTCCAGAGATGTGGTCTCCAGAACTGGACATAGTACAAAGGACAAGGAGTACCAAGAGGCATCATGAATTCTGATAAGCCTACCCTTAAGGGGTGCGTACATGTCACAGATTGCTGAGAACTCCTTAATAAAGAAGGCCCAAGCATTCTCCACTATGGAAATTAGATCTATTATCTCTCAAGTGGCTGATTTTAACTTGGTCATGAAATTTGTGTCATCAAACTGTTTGACAGCGGGACACCCAATGGCTGGATGAACAGTGCTATGCGTTCCAATGCTGGTGACCTGGTTTCGGCAGCGAGCCCAGGAAGCTGGTTGGGTGGTCTAAAGGCTGGGATGGCACTAATACGCAGCAGCTATCCCAGCTGGGAGGGATGGAATTGGTATCTACTGCACTAATGACCTCTATGGGTGGGCTGGGAAGCTTGGTTCCTCTTCAGGGGAATTCTAGTGTGTGCAAGGACTGACTGGCCAGGCCCGACATCAGGGAGGTGAGCACAAACAAAGAGAAAAAATGAACCCCACTGACAGGATGACTCCCTTGTTCATTGCATGCCTCACACCACCAACCTGGTCTGGGCTCATTTGGATGAGGTCAGTGAAGGGGTACGGAGGATGGACCTACCCCCTGTCCCAGCCACAGGTGGTAATTCATGAGGGATATAGAGCCATGCAAGTCCCAGGTATAGTGGGTGATAGGGCTTGGATGAGCAGAGGAAAGATGGGGCCTGAGGGAAGGGGGCATAAAGAAATAAAAAAATATATATTTTTTTGAAAGATCTGTATGTGATTATAGTTAGAGATCCCTGCAGTATATTCTGCAGTTTTGTCTTATAATGCAAAAGATTGCCTGATGATCATTTAAGGAGTCTGATAATTCACCCAAGTTACTGAAAAGTCAGACCTACTGACAAAGACTGAAACCAGGGTTGTAGATTTCTTTGGATGTTTGATGTTTTCTCTTGTGCTTTATGACATTTATTGCTTAAAGGAGAGCTGTGCTGAACTTGCAAAGTCATGTTGGTTAGTAGACACTATTTTTTAAATGTTGGTTCTATTTCTGTCATTGTTCCATCTTTGAAGGCTTTTTAGTTATCCCAGTGAGTGTTTCTGATCTACACTTTGGTGCTGAGTGCCATTTCAGAGCTGTACAATGTAGTTTATGTGCCTCTGTGCTACACAGTTCTATAGTAGAACATGGGTGCATTGTACCAACAATGGAAGGTCTGAGCAAGGGACATAAACTACATCACACAGTCCTAATATGGTTCTTACCTGCAGTGTGTAAATCAGAAACACCCACTAGGATAATTACAAAGCCTGTAGAGATAGAAGAGTAATAGCATTGGAACCATTAGTTACAAGTCAGCTTCTACTAGGGAAAACAGCTTACATTTTCAGTGCAGTTCTCCTTTAAGCAGTGTTAGTGGGACTCAAAACTGAATTATCAGACACAATGATGTAGTCACAACTCTCAATTTTGAGTTGTGACTGTGCCCTCCAAATTGTCTCAAAATGTTGTTTTCCTATTTTCTGACATATTGGTGCATGTGTGATAGTTTACATGCTTTATGGTCACTTGTGTTTAAAAGTGATGCATGCATCTCTTTTTTTATGCAAAGGGCACCCAAAGACAGTGATGACCGAGAAGCCAGTCATTTACAATTGGCTAAGGACTGGTTGGGGGGAATGGGTGGCACAAAGTGCAGCTGAGGGCCACCTTCCTCCAGCCGGTCGTTAATTCAAGGAAATGACCAGCTTTGAAGCTGCTATTGCAATTACAGTCTAATCAATAGCAACTTTTATTGTTGTAATTTTTTTATTATTTATGTTTAGATTTTAGCTGTGTTGCGCGAGCCAGGCATCCCACACTGCATCAGCTGGCAGCTAAAGTGGACATTTCTAAGAAGTAAATGACCGATCCAGTAGTCAATCAGTAGTCTCACTAGGCTCAGGATAATTAGACTTATAATATCAGCCTCCAGAAAAACATAAAATATAGAATTGCAGTCCAACTTGGCAGGTACAATCAAATTCGAGTTCATACTTCCTAACTGGCAAAATAAAAGCATTTATAAACGAAAAACGCTGTGCAAATAAACAGTATTAAAACTGTATAACGTGGTGGCAGCAGTGACCCACATGCCCATATAATGTTTCTTTTCGGGGGCAGAGGGTTTCATTAACTCAAAAATTCTAAGCATTTCAGCTAGCAAAAGTAACCCTCTCTAGATTCTTCTCATAAAGTGTGCCCAATATCTTGATTAATGTATTTCTCATCATTACTCCTATCAGACAACTGAATCTGACTGATACCCATTTAGGAATGCAGTCAAGGGGGTCAGAAGAAAGTTGTGAAGCAGGGAAAAACAGAGTATGAATACTATCAGTGAGAGCTTTCTTTATAATAATTTAAGAAAGCTTGCATTAATGAATCAAAACTTGCAATATTGTTTTCATAAAGTAGAGTGGCCTTTCTGTCTTTGAACAATCAGTAAGTGAAACCAGTGAAGATGGGAAGGTGGAGTTGAGTTTTTCCAATGGAGTCATATTACTTTCCTTGTGTTTTCTAATAAGCTATTGAGTAGTGAGCTTAAGTGCATGTTAATTAACTTCTTTGAAAATTCTGGTCTTAATAATAGGATGCTCTAGTTGAACAGGAAATCTATGCCCAGTATGTGTCCAATAATATTAGCAATTTTATCCTAATAGTCCCTTTGTAACAGGCAGAGAATAATCATGGGTCCCTATGCACAAAGGAAATGTGGCTATTATGTGGAGCGTATCCCTGGTGTGCAGGGCCATACACATCATATGAAGTGTGGGTGGCCAGACACTGGATGCCCTATGGGCATGATGCACCATGTGCAGGTGCTAGGTGTGCAACTGTGCAGAGTCCTGTGAAATGTAGGAAAGGGGTGTGTGTCCAAGTATGCGGCTTCACAACACATATGCACAACAGTATGGGCTGCAGTGAACAGCCACATAGTATAATGCAGAGCACATCAGGAACTGTGCCTGAAGGCTGCCATATATATATATGGCAGCCTTCAGGTGGCACAGTTCCTGATGTGCTCTTCATATATATATATATATATATAGGAGGCACCCCAGAATAAAGACAGGACACAAACAGGTGCAGGCAAAAGTTTAATACACACATGGGCATAGCATTACAGACAACTGATTAAGAAGAAGAAGAAGAATCAGCATTTATATAGCACTTTTCATACATAATGTATCCCAAAGTGCTTTACAAGCAATGTTAAACTGGTACACATCAGCACCCACACACAGCCTGAACAATTACATGAACTAGTTTTTATGGGAAGGGGAATATTGGCCAGGACACTGGGAATGTCCCCTATTCTTTGTGAAGAATGTCTTGGGTTCTTTTACTTCCACCTGGACATACACCAGGACAGCACCAGGATGGGTAGAAGGGACCTTGATTTAACATCTCATCCAAAGGATGGCACACCCCAACAGTACACCACCCATCTAATACTGCATTCGGGTGCTAGCATTTTAGGTATGAGTCCAATCCTGGCGTAGGACGAGAGCCCACGACCATCGGGTCCGGAGGCAGATGTGCTACCAACTGAGCCATGCTGACACCAGATGTAGAGAAGAACAAACAGGACATTAACAGAAAATAAAAAGGAAAAGTAAAACAATTGGTGGCTGCCAATCAACGTCCTGACAATCCATGCCCCCCGAGAGTGCTGCTCACACAGGCCAATAAATGTCTGGGCAATCCCTGGGGCTGGCAGTATAGACTAGAGGTTAGAGTAGCAAGCTGTGAATGAGCTTAGTACATCCAGCAGATCTGAGTTTGATTCCTAAAATCTCCACTTGCAGTCTGTGTGAACATGAGCAAGCCACTTAACCTCCTCAGCGCTATTGGGCCGTCCCTAAAAACAGGCCTTGTGCCTAGTGGGCCTTACCCAGTTACTAAAGAATAATAACAAAACAAACAAGTCCCAGCACAATGCCCACATGGACCAGTACATGTCCTGCACTACCCATGCTAACAGCAGGGTGGTGTTATGTCTGGTCTCAATGGCCCGCAAGTCCAGGTAACCAACTGTGCACTGTCCCACCAACTTCTTGATGGTGTCCCTTGCCACAAGCAGCTCACAGAAGATAAACAACCTTCAGGGTGGCTCTGGTTTTGGTCTCTCCTGAGGACTAAATTCTGGCTCTATTTATTATTTAATTTAATTATGCTTTAGGGTGGGAGTTTGTTTGATTTGGGATGGGGGTGAGTTTGTGGTGTGTATGTGGTGTGTGAGTGGATAGTTTTGTTTTGCAATGAGGTGGATGTCATGGATGCTTGTTTTTAAGGGTTAGATAGCCCAGTGGTACATAACTATTACTGCTTGGTCAAGGACAGTTGAGTGTCTATAATTGTAGTTCACGATGCATTGGTTTGAGTCAGGATGTGCCGGAGCCTTGGTCCTTTGTGCTTGGTGTCGGGTTGGGTCTGAAAATTGTCATATTTTGTGGCTACGATACCTTACCCGGTAAACAAAAACTAAATAAATAAATAGTGTATGCTGCTTCCCAGCTGCATGACCTGCATCCCTTTTCTGACCTCTTGGCATCGGCTGCTGCAGCAAGGAGCTGCAGGGAGGTTGCTATTACAGGGGTACGTACAGGTTGGTGGCGGCAGGGTGCAGTGGGCTAGGCGAAGGTGAGTGGTATTGGGGTGGTTAGGTGCAGAAGATGCACTAGGATTAGGCAGAGCCTAGAGAGAGGCCAGATGTGTTTGGTTTCTAGCCCCAGGGTTTCCACCAGACCGAGTGGGCAGATAGTCGAGGGGCTGGCAGCACCTACAACTCCCCTTCAGGCCATGCTGTGCAATGCCAGGTCGATGAAGAACAAGACTGCTATTATGGCAGACTTGATTTCCTCGATCGACCTGGCTTGCATTACGGAGACCTGGTTGAGTGACGACACTGGGCCAGTATTGGTGGCGGCCGTCCCCTCTGGGTATTCCGTAGGGCACTGCCCAAGGAGGGAATGCAGGAGTGAGGGTGTGGCCATCTGCTTTAGATCTAACTTGGGCCTCACTGTGCACCCAGTGGGATTGGCCAGTTCTTTTGAGCATGTGGCAGTGCATGGTGGTCTAGGTGCTGGTTGCAGGATTCTCCTCATTTACCGCCCTCTGGGGTCAGGTGGAGATCTCCTGCAGGAGGTCGCAGACTTCGTCATCGATGAGGTGTTGGAATCCCAAATTTTTAATTCTGGGGACTTCAATGCCTGGCCGATCGAACTTAATGTGGTTATGACCTCCTCCAGTTGATGTCATCACTGGACCTGACACAAGTAGTTCCTTCTGCGACCCATCACCATGGCCACATGCTTGACCTGGTGTTCTCACGGGGGGTTGAGGTAGTGAACCTCAAGACTGATCAGGTCATTTGGTCTGATCATTGTATGGTGACGTTCTTGTTTGGGGGCCCCCCTGTTGAGATGGTTAGCTGTCGCCCTTTAAGGGGATTGTCCGCAGAGGGACTGCTGGCAGTAGCTCACCTATCTAGAGTAGACGCTGCATGTGCGGTTGGCAATGGCGACGAGTTGGCTGCCTACGCACAGGTCTGTATATGACTCAGAACTTCTTACTTAGGATCCCCTTGATTTGTTGGGGATCTCAAGGGGTTGAAGATCAGGGGTCAGAAGTTGAAGTGTTGCTGGTGGAGGACTCAGTCAGAGGAAGACAAACTGGCCTTATGTGCTCACTGTCATGAGTACCAAGGGGCAATCAACCATAAGAAAGCAGAGTTCCTATCCAGGGAGATTGCCGCAGGGAAAAACAGACTACTAAGCTATTTCGGACTGTGGACAGACTTTTACATCCAGTCTGTCTACAGGCAAAAAAAGCATTTTTCAATCACTTTGTGTGAGGAGTTTGCTGTTTTTTTTCTGACAGGGTGTCTTCCATTCAGGCGCGGATCCCGTCAGTGAGGCAAGTTTTGCCTCACAGTGATTGGCCTGGGATGAGCAGAGGTGCCCCGTCAGTCAGGGATGAGTTTAAACCAGTGGAGGTGCCCGAGGTCATTGAGATGATCTCGAAGCTTAAGCACACTTATTGTGAACTGGACCCGGTGCTGACATGTTTCTTGATGAGGTACCAACATACGAATTTGCCAGCAGATAAAGGCCTTATGGTCTTTTGAGTGTGCAGCTAGCAACCCTTATACTGCAGCTGCCCCTCCCTCTTACCCTGTCCCATCCCCTTTTGAAGCAGTCCACTGTTCTACAGGATACCACTACCGCAGGCAACACGTTCCACCCAGACATCACTCTCTCCATAAAAAATTGTCTTCTCATTTCCCTCCTGAACCTTCCCTGCTCCAGTCTGAGATCGTGACCTCGAGTGTCCCTACCCCACCCCTTAACCTGAAGAGTCCCTCTGTGCCGGTCTTGTTTATTCCCTTCATGTACTTGAAGATTTCAATCATAGTACCCCTGTCTCTCCTCTCCTCTCCTCCAGTGAGTACATGTTCAATTCCCTCAGTTTGCTCACATAGAGTATGTCCCCTAGTCCCTGGATCATCTTTGTTGCCCTGCGCTGCACCCCTCCAGTAACTTAATGTTCCTCTTCAGGTATGGTTGCCGGTACTGGATGCAGTACTCCAGTTGTGGCCTAACCAGTGACCTATACAATGGCAGGATCACCTCCCCTCTTCTTGAAGATATACCCCTGGCAATACAACCCAGCATTTTGTTGGCCTTTGCAGCTGCCTTCCTGCATTGTGCTGAGTTGTTCATTGAGCCCTTTATAATCACCCCCAGATCCTTCTCCTCCTCTGTCATGGCTAGCTGAACCCCCCACCCCAGCTGGTAGCTCCTTTTTGGGTTTTTTTTGCCCCGAAATGTAATACCTTGCATTTTTTGTCATTGAACCCCAACTGCCAGGTATCCGACCAGGTCTCCAATTTTGACAGATCATCCTGCAACCCATGCTACCCTCCTAGGTCATCCACTACTGATCCAGTCTTGGTGTCATCTGCAAACAAACTGATCTTGCTCTTGATGCCCATTGAGATGTCTGATATGAACAATCCAAACAACACCGGTCCCAGCACTGAGCCCTGTGGTACTCCGCTTGTCACTGTCCTCAGATATGAGAGCTCCCCTCCCATCACCACCCTCTGCTGCCTTCCCTTTAGCCAGTTTACTACCCATCCCATCATTTTCTACTACCCAGCCTCCCATGTGGCACTGAGTCGAATGCCTTACTGAAGTTCAGAAACAGGACATCCACTGCATGGTCCTTGTCCCGCTGTCTAGTTACCCAGTCATAGTAATCTACCAGGTTGGTCTGACAGGATCTGCCCTTGAAAGACTCATGCTGCCTAACATCCTGCAGCCCATTGGTCTCCAGAAGGGACACCAGACTCTCCTTCAGGATTGTCTTCATCAGTTTTCCCACGATGGATGTGAGGCTTACCAGCCTGTAGTTTCCCGGTTCGTCTTTGGGACTGCTCTTATGGAGGGGTACAATGTGAGCCATCCTCCAGTCCTGAAGTACACTTCCTGAGATCAGGGAGGCATTGAACAGGTCTGCCAAGGGCCCCACCGGAATTTCTGCCAGCTCTCTCAGTATCCTGGGGTGAATACCATCCGGCCCTGGAGATGTGTCAAGACCATTGGCCTGGTGTTCGCTGGAATTGTACGTTGTTTAATGTCAGAGGGAATCTTTCCAGATGCCTTGAAAGAGGCTCTGGTGAGACCTCTCTTGAAGAAGTCATCTCGACCCTGACATCCTGGGGAATTACCATCCAATCTCCAACCTGCCATTTTTGGGCAAGGTTGTTGAGAAAATAATGGCTCAAAAGCTCAAAGAACACCTCACATCCTTTGATATCTAAAAGCCATGCCAGTCAGGTTTCAGGGCTAGGCATAGCACCAAAACGGAATTAGTTAGGGTGCATAATGACCTCTTTAGGTCAGTTCTATTTCTCCTTGATCTCTGATCAGCCTTTGATACCGTGGATCACATTGTGCTTCTTGATCGCCTTCAAGAGTATTGTGGACTCGCTGGTACTGTCATCAACTGGTTTAAGTCCTATCTTTCTGGCAGGGAGCAGCAGGTGGTGATGGGGAATTTCTCTTCCTCCCTGAAGCCCGTATCATGTGGAGTACCTCAGGGTTCCCCCATGATCTCCTACGTTGTCTCTCTACTTATTCCTTTTAAGTGTAACCTAAAGAAGCACCTCTTCTCCCCTTCCTTCTGCAGGCGTTCCTATCCTTAAATCTTTTCGCCCCCTCTCCCTATCTCTCTCATCCTTCCCCTCTGTTGCAGTTATGCTTTTTTGTGGTATCTTGTCCTACCTGCACCAGCACTTTCTCTCCAACAATTTGATTGGCCTTGTTTTTTGTATCATAAATTGTACACCATACCACGGTTTGTTAAAATATTGTTTTTTTCTGCACCGAATGTTCTCTGCATCATTGTTTGTACTCTGTACCATTGATTGTTAAAATGTTTGATTTCTTTTTACTGCACCTCATGCTCTTTATCATTGATTGTTATACCCTCAGATTGTCTTCCTTATCTTGTATTCTGTTACCATCATGTTATCTCTGTTTGTGATTTAAACTGGACACTTGTGAAAACGGGCATTTATGCTCACATGCCTTTCCAGTATAACAAAGGAACTGAACTAAAACTGAGGGTTTGATCTTGTCACCAATGTTATTTGCAGTATACATGCTGCCCTTAGGACAGCTTATTCAGCATTACAGTGTGGGGTTTCACTCCTATGCAAATGATACCCAGCTGTATTTGTCTTTTGCCCCATGGAACACACAACACTGTGGAAGTGATTAACAACTACCTGGCCAAGATCAATGAATGGATGTCCTCCAGGTGGTGCAACTGAACCCAGACAAGAGGAGGTACTGGTGATTGATCCAGGTCACGGGCATGATGGGAGTGCCTCCAGGGTGGGTACAAGATTGTTTCTGGAATCCGCTCCATTGATGTCTTCCCCTAGGGTGTGGGATCTTGGCATTATCCTGGATTGCAGACTGACACTTGAAGCTCAGGTATCATCTGTGGTCCAAAGTGTTTTTTTTTGTTTTTTTTTACCACTGAGAAATATCGGCAGGAATAAGCCCCTAGTTCCGCCCGAAGACCTGCCATCACTGGTGCATGCCTTTGATACTTCGAGGCATGATTACTGCAATGCTCTATACTTTGGGATCACTGAAGGGACCCTCTACTGTCTGCAGCTGGTGCAAAATGCAGCAGCTCAGTTGTTGATGGAACAGGCAAAGTTTAGTCATGTGAATCCAGTACTGCAGGCTCTGCACTGGCTGCCTTTCAGGTAGAGGATCCTCTTCAAGGTGGGCTTGATCACCTACAAGGCCCTATATGGGCTGGTCCCGGGCTATCTGGCTGATCTTCTTACACTTGCCGCCTCGGTCCATTCCCTCCGCTTCTTGATTCTGGGCCTACCGGATGTTCCCAGGGTCAGGTTCAAAACATCCGGTGACCGTGTATTAGTGTTGCTGGACCAAGCCTGTGGAGCAATTTCCAGCTGCTGTCAGGGAGGCCCCGACAGTTGAGTGATTTAAAAAGGGGCTAAAGGCTTATTTGTTTCATATGGCCTTTCCCAACGAAGATGATTGACCTGCACTAGTTACAGGAAGTTATTTTATTTATGCTGAGATTTATTTATTGTTTTATGTTCTTGCTGCTTTGCATATGTTTTATAATGTGTGTGTGTGTGTGTGTTGTATTGACCTTACCTAGTTTTAATGTAAGGCGCCCAGTGCTCCAGGGATTGGGCGCCATATAAATGAAATTGCCTTACCTTAACATTGGTGAAAACTGAGATACCCCTGCCTCATTTGCCTATGAGTTTTTATATTTCCTACCAGATTCTTGTAGTTTGTTCAGAAGTGAAGCAGTTTTAAATTTCAGATTTGTCTGAAATTTGACATACAGTGCATTTCTGAGGGCACAAGGCTTTTTTCTATATTTATCCAGCCGACGTCAGTGTCTTTTGGGTTAAACCAGATATATAACTGTTCGATCTGGGTGACATGACATTTTGTGTACAATACTTTGTCAGAGACAGTACCCTTACCTGCAATAGTACTTACAGTATGTATGTATCCTTTAAAGCTGCAGAACCCTAAAATGATGGTTCTCTGCCCATGCATGCCAAGTGTGCAAAAACGTGCAGACAGAATGTGAATAAACAGATACAGTTAAAAGCAGGGATAAATCAATATCTGTATCCTTATTATATAAGAGATAGATATAAGGGGCTTGATTTGCAAATGGGCCTATAGATTGATACAAGCTGCGACAAACAGCAGCTTGCATCGGAGCCCAGTGTGTCAGGGATGCTGCACCTGGTTTTGGTACAGGTGGGGTCCTGGGGCCAAACACCCCCCCCATTTGCTGGACCCGTTCCCACGCACCAAACTCATAGTGTATGTGTTGGGATTGATGGAAGCTACAGGCAGCCTCCCGCCTGACAGACCTTGGGACAGTGCTGTAGGCATGCGCTGACCCCCTGCCCAACAGTCACCAGGTACCAGTCCGGGCCACACCAGGTGAACCAACATATGTGTGGAAAAGAAGGGACAGGGATGGATGGGGTGTGCTAGGCACCGACAGCCCACATCATGGTAGTGGGCGCTCATACACCATTGAGCAGGTGCCCTCAGTGTCTGTGACTGAACCACACCATGGCCGTCCTGGGAGTATCCCATATGCTGCTGTACCTTGTCAGTGGTGGTGCAGCAGACCTGCACCATGCCCGCTATGGGCAGTCCTGCCACTGCAGTTTTAAGCAGCTGCAGTGGTCAGGGCCCACCACACACTCACCTGCCCAGAACCTGCCCGCTACACCCTAGTATGACATGGCAGTAGGGAGAGGATCTGTACTCTTGCCTGCTGGCAGCTACAGTTCAGCCACACCATCATGGCCCAGGCACCTGAGTAGCCGCTTGTCTCCAATAGCTGCCAGTGCTCCGGTGCATCCAGTTGCCTCTCTGTGTGCTGGCAGTCCATGCCATGTGGCTGCAACTGTGTGATCACTGCTGCCAAATGTGTCCGAGGAGTGCTTATCAAGGCTGCAGGTGGGATGGTGCCTCAGACACTTCACGGAGCCCTACAGTGCCTGTACCCTCCTGGTCCACCACACTGGTACTCCTGGGCTCTGTATCACTATACTGGGATGGGATGAGAAGGTGGTTGTAGCCACATGGGCCAGACTGCCCATAGGAACACTCATGTGTGCTGCATTACCCTGCGGTGCCATGTCATGTGGCAGTAGAGGAGGCAGAGAAATGGACATGAAGGCATACATCTCTGTCCCATGCCACAGTTCAGGTGGCAGATGAGGTGGACTGGGCCATGCTGGCAATGGGCTATACAGCACAGTCTGCCTACCAGATATGGGCACAGGTGTATCGGAGTGTGAGGGAGGGTGCCTGTGGAGGGGGAATGGAGGGGCTTGCTGACCTGTGGGGATGAGTTCAGGATACTGGCTGGCAGGGTGTGAGGGACTGTTTTGGAATAAGGGAGCCACTACTGCCCATGCCCAGGTGTGGCACCATGCCTGGTGGGGTCCTGGTGTCTGGGGGGGGTGGCCACCATTGCTTTAGGGTTCAGTGCAAGGGTCTGAGACCAGTCCTAAGCTGGTCTTAGCCCCAGCTTGATCTGTGGCATTTGTGAGCTATCCAAAATCTCAAATTAGGGGATGTTGCAGTGGGGTTCTGCCAGAAACCCCATTCTACCATGGCAGAACCTGAGTTTCGTGAAGGGCTGCTACAGGTCCAATCCAGCACAGCCTGCTGTTGAAAATCAGGATTGCTGTAATTTTTTATGCTAGGTGCCCCTTATATCAATTCTTTTTGACATATGCACCTTGTGTGATTTTTTGGGGCTTTGAAAATCGAGCCCAAGGTGTCACAAAATGTTATATTGCATTATAATGTAACAATATTGAGTCTCAAAGACAGCATTCATCTTAAGCCACAAAAAACAACAAGACAGTGTGTTACAAGTACTTGTTGAAAACAAAGGTTCTGGAGCTGGCCCAGTGGCATAGTGGGCTGAGGCAACCCACAACACACTAGTGACCCTGTTATGGGAATGAACCAGGGTTACTCAAGGGCTGGCTGCAGGAAGAAATATCAAGCATCTATTGATGGCTTTCTTTCTTTTAGGTGGAGGGACATTGTGTACTACTGTTCATCCACATCTTAGTGGAGGCTAGGAGGCAGAGCACCGGCCACCTCTCAGTGGGGTGGGCACAGACAAAAGGTGCATGCAACATCTTCATGTCACATGTATGCTTCACAGGATATGTGCTGACCTCGGGGACTGGGGTAACAAAAATGGGAAGAAAAAAATCTCACCCAAGCATGATGAGGACAGCAACCGCACCCCTTCCCCATGGCACCCATCCACCTATGGTGGTCAGTAAGAAGACTGGGTAAGTCCCAGTATGCATAGTGATGTGGCTGTGGGCTAACGGGTGGATAAATACAGAATGAAAAAAAGAAAGGTTCTGTACACTTCAGCATAAAATATCAAATGTTTTCTGCTCTCCAGTCATCCTGGTTGCTTTAAGACATAAAAACACAACTATTAAAAAAGGCACTATCATATTTATTTATTTTATTTATTTTATAGAATCAGAATTACAACTCTTTGAGTCAGAGACTCATTTACAAAGGCTCTTCATCAAAAAACAGAGTACAAAACACATACAAACATAGTAAACATATACAGAAAATTAGAAGGGAATAATTTACATATATGTATATTGTTACAGTGAATGTACATAGTTACAGTGAATAAAGTCCAATAAGAGAGAGACGCATTCTATACAGTTCCTAAACAATGTGGTAGCTAGAATGTCATAGAGCAAGCAAGAGACTACAATATCAATGCTGTACTACAACTAGCAGATAGCAGGTAGATGCTGAGGACAGATGAGATGAAACACTTGAGCAGCAGCTATGTGCAGTTACAGCTGCAAATGGAGATGAGGTGTTGTCTGAGGGCTGATTTGAAAGGCCGTAGTCTTGGTTGAGTGGTGATAATTGGGGGGGGGGCATTGCTCCAGGAAGGTGCCCGATAACGGAAGGATCTTTGTGTCAGGGACGTCCTGACCCTGGCTACTTGAAATGTGCACTTGCTAGCGTTCTGGGTTGAGATAGCCAGGATGAAGGGGGTGAGAATGGTACTTAGGCCCTGAGGAGTAAGGCCTGCAACAATTTTCTTAGTTAGGAGGCCGGTATGGTAGCGCAACCTCTCCTCAAGGTTGAGAAAGTCATCAAGGTCATATAAGATGCATGTGTGGGTGAGTCTGCAGGAGTCTGTAAGCCTATGGCAGGCTTTGTTCAGGGACAGTTTGATTTTATTGAGTGTGGTATTATCAGCTGTGCCATACACCAGTATACCGTAGTCAACTAGGGACAGTACAGATGAGTTGATGGCCAGTCTAAGGGCTGTGGGTGGAAGGCAGTTCTTGTGGTGGTACAGTAAGCCAACACGAGTGTTTATGGCTGCAGCGAGGTTGCGAGTATGGTCATGAAAGGAGAGGGAAGAGTCGAAACTGACACCCAGGTATTTGTATGTTTTTATCTGCTCTAAGGGAAGGAGGGAGCCAGACAGGATGGTGAGTGTGGCGTCCCTAGATTTGTTTTGGGAGTGTGAGAATAGCATGTGCTTCGTCTTTTTTATGTTAGTTACTATTTGTCAGTCCAGAAACCAGGATTCTTCTTGATTAAAAGAGTGTTGAAGGGCACTTTGAAGGAAGGAGGGGGTCTGGTAGGATGAGAAAAGAACAGCATCATCCGCATAGATGAGCATTTTTTCATTTCAGGATCTGGGGAGTGAATTGAGATACAGACTGAAGAGCAGTGGTCCAAGAATCGAGCCTTGTGGAACACCCGAACAAACCTCTCACATGCTGGAGAGGGTATTGTTGATTTTTACAGTGCAGTGAGGTAGTTGGAAAACCAGAACTCAGGGCTGTGTGCAAAACCTAGCTGGGAGAGTGTGGCTATGAGGAGTGGGTGGCAGACAGTATCGAAGGCTTTCGATAAATCAATGTAGACTGCCCCCACGAGGTGACCTTTATCCAGGGCAGTGTGTAAGAAGTTGGAGAACTCAGTAAGTGCGGTCGTGGTGCTGTGTCCCCTGTGGACACCATGTTGTTTGGCACAGAGGAGCTCATGCTTATCAATGTATTCAGTAACTTGGTCAGCCACAATCTTCTCCAAGGCTTTTGAGAGGGGAGCAGTATCGAGATTGGTCTATAGTTCCCGCGGGTGGTGAATCCCCCCTCCCCTTTGTGTATAGTGGTGACCACCATGGTCTTCCAAGCCTGGGGAAATTGGCCATGGCAGAGTGAGTAGTTGAGAAGGCTAGTAAGGGGAGTAAGGACTGAATCAAACACTGAGCGAAGCAGTTTTGGATCTAGAGTGTCATTACTGAACCCAGTACCATTGATGGCTTTTAGAAGGTAGGGTTTGGCCTCCAAAGGTGTGAGGGCCCTGAAATGGAAGGCGGCAGTGGAGGTGGGTGGGAGCAGTAACAGGATCAAAGAAATTGGTGGGGAGGACTGTACTGAGGTCCAAGAATGCTTCATTGAGTCTATCGGCAATACTCTGTGGGTCTGTGGTGAGTGAACAATTGACATCAAACTGGGTGGGGGTGGTGACTTGGACTTTTTATTCAGCTCCTTAATGTTATCCCAGAAGTTCTGGGCAGATCCCCAGAAGGAGGCTAGGGTGGATCTGTAGTAATCTGATTTTGCTTTTCGGATGGCCCAGGTGCATTTATTGCATGCCGTATTATAGGCTAGCCTATCGGATGGCTTGCCAGAATCAACCGCTCTGTGCCAGAGGTTATCTCTGCTCCGCAGCTGGCTGATTAGCACTGGGGTTATCCATGGGGAGTTATGTTCCTTAATAGTGGATTTGGTAAGGGGGCCAAAAATGTCACGTGCTGCGTTGAAATATTGTCCGAAGTAACTGAAGGCAGAGTCCACGTCAGGGGCTAGGGATATCTGGGACCAGTCCCAGTTGACCAGGTGTTCCCTAAATTGTGCTAACTTGCCAGGGCATAGGCATTGCCAGGGGGGAGAGAAGAAAGGAGAGCAGACTGGGAGGAGGGAGAGAGAGCCAGGAGAAGGACAACCCAAGGCCCCACTCGAGCAACCACAGCTACTATGGCTGCCTGCCAGGTTGGCACCTCTCCCCCATCTCTCTATCCACAAATTATGATGAGGGAAAGGGCAGAAGGAAGGCTACTGCTGCAGCACAGGCAATACCAAAGGGTTGATCCCCTGAGGGCACTGGGGCTGAGTGTTTGGGCTGGAAGGCCCAGTAATCATCAGCCTTGGGCCTCTGGGACCTTGCCTCACCAGGATCAGTGTTTCTGCCAGGGGAGAACTGTAGGGCAGCAGGGCTAGTGCATCCAAGGCCCTCCCCAAGGGGGACTGAGCCAAGGTACCCCCCCGTGTCGAGACCAGTGGAGCAGAGGGAAGAAGGATGAACAAGTCTGCCAGGTGAAATCCATATCCAAAGGCCTGCGGGTGAAGCTGGAAAGGCCAGGCAGGTGAAGAACAGTGCCTCACTCTTGTAGACCGCAGTGCCATGGACAGCAAGTGTCTTCACTCTCTAAGGGCACAGAGAGTACCCCGAGCTGCAGCTCTGGGGAGACTATTGTTGCATCTGCCAGGAGGGTCAGGGGAGAGTTTTTCTCCCACACCAGACTTATCTCTTTTGAACTCATGCTGTTGTGCGAGGGTCCCAACGAGACACGACAGGCCTGCAGACTAAGAGCGGTGAGGAATGTTCTGGGTGAGCCCGGGGGTGGGGGAGAGATCTGACGGTGTGTGTGTTTTTTAATTTTGTGGAGGCCTAGGGGATATTCCTCATCTCCTCTGTATTGTAAGTGTATTAAATAAAGCTGGATAATTGTGGGTCACCTACTCCTATGTGGTTGTGCTTTTATTACCGTTATTGTGGGGAGGGAGTGTGGATGTAACTGGACCAGAGGAGGTCATCATCAGGGGTCTCTATTATTGTTCCTGGGGGGATGTTAACCTGTTTCTCCTACAGGAGGCAGCACCGGGGTCCCAGGTAAAGGCACTAAGGCACCGTAGGAAATCTGGTCAGGACCCTGGGGGAGGTACAACGAGGACCCCTGAGGATGCTGGGGCAGTGCAGGTGAGTGTGAGCAAAAAGGGGGCTGTTACAAGTTACAAGTGTTACAATAATTGCCCCCAGCTATTTATTATTCTATCATCACTATACATTTACCTTTATCCCATTCCAATTCAAAGTTGAGGACTTCCTTCTCCACCTAAATGTAAGCAAAGGGGCAGGTGCTGATAGAATAGGACCTTTCTTTCTTAAACCTGGCCACCAGTATCTGACTGCCACCATTTTACACCTGTTCAGTCTGTCCACCAGCTCCAGTTCCATTTCCGAGGTTTGGAAAATAGCACAGGTTCTATTGCTATTCAAATCAGGGGACCTATGGACCTAAACAACTACACCCCATATCCATTTTACCCCTTCTGTCTGTAGGGAGTGAAAGGACTCCAGCATCAGGTTCTTGTTAGAGATCAACAAGTGGAAGGAATGACAGACAGTGGCAAATCATGTAATAAACAAGTTTATTACAAAAACACAGTCTTACATCCTGCAGTACAAAATACTGGGAGAAACACGTTTCCCTATGTCTAGACGCAGCAGTTCTCAGCAAACCTTTCTAGAACGGCTCTTCTTATAGTGAGATAAGGCAAAAGGTGCGACAGTTCTTATTGGCTGAAGCAAGTGGTACCACTACATTGCTGGATAGGCGGTGTAGAGTCAGCAGAAAGAAAAGTATTACATTATACAGAAGATGTAACATTAGTTAGAACAAAGATGATATTGAAGTACTCCAGCAGGTGCAAGGTCATTATGGTGCAAAAGCAGTGTCAGAAGAAATACATGTGAAAAGGAATACTCTGGTAAAAAATATGGTTAGGCCCAAAGCATGTATGCCTCATATAAGCAAATGCATAACAGTAAAATATAAGGAAATGAACATTACATATAAACTGAAAACTAAGAAATAATGCTGTAAAATGAATGTATCATGTATACAATTGGCAAGCATGATCCCTAGTACCCACGTTTGTACAGTGGATACCCATTACTACATGTTAGTGCAATGCAGCAATATTACAGTAATGATAAAACATCTGTCATTGGCGTGTGCATGATGGTGCAAGGGGTGTGGGACCCAGGGACAACATTCCCCTCCTTGTTGCCTCAAAAGGGGCAACACAACCATAGGGAAGCAGTTGAAATCATTTACAAGCCTGAAGCATGAGTCTTGTAAAGGAATAAGTTAATCATAATGTTGCAAGATAGTACACCGCAGACAGTAAAGTGTTAGTAATAATAATATATGATAAAAGTAAAACCGGGTTACATGTGTGATGGATAATCACAGATTGAAACCTAAATGAAGACGAACATTTATGTAGTTTGTAAAAAAATAAATAAATAAATAGTCAGGGTTACTGTCAGAAATGGGCCTGTTCAGGAGTTGGTACGGGGTGGTCACAGATGGAGCACAAATGGTGTGTCTGTAAAACATAGTGCAGAACTCTGGGATGTCAACACCACAATTGAGATATGTGAAAAGATGTTAACATTTGATGCCACATAGAACACAATATGACATAACAATGTCTGTTGATGAAAAGTTCATTGCATCCACTTTGAGAGTGGATAAGGTAGATGCTACCTGGTGTTGAGGTGTGGCACACCCTTGGAGCATGATTGAAGAATCTATTGATAATGTCGCTTGACAGATAGGTCCTTATAAAACATATATGACCAGTTTAGAAAGTTCGTATAAATAACAATCCATAAAGTTCATCATTGGCAGAAAGGTGGTAACCCACAAGGCACATGGGGCTATGCAGATGGTAACTGAGAGATGAAACACCATCATAGTAAGAAAGTCAGTGTTAATGTTGCTGGCTGCTGAATGACTGGATTAGCAGAGGCCTTGGAAGGGGGTGCATTAGATTGTGCATTGAGTCATTTAATGAAATATCCACACACACTGGCATAGCGTTTGTGTTGTGGTAGTTGATCAGACCCTGGCACAAATATTAACAGTTCATAAGTGACAGTCCATAAAAAAACAATCAGTTTGTATGAGGTCTCAGTCAGGCTTGGAGAGTGCAGCAATGGAGAAAATGGATGTCTTGCTTGAAGATCAATTGAAGAAGAATCTCCTTGCTGAAGTCAGGGGATTGCCCCCACCCCAGGCTTAGCTTAATAGTAAGCAGAAACAATAGGCATGATTGCAGAGTCTGAATTGGTTGGACCTTGTTCAGTTGATTTAAAGTTCTACAAATAGTGGTCATTTTGATGAAAACATTACACTTGTAGAGATAATAATATCCTGTTTCATGTAGTAGTCCTTATATGGAACCAGTCAGGCACAAAGACGGTGATGACATTGAAGCTGTGGCAGTGGTTTTCTTTTCAGGAAAAAGATGAATGTTTTGCAGCTTAGACGAAAGTGTTCTACGTGGAGATGTTATGTGTGCCACACTGTGGAAATCTGCAAACTTGTAAAGTGTGTTAGAAACTGAGTTAAGAACACATACACAGTTGTTGAAAAGGAAAAACAAAAATAATGTTTATACAAATGATGTTTTTGTTTTGTAAAGAGTGGTGTGACAGAGCCTACATTTCTGACAATTGTGGAAAGAAAAAGAAAAATGGGGCATCAACCACACACCTGGGGGTACAGGCCAAGGTCCAATAATACCATTTGATCATATGTCAATCCATGACAGTGTCATGTTTACACCCTACTTTCAGATTGTGGAAGAGGCTATGACAGTGATTAACATGATTTCCCTGTCTACGTGTTGCTGACAGCCCTAATTGCGGCTTGTGTTATAAAATAACAGACTTCAAACATGTAGCTTATGGCAATATGCCTGTTACACTATGCAATAGTGGGACAAATATATTGTTGGCTTATACTAACTAATAATAGTGCCTATCACACCTGTGACAAGTGAAAGGATCTACCTTTTTTACATTGTATAGTAAAATACTCCAAATTACTGAGTGAGGTAGGGCCTACTGTGGAACCTTGAAGCATATGTTCTGGAGCAGAATCCAAATTCTGCCATATTATAATTGTTAGGATTTAAAATCACAAGTCGTGCATAGAGTGCACTTTGTTTTCCAGGGGTACCTGGGAGTGATGAGACAAACAGAACATTAATTTATGTAGGGTTTTGTTTGGAACATAGTGTAGGGGTGGGTCAGCAATACTGGTCCCAGTATCTATGTTTGGTTATGGGTATTAAAAACATTCATAAATGTGAAGCAGTTTTCTGAATGCACATTTGATGATAAAGTGTAGTAAGATATATATCAAATCATAACAGCATAAACATAAAACATAAACATATTTTGCAATAGAACAATGTCTGTATTGAGCATAATGCATAAAATACATTTTAAACAACAGAGCAAATGTAGATTGCAAGTTTAGTTCAGAGTCCAGGAATCTTAGAGCATTGTGAATCCACTTGTGTTGAGCACAACTATGGAATTAGTTGCAGAGGGTGGAGTACAGTTTTAAGTTTGTAAATTGCAGTCCTTGGTAAAAGTTACTTAGTTTTGGTTGAAAGAATTATTTGAGCAACTCACCCCTCTATTTTTTGTTAACTTGTAAGGCTTTTTCAGGGTATGCAATGCTTTAGAACTTTGAAATTATAGAAACTTGTTGGTGTTTATAGAAGGCAGATGATTGCATCCATTGCTGTAAGGCTATGAAAAGTTGGTTTGTATTTGTCTGAACAGGACAAGAAAGCTGAAAAGACAATCAAAAGATATGAATATGTGGAAATACATACACAATCCCCCCCCAGCTAGGCTGATTACTTGTTGAGGGCAGAAGCTCTTGTACCAGTGATACATGTTTGTGCAGTTTAGCTGTTTGTATTAGAAAAGGCAGAGGGACTGAGCTGGGTTTTACTGTTAGAATACATTGGGTCTTTTCCAAGCCTGTAAACAACAAATGGTTATTAGCAAATACACATTTTCTTTTATTTACCCCTAGGAGATGGAAGACTAGGTTTGCTGGCTAAGGCACCTAGCTTCACCTGAGCTCTTTTCTTCTAGGTTGCTTGAAAGGACAGAGCAAAGAACCTTACCAGAGCACCAATAAGGATTAAGGCTTCTTTTGGCTAGGCAGGTTTACTGTGTGTTGTTATGTTTATTTTGTACTTACAAGGGAGTGTTACTGTTTGTTGCTAACATTTTATCACTTTATTTTTCTTAGATTCAAATTGTTGTTGCTGGGTATACATTCTGCTGCATTATTACAGGGTGTGCCTACAGGTGTGTGCTTACAGATTACTGCTGTAATCTTCTGATTCAAATCGTCTCTTGCAAGGTATATTTTCTGTTACTGCTTTATTTTTCTCTGTAGCAAAGTGTTTCTTACAGGGTATATCTTCTGTGAAATTACAGGTGGTGCTTTACAGGTTTCACAGTTTTATCTGTCATTAGGATAAGCTTTCAGGGCTACTGCATTTATTGCTGGCTAATTGTTTCTGCTCTTACCTTCTTGTTTCTTTTGTCCGTGGGTCTTCTTTTTCAGCAGGGGAAGGGCCCAGCCACCCACCCCCATCCCCAACCTCCCCATACTACACTCCTTTTATGGGGTAGCACAGTCATGACATTTCCTGTAGCAACACAGGAAGGGGTGGTTCAGAGGGGTATCCACACAGTGACCTCATTTACAGGGGCACTAGTAATTTAACTTGTTATAACAGGTTTTACATAAACAAACAAACAAAACACAAAATCAAACTTTTGCTTTCATTTTTTTCCTTCTAATTACTCTGACCAGGTTATAAACCCAGTAACTTACCTGGAATGGATATCATTAATTGCAGGTACTGCGGAACACTTTTCAGAAGGGCAGTTTTACAGGATTTAGGACACTGTCATACATGCTGGGCCATTGAGATCTAAGGGCTCAGCTCCAAGCAGCATGGGCAGAGATTGTGACCTCAAATTGCATATTCAAGAGGAAATATATTATAAGAACCACCCGCCATTTCCCCAACATCCAACAGAAGCACCTCGACTGCAGCAGTAAGTTGGCCCAGGAGGTTGGCAGGTGGTTAGGAGGGGCAAATCGGGTGCCCCATCACTCGGTGCTCTCCAACATGTCACCTCCACAAACCATATAAAAACTACAAACAGGTATCTGCCTCTATCTCCGAAATCAAACAAAGGGGCAGAGGATATTCAAGAGCAGGACACTGCAACACAGGAGCTAGCACACAAAACGTGCCCAAAACAGGAACCAAAACAAAAAAAGCAAAAAGGAAATCCAAAAAACTTCTGATCATAGGAGACTCCATGATTTGGGGAGTTGATACGTATCTCCAGCCGGGGTAATGGTCAGATGTCTCCCAGGTACATCAGCGTGGAGAGACACTGACCGCATTGCTAAAATTGTTCAGGAAGTAGGAGAAAACATTGATGTTCTGGTACACATAGGGACTAACGATCTCGCCAGCCAGTCAGTTGTGAAGACCAAGGAACACTTGACCAGGCTTGGTGACAAACTATCATCCATTTCGTCCGGCATTTCCTTCTCTGAGATCCTGCCAGTCTGGGAGAGGGGGAAAGATGAACGGAAGGTCAGAGAAGGGGAGATAGGAGAGCTAAACATGTGGCTCAAGGGCTGGTGCCAGGAAAAAGGATACAAATTTGTAGGGAACTGGCAACAATTTTTGGAGTGAGTGTTCTTTAAATTTGATGGACTGCATCTGACTAAGGAGGTAGTCAGTGCATTGGGTCAGAAGTTTGATATTTAAACTAGCAAATGGGGAGAGGGGTGCAGCACCTGAAACATCAAATGGGAAGAACACCCCTCACCCCTCAGCTAGCGGTCAAACAGGAGCTCAGCATGTTTGCATTTCATTTGCATCACCAGGTAAAGAAAAAGGTCCGGCTCCCCATACGATGCACAGGGGAAATGCCGGACCTCGCCCAACAACTAACACACTGACATCTGACCAATGGAAAATCATGTACACAAATGCTCGCAGTCTGGGAAACAAGATCCCAGACCTGCAGGCAATAATGACAGAGGCTAAACTGGACATAGTAGCCATTAGCGAGACATGGTTTACCAGTAACCACACTTGGGAGACTTCAGTACCTGGCTGTGTACTGTTCAGAAGATACCGAGGTGCAAAAAGGGTGTGTGGAGTGGCCCTTTATGTCAATGAAAATATCATAGCTACAGAAATTCAGAATACACATAAGGAGCCAGAAGAACTGTGGGTTATCCTAGAAACAGGAAGTGGGACAGCCATACGAACTGGGGTTGTGTACAGGCCTCCAGACCAGGGAGAGGACACAGACACATTACTGTTAGAAGATGTACAAAACATGACAGCTAAAGGGGAGGCTCTGATAATGGGAGACTTCAACATGCCAGATACAGATTGCTCAATACCAGCAGGGACATCTGCCAGAACTAGATACATGGTAGATTCCCTGCAGGGAGAGGGGCTCAAACAACTGGTACAACAACCCACTAGAGATAGGGCTATCCTAGATCTAGTACTGACTAACAGGGAAAGGATCACAGATCTCCAGGTAGAAGGTCACCTGGGGGCCAGTGACCATCACATGGTATGGTTCAGTTTGGCCACTAGAACAAAATCATCCCATTCCAAGGCAAAAATATGGGACTTCAGAGGAGCTGACTTTGATAAGATGGCCAACAGAGTTAAGCTAGCCTTGGCAAAAAGAAATACAGGTGAGGGGGTACAGGCAAAGTGGGCAAGCATTAAAGATGCAATATTTGAAGCAGCATCCCATTATGTTAGTGAGAAAAGGAAGTGCAAAAGAAGAAGGAAACCACTTTGGTTCTCAAACACAGTAGCAGAAAAGGTCAGAGCCAAAAGGCTGGCCTTCAGGAAATATAAGGGAACACAGCAGGATGAAGACGGGAAGGCATACCAAACTTTCCTAAGTGAAGCAGGGAAGGCAATAAGGCAGGCAAAGGTCCAAACTGAGGAAACACTAGCACGAACAGTAAAAGAAGGTGACAAGACTTTCTATAGATATATTAGTGGAAGGAGAAAGTCCAGGGGGGTATTGCTAAGATCAAAGGGGATAAGGGGACGTGTGAAGAGAAAGACCATGTAAAAGCATCTATCTTAAATAGATACTTCTGCTCAGTATTTACTGAAGAAAAGGTAGGGCAGGACTCACAGCTCTGCATCATGGACACAGGGGGGTGGGAGGTGTGCACTAGTCCCTTCACAAAAGAAAGGGTCCTACAAGAGCTCAATAAGCTCAGGGTGGACAAGGCAATGGGACCTGAGGGCATACTTCCCAGGGTACTAAAGGAGCTAAGGGTGGAACTAGCAGAGCCATTATCAGAACTGTTTAGTGAGTCTCTGAGCACAGGAGAGGTCCCAGAAGACTGGAGAAGGGTGAATGTGATCCCACTGCACAAGAATGGTAGCAGGGACGAGGCAGGGAACTACAGACCAGTCAGTCTTACCTCAGTAGTGGGCAAGATTATGGAGACACTCCTTAAGAAAAGGATAGTGCAACACCTGGAATCCATAGGAGCACAGGATCCAAGACAGCATGGGTTTACAAAAGGAAAGTCCTCTCAAACTAACCTCATAGATTTCTTTGACTGGGTAACCAGAGTGGTGGACCAAGGGGGAGCAGTTGATGTTGCCTACCTTGACTTCAGCAAAGCTTTTGATACTGTTCCACATAGAAGATTGATTAATAAGCTGGGTAGGCTCAGGGTGGGTCAGATGTTGGTCAACTGGGTGGAAAACTGGTTGGCAGGCAGAAAACAGAGAGTGGTGGTAAACGGTATGCAGTCAGAAGAGATGCAAGTCACAAGTGGGGTACCTCAGGGATCAGTCCTGGGGCCAGTCCTCTTCAGTATCTTCATCAGTGACATTGCAGATGGACTGGAGGGTAAGGTTTGTCTGTGTGCAGATGACACCAAGATCTGCAACAAAGTAGATGATCCAGATGGTGTGGGCAGAATGAGGAGAGATCTGTATAAACTAGCAAAATGGTCAGAGGAGTGGCAACTTGGGTTTAATGCAAAGAAGTGCAAGATCATGCACATAGGGAAGAGAAACCCTGAAGTCACGTATAGGCTGGGAGGGGAGTTGCTAGCAGTCACAAGGGAAGTAAGAGACTTGGGCGTCATCATCACCGATGACCTGAAATCATCCAAGCAGACCTCTAAAGCAGTAGGTAAGGCTAGAGGGTTATTGGGGTGTATTGGTAGGGGTATCACAAGTTGGAAGAGGGAGGTAATAATCCCTCTTTACAAGACACTAGTTAGGCCCCATCTGGAGTACTGCGTGCAGTACTGGAGGCCACACATTCACAAGGACATCAACCAAATTGAGGCAGTCCAGAGAAGGGCAACCAAAATGGTGCAGGGACTGCATCAGAAAACATATGAGGACAGATTAACTGAACTCAATATGTATACCCTAGAGCAAAGGAGGGAGAGAGGTGATATGATTGAAACATTCAAACACCTTAAGGGCATTAACAAGGTGAAAAAGTCTAACATGTTTCAGTATAAGCAAAATAGCAGGACAAGATGACACAGCATGAAATTAGAGGGAGGCCGATTAAGGGATAATGTGAGGAAGTTCTTTTTCACAGAAAGGGTGGTGGATGCATGGAATGGCCTACCTCAGGAAGTGGTGGATATGAATACAGTGCAGGGCTTCAAAACAGGCATGGGATAGACATAAGGGAGCAGTTCAGATGAGTATGAATAGATAGGCCATTGACAGAGCAAAGGCCTATGGCACATTCATAAGGTAGAAAAAGAAATGGGCAGACTGGATAAGCCTTGCAGTCTTTATCTGCTGTCAACATCTATGTTTCTCTGGGGAGACAGTGATGTAACCTGCAACCTCTGTGGGCATTGCACTGGAAGGAAGGACATGGTCCCCCCACCCCGAGCTCCTACTGTGGTAAGAGGCAGCTTGAGCACGGTAGCAATACAAAGGTGGAGCCGTTGGTGGTAACGTGGACGCTGAACCAGAAATGGTCTGGCAATTGTAGTAGCCAGTCAGTGAATACCTTAAAAAGTTGTACATTGGATAGATGGTAATGGGGTGGTCCCATTGCCATCCTCAATAAATATACTTTTCAAATGATAAAATTATATTGCAATTATTTTAGGAAAGGTGGCTTCATACATTACCAGAAGATGGGGAGCTTTCTTTTTCCTAGGAGAAAGAAAGAAGGAACAAAACAACATACACAACCTGAAAATAAAATAAAATTATTTTGATAGGACAGAAGAAGTCAAGTGTCCTTTGGTTCCCTTATCCTAAACATTACAAAATGTCAGCTAAGTTCATAAAAGATCTGGATTTATGGTAATACCATACATATGTATATCTTAGAATGCATTCTCAAGAAAAAAAATAAAATAAAAAATGATCACACCATGGTCACGCACACAAAAAAAAAGTAATTGTGTTTAACTGTAGATGGTAAACTCTGTCAAAAACAGCTGTGATGTATATAACAGTATACTGTATGTGTGTGTGTGTGTATATATATATGTATTATATGTATATATATAAATACGGGGAGGTGGTGTATATATATATATATATATATATATATATATATATATAAAAACAAATACTGGGGGGGTGAGTGCCCCCCACCCTGAGCGCCTTGCATAGTATGGGAATCACGTGATATTGTTGAGGAACAAAGAAGCTGTGTTATAATGAATCCTTTGTGAAGGAATGCATTGAGCTTGGTGATGTTGACTGCAAGCCAGAAGAAAATGTATGTCCTTTTTGCTCAGACAGAGTGCAAGTACTGTTAAAAAAAAAAGTAAAATTGTAGAGTTCACCCTTGGTGTGTTTTCATGAAAATATACATTTTGTGTGAAAATGGGTGTTTTAGGTAGGGACACACATCAAGTTTGAACTGGTAATTACATAGAATTTTGAAATACAAGAAGGTCAAATTACTTGCTAAAGGTCACATAGTATGAAAATGATGACTGTTGGGAATGAAATATAGCCATTTAGGTTTAAAACAGTAGTGCAGTCAAGCACCGAGCTGCACTAAGTTATATACCCTTTGTGAGAGAACAATAATGAATACATAGGATGTGAATTAACACAGTTATAGTACTGTATCATGGAACAAGTGTCCATTAAAATGCAATGCATTATAAAATGTCTCAGTATGGAAACAGATGATAGAAATGACCTGTTCCATGAAATACAGTGCAATGGTGACATCGCAGTGACACCAGGAGCAAAGGAAAATGGATATACATGTGTGTATGGCTCACAAATTGTTACTGCAGAAGTTTGTGTCCAGTCACTAATAGGGTTAAGTAATTTGGCTGTCAGCCCAGAGGAGCTGGCATGAGTGGTTGGACACATGTGGGTGTGTGAAGAAGAGTTTCTCTTTGCAAGGAAAAATTGAATGAGACATTTGTTGAAATGAAATGTTAAAATAACCATTGTCTGCTGATTCCAAACCAAAACATTGACCAGTTATAATAAACACACTTTCGAGACACAGTACAGTGCACATTCTAGTAAACTCTTATTCAACTTCAGTAATCATTCTAAACAAAGAATTCTCAATACCATCACTTCTTCTTTCTCAAACACAGTCCATCTTCACCTACATGAATAATCAACACAGACGATATCTAACTTAAAATCTGTGCCTCTGAATCAGCTGAAACAACAGGATTCTGATCATGAGGAAAATCTTATACAACAAACCCCTATATCACAGATAGCGAAAACAACTGGCTAGCAGTGACCCTGAAACATGGGGCTGCATAAATTACACACAGAGCACATAACAACTGTAGTATATACCATTTAGTCTAAATGTATCCTAAAGTGAATAGCAATAACAATTGAATAAACACATATATATCACACCAAGACTGTTGCAGATGACATTAGAACAGCTTTAAACATTTACCCAAGGTAAGCAGTGGTTCTTGAACCATATTATAAAATAATAACAAAAAAAAAAGGTCGGAGACAAAAATAGGGAGTGAACTGTAAGAACACTTACCAGATATCAAGTTGAGAAGAAATGGCTGCTTGCCCTCCGGGATCAAATGGGACAATTTTCCATTCCAAAATCTCCGAGTGTTTGGCCACAAATTGAACAACAGGCAGTACATCTGATGTCAATGTGCTGGGTGTTCGAATAGTTAGCATAACGAAGATGCTGCTTATGCTGCATGAGTGGAGGTCTGTCAGCATTTCACATTTACTGTGAGGCATCCCCGATGTCTGTAAATCCAGTCTTTTTGTTAGAAAGGATCTGTGTAGGGCAAGCAAATGCTGACTTACCTCTAATGCTGGTAGAGCACTAGGCAGAAATGCAGAGTACAGACTTTCTTATTGAGCTTGTGTGCACAACAAGTCTGATTAAACCTCTGTAGGGAGTAGACATACTGACAAACATAAAAGCAAGCACATGTGGGAAACTTGAAAATTAGCCTGGAGCTGTCACGTACCGCTTTCCGGTCCCCAGTAGGTGATCAGTTATCATGAGATGTTCACTGTGGCTCGGTGTGGGTCTGCCACAGCTGAGAACAAAGGCGGTGTGGGTCTGCCACACCCACTACCACTGTAAGTATGAGCAGGTCCAAGTGGATTGCACTACACTGCTCGACATTCAAAATTCGTAAGTTCGCGAATTTTCAATATTTTCAGTCCAGATTTTCACCACTAGCATTTTTGCACACTTCCTTATGAACAGTATAGCTGTCATTTTTCACACCATGGCTGAAATGTGTTTTCGCACTTCCAGTGCAGAAATGCTTGGTTGCTGTGGGAAATCACTGTTCGGGACAGATTAAGAAAATCACAGTGACACTGTTCATGAGCGGAGGTTCCAAAATGCCTGTGTTGACAATTTGCTGTAAGAAATCCCCAAACTAATTGCATTATGGGTGTGCGTTACGCAGTTTCTACGCACATGCGTGACTTCATCATTTTTTTTAAATATTTTCACTGCAGATTTTTAACATTGCCATTTTTTGCACCTCCCCATGAACAGTACAGCTGTCATTTTTTCACATCCTGTTCGAAATGTGTTTTCGCACCTTTGGTGCCAAATGGCGTAGTCGCTATGCAAAATCAGCTTTTGGCTAGCGAATTGATATTGCCACTGTTCATAAGGTGGGAGTCACAAAAAAACCCATGTTGAAAATTTGGAGTGAAAATGCCAATGAACGCCTGAGGCGTTAGGGTTTCCGACCATAACGTCCCACCGTGTAGAGATTGACAGGCATCAGGGGTGTGACTTGGGATTCTTGTCTGTAATGCTCATACCATTCCACACCCTGCAGCCAGTGAGAGGCATCGAGGTGTGCCTTGCACTCTTCGAGCCCAAAGTTCACCCCATTCTCCTATACAGCACCCATCTCACCGTATTTCCTGATGGAATGGGGTGAGCATAAGGGCCAAAGACCCCAAGGCACACCATGATACTTGTCGGTGTCTGCAGGGTAGGATGTGGTGAAATGATGTTGCCGTTATGCCTGATGACCCAAAGGTACACCCCAATGCCTGTCAGTCTCTGCAGGGTGGTGGTGGGGTTGACTTCAGTTCAATACTTTGCTGCCATTCCTATTATGCAGCTCTCTAACTCCTACACTACCAATGCCAGTGCCAGCAAGCAAACATTCGGCATTGACAAATGCTTGTTGAACATTGGTTCAGGATTCAAGGACAGGTATTTTGTTGTGCCTGTGTGGCTGCATTTAGTGTTTTGTTTCCCAGCAACCCAGAAGTGTTGAAATATCAAGTTGCTGTAAATTGTCTGTATCATCTGAAAAAATGCCCGCGAAGAGATGGACAGGCAAAGCAGTTTCTGGCTGTGGCACTGCTGTCAAGTAGACTGTTGGTAGTGGAAGTTGTTGTGAAGATGAGTCGTGTTCATCGGGGCTACCAAGGCTAGCAATGTTAAGAATGGGTGCGGCCGTGGTAGTACACAGCAGAAGGGAAATGTAGTAGTCGGTGCAAGTAAAGGGATTTCTCTGTTTTTCACTGGGAAATTGGTCACTTCATTGCTGGTTGGAGATGATGTCACTGCTGTTAGTAAAGTTAGTGAGGGCATGGTTGGTAACAGCATGCTTATTGCTTCAAGTTCAACCCTGTTAAACTTAGCATGTGGGAAAAATGTTTTTGAATCTGCAGACTTGAGTGCAGTTGATGTCCCACTCCCTACAGTACTTGATCATGATGATGACACACAACCTCATGTTTCCACTGATGTTGAGGTTAGGCCATCCAAACATTCAGACATTGATGAAAAAGTGTGGCTGATAAAATTGAGGCTGCTGTTGAACTTGAAATATCTCCACAGGAGGACAGCCTCCAAAGTGAATTAGTGGATGATGATTATGATGAGGATTCTAGCAACCCCATTTGGGAACCAGAAAAAAAGAAAGTGAAGGTGGCTGTTTCTAAACAGTCTGTTAGTCCTCAAAGTTCTGCTGTAGCTGTGTCTGTTGGTGATGGCCCTAAATTAATAGTCATAGATTGTGATGTTCAGTCAAAGTCCAATTGTGCACAACAGCAGAAATCTTACATTACAGACCATATTTCATTGTCACCAAATGTGCAGTTACATATGCAGCAGCAGCACCAGCAGCGACGTGTAAAGAGTAGGGCAACCAAATCATTAGTTTGGGATTTTTTTTGTATAAGATGGCAATGATGAAACAGGGACTGTCTGCCAGCTTTGCCAAGCGTGTTTGACGTGTGGTAAAAAGGGTAGCCATTTGGGCACTGGGGGCCAGCATACTCATCTGAAGAGCAGGCACTTAGCACTGTGGACTCTGCACCAGGGGGGAGCTAATGCCATAGTAGGGCGTTCACCCTCAGCCATGTTAGTGAGCATGGTATCCCCTTCCTTCAGTGTAAGTAGCCATGTCAGTAAACATGGTGAAATAACACCGGATGATTACTACAGGCATGAGGAGGATGATGATTTTTCATGTTCAGGCAGTGGTCAGAGTAGCAGTGGTGGTCCATGT
Organism: Neoceratodus forsteri; assembly: GCA_016271365.2. Taxonomy (NCBI): domain Eukaryota; kingdom Metazoa; phylum Chordata; order Ceratodontiformes; family Ceratodontidae; genus Neoceratodus; species Neoceratodus forsteri. The sequence goes on along the minus strand of CM057456.1, from coordinate 600,635,793 downwards.
AGTATTTTTATGACATCAACCTTTGTGCTAAAACACAGAAAATAACCACATGTATTGGCTTGTCACCTGTGCACCCACCATCACACGTCCAAGGTACCCCATCCATGTCAGTTAGTAGCATACAGCCATTTGGCGTGCTACGTGTAAAGCAACGAACAATGCAGCCCACATTGCACAGCTTTTTTGCGTGCAACAGTAAATACCCCACCCAATCTTGCAGTTGCATGTGAACTCAGTGCTGCCATAGCAGAAATACTGGCAATTTACCCTTTATCATTTTCTTTTGTGGAGAATGTGGGCTTCCGGCGCTTTGCGGCACACGCATGTCCTAAATGGAAGATCCCGTCCCAGACATACTTTTTCACCCATGCTATTCCTGAGTTATACCGCATGGTGACAGTCTGTAAGACCATCAACATTCCGCATCACCTTACATTCACTTAAGCATGGGTATATGGACAAGTGGCAAAACGGAGGGTAGTTCCTATCTGTATATTACTGCACATTGGGTGCAGCTACCTGCAGTTGTCTGTGATGGTGGGTTGGGAAAGCAGTGTAATAAGTCAGACTATGGTGGTGGTAGCAACCTTCATGGCATTAGACAGCTTGCCACGCTTGCAATGTGTAGTGTAGCAGGGTCACATACAGGCGAACACATGCTAGACTTGCTATTGACAGAAATTGATGAGTGGCTGCACCCTCTGTCCCTAATAGCTGGCTACATAGCTAGTGATAATGGATCAAACATTATGGAATGTATCGGCAATGGTGGCTTTGTGCAGGTTCCCTGTATGGCCCACTGTTTAAATCTGGTGGTACAGGGGTTTCTGCAGTACCCTGAAATAAAGCAAATGCTGACTGCTGCACATCACATCTGTGCCCACTTTGCACAGTCTGGAAAGGCCTGTGACCAACTTAGACAGCTGCAGATTCAAAACAGCCTCTCTCAGTACCGCCTGAAGCTTGAAGTTGTCACAAGATGAAAATTGATACCTTACATGGCAGAGTGATTGTAAGAGCAGTATAAAGCAATCTCAGAGTACCTATTTGTGCACACTAGCCATGACAGTTCAGGGGACTCAGTGTCTATGACAAGTGAACAATGGTGACTCGTGGACTCAGTAATAACAATTCTGAGGCTGTTTGAACATATCACATAGGCAGTGAGTGGTGACACTATATCCGTTAGTCAAGCCATTCCACTTCTCTGGGTGCTGAGGAAGACTTTGTTGAATCTGCAGCTTTGCTTTGATGTTGCTGGAGATAGGTCAAGCTGCTCATTACTGAAACACATGATTACTGTATTAGACAGCAATCAACATAATGCCACTATTCAGCAATCTCTCGAATTTGGAATAGCAACAATGCTGGACCCATGCTACATATGTGGTATTGCATCCATACTGGAGGGAGGGCAAGATCAGGTTAAAAATCTGACTGGACAGCTGGTCTGATTGGTTCATGGGGCACAGAAGTCACGTGCAAAGTTATACAAATCTCAGCATAACAAGGCTGAAGGTCACTGTGGACCGAGTGCATCCAGTAAGGTGGCTGAAGGGCAAGGGGTGGTGTCAGCAAAACAGTTGTCCATTAACCCACTTTGGGGTGCTTTGTTCCAAGTCGGAATTTGTGACCTAGATGAATCTTGTGAACTAGCGGACGATTCATCCAGAATGCGTGCATCACAGAGCATGGTTGAGGTCTATTTGGCAGAAAACAGGCATCTGACAATAATGGATGATCCTTTGGTGTACTGGAGTTACAAGGTGAATGAATGGCCAGTGCTCACACCAGTGGCAGTAAAGTACCTGACATGCCTACCCTCCAGTGTAAATGTGGAGAGGGTATTTAGTTCTGCGGAGGCCATAGTGCATGACCGTCATACTAACTTATGCTGACATTTATCAGAATGAATGAAGGTCACACAGCAAGTAGGAGAAGCACATCTCTCTTTGTACCAAGTCACGATGCTGGTGGTGCTGCTGATGATGGTGGTGAATCAGACCATCCTTGTGGAAGCGACAAACACTGTACCACTGATGATGATGATGATGATGGTGATGATACGGCCATGGAAAAAGAATTTCCAGGTGGGTACAACTCTGGGCTTGAACATTGCGAGGTTTGCTTCCTCCTGGATGATAATGCGGAGGATGTTGGTGGTAGTGCATAATGGCAAAATTACTGTGGTGAAGACTGTCTCAGTGCTGTAATATTACTGGTTTTTGGAATAACCAAAAGACAAACAGTGGCCTTCACTGTCATATGATAATTGACAATAAACGATGTTGTTATATTTTTACTTCCGCTTTATTGATTGAGGGTATAGTTCACATAATGTGTCCAGTCATTTCATTATTACCTGCAGTCAGCCCCATGTCATGAGACTGAGAGAGAGAGAGACATTTTACCTGTGCCCTAGCTGTGAACTCTCAGCCAGCAACATCCACCCTGCTTCTTGAAAGTAACAGAGAGACATTCTACCTGTGCCCAGGCTATGAACCCACAGCCAGCCACACCCACCATGCTTCTTGAAAGTGACAGAGACATTGTACCTGTGCCAAAGCTATGAACACTCAGCCAGCAACAGTCACCATGCTTCTTGAAAGTGACAGAGAGACATTGTACCGGTGACCAAGCTATGAACCAGCAGCCAGCCACATCCACCCAGCTTCTTATCTCTAATGGACAGTAAGTATGTACCAATGTCATGCACTCTGTTTTTGAGTTAAACTCTGGTGTCCATCATTCTTACACCAGGGTAAAGATGCCACTGTCAACAAATACAGGCAACTTATTTTCATTTTGTTTTCGTAGATTACAGACTGTGGAAACTGGCAGTACTACAGTATTCCTACCACTGAAGGGATAATGTCGACAGGTAAGTATCAGTGTTATTTCATATTTCATTTTAGCTTTTCATTTTTGTGGTGCAGGTGTAAAGCATTCACTGGGGGTGATATACAGAATATATTTGTTATTCACAGATGGGAAAGGGGCACTTCAGTACGCCACAGTTGTAAAATGTGTTAAACTGATCCTGAAACCATGTGATGTAACGTAACTTAACACAGTGGGCCAGTGCGTGTCACCTAGTAAACGTGTAATATTTTTGTACGTGGTTTACTACATTAATAATAGCTTGGTATTTTCAGCTTGATAAGGGGTTCTTACTAATAGCTTGGTATTTTCGGCTTAATAAAGGGTTCTTATAATACCTTGGTATTTTAAGCTGAATAAGGTGTTTACTAATAGCTTGGTATTTCAAGCTGGATATATAACAGAAGACAGGAACAGCCACGCTGGAAAGTGAATGTGGTAGAAACAATGAACTCATAATTTCTTTTTCATCTCTTTTCAGTTAACACTGAGGTGCTGTACACTGCCGTGGGTGGTACCTTCCAGTCTGAAGAAGGACAACATTTATGATGATGATACGCTGAAGACCTGTAAAGATGACAAAAATGTCCGGCCCGGTGGCGCTGAGGGTTGAGGCGCTGGACGCTGCACCTTGTGCCATGATGGCGACCAGGGTTCGGGAATGAGCCAGGGTAGTCAGAGGCCGTCGGAGGGGGAGGGAGAGGATGTGAGATCACTCCACCTCAGGAGGAGGAATCCAGCTGTCTTGGAGCATAGCCACCCCCTGGTGGAGGCTGGAGGGACGGTGCCACTTACGAGGAGCTCTGACATAGGTCGATAGGGAGAGTTGAGGGGACCCAGTCCGGAGCTGCGGTGCACATGTGTGCCTTCACGCTCATGCGTCACCACTTCTGGGGGTCCTGGGGTAGCACAAGGGAGAAAACAGAGGAAACTGTGGGGGCCGACGTAGATGATGCCCAGGACCAACTCTGGGGATCTGCCGGAGCGCTAGAAGCCCCCAAAAGACCCCGAGTTCGGTAGGGTCAGCGGACGCGGATGTCGACCCACCACAAGGAGGATAAAAATACTCTACAAAAAAAAAATGACAAAAACGATAATGAAACTTTTTTTCAAATGCTCCCCCCCCCCACAAAACAAATTCTTACCTTGCATGGGTTGACAGTATCCATGCAGCCAGTCAGCAGCCATCCAAAACTGGTGGACCACCAGCAGTGTTCCTGCGACCTGAAAAAAAAGAATCATACAGTAAATGAATGTCTTTCAGTCAACCATAGCACTCTTCCCCCCCCAAAAAAATTTTAATTTTATAGTACCACATTAGGTGTCAGACTCATAACATATGTGTTGCATGTTGCTGTGAATTGATCATCATGCCCACCACAGTAAAGTGTTACGATACTCTGAAAAGGAACAACATGATGGACTGCTTGCAACAAAGAACAAGGTTATGTAGAAATTAAATGCCTGTGTCTATGGAAAAAAGGTGACTTTTACTGTATCGTACTTGTGGCAGGTGTTGGCATGCCACTGCTGGGGGCTCGGCTGCTTGTGGTGGTGTGACACTGTGACAGAGTCTGCAACCCACAAAGACCACCGTGGCCCACTGCACTGCTGAGCTGCAGTAATCATTAGTATTCATTGCTCACATTAGAGAGATGATGACATGTTGACATACTCCAAGCAGGCAACTCATGCCATGTAGGTGCCTGCCCTTGGAGCTTTTTCAGCCATAAAGCGATTTTTTTTTTTGCCCAGGTGTTAAAAGTAATTTTACTCATGAAGCCTGACTTGTAACTTCCTGATACGAGCCAAGTGGCCACCAGGTGCTGTAGTCCCACCCCTAAAAACAGCATAATTACGATGCAAAGTAGGGACTGGAGCTCCACAGAGTGCCTGCAACCCCATCCCCTACTTAGTGTCATAATTATGTTGTTTTCAGGGGCAAAGCTGCAGCGCTTAGTGGCCATCTGGCTTATCTCAAGAAACTATGAGCCAGGCTTTACAAGTAAAATTACTTTTTAACCCCTGGACAAAAAAAAAAAAGATTAATGGATGAAAGAGCTCCTAGGGCAGGCAACTACATGGTACGAGTTGCCTGTCTGGAGCACAAAAACATGTCAGCTGCTCTTTAAGACTTTAGCACCACTGTAGTCTGTGCATTTACACTGTATTTATATTATCTCAAGTCCCATAGATTTTCAAATCATATAATAGTATCCACCTCAAAAATAAATTGTGCGTCAAAAACATAACTGCTGAAAATTCATTTTATTTAGGGCATTGCATTCCCTTGTACCATATTTTTCCGTCTGTGTAAGATTTTCTTGTTTGTGTTTGCTTTATTTATATTTTTAGTTTTTAATATAAATTGAACTTAAATTTACGCAGCCACTTCCTGCTAGCTGAGAAAGTCAACTTGTAGTAAATTGACAATCTGACTAAGGTCGTTCCCGTATTTAAGGGTGTGGAGGCAGCCCTAGTCAGATGACTAAATATTGTCCCATTTCCCTTTTACCAGTTTGTCTCCATGTTATTGGAATGACTAATGCTAAGAAAACTACAGGGATACCTACAGCAAGGTGATTTCAATGATGCCCTTCAGTCGGGCTTCTAGAGGTTCCATAGCACTATGGCCTCCATGTTGAAGGTCTTGGATAACATCAGCAATACTATGGACTCTTGTCAGTTTACAGGAGCAATCTTTGCTGACTTCTCCCAGGCATTCAACACAGTGGACCAAGCTGTCTTGATTAAGAACTTAAGGGAAGTCGTCCTGTGAAATGGAGCCATAGATTGGTTCTCATCCAATCTTGGTGATCATAAACAATGTACAATGATAAACAGAAACACATTATAAAACCCAATTATTGCAAGAGGAGTCCCTCAATGTTATGTTTTAGGTTCCCTCATTTTTAAGGTATACCTCACGGAGCTGTGGAGAGCATAGGTGAGCTAAAATACCACCTCTATCTGGATGATACAGTGCTCTATGTATTTAACCCTACTCTTACTGTTCAGGAACCTTTGCAGTGTGGTTTTGCTAGGCTGTAGACTTTCTTCGTCTCATTACACAAAAACTGAGCACTGAGAAAACAAAACTTATGTTCTTTGACAACCCTCTTAATTAAGAAGTGTCCCAAAGTCTCTACTAAATATTTTTTCAAGAAAAGGTACCCTATTAGAGCAAGTCAACAAGTACAAATTTGTAGGATACTGTATGGAGCCCACTGGCATGGGAAACAACCATGTTGATAAATTAACCAAGAAAATAGGGGTAAGGGTAGGACTGCTATCTAGGTACAAGAACTGTCTGGAGCCTGAGCTACATCTTAAAATTGTTCAGGCCTAGATCTTACCACTTTCTAATTATGCGGATGTGATCTATGATTATTCCTAAAAGGACAGGTTACATAAGATGGCCATTCTTTATAATCAATTGGCAAGGCTAATAATCAATTGGCAAGGCTAATGTATGATTACACCCAAAAGAGCTCACCACTGTGAGCAATACAGGAAGCTGGGGTGAGTATCCTCATGATCTGTAGGAGACAGCACAAACTAATACTCTCTGTAAGGACTGTGTATGGCTTTGGTCCAATTACCTGAGGGACCAGTTGATTAAGAGATTATGAAAGCCCTCTTTGAGAAATGCAAGCTCTTTTGAGTTGTTAATTCCAAGAACAACAAGCTTTAGTCAGAGCTGATATGGCAGTAGAAAGCTTTTAGGAGTAGCAAGAGCGTGGAAAAGAATATGCAGTGCTTTTGCTGCACCGGAGTCAGATGTAAGTAATACTGCAGCAATTACAGTACTGCGCATGTGGGATACTCGCACATGTGAAGTTTGCCCTGTAGTCAGCCCTGCACAACATGGTGATGCTGACATAACTATGTATGCTTGATAGTCATGCATGCACAGTTTAAGTCAACGTCACCATGTTGCACACGATGGCTGTCAGTACTGCAGTTGCAGAACAGAAAAGTAGTGCGCCGGGAAGTGGGTATGTTTATGTGGCCCATGGAGGGAAAGGGCTGCATAAACAGAATCACTGGAAACTATGTTGGAGCACTGTGGCAGCACATCAGACAGTGGGCTAGTTATGTGCTGCCACAGTGCTGTTATACAAATCTGATGATGGCATAACATCCATGGAGCTTGACCCATGCAGCCGTACAAATCAGACTCGGGAGGAGTCTATTAACAAACTAGAGATCTGGTCTAGGACTTGCTCATCATCACAGTCACTTTCTCATTCCTTTCTAAGCAGTAATTTATGGCAAATGTGCCTTAACCATATTGATCTCAGTGCTGGTAGACTACTTCTGGTTTTCCCCTGATTTGTATTAGGTAGGGTAGTAGCAGTCTTGAAGTGGTAGCTGCAGGAGGTGGCATGCTGTGGAAAAAAGTGGTCCCCATGCTCATCTGCACATTTTAGAAATGAAGTCTTTTTTGCTGTAAAGAAACTGACCCCTTTAACACAAAAACAAGGTGTCATTTGTGGCCTCCACCCCCCCTTTTTGCTTCAAGTGAGGAACGTCATTATGGGTTTGCATCAGATGTACAGTGGCAGCCATAGATGCAAAATATTGTTAAACAGTAATCAACTGTATGTAAAAGCTCTTTTTTTTTTTTTTTTTTTGAATGTGTGCTTTCTTAAGGTTGTCAATACCACCCTACCCATGTGTACTCTGCCCCTGGATTTCTGTACCCCAAGTGCATTATTTTACATTTTTGTGTTCAGGATAAAAATGCCTTTCAAATGAGGGTAGTCACTAATCTAAATTCTTTATAGCTTTTTATGTTTCTTTGCACATGTGCAAGAAACATCTTGTGGTAGAACGACATTTCAGAAGTGTGTCAGGGATGAGTCAAGTGCACAGCAGTCTACAGTGGGCTTGTCCCTGGCCGACCAGTGAGCATGCAACCAGACTGTGACACTGATCACAGTTTCACAGCTGGAATACATTCTCTAGTTATAAGAAATAAAGTGCTTGAATGAGAGCACTTCATTCCTTTCATTCATGCCCTTACTGATCTTACTGCTTGTCTCCCTATCCATCCTGTGTATGTCCAGATACCCAGCCATACACTGCATCCCCCACTCTCTGTGCCATAAGCAGTAAACAGTCCTGGCAGTAAAAAACAAATAAATATTATTTATCCTTCCCCAGACAGACATCCACATTGAACTTGTTTGTGTCTCTGTGTGAATGACAGTATGTGTTCTTTTCCCTGAGCTCCTCTGTCTCCAGTGCTTCTTGTGTGCCACAATGCCCAGCCTAAGCATTCCTTTCTGTGATGGAACCCACTGACCCACCCCGTGCATCTCCTAGAGTCCATGCTGCCTTAGTGTGCCCTCCGCCCTGCAGCACAATATAAGGAGCAAAAGTGTTGAGAAGTAAGGAAGCATTGCCTGCAGAGCTGTAGCTTAACCTTGGATGCTGGGGGGAGAGAGACATGGGCTGCAGGGACAGACACCAAGAAGGAGAGGCAGCCAAGACCCCCCCCCCCAAAAGAAAGCGCAGGATCAAAAGAGGTGGTGAGTGGCACCAGTGTCAGGGACAGAGCAGAGAGAGAGAGAGACCCCAAACAGTGACAGCACCATGCTGAGATGTGGTGAGTAAGCAGAATGAGAGTGATCACCAGGTGACAGGCTGTCACTATTGCAGCACCACCTTGGCAGTGTAAAATTGGGGGCAGTGCAATGTAGTGGCCATAAACATGATGACCGGTGGCTCCCAGACCTGCACCTGAACGAACATTCATTTAAATGGGTGGCCTGTCCCCTAGCAGTGTCTACTCCCCTTCCCCCACCCCTAAGAGAGACAGCAACAGCGAGAGCCACTTCCGGTGTGACATATATGTGTGCAGGTCCAATCTGTTCCAGTCATAGACAGTGTCAACCCCCCCAAAAAAGAGAAGTGAAGTACAGTGTGTGCCCGAGCTCGGTTGCCATCCATTTTATTTCAGCTCACTCTTCTAGTACCATGCTGTCGGTCTGACTTTCTGTTTGTCTTTCTGAAGCTCAGTGGAAGCAGACAGCACAAACAGAGAGGAAGAGAAAATGGCAGCAAGTGTGCCATGACTGGGACAATGAGCAGTGCTGCAGAGTTTTCCTTTCACCGTGGGGGAGCGGACATGAGACAGAGAGAGAGAGAGAGACAGAGATAGACCAGGAGAGACACACTGTAAAACAAACTTGGTGCACCTATTCCACCACTGCACAAAAGGAGCACCCAGCCAGAGCCAGAGAAAATTATGTGGGTCACATATCTGCCCCTTCACATTGGCTAGCACAGTATAGGGTGGGCACTGGATGGGCACCCCTGGTTAGTTGCTGCCCCCTACACCTCCAGCTTACATCAGCACATATGGAACAATCTGCAGTAGCCACAGACTGATGTAGTTTACTCATCTTCCCCTCCACACTTATCACACTCCACACAAGTTGGCACAGTGAGAAGGTGCCCTCCAGGTGGGCAACCCAAGGTAAATAGTGGACTGTGACCTGGCAGAAGTTGGTGATTGGTGCCCCCTCCGCAACCGTCCCACAACTGCACATTCACTGCCCCAGCCAGAGACAGAAGTGTGAGTTGCAGATTTGCCATGCCACACCTGTTTCTATCTAGCCTGGTGGGTGCCAGGTGGGTGGAAATGGGGTTGCGGTCAAGATCCATTGGGTGGCCCGAGGCCTATGGCACCCAACACATCTTTCTGCATTTCTGCACATGTGAAGCATTTTCTCCTTCCATTCCACCTCATGCATGTTAGGAGCACTCTGCAGGAGCCAATGACAGGTGTGGTTCACACATCTGTCCATCTTTACCCATCTGAGTTCCATGAAAGCTGGCACTGGCATGGGTGGGCTCCAGGCAGGTGGCTGTGGAAGAATGATGCCCCATCCCACCCCTGCAGCGGCCAGGGATAGAGATGCAAGGTGCGCATCTGCCCCTTCATATTCATCCCTGCTCCACCAGAGCTGTCATGAAGGTTGGAGTGGCTTTGGGTGACTTGCACTTCCTCACCCTATGCCACACCGCAACACTTGCAGAACACTTGGCTTCAGCCAGAGGCTGTCCCGTCTAACGTGCTGTACCCATGGAGAGCACTTTGAGGTACTGAGATATAAAAACGTGGATCTTGTATCTGCTCCTCCATAACTGTTCCCACTCTGCTGGGTGGCTGGGGGGTAGGATACAGTGGGTGCTCCTGAGTGAGTGGTACCCCCACCTATCAACCCAATACTTTACAGCAGCCAGAGAAGAGATGTGGATTGCACATCTGCCCCATCATAAGCTGTGCCCATTCTAAAAAGTCTCTCACACAGGCTGGAGTAGGGTCTAGGATGGTGGCCATTAAGTGGCTGCCCCCCCATCCCACCTCCACCCATGGGGAGCACTCCTCACACTCCATGCCTCCTTTGCATATGGGGAGCAATTCTCCTTTTCCAGCCTTCTTCCACATGGTGGACATAGTGTCTTATGTAATCATATTTGGTCTCAATCCTTGTTGAATGCAACATTGTACATATTGTATGTACCAATGTAAATAAAATTGCTTTACTTTAATTTATATTATATGTCTTTACTTTTTGTATCTCACACCATGTATTGTTTTTATCATTGCTTGTACAAGGGACCTCCTTGCAAATGAGCTTGCTCAATGGATTTTATCCCGTCACAATAAACTTGAACATGGAAAGCACTCTTTGCTCCATTCCATCTCCACACATAGGTATCATTGCTCCACCTCCATCCCACCTCCATACATTGTGAGCACTCATTCCCTGACCCCTCCAGTGCTGCTCCCACTACATTTCACCTCCCCCATATGGAGAGCACTTCTCCCACTGCATCCCACCTCCTGCACATAGGGAGCACTCCTCCCCCTCCATTCGACCTGCACACATGGGAAGCTTTCCTCCCACTTCATATCAGCTCTGTACATGGGGAGCACTCCACCCCTTTATGCCACTGCCCCTACATGGGGAGCATTGCTCCCCATCCATCCCACTCCTACACATGGGGACACCTCCACACATTTGCATCACTTCTCCTCTACCACCATCCCACCTGTGCATATAGAGTATTCCTAACCCCATTCCACCTTTGCACATGGGAGAACTCTGTAACAGCCAGAGACAAAGATGTCAGTCAGGCATCTGCCTTTCCACACCTATTCCCTTTCCACGTGATAAGCTCCAAGTTGGGCAGAACATCAGTGGAGTTGAGATGTAATGAGTGGGTTGCCCTGGGAGATGATACCAATACCCCTCACTACTTCTCTGAATGAGAGAAGTCCTCCTCTGGATCAATCTTTATTCTTTTCTCCACTCACCACTTTTCTGCTGATTATCCTCCTGTTTGCTTGTCTTACCAGTCACTTCCCTCCCAAGACAGGACTACAGGCCACTAGGCCAGGCAGATTTTTCCCCGACCTCGCCTGTCTTCTCTTCGGACCACACCACCAGTACAGCCAGCATCCGGCACAGTCAAGAAGACACGCCGCGCATTACTCTCAGCTCGGCACTGGAAGGGTCAATTCATTCTCTAGTAGACCATACTTCAAGTTCTCCCACAGTTCAACTGAGGCTAGAGAAGAGCAGCACACAGTCCTACTCTACCACCACGACCGTCAACAGGACACCACAACTTGCTCGCCGCTGTACAGATGATGCAGCACAGCAGCACGCTCACTAGTCTGTCTCACCAGGCTTCTCCTGCTCTCTCTGTTGATGATGTCTCCATCTCCCCTAGCCATCAGTGGTCCCGCGCATGCACATTGTGTTGCAGCTAGCTCCAAGCACTATGGAGACTGCAGAGACACTGAGTTTTTTAGCTGCTGAGCCCGAGCCAACCCGAAAATAAAATACAGGAATTTGAAATTTCCGGGGGGGAGGCTGGGGTTAAACACCCTGAACACTCCCATGCCTATGACCATGCAGTTCACAACAGTTCAGACACATGCAATGCTTACACTTAAAGGCACTTCTCCCAGCCCAGCCAGCCCCCCTGCCTAACCCGGCACATAAATAAACACCAACCATGATCCCTCCCACTTCCTCTGCAAGCAGTGAGGATCCCTCGCTCTCAAGCAGTCAGTCCTGTACAAGTAGCAGAGTTAGAGGTCTGGGGCTCCAGTTGTACCTGCTGCTGTAATGACGCTTGAGCCTGCCTGAATACAACAGGACAGCTAAACTGAGTTCCCTTAATCCCTACAGATGGAGGGCTGCTGCACAGATGATTGCTATAGCCACTGAGGTACCACCGGGGATTTAAAACAAGAGCTGGACTATGGCAGGCAGCCTGCCATCTGCCCCCTCCTTCTCCTACAATGACTGCTTGCAGCACTTGCCCAGCTCCTCCTCTGCTACCAGTGCCCACCAATGGTCAGTAGTGTTGGTGGGTAGCCCCCCGTTGGAGTGGTCAGGCGAGCTCCTCGACTTGTTACTAGCCCCCACAACTGATACTCTCTTTTGACTTCCTTCGGTGTCTGGTTACATTTGCCTGTTTTCAAACACTAAATACACTTTTTTTTCCTAGTGTCTACTTAGATATAGAATATTAAATAGATCAAAATAAAATATAATTACTTTGAAGAAGATAGATTTTATTATGGCTCAGTTGAATGTATGGTTGGAGAATGCTGAACTCTCAACTTGATTGTTTTACATCCTTATTGCTATTTTATATTTTCAGGTTAAATCAAATATAATAAAATATCATTTTTTTTTTGAGAAGATAGAAGCTTTTATTGTGGCTCTTTTTGGTTTGATCCATGCACACAGAAGCATTGAAGCAGTGAGATCACCACAATTTTGGTAGCTTTGCACCATTCCTCTGATCCTAAAAATATGTATCACAATGGTATAGTTGTAGGTCTGTATTCAAATGGCTTTAATTCATTATAATTACACACTAAAATGAATGCTCTTACTGAGTTCATTTAAGGTTTCATAATTTGACCTTTTGCAATGTTAATGACCTCCCAATCCTGGAGTCTTCAATTTGTTTTATCTAAACATTTATTTGCTCAGTTCTTCAACAGTCCAATAAGATTTAGAATAAAATTACTTTAGAACAAAAACTGTATAAACTTTGTGGTTGATTTTGTGCAAATATTAATTTCTCTCTCAGTTGAAAATGCACAGGAGAGTAGTTGTACATACTTTTGTATTTCTTCACACTTTTATTTCAGACATTTGTAAAAATATGAATAAATAACACCCAATAGTCCAGTAAGATTTAGAATAAAATGACTTTAGAATGAAACTGTATAAACTTTGGGTTTGATTTTGTGTAAATATTAACTTCTCTCTCCGTTGAGAATGCACAGGAGATTAGTTGTACATACTTTTCTATTTCTCCATACTTTTACTTTGGAAATTTGTAAAAAAAAAAAAAATATATGAAAAAATAGCACTTGACCTTTTGCACAGGTCTTGACCTCCCATGAAGGGAATGTCTTAAAACTTATTTATGAGTCATTCAAGAGTTATCCCAAGGCCAAGATGTAGTAAGCTATACATTTAATGCATTTTAATAATAGAAGTTGCCAAAGAGGATATAATAAATGAAAAAAAATCAGTGTTGCATCATAGATGCTTAAATGTTTTACAGACAGCCATTTTCTTTTCTTTTCTGTCTTCCTTCTTCCCCCTATCTGGTCAACGTCAGCTTCACATACAGATCTCATATGATATTGCTGGCTAATAATTACTAAAATTAATCTGCTACTTTTTTTCTGAGAAGATTTTACATGATCCCCTCCTGAAAAGATCTTATGTGACTCCAATAAGCAAATCATTTTATTTCAAGCTGGTAAGCAATAAAGAATTCCGTTGAAGAATAGTACTAGTAAGTCAGTTCTACTGTTAAATTAGGCATGACAAGATGGTCTGGTCTCTTTTCACTTAAAGTGGCATAGTGCTTTAGAGAAATGAGGCTGTTATAAGTGAATAGGAGTTATGCCAAACAAATGTAAATACCTCTAAAAGTATATGAATTATGCATAAACCATTGTATGAAAGTTGTTCAAGACAAAACAACCTTTCAAATGAGCCTATTCATTAAGTTGCACTAATTATATTTTTTAAACTATGGACATGTGATTACCTGAATTTTCATTTTTCTTCACAGTTTTCACCTTTCAGATGGCTATATTTAAAAAAATCTAATGAATTCAGATTAGTATTAGTGACTACCCTCATTTCATGTTGGTTGTATATTAGTAACTTTTATACTTTCCGAGATATTTACATTTGTTTGGCATGACTCCTACTGTGTTCACTCAGAGAGAAAATAATGAGGTTGTTTAGAAGACCATATTTTACGAAATATAAAGAATTCAGATTAGTGACTACCCTCATGTGAAAGGTCTTTTTGTCCTTAACAGCTTTCATGCTGGTTGTTTTTCTGCACATTGAATAGTTTTAAAAATATTTAGATTTGTTTGTAAGCAGGTTGGGGTTATGTGTCCATCATTCTGAAAAGAAAGAAGGGAGTATTTTTTTACTGCCATAGGGATTTGCAGTGTTATGGAAGGATACACTGAAAACTACTAAAAAATGTGTTCCACAGAAACCCCTTTTCAAGCTAAATCGATATGGCTGTAGGCTCTGCCCACAGCTATAAAAAACAAGTGATCCTCATTCTCCTACAGTTACAGCATACCCCAACTGTGGAATTCAGTGTCCCCAGAACTCTGGATTATTCAAAGCAATGCCAGGAGGCCACAAGTTGAGGATAAGAAAAGGCTTGTGAATTGAATTCCGCTACATGACATGTGTTGCTCTGGGACAAATGAAATAACATGATTGCTACAAGTGGATGTTATGATGTATTGTATAATTGCATGTCTAAATTAACTTATGTACAGTAGTTTTTATATTTTTCTAACTGTAATTGGGATACCACTGTAAAGGAGCTTGACTCAATGGTAAATATCCCTAATAAAAATGGAAAAATTTAAATTGAATTGAACTTTATGAGGTTGGACTGCAGAACTGTGCACCTGTGTGTGGCTGGTCACTCATTCTGTCACCAGCCCATTAAAAGAACGTATTAGTGTGGTGATGAGTCTCGCCTAACACATGTGTGGCACATATGATCATATTGAGTTTGTTGGTGATGACAATGTGAAAGTCATCATAGTGACATCATGATGAGTACTTGTGCTAGGGGTGTTCATCTGAGTAGTCATCATGCTGCTGCTGCTACTGCTTGGAGTGTTGAATTGGACTGTGGGACCAAGGTCAGTGGGTATCCAGAGATACTCTAGTTTCCTTTACAACTGATTACATCTTTAATTACTACAAGGACAGTTCTGCCTTCTATGCTGTGTGGCATAGCATTAAAGCATAAATGATTTCTTGCCTCATCCTCCCAATGCCCAGAAGGCACTGTAACACTAATAATGTTATTTTGTTTGTGCTCATATTCTACACAGTAATATATTGTATTTTATAACTATTTTTTATTTTAGTTTTTGTTGACTGGGTAAGTGCACTAGACAAATCCTGCCTATTTTCAGGCACGACCCGGGGGAGGGGGATACAGATGAATGTCAACTGACCTTGAACCAGATTAAGCTGTTGGTGGTATTTTTAATGAATGAGGAAAATTTGGCCAGGACACTGGAGAAATTCCCCTACTGTTTTTTGGTAAGTGCCATGGTATCTATTGTAACACGATCAATAGATAAAACAAGACAGGAAGAATTACAAAACTTTCTGATAGTGCAGTGTTATTACATAACACCATACATGGGTGCACTGCTACTATTCTGACATATGAACATAAGAACATATGAAAATTGTCAGCAGAAGAATGCATAATGATCTGTCTCATCTGCTCGTTTTGCGGAGCCCTGCATCATTGACTTCTGTGGGCTCCACCGCCTCCCCATCCAACCTGGACCTTCTCCTTCACCCTATCACACCCCATCTTGAATCCATCCACAATCTTTAGAGACTACCTCTTTCAGGAGTTCCTTCCACCCTGTCACCACTCTCTCTCTCTGAAGAAATGCCCTCTGGTCATCCTCTTGAACCTTAGCCCCTGCCAGTTTATAACAGTGTCCCCTTGCAGCTTTTATCCCAAGTCTATTGAGGTTCTTATTATCCACTTTATTGATACCCTTCATGTATTTGAAGGTTTCAGTCATGTCACCTCTCTCCCTCCTCTCCCTAAGCAAACACATGTTGACATCTCTTAGCCTCTTCTCATATGACTTGTCCTGCATACCCTGAACCATTTTTGTCACCCTTCTCTGGACCTCCTCTATCAGGCTTATGTCCTTTCTTAAGTAGGGTCATCAGTACTGTATGCTATACTCCAGGTGCAGCCACATCAAGGATCTGTAGACCTGTAATATGACCTTCTCCTGCCTGTTTGTGATACCCCTTGCTATAAAGCCCAGTATTTTGTTTGGTTTTGTGGCTGCCTCCCTACAATGCATCAAATCTTTCAAGTCACTGGTGATGATCACCCCCGAGCTCTTCTCACCCTCTCATTTATCTACCAGGACCCCCTAGTCTGAGCACGGTCCTCAGATTCCTTCTTCTTCTATGCATGACTTTGCACATCTTTGCATTGACCCTAGTTGCCATATTCTAGACCACCTCTCTAGTCTGGCTAGATCTTCTCTAAGATCCTGTATCTCTTTTACTGTATAAACCCTGCCACACAGCTTTGTGTCATGAGCAAAAAGGCAGATTTTGCTCTTTATGCCTTCTCCAGTGTCTTTTATGAATACATCAAACAACACTGGGCCAAGCACCAAACCCTGTGGAACTCCACTGGTAACTTCCTCTGAATCTGAAAGCCCACCTCTACTGCCCTCTAGAGCCTACCTTCAGTTAGTTTGCCGCCCATCTTGTAAGTTTCTCTCCTACCGCAAGGTCCTCCAGCTTCTTGATCAACGTCCTGTGAGAAACAGTGTCAAAGGCCTTTCTGTTGTCCAAGTACAGGATGTCGACCACTTCACCCCTGTGTACTGTTTTTGTTACCCAGTCAAAGAAGTCAGTCAGGTTAGTCTGCCAGGATCTACCCCCCATGAACCCATTCTGTGTCCTATTCTGGAGACCATTCACTTCCAGGAAACCTACCAGCCTTTCCTAAAGGATTGTCTCCATATGCTTACCCACAATTGAGGTAAAGCTGACTGGTTGTAGTTACCCAGGTCATTTCTGGGCCCACTGTTGTGCAGTGACACCATGTTCGCTGTCCTCCATTCCTGTGGCACCTCCTCCAATTCCAGTGAACTGCTGAACAGTTCTGTCATAGGGCCTGCCAGTTCCTCTTCCAGCTCCCACAGGACAGTCAGATGGATACCATCTGGACCAGGGGACTTATCAACCTTGAGTACCATAAGCCCTTTTCTCACCCTGTCCTCTGCAATTCTTTCTACCAGTCCTCCCCTTACCTCCTCCCTTGCAGTATTGTCTCATCCTTCTCTTTTGTGAAGCCAGAGTGGAAGTATTCATTCAGTACTTATGCCTTTTTTTGAAACTCTATATAGATTTGGCATGGGGGAAAATAGGTTGAGGTGGATTGGAGCACTACACAAAAAGCCCTCAGCCCAGATTCTTGTTAACAGGACACTCACCACCCCTTTCTTGCTGATCAAGGAACTAGACAGGGCTGTCCACTATCTCTCCTGCTATATGTGTTGTTCCTGGAGCCTCTGGCTGCTTTGCTTATGGGTGAGGACAACATTCGGGGCATTGCAGTGGAAGGGAAACAACACAAAC
This sequence comes from Neoceratodus forsteri, assembly GCA_016271365.2. NCBI lineage: Eukaryota > Metazoa > Chordata > Ceratodontiformes > Ceratodontidae > Neoceratodus > Neoceratodus forsteri. Next base: position 600,618,163 of record CM057456.1, on the reverse strand, counting down.
TAACATTATTTTCTGAAGATTTGTTGCTCTATCTACAAGACCCCCAAACCAGTATCCCAGCACTACATAAACTCTTGGTAGAGTATGGAGAGCTGGCAGGGCATAAAATAAATTGGTCAAACAGTGAAATGCTGGTGCTGGGCCAGGGTGACAGCAGTTGCATACAGACCTCCTCCCTTGATTTGAAAAGTGTAGGGATGTTGAAATACCTGATAGTTATGATTCAAACAACTTGTTGCATTTGTATAAAGAGAACTTTAATCAGTTGTTGAATAATATTAAAGTGGACTGCGAGAAGTGGGAGAGCTTGCCAATAAGTGGCAGGGTCAGTACAGTACCATCAAAATGAATCTCCTTCCAAGGTGTCTTTATTTATTCCAAAACCTTCCCACTAGAGTCCCTGAGAGTTTTCTTTAGGAAGCTAAACAGCATAGTGCATAGATTTCTCTGGCTGGGTAAAGTGGCCTGAATGAGCCATTTAAGAATGGAGGATTAGCTTTACCTAGCTTTAAATATTATTATTGGGTGGCACAGTTGGCCTACTTGGAAAACCACAATACCACCCAAACTCCGGTGTGGATGGAAATGGAGGATGAAAACAGCATAGGGGCCTACTGCAGGGGATCCTGTCTCCCACCCTGCCTCATCCATCCTTCACAAAATACAAGATCCCACTAACCCAGATCCTAATAGGGCTGTGACTGGGGGTACATAAACATATTAACCAGCCTTGTGAGTTATCAGCCAGCACAGCGCTGCATTTGGGGTTTTGTGAACTAAAGGGGTACAATGTATTTGTTCGTCAGGCCTTGCTATGATGGCAAAGGGCTGGAGTGGGGATAGTAGGGGATTCGTTCTATGGAGGTAGAATAAAATATTTTATGGAAATCAAGCAGCAATATGGGATTCAAGTAGATGACTTGTTTGCATACTTAAAAATAAGAAAAATAGCTGCCTGCTGGAGTGCTACGCTTTCCCCTGTTGAGGAAGCTATTTGTAGGCCTCAGCCTAACACCAGAATTCTGTCCACTTTATACAGACTATTTCTAAATGCCGCCCCCCCCATTAGATTCAGGAATGCTTGGGAAAAGGATCTTGACTTACAGTAGTCATAGATAATAACATATGGGGAGAAGCAATTAAGCATGTGCACAATTGTTCTATTTCTTATAAATTGTGCAGGGTCCAGCTTAATTATTTATATGGGACCTACCTCACATCTAGTAAAAGGCACAAGTTTCCCTCCTCTACACAGAGTACTTGGCCCAAATGCCAGGTTGCTGAGGGGAGCTTTTTTACATATGGCTCTTACATGTGGTAAAATAGCCTCTTTTTGGATTAAGGTTCACATTACAGTATTATGCAAACAATTGTGGGGACTGACCTTCCAAACACCTCGCTGGAATTTATGCTGGGAGTGGAGCAATATCCTAACAGGAGGAAAAAGTATAAGTTATGGGAAATGGCTTTAATAACAGCCAGAAAAAAAGTTGCTAAGCATTGGATTGGTGAAACCCATCTGAGCCTTGCTCACTGGTTGAATAACTTAGGGCAGTGTATGTGTTTAGAGCGGATTCAACTGTATGCCTGTGGGCAGGAGTCTGTCTTCATCAACACTTGGCAACCTCTAACCAAAGCTATTGAAGCAAGTAATAACACACAATAAGGTGTGGGTTATCGCCTGATAAGAGCACTCCCAGGTGCTTTATGAGGCACGAGGCACTTGCGCCAAGTGCCTAATGCACCTGGGCATGCTCTTATCAGAAGATAACCCACACCTTGGAGTGTGTTATTGCACTTATAAAATGGGCCCCCCAAGTAATTATTTAATGGGTAAAAAAAAACATAAAAAAGTAAAATATATAAAAATAGGTTTTATTACTTCAAATAGTAAAAAACAGTCCCCCTATTAAGTTACTTTCAAACGTGTCTTATTGGCAGTACAGGGTCATTATGTGTTCCTGAGGCTGTCTGTCTATTACTGTTGCTGTTAGTACTAAAAGAGTCCCTTTTCACGCAGTTTTTTTTTTTGTTTGTGTGGTGTGTTTTTTCTTTGTTGACATGGTGAGAGCAGTTGTTTCCCAGATGCCGACCATTCACTTTGACTGACAGCTGCCAGTGTGTCTGCTATTGCTGCTGTGTCTGAGTCCCCCACTCCCCGATAGACAGTTTTAAATAAGCGGTGGTACAAATGAAGCCTGCCTATTTTTTTTTGCCTTTTTTATGGAGTTTTTTCTTCTTTAAAAAAAAGAAAATAAAATAAGCACAAATTGTGAAACCTGAAGCAGTATTGGGGGCGAGCATGTCCCTTACTGGCCACCATAAGCAACTGTTTCCTCCTTCGCAGTTCGGTATTGCTATGCCATGGAGTGGGAAGTTATTGTTTTAATGAAAGAGGAAATATTGTGGAGGACTGCACATGAATAGATCAAGGGGGACTACTGGATACAGGTTTGGAAACAAATGGGCACTTTCTAACACCCGCGGCAAAAATAGTGGGACGGACATGGACGTAGATGTGGGGAATTCGGGCAGTCTCCTTTAGTGCTGCATTTCATAAGGAAGGAAGGAAGAAGCAGGTCGTGGTCACAGTTTGCACAGTAAGGAGAAAACAACTGCCACTGCATTATTGTAATAACTTATTGTGAAAAAAAAGTGTGGGGAAGGGGGGACATTCCATACAATGACTCGTGTCTGCGTGCAGTGCTGCTGGCTGATGAGCTGCATAGGGGGAGTGGGCACGGATTGATTTCTCTGTGTGCTATTTGCCTTGGCACAATTAGTGTTGGTTGGCATAGATATATCCTGATAAGGACACAGCTGAAAATGGCTTTCAGCCAACTGGGATTCTGGATTTCTTTTGCCCATTTTATAAGCTGGAATAGTGTCTCTTTGAATCTTATCCCCTTCCCCCAGGTATATTTTCCATCTATCAGAGAATATGTTTTGTGTTTAATTGTATCTGTAACCATTGGGATTTATTGCTCAGCCTGCAAATTGTATTACTGCTTCTTATTTAATGCAGCTGTAGTACTACCATAGGAGATGAATATGTCATATGAAGATGTAGTCACTAGGGCAGAAAAGTGATATTTACAACATAAATCTGTTATTCTATAATTAATAAGGCTAAAATTAGTTGAATGAGGTGGAGGGGGCTTAGAAATGAGCCTATGGAAAATTGCTACCCATATCCTACAGTGTAGAAACGCAAATTTGTATGCATGTAGTGTTGTATTGTTTAACATCACTGGATGTCAAAGAGGAACATGAACATGTATTTGTGATACCTACTCAATAAAATAGGTTTAAAAAAAAAACTTCTGCCTTCTCCATGCTGCCTTCTGCCCAAACACTCCACCCGGTATCACGTTATGTGGGCGACTCAAATTCAATTACTTAGATTTGAGCGACTCAATTTTGAGTGCCTGTGGGGATAGCGACAGTGAAAGCATAGCCGGGGGGTGGAATGGTGAGTGAAATAGTGATAACGAGTTATTTACTAATAAGGAGAGCCAGCTATGGGGCTTTGTTGGGTGAGGCAGCTTCGAGCTGCTTGTCTGGTGCAGTGGCTATAGTGTCCCGACTGTCATGCCTATGTACCCGGGTTCTGGACTAGGTAGGGGTTTCTATAGTGTCTGTCTCTTTTTGAAGTCCCATACCCCCGACTTTGTCTCCCCCCTCCGCCTACAGGTTGCCCCACCTCCAACGTTCTCCCCCTGGAGTTTCTCCCCGTCCTTGAGATGGGCCCCACCTGGAATTGGTTAACTAAATATGGAGTGTGTGGAGAGCACAGCCCCCCCACAGAGGGGTGTGCGGGGGCAATGAAGTAAGTATCGGCATCCTGGAAAGAACATGTGGATTAGTAGTGTATTGTGTAGTAGGTGTAGTGCACATCGCGGTTTTTTGGTTTCGGCGATGTGCACTCGCTGTAATAGTAGTCACCATTGTGCAGTCGCTGTTATGTCATAGAACCACTTCACCCTTTTTTAGTCTCAGAATACCATCCTTCTTGCCCCTTTTTGCCTGTTGTATTGGGAGAAGACTTTTTTCCCCTCCTTTCTTGATCCCTTCCTCTAATTGCAGTTCCTTCCTGGTCTTGCTAGTTGTACTGCCTAGCTGCCTTCCTTGATTTCTCTAGGTATTCTTTCCTGTCCTCATCCATATGGGTCCCAGAACATTCTATATGCAGTCTTCTTTTTCTTGACTGCCTGTTCCACTTCCCTACTAAACCAGCTTAGTACTTTGGTTCTGGAGTTTTTTTTTTCCTTTCAGCCTGACACACTTATTTGTGGCCACTGCTATCCCATTCTTAAAGATGGACCACTTCTGTTCTACCCTCATCTCCTCTCTGTGGATAGCCAGGTGTCCCCTTAACAGTTTACCCATCTTCCTGAAGTCTGCCTTTCTGAAGTCCAAGACCCTAGTCATAGTATTCACTCTATCCATGCCCATATCCACTTTGAAACAGACCATACAATGGTCACTCCATCCCAGGGGATTGTCTACTTTCATGTCCTGAACATGATCCCTATTTGTTAGTACTAGTTCCAGGATGGCATCCTCCCTTACGGGCTCAGTGACACCCTGTACCAAGAACCCACTCTGAGCTACATCCAGGTTCAACTGACTCCTGGTGCAGGTTTTGAATAGAACCTGCCAGTCCACCTTGGGTAGATTGAAGTCTCCCAGTATCACCACCTACCCCTTGTCCATAGCCATCCTGATTATGGACCCCAGCACTGTGTCCCATTCTTCTTCCTGATTTGGTGGTGTGTACCCTACCACCAGCCTCACCTTTCATCCCTTAGCAGTTTGCTACTGTACCCACAGTACCTCCACCTTCACCTCCTCTCCCTCCTCTCTTGTACTAATTATGACCTCCCTTATGTAGATTGCTGTGCCTATCCCTCCCTACTTCTTTATCCCCTCTGTGTAACTTGCACCCAGGAATAGAGAGGTCCCAGTTATGGTTATGCATAACCCAGGTTTCTGTGACCACTGCTGTGTTCACCTTTCCCTCTACCATTAACACCTGCAGGTCATTCATTTTGTTCCCTAGACTTTTTTTTTTGTACTTATTATTTATTTGCTTTCCCTTGCCCCCTGCATTCCACCTCATTGGGAGCGCCTAGTATTTGCCTCAGTTCCTTCCTACCTGGAGCCCTGTGATGGTCCCCCCATGTAACCTTGATTTTTCCCCCCATGCGAGGACGAGGTGGGGCCCTTACACCCCGAACTAGTAGCACTTCATCGGGGCTGCCGCGCAGGACAGGCAGGGGACCATGAGGTCTGTGCTGGCACTCCATCTTCCTGGAACACTGAAGGCAATTCTCTTTTCCGGGCATAACGTGCACCCTGATGTAAAGGCGGAGATCCGCCGACGTCCAGAATGCCCAACCCCTCTCTGAATGGTTGGGCGCTTGCTGTACCCCAGGCCTCTGTCTGGGGCCAGTTGAGCACTGGACCTTGTCCCCCTCCCTCCCAGAGAGGTGAGCAGTCGACAGACACTCAACCTTCTACCCCCGGCCAGCCTGCCAGCTCCCCAGGCTCATTCCTGGCATCTCGAGCTGTAGTGCTACTGCTGTGCCAGTGGGCCAGCCCGTTCCCTAGACTTTTTGCCTTTCAAAAACACCCTCCACTATGACTCCGTGCTTCTCTTTCTCTTGGCCTGCCCTCCCCCTCTCTCCCCCTTGACTGGCCCTGAGCTGAGCACACTGCTCAGTTACTTATTAAAAGAAAAGAAATACAGTAGCAGTGTCCACAGAGGATGTTCAGAACTGGAGACCACTGCTGACTTTTCCAAGCCATGGCATCACTGTGACCACCTTGATTTTGCAGCTACCCTGTAGAGGATAGAATACAGTATATCGTCTGTGTTGTGATTTGTTTTTCAGTGATCTTTCTCAATTGCCTCCTGCTAACCTCCTCGGTTTCCTGTCTTGGAATCATTCACACCAGCACTGTATATAATCCTAGTTTATTCTCAGCATGCTCACAACCTGTAACATGTACTCAAAACACTGATCAAAAGGTTCCAGTGATCATGCAACTGCTCCTCTTCCCCTGCTTGATGAGACTGCTGAAGTTTGCACACAGCATATGGCCCAGATGCAAATCAGTACACTGCCACTAAAGGACATCAGTAAAGTACATATATATATTGTATAGTAAGGGACTATAAAGAAATACTGGTGAAAAACATATAAACACAGATTTATCTCAATTACACTTGCATACAAGCTGAATACCCTTAATATAGAAAAAAAATTGTTCTAAGGATGTGGATATGTTGTTCATCCACACTTCTTGGCATAGTCCCTTTCCCCTTTAAATCTGCCGGAAGGTCTTCAAGCTGGCTCCTCCCATCCACCTGGGTGGTATAACCCTCGGCTCCGCTCATGACGCCAGATCTTCTTTTCCTCTGGAAGATTCAGGTTGACTCCATCATGCTCTCGCATTTTGTAGTCCCTGGCTTCTCAACCTTTGGTTATTCCGAAAATTAGACTTACTAGTGTCAGTGATTGTGATTGTTGCATCTTGATTATGGAAGACAAGTCTTCCCTCGGATTTCACCGGTGCCTGTGCAGCCAGAAGATGTCGCATACAGACCCGTATATCGCGTACGTCTACTGTTTTGGTGTCGGCCATGACACCACGACCTGCGAGTTCTGCCTCGCTTTTCAGCCTAACATCCTCGATGACCGTCTTGCATGCCTTAAATTGGGCAGACCGGAAAAATGGAACCTGCCGGTGAAATCTAAGGAGGCCCGGTGAACGGTTTCTGCAGCCGCGGGATCTGCCGAGCAGTTGGCGTGCATGCAGGCCTTCAGGGAGGAAGCGGCTAGCTCCACGGAATCTTCCTCTTGTGGCTTCTTTGTTCCACTCAACTTGGGCTCAACTTTCTTGGGTTCCTTCCGAAAGTTGTGCCACTCTCTCCCGACTAAGGGTGAGAGTCCTGTGGGCACGCTCTCCTCTCAGTCCCATAAGCAGGAGAGGGACCCGGGACCATCTTCATCTCGACGGAGATGCTCTTGGGATTGGGAGAGATCTCGGTCCCAGGAGCTGGCCATTTCGACCTCGGTCAAGATTGCCTCTTCGGCCGCTGGCTTCTCAGCTCTGCCGTGGGGCCAGTCGACCAAAGTTTCGATCGACAAAGTTGAGATTGTTCTCGACCCATTGTCGCCAACTCTAGTCGCCGACTCCCTCAATCGGACTTCGGTCCTTTCCTTCCCCGATGAGGAGACCCAGCCCACTGGGAAACCCGCTGAGGAAGTGGTCCCTGACCCCTGGAAGTCTCCGATTTTACCGACGTCTCCCAAGCGTCCGAGTCGGCCCGCCCGATCTCAATTGAGATCTCGGACCCCCTCGACCGACAGGCCAAGGAAGGCGCACAAAGAGGCGACACCATCGGTCATCCTCATCCTCCTCGGATGAGGAGAGGCTTCAGCAGAAACTCCGATGCTACGAGGACCTCATGTGGCAGCAGCTGATTTTGTACAGGCCTAAGCTGACCCCGGCTCCTACTCTGGCCATTACTTGGCTTTTGCCTCCTAGGCCAAAGCTGACTCCCCAGGAACCGATAAAATTGGTTCCCCCGCCTGTGGAGCCAGCTAAATCTCTTCCAGTTCGGCCTAAACTGGTCTCTCCATCGATTCTGGTGGAACCGCCACCTAAGCAGCCCATGGAAGGGGCTCCTTATTAGGAAGCTCGGCCAGACACCGGGCTCCCCCCATCTTTTGGTCACTCTCACCCCTAACCACTCTAGGCGGGTCGAGGGTGATCTGGGCGATCAACCACTGTATCCAGATACTTTGGATTCAGATGACACTGGCCTCCATTCTCATCCACGGGATGATGAGTGGGCTGGTGATTTAGTGACAGAGGAAGACCTTTCGTCTTTTCAAGGCATTCTCCGACTCATCTCTGAGTCCACAGGAATGCCCTTGGAATCTATCCAGAAAAAGGCGGCATATCCTCTCACAGATATCCTCAAGAGAGGGGATACCCTGACGGAAGCCTTTCCTGTGGCTGAAGCCATCATTGGCCCGGCCCTTGAACTTTGGCAGCACCTTGCTTCCTGTCCAGCTCCATCTGCCCGGATGGCCCGCAAGTATGCATTGCCCATGTGGTCCCTAGCAGGGTTCACAGAAGCACCCGTCGGCCGAGAGCCTTGTGACTGCCTCTATGTTCAGACATACAGGCAGTTCTGCTGATACCGACAGACCTCTGGAGAAGGAGTCCAAGAAATTGAATCACTCTGCCTGGAAGGTCTATGTAGCCTCTTCCTTAGGCCTCCATCAGGCAAGCTCGGCCGTCATCATGGTACACTTCTCCCATGCCCTTTTGGAGTCCTTGGGTGAAGTCCTCCCACACCTCCCTGTGGACTTGCAGACCATGGTCAAGCAGGTCCAGGACCAAGGCTGTGCCATTGCTAAGCAGCAGCTCCAGATGACCCTGGACATTGGCGACTCACATGCCCGTTCATTGGCAGCTGCAGTTGCCTTCCGCCATAGGGCTTGGCTGAGGCTCTCCTCCTTTCCGGTGGATACCTAGCACAAACTGGCTGATGTACCTTTCCTGGGCACCAATCTCTTCGGCCCAGGTGTGTTCGGTCACCTTCAGCGCATCGAGCAGTCCAGTGCCACCTTGGACGCCACTTCTGCTCAGAGTTCTTCTGGTCCCAAGAAGCAGCAGCAGAAGAAGCCTTTTCAGCATTCTTCCCCTGTGGCCCAGCAGCAGCAGCCCTCCTTTCAGGGAGGTCAGCAGCAGCAGCAGACTCAGGCTTGGTGCCCCCACCCCAAGCCTGGACCTTCCCAGGCCGTAAAGGAGGACAGGATTCAGGCACTGGACCCTCTTCCTCCAAGCCTGCTCAGTGAAGGGATAGGAGTTGCCACCCCTATTCCCATCCTGCCAGCTCTGGGTCCTCCCGTGGGGGCTGGCTCCGCTCCTTTCTTTCCACCTGGTCCACTGTTACCATGGACAGGTGGGTCTTAGAAGTGGTCAGCCAGGGTCTGCCTCTGGAATTCAAGCAGTACCCTCCAAGCCGTGCCTGTGCCCCATGGGAGGCGATTGTATGCACCCACACTCATCAGCTTTCCGAGATGATATTGCACAGCTCCTGCTCAAGGAGGCAGTAGCTTGAGTGGCAGATCCTCCACCAGACCCAAGGTTCATTTCCAGGTACTTCCTGGTTCCGAAGCGGACGGGTAGCTGGCGCCCCATTCTAGATCTGAATGACCTGATCAGTATCTCAGGCCACGGACCTTCTGGATGGTAACTCTGTTCCAGATCATACCATCCCTGGAGCAAAACATGGTTCTGCTTACTGGATCTCCAGGACACGTTCTTTCACATCCCAATCCATCCATCCCACTAGCAGTTTCTCCACTTCAGAGCAGAGGGAACCCTATACGTGTTTTGAGCCATGCCATTCAGCCTGTCATCAGCCCCATGGGTCTTCACCACATGCACTGCAGTGGTGGCAGCCCACCTCAGGTGTCGGGGGGGCAAAATATAGCCCTACCTTGATGATTGTCTCTTAGCAGGTTCCACCCTGCAGGAGGGGGAGAGGTCCAGGGACCTGGCCCTCCAGACCTGCTCCCAACTTCACCTGATCAATGAGGCCAAGTCGGAACTCGTGCCTTCTCAGGTGATGTGCTTCATCGGGGCAGAGCTCGACTCTCACCGAGTCAGAGCCCGACTCCCAGTGGAGAGGGCGAACGTTCTCTCCTCCTTTGCCCAATCATTTCTGGTTGGGCATTTACGCCCTGCCCGGGACTTTCTGCACCTTCTGGGTTACATGGTGGCCTGCAGCTCTGTGGTGAGCTGATGGTTGTCCTCACGACTGATGCCTCTCTCATGGGCTGGGGAGCCCACATGGAAGACAACAGGGCCCATGGGCTCTGGATCCCTGAGGAGTCCTGTTAATGCATCAACCTGTTGGAGCTAAGAGCGGTCAGACTGGCACTTTCAGCGTTCGCTCCTCAGCTTTGGGGTCAAGTGGTTCAAGTCCAGATAGACAATACCACGACCATGTACTAGCTCAACAAGCAGAGCGGCACATGCTCCGGGATGCTGTGCAGGGAGGCGCTCTGCATCTGGACACTTGTGAGCTGGCTGGAGGTGGATCTCCTAGCCATCCATGTGGCAGGAGCCTCGAATCAACTGGCGGATGCTGTCAGTCGCATATGCGAGACATCCCACGAGTAGTCTCTCCATCCAGAGGTAGCGCACAGCCTGTTCTCCCACTGGGAAAAACCAGTGGTGGACCTGTTTGCCTCCAGGAAAACACCAAGCTGAGGCTGTTTCATGCCCCTGCCAGCAGGGCTCGCTGCAGGGTGATGCCTTCTCGAGGTCGTGGATGCAAGGCCTCTTCTACACCTTCCCTCCATTTCCCTTGATCCACAGGGTGCTTCTCAAGGTGAGGAGGTACAAGGCACAGGTAATCCTGGTAGCTCCAGACTGGCCATGCCAGTTCTGGTATCCAGATCTTCTCAGCCTCAGCAACAGGCCCCCGAGGTGGCTTCCAGCACTCCCGGACCTGATCTCAGTCAGTCAGGGGAAGGTTCTCCACCTGGAGCCTCAATCCCTGCACCTGACAGCCTGGTACCTGAGCAGCTAGAGTTCCAGGCTTTGGGTCTCTCCAAGGATGTATTCATGGTAGTCGAAGCATTCAGGAAGGAGTTGACCAGGAAGTGTTATGCCTTCAGATGGAAAAGGTTTTCCATTTGGTGTCAGGGCAAGGGCCTGGACCCTCTGTCCTGCCCAGTGGCTAACATTCTAGTCTACCTTTGGCCGCTCTCCAAAAAGGGTCTTTGGTCATCGACCCTTAGGGTGCACCTGGCAGCCATCTCTGCTTACCTGGTGTGGGCCGGTCAGCAGACGTTGGCGCAGGAGACAGTGGTCGGGTGCTTTTTCAAAGGCCTGGATCACATATCCCCTCTGGTGCGTGAACCTCCACCTCCATGGGATCTACTGCTGGTCTTGGTACAGCTCATGGGCAAGCCATACAGAACAATGCACAAGTGTGAGTTGTCACACTTGTTGTGGAAGATGGCCTTCCTGGTGGCTATCACGTCTACCAGAAGGACAGGGGAGCTCCAGGCACTCTTGGTGGACTCCCCTTATCTGCTCTTTCACAGGGACAAGGTTGTCCTGCATCCCCACCCGAAATTCCTTCTGAAGGTGGTGTCAGAGTTTCACCTTAACCAGGTGTTGACTCTGCCGGTGTACTACCCCAGTAATGCTTCGGAGGCCGAGTACAGGCTCCATACTTTGGACCTGAGATGAGCTCTCTCCTATTATAAGGAAAGGATGGCAGAAATTTGGGGAGAGGTTCACCAGCTATTTGTCACCTACGCTGAAGCCACTTCTGGCAGACCTGCAGCAAAGCGGACGATTGCAAGATGGAGTACATCTTTCATTAGTCTATGCTATGAGTTGGCAGGCAAGGAGCTTCCCAGAGGGATAAGAGCTCTTTCCACCCACCATACTGCTGCATCGGTGGCTGCCTTCAGGGACATCCCTATACAGGAAATCTGTTGGGCTGCTACTTGGAAGTCAGCAAACACTTTCATCACCCATTACCACATCGACCTTGACTCACGCCGGGATACTGGTTTTGGGGCCTCAGTTCTCCAATCTCTGTTCCCCAAGTAAGTATCGAATGGGTGTGCGCCTTGCCTCCCTCCTCTCAGAGAACTGCTAGGAGTCTGCCAAGAAGCGTGGATGAACAACATATCCACGTCCCTAGAAAAACAGGTTACTCACCTGTAACAGTAGTTCTAGGAGTGGTATATGTTGTTCATCTACACGGACCAACCCAAACTCCCCAGCTGTGATGCACACACCTGGCTTCCAGCAGACTAAGATCTGGCATCGTGGGGCAGAGGCGAGGGTTATACCACCCAGGCTTGAAGAACTTCCAGCAGATTTACAGGGGAAAGGGACTATGCCAAGAAGAGTGGACGAACAACATATACCACTTCTAGAACCACTGTTACAGGTGAGTAAACTGTTTTACATCCCTGCACAGTAATAACACAAGCATGGGTCACAGAGGACTTGATGAGGGACTGAGATCAGTTAGGGATTATTTTTTTTTTTAATTTATTTATTAAGATCTCAGATTAAACCTTTTAGTGCAGGCTCATTACATAGGTTACACTTCAGAATCATATAGTAAAAACAAAACAGATTACGGATATGCTGTAAGAAAGTCGACAAGAATTAAGGCATTTAAGCAACAAGTTATGTGGCTGTGACAAAAGTAAATAACACTATACAATAGGAACTAGGAAACTCAAAGAGAGAAAAAAGGGAGGAAGAAAGAGTGACAAAGGGAGAGGTTGGCTTAGGAAGAGAGGGGCAAGAGAGAGAAGACAAACTACAAAGAGAGAATATTACAGGAATCAGCCCAGATGGTGGGCCTCGTTAAGGGTGAATAAAGGATGCCTATGCTAAGCATACTGGCAATTCTAGTAGTAGGTAAAGGTTACCAGAGGTGCCAGGTGTGAGGGCGGAGCAGGATCAGTACAGGAAGTCTGTACAAGAAAAGGAAGTGGTGGGATTGGAGCAGATGGGGAGTAGCAGAGAGAGGATGAGGGAAGGGAGGGTCGATGGTAACTGGGAGGAGGGTAGGACACTTAAGGGAGAGAAGAAGTAGGGTGGTAGAGAAGGCAGACAGGTGATGCGGAGGTTGGGCAACAGTCAGGGAGGGCTGGAGGCCTTATTGGAGACAGTCGCAACTTGCATTGGCAATCAGATGAGTTCTTAGCTCACGTTTGAAAGGGGCCTAACATTGCTTTAGGAGAGGCTTGGAGGCAGGTTGTTAATCTAGTTGGGCACCCGGTGGGCAAAAGCTCTTTGTCCTAGTGAGGTGTGACATCTGGGAACCTTGAAAACCATGCTCCTGGAACTTCTTGTGGGGTGGCTGCTTTCGTGGAGGGGGGTGAGGAGCTTGTGGACTCCCATGGGCAGCATGCCTAGATTTGCTTTTTTGGCCAGCAGGCAGGTCTGGTACTGAAGCCTGCCCATGAACTGGAGCCAGTTGGCACGGGCATAGAGGTCACAGGTGTGCGTTTGCCATTCATAACTGGTGGAGAGGCACATGCCTTATTTAAGGTGACTTTGATGCGGTGGAGGGCTGTGTCCATTGCAGATCCATAGATTACAGTTCTATACTCCACAAGGGAAACCACTGAGCTGTGGATGGTGAGATTTAGAGCTTCGGGGGTAAGACTATGCTTATGCCTGTGTAGGAGACCGATACGTATATTGAGGGCTTTTGCTATATTGTCTGTATGGTAGACAAATTACATGGTACTGTCAGTTGCAACCCCCAAGTATGTAAAGTACTGTACCTGGTCAAGTGATGCACCACCAGTACTGGTAATGGTGAGGGGGTGCGATCGGTGTTGATTCTGCGGACTGGAGAATATCATAGCCTTAGTTTTTTTTATAGTTCAAGTTTGTGGTCCTTGAACCACCTTTCTACTGAGGTGAAACTGTCATGTAGAGTGTGCTCCAGGGAACTAGGGTCAGTGCTTTCTCATTACTACAGCCATCTTTGTCGACCTAGCCAAAGCTTTCGACACTGTCTCCCACCCCCTGCTGCTATCCCGTCTCTCTGAAGCCGGCCTATCCATGCCTCCCACCAGCTGGTTCAGAGCCTACCTGGAAGGGAGAACTCAATCCGTAAAAATTGCTGGTTCCACCTCTCCCCCACTCCCTATAGCTACTGGTGTCCCCCAAGGCTCAGTACTCGGCCCAATCCTCTTTTCCATCCTCCTAAACAACCTGCCTCTTGCCTGCTGAACTACTTCAATTCACATGTATGCAGATGACACCGTCCTCTTTTCCTCTGGCCGTACCCCTGAGGAGGTTACTACCAGTCTCCAGGCTGATTTCAACAAAGTTCAGCACTGGTTTAGCTCCCACCAACTCTCGCTTAATGCCCAGAAGACAGTCTCCATGACCTTCGGCACTAGGCAGAGACTATCCAGACTTACTACTCGCCTGAACTTCCACACCCTTGACGGGACCGTCCTTGAGGACGTGTCAACTTTCAGGTACTTTGTCATCTGGCTTGACCGACATCTATCCTTCTTGGCTCATACGGACGCTGTCCTGAAAAAACTGTGCCCTAAGCTCGGCGCTCTCTACAGAAACCACAGTTGCCTCCCCCTACCGGTGAGATGCGAAATTGTGCAGAAAATGATATTACCTACATTTGACTACTGTGGTGTAGTCTACAGTGCTGCTCCTAAGTCCACTCTATCCAGACTGGACCCTCTCTTCAACGCTTTCTGCCGCTTTGCCCTCAGTGCCCCCCCTCAAACCCACCACTGCAAGCTTTACTATGCGCTGGCCTTCCCCTCCCTTGACAGCCGACGCCTACTCCACTGTGCTAAATTTGCTTCAAACCTCTGGCTTGGGTCCCTTCAACCCTACCTCACCTCCTCCATATCTCCAACCCCAACCCCCTCTCAGGCCCTTATATCTACTGACTCTCGGCTGTTAGTAATCCCTCACCACCGGACCACTGCTGGCCAATCAGCCTTCTCCTACCACCTCCCAAGGCTCTGGAATGACCTGCCGGCACAAATCCGTCACTCCTCCTCTAGGTATTCCATCTTCTCTGCCCTGACAAACTACTGTGCTGTAAACTACCAGTGTCGCTGACCTCCCCCTTGCTCCTCCTGTCTTACCTTCTCCCTTCATCCCCCCACTGCCCTATCCTAGATCCTATGCAGCCTGACCAGTGGCTTTAGCTACAACTACAAATGCTAGCATATATTCCCAACCTCTGCATTTACCCCCTACTGCACTTCTAGTCTTGACTCTCTTTCTACCGCGCTACCGTAGCTAGTAGCTGACATGTATGTAGATATATTTTACACCCTTTGTCATTATAATTCCTTGTACAATCTCTCCCTTACTCCAGGTAACAATGTGGATAACTCCTTGTTGCAGTGTTTCCTATCTTGCTCCTACTTTGTGTTTTCTTGGTGTTATACCTATGTACTGTTGTGTAATTTCATTTGTGTAATTTTGTTTAAGTGTACAAATGTATACAGTTGCTCTAGTCTGTAACACCCCGCCCCCCCCCGGTCACACGTAAGATGAGCATCTTTTTGCTCAGTGTGCCTTTCCTGGTGAAACATTTCATTAAATAAAAAAATTTTAGAGAAGAGCACAGCATCATCTGCATAGAGCAGAATTTTGCTGCGACAGGCACTTAGAAGCTGATTAAGAAATATGCTAAACACTAGGTAACCCAAAATGGAGCCCTGTGTGACCCCAGAGCGAACTGGTCTGCTGTCAGAATAGACATTGTCAGTCCTAACTTGCTGGGACCGGTCCGAGAGGTAGGATTTGAACCATCTTACAGTAACGTCGGAAAGACCAATAGCATCTAGTTGCTCAGCTAGGAGGTCATGATTAACCGTGTCGAATGCTTTCAACATATCAATAAACGCTGCACCAAACAGTTCGCCATGCACCATAGAGTTGTGAATAAAGCCTGTGAACTCAAGCAGAGCTGTGGTGGTGCTATGAGCTTTGCGGAAGCCATGTTGTTCAGGGCACTGAATGTTGTATTTTTCCAGGTATTCAACTAATAGGCACAGGATCAAGATGGCCACTGGGCTGAGTGTGCTGCTGCTTTTTGAGGTTTTGAGTTTGCAGTTTGAGTTCATAGTTCGTAGTTATTTTATTTTATTTTGTGGCTTTATTTTGCGTTTTTTGCCGTATTGCCATATTGGTGGAATCTTTTAACATTGTGGAGCCCAAGACGAAGGGAAGTGTTTAAGTTTGGCATCTTGGAACTGGTGTTCTGCCACCTGAATGGGATGTGGAATGGGCGTGGCTTGGTCTGAGGGTTTTTTGGCCCGGCGACTGAGTTCTTGTGGGTCACCACTCGTTATAGGATCTATCAGGATGAAGAGAAGGGCATCCTGGCGATTTGTGTTCTGCTGCCCGAAGTGGATGTCGAACGGGTGTGGAGTGGATTGAGGGTTTTTTTGCCCCATGACTGAAACACTGTGGGACACCGTTCGCTATAGGATCCCCTGGGTTGTGGGGTTTATGTGTAGCTCCCCTTGCTCTAGTTTTGACTGGGGTGTTCGGGATTCGTGCTTTGGGCACTTGGTATTATTTTTTGCCCTTTTGCCTAACTGTGATTTCAGTCGGGCAGAGGAGTGAACTGGAGTGATTTCCCCTGCTTTTTTGTTGAGTTGGGGCTACGACTGAAATTGGAAGAAGGGTCGCTTGATGAAGAGAATTTGAGGCAAAAACCGAGACCCTGGAAGAAGAAGTGAGGGAGATTTATTAAATTTATCTCGGATCCTTGGTGTGTATAAGACCTCTCTTGAAATGGTCTGAGGCACAATCTCCCACTGAGACCCCCGCTTGATTTGTGGTCTGAAGGGGGTACTGGGAATTCTCGGTCAAGGAATTGACTGAGGCTCTGTGCCCCCTAGACTCCCAGGTTGGGCTACTAACGTGGTCTGTTTCTGGGCATTTTATTAGACCACATTATTTCCTCTGGTGTTTGCCCAGTTGGGGGTGAGGGGCCTTATTAAATCATGTACATGGTATGGATTTGACTGATTTGGACCCTGGATACCCCCTGCGTCTTGTGGATAACTGGCCTGCCTGTGTTTTCTTTCTGATTTTGATGGATTTTGATATTCTATAAACCTGTGAACAAAATTGACTCTGTACCTGGTGAACTGAGAACTTCCTATTTTTTTTTTTATTTGGACAACGAGGTGGTGAGAGGACCTTGTGTCCATTTATTTTAGTATGAGTGTTCCCTTCACTCCCTGGTCGTGAGAGGATTGGGGGCGAGGGATGTGTTATTTGTTCTGTTTTGAAGTTTGAAAGGTTTTTATAATTTGTTAAAGAATATCATCTATACTTCTGTAGTGAGAGTGCCAAAGTATATTTTTCCTCCTCTGGCTGTGAGAGAGCTCGGGGGGGGTAAATAATTTTGTTTTATTTAATTTTGGTTTTTTTGGTTAAGTTGGGGTGGTGAGAGAACCCTTATATTTGTATTTATTTTTATTTTATTTTAGGAGTCCTCTCGCTTAGTCCAGACTTGATTTTCTTTAGGGTGAGGTTGGTGTTTATTTATTTATTTATTTGGATTAAGTTTTTAAATTATTTTGATTTGTTTTATGTTGGGGTGGATATTTATTCTATTCTGCTAGGTTTATTTTGGTTTGTTTGGTGGGTTTATTGTTTTTGTTTTTTAATTGTTTAGTAACGCCCTCAGTCCACATGTGGTGCGCTATTCATCCTCCTCTCTTCGCACCCTCCACCCTTTTTATTCTCCCCTTCTCCAATATGATACATATCAGCACTGTAGAGCATTGGGAATTGTTCGTAGGAAAGGGAAGAGGGTGGGGGGCTGTGAACAAGGGAGGATGGACGAGGGGGTCACCGTATCTGGATAGTTAGATCCAGAAGGCGCCCTGGGGCGAAATGGAATCCAGATCATGGTTTACCATGTCTGGTGCCCATACTCAAGGGCACTACTGAATTCAGTAGGCAGATGGGCCTGACAGCCTCCGAGGTTCGTCCAACTCGGGCGGTGTTATGCAATGCAAGGTCCATCAGGAATAAGACTGGCATTATTGCTGATCTTGTTGGCTCGGTGGACTTGGCTTGCATCACCGAGACCTGGCTGGATGAAAATCCAGGCACCACATTGGAGTCCATGACTCCGGACGGTTACTCGGTGATACACCACCTGAGACTGGACCGCAGGGGTGGGAGGATTGCAGTTTGTTTTAAGACTGAACTGGGTCTCATGAATGTGGTAGTGGGAGAGACTGAGTCCTTTGAGTGTACAGTGGTAGCGGGTGTAGGCGTTCGAATCGTACTCATCTACCGTCCTCCCAGGGATGGGAAACATTTCTTACAGGAAGTAGCAGACTTCATCGTCGACATGTCATTTGAGTCGCCCAGATTGATGGTTCTGGGTGACTTTAACGCCTGGGTCAACGATGAACTTTCTCAATTTGGTAATCACTTCCTCCAGTTAATGATTTCTTTGGGCCTTACACAGGTGGTTTCCACTGCTACCCATAAATCTGGACACTCTCTGGACTTAGTCTTTCTCCTAGGGATTGATGCATCCGACTTGGGGGTGGAACCAGTTGCATGGTTAGACCACTACACCGTGAGGTTCAGTTTTTGCACCCCCTGAGAAGGCGGCCTACCCCTGTGGAGATGGTTAGGTACCGCCCTTTACGGGATATTACCCCTCAAGGCCTTGCGTGGTCTTTGACCTCTCATCCCCCGTGTTGGCGAGCAGTAGTCCAGAGACCCTGGTGTCGGCCTATAATACGGCTATTACAGTGGCTCTGGATTCTATTGCTCCTGTTCATGTGTGCCCCCTATCCCTTCACCCCAAGTCCCCCTGGTTTGATGGGACATTGAGGGAGATGCGGAGACAGGGCCGAAGGTTAGAGCGGTGCTGGCTCAAGTCCGCCCTTGAAGCCGAACACCTTAGATTGATGGACCATTATTCTGTCTATCAATCTGCAGTCACCCGTAAGAAGGCAGAATTCCTGTCCAGAGAGATTGCAGTTACTCGGAATTGACCGGCTCAGCTTTTTCGAACTGTAGACAGACTGTGCAACCCAGCCTGTCTGCAAGTTTGAGAAGCCTTTTCGCAATTAGAGTGCGAGGAGCTTGCTCCTTTCTTTGCAACTAAGGTGGCCGACATCAGGGCGGATCTGTGTCTAGCAATCTCTAAGGGTGATGCTGTTGAACAGTATGAGTTCACAGTATCTCAATTTTCTTGGAGTTCCTTCAGTCGACCTGATTTCGTGGATGTCATGAAGATTATCCATAGTGTGCGCCCTACAAGCTGTAATTTGGATCCTAGACCGACCTCCCTAATTGTGGGTTGTAGTGATATCATCAGTCCAGTCCTTGTGCGAATAGTCTGGTGTTCCTTGGAGTCGGGTGAGTTCCCTAGCTCCCTGAAAGAGGCGGTGGTGACATCTCTCTTGAAGAAAGCTACCTTGGACCCAGACTGTTTCACAAACTACAGACCTATCTCAAACCTTCCCTTTATTGGGAAGGTGATTGAGAAGGTAGTGGCAGCCCAATTGGAAGACCATTTAACCATCCATGACATCCACGAATCCTTCCACTCTGGTTTTCATAAAAGACATAACACAGAGACTGCACTGGTCCGGGTGCTTAATGATCTTCTGAGGGTGAGAGATCAGAAGAGATGTTCCATCTTGGTTCTCCTTGATCTCTCATCAGCCTTTGACACTGTGGATCACTTGGTGTTGATAGCACACTTGAGGCAGATTTGTGGAATATCGGGAACCGTCCTTCAATGGTTCACCTCATTCCTCACTGGGAGATCACAAAGAGTTGTGTCTGGGTTTTTTTCCTCAAGCTCAACTTCTTTGTTGTGTGGGGTGCCTCAGGGTTCAGTGCTATCTCCCATGTTATTCACGGTGTATATGCTGCCCCTCGGAGACATTATAAGACAGTATGGGCTGAGGTTTCACTGCTATGCTGATGATACCCAGCTATACCTGTCTTTCGCACCAGCCTAGGATGGAGTTCTCTCGGTGTTTAACAACTATCTGAAAGAAATCCAGGATTGGATGGATTCTAGTTGGTTGAAGTTGAACTCAGAAAAGACAGAGGTTTTGGTTGTGGACCCGGGTCATCAGATAGAGGGGTCTTTTGTTGGTACGACCTCAGGAATTTTCCTTGGGGGCGTTTCACTTCTGACCTCTGAACGGGTGTGTAACCTGGGGGTTATCATGGATGATAGGCTGACACTGCAGTCACAAGTGTCGGCAGTCGTCAAGACTTCCTTTTACCATCTTAGGAATATCACCAGAGTTAAGCACCTTGTTCCGTCTGATGCCTTACCAATGTTGGTCCACGCCTTTGTGTCCTTGCGACTGGACTACTGCAACTCACTGTACTTTGGGCTTTCTGGGGTTGAAATCCGTCACCTACAGCTAGTGTAGAATGCAGCAGCCCGGGTCTTGACTGGGACAAGTAGGTCCTGTCATATTACCCCGGTGCTGCGCGAACTGCACTGGCTACCTATATGGTGGCGGATTGCCTTCAAAGTCAGTTTATTGACTTTTAAAGCCCTTCATGGTCAGGGTCCAGCCTATCTGAAAGAACTTCTGGTCCTCTACTGCCCCGGCCAATTGCCCCACTCAGCTGACAAGGGGTTGCTAGAGATTTCAAGAGTGAGTCGTAAATCTTCAGGCTGTAGAGCATTTTCTTATGCTGCACCCACTCTTTGGAATTCCCTACCTTTCCGGTTATGGGAGTGCACCTCCGTGGAGGAATTTAAGAGGAGTCTGAAAACCCACTTTTGGCAAATGGCCATTCTGGACGGCTGACTATATTGAAGTTATTAAATATGTTGTGGTTTTATCTGTGTTTATTATTGAATTTTAATATTTGATTCTACTGTTTTAATATGTATAGTGCCTTGAAAAATGAAAGGCGCTTTATAAATAAACTTATTATTATTATTATTAATTGGTCTGCGACTGGAAAATACTTCTGTTTTGGACTCCTATAATCAACCAGGCACAACTGCAGACAGAACAAACTTCATGCTTGTAAGGTAAAACTTTAGTTAACCAGTTTCAAAGCGTTTTCCTGTATACTTGTCCATTTCATTTTATGACTGTAACCTAAATTTGTATGTGTTCTCTTTTCTTGTAACTGCATTTATTTAATTATTTTAGTAAAGACTGTTGTTTTTCTAAATAATTCTGCCTGCGTGAGATTCTTTATATTGTATGTGTGACTGCAGAAGTTTTAATACAAATCTGTGACAACTGTTTATGCTTAGAAGGGTCACCAAATAGCAGACAAAGTGAAAGGGTCAGTGGGGACATCCGGGTGGATTTTGGGAGAATACCAGAGTCTCGTACGAGTCTGCAGGGATTGTGAACTGGTCTGTTGCATGTCCTGTAAGGTGAAGACCAAATCAGGTGTTGCGCTGCTACCCGAAGAGAGCGTAATTATCTGTACCATCCTCCCATGTGTAATAGCCATGAAAAGGGTTCATATTTGGCCACAAGACTCGAGACTGGTATTGTGCCCTGATCTAAAGTATAGAGGAATACTCTGGGACCTCATGGCAAGTGTTCAGCTGTAAATCCAGCAAGCACTCTGGGAGTACATGAGAAGGGTATCCCTGTTTCTCCCCCCTCCGTCACGGATTGCACTTAGAGGTGGGCACTGTGAGCTCAGTGATCTGACCCTCACAAGTGGGTTCATGACAGGCCTGTGCAGTCTAATGTGATTGTGTCCACAGTACAGTCCTACACTGTCAGAGGTAACTATTGCAAGGGTTAGTTTGCTGCACATCTGTTTTGCCCAAGAAGTAGGAATGGTCCTTGGTGGCAAAGTTATGTGAATTAGGAAGCATTTTCTGAAGGAGATTGAGTGGATTACTGGAAGTGAAGGAAGAGGAAGCAAATTATTATATTTGGCAGTGTTAGTGGGTCTAAAATTATTTTTATGTTCACTGTGCAGCGCAGTGAACATTTTATTATGAGAGAGAGTTTTAAGAGGTGTGACACAGTCCAATGCAGAGCAGTATGAAAGGTGCTCATCAGTGTCACACCAATCATTATCCAGGCTGATCATGACTTTCTGCATGGAAACTTTGTGTCGATCAAAGGAGAGAGCTGACCTAACTATCGAGCGGCTTTTTCCTTTAATATACATATTGCCACCCAACAAGCACAGCTGATCTGTCATGATCAGCCTGCTGTTGTCCCTCCCTTACATAATCCCTGGTGCTGGCTACAACCCTCCCAACCCACCCATTTTCATTGTGTGACACTGAGGATCCCACCCGGTGCCACCAAACATAAAGAAAACTCATGCATCTTAATATTCCAGCATGGGAGTACCCAATCCCCCGTGCCAGCTGCTACCCCCTACCATACCTGTCTTGATTTTGTGACACCAGGGAGCCCACCCCTGGTGCCACCAAACATAAAGAAAACCCATTCATATTAATATTCCAGCATGGGGATGCCTAATCCCCCATGCTGGCTGCTACCCCCTCACTCTATTCTGCAACACCAGGGAACCCACCGCTGGTGCTGCCAAACACAACACTGACACTGGGGGTGCCCAATACCCAGTGTTGGTACCTGAAATAAAGAAAAACATCCCTAGTATTTTTCTTTTCGTGAAATACACCCTGTAAAAAAGAAAAACATCCATCGATGTCTGTTGCCACCGTTACTGTCCTGCCACCCAACCCTTCCATTCAGCACCCACTACCGCACTCCCCAAGCCCTTACCTACCTACTGGGGTTCAGCATCATAATTCTCTTTGGACCACAGAAACATCTTCACTTTTCAATGCCAGACTGCAAACTGAGGAAATCAGGTATGTGGCTCAATGTATTTCAGTGGTTTTTGAACTTGTCATCATAACTTGATTATTGTTGAAAATGTTTGTCCAAATGTTCAACATACCTTTCTTGGGACACCACCTCATGAACAATGACAGTGAAATTACTCAAATCTGTACCTAAAGGTTATTTCACAGTTGCTGCGTAAAATCACCTTTTGGGCAGGATTTGAAATTTTCTCCACCTTTGTTCATGACGTAGGGTCATGAGAAGGCTTTGTTGAATGTTTTGTAGTAAAAATATTAAAAACAACAAAGTTATGAGTCTACATTCAAATTTATGAATGCAGGCTCATAACTTTGGTACTGTTCAATATTTTGAACCCTTAGTTTTCAACATAGCCATTTCTTCACAGCACCTCATCAGTGTGGCAGCTGTCATTTTTCAAATCCTGGCCAAAATGTTTTTTCATACTTGTTGTACAAAATTACCTTTTGGGCAGGATTTGAAAATTGTTTCCACTCGTGTTCATGAGATGGAGTCATGAGAAGACTATGTGGGGTCATAAGAAGGCAATGTTGAAAATGTGGGTTAAAAATATGAAAAAAACAACAAAGTTATGAGCCTCTGTTACAGTTTATCAATGCATGCTCATAACTGTGATAATTTTTTATATTTTGACCCCAACTTTTCAACATGGCCGATTTTTCAAACCACCTCATGAATGTAACAGCTGTCATTTTTTAAATACTGGCCAGAATATGTTTTCACACTTATGGTGCAAAATCACATTTTGGGCATAATCTGAACATTTTCTTCAGCTTTGTACATGAGTCATAAGAAGGTGACATGGGGTCACAAGAAGGCTATTTTGAAAATGTGGGTTAAAATATTCAAAAGCAAAGTTACTGTATGAGTGTACATTGAAATTGTTCATTGTATGCTCATAACTGTAGAATTTTTCAGTCTTTTGACCTTAGATTTTTTAACATAGTCATTTTTCACAGCACCTCATGAATATGACAGCTGTCATTCTCAAACCCTACCCAAAATGTGTTTTCACACTTGTAGCACAAAATGATGTTTTGGCCATTGTTTTATACATGATACCTGTTATGTTCAGAAGGAGTGGTCATTAAAAGATGATGTTGAAAATTTGGAGTAAAAAATTTGAAAAACCAACTAAGTTTTTAGGAAACATTGAATTGTTCCAACATTTACTCATAACTTTATTTTTGCAGATTTTGGCTCCTAATGTGCAACAAATTCCTTTCCTTACCCCACCTCCTGAACATAGTACATGTCATTTTTTAAATCCCATCCAAAACTTGTTTCCACAGTTGGACATCAAAATCACCTTTCAGATGAGATTTTAAAAATTCCACCTATCTTGATCATAACGTCAGGTCATAAAAAGACTGTTGGATATGTGGGGTGAAATTGTGGGAGCCCACTTCAAAGTAGGTATTGTCTCTCAGCTGCCCTATCCTGGGATAATTATAATCTAAAAATGTGTAAAAGCAGGACACCACTGAAAATGAGACACTGCATCTATTCTGCTCTATCCTAGGTAAATATATATTAAAAATGTGTACAGACAAGACTATGTACAACAGCAATGCCAGCAGTGAACATTTGGCATTGGCAAATGCTTGTTATAAAGTATTTTTTCTGAATCAAGAGGCCCTAAATGGCTGAAAGAACTCCATCTTTCTGCCAGAAAGTTCGGATTACATTTGAAAACTTTCTGGTTTGCTTTTTGAGCTGTTTTTCCAACTCCTATAGTGTTAGTTAATGAATGGCAAAGGCAAGGACGTAGACTGCCTACACTGGTGCTGCTTTCTTTATTTGTTTAGAATGTATTTTCCCAGGACTATCCAGCTGAGATGCAATGTCTCATTTGTCAGTAAGGTCCATTTTACAGATCTGAAAGCTATGTGAACTGGAGCACAGTGACTTGACAAAGTACTTTGTCTGGTTAGGCAAGGTAATGGCAGTGGTAATGTTAATGAGGTTACACAGTCTCATCATCAAACAATACCTTGGTTATGTGTTAATATGTCCCTCAGAACCACTAGTTGCTGTATAAGAGTGGTTTGACATGTGTTCGGCTGAAGCAAGAACAGTGAAGTGAACCTGAGATGTTCTGGCTCAAGCTGAACGTAATTGAAAGCACTCTTATACTGTACAGTATTGAGTAGTGATGGGATACATATTAATATATTCCTGATCGAGCTCGATCAATAATATATATATATTTTTTTCAGGGCATCTGTGCTTGTCATACTATTCACAGAATAAGAGTGTCTCACAGGCAGAGGAAAGGAGTGCTCCAATTGGTTGAGAGCACTCCCTCGATCTATAATTCAAAAATAATTTGTTATCTACTGTTCACCCTAGTCAAGGTGCGTGCCATTGAAAGTATGCAGATTTGATCTTTAAGACCAAATGCAATTTTTATTTTTTATCATTTAGAATTCTTGACTGGGAAAGGCACACTGGGCCTAAGCTTATTTCCAGGTAAGTCCGGAAAACAGGAAGGTTAAGTGCCTTGCTCAGGGTCACACAGTACAGTTGGTGGCAGTGGTGGGATTCAAACTCAGGCTACTAAGTCTTTAGGTTTACAGCTTGGTGTTCTAATCACTAGGCAATACTGTCTCCCTTTTATGGAGCATTAAACTATTTGAATGTATACCTTACATTTTACTAAGACAGTAGTCAGTCAGCAGCCCACTGTGAATGTTAAGACCAGACACACAAGATAGGAAGCTACAATAATTCCTGAAGAATGGAGTTCCTGATCCCTGCTATCATTTGGTCTACCCCTTTTCCACTTTTGGGTGGTCCATTGCTTCCTATTATGCAATTTATGTTATTTGTGCTAAGAAAGTGTTTTCTGAATTTGTTTAATTATCTGATGCACCTTATTGTTTAATGCACCTCATGCTTCTGTTGTTTTTTGTTGCAGTGTACTGGGTCTTTTTGCTAACTAGATCATGTATTGTCTTGTACTGTATAGTGACTGGTCATGTATTGTATTATAGAACTATAATATTTCTAATGTCATTTTACTGTATTTGCACCCCATTTTGCTTTAATCTGTAATCTCCTGGGTAGTGACTGAAAATAGTATAATATTGTCTAATAAACTTACATAGTAATCAAAAACCAAATAAATAAATGTTAAATGTTATTTATCTGTAACTGGTCATTACAGTAGCTGTGTTTGTGTAGTCGATCATTTGTGACCAATATTGCCCCCTGTCAAAGCCTCAGACAATGAAGTGAAACGTTGAGTGTTTGGTCTGTCTGTTTTTCTCCTGCTGCAGAGGTGTAAGTGTGTCTTTTGTTTTTAAATGCCATGCACTTTATATACAGTATAGAGAGTAGTGGATGGACAGCTATACACAGCCAGTATGTTCTGCATAGAGGTCTTCTGATTCCCTCTGACCTCCACAGCGAAGCTTGAGAAGTCCCTGAGAATCAGAACCCGGAGGTGGCAGGACACAGGTTGTGCACAAAGTTGCTCATCCTGTGTTTTTATAGTGTATAGTATTATGTGAAATGTGCAAACAGCAGTTCTTTTGATTTCAGAACAAAACTGACTTGTGCAGTCCCTAGAGGTTTTAGAATGCTCTTGTACCACAGTAGGATACAGTCACATTCCATGACCTCGAAACTGTGGCACAACAACATTTTGAAACCCATGGAGTTCCATATACAACAAGCCCTCACCATACACTATAAAATATTTTTTCACCCCTAACTTTAGTGCCTTTGCATACTGTTTGTTTGGCCATGTTTGTGTACTGTAGCTGCCTAGTGGACGCTGATCTGTAATTTACTGTGCAAACCTACCTTTAATCTGCTAGCCTGCCTGAAATGCTTTTCAATTGGCTGCCTTACTGACCAATCTGCTCAGTTAGTGCTGTGACTTCCAATTGAATTGTCCTTGCCTGTCATGCCATTTTTCTTTTTGTTTTAAAAAGTGTCAGCTAATGCTGTAAGTTGCTAAACTTGCTCCCAGTTATTTTTGCTTACAGTGTCATGTCCTTTTTAAGACTGTGTGGGCATAGCCCTGCAGTCCTATTGCTAAGACTAGTAGAAAAGCAGCATGCAAACAACCTCATGAGGTGACAAAAGCCACCTCCACCTCCTCTGTGCACCATGGACCACTACTCCTTGCACTAGTTTTTTTTATCCTCCTTACAGTGGCTTCTGCATATAATTACCAATAAAAGGACACTGGGCTAGCTAGTTCTTTTGTCTTTATCATTCTCATTGACAGTGTTCTGGCTAGCGTGCTAGCACTATTTTGATCACAACTCCTCTTCCACATCCCCCCCACCCCCTACCACAGCTGTGTGTGTTTTTTTAGCATTTTAGAATATTTTTAACATTTTTTTTATTTTCTACTCCCCACCCAACCCTCTCTCTCTGTCTCTCCGCACCCGCCACCCTACCCCCCAAAAAGTAAAATAAAAGTGTTACTGTGGACAGATGCTCAATCCCCAGTGCAGGAATCCTTTTTTTTTTTAAATCCTGTAAAATCGTGCATGCGTGGTTATTTTAATTTTGTTAATTTGTTTGTTTTTGCTTTCCTCCCTACCCAACCCTCCTCTCTGCATTTTTTTTATTTGTTTGTTTTACTCCCCCATCCCACCCTTTCTCTCTGCATATCTTCACTCTCCAAAGCTGGACCCATGAACTGAACAAAAAAGTATGTGAGTCAATGTATTTCAGTGGTGTTTTGAGCTTCCTGACATAACTTATTTTCTTTACAGAGACTGCAACTATGCAGTTTGCAGTCTCTGTAAAGATTGTGACATTTGAACTATAGAAGGATGGAGGATGGCCAGAGAATCTATGAATTGGTGAATCGAAGCAGTCTGGCCTTGTGAAAGATGTGGTGCTTGTGATGCCTGAAAGAAGCTGCTTCTGTTTGCCTCCTGGATTGTTCAGCTTGACCTTTGCAGCCTGAGGGAAGCAGCTTCATGGAGGGCAACCCATCGATCCATGAACTGGAGGATGGCTGGAGAATTGGGGAGCAAGAGCAGTGAGGAGTGTATGGTGCTTGCAACACCTGCAGCACCTAAAGTGTTGGATTAGTTTTTATGTTGACCAACTTTCCAATGTACTTTTTGGTGGGACTCTCTTTGGTACTAGAGAAGGGAGTCCTGCAACAAACAGGGTACTCATGCTAGTGAGCACTTCCACAGGTAGAAAGAAAATAACGCCATTAAAAAAGAAGGGAAAAGTAAAAGGTTATGGAGAAGGAAAATTATTTGATGCACGTAAAACTAATAGGATGGATATATAAAAATGTACTAAAAAATGTGTCCCAATATTTCTCAGCATCTAATAAAATGCTGTAGTTTCTGGAAGTCATGACTCCGCAACTGTTATTGCAGTGGCAAGGTAGCACCACTGTTATTAACAAATTATTTAATTATTGGCAAATCTCATTCATTTTGACAAAACATACTATGAGCAGTGATTCAGAGGAACCAAAGGATGCAACAGGCCAAGAAGTAAATAGTCAAAAAGAGGGAAAATTACTTTCTGTAAATGAGAATTAATAACATGGTTATAACAATTATAGACTACTAAAAATGGGTTCCAGTATTTCTCCATTTCTAATTAAATGCTGTGGTTTTTGGGAGTCATATGAATAATTTTCTGTTATAGCAGCAAGGTCGCCTCACTATTAGGATTAGTAGATATGTTGATGTTAAAATATAAATGAAAGGTGCAAGCACAGAGAAGAACTGTAGAATGAGTATTTATTACATTAGATGAAATCTGAAAGCCTGCTAAAAAAACACATCGCAAAATGTGCCTCTAAAGCCCAGTGAACATTAGGCCGAATGCCTGTATCATGTGGTGTTGTCTGTATTAAATCAGTTCATAAGCCCTGAAATCATATATCATCATGAGCTGCATACATTTTTGTTAAAACAAGTCAGTTTCTTATGACTGTCATGTTTTTTGGAAACAGCAATATACTGCACAGAAATTTGCAAAATAAATAATAATTAGTGTATAAAAACTTTTAAAATTAGTGAATTAAAACCCCAAAGTCCCAATTTGGCTGGGCAGAGAGTACAATTTAATAATCCTTGGTGGTGGTAGTTTTCTTGAATTATATGATGTGAGGACACACATGTGAACAAATCAAAGCTCGACTTTAATTTTTGATTACAGTTCAATTCCATTATTTAAATGGGACCATGAAATGAAGTATACACTGACCAAAACATTGCCCTAAAGCACAACTAATGCAAAACAATATACAAAATATACTGTAATTATGTTTATAAAAAAAATCATGGAAAAAAAAACAGTAGAGGTAAAATCTGCAGGTACAACACACGGTGATTTGAGATCGACTTCAGAGTGGTGACTGAAATATATTAGAGTGTAAATCGGTGATTCTGTAGTCTTGGTAGCCTATGGATCAAGTAGGAAACATACTTTTTTTGTGATCTTGGATGAAAGGCAAAAAGCGCTGGATGGGGGGAGGAGGCAGTGGGAATTTCTTTATATGCTGTTTTTTAGTCATTACATAGTCTTAAATATGCCTTAATACTGATAAGATAATCTAACTGAGGGTTCTATTACAATTTTTTTCTGTCTTCTGCACTTGGCTGTTTTCAGTACAATTTGCTTGTTAAACAGTGCTATTCTCTTGAGGGAGTAAGTCTGAAATCTTTGCTATTGGTGCCCTAGGGCTTATTGTATGATCATTGCCCTTCCTGTTAGTAAGAAACAGAATATAATTGTGTCCTGGATGTAAAATGGTAGCACTGAGAACCAGAATATCAAACCTCATCAGAACTATAGTTTAAATCAGTTGTGCATGTTACAGTAAACTTTTTGACCTGTTCTTGTTTTATTCCATTTTAGATTGCTCCTTACCTATTTTCTTGTACAATAACCTTCTTTGCCCATTTTGAGATACACTTTAGTACTTTATTTACACCTTAAATGATAAAATGAGTGTTCATTTTAATATGATTCTAGCAGGTTTTTATCAGTATTCTCAGCTGTTTTTGTACACCTACTGGTATTGTCCAATAAGGTGAGGAACACTGCATTTATTTTACTTTTTTTTTTTTTTTTCAAGTTTCATCAGGAAAGATATACTGAGCTTGCAACAGCCCATTTCCAGATGTCTCCTGTAGGATGGTGGAAGAATGGTATCTAATATAGGATGTGCAAGGAAAATATATACACTGTACTGCATGCTAGTTCATTTTAGTCAGAAGAATACTTATGTTAAACAGTTAAGTGATAACATTCTGTTAATTGGAGTATACAAAGCAATAACAAGCTTCTGTGATTCGCCGAGGTGTTTAATCATCACAGAAGCTGGTTATTGCTTTGTATACCCCAATTAACTGAATGTTATTACTATTATACGAGTTGGAGTTTGTTGGTGGACAGTATGCAACAGGACCAAAAAAAAATCAATTATGGATTATGTGTGCATGAGAGAAGAAGCAGTGAATTGCTGGAGCTAGGAACAGTACGTGGGGTAGAGAGCATAGCTTGCTTATGTTGAAGAACTCAGTAGGAGAAGGAAATGGAAAGATTGTTCCTGACAAAAAATGGGTTCATAAATTAATCTGTTCATGTTTTCAGTTTTTATGCTTTGTAGTATTTATTTAAGGGGATCACAATGTTTTTATGTGTGCAGTGACGAGGAGGAGACAGCTGATGGAGTGAGGGTCTTTTAATTTGAGTGCGAGGGTACAGTACATTGCAGTGGATTATTGAAGTATGGAAACACTTATTTTTTGGAAGTAGTACAGGAGTGTATAAAAGGATTGGATGGAACTAGAACTGGAAGCAATGGGTATGGATCGGTTCTGTGTGGCAGGAGAAAAAACTGTTTTATGGTCCGATGTGCTTTTACCTTTTTTTGCACAGTGCGAATGTTATGGGTGAAGCTGCATGGAGTATGTGAAAGGGCACTGCGAAGGACAAAGTACGGGCAGTGGTATGGCTGGAGGATTAAAAGGAAAAAAGGATTTCATTAATATAGTGTGAGCTGTTTTATGATGTTATTTATATGGCCTGTGGCTAAATCTTTATTTACTCTCTGAGGTTGAAGTGGTACGATGAGGAAAAGAACAAAGTGACAGCGAGTTTTACTTATGAGAAAAGATAGTGTGTGTAGCTGGGGGGGGATGTTTGGTGAGAAAATGTGTAATTTTTTGTATGAAATGTGTGATATAGGGTGGGGGATAGTACTGAGAGGTATGAAATTTATGTATTCTGTGATTTACATTGTGGTGATGCATGTGTGTGGTTCTGTCGGAATGGAGGATAGTTAGGAAATGAAGCGGGAACATTTGAGGAAATTCCTGAGGAAAGAAATTACCATTAAAAAGCTTTCCTGCCCATTTTGTTTGTTTTTTTGGTCATTTTATCGTCCTTTTCGGAGGCAATTTGTGCTTTGTCTTCTTCTGTTATTGTTTGTAACCATGTTTTTTGTATTTTTAAGCCTGTCGAGGTGGACGGTTGTTCTGACGCCATTTTTTAATTTTTTTTGTGGTGTGGTCGAGGTTTGAATAAATGGTGGTGGACGTGGTTTTGGTGCTATTAAATTACTGTGGACAGTATTTATCTGAATAAATGACTCTGCAGGTATTTTTTGAAGGTTGTGGTGACATAATTGACAGCTGTTCTGTCTTCTGATTGGCTCATACATGATACCTCTCATATAGTGAGTGTTAAACACAGCTATGAATACTGATTTAAAAAAAAACAAGCATTTGTCAATGCCGAATGTTGGCTTGCTGGCATTGGCAGTGGTAGTGTAGAAGTTACAGAGCAGCGTAATAGGAATGGCAGTGAAGTACTGAACTGAAGCCCACCCCACCACCGCCCTGCAGAGAGTGACAGGCATTGGGGTGTGCCTTTGGGTCGTCAGGCATAACGACCATGCCATTTCACCACACCCCACCCTGCGAGACGCTGCAAGTATCACGGTGTTCCTTAGGGTCGTCTTGCCACTCGCACTCCATTCCATTAGGAAATACGGTGAGATGGGTGCGATATAGGAGAATGGGGTGAACTTTGGGGCCGAAGAGTCCAAGGCATACCTCGATGCCTCTCACTGGCTGCAGGGTGTGGAATGGTATGAGCATTACAGGCAAGAATCCCAAGTCACACTCCTGATGCCTGTCATTCTCTACAGGGTTGGACATTATGGTTGGAAACCCTAATACCTCAGGCATTCATTGGTATTTTCACTCCAAATTTTCAACATGTTTTTTTTTTGTGACCCCACCTCATGAACAGTGGCAATATCAGTTTGTTAGGCGAAAGCTGCTTATGCACAGCGTACTGGCATTTAGCACCACAGTTGCAAAACACATTCGAACAGGATGGAAAATGACAGCTGTACTGTTCATGGGGAAGTGTAAAAATGGCAATGTTGCAAATCTGCAGTAAAATATTGAAAAACTGGCAAAGTCACGAGCGTACATAGAAACTGTACAACGCACACGCATAATATAATTAGGTTGGGGATTTTTTTACAGCAGATTGTCAAGTCAGGCATTTTGGTGCCTCCGAACATGAACAGTGTCACTGTGATTTTCTTTATCTGTCCAGAACAATGATTTCCCACAGCGTCCACGCATCTCTGTGCTGAAAGTGTGAAAACACACTTCGGCCATGTTGTGAAAAATGACAGCTGTACTGTTCATAAGGAAGTGTGGAAAAATGCCACTGGTGAAAATCTGGACTGAAAATATTACAAAGTCATGAACTTTCGAGGGTGCGTGGAAACTGCGCAATGCTCACTTGTAACACAGTCATTTTATGGACTTTTGTCACCAAATTTTCAACATAGCCATTTTAAGACCTCTGCTCATGAACAGTGTAACTGTGATTTTCGTAATCTGTCCCAAACATTGCTTTCACACACCAACAGCACCATTGTGCGCTACATGTGCGAAAACACATTTTGGGTGACATAAGAAAAATGGCAGCTGTACTGTTCATAATGAAGTGTAATAAAATGGCAGTGTTGAAAATCTGGAGTGAAAATATTAAATTCACAAACTTACGAGCATGCATAGGAACTGCGCAACGCACGCTCGTAAAACAGTCATTTTTTGGAATTTTTTCACCAAATTTTCAACATAGCCATTTTAAGACCTCTGCTCATGAACGGTGTCACTGTAATTTTCTTAATGTGTGTCATACATTGATTCGCACATCGACTGCGCCATTTGTGCTACATGGGCGGAAACACATTTTGGGCAAGATGTGAAAAATGACAGCTGTACTGCTCATAAGGAGGTGTGGTAAAATGGCAATGTTGAAAATCTGGAGTGAAAATATTGAAAATTCACGAACTTACGAGCGTGCGTAGGAACTGCGCAATGCACGCTCATCAAACAGTCAGTTTTTAGAATATTTCCACCAAATTTTCAAAATAGGCTGCTTGAGAGCCCGCCTTATGAACACTGGCAGTGCCGTTTCGTTGATCGGTCCCAAAAGGTGATTTCGCGCAGTGACTGTGAAATCACCCTTCGGGCCCGAATAACGCCATGACAGTGACAGCATTCATGAGAAGGGGTCCCAAAAACCCCATGTTGAAAATTTGGTGCAAAAATTTCAAAAAATGCCTGAGATATGCAACACAGTTGAAAAAACCCTATCTAGCCCATTATACAGCTTACCGGCATTTTCTCAGTTCGCGGTCGGCTTTGAAGAGTGCAGACGTGTTCCTGGTCCACCGCAGATCGTCGCGCCAGACTCTGGAGGTAAGTATGGGGTGAGGGTGGGTGTGGGGAGGCAGGGTGCGCAGTGGGTGGGTGCGGGTTGTGGGGGGCAGGGAGACTGCTTGGGACCGTTTTCAATTTACAGTTTGTTTTAAATTGATGCGGCCAGCGGGACATTTACCACACTGGGGTGGGCTCCCAGTGTGGCAGAAGAAGGAAGAATAACAGAAGGGGCGTGGAGCCGACGAGTTAGGCACCCCCATCGGCAATGGCATCAGTTGCCACGCTGGGGTGGGCTCCCAGCGTGGCACCCTGGAAGACAGTGGGCCCGGCGAGGATTGGACACCCCGTTGGCCATGGCATCAGTTACCACGCTGGGGTGGGCTCCCAGCATGGCACTCTGTACACGGAAACGGCACATTATGTAAAGTGGACGTGAATCTTGTAAACAAAGTGACGCTGCATGACGAGCTTGTCTCTGATTGCAGCAGCACTTTGTTTAGAAGTTTTGTCCACTTTACATAATGTTGGTGTCAGTGCTAGCATGCTGGCTTATTGTGGAATGAGGGATGCACCTTCTGATGCGTGCCCTGCATTCTCCCAGCAGCAGCTGCGCCTCCAAATCTCCACTCTCCCAATATGTTGACTGCCGCACAAGCACAGCAAGCCAACATAAAAAGTGTCATATTAAACAGTGCACTCCTTTTATTATTTCATATGTAAAGAAGTGATAAAAGAGACTCAGAATGGGGGAAATGGTGTGTCATAAAAGGAAGGGGCAATCTAAGTATAGGTCCAAACATTTGATGTGACATCTACTCCTGGTTTAATCAATTTTCAAAACAAATCTAATGTATGAAAGCTCTATGATGACTGAGTAATTTAGCCAGTGTATTCTGGTTGAGAAATTACAGCAATATAGAGTCAGAAATGTACCTACAGTACCTATCCCTGCAGCATTTTAGTGCTTCTGCCAACACTGATGCTAATAAATTTGTTGTCAATAAGGTTATGAGCCTACATTGAATTTTGCGAATGCAGGCTCATAACTTTGGTTGTTTTCATTATTTTTCCCCCATATTCACAACATAGTCATATCTTTACAGCACCTCATGAGTGTGACAACTCTCATTTTTCAAATCCTGGCCAAAATGTTTTACGTTTTTTACATCCTGAAAGGTGCTTTTGCGGTCCCTGTGCGAAATCATCTTTCGGGCAGGGTTCGAAAATTGTCTCTGCCCTTGTTCATGAGGTGGGGTCATAAGAAGTCTATACTAAAAATGTGGTCTAAAAATATTAAAAAACAATACAGTTATGAGCCTACATTGAATTTTGCTAACGCAGGCTCATAACTTTGGTAATTTTCAATACTTTTAACCCAAATTCACAACATAGCCATATATTTACAACACCTCAAGAGTGTGATAGCTGTCATTTTTCAACTTCTGCCTAAAATGTGTTTCCTGTGTCCTGAAAGTTGATTTCTCAGTCCCTGCGCAAAATCACCTTTAGGCCAGGAGTTGAAAATTATCTCTGCACTTCTTCATGAGGCAGTGTCATAACAAGGCTATGTTGAAAATTTTGATATAAAAAAATTACAAAACAAAAATGTCAGTGTTTTTACCCCAAATTCCTTAGCTGCAGGCTCTGGCCAGTTCTTGTTACAGCATGCTTACAAACTGCAATGTGCCTTGCTACTGATAGCTACCAGTAACCATATGTTTCTGTTTTGCTTGCTAGTATTTCATTAACCAATATGGTTTATTGATTACTCTCCTTTCCTGGTTAACTGAGCTGAGCTGTGCTGCCACTTGTGTAGCTAGCTCCCTGATTGGTCTTAAGTTATAGAGTAATGGTCCTGCCCATCTGATAAGTATTTTTTGCTACTATGAAGATTACCCTACTGTTTAGCCTTGCCTGCTTGATATTTATTTTATTACTACATAGAGCATTAATATACTGTAATACACTATATCAGTATGTCTTGATTGCCGTTATTTTGCTACTAGGATATTAATGCACTGTATTAATATTACCTGACTCACATCTTTGCTGCTTCATGCCTCCCTGCATGCCTCTTTCTTTCATGTTGCTTCTCCTTCTCACACTTCTTGGCATCTCCCTTCTTCATTTTCCCCCAATCCCCTCTCACTCTTATCTGCACCCTCCACTGTTCCATTTCCCACAGACCCTCTTCTCCTAGCTACTGGCACACTAGCAGCAGTCCACTTCCTATTCCTGACTCCACCTTGAGGTATTCTGGATGTGACATTCTTAGAAACATAGACTTTGACAGCAGACAAGGACCACTTGGCCCACCTAGCCTGCCCATTTTCCTACCTGCAGGATAAGCTGCAGATCCTAGTTAACCAACAGCCTATTTCTTCCTACCTCCCACAAGAATTGCCTTATGTCTGTCCCATGCATTTTTGAATTCTCCCACAGTTTTAGACCCCACAACCTCCTCACTAACCCGTGGTGCTGTTGTCCCCATTTCTCAGGAGGACTTTTCCTTCCTATTCCTCTGCCGTTCCAGGTGCAGCTCTCAATGCCCGGCATTTACTGTCCACATACCCTTGAACTTGGATGCAACGTTTCTTTGGACCACGACTGTTCGCTCTGTGCTTGAGACCAGCCTTTCCTGTTTGAGCCTGGACCGCATTTAAAGACACAGTTCCCTATTTTCCTGGGGCTTCATTTCAGCTTAAATTGGGCTAGGAATCAACTTTATTCAGACGTGCCATTTACTCTGTGCTTGGCCTAGCCGTTCCTGTTCGTGCAAGGACTGTATGAAAAGCACAGTCCCCTACTTTTCCCTGGCTCATCAGCCTCAGCCCTTTCTTGCCTAGTGATTGAGTTCCTCATCATTGCATTGGTTCCTGGGCCGCTGTTAGTACCTGTGGGTCTTGATCCCTGCTTGCTTCACAATCCCTGCACAGTGGTCTACGTGCTACGGCAGACCTCTGTGGGGTCCACTTTGCAGCTGCCTCCTATTTTGTATGCAAGTCCCTGGAACCCGAGCTTCTCATCTTCCTTCCAGTTCCATAGAGATATCATTCTCTACCACCTCAGGTCATCTGCTGGACCTTTAACATGGATGGAGATACATTGAAATTCATACTCTCCTGACTCCTCTAGTCAGATACATGGATGCACTCTTCTATGATTACCAGTGCTTCTTCTCCACCAAAGCAGCTGCTGCCTACGCCCATTTTATTATGCAGATTTACTAGTCCACCCTGGACAATTACTTATTTTGCCACCATTGTGCTGGCAATGAGCTCTATCCTGCCAGCTGTGCGAAGCCTATCCCACTTTGCATCACTTGTCCGCTATCTGTATATCATTCTATAACTCCTCATCCACAAATCCCACATGGGGACATCCACTCCTACCTGCATGGACATTGCACACACGGTGCCCATTCTGAGAGCTTTCATCACTTCAGCCATGATAGCCAAGGTCGGCCGATGACCTTCATGGGACATCCAGCAATTTGCAATAACTACAATAAATCCAGCAGCTTCATCTATAGGTGTCATTACCTCCATGTCTGAAGCTTCTGTAGCAAAGCCCATCCTAGGGTCAACTGCCCTTGCCTACCTCACTAGTGGCTGTTTCTATTCATCCCGACCATTCACTCCTTCACTTCTTGCAGCTTCTCAACATTGATACTCCTACCATTTGTACTTCTTGGCAAGAATTCTGTACTCTTTATTCGATGGACCTCTGTGGAGATCCCACCTTTCAGCTTCACCCACACCAGGCTTGGCTCACTACTCATCTAACTTGAAACTTATCCTGTGGCAGACCTACATAGACGTCCTGCCATTCCCGGCTTGGCTTATGTGGGGGCCTCACTCATGACTTGACCATTCTGAACTCTACCAAATGGCGAACCTATGTGGGGGTCCTACCATCCCTAGTCTGGCCCACATGAGGGCGCCTCTCACAAATCAACCCTTCTGAACTGTACCTAGTGGCAGACCTATGTGGGGGTCCCGCCATCTCTGGCTTTGGCCTGCAGGGGGGCCTTTCTCATGACTTGATCATTCTGAACTCTACCTAGTGTAAGGCCCACATGGAGGTCCTGCCACCCCTGGCTTTGGCCTGCAGGGGGCCTCACACTTGACTCAACCATTCTGATCTTTCTGCAGTGGCGGATCTACACGGGGGTCCCATTATTTGTAGTGTGGCCCACATGGGGGGCTCTCTCACAACTCAACCATTCCATACTCTACCCATTGGCAGACCCACATAGGGGTCCCACCATCCATGGCTTGGCTCATGTGGGAGCTTAGCTCAAGGCTCATTCCCTCTGGATTCCTACCAGTGGTGGACCTATGTGGAGGTCCCGCCAACTCAAGCTTGGCTCATGAAGTTTAAGCTTATGGCGCATTCTTTTCAGATTTCTGCCTATGGCGGACCTACGGGGAGGTCCTGTCATCCCTAACGTGGCTCACGTGGGAGCTTAGCCTATGTCTCATTCACTCCAGGAATCCTGCCCAGGTCTGACCTACGTGGAGGTCCCGCCTTTCTGGCTTGGCTCATGTGGGGGCCAAGCCTTGACTCAATTTCTACTCTCCTACCCATGTTAGACCTACGAGGAGGTTCCAGCCTGGCCATGAGGGGCCCAACATTCCTTGTATACAATTTCCTGGATTTCTCCCTCGGCAATCTTACTTAGGGGTCCAACCAGTTTCAATCTGGCCTGCACAGGATTTAACAATCTGTACAACTAATCCTGTTTCCTTCCTTGGCTGAATCACGAAGATGTAACTCCAACCCAGCTCGGCCCTCAAGGGGCCCAAAAAAACTCAGCAACATTCCTCAGGGTTCTCTGTTGTGTAGTTTATCTCCATCTGTGGATAAGGACCTGTTTCACAGCAGCAAACTGCTCAACAGCCGCCCGCCTATGTCACTGGATCATACTTGTCACCCTCATCGAAGAAGATGCCAGACAAGAAGACTTCAATGGCCCATATCCTTCCAATATTGTCACCCTCCAAAATTCTGCATCTGCATTTATAGCATAAGATTACCTCCTCTTAGTATGCCCAGAGGAAGGGAAATTCAACAGCCATGGTTCCTCTGAGGTTCCCCCACTGCGGGTTTTTCCTCTCCTGCATGCTACCGTTCACAGTCTCTTAGTTGGAGGAGGTCTTCACGATACTTCTTTTTGGGCCTGAATTTTGCTCAGATCCCGGCCTTTCGATAAAAAGGGTGAGAACGAGTAAAGCCAAAGTAATACTTAATCATAAGTTTACACAAGCACATTATTCTCTCACATTGAATGGGAGGGCTTAGCCTGTGGTTCAATGGGGTGGATAACTCCGCCCTCAAAACTACTTTAGCACACCTCCAGACTCACTCAGCGATTAGTTCATTTTGGCCACCCTCCATTCTCCCCATCTCCTCCTACTCAGCACTGTTCTTACCCCTTCTCCGGGCCTTAATTTTATACCAAGCCCATCCTTTCAACAAAATGAGGTGACAACGAGTAAAGCCAAAGTACTGTAATACATAATCACAAGTTTACACAAGCACGTTATTCCCTCACATTGAAGCATATTTATTAAAAGGACTCCTTTCTGCTGATTCCTGGTGGTATTTCTTTCCCCTTTTATCCTTTCTCACCCCCAGACTACTTTTTTCCTTCTTGTTTTCCATTTTTTTCTCCCCCTCCTCCCTTCCCTTGCCTGTCCCTTTGGCTTGTTCCCCCCTCCCCCATCACCCTATCTGAGATATTGTGAAACTCGCATAATAAAATAGAGAATGAAGTACTGGGATATTTTCTGATAACCTCCTCTTTCTTTTTTTTCCCCATAAAGCCTTTTACCTCTTGTGGTTCAAGTGGGCAGGCTTTTAGCCCCATCCCTTCTCCTTCTGCCCATCTCACACCTCACCAGTCTTGCGGGCAAGTGTTCCCCTTTGATTGACCCCCATGGCAGGGCCAGAGAGGGAAGGAATATCCTTCCCCCGGTACACAATCCAAAGGTACCTGGTCAGCTGGCTGGCACATCGGGCCAAGAAGGCTCAGGCAGGGCTTCATGAAGCCCATCTGACTGACTTTTTCCATGTATGCCTGCCTTCAAATGTGTTGGCATAAGTGTGGAGGAACACACACCAAACGTCACAATGGCCCCTCCTTCCATACTGCCCACAGCTGCACTACTGCCAGGCCTCCATCTGGTGGCAGCCTAAGGCTGGGCTGACAAGTCGCACTTCACTGGGCGAGGATGCTCAATCCTCTTCCACCCTGGCTGACCCCTGGCAACCCGAGCTCATTCCTGAACTTGGGTCGCCAGTGTGCAAGGAGGTAAGGCACACAGCACTTCAGTCTTCCATATCACTGGGCCAGCTAACCTCCTTCCTTTAATGGGTTTGTGTCATGTATAACATGTAAAGTACTTGTTAAGAGGATGTTATTACTTTTCCATATTATTCTCACTTTGAAGTGTCTTAGTGCTGTTCAGCTGTGAAACACATTTAATGCTGTTCCGCAATATGAGAGTGATACCTGAGGCAGATCGAAATTTTCCCCAAGGCAGTAGCAATTTGGTCAAGGTGAGGTAACACTTTATCTGAAAAATGTAACATGTTCACATTTAAACCTCCAATTGGGCTATATCAGCTATTCCTTGCTAGCCTATGGGGTAACAGGTGCTACTTTGCTACATAGCTAAATCAGCCGGTGAATGATACCAATTTAGGGGGACTACAATAGGCAAATTATATCTTTAAGAGGAATAGTACTTAATACAACTGGAAATTCACTAACTACCCCTCAGGAGGTGCCTATGAGGTAGAAAGTACTGGGGTACTAGTTAGGTTCTGGAGCTTGTGGGAGCCCTTAAATCTACATGGTCCATTTTGCACTTAAGCTGTTTTCACAAATATGTTTTCTGTATTTTCTACCTGAAGCTTTCTCTGTATCGTTATCCTAGAGTGCAGCTAGCAGAGATTCTGTAAGTGTAAGATCTAGTTGCTCTGTCTTGGATACCCACCACAGCAATAGCAGTAGTTGAATTTATGATCGCTTGTAACCATTGGTGACCTTAACTCTGTGAGCGTCTTATGCCTTAAATGTTTTTCCCTTCTAGAAATCCCTGTAGGGTTATCTCCTCTTCATGGCTCTCGTGGCCACTACACCTTACTCACCCTGCTGTCTTTTACATATTGCTTATTCTGTGGCTCTTATTCCCCTACCCTGTACCATTTAACTGCCCTATTTCATCTTCGTATTCCCTTTTCACTGCATTCCACTCTTACTATCTCTTTCCTTTGTCCCCAAACTCTCTTCCCTGCTGTAGACTAGCCCTTCAGGGGCTCCCTGCCCCTCAGGTGGAAGAAATGTGGATACCGGGTGGTTGTCGCTTCCATAGCCACCATCTGAGACACCTAGACCAGACTCCTTATTAGCGAGGTGCAGCATTGCCAATACCTAATCAAAATGTGAGCGCTTTTCTGCTCTGGTGTCTGACTGGCTCCTACAGTCTGCTCCTGTGTCTCCCTCAATACTAAGCTAAAGTTTGATTTTCTGTCTAAAACTTGCACAAAAAAGAGCTGTACTTACTTATTGCCTAATAGTTATGACCTCTATTTTTTCCTGTTTAGAGTGTCAAGAGTTGGGACTCTGTTTGATTACACTCCTTTCTGAATTTCTGTGGTTGGGCCAGTCTTTAGGCATCAAGGAATACCCAATTCTGTTGTCCTGCTGTTTTGGTCCTCCTGCTGGTTCAGATGTTTCATTGTCCATGGCCCAGCACTTAATACTGACCCCTTCATCCATCTCCTACCAAGGATATGCTCTCCACGGGCTCCCTGCCCATAGGCGTGGGAAACCCAAGCACCAGGTGGTCGGCGTTGCCTCTACCGCCATCTGAGAACCTAAGCTCGGACTCTCCATTAGCAAAGCATGGCATTAGCAACCATCCAATCAGAACATGAGCGCTCTTTGGCCTTGGCTTCTGATTGGTTCCTGTAGTCTGCTTCTGTGTCCATTCTAAACCAAGCATAGATCTGATTTCCATGCTGAAATTTGCCAAAAAAGAGCTGTAATTACTTTTCTCCTTGACTGTTAAGACCCTTATCATTCTGTTTAGAGTGTGTTACATTTAGGGATACTGTGTGATTACACTACTTCTGAAATTCTCTGCTTGCGTCAGCTCCCTACACAAGCGGCTGATCACTTCTCACTTCTGAAGTTCCTACTAAACCTCATCTTATGTTCTCCTTAAATATTACAGAAGCACTCTGAACTGATATGACTGATGTAACATTGAGTACTTACTTGCTTTAATTGCATTAATTGTTTTTTACTTGTGTTATTTGGCTCTATTGTAAATATCTCTGACTAGCAAAAACATTTACAAAAATAAATCAATGTTCAGAAAACATATTAACTAGATAGAGCCAATCACTATAAATGCTGCTTCTCAATAGGCATTTTTAATAAAAAATATAATATTTGGAACTGTAGATTCCAAAGACAGTTACAGCAACTGCAGCTGAAAATATTTGCATTTCTGAATCTCAGAACGATTTTTGAGAGCAAATGCAGTCTTCCATGAAGAAACAAATTGATTGTCAGAAG
Organism: Neoceratodus forsteri; assembly: GCA_016271365.2. Lineage (NCBI taxonomy): Eukaryota > Metazoa > Chordata > Ceratodontiformes > Ceratodontidae > Neoceratodus > Neoceratodus forsteri. The sequence goes on along the minus strand of CM057456.1, from coordinate 600,576,434 downwards.
TTTTATATTCTAAGCTACATAGTCTTCTTTCTCTCCAAGATCACGTCTTTGAACCCGAGGTGAAATGCTAGCAAAACAGGGCAATCATGTTGGAATTCCTGGGATGTTTTAGGAATAATGGCCCAAGGTTGGGTTCACTACTTATTGATCTAATATACTTATTATTGTCCTGGAGGAGGGGCTGAAGTTCTCAGAGGACAGTAACCTGACAAAAAAGGTAGATCTAGCACAGGAGAGGGGATGCACTAAAGAGGACCTGCATGCAACTGTGGTTACTGTGCTTACTGGAAAGGAAGCTACAGCTCACTTACACTGTTCGTGGTGCAACAATCTACAGCACTTTGGAAGAAAAGGCTCTAGTGGTAATTCTAAACAGTAAACCAATGCCAGACAGAAATCTTGCTGCCACAATTGTGAACAAAAATGTGGTGCTGGGTTACATGAAGAGGGGGATAAGGAATAGGTTAAAGGAGGGGATCCTCCTCTGTCCAGTTCTGTTCACCAAAGTACAGAAAGGACATTGAAGCGGTTGAGGGGGTACATCACAGAGCCACATAGCTGATGAGTGGCTGTTAAGACAAGGACTATGTGTAGAGATTGGAATACTTAAATTATTCTTCCTAGAAAAAAAGGTTGAGAGGAAAAATGAAACCTGTACAAAACAGGACAGATATGATGATGTATATAGTACAAATGCATGTCCTCTACTTGCATGCAAACTGAGGGAAGGCAATCAGGATAGGGGGACTGCTGTGCGATGAGTCCCCAGCTACCGCAAGCACTTTGTCCTTCTGAATGGCTCATTGCCTTCTGAGGTACCATAGATACCAGGTCCCTTGGCTGACCCTATATGCAGATGTCTGTTTAACCATGCCTGTACTATGCTGTTTATCTATCTCCTGATGTTACCTATGTGCCTGATGATCTTGTATGTACCCTGATTCGCCTGCTTTTGATGTATCATCTCGTGTTGATACTTTGGGCTGTCTGTGGACATCTGTTGCCCCTGCCTGTATTAAGCTGCTTACTACCTCCAGATGTATTTTATGTGCCTGTTGCTATTGTATGTACCTTGTATTTGCCTGACGTTCATGTTTGTGCCTTGTATCCTCCCGGGTCGCACCTGAAAATAGGCACTTGGCTGTCTAGTGTGCTTACCTGGTTAACAAAAGCAAATAAATAAATATTAGAAAATACAATTTCATGCAGAGGGTGGCTCACATGTGCAATAGCCCATCCATTGAGGTTATGGAAGCTAGCACTATTCAGGCTTTCAGAGCAGGAATGGACAGATTCTTGCAGAATAACGGAATTAAAATTTACACTGCATGAGCGGGGATAACATTTCAACTTTTAAAATCATCTACAGTATGTGTCCATATTCAAAAAGCATGTAGTCACTCTTGTATGGTAGGAAGGACATACAAGATGGACTCAAGTCCAACTATAGACACTTGATTCATCCTGTTGGAACTCCCCAGTGCAGTGCAGCACTAAATGCTCAATTTCCTTTAGTTCTGACCTGGTACTTGGCTGAAACAATGACTGCACTGCACTGAGGAGCCACAACAGGACAAAATACGTCTAATTTGTCATTCTCAGCCTATACTGGAGCCCATGTAAAAGACTGTCTTGCAGGCAATTTCTTTTCTAATCAGGTTTAATTAGGTCTAAACTGTAGTAGAAGGTCACGGTGACCCATTGAGACTACCTCACTGCTCAGTGGTAGTATTCATAAAATTTCCCCTCATTAATTAGCTTATCTAGTCTGCTTGTAAAGGTTGTTTTGTTAGTACTATTAGGTATGTATTGAGGAAAGCTATTCCAGATACTAGTCAACTGCTATGTAAAGAAATATAGTATATGGTTAAGTCTCATTGTGGCTGAAAATCGGTGACTGTGCTAAGCTTGTTGTGCATGTTCTAAATGTTGTTATGTATGGTTTACAACAAGCAGTACCTGAAAATGGTATCCAGTGAACACAGCGTCCACGATTGAGCACTTTCAAAAAAGGCAGCTCAGTCACAGCACCTGTGTTCAGGACTACTTGGCAGGGTAGCAACTAGATGCCAGGGTGGGAGAGGTAGGGCAATGGGAAGCATACACACGTATACACATGTGGGGGGCAGAGGAATGGGAGGGGAAGTATGTGGGAGGGGGTGTGATGGGCAGCTGCTGAGCTGGCCCGCTAGCATGGTGGGAAGGGTGGTCAGTTGGGAGGTGCAGGGTTTGGGTCTGGCGCGGTGCATTTTGGGCTATACTGGACCTTCCTTGGGCTATAAGGCCATCCACCTGCAGCCTCAGGCCTCATTATGCCCCTGAGTGGTCTAGCTCAATACTGCCCACCTTGCCAGGTATTATTACTTACATAATAACTGCACAGGGCAATGTCCAGACCAGCAACACTTAAAGAGCAAGTGTGCACTTCAGGATTTACTTTTGTATATATAAAGCAGCTATTGCCCCCCTCCATACTTCTCTGATTGTATTCTCCTGAGTGTGATAGGTGCCTATGCTCTAAGAAGCTATTCCCTAATTGCCCTGCAATTACCTAAGGTCAAATCTCGTTTTGGCAGAGCTACCATAAGTTTCTCGTTGCCTTCCTTGTGGAACAATATGCAAAAAAACTTGAAGCTGAGCTGTCCTGTTAGCCTGAATATTTTCAAGTCACTCTATGACCGCTCCGTGAAGGAATCCTGCAAATGTTTCCCACATCGCTAGCTCACCTATTTTTCAGTTTCCCTCCTGCCCATCCTGCCTCCCGCCCTGCCTCTGCCCCAACCTCTCTCTCTCTCTCTACTAAAATACCGGCTTCTCTGCCTCTCTTTAGCCATGCCAAGTTCCATCCCCTTCCCTGAAGTATGCCAGTTAACTATTGCAACCCCGTCATTTCTTCCTAAGCTGGTATCCCTCTCCTTGCCTTTCTCTCTCTCTTTTTAAGTGAACATTCCGGCTGTACCCAGTTATGAGCCTATCTGTTGTAAAGGCCCTCTCACTCAAATGTTGTTGTACATGTGTATATTTTTCTTCTTTGTATAATATTGCATTATGTTTTACCATGTTACTGTACTATGATTTTTGTATGACCAGGTCCATCTTGCAAATGAGCCCTGCTCAATGGTGCCTGCCTGGATAAATAAATATTTTGATTGATTGATTGATTGCCATGTAGCAGTGACTACTGTGCATTTTTTAGAGTTTGCTTTTATAAGGGTACAGTATATAACATATCTTAGTAACCTGTCCAACAAGTCTTTATAAAAAGTATATGATTGCCCCCAAATGACCTCATAGGCCTTTCTGAGTTTGTTTATAACATCATAGTGCTTTTTATGACAGCAGACCATGATGTCACAAACTCAGCAATTGAGAGATATGTTGAAGACAGTCGGATGCTTTTTGAAAGTTACGGTGAAATAAGTACAGTTTCTACTGTACCTGAAATATTTAGTAAACCAATATAATGAGAAAGAAACAAAATTAGAAAACAATAAACTGAAACATACTTTTATTTTATTTATTTAGTTAGAATGTCTGCACACTGGGGTATCTACATTTAGGCTACATGCCGAATTTAAAAATGGTTCCAAGGGGACTGCTTTTAAACTTGAGCTTGAAACTTCTACTATTGTGTTGTCTGCACAGACTGTTTACCAACTGAAGCTGCCTACCTTGAGAGACAAGAGCAGTCCTGAACTCTAAGTCAGCAACTGACATGTGGATACTGCTATCTTCACCTGGTCCTGATAAGCTGGAGGTGGAGCTATAGGTTTTGGAGCAGGGCCAGTGACATCATGAGGGGACAGAGACACTACAAAGGCACAGCCACTCAAGTGGCTGCACGTGTGAGTGGCTCACTCAGGAGTGGCACCCTGTGTGAGCCCACTTGAGGGTGGTCACTGGGAGGCCTTAAAAAAATGTGTGGAGTATTTTTTTTGTTCAATTTTCAGTTTAGTTAGTACTGCCTTATGCTATAGTAGTTTAATCTCCTCATCACACTAGCTGAAAATTGCATATGTTCCTAGGGAAAAAGTAACATTTGTATATTTGGGCAGCTTTATACATAGTGGACTGTTCATGAGCATTTCTGGCAGTAACTAATAAAAACATAATTTTTAAGCTTCCTTTTAGTTACTAATAGAAATGAATATAAGTGCTACAAAACACTTATGTTTTGAAGTTTTATTATAGGCAATACTTTGATAGAAGTACTCACAAGATTGTTATTTCAATTATTAATAAATAGAAGGCAACACGGAGGCGCAAGGGTGTGGTCCCATTTATTTTTATTTTTTTGTTAGGCTAAGCTTTAAATCCCTTTTCTGAATACAAGCTTTCAACGGAAAATGCCAAGGGATAGGATGATATTAGATTTGGGCCTCCAGTAGAAATCCCAGAGGTAAGACACATTTACACCTTACTTTTTCAATTATTACATCTTAGGTTTTAGTCCCATCTATGAAAAGGGATTTGTGTAAGTTAGCAGCCAATCAAAATATGCAGTTTAATTTTTCAGTACCAAGGGCAAGTGTACAATATAATATTGGGAATGTATATTTGCACTTATTAAAGAAGTTAACATTGAATAAGAAAGGCAATGCAAAACTGTTTTTTGTCCCGTCCTGTTTCTTTTGTTTTGTAGTGATGTACACCCAAACCATGGGTCAATGGGAATTAAGTCTTTAAATGCAGAAAGTTTAAGAGGAAAGAATTCAAAGCAGTGCATTTTAATGTAAAAAAGTTTAATACCCAAAATGGACATCATAAGGGAATGGTTAATTGATTATAAGCCTGATATTTTAATATTGTCAGAAACCTTGGTTGTGCTCAAGTCAAAGATCACTAAAACCCAAATATCCATACCTGGATATCAGAACTGGAAAGAGGATGGGAATACAAGGGGAAGAGGCCTGCTTATCTGTGGGAAATAACACGTCAAGGCAAATAATGGGAACAGATGCTATAGAAATATTGGCATTTGACATCAAGCTTGCCTGTGCCCAGCCAATATTATTGATGGGGATATCCCGACCACAAAAAGTAAAATTGACTGCCTTGGCAGCTTACAGGACATGCTAAAGAAATATAGATTAACTTACAAACCTATCTTTGTGGATGATTTCAATGTAAATTGGAAACAAACCGACATTACACATAATCTATGTGACTTACAATAAGTGCAAATTTAGGCCTAACTCAGTTAATTCAAGACTATACTGGAATAAACCCAAGGAACTCTGTGGCACAATTTTAGATTTAATATTCACTTCTAAAAACAAAAACGACAAAATTAACAAGATCTTAGATGATAATTTCAGTGACCATCAGGGTAATGTGTGCCTCAAAAGTAAATAAAAAAGGTTGGGTTCTAGCAGGTTAGTGTTTTGGATGATGTGCACAAATTTTGATTTTACCTTATTCATGCTGGATACAGAGGCAATTGACTGGAAGAGATATGGCCTAATCTGAACCATAAATGATGCATGGATGTATTTCCACATTGAATTTTTAAAGGTGTGCGATAGGCATGCCCCAGTGAAAAAAAACTGCTTGTTAAGTACAATAATGCCCAATGGTACAATTTTGAGCTAAACAAATTCAAAAACATGAGGAATAAACTATGGAAAAAGGAAAATAAATCAAATGTGCAAGGGGATTGAGATGCCTTTAGGCCAGAGAAATCATGAATAAGTATTTGACAGAAGTTAGTGAAGTCAAGGCATGTTACTATAAACAGTCATTTCATAACACAAAGCTTGAATCCAAGGGACATTTGAAAGTTTAATGTGTACATTACAGAACTCGGGAACTAAGAAACTTCCTAACTCATTTAAAATTAAGGGTGGGACCTTTGCTGTTGGTAATGAAGTGGCTAATCATTTTAATGATTTCTTTATTAACAAGGGCACTGAGTCTTCTAAGACAAATCAGATGGGTAGGACATGTACACACAATGCCTATAACCTTGACACCACCAAAGTCAACAAAATTGTTTACATTCCAGGAAACAGAGATGGGAGAAGTTATGTCTGAACCCTTAAAAACAGATGAGATTACATTGAGAGGCCTGGATAATATCCCAAGTAAACTCCTGAAATATGCTGCATCTATTGTTGCCCACCCAACTGCAGTTCTGTTCAACATGTCCTTGAAATTTGATGAGTACCCAGATGATTGGAAAAAGGCAGACCTCATTCCCATGTTTAAGTCAGATTAAAAAAATGAAATATTAAATTATAGACTGATTTTTACTAATTCAGATTATATCCAAAATATTTGAAAGACTAGTGCCAAACCAATTAAAAGCCTGTTTGAATACAAATGATTTGATTAGCCCAAATCAATCAGGCTTTATTATTTATTTATTTAAAAAGTTTCACCAGGAGATATACTGAGCCAGTAACAGCTTGTTTCCAGATATGTCCTGGGGGAAAGGGGAACATGGAAAATCATATACAATAAAATATGCGAATAATCAACATTATAAAAGATATGTACATAAGGTACATATTTTGTTCTGTTGGTGAGGGTAATACAGTTCAAGTAAAGAACAGCGTAATGGAAAGAAAAACTATTGGAGGTGAGAACAAAGTGCAATTCAGAGTGAGAGGGTCAAGGACAGTTGTAGGAGGGAGAAAAAAGTCACATAGGAGAGACTTTAAGGTGGAAGCAGAGCTAATTGATAGGTGAAGAGAGAACCAGAGCTTAGGGAACTGATAAGAGAAAGCAGATTGACCAGCAGTAGTTTTTCTAGAAGGAATAAAGAGGGAATGAAAAGTACTACTGCGGAGAGGGTAGCTGAATTCAGGGGGGACAGGATAAGAGGAGATATAAAGTAAGAGGGAAGAGCACCACACCAGAATTTTGAAATAAAGGAAACACAATGGAAAAGGCACCTGGCATCAAGAGAGAGTAGAGGAGAGAAAGGGCAGAGTAGAGTGAACAATGATGGATGCGAGCAGAATGGTCTAAAGCAAAACAACAAAAAGAGTGGAAGAGGGGGTCCAGTCTGGCAGGGGAGGATTTGGGTGCACCACTATAGACCATGTCACCATAATCAAAAATAGGGACAATCATCTTTACAGCAATCTCACGGTGGCCAGGAAGCAGGATACTTTCTTTGTTCCTGTACAGTGCACCAAGCCTGGGGTGAAGCGTTTGGTAAATGGCATTAATATGAACTGAGAAATCATAATGATGGTCAAGCCAAACTCTGAGGTATTTAAAAGAGGATAAATCCTCCATAATAGCACCACCCAGGGTGTGAAATACACTGAGAGAGGTGAGTCTGGAAAGCCTCTAATGGGTACCAAAACTCATAGAAACAGTTTTTTTTGCATTGACGATTAACTGGGTAGACTAGAACCAGCACTGGATATTGTCAAAATCCAGCTGCAACTGTGAGGTAGGATCACAGGAAGAAGAGCCAGATGCAAAAAGTACTGTATCATCAACGTACATATGAATGAACACAGAAGAACAGACAGAGGGTAGGTCATTTAAGAATATGGAAAAGAGAACAGGATCCTGGACAGACCCTTGAGGGACACCTGAGCAAATAGGGAGCAGAGATGAAAATGAGATACCTATTCAGACAGCTTGAGACCTTGTCCAGAAGAAGGGGGTATGCCACTGTGTCAAAAGCTTTAGCAAGATCAACAAAAATGGCAGACATGATCAGACCCTGATCCATACCTGAGAATATGGAGTCAGTAAGTCAGTAAGCCAAAGGAGAGAAGTAGAAGTGAAGTGAGACTGCCTTAAAGCAGACTGAAAAGGGGGAAGAAAGAGGAGGAGGAGGAGTCAAGGAAGGAAGAGTGCTGAGATAGAACAAGGTGTTCCTGCAATTTAGCAAGGGCAGAAAGGAGAGAGAGATGGGACAGTAGTTACTAGGGGAAGAGAGATCACCACCTTTACAGAGAGGGATGACAGTAGCCTGTTTCCAGGCATCAGGGACAGAAACAGAAGAAAAGGAAAAGTTGAGGAGAAGGGTAATAGGCAGAGTGATAGTACAGACTGAGAGAAGAAGACATTTGAGATCAAGGCCATCAGGGCTACCACCTTTGTGAGGATTAAGGGGAAGCAGCAACTTAAGAGTAACAAAGGTGGTGATAATAGAAAAGGGAAGAGATTAAAAGGGGGAGGTGGGGGAGAAAGGTGAGAGGGGGAAGAGATGAGAGAAAGGACACAGGTAGCAAACTAGGAGTTAAAGGAGGAGGCAACAGCAGAAAGATAAGATATTGGGGGGGTCACCAACCTTAAGAATAGGGGAAGGAGTCTGGGTCAGTGTGGAGAAAAGAGAGTGGATAACCTTCTAGAACTTTGAAGGATGATTAAAGTTGTGCTGGAGAGTAGGTGCAAAATATTCAGACTTGGCAAGTCTTATGGCTTTGGTGCAGGCATTACAAAGAAACCAGTAGTGTGCCAAAGCAGTTGGGGACCAGTGATCTTAAAAAATTGCCAGGCAAGGTCCCTAGAACAGAGGCAAGTTGTCATCTCACCTGTTATCCAAGGAAGATGAGCGCCTCATACTCTGGATTTTCTCAGGGGAGCATGACGATCCCATACAGCCATAAATTTGGAATGAAAGTATTGTAGGGCAGAATTATTATTATCAGCTGCTGGGATCAGAGTCCAATCAGTAACCATAAGATCAGAAAGGAGAGAGGGCAAGTCCAGTGATCTAAAGGACCTGAGATGATAAATTTAGGGGGCCTTTGGATGATGTACCTTGCACACACAGTAAACCATATGGTGGTCACTGAGGGCATCAGGAAGGATTCCTGAATCCACAGTATGGTGAGGATGAGATGAGAGGACACAGTCTATAGTATCAGAGAATAATTTAAAGATTTAAAATTTAGATGAGTGGGGTCAGAAATCAATTGAGTCTACTGTTGTGACTTTATATTTTCAACAATTTTATTTGTGGTAGGGGAGAGCCAATTTATATTAAAGTCATCACGAATACACAGTATATAGAATATATTATAGAGAAACATTACACACTGACTGCCTTAATAAAAGTGGTTGAGGATTTTCAAAAAACCATAGAAGACAAACTTGTGGTCGGTGGTATCTTTATTGATCTGTTAAACATTTACAACACTTTAGATCACAAAATATAACTGAATAAGTTACCTACCATGAGCCTATCAATATAGGTTGTAAAATGTTTGCAAGTGTATTTAGTGGGGTGTAGGCAAAAGGTATTTTTGGAAGAGTATCATTCTAACTTGAGGGAAACAATATCAGAGGTGCCACAGGGATCACTACTGGGTCCCTTATTCACTTCATAAATCAACAGTCTTACACTTCAGAGCAGTCTTACATTTCAGGATACAAAAGTACATGTTCAGCTGTGCCAGATGACACATTAATTTATGTGAAAGGAAATGGAAAAAATAAAATATAAGAAATACTTTAAAAGGCATTTGAATCATTACAGATGTTTTTCACAGAAAATAAACTGGTGCTAAATGCTAATAAAATCAAAGGTAATGTTGTTCAAATGAAGAAATAAGGATCTGGAACAGGAGGACATGTTGAACATAGCTATGGGGATGGCAGTAGCTTGCAACGAGTTGAAGCATACAAATAATTTGGAATATGGGTAGATGATCAGTGCAAGTGGAACACACATATAAATAGTGTGATGAAAAGTGTGGGGCAGACATTGGGCATGTTATATAAAATAAGGAAAACATGTCCATACAGTCTAGACTGAAAGCAGTCAATGCAATGATAGTACTGATTTTTGATTATGGAGACATTTTGTATGGGGGTGTGGGCACTGAGGACTGACCTTGCTAAAGTGGATGTGATGTACAGTCGCTTTGACAGGTTTGTCCTCAATACCCCATGGCACAGCCATCGTTGTCTTTTGTACAATTAATTAAGCTGGTTGTGGTTAGGACAGAAAAAACAAGACAACTTCACATAGCAGGTCTGATGTTTCAATGTTATAAGAACAAAGTTCCTAGTTACATATTTAGTAACTTGATTGTAAAGACAACTAAGGTTGGGCTGAGATCAGCAACTAGTATAGAATTTGATGTTTCTCTAAAAAAGACTAATGTAGGATGATCTTCATTTTATTATTTAGGCACCCAGATTTGGAATTTAATACCCCACATTTTAAGGCCTCAGAATTAGACCATATCATGGAACAAAATAAAACAGTAGTTTATGTCACAAGCCATGTCACCACAAATGTGTTGCCTCAACCTTGGCGTTCAATTACTTTTTACATATGTTTGTGGATTCTTGTCTCTTGAACTGTCTTTCCAAAGGTATGAATGTATCAGCTGATTAATCTAACCTCTTGCTCGTGTATATAGCATACTATATGTAATATTTTACCCTTTTGATATGTGAACTTTTTCTATAAGTTTGTGTTAATACTGTTATGTAATTAAGTCTATATTTTTTGCAACCAGGATTAAGCAAAAGGGTATACCTTGTAAGTGAGATCAAGCTCAATGAGAATTGCATTTTTCATGTTTGTTGAATAACATTCTACTACTACTACTACTGTTAAATGCTGTGGTGAATGTTTGCAGTGCAAGTGCTTGAGAAGTCCTATAGATTTGATTACCATGTTCCAAGAGCCACGAGTAAGGACTGCATGAGAATCAGATTTCTTGAGCTTGGCAAGACACGGGTTGGGACTGTAAGTGTGCTCAGAGTTTTTGATTATTTTAATGATTTGGTATATTAAGCTGAGTTTGGTGTCTAGACATGCCCAAGCAATTTGAAGGACTGTACTGACTTGACGGGCTTGGACTGTGGTAGGTAGGAAGTGGATGTGTAGTGGTTGTTGGGTTTTATGAAAGTTATAACCTTGGTTTCTTTATAATTTGATAATAATTTGTTGCTGTCTATCCATGTCTATATTCTGTTAAAGGCTTTCTGAACTATTTTGTTAAGGTCAGCAATGATTCAGATTTGGAATAGATGACAGTGTCACCTGCATAGAAATATATATATGTGCTGTGGTTGGAGCAAGCAGGGGGAAGGTCAGTCACAAAGATACAGAAGAACAGAGGGCCAAGGATTTTCATCATAACATTTTTAACTTAATTGTTGCAAAAATTATCATTTTAAGCCTAATTATAAGTAGATACCTGCTTTTTACTACTTTCTGTCTGCTCCCACGTGTTGAATAAAATACAAATGAAATGGGCAGTAAATCTGCATAAAATATTGATTGACAGAGAAAATACAGTAGAGATCAAACTACAGTAACTGAAGAAAGTTTTTTAAAGTTATTTTCCTTTTGCCTGAAAATACATTACAGATGGCAAGACAAGGCAAAGTTTATTTCTAAGGTGCCCGATCCCGGAGCCTCTGGGCACCATACATAAAACATACAACAAGCAGGATATTAGGTAAAATATCATACATAAAAACAAATAATAAAACGACAGTATCAAAATAAATAGTAAAACAACAATATTGTAATCAGCAGGTTTTTTCTTCAGGATTTCTTGGCTGGTCAACTCTCTACCCCTGGGAAGGCCAGGGAAAATAGATGTTTTTTTTTAAGCCACTTTTGAACCCCTCAACCGATGGGACCTCTCTTGACATCTGCTGGTAAAGAGTTTCATAGGACCGGTCTGGCAATACTAAAAGCCTGGTCACCAGAAGTTCTTAATCTGGTCTTAAGAACGTCAAGGAGGCCTCTGATCAAGGAACAGAGGGAGTGGGCTGAGGTGGCAGGTGTCAGAAGATCAGCCAGGTAGCCAGGGCCGAGCTCATGTAGGGCCTTATAGGTGAGTAAACTCACCTTGATGATAACCGTCCACCTGACCAGCAGCCAGTGCAGAGTTTGCAGCCCAGGGTTACATGGCTAGGCTTGGGAAGGCCAGTCAGCAACCTGGCAGCTGTGTTCTGCACCAACTGCAGCAGGCGAAGGGTACCGCCAGAGACCCCTAAGTAAAGAGTATTACAGTAATTGAGTCTGGATGTCACAAAGGCATGCACCAGTGAGGGCAGGTCCTTGGACGGAACTAGGGGTTTGAGCCTGGCAATGTTCTGTAGGTGGTAGAAACCACTTTTGACAACAGCTGACACCTGAGCTTGAAGTGTCAGTTTGTCATCAAGGATCACACCAAGATCTTCCACCCTAGGGGAGGCCATCAACAATGTGGGTCCCAGGAATAACCCAGTAGCCATGTTGGAAGCTCTCCCATCATGCCCTCAGCCCAGCCCAATCACTAGTACCTCCATCTTGTTCTGGTTAAGTCGCAACCAGCTGGAGGACATCCAGTCATTTATCTCGGCCAGGCAGATATTGAGCACTTCCACAGTGTCTGATGTTCCACGTGCAAAGGACAGGTACAGTTGGGCCTCATCTGCATAACAGTGAAAACCCACACTATGCCACCTAATGAGCTCACCCGGGGCAGCATATACACTGCAAATAACATCGGCAACAAGAACAACCCCTGAGGCACTCCACATGGCAGGAGCTTTGGGGAGGAGGAGAAATTCACCGTCACCACCGGTTCCCTCCTGCCACAGAGAAAGGATTCAAACCAGCTGATGATAGTGCCAGTGAGTCCACAGTACTCTCTAAGGTGATTGAGAAGCACAATGTGGTCTACAGTGTCAAAGGCTGGAGAGAGAGAGAGAGAGAGAGAGAGAGAGAGAGAGATCAAGGAGCACAAGAATTGACTCATCTCTATCTCTCGACCCGAGGAGGTCATTTTGCACCCTAACGCCGTTTAGGTGATGTGCCTACTGTAGCTCCAAAACCTGATTGGAGAGGCTTGTAGATATCAAAAGACATGAAATGGCATCAGTAAGACTCAAACTGCATAATATTCTAAATGACTCAATTTCAGGGCACTCTTTTCTTTACCGCTAAAAACATATTTATGAAAACACGCTCTTTGTGCCTTGGATTTAACCTCTCCCTGCTGCAATATCTACCTTGAAGTTATAGGTTCATTGAAGTTTACAAGTACAGTAGGCATAGAATACACTTTATTGCACTCGCCACTCATATACCTTATGGGTGGAATTCAAATTTTTTATCCCCCATAAAGTCATCCAATCTTTGTTTAAATATTGTTATATCGTTGCTATTAGTAACTCCAACTGGCAAAACAGTCCACATTCCCACAACTCTTTGTGTATAGAAGTGACTTTGTTTATTAGATTCACATTTCTCACTCTTGAGTTAATGTGGACGTACTAAACTATTATAAAGAGGCATAATTACATCTTGTTTTCTGCTTTTAATATTACCCATAATTGAACCTACAATTTTATTACAATTTTTAACCTTTATTATGGTGTTTCTTTCAAAGTTTAAAGTGTTTGGTATTATAACTCCCAAGTCTTTTTCTTCAGTGATGTTTTTTAGTAATTTATTATCTGAGAAATAGTCAAACAGCATATTAGTCTTACCCAAGTGTAATACTTTGCATTTATCTACACTACATTAAAAAACATACCATATGACTTTGCCCAAGAGGATAAGCTGTTTAAATGGTTTTGCATGAGAATGCTATCTGTTAAAGAGCACACCAAGTACCCAATCTTACAATCATCAGCATACTTGGATACCCATATTTTGTCAGTTGTAGGCATTGTGGAAATTAAGATATTAAAAAGTATGGGTCCCAGGACAGAGCCCTGAGAAACATCACTAGTCACCATTCCCAGATCAGATAGATGGCCTTTTACAGACACTCTCTGGGTCCTTTTTTCCAACCATGATTGTATCCAGTTTATGATGTTAGGGTGTATATTGATACTAACCAATTCTTGTAACAAAATTTTACAGTATGTGAAACTTTATCAAATGCCTTGGCAAAGTCTAAGAATATCACATCCACTGGCATACTCCTATCCAAGGCAGCACTAACTGGTTCAAAAAATTGTAGTAGGTTAGTTAGAACAGACTTGTTAGACACAAAACCATGTTGAAAAATGTCCACTTTATTATTACTGTCTATGTGGTTACTAATATATGTTTTAAGTAATCTTTCCATAATTTTTCCTATGATAGAAGTTAAACTAATTGGTCGATAATTGTTAGGATCATGTTTGTCACCTCCTTTATGTATTGGAATTATGACAGCCTCTCTCCAGGCTTGAATGATCTTGCCTTCTTGAATGGATACATTAAAGAGTGCAGTTAGTGGTCTGGAAATTGTATTGCTAATTTCTTGTATAAATGTGGGAGTAATGCCATCAGGACCAGCTGAGCTATTTGGCTTAAGAGATTTTATTATTTTATTAACATCAATTTTTTCAAAAACCGGATGATTGATATTATTTTCAAATAGGGGAATTTTTATGGTATCCTTAGTTTCAAAGACTTTTAGGAATTGTTCATTTAGTATAATAGCAGTAGCTGTTTCATCAATGATAGAGGTATCATTAATAATGAAGGGGCCTATAGTTTGCTGTTTACCTTTCATAAACCAATGTAATTGTAGAACTGTTTCTTATTATCTTTGACTTTTATAGCCAGATTTTGTTCTACTCTTGATTTAACAAATTTAATCATGTTTTTTAATTTTTTAACAGCAATTTTGTATTTGTTCCATAAACTGGGGGATTTATAGCTGGTATATTTTCTATACAATTTCCTTTTTCTTACACGTTGTTTTTTAATATTATTAGACCACCATGGTGGGACATGTTTATTATTGCAATATTTGACTCTGTTTGGAACCCAGTTAGAAATGCAGATGTTAATTTTATTATTTATTATTTCCCACATTTGTGATAAATTAAGATTTCTAAATTCAGATTTCCAGTTCCATTTGGTTAGGAAATCATTTATTTTAACATAGTCTGCATTATTAAAGCTTTTCATTGTTGAAATACCTTTGGTATGTAACAGTTTAGTCATATATTTAAATTTCACAACACAGTGGTCGCTATCACCCGGGGGGGGGGGAGTGACGTTATATCATCAATTTTTGCATCATTATTAGTTAGGACAATGTCTAAGATATTATTACCATGAGTAGGTTGTCTAACTACTTGCTCCAAACTGGATAGGATAAAGAGATCTAGAAATTTTGTCTCTAAGTTCAAAACGGTTTCATAAGTATCCCAGTTAACAGTGGGAAGATTGAAATCTCCCATTAGTATATAGGTATTATTAGTTTCTACCTCCCTAATTTCATCAATTAGTTCCTGGTTCTTTTCAGTAGTTAAATTGGGTGATCTGTAAATAAGACCTATTGTTAGGGGGTCATTTGGCAAATTGATTTTAACCCATAAGCTTTCATTGTTATGCTTTGCTGTATTTATTATACTTACTTTCAAACTGTCCTCAATGTGCAGTATTATACCACCACCCTTTTTATTATTATCATCTCTATTTTTTTGAAACTTGTTATAGCCTATAATATCAGTATGCCAGTCTCCATCTTTATTCCAAGTTTCTGTAACTCCACATACTGATATATTTTGTGATTTCAATATGTATATAAGCTCTCCTTTTTTATTATGCAAACTTCTTGCATTAGTGAGTATAACATTTAAGTGTGTTTTATAACAAGGTTTAGTAATATTAGGTGGTGTCAGTTTCAAGTTGCCTGGAGTTTGTGGCTTGGTCGATTGGTTTTTGGTTTTGGATTTTAGAGCAGTATTACTGAGATACAGCTCGCCCTTCAATGGAAGTTTAAATAATTTGTTATGGAGTGAGTTATACTCTCACTTAATAGTTTACTACCTCTCCTACTAAGATGTAAACCATCCCAACAGTAGAGATTTGGTTTGCCATAAAACTCCTCCCAATGGGTGATACATTTTAAATTCTGTTTCATGCACCAAGATCTTAACCAGTTATTGACTTCCCTTATTTTCTGTTGATGAAACATGTTTGCACATGGAATTGGTAAGATTTTGGACAGTTGTACGTCACACCCTAAATGTAGTAACTTGTTTGTTAATGCTACATAGTCTTCTATAATTTTTTGACTGGTCTCATAAAATACATTATTTGTACCAACATGTATTATTACTAAAGGATTAGTACCCGTATTGTATAATATTGTGTTAGACATCTGTGTGAGGTCAGAAATTCATGCCCCTCTAAAACTAGATAAAGTTCTATTCATTTTATCTGGATTACAGATTAACCTATCGATGTGCTTTATAATGGAGTCTCCCAGTACTATTACTTGTCTCATTGTGTTTACAGGTACATCTTGCTTCTCAAAGTTGTTATTGCAAACTTCTGTATCCAGTGATATCAAGTGGTCATCCTCATTTAAGAGGCTATTAGGGAGGACATTAGTATTTATGTTGGGTTCCATTATGCTGGAAGACTGGACAGTACTTAAACTTTGAGTTAAGTTATCAGGCTCTTTTTCATCAGATTTAGTTATCTCAAAAGTATTGGCATTCTCAGGTATAAGAGTCAGGGGGTCAAAGGAATTAAAGATTGAGACCATATATTGGTCTGCCCTTCTTCCTTTTTTTGGCATTTTTTTAACTATGCAAGGTGTACCATTCCTCATCGTTATTATCTTGGTTATCCTGTTCTCTATTTTTTTTTGTGGGTTTATGTTTATTTGGGACTGTATCAGTGGTTAATTTTAATTGTGTAGGTGTATTGTTAGCTATATGTCCCTTAATTAATGTATTTTTTTCCCCAGGTGTTTAGCCTTATTTGTATCCATTCTAGGTTTAATAGGCTGGATTTTGGTGTCAATTAGATTTTTGAATCTATTGGACATCTCTTCTTGACTCTTTTCCAAGAACTTCAATCTATTGTTGAAGAGTTCTAGTTCAGCTGTTAGATCTTTATTTAACTGGCATTTTATGCAAATGAAAGGTAGTGGGACATCTCTAATATTAGTTATCAGGTACATAGAACAAGATTGGCATTTGTATTCAAAGCTTTCGTTGTTTATCTCAATAAATTCCTCCATTTTATTGAGTTATTATTCCCAGGGTCACAATAGGGTTAACTTTTAATGTTATAGTTATACAAGTTCACAACTGTACTGAGGGATAAATGTAACCTTAAGCCAAGGGTCAGTGGGGGATGCTGCAACAGAAGGTAAAGCCATCAAAAAAATGGAGAGCAATGAGTACTAATGCCCGTAGTCTGGGTAACAAGCTTCCTGAATTAGTGGCCTTGATGGAGGAGGAACATCTGGATATCGTGGCAGTCACAGAAACATGGTACACACAAAACCATGACTGGGACATAAACATACCAGGATACACTGTCTACAGGAGGGACAGGGAGGGTAAAAGAGGAGGAGGAGTAGTTCTTTACATAAGGAAGGAATAAAAGCAACAGAACAAAAGGGTAAACAGGGAGGAGAAGAAGCACTGTGGGTAAATTTGGAGACAGGCAATGGCACCACAACACGCAAGGGTTGTAGACAGACTTCTTCTCAGGGGAGGAAATGGACAGGGAAATGATAGAAAGTATACTTAAATGGCAGAAAAAGGGGAGATATTGCTGATGGGTGATCTGAATACAGATGTTAACTGGAGTGCAGTTGCAGATGCCACTTCAAAGAGTGCAGTTATTCTAGATGCCCTACAGGGGGCATGCCTTAGACAACTAGTACTAGAGCCCACTTGAGAGGGAGCAATATTAGACTTGATTCTCTCAAATGGAGATGGAGAGAGGATTACAGATGTAGAAGTGGGTAGCCATCTGGGAACTAGCGACCATCAAACAGTATGGTTCACAATAAACACAGCAATAGAGTCAAGGCATACAAAGACAAAAGTACTGGACTTTAGGAGGGCTGACTTTGCCAAAATGGGTGAGTGCCTAAGGAATGCACTAGCAAATGGGCAGGAAGGAGGGGTGGAAGAACAATGGGGAATAATAAAATTGCCATCACAGAGGTAATGAGCCTTTGTGTGAAGCAAATAAACAAAACAAGACGATGTAAGAAACCACTATGGTTCTCAAAGGAAGTGGCTGTGAAGGTTCAAGAGAAAAAGAAAGCATTCAGGAAGTACAAGGAATCGCAAAGGAGCAGGACAGAGAACTGTATCAGTTAAAGCAAAAGGAGGCTGGGAAGGCAGTCAGAACAGCAAAGGCCCAAACTGAGGAAAAGATAGCCAACTCAGTTAAGAAGGGGATAAAACCTTTATAGGTACATCAGGGAGCAAGGAAGACCAAGGGGGAGGATAGTGAGGCTTAATAAAGGAGAGTGTGTGGGCAGAGGAGACTGTGAAAAGGCAGAGATACTAAACAAATATTTTTGCTCAGTATTTACAAAGGAAGAGGGGGAGGTACATAAAACAAACAGTAGTAACACGCTGGATACAGAAGTTGATACCGGCCCATTTACAGAAGAAAGGGTTCTGAAAGAACTCTTAAAACTGAAGGTGGACAGAGCAAAGGGGCCTGATGGGATTCATCCCAGAATTCTAAAAGAACTAAGGGTAGAACTAGTGACACCACTGACTACCCTTTTTAACAAATCATGGGAGGATGGGGTGGTGCCCGAGGACTGGAGGAGGGCAGATGTGATTCCCCTTCACAAAAGTGGGAGCAAGGCAGAAGCAGAAACTATAGACCTGTTAGTTTAACCTCAGTGATAAGGAAAATGATGGAATCACTTCTAAAGGAAAGAATTGTAGAGTATCTAGAGGCCAGAGGGCACAGGACCCTAGGCAGCATGGATTCACAGTGGGAAGGTCATGCCAGACGAATCTGATAGATTTCTTTGACTGGGTGACCAAGTAGTAGATCAGGGAGGGGCTGTGGACATGGCCTACCTAGACTTTAGCAAGGCATTTGACACAGTCCCACACAAAAGATTAATATACAAGTTAGCCAGCCTGGGAGTGGGTCCAAAGATGACAGCCTGGGTAAAGAATTGGCTGGAGAATAGGACACAGAGAGTAATAGTAAATGGAGTCCACTCAGAAGAAAGGAGGGTTACTAGTGGGGTATCGCAGGGTTCAGTATTAGGACCGGTCCTCTTCAATGTCTTTATAAGCGACATTGCAGAAGGACTGGAAGGAAAAGTATGTCTCTTTGCAGATGACACTAAGATCTGCATCAGAGTTGATGCACAGGGTGGGGTGGAAAGGATGAGAAGGGACTTGGCAAGGTTAGAGGAATGGTCAAATGTATGGCAGCTTAGATTCAATGCTAAGAAGTGCAAGGTAATGCACCTGGGAAACAAAAACCCAGGGGAAGAGTACACAATGGGGGGTGAGATACTAACAACAACAAATATGGAGAGGGACCTGGGGGTAGTCATATCAGATGACCTAAAGATGGGCAAGCAATGTGAGAGGGCAGCAAGGAGGGCTGGGGGGATACTGGGATGCATAGGGAGAGGCATCACCAGTAGAAAACAGGAAGTTATTATCCCCTCTGTACAGACAGCTGGTGAGACCCCATCTGGAGTACTGTGTGCAGTTCTAGAGACCCAATCTCTACAAAGACATAGACAGGATGGAAGCTGTCCAGAGGAGGGCAACTAAAATGGTGCAGGGTCTGCACCGGAAGACTTATGAAGAGAGACTTAAGGAGCTTAATATGTATAGCCTCGAGGAAAGGAGGAAGAGGGGGACATGATAGAAACTTTCAAGTACCTCAAGGAATCAACAAAGTCCAAGAGGTAGCATCTTTCAAAAAAAGAGTGTGCAAGAACAAGAGGCACAATTTGAAGATGGAGGCGGCTCAGAGGTAATTTAAGGAAGTATTTTTTCACAGAGAGGGTTGTGGATGCATGGAACGGCCTTCCGGAGGAGGTTGTGGAGTCAAAATCAGTGGTGGAATTCAAGCATGCATGGGATAGTCATAAGGCAGTTCTGGGGGTGGGGGTAGGAAGCAGTAGGCTGCTGGTTAACTAGGATCTGCAGCTTATCCAGTAGGTAGGGAAATGGGCAGACTGGGTGGGCCAAGCGGTCCTTATCTGCCGTCAAATTCTATGTTTCTATGTTAAGGGTAACAGCATGAAACTGATAACACTAGCAGTGAAGGTTCAAGTTTTAGATTATGCAAGCAGTGAAACGCTGTGTGACAGACAATCCCACATTACCGTAAGTATAGCTGAAATTCATTGTGCACGGAGTAAATAGCTAATCTGGCAAACTGCCACGCTAAACATGCTTAACACACGCTAGACGTGCACGTCTTTATGCACGTCTTCGCCAAGACTGCCCGCCTGCTGCAGGGTGCATTTTAAACTGTAGACTGCACTGGAAATGTGAGCCCCGGGGTTAATGTGCCCCTTGTTTAACACACAGTGCAAAAAAGTATTAAAATATTGTCAAAAATACTTGCAGGCAATAAATGAGTGCTGTAAGTCTGCACCTTATGGCTGTTATGCCCAAGAGAAAATGTTTCATACACAGCAATTGGGTTTGTAGTTCAGCAGAGCACTGTGAACTACAGACCCACTCTTCCTGTAACTTGATTTCCTGGTCATAGGGCTCGCAAGCACTCCAATAAGGTTCTACTACTCATTTTTAAATTAAAATAAATATAAGAATCAGTCAAGTTTCATGTATAAAAGATGAGCAGTGTTTGTCTCACTCTGCCTAGCGAGAGAAATATCTTCTTCTGCATCTGACATCAGAATAATTTCTATGGAAACAGTTTGTAATGTAAGGACATAAGCAAAGGATTCAGAGCAAGAATAAACACTGGGAACAGATGAAGACTCGGGAGCAAATATCTTGCCATAGTGAAAATATCCTCAGAAATACAAAATGGAAAATGACACAAATGGATGGAGGAAAAATGATCATTTCCACGTTGAGTTCTTCCCTCCTCCATCTCAGTAGGAATACCCAGTCACCCCTTTTTCTTCAAGGTACTTAAATAAATGAGCTTAATATTAAAACCAGTGCTGACACACACCACCTCTTGTAGAAGTCTATTACAAGTGCTCACCACTGATTCTGTCAACATACCTGTAGTTCTTCTGGATAGTTCCCTTAAATCTTCTCCTTTCATATAAACATAGAAAATGACAGCAGGAAAATACCATTTGTTCATCCAGTCTTCCCAGTTTTACCCTATCCTACCCTGTGACATATTGCCTAGTGAGAGTTATTTCCCCTCTTCTCTCCCCATGCCCTACTGCCTTTCCCTGTGTGAGTATTAACCCTTTTACTTGGTCACAGCTGTGTTTGAAACTATTAATGGTTCTTGCATCCATCAACTCTACTGGCAGTCTGTTCCATGGCTCAACCTCTCCCTCTGTAAAATAAAATGTTCTCAAGTTCATCCTGAATCTCCCCTCAACATCTTCCACTCATGTCCCCATGTTCTTGATTTGCCATCCCTGCTAAATATTTCTTCACAATCTACCTTGTTATTACTTTCAGGACCCTGAAGGTCTCTATCATATCACCCCTCTCCCTTCTGGTCTCTAGTGCATACATGTTCAGAGCCTTAAGCTGATTCTGGAAGGATCTGCCCTGCTGGCCCTGGATCATTTGTGTTATCCTACACTGCACCATCTCTACCCTGTCTTTGTCTTTTTCTTAGATTGGGACTACAGAACTGGGCAAAGTATTCCAGATGGGGCATCACTAGTGATCTACAGAGAGGTGGAATCACCTCTTCTCTCCTGCACAAAACCCCTCCCCATACACGTCAACATTTTGGTTGCCTTGCTGTGTGCCTTGATATATATTGGGTAGAATGTTTTATTGAGTAGCTTTTACTTCCAGGTACCTTTCCTCAGAGGTAGTATCCAACATAACCCCTGCCATCAAATATTCCTTCCTGGGGTTCTTCCTTATGTATATCATTTTGCACATCTTAGCATTGAATTTTAGCTGCCAGACTTTGGATGACCTCTCAGACCTTTGTAAGTCCCATAGAAACATAGACTCTGATGGCAGATAAGGACCGCTAGGCTCATCAAGGCTGCCCTTTCCCCTACCTACTGAAAATGCAGATCCTACTTTATCTCCAGTTTTGCCTTCTCTTTTGAATCGCTAGTGCCCCCTTATGTCTATCTCATGCAGTTTTCCCACCACCTCTGCTGGGAGGCTGTTCCATGCCTCCACCACCCTTTCCATGAAGAAGTACTTTCTCACATGGCCCCTTAGTCTACCCCCCTCCACGCTCATGCCATGCTCTCTAGAGCATCTTCTTTTCTAAACGATGCTGCTCTCATGTACCTTATTTCCCCTCTCCCTCCTCTCCTCCAGGATATACATATTGAGCTCCTACTGTCTCTCCTCATATGACCTTTGGTGCAGACCCTGCACTATTTTTGTTGCCCTTCTTTGAACTGCCTCTACCCTATGTCCTTTCAGAGATGCAGCCTCCAGAATTGGACACAGTACTCCAAATGCGGCCTTACCAATGATCTGTACTGTGGCATCACCACCTCTTTTCTTCTGCTGGCGATACCCCTCTCTATGCACTCCATCGTCCTACTGGCTCTCCCTACCACCTTGGCACATTGTTTGGCCAACTTTAGGTTGTTAGATATGATCATCCCCAGATCTCTTTCCTGTTTGGTGGCTGTTAATAACTCCACACCCATCATGTAATCATCGTCTGGGTTCCTCCACTCGAAGTGTATGATTTTGCACTTCTTCACATTGAATCTTAGCTGCCATACTCTGGACCATTCCCAGTTTAGCTAGGTCCTGACTCATTTTTTCCACCCCTCCCGAAGTGTCTGCCCTATTGCAGATCTTAGTGTCAACTGCAAAGAGGCAAACCTACCCCTCCAGCCCCTTTGCAATGTCACTAATGAACATATTAAATGGTACTGGCCCAAGAACTGATCCCTGTGGCACCCTACTGGTCACCCTCCCTTACTCAGATTTAGCTCTGTTTACCACCACCCTCTGTGTTCTATCCCTCAACCAACTCCCAACCCAGTACACCACCTTGTGAACCAATCCCAGACTGCCCAGCTTGTTTACAAGCCTACTATATGGAACAGTGTTGAATGGCTTGCTGAAGTCAAGGTAGGCCACATCCAACAGTCCCTCGTCATTGCCACCTGCCCCCCCTCCCTCTGCACACCCCACCTCCCTGCACCCCCCTCACCCATACTTACATGTGGAGGTTGGGAGCAGCAATCTTCAGTAGACCGGGAACGTCTGCACTCTTCAAAAACCGACCGCAAACTGAACAAATGACGGTAAGTCCTGTAATGGCACTGAATGGGAGGGGTCAATTTAGGTTTCTATCTCAGCCATTTTTGGGAGTTTTAGTCCCAAATTTTCAACATGGGGTTCTTGGGACCCCACCTCATGAACACAGTCATTGTCATTTCATTATTCAGTCCCAAAAGATCATTTCGTGGTCACAGCAGGAATCACCTTTCAGGACTGATTAATGAAACAACAATCTCCACTGTTCATGGGGAAGGGCTCCCAAAAAGCCTATGTTGTTGCAGATTGATGAAAAAATTCAAAAATGACTTTATATTCTGATGCATTATGCAGTTTCCACACGCTCTTAACTTCAACAATTTTTAATATTTTCACTCCAGATTTTCAACATTGGCATTTTTTCACACCTCCTTATGAATAGTATAGCTGTCATTTTTCACAGCCTGCCCGAAATGTGTTTTTGCTCATCTGGTGCACAGTGGCGTGGTTGCTGTGGGAAATCAATGTTCGGGACAGATTAACAAAATCACAGTACCACTGTTCATGAGCAGAGGTCTCAAAATGCCTGTGTTGAAAATTAGGTTAAATAAATGTGCAAAATAATTGCGTTACGGTTGTGTGTTGTGCAGTTTCTGCGCCCTCTCGTAACTTCACCAATTTTTCATATTTTCACTCCAGATTTTCAACATTACCATTTTTTTAACCTCCTCATGAACAGTACAGCTGTCATTTTTCACATCCTGCCCGAAATGTGTATTTGCACCTGTGGCACCAAATGGTGCAGTGGCTGTTCAAAATCATCTTTTGGCTAACGAACTGGTAGTGCCACTGTTCATGAGGTGGGGTCACAAAAAGCCCATGTTGAAAATTTGTAGTGAAAATACCAACAAACACCCAGGGCGTTAGGGTTTCCAACTGTAACGCCCCACCCTGTAGAGACTGACAGGTGTCAGGGGTGTGACTTGGGATTGTCGGCTATAATGCTCATGCCATTCCACCCCCACCCTGCCATCAGTGACAGGCATCGAGGTGTGCCTTGAAGTCGTTGGCCCCAAAGTTCACCCCATTCTTCTATACTGGACCCATCTCAGTGTATTTCCTTATGGAATGGGGTGAGCATAAGGCCTGAAGACCCCAAGGCACACTGCAACACTTGTTGTTGTCTGCAGGGTAGGGTGAGGTGAAATGGCTAGAGCGTTATGCCCGATGACCCAAAGGCACTCCCCAATGCCTGTCAGTCTCTGCAGAGTGGGGGTGAGGTTGGCATCAGTTCAATACTTCACTGCCATTCCTATTATGCATCTCTCCAACTCCTGCACTACCAATGCCAGTGCCAGCAAGACAACATTCAGCACTGACAAATGCTTGTTTTGGTTTTTCTATTTTTTCCTCTGTCTTCACCTTTGCACTCCAGACCTCTTTTTCAACCTCCCTTTTCTTTTCTAGATACACTGCCCTTTCTTCCTCCTTCTGTGTTTCCTTGTATTTCCTGAAAGCTAACTTCTCTGCCCTTACTTTCCTGGCCACTTCCCTTCAGAACCATAGGTGTTTTCTTTTTTCTTGCTTTTGTTTATAAGCCACATGCAGAGGTTTGTCACTTCCAATATGGCTCCTTTCAGATGGACCCATTGTTCCTCAACTCTCCCCCTTCCCCCTAATTTTCCCCTTCCGTACCCGGTCATAATGTTGTCGGCTTAATGTGCATGGGCATAATGATGAAACCCAGACCTGTGCGCTCTCCGTGTTGGACCCCCCCCAGAGTTAGAATCCTTAGTGGGGGGGCCGGGGTGCAGCCCCCCATAACGGGGGTTGTGGGGGCAGAGCCCCATAGAAAAAAGATAACAGAGAATGGTGCAACACGATTATATCCCATGGCATTCTGACATGCGCGGTATTGACCCCGTACCTTCCCCTTCTGCTAGGGCTTTCCTGAGACATACCCACATCCTAGTGTAGTCTGCCCTCCTGAAGTCCAGGACTTTCGCTTTTGTGTGGCTTGACCCTGTTGTAGTACACATCTTGAACCATACTATGCAATGGTCACTGGATCCCAGGTGGTCACCCACCCTGATATCTGTAATTCTGTTCCAGTTGGTTAGTACCAGGTCCAGAATTGCTCTCACCCGGGTTGGTTCAAGCACTAGCTGCTTGAGGCATGCCCCGGCCTCTGGCTGTGGCAGCCACTGGGATAGTCCAGTCAACATCTGGCAAATTGAACTCACCAATCAGCTGCACCTTCCCTCTAGTTGCCATCATATGGATGGCTTCCAGTACACCCCTGTCCCTTTCCTCTCCTTGTTCCGGTGGTCTGTAGATCAGGCCTGTGCAAATGGCTGTGCCATTGCCCATCTCCAGGGTTACCCACAGTGCCTCGACCTCCCCCTGCATTCCATGCACCTCCGTCACCTTTATACTCTCCTTGACGTAAATAGCCACCCCTCCTCCTCCTCCCTTTTTACCCTCCCTGTCTCTCCTGAACAAAGTATAACCTGATATAACTACGTCACAGTCATGGTCCCCATTATACCATGTTTCTGTAATAGTTACAATGTCCAGGTCAGCCTCCACCATAAAGGCTGTCAGGTCCGAGATTTCATTCTGCAGGCTGCAGGGAATTGGCACACATGGCCCTCCATTTTCTGAAAATTTCCCATCTGACCCCCCCCCCTTCCCACTTGTTTCTCCTCTTCTCCCCCTTATGCCAGATTCAGTCTGCACTGGTGATATTGTGACATTATGGTGCTCCATGCTGGCTACATTATCCTGTGGGGGTGGGCAGTATAATTTACCCTGCTTCCTTCCTCCACCACCCTTGGCTAGTTTAAATGCTTGCCAATGAAGCACCTAAACCATTCATTAAGGACATCAGTCCCCTTCCTGGAAGGATGCAGGCCATTGCCCCTGTACAGGTCCACATCCCCCCAGGTGGGTCCCTAGTCCCCAATGAAGCCAAAACCCTTCTCTCTGCACCAGTTTTCCAACCAAGCATTGAAGTTCCTGGTGTGGAGATCCTTAGCCTCCCCTTTGCCATGGACATGCAGCACCTCCAAGAAGGTCACAGAGCTTGCTGTCTGCCTCAGGCCCCTCCCCAGCTCTTTGAACTCCTCCTGCACCCTTCCTGTCTCTGCCTTGTCTCCAGCCAGGTCATTGGTCCCCAGATGAACATTGACATCTAGCTCCCCCTCCTTACTACCGCCCTAGCTCCCCATCTTCCTATGCCCCTGTCCTGGTGATCTGTAGACTTCCTCATATGCAGCTTCTTTCCTGATGTGATCATGTGCTGCACCCACAGTGACTCTGTCTCTCCCTAGGCTCCCCAGATGGACCACTCCACAACCACTTCTATAACTTCCTTGACAAAATGGGCTTACCCACCCCATTTTCCCTTACCCCTGTCTTGCCTATTCATGGTGTATCCTGGTATTGCTAAGTCCCAGTCATTTTTCCCAATGGCCTATGTTTCTGTGATGGCTACTAGGTCTAATCCAACATTTTCCGCATCACCTTGAGTTCACTAGTTTTGTTCCCCAGACATTTGGCATTTAGGTAGACTGCCTTCAGGGATGTGCATTTACTCATCCACTTCTTGTTTGCATCCCCCCTTTGTTGTCCTTACCCCTCCTTAATGTCCTGCTGCTTATTTCAAAGACATTGAGTTTGTACCTGACAGTCAGACCTTGCGCATACTGCATGTAAAAGTTGAAAGTTTGTCTGACAGTTATCCCTTTCAGATAATTTACTACTTTACATCAAAAACAGTTCCAGTTTTACCAGTTATTCTTCACAGAATATAATTTCTTAGCTTTCAACCACTTTGGTCATTCAACTTTGCAACTCCTCAATCCTGTCAATATCTTTCTCCAGATACAGTAATGCCCCGTGTTAGGTTCCTTCTTGTCTGGTAATGTCAATTAGGATTAGACATGCAGTGGGCTAAATGAGTTATTATCCAACTTATGACTGGAGAAAATGATAGCTAGTATCCACAGTTGCCTAGAGTCATATAACAAAAAATGGAGTAAACTGCATACCCTGTACTCAGTCCTCACATCCGATTAAAGAGGTTCATAGAGTGTGGGGTAAGGGATTGAGCTGCCTCTGACAAGAACGATTGCACATGAAGTTAGCAAAGAGATACTGTGGGTATTATGTTTTGTTACCCACCCCTTTAAAAGGCATATTAACATGCTGGCACTTGTAGGTCTCCTAAAGATAAGCTCTAATAGTATTTTTAGTCAACAACCTGGATTCGTCATACTTATTTATATGCCAGAAGGACTGTGATACTGTTTTCTTTGTTGTCTCCAGGGAGGGAGGGAGGGGTTGGGGGGAGGGAAGGGGGGGAAGTAGTGTGGAACATTTTTGTTATATTGTATTGTAATTTATGTTGCCTTGTCTTTGTAACTTTTGAAACTTAATAAAGTATAGTAAATAAAATAAAAAAAAGGATTAGAAATGCAATGAATTTAACCATCACCTGCAAAGGTGGTGTGAATTTGGAAAATGTGTGCTATGCACAGCAGGAGTGAAGATTCCCAACTTCACCCCAACCTCGCATGACAAATAAATTTTTTTCTGAAAAATACTTTTCGAATGAAGCACAACCCATCACTCATTGTGACAAACTGCATCCACCATGTCCAACCACCCACACTCTTTTGAATAAAATACTCCAATTCCCCACCTTCAAGAACACACCTCCTTCCCCCCTCACAATCCCAGGATAGTTTGTCAGTTTCAATCAAATGTCATACGACTCTGAGCATCTAATAGAGTAGTCCTACCACCACCCGTGCATGTCACACACTGTCCACCACCCTCTTCCGCCACCCCCATCCTTGTCCCAGAGATATACAATTAGCCAAACACCTCATCCTACCAGCCTCTAGCACTCTAGCTCCCTATTCCTCCCCCACAAAAGCCACATGAAAGGAAAGAATACTGCCACTGGTAATAGCTGTAAAGAAGAAACCCATCCCATGCTGTTCAGTGCCCTGCTACTGAAGGAATGAATGATGATATCCTCACCTACAGTATAGTATCACGTGATTGGCTGCTTGTCAGCCAACTGCGTGTTACTATAGGTGAAGATATCATTGTTCATTCATTCTGTATCTGGACACTGAACAGAACTGAGTGTTTTTCTTCTTTACAGCTAATATGGATGATAGTATCTTTTATTTTCATGGGACTTAGGGAGGTTTGGTGCTAGAGGGTAGTAGGGGTGTGGTCGACTAACGGTATACCTCCAGGAAAGGGTGGGCCTAGGGAGAGCTAGGTGGTGGATGGTGTGTGGCATGCACTGATAGGGGAAGGGAAATTCCATCGGATTCTCAGAGTCAGACTTGGACAGCATGTGACTGAAATTGACACACTTTGCCAGGATTGTGGGAGAGGAGTGCTGGGGTACATTGTTTAAAAGGGTCTATGTGGCAGGAGGGGGTGGGCACAATATGCCACAGTGCATAAGGTGGATGCTTCATCTTAAATGTCTTTAGCAAAAGCACTTCACATAGTTTTTGCCAGTGAAGTGCTACTTCACCAAGACAAAACTATGTACAGTGCTAGCCAGTGCCACTTTCAAAAATAGTGCACGATGGCATGATGTGGCAAATCCTGATGCTGGAAATGCCATATTCAGATGAATGCAGCATTGATCAAAGGTATCATACTGTGCCACACCATAACATATGATGGCATTTAAGGTGGTGGTGGTTAGCACTGTATAGCTGCATTTTGCTGACACTTTTGCCAGAAAAGTGCCAATACCCATAGTCTTTGTTGGATGAAGGTGGACAATTCACCAGGCAAAAAACACAGGAAGTGCAGACTTTGATGAAGCAAAGTCAGTGTAACTTTGTGAAGTTCCTTACAAAGTTAATTTCTCCTACTTCACCTTTAATTATACAATATGCACTAGGCTGGGATATCTGTTCTTTCCTCCATAGTGCCTGTGCAGTGCCAGCAGTCAGTGTCGGAAAGCTCCCAAATGTCCTTTGTTGTCTCCATAGCACCACTATCCAAGTCATCTTCAGTTTCTTGGAGAAACTGAAGATGAAACATGGCTGTTTCTTCACATTATCTGTACTGCTCATTTGGAAGGGGGGATGCACATATATTTTTATATGTGGTCCAGTAGTATTGCCATGCCAAGCTGTGTGCCCAATCCACTGCTTTCAATCTGTCTGCAGTTTATAACAGAAACACCTCTGTCATTTCTTTATTGAGTAGTACATCCTGCTTGTGCTGCTGCTGAGTTGCCTCAGATTAACTAGTGATGTCAGTACCATTTCCTCCATTGCCATCATCATGGCTGTCATTCTAACCACCACTACCAGTACTCCCTCTGTGACCACCACCACCACCACCAGCATTGCTTTGTTGGGTTCCTGTACATGGTCTCAAATAACAGCATATTTGTTATTCAAGTAGGCTCCCAAAGGGAAGGACCATGTTAAGGGCTGATGATTTAGCACTGACTTGTTTGGTGGCCTGCTCATAAGGCCCCAGAAGTTGAACAAGCTTTTGCAGCACCCACCACCACATTTCCCACAGGTCACATTATCAAATTCCATAGCCTGGAATATAACTTTCTGTTCCACCCATCTCTCCACCATATAAAAAAAGGATTGCTACCGTGTTATCATCATATAATAAAAAGGAATGCCACCTTATCACCATCATTGTGCTTCTGATGGCACTGGCATAGGAGATCAGTGTGGTTGGGGGCATGATGGAGATAGCTACTGATATCCCGTACTGGGTCCAGTATTGTTTTTAGCTGTGCATGTTTGTCAAGCACGTGACTCACCACCAGATTTTGTGCATATGCAGAACAAAGTGCATGGTCAAAATGCAGCTCATTCATGGCCTTCAGCATGTTACTCACACTGTCCATCACAAAAATGACCACCTTCAGATCATTAGGGCATATCCAAATGTCCAGTAGTGATTGGATGAATCACAGAATGTTTTCCTCGCAGGGCCCCCCATGACCATCACATCAAGTAAGGTACTTACTCTTTTTGTGTGCTTCTCTGAGGCTGTCTGCTTCAGTGTAATGTCTGCTGGGTCTGGTGGTGGCAGAGGTGGGACAGCAGTGGTGGTGGGTTACGTGATCTAAATGCTGTGCAATTGGCTATGATGCTTATGAATCTTTGGTTTGCGCTATTGCTCCAGATATCACTAATGAAATTCATAGACCCCTCCCCGCACCTGCTTCAAACTTGTCACCATCTGTGTGCATACTGATTTACCATACTAGGGAGAAAATATCTGGAACATGTGAAGCACGATGAAATGTATTTGGGCTATAGTTTATGCAGCAGTCTTAAAAAACTGATGTCTTCTACAGTGGATAATGGCTGAAGATCCAGGCAGACCATTGTCACAAAATCCACTCCGGGGTCAGGCCCTCTGCTCCCACAGTGCCCAACCCTGAAGTGCAATTCATAATCAGGGGATGAACAGGGACACCCTCCTGTTTGTTTTGGGTCAAGCAAGCTACCAGTCTCGAGTCCTGGGGTCAAATGAAAACCCTTTTTAACTAGCACGACCAGGTAACCGGTCCAAATATCACACTCTTTTCAGGGAAAGCAGCACAATACTTGACCCAGCAGGCATACAACCAATCTGGTTCATAACCCACCTGCTGACTCAATTGAGACTCTGGTATTTTCTTACCTTGCTGGATCTTTACACAGATCCTTGTTAGCGTGACTGCATATGGTGACACACTAAGCAACTTAACAGTTATGTCAGAATTATCAATACTGTTCCACCATTCACACTCAAAATGAGAAAATGTCTCAGCAGGTTTTAAGGAAAAACAAGGTTTACTAAAATTAAAAGAGACATATATACATTAAGGTTACAATCAGAGAAAGAAATAGAAAACTTCATATTAAAGTGCCTTGCAACTGATTAGCTAATTCTGCCTTAGTGTTCAGTTGGCAAGGGGTTCACACTTGAATTACCAGTCTTGGCAGAAGTGGTCTCTCTTGAGTCCAGGAACAAAGTATCCCATAGAAGTCCAGAACAAAAGTGTCAGTCTTTTCAGCCAGCTTCACCAATATCAAAGAGGCCAGAATGTCCCTCCCATCCTGTGATGTCACTGGGCTGCTAGTGTGAGGTCACACTTGTCACAAATTCACTCAGCTGGTCAGCCCTCTGCTCCCAAAGTGCCAACCTCTGATCTTATGATTTGTGGACAGTTAACAGTACAAGGTAACCCTCTTGTCTGTTTTGTGGGTTCGAGTCACCTTAGTCTTAAGTTCTGGAGGGATTTAAATGGATAACATCTTGTTAGTGTACCCAATTATCAGGCTCAGATAATTCTGTCTTAGGGGGACCAGATATCTTTGCCTATGGGCACCTAACCAAGTCTACAAAATGAACCCTTAGAACTCTATGCAAGACCTTAGAGAACCCTATCCGTTTCCCAGTTTGGTATAACAATAAGCTCATACACAGTGTTAACTATAACCTTTACAGCTCCACTTATATAAAAATAAATTTCAAAGCACTCCAGGCAGTTTTCTTTTTAAAATATATATCTTTACTTTAAAATAGGAAAACAGAAAATATTACAGAACAAAATATCCCAAACACATTACAGCCTTAAAACAAACAGGTTAAAAGTGCAGATTCCTACAAATAATAACACTCAGACTAATCTTGTCTTAAGGTCCTTACTTCTTAAATCTTTCAGTGCTTTGATGTTCCTCTTCTCTCAGTCAGAATTATGAAAGTGTGTGTCTCAAAGTTTGCTCAATAGGTTTAAAACAGTCTTGAGCCTGCCTTCTCTCTGAGGTCACCAAACTCCATCTTGGTGTAACAAAATCTGTATTTTATAAGACATGATGGCCTTCTAAGGTATTTAAAAAATAATAGATGACAAAATAAATCTCCGGTACTCATGTTGACTGGTCTAAGCCGGTCTGTGCTTTGCTTCACACACACATCAAAAGTCTCTTTGATATAAGTCACTGTATGTTCAGAGCAAAAATGTATTGGCCTCTTTAATTCATCTGGGCCCTGATGTCTACAGACATCAAAGGTCTCTTTGATGAAATGAGCTGGCTTCCTGGGAGACACCCAACAACACAAGCATGCTCTTTCCGTTATGACACCTAGTACATAATCAAAGGATTTCCCTGAGGACGTCATGAATGACTAATTTTATTTCCTGGGATCAAAGCAAATTGACAAGGTAATTGCATTTTAGAAATCTGTAGTTTAAAATATCTCCTGTCCTTTGAACTTATCCCTGGGGTTATTTGTGTCAACCTTAGCAAGACACTGGTTTCTCTTGACACAGTCCATCACACTTTTTTTATATTTACAAAAAATGATAGAGGGATCAGAACCAACTGTCCAAATGTGACAACACTCAGTTTAACATACTTAATTTGTAACATGCAACTGCATAGGCAAAACAGGTCAGATTACTACTTGATTTGAATCTGCAAATACAGCAGTATTTTTAATAGGTCAGTGGAACAATCTACACCTCTCAGGGCCCATATGCACATCTAGCATTGTCTTAAACATATGCATACTTTTCACTATTAACCACAGCTTCAGGTAGTGAGTTCCAGAGACTAATAACTCTCTGACTAAACCATTTTTGTCTTTTATTTGTTTTATTAACTACACCAGTTAATGCAAATCTATGTAATCTAGTGTTTTTGTTATTTTGATGTTTAATCAGTGCTAGGATCTCACATTGACAAGGCTGTCTTCATCAGAGTATGAGTTGTATGGCAGGTTACAATATCCATTTGATCTTCCAGAGGAACATCCTGGAAACACTTCTCATATTAGGTTGAATGTTCATAGAGGCCTATCAGAAATGGCTTCCTTCTTAGTACGCCATAAAAGGTAATATTTTATGACTGGTTGCTTAGGTTCAAAGCAGTGGCTTGTTATAACCTGTTTTTTCTAACAGTTACAGGAAGTCTAGCAGATAAGTGTTAGATTTTCTACAAACCAGCTGGGCCCTTTAGGTCAGCGAGAGGGCAGAACATTTTTTCCTTTTTAAAATAAATCCAGTATCCCATGATGCCTTGTGCTGACTGTCATGTTTCACAAGCAGAAATTAAAAAAAAACATTTATAGTAAAAATATAATATAAATAATGACAGGCAGATGTCTATTGCCACACCCCTCCCTCCAAGACTGAAGTTGGGGGAATCTATTCCTAGGCATTGCATGAGTTTCCCAAATTTAGTTCACTGTTCTAACTAGCATGATAGACCATCTTCGTTTGCATTTGCCGATCCGGCCCTGTGGGTAATGGTCATATTGTATCCCTGTAATGCAAGGCTCCATCTTAGAAGCCTACCATTTGTCTTACCCATTTGTGCCAGCCAAACCAGGGGGTTATGATCCATCTATACCTTAAAGTACCTCCTGTATAGGTATGGCTCCAATTTCTTGAGTGCCTACACCAGTGCCAGGCACTCCTTCTCCACTGTAGAATAAGCCTGCTCCTTGGGAAGTAATTTCTTACTGAGGTACACTATTGGGTGATCTTTCCCTTGGTTAAAAGTCTGGCTAATTACTGCCCCAATACCCATGTCTGAGTCATCTGTCTGGACTACAAATGGCTTATTGTAGTCTGGACTGACCAACACAGGAGCACTGCACAGTGCCTCCTTTAGCTGTGTAAAGGCTCGTTCACAGGCTGGTTCCCAGTTCACCTTTTTTGGCACGCTTTTCTTTAGCAGGCCAGATAAGGGAGCTGCCAGGGCACTGTAGTTTGGTACACACTTTTGATAGTACCCTGCAGTCCCTAGAAAACTCTGAACCTGCTTCTGTGTTTTAGGTCTGGGCCATGCCTCTATTGCCTCAACCTTGGCTTGATTAGGATGGAGCTGTCCCCGCCCTACTACATGCCCTAGATATGCCACCTCTGCCATGACCACCTGGCACTTTTCAGCTTTGACAGTGAGCCCAGCCCTCTGTATCCTGCCCAACGCTTTCTTAAGGTGGGACAGGTGTTCTTTCCAGCTGGCACTGAAGATGGCAGTATCATCCAGGTAAGCCATGGTGAACTCTTCAGTACCATGTAACACCTGGTTCACCAACCTCTGGAAGGTGGTAGGGGCGTTCTTCATTCCGAAAGTCATTACCTTGAACTCAAATAATCCTATCAGAATGATGAAGGCTGACCTCTCCCTAGCTCTGGCACTTAACTCCACCTGCCAATACTCTTTCGTCAGGTCAATAGTGGTAAGGTAGGTCACCCCTCCCAATTTGTTCATTACTTCATCCGTCCATGGCATTGGGTGGGCATCCAACTTTATGACTGTGTTGAGTCCATGATAGTCCGCACAAAAATGAGTAGAGCCATCTGGCTTGGGAACGAAAACTATGAGTGAGGCCTAGGGGCTGTGGGATTTCTGGATTACTCCTAAATCCACCATTTCCTCCTTCTCCCCCCTAATGTCCTTTAGGACAGCCTCAGACACCCAGTATGCTGTCTGCTTGCTTCCCCATGTCTACATCGTGTGTCGCTAAGGGGGTTAGTCCAGGCTTGTCATTAAATAAAGGGGCAAAGTCTGCTAAAACCTCCCTTAATTTCTGGGTCTGTTCTGGGGTCAACTGGGGCAACAGTTTGATTGCCTCCACAGAGGACTCCTGCTTGCTTTCCTGAAGCAAGTCCAGAAGGGGGTCTTTCTCATCTGTCCCCTCTCCAGGATTATACACTGCAAATACCATGTCAGCCCTATTGACATGGTACATTCCATTGGTATGCCTCCTGTCAGGAAGTTCTACAATGCAGTTTACATCATTGACCTGTCTGACTACCTTGTATGGTCCTGCCCACTCGGCCTGCAGCTTATCTGTCTGGACCAGGATTAGGACCATGACTTCCTGACTCACAGTGCACAAGTGAGCTCTGGCTCTGTGGTCTTACCATACATTTTGCTTCTGCTGGGTGGCTGCCAGGTTGCTCTGGGCTGTTCCCATAAGCTCCTTCAGCTTTTCTCTAAACCTAAGGACATAATTGACTATGGGAGTTCCCTGGGTGGCATGCTTGCCTTACCAGTCCTCCTGGATCAAGTCTAGGGGCCCACGCACCCTGTGTCCATATAAGAGCTCGGAGGGGGAGAACTCTGTTGACTCTTGGGGCACCTCCCTGTATGTGAACAGGAGGTGGGGAAGGTATTTCTCCCAGTCCCTCCCATGCTTTTCAGCAAACACTTGGAGCATCAATTTAAGGGTATTGGTAAATCTTTGCACAAGTCCACTGGCTTGCAGGTAATAAGGTGTCTTGCATCTCTGCACCACCCCACACTTCTCTCACAAACACTTCATCAGGTCTGACATGAAGGTACCCCCTCAATCAGTGATAACTTCCTAAAGGAATCCGACACAGGAGAAAATCCCTAGCAAGGTGTCTACCACTTTATCTGTCCTGAGTGAGGAGAGGGCGACTGCCTTTGGGTACCGGGTGGCAAAATCTACCACGGTCAGGATATACCTGTTCCTGGAGGAGCTTGGGGTACTCAAATGTCCCACAATATCCATTCCTACCCTCTGGAATGGCTCCTCCACTAGGGGAAAGGGAATTAGGGCAGCTTTGCTTTTACTGCCTGCTTTCCCTATTTCTAGGCACCAGTGACAAGACCTGCAATATTCCTTCACCTGCTGGGTGAAGTTGGTCTAGTAGAAATTCTGGGCCAAGCACTGCATAGTGTGCATGATTCCCAGATGTCCAGACATGGGGATATCATGAGCAATCTTGAGCAGCTGCTCACAGTACCCCGGGGAATGACCAGCTTCCTGCCTATCACCCCTCCCTCTGTCCTTACATCCTGTGTATACAACAGTCCACTGTCCCAGTTCACTCTGTCTCATGTCCCCTCCCTGTGTTCCATCAGATTCTGCACAAACCCTCAGCCTCTCTAAACTAGGATCAGTCCTCTGAGCAGCTGCAAAATCTGCACATTTTCCCAAGGCATGGGACATGTCCTCTTCAGTCTCTAAACTGGAGTCCTTAGATCTAGCATCAGGGCATTCAGAGTCACTGCCATGCCTAGCCTTCTGACCATCAGCTACCCCTCTCTCCTTAGAATAACCTTCTGTAGCTGTTTTGTGGACTGCTAGTGGGGGAAGTTCTACCTCTGTTTCACTACTCTCCATTTTGGGAGATACAGGCTGGGGAACCAGCCTCCCAGTGTTTTCCATAGGGGTTTCTAAGGGGTTCAAGGAACTACAATCGCCTTTGCCATCTGACTGTGAGTAGCTGCACACACCAATCCCTCTTGTAGATTATTTCCTGTAATCACATCCTGGGCAAGTTTGTTGGCTACAGCCACTTTCTGCACCCTCTCTTCTGTCTCGCCCCAATCCAGGAGAACACTTGCTAGGGCTAGAGTTTTTTCCTCCCTAGTAAATCCCCTTACAGTTATGAACTAATTAGGTATAAGCTGTCTAGGCTCAACCAAATCCCCTTTAACCAAAGTAGGAGATGCCCCCATGTCCCTTAAACCATGGGTCTGCACCCAATTCACAGTAACTGAGTGTATGTGCTCTGTCATGTTTACTGGCATGCTTTCAGGGATACACAAAAAATCCACCTCTTTCCCAGCACCACTTTGCCCACTCTGTGCCTTTTTAGCACACTGTCTAGCAAGATGCCCAGGTTGTTTGCAAAACCAACAATCATCATTTCTTTTATCAGGCAAATCCTTTCTTTGTACCGTGGGGCTGGCCATTTTCTGGGTAGGCAGTGAGGATTTTAGCTGCCCTGAAGGTGTGATTTTTCTTTCTGTGCTGCCACACCCACCCCATTCCCTTTCAGAGCAGACCTGTTCCTGGCATAGTGGTTCGAGAGCTCAGTAGCCTCCTGGAATGTTTCTGGATCTGGGTCCTCCAGCCAGGTTTTCAGCTCTGCTGGGCAAGCCCAAAAGAAGTGATCCAAAAGTAGTACATCCTCTATTTTCTCTATAATGTCTGCTTTGAACCCCTCCCACCATTTTAAAAACTGACGTTGCTTTGTGGTGATTTCCTCATAGCTCATATCAGGGCTTCTCTGGAGCTTACAGAACTTAACCCTGTATGCTTCTGGAGTTAACTTGTACTTTTTAAGCAAGGGAGCTTTACCAGTAAGTAGCGGGGACAGCCGGAAGCTCCAGGATTCCCTGGGTGTTTTAGCCTGAATGTAGACCTTTTCAAACAAATTCAAAAAAGCATCCATATCCTCCCCCTCTTTAAATTCAGCTGTTAAGTTTAGAATTTAACTTGTACCCCAGTCCTGGAGGTCCAGGTTCACCCCTGCCACTTACCTCCTCTGGCACTGGTCTTTGGAGTTTTAGCTTTGCCAGTTTGAATTCTGTCTGGCACTCTCTTTCCTCTCTCTTGGCCTCTCACCGAAGCTGTTTTTCTCTTTCCTCAGCCTCTCTCTCTGACACTGGTTTTCTTTTTCCTGCATCTCCAGCTCCATCTGGAACTTCCACTGCTCAAATTCCAGCTCCATTCTCCTCAACTCTGTCTGCAGCCTGATCCCTTCTGGCTCCAGCCCTGTGGTGACCCTCCCCTGGTGCTGTGGCTCTCAGTTCACACTGATCTCACTGCCCTCCTCCCTGGTACTGGACACTGCAATAGACTCTGGAACCACCACGTCCAAAGTCTGGTCCCCTTCAGTCACCGACTGTGACCCAAAGCCCTGGGCAGTCGCTTGTACGTCGGCTGCCACAAGAGCCTCCATGAGGTGCTGTTTGTTTTGCCCCTCGCTCCAGACTCCTCTTTCCTGGCACAACTGCCTCAGGTATTCCACAGTGTAGTCGCTGTAGGTGAAAGCCATCTTCTTCCCTAATCTACTGCTACACTAGCTTGCACCAGAAAAACATAAAACAGGTAGGGAACTTTAGACTGTAACCAAAATGATATATTTCTTTAAAAAAAATTGCCTTGTTTGTGTGTGAAGTGTTACAGTTTATCAGTCTGACTCACTGGACTGTTATCGCCCATGCCACCAAATAATTGCACAGTATGCAGACAAGTCTTTCAGATCACAGCGCTGTGCACCAAATCTGTCACAAATTCACTCCATGGGTCAGACCCTCTGCTCCCACAGTGCCCAACCGTGAAGTGCAATTCATGGTCAGGGAACAAACAGAGACACCCTCCTGTTTGTTTTGGGTCCAAGCAAACTACCAGTCTCGAGTCCTGGGATCAGATGAACCCTTTTTAACTAGCACGACCAGGTAACAGGTCCAAATATCACACTCTCTTCAGGGAAAGCAGTGCAGTACTTGACCCAGCGGGCATATAACCAACCTGGTTCACAACCCCCCCTGCTGATTTAATTGAGACTCGGGTATTTTCTTACCTTGCTGGATCTTTACACAGATCCTTGTTAGCATGGCTGCATATGGTGATACACTAAGCAGCTTAACAGTCATGTCAGAATTATCTGTACTGTTCCACCATTCACACTCAAAATGAGAAAATGTCTCAGCAGTTTTTAAGGAAAAACAAAGTTTACTAAAATTAAAAACAGTAAATAAATACAGTACATAAACAGACATATATACATTAAGGTTACAATCAGAGAAAGAAATGGAAAATGTCAAATTAAAGTACCTTGCAACTGATTAGCTAATTCTACCTTAGTGTTCAATTGGCAAGGGGTTCACACTTGAATTACCAGTCTTGGCAGAAGTGGTCTCTCTTGATCCCATGAACAAAGTGTCTCTTAGAAGTCCAGAACAATAGTGTCAGTCCTTTCAGCCAGCTTCACCAATATCAAAGAGGCCAGAATGTCCCTCCCATCCTGTGATGTCACTGGGCTGCTAGCGTGAGGACACACTCAGTTCTATATACTTAATTTGTAACATGCAACTGCATGGGCAAAACAGGTCAAATTACTACTTGATTGGAATCTGCAAATACAGCAATATTTTAAATTATAACAAGTCAGGACTGTCTTCATCAGAGTATGATTTTATGGCAGGTTACATTATCCCTTTGATCTTCCAGAGAAACATTGTGAAAACACTTCTCAAATTAGGTTGAATTTTCACAGAGGTTTATCAGAAACAGTTTCCTTCTTGGCACGCCATAAAATGTAATATTTTACAACCAGTTGCCTAGGTTCAAAGTAGTGGCTTGTTATAACCTGGTTTTTCTAACAGTTACAGGAAGTTTAGCGGATAAGTGTTAGATTTTCTGCAAGCCAGTTGGGCCCTTTAGGTCAGCAAGATGGCAGATCATTTTTTTTCTTTTTAAAACAAATCCAATGTCCCATGATGCCTTGTGCTGACTGCCATGTTTTACAAGCAGAAACTAAAAAAAGAAAACATATATTTATAGCAAAAAATATAATACAAATAATAACAGGCAGATGGCTATTGCCACAACCATCTCCCTAATGAGTTGTATGATTCGCCAGAGGTTAGGTGAGATAGTTACAGTTTAGAGAAAGCATGTATTGACTCGGGCAGTGTCATTTATTTTGTTGCTGGTGGCTGGAGTGGTGCTTTTGAAGTAGTGGCAGTATCTGGGACTGTATCAGTTGGCTTTTCTGGTGGCCATGGTGGCTGTATTACTTGAACTAACCACCTCATTCCACCCACCATGCCCAACTGTTCCTACTGCTGCTAATGCTGGCTCATGTAACCTGAGTGGGACTGGGAATCAGTATAAATGTTTGGAAGATGCCATATTCATGCTTTAGATGATCAACCAGAACACTGGTTCCCGCTGTCTAAGTGAACTGATCCTGGCTGATCTTTCTGTCACACAGATTGCAACATGGGCTCAGTGGATTTGTGGAGTCACTAGTGAAATATTCTTACACATCAGATCTCTTTGTTGTTTTTACAGCTGCAGGGCAGAGCTCTGCAGATGTCTTGATATCACAGAAAAGCAGCTCACCAGATTCCAAATGAAGAACACAAAAAATTGGAGTTGAAGTGCAATCACTGTGCTACTTGAAACACTATGCTGTCTCCATTCATCAGACCAGTGTGTTTCCTTCTTTCCCCCTCCCCTTGCCACACTGTTTTATCTGTCTCCTCCTCCCCTACTGCACTGCACTCTGACTCTTGATTACTGCTCAGATAACAGCTAGAACACAGTCTTGGGCTATTTTAAAGCAAAAAGGGAGCACTTATCGGTACTTCCACTGTCACACTGGTATTCAGCTCTCACTTAACAGTTGCACGACAATGCTGACACACTCTTTTGGTTTGGGAACTTCTGAAGATTGAGACTGGGATTGTGATTTCCCCTAGTTTCATCCTACTACCCCTCCCCCACATGCACTCACACTCTTTTGAAACTTTTGGGATAAAACATCGAAAAAACAAGACTTCAAGGTTATTCTCTTACACATTAACGAGCAGATTTTCACTTTAAACTTATGTTTTTTTATTTAGATGACTTGCTTTGTTTTAGTTCCTGTTTTGCTGTATAAGCCGAAACATGTTTTTTCTGACTTTTTAAATGATGTTGTTTTACATTGTCTCCTGCTTTGCTTCCCATGGTTCAGGGTCCCAAAGAGTCGTGGTTTGAGTTTACCAAAGCCCACATCTGTATGATGTCAGTTAAAGGAAAAAACAGACTCAGGCTTCACCAGATGTCATTAGCGCAGCTGCACTCACAGTGCTGTCCTTACAGAAGTGCTTTTTCACACCTGATGAGTGACAGCTAGCTTGTTCCTCATTAGCCATGGTGCAAGTGACAATGCAAGCTGCGGCTTTCGGTATCTAAGCAGCGGTCTTTCAGAGTTCATGACAGAAAGTGTACTGTTATAATAAAATGTGTTTTTTTTTTAAACAACTTCATTCTTTCATTCAGTGTAGTGTGATTGGAACTCCTGTGCCATCTTTTTGGTGGTAAAGTTGTATGAAATAGGTGCTTCAAGCCTACATGATTCCTTAAAAAATAATCAAGTACCCTTGCTGAAAATGGTGAGTAACCTAATGAGGTTTTACGTATGCAACTGTCCTTTTTTTTTGTTTTGTTAAAGAAATTATATAGACTTAAGGCACCTATTTCATACAACTGTGCCACTATAAAGATGGCACAAGAGTTCCAATCACGCTACACTGAATGAAAGAAGGATGTTGAGTGTTTTAAAAAAAAATCTTATTATAACAATACATTTTGTCTCATGAACTCTGACAGACTGCTGCTCAGTTAGTAAAACAACTAAAAAAAACTAATGCTATTGTAACCTTTGCCTTCGCATTGAACAAAACATTTGTCTGGTCCCTCACCATGAAAGCAAAATTATTTATGTATAATGAACATAAACATTAATGTTTTTGAGGTCTTATCATGAGAGACTGAATGCCAAACGAAAAGGCTAATGGTGCTGAAACAAGGCTTTGGTCAGACAGGTGCTATGATGCTCCTTTTGATGCCACCTCAACTAACAGTTCTATTCAAGAACAAAGTACACATTTTTGCTATTATTATCCAGACAAAAACAGTTTGTCAGCTAGGGTCTCAAGTAGCATCAGCAAAGATTTAGATTTTAAAGGGGTTTTGGATACTAGTGTTGTAAATCAGGAGGGCCCAATTTCTATATCCTCTCCGACTAAAAAAAGACAGCTTGATGGAGTCAGTGGGTGCCACTTATGGGCCTGTTGCACTTCATCCATAGTTTTTATACCTGTTCCTCCTTAACTGGCAATTACTGATATGCAGGGAATTTTACATGTGTAAGTCAAGCATGCCTTTTTATACTTTTATTTTCATTTTTTTTTAATTGACAATAATGTTTATTGTAGGAGATAGCATATTTCTGTTTACAAGCATTTCCTACTAAATGAATCCCAATACTATATATAGTAAAGTGTACTGTTTTAGTTAGATTCTAAAAATGAGTTACGGACCACTTAAGCACCTACGGTATGATGTAAAGAAAGGTGATTACTGTATAAAGGATGCTCTTATGATTATAGAACTTGATATTAATTATGAATGTAGGTGTTTCTGCTCCCTCTTCTGTTGGACACAGTAGTTCTTTTCTGTCCCTTATTTGATTTATTACAATGACAGGACTCATTTCAGTAACACTTTTCATTACTCTAATAACTTATTTTGATAATTATGTTACTTACTGTATATAGCTAATAAAATTCAAATATAAGAAATAACGATTATCCTAGCAGTAATTGTTCATGTCTTAGGACCTTGTAGTTCTCTTACCATACAGTGTAATATGAATTAGTCAATGGTAGCATATCAAGATCTCTATCAGAGACATTGGACAACATAGAGAATAATGGATGGGTAGGTAGTTATAACGAGGATTTTACACACACGAGGAGTGGGATGCCACATTTTATTAAGGCATCCCACTCCTAGGGAGTGTGTAAAATCCGAGTTTTACATTACCTACTATCTCTTTATTTTGTATAATTACAAATATTTTTCACCACAGCAATTATACAAAATAACCCGATTTCTATGACGGAGTGAAGCCATGGACTGTTGAATGAAGGGTCCATAGTGGCTGGCTCAGAAACTGAAGCAGCTTTTTTTTCAACTTGGGGCCGATTAGGTAGTTGGGTGTTTTGTTGTGCCCAGTAGTATTCTGTTAAAATAAAGAAAAGAACTTCATCACGACTTCTGTCGGGAAGTTGGAGCGCTGAAGAGCCGGGACAACAAGAGAGAGCAGGAAGTTTAAGTGCAGGTGCATGCGCTGAAGTAGGGAAACTGGGTGTGTGAATGTCATTATAACCAGCTGGTTATAATGCTAGAATTATAACCCGATTTCCCTATGGGAAAAAACTGTAACCAGTTATTATAAAATGATAATAGCACAGGCTAAGAAGCTGGTATAAAGTTACAGAATGGGTGGAAGGGGGCACACAGCACAAAATGGTGCACTCACAGAGAGAAACAAACTCTGGTCACAGTCACAATGGCTGCTACTGCAATAGTATTGAAGTAATTTGTATGCACATGCTCATAAGCCCCCATCCCACTTTTTAGTGTACTGTTATCTTAATTTCTCTGATGTCCTCCCGTGTTTGTCTTATGTCATTCCTTGGAGGATAATCTGATTGACTTTATCCTTCAGATAAGGGAGTAATAATTTATTTAAATACAAGCATTTGTCAGCAATGAGTGACAGCTAGCTTATTTCTCATTAGCCACGGTGCACGTGACAGTGGGAGCTGGGACATTCAGTGTCTGAGCAGCAGCCTGTCAGAGTTCATGATATAAACTGTATTGTTACAATAAAATGTTTTTGGAAATACTCATCCTTCTTTCATTCAGTGTAGTGTGATCAGAACTCCTGTGCCATCTCTTTAGCGGTGAAGGTGTATAAAATATGTGCCATAAATCTACATAATTCCTTTTAAAACAAAAGGGGAAAAAAAGAACAGTTGCATACATAAAACCTCATCAGTTTAATGGTCATTTTTATCTTTTAATTATATATTTTAACTTTTGAAGTTGTATGAAATAGGTGCTTTAAGTCTATATAATTCCTTAAAATTAAAAAACATAATCAAGCACCCTTGCCGAAAATGATGATGAGCGCCCTGATGAGGTTTTATGTATGCAACTGTCCTTTTTCTCTTTTTTGTGCACTGTCACTAATGTACCTCCTTCCCCTCACCCACTCAGAAGTATCCATTCCCACCATATCCCACATTCCCAGCAAAATAATAAATAAATCAGTTGTTCCTCTTACCTTCTCAAGAGCATAAAGATCTGTCTTCTTCTATCCTAATCCCCAGACATAAAATATATTGACACCCCTTCTCCCAGTCGCTTAGCACCCAACCCATCCTCCACTCAGTCATGCTAACTGACAAAAGGCCACTGCAACAAGAAGGGATGGCAACTGCCACTGACCCTCCTTT
Source organism: Neoceratodus forsteri (assembly GCA_016271365.2). Taxonomy (NCBI): domain Eukaryota; kingdom Metazoa; phylum Chordata; order Ceratodontiformes; family Ceratodontidae; genus Neoceratodus; species Neoceratodus forsteri. Next base: position 600,532,533 of record CM057456.1, on the reverse strand, counting down.
CACCACCTCGGCCGACTACAGTCTGAATGAATAAGAGTGGAAACCACACAAGCAGCTGCACTGCACTAGAACAACCAGGTTCAACCAAAGTAATGCAAAGAGACTCATGGTTTATTAGAAACACCTCAGTACAAATCCAACTTCAGAGCGTGACACTGAACACCAGCACTTTGAGTCTATTACATGACAAAGTGTCAATAAACTATGAGTATCTTTGCATTACTTTGGCTGAACCTGGTTGTTCTAGTGGAGTGTAGCTGTTTGTGTGGTTTCAGGTCAGATTTATCAGCAGCTTTAGTTAGCATCCCCACCAGTTTGTTGCCGTATGCATAGAGACATATGTTTGTGAATGAATAAGAGTGTCTGCTCCTAGTAATCAGCCATTTTTACTATGAGCATGCACCCCATTCATACAGATCATAGCAGGCTGAAGTGGTGAGAGGAAAGTCTGTCAGTCACCATCCCTCCAAGTAGCAGTAATATCCTTTCTTTGGATGGCATGGGGTAGAGGGTGTGTTGGTGCTAAGTGGCTGGGAGAGGGGTGCCATTGCCTTTGCCAGGGATCAGGGAGGTGGGAGGAGTTGGGTGCTGCTAAGCAGGTAGGAAAAAGGGTTGTTTTATTGATTATTGTGTTGTGGATGGCAGAGGAGGGTGGTATTGGGTGATGCTGAGTTGATGGGGGTAAGGGGGTTCATTAACACACTGGCTGGGGCTCATGAAGAAGGAGGGTGGGATAGGATGCTATAAGAAGTTATGGATAGGAACATACTTCTTTGCTGGTTTTATCAGTTTTAAAAAATGCTTCACCTCACAAATTGTTGGCAAAGTGTCAACTTCATGGTACAATAGTTACATGTAGTGCAACGTGTTGCACTCCAGCATCAATTCACCAGTGAAGCAAAACTTCACAACACTTGTCAGATAGCTGAGGAAGAGGCAAGAGTGTGTGTGCCAGCCATCATTATGGGACCAGGATAGGGGCTGAGTGACCAAGGAGGGGTGCCGCCAAAACACCAGGAATTTTTACATTGGAACCGGGAGAGGGAGGGGGTATAACCAGACAACAATAATTTATACATGGTAATGGTGAGAGCTAGGGAGTGCCACCAGACACCAGAGATTTAGGCACTAGGTCATATCAGTGCTTACATGGACAGCACTGTCAAAAACAGCGCCATCCATACAACGCTGACAAGAAAAGCATCAGGAGACAATGCCGCCAAACAAAATCAGCACCACTGGTAGCAATCGCAAGTGCGGTTCATGATCGCTACTACTGGAAAACATTATTTTTGTGGGGGGCTCTGTCCCCTGCACCACCTGACAAGGGGAGCTCTGCCCCCACACACACCCCCATAATTAAAAGAATCAACTCCATGTTGGAGTTGGATTATGGAGGAAAAGTAAAATTATGGAGACTGGGATTAGAACCCTGCTTTCAACCCCCTTTCTGGCCAAGCTGTTCCTGAATTACTATTCCACGCCATGGGAGCAGCTTGGCCAGCCTCATCCATTCCCTGCCCCTTGTCTTCATTGGTAGCACCACGAACAGTGACCAGGGGAGTGCTTACTACATCACATGGCACTGTAAATACGCCTGTTGCTGTCCGTGGTAGCACAGTATAGACCATGCTGTATTAGCTTGCGCTATACTTGAAGCGCTATTCTGACCAGGTAGGGGGATTTATACATGAGGACATCGATGGCGGCAGCCCACAACCTACATCCATTGCATGGAGCCATTTGCCATGATTATAACAAAAAAATTGGCAGATAGGGGCTGTTAGGGTATTGCATGTTGGGTAGGGTCATTAACATTCTTTGTACAAGTTTTGCAGTTCCACACTTCAGTGCTAAGGGATTTGTGCCTTACAAAGTACACTGCTAGCTCACGTACCAGAGGTGCATGTGTTCACTCATATGATATGAACTCACACAAGGCTTAAGGCTTTGCTTTACTCAGTGCTCAAAGGGATATATTGGAAACCTGTTAGCACAGCCTAGGGCATTTATTCTCATTTTCCAGTATGCCTCCTTTTGTGCCACATGCAGAGTAGTATGAGCACAAAACCTTTTGCATGCCACTTTGGCAAAAGTCCAAATGTGGGGCCATGTGTGTTCAGGGCATAATGTTACTAAAACTTTATAGTCTCCACATATACCACCTCCCTGGGCAAGCAATCCCACTTGTCCACCACTAATACTGTGAAGAAATACTTCCTCACATCCCTCCAAAATTTCTTACCCACTAGCTTATAATCATGTCTTCTTGTTGCTGATCCCTCACACTGTCTGAATAGGTCTTGTCAATCCACTCTGTTGATCCCCTTTACAAATTTAAAGGGGAATAGCCAGCACTAAGAGACCCAAATCCAAGTGTATGGCTGGTTCTAATTTGCACTTTGTCTGCAAAAACATTTTGCTACTTATTGTTTACTGCAGTATAGTAGATTGTACCAGTTGATTCTGCTCACTTCAAAGCTGACATTTGCTTTAACCAGAAATCCCAGAATCCCCCTGCAGCTGACATCAGAGGACGGCCACAGCACTGGGAGATTCAATAGCATGCAGTGCACATTAGCAATTTTATAAGCTCAGATCAGATATTTGCCAGCCCTACTGTTCTCCTGGGGCTATGTTTGCCAGCCCTGTTTCTCATTGCATGTCTGTGAGTTCATTATATAGGAAGGTGGGTCGTCTTGTTTTCTGCAATTACAATGTCATTTCTGGTATATCCAGCTTTTAAGAAGGGTGTGTCAGCATGTTGTTCCTGGCTGGTGGGGGCAGTAGTCATAATCTGCTGTGGGGAAGCCCACGGCACTGTGGCTCCAGCCCAATGCTGGGTCACTCTCTGAACTTCTGGATAGGTGCAGAATGTATCCTTTGGACTAGTTCTTTCATATGTTACTTCAGAGCTCATTTGGGACTACAGCACTTATGGTCATCTGTAGAGATTGTGTCTGAAGGTCTGATTATAAAATGTAGTATGACCTCTCTGCTGTAAGTTACATTTACCCCATATAATACTCCCAGGTATTCTCGAAGGGCTCAGATGGAGCTCCACATCAGTTTTTCAATTAATGTTACAGCTACTGAATATTTCATTTAGGACCAAAGTAGGTTGGTACCAAAATTACTTTGAAAACCTGGAAATTATAATTTTATAGCAGTGACTGTATGGTGTTTCAGTGTAATTTACCCATTTCCTTACAGTACTTGATTTTAAGGTACTTCATCCAGATGATGTAACAGTGAAAATGATATTCAGAATCCTGTTTTAGTATGGAAAGTGATATTCCAAATCCTGTTTTAATGTTCAAGTGTTTCAGTTTTACTGGTGTACCATTTCAGTACCTTGCATGTAGTATGTAAAATACTATAAATAAAATTTTTAAAAAATCTCATTCTCCAGCAGAACATCCACGGGTAATGCAAAAGAATCCACCAGTCCCTCTTGCCTTCACCTCTTTCTCACTTCAGGAGTGCTCTGTCCTTTGGAACTCTGTCCCAGGGGTAAGGACCAGATTTAACTGAGACACCCTTCACAGGCAGGATCTGATCCAGCCAGGGCCGTGACCAGGTGGGCACAAAAGATGCAGCTGCAGTAGGGCCCACACTGTTTGGCCCACTGTCTCAGAGGTCAGCACTGAGAAAACCTTTCATTGCCAGTGACAAACTTATAACTTTCATTTTGTACATTGTACATCATTCATCCATTTGAAATTGAGTCTGTCAGCATTGGCAGCTATGAGGTCTGTGCTACAGAGTTCTACTCTAGTTTCATGGGGCAGGGGCCACAGAACAAAGAAGCAATAGGGGAAAGGGGACATTGTTTAACCAGAGAAGGTAAACTAAGTCAAAACTTGTTTTCAGGTGCAACCTGGGAGCACAAGGAAGTTAAGTGGCTTGTTCAGGGTCACACCTTATGCAAGTGGGGGCTAATGGGATTCAACCCAGATCTCTGGGTTTGCAGCTCAGTGTCCTTAACCACTATACTATACTGCCGCATCAAAAGGATCTGTTACTCAAAATTACGCTGTTCATTTCCTTAATCCTGCAAAGGGGAAATGGGGGCAACATAGACAAACTACAGATGCTCTGCAGGACTGATACAAAAGTACCTACGCAATAAATGTATGCACTAATGGTTATTTTATACTCATTGGTGAGGAGGTATGGTCCCACAAAATATTTTGTGGGGGGGCTCTTAAAGTCATTGGCACAGCCCTGGATCCAGCTGTACCAGCTCTTGCTGGACAACTGTGATGCTAGCCCTGGTGTCCTCAATCCTTGTTTCAAGGTATCATTTACTAAGACTGGCCTCAAGTGCTTCTTATTATTCCTTAGAATAGTACTTGAGGCATAGTTTGCCACTTAGTACTCTCCTATGGAAGTATGTCTCTCATTCTCCTCAGCAAGAATTGAGGCTGAACACATTGGATCCCATAGTGGGTGGTGGCCTCCCCCTTGCTGTGGGTTAGCCCTGGCAATCATAAGACAAATGCCCAAAATGTTGGCACATATAAAACCTACCTCTGTAGTGGGTAACCTAATGGATACACTGATCAAAGAGGACCTTGTGGACTTCCTAGAGAGCCACGATTTACAGGATTGTAGACAGCATGGGTTTGTGTCAGGGAGATCTTGTTGGACCAACCTGATAGTTTTCTTTGACTGGGTAACAAGGGGAGAAGATAAAAGCCATGCTGTAAATTTACTCTACTTTGATTTCAGCAAGGCTTTAGACTCAGTGCCAAACAAGATTTCTGAAGAAGCTAGAGGACCTACTGTAGGTGTAGCTAGGGACATAGTTAGACTGATAGGAAATTGGTAGAAGGAGTGACAGGAGAGAGTAGTGGTAAATGGGGTCAAATTGGAAGAGAGGGAAGTCACAAGAGGGGAGCCACAGGGGTCTCTCTTGGGTCCCGTCCCCTTCAATATGTCAATCAACCACACTGGAGAGGGCATCCAGGGCAAATTCCCTTCGCATATGACACATAGCTCTGTAGTAGAATAGATAGTAATGAAGGGACCAGGGAGATGCACAGGGATCTGCAGATGATAGAGAAGTGGTCTAAGGTTTGGCAGTTGAAATTCAACACCAAAAAAATGCAAGGTTATGCACCTAGAGGGGGAAAAACTAGATAGAGTACTGGATGGGAGGGGTTAAACTGAGCAGGTTGGCAGAGAAAAAAGACCTAGTAGTCATCATTAGTGACTCGCTCAAACAACAATGCTAATGTAACAAGCCCTATAGTGTGGCTAATAGGATGCTGGGGTGTATTGGAAGAAGTGGTACTGGGTCAAAACAAAGCACCAGGAAGAGTGCTGTAAGAAATGCAAGGTGTAAAGCATGAAAGAGTTTAGAGCGATGGGTGTAATAGCAGTAGGGAATTATCACTACCTCTGTTGCTCTACTGACTGCCTGTAGAGTGATCGAGTAGCCATGTGCTGCAGGGCCTGGTTGAGCTGCTTCCATGGTGGAGTAGCTAGAGCACCAGCATATGGCGGAACAAGAGAATTGGCACCACGGTTCGGTTCCTGCCAGGTCTCCTCTTGCTACCAATGTTCTTTTTTGGTTAAAAAAAGTAATTTCCCCTTCCCAGTATTCTCCCCATCCCTGAAGTCCACGACCTGCCAGAGTTGATTATTTTAAGTTTGGGGGCGTGGGGGTCAAAGCCCCCCATGTTGGGGGTGTGGGGGTCAGAACCCCCCCCAGCAAAAAAAAAATAAGTCACATTATTTGCAACGGGGCTGCGCTGTTCAAGTCACTGTTGTACCTGACCGTGTTTGTGAGTGTCGCTGTTTTCCTTGTGGCATATATTGCCACACATTTTTTGTTTGTGGTGACATGACCCCGTGCCGGAAGAGGTATTGATAGCAGGAAAAAGGAGGTACTACTACCTCTATATAAGTCACTGGTGAGGCCGCACCTGGAATACTGTCCTCAGTTCTGGAGTCCTCATCTAAGGAAGGACAGGGACAGGCTGGAGATGGTGAAACACACGGTGACCAAGATGATTCAGGGCCATCAGGGCAGATCTTATGAAGATTATCTGAAGGCAATGAACATATGTTCACTGGAGACCAGGCATGAGAAGGGGGATATAACAGAGGCCTTCACATTCCTGAAGAGAATAAACAAGATGAACCTTTAGGAACTGTTTAGCATGATTATAGAGTCAAGAACCCAAGGTTCATGAGTGGAAACTGATAAGGGGAAGGTTTCAGATGGATGTGAGGAAGTTCTGTTTTACGGAAAGGTTGGTGAAGTGTGGAACAGTCTGCCAGAGGAGGTTGTGGGTGCCAAGACCATAAATGGTTTCATGCATGACTGGGCAAAGTGAAGGGTTTAGTGGCTGCTCAGGTCAGTAGGAGTAGGGAAGGGAGCAATGTGGTGGACTGGGATGGATAAATCACCGAATGAACAATAGGTATTGGGGCAGATAGGGAAATCTGGGCAGACTAGATAAACCTGTGGTTATTTTCTGCCATCATTGTCTATGGTTCTATATCAACAAACTTCTTCAGAAGTTGTAGCTTTTTTCCCATTTAACCATCTCCCAACAACGCACTCAGTTCTTTATAATTCTCCTTTGGCTGCTTTCTTAATTGCCTAAATTTGAATCTATAAGCCTAGTTGATTAAAACATAATGCTTTAACAGTAGCCTTGATGTTTACGTAGTCCCTGCTATCATTAGGTTTCAAGTGTGAAAATGCTTGCATGCCTTTCTAGTAAGCAACAGAGTCAAAAGGGTTGACCAGTGTTCCTGTACCAATTCATATTCAAACACAGTTTCTCAAATGAATGAAGAAAATTGATCAAAATCCATATTATCTGTTAATCTTGGAAACAGGTTGAACCCAATTATTAAGCCTTGCCTTCCCCTATTACTCACCTAGCCTGGTGTCTACCTCAGACTAAGTATTTGCATCTGGAGTTCATGTTCTCTCATTTCTAGCTGGTATCTGCATTCTTTCTCCCTTTCTCTGTTTCCATCCTGGCTGTCTCCTGGTCTGCCTCTCACTGTCTTTCTGTTTCCTCTATCTGGGTCTTCTCTTGGGCTGCATCCCACTTTGCTGTCTTTTTTCTGTCTCTATCTTGGCCTTCTGTCAGACTGTATCTAGTTCAGCTGCTTTATTTTTCAATCTGGCAAGTTCTATCTCCCTGTCCTTCCGCCTTTCTGCAATATTAGCTATTTACAACTCAGCTTACAAGGCTCCCTGATACTCATTTCTGACCTAAGTCACTGGAGTTACCCAGGGCCTTTTTTCCTAATACCCCGGGTAGTCAGTAGATGTGGGCCTTGTGTCTGTCTGATTAAATTTATAGCAATAAGGAACTAAATTGGACATCAGTTTAAGATGTGGTAAATGGAAGGTGTAGTGCCTATTTTTTTCTGCATAGCCATATTGTCTTAACCATGAGCAGCACTGCTTCTGTTGCATCTCTTCTGAAGTTTGAAATTTCTACACTGTAGACTCCCTGTATTGAAGGTCTTTGTTCTGGGTAGGACACACTGTCAATCAATCAATCAATCAAATCTTTATTTATCCAGGCTACTATCTCAGAGACCCTTATACCCTTTTTTATGTACCTTTCTTTCAGAGATGTAGCCACAAACATCCAAAAACACCAGTTTTGAGGGAAAAAACTAATTTATTACCAAACATTGGTTGTCTAAATATAGCAGCAATGTTCAGGTATATACAATTCATAAACATAATCAAAACAACAGTACATATACAGGATTACAAAAATAAGTCTTGTACTCATATGTAGGTTATCACTTCTAGCTTTCCTTCAAGAGAAAACGTTCCTCTAAGCTCACTATTTTGCACTAAGCTTGGTTACCTCCAGAATGTGGATCCGGTTCCATTATTCACTCTCACTCAGCATCCCCCCACTGGAAAAGAGTAAGAGAAGACATGCATTGAAGAACTCTCCTCCCTCTCTGCTCTAAGTGCCTTGATTGAAGAAGACATCATTTCCCTGTCCCCAAAATCATCTGATTGGCTGAAGATTATTTGACCTGGATTTTGAATGATGCTACCATGAAATACTATCTGACAAACCTGTGTCCAGTGAGGCTACTTCCTCTCTAAGATTATTAGAATGGTGAAAGACATTGGCAGGGCCAAGTGCAGATAGTGTGTCTCTGACATACTCATTACTAATGCCCTCAACCCCCCTCCCACCGAGTTTTTCTCAAAATAAGGGTGTAGGCTTTCCTGCATATATGCCTGGTGCTCATATTGCCTATTGTTATACTGCTCATTGTTATATACAGTAGTTTTGTTGTTTATTGTGATCCATTGAGTTTAGTAAAGTTTGGACACGCTGCAAAACAGTGGTGAAAACACAGAGAATGTACGTACAGTTCAATGCAAAATGAGAAAATAAAGATTTGAATGACACTGAGAAATGCACAAAAATAGGATTTGTAAATGGCATATTACTATGTTTTGTACATTCTGTCATCCCTGCATGAGCTCCTACAGAGGGCAAAACATCAGGGGTCCTCACTTAAGACATGGTTATCTGCACAGGGGTGTTGAACCACAACAAAGTAGTAATTTCATTTGCACTCAGAATAATCAAGTATCACCTTAATTTTTAAACCAACTGGTTCCTGGTTATCTGCATGTGATCCTGATTATGAAATAAAGAACATTGAAAAGAGATGATTTTGGAGTTGGTTGAGTTTCAAGTTTCTTCTTTTTCTAGCAAACATTAGTTCTTGACCAGCCCCTACCCACCCATCTGACTGAATTACTCTTTGAAAAATAGGAGGGTACCCAGTGAATTGTTTGGCATTTTTCTCACACCCAGAGAGTTCCCTAGTCCTAGTGCTCTTGAAATAAAAAAAATGGCACTATCCGAATGGATGTAACTATTTACTGCTCTTATCATGGGTTCATCTCAGTTTACTTCATGATCAAAATTAACAGCAAAAGAAATGCAAGTCATTTAAAATTAAAAACCTGCCGGTTCTGTGGTGCCAGGTGTGGGGGATTGCCTGGCACACCCTGGTGACCCATATTCCCACTCAAGCCCAGGATGACAGGAGCAGAGGCCGGTATGGAGGGTTTGGAGTGTCCATTGGATGCTCTCCTTCCCCGGGAGGGGGGGCGTTGAGCCTGCACCACTCTGGGGTGGCTCCTGGTGGCCTGTTGTGGCTGCACACTTTGCAGGGTAGGTGACCACGCACTGCAATGTATCTAGTCAGGACACCACATGCATGAGGCCAACATGCGGGCAAGGGGTGGGCCACAGGAGAAAATGAGAAAAATAGCCACTTGGTTGTTGGATGATGGCTGTTGGTCCCTCTCCACCATAAAGCCCCAGCGGAATGCCCTCTCGTGGCTGCGCCTATGGCCTCATGCTCCAGATCCAGGCTGGACCCCAGTCTCCCCTCCCTGTCCCTACTGGGGGAGCCTCTGGTGAAGAGATATGCCGGGCGCATATGGGGGCATGGAATTGGGTCAGCAGAGGATGGCGGGGGGGGCAGATCTGGCTATTTGGGGGTCCTTGGTGGCCTGAAGGAGTGGCCAACCGAGTGGCGGGGTGAAACAAAAATAAAAAAAAACAGAGAGTGAGCTCATATAATCACCAGATAACCTGCTAAATAACTGTGTCATGCTTCTTACGCATTGAAAAGTGGTAAGATTTAGAGTGCTAGGATTTACAGCTAATTGTTAAAAGTATTAAGTGCATTTTGTATATTACTCAGACCTTTGTCAGGTGCTTTATATCCTCGTATACCAAACTGCTTATGTCTTTGTGCTCCTTTATAAAAAGTCTTGTCATCTATTTGTTTCTTTTATTTGGCATTATATCCCATGGTCAGGAAAAAAGCACCATTTTTTCGGTTGTTCTTTGGGATTAATTGTGGATCAGTTGCTTGAAACAGTTGCTAAATAGTGATTTTGAAGCATAAAGTTTTATTTTAAAAAGTAAAAACTGAGCTTTTTGTCTTACTATTAATAAGGAGCATTGTGTCACCAGTGGGGTTGTATCCTCCCATTAGTATAAAAGGAAGTGGAGCCAAGGGCACAATCTATCTCCAGAGTGAACAAGGAGAATGTCTATCTGGAAAGCCACAGAACTGTTACAACAACCTGCAGTATCACAGAGCACACTATATTCGTAGCAAAAGGCCACTGACCAGCATTGTGTAGTGTAGTGGTTATCCAGTAGGGCCCTGTGTAAAATATACATCTTACTACATTTTAACTCTGTTGAAACATTTTAAGACAGTTATGTCCAGACCGTAGCACAGTAAAAACCATACTAAGGTGTAAGTAGCTAAGAAGGCGAAATGGCCTAGTGGCACTCCTCTCCATCTGTCCATAATAGGACAGTGTGTTTCCATCTAAAATACAGGAGTCTAACCTATTTTTGAAGTGTTGTTTATCTTTGCTAATTATAATTTCTAGAGGGAGTTCATTTCACAGGTTAACTATTGCTTGGTATAGAAATCTTTCCTCTTGTTGGTGTTAAATTTTCTGGGTCTTAACTGTGATGGGTGTCCTCTAGTGCCCTTTTGGTTATTTTTGAATTCCAAACACAGTTCACTTAATAAATAGTCATCCTGCATAACATCATAACACAAAAGTAGGTCCCCTAGTAATCTTCAGGTCTCCAGAGACATCAAATTGAAACTTTGTAATCATTCGCTATAGGATAGTGTCTTTATATTATGTAGTAATTTAGTAGCCTGCCTTTGGATGCTCTCAATCCCATCAATAGTCCCTCTTACGATAGGGTCCCACACAGGGCTACCATAATCCAGTATTAGCCTACCATATGACCTGTACAAATGCATTATCACCTGTTCATTTGTACTTTTGAAATTTCTTTTTACAAATCTGTGTGTTCTGATACTGCACTCAAACTCTGCTTGGAGCTAGGCTTGAGCAGTTTTAATTCAACATGGGTTTCTTAATCCATGTTAGCAGTGTGGACGTGCACAGTGCTGTGACATGGGTTAAGGGACTCTCTTAATCTGATTTCTGGGCTTTCACAGCCAAGAAAATCATACAGGCTAGTTTGGGAGCTAGTACAGAGCTGAATGATAAAATTCTCCAATTTCTTCTCTGTTGGTAGTTGGTCCCATTGTTGGGTAACCCCGCATGCACTGTGGCAACCACAGTGCTTCTTGCATGTGCCATAAAGATAACCCGGAGATTCCAGGGGTAGCACAGTAACAGGAGCACAGTCTGGATGCATAGATTACTGTGCTACAAAACCTTTTAAAAAAGCATTTTTTAAAATGATTTGGCAATCTGTATTGGCTGGTACAAGTTCTGACCTACTATTCAACCACCAATAAAATACAATAAAAATTCACACTGTACTAAATGTGAAGTGTGCAAAGAGCTCCACTTAATCTATAGCAAATTTTATCATACATAAGCAATCATGGATCGGTGAGTAATTAACGTTTTTCAATTTGATAAACTTTCAGATGGATTACATTTTATTTTAATTGCTAACATTTTTTTTAATATTAACAATTATATTTCTATGTTGTTCGCACTCAAGAAGCAAGCTGTCTGTTTTAAAGCAGAAACCAACATATGTACCAGCATTTAAAAGTGCTGTGTCTCAGTTGCAATATTAAAAGAGTTTTAAATATAACAAAAAAAATAATAAATTGTAATTAGACTGTTAACACCTGAATAAGGATTAACACAATGTGTTGCCTAGCTTGCTTACACATTTTTAATCGGATGTTTTTTTAGAAACTTGATGTTATACTAAGTGAATGAAGTTTCTTTTATTTTCTCACAGTGAAAACTGAGAGAAATGAATCTGTAATACTAGTGGATTGTCAGATATTACTATGATGTTGGAATATTGTGTTTTATTTTGTTGTTTTTAAGCTTCAATGCTTGATGTCCTTCGACTGGTTTAGTCTCCATGATAATCAAATACGGGTTTAAGCAGCATACAGATAGTGACTCTGAAACTAAACAAGAAATAACTTGGGCAATGCAACAAGAAAATAGTCTGGTCATCACAACTGACTTTGATTATGTATTTACCTGGGATACCCACAATGAGATGCAGTATCCCATGTTTTGATAGAGCTTGCCTGTACCCATTTTTGCAATATATTTTACTGGCATAGCCTACTGAGTTGTTATTTCTCCTTTCCAATGGATTGGAGCACCCAGGATGCAGCCACAACCAGGAGCAGAGGCATCCTGGATGCCCTGCAGGGGGCATGCCTCAAGCAGCTTGTGGTGGAACCCACCAGAGAAGGAACAATATTGGACCTGGTACTCACCAATGGGGATTGAGTCACCAATGTAATGGTGGGTAGCCACTTGGGGTCCAGTGATCATGGTACAATGTGACTCAATGTGAGAAGAGTGGAGGAGTCAAACTACACAAAATCAAGGGTCCTGCATGTCAGATGGGTCGATTTTGCAAAAATAGGGGGAATGTCTAAAGACAGTCCTGACAGGGAAAAAAGAATGGGGGAGATGTAGAGAAACAATGGGCTAACTTTAAGGGAGCCATAACAGAGGCAACAAGCCTTTGTGTTAAGCAACTAAGCAAAACAAAGAGAAAGAAAAAAACACTGTGGGTGGGATATTCAGAAATGCACCAGACACCAGCGCAAGGCGGCACAGCGCAAATCCATTGCACCATGGTGCAATGAGTGCAATATTCAAGGGTTGTGCATGGCGATATGCACCAGTGCAACACAGCTGAATATCGCATGGATGCACCAGAGCACAGTCAGAGGTGTGCCTGGGAGCAACCCAACATGCGCAATAGCGCAACCATGGACACGCAAGGGGCCGAGGAAATGCACCAGGACACAAATGGACCTGCCACAGGCACAGCAAGGAGCAAGGCACTGGGGAGGAGGGAGTGGCTGCTGGGGAGGCAGTGGAGCCAGGCCGAGAGGCACAGCCAGCCCACAATGGAACACCACCCAAGGAGCATGGGCATGTAACCAGTCCCAGACCACGTGCACCACAGTGGTGGACATAGGAAAGACAGCACCAATGGCCAAGGGTGGGCCGCCACCAGCCACTCTCCACTGGATGGCACACACCTGTCGACCCGGGCCGCAGCCAGCCACACCCTGGCATACAGCACCCAACACTTATGCCACACATCCCGAACAGCCAGTCCATGGCCACCCCAGGGCACAGCCACTGACCAATGGGCAAACACCACCATGCACAGCCCAAAGAACAACACAGGCACATGACACAGCCACCCAGCACACCACTGCAGCATGGCTCCACTCGCCAGCCACAAAGCAGACCCGGACACAGATGGCTAACTGTATAAAACTGTATTAAATAATGAGAAATACAACACAACAGGGAACAAGGCAGGGGAAACTATGTACAGAGCAGGAACAAGATAGGTAAGAGAGGGATGGGGACAGGGGACAGGGCTATACAAAGGGACAGGGGAAGGCAGGGGAAGGGTGGACAGGTGCTTCAACAGAAGAAACAGGTACAACACTTCCTACGGGTGGCCACATCCTGCCAACTGGTGCTGGTCCCGCAGCAGGAGCCGTCTGGTCAGTCAGGCAACCTCCAGGGTGCCAGTGGTGATGGTGATGATCCGTCACAGGAGGCAGCCATAATTCGGCTGGTGAAGGCCCAGTTGGACGCCTATGGCAAAGGAGGGTACAGGTGATCAGTGCATGTCCAGGGCACCCCAACCCACCTACCATGCGCAGTGGAGAAAGGGACACATGCCCTTGGGGTGGCACCCTGGCCACCAGCAGTGGGTGGGCCTACGACTGCCACTGACCTGGCATGCCACATCTATGCAAAGTGCTGGACACCACCACCCATAGGCCAACTGCCAGCACAGTGGCAGGCAGGTGGCATGGTACAGCAGGAGGACCACAGCAGCACAGGTGGCAGCCGGACGCACCCACAGCCCACCAGCAGCTGCCACACACATGTGCAATGGCTGCCCCATGGCACCACGCACACTGCAGGCTGAACACAGCTGCCACGGCTCAGCGCACAGGGGGCCAAGGCTGCACCCCCACCCCTGCCAGCCACCCTGCACAACAATGTGTAGAAGCAGAGCGCCTACCTGCCCGCTGTGGCACAGCGTGCACTGGTCTGGCAGCTCCACCCCTCTGTCCCGCAGCTCCAGCCAGAGGTCCCGCAGCAGCCTACCATGGCCCGCCAGGTGCACCTGCTGCCCTGGCTCTCCTCCGGTCCTCAGGGCCAAGGACTGGAACATAAACAGGCACACATCAGTACACAGCAACACCATGAGCCCACTGTCCTCACCCCCAAGCATAGAGTGCACCCCAGCCTGGCATGGCCACAGGGCGGTGGTGCAGTGCACCCAGTCACGTGCAGACCCAGGCCAAATGGCACACAGCAACAGTACCCCCCCAGCATGGCATGCAGCCCTGCCAGCCCCATGGAACACTGGACGTGCACAGATGCAGGTGGAGCACACTTACCTGGCCACGGCACCGTCTCCTTCTGGACGTGCGCCTGCAGCTCCCTGAGCCTCTCTAGGTCCCGCCTCAGTAGGTCACCATAACGATGGCAACACTGCTTCCTGCTGCACCGCTCACATGTTCAAGGCCGTGCGCCACATCCTGCCAGACCTCTGTCTGGGCATGGAAAGGGGCTGCTGCCCAAACAGGCTGGCAGCATGAGGTTCCACCTGGGCCACCAGGTTGACCAGTTTGACTTGGCTCCAGTTCTGAGCCTGGGGTACTGTGTACTGTGGCATGCCTACTATGTGATGTAGCAGTTCAAAATGGCGTCCTGTAGCACATGAGCTTCACGTGCCTGGGATGTGCGGCTCGCTCGGAGATTTATTTAGTTATTTATTATTTATTTAGTTTTTGTTAACCAGGTAAGTGCACTAGACAAATCCTGCCTATTTTCAGGCATGACCAAGGGGAGGGGGATACAGATGAATGCCAACTGACCTTGAACCAGATAAAGTTGTTGGTGGTATTTTTAATGAATGAGGGAAATTTGGCCAGGACACCGGGGAAATTCCCCCACTCTTTCAGAGGGGAATACTCTGTCCAAGATGGTGGACACTCTGGTGACCACGGCAGAGCTAGCTGGTGAGGCAGGGGACTTGGTTTCTGCTCCTGTCTCCGATTTACTAGAGACCATTTCAGACAGAATTTTGTATGAACGTGTACTTACTGTGCCTGAAGCTGCTCCCATGGATTGTACTGTTCTTTCTCCTGCTCGATGCAGTAGCCCTGACGGAGATCGTAGAGATGCCTCTGCAGTTGTGTCCAGTGAATTGGAGGTGCTGCAGCCTGCTGTGCACAGTGGGCTGGTGGAGGTAGAGAATACTACACGCTTGGTGGAAGACGGAGAAAACTTGTCTGTGCGGATATTGCAACAAGATGCGATGCCTTTTGCAAAGGCAGCCACGGAGGGGGATTGTCCCCTGGCAGTTCCTGGATCCCATCCTATTTTTGGACCTTCTGTTGACCCGCTGTTGCCCTGAACTGAGTCAATGTCTTTTTTGTTCACTGCCGCGGCACGGCCGCCCATGCAGCAGAGGGTGCACAGCTCGGGGATTGCATCACAGGATTCCTCACCTACTATGTTGGAAACTGACAGCCTGATGTCCTTTTCTGAGATATTGCCCCAACCTAAGCCTGTGTGGTCCGTGGAGCAGGCTTTGCAAGGGACAGGCTGGATACAGGACCCCAGGAAGAGACAGTGGATCTCTGGTCCATCCCCTATTCGGTCCCCTAAACCTGAAGACTTCTTGGAGGAACAACTGAAGGGACCAGAATTGAATGACTCTCCTGACCCCTTGAGTTTGCCATCGGAATTGTCACTCACCCAAAACCCTGTATTATCTCTCCTACAGGATATGACCTCTAAGGCATCTCCTATGATGGAATCCATGGATTTTACAGTTGTGGACCCTGATCTACCCTCTCCTGATCAGGGAAAGGCTCCATGTTCCTTTTCTTCCTCTTCAAGGCACCTGTTGTAGCTGCAAGCGTACATAATGCTGTCCGTCTTATTTATAGAGGTGGACTATCTGACCCCCCGGATCGTGTCTTTGTGGCTAGATCCCTGATAAAAGACTCTTTAAAATTTTTTGCTCACGAGATATATGCCTTGATACATGTGTCTGGAGAATCTTCCTTTGACGTCAGTTTTCAGACATCTTGTGGACTTGAACGATTTTGGTCTAGATACCATGCTTTGAAAAATACCCCCTTATGGACCCCCTTCCAGGCCATCCCCCTGTCGAAGCCTGCCTTTAAATTTATTACGGTTATGTTCCGTAATGAAGGTGTTGATGTCTCTGATGTGATGTACTGGCTGAAACAACGCTGCACGGTACAGGGTCAGCCTGAAGCCATTCTAGACACTGAAAATATTTGGACTGGGGGTTGGAGGTTTCGGGTGCTGTTGCACACAAATGACTCAGGTCCTGTGCACCTGCCCAATTCCTTTTTTTTAGGACAAGACAGGGGAGTTTTGTTTTATCCTGGCCAACCCAAGGCCTGTTATAGATGTGGGGATCCCTCACATCTCAGTAGTGTCTGTGATAAGATTAAATGTAATAATTGTGGTGAAATGGGTCATGTGGGGGTTCACTGTCGGAATGCTAGTAAATGTAACTTGTGTGATGAATTAGGGCATCTATTCCAGACTTGTCGCTGGGCTGCACATGCTCAGGAAGACCATGATGGTGGGGCTGATCAATGCTTTGTGATCACACAAGCACAAAAAGCACGGTTACGTGCATCTGTGGCTAAGCACCCCTCTGATACTGGAGATTCAGCGGTGCAGCCCCTACTGCTAGCACCTCCCACCCAGAATCCTGTTCCTCAACGTGACAAGAGGGTACCACCCTTATCGGTACCTGAACCCCCGAATGGAGAAAATCAGGCCTGTTGCTTCTGACGTGGACTCTGTCCCAGGTTCTAGTAAAATGTTACCTCCCTGTGAACCTACTGCAGGTACTCGCCGTAGGTCTCTGAGAAATGCTTCTCGGCCTTTACCACTTCCTATGGCATCCTTGTTTCCTGCTCCCATACCCCTGTCGAATCCTTTTGATTACTAGCCGACTTGCGGATGACGTAGGTGGTGAGTCTGACTCATCCTCGGTGGCTCTTCTCCTCCTGATGGTCCTGCTGACACTGGACCTCCAGTGGGCATTGGACTTTCACAGAAACGTAAGGCTAAAGTTAGGCTGAAAGGGAAGAATATAGTTGGGAAGAGGAAACTGTGATATGTTATACTTTCCTGTTGTCTATATGGCGCAGTTTACTTGTAACACCATTAATGTTAATAGTATGAAACATGTTCCTAAGAGACGGTTAGTTTTTCCTTTTTTAAGACTTTTACCATTGGGTATTTTCTTGTTGCAGGATACCAGACTCCATACGACTCAAGAGATCAGACAAGCGAAAAATGATTGTCTCTTAGGCCCCTCATTCTGGTCCATAGGCCACGACCCCTGTTCAGGCCTTGGCATTTTGATAAATATGCCTGACTTTCGTCTTTTGAAACTATTTGATTTGGTACCCGGTAGGGCTCTGGTTTTGGACTTCACCATAGGTAATTGCCCTTGTCGAGTTATCAATATTTATGCACCACAACTTAAATCAGCATGCATAGCTCTTTTTGCTGAGATCCACCCTTACTTGCACACTTCATTCCAAGTTTTATTTTCTGGTGACTTCAACTGTGGCTTGAGTCTTTGGGATAAAAGTTCCTTTGCCACTACTAAAAAACTGTACTGCGACTCACAAGAACTGAGCAAGCTAATACATACTGCCCACTTAGTTGATGCTTATTTTTCTTTTCGGCAACAACATACCCCTACGTTTCATAAAGGTAAATTGGCTACCCGCATTGATTTTGTTTTCTTGTCCCGTACTTTACCAATTGTTTCAGCTATGGTGCAGGAGTGGCCTTTTCGGATCATAGCTTGCTTTCTGTTGGTGTGGGTACTACAAATCCTTATTCAAAGGGTCAGTTGTGGAAATTTAACACCTTCCTATTGCAGGATAAGATGTTTTTGTCGACCCTTTGGTCCTTCCTTTTTGCACGCAAATCCGTGTTTCTCTGTTATGAAGACCAGATACAGTGGTGGTTTGATACAAAACATGCGTTGATATCATTCCTGAAACGGTATAGTCGTGCGAAAAGTAAGAGCCAATATTTGGACTATTTACAAAGAAGAATGCATCTTCAGTCGCTTCTTTCTTTATCATATACCACGGGTCATGACCTTTCCTCTCAAATTCAATTGACGTGAGGCAGCTATGTTGCACTTCAATCTCGACAATCACGGCATTGTACCACCAACATAAATTTCAGGTTACTGGACCTCGAGATCATTTGTCCCTTTGAGTCTAACTCTCGCCGGACTGCTCAAAAGACGATATTATGTCTTACAGATTCCACGGGGACTATATGTTCTACTCAAACAGAGATTCAGCAGATAGTTGCTAACTACACGACTGCTTTGTTTTCCCTTTCCTGCTGATCTACCTGACCCTGCTGCCCTGTACGAGAATTTAGAGATCCCACTCCCTCTACAACAGCAGTGGAGATGGCGCAAGTCCATTACTTACCTTGGAGTTGTTAACGACTATATCCTCTCTGCCATTACGTAAACTCCTGGCGGATGGTCTTCCGGCAGCTGTCTATAAAGTTCTGGGTGACCACTTACTTATTGAACTTACCTCTGTCTTTAATTCTTTGTTGAACAACGAGTCTGTCCCTTTAGAATTTACGACTGGTGTTTTGCTTTATATATATAAACAGAAGGGGGAAGCCCACTCTCTTGAGAATTGGCGCCCTCTTTGTATGCTAAACACTGACTTTAAGATATTGATGAAGATAATAGCAAAACGTTTAACTGGTATTGCAGAAACTGTTCTGCATCCTGCTCAATCTTGTTCTGTCCCCAACAGGAACATCTCGGATCATTTGATTCTGATCCGTGAATTGTTCTGTCACGGGTACTCAGCTTCGACTTCTGGATTTGTAGTATCTGTGGATCAACGGGCAGCATTTGATTTGGTGAATCATAATTTTTTATGGCAAGCCCTCAGTTTTTTGCATATACCGGCTATCATTATCCAATGGTTACTTAATTTTTATAGGACAGCTATGGTCATGCCAGTAGTGAATGGTTGGGTGGGACCTCTGATACCTGTTCGAAGGGGAGTCCGACAGGGGTGTCCTGCGAGTCCATTACTATGTGTACTGTTTTTGGACGTTTTGCTCCACCGCGTGAATATGCTTCCACAGATACATGCTGTATCATGTCCTGTAACAACAGCACCTTACAAAGCCATTGCATATGCAGATGATATCTGCTTTTTGGTGGCGGACGAGGATTCGGTGATAGCCTCCTTGCAGGAATGTTCCTTATTTGGGACATATTCGGGAGCTACTCTGAATTTTGAGAAAAGTGTTGGTATATAGCTGGGATCTGCTATTGCACTGATTAGGAACATCAGACCATTGCAGATTGTAGATGGCCCTGTTCGTATTTTAGGAATTTATTTTGGTACTCGAGCCGATGACTTTTATAATTGGACCTCCAAACTACAACAAGGTCGCATAAAGGTAGCCTTATGGAACAGGAGTCAGATTGGGAAAAAGAAAAGAGTCTTTAATTAAGACATATTTACTTTCCCTCTTTCTCTGTGTTAGCTATATCTTTCCTATTCTAAAACAATTGGAAACGGCGATTCTTAGCCTTTTTTTTCAGGCATTATGGGGGAGCAGGTTGAACCCAATGAAACGGGATGTCACCTATCTCCCTCTCACGGATGGTGGTGTTGGCATGACTAACCCCCTTTTGTTTTTCACAGTAGTTTTTTGCGCAACATTAGACCGCTTTTGATTAACTCCGCAGAAAGGATGGGAAGTGTGGTTCTATGATTCTTGTAAAATATGGTTTCACCAATGGGAACATGACTCCCTGCGTATTCTATGCGGTTCGGGAAACACACCACCTTATGTGAGGTATAATGCTTCTACGCCTGAAGCAAATGGCTGGTTACCCCACAAATGCTTCTCACTAATGCGCATAAATCCCTGTATAGATTGCTTCTTTCCTCTGTGTGTGCAGTTCAGTCCCCTTTTTTAAATGTCCTGCCCAATATTGTCCCTCTCTGCTTATTTTGTTGCGTTGTGTGAATCCAATACATATGTGGGACTTCCATTGGTTATCCTGCCATGAGAGAATTAATGTTAAATCAACCATAAACATAAACAGCTTCAAGACAGGCTGTGTTCTAGGCCCTCCTGTATTGATGAATTGGAAACTATTTCTCATTTATTTTTTGATTGCCCCTTTATACAACATTGGTGGGCCTTTCTAGCCCAAAATGGGGTATGCCATTGCTTCAATTTGTCTCTTACCCGACGATTATGTATGGAGCATTCCCCCCTCAATGGTCTCTGTGGAACACTGATACTTTAAATCTTATTTTTGTTGTAATTAAATGGCATATTTGGATGGCAAGATGCCAGTTCACCCTGCAGCAGAAAATTTGTACATATATAGAAATTGAACAAAAGATTGTTCGGATTTGAAAACTGTTTATGCACGTGAACTTGTATCTCATTCCAGGCCTGGTCTGTTCGCCTTTGAAAGCCCTACCTTGGATTACAGACTCAGATGCACCGTGACTTGAAGGATTTTGTTCTCTCAGTATCATTTCCTTAGTTTTCTTTCTTTGTTTTCTCCATACCTTTTGATATGAACACTGTTGTATACTGTCTTGATTTTACCTGGTTTGTTCTTCTTGTGTTTTCTTTATTGTATATTGCCTGATTTCTTGTTTCAATAAAACTTTCCCCTACTCTTTTCGATAAGTGCCATGGGATCTTTAACATCCATCTGAACAACCACCAATCCAGGCAGATGGGACCTCGGTTTAATGTCTCATCCGAAAGATGGCACCTCAGAAGTGCAGCACCCCTCTCATGCTGCACTACAGTGTCAGTACTGGGATAGTAACCCAAGTGCACTGCCCGCATCAATCACACATCCCCAGGGATGCACAGCATGGGTGTGGCCACACTGGCACATGGGGCAGAGGTCCCTGGGGGGCTTAGGGCAGGGGTCAGCATGCACACTGTGCATGTGTGCGCTTTTGGGACCATAACACATGTTGTATACCAGGGACCTGAGGGCACTATACCCTATGGGCCCTATGGTGCCCGGGCTCTATAGGGCCTATGGCACTTGGGCACCATGAGGCCTATGATGCCCGAGCACCATAGGCCCCATAACGCCCAAGTGCCATAGGCCTCATAGCACCTGAGCGCCATAGGCCCCATAGCGCCCAAGCGCCATAGGCCCCAATGCACCCATGTTCCAAAGGCCCTATAGTGCACCTAGCACAGGCTGCGCAATAGGCGGCGGTGGTAATTGCCATGGCACATGCGCGGTGATGGGCACACTGCTCACGTCACAGCATTGCACCATGACTTGTGCCAGCGTAAGTCCATTGCACAAGGCACAACAATGCAATATTCAGCTGGTGTATGCATATTAGCTCATCAGCCTATCCGCGGTGCACTGGGGGAATTAGCATCTCATTACTGTTGTGCATCTTCCCATTTGCATGCGATGCGCTGTAAAGGTGCCACAGGACTGCACAGGCCACGGACCGGTATTGCAACCATCCGAGATAAGTTACGCCCTCTGAGGGAACAGACAGCACAGCGGGATGGGCAGCTAGTGTGGGCCACTGCTGCCACTAACCACATGTCATTGCCCACAGATAGCAGCATGTCTGAACGTGAGGAGGGTGAGGAGCGTGGGCCAGCATGCAAGTGCAAGCCCAACTTTACAAAGATGGAGGCGGATGCCCTGTTCGAGGCGTACCTCGACAGGGAGCCTCTGCTGAGTGGCGCAACTGGCACACCCCAGTCCAGGGCTGCAGCATGGGAGGAGGTGGCGGAGGCTGTGAACCAGCAGGGAAGCCACCAGCAATCTGCACAGGAGTGCAAGATGAAGGTGGGCACCGACAGGCATTGGATCAAAGAGAAGGTGGTGGCCATTCAGGCCGCAAGAGTGGCCATGGAAGGGGGCCAGGCCAACATACCACAGCTCACACCATAGGAGGAGCTGGTGGTGGCCACCATGCGGCACAGCGCTGTTGAGGGGGTGCTAGGTGGTGGCTTCCAGACCGGTGGGAGCCCATCACTGCATGGTAGGTACAGTGGCTTGGGGGGGTGATGGGGGCCTGTGCATCGGTGGCACTAATGTGTCTGTGTTCCCCTTCAGCACCGGAACGCCAGCATGCAGTGGCAGTGGTGGTGGAGACTGCTGTGGGGGCATGCCCAGCCCTGGAGGACCAGCCATCCACCTCCACTGGCATCCGGGGCCCGATTGGCTGCAGCACACCACCACCAGCCTGATGTCCTGGGCATGGTGGCGGATGAGGCCCTGGCTATGTTCTAGCAGGACGCCAGCCTTGGCATGCAGTGTGCAGAGTCTGACATCGATGACGATGTGACCATTTTCCTGGACAGCGGGGGTGTTGTTGAGGGGGAGACACCCATACCATACACCATCCCTGGCAGCGCTGCAAGTGGCCTGTTGGCACTGGGTCAGCCGCCCGCCACCACCCCAGGTATTGCTGTGTGTGACAGCAGCACAGCGCCGGTGGATGGGGGTGGTACAGTCACACAGGTGCTGCCCAGCATGCAGCGGAAGGAGGGGCGGCAGATGGCTGGGGATGTTGGGGGGCTGGGTGCTGCGTTCGCTGCTCGTGCACCTGTCAGTGAGAAGCCACAAGGGGACCATGCTGTGCAGCACCCACCTGAGTGGGGGTTTGGGCAGCATGGTCGTATGCCACCGGTGGGTCGGCGCATCACCCTTGTACCCCTGGGCGCCGACCCCTTGCATGAGCACACCCGATTGCTGCTGGTCTCTGTGGAACAACAGGTGCTGCTCATGGCTGGGGTGCATGCACTCCATGCAAAGGTGCACCAGGCAGCCGAGCAGCGTGAAAGGGGCTTCGCGCAGGTCCAAGAGGTCATATATCACCAGTGGGAGGACACAACCGAGGACCTGGATCACCTTGCCATTGCGGTCACAGTCGGCCTTGCCCCATTGGCTGCCATGTCCACCCCATGGTCACGGCGTAGTGCGACCCCCTCTGTGTTGATGTCAGAATCTGCTGTTGGCATCCCAGGCATGCCCGGTGCAGGCCTGTTCGGGAGCCTGCAGACCCCTGCGAGGACATGGTCACATTCGCACAGTACCACCCCTGGGGGACAGTCGCAGACACCCCCTGTGGCCATCGTGCAGCCTGGTCTGCTGGGTGGCCACGGCGAGGCTGTCCATGTGTCCGTGGTGGCCGTGTGCCCGAGCGGCGGACCTGATGTGCCTGCCACACTGTCCGCAGTCTGCTGCTGCCGCCCTGTGTGCACATGGACATTGTATGTGTGCATGCCACGGACATGGCATCCGTGGACTGCGCCACACATTGGCTGTGTGCACACCTGCCCGGCCGCTGGTCTGTGTCTTGTGTGTGTGATGATGCCATCATGCACCGGTGCTCTGCATCTGATCCATGCCAGGTGCTAGTACCCAGGTGCGTGCCGGCGGGTGCCAGTGTGTGGGAGTGGGTGTGCTGTGCTGTATGTTGCTGCGTGTGGCTATGTGGGATGGCCCCATGGCCATCTATGCCCCCCGCCCATCTGTGCAGGCCACAGGGCATGCCCACACATACCTGTATGCCATGCCACTGTGGCCATCCCGTACATGGGTGTTTGTCCACCTACCTGCGTGTGCCGTAGTGCTCATCTGCTATCGTGTCCCTGTGCTGGTGTGCCATCCTAGTCAGTTGGGGATCCCTCCACCTGGGGGGGCTGCTCACCACCACCTGGCCCGTCGGCCGTGTCATCCCCACTGCTGTTCCCCTCATTGACCTCGACAGCTATCCCAAGGTCAGTGGCCAAGTTGTGCAGCATACAGCAGGCCAGCAATAGGCTGCAGGCCTTTGAGGGGCTGTACTGTAAGGCACCACCAAACCTGTGCAGCTAACGGAATCGTGCCTTCAGCAGACCAAAGACACACTCAATGATGTTCCGTGTGCTGGTGTGTGCCTCATTGTACCACTCCTCCACAGGGGATGATGGGCGCCGGTAGGGGATGAGCAGCCAGGGCTGGAGTGTGTAGCCACTGTCACCTGTGTGGATGGAGATATGGTTAGCCAGGTGTCCTCTGTTGCTGTGCCCCTTGCCCTTCCCAGCTGCACTCAGTGGTGCCCCTACCCTGGCTGCCCCCCATGCCCTGTTGTACCCTGCTGCCTGTGGTCTCGGCATACTCACTCACTAGGTGACCAGTGGGGATGGCCCCACTCTTGAACCTGTGGCACAGTGCCAAGCTGTGCCAGATGAAGGCATCATGTGCTCCCCCAGGATGTGTGGCACAGACATTGATTATGCGCCCCTTGGCATCGCACACCACCTGGCAGTTGATACTAGGGTAACCCTTTCTGTTAATGTAGGCTACCCCCTCTGGGCCAGGTGGCATCCAGATGCCAACATGGGTGCAGTCGATGGCCCCTAGCATGCCAGGCATACGTGCTACCCTGTGGAACTCCTGCATGTTTGCTGTACGCTCTGCCTGTGTGCTGGGGAAGTGGGTGTATTCTACAATGTGTGGCAACAGGGCATTGAGGAATTGTGTGAGGAGTCATGATGTGGCCAACTGGGTTATGCCTGTGGTGTCCCCTGTTGGTCTCTGGAAGGTGCCCATGGTGAGCAGGCACATGACAGCTGTTACCTTTGTCTCCACTGTCAGGGCGTGGCTCCATTTAGTGGGTGCCTGCATCTCCTCACTGCACAGCTCACAGAGCTGCCTCAGAATTGCCCAGTTCAGTATGTACTGGCCCAAAATCTCGGTGTCAGCGTAGGTCTTATAGCTGATGTAGGGTCATTGCCACCTGTTCTGGGTGTAGCACCGACTGGCCCTTCCATGGCTGTGCCGCACTGCCTCCATCCTCCCCACACCCCTCATTACAGCCTCCATTTGCAATGTGGCACTGGTCTTGGCCCCTGTTGTCCTGTCCCCCTGGGCATCCAGCTCCACAGGCTCACCTTGCTGTATGTGGCTGTGCATGCTGCTGTGCAGGGCCCACGCTTGCGTACCCTGCCCCTGGCTGGCCACCTGTTGCCTGCAGCCTCTGTCTCCCACCCATGTGGGTGCCTGTGTCACTCCTGTTGGGCCTGGTGCCACTGTGTTGCGCCCAGGTGTACTCACACCCACCGTCACATTAGTGAAACAAAGAAGACCAGGGTTGGGATTGTGAGGTTAAAAAGGGAGGGAGAGGATGTGCGGAGGGGAACCTAGAAAAGGCAACGATCTTGAACAAATAATTTTGTTCAGTATTCACAGAAGAATGGGGAGAAGAAGGATCACTATTGGGCAATAGGAGCACCAATGGAGAGAGGTGGACACCAGCCCATTTACATAGGAAAGAGTCCTAAAGGAACTCGAACATCTGAAAGGGGACAAGGCTTTGGGGCCAGATGTGATACATCCCAAAATATTAAAAGAACTTAGAGAGGTGCTGACAGCACCACTAACAGCCATGTTCAACAAATTGATAGAGACAGCCCTTACAGAAATTCAACTGTGCTGCATACATGCACAGTGCCTGCCACATGCTTAATTGTGCAATGATTGCATGTGGTTAGCATATACAAAGTGAACCTATGTGAACCAGATCTTAAATATACATCAGGTTTGCAGGCTGCAAACCTGACATGCATGCAGTAGCTAAGCTGGTGTGAACATCATCTAAAAATCACATCAGGTTTGCATGTTGCATGCTTGACATGCATGCAACAGATTAACTGGTGTGAACGTCATTTAAAAATCACATCAGGTTGACATATTGCATGCTTGACATATGCGCAGCAGCTAAGTTGGTGCAAATCTCATAAAAAAACACATCAGTTTCTGTTTCTACTACTGCTAGTAATTAGGCCATTAAAATACCATTTCCATTGATTTCCCATTAAAATTAAGCAAACTCATTAATTCTCACCATTAAATCCTTTTGCAAATTGTTTAATGGCTTTTCATTTTTGTCAGTAAATTGCTATTAATTTTTAAAGTATTGCTTGCATACAGCATTAAATGCCTAAGATATAACTCCATTAATCTTGGCTCTCAGAAGTCTGCCAACACCCCCCATTCTATATGTGCGAAGAAGGGCCTCTGTGGTGTGAAGCCTGACCTTTTTGTTTTGGGCTATGCACCCTTACAGAAATATTTTATATGAAATGTTTTTATGCTGCACACATAAAACTACCCATGTGATATGCATGTTGCAAGCATGATTTAAATGTTAAATTGGAACTGATTGCAAGCATGCAGGGTTTTATTTAACTCTAAAAAGTGATTAGCGTTTTGCTCATAAAAGTGCTAAAACATTGTGAAAATGCATAGCACTTGCCTCACTGTGTTTAACAAACATAACACTTCTAGAAAATCTATATAAATACGTTCTGTACAGTTAGTATTGTCCCAAGAAAAAAACTGCTAATCAATTTATTAAAACCTTGAGCATGTGTCATGCGTACAGCAAGCAAGCGTGGCAAGCATGCTTTTTATGTTAAATTGGAACAGACTGCATGCATGTGGCATGCATGCAAAAAGCAAGTTGTCACTGATAACGGCACACATAAAAGTTAAGTGACTTGCTCAGGATCACACAGTATTCAAGTTGGGGTTGATGAGACTCAACCCTAGGTCTTCAGATCTCCTGGTTTGCAGTTCAGTGCCTTTAACCACTACAGTAATCTATACTGCCTGCGTACATATGGCTTGGTTGTACTACAATACAAATCTGCATACTTCTGCATGCACGCAGCATTCTTATAGCCACTGATATACTGTTTCATTTTTTTGTCCCCCCTCATCTCAGCTGCACAGCTGAACTGTAGCACACATACCAATGGAAACATGTCTGGTTCTTCCCACTCCCAATACACACACTTACTCCACAAAACTACTTAATTACTTCTATCTCGCCTGCACTCCTACTATTTTCTCTCCACAGTTTTGAATGCTTCCATAGAAACAAACTTTACGGGACAAACACAAAAGTAGCAATAACTCTGCACCCACCCACATGGCCAGTCCCCCCCCATGTACACCACTGTTGCAGGTTCGGCCATGCTGCTATAGGCAACTCACCAAGTATAGCTGTAAGTCGAGAGTCTCTTACTTGAGTACTAGGGAGCCATAGGTAGGAGTCTTTAAAAGATGATGTCCATGGGTCAGAGTACTGGGGCATACCCCCTTGAAATGAATGAAGTTATTTTTTATTACTATTTTATACAATATGATGGTGAGATGGAGAATAATGAAGCAACTGTTCTACAAACAAGGACCTTGTTAGTCGAGTGGTGGTTTTCATTAATCTCCAACTCTCCATCAATAATGTATAAAATAGTAATAAAAAAATGCCCTCATTCATTTCACACCCCTGCACTCTCCCTACCCCTATGTCATAATGTGCTTGAGCATGGGGATGTGGAGGTTAGCTTCACTGGTGGGGGTGGGGGAACATAAGCTTGACTATAGTGGGGATCCAGTAGTCTGTGCATACCATATCACTCAACTGTCACTGAATGCAAAGGACAGCCCTCATTTTACCCCTGAAAACTGCTCTGCCCTTCATCCATCCCTCATGGAAAACATGCTGTTCATACAGAGGCTATCCTGTAAATTAAGACTTTATTGCAGGGGTGCCATTTCAGATTTCAGTAGGGAGGGGAGCCAACAACTAGTGGAGGCCAGGTGCTAGTTAGACCCTAAGCAGCAAGCTCTGGAATGTCTGGAATGTTTCGAAAAGGTAAAACTTGTTTGTTGTGAATGGAATGTGATATGAAAATCAGGAAAAATTCAAATGTATAAGATTCCTCTGTCTATACCCTGGATCAGTGCATCAGATTTGGGCTTAAACCCACCCAGTTACTAACCAGTTTTTTTCCTGGCTGAACTTCTGAACCCCCCAAAACACTTTCTCCCAATTTCTCTCCCCAGCTCCATTCCATTCAGTACCTATCCCATATGGATCGTGAACCCACCCAAAGGCATAGAAATGTGAAAAACACATCAGTATTTCAGTCCTTCCTCCTTCCCCAATCCCCCAGTGAAAAAAAAAAAAAGTACTTTTACTTAGCCGGCCATAAATCTCCTTATGCATATTTAGTGCTACAAATGTGTTTCTCCATGACTGTTATGGCTCACTTACTTTCACTTTGTCATGCTGTACGGAGCATCAGTATGGCCATGCTCAGCACTCTTTGTGCTGAGTATGGCCCTGGAGGCATGCACAGTACCTAAATTTTTGTCACTGAAATGAGGGACATGGACACTCGCAATGAGGGATGATGAGGAACACTAACCCTTATAATGACTGACACATCCTGAAACATGGAGCTACCTCAGAACACAGTAGAAACCATTATATTTACTGGTACAGATATTAACACCTGAAAATGAGTTTCAACCATAAAGCGGGGGTGCCATTTAGGTAGGGCAGGGGTCACGAGCTCCTGACTTGACTGTGTCTGTATTATGTTGTCCATAATCTCCACCTATTAACGGCGTCACTGTCACACATGATGTGGAAGTGCTCTGAGCAAGCAAGAGTGTGCAAGTCATGAGAGCGCAACTCTGTCTTTACCTCCAGAGTAGACAGGCTACACATTACAGCTCAGAGGAGTTAGTGAGTACTGAGCTCTCAATAGCAGTGTTGCAGCAGCACATTTTTGTTACTCTTAGTGATTTTCTGTCTCCCTCGGTGTTTGACGGGGCAGGGGGTGAGCTAGAAGATAGCTCGATGAGTAGGCTACCTACCTACACTACAAGGCTTGGCTCACAATAAAAACAGCATGGGCCCCCTGCAGCAGCAAGCTGGGCCTACCAGCAATGGTGATGGTGGTGTTGGCGGCCTTCACAGGCCTTGATCAGCACAGTGTAACAACACCCACAGTGGCAGCCAAGCAAGAAGTGAGCAACACAGGTTGGGTGGGTTCGGTCGGTGAGGTGATTCAGTTGCAGACCATGGTCGGGATGATCAGTTCCAGCATCCAGCTTTTGGCAAGAGGACGGAGGAGGAGCAAGCTGAAAATTGGGCTGGTGGCACACTGGGCCAGGTCACAGATTCCGGTTGGATGTTTGGGTAAGTAAAAGTAAATCATTCACATTTCTGTGCTTTTGGCCAGCTTCACGACCCATATGAGACAGGTATTGAATGGAATGGAGTCACAGGCACATTATGACATAGGGCAAGGGAGAATGCAGGGGCGCGATCAATTGAAATGAATGGGGGCATTTTTTTACCACTATTTTATACATTATGATGGTGAGTTGGAGAGTAATGAAGGCCATGGCTTGACTAACAAGGGCCTTGTTAGTTGAACAGTGGTCTTCATTAATCTCCAGCTCACCATCATATTGTACAAAATAGTAATAAAAATTCACCTCATTCATTTCCAAGGGGTGCACCCCTTCACTCTGTCCCATGGGCATCTTCTCTTAAAAACTCCTGCCTCTGGGTCCCTAGTACTCAGGTAAGAGACTCTCGACTTATACCTATAATTGATGGGTTGTCTCTGTAAAGGTGTGGTCATGTCCATTACAGTGTGTGTGTGTGTGTGTGTGTGTGTGGTGGTGGTGGTGGGGCTGGCCATGTGGGTGGGTGGGTGCTGAATTATTGCTACTTTTGTCTTTGCTCCTTAAAGTCTGCTTGCTTGAAAGTATTCAAAACTATGGAGAGAAAATAGTAGGAGTACAGGCCAGACAGAAGTGATCAAATAGTTCTGTGGGTCAGTTTCTGTATGGAGGGTGGGAAGAACCACATGTGTTTCTGATGGTATGTGTGCTGCAGTTCAGCTTTGCAGCTAAGATGGCAAGACACAAAACTTAAAAATATGTCAGTGGCTATAAGCATGCCATATGCGTGCAGATGTGTGCAGATTTGTATTGAAGTACAAGCAAGAGATACGTATGCAGGCAGGATAGTGTAATGGTTAAGGGCATCGAACTGTAAGCCAAGGCACTGATCTGCAAACCTGGAGACCTGGGTTTGAATCTCATCAACTCTCACTTGTACACTGTGTGATCCTGAGCAAATCACTTAACTTTTCAGTTATAAGTGACCACTTGCGTATTGCACGCATGCCACATGCATGCAGTCGGTTCCAGTTTAACGAAAACCATGCTTGCAGCATGCATGACACATGGGTAGTTTTTATGTGTGCAGCATACAAAAAATTCATATAATTATTTCTGTAAGGGAGTGGTGGTTCCAGAGGACTGCAGGAGGGCAAATGTAGTCCCTCTTCACAAAAGTGGGAACAGGGAGGAGGTGGCAACTACAGACTAGTCACCTTGATGTCAATGGTGGGGAAATTAATGGAGTCACTGATAAAGGAAAGGATTGTGATATTTCTTGAATCCAGTGGCACATAGGCTCTGAGGCAGCATGGATTCTCAGTGGGATGGTCTTGTTAAACAAATCTGATAAATTTCTTTGACTGGGTGACCCAGGAGATAGATTAGGGAGGGGCAGTGGGTGTGGCCTACCTAGATTTTAGCAAGGCCTTTGACACTGTACCACATAGGAGGTTGGTAAATACATTGGGCAGCCTTGGAGTGGGCCTCAGGGTGGTAAGCTGGGTCAGAAACTGGTTGAGTGACAGAACACAGAGGGTGGTGGTTAATGAAATTCAATCTGAGGAGACGGGGTGAGAAGTGGGGTGCCACAGGGATCCGTGCTGGGCCAGTCCTCTTTAATGTCTTCATAAGTGACATTGCAGAGGGTCAGGAGGAGAAGGTATGCCTCTTTGCAGATGACACTAAGATCTGCAACAGGGTTGACACTTGGGGGGGGGGGTGAGAAAGGACCTAAACATGCATGAGGAGTGGTCAAGAGTGTGGCAGTTAAGATTCAATGCAAAGAAGTGTAAAATAATGTATTTGGGTTAAAGAAATCCAAGGGAGGAGTACAAGATGGGGTGAAAGGTACTGTTGGCCACCAGTCAAGAAAGGGACCTGGGGGTAATCATATATGATGACCTAAAGGTAACAAAACAATGTGAGAAGGCTGTGGGGAGAACCAGTGGGATGCTAGGGTGCATAGGGCAAGGTATCACCAGCAGAAAAAGGAGGTGGTTATGCCACTGTACAGATCACTAGTGAGACCTCACCTGGAGCACTGTGTCCAGTTCTGGAGGCCGCATCTCTGGAAGGATGTAGACAAAATAGAGGCAATCCAGAGAAGGGCAACAAAAATGGTGCAAGGGCTGACCAAAAGTCAAATGAGGAAAGACTAGGGGACCTCATTATGTATTCCCTGGAGAGGAGAGAGAGAGGAGGATATGACAGAGACATTCTGGATACTTGGAACCGCTTTCCTGCAGAGGTGGTGGGGACAAAAACAGTAAGGGAATTCAAGAATGCATGGAATAGACATATGACTACTCTCGCAACAGGGAAGAGAGGGTAAGCCACAGAACAACTAGGGTCTGCAGTATTGCATTAGGTAAGGCAAAGGGGCAGACTAGGTGGACCACACGGTCCCTATCTGCCATCACCTTCTATGTTTCTATGTTATGTTTCTAGCCATTTTTGTATTTTTATTTTACCAGGAATAGCATAATTCAGATTCAGTACCTTATTTCTAATGAGGTCCTGCTTCAACAAATTCTTCCAGTTTATTTATTTGGCATAGCCCAGCTAAGATACAGTTTTATGTTTCCTGTTGGGTTCTTACAACACCTGCCTGAACCCTGCTTTCACCTACCTGGGTGATAGAGTCCGACTAGCTGCAAGGAAGGTTAGTCACAAGGCTGGCAGATATTAATTGGGATTATAAATGTAACCTCTTCTCTGGTGCCATGGTCTAAAAGGAAGGGCTACTACCCCTGACATGTCTGTTTAGACCAGCTCAAACAAGGTTGAGGGGCCTGGGATTGGATTCTGATGGAATGAAGGGGGTTCTGTCCCAAAGGTTAGGTAAATAGTGAGGTGCCTCCACCCAGAGTAAAACATAAAGTGGGTCAGATGTTGTTTTAGTAGTACAACCCCCTGGGATGCTGTACCTCCCCTTACCATCAGTCCACACACATGGCATACCTGAAACCAAAAATTCCATATTCAATAACTTTGTAATTAGAGACTACAGCTAATAGTATGCTCACGAGTCAGATATTGTTCCAAAACAGCAAACACATTTATTTACATTGGGGAGGGCTATGACTGGGTAAATTGGAGTAGAATTAAAAACATTGGCATTTGTATTTTCTGTAAACGTCAATCACTTTGCAGGTAAAACATCTTCAGTGCTCACCTCCCACCAGCATTTCTCTTTAAATCAACACAGGTATTAGCCCACAGTCTATAACACATTACCCACTCCTAAACAGGTACCAGTATAACCCCTCAGAGTCCTAGCTGGGTACCCAGAATCTAGTTGCATGCCTGAATGATGCAGCTGGTCGGTCGGCATTGGTGCATTTTTAAATCAAACCACAAACCCACAACCTCAAAGGTCATGCATTGAGAAAATGGCATTTTACCTTGTACTTTAAACTTTTATGCTGTGGGGCATAAACTTGAAAACCAACTATGTACAGTTCCCCAGGGGCAAGACAAATCCCTGCATTTACTCACAGTTCTGCAGACAAACTGGTGGCATTGAATATGTAGCTCTGGGGTGGATGGAACATGCAGAAACCTGGATACTTGAAAAGCTTGGAAACGTGAAGCAGGAATCTTGCTGCTTGAAACACTGAGGCATGAAGCAGGGACCTTGCAGCTTGAAACACTGAGGCATGAAGCAGGTATCTTGCTGCTTGAAACACTGAGGCATGAAGCAGGCATCTTGCTGCTTGAAACACTGAGGCATGAAGCAGGCATCTTGCAGCTAGAAACACTGAGGCATGAAGCAGGCACCTTGCAGCTTGAAACACTGAGGCACGAAGCAGGCATCTTGCTGCTTGGAAAAACTGGCAGCTTGCTTGCAGCCTCTATCAGCTTGTTCCCTTCAGCCCACCAAGCAGGCCAAATGTAGAGGGGCAGAACAAAACCTTCCAGGCCGCCAAGCAACCCAGACCCAGGAGTGACCCGAAAGTCCGGCTCCTTTGCTAGATCAGAGTGCCTAGTACTTGGGCATGCACCCATGGCTCCATGGGCACATTGGCCTCACCTCATAGGGGTTGCTTTCCCTACCTGGCTCCAGATTGGAACTTGCAGTCTTGTTTTACCTGCACTGGAATCAGCAGCAATGCTTTCTTTAGGAGAAATGGCTGAGGCAAGAATTCAGTCTCACAGCTTTACAGCCAGTTTAGTCACTTCACTTTAGAAGAAATCTGTAGTGGTATCAGGTGACTGAAAATCAATTTTCAACCACCTACCAGCATGGCAGCTGTGGTCCATCACTTACAGTACACAGTTTCGGAACTCTCACTTGGCAGGTAGTCCCAATAAGATGTGGTACACACTTGCAAGGGCTCCTTTGAGGACTCTGACCTTGACAGTCTCTGGATAACTGAAGATGTTTTTCTTTCTCACCGTGCAGTTATTGACGAACCATAAAAAGAACTCACTGATCAGGAGCAGCATTAGATACATTTTCCATCGCACTGGAAATTTCGGACAGGCATCCTTTGGGCATTCAGCGGCCATGCAGGCACCCAAAAAGACCTCTTTACATTCTTAGACTTCACAGGCATCCAGGCAATTTCCTCTTCCTTCAGAAAACCCCAGCCAATGACCTTGATTTTGCTATAGATATTCTCAGACCTCACACGGATCCGGGCAATTTCCTCTTCCTTCAGGAAACCCCAGACGATTACCTTGATTCTGCTTCAGACACGACATCTTTGTGCTGGAAAATTTTCATTCCCTTCAGGTTGAAGATACTCAGGCATCCCCTGGGCTGTGAGTTGTGCAAACCCCAAGGCAGTCCTTTTCCTTTACTTGGAGAACATCAGAGAGAACTTCCTTTCTCTCTGACAACTGTCGGGTAACTTCCCTGCCTCAGACAATTAAATTCACTTTTTAGAACTGAAGCACCTTCCAGGCACTGGAACTAAAACTCCAAATGAAAACTCTTAGGCATCTTTTTCTGCTTTTCCCCCCACAGGATCAGGGAGCAAGGGGTAGGAGCCCCCCCCCTCAGGAGGGGCTCCAGCCAACAGGCCAAATTCAAACTCAACAATACCTGAATCAATTGTCACTCCTCACGAGCTTCAATGAAAACAAACACAGCTCCTGATTGGTTGAACAGAACAATGAACAAACCTGGCAGCTGCTGATTTGCTGATGTCAGCTGTCAGTCATGAAAAAAGCGGTTAATGGGTTTACTTGATGCCCTATTGGCTGGCTGTCTTGGTGGCAAAAGCTGGCACTACCTCCTTTCCCCAGAAGCCTTCACAGCAGCTGCTCAGGATCCTGGCTTCCTGGTTGGCTGTTTAGTGGTCACCAGACTGGCAAACATAGCCGCCAGTCAAACAGTTTAAGTAGTGTCCCACTTTTAAAAATTAAAATACTGGCAAACAGTAATTCTATACATTTATTTACCAGCATGCAACTGTAGCTGCTTCTGTGCCCATTCAAGCGACTGCAGTTTAAATCTCAATTAGGGCTTCATGTGCCCATCACTATCTCCGTAGCACTATCCCCCCCAGGGCACCAGCCAGCTAATTAATATTCATGAGCAGCCTCGGCTGCTCCTTAAAAGTTCCAGGCATCCATTTTAAAGTACTTGCACTTAAGAGTGCTCTTTAAACATTGAATTTATGATCCCCTAAGTGCCTACAGACCCCCTTTCAACTTATTTAAACTCAGGGTCCTGGGCACACACAGAACAGCTGGTTCAGAGCCACATAGAGTGGCTATTACTTTCAAGCACTGCAGCTCTCACATAGTGTGAGAGAGAGAGAGAGTGAGAGCAAGAGCCGACCACAGCAGCTTACATAGTGAACTGTGCAGCGATCGGCCCAACCCACTGCAGCATGCAGCTTTACTTTTATTCGCTTTGCCGGACCCCAAAGCATGGCAAAAAAAAGTAATGAGGCCAGCAGGAGCATTCAGGGGCCACCCAGGATCAGGGACATGGCACAATTGCTGGGAGGCATCAGAAAGGTAAGCCCCCAACTATGGGGGAAGGGTTACACTCCCCCATACATTAAATACTTGGTGTCCCCACCAAGCCCACACCATGGCATGGTACCAATAATGTTAACCATCACTAAGCATTTTCTAACTAAACATACAATTACAAGATACATAGGCTATCAGATACATTCTAGTCTAGACAAATGCAACTATCTACACCATAATTAAACAATCAAACAAAAACATTTCTGCTTTTTAAGCAGTGGTGACAATATTCCCCCACAAACCCTTGCCACTACTAGTGTCAGAGCAACACAATGGCACTCCTACTCCTTCTTGGCATCAGGGTTGAGACTCCTGGCTCTTTGACCAGCGATGAAGCAGCCTTGGACAAAATGGGCACAAATACTTTCTCAGGTACTCTGGCTATGTTCTACAGACTCTGAAGAGTTACCAAACTGCTCAGTGAGCAAACAGGCTCCATGCTGGACTTAACTGGAACAGGAGATCCCAGCGGTACCTCCAAGTTATGTAACCACTTCCCTGGTACCATGGTCTAGAAGGAAGGGCTACTACCCCTGCCTTGTCCAGTTGGACCAACTTAAACAATGTTGAGGGGCCTGGGATTGGATTCTGATGGAAAGAAGGGGGTTCTTTCCCAAAGGTTAGGTAAATAGCAGGATGCCTCCACCCAGAGTTAATTATAAAGTGGGACAGATGTTGTTTTAGTAGTACAACCCCCTGGGATGTGGTACCTACCCACCTCCCCTTACAGTCATCCCATACATATGGCATACATGAAACCAAAAATTCCATATTCAATAACTTTGTAATTAGAGATTCCAGTTAATAATATGCTCACAAGTCAGATATTGTTCCAAAACAGTAAACACATTTATTTACATGGGGAGGGCTACAACTGGGTAAATTGGAGTAGAATTAAAAACATTGGCATTTGCATTTTCTGTAAACATCAATCACTTTGCAGGTAAAACATTTTCAGTGCCCATCTCCCACCAGCATTTCACTTCAGATCAACACAGGTGTTAGCCCACTATTTATAACATATTACCCACTTCTAAACAGGTACCATTATAACCCCTATGAGTCCTAGCTGGGTACCCAGAATCTAGTTGCAGGCCTGAATGATGCAGCTGGTCGGCCGGCATTGGTGCACTTTTAAATCAGATCACAAACCCCCAACCCCAAAGGCCATGCAATTACGAAAATGGCATTTTACCTTGTATTTTAAACTTCTACGTCATGGGGCATAAACTTGAAAAGTAACTATGTACAGTTCCTCAGGGGCAGGCTGCATTTACTCATGGTTCTGCAGACAAACTCTGGTGGCATTGAATCTGTAGCTCTCGGGTGGGTGGAATAAGCAGAAACCTGAATACTTGAAAAGCTTGAAATGTGAAGCAGGCACCTTGCTGTTTGAAACACTGAGGCATGAAGCAGGCACCTTGCAGCTTGAAACACTGAGGCATGAAACAGGCACCTTGCTGCTTGAAACACTGAGGCATGAAGCAGGCACCTTGCAGCTTGAAACACTGAGGCATGAAGCAGGCATCTTGCTGCTTGAAACACTGAGGCATGAAGCAGACACCTTGCAGCTTGAAACACTGAGGCATGAAGCAGGCACCTTGCTGCTTGAAACACAGAGGCATGAAGCAGGCATCTTGGAGCTCGAAACACTGAGACATGAAGCAGGCACCTTACTGCTTGAAACACTGAGGCATGAAGCAGGCACCTTGCAGCTTGAAACACTGACGCATGAAGCAGGCACCTTGCAGCTTGAAACACTGAGGAATGAAGCAGGCATCTTGCTGCTTGCAACACTGAGGCATGTAGCAGACACCTTGCTGCTTGAAACACTGAGGCATGAAGCAGGCATCTTGCAGCTTGAAACACTGAGGCATGAAGCAGGAACCTTGCAGCTTGAAACACTGAGGCATGAAGCAGGCACCTTGCAGCTTGAAACACTGAGGCGTGAAGCAGGCATCTTGCAGCTTGAAACACTGAGGCATGTAGCCTAGGCACCTTGCAGCTTGAAACACTGAGGCATGAAGCAGGCATCTTGCTGCTTGAAACACTGAGGCATGAAGCAGGCATCTTGCTGCTTGAAACACTGAGGCATGAAGCAGGCATCTTGCAGCTTGAAACACTGAGGCATGAAGCAGGCATCTTGCTGCTTGAAACACTGAGGCATGAAGCAGGCACCTTGCAGCTTGAAACACTGAGGCATGAAGCAGGCATCTTGCTGCTTGAAACACTGTGGAATGAAGCAGGCATTTTGCAGCTTGAAACACTGAGGCATGAAGCAGGCATCTTGCTGCTTGAAACACTGAGGCATGAAGCTGGCATCTTGCTGCTTGAAACACTGAGACATGCAGCAGGCACCTTGCTGCTTGAAACACTGAGGCATGAAGCAGGCTTCTTGCAGCTTGAAACACTGAGGCATGAAGCAGGCACCTTGCTGCTTGAAACACTGAGGCATGAAGCAGGCATCTTGCAGCTTGAAACACTGAGGCATGAAGCTGGCATCTTGCTGCTTGAAACACTGAGGAATGAAGCAGGCATCTTGAAGCTTGAAACACTGAGACATGAAGCTGGCATCTTGCTGCTTGAAACACTGAGGCATGAAGCAAGCATCTTGCTACTTGAAACACTGAGGCAAGAAGCAGACACATTGCTGCTTGAAACACTGAGGCATGAAGCAGACACCTTGCAGCTTGAAACGCTGAGGCATGAGGCAGGCACCTTGCTGATTGAAACACTGAGACATGAAGCAGGCATCGTGCTGATTGAAACATTGAGGCATGAAGCTGGCACCTTGCAGTTTGAAACATTGAGGCATGAGGCAGGCACCTTGCAGCTTGAAACACTGAGGCATGAAGCAGGCATCTTGCTGCTTGAAACATTGAGGCATGAAGCAGGCACCTTGCAGCTTGAAACATTGAGGCATGAAGCAGGCACCTTGCAGCTTGAAACACTGAGGCATGAAGCAGGCATCTTGCTGCTTGAAACACTGAGGCATGAAGCAGGCATCTTGCTGATTGAAACACTGAGGCATGAAGCAGGCATCTTGCTGCTTGAAACACTGAGGCATGAAGCAGGCATCTTGCTGCTTGAAACACTGAGGCATGAAGCTGGCACCTTGCAGCTTGAAACACTGAGGCATGAAGCAGGCACCTTGCAGCTTGAAACACTGAGGCATGAAGCTGGCACCTTGCTGCTTGAAACACTGAGGCGTGAAGCAGGCATCTTGCTGCTTGAAACACTGAGGCATGAAGCAGGCATCTTGCTGCTTGAAACACTGAGGCATGAAGCAGGCATCTTGCTGCTTGAAACACTGAGGCATGAAGCAGGCACCATGG
This sequence comes from Neoceratodus forsteri, assembly GCA_016271365.2. NCBI lineage: Eukaryota > Metazoa > Chordata > Ceratodontiformes > Ceratodontidae > Neoceratodus > Neoceratodus forsteri. The sequence continues at coordinate 600,494,009 of CM057456.1, read as the reverse complement.
AGCTTGAAACACTGAGGCATGAAGCAGGCACCTTGCTGCTTGAAACACTGAGGCATGAAGCAGGCATCTTGCTGCTTGAAACACTGAGGCATGAAGCAGGCACCTTGCAGCTTGAAACACTGAGGCATGAAGCAGGCATCATGCTGCTTGAAACACTGAGGCATGAAGCAGGCATCTTGCTGCTTGAAACACTGAGGCATGAAGCTGGCACCTTGCTGCATGAAACACTGAGGCATGAGACAGGCATCTTGCTGCTTGAAACACTGAGGTATGAAGCAGATACCATGGAGCTTTAAACACTGAGGCATGAAACAGGCATCTTGCTGCTTGAAACACTGAGGTATGAAGCAGGCACCTTGCAGCTTGAAACACTGAGGCATGAAGCAGGCACCTTGCTGCTTGAAACACTGATGCATGAAGCAGGCATCTTGCAGCTTGAAACACTGAGGCATGAAGCAGACATCTTGCAACTTGAAACACTGAGGCATGAAGCAGGCATCTTGCTGCTTGAAACATAGAGGCATGAAGCAAGCATCTTGCAGCTTGAAACACTGAGGCATGAAGCAGGGATCTTGCTGCATGAAACACTGAGGCATGAAGTAGGCATCTTGCTGCTTGAAACACTGAGGCACAAAGCAGGCACCTTGCTGCTTGAAACACTGAGGCATGAAGCAGGCACCTTGCAGCTTGAAACACTGAGGCATGAAGCAGGTATCTTGCTGCTTGAAACTATGAGGCATGAAGCAGGCATCTTGCTGCTTGATACACTGAGGCGTGAAGCTGGCACCTTGGAGCTTGAAACACTGAGGCATGAAGCAGGCATCTTGCTGCTTGATACACTGAGGCATGAAGCTGGCACCTTGGAGCTTGAAACACTGAGGCATGAAGCTGGCACCTTGCAGCTTGAAACACTGAGGCATGAAGCAGGCACCTTGCATCTTGAAACACTGAGGCATGAAGCAGGCACCTTGCATCTTGAAACACTGAGGCATGCAGCAGGCATCTTGCAGCTTGAAACACTGAGGCATGAAGCAGGCATCTTGCTGCTTTAAACACTGAGGCATGAAGCAGGCATCTTGCAGCTTGAAACACTGAGGAGTCAGAAGCAGGCATCCTGCAGCTTGAAACACTGAGACATGAAGCAGGCATCTTGCTTGAAACACTGAGGCATGAAGCAGGCATCTTGCTGCTTGAAACACTGAGGCATGAAGCTGGCACCTTGCTGCTTGAAACACTGAGGCATGAAGCTGGCTTCTTGCAGCTTGAAACACTGAGGCATGAAGCGGGCACCTTGCTGCTTGAAACACTGAGGCATGAAGCAGGCATCTTGCAGCTTGAAACACTGAGGCATGAAGCTGGCACCATGGAGCTTTCAAACACTGAGGCATGCAGCAGGCATCTTGCAGCTTGAAACACTGAGGCATGAAACAGGCATCTTGCTGCTTGAAACACTGAGGCATGAAGCAGGCATCTTGCAGCTTGAAACACTGAGGCATGAAGCAGGCATCTTGCAGCTTGAAACACTGAGGCATGAAGCAGGCATCTTGCTGCTTGAAACACTGAGGCATGAAGCAGGCATCTTGCTGCTTGAAACACTGAGGCATGAAGCTGGCACCTTGCTGCTTGAAACACTGAGGCATGAAGCAGGCATCTTGCAGCTTGAAACACTGAGGCATGAAGCTGGCATCTTGCTGCTTGAAACACTGAGGCATGAAGCAGGCATCTTGCAGCTTGAAACACTGAGGCATGAAGCTGGCACCATGGAGCTTGAAACACTGAGGCATGAAGCAGGCATCTTGCTGCTTGAAACACTGAGGCATGAAGCAAGCATCTTGCTACTTGAAACACTGGGAAAGCAGACACATTGTTGCTTGAAACACTGAGGCATGAAGCAGACACCTTGCAGCTTGAACGCTGAGGCATGAGGCAGGCACCTTGCTGATTGAAACACTGAGACATGAAGCAGGCATCGTGTGCTGATTGAAACATTGAGGCATGAAGCTGGCATCTTGCAGTTTGAAACATTGAGGCATGAAGCAGGCACCTTGCCAGCTTGAAACACTGAGGCATGAAGCAGGCATCTTGCTGCTTGAAACATTGAGGCATGAAGCAGGCACCTTGCAGCTTGAAACACTGAGGCATGAAGCAGGCACCTTGCAGCTTGAAACACTGAGGCATGAAGCAGGCATCTTGCTGCTTGAAACACTGAGGCATGAAGCAGGCATCTTGCTGATTGAAACACTGAGGCATGAAGCAGGCATCTTGCTGCTTGAAACACTGAGGCATGAAGCAGGCATCTTGCTGCTTGAAACACTGAGGCATGAAGCGGGAACCTTGCAGCTTGAAACACTGAGGCATGAAGCAGGCATCTTGCAGCTTGAAACACTGAGGCATGAAGCTGGCACCTTGCTGCTTGAAACACTGAGGCGTGAAGCAGGTATCTTGCTGCTTGAAACACTGAGGCATGAAACAGGCATCTTGCTGCTTGAAACACTGAGGCATGAAGCAGGCATCTTGCAGCTTGAAACACTGAGGCATGAAGCAGGCATCTTGCAGCTTGAAACACTGAGACATGAAGCAGGCATCTTGCTGCTTGAAACACTGAGGCATGAAGCAGGCATCTTGCTGCTTGAAACACTGAGGTATGAAGCTGGTACCTTGCTGCTTGAAACACTGAGGCATGAAGCAGGCATCTTGCAGCTTGAAACACTGAGGCATGAAGCTGGCATCTTGCTGCTTGAAACACTGAGGCATGAAGCAGGCATCTTGCAGCTTGAAACACTGAGGCATGAAGCTGGCACCATGGAGCTTTAAACACTGAGGCATGCAGCAGGCATCTTGCAGCTTGAAACACTGAGGCATGAAACAGGCATCTTGCTGCTTTAAACACTGAGGCATGAAGCAGGCATCTTGCAGCTTGAAACACTGAGGCATGAAGCAGGCATCTTGCAGCTTGAAACACTGAGGCATGAAGCAGGCATCTTGCTGCTTGAAACACTGAGGCATGAAGCAGGCATCTTGCTGCTTGAAACACTGAGGCATGAAGCTGGCACCTTGCTGCTTGAAACACTGAGGCATGAAGCAGGCATCTTGCAGCTTGAAACACTGAGGCATGAGGCTGGCATCTTGCTGCTTGAAACACTGAGGAATGAAGCAGGCATCTTGAAGCTTGAAACACTGAGGCATGAAGCTGGCACCATGGAGCTTTAAACACTGAGGCATGAAGCAGGCATCTTGCTGCTTGAAACACTGAGGCATGAAGCAAGCATCTTGCTACTTGAAACACTGAGGCAAGAAGCAGACACATTGTTGCTTGAAACACTGAGGCATGAAGCAGACACCTTGCAGCTTGAAACGCTGAGGCATGAGGCAGGCACCTTGCTGATTGAAACACTGAGACATGAAGCAGGCATCGTGCTGATTGAAACATTGAGGCATGAAGCTGGCACCTTGCAGTTTGAAACACTGAGGCATGAAGCAGGCACCTGCAGCTTGAAACACTGAGGCATGAAGCAGGCATCTTGCTGCTTGAAACACTGAGGCATGAAGCAGGCACCATGCAGCTTGAAACACTGAGGCATGAAGCAGGACCTTGCAGCTTGAAACACTGAGGCATGAAGCAGGCATCTTGCTGCTTGAAACACTGAGGCATGAAGCAGGCATCTTGCTGCTTGAAACACTGAGGCATGAAGCAGGCATCTTGCTGCTTGAAACACTGAGGCATGAAGCAGGCATCTTGCTGATTGAAACATTGAGGCATGAAGCGGGAACTTTGCAGCTTGAAACATTGAGGCATGAAGCAGGCACCTTGCAGCTTGAAACACTGAGGCATGAAGCTGGCACCTTGCTGCTTGAAACACTGAGGCGTGAAGCAGGCATCTTGCTGCTTGAAACACTGAGGCATGAAGCGGGCATCTTGCTGCTTGAAACACTGAGGCATGAAGCAGGCATCTTGCTGCTTGAAACACTGAGGCATGAAGCAGGCACCATGGAGCTTGAAACACTGAGGCATGAAGCAGGCACCTTGCTGCTTGAAACACTGAGGCATGAAGCAGGCATCTTGCTGCTTGAAACACTGAGGCATGAAGCAGGCACCTTGCAGCTTGAAACACTGAGGCATGAAGCAGGCATCTTGCTGCTTGAAACACTGAGGCATGAAGCAGGCATCTTGCTGCTTGAAACACTGAGGCATGAAGCTGGCACCTTGCTGCTTGAAACACTGAGGCATGAAGCAGGCATCTTGCTGCTTGAAACACTGAGGCATGAAGCAGATACCGGAGCTTTAAACACTGAGGCATGAAGCAGGCATCTTGCTGCTTGAAACACTGAGGCATGAAGCAGGCACCTTGCAGCTTGAAACACTGAGGCATGAAGCAGGCACCTTGCTGCTTGAAACACTGAGGCATGAAGCAGGCATCTTGCAGCTTGAAACACTGAGGCATGAAGCAGACATCTTGCTGCTTGAAACACTGAGGCATGAAGCAGGCATCTTGCTGCTTGAAACATATAGAGGCATGAAGCAAGCATCTTAAGCTTGAAACACTGAGGCATGAAGCAGGGATCTTGCTGCATGAAACACTGAGGCATGAAGTAGGCATCTTGCTGCTTGAAACACTGAGGCACAAAGCGCACCTTGCTGCTTGAAACACTGAGGCATGAAGCAGGCACCTTGCAGCTTGAAACACTGAGGCATGAAGCAGGTATCTTGCTGCTTGAAACAATGAGGCATGAAGCAGGCATCTTGCTGCTTGATACACTGAGGCGTAAAGCTGGCACCTTGGAGCTTGAAACACTGAGGCATGAAGCAGGCATCTTGCTGCTTGATACACTGAGGCGTGAAGCTGGCACCTTGGAGCTTGAAACACTGAGACATGAAACTGGCACCTTGCAGCTTGAAACACTGAGGCATGAAGCAGGCACCTTGCATCTTGAAACACTGAGGCATGAAGCAGGCACCTTGCATCTTGAAACACTGAGGCATGCAGCAGGCATCTTGCAGCTTGAAACACTGAGGCATGAAACAGGCATCTTGCTGCTTGAAACACTGAGGCATGAAGCAGGCATCTTGCAGCTTGAAACACTGAGGCATGAAGCAGGCATCTTGCAGCTTGAAACACTGAGGCATGAAGCAGGCATCTTGCTGCTTGAAACACTGAGGCATGAAGCAGGCATCTTGCTGCTTGAAACACTGAGGCGTGAAGCTGGCATCTTGGAGCTTGAAACACTGAGGCATGAAGCTGGCACCTTGCAGCTTGAAACACTGAGGCATGAAGCAGGCACCTTGCAGCTTGAAACACTGAGGCATGAAGCAGGCATCTTGCTGCTTGAAACACTGAGGCATGAAGCAGGCATCTTGCAGCTTGAAACACTGAGGCATGAAGCAGGCATCTTGCAGCTTGAAACACTGAGGCATGAAGCAGGCATCTTGCAGCTTGAAACACTGAAGCATTAAGCAGGCACCTAGCAGCTTGAAACACTGAGGCATGCAGCAGGCTTCTTGCAGCTTGAAACACTGAGGCATGAAACAGGCATCTTGCTGCTTTAAACACTGAGGCATGAAGTAGGCATCTTGCAGCTTGAACCACTGAGGCATGAAGCAGGCATCTTGCAGCTTGAAACACTGAGACATGAAGCAGGCATCTTGCTGCTTTAAACACTGAGGCATGAAGCAAGCATCTTGCAGCTTGAAACACTGAGGCATGAAGCAAGCATCTTGCAGCTTGAAACACTGAGGCATGAAGCAAGCATCTTGCTGCTTGAAACACTGAGGCACGAAGCAGAAATCTTGCTGCTTGAAACACTGAGGTATGAAGCAGGCATCTAGCTGCTTGAAACACTGAGGTATGAAGCAGGCATCTTGCAGCTTGAAACACTGAGGCATGAAGCAGGCATCTTGCAGCTTGAAACACTGAGGCATGAAGCAGGCATCTTGCTGCTTGAAACACTGAGGCATGAAGCAGGCATCTTGCTGCTTGAAACACTGAGGCATGAAGCATGCACCTTGCTGCTTGAAACACTGAGGCATGAAGCAGGCATCTTGCTGCTTGAAACACTGAGGCATGAAGCAGACACCTTGCTGCTTGAAACACTGAGGCATGAAGCTGGCACCTTGCAGCTTGAAACACTGAGGCATGAAGCAGGCACCTTGCAGCTTGAAACACTGAGGCATGAAGCTGGCACCTGCAGCTTGAAACACTGAGGCATGAAACAGGCACCTTGCAGCTTGAAACACAGGCATGCAGCAGGCATCTTGCAGCTTGAAACACTGAGGCATGAAGCAGGCACCTTGCTGCTTGAAACACTGAGGCATGAAGCAGGCATCTTGCTGCTTTAAACACTGAGGCATGAAGCAGGCATCTTGCAGCTTGAAACACTGAGGCATGCAGCAGGCATCTTGCAGCTTGAGACACTGAGGCATGAAGCAGGCATCTTGCTGCTTGAAACACTGAGGCATGTAACAGGCATCTTGCTGCTTGAAACACTGAGACATGAAGCAGGCACCTTGCTGCTTGAAACACTGAGACATGAAGCAGGCATCGTGCTGATTGAAACATTGAGGCATGAAGCTGGCACCTTGCAGTTTGAAACATTGAGGCATGAGGCAGGCACCTTGCAGCTTGAAACACTGAGGCATGAAGCAGGCATCTTGCTGCTTGAAACATTGAGGCACGAAGCAGGCACCTTGCAGCTTGAAACATTGAGGCATGAAGCAGGCACCTTGCTGCTTGAAACACTGAGGCATGAAGCAGGCATCTTGCTGCTTGAAACACTGAGGCATGAAGCAGGCATCTTGCTGCTTGAAACACTGAGGCATGAAGCAGGCATCTTGCTGCTTGAAACACTGAGGCATGAAGCAGGCATCTTGCTGATTGAAACATTGAGGCATGAAGCTGGAACTTTGCAGCTTGAAACATTGAGGCATGAGGCAGGCACCTTGCAGCTTGAAACACTGAGGCATGAAGCTGGCACCTTGCTGCTTGAAACGACAGGCGTGAAGCAGGTATCTTGCTGCTTGAAACACTGAGGCATGGCGGGGCATCTGCTGCTTGAAACACTGAGGCATGAAGCAAGCATCTGCTGCTTGAAACACTGGAGGCATGAAGCAGGCACCATGGAGCTTGAAACACTGAGGCATGAAGCAGGCACCTTGCTGCTTGAAACACTGAGGCATGAAGCAGGCATCTTGCTGCTTGAAACACTGAGGCATGAAGCAGGCACCTTGCAGCTTGAAACACTGAGGCATGAAGCAGGCATCTTGCTGCTTGAAACACTGAGGCATGAAGCAGGCATCTTGCTGCTTGAAACACTGAGGTATGAAGCTGGCACCTTGCTGCTTGAAACACTGAGGCATGAGACAGGCATCTTGCTGCTTGAAACACTGAGGTATGAAGCAGATACCATGGAGCTTTAAACACTGAGGCATGAAACAGGCATCTTGCTGCTTGAAACACTGAGGTATGAAGCAGGCACCTTGCAGCTTGAAACACTGACGCATGAAGCAGGCACCTTGCTGCTTGAAACACTGATGCATGAAGCAGGCATCTTGCAGCTAGAAACACTGAGGCATGAAGCAGACATCTTGCAACTTGAAACACTGAGGCATGAAGCAGGCATCTTGCTGCTTGAAACACTGAGGCATGAAGCAAGCATCTTGCAGCTTGAAACACTGAGGCATGAAGCAGGGATCTTGCTGCATGAAACACTGAGGCATGAAGTAGGCATCTTGCTGCTTGAAACACTGAGGCACAAAGCAGGCACCTTGCTGCTTGAAACACTGAGGCATGAAGCAGGCACCTTGCAGCTTGAAACACTGAGGCATGAAGCAGGTATCTTGCTGCTTGAAACAATGAGGCATGAAGCAGGCATCTTGCTGCTTGATACACTGAGGCGTGAAGCTGGCACCTTGGAGCTTGAAACACTGAGGCATAAAGCAGGCATCTTGCTGCTTGATACACTGAGGCGTGAAGCTGGCACCTTGGAGCTTGAAACACTGAGACATGAAGCTGGCACCTTGCAGCTTGAAACACTGACGCATGAAGCAGGCACCTTGCATCTTGAAACACTGAGGCATGAAGCAGGCACCTTGCATCTTGAAACACTGAGGCATGCAGCAGGCATCTTGCAGCTTGAAACACTGAGGCATGAAACAGGCATCTTGCTGCTTTAAACACTGAGGCATGAAGCAGGCATCTTGCAGCTTGAAACACTGAGGCATGAAGCAGGCATCTTGCAGCTTGAAACACTGAGGCATGAAGCAGGCATCTTGCTGCTTGAAACACTGAGGCATGAAGCAGGCATCTTGCTGCTTGAAACACTGAGGCGTGAAGCTGGCACCTTGGAGCTTGAAACACTGAGGCGTGAAGCTGGCACCTTGCAGCTTGAAACACTGAGGCATGAAGCAGGCACCTTGCAGCTTGAAACACTGAGGCATGAAGCAGGCATCTTGCTGCTTGAAACACTGAGGCATGAAGCAGGCATCTTGCAGCTTGAAACACTGAGGCATGAAGCAGGCATCTTGCAGCTTGAAACACTGAGGCATGAAGCAGGCATCTTGCAGCTTGAAACACTGAGGCATGAAGCAGGCACCTTGCAGCTTGAAACACTGAGGCATGAAGCAGGCTTCTTGCAGCTTGAAACACTGAGGCATGAAGCAGGCATCTTGCTGCTTGAAACACTGAGGCATGAAGTAGGCATCTTGCAGCTTGAAACACTGAGGCATGAAGCAGGCATCTTGCAGCTTGAAACACTGAGACATGAAGCAGGCATCTTGCTGCTTTAAACACTGAGGCATGAAGCAAGCATCTTGCAGCTTGAAACACTGAGGCATGAAGCAAGCATCTTGCAGCTTGAAACACTGAGGCATGAAGCAAGCATCTTGCTGCTTGAAACACTGAGGCACGAAGCAGAAATCTTGCTGCTTGAAACACTGAGGTATGAAGCAGGCATCTAGCTGCTTGAAACACTGAGGTATGAATCAGGCATCTTGCAGCTTGAAACACTGAGGCATGAAGCAGGCATCTTGCAGCTTGAAACACTGAGGCATGAAGCAGGCATCTTGCTGCTTGAAACACTGAGGCATGAAGCAGGCATCTTGCTGCTTGAAACACTGAGGCATGAAGCAGGCATCTTGCTGCTTGAAACACTGAGGCATGAAGCAGGCACCTTGCTGCTTGAAACACTGAGGCATGAAGCAGGCATCTTGCTGCTTGAAACACTGAGGCATGAAGCAGACACCTTGCTGCTTGAAACACTGAGGCATGAAGCTGGCACCTTGCAGCTTGAAACACTGAGGCATGAAGCAGGCACCTTGCAGCTTGAAACACTGAGGTGTGAAGCTGGCACCTTGCAGCTTGAAACACTGAGGCATGAAACAGGCACCTTGCAGCTTGAAACACAGGCATGCAGCAGGCATCTTGCAGCTTGAAACACTAAGTCCTGAAACAGGCATCTTGCTGCTTGAAACACTGAGGCATGAAGCAGGCACCTTGCTGCTTGAAACACTGAGGCATGAAGCAGGCATCTTGCTGCTTGAAACACTGAGGCATGAAGCAGGCATCTTGCAGCTTGAAACACTGAGGCATGAAGCAGGCATCTTGCAGCTTGAAACACTGAGGCATGAAGCAGGCATCTTGCTGCTTGAAACACTGAGGCATGTAGCAGGCATCTTGCTGCTTGAAACACTGAGGCATGAAGCAGGCATCTTGCTGCTTGAAACACTGAGGCATGAAGCAGGCACCTTGCAACTTGAAACACTGAGACATGAAGCAGGCATCTTGCTGCTTGAAACACTGAGGCATGAAGCAGACATCTTGCAACTTGAAACACTGAGACATGAAGAAGGCATCTTGCTGCTTGAAACATAGAGGCATGAAGCAAGCATCTTGCAGCTTGAAACACTGAGGCATGAAGCAGGGATCTTGCTGCATGAAACACTGAGGCATGAAGTAGGCATCTTGCTGCTTGAAACACTGAGGCATGAAGCAGGCATCTTGCTGCTTGAAACACTGAGGCATGAAGCAGGCATCTTGCAGCTTGAAACACTGAGGCATGAAGCAGGCACCTTGCAGCTTGAAACACTGAGGCATGAAGCAGACATCTTGCAGCTTGAAACACTGAGGCATGAAGCAGGCACCTTGCAGCTTGAAACACTGAGGCATGAAGCAGGCACCTTGCAGCTTGAAACACTGAGGCATGAAGCAGACATCTTGCAGCTTGAAACACTGAGGCATGGAGATCACGTGATGGCTCAGTAGCACTAGCAGCATCACGGACATGCCTCTGACCTGAACACCAGCTTTCACTGGAGAAACTTTACTTAGTCTGCAGTCTTTTCTCCATAAACATCTACACAGGCTTCGGATTGTCCTCTAGACACAGCGGAGGCAAAGTGTTTGGAGAACAAGCAAAAATTTCGTCTGAGTACAATCGGGGCCTAGACATCATGGAGGCAGAAATGCACCAGGCTCTCCCAGCTCATACTCCCCCACAGACGCCAGAAAAGGGGCCAAAGAGACCAAAGGGACTCTCCGGAACCTCTGCCAAATCCATAATACCTTCAGCAAGTATACAAGCCAGTACCCCTCTTTCAGAGAAAGAAATTATGGAGGAATTACAACCATGTAGGCTTGCCTTGCAAGAACTAACCTCTGAGCTCAAATCTCTTCGTGGCGACTTTGCGGAAACCAATAGAGCCATCTCCGATACCAAAGTTCTAGTCTCATCTTTGGAGGGCCGGAAGCGCACCATGGATACTGAATTAACTACTCTGAGGCAAAGGCTACATAAAACAGAGTCCAAACTTGAAGATCTGGAAGGCCGTGGCAGAAGGAATAATATTTTAATATTCGGCCTTCCAGAAGAAGCTGAGGGTGCTACACCAATTTCCTTTCTACAAAAAATGTTGACCAAAATAGCAGGGCCCTCTCCTAATAATACCACATATGTTATTGAGAGGGCCCGTCGCTCTTTACGACCAAAACCAGAAGCTGGTAAACCACCTCGCCCTCTTATCTTAAAATTCTTGAATTACCTAGACAAAACTCACGTTTTGGGTCAGATCAGGGGGACGAAACAAGTTCTATGGGAAGATCATCAGCTTTGGTTTACCCAGGATCTCCCTACCACTATTAGGCAACGGCGTGCTGAATATCATCCCCTGGTGACGAAATTGATTGCAGCTTGGATAAGGTACAGAGTCCAGTACCCCTCTCGTTTTGCAGTCCTAATATCCGGCTCATGGCATAATTATGAAATGGCACAGCAAGCTCTCCCAGCACTACAATCTCTGCTCCCTGACTTGTTTTCTGTTCACCGAGGTCTTTTTATTGCATTAGTTTCTGTCATCTTGTAAAAGCGATTGCACGAATGTGCACAGGTAGACTACATGGAGGTTGGCAGTTCCGAGTTGCGACCACAGGAGGGCAGTAAAGCTCCACAGATACAAATTTTCTTCTAACTAATGGATTACATAGAAACATAGAATTTGATGGCAGATAAGGACTGCTTGGCCCACCCAGTCTGCCCATTTCCCTACCTAATGGATAAGCTGCAGATCCTAGTTAACCAGCAGCCTACTTCTTTCTACCCCCACCCCCTAGAATTGCCTTATGGCTGTCCCATGCATGCTTGAATTCAACCACTGTTTTTGACTCTAACCTTCTCCGGAAGGCCATTCCATGCATCCACAACCCTCTGTGAAAAATACTTCCTTTTCGCTACCTCTGAGCCACCCCCCATCTTCAAATTGTGCCCCTTGTTCTTGCACACCTCTTTTTGAAAGATACTACCCTCTTGGACTTTGTTGATTCCCTTGAGGTACTTGAAAGTTTCTATCATGTCCCCCCTCTCCTTCCTTTCCTCGAGGCTATACATATTAAGCTCCTTTCGTCTCTCTTCATATGTCTTCTGGTGCAGACCCTGCACCATTTTAGTTGCCCTCCTCTGGACAGCTTCCATCTTGTCTATGTCCTTGCGGAGATTGAGTCTCCAGAACTGCACACAGTACTTCAGATGGCGTCTCACCAGCTGTCTGTACAGAGGGATAACAACTTCCTGTTTTCTACTGGTGATGCCGCTCCCTATGCATCCCCGTATCCCCCCAGCCCTCCTTAATGCCCTCTCACATTGCTTGCCCACCTTTAAGACTACCCCCAGGTCCTTTTCCATTTTTGTTGTTGTTAGTATCTCACCCCCCATTGTGTACTCTTCCCCTGGGTTTTTGTTTCCCAGTTGCATTACCTTGCTCTTCTTAGCATTAATTCTAAGCTGCCATACATTTGACCATTCCTCTAACCTTGCCAAGTCCCTTCTCCTCCTTTCCACCCCACCTTGTGCATCAACTCTGTTGCAGATCTTTGTGTCATCTGCAAAGAGACATACTTTTCTTTCCAGTCCCTCTGCAATGTCACTTACAAAGACATTGAAGAGGATCGTTCCTAATACTGAACCCTGCGGCACCCCACTAGTAACCCCCCTTTCTTCATCGTGGACTCCATTTACTATTACTCTCTGTGTCCTATTCTCCAGCCAATTCTTTGCCCAGGCTATCATCTTGGGACCCACTCCCAGGCTGGCTAACTTGTATATTAATCTTTTGTGTGGGACTGAGTCAAATGCCTTGCTAAAGTCTAGGTAGGCCATGTCCACAGCCCCTCCCTGATCTACTACCTTGGTCACCCAGTCAAAGAAATCTATTAGATTCGTCTGGCATGACCTTCCCGCTGTGAATCCATGCTGCCTTGGGTCCTGTGCCCCTCTGGCCTCTAGGTACTCGACAATTCTTTCCTTCAGAAGTGATTCCATCATTTTCCCTATCACTGAGGTTAAACTAACAGGTCTGTAGTTTCCTTCTTCTGCCCTGCTCCCACTTTTGTGAAGGGGAATCACATCTGCCCTCCTCCAGTCCTCAGGTACCACCCCATCCTCCCATGATTTGTTAAAGAGGGTAGTCAGTGGTGTCACTAGTTCTACCCTTAGTTCTTTTAGAATTCTGGGATGAATCCCATCAGGCCCCATTGCTTTGTCCACCTTCAGTTTTAAGAGTTCTTTCAGAACCCTTTCTTCTGTAAATGGGCTGGTATCAACTTCTGTATCCAGAATGTTTCTGTTGTTTGTTTTAGGTACCTCCCCCTCTTCTTTTGTAAATACTGAGCAAAAATATTTGTTTAGTATCTCTGCCTTTTCAAAGTCACCCTCTGCCCACCCCCCTCCCCTTTATTAAGCCTCACTATCCCTCCCTTGGTCTTCCTTGGCTCCCTGATGTACCTAAAAAAAGTTTTATCCCCCTTTTTAACTGAGTTGGCTATCTTTTCCTCAGTTTGGGCCTTTGCTGTTCTGACTGCCTTCCCAGCTTCCTTTGCTTTAACTGATACAATTCTCTGTCCTGCTCCTTCTGTGATTCCTTGTGTACTTTCTGAATGATTTCTTTTTCTCTTGAACCTTCACTGCCACCTCCTTTGAGAACCATAGTGGTTTCTTACATCATTTTGTTTTGTTTATTTGTTTCACACAAAGGCTTGTTACCTCTGTGATGGCAGTTTTTATTATTCCCCATTGTTCTTCCACCCCTCCTTCCTGCCCATTTGCTAGTGCATTCCTTAGGCACTCACCCATTTTGGCAAAGTCAACCCTCCTGAAGTCCAGTACTTTTGCCTTTGTATAGCTTGACTCTATTGCTGTGTTTATTGTGAACCATACTGTTCGATGGTCGCTAGTTCTGTGGTCCTCTGTCCATCTCCATTTGAGAGGACCAGGTCTAAGATTGCTCCCTCTTGAGTGGGTTCCAATACTAGTTGTCTAAGGCATGTCCCCTGTAGGGCATCTAGAATAACCCCACTCTTAGAAGTGGCTGCTGCAACTGCACTCCAGTTAACATCTGGCATATTCAGTTCACCCATCAGCAATATCTTCCCTTTATCTGCCATTCTGAGTATGCTTTCTATCATTTCCTTGTCCATGTCCTCCCCCTGAGAGGGTGGTCTGTATACAACCCCTGTGCGGATTGTGGTGCCATTTCCTGCCTCCAAATTGACCCACAGTGCTTCTTCTTCTCCCTGTTTACCCTTTTGTTCTGTTGCTTTGATTCCTTCTCTTATGTAGAGAGCTACTCCTCCTCCTCTTTTACCCTCCCTGTCCCTCCTGTAGATAGTGTATCCTGGTATGTTTATGTCCCAGTGATGGTTCTGTGTGTACCATGTTTCTATGACTGCCATGATATCCAGATGTTCCTCCTCCATCAAGGCCACTAATTCAGAAAGCTTGTTACCCAGACTACGGGCATTGGTACTCATTGCTCTCCATTTTTTGATGGCTTTACCTTCTGTAGCAGCATCCCCCGCTGACCTTTCTACCTTGGTCTTTTTCTCATTTAGTACCCTGTTTTGTAGGGGAGGCTGGGATTTTCCTGCTGCTTATCAGTACCTCCCCTTGACTAGTTTAAAAAGCTTGCCAATGAAGCATTTAAACCCGATTGCTCAAAAGACTTGTTCCTCCTGGACAGATTCAGACCATCCTGCCAGTATAGGCTGGTGTCCCTCCAGGTGGAACCCCAGTCCCCAATGAAGCCAAACCCTGTGCTCCACACCATTTTTCAACCATTCGTTAAACTGCATGGTGCAAAGTACCTCGCCTCACCCATGCCACTGACAGGCAGTACCTCTGGGGAAGGATACTGTATGTGCTACTTGTCTTAAGCCCTCCCCAGCTCTACAAAGTCCTTTTGCACTGCTCTGATCTCATGATGAGCCAAGTCATTTGTCCCTAGGTGGACAATGATGTCCAACTCAGACTCGATGCGCGACTGTTCTCATTGATCCTAAGAATCGCTTCCTGTCCCTCCAATCCATGGCGCAGGCAGGCACCTTACTTCAGTTTCCTTCTCCCCCTAGTTCTATCCCCCTAATAATTGAGTCCCCCACCAGGAGCTGCTTCCTTTCTCTGTGGTGCCCTCTGCCTCCTTCCTGAGGGCCTCCCTTGTGACAGTTGTCTGCACCCTCCTTAGTCTCCTCTGTGGGTGCATTCATAGGGGAACTATGCTCCCCCAGAATGGTGTATGGATTGTGGAGTGGAACAGCTGACTGAGTGTGCCTCTGTTCCACCACCCTTACCCTCCCTGAGCCCACTGTGGTCCAACTGCTGTGCTTTCTTCGCAACCTCTGAGGTAGTGGTGGTGGCTCTGGTGCTCCCTGGATGGGGGAAGTTCCCTTGCTACTGTCCAGTGCAACCTGAAGATGGGCAACTTCCTCCCTCAGGGAAGATAGTTGTCTGCAAACGGGGCAGCATCTCAGCCTCCAGAAAGACTCCCGGAAGACTGCTGCCCCACAGCCATTACATTGCACTACTCCCCACATAACTGTCTACCTTGTTTAGGTTTTTTTTTTGTGTGTGTGTGATTGGTTTGTTATATAGAAATATATGTATTTATATAATGTGTATGCTTATATTGTCAGTGCAGTGTGCTAGAGAGGATATGACAGTGATATGCACCTTGCCCTCTTGAGGAAATGATGTCAGAACCCCAGGTATAAAGGAACTATTTCCAGGGGTGGGTGGGGTGAGGGTGGGAAGGATTTGGGCCTAAACTGTGCCCTCATGAAACAATCAGCTAAAAGCTCTGACCTACCTCTGCGATGAGTGCCTTCCTATCAGCAAGATATCCTACATGACAGTTGGACAGAGAAAATACCCTGCTAATCAAACAGAAAAATCCAAACATCCAAGTCAGACACAGGTAAACCTCCCCAGCCCCAAAACAGCCTGGTGACTTGTGCTCTGAAAGCAGTCAGCCCCAAAACATGTCAGCTGTGCAGAAGGGCAGACACAGAAAACCGTATTCAGCCCCTGTGGGTTTAAACTCTTCCTGCACTGAAAATCTTAACAATTGTAACAAAAGTAAAGCAAGCTCCACCTCCCTCTGTTGATTGAAAGACTGCCTTTTCTGATAATTCTAAGTTCCTTATTTCACCCTTCAGTTAGAAGTATCCTCCACCTGAAGAATATTAACTTTCCTAAGGAATCTGCTTCAAACCAAAGACAATTGTAAATTGTAATGTTCACCTCCCTCTGTTGTGAGCACAACTCGCTTTCTTGCAAATCTTAAGTCCAGTGTTGCAGCTTCCGGCCAGAGGTAGCTTCACCTGGAGATTGCAAGTACTCTTTCTAGCCAAAATGTGTTTTCCTGGACCTATTTTTAATTTCCTAGTCTATGGGGATAATTTTTTGTTTACTACCCTGGACATTTGAAAGTCTTTTAAATCATTTTAATTTAATTCTTTTTATTAATGCTAAAAAATAACAGGTCCTGCAAGATGTTTAAAAGTTATCTCAATTGATATTGCTGAGAGAAAAATTCATTCTCTTCTATGTTCTTTTTCTTTTTTTTAGTTGGATTATCAAGCTGGCTGTTCAGGGGTGGGGGCGGGTTAGTGGTAGCGGGCAGGGCAACAGGGTGTTATGTGTTTTAAGAGGAGATGTGGGAGTTTCCGCAGCTGTTTGCGGTGTTATCCTTTGACAGTATTAATCTTCATGTTTAAATCTAACTGACAGATAAGTTTAGCTAATCAAGCATTTTGTTGGTCTAAAATTGACGTTTTTCTTTACACTGCAGTTAACAGGGAAAGGAATATAATGGGGATGGGGAAGGGTGTGGGAGGGTCAATTTTCCATTCATACTTCTGTTTTGAGGGTTAGTATGTTCTTGTTATGGGGTTTAAGATTAAGATTTATAAGATTTGGTTGTATTAAGTTCTCCCCCAGAGCTTCAGCAAGGGCTTGCTTCATGATCTCACTTTGGATATGTATCCTCTCCCTTACGCTAACTGGGGATATCGAGGCTAATCCTGGTCCTCCTCAGGTACCCAACCTAACACAGCCTTCCCCGTTGCTTTACCTCCCAAAATCCAACGGTCTTACCTTGGCTCACATAAACACTAGGAGCCTTCTAGCCAACCTTCCCGACCTACAGGTTTGGGTGAGTGTGAACTGCCCGGACATCTTAGCTATCACTGAAACATGGCTAAAGCCCACAGTTACTAACTCCCAGTGCTCCTTTCTTGGCTACAGTATGCTCCAGGTGGACCACACCGGGGCAAAAAGAGGTGTTTGCATGGTGCTCTACTACAAATCGCACCTAAACATCACCCTCATACAGGACCCCCCTCTGCCTAATTGCGAGGTACTCCATTCCCTCCTTCTGCTTGGTGGAGTTAAGAAACTCCAGACCTTCTGTATATATGTTTCTCCCAAAAATTCCAAACAGGGTCCCTTGGAATTCATGGATAACTTGTTATCAGTAACAGGCAAAAACGACATTATCTGCCTTGGGGATTTCAACCACGACTGGTCAGAGAATAACTCAGCCCACCTATCCTCCATCATTAGCAAGGCAAACCTATCTCAGCTCATCCAGGAACCCACCAGGGTCTCTCGGGGGGGGAGTGCCTGCACCACCCTGCTCGACTGGATCATCACAAATAGGAAGGAATACATCACCACTGCAGGTGTGCTCCCTGACACCATAAGTGCTCACTATCCAGTTTACTGTATCTGGGACACCTCCACCCCCTCTTTTACCTCTAAAGTTGTTTCCTTCCCTAACCTATCCCACCTAAGCGCTAATGCTTTCACAACTGATCTAGGCTTTGTTGACTGGTCTCTTCTCTACTTAACTGAGGACATAAACTATGCAACTGACTATTTTAACTCCGTCCTTCTTTCTCTGCAAAACCTACACATCCCCGTCACCACACGCAGGGCGGCAGGGACGGTGACCAAGTGGCTCACATGCCCCCTGCTTCAACTGCTGAAACACAGGGACAAACTTTGGTCTGCGTGGAAGGTCTCTCATCTACGCACTGACTTTGAAGCCTATAGAGCTTTGCGGAACAACTACAAAAAAGAAATACGCCTGGCTAAAAGTACCTACTATAGGAACCTCCTAAAGTCCTCTTCCGACAACCCTCAAATGTACTGGGCCCAAATCAGGGAAATTCTTGGCAATAACAAGCCTCAGACACCAACGGACATGAATATACAGGGCGTTCACTGTAACAACCCGGTCACCATTGCCAATGCTTTTAATTCTCTCTTTTCCTCTCTACGGCTGAGAAGCACCAGCTGGGACCCCAGCTGATCAGCCTTCTCATCAATGACCCCCACTCCACCCACCTTTGCGCTGGCTCCGACCATGTACCATGAAGTACGTAAACTTCTCAATACCCTACCAGCCCGCGGGGGCCTGGGCCCCTATGGCATCCATCCTGGTATACTCAGGCAGTTTGCACCCTGGCTGGCCAAGCCAGTCACCAGGCTTTTCAATCTTTCTATCAGTACCTCTGCTGTCCCATCTGCCTGGAAAACGGCCAGAACTATCCCAGTTCTCAAAAAGGGCGATGTCAAACTTATGACCAGCTATCGACCAATTTCTCTCTTCCCCACTCTCAGTAAGCTTCTTGAGAAAGTAGACCATCGTCAGCTCTCAGAACACCTCGCCAAGTTCAGTCTTCAGACCCCCTGCCAACATGGCTTTAGGCATGGACACAGTACCACCACAGCTCTGACCCAACTCACCAGCGATATAAAAAGCAATATGGATAATGGCCTACTCACTGGTGCCGTTTTCATTGACCTGTCCAAAGCTTTAGACATGGTTCATCACCCACTCATGCTGTTGAAGCTCCAATCCATTGGTGCCTCTGACCCCACTCTATCATGGTTCCTTAGCTACCTGGACAATCACACTCAGGCTGTAGCTTTCCACAAGGCTCTATCCTTCCCCAAAAGGATCACCCATGGTGCTCCACAGGGGTCCACTCTTGGTCCTCTACTTTTCTCCCTTTTCCTAAATGACATTCCCAACCCTTCCTGTCACAGCTGCACTGTCATGTATGCCGACGACCTGGTTCTCTACTCAGCATCTAAATCAATGGAGAACATCAACCTCACTCTCTCAAATGACTTTCAGGTCCTTCAACAATGGCTCTTGAACAGCCATCAATATCTTAACCTGGACAAAACACGGGCCATGCTATTTGGTTCTTCAAAAAAACTACCCTCCACGGCCCCTAAGCTTCTGGTTCACTGCCGGGATGGTTCCTCTATCACCAACATGTCCTCCTTCAAATACCTGGGGGTCACACTAGATCCCTCCCTTGACTTTTCTGTACATGTCAACACGGTTTGTCATGCTGTTAACGCAAAAATTGGTGGTGCCTACCGAGGGCGCCACTCCCTCACACCATCTGCCAGATTATCTGTAGCAAGGGGGGTGCTTCTCCCTCAGCTCCAATATGCACTACCTCTTCTTTACTCTGCCAACTCCAGTGTGCTCAGCAAATGGGACACTTCCTATAATAATATCTGTAGATTCACCTTAACTGCCCCCCGCCTTACTCATCACCGCCTCCTCTACTCCGGGTTAAACTGGCTGTCACCCAAGGATATCTGGGCCTACTACCTGGGATGCTTTATTGACTCCCTAACTAGACCTCCTAGACCAGACTCCCTGGCCTACTTGCTGACCCCCACTTCCCAAATCCGTACACTCAGGTCCTCCTCTGTCCCTTTGCTCTCAAGTAGACCTTGTGCCACAAAAATGGGAGAATAGGCTTTCTCTTACTTTGCCCCTAAGTTCTGGAACTCACTCCCCCTACAGGTTAAAAATTCGACCTCCCACCGGGTCTTTAAAAACTCTCTGTTTTCTCACCTACACACCCTTGGTCATTGCCGATGCTCACTTCGCACTTGACACTGACCTGTGGCCGGACCTACTCCCATTTCTTGTGACATTAATGCTTTTAATGTGTTTGTATCCTGGTGTACCAATCTTGTTGTTCTTATCCACTGTGTATGCTGTTAAATTATTGCTTGCTACCTTATGTTTTCTTTGAATGTAAGATGTACTACTGTAAAATGTGTACCTTTGTCCTGTGCTCTCCCGGGTCATGCCTGAAAATAGGCAGGATTGTTGCCTAACGCACTTACCCGGTTACCAAAAGCTAATAAATAAATAAATAAATAAGTTAGAGGCTTTCGGGGGCTGGGGAGAGGGGTGTAGTGTTCTAATACTAGGGAAGTCTGACACTATGAAGGAGTGGGTTAAGGTTAATTTAAATAGGTGGTACTGGTTGTCTTATTATAAATCTTATGGTGCTTTTTTTCATTGTAATATTTTATATGACAGGGGTTAGATACTGTTCCTGGAATATAAAAGGGGCTCAAACTCCAGCCAAGCGGACTAAAGTCTTGCTTCATCTTAAAAATTTACAAACTGATGTAGCCTTTCTACAAGAGATGCATCTCTTGACCACTCATATTAATTATTTCCGTAGACTCTGGGTTGGTCAGGTGTTTGGGTCTGGTATAAATACAAGGAAAAGAGGGGTTGCCATTCTAATATCCCGTAGAATTCCATTTCAGCTTATACAAGAAATTGCAGATCCTGAGGGTAGATTTATCATTGTGAGGGGTCTCTTAAGTCACTCTGAAGTTATTTTAGGTTCCAGTTATGGACCCAACACTGATGACCCAGTTTTATTTGTGTCTCTTATGGCTACACTTGCTCCCTGGACTAAACTTCCAATTCTTCTGGGTGGGGATTGGAATCAGGTCCTTTCTAATAAATTAGACAGATCTAGTCAGAGTAGGTGAACTCTATCACCTGGACAAAAAACTATCAATGAATTAATGCATTTTCTTGGTCTCACTGATCCCTGGAGACTTAAATACCCTGACAATAGAGAATACTCATTTCATTCCCTTCCCCATCACACTTTTTCCCATATTGACTTTTTTCTTTTGACTTTAGATCATCTTCCAGGGGGTTCACTAGTATACTATTCCTCTAAGGTCATCTCAGATCATCATATTGCTCATCTCCAGTTAAATATCTTACCAAATATACATAGAGATAGAATTTGGAAATGTAATAATCAAATTTTGAATTCGGAGGAGCATGTCCAACTTCTGCGAAACTTTATTAATAATTATATGGAATTCAATGCCGCATCCTTGCCTAAAAAAGATTTCCTATGGAGTTCACTGAAATGTGCATTAAGAGGGGAAATAATTTGCTTAATGACCAAATGTGAAAAACAGAAGACTGCAGCTCTCTCATCTATATTGGCTCAGATAACAAACTTAGAGGAACATCTTTCCCCGTCTTCTTCTATAGAGGACTGGGAAAGGGTTGAATCTTTCCGTGCCCAGTATAACTGTTTAATAGCCAAAAAAGCAGAATTTTTTATGCTTCGTTCAAAAATTTCTTATTTTTATCAAGGGGAAAAGGCTGGGAAACTCCTGGCTCTCCGGCTTCATACTCACATGGCCGACAGAATAGTCTCCTCTATTTACTCACCTTCGGGTGAGTTACTTATTCTCCTTTAGACATTGTGAAGGTTTTCCGTGATTATTACCAACAATTATATTCGGCCCCTACACTTCCACAGATTTCAACACAGCTAGATTCGTTTGTTCAAGATATTAGTCTTTCTGTGTTATCCGATCTTCAAATAGACAGGTTAAAAGCTCCTATCACTTTAACAGAAGTCTGTGAAGCTTTAAATTCACTGACAGTAGATAAATCTCCCAGACCTGATGGATTTACAACCAATTTTTATAAAACATTTAAAGATACTCTAGCACCCATTCTCCTGGATACTTTCCACTATATATTCAAGAAGAGAATATCGGATACGTCTCTGACTCTTGACCATTGTGGTGCTCCCCAAACCCAATAGAGATCCCCTACAGATTACTAATTATAGTCCTATTTTTCTTATAAATGTGGATCTTAAAATTCTTGCAAAAATTCTCTCCTCTAGACTAAGCCAGGTTTGGGACAATCTTACTAGTTTGGAACAGGTTGGGTTTATCAAGAATAGATTATCCTTGGATCATCTTAGGAAAATAGCTTACCTTTCTTCTGTGTCCAGGGATTCCGATATACCAGCAGCTTTGGTCTCCCTGGATGCAGAAAAAGCTTTTGATAGGGTGTCATGGGACTATCTTTTTATGCTTCTGCCCAAATTCCGTATTCTCTCGGAATTTATCCAGTGGGTTAAAATTCTTTACTCATCTCCATCAGCTCAAATTCAATGCAAAGGCATTCTTTCTACTTCCTTTTCTTTATCTCAAGGAACTTGTCAAGGTTGCCCCCTCTCCCCTTATCTTTTTAATCTCTACTTAGAACCTCTTATTAGGAAAATTAAAATTTCTTCACTTGTTTCGAGCATATCAATAGGTAATTCGGAATATAAACTTTCTGCATATGCAGATGACTTACTTTTACATATTTCTAACCCTAATCAATCCCTCCCTGCTGTATTTCAACGTATCTCTCAATTTAAATCATTTTCAAATTACAAACTAAATATCTCAAAAATGAAATTTCTTCCTCTTAATAAATATACTGTCAAAGCTGACGTGGCTCATTTGGGGATACAATGGAACTCGGATAAAATGAAATATTTAGGGGTTTATCTTCATCCCTCACCACAAATCATGAAAAAACTTAATTTAGATGCTCTTGTAGATACCATGACAGAAGATTTTAAGCGCTGGTCAAAACTACCATTAACTCTATGGGGCTGTATGAGTATAATCAAAATGAATGTTCTACCGCATTTACTATATCCTTTACAAATGTTCATCTGGGCCCTTCCACTCTCATGGTTTACACACCTACATGGTATTCTTAGTAAGTTTATATGACAAGGTAAAAAAGTTAGACGGAATTATCATAAGCTTACCAGACTGAAAACAGATGGAGGTCTTCAGGCACCAAATTTCTACATATATTATTTAGCAATTCATTTGGCTAGAATCCAGTATTGGTTACAGCCGTTATATAATATTCAGGAGATTGGTTATTCCCCTCCTTGGGTCAAGATTGAACAAGATCTCTGTGCAGCTTATCATATGGATCCCAAGGCTCTTCCCTTTATCTCAAAAAAAAAAAAATCTTCCTAAGTCTTTGCATGACACTCCTTTAAATTAATTTATTCAAGTACAGCATCAACTAAATGCACTTCTCAAAATGGTTGTTTATAGAGATATAGCACAACCCCTGTTCCAAAACCCAAATTTATTAATTTCAGGCAGAACAGTCAAAGCTCATCTCTTTTGGCCACAGATAGGTATAGAACGAGTGGACCAGATAGTTCAGGAACAAAAATTGCTTCCCTTTAAAGAAGGCCGTTCTCTTTTCAACTGGCAAAATGCCTTTATTTTTAAATATCTCCAGTTATCACATATGTTGATGCAACATTTTGGATCAAGGATATGGACCAGTTCTTTCACATCTACTTTGGTTGGATATTTTGAATCCATTCCTACCTCCCATTTGATGTCTTATTCATATACAATTCTTCTATCAGTGATGGCCACCTTAGAGGGCCAGAGATTCTATTGGTGGGATAATACACTTCCATCATCTACTATTGCTAGAGACTGGCCTTCTATCTGGACTCACCTATACAAATATATTAAATGGGACAGAGATAGATATATGCAGTTTTGCATTAATCATAACCTATACTATACCCCTTCTAAACTACATCAAATGGGTATTCTAAGATCCAATCAATGTTCTAGATGTCATCAAGCCCCTGCGGCTCTAAATCATATGTTATGGTCATGTGAAAAAAATGTTCCCTTCTGGCATAGCATCCAAAATAGGCTGGATCCATTGCTTACCCTGACAGATAGCTTTAGCCCAGAAATATGCATTCTAGGTGACTTTAAAGAACTAATGGGGAGTAATCAGAGAGTCCATGTGGCACTAATTTCAGCATGTGCCAAGAAAGTAATATTGAGACATTGGTTGGATTCAACCACTCCCAGTTTTATAGAATGGTTCAGAGAAATCATGTTTGCTCTACAAGTTGAGTTCACCATTGCGAGAATTTCAAGAGGTATGGGTAAATATAAACAAAGATGGGAACCGCTTTACACTCTTATTTCAATTAGTTAGACTTTGGCTAACTATGCCTGAAGAACTGGTATAATTTTTTTGTGTTTGTAAGAGCTCCAGTAATCCCTTCCCTTTTTTTCTTTTATATTATTTTTTAGTTTCTACTGTTATTGTGTAGCAACTAGTACCATATTAACCAGTGGTAGACTGGGGTGGGAAGGGATGGGGGGAGGGTGGGTATTGGTAAAGCAAACAACATTATTTCATTAATATTTTCAAATACATAATTTATGTTATTGATTGTTTATGAAATATAATCTTTGAATTCATATGTTACTTATTTTTTCATGTATTATCTGGATTTATGGTACATATGTTGTTTGTTGTAAATCAATAAAGTATACTAAATGAAAAAAAGAAACACTGAGGCATGAAGCAGGCATCTTGCAGCTTGTAAAAACTGACATCTTGTAGCTTGCTTGCAGTCTCTAGCAGCTTGATCTCTTCAGGCCACCGAGCAGGCCAGATATAGAGGCACACAGCAAAACCTTCCAGGCCACCCAAGGAACCCAGACCCATGAGTGACCCCACGGCCCGACTCCTTCAATGGATCAGAGTACATAGAACTCAGTCATGCACCCATGGCTCCTTGGGACCCAGTCAGCCTCACACGATAGGGGTTGACAGTTTCCCTACCTGGCTTCAGATTGCAGCTTGCAGTCTTGTTGTTTCACCTGCACTGAAGTCATCAGCAATGCTTTCTTTAGGACAAATGCCTGAGGCAAGAATTCACAGTCGCTCATAGCTTTACAGTCAATTTAGTCATTTCACTTTAGAAGAAACCTGTATTCACATCAGGTGACTGAAAAGTTATTTTCAGCCACCTACAAGCATGGTAGCTCTAGCCTGTTGCTTACAGCATAGTCTCTGAATTCTCACTGGGCAGGCAGTCCCAGTGGGACATGGTACAAACTCTCAAGCACTCCTTTGAGGACCCTGACCTTAGCAAACAGTCTCTGGATAACAGAAGACGCTTTTCTTTCTCACCATGCAGGTGTTGATGAACCATAAGAACAACTCACACTGATCAGGTGCAGCATCAGATTCACTTTCCATCACACTGGAAATTTTGGACAGGTTTCCTTTGGGCTTTCAGCAGCCGTGCAGGCACCCAAAAAGACCTTTTTACATTCTTAGACCTCACAGGCATCTGGTTAATTTCCTCTTCCTTCAGGAAACCCCAGCCAATGACCTTGATTCTGTTTCAGACACATCTTTGTGCTGGAAAACATTTCTTCCCTTCACTGGAAGACATGCAGGCACTCCCTGGGCTGTGGGTTGTGCAAACCCCAAGGCAGTTCTTTTCCTTTACTTGGAGAAAATCAGAGAGAACTTCCTTTCTCTTTGACAACTGTCAAGCAACTTCCCTGCCTCAGACAATTAAATTCACCTCTTAGAACTGGAACACCTTCCAGGCATTGGAACTCAAGACTCCAACTGAAAACTCTTAGGCATCTTTTCCCTCTTTGTCCCCCACAGGATCAGGGAGAAAGGGGCAGAAGCCACCTCCCTCAGGAATGGCTCCAGCCAGCAGGTTGAATTCAAACTCAAACTCAACAACTGAATCAATTGTCTCCCCTCATGAGCTTCAAGGAAAACAAACACAGCTCCTGATTGGTTGACCGGAACAATGAGAGGAACCTGGCAGCTGCTGATTTGCTGATGCCAGCTGTCAGTCAGGGAAAAGGCAGTTAATGGGCTTACTCAATGCCCTATTGGCTGGCTGTCTTGGTGGCAAAAGCTGACTCCACCTCCTTTCCCCAGAAGCCTTCACAGCAGCTCCTCAAAATCCTGGTTTCCTGGCCGACTGTTTAGCGGTCACCAGGCTGGCAAGCATGGCCACCAATCAAACAGTTTAAGTAGTGTCCCACTTTTAACATTAAGATGCTGGCAAACAGTAAAGCTATGGCTAAGGCCAACTGAAGTAAGATAGCAGTCGCACTGGGCTGCTGTCCATAAGGGCTGTATGTGGAGCCAATTTTCTATGCTTTTACAGCTCCTCTTGCTGTCCCTTTTTATCCTCAGGAGTCATAAGTTTTCTGTGACCATCTGTGACCATTTTTGTCCAGAGTTACTTTAAACATAGGTTTTTTTTTTTGGTTTTTTTTGTGTGCCTGGTCCTATGCCAGAGGCTCAACCCTGCTCCACCCAACATCACCCCGTGCCCAGGCTTACCTTCCCCCAGGGTGGGGCAGCTGGGCAGGCACTCCTGCCAACAGACACTGAGTAGGCGAGACCCGGCTTACCTCCTCCCTCAGGGCTGCATGAGCGGGACCCTTGATGGACACTGGTGGGCAGCGGGAATGGCAGCAGAGCTGGTGTCATGTGTGGGGGCTAGCATTTTTCTTAGTATGAGGATCCCTGGGGGTGGGGACATGCAGTGAAGACCAGCATCCACCCTGCCCCCCTAACATGTGGCACCAGCTGTGGTGGTACACCCAGCCTCCACCAGAGGTCCACAATGTACCAGACACTCAATCCCACTCCCCCCAGAGAAGGAGATAGTCTCTGGGATGCTCAATCTTTCCCCTCCTGGTAGGCCTTCTGACTCCTAAGTCCGTTCCCGAATGCAGGATGTTGGTGCTACAAGCGGACACCTTGCTGCTGCGCCAGTGGGCTGGCTCGTCTGGAGTTACTTTAAACATTGTTTTAATAGTGGGTAGGTAGGGTGAAGACTTATCAGTTAGGGTCGGGTAGTGAGGCAGAAATGGGAGGTAGAGTTTTTTATTTCATAAAGTCGAGCAGTGATTATCTTTTGTGCCGTAGTAAAGTGCAAAGGAGTTTGAATCCTGAGAGTTGGGCATTTCTATAAATCTCACCTAATTGGTGTCATCTGAGGCTACTGAAGTAATAGGAAAGGGAACATTGTTTAACCAGGAGTAGCACAATAAGTCGAAGCTTGTTTCCAGATGCGACCTGGGAGCACAAGGAAGTTAAGTGACTTCCCCAGGATCACACAGTATGCACCTGGGTGGCTGAGGGATTCAAACCCAGGTCTCCAGATCTGCAGCTTAGAGCCTTAACCCACTGCACTATACTGCCTCCTTAAATAATAGTAATAGTTGGAGCATCACCATTGTCACCTGGAGTACTGGCCGAGAAATCAAAATCACCAGGAGCTGTCGGCTGGAAACACGCTAGCTATTGAGGAATGGAAAGACTGCAGTAGCTGAGGAGGAACTTCAGAGGTGTGTGTCGTCCGTTTGAGGGAGAGTGCTTCGGGGTAACTGGGAGGTGCAGTAGTGGGAGTGCTGCTTCCCTCCTGGGTCGACCTAAGCCTCTTTTTTTTCAGCAGCGATGGCTAGAACACCTGGCTGTTTGTGGAATCATGGTTGATTTCATCCACCAGAGTACATCAAGGGAACGCTTGAATCCTGTGTTGGAGAAGAAGTGCTAAAGGTGTGTCCTGGTTACTGTGTGAGGACTCTTTTGAGGTAGTCTGAATGGGTGGCATTCATTATTCCATTCTGTCCAGAGAATAACCGTACTCTTCTTCCTCTGCGACGCAGGCTAGAGCACCAAGCTGATTCCTGCCAGCCTCTGCTGAATCCACTCTGTAACTGTACTGATCTGTCTTTAGGATTCCAGACTGTATGTTGCATCTTTAATTTATTGGTGAGAGCAGTGAATTGTTCCACGTTGCATGGTCTGGGGAATGAATTTGAGGAGTAAAAACTAACTTGACTACCCTGGTAACTGTGCTTATTGCTTAATGCTGGTGAGAAAGGCATTAGAGAACTAATATGGAGAAACTTTGACTGGCCCAAGTTTCAAAATCTTTCTCGTTCCTTGTGGTGCTTTACTCTCTAGCAGTTGGAAGAATGCTGGCTGTGTAAGCTGAGTGGTATTATGAGCACTGCTTTACTCATCAGTTTTTCCTTGAAACACTATTCACTGTTAAGTTTTGGTGAAACTAAGGAGCCCGCTTCTGCTGGGACAACACTTTACAGGATTAATTTATCAATAGACTTTTAATTGGATTGCTGGTCATTTTTAGCTCCATTTGGAGCAGATTATCTTATCACGGTACATTCTTTGAACACATGTTTTTACATCTGACTTTAACACTGCGGTGGTTATACTTTATAGAGTATTGGTGGGTGGTGTAGTGTGGGTAGGGATAAAGGGTTTAGTTGTTGTATGATTGCAGTGTGTATGTGATTAAGAATTGTGTTTGTATTTTAGAGTGTAAGGTGAATGTTTGATTAGTTAGGGTTTTTCTTTTCTTTTTCTTTCTTTTACCCCTTTCTTTCTTTTTGTAGTAATAAATTTAAGTGGTTTTACTGTAGTCTAAGTGTGGGAAGTGAGAAATGTGTTTAGGTCTCAGGCCCCCTCGTACCATCTATGCTGCGTCCCTGCTGCATGTCCTCCACCCCTTTGTTGATGTCCCTCTCCCGGCGGGTGCAGTGAGACAGTGCCAGGAGGTGGGGATTGATAGGGGGCATGTGGCGGGGTACTGCTAGCACAGTGGGGGTGAGCAGTATCGGGGTGCAACAGAATAGGAGGTGCCCTGGAATTAGGTGGAGCTTCCAAAGGGGCTCTGTATGTTTGGTTCCAGTCCCCAGGGCTCCCACCAGACTGTGTGGGCAGGTAGCTAGAGGGCTGGCAGTATCTGCTAGTCCCCTTTAGTCAGTGCTCTGCAATGCCAGGTTGAAGAGGAACAAGAACACTGTCATGGCAGACTAGATTTCTTCAGTCAATGTGGCTTGCATTACTGAGACCTGGTTGGGGGATAACACTGGGCCAGTTCTGGAGGTGTCAGTACCCTCTGGGTACTCAGTAGTGCACTACCTGAGGAGGGAATGCAGGGGCAGGGAAGTGGCCATCTGTTTTAGATCCAGCTTGAGCTTCCTTGTGCACCCAGTGACTTCTACCATGTCGTTTGTATGTGTGACAGTGCATGGGGGTCAAGGTGCAGGCTGTAGGATTCTCCACATTTATCGTCCTCTGGGATGGGGGAGACTTCCTGCAGGAGGTAACAGACTTCGTCGCCAAGACCCCCAGGTGGTTAATCCTGAGGTTCTTCAATGCCTGGATCAATGACAAATCTTCGCTATTCGGTTACAAACTCCTCCAGATGATATCTCTGGGCCTGACACAGGTAATTACCTCTGCGACCCATCAACACGGCCACACCTTGGACCTGGTATTCTCACTGGGGCTTGTGTCACTGACATCAAGATTGATCAGGTCATTTGGTCCGATCAGTTCTTGTTTGGGAGCCCCCTGAGAGTTCCCCCTGTTGAGATGATCTGCTACCACCCATTAAGGGACTGTTCCCAGACGAACTTTTTGGCAGTTGTGGATTTTTCTGGCATGAGTACTGCCTATGTGAGTGAGTGGCATGAGTGAGATGGTGACAGCCTACAATGGGGCTGTTACCATGGCACTTGATGCCATCCCACTGGTCCATATACAACCTGGGTCTTCTCACTTGAGACCTCTGTGGTTTGATGGGGGTCTCAAGAAGATAAAGATCAAGGGTTGGAAGTTGGAGCATTGCTGTTGGAGGATCCAGTCAATGGAGGACAGACTGGCCCTGAGAAGTCACTATAATGGTTATCAGTGGGCAATCACCTGTGAGAAGGCAGAATTCCTGTCCAGGGAGATTGCCACTGGGAAGAATAGACCAGTTCATCTATTTCAGACTTTGGACAGGCTGTTATGTCCAGTCTATCTACAGCCGAAAAAAGCATTTGCGATAACTTTGAGTGATGAGTTTGCTCTATTCTTCTCGGACGTGGTGTCCTCCATTTGGGCAGGGATCGCCCCAGTGGGGCAAAATCTGTCCCGCAGTGGTTGGTCTAGTTCGAGCAGAGACATTCTGATTGTATGGGGGGAGTTTCAGATGGTTGAGGTGGCTGAGATTGTTGAGGTGATTTGGAAGCTGCAGCCCACATACTGTAAACTGGACACTGGCCCGACTCATCTCCTAGTGAGATGGGCCAAGATCATTGGTTCAGTGTTCACTGGGATAGTCTGGTGCTTTCTCTCAGAGGGTTTATTTTCCCGGCGTCTTGAAGGAGGTGCTGGTGAGGTCCCTTCTGAAGAAACCCTGGCTTGATCAGGACATCCTGGTGAATTATAGACATATCTCCAACCTCCCATTTGTAGGGAAGGTTGTGGAGAAAGTAGTGGCTCTGCAGCTGGAGGCACACCTCTCAGCTATTGACATCTATGAGCCATTCCAATCTGGTTTCAGAGTTAGGCATAGCACTGAAACGGCATTAGTTCAGGTGCAAAGTGAACTCCTCAGGACGAGGGATAGAGAAGAACGGTCAGTTCTCATTCTTCTCGATCTGGCCTCAGTATTTGATGCCATGGACTATATTGTATTGTTGGATCACCTTGGAGAGTACTGAGGACTCACTGGAACAGTCATCAAATGGTTTGAGTCCTATCTCTCCGACAGGAGGCAAAGAGTGGTGATGGGGAATTTCTCCTCCTCCTCGAAGCCCCTGTCGTGTTAAGTGCCCCAAGGTTTTTTCTTCTTTCTTCAAGTAGGAGTTTCCTGTGGCAGAGCCCTCCCACAGCACTCCTGTCAGTTTCATGAGGAGGAGATAAAAAGCCCCCGAGCTACTCCTCCTCAGACCTTTAGCCCACCCTACTCGACACCTGATTGGTGCATTTAGTTACCAAAGCCTCTGGTGGTCATTCAGGGGAGAGCTCAAGCTCCCCTAGACATGGGAATGACTCAAGTTGGCTCCTCCCCTCCTCCCTACTGTGGTTGTGCCCCCTTTTGAAGCCCCTCATTGCCCCCTTCTTGAGGTAACAAAATTACACTACGGTATGGGTAGATAGGGCTGGTGATTGTCCAGCAACCCCACCTCAGACTTTTTCAAGATAATGGATTGCTTAGTTGTCGGAAGCCACTGAAACTAGGCCCCCCCCCTTCATTTTCCTTTACTATCTGGCTGATCCTGCTTCCTGTTGCTGACATCAGGATTTCCTAATGACGTCCACAACAGCCAGCATGCTTCAAAACAACATGGCCTGACTGATGCTACCTGGAGGACTGTGCCTTCCTTCCAGGTAGCCACATTATCTTTAAATATATACTATTTATTTATTTATATGCTTTATGCCCCTCTGGGCTTTGCTGCTGTCTGCTGCTGCTATTTGTGGGCTCTCATAGCTCAAATGCTCTCTCTCTCTCTCTCTCTCTCTCTCTGTTTGTGTTTGCACTCCCCCAGTTTCACATTTTACAGCCCCTTCTCGAGCTTCCACATAGATGTGACGCAGCTCTTGATTTATTTTTCTCCCCTCAGACAGCACTCTGCCCTTGCCTCAGTAACCCCTAGGTGGCGCTATCTCAAGGGCTACTACCCCTGCCTCCCTGGCTAGTAGCAGGTTAAGGAGCCTGGGTACTGAAATGGGTGCCTCCTCCCCGAGGTCAGGGTTGTTAGTGGTCAAGCTTACCTTGGCACAGCCCTCCGGGAGACTGTAACCCTCCTCTTTCCCTTCCAGTGTCCTGAACAATACACAATAATCACTTTCACAATGACCCTTATTCACCATGCAATTACCCACACTGTTTCCACTTACCACCAGGGCTGGTTCCTCTAGCTCGACCCTGGGGACCCCCTGTAAAACAAGGTTATGCACAGCAAATAGCAGCAGTACAGTACTTCTGGCACAAACTGGAACCATAGTCAGGTTAAATGTAAAAAGAGTTAGATCTGATTTACTCAGGGGACTTAAACAAGGAAGGGGCATAATCAGGTTGATTTGCTTAAAGGCTATATCAATCAGACAGTTATAAATGCACTTCAGAGTCCCTACACAGTCACACACTCTGGGTACCCAGGTAGGAAGACAGTGGGCTAGCCAGGAACGTTGCCAGGGGTAGGCCGGCGTCACAGCTGGTTGGGGCCCTGTGATGGAAGAAAGCAACATGCACAACACACACTATTTGTAATCCGGAGCTGGAGGGCTCAGTTCGGGACAGAAAAGGCAACAAACCAATCAGATGACTACACTTTACATTTAGCTGTTGTTGCAGGGAGCTACCCTGATGTTTACTCATGATACCCAGTACTGGACACAGGCAGGACAAAATTGAGACTGCAGGTTGTTGAGCTGGAATGCCAGGAGAAGCAGGGCCCACACCAATCACAGACGCGTAGTTCCTGTTCAAGGCATTGAGCAGGAGGTTGATCCCCAGGCAGGTCTCTCGTCGATGACTTTCTCTGTATAGTGGGTATTCTGGCTGGGCCAGTGTGGCAAAGCCTAGGCCAAATGGAGATGAATACGGATTTCAGTCCATGGAGCTGGCTACAGCCTCCAGCAAGCAAAACACAGTTCAGACACACAGTGGGGAACCAAATCATGACCCACTATCAGCATGTGATAGGGCACAGCACATTCACATGTAAGAAAATTGCACTGTACCAGGCAAATGGCTCTCCAGTCACAATTACAGAGTCTCTGCACAATCCGGGAGTTCAAGGTGGCTGGAAATCCTGAAAGGCCGATCGCATTTAGCAAATTTTCAGTCTTCTTCAGGTAGGAGCCTGGTCACAATTCATTGGCTTAACTTGCTCTCCAAATTCGGATTCGGTCTGAAAAAAGGCACAGGTTCCCTCTCACAGCAGCAGGCAGGCATGCAGGCCAAACTCAGGCCTTTCCACAGTTCTTCCACGTGAATCCACACAGGATTGCTACTCGATTATCCCGAGGTGTTACTCCTTCACTTTCCAACTCAGATCTGACTCTAGCTTCAAGCAGCCTGGTACTTTCCCCAGGATCCAAAAGGTTCAGTTGGCTGATCTGTCTGTCAGTCACAACAGGGGCTCCCCCTCCAGGTTTCATTTAGGCTCCAAAAGCCCAAAACAACAATTCCTACAGAATTTTGCTCCCACAAAGCCCCTGGGGACAGGCTCCATTTTAGAGTCCCCAAAGGTAATGATTGTCCCATTTCAGCAGTCCAGGACCAAGATGGTGGAGATAAACAGAAATGTCCATGCTGCAAAGAAGGCAGGTTAGACAAACTGCAATATTATTACTATTCTAATAAATGATCAGCAAACAACTACATCTACTAACAGAGCTCCCTCTGCACAAGTAGCGATGACAGAATGGAGCAATTATCTGACAGCCTGGGTGGGACTCAAGCATAGAAACACTCAGCCCCCCTCCCATATTAATTATAACTGCAATCTAGGCAGCTCTTAAAGAGACAGTGTATAACCCCTCTGCAAATGGGGGTTCCTGGAAACCTCCCGGAGCTTGCCTAAAGGCTCCCTGTTTAACTGGGGTTCGGCGAGATGCCGCTTAAATGTGGGCACTGTGAGTGCTTTTAAAGCCTTTAGTACTGTCTCTTTAAGAGCTGCCTGCTTCCAGGTTTCAATGTTGTGTACAAGGGGGACAGGGGATTCCTTGCTCGAATCCCGCCTGAGTTGCGGTGAGATCGCTCCTTTTGAGTAGTCGCTGAAAAGTGCAACGGGAGCTCTTTTGAAAGATGTAACTGTTTGGCTAGGATTAGTTAGAGTATTAGTGGAATTACAGCTGTCTAACCTGCTTCCTTTGCAGCTGGGACTGTGTGCACTAGGCCCTTCCATTTTGGACCTAGACTATTGAACCGGGCCAATGGGGAGAGATGGGTGATTAAAATGGAGAATTGTGGAACCAACCAGGCTCAGGACTCAATTTGGAGCCGGCTGGCCATTGGGGATATAGCTTGTAATTCTGGGAAATGAAGTCCTGAGCTAGGGCGCCTTTTTGCACCAATGGGGGGGTGACATAAGTGACTGGCATCAGCAGCCCACCTATGGGATCGGATGGTGCCCGAATTGAGAGGTTTGTCCTAACCGCCAAGAGGCAGAGATGCTGTGGTTGTGAAGGAGGAAGGAGCTCTGGGCTTTTGCGCTGTGGAGTTTTCGCGTGGGAAGCGCATGTGGAAAGCCAGAAATCGGCGGTTGTGAATGCCAGCAAGAATCAGACTAAATCCGCTAGTCAGCGGTCAGAGGAGGCTGTGCAAGGGTGCAGCTACTTACCAGGCTCACATTGTAGAGGACTGAAGAATCTGCTTCAATCGCGCTCGGTCTGTCAGGACAAGTGAAGCTGCGTCGGTGTGGCCCAGTGTGTGTAGTAAAGGTGATCGGGAGGTATACAGCAGCTGCCTGGTATGGTACCCCTCTGCCTTTTCATATAAATGTGTGGAGAAGTGTTTGAGTTCCAGGCTCGGTCCTGCAAGTGGTGTGAGAGCGCCCTTTCTACTATAGTTGTGAGTACTAAATCAGGGTAGCTCCCTGTCAAATGTTCCTAATCAGGGCAAGACCTCCTGGCGTCTATACTGGCTACACTAACTGAGCCTGCTGGCTCTATTTGATCTTCTTAGGAATTAAAGGCTTGTTTCTGTGTCAGGGCCCCAACCAGTTGCATCGAGAGGCTAGCCCTTTATTGCCTTGGTACCCAGAGACATTGACTTATAGGTTAGGCCTGTGCACAGTGCCCTAGATAGGTATATGTATATATATATATATATATATATATATATATATATATATATATTAGAGTGGTAAGCTAATTAACCTGATTGCCCCAGTCCTTGTTATCTTCCCCCCTTAATAAATCAGATTGGTCGTTTTGCACAAGTATAGTGGCTGAACTGTGTGTTTATGGTGAACTGCTGTACTGTGAATATTGTGTAATAGCATCTTATTTTGCAGGGGGGGGCCCCTGAGCAAGTGGACTGGTTCAAGCCTGGGGGTAAGTGTATGCTGCTGGGACATTGGGGTTTACTCGAGTGAGCCACTTGTGGGAAGAAAGGGGGGTCGCAGTGGCCCAGAGGGCTGTGACCTGGTCATATCAGACTGTACCAAACCCAACCTCTGGGTGGAGGCACCCGCCATTGGATCCAGGACCCTTAACCTATTAGAGTCAGAGCAGTCAGGGCTAGTAGTCCTTGGGATAACACCCCCCCCCCAGGGGTTACAAGTACGCAGATGCTATACAAGCACTCTCTGGCAATACATTTAAAGTGATAAACTGCAGAACACCAGCTTGGCAGTGAGCATTTAGGCAAGCTCATGGAAGACTTTTCGGGAACCCTCATTTGTAGGGAGGTTACACCCCTTCCCTGCCTGTTGAAAACTTGGTGTCCACATCAAGTCTGTACCATCATGCATCAGGTAACATAAACTTATTACTTTACTATACATATTCACTACACTTCACAATACTATATCCATAATGACAATACATATTCATGTTTCATAGAGGTAATACTGATTTCACTATGATTAACATACTCTGAACATCACTATACTGATTCGTGTAATAACTTCTTGTACACTAAACAATGTAGGAGGGGGCCCTTCCCTATCAGCTAACGTGGGGCTGGATGGGGCTGGGGCACCATACTGGGAAGAAAGAACAATAAACCTGGAATTGGCTCTTAAGCTCAGTTTGGGTAGTGAGCTCTGAGAAACATAAACACCTTTGTGAACCACATTGAGAGGGAAATCGACTGGCCTCCCGGGAGAATCATAACTGAAGCGCAACACTGGCTTGACAGCTTGGCCAGTCTTTCTGGGGGGAGCAGCAACAGTCTCTGTACTTTCAGCACTAACTTTGGAGCATTTGTCATTCGTGAGAGGTGCCTCTGCACAGATGGGAATGTCCAAACCAGGACCACTGTCAGCTTCTTGCTCTGTATGCTCTGTTTCCACAACACTTTGCTCATTATTGTCTTCTAACGGAGGCCCAGGTTGCTCATTTTGAGGAGGCTCTGGCACAGATAGGCTCTGTGGCACTGAAGGGGGGCTGTTAGCACTCTCATATTGTTCTTCAAGTTCTGGTGTGTCACCAGAGAGACTCAGATCATCAGCCCCTTCTTCGGGCAAGTCACACTGTTCCACGAAACACAGGGAGTCCGCAGCCTCAGATGTAATACTTTACACTTCACTTTCAGGGAGCATTAGCTCCAAGGATGAAGCTGCGGGGTTAGGCAATCCAGAAGGCCCAGCTTCATCCCCACAGTTAGTTATAGGGTTTCCGCGAAACAGCTGACTCAGTTCATAGGAGGGGTAATAGGCATTGTCACACTCACTATCACCAGAGGTGGACTGACAGTCATTATCATTCTGGGCCTGCTGTGGGGGAAATCTTAAATCTGTAACCTCTGGGGTAGGTTGACTCTGTCTCTTTTTTGCAGCAGCACGAGTCACTGGCCCAGGGGAGGCAAAGTCTGCTGGCTCAGTTTCAACAATAACTTGTCCAATAGGCAGCAACTGGTTACGGTGCATGGTCTTGACAGCTTTGGAGTTATTCTCTGGGTGTACCTTATACACTGGTAGATCATCCAACTTTCCAACTACTACATGAGGAAGATGGTGCCTCCTATCAGCAATTTTGTGCTTGCCATGTAGTCCCAAATTGCGTAACAACACATGGTCTCTGGGCCGTAGCTCTTGAGCCTTTACTTTCTTATCGTGCCTCTCTTTGTTGGTGAGATTTCTCTTGGCGGCCATTGTCTGGGCCAGTTGATATGCATGGTTCAATTGAGCTTTCAGTTTCTGTACATGCTGTAGGTAGTTTTCGGCCCTTACCCCATCTGGAGAGACCCCAAAACAGACATCAACTGGCAGTCGGGCCTCCCTTCCAAACATGAGACGGTAGGGGGAGTCAAAGTCAAATTTATTTATAGAGCGCTTTTCTGTAACCAAAGCACTAATACAATATAAAACATCAGATTTAAACAATATCCTTAAAATATACATACAGATTAAAATAACCATAAAATAAATTGCAGCAATTTTGGGGCTAGCCATAGTCCCCAAAGGCCTTTTCGAATAAGTAGGCCTTCAGGAGTGATTTAAAAGCCTCAATGGATAGGCACTCTCTAATCCGACAAGGTAGAGTATTCCAAAGGGTCGAGGCTACAAAAGAAAAAGCCCTAGCTCCAGATATCTGCAAATGGACCCTTGGAACCTCTAGCAATCTCTCGTTGGTGGAACGGAGGGAGCAGAGGGGGTAGTAGGGCCGAAGGAGGTCTTGCAGGTAACCTGGTCCCTGTCCATGTAGGGTCTTATAGGTCAGCAACACGACCTTGGAGATGATCCCCCATCACAGCAGGAGCCAGTGCAGCTCGCATAGTACAGGTGTGACATGGCTAGATCTTGACAACCCTGTCAACAACCTGGCCACTGCATTCTGCTCCAGCTGTAGATGACGAGGGTCCACCCCCAGTAACCCTAGGTACAGGGCATTGCAGTAGTCCAGACGAGAGGACACAAAGGTGTGAATCAATGTAGGCAGGTCCTCAGGTGGAACTAGGTGTTTTATCTGGGCGATGTTCCTCAGATGATAAAATGAGGACTTGACAACTGATGCCACCTGCGCTTTTAATGTCAATTTGTTGTCAAGTACAACGCCCAGATTCTGCACCTGTTCAGAAGATCTCAACTGGTTACCTCCTAGCTCAAGGCCAGATGGTTGGCCAGGTGTTAACTTCTCTACCCACAGACCTGGATCTACCACCTACACCTCAGTCTTATCCGGATTTAGTTTCAACCAGCAGGGCTCGAAATAATTTTTTAAGAATGGCTGTCCAGTGGACAGGTAGAATGTAAATTTTGCCTGTCCTGCAGAATTTATGCCTGTCCATTCAGTTTGTGGGGAAATAATTTTAATGTTGATCTGAATTTGAGCTGGTGGGTCTTAGTGGCTGGTGCTGTTCCCCCCAACCGCTTCATTCTATGTTAATAACTGTTTATTATTTTTGTATAATTACATTTAAAACTTATGCTCCCTCTCCTCCTCTCATGTCTATAGCCTGCATTTCCTTCTTTCTTATCTTGCTGAAGAGCTTTTCATTATTTTTTGATTAAGCTCAGGCTCGGCTCCAAAAAGGGCATTTACTGCTGCCTGTCCCTCCACCTTTCGTGTCCTGTGTAAGGTCTATTAAAATAGTATTATCCTTCTGAAAATTGCTTAGTTAATGTTGAATGATTAGCCTTCATGCTAAGATACGTCTGTGCTCTGAAAAGCGTTTTATTAATCCAAGCACATTACCTCTCAGTTATGATTGCACTGCCTCCCTCCCTCCATAATGTTGGTGCTCAAACACGGCGACGATTCTCTGAAAATTGCTTATTTAATGTTGAATGATTAGCCTTCATGCTAAAATATGTCTTGTGCTCTGTAAAGCATTTTATTAATTGAAGCACATTACCTCTCAAACAGAGGTCTGATTGCACTGCCTCCCTCCATAGTGTTGGCACGCAACGCGACAATCAAGAATCGGAAACTGAATATAGCCACCAGCATGATCATCTCACTTCATTGCCTGCGCAGAACTGCTCATAGTTCTGTGGACATCATGAGGCACAGCTGTAATACAGGAGGTTGTTTTATCCCGCAAGTGCACTTTACACCTCAAACTCGGGCAGCGACTGTGTAAAGCGATCTACTGCTGGGTCCTAGTGCCCATTTACAGTTTACCGGCAGCTGCCTGTCCCAAGGACAGGCAAGAATGGAAAAACGGCTGTCTGAAATCAAAACTGGCTGTCTGGGACAGGCGGACAGCTGGTTATTTCGAGCCCTGAACCAGTTAGCACTCATCCAGTCTTGGATTTCAGCGAGGCAGTTGTTAAAGGCTGATATCGCACTATCCTGTTCGAGCACAAAGGACATGTAGAGCTGAGTATCATCTGCCTAACAGTGAAAACTCAGCCCATACCACCTTATAATGTCTCCTAACGGCAGCATATACACCGTGAAAAACATGGGGGACGACACTGAACCCTGTGGAAGCCCACAAGGCAGGGAGAAAGAGGCCGAGGAAAAAATCTCTGATATCACCCTCTGCGTCTTGCCTGTAAGGAAAGATTTAAACCACCTGAGGACTGTACCTGACAGTCCACAGAGGAGCCGCAGGCATTCAAGCAGCACCCCATGGTCCACGGTGTCAAACGCTGCAGAGAGATTAAGGAGGACCAAGATCGAACGACTCCTCCAATCTCTCGCTATCAGGAGATCATTAAGTACTCGAACTAGTGCTGTCTCGGTACTATGCCTCTTTCTGAAACCAGACTGGAGAGGATCGTGGACTTTGTGGGTGGTAAGAAAGTTCTCGAGCTGCAACGCGACTACCTTCTCAATAACATTCCCCAAAAAGGGAAGGTTAGAGACTGGTCTGTAGTTGGCAAGACCGTCTGGGTCGCAGGAAGATTTCTGTAAGAGGAGTGTCACCAGGGCCTCCTTCAGGATGTCTGGAAACACCCCCGGTCCAGCGAGCACCAGACTATCTCCACCAGGATTGGTCCGATGACATCCAAACACCACACCAGGAGGTGTGTTGGACCATGATCCAAACTACAGTAAGTCGGTTGTAAGCTCTGAACAATCTTCACAATATCCACGATCACTGGCTGGTCAAAATCCGTCCAGAGAGACCGGGTGTCCTTACCCTCTCATCGACCACCACTCTGCTCATTTGAATGAGTCAAGTGGATCTCCAACCTGATGGAGGACACCTTATGTGCAAAGAATTGAGCAAACTCCTCACGCTTCAGTTGTGAAAAAACTCTCTGGTCCCGAAGATGGGCTGGATTGCACAGCCTGTCCACGGTCCGAAAGAGCTGAGCCAGTCAATTCTTTGCTGCAGCAATCTCCTTGGACAGGAACTCTGCTTTCTTGCAGGAGATTGCTGATTAATAGTTCAAATAGTATGCCCTCAATCTAAGCCTGTCCTCCTCCCTGCCAGATTTCCGCCAACAACGTTCCAACCTTCGTCCTGCTCTCCTCAACTCCCATCATACCAAGGGACCGAGGGCGGAGAGGGAGCGGGCAAACTCGGACAGGAGCTATGGAATCCAGGGCACTCAGCACCATACTATTATAGTGTACTACTAGGTCTCCTAGATCCATGCTTTCCACTGGCCTACTCGATAGGTCCAGCACCGCAATCAGACCCCCTGGGGTAACTCCCCTCAAAGGGTGGTACCGGACCATCTCCAGAGGGGCAGGTCTCACAGGGAGGGCCCTGAAACTGAACCTTACAGGGTAATGGTCTAACCATCTGACTGGTTCCACCTCCATGTCGGCGGCCTCCATACCCAGGAGGAATATCAGGTCCAAAGTGTGACCTTGTACGTGGGTCGCAGAGTTAACTACCTGTGTGAAGCCCAACAAGATCATCAGTTGGAGGAAGTTCTGATCAAAAAGTGAGAGTTCATTGTTGACCCAGACATTGAAATCCCCCAGGACCAACCACCTGGGAGATTCCAATACCATGTTGACCATGAAGTCTGCAACTTCCTGCAGGAAAACTTTCCCATCTCCGGGTGGACGGTAGATGAGAAGAATCCTGCCGCCCACACCTGCTCCCATAATACACTCAAAGGATCTGGTAAACCTCACTGGAACCTCTACAAGGCCCAGTTCTGTCTTAAAACAGATGGCTACACCCCCGCCCCTACGATCCAATCTCGGGCGGTGTATCACCAAGTACCCGGCTGGAACTGCAGACTCCAATACCGGGCCGCCATTCTTGTCCAGCCAGGTCTCGGTGATGCAAGCCAGGTCAGATGTCTCAACAAGACCAGCGATAATTGCTATCTTGTTTTTTATTGACCTGGCATTACATAACACTGCCCGAGTTGGATGAGTGGCAGTGGAAGAGTGGGATCACATGCCAACTACGTGGAACCCTCAGGTATGGGAACTAGACAGGAGATCCCCTCTGCAGAACCCATTTCACCCTGGGCACCTCCTTGAACCCACTACCCCAATCAGCCCCCATCCCCCACAGACCCAAGGGACCAATTTTTCTGAGCCCTCCGAACAATCCCCAAGGCACGACAATGCATATACACCAAAGGGTGTAATGGGGGACTGTAGAAAGGGTGTAAGTCCCTCAGTCTTGGGGGAGAGTAGCGCCTGCCCACCGACACAATACCCCGACACATGCTGTTGATAATTATAACAACAATAGGTCCAGCAGCACAATCCTAATCTTAGCACCCAACAACCCCAAAACTAATAATACCTCCCAAACCCCTAAAGATTAACAGTAAAACGAAACATTTTCCCCCATAAAACCCTCAACAGTCAATTTAGTCTCTCCACAGAAACCCCACCAACTCCTACTACATAAGTAGCTACCAGCCTTTTTAAAACAAGGTCCTCTCGATTCTTCAGCAAATACAGTTGTTAAATAACTTAAAATAAAGTTATTACAGTACTTGTTGTTTCCTGGAGTCCTTACTCCTTCCCCAGTCTTTTCCAGTACAGTCCAAACTTTAGAAGCCGCTCTGAATGGTTAATCCATTGACATCTGCTTAACTCGGGTGATAAAAATCCAATCTGGCCCTGCCCATACAGGGGAAGACCCCAGCCCCATCACTCTCCCTACTTGAGGTAGTCAGGGAAACACCCGAACCAGCCAGGTGAACCCCAGGAACCATGGGCCTAACCCAGGAGACAACTGATCCTCCGATCAGTCCTCCCAAGTCCCCCAAGGAAAGTACTTAGAGCCGAGGACCCCCCACAAACAGGACCTGCAGGATCAACTCCTCACCCCTCCGAATCCACAACTTTTGCCTGAGGGCGTGCCAGCAGACCGAAATCGTTTGGTGCCAAAAACCCAGATACTCCACTCCACACTCTACTCGGATCTTCCTGGTTCCTGGTTCACTCAACGCCAATCCTGGACTTCTTGTCCGTCCACCGAACATCTCCTCCCAATGCTTCTGGATTCCGTCAATGCCACTCAACAGTTCCTTCTTGCACACCAGTCTACCCTCCAGCCAGCAGGGCTTCAGCTCCGTCTCCCGATCAAGTAGGGGAATTCATAACGGCTAGACCTCATTTAAAAATATAAAATTCTGGTGGAATTGCTAGTTGCTAATCCGCCCCAAAAAAGCTGAAAGTGTTAATACACTCGTATTCCATATTCCATTTTACCCTGGACTACTAAGATACCGACTAAATGCAAATTACCCCTTTCTAGCTCACTTCAGTCTCTCACTTACTACCACTAGGAGAGACTAACTAAAAACAAAACACAAAGAACACGTAAAGTAAACAGAATAATAAAATTAAAATGCAGCAAACGTTGAACAAAATTTAAAAACTAAACTAGAATTTGCTGCTCCTACTATCGCCTGATGGCTTCACCCAGCATGGTCGCCATCTTGCAAGAGCTAAGCTGCCACATAATGAAGAGAACCGAGTAGCGTCATTTTTGGTGCAATTGTATGCGTGTACCAAGGTGCTAATCTGCTAGCTCCATTTATGCTTGTCTTTTGGACGGAGGGTGCCCAGCATGTCTTGAAGGGTGCGGTTAAAACATTCTGGTTTAGGGTCCCCCTGTGGGTGATAGGGGGTGGTTCTTGACTTCCACACCCCCCACAGAGAGCATTTCTTTGATTAGCCTACTTTCAAAGTCTCTGCCTTGGTCAGAGTGGATCCACTGGGGGGCACCATAGTGGACAAAAAATGTTTCCACTAGCACCTTGGCCACGGTAGAGGCCTTTTGATCTTTAATTGGAAAAGCTTGTGTATACCTTGTGAAATGATCCATAACTACTAACACATTGCCAATATTCCGTTGATCAGGTTCTAAACACAAAAAAATTTATGCAGACCAGTTCCATGAGGGTGCTGGTAGTGATACTGACAAGGGGGGCAGCCCTCTGAGGCACGTCTTTTCTTTGCAGGCAACAACTACAGGTCTTTACATGGTGCTCAACATTGGCCCCTATCTTGAGCCAGTAGAATCAAGATTATACCAGGTCGAGAGTCCTGTCAATACCGAGATGCCCCGTGTGATTGTGGAGGGACACAGTAACTTCAACCTGGGGCCTTCTTTAAACAATAGGGCAGTTTGCAAGTCAGGGGAACGTAACTTAGATACATCTTTGCCTGCATGCAGGGCATCAAGTGCGGGTTGAATCATAGGATCTTGGGATTGAGCCCACTGAATACTGTCATTGTCAAGTTGAGGTAGTGCCCTAATACCTAGAGCAGAGAAATGGCAATAGGCAGCCGGTATGCAGGTATCAGGAGGGCCCAGTCAATCTACTAGATAGTCCACTGTGTCTGCAGGCATCTGTTCATTTCTGTCAAACATTTCCCACAATGCTCAGATGTCAGGTTCAGACAGCCTGACCCAATCACTCTTGGAAGCGGGCTTTCATAACAGGGCATCAGCATCAATATGGTTCAGTCCCGGTCTATATTCAACTGCATAATTATAGGCTGACAAGGCGGAAAGCCACCGGTGCCCAGTGGCGTCCAACTTAGCTGAGGTCTGTACATAGGTTAACGGGTTATTGTCAGTCTTCACCAATATCTTTGCCCCACAGAGGTACTCATGAAACTGGCCAATGATGTCCCATTTTAGGGCAAGGTACTCCAGCTTGTGCACAGGATAATTTCACTCTGACGGGGTCAAGCTCCTGCTAGCAAATGCTACTGGTTTCAAACCATCCTCATGGTCTTGATACAGCACAGCTTCTAGGCCCTACTGACTTGCATCCATGTGCAGCACATAGGGCTTGGTAGGGTCAGCATAGGCGAGGATGGGGGCATGGGTGAACTGGTATATGACTTTGTGGAAGGCTGGTTCACATTCGGGTGTCCAGTGGTGCCCAAAAGGTTCACCTGTGCGGAAGTACACTTTCTCTGGTTCTTTGACAGCCCCTTTCTTGTATTTATGGTTGGTAGGGGGGTAACCCTGAGTAAGGTTCAGGAACGGGTGAATCACTTTTGAATAGTCTTTTATGAACATGCAGTAGAAACCACAGAATCCCAGAAAATGTTGTAGTTTTTTCAAGTTATGGGGCTGTAGCCAAGTAGTCAGTGACTCAGTCTTACTGGGATCGGTCTCTATCCCTTCTGCAGATACTATGTGCCCCACATGCTTCACGGAGGTTTGAAAAAACTGGCACTTGTTGATGGACAGATTGAGACTGAAGTCTTCCAATCGGTCCAGAACTTTAAACAGTCAGGTCTCATGCTCCCCTAATGTGCGTCCGTACACAATGACATCATCTAGGTACACTAGACATTCCAGCAAGATCATATCTCCCACCACACATTCCATCAGTCGCTGAAAGGTGGC
Source organism: Neoceratodus forsteri (assembly GCA_016271365.2). Classification (NCBI taxonomy): domain Eukaryota; kingdom Metazoa; phylum Chordata; order Ceratodontiformes; family Ceratodontidae; genus Neoceratodus; species Neoceratodus forsteri. The sequence goes on along the minus strand of CM057456.1, from coordinate 600,449,973 downwards.
CGTGGCACCTGAAATCCCCAGTGGCATTCTCAGGAATTCAAAGAACTGCAAAGGACAGATGAAGGCTGTTTTCTCAGGGTCCTCCGGGGCCATTAGAATCTGATAATATCCGCTCCAGAAATCAAGTACTGAGAACCATTTGCTCCCATTCAAGCAGTCCAGGGCATCTTGTATACGGGGAATGGTGTATTGATCTGGGATGGTCCACCGGTTCAGGGTTCAATAATCAACACACATGCTCATGGACCAATTCTTCTTACATACAACCACAATGGGAGAGGCATATGGGCTCCTTGATTCTTGTGTCATGCCAGCAGTGAGCATTTCCTGCAGGTGTCTCCTCATATCATCTATATCCACTGGGGCGAGGCGTCAGGATCTCTCTCAAAATGGACGGTCATCATGCAGGCGTATGTGATGCTCTACACACTGGACACACTCCACGTCCCATTTTTTTAATGAAAACAATTGGTCTCTCTGGGCAAATTTCTTGCTAATTCTAGCCTTCCATTCAGCTGGCAACGGGGAATCACCAAAGTCAAATAAGTCTGGGGTCACATTCTCCTTTTCACCAGCATACTTGTTGTTGGGCAATACAGCAGTGTCTGCACAGTGTACTGTATCTAGGGTGCACCCTCTGTTCACCTGGATCTCCCGATCTGACACATTCTGAATCTGAACCATCACTTGTTTTGCATAGGCGTGGGCACAGGCAGGCAAGATGCTGGGTTTAACCAACAATCTCTCTGGCAACTTTCCATCTCCTGGAGCATCCAACAATAATATTTTGTTCTTGACATCTTTCCGGAGGCGAACCTCCCCATGAATGGTACACTGGGCATTGGGTGCCAGTACCAGAGATTCAGGATCCTTCTTCCACACAATCCCCATAGGTTCATCCTGGTCTACTTCCTCGGATTTCTGTTTCAAATCATAGGCCCTTTTGATCAGAGATGGAATTCTTAGGGCCCGCCAAGTCCGTTGCCCTTGATTCTCGTGACAGAGTTGTGCCAGTCTCCCAAACATGGGCGTTTGTCCCAATTAATAGAGGAATCCCGTCATACAGTCCGGTAGGTGGACACACTAAGGCAAGTGTCTCGACTTGTTCATCTACTCCAGCTACTGAGGTACGGAAAGATAGCCAGATCCGAATATATCTTGAATACGGATAAGACTTCTCGCTCAACCCCCACACACATGTAAACCTTCCAAGGGTTGTAGGGGCACATCCGGCAGATGCTTTTGATACCAGTCTTGGAACACTATGGTCACTTGAGACCCTCTGTCAAGCATGGCCTGGGTGGACACACTGTTCACCCTCACTGTAGTTTCAATTGAAGGGCCCATCACCTTGGACCATTCAGGTGACGCAGACTTAGATGTCGACTTGGCAGCGGCCTTTGAAGAATAACTTTTTCGAGCAGCTCCACCTGGCGGCCGGTTATTGTTCCATCGAATCAAGGCTAATAGTCTAGTGGTAACCTTTCTCAGGTTCTCCAGGGAGCGACCAGTGAACCGGATATGCCCATCCTCCCTGCAGTGGTAGCAAAAATTGGGTTCTCTAGAGTCTCTAAGTGGTTGCGGGCTGTCTCCCTGCTGGAGGGCATCGGGGCACCCTGGGGCCCTTTTTTGACTGGTGACTTCCGTTCTTGGTCCTCTGGACTTCCTCAAATGTTAGTGGGTTGTGTGGCTCATAGCAGGTCCCCCACCAGGGCTAGCAATTCTCGTACTTCTTCCTGTAGGTTACCCTCAGCCCGGGTTTCTGAGGAGACGACGTGCACCCCCACTAGACCAGGTGGGCCCTTGCCCCTTGACTCAGGAGGTGCCTGATAGAGGTTAGTATCTCTGGCCGCCTCAGTGGCTTGTTGACTAACTCTCAACTCTGTCAATTCTTTGATCAGTTCTCTCATTTGCTGCACCTCAGTCTCATCACTTCTCTCAGGAGTTTGGCAGGTACAAGCAACCCCAACGTAGGTCTCCCATCCCTCTTCATCATACTCTGCTTCACAAATCTCTTTCATGAGGTGACAATACTCAGGAGGATTAGACTTCCTGTCTTGCAACTTGAGTTTTAGCATCATCACACTAGAGTACTTGGCTGACTTGAGAATATGGTCCAATCTGACCCAATTCAATTCATTAGCAAGCACCCCTCCTTTTCTGTGAGCCCTCTGCAGAGCCCTTTCAATTCTGGTAACAAACATAGACAACTTCTCATTCTTCCATTGCTTGGCAGATTTAAATTTCCACAGTAAATCATCCCCTGACTCAGTACTTCCAAAAACCCTTCCAATGGCCGGCCCAGTGGTGCTGAGGGTTGAGGTGCTGGACGCGACACTTCGCACCACGCCGGCGACCTGGGTTTGGGAACGAGCACGGGTCGCCAGGGGTCAGCTGGGGCAGAGAAGGATAGAGACCTCACCGCAGCTCTCCTTCTCCGGGAAGGGGGGGTGACTGCAGGCTCCCACTGCAATGCTACCACCTAGGGGAGCCTGGGTGGATAGCGCGGTAGATGGAGAAGCAGCAAGGGGATTGGGTGACTGTCGGCACAGGGGCGGAGCAAGAGGTACGTTTCATCGTGCCTCCCAGCTCACAGCCCCTCATTGCACTCTGACATCGGGGGAAAGAAACCATAAAAACACCTCGTCCTTCCTAGGCGATGACACCTCCCTAGGACTTCTCTGACCACTCGTCAAGGCAGACTCCGCTGTGTCAGATCTACATGCACACACATAGAGTGCTGGTTTGGAGAGGTAAGCAGGGGGTGTCCCCTCTCCACCCCTACCCGGGGGGTATACCGGGGATTTTCAAGGGATTGTGTGTGTGATCGAGGCACTCTAGGGGCAGACCATGGTGGGGATCGGGGCGGGGTCCAATGAGAATGTCTGAGAGAGTGGAGGGAAGAGGCAGGTCAGGCAGATAAAGATAAGGGTTAAAAAAAAAACCAATGCAGAGAGGTATTCATCCGCAATAGCCTCTGGGCTAGTGGCTCGTAGGAAGCGTATGGCCTCCACTGCAGGACCCCTCAAACTCTCCATAAGTCTTTTTCTTTTCTTCCCCTCAGAGCACTGCCATTCCTGGACTGGGGGGGTAGCATAGTCTATCCAAGTTTCCAGGTCATCCTCCCCTATGGGCACTACGACTGTACCTGTGAAAAGTCTAAGTCTACGATAAAATCCAGGTGCACAGATGGAATTACTATGGGGGAGGTGACCACAGGGGAGACCCTAGAGGATGCAGGAGACACTGCTAGGGACTGCAATGGCATGGGTTCTTTGGAAAGGTCTAGCACCTTCACTAACTCTTGGGTGGTTCTCTCCTCAGAAACTAACAACGTAAGCAGCTTGTCCTTGAAGTCCTCTATGCTAGGGGACCCTCCCAGGGTAGCCAGATCACTGTGCAAATGGATGACCCTCTACCCCTTCTGGGACCCTTCTGACAGAATCATGGGGAGTACTTTCTCTGGACCTGTAGGGGAGCTTCAGCAAAGGAAGACCACCATGGTCTGGTCAAACAGGTCTGAATCTCTCACCTTCACTTCAATCTTCCCCAAACGCTTAACTTGCTTGACAGTCTCTACAATAACAGCATTAGTGGTCCCTAATGGGACATCCATTAAAAGGAGGGCCTGTTGGGGGCCTAACCCATGTGTCTTGGTCCACCCCATCATTCAGTGCACTAACAGCTTGTGGGGGGCAATCTTGAGTTTAGGCGTAGCAAGCTCCTCCATTTTGTCAGCAGTTCTAAACATACTGGGGTAATTCCCACCTCCGGCCACTAGAAGGCACAAAATCCCAGCAGCGAGCCTCCAAGATGTAACCCCTGGGTGGCGCTATCCCAAGGGCTACTACCCTTGCCTGCCTGGCTAGTAGCAGGTTAAGGGACCTGCATACTGAAATGGGTGCCTCCACCCAGAGGTCAGGGTTATTAGTGGTCAAACTAACCTTGGCACAGCCCTCTGGGACACTGTAATCCCCCCCTTTCCCTTCTAGTGGCCTGAATAATACATACTAATCACTATCACAATGACCCTTATTCACCATGCAATTACCCACACTGTTTGCACTGACCACCAGGGCTGGTTCCTGTAGCTCGACCCTAGGGACCCCCTGTAAAACAAGGTTATGCACAGCAAATAGCAACAGTTCAATACTTTTGGCACAAACTTGAACCACAGTCAGGTTAAATGCAAAAAGAGTTAGATCTGATTTATTCAGGGGACTTGAACAAGGGAGGGGCGTAATCAGGCTGATTTGCTTAAAGGCTATATCAATCAGACAGTTATAAATGCACTTCAGAGTCCCTACACAGTCACACACTCTGGGTACCCAGGTAGGAAAACGGTGGGCTATCCAGGAACATTGCCCAGGGTAGACCAGCCTCGCAGCTGGTTGGGGCCCTGCGATGGAAGAAAGCAACATGCACAACACACACCATTTGTAATTCGGAGCCAGAGGGCTTAGTTCGGGACAGAAAAGACAACAAAGCAATCAGATGACTACACTTTGGATTTAGCTGTTGTTGCAGAGAGCTACCCTGATGTTTACTCACAATACCCAATACTGGACACAGGCAGGATGAAATCGAGACTGCAGGTTGTTGAGCTGGAATGCCGGGAGAAGCAGGGCCCACATGAATCACTGAGGCGTCGCTCCTGTTCAAGGCGTTAAGCAGGGAGGTGATCCCCAGGCAGGTCTCTCATCGATGACTTTCTCTGGGTAGCAGGTATTCTGGCTGGGCCAGTATGGCAAAGCCCAGGCCAAATGGAGATGAATACGGATTTCAGTCCATGGAGCTGGATACAGCCTCCAGCAAGCAAAACACAGTTCAGACACACAGTGGAGAACCAAATCACAACCCACTATTAGCACTCAGCACATTCACATGTAAGGAAACCGTACTGTACCAGGAAAATGGTTCTCCGGTAGCAATTACAGAGTCTCTGCACAATCCGGAAGTTCAGAGGTGGCTGGAAATCCTGACAGGCTGATCGCATTCAGCAAATCTTCGGTCTTCTTCAGGTAGGAGCCTGGTCACAATTTATTGGTTTAACTCACTCTCCAAATTCGTATTCAGTCAAAAAAAAAGGCACAGGTTCCCTCTCAGGGACAGCTGGCAGGCATGCAGGCCAAACTTAGGCCTTTCCACAGTTCTCCTGCACAAATCCACACAGGATTGCTGCTCGATTTTCTTGAGCTGTTGCTCCTTCACTTCCCAACTCAGATCTGACTCTAGCTGCAAGCAGCCTGAGACTTTCCCCAGGATCCAAAAGGTTTGGTTGGATGATCTGTCTGTCAGTCACAACAAGAGCTCCCCCTCCAGGTTCATTTAGGCACCAAAATCCCAAAACTGCAATTCCTACAGAATTTTGCTCCCACAAAGCCCCTGGGGACAGGTTCCATTTTAGAGTCCCCAAAGGTAATGATTGTCCCATTTCAGCAGTCCAGGACCAAGATGGTGGAGGTAAACAGAAATGTCCATGCTGCAAAGAAGGCAGGTTAGACAAACTGCAATATTATTACTATTCTAATAAATGATCAGCAAACAAGTACATCTTCTAACAGAGCTCCCTCTGCACAAGTAGCGATGGCAGAACGGAGCAATTATCTGACAGCCCGGGCGGGACTCGAGCATAGAAACACTCAGCCCCCCCCTCCCAGATTAATTATAACTGCAATCTAGGCAGCTCTTAAAGAGACAGTACACAGAGGGTATACAGGCACTCTCTGGCAATACATTTAAATTGCTAAAATACAGGACACCAGCCTGGCAGTGAGCATTTAGGCAAGCTCAAGGAAGACTTTTCGGGAACCCCCATTTGTAGCAGGGTTACACCTGCTTCTTTTGTAAGCATTTAAATAATATTTTAAGCTAGCCCACCAGCCAGTCATTTAAGCCACAGTGCAGCTTTCAACATGCAGCACCCACTGCTCTTGCTGCTGCTTCCTCGCTCTTCTGAACTCCCCCCCCCCTTCAGGCTTCTACATTAGCCAAGGTGCAGCTTGACTTACTGGTGGCTCCTGCTTCTTGGTGCACTGTCCAGGAACATCCCACCCACCTCGGCACTGACTAATGCTGTGGTGCAGCTCCACTTAATAGCAGCTCCCTTGCTGCTTCTCTGTGGCTCCTTTCTCAAATGGCTGCCTCTGAGCCCCATAGGACATAAACAGTTAAAGATTTTGCCACCGGAGCAGTGGTCGGAAAAGTGGGGGGAGGAACTTTCATTACATGCCTCCTCCTCCGGGCTTTGCTGCTGTCTGCTGCTGCTATTTGTGGGCTCTTATAGCTGAAATGCTCTCTCTCTCTCTCTCTCTCTCTCTGTCTGTGTTTGCCCCTCGTTTCACATTTTACAGCCCCTTCTCGGGCTTCCACACAGATGCGGTGCAGCTCTTGATTTATATTTCTTCCCTCGGGGAGCACTCTGCCCTTGCCTGCTTCCCTTGTAGGTGTCACCTGATCACCAGATAATCTCTTCGTCTCAGCACGGCTTCAGAGCCAAGCATGGGACCAACACTACACTAACCAAATTTTCGGTAGAAATCCTGTGCAATAATGACTCAGGGGTCAGCACAGGCGCGGCCTTCATAGACCTCTCTAAAGTGTTTGACCTGGTAAACCACAACCTCCTTTTACAAAAAATAGGCTCTCTTGGCCTGGACACACATGCCCTAGGATGGTTTGCGAGTTACCTCACGGGCTGTACCCAGAGGGTCAAGTGGAAAGACTATGTCTCCCAGTCGGCACCGCTCAAAGAAGGGGTACCTCAGGGTTCAATACTTGGCCCCTTCTCTTTACTCTGCTTATAAATGATCTGCACTTACATTGCGGGAGCAGCAGCGTCATCCAATACGCGGACGATGCTGTCATTTACCGAGCCTCCTCTAATCTTAGAGAACTGAAGCATGCCCTTCAAGAGGACATCCTTCAGATGGAGGACTGGCTCACCCGGAACAAAATGGTACTAAATACCAGTAAAACTAAGGCGATGTTGTTCGGGCCCAGATCCTTGGGAACCGTGAGGTCGCTGCTCCTCCAGCTGCAGTCCAGAGGGGGTGCTAAACTTGAGGTGGTTACCTCCACTAAATACCTGGGGCTAACCCTGGACCAAGGCTTCACCCTAAAAAATCATGTTGACCAACTCACCAAAACCATACATGGGAAACTCGGTATCCTCTACAGATTAAAGGACCAGATTATCCCTGAAGCCAGAGTTGCCATACGCAACTAGTGTCCTTCTCCTAAACTCACTTACGTGGCACCTGTTCTCCACATGCCAATTTCACGGAACTTGGCAGGCTCCAGACCCTGTACAACAAGATTGTCCGATTTGCCACATTATCACACTCTCCAGGACCCACCACTTGGTGGGGCTCAATCTAAGCTCAGCTGGCCGTCATTGAAGCCCGCCTCATCTACCCAACACTATGCCTCACATTCAAGCTTCTGGGGCCCTCATCTCCCCCTAGTCTCAAAGGAATAGTTAGGGTCAAATCCAATCTGAGATGTCTTCGTTCCTCAGGTCAAAATCTCCTTGTGGTCCCCAAAACAAAGACCAAAGCTGGGTCCAGGTCCTTTGCTTTCACAGCCCCTTCCTTCTGGAACAAACTCCCGTTGGAGGTACGGGAGGCAGGGTCGTGCCCCTGCTTCCGGTCTAAGCTCAAAGCACACCTGCTTGACAGGAGCACTTGACAATGCCTTAGGATCTGACCTTACGGCAGGGCCCCTCCCTCACAGGGAGGCTAGTAGTCTTCCCCCTCCCATCTAGCAGTAAAAAAAAAAAAAAGTAATCTGTTTTTGCCCGCATGGCTTTCACTGTTAGACAATATGTAATTTACCCAATATGTACTGCTGTGTTTACCTGTATGTATTTTCTGCTTACCTGTATGTTATATTTGACCCCTGGGTCACCCCTGAAAAAGGGACCTCCGGGGCCCAGTGGGCCTACCCGGTCAACAAAATTCAATAAATCAATAAGTAAATAAATAATATTTTAAACTAGCCCACCAGCCACTCATTTAAGCCACGGTGCAGCTTTCAACATGCGGAATCCACCGCTCTTGCTGCTGCTTCCTTGCTTCTCTGAACTCCTCCCCCTTCTGACTTCTACTTTAGTCAAGGTGTGGCTTGACTTACTGGTGGCTTCTGCTACCTGGCACACTCTCCAGGAACACCCCACCCCCCCTCGGCACTGACTAATGCCGTGGTGCAGCTCCACTTAATAGCAGCTCCCTTGCTGCTTCTCTGCTGCTCCTTTCTCCCATGGCTGTCTAGGGTGCCTCTAAGCCCCATAGGGCATAAACAGTTAAAGATTTTGCCACCGGAGCAGTGGTCGGGAAAGTGGGGGGGAGGCGCTTCCATTACATGCCCCCTCCACCTCCCTCTGGCTCCATCTGTCCCCCGTCTGCCGCCTGTGCAGAGTAGGCCACAGCCTGAGCTCCATGCATGCTGGCAGTTTAGAGCACTCAAAGCCACTCTCCCTGTAGTGTGGTTGTGCTAGCGGCTGGCTGCATTGGCGGCACAGCAGCCCAGCATTTTCCTCCTGCTGCCACCACCAAAACAGTGCACACACTATTCTTAAAGGGCTCAGGGAACACCCACTAGATGCCAAGGAAAAAGGTTAATTATTTTAAACAAAACACTGGCCTCAGCACCTGGGTAGTAGCCCACTAGTCCACCAAGGCTACCATTTACATTGTAGTCCCCCCAGGGCATTTCCTAGCCCACAAGACCACCAATATCTCTTCTCATTTAACAAAAGGGCACTAACCCCCCCATTAGATTTCACTAGCCCACCTGGGCTACTAAGTAAATTACTGACCAATCTAACACACAAGGGAAAAGGGTTTTTTGACTGAGTCCCCCCCAAACCTCATTCCCATTTCTTCTATTTCACATCCTTTTCCTCCTTAACTAACTTATTTTCTCTTTTTATTTTTGCAGGTCTGTCAGGACGAGGGCTCCTACCTTATCAGATAAGTATCATTTTATGTCTATCCTGTCCCTTGTTAGTTGAGCGGTGGCTTTCTTTTCTCAAAACCGGCACATAAAAGTGTTTAAAAACGAATGCCAAAACTGACACCATTATAGCCTATGAGGTGCACCCCCACACTGTTGTAGGACTGACATCACATAACATGCTAGCATGGGGCTTGCCTACTGGTAAGAAAGTACAGGCATTTTGGCAACGGGTCTCCATGCTGGTTTTTATGAGTGATCATACTAGAAATATATTAAATAAAGAAATGCTGCATTTATAAGGATCTTTAAACCGGAGGGTAAGCTACAGAATAGGGGAAGGGGAGGGATGTTTTTTAAGTGAAAACCTTCTTTTTAAGAGCTGCAGATCCTTTGTGACCCCTTTTCTATCTTTATTTTACAGGTACCTTGGTGGAACCCCTTTGGACTCCCACCTTTGGCTCCCTCGGGCAGGTAAGTCCCTCTGTTATACCTTATATTGGTGGGTTAACTGTAACGGGGTGGCTGTGCACATTACTCCCCCCCCCCAAGTGTCAATGAAGTTGACAAGGCTGCCACCCGAGCAGGCTTAACACAGAAGTAGCAACTCATAGCTATACACAATTAACATTTCACTATTTACAAACTAACATTAGGTTTTCATGACATGGCAGTTTTTTTTTAGCATAATGATCAGAGCTGCTACTTCTCTTCCATGATTCCCCAGTTGTGCAGAACTCTATAGTTCACTGGTATTCTTGGTCTAAGATTATCATTTCCTGAGTCCCTATTGTTTTGGTTCTTCTCCTTGCCAGTTGAAGGAACAGACAAACTAGTCTCTCCACCCAGTTCACTGTTACGGTGCGTGTATCCTATCCTATCCCTGAACTTCCTAAAGTTTGAGATGTGGTGTACCCCCCCCCCGCTCCATACAGTGGCAGGTTCCACTAGTCCATATGTAATGGCTGAACATTTCTTGGAAACAGGGCTGGATTAAGGCATAGGCAACATAGGCACTAACCTAGGGCCCCAACAGTCCCCCAAATATATTTACTACATACCCATTTCTTTGTGCTGAATTTTTTTGTAATGGACTTGACTGCTGAATAAGATGAACAAGGCAGGAGCCGAACTGTGATGGGAATCTCACCTCCCTGATTAGGTGTCAAGTACAGCTGATAGCTTCAGGGGGCTGCAACCAGACTAACCTTTAAGGTGTAAACAGGCTTTTTTCCTTTGCTTTGTCTGCTTCAATGTGAACCTCACCTCTTTGATTAGGTGTTAAATACAAGTGATAGCTTTGTGGGGCCCCAGCCAGACTGACCTTTAAGATGAAAATGGCCCTTTTCCTTTGCTTTGTCTCCCACCCCGTGGTATCCCAAGTGGGAAGAAGTAGCTAGAAAGATCCCTGCCCCCCAGTTGGTGCTCATGATAAGGAGAGTGACTGGTGAAAATCTTAAATGGGGTCCTCCACAGTAGTTTGTCCACTACTTGTCTCATCTGTTGTGCATTTGGGGGTGCCCTGTCATTCATATTGGAAGGATCAGAGAGTCAGTAGAGCCTGCTTATTGAAGAGCATGTTCCAAGTTCCAGATGCCTCGCATTAGCATGTGGATGTTCTGGGACATGCCATGGCCCCTTGTCGCGTAGTATGCAGATAGAGGTTGTGGTTCACAAATCCAAGTATTCTGAGTCTACATGTTTTCCAGGTTCTTGGCTTGGAGCTGTAACTATTAGGCTATGCCTAATGTTTTAATTAATTTGTACACTCCTTGACTGGAACTGGATTATCACTGTTAAATGCAATTCTCCTATCAGGGAAAATTAGTAGGACAGTTCATGGTTGAGTTTGGGCTGGGCCGATGAGTGTCATGAAAATGATTATCAAAGTTACGAAAAAAAGAAAAAAATAGGGCTGAATTTTCCAAGAATTTTCACAGAAGGCTGCTGAACAAACTAAATAGACCTGGGGTAGGACTGAAGGTAGTTAGATGGGTGAGAAACTGTCCAGAAGGTAGAAGTCAGAGGGTTGTGGTAAATGGTATGCACTCAGTGGTAGGCAGTGACTAGTGGGGTGCCATAGGGTCAGTGCTAGGTCCAGTACTCTTCAATATATGTATCTGCAATATTGCTGAAGGGCTGGTAGGGAAGATGTGTCTGTCTGAGGATGATACCAAATTTGCAACAGGGTGAACACTCCTGGGGGTGGAGCAAATGAGGGATGTTATTAACAAACTGAAAAAGTGGTCAAGAGCTTTGGAACTGGGCTTCAATGCAAAGAAGTGCAAGACCATGCATCTGGGTCACAGAAACTTTGTGACTAAGTGCCATCTTGGGGGGAGACAACTGACGATCACAAGACAGGAATGGGACCTGGGGTAATCATTTCTGAAGACCTGAAGGTGGATGAGCAGTGTGACAAGGTGGTAGGGAAAGCCAGCAGGATGCTGGGGTGCATAGGTAGAGGGACCACCAGCAGAAGAAGGGAAATCATTAAGTTGGTGAGACCTAACCTTGAGTACTGTGTACAGTTCTGGAGGCCCTACCTCTGAAAGGACATAGACAGGGTTTAAGGGGTTAATAGGAATACAGCCAAGATGGTGCAGCGCCTGCACCTAAAGGCCTATGAGGACAGACTCAGGGAATTAAACATGTACTTTCTGGAAGAGAGGAGGGAGAGGGGAGACATGATAGAGACATATAAATATCTCACGGGTGTGAACAAGGTACGGGAAGGGAGTATTTTCCAGAGGAACACTAGCACAAGAACCTGGGGTCACACAGTAAAACTTCGGGGGGGGGGGGAGCTGAGGGGAAATGTCAGGAAGTTTTTCTTTATGGACATGGTGGTAGGAACTTGGAACAGACTCCTGGTGGAAGTGGTAGAAGCTAAAACGATCACAGGCTTCAAAAGCATGTGGGAGGGGCATAAAGGAATCCAAGCACCATGCAAATATGGGGAAAATCTGGGGATTTACAGTGGGCTAAGGAGGGGCTATAGATGGGATTAAGGGGCAGACTAAGTGGGCCAGGTGGTCCTTATCCACCAACAACTTCTATGAGAGAGGGGAGTAGAAGGGAAGGAATTTTGATTTGTATTCTGTTGCCCATATCTCTTACAAACTGTATCTACGTAGGATACAGTTTGTATATAAATGGATTCCCAAAGTGCCTTACAGTTTGTGACAGGGTCCCTTTGTGGCAGAGGGGCATAGTCATGGCAAGAGGGGGCCCCAGATTTCTCTTGGGCCTAGGGCCTCAGGTCACCTTAATCTGGCCCTGCTTTGAAATGATGTAGGATCCTTCCCATGGTCGAGTTAGCTTTGCACAGAAGCCATCTTCCTTGCTGGATTGCATGTGTCATTTCAAGTGCACCATGTCCCCCACTTCAAAAGTAACAGTCTTTATTTTTGATCATTGTACTTTTTCTTGTGGTGGTGGGCATGATGCAGGTTTTGCTTGGCAATCTCTTGACAACTGATCATTTGGTCTAACATCATGCACAGGGTTCCCTGATAATTCTCTTGTCAACAGGCATACTGAGCTCTCTTCTTGTTGCTAGTTGTGCTGGACTGTAGTCGGTAGCATCATGAACCACACTTCACAATGCCGTTGCCATGAAAAGTAGATATCTGTCCCTCTGAGACTGTTTCTGGCCTACATATATTTGCAGATAAACTTTGATGTTGCAGTTGGTTTGTTCAGTCCAATTGTTCTGGAGATGATATGGGGTGGTATGGATGTGAGTTATGACTGCCGATTCCCCAGCTACCCCACCTCACACTTTTTCAAGATAATGGATTGTTTGGCTGTTTGGAGCCACTGAAACTAGCCCCTCCATCACTTTCCTTTATTATCTGGCTGATCCTGCCTCCTGTTGCTAACGTCAGGACATTTGTATGACATCCACACCAGCCAACATGCTCCAAAACAACATGGCCTGCTGATGCTACCTGGAGGACAGTCTGCCTCCATTCCAGGTAGCCACATTATCTTTAAGTATGTATTATTTATTTATTTATATGCTTTATGCCCTCTAGGCTTTGCTTCTGTCTGCTGCTGCTATTTGTGGACTCTCTTAGAAAAATAAACATAGAAACATAGAATCTGTCAGCAGATAAGGACTCTGCGGACTACCTAGTCTGCCCATTTCCCTACTCAGTGCTGCAACCCACAATCCTATTTGATCTGTGGCTATCCTGCTGTGCACATCTCCAAGGTACCCTTATGTCTATCCCATGCACTCTTGAACCCCGTATTGTTTTCACACCCACCAATTCTGCTGGAAGGCTGTTCCATAGCTCCACCACCCTTTCAGTGAAAAAGTACTTCCTAACATTACCCCTTCCACCCTTCAGCCTCATATCATGTCCCCTTGTTTTTGTGCAGAGTTTTCTCTGAAATGTGCTTTCCACCTCTACCCTGTTTATTCCCCTAAGGTACTTGAAAGTCTCTGTCACATCTCCCCTCTCCCTTCTTTACTCCAGTGAATAAATATTAAGGTCCTTAAGTCTTTCCTCTTATGGTTTCTGGTGCAGTCCATGTACCATCTTCGTTGCCCTTCTTGGTACTGCCTCTATTTTGTCAATATCCTGGAGATGTGGTCTCCAGAACTGGACACAGTATTCCAGCTGAGGCCTCACCAGTGATCTGTTCAGTGGCACAACCACCTCTTTCCTCCTGCTTGATATGCCCCTCCCTATGCATCCCAGCATTCTGTTTGCTCTCCCCACCGCCTTTTCATACTGTTTGGTTACCTTCAGGTCATCAGATATGATAACCCCCGGGTCTCTCTCCTGACTTATGCTGGCCAGAATGTCCCCACCCATCCTGTACTCCTCCCTTGGATTCCTGTGACCCATGTACATGATCTTGCACTTTTTAGCACTGAAACTCAACTGCAAGACACCCGACCACTCCTCTAATAGGCTTAGGTCCCTTCTTATTTTTTCCACCCCTCCGATGTGTCCACTGTGTTGCAGATATTGGTGTCATCTGCAAAGAGTCACACCTTCCCCATCAGATGCTCTGCAATGTCACTAATGAAAACATTAAATAGGACTGGCCCCAGCACCGACCCCTGTGGCACCCCGCTGGTCACCTCCCTCTCCTCAGATTTCATGCCATTTACCACCACCCTCTGAGTCCTGTCCCATAGCCAGTTCTCAACCCACTTTACCACCATAGGACCCACTCCCAGGCTCTCCAGTTTATTTAGCAGTCTCCTGTGCGGGACAGTGTTGAAAGCCTTACTGAAATCCAGCTAGACTACATCCACCACCCCTCCTTGATCTACCACTCTGGTTACCCAGTCAAATAAATCTATAAGATTCGTCTGACAGGACCTTCCCTCTGAGAATCCATGCTGCCTTGGATCCTGTGCTCTGCTATCCTTCAGAAACTTCACAATCCTCTTCTTAAGGAAGGACTCCACTACTTTCCCCACTGCTGAGGTCAGGCTTACACGCCTGTAATAACTTGCCTCTGCTTTCACTCTTGTGGAGAGGGACCACATCTGCCCTCCTCCAGTCCTCTCGTACCTCCCCTGTCTCTAGTGATGCATTGAAAAGGGTAGCCAGTGGTTCAGCCAGCACTTCCCTGAGTTCCTTTAGTACTTTGGAATGGATTCCATCTGGCTCCATTTCCTTATCTAGTTTTATTTTCCCAAGTTCTTCTAGGACTCTTTCCACCATGAATGGGCTAGTGTCTACCTCCCTCCCCTGAATACCTCTCTTACTGAGTCAGCCTCTCATGCTACCCTTTCCTGGTGAATACTGAGTGTAACCCCCCTGCAAATGGGGGTTCCCAAAAGACTTCCAGGAGCTTGCTTGAATGCTCCAAGCCTGAATGGTGTTTGGCGTTTAAGCCACTTATCAGTGAGTGTTTTTAGAGCCTCTGGTACTGTCTCTTTAAGAGCTGTCTGCTTGCAGACATAATTAGTTTATATGGGGGACTGTGTGTTTCTCTGAGTACCACTCTAACTGCTGCCAATTCACTCCATTTTGCAGTCACTAGGAGTACAAAGGAACCTATCTGAAAGATGTAACTGTTTGCCAGAAATAATTTAGAGTAATAATGAAAATACAGTTTGTCTAACCTGCTTTCTTTGCAGTCAGAACTGTGTCTGCTAGTTCCCCATTCTGGTTTTGAACTGCTGAACTGGACCAATCAGTGTGGGTAAGCTAGCTCTAAAATGGTGCCTTGGACGAATCAGAACTTGGACTCATAATCTGAGCCAGCCACAAGAGGATTGTATGGGCAGTGACTCTGGGAGATGTAGTTTAGACTTCAGTGCCTTTTGGACCAACAGCAGCAGTCTATTGTGAGTGACAGCCAATCCAGTCAAGAACTGGGAGGAACTCCAAAGGAAGTGCTCTGTTTTGTCAGTTGGAGTTTCAGTGTGAGCTTTGGCAGTGAAGAAGGAAGAAGCCCTGTGCTTTTTCAGTGTGCAGTTTTAGTCAAAAAACGTGTGTAAGGCCCAGAGTTCCGGTCTGCAGCTTGTGTAACTGCTTGTTAGGACTGAATCTGTCCTGTGAAAAGAATCAAAGGATCTCTGAAGAGTAGAAACCAGGCTCACCCTGTAGAAGACTGGAGAAATTGTTGAATTACACTCGGTCTGTCAGGAACTGAATCTGCTGTGTGTTCTCCCGGGTATTGTGCAGTAATTGCGATCGGGATAGAGAAGCAGCCTGCCTGGTATAGTACTTTCTTTTTTTTTTACCATATAAATGTGTGAAGAGTCTCTTGGAGCTCAAGAGTAGCCCTGCTGATACTGAAGGACCCTATCTTATTTGGAGGTCGTGAGTACTAATTCAGGGTCGCTCCCTGTTGAATTGCCACATTAAATCCAAATGGAATTACTGTACTGCTGACTGTTTAATTTTCCTTTTCTCGTGTGAAAGGGCCCTACCAGCTTGCCACGGTTTGACTAGCCACTAGGGCTTGGGTACCCAGGGACAGTAACTGATAGGATAGGCCTGTGCACAGAGCCATAGGTAGATTATTAGAGTGATAAGCTAATTAACCTGATTTCCCCCTGTCCTTGTTATATCCCCCTAAATAAATCAGAGCTGCTTGTTTCAGCAAAGTTATACTGCCTGAGGTATTTGTCTATGTTAAAGTACTGTACTGTGATTGTTGCACTGTATCTCATTTCACAGGAGGTCCCAGTGCCAGAACCAGACCTGGGGGTAAGTGTATACTGTGAAGGTAATTCTGATATATTGTGTGGGCCACTAGTGGGAAGAAAGGGGGGTTGCAGTGTCCCAGAGGGCTGTGACCAAGTTAGTTTAACTATTGCAAACCCTGACCTCTGGGTGGAGGCACCCGCCATTGGATCCAGGCCCCTCAACCTGTTAGTGGCAAATCAGGCAGGGGTAGTAGCCCCTGGGATAGCGCCATCTAGGGGTGACATCTTGGAGGCTCACCGCTGGGATTGTGTGTCCTCTAGTGGCCATATTTACGAACCACTGTTAAGAAAAAAATGGGTACCCCGACAGAAGTGGCTGTGCACCGGCTGGTGGAGTGGTGTACTGGGAGGGACCCACCCCAAAATGCTATGCTTATCCTGGACATCCCCTGGGTATCAATACGGACACTGTGCAGGAGTACTTTCCAAGGTGGAAGGTTTACAAAACCCTGTGGTGGTGGGTCGGCATGCTAATCTGCTCACCCACACTTTCCTGGCCCTAGTAGAGTTTAAGGATCCCATAGATAGCTCCAAAGTGCCACAGACCATTACCCCAGAGGAGCCCTCACTGCTTGGAGAGTGATAACTAAGGACAGAAAGACCGGGGAATCAGCCCCACCACTATCTGAAACTTTTGAGGAGAAATTTGCTGAATGGTTGCTGGGAGAGGGAAACTGTGGAGGACTTGAAGAAACTATTCTTGCCACCTGGGGTGTTCCTCCCCAACACCCTCTCCTGCTCCAGTGCCCGTAATGGTGGCTGAACCAATGCAGACTCCTATTTCTGCACCTGCCATTAGTCACGACTCTTACCGAAGGTTGAGGATCTTCTCTGGCACCCTCCCCACCCCCCAAGGGGAGGATGACTGGGAGACCTGGATAGACTATGTTGCCCCCCAAGTGCTAGAATGGCAATGCTCGGAAGGCGAAAAGCGAAAGAGGGTTAGTGAGAGCCTCCGAGGTCCTGCCCTGGCTACCATCCGTGCTAAACGGGCCAGTAACCCTGAAGCGACTGCACAGGCCTATCTTGAGGCCTTGGAGAATGTGTATGGGAGCCCAGATTCTGATGAGGACCTATGGTGGAGAGTAAGAAATGCACAACAGTACCAAGGGAGTTGTTGTCTGTGTATGTCTCGGCTGGAAAAATTGTTGCAAGAATGCCTCAGAAAGGGTAGTTTGCCAGCGATTGAACTGGACCGAACCAGACTGGACAGAATCCTTAAGTCTGCCCCTTCTCAGAACTGCTGTTGCTTCAGTTACGCCTGGCAAATCGACTGGAATCCCCACCTCCTATGATGAGTTAATGAGAGAAATTCGAGGAGTTGAGAAAAAGGCGACCTCGGAGGTACCTGCACCAACAGCTGTGGCTACGACCCGAGTGACTGAGGGTGACCCATCAAGTGAAGTTCAGGGCAGAGGTTGACAGTCAATGAGTGCTCTGACAAGGAAAAAGATATGCCACAATGGGGCTAACTGTTGAGAGAGATCCGGAATTCAAAAACAGTCCTTTATGAAGGCCACGCCTGCAAGTACGGGCCCTGACCTATATCCGACTGCATTGCTAGGGGTGGGGGTACTCCACCCATGTATCTCCTGCTGATAACAGCTCCAAACTCAATTCCTTGACCATGGAAGTGGAGAAACTGACGAGATGTCTCCAAATGCTTATCACGCCGCA
The DNA here is from genome assembly GCA_016271365.2 of Neoceratodus forsteri. Classification (NCBI taxonomy): domain Eukaryota; kingdom Metazoa; phylum Chordata; order Ceratodontiformes; family Ceratodontidae; genus Neoceratodus; species Neoceratodus forsteri. The sequence continues at coordinate 600,432,152 of CM057456.1, read as the reverse complement.
GACAGAGATGGCACCCAGGTTTCCAGTTAGTAATACCCCTGCCCTGGCTCCCAGTGTGGCGCCTCCGCCAGCTCAAACTCCAGAAAGTATGTTTTGCTATAATTGTGGGAAAGATGGGCACATGAAAAGGGAATGCCAGTCCCAAAAGACACTGACAAAGTTGCATATAGGCTACAAGGAGAGCTTTGGAGAAGAAATCAGTGGTAGAGGTGCACTACATGATCCCAGTGAGGGCACCAAAATGCTAATTCACGCCCTTTTGTGGCAAGGTCAGTTGCCCAGGCCCCCACTACCGCCTCCAGACTGGTCCAGAATAGTGGGTCCTCCATGGAGACCACTGTAAAGGTGAATGGAGTGTCTACAAGAGCTGTATTAGACAGTGGCCCCAAGTGACAATTATGTTCCAGGATTGGTATCAGAAGCATTTGTCAGACGTACCTTACAACCATTAGAAGGACTGCATGTATGGGGGTTAAGTGAGAAGGGCCTACCCTATTCGGGTATATCCGAATTTGGCTGTCTTTCCCCACCTCCTGGCTGGAGTGGCTGAACAAGTAGAGACCCTAGCCTTAGTGTGTCCCCCCACTGGACTGTATGATGGTGTCCCTTTGTTGATTGGAACAAATGCTCATATGTTCGGAAGGCTGGCACAGTTGTGTTATGAAAACAGGGGTCAAAGACTAGTAGAGCTTTAAGAGTTCCGCTTTAATTAAGAAGGCCTATGAGGCACAGAGAGATGCTGAAAACAGAACCAGAGGAACCGTCTGAATTGTATGGAAGAAGGATCCTGAGTCTCTGATCCTGGCGCCAAATGCCCAGTGTACCTTACAGGGAGAGGTCCGTATCAGAAAGGATGTTAAGAATAAAATATTAATGTTGGATGCACCAGGCGATGGAAAATTGCCAGAGGGACTGCTGGTCAAGCCTAGTATTTTGCCCGCTAGAGCCCATGCTTATGCCAGAAGGGTAATGGTCCAAGTTCATAATGTGTCTGAAAGAGACATTCGAGTAAACAGAGGGTTGCATCCTGGCTAATGTGCATTGTGCAGACACTGCAGTGCTACCCAGCAGCAAGAGTTCAAGGAAGAATGACAGAGTAACGCCTGACTTGTTTGATTTCAGCGACTCCCCACTGCCAGCTGAATGGAAAGTGAGGATCAGTGAGAAGCTTGCCCAGAGAGACCAGGTGTTTTCTTTAAAGGAATGGGATGTAGGATGCGTGCAAGGAGCTGAGCACAATATCCGGCTGCATGACGAAAGACCATTTCGTGAGAGGTCTCGGCGCCTGGCACCTGCTGACATAGATGATGTGAGATGGCATCTGCAAGAGATGTTAGCTGCTGGTGTAATACAAGAATCCAGAAGCCCTTATGCTTCCCCCATTGTGGTAGTGAGGAAAAAGAATGGAACAGTAAGGATGTGTGTGGATTATCGCACCTTAAACCGGCGGACTATCCCTGATCAGTACACAATGCCCCGCATTCAGGATGCTTTGGACTGCCTAAACGGGAGCAAGTGGTTCTCTGTGCTGGATCTCCGCAGTGGGTACTACCAGATCCCGATGGCCCCAGAGGACCGTGAGAAGACGGCCTTTATCTGTCCACTTGGCTTCTATGAATTCATGAGGATGCCTCAAGGGATTTCAGGTGCCCCAGCCACTTTTCAACGATTGATGGAGCGTGCAGTGGGGGACATGAACTTACTAGAGTGCCTGGTATACCTAGATGATGTTATTGTGTTTGGCAGCTCACTGGAGGAACATGAGAGCAGATTATTTAGGTATTGGACCGACTGGAGGACTTTGGCCTTAAACTGTCCATTGATAAGTGTCAATTCTTTCAAACATCAGTAAAGTATGTGGGACACATAGTATCCACCGAGGGAATAGAGACCGACCAAGTAAAGTTGAGGCCTTGACCACCTGGCCACAGCCCAAAAATCTAAAAGAACTGCAAAGATTCCTGGGATTCTGTGGTTATTATCGTGCTTCATCAAGGACTATTCAAGAGTGATCCGCCCTTTACTTACCTTACTCAAGGGTATCCCCAACCCACAAAAATACAAAAGTCAGCGTCCCTCAAGACTGAAAGAGTGTATTTTCATCGAGTGAAGTATTTGGGGCCCGCTGGACTCCTGATTGTGAGACTGCTTTTCATGAGATCATATATCAACTTACCCATGCTCCAATGCTGGCCTATGCCGATCCAAGAAACCTTATGTCCTGCACACTGATGCTAGCTTGCAAGGGTTGGGGGCTGTGTTGTACCAAGAGCACGAGAATGGCCTGAGACCAGTGGCCTTTGCCAGTAGAAGCCTGACCCCATCCGAAAAGAACTATCCTGTACATAAGTTAGAGTTCCTAGCTTTGAAGTGGGCTATTGTTGACCAATTCCATGAGTACTTGTATGGGGCTAAAATACTAGTAAAAACTGACAATAATCCTTTGACCTATGTGCAGACCTCAGCTAAGTTGGATGCCACTGGCTATAGGTGGCTTTCTGCATTATCTACATACGACTATGCTCTCGAATACCGAGCAGGTCTGAACCACATAGATGCTGATGCTCTCTCCCGGAGGCCTGTTCCCCAGAATGATTGGGTCCGATTGGCAGAACCTGACATTCGGGCACTCTGCCGGAAGTTTGACAGGAGGAACAATGTCCACGGGACGCAGTGGACTGCATGGTGGATTGCTTGGGAGCCTCTGAGAATTGCATACCTGCTGCTTATTGCCACTTTTCTGCAATAGACATTGGTGCACTGCCTCAGCTGGACAATGACAGTATTCGGCGGGCTCAATCCCACGATCCCATGATCAAAGCAGCTTTAGAAGCCCTCTATGCAGGAAAAGATGTGTCCAAATTACGCTCCATTGATTTGAGAACTGCACTGTTTTACAAAGAAGGTCCTAAGTTGAAACTGATCAATAAACTGTTATACAGAGAAACAGTAGACAGAGGGGGACAAGTAGACAAACAACAACTAGTGCTGCCCACTGCCTTTCGAGACTCAGTACTGAGGTCCTTGCACAACCACATGGGGCACCTTGGTATAGACAGAACACTTGACTTGGTGAGATCCAGATTCTATTGGCCTAAGATGGGGCTGATGTGGAGCAACACATTCGAACTTGTAGTCGCTGCTTACAGAGGAAAGCTTTGCCCCAGAGGGCTGCCCCTTGTTAACATCACCACCAGTGCACCCATGGAGCTGGTCTGTATTGATTTTCTGAGTTTGGAGTCAGATCAAAGAAATATCAGTAATGTGCTGGTGGTCACTGACCATTTCACGAGATATGCCCAAGCTTTCCCCACCAAAGACCAGAAAGCATCCACTGTGGCCAAAGTACTTGTAGAAAACTTTTTGTTCACTATGGGCTCCACAAAGAATCCATTCTGATCAAGGAGAGACTTTGAGAGTCGTCTGATCAAAGAGATGCTTTCTCTGTGGGAGTCGAAAGTCCAGAACCACTCTTACCACCCCAGGGGACCCACAGCCTGAACGCTTTCAACCGGCACTTTGCTAGATATGCTAGGCACCCTGCACCCAAAGGACAAGCCTAGATGGAGCCAACAAATTAGGACCCTGGTACATGCTATAACTGCACCAAAAGTGATACCACTGGATTCTCCCCTACCGCCTGATGTTTGGAAGAGAAGCTCACTACCAGTAGATGTGTGTTTTGGGGTCTCTCCTGATGGGGTTCAAGCTGACAACTATTTACAGTATGTGCAAAAGTTAAAGGCCCAGCTAACTCATGCGTACCAACTGGCTCAAACCATGGCTGCCAAAAGAAATCTGGCCAACAAAGAAAGGTATGATAAAAAGGTGAAAACACAGGAACTCCAGGAGGGAGATCGGGTATTGCTAAGAAATCTGGGACTGCATGGCAAGCACAAGATTGCTGACAGATGGCACCATCTCCTCACATTGTAGTGGGCAAACTAGATGATCTGCCAGTGTACAAAGTAAGGCCTGAGAATAATTCAAAAGATGTAAAACAATGCATAGAAATCATTTACTGCCCATTGGACAAATCTTAATTGAGTCTGAGCCCTAGAAGATGCCCCTCTGGACCAGTGACTAGAGCTGCTGCTAAGAAAAGATCAAGAAAGTCTGCACCTACAGAAGCAAAGTTAAAGTGTTCCCTCCACAGTCCCAGTTGACATGACTGTCAGTCCATATCGGAAGAAAGTGAGAGTGACTTTGAATACTATCCTTCTTACGAACTGAGTCAATTGTTTCGGGCAATCCCTAGTCAATACTGGAGACGAAGCTGGGCCTTCTGGACTGTCTAAGCCCCCAGCTTGTCCCTGGAGCCAATGCTCCCAGAAAGTGAAGTGCAAAGCATCAGATCAGATGAAATGGAATCATTGTGCATGGTTGAACTGTTTGAGCTTTCAGGGAGGAAAATGATGATTGGGCAGACTGGTGATACACCAGAACAAGAAGAGTATTTTGAGTGCCCGACAGTCCACTGCCAGTGTCCGAAAGCTCTCCATGCGAGCCAAATGTTGTGGACTCAGAAACTGCAACTCCTGGAGCTGAAAGTGCCCCAAGTTCTAGCCTCTCTACCCCATGGAGACTCCTGACAAGTGAGGACAATGCTGAAAATGAGGCTCAGAGTGCAGAGACTGTAACAGTTCCCCTAGAAAGACTGGTCGAGCTGTAAGCCTGTGGTGCACCTCAGTTACGATTCCTTGGGAGGCCTGTGGATTGCCCTCAATGTTGTCCATAAAGGAGTGTATGTGTCCCCGAGCTCATTGCCCAAACTGAGCGTCAGTGCTAACTCCAAGTTACTTGTGTTGCCCTCTCAGTATGGTGCCCTTGCCCCATCCAGCCCAAGGTAACTGATAGGAAGGGCCCCTCTCTTCAGGTTTCATGTACAAGAGGTAATAACTTGAGTTTGGTACAATGTGTGTGTAATACTGTGTAAAGAGTCACGTACTGCAATGTTTCAGAAATGTATTCTTGGTAAAATGATATATTGACTGATGATTACATGTGTGAGCCTAATGCAAATGTATATGGTTGCAGTTAAAACTAATGGGGGGGTACTTGCTTGACGCGGACGTCAAGCTTTCCCAGGCCAGGAAGGGTGTAACCCCCCTGCAAATGGGGGTTCCCAAAAGACTTCCAGGAGCTTGCTTGAATGCTCCAAGCCTGAATGGTGTTTGCGTTAAGCCACTTATCAGTGAGTGTTTTAGAGCCTCTGGTACTGTCTCTTTAAGAGCTGTCTGCTTGCAGACATAATTAGTTTATATGGGGACTGTGTGTTTCTCTGAGTACCACCTGAACTGCTGCCAATTCACTCCATTTTGCAGTCACTAGGAGTACAAAGGAACCTATCTGAAAGATGTAACTGTTTGCCAGAAATAATTTAGAGTAATAATGAAAATACAGTTTGTCTAACCTGCTTTCTTTGCAGTCAGAACTGTGTCTGCTAGTTCCCATTCTGGTTTTGAACTGCTGAACTGGACCAATCAGTGTGGGTAAGCTAGCTCTAAAATGGTGCCTTGGACGAATCAGAACTTGGACTCATAATCTGAGCCAGCCACAAGAGGATTGTATGGGCAGTGACTCTGGGAGATGTAGTTTAGACTTCAGTGCCTTTTGGACCAACAGCAGCAGTCTATTGTGAGTGACAGCAATCCAGTCAAGAACTGGGAGGAACTCAAAGGAAGTGCTCGGTTTTGTCGGTTGGAGTTTCAGTTGAGCTTTGGCAGTGAAGAAGGAAGAAGCCCTGTGCTTTTTCAGTGTGCAGTTTTAGTCAAAAACGTGTGTAAGGCCCAGAGTTCGGTCTGCAGCTTGTGTAACTGCTTGTTAGGACTGAATCTCCTGTGAAAAGAATCAAAAGATCTCTGAAGAGTAGAAACCAGGCTCACCCTGTAGAAGACTGGAGAAATTGTTGAATTACACTGGTCTGTCAGGAACTGAATCTGCTGTGTGTTCTCCGGTATTGTGCAGTAATTGCGACGGGATAGAGAAGCAGCCTGCCTGGTATAGTACTTTCCTTTTTTTTTTTTACCATATAAATGTGTGGAAGAGTCTTGAGCTCAAGAGTAGCCCTGCTGGATACTGAAGGACCCTATCTTATTTGGAGGTCGTGAGTACTAATTCAGGGTCGCTTCCTGTTGAATTGCCACATTAAACTAAAATGGAATTACTGTACTGCTGACTGTTTAATTTTCCTTTCTCTGTGTGAAAGGGCCCCCTACCAGCTGCCACGGTTTGGACTAGCCACTAGGCTTGGGTACCCAGGACAGTAACTGATAGGGATAGGCCTGTGCACAGAGCCACAGGTAGATTATTAGAGTGATAAGCTAATTAACCTGATTTCCCTGTCCTTGTTATATCCCAAATAAATCAGAGCTGCTTGTTTCAGCAAAGTTATACTGCCTGAGGTATTTGTCTATGTTAAAGTACTGTACTGTGATTGTTGCACTGTATCTCATTTCACAGGAGGTCCCAGTGCCAGAACCAGACCTGGGGGTAAGTGTATACTGTGAAGGTAATTTGATATATTGTGTGGCCACTAGTGGGAAGAAAGGGGTTGCAGTGTCCCAGAGGGCTGTGACCAAGTTAGTTTAACTATTGCAACCCTGGACCTCTGGGTGGAGGCACCCGCCATTGGATCCAGGCCCCTCAACCTGTTAGTGGCAAATCAGGCAGGGGTAGTAGCCCCTGGGATAGCGCCATCTAGGGGTTACATGAGTAAAAGTACTTGTTCAGTATCTCAGCCTTTTCTAGGTCATTCTCCATCCTTTCTGCTTCTTCCTTCCGCAACCTAGCGATCCCATTTATGGTCTTTTTCCTCTTGCTAATGTATCCCCAGTCAGTGCTAAACTGAGAGGGCTACTACCCCTGCCTGTGTGGCTAGTGAACAGGTTGAGGGGCCTGGGTCCTATGACGCGGTGCCTCCATTTTTTTAACCTGAAATTTGGGGAGAAAGGTGTCACCCGGCATGGTGACTAGGTTTGACTACTCTGCACAGGGGCACCCAAAGTAATCCAGAGACTAGAAGCACTAACATAATGTCCAATACCAGGAGATGGGATTCTAAAGTGTGGCTTTATTCAACAACACTGAATGAAAAGCATAGATGGACCCCCACGGGGCTACACTCCTTGTAATGCAGATAAGGTGATGACACAGACACAGTCCATTCTTGGATCCTAAACTTCCATATGTCACGGACTCTTTAACTAGTGGCACACTACCACCCTCTACTCCATCCCAATGTCTGGGCACCCTCTTCAGGCACTGGCCAATACCTGACAGAAAGGTGACTGGTGTTTCAAAGTGAATCCATAGAGGTGAGCCCTGTTACGCCAGGTGGGGGGGGGGTCTCCCACCTTTTGTTCCGTAGACCCATACCCGGCCATTCCTTTGTTTACACACTCATCCTTGGCTACGGTAGTGCGGACTGTTCATGGCTTTGTAATTCAGTAACTGTCTTTCTCTGAAGACCCCCCACATACAACAGTCATTACATCTCACTGTTTCATAAGCCTCTTCCTTGGCTACTATAGTGCAGACTGTACATGGCTATGTAATGCAGAAACTGTCTTTCTCCTGAAGACCCCCCCACATGCAACAGTCATTACATCTCACTGTTCCATAAGCCCTGGACTTGGCATCCTGACTGACCCACAGCCCCAGAGACTTATTTACTCACTGTTTTGATGAATGACACTGGCCTTTTGTCAAAGCTTCATCACCCTCATTGTTGCAGATGTCCAAAAACTCTGAAGGAATCTCATTCCTCAAAAACTGTAGTGCCCCAGCACTCTTCATCAGGCAGCTTCTTCCTTTTTCCAGGCCAGGGGGTTGCCCCTGGGAGTGGGTTCCTTGTGCCTCTCTTATGATGGAAGCACACACCCTAAGGTAGCTCTTTGTCAGAGCTGAGGGCAGGAGGGTCTGCCCCTGCAGGGCACTCCCTCCCTCCACTGCACTGCAGGATCTATATCCTTCCCTCTCTTGAGTCTACTTCAGACTTCAACAGACTGACTCAGACTTCAGACTAGACTGTTGACTTCAAGGATCAACTCTAGACTGACTTTGAAATTCCCCAACGTTCTACCTAACTCCCAACTGCAACATTCCATTGTGGCTTATGCTGCTGCAGAATTCTAAATGATGTCATAGCCCCAGCTCAGCAGAGACTAAAAACAGTGCAAGACATAGTGAAATCCATTTGACTGGAGTTTCACTAGCTGCCTGTCCCTGCCTGCCACTGGATCTAACTAGGGTTCTAGTAACCCCGGGTAATGGGGGGTTACACTAATGTATCTGAAGAAGGTATTTTTGCCTTTCTTAATAGCCTGGGCTATACCTTCATCTGTCTGTGCTTTAGCCCTTCTAATTATTTTCCCAGATTCCCTCTCTTAGCCTAAATGCTCTCTCTCTCTCTCTCTGTCTCTCTGTTTGTGTTTGTTCCCCCCCCCCAGTTTCACATTTTACAGCCCTTTCTCAGGCTTACACACAGACGCAGTGTAGCTCTTTATTTTTTTCCCTTTGGGGAGCACTCTGTCCTTGCCTGCTTCCCTTGCAGGCATTTAAATAATATTTTAAATTAGCCCACTGGACATTCATTTAAGGCACAGTGCGGCTTTCAACATGCCATACTCGCTGCGCTCGCTGCTGCCTCCTCATTCCTCTGAACCCCCCCCAGGCTTCTACATTAGCCATAGTGTGGCTTGACTTACTGTCGGCTCATGCCACCTGGTGCACTCTCTAGGGAACCCCCAACACTGACTAACGCTGCAGTGCAGCTTCACTTAAAAGCAGCTCCCTTGCTGCTTCTCTGTTGCTGCTTTCTCTCCTGGCTACCTCTAAGCCCCGTAGGGCATAAACAATTAAAGATTTTGCCACTGGATAGGCGGTGGGGAAGGTTGTGGGGAGGCACTTCCATTACATGCCTCCTCTACCTCCTGCTGGCTCCATCCAAAAAATAAATGAATAAAAGTGTGATGAATTACAAACAACAAGCTGCTCTCCAAAAGGCCTGCCAGGTGCCATTAATTTTATAGTCCCAGCAGATACAAAACAAGGCACACAAAATAACTTCCCAGGTTTAACTCTGCACTGCACTATTAAAATGATTCCTTGAGATCCGGAGAGCAAAAAAAGGGCACTGCAATTTTTATTATTGAGCAACATGCAAAACTATATACACGAAAGCAGAAGCATACCTAGAAGACATAAATGAGGCTATGTCTCTAGCACCACACGTAGCATCTAAGATATAACCTAATTTATATGATCTGTGTCCTTCTGCTCTTTTGAATGTACAGTATTTTTGCACTTTGCACAATAATAAAAAATAGTGTTACCCTTTGTTGTAATCTGGGTCGCAAGGAATCTTTTTGATAGTGCAGTGTAGAGGTAATATATCAGGACGTTTGATTTGAATGTATTGTGTTGTATTTACTAAACAAAAGTTTGCTTTACCTGTCAAAAGGCCAAAAAAAAGCACTGTCAGTGGCTCAGTGGGTGCGATTTGGGAGCAGACTCTGAGAGTGACCATCGACTAGAGTAGCTTCCTGGGGAGAGCTATTGGTGAGTTACTGTGCCATAGAGAGACACGTGTGATAGAGCCAGACAGCTTGGTCCCCACACAGTGTGCTATGCCTGCACAGTGCAGAAATTGCTATTTACCCAAACCACAGGCTGGCAGAAGGAGCGGGGAGAAATACAGGGGAAGAAAACCACACCCAGCCGCCATCAGAATGATGGCTTCAGCCTAATACAAGGTATTTCCATGTTAGAGAGGCAGCTGGTCAAGGATAAAAATCAATATAGAAAAAAAGCCAACAAAAATGATAAAACCAAGCATCTACGCATTTACAACACTGTAAATTGGTGCTCAGGGGTAGTCTCTTTCAAATGAGAAAGAGCACCAGAAATACAGGGCATGTGATGAAGCTGGGGGTGGAGTTTAGGAGAGATGTGAGGAAGTACAGTGTCAGTGAAACAGTGTTGAATGCCTGGAATAGACTGACAGCAGAAGTGGTGGAGGTGACAATAGTAGGGGCTTCAAGCATGCATGGGACAGAAACAGGGGAATATTAGGAAATGGGTAGTGAGGAGGGAGGGTCACTGGAGACCAGTTAGGGTCTACGGAGACAGACTAGGCAGGGATCATCTGAGTAGACTGGGTGGGCCAAACGTTAACTTTTTGGCAACAAATTTCTATGGGCCCAATTCTCAAAGTTCCTGGCATGGCGCAAGGGACTTGTGCCACAAAGAATGGCTCAAAGTGCCGTTTGATCCAAAAGATGCACTGGGAGTGAATCACAAATGCAGCCTGTGTCAACCACAGGCTGTGTGCACCAAAGGGGGCTTGCACTGTACATGTGCCACAAAATGGGCTGCGGCATGCTGCTAGGGGGCATGCAGCAGACACAAGCTGTCACATCCCCTAAATTGGGATTCTCAAAACCCTCCCAGAGGTTAACATTCTAAGTACCCTTAGACCAGCCAGAGTTGGTCTAAAGGTGCTTAGAATTTCACCCTCTAGGAGGGTTTGACCACTTGTGCAACTCTTGGAGCCCTCCCACACCATGTGCCTTCAGTGCCCCCCACACCTCAATGTGACAATATTCACAATGTTTATAAAATTATTCCTTGAATTAATCTGTCCCTGGTGGTCTAGTGGGATCAACACTCACCACACCGGCAGGTAGTGCCCATCACCCTACCCCACCCATCCTGAACCCCAAGCCAGTGACTGGCACAGCCCTCCTCTCACCACCATGGCCAGCTGCTGACTGAACTGCCACTGAGTGTACTGTATACAGTACTCACTCATTGACTGACAGCTTACTCTGAACTATCAATCATTGAGCACGTACTCTATATAGTACATGCTGTGTGACAGCTCAATCGGTGGCCAGCCATTGTGGTGAGAGAACGGCTGTGCCAATCACCAGCTCGGGGTTCGGGAGGGGGGGAGCAGGGTGGTGGGAACTACTTGCCGGGGTGGTGGGGTCCAGTAGACCACCAGGGAAAGATTGTATCAACATTTTAATTTACAGACAGATCGTGGCTGGGGGGGTCCATTAGATCACCAGTGAATGGTTACTATAATAATATGGGGCTTGGGGGGGTCCACTAGACAACCAGGGACTGATTGTATAATAATAAGGGGATCAGGGCTTGGGGGGCCCACTAGACCACCAGGGACATCCTGGAGTGGTGCACAGCTGTCCCGCAGCTTTTGGCAAACCCTCCAGATGCACTGTCTGTCTGGCACACAGCCACAGTTGCCGCAAACTGTGGGACATTGCCACTGGGACCCTGCCCGATAGAGAATAGGGTGCATGGTCCCTGGTGCACTGGGCTTTGATGCAAACTGCCTTGTGCTGCAGCTTGTGTCAGTCTAAGGGCCATTTGAGACTCAAATCCAATGTTTCTGTTTAAAGAACAGCTGACACCTTCAGGAGAACTGTAACAAACCATAATATTTAGATACAGATCAGCTTAGATTTCACATTACTTCTGTATTTCTCCTCCCCATTGTTTATTATTGTGGTCATTTGCATGAAAACAGGATCTTTGCTTCTGAAGAGTTCATCTGTTCTTGTTGCTTTCTCCCTACCTAAGGTCATAATGCTCTGCTTGTGACATCACAGTTATTCCCATGGCAAAAATTGTGATGTCACAACAGAGGTTTATGACTTGAAGTAGGGAGTAAGCTATAGAGGCAGATGTACTTGAATGGTGATAAAACATGTATTCATGCAAATTTCCTCAGTAATAAATGATGAGGATGGTACATCTATGGAATATACGTGGAATGTAAGCTGAATGATGCCCAATTATGTTTTTCAAAGTTTTCTTTGAGGCATCAGCAGCTCTTCAACAGTTCAAATAACTTTATTTGTAGTACTTTGACATTATAAACATATGTATATTGTTTTTATTTATTTATTTAGGGTTTTAACTTGAGGAGGGTTATAAAAGTTGAGACTTTATACTGTTTTTCATTCCGTTTATTCCCCCCCCCCCATGTCTTTCCTCTTTGCTGTTTCTCTCAGTATGGAACCTTCCCCAGCCTATACCATGTGGGTCTCTGTCCTTCTGCTATACCAGCAATAACCAGCTCTTTCAGCCCTGTCTTTACTTCACAGGAATCCCCCTCCCCCTCGCTGAGGGGCCCATGAATGTTCACATTGGCAGGACTGGAAGGAACTGGAGGTATTGCCATGCCACCTGATGTAGGAGTCATTTATAGCCTCCAGTGGGATTGTTCCCTGATTTTGACTATCATGCCCACCTTCCCAGCATGATATATGTAACCAGCCCTATGACACTGTCCTGCGAGGGGGGCCAACATTGTTTGGTCACCCTCAGTGTTTAGGGCCCACTCTGCCCACAAGAGGCACTCACACAGCAGGATGGGCGACTGCCTCCTTAATGAGGCTGAATTACACTGGCTGAACAGTATACGTTCGGCTTCTCTGTCTTGGGCGGGGGAGTTTGGCTTGAACAAGCACCCAAGCAGCCTATGTGGAAATGCAATGGGCTACTGCTGATGCCAAAAAATTGGCCAGGAATGAGCCACTAATAACTAGTCTAGATTCCCTCATTTCAGCACGGTATAAATAATATAGTTACATACAAACTATAACATTCTGGATACCCAACTTGAACAAAATGAAACTTGTAACTATAAACCAAAGTAAGTAGGAAGATGTACAGTATTTTATCATAGGTAATATAATAATTGCAATCTCTTGGTATGATGAACCTGGTTTACACCATAAAAATCTACATTATACTGAAGGCTTAACATAACAGTACTTTTTTGCTACACTCTGCTCAAGGGAATTTTCAGTATTGTATAACAGCATGGGAAACATTATGATTTCAGTGTAGTGTGTACACTCATTTTTTTCTTAAATTTAAAATAGTGTCAATATTTCTTTTATATATGGTATTTTTATAGCAAAAGAGATTACTTGGGGTTGTATATTTTTTTACCCTATTTATTGATTGATACGAGTATTTAGATAGGATTAGTCTTGGGCATATACATACATGACGTAGTGTGGTCTAATGGTCTGAGTACTGGCTGCAGAACTAGGAGATCACAGGTTCAGACGTCACTACAGGAGAATACACACTGTGTGACCTTGGGCAAGTTACTTACCCTTCCAGTACTCCACTCCATCCAGCTGCAGAAGTGTGCTAGGTCAGAACCCCACAGAAAATAAGATGCTGCAGCTCAGCCGCGCTATCGTGAATTAATAAGTGATAACAAAAAAGGAAAAAAAGCGCACTTTGAAAAAGCCCTTATGAAAAATACACATAACAGGGATACAACTAGTGAAACCAATCAACAAACACAACTTGAGGTACAGTGCATGCACGTGGAAAGAGGTGATAACTTTCTTTTTTTTTTTTTAGTTGTTTAACCAGGTATAGCACACTAAGCTGGAAGCTTTTTTACAGGAGCGATCTAGGTGCACAAGGAGGTTAAGTGACTTGCTCAGGGTCCCACAGTATGCAAGTGGGATTCAAACCCAGGTCTGGTCTGCTGGATGTCACCAGATTTGCAGCTCAGAGCCTTAGACCACTGCGCTATACTGCCTTATATAACTGCGTACCAAAATTAATTTCCAGGAGTAATGCTGAAGGGCTTACTATGTGCCATGTCCTTTGAGAAACATGCATGTTATGGCATAAAACATTTTCTTTTATAAAAATCTAAAATGGAAACTGTTACAGTAGTTGCTTACTTCCTGTGAAATATAAAAACAAGCACTGAACAGTTTATAATTGTCAATATGGTATGTAGTCCTTGGACAACATTTTAGTATGCCATGGTTCAAGGCAATATGTTGTTAGACAGACAAGACATGCATTTTTACCAGTTGAGGTTATCAAGAGAAAATACACAACAACACTGGCTTTAATCATCTATCATACCATTGTAACACAGCATTAGGGACACAGCAGTTTGTGCCTCGGTGAGTGCTCTTCATAACTGTCCCTTGGCACCCTCAGTCCCTGCAGTCCCAGACAGCTAGCGCAAGTGAAACAGCTGAAAATGTTACTCTCTGAGCTCTCTTGAACTGGCACACAAACAGCATGACTGGCCTCAGTATAAATGTTCAAACTTGCATCATGACACTAAATCTAACCAAGTTCGGGCCAATCCATCTGAGGCAGACAGGTAGTAGTGTAAATATGTGACCCCCACCCTTACATGCCAAACTGTCCTGCAGCCTCCATCAACACAAAGTTATCAAGTAAAGAGCTCTGCATGATTTGTCAAGTCTGGACTCTAAATTAAGTTCATAGAGCAGAGGTTTCAGACTTCATTCTACCTAAGTAGTCCCGCCCCCCCCCCAGCACAGTACAGCAAATCAGGTTGCAGGCACAGCTGTCACAATAGGGAATCTGCAAGCTTGACTGTTCACACAGACATGATGCCCATGTAGCAGACAAAATGCACACCACTTCTTTGTACCTGTCTCTTCAGATACAAATGTGAGGAACGAGCTGAAAGGATTTGCTGTTACATGTGTGAATGAGAGAGCTTGTAGTCTCAGCCTGAAGTGCAGCTTACTCACCTTTTTTATAAAAGCTGATAATGTGATAATTAAATTGCTAACAGACATCTTACTGATGGCATTTGCTGGATATGTGAAAATCCTTCTACAATTACATATTCCTGCACTGGAATCATCACTGGAAGCAAAGTGAACAGGCTACTTTTCTTTTTTTTTTTTTTTTTTTGAGAGAACATATTAAAATTTTATGTGGAGTAAAATGGAACAGGACTCGTTTCCTTTCTAACGCACAATGATTTATTACCTGAAAAGACCACAGAACTAATTAGCAGAGTAATTAATTAATATAAATTTGCATATTTGCATTTGCAATTAGTGCAGTCGACTGATTAGTCTGAAATTGGGAAGTTTGACTCATTAGATGTTAGTGTCCACTGGACCGGAAAGCGGCTGCCAGATGAGGCGGAGAGGGGCAAACGGAGTGCATGTGCTCGT
This sequence comes from Neoceratodus forsteri, assembly GCA_016271365.2. NCBI lineage: Eukaryota > Metazoa > Chordata > Ceratodontiformes > Ceratodontidae > Neoceratodus > Neoceratodus forsteri. The sequence goes on along the minus strand of CM057456.1, from coordinate 600,417,135 downwards.
CTTGTCTTTGTTGGAGAAAGGGAATTGGTTTATCGGCTGTGCTGCTCAAGTTTTTTTCTGGCAGTGCATCTCTCCTTTAAGCTCATTATCTAGGGAAAACTGTTACTACAGGCTTGACAAAAACCTCCTGATGTACCTTAGAGAGGCCTGACACTTCCTTAGGGCGGACTGTCAGGAATCCTGAGCAAAGATGCTGTATTGTCACATATGAACATGGATCAGATTTAGGGCCAGAAAATAACCCTCTAACTATAGCTAGAGGGGAAAAGTTGAAAAAAAAATCCTCTTAATAATGAAGATTTCAATCTTTTTTTTTTGTAGGACAGCTGTCCCTCTAAAGGCCAGAAAATAGCACAGGGAGAGAAAGGCAGATAGAAGAAAGTTACCTATTAACAGTTTTCAGTGCCAGACATTTTGAATAAGGCACAGCTATGACAAATATGTATATAGTTATGCCTAAGAATGTGCTTTAGTACTAGTAGTTACACAGTTTATTTTTATAGATGAAAAGACAGGCCAAAATATATTTACAGTACAATTCTGTTCTGTGTAGGAACCTGGTTACAGACATAGAAATATAAAGGGTATATATAACATATAAAAGTGCCTTAAAGTACAGAATATACATTAGATTAGGATTTGGTAGCAAATAAGGTAGAATACATAGTACATTTTCAATAATAGCTGGGATTCATGATCAAAGCAGTAAAGTACAGTTTTGTATTCATGTTTTGGAATCATTTGAAAGCGTGTTAGGGATCCAGTAGCACTAAATTTGGAAGGAAGTTTTTCCAAGACTTGGTAGCATCAACTAGGAGGGTCATTTGGCCACAGCCAAATAATCTTGTGGGAGTTTAAGGCGGTGGTGGAATCCAGGTGTTAGGGTATAGCACTGTGGTCATAGTGATCCATTTGAACAGCAGCTGGAGGCTAAATGTTTTCCCTTCAGATTTATACAGCTAAAAACAATATAAATGGGGGATCCATACTAACTGACATAGGGAGAGGGATCCTAGTTATTCCTCCCTCTTGCCTAGGGACTACCAGCACTCCAGCTCAGACTAATAGGCTGACAGTAGGTACGCATACTAAGGATGCTGCAGATCAGATACGCCTAGGAAGGAATCAGAGAGAAGGTTGCTTGAAGAACAAGAAAGGCTTGCTAGATAGCTGGAAAGGTGTCTGTATTAATGCCTGAAGTCTAGGCCATAAAACTGGCAAGCTTCAGGAGGTGATGGCAGAATCCAAGCTAGATATTGTGGCAGTCACAGAAACTTAGGCTACAGATAAAATGACAGGGGCCTAACTGTGCCTGGATGCATTCTACTGAGAAAGGAAAGAGGAGTAGGGGGGTGTAGACATCTATGTCAGAGAGTGTACTGAGGTATCAGAAGATGGGAATATTAGGTGCAGCTCAGGGAAAACCAAGTCTCTGTGGGTTCAACTTGCAGTGGCATCTGGAAAAAGGCTACACCTGGGGGTATGCTATAGACCTCCAGGACAAGGAGAGGTAGAGGAAATGGAGTTCCATGAATAAATTAGAAGTGGAACAGCAAAGGGAGATGTTGTGATTGCCACAAACAGACTCCGCAGGTCAGGCCCTCTGCTCCCATAGTGCCGACCTCAGCGCGCAATAGTGTGAACAGGTATCAGACAGGGTAACCCTCCTGTCTGCTTTTGGGTCTGAATCACCTTTAGTCTCAAGTTCTGGAGGGATTCAAACTATGAACCTTATGCTAGTGTACCCAAATGTATAGGCTCATACAATATTCTCTTCAGGGATGCAATATATCTTTCGTCTAAGGGCACCTAACCAGCTATCCAAAATGAACCCTTAAAACTGTATAAGAGACTTTAGGTATATTCTTACCTTTAACCAAGCTTAGTAACACCATCAAGCCCTTGAACAGTTGTCAAACTTTAAAATACAGGCACTCCACATGCAAAAATGATGGAGGAGACCCAGGCAGAATCTTAAGAAAATGTACTTTATTAAAAGATGATAAAAATCTGAAAAATGTAAACACAGAACACTTTATCAAAGAGCTCACAATCACATAAAAGAATAAGGGAAAATTACAAAGCAAAACTCCTACCACAATACAGTTAGATTTTTGCTATCTAAGGTATTACCTCTGGAAGTGCATTTTAAAGTTAGATCAGAGAGATGTGTCTCTCTAGAGTCCTAAGATGATATAACAACATTTCAGACACAAGTATCAGTTTAAGCTCTGTGTCTCCACACCCCTTCTGTGAGTATCTAGCTCCTCCTTTTAGAATATAAAATTAGAAAACATGATTTTCCTACCAGGATGTATTTTAAATAATGTGAACATCAGCAAAAAAAAAACATTTACCAAATTATGAGTCTTTGATCAACCAGTTCCTTTGAGGTTTACAACCCTGCAGTCTGTAATCCAGGTGTGAGCTATCCAACAGGAATCAGCTAAATGATGTCCTTTCCTAATGTAATAAAATGTATATTTAGTTTCCAAATTCAAAAGTATAAGGTCATAAAAAGGCCATAAAATGTAATTTCTCAAGGAAGTTAATTACATTACAGAGATCTCCTGGTGAGTGTAATACATCCCGTGATTTCAGCTGCTGACACCTTGTAATTTAAAAGGGTAAAATCTCATAGACTGACATCTCATACATTGACCATTTATTTATAATACCAATATCATACAATAATCATAACTATCTGGCCAAGCATCACAGTGATAATGGAGACTTTAACTTAGCCAGCGCAGACTGGGACATTCTGGTGGCCAGAAGCAAGACAGATCAAACTTTGCTTCATGCTTTCAAGACTGTCTACTATTGCAACTTGTAAGGGAACCCACAGGACAGGACACAATCCTAGACATGGTGTTCACTAACACAGATATAGTTAAACCAGTAGTAGTTCAGGAGCCAGTCACAAACACGCTGTCATAGATGTGGTGCTCACTAACACAGATGCAGTTAAACCAGTAGTAGTTGGGGAACAGCTTGCAATCAGTGACCACGCCTTAGTTTGGTTTGAAGTTGCCCTCAAGCCTGAGAAAATGCTCTCTAGTACAGTTGTCTGGGATTTTAGAAGGGTGGACTTTAACAAACTCAGAGAGATGATTCATAATAAATTAAAGTGAAAGAATGAGGGGGTGGAGGTTGAGGAGAGATGGATGGTAATTAAAGAGGCCATTCTTGAAGCTTCACAGCTTTACCTGAGGAAAGTAACCAAAATAAAAAAAAACAAAAACACTTTGGTTTTCAGCAAGGGTCAGGGAAGAAGTGGGGCTAAAAGGATGGCCTTCCACAAATACAAAAAGAGAGTCAGGGGGATACAGAAAGGGAAGAATACCTCCAGAAGACCAGGGAGGCAAAAAAGGTGATAAGGGAAGTGAAGGCAGACACAGAGCTGCAATTAGTCAACGGGGTCAAGCATGGAGAAAAGCATTTTTCCATTATATAAGTGAAAAAAGGAGGTGAAAAAAGAAGAGGGGTGGGGGAGTAGTTAGAGTGTGAGATGGGGGCCATATGATATAGGACGACAAGCAAAAGGCTACAGTCCTAAATGATTACTTTTGCTCTGTCTTTACCAGGGAGGCTAGCAGTCCCCTATCTGACAGTGATGTTAAAGTGGCCACAAAAGGGATCCAGGAGATGGGGAGGCCAACATGTACTGAGGATAGAGTACAAAAGTGGCTAGCCACCCTCGAGACAGACAGACCCTGGGTCTGGATGAGATCCAGCTGAGGGTACTCAAGGAGTTGGTAAATGAATTGGCTGAACCTCTGACATTCCTTTTCAGTAGCTTGCTTCAAATGAGGATAGTCCCAGAGGATGAGAGGGTGGCAGACGTGGTTCCATTTCATAAAGGGGGAGACAGGGAAAAAGCAGGCAACTACAAACCCATCAGTCTCACCTCTGTTGTTGGAACACTAATGGAGTCGCTGATCACATTAGACCTTGTGGGCTATGCAGGGCAGTGGTCTCCAGGATAGTAAACAACATGGTTTCATGTCAGGGAAGCCATGGCAGACAAATTTTAAAGCCTTTTTTGGTAGGGTTACAAAGGAATTTGATAAAAGCCATGCACAGGATTTGCTGTATTTGACTTCAGCAAGGCTTTTGACTCAGTGTTTCATAGATGCCTGCTGAAGAACCTGTGGAACCTTGGGGTGGCTAGGGATATAGTCAGATGGGTGGAGAATTAGCTATAAGGGAGATGGCAGTGGGTAGTGGTAAACAGTATCAAATCAGAAGAGAGGGAAGCCACAAGTGGGGTACTGGAGGGGCCTCTCCTGGGTCCGGTCCTTTTCAGCAAGTTCATCAGTGACATTGGAGAAGGGATCCAGGGTAGGTTAGGTCTCTTCACAGATGACACAAAGCTCTGTGCAAGACTGGATAATGCTGAAACAGTTAGAGAGCTACAAGAGGACCTGCAGAGGCTAGAGAGAGGATCGAATGTCTGGCAGTTGAATTTCAATGTCAAAAAGTGCAAGGTGATGCACATAGGGAAAAAGAACCCCAGGACAGAATACTGGATAGGTGGGGTACAACTCAGTACTACAGCAGAGGGATGTGACCTTGGAGTCATTATTAGTGACACACTTAAGCAGGCTAGCCAATGTAACAGGGCTTGCAGTAAGGCTAACAGGAGCTGGACTGTACAGGGAGGGGTATTGAAAGTAGAAAGAAGGAGGTGATACTCCCCCTCTACAGATCCCTGGTGAGACCATATCTAGAGTAGCCCTCTCCTTAGAAAGGACAAGGATAGGCTAGAGGCAGTAGAGCGCAGGGTAATGAAGATGATTCAGGGTCAGCAGGGGAAGTCCTGTGAGGAATGACTTAGGGCCTTGGATATGTATTCATTGGAGTCTAGAAGGCAGAGTTGGGATATGATAAAGACATTCAAATTCCTGAAAGGAATAAACAGGGTGGACTCCGCGGACCTATTTATAAGGACACCATCTCAACAACAAGGGGACATGACTGGAGACTGGCAGGTGGAAGATTCAGGAGGGATGTGAGAACGTATTACTTTATGGAAAGGGTGGTGGAACCATGGAACTGCCTGATGGCTAAGGTGGTGGCAGCTGGCAACTGTGGGTGGTTTCAAGTGTGCTTGGGATGAACTGGCCCAGTGGCTTGGAGGGCTGAGGCACTGAGCACTTTACTTCCTACCTTGCCAGTGACCCATGTTCAGAAGTGGACTCAGGTTGTTGGAGGTCGGCTAGAGAGGGAGAGGATCGTACTTGTGAAGGACTGCTCTGCTGTTCTGGGACAGGTGGACTGTCATTCCCGCTGAACGACTGTCACCAGGTGGAGGCCTGGAAGTAGTGTGGGTCTGGGACAACAAAGATGGGAGGGTGCTGTGGGACTCTGCAGAGTGCGTGTGCTTCCACATGTGCACACTGACATGTGCACCCCAGCTATGTGGAAAGGAGAAAAAGGGGTGCTAGCAGGCTTCATGATGCCCTGGCTGTGCTTCTGACTTCAGGTGCTACCCCGGGCTAACTGGATTATTCACTGGGGGAGGATGGCCCTCCTCTCCCTGGCCCTGCCACAAGGGGAATCCATGACTGAATGTGCCCGGGGTTGGGGCAGGGTTGGGACATGCGGGACCAAGGGTGGAACTGAGCCCGCTCAAGTGGGAGAGCCAAAGCCTTGACTGTTAGCCTCCTGCCAAGGTAAAAAGCAATATGGGGGAAAATAATGTGCTTGGGATAGAATGAAGGGGATGGTCATCACTGGTAGAGACAAGGATGGTGAAGGTATAGGATAACTGTTGGGGAGGGGTAAGACCCTGATTGACACCAGGTCATGGGGTTATATAGAGACCCATGCGCAGATGGATGGACCATTAGTCTCTTTCTGTTGTCATCTTCTATGTTTCTTTGTTAAATGTTGTAGCATGTGACAAAAGTGCCAAAGAGGACAATAGGAAAAAAAAAGCTATTCTGCCCAGGATTACATTCAGTTCCTGCAGAGATACGTTTGGAGCATATTTATAGATTATGTATCCAGGATCAAGTACTGTACTAACAGCAAAAGCTGTTGTACAGTCTTAAATCCCTTGTGCTTGATTTTCAGAGAGCCCTTGGATCACCGCAATTTGTGGCAATCTAGAGCTGTGGCAAACCCGGGGTGTATCAGGGACCCTGTGCTTAGTTAAAATAGGGGTCCCTGCACCAGAGACTCGAGAGTTGCTGCAGTTGAAAGGTTATGCCACACATGTGGTGCATCAGCAGGGTTTGACAGAGGGATCCATGAACCCCCCCACCCAGTGTAAGCCTACACAAGCTGCGAAGGGGGGGGTAATCTGGCTGAAAGGTAGGGACTGAGGGCTGCTGGAGCAGTGGAGTGCCACAAGATTTGATGGGGGCACGGTGACATTGAGAAGAAGTTGAGGAGGCACATGGCAGAGGTGCCATACAGAGTATCAGACAGCTGCACAGACCAGGTAGGGGGTTGGCGTATCAGCACTATCATGACAAGGACCCGAGGTGAAAGCAGCCATGGCACCTTCCTGACAGGATCCAGAGTCCCCTACATAGGTGGGTGTCAGTGGGTGCAGGTTGCAAGATGCATGCGATGGATGGATACATGCCCTGGGCACCAAGACATTCCCCTAGTACACAGCCTCCCTGCGCGGTGTCTGGGGAATGCCCAGTTACACTGCCAGGGACTGTGGGTCCCATGGGGCAGGTGCCAGATCTGCTTTCACCTGGGGTCCCTGTCATGCTGGTGCCACAGTACCAACCCCACTATCTGGTCCACACAGCTGTCTAATACTCTGCATGGTACTTCCATCAGGTGCCTTCTCCACTCCCTCTCATTGCTGCTGTGCCCCCATCAAACTCTATGGCACCCCCACTTCTCCAGAGGCCCCCTGTCCCCACCTTCTAGGTCATGGTGGGGCTTCTGGAACAGCAAAATAGGGGATGGTGCAGCTCCACCATGGTGCGGTCATTCTTGTGACCTGACACACAGATACTTCTGCCACGAGGGTGGCACAGAGTGGCTTAGGCACACGGCATCCTGATTTTGATGAAGCCTGCATTCGAAAATTGGGATCGTTGCAAACTTTGACACATGGTGCCATTTGCGTCATACCCATTTGGCACAAGTACTTTGTGTCAATGTTTTTGGTTTGAAAATTGAGCCCCTTATCTTTAGCCACTCATCTAGCAGTCAAGCAAAGTGTCCCTATACATACAACAGGCTTAAGTGCTTACAGAAATTGGTGATGGGTTGGTCAAAGATAAGGGAACTGTCAAAGATGACCCTAAGGTATTTGAATGGTCAGAGGATAGCTGAGCCTGATTCCTACAGAGTTTTAAGGTTCAGAGTTTCTGATAAGGATGACAGTGACATTCTGGTTCTACCTTTGCGATGGAAGCTCATTACCTGTGTTTTTTTTTTGTTTGTTTTTTATTCACTAGAAGTCACCAACACAGCTGCTCTTTCAAAACGATTCATGCTGGCAACTTTGGTGCTTTTAAACTGCAGTCCTGCACTTTTATTTTGATGCTGCAGTACTTTTAAGTTCAACATTGAAATTGTAGGACACAATATGTTTCTCTCAGGAAGTCAGCAGATACATTTCAAAAGTCAGCATTGAGTAACAGCAAAGTCCATATGCATGCAATTCATTTTCACTGGTGCAGGGCTCCAGGAGAGCCCAAAGTGCATTTTTCCCAAAGGCACAAGTCCTGATACATGTACTGAATATAGCTCACAGACTAAGGTCCACAGCCACTGCAGAACCTGTCCTGAAAAGTAATTGTTGCAGCAGAGAGGTCTGAGCCTGGACAAACACCATTGCTCGGTCCACTCTCAAGAATGGAATAGGGCCCCCTGTTGCACAAACAGACACTCTTCTCATGTCTGGTTGACATGAGATGTGTGCAGAGTTTTGCTAGCTGGGCTCTGGTTGTAGTTCTTTCTTTTTTATTGCCATGGTGGCAGCTCCCTAGCCTACCTCTTAAAGCTGGTTATCCCTGTTTGGGGGCAACCTGAATAGTATCCTTATAGTCATGTGATGAGCTTGCACCAGTAGTCTGGTGATGATCTTCTTAGCAGCATGTGTTGGGTGCTCTAGGATCTGCTGTGGCCAGGCTGGAGTGGGGCCTCAGAGACCAACACATGGCAGGGGGTTCAGGATGACAACCTAGTCCTAAGTTGCCTCTGCAAATGATGCAAGGGTATTTTTTAATCTTTTAGGACATACTGTAGAAGGCAGAATGGATGAGGATGTGACGCTCTTCCCCCTGCTTAATATTATATTTATAAATTGTGATATAAATATATTGCATACAAAGGTCTGCTTAGACAAAAAAAAAAAGGCTGGTTGCTGCAGTGAGTGACCTTTGACCTCAAAAATGTCAGTGTGGCTGAAAGCAGCAGGATGTTATAAACAGACCAGGGAATCCTAATTAAAAGCCTTCCTTCCAGAGGGACAGTTTATTACCTTTTATAACCTGCTCCTGCCTTTGAAGTTGGTTCTCATGTATGCATTTATGACATAGCAGGAAGGGAAGTAATTTGGCTGATTCATCTTGGTTTTCTCACCTAGCCGAGAATTAGTGACATGATTGCGGGATTGTGAAGCATCAAAGCGGATGTTTTTATCAAAGACTGTCATATTTGGAAAATGGCTGTTTGCTGATTTTTTACAGTAATAACATACATCCTTGTGGATAATTATGTTAAGAAGAAAAATCTAGGAGGATCTAACTGTGATCTCATCAAAAGGGGGGGGAGATGGATTCTGAAATGGGCATGCATCAGAGGGAAACATGGCGTATTATCTTGGACTCAAGAGAGACACAATTCTCTGGACTTAAGAAAGCACTTAAGGGTAACATCTAAATAGGCAAGAACTTTTAAGTATTTTGGGGTTGGCATATGTGTGTTATGTAACTTCCCATTTATTTTATGTGACTAAGTTAGTGATATAATTGTTCTGGGTTTGATTTTACCTGTTTTACAATTTTTAGTAAATAATATGTTCTGTAAAATTCTTCTTGTGTCTTCTCAGTTTTCTTTTACATGTGATTGCTGAACCTGTGTTTAAGTCTGACAGCTGTTAAGGGCTTGAATGTGTTACTAAGCTTGCTAAAGGTAAGAATATACCTAGGTCTCATATTGAGTCTTAAGGGTTCATTTTGGGAACCTGGCTGGGTGCCACTGGGTGAAAGATTATATTGCATTTCCCCGACGATAATATATATCTGAGCCTGTTAACTGGGTATGCAAGCATACGGTTTACATTTTGACCAACAGGACTCTAGGCTAGTTGGTGATTTGGACCCAAAACAGACAGGAGGGTTACCCTGTCTGTCCCCATTCATACTAACGTGCTTCGAGGTTGGCACTGTGGGAGCAGAGGGCCTGATCTGTGGAGTGCGTTTGTGACAGAGGGTATTCTCATGATGTAAACATGTTTAAAGGTTTTTTGTTTTCCTGCAAGGAAGGAGGTAAAGCCTTAGGGCTTGTTCCCCAGTATAACTCACATGCACACAATTTATTCATTGTTGACCTGCAGAGCTCCATGTTTTAAGTGGATTCTTAGCACTGCAGTATTTCTAACCCTCTGGCTGCCCCAGTATGCAAGCCCAGAGGTCTGTGTGGGAGCTGGGGGTGTTCCTGGGTTGGAGCTTGGCTGGACATTAGGAATCCAAACAGATGCCTGGGTCAGCCTTATAGTGGATCCCCTACTGCTTCTAGAGCAGGGCATTGTGTGATATGTCATTCCTCCAAAGACTGCTGTATCCCCTTTGGGGAGAAAAAAAACAACAACAATATGGATTTTCTTGATGCCAATCCTCAATAAATGTACAGAAAGACTGGCAATGCATGGGGTGGGTGCTTATTAGGACTGACAGTAACTTTGGAAGGCTTAGTAGAAAAAGCATAAAATCAGTGGGTTACCATGTCGTAGTTTACATGCCCTCCCAGATGCATCTACTGCTTGTATTGAATGATGCAGATGGCTGTGAAGGGCAATCACACCCCCCTTGGCAGTCCCATATCCAGCCATCCACTTAGATACACTGATTGGGTCATGTCCAAACTCTGCTGGAGAAGAACTGTTTATGCTGTTGTGTAGAGGCCTCTGCATGTGAGAAGAGGGGACTCTGCACCAAGATCCTCCTTACACACCTGCCCTGGGGTGTATAGGGGTTTGTTATTCGAACACTTACAGCAAAAGGATTGCTGATGACAGGCAGCTGGGTTCCTCAATCCAGCACAGGTTTCACAAATTCCTTAACTGAATATTTAGCAGGAAAGAACCTGTTTGTTTTCCTTCAAATGGTCAGTGACTGGACTGAATGGGATCTGGTTAAGTGGGATTTAAAATTAAGGCTCATAAAAGGCTGGTTTATAACCAGCTAGTGGGCCTCTTTTAAACTGGAGATTTAAAGCTGAAAGGTAACGTGCATGTTGTCTTTTACTTGCTTACTGCAATGGTCTGCAGAATAAAGGCATGCTGATCCAAACCCTTGAAATAAATTTTGTACAAAGAGTCCTGAATTGCTCACAAAATGAAGTGAGAAAGAAATAATGTGACCCACTGGGAACTGAACCCAGCCCCCTGGAATTTCACATATCAGCCTAGCCAGCCTCCCACAGACAGTGTGTATTTTTAAATGGGAAGTAAGCATAGGGTGTAGTAAAATAGCTTAACTGTGAAAAAAGAGAAAACCGTGAATGCCAGCCATATTGAAATTCCCTTCATTTTCTGGTGCCCATCCATTGCCCCCTTTCCCCAGAAAGAAAGACACAGACACCAATCTTGGAGGAAATGGCCACATATTGAGAGCAGCATGCACACATGGGAGGATCGACGGTCCAAGGTTGTAATGGCCAAGGCTATTCAGCTGCCCCCTGTCAGGTGCCATTAGCCTTGCAGGATAGCTATACCTGCTGGAGGTGGACCTAGACCTCTCCCCCTGGTCAGGGTACTCCTTTTCCACTTCCACGCCAACTAGAGTAGAGGGGTCACGAATCTTTCAGAGGAATTCTGCTCATTACCGGCCCTACGGACCATTCACTGTCATCGGGATCATCCTGTGAAGCCATCAACATGACTGCGACAAATTGATATACACTTATGCCCTAACTATTTACTCTGGCCTGTTTTTTGTTCTCACGCTTCTAACTCAGTTGAACACCCTTTTGGAGGAGGTGAAAATCTGGGAAAAACCCTTTTGCAGGGAAAACCGGGAAAAGCTACAGATTTTAATATTCTGGGAAATAAATGTTAAAATGAATTTATAAATAGGGACTGTAATTGATCTCTTGATTAAGACCCCATTATATATCTGTATGTAAAACAACAATCCATTTTATATTCTTCTGTGAAAGGAGTTCCTTACGGTTACCTCCCCATGCCAACAGCGGTACATCTTCACTACCGATAAAATGTAAATCACTGATGTTTGCTCCATGAAAGCATTTAAAATGAAAGCCTAGAGCATTTATTTCATCCTGGTTTATAATTGCTCTGGCATGTTCCTGCATACGTTTTTTTTAAAGTTCTTATTTTACTTACAACAGAATACTTTTTACATGGGCACCGTGCCATGTAGATTACGAATTGGGTATTGCAAGTAATCAGTTCTTTAATTTCAACATTTTGACCATTTTTATAGAATATTTTTACCTCCTTGTGCATGTTTACATACAGCACATTACAACTGTGGCAAGGAAAAAAGCCTTTTGATGGTGGGGGGGCAGTTTCTTGAAATTGTAGGAATATTTTTTTTTTTTTTTGGTTACAACAAAATGACTGGATGTTATAACATCACCAAAACTTCTACCTTTCCTAAATGTTACCTGGGACTGCCCTGAATTTGTGAATTTTAAGTTTTACCTGCCTTGAAAATTGGCCACAGTTTATGTACTAGCCCCCTAATCTGTCCAGCTATAGGACTTAACTCAGTCAAAATGGTAATTAATTTTTTATGGTCTTGAGTCCCATTTAGATTATCTGAATCTCGGAATTTAGGAGTTAATAATGTGTTCCTATCAGAAGTATGAACCTTCTCCAAAGCACTGGCTAAAATGTTAGGGGTATACCCTCACTGCAGGAACTGGTCAGTTAAATGTTTTGCCTGTTGCTCGAAAACCATCTTCTCGGTACAATTGTTCTGCACCCTCAAGTATTGACTAAAAGGAATTGAGTCTTTTCATTTTTTGGGATAGTGGCTCCTATACTGCAGCAACAAGTTTCCCGCTGTCAGCTTCCTGAAATACTTAGATGTTATCCTGCTTTTTGGGAAGGCTTGCAGCATCAAATCCAAGAAATTAATCACACTTGAACTCTTGGTACATGTGAATTTTAAGTTGATATTGTTGCTATTTATATACTCCATAAAGTCATTTATCTGTGCCTCAGTACCATCCCAAACCAGCTGGATATCATCAATAAAACAACCTTAGAATGTGCTGTTAGAGCTGAACATGTGACGTGAATAAATATATTTTTGCTCCCTTGAACCCATATTAAGATTGGCATATGAGGGTGTTACTGTCACCCCCACATCAGTTCTACACTTTTGAAAATAAAAGCTGCAATCAAACACAAAACAAGTTGCAATAAAGAATAAACTCCAGTGCACTTATAATTCAGCATTATTATAAACTTTACCCATTTTTATGTTTGCTTGCACGCATGTGCAAGAAACATAGTGCCATCATCCGAGTTTTTGTAGGTGTGGCACCCTGTCTTCCAATTCAGTCAGTGTGTTTGCAGGTGCGGCCACAGTTCACCAATGAATGCTGCAGCTGTCTATGACAGCAGTTGAAAATGCAGTGGCATACAGTTGAAAGGAAGAGCTACGCTTCAGTGAGCAGTGATAAGATAGTGTTGATTAGCATACTGAAAGCAACTCTGCTTGTATACGTCCCTGCTTTCTCTTCCTGGAACATAAATTCAGTCTGAAGTGAACTTTTCCTAGGACTATCTTTCCAGGAGGAGACAAGTGACTAAAATGACATCCTTGGAATTTTTCCAAAAAAAGATCTAATTGCCATCCTTGGAATGTTGAGTCAGAGTTCAGGGTAGGAGTGGCATTGACATAAGAAGGAAAACAGAACCCCAAAAAGACTGAAAAAGTAGATGTAGTTGTCTGTTGGTACACCTGATCAGTATTGTAATAATATTCCCCAACCCTCTGAGTGACTCTTAATAGTGCTCCCCCCCACTGCACACAGTATGGCAGATGGGGGTGTCCCATCCCCCGTCGGCTCCACCCCCCTGAGTTCTAGGTGCCACGCTGGGAGCCCACCACAGTGTGGCATAAGTGAGAATGGCGACGGGGGTGCCCAATCCCCCATCAGCTCAATTAAACCCCCCCAAAAAGAAACAGACTTCCAGTTGCCGCGCTGGGAGCCCACCCCAGCGTGGCACACATCTGTATGAGCCGACAGGGGTGCCCACCCCTGGCTCCACTGGACCCCCCAAAAATCTTCCAGCTGCCATGCTGGGTGCTCACCCCAGTGTGGCACAAGTCCTGCTTCGCCTTCCTAAAAACAAACAGCTGAAAAGAAAAACGGTCCTCATTGATTGTCTTGCTGCCCCAACCAGCGCCCACTCTCTGCGCATCCACCTCCCCACACCACCACCTCACCCCATACTTACCTCCAGAGGCCGGCAAGGCGATCTTCGGTGGACCGGGAACACCTCTGCACTCTTCAAAGCCGACCACGAACTGAAGAAATGCCGGTAAGCTGTATAATGGAATAAATAGGTTTTTTTTTTTTTTTACTTTGATGCATATGTCACACATTTTTTGGAATTTCAGCACCAAATTTTCAACATGGGTTTTTTGGGACCCCTCCTCATGAATTCTGGCACTGTCATGGCGTTAATCGGCTCCGAAAAGTGAGTTCGCGGCCACTGCATGGAACCACCTTTCATGACAATTTACAAAATGACAGTGTCACAGTTCATGAAGTAGGCCCCCAAAAACCCTATATTGAAAATTTGGTGAAATAATTCCCAAAAATGACTGATTTACTAGCGTGGGTTGCACAGTTCCTACGAACGCTCTGAAGTTCACAAATTTTTAATATTTTCACTACAGATTTTCAACTTTGACATTTTACCACACCTCCTTACGAGCAGTACAGCTGACATTTTTCACATCTCGCCAGAAATGTGTTTCCGCACATGTAGCGCACAATGGCGCAGTCGGTGTGTGAAATCAATGTTCGGGACAGTCTAAGAAAATCACAGTGACACTGGTCATGAGCAGAGGTCTTAAAATGGCTATGTTAAAAATTTGGTGACAAAAGTCCACAAAATAATTGTGTTACGAGCGAGCATTGCGCAGTTTCCACGCACCCTCGTAAATTCATGAATTTGTAATATTTTCAGTCCAGATTTTCACCAGTGGCATTTTTCCACACTTCCTTATGAACAGTACAGCTGTCATTTTTCACACCATGGCCGAAATGTGCTTTCACACTTCCAGCGCAGAAATGCGTGGTCACTGTGGGAAATCACTGTTAGGGACAGATTAAGAAAATCACAGTGACACTCTTCATGAGTGGAGGTCCCAAAATGCCTGTGTTGACAATCTGCTGTAAAAAATCCCCAAACTAATTACATTACTGGTGTGTGTTGCACAGTTTCTATGCACACTCGTGACTTTACCAGTTTTAATATTTTCACTGCAGATTTTCAACATTGCCATTTTATACACCTCCCCATGAACAGTACAGTTGTCATTTTTCATATCCTGTTCAAAATGTATTTTCGCACCTGTGGTGCCAAAGAAAAAATCACTCACCTTTGTAATTATGTTTCTTCTAATGGAGTCTCGCTGTATTCTGACTATTGCAGTTAGCCCCAGCACTCAAACTGCCCCAGAGAGTAGGTGGTTAATTTTCTATGCAGAGCATAAAACGTTGAGCTCGAACTTGGTTCAAACCTCTGTCTGCTGCATTTTGAAGCGCAACTGTCAGATTCTTATGAGCTAATACTAACTATTATGTGGAAATGGTAAAATTTTTACTAGCCAAATGGCAACCAAATATTTTGGATCCCAAAATACTCAAGTCAAGAAATCCAAAATCAAAAACCAGGTAGCGAACAACTTAAGACTGTTAAATTAATAATATAACCCACTCCCCCTCTCTAAAAGGAGGGAGTACTCAAATGCACCCCTGGGGTGCAGCACTACATCTGCCAGCCCACTTCCCAAAAATAGGTTCTGAGAGGGGAGGTAGGGAGGTCAGAATACAGCAAGACTCCATTAGAAGAACCACAATTACTAAGTTGAGTAATTGTTTCTTCAAACAACATGTAGTCTTGCTGTATTCTGACTATTGCAGACTACCAAGCAGTACCTCCATGGAGGAGGGAATCGAACCTACCTTGGGAATAGGCTGTGCAGTACTGCTGTACCAAACTGAGCATCACTCCTAGCCTGGATGTCCAGGGAGTAATGCTTGGTAAATGTATGGACTGTTTTCCAGGTGGCTGCTTTACATATCTCTAGCAAAGGAATATCCCTGGCCGCAGTCAGGGAAGCAGCTGTACCTCTAGTCGAATGAGCTCTCAGGCCTGAAGGAGGTATTTTGCCTAGCTTCTCATAGTGGAATTGAACACAAGAGACAATCCACCTGGCAACAGTTCTCTTAGTGGCAGGTTTGTCCTTATCCACTTCCCCATAAGTGAGAAACAACTGAAACAACTGAAGGGAGTCAAACCTGTGAGCCTTAGTACGCTCAATGTAGTAACTAAGGGCTCTTTTAACATCCAAACTGTGTAAACTTCTTTCTCCTGAAGAAGAATGATCAGTGAAGAACACAGGGAGAGACATAGATTGGTTCAGATGAAAACCACTTTTAGTAAAAACCTCCTATTAGTTCTAAGGACCACCTTATCTCTATGGAATGAGATAATATCAGGCTCCACTGACAGAGTTTGCAATTCACTGATGTGCCTGGCAGAGGTAATAGCTACCAGGAACACAGTTTTCCAAGTCAAGTACTTAAGCTCTACTGAAGACAAAGGCTCAAAAGGGGGTTGCATAAGATGAGCAATGCAAACATTAAGATCCCAAGCAGGGGTAGGATTCCTAATGGGGGGATTGGTATGAAGCAATCCCTTGAAATATTTACAGAATACAGGGTGAGATGACAGTGAGGAAGGCTTTCCCGCTGACCGAAAAGCAGAAACAGCTTACAAATGTACTCTGAGAGTAGCTGGTCTGAGGCCTAGGCCATTAAGATGAACCATATAATCCAGAACTGTAGACAATTCAGCAGTGTCTGGGGATATATGCTTCTTGGTACACCAAATGCTGAATCTTTTCCATTTGGAGTTGTAAGTTTTTCTGGTGGCAGACTTTCAAGAGGCTTTGAGAATATCCAGAACCCCTTGGGACAGATGCAAATCTGCATACTCTAACTCTTCAAGAGCCATGCCTTGAGATTGAGCAACCAAAGATCGGGGTACCAAATCCTCCCCTGAGAGGAGGTTAACAGGTTGTAATTCCTGGGAAGAGACAGGAGAAGATGGACTGCTAGGGACAGCAACAGGGGGTACCAAGGCTGACTAGCCCAGTCTGGAGCAATCAGAATCACTTTGCAAGGTTGTGACCTTACCTTGACCAGAACCTTGAACAGCAGAAGAAAGGGAGGGAAGGCATATAGAAATGTCCCTTCCCAGTTCAAAATCAGAGCATCCAGAGGGACTGAGCCCAATACTGGGGGTCTGCAACAAAACAGAGGAAGTTGGTGATTGTCTGGGGCTGCAAAGAGATCTATCTCTGGAGTGCCTCACCTTGAAAAAATCACTTTCAACACCAGAGGGTCCAGGGACCATTCGTGATGGCCCTGGGAGATCCTGCTCAATGCATCTGCTAGCACATTGTCCTTCCCTGGAAGGTGGACTGCTGTCAGAGAGGTCTGCAGAGAATAAGCTAGGGACCACAATTTCATGGCTTCCGTGCACAAGGCCATGGACTGAGTGCCTCCCTGCTTCTTGATGTACCACATGGTGGTGGTGTTGTCTGTCCTGACCTGAACCACCTTGTTCTGCACTGACTGAGAGAAGCTTGCAGGGCCAGAAAGACCGCCCTGAGTTCCAAGAGATTAATATGAAGAAGGGATTCCTGGGGACCACAGTCCCTGGGCTGTGAGAGCCCCCAGATGGGCTCCCCACCCCAACAGAGAAGCATCCATGGTTAGGACCACAGAGTGAGACTGAGTGACGAATGGGACTCCTTGCCTGAGGTTGCCCTGATCCTGCCACCATTGGAGAGCCTGGATCAGAGTCTGGGTCACTGGAACTAGTTTGGATAGAGAATCTTTCTTCTGAGACCAAAAGGCCCTCAGGTGAAACTGAATGTCCCTCATCTGAAATCTGGCCCCTTGGACCACTGCTGTAGAAGCTGCCATGTGGCCCAGAAGTTGAAGCAAGTGCCTTGCTGGTCGAGAGACCAGAAGGTGGAATGAAGAAGCCAGCTCTACAATATCCCTTGCCCTTTCCAGGGGAAGAAAAGCTCTTGCTTTGACTGTATCCAACTCTGCCCCTATGAAGGTGAGGAGTTGTACAGGCTCGAGAACTGACTTGGGAAGATTGAGAAGGAATCCTAGGGAAGTGAGCACTTGCTGAGTCACTTAAAGGTCTGACTTGACTTGGTCTGGGGACTGACCCACAATGAGCCAGTCATCCAGGTATGGAAATATAAAAATATTTTTCCTTCTTAAAAAGGCCACTACTACTGTTAGGCATTTTGTGAATACCCTTGGAGCTGATGTCAGGCCGAAGGGCATAGCTTTGAACTGATAATGGCCTGAAGGCAATTCGAACCTGAGGTACTTTCTGTGGGAGCACCTGATGGGAAAGTGAAAGTAGGCATCTTTTAAGTCCAGGGAGGCTATCCAGTCCCCTGGCCTTAGAGAGGGAAGGATTATTCCCAGAGTCACCATTTTGAATTTTGGTTTTAAAAGATGTTTGTTCAGGTATCTTAAGTCTCGGATGGGTCACCACTCCCCTGTCTTTTTTGGGGTAAGGAAGTACCTGGAGTACAGACCTTTGCCCCTGTGCAATGTAGGAACTCTCTCTACAGCCTTTAGAGCCAGTCGAGATGAAGCCTCTGCCTCTAGGGCAATGGTTTCGGAGATGCTTGCAGGTGGAAAAGATCTGGCCCTCAGCTTTGGAAATTTCTTGAAGCTGAGAACCAGCCCCTGGCTTACTACCTCCAGGACCTACTTGTCTGAGGTAACAGACATCCAGTCCTGGACGAAGTAAGCCAGCCTGCTTCCTACAGGAATGGGGGAGTCGACCCGGACTGACACATCAGGATGTCTGCTTGGCAGGAGCCCTAGGTTGAAAGATGGATGCAGCCCTGCTCATCCCCCTTCTGCCTCTCCTTCTGAAGAACCACCCTCTGAGGAAAGTGAGAAGAGGTCTGTGCTTGGTAGAAAGGCCTATGAAAATGCCTGCCCCCTGCCCCTAGCTTGCTGCCTTTGAGGAGTTGCCCACCTTTCCTTGGCCTGTGCACTCCTATAGGTGGTCCTATACTCATCCATCTTTTTCATGTAATTCTCTGTCTGCTCCCCAAACAGAGAATTACCCACCACAGGGATATCCATGGCCTTAGCCTGGGTGTCCTGTGAGAGACTAGTACATCTGAGCCAAGCCATTCTCGAAGAGCCACAGATGTAGTCATGACTCTAGAGAACACATCACTGGAGTCCACAGCAGCATGGAACTGTACCTTAGATGCCTCAATCCCATCAGCAGCCACCCCCTCCAGCTCGGAGGCTAGCTGTGGGGAGGCCTGCTTAGCCAGTGCCAGTACAGTGTCCCACCTAGACGTCTGGTACCTGGCTGCATAGGCCATATAATTAGCCTGCCTGAGTCCCAAGGCAGATGCCATGTACTGTTTCTTTGCCATGGCATCCAGCTTCCTAGAATCTTTATCTGGGGGGTGTGAAGTCAAGGGTATATCAGCTTTATCACAGGCTGCAGCCTGCACAACTCCAAAATGGCTGCATTGTTGACACAAGTACTCTGTACCAGAACCTGATAAGGTGCACCTTTTGTCCATCCTTCTGTCGACAGGAGGTACAGAATTTGGAGTTTTTAAAATCTTTTGTGTCTGTTTCCCAAAAGACTTATGAAGAGGAATAGACAGTCTCGTGGACTCTGGGATGTCCATCATCTCCATATAATCAGGTTCCTCTTGTTCCTCTACAGCTTCTTCCACAGGGAGCTGGAGGGTTTCTGCCACTTTCCTGTAAAACATGTAGTGGGAAGGGGACTCAGAAAACCTAGGAGGGGAAACACCAGAAGGCCTGTCTGGAGAGATGTCCGGCTCAATGGCCTCAACCAGACCTCCCACACCATCATCATCGTCATCATCATCATCATAATCTTCAACCCCCTCCAAATCCGATTGATAGAAATCTTCAGGGGCATAATCTTGAACTGGAGGAACCGACCAAACCGAGCACCTGCCAGAAGGCGCCGGATCAGATGGAACTGGACGAAGCAATTCTACAATCCTTATCGCACTGGCAATCTCTTTGGCGGTCGGAAAATGGGTCTCTGGAACCAAACTGGCCAATTTTTCTTTTCTTTTTGTAGGAACCAATCCCTCAGGATTGGCTCTCCTCTTGCCCGAAGAAGTATCGCCCTGGTCAGAGGGCATTCCCTCAGGTTTGGTTGGAACCGAACTGGGCTGGCCATCCGGATCAACGGACTTCATGGCCTCCTTATCCCTGAGCCTACCTAATCTGTTTTCCAGGGAGACTTAGGGAAATTTTTACAGATTTGGCAGTCTGAATCGAGGTGGTCAATCCCCAGACAATAAACATAGGTGGTGTGGGGATCAGCCTTAGCAAAGACCTCCTCACACACACTGCAGTGTTGAAACCCAGTGGGCCCAGTTTTTCTTTTGAGTTTCTCAGACATAGCCATCCTAACCACAGACTTATCCTTTTTATGGCAAACAACCAGGCAAGACACCCTTATCGGTTTCTAACCGTGTTACGGGTATTGGAAAAAACCACAAGAAAATGCAGTTTTTTAAAAATTGATAAGGACCGGTAACCACGCTCTAAGTTTAAAAACAAAGACAGAATATATAAATCACTAAACGGCCGGTTCAGTTGAACTGGTCGAAAAATCAGTTTTACAATTTCTACAAGTTTACTATGTCTAGTTCACTACCTAGTACTTACTGTACCACAGACAGAGATCTGAACCGAAACTTGTGAAAAATAATCGGCAAAACTGAGGACTTTGACCGACTTACGAACCGTGAGCAAAGGAGAAATCTCCGGAGCGGCCATTCAGTTAGACAGAGTAAAGAATCTGACACTTGCACTTCAAAGTGCAGCAGACAGAGGTTTGAACCGAGCTTGAGCTCAATGTTCTATGCTCTGCATAGAAAATTAACCATCTACTCTCCAGGGCAGTTCGAGTGCTGGGGCTAACTGCAATAGTCAGAATATAGCAAGATTTCATGTTGTTTGAATGGCGTACTCGCTGTGCAAAATCAGCTTTCGGCTAATGAACTGATATTGCCACTGTCATGAGGTGGGGGGGGTCACAAAAAAACCATGTTGAAAATTTGGAGTGAAAATACCAATGAAAGCCTGAGGTGTTAGGGTTTCCAACCATAACGCCTCACCCTGTAGAGACTGACAGGCATCAGAGGTGTGACTTGGGATTGTTGCCTGTAATGCTCATACCATTCCACCCCCACCCCCACCCTGCAGCCAGTGAGAGGCATTGAGGTGTGCCTTGGACTCTTCGGCCCCAAAGTTCACCCCATTCTCCTATACAGCACCCATCTCACCGTATTTCCTGATGGAATGGGGTGAACATAAGGGCCAAAGACCCCAAGGCACACTGTGACACTTGTCGGTGTCTGCAGGGTAGGGTGTGGTGAAATGGCGTGGCCGTTATGCCTGACGACCCAAAGGCATACCCCAATGCCTGTCAGTATCTGCAGAGTGGTGGTGGGGTTGGCTTCAGTTCAGTACTTCACTGCCATTCCTATTAGGCAGCACTGTAACTCCTACACTACCAATGCCAATGCCAGCAAGCAAACATTCGGCATTGACAAATGCTTGTTTAATATGACACTTGACCACATCAATTCCAAGTTGGTGAGGGATGTACACATAAGAACTAGTGACATCAGTTGCAACAAAAAGTTAACTATCCTTACAAGTAAAATTATTTATTTATTTATTTTAATGTAATGCTTTTTGCCACCTGCTGTGGCACAGTACCGGCTTGGGGCATCCAGCCGCCGGCTCCACCCGCTCAGAGAACTGGGTAGATCAGACTGCACCCAGGAGGATCTGGCACGGCTGTCTTGCCATCCCATTGGAGGGCTCCCCCTCTGCCTCAGCCAGCCAGGACAGCCCTGGACCCTCCCCTACAGGATTCCGCCAAAGTCCTCCAGGCGGCTTGGGACGTGGACATCAAGCTGCACGGTCACACCCAGCCACTTTCCTCCGATTGGTCCCCCTGGAACACAGACGTGCAATGACGTCTGGGCACAGAGTGCCGACGTCTGCTGCATTGCCCTCCAGATCGCCAGCACTTGTAGTGCCCGGGCATCCCAGGGCCGCCACAGCACAGCGATGTTCCCCACCCACCCCAGGACTGGGAGGCAGTCTATGGACGCTCAATCCCAGTCCTCCTACTCTCAACCCGATGGCCGCGGCTCGTCTCCAACCCGTCCGCCGGCGTGGCACGAGGTGTGGCATCCAGCGCCTCAACCCTTAGCACCATCGGGCCAGCTTCCAAGTAAAATCAATTAACTTTTGCAAAATGTGCATACTATCTCATAAGTAAGAGGGTATCAGATAGACCAAAGGGCATAAATATAAATCAATAACTTTACACAGGTTACAAGTAACAGAATTGATCCCAGAGATAATATGCCTAAAAGGGGGATCTGAAATGTTCTTGTGCACTTTAGGGTGAGCACACAGGATAGGGGTCACAGAGTACTCAACTTTAATGAAATCAGCTTCATTCTGTGTTAACCAACCCACATAAAGTGCGTGATCAATTAATTTAAATAATTCCCTTGAAACAATACTTGTGGGATCTCTAATGACTTTTTCATATTCCTGGGTATTACTTAACATACAGATCAATTTATTTTTATACCAATCTTCTTTTACAATGGACTGGTACACTCTGCTGGGGCAACAGGGAGGTAGGGATATGGGGGGAGGAGATAATTTTAGAGGTTGTTTGTTTATAATTTTTAATTTTTATTTATCCTAACAGTGTTCTTGTTACATTACACTGGTTGTATTAATTGTATTGTCTGTTTGTATTAAACTAATAAAGCTTATTCAGTTTTAAAAAAACAATCTTCTTGTATTAGAAACAAATTTCCACCTTTATCTGATGGTTTGATAATGACACCTGACATTTGCTTTAATTCATCTAAAGTCTGTTTCTCCTGTGAAGTAAGATTAAAGCATTTTTTATTTTGATTTTTTTTTAAAATATTTAGTTTCAAAAGTAGCTAAGGTGGAATTAGGTCCAATTTGTGGACACAGTTTTGACTTAGTTTTAAAATTAGTTTTAGTTGGTTTGATCTGTGTGTTATATCATTTACCAAAGCAGCTTGTTGTAACAAAGGACCCAAATCAATTTGGTCTATAAGTCCTTTGTTCAGTAATTCAGTTGATTCGCCCTGATCATATTCATTTGTATTTAAATAGGTCAATCAGTTCATTTAAAATACCTGAATCATCAATTGCTACTGTGTTACTAGACATACCACATTCTCCTGTAAAAGCTGATTGTTTATCTTTATTAAAAAAAAAGATTGTCAATTTCAGATTGTGTATAAGTTTGAACATGTCACCTTTAACTTTAAATAAATTGGGCCTTGAAGCAGGTACAAAGTTTAAACACTTTTGCAAAACCGATAATTGTGACTCAGTCAAAACAATGTCAGTTAAATTTACTGCTGATACGTTCTTCCTTTCAGATTCCTGGAAGAGTCTGTTCCTCCATTTGCCTTGTCTCTTGCCACTTCTTGTTCTTTTTCTGCTGCTTTTTTAATAGAGATGTACCCTTTCCCCATTTCTGATTGGGCAATAAAGGATTTGTGCTCATTTTATTTTATTTTTTTTAAACACATCTTTATTCATTTTCCAAACAAGAGACAAGACAAACATAAACCTGGGAACCCCAGGGCACACAGTCCAAAACTGACTGTGTAAACTATATACAGTCTAACAATATACATACACAGAGGTAGCACCACCCCCCCTCAAACCAAATCTAAACCTATTCCATCAACACCCTGAAATAAAGACATCTAACTGCATACAAATTGAGCCTTCTCCCCTTAACCCCAATAAAGATCACCTGCAGCCCAATAGGTACTCTCTAGCCCACGTTCCTCTTAGGTTAAAGCCTATTTAGAGGGTGACGCCCCCCTGTGCCCCCTGGAAAGAGAGAGAGTCCCCGTCCCCCCATATTTACCTAGCAGACCCTAACCTCTTACTACTCAACACATCCCAAGACCCTACCACGTCACCTACAATCACAAACCAAACCCTCCAATCTCGCTAATGTCCCTACTATATTTTACTCATTCCAGCCAAAATTTCTCCTGCTAATCACAGCCCGACAGGCAGACCTGTGTCTGACGTATGCCCCTTGATGGGAGTATATTGCCTCTAATACCGTCCATCTTTTGGCATATAACCCTTTCCTCCCCTCTGAATATGTGTCTCTCTTTCTTCTATCCAGGGCCCCAATAAGATCTCTAGCCCAGTGCTTATACGCATAGGATTGGTCATCCTTCCAATGCTGTACCACAAATTATTTGATTTCTGCAGCCATCAAGGATAAGTGATATTTAGGTGCAACACTAGCAATTTGCGATAGATCCCCTAAGACACATATCTCTGGTGTTATGAATTCTGAATAATCTAGCATTGGGTCCATCTGCCTCTTTATTTCATCCCAGAGGGGTGATATTTTGCTGCAATCCCACAACACATGTAGTACATAGATGCATAGATACATAGACAGTGTCGGCAGATAAGAGCCTATGACCCACCCAGTCTGCCCATTTGAGCTTGTAAGTTCAGTTTATGTATTCCTAGAAGTCTGTTGCCCCTTACCCCTGACCTCCAGAATTCCTTTATGTCTAGCCCATGCATTCTTAAATCCCGTGATTGTTTCAGCCCCCACCACTTCCTCTGGCAGGGTGTTCCACTTGTCCACCACCCGTTCTGTGAAGAAATTCTTCCTCATGTTTCCTCTGAATCGTCCTCCCTCCAACTTCATCCCATGCCCTCTAGTCCTAGAACATCTTTTTTGCTTAAAAATAGTGTATTCCTACACCCTGTTCCTCCCTGTAAGATACTTGTATGTCTCTATCATATCTTCTCTCTCCCTCCTCTCCTCCAGGGAGTACATGTTCAGTTCCTTCAACCTGTCTTCATAGGACTTGTGATGCAATCCATGCACCATCTTTGTTGCCCTCCTCTAAACCTTCTCTACCTGTCTATGTCCTTACGTAGGTATGGTCTCCAGAACTGTACACTGTACTCCAGGTGGGGCCTCACTAGTGTCTTGTATAGCGAAATTATAACCTCCCTTTTCCTGCTGATGTCCCTACCTATACATCCCAGCATCCTATTTGCTTTACCTGCTGCCTTGTCACACTGTTTCCCTACCTTGAGGTCATCAGAGATGATAACCCCAAGATCCCTTTCCTGCTTGGTGCATGCTATATCTGCACCCCTCAACTGATATATTGTGCCAGGGTTTTTGTGCCCCATATGCATTATCTTGCACTTCCTTGCATTGAATTTCAACTGCCAAACCCTTGACCATTCTTCAAGTTTCCGCAGGTCCCTTCTCATTCTGTCTACACCCTCTGGTGTGTCTACTGTGTTACAGAGCTTTGTGTCATCAGCGAACAGTGAAATTCTGCCTTCAAGGTCCTGCGCAATGTCACTGATGAAGATGTTGAATAGGACTGGTCCCAGCACTGATCCCTGTGGTACCCCACTGGTCACTCTTCCCTCTGTGGAGTGACAGCCATTTACCACCACCCCCTGTGTCCTGCCACCCAGCCAGTTACCTACCCACCACACTAATGTCTTGCCTACACCCATATTCCCCAGTTTGTGTAATAGTCTTCTATGTGGCACAGTGTCAAAAGCCTTGCTGAAGTCCAGATAGACCATGTCCACTGCCCTCCCCTGATCCACCTCCTAGTCACCCAGTCAAAAATTCAACAAGGTTGGTCTGACATGACCTCCCTTGGTGAAACCATGCTGCCTGGGTCCTATAGTCCATTGACAACCAGATGTTCCACCAATCTCTCCTTCAGTAGTGCTTCCATGATCTTCCCCACTACCGAGGTGAGGCTGACTGGTCTGTAGTTCCTGCTTCCTCTTTGTTCCCACTTTTGTATAAGGGACTACATCTGCTGTCCTCCAGTCTTTGGGTACCTCCCCTGTTTCCAGTGATCAGCTAAACAGGATAGCCAGAGGTTCAGCCACCACCTTCTTAGTTCTTTAGGACCCTGGGGTGCACCCATCTGGTCCCATTGCTTTATCAACTCTTATTACTTCCAGTTCCTTCAGGACCCTTTCTCGTGTAAAGGGACTTGTGTCCATTCTGCACCATTCTCACCCTTGTACTCCTTCAGACCCATTACCCTCCTCTTCCTCAGTAAAGACTGAGCAGAAATACCTGTTCAATATGTCAGTTTTACTGTAGTCATCCTCCAAGCAGCCCCCCATCCTCCCCTTCAGTCTCACTATCCCTCCCTTTGTCTTTCTTTTTCACTTATGTACCTGTAAAGGTTTTGTCCCTCTACCCACTGATTTTGCAATGTGTTCTTCTGTCTGAGCTTTGGCTTCCCTAATGACCTCCTGCCTCCCTTTGCTTCTCCTGGTACTTCTCCTATCCCCTTCTGCCTGTGTCTTTTGTATTGCCTGAATGCAATCTTTTGGCTTTCACTTTCTTTGCTACCTCTTGGAAAACCATAATGGTCTCCTTCCTTTTCCTCTTGCTAACCTGCTTAATGCATAATTCTGTTGTTCTTGTAATCCCTATTTTAAATACTGCCCACTGTTCCTCAACCCCTGATTCCTGTCCCATTCCCTTAATGCCTCTTTCAAGTATCTCCCATTGTCCCAAAGTCTGCCCCCTAAAATCCAGGATCGTGTTTTTATGTGGTTTGGTTCTGCTCTTTCTGTGATTTCAAACCACAATGACTGGTGGTCACTGTTCCCCAGGTGCTCCCCACTGTTACCCCATCATACTGTCCCTGTTTGTGAGCACAAGTTCCAGTATTGCCTTCTGCCGAGTTGGTTCCAGACCAGTTGCTTGAGGAAGGCACCTGAAGGGAGTCCAGGATAAATCTGCTCCTAGTTGATGCTGCTGCTGGGATGCTCAGTCCACGTCTGGAATATTGAAGTCTCAACCAGTACTACCTCACCTTGTCTGCCATCCTTTGGATGGCTAGCATCAACTCCCTATCTGTTTCTTCCTCCTGGGCTGGTGGTCTATAGACCACACCTGTGCGGATGGCTGTCCCCATTTTCCTTTCCAGCTTAACCCACAGTATCTCTCCCCCATTTTGTTCCTCCTGGATCTCTGTGGCTTTTATGTCATTTTTCACATACAGTGCCACTCCTCCTCCTCCCTTCCTGCTTGCTCTGTCTCTTCTGAATATGTTGTAGCCAGGTATGGCCATCTCCCAGTCATGGTTATCATTACACCAGGTTTCAGTGATGGCCGCAATGTCCAGGTCTGACTGCACCATGACAGCCTCCAGATCTTCCATCTTGTTGCTAAGGCTCCTGGCATTTGCACAGCTTCTCATGATTTGACCTCCCTAGACTGTTTCGCTGTTCTACTCCAGCCCCTTCCTTGGTTGTCCTTTATTCCTGGTTCTCCTTGCTGTCTGCCCTTCTGCTGAATTTTGCCCTTTTCTGCCTATCACCTGTTGGGCACTAATCTCCATCTTTTTGCACACTGGTTTGCAGAGATAGCCCTCCTCTGGTTCACTGGTTCCACTGCTAGCTGTCGGGGGTGAGCAAGTAAGTACCCTCCTTGCTGGCCTGCCACCCCCTTTGCTAGTTTAAATGCTTGTCAATGTAGCATTTAAACTTATCATTGAGTGCTTGGATTCCCCTCCAGGATGGATGCAGGCCGTCAGGCTTGAACAAACCTCCATCCCTCCAGGTGGGTCCCCAGTCACCAAGGAATCCAAACCCTTCCTCACAGCACCAGTTCTTCAACCACGAGTTAAAGTTCCTGGTGCATGCACTCCTATGCTTTCCCTTGCCTATCGCAGGAAGCACTTCTGAGAAAGTGACAGAAGTAGCTACTTGCTTGAGATCCCTCCCTTCTAGTAGATCTCCTCTCTCTAACTCACACCTAAAACACAGGTCTGTCTTTCTAAGGCCTCTATCACATAGTTTCACAGGGGTAAAATATAGATTAGAAACAATAAAAAAAATGTAAACTCCTATATTTAGGTATCACTATATATTTGCTGTTCTTCCATATATTGGCCCATTCAACACTTCGAGGAACCAACACTTTGTCCCAATATGGCACTGTTATAGGAGAACTCGGACCAAAAAAATCCAAAAGTATTTTGTATATTTGCGATAAGGATCTAGATTTCAGATTAATCTCCCTCAGCTTATCCACTTAAATGCACAATCTGTAAGGCCTCCTGTTCTCTTTAGCACCCCCTCCAGCATACGTGTAAGCTACAACCTATGGAAAAAGGGCATCCTATCACACTGTGTTGGGATTTGTACTCATCGTAGGTGTAGGTGTATTCAGTTGTTGCTCATCTTTATACAAGTTGTTAGTTGCAGGCTCATCTTGAAAATGTAGTGATTTGGCTCTACTTCTACTGTGATTATTATTCAGTGACCTCCTTCTGCTCTGTTTCATCCCTCAGGTTGATGTTCAATTTTTTCTTTTCATTGTGAAAACCTCTCTGTTTTTGAAGTCATCACTGTCAATTTTCAATTTGTCTTTTTTACATTGGAAAACTTCTTTCTATGTTTCGTTGATTTTATTTCTATAACTTTTATTTAATTTGTCAAATTTGGGATGGTCTTTATGTTCCTTCAGTTTATCTTGCACTGAATCAATTTCTTTGGTCAGTCACTTCACATGTTTTTATCTAGTTTCATCAAGACCTGCATTAAACTATTTGTGCAAGCAGTGAGAGCTCCGTCCCATTCTGTCTTAAATTCAATTTCATCTAGACCACAGATGGGAAACTTGTCAATTCTTAGGCTGCGAGGCCTCTGACCCTGTTCAACATACTTCTCCAAAGTTATTTGATTAAAAACAGATTCAGTTCTTGAATTTTCAGCTTTTCAAGGGTCTTAAATAATTCTAAAAAGTCTGCATCAGTTTCAGATGTTGGAAAATTGGTGTTGTCAAATAAGGCTGACTTTGTTCTCTGCCATGTTAAACAGACAGCTTAATCATCCTCCAGACAGTCATTGCCAATAACAGTCATAATCTGTGTTTGAATAGGCAGTACAGGTGTTTGGCATAAACCATTGCCCATTTTGGATTCACTCTTGTGTGACTGTTTAATATGAAAAGTTAATCATACGACCCATCTGTGACTCACCAGAGGTACTGACTCTGTGGTGCTCTGGCATCCTTTTCACTCTAGACCTCAGCTAATGTTGCTGCATTCCAGGCGCTCCCATCAGAATTCAGCAAGACAAACCACAAAAACTGGTGTGTTCCTGGATTGCTGGCTTGGTGCTCACCATGGATCCTTGATCCCAAATCAGTGACAGAAAGAAAAAGCAGGTGGTACTCTGAATGAAGATAAAGACACTCAAATGTAAAGTGCAAGGTGAGTTTATTCAGACATCATTGGAGATGCTGCTACCGCTGCCCCGGCACCTCAACCATGTGGGTCTTCCTCAGGAGATGTGTCAGTTAGCTCAAACAGACAGATAACATTTATAAAGCTCTTCATTAAAGTGGTACATACCAATTATAACAAGTTCTAGCCAGAGCCGATAGGGCTGTGAAAAGCTACCAAGTGACGAAAGTTACACATATGCGTAGAAATTATTTAATGCCTAGGTGTAACTTGACCATATTTTGGAGGTGTTGCACCAGATTTTCAACATGGCCTTTTTTTGGGCCCCCACCTCATGAACAGTGTCAGTGTCATTTTGTTCAATTGTCCCGAAAGGTGATTGCGCAGACCAAATCCTCTATTTTGCACCACAGATGAAACTGTATAATACTTAAACAGTTTACCTTAATAATAACATCAGAAATAGTGCAGTCAATAAATTTTTCAATAACAATATATCAATAAATAATCACTGTTTCAAAAACCTGAGTAAACAGGGCCAGATTAAGGTGACATGGGGCCCTAGGCCCAAGATAAATCTGGGGCCCCCTCTTGCCATGACTATGCCCCTCTGCAGCAAAGGGACCCTGTCACAAACTTTAATGCACCTTGGGAATCCATTTATATACAAACTGTAGCCCATGTTAGGATACAGTTTGTAAGAGATATGGGCAACAGAATATAAATCAGAATTCTTACCCTTCTGATTCCCTCTCTCATAGAAGTTGTTGGTGGATAAGGACCACCTCGTCCACTTAGTCCACCCTGTTAATCCCATCTATAGCCCCTCCTTAGCCTCCTGTAAATCCTCAAGTTTTCCCCATGTTTGCCTTGGTGCTTGGATTCCTTTATGTCTATCCCGCACATTTTTGAAACCTATGATCGTTTTAGCTTCCACCACTTCCACCGGGAGTCTGTTCCAAGTTCCCACCACCCTGTTCATAAAGAAAAACTTCCTGGCATTCCCCCTCAGTCTCTCTCCCCCCCCAGTTTCATTGTGTGACCCCAGGTTCTTCTGCAAGTGTTCCTCTGGAAAATACTCCCTTCCTGTACATTGTTCACACCCGTGAGATATTTATATATCTCTATCACGTCTCCCCTCTCCCTACTGTCTTCCAGAAAGTACACGTTTAATTCCCTGAGTCTGTCCTCATAGGCCTTTATGTGCAGGTACTGCACCATCTTGGTTGCCTTCCTTTAAACCCCTTAAACCCTGTCTGTGTCCTTTCAGAGGTAGGGCCTCCAGAACTGTACACAGTACTCAAGATGAGGTCTCACCAACTTTATGATTTCCCTTCTTCTGCTGGTGATCCCTCTACCTTTGCACCCCAGCATCCTGCTGGCTTTCCCCACCACCTTGTCACACTGCTTATCCACCTTCAAGTCTTCAGAAACAATTACCCCAGGTCCTGTTCCTGTCTTGTGACCATCAGTTCTCTCCCCCCAGATGGTACTTAGCCGCAAAGTTTCTGTGACCCAGATGCATGATCTTGCACTTCTTTGCATTGAAGCCCAGTTCCAAACCTTTTGACCACTTTTTCAGTTTGCTAAGATCATCCCTCATTTGCTATACCCCCAGGAGTGTCCACCCTGTTGCAAATTTTGGTATCATCCTCAAACAGACACATCTTCCCTATCAGCCCTTCAGCAATATTGCAGATAAATATATTGAAGAGTACAGGACCTAGCACTGACCCTGTGGCATCCCACTAGTTACTTTGCCTTCCCCTGAGTGCATACCATTTACCACAACCATCTGACTTCTACCTTCCAGCCAGTTTCTCATCCATCTAACTACCTTCAGTCCTACCCCAGCTCTATTTAGTTTGTTCAGTAGCCTTCTATGAAAATTCTTAGAAAATTCAGCCTGTTTTTTCCTTTTTTTCATAACTTTGACGATCATTTTCATGACACTCATTGCCCCAGCCCAAACTCAACCATGAACTGTCCTACTAATTTTCCCTGATTGGAGAATTGCATTAAACAATGATAATCCAGTTCCAGTCAAGGAGTGTACAAATTAATTAAAACATTAGGCATAGCCTAATAATTACAGCTCCAAGCCAAGAACCTGGAAAACATGTAGACTCAGAATACTTGGATTTGTGAACCACAGCCTTTATCTGCATACTACGTGACAAGGGTGGATGGCATGTCCCAGAACATCCACATGCTAATGCGAGGCATCTGGAACTTGGAACAGGCTCTCCAATAAGCAGGTTCTACTGGCTCTCTGATCCTTTCAATATGAATGATAGGGCACCTCCAAATGTACAACAGATGAGAAAAGTAGCGGACAAACTACTGCGGGGGACCCCATTTAAGATTTTCACCAGTCACTCTCCTTATCAGGAGCACCAATTTGGGGGCAGGGATCTTTCTAGCTACTTCTTCCCACTTGGGATACCAGGGGGTGGGAGACAAAGCAAAGGAAAAGGGCATGCTTTCACCTTAAAGGTCAGTTTGGCTGGGGCCCCACAAAGCTATTACTAGTATTTAAAATGGGGATTACAAGAACAACAGAATTATGCATTAAGCAGGTTAGCAAGAGGAAAAGGAAGAGGAGACCATTATGGTTTTCCAAAGAGGTAGCAAAGAAAGTGGAAGCCAAAAAGATTGCATTCAGGCAATACAAAAAGACACAGGCAGAAGGGGATAGGGAGAAGTGCTAGTAGAAGCAAAGGGAGGCAGGGAGGTCAGTAAGGGAAGCCAAAGCTCAGACAGAAGAACGCATTGCAAAATCAGTGGGTAGAGGGGACAAAACCTTTTACAGGTACATAAGTGAAAAAGAAAGACAAAGGGAGGGATAGTGAGACTGAAGGGGAGGATGGGGCCACATGGAGGATGACAACAGTAAAGCTGACATATTGAACAGGTATTTCTGCTCAGTCTTTACTGAGGAAGAGGAGGGTAATGGGTCTGAAGGAGTACAAAGGGTGAGAATGGTGCAGAAATGGACACAAGTCCCTTTACACGAGAAAGGGTTCTGAAGGAACTGGAAGTAATAAGAGTTGATAAAGCAATGGGACCAGATGGGGTGCACCCCAGGGTCCTTAAAGAACTAAGAGAGGTGGTGGCTGAACCTCTGGCTATCCTGTTTAGCCGATCACTGGAAACAGGGGAGGTACAGAAAGACTGGAGAACAGCAGATGTCCCCTTATACAAAAGTGGGAACAAAGAGGAAGCAGGGAACTACAGACCAGTCAGCCTCACCTCTTTAGTGGGGAAGATCATGGAAGCACTACTGAAGGAGAGATTGGTGGAACATCTGGTTGTCAATGGACTACAGGACCCAAGGCAGCATGGTTTCACCAGGGGAGGTCATGTCAGACCAACCTCGTTGAATTTTTGACTGGGTGACTAGGGAGGTGGATCAGGGAGGGCAGTGGACATGGCCTATCTGGACTTCAAGGCCTTTGACACTGTGCCACATAGAAGACTATTACACAAACTGGGGAATATGGGTGTAGGCAGGACATTAGTGTGGTGGGTAGGTAACTGGCTGGGTGGCAGGACACAGAGGGTGGTGGTAAATGGCTGTCACTCCACAGAGGGAAGAGTGACCAGTGGGGTACCACAGGGATCAGTGCTGGGACCGTTCTATTCAACATCTTCATCAGTGACATTGCGCAGGACCTAGAAGGCAGAATTTCACTGTTCGCTGATGACACAAAGCTCTGTAACAGAATAGACACACCAGAGGGTGTAGACAGAATAAGAAGCGACCTGCAGAAACTTGAAGAATGGTCAGGGTTTGGCAGTTGAAATTCAATGCAAAGAAGTGCAAGATAATGCATATGGGGCACAAAACCCTGGCACAATATATCAGTTGGGAGTGCGGATATAGCATGCACCAAGCAGGAAAGGGATCTTGGGTTGTCATCTCTGATGACCTCAAGGTAGGGAAACAGTGTGACAAGGCAGCAGGTAAAGCAAATAGTATGCTGGGATGTATAGGCAGGGCATCAGCAGCAGGAAAAGGAGGTCATAATTCCGCTATACAAGACACTAGTGAGGCCCCACCTGGAGTACAGTGTACAGTTCTGGAGACCATACCTACGTAAGGACATAGACAGGGTAGAGAAGGTTCAGAGGAGGGCAACAAAGATGGTGCATGGATTGCATCACAAGTCCTATGAAGACAGGTTGAAGGAACTGAACATGTACTACCTGGAGGAGAGGAGGAGAGAGGATATGATAGAGACATACAAGTATCTTACAGGAGGAACAGGGTGCAGGAAAACACTATTTTAAACGAAAAGATGTTCCAGGACTAGAGGGCATGGGATGAAGTTGGAAGGAGGACGATTCAGAGGAAACATGAGAAAGAATTTCTTCACAGAACGGGTGGTGGACAAGTGGAACACCCTGCCAGAGGAAGTGGTGGGGGCTGAAACAATCACGGGATTTAAGAATGCATGGGATAGACATAAAGGAATTCTGGAGGTCAGGGGTAAGGGGCAACAGACTTCTAGGAAAACAAACTGAACTTACAAGCTCAAATGGGCAGACTGGGTGGGCCATAGGCCCTTATCTGCCGACACTGTCTATGTATCTATGTACTTAACACATAATAAGGGAGGTGAGGTTCACATTGAAGCAGACAAAGCAAAGGAAAAAAGCCGGTTTACACCTTAAAGATTAGTATGACTGCAGCCCCCTGAAGCTATCAGCTGTACTTGACACCTAATCAGGGAGGTGAGATTCCCATCACAGTTCAGCTTCTAACTTGTTCATCTTATTCAGCAGTCAAGTCCATTACAAAAAAATTCAGCACAAAGAAATGGGTATGTAGTAAATATATTTGGGGGACTGTTGGGTGCCCCCTGGCAGTTGGGGGCCCTAGGTTAGTGCCTATGCCTTAATCTGGACTTGTGAGTAAATATGCTGACTGGGTTAGAAGTAAAGGGCCAAATATGAGGGCAAATAAATAGATAGGCACCATATATAACATCTGGTATAAGTTAAGATATTAAGCTTCTTGGATATAAATGTTAAAATGAATTTATAAATAGGGACTGTAATTGATCTGTTCATTAAGGCCCCACGGTATATCTGTATGTAAAATGACAATCCATCCAAGTAGGTTTGAGGGTCTACAAAACAATGCTGTTCGCTGATGATGTCTTATTAACATTGCAGCATTTAAAAACATTGCTGCCCTCTCTGATCCAGTTGTTGGACTCTTTTGCTGCATTTTCTAGCTATGTAACAACTGGAAAAAAAATGTAACTCCTCTCTACGAATTCTAGGAATCCCATCGAGCCTTTACCAGTACCTAGCTTGCAGTGGTCTTCGGGTGCTATTAAGTACCTGGAGATACACATATCTCCTTCTCTCACAGACTGGCCATTTTGAACCTAGAACCCCTTTGATCAGAATTCAAAGAGGAGGTTCTGAGATGAAGAAATCTTTGTCTCTGTCATTGTGGGGGGAAATGCAGGCTGTTCGGATAATGTTCTTACCCCGCTTCTGTATGCCATCTGCTGTCTCCCTCTGTGTGTACCTGACTCCTGGTGGTAACATCTCCAGGCCACTTTGTCCTCTTTTTATTGGGAGAGGGCAAAACCTCAAATTTCTAAGGAGAGATGGATGGAACCACGCAGAAAGGGGGTTTCTTCTCTCCCTGGTTTTTAGGTTATTATATTGGTGTGGGAGTACGTCAGATTTGGCTGTGGCTCCACTCTGAGAAATAGAAAGCCACTGTTTGATAGTTGGAACTATAGGCTGACTGGAGTCCCAGTAGAGCTTTTGAGCTTATTTTATGGGGGTGAGCAGTCTCGACGAAGTATCTACCCACCCAGGATTATGCAGCTCATGTTTGGAGGAGATCCATGACATGATGGTGACAACTTTTGTCCGATGCAACACTACAGTGATGGATTTATTTCACAGGCTTTGCCCCTGAACACTCCATACAAGGGGACTCTTCCCCTGACACCTCCTCCGTAACTAAGGATTATCAACTCCACGTCAGAGCTGATTTGAGGAGGGGGCAAACCCCGGAGAAACCAGTGCCAGGGTCTCGCGGGTACATTACAGTGGCAACAGTGACTTGACACTGTAATGTACTTCACCACTGAAATGTCACTGCAGTGTTGCCATACGGTTTGGGGGTTGGCTAGAAAATATTTGAGATCAGGTTGGCAGGTTCATCTTTATCTGTGGCTCCTCCTCTTTATCTGTAGCCCCTGTGGCATCATCCCCAACTTCAAATAGGTGGCTCATCTATTTGCTGGACCTCATGGGAGGAAGGTTGCATTCAGAAGATAGGAGACTTGTTTTCCTTTCCCAGCAGCATTTTAGGTCATTTCTGGGACTCCAACATCAGTATGACCTCCCTGCTGCCCATTATTGGTGATATCTCCAGTTGTGACACTTATTAAGCTTCAAGTTAGGCAGTTCCTTGAGACTGCTACCCTCAGAGGCATGGGATGAAGTGTTTGGGGGAAAGGTACTAAGCCTGAGCCACAGACACCCCACAAACTGGGATCCATTTATAAGGCATTATAATCTGTGGTGGCTCCTGACATGGGTGGACTTCAGCAAAGATGGGAACGGCTGTTAGGCCACGCATTGCAGGAGGAAGAATGGGAATCTGTATGGGATAACAAGCGCAATTGCTGTAGGGATACAGCCAGATGCCTTATGCTGCTAAAAACTCTGTTGTTTTGGTACTACACACCTGCATCTTTGTTTCAAATGCAATGGCTTCCACATTCAAGATGTTGGGGATGTAATGAGGTGTATGCACCTTACTTCACATATTATGGGATTGTCCCAAGTTAACGTGTTGGTGGAGGGTGGTGTTCAGCTCTGTGGAACAGGCTGTGGGAGTACGCTTGGCCTTTGATGCATCCCTTTTAGTATTGGGGAATACACATAGGTTGCCCTGCCTGAATAGCTGACAGTGGGCAGGGTTCATGAGAGCCATCACAGAAGCCAAAAGATGGCTTCTTTACCACTGGTGCACAACCGAAGTGCCAGTGACCAATGGATAGAGGGCATGCTTAAAGTAGCAGGTTACAAGCACGATCTTATATAGCACTTAGGCAGTACAAGAAATTTGTATGGACCTGGCTCCACTTTTTGGGTATATTGGGGATTACAATCCCAAGTGGTTGCATACGGCATCACCCTTGTACGTTCCAGGGACACTCTGGTAATGAAGAATGAGTAATGCGGGACTCCTTGAATTCAGGGGATGGTAAAATTGTAACAAAGGAGTCCTCCCAGCAGGTCTGGGCTGCCCTCTCATCCCCACAGCCTCCCAGTCCACCCCGGAGCAGCAGGTAATTTTGTGCCACAAGATATCTTTGTAGGATGCAGTTGAGGTTTTCTATGAGAGTAACATAGAGTATAGTGGAAGATCCTTTTGCAGGCAAACACTTATGACCGTGTAAGGTTTACACTGTATTATAGCCTTTCTGTTTTTATAGTTAGGATCAGTGTTGAGTTCGTCTATTTCCTCTTTAAAATGGTACTCTTAGATTGGCATTTCACAGAGCTTCAGCTCTATTTGGGTAACATATGGCATGAGCTTTGTTGATACTTGTTATTCTTGTTTTGTATTGTAAAAGTTTAATAAACTATAAATAAAACAAAAACAATCCATTTTGTTTCCTTCTGTAAAAGGAGCTCCTTACGGTTACCTCCCGTGCCAACAGCAGTACATGTTCACTACCGATAAAACGTAAATCACTGATGTTTGACCCATGAAAGTGTTTAAAATGAAAGCCTAGAGCATTTCTCTCATCCTGGTTTACAATTGCTCTGGCATGTTCCTGCTTACGTTTTTTTAAAGTTTTTATTGTACGTCCAACATAACTTTTTACTTTGGCATAATGCCACGTAGATTATGAATTAGGTAGGTATTACAAGTAATCCATTTTTTATTTTAAACATTTTGACAACTTTTATAAAAATATCTACCTTCTTGTGCATGTTTACATATATTACAATTGTAACAAGGAAAAAAAACTTTTGATGGGGGGCGCAGGGGCAACCAGTTTCTTGAGACCAAAAGAATAATTGTTTTAGTTGCAACAAAATGACTGGATGTTATAATATCACCAGTACTTCTCCCTTTCCTGAATGTTACCCAGGGACTGCCCTGAATTGTTTTATATTCCTTGAAAATTTGCCACAGTTTATGTACTAACACCAATCTGTCCAGCTATAAGACTGAACTCAGTCAAAAAGGTAAGTAATTTTTTATGGTATTGAGTCCCATTTAAATGATCTGAATCTCAGATTTTAGGAGTTAATAATGTGGTCCTATCAAAAGCACGAACCTTCTCCAACGCACTAGCGAAAATGCTAGGGTTGCAAGAACTGGTCAGTTAAATCTTTTGCCTGCTACTCGAAAACCACCTCCTCAGTACAATTCCTGTGCTCCCTCAAGTACTGACTAAAAGGAATTGAGTCTCTTAATTTTTTGGAGGGTGGCTCCTGTAATGCAGCAACGAGTTTCCTGCTGTTGGCTTCCTGAAACCCTTAGACATTATTGTGCTGTTTGGGGAGGCTTGTAGCATCAAATCCAAGAAATTAATCATACCTGAACTCTTGGTACATGTGAATTTAAGTTCGCATTGTCGCCATTTATATACTCCATAAAGTCATTTATCTGTGCCTCAGTACCATCCCAAGCCATCAGAATGTCATCATAAAATGACCCCAGAACTTGATGTTGGAACTGAATGTGTGATGTGAATGAATATATTTTTGCACCCAAAAACCCATATAAAGATTGGCATATGAGGGAGCTACTGTCTCCCCATAGCAGTTCCACACTTTTGAAAATAAAAGCAACCATCAAACACAAATATCCCAATACTGACACTGTAGTGCAGCATGAGGGGGGTGCTGCACTCCTGAGGTGCCGTCTTTTGGATGAGACGTTAAACTGAGGTCCAATCTGCCTGTTCTGATGGTAGCTCAGGTGGATGTTAAAGATCCCATGGCTCTTATCGAAAAGAGTAGGGGAATTTCCCTGGTGCAATGGTCAATTTCCTCCATTCACGAAAAATACCACCAACAGCTTAATCTGGTTCAAGTTCAGTTGGCATTCATCTGTATCCCCTTCCCCCGGGTCATGCCGGAAAATAGGCAGGATTTGTCTAGTGCACTTATCCGTCTATAAAAACGAAATAAATAAAAAATAAAATAAATAAACAGAAAAACTGCAATAAAGAATAAACTCCAGTGCATTGAGAATTAATTCAGCATTGTTATAAACTTTACCTGATTTTTCAATATGTTGCTTGACCACATCAGTTCCAAGTTGGTGAGGGTTGCATGCATAGAAACTAGTGACAACAACCATAGCAAAAAGATAACTGTCCTTCCAAATAAAATTATTTAACTTCTACAAAATGTGCATACTATCTCGTAAGTAAAAGGGTATCAAATAAACCAATGGGCGTAAATATGAATCAATAACTTTACACAGGTTTTAATTAGGAAGATTAATATCTTAACTTATACCAGATGTTATTTGTGGTGCCTATCCATTTATTTGCCCTCATATTTGCCCCATGACTTCTAACCCAGTTTACAGATTTACCCAGGTTTTTGAAATAGTGATTATTTATTTGATATGTTATAGAAAAATGCATTGACTGCACTATTTTTGATGTTATGATTGAGGTAGACTTTTGAAGTATTATGCAGTTTCATCTTTAGATAATTTATTACTATATGCAGTAATGAACTGTATTTTTGTTGGGTGTCCCTTTTTAGGGCTGTGGGCAGAGTCTACAGCTGTTTTGCGAGAGCTCTGTAGCTCTGAAAATGGCTAGTCACACAACAGCTTCCATTGGACATTTGGGAGTATCCTTCCAAAAGCCCAACGAAGCTTAAACCCCTCTGCTATGATCGGCCTACAGAATAACAGCTGCACTATTTTGGCTGTTACTTCCGCATTCCGATGTATGAACTGCACATGCGCACGACTCGTGCACATGCGATGTTCTGCGGTGCCACCATGTTGCAAATACCACCATGCCATTCACTATTTTGTGCCCCCCCTCCCCACGTCATGTCCGACATCTAATGTTACATACTGGGAGCCCACCCCAGTGTGCAGAATTTATTTTTTTTCCTGTAAATTAGAAAATGGTACCTTGTCGTGTTTGTTTCCTGGTGCCCCATGCCCAAGTTATGCCTGACATCGGGGTGCCCAATCCCCATGCTGGCATTCATATGGCACACTGGGAGCCCACCCCAGTGTGGCAAATTTTTTTTTTCTACATTTGCTGTAAATTAGAAAACGGTCCCTTGCTGTTGTTTTTTTTTTTACCCAAGTGAAACTGATAACGGTCCCTCGTCATTGCTGTGGTCCCCTTCCCCACCCTCTCACTGAGCACCCACCTCCCTACACCACCCTTACCCCATACATACCTCTGGAGGGTGGCACTGTTATCTTCTCTGGATCAGGACATGTCTGCGCTCTTCAAAGCCCAATCGCGAACTGAAGAATTAAAGGTAAGCATGCAATACATCCATTCAATGAGATTTTCAACTTATGCTCAAATCTCAGCCATTTTTTGGAATGTTTGCCCCAAATTTTCAACATAGGGTTCTTGGCACCCCATCTTGTGAAAACTGTCACTGACATTTTGTTACTCAGTCCTGAAGGGTGGTTTTGCGGTCACTGTGAGAAATCACCTCTTGGGACTGATTCACAAAATGACAGTGCCACTGTTCATGAGGTGGGGTCCCAAAAAGCCCATGTTGCAAATTTGGTGAAAAAATTCCCAAAAATAACTGCATTACGAGCATGCGTTGTAAAGTTTCTAGGCACTCTTCTCACATCGCCAATTTTTTATATTTTCACTCCACATTTTTAACATTGCCATTTTTGCACAGCTCCTTCAAAATGGTAGAGCTGTAATTTTCCGCAACCTGCCCAAAATGTGTTTTTGCACCTGTGGTGTGAATAACGCATTTGGTCTGCGCTATCACCTTTTGGGACAATTGAACAAAATGACACTGACACGGTTCATGAGGAGGGGTCCAAAAAAAGACCATGTCGAACAGGGTCGGAGCCCTTGCAGCCTAAGAATTGACAAGTTTCCTATCTCTGGTCTAAATGAAATTGAATTTAAGATAATGGGAAGAAGCTCTCACTGTTTGCACAGATAGTTTAATGCAGGTCTTGATGAAACAAAATTAAAAAATGTGACATGACTGACAAAAGAAATTGATTCAGTGCAAGATAAACTGAAAGAACATGAAGACCATGCTGAAATTGACAAATTAAATAAAAGTTAAAGAAATAAAATCAACAAAACATTGAATGAACTTTTCCAATGTAAAAAAGGCAAATTGAATAGAGACAGTGGTGACTTCAAAAACAGAGAGGTTTTCACAATGAAAAGAAAAAATTGAACATCAACCTGAGGGATGTTACAGAGCAGAAGGAGGTCACTGAATAATAATCACAGTAGAAGTAGAGCCAAATCACTACATTTTCAAGATGAGCCTGCAACTAATAACTTGTATAAAGATGAGCAACAACTGAATACACCTACACCTACGATGAGCACAAATCCTTTATTGCCCAGTCAGAAACGGGGAAAGGGTACATCTCTATTAAGAAAGCAACAAAAAAAGAACAAGAAGTGGCAAGAGACAAGACAAATGGGGGAACTGACTCTTCCAGAAGTCTGAGAGGAAGAACGTATCAGCAGTAAATTTGACTGACATTGTTTTGAATGAGTCACAATTATTGGTTTTGCAAAAGTGTTTAAACTTTGTACCTGTTTCAAAGCCCGATTTATTTAAGCAATAATGCCCGACAGGGTGTGTGTCGTGCTGGGATAACATCACGCCTCAGGTGGTTGGGCTCGAGGCCGCAGGCCGAGTGCATCCAATGACTGAGGCATGACATTATCCCAAATGACACACACCCTGGAGGGTATTATTGCTATTATACAATGGCTCGTTGTGTTATATAAAGTAAAAAAATAATTTTAAAGAATGTTTTTATTCGTGTAGAAAAATATTTTTGTTTCTTAACAGGAGATGCAAAAAAAAAGCTGTGGCTCCAAAAAATCATCTAGCTCCATATGATCATCTGCAGGTTCACAGGCGGAGACTAGACCCATGATGTTGTACTGATTAACATCATGGGTCCAGCCCAAGACTGACCAATCAGAGTCCAGGATTTTTTCTTGCCATTGTATAATTAAAGTTAAAGGTGACGTGTTCAAACTTATATGCAATCTGAAATTGACAATGTTTTTTAATATAGATAAACAATCAGCTTTTACAGGAGAATGTGATATGTCTAGTAACACAGTAGCAATTCATGATTCAGGTATTTTAAATGATCCGATTGACCTATTAAATGCAAATGAATATGATCAGGGCAAATCAATTGAATTACTGGACAAAGGACTTATAGACCAAATTGATTTGGGTCCTTTGTTACAACAAGCTGCTTTGATAAATGATAACACACAGATCGAATCAAATAAAACTAATTTTAAAACTAAGTCAAAATTGTGTCCACAAATTGGCCCTACGTCCACCGTAGCTACTTTTGAAAAAAAAATTCACATCTAGCATTGAAGAAATCTTTTGGAAAAAAATCAAAATAACAAATGCATTAATCTCACTTCACAGGAGAAAAACACTTTAGATGAATTAAAGCAAATGGCAGG
Organism: Neoceratodus forsteri; assembly: GCA_016271365.2. NCBI lineage: Eukaryota > Metazoa > Chordata > Ceratodontiformes > Ceratodontidae > Neoceratodus > Neoceratodus forsteri. The sequence continues at coordinate 600,375,575 of CM057456.1, read as the reverse complement.
TGTCATTATCAAACCATCAGATAAAGGTGGAAATTTGGTTCCAATACAAGAAGATTGGTATAAAAATAAATTGATCTGGGTGTTAAGTAATACCCAGGAATATGAAAAAGTCATTAGAGATCCTGCAAGTATTGTTTTAAGGGAATTATTTAAATTAATTGATCATGCACTTTATATGGGTTGGCTAACACAGAATGAAGCTGATTTCATTAAAGTTGAGCACCCTGTGACCCCTACTCTGTGTGCTCTCCCTAAAGTGCACAAGGACATTTCAGATCCCCCTTTAGGCACATTATCTCTGGGATCAATTCTATTACTTGAAACCTGTGTAAAGTTATTGATTCATATTTATGCCCATCTGTCTATTTGAGACCCTTTTACTTACGAGATAGTATGCATGTTTTGCAAAAGTTAAATAATTTCACTTGAAAGGATAGTTATCTTTTTGCTATAACTGATGTCACTAGTTTCTATGCATTAATCCCTCACCAACTAGGAACTGATGCAGTCAAGTGTCATATTGAAAAACAGATAAAGTTTATAACAATGTTGAATTCTAAGTGCACTGGAGTTTATTCTTTATTGCAACTTTTTTGTGTTTGATTGTAGCTTTTATTTTCAAAAGTGTGGAACTGCTGTGGGGGCAACTGTAGCACCCTCATATGCCAATCTTTATATGGGTTCTTTGGAACAAAAATATATTTATTCACATTACACGTTCAGCTCTAACATAACATTCTAAGGTTGTTTTATTGATGATATCCAGCTGGTTTGGGATGGTACTGAGGCACAGATAAATGACTTTATGGAGTATATAAATGGCAACAATATCAACTTAAAATTCACATGTACCAAGAGGTCAAGTATGATTAATTTCTTGGATTTGATGCTGCAAGCCTCCCCAAACAGCAAGATAACATCTAAGTATTTCAGGAAGCTGACAACAGGAAACTTGTTGCTGCATTATAGGAGTCACCATCCAAAAAAAATGAAAAGACTCAATTCCTTTTAGTCAGTACTTGAACGTGCAGAGGAATTGTACTGAGAAGATGGTTTTCGAGCAAAAGGCAAAAGATTTAACTGACCAGTTCCCGCAGTGAGGGTACGCTCCTAACATTTTAGCCAGTGCTTTGGAGAAGGTTTGTACTTCTGATAGGAACACATTATTAACTCCTAAATTCCGAGATTCAGATCATCTAAATGGGACTCAAGACCATAAAAAATTAATTACCTTTTTGACTGAGTTAAGTCCTATAGCTGGACAGATTGGGGGGCTAGTACATAAACTGTGGCCAATTTTCAAGGCAGATAAATCTTAAAATTCACAAATTCAGGGCAGTCCCAGGTAACATTTAGGAAAGGTAGAATTGTTGATGATGTTGTAACAGCCAGTCATTTTGTTTTAACAAAAAAAAATATTTCTACAGCTTCAAGAAACTGCCCCTTCCCCTTCAAAAGGTTTTTTTCCTTGCCACAGTTGTAATGTATGTAAACATGCACAAGGAGGTAAAAAATTTTTATAAAAATGGTCAAAATGTTGAAATTAAAGAACTGATTACTTGCAGTACCCAGTTCGTAATCTACATGGCATGGAGCCCATGTAAAAAGCATTCTGTTGTAAGTACAATAATAACTTAAAAAAAAAACGTATGCAGGAACATGCCAGAGCAATTATAAACCAGGATGAAAGAAATGCTCTAGGCTTTCATTTTAAACACTTTCATGGAACAAACATCAGTGATTTACATTTTATCGGTAGTGAACGTATACCGCCGTTGGCATGGGGAGGTAACCGTAAAAAACTCCTTTCACGGAAGAATATAAAATGGATTGTTGTTTTACATACAGATATATCATGGGGCCTTAATCAAGAGATCGATTACAGTCCCTATTTATAAATTCATTTTAACATTTATATCCCAGAATATTAAAATCTTGTAACTTATATTGGATGTTATTTCTGTTGCCTATCCATTTATTTGCCCTCATATTTGCTCCATGACTTCTAACCTAGTTAGGATATTTACCCTGGTTTTTGAAATAGTGATTATTTATTGATATATTGTTATAGAAAAATTTATTGACTGCACTATTTCTGATGTTATTAAGGTAGACTGTTTAAATATTATACAGTTTCATCTTTAGATAATCTATTACTATATGCAATAATGAATTGTAAGAATGCCCTTTGGGGTAACCATTGCCTCAGTGCTTGCACACAGAGGTTCTTTGTCTTTTAAATTATTATTTGTTTTAATTGGGTTCACCACAATATAACCCAGATAGACCATCTTAGGGTAGCTAGTTCATTCCACTGGGGTGTCAAACAGACAAGGCATACTGATGAGTCCTGGTAGGACGAAACACGTGTCTATGTCTTCTGATGGCACCCTTTGCAAACTGTGTGAGAGTCCTTTCGGCAGCATGCATTTCTGCTTAAAGTTGAACCAGCATAATATTCTGTGGTAATTTGCATATGCAGCCCATGATGCTTTGCATTGTGGGGGCATATGTGATTTTGTATTTCTTTGAAACTTGGCTTCCCCGCCAAATGCCCTTTGGGGTAACCATTGCCTCAGTGCTTGCACACAGAGGTTCTTTGTCTTTTGAATCGTATTTTTGCTGGATGTCACTTTTTATAATTGGTACGTACCACTTTAATGTGGAGCTATATAAATGTTGTCTGTCTGGTCTAACTGACACACTCCCTGAGGAGGACCCATGTGGTTGAAGCGCCTGAGCAGTGATAACAGTGTCTCCAATGATTTCCGAATAAACTTACCTTGCACTTTACAATTGCATATCTCTCTCTCTTCATTCAGAGTGCAACCTGCTTTTGCTTTCTGTCACAAACATTATAGTATAGTAAATCCTCTAGAACACAATAACTGTTATAAAAGTGATAAATTCAGTGAACACAGCATATGGAGGTTAAACAGTATCACACTTTTTATTGGGGGCTTAAGGACAAAGATTAAAAATTTTTACTAGAAAAAGAAATAGCAATTTTAAATAATGAGGTCTATGCACTAGCCTACCCTGTGGCATGTGCCATGCGTAGGCTTGCCTGTGTCTCACCGTGCACATCGGGGATCCTGTGGATCACTGCTGCATTCAAGGAAGGGTCATGCGCCCCTTTTGCTCCTGATCCCATGTCCATCTAGGGATCTGTTTGCACGGACAATCCGGGAGAGTGTCTGGTGTGGGTGGCTATACTCCATGCCATGCACTACAGTACGTCACAGAGTGTCAGTGAAGGGAGCACAGGCTATGCAGGCAGGGACTCTGCTGCAGTTGATATACACCCCCTCTATCTGGATGCCTGGCAGGTCAAGCGGCCACCCCTCTAAAGCAACCACCAGCCCTCCGGACGTGCTGCGAGGGCTGGGGGCTTGCAGTTGGCAATTTTGCAAAGTGAACAGGCCATGGCCAGTACTGGAACCAACAGTGCACATAATCCCTTGTTTAGTGTGGAGTAGGTGATCTATTCTGTCTGCAGGATGGACATCTGATTGGATGCCTACCAGCACCATCAGCCCAACCCATGCCCCGCTCCCTGTCCCTGCCAAGCACCTTTGTACCTGTGAGGTAGGGCTGGTGAGGGGCAAATGGTGATAGTACATGGTGTGTAGTGCATGCCTCTGCCAGTTTGCTGAGGGCAACAGTCAGGGTAGGCACCTATGGTGCATACCCTCCGTCCTTTAGTGCATAGACTGTATTATGTTCATGCTGTCAGACACAGAAATTTCATGCATGAGTCCCACCACCCAGCAATCCCAGCTTTCTCCTCAGTCCACTGAGGGGGCCCTCCAAAAGATGTGGCTGGAATGTCGGAGGACCTGCAAGGACCCTTGGTCCCCCCAAGGTCAGACTGGGAGAACCTCCACCTCGTGGGAGTCTGCTGGGATGTGGCGTTCTGTGGGTGGTGGTGCATGACCATTCCTAGTTGGTGGAGCAATTTGTTGCACCAGTAAACAGTCTCTCTGGGAGCTCCCAACAGTTCACTTGTGCATGCTAATTAAGGGGCTAATTGCAGGCCTGTAACACAGATGAATTGCAGTGCTGGTAGGATGGATAACTTTAAATACAACGCAAAGTCCCAATATGAAATATATTCCCTAAAATGCAATCACACTGTGCCTAAAATGAAGATTTGCATATGTCTTTGATCTTTGGCTGCCTTCTGGGCTTTTTCCAAAGGATGTGCAGAATTACCCAGACTATGTAACTAACTACCTACGCAAACTGCTTATGCACTGGTGCAGAGCAATGCCCCGCTCATTACTCATTGTCTGTTGTTTCAGCATCATTCTCTGGCAGGAGTTGGCTGAGGGGCATCCTCCTTTTTGCTGCTCTTGGTTTCCTGGCTTCCAGCAGAGTGCAGGCTGAAACAGGTCACCTTCTGGTCTGTCCCTTGCTGTCATCTTCACCTAACAGGGGACCTTTTCTTCACTTCTCCAAAAGAAAGCAGACACACAGGGCTAGAAGGTGGCACATCCACCTACTGGGATGATACTCTGTAGCAGGGTAAAGAAAAACTGGCATGTCTCTCCTCAGACCCAGAGCCTTCAAAGAAATCCTACTCTCTTAATACTTTTTTCTCAGATTTATTGCAAGACAGCACATTTAGAATCTTTTAGGGAATGCAGTCTAGCAATCCCACCTGCAGATAGAATCACAGCAAAACCTTTAGCTGTGAGCTGTTTCTTTCAGCTCCTCTTTCAGCAGTTCTGCAGCTTAATTTCACCAGTGCTGCTGCAGCACCCATAGGCACTCTGCATCTGTAATTGACTGATGAGAGGGCCTTGTCTCAGTCCTGCCCTGTCACTTGTCTTTTCGTACACATTTTGTTGGGGGCTTCATGTCCCATAATGCTTAAGGGACTGGTTCCTGTGTCCCTTCATTTCATTTTTCATTTCATTCTTTTATTTTTATCAAGAATGAAACTGGGAAACCCCTTTCTTCTGTTATGCCTGAAGACTAAAACTGACAATATTATTCATTTATTTATTGAATTTTGGTGACCGGGTAGGCCCACTGGGCCCCAGAGGTCCCTTTTTCAGGGGCGACCCGGGTGGAACAGTACATGGCATGAAGGACAATGGAGCAATATACAGCAATAAACAACAATATACAGGCTGAGGTTTGCAGTACGCCACAGCTTTCAATCCATGAGGTTTACAGTAAGCAACTGCTTTCAATCCATGAGGTATCACTTTCGTATTTATGGGTCGTGGATGTCATAAGTATCTAACTGCTTCTCCTTATGTGCATTTGCTCATGCTCCAGTGACTTACAATTGATGAGACAGTACAGAGAGTTCATTTGGTAACATTCCTCTAAGATACATAGGGTATTTTTCTATGAGCGTGAGTTGGGGTAAGTGCAGACTGTGCAGTGGGTAGAGTTTAAGTATGGTAGAGAACGCTGATGCAGGTCATTATTTAGAGTTGGGTACCATAGCATAGGCAGTTACTCATTGACAGCAGGTAGGTCTTGAGTCTAGTGTGGAAGCTCGGTACCGAAGGGGTCTCCCGCACCTCCAAGGGAAGAGTGTTCCAAAGGGATGGGGCAGCATGTGCGAAGGATTTACAACCTGCCTTGGTCCTGACCTTAGGGACCTCTAGTAGCTTCTGACCAGAGGACCTGAGGTTCCGCACACTTCATTTTTCTGTGAGGAGTCCATCAAGGCTCGGGAGGGGGCATTGGGCTGATTAGTTTTTTCGCCAGGCAGAGTACAGGTTACCTGAGCCGAGCTTCAAAGGATGGCCAGTTGAGCCTCGCTAGGGTCTCACAGTGGTGGCTCCTTGAGTGGGATGAGGAGGCAAAGCGGACTACCTTATGGTATAGAGTCTGTAGTTTACCATATTCCAGTTTAGAGACTCCCTGCAGGACAGGGGCAGCATACGTTAGCGTGGGGAGCAGGACACTAGTAGCTATTGCAGTCCTAGCTTCGGGTGTCAGTTGTCCCTTGAGCCGATACAGTAATCTGAGTTTGGTGTGGATTGCTTTGGTCACTTGGTCTATGTGTTGCTTGAAAGTGAGACCTTGGTCGAGGTTAAGGCCAAGGTACTTTGTTGAGGAGACTACTTCCAGTTTGTTGCCCTCCAGGGACATGATTTGGAGTGATTGTGATCTGTCTAGTCCGAGTGTTTTTGGGCCAAACAGCATGACCTTAGTCTTATTGGTATTCAGGACCATTTTGTTCATAGTGAGCCATTCCTCCATGACACGGATATCCTTTTGGGGGGATGGGCTAGGTCGTTCAGGTTGTCGGAGGCTTTATAAATAACAGTGTCATCCGCATATTGGATTACCTTGCTGTTCCCACAGTGGTTGTGCATTTCATTAATAAATAGTGAGAACATTAAAGGCCATAGTATCGACCCTTGCGGGACACCCTCCTTTAGGGATTGTGGTTTGGAAAGCTTATCTTGCCACCTGACTCTTTGGGTGAGACCTGACAGGTAGCTTTCCACCCATTTAAGGGTATGGGTATCCAGGCCTATGTGGGGGAGTTTATGGAGTAGAAGTCTATGATCCACAAGGTCGAAGGCTTTGGAGAGGTCCACAAAGACCGCCCCTATGTTGGATCCAGAGTCTAATTCTCTAAGTATATCAGTAGAGAATTTTGTTAAGGTTGTATCAGTCCCGTGTTTGGCTCTAAAGCCGTGTTGTGTCAGGGACATCACCATGTATGTCTCAAGGTATTCCCTAAGTTGGGTATGTACTAGTTTCTCCTGTATTTTTGCCAGGATACACAGCAGTGAGATAGGCCTATAGTTCTCCATAGGTTCTACAGGCCCTCCCTTATGTATCGGGACCACATGCGCCTGTTTCCACAGCCCTGGGACATGCCCTTCACGTAAGGACCTGTAGATGAGCTAGGTGAGCGGTCTGGCAAGTGCCAGGGCACCTTCCTTGAGCATTCTAGCTTTAATCCCATCCGGGTCTCCTGAGCCTCACGTTTTTAGGGTTTTTAGGATAGCCGAGACCTCGTGTATCTTTACCAGCTTCAGGCGGAAGAGTGAGCGGTTATGGATTGGGGGATCCAGAGGAGTAGACTGGTAGTTGGGCACAGCGGACCCAGTGTTCTGCTTGTCCAGGTTTGTAAAGAAGTTATTTAGGGCTTCAGCAATTAGTGCCTCATCGTGCAGTATCTGCCCATTGGCCTTGATAGGGCATGTGCCAGTCTTTTTGTTCCCCTTTAGCAGTTCATTGATATTGGACCAGAATGTCCTAGGATTTCCTAGGTTTGTTTTCTGGAGGTGGTTAAGGTATGCCTTTTTAGCTTTCTTGATGGCCTGTTTACATTGGTTTCTGAGTGCTCTGTAGGTCACCCAGTCCGCCGGGAGTGAGGAGCCCTTAAACTTTTTCAGGCTTTGTCTCGGCTTTTCCTGAAGGCTTTTAAGGATGGGGTAATCCACTTGTAGCATTGGCCTTTTACCCGATAGCTCTTATTTGGTGCAAGTAGGTCCGCTACCATCAGGATAGCTCTGTTGAAGAAGTCAACCACCTCCTCCAAGGTAGGGAGACATATAAGGAGATTCCAATTATGTTGCCCAGGAGGATATTGTACTGCACCGGAGAAAACTTTGAGTAGTCCCTGGTGGTGAGCATTCTCAGCGGGACCTTTTCAGCCCTATTTTTCCAGACACAGAATATGGGCAAGTGGTCACTGAGTGCATCAGCCATGGTGCCGGCCGAGTGGACATTTTCTGGGTTGGATACCAGTGCCCAGTCAATGGTAGAGTGACTTCCCGTTTTATGGTTCAGTCTGGTGGGAAGTGAAATGATCTAGGTAAGGTTTGCCTCAAGCAGCAGGCCACTAAATGAGGACCTGTTTTTGGCTCAGTTCAGGTTGAAGTCTCCAAGGATCAAAGTTCAGATTTACACTCCGCCATTAGGTTTTAGTGATTGCCTCAAGGAGCTGAGCGCATCCTTGGGGACTGTATATGCACCCAAAGTTTAGGTGTTTGGTACCCGGGGGGTGATCCATATGAAGATGGATTCAGTACCAGGCACCATTTACCTGCAGGCAGAGACGGGAGGAAATCAGGGTATCCCTCACATAGATAAGCACCCCGCCTCCCCTTTTCTGAGTCCTGTCCTGATGGTAGCAGAGGTATCCCTGGGCCGCAATTTCATGGTCGAGGACCTGAGGTTTCAACCTGGTCTCAGAGATTGCAAGCACATCCGGGTTATAGAGGGCTAACCACACTTGCACTTCATGAATTTTAGGCCGAAAACTGCATATATTCATGTGGGCAACCTTTAGACCTCTGGGTGCAGCCCAGGCCAGGTCAAGAGAGGAGGCGATGGCGGTGTTATTGACACCAGGGCCAGGGTTAGGTTGAATGTCCCCAGCTAGTAACAGCAGTGTCACGAACAGGAGGCGGAAAAAGAAAGTTAGGGGTGGGAACCTAATTTTCCTCAGTCTGTTGGTCATTAGGCGGATAGCCCTGTAACATATTCTACTTCTACTGAGTTTGCCAACAAGCAATTGGGATATGTCAACAGCCGGGCGGGGGCTGTGGTAGTGGCTAGTGTGGTTCTTGACTGGTCTGTTTGGGAGCTGGGAGGCAAGACCTAGTCTCCCAGCAAGCCAGTCGACCCAGAGCACTATGGAGATATAGATGTCCACATAGAAGAGCATCTTGTTAGGCCTGTACAGGCCCAACCTCCCATTCTTAAGTGAGCCCCTGAGTGGCATTTCACTTTTTTTTTTTTTTTTGGCCTTGTATTACTAGGAGTTGGTCTGAGTATGCTGCGCACTAATTAGGTCCAGTGGGGTACCCGGGCAGAGTGCCGCCTACTTCAGCCTCCAGGGAAACACCTATGTCCGACTAAGTAATTGTGGTCTGCTATTATTTCCCTTAGAGCATCAGCCTTGTTAGACCTAGTTGTCACATCAGTCTTAGTGACCCTGCTTGTGAATGGTGGCGTTATAGCAGTATATACATAATATAAAATTGATTATACAATAATGCACAGGCAAGGAGTAACATAAACTAAGGTACAGCAAAGCAGAATCATTCAGAAGCAGCAGCACAGCTTTATTGTTCAAGCCACTTTAAAGTGGGTTGCACTGTGAGCAATAGTAACATATTTTGGTCGATTATTTAAAATGTTAGGATCCAACCAGGTAAATGACCTGTACCCAGTGTGTCATTTTGTTATCTTTTCTTGAAAAGTGCAGTACTCAAAATTGAATGTCGGGTCTAATAAGCAGTTGAATTAAATAAAATGCTTGTAAGAGAACTGATGGGCAGAATTACTGTATAAAATATGCGATGGGCAAAAATTGCTAGAGTCCACTTTATTCTGTGTGCAGGTGAAATAATTCCATAATTTTTATATAAATCACAATAGTACAGGTTAACTGGTGCTTACAGCGCAAATCAATAGATATTATTTAGTATTGTTGGATATCTCTATAAGATTCCATATGGTTGGCCCGGCCCTGTGGCACTAAGGGTTGAGACGCTGGATGTCACACCTTGTGCCACGCCGGTGACCTGGGTTCGGGAGCAGACTCGAGTCATCGGGAGTCAGCAGGGGAGGAAAGGATTGAGCTTCCGGAGGACTACTGTCCTTTTCTGGGAGGGAGAGGGGTTGTAGATCCCGGCGCTTGGTGACTCCCAATGGAGGCTGGGGGTGCAACAGTTGTCGGGATCCCTAGCAAGGGGACTGGCTTCAGCAGTGCTCCTGTGAGTGTCCACAGGAGCGGGCATGCTCGCGCTGGTGCACATTGTGCATCCAAGCCAATAGGGAGGGACAGAAAACAGAAAAGCCCTGGTTGTCTGATAGGTGAAGGTGGGTCCAGTAGACAGCCCCCACGCACAACACCGGGTTCTTCCGGCTGATGCCTGGTTCTCCCTCTGCTCCCCGGTCACTCTGCTAGATTCTAGATAGAGTGCTAGTAGTAGTTGGTGGTCCCATCCCGGGAGGACTCAGAGCCTAGGGGTTGAGTGGCCAGTGGAGTTGGAGACGAGACAGGCCCAAACCAGGGGTACAACTAGGGACTTCAGGTGTACGTGAACAGGCCGGGCCGAGAGACCTCACTAGAGAGAGAGTTCAGGCAACCAGTGAGGAGGGGGCATAAAGAAAGTTAAAAAAAAAAAGATTCCATATGGTTAGAAAACACGACATTACCATAACCCAAGATTGGCAGCAATGCTTATTTAGCAACTAACAAGCAAGCTTCTTTGCTTAAAGATTTAAGATTTAGATATAAACAACCTAACTCCTGATTAATCTTTTAGTTATATTTTCCAAGTGGGGGAAAAAGACTTGGGTTAGTCTCTATAAAATCCCAAATACTTTAAATAGCTTGATTTATCTGTTAGACAATTATTTCTCCCAGTGATGCATACTGCAGGTCATCCTTGACTCAGGCCAACCTCTGATTTGTACCAAATAACATCAGTTTCTTTTTTTTTGATTAATTTAACCTTAATTTATTCTGATCCAACTATTCGAGTAAGCTATAATATGCACTGTGTAAATTTGATTATACAATGATGTGTGAAAATCCTGTAACCCCATTGGTCAAAACACGTCACATGACTGTGGGTAAATCCTGCATAACCCATGGCTGAGGAATGGCATTTATAAAAAACATAATTAAACCCATTTAAAATTTATTTTACACATGGGTCCATTGTATAATCGCAATAAGGCACTCCAGGATGTGAGTTATTGGGTGATTTTCACCCTTCTTGTGTGGTTAAGTCACTAGGCTGCGCCTCATGACACACCACACAAGGCGTTAGTAAATCCCCAATAACCCACATCCTACTGTGCCTTATTGCTTAATTGAATAACAGATACATTTGGGCCAAATCAATAATGATTATTATCAACACACTCATCCTTGGGACATGTGAGTCTCTGGCAGTCTCTTGGTTGATCTGCTGAGCATGGGCTCTGTCCTGTGGTTGCTGCCCCACTTCTTAGTTTCTCTAGTCAGGGGCATTAAAGAGCCCCTAAGAGCATTAGGAAAACTTTGAAAAAAGTAAGATTTATCTTCATGCCATCCCATTTTCTTTATTATGTTGATTTCGCGCATGCCCAAGAAACATATTGCGGCAGCTTGCTCCAGAAGCAGGTTGTGGAGGTGCGGCACTGTTGTGGCCAATGCCCCCACAGCCTTTAGAGCCTTGGCCCGCTTTTCCCAATGGGGTGGTATGCTGCTGCTGACACTAGTTCAGCCAGCATGCCACAACCTTGTAAGGTTTCAGCCGCTGCAATCAGGGCTGCCTCATCATTGCAGCGTAAGCCATTCTGCTACAATGAGGGAGCGACCCGTCATTGCTGGGTGGAACCTTGTTACTGTGATATTGTTTGTGAACACTGTGTCGGCTTACCACCGCGTTCACAAACAATATGAAGCAGCCCCACTGTCGAGGGGGTGCCCAATCCCCCTTGGCAGCATGTGCCCCCCCCCAACATGTTTTTTGCTGACTGGGGCCCCAATCCCCATTGGCTTCAGTGCCCTAACGTTGATGTTGCCGACGGGGGACCCCACTCCCATTGGCATAATTCCCCAAACACGCACTACAGTTGTGCCAAGTTCCCAATCCCCCTCAGCTCTTTCGCCTCCCCTTTGAGCCGACGGGTGCCCAATCCCCATCCACTACAGCTACCCCCAAACAAACACTCTGTTGGCACACTGGGAGCCCACCCAAGCATGCCAAATGGCTCTGTAAAAAACAAACCATCCCACAATGTTTTTTTTTTTTGTACCTGTCAAAAAAGAAAACGGTCCCTCGTGGTCTCCCTGTCCCCCCTCCCACAACCCGCACCCACCTTCTGCGCATCCTGCCTCCCCACCCCCACCCCATACTCACTTGTGGAGTCCGACGCGATGATCTTCAGTGGACCGGGAACACGTCTGCACTCTTCAAAGCCGACCGTGAACTGAGGAAATGCCAGTAAGCTGTATAATGGCATAAATAGGGTTTTTTTCAACTTTGGTGCATATCTCAGGCATTTTTTGGAATTTTGGCACCAAATTTTCAATATGGGGTTTTTGGGACCCCTCCTTATAAATTCTGCCAATGTCATGACATTATTCGGCCCTGAAAGGTGATTTTGCGGTCACTGCATGGAATCACCTTTTGGGACTGATTAACGAAACAACAGTGCCAGCGTTCATGAGGTGGGCTCTCAAAAAGCCTATGTTGCAAATTTGGTGGAAAAAAATCCAAAAAATGGCTGTTTTACAAGCGTGCATTGTGCAGTTGCTACGCATGCTCATAACTTCGCAAATTTGCAATATTGTCATGCCAGATTTTCAACATTGGCATTTTTCACACCTCCTTGTGAACAGTACAGCTGTAATTTTTCCCATCCTGGCTGAAATGTGTTTTCGCACTTCTGGTGCAGAATAGCACTGTTGCTGTGGGAAATCAGTGTTTGAGACAGATTAAGAAAATGACAGTGACACTGTTAATGAGAAGAGGTCCTAAAATGCCTATGTTGAAAATTTGGTGATGATACTCCATAAAATGACTGTGTTACAAACGTGTGTTGCGCAGTTATCACGCATGCTCATTACTTCGCAAATTTATAATATTTTCACTCCAGATATTTAGCATTGCCATTTCCCACACCTATATATGAACAGTATAACTGTAATTTTTCCCATCCTGGCCAAAATGTCTTTTCGCACTTCCAGCGCAAAATAGTGCAGTCGCTGTGGGAAATCAGTGTTCGGGACAGATTAAGAAAATGACAGTGATACTGTTCATGAGCAGAGGTCCTAAAAAGCCTATGTTGAAAATTTGGTGACAATAGAACATCAAATGACTGTGTTACAAGTGTGCATCGTGCAGTTTCCAGGTACCCTTGTAACTTCACAGATGTGTAATATTGTCATGCCAGATTTTCAGTACTGGCATTTATTCACACCTCCTTATGAACAGTACAGCTGTCATTTTGCACTTCCTGACCGAAATGTGTTTTCACATTTCCGGTGCAGAATAGCACGGTCACTGTGGGAAATCAGTGTTTGGGACAGATTAAGAAAATGACAGTGACACTGTTCATGAGCAGAGGTCCTAAAATACCCATGTTGAGCATGTGGTGATGAAACTCCATAAAATGACTGTGTTACAAGTGTGCGTTGAACTGTTTCCATGCACCCTTGTAACTTAGCAAATTTGTAATATTTTCACACCACATTTTCAACACTGGAATTTTTTTCACACCTCCTTATGAACAGTACAGCTGTCATTTTTCGCATCTTGGCCATAATACGTTTTTGCACTCCTGCCACAGTCTAGCACGGTCGCTGTGGGAAATCAGTGTTTGGGGCAGATTAAGATTGAGCGAGTCGGGGGGGGGGTGACCGAGCTCAAGTGAGCTCTGCCAGGACTGCTGCGGATTTCTTTGTGGGCAGAAAAAGGCCCCAGTGCAGGTGCCCAGTACAAAAGGGCAACCTGCAGCAGTGGGAGAAACAGAACGAGAGAGCGAGTGAGGAAGGGGGAGTGAGCGGACTCAACAGAGCTCTGTCGGGACTGCAGCGGATTTCTTTGTTGTCAGAAAAAGGCGTCAATGCAGTTAGAGGCCCAGTACAAAAGGGCAGCCTGCAACGGTAGGAGAAACAGTACGAGCGAGTGAGAGAGGGGTACTGAGTGAGCTCAACGGAGCTCTATCAGGACTGCTGCAGATTTCTTTGTGGGCAGAAAAAGGTGCCAATGCAGGCAGAAGCCCAGTACAAAAGGGCAGCCTGCAGTGCCAGGAGAAACAGAATGAGCGGGTGAGACAGGAGGAGTGAGCGACCTCAACGGAGCTCTGTCGGGACAGCTGTGAACTTCTTTGTGGGCAGAAAAAGGTGCCAGCACAGGCAGGAGCCCAGTACAAAAGGGCAGCCTGCAGCACGGAGAGACACAGAATGAGTGACTGAGACAGGGGGAGTGAATGAACTCAACGGAGCTGTGTCGGGACTGATGCAAATTTCTTTGTGGGCAGAAAAAGGTGCTAACGCAAGCAGGAGCCCAGTACAAAAGGGCAGCCTGCAGCGTCAGGAGAAATAGAATGAGCAAGTGAGAGAGGAGAAGTGAGCGAGCTCAGTGGAGCTGTGCCATAACTTTAGAGTCCCCCCACCCCCGCCGATGGTCCTCCGTGGTCCTATATTACAGCAGGGTCTGTGGAGTGGAGACAAAGCAATGAGTAGATATGTCCACACCTCCTTATGAACAGTACAACTGTCATTTTTCACATCCTGGCCGAAATGCGTTTTCGCACTTACAGCGCAGAATAGTGCGGTTATTGTGGTAAATCAGTGTTCAGGACACATTAAGAAAACCACTGTGACACTGTTCATGAGCAGAGGTCCTAAAATGCCTATGTTGAAAATTTTGTGATGAAAGTCCATAAAATAACTGTGTTACAAGCATGCGTTGTACAGTTTCCATGCACCCTTGCAACTTCGCAAATCAGTAATATTTTCACACCACATTTTTAACACTGGCATATTTTCACATCTCCTTATGAACAGTACAGCTGTCATTTTTCACATCTTGGGCAAAATGTGTTTTCCACTTGTGGCGCAGAATAGCATGGTTGCTGTGGGAAATCAGTGTTCGGGACAGATTAAGAAAATGACAGTGACACTGTTCATGACCAGCGGTCCCAAAATCACTATGTTGAAAATTTGGTGATGAAAGTCCATAAGATGACTGTGTTACAAGCGTGCATTGAACTGTTTCCATGCACCCTTGTAACTTTGCAAATTTGTAATATTTTCATGCCACATTTTCAACACTGGCATTTTTCACACCTCCTTAGGAACAGTACAGCTGTCATTTTTCACATCCTGGCCTAAATATGTTTTTGCACTCCTGCCGTAGAATAGCATGGTCGCTGTGGGAAATCAGTGTTTGGAACAGATTAAGATCGAGCGAGTGAGACGGGGGGAGGGGGGGGGTAGTGACCAAGCTCAAATGATCTCTGTTGGGACTGCTGCGGATTTCCTTGTGGGCAGAAAAAGGCCCCAACACAGGAGCCAAGTACAAAAGGGCAGCCTGCAGTGCCAGGAGAAACAGAATGAGCCGGTGAGGTTGGGGGAGGGAGTGAGTGACCTCAATGGAGCTCTGTTGGGACTGCTGTAGATTTCTTTGTGGGCAGAAAAAGGCAGCAATGCAGGCAGGGGGCCCAGTACAAAAGGGCTGCCTGCAGTGGTGGGAAAAACAGAACGAGCGGCTAGAGGGGAAGTGAGCGAGCTCAACTGAGCTCTGTCATGACTGCTGTGGATTTCTTTGTGGGCAGAAAAAGGCAGCAATGCAGGCAGGAGCCCAGTACAAAAGGGCAGCCTGCAGCACCAGCAGAAATGGAATGAGCAAAATGAGAGCGGGGGAGTGAGCGAGCTCAACAGAGCTCTGTTGGGATTGCTGCAGATTTCTTTGTGGGCAGACAAAGATGCCAACAGAGGCAGGAGCCCAGTACAAAAGGACAACCTGCAGCATCAGGAGAAACAGAATGAGCACGTGAGAGAGGGAGACTGAGCGACCTCAACGGAGCTCTGTCGGGACAGCTGCAGATTTCTTCGTGGGCAGACAGTGTGTGTGCCAATGCAGACAGGAACTCAGTACAAAAGCACAGCCTGCAGCACCAACACAAACAGAATGAGCGACTGACAGAGGGGGAGTGAGCGCGCTCAATGGAGCAAAGCAATAGACATTCGGCATTGACAAATGCTTGTTACTTCATATATTTACGGTAATTAGTTTCCCAGTTTCTTTATTACTGAAAGGAGTTGAATGACAACAAGATCACTGTCCCCTAGTCTTTATCTGCTCTGGTTGCTTATCTATGCCTGACATTATAATCTTCTGTTAACAAGTATCTCCCCAACTACAGATTGTGATGTCATAAGCAGAATTATGATGTCAGGTGTAGGCAAGCAGCCAGAGCTGAAAGGGCAGACATACTGTTTTCATGGAAATAACCTTAGTAATAAGGAAATAAGAGTGAGAATTACAGAATAAAATATGAAATATGTCTCAATATTAAATTTTTTCAAAGTTGTCTCAACTGCGTCAGGAGCTCTTTAAAACTGGTAGAATCCATACCCTTATAGATGTCTGCTGTTTTTTTTTTTCAAACATTTTGATCCCTCAGCACAGCTTTCAACCATTTTCATATAGTGTTCCCAGTCAGTTCAGTTCACTTCATTAGTTGTTCAACCTAGAAAGTTATTATGGCAACTGTCTTATGATTACTGTGCACAGCCCTGGCTGCCTGACTTAAGGACCAGGAGTAGTGAGGAGCATCCAGGAGCATGTTGGCCCTCTTCTCACTATTCAGGTAGCAGCACCTTAAATTTTTGTATAGGGAGCAAGAAATATATGCCTTCTTCCAATCCTGGCCCCACATTGCAGTCTCAATGCTGACAGAGTAAAAACGAAAGGCAGGTGCAGGTGGGAAGTGCTGTGACTCTGGTTCTGGAACTAAAGGTAAGCCCCCATTTGGAAGGGGGGATGCATTAGCCACAGGTTGTTACGTGACCCACTGCCCATATCATTATGGATTTGATGTCACAATTGGCTTTGATCAACTGGCCATATCACACACTAGGCCGTAATCACTAATGACCTCACGATCAGGTGACTTTTATGTGAAGTCACAGTGGATTTGTGACCTTGTGCAGCATCGAGTCCAGTATCAGTGGTCACCTTAAAAAGTCTGCTGGTGCAGCTTGACAGCTAGATAGCTCATGTCGGCCGCCAGGCTGGGTGTGCTGGAAAAACTGCTCTAGGATCGATTGCTTTATTTTGGGATTTTTTTGACTTCTTGCCATTTTTTGCGCTTTTACCGACTGACCTGTCTTTAACGCTTTTGTTGATGTTTTATTCTTTTAATCTTTTTTGCGTTATCTGCTGTTTCTCACTGTCCGTGCAGTTCGTGGAGCCACGGATGTTGGTGCCACTGTTTGGATCAGTTGCCTGGATTTCTGGATCGCTGGGGGTCTCCGTTCCGGTGCGAGGACTTGGCGGACCTTCGGGAGAGCTTTTAGTCCTGCAGTTTGGGACTGTTTAGATGTTGTCCTGCTTTGGGATTTCACTCTTTTCCACTTATTAATAGATATTAAGGTTATCCTTCACTACTGCAGCATTTACAGACCTGACTGCAAGGATTTTGTCATTCCCAGTGGGGCGCTGTTTTGGATTGCTGTGGGGAAGATGTTCTGTGGATATCCCGAACAAAGGGAGTAGATCTGTGGGATGGTGTGAGTTTTTTGGCTACTCTCTTAAATGAACAATAGGATTTGGGACTGTTGCAACTACAGTGTGGAGAAGAGCTACTAAATCCTGGAACAGTCCGTCTGTGTGCTCCGATAACTAGGTTTTGAAGGGGTAGGAGGTGCCTTTTTTGCGAAGTGGAGCAAAGTATTTGTGGGGCGATTCTCCACCAGAGTCTGGGGCTACTCGGGGAGTGGAGCCATAGTTTTGCCAGATAACTGGCGGAATGGGTTATCGATTCCCTTAGGTTCCTTGGGGGGCCAGCTGGTGGGTTGGTGCTATTAGGGAACCGAGGTAGTGGCTGTGGATTCTTTCTGGTGGTGGCCCATTGAAATGGATATTGCCAAAGCTGGTTGATGAAGACCTGAGGCTCCTGGATTTAAGGCTTGGTGACTGTTGGATATGGTTTGGTTTAATTTTATTTTTCAAAACTCATTCTGTTTCAGTTATACAAGCAGTGAGAGTGCCTGTATTTTATCTAGTTCCTAGTCGTGAGAGTGCTTGGACCTAGAAATCTTTTTGGACTTTTTTCCACAGACAGTGAGAGTGTCTACATTCAGTCATATCTCTAAGGCAGTCAGAGGGCCTGGGGAGTTATGAAGAATTCTGATTATTTATTTATTGGTTTTATTATTTGAAATGTTTTATAATGTGTAGGGGATAATGTGGGTGTGTTATTTAATTTTCTTTATATTTTTGGTTTATTATTGTGTTTGGGTTATTAGTTGAGTGTGGGTCATCTGTTAAAGTGACTGTCAGTATGTGTTGGAGGTCTGCTCCCCAAGGTCGTGCGCTATTCACCCTTCGCTCTCCATGCTCTCTGCCCCTTTTTCTCCCCTCCATTGCAGTTTACAACTTACCAGCGCTGTAGGGTGCTGGGTATCACTCGTAGGGGGAGGAGGGGAGTGGGGGAGCCCAAACAGTGGAGGGTGAATGAGCTGAGCCATCACATTGGGGTTGTGAGGTCCAGGAGATGCCCTGGGGCGAAATGGAACCAGGAACGTGGTTCGCCATGCCTGGTTTCCATACCCAAAGGCACCATCAATTTTGATGGGCAGATGGTTTGGCTGGCTCTGGAGGTTCATCCAACTCGGGTGGTGTTATGCAGTGCCAGGTCCATCAAAAACAAGACTGCAATTATTGCAGATCTTGTAGGATCAGTGGACCTGGCTTGTATCACTGAGACCTGACTGGATGAGAATTCTGGCCCCATTTTGGAGGTTTTAATTCCAGTGGGGTACTCTGTGATTCACCGCCTGAGATTGGATCGCGGTGGGGGGGGGGGGGTTGCAGTCTGTTTCAAGACCGAACTAAACCTTGTGAATGTACCCATTGAGAAGGCTGAGTCGTTTGAGTGTATTGCTGTAGCAGGTTCAGGTTGTAGGATCGCTTTCGTTTACCGTCCACCCGGTGACGAGAAGCGTTTCCTTCAGGAAGTGGCAGACTTTGTCATCGACATGGCGTTTGAATTGCCCAGATTGATGGTTCTGAGTGATTTTAACACCTGGGTCGATGACAAACTCTCACTGTTTGGAGAACACTTCCTCCAGTTAATGTCATCTCTGGGCCTGACACAGATAGTTACTACTGCTACTCATGAGTACGGTCACTCTCTTGATTTAGTTTTCCTTCTTCGGATCGAGGCCTCAAACTTGGGGGTGGAACCAGCTGGATGGTATGATCATTACATTATGGGGTTTAGTTTTAGCACCCCCCTTCGTAGGTCTACCCCTGTGGAGATGATCAGGTATTCCCCTTTACGAGGTATTAGCTGTAAAGGCCTGGTGGCGGTACTTGACCTATCGTCTCTTCCAGTAGCAAACAGCGACCCAGAGGCCCTCATTGTAGCCTATAATAATGTTATATCAGTGGCCCTGGATCTCGTTGCTCCTGTCTGAGTTCATCCCCTCTCCCTTTGCCCTTGGTCCCCATGGTTTGACGGGACATTGAGGGAGATACGGCGACTGGGATGAAGGTTAGAACGTTGCTGGCGGAAATTCTTCCTTGATGCCGACCGCCTTAAATTGATGGAGCATTATGAGGCCTATCAATCTGCAATCTCCCGTAACAAGGCAGAATTCCTGTCCAGGGAGATTGCTGTTGCTCAGAATCGACCAGCTCAGCTTTTTTGCACTGTAGACAGACTGTGCAACCCAGCCTGCCTGCAAGTGCGAAAAGCTATTTCACAGGTAGAGTTATGGTAGAGGTATGAGCTTGCTCGGTTCTTTGCAAATAGGGTGGCTGACATCAGGGTGGTGCTTCATCCAGCACACTCTGGTGTTGTGGTAGACTGGCATGTGGCTGCCTCTTCTCTGTCCTCTTGAAGCACCTTAGACTGACCGGAGTTCACGGATGTCATGCAGATTGTCTAGGGTATGCGCTCTACATGCTGTAGTTTGGATCCTGGACCAACCTCCCTGATTTTAGGTTGTGTTGATTCTATTGGTCCGATCCTTACACGAATAGTCGGGTGCTCCTTGGAAACAGGTGAGTTTCCTTGCTCCCTGAAGGAGGTGGTGGTTACACTCCTTCTGAAGAAAGCTTCTTTAGACCCCGACTCCCATGTTAACCACAGGTTGATCTCTAATCTTCCCTTTATAGGGATGATGATTGAGAAAGTAGTGGTCATTCAACTGAAGAACCATTTGACCATCCATGATATCTATGAACCCCTCCAGTCCGGTTTTCAAAAGAGGCATAGTACCGAGACAGCGCTGGTTCAGGTGCTCAATGATCTCTTGAAGGCTAGAGATTGCAAGAGCCGCTCTATTTTGGTTCTTCTTGATCTTTCATCAGCGTTTGATGCTGTGGACCTTGGGGTATTGCTGAACCGACTGATGTGCATCTGTGACTATCTGGTGTAGTCCTCAGGTGGTTTACATCTTATCTCACAGGAAGAACTCAGAGAATGGTATCTGGGATTTATTCCTCAGGTCCAATCTCTCTGTCATGTGGGGTTCCTCAGGATTCGGTATTGTCCCCCATGTTGTTCGCAGTGCACATGCTGCCCCTCGGAGACATTGTAAGAAGGTATGGGCTGAGGTTTCACTGCTATGCTGATGATACCCAGCTCTACCTTTCTTTTGCACCTGACCAGGATGGAGCTCTCTCAGTCTTTAATAACTGCCTCAGCGAAATCCAGGAGTGGATTAATGCGAGTTGGTTGAAGTTGAACTCTGATAAGACTGAGGTGCTGGTTGTGGATCCAGTGTGTCGGACTGGGGGGTTCGGAGTAGGTTCGCCCTCTGGGTTATTCCTTGGGGGCGTATCTCTCCCGACCTCCGAACAGGTGCGGAACCTGGGGGTAATTTTTGATGATGGACTTATGCTGCATTCACAGGTGTCTGCCGTTGTCAGATCCTCTTTCTATCATCTGAGGAATATCTCCAGGATCAAGCACCTTGTTCTCCTGGTGATCTTCCTACTCTGGTCCACTCCTTTGTGTCTACATGTTTGGACTACTGCAACTCTTTATACCTAAGGCTATCTGGGGTGGAAATCAGCCGCCTGCAGCTGGTGCAGAATGCTGCAGCCCGGCTTTTGACTAGAACATTTTGATTTAGTCATATTTCACCGGTGCTGCATGACCTGCACTGCCTGCCTGTACAGTGGTGGATTAACTTTAAAGCCATCTTATTGACTTTTAAAGCCCTACATGGACAGGGACCGGACTATCTGAAAGAGCTCCTGGTTCCTTACTATCCCAGGTGATCGCACCACTCAGGGGTTGCTAGAGATTCCGAGGGTGCATTTAAGATCTGCTGGGGCCCGGGCATTTATGTTTGCGGCTCCTACCATCTGGAATTCTCTACCCTGTCAGTTACGGGAGTGCCTGACCGTTGAGGGATTTAAACAGGCACTGAAAACTCACTTATGGAGACAAGCTTTAGGCGATTGAAGTCTTTCTGATTTTCGTAGTGGTTTTATAATTGCTTCTATATTTACTTCTTAATGAGATTGTGTTTTATTGTATGTTGATTTGTGCGGCGCCTTGGTTTTTGAAAGGTACCTTAAAAATAAAGTTTTATTATTATTATTATTTTTACATTTTTTTAATTTTTTGTGTTCTCCAGTCATTGAAGGAACAGGTTGCATGCAAAGCAGCTCAGCCTTCAGGAAAGGACATCTGAACCCGAAGTTCATCACAATTAGAATTGGAATGTTCTGTTCTGTGCTATGTCTTTTAATCTGGGTGCAGGAATAGAAATACTTCCAGCACCTACTGCATTTGGAGAGTGCATGCAAAATTAAGCCTGTATATTCTGTGCCAACAAAGGACCCTGGGAATGAGGTAAGTGCCCTTGTTCCCTTTACCTGACCCAAATATGTTTTGTTACAGAGAGAGAAAGCAAGAGAGAGAGACACACAGAGAGACAGAGATGATTGTCTCAACCTGGCAAAAACAGGACAGTGACAGAAGGTACCTAAAAGGTTGGTCATTACACAGACAATGGCAATAAGTGTGAGTCAGCAGCTGTGAGGATCCCAAACACCAAGGAAGCAATATAGCCTGCCACTAGTGCAGAACACAATATTTTCACATATCCTAATGCCATCACTGCTGAGCATTGAGCTGATGTGAAGCATGTCTATTAGTATGTGGTTGTAGTGAAGAATGTGGTTACCCAGCAGAGTGCACAGAAAAGGGCTGCAAATGATTGTTGGACTGGAATGCATGACACATTAAACAAGACTGGACAATCTAGGATTCTGTAGTTTGGAAAGGAGAAGGCTAAGATAAGTTAAGATGAGATAAGGTAAGATAATTTAGAACTAAAAGGAAAGACTCAGAGAACCAGTTGGCATACTGTGGCTTCCAGTTCCAGAGCAGACATTTTAATGGAGACAGGAGGTAGCATTACTAGACACAGAAGGTGGTGGGTATCTGGAATAAATTGCCAAAGGACATGGTGGAGGCAAAGATCATGGCTAGTTTTAAATCAAGCTTGGTTATCTACATTAATGGTTGTAACTTATCTACTTTCAACCCCGTAAGTGTCCCAGGACGCATCTGGAAATCAGCTGTTTTCAACTCAGTATGTCTTTCCATCACTCTTTTGTTACTTATTTTGACCATGCCACTTAAGCCATTGCTCTCCTCCCTTCCCCTCTTAATTCTGAATTCTGGCAGTGGCCAGTCCTTCTCCTAGTAAATATGGAAGCAGTGAAAAGCAAGCAGAGGATGCCCTTGGGGGGAGGGGCAGTGTGGACATGGCTAGACTGCAGACTGCTATGGTCACTGAGGATGACTGGCTTCTCTGGAACTGTGCTATAGATGGTTTGAAGTTCTGAGTGAGGCACAAAGTCAGCGGGAGGTGGACAATGTTGGTCTTGGGTAAAGAATAGTCTGTGTGACAGCACTGAGTAAAGAGGCCACAGCCAGGTCAGGATGGGAGACAGCACTGGGTAGAAGGGCCACAGCCAGAGATCAGGATGTGTAGCAGCACTGGTTGAAGGGGCCACGCCAGCAGTTAGGATGGGTGATGGCACTGGGTGGAGAGGCCACAGCCATAGGTCAGGCTGTCCGGAGATCAGTAAAAGAGGAGGTGTCTGGGTGCAGGAGTGGAGGCAGGAGTTCCTGTAATGCCTGCATAGGATCTGTTGCGTGAGAACAAAGGTGCAACAGGAAGCAGCAGAGGCAGGGAGACATTTTTTGCTGCAGATCTCAGAGCAGGATCATTTGTATGCTGAGTAACTGTCCAAAGGTTTGAAGCCATGCGAATCATTAGAAGAGTGACATCACTAGGTGGAGGGGCCGCAGTCAAAGATCAGGAGGATGGGTGACAGCAGTGGGCAGAGGGGCTGCAGCCAGAGGTCAGGGTGGGAAATGACACTCGGTAGAAGGGGACCACAGCCAGAGGTCAGGAGGATGGATAACAACAGGGTACAGAGGAGCTGCAGCCAGAGGTCAGGATGGGAAATGGCACTGGGTAGAGAGGGACCACAGCCAGAGGTTAGGAGGATGGATGACACCAGGGGATAGAGGGGCCATGGCCAGAGGACAGGATGGGAAATGGCACTTGGTGGAGGGGCCACGGCCAGAGGACAGGACAAGAAATAGCACTTGGTTGCGGGGACACAGCCAGAGGTCAGGATGGATGATTGCACTGGGTGGAGGTGCTGCAGCCAAAGGCCAGGATAGTACGGCACTAGTTGGAGAAGCCATAGCCCGAGGTCTGGAGGAGTAATGGCACAAGGTGGAAGGGCCACAGCCAGGGGTCAGGATGAGTAGCAGCACTGGGTGGAGGGGCCACAGTCTGATGTCCAGAGTAGCAGCGTTGGGAGCAGAGGCCACAGCCAAGTGTTAGAATGGGTGATGACACTGGGCAGAGGGGCCACAGCCAGGGGTCAGGAGGAGTAGAACTGGGTGGAGAGGCTACAGCCAGAAGTGTAGAGTAGCAGCATTTGGAGCAGAGGCAACAACCAAGTGTTAGGATGGGTGATGGCACTGGGTGGAGGGGCCACAGCCAGGGGTCAGGAGAACAAGTGATGACTGTTCACTGAGAGGCCACAGCCAGAGGTCAGGATGTGTAGTGGCACTGGCTAGAAAGGCCATGACCAGTGGCAGGACTGCCTGTCAAGGAATTCAACAGAACCTGTGAGTACTG
Organism: Neoceratodus forsteri; assembly: GCA_016271365.2. Classification (NCBI taxonomy): domain Eukaryota; kingdom Metazoa; phylum Chordata; order Ceratodontiformes; family Ceratodontidae; genus Neoceratodus; species Neoceratodus forsteri. Next base: position 600,351,718 of record CM057456.1, on the reverse strand, counting down.
TGCAGATGACTTGGTAGAAAAGGCAGGAGAGCTGTACAGCCAATAGGGACATATAGAGAAGAGGGTGTAGGTGCCTCAGGAGGTAGCTGAAGCAGGGAGATGCAAATCGGGAGGTGTGGCTGATGCAGGACTAGGTTTTGTGTTGGGCAGCTATACAGAGGAGGTGCCCTTCACCCAAGAGAACGGAGCCGGGCTGCTAGCTGCTGCACCAGGCAGGCATCAGTATATAGGGAGTCACAGTGCAGACTGGTGCTTCCACCTACAGTCAGAGCCTTCTCCTGCCGGCTGAATGGAAGTAAAGACAAACTGAAGGGGCTGGCTGTACTGGAGCAAGCAGAACAGTCAGATGCAGAGCACACCATGGATCAATCTTTTCTCTGTTTATCCATCAGAAGCATCTAGATGTTTTGTTGAGATTTATAAATGCCCGGGCACAGCTCTAATATTTATGAGACTGTTTGTTATCACTATATAGTTTCATAGTTTTCACCTGTATTTTACTTTGTGTGAATATGTGAACCCCTTTCTCCTTAGGTTTACAATTTTCTGGGGCATTCACTGAGGCAATCTGTTTCATATTGCAAACCCTTTTGTATCCCTTTATTTTTTATAAGTATTTATTTTTATTGCCTGAGTTGCTCCAGTGTTATGTCTTACAAAGAATGATATTTAAGGCATAGCTTGGAGAATCCTGTCCAAGCCTCCAGAGGAAGAGGTTTATTCTCAAAGCTCCTGGGCTTGTGTTCACAGCATTTGAGCTGCATTTGTACGTTTTGCACTGTGGTGAATAAATTAACAACTTTAACTTGAAAGTGCTCTAGAAATGCTCACATTTTTTGTATGTTGCCATGGATCAGTCTTCTGGGACCTTGTCTGAACCAGAGGAAGGATGCAAAAGAGGTATTAGGCACTGGACTGGAAAGACCTACTGTAGTAGAAACATAGAATTTGAGGGCAGATTAGGACCGCTGATCCACCCAGTCTGCCCATTTTTTTTTCACTGCCTATACTGTCACCACAGACCCAACTTGATCTCTGGCTCCCTCTCCCCTTGCTTCCCACTAGGATTCATTTGTGCCTCTCCCATGCATGCTTGAAGCCTCTTCCAGGCATCCACCACTATTGAGGGTGAAGAAGTTCTTCCTCTCATCTCTCTTGACGTTATCCCCTTCCAGCTTCATTGTATGTCCCCCTTGTTCTCATACATCTTTTCCTCTGAAAAATACTCTTCTCCTGTACCTTATTTACCTCTGTGAGGTATTTATTGCTCTCTATCATATCCCCCCTCACTCTGCTCTCTTCCAGGATGTACTGTGCATATTGAGGTCCTTTGGTGTCTCCTTGTAGGGCTTCTGATGCAGACCCTGCACAATTTTAGTTGCCCTTCTATGGACTCCCTCCATTCTCCTGTACCTTATTCACCTCTGTGAGGTATTTATTGCTCTCTATCATATCCCCCCTCACTCTGCTCTCTTCCAGGATGTACTGTGCATACTGAGGTCCTTTGGTGTCTCCTTGTAGGGCTTCTGATGCAGACCCTGCACAATTATATGTCCTTTCTGAGATGTGATCTCCAGAACTGAACACAGTACTCCAGGGTGGGTCTCATGAGTGATCTATACAGTGGTAACACCACCTTCCTATGCACTCCAACATCCCACTGGCCCCACCCACTGCCATGTCGCACTGCCTCGCCACCTTGAGATCATCAGATATGACTGCTTCCAGGTCACTTTCATGTTTAGTGACTATCTATACCTCTACTCCCATGCTGTGCTCTGCCTATGGGTTTCTGTGCCCTAAGTGCATGATTTTGCACTTTGTTTGCACTGAAACCCAGCTGCCATGCCCCTAATCACTTCTTGAATTTTCTCACTCTCTGCACATTATTTTTACCACCTCTGGAGTGTCCACCCTACCACAGGCTTTGGTGTCATCTGCAAAGAGGCAGACCTTCCCTTCCAGCTCAACTGCAATGTCACTTCTCCAGAGTGAACTCGTTTCCCACTACCCATTTTGCCTATCCATTAACCAAATTGTTACCCAGTTTACCACCTTTGGACCCACCCATAAGCTGCCCAATTTCCTTATCAGCCTACATTGTGGAAAGGTGTCTAAGGCCTTACTGAAATCTAAGTAGGCCATGTTCACCAACCCACCATGATCTATTTCCCTGGTCACCCAGTAAAAATCAGTCACATCGAGCCAGCTTTTATTTTCCGGGGCTCAACTAATGGCCAGGGGTCTGAGGGCTGCAAGACCCCCTGCAGCTCTGGGGTTTTTGGTGTTCTGTTGTGCATTTTGAGGATTATACTGGAGGTATCACAGTACAAACAAACACCACTGAAATCATACCCAAATTTACCCAAATACAAATACAGTACCCGCATTTGCTGACTCTCCTGCAGGGCATTCTGACTCCTTAATGTAACCCCCAGATGGCGCTATCCCAGGGGCTACTACCCCTGCCTGATTTGCCACTAACAGGTTGAGGGGCATGGATCCAATGGCGGGTGCCTCCACCCAGAGGTCAGGGTTTGCAATAGTTAAACTAACTTGGTCACAGCCCTCTGGGACACTGCAACCCTTTCTTCCCACTAGTGGCCCACACAATATATCAGAATTACCTTCACAGTATACACTTACCCCCAGGTCTGGTTCCGCACTGGGACCTCCTGTGAAATGAGATACAGTGCAACAATCACAGTACAGTACTTTAACATAGACAAATACCTCAGGCAGTATAACTTTGCTGAAACAAGCAGCTCTGATTTATTTAGGGGGATATAACAAGGACAGGGGGAAATCAGGTTAATTAGCTTATCACTTTAATAATCTACCTATGGCTCTGTGCACAGGCCTATCCCTATCAGTTACTGTCCCTGGGTACCCAAGCCCTAGTGGCTAGTCCAAACCGTGGCAGCTGGTAGGGGCCCTTTCACACAAAGAAAAGGAGAATTAAACAGTCAGCAGTACAGTAATTCCATTTGGATTTAATGTGGCAATTCAACAGGAGGCGACCTGAATTAGTACTCACGACCTCCAAATAAGATAGGGTCCTTCAATGTCATAGGGCTCACTTGAGGTACACAAACCTCTTCACACATCCATATAAAAGAAAGCACTATACCAGGCAGGCTGCATCTGTATCCCGATCGCATTACTGCACAATACCCGGAGAACACACAGCAGATTCAGTTCCTGACAGACCGAAGTGCAATTTTCAGCAATTCTTCCAGTCTTCACAGGGTGAGCCTGGTTTCTCTCTTCAGAGATCCTTTGATTCTTTTCACAGGACTGATTCAGTCCTAACAAGCTGTTACACAAGCTGCAGACCGGAACTCTGGGCCTTACACACGTTTTTGACTAAAACTGCACACTGAAAAGCACAGGGCTCCTTCCTTCTTCACTGCCAAAGCTCAACTGAATCTCCAACTGACAAAACTGGCACTTCCTTTGAGTTCCTCCCAGTTCTTGACTGGATTGGCTGTCACTCACAATAGACTGCTGCTGTTGGTCCAAAAAGGCACTGAAGTCTAAACTACATCTCCCAGAGTCACTGCCCATACAATCCTCTTGTGGCTGGCTCAGATTATGAGTCAAGTTCTGATTCGTCCAAGGCACCATTTTAGAGCTAGCTTACACACTGATTGGTCCAGTTCAGCAGTTCAAAACTAGAATGGGGAACTAGACAGACACTGTTCTGACTGCAAAAGAAAGCAGGTTAGACAAACTGTAATTTCATTATCACTCTAAATAATTTCTGGCAAACAGTTACATCTTTCAGATAGGTTCCCTTTGCACTCCTAGTGACTGCAAAATGAAGTGAATTGGCAGCAGCTTGAGTGGTACTCAATCAAAGAAACACAAGTCCCCATACAACTAATTATGTCTGCAAGCAGACAGCTCTTAAAGAGACAGTACCAGAGGTTCTAAAAACACTCACTGATAAATGGCTTAAATGCCAAACACCATTCAGGCTTGGAGCATTCAAGCAAGCTCCTGGAAGTCTTTTGGGAACCCCCATTTGCAGGGGGGTTACATTAATAAAAAGGAAGATAAAGGCCTTATCTCTTTTTATTTAGGAGTCAGAATGCCCTGCAGGAAAGTAGTTCTTCCTGTAGTGCTTGCTTCCATCAGTATTTAATTACACAGTGCTACAGGATCTGCTAACTCTTGTTTAAAACAGCATGTTAGTTTCAAACTTCCAGCTAAACATGCAGGCCCACATACATAGAGCTAACACTGTACGTGCGATGGGAATTCCATGCGGTTGCAGCTGCTAACTTGCTATACTTCTGTTTGATTATGACGATCGTTGTTTCATTTGTGAATCATTAGTTACCAACTTAAATTACTACCACAGTTGTGCTCTGACTCCTCGGAGGCAGGCATTTAACTAGTAGTACAATACAGCTCGGCTTCCGTTCGGACCTTAGGCTTTGCACTCCCTGGCCACCTCACCTTCCAATTAAAGAATTCAAGCTGAATAAAAATGTAAATACTTGACTAGAAGCTACAGGATAAAAAAGTAATCTACATAAATTAATATAGCTATATCAAATTCATAATAGCTATACCTTTTTTGCAACTGAATCTACCAATATTGATATTCAATATTATAGTCTTTCTGAAAAGACATATACTGTATACTAAACTTAAACTATACCAATACATGTTCCATATGAAAGGTATAAATATTCCTTTCATTTTAAAAATTGAGATAATTGGAAACATTCTTTCAGACCTGGAGGAGAAAGAGCTCACAATTTACACTGCCAAATGGTTTCTCTACACAGTAGTAAATTTGAATATATGTCCTGGACCATTTCTTTAGATGTGCACACTGCTAAAGCACTATCACTGTGTCTTAGTCAAATACTGCACAAATGTTCCATTATTCTCTTTCAGAACTTTCTAAATGCCTTGCCTACATAAAAAAAACTTTTACAGTTGCCCACTGCCATGAATACAACTGTGACCACATTACTTGAAATACCAGTCCTGTCCCTTATACCATGTTCCCATAACAGGTTGACTAAAAGCATCTTTACCTGAACGTGGTCACATACATTATGCATACATACATATGAAGAACCCGGTAGAAAAAGGCCATTTAGTCTATCAAATCTGCTCGTACTGCAGGGTCCACAGCTTGAGCTAATGTCCCTGCCCTCCCTCCCCACTCCTCCTATCCTCCCTACCCATGATCCTTACCTTCCCCCCTATACCTATCCCAGCCTCTCTTAAAGCTGCTCACTGTCTTCAATGAGATCACCTCTTCTGGCAGCGCATTCCAAGTGTCTACCACCCTCTCTGTGAAGAAGTGCTCCCTGACCTCCATCCTAAACCTCCCACCCTCCAGCTTAAGTCTGTGCCCCTTCGTATTATTGTTGCCACTCAGCTTAAAGATATTCTTCTTATCAACCTTATTTATCCCTTTCAAGTACTTGAAGGTCTCAATCATGTCCCCATCTCTCTCTCCTGTCTTCCAGGGACTACATATTCAGTGCCCTCAACCTCTCCTTGTGTGCCTTACCCTGCTGACCAGCTATGATCATTGCAGCCCTCCTCTGGACCTTCTCCAGTAAGTTAATGTCCTTTTTGAGGTGTGGGCACCAGTACTGAACTCCGTACTCTAGATGCGGCCTTACCAGTGACCTGTACAAGGGCAGTATACCCTCTTCTTTCCTACTACTTATCCCACTTGATATGCATCCCAGCATCTTGTTTGCCTTTGCTGCTGCTTTCTTGCACTGCATGGAGTGCTTGAGGTCACTAGTGATCATCACTCCCAGGTCCTTCTCCTCCTCTGATGCAGATACTCGGACTCCACCCAGGTGGTACTCTGTCCTGGAATATTTGGCTCCACTATGCATAACTTTGCATTTCTCGGCATTGAAGCCAAGCTGTCAGATCCTGGACCACCTCCCCAGCTTTTCCAGATCTTCCTGTAGGTCCTGTATCCCTTCAGATGTGTCCACTCTTCCACATAGCTTGGTGTCATCTGTAAAGATGCACATTTTGCCCTTAATACCATCCCCAATGTCATTGATGACGACATTGAACAACACTGGCCCCAGCACTGAGCCCTGCAGGACCCCACTGGTTACCTCTCTGGTGCCAGATAACTCTCCCCCACAACTGCCCTCTGGGTTCAGTCACTCAGCCAGTTTTCCAGCCATCTGGCTGTCTTTTCCCCAACCCTGAGATCCACCAACTTCCTGATCAACCTTTTGTGGGGCACAGAGTCAAAGGCCTTGCTGAAATCAAGACAGAGGATGTCTACCACTTGGCCCCTGTTTGCTGTCTTTGTGACACAGTCAAAGAAGTCAATCAGATTTGTTTGTTTTTATGTGGGAATATGTAGGCTGTGTACCAAATTGTATTCCAGGTTTCTGTCCTTTCTAAATTTATTATATTAGGGCGTTTATCAGTGATGTCTTTCAGAACAGGTATGGTCTCCATAATATGCCAATTCTTAGTCAATATCTCTCATATCTTGTTTGTGTGTTAAAAACAGTCACATAACTAGGACCCCTTTGGAACTGATTTTGCTGTCTTCTCATGGGTATTTGTAAGGAGGCAGTATAGCACAGTGGTTTAGAGCTCTGCGCTGCAAACCTGGAGATCTGGGTTTGAATCCCACAGCCTCTGTTGCATACTCTGTGATCCTGAGCAAGTCACTTAACTTCCTTATGCTCCCAGGTCGCACCTGGAAACAAGCTTTAGCTTAATGTGCCTTTCCTGGTTAAACAATGTCCCCTTTCCATCAGTAACTGTTGTCTGTGCATTTCATCCACCTTTATTTTGGCTTGTGTCACACATTCATTGGCATATTCTCTATCATAAAATCTCTGCACCAACATAACTGACCCTTCTATATACGTGTCAACCAAGTCACAATTCCATTTAAGATCGAGCCTAGGGTAGGATTATATTTATTATGCTTTTTAAAACATGGGCAGGAACTCAGGGAGGGAGGGTGGATAAATGGGGCAAGGCCACAAGGGGGTTCAGTTTGGTCTCCATTCTGTTTGGCCTGTAAATCTCTTGAGATTACAGGCCAATAAGAATGGAGACCGAACCCCCTCACCCTTGCAGCCTTGCCCCATTATTAATCCACCTTCCCTGAGCCGAGTCCCTGCCCATGTTTTAAAAAGCATACTAATCCTATCCTAGGCTAGTTCTTCTGCTATATTTGGAAGGTGAGGCAGCGGGTCGAGTCTTACATCATTCTAATTTTGCAGGCCGGAGGGAGGGAGTTTTGTTGTGAATTTGTATTTAAATAAAATGACTTTAGCCCTCTTGAAGAACTAGTTTAGAAAGCTCATCAGCGAGTCAGGGACCAGGCCTCGACCCTCTCTGCTGACACAGTCTGGTCTCCGGTGTTATCCAAGTCCACGTCACGATCTCACTCCTCCTGAGTCCATCTGACCATGGACCATCTCCTGAACCTTCCTAATGCTCTCTCCTGCAGTGTCAGGCCCAGTCTTGCTAATGAGTCACTCACGTTTGATGCTGACTGAGTTCGACCAGATGCAAACCGACCGTGGCGTGAACGACCGTACTACCGGCTCCTCAAACTGTAGTACTACTGTCTGCATGAGCCAAGCAAAACAAGTGGTAGATGGTGGCGTTGGCATCTTGGTACCATTGCTGATGCTCATACTGGGCACCATGCATGTGTGCTTGAGCCTGGGCCACCGCATGACTGTCATCCCAACCAGTGTGTGACAGGATCGACCTGACCTTTTCTTAAATCTGTTGCAACAGTTCTTCTATTTCTTAGCCTAATCTATCCTTTACAATTTCAAGTCCATAATGTTGGCCACCTATGGGCACCCCCTCCCCTTTCATGACTATGCTATAGTGTTCTCTTTAGTTTCCTTTTCCCTCTCAGGTCCTCATGCAGGGAGGTTATTGTGGTGGCCTCAGAGCTGATGTAAAACAACAGGCTGTGTTCCTCGTTGTTGGATTTAGTATGCATTATCACTATGTCATAAAATGCCTTAATATCTATGCCTTATCTGTATGAAACTTGTAAATGTTGAAAATACAATGGCACTAGGTGTTTTTGATAAAGGTAAAAACTTACTAGGGGACTGTATTATAAAAATTAAGTTACCGGGATAGAGATATCAGAAACACCCTGTTATGTTATTTAAACGCATGTAAATTACAGATTGTTTGAGAGGCACTTTGGCACCATGCATTCCTTCTTGAAGCTGAACCAGCCTAAAATGTCATGGTGATTTGCATGTATATCCCATGATGCTTTGTATTATGGGGGTATGTGTGATTTTGTATTTCTTTGAAATTTGGCTTATTGCCAATGCCCTTTGGGGTAACCCTTAATTCAGTGCTTTTGCACTGAGGGTCTTTAGCTTGTTTAGGTTTTCTATGTTGGCTTCCACATGCTCAAGCAACATCTTGCAGTAGTAACACTTTCAGAGATGTGTCAGTGTTGTGGCCAGTGCAGGGGATGCTTTAGTGAGTGTGTCCCTCAGCCGCCAATCAGTGAGCATGCTAGCGATGACAGCAGTTTCAGAGAGAGCCATGGAGCTGAAAGAAATCTGCTGCTCCAATGAGGTGCAGTTTCCTCATTTGAGTGTCAGATGACAAGGCTTCGTTATGTGCCTTTCCTGGTGAAACATTCCAATAAATATGGTGGCTCCTGCCACCTGCCACACAATCCCCACAAAGCCGACATCGGGGATGCCCAGTCCCCATGTCAGCATGTCCCCCCCATTCAATTTGTTTCTGACAGGGGTGCCTAGTTCCCATCGGCATCATGCCCCCCCCAACACACACTTTCTTTGCCAATGGGGGTGCCCGATCCCTGTCAGCATCATGTCCCCTCCCAAACTTGTGGCACACTGGGAGCCCACCCCAGTGTGCCCAAAATCATTTTTTTACCTGTAAATAAAGAAAACCTTCCCCTGAAGTCTGTTGTTTTTTTACCTGTAAAAAAAAATGGTCCCTCGTCATCCTGCTGCGACCTTCCCCCAACCCGCACCCCCCTCATCCCATACTTACCTCCAGAGGGCTGGCATTGCGATCTTCTGTGGAGTGGGAGCACGTCTAATCTCTTCAAAAGCCGACCGGGAACTGAACAAAATGCGGTAAGCTTTATAATGGCAGGCAATGGGGGGTTTCAACTGAGGTGGATATCTCAGCCATTTTTGGGAATTTTGGTACCAGATTTTCAACATGGGGTTCTTGGGACCCCACCTCATGAACACATGCACTGCCATCTCATTACTTGTTCCAGAAAGGTGATTCTGTGGTCACTGCGCGGAATCACCTTGCGGGACCGAGTAACAAACTGACAGTGCCACTGTTCATGTTTGAGGTCCCAAAAAGCCCATTTTGTACCCCAGGAAATGTCAAAATGATCATGTTATGAGCGTGTGCTGCACTGTTTCCAAGCACGCTCATAACTTCAACAATTTTTAATATTTTCACTCCAGATTGTCAACATTGCCATATTTTCACACCGCCTTTATGAACAGCACAGCTGTAATTTTTCACATCCTGCTCGAAATATGTTTTCACACTTGTGGTGCACAATGGCATGGTCACTGTGGGAAATCAACATTCAGGACAGATTAACAAAATCACAGTGCCACTGTTCGTGAGGACAGGTCCCAAAATGCCTATGTTGAAAATGTGGTTAAAAATATCCCCAAAATAATTGCGTTACTGATGTGCGTTGCGCAGTTTCTATGCACACTCATGACTTCAGCAATTTTTCATATTTTCATTCCAGATTTTCAACATTGCCATTTTTTACACCTCCTCGTGAACAGTACAGTTGTAATTTTTTACATCCTGCCCAAAATGTGTTTTCACACCTGTGATGCCAAATGGCACAGTCGTATGCAAAATCACCTTCAGGTAGCAAACTGATAGTGCCACTGTTCATGAGCGTGGGGTCACAAAAGACCATGTTGAAAGTTGGTGAAAATACCAACAAGCGCCCGGGGCTACGGTTTCAATTCATGACACCTCCTACCCTGTAAAGACTGGACAGGCATCAAGGGTGGATTTGGGATCGTCGGAGTTGTAATGTTTCATACTATTCCACCCCCACCCTGCAACCAGTGACAGGCATTGAGGTGTGCCTTGGAGTCTTTGGCTCCCATCTCAGCATATTTCCTTATGGAATGGGGTGAGTGTAAGGCTCGAAGACACCAAGGCACACCGCAACACTTGTCAGTGTCTGCAGCATAGGGTGAGGTGAAATGGCATGAGTGTTATAGGCAACAACCCAAAAGGCACACCCCAATGGCTGTCAGTTTGTGCAGGGTGGGGATGGGGTTGCCGTCGGTTTTAGTACTTCACTGCCATTCCTATTTTGCATCTCTCTAACTCCTGCACTACCAATGCCAGTGCCAGCAAGACAACATTCGGCTTTGACAAATCCTTGTTTTATTTGGGCTCACTATCACCCAAACACGCAAGACCAAAATAGGAGATAATTCATTTCTGCAACAGTGATAGATCAGTAGACCAGTGGGTTAGTAGGTACTGACCAAATGCAGGGAAAGGACATGCATAGTCTGTTGCTGCAAACTGATGTATTGAAGAAGGGATATACCATTGCTTAAGGTTATCCCCTGTGGTCACTGAGGAAAGTGAATTACCTGCAGTTCTGTAAAGAATTTTGTTTTACTTATTTTGGAGTTAATTATTTTATTCTGACTTTGAAAGAAAATGAAGCCACGCTACAGTGTATTGCACCAATCTGCTGTTGTCTGTGTTGTCCTTCACCTACTCCCGGCCACCCAGTGTTCCATCAATGAAGATGCAGATTAATATTAATGCCCCAGACTCCCAAATAGATGAATGTGGCGTAGCTGAGAGAGTGTGACCTGCTTCCCCCACCCACAGGCTCCAGCCTCCAGAATGGGGAAAAAAAATTCTATTTGATTCCATAGCAGTGCCCAACAAAAAAAAAAATACAGACAATCCCGGCCGAGCTGGCGGGGGGGGGGGGCTGAGCCCCTACTTTAACTTCCCCAGGACAGGACTTCATCCCCTCAGCCCTCCCCCCCGTAGTAGGCACCTGTGATCAGTCAGATTTGTCTGACATGACCTCTCACCTGTGAATCAGTGCTGCCTTGGGTCTTGTACCCAACTGGATTCAAGATATTCCACAATCCTTTCCTTTAGAATTGACTCTATTAGCTTCCCCACCACCGATGTGAGGCTGACTGGCATATACTTGCCAGTCTCCTCCCTGATACAGCTTTTGTGAATTGGAGCTACATCTGCCCTTCTCCAGTCCTCTGGAACCACTCTTGCTTGCAGTCAGTTGTTAAAAAGGACTGTCAGAGGTGCAGCCAGTACCTCCCTAAGCTCCCTCAGTACTTTTGGTACCCTGTCTGGCCGCATAGCTTTGTGCAGTTTCAGATTTGCAAGTGTGTTCAGAACTATCTTCTCTGTAAAGGGACTTGTGTTTACCTCCACTACTCCACTGGCTCTGTTGCTTTTATGAGACCCTTCCCCTTCCCCTTGCTCTTCCTCTGTGAAGACTGGTCAGAAGTATTTGTTCAGGATAGCTGCTTTTTCCTGATCCTCCTCTGCACAGTACTCACCTTCCCTTCTTAATCTCACAATCCCTCCCACAGTGTTGCTCTTTTCACTTATGTGTCTAAAAATAAAGTTGTGTCCCCTTTTGTCACCCCTTGGGCTATTCTTTCCTCAGATTAGCCCTTTGTGCTCCTCACCACTTTCCCTGCCTCCCACTGCTTCTCCTGATGTACCACCTGTGCTCTTCCCTCTACATTTCTTTATACACCCTGAAAGCTACCCTTTTAGCTTTCACCTTTTCAGCCAATTCTTTTGAGAACCATAGTGGCCTCTTTTTCCTCTTGTTTTTTCTCATTTCCTTTGTGCAGAGGTTAGTTTCTGTCCCTGTACATTCTCTTAGCTTAGCCCACTGTTCCTCTACCCCACCAGGTAATCCCCACTGCTAAGTAATCTCTAAGGCATTCATCCACTAATTTTTTTTTAATCTTTCTTCCTGAAATCTAGGACCTTCGTCCTTGTGTGGTTCGCTTCCACTGCCATCCTTATGTTGAATCACACTGTACGGTAATCATTGGTCCCTAGGTAGGCCTTCCACCTTGATGTCTGCAATACTAACCTTTTTAGTGAGCACCAGGTCCAGTATTGCGCCATTATGAATGGGCTCCCTGACTAGTTTCCTGAGAAATGCCCCCTGCAGGGAGTCCAGGATGTCCCTGCTTCTAGCAGAAGCTGCGGCTAGCAGGCTCCACTCTACATCCTGCAGATTGAAGTCCTCCACCAGCAGCACCTCCCCTTTTTCTGCCATTTTGCCAATGGCTTACACCAGTGCCTTATCTAAATTCGACCCTGTGTTGGAGATCCGTAGATCATGCCAGTATGAATAGCGGTTTTGTTTTCCATCTCCAGGGCGACTTGCAGTACCTCCAAAGTCATTAATCCCCACACCCGGATTCCCTGAGCCGTATTTTCAAAGGATGGCACAGGGCTTGCATCAAGTCCTGCACCACAACACTTTGAATCTGGTAGTGCGCTGAACGTTTTTGCCACAGTTGCATCTGATTTTATTAGGTCAGAGTGGCAACAGTTTACCTGTTTCATGGCAGCTTGTACCAAATTTTTGGTGCAAGCACTGTAAAATGGGTCTCCAGGATTGATACACTCTAGATCATAAAAACCTGGTCTAACTTGCAGCAAGGGGTGGACAATTCCATTAGATTGCTGTAAGCCTGGAGTGCCATATCTTTATTGCACCCAGGTCTTGCAGCAATCTGTCTGCTTTGAAAATCCAGCCCTCTGTGTCCCCATAGCTTTGAGAGACTCCTTTCCATACAACACCACCCGCCCTCCCTTCCTTCCCAACATTTCTTTCCCGAATTGCATATAGCCTTGTATGGCCATGCCCCTGTCATGGTTTCCTGTGCAGAGTTGTGACTAATTATAGTAGGAAGTGTCTGATAGTACCTGGCAGGCTGCTTGCACAGAATAGCTGCTGAGTTCCCTGAGTGCTGAGTCTGCTCACAGTGCTATCAGCAGAGCATGATGTTGGGAGAGCATCAAATAATGCAGAGGAGCCAACTGATCACAGGATGTAATCCGTGAAGAGGAATGAATGGAAAGCGCTTGAAAAAACACCTGTCCGCTAATGGCCTCAAGGGGCACCCATAGTGGAAAAACCAGTGCCAAAATGGCTTGTGAAGAAAAGGGGATAGCCACCCACATAAAACAAAACTGGGACTGAGGCAAGAAGATGTAAAGGCAATAAGGTGAGCCAAAAGAAAAGCAGCTGAGCAGGACTGAGCAAACATACATGGCCACAACAATTGACAAAAGAAACTGGCTAGAGACCTGAGGTGTGGCTCCAGGCAGTTTAAATAGAGACTGAACCAATCAATTGACCACTGAACCCCAACAAGCTGCCAAAAAATAACACATGGACAACCATACAGAACTTGGTTGCATTTTCAACCTTTTTTTCCCACAAAGCTGTTTCTTGGCCTGGCTTCTTTGGTGGCACCCCTTTCAAGCCCCGTCACTGACCTTCTTAAAGACTTATCATTTACCTACCACTTGCCCAGGATTACAGTTTGGTGATTGGCCAGTGGTGTTGGTCATGTGATAGCCTGCAGGGTCTGTTGTCAATAACAGCTGGTATTTTCTTCCTGCGACCAGAGTTTTCTCTATGGAGTGCCGGCATGCAATGATGCAGTTGTTTAGCGGAAAGCCCTGCCCTCCTGGTGCTCGCAACTGTGCTTCTGACCCGCCTTGACCAGTCAGCAGTCACACAGTGGGAGCAGTGAGCAGCATCCCACCTTTCCTGAGGAAGAACAGCTGTCCTTGGAAAGCTTAGTCCTTTCTCCCCGGCCAGTTCCTGATGGCCCATGCTCATTCCGTAATGTGTGCTGCCTGTATAGCAAGTGGCAGCACTATCACTGTGCTATCAGGCTGGCTCACTGTGTTTCTGTCTTGTGATTCTGATAACATCTGGGACCTCTCCAGATTTGCTCTTGATGTCCTTATTATGTCATCAGAACCCCTTGATGGAAACATAGCCTTGTTGTGCACGCTTGCCCATGTGTTATTCTTATATAGCACCTTTCACATGGGCATCTCAAAGCACTTCACAATAAACCCGTGATTAATGCTTAACTATCACTGAAGTGCAGCCTCCTCTGGGATGGAATACAGCAGTCAAGTCAGTCAGTGCTAGCACATGGCAAAACAGCACTGATACTCATCATGCTGAGATGTGAATCAATTTATATCGACCAGGTTAATCTGTTGGTGGGTTAGTAAACAGAGTAAATTGTGGGCCAGGACACTGGCAAAATTCCCTCTCTCTTGTTGTCATTTAGTCATGGGATGTTTACACCAACCTGAACAACCACCAGAACAGGCAGATGGGATTTTAGCTGTATGTCTCATCCAACAGAGGGGTGTAATATTTAAAGTCACCAAAGAAAAAACACGCACACCAATGGCTTCTAAAGGTGCAGCCATTATGCCTACTAGCTACAACTATGAAAATACAAAACAAATGGCACACACACAAACTGCGGCTGGGTAGAAATAAAGTAGTGTTATTGCCACATAAGAATCAGCAAGGATGCTACACCAGAACCACAGACAGATTAAGCATATTCACTCGGTAGTTTTGGATTCAAGAAAAGCATTATAGCCTAGAGTTTACAGCACTGAGCTGTGAACCTAGGGACCCAGCAGACATGGGTTTGAATCCTGTGACCGCCTCTTGCATACTATGTTACCTTGAGAGTAACTCACTTACTCACCCTATGCTTCTGGGGGCACACCTTGAAATGAGCCTTGATTCAGTGTGTATTTACTCACTGTGGTAACTGGTTAGAATAGCACTACAAGAATGGTGCAAGGAAAGAGACCATGGTCTGGAGAGTGCTCCCGCCAACAGTGATAGGGGTTTAATAGCGCTATGCAGTAAGCACTCCCTAGGTCACTGTTCATGGTGCTAAAGAATATCTGAAGGGCAGAGGATTTCAGGAGGCTGGCAGAGCTGCTCCTGTGGTTGGGAGGCCTAAGGCATGGAGCAGCTTGGCAGAATGGTGTCAGAGACCAGAGTTCTAATCCTGGTCTCCCTTTACTTCTTCGTTGATGGACTTTTTTCCTTTTTTTAACAAAGGGAAATGGAAACAGTATTTCACAGCCCCACACATTTGTCTTTCCCCATGATCTGTGCCCCCCTCAGAGTGAGAATCTTTTAGTTCGGGGGGTGCGGGGGCAGAGCCCCCCACATAAAAATACATGAAAACAGTGTGTTGGCGCTCTCTGGTGTGGCAGCATTCTGTCCTGCCGCTGTAGTGGAGAATGCTGTCAATACAGCACTGTAGTGGACGGCGCTGTTATTGACAGCACTCTTCTTACCTATTGCCACTGGCCACACATCCTAAAATGAAGGGGAAAAAAATTAAAAGTAACACACCACAACTTTAAAACTAATTTGAGTCACAGGTGTTGCTGATCAAAGTTTGTGGATGTTGGGAGTAGAGATCAGGAACCCCTTTTCAAAAGGATGTTTGCCATAGGTACTGAATGGGAGATAACCTTTGGAAAATAGGGCCCAGGTCAAGGCTGGAGACAAGGCAGTTTGGAGAATTATAATCTCAGTTTAGTCTAACTTTGCTGCAGAATCTGGACGTGCACAAGTCCTGATGAACATGGATTCAGTACTGTTGCTTCAAGCCATGCTGAGTGACCTTTGTAGAGCGTGCCCATGTTTTGTTATCTAGACTGGCAAGGAAAAATGGCTGGTGTTATATATTTACACTAGTGCAGATTGATTTAATACACTGAATGAAAAGCAAGTCACAAAGCCTGAGAAAACACCCTAAATTAAAAAGGAAGAGTTGCCAACTACGTTTAAAAAATATGGTGGTGCCAGATGAAGAAGTGTGTGTGAGACTAATATATGCCCTCTCACTAGATGGGCCTACCTGTAAGAGCAGCTGGAAGGGAGGAAGATGTGAAGAAAAGATGGAAAATATGATGAGCTAAATGAAGGATGTGCAAAGGTAGCTAACTGGCAGTCAGAAGAAGAAACAGCTGACAGTGCAAATAAGGAGAGAACCAACAGAAAGACAGACAGACAGGCAGGCAGGCAGAAAAGAGACGACCACAATTAAAGGTAAGAAAAAAACAAAAAAAATCATAAATACAATGTTTAGGAATTACTAATTAAAATGCTTTGACTGCAAATCAAAAAAGTTTGATAATCAGTTATCACTGCTATTCTATTCTCAGAAACTAATTTATACAACATGTGTGTGCCTCTTTTCAGGAAGATAAAAGAGATATCTCACTGACCACATGTGAGATATCACTTTTTGTCTTCACAGTTGGGTACTGTATGTCACAATGGATATCTTGGCCAGTTGGGTATGTCACAAAAGGTTTGGAACTCATTTAGAATGTTCGGCATCAGTAACAGTACTAACCGTATTCAAATACACATAACTTTAAAATGAAAAATGATTGCATTGTGTACTGTGGGCATGAAAGTTGTTCATCACAAAAAGATCTACAAAATGAGTGGTGTTTCATTTACAGCTACCTTTTTTTTTACAATTAACAAATAAACAGCAGAAAAGTATTTTCTTTTCACTTTTTCAACAAACAAATGTGAATAACTTTAAAACGCTAAATGATAGCATGTGAGCACAAAATTTGTTCGGCATAAAATGATTTACAAAATGAGTGTTTCATTTACAGATACCTTTTACTTGTTTTATAATTAGCAAAAAACAGCACAAAATCCATTTTTTTTTCACTTTTTGCAACAAACAAATGCAAAAACTTTAAAACTGAACAAGTATTTGTCAGTGCCGAATGTTTGCTTACTGGTATTAGCATTGAAAGTGCTGGAGTTAGACAGATGCAGAATAGGAATGGCAGTGAAGTACTGAAGTGACACTAACCCCACCCCCACCGTGCAGAGATGGACAGGCATTGGAATGTGCCTTTGGGTCATCGCCCATAACGCTCATGCCATTTCACCTCACCCTACCCTGCAGACACTGACAAGTATTGAGATGTGCCTTGAGGTGTTTGGCTTTACAGTCATCCCATTTCATAAGGAAATACGTTGAAATGGGTGCAGTATAGGAGAGTGGGGTGAATTTTGGGGCCGAAGAGTCCAAGGCACACCTCGATGCCTGTCACTGGCTGCAGGGTAGGGGTGGCACGAGCATTACTGTCGACAATCCCAAGTCACACCCCTGACACCTGTCAGTCCCTAGAGGGCAGGGCATTATGGTCAGAAACCCTAATGCCCTGGGCATGTCTTGATATTTTCACTCCAAGTTTTCAACATGGGCTTTTTGTGACCCCACCACATGAACAATGACACTATCAGTTCATTAGCTGAAAGGTGATTTTGCACTGCGACTGTGCCATTTGGTGCCACAGGTGAGAAAACACATTTCAAACAGGATGTAGAAAATGACAGCTGTACTGTTCATGAGGAGGTGTAAAAAAAATCATAATGTTGAAAATCTGGAGGAAAATATAAAAAAAATTGGTGAAGTCACGAGCATGTGTAGAAACTGTGCAACACACACCCATAATGCAATTATTTTGGGAATTTTTTACACCAGATTTTCAACATAGGCATTTTGGGACCTCTACTCATAAACAGTGGCACTGTGATTTTCTTAATCTGTCCCGAACATTGATTTCGCACAGTGACTGCACCTATTGTGCGCCAGATGTGCAAAACCACATTTCGGGCAGGATGAAAAAAATTACAGCTGTACTGTTCATAAGGAGGTGTGTAAAAATGGTAATATTGAAAATCTGGACTGAAAATATTAAAAATTCTCAAAGTTACAAGTGTGCGTGGAAACCACGCAATGCATGCTCGTAACATAGTCATTTTGTGGAATTTTGTCACCAGATTTTCAACATAGGCATTTTGGGACCTCCGCTCATGAACAGTGTCACTGTGATTTTCTTAATCTGTCCTGAACATTGATTTCTCACAGCGACCATGCCATTTTGCACCAGATGTGTGAAAACACATTTCGGGCAAGATGTGAAAAATTACAGCTGTACTGTTCATAAGGAGATGTGAAAAAATGGCAATGTTGAAAATTTGGAGTGAAAATATTAAACATTCTTGCAGTTACAAGTGTGTGTGGAAACTGTGCAACACGTGCTCATAACACAGTCATTTTTTGGAATTTTTCCACCAAATTTGCAACATAGGCTTTTTGGGAGCCCATCTCATGAACAGTGACACCGTCATTTCGTTAATCAGTTCCAAAAGGTGATTCCACGCAGTGACTTTGAAATCACCTTTCGGGACCGAATAACGACATGACAGTGACTGAACTCATGAGATGGGGTGCCAAGAACCCCATGTTGAAACTGGTGCCAAAAGTTGCAAAAATGGCCGCGATATCCACCTAAGTTGAAAAAAACAAAACATCTATGCCATTATACAGCTTACTGGTATTTCTTCAGTTCGCGGTCGGCTTTGAAGAGTGCAGATGTGTTCGCGCTCCACCAAAGATCATCGCACCAGGCCGGAGGTGAAGATGGGGTGAGGAGTGCGAGAGGTGGGGTGCAGAGGGTGGGTGCAGGTTGAGGAAGGGGGCCACCGCAGACAATGAGGGGCCATTTTTTCTTTTACAGGTAAAAAAAAAAAAAAGAAATTAAGAAAATGCCACAGGAAGGTTTTTTTAATTACAGGGACATTTGGCACATTGGGGTGGGCTCCCAGCATGCCACCTGGATGTTTTTTTTTGAAGGGGGGACTAGAGCCGGTGGGGATTAGGCACCCTGTCAGCAAAAAGTAAAACTTGACCAGCCATAGGGTGAACTGAAGAATGAGTGAGCGGGGAGGACAGTAGCAGAGGGAGGAAGCGGGAGGGATTTCTTTTGTAGCTGTAGGGAGAGTCGGAGAATGAAGGAGTGGGGAGAACAGCACCAGAGGGAGGAAGTGGGAGGGATTTCTTTACAGCCAGAGGGTGAGCCAGGGAACGAGGGAGCAGGAGGACAGCAGCAGAGAGAGGAAGCAGGAGGGATTTCATTTGCAGTGACGTGCAGGAGGGCCGGAGACATTGAGTGACGTCAATATGATAAATATACACGTTACCACCACTGATTGCAGTGGTGGTTTTCTTTGAACTGAAGACCACTGGAGCCGAACTGCTGTCATAGACAGCTCACGCATCCATTGGTGCAGTACGGTCGTGCCTGCTAAACGGAGCACTGCATTGGACAGGAGGGTCACACACCTCCAAAAAGTTGTATGGTCGCAATATGTTTCTTGCGCATGCGCGCAAGCAAACATAAAAATGAGAGACCCACAATTGTTGTATAAATCGAATCTGACGTGGGTGGCAGTGAGACAATAGAAATGTCTCCACTCGCTGTCATTGAACTCTAGATATCCCATGAGTGGAAGCCACTCATGGGATATCAAGAGTTTAATGGCAGCTTGTGGAGATATTTCTGCTATCTCACTCTCACCCATATCATATCCCATATTTATGCCTTTCAGCAGAACCAAAAGTTCTTGCAGTAGAACCATTCACTCTCGATCTTGGTCCCAGCATAATTTTTTTTTTTACCATGATAGTTTTTACACAGAAAAACAGAAACATAGACTTTTACGGCAGATAAGAACTGCTTGTCCCACCCAGTCTGCCCATTTTCCCTATCTACTGTAATATCATAGACCCTTCTTGATCTCATCTCTGGCTTAGCCCTCCCATCCCTAATGACTAAAGTTCCCTTATGCCTATCCCATGCATTCTTGAATCCCGCCACAGCTTTTGCCCCCATCACTTCTGCTGGAAGGCTGTTCTAGGCATCCACTACTCTCTCTGTGAAGAAGTACTTCCTTACGTTCCCCCTGAGTCTACCCCCCCGTCCAGCTTCATAGTATGTCCCCTTGTTCTTGAATATCTTTTTTTCTGAAAAATGCTTCCTTCTTGTACTCTGTTTATACCCATGAGGTATTTGAATGTCTGTATCATATCACCCCTTTCCCTTCTTCCTCCAGGGTGTACATATTGAGGTCCTTTAGTTTCTCCTCTTATGGTCTATGGTGCAGACCCTGCACCATTTTTGTTGCCCTCCTTGGGACCAACTCTACTCTGTCTGTGTCCTTCTGAAGATGTGATCTCCAGAAGTGGACACAGTACTAGAGGTGAGGTCTCCCAAACAATTTATACAGTGGTATCACCACCTCCCACTTTCTGCTAGTGATACACTTCCCTATGCACCCTAGCATCCCACTAGTTCTCCCCACAGCCTTGCCACACTTTTTGGCCACCTTTAGATTGTCAGATATGATTACCCCAAAGTCTCTTTCCTGTTTGGTAGGCAACAGTATCACTCCCCTCATCTTGTACTCCATCCCGGGTTTCTATGCCCTAAGTGCATGATTTTGTACTTCTTTGCATTGAAACTTAGTTGCCACATTCTTGACCACTCCTCAAGCTTTCCTAGATCCCTATTCATTTTTTCACCCCCCCCCCGAGTGTCTACTCTATTGCAGGTTTTAGTGTCATCTGCAAAAAGGCACACTTTCCCTTTTAGTGCCTTTGCAATGTCACTAATAAATACATTAAAAAGGGGGCATGGCTTAGCCCTTGATAAGATGGCTGCTTGATTCTATTGGTCTGCAATCCCTGGGATGGAATCCAATATAAATATCCTACAAAAGGGGACTTCTGCACAAATACAATAGAGAAACAGGTACTTTATATCCTGCTCATCGAAGTGCTAAACATGTTTTTCAAGGATTACGTGTTATCCTGCCAATATCTGCAGCGAAAGCCTCACCACCCAACCCTGCTTCATGGCGGTCAGAAGAAACATGACGGACCAGGCCGCAATTAATGGCATGTTTGCTGCACTGATGCAGAAAATGAGAGTGATCACCCTGGCCTCTAACAATACTATAATGGCCATCCAAAGGACCAATACTCGGATTTTTCACATGAAATAGAAAATCACGGCTCACGACACTTCCATAATAGACATTACGATGACCCTATGAGAGCAAAGTAAGATTATTAACCTTTTACATGAAAAAGTTGGTGACCTGGGGAATCGGGACACTGAAACAATCTACTAAGCTTCCCCAAGGGTGTTGAACAAAGGAACATTGCTGGATTTCTGGCCACAGCCTTCCCGGAGATGCTGCATTTCAATCCTGGGCTCCCCATAGATATTGAGCAGGCCCACTGCTCATTGGAACCTCCAACAAAGGCTGGGGAAAGATCGCAGCCTATCATTGCTCATTTTCTTAGATTCCTCACAAAAGACCTGATCCTAAATAAAGCAAGAAAGCTTGGGCAGCTGTCCTGGAAGGGTCACATAATATACATATTCCAGGACTACTCCCGTAAGCTCTCCAGCAAAAGAAGGGAGTACACTAAGTGTAGATGCCTTCTGCACCAACTTGGGGTAAAGTTCTTCCTGCGATACTCCATCGACATGGCCATTCAGTACAATGGAGCCACACTGACCTTTTTGAATCCAGAGGCTCTGATGGACTTTATCAAAAGAACATGGCTGGAGGAGTATAGGATACCTGAGAGGCACCTTCCAGGAGGCAGAAACACTGAGATGGAGTACAGCACAGCTGAAGAGGCAATCGATGGGCCTGCGTGATTTCACCATCAATAGTCAACTGCGCAGGAGCATTAGATCCTCCTGCCAGGATCCCGCCAGCAGCCACAGCAGCAGAAGCATAACAGGAGAGACCCTCCACAAGAGAGAAATGGAGCCAGAAATCACAGCGGAACAAACCATGAGGCAGAAGATGCCCTCCTCTATGACAAGACACTGCCTGATCCAGTACAAGAAGAGCTGTCCCATGTATCATCAACAGAATGAGTTTCACCAGGAAAGCCCGAGCCGTAATCATGGGCAGCAATGGTGGCCAGTTGTGCACGTTTGACTTCCACAGTCGCAGCACCGCCAACCCTCCCTCTGGATAGCCTGCCAAAGAAGGTCAACATTCCTGAACCCATTGAACTTTCACAGACAAGGCCACAACTGACCAAAATGGAGCCAGACTGAATGCTCCTCAGATAAGTCCTTTATTTTGCTTTTTGCTGGGGTGACCGGGGGTTTGGGAGGGTAGACAGTGGGGATAGGGCTTTAAACCTAGCAGGTACCAGATAATAAGGACCGTGGGTCATGCTGTGTTAGGTCTAAAAGCAGGTTTGGGATCCATGCCCCCCTCCCCCATTTTCTCCCTTAAGAAATGAATATAACTAGGGGTTTGCATGCTGTCTCCCTCAGTGACACCCCCTCAAACCCACTTTAAAGCAAACAAAGGGGAAGGCCCCTACAAACTGGGGCATTGGCCTTAATTGAGCAAATGGGCACTTTAGCTGGTGCCTTACTTATGGACATCTAAGCCAACAGATTACTCTGCATCTAGCAGAAAACGACCCTGGCATTAGCCCATACAACAGTCTGTGTTGCCAGCTAAAATAAAGTTGGGGGATAAGTTCTGTGAGTTCCCCAAATTGCACAATAAGGTTATTGACAGTGCATGCTGCCTAGGTTGGGATCTGTGTACCAGGGAGAATTTTCCTGCTGTTTCCCTTTCCCTTCCTGTTGTGTGCGAGTCGGATTAGAGGTCTACACCTATCCCTGGAGGACCATGAACCCCCTCCATGTTTAACTTTGGACCTCCAGCCCTGCTTGCTTATAATAGGGAGAGATACTTCCCAACAGCCAGTAGCTCTTACCCCCCAGGTTGACACTTAATGTAGACCCTACTTCTCCACTCAAGAATACAGGTTAGTATCTGTCTTCCCTCTCCCCCACTCCCACCTACCTGGACAATACTGGGGAGGTCATCTATGTTCCTACCCCAAGAAAGTCGGCCTTCAAGAGGTGAATGGTCACACCCGTTCAACAGCAGAACCAAGTGCCTGGGTAGGACAAGGCTGAACAAATAGGTGGTCCTCCCAGTTACCTCTCCCCACCCTCCCACCACAATGCTCGCATTTACGGGTGGAAGGGTATCTATATAGAACAGCCACCTGTTCCCCTCCACCCCCGCCCTTCTGTAATGCATCTCCCAGGCATGCAGCTGATAAAACATCAGCTCTCTTACAACCCCTGCAGATACAACACACCACCCTCATAGGGTAAAGCATTCCCCAGGTTATATAGGAGATATCCTACAGGCCTCACCCTCAAGAGACACGAGGCTGACCTTCACTGGTAATACTCCTGGGGTCTCTAGCCTAGATGCTTCATCGATTGAATGTACATACTGTTTCATAAATAGTTGTTTGATGATGTTTATGTTAGTTATTAGCATCCGACACTCAGGTCTATCAGTGATCTGGTTATGGTTTACTGCTTTGGTCAGAGGTAAAATGTTGTATAAAAAGAGGAGATACTAAAGGATCATACTAAAGGAGATCACAGAGCTAGGAGACAGGTCATGTCCATAAATGCTCTGAGGAATCTATGCTAAGTAGTAATATTGCAAATTAGCCCCTGATAAAATATATTTGTCCAAACGATTCTTAAATTCAGTTTTAGTATTGCTAATAATGATATCTTCTGGCAGTTTATTCCAGGGACCAACCACTCTAAGGAAGAATAAATAGAAACATAGAATTTGATGGCAGCTAAGGACCGCTTGGTCCACCTAGTCTGCCCAGTTCCCTACCTAATGGATAAGCTGCAGATCCTAGTTAACCAACAGCCTACTTCTTCCTATCACCCACTAGAATTGCCTTATGTCTATCCCATGCATTCTTGAATTCCCCCACTATTTTTGACTCTACGGCCTCCTCAGGAAGGCTGTTCCATGCATTTAGAACCCTTTCTGTGAAGAAATACTTCCTCTCATTACCTCTGAGCCATCCCCCCTCTATCTTCAAATTGTGCCCCCTTGTTCTTGCACATCTCTTTTTCTGAAAGATGCTACCCTCTTGAACTTTGTTGATTCCCTTGAGGTATTTGAAAGTTTCTGTTATGTCCTCCATCTCCCTCCTTTCCTCGAGGCTATACATCTTAAGCTCCTTTAGTCTTTCTTCATATGTCTTCTGGTGCAGACCCTGCACCATTTTGGTTGCCCTCCGCTGGACAACCTCCACCCTGTCTATGTCTTTGTGGAAATGGGGTCTCCAGAACTGTACATAGTACTCCAGATGTGGTCTTACCAACTGTGTGTACAGAGGGCCAACAACTTCCTGTATTCTACTGGTGATGCCTCTCCCTATGCATCCCAGTATCCCCCCAACCATCCTTACTGCCTTCTCACATTGCTGGCCCACCTTTAGGTCATCTGATATGACTACCCCCAGGTCCCATTCCATTTTTGTTGTTGTCAGTATCTCATCCCCATTGTGTACTCTTCCTCTGGGTTTTTGTGTCCCAGGTGCATTACTTTGCACTTTTTTGCATTGAATCTAAGCTGCCATACATTTGACCATTCCTCCAACTTTGCCATGTCTTTTTTCATCCTTTCCACCCCACCTTGCGTATCAACCCTGTTGCTGATCTTTGTGTCATCATTGTGTCAATACTTCCTTTTAATGTGTTTTAAACGTTTACCTGATATTTGCAAAGGATGGCCCTAGTGTTGTGTATACTACCCTTAAATTGTAAACCAAGTTCTGACATGAGAGAAGGATCATGAATGATATCAAAAAGAAACAGTCATTCCCCTCTTTACAACGTGCTTCCAAGGACATTAGATTTAAATTCAATAATCTATTGGGGTAAGGTACGTCATTCAATCCAAAAAATTGCTTTGTAAATTTATGTTGAACATTTTCCAGATTAACACAGTTATATTTCTTATAGGGGCACCACAACTGTGAAGCGTGTTCCAGATAAGGTCTAATACAGGAATGAAACAAAGGCATTAAGACTTCAGCATTACGAGACTGGACATTGCATTTGATGGACCAAATGACCTTATTTGTTTTTGTTATGACTTCATTTATATGTTCATCATTTTCAAAATCATCCAATAGTATAAAACCTAAGTCTTTTTCATCTGTAGATGTTGTTAAAGGGTGCCCCCCCTCCGGGTATAAGAGTATTGTGGATTGTATTTACCTAAATGTATAATTTTGCATTTATCTGGATTGAGTTGCATGCCCCACTTTATTACCCAATCAGAGATTTTATTTAAGTCACGTTGAAGGATTTCTGCATGCTCATCGTCTAAACAAGGACTACCCAATTTGACATTGTCTGCGTATTTAACTGTATATGATAAAACATTAACTGTTAAATCAGAAATGAAAACCTGAAAAAGAGTGGGGCCCAAGATGGATCCCTGGGGCACACCACTGGTGACATTACCTGGGGTAGACAAAAATCAGTTAATTAATATTTGCTGTGTGTGATACGATAGCCAACTATTAATCCAGTTTATAATGTTTTTATTAATGTTCAAGTTAGTAAGTTTTCCTTAAAGGGCTTTATGTGGCATAATATCAAACGCTTTACTGAAATCTACATATACAACATCACACGGAATGTTTTCATCCAATAAGGCACTGATATTTTTTGTAAAAGCATGTCAGGTTAGATAAGCAACTCTGACCCTGTTTAAAGTTGTGTTGTTCTACATCTATGATATTAAGATCTGAAATAATTATATTTTTAACGAGACCTTCCAAGATTTTACAAACAGGAGATGTAAGGCTGATAGGCCTATAATTTCCCCAATCGCTTTTTGGGCCTTTTTTATGAAGAGGAATGACATAGGCAGTCCTCCATTCATCAGGGACAAAGTTATGTTTTAAACAGCTCTCAAAAATAAATTTTAAAGGAACGGACAAACTATCTGCAAGTAAATACAGGATATGACTGGTGAGATTATCCGGACCTTGAGACATTTCCCCTTTTTGAGCCTTCAGTCTAATAAGAATATCCTCAGTAGGAAATGTAGGATAGCCAATGTCATCCTCTACATCTAAGAAGGAAGTATTAACATTGGGAGTGAATATATTACAGAAATTATCATTAAATATATCTGCCATGGTTAGCTGATCTTGAATAATACCCCCATGCATAGACAATGGCCCCACATGACTATCTTGTCTCATTAATGAATATGCGTAGGAATAAAATTTACTGTTACTTTTATTAGCAGATACAGCTAATCGAAGTTCCCAACTTTTTTTTGCATTCCTAATTTTTGACTTGCATTTTTTCTGTATATTCAGAAAAACATTCCAGTTAGTGTTAGTTCTATTTTTTAAGAAAGTTTGATATTTTTTATCCATTAATATTACACATTTTCTAATGGATTTATTAAACCATTTGGGGTCATGTTTTTTGTTATTATATTTTAATTTAGTTGGAATATAAGTATTATATAGACTAGTAATTTTCTGTAGGAAAAAATGCCAACAGTCCTCAATCAGTCTATTATCAAATTCAGATTTCCAATTGATGTTAGACAGATGATTTTTTATTTCTGTAGTGTTGGCCTTGTCATAAAGGAAAATTTTAGTTAGGCCGGGTTTTGGGGAATAGTTTGTAGTGAGTTCAAATTCAATAGTATTATGATCACTTGTAGCTATGGGGAGGTAGTAATAACAATTATTAATGGATAAATGTTCAGTACCCAGTACAAGGTCTGGGATATTATTACCTCTAGTTGGAGTGGAGACAGATTATAAGGTACAATTGGCTACATATAGAAATACATTTTTTACTCATACTAGTATGTGCTGAATAATTAACCCAGTCGATGTCATTTAGGTTGAAGTCACCTGTAATAATAAGATTTCCTAAAGCCCCTGCATTTTCAAATTCAAGAAGCATAGCATCAAATATATTGGAAGGGCAATCAGGTGGACAGTAACGTGCCAATTATCAGAGAATTGGTTGGGTTGATAGTTATCTTAACTCAAATTGATTTATTTAGAGAATGTGTATTAATACAATTAGTTATATCTAAACAGGGGATATCATTATTAATGACAATTGCTACACCACTACCATGCCTGTTACTGCGGTTCAAGTTTTATATAGTGTAACCAGGCAGACAAAAGTCCCAAGCAGACTTATTGTCCCACCAGGTCTCAGTAACACATATTATATCAGTTTTGTTTTGAAAAATCCTGATCTTAAGATCTAAGATACGCAAGGTTAATATATCTGTGCTCTCAAGGAATATATCTCAATCTAAGTGATTTAGTGCCTAGGTTTCCTCGCAGCAGGAGATGTCAGAACCCCCCCCCCCCCGAATGGGACATCCTGAATCTCCCTAATAGTCATTTGTCCTCAGATCTTCGTAATGGATGACATTAGCTGCCATAGTTGAAATGTCAGAGGGCTAAACACCCCTGCCAAGAGGAAAAAGGTGCTATCACATCTTAAGCATATGAAGTCTCAGATCTCCTTTCTTCAAAAGACAAAACTCACCAAGAGCGATAATAAATACCTAGTGAAGGATTGGGTGGGGCAGGAGTTCCATGCAGAGGCCCCATCTTGCAAAAGAGGGGTGACGATATTACTGCACAAAAAGCTGCAGTGGTCAGCCACACAGCAAGAAGTGGACCCGCAGGGCAGGTGGATCCTGGTATTAGTACAGACACCCACAGGACCCCTCATCTTGGGGAATATATATGCACCAAATGAGGATGACCCCAGTTTCTTTCATGAGTTGGCCAGTAGATTGGGGTCACTCCCTTCACCTAACATTCCTATTGTGTTGGGTGGAGACTTCAACCTCACCCTGATCCCCATAATAGATAGGAGCTCCACCATCAGGGAAACTCACACCCGAGGAACCCTGGCACTGGCCAATATGATGGGAGACTTGGGACTAATGAATGTCTGGTGCCTGTAGCACCTCAAAAACAGGGACTACTCTTTTTATTCATCCATTCACAAGTCTCATAGCCACCTGGATTACTGACTGACCACTACAGATATAACAAGGGTTACCATGGGATCCACAATTATGCTCTTGGTCATTTCTGACCATGCCCCCGTACAACTGCAGTTTGAATGGGGTGGTGCCTGGAGCCTTTCTACTTCGAGACCCAGAGTTTCTTCCCTGGGTCCAGAGGGAAACACAGCTCTTTTTTTAAGAAAACCTCATAGAAGACACTTCAGCCACCAACACTTGGGAAACTTTTAAAGCCACATTAAGGGGGAAGATAATAGGGTTTGCCTCCTATAGACGGAAACTAAGGGAAGCAAAAATGTGACAGCTGGAGAAGGAATTGCAGGAGGCTGAGACTCATTTTAAAGCCCAAACTGTCCCTAACCCCCAATCCATTGCAGGCCGTAAGGTCCTGGGGCAAGGACTAGGACGTAACTCCCTTCTTTCCAGGAAGGCTGAAATAGCACTCATACGGATTAAGCACAGATACAATACTGGGAAGGGGGGGGTCAAGGAGATTCTTGGCATCCCAGTAGGGGATTGGCAGTACCCAACTCTTATATGCGCCATTCTCATTCCCCTAGCAAATGTCACTGCATTGCCTTCACCCCTCCTCCACTACTACAATGCTTCACTGTATCATCCTGGTTGAAAGTTAACCAGAATAAGACAGCGGTCATGCCCCTGAACTCTAAATGGCACTTATTGGGTATCAGAGCATGCAATCTAAAATGGGTGCCCCAGAGCATCACATATGTGGGAATCAAAATACCCCCCAAGACTACCGAAATGTGGGACTGTAGCCTGCATCCCCTCCTAGAGCCTGCAGGATAGATTTCGAGTAATGGAAGCTTCTCCAATTAAACATAGCTAGAGAAATAGCGGCCATCAAGATGGTAATCACACTAAAGATATGCTATCTCCTTTCTCACATCCCACTTGTCCCCACCCCCCAAAAGAAGTGGCTGGATAAGTTTGATAAACTGTTTGGGGACTTTCTATGGGAGGGGAAAAAAACAGATTCAGTCAGAACAAATTAAGGCCATTGGAGGGAGTAAGGCTGGTGGATGCCATGGTTAGATGAATACAAACTAGCCTTCCAAACTCATCAAACCATAAAGTGGTTCTGCCAGACTGTAGAACAATCCCCACAGTGGGTACAAATGGAGGACACTTAATGTGGGCGACACACCATAGCCTCTCTGTTATACACTTCCCAGATAGGCCAGCACACCACACACCCCACCTATTAAAAGCTGGACCCAACAGCATGGGAAGCTGGCCACCAACCACCACCCAATACCCCAAGCACCAATATGGCAGAACCCTAAAATACAGATAGATCAAAAGGAGATCAAATGGCCAAGCTGGGTAGATAAGGGAATTATCCATGTCCAGAACATGTTGCAACCAAGCACGCTAAGGGGGGATACGTTTCAGGTTCTTCGGAGCAGGTAGAAGCTATCTGTGGGTGACATTTG
The DNA here is from genome assembly GCA_016271365.2 of Neoceratodus forsteri. NCBI lineage: Eukaryota > Metazoa > Chordata > Ceratodontiformes > Ceratodontidae > Neoceratodus > Neoceratodus forsteri. Next base: position 600,322,324 of record CM057456.1, on the reverse strand, counting down.
GAGATACTTACAGGCTAGGAGTGCAGTAATGCACTGGATCAAATCAGAAACCAAAAAACCCCTAATACCTTCACCCCTCAACAAATGGCTAACAAACTACAAGGGACTAGCTAGTGGCATATACTCTACTCTCAGAAACAAGTTACAAAGCCAGTCAGCAGCATCCGAGATGCAATGGGAAAAGGCCCTGAAGCTTACATTCATGGACATCAAATAGACACAGTGCTTGAAGGCCGCACATATATATGGAATATAATAAGGGGAGGGCTGGCAGAGGCAGCAGAGGCCTGTACTAGGAAAAAAAATAAGAAGGGCAGGGCAAAGAAACCCAGTTGGCTGTCATCAGAGGTCGGGGGGGTGACAGCCAAGAGGGTGGCATTTCAGAAGTATAGGAAAATGGGGAGGGGAGAAGATGAACATGTATACAGGGAGAAGTCTAGGGAGGTCACCAGACTGGTCAGGGGGGGCCAAATCATCTAGAGAGCTGAGACTGGCGCAGGGGATCAAAAGAGGAGAAAAAGACTTATTCCATTACATAGGCAAGAAAAGAAGAAGCAAAGACCAGCTGGTGAGGATCAAGAAAGATGGGGGGTGGAGAAGGGGCAGAGCAGACAGAGGCACTGAACAAGTACTTCTGCTCTGTGTTCATACAGGAGAAGGGGGGGCAAATACCTCAGGAAAGGAGGGGTGAGTAAGGGGGGAAGAGGATGACAGATGTAGGGATTACAGTTGGCAGGGTGCTGTAGGTGTTGAGGGCATTAAGAGTGGACAAAGCACCTGGGCTGGATGGCATTCACCCCAAAGTACTGAGGGAACTGGCAAAGATCCTTCTGGGGCCACTGGCAGACCTGTTTAATACCTCCCTGGAAACAGGATGTGTGCCACAGGACTGGGAGGATGACCCGCGTGGTGCCCATCCATAAAAGTGGGCCAAAGGATGAACCAGGGAACTACAGGCCAGTGAGCCTCACCTTGATCATGGGCAAACTCATGGAGACCATCTAAAGGAGAGGCTCATGAGCTCCTTGGAGGCAAATAGTATCCAGGATGACCAACAACATGGGTTTGTCATGGGCAGATCATGCCAGACAAACCTGGTAGAGTTCTATGACTGGGTGACTTGGGAACTGGATAAGGGCCATGCTGTGGACTTCCTGTACTTGGCCTTCAATAAGGCAGTTGATTCAGTGCTACATGGTAGATCGGGGGGGAAGCTGGAGTACGTGGGGGCAGGACCAAAAATGGTGACCTGGATCAGGAACTGACTGAGGGGTAGACAGCAAAGGGAGGTGGTGGGGGGGGGACTCTCATCACCAAGAGTGGTGACGAGTGGGGTACCACAGGGATCCGTGCTGGGACCAGTACTATTTTCAGGATTTTCATTGCAGATATCTCGAATGGGATCTGGAGCAAAATCAGTCTATTCACAGATGAAACCAAGATGAGATCTGTGGTAGATGACAAGGAGGGGAGGAAGGGGTTGCAGGAGGACCTGAATAAGCTGCAGGAATGGGCAGAAAAATGACAGCTGGGGTTCAATGCCAAGAAGTGCAAGGTTCTGCACTTCGGAGCCCAGAACCAGGGGAGGGATTATCACTTAAATGGGGTTCAGTTGGGTTGCTCCACAGAAGAGAAAGACCTAGGGGTGATCATAACAGGGAGCATGAACAACTTTGTTCAATGCAGATGGGCTGTGGCAAAAGCCAACAAAATGCTGTGATGTATAGCTAGAGGGATCTCCTCCAGAAGTAGGGAGGTTATCCTGCCCCTGTATAGGTCGCTGGTCAGGCCCCACCTGGAGTACTGCATGCAATACTGGCACCCGTTCCTGAAGCAGGACATCAAATTGTTGGTGGGGGTACAGCGTACAGCCACAAAGATGACCCAGGATTTGAGGGCAAGCCATAGGAGGAAAGGCTGGGGGAGCAGAATATGTACTCTCTGGAAGAGAGGAGGGACAGTGGAGATATGATTGAGACCTTTAAGTACCTGAAGGGAATAAAAAAGACTAATACAGAGAGAATTTTCCAGAGGAGAAAGGGGAGGGACATGAGATGACACCAACTGAGACTGGAGGGGGGTAGATTCAGGAGAGAGAGATGAGGAGACATTTTTTCACAGAAAGAGTGGTGGACAAGTGAAACTCCTTGCCTGGTGAGGTAGTGGCCTGCAAGACTGTAGACAACTTCAAGAGGAGTTGGGATAGAGGAAGGGGTAATAGGATTGGGGAAGGGAGGGGCAGCAGCATTATAAGGTGCTAGCTGCACACTTGAGCAGACTTGATAGACAGTGAGGCCTGTTTCTGCTGGCATTTTCATATGTTCGTATACTAATACTGACACAAGAAGCAGATTACTGCGAAATAAAATCTTGCACCACTGGTACAAGACACCTGCTGTCCTGTATGCTGCCAAGCTTGTAGACACAGATGCCTGCTGGAGGTGCAGAAAGACAAGGGTGACCTGATGCACATATTGTGGTCCTGCCCTTCACTTAGGCAGTACTGAACACAGGTAAGTGCATTAGCTATAAAGTCTCTAGGTAAAAATATACCACTTTTCCCCTCCCCCTGCTCTTGGGCCTCCACTCAGATGCCCCCCACTTGACCAGTTCAGAGCACTGATGGTAAGCTCTTCTGAGCATTCAAGCGAAACACCTGCTCCTATCCGACTGGCGCAGCCAGTATATCCCCACCATAGGGGAGATATTGGGAGCTATGGTACAGGTTGCAAATATGGATAGGCTAACACACTTGTCACACAGCCGGCTCCCAGAACATCAGAAATGTTGGCTCCCCTTTATAAGATGCATTACCCCCAAGACCGAGGTTGGCTGAGCACCTCCCTTCAAATTCCCAGAAGTACCAAACTAGACCACCTTATCTCAAGATCTTTAGAAGCCTCAAATCTCTTTTGGAATTCTGTTGTCTCTGATATGTTTGACCTTAATCCCTGTAGGAAATTCTCATTATACACTGTCCAATAGCCTTGTTAATCCATTAGTTAAGCCTTAGAACTCAATATAGAAATGTTAAAAAAGTATAAAATGTCTGATGCGTGCTCATTACAGATCAGAAGCACAATAGATCCTTTGTGTGTATTTTCTCTGTGTTTTCCTGCAGGGGAGGAGATCCCTCTCCCAACTCACAATCACGTGAGTTTCCCTAACAGTCAGTACTAATGCAGGCTGCTTGACCATGCCCCCTCACACCCCACCATTTTACTCTAGCATGTCCTCTCCACTTAGCCTTCCCTCACCCCACCATTTTTTCCCTATACCTTATCACCCTTCTTCCCCCACCCTTAACCTCCACTGCAGTACATACCTCTCTCTCATACCTCCTTTCTTGACCCCACTGCCAGCTATCCCCATCCCTCTGAACTACTGACAAGGCACTTTGTGGCTGCTTATCCCCCCCACCAAAGTGTTTTTCTTGTTATTTTAACTTGCACCTATGTTTTGCGTCATTCTGTAAGTTCTGAATCCAAGGTGTATCGTTCATTGTAATGTACCTTTGCTTTCTCCTATTGTACTTTGTTTTGCAATCTATGACGTGGAACCTTTGTAAAAGAGCTTGCCCTCAAAGGTCTTTTTTGAATCACTAAATAAATAAAATCTACAGATACCTATTGATAAAGCCTGGGAAGTTCCATTAGATCAGCTGCACTAGGCACCTGAGGACACAACTTATGAGGTAACTCCCTTCCATATTGCATATATCCATAAGGAGGGTTTTGTACATCCAATGGTAAACTTTATCCTGGGCGTCAGACTGTATAAATACTCTGTAACACTGCATGTCAGTCAGTGTTGGGGCTGGCAGAATAGCCTATGTGCTGGCAGAAAAGCCTAGAGGTTAGAGTAACGAGCTGTGATTGAGCTTGATTCAGCTAGCAGAGAGAGCTGGGTTTGATTCTCACAACCTCCACTTGCATACTGTGTGACTCTGAGCAAGTCACTTAACCTCCCCAGTGCTCCCAGGTTGCCCCTGAAAACAGGCACCTGTGCCTAGTGGGCCTTATCCGGTTACCAAAAGCATAAAAATGTTGTAAGTCTATTTAATTAACCTCTAAGTTAATTCCCCCTCCCCCTGGATGATTTATGTTTCTATGTTATGAAAGCATAAAATCAATAAAAAATGTAACCATCAAATAAATACATTAAAGAGGACCGGTCCCAGTACAGATCCGTGAGGCTCACTACTGGTCACCCTTCCTTCCTTGGAGTGAACTCCGTTTACCACCACCCTCTGACGTCTATCCCACAATAGATTCCTTATGCAGTTTACCACTTTTGCCACCACTCCCAGGCTGCCCAACTTGTTTACTAGTCTCCTATGTGGAATGGTGTCGAAGGCCTTACTGAAATTTAGGCAGGCCACATCCACCGCTCCACCTTGATCTACTTCCCTGGTCACCCAGTCAAAGAAATCTATCAGATTTGTTTGACATGACCTCCCCCTGGTGAATCTGTGCTGCCTCAGATCCTGTAAGTTGCTGGTATCAAGATATTCCACAATCCTTTCCTTCAGCAGTGATTCCATTAATTTCCCCACCACTGAAGTCAGGCTGACAGGCCTGTAATTTCCAGCTTCCTCACTGCTACCACTTTTGTGAAGTAGGACTACATCTGCTCTCCTCCAGTCCTCCGGGACCACTCCCATCTCCAGTGAGTGATTGAACATGACTGTCAGAGGTGCAGCCAGCACCTCTCTGAGCGCCTTCAATATGGATGTAGCCTGTCTGGCCCCATTGTCTTGTCCACTTTCAGAGTTGTGAGTTCCTTCAGGACTCTTTCCTCTGTAAATGGACTAGTGTCCACCTCCCTTCCTTCGATACTACTGTCACATAACTGTGGTCCCTCACCTTCCCCTTTGTCCATAAACCCTGAACTAAAATATTTGTTCAGGTTGCCTACTTTTTCCTGCCCCCCCCTCCACACGATCCTCCCCTTCCCTCCTTAGCCTTACAATCCCTCTCCTGATTTTTCTCCTTTCGCTTACATACTGTATCTGAAAAATGTCTTATCCCCTTTCTTTACTGCCTGTGCTATTTTCTCCTCTGTTTGTGCCTTTGCACTCCTGACTACTTTCCCTGCCTCCCTCTGCATCTCATGATACACCTCCCTGTTCTCCTCCGTGTCTCCTTATACTTCCTGAATGTTAACTTTTTTTCCCCTACTTTCCCAGGCACCTCTTCTGAGAACCATAGCAGTCTCTTTTTCCTCTCACTTTTGCTTACTTGCCTGAAACAGAGCTTTGTTCCCTTCCCTATGTCCCTTTTTGGTGTTGCCCAATTTTCCTGCACTCCACCCATGTCTTCCTTCCCTTCCAGGGCATCCCTGAGGCATTCCCCCATCTTTGTAAAGTCAGCCCTCCTGAAGTCCAAGACCCTCTCCTTAGTGTGGTTCAATTCTGGCTCAGTAGTTACATTGAACCACACTTTACGGTGACCACTGGACCCCTGGATGTCACCCACTTTGATGCCTTCAGTGCTGTCCCTGTTAGTGACTACCAGGTCCAACACTGCTCTCTCATGAGTGGGCTCCCTTACTAGTTGCCTAAGGAGTGCCCCATGCAGGGATTCCAGGATGTCCCTACTCCTGGCTGAATCTGCAACTGGGATGCTCCAATCCACATCCGGCAGATTGAAGTCCCCCACCAGCAGCATCTACCCCCAATCACCATCTTTTGCATCTTTTGAATGGCTTCCACCAGTACCTTATCCATCCCACGCCCCAACTCTGGAGGTCTGTAGATTGTGCCAGTGCGGATAGCAGTTCTGTTTCCTGACTCTTGGGTAACCCACAGTGCCTCTGCCGCTCCCTATATCCCCTGTGTCTCTGTAGCTTTAATGCCATCCCTTACATAAAGCCACTGCTCCCCCTTTCTTACCCTCCCTGGCCTTTCTGAACAGAGTATAGCCTGGTATGGCTATATTCCAGTCATGATTCTCATTGCACCATGACTCAGTAATGGTGACAATGTCCAGGTCAGCCTCTGCCATAATGGCCACAAGATCCAGGATTTTATTTCCCAGACTTCAAGCATTTGTGCATGTGGCCTTCAAAATTCTTCTATCACATGTCTTGTCTGTCTCCCTTTTGCCTACTCTCATTTTCCCTTCTGCCTTCATTCCCACCCCTCCTCAGTTCTACCATTCTGCTTGTCCTTCTATTAGGAACCCTTGGGGATTTCCCTCCCTTAGGGTTTTCCCTATTCCCTACTTCAGCTTGTGGGGGTGGACAGTTCATGTCTCCCTGATTCCTTCCACCAACCCCCTTGGCTAGTTTAAATGGTTGCCAATGTGGCATTGAAACCATCCACTGAGGACTGTGGCTCCACTCCCGGATGGATGCAGGCCATCTCCCCTGTATAGGCCTTTATCCCTCCAGGTGGGACCCCAGTTCCCAATGTAGCCAAAAACCTCCTCTCTGCATCAGTCCTTCAACCATTGGTTGAAGCTCTTGGTACGGAGTACCCTATCCTCCCCTCTGTCATAGACTGGCGACACCTCAGAAAATGCCACTGAGTGTGCTTCCTGCCTAGGACCCTTCCCCAATTCCCTGAACTTAATAATGTTTAAGCATGACCCCTATACCAGATGCTTTGCTTATAAACACAAACAAAGGTTTGTATGTGTTTTAATTGTTTCGTTCTCTTCACTCCTTCTTCTGATTTCCTTTCACAATCCTGATCCCAATCCTATTATTTATTTGTTACAGTTACCTTTTTCTCCCTCCTGTGCTGGCTCCCTCCCACCCAGTACCTTTCCCAGAGTATTTGTAACATATCACCCTCCTTCTGTTGGATCCTTTTCTTACAGGGACCCAAACAAATTATAGCATTTCAGGTCTCCACCACTGCAGCAGCTCAGAGGAGCAACATGGATCAGCTCTCAACACCACCTGGGCCATTCTGTGTCTTTCTACAAATATCCGTGGGTAATGGATTGGCAACTATGAGCCATTCACAGTAGTGCAGATAGCTATTGTAAACAGGTTTCTCTGAAAACTGTTGTAAAATGTTGATCACATGACAGCTTAGTCATGTTTATAAAAAAAATGTTTTAAATATAAACCCCTTCCACACGCACATTTAAAGGACTCCATGAAGTAGTGTGATGGGTAGGTAACTGGCTGGGTGGCAGGACACAGAGGGTGGTGGTAAATGGCTGTCACTCCACAGAGGGAAGAGTGACCAGTGGGGTACCACAGGGATCAGTGCTGGGACCGGTCCTATTCAACATCTTCATCGGTGACATTGCGGAGGACCTAGAAGGCAGAATTTCCCTGTTCGCTGATGACACAAAGCTCTGTAACAGAGTGGACACACCAGAGGGTGTAGACAGAATGAGAAGGACCTGCAGAAACTTGAAGAATGGTCGGGTTTGGCAGTTGAAATTCAATGCAAGGAAGTGCAAGATAATGCATATGGGGCACAAAAACCCTGGCACAATATATCAGTTGGGGGGTGAGGATATAGCATGCACCAAGCAGGAAAGGGATCTTGGGGTTATCATCTCTGATGACCTCAAGGTAGGGGAAACAGTGTGACAAGGCAGCAGGTAAAGCAGATAGGATGCTGGGATGTATAGGCAGGGGCATCACCAGCAGGAAAAGGGAGGTCATAATTCCGCTATACAAGACACTAGTGAGGCCCCACCTGGAGTACAGTGTACAGTTCTGGAGACCTTACTTACATAAGGACATAGACAGGGTAGAGAAGGTTCAGAGGAGGGCAACAAAGATGGTACATGGATTGCATCGCAAGTCCTATGAAGACAGGTTGAAGGAATTGAATATGTAATCCCTGGAGGAGAGGAGGGAGAGAGGGGATATGATAGAGACATACAAGTATCTTACAGGGATGAACAGGGTGCAGGAATACACTATTTTTAAGCGAAAAAGATGTTCCAGGACTAGAGGGCATGGGATGAAGTTGGAGGGAGGATGATTCAGAGGAAACATGAGGAAGAATTTCTTCACAGAACGGGTGGTGAACAAGTGGAACACCCTGCCAGAGGAAGTGGTGGGGGCTGAAACAATCACAGGATTTAAGAATGCATGGGATAGACATAAACATAGAAACATAGATTTTGACAGCAGATAGGGACCGCTTGGTCCACCCAGTCTGCCCATTTCCCTACCTAATGGATAAGCTGCAGATCCTAGTTAACCAGCAGCCTACTTCTTCCTACCCCAACCCCCTAGAATTGCCTTATGACTGTCCCATGCATGCTTGAATTCCATCACTGTTTTTGACCCCACAACCCCCTCCGGAAGGCCGGTCCATGCATCCACAACCCTCTCTGTGAAAAAATACTTCCTTAAATTACCTCTGAGCCGCTCCCTTCTATCTTCAAATTGTGCCTCCTTGTTCTTGCACACTCTTTTTTGAAAGATGCTACCCTCTTGGACTTTGTTGATTCCCTTGAGGTACTTGAAAGTTTCTATCATGTCCCCCCTCTCCCTCCTTTCCTTGAGGCTATACATATTCAGCTCCTTAAGTTTCTCTTCATATGTCTTCCGGTGCAGACCCTGCACCATTTTAGTTGCCCTCCTCCGGACAGCCTCCATCCTGTCTATGTCTTTGTGGAGATTGGGTCTCCAGAACTGCACGCAGTACTCCAGATGGGGTCTCACCAACTGTCTGTACAGAGGGATAATAACTTCCTGTTTTCTACTGGTGATGCCTCTCCCTATGCATCCCAGCATCCCCCAGCCCTCCTTGCTGCCCTCTCACATTGCTTGCCCACCTTTAGGTCATCTGATATGACTACCCCCAGGTCCCTTTCCATTTTGTTGTTGTTAGTATCTCACCCCCTTTGTGTACTCTTCCCTGGGTTTTGTTTCCCAGGTGCATTACCTGCACTTCTTAGCATTGAATCTAAGCTGCCATACATTTGACTATTCCTCTAACCTTGCCAAGTCCCTTCTCATCCTTTCCACCCCACCTTGTGCATCAACTCTGTTGCAGATCTTTGTGTCATCTGCAAAGAGACATCTTTTCCTTCCAGTCCCTCTGCAGTAGCAAACATAAAGACATTGAAGAGCACAGTCTAATACTGAACCCTCCGGTAACCACTAGTAACCCCCTTTCTTCAGAGTGGACTCCATTTACTATTACTCTCTGTGTTCTATTCTCCAGCCAATTCTTTACCCAGGCTGTCATCTTGGGACCCACTCCCAGGCTGGCTAACTTGTATATTAATCTTTTGTGTCGGACTGTGTCAAATGCCTTGCTAAAGTCTATGTAGGCCATGTCCACAGCCCCTCCCTGATCCAGAATAAAGGAATTCTGGAGGTCAGGGTTAAGGGGCAACAGACTTCTAGGAAAACATAAAGTGAACTTACAAGCTGAAATGGGCAGACTGGGTGAGCCGTAGGCCCTTATCTGCTGACACTGTCTATGTATCTATGTATCTAATTAGGGGCAGAGAGTGAGTGGTTCTTTAGGCCTTTGGGTGAATGGCACCTGGGTATGAATTTGTGCATATGGGGTTTGGATATGGTGTGGTCTCTTCACCTATTGGAAACATTCTAGTACTATTTTGCCAGAGTGCTCCCCACAGGAAAATATGTGGCTTTCACCCTCAATGACAGGGAAACTGATTCCATACTGTATGCTTTTATACCCTCGGATAACCAAGGATAATAACACAGCATGGTAATAACACTGTACTTGATAACCAGGGACTCAGTAAATACAATTCAAAACAGGACAGATATATTTGTGGGTAATGGAGCTCACAAATAATGTACTAGAAGGGAAAAGGTAGTGTAAGGCAAGTACAATCTGCAATTTAACAGGTATAGACCCACACCCCAGACATAATGCTTTATCCCCACAAGTCCCCACTTTATCCCCACTGGCCTCTCCTGTTCAACGCCTACGTCTCTGACATAAGGAAGGGTATCAGGTGTGAGATGAGTCTCTTTGCGGATGACTCAAAACTGGGGGTGGTGGCAGATGGGGAGGAGGGGAGGGTGGCCCTACAGGGGGACCTGAAGGCTCTGGAAAGGTGATCTAGAAAGCGGAAGCTGAGGTTCAATGCAGGGAAATGCAAGATACTGCATCTGGGAGCCAGAAACCCGGGCCAAGTGTACACCCGGGGGGGGGGAATGCTACAAGTCTCGATGGCAGAGAGGGACCTGGGGGTGGTGGTGGATGTCAAGATGAACAACTCAGAGACTTGTAGGAGGGCAGCAGCAAAGGCTAACAGGATGCTTGGATGCATCGCTAGGGGACTCACCTCCAGAAGGAGGGAAGTGATATTCCCACTGTATAACTGCTTAGTGAGGCTGCACCTCGAGTACTGCCTGCAGTTTTGGAGGCCACATTTAAAGAGGGACATTGAACTCCTGCAGAGGATCCAGAGGAGGGCAACCAAAATGATTTGGTACTTGTGGGATAGGACCTATGGGGAGAGGCTCAAAGAGCTAAATATGTACACATTGGAAGAGAGAAGGGACCGGGTGGACATGATAGAGGTCTTCAGGTACATGAAGGGGATAAATAGGGGAGGAGCAGTCAGGGTGCTCCGACGGAAGGGGGGGCAACTAGAGGGCATGAGTGGAAGCTGGAGGGGGGGGAGATTTAGGGGAGAAAGGAGGAGGTGCTACTTCACTGAGAGGGTGGTAGAGCCATGGAATGTGCTGCCCAGGGGGCTGGTGGAGGCAGAAGTGGTGGAGGGGTTCAAGAGGGGGTGGGACAGGTACAGGAGAAGGGTTCTGGAAGCAAAAACCAGTGCAGCGAGAATATCCAGGACTGGGAAGGGAGAAGCCGAGGGGGGAGGGGCAGCAAGGTCAGCTCCCTGGGTGGGGGCTGAACAAACGAGCAGACACGAAAGACCTTTAGGCCTGTTCTGTTGACATTTTAGTATGTTAGTAAGTCCCACAACCCTTTCCTCACTGGTGCAGCAATAACCAAAGACCAGATGGTTAGTTGTTGCAGGTTTGAAAAAACCAAAAAAAATGCATAATTGCTTCATGAAAAACAATGAAGTGGTTATCCCAGATAAAAGTCTCTCATGGCAAGCGGATTTCATTGTGTTACCAGCAGGCTGCTGCAGCACAGACTGTCTGAGAGATAATGCAGTATATTTCTATGGGCATAGCTACAGATGTGCAGTCCAGGCCTAACTATCTAAGTCTCTCTGGCTCTCTATTAACATTGTAGAGCAATGTCCCAGTCTTTGCTCACAGTTACCAAGCAGCAGCTGCATGACAAGAAGCTAGGCGAGCATCCTGCATGTTGGTGTCTGTCTAGTCTAAAGAGGTGTCAGACCAAAAACTTTCTTTCATAGTGAAAGGTGCAGGCCGTGATGAATTTTATAGAGCTACAGGTCAGTCCTCTTCATTACGCAAGGCAGGCTTTTCTTTACCTATTCAGAAGCAGGCAGTCATACAAAGGATTCAGGGTGGCTAGGTCACCTGCAGTATGTGGAAAAATCTTCACAGCAGGAATTCTGGGAAAAATCAAATCAGCCTCCTCCACAAAAATGCAGCAATGCAGAGCAACCTTTGATAACTGAGGTCCTTATCAGGTGCTTTAGGTTATAAATGTGTATCTTGGTTCCTGGTTAGGGGCCATGGTTGAAACCTAACCAAAAGGCTCAGCTGTAGCACAGCTATCTCTAAAAAAATGCAACAAATCAAACCTGTCCAGGCACTTCTGCAGTAGTCCCTATCTTAACCCCCAGTCTCTTTGGACAAAGCTGTCACTAATGGGAACACTCTCATTATTCCATTTTCATGCTCAGTCATCTTATGCAGGAAGTGTGCATGCGTATTTTTTATTTTAGTCTTTGGTAACCAGGTAAGGCCCACTAGGCACAAGTGCCTGTTTTCAGGGACAACCCAGGAACACTGGGGTGGTTAAGTGACTTGCTCAGAGTCACACAGTATGCAAGTGGAGGTTGCGGGAATCAAACTTAGGTCTGCTGGATGTACCAAGCTTATTCACAGCTCATTACTCTAACCTCTAGGCTATACAACCAGCCCAGCTTTGCCTATGCTGTCCCCAGCTCCTCATTTGCTCACAGCATCCTAGTAGCCTCTGACTCTATCCCCTCTGACTCTATCCTGTAAGTCCATGGGGCTATCAGACAACAAAAATGGCAGCTCTCATGCCTACCAAACAGTTCTGTAGTTCCATGAAACCCTTCTTTGCAGTGGCTCCTAGGCACTGTGTGTGCCATAGCAACTAGATATGCTTATATGGTGCCAAACAACAACTATGCAGCAGCCATTCTCTCAACCCAACATCCTGTCTTTTTGTCAGTATTAGACAAGCTTCTAAAAGCATGTCCTAGCACTCTGCTGCCTTGCACCAATTGAGGTGTTACACTACAACTGTGCATCCTAGTCCCCCAGCTACTGTCTATAAGGGTATAAGTGCAAATGTCCAGTACATCTTTTGCATAAGGATTGATCTTTATATGCAATAATCCTCTTCCCCATACTCAAAAGAAGAAAAGCAAGCCCTACTTTTTGGGAAGGGGTTACATAAAGAAAGGAAGCCATAGCCAGCCTGGTGGCACTGAGAATTGAGGCCCTGGATGTCTTACCTCATGCCACAGTGGCAACCTGGGTTTGGGAATAAGCCCGGATTGTCAGGGGTAGGCTGGGGGGGGGGGTGAGGAGTGGGATTGAGCTGCCACGAGGCGGCTCTCCTCTCCCAGGGAGGGATGTGTGCTTGCCCCCCCATAGTTCCACTCCCATCGGGTGGAGGTCTGATGAGAAGCATAGGTGGAGGGGACGGCAGGCCCTTGCCAGGGTTGGGGCGGAAGGGGCTGAGCCTGTACCCAGTGTGTGTGTGTGCACCTCCATGTACACACATGCATGTGTCTGCCAGGGTCCTGGGTGGGGAGAAAACCAGGGGAAAGAAAGCACAAACTACATATGGAAAAGGAAAAAACGGTAGCCATTGCTGAGAGATGATTCTGATTGGTCTTAGTACTTGGAAAAGACAAGTTCTGAGCTCTCTGCATAATGCTGACCACCTGGATAAAGCACTCTGCTGTAAAGATATTGCAGTTTTCTGTGTGACAAATAAAGAATAATGTATGGGAAGGAGTGTATTATGAGTTTTTATTTTGACATATTTGAGGTGTATGATGTCCATAATCCTTGAGAGCAAAGCTCCAGAAGTTTATGAAAACATCAGATTCCGAGGGTGTGTAAAAAGTAACCTCATTGTATGACCCTTACCATATTTTATCTTTTATAATTACTGGTCTGTGACAACATACTGTAGGCAAAAAATGCTGGATATTTTGACTTTCACTGAATGAGATGACTTGTACTGTGAGGAGTAGTTTGAGGTGGGCAATAAGAAACTCAGGAAATGAAAGCTATTAAAGTAAGTCTTATAAATTGTAAAACACTTACTCGTTCGATAATTATGCCAATATACTGACTTGAATTTACAAAACAATATTAAGTGCAAAAAAAGTAATTATACATGAGTGATAATGTACTTATTTATATTATCACTTGTATTAGCATGCATGTAGTATCACTTGTGTCATAAGACACAAGTTTTAGTAGACATTATGTGCATTATTACAGGATTTAAAAGTGTTCAAAGCTGGTGTATGAAATATAGTGACCATTAATTATATTGGAGTAACTGCCATTTGATTTCGGTGTGTTCATGCAAGCAATCAGTGGCAGAAATGGTGATAAGAGCACGTCATCATGGTGGTAGCACTGTATGCAACAACTTTAGCATTCAATGCAAAGAAGTGCAAAATAATGCACCTGGGAAACAAGAACCCAGGGGAAGAATACACATTGGGGGGGGGGGTAGTAACAACAACAAAAAAGGAAAGGGACCTGGGGGTAATCATATCAGATGACCTTAAGGTTAGCAAGCAATGTGAGAAGGCAGTAGGGATGGCTGAGGGTGTACTGGGATGCATAGGGAGAGGCATCAGCAGCAGAAAATAGGAAGTTGTTGTCCCTCTGTACAGACAGTTGGTGAGACCCCATCTGGAGTACTGCGTCCAGTTCTGGAGACCCCATCTCCGCAAGGACATAGACAGAACAGAGGCAGTCCAGAGGAGGGCAACTAAAATGGTGCAGGGTCTGCAAGAGAAGCCGTATGAGGAGAGACTAAAGGAGCTTAATATGTATACCCTTGAGGAAAGAAGGGAGAGGGAGGACATGATAGAAACTTTTAAGTACCTCAGTGGAATCAACAAAGTCCAAGAGGGTAGCATCTTTCAGAAAAAGAGACGGGCAAGAACAAGGGGACACAATTTAAACATAGAAGGGAGCGGTTCAGGGGCAATGTGAGGAAGTATTATTTCACAGAGAGGGTAGTGGATGCATGGAACAGCCTTCCAGACTAAACACTATCCTTTTGTTTGAAACCTGGCTTTATTGCAAATGCCCTTCATAGCTAACCCTTGCTCTGGGGTTTTGCACTCTGGTTCTTGATCTTTTAGATTTCTTTCCTACAGTGCTCACCATGACCCAAACCCATAAAAACATTGTAGGGCAGGTTCCTTCTCTCCCCCCCCCACCGAGATATAGATGAGGCAGACTAATGAGTCCTGAGAAGGATGAAACATGTGCCTGTGTCTTCTGCTTTCGGCCTGTGCAGATGGGTTGAGAGGCCATTTGGCATCATACACTCTTGATATAAGCAGAACCAGTCTAAATTATTTCATTGTGCATATACTTAGCATGATGTTTTGCATTATTTTGGTATATGTGGTTTTGTATTTCACTATCCACGCTGCCAAATCTGTTTTCTAATGAATTTAGAAAAATCTAAATTAGAACTTACCCAGGTCCTAATATCTACTCTGTAGTGGCACAGCTAAATTCTTTGCAGGGCAAGACTTTTTATGCCTCTGCAGAAAGCACACACTGTTATTGATTATACAACTTAATTGCAGTTCTTATGGAATTGGTAAGGTGTTCCTCAGGCTATTGGGCCTCAAGTTCTCAACTGGTCCAATGGGCCAGATTACAGATAAGGAAGACGTAGTGGTATCTCAAGAAGCACTGATGCCAGACACTTACACCTCTAACACAGAAGGTACAGTTAATCAGTCTTTAGTGGATGCAGTTACATGGTGTTAGAAGATGCAGAACCTAAGAGAGGGTGCCCCCTTCTTCAACTTGAGTTCTCAATTGTGCTCATAACAGATGTGCCCCCATTAGATTGGAGAGGTCACCTGGTCAAGAGATCTGAGAATCCAGCATTGTCTCCAGTAAAAAGAAATAAGCAAATTAAGCTACTGCTCACAACGCTGGTGACCTGGGTTCGAAAATAAACCTGGGTTGTTGGGGGCAGTCTTTGGGGGGGGAATCAAGCATCCCAGGGGACACTAGATGCACCCTACATTCATGAAATGCAAACTCACCAAGAACCTTCTATCATTCTCACTCTTGATGCTGAGAAGGCATTTGATAGGGTCTCCTGGACCTTTTAATATGCCATCCTGGGGAAAATGGGCTTTCCTGAACCATTGGTAGCTGTCATACAAGACCTATATGGTTCCCTCTGTGCATGTGTTAAGGTTTCAGGTCACCATTCCAAGGACATTCCTCTATACCGGGGCACCCAACAGGGTTGCCCAGTGTCACCCTTTTGTTTGCTACATATATGAAACCTTTAGCCCAGGCTATCCGGGAATCACCATACTTAACAGGGATATCTTTGGGGGGCAAGGAGCACAGGGTATCTCTTTATGCAGATGATGTTCTTCTCTACCTTGATGTTCTCAATAGTTCACACCCTGCTATGTTCCAGATACTGGAACAGTATTGTAAAGTCTAGGGTTATAAGCTTAATACCACCAAAACAGAAGCCCTCACTTTTCATTATCAGCACACACAAGAGTTCAAAACCCATTATCCATTTCTCTGGAATCTCGATAAACTAAAATATCTCGGTATATACTTGGCTCGCAACTCGTCAGCCACTATATGTTACAACTACACCCCCTTCTACCACTACATGGTGCAAGACCTTACCAGGTGGAATTTGTTGCCCTTTAATCTTACTGGGAGAGTGAAAGTGATCTGGATGGTGATCCTGCCAAGGCTCTCCATCTTTTTCAAAATCTCTGTCTCACTTTAACACTTGGTACATTCCAGCAATGAAACCAAATAATAACTAGATTCCTTTAGGGTGAACTTCACCTCTGGATTAAACTCTCCACACTGTTACTCGCTAAGGGGAAGGGAGGCCTTGCCCTCTCAAATCTTGAGCTCTGCTATTGGGCCTCCTACCTTCGCTTCATTGCACTTCATCTCCTAAGTACTCACCAAACACTGTGGCAGGGGATGGAGGCAATACTACTTCCATATCCAGATTTTGTTAAATCTGTGTACCAACTAGATATACAGCCTGCTCTTCAGTACCAACTATTGGCTTGGTTTGCCATACGTAGAGTGCTGCATTTAGTTCCTTTCCCTAGTTTACTCTATCTGATAGCCTTATTAGAATCCTTCCAGCTGGCTCTGACTGACCATGCCTTCCAAAAGTGGGAACATTTCTCACTCCAGTACGTCTACCAACTGATGACTGGGGCTATCTTCTGATCCTTCAATGATGTTCAACAGGAGTTTGTCCTCTGGCAGTGTGATTTCTATAGATACCTACAACTCTGAAATTATTTTAACAACCTTTCTATAGGGGTTTGCCAACCTGTAGCTCACCCTATTATACTTACCTCCCTTATTTCTGTCATATGGACTGGCGATATTGGACATTTGAGTTCCCTCTTTTATAAATCACTGATAGACACTACTGATCACTGGTCAACAGAATGTGTTACAGAGATGATATGAGGAACTAGGCTGGCAAATTACCCTAGAACAATGGCACAAGTCCTGTCAAATCATCTCTAAAATTACTAGTTCTCACCAATTCCAACTATAATATCATTGCTGTGACTGAATCCTGGCTCACTCCCAAGATCTCAGATAATGAAGTCAGCCTTGATTCCTGCACCATTATTTGGCAGGACAGGACTCACAAAAAACCTGGGGGGTGCTTGCTATTCGTTAAATCTCACCTTAAAGCCTCTAGGCTCTCTATCTCCCCCGAATCAACTGGTGTGGAATGCATGGCTATAAATTTTGCTCTAAGAGCTAAGGGAGAAAACAAACCTTGTGGTAGCATGCATTCCTCCTAAAAGTGTCCCCCAAGGGTTTGACCACCTCCTTGACATTGTCACTGGCCTAAATCCCCATCAGAAAAGGATTATACTCAGTGATTTCAACTTCAACTGGCTCGCAAGCAGCAGTAAAGGCTACCCTGATAAAATCGCTAACCTGTACCTAACTCAAGTATTATCATCTCCTACTAGGGTCAATTACAAAACTGAGACCGCCTCATTCATAGAATGGGTCATAGTCAGCCACCCATACAGGATCCTCTCTGCAGATGTCCTGAGTGACCACTCCTCTGTTGTGTGCCACTGGTTGGCAAAAACTCTCTCCCGTTGTTCCCTCCCACTCCAGGGTACAAGTATTTTGCTCCCCTAGGATCCCACAGCTGAGATCCTTGCTCCAGCACACCAACTGGTCCTTCCTGCAGATGACTCAGGATGTTGATGCTGCACTGGACTACTTCAGTATGCACTCCAACAGAATCTGTGACCAAGTTGCCCCATAAGACTCTCACTAAAAAAGGTAACCCCCAAACTTGGTTTACCCCTGACCTCATGACTCTAATAAGAGAATGTAATAGAGTCTGGTCACAGTACCGTGAACTCGGACAGCACTCTCGCCTTCAAAAATACAAAGAACTCCAAAATAAGGTAAAAAAACATGCTAGAATGGCCAAGACCAATTACCACAAAAACAGGCAGTATGCATCCATCCATTCACCCAAATCTCTCTAGAAAGGCATTAATGAAATCCTAGGTAACTCACACAAACTGCTCTCTCACTCTATCCTCACTACTGAGTCTCTAACAGAAGGTGACACAAATGTAGCAAATACCTTCAACAGCATGTTTAGTGACCTCTCTGCCTACACTACCACACCCCTAGTCTCCCCAAGGAATCCCACCCCATCTCTGTGGAGAAACCTCATCCTGAGTTCCACCTTAAGAGACTAATCTGGGCTGACTTACAAATATCCACCCATACAAAGATATCTACATGGTTAACGGCCAGATAAGATTGACATGAAACTCCTCAAACTTGCCATAAAATAGTTTTTGTGCCCCCTACAGATCATCTTCAACTTGTCTCTCACAACTGGGCTTGTGCCGAAATCCAGGAAAATAACCCATGTTACCCTGGTACATAAGGGTAGGGCCCAAGACCTTCCTTCAAACTATCGCCCCCTCTCCATCTTATCTCCCCTAAGACTCATGAAAAAATTGTTAATGATCAACTTATCCACTACCTGAGCCAACATGACCTTCTCACAAGTGAACAGCATGGTTTGTGCAAGAACCACAGCACCATGACCTCCCTACTACAATACACTGACCACTTCATTGCACCCTGGACAAAGGATAACTTGCTGGCTCCATGTTCATTGACCTCACCAAGACATTTGACCTTGTCAATCCCACTCTGCTCTGCAACAGACTAACCAAGTTAGGTCTCTCAGTGGAAGCCACCAACTGGGTCAAAAACTATCTCACAGACAGAACCCAAGCAGTCAAATGTCGGACCATTCTCTCCGACTACAGGCCAATGTCGGTTGGGGTCCCCCAAGGATCCATCCTTGGCCCCCTTCTAATCAGCCTGTTTGTTAACAAACTCCCTAAATCCTGCAACTCCACAAAACTCCTGCTATATTTATTTTATTTTTTCATTTATTTGGAAATTACCTTTGAGTCAAGGACTCCTTTTCAAAGGTTCCACATCAGAGCAGATAAAACATGAAGAGAACAGTACAGAGTTGTACAGCAATAGGACACAAGCAACAATCATGATACAAGAAATACAGTAAAAGGTTAACATTTGGATACTAGTAGATTCAACGTATTAGTCTTGAGTAATGTTACACATATAATCTCCACTAAGTAGTTAATGCTGATGATGCACTCATCACTGCAATGCACACCAGCCCAGCCTATATTCAACAATGTCTCCAGACTGACTTCACCGCCATCTGTGGCTGGTTTGTTAACAATCTCCTAGTTCCGAATTAAAAAAACAAAAATAAATCCATGCTCTTCCATACCACGTGTAAAACCCCTATCGTCCCTGCCCTGGCTATTACCTCTGACTCAGGTGCTCCAGTAGAGCAAGCTGATACCTTCAAATACCCTAGGATAATCCTGGACTCGGGACTAACCTACTCGGCTCATGTGGACACATTAGTTAAGATGTCTAACTCCAGACTCTGCATGCTTTACATACACAAGTCTGCTTTCTTACCTTACATTAAGCAGCAGCTTGTCCAAAGTATGGAGGGGTTGTGGGATAACAGATGGACCAGACACCAGACTTCAGATTCAACACACAATCTCTGTGTGGTGTTTATTCAAAATACAAGAAATGAGCTTCTGCAATGCCATATTCCTTCTTCAGTACATCAGTTTGCAGCAACAGACTATGAATGTCCTTTCTCTGCACTTAGCCAACACCTACTGACACTGATCTCTGATCCAATCCACCACTTGAGCTGTAGCCATAACCCCTATGCAGACCCCATTTGCTTGGGAAGTGGGGGCTCAAAAAGAAGAAAAACAAAACAAACTATAAACAAAGAACCTCAATGCAGAATCACTGAAAGAAGGGTTACCCCAAAGGGCATTGGCAACAAATCAAGTTTCAAAGGAAGACAACATCATACATACTTCCATAATGTAATGCATCATGGGATATATACAAATTGCCATGACATTTCTGGCTTGTTAAGTTTACAACAATTTACATGCATTTTAAATAGCACAACTAGCTTAATTTCTATAATAGACACCTAGTACTTTTCACCATTATCAAAAATACCTAGTGCCATGGTATTTTCAACATTTACAGGTTTCGTGAACATAAAGTATATACATCAAGGCATTTTATAACATAGTGCTATTATATACTAAATCCAGCAACAATAAACACAACCTATTTTATATATACTTGGAGGTCACCACAATAACCTCCCTGTATGAGGACCTAAGAGGGAAAAGGAAAATCAAAGAAGACACTATAGCATAGTCAAGAGAGGGCGAAGGGGGTGCCCACAGGTGGCGAACCTTATGGACTAGAAATAGTAAAGGATAGATTAGGCTTAGAAATAGAAGAACTGTTGCAACAGATTTAAGAAAAGGTCTCTCCTCAAGAGTGGCAGGAGCTCCCAGTCACACGAAGCTATATCATTAGTCTCATTGATTATGGGCTGGTGATGTATGGTGCCAACTGTAGCAAAGTGCTTGACAGAGTTCAAGATTTAATGAATAGGGCTTAATGCTATGCGCTCCATCAAAAATGGGGCTCCTATAGATGCACCCTGTATACAAGCCTAGGGTGCCTCAACTTTGACTCCAGATTGCATTATGCAACACTTGTTACAGGCAAAAAAAGCCTTGCTTGGGCTACCGTCCCCTGGCATCCTCTCACTCCTGAACCCTATAGCCTCAATATACGCAACCAGAGGTGTACAACATAAGTTCATGGTACTACCATGCAGACAATCCTCCCTGGTACAAGCACGCTTTTCATTCAGCTTCCCTAAACTATGGAACTCACTTACCACACCACTCAAAATTACAAACTCTCTCCCCAACTTTAAGCCCCAGATCCTAGCCTCTCTCACCTCCCAGGGCCCTTGTGGCTGCTATCGCACTCCTGCCCACTGAGTCATTTTGCCCATCATGCACTCTTTGCCACTCTTACTCTCGAGCCATAGGCTACTGGTGCCATCCATCCATAGCCTGTGTGTCTATGTTATACTTCTGCTGCTCCTTACCCACAACAAGAGATGTGGACCTTTATGTCAATATGCTGATTAGTGAATCATACAGTTGTGTAATATGTTCAGATGCTTCCTCTGAGATTTACAGTGTACCACTGCCTTAGCCCTACTGTAAATATGCATAAAACCAGTAGTTACTATACCCTACCTGAAGCTGTAGCCTGTTCACCACTGTTGCTGTCAGCAGAGTTATGCGTGCTTCCACATGGCCTACATGATCCTCACTCATGATACCTTTTAGGTATCCTCCTTGCAGCAGCAAAGAAGGTGATTACCAGGGCCTGGATTATGCCCCAGGTTCCATCCTTGGCAAATTGGAGAACCATAGTTGAGCAGATCTATAGGATCAAGAGGATTACACTCCCTTCAAATGATGGGGTGGACCTGTGTTCCTCGAGATAGAATGGATGGATCCTGCATGTTATGACTAAAGATCCAGACTTTTCCCTTAGAAGGAACTTGGCACTGAGACCTAACTCTTCTCCCTTTTCTGGCAGAGAAGCCCAAAGACAATACCAACACGCTCTTCTACATGATAGTAGTATTCTAATATAATGGCTGATCATGGGTTCCTTTTTTATCACAGCTCTCCTTGCCTCTCCACCTCCCTTGGGGGCCCAAGAACCAGTCCCTGAGGTCCCCTGCACAACACCCATGATGCGTTTTAGAATATGCCTGGTCCATGGCAGGTTTAGGCAGACCATTTCAATACTCCTTTCCTCCCCTCTGTGCTGTCCTTAATGGGTGGAGGTTGAGGTTGACATTACTGCCCATGGGCCAGGATAATTTCAATATATTTTAATATATTATGATCGTTTGCTGTATTGTATGTACTGCTCATTTAATTCTTTATGGATTATGCAGACTTTGAAACTATATATTTGCAATCAAAGCATTCCAGGGGATTTTCTCCTCTGGGGGGGGCATGTACTGCTGTGCTACTGCCACCTGCAGACCTACAGGTAGTAGTGCGTACACAGGACACAGGGAGGCATATGCCGTGCTGTGATTTGCATGAGTGTGCCAACATGCACTCACGTCAGAGACTATGTCCTGATGCTGGCATCCCTACAAGGCATACAAAGCACAAGAAATGAAGGGGAAACCAGGAACTACCCTGGCTGGCAGGATGATCAGTGACCCTCCACAGGCCCTGCACCAGTGACTCAGGTGCCTCTCAAAGAATCTGGATCCTTGGGAGGCAAATGGAGGAACTCCCTACCACCCTACCATGGAGTGGAACTGTGGGGGACTCGGGAGGTTAAGTCCAGGGAGAAGTCAGTTGATGGGGCTGGAGTTTCAGAGGGAAGGACTGCTAGTCAGGGGTGACTGGGGGATAAACAGTAAATAATAAAAAAAAAGACATAAGCAAATACATCTGCAAAAACTCAATGCAGTCTTTTATTCCATTAAGTAATGCTCTTTCCTTATAGAGGACCAAACAGTACCAGTTGGACAGATGGATCCACGACTGGTCATCAACAAAAATTTTGTCAAGCGACCAAACAGTGAAACCAGCAGATCGACCGTATTTTGCAGTTGGCTGCTGGTTTCAAAGAAAACTAAGTGTTTTCTTCAGGGGGATTCGCCCCCCCTGAACCTCCCACTAAGGATTATCAACTCTGAGTCGAAGCTGATTGGGGGGGTGCAGGACCCCCAACAGTCAGTGCCAGGTTACAGCACAGACAATACAGTGACATGGTGCTGTAATCGCTGTAGTGTGGTGTGCTGTCAATGTTGCGGTCGGGGTGGTATACCGGACAGACAATACAACCATAATGTATAACAGAAACAAACAGGGAAGGGACAGATCCTCAAAAGATTGAAAGGAATATGTGAAAATTTGAGATCTGGCATATAAATGAAATACTGGGATGTCTGTAGTATATCTTGGTGGAAAGGACAATGTACAGTGCTAGCGGATTCCTTAAGCAGGAGAAGTCATTTAACCAACAAATGGCCATAAACCAAACAATTCTGAACTCCATCGTTGAAGATATGGGGAGTCTCAGAAATGGATCTGTTTGCATCTTGGGGGTGCAGAAGCTTGCCTTTGTTCTGTTGCAGGCCTTCATCTCTGGGAAAAGTGCAAAAGGATGCACTCAACATGCCATGAAGGAACAAATTCCTCCGTGGTGTACCTGTTTTTTCTCTGATCTTGAATGTATTTTTAAAACTAAGAACAGAGAGCACAAGAATTATCCTGATTGTACCAAACTGGGCCAGGCAACCCTTGCACTCAGCGATTCTGATCATGTTTCAGAGATGGCCAGTAAACCTTCCTTTGTGGCAGCACCTTCAATCTATATCTCAGGAAAAAGTGTTTCACACAGATCTGAAATCACTACACCTGAGTGCACAGTTTCTGAAGAGTTAACATTTTCAGAAATGAAACTTTCTTACCAAGTGATGGTAGTGTTAAATGTAACTAGAAAACTAGCAAGAAGATGAGTATAATCCCCACCTGCCCATTTGGGCTTACCTTTAGGATCCACACAGCTCAACATCAAAGGCTTCAACCCCCATTAATAGAGCCAATTCAGTAGTGCTGCTGAATGAAGTGGGAATTCTCTAATTGTGGCACTGACCAAACTGAACACTTAAGCACACCAACACAGGACTTGTCTGGGTCTCAGAGTAATAGCAAAGACAGGAATGGTGTAAGAAAAGGCATTTTGGGGAAAGACTGTTTGTGGACTACAAATGCAGCAGCCATCTTAGTCATCTCTAACCCACCATGACATGGCAATGGGGTCAGAGGGTGACTGTTCAGCCAATCAGGTTTTCAAGATTGCTGAAGGAGCTACTGTATGAGGGACTCTGGACTTGACAAGGACTTCATTAATTCAGCACACTTGTATTAGCCAATTGACTGCCAAGTAATGGACCTCAAGCCTTGCTGCAAGTGCACATCTGGGCTGTTCTAGAACTGTTGCAGTCTGCACAGAGCTGTTTAGAGATGCCAGTTGCAGAGCTGAGTGTGAGATACTGTAGACAGACAATGCGTCTGCCAGAGCAAGCAGTTTTCCTGCATTGCAGAAAACGAAGTAATTGTGTTCTTGTACAGTACAGCCTGAGAGATTAACAGTGAAAGTTTGGAAAGGTGTTAAAACAGGAAACTGCCATGCAAATACTTTTATGGTTCACAGAGACTTTTGCTGCATTGCAGCACCCCTGTAATAGAGAGCTGATCTGTGTCTGAAAAGCCAACTAACCAGCTTCACAACTAGGGCCCAGTTGTTTGGTGGTGTGCTGGTTGACATGTGTGGGGCATTGCAGACTGAAGCTGCACCTGCAAACTTGAGAGGATTTCTGCTACAGATCAAGGGAGACCGGTTGAACCTGCTAAACACAACTTTTGTACATCACTTCCAGAGGTTTGAGACAGAGAATTAGGAGAACCAATCAGAGCAGGATCTCTCAGCTGCACCACAACATCCTGTGCTCCAAGGGATATCCCACTGGTTTGGGGTAAATTGTGAGTAAATTCAGGGTCTGTCCCTGCAGCATCACCTTGGTTGGTGTTACTTGGGAAATCATTATATGGATTAGGCCACCAGGGCAGGAATACAAATATTCAGTTGGGTTGAGTGTTGGATTTTTGTTGCAAGAAAGTAAAGTATTGCTAGTTGTTGTAAGGTCACTCATACTGGACAACCAAATGCAATGTCAACAGACCTACAGACCTGGCTGTGTACCCAGTACAGAATCAGGCGACTCCCTTAGAACTAGACATTATTAATTACTGGTGCCAGTGGTGGGTAGGTAGTGCTCAACAGTACAGTTGGGCAAAAGTACTGTGCATGTACTGTAAGGTTTGGGGGTGGATATGTGTTTAGTTTGCCATGTCTAAGGAGTTAATATAAGTACAGCAAGAGCACTACACATTGTTAGGCTTGGCTTAGACAGGCACAGAAAGACCAGTCAGATAGATGCACAGCAATCTCATTTGCTAACCCCTTTCTTTCTCCCACAACCTAATCCTATACCCCAGTGAAACCCTTGTTATTTGTTGCAATTCTAGTTCAAGAGGTTGTGATTCATACAGAAATACAAACTGTGTTTTTGTGGGGATTGCTGTTGCACTGTATGGATTAAATGATGAAGTGCTCTTATGGGGAGGTGGGTAAGTACTGCATACCTGTATTCTTCCATACTTACACCAGGCCCATTTAAACTTTTATCTGAGTGGAAGCACTACTCCATTTTAATTTTAAATCTTAGATATAAACCTTCTAATCAGGAGTTCAGTAACCCAGACCCTGAACCATTCTGAGCCCACAAGACAGGGACAGTAACCATCTACCTCTATGGTAATCCAGTGGCAAAAACATATGAAGCCAATCTGAAAAGATTTCCTATTTTGTGTTATAATTCTAAAAGCCCTGATAATAGACTTTGATTTAGTATAACTGTAACCCCTTTCCAAAAGGAGGAGTTACTTTGCTCCCTCCAGGGCATGTTCGAGTGGATTGTTGCCTGCAAAAAACAACATTGTAAGCTGTACCCTGATGCACTGGACCTTTGCTCACAAAACCTGATGGACTGCAGCAGGGGGATCAGGTCACAGGGCAGAGAGTGCATACTTTAAAAAAAAAAGAAAACATTTTTTATTGAAAAGGCTTCAATAAAATTACATAGTCACACATCATACTGAGTCAATAACATAAACGATCATAGATCTGAGTAAACATTGCACAACAGTTTACATTCTTCATTATTTTGGATTAAGTTATATACAGGAATTCTCAGGTTTGTCAAATTTATCAAAATGTATATGGTTGTATGGCACTGTAAGACCAAAAAGGCCAAAATGAAGCAAGTAACCCAGTGTAAACTGCGATGCAATTCTGTATGTGCCATTCTAGCACTTGGTCTTATCCCGAGATCATCCAAGATTCAATGGCTTCCAGAAGGGTTTGCCAGTTTTTTGGGAACAAAGGCTCAGGATCATTAGCATTTAATTGGCATCTGTCCGGCTGCATGCACATTATTAAGTTATTAAGTCATTGAGCGATGCTTGGAGCCATGCTACTGGCCCAGTCTTGTGCAACAGTCTTTCTTGCATTAACTAGGGTGGCGCCCCAAAGTCTGTGCCTGGTTCTGGGCTTCGGTGTCATCTTGATCCTCAGCACAAATTCTAATGGAGTCCTTGGTAGTGAACATTTCAGAAGTTTCGGCATAATTGCATGAACGTCTATCCAGAAGGGGAGATGCAATATATGTCTTCTTTATTCGGGCAGTTTTCCCACACCACATACATTTATTTAAGATGCTATCTAGCTGTGGGAAAAGCATTCTGGTACCCTGATTGGCAGGTTTTGAAATAGGTATAGACACTTGGGCAGTATGGTCATTTTTATTGAATTAATTCATCCTATCAGGCTAATTGGTAACCCCTCCCATCTAGCAAAGCCATTCGTAATGTTGGTGAGCAAATTGAAGTAATTTTCTTTACATAACTTTGAGTAATTTTTAGGTATTATTATACCTAGGTATTTTAATGTGTTTACCAATTTTAATTTTAAGGGGGTATCTTTCAGGAAGCCCGAGTCATTGTTCCCCAACAGCATCAACTCACCTTTTGTCCAGTTGATCTTGTGGCCTGACAAGGCACCATAGTCTGACAGTATTTCGTGCAGTACTGGGATGCTTTTCTGTGGATCCTGAACATAGACGAGGAGGTCTTCCACAAATAAAGCTAACTTATGATGTTTACGGTATGCCATTTGAACAGCAACAATTTGAGATCAAATGACATTACAGCAACAATTCACTGTTGTCACTGTAATGTTGCTGCAGGACTCAGCACTGCTGTGTCAGGGTCTTGCACCCCCTCCCTGAATCGACTCCGACTCGGAGTTGATAATCTGTGTTACGCGGGGTTTGCAGGACGAAGCCCCTCAAATAAAAGTACCTTTCTTTGGATGGCTTTATGCCAACTACAATTGCAGTCGACATAAATTCGTTGCTGTAATGTCGGTCGACAACTTTGTTGTTGCACCAATGTCATGGATCCGATCTTTACCACCAGAGATGTACCCCTTTATTCTGGAATCCTGCCTGATTACTGCATCCAATGGTTCCAGGGACATCACACATAATAAGGGAGACAAGGGACAGCCCTGTCGAGTACCACGGTGAAGCTGGGAAGACTTGGTTCATACCATTTACCAACTCCTGGGCCGATGACATATTATATAATGCCGATATCAATTTAATTGTATTTTCACCCATACCTAATCTGTGAAGTGTTTCAAATAGATATCTCCATTCAACTATGTCAAATGTCTTTTTGGCATCAAGTGCTAATATACCAGACCTCCCTGCACAACTCAAGCTGACCATTTCCAGGCTATATTTAAAGTTCACCTGACATTAAACTTCCCCTGCTTCTCTCAACAAAGCCAGACAGGTCATGATGAATAATGGAAGGTAGTATTTGTTCCAGCCTACTAGTTATTATTCTTGCTACTATTTTGTAGTCAGCAGTTAATAAAGAGACAGGGCAGTATGTGGAGCACTGCAAGGGGTCTTTGCCTTGCTTTTGCCACACAGTAATGGTCGTTGCCCACATTAAAGGGGGTAACATCCCACTGTTTAAGCTTTCCTTTATCATATCTTGGAGGGGATCCTTCAACTCTATATTTAACATTTTTTAAAAGTCTATTACGTAACTGTCTGGCCCCGGGGCTTTCCCTCCTTTTAAGTGATTAATTGTCTTAAGGATATTCTCCCACTCAACAGCAGTTGCTAATTGAGCTCTATCCTGGCCACTTAAAGGAGTGCATTAGGGAAACCAATGGAGACACCTCAGATTTATACAGCTTCTCATAGTATTGACGGAAGCATTCTCCTGCTGCACTGTCCGCATGGTGAATATTACCTGCCCCATTACTAATCTGTGAAATATTTTTACTACCTTGTCTGTTGCAAAGCTGCCAGGGCAACCATTTTCCCCCATAATCACCTTTAAAATAGGCCCCAGCCTTGGTGAGCCAATACAGCTGTTTCTAGATTAGCAGTACTAATGGAGTTATATTGCCATTTTAGTTTCTGTAATGAATGGTAATTCTCAGAAGTAGAGCTATTTACATGTAAATTTTTCAGCTTCTTGTTTTTGTTCTTCCAAGATGGCTAAATGCTGATTCTCTATTTTCTTTTTATGGGCAGAGTATGAGATTATGCCTTCCCACAGTACTGCTTTTAATGCATACCAACACAGCATGGCTGATGTCGCACCCGGGGGATTATTGGTCAGAAAGTCAGCAATTTGTACCCTAATATAGTCCCTAAAATCTTGAAATTTGAGTAGGACAGGATCTAGTTTTCATGCTCTGTGACCACATGGAGAACCTGAGGCAGAAAGAACCATCTGAACATGTGAATGGTCTGATACCATTATATGGCCATGAGTTTCTGATGTCAGTGTCTGTAAGAGATCTTGAGAAACCAGAGCTAAATCTAGTCAAGCATAACTTTTCGCAGAATGTGAGTAAAAAGTATACTGCCTTCCACTGGGGTTTAAGTGTCTCTGCAAATCCACCAATCTACTATATGGTCCTTGATTAAGCTCTACAGTGCTTTTGCACTCCAAGTAGCCTGCCCC
The DNA here is from genome assembly GCA_016271365.2 of Neoceratodus forsteri. NCBI lineage: Eukaryota > Metazoa > Chordata > Ceratodontiformes > Ceratodontidae > Neoceratodus > Neoceratodus forsteri. The sequence continues at coordinate 600,293,810 of CM057456.1, read as the reverse complement.
TTGCCCTGGAGGATCTATTTTATTTATTTTTTTTATTTTATTAGCGAATCGGTTTACAACCTTTGAGCCAGGGGCTCATTTTCAAAGGTACCTCGTCACAAAGAGGACAATACAGTACAGACATTCATGTTACAGGATGTAGGATTACATGGATTTAACATACATGTTTGTAAAGAACATGATAGATACAGCAGCAACTACAGTATACAATAGCTCACTAATGGCTGCAGGATATGGGACATCAAATCAATCGGTGATTGGACCCGATATTACCGAGAGGCCAGAGTGGTTATTGTCAACATATAGACTGGAAATACAGCAGTATATTATGGTAAGAGCAGTCAGGAGCAGTGACAAAATTAACCAGGTTACAGCAGCACATTGTAAATTAACCAGGTTACAACAGCACATAGTAACACTGCTGGAGGTGAGGTCAACAGAGCAATTTAAGCCAGGTACAGTGACATATAGCAATACTGTGGTTTGAGCAGTCAGCAGAACAGTGGTAATTCTGCCAGGGGAGATATGTACCCACATGGGGAAAGGCTAGGCACCAGGGAATAATTATTGTACAGACCATCGTGGTATAAGTATAGAGTGGTCCAGTTTGGATGCTGCCCAGTGGGCATTGTCAGGGCACAGTGGGTAGCGCCTCAGATTATACAGGTGCAGCTTCGTGTGGTGAACAGTTCATTTCTGAGAGCAGTTTTGAAGTTGGAGATCGTAGGGGCATCTGTGACATGGGAGGAGCGAGTTGAACCAGGAAGGGGCTCTGGAGGAAGGACCTCTGACCATGGGAGGTCCTGGCTCTTGGTGTCTGGAAGGTAGTCTTGCGGGAAGTCCGTGTACAGACCAGGGTTTGGCTATGGGGAGGGAGGCTGTCAGCCCTTGGGGGGACAGTCCTAGGAGAGTTTTTTTGCTATTAGGCAAGTTTGGTAACGCAGTCGTTCATCTAGGTTCAGCAGTGTCGCCAGCCCGTAAAGCTGGCATGAATGTGTAAACCTAGGGGCCCCAGTGATCTGCATGCCTTGTTAAGTAACAGGTGGATTTTGTTGAGCGCAGTTGTGTCAGCAGCCCTGTATACCGGGAGTCCATAGTCTACCAGGGATAATATGGAAGATGTTACCGCAAGCCGGAGGGCAGCGGGGGGGAGAGCGCTTTTGTAGTGGTATAGGATACCTAGCCGCATATTGGCTGCTGAGGCAAGGGCATCAATGTGGGTATGGTAGTTGAGGGCTGAGTCAAAGGTGACCCCAAGGTACTTGAGCGAGTGTACTTGCTCTAGTGGTTTTTTGGAGCCAGGGAGGATGTGGAGTGGAAAATTGCTGGCTTTGTTTTGGGGGTGGGCAAAGAGCATTGTTTCATTTTTTGAGATTTATGATCAGTCTATGCTTTGAACCAGGTTTCGTCAGTATACGAGCTGCAGGGATTCCTGAAGGAGGTAGGGTTGCGGTGGGAGGCAAAGATGACAGCGTCGTCTGCATACAGCAGCATATTACCGGTGCATTCACTTGGCAGAGTGTTAAGATAGAGCGAGAAGAGTAGAGGTCCCAGGATGGAGCCCTGAAGAACCCCTGAACAGATGGGACATGATTCTGATAGTGTTTCATTAATTTTGACACATTGGGAGCGGGTCAATAGATAGCTGGTATACCAGGCGAGCGGCCCAGTAGCGAAGCCAGTCTGGTGGAGTGCCCCCAGTAAGAGGGGGTGGGAAACAGTGTTGAACACCTTGGAAAGGTCAATGAACACTGCCCCAGCTGGGGAGCCAGAGTCCAGGGATCTATCCAGTATACTGTCCAATACACAATTGAAATTTCCATTTAACACCCATGGACCTGTAGTGTTAGACATTTCTACTGACAGACGGTTGAAGAAACCAGAATTGTCCACATTGGGAGTATATACTGACCCAATTGCGATGGTCTGCCCAGTATTGAGCTGGATTTGCAAAAGAACAAATCTTCCCCCATTGTCACAGTTTACTCGTGTGACCACTCCTGGAAATCTTGGCCTTACCCAGATGGCTGCACCCCTGGCTTTAGAAGTAAAATAGGACCCAAACCATAAACCTCCCCAATTTTTAGCACATTTGTGACCCTTCCTTGTTTGTCATGTGAGTATTTCCTGCTGACATGCAGCATCTGAGTGTAAAGCCTTTATTCTGCACTGAACCTTTTTCCTTTTAATGTGTGATTTCAAGCCATTGATATTCCATGAACATATATTTAGTTTATCTATCAGATAGCTTAGTGAAGATTTTACCTTCTGGAATCCATTATTCCGTGACAATTATCTCATCAACATTACCTTTGCAAAGCCTTATTTTAAACACCATAACAAAGGACCAAACCCTTTGCCTCTGACAATATTGAAAAAATGAAACAACTAGGAAAACATTAACTGAACGTACCCCTCAAACAGTGTTCCCCCTACCCCGTTATATGTAACAAAGTCATAGAACATGCTCACCCACACACACATACACACACACACACTGTACACTACTAAAGTGAATTATCCCACTAATCTTTGGTATTTCATACCTGAGTGGCATCTTTCTTAAACAACCTCAAGCCAGAGCTGATAGGGCTGTGAAGAGCTACCAAATGACCAATGTTATTTTCTTGTTGGTGCCATATAGTGCTGTTTAGTCACAGTCATCATGCTGCTGTGTGTGTGTGTGTGTGTGTGTGTGTGTGTTCCCATAGGAATCAGATCGCTAACAAAGGCTGCAAACTGCACTGTCTGTAATCTGACACTGCAGTCTGAGGTTCAGAAGTTCAGTAAACTCCAGACAACTTATAATGAGTTAACCCCTAGGTTACTGAAAGAAATAGAATAAATCTATTAGACTGAGCTGGACAGATTATAGAAACAGCAGTTTAAAAAGGGTTTTTTGTTAATATCCTGAGAAGTTCTGAGGTACAATACAGTAGCATCCCCTCTCCTTTCAGATGCCTTTTACATATAGCAGCAAATAGCAAAAATCAGAGGGGAGTGCACTATTTTGCAGCTGTGGAGGAATACTGTGGAGAAAATGTCCAAAAAGGGAGTTCCAAGATCAGCCGTTTTAGAGTTACAATCCCAATAGTGCTGTAGGCTCTGCCCACAGCCCTAAAAAGAATTGAAATCTACTAATCATGTAAAAGCAGTAAAATGTGCTCAAAGTGTATATGTGTGTGTGTGTGTGTGTGTGTGTGTGTGTGTGTGTATATATATATATATTTATATATATATATTATGGTAGCATGGTAGTGCTACCATAGTTAGGGTTGAGTACCCCTTTTAAGGTAAAGGGTGAAACTTTGCACCTTAATAACTTTGCCACCATTCAATGGATTTGCCTGAAATTTGACATGTGTGGTGCATAATCATAGATCATGGGATCTGCCAACTTTTGTGCTGGTTGGATATACAGCTGCGGAGTTATTAAGTGACATTGTGCACTCAATTAAGTTTTTTTGCGCATTTTTTGCTCGTGCCTACAGGTTGCATGGTTTGCTCGACCAGTCCAGAAACTTCAGGGAAAGTGCCTTTTGAAGATTTCATGAAAAAATATTAAATGGTTCAAAAGTTATTCAAAACACAAATTCCAGGGGACTTCCGGTGACGTCATGCCCTGGTTAGCAGCTTGATTCAGAGGGCTCAGTCGCGATCTACCATATAAACCTCCTAATTCCTCCCAAATAAAGTCAAAAAGCAGTGAAAAGGTCAGCAGGAGGTTTAAGATGCGTAAAAAGAATGATCGAGTGAAGAACAGAGCTGCAGATCCTCCAGATGTCGAACGATTGCAAGAAGACGGATCGGAGAGCGAGGGTTCCCAGGCCTCATATGGATCCTCTCGAGACGCTGCAGAGGGTAGCCAAATCCCACTCATGATCCTGCAAAGACAGTTGTCCCTGATGTTAATGGAGCTTAGGGACTTTAGGAAAGAAATCAGGTCAACAACAACTGCCCTACGAACAGATTTGAACAAACTAGAGAAGCGGCAGGAAGAAGTAGAATCGCAGACTCATGAAACAGATAGCCGAGTTACGGAGACTGAAAGAGCCATAATTCAAATGCACAACATAATCAAAGCTCTCCAAAGTAGAGCGGAAGACGCAGAAAGCATAAATAGAAGAAATAATGTGCGGATCTCCGGAATCCCGGAGGGGGCTGAGGGAGTTGAAATGTGTGAGTTTCTCAAAAAAACCTTAAGAGAGCTGCTGCCACTCCCAAATACAGTAACGCTTGAACAGAAAGGGCCCACTGCACTTAGGCGCTTAGGCCTCCCCGAGCCTCGGCCCAGAACAGTGCTAGTACGCTTCCTGAGATTTCAAGATAAAGAATCAGTGTTACATACCGCATGGAAAGCTGGAGTGGTTATGTTTTCCGGAAGCAGGCTCTATTTTGAGAATGATTACTCCCTTTAGATTATGGCCAGACGTAAAGCCTTCATCCCCCTGATGAGAGCCCTTAAGTTGAAAGGTATCCGCTTTAGGACCCCATACCCAGCAAGGCTCACCGTACTTTTCGATGATGGACCGTTGACCATTGAAAACCCAACAACAGCTGCACAGGAGCTTAGAAAGCGAGGATTTGATGTCCAACCACAGCGATCTAACTCTGGAACCTCCATTGCTTCCAAACTGGCTCTGAAGGCGTGGAGCAGCAGACAATGGGAAGCCAGGTGGCGTCAGGGAGCCAAGGTGATCCAGAACATAGTAGCAGCCTTGAATAAGCAATCCACCTCGGGATCGAGCAGAATGGAGCAGCAAGGAACGGAGGGTTGAAAACCGCAAGTAGACTCACTAGCAGTGGAATTGTATTCGAGGGGAGATACACTGAGCTAAATGAAAGATTAGGTGTACTCTGAGCTTCTTTGATTAGGGGATTATAGGGAGGGAAAAGTGGCGGGAGAGGCCTTATTTGGCTGGTGATCAATCTGTAAATTTAAATAAAATTTCATAGCTGGGGGGGAAGGGGGAAGTGGAAGGGGGAGACTGAGGAGGGAGGGAGTGCTGGGATGCCCTGGCTAATTATGTGCCATATCAATCCCTGGATGGGGGGAGCTCACTGAGGGGGGACCTGCCCTTCAGAGCAACCCACACAATTGCAGTGTAGTTATGCGGCTGGATTGGGAAGGGGGTGCGGGGCATGCTGGGATGTCTCGGGACCGGATCGGAACGGTGGGGGTTTCCTGCCCCTAAACGGGGGAGTGGGCCTGGAGCGAGGTGTGCTTTGTCCTGGGAGACTGGGTGAGGAGTGATGGGCAGCTTTTTGGGGGTATGCAGGATGGGCCTGAGCTCTGCCACTCATTCCTTGCCTTTGATACGGACTGGGATCCCAGTTGTGTAGAGGGAGGGAGGGTTGTTAACTCAAGTACTCGGTGGGGGGAGCTGAGATGGGTGGCAGTTCTTTTTCCCCACATATCCTTGTGGTCTTTGATGTCGGGGAACGGAGGTTTGGATGGGGTTAGATGCAATGCACTCATTTGAGTTGCTTAGAATGAGATGTTCCCCAGTATGTGTCCGACCTGACTTGCCATGTCTCTCCCTCAGTGAGGCGGTGCTCAGTGGTATGGTTGGTTTGATTGCAATGAGGATTGGCTGGTTGTTGCCGTTGCAATGGGGGCGGGTCGATGGGGATCGGGGGTGGGGCCGGAATGGACAAGGTTTTGGTGGAACCGCTCCTCCCAGTCTTCTCCTCTTTCCCTTGCAACTCTCCCTTCCTATCCGAATTACAGTCTCACCGAGAGCTGCTGCCTCTTCTCGGTGTGATGTCTCAGCCCTCCTCGGGACAGTCTGGCTGCTGGTTGGGTTGCTGGCAGGGGCTGGAGGGGTGCTCTGGGGGTGTGCGGGGGACTGGGGTGGGGTGGGTGGAAGGGTGCGGTGGGAGTCTGGTGGCCGTTGCCCCTTCCCTGGTCCAGACCGCTGTGCTCTCTTGGACTTTCGCATACTATATGCAGAGCTATTCGACACTGTGGATGGGCAGGAGCCATTCAGGAGTTAAATGAGCGCCAGACCTCATGAATCTTACTGATTTCCTCCTGAATACTTGAGAGAGAGACGTGACATCAGAGTTAGCTCCACAAGCTGAGTGCGCAGTTGGGGCCTCTTAGACCGGCTTTGTCACGTGGGGGGAGCCCAAATGGCACCTCCGGGTGACACTGCTGGGTACTCGAGGATCCTAGTCTCAGCTACCATTTCAAATGAAACATATTTAGCTTAATATTAACATGACTGGCTAAAAAAAAAAAAAAAAAAGTACAAACTGTTTAAACAACAACACTCACTCTGTGATTATTAAGAGGATAGGAAGTAGAGAAATCTGTTTGATGGCTCTTAAAATATTAGGTGTTTGAACAGTTGGGATTCTGGTGGGGAAGAGAGGAAATGGGGAGTTGGAGGGACGGACATCGTTGGAAGGGGCTCCAGGGCCATTCGCCCCACTGTGACGGTAACGACAGAAAAGTAAGAACACAGGAAGCTTTAGCTACATAAAGGGGTAGCTCTGGCGAATGTTAAGGTAATAGACTTGGGGGGAACAGGGGAGGGATTCATGGCCCCAAACCGGATTGGGCTAAGGGGAATGGAGAGTGGAGGGAGGCTGAGTGCCAATGAACTTTCAATTGGTGTTATAGAAGGCAGCTCTCAGAAACCCTGCACGCATAGTGGTGACAGAGGAAATATGGAGGGGGGGGACCTGGAAGTATCTCGGTGGGGGCTGTCAAAGGGGGCTGGGCGAGGTGCAGGGAGTCCCTAGCATGAAATGTAAGGGCTACCATCGTTTGGGTAGACTGGAGGTCCTCCCGCTGGAGGACGGGGCTTGGGAGAGTGTGGACAGGAGGTCTGGAGACACCATGCTGGCCTCCGCTCCTCCACATGGGGGGTTCACGGGGGAAGGTGGGGTGGCGCGCCATGGGTAATGACGCCGTTAGACCTCTTTAACTATAGCATAGGGGACTGGGGCAGATGGAAGGGGAGACTAGAGGATAGGGTCGCCGGTACTCGGCTCCTAGAGCCCTGAGCCTACATAGCCAATCCTCCTGTCTACCATGTAGAGTTAAGAGGGCTTAGAAATGCTGAACTGAGGGACAAAGGGATCAGGCAGGCTTATCTGACAGTATAAAACAGATTTAACTCATCGTTACAACACACGGTGTAAATGAGGTGGATGCGACACACCAAGGTTTAGGTGTCACCACTCCCATTAGCCCCTTACCTTAACAGACACTTAGTGTCAGGAGGCATCACGCTGTGTGATGAAGCCTCAAGGTATGGATTTTTCCATACCATGGGATCTGATACAGCTCCCCATAGTTGGAAGTACCAATGTTCTACATTATAGGTTAGTTTTACTGTTGATAGTATGTTCTTTATTCACATGTTGGTTTGAATGTAATAAGTTTGAAATGACAGGTACAGAACTAATGGTTATTGATGGTGTTCTCTTTGCAGATAAAGGGGAGTCCCCCTCTAGTCGCCGGGACCACCTGTAAGTAAATATGGCTAATTCCCGGGTTAAGTTATTATCCCTGAATATTAATGGGATAACCTCTCCAATTAAGAGGGCACTGGTCCTGACATTTCTCCGCAGGAGTAAGGCAGACCTGATATATCTTTGGGAAACACACTTAGGTCCTGAGGAACACCTCAAGCTTGCCAAACTCAGTAGGGGAAACCTGTATAGCTCATCCAGTAGATCGGGAAGGTGAAGAGGAGTAGCGATAATCATACCAGCAGGCACCCCATTCCAACACCAACGCACCATGAGGGATACAGAGGGCAGGTTGGTATTGGTACAGGGCACACTAAATGGAGTGCAGGTTACCCTAGCGAATGCCTACTTCCCTCCGGCCATGCCTGTCCCACAGCTGAAAACGCTGCTAGACAAAATACTGCAAAACACAATAGGCATACTCCTTCTCACAGGGGACTTTAACCTGACACAAAATGCCTCAATGGATTCCACTAGCCTTAGGCCCTCCAAGCAAACTCCGGCAGAAAGGTTCTTTCGGAGATTCACTAAAGAGGTAGGATGGATGGATGTCTGGAGACACTTACATCCCCGAACGAGGAACTACACACATTATTCAGCGGTACACCGCTAATACGCTCGCATAGACCAAACTTATACACAGACTGAATGTCTGGACCGATTGGGGGACGCCCAAATAGGTGACATCTCCCTGTCGGATCACGCACCTGTGTGCACGACATGGGGAAATGGGGCTTCACCCCAAGAACACACGTTGGAGACTTAACCCCTACTACTTATGATCTGAACAGTTTAGAGAGTTTATTTCGAACAAACTAGCCGAGATACAAGAACTCAACCCTCCTGCAGATACAACTCCTGCAATATATTGGGACACTATAAAAGCTGTTCTAAGGGGCAATATCATACAACACACTGCTGAGCTGAACCGGCAAAGAAAGGAACGCAGAGCTACCCTAGAGGAGAACCTACATTTTCTTCAAATGGCGCACAAGATGGGAGATGTGACGGTGCTGCCCCGGCTCCAGGAAGTTAAGGCGGAGATTGATCGTCTGGCACTACAGCAGACTGAAATAGCATTAACATTCCTGAGATGGAGACACTATGAGGTGGGAACTCGAGCCACTAGATTGCTGGCATACCAGGTCCGGCGGCAGAAGAAGGCGTCAATGATTACTTCACTTAAATATCCCATAGAAGGTCAGCCCCTAACTAAATTGCACGAGATAACAGAGGCATTTGCAAAGTTCTACACCGATCTCTATTCCCCGGAGAGCTCCCCCACGGAGCCCCAAATCGCGGAATACCTTAGGTGGATAACACTACCTCGACTTAATATGGACCAAGGTGAAGCCCTGACCTCCAATATAACTGAGCAGGAGATAGCGGAAGCGATTTCCACTGCAAAATCCCTAAAATCCCCAGGCCCAGACGGGTATGGGAATGAGTTCTATGGGGCCATGAGGCAACAATTATCTGGTCAACTCCTGACCCTATACAACTGTATCCTCGAGGGGGACCCTCCACCTCCATCATGGTCATTCGCAACAATTTCCGTAATCCTGAAACCGGGGAAAAATTCCCAGCTCTGTGACTCATATAGACCCATCTCAGTGCTTAATACGGACTATAAGATGTATATGCACATACTAGCACAACGCCTGGATAAGATAATGCCTGAATTGGTAGATCAAGACCAGACAGGCTGTGTCAGAAAACGATCCACAACGGACAACATTAAGTGAACATTACACATCACTCATAAGATGCGAATGAGCAATAGTCCATCGGTTCTCATCAGTCTCGATGCTGAAAAAGCGTTCGATAGAGTAGCATGGCACTTTTTATACAAGGTCCTAGAGAAAATGGGTATCCCTGGAACCCTAATTGGGGTCCTGCAAAATATTTACTCGTCTCCTCAAGCATGTGTCAAGGTGGGAGGACATCATTCTAAATACTTTCCTCTTAAGCGAGGGACCAGGCAGGGCTGTCCGTTGTCACCTCTTTTATTCTCGGCATTTATTGAACCCCTAGCCCAATACATTAGGGAAGCTGATAACATCAAGGGAGTGAACATGGGAGACACTGAGCATCGTATAGCGGTTTATGGGGACGATGTCTTATTATATCTCGCAGAACTGGAGCAATCATTACCAGTTATAAAGCTGCTTCTGTACCAATTTAGTCAGGTATCCGGTTACAAACTGAATATAATAAAAACGGAACTTCTTTCTTTCCACTACTCATCCTCGACACATATCAAATCCATCTTCCCTTGTAATTGGAGTCTAACAAAACTAAAGTATTTGGGAGTATATATCTCACAGAGATTTGAGGATTTCTTTAAAAACAACTATGAGCCATTTACAGCACAACTTAAAACAGACTTAGGGACATGGACAGCGCTGCCTCTCACCCTAAGCCGTAGGATAGAGCTAATAAGCATGGTTACTTTACCAAGGGCCTTGTACTTATTCCAAAATGTCCCAATATTCATTGCAAAGAAGACATTTGGGAATGGAACCACTTCTCGTTTCAAATTAATTTGGTCAGGCAGAAAACCCGAGTCCGGATGAGGATACTTACCCTCCCTCGTGGTGAAGGAGGACTCGCATTGCCTGATTTACAATTATACTACCAAGCGGCAATGATGACTCACATAATGGCAAGACAAAATAAGATAGGTGAGCCACACTGGTTACAAATAGAGCAAGCCCTCATGCCGGACAAGGATTACTATCAGAACATATATAGTACCTCCCTGAAGCTAGGCCTTCACCCCCCATCGGATCCCTGGTTGAGAGCACGCTGCAGGATATGGCAGTCAATAAAAAGAACCCAGTTCCTGGTCCCATTTCTGGCTTTGATCTGCCCAATAGCAAATCTAAGTGACTTTCCCCCAAACAGACTGGACCATGGCTTCCAGACATGGGTGAGATATGGGCTGAGATGTCTCCCACAGATAATGTCTCATGGAGAACTATGACCCTTTAATGAAATACAAAGACGATTTAATATACCGAACAGGGATTTTTACAGATTTCTGCAACTAAGACACTATAGCCGAGAACTCCCAGCTGTATCCCATAACCCGAAGAAATATCCTGCGCTGTTAGAGATTCAAATTCAGCTGAATACCAGTACAGAGAGTTTACGTCTACTCTCGCTTTACTATAAAGCTCTAAACACCCAAGGAGTAATACATACAAAGAAAATAGTTGCTCAGTGGCAGGGGGAACTTGGATCCCCTTCACACAAGAAGATTGGCGTAGAGCCTGCAGGTATGCCTCCCGGGTCACGAGCTCCCATCAATGGCGGGAATTTGCATGGAAGAATCTAACAAGATACTTCAGAACTCCAGCAGTAACTAGTCATTACTCTCCACCAGCTTCAGCAACGTGTTGGAGAGACTGTGGAGAGTCTAAAGCTACACACACACACACACACATTATGTGGTCATGTGAGGCCCTCAAACCCTTTTTGAGCCAACTACAGGATCACTTGAGAGAGCTATTCGGCTCCCAACTGTTACTGACTAGGGAGATGTTCCTTTTCCTTGACACCCCACAGGAATATAAGAACCCAAACTCTAGATATCTCTTACATATATTGGTAATAGCAGCCAAAAAACAGTCACTAAGAATTGGCTGACAGACAACATTCCTACAATACAAGATTGGTGGGGCATAACCAAACAGATCTATCAACTAGAGCAAATCACCCACGGGCTGAACGAGATGAAAGAGAAATTCGCACACAGGTGGTCCTGATGGCAATTATACTATATGTTGCATGATGATACCTTTGTACCATAAGAAGGGGCTTCTGAAGAACAAAAGGAATTTACAGGCCCTACTCAAATGAGGTCAAGCCTTTAAGGTGGACGGGAGGAGGTAAGAGGTGAGGGATAGGAATTAAATCACCAGGGTACATTCGGGTTAAACTGTATTGGATACAGAATTCATACCCGAAGGCCTCAAGACTATCATTGGAAAGGGGGAGTCCCATAGGGATCACCTATGGAATAATATAATTAAATACACTGTAGCCAGCCCACCCAGGCTATCAGTAAGCTAAATGGGCCCAGAAAATACCCGAGTGGGCGGGTCCTTCGCCCTATAATGAATGAGCACTACAGACCATGGGAGGACTGAATAGATGAATTAATGCTATGATAAAATGGTACAGGCAGCTTGTTTATAGCAGATTTGAACTGTTACTGATGTATAGCGTGTCAAACACTAATCAATTATCCATACTTTAACAGACCTGTCAATGTATGTATGTATGTTTGTATGTTAATATATGTTGAAAATTTCAATAAAAATGAGATTTAAAAAAAAAAAAAACACAAATTCCCATTATAAGTCAATGGGAAAAGTTAACAGAAAGTTTGAAAGTGTCGCAAATGCACTTTTTAGTGTCACAAATGGCCCTAGTAGTGTCTCAAATCTACCATTTTGTTTTCAGTTCTGATCACAGAAAGGCTTGGCATTTAAAATTGGTACCATCTAGGGACATAATTATTTTGTGTTTACATATTCGAGCCCTGAGGATGCTAGCCATGTCTTTATTTTGGGGTTAAACACCCCAGAAATATGTTTTTTACATTTCTGGAAAAAAGTAGTGTCACAAAGTAGTGTCGCACTTGCGACACTTTCGCAAATTTTTGCAAGAGGTGTCGCAAATCACGACACTACTTTTCTAGACTATGGCCAAAATAGCAGGAATTCTTTGCCACTCTGCTTCAAGAAAACGGTTTGGCCTTTTGGGCTGAAATGTGGAGGGAAGACAGCCAATATCTCACAGATGTGCCTTTTGGTGGTTTGGTGACAAAATATTGCATGGATGCAAAGTTATAGTACTCCAAAGTTGACATTATTTTCCCCATAGACTAACATGGTGGCATCTGCCACACCTTTCGGGGCTCGTGTCCCGGACACGGTATGAGATGCAGAATTTTCTTCTTGACAATGCTTAGCCCTATGGGATTGCGCATTCTTTTTACTCGTGCCTACATGTCTTACAGTTTGTGCGACCGGTCCAAAAACTTCAGGGAACGTGCGGACAGGGTCCCCGATGTGCCTTTTGAAGATTTCGTGAAAAAATATTAAACAGTTCAAAAGTTATTCAAAAAACAAATTCCCATTATAAGTCAAAGGTAAAAGTTAAAATGTTCGAAAGTGTCGCAAATGCAGTTTTTAGTGTCGCAAATTGCCCTAGTAGTGTCGCAAATCCACCATTTTGGGCTACACATATGGGCTATGCATTCAGTGAAACCCTAGCCAGGAAACTCATGAATTGTGAAATTTTAATTTTTTTTCTACATCGAACGGTTACTGAGATATTAGCATTTTAGTATTACAACTGCTCATTTTCTGCTCCAAGGCACATTATTATACATACATTCTTTGTTTTCACTGTCTTTCTCAGTGGAGCTTTTGGGGAAAAATAGGGTGTGCGCTCCACTTACCGTTACATGTAGGCTTGACACTTGTGTTTCCGTGCCACTTTGCGATAGCGTTCCTGTGTACGCCACAGTGTGCATTACCCTTTGCATTTCCATTTGCGTTTGCATTACTGTTGCCATTTGTGTCTCCACTACTGTTTGTGTTTGTCTTTCACTTAGCATCACCATATGCATTAGCATTTGTGTCGGCTGCCGCCCTTCCCTTTCAGTTTGCATTTCTCTTTTGCTTTGTATCACTCGTGTTCTTACCATTACCAATTGTGTTCCCATGCCCGGTGCATTACGGTTTGCATTTCCATAAATGCTTCTGTTTGCGTTTCTGTTTTCCTTGGCATTATTGTTGCTGTTACCATTACCATTTGCATTTACAATTGCGGTACCGTGACCGTGCGCGTTATAGTTTGCATTTCCATATGCGCTTGCGTTTGCATTTCCGTTTCTATTTCCTTTCCTGTTAGTGTTGCTGTTACAGTTATCATTTGTGTTTGCAATAACGGTACCATAACAGTGCATGTTACCGTTGCATTTCCGTGTGCACCTGCATCTTCATTTGCGTCACTGTTCCCTTTGGCGTCACTTTGCACCTGCGTTTCTGTTAATGCTTGCTTTACAATTTATGTTTGCGTTACCATGTGTGTAACCATTACCACTTGCATTTGTGTTGCTGTTACTGTTACTATGTCACAAAAAATCACGTGCTGAGAGCATTCCATTCACTATTTATAGTCCTCATTCTCAAAAAGAAGGGAAATTAGAGGAAAAAAAATCCTTTTAATGCATCAGTTAGGGTTGTTCCACAGTGACAAAAGGGAGGAATTCAATGTTAGGGTTGAAACCCCCTTGGACCCCACCCTGCCCCCAGCTGGCATCGCGGTATGCGTAGTGGTTGTTGGTCCTAACTCTCACTCCATTCTCCCATGCTTCACCATCTCAGCTTGTCTGCACATGTGATGGGGTTAGAGTTAGAACCGAATGGCCGAACACACACCCGATGATGGCTGGAGAGCGGGTGAAATAGTCAAGTTTTTTTTCAACCTAACATCGAAGGTCCTCGGTGTTGTCGCTGTGGAACAACCCTAACTGATGCATTAAAAGCAGTTTTTTGCCTCTTATATATAGACAGTATGTATATATACACAGTAACATACACACTAACTTACTAAGATGCCAGAAGAGCAGGCCTAATGATCTATCAAGTCTGCTCAAAAATATAAGCATCCCTCCTCCCCAATTAGAGAACAAAGGGGGGACGGTTGGATCAGTATGAGATCAACTCTATGATTAAGACCAGGGCAAGATTTGCACCATGTTATTACCTGGCAGCTATGCCAGATAGCCATAAATCCTCATTTTCTGGATGTTTCATCATCCGTCCAAATCCTCTAGAAAAATAAGTAGTAGTCGGAAACCTTTCTTTTCTCCTGGATTATTCCCCGAGACAGAGGTATTCAAGGCAGGGTCCCATCCCACTGAGCACCAACACCTGTAACTAAATTTCATCCCACAGTCGCACCATAGCTGGGGTAGGCACAACTGTGAAGATGTTCACTTTGTTTCTCACTCCAAAACCATATCATTGCCATATTAATTTTTTTTTTTGTTAATTGGATTTCATTTCCCCCCATCCCTCCCATCTCCCTCCTGTGAAAGTGCCCAGCTACTTCTGTTTAATAGATGCTTCTGTTTCGGAGCCCACGTCACCCTCTCCAACTAATTATATTGCCCTACCCCAAGTGAACTTTGAGACCTGAATAATTAGTTCGAACATTCACATAATGTGGAAATCTGTTTTAACAAGTTACTTTATGCAGGTTAGGATGGGGTAAGTACAGTACAAGAGGAATAACCTGAGCACCATATATCCACACAGTTTTACTGACCGTAATATGTGTCTCTCACTGAAACTCCCAGCCACAGCTGGGGTCAAGAGGATGACTATAGTTAATTGTTGTTAGTCAAGCCTGGGAACACGAATGACTAGTGGCATCTCTCATCTCTTTTCCATAGCTAGATTATAATGTAGGAGGATGAAACCTTTGGCACTGGAGTGAGACTTGGCATGCCATAGAACATACAGTTTGAGCCTCATACCCTGGGAGCCACACACAGCATTGCTGACTGGAGGGTAATGAGAGATAGACAGCACCCCCCCCCCCAAAAACAGCATAGAAGTTTAAAAACAGTGGACGCTGGAGCTTAGTGTTCCCTTATAGGTCCCTATGGCAACCTAGATTGCGTGATGTGTGTTGTCCCGTCACTGATACCCATAGCCCCAGCTAAGGTTGAGGAGACAAGTACTCAGTGGGAGTCAAAGCAAGGACACCCACAAGCTGATCCATGCATCCCAAAGGACATTAGCACCCATCCACAGTACCCCAGTACAAAGATCCAAGTCTGATCCTATCAAAAGAGTCAGCATATCATCCACAATGAGAACATAGAAGAGATCGCACAGATCTTGAAGGGATTTGCCTATATACATAGAAGCTGTGTGAATAAAGATCAGCAAAAAACATTTGCATGTAACTATATACACCAAATGGGAGAAAAGTTACTATTCCAGCCAATTCTTCAAATGAAACTACAGCTCTTTTTTAACAAAATTGTGCATAATGTCAGGCATCTGCATGAAGATACAACCAGTTTGACATAGGTAACTATGGTTACAAAATTTGTGTATGCCGAATTTGACAGCATTTGTGGGAGGCGCCGTCCCTTGTCAGTGTACAGACTGGGTGAGAACAAGTTTGTCAATTTCATAAGCTGCTAAATCTGCGCTGACAGCCAAAATTGGGAGACAGCAGTTGCTGTCCACAAAGCTCCAGTGCCATGCGGTGCCCATGTAACAGAATGCAGTAGGCTGCCATTTTACTTATAGAAACTCAGGGGGGACAAAAGTAGAAAGAACAGCCAAAAACTCAATGCCTCTGAGTAAGAGTGCTGAACACAAGTGACAACAGGTTATTGTAAGTCGTAAAAGCATATTAGTGCCTCTTAGGGGTAGACCCCAATCCACTGCCTTGGGAAACAAGCTTTTTATAGAACGTACAGGCAGCAAACAGCTGTATTTTCAATCAGATGCATCTGCCTGATCCCTGGACCTTGATCTACCTTCTGCCACAGCATCTGCCATATTAACAAAATGTTCTGCTTCTTACAGTTTCATGAAGAATCTAGGTGAGCACCCTGGCTTTATTACTTTCAACTTGACTCCAGCAAACTTCTGTATCTTCATCTGAACTTCCTAGGAAAGATCTTGGAAAATGGACAGCCGTCCACTGTCAGCTGGAATCAGACCCTTGGCTCTCACAGCACGTACTTTTCTTTCTCAGGAAAATGTAAATATTTTATCAGATAATGCCTAGGTCATTTCACAAGGTTTGGGGGTCGGGCCTGTTCAGGGAGCACGCTGGATCTCAAAGTCTGCTGCTGCTGTGTTCATGCCCAGCTTCTCCACTAGCCATCTAGGTACTACATTCCCCCCTCCTCTATCCTCTAATCCTTTGGGTAAGCCAATAATCCAAATATTAGAGTGCGGGGCTCTGTTCTCCTGGTCTTCTGCCTTGGCCATGAGATTTTCCAGCTGCTCCTTACAAATCTTCTTGTCCTGTGCCATGTCTGCCACCATGACCTCAAACTCGCTTATCCACTCCTCCTGCTTGTCGATGTGGGTGGTCTGGGTAGCAGAGGTCTCCGCTAGGCTGTTCACTACTGATTACAGTTGGTAATCTGTGAGGTGATGTTGTCAAACCCAGCTTTTACTTCTTGTTGAAGGTTCATGATCATTGCCAGGAGTACCGCAAGTGAGACATCTGTTATTTCTTTGTTGGTGCTGACCTCTGCCATTGCAGCCTGTGATCTGGTGCATCGCTCCATTCCTCCGATCTTCACTCAGTCCTGGGGTTCAAAAGACAATGTTGCTTGCTTTTTTGTAGATTTTGAAGAGGCCATAATAGTCTGCAATGTTACCAAATATGCCAGGTAAAAAAGGTTCATAGAAAATAGTTCTTCTGTCAAATGGTTAGACGCCAGTGGGAGCCCAGCTAATTATCATCCATCATTGTTGGTTGACAGGCCACACTGGGAGTGCATACTTTAACCTGATGCCTGAGAGGAGCAAACACATGGAGGTGCTATTGGATGCTCACCTCACCTTGCTGAAAGGATAGGGGTCATGTAGCCAAAGGACTGCCGCAAGATTCTGCTGAATGCCTCAAGACACATCCAATGGCCAAAAGCAGCCATAGAGAATGGGTATTGTTTAACCCTACAGATTCTACCCTAACAGGTATAGGTGCTACCATCTTTGTTGTCCTCTGGCCCATGGACTTGCTGGAAGGGACCAGAGATTCCCATCAAATTCTAAATAATTGTGACCCAATGTGAAGAAGAGAGGCACACAGAGAAGACATGCTCCCTGTCTGTGTCTTGTATGAGATTGTTGCCCATGAAAAAGGACCAATGAGAGTCTCTTCAGTTACAGTCTTAACTAATAAGACCCTGGAGACAGAAAGTGGGACTGCTGCAGAAGTGCTTGAGCCAGCTCAGATCTGCCAGATCCTTCGGAAAGACAGACGTGTGAACAGCTTAGACTCTGGGTTTAGAATTCTGTCAGAGTTCCCTACCTGGGACCTCATGACACTGATTCAGAACCCAAAGTACCTGCCCAGGAGTTCAGTAATTAGAGCATAGGTTGCTTCGTGTCACCTGCTTCTCCCAGATAATCCCACCACAAGCAGTCATCCTTGTACATGGCCTAGACACCCATGACCCTGTACCTACTTTAGTTACGTGAAGCAAAAGTCTCCCAGTGGTTTGAAGAGTACTGGCTTGAGTTTAAAAGGATTCATCATGGCCTGCACTTTTTGTGACCAGAAAAAGAATTGGATTCACTGTATCTTTAGGTACTTACTGATTCCATCAAACGGTATCAAACCTCAGTCCCATCAGGCTTGCAACCACTCACCGTTTTGCATGCACATGTAGAGACTGTGTGTGATCTCTCAAAGAGATTGGGTCCTGGTGCACCAGTGGGGAAAGGACTGTGGGAATTGTGGGATACTGTACTGTGTTGGTTGATGTTTTGATAAGGAATTGTTGTTTTGTATTTCTGCCTTACCCTTTTCCAGATCCTTGCTACTAAGTTTCCATTCCCCTAATTAATCCTTGCCTTCTTTGATTGCATTTATTTCCTCCATAGAGTTGCACCAACTGACATGGTCCGATATTTCCAGATATTTCGCAGTATTTCTAAAGAGCTTCTCTCTGGTGGCCCTACTGTGATACTGCAGGCAAGCATGGACTTCCTCTAATGATATTACAGAAATTTCAGAAAATATCTGCATGCCAGTTGCTGCAGCAGTAGTTATCTTTGAGATGCACATCTTTGTACTAAGCTGTTACTACAGTTGGATATTGGGGTATAGTGGTATGTGGTATCATGGCACCTGTCACTTCTAGTGGGAATTCTTTATTTTCCTGTATGCAAGTTCCCCTTGATGGTGTAATGGTTGTAAAGACCCCTATAGGTGCTGGCACTGTACTACATCCAAATCCCATGTACAATATACAGTATCAGCAAAAGCCAAGTGCCATTCTCCTGAAGGCCTAAATACCCAGAAACTCCTCATCTCTACTCAGCTGGCTACTTACCTGGTAGCTTGGGAGTGGCTAAAAACTGAAGGCACCATTGGGATTTCTGGGACAGTTCTGTGAATCTACATCACTGTGAATAATGGTATGCCCCACTCCATCCCCCCCCCCCATTTTCTTAGAATGCAGCAAGGGAGTGTATTAGGGAAAGGACTCTGATCCCATAAATGCTATTTTGATACATAGAATCCCAAAAGGGACCAATGGAGAAACATGGAGAGTGAGTTCAGATTGACTAAATATCTAGTAAAGGTAATTGCTTGGGAGGTTTCCAGATCAGTCCAGAAAACCCGTAGTGTGCATGTGGGGTGCAGAGGAAAGTGACTACTGAAAGGGGCAATACATCATTGATTATTGTCACTCACGATAGTCCAGACCCTAGGACCATGGGCTCCACAGAGTTTTGCAAATGTATGAAAAGCATTACTGATTCTTAACTGGAGAAGGAAAGATTGCCAGGGAGAGGAAATAACTGTTAAATGTTGACTCCCTGACACCAACTGTATCCCCAGCGTGGCCTGCAGGCTAGGGGCCATGCTAAGCACTAAACATGTCACTGCCCTATGAGACTAAGCTATACCTGAGACAGTATATGTTCTCTGGTGCCATCCGCACCCTCACTGGGAAAGACCAATATGATAGGTGGATTAGCCAGGTCACTCAGTCTGTAAAGGAGTAAGAGTGTTCAAGTGATGAGAACCACAGGAGAGGGGTATAGGAAGCCTTCAATGCATGGCTTTGGGCATTATTAGGGCCGTACATGCTGGCCAGCCCAATGCTACAGGGTATGATAATCTAGCATTAGAAAATGGGCTTGAAAAATCCTGACTCCTAACTGGCCAAAATCTTTCTGTGGGCATACATTTATTTCTTAACAATGTCCCGCAAATAACAAGTCCCAGTGCCAACTGTCACTTCACCAGCCCTGTTACTGTGCCCTACAAATCCAGACATTTCAAACAGTCACAAAAAGCAATTGTCAGTATCAGCCCCTCAGTACATTCACATAAAAGTGAAACTGCAACCATAAGTGCCGCACAAACCACACATTCACACAATCAGAAAAAAATGCAGACTTTTTCTTGTCTGTACATCACCAGCCCTGTAAATAAACAAATCATTTTTTTCTGTTTTTTAAGCTAAACTGCAACCATATTCACAGCTGTTCCTCATAGCGCCATTCCCCTATTTACAGTTGCTGTTTTTGCTGCACAGAAACACCAAAGAAACAAAAAAAAAAACAAACAAAGCACTTCAACATTTAAAAAAATGAACCTACTACTTCTCTGGTTCCCGACCACATGCAGATGCCCCTCCTCATTGCGGTACAATCCACAAGTATGTCTAGTACATACAAATAAGGCACCTGGGAAGGGGGGGTTGAGCTCTGTCAGTAGAGGAAAATGATGCAAAAAAAGTGTGTTGGGGCAGTGGACACGGGCTCTCTGCAGGCAACCAACTGAAATTGACTGTCTGTGTGTGTGTTGGGGGGAGAAACCTCACTGCAGGCATGCAACTGTGAAAAATGGCAGTGCCCTCCACTGGCAAATATACCAGTGAAGGGACTATTTTACCAAAAAAAACCAAAAAAAAACTTTACAATCATTTGTAAAATTTTGTTTTGTATTTTCTTGGCAACTTATTTTCTTACACAAAAATGCCAGATGTAGCCCATTTTCTAAGTGCAATACTACCCTCCAGGGTGGACAATATTGGGCTATACCGGACCTTCCAGGGCCTATAAGGCCTCATTACACCCACTGGAGGGGTCCAGTATATCCCAATACCACCCACCCTATCGGGTATTATTGCTTACATAGGGCTGTGCAGAATGTTAATTCCAGTGGAACAGAATTACACAGAATTTCAGAAAATTCCACAGAATTCTGTTGGCAATGGAATTCCGACATTTCACATGCCAAATGGGTTTTGTGAATTAATAATCCACAGTTTAAATAAACTACAGATTATTTTCTGCAATCCACTGAATAATATTTTGCAGTTTATGTGATCCACAGAAAATTATTCCACAGTTATCACAGAAATGCTCTTCAGAATTCCATAAAATTTACTATGAAATTTCTAAAACCATTTTGGAGGTGGAACTACCACTCTGCACCAATAACAATGGCAGGTATCTGCATTCCAAACTACCATATCTAGCAATGATCAAGAGCATATATGGCTTAGCTGAGCCTGGCGTGCTGATGAGTTCCCTTTCTTCTTGAGGGTAACCACCCAGACAGGGAGAGGAACTATCACAGTATTTGTCACACCTGGAGGCAGTGCTACAGCATTTTGTAGATACTGGAGTGATCATCCCTGACGAACTAAGAAAATCTCAACTAGATCAAGTGTTGAGAGAAGCCTCGTATTTGAGAACTGTTACTGATCTCACTTTTTCAGTGAGAATGCAGAGCTAGTCCCCCAACTTCTCCACAACTGTTGGAGGATGTTTAAGAAGAGGAATCAGAAGAGGCCATGATACACTTCCTTATTTTTCCCACATACTAACCCCTTTGAACTCCAAGCCACCTTGGGAGGGCCTGAAGTGACACCCAGGGTGTTAAGGTGCAGCTAAAGGAGCTGACAGAGCAAGTAAATACTTTGGAAATATCTTAGGAAGAGTGACAAAGATCTGCCTCCCTGCCAACTAGATTAGGGTATACCCCAAGTTCTAGTTCTACCTCTTGATCCAGATCCTCATGGCTAAACTCCATTAGCACAGACGTCCTGTCCAGTACTAACATTGGCCAATTTAAAACAAACCTTAGGGCTCACCTAGTCACCAACAGCCCTAAGTGTGACTGTGGGTGGTAGCACTTACTTCCCCCTCCCAACACTAACCCTCTCCCCCACTACCCCCCTCTCCCCTCACCTACCCCTCCCCTGACAAGGCCTCTCAGAGCTGCTTTCTGCCCCCACTCCATGCACACCCGGCCACTCCCAACACCCTTTAACCCTTTCATCTCTCCCTCTCTTACTCCTTCCCCTGCCACAGCCTCATCCCTATCCAATGCTTTCTTTCCTCCATTCCCTCTCCTTTACCAGGTTAAGCTTATTGAAATATAATTTTTACTGTTCCTTATTTTGTTTTGTACCAAACTTGCTGACCATGTAACCTCATTGTAATGATTGTATCTAAGCCTCTTGTTTGTTTCTTAATGTCTCTTTGGTTTTGTAAGTCCTTTTCTGTGTATCTCTGTCGCGGAACCTTTATAAATGAGCTTTTACCTCAAAGGTGTTAATTACTAGTATTCAACAAATAAATAAAGATCCTGACTCTGGATGTTGCCGCAGGAAGGGATATTTTGATACCAATGAGGAGGAGAAGGGGAGTAGCCAGGCCATAGTCTGAAGGCCTAGACTTTCATTTAGATTTAAACATTTTGACAAAATATGCCTTAACTCAGCAGGCCATGGCTACTAATGTGCCCCAGACAGCATGTACCTATGCTCAGGCCTTCAGTTTTTGAAATCCTGGTTACTCCCCTGTGGAGGCTGGACACCTCATGGGATGTGAAAACCTAGCAAAACCCCAGATGGTTAAGCAGAAGAGGGAAAGTATAGCCTGGAAGTTAAAGCAACAAGTTCTGAATGACCTTGTATCCTGCAAACCGGAGTTTGATTCCCATAGCCTCCACTTGCACCTCCCTGTTCTCCTGAATTAACCTTGTAAATGGGTCTTGTGTAAACGCCATATCTGTAAATGGGCTTGCACCCAGTTGGCCTTACCCAGTTACCAAAAAATTAAAAAAATTAATAAAAATGAAAAATGGATACCGTCAACCCTCCTAAAAAGACTTTGTGCTGTAGTATAGACTAGAAGTTAAAGTAATGAGCCGGGAATGAACTTAGTGCTTCCAGAAGCCCTGGGTTTGATTCCTAAAACCTCCACTTGCATACTGTGAAACCTTGAGAAAGTCACTTAAAAGCCAGTGCTCCCAGGACACACCTGGAAATGATCCATTGGAAGCCATTGTAAATAGTTCACTGACTCAATAGTGTGTCTGTTACTTATGAACAAAAATAAATGATAAATTATTTATGGGGTACAATTTGTAAGAGACTGGTGGGCTTCTGGGACAGGAGGCACTTCAAGGGTGATGGCCTTCATCTAACAAGAGGGGGGGTAGTTTGCTGGGGCCGATGTTTAATGTCTATATTGGTGGGCAGCAGAACTGGCTGAGGTGGAGGCTAAGGCTGGGTGAACCATGGAGGAAGGAAAGCATAAGAGGATTTTAGCTAGGATTCCCCCAGATATGGGGTCTAGAGGCAATGGGGATGGATGCATCCTTACAGGGGTCCATAATAAATTAAAAAAGGAGTCAGGGAGCAGGGTCACACAGAACAGGCAAGAGGCATGAAATTAAGGTTAGAAAGGTAGGACAAAGGGGGAGGTGCTGACAAACAGAGGAGGGGTGTAGGCACTGCTGGAAGGCACTCTGCCTAAATTCCAGGAGCCTAGGAAACAAAAATGAGTGAGCTCCAGCACGGCGATGGTGGCAGATGTGAGATTAGACCTCATAGCCATCATGGAAACATAGACCATCAGAAAAACCAGCTGCAGTATAGCAGTACCGGGGGAAAGTCACGTTTAGGCAAGATGGGTAAGGGAAAAGGAGGTGGGGTTGCTCTTTATGTCAAAGAAGGAATAGAAGCAGTAGAGGAGGGATCCATCAGTGTCAGGAAGGGGGATAAAGAATCATTCTGGGTACCACTCCCACCCACATCGGGTAAGAAGCTGAACATAGGGGTGATCTACAGACTGTCATAGTGATGGGGATGAAGGCAATGGGCAACTAGGGGCAGAAATTCAGAAGGGGCTGCAGAGGGGAAGGTAGTTGTGGTCAGGATCTCAGTCTACCAGATGTTGATTGGGACATTCCAGAAGCTAAGAACACTGCAGGTCAGGCCCTACTAGATGTATTGCAGGACTGCCTACCAGTGCAGCTGGTCAGAGAGCCTACAAGGCAGGCTGCTATACTCAATGTGGTGCTTACCAACTCAGAAATGGTATATGGTGTGTGGAGTGGGGATCCACCCAGGTCAAGTGACCATAACATAATAGTGTTTGAACTGCCCCTGGGTATGAGTATACCCTTGTCAAAAGCTGTGGTTCTGGATTTCAGAAGAGCATACTGTGACCAGATGAGGGACTCTGTCAAGGATAAGTTGAGGGGAATGGAAAAAATCAAGGGAGTGGAGGAGAGGTAATGAGTAATTAAAGGGATCCTTCTTCTGGCAACTAAGTCATGTTTGAGAATAGTTACCAAGAGGACCAGGCACAAGACACCAGTCTGGTTCTCAAAACAAGGAGACAGAGGAGGTAACAATTCATTAGATAAAAGGAGAAACAGAGAGAGAAGGGGAATAGAGCAAATACCAGTTAAAAATGAGGGAGGTGAAAAAGGCAGTGTGGAGGGAGTCAATTGGGAGGGAGAAACAGTTGTTTAGATATACAGTATAAAGGAAAAACAAGGAAGACGAGAGGAGAAATTATTTGTCGATGGGGGGCAGGGTAATAAAGAAGGATGAGCAGAAGGCAGTCATTCTTAATGACTACTTTTGCTCAGTGTTCACAGTGGAAGATAGCGGACCTTTATCAGTAAGTGGCACAAAGGCTGCTGCAAGGGGCAAGCGGTAATTATAAGAGAAAGGGTCAGAAAATTGCTTGCAGCCCAGAAAATAGATACAGCACCAGGGCCTAATGGGATCCACCCGAGGGTGCTCAGAGTCCCCTCTTAAGGAAAGACAAAAACAGGCTAGAGACAGTGTAAGTTCCCTCTCGTGTGGTGGGCTTACTAGCCTGTGTTTGGGTTTGATCCTCCTCTCTGGCTAGAGCCCCAGTTTAGTCAGCATGGTTGCAATACTCTTCTACTGCCACCAGGGGGCAGGTTTTCATGATTATTTAAGCCCTGGGTTTTCCCAGGGTTGGGTGAGAGAAGGGGAGACGGTGGTATTGAGAAGGGCTAGGTGACTCATGGGTAACCCCCTTCGGCCCAAAAGAAGTTGGCTGGCAGCATTGGTGTGACATAGGGAGGACTCCGAGGGAGGGCTGTTAGCAGTCTGGGCAGCTGTGTGGCCGGGAAGTTCATCAGCTGCTGCAAAGCGGGAGGAAGAAGAAAAAGTGTTTGCAACCTGGTTGTAAAGGAGCAGTAGTTCTGGTAACCCAAAAAGTTATGGATGGAGTTTCCAGGCAGTGGGGCTGTTGTGGTGATGGCAGGGCTGAAGCAGGGTCCTCCAGAGGTGGCAGGTTCAGGATACCATTCCCGGGTGGCACACTGCGTGGTGGGTAAGCTCAGTAAGGGGAACCACATCCTGGGATTCACCATGGGGCCTGCTATGCCCATGTCTGGGGCAGGCCTGTCAGACCCATTAGGGACTTGGCTTTTGGAGAACTGGTGACTAATGTAGGACTAATTAGGAGGCAGTATAGTGCAGTGGGTTAAGGTTCTGAGCAGCAGATCTGAATACCTGGGTTTGAATCCCATAGCCGCCTAGGTGCATACTATGTGATCCTGAACAAGTAACTTAACTTCCTTGTGCTCCCAGGTCACATCTGGAAACAAGTTTCGGCTTAGTGTGCTACTCCTGGTTAAACAATGTACCCTTCCCAATGTAAGGAGGGACTCACCGTTCAGGCTGTGGTTCAGCCCTGGGTGGCCTCAGAGGAAAAATGAGAGGTTTGGCTCAGTGGATGAGCGGGTATCTGGGAGCGGCTGTGGCAATATTAGGCTGCATCACCCCAGAATCCAGTTTCTGACTCGGCTGGCATGGGAGGAGTAAGGCACTCCCCATTAGGAGGATCAAATACCAGTGTAAAAGTGAACGCAAGCTAAAGGTCTTCTATGAGCTAAAGTGTGGTCTGTGTTCTAGGCCTTTAAGACATCTTAGTAGGTGTGGTTGATTTTCATTGCCTAAATGCCGTCTGAGCTCTTTCATTCTGTCAGCCCCATGAAGCTGCTCCTTATTATTTATTATTTCTTTGGACACAATAATTTCCCCGTCCAAAATAAAGTATTTTATGGTTGCTATGATTTTCCTCATGATGTGTGGTTTAATGAACTAATTCTCGACATAAACTTTATTCTTACCCTTTGAGTAGCTAACTAGCCCCTTCTCCCAGGTTCAAGATCAACGGGATCCTGTTTGCTCTGTGATGCAGCTCCAGAGTAAGAAAAGGCCTTGTGAATGAAAGCATCTGTAAGGTAAGGCCTTTTGTTTTTCCAATTAATGTGGAAATGCCAGGGGGGGTTGACAGGTCTGTGCCACCCCTGCCCCCAATAACATTGGGACCTCTAGATGAAATTTGAGAATGGGGGGGGGGTTTACAACAGTGAAATGTAGGGTAACCAAATGATTTAGAGTCAACAGGGCAGATCCTACAAGTATCAGTGTAGACTCTGAACATGCATTCACTGGAGACCAGATGGGAGAGGGGCAATATGGAGGGACGTGAGAAAGTTTTATTTTATCGTGAGAGTTGTAGAGCTGTGGAACAGCCTACCAGTAGATGTGGTGACTGCAATAGCCATTAGAGACATAGAAACATAGACTATGATGGCAGAAAAAAACAAAGGTCCATCTAGGCTGCCTAGAGTTTCTTATCTGCCCTGGGTTCCATTGTTCATACAAGGCTTTACCCTCATGGTCTACTCCCCTTTTACCCTCCTTACTGCTACTGACCTGAGCAACCGCCCTTCACTCTGTCTGAGCCATGCATGAAAACACTGAATGCCTTGGCTCCCAGCACCTCCATTGGCAGACTGTTCCATGGCTCCACCATCCTTTCCTTAAAATAGAATTTCCTTGCATCCCTCTTAAACATTCCCACTGCCATTTTCCGTTCATGACCTCAAGTTCTTTACTCAGTACTACTGATAAATAGCTCCCCACAGTTCACCTTGTTTATTCCCTTCAGGACCTTGAGGGTCAGCATCATATCCTCCCTCTTCAGGAACATGAAGGTCTGTATCATATCCCCCCCTTACTTGTGAGTACATGTTCAGTGCCTTGAGATGATCTTCATAAGATCTGACCTGTCGGTCCTGAATCATCTTGGTCACCCTGTGCTGCACCATCTCCAGCCTGTCCCTGTCCTTCCTTAGGTGAGGAATCCAGAACTGAGCACAGTATTCCAGGTGCAGCCTCCCCAGTGACTTATACAGAGGTAGTAGTACCTCCTTCTTCCTGCTGTCAGTACCCTTTCTGATAGACCCCAATATCCTATTAGCCTTACTATAGGCCTAGTTACACTGGCTTGTTTGAGGGAGTCCCTAATGATGACTTCCTGGTCCCTTTCCTCTGCTATAGTGCTTCATTTAACCCCTCCCATCCAGTAGTTCTTTTTCCCCTACATGCATAACTTTACATTTATTGACATTGAATTTCAACTGCAAAATCCCACGCCACCTCTCTAGCCTCTGTAGATATCTCTGCATCTCCTGGATCTTTTGGTCACTATTTACCTTACCACAGAGCTCCATGTCATCTGTGAAGAGACAAAACCTGCCCTGGATGCCCTCCCCAATGTCACTGATTAACATATTGAAGAGGCTGGGATCCAGGACAGGTCCTCACTGCACCCCACCTGTGAACTTCTTCTCTTCTGATTTGACCCCATTTACTACCACCCTCTGCTGTCTCTCCTTCAACCAGTTTCCTACCCATCTATGTCCCTAGCCATGCCCAGGTCATCCAGCTTCTTCAGCAATCTACTGATCTTCATTACTGATTTCAAACATGTCTGGAACAGAGTAAAAGGCTTAATGGTTACTCAGGAGAATAGCAATAGGACAGGGGACAAATGGAGTGAGGCGAGGGCAAAACCTCCAACTAGACAATAGGTCCTAGGGTAGGATAGTGTGCAACAGGGCAGACTGGACATACCAGTGGTCTTTTTCTGATGGCATTTTGTATGTTTCTGTGTTTCTATGAGAAATAGTCTGACCAGCAGGGAAATTACACTGGAACTGAGTAAGGGGGTAAACTGAGACCCCAACTGTGAAGAGCTCCATCAATCGGACTAACCTATTTTGCCCCCAGGAAATGTGTTGCCTTCAGGTGTAGTGGGTCACAAGTGGATACTGTTAGGACTTACTGGACAGTGGTTCTCAGGCCGATACTGATCCTTCTACCAGACCTATTTGAAATTTCTTCCGTTGTTATCCTTGGGGTTTAAGCGGTTCCAGTTATCCCTACTATGGATACAAAGTGATGTAGCTCAAGTTCCTTGAGACCTTCATGGGAGTCCCTGACCAGAGTAAAACTATAGCCTTAAATTACTCTTATGCTCAGATCTTGCACAAACCACCTATTTTGATTAGAACCAATACCAACAGGTTTGGATGATTGACTCAGATGTGTCAAGAGACAGCCAAAGAGAATTATAAAAAGGGTATCATAAATGCTGCAATATGAATGGTTGACATCATTCTGAGAGCCCTGTGTTAATCTCCTTATTAACATACTTGTAGAGCCTAATCACTTGAGCCTTGATTTTCTCTCACTAACATCCTACATATTTGAATGATTCCATTTATTGAATCCTGTGCTGCCATGATCCATACCAGTAGACCCAATCAAACAAAAACTGACAGTCTAAATGGAATTTGAGCTTACAGTAAAATTTTTAAAAAATGACCAGATTTTACTCCCTTAAAACACTCTGCTTTATCTGTCAGTCAGTCATATGATCAAGCAGGAGCTGCTGTTGGTTTTCAGCTGAACCCTCAACCGGCAACTCCTGAACAGCATGATCATCTGACACAAGTAGCGTGGACACCTTATATTTGGTAAATAATAAAAATGAATACAAACTTAGCAATTTCACAACTATAATAAGTAAATAAAACCCAGAAATAAAAGCAGTCACACAAAGATGTCCTGCTATGGTTGCCATTGCAATATTCAAATGAGCTTCAATGTCACTGTCGGTGGGGGTCTGTCATCCTTGTCAGAAATTTAGATATGGACCCCTTTTACATAGTAAAGTTAGTAAACCATCCGGTTTCCTTATATGTAGGAGAATCTATTTCTTTGATTAGCTTTGATTTGCTCTGTCTCTTATACCTTTAGATAAGAAAGAAATGGGGACCTTGCCTAGTGGACCTGAGAAAAGCAGCAGTAAAAAGGAAAGCACAACAAGTAAACCGCGTTGTGAATGAGTGCTGGCAAAACAAGTTGGAAAAGGAGTTTTGTGCATGATTTTTCTGTTCAGTTTCCAATAAACCCAGCATTCATCATAACAAAAGCCAGCAGAATAGGCCCCAAGGTCTATTGTGTCTGCTCACAAGCTAGCCCCCCCATGAGAGCTTGCTCCTCCACCCCCCAGCCCCAGAGGTGGCCCTCCCTGGCCTCAGCTTCCCCCTGTACCTGTCCCAACCCTTCTTGAATCCTTCCACTGTGGTCTCTTCCACCAGACTCCTGGGCAGTGTGTTCCATGGTTCCACCACCCTCTCTGTGAAAGTCTCCCAGCGCTCCCCGCACTTCCCCTTCCAGCATCCACTCATGCCCCCTGGTAGTTCCCCCTTTCTTAAGCCTGAACACTTCCCTGACTCCACCCTTATTTATTCCCTTTACATACTTGAAAGTCTCTATAATGTTCCCTCTGTCCCTCCTCTCCTCCAGTGTGTACAGATTGAGTTCATCCAGTCTCTCCTCATAGGTCCTACCCTCCATGCCCTGAATCATCTAGGTCGCCCTCCTCTGGACCCTCTCCAGCAGCACTATGTCCCTCTTAAGATGGGGTCTCCAGAACTGCACACAGTACTCAAGATGTGGCCTAACCAGGGCATTATACAGAGGGAGGATCACCTCCCTCCTCCTGGAGGTAATCCCCCTGGTTATGCAGCCCAGTATCCTGTTGCTTTTGCT
The DNA here is from genome assembly GCA_016271365.2 of Neoceratodus forsteri. Classification (NCBI taxonomy): domain Eukaryota; kingdom Metazoa; phylum Chordata; order Ceratodontiformes; family Ceratodontidae; genus Neoceratodus; species Neoceratodus forsteri. Next base: position 600,264,325 of record CM057456.1, on the reverse strand, counting down.
GCAGCTCTTCGACAATTCTCTGTGTTATTCATTTTGCTGTCCACCACTATCTCTAAGTCCCTCTCACCTGATGTAACTTGCAGTGTGGTCCTCCTCAAGGTGTATGCATGTCCCAGGTTTCTGATTCTCAGATGCAGCACCCTACATTTCCCTGCATTGAACTTCAACCCCCACTTCCTTGCCCACCCCATCCAGGGTATCCAGATCCCCATGCAGGGCCTCTCTCCACTCCTGCCCATCTGCCAGTCCTCCCAGTTTTGAGTCATCTGCAAAGAGACTCAACCAATGCCCCACCCTATGTCCGAGACATAGGAATTGAACAGGAGTGGCCCCAGGACTAAACCCTTTGGGACCCCACTGATGACCCTACTTGGAGAGGAGACTATCCCTTCAACCACCACTCACTGTATTCACCCCGTAAGCCAGTTTTCCACCCACCTGAACAACTGCCCCCACCCCATCCCCCCCAGCTTTGTTAGTAGGCCGTTGTGGGGTACCAAATCGAATGCCTTAGTGAAATCCAGATAAAGGACGTCCATCGGCCTATGTCAGTCCAGGGCACCCATTACCCAGTCATAAAACTCCACCAGGTTAGTCTGGCACAACCGCCCCAGAAAAAAAAAAAACACTGCCTGTCATCCAGGTGCCCCAACCTTTCCAGCTGCCCCCCCAGCCTCTCCTTGATAATGCCTTTAATAACCTTGCCTACCACAGACATTAGGCTAACGGGCCTATAATTCCCCATCTCCTCTCTGAACCCCCCCTTGTGGATAGGCAAAACATGAGCCACCTTTCAATCTTGAGGCACCCACAGTGTCATCAGGGAGATGTTGAAGAGTGAGATCTGTGGAGCTGCCAGCACATCCGCCAGTTCCTTCAGCACCCTTGGATGCAGCCCATCTGGCACAGGTGCCTTCTCAGTCTTTAGCAATCAGAGAGCCTCTCTCACCCCATCCACTGTGATTTCTCCCTCCTGTCCCCCTCCTCATGCATCCTCTCCTCCCCTTCTAGATTTGACCCATCCCCTGCCCTAGTCTCATCCAGTCCTTCAGTCTCCAACTGACCTCCTGGTTCAGTGGGCTTCTCTACCCTCCCATCGGGTTGGAAAGATCCCCCACCTCCCCCGGTAAAGACAGAGGCAAAGTACTCATTTAGCACCTTTGCTTGTTCCTCAGCTTCCTGTGCCCATCCCCCCAGTTCTAATCCTGCTGATCTGTGCCCTCACTTTTCTTTTCTCCCCTATGTATCTATAGAACCCCTTTCCCCCAATGCGGATATCCCTGGCCAGGTTAAGCTCCTTCTTCACCTTGGCCCCCCTTACCACCCTGGTGACCCTCTTAGCCAGGAAATCATACTCTCCCCTCTCCCTAGCCCCCCTTGTGCACTTTAAGCATGCGTAGGCAGCCTTTTTCTCCCTCACTGCCTCCTGAACCTCCAGGGTCCACCAACATGGCTTACTGGCCCTACATTGCTTGTGCCTTACCTTTGCACAGGCTCTCAAAGCCTCCTACACCCCCTGCTTAATGGTCTCCCACAAGCTACCAGCATCCATGTCTGGCCTTATCTCATCCAAGCACCCTTTAAGAATCCTTCCCATGCCCTCAAAGTCCTCCCCCCTGAAATCTATTACTTCTGTGTTAATGTAAATTTCCTCTCCCCCTAGCAACATAAGAAACCAGACCGTGGCATGGTTATTGCCTGCCAATGTGCTGCTCACCTCCAGGCCCCTTATCTGGTCACTATCTGCTAGGACAATGTCCAGGATCCGATCCTGCCTAGTAGGCTCCCCCACATGCTTGACTAGGAAGGCATCCTGGAAAACATCCATCAACCTCTGCTCCCTGGCCACCGAGGATGTCATAGTGCCCCAGTCTGCCCCAGGCATGTTCAGATCTCCCGTGATCACCACTCTGCCCTTTTTGAGGTCACAGTGACTCCCTGATGTTCTCAGCCAGATCACCCTCCAGTTCCACTTCCATTGCGGGGGGCCTGTACACCACCTCTATTTTTAATCTTTTACTCCCCCTCATTTGTAGGGTTACCCAAATTGCCTCCACATCTCCTTCTGCCTCATTGATTCCCCCAACTACTATGTCATTTTTGACTATCAGTGCCACACACCCCTCTTACCACACCCCTATCCTTCCTAAACATTGTGTATCCCTCTAAATTTAGGTTCCAGTCATGCCTCTGGGTGGCCCATGTCTCAGTAATTGCTGCCAAGTCTGCTGCACCCTCAACTAGCATTGCCTGGAGCTCTGACATTTTATTGCCTATGCTCCTGGCATTGATCAGGAATGTCCTCCCCCCGACCCCGACCCCCTCCAGTCTTCTGAGCCCAGCACAATCCCCCCCATCTCTCTTCCCCCCTCAGTTGCCCATGGTCTTTTAACATTACCCGCAGCCTGCTTTGCATGATCTAGTCCTGAACTGTCAAGCTTCCTCACTGGGGCTTTCAGTATTTCTATCCCTCCCCCCTTTACAAGTTTAAACCCCACTTATCACCAATGAATCCTAAAAGTTTGAGTTTAAGGATCACCCTCCCCTCCACGTTGAGATGCAGCCTATCCCTGGCATATACAGTAGCCCCTTGTCTTCCCATGTGTCACCTCAGTCCCCCATCAATCCATACCCTTCTGACTTGCACCATTTCCTGAGCCACTGCTTCACCCCCCCTAAGTTTTTGCTTATTTTCCCCGCTTGCCCTTGGTACTGGCAGTATCTCAGAAAGGGAGACTGAGCATCTTATAGAGTGGCAAACCCTGGCCAATTCCCTGAATCTTGCCTGTATCTCCGGTTCACTGTTCCCTTCTAAATTGTTTGTTCCTAGGTGAACTAGAAAGTCTGGGGATCCTCCGCATTCCCTTGCCATTGAGTGTAGTTGGAATCTGGCCGTATGCAGGGGAGGCTAAAACGGGGGCGCCGACCAGGCCATGGCCACCCCATTTTATTCAATGGGGGCCATGTGTGCAATTCGGCCCCCCACCACTTTGACTTTCTTTTTTTCTAAGTGTTGTAAAAATGTAAATTGCCTGCACTGTGCTTTGCGAGATCAGGGACGAGGTGCTGAACTTGCATTTTACTGTCAGTCTGTGTCTGTCCACATGTCAGCCACGGGTTTGAGATCAGATTCATGCTGCTGCTGCTGCACAGAACTGATAGAGGATGCCATTGGTTGTTACCCACCGCCTTGTTACAGCTGTCTTCTGTCTCTGTTATACTGTGATTTAGAAAATATGTTAATTTGTGTTCCTTGCTGCATGACGACTGTTCTACTAAAACAGAAACACCCCCATTTGTTGGCCACTGGTGATGACAGCCACAATTGGATTTTATAGCCGTCCATCTCTACTCCGTCTTAGTAGCCTCCATTTAGTCATGAGGCAAGGCTCTATGATGCCAGTGGGAAGCCGGAGACAGCGCATAGCAGAATTGTCACAGAGCAGTACTTTAGATAGTCTCTCCTATCATACAGTATATGCAATGCAAAGCTAAAGAGAGTAGGTTTAAATTTATGTTTTTATTATCGGTCTGGTGGCAGCAGGGACCCAAACCCGGTTTCACTTTCAACCTCATAACCTTACCTCACTTCCGAAGTCTCAATTAGATGGGCACCATCACCGGTAAAGAAGTCTGAGGTAAAAAGCAATCAGAACTGAAGCTGTGTTTATTTTTTTTCCACCAAACATTATTGTATTCTGTTGGTTTGTGTGGGGGCTCTTGGGATTTGGGAAGAGTAATTATAGTAGTATAGTTGCTGTGGTGGTTTATATATGGTTGCTGTTTCAGAGTCATGTAGGTGAGTGTTCTAATTAGCAGTACTTTTTACACCTATTATTTCAGTGTAATTTGTTACTAGTGGTGACATTTGTAGAGGGAGTTTTGTGATATAGTTGTCACATTCACATTATGATCTGACTGCAGTGCATTCACCACCCAAGTCCAGTTGTTTTTGTCTGTTGGAAGTGAGGCTGTGAGGTGGCAAATGTGGAGGATGTTCTTCATTTTACAATTGTTCTGTCCCATTAGGAAAAGATGTAAACTAAATCATAAACCTGTATTACCCCCACAATGCTAAAACAAAATAAAAGTTGCACAGCTCACTGACTTAATTTCCTGCAGTATTCTGAGTTGGGTGTCCAACTACTATTATAGCAGTATTCAGGACAAGTCCATTGGCAGGACATGTATTCGAAATTCCTGTGTAGAGTGGAGGTCTAAGGACCCTAATCTACAATATGTGATTATGGCGTAGATTGTCGCCCATGCTACGCAAACTAAGTGGACATCTAACTTACGTGATTTGGATGAACCTATTTTTTTTTTAAACATGGAGGTGCATTTTTTTTAATTGACACAGAGTGTGTGAGAAGCACAGCCCCTAACCTAAACATATGAAACCCACCTATGCTGCAATAACTCCAGCAGCACAAATTGAAGACTAAGCCTCGCTCACTCACTCCTGAATGAACTGTATCGGTGGGTCCCATACCTCTCCACTGTCACCAACCTGATTTTTCCTCATAAGCTTCCAATTTCTCTTCTGAATTTGGGGTTTCTGTTGCAGAAGAGTTGGAACTCAAAGCATAACATGATGCCAGATCTTAATGTTGCAGCCTAGTTTTCCTTCAGAAAATGCCTTACACCAAGCCAACCAATACTGAAGGATTGTTGAGCTAGTATTAGAACTTTTTGAAATATGCCCCTTTGGACACTTGTCTCTGATTTTGAAGTCTTGTCTCTGATTTTTTTAAAGTCTTGTCCCTGGTTTGCAAGGTAGGAAGTCACACAGTATGGTGGATCTTTAGTCCTTCACTTACACTGAAACTGATGTACAAGTCCCACTGAGACAAGGTGAAAATTCAGAACAAAACATGAGAGGAAATTTCAGGACTGTCCTGGTCCAGAAACAAATGATTTGATACCTTTTATTGGACCAACATGGATGTTACAGAAAAAAACAAAGTGCTTTAGCTTTTGAACCAACCAGGTCCTTCTTCAGAAGCCTTGTGGCAGTTTTTTCAAATATCCCATACTATTAACACCAGATTATATAGAAAAAGCAGAAATAATTCTCATTGGTTTAACATATACATTTAAAACATAATAGAAGATTACGTCAGAAAAGCTGATTAACACCAGTATGCCTTTAACCGAGGAGCCTCAGAAGGGCAAAGGTTATCAAGAATTCTCTACAGCCAGAGAGTTCTTGTCACATAAATTTTTAAATGTCTCAGTATGCCAAGAAAGCATTCTAGTGATAAAAAAAAACAAAAACCTTGGAGTAGCATTCTCTCTAATACATGTAAGATGAGCTCAAACTTACATTCCAATTGTCCTGGTATATTAAAGGACAGATAATGAAAGACAAAATCCTGAAATTAGGTATAACTGCAAGTTGAAAGCAAGCCTCAAATTAACCTACACATATAAACATGATGCATGAAAGTAGCATTTGTAAGTGTAAGTGCAAAATAAATAAATAAATAAATAATACTTGTCAAGGACCCCCAAGAAAACGAGACCATGAGCCTGATAAATGCAGATTTCAACACAGAGTCTGTGTATAACAAAAATGCACAGAATCAGTCTAAGCAATCTAAATGAAAACCCAAAGGAATTACACCTTTAATGAACCCCAAGTAAATGAGATATGCATCTTAATATGAGCAGTTAAAATGTGACAGTGTGAAATCCACCCACTGACAACTAATAGAAGAAATAAATGCACACTATATGTGAAAACTAAGTGTTCTAGCCACATAACAACTGCCCCATGCCACGCCCACCCACACATATGTGTACACACCACACCACACTCCCACACACACACACACACCTGCACACCCCACACAACCACAACACACAACAAATATAGCAAACACATTCCACACACACCACGCCACACCACGTATAACAAACAAAACACACATACACACCATACCCACAACACACAAAACACAACACACACAAAACACACACATACATACATACATACATCAGTATACACACACACACTCAACGCACTCACCACAGTGTTAAGGTGAAAAGTCAACAATGTAGATAACCATAAACTTACAAAATCAAAGGCCAGCTGAAGAACTAAACTGTTTATGTCCATCTTTTAAAGTAAAGGTCTGTGTAAGTTTAAGTGGAATAATGTGTCATGTACCCAACATCAATATTCAATCCATCCATCACCATATTGAGAAGTAAAATAAGTCTAATTTCAGAAGCCCATCTCTGTTGTGTACTATTGAAATGTCCTTTAAGACCATCACAGACATATCTGAGGTTGAGTGGTCATCCTGGGAGAAGTGCTGGGCTACTGGTTTCTCAATCATCTTGTGATTAATAGAATGTCTGTGTGAATTCATTCTAGTGCGGAGTTGTTGGCTTGTCTCCCCAATAACCTGTGCGAGGACATTTCTTGCATTGGATAAAATAGACCACATTACTTGATGTACATGTATAATTCCCTGTATCCTGAATAGTCTATTTTGTGATGTAACCACACAGTCTGAAGTGGAAATGAGGTTACATGTCTTACATGTCGTTGATGACGAATTCGTGTACCATATGATGTCATGGTATTCTATTCCGGTTCAAGTTGACTCCTAATAATCAGGTTGGCTAAATTAGGTGGTTGTTTAAAAGATAGTAGTGGTAGTTCTTGAAAAATACCATTAAGGGTTTCATCCTCACTAATTATTGGATGGAGATCCTTAGTAATCTTATGTAGGAGTTCAAGGTCAGGATGGTATGTGACTACTAAGGGTATTCTGTTGGTAGTCATCTGTTCCTTATATTGCAGCAGCTGTTCTCTTGGGACCTGTGTTGCACGTTCCACTGCTCTGTCAATTTCCCTGGATGAGTGTCCCTGCTCAATAAAGGTGTTTTTCAACATCGCCAGATGTGTCTCTGTCTTCCTCATTTGAACAGAGGCGGTGATACAGTGCTTGACTATATATAACAGATTTCTTTGTGTGGCTCGGGTGATTACTTTTCTTGTGTAAGTATTTCTGTCTGTCTGTTGGTTTCCTGTAAAGACAGGTATGTAGGGTACCATCCTTAATAGTGACAGTGGTATCCAGAAAATGTACACTTGTGGCAGAATATTCTAGGGAAAGCTTTATAGTTGGGTGGAGGTTATTAAGTTCTTGGTGAAAATCTTTAAGTGTGTCAGTGCCCTCTGTCCAAATTATAAACAAATCATCAATATAGCGGAAATAAGCGAGTGGTTTATGTGTACAGTGCCTTAGAAAATCCTCCTCAAATTCGCCATAAAAGATTAGCATACTGAGGGCCATCCTGGTTCCCATTGCAGTTCCATAGTTTGAACATAATGTTTACCATTAAAGCTGAAGTTGTTATGTGTCAGAATGAATTCAGTGAGTTTACCCACAACTCAGGGTCAATGTTGGGGTCAATTCTTTGTCATGCAGGTATTTGAGGCAGGTTGAAATGCCATCTGTGTGTGGAATATTAGTGTAGAGGGAGGTTACATCCATCGTGGCTAAAAGGGTATCAGGTGGTAAGTCCTTAAAACCAGAAAGTTTATGTAGGAAGTGAGTAGTGTCCTTGATGTAACTATCCCTTTGTATAACCAGCGGTTTGAAAATAGCTTCTACAAACCCTGATATCCCCTCTGTCAGGGTGCCATTACCAGAGACTATGGGTCTACCAGGATTACCAGGCTTATGTATTTTAGGAAGCATATGAACCATGTGAATAGGAACCAGGACAATTGGAATGTAAGTTGTGAGCTCATCTTACATGTATTAGAGAGAATGCTACTCCAAGGTTTTTGGTTTTTTTTTTATCACTAGAATGCTTTCTTGGCATACTGAGACATTTAAAAATTTATGTGACAAGAACTCTCTGGCTGTAGAGAATTCTTGATAACCTTTGCCCTTCTGAGGCTCCTCAGTTAAAGGCATACTGGTGTTAATTAGCTTCTCTGACGTAATCTACTATTATGTTTTAAATGTATATGTTAAACCAATGAGAATTATTTCTGCTTTTTCTATATAATCTGGTGTTAATAGTATGGGATATTTGAAAAAACTGCCACAAAGCTTCTGAAGAAGGACCTGGTTGGTTCGAAAGCAAAAGCACTTTGTTTTTTTCTGTAACATCCATGTTGGTCCAATCAAAGGTATCAAATCATTTGTTTCTGGATCTGTTTTTAAAAGGACCAATACGGCACCTACAACATTTTTTTTGCAGGACTGTCCTGGGAAATTCAGGACACTTTGTCAGTCACTCTAGTTCTGAGCTTGGATGTCCATGTTGTGTCCCACTCACATTATGAAGGCTAGTGTACATTCTCATTTTTCTACATTTCAGTGGCAACTGGTTGAAAATCATGGGCAGAGGTAACTTCACTCAGGAAAGTAACAAGATGTGGACTGGGAGACATCACTCACTTTACAAGTCTGTGGTATGATTTATGGTGACAAGAGGAAAGTGCCCATTCCAGGGTAGAAGTTAACATGTGAGTTTGTTGGGATGATGAGCTTGCTATATGTACCTAGAAGCATAACTTTTAATAGTGAAATAAGACCTGATTGCTTAAGGTCATAAGAAATATACAGCTTAACTAAACTCAAGGTAATTCTTGCAAAAACATAAGTTATTTATAGGAAATAAACAGTGTGACAACAAAAAAAGCCACAAAAACACTGCAAAAATTGTGAAATTTTCTGGGGGCTGCCTAGGCCCCAGATCCCAATCGTTATTCTGAATTTTATTCCCCCACATTAAGCTACTTGAACCACCCCTGGCCTTATGTACTGATAGGCCTGGGATACATTTAACCTTGACTGGGCTGCCTTTTCCCTCCCGAACCCCTTCCCACTGGATACCTCTAATCATGGAGTTACCCAGCAGGAGCACCTTCACCTCTCCCCCCAAGCTACTAGCCCGTTTGTGCCCTTTCATACTCCTCCTTCTGTCCTCATCCCCATGCTTGCTCCTTGCACCCCCCCACAGCCTGGGTGTCTCTATTTTGTACATGCCCTTCCAGGATCCCTCTTCTGCCTATGTCCCCCAGTTTTCTCCTCTCACCCCCTGCAACTTGGGGGGTCACAGGTCTGTATGTGCCCTTCCAGGATCTTTCTCCTGACTATGGCTCCTTGCTTGCTCCTTGCCCCATCCAACAGTCTGGGCATCACTAGTTTGATTGTGCCCTTCCAGGCTCCCTCTTCTGTCTCCCTCTCCCAGCTTGCTCCTCACACCTCTCACAGCCTGAATATCACTAGTCGCTCCCTTAACTCTTTCCCGGTTGGTCTGTTGCCATTGACTTCTCCACCCAGGCCTCCTATTCCTGCTTTCCTTCTCCCCTCCCTCCCCTGTCAGGTTCTGCAGTAATGGACCCTTGTGCCCTACTGCTCTCTACATCCCCCCTCTTCTGGAAATTCCAGTCTCAGAGCTGGCCTACCCAGAGTGCTCCCCTCCTCACCCCCCTCCTTGTCAACTTTTCCCTTCCTCAACTCTGCCCTGTCCTGGGTCCTGGCCTCGTCCAACCTGACTCTGTTCTGTGAATCCCCCTCTGCCTTACCTCCCTCAGACCCGGGTTCCTGCCCCCCTCCCCTGCCCATCTAGTGCCCTGGTCTCACATTCCCCATGCCTTCCCCTCCTTTGGATCAGGCCCCCGCCTCCTATCCCCTGCCCACCTCCGACACCTGAACAATCCCTCCCCATCATCCTGCACCCCCTGCCCGCCAGCCTCTTCCACCTCATCATATGGGTACAGCAGAGTGAAGCAATTTGTAAGTGTGATGCCTGCCCCAAGCTCGCCCACACCTGTCCCCTTCCCCTCCCGCATCCTTGGCTCTCTCTGGGTCACCCCCTCCTTTCAGAATGAAGACTGTACACTGATATTTTCATGTCTCTCCTACTCAGAGCGACCATATGGTCCTAGTCCTCTCACTCCCACTCCTATACCCTGGAGTATGCCATTTTGTCATCGCCTATCATCATATGGTTCCTGTCCCCTTCCCTCTCCAACCCAGCCCCCTCCTTCTCTCCAACTGCTTCCTGATCCCCTTGACCTCCCACCTGAGGCCCTAATTTTCAATGCAATTACTGGTTGCTTGTTTCACACTGTAAGAAAATGGGGACTGGCAACAAATACCACAGGCACCCAAGTGAGAGACTTGACAGTCATGGAAAGCATGGCGGGATGGAGGGATGGAGGGATGGAAGGAAGATCCTGGGGATCACTGGGAAGGCAAGACGGGAGGGTGAGCTGGATGTCATTATCCACCTAGGTACTAATGACCTGGCAAATGGGGAGCCAAAGGAAGTTCAGGAAGAGTTTAGGAAACTGGGGAGGGGTCTCAAGCAAGCAGCTACTTCTGTCACTTTCTCAGAAGTACCTCCTGTGAGAGGCAAGGGAGACCATAGGAGTGCATGCACCAGGAACTTTAACTCATGGTTGAAGAAGTGGTGCTGTGAGGAAGGGTTTGGATTCATTGGTGACTGGGGACCCACCTGGAGGGATGGAGGTTTGTTCAAGTCTGACGGCCTGCATCCATCCTGGAGGGGAATCCAAGCACTCAATAAGTTTAAATGCTACATTGACAAGCATTTAAACTAGCAAAGGGGGGTGGCAGGCCAGCAAGGAGGGTACCTACTTGCTCACCCCCCCCAGCTAGCAGTGGAACCAGTGAACCAGAGGAGTGGCTATCTCTGCAAAGCAGTGTGCAAAAGATGGAGATTAGTGCCCAAGAGGTGGATAGGCAGAAAAGGAGCAAAATTCAGCAGAAGGGCAGACAGCAAGGAGAACCAGGGATTAAGGACAACCAAGGAAGGGGCTGGAGTAGAACAGCGAAACAGTCTAGGGAGGTCAAATCATGGAAAGCCATGTGTGCAAATGCCAGGAGCCTTAGCAACAAGATGGTAGATCTGGAAGCTGTCATGGTGCAGTCAGACCTGGACATTGTGGCCATCACTGAAACCTGGTGTAATGATAACCACGACTGGGAGATGGCCATACCTGGCTACAACATATTCAGAAGAGACAGAGCAGGCAGGAAGGGAGGAGGAGTGGCACTGTATGTGAAAAATGACATAAGGGCCACAGAGATCCAGGAGGAACAAAATGGGGGAGAGATACTGTGGGTTAAGCTGGAAAGGAAAATGGGTACAGCCATCCGCACAGGTGTGGTCTATAGACCACCAGCCCAGGAGGAAGAAACAGATAGTGAGCTGATGCTAGCCATCAAAGGATGGCAGACAAAAGTGAGTAGTACTGGTTGGAGACTTCAATATTCCAGACGTGGACTGGAGCATCCAGCACATCATCAACTAGAGCAGATTTATCCTGGACTCCTTCAGAGTGCCTTCCTCAAGCAACTGGTCATGGAATCAACTCAGCAGAAGGCAATACTGGACCTTGTGCTCACAAACAGGGACAGTGTGATGGGGTAACAGTGGGGGAGCACCTGGGGAACAGTGACCACCAGTCATTGTTGTTTGAAATCACAGAAAGAACAGAACCAAACCACACAAAAACACGTATCCTGGATTTTAGGGGGGCAGACTTTGTGAAAATGGGGAGATACTTGAAAGAGGCAATAGGGAATGGGACAGGAATCAGGGATTGAGGAACAGTGGGCAGTATTTAAAATGGGGATTACAAGAACAACAGAATTATGCATTAAGCAGGTTAGCAAGAGGAAAAGGAAGCAGAGACCATTATGGTTTTCCAAAGAGGTAGCAAAGAAAGTGAAAGCCAAAAAGATTGCATTCAGGCAATACAAAAAGACACAGGCAAAAGGGGATAGGGAGAAGTACCAGGAGAAGCAAAGGGAGACAGGGAGGTCAGTAGGGAAGCCAAAGCTCAGACAGAAGAACACATTGCAAAATCAGTGGGTGGGGGACAAAACCTTTTACAGGTACATAAGTGAAAAAAGAAAGACAAAGGGAGGGATAGTGAGACTGAAGGGGGAGGATGGGGGCCGCGTGGAGGATGACAACAGTAAAGCTGACATATTGAACAGGTATTTCTGCTCAGTCTTTACTGAGGAAGAGGAGGGTAATGGGTCTGAAGGGAGTACAAGGGGTGAAATGGTGCAGAAATGGACACAAGTCCCTTTACACGAGAAAGGGTCCTGAAGGAACTGGAAGTAATAAGAGTTGATAAAGCAATGGGGCCAGATGGGGTGCACCCCAGGGTCCTTAAAGAACTAAGAGAGGTGGTGGCTGAACCTCTGGCTATCCTGTTTAGCCGATCACTGGAAAAAGGAGGTACCCAAAGACTGGAGGACAGCAGATGTAGTCCCTTTATTCAAAAGTGGAAACAAAGAGGAAGCAGGGAACTACAGACCAGTCAGCCTCATCTCGGTAGTGGGAAGATCATGGAAGCACTACTGAAGGAGAGATTGGTGGAACATCTGGTTGTCAATGGACTACAGGACCCAAGGCAGCATGATTTCACCAGGGGGAGGTCATGTCAGACCAACCTCGTTGAATTTTTTGACTGGGTGACTAGGGAGATGGATCAGGGAGGGCAGTGGACGTGGCCTATCTGGACTTCAGCAAGGCCTTTGACACTGTGCCACATAGAAGACTATTACACAAACTGGGAAATATGGGTGTGGGCGGGACAGTAGTGGTGTGGTGGGTAGGTAACTGGCTGGGTGGCAGGACACAGAGGGTGGTGGTAAATGGCTGTCACTCCACAGAGGGAAGAGTGACCAGTGGGGTACCACAGGGATCAGTGCTGGGACCGGTCCTATTCAACATCTTCATCAGTGACATTGTGCAGGACCTAGAAGGCAGAATTTCACTGTTGCTGATGACACAAAGCTCTGTAACAGAGTAGACACACCAGAGGTGTAGACAGAATGAGAAGGAACCTGCAGAAACTTGAAGAATGGTCAGGGTTTGGCAGTTGAAATTCAATGCAAAGAGGTGCAAGATAATGCATATGGGGCACAAAAACCCTGGCACAATATATCAGTTGGGGTGAGGATATAGCATGCACCAAGCAGGAAAGGGATCTTGGGTTATCATCTCTGATGACCTCAAGGTAGGGAAACAGTGTGACAAGACAGCAGGTAAAACAAATAGGATGCTGGGATGTATAGGCAGGGCATCACCAGCAGGAAAAGGAGGTCATAATTCCTCTATATAAGACACTAGTGAGGCCCCACCTGGAGTACAGTGTACAGTTCTGGAGACCATACTCTGTAAGGACATAGACAGGGTAGAGAAGGTTCAGAGGAGGGCAACAAAGATGGTGCATGGATTGCATCACAAGTCCTATGAAGACAGGTTGAAGGAACTGAACATGTACTCCCTGGAGGAGAGGAGGAGAGGGATATGATAGAGACATACAAGTATCTTACAGGGATGAACAGGGTGCAGGAATACACTATTTTAAGCGAAAAGATGTTCCAGGACTAGAGGTCATGGGATGAAGTTGGAGGAGGACGATTCAGAGGAAACATGAGGAAGAATTTCTTCACAGAACGGGTGGTGGACAAGTGGAACACCCTTCCAGAGGAAGTGGTGGGGGCTGAAACAATCACGGGATTTAAGAATGCATGGGATAGACATAAAGGAATTCTGGAGGTCAGGGGTAAGGGGCAATAGACTTCTAGAAAAACATAAACTGAACTTACGAGCTCAAATGGGCAGACTGGGTGGGCCATAGGCCCTTATCTGCTGACACATCTTGCACATCTGCACTCCTGGGGCTTAATACTGTATAATATATATATATATATTACAAACCAATCACACACACAAAAAAAAATAAAAAAAAATGTGGGGAGTAGTGCAATGTAATGGCTGTGGGGCATCAGTCTTCTGGGAGTCTTTCTGGAGGCTGAGATGCTGCCCTATTTGCAGACAAGTCTCTGCCCTGAGAGAGGAAGTTGCCCGTCTTCAGGCCACACTGGACAGTAGTAAGGGGACCTTCCCCCAGGCCACACTGGACGGTAGGAAGGGGAACCTCCCCCATCCAGGGAGCACCAGAGCCACCACCACTACCTCATAGGTTGCGAAGAAAGCACAGCAGTTGGACCACAGTGGGCTCAGGGAGGGTGAGGATGGTGAAACAGAGGCACACCCCATCAGTTGTTCCACACCACAATCCATACACCATTCTGGGGGAGCATAGCTCCCCTATGGATGCACCCGCAGAGGAGACTAAGGAGGCTGAGGACAACTGTCACAAGGGAGGCCCACAGGAAGGAAGCAGAGGACACCACAAGGAAAGGAAGCAGCTCCTGGTGGGGGACTCAATAATTAGGGGGATAGAACTGGGGGGAGCAGGGAAAACTGAAGTAAGGTGCCTGCCTGGTGCCATGGCTTGGAGAGACAGGAAGCGCATCCTCAGGATCACGAGAACAACTGCATGGGAGTCTGAGCTGGACGTCATTGTCCACCTAGGGACAAATGAATTGGCTAATCATGAGATTAGAACAGTGCAGAAGGACTTTGTAGAATTGGGGAGGGGCCTAAGACAAGTAGCACACACAATATCCTTCTCTGAGGTGCTGCCTGTCAATGGCATGAGTGAGGCGAGGGTACTTTGCATCATGCAGTTTAATGAATGGTTGAAAAAATGGTGTGGAGCACAGGGGTTTGGCTTCATTGGGGACTGGGGTTCCACCTGGAGGGTCACCAGCCTATACTGGCAGGATGGTCTGCATCTGTCCAGGAAGGGAACAAGTCTTCTGAGCAGTCGGTTTAAATGCTTCATTGGCAAGCTTTTAAACTAGTCAAGGGGGGAGGCACTGATAAGCAGCAGGAAAATCCCAGCCTCTCCCTACAAAACAGGGTACTAAATGAGAAAAAGACCAAGGTAGACAGGTCAGTGGGGGATGCTGCAAAAGAAGGTAAAGCCATCAAAAAATGGAGAGCAATGAGTACCAATGCCTGTAGTCTGAGTAACAAGCTTCCTGAATTAGTGGCCTTGATGGAGGAGGAACATCTGGATATCGTGGCAGTCACAAAAACATGGTACACACAAAACCATGACTGGGACATAAACATACCAGGATACACTATCTACAGGAGGCACAGGGAGGGTAAAAGAGGAGGAGGAGTAGCTCTTTACATAAGGGAAGGAATCAAAGCAACAGAACAAAATGGAAAACAGGGAGGAGGAGAAGAAGCACTGTGGGTAAATTTGGAGACCGGCAATGGCACCACAATCCGCACAGGGGTTGTATACAGACCCCCTTCTCAGGGGGAGGAAATGGACAAGGAAATGATAGAAAGAATACTTAGAATGGCAGAAAAAGGGGAGATATTGCTGATGGGTGATCTGAATATGCCAGATGTTAACTGGAATGCAGTTGCAGCAGCCACTTCAAAGAGTGGGGTTATTCTAGATGCCCTACAAGGGGCATGCCTTAGACAACTAATATTGAAGCCCACTCAAGAGGGAGCAATCTTAGACCTGGTTCTCTCAAATGGAGGTGACGAGAGGATCACAGATGTAGAAGTGGGTAGCCATCTGGGAACTAGCGACCATCGAACAGTATAGTTCACAATAAACACAGCAATAGAGTCAAGCCATACAAAGGCAAAAGTACTGGACTTTAGGAGGGCTGACTTTGCCAAAATGGGTGAGTGCCTAAGGAATGCACTCACAAATAGGCAGGAAGGAGGGGTGGAAGAACAATGGGGAATAATAAAAACTGCCATCACAGAGGTAACAAGCCTCTGTGTGAAGCAAATTAACAAAACGAAACGATGTAAGAAACCACTATGGTTCTCAAAGGAAGTGGCAGTGAAGGTTCAAGAGAAAAAGAAAGCATTCAGGAAGTACAAGGAATCACAGAAGGAGCAGAACGGGGAACTGTATCAGTTAAAGCAAAAGGAAGCTGGGAAGGCAGTCAGAACAGCAAAGGCCCAAACTGAGGAAAAGATAGCCAACTCAGTTAAGAAGGGGGATAAAACCTTTTATAGGTACATCAGGGAGCGAAGGAAGACCAAGGGAGGGCTAGTGAGGCTTAATAAAGAAGAGGGAGGGTGGGCAGAGGGTGACTGTGAAAAGACAGAGATACTAAACAAATATTTTTGCTCAGTATTTACAAAGGAAGTGGGGGAGGTACCTAAAACAAACAGTAGAAACACTCTGGATACAGAAGTTGATACCAGCCCATTTACAGAAGAAGGGTTCTGAAAGAACTCTTAAAACTGAAGGTGGACAAAGCAATGGGGCCTGATGGGATTCATCAGAATTCTAAAAGAACTAAGGGTAGAACTAGTGACACCACTTACTACCTCTTTAACAAATCATGGGAGGATGGGGTGGTACCCGAGGACTGGAGGAGGGCAGATGTGATCCCCTTCACAAAAGTGGGAGCAAGGCAGAAGCAGAAAACTACTGACCTGTTAGTTTAACTCAGTGGTAAGGAAAATGATGGAATCACTTCTGAAGGAAAGAATTGTTGAGTATCTAGAGGCCAGAGGCTCAGGACCCAAGGCAGCATGGATTCACAGCGGAAGGTCATGCCAGACAAATCTGATAGATTTCTTTGACTGGGTGACCAAAGTAGTAGATCAGGGAGGGCTGTGGACATGGCCTACCTAGACTTTAGCAAGGCATTTGACACAGTCCCACACAAAAGATTAATATACAAGTTAGCCAGCCTGGGAGTGTGTCCCAAGATGACAGCCTGGGTAAAGAATTGGCTGGAGAATAGGACACAGAGAGTAATAGTAAATGGAGTCCACTCTGAAGAAAGGGGTGTTACTAGTGGGGTGCCGCAGGGTTCAGTATTAGGACCGGTCCTCTTCAATGTCTTTATAAGCGACATTGCAGAGGGACTGGAAGGAAAAGTATGTCTCTTTGCAGATGACACAAAGATCTGCAACAGAGTTGATGCACAAGGTGGGGTGAAAAGGATGAGAAGAGACTTGGCAAGGTTAGAGGAATGGTCAAATGTATGACAGCTTAGATTCAATGCTAAGAAGTGCAGGTAATGCACCTGGGAAACAAAACCCAGGGAAGAGTACACAATGGGGGTGAGATACTAACAACAACAAAATGGAAAGGACCTGGGGTAGTCATATCAGATGACCTAAAGGTGGGCAAGCAATGTGAGAGGGCAGCAAGGAAGGCTGGGGATACTGGGATGCATAGGAGAGGCATCACCAGTAGAAAACAGAAGTTATTATCCTCTGTACAGACAGTTGGTGAGACCCCATCTGGAGTACTGCGTGCAGTTCTAGAGACCCAATCTCCAAAAGACATAGACAGGATGGGCTGTCAGAGGAGGGCAACTAAAATGGTGCAGGGTCTGCACGGAAGACATGAAGAGAGACTTAGGAGCTGAATATTATAGCCTCGAGGAAAGGAGGAGAGGGGACATGATAGAAACTTTCAAGTGTCTCAAGGGAATCAACAAAGTCCAAGAGGGTAGCATCTTTCAAAAAAGAGGTGCAAGAACAAGTATGCACAATTTGAAGATAGAAAGGGCTGCCCAGAGGTAATTTGCTGGAAGTATTTTTTCACAGAGAGGGTTGTGGATGCATGGAACAGACTCGGAGGAGGTTGTGGAGTCAAAAACAGTGGTGGAATTCAAGCATGCATGGGACAGTCATAAGGCAATTCTAGGGGGTGGGGGTAGGAAGAAGTAGGCTGCTGGTTAACTAGGATCTACAGCTTATCCAATAGGTAGGGAAATGGGCAGACTGGGTGGGCCAAGCGGTCCTTATCTGCCATCAAAATCTATGTTTCTCTGTTTCTATGACACTGTCTATGTATCTATGTATCTTTTTTTTAAATTCATTAAAAAAACATCAACCTGTAGCTGTCCTGGTGGTGCTGAGGGTTGAGGCATTGGACACCACACCTTGTATCACGCTGGTGACCCGGGTTTGGACACGAGCCCAGGTTGTCAGGGGTTGGCTGGGGAGGATAGGATTGAGCGTCTGGAGGACTGTGCTTGTATCCTGGGGTGGGCGGTGGGTTTTCACCACTCTGCAGTGGCCCCTGGGGATGCCCAAAGCCACTGCTAGAGACGGTGCAACGGAAGGAGGAGTGCAGCAGACGTCAGCACATCGGTGCTAGATGTCATTGCACATCTGCACTCCTGGGGCTTAAACTAGAGGAAAAAGGCAGCACTGTCCATGGCAGCTTGATGGTCACACTTCCTGAGCCCAGTGGGGCTCATGGGCACAGACTCCAGTGTCAGTATTGGATCCTTGCATGGCATGGGGACCAAGGGGTGGCTCCCTCTCTCAGGTATAGCTGCATATGCCAGCTGGCCTGGGAAGATGTGCCTCTGTGGTCATCGGGGGAAGTGGCGCAGTGGCTGGATTAAGGCAGATCAGTGACTACAAAAGGAGGAAAAATAGAAAGATGATAAAAAGACCATCAACCTACTGTACTTTTACATCTGCTGCTTGCTGCCCAGTGCTTAGTGCATCCATTGCCATAGCTACTGACTGGCGTGGCAACAACATGAAGCAATAGAACAGTAATGTCTTTGGATATACTATTTTATATTAAAATTCACTTTAAATTAGTTTAAAATGGTACATTTAAAAATTAGTTAAATTGAGCAGACCATTTTTATAATTGCAATAAGGTACTCCCAGGGGTTATGTTAATGTTCAGATTAATCACCACCTGGGGCAAAATGGCACTTGACTGCCCCTCATGCCACATTACTCACCCAGGGGGTGATTAACTAGAGCATTAACATAACCCCTGGTCATACTTTATTGCTTAAGTACAACCAGTGACTGCTGTGAGAGAGCGATGAGGTGCAGGCAGGTTTTCTCATCTGTGCCTGCTGGAGGTGAGTGCCGAAGTGCAGGGGTCCTGGCCATTTACGTGATGTAAAATGAATTTCAATTTACATTTACTTGACTGTTTCTTGGAGTGCTCAGTTTTGAACTGCTTGTATTTTTCTGAGGTTTGCACCTCCAGTTTGAGCACCCGCTTGCCAGTTTTGCACTGTCCTGTCTTTTGTTTTTTTCTGGAGTTGAGTGGTTAGCTACTTAACCTGTGAAGCATGTGTGTCGGGGCCATTACTGACTTATCTGACTGTGAATTTCCCTGGACATTTCTCTGAGGATTGCAGTGGCCGGGCAAGAGTAGTAAGAGAGCATTCCGGCTATAAACTGTCTCCCAGTTTTAAAAACTGTACTTGTGGTGGTGAGAGAACCACCCTTATCTACATTTCTGGTTTATTGCTATTTTTCAGAACCATACCTCTGGTGAGAGAAGAGGCTATCACCTTTGCAATAAGTAGTGGTTTTGGACTTCATGTTATTTCTCATCTGGATCTTTTTACCTGGTGCACCATGAAATGAATGTTTGGCAGATTCTTTGTTTCTTTGTTCTTTGTGTATTGGACTGTTTCCATTTTATTTATTAAGGAGTTATAGTGAGGTGGTGTAGGTATGCTGTATAAGCAAGCAATAAGACAAGATGAGGTGTGGGTTATGGCCTGATAAGAGCAAGCCCCAGGTGCATTATGAGGCATGAGGCACTTGTGCTGAGTGACTTTAGCAACTGGGAAGTGCTCTTATCAGACCATAACTCACACCTCGGAGTGTCTTATTGCACTTATTAAAGAAGTTAATAAAAAAAAATAGACATACAAAGTGTACTTAAAAAAAACTGAAGAATTATAAGTGGAAAAAAAAACAAAAAGTAGTCCCTGTCATTGAGTTGGAGTGGAGCTTTTTAGTCACTAGAGGAGGCGGCTGCTGTCTGTCTGTGTGTGCACTCCCCAGTCACCCGCACAAAGAATGAAAAGCATGTTTGTTCGTTTTTTCTTTTTTTTCATATTTGTTACTTTGCCCACCCAGTTTCAGTTACAGTTGCTGGGACCTATCGCATCCCATATTTGGTTATATGTTTAGTTTGATCGTGCTGTCCCCTCCCCGCCGCAAGATACTCAACCCTTTTTTTTAGTTGTTTTCTTTTTTAAAAGCTTTCTCTCCTTAAATAACTTTGGATTTTATTTTCATTAAACGGTTGCCTTGAGTGGGAGCAAGCACGTCTCTCACTAGCCACCGTAGACAGTAGTTTCCTGTTTCGCGGTTCTGAAATCGCAAGTCAGAGAGGTAGAAAACCAAACTAATTTTATTTTTTAGTTGACAGTAATGTGGTGCATTTTTTGTGGATTGTTGCAGCTAGCATATTTAGCAGAGGATGAAGGGAGGAGGATCGAGTGCACAGATGTTGCTATCAGTCATTCTGTGTTGGGAGACTCCTGAGAAGCGGGACCGAGAATTGGAGATGCGACAACGAGACAAGCAGTGACTAAAAGCAAATGTTGAGATTGGTAACTGTTTATGGCTTTCATGGGACGGGGGGCTTACATACACTGACTGGCTTTTCCCTGCTAGACTGGAGCAGCAGGATGGAGCGAGAGCTCCACTTGCAAGGTGTTTTGGGGGGGTTTCTCTGCTGGTGCCACTGCTCTCCCGGTTTCATTGGATGCCACTTGAGCTGCAGTGGGAGAGCGGTGGCACTCACTTATTTCAATGTGTGGTGCATTTTGCTTGGCACATGTATGCAGGTTGTATAGTTATGTCCTGATAAGGACACAGCTGACACAGGCTATCGGCGAATCAGGATCAAGGAAATATTTTACCCATTTTATAATACATTTTATAAAATGGGCAGAAATTTTCCTCTAATCTGACTGGCCGATAGGGTCTTTCAGTCACGTCCTTATCAGGCCATAATTGTATCAACTGGCACTACATGTGCCAGCCAAAACACAACACACTGAGAAATCAGTGTGTGACACCACTCTCCCGATGCAGCTCGTCCAGCAGCATCCCATAGAATCACAACAGCTGCACTGGAAGAGCAGAGAGTGGTGCCACCAACAACAAAAAAGAAATGGACATACCACAACAATATATCTACCCTCCACCCACCTCCCCACTTTCCTGCAGGACAAAAATATTTGCAGATATAGTAGCTCTCGTGTAATTTTCTTTACTGGCCACCTGTCCCTGCCAAATGAATGTCTGTCGCTCTTGCACCCCCTATTGGAAACCGCAGTCAGGAAACTGTAGCGTCTCCATCAGTGTCCAGCATCTTCTGTCTCTGCACTCTCCAACCATACAAGTCAGTCTTCCCCATCCATGGCAAGGGAGAACAAGTAATTTACAATCCCCTATCTGTATGGCAGCCTGGAGGTGAAATTAGATTTTGAAAACAGTGAAGTAAAAGTGGTGTATACGGTGGCAGGTAAGGGACACGCTCATGACAGTCAAGTGGGCCGGGGGCTGCAACAGAAATAAAAAGCCCCAACAAATGTAAAATAAACTAAAAATAAATAAATAATAATTAAAAAAAACAACTATATATTAGGAGACAGATGGAGTAGCGAGACGTATACAACAGTGGCAACTACTCTGTATGGCCGCTAAGAGACATGGTGGCTAACAGTCAAGCGGGCTGGTGACTGCAACTGAAAAAACAAAACCAAGTCTGAACAAAACTAAATGACAACTGAAAAAAAAGTGTTTGTTGGGGAACAGAGTTGGGAGGAAAGAGAAAGATGGACAGACAATGTATGATACATAATGATCTGTACTACTGAGTGACTATTTTTCTATGATCTACAAATTTAACACTTTTTAGCATACTTTTTTTTTCTTTTCTTTACTAGGGGGATGGGAGGGGACCCATTTTACAAGCAAGCGCAATAACACACTCTGAGGAGTGGGTTATCGCCTGATAAGAGCATGCCCAGGTGAATAAGGCATTCAGCGCAAGCACGTCATGCCTCATAACACACCTGGCCGTGCTCTTATCAGGAGATAACCTGCACCTCATCGTGTGTTATTGCTTGCATAATTATTATTTTAGAGTTGTTTGAGTCGGGGTGTGCATGATTAAGAACTCACAAGTGTAATTTGGTGCACATCAGGGTTTGATTGTATTTGTGGGTGGTTTGGAGGATTGTTTAAGAATTGTATCAGTCGGGCATCTGTGTTTTTAATTATTGTTGTATTTTGTGTGAATCAAGGTTTGATTGTGAGCTGGGTGGCTTGAAGCAGTTTTCAGGATTTTGTCAGTATTAGCCAAGAAGTTGTAGAGGCTTTAGGGAAAATAGGCACATCTGCTCTGGTGACCATCTATGGCTGCTTTGGCCATTCGTGGGGGTCTCATTGGTTCTCCTTGCAGAGGTCCTCAGCTGCTGCATGGCACTAGGGATCCTTTGAAGGAGGGGAAAACACTGCAGAGGAGGTCCCAGGTATGATGGTCAGAGGGGTAGGATACGTGTGGTGGGGTCGAGGAGACGAGAATCAGAATCAAGGTCTATCATGCCTTGTTCCCCTCCTTGGGGCCCTGTCTAATTCCAACAAGCAGGAAGCAGTCTGTAAAGCCAGCACTGCTCCTCCCCGTCAGGTCATTCTTTGTAACACAAGATCACTGAGGAACAAGATGGCAGTGATGGAGTGCCTCATCATAGATTCCTCAGCTGATCTTGTTTGTATCACAGACATCTGGTTGAGTGATGATTCTGGACCTGTGCTGGTGGTATCTGTCCCACCTGGTTTTTCAGTGGTGCATTGCCTGAAGAGGGATTGCAGAGGGTGCAGGTGGCCATCTGCTTTAGATCCACTCTGGGGCTCACTGCACTCCCCATAAGAACTTTCAGATCTTTTGAATTGTGATGGCTAGATGTGGTCCAGGTGCTAGGATCATTCTTATTTACTGTCCTCCGGGCGGTGGGAGTGATTTTCTGCAGTATCTGGTGGACTACATTGTCAAACAGGTGTTGGTGCTGGGGGATTTCAGTGCCTGGATTGAACATGAATCCTGCAATTTGAACAGGAGCTTCTCCAGTTGATGTTTTCACTGGGACTGACACAGGCTGTTACCTCTGAAGCCCATCAGCATGGTCACACACTGGACCTGGTCTTCTCATTGGGACTTGACATCAGTGTGGTCAAGGTTGATCTGGTCTCCTGTTTGGATCATCATGCAGTGTTGTTTCAGTGTGGGGTCCCTTGTTTAACTACCCCACATGAAGAGTATTCATTGCCATCCGTAACATAATTTTGAGAAAACGCTCTTTTTTGGCTCTACAGAGCATTGACTGACAAGCTTCCGGTGTACATCTCAA
Organism: Neoceratodus forsteri; assembly: GCA_016271365.2. Classification (NCBI taxonomy): domain Eukaryota; kingdom Metazoa; phylum Chordata; order Ceratodontiformes; family Ceratodontidae; genus Neoceratodus; species Neoceratodus forsteri. The sequence goes on along the minus strand of CM057456.1, from coordinate 600,241,244 downwards.
GTCTCTTCAAGCATGCTAAGGGTGCTCACGACTTGCGACGCTTCTCCCTAATTTGCCTCCAGACACCAAGAGTAAAAAACTTGTATGGTTCGTCCGCTATCACCTTCTCTCTTTCTTCCCTATGGAATACCATGTAAAACTCACTAAAACTGTACACCCTTCCCGGTCCATTCACTTTCAAAGCTAAGCTAGCTAAATACCTGAAGGAAACCTGTAATTGCTTTAGGTGACCCAGCTTCCATAACCTCCAATATTCTTCACATTGTACTCTGGCACTTAGTTCACCGAGTTCCATATTTAGAGAGCTTCCCTCCTGCCCCTCTCCTCCCCTCCTCCCTCTACCTCCTTCCCGCGCTCTCCCTGTCTCTCCCTCCCTCCCTCTCCTTCTCTTCATGCCCCTCTCCCGTTTTGCTTTCTTTCACTACCATCCCCCCTTTATCATGTTCTCCCACTTTCTCCTCTCCACAAGTACCGTCCCTCTCTCTATCACTACCTTTCACACTTCTCCTTTCCACCCTCTCTCTCTCAAACTCCCTTTCCCACTCTCTATCCCTCCTACATTTACGCTCCTCTATATTATATGATGGCCTAGTGGATATGTGTGTGTAGGTATGTGTATATGTATGTGTGTATATTATGGTAGCATGGTAGTGCTACCTTAATTAGGGTTGAGGATCCATTTACATGTTAAACCTAAAATATTGCACCGTAATAACTTTGCAACCATTGAACGGATTTGCCTGAAATTTGGAATACACAATCAAGAACCACACATCTTGGTATCTGCCAACTTTCGTATTGTTCAGATATACGGCTGCAGAGTTATTAAGCATGATCTGCATGCATGTTTACACTTTTTTGCAATTCTTTGGTCATCTCTACAGATCGCACAGTTTGCGCGACTGGTCCAAAATCTTCAGGGAACATGCAGCCAGGGTCCCCGATGTGCCTTTTGAAGATTTTGTGAAAAAATATTAAACGGTTCAAAAGTTATTCAAAAAACAGTTTCCCATTATGTCAATGGGAAAAGTTAAAAAAAGTTCAACACTTTCACAAATGCAGTTATTACTTTCACAAATGGCCCTTTTACTTTCTCAAATCCACCATTTTGTTTTCAGTTGGTGATCAGAAAAATGCTTGGCATTTAAATTTGGGACCCTGTAGCAACACAGTTCTTTTTGTGTTTACCTAGTCGGACCCTGAGGATGCTAGGCATGTCTTTATTTTGAGGTTAAACACCCTAGAAATATGTTTTTCAAGTTTCTGGAAAAAGTACTTTCACAAAGTAGTGTTGCACTCATGAAAGTGTCGCAAATTTTTGTGAAAGCTTTCGCAAATTGCAACACTACTTTTCCAGGCTATGGCAAAATTACAGCAATTCTTTGCCACCCTGCTGCAAAAGAACAGTTGGGTCTTTTGTGCAGAAATTTGGAGGGAAAGCAGCCAACATCTCACAGATGTGCCTTTCAGCATTTCGGTGAAAAAATATTACAGGGTGGCAAAGTTACAGCACTCCAAAGTTGATGCTTTTTCCCATAGGATAACATTATGGCGTCTGCCACATTACAGGAATCCTTTACCGCCCTGCTGCAAAATAACGGTTTGGTCCTTTGGGCTGAAATTTGGAGGGAAGAAAGCCAGCATCTCACAGATGTGCATTTCAGTAGTTTGGTGAAAAAATATTACAGGGAGCCAAAGTCATCGCACTCCGAACTTCTCTTTTTTTCCCATAGGATAACATTACGGCATTCGCCGCACCTCTCAGGGCCCGTATCTTGGAAATGGTGCGAGATACAGACTTTTCGTCTGAAAAATGCTTAGCTCCCTATGGTCCTAACTCTCACCCCATTCTCCTATACCTCTGCTTCTTCACACATCTGATGGGGTGAGAGTTAGGGCGACAACCAGCACCCTGATGCCGGTTGGGGTGTGGATGGGGGGGGGGTCAAAGGAAGGCTTTCAACCCTAACACCGAATTTCCTCGCTTTTGTCGCTGTGTAACAACCCTAACTAATGCATTAAACTGAGTTTTTTGCCTCTATATATATATATATGTTTAGGTATGTATATGTGTGTATATATATATATATATATATATATATATATATATATATATATATATATATATGTTTATGTATCTATATATGTTTACTCACAGGCCTATACTTATTATACTTATTGTTCTGTGATATCTTAATAACTGAGTATAATATTGTTATATGTTTTGATATGTACTACCTCCTTATGTACCCTGTGATTGTTTACCTGTGTCTGTAACTTGTTGTCTAGGACCACCTTGAAAATGAGCTCACTCAATGGTGTTCACATCTGGTTAAATAAAGTTGATTGATTGATTGATAATTTGGAGCCTCACAAACTGCAGGAGGCAGTGATGTCTTGGGTTTACTGCTGGAATGTGCTCAAGGTCCTGAGGCAACCATGGATTGCTATAATATAGCACTTATGGATGCCCTAGACTCTACTGTACCTTGTTGCATTTGTCCCTTGACTTTCATTGTGGGTCACCATGGTATTTTGCTGAGCTATGTTTTTGAAGACAAAAGGATGGAGGATGGAGCATTCCTGGAGAGGCTCCAGGTCTGTGGAGAACAGATTGGCATTGAGAATTCAGTATGATGAATATCAATGGGCAATCTACCTAAAAAAAGGCAGCGCTCCTGTCACAGTCAATTGCTGTACTGAAAAATTGCCCAGTTCAGCACTTTCACACTGTTGACAGCTCAGCTCTTTCACACTGTTGACAGGTTATTAAACACTCCCTATCTGCAGTCCATCAGAGCAGTTTATGCAGAAAAGTGCGAGGAGTTTGGACAGTATTTCGTTGACAATGTGTCAGCCATTAGGTCTGGAATTTCTTTGAGTAGCCCGGCTTGGGATGTTTGCGGTCACACCTTTAGTGATGTAGATCTGCCTGTCTGGGATGAGTTTCAACCTGTTTCTGAGGCTGAGGTGCTTTGGGTTGTCACCAGTCTGTCCCCCTCCAGATGTATGTTGAATCCAGGACCAACATGGCTGATTCGCAGCTGTAATGAGTTCTCATATAACTGTTTGGGGAGATCATGAATGGGTCCATGAGGTAGGGTGTCTTCCATCAGCCTTAAAATAGGCAGTGGTCAGACCCGTTTTAAAAAAAACTTCCTTAGACCATGACGTTCTAGCAAACTACAGGCCTATCTGTAACCTTCCCTTTTAAGGGAAAGTTATTGAGAATATGGTGGTGGAGCAACTGACCGATTGCCTGGCATCTCTTTCCATGCATGCACCTCTACAGTCCAGTTTTTGGCCCTGTTACAGCACTGAGATAGCTGTTTTCAGGGAAACCCATAATCTCCTCCTTGTGAGGGACTGAAGGCAATGTTCCATCCTGATACTCTTGGATCTCTCATCAGTGTCTGACACAGTTAGTTTACCAATGGGTGCTTTTGACTCATCAATTTTGTGCTGGTTTAAGTCCTACATAACCAGGAGAATGCAGCTGGCTACCCTGGGGAATTTTACCTTGGAGGCATCCGCATTGTCCTGTGGAGTTCCTCAAGGCTCGATCCTCACCCCCATTCTGTTTTTTGTGTACATGCTGCCATTGGGGGAGATCATTAGATTGCACAGTGTTGGGTTCCCCTGCTATGCAGATGATACTTAGCTGCACCTGTCTTGATCTCCTGACAATGTTTCTGCGGTTTCAGTCCTGATTCAGTGTTTGGCCAAAATAAATGATTGAATAGCCTTGAACTGGTTATGTCTCAAACCAGATAAGACAGAGGTTATGATGATTGAACCAGGTCATCGAGGCTTGTCTGCTGTGGGCAGAGTGACTCTTCTGGTAGTGGGTGGCCGCTCTCTCAAGGCAGCTGATGCGGTGAGGAACTTGGGATTCATTTTGGACAGCAGATTGACACTTGAACAACAGGAGTCATCTGTGGGATTATCTGGCTTTTACCACATGTGTAATATCACCAGTATCAAGCCGTATCTAGCCCAGGAGGACTTAGTGACAAGCATCCATGCTTTTGTCACCTCCAGGCTGTACTATTGCAACGCTCTCTACCTAGGGATATCTGGAGCATTAATGCGATGACTGCAGCTGGTGCAGAATGCTGCAGCCCAGATGACAGCAGGCTCCTCATGGAGTGACCATATTATGTCAGTTCTGTGTGTGCTGCAGTGTCTGCCTTTGCGTTTGTGCATCAACTTAAAGATCTGTTAGTTTTACAATACAAGGCCCTACACAGTTCAGAACCAGACTACTTAAAAGAGCTCCTGTTTCCCCAACCACCTAGTCCATCCTTTCCAATCCTTCAATGCTGGTCTGCTTGTTGTCCTTCCTTTTATGTTGAAGTCATCAAGCAATAGAGCATTCGGAGTGGTTGCTCTGATTGCATGGAATTTGCTCCCATTTTACATTAGTACAGCCAGCACAGTGGAGGCCTTTACAACCTCTTTGAAGACCTTTGTGTTTGACCAGGCATTTCCTGATTAACTGTTATTTATACATTTGGATTATTCTATTTTATTTCTATTTGCATTTTAATGAATTTTATGTCATTTTTATGTTGGCACGCTTTCGCAGCCAACATCATGGGACAGTGCAGCTTTAGAGGAGTGGTCGCTGTTCGGCAAATGTAGGGCACACACCAGTAGGTGCGTCCCACATTCCCCAATCAGCCTGCATGCTGGCACCACACCATGCATACATAATGGGGTGAGCACATCTAAGAAAAAGTCTGCTGCAATCCGAGCAAAGCTCGTCAGATGCAGCGGTCCTTTCTTGCCGTGCTTTCGCCCGTCATTATGTCCACATGATGGTTTCGACCATAGAACTGGCCAATTCTGGAGTGCCCAATCCCCTGTCAGCTGCCCCTGTCCCCTGTGAATGTGCTGATGGGGAACCCACTCCCGTTGGCATAAAGCACCCCAATTGTTCAATGCCGAGAGGTGCCCAATCCCCATCAGCTCTGTGTCTCCCCTTCTTTGTGCACCGGCGTGGGTGCCCAATCCCCATCGGCACAAATTCGCCCCTCCCATGTTGTTTGCTGACAAGGGTGCCCAATCCCCATCGTGCTACTGACACCCCCCAAACAGTTAGATGATGCACTGGGAGCCCACCCCAGCAACGAAATCCCAGGAAAAACTGTCCCACAATGTTTTCTTTTTTTCATTTTCAACCTGTAAAAGGAAAAGGTCCCTCGTAGTCTCCATGCCTCCCCCACCGCACCCACCCACCATGCACCCAGCCTCCCCCCACCCCATACTTACCTCCAGAGCTTGGCGCGACGATCATCGGTGGACCGGGAACACGTCTGCACTCTTCAAAGCCGACCTCGAACTGAGGAAATGCCGGTAAGCTGTATAATGGAATAGATGGGGGTTTTTTCAACTTTAGTACATATCTCAGGTATTTTTGTGAATTTTGGCCCCAAATTTTCAACATGGGGTTTTTGGGACCCCTTCTCATGAATTCTTGCACTGTGATAGCGTTATTCAGTCCCGAAAGGTGATTTTGCAGTCACTGCATGGAATCACCTTTCAGGACTGCGTAAGGAATGACAGTGCCACTGTTCATGAGGGGGGCTCTCAAAAACCCTATGTTGCAAATTTGGTGGGAAAAATCCAAAACATGACTGTTTTACGAGTGTGCATAGCAACTGCGCAATGCACGCTCGTAAGTTAGCGAATTCACAATATTTCCATGCCAGATTCTCCACATTGGCATTTTATCACACCTTCTTGTGAACTGTATAGCTGTCATTTTTCACTTCCTGGCCGAAATATGTTTTCGCGCTTCTGGCACATAATAGTGTGGACGTGGTGCGAAATCAATGTATTGGACCCATTACGAAAATGACAGTGCAACTGTTCATGAGCAGAGATCCTAAAATGCCTGTGTTGAAAATTTGGTGACAATACTCCATAAAGTGACAGTTTTACTAGCGTGCGTAGCAACTGCGCAACGCATGCTTGTATGTTAACACATTCACACTATTTTCATGCCAGATTCTCAACATTAGCTTTTTACCAAACCTTCTTGTGAACTGTACAGCTGTCATTTTTCACATCCTGGCCGAAATGTGTTTTCGCACTTCCGGCGCAGAATAGCATGATCTCTGAGCAAAATCAGTGTTCAGGACACATTACAAAACTGACAGTGATGCTGTTCATGAGCAGAGGTCGTAAAATGCCTGTGCTGAAAATTTGGTGACAATACTCCGTAAAATGACTGTTTTATGAGGTGCATAGCAACTGCGCAACGCACGCTCGTAACTTATCGCATTCACAATATTTTCACACCAGATTCTCCAGTTTCCATTTTACTACACCTTCTTGTGAACTGTATAGCTGTCATTTTCACATCCTTGCCGAAATGTGTTTCGCACTGGTACGAGAATACTGCGTTAAGCTGTGCTGAAATCAGTGTTCGGGACACATTACGAAAATGACAATGACACTGTTCATGAGCAGAGGTCCTAAAATGCCTGTGTTGAAATTTGGTGACAATAATCCTTAAAATAACTGTGTTACGAAGGTAGTGTTGCACAGTTTGCACGCACTGCATTAAGAAATCTCAATATTCTCACTCCAGATTTTCTACAGTGCCATTTTCTGCACCTCCTAATGAACAGTAATGCTGTCATTTTTCACATCCTGATCAAAATCTGTTTTCGCAGTTCAGGCGCAGAATAGCATGCTCGCTGTGGAAAGTCCGTGTTCGAGACACATGATGAAAATGACAGTGACACTGTTCATTAGAAGATGCCCTAAAATGCCTATGTTGAAAATTTGCGAACTAAAGTCAATAAAATGAGTGTTTTATGAGTGTGTGTTGCGCAGTTTGCACGCACGCTCATGACTTTGTGAATTTGTAATACTTTCACTCCAGCTGTTCATCATTGGCATTTTTCCATACCTCCTTATGAACACTGCAGCTGCCTGAAATGTGTTTTTGCACGTCTGACACAGAATTGCATGGCTGCTGTGCGAAATCAGTTTTTGGGACAGTTTGAGGAAATGACAGTGACACTATTCATGAGCAGAGGTCCTAAAATGCCTATGTTGAAAATTTGGTGCCAAAACTCCATACGATGACTGTGTTGCAAGTGTGCATTGCACAGTTTCCATGCACCCTTGTAACTTCATCAATCTGCAATATTTTCATGCCACATTTTCACCACTGGCATTTGTGCACATCTCCTTATCAACAGTCCAGCTGCCATTTTTCACAGCCTGCCCAAAATGTGTTTCCACAGCTGTGGCGCACAATGGTGTGCTCGTTGTGCAAAATCACCTTTTGAGACACATTCACAAAATCACAGCACTATGCGTCTCTAGCTATCCACTCCCACTGCCAATGCCAGTGTGACGACATTCGGCATTGACAAATGCTTGTTTATGTTTAACTCTGTTCGGTGCTCAGAGCCTGTTTGGATTGGGTGCTTTATAAATAAATTTTGTTTTGCTTTACCTTCTACATAACATTGTGACAGATGCTTCACTTACACACACCTATCGCATTGCCCACACACAGACTCGCCTTCCTCCTTGCCCTCTCTTAGAGACATTGTGTTGCACTGCAGCAGCTTACTTCACGTACAGTAGTTTTCACTCTTAGGCAAAAAATAAAAAAAAAATAAAGATGGATTTCTGTGCCCTGCACCAATAGTCAAAAGTATTTGTCAAGCAATTACTTGAAACTTCCACCTGCACTTTTCCCAGTCTGCTAAATGTACTCAGCTGCCACCAGTGCATGATCATAATGTAAACTCTCAGCTCCTTCGCAACATGATTTCTTTAGCCTGCCTGCCCGAAACTATAGTTTAATATAGTTAAAATTGGCTAACAGAAATGATAATGCATAACTCTATGATGATTTTGATATCTCCTGAGCAAGAGTCACTCTTTTGCACATACAATGAGCTCCTTTAGTAGCCATATCCTTCCCCTGCAAGAGAGCTAGACATGACATTGAGATGTGCATAGCATGAGGAGTTCTCAAACTCCAGCATCACTGATTGGCTGCTGCAGGTCATGTGCCTGGCCAACAGCTTGGACATGCTCTGTGTGCTCCCTGCAAAAAGCACTGTCTCATACCACTGAAGCAGTGAAATACCAAAAATAATGAATGAAAATTCGGCAACATCTCATCATTACCTTAGACCTGTATCTCAGAGTCAAGAGTCATCAAGGCAGTGAACAATCACAAAAAAATTGGCTTATTCCTGTGGTGCCTACTACACAAATGTGATGGGCTTTGGTTAACTTGTTCAATAAAATGGAAAATATAGCATGCAACTTGAATGACAAAATAGACTTATTTGTAAACATGTGGGCTCCATAGGTTCATTACATTATGAGACATCCTGAATTCCTTCCATGAGAAGTAAATAATCTATCAGACGTATGTTTATTTTGTCTTCGCTGGTGCTTACAGAATGCTGACCCATCGCTCTATCTCACTGCCCCATGCCTGGGTCTTCACCCGTTTTAAACTAAATTGAAAGGCATGATACCCATATCTAGGGAATAAAAGAGAAAAAAATCACTGTCATAGCCTGCAGTGTAGGCTGGTTTTATGGTGTATACTGGTTGAGGAACCTTTATTAACTTTTATTTATTGATAGTATATCTGTATGAATAAAGTGCACTTGGTGTATGGAATAATTTTGCATCAGTCGACCAATTTCCGATCTACAGTACTTGATGCCATAGGACCCTTTTTCCTTTTATGTTGAGAGTTTTATCTCCTAGGAAGCAGGAAATCTACTTTCTGGCTAGGCATGAACGTGTAAAATGTGATTATACTAATACGAAAATAATGAACATTAAATAAAAATAAAAGAGTCAAGACAATGTGCCTGGTATATCCTTATTCAAATTCATATTCAAATTTTGTTCTAAAATTACAGCCAGTGAGGGGTGCGGTCTGCTGGAGACCAAGATGGCAGCAGAATCTTAGAGGGCTCTAACACCCCATGTGCTATCCCCAGTAATCCAGTCTTTCAAATCGGTAAATCAAGTTTGAACTGCAGCAGCACACTTACCTGTATCTCCAAGATTGCGCTGTTTTCCCTTTTTGAGCTTGTCTAACATAACAGGTAATGACTGAGTTTGATGAGCTTCTGTTCTGCTGGTAGCCACACAGGTGTTGGGCCTGCTTGTTTTTCACATGACAAGCCCAGTACACTGAGGTCACCAACCTGCAGGATGGTTTTGGTTCTGGCAGAAGTGGGGAACTTACAGAACATCACCAGTATGTTGGAGCACATTCTGCAGGACACCACGGCTTTGAAATCTACTTCAGCACAGAAAGGGAGGGAGCTTCAGAAATTCTCAGGGAGGGTGGCCAGCACTGAAGCCCAAGTGCACGCTGTGGAACAGATGGAGGACGTTTTTCAATGTTCACTGAGGGAGCAGGCTGCAAAAATCAATTTTCTCCTGTCTAGGGTGGATGATTTAGGAAATCAAGCCCAACAAAACAATATTCATTCATTGAGTTCCTTGAAGGAGCTGGAGGCAGTGATGTTATCAGCTTGCTACAGCAGGCCATCCTTGAGCTCTTAAATGTGCTGGATTGCCCACCAGTTTTGACATCAAGTAGACCCACAAGTCTTTGGCCCCCAACCTGGGGACCTCTGTACTGGCAAGTCCACTTAGTGAGCTTATTTCAAGACTTCTTGTTGCCGTTAACCCTGCATCCCAGGTGGTGCCAGTCTCATCTCTTCCCACCCTTATGCATAGCAGCCTTAAGAGCTGCTGACAAGATCGTACCTGCTTTACATTGTAGGATCCTCAATGTGTTGCTGATGTAGATTGTAGCGTTTGTTTTCCTGAAGTGAACTGATTTTGTTTGTTTTTATTTAACTGCCATGCGCATCTTGCGCTCCATCGATAAAAGGTTAGTCGGCGCACCCACCACGCTTGAATGGCCGAAGTTGGGATCTGACAGACAGCAGTCGAACTGTCAGATCACTGCAAAGGCAGGAGTATGTGAGAAGTGTAGCGGTGAAGTTTTGTCAGTATGTCTTTATTTTAGGATGCCAAAATGTAATTGCTGCCCTGCAATCCCATCCATTTATTTGTAGTACTTCTCTGTCAGTCACGCTGATACTCCATGCTTAATTCTGCATTGATAGGCATTATTTAGTGAGGCATACCATCAACTCTAATTGTGCATACATGGTTTTGCTCTGAGGTAATAAGTGTGGTATGACAAATAATATAAAGGCTTTTATATGAGTTTTGTTTTATTTTGTTATATCGTAATCTTGCGCTGCATAACACATTTCATACTTAGTTTATTGCCTTGTGTTGCATCCTTCATGTTGTACTGTGGCCTGTCACGAATACCGTAACACATGGCATCAATCTGTTGCAGAATTGAAAAATTGTGAAAAAATACTAGACCTAGTTGTGTTGTTTAATATAGTATAGTTTTGTTGTTTCATACACTGTAGTAAAACAACTGCCCATTAATAATTTTAAATACAATCCTCTAGCTTGTAACAACTCATCAGCTTGCATAAATTTGCAGTACTGCACAGGAACCAATTATAGATATAGAATATAATTAATGCAGCCCGTCCACATACTAGAAAGTGTTTTGCTTTTGGAAGCACATCCGGTTCTTATACGTAGTGTCACTTTTGAAAAGATATAAAAGTTATAATATATGTGTGTATTACCTCAGTAGCAAGACCACACGCATATACACCCCTTTTTCAATATGGTGAACAGGTGTATAGCATATGGGTGCTCAAACATCCATCAAAATAATGTTAGTTTGCATAAATTTCCAAGTGATGCTAAAGTGAGAAGCCAGTGGGAGAATGCAGTACGTAGAGCAAGAGCTGATTGGAAGGGTGACACTGACAGCAGCAGACTGTGCAGTGATGATTTCCTGGAGGCTGACTTTGAACTGGAGTTCAAGCTTATGCGTGAGTTTGGTTTACAAACAGGGTGAGTGTGTCAAAGACTTCGTCCAGATGCTGTGCCAACACAATTTAAGAGAGCGCAGATACCCGGTAGTATGGGCGCAGTGGCCAAGAAAGCAAGAGTATCTGGTGCTGTAGCCAAACGTGAGCGGCAAGAGGTATGTATGTGTTAAATGTCAATTATATTTTGCATTTGATTAAAGACAAAGTCAACCTGTGTCCTCTGTTTTCAGTGTCAGCTTCACCCTGTTGATAACTATTTCCTATATGCGAAGTGGCATTGACCGTGGTTGGACAGTGTGATGACTGTAATGGTGCTATTGGCTCATGTGGACTGTATGTGTGCTCATAGAATGTTATCATGAGCAAACATGGTTTGTGCCATTGACTGTCTGCCCTCCAATTCTAGTAGCAGGACATTAGCAAAACTATGCATCCCTGTCAACCTCTGGCCCCCCCCCTCCCCACACAAACACACACACACACACCATTCAAAACCGTTTGCATACCTCCTCATGTCATATACTTAACCAATAAGTCATGACAGGGGGTCTGTTATGTTTGGACAACGGGCCACCTATGAATTTGGTTGAGGCCTGAGGCATAGCCGAGTGCTTGCACCACCTGTGAATGGCCGTTATTCCATCATGACACATCCCATTGAGTGCGTTATTGCAGTTATGAAATGGGTAATTTTTTTGTGAATTTTAGGACCTTTTTAAACATTTATCTTTTATCTGTGCCATTGCGCTGTGATAACAGCCCAGCTGAAAGCTGCTATTGCCCAATCAGGAGCTAGCATTCTTTGTACCAATTTCATCATTTTGGTTGATAGTTTCCCCCTGTCATCCCCAACACACACATTTTTATTAATGGGCACCAGATGGGCCAGCCTGTATAATCGTGACATGAATCCTCTGTGTCATATGATGTACTAAACACATCTGCCCATGGTCCCGCTAGCTCCTCGAGTACCCTAGGGTGAATGTCATCTGGCCACTGCACATTGTCCATCCTGAGTGGTCTTGTTCCCTCCAGCACCCTGTAGTATGTAATTCTGATATCAGTTGACTACGCACTCCCTCTTGCCACTCCACCATTGTCATGGAGTATCTGTCCCCCACCCCTCCTTCTGACATCATCACAGATCAGAAGTACTCATTCATTGTCTGTAACTGGTCCTACCATTTACAGTCCATTGCTGCTGACTGTGAAATGTGAAAATATCACATCAGCATTCCACACTAACTGATAGTGTTTCAGAATACATATTACATTGTGATCACACCACACATAAACTAATCACACTCAGTTCATGACAGAAGGAGCACATACACTATCCGATAACAAAAAGTCAACCATTGATAAGCACCTGCATAGACAATCAACTTTTCATACTAATGAAGCAAACTGTCATGATTTCTGACATGTAAACCTATATTAATTGATTGCATTGCTTGTCTGTACAGAGCAGATTGTGTGAATTATTGTTTGTTATTAGTTTATTTCATCTCCATATTTTGTCTGTTAATTTCACTATATATGTTTTCTTGTATTACGGGTTATAACATTTCAGTTTTTTTTGCCATGCTACAGATTGTTTCTGAACTTCTTAGACAGCACCACGCAGCTGATGTAATCGACAATTGCCATGTAGATATCGACGAGGTATCCAATCAGGAAGAGATGCCACACGCACTGCCTTTCCATGTTGAAAGAAGCACACAAGTTCATTCGTGGGAACTGAAGAAGATGCTATCAAAGAAGATACAAGCGCATGTCATGTGTATTAACAAAGGTAAGTCAGTGTATTTAATAATAGTTGTATAGAATTGAAATGTCACATTTATCACACATGTACCATACTGTATGGGTGACCATCCACAACAAGGCTGTGTTTCGATCCTGTTACCTAGTGACAACATAGTGACCTTGACAGCGAAGATGGAGTGGTCTCGCTGATGTCATCTACTCATGAGATGGAAACTCATCCTTGGTTGTGGATTGTCATCCATCCACTGTTTATTATTATGGTTATGAAATGGGTAGAAAGAATGCTGGCTCCTAATTGGCCAAGAGCTGCTTTTAGCTGGGCCATTATCCCAGCACATTGGCCCAGCTGAAAGTAATATGTTTAAAAAAGGTATCAAATGTACTGAAAATGACGCATTTCACAATGGCAGTAAGGCACTCCAGGGGGTGCATTATGGTGTGCTAACAGCCCTTCTTGGGTGGTGGAAGCACTTGGCTGTGCCTCAGGCTTCAACCCACCCAAGGTGTACTGTTATCCCACCATAACACACCCCCTGTCTTGTCTTATTGCTTAATTAACATAAGGGTGATGGAATGGTTACAGTCAACCAGATAGCTGTATTTCTCAGATCATGTTTTATAATTCCAATTTTTGATTTGTTTGAAAAAATTATTTAGTGTGTATAGTGGAGTGTAGTTCTCTGTAGAATTCCATATATTTCAAAATGTTTTTCTACTGTGCTTCAAAGGTCATGGAATGTTACTCTACTCTACTGTGGTGGAACAGCATTCTAGAACCTTTAGAGAATGCATGAGTCACTTTAATTTTGAAAGCGAAAGTACTCACTAACGCACATTTCACACAGTAATATACACTATAAAAAAGTACAGGATGAGCAACTCTATGCACAACCAGTGTATTTTGCCACTTCTGGGTTCTGATTCCCAAGGACCTTCTCAAGCTCCGCTGTCAAGGTCAGAGGGAATCAGAAACCCTCTGAGTTAGAACACACTGGTTCTGCTTAGTGGCCCATCCACTATTCTCAGTATTTTCAGCCGGTGGTTGTGATTTACCACTCTTACTTGTCAAAGGTGTACAGGCCATGCCAAGGACAAGAGAGATAGAAATACAGTGTGTGCTCCTAATTCCTCCAGAAATACGATGTGAAGAGGTGTGTGATGATGATGTAATGTCTGATTACACTGTCGAATTGAACGACTCAGATACTGAATTTGATGTGGATGATGATCCAGACTATATCCCTTCTTCACCATCAGAGGTTGACAATGATGACTTTGACATTTGTCTGGATGAACACAAAATGACAACCACTGTGGATCCTGATGTCACCCCCAGTACAGATAAGAAATACATCATTTTTAATGGCATACTGAAACGTCTGCTGCAGTGGTGTCACTGTCCTGATTGTGGACATCAAGACATTGTGTTTCTCCATAAAACAATTGGAACCATGCTTGTTCTCACAATAAGATGTCATGCCTCCTCAGCTTCAACTGTGTGGCACAGCCAGCCTTTCTTAGGGCAAATACCTGCAGGAAATCTACTTCTATCAGCAGGCATACTGTTTTCAGATTCTATGGATACGAAAGTTCTCAGAGTTCTGCAACATATGGGTGTGTGCTGTTACACCCTGCAGACTTTTTTCATCACCAAGCTAAAATATTGCTACCTGCCATTTCTAAAGTTTGGAATGTGCAGCAGGAATGGCTGATTGCAAGCCTGTTATCGGAGCAGCGTTGACTCGTTTGTGAAGGTGATGGAAGGGCGGATAGCCCTGGCCGCTATACCAAGTATGGCACGTATTCTTTTATGGAACTATGTGCTGGAATAGTTTTGGACATAAAGCTTGTTCATGTTAGATGGGTTCATACTTCCACAAATTTTTTTCCTTCATCCGTTCTTTCCCCATATAGAGAGATTGCAAAAAATGGCATGCTTACTTAGACAAACATGTTATTTCTAACTAGAGTAATAAGTGTAGCGGAAGTACTCAGATGGAATTGAAGGGTCTTAAACGATGTGTGTCTGCCATCACAGAGTCAGGCCTAACCATTGATCAGCTCATTACAAACTGACACCTCCAGGTCGCAAAATGGGTCCGTGAAAATATGAGTGACACAGACCACCACTGTGATGTGTGGCATGTGGCCAAAGGTAGTTGTGTATTACTCAATCATCACCTTCACTTATACTTGTGAGTACTATTACATTACGTGGTTCTGTTGTTTCACCTCTAACACGTTGTAATGGCATCCTCCTTAAATCTACCAAGCAATATTAATGTGTTTGTAACCACTACTAAAGGGGAAACAGGTATACAATGTACATCTTGCTATATGTTTAACCTATCAGCTGACATTGCTGAAAATCTCCCCTTTCAATGTGCAAAATGTACTGACAACATTGTATTACAATGTGAGAATAGTTTATACTATAAACGGATATTGGCATTCAAATCAAGAAATGATTCCAAACCTATAACAGTTCAAGATGCTTTACATGTAACAAATATCCCTTTAAATGAGACTTCCTCTACCTCTATTTACAGCATCCCTTCTGGCAAAATAATATCTAGTGAGAATAATCACACTACTATGAGTAGTTCAGTGATTTACCCATCTGATGTCTCTAAAAAAAGAGCTAGAGAAGATGAGCACAGTTTAGTAAACAGCATAGAAGATACAACTTGGTATAATGTGCAAGGGTCTAAAGCTACTAAAAAAAGAAGGAGAAAGGCTGAGTATTTTAACATTCCACTACATAATAGGTTTGACCCATTGTCCACTGCCCCTGTCGATTCTAATTGTATTCCTATTGAGTCCCCTAATGAACGATTAAATTCTAAAAACACTTCCCAAGTCATGGTTGATATGCCAAATTCTTCAACTCCACCACCGAATTCCACAACTGATATTCCTTTGATTGATTTTGCTACTATTCAAACTGGTGAAGCAGCACCCTCTATGTGTGTTCCTAATACTGATAATTCACATACCAGACAAATATTTGTTCTGGGTGATTCTTTAGTTAAACATCTGGATAGAGTTTTATGCAAGCCTGACAAACATAATAGAACTTGTTCTAGTTTCAGTGGTGCTAAGATCTCAGATCTAACATATATGGTTGATAATATTATTAGCTCTCAAGACATAAATCCACTGTGTATTATCCATGTTGGAGCCAACAACATCTACAGGGACTCTGTTCAGAATACCAAATTAGCCTATGTTTCTATGACTAATAAAATGAGTGCTCTTGGGTGTGATATTATTTTTTCGGAGATTCTACCCATACCACGGTACTCCCGGTTTCTTAATCATAAAATTAAAATTATTAACAACTGGCTTAGGCAATGGTGTTTGCAACAGAATATTCAGTACATGACCCATTGGGAAGAGTTCTCTGATAGAGCTGAGCTTTACTGTCTAATGACTTGCATCTTAACAAACTAGGAATGCATTGCTGAGTCAACAATTCCTATCTACAATTAACATAAATTTAAACTAAATAATGGGGGGGAGGGGGAATGCAAATGTACACACCTCTTCGTCTCACTCTTATAAAGTCTCCAGTTAACAATTACAGTTTCTTAGTTTTAATGCTAGAAGTTTGACACATAAATTCGATGAGTTACAAACTGTGATTTCGAATAAGGATTTTGATATTATTACGGTTTGTGAAACATGGGTTGATTATAACTCCCACTGGATCAAGCAACTCCCTGGATATATCTCTTATTATCTAAATCGAAGTGAAAGAAAGGGTGGAGGTGTTGCCTCATTTATTAACAATAAAATCAACTCAGTCAATATTTCTAGTTCTATAAAAATTCATAATCTCCCAACTGAGAGTCTTTGGCTAAAAATTTTCCTATCCAAAGAGGATTTTATTATCCTTGGGACATGTATGTTCCCCCAAATTCATCTAGTTTAATTATGGACGCCATTCTTTCCAAATTTGAAATAGCTACTCAAATGGGTTATGTTATTATTACAGGGGATTTCAATCTCCCAGATTTAAATTGGCAGTCATTCACTACATCTAGCAGCATTAGTAATAAATTTTTGTCCACTTGTTTGGAATTGGACTTACAGCAATGGATAACTTCTGCAACCCGAGGTAATAATATATTAGATCTTGTTCTGAGTAGTACCACCTTAGATATTAGGGATGTGCATATTTCATCACCAATTGGCAGCAGTGATCATAATTCTATTTTATTTAACTTGCAGAGACATATTGTCTTTGATACTAATTCTTCGATTATATACCTGTACGACAAAGCTGATCTTCACAGTATCAATCTATACCTTGAAAAATAAACTGGTTATCTTTTTTTGATAACCAGTCCTTATATCAAAGTTGGGTACTTTTCATATCACTTATTTCGACTCTTCGTGATACTAATATTCCATCAAAAAATAAGAATTCAAATGGGAAACAGACTCCTAGATGGATGAATAAAAACATAAAACGTTTAATAAATATAAAAAATAAAAAAACATCGTAACTACCTAAAGAATAGGACAACTTCTAATTGGGAATCCTATTTAAAATCAAGTAGGAAGTGTAAATTAGTCATCCATAGGGCCAAATCTAGATGGGAAATGAAATTGGCAACAACAGCTAGTAAGTCTAATTCCAAATAATTTTACTCTTATATAAACTCCCTCAGGAAAAGTCCAAGTGTGGTGGGGCCTCTTACAACAGAAAACATACTTATCCATGAGCCAAAGCCATGGCTGATGTATTTAATAATGAATTTTGTAAAGTTTTCTCTGCATCAGAAGTTCAATCACCTGTACCTATGATTTCACCATCAGATACTTTTATCACATTCTCCGTTGAGTCTATTCTTAAAAAAACTACACTTACTAAAAGGTAAATTTTGTTCAGGCCCAGACAATATAGCAGGGCATTTACTTTACCTATTATCTAAGCATATTGCCTTTCCACTCAAACTTTTATTCAACCTTTTTTTACAATATTATTTTATCCCTTGTGAATGGAAAGAGGCGTTTGTGGTACCAATACATAAGAAGCGATCAAAACATCTATGGGAAAATTATCGGCCGATTAGTTTGACTTCATCCATATGTAAGGTGTTAGAAAGTCTACTAAAGGATATTATTGCCCCTATTATTGATGCATCTGATTTGGAACAACATGACTTTAAGAAGGGTAGAAGCTGTCTGACAAATTTGCTCTGCTGTTATGAACATTTTAGTTCTTGTTTGGATAACCGGTTAGCCTGTGACATTGTCTTTATTGATTTCAGTAAAGCTTTTGACACCATGCCACACTGGGCTCTAATTCAAAAACTCAAAGGTCTTGGTATTAATAGTCATATAATTACATGGATTCGTAATTGGCTTTCAAACAGAACTCAAAAGGTGATGATTAATGGGGCATTTTCTAACTCTGGTAAAGTTTTAAGTGGTGTTTCACAAGGCTTGATTCTTGACCCCTGTCTTTTTCAGGCTTTTATATCTGATTTAACTAATTCTTGCCTTTCATTTACAATTAAACATGCAGATGATGTGAAGATCGGAGGACCATGTTCTAATTTAGACCAAATATCTTGCATTCAGCATGATCTTGATATTATTAGTACATGGGTTAATAAATGGGGCATGAAGTTAAACTCCACAAAATGCAAAGTAATGCATTTGGGTTCTAATAATTTAAATTTCCAGTATATTCTGGACGATTTACCATTGTGTGCCACTAATGATGAGAAGGATTTGGGTATAAACATTTCAGATGACTTAACATATTCCAAGCATATGCATTCAGTTATTAGTACATCTAATAAAATTATTTGGTCTATTTTGCGTAATATTAGATCTCGAGATCAGGAGGTGTTGTTACCCCTATTTAGGTCCTATGTCCACCCCCATCTTGAATATGCTTCACAGTTGTGGTGTCCTTTAAAAAATCAGATAGTCACTCTCTTGAAAGGGTTCAGCGAAAATACACTAAAAAAATATCTGGTCTCAAATCCTCATCTTATGAGTTTAGGTTGGATAGATTGAAACTACTGCCTCTTACTATCAGACACATTAGAGGTGACCTTCTCCTCCTATATGACATTATTCATGACCCTTATATCATGACTGAGTTACGATTTTCTTTTAAGTCATCAATACATAATACTAGAGGTCATGTCCTCCAGTTAACTGGTAAATCTTTTAAACACAATAATCGTAAGTTTTTCTTTTCTGTAAGAACTATTGGGCCTTGGAAAATACTTCCATCTGATGTAGTAACAAGTAATACTAAAGAGATTTTTAAACATTGTCTCGACACGCTAATTATGTCTGGGTATAACTTAACATTCTATTCTATGGCCTAGCATAGGAGCATTATGGTCTTTGGCCTACTAGCTCTTTCTTCTAACCTTAGTATGAACCTTAGTATCACTTTTCATGTTTCGTGCAACTGTACTTGCTGCTTATATTATATGTAGATGTGTAGATGATGGTCAAATACATTTATGAATATTTATTTTTTAACTCATTTAAAAAAATGGTCATAGAGTTAAGCAATAATTAATCAATAAGGCATGAGCAGGGGTTAGATTTTCAGTCTGATAATCACCACCTATGGGTGTAATGTGGCACAAGGCGTAGTCAGGTCTGGTATTGTCCCTTGGGGGTGATTGACTGGTAGTCTAAGTTCTGTGAGTGCCTTATTGATACTATAAAAAAAAGGATTCAAAAATGGTTTTAAAAGTATACTGCTGATTCAAATTTAGAATGCAACATTCCAGTTATTCTGCAGTGCAGGATGATCTAATTCAGACAGGAAGAATTCATGCATTCTGCACCACTTTTTCAGCTTTTTCTGTGGTCCCACATTGTGCTGTTTCTGCAGTGCTCTCAGTCTCCACCGGGGGGCCACTGCTGAGCGATGCTTCCATGTAATACACACCAGGACAGGAGAGCCGTCCTGAGGAACCTCAATCCTATCCTCTTCTTCCCTGACAACCCCCGGCATAGCGATTTCATTTCAAAACCTGATTCTCCAGCGTGGTTCTAGGTAAGGCCCCTTCGCCTCATCACTCTGCGTCACGGGGCTGTCCATACCCATATAATGTTACGTGTAACAAGTTCAACATGACATGAATGCGCTGTATGTAGTACTTCTTTTTTGGAAATACAAGTTACTATGGTGTGACTCATACTATGTTGTCTATTTTTTTTGGGGGTAGGAATAAAGAAGTTTCTTGCAATGAGTAACAAGAAGACAACCTCAGACCTCAGACCATGGGTTCCCAGTATTGTTAATCACTTGTACTGGTCAGTCAGTTCAAGTAGTTGTGGTGACGATGAGCTGGTGGTGTGTAAGTGGCAGTCAGTTGCTGCTCATGTCCAGGACATACACACTCACTGCCACCCTTTATACCATTCCTGCTTTAACGGAGATCTACTTGGGCAATCACATTGCAAGCCATGGCTTATTCCTTGTAAATATGTCTTCTGCTAATAGTTGTGTTTTTTTTTGTATCATAAAGTCCTTTTTTTGTAACATCACCAACACACCATGTCCTGATAATATGTAGAGAATAATGCTTGATGTACAGTTGATAACCATGGTTTAATCACTTCGAGTGGTTGCTCAAGCATTAGTAAACCTTGAGATCATGGCTGCAGAAGTTCACCATTGCCCTAGCAACCATGAGAGATGATTAAATCATGGTTAGCACCTGTATACCATGCATTGTCATTTCTAGTGTGCTTGACGCTACATTTCACGTTAACCCCCCCAAACTCCTGGACTCAGGTAATGTAGCCGTACCTTTTTAATGAATCTGCATTACGTCCACATGATTATGAAGGTAAACTATTTATTAGGATACATATACTGAATGGCAGTGGTCATAAATAGCAGCACAGTTAAAATCAGTATCAGACATAGTGATTGCTAGACTCAGCCCGTGAGACTATCTATTCAGTGTGCTTTCATACTCATGCCCACCTCGCTGTACCGTTCATACTGTCTCATACATTCTTAAGCCTATAATTTGTTCTGTTTTCCACTATCTGTTATACCCAACCACGTGTTGCGGTGACAGTTTAGCAAGATGTCAAATGATCAGTTAACTGAATGTGTCACAATTTCATGGCTTCCTGTCCCCGTCTATATTTTAAGATGTCTCCCACTATCACTGCAATCACCTTCATCATGTTCTTGACCAGACATATCACTTTGTTCCCTGTCACAAATGTCCATAAACAGTTCTTTGACCTTTTTTAACAATGACCTTGTCTGTCTGTAGTCACTATACATTCAGGTCAGTGCTTTTACTTTCTGGTCTGTGTTCATTTGTAGCAATGTACTGCCAAGTTTGCTGCCTGCCCAAATTATTTCCACCTTTTTTTTTTTTGTAAATCAGAAATAATATAGACTGTTGTGTCAGGTGGTGGACTGATTGTAATATATTGCATTATAGTCATAGAATGATAACTTTTGTATTACAGCATCCAATGCTGCATTGCAATTGGAGGAATTTGTCTCAGGGACCAGGCTTTGTAATGACGTCCGTCATTTATCAGGAAAATATCAGACATCTGAAACTGATGCTTTTCATAGTCTTCTAATACAATTTGCTCCCAAGATGGCAGTGCTCTCCTTCAATGGCATGAAATGTAGGTACGCCTATGTTTTGCATACAGCTAAGTATTACAAATGTTAAATTAAAACTGAGAACGTGAGCTCCTGCACCCAAAAAGCTAATCCTCTGGTTTAGCTTTTATCAGCACGAGCAGCATTTTCTTGCGCCGCAACTTGGTGTATTTTAATTTTACAAAGTACGGAATCTGGAAGTCCGGAGGATGCAGGGGGTGTTCCATTTTCTGCAAAGGTGCGTCGACGCATCACACGCAGTTGGGCTATGCGCATGGCCTGCGATATTCAGCATGGGGCATGCAAATGAGGCCATTATGCATGCAAGACACAAATGTGGTCATTTGCATGTCATTATGGTGCCTTTTGCTTGCGATGCACTGATCCAGGGAGACTTGTGCCTAGCGCCAAGCCATGCTGCAGCCATCTGGCATAGACACCCTGCAGTCCCATTGCAGTGCCCCGCTCCTGCATGCCCGATCATGGGCATAGGTTTTGATAGACCCCTTGGGGGTCCAGTAGTAAACCTTCCCCCCATCGCCCAATCATGGGCATATGATATAATGACCTCCCTGGTGGTCCAGTGGTAACCCCCTCTCCACCCACTGGGGTCCCCACCACCCAGCAACTCCACCTGTCATCCCAGCTGCCCGCTGAATGACAGCATACAGTACGGTCTTGCCACACCTGTTGGTCCTAGTGGACCAATAGGGCACAGACCATACTGTATGCTGTCATTCAGCGGGCTGTCGCAGGCTCGCAGGCGGGGTGATGCTGCCTGCCAATGATGGGGGGTGCTGGGCAGGACCCCAGGAAAAGGTGGGATGGGGTTACCGCTGGTCCACCAGGGAGTCTACACTTACATATGCCCACAATTAGATGATAGGGATCGCCACTGGACCACCACGGTTGTACATATACATATGCCCGTGATCTTGCGACGGGGCATGGGGCACAGCGCTCCCAGGGCAGGGTGCTTGTGGAAGGTGTTCTGGGTGGCCGGGCAGCCACCCATGGCTGGCGGCTGCTGTGATGCACCCTGCAATACAGCAGCCCACCTGTAGGGGACCAGGGCTTGTTCCTTGTTTCACCTGGCACAACATTGCACCCCCCTGGTCAGTGCAAGGCAGGGTTGTGCCACAATATGCGCCGCACATCCCAGGCTGAATATCGGGATCTGCTGCATATGCATGGGCACGGCCCCTGCAGTTGCACCGATTACATTACTGATGTGCCACAGCACTTCGGGAGTTGTGGATCGCAAGTCACCCCTTTGAATATTGCACCAGGGCGCATGGCGCAACCCTGTTGCACTGTGCGCAGCCTCATTGAATATCCAGGCCCAGGATTCATTGTATGATCACAATAAGACACTCCAGGGTGTGAGTTATTGGGTGATTTATCCATTTCTTGTGTGGTTAAGTCACTCAGCTGCACCTCGTGACACACCACGCAAGATGTGGGTAAATCCCCAATAACCCATACCCTGTTGTGCCTTATTGCTTAAGCTGATAACAGTTTTTCTGGTGTTAAATGTATTCAAAATCAATATTGTTGAAAGCATACTTTTTTTATATTTTCATCACCTACTGGGTTGATTACTGAAAACTGTATCTGTTTTTTATGCAGATTATGTTTATGACCTGATGATTGAAGTGGAGGACATAAGTAACGGAATTTCTAATGAAGATTTCAGCAACATGACTGAACCGCCTACACCTGAATTTCTGTCTTCATTGTTTGAGCATCCAGATAAAGCAGTGGCAGTAAACAGCCATATGTCAAGGTTTATGCAGTAAATGGAATACATCGCAACAATGTTGTGAATTCATGATGGTTTAATTGGTCACTGGATACAAACTAAATATGAAATGTAATTGACAAACTTTGTGTATACAGCATGGCTAGCAGTAGTTTCATGAGCAGCATTTTAGAAATGTGAGGCAGGGACCACGATACTTACTTTTTGGGTCGTGCACGAACACATTTTCCACCAATGTGTTCAATTTTACAATATGTGGTGTAGTTCGGACAGTTACAAACAAACGAGATTCTGACAGAAACACGCCTTTGTTTGGACTTAAGGAATTTTGCCCAACAAAGGCTTATGTAGTTTATAGACAGTACCAAAGTGAACTCCAAGAAATGATCAATTTAATGCAAAACTGAGATTTATTTTACATCAGGCAAATGGCCATGACCCTTGCACTTCGGAACTCAGCCTTCAGCAGGGGTCCTGGCCATTTGCCTAATGTAAAATTGCATTAAATTGACCGATTTTTGGAGTGCTCACTTTCAAACTGTCTGAATTTCCTGAGGCTACCATATGGTTTCTTCAGGCCAGTCATTGTGCCCTTAACAGTCATATGAACCACCCTGTTTGCCGTTACCCTGTGCATTGCATCCACCCATATACCCCCTTCCCCCCTACAGCTATCTGAATTTTTTTCTCCAAGTTCTGTGCATTGGTCCATTCACTGCTCATCTCCCATCACCGACATATCCCCTACTTCATGTACTCTTCCTCCACCCGCCAGCAGTCCTTCTCTATCATTTACCCCTGTTTTCATCCTCTGAGTAGCTCCTGCCTCTTGTGTGCTTCCCTCTCCCTCCCTGCCTGAGGTTTGTTTATGTCATAATCAAACAATGCTTATATAAGTCATATTTTGTCTTGAAGACACAAAATGAAATCAACACAAAAACAATACTCATAAATATAGTTTTATTCATGGCTACAAATATGACTACAGAAATGAAATCACCATGACATTTCATGTTGTGAGTATGAAGTTATATTTCATACAGTTCTTTAAAAATTCATCACTTTCAACAGGTGAAAATGTAATAAGAGTGAAACGTTAACTGACTGCAAAGTTTATCCATAGTAATGTAAACCTGTTCACTACATATACATGTACAGTCATGACAATTACATGCACTTAATAAAGTTGTGCCTTTTGAACTTTACTAGAACAGAAGTAATGCAACATGAATAGTTAATATTGTTGTAAACATTGTCAACTGCAATAAATATGATAATTTGACTTCTGCTTTTTATTGTGATTCAGATAGACAGATGCAACTAAAAATCATGCAGGAATACGTAGGCAATAATACCCAATAGGGTGGCCAGTACTGGGCAATACCGAACCGTACATGGCCGTAATGCTGGAGGGCCTTATAGCCCCTAGAAGATCCATAATTGCCCATATAACCCACCATGAAGAGTATTATTACGCTTTGAAAATGGGATACCTGAACCATTTTTATATAGGATTTAGAAAACAAATAAGTTCATAAAATATAAAAAGAGTAAGAAATTATTTACACTATTTCTCCAGTATATAACTCCCTGAACTGTTCCATCTCCTATTGTACCCATCCCAACACAGCCATACTGGTAGGCCAGAAGGAGGAGCGAGACTGTGTTCTGCTGACTGTGTTCTGCTCTTGGAGAGGCGGGCTGTCTGTTATCACAGTAGCACCAGATATGGGATAGTGAGTTAAATAAAAGAAAAACAAAGTGTTCTGAGCATTATGTGGTGATGTGT
The DNA here is from genome assembly GCA_016271365.2 of Neoceratodus forsteri. Classification (NCBI taxonomy): domain Eukaryota; kingdom Metazoa; phylum Chordata; order Ceratodontiformes; family Ceratodontidae; genus Neoceratodus; species Neoceratodus forsteri. The sequence continues at coordinate 600,216,348 of CM057456.1, read as the reverse complement.
TGCATCAGGCGGGCATTGAACTACTGAGAATTGCTGTGACAGTAAAGTCATTTTTGGGAGAGATTGTATGATCAGGGAGAGAGGAGCGAGAGCAAGGTCTGCTGCTGGAGAGTTGGGGTATCCGGGTTCACCAACAGTGGGACGTTGGTGTCCTAAAATTAAAAAAAAAATGTGTGGCGAGAAGTGAGCCCATCAGGGGGTGAAGTGCATTTCATCAGCAGTGCTCATAGACAATGGGCAAGAAGAGTGGGCACAAAGACAGTTGGATAGGTCTAGGGGCACTACTGTTGGAACTTTTTATTTGCTTGCTGTGTAATGAAAGTCCATATACCTCCCTATCATGGTGTCAAACAACTTAGAGCACAGCAAATTGAAAAGCCATGTGATGAAACCTAATAGTTTTGTAGTATACAGAATATGCATCATCTGCTACAAAGGTCACACAATTGTTGTTTTTCAGAGTTCCAAACACTATTAAACTACAATGGAACATATAATACAACCAAACAATACAATTTTTAAGTTCGATTAGTTACTAATTATTACATTAATATATTAAACTTTATTTATATTTCCGGATACTGAAACCCACAATACTGAGGTGAAGGGAAGGATTCACGTATTCTGTTCACTGCACAGGAAGGTAGTGGCACTCACACATGACGTCCAAGAAATTCCCAGCACCACCTTACTAACTGCCAGTATGCAGTGTAACGGTAATGTCTACAGGAGAGAAACAATTACATATCTGTTGAAGTATTAGGTAAATAGGGGGTAGACAATACTTATGTTTATTTATCTATTAGATTCCTCTGACATGACCTTCCTGCTGTGAATACATGCTGCCTTAGGTCCTGTGCCCCTACTGGCCTATAGGTACTCAACAATTCTTTCCCTCAGAAGCGATTCCATCATTTTCCCTTCCACTGAGCCATAGATCCTCCTGATTGCCAGTCGTCCGAAACATTGATATCCCTCCTTCACTACTCCTAGCATAGATAGAGCATGCGTCCTGTGACAATATCCCACAATCCACATATCACTGCCATCAGAATCCATTCTACCAGCATCAGAGTTGACAGTATTCCTCCATTATCTCCCCACCCACTGGACTTCGGCATGTCATGATGAATAATGACATTAACTCACACTGAGACATCACCTGGTCCTGCCTTCAGGTGACGTACGCCCTACTCCCCATGCTGTTACCCTCCCACACATACCATCCAAGTCACCCCAGGTGGCAATAATGAACCGATGGCTGCAGGATGTCATGCCCCAGAAAGGAGAGCTGCCATTTGTTGCTCAATCCTTTCCTTCCCCCCTCCCAACCCCTGATGACCCGGTCTTGTTCCCGAAGCAAGGTCAAATAACACATGATTGATGAGTTGGGGTGCAAAATGAAGGGACTGACAGTAAGTGCAAATATGAACTTACTCATGTATAGATGCAGCCGGAGCATGGCCATAACGCTGACAGAAAGTAAAGTATGCCGTTTGAAGAACCCAAACGTCAAGGCACACTGTGCTGAAGCCAGGATGAACAGTTATACATTGGTGTTCTGCCATTCTATCTTAAACTGGAGCAATCTCTCTACAGCGGATTGACTCATCCATGGTTTCCATAGCTACACAGTTACTGCATGTGCACCTGCATTAAATAGTGATATTTTATAAGTTAATGTTACAAATAAAAATGAAATATCTCAAAACTTTGTTGGGACTACATAAAGTAATGCAATGTGTGCTTATGAAGCACAAGTATAGAAAGAATACTGCATAATAAGTCAATTTAATCTATATATTGTGGACATGTTGCACAGCCCACAGTTACAGCTGAGAGATAGTATTGCTCACTGGTTTAAAACTGTGACCTTGAAATCTGGAGACCTGAGACCAGACCGGTGGATGCAGATGGTTGAGTCATTGAATGCCACACCTTGTGCCATGCTGATGACCTGAGTTTGGGAGTGAGTTCGGGTGTCGGGGTCGACAGGGGGAGAGATGGATCAAGTGCCGGAAGACCTGCTCTCATCTCACATGGGGAGGTTACATGATCGCTTGGCCCTCTAGCAGCACCTGGTGTAGAAGTGGGGGTGCCTCAGAGTGGCAGAGATGCATGTAAGGGAGCATGGCAGATGCAGGCAGGGTTGCCGTGCGCCTTGCATCAGATGTGCAACACACATGGGTGGGGGTGCTCTGAGCACCACAGGAAGAGAAGGAGAGAAATACACATCCTGATAGGATAGTTGGCGGCCATGCCATTTCCACTGCCACAACCCCAAAAGCTTGGTTCCACGCACTGCCCCCTGTGGTCTCCCCTGGTTGCCCTCCGACAACCTGGGGAACCATGACAAACTTGAAGATGGTGGGGGAACACAGCAGGTGGTTGAGTCCAGTGGACCGAGAGAGTTCCGATCTAGAGGGCATGAAAAGAAAGTCAGAAAAAAAAAAATATGGAGAACTGGGTTTGAATCACACAGCCCACACTTGCATACTGTGTGATTCTGAGCAAGTCACTTAACTTCCCAGTGCCAGTGGCAGAGCTAGAGAGGGGCTGGGGGGTGGTAACCCCTCCTGGCTGTCCCAGTGTGAGTAGTGGCACCACGTCAGCATCTTTATTCAATGTTTAGTGAACATTGGAGAGCCCCTGACTGACTGAAAGGCCATCCCTCCCTCAGCTCCTAAGTTATCCCTAAACTGGCTCAGCAACTGCCCAGTGTTCCCAGATCACACCTGTAAACAAGCTTTCAGTCTAGTGTGCCACTCCCGGGTAAACAATTGTAAAAACTAAAAATATTGTTATAACAAGTTAGAGAAAGACAAACAAAGACTCCCTAACCACTGCTCAGATCCTCCAAACACATGTACAGCCTGGCTGACTGCTGTCTTAGACAAGATAATCTCTCCCAGCATCACATTTGAAGTTGACACCGCCCTATATATGAAAAAGTGCATCATGACCTGCCTCCTAAACATCACACAGCAAGGTGAAGACTATGTGCTCCCTCATGTTTAAAGTTGCAACTTTATGTAATGGGCATACAGTAATGGGTGTCTGCATATGGAGGGATACAATGGGATGTACCCCTGAAGTGAGCACTATATACAGCCAGTCCATGGACAGATGAACAACACTATTACAGAGGACCCATCCAACATTTGTCAATATATGGATGCCGGAGGGGGGGCGTGAGTGACACCAGTATGCAGTAACTATGACAAGCATATGCTCTTCATGGGATGCATGTACACAGGGTGCCACAAGATGCATTAATTACCTCCAATAGGTCACAAGTCTCGAATGTCAATACCCCCCCACCCAAATCCCAGCTCCATAACACGATGGAAATCCCCTGCAGTGCTATTCAAGAACACCCCCCAATACTGCACACCATGACAATGGCAGTCACCCAGAATCCAGACAGTACCACAGTATCACTGTGAGTCTATTGGACCTCGTCCCCCCCACAGCAGTTCAAGTCCACCCACCACACCAGGTCCCAGGAAATGGCTGGCACAACCATCTTCTCATTTCCATAGCCAGCCAACCACTGAGCTTAACTGAGCAAGTAGTACTGTGTACAGTACATGTTTAGTGAATGACAGCTCATTCATTGAGCGCATGCTGTATACAGTTATACACTCTCAGGGAAGCTCACTCAGCATCTGGCTGTGGATGTGAGAGAAGGGTTGTGTCAGTCAAGACAGGGCACGGGTGTGTGTAGGGGTGGACCAGCACTGGTAGGGGGGGCGGTGTGAGACACTACACCACCAGGGATTATGGACACCACAGGTGTCTGTATATTGCCTATTATTACAATCATGTGACACTTGAATGACGTGGCATCACATTGGTGGCAAGCTGGCCAACAGGGCTTAAGACTTGGGGACAAGAGGGGGAATATATACTACAATGGAATTTGGGGTACTTTCGGGACTCTGGGTAGCTGCAGGGTGCTTGATGAGCTCTGCGGAGCATTGCCATGGTGTCAGGACAGGGTCTGGGTGTAGGCATGTGAGGTATATGCATGACAGCAGCCTGCAAAAGACCTACTCTGACATTGGGGGATGATGGGGGTTCTGTGGTACCGTGGGGGTAGAGGTGGGGAGTGACTGTGGGTGGACCTCATAACTGTATATCTGTGGAGCTCACAACTAACTATTTGGTATGGTAGTGAAAATTATTTGTAATCAGACTACACCATCCACATAGTTATCAACATAACAAAAACAAAGGCTATTGAAACCAGGGGAAAAGGTTAGATGATGTGAGGCAAGACAATACATTACAAGAAAGCCACAACATATCACACTGACACTAAAGTAAACCATATAAATGTCAGTTCTTTAATTTTATTCATTTATTTTACGCATCCATTTGTTCATTTATTTCACACATACCATGCGGTGTTATTTAGTTGATCTACGTTTGGGGCTCCTTCAGATTCTGCAGCACTAAGGTCTGAACTATCATTGCTGCTATCAGGTAGCTGAGGCTTAAACATATATGGCTGCACAGTAAGAAGATTGGGCCAAGATGCATCATATCCTTCGTCTGACATCTCATCTTCTTCCTCATATTCAATGTCTGATACATTGCTGACATTGGTGTCAGCATCAATAGATCCATCATTCGAATATTCGGACGTGATGTGAGGTGGCAAATCCGATGCACATGTATAGGGGAGGCTCCTCAGTCCACGACATCACGTCCAGCATCGGGGGCGCGCATGGATGTAAATGCTGAGAGAGATGCGCGGTCAGGCGAGAACTTAATTTGTAAATAAACAAACAGTGCATTTCGGATTTTTTTGTTATTTTATCACGATTCAACACAGTTCCATGGGGGACAGCTTGAGGAATGCACAGAACCAATATCCAGGTACGTGTCAGCCGCTCTTTAAGAAACCCATCCCACCTCTTAGTTGAGGCAGACACAAAGTACCTGTATAGTCTAAGGAGACCCCACTGTAGTTTGAGTCAAACATTAACCAGGCAAGATCGTTCTTTTTTTGCAACTTATCTTCATTCAAAAAATGTCAAGAATCATACATAAAATCTAAGGGAATAGACAGACAATGGTATAAAGTCTTATTCCAAATTGATATACAGCTTTCATTTCTAAGTAGTTATCCACACTATTAACTACTTTTCCATTGTAGTCAGCTGTCTTAAACTTTGTCGTTAAGTCCTCTATGTAACATAGTCCATCTATATTCAACCCTGTACCCCTCTTACTGGGGCATTGTAACCACTATAATTAACAGACACATATAACCCTTTGGAACCTAATGTAGATTCTCACACATAAATCTGTAAACTTTGACATCGTCTGGAAAAGAGAGAAGAAAAAAAAGAAAAGGTTGAAAGACAAATGGAGAAATCACATTATTATTTAATGTCTGTCTTACAGTAAAAAATGGGGCTCAATAGTCTTGGATGGGGGGGGGGCTTCTGCCTACCTCTATCTATTCCTCACTTCTAAGGACCTGGGGGTGGGAGTGATAATCCCTGCATTCTTGTTGGGCTGAGGGGTGTGGGAGGGACTCACTAGGTCCCTATTGCTTAATTGTAAGGTGAGCACAGGTACTGTATCCTCCGTGAAGGGCCCCTCATTCCTCCTCATTGTACCATCTAAACTATGGATCCCATAACTCTCTATATTTTTTCTTCTTAAGTTATAGTCATGCTGTGGGTTGGAGGACCTACTTTTAACCACTGTGATGTGAGACACTTGAGCACTGCGACTGCAAGTACAGTATTTGCAACAGTTTTCTTTGAGTCATAGGAAGTTGCAGAGCTGTGGAAAACCCCAGAACCCACTCTATGAGCACATCCGGTATGGACTTTTAGAGGATATCCCCCACCGAGTGCTATACTGTGATCCAAAAATTCCTGATTTCTGGGCATTCCCATAGTATATGGGAATGGGGGCCCTTTGCCCCACAGTTCCACCAACACCTGTCTCTGTTGGAGGTATGGAAATGTCTGATAATTGTAGATGTACGAAAGTACCTTACTAAGACTTTCCAGTAATATTCTCTCCAATTTGGTGAAGAGGTAACCCTCCAGCCCAAAGTTATTCGTTCCACCCAAGCAGCCTCTTGTATTGTCCGACCCACCTCCTTCTCCCATGCCTGTTTTACATGTGAGAATGGAACTGGGTCTTCCATTCCCATTCTACCATACAGGTCAGAAACAATCCATCCCTTAATGTTTACAGTTACTATCCCATATATATAATCCTCCCATGAGGTTGTTTGCCTAGTTATTAGGACTAAATGCCCTGATTCACTTAAAAAATGTCTTACTTGTAAATATCAGAAAAATTCTGTTCTATGCAGTTTAAACCTGGCTTGGATTTGTAGGAAGGACATGCCTTTCCCCTTTTCTATGAGTTGTGCAAAATGTGTAAGTCCTTTCCTTTCCCACAGGGCATATCTATAGTCTTTTGTATGGCAGTATACTGCAACATCTTTATTGTTGGCCCACTATGCATACTGCTGGTTAAGCATGGCTTCAGTTATCTCACTTAACAAAACTCCCCCTTACACCCAAGCTGTGTGCTCCACTGTGGGAGAACCTGAGCATATGCCTAGGGCAAAACCCACTCCAGTGGCAGATTATATTGAAGGGGGAATTCAACAAGTCAGAGATCTACTCTCCCTAGGGAACATACATACAGTATGAACTCCTTTGAAGATCTCTGCATGCATTTCCCTCTGCCACACACAGAGTTTTGGAGATAACTACAATTGCGAAGTGCACTGTCTCCTATTCTATTTGCAGCAAATCCAAATCTCCAAGAGGCAGAAGGGAGTTTTGCTCTCTCTTCCAGGGGCAAAACAGCTAAAGGAAGGGCAAGTAAGATCTATAAATTCATTTTTGACAGCATACCTGATGAAATGGAAAGCCGGACAACAATTGGAAACATACATGCAATCCTCAACACTAGAGGAAGACTGCTCCACTTACTGGAGAGTTGCCCATCTTTCTTGCCAAGGCAGCTGCAGTCTATAAACACAGAACAAGCTGCTTCATCTCTGATATAGGACTCTGGTGAAACTCCATAAAATGAGCTGATATCCAATGATTGCTGTTGGAGATGTGGATTTCACGTGGGCACACTGATCCACATATTGTGGTCTTGCCCAGCTATATAGACATTCTGGGCAGATGTACAGAGTGACTGCAGGAAGGTGCTGGGGCCAGCTTATAAAATCACTCCTCAATCGTTACTCCTAGGCTCCTCCCCCAACCCACATAAAACACTCAATGAACAGGGGTGCATTTGTTAGTTGCTGGGGGATAGAAGCTAAGAGGCTTTACCTGTGTAGCTAGTACACAGTAGAGGTCCCCATCTCCCAGGAATGGAGGAAAGCGCTCTCTTCTCAGGCTGCATTAGCCAGTATGCTGCATCTGTCTAAGGGCTCCCTCAGCTCCTTTTACAGCTGCTGGCTTCTGTATATTTCATCACCTCTATGCATTCTTGATCCCAGATGCCCCTTGTTGGAGGGTAAGGAACTGGTATATCCACCATGAGGTCAGGTGATGCCACCAGCCACCCTTCTTACATAGGCACAGTACCCTAAGTGGACCCTTCCTTTCCATGATATGAACCATGATGTGGTGGAAAGGGGAAAACACTGACTTTTGGGAAGCTGTTGGGCTACAGAGGGACTGGATGTCATTCTACTTTTCATGTTTTAGTTCATTTAATGGGAAAGTTGACACTTACTGGTTATTCTTACTGGATATATGAACCAGTTGCTACCAGTGCCCATTTTGAATGTCGAGTGTAATTATACTTTGTTTTGGTTATGAATACACTTATCATGTGCCTTTGTATATCATACTGTTCATGTTATATCTTAGTAAAGTCCTGACCTCCCTCCTAAACCTCCCTCCCTCCAGCTTAAGACTATGCCCCTCATGTTATGGTTGCCACTCAGCTTAAAGAGACCCTCCTTATCCACCTTACTTATCCCTTTCAAGTACTAGAAGGTCCCAATCATGTCCCCTCTCTCTCTCTCTCGCTCTCATCCTCCAGGGAGTACATGTTCAGTGCCCTCAACCTCTCCTTGTATTAGAACATTATCCTCAACATTACAGCTGAATGCTTGTCAAAATGGGAAACTTGCCCACATGCCTTTCCAGTATAAAATTAAAAAATGAAATGAAATGTATCCTTACCCTGCTGACCCACTGTGATCTTTGTAGCCTTCCTCTGGACCTTCTCCAGCAGGTTAATGATGAATAAAGTTTTTACGTTTTACATTTCATTCCCAATAAAATAGTCAGAATTATTCACAAAACAGACAGCAGTGGATTAACAAATACAACAAAACACAGCACATACAACCGACACCATCAAATTTTACATAAAGATAAAAACACATTTTTTTCAAACCCAAAGTTGAAAATTGACAGCGAAAATTTAGGGAAAAAATGACAGATTCTCATCCTGATTATTTTAAAACCAATAACCACTCAGGGTACAAAACTTTATTTTTAAACCAATGTTTGCCCAGGGTAAACAACTTGTACTGTTCATTTTCTATTTCTCTCCCTATCTTAGTGGTCCACGTTTGTTTGGGTTTCAACTGGTACTTATTTTCCTCCTTAAGCCAAATCATGGTTCCAGTTTTGCTGCCCAGTAATTTTAAGCTATTAAAAGACACCACTCATTTCTATCCTACACTTTTCCAGTGATTCAAGGCCCCAAATCTCCATGAAATGTGTTGATTAGTGTCTGAGTTAATTATCCTTAATGATCTATTCTGTAGGGACTCTAAAGTGTTAATTTTCATTGAACCAAAATGCCACACCAGAGTTGCATACTCTAATCAAAGTCTGACAAGAGGTTTGTATAAGATACGGCATTCTTTTTTATTTAAACCTGAACATTTCAAAATACTTAAAAAGCATATCCAAGGATTCACTTTTTATATTAACTGATCCATGTGCAGGTTCCATTTAAGATCATTAGAAATCATTATACTCAGTAATTTGCAGCTTTCCATTTTTTTTTTTACTTTGTTAACTGGGTAAGCACACTGGGCCAAATGGCCCTTTTACAGTCTCGACTGGGAACATACAACAAAATACAAAACATACAATACAATATATAACAATTACTGATGATATTTACAACAAAAATCAGGCATTAAATATGCTTTATACAAAGTTTTAAAACAATAAAAACTATTTGCATTCCAGATTTCCAGATGCAATGAATTCCAGTTTTTTTCACTTTATCTTTTTATTGAAATTTGAGTATATAAGAAAGCACACATCTTATACAATAGAAGACTATCCTCCATGTAAGTTATAAAATATCACTTAAAACACAGTATTTAGGGTAAACATATTGGAGAAGCCTTATATACATGTATTGATAATAAAACACAAACCTAGACAGGTTGTAAGTGGAGAGCAGAAGGGTTACAATCAATGGGGTATTATAGGATCAGAAATAGCAACCATGTATGAAATACATGCTAGGGCAGGCTATGGCAAGGCATTCAGTAAATTGCAAAAAGTGATAAATGTGGTAATATGAACAATGTTCAGTAATGGACAGGTGAAGACAAGAGAAAAGTGTGCAAGGAAAGAAAGAAGAGAGAAAAAAGCAAGGAAGAAGGGAAGGAGAGAGGGAGAAAACAGGGAAGAAGGGAAAAAAGAGTAGAAATCTATGCACAAAAGTTTCAAGAAAACCTAATCTGAGAGCAAAATAAGAAGGAGGGCTAAATATTCCTAAGAATTAGGGTCTAGAAGAGCTAGGTTCATGTACTTGAAGTAATCCTGCCAACATCTGTCATATACAGTGAGTCGGTTATGAATAACGTGAAATAATTGGTCTAGAGAAGCATACTGAGAGAGGGCTTTGAAGAACATCTGAAAGAGAAGGCACCAGAGTTGATTTCCATTTCATAAGAATCAGACGTTTGACCAGAAGAGAAAGTATGTTTAGCCATCTAAAATGTGCATGTGAGAGGAGAGAGCTATTGGGGATAAGGATGCCTAGAAGGAATAGCTTGGGGTCAAAAGGTAGTTTTCATCCTGTTACTCTGGAGGCAAGTAAACAGACTTTATGCCAGAGCTTATTAATGGGAGCACAAGACCACTAGATATGAAGTAGATCCCCGTTGGCCAAATTGCAGCATCAGCAATTATTATAATTTGATAGGCCCATTCATTGAAGCACAGAGGGGGTTCTATACCAAAGATGTAGGATTTTAGTTTGCATTAAAGAACTACGGGGCATCTTTAAAGGTATTATGTGCAATACTCCAACAATTACTCCATTGTGCATTTGAAATATTGTAGTTAAGAAGAGTACTCCATTTATTTTTGATCTGTATAGACAGATCAGGTAGATTATCAATAATGTCTTTGTAAATGGAGCTATTTAATTTTACTGATAAATTAGTCCAGTGCAAGATGTATGGGTTTAAAAGAGTATGCCTATACACTAAACTAGAGAGGGAGAGAGTTATAAGCTGCCTGAATTTGTAAAAACTTCCAGAAGTCCTGTTTACGAAATTTCCATGTGACCTGCAAGTCTGAGAATGATCTAAGAGTGAGTGAATTCTGGTCCAGGATAGCTCTGAGAAAGAAAATGCATTTCTTCCTCCATGTATGACATAAAATTGGGTGATCTTCTAGAGTGAGCAGTGGATTTGCCCCATAAGGGGGCATAAAACCAGGGTGTTGGATTGATTTTCAGGAATTTGTGGGTTAGTGTCCAATAAAGAACACAGGATGATATAGTCGGGTGAGATTTTAGAGAAAATGAGATTAAAAATGAAAGAAGTGGGAACTCCTCCCAGGCACAATGTGGATTCCATTGCAACCCACAGTGGTGAGTGAGGGGAGGGTTTCTGAAACCATTTAATGGTTTGGGCCATTGGGAAAGCCCAGAGGTAGCCTTTGAACCAGGGGAGTCCGATTCCCCCTTTTTTCCAATGTGATCAAAGTTTGTTGTGGTTAAATCTCGGTGGTTTCCCATTCCAGATAAAGTTACCTATTAATTTATCAATTTTAGCAAAAAAGGAGGATGATAAGACGAAAGGAATATTGGCAAAGAGGTAAAGAATCTTGGGAGAAATGGACATCTTAATGGCTGCAATTTTCCCCATGAAAGAGAGTTTAAGAAACTTCCATCTGTCCAGAATTGTTTTGATGTTATCAAACAAGGGGTTAAAGTTAATGTCCCATATCTTCCCTAAGTTACTAGTAATTTTGATTCCTAGATATGTTGTACCCTGTGGTGCCCAGTGGAATCCAAAAGGTATGTTCATAAAGGCTTTACAGTGGTCGTTAAGGGGCAAAGTTTGTGATTTGCCATAATTCAAAGCAAGGCCAGACATTTTAGTAAAATTATTAAGCAAATCAACCAACAGGGGCCCAGCTTTATTCGGGTTTTTGAGTAAGATTAAGAGGTCATCCACGCAGGAGAGAGAAACCTGTCTTGAATTGCTCACAGGTATGCCCATAATGCCAGAAGATTGACGTAAACAAGCAGTCAGGGGTTCCATGGCTAAAATAAACAGGGAAGGTGACAGGGGACAGCCTTGTCTAGTTCCCCCTTGCTAGATGAAAGTAAGAGGAAAGGGTGGAATTAGTAAGTACTTTAGCAACAGGGGAGTTATATAATAGCTTGATCCAGGAACAAAAGGTATGAGAAAGACTGAAATAAGATAAAACTTGATGAAGGTAGTTCCAGTTTAAGGAATCAAAGGCCTTCTCGAAATCAATAGCTATGGTTGCAGCTGGTGTCTTGAGGGATTTGGCTTTGTGAATTAAATTAAATAAGGAACGTAGGTGATCAGAACCAGACCTATGTTTAATAAAACTAGCTTTCGAAGTGAGTTAGCTTGGGAATCAAGGATTCAAGTCAAGAAGTTAGTAGTTTAGCAAATATCTTCCCATCCATGTTTAATAAAGAGATGGTCCTGTAACTCATGGGTGAGTAGGGTCTTTTCTTTTCGGGATTAGGGTTATGATTGCTTCGGTGCAAGATGGGGGAAGCTTGCCAGTATTGGAAGCTTCCTGATAAACATTAAGAAGAAGGGGACATAAGGTGTTGGGAAACATTTTATAGAAATCGACAGACAATCCGTCCCCCACAGGGGATTTGTCAGATTTCAAGGAGGACAAAGCTTTCTGGATTTCCTGAAGTGAGAAGGGTTCATCTAAAGAATTTGTTTCAAGAGTAGAAAGATGAGCAAGATGTAACAATTTAAGGAACTGTTGAATTTATAAAGTTGATGGAGGATTTGTGTTAGAGTATAGTTTTTGATAAAAGGTTTTCATGATACGGTTTATAGAGGGGTTGTCAGAATAAATCGTACCCTGTTCATCTTTTAGGCTTAGGATGTGTTGTTCCATTTGTTGTGCTTTGAGCTGGTATCGCTGTGTTCCCAAAACTTATATTTAAGTTTACATAAGTCCAGTTCAGTTTTATGAGAAATTAATTCATTAATTTTAACTCTAAGTTGAAAAATTTCAAGATGAAGTTGAGAGTCAGGATGGTTCTTATTAGAAAAAAAGTATAAATTCCCTTTAGCCTTAAGAGATTTTTCCAGATCAGCCAGCTGTTGCTCCCTTACTCTTTTCCTATGTGCAGCATAACTGATAATTGTCCCTTGAATCATAGCTTTAAGAGCTTCCCATACAGAGGACATAGAAGATTTGGTTGGGGTATTGTGAAAGAGGAAGTCCTGAATTTGTGCTTTGATCATGGGTAAGAAATTGGGATCCTTGAGAAGGAGAGGGTCCAGCCACCAGTAAGAAGATTTAGGTGTTAATGGGCACACAAAAGTTGCAATTTGACAGGGGAATGGTCTGAGATTATGATGGGAGAGATTGGTGAATCAATAGTTTTTTCCATTATAACAGGAGATGCTAACCAGTAGTCAGTTCTACTGTATGTCTTATGTACAGAGGAGTAAAAAGTAAATTCTCGATCACGGGGGTGAAGGAGGCACCATACATCAGCTAATCCAGCATCTAGCATTAGTAATGAGAGGGCTTTAATACTTCTAGGGTGGGCCTCTGTAGTGGGGCTACTTCTGTCAATGTTGGCTTCTAAAGCTAAGTTAAGATCCCCTCCAAGAATAACTGGTGTATTATCAGTGTTAAAGGATAGAATTTGTTGAGCTAAATTATGAAAAAACTCTGGGGAATCAGAGTTGGGTGCATAGACATTAACAAGCAGAAGAGGACCAGAGTTGGTATTCAGTTTGACCATCACCCATCTGCCGCCAGTATCGGAAACGGAGTTTACAAGGGACCATTTGATACTCTTTTGAATAAGAATAGCAACTCCTCTTTTTTTTGAGATATAGGATGATTCGTAGATCTGACCGACCCAATCTTTTTTAAGTCTATGAACATCCTCTGCTAATAATTTTGTTTCTTGAAGGAAAGCTATTTGTGTTTTATGTTTTTTTTGAGATGTGAAAGAATTTGCTTCCACTTACAAGGAGAATTAAGTCCCTTCACATTCCATGTATATAAAAGTATGTCACTCATATTGCTAGTGTTAAAGAAAGGGAATAATCTCTGGAGTGTGAAGAGACAAATAAATGAGTCAGAGGATGATTAGAATACAATATAGAGAGCTTATGTATATGCAGAGAGTGGCAGGAACATTCAAGCCAAAAAAAGTGAGATGTATAATACATGAGTAGCACAGATATCTTATTAAAGTTAGAATAGAGATGGGGAAGGAGAAAAGTCATTAACAACAACAACAATACTAGTCAGCCAAATAAAGAAAATGTTTTATGGGTGTGAGGAGATATGAGCCAGCCAACTGGCTAAGAGGATCTCTCACCACACTCTGGGGTGTCAATGTAGAGAGGAGACAAGGGAGGACTGGTTATAAATATCGGCCCAAACCTAAGTCTGATCCCAGTAATATAATAAAGTAAGTATTCCTGATAAGCTAAACTGAAAGGGAATAATACCAAGAAAGGCAAGGGACTGTAATAACCTCAGCTTAGTTCTAAGCTAACAGGACAAGGTATAAGGATAAAGCTAAACACCAGAACTTATTTATAAGCATTAGTAGTAATAGTACAAGATATACCAACTCGAAATAACAGTAAATTAAAGAACCATTTACAAGATGGCAGTACAGCCTAGACATAGAGCAAGGAATTCAGGGAGCCAGGTGGAATGCAAATGAACAAATATAAAAGGAAAGTAAGTCATTACCACATTAGAGTAACTCTGAGTATACTTTGTAGTGCAACAGAATAAGTACATAATAAATACAATATTGAGGGAGAAAGAAGAAAGGTGAGGTTAATTTAAGCCCTTATGCCTTGAGCCAAATGCAAATCAGGATTATGTGGAGAGGTATGGGCTTCAGTGATAACTGTAGACAGAAGAGATAGTTATAATAAAGATCAGCTCCGATTACTCGAAATTTGCCTAAATAGGTGATATATGGGGTGACTAGGTCTAGAAGACTAGGCCTAGTGAGCCCCAAAACAGGAGGGACCACACAGCAGTGGATTTCTATAATATCTGTAGGCTTTGAGTAAAATAAGGAGCATAAGGAAGATGTAGATTGACAATCCTTTGCAACAGTACACCAAACATAGCCCACCTCTTTGAGTGCTAATGATAGTTCCATATTGTTAACAGGAGGTAGTAAGAATAATGGAGCGTAGGGAAGGAGATAGATTAAATGTAGTTGCCAATAATACCTAAGAACCTGTCATCAGGAGAGGGAAGGGGTAAGTTGCCTTGTAATATATAATAATTCACATATGAAAAAAGAAAAGGCAATAATCAGGATGCACACAAATTGAAGATATGCGACTGAACAGCCAAAAGACTATAAACCTGATGCACTGTTAAATTGGAGAGTAAAAAGCTAGATACAGAGAGCCTGTTTAGTGAGGTAATGTTAAAGATCTAAGACTAAAATAATGGGTTAGAAAAGCATTGCTGATATACCAAAGTTCCCTTGAAGACCTTTAAGCTGCTCGTTTAAACATTGCAACAAAAAGTAAATTGATCATGCCGTGATGTACAGCTTTTGCTTTCTGCACCCGCTGGTAGCGAAACCAACCAGGTAGCATAGACTGTAGAGTGAGCAGCTAGGCAGAAAAAGTGTACTGGCACTCCCTTTAAGTATCCTGGAAGCAAAACCTATCAAGATATAGCAACTGTGACCATATTACTGACCATATAAGCTCATGACACCTTAGATTTATTAACAGGATTGTGACTATTGATGTTCTTGCTTTTGGTCTTTGCCCTACTTTTCTTTTTGGGCTGCTCTAAAGATTTAAGGGAGGAACTTGCAACAACTTCTGCCCATGAAGTATCAGCAGAAATACATCCCTGAGGCACAGGGCCCAAATTAGAGGGATGTTCGTCTGAAATTTGCTGGGAAACATCCTCCTGCGAGGCGTGCATGTCATCCTGTAAGAGAGCAAACTTATTGCTCAAGGGAATAGAGGGGTTGATTTGCAGGTGAGAGGCTGCAGCTTGGGGTGTTTGGGGTGAAACCTCGCTAGAACAGCATGAAAGTCTTGAAGAATAATGCCCCAACAGAAGCGTCTCTTGCAGCCGTGTTGATTGCCTTGGGGTCAAATCAGTTGCGGTGTTGCTGCTTGGGGCTGCGAGTTCTGCAATGCTTTCCCCATGTTCCTGTACCTCATCGCCTACACGCCATGCCGATACCAAAGCTGTGTTCAGGTTGCCAATTGCTGCTGAACCTCCCAGGGTAAGATTGCAGAGAGAGACCTCCAGATAGTTGGCTAAGGTGTCAGGGGTTTCAAAATCCTTGAAGGAAGAGTCGAGAAAAGGCATAGTGTCATGGGGTAATGTTGAGCAAATTTAATGCTTCTTTGGTGGAGGATTTATTGAAGTGGATTGTAGGCCTTCCTTCTGATTGTTAAATCTTTTGAAAAGTCTCCGTAGATGGAAATATTAAACTCTTGCCACTGAAGTTTCCCCATTTCTCTGGCTCATTTCAGTATTAATTCTGTGTGGGAATAGTTCAAGAAGCGAGCAATGATAGGCGTTGGTCTCTGGTCTGATGTTGGCCTGGGACCCAGAGTGTGGTTAGACCACTCAGTGATTAACTTTAGGTCAGGAGGCAGTTTAAGCATTGCAGGCATCACATGTAATAAAAGCGCAGTAGTGTCTCCTAATTCTACACCTTCAGGGAAGCCAAAAAATTGTAAATTGTTGCGACAATTATGATTTTCAATATCGTCAATTTTGGCTTTTAGGGATTTAATAGTTCGATCTTGATTGTGGACAGTAGCCTGGAGGTCATGAATAGTAGTGGTGTTACCGGCCGTTGCTTTCTCATTAAATGCAATTTTCTGGCTAAAAGTTTCAAGAGTGGTCGCATTCTGTTGGGTGGAGGTTTTTAGATCATTAATCTCAGCCATCAGTTTAGAGAACATTACTTCCACTCTAGCAAGTGAGCTTTGCTGTGCTTGGAGATCTGCCATAATGCTGAAGGATGAGGCCTAGTATGCTGCAGTACAGTGTAGAATAATTGAATATAAGTAGATGATGACGAAAAAATGACTTACAAACTGCGTCAGGCAGTAAGATTACAGGATGGTCACAGGAGTTGGTACCAAAGAAAGGTCTGGTGAAGGCTGGATGAGGTTAGATTGCAGTAATTCCTGCAGAGATTCTGAACTATGCTGCCATCTTCTGCCTGGTCAGGCCACGCCCCCCTCCCGAATTCCAGTTTTTTTGCAGCAACATAAGCAAAAGAGCTCTGACCTGTTGAGGTTTTATTTATTTATTTTTTATTTATATTTTTATTTTTCCCCTGTTTTATTCCCATCCCAGTGCCCCGGCCATGCGTGCGGACATAGAGGCATGCACGCACCTCTGTACCGAGGCGCTGTACCTCTACTTTGCCACCCGCCTGCCTACACTGCCCTCAGGCCTCCACTTGGGGGCAGTGGAACTATGGTGGGCGACAGGTGTCCTCTCGAGGAGAGGAGAGCTGCCTTTTGGCTCATAGATCCTGCTCCATCCCTCCCTCTCTCTTCCTAGCTAGAACTGATGACCCTGGCTCGTTCCAGAACCTGAGTCACCTGCGTAACATGAGGTAAGGCGTCCACCTGTTGAGGTTTTAAGACATGGGATAGTCAAAGTTAAAGTGTTATCTGAATGCAAGCATGACTGCTTGTTTTAAGGGATAATAATGACTTTCAATGGTCCCATATTCCCCATTCTCAAAGCTTTGTAGATCATACCTGTAGATTTACCTGAAGGAGCACATACAGGTCCAAATGTTACCACCCATAGCCACCAACTGTAGTACCCAACTTCTAGTGTTAAAAGTATTACTCGGCATTAATGGCAAAACAGTAACTGTGGCATCAGTTTATAACCTCCCCAAGGACCAACCCAATGGTTTCAGAATCATCCAGGACTACTTTCCTGACCACCATCAGAACTCAGAACTGATAATGATGGGGATTTTAATATTAACTGGACATCTCCTGATACAGCACCCTATAAAGATGCTCTACTAGCCCTTAATGTGACTCAAATTGTGAACTCCCCCACTCACCAAACTTACCATAAGGGAACAAGTTCCCTAATTGACTGGATTATCACCAACTGGCCAGAAAGAATAACTCACACCACAGTTCTCCCAGATTGTCTCAGCGATCGTTCTCCCATCCTTTTTAGCTGGTCAAATAAGTCCCCCAAAGTACCAACAAGAACAGTCTCACACAGAGTATTGAAAAAAAGGGAAACTGGCTGCCCTAAAAGCCCACCTCAGCCTTTAAGATTGGAGCTTCCTAGACAACACGGTAGATGTTGACACCGCTTTAGAAGGGTTCATACTCAAGTTCAACAAGTCCTGTAATATCTATGCACAGCTTCAGGAGCTGACTCAGCAATTCCTGGATCTCCCCAACTCCTAGATATGATGAAACACCAAGATGACCTTTGGGCTAAAGCTAAAGTACTGGCTCTCCAGCCAGCATCCAGCACTACAAAACTGCTCGGAATGAGTGCACCTGGGCTATCAGAAAAGCAAAAACACAACATTACAGAACAGAACTAACTAACTCGTGGGGAGATAGCTGTAGGTACTGGGAAAACATTAAAAAACTATCAGGTAAACCTAATAAATCCTCCCACCATACTAAATGTGGATAGTACTCCCACCCAGGACCCCAATGTCATCACCAATACATTTAGTAAGGCATTCATCGACTTCAGCAGTGTGCTGCCTCCTGATTTCCTCCAACCCCCGAGCAATGGCAATAACATGGAGGAGCCCATGCCCATCACCAGTCCATCACCACCACCACCTTTCTACATCAAAATCATTACTCCAGCTACAGCTAAAATGTAACTCATTAAAGTGATCGGATATACCAGAGCCAGTAGCGATATGCTTGACTTTAAGCTCATTAAGCTCACCCTTGATATTATTCTTATTCCACTGACCAAAATCTTGAATCTATCCCTTTTCACTGGTAAATTCCCCTGTCTATGGAAAGCAGCTGTGGTCACTCCTGTCCACAAAAATGGTGACTGAACCCTCCATTCTAATTATAGGCCCATTTCTATACTTCCTCCCCCCCTCCCTCTCAAAAGCATTTGAGTGCATAGTATCAGACCAATTGTCTGACTACCTGGACAAATATCAGTGACAATGCTGTCAGCAACACGGATTCCATAAGCAACACAGCACTATGACTGCCTTTGTTGAGTTTACTGGATATATTCACAATGTGTTAGACTGAGGGCTCTTGGTGGGGGCAACCTACTGTATATAGACTTCACCAAGGCCTTAGACACTGTTAACCACAAACTTCCTGAACCAGCTCTCATGGATGAGTCACTCTACTGACTCTGTATCCTGGTTTAGAAGCTACCTATCAGAGAGATTGCAAAGAGTGAAAATACAATTAGTCCTCTCAGAGAGCTTGCCTGTCACTACAGGAGTGCCCCAGGGTTCAATTCTTGGCCCACTTCTCGTCAGTTTGTTTATTAACAGCAACCTCCCCCAGGCAGTAAAAAACAATGTTTTACTATACGCCGATGATGCTGTACAGTATTCCAACCGCCACGACCCCACAGCACTCGAATGTCAGATGCAGTCTAATTTCTCCACAGTAGAACAATGGTTCCTCCAATCCAGATTACTACTTAACTACAAGAAAACCAAAACCATGTTGTTTGCTTCTGCCCACAATAAACACAAATCTTATCAATTACAGATTCGCAACAACCTGTATTTCCCCCCCAGAAATGGTACAAAGTTTCAAATATCTTGGTGTAACACTTGACTGCACTCTCTCATACACGTCACATTGATAATATTGCTAACATAGCTAATGCCAAACTGGGTCTGCTCTATCATAACAAGCACTGCTTTACCAATGAAGTGCTAAAAAATTGTTGCCTCTAACTCAGTGCTGTCAATCATTGATTATGGCCTAGTGGTATATGGTACCACTACCCACATTGTGCTCCTACATATTAAGACCACACTTAACAAGGCCTGTAGACTTGTGCTGGGGGCTGACAGGCTGACTCACACTTGTGCCTTGTACTCCCAATCTGGCTAGCTCAGTCTGGAATGTAGACTAAAATACCAGGTCTGCCTCCTGGGTAAAAAGTCCACCCTAGGTATTACCTCTCCAGGAGTGTGAAATCTCCTCACTACTCCCAATACAGCCAGAATTACTAGGGGCCAAACAACCATACCCTTAAAATCCCCTTCCACTGTACCTCTCAGGGCCAATGTTCATTTGAATACCGAGTGCCGTTCTGGTTTAACTCCCTGTGGGAAGACTTTCATAAAGAAACAAAGCTAGGACCATTTAAGTCAAACCTTTGTGTGCTTCTAGCATCTACCAGTAGCTGTGACTGTGGTAACTAACTCTCTGCTATGCTGACCTCTCCAATACGTCCTATGCATTAACTACCACTGCCTCTTCCCATACCCCTCCTTTACTCTGACCCCCCTCTATTTTCTACTGCCTCTTTCCTGCTACTGTCTTCTCCCACTCTATTTCTACCACTTCCTCACTCCCCTGAGCCTCCTCCACTGCTCACCTACTCTCTCCCCCTTCATTTTTAATTAGTTCCCCTCTTCTGAATCTCAGCTCATTCCCTTACATAACCCCATCTTGCCTCTACACCCCTCTAGTTTCTGCACCACCAACCTCAACTCTCTGCTACATCCTGTCTCTCTTCACCCTGCCCCCTCCCTACACTCTTCTCTCCAACACTCAGCAACTTAACTATGCTATCTTATTTTGTGCCTCGACAAAAGAACTGTTGTTAAAACATGTCTTGCAATGTTCTCTTCACCCTTTTTTTTGTACCTTATTATTTATCTTTGTATAGCACATGGTGGTTTTATTTGCACTCTGTAAATACCCTTTGTAATTTACCTATATGTATGTAATCTGTTATCGCTTGATCTGTTTGTAATCCTTGCTCGTTTTTGTAATGACGTGGAACCTCTGTAAATGAGCCTATGGCTCAAAGGTAACTCCGAAATGCAAATAAATAAATAAATACAATTCATACAGAAACAATCTCTACTATCAAGGGGTAAGCAATTTAAATTTTTATATAGAGTACAATGGTGGTCTCTACACTTTGCATGTAGAGCAAATCTACTAGATGCATTATACACTGATATTCTTTATCAAAAAAACATATCCGACACCCCACCCCATACCACACTTCCATAATCTAATGCAGGAAGAAGACAGGCTTGAGATAACATTTTTCTTGTACTGTCTGTGAGCAATCCCTGGGACCTTTATAGGGCACTAATTTTTTATGTAATATGTTACAAGTTTGATTAACATGTGTATCATATGTTAACTGGCAATCCAATGTTACGCCTAAGTATTTAAAATTACTCACTTTTTTCAAATAACTTCCGTCCTCAAATGTTAAAGTTATTTTATCATTTATTTTACTAGCCTTTTGTGTAGTACAAAACATCATTATCTTTGTTTTCTTTTTGTTCATCAACAACCTGTTTTGTAAAAACCATCTAGTCAAAATACAAAACTAATTTTCCAATATAACATTCAAAGCTTTCAAATCATTATCCATTAAATACAAAACTGCATCACCTGCATATAAAATAATATTAGTCTGTGTAAGTTGCTGAGGCAAGTTATTGATGAACAAAGAGAACAACAGGGGTCCAAGAATGGACCCCTGTGGTACATCATGAGTCAATGTTCACATATCTGATAAAACCCCATTCACTCTAACTACTTGTTCTCTGTTAGTTAAATAACTTGCAGACCACTCCACTATAGACTTACTCATTCCCAACCTACTAAGTTTTAGCTTCAGGAGGGGGTGATCCACCAGGTCGAATGTCTTGGTCAGGTCCACGAACACCACCCCCATAAACAACCCCCCATCCATATTCATGTACAGGTCATTTGTGAACATGACCAAGGCAGTCCCTGTGTTAAACCCCCTCCTGAAGCCATGCTGAACATTCATGATCACATTATGTTCCTCTAGATAATCCATCAGTTATACAGTGGTAGTTTTTGAAAAGTTTCCTACCTTGCAGTACCTCGAGGTATCACTGAGGTAATTTGCATTGACTGTAATGTGATCCTGCCTCATTCTGCCTCAGTATACCTCAGTACTACGAAACTTCTCTGTGACTACCACTGTACATAGAATCATCTTTCCTATAATTTCCCCATAATAGACAGAATAGAAATTGATCTATGGTTAGGGACTTCAGTTTTTAAACCACCTTTAGATATAGGTGCAAATATAGGTGCTAACTCCGGGGGGGCTGAGGGGCTAAAGCCCCCCCTGAAAGTTCAAGTGGGGGCTCTGCCTCCTGGATGGAATTGTTTTTTTATTTTGTATTTCTTTACAGCGTTTTTGAGCATGAGCGTGAGCAAGGGCGGGGCAGTGCAGAGCAGAGCCAGGGGTCAGGGAGGGTCACGGCATCATGCCATTTTGTGTCTGTGGACTGGTGATGGTAGATTGATAAACAATTATCTGCATTCAGTCACTCCCAGCCAGGCTCTGCCTCCAGCCATCCCACTGGTGGTTCACAGTGGTTGAGGTGAACTAAGTTGTGTTTGCTGAGCTGCCATGCAGGACTCAGTGAGTCAGTCACGCAGTCAGAATTCAAGTGTGCATGTGCAACACCCCCCCCCCAGCATCACACACCACTGAACTAGTACCTGTTTGGTGCCATTTTGCCTTCAATCATGTGGAGGCTTAGTAGCGGGTGTGGCATGTGGCAGCTCCGAGACGCTCAGTGGGGAGAAGGACATGGATGGTTGGGACTCAGACTAGAAGTGCCTAGCACCACCGTCAGTTCAGCTAGGAGAATGAACCAAGTCCGACTACCAAGAAGAATCCCAGCCTCAGTTCAGGGCAGGCTCTGGACTCTGAGTGGAAGAAAATGGAACAGACTGGAAGAAGAAAAAGGAGCCATCAACTCATTGTCATCACTGCCATACACAGACTGACCGCCAGACCACCACTACTTACACTGACTGTCTCTGCAATGAGAGTGAGGGGCGAGCGAGGCCTGGCCCTGCTGATGAAATTTTTTTTGGGTGAGCATTTATCTTAAAGCTCCTTTATTTCAAAATGTAAACCAATACTGTGTGTGCACTGCAGTGAGAGAGGGTGAGGGGTGAGAGGAGAGGAAGGTGAACAAGAGAGGCCTGGCCTGCCGACACTTTGGACTTGGCATAGCTATTAGCTAAGAAGGCAAGATTTATTTCAATTCAAATCTATCAAAAAAAATGTGTTCAGCCTCTTCATCAATAGTCTTCCTGAAGCCTACCCTAGATCCACTGTCTTACTTTATGCAGATAATGCAGTCATCTGTGCAAGTAACCCCTGCCAGGACTTACCTACTCGAGACCTCCAATGCAACTTTGCATCCCTTGAGAATTGGTTCCAGCAGAACAAGTTTGTACTCAACTACAAAAAGACCAAAACAATGCTCTTCTCAAGTGCACAGAAGAGAACTAAGGTACAAGCACTCAACATCCTCAGCAGTAAGAGTGACCCTCTAGAACAGGTAGAAACTTTCAAATACCTTGGGGTCATCATCAACCATACTCTAACATTTGTACCACATGTCGACTGAATTGTTTGCAACATTAACAGGAGACTAGGAACACTATATAGACATAGGCACAACCTTACCCCAGAAGCCAAAAAATTGGCAGTTACAAGTTCCACCCTCCCCATAGTTGACTATGGCCTAACAGTCTATGCAAATGAAACAAGGTCTAGTTAGTCCTGAACAAAGCCTGTCCATTTGCAACTAGGGCTGACAAAGTCACGCACACCTGCACTCTTTACTCTCTCACACACTGGCTTCCCCTGCAGGACAGAATAAAATATCAAACCTGCCTGCTAGGCATGAAAGCCCTCATGGGCTTGACCCCCCCCCAAGGACTGTAAGGTCTCCTACAACCTGCACAAAATCCTTTCTCAACCAGAGACATGACTATCGGCACATTGGCTGTTCCATTCAACTAAACAGCTCTAGCCAGACGCTTCTTTGCAACCAGGGCACCAAGCTGGCTTAATGAACTTCAGGTAATACGAAAGACACCAACTAAGCTGGGTCTTTTCAAACGGGAATGTCTAAATTTACTCCTACCTGGCTCCAAATGTAGCTGCTTCTCCTAATGAAACCCCACCCCATACACTGTCACTTGCCAACTGCACCCCTACCCAACCCAGCCCTTGCATCATCTGATCATAGTGCTTCTGCCCCCCAAGGTCCCCTCTTACATATGCACATGATTCCAGCACCTTACTCACCACATGGTCTCCTCACACATGTGCCTCTCCTTCATTTCAGTGTGCTGTAAAATCACACAGACTTAACCTCTAAAATTTCCCAGATGGGCTGCTACCTTTGTATAGCTCCTAGTGCCTGTGTTATGCTTTGTATTATATGACCTGTTGAATGTTAACTTTTGTTCACTCCATATTGCCAAAATGGTACTTATGTTACTCATTTTGTTTTTTTTATGTCACTGAATCAATATTGTCCAGCCTTTGTTAATCAGTTTTTAATACTGTCTTTGACATGGTGTAAACAAATTGTTATTCTGACAAGAAACCTTTGTAAATAAGCATTTCTGCTCAAAGGTGTAGTTCCAAACATTGAAATAAATAAATAAAACTAAAAACTAACTTAAAACTGATGGGTGACAGTGGTATAATAACAAGGAAAACCACATCCACAGTATGCTATCATAGCTATGTGATTGAACCTGATTACCTGAAAGAAGCAAGAAACACCCACAAGACTTGCATTTATTAATATTAATATTAATATTATGTAATGATTATTCACAGTGAGATGAGACAGTATATATTGCAATAAGCTTTGGGGTTGAGTATCATTATGTGTGTAATTACTGTTTTCAGGGGCTGGGGACTAGTGCAAGGCTGAAGTGGGATGGTGTACCAGGCACCCGACCAGGCAGCAACAAGAAGGCTGAGCCCGAGATCAGATGATGCCACTCTGTTTCCCAGCCATGGAACCCCTCTCTCACTTTCCCTCCAAAGGCTCTAAACCCTCTGTAATTTATTATTTTTTGAATAGCTAATGCAAAAATGTTTTTTTTTTTTTTTGTCACCTAAACAGGGTGAGAGGTAAATGGAAAGGAGGCTTCAAATTACAGAGTATGTTGATAAATTATTTAAAAAAAAACAGGAGGAACTGGAGGACCATAATGGGAGTCTGAGTGAGAAAGTAAAAATATATTGGCACTCACAAAATCCACAGCAACCATCATTTTACGAGGAAGGTTATATTTTATCATCTTGGAAAAGTCAGAATTTTGTAACAAAGCAGGCAGGTCCTTTTCAGTCCCTTTTTTGCTGTTTGGAATCTAGGGTGGGATTTGATGCCTTATTTTTTGTTAATGCACAGCCACAGTGCACTTTAAAAATAAGAAAAAAATCCTCCTGCTTGAATCAAATGAATAATATCAATGATATTATTCATTTGATTTAACCAACAACATTATATGATGTCAGACAGCAGTAGTGGTAGATATATAATCTATGTAGCTAACCTAGCCAGCGAGGATGCAGTTGAATGAATCAGCCGGGAATTGAACCTGTTGTTGTTAACATTTGGTTCCACAGAAACCTTGCAAAGTGTGTATTCTGGATCCAGATCTCCTAACCTCGGAGGTTCCAATATGTAATGTCAGAACTTTGGTTCTGTGTTTTTTTGTGCTAGGAAGTGGCAACAAATAAGAATTAAATGCTATGCTACACACGTTGTGAGCCAGCCTGAGGAGCCCTAAGCTAAAATTGTCCAAAAAGCCAGGGTGGGACTGGGAAGGGGTCACTGGCTCAGAGCCCAAATCCTCCTCCTTGGGTAAGCTTGGGAAAATACAGTCACCCAGGGCCAGGCCCAGAGGGAACTGGGAGTTTGTTGCTATGGTGGCTGCGACCCAGCCTGCTCCCCCAGCATGAAGGAATTCAGTGCTATCATGGTATGCTACACTCAAGTTGTGAGCCTCGGAGGATCCCTAGGCTACCCCTCCTTCCAAGTCCCAACCTGGCTTGTTGGTTACTTGTAGGCTACAAGTTGCCAACAAGCCAGGTCAGGACCCCGGGGGGGTTAGCCTTGGTGGCCCCCAGACCCCTGACCATTAGTTGAGTCCCTCTCCCCCAGGAAAAAGGAAAAATAAAAGTCGGCTCCTATGGGTGCAACACAGGGTTTTTTTCCAATGATCTGGTACCCTTTGCATACACAAAGATGTATTAAACAGTTTTTGCAAAGGACCAAATAGTTCTTGTGTAGCAGCCCTCATAAATTTACCCTCTACAATGTCTGGCCCTGGGTCTTTGGTTACATCTACTTTTTTAACTGTCTGAAAACATCACTCTTGGAAATTCTTTTAAAATAAACATTTGGTCTATCTAAAACCAACTCCATCTCAGGAATATTTAAATCAGAAAAAAAGGCTCTGTGTACCTAGTTAAATCTGCAAAGAAATCATTTATATAATTTACTATGTCATTTTTTTCTTTTAAAATTAAATCCAATTTTTTTATGACAATCAACCTTCTCCCTCTTTTTGGGGTTCAACAATCTATTTAATCCCCTCCAGAAATGTATCTTATCACTAAAATTCCTTTCCTGCTCTTGTTTTTAAAAATTTGCATCCATTCATCATCTTCACCAGTTTATTGTTTACATAAAACTGGGGATCATCACTCTCTTACTTTTTATTCCTTACCATGATCACAATATTCTTGGCATTAATCTGCCTATTGTTTCATTTAATCCAATCACAAGGTATATTTAGATCATTCTGTTGGAGGCTAACTCTACCCTTTTCCATAAAATTATACAATGTTGCATTATCTATGTATTTCAAATGATGACCCTTTGTTTTCAAAACATTTATCATAACTAGGAACAGAGGAAGTCCCAATTTTTTTCCCTGGCGGAAACCACCTGCTTCCTTTTCCCAGTTAGAAAACCCCTTTAAAATATGTTAAGATCTCTGATCCAAGAAGGAACAACAAATTTAACCAGACCATGGTGTACTTCTGTTAGGCATAGTTTTTAAATTAAAATTTCAATACTGTATCTATAAGATCAAAGGCTTTCTTGAAATCAATGAAAGCCATATCAGTGATCACCCATTCCTCAGTCACAACTGGAAGATCATGCATAAGTTTGACCAATACATGCATCATAGAAAACCCCTTTAAGTTGCCAAACTGATATAGATCAAAAGAGTGACTGGTTTGCTGAAGAACCAGATAAAAAGTGAATTGTTCTGCAGTCTTATGATAGAAGTACGTGAAATCAGTCTGAGAGCAGACCCAATATTTTTAACCACAGAAACCTTTTATATCAAAACTACTGTACCTCAGCTTTGGTCCACCAGCTAGAAACCTTACCCTCCAGCATGGCTGTATTAATGGTAGTACACAGAAAGGGGCTAGAATAAAAACACATTCTTTCAACAGCTACTTAGGGATTAAATCAGGGGCACAACTCTTTTAAACATCGTATGCTAGCATCCTTTCCAAAATGTGTTCTACATTTACAAGAAATTTTGAAGGAATTTCAATCACTCCAAAAATCCCACACATCAAGTTGTTTCAAATGCTGAGTCACTGAACAAAAGGCATAAGTTGCTATATTACAAAATTCATCCACATTTTCAACCATATTTTCAGGGACCCATTTGCTGTTACAATTATCTTTACTCCCAAAAAAAATAATTAATACCCCTTTACTATTTCTTACAATCTGTTGACAGCAAATATTGGATCTTATCCCAGTAAAACTTTTTACGTAACACTTTGTTGAGTCTATTAACCTTAGTAGTATTGTACATTATGATGTAAACAACAAGAACACATCTCACGTCCTTAATGGTGTTCAGTTAAGACAGTCTACCAGTGAAAGGGATCTGGGGTGATTATTTCTAGCAGTTTCAAGTACTCAGCACAATGTGAGCAGGTTATAAATCAGTGCAATAAGATCATCAACTGCATTAAGAAAGACCTTGTCAGCAGAGATAGGGAGGTGATGATGTCTCTATATGTGTCTCTTGTTAGGCCACATATGGAGTACTGTGTTTGGTTTTGGGAATTATAAATTATACATTTCTGATAGTAGCTAACTGGAATCGGGGTATCAGGGTCCAAATCCCACTAGAGCAACAGTAGAAAGCTCTTTCTCAAAGGGCAAACTACTTACCCCTTTTTGTCTCAGCTAGAGATGGGGTGAAGTTAAAATTCACTGGTGAATTTGCAGCGAAACAGCTGAAATTTGCCTCCGCAGAGCTTTGCAGAGTTTTTCCAACATTCAGAAACTTCAAAATGGTAAAGTTCCACTGTGAAATGTGGAATTTGGCCTGTGAACAGCAGAATTTTGGTGAAATTTCACAACGCAGTCGAATTTCATACTTCACGGCCAAATCTGCACTTCACGGCAGAATTTAGCCATGCACTTGAAAATTCTGTGGAATTTACAGTTTATTTCGCAAAGTGAATATTTCGACTTTGCCCATCCCTAGTCACAGCCGAGAACATTTTGCTTCAGTTATGGTAACTTTGTAGCCTGTCTCTTTGAAAATGGATAACAGACTTGCCAATTTTCCCCTAGTTATTTATATCTCACATAACTTATTCACAAAAAGCAAGAAATATATAAAAATAACATTGAATAATCCATGCTATTTAAGTATGTTACAGGATAGTACACACTAAAGACTATGAAGAATACAATATTTCTTCACAGATAACAACATTTGAAAAAGGTAGGGGTCACACAGAAAAACCTAACTCAACACTATCTAAATCTCTGAGTAGAGAAGAAAAAGCTTACCACCAACTGAAAGCTTGCGAGTTATGGAATACTCCAACCCGTGATGCTACTTGTTCAATGTCCCAAAGCATAACTGAATTCTCATTGTAAACATCCAACAGAAATTCCTTCGGTTTGCCAGCTTACCATTCCTGCATCACAGGACCAGCTTCTCTGACAGCACATCTTGTCTCTGCTTTTGATCTCTGGGAACCAACTTTTTCCCAGACTGGTTATTTAGAGCTTGGTTCTTTTCTTATCATCACCATGTCCCAGCTGGAAGTACATGGCCTTACATTTGCCACTGTTTAAATTCAAAACATATCATTTTTTTATGAAAGGGATGCTGTCATCCCAAAACAATAGCCTTTACATCAAAAGACATCTGGTACCCACACATGTATTCTATTGTTCCTTTAAAATCACTAACATTCATTGAAAAAAATGTGGTTACAACATCTGCTATGACTTTCCTGTTGTATATTCATTTTATGTCCTCTTTGTCCTGCTTCGGACAATGTGAAAACATATAACCAAGCATGGGATAATAAACTACCATTCAGTGATCAAATACATCAATGGGGTCTTTACCCTTAAGTTTTTTTTATACAAATCTTGAAAATGTGTTAACATTAAATCAAAAATTGTATTTCCTGTAATAGGATTATTCACCACCTGAAGCAAGTTGTAAGAAGTTTTAAAAGACCCAAACAGCAGCCTGTTGACATTCCCAGTCACAAAGATAGTGAGGTATGGCGACTTCAGCGTTAATTACTTCATCTTTGAGTGCTTTGTCAGAGTTTCTGCTGTATGTATATGTATAAACAATAAACATATAGTTCAAAAAAATAATTTATTTACTTATATATTTGAATTTTGGTAACTGGGTAGGTCCACTGAGGCAGAATGTCCCTTTTCCAGGGGAGACCTGGGGAAAAGGGTTACAAAGGGAGCAACAGTGATACAACAAATAATAACACATGGTAAGTGTATGCAGACACTTTTACAAAAACATACATAATAAACAAAGCAAAGTATCACACAGGCAGTAAATTAACTTACATCTTCAAAACTGGTATAGGGATAAAAGTCAGGAATGCTAACTAAGCAAAGCATATGCACAGATAGGTATAACTGAATACAGAGTATACAGCTACAGTGAGAAATTATTTACAGCTGAGACCAACCTGACTATCAAAGCATGACTTGCATAGCACTGGAGCACAGTGTAGTAAATAAAGGGAGGATAAGCAGGCTCAGGAAAGGGACCCAGAAAGAGGGAAAGAGAGGGGAGAGTGATGAGAGATATGGGGAGCGGTCAACAGGAGCAGTTACACAGCTGAGTGGAGGCAAGGTGAGAGTTGAGAGAACACTTGAACAGGTGAACAGAGGTACAGGTCATGACAGTTGAGGGAAGATAGTTCCAAAGAGAGGGACCCAATAAGGTGAAGGCATGCTGACCCACTGCTAGACAGGGTTTAGGGATAGAGAGCAAAGATAAGCCAGTAGACGATAAACGTCTAGTTACAGATTTACACTGAATGATGGGAAGGAGGCAAGGAGGAGTGTTAGTATGCACAAGTTTGAAAGTTAGGCAGAGGGTGGGGAATTGCAGCCTGGCATCAAAAGAAGGCCAGCCCAGTGAACCAAGGATAGTGCAGCGGTGATCTCTGGCATTAGTGCCAAGGGAAAATCAAGCTATCCTGTAGTAAGACTGTTTTAGCTTGTTAAGGGAGGAGACCCAAGCAGAGTGGAGGATTAGGGCACCATAGGGCATAATCAGAAGTAGGGAGATGGAGGCAATGACAAAGCGGGAGGCAGGCGTAAGATAGAGCTTGAGGCGGTACAGCATTCCAAGCTTCTGATGGGGGGTCTTGACCACTGAGGAAACATGGGTGTCAAAGTGAGGTGGGAGTCCATGGTCAAGCTCAGGTATTTAAAGGATTGAGCCATTTCAAGATGGTCGCCCTGAGAGGAGTATATTAACAGTGAGGGCGGGTTGGGAGGCTTGCAGGTCCAATGGAGGAAGAGCATAGATTTCATTTTCTTAGTATTAGGCACCAGGAGGTTATTAAAAAAACAAGTCTTGAGGTTCAGGAAATCCTGCTGGAGAAGGCGGTTTAACATGGCATGGTCAGAGGAGGTCTGGTAGAGGATGACATCTTCGGCAAATAATTAAACCAACGCAGCCTCACAGTGTTGCAAGAGCTCATTGATAAATAAGGAGAACAGGAGTGGACTGAGAATAGAGCCCTGAGGGACCCCATCCTTTATGGCAGTGAAAGGGAAAGTCTGGCTGGCCCATTTGACACATTGAGTATGACCAGTAAGGTAGTTTGTGAACCAATTCAGAGCAAGGGTGTCGAATCCATAGGTGTGTAATGTATGCAACAGGAGATTATGATTAACAAAGTCAAAAGCCTTGGTGGGGTCAACAAATGTTGCACCAGTCACAAAGCCTTTGTCCATACTGCTAAGGATGTCAGATGTAACAGTGATGAGAGCAGTGTGGGTACTGTGTGATTTTCGGAAGCCATGCTGGAACATGGAGAGAGAGTTATTCAGTTCAAGATAAGACTGAAGTTGGGTATGAATTATTTGTTCTTGAATTTTAGCAAGGGGCAATGGATGGAGATGGGACGGTAGTTTTCAAACAAGGAATTTGGACGGGTCATGTGCATTGGGACAACTATTGTGGCTTTCCATTCACTGGGCACAGTACTTGAGCAAAAGAACTTGTTGATCAGGTCACGCATGGGAGGGGTGATGGCAAGGACACCCAATTTAAGAAAACACAGTTAAGTATCAAACCCAGGTGAAGAGGTGTCCATGATGCTGCTGAGGAGATGCAGAACCTCATTCCTGGTGGTCAGTTTAAGGTGGAAGGATGGACTACTATCAGTGGAAGTTGGGGAGGGTGACTGTGGATCTTGGAGCCATTAAGGAGCATGGTGTGGGGTGAGGAAGTGGATTTGCCCTTAAGTAGGGAGTTTATCTGTCCCCAGAATTCTTTGGGGTTAGAGCAGAAGACACCAGGAGAAAGGACTGCTGTGTGACTGAACTTCTCTATTGGGACTAAAGAAGAAGAACATTTGTACTTGGACCTTTAATTTAAGGTAAGAAAAAAACTAACATACAAAACAAAAAAAAGTGTGTGTTTGTCTGGGTTAACTGAACTGAATGGGTATCTGAACAGTTATCTAGGTATAAATCTCAGGTGATTGAAAGGACTTAACTGCTGTGAGGTTTAAATTACTTGTAGAAAGATCTAGTAAGTAGGGGGAGTGGCTTAGCTAGAAGGAAGCTACATTTAAAGACTGCCTTAGAAAGATTCTGCTAATAGCTTGGCAGAAGACACCAGGAGAAAGGACTGCTGTGTGACTGAACTTCTCTATTGGGGCTAAAGAAGAAGAAGAAGAAATTTTGTACTTGGACCTTTAATTTAGGGTAAAAAAAAAACTAACATACAAAACAAAAAAAAGTGTGTGTTTGTCTGGGTTAACTGAACTGAATGGGTATCTGAACAGTTATCTAGGTGTAAATTTCAGGTGATTGAAAGGACTTAACTGCTGTGAGGTTTAAATTACTTGTAGAAAGATCTAGTAAGTGGGGGGAGTGGCTTAGCTAGAAGGAAGATACATTTAAAGACTGCCTTAGAAAGAGTCTGCTAATAGCTTGGCAGAAGACACCAGGAGAAAGGACTGCTGTGTGACTGAACTTCTCTACTGGGACTATATTGCCCTCCTTCCCTTCCCTCCACCCTCCCACCCAAAGCTAGTTCTGTTTCTATAGGCACAGGATTTGACTGACAACAGGAACTTCCTGTTTGGGAGCAGGAAGTGAGTGATCACAGAACCACCAAAGACCCACCATCCTAGAAGGGCAAGAGTAGCTCTCCGGCCCTCAGCTGCTGGAGGTCTGCCTCTGAGCAAGTAAGTGGCCTACTGAGAAATATAGGATATTCTTGTCTCAGAACAGGACAATCAGGAGCTTAAAGGGCACACAGGCAGAAAGTAAGGAGAGAGAGAAAAAAAAACAGAGGAAAGAGTAAGGATTGCAAACAATTAAGGGGCCAGAAATAAGACATGATTGGAGTGGTGCAGTGCAGTGGATGTGGAGCAGCAGTCTTCCGGGAGACGTTCTGGAGGATGCAGTGTTGTCCCATCTGTAGGCACCTTTCTGGGCTGAGGGAGGAGGTTGCTCATCTCCAGGCTGAGTTGGCCAGGATTTGTGGGACCTCCTCTTCCATCCAGGGACCACCAGTGCCACTGCCGTTGCCTCAAAGGTTGCCAAGAAGAGGAGCAGTTGGACCACAGTGGGCTCAGGAAGGGTGAGGGTGGTGAAAGAGGTGCATCCCTCCAGTTGTACCTCTCCACAATTCCTATGCCAATCTGGTAAAGTGTGGTTCCTCTATGGAGGCACCCGCAGTGGAGACCAAGGAAGATGCTGGGAACCTCCACAAAGGAGACCCACAGAAGGGTGGCAGGGGACCCTGCAGGGGAAGAAAACAACTCCTGGTGGGGGCTCCATTGTTAGGAAGGTAGAACTGGGGGAAGAAGGGGAGAGGGAGGTAGAGGTGCCTGCCTGGCCATGGCTTGGAGGACAGGGAGATCACTCAGGATTGCCAGAGCAGCTGCACAGGGAGGGAGCTGGATGTCATTGTCCACCTAGGGACAAATTACCTGGCTAAGAAAGGGATTAGAGAAGTGCAGGAAGAGTTTGTGGAATTGGGGAGGGGCCTTAGTCAAGTAGCACGCACGGTAACCTTCTTGGAGGTGCTGCCCATCTATGGCATAGGAGAGGCTAGGGTGTTCTGCACCATGGGATTCAATCAGTGGTTGAAAAACTGGTGTGGAGTTCAGGGATTTGGCTTCATTGGGACTGGGGGTCCACCTGGAGTGATGCAAGCCTATACTGGCGTGATGGGCTGCATCTGTCCAGGAGGGGAACCAGGATCCTAGGTGATAGGTTTAAATGCTTCATTGGCAAGCTTTTAAACTAGCCAGGGGGAGGCACTGAAAGGAGCAGGGAAATCCTAGCCCCACCAAATAATCATGGTAGAAGTGTGGCAAACACCAACATAGAGGTGTCGATAGGAGAAGGGCAGGGTAAATGGAGAAAGTGACAAAGGCAAGAAGGACAGGGATAGGGCAAAGGGAGTAAGGCCATCAGGAAATGGAGGGTAATGAGTACCAATGCCCGTAGTCTGGGCAACAAGTTCCCTGAGCTGGTGGCCTTGATGGAAGAGGGATGCCTGGATATTGTAGCAGTCACAGAAACATGGTACACAGAGAACCATGACTGGGATGTTAACATACCAGGGTACATAACCTACAGGAGAGACAGGCAGGGGAGAAGAGGGGAGGAGTAGCTCTCTATGTAAAGGAAGGATAAAAGCAACTGAACAAAAGAGTAAACAGGGAGGAGAGGAGGCACTGTGGGTCACCTTGAGACTGAAAAGGCACCACAATCCACAGGGGTTGTGTACAGACCCCCATGTCTGGGGAGGAATGGACAAGGATATGATAGAAGGCATTCTTAGAATGGCAGAGAAAGGGGAGATACTGTTGATGGGAGACCTGAATATGCCAGATGTTAACTGGAGCACATTTGCTGCAGCCACATCCAAGAGCAGGGCCATTCTTGATGCCCTACAGGTGGCAGGCATTAGACAACTAGTTTTGGAACCCACTCGTGAGGGAGCAATCTTAGACCTTTTACTCTCAAATGGGGGCAGTGAGAGGATCTCAAATATAGAAGTGGGTTGCCATCTGGGGACAAGTGACCATCAAACAGTGTGGTTCATGTTAAACTCAGCCACAGAGTCAAGCCATACAAAAGTGAGGGTACTGGACTTTAGGAGGGCTGACTTTGGCAAGATGGGAGAGTGCCTCAGAAAAGCACTAGCAAACAGGCTAGAAGGAGGTGTGGAGCAACAATGGGGAATCATCAAAACTGCCATCACAGAAGCAACAAGCTTTGTGTGAAGCAAATAAACAAATCAAATGAAAGAAAAAGCCACTATGGTTCTCAAAAGAGGTGACTGTGAAAGTCAGGAAGAAAAGATAGCATTCGAAGTATAAGGAAACACAGAAGGAGCAGGACAGAGAGCTGTACCAGTTAAGGCAGAAGGAAGCAGGGAGTGAAGTCAGAATAGCAAGGCCCAAACTGAGGAAAAGATAGCCAACTCAGTTAAGAAGGGGATAAAACCTTTATAGGTACATCAGCGAGCGAGAAAGACAAAGGGAGAGATAGTGAGGCTGAATAGAATGAACGGTGGGTGGTCAAGGGGACAGTGAAAAAGCAGGGATACTGAATGAATATTTCTACTCAGTATTCACAAAGAGGAGAGGGGGAGATTCCTAATCAAATAACAGAAGCACTCTTGATGGGGGGTCGATCCCAGTCTTTCACAGAAGAAAGGGTTCTGCAAGAACTCCCTAAACTGAAGGTGGACAAAGCAATGGGGCCTGATGGAATTCACCCAGAATTCTAAAAGAATTAAGGGAGGAACTAGTGAAACCACTGGCTACTCTTTTTAATAAATCATGGGAGGATGGTGTGGTGCCTGAGGACTGGAGGAAGGCAGATGTGATTCCCCTTCACAAAAGTGGGACAAAGACAGAGGCAGCAAACTACAGACCTGTCAGTCTAACCTCTGTGGTAGGGAAAGTGATGGAGTCACTTCTGAAAGAAAGAATAGTTGAGTACCTAGAGGCCAGTGGAGCACAGGACCCAAGGCAGCATGGATTCACAGCAGGAAGGTCATGTCAGACGAATCTAATAGATTTCTTTGACTGGGTGACCAAAGTAGTAGACCAGGGAGGGGCTGTGGACATGGCCTACTTAGACTTTAGCAAGGCATTTGGCACAGTCCCACACAAAAGATTAATAGTCAAATTAACCAGCCTGGGAGTGGGTCCCAGGGTGGTAGCCTGGGTAAAACATTGGCTGCACAACAGGACACAGAAGGTAATTGTAAATGGAGTCCACTTGAAGAAAGAGGGTTACTAGTGGGTACCGTGAGGTTCAGTGATTGGTCCAGTCCTTTTAATGTCTTCATCAGTGACATTGCAGAGGGATCTGGAAGGAAAGTATGCCTTTTTGCAGATGACACAAAGATCTGCAACAGGGTTGATACACAAGGAGGCGTGGAAAGGATGAAAAGGGACTTGGCAAGGTTGGAGGAATGGTCAGAAGTATGGCAGCTAGGATTCAATGCAAAGAAGTGCAAAATAATGCACCTGGGAAACAAGAACCCAGGGGAAGAATACACAATGGGTGGGCAGGTAGTAACAACAACAAAAAAGGAAAGGGACCTGGGGGTAATCATATCAGATGACCTTAAGGTTAGCAAGCAATGTGAGAAGGCAGTAGGGAGGGCTGGGGGTATACTGGGATGTATAGGGAGAGGCATCAGCAGCAGAAAACAGGAAGTTGCTATCCATCTGTACAGACAGTTGGTGAGACCCCATCTGGAGTACTGTGTCCAGTTCTGGAGACCCCATCTCCGCAAGGACATAGACAGGATAGAGGCAGTCCAGAGGAGGGCAACTAAAATGGTGCAGGGTCTGCAAGAGAAGCCTAATGAGGAGAGACTAAAGGAGCTTAATATGTATACCCTTGAGGAAAGAAGGGAGAGGGGGGACATGATAGAAACTTTTAAGTACCTCAGTGGAATCAACAAAGTCCAAGAGGGTAGCATCTTTCAGAAAATGAGACTTGCAAGAACAAGGGGGCACAATTTAAAGATAGAAGGAGGGCGGTTCAGGGGCAATGTGAGGATGAATTATTTCACAGAGAGGGTAGTGGATGCGTGGAACAGCCTTCCTGAGGAGGTTGTGGGGTCTAAAACTGTGGAAGAATTCAAGAATGCATGGGACAGACATAAGGCAATTCTTGTGGGGGGTAGGAAGAAATAGGCTGTTGGTTAACTAGGATCTGTGGCCTATTCTGTAGGTAGGGAAATGGGCAGACTAGATGGGCCAAGTGGTCCTTATCTGCCATCAAAGTCTATGTTTCTATATTGGTTTGGAGGGTACCCAGGTATGTACATTTGGCCGAGTGGATCCAGGATTTACATTGGTTGCAAAGGTGTCTGTAGGCCTGCCAGTCAGGTAGCTTACCAGAACTCTTGTATACCTTTCATACAGCATCATGTGCAGTCATGATAGCATTTAGATCCTTGGAGAGCCAAGGGGCAGAAGCCCCCTTGGCAAGGACCCTGGTTTTCCATTTTTACCATTAACACCGGTAAAAATCACGGCATCCTGCTTGGTTTGTGGACTTTGAATTCTTGTACTGGTGCCTCACGGAAATTGCATGTCACTGCACAGAATCCCTAAGATTTCAGCATCTTTTTAATTTTTTTTATTTTCTCTTTCTATGCCATCTTCTCACAGCATCTGTTTCAACTTTTCAGAGATCCCTAGGATGGGTATCCCCTAGCTTCACCCCAGGTAATTCTTGGGAGCTCCTGTGGGCCTGCCCCCATCCTGCCTGGGTTGTACCCCCCCAGGTGGGAAGGGAGGGGACCCCAAGTCACCCCTCCACAGTCCCTTAGTGTGTGTTGGGCAGCACAGTGGGTCCTTCATGGAGCCTGGTTATGAAGTCTTGGGCACCTGGGTCCCTTCTACCAGTGGCTGATGTGGGGTGATTGTTCCTGGTTTTCTTGTCCCTGTCTCTGAGGGCACTGGCACTTGAGGGGATGCAAGGAGATAGGGCAAATAGAGATATTTATTTATTTAGTTTTTGTTGACCGGGTAAGTGCACTAGACAAATCCAGCCTATTTTCAGGCATGACCCGGGGGAGGGGGATACAGATGAATGCCAACTGACCTTGAACCAGATTAAGCTGTTGGTGGTTTTTGTTAATGAATGAGGGAAATTTGGCCAGGACATCGGGGAAATTCCCCTACTCTTTTTGATAAGTGCCATGGAATCTTTAACATCCACCTGAGCTACCACCAATCCTGGCAGATGGGACCTCGGTTTAACGTCTCATCTGAAAGACAGCACCTCAGAAGTGCAGCACCCCTCTCATGCTGCACTACAATGTCAGTACTGGGATATTAACCCAAGTGCCAGATGTGGGAACTGAACCCACAGCCCTCTGATCTCCCGGCCTCCGAGACGAGTGTGCTACCTACTGAGCTACTGACACTGACATATGCCACTGCTCCAGATCCCAGCTAGTATCTTCCCCTCCCAATTGTGCTGCAGCCCCATTGCACCACCACCAGTGGTCACCCAGGTGGTAGTAAAGCAGCGGGACCTGCAGCCCCCCTCCCTGGAGGAAGAAAGCAGACCCCCAGGTGCTTGATCCTACTCCCCTGGCCAGACCTCCAGCAACCTGAGTTTGCTTCCGACCCCAGGTCGCTGGCATTGCAAGCAGTAGCGCTACCGGCAGATTTCAATATCTTAAAATGAATGCTACTGTGCTTCACATTCTTTCTGCTTTGCTGCATATAGAATCAGTAAGGAAACCATTCACACTGTTTAATTGTAACCAGCCATTCAGTTTAACCACCCATGCTTCCCACCAACCTTTCCATCAGCTGAGGACTGCTTTCCTTCCTGAAACCACAGTTTTCATTTAGTACGTGCCTAAATGTCTTTTACTATTTATATTACACTGGGTGATACAAAAAAAATACAAGTATCAGCACGCATGGGCAGTGCCACTGGAAAACTGTAGGAAAAGTAACCTGAAATTGCAGAGATTTTTTGCAAAACTTGCTGGGAAATTGCAGGAGTTCTACTATAGAATTCAAGTGCTTCACAATAAATCCTTTACTGTTTTCTGCAGCATATATTAGTCAGCATAAACTACTAAATGAATACACTGACACCACCTAAATATGTTTTAAATATGAAGAAAAACGTATGTTCCTAACATGGATAAAATGTGTTGCGTCTCTTCCAAAATGTAAAAACATCTGCCTCATACAGTGCTAAACAGATTCTATTTAGTGGACCACAGAAAATCAGTATGAAATAAATCCAGGATAAACAAATGTTATGTGTTTCTGGATGTAGAATAATGAAGCCTGATCAACAGCTATTTACAGTGTTCTGTCAACTATTCATCTACTTTGGTTTAAGAAAAAATAAGCAGATGGAGTGGCAAATAATTCAATTTTAGTAAAATGTTGTAAAGTGTTTAATGTTCATAATTTGCACTGTAGGTACTGTGCACTATTATTGAAATCATATATTAAAATATTATATATGGTTGTTATTATGAGTGGCAGTATATCCTAGTGGTTAAAGTAACAAACAGTGATTGAACTGGGTACATCCAGCAGACTTGGGTTTGATTCCCATAACCTCCACTTGCATACTGTGTGACTCAGAGCAAGTCACTTAACCTCCCCCAGTGCTCCTGGGTCACCCCTGAAAACATGCAGTTCTGTCTAGTGGGCCTTACCTGGTTTACAAAGAATATAAAAAAAAATATCAATAAATGTTTACTACATCATACAGTAATTGGGGTACCATGTAATTTACCTGAATTTTTCTCAGGCTGCAATGATTTTGTATAGGTAAAGATAAATGTTCAGATACATTTTATGTGTTTTATAAGCTTGTTTTTAGACTTTAGTCAGGTTTTTATTGTATTCTTTGCATGTGAGCATCTAGGTTGTAGGTTGCTAAGTGCAGGATCACTGTTACCAGCTAGCTTATTCAAGTTTATAATCAGAAGGGCCATCCAAAATCCTCAATTGTTTGAATGAAAGTATGTTCACAAGGAAGAAACTGCCTTACTACTTACAAAGAGACTTCACAGTTAGCACCCCATTTAGGTGAATGGGATCACTTTCACTTTTTCTCCCACCTGCTGTTTCAGTCTCTGTGACAACAAAAAGTTTTATGATAGACTGCTTCAACAAAAAGCAGATGTTAAGTGTTTAAGCGTACTTATGCTTGGCCGGTGGATTTTGAAAGCTCATTCAATGACACACAGAAGGTAAGACCCCAGGGCTGTATAATGCTGGTGGGCAGAGTGGTGCTCAATTCACATGTGAGCTCAGACATGAAAACTGAGAGACACCCTTTTCATGGAGACCAAGTAAAAAAAAGCATCCACATGTTTGGGAGATGCATGATTTTCCATTTGAAGGTCCTCCACTAATCACGTGTGGATTTTTTAGGTAAAGACACTTTATTTCAAAGAAGCACATTCAGGCAGTTTTTTTGCTCCTCCGACCCCCCGGCCATCCACTCCTTCAGGCATGCCAAAGGCCCCCTACCACTGCTGCTGAGTCCCGACCACAATCCATTGCCCCTTATTGCCATGATACCAGGTTACCCGAAGTAACCCTTCATTGGGTGGGCCCCTACCCATATGGGAGGCTACCAGGGGAGTAGAATCACCTAAAAGAGCTTCCTGTGTATCCAGGGCATGTCAGGAGTCAGAAAAGACACGTGTCTGGGGCTTCAGGCTTATGGAGGGACCAGCAACCATCCTTCAGCTGACAAGCGAGTGTTTTCCAATTTTCTTGGGAGTGTGACAGGCCACATGATGTCAAGGCACAAGCTGATGTCCATCACTCTCCCTCCCGCAGTGAGGGTCAATGTGTTGCCATGCCTCTGGCCTCCACCATGGGCCAGCAAACACTGAGCTGTGAACCCACCCTCCCTCCCAGGAGAAGGTGAGTGGTCATTGGACACTCAAGCCTTCACCCCCCCCAGCTGGCCCTCCAACACCCAAGTCTGTTCCCGAACCCTGGTCAGCATTGTCGCAGGCAGAAATCCAATTCAGGCAGTTAAATGATAGATAGGAAAAAACAAAGGTGGTCCACCTTGGTGGTGGTTCAGATTAATTCACATCTGAGTTTAACAAGCAAAGAGACCAAGTAATTTGTAACTTGTGCATATGGGGTGTGGGTGTTGAAGAAAGGAGATCATAGTGCTGTTACTACTGCCATCACCCCTGAGTGATGTGGTCTGCATTATTGCTACTGCCATCACATCTGAGGGGCGGGGGCTGTAGTGCTTCTGCCATCATCATTGGTAGATGGGGAATGTTGTACTGCTGCTGTCCCACCTGAGGGATGGGGCCCATAGTGCTGATATTGCCATCACACCTGAGGGATGGGGAATGTAGTACTGCTGCCATCACACCTAAGGGATACGGACCACAGTGCTGCTGCTTCCATCACACCTGAGGAAGGGGGACTGTAGTGCGGTTGCTGCTGCCATCGCACCAGAGGGATGTGGGCCATTGTACTGTTGGTGCTGTCATCACACCTGAGGGATGGGGGCTATAGTGCTGCTTCCATCACACCTTAGGGATGGACACTGTAGTGCTGCTGCTGCCATCACATCTTGTACCTAAAATAACTTTAAATTGGTACAAGGATGGAAGGCTGTGCGATAGTGGAGGTCAAAATTGCTAAAATGCATGTAAGCAGAGTTAAAAATGGTTAAATAAAGTACACAAAACCAAACACCAGTAAAACTGGATTTTGGCTTGGCAGACACTAGTGACAATACTGTTTTTCTACAATGTACAAAATGGAATTTGCTCTTTCTCAATCTCGGTAAACCAGTGTCCCTGCCCCATGGACCTCTGCTTAACCAAGGGTGGGTGATGGTTGACTATAAAATTGAAGATGTTAGTAAAGTATTCTAGGGCCAGGTCAACATCAGGTAGACTATTGACCGGGGACAAGTTGGCTTGTGAGAGAGAGGTTAGGAAGTCTTGGGGACTGAATGAGGTCGTATCCCTAAAGAGCACTATTTTAGGGGGTGGATTTGGGAAAGTATTCATCCAGACACAAAGGGTAGTGGAGTGATCACTCAAGGCATCAGGCAGAATGCCAGAGGCTTTAATGTGCTGGGGGTTGTTAGTAAGAACCCAGTCAAGTAGGGTATAGTGACCAGATTTATTGTTAAGCCTGGTAGGATCACTAATGAGCTGGGAAATATGTAAGTCAGATAAAGCATTGTGAACAGAACCCAGTCCAGGGCCAAGCAAGTTGCAATTAAAGTCACCAAATAAAACCAAATATGTGGGTGGTAGAGAGGTCCAGGAGGCAAAGAGAGAGGTAGAGGTTGAAGAGGGAGCACTGGGAGGGATATAGATGCACCCAGTAAGTAATTTTTTCACTTGCCCAAGTTCTATAGAGATGTAAACTGATTCCACAGAGGAATCACAGGAGGACAGTAGGATTTGGCATAGATAAGTATGCCACCACCATGTTTAGAGGGCTGGTCATTTTGAAAGGTTGCATAGCCAGAAATAGTTATCTCATGTAAGGGGATACACGCCTTCAACCAGGTCTCAGAGATTACAAGCTCATCAGGGCTATAGTGATGCGTCCACGCCTTGAGCTCAGGAAGCTTGGTTCTATTGCTTTGGATGTTCATTTGTGAGATGCACAGGCCTTTAGTGTTATTCCATGCTGGAGAAGGCATAGAAAAGTGGAACTTGTGGAGCCGGGGCTGGTTTTGATATCCCCAAAAGAAGAAGTAAGGAGATTAGGGACATAAGATGTGATAGGAGGAGGCAGGGCAAAAGGGAGAAATAGAGACCAGAGGACAAAAGCTGGGGAAGGGAGCATTCGAAGGATGTCATGACAGGGGGGGCATACAGCTTTATAGGATGGGGAGGAAGGGGCAAAATAGAACAGAGGTAAAGACAGGTACAGAGCTTTGTATTGGGAACAGGTAATTAAGCTAAACTGTGTATCCATGTGAAAAGTAGGAACAGTGACTTCTTATGGAGAGTTATGGGAGTAGTTGTGGGGAGGTGGGCAATAAAACACTAAAGGAGGAGAGGATAGGGTGAAATTAGATGTAATGGAAACAGGTGAGCAGTGTTAGCTTAGGGGATGGTGTCATAAACTGTGGAAATACAAGCACTCCATAGCCAAAGGTTCAAATCCTACTGTTGGGAGAGATTTCCAAGATACAGGCATGTTTTAGTTAAAGAATTTTATTTGGGTTGAAAGGCTATATTTAGGAAAGGATAGAGGGAAATTCGATGCAAGGGGAACAGGAGTGTAGAGTTGACAAAAAGGAGGGTGTTGCAGACTTAGAAAATGACAGTGCTGCTTTGCTAGTGGTTCAAGTTCCCCAGCAGAGAGAGCCTGTCTGGATGAGAGGGAAGAGCTTGCCAAAAAGAGGTGATTCTTTAGTTATAGACAGTATAATTTGGGTTAAAAGATTAATTTAGGAGAGAACAGAGGAAAGTTAGATGTGAGGGAAGCAGGTTTGCTGAGTTGGCATACTAGAGAGAACAGAGGAAAGTTAGATGAAAGGTGAGCTGAGCTGGCATATTGTATGGTGTTGGGGAGTTTAAGGATGTTAGTGCTGCTCAGTAAGAGGTTCAAGTCTTGCAACAGAGAGAGCCTGCCAGGACAAAACTGTGCTTTAGAGAATTAAAATTTGAGTAGAATATTGTATTTAAAGTTAAAAAAGGGTAGACTGAGTAGACAAATACATGGTAGAAAATATTAGGATACAGGATAGCTAGATGGTCGGGGGTGCAGATTACAGGGTGGTACATGCAAACAAAATCAGGGTTTGAATCCTCTGGGGGCAGAAGGCAGCCAGGTGTGTGGGGGGAGTGGGGAGTAACACTGAGGTAGAGTTCAACCAAAAACAGGCAGGAAGAGTGAAATCAAAGTAGAGCAAGTGGAGGGAAGGAGAGAGAGAGGAGGTGGTGAGGATTAGGGCAGAGGTAAGGTTGATAATGGAACAGCAGTGATTAGGGCAGAGGTAAGGTTGGTAATGGAACAGCAGCGATCAGGGAGAGTGGATGAGACAAAGGTGCATACAGCTAGGGACAGGAATAAGAATAGTCAGGATGCAACAGCACCACCTAGTGGCAGGAGGATATGTTGGGAAATTGGGGTGTTAGATTACACAATATGAACCCCTACTTCCTATAAAGGAAGAGCCATGGGAGAAGGGGGCTAACAGTGCCTCCTATGTAAAAAAAATGGCTCTGAAAGTAAACAGTTGAAAATCTTGCTCTGAGGCCATGGCAGCAGGAGATAGCCTGGCTGGGAGGAAGGATCTCTGATGGAGTGAGAGAGGCACACAAATCAGTCGCTGCAGACAAGGGGTTAAAAGGTCAGCTAAATGGAAAATGATAGAGCCAGGGATCCGAGTAGGAAACAGAAGCAGAAACCAGAGGGGTTGGGGGACAGAGGGATTAGTAGCCAGATATGGTGTCACTGGGGGGCAAGGAGAAGAGTAAAAGAAAAGAAAGAGACTCAGAAGTGAGCAGAACACCCAAAATGATCAGATTCAC
Source organism: Neoceratodus forsteri (assembly GCA_016271365.2). Taxonomy (NCBI): domain Eukaryota; kingdom Metazoa; phylum Chordata; order Ceratodontiformes; family Ceratodontidae; genus Neoceratodus; species Neoceratodus forsteri. The sequence goes on along the minus strand of CM057456.1, from coordinate 600,172,718 downwards.
AGTAAACCAGGGTCAGGCACTGTGGTCACATGACCTCACTCTCAACAGAAGATAACAGTGAGACTAACAGTAGCAGGAAGGAGTTCCAATGCACTAGAGGTACTGCACTCAGAAGGACAGGCTGTAAGTCTAGACCCCTCTAAATTGCAGCAATTAACTTGCACAGTATCAACAGGCTGTAATAATATTTCAGAAATGTGCCAGGAAACTTCTAGTCTTGGTATTGGGAGAAGAAATGTACCAGGAGGGTCTACTAACCAAGAGAGAAATACAAGATCTGCAAACTTAGGAAATCACATGCTAGAGAGGAATGCACTACCTGGCATATTAGATAATCCTGGAAACAAGCATAGAGACGTAGTGACCATAAGTGACTCTATGCTTAAGACTGCTGATAGGATGATTTGCAATAATAGAAATGAGCATGTTACTTTGTCTTGTTTACCAGGAGCAGATATAGCCGATATAAAATGGCTGGATGGGTTCTTTGAGAATATCTATCTATCTATTTATTTATTTATTGAAAGAATCAGAATTACAGTCCTTTGAGTCATAGACTCTTTTGCAAAGGCTCCACATCAGATAAAAGTAAAAAGACAGAGTAAGACTCAGCAAAGATACACTTACAGTAGTGGTATATTAATGCAGGTTAGACAATCTTGGCTTAAGTTAACTTAGTAGGTTACATCAACTGGGAGCATGTGGGAGGTCCCGGGTCAGAGTTAAGATAGGAAACAGCTTCGTAGGATCTTGAGGGACCCAGAGTCATAATATCTGTATGATGGGATAGGGAACGTTTGGGTGCCCTAAGAGGGAGGCTAGCAACAATCTAACAAAAATGCTAAAGGATGTTTACTGAGACAGAGTAGGCTCCTGAGTAAGCTGTCTCAGGAGTGAGGTGTGGGGGGGGTAGGTGGGAGGGATAGAGTGGGTGCGGGTTTAATTACAGTCACAGGTTGTGGAGTCAAGGAGTAGGGTTTTGAGACCTGATTTAAATTGGTTGAGACTGTGGGTCAAGGAGATGGAGGACTGGAGGCTGTTCAGCCAGAGAGGGGCCCGATAGTGGAAGGATCTTTGTCCAAGAGATGTTCTACAGTGGGGGATTAGCAGGTTGGTGTTAGCTGTGTCCCTTTGTGTCTGCCTATGGGGGGCTGTGCATATAATTGGGTGGAGGCTGATAGGGGCTAGCTTTAGTTGTATCTTTTTGGCCAGGAAGCAGGTAAAGTACTTAAGCCTGCCTTGGAAGTTTAGCCATCCAGTATGTTCATAGAGCTTACAAGTGTGAGTTAAGTTGTCGCATCCCAAGACTAAACGGCAAGCTTTGTTAAGGGTGAGGTTGATGCTGCACAGGGCAGTTTGATCCGTTGACCCGTATATGACTATCCCGTAGTCCACCAAGGATAGGATAGGATACAGGAGGATACAGTGAGGTGCATGGCCTGGGGGAGTAGGCAGTGCTTATGTCTGTAAAGGATCCTCAATCTCATGTTGATAGAGGAGGACACCTGTTGTATGTGGGTGTGGTAGAAGAGGGAGGTGTCTAAGATGACTCTGAGATATTTAAAACAAGAGATCTGCTCCAGCGCAGAGCCATGGATGTTTGTTATAACTAGAGGCATGTGACAATGGGGGCTTTGGTGGTGTGCAAAGATCATGGACTTCATTTTCTTGTAGTTGATAACAAGACAGTGTTCAGAGAACCAGGTTTCTAGCTCCCTAAAGTGGTCCTGCAGGGCTAGTTGAAGAGAATTGGGGTGTGAGTGTTTCCAATAAACTACCACATCATCAGCATAGAGCAGTATGTGTCCACTGCAGGATTTAGGGAGGGAGTTTTGGAAGAGGGTGAAGAGTAGGGGGCCAAGTATTGACCCCTGTGAGACTGCAGTGTGAATCAACTTGCATGTGGAGATAGTTGTGTTAAATGTGTAATACAGTTAATCCTGTGGCTATATTGCAAATAGGTACAAACGATTATGGGAGCAGGGACCTTGCAGGTATCCAAAGGGACTTTGAAGAAGTAGGAAGGGTTTTGCAAAATAGAAACATTCCATTGGTTATTTCTGAGGTCCTTCCAGTCCCAAGAGCAAATAAACAAAAATATATGGCGATATCCATATTCAATGGTTGGTTAAAAAGATGGACTCAAAGAGAGAACTTTCAACTGATGGAGCACTGGCAAAGGTTCATTAATGTACCTAATTTGTTTTCACAAGATGGCCATGACCTGAATAAATATGTGCTAAGGGTCTTGGCTGATAGAATTAATGCTAAAATAGGGAACATTTTAAATTAATGGGTGGGTGAGGGTAGTGACTTTTATTGAGAACAGCAGATAAGGAGATAAACTCTAGCGGGAAACTTGATCACTGGATCCTGCTGCTATTGAATGCTCAGAGTTTGGGGAAAAAAAGGAGAAACTGGAGGTCATACTAAAGAAGGATGGTATCAAATTGAGTGCTGTAACAGAAACATGGTGGGAAAAGGATGACTGGGGAACAAATATTGATGGATTTCAGGTATTTATATGTGACAGAGAAAATAGACGGGGAGGAGGTGTAACTTTATATGTTCACAGTGATATTGTAGCATATGACATGAAAACTGCTAAGCACTTAGAATTTGAACAAATAGTGGTGCAGATTATACCTCCTATGGGGAAGCAAATATTAGTGGGTGTGTATTATAGACCCCCATCACTAAACAGTGGAAAAATGCTTGAACTAATTAAGAGCATTAATGATTTAAATGAGTCAAAAAAATCTATCATTACTTGGTGATTTTTACTTCAATGGCATTGAATGGAATACCTGGTCCTCTTCTTCACCTTATGAAGATGCATTTTTGGAGGCTATAGATTCTCTGGCATTACAGAACTATGTACAGGAAGGTACAATGGGATCCAACATCCTAGACCTGGTTATGAGTAATATGAAAGAACAAATAAGTGACTGCAGAGTAAGGGAGCCTTTAAGTGGGAGTGACCATAACACGGTCGAGGTAAAAATTGAAATAAGGGGTACTCCACAGGCTGGGACTACTGTGATAAGAAATTACAATAAAGTAAATTATGCTAGGTTGAGCCAGATGGTAGAAAACTGGAACTGGAAGACACAGTTTAAGGGGTGTACAGTAGGTGAAATGTGGAATGAGTTTAAATTGTTTTTCCACCATCCAGCCGAAACAGAAATTCCTATCAAGAGGAAATACAATGTTAAAGGGAAGATTCCTGCTTGGTATAATAAGAAAATTCATAGATTAATTAGCAAGAAAAATAGAGCTTATAAGCAGATTAAGAGAGAAGGTACAAAGGAGTATAATGTCAAATATAAAACCAATCTAAGGGAAGTAAAAAGAGAAATAACTAGAGCAAAGAAAAACTTCGAAAATAGTTTGGTAACTAAGGTATCAGAAAATCAGAAAGCTTTTTATGGGTATATTGCTTCCCTAAAGCAAAATAATAATAATGTGGGTCCCCTATTGGTGGGGCAAAAAAATTTAACAAATCAAAAGGAAATGTCAGTAGAGTTCAATAAATATTTTAACAGTGTATACTCTAGCGGGCCGATTCCTGACCCTGTATTCATAAAAACATCTGATATACCTTTAGTAATCTCAGTAGATACTGTGAAGGATAAACTGTTAAATTTGAAGGTCAATACTTCCCTGGGACCGGACGGATTACATCCAAAACTTCTTAAAGAACTTGCCACAGTTATCTGTAATCCACTTCAGGCCATCTTCCAGTCCTCTATATATTATGGAGAGGTGCCAAAGGACTTGAGAATGGCAAATGTGATTCCAGTCCACTAAAAGGGACCCAAACCTGACTTTTCGATTTATCGTCCCTTAAGTTTAACTAGTATATTGAATAAGGTAATGGAGTCTATTATAAAGGAGTATATTGAAAGTCTGTTAAGGGAAAAGGGACACGTAGATATTACACAGCATGAATTCACAAAGGGAAGATCATGTGTGACCAACCTGCTATCCTTTTTTGAGATAGTAAGTGCGGCCCTGGACAGTGGCTTATCAGTAGATGTTTTATACATCGACTTTGAAAAGGCATTTGATTCTGTGTCCCATGGTGAATTGTTGTGCCTTCTGGAGAAATTGGGAGTGGGTTCCTATGTAGTTAGATGGATCACTGCATGGTTGATTAATAGGAAGCAGCGTGTCTATATCAAGGGTGAAAAGTCAGACTGGATTGTGGTGCCCAGCGGAGTCCCTCAAGGTTCTGTTCTCGGCCCACTCTTGTTCAATGTACTGGTTTCTTCTACTAACTGCGATGGCAAAACATGCATGGTTAAATTTGCTGATGATATGAAACTTGGGGCAGTTTTTATGAACAGATTAGAAGCTCAGAAGTTACAGGAAAATATTGATTTAATATATATGACAGCTGTAGGGAAGAAATTGAAATTTAATATAGTCAAGTGTAAAGTCATGCACTTGGGAAGGAATAATCCTAAATTCAAGTATTTTATAAATGGAGTTCAGTTAATGGAATCGGAGGTGGAAAAAGACTTGGGAGTATGGCTAAATAAAGACTTGGAGTCCAATTACCAAGTAAATGAAATATCTAAAAAAGCATATAGAATCTTAGCTTTAATTATGAGAAATATGAGGAGTAGAGAAAGGGAGGTTATCATGCCACTGAACAGGTCCCTCATCAGACCCCATTTGGAATATGCCGGCAGTGTATGGAACCCCAGGTTTATGAAGGATATGCATAGGCTGGAGGGGGTACAGAGGCAAGTAACGAGGAGTGTGTCAGGATTGGGAGGATTGTCTTATGGGGATAGACTGAGGGAGCTTGGTTTGTATTCCTTACAAAATGTGTAATAATTGTAAGACATAGTCCAATATGTCCAGAAAAATTATTATATTTATTATTGTCTTCCCTTCACACCAATATACTGTAGGCAACAATTTTGTGGCTGAACACGTCACTTCCTCAGGCCATTCGTATAAGACAGTGTTGATACTAAATACAAAACATAAATATATTGATTAAGTTCCTAATATTTACAATCTTTTTCTTATTCATCAAGATACCAAATGGTTACTGATTAACAATACTCTGCTTCAATAAGGCATTAAATGTTACATTAAATTGACTCAACACTCATTCATAATCACATGCATAAAGTAACTAATACAGTGTATTTACCTATTAAAAGTGTATAAGAAATTAATTGCCTTCTTAAGACATCTTTCTAGATTTACTTTTCTTCTTAACCTTCAACCTAACATAAATTCCCCTATAAATGGGATATATTCATGAATAATCTATAAAATACCTTAATTTCAATTCATTGTTTGAATTGCGCTATCATTGCAATATATACCATATTAGGGATTAAATTCCTTACTTTTCATTTAATTCAGTTCCACTGATCAGTAAACAACAGCATTCTACCTTTAACGAACACTTAATTGCCCTATTCCATTAATTGCCTATTAAGAAAAATGCACAAATATATTTATGGTATTGCTATCCATGAATAATATTTATTTTATATTTATATTACACAACATTGTACCTTATTCAGTGAAACAGAGCTCATTCTAAGTAAGAGATTCAACTTATTAAACAGTGCTTCCTATGAATGAGACCTCCTTCAGTTTGATTCGTATAAGCTGATAAACTCCTCTTTGTTAAATATGACTGAGGAAGAAGGGACACACATAAAGTTTATCAACTTTAGTGTTAAATGTCTTTCAATCTTAACTATCTATTTTTTAACATTTTTAACAAAAGTTTTACATCAATATTCATTACCTTACTAAAGGTGCCTTCAAATAGAGCTAACTTTCAAAGGGTGGCTCATTTGACTGCATTCAAATTTTACACACCTCGTTTCTCAAAATAACTGCAATGAGGAAGAGAGGACAAATACTTCATATTTCACTTTCATTTGCCTACAAATCAAGCAGTCTTTTCATATTTTTAGACTAAGAGGTTTTAAATTAAAGTCTTTACCTGGCTCCACGCAAGTGAAATATGAAGTATTTGTCCTCTCTTCCTCATTTGTTAAAAATGTTAAAAAATAGATAAAGATTGAAAGACATTTAACACTAAAGTTGATAAACTTTATGTTTGTCCCTTAAGTGCTCGTTAAAGAAAGAATGCCGTTGTTTACTGATCAGTGGAACTGAATTAAACAAAAAGTAAGGAATTTAATCCCTAATATGGCATATATTGCAATGATAGCACAACTCAAACAATGAATTGAAATTAAGGTATTTTATAGATTATTCATGAATATATCCCATTTATAGGGGAATTTATGTTAGGTTGAAGGTTAAGAAGAAAAGTAAATCTAGAAAGATGTCTTAAGAAGGCAATTACTTTCTCATACACGTTTAATGGGTAAATATACTGTATTAGTTACTTCATACATGTGATTATGAATGAGTGTTGAGTCAATTTAATGTAACATTTAGTGCCTTATTGAAGCAGAGTATTGTTAATCAGTAACCATTTGGTATCTTGATGAATAAGAAAAAGATTGTAAATATTAGGAACTTAATCAATATATTTATGTTTTCTATTTAGTATCAACACTGTCTTATATGAATGGCCTGAGGAAGTGACCTGTTCAGCCACGAAACTGTTGCCTACAGTATATTGGTGTGAAGAGAAGACAATAATAAATAAAATAATTTTTCTGGACATATTGGACTATATCTTACAATTATTACACATTCTCTAGTTTTAGCCATAGTAAGATTGTCCAGAACTACACATTTATATTAGGGCATCCTGTATCAATATTTCTATGAGTTTGTATTCCTTACAATAAAGGAGATATCGTGGAGATATGTATCTGATTTACAAGGCATGTAGAACTCCTGATTTGTGGGAATGTTTGGGATTAACAGCAAGATCTAGTTTAATTACAAATCGGGGTCATCAGTATCAAATAAAAGGAGAGAATTATAATAGGAACTTGAGAGGGGCTTGGTTTTCACAATGAACAGTGGATCAATGGAACAATCTGCCTAGTCAGGTAGTTTCCAGTGAAACCATGAATGAATTTAAAACTGCTCTAGATAAATATGGAAGTAGTTATCCATATGATTTGAGGTTGTAAATGGTGCAGGATGTCAATGGCCTTTTAGCTAATATTCCTGATATTTTCCTGTGTTTCTTATGTAAAAGCTATCTTAAAGTACAATACAGATGCACAGTAAAGCATAGGCAGTGAGAGCACAAACTAGGCTGCAGAGAACAATCAACACAGCACTTCCTATGTAAAAAATGGTAGCTCTAACCGTACAAAGTAAACAGCTGAAATTTCTTAAAAATGTTACTCTGTGCTCTACCTCTATCTTCTCTATGTAGAAGCCAAGCTTCTACAATTAATTTTGACAAGAGAAGGATTCAAATATTTATTCATTCTTGATTTATCATTAGCTGAAAGGTGAAGATTGTGCAACAAAAAATGGTTAAATCCTCCTGGGGCTTTTCTTTTAAATCATCCCAGTCCAAATTGCTTTTGTAACATGGCAACTTTTCCTATGGCCCAATACAGTATTCTGATATGCTCAAAGTCAACTCATGATGCAAAATGAAGTGGGCATTAATTCCCTAGTAATGCTTGCTTCATTTTGCAGTACTGTTATTCTCCACACTGGAATCACCAGCCGAGTAATAAGTAAGCATTAATGCCCGACGAAGGAGGCTTCTACTGGGGAAAATGCATGGTTGGGGGGAGGTTGTGGCACGAGACCTTGACTGAGTGCCTACAACCACCCAACCATGCATTAATTCCCCAGTAGAAGCCAACTCCAGAGGGCATTAATGCGTTTGTAACATGGGAATACTTGCGTTGTTGTTTCTGTTTTTACTGTTCAGCTTTGTGTCAGCACCATGAGATCCTGCATTTTCACACGATGTGTGTTCTGTTTGCTGCTGTGACAGGAAGTGATGCTAGAGCCTGACCCAGTGATCCTGTGATTAATAGTTGGAGTGGGCATTACTGGGGAATTAATCACCACTCCAACTTTGATCATGTGGTGCATTTTCTCCAACGATTTTGCCTTATTTCAGGTTTCTGTTGTTTGCCGTGTTACATGTAAGCATAGAGATTTCACACCGACCTGCCCAGTGGTCACAATTGTATCTGAGTGCAACTCCTTGTGTCCCAGATACTAAAACATTCGTAACACGTACCTGATTAGAAGGAATCCTAATGTTCGGCGGACAAGGGAATTGTTGAAAGTGATTTTACACTGAAGGTGCTCGCGATAGTTGTTTCTGGCTGAAATCACTTGGTTTAGTTAGCAAGCGGCAGTCTCACAGTGGGCTATGCGAATCAGCACTCCCATACTGCAGCACTCCACGAAAACATAGAAAAGGCAAAAGCAACGAGCATTTTAAAAAATGCACAAGTAAGTTTTTCAAAAAAGTTAACAATATACCATTTATTAGTGTGTGTTAATGTTGCAGATGTAACATCATTAACTGCAAGAGCAGTATGAATCAGCCACAATATAAAAGAATGTGGTATGTGTAAAAACCAAGTGCTCGCATTAAAAAAAATATGATCAGCAAAAATGAACATCTCTCTCTGTCTTTGAAACTGTTATTGTGTAAAATTGATTTTATAGCACTTCCTATGTTACAAGTGCATTAAGACACTCTAGAGTCGGGCTCTACTAGTGAATTAATGCCCGATTGTTGGTTGGAGGCACTTCCCCCCCAACCGGGCATTAATTCCCTAGTACAGCCCTCCTCTGTCGTGCATTAATGCTTACTTATCCCACCTTGTTCTAAATCTAGGATTCTTTCTACAGGCAAATTATCTTTGGTATAGCAAATAATGCCCCCTTTCTTGCTCTAGTCTTCCTAAAGGTGGTCTTTCAAATGAATTGAGCTGTCCACTACCAGCTCTGTGCACCAGGTTTCTGTTAGACATGCAATATCAGTGCAAGCCCCCCATCCCCGTGGTCTAGGGGTATGCCTGATGTTAAAAGGGTGAGGATTGACCACAACAGCAGAAACAAAGAGTTAATTTAAACAGTTCTTTCTGGGATTTGCTGTGATGACAGGTCCGTGGCTGGAGGGGGATGCCCTTCTTTGATGCTGGGCTGCAGTATAGTTTTGGGTTAAGCAACAAAGATACTGAGGCTAAATAACTGAATGCCCACAACAGCTGAAGCTTCAAAAATGGGGATCCCATTTTTTTTTATACTTCCTTTATTGAAAAATATTTGAATACACGGGGATCCCATTTTAATTAATAAAGAAATAACTTCATGGCACCATATCCAGATTTACAGTTCCAGACTGCAGGAATCTATATGAGCTAGACGGTGTTTACATGTGGCTGAGTCAGCCCCCACAATATATCATAGTCATTGGTCCCCTGGACCAAGATGGCCACTAAAAGTGCTGGGAAAATTTAGTTTTGGGTCAGGTGACCCACAGTATAGGCAGCAGCTAAAATCTGACATTCCTTTCCTCTCTGGCTCTAGGCACACTCACAGTAAACAAGGTGGTTTGAGGGATGTAGCTGTTACAAATCACGGCTACCTCTCTTCTTCCCTCCTTAAGCAGCAACACAACACAGAACTCGGGCAGGTGACTCTTTCCCCTAAAACATGGGGCAGGTGTCCCCATTCCACAGCCACAGCTGGATTGGTTCTCCATGATATGGATGCGCTCCCTCTCTCTGGACTCATACTGATTCTCAACGTGCCCCTGGAGCAACCACAATTGGGTTGGCAATAATGCTCCAGGACAGGCAATCTCAGCACAACACTGGGCTTCATGTCCCTTTCACTTCTGCACTGGCTTTCTCAAAATATCTGGCAGCCATGGGTTTGATACTGCTTTCCCCTCTCTCACTGCCTGTACATCGCTGGCCTGTTACAGCTGCTGATTACATGAGGATACAACAGACTTGCACAGAGTTCACAGTGGGGAAGTCCCTGACTAAAATAATGGCAGCCACTGGGTCCACTCATTGCACTCTAATTGCTGCCCAACCAGCCACAGAACCACTAGCCTGTCATGCTGGGCAAGCAATTGCCCCTGCTCACCACTCACCCAACCTCTGCCACACTTACCCATAGCAGAGCTCTCTCTTTGGTGCCAAAACCTCAAATTAATGGCCCTGTGCACCTTTGGTGACCTCCAACCCATGGATTCCCTGCCATTGGGCAGAGATCAGAATGCTTAATTAATTAAGGACCTTAAAGCCCTCACGGATGTACAGTATGTACACACACCCCATGGGGGGAGGTTACATTAGCCTTTTCTTGATTCTCACCATTAAAGGGGAACTGTCAGCATTAAGAGCCCCACACCCAAGTGTGGGGCTGGTCCTAACTTACATTTTGTGTGTAAAAACAATACTGTTTATTGCAGTATAGTAGTTTGTACCACACTAATTCTGTTGATTCGCAAGCTGACATTTTCTGTAACAAAAAATCCCAGAATCCCCTACTGCTGACTTCAAACGAGGGCTGCAGAAGTGGAGGATTCAATAGCCTGAAGTATATGTTAGAGTTTTATAAGCTCTGATCTTTTGTTTGCTGTTCCTGCTGTCCTCCCTAGGCTATGTACAGTCACAGCTGACTGTGCTTAGCCTTGGGAAGAACAGCTGAACAAGCAAACATATGATCAGAGCTTATAAAAGCTCTAAAATACACTGCAAGCTATTGAAACTCTAAACTGCTGTAGCTCTTCTCTGATGTCAGCTGCAGGGGATTCTGGGATTTGTAGTTACGGAAAATGTCAGCTTGCAGGTCCACAGAATTAGTGTGATACAATCGACTATAGTGCAGTAAACATTAATTAAACAAAATGTTTTTGCTCACAGAGTGTGAAGTAAGACCAGCCCCATACTTTGGTGTGGGGTTCTTAGTGCTGATTGTTGCAAATGCACTCCAGGAGTCAGGCCCTCTGCTCCCACAGTGCCCCACCTTGAAGTGCAATATGTGAACGGGAGACAAACAGGGACACCCTCCTGTTTGTTTTGGGTCCGAGCAACGACCAGTCTCGAGTCTCTGGGTCAAATATGAACCCTTTTTCACTAGCACACCCAGGTAACTGGTCCAAATATCACACCCTCTTTGGGGAAAGCAGTGCAATACTTAACCCAGTGGGCACACAACCTGGTTCACAGTCCCCCTTCTGACTGAATTGAAACCTAGATATTTTCTTATCTTCCTGCATATGGAGGCACTATTAGCACTTTAACAGTTCTGTCAGAATTATCAACACTGTCCCAGCATTCATACTCAAAATGAGAAAATAGCTCAGGCAGGATTTTGAGGAAAACAGAGTTTACTGAAATTAAAAATAGTAAATAGAATGCAAAACACAGAACATATAACGTTAATGGTACAGTCATAAAAATAAATGGACAAGTATAAACAAACTGCCTTATACTGAGTAACTGATCCTACCTCAGTTTCAGTTGGGAAATAGTGGTGCTGAAATTACCTAATTTTGGTAGAAGTGCTTCTTAAGAGTCCAGAACACAAGTGTCTCTTGAAAGTCCAAACACAAATATATAATGTTCCCTCAGCAACTTGACAATATCATGAGGGGGAAAGGGTTCCACCCAGCTTGTGAGGCCACAGCTCTGTGGTGATGCTGGCTGTGAGGTCACTCTCATTCTTGCATACTGAATTAGTCACATGCATCTGCACATTACTAAACATTCCACTTAAAAAAATATATATATATTTTTTCTAATTAGTGAGCCACAGAGCATGAATTATGACAGGTCAAAATTACCCCTTTGATCTTCAGAAGAACATCCTGAAAGACACTTCTCTTAGTGGTGAGAAGTTTCACAGGTAACTGTCAGAGTTGGCTTACCTCCTGATGTTGTAAAATGCAATATTTTATAACATGTTTCCTAGGTTCAGAGTAGTAGCTGGTTTTACAACCTATTACAACCTGGTGTCAAAAGGAAGCTCTTAATTAGATTAGCCACGTGGTCAGTGAGAGTGCATATCCCCCTTTCCTCTGTTTTAAAATCCCATGTTCCATGAGGCTTTGCTGCTTGGCCTGTTTTTCTAAGCAGACGTCTAAACCTATATTTATATATATCAAAATTTAATACAAATAATAACAAGCAGACAGCTATCGTCACACTCCTCCCTCCTAGACTGAACTTGGGGGAATCTATTCCTAGGTATGGGATGAGTTTCCCAAATTCAGTTCACTGCTCTAACTGACGCGATAGCCCATCTGCATTTGTGTTTGCTGCCCCTGCCCTGTGAGTGACGGTCATGTAGTAACCCTACAAGGCAAGGCTCCATCTTAAAAGCCTATCATTTGTTTTACCTATTTCTGCCAGCCAAACCAGAGGGTTATGATCTGTTTGTACCTCAAAGTGCCGCCCATATAGATATGGCTCTAATTTCTTTAGTACCCACACCATTGCAAGGCATTCTTTCTCCACTGTAGAATAAGCCTGCTCCCTGGGAAGTAATTTCTTACTGAGGTACGCTATTGGGTAATCTTTCCCTTGGTTGGAAGTCTGGCTAACTACTGCCCCAGTAGCCACATCTGAAGCATCTGTCTGGACTACAGGTGGTTTACTGTAGTCTGGACTGGCTAATACAGGAGCACTGCACAGTGCCTCCTTTAGCCATGTAAAGGCATGTTCACAGGCTGGTTCCCATTTTAACTTTTTAGGCATTCTTTTCTTTAGCAGGCCAGATAGGGGAGCTGCCAGGGCACTGTAGTTTGATACAGATTTTCTATAGTACCCTGTGGTCCCTAGAAAACTTCAAACCTGCTTCTGTGTTTTGGGTCTGAGCCACGCCTCAATTGCCTCAATCTTTGCTTGATTAGGACGGAACTGTTCCCGCCCTACTACATGCCCTAGGTATGCCACCTCAGCCATGGCCACCTGTCACTTTTCAGTTTTTACATTGAGCCCAGCTGTCTGTATCCTACCCAACACTTCCTTAAGGTGGGACAGGTGTTCTTTCCAGCTGGCACTGAACATGGCAGTATTGTCCAGGTATGCCATGGTGTACTCTTCAGTACCATGTAACACCTGGTTCAGCAACCTTTGCAAGGTGACAGGGGCGTTCTTCTTTTCAAAAGGCATTACCTTAAACTCAAATAATCCTATTGGAGTGATGAAGGCCAACCTCTCCCTAGTTCTGGCAGTTAACTCCACCTGCCAGTACCCTTTCATTAGGTAAGTAGTGGTAAGGTATGTCGCTCCTCCCAACTTGTCCAATAGTTCATCTGTCCATGGCATTGGGTGGGCATCCAACTTTGTGACTGCGTTGAGTCCACAATAGTCCACACAAAAATGAGTAGAGCCATCTGGCTTGGGAACGACGACTATGGGTGAGGCACAGGGGCTGTAGGATTTCTGGATTACCCCTAAATCCAGCATTTCCTCCACCTCCCTCCTAATGTCATTTTGGATGGACTCTGACACCCCATATTCTGTCTGCCTTATGGGTGTTTGCTTCCCCATCTCTACATCATGCATTGCTAAGGGGGTTAGTTCAGGCTTGGCATTAAACAATGAGGCAAAGTCTGCTAAAACCTCCCTTACTTTCTGGATCTGGTCTGGGATCAACTGGGGTGACATTTTGATTGCCTCCACAGAGGATTCCCACTTGCTTTCTTCCAGCAAGTCCAGAAGGGGGTCTTCCTCTTCCATCCCCTCCCCAGGACTACACATTGCAAAGATCAAGTCAGCCTTATTTGCATATGGCTTCATCATGTTGACATGGTACATTCTTTGGGTATGTCTACTGTCAGGCAGTTCTACAATATAATTTATGTCATTCACCTGTCTGACTACTTTATACGGTCCTGCCCACTCGGCCTGCAGCTTATCTTTCTGGACTGGGATTAAGATCATGACTTCCTGACCCACAGTGTACGAGCAAGGTCTGGCTCTGCGGTCATTCCATACCTTTTTCTTTTGCCGGGCAGCTGCCAGGTTGCTCTGGTCTGTTCCCATAAGCTCCTTCAGCTTTTCCCTAAACTTAAGGACATAATCCAGTATGGGAGTTCCCTGGGTGGCATGCTTGCCTTCCTGGTCCTCCCAGGTCAAGTCTAGGGGCCCACACACCCTGTGTCCATATAAGAGCTTGAAGGGGGAGAACCCTGTTGACTCTTGGGGCATCTCCCTATAAGCGAACAATGAGTAGGAAAGGTATTTCTCCCAGTCCCTCCCATGCTGTTCAGCAAATGCTTGGAGCATTGATTTTAGGGTACCATTAAACATTTCCTCAAGCCAATTTGCTTGTGGGTGATAAGGTGTCGTGTGTCTCTGCACCACCCCATACTTCTCCCACAAACTCTTCATCAGGTCTGACATGAATGAGCACCCTTGATCGGTGATAACCTCCTGCGGGAATGCAACATGGGAGAAAATTCCTAGCAAGGCATCTGCCACTTTGTCAGTCCTCAGTGAGGATAGGGCAACTGCCTCCGGGTACCGGGTGGCATAATCCACCACTGTTAGGATAAACCTCTTCCCGGAGGAGTTGGGAGTATTCAAAGGCCCCACAATATCCATTCTTACCCTCTGGAATGGCTCATCCACTATGGCCAAGGGAATTAGGGCGGCCTAGGTTTTACTACCCGCCTTCCGTATTTCTTAACGCTGGTTACAAGACCTGCAATACTCCTTCACCTGCTGGGTGAAATTGGACCAATAGAAATTCTGGGTAAATCGCTGCATAGTGTGTGCAAAATTCCAGATGTCCAGACATGGGGATATAATGAGCAATCTTGAGCAACTGCTCATGGTACACCTTGGAAATGACAAGCTGCCTGCCCATCATCCCTCCCTCTTTCCTTACATCCTGTGTATACAGCAGTCCATTATTCCAATACAATCTATGTCATCCGTCACCTCCCCATGTCCCGTCAGATTCTACCCAAACCCTCAGCCTTTCTAAAGTAGGGCCATTTTTCTGAGCAGCTGCAAAATCTTTACACATTCTCAAGGCATGAGACAGGTCCCCTTCAGTTCCTAAACTAGGTTCCCTAGCTCTCTGACAATTGGCTATCCCTCCTTCCTCAGAGTGACCTTCTGTAGCTGTTTTGTTAACTGCTACCTGGGGAATTTCTATCCCCCTTTCACTTTTCTCCATATCAGGAGACATAGACTGGGAAAGCAGCCTCCCAGTGGTTTCCACAGGGGCTGCTATGGGGTCCAGGGAACTACAATCTGCCTTTGCCACCTGACTGTGGGTAACTGCATACACCACCCCCATTTGGAGATTGTTCCCAATAATCACATCCAATGCAAGATTTTCTGCCACTGCAACTTTTTGCACAGTCTCTCCTGTCTTACCCCAGTCCAGGAGAAAACTAGCAAGTGGCAGAGTTTTCTCCTCCCCAGTGATTCCCTGTACTGAAACAAACTGATTGGGTATAAGCTGTTCAGGCTCCACCAAATCCCTTTTTACCAAAGTAAGGGATGCCACCATGTCCCTTAACCCATGGGTTTGCACCCCATTCACAGTAACTGGGTGTATGTGCTCCCTCATGTTTACTGGCATGCTTTCAGGGATACACAAAAAAACACCTCTTTCCCAGCACCACTTTATGTGATCTGTGCCTTTTTATGACACTGTCTTGCAATATGCCTAGGATGTTTGCAAAACCAACAATCATTTCTTTTATCAGGCAACTCCTTTCTTTTTAACCTGGGGCTGCCCACTTTCTGGGGAGGCAGCCAGGGTTTTAGCTGCCCTGAAGGTGCGCTTTTCTCTTTCTGCGCTGTCATACCTGCCCCACTCCCTCTCAGAGCAGGCCTGGTCCTGGCATAGAAGTCCGAGAGCTCAGCAGCCTCCTGCACTGTTTTTGGATCTCAATCTTCTAGCCAAGTTTTCAGCTCTGCTGGGCAAGCCCAAAAGAACTGCTCCAAAAGTACAACATCCTCAAATTTCCTTGCAGAGTCTGCTTTAGCCCCTTACCACCAACGTTTCAAAAACTGACGTTATTTTGTAGCTAGTTCCTTGTAGCTGCTGTCAGGGCTTCTCCTGAGCATACAGAACTTAACTCTGTATGCTTCAGCTGTTAAGTCATACTTTTTTAACAATGCAGCTTTAAGTTTGCCATAATCATTACTGTCCTGATTGTCCATTTGACCCAATGCATCACAAACTTTACTGGTAAGCAGTGTGGAATGCTGGAAGCTCCAGGACTCTGGGAATTTTTGCCTGAATGCATATCTTTTTAAATGAATTTAAAAAGGCATCCATATCTTCCCCCTCTTTAAATTCAGGTATCAATTTAGAATTTAATTTGTAACCCAGTCCTGGAGGTCCAGGTTCACCCATGCCACTTACCTGCTCTGGCGCTGGTCTTTGGAGTTGTAGCTTCTCCAGTTCAGATTTCCTCTGATGCTCTCTCTCCTCTAGCTCAGTCTCTCTCTGAAGCTGTCACTCTTTTTCCTCTGCCTCTCTCCGGTGCTGCTTTTCTCTTCCATGGCCTCTTGCTGCTCTCACTTCTCCTCTCCCTCTCTCTCCATCTCCATCTGCAGCTTCATCTGCTCAAATTCCAGCTCCATTCTCCTCAACTCCATCTGCAGCCTGATCCCTTCTGGCTCCTGCATGGTGGTGACCTTTCCCTGTGGCTGTGGCTCTCGGTTCCCACTGGTCCCACTGTCCTACTCCCTGGGACAGGACACTGCGGTGGACCCTGGCCTCTCCATGTCAAAGGTCTGGTTCCTTTCAGTTACTGACTGTGACTCAAGGTCTTGGGCAGTCACTTATACATCAGTTGCCACAACAGCCTCCATGAGGTGCTGTTTGTTTTGCCCTTCGCAACAGACTCCTCTCTCCTGGCACAGCTGCCTCAGGTATTCCACAGTGTACTTGCTGCAGGTGGAAGTCATCTTCTTCCCTAATCTATGGCTACACTAGCTTGCACCCGAAAAAAAAAATAAAACAGGTAGGGAACTTAGACTGTAACCACAATGATATTTTTCTTTTTTTTCTTCAAAAAAAATCAGTGCCTTGTTTTGTGTGTGAACTGCTACACTTTATCCATCCAACACACTGGACTGTTAATGCTCATGTCACCAAATAATTTCACAGTATGCAAACAAATTTTTTTAATTGCAGTACTGCAAACCAGATCTTTTAGATCGCACCACTGCCAACCAAATCTTTCACAAATGCACTCCAGGGGTCAGGCCCTCTGCTCCCATAGTGCCCAACCTCAAAATGCAATATGTGAACAGGAGACAAACAGGGACACCCTCCTCTCTCTTTTGGGTCTGAACAACTAACAGTCTCAAGTCCGGGGGTCAAATATGAACCCTTTTTCACTAGCACACTCAGGTAACTGGTCCAAATATTACACCGTCTTCAGGAAAAGTAGTGCAATATTTAACCCAGCAGACACACAACCTGGTTCACAATCCCCCTTCTGACTGAATTGAGACCTAGGTATTTTCTTATCTTGCCACATATTGTGACACTATAAGCACTTTAACAGTTATGTCAGAATTATCAACATTATCCCAGCATTCACACTCAAAATGAGAAAAATGGTTCAGGCAGGATTTCAAGGAAAACAGAGTTTGCTAAAATTAAAAATAATAAATAGAATACAAAACACAAAACATATAACATTAATGGTACAGTCATAAAAATAAATGGCCAAGTATAAACAAACTGCCGTATACTGAGTAACTGATCTTACCCCAGTTTCAGTTGCTAAATAGTGGTGCTGAAATTACCTAATTTCGGTAGAAGTGCTTCTTAAGAGTCCAGAACACAAGTGTCTCTTGAAGGTCCAAATACAAGTATACAATGCTCCCTCATCAACTTGACAATATCATGAGGGGAAAAGGGTCCCATCCAGCTTGTGAGGGCACAACTCTGTGGTGATGCTGGCTGTGTGGTCACTCTCATTCCTGTATACTGAATTAGTCACATGCATCTGCACATTGCTAAACAACCCACTTAAAAAAATATTTATTCTTCCTAATTAGTGAGCCACAGAGTATGAATTATGACTGGTAAGAATTACCCCTTTGATCTTCAGAAGAACATCCTGAAAGGCACTTCTCTTAGTGGTGAGAAGTTTCACAGGTAACTGTCAGAGTTGGCTTACCTCCTGATATCGTAAAATGCAATATTTTATAACAGGTTTCCTAGGTTCAAAGTAGTAGCTGGTTTTACAACCTATTACAACCTGGTGTCAAAAGGAAGCTCTTAATTAGATTAGCCATGTGGCCAATGAGAGTGCAGACCCCTCTTTCCTCTGTTTTGAAATCCCATGTTCCATGAGGCATTGCTGCTTGGCCTGTTTTTCTAAGCAGAAGTCTAAACATATATTTATGTCAAAAATATAATACAAATAATAACAAGCAGACAGCTATCATCACACTGACAGTTCCCCTTTAATTCATCTATTGTTGTAACCAAATACCTCATATCTGTCACCAGAATTCTCTTATAGGTAAAGTACATTTTTCAACAATTATTTGGATAGAATTTTGAAAGGTTTGTTGCAGTGCTTACTCACTGACCATTTATTGAAATTAACTTTATTATAAAAGTCTGATTTGGACAACCACTATGTGTTGTGCTTTTATTTTAGGGACTTTTTATAATGACCAAAGCCCCTGCAGCCCCCATAAGATTTTCCAAATTGCTTTAGGATTCCCCATTGTCTAAATGTATCAATTAGGGCATCCTTCTCCTGATTCCCTTCCTTTTTACTTGGTTTGCTATACTGTACTATATAGAAAAGATTTACAGTGCACATCATAGCTGTAGAATCCATCACATATTGAGCAAAACAAAATCCTGGTCTAAACAGCTCAGTCCCTTTTAAAAAAATATAAAGCTTAAATAAAGGTTCACATTTCTTTACTTTTTTAAGGGAGAGGATGCTGGGACTTTCAAAGGAATTGCTGGAAAAAAGTACAAAAAAACCTTATGCAGGAATTATGAATTTGCAGAGGGGAGACCACTCCAGAAGAAAACCCTTTATGGATGCAGGGGAGAACTGTGCTTCTAGGAAATATGTTTACAGTCACAGGGAAGGCCACTTCCATGCCACCCTTCCTTGTGAAATGAAAGAAAACAAAGTATAATGAACACTATATCTTTGTTGAGAAGGAGAAATAAAGCAATAATCAGAATCGCTTTGATGTTTAAAGCTATGTAAGACAGTACATGTAGTGGACTGCATGAGCAAAAGTAAACAAGGAAATCTTAAAGCAGGAGAAACTGGTTAAAGCAGTAAATAACCTCCCTACACTGAAGGGGGGGGGTGAGAGTAAAAGCTCCAGGAAAGGCCCTGATAAAAGAGAACATCTTTTCTACATAAATAAAAAGAGACTGTAATAATTTCTGATACAAAGCTGTATAAGGTGCTACTGTTGGGGACTGTGTCAGCAATAGGTTCACATAATATTAATGTTTTTCTAACCAGCAAAATCAAAGTCAGTAGGTAATAAGATTTTAAGAGCCATATAAATTGGTACACCTGGGGAGTTGTGTAAACAAGAATTAATCAAGAATAAAATTGTGACATCTTCATAATTAATTGGGGGGAGAACCAGAATGAGTAGAAAAGAAACTGCCGATCTGAAGGATTTTATCAGGAAACAAGTGGAGAAAAATAAAAATAAACTTGAGACTGAATCAGAGAATACTAAAATTAAAAAAAAAATCACTGAGGAAGACTACAGTGCAAACCAAGGATGCTAAAGCTATGGACATGTGGGCCAAAAAAAAGGAATCTAGTGGAAGATGAAGGAACAAATGTGGAAAATTCAAGTACTATAGTGCAACTGAATCACGGAAACATGAATTCAGTGAAAGGAAACTTGGACTCTTCCAGCACCTCAGCTGATGCAGAGGGCTTGAACCTAACCAGGGTGAAACAAATCTGTGGTTCTTCCTCCCAAAAAGGAACTGCATCTAATTCCCTTCAAATTCCAGTGGATTTTGAATTTACATTTCTTCATGGAAACCATACTGGAGCAATACCAAAAGATAAAGATAACATTAAAGTACACAACATGGATAATCAAGTTGAGAAACCTAACAATGTAAATCAAGATGAAAACTATAAACATCTACTAGAAGAAATTAAACAAGGTTTTGCTGGAATACATTTCAAAATGGACACAATCAAAGATGAAATAGGAGAGGTGAAGGGTGAAATCAAAGAAATGAATACTAAAATTTCAGAGTTAGAAAATAGAATCTCAGATATACAAGACTTCCTGCCACAATTAGAACCTAAAATACTAGAGCACAATATAGAACTTAAGGAAATCAAATAGAAAGTTAATAATTTAGAATGGCATTCAAGACAGAATAATCTCAAATTTGAGAATGTACCAGAAGGATGGGAAGGTCAGAATATTCACAAATAGAAACATAGAATTTGATGGCAGATAAGGACCACTTGGCCCACCCAGTCTGCCCATTTCCCTACCTAATGGATAAGTTGCAGATCCTAGCAAACCAAACAGCCTACTTCTTCCTACTTCCACCCCCTAGAATTGCCTTATGCCTGTCCCATGCATTCTTGAATTCCACCACTGTTTTGACTCCACAACCTCCTCAGGAAGGCTGTCCCATGCATCCACAACCCTCTTTGTGAAAAAGTACTTCCTCACATTACCTCTGAGCCGCCCACCCAGTTTCAAATTGTGCCCCCTTTTTCTTGCACACCTCTTTTTCTGAAAGATGCTACCCTCTTGGACTTTGTTGATTCCCTTGAGGTACTTGAAAGTTTCTATCATGTCCCCCCATTCCCTCCTCTCCTCGAGGCTATACATATTAAGCTCCTTAAGTCTCTCTTGATATGTCTTCTGGTGTAGACCCTGCAGCATTTTAGTTGCCCTCCTCTAGACTGTCTCCATCCTGTCTATGTCTTTGTGGGGACTGGGTCTCCAGCACTGCATGCAGTACTCCAGATGGGGTCTCACCAACTGTCTTTACAGAGGGATAACAACTTCCTGTTTTCTACTGGTGATGCCCCTCTCTGTGCATCTCAGTATCCCCCCAACCCTCCTTACTGCCCTCTCACATTGCTTGCTCACCTTTAGGTCATCTGATATGACTACCCCCAGGTCTCTTTCCATTTTTGTTGTTGTTAGTATCTCACCCCCCATTGTGTACTCTTCCGCTAAGTTTTTGTTTCCCAGGTGCATTACTTTGTACTTCTTAGCACTGAATCTAAGCTGCCATGCATTTGACCATTCCTCCAACCTTGCCAAATCCCTTCTCATCCTTTCCACCCCACCTTGTGTATCAACTTTGTTGAAGATCTTTGATTCATCTGCAAAGAGACATACTTTTCCTTCCAGTCCCTCTGCAATGTTGCTTATAAAGACATTAAAGAGGACCGGTCCTAGTACTGAACCCTGTGGTACCCCACTAGTAACCCCCTTTTCTTCAGAGTGGACTCCGTTTACTATTACCTCTGTGTCCTGTTCTCCAGCCAATTCTTTACCCAGGCTACCATCTTGGGACCCACTCCTGGTCTGGCCAACTTGTATATTAATCTTTTGTGTGGGACTGTGTCAAATGCTTTGCTAATGTCTAGGTAGGCCATGTCCACAGCCCCTCCCTGATCTACTACTTTGGTCACCCTGTCAAGGAAATCTATTAGATTTGTCTGACATGACCTTCCCACCATGAATCCATGCTGCCTTGGGTCCTGTGCTCCTCTGGCCTCTAGGTAGTCAACAATTCTTTCCTTCAGAAGTGATTCCATCATTTTCCCAATCACTGAGATTAAATTAACAGGTCTGTAGTTTCCTGCTTCTGCCCTGCTCCCACTCTTGTGAAGTGGAATAGCATCTGCCTTCCTTCAGTGCTTAGGTACCACCCCATCCTCCCATGATTTATTAAAGAGGGTAGTCAGTGGAGTCACTAGTTCTACCCTTAGTTCTTTTAGACTTCTGGGATGAATCCCATCCGGCCCCATTGCTTTGTCCACCTTCAGTTTTAAGAGTTCCTTCAGAACCCTTTTTTCTGTAAAAGGGCTGGTATCAACCCCTGTATCCAGCATGTTTCTATTGTTTGGTTTAGGTACCTCCCCCTCTTCATTTGTGAATACTGAGCAAAAATATTTGTTTAGTATCTCTGCCTTTTCACAGTCACCCTCTGCACACCCCCTCCCCTTTGTTAAGCCTCACTATCCCTCCCTTGGTCTTCCTTCACTCCCTGATGTACCTATAAAAGGTTTTATTCCCCTTCTTAACTCAGTTGGCTATCTTTTCCTCAGTTTGGGCCTTTGCTGTTCTGACCGCCTTTTCTGTTTCCTTTTGCTTTAACTGATACAATTCTCTGTCCTGCTCCTTCTGTGATTCCTTGTACTTCCTGAATGCTCTCTTTTTCTCCCTAATCTTCTCTGCAACCTCCTTTGACCTCCTTTGAGAACCATAGTGGTGTCTTACAACCTTGTTGTTTTATTTATTTGCTTCACACAAAGGCTTGATGCCTCTGTGATGGCAGTTTTGATTATTCTCCATTGTTCTTCCACCCCTCCTTTCTGCCTATTTGCTAGTACATTCCTTAGGCACTCACTCATTTTGTCAAAGTCAGCCCTCCTGAAGTCCAGTACCTTTGCCTTGGTATGGCTTGACTCTACTGCTGTGTTTATCATGAACCATACTGTTCGATGGTCACTAGTTCCCAGATGGTTACACACTTCTAAATCTGTGATCCTCCCACCATCTCCATTTGAGAGTACCAGGTCTAAGATTGCTCCACTTGAATGGATTCCAATACTAGTTGTCTAAGACATGCCCCCTTTAGGGTATCTAGAATGTCACCACTCTTAGAAGTGGCTGCTGCAAATGCACTCCAGTTAACATCTGGCATAGTCAGATCCCCTATTAGCAATATCTCTCCATTTTCTGCCATTCTAAGGATACTTTCTATCATTTCATTCTCCATTTCCTCCCCCTGAGATGGGGGTCTGTATTAAGGTTACCACCTACTCAGTTTTTGACCGAATGGGTTCGTTTTCTAGGTCCAGTTTCGGTCCTCCTGTTTTCACTATTGCAGATTTGGTTTTTATGGTGGGTCAAGCAGCACCTGTGAGATTCCCCACTAACTGTTTCATTTTCTTCTCATCTGACTGTAAGCAAGTGTCTGACATTTTAGTGTGCTTGCTTGATTGCAGTGCATGCTAATCAGGAAGTGCTTCAAGTGCAGGGCACTTAAAGAGCCAAGTGTGTCCCTGTCTGCTCAGTTGTCACCTCTAACTTCACACCAGCAAATTGGAAGATTATTCATGGGAAGGGTAAACAATACCACCTTAATTGACACATTCATTTTTCTGAAACCAGACAGGCACCACATTAGGGTAGCTTCCTGGCCCAGTATGGACTGTACAACGTGTTTCAGAAAATGTACCTGCTAATCCAGTTTTAGTCAGAGGTAGTACTTTTTCAGTCATTTTGAATGCTCACATACTTGTGAAACATATTCTGTTAAATCCTTCACCATTTTACTTGCATGTTCAGATTACAAAGTCTGATGTTATGCAGACCTTTGTTTGTATACCAGTCAGTCTGAGAGATTTAAAGTAGGGCCATTAAGACCATTAGCAGCAAATCAACCTAATCCTTTCCAGGCTGTATTGTGAGTATGGTCTTTGACTGCTGTGGTAAGTAATCCTGTTATACCCTTACATGCTCACCATTTTTTCTTTTAGGGTCTGTCCTATATTTTAATATGTGTTACTCCTTTTGTTGTTAAATTAATAATCTAGTAGTTTATTTCATTTCTAGCAATACTATACCTCTCTCTCCTCAGTAGTTTATTGCTGTCAATTTTCATACTACCTGGATATTCCAGGAAGACCATTCCAGGCCTCTCAAGTGAACAGCACAGAATAATTTGGCTAATGCCATGTTAAGCCACAGAAACGAGAAAAGAAAGAAAGAGAGAGAGAGAGCAGTAGCTGATGAGGTGACAGAAACACAATCTAGATTTGATGGCACTGCAAATTTAGGCCATTAATCAGAAATTTCCGAAAACATTTTTTTTTTTTACCAGAAGCGACACACTAAGCTAAAGCTTATTTACAGGTGCAACCTGGGAGCACAAGGGAATTAAGTGATTTGTGTAGGGTCACACAGTATGCAAGTTTGGGCTGTAGGATTCAAACCCCCTGGTCTCCAGAATTGCAGCTCAGAGCTTTAAACCACTGTGCTATACTGCCTCTATGCTACATATCACATATCATGCCATCTGCTATGTATGACTAACATGGAACAAATAGGGTATTTAACAGCACAGAATAGTTCCTACCACTTTTAAAAACCTCTCTGACATTACAAATAACTTTAGAGTAGGAGCAATGGGAGGGACAGTAGCACATCTTAAAATGGTAGATGACATTTGTAATTACATCGTGTCCATCATTTCTGGTGCAGTTTATTGATTTATTTATTGAAAGAGTGTTACCAGAAAAGGCCACCTGATTCAAAATAGCAGGTTGTCAGAGGCATCCTTGTAGTCACTCGATGTGTCAGCTAAGCTGTGTACATAGGATGGAAAAAAACAAAGACAAGGCGCTGCGTCAGCATGTGGTCTAAAAGCAAAAAATGGTAAATAAATGCACGCTGAAAGTAGATAGAGTTAAATTAGTGCTGATTTTGTCTTTTCAGGAAATATTGAAGAAAAAACTAACTTGTTTTTTTTCTCTTTTAGATATTTCCTGAAGAAGACCTAAGGTCGAAACGTAGATTTTTAACTCTATTTTCTACTTTCAGCGTGCATTTAATATAACCATTTTGTTTTGCTTTTAGGATGGAAAGTCCCCTGAACCCCCTCTCTGACCCCACCAAATGTTAACACACATCGAAGTTTAAAATAGTCAAATCTAAATCAAACAAACCAAAAATAATAATCATGATGTAATTTAAAGAAGTTGTACACAATGTTATATCAATAGCAATTCTGAATAAATCAAGTGAAACAGAGTCCAAGCGATGCCCTCATTAGTCATAAAAGGGGCAGGGTTAGGGGTGGAGTTTGGGGGTGTGGTTTAGTATTCAGTTTTCATCTGATCCAAAGGTGGTAACCCTAATCTGTATACAACCCCTGTGCGGATTGTGGTGCCATTGCCTGTCTCCAAATTGACCCACAGTGCTTCCTGTCCTCCATGTTTACCCTTTTGTTCTGTTGCTTTGATTCCTTCCCTTGTGTAGAGAGCTACTCCTCCTTCTCTTTTACCCTCCCTGTCTCTCCTGTAGATAGTGTATCCTGGTATATTTATGTCCCAGTCATGGTTCTGTGTGTACTTCATTTCTGTGACTGCCACAATATCCAGATGTTCCTCCTCCATCAAGGCCACTAATTCAGGAAGCTTGTTACCCAGTCTATGGACATTGGTACTAATTGCTCTCCATTTTTTGATGGCTTTACCTCTTGTCACACCATCCCTTTCCTCATTGACTTTGCTTTCTCCATTTACCCCTGTCCTGCTCCCTACTGACCTTTCTACCTTGGTCTTTATCTCATTTAGTACCCTGTTTTGTAGGGGGAGGCTGGGAATTCCCTGCTGCTTATCAGTGCCTCCCTTTTGAGGACTGGTTAAACATGGCTCTTAAGGATGAAGTACAGGATGGCTATAGAATAGAACTGGACAGAGAGCACCAAACACCAGGTTTTAGTCCTAACATCAATGAAAAACAGAAATTTCCCAGAATAATATTAGTGTGCTTTTTAAGATATCAAGACAAAGAAAAAGTAATATTCTTCACACTAAGAACAGGTTTAACAATGGATGGAAAGCAAATGTTGGTATTTCCTGATTCTGGCCCTGAGCTATATAAAAGAAGAAAGCTATTTAACCTGCTTAAGGAGGCTCTCTGGGAAAGGCACATTAGATTCCAACACTCATATCCTAATACACTAAGGATATCATTTCAAGGAAAGTTTAATACTTTTGAGACTGTTGAAGCAGCAGAAACCTTTGCTAAAGAGATGTTGAGGATTACAGTTAAAAGACATTCACAGGAAATTGTGGTTAAGAAACCCATGGAAGATAAAGCCCTGAATGGTGATAAACAGCCACCACTCAAGAACACAGTGATGGCAACTACAGATGCCAACAAAGGGTTAAAGAAGAATGAAGTAATCAAACAAATTGTGGAAGATGGAGAACTACAAGAAGATACAGTGGTCCAAGAGTGCTCTAGAGAGAAAGAGAAGGATAAAGAAGAGTGTACCCCTAAAGAATGGGACTAGAATGGGACACTCATTAAAATATTTGGTAGCTTGGTTTCATTTGTGTGCATGTAATTTATGGGTTTATAGAGTCACATTGTGGGGGGGGATTGTTCCACTTTACTGCACCAAAAACAATGGGGCGTATCCTTGTTTAGCAAGACATAAGTTGAGGTATTGAGGAGCACAACCTTTTGGTACTGCTCTTCAATGGAACATTCATTATTGAATGAGGGGGATTATTTATCTATTTATTTATTTATTTATTTTTATTTTGCTTTTTACCTCCACGCCTCTCATCTGCCCTTCTGCTCCGGTCACGAGATATCGCCGACTCCCCCGGTCATCCCTGGCTTGCCCCCCAGAGAGCAGGGCTGCGGCTCAGACCCCTCCCCACACCGAACCGTGGGCCTAATAACTGGTTTGGGGAATGGCTCCGTGACCAATCAGGGCATCCCCAGGGCAGAGCATGATCTAGACGCTAGGCGTGAATTTCGCCCTTGTTCCCACCCCGAGGAGGCCGGGGCGTGCAATGATGCCAGCATCCGCCCGCCTCTCCCCCCAATGTAGCGTGGCAGCGTGAGTGTCCCCAGCCTCCGCTAAAGTCCCCATGACCGGTTGCTATCCGACCCTCCCTGGAGAAGGAGAGCAGTCTGTCGGACACTCAATCCTTTTCCCCCCAGCCAGCCCTCCGACGACTCGGGTCCGTTCCCGAACCCGGGTCGCCGGCGTCACTAACAGAAATCCCACCGCTGCACCGACGGGCCGGCTGAGGGGGATTATTTAAGTATTGAGATGAAATTAGTGTATAGTAAGTTAAGGGGGGGAAGGTAGGTACTGACCAATCATTTTAGCGAGCAAGTGTAAAAGCAAATGCTCAATTTGTAAATTTTAATATTTGTAAAAAAAAAAGGATGATAATAGGTTAGGTTCAGGCTATTATAGCAATTTTTCACTTCTTCTAGAAATGCAATATACCACAACCAGATCAAATGTGATAAAATGTCTTAAGCAATGGCGAATTAAGTAAAGGTACTGTCCTGGAATATTAATGGTTTTGAAAACCCAATGAAAAGGAAAAAGATATTTAACTATATAAAAAAAAACAGTGTGGATGTTGTGTGTCTCCAAGAGACGCACTTAAAGGAGAAAGAGGTTGTCAAGGTGAACAAGATGTGGGGGGGGGTCAATCAGTACACTCTATATTTACTGCAAAGCCAAGAGGGTCTTCTATCGTGTTTAAGAAGGGATTAAATATAAATATTGAGAGTCAAATTATTGATGAAGAGGGTAGATTTGTAATAGCTAAAATCAATATAAAAGTTAACTATATTACTTTAGCATCATTGTATTTACCTAATGATAAAGCCAATGATACTCTGGGATAATTTTTTTCAAAACTTACAGAATATCCACAACCATATTTGATAGGGGGTGATTTTAATCTGATTCTTCATCAGCAATTGGACACCATGGCTAGAAAAAGAGAATACAAGAGTGGTGACATTAAGACCTTGCATGACAGGATGGAACACCTAAGCTTGACTGACTTGTGGAGAAGTGTGTACCCCAATAATAAGGAATATTCTTATTTCTCTCTCAAGATACAAGACATATTCTCAAAGTGATATGTTTCTAGGATCTCAACAACTTTTTAGAAATATTATAGAAGCAGAGTATAGACTAATACATATATCAGATCATGCACCACTTTGTATTAGGCTAGCATCCAGGGACGCTACCACTATAAAACATTGGAGACTGGACCCTATGTTGTTAAAAGAGGAGTCATTTGTAAACAAAATAAAAGAAGAGACTCAGAATTATTATATTAAGAGTGACGGCTCAGAGGTCTGTAATGAAATAACATGGGATGCATATAAAGCCTTCCTAAGAGCACTATGCATTTCTTATGCAGCCAAAAGGAAAAAAAAAACAGCAAAAACTAAGGTTGGAGTAATTGGAAAAAAAAAATACTGGAACTCCAAAAACTACATTCACAATCAAAGTCTAGCATACATTTGAAAAGATTAGAGAAGCTTAAAGTTGAATTCAACCAAATATATAACGAACAAATGGAAAGATTAATGTCATTTTCTAGGGCTAAAAACTATGCGAATATAGACAGAGGGGGAACATTATTGGCTTACATGATCCAGAAGGAAAACAAAGAAAGGAACATCTTAGAAATAAGACCTAATGGCCAAATGGTTAATAAAGAACAGAATATAAATGTAGAATTTCTACAGTATTATAAGAATCTATATACCTCACAAGGGAAATCTGATGAGGTTAATAGTTTTCTCGATATTCCACATATTAAGCTGGAACAGCAAACATGGCTTGACCAGGATATAACAGTCCAAGAGGTTGAAAAATCAATTAGAAAATTACAACCTGGTAAAACACTAGGTTTAGATGGTATAAGGATATATTTCTATAAGACCTTTGTTAAAAATATTTGCTCTAGAGTAACAATACTATATAATGGTTTTCAGAACAAGCTCCCCCCATCTCATTTGATGAAGCCCTAATCATAGTTATCCCTAAGAAAGGTAAAGACAAAACATCATACAAGTCTTACCGCCCAATTTCACACCTGAATATGGACTACAAGATCTACGCAAAAATCTTAGCAGTTAGACTTGAGTTAGTATTACCTGAACCGATCAAAAATTATCAGACAGGCTTCATCAAAGGGAGAAGGGGCCAAAATAATATAAGAAATGCATTAAATATTATTTATAATGCTAAGGAACCCAATGCAGTGGTGGTGTCCCTGGACGCAGAGAAAGACTTTGATAAGGCTGAATGTCTTATCTCTTTAAAGCTTTCAACCAGGCCAGAATAGGCCCTAGGTATATAGGATGGATTAAAGCTATATATTCATCACCTAGAGCAAAAGTTATGACTAATGGAGTGGTATCCTCTGCATTTCCTCTATCTAGGGGTACAAGATGGGTGTCCCCTGTCCCCACTTTTATTCACCTTGGTAATTGAACCTTTGGCTAATGCCATTAGAGCACATAAGGGTATAGATGGATTTCAATTTACAGAACTGAATTCTTTAAAGCTTTCTTTATTTGCAGACAATATTTTATTGTATCTTAAAAAAAACAATAACAATTAGATAGCATAATGCAAATTATAAAACAATATGGTAAACAGTCTGGACATTCAGTTAATTGGGATAAATCAGAAGCATTATTTGTTCACCCTGAAAAGGAAATATTAATATTACGAAATTTCCCACAACAAATAAAAAGGAGAGTTTAACGTATTTGGGAATACAAATTACAAACAGAAGGAATAAATTGATTGACATCAATTTGCGACCACTAATAGAGGAGGTGCAGAAGGATCTACAAAATTGGGAAAGCCTTCCTCTATCATTATTAGGATGAGTACAGTTGGTGAAGATGAATATACTACCCAGTTTTTGTATGTATTCCAGACAATTTCATTGATGATTCCTGAGGACATTTTTAGAAAAATAGATCAGATAATTACCAAGTTCCTTTGGAAAAAGGGCAAACTGAGACTTAGAAAATAAAAGTTGACAGTGGACTGCTCACAATTAGGTCTTAAATTACCAAATTTACAATATTATCATTAGGCAACAATTATAGATCCTCTTAAAAAACTGTGGGTAGAAGAACCCCCTGCATGGGTATTTTTTGAATGCAAAAACCCTTCTCCACTGAACCTTTTGCAGTTACTCTTTACAAAATTGAGTGAGAAACAAATCAATTTGTCTAATAATCTGTTCTTGAGACACACAAGTAAAAGATGGCAAAAAGTTGTGCACTTATTAGGAGGGAGAAATAAGTTCTCCAGAACTTCTCCAATATATCAGAATAAATTTCTTCCTTATTTTGACACCCATATATTAAAAAAAATGGAAGGATAATGGGATATTCAATATTGGTGACCTTTATATCAATACAGATACAAAATCCTTTCAACAAATCCAAAAAGAATATGGAATCCATAAAAATATGTTTTTTTACATATTTACAGATTAGAACTGTTCTTGCTGACATGAGTAGTAAAGGGAACCTAATGCTGGATAACCTGATTTTGGTGACTTTGACAAATAATAGAAAAAAGCTAATATCAAAACTATATTCTGCTCTTAAGAGCAAACAATTGGGTTCCGATAATTTCTTAAAAACTAAATGGGAGAATGATTTGAAAATGTCCATTTCTGATTTACAGTGGAAAACAGTTTGTATGACTTGGAAAAGTTCTTTAAGTAATAGACTAACCCAGATTCAATTTTATACACCACATAGGATCTATTATTCACCTTATTTATTAAATAAATTCAAGGCTACTAGTTCACCATTTTGCATTAGGGGATGTGGAGAAATAGCCGGGGTATCACATGTGCTAGCTTTATGTCCTTTTATACAATCGTTCTGGAAAGAGATTTTTAAAATTATGAACAGAGTACCGGGTATAAACCTGAAGTTTAAGCCAGAAATATGTTTGTTGAGTATTATAGCATTTCAAAATATACCTGAAAATAGAAGAGCTCTTGTCCATACAGCATTTATGACAGCTAAGAGAGGCATAACTAGAATGTGGAAAGATTCAGAAACTCCCAAGATTCAATTATAGAGAAATTTATTTCTAGAGACAATGAATCTAGAAAGAGGATTTTATTACAAGGTAAAACAAATAAATATAAGGAAAAATGGTTGCTAATACAAGAAGCTATTGAATCGGGGAATTTTTGAAGGTGATAAATATTAAGTACAGGAGGTATACTGGCAAGAATATTTTGGGGTACAATACATTTGATAAAACAAAGTAGTTGTGATATAGATAAATTATTGTATGTAACCTATTACTAAGATTATATATACTGTATAATTGCTTTATTTATGGTCAGTAGGGTATGATACTTTGTGTAAGATTATTTTGATATATGGTAATGTATGATTTTACTGGCATATTTAAAAACAACAAAAATTGTAAAAAAAAACACACACACACAAAACAAAGGTACGCAGTGCCAGGCAAAGGGGGGTGCAGGGTATGGCATCTAGGAACCTGCCATAACCCAGTGTGCTTCACCATGGTTAACACCCACTGGCCATAGTGGGACTGATAGATGACCCTCCGTATTACCCCAGCCCACTAGGCTGATGGGGAGGGCCAGGGAAAGCCATTTTGGTGAGTGCCGGTACTTTTGTTACATGTGGGATCCACACCTTCCCACACACCCCCACTCACAGGGTGAAAGGGATCCACTACAGGACCCAGGATGGGCATCTGATTGGAAGCCTGTTTGGGTCCACCCCTCTGCACCTGACTGCCTCCTCGAACCTGTGCATTGGGTAGGTGCCCTGCAGGTGCAGGTGCTTGTGGTAGTGCATTGTATGTACTCTGCACCTGTCTGGGCTGTGGAGCTATGGGGTTGGGGTACGTGTATTTTGGCAAGTGCCTTATGCCTCATTAGTGCAAAGGCACTAGTATTATACAAACAACTATTGAGGAACTACATAACAGTTTTTTTGCACCTGCAATCCACAACCATGCAGGGAATTTTTTGGGAGTACCACTTAAAGTGGTGCAAGAGAAGTTTGCTTAATTCATAATCCTGAGTAGCACTTTTATGCCTCATTTGAGGAGACATGATTCTTGTATGAGGGGGTACATTCTCATTTTTGAAAGGGATTGAGTGAGACATGTTCATTCTTCTAATCTGGAGTCACCTTTGCTTCACCAAAAATGGAGCAAACTTAAGTTAAAGAACAGATCTACTATACTCTATAATTCAGGAGTCCACAGCACTCCACTGGAAACAGCTTGTTCTGCACTGCAAATTCTGAGATTCAGTTCAGCATGTACTCCAGGAGAACATGGGACATCTTGGAGGGAAAATGCATTGGACTTCGGTTTATTTATTTAGTTTTTTTTTATTTATTTAAATATTGGATTAAACACCTTTGAGCTAGGAGCTCTTTTACATACTGTAGGTTCCACGTCGGTATGAGCAACAGAGTACAAACATGATACAGAAAGTGGACAATTGTTGTAAGGGTCAAATGGCAGTACAGACAAGAACAGGAACAAAACTGATAGGCATTGTACAATGTATGCCAGGAAATTAGTGCTAAGAATTCAAAACAAACTTCAGTTACTGTACAATCAGAGAAAATCAGCCCAGGGGGCATTTTCAAGGACAGAAAGAGAAATTAGGGGGTAGGAAGATTTGGATGGGAGTGGGAGTGTGATAAGAGTTCCTGTGAGGGGAAGGGAAAGGGGAGAAGTGGGGCTGGAAATTAAGGGGTGAATGAGAGTAGGAGCGTGGAGAGAGAGAGAGAGAGAGCAAGTGGAGGTGGAGGAGGGAAGATGAGAGGAGGAACATTAGGAGGGTGGATTGACTATGATAGTGTGGTGTAACAATAGATTGAGTAGGTAAGGGCTCAAGAGAGGGGAAGGTTAATAGGTGCAATGGCTGGTGAAGGGGGGAGGCTTGAGACAACTTTAGTGGAAGCAGTCACGGGTAGCATTTGCAGGGAAGGTCTGGTTATCAGAGCCTCTTGTCTGTCGGGGGTTGCAGTGTGTACTGAGGATCCTCTGAACCCCTAGGGGCACAAGACCAAGGTTTACTTTCTTTGCAAATAGGCAGGTTTGATAAGTGAATCTACCTTTTAACTGGAGCCAGTTTGCCTGAGCATAGATGTTGTAGGTATGTGAGAGACCTGCTGTTCCGGTGTGGAATCTGCAAGCCTTGTTCAGTGCCGTAGAGATACAATGGAGAGCTGTGTCAGTGGCAGACCCATAGATTGCAAGACCATAATCAATGGTGGAGACAACAGAGCTTTGGATTGCAAGGTTGAGGGCTTCAGTAGTCAGACTTTACGTGTGTCTGTGCAGTAGACTGATATGTATGTTGACTGCTTTAGCGATATTGTCTATATGGTGGGTATAGGATAGTGTGCTATCTAAGGTCACCCCAAGATATTTGATATAGTTGATATAATATTGGCTACACCTGGCATCAGATGTGAAGAAAGCTTGCAGAAGTTGCTCCATGTTCATTAAGATAAAGACCATAACAAGGGCTCTGCACCCCGGGTAAACACCAGTAGTAATGGATACATGGGCCATGTATGTATGGAGTTTTGTCATTAGGACTGGGCAAAAAAGGTATCTTCAACATCTTTGTGTTGACCAAATAGTTTATCTGCTATGCTTAAGCTTTTCTCTCCAAAGACCAGAAAGACACCACCCTTGCACAGGTGCTCAGTGAGAACTTGTTTTGTACTATGGTCTGCCTAAATACATCAAGTACCAGACTTTGAGAGATGACTGTGAAATAGCTGTTGGCATGCATGAGCATTGAAAAGTTGTGGACTACTCCTTACCATCTACAGAGAGATTTGCAACCTGAAATGTTCTCTGGGGTACTTCTAACATGTTGAGCACCTTGTTCTTTCATCAGAAGTCATAATTGCTACAAAATAAGTGTCACCATTCCCAACAAACTCTGTCAGAACCATTTCGACTATAAATGCATTAACTAGATAAGGGTGTTTCATGGGCTTAAACATAAACATGAATTGCTGTTGCATACACTAACTGAATCAAAGTACGGTACATTGAGAAAGGGCAGATATAAAAATTATGCCACCGTCTGTATTACAGTTACCTATATGTTTCACATTTTATTCTATGCAATGTTATAGCAATCAACTCAACAGAATGGGGCCATCATATACATTAAGGTACTGTACCTTAATTGCAAACACAGCTGAGAAACTATATGTTGTGACAAGGTGGAAGATAAACACAATGTTGAGACATGTTTTTGAAGACATTTGATGTGTTTAATGTATTTTTTTAGAGGTAGCTATACAGTTCACACACATACTTAGTATAATATTAAAGTGCATATACCCAAATATCGGTATAAATCTTACACATTTCATTACAAGTTGTTCTCTTGAATGAAGATCTTACTGTACAAGGCCTAAAAATGGGTGTTAGGTAAAAGTAAACTGGGGTAGGTGTGTTATTGAGGGTATTGCATAGAATATCTTTTATTGCTGCTCCACCCTAGGCACTCACAATATGAAAATCAACAACCCCTTGATATGAAGCAACAGGAATTATTTAGTACAAGGACAGAAACAAGCAGGAGACTGAGTAAGTGGGTAGACAAGCATGAGTATGGTAAGTCAAATAACATTTCAAAAAGTCTCACTATTATAATTCATTTTTTATAAATGCATCTGCACAATTGACAATTTTTACAAAAAAAATAACAATGGGAGTTATTCCATATATGCCTACAGGTGCCATGCATGCAGGTGGAGAGATCTGAGGCCCAGATGCACCATTCTGCCCTGCTCCTGAGTCAGAAGATCATAGTGGAGAGGTAGAGGTGCTGGGGGTTCCATCGATAACTGTTGGAGCAGAGGGAACCAAATCTGATGAGGCCAAAGAGGGGCTATTAGAATCTTGTGAGCCCCTTCTGCTTGTAGCTTCAGGTGAACCCTCTGAAGCACTGGGAAGGGAGGAAAGGCATACAAGAACCTCTC
The DNA here is from genome assembly GCA_016271365.2 of Neoceratodus forsteri. Lineage (NCBI taxonomy): Eukaryota > Metazoa > Chordata > Ceratodontiformes > Ceratodontidae > Neoceratodus > Neoceratodus forsteri. The sequence continues at coordinate 600,137,979 of CM057456.1, read as the reverse complement.
TGTCCAGCAAAGAGACCGTGCATCTCACCAGAAAACACCACACCTGGGAACAAGTGAGAAAAAATTGAGTAGTTTTGCGTTGGATGGGAAGACGAAGAGGTCTATTTCCGGCCGACCCCACAGGTCGAATAAGCTTTCAACCACCCCTTGATTTAGCTCCCACTCATGAGCCCTGACAGTGGTGTGGCTGAGACTGTCTGCCAGGATGTTGCTGATGCCCAGCACATGGACAGCAGTCAGGTGGAGGTCATGCTGGATTGCCCAGTACCACACTCGTATCACCTCCCGGCATAGAGGGTATGACCGAGTGCCTCCCTGTTTGTTCAGGTACCAGACCACAGACATATTGTCGGTCTGAATCAGAAGTGTTCCCGGACACAGAAGAGGCTGGAGGGCATACAGTACTGCCCTCATTTCAACCACATTGATGTGTAGAGATGCTTCCAGCTGAGACCATGTTCCCTTGGTCTGATGGTGTCCTAGGTGGGTTCCCTAGCCTTGACATGAAGCATCTATTGTAAGGGTCATGGTAGGAGCAGGAGGTTGAAAGGGGAACCCCTGTGGAGAGACTAGACAACTCCTGTCACCAAAGAAGATCCTTCTTCATGTACCTGGACACTAGGACCCTGTGGTCCAGGTTGTCCAGCTGCTGATCTCATTGCACATGAATCCTCCATTGGGTCACCCTCATATGCAGTCTGGCTAGAGGAACTGTAGGGATTGCAGCTGCCATCAGCCTGAGAAGATGAAGGATCGACCGGACTGTGGTCCAGCGTGAGTTGGCCACTAATCTGGCTTGTTCCTTCAGGGTCTCCATTCTGTTTGATGGGAGGAAGGCCCTGCCCTGAACCATATCCAGCACTGCCCTAAATGAACTGTAGGCACTGGGCAGGAAGAGGTGGGACTCAGGATAGTTGACTGTTATTCCAAGTTTGGATAGAGGTCCAGGGTGAAGGAGAGTGACTCCCTCAGACTGCTCTGTGATGGGGCTGATAGAAGCCAATCATCCAGATGCAGGCACAATTAGATCCCTCTGTGGCATAGGGCCACACCACCACTGCTAGACACTTGGTAAAAACCTGAGGTTCTGAGGATAAGCCAAAATGGGAAAACCTTGAACTGGTAGTGTTCCCCCTGGAAGGCAAACCGAAGAAAGCGGCGGTGGGCCTGGAAGACAGGGATGTGCAGGTAAGCATCCTGCATATCCAGCACACAAAGCCAATGGCTCTTGTGGAGCAGGGGTAGAAGTTCCTGGATGGTGAGCAGGCAGAACCCCTTGTACTTGACGTACAGGTTAAGCATGCTGAGGTTCAAGATGGGTCTTAGGTCACCTGTCTTTTTGGGCACTAGGAAGAAATGGAAGTAGTATCCTATTCCTATCTGTGCCAGAGCCACTGGCTCTATGGCTGACTTCTGCAGAAGAGCCTGGATCTTGTCCCCAATCAGAGACAGCTGCCTTGGAGGATAATGGGAGCGGCCTGAGGGTTGTACTGAGACCTGTCTAGGAACTCTATGACTTTGCTATTACCTGAAGGACCTAAGAGTCAGTGGTTGTGTCCTGCAACCCCAGAAGATGGAGGGCAAATCTTCCCCCCTTTGGTTCCCCTAGAGGATCTGGAGGAGGCAGGGGGTCCCCCACAAGTCAGAAGGCTGAGGGGATGAACTCAACAGCTCCTCCGAGGGGCTTCTGGGACTTGGTAGGGGGAGTAGGGGTTTCTGATGCTGGATACCAGCATTTGGCCTGGCGTTTGGCAGGGGCCTCTTTGGTCTGGCATCTCTGTTGCTGAAGAAAAGGCTGTTTGGCTTTGTAACCCCCTCGGTACATGAGGCAGACATCACAGATGGATTTACCTTGGTCCTGCAGTTCAGTGATAATATCCTTCCTTAGCGTCACCTACAAGTAACACGGATCCCCTGAAAGGGGCATCCAGGATGGAGGTCTGGATGTCTTGTGCCAGACCAACAATTCTGAGCCACGAATGTCACCTAATGCAGCTGTGGTGAGAGCAACTGAGTCTACTGTGTCATAAGTGGCCCGGAGGGCATGATGACATAAGATTTTAGCCATTCTCACTGTTGTGGAAATCTCAGCCTGAAGCTCCTGGTCCTAGATAGCTTCCATCTTTGACTCAAGTGAGGCCAGAGAAGATTTCTGATAGGAAACCATATGAGCCACATAATTAAGTGACCTGAGGGTGCAAGTGGAGAAGGAATGGATCTTGCAACCAAAACTGCCCTGCTGCTTAGACTCCTTATCAGGAGGATACATGCTCAAGTGTCAGGTTTAGAGGACCAGTTGTGGGCAGCTCTGATAACAACCAAGTCTGTATTAGGATGGCCAGTAGGGTGTGTGACCCCATCTGGGGGTGGTACACCCTGTCTTCCTTTTTTGAAACAGCCAGCATGGAGGAAGGTTGTTGCCAGATATTGGATGTCAGGTCTTATTTATTTATATATTTATTAGCTTTTGGTAACTGGGTAAGTGCACTAGGCAAAAAAACTGCCTATTTTCAGGCACGACCCGGGAGAGCACAAGTTGACAAATACAGTAGTGAACAACAGTCAGGTACATAACGTCGGTTAACTGTCAAGGCAACATTTACAACAGCAGAAGCAGATGACAGGACTTAACAGCACGGAGATAACTTCAGGAACACTGTGCCAGTCATGTCTAAATGCTCTGCAAGCCTTTTCCACTTTGGATCCTGTTCCTGGATAGCCCAGCCACAGGCATTTTGTATAGTTATGAGGAGTTCTGCAAAAGAAGGGTCCTCTGGAGTGGACTTTGAAGATTCCTTAGGCTGAGGCTCTATAGGTGTATATGTACAAGAGCTGGCGGACAAGTCAGAGTCCAAAGAGTCCCTGCTGGTGGTCTGAACCCTTTTTAGAGGAGTGTCCTGGGTTTTATCTCTGACCTGGTGTCTAGAGGAGCCTTCTCTGGAAAGGTGGCAATCCACAAGAGAGGCTTATCTAGGGGTTCAAAAGTAGGTGGGAGTAGAGGCCGTCACTGGTTTCCAATGGTCAAGCTCTGAGGCTAGTTGAGTCCTATCCTCCTGAATCAGGGTCTGAAACACTGCCTGGATATCAGCCTAAGGCTGCTGTGGAGGCAGAGGCTGAAGCTGAGGAGGAGGAGGTGTTGGAAGAGGAGGCTGGTATAATGGATAGCCTAGTGTCTGATATTGAGGATATCCATGAGCTTGATAGGAGTAGGGAAAGACAGAAGAAGCATACCCTTGATTAGACGTAGCTTGGTGTCTGGTACCCTGGTACATAATGGGGTTGATGACCAGGCATTGGATACCCCAGCAAAGGGTACATTGGGTACTGTGGGGGTGGATAGCATGGAACATTGCCCATAGGTCCAGTCAGAGGTGGAGCTGAAGGCCTGGCAGGAGGTCCAGAAGGACCAGGCATTGGCCCCGTAGGGACATTCGAAGAGGCTGGCACTGGATCAGGCACAGGAATGTCTGGTACCAGAAGATTCTGTGCCTGGGGGCCTGAAGGAAGGTCATCCAGAATTTGAGGAATGGCCAGAGTGCTAGATATACCCTGACTCTGCAAAGGGTCGCTTGGGGTCAGTGTGTGAGTAGAACCCAACGGAAAACCCACCATTGTCTGGGGAGCTGGAGTCCAAGATGGTGGAACCTGGTTGTCCAAGGGGGCTTGGGTTGTGGAGGTCCCAACGGAAGGTCCCCGGAGGGATTAACAATAGGCCCAGTGGGTGAATCAGGAAGAGACTGACCCAGTGAAGGAAGGGGAACCTCCAGATTAGTGCCCACCTCTGGCTTTTGATCTTCAGGCAAGCCTGAAGGGTCTGGTTGTGTCAGTGGGAGTGAGGAACCCTCACCAAACTGTTGCATGCCCAGCAGCTAGCTCAACTCAACATTGGGGGTATACTGCGACCCTAAGGGGAAATTCCCAGCTGTGTGGTCCCCAGAGGAACCGGGGAGTGACTTATCAGCCACGGCAGTGCAGACTTGAGAAAAACTAACATCTGACATATTGACCTGGGCCATGCAGACAACAGTGGAGCTGGAGTCCAGTTTACCAGCTGTGACCGTGCGCTTCTTGGTGGGACTGGGGAGTGACTTATTGACCTGGCAGTTGGTGATAGACCATGGAGAAGATATGGGCTTAAGAAGCACAGTAGGGGTTCAGTTATCCTAGAAGAGCTCCTACTGCACCATGAGTAAAGCAGGCAGGGAGGCCATCGTCTGATCCACCAGAGTGGTAAGAGACCTGGCAGTAGGGGTATTTACTGAAGTGGAGGCCCCTCTGGTGTCAGAGGTGCCCGATGGTTGCAGCCAAGTGGATGGAGACCTATCTCAGTCTTGGTGCCTCTCCTTGTCCTTTTTCTTCTTTTTGGGTTCTGGCATTGGAGAAAATGATTTTTCCCACCGATTCTGCATCTCCTTTTCCATCAAAGCTTGGCACTTCTCCAGCAAGTGGGCTTCAGGCTTTTTCTGGTGCTGCATCCATGTGACCTGGTTGAAGGATTGGCAGGGAGCACAATCCTTGACCTGGTGTTTGGGGCCGTGGCAGATCACGCAGTGGGAATGCTCATCAGCATGCAGCATCTGGGTGCCGCAGGACTTGCACTTCTTCTTTTTGATGCATCTCCCAACTGTTCATGTTCCTGAATTGTACCTCCAACTATATCCCATGCTGTAAATCTGTGACTGTTATTTATTTGCTTCCCCTTTCTTCTGTATATCCCTCAAGATCTCTGTATTAGACCTGTTTATACTGTGTTTTACTATGTAATTGTTTGACTTGGTGTTCTGTTCTATTTTTATGCTCTACTGGACGTTTGTGTAAATGGGCATTTTTGCTCACATACCTTTCAATATAAAATAAAGATTGATTTATTAAAAACTGGACTGACAGACCTGAACCACAGCAGTTCTGTAAAAATCCAAACTGGCCATACTGTTTGCAACTTGTACAAATACTGCTGGTCCGGTCATTCTGGTTGCTGTGTTCAGTCTGACTTTTACATATCTGATCCATTCCTGGAAGTCTGTTTTTCAACCCTTCCTTGACATGATTGAAAATGGAACTATCAGGACCAGACCAGATAGGTAAAAGCCAGACCAGATCATCTGGAGTGAGTGGATCAGCAATATTTGCACAAGCTGTGCCCAGTCCAGATTTTACAGCTCTGGTGATCAGGTTTTTACCCATACCTCACTGCATGTGGCTTAGTGACATACTTTACAGATGGATCCCGAGATGGATGCAGAGTCTAACCCATTGAAGGTTGAAGTTTCAGAAAACCATTATGCTAAAAATACCTAGACTCACTCCCCCACCCCCAAGTCACACTTTGTCTTCTACCAAAGTCATGCTTAAATATTGATGCCTGTACATCCACACCATTAAGCTTTTAATACCATCATATCTCTTCTGCTGCCATGAGTCCCCCATCCACAAAGTCCCATTCTACTTGTGGCAGCACTCCCCCCAAACCAGGTAATTTTTCAGGGAGCAGTTCTTTATACCACATCAACTAAATTACTGCTAAACACCTTATTTCTAAACATTTTGTCGAGAAATTTTTGTTTTAGTATATTCATGGTCAGGAAAAATGAATTTGTAAAAGAAATCAATGCCCCCATTTATCAGTTCATTTAATCACAATACAGCATATTATAAACTGATCAGATTCTATGTGTAGCCCAAGTTAAACAAAAATTAAGACACACACATGCCTACCTATTTGCAAATGAAGCAAATGTGGTTACTATCATTCTGTTGTAAACACCTATAGTCACACATTGCAGGTTAAGAACATTCAGTAGAATATAAACAGCAACTCAGAACTGCCTGCCTGATAAAATGAAGTTGGTGTATTATTTGGAAACAGGCAACACTGGGGCTCTTGCTATGGAATGTCCTGCACAGTTGCACAATGACTGCTCTTAGGATGGTGGTGTCAAATGGCTTAATGAGGTTGTTCATAGGGGCCTAGGGGAACAGCAGAGCTTATTTGTTATGCAGAAAGCTCCAGGAAGTGTTTAATCCATTCTACTTCCAATAGCTTTCTATTTTGTCTGTACTATCCATTGGACATCTGACACAGAATGACTGCCAGAAGATAACTAATTAACTTTCTGTGGACTCAATTAACTCCTCAAGCCAGAGGAAAAATAGTGCTCTACAGCTTCCTATATACACATAGGCAGTGTAGTAATGAGGCTTCTGCAGAGGAATCTATTTTTAATACTCTGTCTTGTTGTCTGGTAGCAAAATTGACATCAGCCCTTTTCTGAATGCAAAATGCTTGCTAGGCTACACCACAGTCATAAAAATGGCCACCTGTACATTGATTCAAGAGAAGTTAAGTACTGAATTAAATTAAAAAAAGAGTCTTACTGAAAAGTATGTCTGTTGTGTTCCAGCAGAACATGGGGACACACCCTGATGCTCAGAGGTGGAACATATGGGGTACCATTGGGAAGCACTTCTTCTCTCAGAAGGTTGTGCGCCCATTGAACAACCTACCAGAAAAGATGGTGAATTTGAAGACAGAAGTTGCCTTCAAGGCTAGACAGATTTATGCTTACCAAGGCAATTACAGACTATCTTACATAATAGAAAAGATGATGTATCCCTATACACTATACTACCCGGATCACACTTTAAAAAGCCTAGTGCCAGTGTACGTACCCAGCCAAACAAAGAATAAAACAAATACTTATTAGCACTGCATACTTGTTAATGCATACACATGAAGTGGAGGTGGGGGATCTGATGGTCTTTGAGTCCTTTACATCCATAAATTACTATGTTACTAAAGGTATCATATGTATGTATAGTACTGTAACCCTTATTCCATTTTGAGGTCTTAAGCGTTAACTCAAGTTTCCCCAGCTGGTGGGAATGGCTCATTTCTAAGAGGATATAGGAAGAAACACAGGCAGTGAAGCACAAGAGTAGAAGACTAGTAGCTGGAGTCTAGTTCTGCCTGGAGTTTGGGTCAGGGAAAGTCTGTCTTAAGGAGGCTCTCCCAAGGACCATGAGGCCTGGAACAGCACACAAGTTAGAATCAGGAGACAGGAGTCATGGAGTGAACGGAGAGGACTGTATCTGACTTACTGGGCAACACTGTAGCTAGTCATTGCCTAGGCTTGCTGTGTGCAGGATCACAGCCTAGTGTTCCCATTCTGTGAAGAGTGGGAGGTTGCCTGGGGCTTTAGTTCTACTGCCCTCTGAAAGTGAAAGACTGCTGACCTGAAGCAGGGTAATTTGAGCTTTGATGTCCAGATCCTCTTTTGGGTTTCCCTTAAGAAAATCCCTTTCAATGAAGTGAGTTGGGTGGATGATTGGAAGCACTCTGAGTACCCCATAATTTGTTTACAATTTTGTTACCCAGGATAGCTCTGCTGAGATGCAACATCTCATTTTCAGTGATGTCCTGCTGCTATCTGTTTCTGCAGCTAGAAGAACTGAAGCACTGAGAGAATAAGTCACTTCCTCAAGGGCACACATTGAGTATCTGACTTCAGTAAGATTTGAACCTGTGATGTCCTGGTTCCCAAGCTGGTACTTGGACCACCAGACCATACTGCCTTTGTAACTGAGGGTCAGGTCCCTGGCATGAGTCTGTCCCAAGTGCAGGCCCTGATGACCTGTGCTAGGCCACATATTCACTGCATGCTGTTAGCAAAACCCAGTGATACTGACAATGCTGAAACACCCACAGTAGTTAAACATATGTACTGTATATTAATTTCTGTCTACCTAAATCAGATTCTGTTCAAGAACTGTGTGTCTCTGCCTGGGATGCTTGACTGTTATTTGTTCCGCTTGCCCTATCTGAGTTTCAGGTCTATGCCTGAAGGGAATGCTGGCAACTGAACACATGTGCAGTACTAATATGTAAGTCAATCCATTGCTCTCCATCGACTAGTGTTAAAGCATTCTAACTGCAAGAACCATGTCTGGCATACTACCACTAAATTTGCTATTTCATTTGGGACCTCGGTATTACAAAACGGCCTCTGAACAGGACCCCTACAGGGCAGCATCTCAGGAGTATTCTTCCAGACTTGAAGTCACTGTTCTGCAATTTTTTTAAATACTTTTATCACCGCAGACCCTTTCCACCAGTCAGCAGCATGACTCCACAGGAAACATCCCAGAACAGACTGAAAGTGTACAAATGCAAGTCTAGCTTCCTCTCCCTGTCTACTGGGGGAGGTTCATGTTAGAAATCTTGAAACTGCTGTGCTTGACCTGGACAAATTGTGAGCATGTGCACATCCCCATATGCAGAACTTCAAGGACCTCCACAATATTGACTGGTCCCCTATGAATACCATATCTGATGTGAGTCAGCAGAGTGCTGCTTCCATGAAAAGCTGAGCACAGTGCAAAACAAGCATTTCCCTCTAGTCAGGAGGCATGTAAGTGGTTTCAAAACTAGCTGGCTAGCCAAAGAGCTCATAACAAATCTGACCAAAAGTAACACATGCTGGAATCTCTACAAGCAATCTGCCTCCCCTGGGGACCTGTTAAAGTACAGCAGCTGTGGTAACTTCAACAATAATAATAAAAAAAAAGATCAGGACCTGCAAAGCTACCTTCCTAAAAGATCATAGACTAATACTTTAAAATGGAAAGCGACAACAGGCATAGGGAACCCCTCATGCTAAAAAGTGGAAATACAGCATGGCTCTGCATTAAATGCAACTAATATCAAAAGGGGGCACCTGTAAGCAATCAGCATCAGGGGGTCAAGGACTGTCCCAACTGGAGGAAATTACAAAGTCTAGAAATAGCGGTTACTGAATTAAAAAGAGAAATATATAGATTAAGGTAGCTCAGAGATTTGGAAATGTATGTTGACAACATGTTGAAGGAATGCAGTCCTAGCACCTCATTTGCTAAAGAAGGAATGGAAAGGAAGATCAACCCTAGTCATGAGGAATGTACAGGGCAAGTGACAAAGATACAGCAACCTCTGGAAAGAGAGCAAGAGAGAAAGAAGGGGAAGAGTCATAGGACACTGAATGGGCCAGAGTACAGCCCACAAAAATAAATAAATAAGGAAGGGCAGAATGGCAAATATCTGTACATCAGAGCCTGAAACATGTGAGTTCTGAGTCCCAAACAAATACACCCCTCTGGAAAATACAATACTAACCCAAATCAAGAAAAGAGAAATGATCCAAAAAAAAATTCATGCCACAAATGCTGAAAAACAAAGCATCCTAATAGCAGATTCCATAATTAAATACACTGGTAGGGTGCTTTGCAAAGATAACAAAGAACAAAACATGGTGGCCTGCTTACCAGGGGCAGGAATACAGGATATAATGAATAACTTGATTTTGATTTGATTTTGATTTATATACGGGTAAGCACACTGGGATACAATCCCTTTCACCGGTATGACCCGTGGTCAATCAAAATACATACAAAATTACAACAGACAAAGTTATACTTAGTACAAAACTTATAAATAGGAATAAATATTCCACGTCTAAATAAAAATCACAATTAAACATAAAATTAAAAGAAACCCTAATACAATTTATACTATCCTATACAAATTTATATCACAAGAACTGTAGTACAGTTGGAGGGTTTCTTAAAAAACACAGAGGAAGGGAACAAAATACTTGCTATACATATAGATGTTAATGATATTGGCAGGAAACCATTGAATGTCATTAAGGAAGACTTTAGTGAACTAGGGCATAGACTAAAAATAGTGCGATGCAATGTTGTATTTTCTGAACAACTACCTGCACCTATATATTTTAATAAGAAAAAGGAGAAGGAGATACTCAAAATTAATAAATGGCTGGATGACTGGACATACAGGGAAGATTTCCTATTGCTGAATAAATGGGAGTATTTTTGGGGAAATTATTATTTTTATGCCAAAGACAAGTTGCATTTGAACAGAAAGGGGTCATTTGCACTGGCACAGAGATTAAATAACATAATGAATAGCACTTTAAACTAGAATCTGGGGGTGTTGGGTTGTTTACTGCAGGAGTGGAAACATCAAGTCACTTACTGAGGAAATTATATGGAAAAAGAAAGGAATTGTTGGTTATGGTTCTAAACACAAGAAGCCTGAGAAATAGATCGGACGAGCTCAGGATTAGGGGTCATGACTTAAATCCTGATTTAAGTGCAGCAATGGAGAGATGCTGGGACAATGCAGGAGACTGGAATAGGAACACTGAGGGCTACCAACTCTTCAGCAGACAAAGAGTGAATAAGATGGGTGGTGGTGTTGCAATTTATTGTAAGAAAGTAATAGAACCAGTTGAGTGGAGCCCAAATGATGGCGAACATACTGAATCCATACGGATCACAGCAAGCAAGGTCATGGGTAGGCAGGTAGTAATAGGTAACTATTATATACTACCTGACATGAAAAATATGGAATTACTGATGATACAGTTGGAAATCTTTCACAAAGTGTGTAGTTCAAAAGATACTCTAATGGTGGGAGACTTCATAGAAAATACTGGATGAGCAACTATGCACAACCAGTGTTTTCTGCCACAGAGGGGTTCTGATTCCCTCTGACCTTGAGAGCGAAGCTCTAGAGGTCCATGGGAATCAGAACCCCGAGGTGACAGAACACACAAGTTGTGCACAAAGTTGCTCATCCTGTAATTTTTATAGTGCATAGTAGTACTATGTGAAATGTGTGCTTTGTGTTTTTTTTTCTCTCTTTTTCATAATGAAACTGACTTGAAAAGTATCTAGAGGTTCTAGAATACTGTCACCACAGAATTAAATAGCGGAAAGCAACAATGTGCCAGGATTCCAAGTGGTTCTGCTGCAGTAGTGACATCACTACTGCAGCAGAACAAGCATATTCCAGGCATGGAATTTCATGTATAACAGCATTCCGCTATATACTATAGCATGTTAGAAAATGGGCTTCTTACTTGCTGGACTCTAATTGGTCAGTACCCTTACCATAGGGGTACATTAACTTTCAATATACGACCAGCAAGTAAGAAATGCCAGTCCAAACCTGCCTCATGGCCAGCAAGTATCTTTCTGCCCAGCCTGCATCCTCATTGGTTTAAGCACCAGGCACACAATTCAAACTGCCACCATTTTTTTAAAGTTAGCGAGCGAGTTAATGCCACCCCCCCACCACCACCACCACGAAAGAATTAAGTCACTGAGCTCAACAGTCACATAACTGAAGCAACGGCAAAAACAGTATTTCAATAAATCAGTAGTGAAGCCCGAGCTCAACTTCACCACACTGTGTCACTAGCATAGCTTCCGATGCCAGTTAGTCACCTCTCCCAAGCTCCTCTACTGACTGACTGACGTTTACTTGCAGTAAATTGCCCATATTTTAGAAGAGACACTTATTAGATTTACGAAGGAAGAGGGAACAAAAACAAAGATACAATTTGCCAACCACGCTTGCTTTACAACGTGTCAGTTCTGTCCCTTGCCTCACACTCATTTCCCAAATGCTGCCTGACCGCTCTGCTGCTTAACGAGCGTTTCCCACTGCAAGATCCACTCAGTTTTCTTATGTGACCCATGGCAGTTACTTCCACTTACATTCTCAAAGTGGACAAAAAAAAAACAGAACGGGGGGAGACCTTCAGCTTCATGTACCAAAGAGGAATACATATTGTGTAGCAATATTGTGTAGCAGTATACACACACTACAACAATGATGAAATGCTGCACTGCCCTCTACTGGTAAGCATAGTTAAGAATGCCAGTAAAAGGACTACTTTACTAACCAGTAATAAGTTGATTTTAGTCTTTTTTTTTTACTAATTTTTTTTTTTAATTTTATTTAGTATTGTAAAATAACTTTACAGCTAGCCCATGTTCTAAGTGCAATAATACCCTCCAGGGTGGATGGTATGGGCAGTACCGGACCTTCCAGGGGCTATAAGGCCCTCCGCATTACGCCCCTGGGCGGTCCGGTATTGCTCAATACTGCCCACCCTGTCGGGTATTATTGCTTGCCTAGAGAATGGCTGGATGGATAATACACCAATCTAGGAAATACATGTTTGGAAATTATAAATGAATGCAGTCTTACCTAACATATAAACAAACTAACTAGGGGAGAGAATGTACTTGACCTAGTTCTCACCAATTTAATTGATAACTGAAGTTACAAAATATCAGACCCCTATCTAACAGTGACCATAACATGATGCTATGTAAATTTGACAGGTGTATTATGTACGAAAGTAAAATAATGGAAGTATATGATTATAATAAGCTCAACTAATTATCAAATAAGAAGTAACATACAGGAATGCGACTGGAAAAGTGCAATGGAAAGATGCAGACCAAGCGTGGACCATATTAAAGGAAAAAATACAAGATATACAGGAAAATGTTATTCCAAAGAAAAGAGTTTATAACAGAAAAGGGAAGGCACCACAGTGGCTAAATTCAAAAATCAGAAAATTATTATCCAGGAAAAAAGGATGCTATAAAATTATGAGGAACAACCCCACAGAGGATAATATAAAAGTATATAAGCTAATTGCAAGGGCATGTAAAACAGAAATAAGTCCAAGAAACTGGTGGAAGAGAGATTGGCTACCAGTAAATCCAGTCCAAAGATACTGTACAGTTACATAAATTCACTCAGAAATAGAACAAAAGCGGTGGGACCCCTATACTAGTAATGAGATGGTAGAGGTGTTGAATAGTTATTTTCAAATCAAATCAAATCAAATCAGCTTTATTTATATAGCGCCTTTCAGAACCAAGGTGCTGCACATAAAACATGAACATAAATAGGTTAAAACAGCATAATAGTACAACAACTATATTTAAATAAAAGCTAAATTAAATAAACATGTTTTTTGGTATATATATATATATATATATATGTATTTTGGTAGTGTTTATCAAAATACTCTTATACAAAGTAAGAAACACAGGGTAATGGTTACAAAAGAGAATATAGTTGAAATTTATACAAATGTTATTTTGAATAAACTTCTCACTTTAGATACAGCAAAATGGTAACAGCCAGGAAGAGCGCTACTACCTCAGCGTGGTTGGGAGGGGCGAGCAAGGAAGAGCAGCTGCCTAAATGGTGAACACCTGAAGAAGCAGAATGGCAGTAGAAGACCGACTGTAGCAACAGCCCTGTAAGGGCGACACCCTGTGTGGCTACAGTCCACCCAGTGATTGCAACAAGCCCATGCGGCATGGAAGTGAGTGCCGGGTGAGGGCCCCAGGGAAGGCAAAACCCTGCAGAAAGTGTCCTGGGAGGGTGTGCGCAGTTTGTGCCATGGAGCATAAGGGAACACGGACACACATGGCCCACCTACAACAACCACTGTCCCCCCCAGTCCAGCAGATCACCACCACCAGAGCAGACATTCCCCAAAAGCAGGACCATAGGCACTCACCTGCAGCTGGTCCATGGCCCTAGATCACTCCTTGGGGATATGTCATTGGGAGGCCACCGGGAAGCAGAGGCGATGGCTGATGGGACATGGGGAGGGGGCCACGTCAGAACACCAATACAAATAGGGGGTGGGCAAGAAGTGGCATCTGTAGGACAACACAGGGCGGGGTCACGAACTGCCCTATAAAGGGGCATGGTCCACAGTCACAGTACTGTCACCCTGCCAGCAGGATGTCAGTTTGATACATTCAGAGCCAGAAAGGCAAGCCTCTAGCCTTTTACAATGGCTATGTCAATCGTAAGGACAAGGCGGAACCGGAGAAGGTCTACTGGCTGTGTGCAGAAGCCCTCATGTACCACTGCCTCACCTGCCTACACACCATGGAGGACACCGCTTTGGGCACCATACATGACCACAACCATGCCCCCGATGCAGCGGACATAGGCATGCGACGAGTGCTAGGGACGCTGCAGGACACGGCATGGCAATCAATGGGCAGCACATCTCAGATCATCATTGAGAGTATGACCAGGATACCTGCAGCTATTGCAGGATGACTGTCAGGCATCAGACTGCTGCAGAGGACCATCCAGTGCGTGTGGCATGTGGCACAGGGGTGGCCCACAACACCCATGTCAGTCACAGACCTTATTGTTCCGGATGAGTTAACCGTGACAGGGTATGGTGTGCAATTCCTGCTTTTCTACAGTGGTCAGGAGCGGGACTGCCTGCTGATATATGCCACTGACCATGGTCTGCAGCAGCTGGCAGACTGCCCAGACTGGTTTATGGAGGGGAAATTCAGGGCATACCCTGCCCTTTTTGACCAGCTGTACATGGTCCACGCTGTCCAGTCTGGTGCAGTCCCACCAGCTGTGTTCACTCTCACTTGCTGTCAGAGGGCACAGACCTATGTTCAACTGCTGGACCAATTGAAGCTCCACCGGCCGACGCCGGCACCCACCACAGTCCTGCTCAAAATTCGAGTGTGCCAGCTGGCATGGTGTGACCACTGTATTCCTAGACACCCAGATCCGTGGCTGCTTTTTCACTATTCACAGGCCCTGTGGCACAAGATACAACAGTGTCCAGAGGTCCTGCAGCGTTACACCAGCAACCTGGACTTTACCCTGCATCTCCAGATGCTGCTGACACTGGCCTTTGTCCCACCTGCAGATGTGCCAGTGGTATTTGATGAGATGCAGGAGTGGGAGTATGTGGCACAGCATGAAGAGGTCCTCCAGCCAATCCTCAACTACTTCAAGGATACCTGGATCAGTTACCCACTGGTCATTCTGGTCGCCGACATGCCACCTTCCCCATCAACCAGTGGAACTGCCATGGGGTGATCATCCAGGGACTGGCCAGGACCAATAATGCCATGGAGGGGTGGCACAGGGCCTGCAATACCTGGATCGGGTCATGCCACCCCAGCATATGGTGTCTGCTCGACTGCCTTCGTGAGAGGAGCACATGGCTGTGGTGTGGTCCAAACAGCTTGTCTCCAGGGCTGAGATGTCACAGGTCTGGCGACGGTACCGTGACCTGAATGCTCGCATCACAGCTGTAGTGGCAGAGTACCAGACATGTAGTCATTACGACTACCTCCATAGACTGGTGCACAATTTTACATTACACGTGTAACTGGGCATGGGGTAGCTTGTGGCATGACCACATGGCACTGTCAGTGCCTGTTGTACACTGTCCTGATGCCTGTCAGTCATGGTCCTGGCACAGCCCACCTGTTGCCGCATGACCTGGGCACAACAGCCTGCTATCACGCCAAGCAGTGCTGCCCTGGTATAGGTGCCCGCTCAATCATCGCATCCCCCAGAGTTGTTCATTTGATGCACGTGCCTGTCCCCCACATGGCACCCCCTTGCTGCAACAGCATCTGCACAATCCATTGCACACATGTCCTCCCCCTGCCATGTGCTGCCTGACACAGCCCTGCCACAGCATGCCTTCCACTTGCATGGATATTGTCACACTGTTGGCATCCACCCCGTGTCCCGTGCACCCAGCCTTGCTCTCCTCATTGGCCCCCCCCGCACCATGCAGCCAGATGCTCACTGCACATTGCCGTGTGCCACTTGCCCCCATCCTGTCACCCAGCGCACAGTGCTCTTGTCCCGGTGCATTGGTGGACACGCTCTGTGCCCGTCGCCATGGTGGGTTCACCCATTCCTTGTTGCCCTGTGGCATGGTCACACATTGCGATGTATCCTTGCAGCCTCTGCCTCCTGCCTGTGCTGTCTCCACCACTCGCCATATTCCCCTGTCGCCATTCCTGCATTCTGCATCCTGAGTTCACCCTTTAGGGACTCGCTCACATGGAGTTGCCATTATCATATAAAACCCAGCAAAATCACCAGGACCAGATGGCGTGGGACCAAGGTTACTAAGAGAAATTGCTACAGAAATATCAGCACCATTAACATTCATATGTAATTAATCATTAAGGAACTGTGAGGTACCCAAAGGTTGGAAAACAGCCGTAGTGATCCCAAAATACAAGAAAGGCCCAAAATGGGACCCACAGAATTATAGATCCATCAGTCTAACTGGTATATTGGGAAAAATAATGGAAAGCTGTATTACTGACATGTTGAATCTACAGATAGAACAGCTACATTTGGTAGACAAGCACCAACATAGATTAATAAGTGGGAAGCCCTACTCAACTAATTTATTGTGTTACTATGAGTATATTAGTAGTACTTTAGATGATGGATTACCTTCAGATGTTATTTACTTGGATTTTAGAAAAACATTTGATGTAGTCCCCCATGTGCAACTTATACAAAAATTAAAGGCATTTAAAATTAGCCGTTATTTGATGAACTGGATTGAGGAATGGTTAACTAATAGGGAACAGATGGTTAAAATAGCAGATGTTTGTCAAAGGCAATCAACGTGTCTAGTGGGGTGTCACAGAGCTCAGTATTGGGCCCAGTTTTATTTAAACTGTACATATCTGATACTGGAACTGGGTTAAAGTCCTGGTACAGTTTATTTGCAGATGACACCAAACTAGGGGTGGGATCGATATAGCAGAGTACCATGAGGCCCTGCAGACTGACTTGATACAGTAGGTTGGCAACTTGGCACAGAGATTGGGCATGCCGTCTAACATACACAAATGTAAGGTAATGCATTTTGGTAAAAACAACTCAAGATACAAGTACTACATACATAACCATTTGCTGGAGGAAACAACCAGGGAAAAATATTTAAGAATAATTATAACCAATGATTTTAAAAGACAAGGCCAGTGCCTTGTATTCAAAAGGACAAATTATTTATTAAACACCATCGATAAGAGTTTCAAGAGTAAGGCAAGAGATTTGAGACTTTCCCTTTACAATACTTACATGAGACCACATTTAGATTATGGCTTCACATTTTGGGGTGCATTAAACATTACTGGCAGGCATAAACTGGAGCTTGTATAAAGAAAAGCATCAAGGTCGATAAAAGGACTAGAAGGTCAAACTTATGAAGAGCGATCAACTAGTCTTAGACTTAACACTCTCCACAACAGACATATCAGAGGGGACATTCTGTTAATGTACAGAATTAATAATGATATGGGACTTATGGAGGGAATGAACCTCAAATTTAAAGCTCAAAATAACTTAACAGGTCACAAGAAACAAATTCGGTCTACCAAATTCAAAACAGAGAATAAGAAATACTTTATGCAAAGAATAGTTAATATCTGGAACAACTTAACTAACAGAGGTGGTGGATAGCCAGAATTCTGAGACTCTTAAGATGAGGTTAGATAAGTATCTAGTGGGACCAGGTTTGTTGAACTATTATTATTAGAATGGGACAGTGCACCAAATAGACTGGTCTCCACTATACTTACCACGCTTGGTTAATGATGCCCTGGACTTCTTCCACACTCATTTTCTTGACACCTGGAATAAACATGCTTCTTTCAAACACACCAGGGTACATGGTAACCATCTCCCCTGGATCTCACTAGAACTACTGGCATGTATGCGAGCACGCGACCATGCATTTCAGAAGCAAAAGGCCTCACAATCTCAAGCCGACCGTGACCAGTACCAGGCCCTAAGAAACTCCTGCTCTAAAGCAACCCACCTTGCTTAATTGGAATACTTTCGATCTACCTTCGAAGCCAACTTAAGCATCCCTTCTAAATTTTAGAAAGTGGCTCATTCTCTTTTCTCCCCCCCATCAAAACTTCAAACCCCCTGTGACAAGCTGGCCTATGGTAGATGGAGAGGCAACACGCTGAGTTTAAAGTTCACAGAACAAAATGTACTTTTATTGCTTCAAAGATAAGTTGTTGCTCCAGAAAAACATAATCAGTCAGTTCAACTTCTCCAGCTTGGTCAGGTAACATAAAGGTTAACACAAAACAGTTCTTTCAGGCTGACTTGACAAAGGAATCTTTGCACCACCTATGTGGACCAGCAGTTTGTTCAATATATAGTCTCAAACAAAAAAAAATGATGTCTGGGCCAGCAGTTTTAAATACACAGTCTCAAATAAAACACAGACAGTTTTCCCTTTTTGCCTTATTTGTAAACTGCTATCAGCAGTACATTCCACTCACTGTTTTTGGCCCAGCTAGCTAGACTGTTCCAGGACTCTCTGCTCTAGAAATGGTCTGGTTCCCAGCAGCAGGTTTCAACTTTGTCCCAAAGGCTCTCTCCAATACTTAATAATTCTCCTTGGTTTTCTGCTCTGGTTCCTAGCTCACATTCCACCTACCATCTTGCAGGGTTCTCTCCATAGGATTCTCTTCTCCCTGCAGCAGTTTCCAGCTTCTAACTAACTCCTTGCTGGATTCTCTCTGCCTTTCAGCAATCCCTCTACGTAGCAACACCTGAGGAGGCACTCCCCCCGCCCTTGCCTGTTCATGTTGCATTCCCTGCATTTCCTCAGCCTCAAACAAGAGGTTAATCTCTTGTTTCCCAGTGTAGGGTTTACACTGTCACATACCTCCCCCCTTTGTGCAAAGGCACAGTTGGTCGGCCCTTGACCATTGCCCTCCCGGGACAGGAAGTCCGCGTTTCCATTCTGGGTCCCGGCCTGGTGGTACACCGTAAAGGAAAATGGCTGGAGGGCCAAGTACCACCTGGTGATGCGGAGGTTGTCATCCTTCATCACCTGTAGCCACCTCAGAGGGGCATGATCTGTGACCAAGATAAATGGCTGGCCATGTAGGTAGTAGCAGAGGGTGTCCACAGCCCACTTGACTGCAAGACACTCTTTCTCTATCACTGCATAGTTTTTCTCCCGGGGAAAGAGTTTTCGACTGAGGTAGAGGATAGGATGTTCCTCCCCCTCAAACTCCTGGGAAAGCATGGCTCCTAGCCCGACTTCAGAGACATCAATCTGCAGGATAAAGGTCCTGTTGAAGTCAGGACTGCGTAACACTGGCTCTCTGCACAGTGTCACTTTGAGTTGTATGAAGACCTGGTCACATTCTTCTGACCATTGGACCTTATTGGGGGCAGATTTCCAGGTGAGGTCTGTAAGGGGGCTGGCAAGGGCAGAAAAGTGCAGTATGAACCGGCGGTAATACCCTGCCAATCCTAAGAAGGCCCTCACCTGGGTTTTTGTGGTGGGTACTGGGCACTTGGCTATGGCTTAGAACTTACTGACCAAGGGTCTCACCTGTCCATTGCCTATACAGTACCCTAAGTACTTTGTTTCAGCTTTGACCAAAGCACACTTCGCTGGATTGGCCATCAGCTCTGCTTCTCATAAGGACTGTAGTATAGCTGCCACCTTGGATACATGGGACTCCCAATCAGTGCTGTGGATCACCATGTCATCTAGGTAAGCAACTGCATAGCAGAAATGGGGTCACAGCAAGCGATTCATGAGCCTTTGAAAGGTTGCAGGTGTCCCATGTAAGCCGAAAGGCATGGTACAGAACTGGTATAGCCCAAAGGGGGTAGCAAATGTTGTCTTTTCCCGAGCCTCTAGGGTCAAAGAGATTTGCCAGTACCCTTTCGTTAGGTCCAAAGTTGTGATGTACTTGGATTCCCCATGTCTATCCAACAGTTCATCTACCAGAGCATGGGGTAGGCATCGAACTTTGAGATGGCATTGACCCTGCGAAAATCAATACAGAAGTGGGTAGCCCCAACTTCTTTTGGTACTAACACTATGGAGCTACACCAATCACTGCTGGATTCCTCAATCACCCCTAACTCTAGCATGTCCTGTAACTCCTTCTTAACAGTATCTCGTATGGCTTCTGGCAAGCGATATGGTCACTGCCGCACCTGCTTCCCTGGCTCTGTTTCGATATGATGAGCTATCATCTGGGTTGTCTGCGGGATGAAGGAGAAAACATCCAAAAACTGGCTTACCAACTCTCCTAGTTGCTGTTTCTGTTTGTGGGACAGCTGTTCTCCCATTGGAACTTGTATCCCTAGATTCTCATGCGGCACTTGGGGTCCCAGATCCACTATGTCTGGTTCAGTGGAAATCAATAGGCTTTCCCTCTGGTTCCAGAATTTCAGCAAATTGACATGGTAGATCTGGGTCTCTTTTTGCCTATCTGGCTGGCAAACTTCATAGTCAACTGGGACCATCCTCCGGGTAACTTTGTAAGGCCCCTTCCATTTGGCTAGAAGCTTATTCTGGCTGCTTGGCCACAAAACTAGTACCTGATCCCCTGGTTTATATTCCCTCAGCTGGGCTCCCTGATTATAGAAGTACTCTTGTCTTTGTTGAGCCTTCACTAGATTTCCTCAGGCAAATTTCCCCACCCGATCTTTCCTTCAATTGCAGGACATATTGCACCACATTTTCAGTCTTGGTGTCGGGTTTCTCCCAAATATCCTTTACTACATTAAGAACACCTCGTGGGTGGCACTCATAGAGGAGTTCAAAAGGAACAAACTGTGTAGAAGCTTGAGGGACCTCCCGTATTGTGAACATCAGTAAGGGAAGTAACTTGTCCCAGTCCCTGACCTCAGTGGTTATGAACTTTCGAAGCATCGTTTGAAGGGTTTTGTTGAATCACTCCACGAGGCCATCCATCTGGGGATGGTAGATTGAGGTCCTTATGGAGCTGATTCCCGATAAATTACACACCTTCTGAGTCAGGCGGGACATGAAGTTAGTTCCCTGGTCAGTCAACATTTCCTTCAGTATATCCATATGACTAAAGACCTTTACTAGCTCCCCGGCTACAATTTTGGCTGAAATGCTTCATAATGGGATGGCCTCGGGGTACCGGGTAGCATAGCCTACAATCACCAGAATGTATTGGTACCCCCCTGCACTTTTTTTTCAAGGGGTCCCACTATATCAACCCCAATCCGGTCAAAAGGTGCCTCCATAACAGGTAAGGGCACTAAAGGGGCCCTTGGATTGTTCTTTGAAACTACTAACTGGCACTCAGGGCAAGATGCACAATAATCTTTAACATGTTGATAGATGCCTGGCCAAAAGAATTGGGGCAACAGTCAGGCTAATGTATTGTCTACCCCACAGTGCCCTGCCACAGGAATAGAGTGGGCGAGGGGGAGTAATCCCCCCTGAAAGACCCGTGGGACTAGCAACTGATGCTGGATATTCCCTGTCTGGGCCTCCTTACTCACTTGATACAGGATACCCCCTTGTAACTCAAAATGAGGATAGCATGCTGCTCGATTCTCATCTACCACTTTCCCTTCCCTGGCAGCCAACTGGGTATATACCTGGCTAAGTATACCATTGGCCTGTTGTTCTTTGGCAATGTCCGGGCAGTGCTTTAACACATCTTGCTCTGATAGGGGTGACCCCCCGGGACTTTGGTTAGGTGGGTCAGCGTTAGGGTCGGGCTGTGGGACTGGACCCACATTTGCCTTTGCTTCACCTCCCTCCCTCCTGTGCACCTGCCCCTTCAGGACTCCTTTCCTTTGCTGCCCTACGTTCTCACTTAGAGTTGCAGGTTCTTGTCTGGGCATTAAAATTCCCGGGGTCCGGGAAATGAAAAACTTCCCCTAACTGCAGGTGGCTGGCCCCCCTCCCTTCATGACCCTGAGACTGGGTAATTACCAAAGATAATTCTGCTTTCCATAAGTCATCAAACCATTTCCAATCTCTCCCCAGTAACACCGGATAGGGTAACCCCGGGGTAACCCCCACCTTTATAGTCTCTGTTTGGCCCCCCAGAGTAAGTGTAACCATAGCACCAGGGTAAGCCTTTACATCCTCATGCACACATTGGATAGGGAAGGGCTTCTGGTCCTGCCAGCATCGGGGGTTCACAAGGGCCACCCTGACTAGGGCCTGGTGGCTTCCTGAGTCCACCTGAGCCTCCATCTCTATCCCTTCTACCTCGACAGGGATCACAAAATCTCAGGATTCAGAGCCCCAACCCCCACTGTACAATGAATACACATCTGTAAACATGCAGTCTATGAAGGTACAGTCCATATGGGGGCAGTTCTTCACAAAGTGACCCTTCTGTCCACATGAGAAACATGCCCCTGTGTCTCGGCTATGGGGTGAGCCTCCGGGTTGAGGCAGCAGGTCCTCAGGAACTGTTTCCCTGGGCTGCTGGGTTGTCATCTTTCCTAGAGGCTGACCCTTATTTGGCCCATAACCCCCCTTTCTACATGCTCAAGGTCCCTTCACAGTTCCAGTCAATATTCCTATAGTCTGGCTTCCGGGATGATTCCCCATCTTCCCAGGTGGCCTTGAAAGCTGGATCATGGGGCAGGAGGAGAGTTCAGCATCAAGAACTTGTTCTGAGATCTGCATCACCTCTGCTAGCATGGTGATCTTCTGTTTGTGGACCCAGCTCTGAATTCCTAGGGGTAGGATGTTCAAAAATTGTTCCAAAATGATTAACTTGGCCACCTCGGGGCCACTGCATCCTTCGAGTTTTGGCCAACGCCAACACAGGTCCCGCAGTTGTTGTCCCACTGCTCTAGGTCATGCGTCTGCTGCAAATTTGAAGCTCCGAAACCTCTGTCGATAACTTTCTGCATTGATGCCTAGGTGGTCCAGGATTGCTGCTTTCACC
Organism: Neoceratodus forsteri; assembly: GCA_016271365.2. Taxonomy (NCBI): domain Eukaryota; kingdom Metazoa; phylum Chordata; order Ceratodontiformes; family Ceratodontidae; genus Neoceratodus; species Neoceratodus forsteri. The sequence continues at coordinate 600,115,575 of CM057456.1, read as the reverse complement.
TCTGTGTACTCCCTGGCTGTGGTACTGTCCTTAGCTCGATAGGCTGCTTGGGCTTCCCCTGTCAGACAGGGGGCAAGGCAGACAGCCCACTGGGGTCTGGTTCATCTAGCAGCTTCCACCACTCACTCAAACGTTACCAGGAAGGCCTCAGGATCATCCTCAGATGTCATTTTCATCAGCATGGCATTCATCCTAAGAACCCCTCGCCCCACAATAGCCAGACCAGCCTCACCAGTAGGATCTTGTTGCGGCTGTTGCACAAGGGACTGCAGGAGCTGCTGTTGTTGTTGTCCCAGCTGTATAAGAAACTGCTGTTGTGCCTCCTGTTGCGCTTGTGGTGCTTGTTGGGCCCATTGTTGTACCTCCTGCTGTTGCTGAGCCAGCTGGGTGAGAACCTGTTGTTGCTGACCCTGTTGTGACCATTGTTGCACCTCCTGTTGGGCTTGCTGTGCTTGTTGTGCCCACTGTTGTGCCTCCTGCTGCTGCTGTGCCAGCTGCCTGAAAGCCTGCTGTTGTTCAGCAAGCAACTTCAGCAATTTCTCCATATCCATTTTTCCAGAATGTAACTAGTCCTGTTCACTCAAGCAGGGGTTCAAATCCCACTTCTAACACCATGTGTGACAAGCTGGCCTATGGTAGATGGGGAGGCAACACGCTGGGTTTAAAGTTCACAGAACAAAATGTACTTTTATTGCTTCAAAGATAAGTTGTTGCTCCAGAAAAACATAAATCAGTCAGTTCAACTTCTCCAGCCTGGTCAGGTAACATAAAGGTTAACACAAAATAGTTCTTTCAGGATGACTTGACAAAGGAATCTTTGCACCACCTATGTGGACCAGCAGTTTGTTCAATATATAGTCTCAAACAAAACAAACGGTTTGTGGGCCAGCAGTTTTAAATGCACAGTCTCAAATAAAACACAGACAGTTTTCCCCTTTTGCCTTATTTGTAGGCAGTTATCAGCAGTACATTCCACTCACTGTTTTTGGCCCAGCTGGCTAGACTGTTCCTTTACCTCAGGACTCTCTGTTCTAGAAATTGTCTGGTTCCCAGCAGCAGGTTTCAACTTTGTCCCAAAGGCTCTCTCCAATATTTAATCATTCTCCTTGGTTTTCTGCTCTGGTTCCTGTCTCACATTCTACCCACCATCTTGCAGGGTTCTCTCCATAGGATTCTCTGCTCCCTGCAGCAGTTTCCAGCTTCTAACTAACTTTTTGCTGGATTATCTCTGCCTTTCAGCAATCCCTCTAATTAGCAACACCTGAGGAGGCACCCCCCCCTTGCCTGTTCATGTTGCTTTCTCTGCATTTCCTCAGCCTCAAACAAGAGGTTAGCCTCTTGTTTCCCAGCGTAGTGTTTACACTGTCACACCCCCCAATCAATTTAAATGATGAACTAACTTCTGATCACACCATTGTGGCAGCTGCCTTCAACTCATACTTCACCTCATGTGCCTCCACCCTCCTTACTTCTCTCCCTCCTACCCCTGCCCTTAATAATACCTCCACAAACCCTATACACTCTCCTCATTTCTCCTTTGCCACAGTCACCTACACAGACACTCTAAATGCTTTACTAGCACTCAACCCATCTAAAGGTTTCTCCCCAGATGGCCTTGACCCAAAGCTCCTGTTCCTATCTGCCAATCCTATCACTTCCCCTCTTTCAGCATTACTAAACCTCTCTTTCTCATTTGACATGGTCCTACTCTCCTTGAAACATATAGTAATTCTCCCCTTACCTAGGGAGGTGATCCTCCTCTCTCTGGGAAACTCACGTTTATATCGCCTCCCAAGGGCTGTTACAGGAACACAGAGTTCTTTCCAAACTCTCCTCCTTCCTCTCTGACTCTGCCTTTTTCTCCCCCTACTAATCTGGTTTCAGAAAAACACTCTACTACCACCTCCTTGTTTAGGATCACTGACCCCATACTTACAGGTATGGATGATGGGCAAATAAGCTCAGCCATCTTTGTTGACCTCGCTAAGGCCTTCAAGAACCCCTCATGCTAAACAGTCTGGCCAAGGCAGGGTTGTCTGACTTAGCCTGTAGATGGTTCAGTTTCTATTTAACATGTAGGATACAATCAGTCAAAATTGGAGTTTCTATTTAACATGTAGGACACAATCAGTCAAAACAGGAGATTCCACCTCCCCTCCCCTTCCAATCAAAATAGGAGTCAATGTCAATGTCAATTTTATTTAAAAAGACGCCCAATCCCAAAGGCTCTGGGCGCTGCACAAAACTGTACAGTATGTCATACCGTATACATTTCCTTAAAATAACATACATATAAATTCAATTTCCAAAAGCCTGCATAAATAAAAAGGTCTTCAGATGGTTCTTAAAAGCCTCTATAGTAGGGGCCTCTCTCACTTCCATCGGCAGCGAGTTCCAGAGAGCTGGAGCAGCAACTCCAAATGATCGATCCCCAGCTGATTTCAATCTCGCTCTCGGGACTTTGAGGAGGCCACTATTAGAGGAGCAGAGATCACGGATAGAGGTGGATGGTACCAGGAGATCAGAAAGGTAACCAGTGCCTCAAGGTTCAGTCCTTGACCCCCTGCTATTCTCCATTTTCCTGAACAACCTCCCCACAGTTTGTAACTCCACCTCCATTCACATGCATGCTGATGATACAGTACTTTCCTTGACTGGCACCTCTCCCTCTGATGTTGCATCCAGTCTTCAGCAGGACTTCATGAAAGTTCAGCTCTGGCTAAGCTCCCATCAGCTTTTCCTCAATGCCAAGAAAACAGTCTCCATTACCTTCAGCAGCAGGCAGAGAGACTCTAGGCTATCAAAATTGCCCCCTTTCCACACCCTTGATGGTACTATGCTAGAGGATACCCCCTCCTTTAGGTATCTTGAGGTCTGGCTAGACCAACACCTCAGCTTTTCAGGACACATACTGTAGACTCTGTTCTAAAAAAGCTGGGCCCCAAATTAGGCACCCTATACAGAAATTGAAGCAGCCTACCCGTCCCAGCTAAGTGTGAGCTTGTCCAGAAAATGATTCTACCCATCTTTGACTACTGTTACGTAGTATATAGTGCCGCACCACTATCTTCTCTAACCAGATTGGCCACCATCTTTAATGCTTTCTGCTGCTTCGCCCTTGATGCCCCTCCACTTACTCACCACTATTCCCTATATCGATCACTTGGTTTTCCCTTGCTGACTGACAGGCGTCTAGCCCACTGTATGAAATTTACCTCTAAATTCTGGTTTGCTACCCTTCCCCCCTACCTAGCTGTTACTATGGCCCCTCGGCCACAAGGACCTTTCTCCCTCTGTTGTAATGACTCATGCACATTGGCTATCCCACGCTGCTCCACATCGATAGGCCAATCAGCCTTCTCTCATAGATTCCTGAAGCTATGGAACTCTCTGTCTCATCAAATCAGGCACTCCTCCTCCTCCTCCCCTTTGTCCATCTCAACCTCCCTCAAAAGCTTCTTCTGTCCTGCCTGCAGCTGCTCCTAGCCCCCAATATACACTCTCCTGCCCCAGTGCCATTCATCTCTTAGCCCATATCGAATATAAACTCCTAGCTGCTCTATAGTATGTTGCATTTAGTTCATAAGTATAGAAGTTGTGCTGACAGTGATGTGCATCCCGTCAGTGCTTCTAGTCTTTGCTCCTTGTTTAGCTCATTCAATGTTATACTCTAACTGTACTCTATGTACTTGCTACTTTGCAATTCACTTTACCTATATATTCTAAATTGTCATTGTATTTTACTGAGGCCATGTGCTAGTCTCAAATGTATTGTGTGTTCTACTGATGTATGTGTATTTAAGACGATTGTACTCCCATTCTCCTCCCCCCTCAGGACACTCTGTGAGATGAGCAATTTAATATTGTTCAGTGTGCCTTTCCTGGTGAAACTTTTCAATTAATAAAATAAATAAACAGTGTGTATAGGCTTATGCCTTCTGCCGCCTCAAAAATTCAAAGTGAATCAGTAAATGACTAGTCTAGGTAGCCCAAGGAAATTCTGGCACACCATTAACTCCATGACCAAACCTGACCAGCACCACCCCATAGGCAAAATCATCACAAACAACAAAGCACTAAGTGACCCAGAGCATGTAGCAGATGCCTTCAATACCACAGCCACTAACCTGATATGGTGCAAGTAGCTCCTCTTCAACTGCTCCCCCCTACCAGCAACATGGCGCTAAATGCAGATAATTCACTGGCATCACCAACCTTCTTCTTGTGAATCGTCATCATAAAAGAAGTTACAACTTACTGGTCAGCTTGTCCCCAAATGAAGGACAGGTAGAGACAGGCTTAAACTCTAGTTCTAGAAGGTGGCTGCCAGTGTCATTGCCCAGTGTCCCACCAAACTTTTCAACCTCTCCTAACCACTTAAGTTATGCCCAATATTTGGAAAATGGCCAAGGCTGTGCATGTTATAAAAGGCAGTGCCCCCTCTTCTATAGATAACATCCACCCAATCTTGGTACTTCACCCCTATGCAAACTGCTTGAAAATATTGTCCACAAACAATTAATCACCCACCTACTCAAATATAATCTACTTGCTCATAATCAGCATGGCTTTAGGTTAGGACATAGCACCAGTACTGTACTGGCCCAATAAGCTAATGATGCTTGCAGAGCAGTGGACAATGATCTGTTAACGGCTATCCCCCAAAGCTCTTGCGATAAAGTGGAAGCTGAGGGAGCAACTGATAGGTTAATAGGGCAGAATCAGAGGATACAGGCCTGAACAGAGTATATTCCTATGAAAAGAGTATATCCCTGAATGATAAACATGGCCAGTGAAGAAAAATCTTTATGGAAAAAATAGTTTATTGTATTTGAACAGGTACTTCTCTTAAGGTGTCACTGGTCATAGCACTTAAGAGGGGGTCGTTGTGTGCCCTCCCTTTTCTCCTGCTGGTCACTTATATGCTTGATGAGGGTATTTTGGTGGGGAGAGATGTGACCCATGTTACATTTGGAAGTCTAAAGAGTTAACTCCAAAGCTTATACAACTTGGGGTGAGTGGTCTGTTTCTAAGGCTGTATATTGTTCCTTCCAACCTTAAATTACCATGTTACATACATACATACATGCATACACACACACAGTGTTGGCAGAGAAGGACCTCAAGGCCCATCCAGTCTTCCCAATCTAGCCCTACCTAACCAAATATCCCCAGCCTTACACTTTTGCCAGAACCCCCTCCCAATTTACTAGAATCCCCTTGTGCCTGTCCCATGCATTCTTAAAGCGTGTGATTGAGTCAGCCCCCACCACCCCCTCCTGCAGACTATTCCAAGCATCCACCACCCTCTCTGTGAAGAAGTACTTTCTTATGTTACTCTTGAAATTGCCCCCCTCCAGCTTCCAGCCATGACCCCTCATCCTTTGGCAACTCTTCCTTTGAAAAACACACCCTTCCTGCACCCTATTGATGCCATTGAGATACTTAAAGGTCTCCATCATGTCACCCTTCTCCTTCCTTTCCTCTAAAGAATACATATTTAGTTCCCTCAGCCATACCTCATAGGTCATCCCCTAGAGACCCCTCATCATTCTTGTAGCCCTCCTCTGCACCATCTCAAGTCTGTCTATATCTCTCCTCAGATGAGGCCTCCAAAACTGAATGCCATACTCAAGATAAGGCCTTACCAGAGTCTTGTAAAGGGGCAGTAGGACCTCCCTCCTCCAGCTGTTAATGCCCCTCCCTATGCAGCCAAGCATACAGCTAGTCTTCCCCACTGCTGCTTCGCATTGCCTAGCTACCATAAGATCATCTGCAATAATAACTCCCAGGTCCCTCTCTTGCTTCATGACTGCCAGTTCCATACCTCCCAGGTCATATGTCACTCTCTGGTTTCTGTTTCCTATATGCATAATTCTGCACTTTTTTATGTTAAACCCAAGTTGCCGGACTTTCTACCATTCCTCTAACCTTTTAAGGTCTCTCTTCATCCTTTCAACCCCTCCCCCCTGCTCATGCACAATATTGCAGATCTTGGAATCATCCACGAATAAGCGTGCCTTCCACTCCAGCCCTTCCATAATGTCACCGATGATTACATTAAAGAGGACTGGTCCCAACACCGAACCCTGTGGCACCCCACTCATCACCAACCTCTCACCAAAATGTACCCCATTTACCATCATCCTTTGGCTCCTGTCAGTAAGTCAGCTTTGGACCCATGCTACTGTCTCATTACCCACCCCTAGGCTATTGAGCTTGTTTAACAATCTTCTAGAGGCATGGTGTCAAAGGCCTTCCAGAAGTCCAGGTAAGCCACGTCCACCACCCCTCCTTGGTTAACCACTCTGGTTACCCAATCAAAAATCACAATCATGTTGGTCTGGCAGGACCTCCCTCTTGTGAAACCTTGCTGCTCTGGGTGCAATAGGCTGTCTGTTCCAGGTATCAAACTATTCTATCCTTTAGCAATGACTCCATCATCTTCTCCACCATCGACGTTAAGCTAACTGGCCTGTAGTTTCCAACATCTTCCCTGTCACCACCCTTGTAGAGTGAAACCACATCCACTCTTTTCCAATCACTTGGTACCTCGCCGGTATCCAGTGATAGATTGAACAACTCCATTAGAGGTGCAGCAAACTCTTCCCTGAGCTCTTTTAATACCCTGGGGTGTACCCCATCTGGTCCCATTGCTTTGTCCACTTTAAAGTTATTTAGCTCCTTTAGGACCTGATCTACTGAGAATGGGCTGATGTCCACTTCCTCACCTCCCTTGCTCTTGTCCTTCAGTTCTGGCCTCTTTCCCCTCCCTTCCTCAGTGAAAATCGAGAAATATTTGTTGAGCACATCTGCCTTCTTTTTTTTTAGTGCAGACCACCTGAGATTTCAGCTTCTGCCAACCCTCAGCTGCCTCAATGCACACCATGGACTTACCTTTCTCCTGTTCCCCCCGATACCCCCCAGATTGCCCCCCAGGGCATGGCCACTGCACCAGCAGGACTTCCCATGATGACGAAATGAGGGTGCCAGCAGGACAGCATACTGGCAATGCCTCCTTGGCTTGCCCCCCAAGGCAGGGCATGGAGCCCTACTAGCTATAGTGGAGAACAGGCTAGGTTGAGATCCTGGAAGTGCCACAGTGTTCGAGAGGAGTCAGGCGAGTGGGCATCATTGGTGGCGGCCACGATTTTTGTTAGTTTTACCTACGGGAGTGGGGATGTGCAATGATGTTCTGCATCTGTCCCAGCCCCCACAAGTAAGACGCCAAACCAGGGGTACTCCCAGCCTCCACCAGGGGTCCACATCATGCTGGGCACTCTAGCCCCCTCCCTCCCAGAGAAGGAGACCAGTCCCCAGGATGCTCGATCCTTCTCCCACCAGATGGCCCTCTGACATTCGCAGGTCCATTCCCAAACTTGGGTCATGGCGTCGCAGTTGGGCACCATTCCCCTGCACCAGCAGGCTGGCCCAGCTCATCTGCCTTCTGATGGTCATCCTCTTCCCCCCTTTAACCTGATTATACCTCCCTTTGTTTTTCTCTGTTCACCTATGTACCTAAAGAATGATTTATCTCTCTATTAGTCATCACTAAATTTTCTTCTGCTAGCCCTTTGCCTTCCTTATCACCCTCTCCACCTCCCCCTGCTGTTCCTGATAATGTGGCCTTTCCTCCTCCCTCTGAGATCTCTTACAGTGCAAGAAGGCTAGCTTCTTAGCTCTTACCTGGACTTCTACCTCCCTGGTGAACCAGATTAGTCTCATCCTCCTCCTATTTTTGCTAATCAGCCTAACACATAACTTGGTAGCCCTGTCTATTGCCTGCCTTATCGCTACCCACTGCTGCTTTACCCCCCTTTGAACTCCCATCCCTGCTAGGGCCTCTCTCAGATACATACTCATCTTCACAAAGTCCACCCTCCTGAAATTTAGGACTCATGTTTTAGTGCGGTTTGGCAATGGCCCAGTTTTGATGTTGAATTTAACCATTCTGTGCTCACTAGATCCCAGGTGGTTCTACACCTCCACTTCCTCAACACTATCCCTGTTCATTAGTGCAAGATCCAATACCGTACCCTTTCTAGTAGGTTTCTCCACAAGCTGCCTGAGGTACGCTCTCTGCAGTGAGTCCAGGAAGTCCCTACTCCTTGAGATTGTCACCGTAGGGTGGCTCCAAACAACATCTGGAAGATTGAAGTCCACACCAGTAACAACTCACCCTTGTCAGCCATCCTTTGAATATCTAGCAGCAGCTGCCTATCCAATTCCTCCCCTTGTGCTGGAGGCCTGTAAATTACCCCAGGCATAAAACTGATCCCTTTCACTTTTCCAGCTTCACCCACTGTGCCTCCACCCCCCCCGACTTTCTGGCATTTTGGAAGCCTTTATGCAATCCCTCACATAAACAGCTATCCTCCCTCTTTTTACCTACCCCATCCCTACAAAATAGATTGAACCCCGGGTTGGCCAAGTCCCAGTCCTGGTTCTCACTGCACCAGGTTTCTGTGACAGATACTAAATTCAGTCCCCTCTCTGCAATGGCAGCCTCCAAGTTTGTGAGTTTGTTGGCCAAACTAAAGGCATTTGCACACAGTGCAATCCATATCCCACCCTTTGTATTGTTCCCCTTATTTGGCCCCTTCCCCATTTGCAGGGGAGTGCCAGCTAAGATTCCCCCTGTCACTTCTATTGCCTTGTTCCTCCTAGACACCCATTCCACCTTTAGCAGTTTAACCCTAGTTCCTCATCTCTATACTCTCATTTTTTCACTGAGGACTTTTGACCATTCATCATTTAGATGTAGCCTATCCTTAGCATATAGCCCCTCATCAAGCCACCTGTTTCCTCAACCTTCTAGGCACATAAATCCCTCCACCCTGCATTAGTCTCTTAGCCATGTATTAAACTCCTCAATCCTCCTCTTCTTCCCTGTGCTAGCACAGGGGTCAGGTAGGACTTCGGAGAATGCTAGGGAGCTCACTACCATCTTACAAACCCCTGCTAATTCTCTGAACCTCTGCTGGACCACCCCCACCTCATTCCCTGCCAGATCATTCATCCCCAGGTGTATGATAATGTGTGGTCCACCCCAGAAATTTTTGGCTGTCTGAAGATCCTGGACCCCGCCTTACTCACCTCCATCTCAGGTACACAGATGACCACTCTTCACTGTTGCAGATCCCACTTTCTTACTCAGTGTATCCCTTTAATGACAGAGTCTCTGAAGACTATCACCCTTCCTTTCCCCTCTCCCATTTGTTGGCAGCCTGTCTTCTTCTGGTGAGTTACCCTTACCTTTCTTGCCCTTCCTACTGTTCTCTCCTATGTACCCTCCCCCACAGTAGTCTTCCCTCTGTGCCTCCTGTACCCCTCATTCTTCTTGCAGCCCTACTTCCACTCTCACTTCCCCTGTTTCCCCTTCAGCACCTCCTGCCCCTTGTGCCACTCCCCACTTCCATCCATTGTATCCATCCCCCCTCTCTGCTTCCTCTCGCTAGTTTATTATGTAATGTTTCCTCCACAAGGTTACTCATGATCCCCTCCTCCTCTTTTCCCCCTTAGTCCACTAAACCTGCAAGTGCCTCAAATCTATTTTCTGTATTGCACTTGACCCCCATAGAGTCTCTCTTTCCCCTCTCCCTTGTCTCCCCATAGCTACTGTATGCAGACTTTCTTTTCTGATTTTTCCTCCTCCTCCTCACTACCTGCTGGTTTTTCCTATCTGAACCATTTTGCCTGTGGATGTCCATCGCCCCCAAACTACATGTCCTTTCCTCTGCCTCCCCCCATTAGTGCTACCTAGTTTGCCAGAGGCAGGTCCAAAACTCCCCCCCCATCTCCATTTGCTCTCCCCCAACCAAAACCTACTCCCTCCAATCCCCATCACTCTTTGTGTCCTCTTACATTCCCCTAACCAATCCTCTCCCCTTGCTGTCTCCATCTCAACCAGTTTACCTCTGCTCTCAGCTGTTCCAGGTACCTGCACACCAGACATCCCCCTGCTCTCCACATCATGCCCAAGAACACTGCCACCCCAAATCCATTACAGTTGATAATTCTCCCCCTTTCTCTATACCATCCCAACACATCCACATGTCTTTCCTCCCAACTCCTCTGTTACCTTTGTGGGGCTGGATGCCACATACCTTTTCCCCTAGTAGACAACTCTTTCACAGCCTATTTCTAGCAGTTTCTATTTTACACAATCTATATATACAGTATATATGTGTGTGTGTGTGTGTGTGTGTATATATATATATATATATATATATATATATATATATATACTTAATTACCAGTCCTAGAACATAGTGACTCGGTCCTTCAAAGCAGACACCCTTAACTTATGAATAGTAGCATATTACTGCAGTCTAAAAAAGCATTTGCAGTACTATAACATAGTGACTTGATATTTAAAATAGATATACCATTGCAGTACCTAATCATAGTGACTTGATACTGGAACTAGATTACCAGTGCAGTACTAGAACATAGTGACTTGATATTTAAAATAATATACCATTGCAGTACCTAATCATAGTGACTTGATACCTGAACTAGATTACCAGTGCAGTACTAGAACATAGTGACTTGATACCTAGATTAAAACACCATTGTAGTACCAGTACAAAGTGCCTTGATCAAATATGGACACTACCAGAATTTCAAAGCAAATGATCCACCCTTTCAGTCCCTACAGGTTCCACCTACTTCTGATGTTCTTTAGGCTAGTAGCATGTTAGTTCAGATTCTGCTGTTACTACAGGTTTGTATGTTGCTATACCCTATTCCATTTGGGGTTTAAAGTGCCAAGTGGTAACTCAAAACTTCTCCAGCTAGGAAAAGTGGTCTGTTTCTAAGGAGAATATATGGAGTAATACAGGAAATCAAGTGGAACAATAGGCATTGGAATCTAGTTAGTGTAGCCTGGAATTTTGAACAAAAAAGGGACCCGAATCATGGAAGCCATCTCAAGGGCCATGAGGCCCAGAACAGCACAGGAGTTAGAGCTGGGAATCAGGAGTCATGGACTGAAGGATGAGGAGTGTATCTGCCCTATGTGGCAGGCACTGCAGCTACTGTAGGCCCTGCCTAGGCTAGCTGCTTGCCAGATCCAAGCTTGTGTCCCCATTCTGGGAAGAGTCAGAGGTTGACAGGGCATTCAGTGCAATCCCCACTGAAGGTAAGACACTAATGTAGCATCATTAAGCAGAGTCAATTTGAGCAAAGATTGCAAGTTATTTGGGGTTCCCATTAAGGAAGTTCTTTTTGATGTACTGAGGTGGATCCTTGGGAGCATACTGAGCACCAATTAATTGATGGTCTGGTCCTGACATGGGTCTGTCCCAGGTGAAGGCACTATCAATCTGTGCCAGGGCATATACTCACTGCATACTATTGGGGAAACCCAACTATACCAGCAGCAATGTTGAATTCCTCAGGGTACCACCCAGAAGCTGCTTTGGATGCTGTTGTGTAACTTATGGTAGTAAAGTGTGTGTACTATATATTAATTTATGTTTTTCTAAACATGACTGTGCTCATGAACTATGTGTCCCTGCCTGGGATGCTTGACTTTCTTTGGAAGCCCCAATCTGAGTAGCAGGACAGTGCCTGAAGAAGATGCCGGCAGCTGAATAAATGTACTGCATTTCTCTTTTTCAAAGACCTCTGTGTTGGCAAATGTTTCAAGTCACATTATTGCCAGGTGATCCTGAAGAAGGAGGAGGGGCTAAGTTGTGACTTTTAATGAATTAATCTTTACCCTCTGAACTATAGAGAATCATCTGGTGATGCAGGTCCCCCTGTGTAAGACAAACTATTTTTCTCCATCTACACCCATTTGTGTTAAACCATTCCAGCTGCAAGAACCCTATCCGGCACCACATCACTAGGGGCACTATCATCACTGGTACTCCAGTGCCACATTAGTATCTAAATCTTCCTCTTTCTGCTACACTTTGTTCACCTTCCAATATATAGTTTTAATTTTAGATACAAAGTATGTCAATATTGCTTGACTATTTTTGTTAGAAACTCTATATTCTTGCCTCCTTTGTATGTTTGTCTCCCTTTCTCACTGATGTGGAACCTTTGTAAAAGAGCTGATATGTGCTCAGATGTATTGTAATCCAAGACTGAATAAATAAAAATAAAAATAAATAGAGGTAACCCTCAAGGTACTTGGAATAGTGACATAAATGAGTAATTGAATCTTCTCCTTGAAAATACGGGGGTATGGCTCAAAGCTGGGTTTGGATTGTTAGTTGTTTTTACTTAGATGTGACAATGTAATTTCATGTTAGCAAAATCATCATTTTACAAACAAGCATTCTTTGTGCATCTACAGTATCAACTGGAAACTTTGTGTCAATTCTTGACTGCAGTGTGAGTTATCGGTATAATCCAGTGACAGCTGTGAATTATCAAGACATACCCACATGCACTTGAAATGATCCTGCCAATTTTAAGGCCATTTGTGGAACATGTTTCCTGGAAATGACCAAATACCAGAGCAGATGGTGACAAGAAAACCGGCCATGTGAAAGTGCTGCAACATCCTTTAAAATCTCAGTACTGGTACAAAATGAAACTGCTAACAGATTGTGGTTCCATTTCCCATTACTTCAGAACTGAGTCATTGAAAAATCTGAATGCCCCCATGTCCCTTCTGCACTGTTCCCTGAGCATTGGCCTCAAGGTCAACGTGCATATCTCTTTGAAGAGTTGCTTCACTTGCTTGGTCTCCCCTGTCTGGTGAAGGGTTACTGCCCTGCACTTCCTCTGGTAAAACAGACCAGCTTGAACTGAAATAATTAATGAGGGAAGATGAACCCTCTTTTTCCTCTAGGACATCAAGCAGTGATCAGGCTGTATGCAGGTACAACACCACAGGGCCTGCACTCAGTACTGACTCAACTGATAATGGATAGCTGGGATAGTGCCAGGGCACAGAAGTTCACAGTCAGCGCAGCACTGATTGAATGACAGGTGCACACACTGTGCATAAAGTGTCCTGTAATGATAGCAGCAGCATGCAAAATGAGGACAGTACATTTTTACTAGTGTTCAGGCTATATGTGACCCCAATCTGGAGACACCATCATCTGCAGTGAATTTTAAGATGTGCTTAACAGGATACAGGGCACTACAAATTCCTTTGGGATGCATTCTGATCACCCTTTCTGAAGGGTGCTAGTAAACTTTCAAACCCAAAAGCTGTCATAACAGTAAGATGCTTACTGTGCATAGTAATGATATATAGTTCCTTTAAGGTAGCCCTAGAAGCATAGTACTATAGCTGTTATGTAGGATAGCTATGAAGGTATTGAATTCTACCAGACAGTACTGTATCTGACAAAGTGTGCTGCCAGGATCCTCACAAATTCCACACAGTCTTAGGGAAAATTGGTAGAAACCTTTTGGATACCGTCATTCTACCCCTGGCTGATTGCTTCCTGTGACATTCAAAGAGAAATGACTTAACTATGGAAGCCCAGATAATGCACATTTATTAGTCTACAGAATCATTTTGCTGTTCTGTTGACAATTTATTGTATTTATCCTGATTTAAAGTATAATTTAGTAAACATTTGGGTAAATTATGCATATAGTACCTACCCTACTGTGGATCATTTAAAATCCTGGTTTGTAGACAGCTTTGGTCTCCTAAATTTCACACAAAGGGCAATGCATTTAGTTTTTGAAGATAAAGAAAACAGAACAGCACAAAACACATTGAGCTAATTTTTTGTATTGTAAAAATAATACACATTGTGAATCTACATCTCTAACAGGGTCTCAGATGTATCCAAATAGATAATGTGCTGGACCTCCCAGTGCTGTATGCCCTGGTTCCTTGTTGCAATGCTATTATAATGGTCAGGCAAATATAAAGGCTAAACTGTTTGATAAAATGTTGTCAGCAGAAATAAATGATCACAGAGACAAAGAACAGGCAGTACATTCTGGGGATCATAAAGAGATGTTCTGGTTTTCAGCTCATAATTTTCAGTTGACAGTAGCAGAACTCAGTTATACAAAATTCCCTCAAACTGTAAATTTCAGGTCTTTCCATTTTTTTTATTACTGAAGACATTTTCATTAAAATAGGTCCTTTTGTCCCTTACACAGTATCTGTTCACATTGCTTATTCCTTCAGTGAAGCCATTATCGTCTGCTTATGACATCACAACCTGTTGACATGGAAAGGATTCTGATGCCACAAGCAAAGGGTTATGACTTCAGGGCAAGGAAATTCCCAGGAACAGAGGAAGTCCGTGGGGCACAGATCATGTTATGCAGATAGCTTCAGTACTAAAGAATGCAGTATCCTCAAATTCAGATTTTTGGTGACTGTTATGAGGTTTGAGGCCATTTTATGACAACTGTCATTGTTTTGCAGGAAACAAGAAAAAAGTGTGAGGCTTTAGTAGAGACAAATCATCCTTCTTACCTATAAAAAATATGATACCAAGAAGGGAGACAATGGGTATAATTAATTAGAGAGGAAAGTGGCTTTGGAAAGAATTAGGATTAGGAAAGACTGTAAAACAAGGGCAAACTAATTAACCAAAAAAAGAAACATAGCTTAATTTTAACATTAATTTACATTGAATTTGAAAATAGCTTGTATGCCCTGCAAATCAAGAATTTAGATTGAATGGGTATTAACACAGTAGGGAATAAAGGAATTGCAACCTCTATGAAAATTCACTTGGAGTATCCAATAGCTGAGAACAAATCTTCAGTTGTAATGGTATCAACACTGTCAAGTATCACAATGACAGGAAACTGTATCTTAATCCTCTCATGGAATATAGCAGAAAAAACAATATAATAAAATTAACAACAGTTTAACAACTTTTGTCAACCAATGCCAGGCATTTTTATTATTTGGTAACCCAGGGCACAAGGCCATTTATGGGGCAACCTGGGAGCATAGTAGGTTAAGTAACATGGTCAGTGTCACACAGTATTCAAGTGAAGGTTGTCGGAATCAAACCCAGGTCTTCTGGATCTACTAAGTTCATTCACAGCTCATTGCTCTAACCTCTGGGCTATACTGCCAGCCCCTTATGTTTTTTTTATGAAATCAAACATTGATATCAATCAGCCTTATAAAGAAGGGCTCCAAAGTATTTTGCTGCACTTTATGAAAGATACATTTCTAGCAATTTGTAACGGTTATATCCATCCAAAAAAATCATCTTTGAATAATGAACAAATATGGGCAGTTCTTAATACATTGAAGATTTACAATAAAATGACACAGTGACAATTATGCTGGCAAACGATTCCAGTGCAAGTATTAAGATAAAACTACTGGAGGTTAACCTACTCTCAGACACTGTAATTCTGACAGAATTTAAATTCAAGTTAGTTTCTATCCAAATCTGCCCTAGTGCTTTGATGCTGTATGAAACATGTTGGACTCCTCTGGGTTGTTACGCTTAAAATGAGTGAGTGATTGGGACAGGGACAAAATTCATATTTTTGTGGCATCAGGTTTATAGCATTTTTCAATAATAGATGATATTGTAGAAAAACATTCAAGGTATGTGTTAGCTGATTTTGAAATAATTGCTCACACAGAAGGTGATCACTTTTCATTGCAGTTTCATTTTTGTTAAATCATCTGGGTATGGACCATGAAAATTAAAAAAACATGCAGATATAAGGATGAGTGATGTATGGATTAGAATTACCAGACATTTAAGATAGAATTTTTCACTCAGAGATAATGATAAAATGCATCATGGACAGTGAGTAACTGCTGCATTATTTAAGGACAAATTTGTATAAAACAAATAAAGACCTTGGCCAGGATTCACAAAACTTTGCCCTGGCACAAACCAGGTTTTGCACCTGCAAACTGTTTTTGGTTTTTTTGAGCCCAGTTGCCATTCACAGAAGCCCAGTTTGCATGCTCAAATGGGGTTTGTGCTCTGGCAAAGTGAAAAGGGGCCACAATGCAGATGGGGGGACCTGAAAAAGAATGATGATGATGATGATGAATATTGGCACAGTCTGATTCACAGAGCATTTGCTCTGCACAAGAGCCTCTTGCATGGTCTCTTTGCATGGAGCAAATAACATCAAATGAGACTTTGCCTTAATCCATGCAATCCTAGTGGTTGGCAGAGGTACTTTGGCACCCCCCTCCACTGATCACTGGCTCCATGGTGAAAATACAGTTTACCTTGTGCTAGTGTGCCCTCCCCCCACCCAATCCTGTGCCCATTAATAAACCATTTCTCTGGTGTCTATTGGTCCCTTCTCCCACCTGATCCCATGCCTGATAATAATAAACCATTTCCCTGGTGTGTAGTGGTTCCTCCCCCCACCTGCACCCATGCCCGAGCATAGCTAAAATTCTCTGGTGTCCAGTGATCCCTTCCCCCACCAGCACCCATGCCTGATCTTTAGGTAATATTCCTTGGTGTTCAGTGGTCCCCATCCAAATTCCTCATAATGTCAAATAACCCTGTTCCCTGGTGTCCCGTGTTCCCCCATCCCCTGTACAAAACAATGATACCATTCCTTAGTGTCTAGCAGACTCCCACCCCACTACCCTGGCAGGTAGTGCCCCACTACCCCACTCCAATGCATTCTGACCCAGAGCCAGTGACCTGCATAGCCCTCCTCTCTCCACCATAGCTGGCTGCCAATTGAGCTGTCAATGAATGTGGTACAGAACGCACTCACTGACAGTTCAGTCAGTGGCCAACCATGGTGGCGAGAGGAGGGCTGTGTCAGTCCCTGGCTCAGGGTCAGAATGAGGGGGGAATGGGGTAGTGGGGCACTACTTGCCAGGGTGGAGGAGGTGGAGAGAGGAGGGCTGTGTCAGTCACTGGCTCAGGGTCAGAATGGGGGGGAATGGGGTAGTGGGGCACTACTTGCCAGGATGGAGGGGTGGGGAGTCCGCTAGACACCAGGGAATGGTATCAATGTTTTGTATAGGGGATAAAGATGGGGGGAACACTGGACACCAGGAAAGAGTGTTACTTGATATTCCAGAGGATTGCGATGGGGGAGCCCACTGGACACCAGAGAATATTAACTAAAGATTGGGCATGGGTGTGGGTGGGGGTAGGGACTATGAGACACCAGGGAAATGGTTTGCTGTTATCAGGCACAGGATTGGGTGTGGGGTGGGACCACTAGACACCAGGGAAACAGTTTATTATTAATGGCACAGGACTGAGTGGGGGGAGGGACCACTAAACACCAGAGAAATCCTTTTCTTCCTTGGGTGGACATTGGGTTGGAGGAAAGATCACTGGATGCCATGAACTGAGGGCTGCCACTTGGGCAGGGGCTGGGGAGGACACTAAGCACTGGCACAGCCTATGCAAATGGGCTCATAATGGGCATGCAAATGGCCACACAGCACCTTGCATGCCCAACAAGTTCATTTACATGACTGCTTTTTCTGAATTGGAAATAGTGCACCTGCACTATTCATTGCAGAGCCATACTCCTGGCTCCATGTCAGAGTGGCACTGATGGGGTTAGTGCTATCACTAGTGTAGTTAGTGCTGATTTGACCTGGTCCTATTCTCAGACTGATAGAGCAGGTGCACTATCTGACTGAGAATAGCACCCTTAGACATCTGGGTAATTGCAAAGCACAATGCTGACGTTTGCACTGTGCTTTGCAACTTTTTGTGAATCTAGCCCCTGGCTCCAGGTTATTAGTGGAGTTAGTGCTGATTCAACCAGGCCCTATTTTCAGTGGTATAGTGCAGGTGTGCTATCTGACTGAGAACAGCAACCTTAGACACCTGGGGAATCACAAAGGGCATTGCAAATGTTTGTGTTGTACTTTGTGACTTTATGTGAATCTAGCCCCTTGTCTTTCTTCAGCTGAACAAAATTTATACTTGCGTAGAACAAATGTATTGATAAATATAGTTAAGTGGTACAAAACATAACACAGGTTGCTTTGATCTAGGGTATAGAAAGTCAAGACAGAAATTCAACAGAGAATTAAAGTATTTTGCTGAGAAACGTCTTGTAACAAATAAAGGAGTTGAAATAGTAAAACAATCAACAAATTATTAAAATAATCTTCTGAAGAAGGGAGGGCCCAAGGATTTTGGTGCAAATTTTAACAGGCAGTAACTGATAAAGATAGCAGTGCATTTTGGAGAATAATAGGAACTGGAACAGCAAATTACAAAACAAATCTAGATGCACATACTGTACATATAACATATTCCAAGAGACTGGTTAGAATATTGCTCTAATACTTTTATATACCTCAGCTGAGAATTAAAACTAAACAAAACCAGCTAGAGACCAACATGAGCCAATATTATGGAGGCTGAGGTAACGGTGCTTTTGAAAGCACTGGTTAAGAGCAAGGCCCCAGGAGAATGTATGGTTACAGCAGAAGCATACATTGGATGCCCAACTGGTGGGCCCCAGTAATTGTAAAAGTATTTAATTGTATTTATTTATTTTTATTTATGACTTTGATAACCGGGTGAGTGCACTGATCCCAGGGACCGTTTTCAGGCACGACCTGGGCCATAACATTTGGCGCAGGGTGACAGTGGAGTACAAGGTAACAGTAATACACATGAAACAGATTTGATACAAGCAACAATAGTATACACAATATACAGGTTTGATGCATAGGTCCATTTGAGAACAGTGAATACAAGGTTTCAATATCAGACATGAGAAGACTTGGTACAAACAAACAAATCATAGGTACAGTGTACAATGTGAGACTGCATCATCCAGTGAGCAAGTAATGCACAGAATACTCAGTAAAAAAATGTACATACAATACGTACAGGCAAGGAAGTCAAATATTACTGTGAAAAATACAATATAACAGTTGTAGGCAAGAGAGCTGACTAGTGTGGGTAGGTGGGTAACCTCTGGGCTGGGGAGTTGACTAGTGTGGGTTGGTGTGAGACCCCTGAGAGCATTGGCAGGATGAGTTTTCCAGGAACCAGACTTTAAGGTGGGACTTGAAACTGGAGTGTGTGTCAATGGAACAGAGTTCAGCTGGTAGTTTGTTTCACTGCAAGGTGGCAGCTGCAGACCAAGCTCTGCTACCCATGTTGGTGGATACCCTAGGAACAGATATAGGGGGAGTACCATTTGAGCAGAGGTTGCAGAGGAGTGTTTGGGTTTTCAGAAGGGCAGTTAGGAGGGATTCTGGAGCCATGCGGATGACATTGTCCACCATGCAGCAGAGGGCTAGGTCAAAGCGACCTTGCAGCAGTTGCCATCCAAGGGTATTATAGAGGGTACAGTGATGGGTGGAGAACAGGGCCAATAAAGCAAAGCGGCAGGTGCTGTTGTAGGCAGCGGAGAGTTTAGCCATAGCAGTAGCTGAGATCCTGGCATAAATAGGGGAGCAGTAGTCAAGAATAGGGAGAAGATTACCCTGGACAATGGCTAGTCTAGCTTCAGGGGTAAGGTATTGCCTAAATCTATAGGTGGCACCTAACTTTTGATGGAACCTTCTGAGAAGGGAATTTGCTTGCACAGTGAAGGTGAGAGAGGAGTCGAGCAGTACTCCTAAGTATCTGTAGGTGTTGACATCCTCCAGGGCTGTACTATCTGGGGTGAGAATGCGTGAGGGGGTGTATTTTGGAAAGTTTCCTGGAAAGGAAACCTGTTGACAACAATATTTTAAAATGGAGATAGGTCAAAACCAGGAAATGACCAACTGATAAGCTGAATTAATTATTTTGCAATAATCTTCAGTGGTTATTAATTGTACCACTTCCAGAAATGAATATCTAATAAAAACTCACTGAGTGAGGAACAAGCAGACCTCCAAAACTATATTGACTCTTCACAACATTTTAGGGCTGCAGCAGGCAGGGTCCTGCAGACCTCTTGCTATGAGAAAAAGGAATCCTGCATTCCTTGCGAATGAACAACATGTAGCGACAAAAAAAGTTGCCTCTGTGTGCAGCACTCCAAATTCACACAAGTTTTTTTTCATTTTTGGCAATCGGTCTGTGACCACTGAAATACATAACCCCCCACCCAACACTCCCTCTTAGCAGCCTCCAAACACATAATAGTGACACTGGGGGGTGCCCAATGACCCATGGTCTCGATCATGAAATCCCCCGCCCACTACTGTGGATATGCAGTTGTACATTTTTTGTTTTAAACATATATTGTTATAGTTTCCCCTCACCCAACTCCCCTCTCAGCACCCACCACCCCAACAGAAACTCAACAGTGGCACTAGGAGGTGCCCCATCCCCCAGTGCAGGAATCCTCATTCCCCCCTCTTTTTTTTTACTTTCCTCCTCCCATCTGACCCTCCCTCTCAGCACCCACAATCCCCCCCAGAAACATAACAGTGACACTGGAGGTGCCCCATCCCCCACTCTCATGATCAGCATCTCAGTCCTGTTTTTTTTAACCTGTAACAAGAAAACCATCCATTGATGTCTTTTGCACCATTTCAGACCCCTCACCTGACCCTCTCACTCTGCACCCACCACCCCACACACCCCCAAGCCCTTACTTACCCATCGGGGGTCCAATGCTGTAATCCTCTCCGGACTGCAGACATGTCTTCACTCTTCAAATCAGACCATGAACTAAACAAACAAGTATGCTGTTCAATGTATTTCAATGAGGGTTTGAACTTAGAGACATAACTTGCCCATTTTTGCATATTTGTGGCCCAAATTTTTAACATGCCTTCTTAGGGACCCCACCTCATGAACAATGTCACTGCTGTTAGGCAAATATGTCCTGAAAGGTGATTTTGCAGTCCCTGCACAAAATCACCTTTTGAGTAGGAGTTAATTTTCTCTCTACTTTTTCATGAGGTGATGTCATAAGAAGGCTATGATGAAAATGTGATGTAAAACTATTTAAAAAAATGAAGTTATGAGTCTACATTGAATTTTGTGAGTGCAGCCTCATAACTTTGATAATTTTCAATATTTTTACCCCAAATTTACAACATAGTCATATCTTTCCAGTACCTCATGAATGTGGCAGCTGCCATTTTTCAAATCCTGTACAAAAAGGTTTTTTTTACATCCCAAAAGATGATTTCACGGTCCCTGCAAAAAAATCACCTTTCAGGCAGGAGTTGAACACTTTCTCTGCCCTTGTTCATGAGGTAGGGTCATGCTGGAAATTTGGTGTACAAATATTAAAAATCAAGTTATGAGCCTACATTGAATTTTGCAAATGCAGGCTCTTACGTTTGGTAATATTCAATATTTTTACCCCAGATTTCAACACAGCCATTTCTTTACAGCACATTATGAATGTGACAGCTGTCATTTTTCAACTCCTGCTCAAAATGTGTTTTAGCATTCCGAAAGTTGATTTCACAGTCCCTGTCCCAAATCACCTTTAAGCCAGGAGCTGAACATTTTCTTTGGCCATCTTCATGAGGCAGGGTCATAACAAAGCTAAGCTGAAAATTTTACACAAAAATATTAAACAACAAATCTACCATATTTTTACCCCAAATTCATCAACTGCAGCCCTATCGGCTCTGGCCAGAGTTTGTTTTTACTTGGTACTTATACTTTGTAAATAGTCAGAAGGAGGCTGTTAGCCCACCTTGTCTGATTCCCATACTAGAGGGTCCATTTTACCCTGTCCCCTTCTAGTAGGTAGCAATCTAGTTTTGTTTCGAGCTGTGGAAATGTCTCTGCTTGGAGTACCTCTCTTGGCAACATGTTCTACCAGCTTCCTGTCCTCTGTGTATAAGACAATCTCCTGTCATTTTTGATACTGTTGTCTAATCTGATTTGCTTAACATATAATCATAAATCATACTCCTTTTGTTGAAGCTGGATACCCATTTCAGACATATGGGGTTGGATTCATGAAAGGATTTGGGACTAAGTCCCACACTGCAACTCCAGTTACAGACCAAAATCTCTTCAGCTGTGGAGACCACTATTCCTAGCCACAGCATTTGCAGGCATTGTTACAGCTGGTCCCACCACCTGTAATGAATCTCTGAAGCTATGGAGATATCCCTGGCAACACCACCAGCAAGCCACCTTACATCATACAGCCAATCGTAATCCAGCTCCACCTTTGTGAATACCTGCAGCTGTGGGAACCCAGCAGACTCACAAGTGGCAACCCACTTGTGCTAGCCTTTTCCAGCAGCTGTGGGTATTCCAAGAGTTTTGTGAATCCAGCTCTTAGTCTTTGTAATTTATGGTGTTATACATTTGTAAAGGTCCACTCTTAGACATCTCTTTTCCAGGCTGTACAGTCCCCAAATTATCATTCATTATTTAGTTTACAAATATACTTAAAAAGAAAACAGGTTTTCTGCAGTATCTATAGCATATAAGGCTGCTTTTGACTCTCTAAACAGAAAATTATTATTGAGAAAACTAGAAAAAAATAGTATTGACCCTAAGCTTCTAAGATTGCTATGGAAGTATCATAATAACACTTGGGTATAAATCTGCATGGGGCAAAAAGTAAACTGTCTGAGGTATATTATTCACTCCGTGGGTGTTTAAAGGCTATATTCTGGCACCAGCACTTTTTGTCTTTTCATAAATGATCTCAGTGAAATGGATAAACTAGATTTTCATTCACTGGAAGTAAATGATCATTGAATACCAGCTCTCTACATGGCAATGATTTGGGTTTATGTTCTACAGAAATTAGCCTGCAAAGGAATTTAATTTAGATTTATAAAGCTTAATCGTGAGACCTGATTTAACAGAGATTGAGGTTAGTTTGTTAGTGTGTTTTGCCTCTAAATAGCTGCATCATTTTATGTAAATAGTGCAAATTTAAAAAAAGTGTGAAAGAATTCAATTACTGTGGTGTAATCTTTGCAGATAATAACAGATGGCTGAAAACATCAATAACTGGGATAGCATGTGCACTGCAATCAGTTTCAAGAAAAATTTATTTTAACAAAACATACAGGGGTACTACTACAAATCAAATGTTACTGGTTTATAATGCGAAAATCAGTGCTTTATTTCTTTATGGGTCATAAAATTTGGGGATGGGATGCAGATTAAAAGCTGGGACAAATTCAAAATAAATTCTTTAGAGCCCTGTTAATGACCCACCTGGACACCGAAAACATTTTTAAGAGCAGAAAGGGGTACCGCTTGAAATAAAAGCAAGAAGGAATCTTTAAACTCTGGCTCAGGTTAAAGTCACTGACAAGTACTAGATCCATTGAATATGCATCAGTGAGACCATTTCAATGAGCAAAATGCACACCAATTTCTATGGCTGGGCTTTATAAAACAAAGTGTTGGATGCATCTCAGTTATATTTGGATGTTTAAGCAACATACTGCATGGAGTCAGGGAATATTTTGAAGTTGATCACAATGCAGTTAAGAGATAGCTCATCACAAAATGAGCTGCTACTAATAACGACTCAGAAATAAGCTATATATTGTCCAATTACTAAAAACATAGTAGTGTGTATTTTATTTATTTATTTATTGGAATCTTGGATTACAACCTATAACTATATTGAGAATTATATACAGATATTCTGCCCAGCATAGAGTTGAGGACAGTTTTTCCCAGGTTAATGATGGAACAACATTTTCAGCTAATACTTTGTAAAAACATGGTAAGATACTGAAAAACACGGGATTTGCCTGTTATCTCAGTGTAGTAGAAATAGTAAGATATTATGGCCCAGATATTCAAAGGTGTGAACACAGGACTTGTGGCAGTTGTTTTCCTGCAGTTATGTCACTGCAAATGTGCCTAAATGTTTGTGGGCTATTTTCAAATATTTTGTTACATTTTGGACTTTTTACTCACTTTACAACACAAAACAATATTGCATGCCGTATTGTCTATGTGCATCTTGTGGCACTTAGACTGCTTTCCTATGGTCTAATGATTTTTTCACAAGTACCACAATGGTGGCTGAATCATACCACAAATGTCTGAAAATCCAGCCGTATGTATCAGTATGTCCACTGTTCTTTAACATAAGAAAAGAAATACTCATACCTTACTTGGAAAAAATCTTTCCTCCCCCCACTGAACATATGTGCAAACTCTTTATGGTGAAAATAAGAAACTAACCCATGCTGAGACTTTATTTGCACATCAGGCTGATAAAGTAAGGAAGAATACAGACAAAATATGAACTATTTATGTTTGTTATCTATTGTAAGACATCTTAACTGTTTTTGATGAAAGCTGATGCTAATAAAACTGATTAATTGATTACATAATACTTTGATTAATTGATTACATAATACCACAATACATATGATTACATAATACCTCAATACCTACATTAAGCCAATAAAGAGAGGAGGTTATTGTATCATCATATTCTTATTCATGTTGATTCTTAGCATGAATGATATTCTGCAGCTTACTGAGGCATGTGGGACAGTCCGCACTTGACCTGGCAAGGAGAAGGAGGAGATAGACAAGGCTGGGTGGAGTTGCAAGACAGTAGTAGTCTTAGTGACTCTATAACTAGGGCAGGAGGTGATTGCCAGCCCATGTATGACTCAAAACCTCCCTAGTGAACCCCCCCACCCTCTGATTGCTGGCCCATACAATGAAACAAACCTTTCCTGGTGCCTAGTGTTTCCGTCCCTCCTGCCTGACAGCCCATGACATAGTAATAAATATCCCATGCCTAGTGGACCCCCTCTGATCACCAATAAGCCACAGATATAGACATCCCAGGTGCCTAGAGTCCCAACCCCCCCAAGTCCTGGCATGCTAAGGTTACTAGATGTCCAAGGCATCCAGTAGTCCCCCGTCACTGATACCCAGCCTGGTACCAGACACACCATCTATCCCTGTACGGTTGCCCCAGTAAGCTGTATGTTGCAGGGAAATAACAAACCTCCCCCATGGTGGTGGGGGCACTAGATACCAGGGAGAACTACATGGCCATGGACGATACTGGTGATTGCAGGGGTATGAGGATGCACCAGGGACTACTGTTTGTTATTTCTCTGCAATGTACAGCTTACTGGGGACATCTGCATAGGGATGGATGGTGTGTCTGATACCGGTCTGGATATCAGTGATCCGGGGGGCCATTGGATGCCAGGGACATCTTGTAACCTTAATGGGCCAGGACCGGGGGGGCTGAGACACTGGGAACCTGGAGGACTCTATGTCTGTGGTTGACTGGTGATTGAGGGGGTCCACTAGGTACCAGAGCACTTTATTACTATGTTATGGGCTGGTGGGAAGGAGGGAGGAGAAACAATAGGCACCATGGAAGGTTTGTTTTATTGTAAGAGCTGGTAATTGGAGGGTGGAATCCCCTAGGTGCCAGGACGGTTTTGGGTCATACACAGGCTGGTGATCGGTAGAGGGACCACTAGGCACCAAGGAGGGTTTGTTTTATTGTATGGGCCAGGACCGGAGGGGGAAGTTTAGGACACTTGGCACCTGGGGGGATGTATATGTGTCACTGACCAGTGATCAGTGGGGGGGGCATTAGGCATCAGGGCTAACTGTCTTGTGCATGGGACAGTGTTTGGGGATGCCATGGACCACAAGGGGATCGGGCAACTGGATACTTTGCTGCAGTACCTCCAACAGCTGCTAGGGGCTTTGTTTGGTGGTATTTTTTGCTGCACAAACTGACTGTGCTACACCCTTTTTCACAGTGAAAATGCACCCAGTATGGGGTTGTGCAGATATTCCTGTCCCCACCCCTCCCTTTGCCCACCCTCCTACATTATGCTTTGCATGGATGCTAACCCTGTTTGCCTGCGCAACCACCCTTTTGAATCTCATGCTCTGATGCTCTGATGCAAAGCCCAGTTTGTGTGAGCAAACCCCCATTTGTGCCCACTCAGACATTTGCATATTGGGCCCCATGTGCCAGTATACCCTTTTGTTAGTAAAAGTTGTTTCTCATGAAGAGCAAGATCAGGCAGCCTTGTTCTACAAAAATATTTTTTTTAATCAATATGAAGTTGCAACTTTAGCTACTGTGTTGTTTAAAATCTAGCCTCCCCAATTCTGCTATGAGAGAGAAGGCTGGAATGCCAAGGGGAGGGCCAAAAGGGATTTATAACATTTGGAAAAGGGTATGTTTGTATGCTGCCCTTGTTATCTGTGTTGTATCTGAAAAAGTGCCCTTGATTCAGTGCACCTACCTGGTTAACAAATTAACACAATAACATAACTAAAACAAGAGTCAGGAGCAATGAATGAAATGTTGCATGGGTACTGTGCTTCAGTGTTCCCCAATGGGCCTTATGTGTTGGGGGGGGTTATTGAGAGGGTCCTTCACATCAGAAGTAGTAACAATGCAGTCATTAGCCATCACACCTGACCAAACAGCTGATTACTTGGCAAATATCAAGCCGGGTTAGTCTCAATAGGCAGACAGCATGCACAAAAGAATAACAGTTGAGCTAAAGAAACAATTGGAAGAGGTATTTGCTGTAATCTTTCATGAGCCTGTCTAGACAGATGTGCTGCCAGAGGACTGGAAATTGACCATTGTGGTCCTTATCTTCTTGAAGGGGCAAGGCCAGATCCGGGCAACTACAAACCATTCAGCCTGACATCAGTGCTGGGCAAGGCCCTGTAATCCATTATCATGGACAGAATAGCGGAGCACTTTGTTGAGGTCAAGGTTCTCACATCCTTTCAGCAGATACTTATGAGGGGTATACTGGGTCCTATGCATTAAGGTGTGAGTCACCTATGCACAGCAAACCCATGGCATGTAGGCAACCTTAAGTCCCTAAGCCGCACATTGGGTATCCTGCGGGGCCCTGGCAGCATGCACATAAGGGACACGGGTCCATTTCACACCTGATTTCCCAGCTCTTTATGCAGCTACATGGGGGATGATCCAGGAACATGTCAGGGAGCATGCCTGCAGTCCATGCCATTCATAAAGGTACAGAGTGCCAGGCAAGGAGGGGAGCAGGATATGGCAGTGGGGACCATGCCATATCTTTTTTGCTCCCCCAACACCCACCAGCTCTGGTGGGACAGGGAATCCCTCCACTATGATGCCCCTGCCCACTGGGCTAATAGACATGGCTGGGAACATTCATTTGGGTGCGCGCCCCTACTTTCACAACAGTCAGATCTGCCCCTTCCCAGAATCCCCTACTCACATGGAGAAGAGTTTCCATGTCAGGATCCAGGATGGGCATCTGATTGAATGCCTGCCTGTGTCCTCTGATCCATCCCTACACAGCAGCATACTGTGGGTGGGGCCGTGGACAGGCACTGCATTGTGGCACATCTATATGCATGCCGTGCGTACCCTACACCACTTGGTGCATAGGTATCACTGTGCCAAACCAAGCTAATCAGTGTCTTCCAGGGGGTGACCAGAAATGTGGATAGAGCAAAGCCACAGATTAAATCTTCAATATATGGACTTTATCAAGGCCTTTGACACCAGTGAATGATAAACTTCTGGGCAAAGCACAACTGTAAAGTACAAAAAAGGTGGATTGTTAACTGATTTAAGGGCAGATATCTAAGGGTTGCGGTACATAAGCACTACTGCAAGTGATCTGGGGTACTCCTGAATGTCCATGTGGGATTTTTGCTGATGTCATTGCTGTTCAACTTTTTCAGCAACTGTTCAGAAGTTGGTTTCTACAGCAGGCTATTTACATTCGCCGATGACATTAAAATAGCTGCAAAGGTAGATTTCCTTGAGGATGGGGACAAACTTCAGGAGAACTTGAACAAACTGGCTGAGTGGCTGGACTCCAGGAGTCTCAGATCAATGTAGCCAAATGCAAGGCACTACATTTGAGGATGCAAAACAGAGGTGGGAGGTTTGTCTTTTTGCACTGGAGGAGGAAAAGGACCTGAGGTCTTAATGGACAAGGAGCTGACAAGTGATGCGTATATGCTGTCAATAGGGCTGAAAGAATGATGGGGTGCATAAAAAGGGGATAGCCAGCAGAGCAGAAATTATTATGCCACTTTCCAAGGCCCTAGCTAGTCCCACCATGATGCTGTGTTCAGTTCTAGGCTGCTAAATACAAACAGGGCATTAAGGCAGTTGAGCGGGTGCAACACAGGGCCACCAAAATGATCAAGGATATGGAGGGCAAAAGCTATTAGAAGAGGCTGTAAGTCCTTAATGTGTTAACCCAGGGGAAAAGAAGGCTTTGTGACATGATCTCAGTCTCAGTCTCTGCATACTCCAGGGCATGAACAGGACTGAACACATGGATATGTGTAATTCTGTGTGCTCCATCAGGACATGGGGTAGTGGTTGGTGAAGATGGAAAAATCAATTTCATTCAATTTTTGCAAATTGCCTGCAATATTTACTTTATTATGTTAAATTTTACTTTATTATGTTAAATTTTGAACTCCAGCTGAGAGGTTTGAGGCTAAGCCTGTAGAGTATAATGTTCTCTAGGCAACGTGTAGATAGATAGAAAGATAGATAGATAGATAGATAGCGAGAGAGAGAGAGAGAGAGAGAGAGAGAGATAGGAACTTTATTTATATAGCACTCCTTCCTGGAGGCTCGGAGTGCTTGGCACAGTTTAAAAAACAATTCATACCATAACAGACATTTTAACATATTGCAAAGATCTCCATAAAATTCTGTCTATCATACATAAGCCCAACTCAACCAATAAAATAATGAAGCAATAAAACAGTACAATACATCAGTGAATCCACAAATCAATAAATAAATAACTAAATCAGCAGTCAAACCATCTTTATTAACTTAAATCAAATGCTTGGTTAAACAAAAGCATTTTAATCTTCTTTTGAAGGTTTCCACTGAGGGTGCTTCTCATAGATGTGTCAGTAAAGAGTTCCACAGGTTTGGTGCTGCAACTAAGAATGTTTGATCCCCAGAATGTCGCAACCTAGCCCTGGGAAACCCAAGAAGGCAACCCTTGGAGGAATAGAGAGCCTGAGATGGATGAAGGATTATGAATAGATAGGTCACTGACAGAGCAAAGGCCGATGGCACATTTATAAGGTAGAAAAAGAAATGGGCAGACTGGATGGGCCTTGCGGTCCTTATCTACCGTCAACTTCTATGTTTCTATGTTTCTATGTTTCTAAGAGGAACCAGAAGGTCTTGCAGGTAGGCTGGTCCTTATAGGTCAGCAATCCAACCTTGAAGACAGTCATCCACCTGACTGGCAGCCAGTGTAGTTCGCCGAGGACAGGCATGATATGATCAGATCCTGAAACACCAGTCAACAGCCTAGCCACTGCATTCTGCACCAGCTGCAGCTGGCGGAGTTTACTTCCAGATAGCCCCAGGTACAGGGCATTGCAGTAGTCCAGCCTGGATGTGAGGAAGGTGTTTACCAGGGTGGTAAGGTCGTCAGCTGGTATCAAGGTTCAGATATGGGCAATGTTCCTCAGATGGTAAAAGCCACTTCTGATGATAGCTAACACCTGCGCTTCAAGTGCCAATCCATCATAAAGGAACACCTCCAGATCCTTAACCCAAACCAAGGGGACCAGAGGAACACCCCTCAGAACAAGTCCAGGGGATCCCCAAGTCCACCTTGATGGCCTGGATCCACCACTAGTACCTCCATCTTGTCAGGGCTGAGTCATAGCCAGTTGTGAATCACCCAGTTCTGGATCTTCTCCTGGCAGGTATTAACCACTGAGGCTGCCATCTGGTTTCCATGTGTACAGGACAGATACAGCAGGGTATCATCAGCATAACAGTGAAAACCCAGTCCATATCACCTGATAATGTCTCCCAATGGTGGCATGTACATCATGAACAACCAGGGGGGATAGGATCAGTCCCTGCGGGACTCCACACAATAGAGGCATCGGGCTAGATGAGGCTAATTCCATCATCACCCTTTGCACTGTATCCGTGAGGTAGGACCTAAACTAGTTGATGACAACTCTGGTTAGGCCACACCAGTCCCACAGTCAGTTCAGCAACACCTCATGATCCACGGTGTCAAACACCATCAAGAGATCAAGGAGGACTAAGATGGTATGCTCTCCCCTATCTCTCACCACTAGGAGATCATTAAGCACCCTCACCATAACAGTCTCCATACTATGCCCGGATCTGAACCCAGACTGGAAGCACTCATAAGTGGCAAAGGAGGCAAGATGCATCTCGAGCTGAATGGCCACCACTTTCTCTAGAATCTTTCCTAAAAATGGGAGGTTTGAGACCGGTCTGTAGTTGATGAGACACTCCAGGTCCATTGAGGGTTTCTTCAATAGAGGTCTGACCAAGGCTTCTTTTAATGCCACCGGAAATACCCACTCTCAAGAAAACTCCAGACAATCTCAGCAACCACAGGTCCTATCAGGTCCACATCACAATATGTTGGCTACAGCCTCGAAATTATGTCAACCACCTCCTCCACTCCAACAAGACCAAACTCAGCCCACACAAGAGGGGTGCCCTGACATGCTTCAGGTCGGGCCCCACAGTCCCTTTTTGCAGCAGTGGAAGAAATCTTGGTCTTGCTAGAGGATACTTTGTTGGCAAAGAGCAGAGCAAACTCTTTGCACCTTGTGCTTGAACCTGCTCCTCCCGCACGGAGACAGGCTGGATGTAATAGCCTATTCACCATGCAGAAGAGCTGAGCTGGACTATTCCCTGCCGTAGCAATCTCCCTTGACAAAAAATCTGCCATCTTTTGGGAAATTGATCACTGATAGTCACCATAATGTGACTTCAGGGCCAATTTGTCCATCATCAGTCCAGATCTCCTTCAGTGCCGCTTCAACCTCTGACCCTTTGTCTTTAAGTCCCTAAGCTCCCCATCATACCAAGGGGGCATTTGACGAGTAGACAAAGATCAGACATGGATGGGTGTGACTGAGTCAAAGGCAGCACCGACAGCCCTATTATAGACCGCCACCATTTCCTCCGGACCTGTTGCACACGCAGTCTCCACACTTGATAGGTCCAGAACAGCCTATAGTCTTGTTGGAGACAGTACCCATAAAAGGCACTACCAGACCATCTCCACAGAGGATGAACCCTCAGGGGGCCCCAAACTTGAACCCCATGGTGCTATGATCTGACTAAATGACCGGATCAATCCTGAGGTCATTGACCTCAAGACCCAGACTAAACACCAGGTCCAGTGTGTGGTTTTGCAAGTGGGTAGCTGAGGTGACAATTTGCAACAGGCCTAGAGCTTCCATACTCTGCAGGAGATCATGTCCAAAGGATGAAAGTTCATCATCGACCCAGGCGTTGCAGTCCCCCAGAATCAACCTTCTGGGGTACTCCAACAACAGGCCAGCGATGAATTCTTTGATCTCCCACAGGAATTCCCTTTCCCTGTTCCAGTGGGTGGTAGATCAGAAGGATCCTTTAGCTTGCACCAGGATCCCCTTGCATGGCAACTCTCTCAAAAGACTCTATAGGACCCACTGGTAGCAGCATGAAACCCAGTGGTAGCACCGTGAGGCCCAGTGTATTAGGCCTTCAAAATTGTGCCTTAATTTGGTTGGTTTGGAGGTACAATAACGGGAATGAAGCTTATTGTCCTCATCTATGGGGATTATTTTCACAAGTAGCAGGGTATTAAATAAGCTGAAAAATTTGATTAGCAGCTTTACATGTGAAAGTGCTACAGGCATAAAAATGCATAGCACTTGGCACAGAATGGTTACCAAAACTGAAAAAAATAATTTTATTAATATTGTTTACTGTGCCATAGACTCACTGAAAAAATGGTTAGCAGTCTACTGCTATGCATTTTTGGAAATGGGTAGCATAACCCACTGTTTTGTGTAGCTTTTTGCTAGGCTATACCAGCTATTTAAAAAACTGCAAGTAGCTGCCACAATGCTGCCCCACAAGAAATAATTGCAACTCCCACCCTCAGTGACAGGAACCCCTACTGATATGCTTAAGCCCCAACTTAACACTCCATGCATTCAAATGAACAAAACACAATAAAGCAAGGTACAGAGTAAATGGAATTCAAAGAATAAAGGGTATTTACTGGGGGCAGTAACAGACTCTGGATGAGGAAAGAAATGGTTAAATCTAAATCAACATTATTCAGCAGACATCCCCAATAAAACCACGTCACCCTCTGGTGGGTACCCACAGTCTCTGCTTAAGGCCCCACTGGAGCACCACTTACTGTACCTGAAGTCCCTTGGGAGCTCCAAAACAGTCTATACTTGTGTGTATGCAGCTGACTGTTGCAGGCCCGATGGTGTCCTAGGTGCAGTATTGATACAGACTGAGAATGGGGATACCAAAACAAATATTTCAATCTCAAAAGTAACAGATGTAAATTGTTCCTGGCTTGCAGTCTCTCTCTGGGAGTCATTCTATAATCACATAGGCTTCCCAGTTTTT
Organism: Neoceratodus forsteri; assembly: GCA_016271365.2. Classification (NCBI taxonomy): domain Eukaryota; kingdom Metazoa; phylum Chordata; order Ceratodontiformes; family Ceratodontidae; genus Neoceratodus; species Neoceratodus forsteri. Next base: position 600,083,331 of record CM057456.1, on the reverse strand, counting down.
AAATAGCTTGCACTAATATGTACGAGGAGTGGGGTATTGACCCAGTACTCATGACAGATGGCAGTCTCCACAGCAAGCCAGCTCCATTAGGACATCTGCCTCTGGGTTTGCTAATGCCAAATGTGCTAAGATGTGGCATGTCCAGTGCACTTCCAGTGGCAAGGGGTACAGGCCCTGCTGGTTTTCAATTTATCCAATGTCCTCTTCACCTCCTGGGGGGATTGCCTTCACCTGCGTTGAGAGGCAGGCAGTCACTTAAAGCCTAAGGTTACTAAGACATTCTGTCAGGTCAAGTCTTGACAGTGTTTTGGCAAACAGCAGCTTACTGTTCCTCCAGGTCTGGAGCCACCTCAAGGCAATGCCTATGCTCCAGCTATAGCAGAGCTGAAACAAGTAAACCCTGCTTCCAAAGCCCTGCAAAGGCACTTTGTTGGTGTTCAGTTTATTAACACAAATATCTGCACAGAGATTTGAAACAGTTTTTTTTTTTTAAATCAACCAGATGGCTGAATTTTGATCACACACACACACACACGTCAGTCTCCTTCTCTCTCTCCAAGGCAAATCTGAACTCTAGCTCAAATGTTCACCTGCCTGCAAGTCTGGGGGTCAGTTCTTATTGACTAACACATCATATATACAGTAGTTAACAGGGACACTGGTGTACCATGATTGATAAAGGGCAAATTCCATTTTGCATATTGGAAAAAACAGTATTGTCACCGGTGTCTGCAAAGCCAAAACCCATTTTTACCCGTGTTTTCTTTTGTGAACTTTGTTTAATGCTGTAATTTTTTGTTCTCTTTTAGCATGCTTTTAGTAATTTTGACCTCTACTGTTGTGAATCTCTCCTTGTACCCATTAAAAGTTATTTATAATATGGGCTATGAGCTCTACCTGTACTATTAGTTGCTTTGTGTCAAGAGCAGCAGCTATAGAAGTGGCCACTGGTGCCAGAACGGTTTGAAAAGTGGTAGGGCCAAGGATGTAAGGGGTAAATTGTCCCCTATTAAATACATTAACATGATTGCAAAAACTGATAGGGCCACTTATGGAAGTGGTAGGGCCATGACTAGGGATGTAAGTTTGTCATGGCAGTCATAAACATCATGGATTCCATGATGTTTGGTCTTTATTCAGGACTTCCATGACTTTCACTATTGTCATCAAAATGTAGCAATGATGACAGTGCCACGACGTTTACTAATGTTTACTAATGATTTCATGAACAACCGATGGGCCATTAAAACCTCATCCACGATGAACTTACATCCCTAGCCATGACCTTAGTGGCTCCCCCTGTTCTGGCACCTGTGGAAGTGTCCACTGAAGTTAACAATGAAGACAGGTCAGTTATTCACAATATTGTGTCAAGAAAAGAAGCTGCAGACATCCAATAGACAGACCTCAAAGCACCAAGATGGAAGAAAAACACATTACTAAATTGAGCAAACTAATAAAGGTAACATTAATCTATCCGAGCAGCCATAGAAGATCCATACGCCAAATATCACACCAGTAAATACCATCAAAATGTTGCTTAAGTAAAGAACTGTACACCTTGCCAATTGAATTGAGTATCCCGCAATGAGCAATTTTAACAAGTTTCACTACATCAATCATGAAAGTCATAATGTGTACTAAAGGAAGTTTCCAATACCTAATGGCAAGTCAGTCTTTGACATTAATGGCCACTAGGTCTGTGCAAAATTAAACTTCCGCCGGTGGAATTTTTGCAAAATTTCAGAATGCACTTTGGCAGTTTTTGTGGAAATTAGACATAGAATGGTGGAATAAATGTATGAATTATGGATTAATGTATTCAACTGTGGAAAAAAATTCTGCAGAACCGATCACTGTCTGTGATCGGTTCTGCAGAATTTCTTTCTGCAGTTTAATACATTAATCCGCAATTCATGCATTCATTCCTCAGTTCAGTGAGTCACTGAACTATGGAATGAATGTATGAATTATGGATTAATATATTAAACTGCGTAAAGAAATTCCACAGAACTGATCACTGAACTGCGGAATAATTACATGTATTGTGGATTGATGTATTAAACTACGGAATGGAATTCCTCAGAACTGTCATTATACAGTTCATGTGTATTAGTCCATAATTCAGCCAGAAAATGTCACAGAACAGGATGAAAATTTGGCAAATACATTTGGAAGATTCTGATTTTGCCGAAAGTGGAAGTTCGGAAAATTTTACAAAATTTAGTAAATTTAACAAAAGTTCTGTAAAAGTGAAATTCACAGCTTCTCTGCAGCTCTAATGGCCACCAAAGCACCACCTGGCAGGCTATTGTAATAATGTTTATTGTATTAAATTGTGTGGGAGTAGGGCCTTGATGTGGCTACATGGCTTAAGAAACTTCAGTCTAACATAAAATTATATGGAGAGGTTACTACAGCACCATAAAAAACTATTTTTGGACCAGCTCCCCACACATATGCCCTACCACTCCCAACCCAACCAGCCACTCCAGACAGCTCCCTTGAAACACACATAGGTAGGAAGGTAAGATTGGGGGTGGTGTACAGGCCACCATCACAGAATGAGGAAACTGACTGGGAGTTGGGGAACAAATCAGAAAGATCAGTGGTAGGGGTAGCACTGTCATAGTGGGCGACTTCAATCTGCTTGGGGCTGACTGAAGCACATGGTTACCTCTAATGCCTGTTAACAGGTACTACTGGATGCTTTCTAGGACAGCTACCTCATGCAAGGGTTGACAGAGCCCACCAGTGAAGGTAACATACTGAATCTGGAGTTGGTAAATGGGGAACAAGTCCAAGATGTAGTCATACAGGACCCTCTGGTGGGCAGTGATCACCACACAGTGTGGTTCTTCCTCCACATGGGCAAGGATGCAGCCAGGACCATGACGAGAGTGGTCAACTTCAGTAAGGCAGATTTTGCCAGGATGGGCAACATCCTAGAGGGGCATCTTGCTGCAGTCTGCCCAGAGATGGACGCAAAACAGAAATGGTCCATCATAAAGAGGGGTCTGACAGTGGCCACTAATATGTGTGCCAAGAACCAGAGCAAGCAGTCCAGGTCTAAAAATACACAAGCTGGCTCAGCAGGGAAGTGGCAGGGGAAAATGAGGGAGAAGAGAGTGGTCTTCAACAGGTACAAGAAAACTGGGCATGGGGAGGACAACAGGGAGTACTCGAGGAAATCCAGGGACGTGAGTAGAGCAGTCAGGATGGCTAAAGCTGCAAGGGTGCTAAGACTGGCTCAGTGGATCAGAGAGGTGGAAAAGGATTTCATCAGGTACATTTGAAAGAAAAGGAGCTGTAAAGAAGAAATTGTCGGAAT